>JARDYH010000002.1:353014972-358014972 GCA_029215795.1 Anniella stebbinsi | reverse complement strand
AGTGTTGTCTGAACAGGCCCGTATTTCTCATACTTCCCTAGCTGTACTGTGTCAGATTATCTGTCCTTCTAGCTGTCAAAAGCTGCTGGGATCTCCAGACAACTGCCCCCCTGTGGTGGGTCACTGAACTGCAGGGGGTGGCATCTTAGTGAAGTACTCTCTGACCCTAGATGACTCTGCCTTCCAAGACTGGCCATTGGCTACTCCTGGGCAGGAAGGAATATAAAAAGGCTTCTTATTTCAACAAAGCTCTGGCTGAGTAACACTGTCTCTCTGGGTGTGTTCCTTTGTCCTGACTAGGGCTTGGAGGTCATTTCAGAGACCCCAAAAGGGACCCAATTTGATTCGGGGTGCTTACAGGGGTGCCTACCGCACCTCGGCAACGAAGCAAGATTTGGCCTCGTTCGGATTCGGGGGATTTGGCTCGAGGAGGTGCACAGCCCTAGTCCTGGCTTGAGTCTCATGAAGGAGGAAGGAAAGTGAGTCAGTCTCCCACTTGTGTGTGTATGTGTGTGTTGTTATTGTGTGGATGTGTATGAAATAGACAAATTCCTGGAGGAGAAGGCTATCAGTGGCTACTAGTCCTAGTGGCTATACGGTACCTCCAGTATGCCTATGTGCACCAGTTGCTGGGGAACATGGGAGGAAGGGTGCTGTTGCACTCGTGTCCTGCTTGTGGGTTTCCCAAGGCTAGCTGGTTGTCCACTCTGTGAGCAGAATGCTGGACTAGATGGAGCCTTGGTCTGATCCAGCAGGGCTCCTCTTATCTTCTTAAGAATGAGGGTTTTTTTGTTGCGAGGGAATAGTTCCACTTAGTGTCGTCCACACTAGGGCTGTGCACGGACCCCACAATCTGATCTGGATCTCAATCCGGGAGGTCCAGATCAGGCCCAATCCGATCTGCCTCAGATCTGGATCCGGATCTGCTCTGGGTCCATGCAGAGCCCTCCCGCTCTCCCTCCCTCCCTTCCCTTAATTGCCCTGCTTACCTGCAGCCTCCTCCGTATCGTCCCCCGTCGTCCTCTAGGTCGTCCTGCCTCCTCGATGTCGGCCGGCCACTTTCCCGCTCATGCCGGGCGATGACATCACCTGCTGCGACCGGCAAATGCGGCGCTCGCGGTAGGTGATGTCATCACCTGGTGCTTGTGGGAAAGCGGCCAGCTGACATCGAGGAGGCAGGACGCCCTGGAGGACCATGGGTGACGACATGGAGGAGGCTGCAGGTAAGCAGGGCAATTGGGGGGAGGGAGCAGGGAAAGTGGGAGGAAGGGCTCTGCACAGACCTGGAGTGGATCGGGATCATGGATCCGATCTGGTCCAATCCAGGCCCAATCTGATCCAATTCGGATCGGGCCCAGATTGGACCGGATCGGCCTGATCCGTTCTAGATTCAGGATCCGGATCCAGTCACAACCCTAGTCCACACCCACTTTTCACAGGAGGGGCACCCCACCTCTGGCATGAAGCACTTGGGCCAACATCAAAATTCTCTGTAGAACTTTGAATGCTTCAAAGTGCAATATAAATGCTAAGTAAGTACATAATGTCTTCCTTTATTGCCATTTCCTATATTCTAATGTAAATACAATAAGCACTAGATCCGTGCTCCTTCCCGCCCCCCCCCCAAGGGGGAGGGAAGAAGTTTTTTTTTAAAAAAACACACAATGAAGACAGAGAAATGAAGGCAATTTTAATGCAATGCAAACTACTCTTGCTGCAGTAAGAATGTAAAAGTGACAAAACCGGGTGTCATTAGGAAGAGGAGGCTGCAGAGCCGCCCTGGCTTTGCTTGAAATCTGCAATTAGCCATAGATAAAGGAGCCCCTCCCAAGCTATTCAGATGCAAAATCTCTTGACTGCAGGAGAAATCCAATACAATTTGCAAAGTGGCAAAATAATCAAGGAGGCCTTATAGCAAAAATAAATTCTGGTGGTTCATACAATTCTCCCCTTAATTAAGAAAGGAATAAAGAAAAGAACAATGCCCAGAAAAGACTTTGCAGAGCTGCTGGAAAAGTTATTGAAACCTTCCAGGATTTAATCCAAAGGATTTGGAGGGGAACTACTTGCTCCTACTAGGGTGACCATATGGAAAGGAGGACAGGGCTCCTACATCTTTAACAGTTGTGCAAAAAAGGGAATTTCAGCAGGTGTAATTTGTATGCATGCAGCACCTGGTGAAATTCCCTCTTCATCACAACAGTTAAAGCTGCAGGAGCCCTGCCCTCTTGACCAGATACAAAAGAGGGCAGGGCTCTGTTGTCTTGCCACCTATCTAATCCCAGGTGGTGGAGTCACCTGGAGAAAGATCTCCACTGATGATCCTAAAGTATGATCGCTTTGTGCAAGCAGCGAAATTGCGCATATCAAATGGGGAGATTGGTTCAGATCTCCCCCAATTTGTGCAGATTTCCTCTTTAGACTAAAGTGGGGCTGATTCGGTCTGCTGAGAAAATTTGCGCGAATTGAACTGGGAATCGGGAATGACGCAAAGGCAAGCACATGTTCGACCATTTGTGAACATTTTTGCCAGAAACATGCTGAAATTACATTTTTTTCCTCCATGGTTCAAAATGGCAACTCACATTTTTTTTTTTTGCATCTTCTTGAGCGTTGCAAACATATCATCAGAAAGTGACGTGTTCAAAGGCTCTCGTCTCTTGCTGTAACGTATGGCAAACAAGGGACATGGGCAGTGTTTTCTACCAATGTTATATTTAATGGGAGGATCTTTTAAATTTGTGGTCTCTTTTATGCATTGTTCATTCTTTTAATAGGTAGCTGCAATTAAATTGTTTGCATGCATCTAAATTTCACAAACAAAAATGTGAACATTGGAAGACAACGTCATATTTGGGCGTGTTACTGAGTTCTGACTAAGAGTGTGTATGTGCATCAGGGATTTTTTTTCAGGAAGAGAGAAAAACACCTTCCTTTGTTTGCTTATTCTTGAGTAGAGTTACTTGCAAAAAAAAGCCCTAAATTCTCACTTGAAGTGGAGTCCTTCTGGAGCATGTTCAGAGGGGGGCAACAAGGATGATCAGGGAGTCTGGAAACAAAGCCCTATAAGGAGAGACTGAAAGAACTGGGCATGTTTAGCCTGGAGAAGAGAAGACTAAGGGGAGACATGATAGCACTCTTCAAGGACTTGAAAGGTTGTCACACAGAGGAGGACCAGGATCTCTTCTCGATCATCCCAGAGTGCAGGACATGGAATAATGGACTCAAATTACAGGAAGCCAGATTCCGGCTGGACATCAGGAAAAACTTCCTGACTGTTAGAGCAATATGACAATGGAACCAATTACCTAAGAGGTTGTGGGCTCTCCCACACTAGAGGCATTCAAGAGGCAGCTGGACAACCATCTGTCAGGTATGTTTGAAGGTGGATTCCTGCATTGAGCAGGGGGTTGGACTTGATGGCCTTATAGGCCCTTTCCAACTTTACTGTTCTATGTTTCTATGATCTAATCATATGCAACAGTTCTGTCAAACTAGAAAAGGCTCAGTAGAAACCCAGGGGCCTCCCAGCAAGGAGACTGGCTCCTCTCAGTATCTGGTCAGAAATGATATCATTCAAAGTATTGCAAGGAAGTGATGATCCACTTTAAAGAGGAACTTACTTCTTTCACAACTGACCTGGAAGAGGAGCAGTGATCAGTGATGTCATCCAGGACATGATTAATGTTTGCACCAACTTTTCCTGGGACATCTCTCAGCGGGGAGGGGAAGCTGAGGCAAACGACTGTATCCTAGGCTGTGTGTACAAGCAAAACATGATCTGAGTGGTGAAGCTGTACTGGAAGCACACTCATTGTCTTCTGTTCAAAATAAACAGTTTTCTCTCCAGAGCTGAGCTCAGGAAAAACCCGGTTATGCAAGTTTGGACAGAAGCCTTCTCTACACAGTTCTGGTTGGCTGGTGCCCATGCCGTTACCAACCCACTTCTCCCAGTTTTGCAACTCTTTGAATGAAGTGTGCTTTCAAAATATATATAACAAAGTGACAAATGAAGATTTAAATACATTAACATGCATGGCAGATTAGATAGATAGATGATAGATAGATAGGTAGGTAGATAGATAGCGGGAAGCACATTTGATGCATAAATACAGAGGCAGGTCTGACAACTTAATCAGCATTTGAAACCACTGTTAAGTACATCTGTCATTTTCATTGTGAAAGCAGGCTCGTGGGGGGGGGGGGGGACTGAGGTCTCTCCATGGGAGAAAAACCTGCTAAGCCTCCAATGTGCGTGTTTCATTGTTGTTGTTTACACTGTCCCAATGCTAGGGTGACCATATGAAAAGGAGGACAGGGCACCTGTCTCTTTAACAGTTGCATGAGCTATACTAGTATAGAGTGATCAGATACAAAAGAGGGCAGGGTTCCTGCAGATTTAGCTATCGTGATGAAAAGGAAATTTCACCAGGTGCTACATGCCTACAAATGACACCTGCTGAAATTCCCTATTCCATACAACTGTGAAAGATACAGGAGCCCTGTCCTCCTTTCCATAGGGTCACCCTGGGCACCTGGTTGGACTCTAATCTTTTTCTGGGTGAGTTTGTACAGCACTATGCATACGGTGTGCATTTAAAGGGCAAATGGGTTCCCTCCCTCTTCTTCTCTTTCTTAAGGACTGGTCTGCCCTCTAACTGAGCTTCCTCTGCTGAATTTTATCTGCTTATTGCAGGGGTGCCAGCAGCGAGTCTAAGGAGGTTAAATTGACTTGGGCAAGTCACGGGAGAGAAAAGGTAGATTTTGAAATGATTGTTTATGATTAAAACTCTTCTTGGCTGCCTTTCAGGGAAGAAGCCTTCCCAAGGTGGCTAACAGCAATAAAATACAACAGTTAAAACATTAAAGGCAGTAAAAGCATAAACACAATAAAACAGCAATAAAACAACAGTAAAAGCCAACAATACATCTACCAGCAACAACAATTGCAATAGCAACAGCAACAGCAGTCATATCAAGAGAAGGCCACAGTTCATGTTTTCAGGGCCTGCTTAAAAGGCTGCAGTGACCTCTGATGGGAGCGTGCTTGTTCTAATGGTGTGGGGCCACTGCAGAGAAGGCCCTTTCCATTGTGATCAACCACCTAATTGCTCTCATGGGTGGGCAAAGGAAAAGGGCCTCTCTTTCTGAACTTAAAATGCACACAGGCTGATATTGGTGAAGGCAGTCTTTCGAGTAACTTGGTTCCAAACCATTTAAGTCTTTAAAGGTCAAAACCTGCCCTTTGAATTGGGACCAGGAGCACACAGGTAACCAGTGCATCTGACGCAGTATAGACATTGGCTGAATTTGGACAACACATTAAGTAACTGAGTGGAGGGGAGGGGAAACAATCATCATTTGTGTTGCTTATTGTGTTGTGTGGAGGGTAATACGCCACTCACAAAGTATTGACGGTATGCTATTCCGCCCAAATAAGCAACTGAGAGAAACAACTGGCTTGCAAGTTGTTTAGCTTGAAGCCAGTTGTTTAAAGTGTTGTGTGGAGGGGTGAGTGGGTTAATGGCGTGTGGTGAGTGGGTTAAAACACAAGCCCATAGAGGCAGGCAGCAAGAGAGACCAAAGCGGCGGCTGCCACTCTGCTACAACTGGTGCAACTTGCAGAGGCTGCTGGGATAGAACTGGGAGGACTGAGGGAGGAGGGAGGGTAGGGAGAGGGGCGGGGGCTGTGTCAGTCAAATGCTGGGTTGACTATTAGTCCACTCAACACCAGCCCCAACCACCCACAGTTGTGTAGGAATATGTTGTGTGGGGAGTACCCACAAAATAATCAACTGTGAGTTGGCTACTCAACCCACCATTGACTAATGTGTTGTCCGAATTCAGCCATTCCGTGATCAAATCGCCTTACCCCCGCCAATAGTCTGGAGGCTGCATTCTGCACCAGCTGAAGTTTCTGAAGGTGAGCAGGGTGGTTGTGTGTCACTCAGGTTCCTTTTCATCGCACATGAATTGAGATAGTCCCCCGTAGGGTCTGACATGAGTCTTAGCTACACACACAGAGCGACCTGGGTTTTAATATTTAATTCAGTCTCTCTCAGGGTTGAGGAGACACGATGGTTGGATCACTTTTCAATGATGATATTTGCTCATAATTATGCATCGGGGTGGGTCAGGTATCATGAGCCCCAACCATGCAGCAAGTGATCTGGATAGGGATGCTGAGGGATAGCCAAGCTAGGAGAGCCGGAGGTGCAGACAGTGGAGGCACTGAATTTGACCCTGGCCCCAAACCCAATAACCAAATACTCCCATGCCCCAGAGCCCCACGATAAAAGATATCTTTGTTATGGTTTTATTATGCGGTATTTCTGAGGTTGTAATTTTTGTGGATTGCCCAGAGGTTTTGGCTATTGGGTGATATACAGATGAAACAAATGGATGAATGGAGAATGCAACCCCCTGTACTAGGTACCACCAAGGGACCAGCATCCTATGGGATCCCTGATTAGTTGGGATCATGTAGTGAAGGAGAAATAGTAGAATTGATGGCCTGATCAGGCTTCTGGCCAGAGAACTGCTCCCTCTGCTCCTCAGCAAGATGCTGGATCCTGGGAGGGATGGTCAGGTCCAGAGAGTACAAATGACTCAGTGAAAGCCAAACATCATCTGTTCTATCTATGATTCTGAAAGTCTAGTCTCCAACCTTCCTTGTTTTCTGCATTTGTGATCTTGGATTGGATCCTAACTGCATGTTACTTGGTCTCTCCAGCAGCCCCAAGCTGCTTGCTGAATTTGCTCCTCCCAACCTATCTGTTGGGTTGGCCTTTCCAGGAGGACTGAATAGGGTGGAAGTGGAGGCGGGAGGGGTGATTACTTTTTGCAAACACTTTCAGCAGCAGTGAAATGCACTTCTCCTTTCAGCAGTTGTCTGAGGACAACCACAAAAGAGGGTTCAAGTCAGCTTTCCCCAAACTGGTGCCCTCCAAATGGGTTGGAATGGATTGCAAGTCCCTTCATTCCCAGCCTGCATGACCGATAATTCCCAGACAGTTTCAGGAAGGCTGATCTAAATGGTTATTCAGAGTGAGGGCAATTGTTGAACCTATGCATGTGGGTGGTTCAAATCACCTGTCCTGATGTCATTGCTATCTCTCTCAAACTATTTTGCCGGTCATCGAATGATTGGCTCCTCAGAGTCAGTACTGTGACGGCATGATTATGGGATCCCTGATTGCTTGGGATCATACAGTGGGGAGTGAATCCCTCTCAAAGGGGGGTAATGGCCTCTGAAGCAGCAGCAGAGGATGGGAACAATGTCTGTTGATAGATGTGAGCTCCCCCCGACACACATTCTCACAGGTGGGGGGAATGTGTGAAATGTTTCAGCCCCACCCCCTAAATCATTAGTTCCACCCTGAAATGGGCAATCGCTCAGCGTAGGTGCAATCACACTATTTTGCATTCACGTGGCCCTTTAAAGCATTTAAAGTGCTTCGACGTTCAAACACATGAACTTCTTGTAATCCTTACAAAAATCCTGTAAGGCCAGTATGATGTCCATATTGCAGATGGCGTAGTGGGACAGTGGGGTGGGGTGAGGATGCAAGGCTTCTTAGTCAGTTCATGGCCATGTAAGATTAGTCTGACCATATAAAAAGGAGGACAGGGCTCATGTAACTTTAACAGTTGTAGAGAAAAGGGAATTTCAGCCAGTGTCATTTGTATGCATGCAGCACCTGGTGAAATCCCCTCTTCATCACAACAGTTAAAGTTGCAGGGGCCCTGCCTTCTTTTGTATATGGCCACTCTAGTATAGTGCCTGCACCTTTAACTGTTGTGATGAAGAGGGAATTTCACCAGGAACTAATTGCATACAAATGACACCGGCTGAAATTCCCTTTTCTCTACAACTGTTAAAGGTACATGAGCCCTGTCCTCGTTTTCATATGGTCAGCCTATGTAAGATTCAGTCTGGGATTTCCTGTTTCTTAGCTCTCTATACTCATTTGGAAACAGTATCTGTTTGTTTGCTGCGTGACGTAATAAAAATACAATCCTGTTTTGAAACGGATGCTTGCTTGGAATGGGGGCCTGATTTAGGTTTGCCACCCAGTCAGAATTTCTAGTGGCTCAGCTGGCATTTTATCCTTTTGACCAGTTGCCAAGTGGACACCCAGCAAAATAATAAAAAAAACCAGCCATTGCTGTTCTTGTCTTAATGCACGTATGGATGTTGCCAGAGAACAGGCTCAGGCCGTTGGGTGTCCCATGAGGCAGCAGGGATCTACCCTGCAGCATCCTGCTCCATGTAGTTTCGGCAGGCCTGTTTCCATAGATGCTGCATATATTAAAGGAGGCCCATTGACAGGCTGTGCTTTCAGGCATGGAGATACAGTCAGCGCAAAAACTTCGCCTGTTGAATTCCTGCCTGCGATAGAGTTTTGCCGTAAAAAGTACAGTCCGTATCAGACTCTACAGCCCTTCTCCCACTGTGCCACCCCACCCCCCACCCCCGCCGCCATGGCTTTATACCCCTTTTTCTATTTGGGGGCCAAAACTGAAATGGCTTCCCCTTCATTTTTACTCTAGAGTAGGTGCAGGGCCTTAAACCCTGGATTGGGAACATACTGGGGGGGGGGGGGTTAGGGGGCTTTTAGGATCTAGGTCAAGCCCCCTGCACCTACTTTAAAATATTTTTTTAAAAAAATAAAATGTACTGCTAGACGCAGATTTAAAGTAATTTCTGTTTTGGTCTGGAGCAGGAATTCTATCAGAATCTGACCACCCGCAACGGCTATGGAAGACAGTGGACAACAACGTGGCATTTATGGCAGAAGTGGGAACGTAGTACATAAAGTGCTAGGCTGGGAGGTGGGTTAGCAAGGGCTGCCTCTACAAGAGCGATTTAAAGCTCTTTCAAGGCGCATTTAAAAAATTACCTCTACAACAAGAGCGATTTAAAGCTCTTTCAAGGCGCATTTAAAAAATTACCTCTACAACAGGAGCGATTTAAAGCTCTTTCAAGGCGCATTTAAAAAATTACCTCTACAACAAGAGCGATTTAAAGCTCTTTCAAGGCGCATTTAAAAAATTACCTCTACAACAAGAGCGATTTAAAGCTCTTTCAAGGCGCATTTAAAAAATTACCTCTACAACAAGAGCGATTTAAAGCTCTTTCAGGGCGCATTTAAAAAATTACCTCTACAACAAGAGCGATTTAAAGCTCTTTCAAGGCGCATTTAAAAAATTACCTCTACAACAAGAGCGATTTAAAGCTCTTTCAAGGCGCATTTAAAAAATTACCTCTACAACAAGAGCGATTTAAAGCTCTTTCAAGGCGCATTTAAAAAATTACCTCTACAACAAGAGCGATTTAAAGCTCTTTCAAGTCTCATTAAAAAATTACCTCTACAAGAGAGGAGTGCAAATCAGGAGTACAGGCGGGTTTTAGCTCCTTTTATTCGCATTTTCACATTCGCATTAAATAGCGAGGTTTTTTTTCCTCCGGAGTTACGCCGCCTTATCCTACGGGCGGGGAAGGGGGGAGGGAGGCAAAGCGGGGAGAGGGGCGTTGAAAACTTTTCTTTTGCTGCCTAGGAAAGGGGTGAACATGGGAGGCGGAATATCCAAATGCCCAGGAGGAGAGAGGGCGCCCGGCCCCGAATCCCTTCGTGGGGGGGGGGGAGGCTGTACCTACCAGTTCCTCCCAATCCGGGCTGCTGCAGCGGTGGGCTCGGCAGGCGGAAAGCCCTCCGCGTTGCTCCATCGCCGCAGAAGGAAGGCGCCCACCCCTCGCCGCTCCCCTCATCAACTCCTGCAAGCGCCCGCGCCGCTCTCTTTCCCGCCCTTCCTCCCGAGGAGGAGGAGGAGGAGGGAGAATGGAAGAGGGAAGGAAGGCCACGCTCAGCCGCCGCTGCCGCCACGTTCTAGTCCCTTTCGGGTTGTTGCAAAAGGAACCCAAGGTGGGATATAAATATAATAAAAACGGAAATACAGCCATGCCTGTGGGGTATGATCCAGCCCCAGCGGAAGTGTTTGGAGCCCCGTCGGTTTCAAGGGGAGAGGCCGATGCATGGGCTGAATGGTCTCGTGTAAGCTCCTTTGAAAGTGAAGGGGAATAGGGAAGGAAGGCCACGCTCAGCCACCGCTGCCGCCAGGGCGCTCGCAGAGATGTGTGTAGGTATTAGGCGTAAACGCGCGTGCAAGGTAATTCGCATAATCGAGGAATCGGGCGTCAAAGCGACTGCTTGTAGAGGGAGCCCCAGATTCTTATTCTTGGAGTACATTTCACAAGAAATTAGAGTTTCATGTTTCTAGCCTTTACGATCTTTTGGAATAACCAATAAAATTTTCCTAAGTCAAATTCTATCTATCTATCTATCTATCTATCTATCTATCTATCTATCTATCTCTATCATCTATCTATTTATCTCTCTATGATCTATCTATCTAACTATTTATCTCTCTATCATCTATCTATCTATCTATCTACTATCTATTTATCTTCTATCTATTTATCTATCATCTATCTATCATCTATCTATCATCTATCTAACTATCTATCTATCTATTTATCTATCATCTATCTATCATCTATCATCTATCTATCAATCATCTATCTATCTATCTATCTATCTACTATCTATTTATCTTCTATCTATTTATCTATCTATCTATCATCTATCTATTTATTTATCTATTTATCTATATCTATCTATCATCTATCTATCATCTATCTATATCTATCTATCTATCTATCTATCTTTCTTCAATCTATCTATTTATCTATCTATCTATCTATCTATCTATCATCTATCTATCTATCTATCTATCATCTCTCTCTCTCTCTCTCTCTCTCTTTCTCTCTTCCTCTCTGACACTACTTTCTTCTTGATTCCCCCCCCAATACTTTTAAAAGCCTCTCTTTTGGCCTTTCAAAGAGGTTGGCATCTCCGCCTCGCGAGGACGTCTTTGCTATTCGAGGCAACACTGTTTGATTTTGCGACACGTCAATACGCGCAGATCAAATGCCAAGCGATTTTCTTTATGTGTTCTTCACTCCTGTCACAACCTCCCCAACCTTTTTCCTGGCCCCAGTGTTGTGACATGGGGTGTGTGTGTGTGTGGGGTGCCCTGTTGATTTCCAAAAAGCAAAGCGAAAACCCTGGAGGGGGTGGAGGCATTGGGGAGCCCTTGGCGCAGCCCATTCAGCTCCGTTCAGTGATACTTCATTGGTCTGACAAGCTGCACAGCTTTAATCCATGCATAATGGGAAAGATAGAACCCCCATTGGATGTGGTGGCGGGTGTGTGGGTGTGTGGGTGTGTTGTGACCTGTTTAGGGCACACGCTTTGGAATGTGATGCTGTGCCCATTGGCCACCACTGCTCATTCCTAAAAAGGAGTGACTAAGAGATGCAAGGGAGAAGGGAGGTTCTCTGCCCTTAACCAGTGTGAAGGGGGCATTTTGGGTGGTGCAGTTTTTTGAACCCCTTCATGACAACATGCACTGCCGGCTGACATCCTCTCACTTATACCAGCATCAAAGCGAGTTCTGCCCTATCCTCTGGATGACCCCAGTGAAGGAGAAAGATGGAGCTCTAAGGGACAAATAAAACAGAAATGAACTTTGGGGGAAATTGGGTGGAAATCACGGTGGCCCCTTCTGAAGCGCCAGAGGAGAAACACATCACCAAATCAAGAGGACGAAAGAGGAGAGTGGTTTGCATAACATTGGCACCTGCTAATTTGTATGTATGGATGCACCTTTAAAAATAATTATTATAATTTAAATAGAAGTCCACCACCGCTCACCATCGTGCAGGGGTTGGTGACCTGGTGACCTGTGTGCCTACCTGTTCAACCTGCTATCCAGGTGCTAACTGGCGTTGGACAAATAGTTGTGATGGTTCTTTATCTTTGAAGTGGGCTTTGACTGGACAGCCCTTCAAATAAAGGATGGTCCTCTGTAAAAGAAAGGACACCTGGCTACCCTAGTTTGAATGTGGGGCCTGATTATTTTCAGAAAGGTTGAAGATAATTGTTCTCCTCAAATGTCCCATCAGTCCCATAAATTATCAGAACTCACACCTGCACAAAGCTGTCTCAGGTTGCACCATGTCCTGCTTGAAGTTGGCCACGGTGTGCTCAGAGCGCTGGACTAGATGAACCCTTGGCCCGATCTGGCAGGGCTCCTCTGATGTTCTGAGGTTCATACTGAATCCAACCATCAGGACATCTGACCTTGGACAGCCGGTTCAGTCAGGGAGAAGCTCTCCCAGGACTCAGCCTGGGTCCTGTCTCAGGCCTGCCGCCCCAGGGGCCAAGCCAGTGGTGATGCAAGAGTTCCATGGGCAGGTTCCCCAGCCTTTAAAATTAAAATGCATTTAAATCAGCCATGGGGAAGTAATTGTGGCAAGTACTACAATAGAACTATAATAATAGAATGTCGGGGAAGAGGAGGACGGACAGGGCTGGGCAGTGAAGTGAAGTGGCGGTTAGAAAAAGGGATGGAGTTCAGCCTACTCCTGGGAAGTGGATGCTGTGGCCCTTTCTACACCTAAGGCTGTGGGGGGGGGGGCGATCCCAGACTTACCTGCTTCCGGGATTGTCCCCCAGGATACATACAGGAAGTGTGACGTCCCGAGACCAAACAGTGATGTTGCCCCCTTCGTGCCTGCCATTTTGGATATTTAAAGAGACAGGGCAGGGAGCGCGGTGGAACAGGTAGGTGGAAACCCCCCTGTGTGCCCCCCACCCCACCATCCTGGGGATGGCGGAATTGTTTCCCCCTCCCATGGGCACGGAGCCACCCCAAGCGGCTCTGTGCCCATTCAGGTCCCGGGATGGCAGGATAACTGGGATATCCCTGGTTTCCGCTATCCTGGGGTTTTCCCTAGGGCATCCCCGGTTGCCCCAGGATCCCCTGTGCATGATTTGGATGCACAGGGACGACCCAGGGCTACCCCGGGAAAAATCCATGGCGTAGAAAGGGCCTGTGTTGGACTGTGGGTCAGGGAAAGGACTGGATTTGTAGGGAATGACGTGGAGCAGAATGGTCATGAGGAGCAAGTAGGTTGGGAGGCCTGCAGCTAAAGAACAAGGCAGAGGAAGGCACGGATCACCAGCTGTCTTAAAGAGCAAGATACAGATCTTCAATGACCAGGAAAGCCAGAGAGTAAACTGCTATAATTATTAAAGGGTTATTAGAGAATACAGGGATGTTAGAGTACTTTCAGTTGTGTGGTTAATGTTCATAAGAATTGTAATTCTCTTAACCTTTATAAATGCAGCTAACATTTTCCTGTGTCTGCTGGAATTTGTCCCGTGCCTTTCTCTGATTGTCCTATAAAGGACAATCACACAATTAGGGTGGCCATGTGTCTCTCTTACAGAGGACTGCCCCCTGTGCAATCCTCCTCTGGTGGTTGAAGGGGTCCTCTATTTGAAGGGCTGTTAGTGTCTAGTCCAATTCTGGCTGAAAGAGGGGGGGGACCATCAGAAGGGGCAGCAAGAATTGCCCATCAATGTTAACACCTGGACAGCAGACAGAACAGGAGGCATGCAGCTCACCTGGGGTTGGATCCTGACTTAGTTAAATCCAGAGGAAGTCTGTTGAAGTCAATGGGACTTCAGTTGGTCATGACTAACAAGTCCCATTGATGGGTCTAAGTATGACTGAGTCTGGATCCAGCCCTTTGGTCACCTGAATTATGTTGAGATGTACTCATTTCTATCTAAAGTATAAATGTTATTTCTAAATTGGCATCTATGCATATATTTATTTTTATTTATTTATTTATTTCATTTCTAACCCGCCTCTCCATCTAGATCGAGGCGGGGAACAACACCAAATATAAATATAAAACAATAAAATAAATAAACCATTAAAACAGATAAAAACAAATACATTATTAAAAACATCTTAAAATTAAACTGGATAGGCCTGCCGGAAGAGAGCAGTCTTCACGGCTTTCTTAAATTCCAGAAGACTGCTAATTTGTCGAATCTCCTCCGGCAGGCCATTCCACAGCCTGGGAGCGGCAGAAGAGAAGGTCCTCTGGGTAACACTCGTAAATGTTAAGCAAATCATGCCCTCTTTTGCCCTTTTTTTTCAGTGAGGCATTTGCTCTTTGGGCGTGATATGGAAGTGGTCACCTTCGAAGCAGTTTGGATGAGGACCACAACACTGAAAGAAAGGGACCCAACCATAACCCCAACACCTTGTTCCCTGATTAACCCTTTCCCTCCAAGCTGTTCTTTGCCCAATGGGGAAAACCCATTCAGCTATATCATACAGCAAATAGCTGCTTGGGAGATGGATTTAAATTGAGAAAATGACATGGGCAATGAGTTTAGCCTGGCCTCTACCAGCACCCTTGTCCTGTTCTGATCCCACCCACCCCTCTCTGCGCGGCAGCGTTGAAAGACAAACATCCATGTGCAAACCTTTCTGGCTGGACATCAGGAAAAGCTTCCTGACTGTTAGAGCAGTACGATAATGGAACCAATTGTCTAGGGAGGTGGTGGGCTCTCCCACATTACAGGCCTTCAAGAGGCAGCATGACAGCCATCTGTCAGGGATGCTTTAAGGTGGATCCCTGCACTGAGAAGGGGGTTAAACTCGATGACCTTAGAGCCCCCTTCCAACTCTACTATTCTATGATTCTATGACCTGTTCCCATCTCCCACATCACATTTCGTTGGGCCTCAAGGCCCTATCAAGAAGAAATGCCTGGAACAGAACCTGGGAACTCACACACACAAAAGCACGTGCTTTACCACTGAGCTATGAGGTTTCGGCCCTTCTCTTCTGTTCAAAGGTGACACAAGTTATCTGGAATGCAACACACCCCTTTCCAAGCTGAGAAGTCAAGTTCCTCCCTGTCACTGCAATTGTCCCATTGCCAGGCTGTCACGGCTAGCGCCTGTCATCTCCTACATTCTCTGCCAGCCTGAGGAGATAACAGGGGCGACTGATTTGGGCGTGCCTGCTGAAGGAATGATGCCTCGGCAGCGCAAGAACCGCACCACGAGCGGAAGGAGCTAGAGACGTCTGCCCACGTCACAAAGTGATGGCAAACCGACGGAGGAACGCAAGAGGTACTCCAGAAGTTTCCAGACGTGCCCGAGAAATGCCACCAATGGGGCACATGCTGCCACTTTTGCCTGACGAACAATACAGCCCTAAGCCCTGTTGGGAATATTGCAACCTCGCCTGCAAGTTAGTTACAGGAAGGGACAGTGTTGCACTCAGTTAATTCATGGGGACATTGGCCACAGCTAGCCTTAGGATCTCTAAAGCTCACAGTGTGGTTTCCTGCTCCTCCCATTCCTGCCCTCCCTCTCTGACTTCCTCCATTGCTGGGAGCACATGTGCGTTTTCTCTCTTGCTCCTGCCTATGTAACAGAACACAAAACGGACCCAACATTACCTTTTCTTCACTAAAGAAGGGTGTGGCCTCCTTTGTATTCGAAGAGAGCCACGTGCGCATGTCGGACTGGTAAACACTCGTTCTGTTTCACCTTCCCCCCCCCTCTGCTAATGCCTTTCTAACAGGAGGCCTCATCCCTAAATAATCCCATCAAACTCAACTTTCTTGCCCTGCATCTTTCGACTCTTCAGTTGTCGTTCTCTCCTTTAATTTATTCCCCTGTTCCGATCTGGGAGTTTATGAGGGACCCTAACTCAGGCACAAAAGCACACGCTGAACACGCACAAGCAATTCTTGGCATCTCCAGTTTGAGGATCAGGTAGCAGCGGTGCAGCTAGGTAACTTTAGACCCCAGGCTTAGTAGTCTTATGGGGTTTCCCTTCAGAATGATGGCCATGCGTGTTAATTTAGTTGTGAAGCGCGCAACTGCCATTTCTCTTCTCCTCTCCAACAGTCATTCGGTGCTTTAAAACTGCTTTTACATTCCTGATATGTCGGAACAACAGCAAAACCGCCACCCCTATTTAAAAACAGGATACTCTGAGCATATGCTCATTTGCATTTTAAAACGCACTTAAATCATAGCACCATCATGATTACAGGAATAAAATGGAGTTTGTTCCTTCCACTGCCCTCATTATCTGCTTCCCTCTGGGTGGTCAATGGCTGGGACATGCTGGGACTTGTAGGGCTTGTTTCTGTCTAAACATGCATAGGATTGCTCCCCTGGAGGCTGGCGTCTCCAATTTTGGTAGGGCTGCGAATCCATCCTGGGTTTCAGTCGAGACCACCCAGAACTCTGAACTCTATCTAAGATACTGAACCTATTTTGGGGACTGGGGTTCAGCACCTTGGATAGCTCCTTTAGAGTCCTGGCTGGATCTTACTAAAACCCAAAATGGATTCACAGCTCCGCTGAAATCAAAGCCACTGGGCTCCACTGATTGCACCCTAATACATCTAAAGAAGAGGGCCCTTGTAAAACAATTACAAGGGCCCTCTTGTAATTGTTTTACAAGCCCATTAAGTATAGTACAGTCAAAAATAAATTCTTTCTTTCTTTCTTAAGGAATTCTGAACTGTTGTAGCACACAGTTTAGGATTTCCTGAATAGGGAAACCCTATGGAATGGAGGACAGGGCTCCTGTATCTTTAACAGTTGTATGGAATTTCAGCAGGTGTCCTTCGTATACATGCAGCACCTGGTGAAACTCCCTCTTCATCACAACAGTTAAAGCTGCAGGAGCCCTGCTCTCTTTTGTAGCTGGTCGCTTACCTGGTGAAATTCCCTTTTCTATACAACTGTTAAAGATACAGGAACCCTGTCCTCCTTTCCATATGGTCACCCTAGGCTGGGATGTTGGTCTCTGGACTTCAGCAATGAGGTCCTACCCTAGCTGCTCCAGGGCCGGCCCAAGGCATTCTGTTGCCTGAAGTGAAGAACAAGATGGAGCCCCCTCCCATTCCATGTTAGAGTGACCATATAGGAAGGAGGACAGGGCTCCTATATCTTTAACAGTTTTATAGAAAATGGAATTTCAGCAGGTGTCCTTTGTATGCATGCAGCACCTGGTGAAATTCCCTCTTCATCTTAACGGTTAAAGCTGCAGGAGCCCTGCTCTCTTTTGTAGCTGGTCGCTTACCCGGTGAAATTCCCTTTTCTATACAACTGTTAAAGATACAGGAGCCCTGTCATCCTTTCCATATGGTCACCCTATATCCTGAATTCATTCAGCAAACCTTACAACAATCCTGAAAGGTAGGTCAAGGCTTCTTCTCACCATACTGCAGACCTGGGACCAAGGCTGAGTGGATGCAGGTTGTAGGGTTGCTATGCATTCACATGTTTCTGGATCGCTCATATTTCAAACTGGGTTCAAGGTTCTGTCGATAATTAATATAATAAAGTTGTCCATATTTTCTTGTGCGTTTGAATAATAATCACTCACTGCCTTCCCTGGCATTCTGAAGTTTAAATTACTAGGTAGGATAATTAGGGGTTGTAATGACCATTAGAAGTTAGCAATCTATTTTGCAGCTTCATATTTAATAATTTAAATAAAATGATGGTGGAAGGTACTCGGTTTGTATTTTACAAAATACCTTGTCAGTGAGTGGATCCGGTGATAGAATTTTGGCTTGTCATCTACTGGAGCCTGGAAAATTAGGGTGTTGGGTCAATAGAAAAAAAAAATACCCTTAGCTCAACTCTCAACTCAAAATACCAGATTTATACTGCAGTCCTATACCCACTCATGTGTGATTAATAAGTCTAATTGAACTCATTGGGACTTATTTCTGAATAGTCATGAATAACATTGCACTAAAACCGAGTCTGATACACAAATACCAAATGGGCAAGTAAATTATCATGACATTGGCCTGCTGTTTTATTTAACTGTGAGTTTTTAAGCTTCTAAGGTGTTTTAACTTTTTTAAAAATGTATATCTTTTAAATCTTTTAAACCCCTTTGTGGATCAAGTAAACGTTGCATCACACGGTTCAAGACTTACTGAATTTACTCAACAGTAAAGTTCAAGATAAAGTGCAACCCTGCATGATGTCATAATTATTACAAACATTTCAAAGCATTGTTAGGTATTTAACTGTTAACCAATCACCGTTTAGATTTCATATTTTCTTCAATGTAAAAAAATATTGCAAATAAGCAATTCAAATTGCAATCCTTGGTTGCCATCGGTCTCTTGATGTTGTAATGATTTTGCTTCACAGTGAAATGGATGGACTGCCCATCATGTGCTAAGTTAAAAGCTGCCCTCTACCATCGCTGAGTCCTTGGCTCAGCTCATTTAAAGCAAAGGTGGACAAGCTGTGGTCTTCCAGATGTTACTGCACTAAACACCCCCTGTTGCTTCCCATGGGATTTGGAATAATTCGTTTGGTTCATATTTTAATACGAACTGACTTAATTTGCATTTCCCAAACTAATAACTGAATCAGTAAACAACTATCCTTCAGTTTTGTACTTTTTCAAGGTAGTTCTCCAATCAAAACGTGTGGGGAAAAATGCATACATTGGAGGAAATTGTGCACAAAAGTGCATACATTAGGGGAAATGCATATAGATATGTATCCATTGTTGTACGCAATTTTTGTACAGACTTTTTGTAAAGTATGCATTTTCTTTGCATTTCTCCTAATGTATGCATTAGGAGAAATGCATATAGAAATGCATTCATTAGGTGGCATACATACAAAAATGCATGCACTCAAAGAAATGCATCCAAAAATGCATATATCAGGAGAGATGCATACAAAAAGGTGTATATGCACTGTTACAAGATGGGGGATACTTGGCTCAGCAATACTACAAGTGGGAAGGATCTTGGAATTGTTGTAGATCACAAGCTTTATATGAACCAACGGTGTGATGTGGCTGCAAAAATAAATAAATGCTATTTTGGGCTGCATTAATAGAAGTATAACTTCTAAATTGGGTGAGATACTGGTTCCCCTCTATTCAGCACTGGTTAGGCCCCATCTTGAGTATTGTGTCCAGTTCTGGGCACCACACTTCAAGAAGGATGAAGACAATATGGAGCATGTTCAGAGGAGGGCAACGAGGATGATCAGGGGTCTGGAAACAAAGCCTGTGAGGAGAGACTGAAAGAGCTGGGCATGTTTAGCCTTGAGAAAACTGAGGGGAGACATGATAGCACTCTTCAAACACTTGAAAGGTTGTCACACAGAGGAGGGCCAAGATCTCTCTTCAATCATCCCAGAGTGCACGACGCGGAATTATGGGCTCAAGTTACAGGAAGCCAGATTCCGGCTGACATCAGGAAGAACTTCCTGACTGTTAGAGCAGTACAACAATAGAACCAATTCCCCAGGGAGGTCATGGGCTCTCCCACACTAGAGGCATTCAAGAGGCATCTGGGCAGCCATCTGTCAGCTATGCTTTAAGATGGATTCCTGCATTGAGCAGGTGGTTGGCCTTATAGGCCCCTTCCAACTCTACTATTCTATGATTCTATGAAATCGGGAGAGATGCATCCAATAATGTATAGGGATTTTTGTGTGGATGTTTTTTACTAAAACAATTGTAAATGGAAGTGGAAATAGGATGCAAAGAAGTTGTGCTCCCAAAACTTGGAAAGTTGTAGAAACCCAAACAGACACAACAGTTTATCCCTAGACCAGGTGTGGAGGCCAAGGGGAGATGTTCTGCAATGACATCTGGAGGGCCACAAATCCCCAATCCTGCTCTAAACTATTACACTGCACTGGTGAATGGAATCATGGGTGATGGAAATCCCCTCTCCTTTCCTGCCCTCCTTCACATCCTTGAATCAGACTATCTTGGACTGGTGAACAGGAGGCTGTATCTATGCGTGCAGAGTACCAGCTAAATAGGCTAGTAACATATAAAAATGAACAAATGAATAACATCCAAACATATATGTGATTGTGCTAGTTGATGGAATCTTTGTGTACATACCAGGGTTGCCAGCCAGTATTGTAGGGTCTAAATGGTAGAACTGTCAGGTAACAAGAATATAGGGCTGCAGACCCCATCCGCTACTTGTCAGACTTCACCCATGACCCACCAGGTTTCTCATCTGATCCATCGGATCCCATGCTAGCTCTGCCCAAATTTGCCTGCCTTCCTCCCTCCCCTCACTGAACAGTTTCTGTCACCACTCCACTTACTGTGATCAGGGCTGTGGCCCAGGATTCCACCTTCCATACAGGCCTTATTCAGGCATTCTGTACCTGAATAGGGCAATCGTGCAAAGAGAGAGCTCCAATCCCACCCACCTCCTTTGTCACATCCATCGGTCTCTATTCATGGTGATACATGAGGAGGGGGTTTGTGTTAGCCCTGTCCTCTACATGTGGAGGTTGACTTTGTGAAGAGGAGAGCCTCCTGTATCCATGGAATCTCTCCCCATGAGCCAGAATGCTGGAAAAGCAGCCTTCTGGATCACACAGAGAGCCCCCATGGGTAGAAGAGGCTCTCCTCTTCACAAAGCCACCCTCCCATGTGTAGAGGGTGGGGGTGGTTCACTCTCCCTCTCTGTGTGTTTAATGAACACACATTGGAAACACCTGAATAGGGCTAAATTGGGAACACCCATTGTGAATGGCTACAGATACCGATGTTTGACAGAGCCAATCTGAAGGTGAGGTATTCCAGAGTTCTATAGGAGTTAAAAGTTTTGCCAGCAGCATAGCTAAGACTTCCAGTTTAGAGAATGCGTACTATTTGCTTCAATAGTGGAAGCGTTTGCACTGCAGGGACTTCTCAATGCTGGCTCCAGAGCTGGGAAATTCCCTCCCTGAGAAGCTTCACGAAGCACCCTCTTTTTCTGTTTCTCAATGGCTTTTGAAAACTACTTTTAAAAATCATTTCACAAAGCTTTTACGAGTGATTTTCTGCTGGCTCTTGTATATTGGTTTTCGTTTTTAACACTGATGTGCTCTAATTTTGTTTGATATGGTTTAATTATAGTTTTATTGTTGTCCCGCTGTTTAAAGTACATAAGCAGCTGCAGGGTTTTGGTTTCAAAGACTAGAATAACTAAATAATGGATTCAATAAATAAGACAAGGAAGGAAGGCCTGGAGCTGAGAACCGCCTTGTCTCCCTGAAACTATCACACAACTATAAAATAACAACATTGATGTCACTGCAGATGAACTATTCTGGAATCATGCAGGGGCCTCTGCTCTATTGAGAGGCCAATTACAGGACCTACTACCATCAAAGCACATCACTGACCCATGACATCGGGGCTGGCATGAAGGGCAGGCAAGGCCGGGCACCTGTTGAGGGCTACACCCGGCAGGGGCCCAATGACAAGACCACACTGGACTTGCTCCTTCCCATCATTGCAACCTGCTTGTTCACCAGTCTTCATTTTGCCCAGACAACGGTGGTGGTGAGAAGGAAGAGCAGGAGATGCCACAGCCATCTTGCTCATTGGCTGCCTCTCAAGCAAGCAGGTGGCAGCTGTTGAATGTCAGGAACAACCCCGCAGGCTTCCAGACACTAGGGGGCAATAGAGAACGCCCTGTAGCCTGATCAGTTCCTGTTTCCTGCTCCCTCTGCTTCCTCTTCCTTGTTCCTCCTTGCTCCTCTGGCCTCTGCAGTAGGCCGACCAGATAAACTCCAGGTCAGGGCTCATGTAACTTTAACAGTTGTAGAGAAAAGGGAATTTCAGCCAGTGTCATTTGTATGCAGTTAGTTCCTGGTGCAACTCCCTCTTCATCTCAACAGTCACTCTAGTATAGTGCCTGCACCTTTAACTGTTGTGATGAAGAGGGAATTTCACCAGGAACTAATTGCGCACAAATGACACTGGCTGAAATTCCCTTTTCTCTGCAACTGTTAAAGTTACATGAGCCCTGACCTGGATTTTATCTGGTCTGCCTACTCTGCAGCATGCACCAGGAGCCTCTCTCCCTAAAAGAACCATGTAGCCCCACCTGTTAGATATTGCTAGCCAGAGTGAAGCCATCTTTCTTTCTCTCACATAGAATGCTGGGATTGCTTGCTGGGAATGCTTGTGTAAAGCCAAGAACAGTCTATGTATGTAGCAGCTAGGAACAAGGAACAATCATAACTCAGCCTTGGTCAGAAGCTGCAACATTCCTCAAAAGTAGCAGATATCCTGTCCTAGCTGTAACTGACCACTTTCGTTCCTGGGCGTAATAATGAGCTACTGGGGAGAAACAAGGTGGTCTTTGGCGTTAGCCCAAAAGGCGGTGGCTCACATAGAGATGCATTGAGTTATGCTTGCGCGTGCGCTGTCTGTAGCTATGACATGATGCTTACTGTATGTTATAAAAGTAGGTGCTTGCATCCTTTGAGGTGTGGCCTTTGGTGGCATGAGTCCCTAAGGTCACCCATTCAGCTGACTGCTTTAATAAAACTGCGTTGGACTAAGATCACTGACTCTGTTCCTCTTAGTGGGAATATGGCCTCCCAGGAGAAGAATCTGGACACAAGTTTTGTCTAACACACCCTGTGCCTTCGCTCGCTCACACTCACGCGCCCAGCTTTAGGGGGTGCTTGTAGCTGAACAGCGTTAGCTAGCTTTCTCCGACGATGTGTATAAAAGCACTAATAAAGTAAGTAGGTTTGAACTTCTTTTAAACTGGCTCTAGGCAGATTAAATGAAGCTCAAATCTGTTTGCCTCCGATGCTAAATGCATTTATTACCTCCAGTGCTAAATGCTGCATTGCCGCACTTTCTCTGTATAAAGCCACTCTGGCGGAAGTCATGCCAGATTTTCCAAATGTAGCAATGATAAGAAAGAGGGATGAGGCGCAATAGCCGCTGGAGGCAAAGGTGTTGAGAAGGTAGGTTCACTGAAGAAAGGGACACATGGAGGGTATCTTGCCCATTGTAATAGCTAAGGCTTCTCTATGCAACGTGTCTCTTATGGGCATCTTGGTTTTGTCCTAGCAACAAGAGGCACAAGTCCCAACTAAAACAACACCCAGGATACCAGAGGCATCTTTACAACAGCCGCAAGCATTTTCCAAGTGAAATGACGGCATTTCTAGCAACAAGCAGCTCCATTCCTGCTGTGGTTCTGCTGAAATTCTCTCCTGCCCCACCTCCCTGCTTCTAGAATAACCACAGGCAGTACACCGACACACGCATAGCAGAGAGAGAGAAGCAAAATCAATAAGAGAAACTGAGAGATGAACCAGCTGGGATAAAAGAGAATCCCAATGAAGGAGCTCCTGGAGGGAGAAACAAAACTAGGAAGTGGCACAGGAAGGGTTAATTCCCAGACCAACCCTTTCCAAATTGGGGCAGGACCTGGAGCAGCAGGAAACTTCACCATAAACATTTTTTTCCATGCCAGACAGAGGGCGAAATACCACAGTCCAATGGATCCCCCTCGATCTTGATGAAATATAAGCTTGAGTCCGTGAGATGCCCAGGATCGCGACGAGAGGTGGCTGGAGCTTGTGTCAGTGTTGTGGGGATCCGCTGCAGTTATTCTCAATATTATTAAGATAGCCGGTGTCATCAATGTGCGGCAACACAAGGCCAAAAGGGTCGGGATCAAGGGCCAAAGAGGCGGGGCAAAATACCAGCATATTTTAACTTAAGAACATCAGAAGAGCCCTGCTGGATCAGACCACAGGTCCAACTAGTCCAGCATTCTGTTCACACAGTGTCCAATCAGCTGTTGACGAGGAAGCCTCAAGCAGGACATGGGTGCAATAGCACTCTCCTGCCCATGTTCCCTAACAACCGGTGTACATAGGTTCAGCCCTCGGTACAGCGTGCTAACAAGAGTGACTTCCAGTCTCGGATCAATTCCAGAGCAGGTGCCTCCATCAGATCCCTCCATCGGCACACAGGGACCTGGTTTGCGAGTCGGCATTCTTTTAAAAATTATTATTATTATTATTATTACTCCAAGATGAAGAATTTAATTTTAGTTTCTATGGCTCCTCCTAGGTGGATAAATCCCTTCCTGGCGAGCCCCAACCCTGGAAAATCTTGTGTTGAGTCGCGATTCGGAGCCCTCTAGCATCTGCGCCAGCGATGGCTGTTTCTCTCCAGTCGCACTCTGTAAAGTTTTATAGTTTCCTGGTTCTAGCTGGAAAGGCCCGGCAGAGCTGGTGGAAGAGGAGAGGAGTGGGGTGGGGTGGGGGAAGCGTGAGCAAGCAGGAAACCCGAGGCCCGCAAAGGCAAAGCGTAGGAAAGCAACCACGTGGGAAGAACTGCTAGTTCAGCATGCCCCATCCCTCCTCCTGGAAACATCGAGAAGAAGGTGATTTCTGAAGCCCAAACAGGAACTGCCTGCATATTCCCTAGTTGCAAATAAACTTCTCTGGCTAAGCACAACCTCAAATTAAAGGCATTCCCCTTGACTGGTTGTTTTCCTCACAGCTCGGAAAAGGATGGTGATGCCAGAATTTGTTTCATTCACATTCTCGGCTGAAAAGATTCGTATTCTCAGAGCGAAAGAAGGTTTTAAGATAATCCTTCACCCAGTCCAGGATATAGAAAACACACACACACCCCTGTCAATCACCATTGAGCCCTCTCTTGGCCTTTGGCTGAGAGGCTGCAGTGGTTCGGAATGTTCATCAACATTCTAACTAGTCAGGCCAAATGTGCGCTTACGAATACTGCCGATTCCGAATGCAAACTTTTCAGACCTGGTCTGCATGCAAAACGTTTCCTTGAGTTGAAGGGCAGCTGTCCAGGGGCACTTCCAGATGAGGCTGTTATGGTGCCATTGTACTGCTTCACTCAAGGAATTTTACCTCATAAGTCCTCCGCCCCACGTTTTTTCCACGGCTTCTTCCATCTTTTTTCTTAATGCAAAATATCCATTAATAAAAAGACAGAGTTGCTGCACAACGTCTTCCAACTGGCAGGTCTAGGCGCACTCCATCTGGAAGAAAAGAAAAACACACAAGTTTTCATCCATACCAGCAGATTTATTTATTCATTTATTTGACTTGTACACCACCTTCCTACCAAAAGTAACACCCAGGGCAGTTTACAATCACTAATAAAACTTGACAGAAACAATAATAAAGCAAATACATTAAACACAATTAAACAGCTTACACAAAGCATGCAAATATCACAGATCTCTTTCTCAACGTATAAGATAAACACACACACAGTTTTGCCACTGAGAAGGAGGGAAAGAGAGAGAGAGAGAGCAATTATATTCACTCCAACAGCAGTGACTTAAATCACAGGTTAACCTTCAACCACAAACATGTAGACACCAAATTCTATCCAAAATACACATGGGGGTGGGATCCATCCACCTTCAACAAGACGGAAATACATTGAAGGTTTTTCTTTCAGCCAACCGCACAGTTAACTCCACCCACAACTGCACACATGCCGGAGAATGCAAACATGTGTGCACACCAAAGGAATCAAAGTGCCTCAGAAACCACACAACTTTCATTCATGATTGTCTGGCTACAGAGGGTGGGAGGTTGCTTGCGACGGAGGGCCCGCTACTCCTGGTGAGTTCACCCATCACACTTCTCTGCTAAATAGGTTTGGTTACGGATTTTCGGCTATGCCTACACCTGCCAGATATCCCAGAGTTGTCTCTAGGTCGTCCCTCTGTATTCATACAATGCACAGGGGATCTCGGGGGCAACCCGGGATGACCAGGGATTTCCCCCCGGGATATCTGGGGTTGTGGGTTTCCCAATATTTCCACGGTGCTGGAACCACCTGAGGAGCATGGGCAGTGTGGTCGCCGCTCCCGGGTCATCCCTTCTTCCCTGCGAGTAGCAGGGACGGCCACAGAGCTGCTCAGGGAACCTACATGCCCATGGAGGTGGGGGGAGCAATTTCGCCATCCCTGGGATGGCAGGGTGTTGTTGTTGGGCGGTTGTTGTTGTTGTTTACCTTTTTTCGCACATCAGGCCTGCGCAGCTCATCTTCACACACACGCAAACTCAAAAAATGGCGGCCGTGACGTCCCTTTTCTCTTCCGGGACGTGGCGTGGCAATCTAGATGCTGGGGGAGGATCGTGCAATCAGGTAAGTCTGCGATCCTCCCCTCCCTCCCCCCTCCCTCCCTCTACACCCTTAGGTGTAGATGAACCCTTACTATCGTTCTAAAAACTTCACAAACCTGTTCGACCCAGGGATGCTTGAGAAATTCGTTTTATTTCATTTCTGATCAGGATGTACCCAGTTCTTACCTTCTGGATTGAGCACATGCTCAAACACAATCTGCGATTGAAGTCTGTACATTTCCAAGGTTGTCATGTGATTCGCAGATGCACCCACCCCACAAATTGTGTTTGACGTCATGCGTACATTTGGAAAACAGGCATGAAAAAACGTGCACTGTTGAAAAATGCGCAAAGATACGCCTTAATCAATGGGAGAAGAATGTG
Organism: Anniella stebbinsi; assembly: GCA_029215795.1. Lineage (NCBI taxonomy): Eukaryota > Metazoa > Chordata > Lepidosauria > Squamata > Anniellidae > Anniella > Anniella stebbinsi. The sequence continues at coordinate 357,988,693 of JARDYH010000002.1, read as the reverse complement.
GGCAACTTAAAGATGTGCATGACTGATGTGTACTTTTGGAAAAATGCACATGAACATATGCACGGATTTTCACGTGGAAAGGAAAAAGCAATGTTCATAATTTGATCCGGACTCTATTATTATTATTATTATTATTATTATTATTATTATTTACATTTATATACCGCCCCATAGCCAAAGCTCTCTGAGCGGTTTACAAAAATTAAAAACTTTGGACATTAAAAATCGATGTACAAAATTTAAAACCATAAAAGCATGAAAACAGACTCAAGTCAGATTGAGGTTCAAGACAGAATTTGGAGAACTTCAGTGAGTCAATTTGCACATCCCAAGGCAACAGGGAGAGAAAAGTAAGGCGCATGCGTAGAATGGGAGGTGGTGTTTCCATTCTCTGCAGCTATTGTCTGCTTCCAGCCTCACGTGACATGAACCCCTTTGGGAGGACGTCCGGACTAACTCCAGCTCCAGCCCAAAGCTCAGTCGTAGCCAGAGGACGCCAGGGGTCAACGTGCAGGAGAGCAAGCTGTCCCATTTCACACCCTTCCCAGAAAGAGGGGAGAGGGCGATGGTGTGCTGTAAACTCTGGGCTCACACGCTTTTAATGGCTTGGCTGTCACCGGTGCTTTCCTACACGCCTGACACTTTTACTGTTAGTGGAAATGGTGGCCAGATCTACACCAAGCAGGATATGACACTTCGAAAACGTTTTTGAAAACTGCATATGGAGTGTGTCCTGGGGCCCTGACAGTTGTTAAAACTGTTGTAAACCGTTTTCAAGCAGCAGTGTAGATCCTGCCGGTGTCTCGGGCCTTTGATGAACTCTGCTGAGGAGTTGAAAGGCGTTCACTAGAGGCCTCGGTGATTCCCCGTCAGGACGGGGAAAGCAAAAAGCCCATTTAGAAAAGCAGAGCCATAAATGAGACGCGGGAACGGCCGGCGGTTCATGGGGGCAGACAAAAGGCAGGATGGGTCTTTCCTCTGCATCGGAAGGGTCCCTCAAGCCTCCAAGCTGAGGTGGCTGGGGAATGCTGGGAGTTGTAGGACTTTTTTCCCCCCCTGTCTAAACATGCATAGGATCACGTCTTAAATGTATTATGCATTGCATGTGCGTGTTCTGTGTATTGTATGTTGCATAAAGAAATGCTTGCTTTTGTCCACCCAGCAACTACTGTCAATTCCACTGGTAGTTGCTTCAAGGCAGCATTTTCTGAAGGAAGATGCATTTTCCTGCTCCGTCGTAAACCAGAGCCTGCCTAGAAGAGTTGGAAGCAACCTTGGAAAGTTATAGGACTCTTTTCTGTCTTAAACATGTATGGAGGATGTAGCTAGAGGACTTAGCCATGGGGAAGTTGTGGGTGTCCGAGAGGGTGGTGGCGCCCGTTGGACTCCCTGCCCTCCCCACTTGGTCTCCCAGACGCCAGTCCACAAACCACCATGCTTGCCTGACTCAACACCTTTGAACCCGGTTTTGAGTGCCAACAGGAACCTATTTCACAGGGGAGAGCAACTTGGTGCATGGCTTGAAAGGAGTTTGGGGTGCTTTGGTGCCTTGGCACTACATTGCCTCCCTCAAGGTACTTTACAGTGCTATAATCTGTAGAATCCTATGTGCTTTACCTTCTAGTACTACCTCTAATAGTACATGATGGTCCTAGGAGGAGGAAATGAGGACAGGGCTCCTGTATCTTTAACAGTTGTATAGAAAAGGGAATTTCAGCAGGTGTCATCTGTATGAAGGCAGCACCGGGTGAAAAATCCCTCTTCATCACAACAGTAAAAGCTGCAGGAGCTATACTGGAGTGACCAGATACAAAAAAGGGCAGGGCTCCTGCAGCTTGAACTGTTGTGATGAAGAGGGGATTTTATCAGGTGCTGCACTCATACAAATGACACCTGTTTTCTATTTAACTGTTAAAGATACAAGAGCCCTGGCCTCCTTTTCATATGGTCACCCTAAATCTGTATAATCCTGTGTGTTTTATCTTCTAGTACTACCTCTAGTTAGTACGTGATGGTCCAAAGCTGGGCTGAACAACCTTGTGGCTCTCCATACGCTGTTGGGCTATCATAAACCTTCACCATTGGCTACGTTGGCTAGCGCGGAAGGGAGTTGCAAGTCTAACTTTTGTAAACTGCCCAGAAGGCTTCGGCTATGGGATGGTATATAAATGCAATAAATAATAATAATAATAACAATGATAATAACAATAATAATAACAATAATAATAATAATAATAATAATAATAATAATAATCTGAGGGCCACAAGTTGCCTACCCACCCCGAATCAATCACCCAAGGCAGGGGGAATCCGGTCCTCCAGCTTTGGTAGTAAGCTAGCCCATGGGACCACAGCTTGCCCAAAGGGTTATGTTGCTCTCCCAATAATATCCCAGAGCAAGCCCGTGGCAACCCCAGCTTGCCTGGATTGTAAAAGGTGGCATGAGAGCCATATTCCAACTGAAAAGCATTCCCTGCTGGGTTGTTTTGGTGCCTTTGCGTTTTTCATTGATGCTTTTGAAATTGTTAGCCTAATTGGTTTTATATGCTTTTATTGTGAGCGGTTTTATGGTTGTGATTGGTTTCCCTGGAGTTTTCATTTTTTGGGACCGAAGGGCTGGATAGATTTCTTATAAAAACAAGCAAACAGACATGACTGCACTCGATGCATGTTTACTCAGAAGTAAATGCCACCGCCTTCACTGAAATTTACTCCCAGGTAAGTGTGCATAGGCTTGCACTAGATTAGCTCTCACTCTGCTAATGAGAAAATTCTGAAGATATTAATTCAATTCCAGCTTTGCTTGGAAAGTTGGCTATGTGGAAAGTTCCCTATCCACCCACCCTATTAAAAGAAAGCCTACAGTATTTTTCACCTGATGTAATTCCCATTACTTGGCAGTGGATGGTATAGAGCAGCAGGTAGCTCCGCTCTGAACGGAGCGGGGGGGGATACATTTGCAAGACAGGAAAGACACAACTGGGGATAATTCTGAAAGAGCATTTTTCTGGCCTAGCGTGTTTGGTGAAACATCAGAAGACCGGGGGGGTGGAGGTTGTGGGGGGCAGTGAGGCAGTGGGTGAAGTGGCTGCGAAATGAAGCGTCCGTTCTCCGATTGTCAAAACGTGTAGCCAGCAACCTGCCTGCAGCAGCGATAAAATCACTGCTCATAATTCCTGAAAGTAACAGATTTGAAGTCTGGCCTATCAGCAAAGTGCGTCCTCTAATCCTCTTGTGCGCCACAAAACGCAATACGCCACACCGCAACAAGGCCAGTGATATATTTCGCAACACACACAAGGCCGAGTAAGCAGATCCCTTCAGATTAGCTGGATGGGAAAATGTCATGAAGATGTTAAACCGCCTCAGGAAAGGGAAAAAAGAGGAGGGGGGGGGGGGGGGAAAGACCCGGCTTTTGTATAAGCTACCAATGGAAATGGACAACCACGACCTCAGAACAGGAAGCTCATTCCTAGGGATGCATGAGAATTTAATCCGCGCCCACAAAATAGTCGCGCATGCCCCAAATTCTGGAACGCGCAGTCACGTTCGAAAGTGGCGCAAATTCCAGAGAAAAAGCAAGTTGAAACGTTTTCGTGGGGAAAAGTTGTGCAACTTTGAAAAATGCTCAAATCTGTGTGCAATTTTCGTGTTTGGTCGCATTCTGTTTTCCGGTTTGTGCAAGCCAAGCCATGCTCACTGAAATCGAATGAGGGGCAACCATGAAGTTGATGCTCGGAGAAACTGGTGGTTTGCCCGTCCTTAGCCTGTCCTTTCTTCGCTGAATGACAAAGGCAGCTCCATTCACATCAGAGGCTTCCCTCCTGGGCTCCTAGCAACAAATGGAAGGACAGGTGGGGTAGTAGATGGAGGTTTCCGCGAAACATGCAGGAACAGTACCGATGTCCAAATTCAGGATTTCTTTGTTGATTTGTTCAACCAGAGACCCTCTCCAGCGACTTAATCACATTCCCAAGGGATGTTGGTGAGCTACTGTTGCTCCCTTTCCTGGAGGGATCCAATCTTGTAGCCACAGCTACACATACCTTGATGACATCCAGAGTGGAACCCTGCAGCATTCGTCACATGGGGCGGCCTTTGAAATGTGTTTTGAGGCTCACCTCGAGCCATGTTGTAACGGCAAAGTTCTTTTTTTTGTTTTTTACTGGGACTCATTGCCTAGAGCACATCACTCCAGTACTGTTCCCTCATCCTGGGCTTCCAATTTGTTCCTGGGCCCAATGCAAAGTACTGGCCTGGGCCCTGGAAGCCCTAAGTCGGGGGAATTCAACCTCTTTCTTCCTGAGGGCTGAATTCAGATTTGGAAAAGCTTTTGGGAGACACATGATGCCAGTAGTGGGCGTGACCTAAGAGAATGTGGGGTGCGGCCAAAGGTAAAGTAGGCAGGGCAAAAACGGCAGCATATTTTACCTTAGTTCTTACTGGCAGTAATAAAGGAGAGGCCTTTTAGAACTGGCAGCGAGGTGTGGGGGGAGATTGCATAAGATCCAGGAACCCCACAAATGATCAGCCAGGGGAAAGGGGCATGGTCATCTCGAGCCCCCAGGCAGGCCGAATTGGGTCTGTGGGCCTAAGATTGTGCACCAAACCCCTAAACGGACTTGGCCTACGATGCTCGAAGGGCTGCCTCCTCAGTTATGAACCTGCCTGACCATCTAGATTCCCCTTCCCCAACCTGGTGCCCTCCAGATGTGCTGGACTACGGTTCCCATCATTCTCAGCTAACATGGCCATGCTGGATGAGAACAATGGGAACTGCAGTCCAGCACATCTGGAGGGGGAGGCTGATTTAGGTAGTCATTGAGCCTTCCCCTCCATGTCACCTTAGCCTAGGGTGACCAGATAAAATCCAGGTCAGGGCTCATATAACTTTAACAGTTGTAGAGAAAAGGGAATTTTAGCCAGTGTCATTTGTATGCAATTAGTTCCTGGTGAAATTCCCTCTTCATCACAACTGTTAAAGGTGCAGGCACTATACTAGAGTGACCATATACAAAAGAAGGCAGGGCCCCTGCAACTTTAACAGTTGTGATGAAGAGGGAATTTCACCAGGAACTAATTGCATACAAATGACACTGGCTGAAATTCCCTTTTCTCTACAACTGTTAAAGTTACATGAGCTCTGACCTGAATTTTATCTGGTCACCCTACCTTAGCCTCTGAAATGCAATGGGAGGTTTTATGTGATGGGCTTTATCAGTGGGTTCTAGAGAGGGGCCTTTTCAGTGATTGCTCCTGGGCTCTGAATTTGGAAGTGCGTAGGCCTTCCACAAGGCTGCAGGACCCCTGCCCTTTTTTGTATCTGGTCATGAGGGCAGGGATCCTGCATCTTTAACTGTTGCGATGAGGAGGGAATTTCACCAGGTGCTGCCTGCGTACAAATGACACCTGCTGAAATTCCTCTTTCAATACAACTGTGAAAGATACAGGAGCCCTGTCCTCCTTTCCATATGGTCACCCTACTCTGTTGTCTACACTAGACACCAGTGCAAGTTCCAGGTTTTTGAGGGCCGTTGGGCAAGACACCCTCCATCAGTGAGTCTACCTTCTTATTGCCATTGTCATTGGCTGCTGCTCCTCCTCCTCCTCCTCCTCCTCCTCTTCCTCCTCATTGCTAGCCTTTGCTTGCTTGACAGGCAGAAATCCCGGGAGCACGAAGGCCGTGGCGACTGCTCCTACTTCCTTTCACCATCACTGTTTCCTGGGCCAGAGTGAGAGGCAAATCAACATGGAGTCTGAAATGGTGGAGCTACTCCAGGGGGCAGTTTTCAACAGGCCCTTGCTGGGATGTGCGCTCTTGGCAGGTGCCCAACCATCCCTGATGCACACTACAGATTGATCTCATTATACCAGTCTAATTTGTCATGGCTTACCCAAAGGCTCCTGGGAATTGTAGTTTGGTGAGAACACTGGGAATTCCGTTAGAGAAGGCCGCTAATTCTCCCTTGCTGAACTACATAAGTCAAGCTGTGTGGCATCAGACCAGGGGTCCGCCTAATCCGGCAGCCTTTTTCCCACAGTGGTCAGCCAGATGTCTCCGGGAAGCCCCACAAGCAGGACATGAGCATAACAGCACCCTCCTGCTCATGTTCCCCAGCAAATGGGATTTCGAGGCACATAGGCTGCCTCTACAAGAGAGGTTTAATGCTCTTTGAAGTCTCATTAAAAAATTTACCTCCACACCAGCGGAGCGCAAATGGGACATAGAGGCGCATTATCTCTCCGATTATGTGCATTATCGAATGCGTGTTAAATAGCGAGTTTTATTTTGCTCCGTCCGTTAAAGCGCATTTTGACTGTGTGAATATGCGCTTATGCGCATTAACTACTTGTAAACCGCATTTTAGACATCCTTTAATGCGCTTCGCCGCCTCTCGCCACCTCTCGTGCAGAGGGATTAGGCGTAAATGCGCTTCTGCGATTATGCGCATAATCGCCTAACCAGCCGCAAAAGTGAATCCTTGTAGAGGGGAACATAGCCTCTGATCTCTGCGGTAGTATATTGTCATAATGACGTACAGCCGTTGATAGCCCTATCCTCCGTGAAATCCCCCAGGAAGGGAGAGGCACAACAGCACTAGTTTCAATCTGTAGTTAAGCCCCAAGAGAGTGGGCTACTGTGCCCACAGCCTTACCTCAAAGAGCAAGAGTAAGTAATGTGCTCTCCACGGGGATCCCAGTGAAAACGGCATCCCCACAGCAGGTTCTCCCATACGCCCTGTGACATTGGGGAATGTTTCCCATGTGACTTAGCATCATCACATCGGAGACAATGGTGGTACCAGGAAAGTCCATTACTTGATGGTGTTGTGGTGAGAATTCCTGAGTGTTACCCTGGGGATGCCATTTTCAGCAGCATCCCTGTGGCAGGCAAGACAACTGCTCCCAGTTTGGTAAATCCAGGGGCTCTATCAGTCCCTGAGGAGCAGCTCAGCTACAACATCTCCACTTACAGCAGGGATAGGAAACCTCTGGCCCGCCAGCCTAATCTATCCTGCAAGGCTCCCCAATCCAGCCCACAAGGCTTTCCAAGGTGGGCACAGACCCTTTCCTCTCCCCATCCAGTTGCCTGTTTTCAAGCTTTTGATTTTATTGGAAATCCAAATCTTTTTTGGGGTACCGATTGCTTCCCACTCCCCCTTTCCCAGTTGCTGGAACGCAGTTGGAGTGGATGGGTCAAGGCTGCTGTTCTGCTCCTCGCTCTTATCATGACCCAGAGCAAAGAGGAGGAAAAGGGGGCCGGGGGGGCCTTTCAGGGGTTGGCGGTGGATGCTGTTTATTTCTTTGATCATAGTGCTTTTTCATTGCATTTCCATATATTTGTTTTTATGTTGTGTTTTAATTAAGATTTTGTTTTTAATCTGGATGTTATGAGCATCATTCTTTTGGCAGAAAGGGTGATTATAAAAGAACATAAAATATACAATCATTTGTAAAATACCCCCCCCCCCCCACACCCACCCACCCACACACACACACCACACTGTGCTAGAGTCTGGGCTTCAGCAGATGCCCAGTAAAGCTCAGAACAGGACTGGCCCTACCATGAAACAGGGTAACGCAATCGTCTCAGACGGCAAAATGCTGGGAGGCAACAGCAAGGTGTTGGAGGAGAGAGCCTGCCCTGTGTCCCCTAAGCTAGTTTACTGCCTTCAGGTGTAATGGAAGAGGTTGCCCCATCACCAGGGTGGAAGAAAGATTCAGTTTCCAGTTCTCCTGGCTTTTATACATGGAACGGGAGGGGCGCCATCTTGTCCTCTGCCTCAGGCAGCAAAATATCTTGGCTCTGGCTCTGAACATAATGATTTTTAAGTTATAGTTGCCCTGGTGTCAGTTTCCAAGGGGGAGGCAGGGCATGGAACCAGGAGCCTGCCCTTGGCATAGGGACAGCTTGTTATGGCACTGGCCAGCCTTCCAGAAAAGCTACGATTCCTGTGATCTCGCTTGTCTGCTTAGAGGCTGCCAGCCACACAGAAATGGCAGCCGGAGTGGAACCTTAGAGCGCCTGCCCAAACAATGGCTCCTTTCTCCAGCAATCCCTTTACCCAGGGACAGTCAGAAGGGATCATGCGGACACCACTTACCTGCGCGAAGCAGCCTTAATCCGCAAGGATTTGGCTCAATTCTTTGAAGTTCTCTTAACACGCCCTTGTCTCCAAGGCCCCAGGGCGATAACACCATTAAAACAATACATTTATAGCACAGGCAAACACAGGCACAAATGCAGCTAAGTTTATCTTTCGTTTTCAGCATTCTTCTTTGCTAAATCCCCCCTCCCCGTCCACCGCCCCCAGCACGCCTGCCTCCACTTTCTTCTACTATTGGTATTAAGATACATAGTATAAGATGGTGAGCGGAGATATACATTGAGTGGCTGCCAATTTGAAAGTGGAGAGATACTTACACTTCAATGTAAGATGCAAGATACAAATCCAGGATAAGAGTTCTCATGCTTGGGGATTCTCCAGGAAACTTCAGCATTTGCCTTCATTTAACTGGTAAGAAAATAATAACGATGATGATGAACAAGTAAGAAACCCCCTGCCCCTCCTCTTCTCTCTTGGGTAGCAAACTCTTCTGCTGACTACCAGAGTATTCCAGACCTTTGAGAAGGATTTTATGCCCTCGATATGGGGTTAAAATGAATTTATATGTGGGTATTCCCTCAGCAGGAATCTATCAGTATCCACACACACACACACACACACACACACGGTGGGGGGGGGGGAGGGGTAGACAGAGATTTTCTCTCCCTGCCCAGATAGTGGTGACCTTTGGAAGTATCGACCCATTATCGGAGCCCCTCTTCCACACGTCCCTGCCAAATTAGGGGAGGCGGATGACTACAAGGGAAGAGGACCTTTTTGGCGGTGGCACCGCATTTGTAGAATACTCTCCCCAGAGGTGCTTGCCTGTTGCTTACTTTATGGTCTTTTGGGTACCCAGTGAAGATCTTTTTATTCTCCCAGGCAGTTTAAGAACTGCTTCAGTGCTTTTAGCACTCCCACTGGTTTTAATTTGGTTTTATATTGTGGTAATGGTTGTATTTATTGCTGCTGGTTTCATCTTGGTTTTATTCTGCATAGTTTTGATTAAAAAAATAATAATGTTCGACTCCGATGTCAGTAGGGTGGTGAATAATAATAATAATAATAATAATAATAACGATTTATTTCTTACCCGCCTCTCCATCTAGATCGAGGCGGGGAACAACAGCATGATAAAATACATAAAACTAATCAAAACATGACAAATATTATTAAAACTGCATTAAAACATCCTAAAAACATCATTAAAACATCCTAAAACATCCTAAAAACATTCTAAAAATTACACTGGATATGCCTGCCGGAAGAGAACAGTCTTTATAGCTTTCTTAAATTCTAAAAGACTGTTAAGTTGACGAGTCTCCTCCGGCAGGTCATTCCACAGTCTGGGAGCGGCAGAAGAGAAGGTCCTCTGGGTAACAGTTGTCAGCCTAGTCTTGGCCGACCGCAGTAAGTTCTTCCCAGAGGACCTGAGCGTGCGGGGCGGATTGTACGGGAGAAGGCGATCCCGCAGGTAACCTGGACCCAAACCATGTAGGGCTTTAAAGGTAATGACCAACACTTTATACTTCGCCCGGAAACTAATTGGCAGCCAGTGGAGCGATTTTAAAGCTGGCGTAATATGGTCACTCCTAGATGTACCGGTGACCAACCTGGCTGCCATATTTTGAACTAGTTGAAGTTTCCGGACTAGGCACAAAGGTAGCCCTATGTACAGCGCATTGCAGAAGTCAAGCCTCGAAGTTACCAGCGCGTGCACCACCATCTTTAGGTCTTCCAACTCTAGGAAGGGGCGCAGCTGGCGTATCAGCCGAAGCTGATAGTAGGCACTCCTGGCCGTCGCATCTATCTGGGCTGTCATTTGGAGCGACGGATCCAGGAGCACCCCCAAGCTGCGAACACAGTCTTTCAGGGGGAGTGTAACCCCATCCAGAACCGGTTGACACACCTCCAAACCCAGGTTGCGGCCTTTGACAGCAAGCACCTCCGTCTTGTCTGGATTCAGCTTCAGTTTGTTTTTCCTCATCCAGCCCATTACCGCCTCCAAGCATTCATTCAGAGGAGACACACTATCCTTAGCTGACGATGTTGTCGAAGGCATAGAGAAATATATTTGGGTGTCATCAGCATACTGATAGCACCCCGCCCCATGCCTCCGGATGATCTCTCCCAACGGTTTCATATAAATGTTAAACAGCATTGGGGAAAGGATGGCACCTTGCGGTACGCCACACAGCAGCTCCTTCTTTGCAGAGCAGCTATCCCCAAGCATCACCATCTGGAACCTGCCCGAGAGGTAGGACCGGAACCACTGAAGCACAGTGCCCCCGATTCCCAATCCCCTCAGGCGTTCCAGAAGGATACCATGGTCGATGGTATCGAATGCCGCTGAGAGGTCCAAAAGTACCAACAGGGACACACTCCCCCTGTCAATACCCAGGCGTAGATCATCCGCTAAGGCGACCATAGCAGTCTCAACTCCGTATCCCGCCCTGAAGCCAGGTTTCACTCAGAACCAGCCAGAACTCTAAAGGAGCTATCTAAGGTGCGGAAGCGCCTTGGAGAGCTTCTTTAGAGTTCTGACTAAAACCCGGAGCAGATTCACCACCCCACCGACATCGGGGGTGGCAGCACCTGCGATATCCTCTATAGAGTTCTGACTGGTTCTGGCTGAAACCCGAAGTGGATTCATCACCCCATTGACATCAGAGCCACCAGCCTGCACTGATAGGGGCACATTCGCTTCTAAATCGGAGTGTGAGGTTTAATTTGAATATCAAAAGGGGAGAGGTGATAAACTTGAGGCAGGTGAGGGGTAGAGATCAATTCCCCCTTGCAATGCACCTGTTTTTATATGAAAATAGCACACACACACCCCAACTTATGCTTTATACGTGCATGGAGACAGGAGTACAAGAACCAAACTTTTCCGCTACATCATATTTAGTTTGGCCTTAATTTTCCCATCCTCTGAGTAGTCTAACAAATCCATACTTTCAACTCTGGCCTTACACTTTGACTGATCAAATGCTAACTTTCTTTTCCGGTCCTCTCCACTAAATCAAACTTCCTACCCTAGGCACATCTGCTTAAGAGTACGGCCCATCAAGCCCATTGGGCCTGGCTTCAGAGTAAACATTCATAGGATCATGCTCAAAAAGACTGCAGCCAGCCTAAGAAAGAGGCAAGTCCCATTGAGATCTTTGGGGCTGACAGCTGAATCCTGCGCGCCTTTCCTTGGAAGTAGCCCTGTGGCTCTTCAAACCTGGCTGAGGAGGACCATTATTTTGGTCTGCTTGTTCTTCATGGACCACCACATGGTCTCCCATAGGGCTGCAAAATGAGAGGCAGGTTGAAAGGCTTCTGAATTCAAACGCAGCAGCTGTCTCTGTTTTCCATGGCTACTCTGAAGACCATGCTGTGGGCGACAGCTCAGTTTAAAAGTCGCATGTAAAATTCACACATGTCTATGATTCATGAGATCCATCCATGAATCAAACTGAACCTTCAGTTATTCTTTGAGTAACTGCAAATTCCTTAAAACACATATAACTCGAGGCAGTTCAAAACTCTTTACGCCCAAGCCAAGAAATCTGATGTCTGGTTTAGATGCATTCATCTCTGCATTCAGGGCTTTCCTTCTTTTCTTTTTGTTTAAGAAAGCAAATTTCAGCAGATGTCATTTGTAGGCATGCAGCACCTGGTGAAATCCCCTCTTCATCACAACAGTTGTAGCTGCAGGAGCCCTGCCATCTATTGTATCTGGTCACTCGGGGAGGAATTGGGGCAGGAAGCAAAGGAAGCAGGAAATGGATTAAACACCCTCCCAACCCCAGGCTGTGGTCCCAGGGCCTGGTTTTAGTGAAAGAAAACCATTGACTGCTCTGTGGGAAGGATCCCGGAAGAGAGGGAGGCAAGCAGGCAAAGATCACCTCAGGGTAGGCTGACCATATGAAAAGGAGGACAGGGCTCATGTAACTTTAACAGTTGTAGAGAAAAGGGGATTTCAGCCAGTGTCATTTGTATGCCATTAGTTCCTGGTGAAATTCCCTCTTCATCACAACAGTTAAAGGTGCAGGCACTATACTAGAGTGACTGTTGAGATGAAGAGGGAGTTGCACCAGGAACTAATTGCATACAAATGACACTGGCTGAAATTCCCTTTTCTCTACAACTGTTAAAGTTACATGAGCCCTGTCCTCCTTTTCATATGGTCAGCGTACCTCAGGGCCCAGCTTCAGCTAGACTGTCCCTCCTTTCCTTCACAGGGACTTTGACCATCAACTGCCCTGTAGGGCAGATCCTTCGTAAGTTGTTATTTTTAATATTGTTTCTATGGGATTTTAGTCAGCGCTATAGTGCTACATTTGGAAGCGCAGGAGATCATGATGACAGGCACTCATCATAGCTGCGCCCTCAAGGAGGGACCAAAATGTCAGGCTGCTGTGTTGAGCCACATCAACAAGCCAGTTCTAGCAGGAAGATGGTAAAGTGACTAGGGCCAGATCTACACCAAGCAGGTTATAGCGGCATGAAAGCGGTATATGGCATGTGTCAACGGGCCCCCAACAGTTGTCGGTGCACTTCAAAACCGCTCTAAAGCAGTGGTGTGGCTCCTGCCTTTTATATACCGCTTTCATACCGCTATATCCTGCATGGTGTAGATCTGGCCTGGGTCTTGATTGCCCATTCAAGATTAAGGCACTCCAAAATACGTTGCATTGCAAGAGGGATGCTCCCAGCTACTGTGATGATTGCAAGTAGGCTCAGAGGAATGGGAAATTTGGAGGGGGGGAGGAGATGATGTCAGCATCCCTGCTAATAAAGAAGTGCCAGGGCTGTGTCCCCGCGGGCCCTGGCTCCACGACACCACTGATAGTTGTCTTAGGACCATAAGAAGAGCACTGGTGGATCAGACCAAGGGTTCATCTAGTCCTGCATTCTGTTCTCACAGCGGCCAACCAGCTGCCCACAGGAAACACACCGGCAGGGCATGAGTGCAACACCACCCTCCCACCCATGTTCCCCAGCAACTGTGTGCCATCTCCTCTTGTACTGGAGATGGCACACAGCCATCAGGACTAGCAGCCATTGATGACCTTCTCCTCCAGGGATATTGGTCCAACTCCCTTTTAAAGCCCTCCAAAGTGGTGGCCGTCACTACACTAGGGATGTTGCAGGAGTCCACGTCCAAGAGTCCAAGGTGGAGCCTGATGGACTCCCCACCCCCACACTGCTCGGCCTCCTGGACTCCACTCACCGAGCCATTGGGACAACCTCATCGGGTTCAGTTATGATGAGGAAGTGAGAAAAATGCCTTCCCATCCCCTTCCTCCACATCATGTTCAATTTTGTACACCTTTTTGTCCACTTACTTGTACATCACATTATTATTATTATTATTAATTATTATTATTATTATTATTTCCATTTATATACCACCCCATAGCCGAAGCTCTCTAGGCAGTTTACATTAAAAACACTAATATACAAAATTTAAACCCATAAAAAGCATAAAAAGCAAGTTATAATTACAATATCCTTTCAAAACAACAATTCTGGGTCAAAGCACCTTGGGAGGATTTTTATCTTGAAAGGTGGGATATCAATATTTTGAACAAATAAAGCCTCCCAGAACCTAGCACCCCCCCCCCCCGATGCGCTGGGCAACAACTGCCGCCATCCCCAGGCCAACATGGTACAGCTGGCTGGGGATGATGGGAGCTGTAGTCCAACATGTCTGGAAGGCACCAGGTTGGTGGTGGAGGGTGGCTTATTTAAAAGATAGATTTTTGAGACGCTGTCTTTTAGACCTACATTGAAAGTGATGTACAGTCCTCAAGATAACGTCAGAAATTGTCATAGAAATCGTCACTCCAAACAAAAGGCAGAATTAGCAAAAACAAAAACAAAATCCCATCGGTGCCTGAGGGGGCCATTTTGAAAAAGTATTTCAAGCACAGAGGTGGACAAACATTGAATGCCCATTTGAACAGGGTGTGTCTTAAGCAGGCACCTGAATGCAGGGAGGAAAGAGGCTACACAGGTTCCTTCAGAGAGGCCATTCTGTAGTTTGGAAATGGTAGGGTGATCATATGAAGAAGAGGACAAGTCTATTGTATCTTTAACCGCTGTATAAAAACTGGAATTTTAGCAGGTGTCATTTGTAAGCATGCAGCACCTGGTGAAATTCCCTCATCATCACAACAATTAAAGCTGCAGGAGCCCTGCCCTCTTTTGTAGCATATGAAAAGGAGGACAGGGTTCCTGTATCTTTAACAATTGTATAGAAAAGGGAATTAGAGGTGTAGGAGTTATACTAAAGTCACCAGATACAGAAGAGGGAAGGGCTCCTGCAGCTTTAACGGTTGTGATGAAGAGGGAATTTCACCAGGTGCTGCATGCCTGCAAATGACGCCTGCTGAAATTCCCTTTCCTCTACAACTGTTAAAGATACAGGAGCCCTGTCCTCCTTTCCGTATGGCCACCCTAGGAAATGGCCTTCTCTTCAGCCATGTTGGACATGGGCTGGTTCATGCAGGAGCAAGCGGTTCTTAAGGCACTGCCAACACTTGCCCCAAGAGTTGGCCATCATTGATATAGTGCCATTAGTCGCCATGCAGCGTTTACAGAGTAACATACCTCAAAGTCAGGTCTCTGCCCCAAGGAGCTTCCGCTACAAATGATCTGGATCATTGGAAAAGAAAGTCATCTGATATCCTTAATAAAATGAACTCACTTTGCCTCAAAGCTGGTGAGGTTCCTTGACATGGCTATTTGTTCGAGTTTCTTAATCGCTCTGTCTCCTAGCCGTGGAATTTTGAAAAATCAAATAAGAATAAGCCTGTTGCATAAACCCCCTGCTGGAATTTGTTCAATGAGTACCGCTCTCTCTTGTCCTAAAATAACTTCACCACAGCGACGTCGGGGAAAGGACGGTCTTGCCATGAGCACGCCGATGCTTCAGCAGCGGGAGCGCCACTCCCTGCAATGTGCTCTCCTAGGTGGCTCCCTTAGAGGTAAGGCTGGCTCTGTAGAGATGCAAAGAGGAGGTCAAATACTTTACAGTACGGGTGGGGAACCTCAGGCCCAGGGGCCAAATCTGGCCCTCCAGGAGCCTTAATCTGGTTACACAGAAGGCCATACCCCTTTCCCTTCCCTCCCCCCCCCCCCCAACCACCAGCCATTGGTTGAGTTCCTGGCTTCTGTGCAGTTTTCCCCTCCATTCTTGAACTGCGTCTCTTAAAGCTTAGTTACTGGCAGTAAGCTCTTTCAGCTGCCATCTGCAGGTAATTTGGCCACACCCCCTTTGCCTTTGGCCACACCCCTTTGCCCCCAGCCCTGCCCATCACTGGCATGCAGCACCTGAGAACTTCTCTGGAATTTATTTTTTAATTTATTTATTGCATTTGTATACCGCCCCATAGCTGTAGCTCTCTGGGCGGTTTACATAAGATTTCTGGGCCCCATTCCTGCTCTAGAGTGAGTGAGACCAGCTGCAGGTTTGGCTCCTCCACCGAACAGATGTGAGAAGACAGGCAACTATAGGATACTGGGAAGGGTGACCATATAGAAAGGAGGACAGGGCTCCTGCAGATTTAATTGTTGTATAGAAAAGGGAATTTCAGCAGGTGTCATTTGTATGCATGCAGCATCTGGTGGCTTTCGCTCTTCTTCACAACAGTTCAAGCTGCAGGAGCCCTGCCCTCGATTGTATCTGGTCACTCTAGTATAACTCCTGCAGCTTTAACCGTTGTGATGAAGAGGGGATTTCACCAGGTGCTGCATGCGTACCAATGACAATGATACAACAGCGTGAAGGCAGGGAATTGCAGTGGCGAGGAAAGGGAAAGGTTTCACCTGTTGAATTCCCCCTCGTCAAACCTTTTTTAAAGGAGAAAGAGCCCAGCCAGGAGGCGGAGGAGGAAGAAAAAAAAGAAAAAGATGAGAGGTGTCAATCGCCTTAGCTGGAGAGCGCACTCCATATGTTTGAACTACCACATGGACGAACTAAAGGGAAGAGCGCTTCCCATCCGAAAACTCAAAGAGAAGGTCACACAACTCATCCGTTTTCTCCCCCTCCTCTGCCTGACATCAGCTGCCTCTACCTAAGATGTTTGTTTGCCTCAAAAGGGAAGCTACATCCTTGATTTTCCACGATTTGAAAGTCAAATGAGCCTCAGCCTGCATGCTGCAACTCGGAGATTTGACTTGGAAACTGTTTTCCTTTGGCATATTACAAGGCTGAAGGGGGAGACCAGAGAGAGAGAGAGAGAGAGAGAGAGAGAGAGAGAGGGTGGGGGAGACCTCCGCGGGCGACTGAGGGGCACAAGGGAGGTGTCAGAGATGTCCAGTGCAAAACAAAAATTGTCTTGGAGCAGCATCAAAAGCAGCGCGGGCAAAGGAGGACAGCATCTGGAGTCTGCCCCGGCAGGGGCAAGTCTTGGTCTGCTGTGTGCTGCCTTGTGTTGGACTGCAGCCATTATGGAAAATATCTGGCACCAACTCCCAAACAAACCCAGCAGGCCTTCATCAAAGAAAGGCCCCAGCTTACCGCAAGCGGATTCCTTTCCCAACCCATTTGGGGTGCCGGGTTCCCATACGATGCTCTGCCTGGTTATGCGAGGACCTCAGAGGACACTGTCCATCCGTCCCCCAACAGGCCCTTGTGAGTGGAACAGAATCGTGACGCCCGGAGGAACTTCGTGCCCTCTGCAAAACAAGCAAAGAAAGGGAACTCCCCAGGCATGCTCGGGAATTTCGTTTGTGGTCACAAAACAGTTGAACTAGCCCCACTGGCAACCCCGAAAGTGGATATGAGAAGGAGAGACCTTTCTTCAGACATACCCTAAAATTGTCGAGGATGCAGCCACGTTCGAAAAGTGTGCAAATATTTATTGAACAAGCGGCATGCAATGGTGCAATTTTTAAATTGAGCGATTTCATGCTACCGGGGCAACCACCCTCACACTAATTTTCTCAGGATTCTTTGAGTGAAGCCATGACATAAAACTCATGTAAGTTGGTACAAGTACAGAGAGGCCCAAAGTCAAACAGCTTTGATCTCCAAAGAATGGTAATAATCAGTGAGAAGAAACATCCCTGGTAAACAGGTTGTCTGAATTCACTAAAAGTGGAGGGAAACGGTACATTTTGATTATTTTTTTTAAGTAGGGTCATCACCTGATTAAAGAATTCTTAGCTGAATAATTGCATATGTTTTAATTAATTAAGCAATTTAATCTGTATAAATATGCATATGAAGAAAACAATAGATTTGAAGGGAAACATATACTTTATTTCTAGAGGTTACATCAACAAGTACTACCTTAAAAGACACATGTGTGAGGGAAGAGAGAATACCTCATCTATGATAGTGCTTACTATTTGCAGTTCTTGCTTTTTTCTGTATTTTTTAAAAAATGGATATAATCAGCAAATCCTTTAATGAAATAATTAAATGTACTTGTGATTGTTTTTTTAAAAAATGCTAACCAATTAATTATGGGGCAACTTTTAAACCAGCTTTTCTCAACCTGGGGCCTTCCAGATCTGTTGGACTAGAGTACCCATTATCCCCAGCCAGTATATCAGCCAGTCAAGTGGACTGTGTGGATTATGGGAGTTGTAGTCTAACACGCCTGGAGGGTGCTGCATTGCAGAAGGCTGTTTTAGGCTTTTAAAAGATTTTTAATGGAGGAATCTATAACCAATGCCAAAAAACACCCCCCATAATTTGAAAGTTTTCCCGTGGTTTTGACAGAACATGTTACCGTATGGGTCCACGCTGTTTTCTATGAAGGAAATGCAGCTGTTTTCATCTGGCTACTATCAGAAGTTTTAAGAAGGCCCCACAGTTTGGACAAAGGTGGGCTGGTGGAGTGAGGCACTGTTGCTCAGTGGGTAGAGCTAGGGTGACCATATTTGGGAGACCAAAAAAGAGGACAAGCTGGGAGGGTGGGCGGGAAAGCAGCTTTCTTGGGCTTCTGGAAAGTGCGTCATTCCCCCTGCTTCCTTAAAGGCCCCAATTGGAGCAGAGGACGGGAAAGTGTGGCAATCCTGCCTCCACTGCTCCAATCGGGGCCTTTTCTATAATGTCTGGGAATGATACACTTTCCCCTTTAAGGCTGTGATTGGAGCAATGGGAGGGAAATGGCCCGCCTCCAGAAGGCACATCATTCCCTCCCACCATGCTAACGGCAGCCTTCAAGGGGAAAGCGTGTCTTTCCAGGACATTGTAGAAAATTACCAAAAATCCCCCCTGACACCCAGGATAGAACAAAAACCAGGACAAATCCGGGGAAATCCTGACAGCTGGTCACCCTAGGTAGAGCACATGCTTTGAGTGTAGGAGGTTCAGTTCTTGGCATTTGCACTTAAACGGAGCAGTGATGGGAACAACCTCTACCTGAGACCCAGAACAGCCGCTGCCCATCAAAGTCTCCAAGACAAGGCCAGATGGACAAGACAGTCTGAGTTCCTAACGCAGTTGGAGTGCGCTCCTTCTCTTCCATATGTTCCTGTTGTCTTGTATTGAAGCTGTTTTTGTGTGGTCCAATCCCACACAGTGTCTATTTCTAAACAGGAACCACGTGGGTGGTGGTGGTGGTGAGAACAACGTTGTTACTTCCCATGCTGGGACTGTGGGCTTCAGAAAGGGGAGTGCATACAAGCGAACCTATTGTTGTGGGGGGGGGGGGCAGAGGGGCTGTGCCGTGATGAGGGATCAGCCCTCTAAAAGAGGGCCAACATACAAATACCATCTCAGCTTGAGAAGATGCTATTGGCAGCTCTCGTCACGGCCTTCCCCCTACATCTCATGTGCCCTGGCTCTTGTTGTTGTACACTCTCTGTGCGGTGTGAACTAAGCTATACAGACACAGCTCCCAAGCGGCATTGCAAACACACAGATCAACCCAAAAGCTGTGCCCGCTTTGCAGGGATGTCTGTTGCTGTGGAATCCGATCCTCTTGGGGCTCAGTGGACTCCCAGCGAGCAGCCATCGCGAGGGTTTTTCCCAAGACGTGGGAATTCCTCCACCTTTTTTTTAAAAAAAAATCTACCTAAATAGAAATGTATACAAATTGTGGGATGCAATTTGCACAACTAATGCAAATTTTAGTCACGATTTGTGTGAGCCAAAATGTGCATGAATCACATCAATTTCACTCTGCAATCTATGTACATTTACTTAAATTAAAACAACAACGACAAATGGGGAAAAATATCCACAAGCTGGCCCAACTCTATGCAGATTGAGTCAGGCCAGCTCACAGAGAAATGAGCCAAAGTCCGGGGTGGGGGCCAGCTGATGAAAGTTCAACGAACTCCACCCCACCGGACGGATTCCTCTAACATCCCTACGACTTTGTTCCCAAATGCCCCCCTCTTGCCCTACCCACCAAGCACACAGCGATGGTGGCCTGTGCTTCAAGACTAAGGGTGCAATCCTCTCTGGATGGCCGTAAGCCTCAAACTCAGTGGCTGATGACTATCCAATGTAGGGGGGACGGAGCACGGAAGGGATCCTCTCCGCTGTGCTCTGTCTACCCTGCAGTTTTCACTAGATGCTCAGTTTTGACCGTCTAGCCACGGTTTGGGGGAAGGAGAAGGAAAGAGGCCAGAAACCCGAGAGAAGGTTTGGTGCACCATCTTCCCTGGTCTCCTCCCCTCCCTGCCAACTTGTCACCCTCTCCATGCTCTATTTCTGGGTGCCCCAAAATGGCCTGGAAGAGGCCAGCACAGAGAGAACCACGCATGCTACAAGTTGGGGGGGGGAGCGGGGGGGAGCAGGTGGGAGGGGGAGGAACGGTTCCATTTTTGTTTGTGATCTGGGGTTTTGTGTTTGTTTTTTGGGTTCATTTGAATAGGGAAAGTGCACATTCCTGGGTATATTTTTCAAAAGTGGGCACTTTCCCTCCCATTAACTAACACATTGAAATGAGTAATTTTGAAAAAAATAAATAAATGTGTATTTCAAAGCACACACACTTTGAAATGCACATTTTTTCAAACCATACCCGTAGATACATCTGTATTCTTGACCGCAATTGAAAATTTGGGATTGTGCAGGCGTTTTCCGGGTTGAAAATGTGCTCCTGGTTGCATTTAGGACTGCAGACAGGGCACATTCAGGTGATTTGAGAGCTGAGGTGCCAGGTGCCCTCTTGTACAGAGCCCCATCCTGTATTTGAAGGCCTGTCCTGTCCAAATTGAGTTTAAATCGACCATATGGAGGAGGCCTTGAGGTTCCTCATTATAGCACCTAGGCAGCAGGCACACAAGTTAGGGTGACCAGATAAAATCCAGGTCAGGGCCCATGCAACTTTAACAGTTGTAGAAAAAAGGGAATTTCAGCCAGTGTCATTTGTATGCAATTAGTTCCTGTTGAAATTCCCTCTTCATCACAACAGTTAAAGGTGCAGGCACTATACTAGAGTGACCATATACAAAAGAAGGCAGGGCCCCTGCAACTTTAACTGTTGTGATGAAGAAGGAATTTCACCAGGAACTAATTGCATACAAATGACACTGGCTGAAATTCCCTTTTCTCTACAACTGTTAAAGTTATATGAGCCCTGACCTGGATTTTATCTGGTCACCCTAACACAAGTCAGCTGGCCCTTGTCTTCCCCACTATGAAAGTGTATTTCTATTTCGATGACAATAATCCTAAATGTGAATCGAGGCATGTAAACTCACAGACGCAAATGTTACGGAAAGCTTTGTTCCTATTTTGGGGTTATGCGTTTCCTCTGTTTGGGCAGTGTGTGAGTGGCCACCCTAAGGCTCAATCAAGAAAGGAGAGAAGCATCGTCCAGGGCCGAGTCGGGGGGCAAAGAGAGGGGGGCTCCAGGCAGCGAGGGGCAGCAGGAAGGGACTGGTTGCCTTGGGAAGGGGCAGGGAAGGGAAGGGACGCCAGGAGCCGAGAGCAGGAGTCCCGTCCCCTCCCCACCTGCCAGCTTCTTGGGAAGCGAGGAGGAAAGGGGGTTAAGCGGTTCCTTTGAGCCACGTGAAAAGCTGCGACGCTTCCTAGGGCAGATTGGGTTTCAGCAGGACCAGATGTGAACTTGTGGGCTGGAGGTGGGATCCTGTCTCTGCCCAGACTCCGGCTCACGGCCGCAGAGAGAGGCTCGGGTGACGCCGGCCCTTTGCGGCTGTGAGCCGCATTCAGAGCATGCAGGCCTTTTTTCCCAAGCAGCAGGCGGGAACACGGGCGAGCCTCTCCACCCCTTTCCCAGCCCTGGCCCTGCCTGGCTCTTCCCATACATCCCCAGGAGGGAGATTTTTAAGTGGCGCTGGTGGAAACTGAGGCCTCGTAGGCTGGAATGGACTAGGTCTCAGTGCTGGCTCCAATTCCCCATCGTAGAGCATGTGAAATAAAAGAAAAAAGGGGACTCTGACCATATAAAGAGTGCCATTTTTCACCCTTTATATAGTCAGGATCCACTTTGCTCCAGTCCGAGGGATGTCCGTCATGGGAAAATCCAGACCTCTTGGGGCTCGATGGATTTCTCTGGTGCCCTCAGCCCAGCTTGCAGATTTTGTCTAAATGTTTACCCTTGAAAAATGGCAAGATAGGTAAATTGTGTAAGCAATTTGCATTTCCTGGGCAAATTACAGCTGTAATTAGCATTTTTATGCTAAGTTATGCATAAATTGCAGTTGCGATTTGCACATCTTGCTGCTTTGGGGATGGGGTGGGGGAAATTAAGCCGAAATCCATGAACTGCGCCAGGGGCTCTGGGGAAATCCGTTGAGCCCCAAGAGGGCCAGATTTCCCTGCGACAGACATCCCTCGGACCAGATATAGGCAGCTTCATACATGCCCAGGTCAGAGCGAGTCAGGGAGCAGGAGTGATGGGTTTAAGCAGTTGTCAACACACTAGAAATGTAATAAATAATAATAGAACTGAGTTGCTCAGACTGAGGAGCAAGATCTACAGATGGGTGCGCTACAAGGTTTTATTCACTATGTATCAAGCCCTGCACTGCTTGGGCCCTGGTTACTTGAGTGCTCGCCTTGCTCCTGTGTCCCACCATCGGCAGACCCGCTCTCAAGGGCAGGGTGACCTGATCGTCCCCTGTTACAATTTGGAATGTGCGGGGGGCCAGGGCTTTTTCAGTGGTTGCCCCCCGGTTATGAAACAATTTGCCATGGGAGATTAGACAGGCTCCCACCACCAATTGTTTTCAGCGCCTCTGTAAGGGGTTCTTATTTTCACAACAGTTTGGGGGAGTGTGGTTTAAAATTTAATGTGGGTTGAGGGTTCTTAATCGAAATTGTTTTCTGTATTATTGTAAAGCACCACGATACCAGAAATGGCGAGGTGGCGCTATAAAAATGTTTTTTTAATAAAAATAAAAATCTGGGATTGGCTCTTCCTGTCAGCTGATTGGATTCTGGTACTGCAGTCCAGAAGGCGCCCTTGAAACCCTGAGCTGAATCTACCAGGTTTATACTAGAAACAGAATATTGGTGGCAGTAGAAGGTCATGCGCTGGATCTTGACTGCTGGGAGCCCCAACTCAGCATAATACACACCTTTGGATTTTTCAGAATTGGCAGGAATGTGCAGCTACTTGTGATCTTTACTTCTGCCACCTTCCAGGCGCAGGAAAGCACAAATTATAGCTTAACCATCCTGAAATTCCATGGATCTCTTTGTACGGCCAACTCAGGAACAGATGTTGCCACTATATATATATATATATATATATATTATATATGACTCTCTATGCTTGCTTTTCAGTGCTACATGGCAGGCCGAGACCAACAGCTGAAACTTTAGGGTGGTCGTGGTCCTACTTTCGAGGAGACACTTCTTTGTTTAAAAGGACCCTCTTTTTGAAGAGCTGTCCATTAGAAGGGAGAGCACAGCACGGGCCTTGAAGTTGCCCATTGACACTTAGCACCTGGTCTGCACACTGACTGAGGACCAGGTACATGGGTCACCTGGTAGGGTGACCAGATAAAATCCAGGTCAGGGCTCATGTAACTTTAACAGTTGTGGAGAAAGGGGAATTTCAGCCAGTGTCATTTGTATGCAATTAGTTCCTGGTGAAATCCCCTCTTCATCACAACAGTTAAAGTTGCAGGGGCCCTGCCTTCTTTTGCATATGGTCACTCTAGTATAGTGCCTGCACCTTTAACTGTTGTGATGAAGAGGGAATTTCCCCAGGAACTAATTGCATACAAATGACACTGGCTGAATTTCCCTTTTATCTACAACTGTTAAAGTTACATGAGCCCTGACCTATATTTTATCTGGTCAGCCTATCGCCTGGCCACACTTTCCGTCCCCACTATGGTGAGATGTGTTGTGTTGATGTTGAAATTATCGTAATTGTTACCAACGTTGCACATATAGGTATAAATTAGCATGTGCAAAACTATATCCTCTTTTGTCCTCTGTTTTGGTGCTACCTTTCCTCTTTTTCGGCATCCTAACTTTCATTGCCTCACCATGCTAGAGCAGGCAGGGAGGGGCGCGTTAGAGGCCCCTCTGCCCATAGGTGACATAATGTAGGGTGACCGTATGGAAAGGAGGACAGGGCTCCAGTATCTTTAACAGTTGTATTGAAAAGATAATTTCAGCAGGTGGCATTTGTAGGCATGTAGCACCTGGTGATGTTGCTTCTTCATCACAACATTTAAAGCTGCAGGAGCCCTTCCCTCTTTTGTATCTGGTCACTCTAGTATAGCTAGTGCAGCTTTCACTGTTGTGATGAAGAGGGAATTTCACCAGGTGCTGCATGCGTACAAATGACATCTGCTGAAATCCCCTTTTCTATACAACTGTTAAAGATACAGGGAGCCCTCTCCTCCTTTCCATCGGGTCACCCTACATAATGTAAAGACAGACTAACGTTGTATCTGTGAGATGTCAATGTTCTATTGCAGTGTTTTGTTCATCTGAATGACAATCTAGTCTAGTCTATAGCTAGGCTAGATCTCTCTCTCTCTCTCTCTCTCTCTCTCTCTCTCTCTCTCACTGTGTGTGTGTGTGTGTGTGTGTGTGTGTGAATGCATGTGTTTTGTAAAACCAAAGCTGTATTCTAATTGAACAGCTCCAGTCCAGAGATTTCATCTAATTGCAAATTAGGCCTTTTGTCCCCCTCTCTGTTACCTTCATATCAAAGAGTGTAGTGGTAAGAAAGCGTGCCAGGATGCACTCTACAGATTCCAATTGGGCCTTTAAAAGAGACACGGCAGTGGCTGTTTCACCTGTCTTCTCCTGCCTCCATGTTTGTTTGTTTTTTGCTTCATTCCTCCTCTCCAGCCTGCTGGGGTCAACCACATTTACTGTGTGGCATAGGGTAACCCTATGAAAAGGAGGACAGGGCTCCTGTATCTTTAACAGTTGCATGCAAAAGGGTATTTCATCAGTGTCGTTTGTATGCATGCAGCACTTGGTGAAATTGCCTCTTCATCCCAACAGTTAAAGCCGCAGGAGCTATACTAGAGTGACCAGATACAAAAGAGGTCAGGGCGCCTGCAGCTTTAACTGTGAGATGAAGAGAGGAATTTCACCTGGTGCTGAATGCATACAAATGACACCTGATGAAATTCCCGTTTCTATATAACTGTTAAAGATACAGGAGCCCGGTCCTCCTTTCCATAGGGTCACCCTAGTATGGCAGGCGGAAAAGGGATGGACAAAAGGACTGAGGGGCAGGAAAGGGTGGGAGAAGTCACCCTTGCCTTTGCCTACCCAGCTAGAGGAAGTCAGAAAACACAGGAGGAATCTTAAAGTTGCAAGTCAGTGGTGCTGTTAGAGCATTTTGGGCAAAGGAGGACCCCAAACATAGCAGGGTGGGCTTTCACAATAAGTGAAGTAATACACGTGACCACCTAAAAAGAAGGGGTGGTGTAGTGACCATATGAAAAGGAGGCCAGGGCTCCTGTATCTTTAACAGTTTCATAGAAAAGGGAATTTCAGCAGGTGTCATTGGTATATATGCAGAACCTGGTGAAATTCCCTCTTCATCACAAAGTTAAAGCTGCAGAAGCCCTGCCTTCTTTTGTACATGGTCAAGAGACAGAGCCCCTGAAACTTTAACTGTTGTGATGAAGAGGGAATTTCACCAGGAACTAATTGCATACAAATGACACCGGCTGAAATCCCCTTTTCTCTACAACTGTTAAAGTTACATGAGCCCTGTCCTCCTTTTCATATGGTCAGCCTAGTTTAACGGTTGTACTGAAAAGGGAATCCCAGCAGGTGTCATTTGTATGCATGCAGCACCTGGTGAAAATCCCTCTTCATCGCAACAGTTCAAGCTGCAGGAGCCCTGCCCTCTTTTGTATCTGGTCACTCTAGTATAGCTCCTGCAGCTCGAACTGTTGTAATGAAGAGGGAATTTCACCAGCTGCGGCATGCATACAAATGACACCTGCTGGGATTCCCTTTTCAGTACAACCGTTAAAGAAACAGGAGCCCTGGCCTCCTTTTCATATGGTCATCTGAATATATCCTAAATAACTTCTGTGAACCTGCCAGAACTAGCCAGACGTAGGTACCTGGATTGTCAAGGTAACAATACCAAACCCAAGGCTTTGTGCATGTTGCCCTAAACAATGTCAATGAAAATTCTGTGCCAAGAAAAGCTGTATTCCGCAACCTCAGCTGTAGTCTGCAATTCCCCCTCTATTTTGCCTAAATTGGGCTCTGCTAGTCACGGGCATGACACAATGCCCCACCCAGCCACTGAAAATCATATTTAACCAACTTTCTAGCTCTGGTGATTAGAATTGGTTGATTGATTGATAGAGGTTTATTTATTTTGATTGCAATTTACACCCCAATGGGTCCGTCACTGCCCTTGCAATTTTAAGCATTTGTTCCTGGTCACAAGAGCTAGAAACATGATCTTCAAAAGCAACAACCACAAAGCTCCAAAACCAGACGCTGAGTGGAGGCTGGACTTTGTGTCCACGTTCGCATTCTGCACTTTTCTTCCTCTGCTGCGGCATTGCAGCTCATACAAACCCCTGTTCTGTGCTATCATTTCCCTTTAGAGGAGACATTAAAGAAGAATGTTTCCAAGTGATGCCCTTTGAGTATCGCAAAGAAAGGGTTTATCTGACAGCAGAAATGTACAGAGTAGGAACATGGCAGATGTCAAAGGCATTGCACAATTTGGGTAGTGCTGCTGGGGACGTGGCTTTCATTGATCTGCGTTTCAGCCAATCTGATTTCTAGTGGGGGGGGGGGTTTTGTGTGTGTGTGTGTTTTTAAAATGAAACACAGAGGAGAACAGCATGGGGATAAAGGGCGTAAGAAAAAAAAGGTGCTTCCTGAGCTGCATACGGCCCAAGTCATTTAGAGCAGGGGTGAGCAGAAGGTAGCTCTCCAGATGTTTTGGACTTCAACTCTCAGAGGCCCCAAGTCAGCATGGACAATGGTCAGGAAGGCTGTTGAAGTCCAAAACACTTTGGAGATCTACTTTATTTAATTTATTGACAGCATTTATATACTGCTCCACACCTAAACCGATTCTGGAATGGTGAACAATAAAAGATAAAAAGAATAAAAACACCATATTAAAAGTTTCTTTTGGGGGGGGGAACAATAAAAAACATGGCTGGTGAGTCAAGGAAGGCTTGAAATAAAGATGTTTTCAGGAGGCACTAGAAACCACGTAGAGTTGGCACCTGCCTGACCACCAGAGGCAGGGAGTTTCATAGAAAGGGATCACCCCGTTGGAATCCACCTAGAAAAGAGCCTCCAATCAGGCCAGAGGTCCATGTGGAACCACTAGGAACATGCTGTCTGATAACCTCAGTGACTGGGCAAGTTGATAAGGAAGAAGATGCTCTCTCAAGTATCCTGGTCCCAAAAGTATATTTTTTGCCCACCCATGATTTAGAGCTTTAAAGGTAGCTACCAACACTTTGAATGAAACCTGGAAACATTTGAGCCCTTACATCTCATCCTACTTAAGTGGTGAATTCTGGACTAGCTGAGGTTTCCAGTTCATCTTTGAGCCTCACAGAGCGTATGACATTAATCCAAGGAGCTTGTCACTGCAGGGATGACATTAGCAATGTCTTGGTTAGAGAGAAGGAGTTGCAGAAGTTAAAGATAGTGGCCCCTAGTCGCTCCCACTGCCTGGGCTTCCAGGAGTAAAGCTGGGTCAAGGTGTACTTTTTGAGAAGTGTACCTGCATCATGTGGTCAGAATCAAGGAACAACTCAGTACCAAAGGATAACCATGGATGTAGGAACACACCAATGATTGAAAAGACCTTGTTGTTGTGTAAGCGAGGCTTAACTGGAACAGGAAGACTTTTATACTCCTTCCTGCACAGAAGGAACCAATAGCCACCTTAGCAGGGAGGAGATAGTCCAGAATGGTTTTCTCTGAGAAGACTGCCACATGCAGTTCAGTGGTTCACCACATGGGGCAGCTGCATGTTAAAGCTGACTGGTTAAATTCATCCATGTGACTAATCCAGGGAGGACTGCCCTCACTTTATTGGCTTTGTAGGTATGCCATCACATAAGCAAACTGAATTGTCAATGTAGCATTGTGTCATCATCCAGTTGACTATGTGATCCCTGATTGGCTGAGAATGCTGCTGTGACTATGCCAGGAAGAACAAGATGCTGTAACTGGAAGGGGGGAAAACGGCACCCAAACAGCAATATATAGAAGAAACAATGGCAGAGAACTGATGAACCATCTCACACAATTAAGGGTTGTTGGATTTGCGCTTTATGCTCTGGGAGCTCTACTTTCCAGTTTCCACCCAAAAATAAAAATGAGAAGGACATTCCATGTAGTCACAGCAAATGATCCATCAGTGCGTACGATGCGCTCGGAAAAAATATATACAGGGCCAATTTGAGTGTGTGGGGGGGAATAAACGTGGGCCCCCTTTCAGGGGAAAAGAAATCCTGGACTTTATTGGCCAGCTGGGGTGATGCGCATGGAACAGAAAACAAATGTCAAAGCACCCACAAGGACAGTGCTTCCCCTACAAGCTGCAGCCGGAGGCTGAGTTATCGAAGACGGATCTTGACAGAGTAGCCTGACAGGAGATGTCACCCTGGCATAGATAGATTTCCAGTGAAGTTTGGTTCTTGTCTCTCTCAGAAGCCTGTAAGTGAATGGGGGTGGGGGTGGGGGGGCGTGGGCTGGGGGTGGGGGTGAGAATTAGCTGGAGATTATACACACTGACAGGTAGGTAGAAAATTGGCTTAGGGGCCAGAATCAAAGAGGGGAAATGGAGAATGGCATTTCGCTGAGCCAGGAGGAGGAGGAGCTGAGGGGGTTGCAGAGAACCTAGGGTCTCGTGTTCGTGTGTGTGTGTGTGTGTGTTTCTATTTAACATCTTCATTATGGATCAGGGAAGGGAGGGGTGGAGAACTCCTGCTGCAAGATAATAAATGGAGAGGAACCGGTGACTACCGAAGAGGACAAAGATGATACAAAGGGATGGACCCACGCAGACTGGGAACAGGGACAGGAAATGTAGGAATTGGAAGCAGATCGGGGGGGGGGGAGAGGAAGGGAAAGGGGGTGCGTACGGAGGGGAGGGTGGATTAATTTGAAACATAATTTGCCAGGAGAACACAGAAAAGAGAGAGCTGGGCTGCAGACCAAGACAAAAGGAGCGCCCAGGGGAGCAGCAAAGGCTGACGTGTTTGTTTTGGTGTCATGGGAACCAGGGATTCATGTTATGGAACTCCGTTGCCATAAGGCGTAGTGGTGAGAGCCGTTCACCCAGAGCAGCCTTTCCCCAACTGGGTGAGCTCCAGGTGCGTGGTACTACAACAACCATCATCCCCATGGCCATGCTGGTTGGGGGGTGATGAGAGTTATGGTCCAGCATATCCAGAGGGGCCCCCGGTTGGGGAAAGCCTGTCCTAGGATATTTAACCGATTCTTAACCGGCACAAATCAGGAGCGCTGAGATGAAATGGGAGGGTGTGTTTCACAAACACTTTTGGCCCCATTGAAAAGTGACCCACTTTTCAGCAATGGTCTGTGATGTGTATGCGTGTGCAGCACAAGCAGGATTGCAAGTGAGGTGAGGTGGTGAGAAAGAAAGACATCCCTCTGTCTCCGAGGCAACCAGGTGATACTTTCTGTCCTGTTGTGTTCAGGGTAGGTGATAAGGCTGCTGTAGCGCACAGCTCAGGAAGACGGGGGATATCATCAGTAGAGGCCGGTGGCTCCAATGTCAGTGATTGGCTTACCTAGCATCATGACTTCATCATCATGCTGGTTACATGATCCCTGACTGGCTGTATCCCATAGCCTCGATACATCATCCCTGACTGGCTGTATCCCATAGTCTTGATACATCATCCCTGACTGGCTGTATCGCATAGTCTCAATACATCATCCCTGACTGGCTGTATCGCATAGTCTCAATACATCATCCCTGACTGCCTGTATTCCATAGTCTCCATACGTCATCCCTGACTGGCTGTATCGGATAGTCTCCATACATTATCCCTGACTGGCTGTATTGCATAGCCTGCAAGAAGAAGAATTTTTAAAATGGTGCTAAGGAGTTGCCAAGAGGTGAAACAAACCATGCAGGGCAAATGTGAACAAGATATTTCCGGGAGAACTATGGTGTTCCCCAAAGCCTCCTTTCTCTTCAGAATGTTTTGAGGCATAGAACAAGCAATCAACAATTTTGAAACAAATTATTTAATGGAGATCAGCAGTTCACACTGCTATTAAGGGCACAGTTACAGGGGCGATAATGTTGGCATCCTTGCCTTGGGTGGATCACTCTCTCCCATCCACAGAGGCTTGCCATACAGGGTTTCTGCGAGAATAAAATGGGATCATCCCACGTTTGTAGAATTGCTTGTAGAAATCTATCTACATGAAATGACAACATTGAAGAACTGTTAATCTGTGCCCAGGATCCAGCCTAGAGCCATTATAGCTAAATGTGTGAATATAGAAAATAAAATTAAGTGCCTCTGACTAATAAATGCCCCTCCAGTTATGATTAAGGATCAAGGTTTTCCCTCTGAACACAGAAGCAACAATAAAGAAGAGCTTGCAGAAGCATGTGCAGAGTGCCTTTCCATCACCATCAAGTAAGGCTCAGAGCTGCCCAGGCAGATGAGAATTCTGGACCTTCTCTTTTTAGAAACTGAAAGCCAATTGTAGTGAAAGTCTTGTCACAAGGCATTTCCTCCCCGAACCAACAGCGAAGGAATTTTCAGCCTCGTGTTTTAAAACAATCATGTTGTTTCTGCCCTTCAGGCTTTCAAAAGGTCAAAATCAGAAGACCGGGGATCTTTCAGACACTGATTCTAATGAACGAAGGGAGCACCTAGGCTGGCATTTTCAAGAATACATTAGAAACCGCTTAAGTCACATTATACTGGCTCTTAGGAACGCGGGTCTTGATTACAGAGTAGCGAGCAGTTGCAACTCAATACCGCACATGCCATTATCCATCTTTGCCCTTATTACTACGTTCAATTAGTAGAATATTATACATGCCGTGCGGGGCAAGGCATAATCTGCAATACAAAATAAATTAGCCCTGTGCAAGATTAATGAAATCTAAGTAGAATCAATTCAAGCAGTGGGGGTGGGGTGGGGAGAATAGTGGTGGGATGTCATCATAGAATCAAAAAATAGTAGAGTCGGAAGGGGCCTACAAGGCCATCGAGTCCAACCCCCCGCTCAATGCAGGAATCCACCTTAAAGCAGACCTGACAGATGTCTGTCCAGCTGCCTCTTGAGTGCCTCTAATGTGGGAGAGCCCACCACCTCCCTAGGTCATTGGTTCCATTGCCGTACGGCTCTAACAGTCAGGACGTTTTTCCTGATGTCCAGCCG
Source organism: Anniella stebbinsi (assembly GCA_029215795.1). Lineage (NCBI taxonomy): Eukaryota > Metazoa > Chordata > Lepidosauria > Squamata > Anniellidae > Anniella > Anniella stebbinsi. The sequence continues at coordinate 357,957,799 of JARDYH010000002.1, read as the reverse complement.
GAATCTGGTGTCCTGTAACTTGAGCCCATTATTCTGTGTCCTGCACTCTGGGTTGATCGAGAAGAGATCCTGGCCCTCCTCTGTGTGACAACCTTTCAAGTGTTTGAAGAGTGCTATCATGTCTCTCCTCAGTCTTCACTTCTCCAGGCTAAACATGCTCAGTTCTTTCAGTCTCTCCTCATAGATCTTTGTTTCCAGACCCCCTGATCATCCTTGTTGCCCTGGATACTTTTGCCTGCCCTGTTAAATGACAAACACCAAATCGCGTAAAGCTTTATTACCCTAAGCTTATTTACATGTAGACTGGTTGTGTGAAGAAGGGTATGGGACAGGGACGGGTGAACAAGCAACATTTGCGTTCGCCTGGATTCTCCCAACATCAACTTGATTCTTGTTTCTTCTCATTTAACCCGTTCATTTGCTATCTCCATTTATTTTGCATGAATGGGAAAATTGTGCAGAACAAACTAGTGTGATGTAGTGGTTAAAGTGTTGGACTGGGACTCGAAAGATCCGGGTTCTAGTCCCAACTCGGACATGGAAGCACATTGGACAGTCACTGACTGTCAGACTAACCTACCTCACAGGATTGTTGAGAGGATAAAATGGAGAGGGGGAGGAGGAAGAGGAGGAGGAGGATCAGTTATTTATTTATTGCATTTCTATACCGCCCAATAGCCGAAGCTCATGTAAAAAGCCTTGGGTTCCTTAAAGTCCCAGAATTGGGCAAATGGCAGAATAATAATAATAATAATAATAATAATAATAATAATAATAGGGAAAAGGGCAGGATATAAATGTAATAATTTTTAAAAATGAGGAAAATGCACAAAAAGTGATGTACTTTCCAAAATTGTGCACTTTCTCCCATAGACTACAGTGTGAAAAATATAGTCACTTTGAAAACTGAATTTATTTTTAAATTTCACATTTTCTGAACATGAATGCATGTTCGAGAACTTGCAAACAGGTTCAGAGTTTCATAGAAGACATTCTCCTACTTGTCTCCATATTCAGGATTGTGAAAATATTAATATTTATTTATTATTATTTCTGTACCACCCAAAAGCTGAAGCTCTCTGGGAGGTTTACAGCAATTCATAAGATAACAGAATACAGCGTAAAACACAGCATAAAAATACAAATATACAAAATTTAAAACAATTTAGAAAGCAAAACAGATTCAATGGAATACTAGACCTGTTTAGATGGCTGGCATAAAGACCCCATCATATGCCACTAAATGCTTGGGGGTCGAGGGTAGAGCAGGTTTGCATGATCTGCAAAAACGAATGAACTTTTCGTGTATTTCCAATGTGGAATCCCGCTCTTTGCACACACAACCAATCAAAACTTGGAAGCTGGGAACTGCAATGTGCTCAGTCTATGCTAGTGGAGGGGGGGGCAACCTCAGAGGGTCTGGGGCCCACTTTCCACCACTCACTGGGGCCCACTTTCCCCATTGTCGCTGCAATCGCCGCCGCTGAATTTCTGCCGGCGAGAAAAAAAAGCCGCATTTCCCTTCCCAACGGTGCGGGAAGCACATCACTTGTCTTAATGCAAAATCTTGGTCCTGGAGTCCTTGGAGGAAGCATGATTTTGCATTAAAATAAGGTGCATGTTCTAGGCGCACCTTGTTTTAAAGGAACAGGTGGCTCTTTTCTTGCTGCCAGCCACATTTGAGCAACATGACCATGATTTGGGGGTGGTAGGGGAGGGCAAAAAAAAAATGTATAGGGGATACATCCATCCCATGGGCTGCATTTTGCCCTTCCCTAGTCTACACTAAATATACCAGTGGAATTTGGGCTTGGTTACCAGCATCTGGTGCTCATAAAATCTCACTTCAAACCACAGGTGAGCTATACGAATCCAAACATTCCAAGCCGGAGAAGAATTCCCTGCTTGCCCACCAGGCTACCCAACTCCCCAAAACCTGCAGCAGCAATAATAACCCATGGAGAAACCAAAAGAGCCAAGGGCTATCAAGGCCTGCTGTGTTGACATACTAGCTATGTGCCAGAGGGAAGGAAGGGGGAAATTGGAGATCCCTTCCTACCTTCTCTCATCACAGCTGGAGCTCTGTGGCTGCTGCCCCAATAGCATTGCCCTATAGGTGTAATTTTCAAAAAGGGGGGAGGGATTGAAGGGTAGTGGTAAGAGGGCTTTGGGGGGATCATGGCATCTGGGCAATTTGCAAAGACATGGTCGTTCAGGAAATATACCAAGCAATTTCTTACTTTTTAGAAAATAGCTCATCTGAATTTCGAACCAATCCATTACAGGCTGGTGGGTGGGTGGGTGTGTCACCCATCACTAGTCTGCATATATTTGGAACATGGACTTTTGTTTCTGCCATTCCTCTGTTGATTACCTTCCAACTTGCTTGATCAGACAAGGATGTTCCCCAATGGAGCATTGAGAGAAGATGCCTAGGCGAGACAGCCTACACCTTTTCTTTGATAAGTCTTCATCAGGAAGTTTGGAAAAGTGCACATTTTGAAGGATAGATGAGTTTTAGTGCAAGTATTGGTCCGAAAATGCAAAAATAGGTGAGTTCACATTAAAATGCAAACTAGTTCCGTTTCTCTCCCCCACCCCCCATCCCATAGTGCTTCAGAAAAGGAAACGTGTTTTTCCGCAATTGTGAAGTATGGCCATAAAGCAGTATTGCTGAAAGACACAGTAAAGTACCAGGCAAACACAAAGATACTTGGGGGTAGGCTGACCATATGAAAAGGAGGACAGGGCTCATGTAACTTTAACAGTTGTAGAGAAAAGGAATTTCAGCCAGTGTCATTTGTATGCAATTCGTATCTGGTGAAATTCCCCCTTCATTACAACAGTTAAAGCTGCAGGGGCCCTGCCTTCTTTTGTATTTGGTCACTCTAGTATATTGCCTGCAACTTTAATTGTTATAATGAAGAGGTGATTTCACCAGGTACTAATTGCATACAAATGACATGGGCTGAAATTCCCTTTTCTCTGCAACTGTTAAAGTTACATGAGCCCTGACCTCCTTTTCACATGGTCAGCCTACTTGTGGGGAGGGCCTGTCTGCAAGATAACTTCAGGGAGATCCTAAGCGCTGAGACACTCGGAGGGTTCTGATGAAGATGACGATGATAATAACAACAATGGCGGTGGCGTGACAATGGAAGATGAGCAAGCAGGAGCTGAAGGCAGGATGGAGTTTGAGAAAAGCTCTTGAGCAGGCTAAAGGAGACCTTTGGATCCTGGCCACTGCCTTTATTAATCTTGTGTTGTCTGGATTCCTTCATTAGAAATGTCACCCTGGACAGTAGGGTTGGACAAGATGGCTTCTATATGCACCTCCTAGGGTGACCAGATAAAATCCAGGTCAGGGCTCCTGTAACTTTAACAGTTGTAGAGAAAAGGGAATTTCAGCCGTAGTCATTTGTATGCAGTTAGTTCCTGGTGAAATTCCCTCTTCATCACAACAGTTAAAGTTGCATGCACTATACTAGAGTGACCATATACGAAAGAAGGCAGGGCCCCTGCAACTTTAACAGTTGTGATGAAGAGGGAATTTCACCAGGAACTAATTGCATACAAATGACACTGGCTGAAATTCCCTTTTCTCTACAACTGTTAAAGTTACATGAGCCCTGACCTGGATTTTATCTGGTCAGTTCCCCTCCTCAGTTCCCCATCTCTTTATATTTCTCTGACTCTACATGGTCATGTTGAATTCCCAGGCAGGGAGTCTTGGCTAATTCAATCCTTTATACTCCTCCTTTCCCCCCTCTTCTCCCGTCTCTTCTCTGTTTCCTGAACAATAGATCCCTCTGTACTCCTCCTCTTAAATCACTCCAGATAGAGCCAGAGCCAAACTGGAGAGAAACCTCCTCTCGGCATGCAACCAAGACGGAGGCCCTTCTGTTCTGGGACAGAGGTTGCCCGTGCTTTGCTGCATCCCACATCCCAGGGGTCTCGGCCTGCAGCTGCGTCGACGGACAGCTGACATCACAGCTGATCCGCTTCCCCCTCCCTCAAAGTGATCTGGCGCTGTCAGTTCCAGGTGTGCAGGAGGAAGATGATAAAAAAAGAGTGAGAAGAAACCACAGGGAAAGTAACAAGCTGTGTGTTCATCCATCAAAGATAGCAAGGAGGGATGTGGTGGGGCAAGAGAATCAGAGCTCCCAAGCATCTCATGGGGGCTACTATGAACAGCTCAGCCAATGCTCACCTCCTTGGGTGGTAGGCAGTTGCTTGGAGGACCTTTCGCCCTGCATCCCACTTCCAGCCCAGGATGTTTGCTTTTGCTCGGATGAGTGTCCGCGAAATGATTAGACATGCTTGGCTTCTTCACTGTGGTTTCTCCTTCTTCATAGCAGGAGAGCTTATAGCTCAGTAGTAGAACACAAGCTGTACATGGATAGAGGTCCATCCCAGCTGCCTCTTGTAGCATTAGAAGGACTCAAGTGTCTGGGAAGAATCTCTTACCTGAGACCTCGGAGTGCTGCATCCTCTCAGTATCCCCTGCTGGCTGGGGATAGTGGGAGTTGAAGTTCAACGCACCTGGAGAATCATAGAAACATAGAATGGTAGAGTTGGAAGGGGCCTATAAGGCCATCGAGTCCAACCCCCTGCTCAGTGCAGGAATACAGCTCAAAGCATCCCTGACAGATTGCTTTCCAGCTACTTCTTGAATGCCTCTAATGTGGGAGAGCCCACGGCCTCCCTAGGTCATTGGTTCCATTGTCTTACTACTCTAACAGTCAGGAAGTTTTTCCTGATGTCCAGCCAGAATCTGGCTTCCTGTAACTTGAGCCCATTATTCCGTGTCCTACACTCTGGGATGATCGAGAAGAGAAAGGTGGCTTAGAGGAAGAGACAACTTATCTACCATTATGCCATTATGCCTGCCCGAGACTTGAGATCTGTTGGACGAGCCCTCCTCTGTGTCCCACGAATGTGAGACATACACTATGGTGGGACATGGGGGAGGGCTTTCTCTGTTGTGGCACCCCAGCTATGGAATGCCCTCCCCTTGGAGGCCTGACTGGCACTGGCGCTGACCTCATTTCGGCACCAAGTTAAAATATGGCTTTTTAACAAAGCCTTTGATAGCTAAATTCACCAAGGCTGCACTTAGTTTTAATTGCTTTAATTGTTCCTATAGCTTTTAAATTTTATACTGGTTTTAGCTTGGTTAATGGTTTAATTTGTTTTTAGCTGTCTATATTTATTGTTTTATACTGTTTGTATGATTTTATCTGTACGCTGCCCTGAGATCCTAGTGATATAGGATGGGATACAAATGTTTTAGTCAGTAAAATAAACAATAAATAAATGTGTCTGGCTTTACATACAAATCAGACAGAACCACGATGAATTTAAACGAAGGGGCCAAAAGAAGTGAAAGGACCTCAAGCAACCCTCCAGTTTTTCAAGACCAAAAGAGGATCATGGAGGAGGGCGTGTGGGTTGAAAGGTCTTCTTGACCCAGAAATCCACTCCAGAGCCACTGTGCCAACCACAGAGTCACAGCCTGACCTGATTGGTTGCGCCAGTGACATTTTCTACCATCATACACATTTATGCAAAAAAAAAAAAATTAAAAAAGAAGAAGAAAAAAGGGGGGAAGTGGGTCTTATAAGGCATGTTTGGGATAAATTTGGGGGATGGGTTGAAAAGTTTGAAGACTATTGATCTACAGCATCGCTGTAACCTAGAGGTGAAGAGTGAGAGGTGTGATCTAGAAAGTTGGTGGTTCTAATCTCTTCTCTGTCATGAACTCATTAGATGGCTTCAGGCAAGCATTTACCACTCAGTATTTACGCCAGTCCTTTTCCAGCTTCACTGACTGCCAGTCCAGGTCCGGGCCTGATTCAAAGTGCTGGTATTCACATTCAAAGCCCTAAACCGCTTGGGGCCAGGTTATGTAGATCATTCTCAGTGGTCCTTCTCCGTGAGCCCCTGCCAAAGGAAACGAGGCAGGTGGCTACCCGGAGGAGGGCCTTCTCTGCTGTGGCACCCCGGCTGTGGAATGAGCTCCCTAGAGAGGTTCGCCTGGCACCTACGTTATACTCCTTTAAATGCCAGGTGAAGACATTTTTATTTTCTCAGTATTTTAACAGTTCATCTGCTTAATTTTTAAGTTTGCTGTTTAAATTTGTATTTTAAACCTGTATTAATTTCTACCTGGTTGCTCGGTTTTGTCCGGTTGTGCTTTTAGACTGCATTTTAGAGCACGTTTTTATACTGTGGTGTGTTTTATATTTCAAATGGCTTTGGCTATTGGGTGGTATAAAATGCAATAAATAAAGAAATAAATAAATATGGGGACAATAACGCTGGCCTATCATATAGGGCTGTCGTAAGGGTTTGCGTTTTTGTAGTGGAGGGCTCTGAAGAATGAGAACACCATATAAAAGTTTACAAAGAAAAGTGAGTACGTGGGGGGATGAACACTGCTAGAGGCTTATAAAATTAAGCATGGTGAGGTGAAAGTGGATAGAAAGAAGTCTCTCTCTCTCTCTCTTTCTCTCTCTCTCTCTTTCTTTCTTTCTTTCTTTCTTTCTTTATCATACTAGAACCCAGGGCCATCCAATAAAGTTAAATGGTTGGAGAATCAGGATATATGAAAGGAAGTACAAATTGGGCAGTCAGAACTATGAGGAATTTAAACAAAGGGGCCAAAAAAAAGCTAAAGGGCCTCAGTCTCTCTCTCTCTCCCCCCCCCCCCATTTTTTTAAGACAGGCAGAGGATCATAGAGGATTCACCACCACAAGATGTGTTGATGGCCACCAACTTAGATGGCTTTAAAAGGAAATTTAACAAATTCATGGAGGAGAAGGCTATTCATGGCTCTTAGTCATGATGGCTATATTAGGGTGACCAGATAAAATCCAGGTCAGGGGTCATGTAACTTTAACAGTTGTAGAGAAAAGGGAATTTCAGCCAGTGTAATTTGTATATAGTTAGTTCCAGGTGAAATCCCTCTTCATCACAACAGTTAAAGTTGCAGGCACTACAGTAGAGTGACCATATACAAAAGAAGGCAGGGCCCCTGAAACTTTAACAGTTGTGATGAAGAGGGAATTTCACCAGGAACTAATTGCATACAAATGACACTGGCTGAAATTCCCTTTTCTCTACAACTGTTAAAGTTACATGAGCCCTGACCTGGATTTTATCTGGTCACCCTAGGCTATATGCTACCTCCAGGACATCAGTTGCTGGAGAATATGAGCAGGAGGGTGCTGTTGTTGTCCTCTAGGCTTCCTAGAAGTACGGATGTGTAGCGGATCAGGTCCGATCCACGATCTGGACCCGATCCAGCCGAAATTGGATAAAATGATCTGATCCTGATCCCGATCATTTGGATCATCCGATCTGATCCGGTCCCATCTGAAGGGACCCGATCTGGATTGGAAAAAATCGGAGAATCGGACCTCCATTGGGAAAACATGGTGGTGGGTGAGTGGGGACCTCCCTCCCCCTCCCCCCACTCGTGCTCCTTACCTGCTGCCTCCTTGCTGCTATCTGCTACCACCCACTGCTTCCGTACTACTTTGAAACAGGCCTTGTGGCCTGTTCCACAATAGAGTGCTGGTGCGCTGGGTGATGTCATTACTCGGTGCGCCGTTGCTCTACTGTGGAACAGGCCGCAAGGCCTTTTTCTCAGTAGTACTGAAGCAGCGGGAGGCAGTGGATGGCAGCGAGGAGGCAGCAGGTAAGGAGCATGAGTTGGGGGAGGGGGAAGGAGGTGGAGGTCCCCTGTTACCTGCCGGCATCCTGCGCTGCCGTCCGCTGCTTCCGTACTACTGATAAACTGGCTGCAAGGCCTGCTTATCAGTAGTATGAAAGCAGCGGACGGCAGAGTGGGACGCCGGCAGGTAAGGAGTGTGAGTGGGGGGAGGGGAAGGAAGAGGTAGGTCCCCATTTACCTGCTGGGGCTGTCCACTTCTGCTGCCGCCCACTGGTCCCTTCTACTGATAAACAGGCTTTGCGGCCTGCCTCTCAGTAGAGCACCGGGTGATATCATCACCTGGCACTCTACTGAAAGGCAGGCTGCGAAGTCTGTTTCTCAGTAGAAGGGACCAGTGGGTGGCAGCGGACGGAAATGGATGGCCCCGGCAGGTAAGGAGTGCAAGTGGGGGGAGGGGGAGGTCCCCACTTACCTGCCGGGCCTTCTGCTTCCGTCCGCTGCCACCCGCTGTTTCCTTACTACTGAGAAACAGGCTTTGCGGCTTGCCTCTCAGTAGCACGCTGGGTGACATCATCACCCAGCATGCTACTGAGAGGCAGGCTGCAAAGCCTGTTTCTCAGTTGTAAGGAAACAGGAGGCAGCAGCAGATGGAAGCAGGCGGCCCAGGCAGGTAAGGAGCATGAATGGGGGGAGGGACAGGGAGGGGGGAGTTAGGTCCCCACTCACCCGCCCCCATGTTTTCCACATAGGCTTGCATTGGGGGAAAGCTTTCTTTCCCCTAATGCAAGCCTATGGCGAAAACACCTAAAATGGCATCCGATCCAAAAATCGGACGTCCGATTTTCATATCGGAATTGGATTGGATCCGATCTGAGGGACCTCCGATTTTGTCCAATCTAGGGCAAAATCTGAGGTTCCGATTCTGATTCCGATACGATTTTTCCTCCTGTGCACACCCCTACCTAGAAGCATCTGGCTAGCCACTGTGGGAAACAGGCTGCTGTACTAGTTAGCCCTTTGGTCTGATGCATCTTGCCACTGCTTATGTTCTACTGGGCAGTAATCAATGCTGCCGCCTCACTTACGTGATTGATGTAGTGCTCAATCAACCGCCAGTGCAATGCCAATTGTGTATGCTGGGATGACGTTTTTTTCAGGGAAACCCATTGCACCAGCAACTGCTATTTGGGTTGCACTAGAGGTCGCTTAGGCTAATGCTATGTCAATTGTTGTAAGTGGAGCGGCAACATTGGATATTGCCCAATGATTATGTGTTCAGATGTGGTGCCATCTCCTAAAGTGGCCATTCTAGGAGGACAACAAGTCTACCCAATGGAAGTTGGTGGCTCCGAAGTCAGTGGGGTGGTGAATCCGCTTCAGGTTTCAACCAGAACTCCAAAGGAAGTATCCAAGTGTGGATAGCTCCTTTGGAGTTCTGATTGAAACCCGGAGTGGATTCACCCCCCCACTGACTTCGGAGCCAAAAGCCTCCACTGTGTCCACACCATTGTGGGGGCAATTCCTTGCTGCTGTTGGTGGAGAAGGCCAACCAGGTATGTATGTGCAGGGGGTGGAAGAGGAACGGTAGAGAACTGAGCCCGACGGCGTCCAAAAGGAATGATTTCTAAACCACCGTAGAAGTCTTCGTCATCCCCGGGTCTGCAGGAGGCATATGCGATCTGGAGGCACGTCAGTTTGGTTTGGCAGCTTTGCTAATTGAGCGCTACCTCTCCCCAGCGACACCTTCGCTTTCGCGATGATTTCACAGCTATGGCAACACCGTTCTCTCTCCATCCCGCCCCCCCCCCCACTCCCAATCCCTGTGTGATGAACCTCACCTTCCGTTGAGTGAAACCTCCTTCTCTCCTGTTAGCTGAATTCATTTCTAGGCTCTCACATGTAAAAGAAGAAAGTAAGTAAAAAGAAAGAAAGAAAGAAAGCCCCCCCTTCTGTTTCTCATTAATTATTCAGTTCTCATGAAATAGGAATGAAAACAGATTAAGTGATGTTGGCCGGATTTCTACAGAAGTGGAATCAGACCAGGAGATTTCCTCCATCCATGTCACAACGACGCCGGCCTGCAACCGGAGGGGCAGGAGAACCGTGGATGGGGACGCAGGGCCAAAAGCAACCTGCACCAGCCAGTTGAGTCGCTGCTGCCCACGGTGGGTCGGTTCCCACGGTAACACTCCCCCAGGTTGCTACTGCCTCCATCTGCTGCGGGTGTTGGTCCCGGGCCTTGTAAAAAGGCTTGAAACTTGGGGGTGCTTTCTCTGAAACGTTGCGCTTTTGGTGGAATGTGCTATAGGGTGACCCTACGGAAAGGAGGGCAGGGCTCCCATATCTTTCATAGCTGCATAGGAAAAGGAATTTCAGCAGGTGTCGTTTGTAGGCATACAGCACCTGGTGCAATTCCCTCTTCATCACAGCAGTTAAAGCTGCAGGAGCCCTGCCCTCCTGACCAGATACAAAAGAGGTTACAGTGTTGGACTGGAAGTGAGAAGATCCAGGTTCTATTCCCCATTCTGCCATGAAGCTCACTGGGCCAGTCATTGTCTCTGAGACTAACCTACCTCACAGGGTTGGTGTGAGCATAAAAGGGAGAGGAGGGGGATCATGCAAACTGCCTTAGGTGCTTTGGAGGAAAGAAGGTGGGATATAAACGCAATCCACCTTGGGTTCTTTCATGGGAAAAGGTGGCATGTAAATGTAATAAATAAACAAAATATGCCATGCTGTCTGTTACAAAGCTAAAATGGGATAATCTGATATTTACTATCCTGAGCTCCTCAGAATGAGGAGGATAGGAATGCAACAAATAAATGTAAGACTGCCCTTAGGAGAGACGACTGGACTGAACAAGGACCTGAACAAAAAAGCCTTCCAATGAGGACGGTGTCACTTTAACGGAGGTTCCCAGAATTTGTTTGTTTAAGGGCACAGCCTGTCCCTTTGTGTCATTCGGTTTGCCAAATCCCCCCTCCCCCCTTTACGGTGGTCCTCTCAGATGGAGTTCACACACACGTAGCCATCACTGGATGACTGCCCAACAAGCAATGAAGTCCATGAGTGGAACTGATACCGCAGGTTTGGGACAACAAATTGTTATTTCGCCGCACCTCACTTCGCACGACTTTTCCAGGCTGCGCTATGCCCCTGCCAGAAGGAGGCGGAAGAATCCTAAGGAGGGAGGATGGGCAGGTGGGGCACATATCCCCATTATCATAGAATCATAGAACTGTTGAGTTGGAAGGGCCCACAAGGATCATCTAGTCCAACCCTCTACAACGTGCAGGAAAACCAATTAAACTATCCATGAGAGGTGGCAGTCCAGCCTCTTCTTAAAACCTCCAGAGATGGAGAACCCACAACCTCCATAGGTAGACTGTTCCACTGTTGTATAGCTCTTACCGTCACGAAGTTTTTCCTTACATTTAATCAGAATCTAGGTAGCGTAACTTCTACCCATTATTTCGGGTCCTAATTTCTGTGGCCATGGAAAATAGTTCTTGACTGTCTTCCCTGCAGCTCCTTTTTATGTATCCGAATCATGTCGCCCCTCAGTCTTCTTTTCTCCAGACTGAACATCCCAAGTTCCTTCAGACTGTCCTCATAGGGCCTGTCCTCAAGTCCCTGCACCATCTTTGCTGCCCTCCTCTGAACCTGTTGTAACCTGTCGATGTCCTTCCGGAAATGGGGTGTGCCCAGAATCATACACAATACTCCAGGTGTGGTCTCATGAGTGCCAAGTAGAGAGGAATAAGGACTTCCCACGTTTTTGATATAATGCCTCTTCATTTATAAACACATGCACACACGTACACACACATCTCCCTGCAAGTAGAAAATCAGTTCATCAGGATGTGAGCAAGGCTTAGGCTTTCTCCAAGCTGTGCTAGCTTTGTGGGGAATATTTCATTTTACTTTATTATTTGATTTGATTAATTGGAAAAGCATTCAGGAATGGTGCCTTCCGTGCCTGCTGTCAGAAGTGATACTGCCCACTCTTCAGCGTAAGATTCTATTCTTTCTTTCATTCTTTCATAGCATTTTTAAACTCAACGTTCAGTCAAAAAGGTCCCAGGGCAGTTTACAATACCAAGTAATTGGGCAGTCTCTGCCCTCGGGCCTACAATCTAAAAAAGCCATGAGACCTAAGGAAACAGGTTGGGAAGGAGGAGGAAAAGAAACAGAGAAGCGTGATAGCGATGTTTGTTTCAGTTGGGTGAGAATAAACCTATAATGTGTTGTCCTTTTGAGCTGGTCTGTTCTTACCTGTTCTGTTTTTTTCCCTTACTTCTCATCTGCAGTTTCTCTTCTTCAAGCTTCATCTGCTTCTTCTCCCATCCCTTCCAGGGATACTTTGTGCGTAGGCCGAGTCCTATTGGAAGAGATTTATAAATGGAGCAGCGAGCCATCTCGGGATAAGTCACCCAGCAATGAAATCAGTGATGAACACTTGTATGTGTGCGTTAGCCTAGGGTCTATCTACACAGTACCTTGGAACGTTTTAAATTGTACTTTAAAACGTTCCAAATAGGTGCATTCTAAAACGTCTTAGGCCACATTAACGAGTACTCACGTTACAGGAGAAAAAAATTTCAGTCTTCAATGCGGTGTGGGAGGTCTCACACACTCTTCTGTCTGTCTCTTTCTCTTTCGTTTTTACAATGAGTTTAGGGCAAAGAATGGTGGGAGTTGTAGTTCAGTCGCCCACTTCCTCCTTAGTTCTCCTTTCATTCACTAGCTTTCAATGAGTATAGGGCTAGGCATTGTGGGTGTTGTAGTTCACTCACCCACTTCGTCTTTCTTCCCCACCAATCAACTGCTAAGCATTTGGGCTCCGGTCAATGAAGCACTGCCCCCACGAATCACAAACGGTAAGGAAGGACACATTATTTTACTTAAAACGATTTATTAAAAGTAAAAACCGTTGTATATTGCTGAAGTGAGTTTTAAAAAACCTCAGGTATACATCGTTAAAGGGAGTGCATCATGTGGCCCAAAGAGTTTTCATTACCCTTATGAAACGTTACAAACCTAGTGTGTAGATCGGCCCCTAGTCACTGTTTGTTCCATTCTGCCAGCAGGGAACTCGGGCCAGAAGATGGGTCAACAAGACAACGCGTAGAACTCATGATTGCACTGAGAGCTGATCTTTCGTCCAAAGGCCTGCTTGGACCCAGTGGTTTACTGATGGAACCGCTGGGGTTTGCTCTTGACAAACAGACGATTGGTTTGAAATTGCTGCTGAAAGATACAGTGAACGTTATCACTCTTTCCTCCGAGGTGCTGGAAAGTTCCTAAGACTTGACTTGCTGGTCTGCAAATCAATAGCATATTCTAATCATGACAAACCAGATGCTCCTGGGAAGCTCACAAGCAGTGCATGATGGAAACAGCCATGCCCACTGTGTCTCCTAGCATCTGGCCTTTGGAGGTACAGTGCATTTCAATATGGAGGATCCATTATAATTACTTCTGTCCTTCCAGGCGAAACCGGTTACTAAGGCATGCTTCTCAATGGCAACCTCTTCCATACTCCTCAATTCAATGCAATGAGAAATGGAGGAAGCCATTGCTTAAGAAAGTAAGGAATGCCCAGTTGTATCAGACTGAGGGTCCATCTAGCCCAGTATCCTGCTTCCAACTGTGGTCCGCCAGATTGCATCTTATTCAGTATGGTGTGTAAGCAAAAAGAAGAGCAAACTAGAAATTCTCATTTATAGGATTCATGTTTGTCTAAACATGCATAGGGTTGTGCCTAAAGCTAGAAGCATGTGGGTGGAGTGGGGCAGTGAAGAGGGAGAAGAGATAGATAGACCCTTCATTTGATCCAACGCGGCTCTTCTTACATTCCTGTGTGATAAATTAGTCCCACTCAGCAATTTGTAGTGGTTGTAACTAAGATGGAACAGAGAGTGGGGTTTTCCCCAGCTTTGCACTGCAATCCTATGCGTATTTTCTCAAAAGTAAGTACCGCCATGCAATCCTAATTAAGGATTGCAACCTTGGCCCTTTCCGCACCATAGGGGCGGAGAGGGCTGGAAGCGGCTGAGGTCCCCTCTACAAGGATTCGCTTTTGCGCCCGGTTAGGCAATTATGTGCATAATCGCTGAAGCGCATTTACACCTAATCCCTCTGCATGAGAGGCGGCAAGAGGCGGCGAAGCGCATTAACGGATGACCAAAATGCGCTTTACAAGTAGTTAATGCGCATAAGCGCTTGTTCACATAGTCAAAATGCGCTTTAAAGGCCGGAGCAAAATAAAACTCGCGATTTAACGCGCATTCGATAATGTGCATAATCGGAGAGATAACGCGCTTCTACGCCCGATTTGCGCTCCGTTCTTGTAGAGGTAAATTTTTTAAAGCGCCTTGAAAGAGCTTTAAACCTCTCTTGTAGAGGCAGCCTGAATCTGGAAGTGAGTACTTCTGGGTCTGGCGCAATGAGGCTGCAACGCGACGGCCCAGGCTTCTCTCGGGCCGTCGGACGTCGCGGCGGCCATTATTTTGGGCAATCTGCGGAGCAGCGCACGAGCGCTCCTCTGCAAAAGTAAGGGTGTTTTTTTTTAAAAAAAACCTGTAGTGCGCAATCAGCCCCCCAACCCCCGCCATCCTGGGGATGGTGATTTCACTGTCCCCCCCATGATGGCCTCGAAGCCGCGTGGTGCAGCTCCGTGGCCATCAGTGCATCTGTGCTTACTCACAGGTAAGTGCAGCTGCACCCGGGATGGGCGGCCACACCAGCCACCCATCTCTCTTCCTTCCTGGGAGCAGGGAACGAATTGGGATAATTGTGTTCCCTGAACTCCTGGGAAAATGGAGGGCTGGCCCCGGTCTGCTCTCGGGTTGCCCTGTGCGTCATGCAGACTCTCCGCGAGCAGGCAGGGGCAGCCACGGGGAAAATGGCTGGTGAGGAAAGGGCCCTTAATTAGACAGCACTTGGTAGAAAAAAGAACTCAGGCTGGGACAAGGCATGCTGGGAGAAAGGAGCAATAGCTGTCCTCGTTTAAAAATGTAAACATCAGCAGTTACTCATATCTGTTTGCAGTCATGCTTTCTGTATTTCCCAAGTAAGGACTTGTGAAAGAATTCCCTGGATACATTTCATTAATCTTATTTTTTAAAAAATGTTTTATTTTGCTTCCCTCAAAATTCCTTGGGTATTTCGTTGGAGGTAAAACCTCTAAGTTCATCTCAAAATTATTTATTTTAGTAGAATCTAAGAACAACTGTATTACAAACACATTCATACCACCATCCTGTCTGCAAGAGCAATCTAGCTTCTGCGAACACTTTACTAACATATTTTGAATTTAGACACTTTAGCCCTGTCTCTGGGCACCGTTTCAGTCTGTGTAAAAATATTCTGATTTATGGCATCCACATGAAAAACAACCCCATAATTTCTAGAGTTTGGGAATCTACATACTTTGAAGTGAATGTAGGGAAAGGTTTCTTTGGGGAAGAGGGGACGTTTGCTCCTAAATTGCTCTCCTTCTTTGGAAGCAGCTGAATCCATGGATGTCTCACTGGCTCTCTCCTGGCCTTTTGCTCAAAGAAAGTGATAGGCATCTACCTGTTTGGAGGACACGGACTGTTCAGCAATAGTCAGTACAGGTGGCTAACCAGATAAAATCCAGGTGAGGGCTCATGTAACTTTAACAGTTGTAGAGAAAAGGGAATTTCAGCCAGTGTCATTTGTATGCAATTAGTTCCTGGTGATATTCCCTCTTCATCACAACAGTTAAAAGTGCATGCACTATACTAGAGTGACCATATACAAAAGAAGGCAGGGCCCCTGCAACTTTAACAGTTGTGATGAAGAGGGAATTTCACCAGGAACTAATTGCATACAAATGACACTGGCTGAAATTCCCTTTTCTCTACAACTGTTAAAGTTACATGAGCTCTGACCTGGATTTTATCTGGTCACCCTAAGTACAGGCAACTTCCTGGAGCATCAGAATTCAAGAGGCGCTGAGCCACAGTAAACCATGAAGATGGGGAGGGGGACACCCAGAACTTTGAGATGGTGAGATCTGGAGCACAGAGAAGCTGTTTCCCACCAGTCACAATTTCCCCAAATGCAGTCTCTTCCCCTCATCTCATTCACTGATGGAGCAGGGGGAAGAGGCTGCAATTGAATCCCTCCCCACACACTTGCAACATAAGCGGCTGCAAAATGAGTTTTCATCGTGGCAGCAATACAGTTCTGGATGGCCTTGGGAGCAGGGAAACAAATCCAGCTGATTAGCATTTCATAACCAGATCACAACTCAAGTGCGTTAGGAAGTCTTGGTCGCGACACCTCCGGCCACAGCGGACAGAATGTGGCTGCTGCAATTTGACGAAAAACTCAGGGGTGCTAGGCAATTACTTCATGCTCTGTGCTGGTTGGGTTGTAAAACCGATTTCAAGACACAGTCTATAAATATTTGTGATTCAGTTAATATTTGAATCATGTGGCTGAAAGTTAAATAGCAATGTTCTGAAATGTTTGATCTCAGCAAATTTCCGGCCTGGGCCAACCGTGAGCAAACTTGAACGTGTGTGTGTGTGTTTCACCCCATACCACCCCGTTCTCCAGCCGCTTACATTCTGAGACCATGGGAGGAATATTTTGGCATTCATACAGTCCAACAGATGGCGCTGTTACAGGTGACCACACACCCTTCTGATCCCTCGTGCAGGAGATATATTAGAAGCCGTCATAATGTGTCATTATTTCCCATCCCAAGCCTGATGTAATTTTTGCACAAGCTATAACTTTTTTCTAGAATCTTAATAATCATACAGTTCATTTAAAACACAAACACACAAGTTGCTAGTCCTCATGGGTATGGAAAAAGTTTGATAATCGGGTAGCAGTTCCTGTTGCGGCTATCCGTGCCAAACAAGAAGATTGTGGGGTGTCCAGATGCCAAGGAGACCAGCAGAGCTCTAGTGCTTTGGACAGTCACTGGAAGAGCGACCTTTGTCAGGCGCAACCTGTGACATCTAAGAGAAGATGCCTCTCAAGAAACATGTATTTCTACATTAAATGGATTTTTGTTGTTGCTGTTGCTTTAGTCTTGTTTTTATCATCATGGCATTGTGCTTTGGGTTTTGCAGGTTTGAATTCTGTATGCCACATTGGGAGAGTTTTGTTTCATAAAAGGCAAATTCTGTATCTTTCAAATAAATAAATGATGGGGTGGGGTGGGGTGGGGTTTTAGAGAGGCAGTGATTGCAGGGGCCCGACTGAGTTTTGGCTGGTGAGAAGGAGGGATTGCATTACAACTTCCTTCCTCCCATCAGTCCCGGTGCTTGAATTACTTTCAGGGGTGTTGGGGGGGGGTTGTCCTTTGTGACAGTGAGTCCCCCCCAGCTACTATTTTTAGGACATAATCCTCTGCATGCCTAGACAGAAAAAAAAGTCCTACAGGCAGCTCCCAGCATTTCCCAGTGGGCCACAAATTAGGGTGTGGCCCCCTTTTTCCCAAAAGGGTCTTCATCTTTAAGAGCTGCCTGGCAGGCAGGTACGGCATGGTCCTCTCCTTGCTGAGAATCGCTGCACTGATCGGATTTGGCTGGTGCAGATGGGTGAGAATTACATTTCGGTTCACTTTTGATAAGGAGTTGACCAAATTTGCCAAGTTCATCATACTCAGGAGAGGCAGAACCTGAGATTTTTTTTAAAAAATGTAACTGCGGGAGAAAGAGTAGCGGGTGTCTGCAAGAGGGAAGGAGCCGGGGGGAGTCTAGGGGGAGTGGGGGGGGCTTCTTTTTGTTTTTTTACTTACTTTTACATTGGAGCACAAATGCGCTCCCAGCTCCGTCGTTTTTTAAAAAAATGGCGGGCGTGATGAGCTCAACGTCACTGTTTGCTTCTGTGACGTTGCGCTTCCTGTGTAGGAACCGGGCAATGATCCCAGAAGCAAGTAAGTCTGGGATCACCCCCAAGCCCTCCCTCTACACCCTCAGGTGTAGAAAGGGCTGCTGACGGAGTCGCTCGTCCCTACTGTGCCATCAGATTTAGAGCTTGGCGTTTGAAGCCCATGAAATGAAGCCTTCTAGGGCAGATGGCGGAGTGTTGTCCACCCCATTGAAATGCGTCTTCCCTCTGGTCAGCCTGCACCGCTCCGAGAGTCCCAGAGTTTCTTCCAGCTCCAAGGGTCCATGACATTTATTCTTCCCAGCCGGAGGGGAGGTTCCAGCAGGCATATAAGCAGAAATACAATGCTACATTCCATGCATTCTGGAATCACTTTAATTAAAGCCACAAGAAGACTTCCCCATTAAATGTTGTTTAAGTGCCAAGAAAAATGGAAGGGGCCAGAGGGAGAGAGGGAAAGAGATAGACAGACGGACAGACGGACGGACGGACAGAGAGACAATAATCTCCTTTCTCCTCAGCTTTGGTTCAGGCTTTCGAGCAGGCCGGACGAGGAGAAGGCCTCGGCGATGGCTGGCACGGACAGGTGCACTGACGGAGCGTTTTCAAGCAGACAGAGGCCAAGACTGAGGCCCAGGGGGAGCCGGCGGCAGGCAGGGAGGGATTTCCGTATGAAAGGCACCACATTCCTTCTCTCCAGAAGATTTGATTAAATTACCGACACCTAGTCGAAATCAGAAGAGAAGCTAATCCGAAACAAGCCGTGGCCTCCCCCTTGCTCGGGCGCCCTGCTTCAGCCCCAGTGCCCTTCCTCTTCCCAGGGGTCTTTGCAGACAAAGAAGAAAGGGAAAGTCACCTGCTGATGATGGCAGAGGTTGCTCCAGACCACACTGCAGGAATCTGGATGGGAGATTAGAGATTTACAAGCAGGGACCCAGCAATCAATTCTAAGGAGGCAGGAACATGGAGGGGAGGGGAGGCCCTTCCCAAAACAAGGAATTTGAATTCCCCCCTTCTCCTCACCAGAGTTTTTGTGTGTGTCATTCCCCCTGCTGCGCTAATGGTGGCCACCATTGGCATGGTGAGGCCTAACGATGCACTTTCCAGAGGCCCCAGAAAATGTATCATTCCTGCTCCCGTAGAACGACAAAAAGGAGAGGAGCCCTCACAGCAGACAAGCAAACAAGAAAAGGACCTGAAACATTAACTATAATCTCACATCATGAAAATGACATGCTTTCTTTTTTAAGGCTCCAATTGGAGCGGTGGTGGTGGGGAAATGGCATGCCTCCAGAAAGCATATAACTCCCCACTCCACCATGAAAATGGCGGCCTTCAAGGGGGAAGCATGTCATTCCTGGATATCATAGAAAATTGCAGAAAATCTCCCCTGACACCCGGGATAGAACAAAAGCCTGGACATATCCGGGGAAATCCTGACAGTCGGTCACCCTAGATTCAACTGCCAGATTCGTGCCTAGAATAAGAGGGCACACCTCCTTGTCTTTCACCTCCAGCCGCAAAATGTCTCCAGTTTTGCTTCCCAAAAAATCATTTGGGAAGGGAGTTTTTGAATCCAAGGATAGACACAAGAGGATGCGAGCCGCCTCCTTTCCTCACAGTTCTTTCAGTGGGGAAGGGGCATTCTCTGAAAAAAGGAACTAGTGCATGTGTCTGTGTGTGTGTGAGAGAGAGAGAGACAGAGACAGAGACAGAGACAACGAGAGACAGAGATGGAAGAACTGGTGTCTAAGGATCTGTGCCACAGGCCTTCTCCCTGCAATTGAAGGACCTGATCTTCTAGCAGTCCTAATTGCACCCATGCATACAGTTATACATGCATAGATTCCAAGCATACATTCAAATGAATGAGTACAGATCAGGCACAGGGCCTGCTGCCCCGATCCTGGTCCAACCCACCCACCCCAGGTGCATCCACTCAACCTGGATATGTCATAGGAACAGGATTGCTGTTGCGTATTCCCACTGCAAAATATTGACTAGTACTGGCGGAAGGTAAGACAATACAGAATGTGGTGGCATCAAGAGATAAGTCATACTAGATGTTACGGAGGGTGGAACTGATGTTTTTGTCAGCGCTTGCCATTTATGCATCACCAGTAAAAGAGAGCAAAGGAGGACACGTCTTGCATAAAATGTGCATATGTTAATTATATTCCCGGCTGTGGAACAAGCTCTCTAGAGAGGTTCGCCTGGCACCTACATTATACCCTTTTAGAGGCCGGGTGAAGAAGACCTTTTTATTTTCTCAGTATTTTAAAAGCATATCAGCTTAATTTTTAACTTTGCTGTTTTAAATCTGCGTTTTAAAACTATATAGATCTTTGCATTGCTGCTCGGTTTTACCCTGGTTGTGCTTTTGTACTGTGTTTTGTATTATGTCTTTATACTGTCGTTGTTTTATATTTGAATGGTTTTCATGGGTTTAATTTTTGCAAACTGCCCAGGGAACTTCGGCTATTGGGCGGTATAGAAATGCAATAAATAAATGAATAAATAAATATATTATGGAGAGAGCGAGAGAGCGAGAGAGCAATGCACATTTAGAAAAAGCAACTTTAAAGAGATATGCAGGATGTCTCACCCAAGTGGGCAGAACTGGGTGGCCCTAGCAAAGAGAGGTGCCCAGCTCAGATGGCAGATGCTGAGGGACGGAGGGCAGTAGGGGAGGTGTCAGAGAACATAGTTGTGTGCTCAGGCTTGGGTTTTGTTGGGTCTCCCGGGGAAGGGAATTCCACAAATGGAGAGCAATCACTGAGGACTACGCTCTTGAGCACCTTAGCTGCTCCAACCTGATGAACCCATCGCGAGGCACGCAGAGGGAGGGCGCGAGAACCAAAACATTATTGAGTCGGTTGTGTACAGTTGGAGCACAGAGAGTTTAGGGAGGGCCCTTAACTGCTGCAAAAGTTAATGGAGCAAGGAATTGGAGGAGTTCCTCGCCTCCCAGAGTAATGGCTTAGCTTCAGAAATTGTGGGATGGAGCAAAAAAAAATGGGGGAATGAAGACAAACGGCAAATGTGTCCTCGGGGGAGTGTTTTTCGTCTTTGGCTTTGGTTCCTGTTTGCAATGATCTCTGATTTTCCAATCATGTCTTACCTAATATTGTAAAATGAGGTTTCAGTATGTGTGTGGGTTTGGAGTGGGTGGGTGGAATATCTGCAACATGCAGATAGAGCCGAGAGGCAGTGGTCCTCGCCGCTGGAACAAGGCATGATGTGAACTCATTCATCAGACTGGTCACTGCTGCTACTCCCACCGCCCCCAATGATGAAGTCTATGGCTGTCATCAACTGACCACCCCATCATTCAAATTGGCCATGAGACCAGCAGATCTTCCTTCTGTTCTGCTCGCTTTTGAGTTCCTATTGCTTTCTCTCTGGGTTTTGCTTCACTGATAGGAGTCTCGAAGGTATGGTTCTCCAGCCCTGTCCTGTCTTGGGACATCTTCATTGCCAGATTAAAGGATATTGGGGGTAGAATTACTCTCTACTGAAATAAAACATTCTGGTACTTTGGTGGCTCATTGACCAGGACTGGAGCCAGCACACATTCCGAGGCAGGGGCACAGGAAATGTTCTGTGCATCTAAGGTAGGCTGACCAGATAAAATCCAGGTCAGGGCTCATGTAACTTTAACAGTTGTAGAGAAAAGGGAATTTCAGCCAGTGTCATTTGTATGCAATTAGTTCCTGGTGAAATTCCCTCTTCATCCCAACTGTAAGTTGCATGCACTACACTAGAGTGACCAGATACAAAAGAAGGCAGGGCCCCTGCAACTTTAACTGTTGTGATGAAGAGGGAATTTCATCAGGAACTAATTGCATACAAATGACACTGGCTGAAATTCCCTTTTCTCTACAACTGTTAAAGTTACATGAGCCCTGACCTGGATTTTATCTGGTCACCCTAATCTAAGGTGTACAGCTATGCTCATGAGTGGCTTATTGCCACTAGGAAGTGCTACGCACACATGAAACTGCCCTCCTCCCCCCAGATCACTATGCAATCCAGACCATAACTATGCCACTATCAGAAAGCAGGAAATAAATTATAAGCACAACAGATAACTCCAGGAAGTGAGCCAAGCAGCCACAAATAGATCATAGAATCATAGAATAACAGAGTTGGAAGGGGTCTATAAGGCCACTGAGTCCAACCCCTGCTCAATGCAGGAATCTACCTTAAAGCATCCCTGACAGATGGTTGTCCAGCTGCCTCTTAAATGCCTCTAATGTGGGAGCGCCCACCACCTCCCTAGGTCATTGGTTCCATTGTCGAATTGCTCTAACAGTCAGGAAGTTTTTCCTGATGTCCAGCCAGAATCTGGTTTCCTGTAATTTGAGCCCATTATTCCGTGTCCTGCATTTTGGGTTGATTGAGAAGAGATCCTGGCCCTCCTCTGTGGCAACCTTTCAAGTATTTGAAGAGTGCTATCATGTCTCCCCTCAATCTTCTCTTCTCCAGGCTAAACATGCCTAGTTCTTTCAATATCTCCTCATAGGGCTTTGTTTCCAGACTCCTAATCCTCCTTGTTGCCCTCCTCTGAACACGCTCCAGCTTATCTGCATCCTTCTTGAAGTGTGGTGCCCAGAACTGGACGCAATACTTAAGATGAGGCTTAACCAGTGCCAAATAGAGGGGAACTAGTACCTTGCACGATTTGGAAGCTATACTATTAATGCAGCCCAAAATAGCATTTGCTTTTTTTGCAGCCACAGAACAACTCACACATAAACTTGATCCAGGAATTAAGCACCTCGGAAACTTTTACTAATGTTACAGATGGAAACACAAAAATTAAGAGATGATGATACAGAGTTCGCTTTCTGGTTTTGTCTCTCATGCGTACACATGCAGCTCATACAACGACATGTAAGACCCACCACTTCTTTCACCCTCAAGCACACACCCCATTGAGACAGGCACATGATTTCATATAATCCTGCCCGGCCACTGCATTCAGCACTGGAGGTCCTGCTATGCTTCTTACCCCCTTCAGAAACAGAATTAGTTAGGATATCAGACAGGGCCTTTTCTATTGTGGCACCCAGATTGTGGAATTCCCACCTTACAGAGGTTAGTTGGCTCCCTCACTCTCATGCTTCAGGTGAGCTGCTACAGCCTTTTTATCACACCATTTTTTACTGTAGGTTAAAGTTCTATCTCTCCAGCTTTATGCGGCATTGTTTTATCCTGTTCTTGGCTTTATGATATGGAACTGATTATTTTTTTTAGGGTTTTATGATTTTTCAATGTGTTTTATGTATTTTATTAACTTTTGGGGAAACCGCTTTGAGGGTTTTTTATATATATACAAAAATGCAGAGTATACATTTCTAAATAAATATCCTGGATCTTTGTACAATGCCGGTGACAGAAATTCAGCTAGGACTGGATCCTGGGGCCAAAATCAACGGTCCTGCAACCTACAGAGCTCCCAAATGGCCACCCAGGGAGTGTCAGGTGACGAAGGCAGCAGAAGCAAACCCCATTTTATTCCTGTAGTGATGATGTGCAAAACTTCACATCCTCAAGAGTTTTCTAATCAGGGTTAGCAGATATTTTTGCAGTTCTTGTTATTGTGATTAATCAAGGGGGTGTCTTGCCGGGGTGGTGCTACCTCCCTCCTCAGCCCCACACTTTCCCTCTCCCGGGGCGGCATCAGGTAATCCCGATGCTGAGGAGAGAGTGCACGGTTTCTGGGCGGCCATCTGGGTTCCGGAGCCACCCCCGCCCTCTTCTTTGTGGAAAGTGACCAATTGCTGATCGCCTTCCACCAGGCTCCACCCCTGGGTTGGCTCCAGACTGGCCATGGAACAACATGACATGGCAGAAGTGCCGTGTTGATGTAGCACCCTTTGAAAAAGTCGGGCTAAATCCATGACTTTTTCAGAACGCAGCGTCGCGGGGAAGCCCAACGGTGGCTGTGAATCTGCGCCTGCATTGTCTAACCAACGGGATGCATATCCACAGCACCGTGGGGCTTTCCCTGCATGTAGACAGCCCTCCAGGATTGTAGAAGCAGTTGAAAAGCATGTAATAGTGATTGGGGAGTGGGGAGTGGGGAAGAGAAATATTAGTTGAGGGCTTCGCAACTGAAGTCATACACGTGGCCGTCTAGAGAGAGGGGGGGATGAGACCATTAAGTCCAGGGTCTAAAAGTCCACCAGCCAGTGATCATACTAAGGCCCTCATGTGCAGCCTTCCAGGAGTCAACTGGCCAACTCCGTTGCACCTTTACCAATCTCCAGCAACAATAACCTGCAGGTGTTCTTTGCTTATACAAATCTGTGATGTGGCCACACTTAGAATATTGTCTACAGTTTTGGTCACCACACCTACAAAAGAATATTGCAGAGCCGGAAAAAATGCAGAAAGGGGCAACTAAACTGTTCATGGGGTTGGAACATCTCCCTTATGAAGGAAAGTTACAACAGCAGTGATTGTTTAGCATAGAAAAAAAGCTGAGTAAGGGAGGACATGATAGAGATGAACAAGAATATGCATGATGTGGAGAAAGTGGATGTTCTAGTATTCTCTCATAATACTAGAACATAAGAACATAGGAAGAGCCCTGATGGTTCAGACCAAAGATCTATCTAGTCCAGCACTCTGTTTACACAGAGGCCAACCAGCTGTTGACCAGGACCTATTATTATTATTATTATTATTATTATTATTATTATTATTATTATTATTATTATTTACATTTATATACTGCCTCCCACCCATGTTCCCCAACAACTGCTGTATATAGGCTTACTACTAGAACCTGGAGTCATCCCATGAAGCTGATTGATGGGAGATTCTGAACAGATAAAAGGATGTCTTTCACACAATGCATAGTCAAACTATGAAACTCACTACCACAAGACATAGTGATGGCCAGCAATTTGCCTGTCTTTAAAAGGGGATTGGACAAATTCCTGGAGGAGAAGGCTGTCAATGGCTATGCTACCTCCAGAATCAGAGGCAGTAAGCCTATGTACACCAGTTGATGGGGAACATGGGTGGGAAGGTGCTGTTGTACTCATGTCCTGCTTGTGAGTTTCCCACAGGCAGCTGGTTGTCCAGTGTGTGAACGGAATGCTGGACTAGATGGACCCTGGGTCTGATCCAGCAGGGCTCCTCACATGTGCTTCAACCTTATCAGCCCTGGCTCCGCTACACCACTGGATTGGTAGGTTGGTTAGAACCCTTGGTTTGATTCAGCAGGGCTCTTCTTACGTTCTTATGTTCTTATGCTATTGCCATTGCCTTCACCACCCAACTTCATGGCGGAGGCTCCCTGCAGTCTAAATCACAGCTTGGCCACTACTAACAGTGCTGGAGCATCAGATGTCCCCTGGGGATTCACCCGGTCCATGATCCATCAGGCAAACTAGGAATGCAAGAAACAGCCTTATGCTGAGTCATGCCATTAGTCCATCTGACCATCTAGCCCGGTATCATCGACACTGCCAAGGGTTCAGACCGGATTCTTTCCAGCCTTTTCTGGAGATGCCGGGGATTGAACCTGGGACCTTCTGCATGCAAAGCACATGCTGTGCCACTGAGCCACAGCCCGCCGTCCCCTCCCTGCTCTCATTTCATAGCTGTCAGCTGTTGCATGCAAGGCTGGGCATGAGTCTCCACGCATTCACCCTGTCGTGCCACTTCTGAACGCCTTGTGAATTCCGCATTCTGAAATCTTGCGCATTTCAGATTTGGCTGCTTATATTGGCCAGGTGCCAAATGGCTGTATACCGTTTTGAAAACCCAAAGCCTGCTCTAGACATTTTTTTTTTTTGAGAGCACAGATTATGGTCAGAGAGAGGCGAACAAGGTATCAAATTATAACACAGGATAAATGGATTCGCAGGAAAATAGAGGTTTTTTTGTGCGTGTTTTTTGGCCAATTTGTCTTTGAAAGCAAACCTGAGATTACCACGAAGTGTTTGCCCCTTCACCAGACCAGCAGAAGCAAAATTAATGATGATAATGACTAATAAGAGGAATCGGGCGAGCGTGTCTAATTTGCTTAATTGGCACATGGAGCAAAATGCCGCAGATTTCAGTCATTTATGTGTTATTTATTTATTTGTTTATGTGCCGACTGCAGTGTGTGCACGGCCTATGGTCATGGGAACTATTCTCACTTCCCTTTACTCCCAGATCATTACACCACATGGGGAATCTCAATTTGGCCCGAGGCCTACTCTGTAGGGTACTTGGCACCAGGGTTGATCCAGATCAGTTCCCTTCCCACCCACCTCCCATCTCAGAACATGGAGTTGGAGACAATTCACCCCTTCCCTTGTCCTCGGCACACTCTTACATTTGCTAACTCAGGGCTTGTTTTGAAGTTCACTGCAGAGGTTCTGCGCAGTGACTCATGGAGGCCTTGCTGCTTGGGTAGAGAGCCACAAGAAAGGCTGAAGGGCAGAGAAACAAAGACGTAGGAACGCTCCCCCTTTCCCCTCTTGAGATGTCCCCTAAAGGTAGCGCCACCAGATGTCTCTTATTTCAAGGGACAGACCTTATTTGGTAAGGACTGTGTCTTTTAATTCCACAATGGATGTTGTTTCTTCTGTGTTTTTGTGGGTGTGTTTTTGCAGTCTTGGTCTGCCAGCTGGATTTAGAGATGTTTCCGAAGTCAACTGAATGAATAGAAAATGATCCCTGTTGGATCAGATCAAGATTCCGAGTAAAGCTAGCATCGTGGTTCCCATCGTGAGCAGCCGGCACTTCTTGAAAGCTGGGGCCCCTGCTCTGTTTGAATAGTTTAGTGGCAGCAGTATAAGCTGTATTAGTGGCAGCAGTATAAGCCCTCCAAGGTCCTCCAGGGCCACCTCTCCCCACAACGTCTCGCTCTAAGGAATGTGGAGTCCTTCCTGAGAGTGAGGCATTGTGGGTCAGGTGGCCCTGGAGAACACCTGCGCTGCCTCTGCTTCGTTGTGGCAGCAAATAATGGTTAAAACTTTCACAGTAGTAAACTGTGAAATCTGACACAGGCACTCTCCGGGTCTACCTCACCCACAATGCCTCCCTCTCAGGAAAGGCCTTTCCTCAGAGCAAGGGTCTTTCCTGAGAGGGAGGCATTGTGGGTGACCTGGAGAGCCCTGTTGGATGCCATCAGCTAGGGTGACCAGATCGCCCTGGATTTCCCTGGAGGTACCTGAGGATCAGCAACAGCAGCAGCAGGCAAAGGAGGAGGAAGAGCCTGCTTTAAAATGCCCACGCTGCTCCCCGGCCTCGGCAAGAAAGAAGTGCTCAGCGTTAGAGAGCGTCAACAAATTCTTTGTCTGGTGGGTAACTGCTTTAGCCATCAGACGAGGAATTTGTTGACGCTCCCTAACACTGAGCACTTGTTTTCTGCCGAGGCCGGGGAGCAGCGCTGGCATTTTAAAGCAGGCTCTTCCTCCTCCTTTGCCTGCTGCTGCTGTTGCTGTTCCTCAGGTACCTCCAGAGAGTCCAGGAGCAGGGCAAGAAGGGTGAGGGGGCTGCAGGGGGTCACGCCGCAGTGGAGGAGGTGGCAGCAGAGGACCCGGTAGGTCAGGGCTGGGTTTTTTGGGGGGGGGGTGGCTTGGGGGGGTTGTTTCGGGTGGGGGGGTGGCGGGGGGTGTCTGCTTGTTGTCTGCATGGCGGGCGACCTTTTTAACTTTTTTATTTTATGTTCGGGAGGCTGCTTTGGTGGGGTGGCCATTTTGGACCGGGATTTTGCTTTCCAAAATCTGGTCACCCTACCATCAGCTGCTTTGATGCTGAGAAAAAGCAGTGGCAGGTTGGCCTGTAGATGGCCAGAAAAAGCGGTAGATGAGCCTTGGGGAGGATGGTGTTTTGCTTGTTCGCCACGTCTGCCACCTGAGGCAAAGCAACCACCTTGCCCAATGGGAGGGCCGGCTCTCCTGGGTACCCACAAGCAGTCTATGAAGCCAATCGCCTGCTCCCTCTGTTGCTTTCTGGGAACTGATGTTCAGTGGCAGATGCCTCTGAACATGACTTTGAACATAGAGGAACTCTATGGAGTTCACGTCAGAGCCAATAGCCATTGGTAGACCATATATATATATATATATATATATATATATATCCTCCACAAATTAGTCATCTAAGCTGGTGGCCACATATTATCAGAAACAGATCTCAGATTATGTCATCTGAAATCTGTTTCTGATACTTCTTCACTGCTGCAAGGCATGCTGGCTCCTAGAAGCAATGGCGGCTTACCACTTGGGAAACCAAACGAAACCAAACGAAACCAGCAGTTATATCGGCATCTGTCCCTAATTGGAACTTACGTGTCTTTTGTAAGGCAAAGATTCCAACATGAGGATCCACCTGGCTCCCGTCCTTGCTTTTCTTCCTAGATCTCTCTCTCTCTCTCTCTCTCTCTCTCTCTCTCTCTCTCTCTCTCTCCTAACAGCAGTATTCTACATCAAGAGGCTTTCATGCAATACTAATATTAATAATAATAAGGATGCATCAATTTCTATTTTGCAAGGGAACAATACATTATGCAAAACTGATGCTGATATTTTTCATTTGGAGATCCTTCTCTGTGTAAACTAAACCAAGCGATCTCATAGGTCAGATGCCCAGTGCACACTGAGGCAGCCTGTGAGGCAATGAAAGCAATACCAGAACGTGCTGATAGCAAGTAGCGGCAGTGGCACCTACTGCTCCTCCTCCTCCTCCTCCTCCTCTTCCTCTTCCTCACCACCACTGTTGCCTGGGCTGAAACAAGAGGCAGGTGAACAAGCATTTGCAGTGGTGAAGAGGATCAGCACCTCCAGGGACTTCTTGTCAGTGCACCACTGGTGGGGTGTGGGCTCTTGAGAGGTGCAGCTGTGGTTCTCGAGAGCACCTCTGTCACTGGTCAATCACTATTTTGGCACACTGAAGACCAAGTAGACATTATGTGGCCGCTGCAGTAACTCTAGTTAGGAGGAGGAAGAGACCGGTGAGAACATTGGCCTTTGTCCCTTCCCCTTACCCCTTTCTGCTCCACTTCATTGTCCAATGGAGACTGGTGGCTCCTATGTCAATTGGGTGATGATGACTCCATTCTGGGATTCAGTCCAAAGTTCCCAGAAAGAACTATCCAAAGTGCTGAATCCATTCTGGGGATAGGCTCCAGCACCTTGGATCGCTCCTTTGGACTTCTGACGGATTCTGATTGAAACCCAGAGCAAGTTCCCAGCCCTGCTGACCTCGGAGCCACCAGCCTTCACTCTCATTGGCTGTTGCTTGTTTGGGGTGGGGGAGTGGTATTGCTCCGCTACAGGGGAGGAGCCATTGTTCAGTCAGAGAACTCATGCTCTGTATGCAGATAGTCTCAGGTTTGATCCCCAGGATTTCTGGGTTGGGCAGCGAAAGATGCATGCCTAAGACCCAGACTGTATAGATAGACAAGCCATAGTGAGCTGGAGGGATGAATGGTCTGACTTGGTATTATTATTATTATTATTATTATTATTATTATTATTATTACATTTATATCTTGCCTTTTGTCCTCAAAGGGACTCAAGGCAGCATACATAATCCTCCTCCTCCTCCTCCTCCTCCTCTCCATTTTATCCTCAAAACAACCCTGGGAGGTAGGTGGGGCTGAGAATCTGTGACTGGCACAAAGTCACCTAGTGAGCTTCCATGCCGAGTGGGGACTAGAACCCCGATCTCCCGACTCGCAGTCCAACATTCTAGCCACTACACCATGCTTGGTAGAAGGCAGCTTCCTGTTCTTCTGTTCTTCTACATTCCACACCTCTTTCATTAGACATTACCAAGGAGATGGGTGGGGATGATGGTCTAAGTGGCAGGGACACATCACTCGCGATGTCAACCTTGGCCCTCAGTGACAATTGTTATCAGTTGCTATGTTATCAATTGCTATGCATGTCACAAGCACCCATCTCTTTGTGTGTGTTTTTAAAGAAGGGGGGTAAATGCCTTTTTGACCTATGTTGAGAGCTGTGCTACAGTTATTATCAGCCACTGCCCACGTACTAGTTCACTGGCAGGAATCACTGGTTGTTAAGTGAGGTATAAAACAAGCGACTTCCATAAACGGGCTTCTTCACATAACGCAAAGTTGAGCTATGGAATTCGCTACCGTAGGATATAGTGACGGCCACCAACTGGGATGGCTTTAAAAGGGGATTGGACAAATTCCTGGAGAAGGCTATCGATGGCTGCTAGTCCTGAGGGCCATAAGCTACTTCCATTCCTATGTACACCAGTTGCTGGGGAACATGAGTGGGAGGGGATTATTGCACTCAAGTTCTACTTGTGGGTTCCTGGTCGGCAGCTGGTTGGTCACTGTGTGGACAGAATGCTGGACTAGATAGACCCCTGGGATGATCCAATATGGCTCTTATGTTCTTAAGGCTTTTAAAACACACCAGTGATCTTGGAAGTTCCCATTCAGTTCAACATGACATGTACTGAAGAATTTCCCATGGACGGAATCCATCGTTACCTAATCAGATGGGTACTATTTGTTTTTTCCACCTCAGGCTCCAATACGGCCCCAGGAATTATGGAGGGGGATGAACTCAGCAGCGAGACCGCCTTGATTTGACAAAGTACAAATGTGTCCATTATCTTAATGGTTGCTTTCATCTGGTGTGTGCTAGGAGTCTACAATAATTTTGCTCGATGCGTTTTTGACCAGAATTTGCCCTGTTCCCACCCCTGCATGCCAATGGGAGTGCATTTTTTAAGCGAAGCTTGCACAATCCTGAGCCTGCAATGGCGATTCGAAAAATGTGTACTTTGGTAAAATGCACGCGTTAAAAAAAATGCAAATTTGGGACATTTTTCAAGCTTTAATCAATGGGGGAAATAAAAGGGAGAAATTAAGAGATTTCGGTGCCTGTTTTCAAATCAAAAGTGTGCCGAAATGCTTACTTTTCCTGCTCAAAGAACAAGAAGACAGCTTATAATTGGGAATGGAAAGGAAGCAGCCTGAGTGTTGAGGTGGAACTCAGAAAACGGCCACAGATTTCTGGTGTGTGCGTGCACAGGCGCACGTGGACATGTGAACTGATGCACGGCAAGCAGGCTCCTTGTAGGTCAACATGGATCCAATCGGAAGCTGACCCATGAACACCCAGCCTTAGGTAGCGGGTCGTCTCTGGGTTGCAGAACTGCTTCATAGCTTTCAGTGTTTCACTCCAGCCTGGTTGTGAATGGACAAAAGTAAAACCATCCCCTGCCCCTTTTCCCTCCCCAGCTGTGCATAATGCATCCAAGGAGTGCTCCTTTCTATTTACATTTCAAGGAATGTATCAGTTTGGGGAGGAACTGGGGAGGGGGAAAGCACGGGCTGATTGTTCCCAGGTTCCCCTTGTCAGAAGCCCTCCCTGCCTCTGTTGGTGTCTCTTGATGTATGGATCGCATTAAAGGGATGAAAGTGAGGCATAGCTCAGGGTTTTGGCACGATAATCCCCATTAAACTCTCTCTGGGAAAAAAAAAAAAACACGATTCCAAAAAAACGTTTGGAGGTTGAGTCACTTTAGAGTCTAAATAAGTTACAAGTGGTATTTACATAGTGTGGGGCCATCGGCCGAGCCAGACAGTCCCAGAGATTTGGACAGGGCAGGAGTGCGCGAGACCGTGGCGCTTCTCAAAAGAGTGGCGTCCGTTGGGAGCCCTCCCTGGGGGCCCGAGTTCTACGAAAAGCAGCCGAGACAGAAAACACTTTGAAATGTGCCACACACCAAAAAATAAAAAAGGAAAAAAAGGAAAGGGGGAAAAAAAATTAGCCCGCTTTGTCTTGATTGCAAGAAAGGGGGACTGTCTGTGACCAGCACAAAGCCAATATATGTCCCACTGGATCTGGGGAGTGTTATTCCGAGTCCTGCATGATCCGCCACAGAATTAGGGCTGATTCTGAGGTCGCTGTTGTCCCCTATTCCCATGCTTGAAACGCATGGAGGGAAACACTTGCGATGGCAAGAGAAGGGTGAGGTATCATCGAAGGAAAACCAAAGAGAGAAAGATGTAACATAAACATGCGGGATATTTCTATTGCTTGCCACGTGCAAAGCTTTCTTTACAAGTGAAATGGTGGATAAACTTCATCATACCTTGATGAAAACCTGCTAAGGCTGCCAGAAAGAAAAAAGAAAGAGAGAGAGAGAGAGAGAGAGAGAGAGAGAGAGAGAGAAAATGCTTTGGCACACACATCCGCTTTAGGGCCTGCCAATAAAGCATCCCATGCTAAGGATGAATCATACATCATGTAAATGAGTGATTCCTTTTGTAAGTCCTGAACCCCCGCCAATTCAATTCATTGGGGTTTTAGTGTTTTGAGAGAGAGTGGATATGATATCCCATCCCCCCAAACCATGCATATGTCAATGTATCCTATTTTTTTTTTAAAAAAAAAAGCCAATTCTTTATCTGATGCTAATTATGACAGTTGCAGTTGTAAAGTTGGCTAGTCCTCAGCCAAGCCATTGTAGACTCACGAACCTCCTGCTCCTTTGCCTGGCATAGCTGTGCAGGCGCAATCCTGTCTGTGGTGTTGAATTCTGTCACGGATGCTGTGACGGGTGTTCCTGCTGACCATATTCATCTCCTTCTTGAATACCCCATATTTCCCATTACGCTGAAGTTAAGTCTGAAGAGCCAAAAAATAAGCGGTTAACCGTATTGCTGGCGGATGAGGGTCTCTTTGGCTTGCATGGCCCAGAAATGAGAAATGTTTCTGAAGGGCAGTTACTGTGAAAATTCCTTTGGCTGTTCAACCCTTTCACTCTCCAAACAGCCAGTAAAACCGAAGCCGTATTTGTGAAAGTGAATTCCGCCATAATATGCACTCTCCGTATTTCTAAGATGGTGCTGTTTATTCATACTTTAAAGGCGCTTGTTTGCTATAATTCCCTCAAGCACCAAGCATATGGCTGTTATTATCATTACAGTTTTAGCCTGTCCTTCCTCCAAAGAATTCAGGGCAGTGTACACAATTCCCCCCCTCCTCCATTTTTATCATCACAGCAACCCTGTGAAGTAGGTTAGGGTGACAGAGAAACGGGATGGCTTGAAAGGATGAACTGAGGAGGGCCATTGCTAGGGGGAGGCAAGGGAGCAGTTGCCTTATGTGGCTAAAGACCCACGATTGCTGCCAAATCAGGCAGCAATCGTGGCCAGGAAACGCTTAGCACACAGTGGCCCTGTTCAGACGACACATTAAGCCATGGGGGCTAAGCACTATGGCTTAGCATTTTATGTGAACCATTCCTAACTATAGAGCCTACATAACCACTGTTTAAACAAAGTGGCTGCATTCGGACAACATATTAGTCAATGGTGGGTTGAGAAGCCAATTCACAGTTAGTTATTTTGTGGGTACTCCCCACACAACATATTCCTACACAACTGTGGGTGGTTGGGGTTGGCGCTGAGTGGACTAATAGTCAACCCAGCATTTGATTGACACAGCCCCCGCCCCTCTCCCTTCCCTCCCTCCTCCCTTGGTCCTCCCAGTTCTATCCCAGCAGCCTCTGCAAGTTGCACCAGTTGTAGCAGAGTGGCAGCCGCCGCTTTGGTCGCTCTTGCCGCCTGCCTCTATGGGCTTGTGTTTTAACCCACTCACCACATGCCATTAACACACTCACCCCTCCACACAACACTTTAAACAACTGGCTTCGAGCTAAACAACTTGCAAGCCAGTTGTTTCTCTCAGTTGCTTATTTGGGTGGAATAGCATACTGTCAGTAGTTTGTGAGCGGTGTGTTATCCTCCACACTACACAATAAGCACCACAACTGATGATTGTTCCCCCCCCAGTTGCTTAATGTGTTGTCCAAATTCAGCCATTCACTAACCATTTGCTGTAAAAAGATTAGCAGCCTAATCATGGTTTAGTGTGGTGTCTGAACAGGCCCATTAAGGAAAGCACAGGCTTCAACTGACTGCTAGTTTAAATCACAGTGAACCTGTTCAGATCACACGCTAAGCCGCAGTGGTTAAGCATTTTGAGCTAAACATTATGGTTTAGGATGTGTGAACCATTCCTAACCATAATGCCTACATAACCATGGATTAAACATGTTCACTAACCATTTGCTGCAAAAGGGTTAGTGGCATAACCATGGTGCAGT
The DNA here is from genome assembly GCA_029215795.1 of Anniella stebbinsi. Lineage (NCBI taxonomy): Eukaryota > Metazoa > Chordata > Lepidosauria > Squamata > Anniellidae > Anniella > Anniella stebbinsi. Next base: position 357,924,125 of record JARDYH010000002.1, on the reverse strand, counting down.
GTGTTGTCTGAACATGCCCAATATTTTCCCAAGTATGAGAAGTGATGAGCTGAACCAATCAGCTCATTAACTTCGAGGGGGTGTGTGCAGCCAATGAGGACATTGGAGTAGTAAGAGACCTGCCCACATTCTGCTCCAGAGTCCTCATTAGCTATGTGTCACCAAAGCAACATCTGATTAGTTCAGCTCACTGCCACAAAGTGAAAATGTGAAAGTACATCTCATGTTGCACACTGGGAATCCAAGATGGGTCTCGGATTTGGATAGGTTGAAGACCCATTGGTTTAGAGGATGCATATATAATCTTCCACTGTTTAAAACACCTTACTGTCTAATGACATGAATAAATGTGTCTATGGCAAAGAACGAAAATAAAAATAGAAGTTATCAATATCCCAGGCAGGGAAGTCCGTCAATGAGAAATGTGTTCGTGGCTCAATTTATGCTTGCAAGATGAGTTGCGGGATTTTTACCCAAAGTTCAGGAAATTTTGTTTGCAAAATTTTGGCAGGTTCTGTAGTTTGTGCAAATTTTTGAGCAAATTGTGCAAATTCTGGCCAAATTCACACAAATTCTGGCCAAATTCACACAAATTCTGGAACCTGCAGGGAAAATGTGCAAAGGGCCCAGAAAATCTGCAAACCAGCCCAGCTCACTGCAGACTGAGCTGGGTACCACAGTGGGAACCGAAACAATGTCGGAGTGTATGTGTCAAACCTACAAAAAGTCCCCAGATTGATTTCTCTGACATCCCTGATCCCAAACCCGTTTCATGCTGATCAGGAACTAAAAGTGTTAATGCTGAGGGAGGCACCAAAATCGTACCCCACCTTGGGCACCATAACACCTTGAGACCAACCTGTCGATGAGCTTCATGGCTAAGGGGGATTTGAACCTGATACTCCAACTCTACTCAGCCTTCACCAACCCAGAGCACACCACACTGGGGAAAGCCGTCCTAACTTTTTATTTTTCCCAGGCATTTCAGTTTGTCAGTTTCTGTTGTAAATCTGGTCCTGTACTGATACTGTCATTTTAAATTTTTGTAGCACATTTTATGGTTTTAATTGTTGTGAATCTCCACCCCCTCCCCAACTGCTGGAGGGGTGAGGGGGGTTGGAACCGGACTATACTGGGGCCTGCTAAAGAGGTAATCATCGTCATCAGATATAATGTTGCCAACAACAATCCATTAGTTGAGGAGTTTTGGAATTCTTTCAGCCTGAAGGCTGAATTCATTTTTGAAGAAGATCTTGGAGGGCCACATTCCAGTGGAAGGCAAATAGGAAGGGACCAAAATACCCCCCAAATCCCAGGATATTTTAGGCTTAAAGCTCTTCCTTGGAGTAACTAACTAGGCCTTAGGAGATGTATTTTAACCTTTTAGAATGGGGAAAAGCTGCACAAAAGCTGAGTAATCGACAAAGACTTGGTGGTCTAGGGGAAGAGGGCATGGGAGTCTGGGGAATGCCAGAGGGCCAGATTAGCTGCCCAAGTGGGTCAAATTTGCCCCCAGTGCTGAGGTTCTACACCCCAGCTCTAACCATTGGCATTTAATTGGTGGTGAAAAGAAGAGGGAAAAGAGCACCACCAAACCGAAGAAAAAGGAGAGCCAAGCTCTGGTGCTATATATAAATATTTTTCTTTATTCTTTAATCTTATCCTCAGACTGCTCAATGCGTTTCAGATAAAACCTTCATCAAGAGCGACATGGAAAACAAGTATAGCTACAGTTTAGACAACTCAAAGATAAGACGTAAAATCGCTACACATATGTGCCAAATTTCAGAACCAACCCTGTATTTTATATGAATTTTTTAAAGAGCGTTCTACTTTTGACAGCTGATTGACCGGGCCGCCCTGCTATCAAAAGAATTGTTCTCTTTTTTTTCCCCCCATAGGCTTGCATTGGGGGAAACGTATCTATAACTTTTTTATTTTAAATGATTATGACATGAAACGTGGGGAGCCAGGATTAGCAAGATCCGATCTACAATGTCCAAAATGTTTCAAGTCTCTTTCTTTTCAAATTGAAAAGTTATAGGGGTCTCCCAAAAGCCCCACCCCCTGCTGTAACTACTGAAGCTTTTAAAGATAAAAACTTGAAACATGTGGGACATTGAAGATGGAATCTGGCTAGTCATTTGTAAAAAAATTCAGAGCAATTGCTCAAACCCTCGATTTTATATGATTTTTTAAAAGATTGTAGTTAGGGTGACCAGATAAAATCCAGGTCAGGGCTCATGTAACTTTAACAGTTGTAGAGAAAAGGGAATTTCAGCCAGTGTCATTTGTATGCAATTAGTTCCTGGTGAAATTCCCTCTTCATCACAACAGTTAAAGGTGCAGGCACTATACTAGAGTGTCCATATACAAAAGAAGGCAGGGCCCCTGCAACTTTAACTGTTGTGGTGAAGAGGGAATTTCACCAGGAACTAATTGCATACAAATGACACTGGCTGAAATTCCCTTTTCTCTACACCTGTTAAAGTTACATGAGCCCTGACCTGGATTTTATCTGGTCACCCTAATTGTAGTACTTTGAAAGCAACAGGGCAGCCCTGTCAACCAGCTGTCAAAACTAGAACGATCTTTTAAAAATTCATATAAAATCAAGGGTTTGAGCGATTGCTCTGAAATGTAATACACATGACTAGCAATAGACAATCTGCACTGGGGACAAACTTTCAAGTTGAAAACTTTTAAAACAACGAAGTTACGGGGGGCTATTGGGGGACCCATATAACTTTTTTATTTTAAAAGATAGAGTCATGAAACTTGGGGAGCCAGGACTAGCAACATCCCATCTGCAAAGTCCAACATGTTTCATGTCTGTATCTTTAAAAATAAAAAGTTACACCCATTTAAGTTCTTTAAGGAAAGCGTATGTGTCTATTGTCTAAGACTTATAACTTTTCTATTTTTTCAGTTAGAGACTTGAAAGTGGCCCACAGTGCTTATGTGATATGCCTAAGTATGTGCATGAAATTTCAGAACAATCCCTCCACCCCTGTATTTTATATGAATTTTTGAAAGATCGTTTAACTTTTGACAGCTCTGCTATTCTATGATTCTATGAAATATTCCTGAAAATGAAGGCAGGACTAATTGAACTTGGTTCTTCCGAACAATTTTGTCTTCACAAAAATATGGTCAAAGCCTGCTGATACTAAGTTTTGAATGATTCTGGGCAGCATACCTAAAAGACGAACAATCCTTGAAAATATTATAAACAGTTGGGAACTCTGGGAGAGGTTGTTTTTTTTAGGGTGGGTCACCAGGCCCTCTGCTCTGCCTCAGAATCATTGCATTTCGCTAGAGGGTAGCAATACCCTAATCCGACCCCCAAATAGGATCCCCTCTGTTAAATTGTTGGGGCTTAAATCCCAGGAGGCAGAACGTTCTGATCTGCTGACTAGGCATCTCCAGAAGGCCAGGCTGGCTGCTAGGTTTTTTTAACCAGTCCAGGCCAATCCTGAAACACCCTACTGCCTGCCAATCACAGAGGCTGATGTTACATGTCCCCATTCCGTTCTGGGGCTGAAATGACGCCTGAGCACTCAGAGGCTGGTGTCAAGGGTCGGTGTAATTGGGCACATGATGAGGGCCTGCACCCTAACAGAGGGCCCACTGAGAATAGCCCTTGCAACCTGCTTGCTCATCTGTTCCTCGCTGTTGACCAGACAGTGGTGGTGGTGACAAGGAGGAGGAGCAGAAACCACTTCCTGCATGCCTATTGCCTCGTTGCCCGACAAGCAAGGAGGTAGTAGCGATAAAGAGGAACTGGAAGAGCCGCAGCAGCTGACAACAATGCTAGGGTGTCCACATGGAAAGGAGGGCAGGGCTCCTGCATCTTTAACAGTTGTATAGAAAAGGCAATTTCAGCAAGTGTCATTTGTAGGCATGCAAAAGTATAGTACGGTTACAAAAGAGGGCAGGGCTCCTGCAGCTTGAACTGTTGCGATGAAGAGGGGATTTCACCAGGTGCTGCATGCCTACCAATGACACTTGCTGAAATTCCCTTTCCAATACAACTGTTAAAGATACGGTCACCCTAAACAATGCTGATGAGAAGATAGGCTCAGGGAGGGAAAGGGTCCCATTCAGAATGTCTCGCCCAAAGGCCCTCCAAAAACATGGAGCCAGCACTGCTCAGAGGCCTAGGTAGCTCATCAAGCGAGATCCCAGCATCAGGCCAACATGTTCTCCATTCCAAACCCAGAGTTCCTGACACTTACCCGCACTGTACCCACAGAAATGTTCATTACAATCTCCGCTTCATATGCATGGGAGGCAGTGAGAAGGTCAGGCCAAGAGATGGAGTTGCCAAGTCTAAACACGAAAGGTCGGATTTGGGCTCTTTCAGGGCCTTCGTTGTTTCTGGTTGGCTCCTCTCCTCTCTCGAATCAGCTGCCTTGGGATTAGCAAAAACAGTGGTTAGCTCACATCTTGAGCTGCAGGCCCTGGCTGTGCATCCAAGCAGATGGAGAAAAGCAGACGGAGGTGTGGTGGGAGACCGAGGCATCCTTTGCTCACCTCTGTCCATGCCTTAAAATAATAATGAACAATAACAGTAACAACAGCAACACAAAGCAAGTTTATGATGAGGGCCCTGAGCTTGGCTCGGATGCCAGACCTGGAACTGGAAGAGTGTACATGGGGGAGCATGCAGGAGACCTCCGGCTTATCTTGAGCAGCCCCGCTGTGCTGTGAATCCACCTTGAGCCGCAGAATGTGACCCAAAGGGACCAGCTCTTCCTAGGCTGTGGGAAGCTCCGGTGGGCGGAACCAGGAACAGCTGCTCTCTCCATTGCTCCTCTCGCAGCCAACGCTGGAGTCCAGAGCTTTGGTTCAGCTGACCTTATGAGAAACCTGCTGAGAAGAAAATAATATGTCTGGGGAGAACAAGGAGCTTTGCTGGATGTCTTGAACTTCTGCCCAGCCTGGAAAGGCTTCTGGTTTTGCAAGTTTTGAGCTGACACAGCAGGCGTTCTCGTTTGGTGTGTTTGTATTAACGTATTGTTCCTGCCCCCCTCAGCATGGTTGATTAGGGTGCCTTCTAATGAATTAAAGGAATTCATAAGTTGCCATATAAATTGCGTGATGGCACAAAAGGGGGTTGGGAGCCAGGAGAAGGAATGACTGGGTGGAACAGAGTGAAGAAATCGGGGTAAATAAACACCTTAAAAGAAGATGGCACTTTGGCAAAGATTGTAGAGTACATGACTTGCCTTAGCACCAGGAAAAGTGCTCTACTGGATTCCCAGATCACCTAGGGCTCTCCACACCAGGGTGATATACTCTTGGCAACAGGTGGTGCTCAGGTGGGGAGGCTTCATACAGTGGCTATCCCACAGAAAGCCTCTCAAAGGGTGGCATGCTTTCATGTACATTCACTGGATCTATCTTTGTACAGGCCCAGCTTCAGCCTGTTATAACTTTGGGCCCTTTTTTTAAAAAAAAAAAACAAAAACCAACCATGATGCTCAGCCCCAGGTGGCATGACAACTGCCATTTTAATTTCCCATAATGCTCTGGTGGAGCAATGCTGCATCAAGGGCATTGGGGAGAAATTAAAAACGGTCAGGTAAGCCTGGCGGAAAGATGAAGAAAGAAGCACACCGGAGGGGCAAAGGAAAAAAGAATGACAGGAAAGGGGGAATCAAGAAAACATCTACCGAGGAGACCCACCAGATGAGGAGGGCCCCCAGCAGAGGTCCCCAAAACAAGGGACTCGTGAAGACTACCAGCCCTGTCTCTACACTTTGTAATACTCTGAGTCAGGAGCTGCTAGGATCTCTGCATAGCTGCCTCATGTGGTGAGCCACTGAACTGCAGCTTTCTGCAGTGAAGTACTTTCTAGGACCTGGACGTGGCTCCGCCCACCCATTGGATCCTCCTTAGCAGAAAGGAGTATATGAGGGCTTCCAGTTGAGCCTTGCTTGAGCAACTAGGTCATCTTGAGCTCTGGGGTGTTCCTGCATCATGTGCTTGTCCTTCGGTCCTGGCTTGCTCCTGCCTCCAGTCCTGCATGGCCTTCAGTTGAGAACATAAGAGCCATGCTGGAAACATAACTGGGGTGTGAGTGTGTGGTTTGGATGGGAAAACTGGGGGAAATGTGGAAGCGCTGCCTTCCCTCCTGCTGCTCCTCTGGTGAAATTCACACCCAACTGTGGCAGCTTTCCACCACACCAGCAATTAAAACCACGGATGTTGTCACTGCGTCTGGCAGAACCTGCATGGAGTCACCTGCACAAGAGAAGATTTAAGGGGAGATATAAGAGTTGGGGATGTGTATCGTATCATTAAAATGTACGATAACGATACGATAAGGTCATTATCGTGCATGTGTTTAACGATAATGATACGATACGATACAAAAACCTACGATAATCATCAAAGACGATAATTTTTGGGCAATTTTAATAAGAATTGCCTTCAAATATCTTCTGGGCTGCCAGGCAGAAGACGGTGAAGACATGATCTTTGTCGCTCCTCCAGGGGGCATGACCAGAACCCATGGCTGGAAATGGCAAGGAAGCAGATTTCAACGACGCATTTGGGAAAACACCCTACCTGTGTTAAAAGTACCACAGTAGCTGCTTGTTAGCGACTAAGCTGCATACAAGGTTATGCTGTTATCCTACCAAGCCCTAAACAACTTGGGATCAGCATACCTAGCAGACTGCCTTCCCTTATATGCACCCGGATGGTAACTACGATCCTCAGAGGAGGTCCTACTGGCCGTTCTGAAATAAACAGAATGCCGCCATGAAGAACATTGGCGGCTGGCCTTCTCTGCAGTGGCACCCGCCCTCTGGGAAACCCTCCCCCGTGCGGTTTGGGAGGCAGAAAACAGAACATCTTTTAAACGCCTCCTGAAAACATAGCTATTCACACAGGATTTCCCTGGATTTTAACTCGGCCAGTTTTTCTATTGCCTTTTTAAACGTTTAATGTTTTAAATGTATCGATACTTGTTATATTTATGGTTTTAACTGTGCACTGCCAGAGACCTTCGGTTGATGGGCAGTACAAAAATGAAATGAAATAAATAAATAATATATAAATAACACTAAGAACTGGAATGGATGGCCTTGAGAGGAGCTGGAGATCATTTAAACAAAAGCTATATGTTCACTGGGATGTTGTAGTTGCATCCTGCACTGCAGGTCCTGCATGGAGTAGGAGGTTGAACTGTATCATCTCCCAAGTCCAGCTTTGTGATTCTTCTAGGCTAGGCTGACCAGATAAAATCCAGGTCAGGGCTCCTGTAACTTTAACAGTTGTAGAGAAAAGGGAATGTCAGCCAGGGTCATTTGTATGCAATTAGTTCCTGATGAAATTCCCTCTTCATCACAACAGTTAAAGGTGCACTATACTAGAGTGACCAGATACAAAAGAAGGCAGGGCCCCTGCAACTTTAACTGTTGTGATGAAGAGAAAATTTCACCAGGAACTGATTGCATACAAATGACACTGGCTGAAATTCCCTTTTCTCTACAACTGTTAAAGTTACAGGAGCCCTGACCTGGATTTCATCTGGTCAGCCTATTAGGCCAGAGTATATTTCAGATGCAGGGACAGAGCTGGAAAAATGTGTCTCCCATCGCAAAGTGCTGCCTCGAAGCAACTGCCAGTGGAATCGACAATAAATGCAGGATGGACAAAAGAAAGCCAATTCTTTTTTACACAGCACATAACACAATACATAAATGTAATGCATTGTACACCGTCTAGACAGCCATAGGATTCTTCAGTGTCTCTTTGTCTCCTTGTAGCTGGCGCTGTTCTTGCCATAACGGACTAAGGCCCCCTCCACAAGGATGCGCTTTTGCGCCCGGTTCGGGGATTATGCGCATTTTCGCAGAGGCGCATTTACGCCTAATCCCTCTGCACGGGAGGCGGCGAGAAGCGGCGAAGCGCATTAAAAGATGCCCAAAAAGCACTTTACAGGTAGTTAATGCGCATAATCGCTTGTTCACACAGCGAAAATGCGCTTTAACGGCCGGAGCAAAATAAAAGTCGCTATTTAACGCGCGTTCGAAAATGCGCATTATCGGGGAGATAACGCGCCTGTACGCCCGTTTTGCGCTCCGCTCGTGTGTAGGTAAAATTTATAATGAGCCTTCAAGGCTCATTAAACGTCTCGTGTGGAGGAGGCCGTAGTCTCCACGCTCAAAAACAGATCATGGAGAGGGCAGAAAGGGGGTGGTCCCAGGGGCAGGGAGGGGAGGAGCCTGTGGAAGCTGCTTTATGCAGCTTCCTATCGGGTCTCCAGGCCCCCTTCCCCCTCCCCAAAGCCATACCTAGACAGGCAAAATCGCCCATCTAGGCAAAAATGCAGGGTGTCAGGAGCACGGAGGAGAGGATTTCCCCCAATCTGCATAGGGTAGTTGGCAGCCTCCAATTTCAGAGGCTGGCAACTATCCTAGGGTGACCAAATGTCAGGATTTCCCCCGGATTCCTCCTGGTTTTTGTCCTATCCTGGGTGTCAAGGGGTATTTTGTGTAATTTTCCTATGATGTCCTGGAAGGAAACTCTTTCCCCTTTAAGGCCACTATTACCATGGTGGGAGGGAATGATGTGCTTTCTAGAGGCATGCCATTTTCCTCCCACTGCTCCAATTAGGGCCTTAAAGGGGAAGGTGTTTCCTGGAGGGCAGGAATGGCACACTTTCCCCTCCTCCACTCCAACTGGAGTCTGTAAGGTGGCATCTGTGTGTATATGTTGCACTTTCCAGAGGCCCTGGAAAGCTGCTTTCCTGCCCCCCCCCCCACACAGATTGTCCTGTTTGTTTGTTTTTTCGTTTCCCAAACATAGTCACCCTAAACTATCAGATAGGATTGTGCCTTCCAGGTGCAATCCCATGCAAGTTTAGATAGAAAAATGTCCTACAACTCCCAGCATTCTCCAGCCAGCATGGCTAGGTGGGGAATGCTGGGAGTTGTGGGACATTCTTCTGCCTAAACATACATAAGATTGTGCCCTTACGGAACTCATTGCCACAAGAAGTGCCAATGATCACTCGCTTACACTGGTTTTAAGAGGAGATCAGATAAATCCGAGGAGGAGAGGTCTGTCATTAAGGGCATCTATGATGTCTAAATTGAACCCTATTTGGAATCAGTAAGCTGTTGCATACCAGTTATTGGAGAGCAATCATAGGAGGTAACTCTTGGTTTTCCTGGTCTGCTGGTGAGATTCCCACAAGCATAGGCTGACCATATGAAAAGGAGGACAGGGCTCCTGTAACTTTAACAGTTGCAGCGAAAAGGGAATTTCAGCCAGGGTCATTTGTATGAAATTAGTTCCTGGTGAAATTCCCTCTTCATCACAATAGTTAAAGTTGCAGGCACTATACTAGAGTGACCAGATACAAAAGAAGGCAGGGCCCCTGCAACTTTAACTGTTCTGATGAAGAGGGAATTTCACCAGGAACTGATTGCATACAAATAACACTGGCTGAAATTCCCTTTTCTCTACAACTGTTAAAGTTACAGGAGCCCTGTCCTCCTTTTCATATGGTCAGCCTACACAAGCAGCCAGCTGGCTGACCACTCTTGGAAATAAGACACTGGACTAATGGTCATGGGTCTGCTCCAGCAGGTGCTTCTGGAGTTCTTATGCTTCATGGTAGGACTGGCCCTGCTGGGACACATCCTACAAATAAGTAAAAAAAAATGGGTCATGATTGCAGAGTTCAGGACCTCTCTTTTGCAGACTTTGGATTGACTGTCTAGGGTGACCAGATAAAATCCAGGTCAGGGCTCATGTAACTTTAACTGTTGTAGAGAAAAGGGAATTTCAGCCGGTGTCATTTATATGCAATTAATTCCTGGTGATATTCCCTCTGCATCACAACAGTTAACGTTGCAGGGGCCCTGGCTTCTTTTGTATATGGCCACTCTAGTATAGTGCCTGCGCCTTTAACTGTTGTGATGAAGAGGGAATTTCACCAGGAACTAATTGCATACAAAAGACTCTGGCTGAAATTCTCTTTTCTCTAAAACTGTTAAAGTTACATGAGCCCTGACCTGGATTTTATCTGGTCACCCTACAATGATTGACTATTATTTTCCGAGTGGAAACAGCTCTGGTCCGAGGCTGGCTGGTGCATTTTCTTCTAGCCTGGTGGATTGCTGAGGTGTGTTGGAAAAGGTGTGTGTATTGGGGATGGAGGGGGAGTACCTAGCAGGATGGAGAGCTGCTAAAAATGAAAAGCGAGGCCCTGGAAGTTCTCCAGGTCTTTCTTTAATTAACCTGAGCAAGCCAGAGCGAAAGTTTCTAAGCCAAGCCAAAGGGATTTCTCTCCCCCCACCCCGTCTATTAAAGAAAAGCCTGCAGTACCTGGCTGCGGTAATTTAACAACCTTTTTTTTATTTCTAGCTCTGTAATGGCAGGGCTGGATGGAAAGGCTCCAATCCCTCTGGTATATCCTTGTCTTTCCACATTTTTTTTTTAAAAAGCAAATAAAATACCCTTCATTTCTTTCTTTTTTATTATTCGGAGTTGTGTGTGTGTGTTTTTAGGGTTGTTTTTTTAAATAAAAAAATGAGTACAGTCAACTCTTATATTAACAGATATAACTATTAATAATGTCGACCCCAGATTCAGATGATGTTGAAGGGCCAAGAAAGGCCCAGCTTCTGTCTGTCTTAGAATGTGAGTCCCAAGATTTCAAAGCAGCCATTTGTAGGTTCTGGAGCAAGGACCCTGGGAGTGTATTTAAGACATGTGTGTGTATCTTGGGTGGGGGGAGGGGCACACCCAAGGAGGAGCCCAGTGCTAGAAGCCCCCTGGAGTTACTCCTCCTCTTCACCACTGCAACCTGCTTGTTTCCTGCCTGTGCTCTGGCCCAGACAATGGTGGTGGTGAGAAAGAGAAGCAGTAGATCATAGAATCATAGAATAGTGGAGTTGGAAGGGGCCTACAAGGCCATCAAGTCCAACCCCCTGCTCAATGCAGGAATCCACCTGAAAGCATCCCTGGTCCACCTGCCTCTTGAATGCCTCTAGTGTGGGAGAGCCCACGACCTCCCTAGGTCCTTGGTTCCATTGTCATGGCCTACTTGCCCCCTGGCTCTCTGCCTGTCAAGCAAGCAGAGTGCAGGAAGCCAGATTCCAGCTGGACATCAGGAAAAACTTCCTGACTGTTAGAGCAGTACGACAATGGAACCAATTCCCTAGGGAGGTGGTGGGCTCTCCCACACCTGAGGCCTTCAAGAGGCAGCTGGACAACCATCTGTCAAGGATGCTTTAAAGTGGATTCCTGCATTGAGTAGGGGGTTGGACTAGATGGCCTGCGTGACCCCTTCCAAGTCTACAGTTCTATGATTCTATGGGAAAGAAGATGAGGTGCAAGGACAGCTGGTGACAATGACCATCAGAAGTAGACTCACTGTGGGCCCATGGAGGGTGTCGTGTCCAAGGGCCTTCAGAAACTTGGAGCTGGGACTGGACTCAAGGTTGCCCAATATTAGATTGAACGTGTTATTGGAAAGACATCCCAACTGCGCTGAAAAGACAGAGCTTAAGGAGATCCGAGAACCACTGCCTAGTGCTCAGCCTTGTCATCCTCATCCTCAGCTTTCTCTTGCTCAAAGCCACGATTGGCTCTCCGCAGCAAAGCTCTGCTCCTAAGGCACAGTAATACAGTGGCCCCTGATGAATCGCCCCCGGAAGAGGACATCAATCGGCATAAAATGTGTACATGCTCATTTACATGTGTGCAGATGGACATTTAGAAATGACTCTCGTGATTCAAATAGCACTATTAGGATTCATAATTAGAACACTTACAGGCATTTTATTGTTTTAAAACATCTGCATTTTTCTATGCGTTTTCCCAAATGTATGCATTTTTGTGTGCATTCCCCTCCTCAAATAAAGCACGTGTCTGCACATTCTTGCAAAGATACGCAGCAGCCGTCTTCAATTTTCTTATCCTCACAGAATTCCCCCCCCCCACCTTGATTTCTCTGCTGGGGAGCCTCGTACCACTTCCACAAATCTCCAGTGTTGCTGCAGAGAATTCTGGGACACATTCTAGGGCTGAACTCTTGATTCCCTGTACGATTCTGGCCGGGTTCAAAGGATCGTCAGTTGCATGGCTAAAGCCTATCTTTGTCCAATTGTACGCACGTGAGCCTCTATTAATCCTGCCTGGCCTCCAAATCACACCCACCACCCACGCACCTATTTTTAAGTCACCTGGGCAGAAGCCCACGTTCCCAGCCCTGGATCTTCTGCCAAGCATATAGCTTGCCACGGAGGGTTGGAAGCTTCAGCGCCGTATGTGCCGGGCAACCCTGTGAGTTAGGGAGGTGGGAAAAAGCTTGCAACTGAGCGTTTGTCTGAAAAGGAGTCACGATTTTTCCATGGGAGGTAGGGAAGCAGGACAGGTTGACCTCAACATCCACCGGCACTGCTGGAGCGGTCTGCCCATCTGCTGGAGATGTGGAAAGTTCAAGCTGCCATCCCTCTATGAACAGCCTCCTTTGGAGGTGAGCGTAGGGGCCCGTCGGTCTGCCAAGAACAGCAAGAATTCTGTTCGTGCCCCACCAATGCCAGATGGCTTTCAAGTCGTAACTGCGCTTCCTCGCTCAGAGGTGGCTCAGGTTACCTCTTTTCAAAACAGGGATCCTGTCTCCCATCCCCTACAAAACTTGCCTTCTCTCCCCCCCCCCCCATGCCTCTGTTTGCTTCATCAGCCTTCTCTGATTGGCTGCAATTACCCTGATTGCAAAGGATAACTGAACGGCATCAGCTTCACTCCTGTGTCTTGAAGGAAGGTTCCCAATCAGCGGTGGGATTTCCCCAGGAGGTTGTGCCACTCTAGATGTTTCACTCAAAGCTGTCTTGGTGGGGCAAAACGTTCTGAGCTCTGTCACACTTTGCAGGAATAAGAATTCAGAGGGTGGGATGACCTTTGATCAGGCTTTTGAGGGCGACGTTCCTTCCCCCGCATCTTGCAGTCACAGTTGCTATTCGGATGCTGGGCCATGATGCCAATGTGGTAGATGATTTGGTTTGATGAAAGATATCATGCCTACTCTGCTGCAGCTCCTCCTCCTCCTCCAATTTTAGGATTGAATTTGTCTCAATGGTATTACCAAGACTGCCTGGTGGGATTCCTCATCAGCCATACGTCCCCAGGGAATAGGCCCCTTTAGAGGGCTCTAGGGCTGCCCAAGATGGTCTGGGGCCTCAGAGGAAATGGCTGCAGTTCTGCCTCCTTGAGAAGTGAGTAGGGGATGCTGAGCCACCACTTAGCCCCTGAGAATACTGGCATCTAAAGATACAGGCTAGGATGGTGAAAGAATGCTTGCTTGTAGAGGTAGACTCCCCAGGGATGTAGACGCCCTTCTCTGGCCCTACTTCTGCCAGAAGGCCTATAATGACCTGCAGCTGAGCCTTGGGTAGGGCTTTGGGGTTTCAGGCTTATAAGACTCAGTCTGAGGCACGAAAAAGTTGCTGGAACAATATCTGTTATCGCTTACAGGCTCCCTCATTGTCTAGCACTTGCTCCAATGAGCCCCATTGTGATGGGCATTGAGTGCAGACCAGGCCGCCACCTGGTCTACACTAGGGGTGTGCACGGACCCCCCGGATCGGATCGGGACCCGGATCGGGACCTCCAATTTTGTCCCGGACCGGTTCGGACAAAATCGGAGGCCCCCCGGACCGGATCGAGTCCGATCCCGACCCAAAAATCGTACATTTTTGGATCGGCCGCCATTTTTTTCCCCATAGACTTGCATTGCAATGCAAGTCTATGAGGAAAAAATGGCGGCGGGTGGGTAAGGGGGGGCCTAACTCCCTCCCCCTCCTGGGGCCGTCCGCTGTGGACGGCCCCGGCAGGTAAACCCCCTCCCCCGCGCTCCCTACCCCCCCTGGGGCCGCCCGCTTCCATCCGCTGGCGCCCGCGGGCGCCAGCGGATAGAAGCGGACGGCTCCGGGGGGGGGTAAGCCCCCTTCCCCGCCACTGCTTACCTTCTCGGCCCGTCCGGCGCCGGCGGCTACTACCAGCGGGCTCCGCAGCCTACTCTCGAGTAGCGCGCCGGGTGATGACATCACCCGGCGCGCCACCCTAGAGCACGCCGCGGAGCCTGCTGGGAGTAGTAGGCGCCGGCGCCGGACGGGAGCCGCCGGGCCGGGCAGGTAAGGGCCCCCCTCCCCCCTCCCCCCTCTGCGCACCCCCTCCTACCCTCCACGCACCCCCTCCTTACCTTCCCGGCCCGGCGGCTCCCGTCCGGCGCCGGCGCCTACTACTTCCAGCAGGCTCCGCGGCCTGCTCTAGAGTAGCGCGCCGGGTGATGACATCACCCGGCGCGCCACCCTAGAGCAGGCCGCGGAGCCTGCTGGGAGTAGTAGGCGCCGGCGCCGGACGGGAGCCGCCGGGCCGGGCAGGTAAGGGCCCCCCTCCCCCCTCCCCCCTCCGCGCGCCCCCTCCTCCCCTCCACGCACCCCCTCCTTACCTTCCCGGCCCGGTGGCTCCCGTCCGGCGCCGGCGCCTACTACTACCAGCAGGCTCCGCGGCCTGCTCTAGAGTAGCGCGCCGGGTGATGACATCACCCGGCGCGCCACCCTAGAGCAGGCCGCGGAGCCTGCTGGGAGTAGTAGGCGCCGGCGCCGGACGGGAGCCGCCGGGCCGGGCAGGTAAGGGCCCCCCTCCCCCCTCCCCCCTCCGCGCGCCCCCTCCTCCCCTCCACGCACCCCCTCCTTACCTTCCCGGCCCGGTGGCTCCCGTCCGGCGCCGGCGCCTACTACTACCAGCAGGCTCCGCGGCCTGCTCTAGAGTAGCGCGCCGGGTGATGACATCACCCGGCGCGCCACCCTAGAGCAGGCCGCGGAGCCTGCTAGTAGTAGTAGGCGCCGGCGCCGGACGGGAGCCACCGGGCCGAGAAGTTAAGTGCCCCCCTCCTCCCCCACCCCGCTGTCCACTTTCATCGGCGGGCGCCCGCTGGCGCCCACCAATGGAAGCGGCGGTGGGCGCTAGTGGGCGCCCGCCGATCCGCCGATCCGCCGAACCGGTTCGGAGCTTTTTCGGACCGGTTCGGATTGGATCGGCCGATCCAGCTGCGGGATCGGAAATCGGATAATTTATCCGATTTCCCACTGGACCGGACTCGGATCGTGGATCGGGTCCGATCCAGTGCACATCCCTAGTCTGCACTGACTCATGGTGGCTCTTCAGGGATTCAGGCAGCGGTCTTTCCCAGAACTACATGGAGTTGGTGATGCCAGGGATTGAACCAATGTCCTTCTGCATGCACAGCTGGTGCTTTGCCACTGAGCTACAGCCTTTAAGCTCTCTTAGTGGCACAGCTGCCTTCTGTTCACGCCCGACTGAGCCTTCAATGTGGAGGAAGCCATTGGAACCTGCTGAATTTTGATAGAGCTGTTGGCAAAACCACTGCTTACACAATCCCCCCCCCCTTCAAATATGACTCTGGATTTGGGATTCTGGATTATCTGGTCTTGTTTCTGAAGCGGCACTAGCTATTTGGCATTCTTCTCTTTCTGTTTTTTTGGGCCTTTGTTCAGACCACCGCACAGATGTGATTTGCCTCAATTTTTACTTTGCATCAGTCCCTTCTTAATAAGGTGTCAACGCACTGCAGCGCATCTGAGCATCAATACAATCACAGTGGTAACAGCGCTACTGACAGGATGAGCTGATCAAGTCAATGGCTCAATTCGGACGATACGATAGTCAATGGTGGGTTGACTAACCCTAACCCTAACCCTAGGGGGTACTCCCCACACAACATGGTAATAAATAATCAACTGTGGTGTGGATGAGGATCAGCACTGAGTTGACTATGGCAGCATTCGGACGACATGATAGTCAAAACAACTGACGATTGTTTTCCCCACCCCAGTTTTGTATTGTGTCATCCAAATTGAGCCAATGTTTGTTTGTTCACTGTGGTTTAATCAGTCAATCTTTGCACACATTTCTGTTGAGAACTGGCAGATAGATTCCAGATGATATTCTAGAAATTTTCTGGAATCTATGATTGGGTGACTTTCCCCCCCCCCCCCTTTTTTTCTTTTAACCCAATAGCAACAGTTTGGGTTGTTCTCAGGATGCTATCATAAACTGCAGCAGATCTGGTTGATGGGCTTCCATCGACCAAGCCTGGGGGGGTGGGCTGTGTTCTGCTTCAGCTGAAGCTCCCCCCCCCACAGTGTTTTGAGGACAGCCTCGCCTGCAGCGATGATAAAGCAATGCAAAGCAGGTGTGGTTACGGTTTCCTCCCCCTTTGGGGAAGCGTTTAGCAGAAGACCTGCCCTTTCGTGCAACCCGCTGCCCAGTCCCGGTCTCGATGCAACATTCACTCTGTGGGAGCGAGCATAAAGAGATAAATCATCTCAAACAGAAGTGATGTAGTAGGAGCTTTGGCGGACATGACATGACTCCACTAGAGATTTATAGAGCTTGAGGACTGAAGGGAACCAGCCTGATCTTCTCACCTAACCTCATGCTTCCCACAGGGTGGGGGAATTCTGCTTCCACTCCAAATCCAGGCCTCCTCAATTGACTTCCAGCTGAGGCTTCAAACTGGTTAGAGAAGAGTCCTCCACCACAGGCTTCAAGGTATTATTATCATTATTATTATTATTATTATTATTATTATTATTATTATTACTACCAGGGGTGCAGTACCTCTTTTAGCCGAGCGCCAAATTCAATATCAAAGAAGCTTGGGGGGTGGCACATTCAAGTGGTAGGCATGGCCATAGGTAGGCTGACCAGATAAAATCCAGGTCAGGGCTCATGTAACGTTAACAGTTCTGGAGAAAAGGGAATTTCAGCCAGTATCATTTGTATGCAATTAGTTCCTGATGATATTCCCTCTTCATCACAACAGTTAAGGTGCAGGCACTATACTAGAGTGACCATATACAAAAGAAGGCACGCCCCTGCAACTTTAACAGTTGTGATGAAGAGGGAATTTCACCAGGAACTAATTGCATACAAATGTCACTGGCTGAAATTCCCTTTTCTCTACAACTGTTAAAGTTACATGAGCCCTGACCTGGATTTTATCTGGTCACCCTACCATAGGCAAAACGGGGTGAGCGCAAAATACTATGAACACCAGAAGAGTTTGGCTCAAAGCGCTTACTGTCAGTGATTAAGCTTTGGGAATGGCATTTCAACCTTATCGGGAGTGTGGAGGGCAGGTCAGAAAAGGTAGGAAATCTCAAAATGAGCGGTGCCGGGGGAAGGGGGTGGAGCCTTTTGGAAAACACTGAAGGGCTAGATTTTGACCCTGGCCCTGAGGATTTTGACCCTGGCCCTCCCCCGCCTCTACCGCGCAGGCGTCCGGGCTCCTCGGTGGTCGTCGCCATCGAGACTAACCCCAACGAGGCCAGAGGCCGCGCGGAAGAGGTGGGGGAGGGCCAATTACGTCACTTCCGGATCCGGCCCTCTCCCGTCCCTTCCGTGCGGCCTCTGGCCTCATGAGCCCGGCAGCGGCGGTGGAGGACCCGGCGGCGGACCCGGCTGCCCCAGCAGGTAAGTGCCCCGCGCCTCACACCCCGCACCCCGTGCCTCACGCTCCTTACCCGCAGGGGTGTCCGCTTCCCTACGGTGCTCGAATCTACTGAGAAACAGGCTTCGCGGCCTGTCTTGCTACTGAGGGACAGGCCGCGAAGCCTGTTTCTCAGTAGATTCGAGCACCGGAGGGAAGCGGACGCCCCTACGGATAAGGAGCGTGAGGCACGAGGGAGGGCACTTACCTTCTGGGGCGGCCGCTTCCCGGGCTCCTCCGCCGCCACCGCCGCCAGGTCTACCACCGCTCCTCACTTGCTGCCACTGCCGCATGACCCCCCGCCACCCCGGTTTGCCCCCACCACCCCCGGTTGGGCCGGTTGGCCCCAGGTTTCCTGGTTAGGACCGGGAAACCCCGAGCCATCTGGACACCCTATCCTATGTGCCTGCAGGCATCCTGGAAGCCTGCAGAATACACACACCTTTGGTGTTTTGCCTCTCATCTCTTATAATAGAAGGAGAAGAATAGGACATCTGCCCACATTTAAAGCCAGGATGTAGTGGAATGCCTCTCCAGGGTTTTAAGGCAACGGCAGGGCATGGAAACTCTCCTCTAGAGTGGTCCGGCTGGAAAGAAGGATTTGTTACAGGGTCTGCGTGCCACAGACAGACCCGTCCGAGACGGATGCAGCAAAGGGATGAGGAGGGCCAGCTGGCGACCGGCATATTGGATCTCGAAATAATTGCATCTTCCCAAAAGCTGCCTCAGCCCGGGGAGGGCACGGATCCGCATGGCCCAGTCGTGCGCTTTGCCTCTGCCGTTGGCTGTGTCAGAGAGCCGGAGTCCCAGGGGGACGGCAGGCTGAAATTAATTGTTTAAAAGCCACCGGCCTTTCCCAGCAGCTAGCAAATGGAACCTCACAAAAGCAGCACTGTTCTACTTTATTGGATTGAAAACAGATGCCAGGCTGTTGCAAGCTGAGCTCCTGACGCTGTCAGAGGAGGAGGGGGGAGCTGCCGCGGGTGGGGACAGACATGGCGGGCTGAGAAGCCATGGAGGAGGAAGTGGGGGGAGAACACGTCAACACACAATACACCAGACTCTGGGGCAAATTGTGACTCTTACTGGTTTTCTGTTTGAGGCTCCTGGGGCTTCGAGAATCAGTTTCAGAACCTATAGACACGTCTCTTTGGCTCCTGTGCTCAGCTTCCTCTTAAAGCAGGGTGTAGAACCTCAAGTCTTGGATGGGGGGGGGGGAGTCTGGCCCATTTTCGGTCCCAAATTGGATTGAAACGCCTCCCTAAGACTTTCTTAATGTATCTTTAACAGTTGTAGAGAAACGGGAATTTCAGTAGGAGTCATTTGTATACATGCAGCACCTGGTGAAATTTCCTCTTCATCGCAACAGTTAAAGCTGCAGGAGCCCTGCCTATTATGGCCAGATACAAAAGAGGGCCAAGATTCTCATTTTTCTAATCTTAAATTCAGTTTATCCTATATATATATATATATATATATATATATATATAATGTATGCATGTGTATCCAAAAATTCACATGCATTTTTGTGCACATGTCTGCTAATGCATGTATTTTGGCACTCAGAGAGCTATCTACACCAGCTAGGGTGACCAGAGAAAATCCAGGTCAGGGCTCATGTAACTTAAACAGTTGTAGAGAAAAGGGAATTTCAGCCAGGGTCATTTGTATGCAATTAGTTCCTAGTGAAATTCCCTCTTCATCACAACTGTTAAAGTTGCAGGGGCCCTGCCTTCTTTTGTATATGGTCACTCTAGTATAGTGCCTGCACCTTTAACTGTTGTGATGAAGAGGGCATTTCACCAGGAACTAATTGCATACAAATGACACTGGCTGAAATCCCCTTTTCTCTACAACTGTTAAAGTTACATGAGCCCTGACCTGGATTTTATCTGGTCAGCCTAACACAAGCAGGATATAACACTTTGAAAACGGTTTGAAAACTGTATATGGAGTGTGTCCTGGGCCCCAACAGTTGTCACTACTGTTATAAACTAGGGATGTGCACTGACCCCCCAGATCAGATCGGATAGCGGATCGGAATCGGACCTGGGGGGTCAGAGCGGATTGGATTGGAGGTTGGGCGGATCCAATCCGATCCAATCCCGATCCTCGGAGCTTTGACAGATAAAAAAAGGGGGGAGGTGGGGGAGGGGGGTGCAATTGACAGCCCAAGCCTCTGTGGAAAAACTTTTATAACTTTTAATCTAAAAAATTCGTAGCCACCAAATGCCTGGACCTAACTTTCTGAAATTTCTGACAGACAACTACCCCTAATCCATCTACAAAGTGAGCAACTTTCAAATTTCTAACTTTTAAAATAAAAAAAGTTATAGGCATTTCTTTCCTCATTGTTTCAAAAATTAATTGCCACACAAGGCAAGCACCTATGTTTCTGAAATTTCACACACATAGGTCCCAAGGAACCTCCTACAATGTGGCAAAGTTTCATGTGTGTAACTTTAAAAATGACAAAGTTATAGGCATTCCTGGTTATTTATTAACAAATTAATTGCCACAAAACGCATGTACCAATCTTTCTGAAGTTTCTCACAGATAACTATTGCTAACCAGTCTACAATGTGCCCAAGTTTCATCCTTCTATCATTAAAAATCAAAAAGTTATAGGCGTTTTTGTAAAACAATACTTTGCTATGGGAAAAGCATTCAAAATGGCATCCGATCCGCCGATCCGATCCGATCCGGATCGGACCTCGGCGGATCGGATTGGATCGGATCGGAGGGTTGGTCGGATCGGATCGGATTTTTCCGATTTTGGGGCGGATTGGATTCGGATCGTGGATCGGATCCGATCCGATGCACACCCCTATTATAAACTGTTTTAACCCGCTTTAAACTGTTTTAAAGCAATTGCGTGGATAGGCTCACAGATTTATTTATTTATTTATTTATTTATGCAAGCAATTTCCCCTAATGTAATGCATTTTAATGTTGTTTTCACTAATATATCAATGTGTGCGCACACTTTCCCCCGATTGATAGCCCCATTTTTCCATGGACTGTTTGATAGGGGAACTCCATTGCAAAAGTGGATAATTGAATCAAGGGATAACTGAATTTTGGCTCGTGCGGAGCTTTGAAAGTGCCTGGAACCAATTCCCCCCCCCCCCCATCCCTACTTCTGTACAGGAATGGGTCTGCTCCTTGATCCTACACTGTCCCTGGATCTTCAGGTGGTAGCGACGGCAAGGACTGCATTTGCTCAATTACCTCTGGTGCATCAGCTGTGACCCTTCCTGAATTGGTCTGACTTAGCGAAAATGATCCATGCCTTGGTTACATCACTTTTAGACTACTGCAATGCACACTACATGGGGCTACCCCTGAAGAGTGTCTAGAAGCTTCAACTGGTGCAAAATGCAGCAGCTAGGCTGCTAACTGATCCACAGTACAGGAACATATACACTTGCCCTGAAAGGCCTGCACTAGTTGCCAATTGCTTTCCAGGCTCAATTCAATGTTTTGGTTTTATACTTTAAAGGTCTAAAAAGGCTTAGGACCTGGCTATCTAAGGGGCCATCTGTCTCTCTATGAACCTGTCGGGTTATTAAGATCTGCAAGAGAGACCCTTGCTTTTCTCCTGTGTCAACTGGAATATATACCCTCAAGAACTACAAATAGAGTCCACTTTCCTGGCTTTTAGAAAGGGTGAAAAGTTGCATCTTTTCAATTTAGCTTTTTAAAATGTGTAGGTTTAAATGTTTTAGTGTTTTCACTATTTTTATTGCTGCAGTTTTTTTATTGTTTAAAATTGTTGTATGCCGCCTAGACGGCCATTTAGTAGATAAGGTGGTATAGAAACGTTAATAATAAGTCAAACACATATTGATAATTTTGGTGTGCTCCAATATCTCCGGTTCTCTATACAGAGAGACCTATACAGAGTAGCAGAAAATCTGCAGCCCTGGGAACTGGATGGCATTAACTCAGAAGAGCATTATATTCAGGCTAGGCTGACCAGATAAAATCCAGGTCAGGGCTCATGTAACTTTAACAGTTGTAGAGAAAAGGGAATTTCAGCCAGTGTCATTTGTATGCAATTAGTTCCTGGTGATATTCCCTCTTCATCACAACAGTTAAAGGTGCAAGCACTATACTAGAGTGACCATATACAAAAGAAGGCAGGGCCCCTGCAACTTTAACAGTTGTGATGAAGAGGGAATTTCACCAGGAACTAATTGCATACAAATGACCCTGGCAGAAATTCCTTTTTCTCTACAACTGTTAAAGTTACATGAGCCCTGACCTGGATTTTATCTGGTCACCCTAATTCAGGCTTCACGCAAGAGGCATCATGAACTCCAACAAAATGCAGCAAATGGACAAGGCTTTGAGTAAATGTGGATTTGTAGGAAACATTTCCTAACTCACTCGCCTTGCTTCACAGCTCCCTGAGAAGACTTTCAATAAATGTCAGTGTGTAAAAAAACACATCCCAACCCATTCCCCTCAGTACGTAGCACCTGACTTCTGCTTCTGTTTTTTTAATGCACACATTAGTATAATGTGAGATTTGGATAAGCAACGCATGGAAAATCCTTCTCTCTCTCTCTCTCTCTCTTGAGCAGTCTTCCAGTTATTAAAACCACCGACATAGAAAGATGGTTTCCGGTCTGTCTTCCTTCTCTGCATTTTGCAGGGGATAGCAGGGGAGGAAAAATCTTGTCACTGGAAAAAATGCACGTTGGTCACAGAATACTCCAACCATTGTACCGATGACTATTAAAACATTCCGTTCTATCTCCAATTCTCAGTCACTTGAGATATGTGGTTGTGCAGGCTGTGTTGCTACCGCCATTCCTGGGGTACTTTGGAACATTTCCCCTACAAATGTGGTCTGTGGAAGGGCCATCCACCCCACCCCACCCTTTCCTGGCCTTGGACTATGCAGCAAAGCAGGGAAGCTCTTCTTGTTGAGAGCCATGGGTTAAAAATCCTGCCCATTAAATTAGGCTGACCATATGAAAAGGAGGACAGGCCTCCTGTATCTTTAACAGTTGCAAAGGACAGGGAATTTAAGTACGTGTCGTTCGTATGCATACAGAACCTGGTGAAATTTCCTCATCATCACAAAGTTAAAGCTGCAGAAGCCCTGCCCTCTTTTGTACATGGTCAAGAGGACAGGGCTCCTGCAGCTTTAACTGTTGTGAAGAGAGGGAATTTCACCAGGTTCTGTATGCATATGAATGACACCTGCTGAAATTCCCTGTCCTTTGCAACCATTAAAGATACAGGAGCCCTGTCCTCCTTTTCATATGGTCACCCTATCAGAAAACCCTAAAAAGGGAAACAGGAATGTTAAAATATAGCTGCAGCGATCAAAGGCGGCCTGGACACAGTGCCCAAAAACCATATGACTGTAAATTGTGCCCCAAAGTGGGGGAGGATTACTCAGTCAGCCACACCCCAAAGTCCCAAATAGGAAAGATAACTTTTAAAATACTATTCCAGTGATGAAAAGTAGTGCTGTGCTTAATATTTTTTCTACATTATTTCCCCGACCATTCTCATTCGGTTTGATAGAGGAAGTTGATTTCAGAAAGACATTCGAAGGTGAAGAAGATTTCTGAGGAATTCTCATGAGTTGGGTCCAGAGTTCTTGTGCTTACTTTGCTTATAAGGTGGTATTACCTTACTAATAAGGATGCATGTGAGGGCCCTGACTTTCACTGTACATCACGTCTCCGGCAGCCGGCAGCCTCTTGAAGACATCATGAGGTAATTCGTCCCGTAGGGCTTTTTCAGATCAGGAAGTGAAAGCAGCCTGAGAGGCTGCAGAGCAATAGAGAGATGTGTAATAGAAAGAAAGAAAGACCCCCTTAGCCACTTTGCAGTGTTTAGCTAAGCTCGAAGACACCACCAACACAAATTAAAAGTAAATGAAGCCCTGAGAATGAGACGGAAAAATGGAAGTCTCTTTTCTGCAGGAGGAAAACTTTCAGGAAATCGGAGGACAGATATTGGCCACAGCACTCGTTCCACCTCTTCCTCGGAGCTGGATGCAAAACTGTCCTCCTCACACCCGCTACAGGGCATTGTGGGAAGTAGCTGCATTATGAGATTAGGCTGACCAGATAAAATCCAGGTCAGGGCTCATGTAACTTTAGCAGTTGTAGAGAAAAGGGAATTTCAGCCAGTGTCATTTGTATGCAATTAGTTCCTGGTGATATTCCCTCTTCATCACAACAGTTAAAGGTGCAGGCACTATACTAGAGTGACCATATGCAAAAGAAGGCAGGGCCCCTGCAACTTTAACAGTTGTGATGAAGAGGGAATTTCACCAGGACCTAATGGCATACAAATGACACTGGCTGAAATTCCCTTTTCTCTACAACTGTTAAAGTTACATGAGCCCTGACCTGGATTTTATCTGGCCTGGATTTTATCTGGTCACCCTATAAGAGATAAGATTGTCCATAATCACCCCTCAGAAATTTAATGTTTGGAAAACCCTGGGGAAGGTGCTGAACCTTCCCCAGGGAGCCCAAAATTTCTCAAAAGATACTTTTCTCAGAGTGTGGACTGAATGGAAAACTCAGCCCAGTCTTCAAAATGAGAGCAGACACTCTGAGGCCGTAAACTGAGAGGCAAAACGCTGCCTGTCTGGGCAGGTGCCAGAGAAAGGAAACTTTGGCCTAATCTACACCTACAGCCCTATTGCAACGGAGGAGGGATAATTGCGAGGTTTCCTGCTCCCATGATCGTCGCTCAAGGGGCACGTGCGAGGGAAATTTCCTGCAGCTAAAGGAGAGCCGTTGTGGGAGGATGTGTGCCCCATGACAGCAGTTACAAATGTGCATCAGCTGAAGTGGGCAGGACTGGACAGATGGGTATGGGACATGGATTTTTTTTTTTAAAAAATAATTCCTCCAAGATGTGCACCAGCGCAGACACACAGCAATGGGGGGGGGGGGGGGAGATACCGCATCAAAGATGCGCTCCTGCGCATCAATATGTTTGTGTAAAAAAAACCAAAAAAACCCTCGGTCATCGCCAAAACACACCGATAACCAATAAAAAAAATGCGCCGAAAATGGCGGATGCCCACTTCCGCCCACTTCCGTAACCACTGGACATGCCCCATACAGCGAGTTGGCTGTTTGCCGAGCTGGGAGCTTGCACCAAACAGCAACAGGTTTGGGAAGGGGGGGGGGCACACCAGCCACGGACATCGGAATTGTAGCAAGAGTGTCAGAAAAGCCGTGACAAATCCAGACAGATATTCCTGAGTAACTGAGGGGTCGACCCAAGATCACCGTGGGAGGAGGTGAACGTCATGTGGCCTGGTAGGGATGACTGCAATACTATTCAGGAATAAGGGGCTGGTATAGACACGACCCTTGTCTCTGACTGTACCCAAATCTCAGTGGGAGAGAGCCTAAAAGCGGATCCCAGAAAATCAACAATAAATGATCTTCAAGCAAATTATTATGCAAGATAACTTAATAAAGCTGTTGCCACATGTCCTCCTGGTTTAATGAATCCTGCCTGGCTCATGCAGAGCTGGCTGAAAACTACAAGTGCCCATAATAAAGAAGGACTCAGGTTCTGAACCATTTCCTGCACTCTAAAACCTCATGGCAAGACCCATTCCTACCCTCCTCCCTAGCCAGCCCCATAGGAAGGGAGAACTCCTCCTCCTCCTCCTCCTCCTCCTCCTCCTCCTCCTCCTCCTCCTCCTCCTCCTCTAGGAGATAAGCCACTTGCTGACTGAGTATGCTCTCCCAGCCAAGGAGAACTCTTGCCAGCTTGACTCCTCTCCGCAAATCTTCCCCCCCTCTTGTCTCTAGGGATGTACAGATTGTGTAAAATCTATTCCATCTGTGTTTTGTGGGTTATCAGACACCTTTTGTTCCATGCTCCACCCATCAAGGGAACCGGATTGTTTCAGTTTCCAAATTTGTGCAAACGGGCAGATTCCTCCCAAATGGGCATATGCACCTTTTGGTCAGTTTTAAAAATAAAGGTGTATTTTTTTTATGATGAAATTCGCGCAAACTTCCTGAAAGTTAGGGAAACGGTCCGCATGCCCGAGAGGAGAAAAACCACCCCGCTGCAGAATCTTCAGGTTGGATTCATAAAATGTCAAAGTCATTTGGTTCTGTTGCGGATTTCTCTGACATCCCCACTTGCCGCTGTTCTTCTCCTGATGTTTCGATGTGATTCTGGGCACAGCGGCTTGAGGAGTGTGAACATCCCAGCTAGCCAGCTGCATTTCCCGCAAGAGAGGCTGGTACTGGAACCCTGCCGCTCCTCCCTCTTGATGACCTTTCAGGGGCAGCAGGCTCCACCATATACCATGGATGGAGCAGAGCCGATTTTGTCATACTGTGGAGAATAAGAGCAATGCACATTCCTCACATGCTCGTCAAGGTGAGGCCCAGGATGAAGACCATTGGGAGGAGAACAAGATTAAAAACCTCTCCATCCTCCCAGTGTTCTGGATTGGGAGGTGTCTGTGTATGTGCATGCACAGGCAGATGGCCCCCAGCTGCCCCTCCAATGCCACATGCAGCCCACGGGACCATACAAGTTGCCCACACCTGATGTAGATGGTACCAAGCTCATCTGGCCCAGTACAAGGCCGCTTCCTGTGTTCCACTTGAGATTTTGAACTGCATGTTTTGCAAACAAAACTGGGATCACTCCTGGCTCCTGTGCTTTTTTTAAAAAAATGGCAGGCACAACATCCTTGTTCCCTTCTCGGATGTCGCACTTCCGTTTAGAAGCTGGGGGACGATCCCAAAAGCAGGTAAGTCCGGGACCTCCCCTCCCTCCCTCCCACCCTCCCTCTACACCCTTAGGTGGGGCCCTAGAGTCTCCAGTGTGATTTATCCAGGGCAAAGTGTGCTACTTCAGCCAGGATTTCACCCAGCTCAGCCTTGTCGGGTTTTTATTGTCTTGACCTGCCTGATGTACCTTGGGGGGAACCACTTCCCTGGGGTGACTTGTCTGTTTACCACCTGTTGAATTGCTTCTCTCCATCTGCTTAGGGGCTCCTGAGAAACATTCCTGCCTGGACAGGTCAGTAGTACAGACCAGAGCTGAGATGTGGCATAGAAAGGAAGCCCAGAGCAGCCGTTTGGAGCGAGGTGGCTGTTTGAAATGTTGGAAGCACACAGGCGGAGCAATCCTAGGAGAGCCCTGACGTATGACTGCTGCTTATCAGCTCCATTCCGGCTCATAAAACCCTGGAACAGAGTTTCATGAAATTTACTGACTTGTTCTTCCCACCATTGGAATATATCCCTTTAAACTGTTGGAATGAGTGCTGATGTCAGCAAGCGGGACCACTTGCTGCTAATGAGATGCCAATCGAAGGAGAAATTAATGAATGACACAAACAAGCAGGGTCAGGGGCCTTGTGCGGTGTAGGCACCATAGCTGCGGAGAAGCGCATACCGACAAAGCATGCGCAACTGTACCCTGGGCATTAGCACCCACCAGCGGCAGCATCGGTTACAGCACAGAACCAGTCCTGTCCCTGTATTTCCCACCCATTCAACTCTCTACCCGTCTTACGTTGACCCTCTCAGGAGTTCTAGAAATCTGCATTTTAGGAATAGCAGAATATCCCTCTGGTGAATGTGAACTGGAAGGCTTGAGGCATGACAAGAATGTTCCAGCTTTCTTTGTTTTGAAGCAGTGGGTGTCTAGTCCTCATGGAACTTCGGAAGGGCATAAGAGCCCTCACTGGGTGGTGTACAAATTCCCAAATAATAGGTAATATGCAAAAAAGAAAAGAAAAGTGGGCAACATTGTACGGATCTGTTTTCTTTAATTTCTTTAAAACCTCGTGATGATTTTGCTTCCACCTAATGGCCGGCTACCTTTGAATGGATGATGGGGTGGGGTGGGAAAGGGGTATATTAAACAAAGGGGTATAGTTTAATAGTGGCAGCTGAAGTGTAGGAGGGATTGCCCAGTGATGAGGGGTGATCCTCCACATTTTGGTGATGGGGTGGGTTTGCTCTAGAGTAGAGACCCCACCCCAAGACCAGATTCATCACATGGAGTTATATGGAGTACCAGGGGACATGAGTTCCACAGATGTGGGGACACATCATGTGTAATTGATCGCTCATGCGTATACTCACCAGATATTTTGAAAAGGCCATTGGATGGGCATACAGGACAAACAATACTCTGAATGATACCCAAGGCCTATAGTATACATGCATGTACAAAGGGAACTTGCAATGGCCCAAACCCATATTATTCCCCATAGCATGCACATGAGATCAGCAGCACTGGGTAGCCTTGGGAAAAGGTGTTGCCTCTTGCCTAACTTACCCCATAGTCTGCACAGAGGTTGGCATAGGCAGATACTAGGACATGGGTGACCAGCTTGAGACATGAGAACTGGATCAGGAAATTGTGCCTCATGGGCATGAGTCAGAGGGTCTGTAGAACTGGCTATGTGGCACACCTACTTGCCCGTCATGACAGTGCTGCCTCGACCCCAGCCCCTCCCCCCCCCACACACTCTGTAAGTTAGAAACAAAACTCCTCCAAGGCAGGGTCACGCGGAGAGAGAATGGACCAGAGACAGAGAGAGAGAGAGAAAGAGAGAGACAATGGGGAAGAGACAGAATGGAATTGATGGATGGGGAGTATGTGTCAGGCCGGGATCGAGGGTAGGCATGCTCGGGTACCTGCCAAGGGCCCAAATCCCAGCAGGGGCCCATGGACCAGAGACCTCTGGAGTTGCTCCTCCTCTTCACCATGGCAACTGGCTTGTTCACATAAGAACATGAGCTGTGCTGGAGCAGAATGCTGGTTGGCCACTAGGTGAACATAGTCCAGCACTGTTCACACAGTGGCCAACCAGCTGTCAATCAGGAACCCACAAAGCAGGGCACAATGCAACAGCACCTTCCCACCCACGTTCCCCAGCAACTGGTGCATATAGGCTTACTGCCTTGGATACTGGAGGTAGCACAGAGCCATCAGGACTATTAGCCATAGGCCCTTTCCACACCAGCCATTTTTCCCGGGGCTGCCCCTGCCTGCTTGCCGAGAATTCACATGATGCACAGAGTATCCCGCAAGCAGGCCGGGGCCAGCCCTCCATTTTCGTGGGGGAGCAGGGAACGCTATTATCCCTGTTTGCTCCCTGTTTCCAGGACAGCAGCGAGATGGGCGGCTGGTGTGCCCGCCCATCCCGGGCGCAGCCGCGCTTACCCGCGAGTAAGCGCGGCTGCACCGATGGCCATGGTGCGGCTCTGAGGCCATCAGGAGAGGGGGGGGACCCGATTTCACCATCCCCAGGATAGCGGGGCAGAGGGGGGCATGATCACGTGTGGGTATTTTTTTATATATATACTCACAGTTGCAGAGGAACGCTCGTGTGCTCTTCGTTGGATCTTTGGGGGGGAAAATGGCCGCCGTGGCTTGTAACGGCCCGGGAGAAGCCCGGGCCATTGCATGTTGTGATGCGGCTTCAGCGTGCCGAACCCGGAAGTGGCTACTTCTGGGTTTGCTCACTTCTAGCATTCTTCTCCCCTATGATGTGGAAAGGGCATAGATAGCCTTCTACCCCAGGAATTTATCCAACCCCCCTTTTAAAGCCATCCAAATGAGGATGAGGATGAGAAAGAGCAGAACATAGCAGCTAGTGACAATGATACTGGGAAGGTCGACTCACTGAGGGATGGGCGGGACCTTGAAGGTACCTGGAACTGGCATTGAATGTGGGTTCATGTAAGAGAGAGAGAGAGGGAGAGGGAGGGAGAGGGAGAGAAAGGCCTAATAGACATCAAGCAGGATATTGCACTAGGAAAGCAGTATCAAAGCGGTATAGAAAAGGCAGGAGCCACACTGACAACTGTTGGAGCCCATTGACACATACCATATACCGCTTTCACACTGCTATACCCTGCTTGGTGTGGCTCCTGCCTTTTCTATACCGCTTTCATACCGCTTTCATAGTGAAATATCCTGCTTGGTGTAGATGAGCCCAGAGAGAGAGGGGCTGACTCTGGAAACACAGCAGGTTGTATTTATAGGTAAATACATGAGGAAATGTTTGGAGAGAAATGAGACAGATCCGTGCATCCCTCATAGGGGTAAGAACCCAAACCAAGAGGGCAAGAAAGCTCTGTGAGAACATGCCAGGTTGCGATCTGGAGGTCCAAGCAGGGCAGAGATAAGGGATCAGGAATGGGTGTCAGGGTTCAGGAGAGTTCACAGCCCTTAACGTGTGTGTGTGTGAGGGGGGTGTAATAGGGTTGAGGGTTAGGGTCAGTTTGAGAGCTTCACCTGTGGAAAGACAAAGGCAGGTAGGATTAGGATATGACATGATAACTGATAGGACAAAGGTTGGGTTTGTGGCTTTGCATTGGCATTAAGGAAAGGGCATAGGGAGAAGATGTGTGTGGGGGGGGGGATGGGAGATACTGGGAAGGACTTTTCTCTTGCCCTCAGCAATGTTTCTATTTTTTCTTCTCCCCAAAATTTGGCATCTTGGAATCCACTTTGGCCCTTCGCTCCTCTCTTCTGTTTTTATTCAAGCGAAAGCAAGAAATTGCCATTTTTCAGCTTTTGAATATTGCTATTTGAGGGGTGTGTGTGTCTCCCTCTATTTTCTTATTCTTTCCTGGCTTGATTATGGTAATTCTCTGCCTTCCAATTTGCCTCTTACTCAGCTTCATCCTCTCTGTTTTGTTCTTAAATCTGCTTCTCATTTGCTTTTGTTTTTCTGCATCTTATTTAGCCCACATTTCTACTTTGTTACACTCCTTTTACTGGCTTCTGTTTCCATACTGGATCCAGTTTAAGTTAATTCTTTTGGTTTAAAGTCTGTTCACTAGGGCTGAGCTGAATTTGGAAGCAGTTTTCATGAAAGCATTCGCCTCCTTTGAAAATTACCCTGGCTTTTGGCAATTTTTAAATGGCGGGGAACTGTTTGCTAATTCAGAGTGAAGGCAGACCTCACACTCGCTCTGAATTGGCTTTGTGATGTGTTAGGTAGTAAAATCTGATTGGCTACATTGTATTGTGATATCACAAAAAACGAAATAGTGTTGCTGTTGTTGTTTTTTTAAAAAAATGAATTGCAATGAAGCAACTACCAAGAGAGGCAAGAACATGCAAGAAAGTATTCAAAGGCAGGCTGTTGGGTTTTTCAGATGAAGCCTTTGGGCCCCCGGAAAAATCACTTTCGTGTCAAAATATTCACTTCGTGAACATCACTGAAGCCCAACTTTTCATCCTTTAGCTCCTTCGATCCTATTTCTCTTTCCTTCTTGATGTCTCTACTCTGCTGATACTCTTTCCTTGTCAGATCATTGGGTAATCTCCTCCGTTTCACGCCACATTGCTTTTAGTCCTACTCTTTTCTTTCTCCTGCCCCCGACCCATGATAGTATGCATCCACCTCTTCCTTGCAAGTGTGTAAACAACATTGGAAAACATCCCTCTTCTCCAACGCCTTTATCTTCTGATCTCTGTCTCTCCTTCTCTCCCGGCCTCTTACCTAATGGTTGTTAAAAGAAAATAAAAGCAAACCTGCTGTTGTCAAGACTTTTTCTTTTTAACTCAGTTTTTGTACAGTACCTATTGTCGGAGCCACAATCATCATCACCATCGCCGCGAGTTAATTTCTGAGAGAAATGTTTCTTGTTCCTCCCGTCTTTGCAAAAATGTAAAGCAATGGAAATACTGTATTATCGCCCCCCCCTCCTCCCGCTCTTGGAATTTTGTTTTCACTTCGAAAGCCACTCTGAGGCTTTTGGGATATAGCGGGATAACAATCTGAATAAAACAAAGGAGAAGACAGACATGAAGTAAAAGCAAAACAAAAAAGTCATCGTGGGTTCTTCTTTTGAGACCTGCATTTTCTCACTTTTCCCGCTTTCCTAACATTTTAGCAAACTGAACGTTGGTTCAACCTCTCAGGCCTTCTCCGTAGGCTGACCAGATAAAATCCAGGTCAGGGCTCATGTAACTTTAACAGTTGTAGAGAAAAGGGAATTTCAGCCAGTGTCATTTGTATGCAATTAGTCCCTGGTGATATTCCCTCTTCATCACAACAGTTAAAGGTGCAGGCACTATACTAGAGTGACCATCTACAAAAGAAGGCAGGGCCCCTGCAACTTTAACTGTTGTGATGAAGAGGGAGTATCACCAGGAACTAATTGCATACAAATGACACTGGCTGAAATTCCCTTTTCTCTACAACTGTTAAAGTTACATGAGCCCTGACCTGGATTTTATCTGGTCACCCTACGCATACATGTTTATTCATAAATATGCCAATTCATTCACATTAGTTTTGAATGAGTGATGAAAGTGTTCTGGGCATAGGTGTGTCTCTGTGAGTGTAAAGGTTCATTCATTAAACCACAGGGCCCCAGCCAATAGGTGCTATCCAGAAGCAGATCTTCCCTGTTCAACCCACCATGTTGAAAACTAGCCTAGACATTTTTAAACCTGTCCTTCTGTGGGGCTGCACCCACCCACGCAGAGGCTTTTAGAGCTGGTGCATAGTGATGACATCATCAGGACACATTGGCATCAGGGGCTTCTGCCACAAACTACCGAAAGCACCGTGGATTTCTGTCAATATCCGTGGGCAGCTGCCAGGCTCCAGCATCCCATCAGAGCCCACTGATTACCTTTGCCCTTATCAACTCTCCCCCGCCCGTATTAAAAAAAAAATCTGGCCTTTCACTCTAGCCAGCACTGGAACTCTCTGCCACATTATTTTCCCATGGTGCTCCTGAAGCAGTATGACCTGGGACCATTGTGAGAAATTAAAATGGTGACTAAATGCAGCCATGGCTGAACACTGTTGTTGCCTGCCGCCACCAGGGAAGCCTGAGGGGTGGGTGGGATCTGACATGAGGGCCATCACTTTCCACACCAGGCGTTTTGCCTGGAATAGCCCCTGGGTGTAGAGCGACTGAGGGAGGGTAATCCCAAAAGTATCTAATACACTAGGCTGACCATATGAAAAGGAGGACAGGGCTCATGGAACTTTAACAGTTGTAGAGAAAAGGGAATTTCAGCCAGTGTCATTTGTATGCAATTAGTCCCTGGTGAAATTCCCCCTTCATCACAACTGTTAAAGTTGCAGGGGCCCTGCCTTCTTTTGTATATGGTCACTCTAGTATAGTGCCTGCAACTTTAACTGTTGTGATGAAGAGGGCATTTCACCAGGAACTAATTGCATACAAATGACACTGGCTGAAATTCCTTTTTCTCTACAACTGTTAAAGTTACATGAGCCCTGTCCTCCTTTTCATATGGTCAGCCTATAATACACACCATCAGAGCACAGGGAGCAGTCAGGGTCCATCCCAGGCAAACTGCCTGGTGCGGAAAGGGGTGTTGTTTCAGGGGCCCTCAAAACTGGAGTGAACCCTGATTCCATTAAAGGTGGTGGTAGGGGACAATTCCACTGCCTGCATTGACTTGGAAGATGGATTTGTTTGGAATCTGTTAGCAGCTTTACGAAAGCATGGGGAAAGGAGACACCCAAAAATTTAGAGTTCTAGCCAAGACGACAGTATCCAATGATGTAAGGATGGAAATAAACACCCAGACCACCAAGTTGCCAAGGCCAATGTCATCAGAGAGCTAAAAGTTAACGTTGCTAATGCGTTGTTTAGGGAATGTCATTTACTGAAGCTGCACCGTTTGATATTCCAGGATCTCCAGAAAACTAGGTTCTGGCAGAGGGAGGGCACGTACGTTCTACATGACCTCATTGAAAGCTTTATGGTACCTAAAGAACTCTCCAGGGATTGAGTTGGGTGGCTACATTTTAGCTATGATAGCCTTAAAAATATAAAAAAAAATGCAGGATAAAAGAATTCAGTGACTTCATGCTCCAGTTCTTCGGAAGAACCAGAAAGCGTAGCCTAGGTTCTCAGGCCAAGCTGTTTTCGGGAGATATGACCGCACAAAGAGGCACGGCCATTCCAAAGGAAGCTATTTCTTTACTTTGAGTTTTATATCTCAAATATGTCTTCGTGTCCAATTAGTCTCAAACGTCTTTTGAGCTCCCACTGAAATGTAGGCAGAAAAGGACATGTTTGTGTCCTGGACATTTTGGGGGGTGGGGGTGGATAAGAATGGTTTATAAAAACTGGGTTTCTATAGAAACTCATTTTGTAGTTTGAAGACTTGTAAGGCCAAAGGATGTTACTTTTTAAAGATGCATAGGCTGGATGGATTTGCATGAGCATATTTTGCATGTCCTGGCTCAAAACATCTTTGATAGGTTTATTTTCATGTAAGACACATTGAAAAAGCTTATTAAAGGCTGTTTGGGTGCTCCAGGAACACAGGGGAAGACAGTTCATGTTGACTTCAAATGGATTAGTAATGGTTGTTAGGTAGGGTGACCATATGAAAAGGAGGACAGGGCTCCTGTATCTTTAACATTGTACAGAAAAGGGAATTTCAGCGGGTGTCATTTGTATGCATGCAGCACCTGGTGAAAATCCCTCTTCTTCGCAACAGTTAAAGCTGCAGGAGCCCTGCCCTCTTTTGGATCTGGCCAAGAGGGCAGGGCTGTTGTAGCTTTAACTGTTGTGATGAAGAGGGAATTTCACCAGGTGCTGCATGCATATAAATGACACCTGCTGAAATTCCCTTTTCTATTCAACTGCTAAAGACACAGAGCCCTGTTCTCCTTTTCATATGGTCACCCTATGTTAGATAATGGTTCTCTCTCTTGGATGTCACACCCATTTCTGGTGAAATACGTAAATGTGATTGTGAGGATAGCATGAACACAAGAACTATAATACCTTAACACTTGAAGGCTTAAGATGGAGAAGAAATTTATTAAAGATTTCTCATCTTAATGCTAACTTACCTAATTTTGCACTCTCAAACCAATGCAGCAACCAACACTCAGTTAACCTTCAAAATTTGGACCACATATTTTTTTCAATGGAGTTCTCTAGTTTAAAAAATGGCCCTGTTCAGATGACACCTTAAGTCATGGTGATTAAGCATTTTGAGCTAAACATAATGGGTTAGTGTGTCGTGAGAACCATTTCTAACCACAGTGGCTAAATAACCACAGTTTGAACACACTCACTAACTATTTGCTGCAAAAGGGTTAGTGGCCTAACCAAATTGCTTGTAAAAATGTGTACATTAGGCAACACTGCCTACAAAAAGGCATATATTAGATGTGAACAAAATCATGTATCAATATTCATGCAATGTTTAAAAAATCAAAACTAAAATTTGGGGATGAACCACTCTTCAAACTGGAAAAATGTAAACCTGTACTTTCAGCTCTGGCATGGCATGCCTGGAATTTCCTGCCCGGGGCATTTTGCCTGGTGCCATCTTTGTTTTCTTTTCAGTTCAGAAGCAATTTACACTGATTTGCATTTCTATTAAACTAGAATTTTATTGTTGCATTGTTTTGGGAGATGATGATGAAAACACTCCCAAAACAATGCAACAATAAAATTATGGTTCTATATATTGTCATTTTGACTTTTTCTAAGCTCCTCCTGGGATGCAAATAAATGCCACAAATAGAGATCCCCTCTCTGTTTATTTATTTGATTTATACCCGGTTTTCGACCAAAAAACGGCCTTCCTTAGGCTCCGTTTGGCAGAAATGACAGATGTATTTCTTTCAGTGGGCATTCCACATTTGCTAATTATGCGACTTCCTCTGGTTTTGTATTAATCCAAACTTGTTGCGGACTGCTGTTTTTAATATGGCTGTTTACCTTTTTTTCATGGCTTATGGTGTATTTAAAGTATATTATCTGTAGGCTGACCATATGAAAAGGAGGACAGGGCTCATGTAACTTTAACAGTTGTAGAGAAAAGGGAATTTCAGGCAGAGTCATTTGTATGCAATTAGTTCCTGGTGAAATTCCCTCTTCATCACAACAGTTAAAGTTGCAGGGGCCCTGCCTTCTTTTGTATATGGTCACTCTAGTATAGTGCCTGCAACTTTAACTGCTGTGATGAAGAGGGAATTTCACCAGGAACTAATTGCATACAAATGACCCTGGCTGAAATATCCTTTTCTCTACAACTGTTAAAGTTACATGAGCCCTGTCCTCCTTTTCATATGGTCAGCCTAATTATCTGGTAAATAGAGATAGATGAATTTGTCAGTTCTGCTTTATCCCAGATTTAGTTTACTAAAAATCTCAATTTCTTTCCATCCTGGTTATGAAGAAATGTGTGAATTCTGATAATATCTTAACAAACAAATTCTCCCCAGTGGAGGCTGGGGTCTCCAATGTCTGTGGAGAGGTGAAGCCAGTCTAGGTTTCAGTCAGAACCAGTCAGAACCAGTCAGAGCTCTAAAGGTGCACCTTGGAGAGTTTCTTTAGAGCTCTGACTGGTTCTGACTGAAACCCGGAGTGGATTCACCTCTCCACAGAAATCAGAGACATCAGCCTCCACTAATTCTCACCCATCTGCACTGGTAAAATTCAATGGGTACAGCTATTCCCAACAGGGGGAGGACGATGTTATGCCTGCCTGTCATGTAGCTTTTAAAGGTGAGGAGCCTGTCAGATAAAAAGAAGTGGCAACCCTAATTCAGGACTACAATCATGGCTGAATACACAGGGATTCAAAGCCAGTTAAAACTAAGCATTCATGGTCTGGATCAGTTTCTCCCACGTTTGACTTTTATATATATAAAAAAAAGTTCTTTCTGTTCCATTTATGGAAAAATGTGCAAATGTTGGTATGTTCTTATCAAAATATGAAACAAATAAAATCCTAGCCCATGCCACATGGGCGATGATTGATAATTGTCAATAATAGATGCCTTTGGAATCCTCCCCTACCACAGTGTGACAAGTATCATCCTTATTGGTCTTTTGATTAGGCTGACCAGATAAAATCCAGGTCAGGGCTCCTGTAACTTTAACAGTTGTAGAGAAAAGGGAATTTCAGCCAGTGTCATTTGTATGCAATTAGTTCCTGGTGATATTCCCTCTTCATCCCAACAGTTAAAGGTGCAGGCACTATACTAGAGTGACCATATACAAAAGAAGGCAGGGCCCCTGCAACTTTAACTGTTGTGATGAAGAGAGAATTTCACCAGGAACTAATTGCATACAAATGACACTGGCTGAAATTCCCTTAAAGTTACAGGAGCCCTGACCTGGATTTTATCTGGTCACCCTAGTTTTGATGCCTGTTTAAAGTCCACCAAAAGTCATCCAAAACATTAACCAGGCTGATTTGCTGATTTTAGTAACGTGCTTAGTCATTTTTTTCTGTTTTAACTTTGTATTTTTTTTTTCTAGTAGCTGTTTTAATGAATGTTGTATGCTGCCCTGTGATTTGGTATATTATTATTAGACTGATCTCTTCCGGCATGCCTACCCAGTCGAATTTTAAGAGTTTTGTTGGTATTTTAATAATGTATTCGTTTTTATATGTTTTTAATCAGTTTTATGTATTTTATATCATTTGCTTTTAATGTTGTTCCCCGCCTCGATCCAGAGGAAGAAGCGGGTAAGAAATAAATAAATATATTATTATTATTATTATTATTATTATTATTATTATTATTATGGCTAATAACTGGGATACAAGAGCACAAGGTGTTCCCTGTCATATCAGCTTTAAGGATCCGCATAGCCCATAATCCTGTCTCCAAGAATGGCAGCAGTTATTTTGGAGATATTCTGCTTCTGTACATGTTTTGGCTATTTATTTTTTAAAAAATGTAAACCAACATGAGGACATTTGCCAGATGGGCGGTATAAAAATCGAAATAAATCAGTAAGCAAATGTATCTGCCAACTGAGGATTTGATGAAATAGGCTTTAGCCCAGGGAAGTTTATGCTACAATAAATCTGTTAGTCCTTAAAGTCTTGGTCATGTTATTCGAGGAGAAAAATGCACTCTACTCCAACTTATTATACAAGGAAAAATTGAAGGGAAAAGATCAGTGGGAAGAAGACGAACATCGTGGCTAAAGCACTTGAGGGAATGGTGTAGCTGTACTTAGAATCATAGAATAGTAGAGTTGGAAGGGGCCCATAAGGCTATCGAGTCCAACCCCCTGCTCAATGCAGGAATCCACCTTAAAGCATGACTGACAGATGGTTGTCCAGCTGCCTCTTGAATGCCTCTGGTGTGGGAGAGCCCACTACCTCCCTAGGTCATGGGTTCCATTGTCGTACTGCTCTAACAGTCAGGAACTTTTTCCTAGGCTGGCCATATGAAAAGGAGGACACGGCTCATGTAACTTTAACAGTTGTAGAGAAAAGGGAATTTCAGCCAGTGTCATTTGTATGCAATTAGTTCCTGGTGAAATTCCCTCTTCATCACAACAGTTAAAGGTGCAGGCACTATACTAGAGTGACCATATACAAAAGAAGGCAGGGCATACAAATGTCACTGGCTGAAATTCCCTTAAAGTTACATGAGCCCTGACCTCCTTTTCATATGGTCAGCCTACTTTTTCCTGATGTCCAGCCGGAATCTGGCTTCCTGTAACTTGAGCCCATTATTCCGTGTCCTGACTCTGGAATGATCAAAAAGAGATCCTGGCCCTCCTCCGTGTGACAACCTTTCAAGTATTTGAGGAGTGTTATCATGTCTCCCATCAGTCTTCTCTTATCCAGGCTAAACATGCCCAGTTCTTTCAATCTCTCCTCATAGGTCATGTTTCCAGACCCCTGATCATCCTCATCGCCCTCCTCTGAACACCCTCCAGCTTGACTGCATCCTTCTATACAATTCTTTAGACCAGTGGCATCAAAAACAAAAATAGCTATAATGATCACTAATCACAAATAGGACAAGGCACCTTAAGAAGAAGAAGAAACAGAAGTCCTTAAAGTGACATAAGATGCCATGTTGGTTTTAGGGCTTTGAGCTGAAGGCCAGCACTTTGAATTGGGCCTGGAAGAAACTAACTGTGAAGCACAACAGCTTCTATATCAACCTTCCCCAACTTGGTGCCCTCCAGATAGGTTGGATTACAGCTCCTGTCGTCAACCATCTTGGCTTGCTGATGATGAGAGTTGGGATCCGACACATCTGGAGGTTGTGGGAAGGCGGCTCTAAGTGCTTTTTAGTTACAGCCCAGCTACCTGTCTGCTGCATTCTGAGCCGGCCGCAGTTCCTGAACACTTTTAGATGCAGGAGTCTAGAGGGAGGCATCTACAAGGGTAAGAAGGGGAGACTCATCAAAGCCATATTAAGCAGGAGAATCGCAGAGTTCAAATTAATGCAATCCTCTCTCGGCCAGTCCCAGACATAAGGGAGTGAGCTTCATGGAGCATTTTAATCAACTCAAAAGGCAATTTGTTCAACCCTCTGTTTATAACCTTGACAAGCAGGCAGGTTATTTTTAAGCTCTCCCTGCCAAATGCAGAGAGAGAGAGAGAGAGAGAGAGAGGGCTTGCTCCTTCAAAGGCAATCCCCAAGCTCCGTCTAAAGGGGAGCACAGTGTATCGCTTGGTATAAATACACATCCTATCGAACCAGGTAACCAATCATTTGGAAAACCACAAGCCAACATAACTTTATCTAAAGATGGAAGAAGGTTATGGCTTTTCTTCTTGGATTAGAGTGTGTGCGTTTGCATGAATGGGGACAAACACTTCTTATCCACACTGAGGCTGAGCTGCTTAAATCCTAGATATTTGGAAACTTCAGCTCCAAAATAGGGCAGCAAGATTGTTAACAGGGACTGGCCAATGGGTCCACATTAATGCCAGTATTTTTCCACCTGCACTAGCTGTCTGGGCCCTATTCAAAGTGCTGGTATTAACATCCAAAGCCCTAAATGGCTTGGGGTCAGATTATCTGAAGGATTGCCTCCTCCCATATGTACCTGCCTTGATCCTAAGATCATCTTCAGAGATCCTTCTCTGTGAGCCCTGGACAAATGAAGTGAGGTGGAGGTCTACCAGGAAGAGGGCCTTTTCTGCTGTGGCACCCCAGCTGTGGAATGAGCTCCCTAGAAAGGTTCTCCTGGCACTTACATTGTATGCCTTTCGGCTCCAGGTCAAGACCTTTTTATTTTCCCAGTATTTTTGCATCCTAGCCTTTTAGCTTTGCTCTTTTAAATCTGTGTTTTAAATCTCTGCATTGCTGCTAGTTTTTTTCTGGTTGTACTTGTATGCTTTGGTGTTTAGCTTCCATATTTAATATTTTATGCTGTACCTTGTGGTTTTACCTGTTGTGAACTGTGCAGAGAGTTTTGGCTAGTGGTGGTATAGAAATGAAATAAATAACTCAATGTTCATAACAACAAATATGGTGTAGAATATCCATTTTACTCAAACAAATGCCACCAGATCACAGCCCTCTACTAGCCTACCCAGCAAATGAAGTGCTTTAGAGTGATAACCAAGTGTTTGGCTGGTGCCCACAACTAAAAGCTGAGCTATGCCAATGAATGAATCATGTGGTGCAGCTCTTACTGGACTGTACCACTTTGGATTGTGGGTGGGGGGTTGCATGGGAGTGCACATAGAAAACTCTTACGTTAGGGGAAAGCGGGGTTCCTGGAACCCTTAACTTTGCTGTCTCCCAGGACTGTTATGAGGAGAAAGACAAGACAGATCTAATGATGTGGCTTGAGATTATAGGACATCTGTAATAGATTGTGTTCAGCTTCCCTGAATTTCTTAGGTTTGCACCTTTAGGATGCTTTTAGATCCAGTGCTATATTGTTGTGTTTGGCCTCCGTTGTGGCAAGAGCTTAGCATTGTTGGGCACTGGTAAAGTCTGGGTTACAGAGTTTCACTATGGATTGGGGGTTTACCAAGGTTTGAGCAAGTCAGCTTACTCTCAGGGAGGCAGGAACAGGGCAGCACCATGGAGAGCTCCAAGTGATGCTGTGGCTGGAAGCTGGACAAGCTTGTCTGTATGTTGCTCCAACCAGCAGCAGATTGAGACTGAGCCTTAAGTAGGGGCTTGGCTTACTTTAGGCTAGTTAGCCACACCTTGACTGAGTGAGACCCTTTTTTTATGAAGAGGGCTGGTCTGTTTTTAGTAGCCTCAGACTGTGATGATGTGGGGGCGGCTCTGACATACTAGTGTCTTCAGAGTCTGAGGATGGCAGTGTAACCTCTTCTGCATGCAAGGGGAAGGTTTCTGGGGTCTTCCTTAGGAACTGGGTCCTGGGGAGGTGGAAGCCTCATGATACGTTTCTGCAATCAAGTCCTTCCCCTGAACAGTTTACTCAGGAGTTTTTTTTGTTTTCTGAGGGCGATGGTTTGTAGTCCTGGTCCATGACTGTATCTGGAAGTCTAGCTTGTTGCTTACACTAGAGTAAAGCATAACCTAACACTCAGAGACATGCTACATGATTAGTGTAACTTGTAATTTAGCTCTCAGGATAGCAAATGACCTTGAGTCACCACATGAACGTGTTCTTAACAGCATAAGAGGAGCCGTGCTGGATCAGACTAAAGGTTCATCTAGTCTAGCATTCTGTACACACAGTGGCCAACCAGCTGTCAACAGGAAACCCACAAGCAGGACACATGTGCAGCAGCACCCTCCCACCCATGTTCCCTAGAAACTGGCGTACATAGCCATAGTGGCGGTAGCACATGTCCATCAGAACTAGGAGCCATTGATAGCCTTCTCCTCCATGAATCTATCCAATTCTTTTTTAAAGCCATCTACATTGGTGGCTATCACTATGTCTTCGGGTAGCTAATCCCATTGTTTACCCATGTTCTGTGTGAAGAAGGATGTCCTTTTATCTGTCTGGAATCTCCCACCAATCAGATACATGGGTGGACCCCATTGGGTGCTAGTATTCTGAGAGCAGGGAAATGTCATCACCCCCTCCATTTTCTCCACATCTTACTCTGTGGGCATTGTCCTTGCTCCGTCCATAGCAGCAGCCGGAGAAGGAACAACAACTGGAAATGAGTGGGACGGTTCTGTTTCTGACAGTAATCTTCGACAGCCAAGAATGCTTTTCCACGACGCGCCGTGGATCTGATAAGGTTTTCGGTTTTGTTATTTGGAATCTCATTAACCAAGTGAAAAAGGGAGCCAAACCTGAGCAATATGGCTGGAAAAAAGAGTGACCTGGAAACCCGAAACTGAGACCAGCTGTCTTTTAAAGTGCTTTCCATCAATTGGGTCCCAGGGCAATGTTTGCTTTGGCCCGTTGCTGCTCTGGGCTGCAAGAACAGCTGTTCAGATCTGCTGATGATATCACAATTAGCGGCAAATTGTTTAATACTTTCCCAGAGAGTAATGTTCATCCAGCCCTTTGTGATGGCAAGGCCTTCCCCCAATCTCCCACACCCCATCCAGGCCAATTAACGGAGCTCAACAGAGCCCCTAAGATCTTCAGGCCGGTAATTTATGATAGCTCTTTTACCGTTACCCTCTGAAATGGTGCTGCAGCGTGAGCGTTTGCCTCTTCCCTGGAGATCGTTACATTTGATTCAGTGACTGCTAGATGATCCAGAGGTAATTCCCAGAATCCCAGAGAAGACAGTTCCTTCGCTTCATATGGTTTGAGAAGTCAAATCAGTTCTTGAATTCTTCCTGGAAAACAACTGTGGGCTACAGTGTCCTTTTGCAACACGTCTATGCATTGCAGCCCAGGAGTTTGGATCATCCTCCTCAGCTAGCGTGACCCTTCTGGCTGTGATTATTGTATTATCTCAGCTCCACCTGTTGTTTCCTGATTGTGTACTGGTTGACCGGAGCATTGGGTAGACATCCCTCCTATGTCCGATCTGGAATTCATCCAGGAAGAAAGAACGAGAGATGAATTTGCCAGTGGTCTATTGGATGCTCACCAAACTCAGTTTTGCGTTATGAATTCGTGGATTTTCGGAACATTTTCATACTTTCCAAGTCTATTCTCATGCTGGGCCATTTGCTGGAATCTGACCCCAAAGCACAGTAGCTGCCTTTATCGAAAAGAGGGGTGCACATGGGTCATAATCGGGGTGTGTGTGAATTGCCCCCTGGCCCTCTACAGGCCAGATTATATCATTGCACAGTCCATTTTGACTTTCTTTTGGCTGAGAGAGGCACCATTTTCATGTCCCTCCCAGCACAGAGAAAGGAACTGAGTCCGTGCTGGGGGGAGCGACTGTGTGCTGTCTGGGTCCCCGGCCCCTTGCATCGCTGCTGACATTTTTGATCTCATGCATGCCTCTCCCCATCCCAGACATAGCACTGGGGATTCCCCACTCCCTGGAAGACCCCAAGGGGGCTCCAGGGGGCTTGTGCAGAACCTTCACGGGCCAAATTAGGCCAATAGGCCAGAGGTTCCACATCCCTGATTTAGAACAAGGTATAACTGCATG
Source organism: Anniella stebbinsi (assembly GCA_029215795.1). Lineage (NCBI taxonomy): Eukaryota > Metazoa > Chordata > Lepidosauria > Squamata > Anniellidae > Anniella > Anniella stebbinsi. Next base: position 357,881,296 of record JARDYH010000002.1, on the reverse strand, counting down.
ACTATGCCAAAGTGTTTATGAAGGGACTACATAACTCTTGACAGTGGAGGCTGATGGCTCTGGATGTCAGTGGGGTGTTGAATGTGCTCCGGGGTTCAGTCAGAACCAGTCAGAAATTTAAAGGATCGATCCAAGGTGCAGAGCACCCTGGATAGCTCCTTTAGAGTTCTAACTTGTTCTGACTGAACCCCAGAGCAGATTCAACACTCCTCTGATATCAGAGCCACCAACCTCCACTGACTCATAATGCAATGTAACCTACAGTGGTAGCGGTAAAGATTGAACTGCCTTCACTCTTCATGACACTTTCCATAGCCGCATTTTATTTATTTATTTATTTATTTATTGCATTTTTATACCGCCCTATAGCCGAAGCTCTCTGGGCGGTTCACAAAAATTAAAACCATAAAATCATTTTAAAAATATAAAACAAGCCACAATCCAAAAACAACAAATAACATACAATCTAAAAACACAACCAGAATAAAACCAGAATAAAACCAGCAGCAGGAATTAATACAGATTAAAATACAAATTTAAAACAGCAAGGATTAAAATTGAGTTAATTTAACTGTTAAAATACTGGGAGAATAAAAAGGTCTTCACCTGGTGACGAAAAGAGTACAAAGTAGGCGCCAGGCGAACCTCTCTGGGGAGCTCATTCCACAGCCGGGGTGCCACAGCGGAGAAAGCCCTCCTCCTAGTGGCCACCTGCCTCACTTCCTTTGGCAGGGCTCATGGAGAAGGACCCCTGTAGATGATCTTAGGGTCCGGGCAGGTACATATGGGAGGAGGCGTTCCTTTAGTTAACCTGGCCCCAAGCCATTTACGGCTTTAAATGTTAGTACCAGCACTTTGAATTGGGCCCGGACCTGAATCGGCAGCCAGTGAAGTTGGAAAAGGACTGGCGTAATATGGTCTCGTTGGCAAGTCCTCGTTAACAATCTGGCTGCCCTGTTTTGTACCAGCTGAAGTTTCCGGACCGTTTTCAAAGGCATCCCCACGTATAACGCATTGCAGTAATCCAAACGAGAGGTTATGAGAGCATGGATAACTGTAGCTAGGTTATCTCTGTCCAGATTAGGGCGCAGTTGGTATATCAGCCTAAACTGGTAAAAGCTGCTCTTTGCCACCGAGTTCACCTGTGCCTCAAGCGACAATTCTGGATCCAAGAGCACCCCCAAACTACGGACCCGATCCTTTAGGGGGAGTGCAACCCCCTCCAGAACAGGGTGAACATCACCTCGCCGGACAGATGAACCACCCGCTAACAGTACCTCCGTCTTGTCTGGATTGAGTCTCAGTTTGTTAGTCCTCATCCAGTCCATTACCGTGCCCAGGCACTGATTCAGAACAGCCACTGCCTCACCTGGGTTTGTTGAAAAGGAGAGGTAGAGCTGGGTGTCATCCGCATATTGGTGACATCTCAGTCCACATCTCCAGATAACCTCTCCCAGCGGCTTCATGTATATGTTAAATAGCATAGGGGATTAAATAGAGCCCTGTGGAACCCCATGGCTTAAATGCCATGGCACAGAGCAATAATCCCCCAGCACCACCTTCTGAAAACGGCCATTCAAGTAGGAGTGGAACCACTGCAGCACAGTGCCTCCAACTCCCAGCCCAGACAACCTATCCAGAAGGATACCATGGTCGATGGTATCGAAAGCCGCTGAGAGATCCAAGAGAACCAACAGGGTCGCACTCCCCCTGTCCATCCCCCAAGGGACTCCAAAAATGCAGGCAGCCATACTGATCCGTAGCAACAAACCATTTCTAGGACTTTTCATCTCAGCAGGAGCAAGTAGTTTGTAAAGCTAATGTGTCTTCATTGCCCAGTCAAGACTTTGACAATAGGGAACAATACATTTTTGATGGGGAAATTCATCCCCCCTCCCCAGCTATTGTGAGACTTGTGGCTTTGCTCAGAGGGAACAGGGACTTTTGAGGGGGGGTGGCAGAAGACATTGGTGCCCCTGCTAATAAAAAAGTCTCAAGACCCTGAAAGCCTTGAGTCCACTACACCACTAGTGACCTATGGTAAAATAGAGAGATGAGTGAGATAAATATTTTAAAGAATCCTCAAGATTACAATCCCCAGAACGAATTATATCCGGGAGTGAAATTTTAAGTGCAGAAGCATCCCTGGCCTCTAACTGAAGTGAGCAAATAACAGCATTGAAGAAATGTCACTGTAAATGGAGATAACATTAAATAGATGGATTTTCCATGGACAGAGAGAACTGAATTACAGAAGGAATTCCCCCTGAAGGCTTTATACATCCCTGGTTCTATCTAGAGATGTTCAATGTTAGCTCTGCCTTTTCCAACCTTTTACCCTCCAGGTGTTTTGGACTATAACTGCCAGCATCCCTGACCATTGGTCATGCTGTTTGGAGTTGGTGGAAGTTGAAGGCCAAACTAGGTTGGGTAAAACTCAGTCAACCTGGCTTGATAGTCCATATTCTGTCTCAGAGTCCTGTCACTGGGGCTCAGGAGAAGAAGGGTAGGAGCTGCTCCCTTATGGCATTTGGCAAGGCAGCCCCATTCAGCCCACGCATGAAAACGGAGTGCTTTGGGGCAGGGGTGAGGGGACCCTTTTCAGCCTGAGGGAGAATCAGTGGTTAGAGTGCAGGACTGGGACTCAAGAGACCCGGGTTCTAGTCCCCACTCAGCCATGGAGCTCACTGGGTGACTTTGGACCAATCACTGACTCTCAGCCTAATCAACCTCACAGGGTTGTGGTGAGGATCAAATGGAGAAGAGGAAGAGGATTATGTATGTTTGGCTTTATCATAGAATCATAAAATAGTGGAATTGGAAGGGGCCTCTGAGGCCATTGAGTCCAACCCCCTGTTCAATGCAGGAATCCACCTCAAAGCATCCCAGACAGATGGCTGTTCAGCTGCATCTTGAAGGCCTCTAGTGTGGGACAGCCCACAAACTCCCTAGGTCATTGGTTCCAATGTCGTACTGCTCTAACAGTCAGGAAGTTTTTTCCTGATGTCCAGGGTGATCCTGTGCATGTTTCTTCAGACGTAAGTCCCACTTTGTTCAATGAGGCACATTCTCAGGCAGCTATTGCAGCTTTAATGAAGAAATACATGTTTCTTGAGAGGCATCTTCTCTTAGATGTCACAGGTTGCGCCTGACAAAGGTCGCTCTTCCAGTGACTGTCCAAAGCACTGGAGCTCTGCTGGTCTCCTTGGCATCTGGACACCCCACAATCTTCTTGTTTGGCACGGATAGCCACAACAGGAACTGCTACCCGATTATCAAACTTATTCCATTGCTATGAGGACTAGCAACTTGTGTGTGAGAGAGAGTTTTAAATGAACTGTATGATTATTAAGATTCTAGAAACAGGTTATAGCTTGGTTCCATTGTCATACTGCTCTAACAGTCAGGAAGTTTTTCCTGATGTCCAGTGGAATCTGACTTCCTATAACTGAGCCCGTTATTCCGTGTCCTGCATTTTGGGATGATCGAGAAGAGATCCTTGCCCTCCTCTGTGTGACAACCTTTCAAGTGCTTGAATTGTGCTATCATGTCTCCCCTCAGTCTTCTCTTCTCAAGAGAAGGCAACATTTCAATGGCAACTCTATCTGGGATCAACAGGGGCATGCTTATATGGCTGCCCAGAAATACTGCCTGCGATTTCCCCCTATTTTCCCCACTCCCTATAATTCTGATTAGTCCAGCCAATGTGAACATGGAAGAGAAATTTTGGGGCTGCCACCGCTCCCCCCGTCTGCTGCAAAACGGAAGTATAACGAGCTAAATCCTTTCCAAAGACCACCGCTTCCTAATGTAAACCATCGCCTGCTCCGGATGAAACCTTCAGGGTTGCAGAAAGGTGCCAAAAGACGGGACAAAGAAATCTCCCTTCATCTGACGATGGTGGGCGGTGAAACGAAAGCGCCAGAGATGACACTGCCTACATGCTCACTGCCTCTCTGCCTGTCCAGCCAACGAACGGCAGCTCTTGTGAGAAAGAGGATGAGGATCAAGAGCAGCTGGTAATGACGGCAGTAAGGCCCATGGAAGGCGTTTTGCCGAAGGGATCTCAAAATCCTGGAGCATCCACTTATTTTTCTCCCCATGGAAAACAGACCCAGTCTTTCCTGGGTCTGCCACTGCTTCTGCTAAAATCTACTGGCCCGTTTAGTATTTTTGGCCCCGCCCCTTTGCCTGTAGCTCCGCCCACCACTGGGATGAGGCTCCAGAGAGCTCATTGAATTTGGCCTTCGAGATGAAAGAGGTTCCGCATCCCTGGCCTAGACCCTGGGATTGCTCTGTATCTTTCGAAGTTGCACAGAAGGGAGGATGACACACCATGTGCAGCGCTTCTGGTCACTGGATCATGCTGTTGGCAAAGGATACGCTTGGTGAAATTCTCCCTTCTCGGCACATTAATGCACAAGGGTCTTATGCCTGAAAACAACAGCGACAGGCCCTTCGTCTCACTTCTATCAGGGTGGCTCTGGTTAAAATCTTGCCTCTGCCTTCAACTCATTAGATCAGGTCAGAGAACCCCCGATCTCTCACTTCAGCCCCCCCCCCCCCGGTCTACAAAATGCAGATGATGATGGCTGTTTTGTTGTGGGATTAGTGAGGGAATGAGATAAACTATGGAACTCCCTGCCCCTGAGACGGAGAGGTGATTTGCACTTGGTGCCGAATCATGTGATGAAGACAGTTTCCTGGAACAGATTGCAAGCAAGCACGTCTTTGAATGCTATTCCAGAGCGGCGGTGCATGTGTGTGGACTTCCTTGCATATAGAAAACTAGAACTCCAGGGAGAAGTCTGCAGAGGGAGGGTATTAAAATGTAATTCTTCCCACCTGTAATTTGAAGTGGTACAGACTAAAGGAAACTGCACCAGAGAATTCCGCTGCATATGCAGATTGACCTTGAGCAGTGTCCGAACCTGAGTATCTGTCCTAAACATTGCAACTTGTGTTGGCTTTTGGAGACGGAGCTTGAGCTGTGAGATGGGATTTTGTCATATGTTAATAATCAAGCTGATAAACTCTTCGGCCATATCTTAGCATTTTAAATGTCGGCTTAATCGATTCCTATTTGCATCAAGTCTTTGGAATGGAGTGGCCTTGGAATTCAATGAATATAATCCCTTGGTCCATGGCTTGGTGCAACCACGGTTGCCTGGGTTGCAAGACATTGTGAAGGAGCCCAGCAGGATCAGAACCCAGCAAGCCTAAATCTTTACGTCTGGGAATTAAACCGTTCATAGTGCCCTAAGGAGCAGGTGCATTACATGTGGAATAGTCTTGCAACCTCTCCAGCAACAGCCTCAGACTGATGGAGCCCATGAACAGACCAAAGCCATTTCTACACTGGCCTTCTTTACAGAGACTGCCCCTGGGTGGCCCCTGTGCGTTCAGATGACGCACAGGGTCTCCTGGGGGGGGGGGGACAGGCACGGGGTTTCCCATGGATAAGGGATCCCTGGGAAATCTCGATTTTTCCACAGTCCCGGGAACTTCCCGAGACCGCTGGAGATGTGGCCGTCCATCCTGCCTGGTGCCACGCTTACTCACGAGTAAGCACAGCATCAGAAATGGGCATAGAGCCACACTGCGCGACCCCGTGCCCATCAGGGGAGGAGGTGGCAGCAATTGCGCCACCCCTGGATGGCAGGGAAAGGGGTGAAGGCATGATTTTGCTTCTTCTTCTTCTTTTTTTTTTTTACTTACATTTGGCACTGGAGCGCACCTGCGCTCCCTCCTCAGGCCCTAAAAAAAATTGGTGGGCCTGACATCCCATTTCCTTCCAGGACATCGTGCACCGCATGTGTGCGCTGAGGGACACTCTCGCCATGAGGATATCGCAAGAGCCTCCCTCCTCCCTCCCGGAATGCCAGGAGGTTTAGAAAGGGCCCAAGTCTGTTGTGCTTCTCCCTGACGCCAGGGGATCACAGAAACCTGATGTCCGGGGCTGCAATGTCCATCTTTGCCTACTGCCAAAGTGTGCTAAACTAGGGATGTGCAAATCAGCAAACCTCAAACTCACTGAAGTTTTCCAAATTCCACCTCAAAGCTCATTCCATTTTGCGTCCATATCACTTATGAGCTTTGTTTTTTTTATTTTTGCATGAAAATGCATGCCTACTTTCATGCTCATGTTTCCAAATGTGCGCATCAATTTCCTCCCATTGATTAAAGCATGTCAGTCCACCATTTTCAAAAGGGCACTTTTTTCATGTACATTTTTCAAATGTATGCACTTTTCAGATGTATTTTTTTTGGGGGGGTGGGGGGGCGATTCCGCAAATTGCATTGCAAGCTCGGAAATGGACACACTTCAGCTACGAATCGCATTCATGTCTGAGTTCAGTTCCCAGGAGGTGCAATCTGGGTCAATTCTGGAGAAAAACAAACTTGATCATCTCTCAGACAGCTCTACTCTTTCCCAACCTGGCCCCCTCCAGATGTGTGGGGAATACCACTCCCATCACCTCCAGCCAGCAGGACTGGGATGGTAGGGGATGATAGGAGTTGCAGTTGAGTGTGTACAAATTGTGTAAAGTCCATTCCATCTGTGTTTTGCGAATTGTCAGGCGCCTTTCACTCCATCACCCACCCACCTGCAGAATCGGTTTTTTTTTTGTTGTTGTTGTTTCTGCAAAATTTCCCCCAAAATGCACATGAGGAAAATGCACGTTTTTGGCAATTTTTTCCTCTCCCCCCCCCCCAATATTTCTACAACAAAATTTGTGCAAAATTCCTGAAGGTTAGAAAAATGAACTACAAACCTGCAGAATCTGCCCAACAGGAGGAAAGCTGGCCCGCCGCGTAATCTGTGGGCCAGCTTCATAAAAAATCTGGACTCATTTGGTTGCAGATTTCTTCAACATCCCTAGTTATAGTGCAGGCCAAGGCATCGGGCCTGGAGGAGAAGGCTATTCCTGGAGGAGAAGGCTATCAATGGCTACTAGCTCTGATGGTTATGTGCTACCTCCAGTGTACAAGGCAGTAAGCTTGTGTGCACCAGTTGCTAGGGAACATGGGTGGGAGGGTGCTGCTGATCCAGCAGGCCTCTTCTTATGTTCTTATGAAGGCTGCTCTAGGCAATGAGAGCTCATGCCCCTTTCTGTCAGTCTTTCTGGGGGGTGCTGGGGGGATTGGAGGAGGGAGAGGTGTGTTTGAAAAGTGATGCCCATGCCATTTGAGATTGGAACCCGTGACCATGAGACTTCGCAATAACCCTCTACCATTCAGTAATGGTATTTATTTACACATCTATGTTGCTCCAGCATGGGGTAATTTATTTTGTTGGGCCGCTTCCTGGTGGACTTTCTCCCAGTGTAAATAATAACAGAAATAAAATTATTTTTAGGGTTTGCCTGCATCCCCAGAGTTCCCTCTCCTTCCCCCACACTGCCTCACCATCACCACCACCACCTCCCACCCTCCCTCCCCCACAGCAGCCACATTGTTTCCAGTGTTTGCCTTGGCCTGGTCCCAAGTCCAAGGCTCAGAAGTTACTATTATGAAAGTCCAATTGCTTTGAGTTGGAGGAGGTGGCAGGAGGTGGGGTGTAGAAATGAGAATCCTGGACATCCTCCAGCCCAGAATGACTGCGAGATGCGTGAATTTGGATCCGTCTGCTGCCGGCCCCTCTTGGGAGCTTTTGCCTTTGGCTCTTTCCCAGCGGGTAATGCAAGGATCAGAGTCGGATCCAGGGAAGACGGAATTGTTTGCTGCAGAACCGGCAGGTCATAAAAAGAGCAGAGACCCTCTGAGGGTTTCCCATATTCACGAGGGGCTTCCGATGGAGACTAGATGCCGATGGCCAACGGATGCTTTGCGGCTGGACCAGTGCCCAAGCAGCTTTGAAGTGAAGACCTCTTACCCCGACTCTGGATCCATCATTTTCTCTGCCCGGATAACAAGAATAATGATAAGCAGGAACTTCCTTTGAGGGACCCCTATTGCCTCTCTCAATCAAACAACACTAAATGAGCCCTGAGCAATCCGGACACAACCCTCTCCAAAACCTCCGAGTTATTGCTGAGAGAAGATACCAAGGCAGGAAATCAGCTGCTAAACCATCCCTGATTAGAAAGGGCTGAGAATTTTTGTTTCAGGTCAGCTTCGATAAGAATTTCCCAAAATTCACAAATTTCTCCACGTTTCGGACAAAAAGCAGTTTCTCATGGCACACTGCAGTTCTCCAATGGCATTTTGCTTTGGAATTTGTAGCTTAGATACCCCCCCCACACACACACACACACCTGATGATATTGTGGACTGTTGCATTATTTGGTGGATGCTTGATTCCCCCAGTTGGTGGATATTTTAATTTCCTCTTTTCAGCTCTGAACGTATCCAAAACTAGCATCTTCAGAAAAATGCAATAATAACTTCTGGTTCATAACTAATTGTCTTTGCTCATTAAATCATGACTAATGGAAAAGTTTGGCGATGGAAGGAGCACGGTGCAATGTCTGCATTGGGAAGTTGGTGTGTCAGTGACTAATTATATTCTCAGCGCTGTACAATTCCTGGTTTAAGAAGTTCAGGTTCTGTTAAAGAGTGGGCGAGAAACACCGATTTGACCCCCCAAAATCATTACATTGATCCAGTAATTTGAGAAGAAACAGTTCTGTGAAATCTCTCCCTCCCTCCCAAAAGAAAAAAACACACACATTTATTTCTTTGATTCATTTAGCTTAATTACCAACATGTTTATTTGGGGGATATGTCCCAGGGAACTCGATGGGACATTTCTGATTAGACATGCATAAGATTACACTGCATCTCTGTTCACACCACTGCCGCCCCCCCCCCCATAAAAAAAGAATACGGCATGAGAAAGTCTTTTTCAAGAGGCACAGAGTATATAGATAGTTGGGCATGTTTTGTCCAGTTTTGGAATAATAGATATGGGAATCATAGGCTTGAAATGTTTTTGTTGCATTCATAATCTGTATCATTATTTACATAGCCAATATCATATGTATTGTTTTTTTTCCATATATATATATATATATATATATATATATATTAGGGATGTGCACTGGATCGGACCCGATCCACGATCCGAGTCCGGTCCAGTGGGAAATCGGATAAATTATCCGATTTCCGATCCCGCAGCTGGATCGGCCGATCCAATCCGAACCGGTCCGAAAAAGCTCCGAACCGGTTCGGCGGATCGGCGGATCGGCGGGCGCCCACTGGCGCCCACCGCCGCTTCCATTGGCGGGCGCCAGCGGGCGCCCGCCGATGAAAGTGGACAGCGGGGGGGGGAGGAGGGGGGCACTTACCTTCTCGGCCCGGTGGCTCCCGTCCGGCGCCGGCGCCTACTACTACTAGCAGGCTCCGCGGCCTGCTCTAGGGTGGCGCGCCGGGTGATGTCATCACCCGGCGCGCTACTCTAGAGCAGGCCGCGGAGCCTGCTGGTAGTAGTAGGCGCCGGCGCCGGACGGGAGCCACCGGGCCGGGAAGGTAAGGAGGGGGTGCGTGGAGGGGAGGAGGGGGCGCGCGGAGGGGGGAGGGGGGAGGGGGGCCCTTACCTTTCCGGCCCGGCGGCTCCCGTCCGGCGCCGGCGCCTACTATTCCCAGCAGGCTCCGCGGCCTGCTCTAGGGTGGCGCGCCGGGTGATGTCATCACCCGGCGCGCTACTCTAGAGCAGGCCGCGGAGCCTGCTGGTAGTAGTAGGCGCCGGCGCCGGACGGGAGCCGCCGGGCCGGAAAGGTAAGGAGGGGGTGCGTGGAGGGGAGGAGGGGGCGCGCGGAGGGGGGAGGGGGGCCCTTACCTTTCCGGCCCGGCGGCTCCCGTCCGGCGCCGGCGCCTACTATTCCCAGCAGGCTCCGCGGCCTGCTCTAGGATGGCGCGCCGGGTGATGTCATCACCCGGCGCGCTACTCTAGAGCAGGCCGCGGAGCCTGCTGGTAGTAGTAGGCACCGGCGCCGGACGGGAGCCGCCGGGCCGGAAAGGTAAGGAGGGGGTGCGTGGAGGGGAGGAGGGGGCGCGCGGAGGGGGGAGGGGGGCCCTTACCTTTCCGGCCCGGCGGCTCCCGTCCGGCGCCGGCGCCTACTATTCCCAGCAGGCTCCGCGGCCTGCTCTAGGATGGCGCGCCGGGTGATGTCATCACCCGGCGCGCTACTCTAGAGCAGGCCGCGGAGCCTGCTGGAAGTAGTAGGCGCCGGCGCCGGACGGGAGCCGCCGGGCCGGAAAGGTAAGGAGGGGGTGCGTGGAGGGGAGGAGGGGGCGCGCGGAGGGGGGAGGGGGGCCCTTACCTTTCCGGCCCGGCGGCTCCCGTCCGGCGCCGGCGCCTACTATTCCCAGCAGGCTCCGCGGCCTGCTCTAGGATGGCGCGCCGGGTGATGTCATCACCCGGCGCGCTACTCTAGAGCAGGCCGCGGAGCCTGCTGGAAGTAGTAGGCGCCGGCGCCGGACGGGAGCCGCCAGGCCGGAAAGGTAAGGAGGGGGTGCGTGGAGGGGAGGAGGGGGCGCGCGGAGGGGGGAGGGGGGAGGAGGGGGCGCGCGGAGGGGGGAGGGGGGAGGGGGGCCCTTACCTGCCCGGCCCGGCGGCTCCCGTCCGGCGCCGGCGCCTACTACTACCAGCAGGCTCCGCGGCCTGCTCCAGGGTGGCGCGCCGGGTGATGTCATCACCCGGCGCGCTACTCGAGAGTAGGCCGCGGAGCCCGCTGGTAGTAGCCGCCGGCGCCGGACGTGCCGAGAAGGTAAGTGGCGGGGAAGGGGGCTTACCCCGCCCCGGAGCCGTCCGCTTCTATCCGCTGGCGCCCGCGGGCGCCAGCGGATGGAAGCAGGCGGCCCCAGGGGGGGTAGGGAGCGCGGGGGAGGGGGTTTACCTGCCGGGGCCGTCCACAGCGGACGGCCCTGGGGGGGGAGGGAGTTAGGCCCCCCCTTACCCACCCGCCGCCATTTTTTCCTCATAGACTTGCATTGCAATGCAAGTCTATGGGGAAAAAAATGGCGGCCGATCCAAAAATTTCCGATTTTTGGATCGGGATCGGACTCGATCCGGTCCGGGGGGCCTCCGATTTTGTCCGAACCGGTCCGGGACAAAATTGGAGGTCCCGATCCGGGTCCCGATCCGATCCGGGGGGTCCGTGCACACCCCTAATATATATACATATAATATACTGCCCCATAGCCGAAGCTCTCTGGGTGGTTTACATAAGATTAAAACAATTAAAAACAATATACCAATATATGAAAGTCTTTTTCACTTTTGGGTCTGCTTTTGAATAAAGTAGACCCAATGATTTTGCAAGATCTTCTTATTTATTTCACCATGTCACCATGTCGCTGACTAATCAAAACTGCTCATTTTGGTGTGGATGAAGCAGCTTTGAAATGATCATTGTCATTTTGAGCCAAACCCTTGATGTTGTTGCAACTACGATGCTTAGGAAATCCTCCCCATCAAAATGGCTTCTTATTTTGGAGGTTCTCAGTTACTAGGGTTAAATCTACACTACTGCTTTATAGCGGTATTGAAGCGCACTACTAACTGCTAGAGCACAACCCACATTCCATATGTCGATTTCATAGTGTTACTTCCTGATTTTTATTCCACATTATCCAAAAGACCGCATCAAATGACATTGTGTGTCTTAAGAAATATAAATGTGCAAGAGGAATACAGCATTACCATGATGGGATCGTAATGATTGGATACAAGGTGTAGATCAGGCCCTGGTCTCGTTTCCAGAATGGCAACAATGCATTAGCAATTAGCATCGGGGCACGACTCTACCTGGGCCTGCGACGGAAGTGGGTGCCCCCATGTTAGGACCTCATGGGCCCAGGGAGATGTGGCCAGGACAGGCCCGCACCTGACTGCTCTGGAGCTGGGCATGGTTCTGCCATGACCTGCACCCCCTTTGTCTTCCCCCCCGTTTTAATGGCTTCTGCCATTAACGCAGCAGGGGAAATACGCAATTTCCCCAAATCTGTGGAAATTGTGTATTTTCTTCCTCCACTCTAATGCCAGAGTGGTGGGAGAAAATACACAGTTTCCCCTGCCTTGTTATTTGCCGAGGGCTTGGAAGGCTCACGCAGCCTCCCGAGCGCTCAGCAAGCTCGCTACCTGGAAAGGGTTCAGATGAACAGGGCTTGACAAATTCACAGGGCGAGCGTCCCACAAATCCTTTATTCCCTATTAACAATCTGCCATTCTTCCATTCCCCCTCCCCCAACTTCACTCAGATCCATAGTAGTTTGGCATCCTGCTTTCCCTCTCTTAACGGTTACTGATGTGCACCTCCGGATGTCCACCACTGGAAAATCTGGTTCTTTTTTTGACTCGACTGAGTTCCATGGCGTGTATGACCCACTTTGTGTTTGCAAACCGAGTTGCAGGCTTTACCCCCAAACTTCAGGAACTTTCGACGCTCATTTCTGAGCAATTTGCATAAATTGCAGTCCAATCTGCGCAAATCGCAGAACCTGCAAAAAGTGTGTAAAATGTCCCAGAAACTTCATGAAATGGCCCACTCACTGCAGACTGAGGCAGGATCCACACTACAGCTTCCTAATGGTTTATAACAGTTTTGACAAGTGTTCGGGCCCAGGACACGTTCCATATATAGTTTTTAAAATGTTTTCAGAATATTCTACCCTGCTTGTGGAGATCTGGCCTGAGTTCCCACCGCAATGGGAACAGGAAAGAAGAATGGGGGCTGAACCTAGGCAAACTCATCAAATTCCACCTCCCAAATAGATTTCTCCAACATCACTGTGTCCATCCAGAGCATATTCTGCAGTCATGCCAAGTGTGTCTGACTGGGTCCCTGAGGGCCAGACACAGGGTGGGGGTCTGCTGCCCTCATGAACCCTGTCGGACACTCGCGACAACCCTAGATGTCTCTCTGAGTCAAAGATGCATAAGCTCAGGCTAAATGAGTATGGCAGCCCTCTGGTTCTCGGCCCTGTTCAGTCCCACGTGAAGGGTTCATGTGTCTGGAATGCAGCAAAACCTGTCCACAGCAAAAGGGGTGGACCGTATTCCCCTCTGCTCCTGTGGAGGGTCATGCAGCAAGCCTGGTGAGCCATCGTTATGAGTGCAGTAATAGCACCTCGTTCATAGGAAGCAAGAAGGAGCCCTTGCTGAAGGCAGGGTTTTACTTCAGTGTTCATGCTGCAATTTCTCTCTGCAGTTTTGAACATTGCAGGCCTCTCTCCACACCCCTTCTGTTCCAAAGCTTTCCTCCCTGGGTTTTTAGAACCCATCATTTATAAAACCACACAAGTCGCTTTTCATTTTTCTCCCCCCTGGTCCTGTAGTCTGTGGTTCGTGAACATTCTCCTGTACTCATATTTTAGCACTTCCTCCTCCCGCTGCACCTCATTAGGTTTCCTTTTTTAAAAAAAATATAAAAAACAACACCCAGATTTTCTTTTGGGGAATATAAAACTTCTGCATCCAGAAAAATTGGGAAAGCTAAGGAAGGGAGAGTCCTGTCTTGGACAGGTTCCTGCACATGGGATCTTCTCATCAGAGAAATGCCATGAGATCTTGTCAATTTAAAGCTTGTGATTTTGCAAAAGGAAGGGTAGCTGGATAGAAGGCTGGTGCTCCTGAGGTTTTGCAGGACTGCAAAAGGAGACTTAGGGCTCATCTACACCTAGAGCCCTTTTGGGAGTGGGGAGGGATGATCGCAAAGTTTTCAGCTTCAGTGATCGTCCCTCACGGGGCACACGCCAGGGACTTTTCCCGCAATTAGGAGAGCCACTTCGAGGAGAAGTTGTTGGTTCTTTTACAACTCGTGAGGCTTCCACAAGATCAGAGTTGTGATCCTGCGTGAAGCTGCGATTGTTTTGTTTTGTTTTGGTGTTTTGTTTTTAAACCCAAACACATGCGGTGCTAAAACACGCCGATACCCATTCAAAACATTTATTTATTTATTTATTTATTTATTTACTGCATTTCTATACCACCTGTGATGCCTTATCCTAGCCCCTTGCTGCTGCTGCTGCTGCTGCTGTCCCACCTTTACTATTAGGCCCCACAGCTCCACAGCCCAGCAACCTGGCTTCAGACAAGCATTTAGGTTCCTGCTTCCACCAGTACCTTCCTCAGGTACGCTTTAATGTCCACACCAGTTGGATGAAATTAACAAGTTTTATTAACATCGAGTATATTGCGTGCACAGTAAGCTTATTGGTTTCTTTAGTACATTTGCATAGCGGTTTCAAATATATTGCTTATATGTTTCAAAATGTTTCTTAAGCTAAACTGTTTCCTCTCAATATCAATCAATCAAAACATCTCACTAAATACTCTCTCTCTCTCTCTCTCTCTCTCTCTCTGCTCAACCCCCCTCCTCAATTCAACTCCAAACAACTCCTTTTCAGCTCTCCCGCTGTCTGACACATATATATTCCATTCGCTCCCCAGCTCCTCCCACTCTCCCACACTCCACCAATCCAGGCACTCCAAACAACTAACCAATCAGCTCTCACTTACCACTCATTCCATACTCACCCAGACCTGAAACTCCACATTGGTCACATTTCTAAACAGTAGAATATCACGCCGCCCAATAGCCGGAGCTCTCTGGGTGATTTACAAACATTAAAACCATAAAAACCATTCAAAATATAAAATGACAGTATAAAAACATAATTCAAAATACAGTGTAAAAGCACAACAGCCATGCAGAAATTAATACAGATTTCAAATACAAATTTAAACAGCAAGGTTAAAAATCAAACTGAAGAACTGTTAAAATACTGTGAGAATAAAAAGGTATTCTCCTGGCATCTAAAGTAGTATAATGTAAATGCAGGCAAACCTCTCTGGGGAGTTCATTCCACAGCAAGGGTGCCACAGCAGAGAAGGCCCTCCTCCTGGTAGCCACCTGCTTCACTTCCTTTGGCAGGGGCTCACGGAGAAAGACCCCCGAGGATGATCTTAGGGTCCGGGCAGGTACATATGGGAGGATGCGATCCTTCAGATTTATTTATTTATTTATTACATTTGTATACCGCCCCATAGCCGAAGCTCTCTGGGCGGTTTACATAGGATTAAAAACAATTAAAAACAATATACAAAAATTAAAACAGCAAAAACATACAACATACACACAATCTGTACATTTAAAAACCACTTCAACACTTCAAAAAACTACAAAAACAAAACAAAACAAAACAAACCCAGGCTCCTCAGATATTGCCAAATGCCTGAGAGAAGAGGAAAGTCTTGACCTGGTGCTGAAAAGATAACAATGTTGGCGCCAGGCAGGCCTCGTCGGGGCCAGATAATGGCTTGTGGCCAGATAACCTGGCCCCAAGCCGTTTAGGGCTTTGAATGTTAATACCAGCACTTTGAATGCTCTCATCCTCACCCCGATACCCATGGGATCACTCCTTGCAGCTGCTTGCGTGGTCACTGAGCCCCACTATTCACGAGGAACAACTTCAGGAAGGGAGGGCACACCAGCCACCCACCTCAGGATTATACCGCGAGAGGGGAAAAAACAGGACAAAAGCCACCATCCATATCCCAGGAAAACTGAGGGTTTATCCCCAGATCATTCCTGGATCAGCGACCTTGATATTATCATGAAAGAAATGGCTTGTGTGGATAAGGCCATTGATAGCCCAGAGTGCCTGCTGGCTTGGACTGATCCTGATTCTTGGACTTTTCTATGCCTGGCCCATGTAGCATCGAGATACCAAAGTGGAAGCTCTGGTCATCAAAATCTCTGAATGTGGGGGATTATTCTGGATTTACTCTTGAACCTTTGTCTTCACCCTTGGATTTGATAGGCCATGGCCCATGTAGCACAGAGGTACCAACAAAGATTTCACGGTTAGACTAAATCTCTGCTGGTGTGGATAAGGTAGGGTGACCAGATAAAATCCAGGTCAAGGCTCATGTAACTTTAACAGTTGTAGAGAAAAGGGAATTTCAGCCAGAGTCATTTGTATGCTATTAGTTCCTGGTGAAATTCCCTCTTCATCACAACAGTTAAAGTTGCAGGGGCCCTGCCTTCTTTTGTATACGGTCACTCTAGTATAGTGCCTGCACCTTTAACTGTTGGGATGAAGACGGAATTTCACCAGGAACTAATTGCATACAAATGACACTGGCTGAAATTCCCTTTTCTCTACAACTGTTAAAGTTACATGAGCCCTGACCTGGATTTTATCTGGTCACCCTAAGATAAAGCCTTATTTTCTAAAACAAACAAACAAACAAACCCATTCCTTTCAGAAATTAAGCTTAAACTGCCACCTCCCTCCCACTGCCTTTTCCGCACCAGCTCCGTCTCGGTCTCCCTCTGTGTGTTTGTCTCTCTCTCTCTCTCTTATATAGTGAATTCATGAATGATGTTTCCTTGGGCACCTCTAAGCCAATCGTTTATTGACATTATTCCTAATCTCCCTAAATCCTTTTCTCATCCCCCTGTCCTCACCACCATTCAAGGCACTTTGCAGTATTCTGCCTGCTGCTATAAACTCTTATTACTCTGCTTCCCACTCCTCTATTTTGGGGGGGGGGTCTGTGGGTGCATGCGTCATTTCTATATTCTCGAAAAGAGAAGCGGTAAGAAGCTTTTACTTTTTTTTTGCAGGGCCCTGGGATGGATCTCCCCTTCCATCCTTTTATGACAAGGTGGAGCCCATCGTACCATGAGCTGTTCTCCAAAGTGCCACTGGTTTTCTAGACTAGTCACTTTGACTACAAAAGGATCGCAAGGGATTCAGTGGCTCACTTATCTTTTGCGATAGCCCCCTTAGCTATTTGTTTTGAGAAAGCCACAGGCAGGAAGGACTTGGCCCAAACTGAGGGAAATCAGGGGGCTGGCTTGTGGATTTCAATAAGTACCTCCCAATCTCTCCCACTCATAATTCATAAACCTGATTCATCTGATAAATAATCGAGATGGACTGTTCCAGAGCTCTAATTTCTCTTAGGGGCATTCCCATGCTGCACATGACCACATCTTAGTGTGCCAATGAAGCACTGCAAGAGAAATGCAGAAAAGGCAGGTACATTGGATGCTTTACTCAACCCGGTGTCTTCCAGATGTGTTGGACCACAACTCCCATCATTGCTGGCTAGGAATTAGGGGTGTGCATCGGATCGGATCCGATCCACGATCCGAATCCGATCCGCCCCAAAAATCGGAAAATCCGATCCGATCCGATCCGATCCACCATCCGATCCGATCCGATCCGATCCGGCGAGGTCCGATCCGGATCGGATCGGCGGATCGGACGCCATTTTAAATGCGTTTTTCCCATAGCAAAGTATTGTTGTTTTACAAAAACGCCTATAACTTTTTCATTTTTAACGACAGAAGGATGAAACTTGGGCACATTGTACACTGGTTAGGGATAGGTATCTGTGAGAAATTTCAGAAAGATTGGTGCATGCAGTTTGTGGCAATTGATTTTTTAATAAATAACATGGAATGCCTATAACTCGGTCATTTTTAAAGTTACACACATGAAACTTTGCCACATTGTAGGTGGTACCTTGGGACCCACGTGTGTGAAATCCCAGAACCGTGGGTGCTTGCCTGGTGTGGCAATGAATTTTTGAAAAATGGGTAGTAGTGGGGTAAATGCAGTTATGCCTCCCATGTTTTTATTTTTAAAGATACAAACAGGACACTTCGGCACATTACAGGGAACACTTCCCTTGATATGTGTGTAAAATTTCAGACAGCTAGCTCCAGGCATGTGTTGGCAATGAATTGTTGAAAATTGGGTAGCAGTGGGGTAAAATACAGTTTTGCCTCCCATTTTTTTATTTTCAAAGATACAAACGGGAAACTTTGGCACATTGCAGGGAACACTTCACTTCAAATGTGTGTGAAATTTCCGGAAGCTAGGTGCAACATTTTAGTGGGAAACGAACGTTTATTCATGGCATTTCACATGGGATTTATGGGTTGGTTTGAAGAGCTACAAAACTCTAACTCGCTCACATGGCACAGGACCTATGCCCGCTCAAACGCTGGAAATTTCACAAACTTTGGTGCAATGCTTTAGTGGGAAAACAAAGGTTTATGCATGGCATTTCACATGGGATTTATGGGTTGGTTTTAAGAGCTACAAAACTCTAACTCGCTCACATGGCACAGGACCTATGCCCGCTCAAACGCTGGAAATTTCACAAACTTTGGTGCAATGCTTTAGTGGGAAAACAAAGGTTTATGCATGGCATTTCACATGGGATTTATGGGTTGGTTTTAAGAGCTACAAAACTCTAACTCGCTCACATGGCACAGGACCTATGCCCGCTCAAACGCTGGAAATTTCACAAACTTTGGTGCAATGCTTTAGTGGGAAAACAAAGGTTTATGCATGGCATTTCACATGGGATTTATGGGTTGGTTTTAAGAGCTACAAAACTCTAACTCGCTCACATGGCACAGGACCTATGCCCGCTCAAACGCTGGAAATTTCACAAACTTTGGTGCAATGCTTTAGTGGGAAAACAAAGGTTAAACTTTATTATTTTAAACCTTCAGGAAAGGGAGGGGGAGGCTGTGTTTGTGTGTGTGTGTTTGACAGCTTGATCCACCAATTGTGCTTTAGAATACATGACTGAATCACCCAATCCTGTGAAGACTTTCTTCAGCCTCCAATCGCAATGCTGGAGGAGGGCACCAGTATATATTCTCTCAGCCCTGCCCTTCTGGCTCTTTGTGGGTTGAACGTGGAGGAGATTAGGGAGTGTTTTGGAGCTGTGTTGGAGAGACTGTATTGATTTGATTGCATTTGGAGGTGGTTTTGAGGAGTTTCTGATCTTTTACTTCAGCTTTTCTTGTTCTCTCTCTTGGCTTTCCTTTCTCTCTTGCCTTTCCTTTCTTAGATAGCACGTTTGTTTGTCTGTGAGTTCAGTTTGTCTTTGCAGTGAGTGTGTTTGTTTGTTCTACTTTCGCTTTCTGAAAAAAACTCAAAAAAATAATAAAAAAATATTTCTATCCTCTCTCTCTCTCTCTCTCTCTTTCTCTGTGTGTGTGTGTGTGTGTGTGCGCGCTTGTGAGTGAGTGTGTGTTGCTGGGCTGTGTAGCCTGCTGCTACAAACACAAAAAAAGTCAGCAAAGCACACACTTACACAAAAATAAATAATAATAAAAATAAAATGAAGCGTGGCACTCAAAGGGGGGGTGCTCCCAAGGCAGCATTTGGGAGAGGCCGCTCTGGGCATGGCGCTGCTGCTGCTGCTGCTGGGACCAGCAGCAGGCAGCCTACTTCCACACCCCCAGTTAAACTGAGGCGTTCTCCACTGGGGCAGCAGAAGCAGGCAGAGGCAACTCAAAGTAGTGCCTGCAGGGCACTCTTTCAGCAACATGAGGCAGGTGCTGGGAGCAGCAGTGGGCATGAAGAAGGAGCACTATATCCAGCTCCTTCTTTGGTGGGTGAGCCTGTGAACCCGCTGACTGATCTTTTCCCAGATCTTGTGGAAGTCAGCGAGGTTCAGAGTGAGGAGGAGGACTCTGATGTGGGGCAAGAGGAAGAGCAGGCAGCACCAGAGACTTACTCTCCACAATCCGTCCTCTCTTCCACTCATTCCCTTGCTCCTGAGGTGACACCACAGAGCGAAGGCGCCGGCAGGCCGTCTGTGTCACCCCAGAAGCGACAGGCAAGCAAGGTGTGGGACCACTTTGAGGTGGCAGTGGATTCCCGCTTTGCTGTCTGTCGCCACTGCAAGATGTCAGTGAGCAGGGGAAAAATGCCAGGCCACTTCACCACCACGAACCTCACCCGCCACATGCAGAGGCACCACCAGTCTGTTTTGCTTGGGACCGAGGCGGGCACCTCGCAGCAGACTGGTGCTAGCGGCAAGGGCAAGCAGAAGGCTCCTGCAACTTCTGCCAGCTCTCAACCTCCCATCCCCAAGAGGCTTCGCCAGGCCACCATGGAAGAGATGGGGTGGGGGAAGTATGGAGCCACAAGGTGGCGTTTTCCAGCGCCCAACCAGATCACCAATTGCATCGGTGAGATGGTGGCGTTGGATGACCAGCCATTCAGCCTCGTCGAGAACGCAGGCTTCAAGAGGCTGATGGCTCTTGTGGTTCCATACTACAAGCCGCCGTGTCGCACCACCCTGAGCAGGCGTGTGGTGCCCTCCCTGTACCAGGCATGCAGGGAGTTAGTTCTGGGTCGTCTGTGCCAGGCAGAGGCACAGAAGGTGCACTTCACTTCGGACATCTGGTCCAGCGAAGGAGGAGTGCACGCTTACCTGTCCCTGACGGCTCACTGGTGGGGAGCCTCAGGGCAGGAAGCACCCAGGACTTCTGGGACTGGGAAGGAGGGCTGCCGCTGGGCCCTCCTTCATACCGCAGTCATGGACCAGTCCCACATGGCGGAGGAGATTACGGAGGCCATGAACCGCATGGTGGCAGGGTGGCTGGGCGGGCACCAGCACACCCGCGGTTACATGGTCACGGATGGGGGAGCCAATATGCTGAAGGCGGTGCGCGATGGCGGATTTGAGGGCATCCGCTGCATCGCGCACGTCTTCAACCTGGTCGTCAGGGATGGCCTTGGAGGCAGCAAGGCCCCTCTCCCTCCCCAAATCCGTAATCTCCTAGAGAGCTGCAGGAAGGTGGCTGGGCATTTCCACCACAGCGTGAAGGGCAGTCGGTTGCTGCGGGAGAAGCAGCAGGAGCTGGGACTTCCGCAGCACCGGCTAGTGCAGGACGTGGCAACACGTTGGAACTCCACCTACCACATGCTCGAGCGTATGGTGGAGCAACAGCGTGTTGTCCACGAGATGTTCAGGGTCGGGGACATTGGCATCCAGGCCCCACTGTCCAGGCAGCAGTGGGAGGCCATGTCCCAGCTTCTGGTGGTCCTCAAGCCGTTCCTTGAGGCCACCGAGACCCTGAGCAGCAGCACTGCCCTTCTCAGCCAGGTGCTCCCCGTGGCCAGGCATCTCCAGAATCAGATGGGCGAGTTTCTGGAGGCCGGGGATGCCGTCACCGGCAGGCGCTTCCTGCCAGAGGTGCGGGAAGTGGTGACGAGGCTGAGGGAAAGCCTATCCCGCCGGGTCCAGCCTCTCTACAACGAGAGGCAGTACATGTTGGCCACCATGTGCGACCCGCGCATCAAGGATGGGTTATGTGGGCAGACTTCCCGGGCAGGTTGGGTGGAAATGCTGGTGACGGACGTTCGGGCAGCCCGGGATGCCAGGATTGGGCAGGCAGAGGAGGAGCCCACCGAAGCCCAGGCGCTAAGTCCGCTGAGCACCACCAGCAGCGGCGGCACCAGCACCACCACACCCAGCAGGGGGACAGGCCAGGGGTTTTGGGACAAGGCTTTGCAGGCTGCGGTTGGGCATAGAGGCACTCAACCCAGCCGCCGCCAGGATGACGCTGCAGCAGCAGTGCAGCGTTACCTGGCGGAGCAGATGGAGGACGGCTCCATCGAACCCCTGGCCTACTGGTCATCTCGGCGCCAGATGTGGCCTGATCTGGCGCGGGTGGCCATGGACAGAATCAGCTGCCCACCGTCCAGCGTTCCAAGCGAGCGGGTGTTTTCCATGGCGGGCGACGTGGTCACACCCCACCGCTCTCGCTTGGACGCTGAGATTGTGGAGCAGCTGGTCTTCCTCAAGGTCAATCTGCCCCTGCTGGGATACCCCACCCTCATGCCCGCGGGGGAGTAATTGGCAGGCACCCCCCATCCATCCCACACCTTTGGGCAGGCACCGGCAGGCCCTTGATTTTTTAATTCTTATTTTCGGTTAATTAATTTTCTTTACTTTAATTTACTGGCTGTGTTGTTTACAGCTCAGTAACTCAACTCTGAACGATGGATCCCGAAGGGATCTAGTTTCTTTTCCTAGCCTCTTACATTGAGGGGATGCACAAGCATCTCACACATTCTATGTTGTTTGACTTGAACCAATGTGCTTGCACGTGTGCCTCTGAAATTGGACTCCGATGGCTCCCTCCAGGCCTTCTGTAAGGTCCCACACTTCCATGGGCGTTTCTTCTTGTAAGACCACGTCAGAGGCTCATGAGAACTTTGGATAAGAAGAAGGCTTAATTTTATCGCCAAGGAACGCATGCACCTCTCTGACTATGAACGAAGGACACGATAGGATTCCTCTTCCAGGCTCCTACATTGAGTGGATGACAAGCAGCATCCCACACTGTTTCTGACTGTGTCTTTTGGACTTATGTGGCAGCCTTGCAGGGCTGTCACTGTGTGTTGTGTTTATTTTGGCTATATGATTTAAAAAACTGCCTGCCCGCCTGCCCACCTGCTAGGTTGCCGCCATTGTGAAGTAGCCGGAATGCGTGGGCTGGTCTCACGGTTCTATTGCTTACTTGTGCAATGCGCAAGCGCCTGGCATCATGCCCGCCTCTGCCTCTGCCTCTGCCTGCCTGCCTGCCTGCCCGCCTGCTAGGTTGCCGCCATTGTGAAGTAGCCGGAATGCGTGGGCTGGTCTCACGGTTCTATTGCTTACTTGTGCAATGCGCAAGCGCCTGGCATCATGCCCGCCTCTGCCTCTGCCTCTGCCTGCCTGCCTGCCTGCCCGCCTGCCCACCTGCTAGGTTGCCGCCATTGTGAAGTAGCCGGAATGCGTGGGCTGGTCTCACGGTTCTATTGCTTACTTGTGCAATGCGCAAGCGCCTGGCATCATGCCCGCCTCTGCCTCTGCCTCTGCCTGCCTGCCCGCCTGCCCGCCTGCTAGGTTGCCGCCATTGTGAAGTAGCCGGAATGCGTGGGCTGGTCTCACGGTTCTATTGCTTACTTGTGCAATGTGCAAGCGCCTGGCATCATGCCCGCCTCTGCCTCTGCCTCTGCCTGCCTGCCTGCCTGCCCGCCTGCCCACCTGCTAGGTTGCCGCCATTGTGAAGTAGCCGGAATGCGTGGGCTGGTCTCACGGTTCTATTGCTTACTTGTGCAATGCGCAAGCGCCTGGCATCATGCCCGCCTCTGCCTCTGCCTCTGCCTGCCTGCCCGCCTGCCCGCCTGCTAGGTTGCCGCCATTGTGAAGTAGCCGGAATGCGTGGGCTGGTCTCACGGTTCTATTGCTTACTTGTGCAATGCGCAAGCGCCTGGCATCATGCCCGCCTCTGCCTCTGCCTCTGCCTGCCTGCCTGCCTGCCCGCCTGCTAGGTTGCCGCCATTGTGAAGTAGCCGGAATGCGTGGGCTGGTCTCACGGTTCTATTGCTTACTTGTGCAATGCGCAAGCGCCTGGCATCATGCCCGCCTCTGCCTCTGCCTCTGCCTGCCTGCCCGCCTGCCCGCCTGCTAGGTTGCCACCATTGTGAAGTAGCCGGAATGCGTGGGCTGGTCTCACGGTTCTATTGCTTACTTGTGCAATGCGCAAGCGCCTGGCATCATGCCCGCCTCTGCCTCTGCCTCTGCCTGCCTGCCTGCCTGCCCGCCTGCTAGGTTGCCGCCATTGTGAAGTAGCCGGAATGCGTGGGCTGGTCTCACGGTTCTATTGCTTACTTGTGCAATGCGCAAGCGCCTGGCATCATGCCCGCCTCTGCCTCTGCCTCTGCCTGCCTGCCTGCCTGCCCGCCTGCCCGCCTGCTAGGTTGCCGCCATTGTGAAGTAGCCGGAATGCGTGGGCTGGTCTCACGGTTCTATTGCTTACTTGTGCAATGCGCAAGCGCCTGGCATCATGCCCGCCTCTGCCTCTGCCTCTGCCCGCCTGCCTGCCTGGAGGTGCCCATGCAGCTGTGACTTTGCCTCTGCCAGTGGGACTTTGCCTCTGCCACTGGGACTTTGCCTCTGCCACTGGGACTTTGCCTGGAGGGAGCTGTGCCAAACTGTGACTTTGCCTGGAGGAGCCTGTGCCAATGTGACTTTGCCTGGAGGAGCCTATGTGCCACTGTGACTTTGCCTGGAGGAGCCTATGCCAACGTGACTTTGCCTGGAGGAGCCTATGCCACTGTGACTTTGCCTGGAGGAGCCTATGTGCCACTGTGACTTTGCCTGGAGGAGCCTGTGCCAATGTGACTTTGCCTGGAGGAGCCTGTGCCACTGGGACTTTGCCTGGAGGGAGCTGTGCCAAACTGTGACTTTGCCTGGAGGAGCCTGTGCCAATGTGACTTTGCCTGGAGGAGCCTATGTGCCACTGTGACTTTGCCTGGAGGAGCCTATGCCAACGTGACTTTGCCTGGAGGAGCCTATGCCACTGTGACTTTGCCTGGAGGAGCCTATGTGCCACTGTGACTTTGCCTGGAGGAGCCTGTGCCAATGTGACTTTGCCTGGAGGAGCCTGTGCCACTGGGACTTTGCCTGGAGGGAGCTGTGCCAAACTGTGACTTTGCCTGGAGGAGCCTGTGCCAATGTGACTTTGCCTGGAGGAGCCTATGTGCCACTGTGACTTTGCCTGGAGGAGCCTATGCCAATGTGACTTTGCCTGGAGGAGCCTATGTGCCACTGGAGTCCTCCGATCCACAGCGGCCGCACGAATAAGGTAAGTGTGTGCAGTCAACGCAGGGACACCTGAGAGTGTCCAGAAGTGGGGCAGTCTGAGATCTTACTTCCGAGTAAGCAAGCAGGCAGCCCCGTGTGCCTACTGGGGCGTGGGCACTCAGGACCGGGCAGATGCCAGTCCTGGGTGAGAGGGAGCCAATGGTGGAAAAGTATGATTTATCTCATGTTAATTCTTTTCCCCCCCCCCTCCTTCTTTTGCAGCCTATGGAACTCTTCGCCACTGCGCAAAGCGCACCCGTGATTCCAGACTGCCCATCTGCCCCAGCCATGGCCACATGGAGGTGGCCCCTCGATTCACGTCACCCCTACGACTCAGGTAAGAGTGCAGGCAAAGTGGCCATATAGAAAAGAAGGCAGGGCCCCTGCACCTTTAACTGTTGTGATGAAGAGGGAATCTCAGCAGGAACTAATTCCATACAAATGACACTGGCAGAAATTCCCTTTTCTCTACAACTGCTGAAGTTAGGAACCCTGACCTGGATTTGATCTGGTCAGCCTAACGTAGGGTGCTATTAGGAGTGAATGAATAACCCAAGGACAAAAGAAATGGTGATTCTCTAATGATCCGGTAAGCTGTGTCCTGCCAGACACAAAAGGATAGCCAATCCCTCTAACAATGGGCTCAGAAGAGTGATTTAGAAAGGGAGGGGTGCAGCAGGAGAAAGAGGATTGCATCACAAACAAGAGAAGTGTGCCGGTGGGAGACTAGTTACTAGGACTTGCATGTATTAATTAATACAAATCTTTATTTATTTTCCTTTCTTCTTTTGCAGTATAAAAGTATTTATGTAATATTCATTATCCCCCTCCTCTTCTTTTGCAGCCTATGGCACTCTCACTGCCACAGTGCCCGGGAAAGGAGAGACTTTGCCCATTACATGCCAGCCTGCCCGCCCGCTGCTGATGCCGCCTGCCGCCTTCCAGATCGTTCCTGCGAGGCGGGCCAGCCGCCTTCCTTGCACAAGCCATGGGACTAGGGGTCCTCCAGGAGAATCTCACCGAGTCCTCAACGCCCTCAGGACTATGGTAAGTGTTCTGTGAATGGGGGGGGGGCACCTTCCACCTAACTGAAGGTTGGCTGTCTGCCTGCTAACTTCCGAGTGAGCAGGCAGCCCCGTGTGCCTGCTTTGGCGTGGGCACTCAGGAAGGGCAATCCTGGGTGGAAGGGAGCTGGTTGTGTTAAAGTGGTCAACTAATATTCATTCTTTCCCCCCCCTCCTTCTTTTGCAGCCTATGGCACTCTCACTGCCACAGTGCCCGGGAAAGGAGAGACTTTGCCCATTACATGCCAGCCTGCCCGCCCGCTGCTGATGCCACCTGCCGCCTTCCAGATCGTTCCTGCGAGGCGGGCCAGCCGCCTTCCTTGCACAAGCCATGGGACTAGGGGTCCTCCAGGAGAATCTCACCGAGTCCTCAACGCCCTCAGGACTATGGTAAGTGTTCTGTGAATGGGGGGGGGGCACCTTCCACCTAACTGAAGGTTGGCTGTCTGCCTGCTAACTTCCGAGTGAGCAGGCAGCCCCGTGTGCCTGCTTTGGCGTGGGCACTCAGGAAGGGCAATCCTGGGTGGAAGGGAGCTGGTTGTGTTAAAGTGGTCAACTAATATTCATTCTTTTCCCCCCCCCCTCCTTCTTTTGCAGCCTATGGAACTCTTCGCCACTGCGCAAAGCGCACCCGTGAATCCAGACTGCCCATCTGCCCCAGCCACGGCCGCATGGAGGTGGCCCATCGATTCACGTCGCCCGCACGACTCTGGTAAGAGCCTGTCAGAGAGCTTACCCACGAGTAAGCAAGCAGGCAGCCCCGTGTGCCTGCTGGGGCGTGGGCACTCAGGACCGGGCACATGCCAGTCTTGGGTGGGAGGGAGCCAGTGGTGGAAAAGTATCATTTTTCTCATATTCTTCCCCCCCCTTCTTCTTTTGCAGCCTATGGAACTCTTTGCCACAGTGCCCAGGAGAGACGGTAATGCAGACTGCCCACCTGCCCGTCACTGCCCGCCTGGAAGTGGCATCTTATCAACAACGCCCTCAGGAGGACTACGGTAAGTGTTCTGTGAATGGGGGGGGGCACCTTCACCTAACTGAAGGTTGGCTGTCTGCCTGCTAACTTCCGAGTGAGCAGGCAGCCCCGTGTGCCTGCTGGGGCGTGGGCACTCAGGAAGGGCAATCCTGGGTGGAAGGGAGCTGGTTGTGTTGAAGTGGTCAACTAATATTCATTCTTTTTTCCCCCCCTTCTTCTTTTGCAGCCTATGGCACTCTCACTGCCACAGTGCCCGGGAAAGGAGAGACTTTGCCCATTAAATGCCAGCCTGCCCGCCCGCTGCTGATGCCGCCTGCCGCCTTCCAGATCCTTCCTGCAAAGAGAGCAAGCCGCCCTCCTCGCACAAGCCATGGGACTTGGCATTCGCCCTCAAGGAGAATGTCACCCAGTCCCCAACGCCGCTGTTGGACTTTGCCCATTAAATGCCAGCCTGCCCGCCCGCTGCTGATGCCGCCTGCCGCCTTCCAGATCCTTCCTGCAAAGAGAGCAAGCCGCCCTCCTCGCACAAGCCATGGGACTTGGCATTCGCCCTCAAGGAGAATGTCACCCAGTCCCCAATGCCGCTGTTGGACTTTGCCCTGGATGCCAGCCTGCCTGCCCGCCTTCCAGATTCTGCTGTGGAAGGAGAAATAAATAATACTAGGTGCTGCAAGAGACCATGTGGATTGGCTCTACATCAAAGCAGCCTTCTGGTTTAGAATTACATACTACACAAGAAAAGAACAATCACTTATCCTGCAAGATCCCTTCCCAGGCTAGGATCTGAATAATAGCTATTAGCTAGGATCTGAATAGCTATTACCTGGGATTAGCTACTAGTGCATTTGGTAGCATTCCTGCAACCAACACCTGTCTTGTCATGTAAATGTATGGGTCCCTAAAGCAATTTACAATCACTTTACATTTTACAAATGAATAAGTGAAACTTTCTTCCCTCATTACCAATCCACACCAGGCAGGCAATGTCCCCTTCCTGAAGGTTTAAAATAATAAAGTTTAACCTTTGTTTTCCCACTAAAGCATTGCACCAAAGTTTGTGAAATTTCCAGCGTTTGAGCGGGCATAGGTCCTGTGCCATGTGAGCGAGTTAGAGCTTTGTAGCTCTTCAAACCAACCCATAAATCCCATGTGAAATGCCATGAATAAACGTTCGTTTCCCACTAAAATGTTGCACCTAGCTTCCGGAAATTTCACACACATTTGAAGTGAAGTGTTCCCTGCAATGTGCCAAAGTTTCCCGTTTGTATCTTTGAAAATAAAAAAATGGGAGGCAAAACTGTATTTTACCCCACTGCTACCCAATTTTCAACAATTCATTGCCAACACATGCCTGGAGATAGCTGTCTGAAATTTTACACACATATCAAGGGAAGTGTTCCCTGTAATGTGCCGAAGTGTCCTGTTTGTATCTTTAAAAATAAAAACATGGGAGGCATAACTGCATTTACCCCACTACTACCCATTTTTCAAAAATTCATTGCCACACCAGGCAAGCACCCACGGTTCTGGGATTTCACACACGTGGGTCCCAAGGTTCCACCTACAATGTGGCAAAGTTTCATGTGTGTAACTTTAAAAATGACCGAGTTATAGGCATTCCATGTTATTTATTAAAAAATCAATTGCCACAAACTGCATGCACCAATCTTTCTGAAATTTCTCACAGATACCTATCCCTAACCAGTGTACAATGTGCCCAAGTTTCATCCTTCTGTCTTTAAAAATGAAAAAGTTATAGGCGTTTTTATAAAACAATAATTTGCTATAGGAAAAAGCATTCAAAATGGCGTCCGATCCGGATCGGAATCGGATCCGATCCGATCCGACACACGATCCGATCCGATCCGATCCGATCCGACCCCCCAGGTCCGATTCCGATCCGCTATCCGATCCGATCCGGGGGGTCAGTGCACATCCCTACTAGGAATGTCATCTAGAGGGAAACAGGTTATGGAAGGATGCCCTAGAAAATACCCTCATGAAAAGCCGGAAGTGATGCTATGCGGACTAAGACACCCACATTGACCCCACAATTGTCACCAGCCCTGTTCTGACATTACATTAAATGTGCATGTGATCAGTGCAAAGAACGGTATTTGATTACTTCAAATCATGTCTAGTGATTCTTAAATACTTGGCATTCTTTGTTTGCATCATCAGTCTACTTAACTAGCTGGTTGCCCCAAAGGCAACAGTCCTTTTTTGGTGCCCCAAAGACAACAAAAAGTACATCTTCATACTGCACTTAACTAAGCTATGGAATTCACTTCCACAGAATATAGTGATGGCCACCAGTTTGGGGATAAAATAGAACCCTGTGGGACTCTATGGCCTGGGTGCCATGCACAGAGCAATAATCCCCCAGCACTACCTTCTGGAATCAGCCATCCAAGTAGGAGCGGAACCACTGCAATGCAGTGCCTCCAACTCCCAGCCCAGACAACCTATCCAAAAAGATGCCATGGTTGATGGTATCAAAAGACGTTGAGAGGTCCAAGAGAACCCACAGGGTCGCACTCCCCCTGTTCCTCTCCCAGCAAAAGTCATCCCACAGGGCGACCAAGGCAGTTTCCATTCCAAAATCAGGCCTGAAGCCTGATTGAAATGGATCTAGATAATCTGTTTTATTCAAGATTGCCTAGAGTTGTCCTGCAACCAGCCACTCAAGCATCTTGCCCAGGAAGGGGCTGTTCACCACCGGCCTATAGTTGTTAGCATCTTCTGGGTCCAGGTTAGGCTTTTTTAGGAGTGGTCTAATTACCACCTCTTTTAAATAGGCTGGCACCACTCCCTCTCTTAGGGAGGCATTTACAACCTCCTGGACCCACAGTGAGTTCATCACAGCTACACTAGGAATGGGTGAATCATTCAGTTTGGCTTTCTCCTGCATTCAGAGTATTAAATTTCAAATTCTTTCCATCCTATATGTGAAGAAATTTCCAAATTTTGGTAAATTCTTATTTTTTAAAAATGATCTGAACTGAAATTCTCACCCATCTGCACCAACCAAAAGTTGAAAAAACAGTTTTCTATCAGTATTTTCCAAGGATGGGGAAAAGGCCCTCAGGGGGAAAACGATTATCTATCTATCTATCTATCTATCTATCTATCTATCTATCTATCTATCTATCTATCTGGGGGTTTTCTGGGTTTCCCCCCTCTCTCTCCCAGGACTTCACCTCTCTAAAATGAACAAATCCTGCCCCCTGGAATTAGAAGGCAGTTCGTATGTTCAATAATATTACAATTTTGAGACCACATTGTCCCCCGCCTCAGATTGCTTTATCTTCACAATGTTTTTGTTCTGCTTTTTATATTGAAGAATACAATTTCTTTTTGGATTAGAGAGTAAAGTTTTAGACATCAAACAGCTATTTTGATTGGTTTTCTAACATTTGGTTTTACTTAAAGAGATACCTATATTCAAGTAACTTAACTCTGCATGATGGATCCCATCTCTGTCACCAGGCAGCTCAGCCCAAAGGGCCTCGCAAGGAAGGAGGAGGTAGCCAACATCAGCTTGGCTTCCCTGGGCTAGGAAGAGTCTTCTGGAGTGAGGCGTTGCCAAGAAAACAGTACATCTCACCCCGGTCCCTGTGGCTCTAAGCAGCTTGGGACTTTGCCATTATCATTACCCTTTGCAGATGGCATTTCCAGCCAACTCTCCATCCATCCATTTTGAATTAATTTTTCAATTACGATTTAGCGAGGTGCTTTGCAAGAGCCCAAATGCACAGCATCTGCTGCATTGCCCTTTCTGCCTTGGTGTTTCATTTCATTTACTTATTAAAGAAAGAAAGGAGAGAAAAACATGGCGCTTCGGGTGTTCATAAGACAGGGCTTGGAACACCGACAACTTGGCCCTATGTCTGTCTTACCCAAAGCCATATGAGCCAGAATTGACACAAAGAGAAGAGTCTGCGGTAGAAAATGAAATGTGTATTGGATTGGATCCAAGTTTAGCAACTTGATTTCGATAGGTCTTCTCTATGACTAAAGCTGCATCCAATCACTCCCTCCCTCCATCCCTCCATCCCTCCAAAAAGTTCTTTGGGTAAGGATGGGTGACCAGCAAAACTAGAGCTTAACAAATCCCATCTTGAAGCTTGTTCTGACATGAGTCTGTATCAGATTGTGAGTTTTGTTTTGTTTTTCTTTTCACATGAAAATCCATTTAGATTTTCACGTGTGTTTTTGTCCAGATGTATGTATCAATTCTGCACAGCTTTGAAATATAAGCATCTGGAAACATAAGCATCTTGGAATGTACGCATCTTGGAATTTATGCACCTTGGAATGTGCACATCTTGAAATATATATATATATATATATATATATATAATCTTGAAATGTATGCATGCTTAGGGTGACCATATGGAAAGGACAGGGCTCCTGAAAAGTTAAATGGAAAAGGGAATTTCAGCAGGTGTCATTGGTAGGCATGCAGCACCTGGTGAAATTCCCTCTTCATCACAACAGTTAAAGCTGCAGGAGCCCTGCCCTCTTTTGTATCTGGTCAACATGATATTTTTTTAAAAAAAGTACATTTTTAATGCATTGTGCATTTTGAGACATTTTACCTTAATACACATAATTTAATGCATTTTAACCTAAAACAATCATTTTAGTACCTACTTTGGTCTTTTTTGAGCAGAGAATTGTATTTCAATTAGGGATGTGCATGGTCCAAAAAATCGGATCGGGATCGGAACCGGACCCGAGGCCTTGGATTGGATCAGATCGGAGGCCTCCCCGGTTCGGTTCGGACCCAATTCCAATCCGAAAATTGGACATCCGATTTTCAGATTGGACACCATTTCCCCCCCCCCCCATACACTTGCATTGGGGGAAAGAAAGCTTTCCCCCAATGCAAGTCTATGGGGGAAAATGGTGATGCATGGGTAAGGGGAGCCTAACTCTCCCCTCCCTGTCCCTCCCCCATCCCTCCCCCCCTACTCGCGCTGCTTACCTGCCAGGGCCGTCGGCTTCCATTCGCTGGCGCCCATGGGTGCCAGTGGACTGAAGTGGCCGCCCCGGCAGGTAATCCCCCTCCCCTCCTTGCGCACCTTACCTTGCCGGGGACGTCCGCTTCCCTCCGCTCCTGGGCACTACTGCAAACAGGCTTCGCGGCCTGCCCCTAAGTAACATGGCAGGTGATGACATCACCTGGCGTGCTACTTAGGGGCAGGCTGCGAAGCCTGCTTCGCAGTAGCGTCCAGGAGCAGAGGGAAGCGGACGTCCCCAGCAAGGTAAATGGGCCCCTCTCCCCCTCCCCTCCCCCCTCACGCTGCTTACCTGCTGGGGCAGCTGCTTCCCTCTGGTGGCACCACCGGAGGGAAGCGGCCGTCCTGGCAGGTAAGTCCCCTCCTCCCTTCGCACACCTTACCGGGCGGTGCTGTCTGCTTCCATTGGCGGGCGCCTGCTGGTGCCTGCCAATGGAAGCGGACAGCCCCACCAGGGAAACCCCCACCCTCGCGCACCTTACCTGCCGGAGCCATCAGCCCCGGCAGGTAAGGAGCGCGAGTGGGGGGAGGGGGCCCGATCCACCGATCCGCCGATCCGGATTGGGTCCTTTTTGGATCGGTTCGGATTGGATCAGCGGATCCAGGTACCGGGGATTGTAATCAGATCATTTGATCCGATTTCGGTTGGATCGGGCCCGGATCATGGTTTGGGTCCGATCCAATGCACATCCCTAATTTCAATATTTGGAAAAGTCCCAAAACCAGAGGATACCTGCATTCTGATCTGTGTAGGACTAAAAAGTGGAACTCAAGTCAGTTTGCTTAAAAATGCGGACTGAGTGAAACCCTTGAGTGTCCCTAGTATATACACATGTGAATCATTCAAAATTAATCTCCAGCACAGCTGTGTATAGCAGGCCTGTTTATTTAATAGGAGAGAATAGTAGCAGAAGAGTCACAAGACGTATAGCGAGTGTTAATTCCAACAGCCTCAAATCTCAGGGCACTGTGAGCTGCTGCTGATTCCATGAATGACCGATTAAGCCTAGAGGCATCTTGAGACTAGATGCTGTGTAGCAGCATCCGGAACAGGTTTTTCAACCTTCTGTTTTTCAGGAGCAAAGCAAATACATAATACATAACCAAAAAAACTGCACAACAACAAGATCGAGGAAATAGACAGAGGCAAAATCCCTGCACTCCTTCTTTCCACCTGAACGCCTCAATTAGATAAGCTCCAAACAGAAGAATTGTGGCCAAGATGGTGAGGCCGTTGGAGTTCAGAGACAAGTCCTGAGACAACATGCTGGGTTCGTCTGTGTGCTCTGTATACCCCGCCGTGGCTGCGCAGTCGTGCCCTGTTGGTTATACAATGCAGCCTCCAACTCTAAGCCACACCATGCTATTCCCCACGAAACCGCGCTTTTTTTTTATGCATCGTTTTACTACAAATGTTTACATTGTACCAACGTCACCATGGTTGTTTGTTGTCTGTCAGTGGTGGCTTCAGTTCAGATTAAGAGCGTGGGCATAGTGAGGGGCAGATCCCCGTGCAGGGTAGGCGCAGAAATACAGGGCAGTGGGTGGGCTCGACAAGCCTAGAAATGGCCATCATGGCGAGAGCAAAGTCTGGGGAATGAAAGAAAGGGCCGTTATGATGACTATCACATAAAGTCCATGAACCTGAGCTGCGCAATTGTGCTGCAACAGGCTTTCAAAGTTGCACAGATTTGCCAGAAAACAACAGCAAAAAAAAAAAAAAAGTTTTCACAGTTGCCCAATGCCACCATCTGATGACGACACTGTGATTTTTCCTGGCGGCATAACCCACGCTCACTCCTGCCATATAACCCTATCGGTGCCGCTTTGCTGCAGGGTTTGGGTGGAATGAGTGGGCAAAGTTGCATCGTATAGACCCCCTCCCATGTAAAAAGGAACTGGCAAAAGAGAGGAAGGGTGTCCACTTGTTTTGGAACGCACGGGATATTCAGATGGGGAGGGCGCAATGGGTAAAACCATCGTTTGCTCCAAAACAAATGCCGTGGGTGGTAATGATGAATGGCTACAAATGGGTATATCTTGTGTTACTTCATGCGTGCCCTTTTGCAACCTCTGGGTGGGGGGGGCCTTAACTAGGCTGACCATATGAAAAGGAGGACAGGGCTCATGTCACTTTAACAGTTGTAAAGAAAAGGGAATTTCAGCCAGTGTCATTTGTATGCAATTAGTTCCTGGTGATAGTCCCTCTTCATCACAACAGTTAAAGTTGCAGGCACTATACTAGAGTGACCATATACAAAAGAAGGCAGGGCCCCTGCAACTTGAACTGTTGTGATGAAGAGAGAATTTCACCAGGAAATTTCACTGGCTGAAATTCCCTTTTCTCGACAACAGTTAAAGTTACATGAGCCCTGTCCTCCTTTTCATATGGTCAGCCTACCTTAACCCTTCTCCAGTGGCAGCAACAGCTGCAGGAGTGCAGGAGTAGGGAATCCTCCTGGCCCTGAGAGCCAAATTTGCTTCCCGGTCACCCCTGGGTGATGGATGATTGTCAGGAGGTGGGCCCCTCCCTCCAGAAACCCCCCTCCAAAGCCCCATCCTCTGATGTCATAGGGAGGCATTCTCTCTGTGTCCCTCATCTCTGCAGCAGCAGAAGCTTTTATCAGAAGCCATCTGATTTTCCCAGGATACCCAGGACGCCGCATCATTCCAGGGTATTCTGGTGAGGGGGACGGGGAATGGAACTCTGCAGGTGGAACATCCCAATTCCTGGCATCTCTATTCAAAAGGACAAAGTAGCAGGGGAAGGGGAAGGCCTGAGTTATCTCAGCTTGAGCTGCTGGGGAGCTGCTGACAGACTGTGGAGGCTGGTGGCTCCGGCGTCAGTGGGGGCAGTGAATCCACTCCAGTTTTCAGGCAGAATGAGAGCCTATCTACACTACTGCTTTAAAACAGTTTATAACAGCTTTAAAGCAGTTAATAAAGGTTATTAACCGGTTTAAAACTGTTATAAACCATTTTAAAGCAGTAGTGTAGATAGGCTCTGAGTCAGAACTCTAAAGGAAGTCCGCAAAGCACTCTGGAGAGCTCCTTTAGAATTCCGACCGGTCGTGACTGAAACCGGGAGTGGATCCACCGCCCCACCGGCATTTGAGCCACCAGCCTTCACTGCTGACGGAGTAAACCATGCTGGGCTTGATGGAGAAATAGGGCCGCTTCCTCTGTACTTTAAGGCTCTTTAGTTTTCTTTCTTAACCCACCAATGCCTGTCAGGCTGGGCTTCCAGTTTGAAAACCAAGCATGATACCTGGCGAAGAAGAGGATTAATAAGATTAATGGCAGGGGGAGGGCTGCGCATCTTTAATAAGTTAGTGTGGTCTACGATTCGCTTTTGCGTTAGAAAATGCCAGGATGTGGCATGTCAAGAGGGAACCGTGGGATGAGAGGTTAAGGATGTTGGCTTTTGTTTTAAGGAATTCTGGCCTCTGAGAAATGCTGCTGCTGCTACTGCACAGTGGGAGTAGGGGTGTCACGGGAGTCTGAGAGTGAGGGGCTGTCCGGAGGACTCTCCCTGCTCGTTCTCCTAAACCGCATTTGCTAAGCCGCCATGTGCTTACTGGACCCATTCGACACCAGAACCGCAAGTGCCCGGCGGCTGCCCAACCCCTCTGCGAGCATCTATTTTCCATAACAATGGTGGCCTAGGGTTTTCTGGAAATGTAATGTTACATAAATAGCAGCCATAAAGAGCCCATTTACGCAACGTTACAGGCACAAATGTTCCATTTATATCTGCCGCGTTGCGTAAACAGCCCCTTTTATGCAACACCGCATTGGCAGATAACCCTGAGCCGCCATTTTTTACACAAAATGGTTGGCTTCCTGAGGGGTAGAGTGGCCCCACCACACCCATCAGCTGCTCGCTGGGGTGACCAGTGGCCAGCAGGGACAGGTAGTAGCAGTTTGGTGAGTGCCTGGTGAGCACAGATAAAAGTGAGTCCACCCATCCCTAAGTGGTAGGTTGGGAGACTTGACAAAAATGTATGCCATGGTGTCTTACCAAATGCCAATCAATCAAAAATTTATTAGGCAACCTAAAATAGGTTTTAGCCAAAATCATAAAAAAATATACAATACAATACATAGCAGAAAAGTATAAGAATTCATCTTAACAAATGCTCCACAGGTAATTGATTGTTTCTTTAGTAGACATTTCCTGCTTTTCAACAGCAATCCTCAAAATGGATGACCATTTCGCCATGAACCACCTGCCCCCAAAACAAAACTGTATGGATAGCCCCACTGGAGGAGCTGCTAGCATCGGATGCTCCTTCCTACAGGGCCTCTAAGATCGGTTGGCGCGGCGTGGGGGTAGGGGTAGGAAGGAGGCAGTTCAGCTGGAGCAGGTCCTGATGTTGTCTCCTTGGCCTGCCTTGCGGTGGCCACTTCAGCGATGGCACCCAATAAAGAGCAGAACCAATTGCCTCCACATGCTTCTAATTCTATGAGGCGGGTTTCTTCACATGGCCACTAGTGTTGCTGCCAAATTTCGCGATTAGTCAGCTCATCGGTCAAAACTCACACATTTGTAATGCTCTCCTTTATAGTGAGCTTGGATCGCTCTCTTACAAATTTGTTATTAATTTTGGAATACACTGTGGGCTTCGGTGCATGCACAGGCTGCACCTGAACTGGGGAAGCTAGGATGCAGCCCTTTCACCTGGACCATGTAGATAGGTTTTAAGGCTGGAATTCCATGCACACTTACCTAGAAGTAAAGCCCCATGCAACACAGCAGGGCTGACTTCCAAGTCAACATCCATAGAACCAGCGTTGTTAGTGTGAAAGTTGTGTGCCCATTCCTCACAGTGGGAACCAGTTCCAAGTAAGTGTGCATCTAGGCTGTGCTGGGAAGGTGTCCTAAATGGGGCCCCCTCCCTCAGCGAGTCTACCTTGCCATGGCCATTGTCAACAGCTGCTGTTGTTCTTCATCCTCTTTCTTGTTATTGCTCCCACTTGCTTGCTTGAGAGGTAGAGAGCCAGGGAGCAAGTAGGCCATGGCATTTACCGCTTCACCTTCTCACCACCTCTGTTGTCTGGGCCAGAGCAAAGGGCTGGTGAACAAGCAGGTTGCCATGATAAAGGGGACCTGAACAAGGTCCAGGGGGCTCTTCTCAATGCCCCCCTGTTGTGGTGTGAGCCCTCATCAAGTCCCCCCAAATGCCTACCCTTGACCCTGGCCCTGCACATAAGACTGGGTACAGGATGTATATGAGCGTACAATGAGAGTTTGCACATGCGCGCTAATAATTGCTTTTCTGGCTTTGCATGCTCCAGCCCTGGTAAGCGTCCAAGAGGATAAAGTTCTAGCTGGGCCAGCAAAATCCTGCCATTTGGCAGCCCCACACAGAGATGGACAGTGGATTTCACTGTCGAGTGGTAACCTAAGCTAAATTCCACAGTATCTCTTTGCACACAGATCCGTTGTGTCTTGGGATGCGTCCGTTTCATATCCCTTTAAAACGAGCATCCAGGACAGCCATAAAAAGGAAAATGGAGTTTATGTTGTGAAGGAAACAATAAAGAATTGAGTAGGGGAAAGTGTAAAGCAGCAAAACAAACCTGTTATGAGGAAATTATAGTGTAATGTGCAGCTCTAAACATATGCTGAACAAATATGTGTCTCCATATAAAAAAAAAACAAAAAACTTTAATCCAGATGCCCAGTTTGTTTGGAGAAGCAATCTGTTCAGGGAAACAGACAGCCCACAAGTTTACAAGACAAAACCAAGCATTTTATATATTTTTCTGTGTAGATAAATAATGCTGAATATGTGATGAGCATCCAGCCGCTACCCTTGCAAGGCGTCCAGGCTCAGAAGTGGCCAACACGTTCTCGCCTGGAGTCATCCTAGCATTGCCAAAAAAGAGGAAATGTATCACCAAAAGAGAGGACAATGGAGGATGCCAATTTGCATAACATCACCAAATTTAGAAATAATAAATCTAATTTCATTAAACATACAAGACACCTCACCATAGTGGGGGAAACTGTGACCAGGGATGGATCGACACTTCAGGTCCTATTGAAATGATCCCATCATGCTGATGCTATATCCCTTTTGTATATTTATATCTCGTAGTACACACAATGGCATCTGTTCTGGTATTTTCAGGACAGATAAAAGGGAAGTATTTCTTCACACAGCACATAGTCAAACTATGGAATTTAGGCCTGTGCAAGCCTCAGGCCTTGGATGTCCGAATCCGAAGCCCGGCGGCCATTTCATGATGGATCTGCCATTTCATGACGGATCTGCCATTTTCTCGCCCACTCCCAGGGCCCCGTACAGTCTACAACTCCCAGCATACAGTGCCTGGGAAGGCTGGACTTACCGGGTCTCAGGAGCAGAGGGTAGAGCTGCCTTCATTGCCATCATTGTCTGCTCCTCAGCAATGTGGAGTCTATCTTCCCAGTGCCAGTGCGTCTTCCTGGTGCCTGGCACCATTGTGTCCTCCCAGCGCCCAGCGCCATTGCGTCCTTTCAGGCGCCACTGCGTCCTTTCCATTGAGATCTCTCACAAGATCGTCAGCTCTCATGGGGAATGCCAGGAGTTGTAGACTGTACGGATCCCTGGGAGTGAGCGAGAAAATAGCAGATCCATCATGAAATGGTGGATCTGGCATAAAATGGCCACTGGGCTTCAGATTCAGACATCCAAGGCCTGAGGCTTGCACAGGCCTAATGGAATTTGGATGGCTTCAAAAAGGGGAGGTGGATAAATTCCTGGAGCAGGAGACTATCAATGGCTACTAGTCCTGATGACTAAGTGCTACCTCCGGTATCAGAGGCAGTAAGCCTATATGCTCCAGTTGCTGAGGAACATGGGCAGGAGGATGCTGTTGCACTCATGTTCTGCTTGTGAGTTCCTGGTCAACAACTTGTTGGCCACTGTGTGAACAGATTGCTGGACTAGACAGACCCTTGGTTTGATCTAGCATGGCTCTTTTGATGCTATTTTTGATAATACAGAATAACAACACCAGAAAAGCAGTACAGGGAATGCGTAATTTACCCCAATAGTTATCAGTGAACTTCAATAATGATAAAAGAACAACCACTAGTGTAGATCTAGCTCAGGTACCTGGTCAGTCTGCTGTCCTGGTGCTGCTGATGAGTAAATTCAAGGGCCCTCCCTGCACTCCTTTGACTTTAAACCAGTCCTGAAGTGATCACTGCTTCAAAGAGAGAACACATTCACTGTCATAAGAGCATAAGAAGGGCCATCTAGCATGTATCAGACCAAGGACCTATCTAGTCCAGCATTTTGTTGCCACAGTGTCCAACCAGTTGCCCATTGGCAACCCACAAGCAGGACATGAGTTCAATAGCACCCTCCCACCCATGTTCCCCAGCAACTGGTGTACAAGGGCTTATCACCTTTGCTACTGCCATCTCTCCACAACAAAGGATTGTCCTCAATAAAGTAGCACATTTGCCCTCCCTAACTCATCTTATTGACACAGTGGGATGTCCGGACATTCTTGTAACAGTCACATGATGTGATCAAACACTGAGGGCCAGATTTTAAGCCCACATCCATTCTCTACTTTTTAAAAATAAAAATGTAGTTCAATGTCATGCAGAGACTGTTTGAGAACCATAGCCACCGTACTCAGAACTGCAATCCCCAGAATTCCTTAGGATTCTTTAGGATTTGCTGATAGTCTATATTATAGTTTGTTTTTTGTAGCTGTTTTGGGCTGTTGTAGCGGTTTTTAATGTACAGATTGTGTGTATGTTGTATGTTTCTGCTGTTTAAATTTTTGTATATTGTTTTAAATTGTTTTTAATCCTGTGTAAACCGCCCAGAGAGCTTTGGCTATGGGGCGGTATACAAATGTAATAAATAAATAAATAAATAAATAAGAGTTTCTCAAACTGTGGATCAGGACCCCACCAGTGGGTCTCAGTCCCCTTTCTGGTGCTGGAGACTGCCCCGCGCTTCTTTTCTTGAACACCCTGTGCCATGGCTTTACCATGCACACTGCATAGGCAGGTGGGGCAACTGGAGTTGGTTAGAGAACAAGTCCAATATTTTTTAATAATAACCATTAAAAAAAACTAGGAATAAAGAGGAGGGGGATAAGAGAGGGAAGCCGTTGCAGCAGAAAGTTAGGTCCTTTCTATACCTCCCAGTGTTTAGGGAGGGAGGGGGGAGGCTCTCACAATATTCTGATTACGAGAGCCTCCCCCAGCATGCATATGTGATGCGTGACATCCCGGGAGAAAGCAGGGATGTCACGGCTGCCATTTTTTTTAAGCAGTGGGGCTGGTCGCGCAAGAGTGAGGCCCCGCTTCATCATAAAGGTAAGTTTTTTTAAAAAAACCATCCCCCTGAAATTGCGCCCCTTACCACCACCACCCCGCCATCCCATGGATGGTGAAAATGTAGCCCCCCTCTTCCCTGATGGGCATGGAGCTGCACTGTACGGCTCCATGCCTGTTTCTGGTAGGGTGACCAGATAAAATCCAGGTCAGGGCTCATGTAACTTTAACAGTTGTAGAGAAAAGGGAATTTCAGCCAGTGTCATTTGTATGCAATTAGTTCCTGGTGAAATTCCCTCTTCATCACAACAGTTAAAGTTGCAGGGGCCCTGCCTTCTTTTGTATATGGTCTGCAACTTTAACTGTTGTGATGAAGAGGGAATTTCACCAGGAACTAATTGCATACAAATGACGCTGGCTGAAATTCCCTTTTCTCTACAACTGTTAAAGTTACATGAGCCCTGACCTGGATTTTATCTGGTCACCCTAGTTTCTGGTGTCTGCTTACTTGCAACGGGATGGGCGCCCACACCTCTCGCGGTCTTGGGATGGCCCCGAGACCGCTTGAAGAATTGGGTTTTCCCAGGGATGAAGAAATCCTGGGAAAACCTGTGTCCCTGCCCCCGGGAGTCCCTGTGCACCATTTGGATGCACAGGGAGCACCCAGAGACAACTGTGGGTCAAAAGGCCGGTGTAGAAATGGCCTGCGTGTAAAAGCAGGAGGAAGGAATGAGAGAAACTGGCAGTTGGGGGATAGGGTACAAGTTAAACGTGAAAGATGCAGGGGAGAAGACATAACGGGAGACGGATAAGAAGACTTTGAGAAGCATGTGGTGGGAGGAAGAAA
Organism: Anniella stebbinsi; assembly: GCA_029215795.1. Taxonomy (NCBI): domain Eukaryota; kingdom Metazoa; phylum Chordata; class Lepidosauria; order Squamata; family Anniellidae; genus Anniella; species Anniella stebbinsi. Next base: position 357,840,686 of record JARDYH010000002.1, on the reverse strand, counting down.
TCAATATCAAGCAAAAAAAAAGTATTCTCTAATTAAAGCCTCTGAATCAGCAAATTCTGCCTGAAATGGGGAGCCTGAGCAATGATCCCTCCGGAGCTGATATCTGGACTTCACTTGAAGAAAGGGGAACGACAGAACTCCTTGCCACAAGGAAATAGCACTGGCAAAGAATTTAGCACTTTCCGAAATAGGGCTCAGATAGGAAAACGACATGATGTCCGTAACTGACAGCAGTTCACGCCAAACTCTGCCTCCATCTGCCACCATTTTGTGACAGGCTCTGACCCTGCCCTTCCATTTTGGGACTGCTGGGCCTCAGTCATTTTCAGCTCTCTCAAGAGGAGAAAGTTTGAGAAGCCCTGCCCTATATCCACTTTCTCTCCACCCCACCCACCATAGAAGCTCAGTCCTCACCTCCTGCATCCTTCTATATTGTCTCCATTTATAGCTTTTAAATGCTCACCATTGTTTCGTTGCCCCTCCCCCCCCGCTTGCATGCTTCAGTAATGGATCCGACAGACACTCTACCTAAGGAACCTGGTCTCCCCCTCCCTCCCTCCCTCCCCATCCTCTCCAGAGTAAGTCTGGTTTTAGGTGAGCCTCCGTTCCCTTCCGCAGCCCCGAAGCCAGTCAGCCTTATAAACATGCGATGCAGACTCCCGAATCCCATTCTCCGCTGGCAACTGGCCCTTCAGGGGATGGAGTTCCCACATAGCTTGGAGACTCCAGGACGCCTGGCCTATAACTTCGCAACGCGAAGGCCTATAAAGACGAGGACAGCCTAGGAGGCTGTGGCACGTTGATGGCTGCAAGGAGGGGGCTGGAGGAAATAAGGTAACTGGAATCAGATTATAAACTAAGTCAATAACATTACAAGAGTAAACGCCTGTCGGGCATTGTCCTCGGGGGCCATTTCAACCCACGAAAGCTACAATTAATTTTATAAAGTAAATCACTTGGCTTTGGAACCTCCCTCTGGGTAAACTTTGTAACCATGTGCGGTAAAAGAAAGCAAAAACACGCAGGGAGTATTAGTTTCTAATTTAAAACCAATTGCGTCTTTGGGGTTTGAGCGACGTTTAGATTGGAGCCACTCTCCCCAAGCTGGGGGCAGCAGGGGGGGGAGGAGGGAGCCCACAGGGCGGGACAAGGGGGCATGGGAAGTCGGGGTGGGGGGTGGGGAGACATTTTGAAACAGAGGTAGCTGAAATTAACCTTGGAAAGCATTCAAATGAGGCTGTGTAATAAGAGAACCACTTCTCTGGGCAAATTTGTTAGGATTAGGTCTACTCGAGCTGTTGAAGAGAATTCAGGGTGGCTCCCAGCCAAGGCAAAATGAAGCTCCTGGCTTCGACTGGTGCAGGGGAGTTTAAGCTAATGGCTCCGGTTCAAGCTCTGATAGGGAAAAAATCCAGGAACAAAGACACTAATTCTTCCCAAAGCCCCCCCAAATCTCAGTTTATACATTTCTGTTTATGTTCATTCATAATGGATACACACAGCTGTTCTTATCATTCATATTCAAATTCCATATGCATTTTTATTATTTATTACCTCGTCTTCAAACGCACTCGAGGGAAGAAGGAGGGAGGAAAGGACCGGGGGGGGGGGGCGAGGGGGGAGAAGAAGGGAAAAGAAAGGAAAGAGAGAAAGGGAATTTCTTACCAACCAGGAACTTCTGGAAACCAGCGTAGTTTCCTGGAGTGGTATGGTTGCCGCTGCCCTGGGTTTGTTCCCACACTGCCCCAGTAACACCTGCCTATGGTTAGAGCAAACTGCATGCAGGTACCATGGCATCTGTGTGTCTGTGCATCATGGTACCAATGCCCGTCTCATGCATGGTGGCCCCAGGTAGCCAGGCCATCCGTCCTAACCATATGGGCAGGGAACTGCAGGCACACGTGGGATCGTCAGTAGGATGGCAGCGAATGCCTTAGTTCAGGAGTAGGCCCGGGGGGAGGGGGTCAAATTTAATATCCGAGAAGCTGTCCGTGGGGCCCATTCCAGTGGTGGGTGGGGCAAAAGGTAAAAGGGGTGGAGGACAACATATTGTAGCTTAAAGCTCTCAGTGCCAGTAAGAGGAATTTCAGACTTTTAGACTGAGGGAAACCAGGTAGGCTGATCATATGAAAAGGAGGACAGGGCTCCTGTAACTTTAACAGTTGTAGAGAAAAGGGAATTTCAGCCGGTGTCATTTGTATGCAATTAGTTCCTGGTGAATTTCCCTCTTCATCCCAAGGTTAAAGCTGCAGGCACTATACTAGAGTGACCATATACAAAAGAAGGCAGGGCCCCTGCAACTTTAACTGTTGTGATGAAGAGGGAATTTCACCAGGAACTAATTGCATACAAATGATACAGGCTGAAATTCCCTTTTCTCTACAACTGTTAAAGTTACATGAGCCCTGTCCTCCTTTTCATAGGGTCAGCCTAAAACCAGAAAATGATTGGTGTGGGGCTGGGCCAGGGGAAAGGGGCATGGCCATCTAGACAACCCCAAGGGGCAAGATTTCACCCCCAGGCCTGAGATTCCCCACCAGCTAGACATGACAGGGGGTAGCCATGATAGTTTACGTGTCTGCCCAATTCATGTACAAAGCAGGCAGGAGTAGGCCTCATACAGAGATAGGCAACCTATCCAGATATTTTGGACTACAACTCCCAGAATTCCTGACCATTGGCCACGCTGGCTGGGCTGAGAGGAGCTAGAGTCCAAAATACCTGGAAGGTGCCAGTTGCATATCCCCGGCGTAGTAATTACACCACGTGATGTGCACTGGTGAAAGGAACTGGATCCTGTCCTCCCACCCCAGCTGAGCATCCTCTGTGACTTGAAGCACTTCCCTTGCTTCTGGTATCAGGGCCAGGCTAGGACAGAAGTGCCCAAAGCAGTGGAGGACAAACTCTCTGACCAATGTGTGTGATGGGGTTTACTTAGTAGTGCCATGAGAGGCACTTGGTTCGAAGGACCCACTGACAGAGGAGGCTGCCCACTGGGCCTCTGTAGGATTCGCTGCACTGAGCTGTGCCTCTTTCCCATAAGCCTTTGCTGGCAGCTGGGAGTTCAGTTCATTGGGATCTCGGGCCGTTTACAGATAAAATCAAACAGTATATAAAACAATAAATAATGCACACAGCTAAAAACCTATTCAACCTGTATGTAACAAGCTGAAACAAGTAGAAAATTTAAAAGCAATAAATACAATTGAAATTACATGCAGCTTTAGCTCTCAAAGGTTTTGGTAAAACGCCACTTGGTGCCGAAATGAAGCCAGCGTCGGCGCCAGTTGGGCCTCCAAGGGGAGGGCATCCCACAACCAGGGTGCCTCAACAGAGAAACCAAAAGGGCAAGATTGAGCCCCTGGTATCACCTGTAGTAGCCCCTGCCTGGTGCTTGGGCCTTCACTGTTAGCCAAAGGTTTCGTGTTTTGCTGCCGGCCTGCAATTCGTCCTTGTGCGAACTCTGATATCGAAATGTTTTGGGGTGTAAGAGTAAATCGTGACTCCAGTGTTAACTCTGGGATGGTGGTGGCTGAGGCTGGGGGAAGAGGCCTCGACTATCGGGAGCCCTTTGAGAAAGGAGTTTGAAGGAAAACAAAACGCTGGATTCTGTGCCAGAGACACAATTCTAGCTCCTTCTTTCTTTCCTTCCTTCCTCCCTCCCTCCCTGCCCTTTTAAATCACTTCCTCACTGCATTAAGCTATAAAGTAATGACAGGTGTGAAGGATGGGGATATTTTACAAGTCGAGGGGAGGACTGAAGTCACCCCTGCGAGGAAGGCAACCTATGTTTTGGATCAGCCGGAGAAGGCCTGGAAGATCTCCCTGATCCTAGAAGAGAATGGCTGGCAGAGACACAATGAGGCATCGCCTTACAGGGCTCCCGCGCCGCAAATGCGCTCGCTGGGTGAGGCCCCACGCTATTGAATAACGCTGAACTTGCCACGGGGCTCACAAAGGGAAGTGTGTTTGGGAAGGAGCGCGAGGTGTCTGGACGGAGCAGGACTCTGGGGACCGTGGCAGACGGTCTCCAAAGCCTCCGGCGAAACTTGGCCGGCATCGCAGACATCAGCTGGGCGACTGGCGAGGCGAGTTCACTTCATTGACAGACCTTGGCTGAAGGATGGGAGAACCAGACGGGCTTGAGCCAGTGGAGGCAGGTGGTCCCGATGACAGTGGGGCGGCGAATCCGCTCTGGGTTTCCATCAGAACCAGTCAGATCTCCAAAGGAGCTCTCCGAGGTGTGGATTTCTGACTGGTTGAGACGGAAACCCGGAGTGGATTCGCCACCCCATTGACATCGGAGCCACCCGCCTCCACTACCTTGAGCATGCTGAAATTCTTCAGTTTCTTCCACCTCCATGCTCGGTTCACCTCATTCCACTTCCCAAATGCGAGATCTCGTTGTTTGACCAGGAACAGTTGCACATTTGAGCGTACATATTTTAAAAGCACACACAAATATGTCCTTCCCCTTGCCCCCCCCCCATGACTTAAATGTGAAAATTGAGGGGGGGATTCCTTCAAAAAGGGCTTACTAAAGTGCACCTTTTTACATTGAATGCATTTTTTGAAGGTTTTCGTGAGCTCAGGGATAGGCGAGCTTTGCCTGAAAAATGCGCTCATGTTCATGTTCAGGGTTGTGAATGCAGCAAGTTCTGATGCTTAACAAACTGAAATGGAATTCCTGAAGCCTCCCTGGTTATTGCTGCCATTACTTCTACTATGTAGTTACTATTGGTGTAAGTTTGGGGGACATCACTATTACTGTTACTACTGGAGGTAGCTACACTACCACCACTATTTAACTGTCTACCAGGCATTGTGAAGTGCAATATCAAAAGCAACGGAACATCGAAACTGCATCAGTCCCCCAAAACAAAATATCAAAAGCAGTGAAATATCAAATATGCATCATTCCGCCAAAACAAAAGAGCAGCAACCATGCCATATCCAAAGGCATTTTTTCTAACCAGATCCAAAACCTGAGGGCTGTCTTCACGGCGCCTGGTTGGTGCCACCTCCCTCCCAAACCCTGTGATTTCCCTCTCGTGGCTTGGCGTTGGGTAATACCAATGCTGAGGAGGGAGCGTGGGGTTTCTGTGCGGCCATCTGGGTACCAGAGCTGCCCCCACCCTCTTCCTGGTGGAAGGTGACCAATCGCCAGTCACCTTCCACCAGACACTGCCCCCAGATTTGCCCCAGATTGGCCCCGGAGCGACATCAGATGGTGGAAGAGCTTTTTCAATCTGCAGCTTTGCGTGGAAGCCCTGCGGTGGCTGCGAATCTGTGCCTGCGTCATCAAATGGACACAGTGCAAATCTGCAGCCACTGTGGGGCTTTCAGCCCCCTGGAATCCCTTCCCACCCCACCCCTAGTGAAATTAAAATAGCTCACGCTTCCTTTAAGACTTCTGGGCTTTTGCAAGCATTTGCGCTGCATTCCAGGTCCTTGGAGAACCAGCAGACTGTCATCAGAGAGTATTGTCCTTCAGGATCCCATTGTTCAGTATCATGTGAAGGTGTACAAAAACCTATAGCGTAATATGCAAGCCACCTTGCAACAGACAAAGATGAAATAGATTCCCCCTGCAGTTCCCCTCCAAAGTCTTCCCTACAAATTTTGACAGCATGTATTCTTGGCTGTGGGCAAACGGATATAACTTTATTCAATGTCTGATACTTGGCATCAGCTTTTGACATCCAAAGGTTTTGTAGTAGCAGTCAACGTTTGACAGCATCAGACACAGCATGATCAATGTCTGGCAACGAGTGAGTGCCTGAGTTCAAATCCCCCAAACTCTCAGCCTAACCTACACCAAAAGGTTGTTGTGAGTACCCTATAACCTTGCAGGAAGGGAAATAAAATAAATAAATGTGGTAGCAGTTATGCAGTAGCTATTAGTAGTAGCAGTTGCCTCGCAACAGAATTAAGAAAAAAAATCATTATTTTCATTCATTCATTGAGCCGAGCAAAACAGGTAGAATTTTGAATTTGAGTTGTGGCCATTTGAGATCAAATACTGAAATAACAAAACCCAAATTCTGGTATGTGTGTGGAGAGGGGGAATCACCAGATTTCAACCTTCATGAACATTTATTTCAGCTCTAGCATCAGGCATTTATTTATTTATTTTATTATATTTATATTCCATGATGGCTAGATCTACGCTACTGCTTTATAGTGGTATTGGTGTGCACTGATAACAGTTGGGGCACAATTCACATTCCATATGCCACCGTCATAGTGTTATTTCCTGCTTTTTATTCCACTTTGTAATGATTTGACAGGAAGGGAGGAAGGAAGGAAGGAAGGAAGGAAGGAAGGAAGGAAGGAAGGAAGGAAAAAAACAAATGTCTGCAAAGATGTGCCCATCTGAAATATATGCATGGAAAAACGTATACATTTGGAAAAGGCTCAAAACATGCTTTATTCAATGGATACACAAATACGAACATGTGAAAAATCTGCCCAGAATGGCAAAACATGCACACAAAAAGAGGTATGGATTTCTGTGTGGAAAAAAGGTGTCTAGCCCAACACTGCTGGAATGGGCTTATAGCTTTTTAAAAGTTATTTATTTATTTATTTATTACATTTGTATACCGCCCCATAGCCGAAGCTCTCTGGGTGGTTTACATAGGATTAAAAACAATTAAAAACAATATACAAAAATTAAAACAGCAAAAACATACAACATACACACAATCTGTACATTTAAAACCACTACAACACTTCAAAAAACTACAAAAACAAAACAAAACAAAACAAACCCAGGCTCCTCAGATATTGCCAAATGCCTGAGAGAAGAGGAAAGTCTTGACCTGGTGCTGAAAAGATAACAATGTTGGCGCCAGGCGGGCCTCGTCGGGGAGATTGTTCCACAATTGGGGAGCCACCACAGAGAAGGCCCTCTCTCTTGTTGCCGACCTCCGAGCTTCCCTCGGAGGAGGCACTCGGAGGAGGGCCTTAGATGTTGAACGTAGTGTTTGGGTAGGTTCATGTCGGGAAAGGCGTTCCATCAGGTATTGTGGTCCCAAGCCGTGTAAGGCTTTATAGGTTAGAACCAACACCTTGAATTGGGCTCGGAAATGTATAGGCAGCCATTGCAAGCGGGCCAGAGTAGGTCTTATATGTTCGAACCTACTGGTTCCAGTTATCAATCTGGCCGCTGCATTTTGCACAAGCTGCAGCTTCCGAACCACCTTCAAAGGCAGCCCCACGTAGAGTGCATTGCAGTAATCTAACTTGGAAGTTACCAGAGCATGGACAACTGAAGCCAGGTTATCCCTGTCCAGATAGGGACGTAGCTGGGCCACCAACCGAAGTTGGTAGAAGGCACTCCGTGCCACTCAGGCCACCTGCACCTCAAGTGACAGAGATGGTTCTAGGAGTAAAGTTATTACAGTGGTTTTAAATGTATGTGTATATTGTATGCTTTTGCTGTTTTAATTTTTGCATATCGTTTTAATTGTTTTCATCTTACGTAAACCGTTGAGAGAGCTTCAGCTATGGAGCGGTATATACATGTAACAAAATAAATTAATTAATAAATAGGTCCAGCAGTGGTGGAAAAACAAGAATCTGAATGAGCTTCAACTTGACAGTTTCCTCCAACTTTCGAGCCTATCTACACAGTCCCTTGGAACATTTTAAATAGTATTTTAAAACGTTCCAAATAGGTGCGTTCTAAAACGTCTTAGGCCACATTAAGGAGTACTCACGTTACAGGAGAAAAATTCTTCGGCCTTCAAAGCAGTGTGTGTGGTCACACACTCTTCTGCCCCGTCTCTTTCTGTTTCATTTTTACAATGAGTTTAGGGCAAAGCATTGTGGACATTGTAGTTCAGTCGCCCACTTCCTCCTTAGTTCCCCTTTCATTCTCTAGCTTTCAATGAGTATAAGGCTAAGTATTGTGGGTGTTGTAGTTCACTCGCCCACTTCCTCCTTAGCCCCTCTTTCTTCCCCACCAATCAATGGCTAAGCATTTGGGCACCGGTAAACGAAGCACTGCCCCCACGAATCACAAACGGTAAGGAAGGACACATTATTTTACTTAAAACGATTTATTAAAAGTAAAAACTGTTGTATATAGCTGAAGTGAGTTTTAAAAGACCTCGAGTGTACATCGTTCAAGGGAGTGTGTCATGTGGCCCAAAGAGTTTTCATAACCCTTATAAAACGTTAAAAATCTAGCGTGTAGATCGGGTCTTAGTCATGACCACAGTACAGGAGAGGGTCCATACCTCAGTGCTACCTCCAGTAACAGAGGAAATCTGTCGATGTACACCAGTTGCTGAGGAACACAACTGGGGAGGATGCTGTGTTACTCATCATGCCTTGCTTTTGGGGTTTTCCACAGAATGCTGCGCTAGATGGACCCTTGGTCTGATCCAGCAGGGCTCCTCTGATGTTCTTAAGAAAATGCATTCCAGAATATGCCACCACTGTAGAACATGACCAGTGTGCTGTATCTCAGAGCACCAAAGTTCTTCAATAAGAGCCATCTAGGCTCTCTGTGCACCCGAGACTCGCAGACCCATTTTCACAGGTGGGGGAGGGATTCACGCTAATTCACATTAGCGCTAGTGCTCATTTGCACAAATGCACATTAGCACTAACACGAATTAGCCCAAGTGGAACGAAATTCTAGTGAAAAATAAAATTCGATTCCATCAAGGAGCAAATGACAGGATGAAAGATGCCTGATGATACACAGATGGAACCAGTTTAACAAGATCCGTACTTCTCTAGCTGGTGGAGCACTTTGCGTAAAATCCAACGTAAGTCCTACATAGAGTAGACCTATTGAATGGAATGGGACTTGCTAGTCATGCTTAAGTTAAATCATATTCATTTCAATGGGTCTATTCGAAACAGGACTTACGTTGGATTTTCTCCTTTGACTTTGCTCTAGTGTAGGGATGAACAATTACATCGCTCCACCTGATGTTTTGTGTTACAACTCGCATAATCTCTGAACACTGGTCATTCTGTCTGAGGCTTATGGGAGTTGAAGTCCAAAACATCTGGAGGGAACCGGGTTTTCTATTTCTGTTCCAGAGTATAAGCCCTTAGGCTCAATCGGAGGAACATATTTGCTGTCATGGCAGCTCATGCAACAGGGTTATTAAAAAAGTTTCCCTTATTTATTTATTTTTTAGCTTAAAGGTATCTTCCTACGAGTTTTATAACAGTTGCCCATTCTAGGCAGCAAATGGAGGACTCTTTTCCCATCCCTTTGCAGAAACCTTTAAATATTTGAAAACCATTGTAATGTCATCTTAACTGTATCTTCGCTCCTCCTCTTTTCCCTTGGCTAAACAATCCCTAGTTCCTTCAAACTTTCCCTCATATGTCACACACACAAAAGCCTTTCATCATCCCATTGCCATCCATGAATTCCGCTCCATTTTGTCAACGTATTTTTTAATAGGTGGTCTCCTGGCCTGATGCCCCAGGCTTCATTTTTTATTTACGAAAACACTCTTTTGCAATTTTAGCCTGTCACCAGAAACGTTATTATGGAGGTGGAATACGCTGACAACAATATACACAACAGAGAGCGGCATCATATATTAAACTGTTTGGGGCAGAGCATTAGTGTTGATATTAATAATGTATTTGTCACTGATCTATATAATAGGAAATATTGTAATAAATAATTGGGGACTTCATGTGTGTGTGTGTGTGTGTGTGTGAGGAAGAGAGAGCTTTAGGTTCAGAATAATCCCAAACTATGCTGAACGGTTGCAAAAACCATGAACATGCTTAATGGATATAGGGATTGCAGACCTTGCCGGTGCTGGAAGTACAGGTCCCAGCATGTAGAGTCAGTGCACTGAAAGTGACCGATGGAAATGTAGTACAGGAAGGTCAATCCACAAGTAGGGCAGATCACACAGTCTGAGCCTGGGAATCTTTGTTACATTCTGACAGAGCAGGTCTCAGCTAGGGATGTATGGATATTGTAAAATCTGATCCGTCTGCGTTTGGTCTACTCATTGACGGAATCAGGTTCTTTCTCATTTGCTGCATTTGTGCAAGTTCACACTTGTGCAAATTTGCATTGGCGAAAATGGACAAATTTGCCCCAAAAGGTGTATTATCTAGGGCTGTGCAGGGACACACATATCCCAAACCCAATTCAGATGATGATTTGGAACTACCAAATTGACCCCGATCTGCCTCGGTCCACTTTGGATCCAATCCGACTTACTTTGGATTTGAATCTGAAGCAAGATCCGGATATCCAAAGTAGTCCAGATGATGCAGTTTCCTAAGCACCCACCTAGCAGCTAAGAAAGCCAGGAACAAGGCTGACCAGGAATCCGTCAGACTCCTCCCCACCGCCCTCCAATTTCCTTCAAACCTGGTGAGGTGCTGTCTCTTGGGCGCTGAGCCGTATGAGGAACTGGGACTACCCTGACCCATTTGATCATCATCACCGTGGATTGGGCTGAAGTAGCCTGAAGTGCTTCGGCCCTGATCTGACCTGCATCGGGCCACTTCAGCCCGATCCGGTGTCAATCTGGATTTGGACCAAAGCAGTCCGAATTGTCCTACTTCAGTTCAGGACCCAGATCCAGAACTGAAGCAGCATACAGTCCTAGTATTATCATGCTTTACCCTATGGAGAATATACATATTTTCAACCGGTAGTTTTAAAATATATTTTATGTGTTTTTCTATGACTAATTTGCATAAAATTCTGTAAAGCAAAATAAATAAATAAATAAATAAATCTGGTCCACAAGTCCCTGGAATCCATGTGATTCAGGAAAAGCTGGTCTACTGCAGAATCAGCAGGTTGGATTCCTATAAATCAGAACTCATTTGATTCCATAGTTGATTTCTCTGATATCCCAAGTCTCAGCACCACTGGCACTTTTCCTGGTCCCCTCTGAAATACATTTTTCCAGTCCAAAGCTCTAAGCAGCATCAGGTCTATCTGCTATTTTCATTTTCCATAATGCCCCCAACATAGTTAGTTTTAGGATCATAGAAGAGTAGAGCTGGAAGGGGTCTATAAGGTCATCAAGTCCAACCCCCTGCTCAAAGCAGGAATCCACTTTGAAGCATCCCTGACAGATGGCTGCCCAGCTGCATCTTGAAGGCCTCTAGTCTGGGAGAGCCCACGATTTCCCTAGGCAATTGGTTCCATTGTCATACTGCTCTAACAGTCAGGAAGTTTTTTCTGATGTCCAACTGGAATCTGGCTTCCTGTAACTTGAGCCCATTATTCTGTGTCCTGTATTCTGGGGTGATTGAGAAGAGATCCTGGCCCTTCTCTGAGTGATTTGAAGAGTGCTATCATGTCTCCCCTTCATCTTCTCTTTTCAAAGCTAAATATGCCCATTTCTTTCAGTCTCTCCTCATAAGCCTTTGTTTCCAGACCCCTGATCATCCTCGTTGCCCTCCTCTGAACCCCATCCATCTTGTCTGCATCCTTCTTGAAGTATGGTACCCAGAACTGGATGCGGTGCTCAAGATGAGGCCTAACCAGAGCCAAATAGAGGGGAACTAGTACCTTGCACAATTTGGCAACTATACTTCTATTAATGCAGCCCAAAATAGCATTTGCTTTTCTTTTTTTTTGCAGCCACATCACACTGTTGGCTCATATTCAGCTTGTGATCTACAGCAATTCCAAAATCCTTCTCGATTGCAGTATTGCTGAGCCAAGTATCCCCCATTTTGTAATTGTGCATTTTGTTTCTTTTTCCTTGATGTAGAACTTGGCATTTATCCCTATTAAAATTCATTCTGTTGTTTTCAGCCCAGTGCTCCAGCTTATCAAGATCACTTTGAACTTTGTTTCTGTCTGCCAGGGTATTAGTTATCCCAACAAATTTTGTGTCATCTGCAAATTTGGTAAGCATTCCCTGCAGCTCCTCATCCAAGTCATTAATAGAAAATGTTGAAGAGCTCTGGCCCTAGGACTGAGCCATGCAGTACCCCGCTCATTACCTCCCCCCAGTTTGAGAAGGTACCATTGCTAAGTACTCTTTGAGTCCATTTCTGTAGCCAACTGTGGATCCACCTAATAGTTCTTCCATCTAGCCTACTTTTTGCTAGTTTGCTAATCAGAATGTCATGGGGCACTTTGTCAAAAGCTTCGCTGAAGTCAAGATATATTATGTCCACAGCATTCCCACAGTCCACAAGGGAGATTACTGATTTTTTAAAAAAAAAATGAGGTCAGGTTAGTCTGACAGGATTTGTTTTTGGCTTCTAGTAATCCTTGCATTGTTTTTAACTTGTGTTTGCCAGGGTTCTGCCAGCTGGGGCTGGGTGCCTCTGAGCACATGGAAGAGATTGAGTATATGTGGAGATATCCCCTGTATATTTTTAGGCACAGGTATCTGCCCTACATTCTCTGCATTGAAGACAGAGGCAGAGGATTCATTCAGCTTCTCTGCAATCTCATAATCCAGCTTTAGCACACTTTTATCTCCCTTAGCATCCAATGGTCCAAATGCCCCATAGCCATTTTCCTACTTCAGGTGTTTTAAAGATTCTTTTTAAATTGTTGGAGTGTTATGTTTCCTGCAATCCACCCCTCCCTTTTGCATCTCTTACTGTCTGCTTACAGAGTATAAGTGTGTGTTTGTGTCCAAATTTGTGATCCTTTTTGTTGATTGGACATCCCTTGCATTTTCTGAAGGAAGGCTTCTTGTGTCTAATAGCTTCTTTGACTCTGTTTATTAACCATGCTGGCATCCTTTTGAACTTGGTGCCTCTTTTCCTGACCCACAGTATACATCCTTGCTGAACTTCTATCATTGTGGTTTTAAATGGCCCCCAAGTTTTGGGGAAAGGTTTTAGCCTCTTGACTTTCCCTTTCAACTTCCTTTTTAACAAGTCTCCTCATTTTTGTGAAGTTTTTTTTTCTTTTGAAATCAAGTGTGACTGTGTTGGACTGAATTGGTTGTATCCATTTACATGCATGCAGAATTTTTTTAACCTGGTGGTCAGTGCTTCCAGTTTGTTCAACAATTCTTGCATCTCGTACCATTAAGAATTGAGTCCAAGGCTGCTTTCCTTTGGGTCAGTTCTATGACCCACTGTTCTAGGTCCCAGTCATTCAGAGTATCTAGAAATTCATCATCTCTGTCATGACCAGGTCATGCATTTACACAGTCTATATATGGAAACTCAACTTATCCATTACTATAATGCTTAGGCATGGGTGAGCAATTTGTTCCATTGAGTTTTCAAAATAGATTTACCTAATCCATACCTCCTGGAACTGAATGCAGAAATGGACACAATTTGCGATCAGGAACCCGTATTCCTGGGCTTGCCATGTGCTCCATGAAAGAAGAAAAAATGTGTTTACAACATGCATACTTTTGAAAAATGCACAATAATTAGAGACAAGTCAACCGTTAGATTTAGAGCTGAATGGAAACCTCTTTTAGATTATGTGATGGAGCAAGAGAAAAGTGACTTATTCATCTGTGGATTCAACTAAGAATGGAAGGGTTCATGAGTAGAGGGAGAGGAAAAATTAGATTTGTAAGCCTTTGCTGTGGAGAAGATCAGAACTCACGGTAACTTGGTTGATGACCTTCTTTTAGTGTGTAGTTTTTGTTGTTTTGTTGGTGTATGTATTGTTTGTGCTTTAAATGTTTTTTTATTTTTGGAAAAAGAATAAAAAAACTTAAAACGGGGAAAAAACCAACCTTGTGTACATCTCAAAACTGCACACACAAACACACTTTAGTCAATGGGGGCATGTAGCCATCAATGCACCCCATTGAAAAATATGAACAAAAATACATACAGAATTTTTTTTCAATTGAAAAAAAACCCTGCATGGAATCGACTTGTGGGTGGAAAAAGGAGGAAGTCCTTGGAAATAGATTTGACAGGTTTGCTCATCCCAATGCTTTCTTCTTTGGATGCCTCTCTGATTTCATTCTCCATCACAAGGTCAACCTGAGCATTTTGATCAAGGAGATAATATGTTTCTGGTTATAAGTTACTGATGGGAGCTGGTATTACCACCCACAGCGATTCTGCGGAGGAGTGTTCCCCCTTGGAGATTTCTAGTTTGCTTGACTCTATGCCCTCTTTGACATACACATACATAGATACACACATATATGCTATGATCAACCCTGTCTTTCCTATAGAGCTTGTAGGAAGTTTGCTCCCTCCAGGCCAAAGGGAAATGGAAGCCAGGTAAGAGAGTGAGTAGGTGGCAATGCTGAGGAAGAGCAACAGCAGGGACCGGGAATCTTGACAATGCACATACACAGACACAGACCCTGAAGAACTGTGGGCCTTGGCAAATACCCAACCATAACAACCTCAAGCTTGCCTTACCCTCAGTTTCCTTGGACTAGGAAATACGACTGCAGGCCTGTTTTTTTTTAGCTTGGCCTTGGAACTGTATCATTCATCTTTTAGTTACCAACAGCTGTGTGGAACCTGACTCAACAGTAGGGTGACCATATGGAAAGGAGAACAGGGCTCCTGTATCTTTAACAGTTGCATAGAAAAGGGAATTTCAGCAGGTGTCATTTGTATGCATGCAGCACCTGGTGGAATTCCCTCTTCATCACAACAGTTCAAGCTGCAGGAACCCTGCCCTCTTTTTCATATGGTCACCATAATCATATGGTCACCATACTCATATGGTCACCATATGGTCATATGGTCACCATATGGTCATATGGTCATATGGTCACCATACTCATATGGTCACCTTCCAGCCTTGTCTTTGAAACTTGACTGTTGTCAAGTTTCAAAGACAAGGCTGGAAGGTTACAGGGGTATGATGAAACAGCAGGCAAAGGTGACAGGCAGGTGAATATGGAGGAAGGAGGAAATGGGGAAACAATCAGGTAGATATTTGTTTGGTAAGCAGGCCAGCTGTACATAGAGCCAGGCTAAAGCCAAATCTATACCTTGTGTCTGGAAATAACACTATGAAAGCAGTACATGGAATGTGGATTGTGCCCCAACAGTTATCAATGCACTTCAATACCGCTATAAAGCAGTCGTATAGATCTAGCCTATGTCAGAGATAACGGGTAGATGATTTTAGGGGGTGAAGCCATGCTGGCACCCTCGGGCAGGGAAAACTGCCTCTTCTGCCTTGTCCATTCTGCAATTTGGAGAGGCTCCCCATGAAAAGTGTTAGTATATTTGATTGATTGATTGATTGATTGATTGATTGATGTACAATATTTATGTACCACTCGCTATCCGAAGATTTCGGAGCAGTGAACAAATATTGAATAAAAACAGAATAAAAACACCATTAAAATTACATTTTAAAAGTACAAGGTTCAGATAAAACCTTCTATATTATGCAGACCAAGCTTGGCCTGTTCGGACAATCTGTGCTGCATGAGGATCATTACCTAGGCATGGATTTTTTTTTAACCACTTTGTCCTGTTCAAACAACAATAAGGAAGGCATGTTGGTCAGCTCCTTCCATGCCCCATTCATTCCAAACTGGAGGACTACTCTACACATATAGAAGGGCCGTCTCCTGATGTGACACGGGAAGCCACCTTATGACAGCAGAGCTGGAAGGGAAAAATGCACTATGGATTTCCTTAAAATAGCAGACCTGCTCAAAATTCTTCCCCAAATTGTTTTTTTTAATCATTATCTCTGAGATAACATCAATATCAATATCATTATTCTCTGTTGTTGTTATTTTTGATCTCTCTCTCTCTCTCTCTCTCTCTCTCTCACACACACACACACACACACACACACAGTAAGAACTTCCTCCCATCACATTTGGAAATATGCAATTCGGGGCATCTCTGTCCTTAGTCCAGCATTGCAAAGAAGCAATAGAGAAATATATTAAAGCTGCAAGCCAGCATCTGATCGAATATTTCCATCTTTTAGCATTTGCAGCCCCATCTTAGGGGAACTGTCCTTTCAGATTAATCCATTCTCATTAGACAGTGCTCATAAACTGGGCCATCTCTGTTTAAGATGATCAGTAATAGCATTGTGATGTTCCTTGGTCCACAGAGACGATCACACAGCAGCAGCATCAGGCATGGGCCTGAGCTCAGCAGGATCTTTCTGATATGCCAGAACTCTCCGAGGCAGCGAGAGACCAAACCAGTCACAACTGGTTTGCATTGCACCACCAGAGCCAGGAGGACTTCCAGTTAGGCCGTCAAGTGACCGCCCCTCACATCTTCCCCTCTTGAAAATCAAAGAACAATGTGAAAATACAGACCACTAGAAACAAGAAAATAATAAAACAGATTGGCTGCTAACAGTGAAGACGAGATGTCATGTTTTTATAGCAGGATGCTCAACCTGGAAATACTCACCCTGCATTTAACCTAAACATCCCTTACCTCTCTGGAGGACAAGCTCTGAAAATACTAGTTCTAGACATTTGCTGCAGAAATGTGCAACAGAAAGACAGGAAGGTGCCTTATACTGAGTCAGATCCTTGGTCCATATAGCCCAGGATTGTCGACACTGACTGGCAGCAACATTTCTCCGAAGTTTCAAGTAGGGCTGTGCACTGCCTCGGACTGAACCCCTGAATCCGAGGTGAGGCGGGCTGATTCGGCCTGCCTTGGCCCGAATACAAGGTGGTACCTGGTTGGCCTGAGGCACCCTGAGGTGAAGTAGACTGGTTCCAAAGTGCCTTGTGGTGCCTCAGGCCAATTTGGGGGAGGTGCTTACTCCACCCACCCATATTGTCTCTACTGATCACAGAATCATAGAATCGTAGAGTTGGAAGGGGGCTCTAAGGCCATCAAGTCCAACCCCCTGCTCAATGCAGGGATCCATCTTAAAGCATCCCTGACAGATGTCTGTCCAGCTGCATCTTGAAGGCCTCTAGTGTGGGAGAGCCCACAACCTCCCTAGGTCATTGTCATACTGCTCTAACAGCCAGGAAGTTTTTTCCTGATGTCCAGCCAGAATCTGGCTTCCTGTAACTTGAGCCCAGTATCACCTTTGCCAGCTTTCCCCAACCTGGCTCCCTCCAGATGCCTTGGACTACAACTCTCAGCATCCCTGATCATTGGTCATATTGGCTGAGGCAGATGGGAGTTGAAGTCCAAAACATCTGAAGGGCACAAGGGTGGAGAAAGCTGGTCTATGCTCACTGGCAGCTGTTCTCCAAAGTTTTAGTCAGGAGCTTTTCCCCAGCTCTACCTGGAGATGTCAGGAATTGAATTGATCTGCTTGTGAAATGTGTTGCTGTACCACTGAGCCAGAGTCCTTCCCCTGTGTGGACATCATTCTGTAACCTCTTCTAATCCCTTGAGCAGATTTGCAACTATTTTAATGTATGTAGTCTTTTTTTAAAGCAATTGATTAATGTTCATTCATTTAAACATTCATACATTGCTTCAAAAAAGAGCAGTAGAAAAGGAACAAGATGGATGGCTAAAACAGTGTTTGATTCCCTGGAATGCATGTCTGCCATTTGATGCCAGAAGGAAGCTGGGCTCACACCATGGTGAAGGTACCTACTGTGACTCTTCTTTTTATATTATATTATTCTCGTCTGCCTTCATCCCTAGGTGTACATTGTACAAGGAAATGAAGACAGCCCATCATGTTCCCAATAGGACAATTGTTCTATTCACATATTACATGTCATAGGTGAACACTTAAAACGTCATGTGTGAAATAGACTTCAGGGCTTGTTTACACTGCTAAATTCTTCTAAGTGACCTTGGCTACACTTTGTTCAGCATCTGCCAAACTGGGGAATCCACTGCTTTTGGTGATTTTTTGGGAGGGGGGCTGAAAAGGAAAGTGTCCGTGCATTCAGAGTAAAGGCAATGCCATCACTCCGAATCAGCTTTGTTTGTTCATCATTGAGTTGAATCATTTTGGCTACATGGTGATGTCAGTATTCCACAGAGGAAGAGTGAGTTTTGTTTTGAAAGGGTACAGAAGCAGCTGCTGATCAGAGTAGTGAACAGATACAGCATTCAAAGTGAAGGCAATGTCGTACGGGAAGCATGTCCTTCACTCTGAATCAGCTTTATTTGCTTGTCATCTAGTTCAGTCAGAGTGTCTTGTTCTAGGTGGGTATGACTCTATGCTAGGCAACTGCAGGCATGAATCCAACAGACAAGTCTAGTAAGTAGGCAAATGGTCAAGCATTCAGGTTTCAGCCCAGAATAGGAACAGTCTAAAGCCCTTTCCACACCAGGCTGTTTCCTGTGTGCCGATGGTGTGTATTAGGTACTTCCTAGGTACTTCTGGGAACTCCATTCCCTCCCTCTACACCCCTATGGTGTAGAAAGGGCAGAAGCCCTCAAGATGCAGGCATGTTTAAAGCACAGTATTTCCCAGGCAAGTAGGTTGTTTCTAGAAGAGAGGTCTGAGGTGTAGCCAAGGTCAAATCACGGGAGAGTAATCAAGTCGAAATGCAGTTCAAAAAGCAGAGTCAGGCAGTAGTCCAGAGGTCAGTAGTACGGCCATTCAAACACAAGGCACAGATACAGGAAACTGGAGATAAAACATTGTTCCAGCAAAGGCTGGCCCGAAACTGAAGGCTTATATAGCCAGACTTCCTGAGCCCCACCCAGGGCTCAAGTGCAGTGCATTGCATGCCTTGCTTATGAGGAGTCTGGTTACAATTCTTGAGGCGTACACTTCATGTCCATGTGGCAGCCTGTGCCTCCACTCTCTAGAGCTGACATGCTCAAGGGCTGAGTGGACACTCTGTTCCTTCCTCTATCACCACAGGTGAGTTACGTTCCTCCAGCTTCCCATCTGAGATTCCCTCAGAAGGGCCCCGTGTCTCTTCTTCCCTGAAGTCAGAGGTACCTGGGGTCTCGTTAAGGTCAGGGGTTTCCACAGAGGATGGATAATCTGCCAGGTCAAGCTCTTTGTCTGATGACTCATCCCAGCTGCTGTCAGGGTCGGACATGAGGCAAAGGAATTCAGTGATGTGAACCCGCCCTTTGGAACCTGCTCGTAATTCCCTAAATGAGGAAACAACGGATCAACATCCGTAGTGATAATCACAACCAGTTCTTCTCCCACAAGACTGTATTGTCACACAAACTGGTATTCCAAGCATCTTGATCCTGCCCAAATATTAGCCCTGTGCAGGTGTTCTGAACATAGGCTGACCAGATAAAATCCAGGTCAGGGCTCATCTAACTTTAACAGTTGTAGAGAAAACTGTTGCTCTTCATCACAACAGTTAAAGGTGCAGGCACTATACTAGAGTGACCAGATACAAAAGAAGGCAGGGCCCCTGCAACTTTAACTGTTGTGATGAAGAGGAAATTTCACCAGGAACTAATTGCATACAAATGACACTGGCTGAAATTCCCTTTTCTCTACAACTGTTAAAGTTACATGAGCCCTGACCTGAATTTTATCTGGTCACCATATCTGAACATGTGTAGGCTCTACCCATTAGCCCTATGCAAATGTTCTGAACATGCGTAGGCTCTGTCCGTTAGCCCTATGCAGATGTTCTAAGCATGTGTAGGATCTATACATGAGGAGGGGGAGCAAGGGCGTGTGCAGAAGCTCCGCCCCATCCTCCACTGCCACTCTTATTGGCCTCCACAGGTAGAGGCCAGCTGTCTGCTCTGGCGAGCCGCCTCTATCCATGGAAGCTCTCCACATGGTTTAGAACCCTGATTTCCTGGGGCTTTAAATCACCCTGTCTCTACGGAGAGAGGCATCTCCCTGCTTCAGGCAGTTCCCCCCCCCCCCTTGCACATGGAGTCTGAGGAGAACAGGGCACGGAGCTCTGGCACTCGTCCCTGCCACCCCGCCCCTCATGTAGAGAGCCCACATCCACACTTCGAACACCTGCGCAGGGCTAATGTCACCTTCCAAAAGACAGCCGAAGGCCCTTCCCCCATGAGATCGCTGCAATTCCTTAACAGGCCTTTGCAAACGCCCCCAGATGTTCTGAGCCGTTGCCTGGAACGGGATGCCCATTCTTGTCCGAAGGGGGCTTTTCACTGAGCGCCATGCTCCAAGGGCTGGATGGGCCATTGCCCTTTCTCCCCCAAAGGCCCTTGCCTGCTTTTTCCTTTGAAGACTATGGCTCCTCGACTCCCTTTGCCGCTTGACAGATCTCTGACGCAAGTGGGAGGAGGTTTATGTTTAAATCTCCCATCCATTGCTCTGGGCACGCGTGAGGTAATTAGAAACAGACCTGATCATAAATAGCCTAAAATATACTAGCAGCAATAATAATAAATTAGATCTGCTCCCATTCATCACTCACAGTAGATACCTGCTCCCCTTCTGACTCAACTCCTCTGGCGGTTCCAAGGAAGGAAACGATGGAAACTTGGCCAGCATCCTGGCTGCGGCCATGTCAGCCTGTAGGAAAAAGATTGGAGAGCCCTTCCAAATAGAAGAGTGTCCTACGCAAAATAGGACACATGGACACCCTAGCATTGCCTTGCTCCCAGGGCTGACAGCAAATAATGTGAGCAGAGGAAGAACCACATACAGCGTAATGATGTCACATGTTGCTTTTGCGTTATGCATTACAAAGACAAGATCATCACAACATAAGAAGAGCCGTTTTGGATCAGACCAAGGTCTATCTAGTTCAGCACTCTGGTCACACAGTGGCCAACAAGTTCCCCATGGGAACCCTACAAGCAAGACAAGAGTGCAACAGCACCCTCCCACCCATGTTCCCCAGAAACTGGCGTGTATAGGCACACTGCCTCTAATCCTGGAGGTAGAATATAGCCCTCAATACTAGTAGCCATTGATAGCCTTCTTCTCCATCAATTTGTCCAATCCCCTTTTAAAGCCACCCAAATTTGTGGCCATGAATTCCATAGTTTAACTATGTGCTGGGTGAAGAAGTCCTTCCTTTTCTCTGTCCTGAATCACCCACCATTCAGCTTCATGGGATGACCCCGTTGGGTTCCAGTACTTTGAGAGAGGGAGAAAAATGTCTCCCTATCCACATTCTCCACACCATGCATAGTTTTGTACACCACTATCCTGTCTCCCCATATTCGCCTCCGGGATGCTGCAATCTTTCCTTGTAGGGGAGTTGCTTCAGCCCCTTGATCATTTTAGTTGATCATTTTAGAGGCGGGAGGGAGACCCAGAGTGATGGCATCTCCAAGTCTCTTGTAATAACAAGCAAAGCCCTCAGAGATATAGGCCCTTTCTACACCTAAGGGTGTAGAGGGAGGGAGGCGATTCTGGACTTACTTGCTTCTGGATAGTCCCCCACCTTCTAAACAAGAAGTGCAACGTCCCGGGAAGAAATGGATGTCACCCCCGCTATTTTTTCCTTAAAGCAACAGAGGAGCCAGGAGCGCAGCAAATAAGGTAGGAACCCCCCTGCCCCCCGGCATCCTGGGGATGGCGAAATTGCTTTCCCCCCCATGGGCACAGAGCCACCCTGCGTGGCTCTGTGCCCGTTTTAGGACCCAGGATGGAGGAAAAATCAGGATATCCCCAGTTTCAGCTATCCCAGGGCTTTCCTGGGGTCATCTCTAGGTCATCCTGGGTTGCCCCCAGGATCCCCTGTGCAACCTTTGAATGCACAGGGACAATCCTGGGGAAAAGGCCAGTGTAGACATGGCCACAGTATAGTGTCGGTTTCCATTTCTGAACCTCGCAGCTTCAGAAGACACCATCCCGAGAATCTCCATTGACGAGAAGACATAACTCATCAATGGCTCTCGTTCCCATGCTTGACTCATCACCAGCTATTAAAGCTTCCACTTTTTCTGAAAATGGGAGGAGGAGAAAAGAGGTTGGTGCTGCAAACATTGAACCTCCCATGAAGTTTATCTTCCCCTTATCTCATCATTTCATCTAGGACTCCTTCAAATTCTCTCTATAAACTCATTTCTATCTTTAGATTCCCTACTCCCTTGGTTTCACAAATCTCTCCTTTGGGGGGATTTCCGCTGCCAAGCTGTCTAGTTCCAGCTTATCTCCTTCTAATGTGGTCTTCTTATCTGTGCCAGCCCCTCCACTAGGCTACAGTGATTAGGTCTGCTGTCAGATATTCACTCCATCAGTAGCAAAGCCAAGTTATCATAGGGGAGATGCACAAGCCCCTTGATTATTTTAGTTGCCCTTTTCTGCACTTTTTGCAGCTCTACAATATCTTGTTTGGGAGGGGGCGTACAGTTCTGGTCACCACACCTAAACAAAGATATTGTAGAGCTGGAAAACGTGCAACTGAAAATGATCCGGGGGCTGGAGCATCTCCTCTATGAGGGAAAGTTACAACAGCTGGGATTGTTCAGCTTGGAAAAAAGGAGGCTGAGGGGAGACAGGATAGAGATGTACAAGATTAAGTATGGTGTGGAGAATGTGGATAGGGAGACATTTTCCTCCCTCTCCCATAATACTAGAACCCAAACGGGGTCATCCCATGAAGCTGATTGGTGGGAGATTCAGGACAGATCAAAGGAAGGACTTC
Source organism: Anniella stebbinsi (assembly GCA_029215795.1). Taxonomy (NCBI): domain Eukaryota; kingdom Metazoa; phylum Chordata; class Lepidosauria; order Squamata; family Anniellidae; genus Anniella; species Anniella stebbinsi. Next base: position 357,818,280 of record JARDYH010000002.1, on the reverse strand, counting down.
TTCACACAGCACATAGTTAAACTATGGAATTCGCTACCACAAGATGTAATGATGGTCACCAATTTGGAGGGCTTCAAAAGAGGGGTGGATAAATTCCTGGAGGAGAAGGCCATCCATGGCTACTAGTCTTGATGGCTATGTGCTACCTCCAGTATCAGAGGAAGTAAGCCTACATACACCAGTTGCTGGGGGACATGGGTGGGAGGGTGCAGTTGCACCATGTCCTGCTTGTGGGTCTCTGGTCAACAGATGGTTGGCCACTGTGTGAACGGAGTGCTGGACTAGATGGACCCTTGGTTTGATCTAACATGGCTCATCTTGCGTTCTTATCATGGAATGAAGTTGGAGTCTCTCAGGTCAGCTATGGGCACATTTTAACAAATGGCCAGAATCAAGTGTAAAGTTTTTCCAGTTCTGTATCACTTAAGCCTGTTGTTTGGTGTGTGTGTGTGTGTGTTACTCTCTAGAATGCTCCCCTGTGGAAAAACCAACCCTCTGCACATAGAAGACTTGCTTGCCTAGAAGAAAGAAATGGATTTCTCCAAGCTTCTCCCACCAACCCACCTTTGAGGGAGCATTCAATATTGCAAGCTGCTGACCTGAAGTGAAACAGTCTAAGAAAAACTGTTTACCTCCGGATTGTCCTAATTGTATAAAATGGCTCCAGATAAACTCTTAGAACTGGGCTGGTGTAATTGGAGATTCCAGTTTCTGGGGCAATAGGGTGTCAGGAGCTGCCAAAAGTCAAAATAATAATAATAATAATAATAATAATTAATAATAATAATAATAATAATAATAGAAGACTTTGGATTTTGTGTGACTCTCCCATGTATTGTTCCACTGCCTAGGCCAGCTTTCCCCTGGGTTTAAGTCCAAAACAGACTCCTAATGTTTTGGATCAACCCCGATCAACTCAAGATACCATGGCTAATGAGCAGGATTGATAGGAGTTATCCAAAACATCTGGTAGGTACCAGGTTGGGGAAGGCTGGTCTAGGCAGTTTAGTATCTTCAGTCCCTGGACTGGCCCTGCCCACCCAGGCAATTAGATCCTCCTGGACAGGAAGGACTGCAACAGAACTTCCTGTTCCAGTTAAGCCTTGCTTGAGCAATGAGACGCTCCTGAGCATTGCTGTGTTCCTGTATCGTTAGGTCCGGACTTCTGGCTTGTTCTTCAGTCCTGACTTGTTCTTCATTCCTGACTACTGGCAGGTCCATGTCTCCTGGCACCTGGCTCCCCACAGTCTGGTGCCCATGGCCCAGCTCTGACATAGAGAAGTATGGGTGTGTGTGTGGATCTGAGATGCAGTAAATAGTAGGGATGTGCACTGGATCGGATCCGATCCACGATCCGAATCCGATCCAGAGGGAAATTGGGTAAATTATCCGATTTCCGATCTGACAGCTGGATCGGCCGATCCAATCCGAACCGATCCGAAAAGGTTCCGATCCAGTTCGGGTGGATCGGTGGATCGGCGGGCACCCGCTGGCGCCCGCCGCCGCTTCCATTGGTGGGCGCCAGCGGGCGCCCGCCGATGAAAGTGGACAGCGGGGGGGGCGCGGGGAGGGGAGGAGGGGGAGCGCGGAGCGGCGCGCTTACCTTTCAGGCACGTCCGCTCCCATCCGGCACTGGCTGCTACTGCCAGCAGGCTTCGCGGCCCCGGGAGAGTAAGCCCCCTCCCCCCTGCTCCACTGCTTACCTTACCTTGTAAGGTAAGCAGTGGCAGGGGGGAGGGGGCTTACCCTCCCGGGGCCGTCCGCTTCTATCCGCTGGCGCTGGTGGGCGCCAGCGGATGGAAGCGGACGGCCCCAGGGGGGGTAGGGAGCACAGGGGAGGGGGCTTACCTGCCAGGGCTGTCCACAGTGGACGGCCCCGGGGGGGAGGGAGTTAGGCCCCCCCTCACCCACCCGCCGCCATTTTTTCCTCATAGACTTGCATTGCAATGCAAGTCTATGGGGAAAAAAATGGCGGCCGATCCAAAAATTTCCGATTTTTGGATCGGGATCGAACTCGATCTGGTCCGGGGGGCCTCCGATTTTGTCCGATCTGATCTGTGACAAAATTGGAGATCCCGATCCGGGTCCCGATCCGATCCGGGGGGGGTCCATGCACACCCCTAGTAAATAGTATCTCAGCTTCTCTTTGCTTCCCTCGTCAGTCCAGCCAAATCCAAGACAGGCTTCCTACAAGCCTGACAGATACTGGCATTCCCCCTTGCCCTACGGCCCCACAGTAACAAAGTGCCTTAATATCTTCAGAGGAGAGTCTTCTCTAGATTCTTTTGCCAGGGGAAACTCAGTGTGTAAGAACTAGGCAGAGGGCCATCTCTGTGTTGGCACCCTATTTCCGGAATGCCCTCCCCATCTCTACCAATGGCATTTCAGTTCCAGGTTAAAACTTTACTTATTTGCCCAGGCATTTTAAAGTTTTGAGTTTAGTCTGATCTGAGGTAGGGGTTGGGCTGAGGGGGTTGGACTGAAGTCTGTTTTTATTGCAATCTGTTGTATTTTTATTGTGTTACATTTGTGTCTTGTTTCACTTCGTGGTATCTCAGGATGAAGGGTGAGTTAAAAAATACTTTTAATACATAAATAACCCCATTCCTTCAAAAGAGAAGCAGCTGAAGTCCATCGCAATAGTACATACTTTCCCTTCACCTTCCCAGAAACAAAGTTAAGAGAATTTGCTGAACTAACTGGAAAGACCAGGAGCCCTACTCTAGATGGGACTTTACTCTTTGTGCCTTCAGTGACTCAGGTTGGAAAAAATGGGGCAACCACATTCCTTGCTTTAGTCTATGTTTACATACCAGTTCAAATGGAATTCTCCCCTTGACTCCTGCTGCGCATTCCTACAGCAGCTCCATATGGTCGGAATAATCTTTAATCGTCAACAAATGTCAATGACATGTCACCCGGAGAAAGTTTCCAACCAAAGAGGAAGAGATCACTTTGGAAAATGAGAAAGGATGGATATTATCCAGCCAAAGGATTTTTTAGGATTGGCATTCAGACCGTTGCTTGGTCAGCACCTTGGCCTCTATCCGATTGGAATCCACCGGGAGAAGAGCCTTTAGTGTAGTGGCCCCTTTTCCATGAAACTCCCTGCCCCTGGAGGTCAAGCAGGCGCCAACACTAGGCTGCTTCTGGCGACTCCTGAAAACAACTCTGTTTCGAGAAGCCTTCCCCGACTGACTAGCCACTGTTTTTTCTGTTTCCTTTGTTTTTAAATTGAACAATTTTAATTTGCTTTTTAAATTTTCTTTCTTTTACTTTTTATACCTATGGTCACCGCTCTGGAATCTGTGTTAGATGATTGAGTAGTATATAAATATTGATGATGATGATCATCATCATCATCTTTGCCTTTTGTTCATGGTTGAAGCCACCCAGAATCTAGGAATGTCAGGTAGAGATGCACAAATCACCAAACTTTCAACTCATAATTCTCCAAATTTCATCTTGAAGCTCATTCTGACTTGAATCCATATCAGATTGCGAACTTCCCCCCTGCATGAATATCCATGTGTAATTTCATTGCATTTTTTCCAATACGCATCAATTGTGCATATCTTTTAAATGTATGCATTCTTCTCCCATAGATTGAAACATATCTGTGCACATTTATCAAATGTATGTCTGCTGTCAAACACATTTTTATTGGTCCGTGAATCACATCGCAAGATGGAAATGTACCAATTTCCACCGCAGGTTGCGTCTGTGTCCGTGTTTGGTCCAGAAGATGCGAACTGGGTAAATCCTGATTTTAAAAAATGACCTGAAATGAATTTCTCATACATCCCTAATGTCAGCTTTGTAAACCACCCAGAGATTGTTTAGGCTAATAGCTTTTTAAAGTTATTATAGTGGTTTTACATGTATGTGTATATTGTGTGTATATTGTACGTCTTTGCTGTTTTAATTTTGGTATATTGTTTTTAATTGTTTTAATCTTATGTAAACCGCCCAGAGAGCTTCGGCTATGGGGCGGTATACAAATATAATAAAATAAATAATAAACAACTAAAAAATAATAGCTCCAGAAATCTCTCTGTTGCAGTTCCTCACGTTTGTTTTGTTGCTCAGGATCTGAGTTCTGTACTTTACATGTTTCCTATCTTTACATTCCTTCTGCTCTTGGGGTTCGGGGTTGTTCTGTGGGTCAAATTTAGTTTACTTATGATGCTAAATATTTACATTCAGAACTGTATGGATTTTCTTGGAAACGGTGCAAAAGAAGAGGGGATTTAAGGTTAGGAATAGAGGAATCTGTCAACTTGGGTTTCTCTCAGTTTCTCATTTTTCCAATCTTAAATTTGGTTTACACTCCTTCCACTTAAGTCTGAGATTACTATTATTTTAAAACATTTTCAGGAAAATCCATACACATTTTCGTAGATGTTTCTCCTATATCCATTTTTGTATGCCGTTTCCCCTAGTGTATGCCTTTTTAGAAGTATTTTCCCCAATCTTATATAAGTACGCTAGTGTAAGGCTTATTACTAGAGATCTATAAAAACTAAATGAATTTCTCCCCCACCTCTACTTGAGGTATCTCTGTGGGATGATGAAATAATTATGCTTGTGCAAGAGAATCACACTTGGCTGGTTTGTCAGGCTAAAAATATTCAATATAATACAAAAATAAATAAGATTCTGTGGATGGAAATAGAAAAAGTAGGTGGATTGAGATGAGGAAATGGTCATGCTGAGAAGCATTGTCCAAAATCAATTGTCACAAAGTCACCCAGTGAGGTTCATGGCTGAGTGGGTACTTGAACCTGGGCTTTCCCAGTCCCAGTCCAACCTCCCTGACCACCACACCAACCTGGCTCGTATCCCTTCATTCTTCTGCATAGAATCACAGGGTAGGTATTTTGTAAAGCCACCTTGAGACCCATTATTGGGAAAAAGGTGGGATACTACTATTGCTACTACTGCTGCTACTACTACTACTAGGCTGACCATATGAAAAGGAGGACAAGGCTCATGCAACTTTAACAGTTGCAGAGAAAAGGAAATTTCAGCCAGCGTCATTTGTATGCAATTAGTACCTGGTGAAATCCCCTCTTCATCACAACAATTAAAGTTACAGGCACTATACTAGAGTGACCAAATACAAAAGAGGGCAGGGCTCCTGCAGCTTTAACTGTTGTAATGAAGAGGGAATTTCACCAGGTACGAATTGCATACAAATGATGCCGGCTGAAATTGCCTTTTCTCTATAACTGTTAAAGTTACATGAGCCCTGTCCTCCTTTTCATATGGTCAGCCTAACTACTACTACTACTAATAACAACAACAACAACAACCCTATCACTCTCTAATGCTGTAGAGATCAAGGATGGGAAACACCTGACCCATGTGAGAGACTCCTAATCCACACCAAGCAAGATATAGCACTATGAAAGTGGTATGAAAGTGATATATGAAATGTGTCAATGGGCCCCAACAGTTGTCAATGCACTTCAGTACCGCTATAAAGCAGTAGTGTGGCTCCAGCCGTTTATATACCGCTTTCATCCTGCTTTCATAGTGCTATATCCTGCTTGGTGTGGGTCAGGCCTCCACCTCTCTTGCCACCTTCTCCCCCTGGCCACATCCTCTTTCTCCCAGTCCTTGCCTCAACTCCCTCAGGCAGGGGAATCTGTTATGTCTGATAGGGATAATGGAGGCGTTTTAAAAACCTAATTCATGTCCGGCTCTAGCATTAGGCAGAGTGAGGTAGTCACCTCAAGTGACAGAACCTGGGAGGTGGCAGCAAGGGGTTGGAGGAGTGTGTGCCGCACAGCCTGCCCTGTGTGGTGTGGTGGCCAGAGTGTTGGAGTGGGAGTTGTGAGATCTGGATTCTAGTCCCACTCAGCCATGGAAGTTCACTGGGTGACTTTGGGCCTGTCACAGACCCTCAACCCAGCGTACTCCACAGGGTTGTTGTTAGGATAAAATGGAGAAGAGGAAGATTTATGTATGTTGTCTTGGGTTCCTCGGATACAAAGGTGGGAGATAAATGTAAATAAATGTAAATAAATAAATAAGTTAGCCTGTTGGCCAGGTGTGATGAAGGATGAAGTCCCATTGCCAGCATTGAAAAGAGATTCAACTGCCAGTCCATCCAGCTTTTGTGTATGGAAAGGGAAGGGGAGCCATCTTGTTATTCACTTCAGGCAGCAAAATCCTTTGGGCCAGCCCTGGCTTAATTGCAGTGTATGGGGGGGATTTTTTTGAGGGTTAGGGTTACTTCTTGAGAGGGAAGGCTAACCTTATTACATAAAAAGTTCATACTATATATTTGGAATAAGTAAAACCTTGTCTTAAAAATTTTTTGCTCATCCCCCCACCCCCAAAAATGGTTGTTATTATTATTATTATTATTATTATTATTATTATTATTATTATTTCCAGCATTCTCCAAAATTCCAATTTTCCACATTGGAAAAAAATGGGCGGGGGAGGGGGGACACCTAAAAAAGCCTCAAGAAAAAGAAGAGAAATAATCCCATTTTCTTCTCTGATTGTGTGTTTCCCCCTCTCAGATGCTCACATCTCTAATTCTTTTTGCCTTTGGGGAATGCCTGATTAAAATATTGTTAATGTGATTTGGTAGAGTTGGCAGCTTTCCACACTGACTCACCTTTCTCACAAATTCACAGTGCCCTTGCCAAGCCACAGTTCCCAGGATCCTTTGCAGGAACCCGGGACCGATGTGAAACCAAGATCTAGCTGCTCTACGGTTCTATGTGGAAAACTGATGAAAAGGGGCATGTTTAGTCTATGTTTAGCCCACATTGTGCTCCTTCAAGCCCCTTCTCCTGTTGACACTGACCTCAAGAGAAGGTCATCTGCCCAAGAGGTCTCACAGCTAGTGACTATTAGTCATGATGGCTACATATTCATGCAGTGCTGAATTCCCCCCCCCCTTTTTTCTTTTTCTACCATTCTCATTTTAATGTGATGGAAAAGGACTTGCTTCCGAAAAGAAATTCAAAGGAGAAGAAAAATTCAGCGAAATGGTCAGGGCTTGGGTTCCGGGTTCTTGTGGCTGAGGAGCATTTGAGAGTGACCTGTCTTTCCATGTGTGGCCATCTCTCAAGCAGCCTGGGGCTTCCTGCGCTTCATTTAGGGGAAGACAAGTAGTGCCGGGGGGGGGGGGACAGTGAAGATTTCCCCATCCCTGCCTCCCTTCCTGCTTCAGCAAGCCCTTTTATTTAAAAGAAACAAAACAAAGACCCAGGAACCCCAGTTTACCTCCTCCCTTGCTGCTATCTGACTTCCGTCTGCGTCAAAGGTGCAGAAGCTCAGAAGCTCAGATTCATCCTTCTTGGGGTCCCAATCTTGTCCACTGTGGTTCCCCAGATGGCTACATACCTTGGCCCCACCCCTTTCCATCCAGCGACCAATCATTTGGTTAGGCTAACCATGTGGAAAGGAGAGCAGGGCTCCTGTATGTTTAACAGTTGTATAGAAAAGGGAAATTCAGCAGGTGTCATTTGTAGGCATGCAGCACCTGGTGAAATCCCCTCTGCATCACCACAGTTAAAGCCAGAGACAAAAGAGGGCAGAGCTCCTTTAGCTTTAACTGTGGTGATGAAGAGGGGATTTCACCAGGTGCTGCATGCCTACAAATGACACCTGCTGAAATTCCCTTTTCTACACAACTGTTAAAGGTACAGGTGCCCTGTCCTCCTTTCCATATGGTCACCCTATTTAAAAGCCCTGCTCCACCTCATACTCCCTACTCATGTGCCAGCCCAATTGGCCTCTCTTCTGTTAAAGCTATGGAAGGGTCACATTCAAATCCGGTTCTTGAGTCTGAGCATGAATGTAGTACTATTCAGAAAGTCAGGTCTGGCATTATTGGCCTTGCATGAGGAGGATGGGCAGGGTGAGCCTGTTGTCCCTCCCCCCTCCATTGCATCCATGTCACATGTCCACTCTGCAGACATCCAGCCCATAATATGCGGAGGGGCTGTGGAGACTGGCGACGAGGACACGATGGAGGGTGTGTAGTGCCAGAGACCAGCAATGTAAACTGTTGGCCTACTCAATTCTGGGCTTGTCATTTTTATTATGAACAGAGGTTTATGCTTAATAGCCACCCAAGAGGCAGAAATTCAAGAGATCAAACTTTTCTATATCGCCATACTTTTGTGCCAAGGGAAGCTTCATCAGTGGAATTTCTAGCTGCTGTGCAGCTCCCCTAAACATGCCATCATGAACCTATCCATACACTGTGGTATATGTAGCATGACTCTATGTTCATCATCTAAGGGTCTCTTCCAGTTGCCTCCTCCAAGGAAGGCATGGAAAGGAGAGGGCCTTCTCAGTGGTGGACCCCCAATTATGGAACTATCCCCCGATGAGGCCTGCCTGATTAGGGTGACCATATGAAAAGGAGGACAGGGCTCCTGTATCTTTAACCGTTGTTAAAGTGTTTTATTGGTGTTTTATTGGTATTTTAATGATGCATTGGTTTTATGTGCTTTTAATCAGTTTTGTATTTTGTGTTTAATGCTGTTCCCCACCTCGATCCGTTGGGAGAGGCGGGTAATAAATAAATAAATATATTATTATTAATATTATTATAATTATTATTATAGAAAAGGGAATTTTAGCAGGTATCATTTGTAGGCATGCAGCACCTGGTGAAATTCCCTCTTCATCACAACTGTTAAAGCTATAGGAGCCCTGCCCTTTTTTGTATCTAGTCACTCTGGTATAGCTCCTGCAGCTTTAACTGCTGCGATGAAGAGGGAATTTCACCAGGTGCTGCATGCATACAAAAAACACCTGCTGAAATTCGCTTTTCTATACAACTGTTAAAGATACAGGAGCCCTGTCCTCCTTTCCATAGGGTCACCCTACGCCTGATGCCAACATTGTTATCCTTTCAGCGTCAGGTTAAGGCTTTTCTCTTCTTTCAGGCATTTAGCAGCATATGATAAGGTTTTAATCAGGTCCTGGATTTGTCTTATGCTTGATAAAAATTGTTTTAGATATATGTGTGCCTGTGTTTTTGTATGCCAATGTTTTCACACTTCATATAACATATTTTAATCTTTGTAAACTGCCCAGAGAGCTCTGGTTATTGGATGTTATAGAAATGTGATAAATGAAACAAAGGAATGAAATTAGGTGTGGGGCATACATTTTAGAACTGTATAAGGACTTAGGTATCAATAACTGAACAGTTCTTCAACTGGAAAAGTGTCCTGTATGTAACAACCTGGTTGCCTATCAGACAGTTTTCTCTTTGTCACAGATATGGACTGAAGGAAGGGGAGGGGGTTAGTTTGGTTCTCATTTTAATGTGAACCTACCTAGTTTGCACTCCTCTGAATTTTTGCAATACAGGTCTCTAATAAAAAGCAATTGCATGCAATGAAATTTATAGTACTTTATTTATTTTGCTTTATTCATTGCATTCCTAATCCGCCCAATAACTAACGTTCTTTAATATCTAATTAGGAGAAAGTATATGCACAAATGCATATATGAATGAAAATGTACAAAATGTATTTTTGTATATGATTGTATTAATACCAGGTATTAAGGAGCCTGCTTGCGACGGTGTGGATATTAGGAGAAATGCACACCAAGATGTGTGCAGATTATCATGTGGACGTAAAAATTAAATAAATCACAAATTAATGCCGAAATGGGTTGGATGGAACTGAAGACTGGAAAAATTAGAAACCGACATTGACGGATCTGTCCATCCCTAGGCACTGGGACCAGAATCGCTGAAGCAGCAGCTGTAATCACCACTGTCAGGAAACACCCTCTGCTCTTCCGTGTATTTTCTTTTTTTCTTTTTTATAGGTCCAAAGCAAAACCGCTCTCTGCACAATCGGCAAATAATGAATGCCTTCCCTGAGTTGAGTTGCCGATGCCGCTGAGTATGTCTCACGCTGGGACTTTGTGAGGGCAGAGAAAATGTGGACAAAAAAAATTGGACTTTGCTGGGTGTAGGAGGCATTAGGAAAGAGAACGGGGCTTTGGCCAGGGAAAACAGCTGCTTCAGCGAAACCGTTCCCCCTTATTCATCTCGCTCTCCAATTGTGGCACAGGAAACAATTTCTGTGCATCAAACAGAAAAGCACAGGACTGTTCAGGAAGCTTCTGGGAAGGCTTTTTTCACTCGCTAGGGAGTATCTGCCATGCCAGCAGGCTTGCACGCTGGATGCAGAGAGCGCCAGCTCTTTCCCTATAACCCCGGGGGCTGCTGTCAAGATCAGAGCCGCCTCTCCTGCCGAGTCTTGCTTGGCTCCCAGGAGGGAGCTGTTTACCTGCTGCAACCTGGGCCAGCTCTTTGGAGGACGGTCATTTGGGAAAAGAGTCCTCTTCGCGAACCGGCTGGGCAAGAGTTTTATGGGCAGCTTTCTCTCCGTTTTTCAACTGGGAGTCTGGAGAAGATGGTGAAGAGTTCCAGAAGGATTGAGAGTAGGAGGAGCAACCTGACAGCAGGTTAAACCCATGATCCGGGAGTTCAGAGTGCACTTTCCAGGGAGAAATGTAGAGAAGTCAGCCATCTCCCTATCTATCTCTTTGACGAAAGCTCCCATGAGGGCTATCATGGTTGGTTGCTGTCAACGGTAGGGATGCTGGAGAAATTTGAAACAGATTAAAATCAGTTTGGATCTCTAAGAATCCAACCTGCAGAATCCACTGTGGACCGGCCTCCCCAGGCTGCGTAGAGTCTGTGGACTATATATATATATATGTATGTATGTATATATATATATATATATACATATATCCCCAAAATTTACACAAATTCACTCGCAGGAAAATATGCAAGTTTCTGCTGAGACCTATACCATGCTGGGAAACATGCGTAGGAAAAAGTCGAACGGAATGGGAGACAATACACTAAATGTTCTATACTAACATAAATTATGTCAATTGTTGTGAACTTTCTTAAGGAATTATTTGCATATTTTTCTGCGCAATGGGGGGAAAATTGAATCCGTCTGTGACCGGACGCCAGAACGAACAACACGGTACAATTCACGAAGCACAGATGGAACGGATTTTACACAATCTGTCTATCCCTAGTTAATGGCATGTTGAAGAATCCCCAAATACTTGATCCTCATTGTGCAGAACTGCCAACACCATCCTGGTGCCCACCAGGTGTGGTGAACTGCCATGTCAGCTGGGAATGATGAGACTGACGTTCTACACATCTGGAAAGTGGTTCATGGGAGTTGCAGTCCAACAGCTCTGGAGGGTGACAAGTGGTGAATGCTGGTATAGAAGATCCATAAAAAAAAAAATTATTATAATAAGAATGATTGGGGCCAACATTCCATGTAGAAAGTGGTAGCACATTCCAGGGCAGGATTATATTGAGGAGAGGGTACTGGAGACTTTGTGGCAATTTGTAATATCTGTTTATTCCATTAATTGATGTAATTTATATCCTGCCTTTCCGCTAAAATTACTGCTCAATGCAGCTGCCGATAGTCAAATGCAGATAAACATTACATTATGAAAACAGCCACATCAGTTAAAAACCCAGTAAAACACACACACTCATTAAAAAGCAATTTAAAAATCAGTTAAAAGCCTAGTTCAGTCAACTTGACAGCTTCATGATCAACGGCCTGAATATATATATATATATATATATATATATATATATATATATATATATTTGCCTGCCACTGGAAGGACAATAAAGATGGAGCCAGTGGAGACTGGTGGCTCTGATGGGGTGGTGAATCCACTCTGGGTTTCAGAACCAGTCAGGACTCCAAAGGAGCGATCCAGCATGTGAAGTACCTTGGATAGCTCCTTTAGAGTTCTGATTGGTTCTGATTGAAATCTGGAGTGGATCCGCTACCCCACTGATATTGGATCCACCTGCGTTGCCTGGATGGAGCTAACCTGACCTCCCTTCGAAAGGGGTTTCAGAGCCTGGCCCTCTCCCAGATTCCCACCAAACGTGCCCCTGGTGGTCTCAGAAAAGAGAGAAAGGCCTCTCCCGAAGATCTTAAAACAGGAGGGAATTTGGTTTATTACCAACTATGCTGGAAGAGCAGGTGGAAGCAAGCAGGCACACGGCCAATGGACTGGATCAGTTCCATCTGGTGTGGCTGTCCTACCCCCACTGGTCCCACACATCCATGCAAGGACACCTGAAAGGGGTCTATGTTCCTAAGCCCAACAAGTGTAGACCAAAACAGCAATGATGAAGTCATTTCCTATGCATGTTGGATTCTGCGCATGCACAGAAACAGTATTTGTACATTGCCTTCCAGCCAGGACATGTGGGGATGGTGTGCTGGTGTAGGCCAGGAGGGCAGGTGCAACCTCGCGCCCCTCCACAAGATGGGTAAGATGATGTTGATGTTAATATTTCTATCCCACCATTTTTTTCCGCTTGCAAGAAACCCAAGGTGGCTTACATGGTCCTCTTCGTCCATTTTATCCCCACAACAACCCTGTGAGGTAGGTTATGCTGAGAGCCAGTGACAGGCCCAAAGCCATCCGGTGAAATTCATGGCTGCTTGAGACTAGAACCCAGATTTCCTGGGTCCTAGCACACTGGATTCGGAGAGAGTTGCTGGCTGAATTCGGACAACATGATAGTCAATGGTGGGGTAATAATCAATTTTACAGTTGTTCATCTAGGGGGTACTCCCCCCCACAACATGGTAATAAATAATCAACCGTGGTGTGGATTAGGATCAGCGCTGAGTTCACTATGGCAGCATTTGGACGACACGATAGTCAATACAATTGATGATTGTTCCCCCCCCCCCAGTTGCTTATTGTGTCATCCGAATTCAGCTATTGTCCAATCACAACCCAGTTCTCATCCTAACTCAGGAATGGGCAACACTCGTCCAACGCAACACATGCCGTGCCCCCATCGGCATTTTTTTATACCCCCGCTGCCTCCCTGCTGAATTTGCTGGTGCAAATTGCTGATTTACCTTTGATACTGCACTCCCAGAAGCCTCCCAGGAGCACAATGTTGCTTCCCAACAATAGGGTGGCCATATGGAAAGGAGGACCGGGCTCCTGCATCTTTAACAGTTGTACTGAAAAGGGAATTTCAGCAAGGGTCATTTGTATGCATGCAGCACCTGGTGAAATTCTCTCTTCATCACAACAGTTAAAGCTGCAGGAGCCCTTCCCTCTTTTGGATCTGCTCACTCTACAAAAGAGGGCAGGGCTCCTGCAGCTTGAACTGTGGTGATGAAGAGGGAAATTCACCAGGTGCTGCATGCATACAAATAACACCTGCCGAAATCCCCTTTTCTAGGCAACTGTTAAAGATACAAGAACCCTGTCCTCCTTTCCATAGGGTCACCCTAGTGAAACAAAATCTTTGAGTCTGCCTAGTGAACTCTCCTTTGGATCCATCCAGCTGGGGCCTTAAACTGGAAGATCTTGCATTTCCGTTCTTCATCTGCTTGGCAGGCTACTGCAGAATGGTCACGGTCACACCCGAGGCTCTAGAAATGAGAATCGCAAGATATCCTGCCTGCATCGTATATTTGTTTTCCCACTGTAATATGTGAGACGCTCTACAGTTTTACCTCTTTTCTGCCTTCCCTTAGCTATACCTACAGAAGAGATGGTGGAGGTTTAAAAGACTCACCCCACCCCCATGCCTCGCAGTTCCTTTGAGATCCAGTAAGAAGGCTAACTAGAATCCAGGAAACCTCCAGACGGCTTCAACAACTGACTTGGTTTCCCAAGGTGTTTGGGGCTTTTTCCTTTTTCTGATGGCCCTTGCAACACTTATTAATTAATTAATTCCCATGTTTGCTTTCTGCCTCATTAAATCTCACTTATTAAACTCTTATCCCAAGGTACAAAGAGTCGCATTTGGCAAAACTGCGTCTCTCCATCGTGAGACACAATGTGGATAATTACAAGCTCGTCTGAAGAACCAGACTGCCTGGTGCCCCCCCTCTCTCTTTCTCTCTGTCTCTCGAAACATTGGGGTGGGAACCCAACAGCCCTGAGAGAATGAGCAGGGAAAATGGCAGAAATGGCGCAATTGGACACGTGTCAGCTGTTCTCGGGCCTCTGGTGCAAACCCCAGACTCCAAGGTTCCTATTATGCAAGTTCCCTATCCTGCCTAAGCAGCAGTCAAGCAGCATTTCACATGCTTTTCCCATCGGCTGAACAGCACCGCCGATGGGTGGTGGTTAGAGCTGAGCGGCCCCATTTATCACTGTCTAATTGAGCTGATTCAAATGGCTCAGATCCAGACCTTCAATGTCGTGCAGGAGTTGCTCTTAAGGGCATTTGCCGCTCAGAATGACGCAGCATGATTTGAATAGATGAACGAAATAAAAGACACCCGGTCCAGACATGGCAAATCCCTCCCCTTCCTTGGTCATCCTATTTGTAAATTTCCTGCCCACTCTTGCTCCCGCTGCCCACCGCTGACGGGAAATTGAGGACGGGAAACTCAGCACACTGGACCGTTGTCCAGTTCATTAGTGGGCAGATCGCAGGACTGTCTATATGGCGGCAGGTTACCGCCACGATGCACTAAAACCCAGTGCTTTCACTGCTGTGGGGCAGCAGTGGCTAGTCCTGATGGTGCAGTGAAAACACGGGCTTTCCAGCACTGGGCCCACCCCCTGTCATTTGCCCGGGCAGACAGCGACCAATCGGGGTCACCATCCACCCAGCCATGCCTCTGCCATGTCTCCATACTAGCCTCGCTCTGGAGGAGAAATGTCGGGGCAACTCCCCAATGTTTTTTCTTCAAAGTTTCAAGGGAAAGCCCCACAATGGCTGCGAATCTGTTGCTGCGTCATATAACTTGACACAGCACAGATTTGCAGCCACTGGGGGGCTTTGGGCGCATATCGACAGCCCCCAGGCTTGTGGGATCTACATTATACTTGTATTTTTAGAACGCAAAGGAACACAAACCTTATCCAGGTGCAAAGAGTTGGGGAGGGGGGGAGAGGATAATGTAGCTAGATCCAAGGTAGATGGTTTTCAGGTAGAACCAATTGCCTATTGCAATTCATGAGCCAAAAAATGGGGGTAAGCAGGAAATCGACATCTCAGTTGCTACACATCAGGTAATCTAGGGCAATGGCTGCTCCTTGGCACTGAAACTCCCTGCAAAAACAGGCCAGGTTAGTTCCATCTTTGTCATCCTTCTGCCGGCATGCAAACACACATTTTTTTTATGCAGGCAACCTTTAGATAGCGGAGCTATTTTTCTTGCTGCACTGGGTTTTTAATAACAGGTGGGTGCGCTGTTTATTCCTCATTTCTCTTTAACTGATGAGTTTTTAATGTGTTCTTAATGGAAGTGTTTTTATTGATGTGGTTATGTTTTAATGACGCTACATTTTGTCTGTGTTTTCTTCTTGTTAGCCGTCTTGAGCATTATGTTTTAGTGGAAAGGTGGGATATGAAATAAAAGAATGAACCAATGAATGAAGAGGAAGAGGAAGAGGAAGAAGAAAGCCCCTCTAAAGCGGACCAGTAAACTGCACAAACACTGAATGGAAAGTAATGTATTAATATTCATATTTGACAGGAAAGGATTACTAAGGCAGAGAGATAAGTGATTAGCACAAGGCCGTCATCATCATCATGATCATCATCATCAAAGCTTCTATTGGCATGAAGACATGCTGAGGTCCTAAGCCATGTCAAGATTCAGAGGCCTCATGCCCTAAAAATAAAGAGAAAATATCATAGGACAGATAATGAAAGGAACCACTCAGCATTACGAGGTGCTTGTCGTTAAACAGTGTTAGATAGGGTGACCATAGGAAAAGGAGGACAGGGCCCCTGTATCTTTAACAGCTGTGTCAAAAAGGGGATTTCAGCAGGTGTCATTTGTAGGCAGGCAGCACCTGGTGAAATTCCCTCTTCATCACCACAGTTAAAGCTGCAGGAGCCCTGCCTGTCGTGACCAGATGCAAAAGAGGGCAGGGCTCCTGCAGCTTTAATGTATCCAACCCTCTTTTAAAGCCATCCAAATTGGTGGTCATCACCCCATCTTGTGGTAGTGAATCCTCCTCCTCCTCCTTTAAAGCCATCATTTTGGAAACCATGGTTTCAGTTTCAGAACTGTTCTGAACAGAACAGCATTGCAGCCCTTCTAGTTTTAGGCACATGAAACTAAAGCCAAAGAGTTGGCCCATTCCATTAATCTCGTTTGTTTAAACATTTCTGTTAATATCAAATAACAGTCACTTATTGGGGAAAGCGTTTTCGATTGATCTGCCTTCCCAGATTAAATAGGTTAATTTTAACCTTCTTTTGTAACTAGCCCAGTCTTGTTAGCAATCTTTCAATTGCAGGAGTTTTATTGCTTTGCAGAGCACTTAGCTAGTGATATGCTCGCAGTATACTAATTACCTCAACTTCCTTCTTTCCTTTGACCAAAATAAAATGAAATCAAATAAAATTGGCCAGTGAAGTTGGAGCTAAGAGGTTCCTCAGACGAGCGTTTTATCGCAGCTTATGGATGTACAAGTGTCCTTTAGATGATGATGTCCACCTCCCGCGTGCCTCCTGCTCCTTCTGCTCAATTTTCTGTTTTAACATGACTTTTTTTAAAAAATGGAATGTGCAGGAAAAGCAGTGTGATTCAAATGACCCCTGGATGGGCCATGTGGTCTTTGTTTACTTCCTCTTTTCCCTCCAGGCAGAAAAAGGAAGTAATGAGGGACAAAAGCAGGGCGGAGAAGCGATGGTAAGAAAACACGATTTTCCCCATATGATGATGCTCTAAAGCTAAAATTGGGGGGGGGGGGAGCTTCAATGAAAGAGGGACCGGGAGTTACATCCTCAGACTTGTGGAAGGAGATCTCATAGGACAAAGGATTTGCATATCAAATAAATGGGGCAACCTGGTTTGGAACATGAGATCAGCCCTGCTGGAGCAGACCAAAGGTCCAGGGAGTCCAGCATCCAGCTTAATATAGCAGCCAACCAGATGCTTCTGGGAAGCTCAAAAGCAGTGCATGGATACAGGGATGCCTGAAGAGATTTCCATGCCACAGAAAAGAGCATAAGAACACTACATTCAACATCTAAGGCCCTCCTCCGAGGGCTTACTCTGAGGGAAGATCGGAGGTCGGCAACAAGGGAGAGGGCCTTCTCTGTGGTGGCCCCCCAATTGTGTAACGATCTCCCTGACGAGGCCCGCCTGGCACCAACATTGTTATCTTTTAGGTGCCAGGTCAAGACTTTCCTCTTCTCTCAGGCATTTAGTAATATCTGATGAGCCTGGGTTTGTTTTATTTTTAGGTTTATAGCTTTTTAATGTTATTACAGTGGTTTTAAATGTATGTGTATATTATGTGTATATTGTATGTTTTTGCTGTTTTAATTTTTGTATATTGTTTTTAATTGTTTTAATCTTATGTAAACCGCCCAGAGAGCTCCGGCTATGGGGCGGTATACAAATGTAATAAGATAAATAAATAAATAAATAAATAAGGAGTGCCATGCTGGATCAGATCAAGGGTCCATCTAGTCCAGCACTCTGTTCACACAGTGGTCAACCAGCCATCAACAAGGGACCAACAAAGCAGGACATGGTGCAACAGCACCCTCCCACCCATGTTCCCCAGCAACTGGTGCACACAGGCATACTGCCTCAAATACTGGAGGCAGCACATAACCATCAAGGCTAGTAGCCATTGATAGCCTCCTCCACCAGCAATATTTATCCAACCCCCTTTTAGAGCCATCCGAACTGGTGGCCATCACCACATCTTGTGGTAGCGAATTCCATAAATTAACTATGTGTTGTGTGAAGAAGTCCTTCCTTTTATCTGTCCTGAATCTCCCACCAATCAGCTTCATGGGATGACTAGTACTTTGAGAGGGGGAGAAAAAATGTCTCCTTATCCACATTCTCCACACCTCCATCAGGTCTCCCCTCAGCCTCCTTTTTTCCAAGCTAAACAACCCCAGCTGTTGTAACCTTCCCTCATAGGGGAGATGCTCCAGCCCCTTGATCATTTTCGTTGCCCTTTTTCTGCCCTTTTCCCAGCTCTATAATAACCTTTTTTAGGTGTGGTGACCAGAACTGTAGACAACATTAGAAGTGTGGTTGCACCATAGATCTGTATAAAGGCAGTATGAGACTAGCCGGTGTCAAGGGTAGACATGGTTGGCCATTTGTTGAAGGCCCACATCCCAGCACGGGCCCACTGACCAGAGCACCCCTGGAGTTGCTCCTCCACTTCACCTTGCAAACGTCTTCTCTTGCCTCTTGCTCTGGCCCAGAGAGCAGGTGGTGGTGAGAAGGTCGAGCAGCAATGGCAATCTGCTTCTTGAGCAAGTAAGTGGTGGCGTTGGTGAGAAAGAGGCTGAGGAGCAGGAGTAGCTGGTGTCCATGTTGGTGAGAAGAAAGACTCACTTTGGGACGTGCCCGTGGAGGGCGGCTTACCCAAGGGCCCTACAAAACCTGGAGTTGGCACTAAACAGCGCCACCCACCCACCCACTCACCCGGGTGCTGCTAGGCACTTAAAAGACACAAGTCTTCATACAATTGGCATGCGCTGGTTTATAACTAGATTCGCAAATGCAGAAATAATTACCGGGATTAATTCAAATTTCATAGGAGACAAAGGCAGCCAATCCATTTCTCCTCCGAAACTCAAATAATAATAATAAAAAAATAATTCCGTTCATTTGCAGCCTGCTCCAGGTCATCCGAAACCAAGCTTCACTGCCATGCAGGGAGAGTGTGGGGGGGTGGGGGTGGGGGGTGTTGTGTGTACATTGCAGCATGTAGGGTGGGGAGGGTTCATGCTTCTCTCTCCAGCTGTGCAAACCCTCTTGAAAATTGTCCCCTTTATGGCAATTAAGTTAAGGGGGGGGGGAGCGCCCTTCTATTGGTGCCAGTAGACATGCCGAGTTCTGGGTAATAGATTCAGGGCCCAAGGACATAGATTTGGAGCTGGGGATCCTTGGATCCAGGCCCAGCAATGCATTGGCCATTCACCTAAGTATATGTGCCTAGTACATAAATCCAGTTATTTTGGCACATGAGACAGAAAGTACAAGAATCACCTCTCTATGTTTCTAGCAGTAAAAACTAAAACAAAATACAACAATAACAAATTGCATAGCATACAGTGAAAATCTGCTACCTAAGGCGGAACATCATTCTACCTAATGGTAGGGCCGGTCCTGCATGAATGCAACAGTCTCCCTATGCCCTTTCTAACTAGGCTGACCATATGAAAAGGAGGACAGGGCTCCTGTAACTTTAACAGTTGTAGAGAAAAGGGAATTTCAGCCAGTGTCATTTGTATGCAATTAGTTCCTGGTGAAATTCCCTCTTCATCACCACAGTTAAAGTTCCAGGGGCCCTGCCTTCTTTTGTATATGGTCACTCTAGTATAGTGCCTGCACCTTTAACTGGTGTGATGAAGAGGGAATTTCACCAGGAACTAATTGCATACAAATGACACTGGCTGAAATTCCCTTTTCTTTACCACTGTTAAAGTTACATGAGCCCTGTCCTCCTTTTCATATAGTCAGCCTATTTCTAACCCAATGACATCCCTTTAAACATATTAATGAGTTTAGTGAATTTCTAATCCATTCAATGGCTAGTGTTCTCTGAGATGTTTTTTTGAGGTGGGTGACCAGAACCGTCTACAATATTCCAGCTGCGGCCATAGAACAGTTTTGTGGAATGGGATAGTGATTATGTTGCACCGTGTTCAGCTTATTCGTAGTGGAATAAACGCCGTTTGTTTAGGACTTGTGGCTCATGATGCCTGCTCCAGACTGTTGCCTCCAATCTTTGTCTTCGCTCCTCAGACGTTCCTTTGTTCAGACGCTTCTACGCTCACAACATGTTCCTTTCTGAAGATAAAATAATAGAAAAGCCATCCGACAGGTTCCTCCGCTTCTTACTGATTCTTCAATTCTCTCTTTATGCTGTTTATGAGTTTGAGATGTGCCAGATAGTTCTAACCACCTTAACAATCCAGTGATGTAGTGGAGCCAAGGCTGATAGGATTAAAGCACATCAGAAGAGTCCTACTGGATCAGACCAAGGTTCCATCTAGTCTAGCACTTTGTTCACAAGTGGCCAACCAGCTGCCCATGGAAAGCCCACAAGCAAAAGCTCCTCCTGCCCATGTTCCCCAGCAACTGGTGTTCATAGCGTACTGCCTCTGATTGTGGAGGTAGCACAGAGCCATCAGGACTAGTAGCCATTAATAGCCTTCTCCTCCAGGAAATGTCTAAGGCTGCCTCTACAAGAGAGGTTTAAAGCTCTTTCAAGGCACTTAAAAAAAATTACCTCTACAAGAACAGAGCGCAAATCGGGCGTAGAGGCACGTTATCTCTCTGATTATTCACATTATCGAATGCGCGTTAAACAGCGAGTTTTATTTTGCTCCGGCTGTTATAGCGCATTTTGACTGTGTGAACAAGCGCTTATGCACATTAACTACTTGTAAAGCGCATTTTGGTCATCCGTTAATGCGCTTCGCCGCCTCTCACCGCCTCTCGTGCAGAGGTATTAGGCGTAAATGCACTTCAGCGATTATGCGCATAATCGCCTAACCGGGCGCAAAAGCGAATCCTTGTAGAGGGGACCTAACCCCCTTTTAAAGCCATCCAAATTGGTGGCCATCACTACATCTTGTGGTAGTGAGTTCTACGGTTTGACTATGTGCTGTGTGCAGAAGTACTTCCTTATTGCTGAATCTCCAACCGATCAGCTTCATGAGACGACCCTTTTGGGCTTTAGTATTATGAGAGAGGGAGAAAAATGTCTCCCTATCCATGTTGTCCACACTATGCATAATCGTGTACACCTCCATCATATCTCCCGTCACCTTCCTTTTTTTCCAGGCTAAACAAGGGGAGATGCTCCAGACCCTTGATCATTTTAGTTGCCTTTTCTGCCATTTGCCTGCTCTACAATATCTTTTTTAAAGCTGTGGTGACCAGAACTGTACACGGTATTCCAAGTGTGGCAGCACCATAGATTTTTATAAACAAACCAGGGTTTTTTGATTAGCTGGTACTTCTACACTATAGGGGTGTAGAGGGAGGGAGGGCAATCCCAGAAGTACCTAACACACACCATTGGTGCACAGAGAGGGAGGGAGGGCGATCCCAGAAGTACCTAATACACACCATCGGCGCATCGGGATCAGCCTGGGGCCATCCCAGGCAAACAGCCTGGTGTGAAAAGGGACATAATCTGCCACCGGCATCCCTCAAACTTCCATGTTCCCTCTTGGGGGCAGGAGGTGGATTTTCCTAACAGCAACATATTGTGGTGAGCTATCCCTGTTGTAAGTCAAAGTATTTGAGGGCGGCTTGGTCTCAAATGGACAACTAGAACAACTTTACACAAGACCTGCTCCTGGTGGAGGTGAAAGCTGCTAGAACTGGTTTGTTGACTTTGACCCTTTCTACACCTAAGGGTATAGAGCGAGGGAGGGGGTGATCCCAGACTTACCTACTTCTGGGATTGTCCCCAAGATTCTAAACAGAAATACAACGTCCCAGAGAGGAAGAAGGACATTGTGCCCATTGCAGCCATCATTTTTTTTTTAAAAGAAAGGGAACAGCAGCCGGGAGTGCAATTGAGCTCCAATGAAAAATGTGAGTAAAAAAAAAGAAAAGACCCGATCCTGGTCCCCATCCCACCCCTAATGCCCCTAGCCCCCCCCCCCATGGCCCAGCTCCTTCCCTCTTGCTGACCCCTGCTACTCACGGAGTGGAGGGAAGAAGCCGGGACGGGTACCCACACTGCCCATGGTCCTCGGGATCGTCCTGGGACCGCAGGGAAAATTGGGATAACCGAGAACTTGGTTATCCCACGAAAATGGAGGGGTCGTCCCTGCCTGCCCCCGGGTTCCCCTTGTGTGTCATTTGGATGCACAGGGAGCACCCAGGAACGACTCCGGGGGGAAAGGCCGGTGTAGAAACGGCCTTTGTTTCTTCCTGGTGCTGGGGAAAAAAATCAATGGAAAATCTTGAGCTCGTTATCCTATGCAGTTTGGGATGTATTGTGTTCCTTCCTTTCCCTTTCCCATGCGTTCCTCCTTTGCCAAAGCAGGAGAAGATAAAAGAACATAAGAAGAGCCCTGATGCTGGATCAGACCGAGGGTCCATCTAGTCCAGCACTCTGTTCACATAGTGGCCAACCAGCTGTCGACCAGGGACCCACAAGCAGGACATGGTGCAACAGTACCCTCCCACCCATGCTCCCCAGCAACTGGTGCATGCAGGCTTACTGTCTCGGTTACTGGAGATAGCATATAGCCAACAGGACTAGTAGCCATTAATTGCCTTCTCCTCCAGGAATATGTCTAATCCCCTTTGAAAGCCATCCAAATTGGTGGCCATCAGTACATCTTGTGGTAGAGAGTTCTATGGTTTGGCTATGTGATGTGTGAAGAAGTACTTTGCTGTATGAAGAAGGGAAGGATGGCATGGCTCTTATACCCCATGTGTGTCTGTTTGTCTTCCTCTCTCCTTCCTGTTTGGGTATCCTTGGGACTGCCTGTACAGCACCAGGTTGCCATCTTCAGCAACCCCCCATGCTTTCTCTGCACCAGAATGGTGGTAGTTAATCCTGACACAGAGGAGGGCTTGGGGTTTCTGGAAGCTGTGTGGGGTTGCCTTCCATCCAGAAATGCCTCTGCCTTGATGCTGGAGCAAGGTTAGATGGGGGAAGAGCCATGTTTGCCTTGCTCCAGTCTAAAAAGTCGGGATAAGTCCCCAACTTTTTAAATGCAGAGCTTCGCAGGAGGCTTTGAGGTGACTGCTGTGTCATATAACCAACACAGCACCACCGAGCAAACAAAGCGGGGCTTTCAGAGCGTATAGACAGCCCCTTCCTGTCAGAATAGAGCACTGAATTTGTGTGTGTTTTCTGTCAGTGTGTATGAATACCAGACAGGTTCTGTGTGTGTTTGTATGATTTTGTCTGTGTGCTGTCTGCTGGCAGGAGCCTTTCCTCTGCTTCCTGTGTCTTTTAAGACATGAAGGTCTTTATTACATAAAGACATACTTTATTAAAGCATTACATACTTTACATTAAGAGTATGTTAGTTAGGGATGTGTGTCGTATCGGCCCGATGTCCGATAACGAACCGATAAGGACGTTATCGGACATCCGATGACCGATAACGATTATTCCCTAAGGAAGCCCTATCTGATCGGATCCAATATCCATCCGTCCAATAACTATCGGACTTATCAGATTTTCGGAACACCATTTCAGGTGTTTTCCCCATAGGCTTGCATTGGGGGAAAGGAAGCTTTCCCCCAATGCAAGTCTATGGGGAAAAACACTGGGCCTGCACTCCCTCCCTCCCCCACTTGCACTCCCCCCACTCGTGCTCCTTACGTGCTGCCATCGCTGCCATCGGTGCCGGTCCGTAGTACTGCTAAACAAACTTTCCGGCCTGTTCGTTAGTACAGAGACGCGCTGAGTGATGACGTCATCACTTGGTGCATCTCTGTACTGATGAACAGGCCAGAAAGCCTGTTTAGCAGTACTCCGGACTGGTGGCGGTGGCGGCAGCAGCTGCAGCGGCAGGTAAGGAGCATGAGTGGGGGATGGAGCATGAGTGGGGATAGGGAGGGAGTGCCGGCCCAGTGTTACGGACCAGAAATTGCGGTCCGTAATCGGATCAGAACTTCTGATATTTATCAGATATCGGAAACGATCAAATCCGGATTCCCCCCAATATGATCAGATCCAATATTTCTGGCCGTGCACATCCCTAATGTTAGTAGCATAATTGTCCTACAATATGCTAGAAACAGTTCAAAATGAGCCTCAGTAGCATAATAAATGACAGGTTGTGAACTGCAGAGGGGGTTGAATGGTCCTCACCTTTGTATCCCACCCTTTCTCAATTGAACTCAGGTAGCATACATGGGTGTGAGTTACTCCCTCCAACATACATATACACATTGTATGCTCATAATCACCCTGTGAGGTTGACAAAAAAACTAACTGTTGTGATGAAGAGGGAATTTCACCAGGTGCTGCATGCATACAAAGGACACCTGCTGAAATTCCCCTTTCAATACAACTGTTAAAGATACAGGAGCCCTGTCCTCCTTTCCATATGGTCACCCTATTACTCCTATACCACTACATCAAACACTTTGCCACAAATACACACACACATGCTGTCTTAGGGACAGTTCCTAGTTGCTGTCATTCAAGCACCCATCAGTCCCAAGAAAAAGGAATGGGGTGAAATATACACCCCAAATATACAGGATACCCACAGAAAAGGAGGAATACGGCCTGGTAGCCTCTGATAATCTCAAGAAGCCTTGTTTTGGATCCTAATGCTAATCAGTCTAGAAGCAGTCGATAAAAAGCCACAGAGAGTGGAGTCATGTGCTTCCCTTGCAAGCGCATAAAGCGCGACCAAACAAATATCCTGTGAAACCGACCGTCTGAAATCAATAACGTAGTCCTGTAGCTCCAAAGCAGGAGCTGAAAATACACCTCCGAAATGTACAACTCCGTGCCCGGTTGGTTTGAAGAGCGATATCGTGTTGAGGCACTTAATTGCATGAGACTCAAGAACTTTGTATCTCACTTGCTGGAAGTGTGTAAAGGGCTAAAGCGTACATGCTGAGAAGTTCTGTGCTTCTGCCTTCTACTTTTTTAAAAAAGCAAGCAAGCAAGCCAGCCAGCCAGCCAGCCAGTAAGCAAGCAAGCAAGAGCAGCTGTTAGGAGATCAATATTGGGAGCAGAGGGCTAGAGGATGTGGGATGGTGTCCTGCAGGGGTGGGTGACATGTATCCCTCAACGGCCAGTTGTGCATGTGCTCCCTTTTGCCGAACGAGTGCTGTGATAGCTTCCTCTCACCCCAGTGGTTTGCTGCTGCATCGCTGTGATGGGTTGACCTCCCCAGTCAATCTGCAGTACAATTGGGGTGGGTTGCTGCATGGTGTGTGTGTCTAAGTATATATGCCTTGCATGTGTCTATGCACCTTGCGTGTGCATGGGTGTACTTCTTTATGAAGCGCATTTTTAAGCAATGGAATTGTATCCATTGCAACCATGGCAGGATCTACACTACTGCTTTACAACAGTATTGAAGTGCACTGACAACTATTGGGGCCCATGAGCATCGTCACATGCGGGGGGGAGGAATTGCGTTGGCTTACTGTTGCTTCTCCGCCCGCGCGTTTGTCCCTCATGGCTTCCTCTTTTGAAAGAGGAAGTAAGCAACCTGAACGCGGCCCCATTCAGTGGGCCGTTTTGATCGCTCTGCTTCTCCTGCGCTCAATGGGAGATAGCGGCAACTTCCATCTCTGAAAATAAGTCAGACTTACTGGGGTGTGGTTTTTTTTTTTTTGGTGGCGCGAAGAAGGCTAGAAGGGGCGGGAGGCGCGCGGGAGACAGTTGACGTTGTGAGAGGGACCCATAAAAATCCGTGAGTGCCCAGTAATGAGTGTGCAATAAAATAGGCTGACCAGATAAAATCCAGGTCAGGGCTCATGTAACTTTAACAGTTGTAGAGAAAAGGGAATTTCAGCCAAGGACATTTGTATGCAAGTAGTTCCTGGTGAAATTCCCTCTTCATCACAACAGTTAAAGGTGCAGGCACTATACTAGAGTAACCAGATACAAAAGAAGGCAGGGCCCCTGCAACTTTAACTGTTGTGATGAAGAGGGAATTTCACCAGGAACTAAGTAATTGCATACAAATGACACTGGCTGAAATTCCTTTTGCTCTACAACTGTTAAAGTTACATGAGCCCTGACCTGGATTTTATCTGGTCACCCTACAATAAAACACTCATCTGATGGAGCTCCATGGCACATTCCATATTCCATTTTCAAGCTGCTTTCAAAGTGTTATATCCTGCTTGGTGTAGATCTGGCCCATGTCACACCCGCTTTAATAATCTTTAATACAGAAAAGCAAAATGAAACAAAAACCCTTTCCTTGGAGGAGGGCATGTGCCCAAGCGCTTAATGATTTCATGGCTCTTGGTACTGTGATGCGCATGTCGTGGGAGATGCTCTGCTCTGCCTTTCTAGCAGGGGACAGGATGGTGTGATTTGCAAGTTTTGTGCAGCACGGGCTCTTCTACGCTTGACCAGAAATGGCCCCTTTCCCATTTCAGTGTCCTATTTGAAGGTGGTGAAATGTGGGGGAGGATTAATAATGCTCAATAATAATGCTCAGAAGGCACTTTGTGATCTGGTATGGGGGCGGATCTGTCAACAAGCTACAGTCATCACATAGAGTTTGTCCCCCCAGACTTTAGGTTTTAAAGGAGTATATATTTCTACTGACGTAATGGAAGAACATGCCTTAACGCTCTGTGCCATTGCATTGACTCTTCCTATAGCAATTAGCGATAGGATTTGAAGCGGCTTCATGGGATTATCAGATTCTGCCAGAGACTAGTGCCACCCGTTAGACTCAGGAAACTCGTGTTACGCCTCGTGAATCACAATACAAATAGGGTGGCCGTTTGTACAAAAAGAGAGGAAATGCATCATCCCCCAACACACACAAAGAGGATAGGGATTTGCATAAAATTTGCATTTGCTAATTTCTAAGTAAATTTAGAAATAATTAATAGAATTTAAATTCAAAATGCAATGCAACTCAGCATAGCAGTCAATCGCCAGTTTAAGTTAACTATAATTTGTTTGAAGCAAGCCAGATTCAAACTAGGGCAGTGACCAGATCTGGATCTGGATCCTGAATCTGGAATGGATCGGGCTGATTCAGACCTCTGGAACCCAGATCTGAATTGAATCGGATTGGCACTGGATCAGGCCTGTGATCTGAATCAGATCTGCGATCCGGATCCAATTTGGATCTGGTCACAGCACTCCCTCCCACTCTCCCCTCTCTCTCCCTCCCTTCCTCACTCCACTCTCCCTGCTTACCTGCTGCCTCCTCTACATTGTCCCCCATCGTGCCTCCTCCACGTTGTCACCCAGCGTGAGCGGGTAAGCGGCTGGCCCACAGGGAGGAGGGAGGACAATGGCAGGACGATGCCGAGGAGGCAGCAAGTAAGCGGGGAGAGTGGGGTGAGGGAGGGAGAGAGCGGGGAGAGCGGGCGGGAGTGCTGTGAATGGACCTGAATTGGATCTGAATCAGAGTTGGATCAGATTGAGCCTGATCCAATCCAAGTTGGGTCAGGCCCAATCCGGACCTGACAAATCGGGATCTAGGTCAGATCAGGGGGTCCGTTCACGGCCCTAATTCAAACCATGGCATACGAAGCTACCTTGTTTTGATAAACCATGGTTACAATTAGCCACAGTTTAGGGTATGGACAATATGCTTAGTGTTTTAACCAAACCAGAAGTGAAACCTTCCAAACTCTTCCTCACAATCATGCTGTAGGAGGAGAGCAGAAGGGGGAAGATATTAACTTTGGGTGAGGGGAAGCTACGCTCATTCCTGAGTTGATAAACTAAGCTCCAAACACAGCAATTGAATTTTAAAACACAGTACCATGATATAACAACGGCATCTGTCGTGAAGAATGAAAGCAGAGCTGCCAAGTGCTGGTTACAGATTTGGAGGGTTCTCCTCATATCTCTGGAATCAGTGCCAGTTCCATAATGACTGTGGTTATTTTTGGAAATATTTTGATCTGGCAACCAATTTCTATGGATTGAGGACAGAGAACAGAGGAGCTCATGGAGATGAAGAGGAGAAATTGCAGGAGCATACTGTCACTTCATAGGCAAGGGAAAAGAAAGCTAGGAATTCAAGGAATGAGTCACGGAAGAAGTTTAGAGAAGAGAAAAAAGAGGTTTCACACACCGCACGTGTGAAGCAGTCAACCACATGGGGAGAGTCCCCCCCACTTGTCTTAGCAATCAACCATTGTTTCAAAAGTAGGGTGACCAGATAAAATCCAGGTCAGGGCTCATGTAACTTTAACAGTTGTAGAGAAAAGAGAATTTCAGCCAGTGTCATTTGTATGCA
Source organism: Anniella stebbinsi (assembly GCA_029215795.1). Classification (NCBI taxonomy): domain Eukaryota; kingdom Metazoa; phylum Chordata; class Lepidosauria; order Squamata; family Anniellidae; genus Anniella; species Anniella stebbinsi. The sequence continues at coordinate 357,790,340 of JARDYH010000002.1, read as the reverse complement.
ATTAGTTCCTGGTGAAATGCCCTCTTCATCACAACTGTTAAAGTTGCAGGGGCCCTGCCTTCTTTTGTATATGGTCTGCAACTTTAACTGTTGTGATGAAGAGGGAATTTCACCAGGAACTAATTGCATACAAATGACATTGGCTGAAATTCCCTTTTCTCTACAACTGTTAAAGTTACATGAGCCCTGACCTGGATTTTATCTGGTCACCCTAGTTTCTGGTGTCTGCTTACTTGCAACGGGATGGGCGCCCACGCCCGATTTGCGCTCCGTTCTTGTAGAGGTAATTTTTTTAATGCGCCTTGAAAGAGCTTTAAATGCCTCTTGTAGAGGCACCCTCAGCCAGAGTCATTTGTATGCAATTAGTTCCTGGTGAAATTCCCTCTTCATCCCAACAGTTAAAGTTGCAGGGGCCCTGCCTTCTTTTGTATATGGTCACTCTAGTATAGTGCCTGCACCTTTAACTGTTGTGATGAAGAGGGAATATCACCAGGAACTAATTGCATACAAATGACACTGGCTGAAATTCCCTTTTCTCTACAACTGATAAAGTTACATGAGCTCTGACCTGGATTTTATCTGGTCAGCCTATTCAAAGGTAAGTTGAAAGACAAAAAAAAAGGGGGGGGGGGAGAAGCAGGTTCTCAGAATGCTAAAATACTTTATTTCCAAGCCCAACACGTTTTGGCCTGTGTTGTTTTTTAAGGCCTCCTTCAGGGGGCTGTAATATTAAAAATACATTAAATTATGTTTGGAGGGATAACACGTATCATAGATCAATTAAAATATACGTTTAGAAGTTGGTTAGGCATATATATAAAGTTATTTATGATATGTGTTATCCACGTAACTTAATGTATTTTTTATATTACAGCCCCCTGAAGAAGGCCTTAAAAACAACACAGGCTTTGGAACCTGCTTCTCCCCCCCCCCTTTTTTTTGTCCTTATTTGGATGCTCTCCTCCTTTAAGTTGAAAGATACCATAATCACAGTGGCAAGACTGAATAGAGATTGCCACAGATAAGTGAATATATGAGCTCCCAAGGTTTGAATTAACTAATCACAGTTGATGAGAACCATCGTCTGCAGGGGATTGGGGGTGATTGATGAGGAAAGATTAAACAGTCTAATTAAGCCTCATTGCTATGGTGCTTTAGGGTGAAGACAGGACTGGGCAACCTGGCTGGAGAACATGACTCACACAAAAGGCTGCTAAGGTCACTGTTTTGGTGCTGCTTGCTGCTAAACCCTGCGGTTTCACCGCTGAGGGGGGGCGATGGATAATCTTAATTGCAGGAAGCAGCATGGGCTTTCCAGCGGCCACTCAGCTCGCTGGGCCCTCCCCCTGCCCTCAGCCTGGCTTTTGGCAACCAATCAGCAGTCTCTATCCACCCCGGAATGACCCCGGTTCAACACTGGAGTGAGGTCACAAAGCGGTAGAGCTGTGGCGACCTCACTTAGAAGGAAAAAGTCGGGGTAAGTCTGTGACTTTTTTAACGCACAGCTTTGGGAAAAAGCCCCGTAGTGGCTGTGAGTTGGTGACTATGTAGTATAACCAATGCAGCATCCCTTTGCGTGGGCAAATCTCAAGCTTGCTTGTTGGTAGAGAGCACAATGCAGGTGAAAAAAAGGGGAAGAATATTAAAACTAGTGCTGGGCAAAAATTTCTCTCTTCCCTCACATACGGTGACAGAGGAAGACTATGGCAGCAGAGCTGTTCAGTCCCCAAAGATATGCTGGCAGAGTGCCTAAACCGGCTGGAGCCATGGGGTGGGGTGGGAACACAGACTTACACTGGGTTGCATCCAGATTCAGGTGTATTCAAAAGGTGGACTTAAATTAGTACTATTCCTTGGCTTGCTCCATAAGAGAACTTGTTTTATAGTAGGCTGACCAGACCCCCCGGGGTTTCCCGGTCCTAAACGGGAAAAATGGGCCAAACCAGGTCGACCGGGCCCCAGGGGGCAACCTCCGGGAAACAGCTCGTTCTCCTCCCGCGAGGAGGGGGGGCGGCGCGGCGTGGGTGGGGCGGGCGGCCTGCGCGGGGCAGCGGCGGCGCGAGGCACTTACCTGCTGGGGCGTCTGCTTCCCTCCGGTGCTCGGAATCTACTGAGAAACAGGCTTCGCAGCCTGTCCCTCAGTAGCGCGCCGAGTGATGACGTCATCACCCGGCGCGGTACTGAGAGACAGGCCAGGAAGCCTGTTTCTCAGTAGATTCCGAGCACTGGAGGGAAGCAGACGCCCCAGCCGGTAAGGAGCGCGGGGCGGGCGGCGCGGGGCGGGCGTGCGGGCAGCGCGGGGCGGGGGGGGCGGCGCGGGAGGGCAGCGCAGGGGGGTTGTTCTGGGTGGGTGGGGTGGCGGGGGGGTGGTCCGGGATTTTGATCCTCAAAATCTGGTCACCCTATTTTATAGGGTAGCTATATAAGAAGGTAAATCAGTAAATAAATATATTCCTCCCCTCACCTTGGTCTGAACCTTCCACTATTTCTCTTTGTGTCCGGGGGGGGGGGGGGCATACTTCCTTCATTTGGCTTGCCTCATCTTACAATCATCTGCTCTCTCTCCTCTGAACTCGTGATATTATCCATGTTACATTCTTCTGCGTCTTTCCCCTGAGGGCAAGAATATGAAATGCCTGTCCTTCACCAGACAGCCATCAAAATGGCTTCCACCCCCAGGGCTGTGGTTTAATTACCCGGAGTTTCCCAGTGCAAAAAGGATGCCCATCTTCCTTTGGGTACGGAGGTGTGCTGCAACCCCCTGAGACTCTGGAGCTCTTGTCTCTTCTCTCATCCTCAGGATGGGGGAGGATGCACAACGTTCCAAGACCTGCTAGCAGGACAGAATATGTTTGGCACCACTGAAGATGTTGGCGATATGTGTTTGGATTTGTGTGTACCCACCTTTGTTTGTAAATGCTGGGAAATAATAATTTTAAAAAATGCAACAGATGTACAGAACCAGATGATATGAGTCTATTGTTGGAGCAGAGCCACTTTCCTCCACAAACATTTGTAGCAGTGTTGAAAAACCGCTTACCTTTTCAGCATTCCATGAGAAAATATTCACCGGTTCGTTTACATTGCCCTCACTTGCCCTCACTCTCACTTGCCCTCACTTGCCAATGGCAAAGTTATCATGTAGCTAAATCTGACAGGATGTGTCGCATTGTGAGTGATCCCTGATTATGTGGAATCACTCTTGTGATGAATCCCAGAAAGGAGAAGGTAAGCATTAGTTGGGGGGGGGGGCAGGAATTGTCAGGTAGGCAGGTAGGGGATTGAATATTCATATAGCCAAGTGAAGGGGATGGGGGGGTTCTGGGACACTGAAATTGCTAGATTTTGCTGAAAATTGAAATCAGATGTATTCTGCATGGTGCTACCTTCTTCTCATTCATCTATATTGACTAGCTTTCCTTTTTGCAAAAACGCTGCCCTATCAGTGTTATCTCTGCCTCCCATAGTTTGCCCTACCTACTGTTTCTGTTCTGAAATAGGAAAGTCCTCTTCTTTCCTCCAAATGGGCAAAGCTGGACTACTAAGGATGAAAAGAGGTGTATTGTTTCAAGGGTGGTGACATCGATTTGGTAATGCTGCCACTGCCCCCAAAATAAATGTTTATTTTTTTCCTATTCTGTTCCATTGTATTCTGTGCAAGCTCTGTGGAAGTTTTGAGTAATGCTGGGGAGCATGGGTGGTAGGGTTCTGTTGAACCCGTGTCCTGCTTGTGGGTCCCTGGTCAACAGCTGGTTGGCCACTGTGTGAACAGAGTGCTGGACCTCAGTCTGATCCAGCAGGGCTCTTATGTTCTTACATGTTCACATTGGCTAGCACCCACAACATTAGCAGTAGCCATGTGCACAAAACTCTGGAGCAGTTTTCAAGTTTTGTTTGTTTGTTTGCAAGATGAAGAATGTGAGTAGATAGGTAAAACATGGCACTGACATTGTACTCTTTTCGATGCCAGGTGAAGATCTTTTTGAAATTTTCCCAGTATTTAAACAGTTTACCATTTTAATCTTTTAACTTTGTATTTTAAATCTGCATAAATCTCTGCATTGCTGATCGGTTTTATCCTGGTTGTGCTTTTATGGTGTACTTTTTATATTGTGTTTTTATATTGGGGTTTGCTTTGTACCTTGAATTGTATTTGATGGTTTTAATTTTTGTGAACCATCCAGAGAGCTTCAGCGATTGGGTGGTATAGAAATGCAATAAATAAACAAACACAGAGAGAGAGAGAGAGAGAGAGAGAGAATTTAAAACTTTAAAACCTCCAAAAATGAGTAGCCCCCCCGATACATGGGGCCTAGTTGGCATGGGAAGCAAGATGTAGGCAGCAAAATCAAGTGGGTTCCTGGTGGGACACACCACTTTAAATGCTCATTTGATTTTTTTTAAAGTCTCTGCAAGTAGAAATCTATCACATCAGGGAGAAATGTTCTAGCTTAGTCCATTTCTTGCTGTACCATTTTTCTGCTTGCAGGGAGTTTTTCTCTTCTTTTCTCTCCTTTTGTGTTTGGATGCAGGAAAGCATTCAAAAATGCATTCCGACATGGTAGGGTCCATCTTTCCACCTCAATTCCATCTCACTCTACTAATTGTATAGACCAGGCCTAGGTTTAGAGATCTTCAGTAGGGAAAGCAAAGATCCTTATTTCCACTGCAAATTATGTTCCAAGGATTAAGTCCCTCGTTTTGATTTCCCAGCATCTCCCATCTCCTTCCTTTTCTTTCCCTTCCCCATCCTGAAACTCTCCCCACCCTTACTGCTGGGCATATTCGGCTCTCTTTCTTCAGTTGCAAGGAGGGGTCGAACGGCTCTTCATTACTCTGAGCGTTTTATTGAGGCTGTAAATTATGAGCCAGCATTGTGCAGGACTTTAAACGCCTCTTGTCTTGGAGATGCTTTTCCTATTAGCAAGTAGTTTTTATTGTTCTCAGACAATGGGCTGTTGTCCTTAGGATGTAAATAAATCCCGAGGACACGCTGTGCTTTGCCGGTCTCCGTTTCGGTGTCCTCGCTTTGAAAAGGCAGTCGCTTTCACGGCTGCACGGCTGTGCGTTGCGTCTTGTGCTTCGTGCAGGAGCAGAAGGAGGGCAGATGCACACACCAAGACACAGGACCAGTTTCTAGGCAGACTTTGCCAGTCTTTTATCAGTCCTGCGCTCTATTATTATCTTCCCTCGCTCCCTTCGTAGAGGAACTGGATTCCTCTCCCCCCCCCCCCGCCCTGGTCACTCTGGATGGGTCCAAGACTTTATTGGAAGATGGGAGATGCTGGCCTGGGACCAGGAGGTGAGACAAGCAGCTGCTTGCATGTTTGGGAAGAGAAATATGAGGTTTGGGCTAGGAAGAGTGTGGGTGTGCTTGGTTCAGGGCTTGGTTCCAGGGCTCAGAAGTTTAACAAAGGAGAAAACGCACATATGGGGAGCCACATGTGGAAGAGACAGACACGAAGCGCATGTACAAATATGCATGAGGGCTTTTATCCTAGTCCAGGTCATCATTTGGAAATTTCCTCTATTGAAAGCCCTGCCAGTAACTAGGGCTGTGCATGGAGCCCCCAACCCACTTCAGAAGCCAATGCGGAGTTTCCAAATCAGCCCTGATCCCTCTTGACCCTCTTCGAACCCAATCTCGCCCGCTTTTGATCTGGATCCGAAGTGAGATTCGGACATCCGAAGCGGGTTGGATGTTGCGGTTTCCCAGGCATGAGGCCAACTGGCCACTTTCAACCGCTGTTGGGCACAACGTTAGATCTGCAAAAATCTAGAGCCCCCATCTTCCATAAAAATGGTAGCTCTCCTGGAGGATGGGCAGCTGCCAGGTATGAGCAGATGGGTCTGGTAAGTCCTGACTGCTCACATGGTTCAGTGGGTGCGGGCAGTGACTCACCATGATCCAGATTGGTCTGAAGTGATCCGAAGCACTTTGGAGCCGGTCTGACCTTCTCTGCGCTGCTTTGGACAGATCTGGTCCTGATCCAGATCTGGACCAATTTAGTCTGAATCAGCCCACTTCATTTCATGACACAGATTCGAAACCGAAGCAGTGCCCAGCCCTACCAGTAACTAATAGCATCAGGGTTCAGTCTCCAACCCCCCTCCCTGAATATGTTTTTGTTTGACACAGCCAAATCCCTAACTCCTTTGTTCGCACCACTTCTCTGCATGCTGAGTGTGCCAGTGGCACTGGCTCAGGGCTTATTCAGTTTCCTTGGGTGGGGGGGGACGTCACTGGAAGCTTATGGCTTAAACCAGGAATGCAGAGCTTTCAGCCTGTGGGCTGGATCCAGCTTGCTAGGCAATGGAGCCCCTGGAGTTCCCCAAGTGAACAGAGCTTAGGCTCTAAGCCCTCCCCCCCAAGGAATCCCCTCAGAGGATATCCCTGTCTGTTATCTCCAATCTACAATTGGAGATAACAGCAGGGATTCTCTCTTATCTGTTATCTGATATCAGATACAACCATGGGTATGTGGGATGATGGGAGTCACCTGCACTGGGAAGAGCGGCTGCTTCTGCTTCACCCTCCCACCTCCTTCCCCCAGGGCAGAAAGGAGGTAGGGCTGGCAAAGATGGAGCAGAGCTAAACTAGACTGGTTCAACTTTGCTTCCCATGGAGTTTCCCTAACCAGGGAAGTCTGGGCACACAAAGCCTGGTCCCTGGCCCAAGAGCTGGGTGGAAGATCTGCCCGGCGGTTGGACCAGGGAGCAAATGACATCAAGTGGGCATGGCCATGGCCACTGATGTTAGAGATGTGGCTATGCCCACTTGATGCCTTATGGCCCATGGAGGGCTAGGTGGGGTTCATTCCCACCATCATCTAAAACCTATTCTGCACTCCTGGGTTAAACACTCCAATGGACAGCCAAATCCACTGCCCCAGATCAGATTTCTAGAGAGAGAAACCTGGGGGTGAGGGACACTGTTACCTCGCAGAGCCCAAAGTCTGAGTACTTTCTGTCCCTCTGGCCCACTCAAAAACGTCAGTCTGCTATTCTCCAGTCACAGCCAGCTTGATGCCACTCCAGCACGCGGCAACAGAGGATGCTGGGGAGGGCACGAGGTAGAAGTTGGGAAGTCACCTGCAGCAAATTGGAGAGAAGTGTGGGCCAAGGGACCGGTGGAGGATTGGAAGGGAGAGGATGCTGTCATTGTATCCTCTTTGGCTGCTTCAGAGGGTTACAAGGGATAGGCAGAGTCCTCCCCCCCTCCCCCCCACTTGATCAGGACCTGAGATGATGCACAGGAAGGTAGGGATGGATCTGAAGGAGAGAAATGATGAACGGGAGAAGGATCTAGCTTCCTGGAAGAGCTGTGAAAGGAAGCAGCAGTTCAATCACCAGCTAATAGGAAGCGTTCAGCAATGGAAGAGGTAGGAAGCGGAGGGGTGAGCTGCAGATCTTGTGCTCCACCAACCCCCACAAGGACAATGTTTAGATAACAATGAATTAACCCAAGTGCTTCGCCTTGGAAACCATCAAAGAAACATGTGAGTTACTTCCAGAACAAGCTGTCCTGTCATTCAGTGTGGGGTTAGGACAACCTTTGGTGTCATCTCCCCTTTCTTCCAGGCAAAATCAGATAACCCCAAAAGGTGTCCCAGACCCTGAATTAGATGGTCACCAGAGACCTGGTTGTGGACCTCCACTGCGGTATGACGGAAGGGTCTATTCAAAGGGTCTATTCAAAGGAGGGAAGTGGCAGATAAACGGGAATGCCGATAGCCCTACTACAACTGTCTTTTCAGTGGACATTTTCACTAGGGATGTGCACGCCTGAAAATATCGTATTTTATCGGTATCGGTATTTCGGCCCAAAAATATTATCGTCTCTGATAATATCATAAGTTAATCGTATCGTCTTCATGATAATTATCGGAAATCTGATATTTAATTTGCAGCCCCATTGTGCCCTATAGAGCTGTTTTTTTTAAAGAAAAAATGCCTATAACTTCTGTATTTTCAAAGTTACAGACTTGAAACTTGGTCACAAAGCTTATGGGGTATGCCTAAGTATATGTAAGAAATTTGAGATCGATCCCTCCAACCCTCAATTTTATATGAATTAATTAAAGAACGTTTAAGTTCTGATAGGTCAAAAGTTGCACAATCTTTCAAAAATTCATATAAAATACAGGGATGGAGGGATTGATTTGAAATTTGTCACATATGTGTAGCAACATGTGCTAGACATGTGTATGAAATTTGAGATCGATCCCTCCAACCCTAGATTTTATATGATTTTTTAAAAGATCCTGCAACTTTTTGACGTGGCGAGCTGTCATTCTGACCTGTCAGACTTTAAACGATCTTTAATAAATTCATATAAAATCGAGGGTTGGAGGGATCGATCTCAAATTTCATACACATACTTAGGCATACCCCATAGGCACTGTGACCATGTTTGAAGCCTCTAACTTTTAAAATACAGAAGTTATAGGCATTTTTCTTTTAAAAATCAGCTCTATAGGGCACAATGGGGCTGCAAATTAAATATCAGATTTCTGATAATTATCATGAAGACGATATGATTAACCTACGATATTATTGGAGACGATCATATTTTTGGTCCGAAATATATGGCAGTCCGATAATCCAATATAATCGGGCTGAAAATTATCAGATCGGATATTTATCGGAGGTTTTTCTATCGTATCGTTATCGTTAATTGGATGTCCGATAACGACCTTATCGTATCGTTATCAGACATTTTAACGATACAATACACATCCCTAATTCTCACATGAAGTTATCTCATTTTGCATGGATACATGAACTGAAACTCATTGATCCTTTGGAATTTTCCAAATTCTACAGCGAAGTTCTCCAGTCCAAGAATGCATCTAAAATGTGTATATTACGAAAAGGTGCACAGAAAAATGCAGTTGTTACATTCAAAATCACTTTCAAACAAACATGTATATTGCACAAGCATGTACAAAAATGCATGTGTTTGGAGGAATATACACGAAAAAAATGTGCTTAAATTTTCATGTGAGTTTAAAAAAGGAAGGAAACAGAATTTAAGATTGGGGGAAAAAATGAGAAACTGAGAGAACCTGAAATTGACAGATTCATCTCTCTGTAATCTAGATGTTCTGGAGTCCAGTTCCCATCATCCCCAATCAGCATGGCCTGTGGCTGGAGTGGTAGTTCAACCCATCTGGAGGGCACCATGTTGAAGGAAGGCTGGGCTGCATCTTAGGATGGTGGAAAAAGGAATTGAGCAGAGCCAGACACTTTTTCCACCCTCTTTCTGCTGCTTCATAGCTGGGGGTGTGCGAATCAGCAAAACGTGAGCTCACCAAACTTCTCCAAATTCCATTTCAAAACTTGTTCTGATGGGTCTGTATCAGATCGCGAGCTTTGTTTTTTTTTATGTATTTTTGTGCATATTTCCCCAAATGTACATGGCAGTTTTGCACTTCTTTGAAATCTACGCATTCTTCTCCCATTGTTTTAAACATATGTGTATGCATTTTTTCCCCAAATATAGGCATTTTTCATGCACAATGTTCACATGTGTGCATGCTGCCTGATGCGCCTTCTTCTTTTTAGTCTGTGAATCACATCGCAAGCTTGGAAATTTATGGTCTTCAACCACAGTTTGTGTCTGAGTTTGTGTTGGATCCCGGAAGATGCGCACTGGGTGAATCCTGATCAAAAATGAACTGAATCAAATTCCTTGTACATCGCTATTTATAGTTGTTTGCCAGAGACCTGATTTCCCAGACCTGGGTCTCCACTGAAGATTTCATTTCTGCCCTTGGGAAACTAGTAGATCAGCTACCTAGATTCCGATTAAATATACGGAAAAACTTCCTGAGGGTAAAATTTGTACAACAGCAGAACAGTCTACCTATGGTGGTTATGGGTTCTCCATCTCTGGAGGTTTTTATGGCTTGACAGGCACCTCTCAGGGATGGTTGAATTGGGTTTCCTGCACATTGCAAAAGGGTTGGACTAGATGATCCTTAGGGCCCCTTCCAACTCAACAGTTCTATGATTCCCTAGCAGCCTCAGCTGAGACGGCTGCCTCACCTTCCTTTCCAACTTCATGGGCTTGCTGTCACTGCATAGAATAGGCTGCAGAAATTGTATTTGGCCGAGGGGGAGGGAGGGGGGGGCTTGTCTTCTAGTCTGAAGAGAGAAGGCACTTGTGGGCTCCCACTTCTGGAAGTCGCCAGCGGGTTTCTTTGAGGGGCTTCAAAGGGAAGGCAGAGACATTGGGCGACTCGTTGGGTCGTGAACAAAGCTCCATTGAGTGATGACCAGCAGTTGCTGTCTCTGTCCCTTGAAGTGAGTCAGGCATTGATTGCCTTTTGCACAAAAAAGACCGTGAGGAGGGGGGCCCATCTGCAGACAGGCGCAAGTTGCTATTCTCACAGATTCTCCCTCCCGCTGCCCTCACGCTGCCCCTCTCCCAAAGGGAAGGAAACAAGAAACACCCCCCCCCCCCAGTTTCGGGCACTTCGGCCTGGCACGGAGTCACAGGCTTCTTCCGCACCTGGCTTCTCTCAGTGCTCTTGAGAGGTGGCTCTTGGACAAGGCCCAGTTTCACCGGGGCTGAGAGAGGCAATGTGAATCCAGCCTTCCATAAACGGATGGGAACGTTTCAAACCACCAGGAAGGTTGGCCTCTTGACTAAGGTCAGGCTTGGAGGAGGCTCCGGAACTTTTGCCTTTCACAGAAGCCATCTCCCAACATCAAGGCACCCTGTTCTTCTTTTATGAGCTCAACTCCAACCTTGGGAGGCCTTCGGGGGTCAAGTTTTGTTCCATCCGTTCCCGCTGCATTACCTGCTACACAATGGCCTGGTACAGTAGTTGAGTAATGTGATTTTCAGCAGGGATTGAGAACAAGACTGTAAAAATAACACAGTTAGAGTCACCATGAAACCAGCTGTTTTCATGTTTAAGTGGAAACCTAATTTTGTAACAAGCCGGGGGTTAGAGAGGATGGGGGGAGGCAGGGGGGGAGGCAGCGGCTGCTCTGCTTCCAGCAACTCCAAAGCACCTACCTGGGGTAGCATTTCATTTTCGGAGGTCTTTTAACAACAACACAAATAAGTCCCAAAGAAATTGCAGTCCCAGGGAGCTCACTGGGCTGGGTCTTAGGTACAAGGGATGTACTGATATCATCAAATCCATTCAGTCTTTGCAAATTATCAGGTGTCTTTCATTCCGTCATCTGCTCATTGACAGGATTGGGTTTTGTTGTACAAGAATGCCATTGGCTTGCAAATGCGCAGCAGCGTTAATGTGCATTAGAGTGAGTGAGCATTAGCGCCTCTCTACCTTAGCACTAATGAGACTTAGTTTATGTACACATTTGAAAATGAACAAAATTGCACAAATTCCCCCCCCCCCCAAAAAAGAGAGTTTAAAAATGGTCTGCATGATTCGGAAAAACCTGGTCTGCTGCGGAATCCACAGGTCAGATTCATAGAAACCTGCACTCATCTGAATCAGTTGCTGATTTCTCCAACATCATTACCAGCCACATATTTATTTTTTATTATTTATTTATTATTTATTTATTGAAACATTTGTATCCCGCCCTATATCACTGGGATTTCAGGGCGGCCTACAGATAAAATCAGAACAATGTAAAACAATGAATATACACAGCTAAAAATGTAGTGAATCTTTGACAAACTCAAACCAATAGCCAAGTTTAAAAGTGATAAAAACAATGAAAAACAATTGAAATGATGTGCAACCTTGGAAAATTTAGCCTTCAAAGGCTTTAATAAAAAGCCATGTTTTAACTCGGTGCCAAATGAAGCCAGCGTTGGCGCCAGTCAGGCCTCCAGCAGAGGGTATTCCACAACTGGGGGGGGCACCACAGAGAAAGTCTAGCATACCGTTAGACTCTCATTTCAAACCTGAGCATCCCTAACATGCATTGCTGAAGAGGTTGGAGCAACAACTAGGCAGGGAGACACAGGAAGACTGACAGGGATTTGATTTCAGTCTCATATTTTGTTCTTATGCCACAATAAGCTAAACAGAACCTCCATCTTTGGCAGCAGTATGTTTCTGAATCCCTGTTTTCTGGGGTGGCCAGCAAAAGAGGACTGTTGTCTTCCAGCGCTATAGGCCACAGTCTCAACAGGTGGTCACTCTGGCTGCCATCAGAGACAGGATGTCAGGCAAGATGAGCTTCCACAGCCTGATCCATCAGGGCTCTACTTAGTGAAATATTTCTTTACTAGAGTTCTGCCCAGCCGTTCTGCCAATAGTCTGGCTGCGTTTAGACAACACATTAGTCAATATGGGTTGAGTAGCCAACTCACACACAACAGCTGAATTCGGACAACACATTAAGCAACTGGGGAGGGGAAACAATCATCAGTTGTGTTGCTTATTGTGTTGTGTGGAGGGTAACACGCCGCTCACAAACTACTGACAGTATGCTATTCCACCCAAATAAGCAACTGAGAGAAAAAACTAGCTTGCAAGTTGTTTAGCTCGAAGCCAGTTGTTTAAAGTGTTGTGTGGAGGGGTGAGTGGGTTAATGGTGTGTGGTGAGTGGGTTAAAACGCAAGCCCATGGAGGTAGGCGGCAAGAGTGACCAAAGTGGTGGCTGCCACTCTGCTACAACTGGTGCAACTTGCAGAGGCTGCTGGGATAGAACTGGGAGAACTGAGGGAGGAGGGAGGGTGGGGAGAGGGGCGTGGGCTGTGTCAGTCAAATGCTGGGTTGACTAATAGTCCACTCAACGCCAGCCCCAACCACCCACAGTTGTGTAGGAATATGTTGTGTGGGGAGTACACAGAAAATAACCAACTGTGAGTTGGCTACTTAACCCACCATTGTGTTGTCCGAATTCAGCCAACTTCCTACACAACTGTGGGTGGGTGGGGCTGGCATTAAATGGACTAATAGTCAACCTGACACTTGACTGACACAGCCCCCACCCCTCTCCCTACCCTCCCTCAATCCTCCCGGTGCTATCCCAGCAGCCATTGTGAGTTCTGGTGGTTGCAGCAGAGCGGCCGGCTCGATTTTGACTGCTCTTGCCTGAGAACTCTGTAGCCAGGTGAAAACATCAACTCAATGGGTTAAAAAATTCTACAGCACACTTTAGACAACAGAATAGTCCTCTTAGTGCAGGACTCCTGCAGCTTAAACAGTTGTGATGAAAAGGGAATTTCACGAGGTGCTTCATGAATACAAATGACACCTGCTGCAATCCCTTTTTCTATACAACTGTTAAAAATACAGGAGCCCTGTCCTCCTTTCCATATGGTCACCCTAATTAAGAGAAAGGTCTTAATGGGAAGAGTTGTTAGGCAGTGAAAACACTCTCCCATTGCTGAGAGGTACTTAAGCAGAGGCTGGATTAGGGATAGATGAATCTGTCAGTTTTGGTTTGTTTCTCATTTTTTCCAATCTTAAATTTGCTTCATCCCCAGCTTTGTGATTATTATTATTTTTTAAAAAAATTAAAAAATTTGGTATCAAAATTCATAAACCGTTTTTATGGACATTTCTCCTCACGAATACATTTTTTTGTCTGCATTTTGCCTATCATACACAATTTGCAAATCATTTTCCTAATATAATGCATTTTAACATGCTGTTTCCCCTGATTTATGCGCTCCTTGATTGGACAACTCCATTGAACGTTCAGAGGTGTGAATTTGGAAACTTGACTGAAGTCAGATTCGTACGGCAATTCGACAGTGTGAACTTAGGTAAATTTGCATTACAGCACAAACTGGATTGAATTTCTCCCCATCCCTATTGTGAACTGCCATTTCTCAAGGATGTAGATTCCACACTGGGCATGGGGCTGGATTAGATGGCCTCAAAGTCCCCTTCTTACTCTAAAATCTTTTGATTCCCAGAAGGAACTGGCTGGCTGCCTTTGGAAACTGAACGCGTGGACAAGTTTGGAGATTTTGCCTCATCCAGCCAATCACTTCGCTGCTGTAAGAGCCTCCTTTAGCATGCTGGGTCACTTGGGATTTACAGCAACCCCTTGGGGGCATGGAAGCATTACATTAACATTCTCTGGTTTTCAAACACTTAACTGCACCCACGGGGGATGGCTCAACTCTTGCCACTGAGGCCTCATCTCTTCCTGCTTAGGCCTCTGGCCTCCTTCTATTGACACCCTCCCCACTGAATCCCCACTGCTCCTTCCTTGGCATCAGCAATGGGAAAGTTTGCTCATGCTGACAAAGGAGAGCACAGTATGGCTGTTATTCTTACCCCCACAGCCAGTTTCCCTGCAGTCCCTCTCTCCGCCCCCCCACCCCACCCCGGTTTGTGCTCTGGCGGGGTCAATGGCCACCTGGCATTTGTTTCCCAGGTAACAAGAAGCCTTAATATTTATATCGAGTCTAGAGTGGGAAAGTTCATGTTACAAAAAAGGCCACCTGGAATTCAAGGAAGAGGAGGGCAGTCGGTGTGCCGTATCCTTCCTGTATACTAATAGCAAAACTCAAATGGCCTTATACTAATAGCAAACACATTCTCTGAGCATGGATCCTTACGTAGGCAAGGCATCACCATCCATGCACAAGAGGGATGTGTCAGCAGGCATGGAGGAACCCCAAGGTTTGCAGATGTACATTTTTTAAAAAATGCTAGAAGGGGAGGACCCCCCCAAACAGCCTGTTCAGTGAGCACAGAATGCTGGCTGGCTGTTGGGGGTGGCATGATGGGGCGAGGGGAAATGGAATGGAGTATCCTAGAAGGGGGCATGGCTGGCTGGCTGGCTGGTGGGCTGGAACTCTGAACAGGACGGCTCCACGCTGCAACATTTCATTGCGGCTCCCATTTGTTGTAATTGTTCAAGAAGATGGAATCTCCGCCACCATCTCCCCGTTTGAAGACAGAAAGCAAGTGGAACATATACAGACCGTCAGTGGAGGCAGGTGGCTCTGATGTCAGCGGGGCTGTGAATCCTCTCTGGGTTTCATTCCGAACCTGTCAGAACAATAAAGGTGCTATCCAAGGAGGATAGGGTTCAGCACATTGGATAGCCCTTTTAGAGTTCTGGCTGGTTCTGACTGAAACCTGGAGTAGATTCACAGCCCTACTGATATCGGAGCCTCCAGCTTCCACTGCATACCACACTTTGCAATACTTTGCAGAGAAAAATAGGAACACTCTTGGGTGCTCGTTACCAGTGCTATTCTCACGCTAAGGATCATTGACTAAGCCCAGCTTCCCACTGCTTTTACACATGGCAGAAGTCTCTTTTTTTTCCACACCTACTTTCCTACATAATAGCATCTCTTAGCTACTAAACTTCTATTTCACCTGAACTTCTGCCTGTTGCTTACTCAGGAGTTAGTCTCACTTTCCCATACATGGCTAAGTGTGCACAGGATTGCAGCCTAAGGTGCTTTTTAGGATAATGTGAACAGCACAGGAGTGTGCTGTCAGAATTTCTTTGAAAATGAGAACACTTAAAGTATATTTACTCCTATACTTGACTTCACGAGCCAGTATACTAATATATACTGCTTTCCAGCAAGCACCCAACTCGGCTTAATTTACTAGGGCTGTGCATGGACACCCCCCCCCCCCATGTACTTTGCAGGCCAATTCGGAGCTTCCGAATCGATCCTGATCAGCCTTGGCATGCTCAGGATCTGGAGCCAAAGCAAGATTCGGACACCTGCAATGTTGGGTACATGACTGCTTCATGGCCACCATTTTTGAAGGATTTTACGGAAATACACAAGTCACCATTTTTAAAATGGCAACCCCTGAGGAGGTGTGGATGGCTGCAGAGTTCACGATGGATTCAGGTAAACACAGGTAGAGAGCAGGGGCTCAGTAGGCAAGTCCAGGAGGGGAGTGAGGGGGAGGGGCAGCCCAGATTGGGCCAAAGACTGAATTGCTCAGAATCTGCTCACTTCAACTCAGAATTCAGGTCTAGAGACGAAGCGGTTCACAGCCCTAGCTTTTCCCGAAATCCAGGAACTTTTTTCTGGTTTTAGTTTTAATTACATAAATAGAAACATGTATGCAGAGCATAATTTGTATGATTCATGCAAATTTTAACCACAATGTATGTAATTTACACAAATTTTCTCCACGGTTTGCGTGATTCATGCAAATTGCACCCTGAAATTTGCACATATTTTTATTTGGGTTTTAAAAAAAGCAACGGAAAAACCTGTGAGCAGATCCAACTTGATGCAGATGGAATTGGGCAGCTCATGGAGGAGCGAGCAGAAGTCCAGGGGGCTGAGCCGATGAAAGCTTGGCAACCTCCATCCCCTGATGGATTCCTTCAACATCCCTAGCTGGTCTCATATGCCCTCCCATTCCCTATTAACATTCAGTAATGCAAAACACGATGTCCTCATGTTTGATGGTTCTCCTATCCCTGCAAGCAGCAGCCAATGAAGTAACAAGGTGAGAGGCGGGGGGCGGGGGGGGCTCTAATGCCAAGATGCCATATCACATGTTTTGAAAATCATTGGATGTTGTGGAAGAGAGAGGCGGGGGAGATGCGGGTCCTGTACCCTGAACCCTACGGCTCCTATAGTGGAAGTTCTGGACTTAGCATCCACGTGTATGCTTTTACCTGCATGCAGCCTAGTTAGGGATGACATGGATGTAAAGCCGCCATTTACTCAAGATTAGGAGCACGAATGGACCATTCACACCTCTAATCTTGCATAAATTGCAGCTTTACCACCGGCACTTGTGTAAAAGACCTTTTATGCGGAATCATGAGCTGTCATTTTTATACAAAATGGTGGCTTGCTAAGGCTGCAGGATGCTCTATAGGTGCTCACAGGGCCATTCAGTAGCTCATGCAGCATAGAGAAAATGGCTGGAAGGCCAGCAGGGGATTTAGCAAACACCAGGCAGCATGGCTGGAGGCAGGTCCACCCATCGCTAATTCTAGATCCATTTCTGCCACACACGCCCTGTTCCCCTATTCAGACAATCAGCTTCTAGAGCAACTTTCCCTAACCTGGCCCCCCTCCACTTGGTTTGGACTACAGCTCTCATCAGCCCCAGCTAGCAGGTCAAAGGTGATGGGGGTTGTAGTCCAAAACCATCTGGAGGGCACCAGATTGGGGAAGACACAAGGGATGGAGCTGAAGCTGAAGAATGATAACTTTGGCAGACAGGTGCAAAATGACTTCTAAAAAGGCATTGTGATTGTGTTTCTTTATTAAGGGCAGGTGCTTTTTATTACATTTTGTAGAGTGCCTTGGGATCGTATGATGAAAGGCATCATCGTCATCATCACCCATCATCATTGTCCTCATCATTTCACAGATATTTCAGCCATCTCCTATGTACCAGGAACAGTGATGGCCATCAATTTGGATGGCTTTCAAAGGGGGTTGGATAAATTCCTGGAGAAGAAGGCTATCAAAGGCTACTAGCCCTGATGGTTATGTGCTACCTCTGGTATCTGAGGCAGTGGGAGGGTGCTGTTGCACCCGTGTCCTGCTTGCAGGTTCCTGGTCGACAGCTAGTTGGCCACTGTGTGAACAGAGTGCTGGACTAGATGGACCCTCGGTCTGATCCAGCAGGGCTCTTCTGATGTTCTTAACCTATTTTCTGGTACCCATCCCTGGTTAAGCTAGGCTGACCATATGAAAAGGAGGACAGGGCTCATGTAACTTTAACAGTTGTAGAGAAAAGGGAATTTCAGCCAGTGTCATTTGTATGCAATTAGTTCCTGGTGAAATTCCCTCTTCATAACAACTGTTAAAGTTGCAGGGGCCCTGCCTTCTTTTGTATATGGTCACTCTAGTATAGTGCCTGCACCTTTAACTGTTGTGATGAAGAGTGGATTTCACCAGGAACTAATTGCATACAAATGACACTGGCTGAAATTCCCTTTTCTCTACAACTGTTAAAGTTACATGAGCCCTGTCCTCCTTTTCATATGGTCAGCATAGTTAAGCAATATCCCTAATTTGCATTTGAGGGTGCCTTTAACTTTTGTGGTAATGCACACAGACATGCCTGTCCTTCCAGTCTCCAGAAGTCCAATCTCCGAGTGGATGGATGACTCTAGTGCATAACCACAAAGTATCAGTGGAATGCTTCCTTCCATACAATCTCCCTGTCTTTGCTGGCCTTAACTGCTTGTTCAGGCAGTCAATACTGCTGAATGCACTGGTGTTCCAGGAGCTACAGCACAAGAAGATCCAACGTGTGGGATTAAGCATCCTCATTATTATTTTCTTTTTCGTCAAGGGACACTCAATGCTTCGGACGTCAGTGCAAGAAAGGCTTTTGAACACGTAGAAAAGAGCCTTCAGCAATGATTGTGTAGTGTGCGTTAACGTGAGTATGTGTGTGTCCGTCAGGGGCAGAACTCTTTGCTGCAAGACTTGTGGTGTTGGAAATACGTAAGCATATCTCTAGTTTCAGCCATGTTCCATCGCCGGGGATGTGCATGGGATGGAGAGCTGTGGGTGGAAAGCAGGATGGAGCTGGGTGACTGAATCTGCCTACAAAGAATTCTTGAGGACCTGGAGGTTAAGGGAAGGGAACTTTTTGCTGAGCAGGCAGGAGGCAGGTGCTCACCTTTGCCCCATCCTCCATCCTTCCTCTGTTTTGGTACCACCTTCCAGAGAACGGCTTGCTGGAAGCAAGTTGCCGACGTGCTTGTTTTATTGAAGGGGGAACAACTGATCTGGAAACATCTCTGCTTAGAATGAACAAAAGGGGGATTAGCGTTGAAAGGCACCTACCCAAGTGTGGAAAAGGTAGCAGTGGGGACTTCCTGAATGCATGCAAAGCCCTCGATCCCTCTTGGTCTGTTTTTTTCCTTTGTACAGAGACACGGGATTTCGAACTTCAAGCATTTACTTTCCTGCAATGGCCAGGGATTTCTCTGTGCTGATCGGGGTCACTGGTGCTGGTCCAAAGAGTGTCCTTGGAGGTCTGTTGGGAGTTGGCCTACGAGAAGATACATAATGGTGGACAAAGTTTGATGAATGGCAGCTTTCCCATCACTATGAGCCTCCCCCTGCTATGTGCAGCTGCAGAGCAATATTAAGTGTGTCCTAAGGTACCCTCTCAGTTGACATGAGGCCACTGGTGACATCCCACAGGCCTAGGCTGACCAGATAAAATCCAGGTCAGGGCTCATGTAACTTTAACAGTTGTAGAGCAAAGGGAATTTCAGCCAGTGTCATTTGTATGCAATTAATTCCTGGTGAAATTCCCTCTTCATCACAACAGTTAAAGGTGCAGGCACTGTACTAGAGTGACCATATAAAAAAGAAGGCAGGGCCCCTGCAACTTTAACTGTTGTGATGAAGAGGGAATTTCACCAGGAACTAATTGCATACAAATGACATTGCCTGAAATTCCCTTTTCTCTACAACAGTTAAAGTTACATGAGCCCTGTCCTCCTTTTCATATGGTCAGCCTACACAGGCCTGACCAGTTGTCTCTGGGAACTAAGGGTCAGCCAAAAGTTCTCAAGAAAGAGAACTTTCTAATGTGGTGGGGTCCTTTGTGAGTTAAATGGTGTGTGTGAAATTGATTTCCCCTTTTTACATTTCAAGGGGTGGGGAGACAAAACTCACCGGCACTCTCCCGGGCTCTTCTCAATTGCCAGCTGCCCACAATTTTGGATTCCAGAGAAAGTCCAGAATGATGCCACATCATGACAGTCATTCGAGGCATTCTGGGGAAACCAAGCTGACAGCCACAACCTGGGAGGTGCTGAGAAGACCTCTGGTAAGCTCTCTGTACCCCTACATTTTGCACCCTGAAAACAGTTGAAATGCTACATTTTTGTGGCCTGCAAACTGAGTTGTGAATTTGACAGGTGGGAGATGCATTTTGACCCAGGACCAGTGTGAACGTAACGTGGGCCCTAAAACCATCCCTGGAATTCTCCGTAGTGTGCAATGCACATATAACTTGATGTGGAAAGGGTAAATCTGGAAATCTCCTTCACAGCCCTTATAGAATCGTAGAACCATAGAATAGTGGAGATGGAAGAGGCCTACAAGGCCATCGAGCCCAACCCCCTGCTCAGTGCAGGAATCCACCTTAAAGCATTCCTGACAGATGGCTGTCCAGCTGCCTCTTGAAGGCCTCTAGTGTGGGAGAGTGCACGAGCTCCCTAGGTCATTGCTGTACTGCTCTAACAGTCAGAAAGTTTTTCCTGATGTCCAGACGGAATCTGGCTTCCTGGTGTACATAGGCATGCCGCCTCTGATACTGGAGGTAGCACATAGCCATTAGGACTTTTAGCTGTTGATAGCTTCCTCCCCTGGAATTTGTCTAACCACTTTTAAAGCCATCCAAATTATTGTCCATGACTACATCTTGTTGCAGCAAAGTCCATAGCTTAACTAGGCTGACCATATGAAAAGGAGGACAGGGCTCATGTAACTTTAACAGTTATAGAGAAAAGGGAATTTCAGCCAGTGTCATTTGTATGCAATTAGTTCCTGGTGAAATTCCCTCTTCATCCCAACAGTTAAAGGTGCAGGCACTATACTGGAGTGACCAGATACAAAAGAAGGCAGGGCCCCTGCAACTTTAACTGTTGGGATGAAGAGGGAATTTCACCAGGAACTAATTGCATACAAATGACTCTGGCTGAGGGTGCCTCTACAAGAGGCATTTAAAGCTCTTTCAAGGTGCATTAAAAAAATTACCTCTACAAGAACGGAGCGCAAATCGGGCGTAGAGGCGCGTTATCTCCCCGATTATGCGCATTATCGAATGTGCGTGAAATCGCGAGTTTTATTCTGCTCCGTCCGTTAAAGCGCATTTTGACTGTGTGAATAAGCGCTTATGCGCATTAACTACTTGTAAAGCGCATTTTGGACATCTGTTAATGCGCTTCGCCGCCTCTCTCCGCCTCTCGTGCAGAGTGATTAGGCGTAAATGCGCTTCTGCCATTATGCGCATAATCGCCTAACCAGGCGCAAAAGCGAATCCTTGTAGAGGGGACCACTAATCCCCTTTTCCCTACGACTGTTATAGTTACATGAGTCCTGTCCTCCTTTTCATATGATCAGCCTATTTTAACTTAACGTTTTCTTCCACTCTCTCCATCACTCTACAGCTTCCCTGGCTGCCCACACTTCCTGATCTGAAAAAACCCCAGGGGAAGTGTTATGATGCCTTCCCTGGGTTTTAGCTGAAATGCAGGAAGCTAGGGAGACTGCAGACTACTGGAGTGATGATTGCACAATGAAAGACAAGTTGCTCACACACACCTTGGCCACCTTGTTCACGAGAACCTCACCCACCCACCCTCACACACACCACCTCCCATAAGAATTTCACCAGAATTTTCTTCTCCTTTGAGGGGAAAAATCCAAACCCATTTCTTTTCTATTAAATGGAATGAAAATGGTTGGAAAAACTTTTTCAGCGCAGCATTATCAAAAACAGAACGGACCTTTCAAGCCCGAGGCCTCCACAGAAACATTCTTTCTCTTGCTCAGCAGGCACTGGATGCTGGAAGTCGCCATGCTAAGCTGATTTGGGATTTGTTTCGTGAATTGCAAAAGTATTGTTTTGCGCTTCCTCACTGCCTCATGGCAGGGTCTATTTCAGGGTCTATTTCTCCATGAGGAGAAAACACCAGAGCTGTATGGTCGTTTTGCAATTCTATTGATCCACAATCAAATTGTCAGGAAGGTGCTGGCAGGCATCCAGGCAGATGCTGCAAGCATTTCACGCAGCGTCAGGTCCTACAAAAGCAAACCCTTGCAGCTTCCCCCAAGGCTTCTCCTAACCATCCATCTGCAATAATCCAGATTTCGGTCTCTTTTGCAGGTTATGCTACAACTGCCCAAACTCTTTCCCTCATCCCTTACCTAGCCAACGAAATAGGTCCAGCAGTGATAGCAAAGACCTGCCTTCAACTGTCATAACACCAGGCATCTTCTAGGCATTTGAAGGGATATCCTTTGCTATGAATTATACAAAAATGCAGCAAAAAGTTAATCTTCTCACTTCGCAAAGCCATGACAGCATGGTTCATTTTCTGTACATCTCCCGCCTTGCAAAGCTACATTCCCAGATCAGTTGCGATTAAGATAGTGGCAGGAACCGCAGCATGCTCAGCAGAACCATGCTTAAAATATATCTTGGTCAACTCATACTCCCACCAGTGCTCCAACAGGCAAATTAAGTAATGAAGAGAAAGCCAAAATAAATGTGACTCAGAAAAATGGAGACGTGACGCCATAGCTATTAGTTCAATGTACTCCATACCAAATCTCATTAGTTATGTTCAGCACACTGTCTTAGAAATGTTTGGTCTATGTAGGATTTTACTACAGTTGTTTATTTAATTCTTCTTCTTCTTCTTCTTCTTCTTCTTCTTCTTCTCCTTCTCCTTCTCCTTCTCCTTCTCCTCCTCCTCCTCCTCCTCCCCTCCTCCTCCTCCTCCTCCTCCTCCTCCTCCTCCTCCTCCTCCTCCTCCTCCTCCTCCTCCTCTTCTTCTTCTTCTTCTTCTTCTTCTTCTTCTTCTTCTTCTTCTCCTATTTGAGTTATACCCCATCTTTCTGTCAAACAATGGCACTCAAGGCAGCTTACAAAAACAATTTAAAATACATTCAAACAATAAAACACATCAAAATACAATAAAAACATAACAATTTAAGAATAAGAAGCACCCAACCCACAAACAATATAACACATTAAAATATGATAAAAACAGAACAATTACAGCATTAAAAACAGCACCCCAACCCACAGGCTCACTTACAGGCTAAAGAATATGATGGCTATGCGTTACCTCCAGTATCAGAGGCAGTAAGCCTATATATACCTGGGGAACATGGGCAGGAGGGTGCTGTAGCACCCGTGTCCTGCTTGTGGGTCCCTGGTCGACAGCTGGTTGCCCACTGTGTGAACAGAGTGCTGGACTAGATCGACCCTCAGTCTGATCCAGCAGGGCTCTTCTTATGTTCTTATGTTGTTAATAATGCAGCCTTGGGTCATGTCTACACCAGCCATTCATCCCAGGCTGGTCACGTGGTTGTCCATGAGCATCTCAATGGACGACCACTCACTTTGCCTGGGACATCTGGGACTGCGGTTTCCCCAGATTCTACCGTGGTCTTGGGACAACCCTGAGGTCCGCAGGCAGTGTGGTCCCCGCTCCCAGGGTCATCCCTTCTTCCCTGCGAGCAGCGGGGCTCTGCTACTGGGCATGGAGCTCTGTGGGGGAGAGTCCATGCCCATCGGGGGTAAGGGGGGAGTTCTTTTGCCATTGCAGCGATGGCTGTCTTCTTTTTTTTAAGTACTGTCTGGGTCTTCCCTCTTCCCCACGAGTAG
The DNA here is from genome assembly GCA_029215795.1 of Anniella stebbinsi. Classification (NCBI taxonomy): domain Eukaryota; kingdom Metazoa; phylum Chordata; class Lepidosauria; order Squamata; family Anniellidae; genus Anniella; species Anniella stebbinsi. The sequence continues at coordinate 357,767,064 of JARDYH010000002.1, read as the reverse complement.
CGGAGTTGAGCAAACAGGCCAGGAGGCCAGAGGGGAGAGTGGATGGGGGAGGGGGAGAGCATTTTCGCTGTCCCCTGGATGGCTCTCGGGAGTCTTCAAGCACCTAGTTGTTTAGGATGCTTGGGTTGTTGTTTTTTTGGAAGTCCTACCTTCATGCAGGATTGACACTGCTCAATTCTCCTCCTCCTCCTCCTCCTCCTCCTCCTCCTCCTCCTCCTCCTCCTCTTCCTCCTCCTCCTCCTCCTCCTCCTCTTCTTCTTCTTCTTCTGCTTCTGCTTCTGCTTCTGCTTCTTCTTCTTTTTTAAAAAAATACCCTCAGAACAGCCCTCTTACATTTGCACCCTGAGAGATGATGGAAAAGTCTGTGATTTCCCCCCACCCCGGAAGGCCTGCAGGTATAGATGGACCCTTGGTCTGCTGTCAGAAAGATAGCAGAGAGGGAGTGAACCTAGCCTCTCTTTCAAAATACTATTGGGGGTGGTTAAAACTTGCTGGCCCTATGGATTTTGTTCCATTCCCCCAAACCCCCACTGGCTTTGACTCGATCTGTAGCAAGTGGAGCCTATATGTGGATGCCTTTTATTTATTTTGTAATGGCAGCAATTTGCACAACTTTAGGGAGAAGGGGGATCTTGAAATCTGCCCAAGTGGTGTCATAGTTCTTTTTTTTAAAAAAACAACCATTGGCCATCTTGCCCAAGTGCGTAGGATGGCAAATCCGGCGGTCCACTGTGTAGCCCAGCAGAGCCATATTTCAGAAGTGGCGGAGTAGAAGATGACACTGTCAAGTTCTTTGACATGGACAAAATATGGCTGAAATCCTATAGAGTCGCTTTCCAGTGTAGTGAAAGTTGAGCTAGATCAGGGGTAAGCAACCTGATAGATCAGGGGTAAGCAACCTGATGCCCTCCAATGGTTTGAACTACAACTCCCATAATTCCTGACCACTGGCCATGCTGGCAAGAGACTGATGGGAGTTGCAGTCCAGAGGGCATAGTATTGCCTACCCTTGAGCTAGATGGACTAGTGGTCTAACCCACCGTGAGGCACCTTCCCAAACAACCTGCAGTGCCTGCCACCAAGTATTCAGTCAAAGCACGTGTCAGCCCCACAGGAGAGTTTCCACATTGTACTTTTCTTCATTTCGCCTTCTTGCTTTATGCCAATTGTCTAAGCTCCTGTGCTTCTCCATCCCTGTCAGATCACTGAGATGAGAGACTCAACACATCAAATATTTTCCGATTTAGTTTTGGATAGAAACTATCAGAATGACTCCCCTCCCCCCTAGAAAACACATTGACGGCGTGAATTTTCACCACTCTATTTGTGGTCATTGTTTCCCCTTACTAATGATAGTTCCCCTTCACTCCCCCCCCCCCGCTATTTCCTTCTTGGATTCATCTTGCTGTTTATCCCCCTTCCCCCCCAGAATGAATTATGCAGTGAACACAAGGACTTCATAATGCCTCAGAGCCAATCAAGTTGGGCTAGAAGACAACATCGATGAGAAGGAGGTTGAGGGTGTGGGTAAGTGATGGCAGCCAGGGGTGATCAGGGGAGGGGAATCACCAGCATTGCCGAAAACGATCATAAAAAAAAAAGTGGGGGGAAGTATGATCGGGTCAGTCACACTGTACTGAGCTGAAGGACTTTGCCAGTTTCATTCCAGGTGGACTGGCAAAGTATTTGGCATCAAACCATCCTCACAGTGGGTTCAACACTGGGAAACTCAACATTGAGTCTAAGGTAAGGGCCGTAGCTCACGGGCAGAGCACTTGCTTTGCATGTAGAAGGTTCTGGGTTCAGTCCCTGGCACCTCTAGGTAGAGCTGGAAAAATTCCTGGGCTAGATGAACCAAAGCTCTGAGTTGGTCTAAGGCAGCTTCCTACATTCCTAATTCATGTTGCTTGGAAAAGCAGTGTTCAAAACAGGGTTGTTGTTTTTAAAGGAGCTATGCGCTGGGCCCATATCACCAACAGTGAGTGCTTGGAGGTGGCCCCTTGATGTATTTCCTTAAACTTTATGAGGAAACACAATCCATAAGTCTCCCTTTTTGTTTGACTCATCACCTCGAGTCCCTGTCCAGTCATAACCCACTGGCTGCGCCCCACGTACAGCGCCAATCAGCCAGTGACCACATCAGATCCCGACCACCAGGACACGGCCGGGTTTTCCCATCATTACAAGCCACAGGCAGGGATGTTCTGAGCCTCAGCGAGGAACCGAGAGCTGCCCTATCTCATACCGACGGCATGCAGCCCGCTGCTGACTAGCCTGCAGGAAACATATGTCACCAGTTAAACCTATCATGAAAACTTCAATCGCTTCCTTATGCCGGAGCCTGGCCAGTCTCTCTCTAGCAGACGGCTTCACATGCCTCCCGTCATTTTGAGCAAAGGAGTGAGGGAATGACTCCTGAGGAAGATTTGCCCAGGGAAAGAAAGGCTTTGCACATGCACAAATGTGCGCATCTCTCGATGCAAATCCAGCTGCCGTTGGAGCTGAGGACAATGCTGGGGTCTCTGAGATTCAGCTTTCTCTCTCTCTCTTATTCATCCTCTACTCTTCATTGCAAGATGGCCTTGGCCCCCTGAGAAGAGGTGAGCAACGAAACGGCATCCAGAAAGAAAAACAGCCTGCTGTCAGCGCCTCATTAGCTCCTTGGCTTTCCCGGCACTGGGACCCATAATCTCTGCTCCCCCTCAACACATCATGTCCACACTTCTCATTCCAGAGATATAACGGATAGTGGAATGTCCACCATGTCCCACCCAGCCTGGCCCCGAAAACCAAAGATAGGGTGCTTCCTGCTGTGCCTGGTCCACCATGGCAGGAAGCAAAGTCCACACCATACCTCTTCCTCCACGCAGGAAGGTATTTTCATGGCACCTTGGGATAGCACGTCTCCCACTGAAAGCCAAGGAAGTTGCAGTCCAACAGTGATTTGTACGAAGAGTTCTTTTCATGAATGTAAGGATCAGGAAGTGTATTTCTGGCCCATGTCCCTTTCACATGTGTTCACTTATCATTCATTCAATCCCGTTTCCACATTAATCAGCTATTATTATTTCTAAACTAGTACAAATCCTGTGTCGCCACAGGGGCTTGTAGTCTGAGAATGTTCTTTTAAAAAAATATATATATATTAAAAAAAATCATTTACCGCTTCTTGAAGTTTGAGGTTGAAAACATGGAATGTAAGATTTTTTTTCTCTCTTCTCTCTCTAGTGTCTTTTCAGCTCTTTCTCCTCAGCTTCTTTTCCTCCTCCTCTTACTATCACCAACTGACTTTTCTTCTGCCCCTTTCCCAACGTTCTATGCCTGACCTTTCATTGGCCCAGAGCTCTCAGGAGTAAGCATTTTTACACATACATACACACCTCGTGTCACATGTGGCTCATATACATTAAACCCCCTTTGCCTCATCCTTCTCCTTTCTCCTTCCCTGAGCTGCCCAAAGCTCAAGCTTTGAACTTTTTCAAAGTTTCAAATTTTTCTGCACATCTGCGCTGCTCAGGCTTCAGTTTAAAACAAAAATGAACAAAATCAGTCTGGTAGATCTCTAGTAATGAGCCTTACACTACTGTATTCATAAACAAGATTTGTACGACACTTGCATTTAAATGTACATTAAATGCGCATTATAATCCATATTTAAATGCATATTTTAAATGTATTTACTTCAAATAGACATATTTAAATGTATTTTAACAAGTTTGTAGTGGAGCGGGGGAGTGTTGAACCAGAGATATATGTTGTCTCTGTTTGTTTCTGTCTTTTTATGTAAATGTTTTTTTTAAAAAAACTTTGTTTACTGTATTTTTAATGGATTTAATATTTGTAAACTGCCCAGAGAGCTACAGCTATGGGGCAGTATGGAAATGTAATAAATAAGAACAACAATAAGAACAACAAAGACTATTCAGGAAAAATGCAAATTACACACCCATTAATCTGGGAGGTGACAATCAAATGAACTTGCATTGAAATTCACAGAGATTGAATTCCCCTAATGTTCCTATTTGAATGATTTTCAAGCTCAGGGGGACTACTTATGGAGGAGGACTCACCCTTTGGTGTGGTCCTCTCTGAGGAGAATCCATTCAGCCCTCCAAAAACCAGACCTGCCAAGTCTGTCAAATTTAGAGGGAGTGACTCCCCTGTCAAAGCTAGTCAGTCAGTTAGCACCTTGATCTCCAAGCCATTTTGAATTTGACTAAAAGCCAGCAAGGTTTGCTTTTGTAAAAGTCCATTTCCATAGTTTGTGGCCCTAGATCTATGAAAACAAGAGAGTCCCCCACCTTATCTGTAAATCACAGCGCTAATGGTGGAAGACAGATGACAAAGGGAAGTTCCCACAGGCGTTGGTGGTGGCTCCGGGTTGGGGTGGTGAGTGGAGGGAGGGAGGGAGGCAGGGAAGCAGGAGGCAGGAAGTCAAATGGATTCCTGGTTGGCCTTGTGCCTGGCTTGCCTGGCCACTGGCCACGTGGTTACACAGCCATGCAGTGGATGCCCAGGAACCAACAAGGGCTGACCCGCTTCGGGGGGGGGGGGGGAATCTTACTTCAGGTTTGATCGCAAAGCGAGGCAGCCCAGCCCCGAAGCACACCGAGTTGAATCAGGGCCATTTTGGAGCCTCCAAAATGGCCTCTGAGGTGAGTTGGGGGGCTGTGCACAGCCCTAATATTAGCTCTTTCCCACTGTCATTCCACAGTGGCTGGTATTCAGAGGCATGTTGCTCTGATCATGGAGGTGGCATAGAGCCATAATGACTAGGAGCCATTGGTAGCCCTTATCCTCCATGGATTCGCCCAATCTCCTTTACAGCCTCCTACGTCAATGACCATCACCACATCTTATGGTAGCAATCCCATCAGTAAACCATGTGCTGTGTAAACATGTTCATTTTGTCTGTTCTGAATCACCTACCATTCACTCCACGGGATGGCCCTGTTGGACTCTAATGTTACGACGGGGGGGGGGGGGGGAATATCCCTACCCCCTTTCTCCACACCATGCATAGGTTTGTAAATTTCAGTCATGTCCCCCTCTCTTACTTGTCTTTTTTTCTGAATTAAAAAGGCCCAAATAATTAATTAACGTCTCCTCACCGTGGACGGTGTAGGCCTCTGGATTTTGTGATGCAGTTCTCTGATTTTAAAAAAATGCATACAGAAATACATAAATTAGGGTAAGTGCCCTAAATAATGTACATACTAGTGAAAATAACCCAACACAATGCATTACATTACTGGAAATTGCTTGGAAAACAGGTGTATATTAGGCTAAATGGCTTACAAAAAGACACAGATTAGGAGGGATGCAGAGAAGGAAGAATGGAGGAGAGGCATTTGTAATGCAAATTTTCATGTGGACTTCAGGGAAGAAGATGGCAAACTCATGTGGAAATGGACAGAACAATATAAGAACTTCAGAAGAGCCCTGCTGGATCAGACCAAGGCTCCATTTAGTCCAGCACTCTGTTCATACTGTGGCCAACCAGCTGTCGACCAGGACCTCACAAGCAGGACACGGTTCAGCAGCACCCTCCCACCCATGTTCTCCAGCAACTGGTGTATTTAGGCTTACTGCTTCTGATCCTAGAGGTAGCATATAGCCATCAGGACTAGTAGCCTTCTGCTCCAAGAATTTATCCAATGCCCATTTAACACCATCTAGGGCCCCCTCCACAAGGATGCGCTTTTGCGCCCGGTTCGGGGATTATGCGCATTATCGCGGAGGCGCATTTACTCCTAATCCCTCTGCACAGGAGGTGGCGAGAGGCGGCGAAGCGCATTAATTGATGTCCAAAAAGCGCTTTACAAGAAGTTAACGCGCATAATCGCTTGTTCACACCGCGAAAATGCGCTTTAACGGCCGGAGCAAAATAAAAGTCGCTATTTAACGCGCATTCGAAAATGCGCATTATCGGGGAGATAACGCGCCTGTACGCCCGTTTTGCGCTCCGCTGGTGTGGAGGTAAAATTTATAATGAGCCTTCAAGGCTCATTAAACGTCTCGTGTGGAGGAGGCCACTACCACATCACAAACACAAGATGGGGGAAATGCAATACTGAGAGAAACCCAAAACGACAGATTCATCTGTCACTAAATGCAGGTCTAGTTGTACATTTGAGCTGAACCAGTAAAGCAATTCTCACATCCTTATGCTTTTTTAATAGTATTTCACAACCCTAATTATTAAGGCTTGGCCTTGCCACCACCTGGTAGGATAGAAAATGTCCCTGAGCTGCTTGAGTGCTATATGAACCAGGGAATGTTTATATCACATTCCACCTTATAGCCTTCTGTACATATGCCTCCATGTCCGTATTTACCAGGGAACAATCTCTATTTCCTGTAACCTCCATCCCTGATAAATTCAAGTCTCCATTTTTCCTCTCCCCCACCCCTTGAGGATTTCAACATTCTTACTGCAAGTTGCTAATGCACATTTTTCACGGCTGGTAGTATACATCCATGTCCATGAATAAAGTCACCATGTGGTGCGTGACCTACCATTTCGCAGGGTAAAAGACTTTGGGGTTTGGGGGTTGTTGTTGTTTTTGATAACTAGGTATGGGGGAGAAATTTGTTTGGTTTGCATTTTAACACAAACTTCGTTTCACACTTTTGAACTAACATGCAAATGCAAACTCAGTTATCATTTGAAATAAACACTTCTCTGGATTTTGAAATGGAATTCACCAATTAAAAGAATGCATAGAAAATATGTATATCAGGGGAACATGGAAACAATAATGCATATATTATTGAAAATAACATTCAAATATCTTATTATATTAGCAAAATGTCTTGCATAAAATGTATATTATCAGGCAACATTGCAGACAAAAATGCATCCATGCAAAGAAATGCACACTTTTGGAAAAATTATCAAAGTTCAGGATGAACCAAACGTAAGATTGGAAGAAATGAGAAAACAAGAGAAATCAAAATTGACAGATTTGTCCATTCCTATTGAAAACCTACTGCAGGTCAGTTAGCTTTTTCTACTATGCATTTAACTAGAGGTGTGCAGTGGATCGGGTCCGATCCACAATCCGGACCCAATCCGGGCGAAATCGGATACAATTATCAGACTCCAACCCTTACAGCTGGATTGTCTGATCTAATCCTATCTGATCCAAAAGGACCCAATCCAGATCGGAAAAGATCGGAGGATCGGACCTTGGACTTCCTCCCTCCTTCCCCCCACTCGTGCTCCTTACATGCTGCCTCATTTGCTGCCGTCCACTGCCGCCCGCTGCTTCTGTACTACTGAAAAACAGGCCTTGAGGCCTGTTCCACAATAGAGCGATGGCGTGCTGGGTGACATCATCACTTTGCGTGCCCTCGCTCTACTGTGGAACAGGCCTAGAGGCCTGTTTCTCAGTAGTACTGAAGCAGCGGGCAGCAGAGGATGGCAGCGAGGAGGCAGCATGTAAGTGTGAGTGAGTGTGAGTGAGCAGAGAGTGTGAGTGAGCAGAGAGGGGAGGAGGTCCAAGGTCCCCCATTACCTGCCGTTGTCCCACCCTGCAGTCCGCTGCTTCCGTACTACTGATAAACAGGCCGCAAGGCCTGCTTATCAGTAGTACGGAAGCAGTGGATGGCAGCGCGGGACGCCGGCAGGTAAGGAGCATGAGTGGGGGGCAGGGGGAGGGCCCCACTTACCTACCGGGGCGCCCGCTTCCATCCACTTCCATCCACTATTCCAATCTACTGAGAAACAGGCTTTGCAGCTTAGTTCTCAGTAGAGTGCCAGGTGGTGCTCTATTGAGAACTAGGCTGTGAAGCCTGTGTCTCAGTAAATTGGAATAGCGGACGGAAGCGGATGGAAGCGGGCACCCCGGCAGGTAAGGAGCGCGAGTGGTGGGGAGGGACAGGGAGGGAGGGAGGGGGAGTTAGGTCCCCATTCACCCGCCCCATGTTTGCGCCATAGGCTTGCATTCGGGGAAAGCTTTCTTTCCCCCAATGTAAGCCTATGGCGAAAACACCTAAAATGGCATCCGATCCGAAAATTTGATGTCCGATTTTCAGATCAGGATCTGATCCAATCCGAACTGGGAAGCATCCGATCTGATCCAATCCGATGCATCAGTTCCAGTTCCGATTCCGATCCATTTTTTGGGTCCATGCACACCCCTACATTTAACCAAAAGGGAAAAAAAACACTCTCTTGATTTGAAACTGGTGAGGGATGGGACTATTTATTTGATTAATTTCTATACCATCCAATAGCCAAAACCATCTGGACAGTTCACAAAAATTAAAACCACAAGATACAGCATAAAATATAAAATATGGAAGCTTTAAAACCACAATATAAAAGTGCAACCAGAATAAAACCTAGCAGTAATACAGAGATCTAAAAATACAGATTTAAATCAGCAGAGCTAAAAGGCTAGGATGCTAAAATGCTAAAATGCTAAAATACTGGGGAAATAAAAAGGTCTTCACTCTGCCAAACAGAGCACAATGTAGGCACTAGGCGAACCACTCTAAGGAGCTCATTCCACAGCTGGGGTGCCACTGCAGAAAAGGCCCTCTTCCTGATAGCTACCCGCCTCATTTCCTTTGGCAGGACTATTGCAGTGCACAAGAATGCAGCACAAAGTAGGTTGAGTTAGAGCCTTTGATGATATGTAATAGTGTTGGTGTTGGGAGTGTGCAGGGATGGCTTGTGGTGATACCAATGCATCCCTCTTTTCATCTGTGAATTCCTGGAGGCTATGTTTGCACCAGCCTTCTAAGTGGACATATAATGGATCAATAGGGTGGAATGATGAAGTTCCACCCATCAGCTTGTCCAATAAGAAACCACAGGTCTTCTACTGCTCAGGCTCCTTAGACATCACAACCCAAAGCTTGGACAAGTTGCCCAGATAAGAGCAGATTACTAGAAAGGAACAGAAAAATCTTTATATTGATTGATATTCACAAGAACTCAGGCTACTGAACACCTTTAAGGCTGAGAATATTGCACCATATTTTTATGTTCCAATATACACAGTATATTGGAACATAAAAACAAGAAAATTAGAGAGATAAAAAAATGCTTTAAAAATAGCCTGCAAAACAGACATCTTGCACTACTCTCAGAAGTTTTCCACTCTTAGGGTTGGTCAAGGCCTCATCTTGAGTATTGCATCCAGTTCTGGGTATCACACTTCAAGCAGGATTCAGATAAGCTGGAAGGGGTTCAGAGGAGGGCAATTAAGATGAGCAGGGGTCTAGAACCAAAGCCCCATGAGGAGAGACTGAAAGCATTGGGCATGTTTAGCCCTGAGAAGAGAAGACTGAGGGGAGACATGGTAGCACTCTTCAAATACTTGAAAGGTTGCCACACAGAGGAGGGCCAGGATCTCTTCTCAATCATCTCAGAGTGCAGGACGCAGAATTATGGGCTCAAATTACAGGAAGCCAGATTCTGGCTGGACAGCAGGAAAAACTTCCTGACTGTTAGAGCAGTACGATGTTGCAGCCAATTCCCTAGGGAGGTATTGGGCTCGCCCACACTAGAGGGATTCAAGAGGCAGCTGGACAGAAATGCTTTAATGTGGATTCCTGCATTCAGCAAGGGGTTGAAATCGATGGCCTTATAGACCCCTTCCAACTCTACTATTCTATGATTCAAAGAAGAGGTCTGCACAACCGAGAGACTGGGGGCCCACCAGCCACTTGTTTCTCTGTCTACCTGGGACTGGTGCCTGCTTGGGACCTACCGCTGGGACTGCTGCCTCTGTAGGACTTGCCATGGGCTCTTCTTTGCTGGAGGAATCTAAGCAGAGAATGAATGGCTATGAGTCAGGGGGATGCTATACTTTCACACTGCACTGAACAGGACATCTGTCTAGAAGACATCCAGCTTAGGTCCCTTCCAATTGTATAATCCCATGGTTCTGTGGTTCTACAGCAGATCTCAACTAATGTCTGTTGGGTGCATTTAACTTGGTGGCTCATAACTAGGGATGTATGAGAAATTCATTCCAGTTCATTTTTGATCAGGATTTATCCAGTTCACAGCTTCTGAAGGAAACACAGGCTCAATTCGGACGACACGTTTAACAACGCAACGAGTTGTTGCTTCAGCAACCCACAGTTGTTAAACGTGTCATCCGAATTGAGCCACAGTCTCAGTTGCAATCTGTAGACATTTCTGAGCTTGCAATGTGATTCCCATCCCCCAAAAAACCTGCCTTCGACAGCATGCATACATTTGAAAAATGTGCATCAAAGATGTTTTAATCAAGTGGGAGGAGAATGAGTACATTTCTAAGATGCACACGATTGGGTTCCTTGGAGGAAAACATGTGGGATATAAATGCAATAAATAAATAAAATTGAAGTTGTGCATAATTGATGTGCACATTTGGAAAAAACATGCATGAATATACACATGGATTTTCCAGCAAAAAGGGGAAAAAAGCAAACCTCACGATCTGATACGGACTTGAGTTGAAATGAATTGTGGGATGGAATTTGGAGAACTTCAGTGATCTCACCAGACCATTAATAATTGACTGGAACAATTGGCAACCTTACAGTGAAGTGAGGCATTTTAAAAACAATGCCATTGTATTTTTTGTTTTAGTTGCACATAAACAGGGGTGCCAATTTTGGAATTTGCCCTTGTAGCGCTATCTTCAAGAGCTCTTTGGTCTGCAACGACGAGATGAGATCATGCTATGAAAATCTTTCCCTGCAGGTTTCTGCATATCAAACCTCTGTCCAAAGCTCAAGAACAGACCAGGTTGTTGTTGTTTTTCTCTCTATCCTGTTGGCAAACGTACACGCAAAGATGGTGGTTGTGGGCAGGAATGCAGAGCCTCACCTTTAAGCTGCTGCCTGAAGCAACAGACTCACATTGCTTCCTGGGAAGGCCGGCTCCATGTCCTATTCTGACACTGCTAACCGCTATTTCAGCATTGTCCAATCCAGGGTGTCTTCACCATGGGCCAACGTAGAGTGGTGCTTTGACATTCCATTTCTGATCTGAAAGAGGTCAGCAATTTGACCAGCTCCACCTGACATCAGGCATAAATAATACGCAGAAAGGGCAAAAAGTAAGTACTAGACGAACATGCTGTCTTCATCTGTTGCGCTTATCTTGCAGTAAATTCAGAGCACGAGCTGGCAATCCCTCAGCTTATTCAGTAGGTTCCAGATGTGCACAAACCAGTTCTATATTGGAAAGGCAAGCATTCTCTCTCTCTCGCTCCTCAGCTTAACCCGTGCTGTGCTCAGCCAATACTGCTGAGCCCTGCATTCCCTGTTTTGAAACTGATGGGCTGCACAAACCAATGTTATCTTTTGCTGACTGTTCGGCTGTTTGCCTTGCTCAGCTTCTTCTTGGTTTCTTTCTAGGGTGGTTGGTCCGTCCACATTGTGCTGCTTCTCCTGAAATTTTGATGACATCACATTCCTCGGTGATTTCCCAAAGCATCCTGCGATCATGCGGTGCTGTTTTGAGGATACTGTGCGAACGGAGAAGGCTCTCTCCTTGAACTAGGCATGGCATGGCCCTCAATGGAGACGCTGTGCCGCAAAGGCTTGCCAGTAGGGTTGATAACCAATGTGGAAAAGATCCAGTTCATGCTGGGTTTGTTATCTTTTTTAACCTTGGGTAAATTGCCAAAGTTTGGGGAAGGGTGGACAGGTTCAAGCTGGGATTTCGTTAGTGAAAGTTAGCAACAACATTTCACTTAAAACGTATCTGAAACGGGTTGAAACAATTTGTTTTAACCCCCAAGTGGCACTGTTTCAGCATTCAAATCATCCACTGAAATAGAGGGAAGAGGGTTTTGAGGGGAGGGGGTTAAAACCACTAGGTAAGCATTAAATCCCCTGAAACATTTGCCTGTTTCTTCATCTGACACCCCCAAAACAGCTGAAATGGCCCTCCCCATTTCTCCAAACTTGAACAGGGCAGCAACAGAAAGAAGGCTTTCAGTTTAGCCTTACTGCACACGCCTCAAATTGTATCCCACACATGCGCACTAAGGAGCCAGATGGTTGCACCAGGCCAAACTTGCTGTTCCACAAATGAGAGATTGAGGAGCCCTTATAAGTCCAGATGAACAAAAGGAGGCATATTTGGGGAGAAAATTATGAATCGTTAAGGTTTGTATTCCGAGCCGAAGAATTACGAAGCTGGTAACATCTCGAATCAGGATGATGACATGGACCCGATCTACACCAAGCAGAATATAGAGGTATGAAAATGGTAAATAAAAGGCAGGAGCCATACGAAGCAGGGTATAGTGATATATGGTCTTTATCTATGGGCCCCAACAGTTGTCAGTGCACTTCAGTGGGGCTCCTGCTTTTTATATACCACTTTCATACTGCTATATCCTGCTTGGTGTAGATCTGCCCCTACTCAGCAACACAGAGAGCAAGCTGCCTTAAAGTCTTTTATGGCTCTCTAAGTCACTCTTTTTCAGGCGCTAGAATTACATGTATCTTCAACTTAGATTCTGTTAAAAAAAAAAAAAGCCCAGCTAGCAACTGTTTGTGAATCCCTAGTTTAGAAGAATAGATGATCATTATCAAAGAACTTTCCAGAGAGAGCTGAAAAAGGCGGATGCCCCAAAGTACTCATGGCCTTTTACAATTCGTTATAGTTCTGTGACTGCCTATACATCTTGCGATGGCTGCCTTGCAGGATGAAATGAATATATATATATATATATATATATATTCCTGCTTGTATTTCAGTGAATGATCTCAACTTCACGTTTATGATCCCAAATGTGTGAAACCCTTTCATGCCCTCCCCGCAATGCCCGCTGCCTTCCTTGATGTCCATTCCTCCCCCTTTTTATATGGTGCTCGAATCCCTGAAATTTACAAACAGTTAAAAGTATTTTATGAGCCTCTGTGAAATTGCACACATTTAAGGCCATTTAGGGCTTGAATTATGTTTTAAAAATGTTGTCCAATTTGTAAGCATCGTAAAAAAAAAATCTGAAATAAGTTATCTCGGAAATAACTGTGCAGGAAAATTACAGTCCTGGCTTCCAGCTGAGGAGGCTGTGACCTGAGTGGTTCCAGCTCCGCAGCTCAGTTTGTGACTAATGCAAGCAGCCCATTATAGAGCTGCAGGGCTTTCCTGGGAGTAAATGCCACTGATCTGACTGGCTGTCACCTGGAGCAGTTTTAGAATTGGTTTAGTTGGTTAACCTCCTATCGTGGCTATTTGTGGAGTTTCTAACAGAGAGAAGCAATGGATGGGAGAGGAGAGAGAGGGAGACAGAGAGGAAAGAGTCAACTCTTGCAAGCCTGGCTCAGAGTCATGGTGCTGACCCAGCATACACATTTGCACACACTGACACAATCCTCAAACCGGTTTGGAACCAGAAACGGATGAGCTAAAGAAAGTAGGGATTTCACCACACGCAGCAAAAATCACGATGCCGCTGAATGATTGTTATCAACAGGAATTATGGCGGCATGTTTAATTTGCGAAGTGCAATGACAGTTACTATTTTGTCATAACGGGCAGAGAGCTGGGTTTTATTAGGGTGACCCTATGGAAAGGACGCCAGGACTCCTGTATCTTTAACAGTTGTCTAGAAAAGGGAATTTCAGCAGGTGCTATTTGTATGCATGCAGCACCTGGTGAAATTCCCTCTTCATTACAACAGTCAAAGCTGCAGGAGCTATATTGGAGTGACCAGATACAAAAGGGGGCAGGGCTTCTGTAGCTTTAACTGTTTTGATGAAGAAGGAATTTCACCAGGTGCTGCATGCATACAAATGACACCTGCTGAAGTTCCCTTTTCTATACAAAGATACAGGAGCCCTGGCCTCCTTTCCATATGGACCCCCCTAGTTTATAAGGGTCAGTCCCATTCCCCCCACCCACCCACTGTTTGTAGCATGATTGCTTGAAATTCATTTATTTCCCACCGTTCTTCCATCATGGAACCGAAGGCGGCAGTTCAAACATTGCCTCCCATCCAGATGCTGGCTGGCTGGACTCAGACCTGTTGTTAGGCGCAGGATCCAGGGCAGGCACTGGTCAAATCTAACAGAAGCACCCATGAGTCCAGATGCAGGTAACGTGGTCCAAAAACAGGCCAATGATGAGGTCCTAGAATATGTCAGGAGAAGCAGTAAGGCAAGATATGCCTACTCTTAGCAACAAGTTTCTCATACTTGGAGGCCAAGTCTAGGACTATTCACTCACAAGGACAGGTTCGCCCGTCCTTACACTGCACTTGCAGAGGCTTCCTACGACCATATGAATGGCCGGTACGCGACGTGAGGGCAGCCTTCCGCACGGGATGAGTCACCGAAGTGGTCTTGCTTAAAGCAGCTGCAGCAGCTGCTTCTGCAGCCTCCCCCTTTGAAGCATCCGTTGGAACAGACTTCATCCGTTTCCCTAGGCAAATTGTTTGGCTCCTCAAAGTTGAAATGTTTCTCTTCGTGCGATACGCTGCGCTTCAACAAGATGCATTGGTGTGCTAAACCGTAGCTTGCCCCGCTATCAGCAGCTGTCAGTATCAGTGTGGGCCGTTTAACCCAAATTGACCTTCTTGCCACTTAAGCTTCCCGTCCGAACTTCAGCCCCTTTTCTGATTGTCAGTGACAAGGGAAAACAATCATTCTCCATCCTCTCTGCGACAGCCTCTTACATATTTCATGACTCTCATGGTGTCATCTCTTATTTTTCTTTTCTTTTGGCAAAGCAAACTCAGTTTCTCCGGTGTCCCCCTTGTGTGTCATGTTTGCTGTCAAAAAGTGTTATTATCTTGGTTATTTTCCTCTAGTTTTGTTGGTTAGGGGGAGCTCTCAAACTTTTTTCAGAGTGGGAGTCCCTAAGCTGAAACTATGTGCTTGTTTTGGAGATAGATTTTGCCCAAGATGACAACTGGTACCTTCCAGCATTTAGTGTGTGAAACATTCATCGCTGTCCGATTGAACTGCAGCCCCACTGGCGAATTTAGTGGCATCCCATATATACCACCCACCAGCACGTAAAGTAATGCCAATTTCAGCATGGAACCTAACTGGCTACATAATATCACTTGATATTATTTATGGAAGCCAGAAGCAAAGTTCTTCAGTTATGCTTCTAATGCAAACATGAAACCCAACAGGACCAACATGCTCACTTGCATTACAAATGCTTCTCCTCCATTTTCTTTTCTGCATGAAGAGCAAGTTGTAAACACTCACAGTTATAATATGGGAAAGGTTCATCTAAGGGGATCTATGGGCCTTTCTACAACATACAGGTGTAGAGGGGGGCGAGCCCGAAAGTACCTGCTTCTGGGCTCATCGATGTACCGCAAATGAAAGTGTGATGCCCTGGCTTCCTCCTGGGATGTCACATGTCATGCCTCCCCATTTTTTTTCCTGGGTGGTGGAAGCGCACAAGAGTTCGTGCACAAAAGGCATGTTAAAAAAAAAAAACAGTATGAAATTGGGTCCCCCTCCCTGCCATCCCAGGGGTGGCGAAATTGTTGCCACCCACTCCCCTGATGGGCACAGAGCGGCGTGGTGTGGCTCCATGCCTATTTCTGCTGCTGCACTTACTAGTAAGTGCAGCAGCAGCCAGGAGGGGCAGCCACATCTTCTGTGGACTGTGGGAAGATTCAGGTCTCCCCAGTGATCCCTTATCCCAGGGGAAACCCGTGTCCATTCCCCACTGGCCCCGGGAGTCCCTGTGTGTCATTTGGACTCACAGGGACCACCCAGGGTCTATCCCAGCTTAAAAGGCCGGTGTAGAAATGGCCTAAATCTCACTAGTGAAAATGCCCATTGAGCCAGGTTAAAAGTCAGTTCCTACCCATGGCTGCTGATTCTGATATTCTCCTTCCTACACAGAAAGTCCATACTGTGAGAAGCAACCTTTTAAAATGCCAGTCTCTGTCTATGTATGTGTGTAGCATTTCCATAGCTGCATTAGCTGGGCATGGACACTCACAAACTATGGGCTATTTAGACTGACACAAACTGTGGGGGTATTTATTCCTACTTCCCACTGCACAGATCTCTCAGACCAGGAAGACATGTGACCCTTCATGGTGGCAACAACATGCGGGTGACTAATGTCAAATGAGACCCACTGAAATCTTCTCCTTTACATCTTTGCCAAGGAGCTGTCCCCAGAGAACGGTGGAATTGGGCATTCACTAGAGCCCCATGGCCTGCCCCATGGCTCTAGCTCACCACCTCAACAAGAAGGACACCTTTTTCACTTTGCAGACTGGATCCCGGGCAAGATCTACACTACTGCTTTATAACGGTATTGAAGTGTGCTGTAGGGGCTCAGGTCACATCCCATAATGCCATTTTCAAACCCCTTTCGAAGCGTTATATCCTGCTTGGTGTAAATCTGCCCAAGAACGTCAGAGACAGCAGGGAAGAATTCACAGTAGATACATGTTTTCAAGGTAGAGGCAATCCACTAAGGGTACTTTATTCAAGCACCCCAAAATCCTGGAACCAGCACTGCTCTGCCTGATTCCCCAAAGAGGATCCTCGTGCTATGCACTCCTGTACCCAAGCTCTGTGATGTCTTTAGCTTACAAGTATGTGTGATGCTGTGTGTGTGTGTGTGTGTGTGTGTGTAAACTGTGCCGGCCTTCTCAGGCCCTTTCCACACCAGGCTTGTGGCCTGGGATGCCCCCGGCTCCTCCCTGTGAGTCCCAATGACGCACAGTGAGTCTCGGGGGTGGGGGGGCAGGCACGGGAGTTTTCTGGGTTAACAGAAACCAGAAAAATCCCGAATCTTCCACGGTCCTAGGAAGTTCCCGGGATTGTGGAAGATGTGGCTGGCCGCCCCGGTACTGCTGTGCTTACGTGCGAGTAGGCACAGCAGCACCGATGGCCACAGAACCACACCGTGCAGCTCCTTGGCCATCAGGGGGAGGGACAGCAAATTCGCCACCCCCAGGATGGTGGGGAGAAGGGCCATGATTGCATGTTTTTTTAACTTGACTTTTGCGTTGAAGCACAGGAGTGCTCTTCCCGGTTTCAAGAACACACACGACATGGCGGATGTGACATCCGATGACCCGGGACGTCGCACACATGCTGTGGCTTGAGCGCGCGGGTCCTGAGAGCGCCTACTTCTGGGATCGCCCGCACCGCACTCGCTACACCCCTGTGGTGTAGAAAGGGCCTATGTCCCACATTTGCAAAGCTTATTTTTAGCCTGAACTTTAAAAAGCACATAGCCAACGGAAGGTTATCCAGGCTAGATGGCTTCTGCATTCAAACGCAAAACATGGAGAAAAAGCTTTGAAATGTGATCCTCATTACAAGCATGGGATGCAGAGCATAGAGAACATCGAAGGAGCTGATGCAAAGCTACAACTTGATGCGTTTCTCTGCATTTCTGGTCTCAACTTTGCCTCCAACCCCACCCGCTGAGAGGAAAAGACTTCCAAGCACTCCCATGACTCCCCCACCCCCACCCACTCCTCTTTTGCTTGGATTCTTTCCAGATCGGCAGTGAAATCCTTGCATCTTCTCCTGGGCCTTGGTTGCTCCATGAATGGCCCTCCTGCTTCTCTATAAACTCTTAACAGATCTGACTCCAGGTCTTCAAAGGGAATGGTATGAACAGGCCCAGATCTAGGAAGAGCATTTTCAGAGAGGCTGCACAACCTCAGTTTGCGGGGAGCACCCTCCAGCAGGGATCAGAGGCAGGGTTGGAAGCCTCCAACCATTGCCTCAGGCAAACGCTGGTTATGTGTGCATACCACTGAAAGAAGGTATAAGCAAACAACAGAGTGAGCAGGGCTTCAATTAGAATCTTGGCAGGGAATCAGAAAGCCACATTCTGTTCTACTGCCAGGTCATCAATGGAGCCATCAAGCAATGCCTGCGAGGTGCCAAATCTATCAACTTCACCATATGGTTGCCATCTACCGAGAGCCATTTCCTGCCTCGGCAGCACAGCCCTGGTTCCCTTCTCTCTCCCCCACAGCCCCAGTCTCTGGCATTGTTCTATAGAATGTTCTGTGGTGCTGTCTGGACGCTTAAAAAAAGAAGTTTTATTTAAAACATCCTCATGGCAGGTAAGCTGCACAGAGCAAGTGACCTCTCTTTCCCCAAAGGTATGATGGTAATCGATGGAGTGCACTGAAAAGTGCTACCCCAGATCTCTCAAAGAAACCCATTGAGCGCTATAGATCATAAGAACATATTAACTAGCAAGCACTTCTCAGCTGGTTCAGGCCAAAAGTCCATCAAGTCCAGCATCCTGTTTCCAGCAGAGGTCAGTTAAATGACTCTGGAAAGCTCATGAGCAGGATATGAAGGCAACAACTATCTACCACTGTTGCTTCTGAGGATCCAGAATGTAGAGGTATACTACCTCTGAATACGGAGGTTCCATTGAGTTGTCATGGTTAATTGTTGTTCATGCGTGTGAGAAGGATCTTGGAATTGTTGTAGATCACAAGTTGAATATGAGCCAACAGTGTGATGCGGCAAAAAAAGCAATTAATAGTATAGCTTCCAAATCACGTGAGGTACTGGTTAAGCCTCATCTTGAGTATTGTGTCCAGTTCTGGGCACCACACTTCAAGAAGGATGCAGACAATCTGGAGTGTGTTCAGAGGATGGCAACAAGGATTAGGGGAGCTGGAAACAAAGCCCTATGAGAAGAGATTGAACGAACTGGGCATGTTTAGCCTGGAGAAGAGAAGATTGAGGGGTGACATATAGCACTCTTCAAATACTTGAAAGGTTGTCACACAGAGGAGGGCCAGGATCTCTTCTCGATCATCCCAGAGTGCAGGACAAGGAATAATGGGCTCTAGTTACAGGAAGCCAGATTCCGGCTGGACATCAGGAAAAGCTTCCTTGAGTGAGAGCAGTACGACAATGGAACCAACTATCTAGGGAAATCGTGGGCTCTCCCACACTAGAGGCCTTCAAGAGGCAGCTGGACAACCATCTGTCAGGGATACTTTAAAGTGGATTCCTGCGTTGAGCAGGGGGTTGGACTCAATGGCCTTATAGGCCTCTTCCAATGCTACTATTCTATGATTCTATGAACATCCACAAATGTACCTACTCTTTGTTTTTAAGCCCATCTAAAATAGTGGCTATTATCACATCTCACCCAGCATGCAAAGCTAATTTTGCATTGTGTTAAGGAGTACTGTTTGTGATAACAAAGTCTAATCTACCCCTGCAGCCCTTTCGCGAGGGAGGAGGGGTGATTGTGAGTTTTCCCGATTCCGCGGTCGGCACTCACAGGGCACACGTGAGCGAAGTTTTCTGCAATTTCAGGAGTGCCATTATGGAAGGACATGTGCCCCATGATGGTGCTGCCGCAGGTGGATCAGCAGAAGTGGGTGGGGCTATGCAGATGATGCAGTGACAGGGCTAGATTTTTTTTAATGACTCGTGAGGATTGCGCATGAACACAAACACACAGCCCTTGCGCTTCTGTTTGGACACCCAGGGAGGATCGCAGAAGCAGGTAAGTCTGCAATCCTCCCTCTTCCCTCCCTCTACACTCTTAGGTGCAGAAAGGGCCTAGGCAGAGGTATCTCTTCCCCTATCAAAGCTAAGAGTGTCACTTCATAAACAGAAATTTCCATTTGCATCCTTGAGAACAAATTCTGCAAGACAAATCCATTTTCTCTAGCAGTGAAATTTACGCCATTCACATCCTCTGTAATCCCAATGTTGAACTCTTCTGGAATTCCTGGGGTTTAATATAGTCCCCTATTTGGCCACTTAAATGGCTCTTTGTGCCTCTACAGACTTGGAAAAGTGTTGACCCTCAATATATTTTCATTGGCACCACCTGTAAGTGGTGCAAATGAGTGGAACTGAATTTTAGAAAGTTAATGTTCATGGAAATAAAGTTGCTTCATGACTGCCTGTGGGTCTGGTAAAGAAATATAGATAAATACTAGGGCGTCATCAAAGGACTATGTAGGTAGACTGTTAAAGTTTCCTTGTAATGAGTGAGATTATTGGTCCATCTAGCATAGTACTGTCTAATAATATGTCTGGCAGCAGGTAAGACCAAGGTTTCATGCAGGGCATCTACCGACCCTGTAACCTGCAATTCTTTAGCTAAAACAGGCTGGAGGATAGGACATCATGTTTGTAAAGCATGTGCTCCACCATTAAACTCAATGTTGGCTCAGGTCTAGATGAGACCCTGCTCCACTAGATCACTCCCCCTAGGAAGTTTAGGGGGAGCAGAACATTCTCTGTAACAATGCCACAAGTTTGAAACATCCTCCTTAAAGAAACTCGCCAGCCCACATCACTTCTAAAATGTAAGAAGCAGACCAGAGGAACATTTTGTTTTGCCAGGTTTTCAAAGGCTGATTGTCTGTTGGATGGAGATTTTTATTTTTATGTTTGTTAACTCTTGCTGTAGTCATTGGATAGTAGTTTCAGGTTGTTGGCTTTTAGGAAATACAATTATACCATTCTGATTCACGAGAACTAGCTAGGAGTGTCAGAGCTTATGCAAGCATGGCACACTTACTTACAGTGGGGCCTACCCATTCACTTTATTGGAGGAAGAACCAGCCCTGCTATTAGGAAGAGTGAGGCAGCTGCCTCAGGAAGCAGATGCTGGGGGTCTGGTGGCAGCTCCCCACCTTTTCCCCTGAGTCCCCTAAGGCAGTGGTCGTCAACTGGTAGGTTGTGAACCAAAAGTGGGTTGTGAGATTAGTCCAGATGCGTCATGGCAAAAGTGTTGCCTCCATGTTGGGCAATTGTGAAATAGGGAAAGTGGGTCCCATGTTGCAGATTGGGAGCCCAAGGTGGGTCTTGGGTCTGGACCAGTTGAAGACCACTACCCAAAGGAAGCCTGCCCTGCTCTCTCTAAACTGTCCGTCTAGGGCTAGATCTACACTAGGGGTGTGCACGGACCCCCCGGATCGGATCGGGACCCGGATCGGGACCTCCAATTTTGTCCCGGACCGGTTCGGACAAAATCGGAGGCCCCCCGGACCGGATCGAGTCCGATCCCGACCCAAAAATCGTACATTTTTGGATCGGCCGCCATTTTTTTCCCCATAGACTTGCATTGCAATGCAAGTCTATGAGGAAAAAATGGCGGCGGGTGGGTAAGGGGGGGCCTAACTCCCTCCCCCCCCCGGGGCCATCCGCTGTGGATGGCCCCGGCAGGTAAGCCCCCTCCCCCGCGCTCCCTACCCCCCCTGGGGCCGCCCGCTTCCATCCGCTGGCGCCCGCGGGCGCCAGCGGATAGAAGCGGACGGCTCCGGGGGGGGGTAAGCCCCCTTCCCCGCCACTGCTTACCTTCTCGGCCCGTCCGCTCCCGTCCGGCGCCGGCAGCTACTACCAGCGGGCTCCGCGGCCTACTCTCGAGTAGCGCGCCGGGTGATGACATCACCCGGCGCGCCACCCTGGAGCAGGCCGCGGAGCCTGCTGGGAGTAGTAGGCGCCGGCGCCGGACGGGAGCCGCCGGGCCGGGCAGGTAAGGGCCCCCCTCCCCCCTCCGCGCGCCCCCTCCTCCCCTCCACGCACCCCCTCCTTACCTTCCCGGCCCGGCGGCTCCCGGCCGGCGCCGGCGCCTACTACTTCCAGCAGGCTCCGCGACCTGCTCTAGAGTAGCGCGCCGGGTGATGACATCACCCGGCGCGCCACCCTAGAGCAGGCCGCGGAGCCTGCTGGGAGTAGTAGGCGCCGGCGCCGGACGGGAGCCGCCGGGCTGGGAAGGTAAGGGCCCCCCTCCCCCCTCCGCGCGCCCCCTCCTCCCCTCCACGCACCCCCTCCTTACCTTCCCGGCCCGGCGGCTCCCGGCCGGCGCCGGCGCCTACTACTACCAGCAGGCTCCGCGGCCTGCTCTAGAGTAGCGCGCTGGGTGATGACATCACCCGGCGCGCCACCCTAGAGCAGGCCGCGGAGCCTGCTGGGAGTAGTAGGCGCCGGCGCCGGACGGGAGCCGCCGGGCCGGGCAGGTAAGGGCCCCCCTCCCCCCTCCACGCGCCCCCTCCTCCCCTCCACGCACCCCCTCCTTACCTTCCCGGCCCGGCGGCTCCCGGCCGGCGCCGGCGCCTACTACTACCAGCAGGCTCCGCGGCCTGCTCTAGAGTAGCGCGCCGGGTGATGACATCACCCGGCGCGCCACCCTAGAGCAGGCCGCGGAGCCTGCTAGTAGTAGTAGGCGCCGGCGCCGGACGGGAGCCACCGGGCCGAGAAGGTAAGCGCCCCCCTCCTCCCCCCCCGCTGTCCACTTTCATCGGCGGGCGCCCGCTGGCGCCCGCCAATGGAAGCGGCGGTGGGCGCCAGTGGGCGCCCGCCGATCCGCCGATCCGCCGAACCGGTTCGGAGCTTTTTCGGACCGGTTCGGATTGGATCGGCCGATCCAGCTGCGGGATCGGAAATCGGATAATTTATCCGATTTCCCACTGGACCGGACTCGGATCGTGGATCGGGTCCGATCCAGTGCACATCCCTAATCTACACTATTGCTTTACAGCAGTACTGAAGTGAACTGATAACTGTTGGGGCACATTACACAGTCCATATACTGCTTTTGTAGTGTTATTTCCTGTGTTTTATTCCACATTATCCAAAATACCGCAACAAATGTCATTGTGTTATAAGTACGCAAGAGGGATATAGCGTTACCATGATGGGATTGTAATGATTTCACACAAGGTATAGTTCTGGCCCAGTTGGCTTCTGTACATGGAATGGGTGGGGGCCGCCATCTTGACCTATGCCTCAGGAAGCAAAATGTCTTGGGCTGGCCCAGAGTAGAGGAAAGTGTTCTGTACATACAACGAGACGTGCAAAGAGAGCCAACTCCTCCCAACAAAGCGAAAGGAAAAGCCCTCCTTGTTTGTGCTTTGGACCATGACTCATGTTTGTTACCTCAGAACAGGACCACAGCCTCAAGGAGATGGAGAATAATACAGGATAGCATTGTCATTTCCTTGCCCCATCAAAAGTTGGCTTTTTTGACAGCCTTACTTTGCACCAACAGACACCGCCACAATTTCATAAATGGTGATGCAATTTGAGAAAACGAGTTTGCCTGGTGATGAGGTAAAAAAAATTCCTTGCCTGTCAAAGAGATAATAAACAAGTTTCCTCTTCTCCCTTTCCTCGAATGTTAAGGTGGAGAATGAGTTCCTCTTTCTTCCTTTGAGAGCTGAACGGAGAAATGTGCCTTTTCTTGTTCTCATTAGCCTCTCCATATTTTTCAGCTTGGCCCTATCTCCCATGAGGGACTCTTCTGAAAGATTCGCCCTGAGAGGCCAGCTCTTCCCTTTTCTGGGTGGTTTAGCATTCTCTCCATCTTCGGAGGAGGAAAAAGAAGGGGGAAAAACATCTCATTTCTTCATTTCACAAGCTGTCACAAATTCTTAAAGCTAAATGTCTTCACAAGCACCCTCTATTCTGTGAAATTATTCTTTCTGTTTAAAGATTCATTGATTCTGGAGCTTGAGGGGAGTGCAGGGGTTGGCGGGATGGGTTTGACCTCATTCTTTCTTTCCACTGGTCAGAAACTGCCATGAGGAGGGCAAGATCATGTCCAATAACAGTAAACTCTTCCATTGGCCCTCGGATCACTTCATCAACTCCCTGCAGCAGCATAGGCCGAAGTGGGCATAAATCCTAGATAATTGAATAAGGAGTGCAAAATGTTTTAATGCAGAGCAGTGGGCATAAATTCTGCAGGACTTTACAAAAGCAGCAGAAATACAGCCCTGCTTTTCAGAGGGGCGTAAAACGTACACAACACTGAAAATTATTCATGTCGCTGCCGTAGTGTTAAATCTCACAGGATGGAATACAAGGAGGCACCGAGCAGTTTGGGATTAAGGATTCCAGGCATGGAGTCTCTTTTGGAGGGGCTAAGCACCCCACTCCCCACACCACACCACACCCCAGCCCCCATCTGGGCACATATGAATGAGATAGATTTGAGACAAACCCCTTTTTGCTTCCCAACAAGTACTGAATGTCAATACAGAGTGAACAGAGCATATAGTGCATAGTGGGGGGAGTTGGGAACCTGCTGAGGGCCTAGACCTTAGCAAGGCCCACTGACAAGAGCCCCATAGAGTTACTCTGTCTCTTTGCCATTGCAATCTGCTCGAAGTTTATGTGCCCCTTGCTCTGGCCCAGACAACAGTGGTGGTGGAGAGGAGGAGGAGAATATGCCACAGCCTCTTTGCTCCCCGGCTCTCTGCCTCTCCAGCAAGCAAGCGGAAGCAATGAGGAGGAAGAGGAAGAGGAGGAAGAGCAGCAGGTGACAAAGGCTGTGGAAAGGTAGACTCACTGTGGGAGGGGAGGGTTCCGTTGAACGCTCTTTGCCCAAGGGCCCTCAAAAACCTGGAGCTGGCCCCAAGCTGGCAGCTCCAATTTCAGGGTGGGGGGCTGTGAATCCATTCCGGGGCCAGATCTACACCAAGCAGGATATAGCGGTATGAAAGAGGCACCAAAGTGGTATATAAAAGGCAGGAGCCACACCTAGCAGGAGATAGCGGTATGGAAGTGGTATATGGCATGTGTCAATGGGCCCCAACAGTTGCCAGTGCACTTCAATGCCACTATAAAGCAGGAGTGTGGCTCCTGCCTTTTCTATACTGCTTTTATACTGCTACATCTTGCTTGGTGTAGATCTGGCCCTGGGTTTCAGTCAGAACCAGCCAGAACTCTACGGGAGCTATCCAAGGTGCTGAACCTATCAGCGATAGGTTCAGGAACTGAAATGGTCCTGCAAGAGCCTGCCCGCTGTCTTTCTCCCACAAGAACGGAGCACAGGCAAATGCTGACTTAACCCTCTATTCCACAGTGGCAGAGTCGTCTCATTAGGCAGGTTGGCAAAGGTTTCTCTGTACAGGGTTTCTTGCTTGCTGAGTCGGCAACCGCTACCTGCATTGCACTAGAAGAGAAGCACAGTTCTGGCATAAAGGGGGGAGAATGCTGATTGGTGTCCTTCCAAGTCCTAGAGTGAAGGACAAGCTATGGTAACCAGCCCAGCAAGAAGGAGATGCTGAGTGGGGTTTCCGTTTAGTTCTTCTTATTTAGCTACGTACAGATGAAGGAGTGGGGAATGCTGTTTCCCCTTGCAGAAGTAGGCTGTAGGTTTACATTTCCATGCTAAACCGTGTGCACAGTTGGGAAGCTTTCTTTCTCAAGAAGAGCAAGGGATTTTGGAGCGAGATTCACTGAAGACAAGTCCGGTCTTGCATCTGAAATCAAGCCCACTGAGAAGGCTGATGTTGACTTGCAAAATGCTGTATCTTCTTTGAGAATACCAGGGACATATTTCTCAAACTACATGTTTGTTAGTCATCTTTCACCCACCCTTCTGTCCCCAGGGTAAGCTCTCCCTGAGGGGACAAGAACAGGATCCATTCAAGAGGAAAAGGGATTTGCTTTCCTCCTGTTCTTTCTTTCTGGCCCAGGGATAATTCCATCGTGCTCTAGGGTAGAACGGGGGCCAATTTCTTCATTCAGCAAAACCAAGCAATAAAGCTTTTCCCAGACTCTACCATTTCAAGCACTGAAGAGAGTGGAGAACGCACGTTGATTGTTGGAACTGGCCATATTAGCAGCAGCAGAAAGGATTGAAATATTTATCTACGGACTTGGTCAGTATCTCGCATGTGTTCTTTGAGTTCTGCTTGATGTTTACAGGGGAGGGACCCTTTCCTGTGCAAATTCTGCAACAAGGAACCCGAAATGTCCATTCACAGAAGAGCAGTGGAAGCCTGTCTGGATGCCCTTAATTCTGAGGACTGAAAATGGGCAGGCCTATTTCTCCCAGGTTTTAGATACAATCTACAGCTGAGAGGGGGGGAAATCCCATTAGAGCTGAGGCTTAGAGAAGCTGGGGGCAGGTACATTCAGCAAACAACAAGGTAACACTGAGCTACTTTCATTTATGCCAATGACTCAGACATGGAGTAGTCATGTGCTTTACAGAGGACAGTCCTCTGTTTAAAGACATCCCCAGTTTCAGCCTAGCCAAAGCTGATCCCCTCTAGATGTTTCAGCCTAGCCAAAGCTGCTACCCTTTAGATGATTTGGACTACAACTCCTAGCTTTCTTGACCATGGCCATGTTGGATGGGGCTGATGGGGGTTGAATTCCAAAACATCTGGGGGACACCAGTGAGACATCCGAATCAGATTGGATGATGTGGGTTCATGGTCATGAGGCTGACCAGAAGTCCATTGGACTCCCTGCTCATCCCCCATTCCCTGCTCCTCCCACTGCCCACTCACCCTCTTGACCCCTCATTCCCTGCTCCCCCCCCAAAAACTGGCAAACCGCTGCCCCTGTCCAGCCGTGTGACTTACCTGATCCATCCTGCAGCCACTTGTCCTTGGTGAAAGCCACCATTTTAAGGAAGGTGATGGCTCTGACTTCCCTAAATCTAATGTTCAAACTACAGCAGCCGTAAAGGGCCATTTCTGGAAATGGCTGTTTACTGCTGCTGTAGTTTGAACATTAGATCTAGAAATTGACAGATACTCCATAGGTGGCTCCCAGACAGGTCAGGTAAGTCCTACGGTGGGGAGCAGAGGCTCACCATCACCCAGGAACAGACCAAAGCAGCCTGAAGCACTTCGGGCCTGGTCCAATCCAATACAGAACACTTTGGCTCAATCTGGGCACAATCCAATTCAGACCAAGGTGGGCTGAATCAGCCCGTTTTGGTTCGGGATCCAGATTCTGACCCGAGGTGGTGGTGCACAGCCCTACTCACAGGTTACCTGGTCACAGACTTCTGCAGTATAGTGAAACGTATTTTATACTTTCCATTTAAAGTACAGACATCATTTCTAAATTTGTGATTGTACAAGTTTTCAGACTGGAGAAAGAAGCAGTGTGAACATTCAGCAAGCACAATATGAAAAAGATAAATAAGAGGGGTTCACAAAACTTTTCACTCATAACCCAATTCCTCCTTCACTCCTAAATCTTTTATAGCCTCAAAATTCAGCCCAGCCTTCTATTTAAATGATGATGATGATGATGATGATGATGATGATGATGATGATAGCAAAAGCCATAATAAGAACTTAGGGCCACTAGCCTGTCTGGTTTAGACAAAATTCTGTCATGTGTCCAAAAAGATAGTGCTCAGTAAGATCTTAAGGGAAAGCAGAATGCTTTTGCAACTCATTCCAAAGAACTTCTAAAGTATTGGGCATTCTTAAAGCAACAATAAGCTTTCTATGTTATGTGGAACTGCTGTAGCACTTCATTTTAATTTTATTTACTATAGCTGCCACTGAATTTCACGAAAAGCAACATTTGAAATGAATTCGGGATTTGTTTATTTTCCTCAAACAGAACAACCGAAGAATTTCAAGGTATTAGCTTGACTTCTTTCTTAGTCTGGAGAGCGAAGGGAAGGGCGGTTGTAAAACTCAGCTGAGGAAATGTTATCAACTTGTCACCTCACAGCATGGCATGCTGGGAAGTGGGTTGACTTGGCAACGCTCTTATTGAAAGCAAACTTGACACGTGAAAGATACCAGGCCCGGGCCTTGAAATCCGGACAAAACAGCCCATGGAGATGGCTTTGGGGAATTCTCTCTTACAACCTGGGGAGGCGAATAACTGTAAAGCCAAATGAAATACCACGAGCCAATCCAGAGTAAACACTCGAGTCTTTCAGAGCTCATCACTAAGAGCAAATGGGACCGGGGGGGGGGGGGGGGGTGGAAAGAAAGAAAGGGAGAGAAGGGGGAATCCAGTGGAAAGGATACTGAGGAGGAAAAATATGTAAACAAGTCTGAGCAACACAAAATGGGAGGAGGCAGGAAAAGAGAGAGAGAGGTGTGCCTTAGCCTCTCCCAAGTCTCATGGAAGTGGTGGTGTTCTGTTTCTCTCTCTCTCGCTCGCTCGCTCGCTCTCTTGCTCTCTCTCTGACTAGCACTCACAGAATATGGCAATGTGGCACAGCCCCCCAATACTACAGACCCCATGTTTACAGACATGAGCTGGCCTGGATTCCACAACACTGTCATCTTCTGCCTTGAGAACTTGGCACAAAGGCAAGCTCAGCAGGGGGAGGAGGGAAGTGTCTTGTTTCTTAAACTGGCGGAGACGGCTCCAGTTCCATCTGCAGCCTTCTTCCGACAGCAGCAAGTTTTCCTCCTCTAGGTTGACCTTAGGACAGCCTCGGTTTACCTTACTGCAAGTTTTGAAGGAGTGGTCCAGACTG
The DNA here is from genome assembly GCA_029215795.1 of Anniella stebbinsi. NCBI lineage: Eukaryota > Metazoa > Chordata > Lepidosauria > Squamata > Anniellidae > Anniella > Anniella stebbinsi. The sequence continues at coordinate 357,738,902 of JARDYH010000002.1, read as the reverse complement.
GGAGAACTCTCCCAAGCCCATAATCTAAGTAGGTGTGTCGCTCGTAGCAATGCTGCCAAATTTCATAATCGGTTGGCTTCTTGGTCAGAAACCGTCTGTTCGTAGAGGACTTGGATGGATGTAGTATGGATTTGCTATGAATTTCAGAACGGATTGCATGTTTCAGAGCATGAACCGTAAAGTACAAAGATCCTCCCCCCAGTTTTCAGTTGTTCTACCACTTAGACTCCCCCCAAAACACACTTGGAGTTAGGGATGGGCAAACTCACCCCTGTCCGATTTGTCAGATGCTCGCTTTGTTGACACCGCCGTCCGCCCCTGCTCCTTGGGCTGCATGAGATTTTTTTGAGGCTCGAGGAGGCCCGATGAGCACTCGGCAGCCATCTGCCCTCGCTCCAGAAATTATGTGTTTACCCCATTGGGTGAATGGTGTCCGTAAAGGCCATTCACACCTTTACTTTTGAGTTAATGGGGCCTTTATGGCCACCATTTACACAACCAGGGGAAACAAGTAATTTCCAGAGCCTCCACTGTGGCACATACTGGAGGTACCGGATGAGGGCAAACGGCTGCCAAGTGCTCATCGGGTCTCACAGGTGCTCAGAACATGTGTCCGCAAATACACTGTGAGCATCTGACTGGGCTCGGGGGGGGCAGACATGGGGGAATCCGTTGGACCCCCAGACTCAGTCGGGTGCCTGCAATATCCCTACTTGGAGCAGTCTCCTAAGGAGCTTTCCTCCTCCTCCTCACCACCACCACTGTTACGGCAGCTCTGGCCCCAAGGAGGAGGAGGAGGACTCTGTGCATCCATCTTCATACCGGCAATCAGTGACAGGAGGAAACATCACATGACATCTTCATGCAGGCAGGCCACATGAAAACAACCAATCTGAAAGGGGAAACGTAACATGGTCATGCGTGATGTAATGCCACACTATGCAGTTCCAAGCTACATCTCCCAAGCTGCCCTGTGATATTGCACATGTGCAAAACCTCATATACATGAAAAGAGATCTTATATTAAAGGTAAACTCTCATCCGAGTTCACATGAACAAATTGGTTACTTTCCCAGTAAGTTACAAACTCACTTGGGGTAGGTTTGTCCATCACTAGTGTTGATCATATTTAAAGCCTTCAGCAGCTTGGGCCTGGGTCATCTGAAGGACCATCACTTTCACATGTGCTTTGATCATCAGAGGAGGCCCTTCTGACTGCTATCAGAGGTGAGGCTGCTTGAGACCAGTGAGAAAACTTTCCCCAATATATGGAGCTCTTGAATCCATCTTCATACCAGCAATCAATCAGCAATGATGAGTAAACATCACATGGCATTATCACAAAGCAAGCCACGTGAAAACAACCAATCAGAAAGGGAGCACATCATGTGGTGACACATGCTGCACTACACAATTCCAAACTACAGCTCCCAAGATGCACTGTGATACTGAACTAGGGATGTTGGAGGAATCCGTCCTAGGGGTGAACCTTGACGAGCTTTTATCAGCTCAACCCCCCTGGATTTTGGCTTGTTTCCTTACAAACTTGCCCAAGTCAATGTGCAATGAGTTGGGCAAGTTTGCAGGATTTCCTTTGTGTGTGTGTGTGTGTGTGTGAACACACACATAAAAAGAAATTTGCTTAAATTTCTTTTTATGCAAATCAAAAAATGGGAAAGTTCCCGGATTACAGGACAAACTACATGGCTTAGCCCACAAATGGGAACTGAGTTGGGTGCTCAGCAGAAGTCCATTGAGCCTCCAAAGAGTTGGATTTCACACCCCTAGATTGCACATGTGTAAAAACACAAATACATTGAACAAGATTTCATATTAAATTCGAGTTGACATAGATGAATTTGTTATAATGTGAGAATAGAATGAATTTGCTTAGGGTAAATACACCCATCACTAGTCACTAGAGCCAGCAATTAGAGTGTCGGACTGGGACTCAGGTTCTAGTCCCCACTCGGCCATTAAGATCACTGGGTGTCTAACCTACCTCACAGGTTTGTTATGGGGATAAAATGGAGGGGAGGAAGACCATGCACATCACCTTTGGCTCCTTGGAGGAAAGACAGCATATATACGCAACAAATATTTGTTCTGAGAAGAGTTCTGGCACAACCTGGCGATCCAAAATAGGTTCCAGTTTCCGAGCACTTGCCGGCAACTAAGAACATGAACAATAAGAGGAGCCCAAAGGCCTACCTAGTCCAGCATCCTCTGCCAAAGTGGCCAATTAGAAGCCTCTGAGAAGCAGGAGAGGAAGGCAACAGCCCTCTCCAACTGTTGCAATTGGTGTCAAGTGTCATATTGCTTCTGAACATGTGGGGTCCTTCCAAATGAAGGAATCCTCACACTAACTATCAGAAGGTTTAATCTATTGGGCAGCCATTCTATCTTTTTCTCTTTAATGGATTTTCCACCATAAGAAAAAAAAAAGATGGAAGAAGTGGTGGGAAAAAACATAGGGCGGTTGCTAGTGGAAGACAACATCATCTGCACACATTTCTAGTGATATAAATTTTTAAAACCCTGGGGAAAGTTCCTGGATTTTGGGGAAAGCCTCGCAGCTCAGCCCCCAAATGCAAGCTAAGTTGGGGGCTCGCTGGGAAACTGTCAAACCCAAAAAGGGCTGGATTCCAAAGCAATGACTGACCCAGTCAAATTTTAAGACTTTGTTGATTTTAATAATGCATTAACTTTACATGCTTTTAATCAGTTTTATGTATTTTATATGTATTTTACATTGTATTTTACTGATTTTGTTCCCCGCCTCGATCCAGAGGGAGAGGGGGGTAAGAAATATATTATTATTATTATTATTTTTATTATTATTATTATTATTATTATTATCCCTAGTCCTCTTTTACAAAGACAGTCCTATATTTGAAGGCATCCTCTGTTTGAAGAATTGTCCATTCAAGTCTGGTATAGAGATAAAGAACCACCAAGGAAGAGCTAAAGGGCCTTGAAGACGCCCCTCAACAGCACCTGGACCGCAGTCCAAGTAAGGCACACAGGTCACCTGGTCACAGCCTTCCACACTCTGGTGAAATCTGCTATTTTCCTATTTGAATTATAATATTTCTAAATTTTCATGTATATAAAAAAATTAGCACATGCAAATGTTATGCAAATTGGTGCCTTCTTTTGCCATCTCTTTTGGTAATGCATGTCTTCTTTTCTAGCCGTTTACAAGGTGCCACCCTAAAAGAGTCCCTGGCCCACATGTTGATTGACCCTACAATAGGGAAGTGGCCATAGCTCAGTGGTGCACTACATCCTTGCATGCCAAAAGTCACAGGTTCAATCCCCTGCATCTCTGGGAGGGCTGGGAGAAATCCCAGAGAGCTGCTGCCAGTCAGTGTAGGCAGTACTGAGCAATGGTTTGGGTCGATATAAAATTTCCTGTGTTCCTTGGAGCCAAGCCAGGGTTTCCTTAGGCAGGGGACATGAAAGAATGAAAGCATAAACATCAGGCAGCAATAGAGGAGAGGGGAAGGGAGGGCAGAGGGAGCAAACTGTGCCCTGTCAAACCTACCACTGGCCTATAGCTGTCTTTGGGAATCATTAGGCAGATAGCTCAGGAAACACGCTGACGTCTCTGATTAATCTACTGATTAGTAACATCCGTAGTCTATTTCCTGGGCATGTCAGGACTGGACAGGGGAGAAATTCTGTTTGCACTGAGTAATAGAGGCCTCTCCATGAAATATCTATGGTGAAAGAAGGGGGCAGTCTGGACTTTGGCAACTACAAGAAAAAAGAAGATATTGCTCACATTAAAAAGTCGCTTATTTTACCTGGGCAGTCCGTAGTTCAGAAGTGTGCCAGAAGCAAATATGTTTAAAGAAAAAAAGAAATGATTATATTATTTAACTGTACTGATCTACAATTAAGCAGAGAGAGAGAGAGAGAGAGAGAGAGAGAGAGAGAGAGAGATGTTGTAGCAGCACAGAAGAGATGCAAGCCCATTTCAGCTGTTCAAAGGAGGAATGCAATCTTATGTGCCTTTGCAATGCTGTAAATGAAATCCCATTGAACACAATGAGACATACTTCTAAATAAACATGTATTGGATTGTGTTACATAGCTAACACTATACAAATTTGTAGAGTAGAGAGAACCTACACACCTACGAACAGAGCCTGGTGGTCTTGCATCCCTTACTTGGCCCAAAGCTTGCAACACTGTGCAAGATTCCAGGGTTTTCTTTTTCCTCAAGGGAGATGAGTCACCTGAGCAGGGTGAGTGGGGCCTTGACTATAAAAGAAAAAGCACACATGTTGGGCTGGATGGCTAAGTGCACCTTGAGGACTAGGAACCACCTTACACATGATATTCTGCAGCAGGCTTCAAAAACCTGACACCCTTCAGATGTGTTGGACTACAGCTGACGTCCTACACAGCGGGAGGGCACCCAGGCTAGTTCTACACGACTGCTTTATAGCGGTATTGAAGTGCACTGATAACTGTTGGGGCATATTACACATTCCATATATCACTTTCATAGTGTTATTTCTTGCTTTTCATTCCACATTATCCAAAATACCGCAACAAATGTCATTGTGTGTCCTATGAAGTCTAAATGCTCAAGAGGGATATAGCATTATTACGATGGGATCATAATGATTTGACTCAAGGTGTAGAGCTGGCCCAGGTGGTGGAAAAGCACTTCTACAGAATCATTTGATGCAGCTCTTTCTAGCTGGTATGTACCAATTTCAGTGGGCAGGTATAAGTTTGCATGCTTGGCTACTCTTCTCTACAAAATGCTTCATGCACATAGATAATTACCATGTCAGGGGAATAGTTTTAGCCTGGCATTCTCTTTAACATGTTAACTTCTTGGGTGTAATAATAATAATAATAATAATAATAATAATAATAATAAAGCATTCAGATATGAAAAACTCCACCTGTAGTGTGAAGAGGTGCAGTCTAGGAAGGGTTCAGTTTTTACCCCATGACTGGATTGCTCAGCTCCAGGTTAGGGTGACCATCCGCCCAGATTTGTCCGGATATGCCTGGGAAATGGGAAGCAAATCCGCATCTGGGGGAAAAAACTGTTTTGGGGGGCCAAATCTGGAGATTTAGCCCCCCAAAAGGGCGACCAGATGGCCCTGGGGCGATCCGGGCCAACCGGGGGGTGGCGGGGGCAAACTGGGGCAGCGGGGGGTCACAGGAGGTGGGCGGCGCGAGGCACTTACCTGCTGGGGCGTCCGCTTCCCTCTGGTGCTCAGAATCTACTGAGAAACAGGCTTCGCGTCATCACCCGGAGCGCTACTGAGAGACAGGCCAGGCAGCCTGTTTCTCAGTAGATTCCGAGCACTGGAGGGAAGCGGACGCCCCAGCAGGTAAGGAGCGCGGGGCGGGCGGCGCGGGGCGGGCGGGCGGCGCGGGGTGGGCGGGTGGGCGGCGTGGCGTGGGGGGGCAGCACGGCACGGGGCGGGTGGGGGGCGGCACGGCACGGGTGGGGTGGTGGTGTGGTGCAGGGGGGCGCGGGAGCGGCACAGCGTGGCACGGGTGGGGGGATGGTGCGGCGCGGGGGGCGGCGCGGTGCGGGGGGCGTGGGGGCGGCGCGGCGCAGGTGGGGGGTGGGGCAGCGCGGGCACGCAGTGGGGGGGTTGTTTTGGGTGGGTGGGGTGGCGGGGGGTCCGGGATTTTGATTCTCAAAATCTGGTCACCCTACTCCAGGTGTATTATGCAAAATTGCAGGTTCTGCTCATGGAGGATGAATTAGAGAACCCTTTATTTATTTATTTATTTATTTAATTGATTGATCCTATGTACATCCATATTTTGGGCTTTTCTCCATGAAGCTCAGGGTAGCTTACATGGATTTTTCTTACTTTATCTTCACAATAGTCTTATGAGGGAGGTTAGGTGGAAAGGTCAGTGGTTTGCCCAGGATCACCCTGGAAGCATTACATCTGAGAAGGGAATTTGAGCCCAGATCTTCTTGGTCCGAGTGCACTCCAGCACTCTAACAGCTTCCTCCATGCCTAATTTGGAGGAAGGGGGCCATTACCCTTCCCCCTTTTTGTCATTGATCAAGATGCATGTTTAACTTTGGGCCTTTACGCATCTCTCTCTGCAGAGGCCCAAGTTTCTACAATGGGATTGGCTGGAGGGGTTAAGAAGACAAGGAGCCTTGTTCCTGAAGAGGGCATTGTTTGCCATCAGAGACACATATTGGAAAGAGTGAGTAAGGCCTCCTGAAGGGCCCACTTCAGAGTTTATATTGGACATTCGACTTCTTCAATAGCTAGTTTGCTACAACTAAATGCAATGTTTATGTCCAACAAGCGGCCAAGGGAGGGAACAGAGAGGGAAGGAAGAAAGGGAAAGGAATGACACTTATTGAGTAATTGTGCAACCTTCAAGAAAAGCCATAAATTACCCAGCTCTATCTGTCACTATAATTTCCAGGCAAAGTCCTAATGAATCTTTCTAAACAATAGTTTAAGGACAGGTTGGAAAATGTATTGGACCTTATAAGCACTTGGGTAAGCAAAGCAGAGGCATTAATAATAACCAAAAGTCTTCTAGGACCAAAACTGTGCCAATCAAGGGGTCTAGCTGGACTTCCTAACATGGTTAAAAAAGACAACGGCCTGGTTTCATTTAGTAACTGCTAGCCAAATACTCCCGAGGGAAAGCTGAGAATTCAAAAAACGAAAGAAGATGAAGAAGTGGGAAGGGAGATGGATCCTAAAACCAGCAGTGCAAGGAGAGAAGGCTCATGGGATTAATGCTCAGCAGAACACAGAGGAAGGTGCATTACGCAAAACCCTTTCACCCTCTCCAAAAAGGGGAAGCTCATTTTGACCATCTTTGGAGGACATGCAAAAACAGGGGCAGAATTGTTCTGCTCTGCTCCTTTATAGGAATGCTCATGGCTATTTTTAAAGCTCCACACATAAAACTTTGCCACATTGCAGATGGTATGTTGGAACTCATGTGCGTGAAATTTCAGAACCATAGGTGCTTGCCTTGGGTGGTCAAACCACACTCCCCCTCCTTCCCGCCTCCCTCTGTTAGCTGTCAAACCCACCATATTGAAACTTTTGGAACTTGTAAAGTAAAAAATTCATAGCCACAAAATGCCTGGACCTATCTTTCTGAAATTTCTCACAGATAAGTACCTCACACCCATCTGCCACGTGGGCAAGTTTCATGCTTCTATCTTTAAAAATAAAAAGTTAAATGGGTTTCTCTCCTCATTTCTCCCAGAATACCTTGCCACTGCATGCTTGAAACTATGCTTCTGAAATTTCTCACACATGTCAACCAAGGTGGCATCTCTAATGTGGACAAGTTTCATGTTTGGATCTTTAAAAATAAAAAATGTTGAAGGCATAACTGTCTTTCCCCCCACTGCTACTCATTTTTCAAAAAAAAAATTGCCAGCAAAGGCAAGCACCTACGGTTCTGAAATTTCACACACATGAGTTCCAACATAGCATCTGCAATGTGGCAAAGTTTCATGCGTGGATCTTTAAAAATAAAGAAGTTAGAGGCATTCTTGGTTCATTTGTAAAAAATTCATAGCCACAAAATGCCTGGAGCTATCGTTCTGAAGTTTCTCACCCAGAAGTAACTCTAACCCATCTGCAATATGGCCACGTTTCATGCTTCTAGCTTTAAAAATAAAAAAGCTATAGGTATTTTTGCAACACAATACTAGGCTATGGGGGAAATCATTCAAAATGGCATCCGATTAAAAAATCGGACATCTGATTTTAATATCGGTATCGGGTCTGATACAGTACGATGGACCTACAATTCTTCTGATCTGATATTTTTCTAAATATGAAGTTCCAATTCCAATTCTAATCCGAATTTTGGTGTCCATGCACATCCCTAGTATTTTGATAAATTCTTATGGATATTTTTTCACCCATTCCTACTCCAGGGAGAGTATCCCATAGACAGGGGACCACGACCGATAAGGCCCTACCTCTGGTCACCACTTGTGTAACCTCTAAAAGTAAGACCACCTGGAGAAGAGGCTCAGATCTTATCAGTCAGCGTATGTTGTCTTGAACCTAGTACAGCTCTGGAGCATTTAGGGAAAGGAGGATATTCAGAGTGGTTACTTACTGGTGAGGAAAGAGAAAGCTCAGAGGCATACATGCTCAGAGGCATACAACTATTATGATCACCTCAATTGTTACTAAGATTGAACCTATTTTCTAAGACTAACCTGGAGCTAGGATTGAGTTCAGATTTAGGCCTTGTTAGCAGTAGCCCTTCAACCCTGTTTGGTCAATCACATTCCATGGCTAATGGACATGGAGGATGGGGTGAGGATCACAGCCACTAGCCCATCCCTGCTCTCCGTGCTTTCTTCCAAGCTTAACATAGCATAATCCTTAGTCCAAGCAGGTGGTTGTCTGACACGGACTGGCTGTCTTTCCGGTTCACGTCCCGGTTGGTCTGGCCCAGCTGCTGGCATAGTCTCTAGTGTGGGTGAGAAAGGCAAATCCTCTAACACAAAATGGGTATCTTCCTCATCTTTGCAGTCTACTGGAGCAAGAGAAGAAGCAATCCCTCACGTCCATCAGAAAGTTTATATGTATAAGGTCCACTTCTTTCAATAATTTTAGAAGCGTGGGCTCTGACGGATCTGTACCCTCTGTTTTTGTAGGTGAGATGGAGGTAAGATAGAGGGGGCTTCTGGGTATACAGCTTTTGTTCATCTAGGGTCTTTATAGAAGAAGAAAAGCACAGCTGGAGATTGGGGTGTGATCCCAATCTCTGCATTCATTATCCATGGATTTTGATTAATGGGACTTCAAGGCATAAAAAAGGAGGAGGAGACAAGTTGGTGGTCTCCAGGCTCCAACACGAATATATATGGTGATGTGTATCGTATCGTTAAAATGTCCAATAACGATACGATATGCTCTTTAAAGTGCATACGATTAACCATAATGATACGATACAACTTCCTACAATAATCATCGGAGACAATAATTTTCAGCCCGATTATATCGGATTATCGGACTGCCATATAAATAAACCTATAACTTCTGTATTTTAAAAGTTAGAGGCTTGAAACATGGTCACAGGGCTTATGGGGTATGCCTAAGTATGTGTATGAAATTTGATATCGATCCCTCCAACCCTCGATTTTATATGAATTTATTAAAGATCATTTAAGTTCTGACAGGTCAGAATGACAGCTCACCACGTACGTTCATTCAGACCTGTCAAAAAGTTGCAGGATCTTTAATAAATTCATATAAAATCTAGGGTTGGAGGGATCGATCTCAAATTTCATACACATGTCTAGCATATGTTGCTACACATGTGCCAACTTTCAGATCAATCCCTCCACTCCTGTATTTTATATGAATTTTTGAAAGATCGTGCAACTTTTGACCTGTCAGAACTTAAACGATCTTTAATAAATTCATATAAAATCGAGGGTTGGAAGGATCAATCTCAAATTTCATACACATACTTAGGCATACCTCATAAGCATTGTGACCAAATTTCAAGCATGTAACATTGAAAATACAGAAGTTATAGGCATTTTTTAAAAAAATATATTCAGCTCTATAGGGCACAATGGGTCTGCAAATTAAATATCGTATTTCCGATAATTATCATGAAGATGATACGGTTCACCTATGATATTATCGGAAACAATAATTTTTTGGTCTGAAATTACGATAACGATAAAATACGGTATTTTCGGGCGTGCACATTCCTGCTAATATACCCCTTGAACAGTGACAATCTAGTGTCATGGGGACCATTTTGCATTTAAACGTGACCAATATTAGAAGCCTGAACAGAGGCTGAAGTGTGGAGAGTGAAGCACACAGGGAGATGAGAGGGCAGAAAAGAGATGGGAGTGGATCCTCACATGGGAGATAAAATGAGGATAACCTACCTCAAGTTCTGGGTACCAGTCCATCTTGGGCCATCTCTGGCTGTTGTTGGGAAGAGGTGTAGATAGTCAATGTGAGTTTAATTGCACACATTGGCTCAATTCGGACGACACGATAGTCAATGGTGGGTTGACTAACCATAACCCTAACCCTAGGGGGTACTCCCCACACAACATGGTAATAAATAATCAACTGTGGTGTGGATGAGGATCAGCGCTGAGTTGACTATGGCAGCATTCAGATGACACAATAGTCAAAACAACTGACGATTGTTTCCCCCACACCAGTTGTTTATTGTGTCATCCGAATTGAGCCATTGATTAAACCATATCCAGTTATTTCTTTAGTTGCTAGACTCTGGTGATTTTTTAAATTATTGAATGAGAAGCAAGCAGGAAAATGCCTTGTATGGTAAATGAAAAAGGATATTATTATTATTATTATTATTATTATTATTATTATTATTGATGGGGTGGGGTGGGGTGGAATTAAAGGGTGCAGAGTGGCTTTACTCCCAGCCAGACAAGTAAGAATGAGACAACTTCTAATTAAGAGTTAAATTGTACATCCATCCTACCATTTTGTGCATGTATGCAAGTGTCAGTGACCACTAGGGCATGATCATGAGGAAGCTATACATGTCACAAACATTTACAAATCCTGAAAATCTGACTTAACGCCAACCAGATAAAGGATTTATTTGGAAAACTCATACATCATTCATTATTATCCTGCTTTAAATAATTCTTCTCAGGCTTCCAATGAGAGGGCAGAAACGAGACCATGGGACATCTGTGACGAATCGCAGGCTGTGACTATAATGAATAGATTAGCGAACCTTGTGAATAAGCCATTGGATGGAACTCATTTGCATAAGACAGTCAAAGAATAAATACATATTTTTATTAGCATTAGCATGAGTATCATTTCTGGTAAACCAGCACCCTCGGGGCCTTTGCTACAGTAGAAGCAAAGTAGCTTTCGATGGGATTGTTTCAGAGACCCACGATCGGAGGGTTAAAAAGGTCCACAGCAGGGTGAGGAGGAGGAGAAAGGAGAAAAAGAAACAGATATATACACCGTTTACTCAAAGCTACAGGGGAAAAGATAAGACAATTAAAGAGGAGGATGAGTTAGTATGAATAAAAAGTTTACAGGGAATACAAGGGCCTTTTATGGGTGCCAGGGGAAAGAAAGGTTGCAGAGACAGCAGCGTATTAAAGAACAAGCTCTGGTCTGGAGTGGATAAATAGCTCTGAAATGGCTGTTACCGAATTAGTGTTTTTTTAAAAAAAAATAAAAATAAAATTGCTCCTTAGGAAGATAACTAAAGAGAAGAGGCAGCGGGCAATTAGGAAGTAATGAAGGCCTTGTAAATACACTTACTGATAAAAAGCACGTACGGGAATGCTTGACAAATCAAACATATACAAATCGGTGGCTAGTCTAGGCAGGACACGACCGGAATTATTATAGGGGCTGAGAGAGTCAAGGCAGCAGAGGCAGCGGAGGAGGCGGCTTCTCCTCTTTCTCTTCCTCCTCCTCCTCAGACACCACACACTGGGAAGACATTTTCGCTGAGCTGTGTTTCACAACCCCAAGAACTCTTTCTTGGTCAGTTACCAGTAGCTCAGATCCCATCAACTTATACCTGGGGTTGGAATATTTTTGCCCAACGTGCATCACTTTACATTTGCCTGCACTGAACCACAGTTGCCATTTCAATGCCTATTGTCCAAGTTTGGAGAGGTCCTTTCGGAACTCTCCACAATCCCTTTTTTGTGTTAACGACCCTAAACTTGGCGATATCACTGCTCACTCCTAATTCCGGATCATTTCTGAATAAGTTGAAAAGCCTCGCTCCCAATACAGATCCCTGTGGGACCCCACTATTACATCCCTCCTTTGGGAGGATTGACCATTTATTCATACTTTCTGCTTTCTTTTCTTTAACCAGTTCATGACCCATAGAAACATCTCTCCTTGTATTCCATGACTGCCAAGTTTGCTCATGAATCTCTGGTGAGGGACTTTGTCAAAAGCCTTTTGGAAGTCGAAGAAAGCAAAGATATGAGCCTTTGAAGAAAAATACAACACAGAAGGAAACAGGACAAGGTGCTCAACCATATTCAACTAATACCTCTGGGAGGAAAGATGCTGGAGGAGCCACAATCAACCATACCTTGTTCTAGGTGGGGATGGTAGAGACATAAAAGGACCGTTTGGCTTAGAGGACTAAGAGGCTTCCTTTCAGGTGGGCTGGCCACTTAACACATCACCAAAAAAGAGGACAAAAGAAGATTAGCACACAAGTTGCATATGTTAATGGATATGTGCAGGTGCAAATTTGGAAATAATTACTATAATTTAAATAGAAATGCAATACATCTTGCCATAGTACGGAAGATGGTGAGCAGGTGACCTTTGTGCTTGCTCAACCGGCTTTCCAGGTGCAAAGTACTGATGGACAACTTCCAGACCTCTGCTCTCTCTCCTTGTGGTCCTCAATCATTTAAACCACACCTAGACTGGACATCTCTTCAAATAGAGGACTGTCCCCTCTGACAGTCTATCAAATAGAGGACTATGGTCACATGGTGCCCTTACTCCCAGGAGCTTGAGGAGACATCAGCTCTGAATGTCCCAGGTGGAATTAATACACTGAGGATGCATGGAGCTAGACATCCTTGCTGTCTCTCAGAGATCCTGGTGATTTTTTCAAGAAGAAGAAGGAGGAGGAGGAGGAGGAGGAGGAGGAGGAGGAGGAGGAGGAGGAGGAGGAGGAATATTATTAGTGTGAGCTGCTTCAGCTGCTATTCGTTAGGTTTCAAGCCCTTCCCCTATTTCTAGAAGATAAGTGTCTTGCAAGGGAGGATGTATGAGGGCATCTTCTATCTCATGAACCCCTGCTCCTGCCCCAAGACATCAATCTCTGATGGTACCATTGTGGAACCATGTAGTATACAGCCTGCCACTTCTGAAGCTGCACCTGCTCATTTTTAAAAGTTGCTGACATATGTTTGGATAATGCACTACATTTTTTCTATTATACCTTTAGCCAACAGCATAAATCCCATATTTGCTTTTTCAGCTGGTGCAGAACTGGTTATTCCAGAGTAGGGGAATCAAGCATTAGCATACAGCCTTCAGGAACAGCCTTCAGTAATATGTATGCATGGGTGGTGGAGAGGTGTGGATATTAGGGATGTGCACTGACCCCCCGGATCGGATCGGATAGCGGATCGGAATCGGACCTGGGGGGTCGGATCGGATCGGATCGGATCGGAGGCTGGTCGGATCGGATCGGACCAGATGTCCGATCCGGATCGGACGCCATTTTGAATGCTTTTTCCCATAGCCAAGTATTGTTTTACAAAAACGCCTATAACTTTTTCATTTTTAAAGATAGAAGGATGAAACTTGGGGACATTGTAGACTGGTTAGGGATAGTTATCTGTGAGAAATTTCAGAAAGATTGGTGCATGCGTTTTGTGGCAATTAATTTTTTAATAAATACCCAGGAATGCTTATAACTTTGTCATTTTTAAAGTTACAAACATGAAACTTTGCCACATTGTAGGAGGTACCTTGGGACCTATGTGTGTGAAATTTCAGAAACATAGGTGCTTGCCTTGTGTGGCAATTAATTTTAGAAAAATAGGTAGTAGTGGGGTAAATACAGTTACGCCTCCCATTTTTTTATTTTTTAAGATACAAACAGGAAACTTGGGCACATTACAGGTACCACTTGCCTTGATATGTGAGTGAAATTTCAGAAACATTGGAGCTTTCCTTGTGTGGCAATTAATTTTTGAAACAATGAGGAAAGAAACACCTATAACTTTGTCATTTTTAAAGTTACACACATGAAACTTTGCCACATTGTAGGTGGTACCTTGGGACCCATGTGTATGAAATTTCGGAAACGTAGGTGCTTGCCTTGTGTGGCAATTAATTTTTTAATAAATACCCAGGAATGCCTATAACTTTGTCATTTGTAAAGTTACACACATGAAACTTTGCCACATTGTAGGTGGTACCTTGGGACCTATGTGTGTGAAATTTCAAAAACGTAGGTGCTTGCCTTGTATGGCAATTAATTTTAGAAAAATGGGTAGTAGTGGGGTAAATACAGTTACGCCTCCCATTTTTTTATTTTTTAAGATACAAACAGGAAACATGGGCACATTACAGGGAACACTTCACTTGATAGGTGTGTAAAATTTCAGACAGCTGGGTCCAGGCATGTGGTGGCAATTAATTTTTGAAACAATGAGGAAAGAAACGCCTATAACTTTTTTATTTTAAAAGTTAGAAGTCTGAACATTGCTCACTTTGTAGATGGGTTAGGGGTAGATATGTGTCAGAAATTTCAGAATGATAGGTCCAGGCATTTGATGGCTATGGAATTTTTAAATTACATGTTTCAAAAAAATTTCTACAGAGGCCAGGTCTTCCCCTCCCGCTTCCCGCGAAGAAAAGGAAACACTGTCTCGTCTCGATCCCTTTGATCCTTGCTAGTATCCATTACAGGGCTCGTGTCTGCTTGAGTAAAAAAGTGAAAGTAGGAAAGCAGACACGAGCCCTGTAATGGATACTAGCAAGGATCAAAGGGATCGAGACGAGACAGTGTTTCCTTTTCTTCGCGGGAAGCGGGAGGGGGAGGAAAGGAAGACCTGGCCTCTGTGGAACATTTTTTGAAACATTTAATCTAAAAATTCCATAGCCATCAAATGCCTGGACCTATCATTCTGAAATTTCTGACACATATCTACCCCTAACCCATCTACAAAGTGAGCAATGTTCAGACTTCTAACTTTTAAAATAAAAAAGTTATAGGCGTTTCTTTCCTCATTGTTTCAAAAATTAATTGCCACCACATGCCTGGACCCAGCTTTCGGAAATTTTACACACCTATCAAGTGAAGTGTTCCCTGTAATGTGCCCATGTTTCCTGTTTGTATCTTAAAAAATAAAAAAATGGGAGGCGTAACTGTATTTACCCCACTACTACCCATTTTTCTAAAATTAATTGCCATACAAGGCAAGCACCTACGTTTTTGAAATTTAGCACACATAGGTCCCAAGGTACCTCCTACAATGTGGCAAAGTTTCATGTGTGTAACTTTAAAAATGACAAAGTTATAGGCATTCCTGGGTATTTATTAAAAAATTAATTGCCACAAAACGCATGCACCAATCTTTCTGAAATTTCTCACAGATAACTATCCCTAACCAGTCTACAATGTGCCCAAGTTTCCTGTTTGTATCTTCAAAAATAAAAATGTGGGAGGCATAACTGTATTTCTCAGTGGGAAAGTGCAATGCAATGATTCCCTATGGGAAAGTGCAATGCAATGATTCCCTATGGGAAAGTACTGTCCAATGAATCCTTATGGGCAAGTGCTGTCCAATGAATCCCTCATTGTTTCAAAAATTAATTGCCACACCAGGCAAGCACCAATGTTTCTGAAATTTTACACACATATCAAGTGAAGTGTTCCCTGTAATGTGCCCAAGTTTCCTGTTTGTATCTTCAAAACTAAAAAAATGGGAGGCGTAACTGTATTTACCCCACTACTACCCATTTTTCTAAAATTAATTGCCACACAAGGCAAGCACCTATGTTTCTGAAATTTTACACACATAGGTCCCAAGGTACCACCTACAATGTGGCAAAGTTTCATGTGTGTAACTTTAAAAATGACAAAGTTATAGGTGTTTCTTTCCTCATTGTTTCAAAACTTAATTGCCACACAAGGCAAGCTCCAATGTTTCTGAAATTTCACTCACATATCAAGGCAAGTGGTATCTGTAATGTGCCCAAGTTTCCTGTTTGTATCTTAAAAAATAAAAAAATGGGAGGTGTAACTGTATTTACCCCACTACTACCCATTTTTCTAAAATTAATTGCCACACAAGGCAAGCACCTATGTTTCTGAAATTTCACACACATAGGTCCCAAGGTACCTCCTACAATGTGGCAAAGTTTCATGTTTGTAACTTTAAAAATGACAAAGTTATAAGCATTCCTGGGTATTTATTAAAAAATTAATTGCCACAAAACGCATGCACCAATCTTTCTGAAATTTCTCACAGATAACTATCCCTAACCAGTCTACAATGTCCCCAAGTTTCATCCTTCTATCTTTAAAAATGAAAAAGTTATAGGCGTTTTTGTAAAACAATACTTGGCTATGGGAAAAAGCATTCAAAATGGCGTCCGATCCGGATCGGACCTCATCGGATCGGATCGGATCGGATCGGAGGTTGGTCGGATCGGATCGGATCGGATCGGATTTTCCCGATTTTGGGTCGGATCGGATTCGGATCGTGGATCGGATCCGATCCGATGCACACCCCTAGTGGATATAAAATATACCTCTCTGACCCTGTTTTCACCTGTGAAATATAGGAGTGAATGGAGTTGATCAGCATATATGGATTTGTGCTAGTCAATGGGTTCAAAAACATAAGAAGAGCCCTAGTGAATCAGATGAAGAAGGTACCATCTAGTCTAGTTTTGTAAACCGCCCAGAGAGCTTCGGTTATTGGGCAGTATAGAAATGCAATCAATCAATCAATCAAACCATTCTGTTTCAAACAATGGTTAGTCAAAGCTCCAGGGAGATCACAAGCAAGGCATAAATGCAATAGCCATCCCTGTTCCCAAGAAGCTCAGCATTGCTGCCTTTTATGTAGTGCTGTGCTGAAAACTTCTCCCACAAATAAAATGACCATTCCCATTCAATCTGATAGAAAAGAAATTGGTTTTGAAAAGAAATTCAAAGGAGAAGACGTTTCAGAGAAATTCTTATGGATTTGGTTCAGGGTTCTTGTGCTTATCTTACTTAAGAGTTGTCTGAGGAGTGTGTGTGAGTGTCCTGACTTTCATGGTACAGTCATCTCTCTAACAGCCTGTAGCCTCCTTGGCTTCCCACACTTCCCACCTGAAGGAAGACATCATATATTTGTTCCTCCCTTGGGCATTTTCTGGTCAGGAAGTGAAGGTAGCCTGGGAGACTGTAGAGCAGTGATAAAATATACATACATATACAATTCCTTGCCACCAAAGGCAAGCACCTATGTTTCTGAAATTTCACACACATGGGTAGCAACATACCGTCTGCAATGTGGCAAAGTTTCGTGTGTGGATCTTTAAAAATAAAGAAGTTATAGGCATTCCTGGTTCGTTAGTAAAAATTCATAGCCACAAAATGCTTGCACCAATCTTTCTGAAATTTAACACACAGAAGTACCTCAAACCCATCTGCAACATGGCCAGATTTCATGCTTCTATCTTTAAAAATAAAAAAGTTATAGGCATTTCTTTATACCAATAGAAGGCTATGGGGAAAATCATCCCAAAATGGCATCCGATTAAAATTGGAAGTTCGATTTTCGTATCGGAAATGGATCCAAAACAATACGAGGGATGTCTGATTTTACCCGATATGAATCAGGTCAAAATCGGAAGTCCCAATACCGATATGATTTTCCTGGCCCTGCACATCCCTAGTGCAAACTCGGACAGGGAATCTTAAGATGAGATTGGCCTCTACCTTCCCTGGATACTCCAGGAGTGCCATGTACACATCTTGGATAGAAGATTCCTGTGCTTTACTGTGGAAATGCTTACAGTGCTTTTAGGCATGGTGCCTCATCACTTGCCAGGTCTCTTATTGGTGAATACTTATTGGCTAGGGATGTGCACTGACCCCCCGGATCGGATCGGATAGCGGATCGGAATCGGACCTGGGGGGTCGGATCGGATCGGATCGGATCGGAGGATGGTCGGATCGGATCGGACCGGATGTCCGATCCGGATCGGACGCCATTTTGAATGCTTTTTCCCATAGCCAAGTATTGTTTTACAAAAACGCCTATAACTTTTTCATTTTTAAAGATAGAAGGATGAAACTTGGGCACATTATACACTGGTTAGGGATAGTTATCTGTGAGAAATTTCAGAAAGATTGGTGCATGCGTTTTGTGGCAATTAATTGTTTAATAAATACCCAGAAATGCCTATAACTTTGTCATTTTTAAAGTTACAAATATGAAACTTTGCCACATTGTAGGTGGTACCTTGGGACCTATCTGTGAGAAATTTCAGAAACTTAGGTGCTTGCCTTGTGTGGCAATTAATTTTAGAAAAATGGGTAGTAGTGGGGTAAATACATTTACGCCTCCCATTTTTTTATTTTTGAAGATACAAACAGGAAACTTGGGCACATTACAGGTACCACTTGCCTTGATATGTGTGTGAAATTTCAGAAACATTGGAGCTTGCCTTGTGTGGCAATTAATTTTTGAAACAATGAGGAAAGAAACACCTATAACTTTGTCATTTTTAAAGTTACACACATGAAACTTTGCCACATTGTAGGTGGTACCTTGGGACCTATGTGTGTGAAATTTCAGAAACATAGGTGCTTGCCTTGTGTGGCAATTAATTTTTTAATAAATACCCAGGAATGCCTATAACTTTGTCATTTGTAAAGTTACACACATGAAACTTTGCCACATTGTAGGCGGTACCTTGGGACCCATGTGTGTAAAATTTCAGAAACGTAGGTGCTTGTATTGTGTGGCAATTAATTTTTGAAACAATGAGGGATTCATTGGACAGCACTTGCCCATAGGGATTCATTGGACAGTACTTGCCCATAGGGATTCATTGGACAGTACTTTCCTATAGGAAATCATTGGAAAGCACTTGCCCATAGAAAATCATTGGAAAGCACTTGCCCATTGAGAAATACAGTTATGCCTCCCACTTTTTTATTTTTGAAGATACAAACAGGAAACTTGGGCACACTGTAGACTGGTTAGGGATAGTTATCTGTGAGAAATTTCAGAAAGATTGGTGCATGCGTTTTGTGGCAATTAATTTTTTAATAAATACCCAGGAATGCCTATAACTTTGTCATTTTTAAAGTTACATACATGAAACTTTGCCACATTGTAGGTGGTACCTTGGGATCTATGTGTGTAAAATTTCAAAAACGTAGGTGCTTGCCTTGTATGGCAATTAATTTTAGAAAAATGGGTAGTAGTGGGGTAAATACATTTACGCCTCCCATTTTTTTATTTTTAAAGATACAAACAGGAAACATGGGCACATTACAGGGAACACTTCACTTGATATGTGTGTAAAATTTCAGAATGATAGGTCCAGGCATGTGGTGGCAAGGTGTCTGCACACACCACTTTGAAGACTATAGAAAATTTCTCCTGTAACGATCCTAGCGAGAGAGAGTGATCCTAGGCTCAGCCGTTCTGCTTGAGTGAAAGTATCAAAGCAGACAAGAGCCAAGTGCTACTTTGTTTCTCCTTTTGTAATGGATACTAGCTCAGTTGCAGCCAAGCGTGCAAGGATCAAAGAGATGAGAGAAAGTGTTTCCTCCTTCTTCCCGGGAGGCGGGAGGGTGCAATTGACAGCCCCAGCCTCTGTGTAAAAAAGGTTAATAACTTTTAATCTAAAAAATTCGTAGCCACCAAATGCCACAAAACGCATGCACCAATCTTTCTGAAATTTCTCACAGATAACTATCCCTAACCAGTCTACAGTGTGCCCAAGTTTCCTGTTTGTATCTTCAAAAATAAAAAAGTGGGAGGCATAACTGTATTTCTCAATGGGCAAGTGCTTTCCAATGATTTTCTATGGGCAAGTGCTTTCCAATGATTTCCTATAGGAAAGTACTGTCCAATGAATCCCTATGGGCAAGTACTGTCCAATGAATCCCTCATTGTTTCAAAAATTAATTGCCACACAATACAAGCACCTACGTTTCTGAAATTTTACACACATGGGTCCCAAGGTACCGCCTACAATGTGGCAAAGTTTCATGTGTGTAACTTTACAAATGACAAAGTTATAGGCATTCCTGGGTATTTATTAAAAAATTAATTGCCACACAAGGCAAGCACCTATGTTTCTGAAATTTCACACACATAGGTCCCAAGGTACCACCTACAATGTGGCAAAGTTTCATGTGTGTAACTTTAAAAATGACAAAGTTATAGGTGTTTCTTTCCTCATTGTTTCAAAAATTAATTGCCACACAAGGCAAGCTCCAATGTTTCTGAAATTTCACACACATATCAAGGCAAGTGGTACCTGTAATGTGCCCAAGTTTCCTGTTTGTATCTTCAAAAATAAAAAAATGGGAGGCGTAAATGTATTTACCCCACTACTACCCATTTTTCTAAAATTAATTGCCACACAAGGCAAGCACCTAAGTTTCTGAAATTTCTCACAGATAGGTCCCAAGGTACCACCTACAATGTGGCAAAGTTTCATGTTTGTAACTTTAAAAATGACAAAGTTATAGGCATTTCTGGGTATTTATTAAACAATTAATTGCCACAAAACGCATGCACCAATCTTTCTGAAATTTCTCACAGATAACTATCCCTAACCAGTGTATAATGTGCCCAAGTTTCATCCTTCTATCTTTAAAAATGAAAAAGTTATAGGCGTTTTTGTAAAACAATACTTGGCTATGGGAAAAAGCATTCAAAATGGCGTCCGATCCGGATCGGACCTCGTCGGATCGGATCGGATCGGATCGGAGGTTGATCGGATCGGATCGGATCGGATCGGATTTTCCCGATTTTGGGGCGGATCGGATTCGGATCGTGGATCGGATCCGATCCGATGCACACCCCTATTATTGGCCACCACAAGGGGGCACTCTTAGTGGCAAAAGGAGCTGAGTAGAGAGTAAAACATTCACATAAATCCAGAGTCTTGACACCTTTTTTTAAAATGGGGATTAGCCCCTGCTAAAAAACACTGTAAAACAAGGGCACCTGGAGTGTAAAATAGCTGAAGTGAAAACATGCAGAGTCATCATTTCCTGGTATCTTCATGCCTTTGCTTGACCTTACTAAGGGGGGAAAGTGCAGGAGATGTCCTGGAAGTTGACAAAGTTGTGTAAAGGACCCACAGACTTCTATGACTCAGCATGCAATAAATCGCTCATGTAGAGAAGCGCTAAGATCTTAGAAGCATATGTTAGAGGGTTACACATGTATGGACTCTTTCACATTTGACTGGGGGCACACAACAACATCGGTTGCTGTTTGATCCCAGTATCTGGTATTCAGAGGTAGATTGCCTTGGAACATGGGAGTTCCATTAAGCTTTTATTTATTTATTTATTTATTTAATACGTATCTTAGTTGCCTTTCAAGACCATAGTCTTCGTGTAGCTACTAGTAGCTATTGACAGAACTCCCTGCATTTGCCTAATCTTTTTTTAAAACCATCCACACCTATGGTCTTTACACTGAATTTCATATAATCTGCTCATGATATTTATGGGACCCCGTGATCTGAGGCAGAGGTGAGTAACATGTGGCCCTCCACATATATTTTTCAACTGCAACTCTCAACACCCCTCATCTTTGGCTTGCCTGGTTAGAGCAGATGGGAGTTTCAATCTAACATGGTCTGGAGACGCACACATTCCCCGTCCATTAATCTGAGGTTGAAATTTGTACCTCATTTAAGAAGTACAAAGGTACACTGGATTGCACTGGGCAGAAAGAAAAAGAAGACACAATTATTCCATTAGTCACATCAGTCACCAGCATCACATAATTTTTTTTTTACAGAAAACCTTCAGAAACTGGGCCTACCAAAATACATCCATATCAACATTCAGAAAGAAGTCATACTAAAAACATGTCCAATAGTCAGGCAATTTCTGGCAACATGACTTGGCAAAGCCCATCATGTTCAATTAGAAAAAACCACCACCAGTGAGAAAAAAGAGATGATGATGATGATGATGATGATAATTTAAATTGTGCTCTATACCAGATCTAATCTGAATTCAGGTAAAGCCATTGTATCTCTCCCTTGATAGGGATGCATCCAGGCCTAAAATAACAATCTGTGTTCCATTACGTGGACTCTTGAGGCTCACAGGGGAAGCTGGTAGCACCCAATGGTAGACAGAAGAAGGCAAGAAGAAAATAGGACCTTGCTGCTGGCTAGAGAGCTCTCCTACAAGTAGGAGGGATGTTGTGTCAGCAGGGAGCCAAACCCAATTGAATTCTTGCACTTTTCCTCTTCCAGGACTGGCATTTCCAAGTGCTTCCTTACCGATTCTCAAACAAGGCTTTTCCCTCCTGATGACATCATTGGGCTCTTCTTGGACCTTCACTGCCCTTCTTGAACCCTAAACCCGCCTCACCCATAAACCCTGAACCTGGGTACTTGGTGATCCCACTTCAAAGTCCCTTACCCTTTTCCAGCATCAGATTTATTGTGAGGTGCAAGGGGCCCACAGGTGCAGTGTGTGTGTAGATAATGTTTGTATGTATAACCTGCAATTTTAGCAGGAGAAAGTACATATATATTGGAAATTCACAAATATTACTTTCAGATCAGTGAGGGCCTGATGGGACCAGAAATTATTTAAATGCACTGTTAAGTATCTGATATGATGTACAGATTATTGATTTAACTTCTGGTCTCCTGTTCGTGGCTAATCAACAGAGCTCTTCTTAGCAATTGACCTCAGGAATCCTGGGAAGGAGAATGCCACCTCCCAATCTAATCTGAATTCAGGTACAGCCATCCCTCCCCTGACACTCATATAGGGATGGAGCCAGGCCTAAAACAACAAAGTATTATGTGGTCCCTTGAGGCTCATAGGAAAAGCTGGTAGCATCCAATAGTAGTCAGAAGAAGGCAAGAAGTAAATAAGACCTTGGATACCTCCAGGTGAGTCTGCTGGCTTGAGCTCTCTCCTACAACAAATAGGAAGATGTTGTATCAGCAGGGAGCTAAACCCAACTGAAACCTTGTGTAGGCTGACAAGACCTATAGGTGCATCAGGTCCACCACGCTGAAGGAACTAACTGCACTGTTAAAGGGCCCTCACTTGATTTTGAAACTTGAGACGTCTGTGAGGCTGTGGAGATGCTAGGGAGTCATCCTCTAAGGCAGAGGATGATGGCACAGCTGTATCCTCTGGTTTGGGGATCTTGAATAAGATTCTGACTTGAAAGCCTTCTGCTACACATTGGAAGGCTTGGGGGTCATGACCTATGTGGCATCCTTGCAGGGGCCGCCCTGCTAATATCTTGGGATGTACAGATTTCGTTTAACCTGTTCTGTCTGCTCCATGAATTATCAGGGATCTTTTGTACTACTGTCCATTCACGGATGAAATCATTTAAAAAAAAAAACACCAGTATTTCATTCTACTTGTTCCACTAATGCACACTTGTGCAAATGTGCATTGGCACAAATCACCCCCCACCCCATAAAAATATGTCACATATTTTCAGGACCCCAGCGGAGGATGAGTTTGGATTTCTAGGAATCTGTACTGTGGATCCTGCAGTAGGCTGGCTTTTCTTGAGTCACGCGGATTCTGTGGGTTTGTGGATTGGTTTTTCACTTTTAGGGGGATTTGCACTAATGTGCATTTGCACAAGTGTGCATTTAGTAGAACAAATTGAATGAAATTCTGGTTAAAAAAATGATTCCATCAGTGAGTGGACGATAGAACAAAGACACCTGGCAATTCATGAAACAAATTATTATTATTATTATTATTATTATTGTTGTTGTTGTTGTTGTTGTTTATTACATTTATATACCGCCCCATAGCCGAAGCTCTCTGGGTGGTTTTCAAAGACAGAAACGTAGACAAAACAGGTGTAAGAAAATACACACATCCCTAAATTTCCCCACATCCTTACTGATACTTGCCTTGGATCCCCTTTAGTTTATTTTTTCTGACACCCATTCCCCACTAGCCACCACTTTAATTTTCTCACAGTGCTACATTGGGGCCCTTCTTGAGAAACGAAAATGGCAGCCACGTGGCACCAGCCAGGGAAACACCAGCCTGCCAAGGAGTCCATTGGTGCCACCCCGGATACATGCAACCCTAAACCAAATGGTGTCCCAGGTGAGGAGACTCTTCGGGCCTTTCTAGACCATACAGGTGTAGAGGGAGGGGGGCCTGGAAGTACCTGCTTCCGGGCTTGTCGCTCCAATCCAAACAAAAGCGTGACAACCCGTCTTCCTCCCGGGTCATCGCATGTCACGACCGCCATTTTGTGTTTTTTTCCCGGGCAAAGCTTCGTGCATGAGCACTCGTGCGTGAAAGGTAAGTGTTTTTTTTTTAAAAAAAAGCATGAACGATCGGGCCCCCACCCCCCTGCATGTCCTCTCAGGGGTGGTGAAACTGGTGCCACCCCCTCCCTTGATGGGCACGGAGCCATGCGGTGCAGCTCCATGCCCATTTCTGCTGCTGCGCTTACTCGGGAGTAAGTGCGGCAGCAGCCAGGACAGGCAGCCACATCTCCCGCAGTCCCGGGAAGTTCCCAGGACAGTCCGGTAAAATTGGGTTTCCCCAGGGATCCCTTATCCTGGGGAATACCCGTGCCTGTTCCTCCCCACTCCCGGGAGTCCCTGTGCATCACTTGGACTTACAGGGACCACCCGGGGCTATCCAACAACAAAAAAAGGCCCATGTAGGAATGGCCTTAGAGAACCACCTCAGTTTCTGAATACATTATTTTACTTTATTGCATTCATAAGGTATTTCTTCAAGACATGATTTGCATGGATGATTGATTCCTTTCATAAAAGGTGATAAATTTGCACACGTGGTCCTAATCATGCTCACTCACACATACATTGTTTGTTGAACAATCTTCCCCCTGCCCATGCCCCTCCCAAAAATAAAGTTCAGTGCCACATTGACCATGCAAGTCAGTGTTGCCAGCTATACAAGTGAGGATAAATGATGAGTCCTATTTTTCAGTGATTCAGTGGATAGATAGTAGAGTTGATAGCCCATGACAGGTGTCTCCTGAGGACATGGGATTGCACCTTATCCCCGGCTTTTGGACCCAAACCATTGCCTGAGTCACCTTCCCTTACATCTTGCCCTGCATCCACATTAATCACTGTGAATATGGCATTAGCCACAATTAATAGCAGCAGATGTGTGGTTGAAAGTCAGCGAGTGGCCCCTTTAAGTGAGTGGCTCTGTCCTAGAACCAGAGCTAAGGAGAAACTTTCGTGATTTGGATTTAGATATGAAGCGCCCCACTGTTTGTGCAGGCTCCAACAAAGGAAATTCTCATGGGCATTTAATTAAGAAAATGGCCAAGACCAAAGTTCAGAGAGATAAGGCAGTCAGGGTGACCTCCTAGAACGAGAGCTAATCTGAAATTTCAGTTGCTCATAATTTAGAGATGCAAAGCCTTCTCTGGTTTTATTTTATTTTGCAAGCTCCACTAGTGAAATTCCATTGGGAATTTAATTAAGAAAAATGTCCAGAGAAAACAGCCAAGTGGCCAAAGTGGATGACAGAACAAAACGTGTTTTGAAATACAAATTCGGCTTGGTTTGATACTATCACGTCACATGATGTCATACCCCAATTTGCGAGGAAACGAATCGAGGCAAGAGAGACAAAACAAAAGCAAAGAGAGGTTCCCTGAGGGAGGGGGCAAGGAGGGACACGAACCCCCAAATTGTCAAAGCTTTCCCAAAAGAAATGTGATTATTTGACTCCGTTTTGCCTCAACCTAGAACTAAACAGCTCAGAGTTCAAAGGTTATACCGGTGATGCATTTCTTCCTTGCCAATTGACCACCCTTCGGTTCAGAGCAAGGGGGAAGAAAGATCATAAAAGAAGAGTGATTTTGAAAATTAATAGCCTGTAAATTAGATTCAGACTGCTTGGGGGGGGGGGGGACACAACGACCTGAGATTGTGAAAAAGAAATCTTGCAGCATCACGGGCCTCTATAGACTGTGAAATTGTAAGGCAAAAAAGGATATGTTCAGAGGAACCCACACAAATCCAGTGTAATTGCTGTTTTGTGTAGTATGTATCACACTCTCTTCGGGGAAAGGAAATGGGCAGATTAAAGATTGCTTGATTTCAGAAAAAAAGAATTTATATCTGCATCTTTCAAAGCCTTACTTTGGAAAGTTAATTGGCTCGGCTGTGACATCGTCACCTTAGCTGAATTGAAGACGGAGGGGAAACGGCAGAATATTCATAATGAGACAGGGGAGCAGGGGAAGTGATGGCCCCGGTGACTTATTTTGGGTCTGCTATCAGGTCCAATTTTATGCAAAGGACACATTAACGATTAAAGAAGGGGATAAATGGCGCATCAGCTTCATTTGCAGTGGAAGCGCAGTTGGGACCATGTCACCAGAGCTACCGCGATCTGAACTTCCTGCAGAGGAAATTGCCACAAGAATATGCAAAACCTAGCAGTCTTTAAAACCCAAGTACTGAAGCGGTCTTTACATGATCCGCTTGTCCTTGGATAAGAGCCTGCATTCTCTCTGACTACTGATTTGTTTACATGTTCAAAGGGTGAATCATTTTGGGTGGCTTTGGATGTTACCCAGATTTAAGGGTGGAGAAGCACATGTGACTCGCATTTCAGATGTAAACTGCAAAGTTACACAACACTGTTTACCCACATCTGGAGCATTCTCCGCTCTCCATGTCTGCAAAGCCAGGCCATCTGTCCCATCATTGCAGTTCCTACATATGACCCATTGGAATTCCCTCAGTGCAGCATCTGAACTGTGTCTGACGCATTGGGTGGAATGCCGGCAGATCCAGGAAGTCAAGTGACCCGCAGGCTCCAATCAGGTTGCTTCTGCTTATATAACTCCCAAAATCTCAACAACTCTTCAGCTTCTCTGAATACCTTGTTGGGTGAAAATTGACATAACTGTTGTCATCATTAAGACATTAATTAATAGGGATGTGTATCATATCGTTAAAATGTACGATACCGATACAATAAGGTTGTTCTCGTGCATGTTTTTAACGATGATGATACAATAGAAAATCCTACGATAATCATCGGAGACGATAATTTTCAGGCGATTTTATCGTTTTATCGGACTGCCATATAAATAAACCTATAACTTCTGTATTTTAAAAGTTAGAGGCTTGAAACTTGGTCACAGTGCTTCTGGGGTATGCCTAAGTATGTGTATGAAATTTGAGATCGATCCCTCCAACCCTCAATTTTTATATTAATTTTTTAAGGATCATATCCGTTCTGACAGGTCTGTCGAGCTGTCATTCTGATCTGCCAGAACGGAAACTACCTTTAATAAATTCATATAAAATCAAAGGTTGGAGGGATCGATCTCAAATTTGGCACATATGTGTAGCACATGTTGCTACACATATGTGCCAAATTTGAGATCGATCCCTCCAACTCTCAATTTTATATGAATTTATTAAAGATAGTTTCCGTTCTGGCAGATCAGAATGACAGCTCAACAGACCTGTCAGAACGGATATGATCCTTAAAAAATTAATATAAAAATCGATGGTTGGAGGGATCGATCTCACATTTCATACACATACTTAGGCATACCCCAGAAGCACTGTGACCAAGTTTCAAGCCTCTAACTTTTAAAATACAGAAGTTAGAGGCATTTTTTTATTTCTGCCAAAAATATCATTTTTTAATGATAATTATCATGAAGACGATACAGATCACCTACGATATGAATGAAGACGATAATTTTTTTGGTCCAAAATGACGATAACGATAAAAATGATATTTTTCGGCGTGCACACCCCTATTAATTAAGTGGTGTAATATGTTATGCAAATGCTATGGGCAGCTAGGAATCGGTAGGGTGACCCTAAGAAAAGGAGAACAGGGCTCCTGTATCTTTAACACTTGTATCGAAAAGGGAATTTCAGCAGGTGTCATTTTTATACAAGAGGCACCTGCTGAAATTCCCTCTTCATCACAACAGTTCAAGCTGCAGGAGCTATTCTAGATTGACCAGATTCAAAGGAGGGCAAGGCTCAAAGATATCAGGAGACAAACACGCACCTTTAATAACTTTACAAGGAGATCAAGGGTGATTATGAGGCATTTTACCACACTCTATTAATCTATTAATTCTGCCC
The DNA here is from genome assembly GCA_029215795.1 of Anniella stebbinsi. NCBI lineage: Eukaryota > Metazoa > Chordata > Lepidosauria > Squamata > Anniellidae > Anniella > Anniella stebbinsi. Next base: position 357,711,039 of record JARDYH010000002.1, on the reverse strand, counting down.
TCTTTCTATCTCCAACTGGTATGTTTATCTGGCATTAACTCCATTCCTATAAATCAAAAATACCATGTGTGGGGTGGAGGCGGGGAACAGCTATTTCAAAGAGGCAGGTAAAATTTAAGGACATAAGAAGAGCCTTGCTGAATCAGACCAAGGGTGATCTAGCCCAATGTGCTGTTGAGTGATGAGAGACAGACTCCCTGCATTCAATTCTGAATGGCTCCCTTACATCAGCACACACTTGCTTTTAGAGCATCCAATCTGAGTCAGAGAGGTCTCTAGGCCTCATAGCAATCCTAGAGGTATCATCAGGATTACCACAGGATTACCACAGGGCCTAGACATTTCCTGCTGACATTCCCTGCAATCGTCTGGCCTGCATTTCTTACTGGAGGTGGAGGGAGGGGCAGAGACAGCCCCATCCATACTAGGAAGGAGGTTGGGTCAATGGAGATCCTGGCTACTGCTGTGCATGCATGGTAAATCCAGGGAGTTGGGCGTCATAGCAACTACACTTAGATGTATAATGACTTAGATGTTGCACATGTATTGCAGATGCATCCCCATCTTCCTTAGGCCTAGTACACTGCCCAGCAGGGATGGTGCCCTGCCCTGCAATAAATAATGTAAGTTCCGAAGGGCATACTGTCTCTGTACCTGTAGAGTTGGAGGCTCTACGAACATGGGGGGGGGGGGGGCACTGATAGACCTATCCTCCATGAGCTTCACTCATCCTTTCATAGTCACTTTAACTAAGTGGGCTGCAGCCCACAGCCCATGTTCTGAAGAGGGCCTCATGCTACAGACTTCAACTGCCAATTGCATCCGTATGTTCAGTCTGGAATGTTCAAACTGGGAAAATCCAAATTAAAAATAAACTGAAACAAATTTCTCATACATCCCTACTCCAGACGTGGACTGGATACCTCTTCAAAAAGAGAGTGCCTTCCAATAGAGGACAGTCTTCTGTAAAAGAGGACACATGCCCAACCTAGGCACTCGGGGCTGTGCCACTTACTTCCCTGAAAAATGTCTTTGTGCACAATACAACATCCCTGGCTGCAGAAAAATAGCACATCAGGAAGGGATAATATCACCCTTTTGCTGATGTGCTAATTTTACATCCAGGGAGGATTTTTCTTCCTCTTTTATGTACTGACACCCCATCACCAAATGTTAGGGAGACCGTGTGGAAAGGAGGGCAGGGCTCCTGCATCTTTAAAAGTTGCGTAGAAAAGGGAATTTCAGCGGGTGTTATTTGTAAGCATGCTGCACTTGATGGAATTCCCTCTTCTTCACAACAGCTAAAGCTGCAGGAGCTAAACTAGCGTGACCAAATGCAAAAGAGGGCAGGGCTCCTGCAGCTTCAACGGCTGTGATGAAGAGAGGAATTTCACCTGGTGCTGCATGCATACAAATGACACCTGCTGAAATTCCCTTTTCTTTACAACTGTTAAAGAAGATACAGGAGCCCTGGCCTCCTTTTCATAAGGTCACCCTAGGGAGGGAGGGTTTAAAATATTTAACATAATGTTACCCATGCTGTGGCCTTATGATGGGGTGGGCTATAGTAAACTAATGAGACTCGTGAATGACAGGAGAATAATTTTTAAAGAAGGAGAATAGGTTTCATCATTGCTCAATTGGCTCAGATGCATAAACTCCTTTTGTGATGAGGGATCCTTTTACAACTAATCCCCAGTGCTCAAAATAGCACAATAGAACACCTCTTAATTATTTCTGACTCTAATCCCAGTAAAACCAGTCTCTGGAACCCTTATTGCTACACCTTTCCAGGTTCTTCATACCTTATGCTAATAGGATGACTAGTTGTTAGACCACCCAGAGGGACACTTTTGGCAAAAGGAAAGAGTTATGTTTGTGCCACAGGCTGGAAAAGCAGAGAAAAGTGGTGCCCCATCACCCAGCCAGTTGCTTTTAAAACTGAATATCCGAAGTCAGGGTTCCTCAAGACTTTGGGGTTAATGGGCACCTTTGGACGTTTGTGAGCAGTATGGGTACTATCACAAGATGGCTGGCATGGAGGTGCTTGCCATTCATAAAATGGCTGCCTTGGTGGGCATGGCTGGTCACAAAGCACTCATTTCCCAGAAAGTAAACTCGCTCCATAGATGCCTCAGAACCTGGAGGCTTCTGAAAGCCGATCTACACTCTAGCTTTGTAACGTTTTATAAGGGTTACGAAAACTCTTTGGGCCACATGACGCACTCCCTTGAACATTGTATACCCGAGGTTTTTTAAAACTCACTTCAGCTATATTCAACGAGCTTACTTTTAATAAATCATTTTAAGTAAAATAATGTGTCCTTCCTTACTGTTTGTGATTTGTGGGGGCAGTGCTTCGTTTACCGGCACCCAAATGCTTAGCCGTTGATTGGTGGGGAAGAAAGAGGGGCTAAGGAGGAAGTGAGTGAGTGAACTACAGTACCCACAATGCCTTGCCTTAAATTCATTGAAAGCTAGGGAATGAAAGGGGAACTAAGGAGGAAGTGGACAAGTGAACTACAGTGCCCACAATGCCTTGCCCTAAACTCATTGTAAAAATGAAACAGAAAGAGACAGGCAGAAGGGTGTGTGAGACCGCACACACCACTTTGAAGACTGAAGAATTTTTCTCCTGTAATGTGAGTACTCAGTAATGTGGCCTAAGAAGTTTTGGAACGCACCTATTTGGAATGTTTTTAAAATACTATTTAAAATGTTCCAAAGTATTGTGTAGATAGGCTCTGAGATTCCTTTGTTTTGCTGGGCCGATGCTGCCAGAGTGGGTGGAGTAGCAGGGGGGATATTCACTTTCCTATCCTCCATCTTTGGTGATTTTCACTGGACTGGCTTTTCTTATATTTTCTTATCTTCCAGCCTCTCCACTCTCCTCCCCTCCCCACCCACCAGAATGGCCCCTTTCATCCTCCTCTGAGGCCTTGAATTCCCTAAACCCCATGAGGCCTGTCAATAAGAGGACTAAAGTTATCTGGCCAGCTGAATTGCAATTCATCTGTGAAACACGTTTCTCCTCTGTTAGTTGAAAAATCTCCTCATTTCTACTTGGACTGAATTTAACAACAGCAGAGTTGTTAGGTCCGGCTAGGAAGTTCACAGACTTTCAGCCAACAAACTGTTTTAACTCCCTACAGTGCAGCACACCTAGCACAGTTCGTACGAGCTGTGAGGGGGCAGAGAAGGGGGTCGGATATCTGACTGCCCCTTCCAAAGTCGGAGCTCTGTCTTTGACCCCGGGAAGGTTTTCCAAGCAATCCTATGGTTCCCAGGATGCTCTCCCAGGAACCACGGGATCTCTCTCTAAAAGCAAATAATTTGCCCAAGAACCTATGTACATGGCAGAGGTGGGTTCCCATCACCAAAACACAGATCCACTCTTTCAGACCCCAAATAAACATGCTGTTAGAGGGAACCGCTTTGCTTTGAAGCATGCCGGTTTTAAAAATAATGAATAAATAGATCTGAGAAAAGAAAAGGAAAAAATCAGGTCAGGCAGGAAGCCTGGTGGGTGCCAAGAGAGATATCTGAGGGTGCACTGGTGATGGGCACCACGTTGGAGACCCCAGTGTTAAGTGAACCAGCAGATTTTGTGCTCCGTTCAATCCCCCAGAGTTGGGGAGGGGGAAACACTGTAAGGCTCCACCCAGATACATCTGGCTCAGCTCCACCCAAGAGTATTTCAAGAGCTGTCAGACACCTGCCAATCATAGACAACCTAGGCCGTCTCAACCTTGAATTCCCTGAACCCACTTAAGGCCTGTCAATAAGAAGACAGAAGTGACCTGGCCAGATGAATTGCAAGGAGGGAAACAGTTTTCTCCTCCATTAGTTGAAAAACCTCCTAATTTCTCATTGGACTGAATTTAACAACAGCAGAGTTGTTAGGTCTGGCTTTAGAAGTTCACAGATTTTCAGCCAACAAACTGGTTTAGCTCCCTGCCGTGCAGCTGACCAGGCTAAAGAGAAGTTTGGGTTGCAATTCTCAGTCTGCACCCTTACATGGGAGTAAATGACACTGGATGCAGTGGGACATACTTCCAAGTAAATATCCCTAGGAGGACTGCGCTGCCCAATTCTCACTAAGTTTTGCAAGTGTATGTGTAGAGAAGAGAGAACCTTACTCCAAATGAATTTTACAGGAACCCCATACTCTGCAAGTGGGCACTGCCTTTTATAGCTAAATTACCAATAGTTTTCTAGAAACCAAATATTATATATATATATATATATATATATGTCATAGATTTTACAGAAACCCAAAATGAAAAATGGACCTAAAGCTCTTAATCACAATTTAATTTAAGAGAGCTTCGGCTATGGGGCGGTATATAAATCTAATAAATAAATAAAAAAAATAATTAAAATAAAATAAAATAAATAATCACAACTAGCATGGCACAATTCCCAGAGTAATAGGCGACATCTACTTTGTATACAGGATCTGATGTGTCTTATATTTAACGTACACCCGGTATAGCGCTTCATTTTGTAAAGTCTTCCATTTCATATTGTACTCCATTCAATTTAGTTTAAGGATTACTTGGGTAAGGTATTCGAGAAGGTAATGGTGTTACAACTCCAGGTGCTTTTGGAGGAAGCAGGTTATCTGGATCCATTTCAACCTGAGTTCAGGTCCAGGCTTGGCACCAAAGAGCTTTGGATGGATATCTCGTATTGGGAGACAGAGGCTGCACTGAGACCCTTTTGATTGCCCCTGACTTCTGAGAAGCTTTTGATATCATCAACCACGGTATCTTGCTGGACCAGCTCTGTAGGTTGTGTGTCAGGGGCATGGTGAGATGGTGGTTCCACTCCTACCTGCAGAGTCAGTTCCAAAAAGTAGCATTGAGCATTGAGTATGGTTCTCCTAGAACCATCTCTGTCACTTGAGGCTCAGGTGGCCTCGGTGGCACGGAGTGCCTTCTACCAACTTCGGTTGGTGGCCCAGCTACGCCCCTATCTGGACAGGGATAACCTGGCTTCAGTTGTCTATGCTCTGGTAATCTCTAAGTTGCATTACTGCAATGCACTCTACGTGGGGCTGCCTTTGAAGACGGTTCAGAAACTGCAGCTTGTGCAAAATGCAGTGGCCAGAGTGATACCAGGAACCAGAAGGTTCGAGCATATATGACCTACTCTGGCCCGCTTGCATTTGCTACCTATACATTTCAGAGCCCAATTCAAGGTGCTGGTTCTAACCTATAAAGTCTTACACGGCTTGGGACCACAATACCTGATGGAACGCCTTTCCCAACATGAACCTACCCATACACTATGATCTACATCTAAGGTCTTCCTCCGGTTGCCTACTCCGAAGGAAGCACGGAGGGTGGCAACAAGGGAGAGGGCTTTTTCAGTGGTGGCCCCCAATTATGGAATGATCTCCCCGACGAGGCTCGCCTGGCGCCAACATTGTTATCTTTTCGGCACCAGGTCAAGACTTTCCTCTTCTCCCAGGCATTTAACAGCATATGATGAAGGTTTTTGTGTTGTTGTGTTATTGTTGTGCTTTGACACAGAAGGATATTGTAATTTTAACTTGTTTTTATGCTTTATGGTTTTAAATTTTGTATATCGGTGTTTTTAATGTTCAATGTTTTTAATTTTTGTAAACCGCCCAGACAGCTTCGGCTATGGGGCGGAATATAAATGGAATAAAATAAATAAATAAACTCTATGGCACTCTATGGCCACAAGGAACCATCTTAACCCCCATGCTTTTTAACATCTATATAATGTCATTGGGTAAGGTCGTCAGAGGGTTTGGAGTGAAGTATCATCAGAATGCTGATGACACCTAACCCTTCTTCTCTCTATCATCTGAGTCTGATGAGGATGTGCAAGTGCTGAACTGGATTTGCTACCGGGCTGCATGAGGGCCAGTAAATTGAAGGTGAATCCTGTCAAGACAGAGGCACTGTGGGAAGGTTGTTCACATGTTCAGGAAATGAATATGCCATCTCTTCTAGACAGGTTTGGCTCCCCCTGAAAGAGCAGGTACATAGCTTGGGGGTTCTCCTTGCCCCCAACTTTGTCACTTGAGGCCCAGGTGACCTTAATAGCTTTGAGTACCTTTGGGTTGTTTGCCAGGTATAGCTTGGCCACAGTGACTGATGCTCTTGGCTAATGTCCCAGTTGGTTGATTGTAAGGTGTTATATGTGAGGTGGATCTTGACGATGACCTGGAAACATCAACTCTTGCACACACACACATACACACTAGTTGCCAGTATTGCTCTGATTTTGGAAGAGTTATTTTCTATGGCTCAATTCGGACGACACAATAGTCAATGGTGGGTTGACTAACCCTCACGCTAACCCTAGGGGGCACTCCCCACACAACATGGTAATAAATAATCAACTGTGGTGTGGATGAGGATCAGCGCTGAGTTGACTATGGCAGCATTTGGATGACACAATAGTCAAAACAACTGACGATTGTTTCCCCCACACCAGTTGTTTATTGTGTCGTCCGAATTGAGCCAACGTCTATTTCCTTCTAAACTCAGTTCAAGATACTAGTGCTTACCTTTAAAGCTCTACATGGTTTTGGAGTAGAGATGTTGTGGGAGTCTGAGAGGGAGATGGGGTCCCTCCCCACACTCAGCCTCCCGGCCCCCATTCACCAAGCCACCATGCACTTACTGGACCCGTTCAGCCACACAAAATTACAGGTGCAAATGGTCCATTTATGCTTGTAATGTTGTGTACATGGATCCTTTAAACCACCGTTTCTGCAACATTATCTTTCCAGAAACCCCTGAGCTGCCTTTTTTATGCAAAATGTTGGTTGGCTAAGGGGACGGGTGGCCCTGTGGCATTCGCTGGGTGCTCACCAGGCAGTCTAGCAGCTCACACAGTGAGTGGGGGTGGGCAGCTGTGGCGGTTTGGCAAGGGCCAGGCAAGCATGGATAGAGGTGAACCATCTATCCTTACTTGGGACCCAATTACTTGAAGGAGTACCAAGCTGCTCATGTCTTCAATTCTTCAGGTGAACCTCTTCCCCACGTACCCCACGAAGGACGGGTGCATTATGCAAAGATGTTGGAGAAAGCCTTCTTTGTGGTGGCACCCTGGTTGTGAAATATTCTCCCCATAGCTGACACCAATCTTTTCAGCACCAGGTCACACGTTTTATTTGTCCATGCATTTTAATTTAGTTATGCCTGTCTTAGCTGCCCTTTAGCTGTGTTATTTTGATGTTTATTGATTTATTATACATCTTCATTTAGATGACTAGCTTGATTCATTATTGTTTGCATTTATTGTGAATGTCTAATTGGCCATGCTCTTTAGTATGCATCAAATGCATAAGAAATATTGTAAGAAATAAATAAGTAAATCAATAAATGAAATGGTTCAAAGCAGACCAAAAATAGGGAAATAGCTGGCAATGCCACGACTGTGCAATAAAAATGAACCAAACATTTTCCACCAAAATAACCCAAAGGACAAATTCTGAAACCAGCATAAATTATGCAAATTGACCATGTGTGCATGATACCATCTTTTTTGCATATTTTGTGGGAAGGGCAGTGAGTCACACCCTCTACTGATGGGAAATCTTATTCCACAATTCCATTGGATTGTGAGATAACATCAGGCACTTCCCCATATGCTTTCAACCATATCCTTTACCTTCATCAAATTCAGGGTTGCCAACATTTTTACCAGCCCCTGCTCCTTTGATGTTAAGAACAGCCTGATTGGCAGAGGATGTTTATTTCCATGCCCTGAAAAGCGTCATCTGCTGGTTTCTCCTGGTCAACTATATGTTAAAGGCACAGGAGCAGGCCAGGTCAATTATTTTTGGTCAGTTGGCAACCCCATAAGGATTTGAAACTTTACTTTTGGAAGGAAGGAAGGAAGGAAGGAAGGAAGGAAGGAAGGAAGGAAGGACAGAACAGAAGGATTGCCTTCTCCCATACAATCCTCCCCGCACGCTCAGGTCCTCTTACTACAGTCGGCCAAGACTAGGCTGACAACCGTTACCCAGAGGACCTTTTCTTCTGCCGCTCCCAGACTGTGGAACGACCTGCCGGAGGAGACTCATCAACTTAACAGTCTTTTAGAATTTAAGAAAGCTTAAAAGACTGGTCTCTTCCAGCAGGCATATCCAGTGGAATTTTAGGATGTTTTTAGGATGGTTTTTATGATGTTTTATTGCTATTTTAATAACATGCGCCATGTTATTAATCAGTTTTATGTATTTTTATCATATTTTATATTTACTGCTGTTCCCCGCCTCGATCCAAACGGAGAGGCAGGTAAGAAATAATTGTATTATTATTATTATTATTATTATTATTATTTGCAGCCAGTATCAAATTCTGCAGCTTTTCTTTGCTCCGATTCTTTCGGTCATGGCATATGCACTGGCCACTACCAACAGGCCATGCTCTGATGACTGCTGTCCTTCTATGGCAATTACTCAACTTCATTGGCCAGGACAAATGTCCCACTTATCCAATGTGCAGGCCAGATCTAGCAGCATCAGGGGTTTCAAGGCTTCCCACTGAAAGGCCGCTCGCAGCGGGGAGTGGTGCAGGCTTTTCTTTGTTCCAGGGCCTTCACCACCACCTCTTGGGAAAGTGCAAACAGATTTGTTTAGCATGCAAGGAAACCACCTCAGATTAAACCATAAACAGGGAAGAGAAAAATGAAAATAAAAGCAGCTTGCCCAGCAGAGAGGGTGTTATTTGGGAGAGCTGTCAGATCTCTCACTCCCAAGGCACCTCTGTTTCTCGTCGGCCTGATAGAAGCTGACGTTGTGTGAACCTTGCCGAGCAAACCCAAATTATTTTAATTTCTAAATCCAAACAGTCCCAATTATATCATTTCCCTTGTGTGGAGTGGAATGGGGGGCAGGTAATCCTCTCCCTTCATTTCTTTTCTGTTGGGACCAACGTCTCCAAATACTGCAAAAGAAAAAGAAAATAAAAGGAGGTCATAAGATTGGCAAATCCAGGAAACCCATCTAGGATTAACGTGCAAAGTGCTGTGGGATTAAAACCCAAACCAAATACTTGGAGGGCACATCAGATTTGAAGCAAATTCAGTCAGTCACATCACGAAGCAAATCTGAAATGCTTTTGGAAGATTGGCAAACGGGCTGTTCAGGAATTGCAGGGGAGTTATGTCATTTTATTTGTTTTGACAATTTGTTGGATTCTCATTGATGGCTGGGAACCTATACAGCTGTGGCTCTCCAAGGGAAAGGTAAGTCTCCTTCATGAATATGCACAGTTGCTAAAATTCAAACACATCAAAATTGGGCATGTTGAAACTTATCAAGAATGTCTGCATAGTTTGCATGAATTTGCAGCATTTGTGCTGAGAATGGAACTTGAAACTTCTTGGCACTAACACGGCATCAAAGCTTGGTTTTCATCACTTGGTTCATTTTTGTTGCTTAAGAAAATCAACATTGACCTTTTGACCTTCTTCCATTCCCCAAATCACTGCAGCCTTCGAAAGCAATGGCCTTTAAACTCTCCAGACCCAAGACACATCTTTAACCCCAACTTGAAATATATTCATTCGGTCTTTCTTTCTTCCACATATGATATTTTTGCTAGGTCTGAGCACAACCATTTACTGTGGTCCCAAGTTGGTTTTCATGAGGGTTGAAAAATGCCTTCCAACTGTTATGAATATATTTGTGTCCTCCTCCTCTTCTTTGCCAACACTGCCCTTGACTTCATTTGCCCTCGCTGGCAGCTTGTCAGATTGGCTGGAATGACGAATGGTTTCATTGATGATGCCACATGGACGCCCTTGAGCGAAGTAGCAGGGGACTCACAGCCCATTGAATAAAATGGAAGTGTGGGCAGATGTCAAGGAAAGTGAGGGCACAAAGGAAAGAAAATGGTGTCAAGAAGAAGAAGACACACTCTAGGGAACAAAAGAAAACATCCAAGTAACATAAATGTTCAGTGCAATGATTATTTATGTTGAGAGGGAGGGGATATTTTTCAGCTTTATTGAATAGCCTAATTTCATGGAAAATGTCAAAATCAGCGAATATTCTGTCCATCATAGCCTTAATTCTTCCTTCCTTTCTTGATCTGTCCTTCTCTCTTGCCCCCACCCTCTTCTTTCCATTTTTTCTCTTCTTCTTCCCTCATCTTCCCCTTCTCTCTCCAAAGAATTGTTGTAGGCTGCTGTGACCCACCTACGTTAGCTCAAATTGTGACGCAGTCGTGGTTCATGGCCCACCAGCTGAAGGTGTACTCTAAAGGTGTATGCTATGCTGCTATTCCGTGGTGATGTAACCATATGGTACTCAATGTGATTGGGTGGCTAATCGTTTCCGTTTCCAGTACTCTCTTCTTCAAAAGACGTAGTTCTTGCAAAGGCCTGCCTCTTTACGATTCCATTCTACCCAGACAGAAAATGATTGGAGCCTCCAGTAATTAGGAAATATGCACAAGATAAAATAGAATACACTCATCTTTCTTTCTTTCTTTCTTTCTTTCTTTCTTTCTTCCCCACTCTGGAACTCTTCTCTCCTAAGGGCCTTGCTGTTAAAGCCAGCCTGTCCACTTTCCGGATCTAGTTTCTTCTGGTGTCAGGATATCCTCCTTGGTTCTGTTTCACTTCACTTTTGTCTGGCCTTTGGCTTCATTTGGTTTCCTTCCTTCTGCCAAGGTCTTTAGTCTCCAGCTCCACCTCATACTCCAGGCTGTAGTCCCTTTGATGGGTCTCATTTCATTCTTCCCCTTGCTTCCTTCCACCAATCAAAGGTCTCTGTTAAAAGCATGACTTTTAACTCTGCAGCTTCCTTCCTAGTACAAGGCTTTCTCTTTCTACCTCATTGTATGCTTTTGGCTGTTAACAGTGGGCCTGAGAGACAGGGTTCCCCCCCCCCCAGTTTTGTCACATTGGGGCTCTCACTGCACCACATAACAATACAGTCTCTGTTCTTTCCCTGACTCGGTTTTCTTCATGGAAGCACCAAGCATATCCCATCAAAGTGAATGTGCTCTTTCCTTCCTTCTTGTTCAGAAGAGCCTTCAAAAAAAGCTGGGTTTCTTCTCTCTCTCTCTCTCTCTCTCTCTTTCTCTAAATATTCCCATTTGATATATGACTCTGATGTCCTTTCAGGAACCATGTCTGAATTTTACCCTAAGGGCCATGTGGCAATTTTGCTGACCTTTGAGGTCCCATGTTTCACTGCTATTCACAGATATACCCCTTTTTCATATACAAAATGCTTTAGTGTCTCCACCCTCTAACTGCACCACATAACAACACAGGCTGTTTCTACACCGGCCTTTCCCCCCGGGAATGTCTCTGGCTGCCCCCAGGGCATCTAAATGACACACAGGGACTCCCAGGTGCAGGGGGGATGGGCATGGGTTTTCCCAGGGATAAAGAAACCCTGGGAAAACCTGATTCCTTCAGCAGTCCTGGGGCCGTCCCGAGACCGCAGGAGGTGTGGGCGCCTGTCCCGCCTGGTGCCCACTTACTCGCGAGTAAGCACAGCACCAGAAATGGGCATGGAGTCACACAACGTGGCCCCGTGCCCATCAGGGGAAAGGAGGGAAGCAAGTCCGCCATCCCCAGGATAGTGGGGTGGGGGTAGAGCCCCCAATTTGGGGGGGATATTTTTTTTTAAAAAAAACATACAGTTGTGACGGAGTGCAAGTGACCTCCCGGCTCCTTCTTTTTTTAAAAAAAATGGTGAGCGCGACATTCCTGCTTCCTCCCGGGACATCGCGCACTGCATGTGCATGCTGGGGGAGGCTCTCGCGATCCGGATATCGCGAGAGCCTCCCCCCTCCCTCCTGGAATGCTGAGAGGTGTGGAAAGGACCACGGTTTGTGTTCTTTCCCTAACTCCGTTTTCTTCCTGGAAGCACCAAGCATTTCCCATCAATGTGAGCATGCTCCTTCTTTCCTCTTTGTTCAGAAGAGCCTTCAAAAACATCTGGGTTTCTTCTCTAAGTAATATATATATATATATATATATATATATATATATATATATTCCCATTTGATATATGATTCTGGCTGGATCTACACTACTGCTTTATAACGGTTTATAATGGTATTGACAACTATTGAAGCCCATGACACGTTCCCTAGGCCATTTTCAAACTGCTTTCGAAGTGTTATATCCCGCTTGGTGTAGATCTGGCCTCTGATGACCTTTCAAGAACCATACCTGAATTTCACCTTAGGACCCACGTGGCAATTTTGCTGACCTCTGAGGTCTCACGTTTCACTGCTAATCACAGATATACCCCATTTTCATATCCAAAGTGCTTTATGAGGCTGCTTCCTTTTGTTTGCCACAATTCTACCAGGTGGGGCTGGGCATCTCAGAGCACGTGCAGATATTCTTTCCTTCAAGCAAGAAACAAGCTTTCCCCCAAAGCTTCTTGTAAGGGTTCACTATGCTCTCACCAATGCGCAGTGCACTTTCTTTCTCTAAAAGATGCTTCCTGGCTGATCATAGACCAACCTTCCCCAACATGGGGCTCTCCAGGTGTTTTGGATCAGCTCCCAGCAGCTCCAGCCAGCAAGACCAATGGTCAGGAATGCTGGCTGTTGTCATCCAAAACATCTGGAGGCCACCAGGTCAGAGAGGGCTGTCACAGATTGAGCAGGCATGCACGTTTTGAGAATCTGGAGTCCAATGTTTCAGCCTAATGCTTTCTATCAACAGCTGAAGTCACAGCATAAATGCTGGATGTTCGACAGCTGGTTGGCCACTGTGTGAACAGAGTTCTGGACTAGATGGGCCCTGGGTCTGATCCAGCATGGCTCTTCTTATGTGACCTACACTTTCTCTGTAGATTCTGGCCAGCCTCTTTAATCCCATGATTTGATTGCCCATATAGCTGGTCCCTCACCCCAAACAACTACTTAAGAATGTAAGAACATTAGTATTTCCCAATCTGGCATCATCCAGGTCATGTAGACTACAACTCCCATCATCCCCTGGGATGAAGTCATACTACAACCCATCTGGAGGGTGCTAGGTTGGGGAGCCTATGTTTTCTTCCCAGCACCAATGGCGACATTCAGAAGCCCTGGGCAGCTAGCATGGCCCAAATATCCTGACTGAGTACCAACCCATCTTGACATTTGGCTCTCCGTCTGAAGGTCCTTCAGAGGCCATGGAACCCAACCCCTGTATTTCCAGCATTTGACTGGATGGATTTAAATTAAGGACTTCAGTACCAGAAGACATAGTGATGGCTACCAATTTGGATGGCCTTAAAAGGGGGTCGGATAAATTCTTGAAGGAGAATTTTACTTGTCATCTGAACAGGCCCGCTGGCTCTATGCTACCTCCTGTATCAGAGGCAGTAAGCCTATATACACCAGTTGCTGGGGAACATGGGTGGGAGGGTGCTGTTGCACCCGTGTCCTGCTTGTGGGTTCTTGATCAACAGCTGGTTGGCCACTGTGTGAACAGAATGCTGGACCCTTGGTTCTGATCCAGCCTGGTTCTTCTTATGTACTTATGATTTCCTGTGTGCTGTCCAATGCAGGAAAGCCATTATTTCTACAACATTCTTGATAAGTGGCCATCCCACCTCTGGGTAAAGACTTCTAACGAAGGACAGTCCATCTTCTTCTGAGGCCGACTGATGCACTGTTAAACAGCTCATTACATTAGGACATTCTTCCTAATGTTCTTTTTCTTGTAATTTGAACCCACCAATCCAGATCCTTTCCTACAGAAAGCAAAACTAAAATCTGAAAAAGGTGTGTGCCCCCCCAAACTCAGGGGTCCTCAAACCTAGCACTATTTCATCCACAAAATTTATATGTACTACATATACATCACGGCACATGTACACGTACTACTTTGCAAGTGCAGCTTCCACAGGGTGACCAGATCGCCAGTGGTTTCCCAGTCCTAACCGGGAAAAAAGGGGCGATCCGGGCCGACCGGACCCTGGGGGCAAACCTCCAGGAAACAGTTGGCTGGATCTGGAGCGCTCCCCCTCCTCCCTGTTCAAAGCACCGCCATGCCAAGCCCCTCGCGGGCAATACTCACCTGGGCTCATGTCGCTTGCTCGCGCCGCGGCTGCTGCCCCTTGTCGCCTCACATGAGTAAGTGAGGGCAGCAAGCTCAGGTGTCCCATCGTCCCCCCCCAAACCAGCCCTGGAGCTGGCGCACTTGGAGCGGCGCCGAGGAAGCTTCCCCCTGGGTGGGCGAGGCAGACTGTCTCCCCTCCTCAGCACACTTCCTCCAGCCCCTCCTCCTGGTGATCCGGGGCTTCTTCTAGGCCAGAGCGATGGCGCAGGACTAGAAACTGCTCGGCTCGGCCTGGAGGAAGCACCGTTGCTCTGACCTAGAAGAAGCCCCGGATCGCCAGGGGGAGGGGCTGGAGGAACTGTGCTGATGAGGGGCGACAGTCTGCCTCGCCCGCCCAGGAGGAAGTTTCCTCGGCGCCGCCCCAAGCGCGCCGGCTCCAAGGCTGGTTTGGGGGGGATGATGGGACCCCTGAGCTGGGCGCCCTCACTTCCTCCTGCGAGGCGACGCAGGGCAGCAGCAGCGGTGGAACAAGCGAACGAGCAAGCAAGCGACATGAGCCCAGGTGAGTGTCGCCCACGAGGGGCTTGGCGCGCGGTGCTTTGAACAGGGAGGAGGGGGAGTGAGCGAGCGCTGGGGAGGAAGCTTTTTGCTGCTTGGGCAGCCTGATGCCCTGCTCTAAAAGATGGTGTAGGGCTCCAGATACCATCATCCCCAAGGATGATGGGGGTTGTAATCCAACACCAACTGGGGTGGTTTGGGCATGTTGCTGGGGACGATGGGACTTGAAGTCCCGACACAATCTCGTGGGTGCTGCACGCCCCCTTTGGGCGGTCATTTTGGACCTGGATTTTGGTTTCCAAAATCTGGTCACCCTAAGCTTCCACCTTCTATTTCTTACCTAAGTGCATAAGCATGCACTCTGCGCAAGCTCACGCATGAGCGCTAACAACCCCAAAGAGCTCACAGCTGCAGTTTTATTTTTATTTTTTTCTGGCTTTGCATCTTCCAATTCTGACATGCACTCAAGAGGATCGCATTCTGGCGGAATAGCAGCCATACCGCTACAACAACCTTGCAAGGATAGGGCATTCTGATTATTCCCATTTTGTAGGTGGTGGAATGGAGGCAAAGAGAGAGAGATGGATGAGGTGGGGGGACCAAGGGCCTTTCTACACCTAAGGGTGTAGAAGGTGGGAGGGGAGATGATCCTGGAGATACCTGCTTCCCTGGGTGTCCAAAGCAGAAGGGTGACATCCCTGCACATTGTACTCCTTGCAAGAGCCATTTCTTTAAATGTAAAGGAGCCGGGAGCACAGCAGAGAAGGTAAGGAACCCCCCGTGTGCTTCCTACCCCATCCCCACCATCCTGGGGATGGCGGACTTGCTTCCCCACCATGGGCATAGAGCCACCCCGTGTGACTCTGTGCCCATTTCTGGTGCTGCACTTCCTTGCGAGTAAGCAGGCACCAGGCGGGACAGGCACCTACACCTCCTGCGGCCTTGGGACGGTCCCAAGTCCACTTGAAGAATCGGGTGTTCCCAGCGTCTCTATATCCCTGGGAAACCCGTGCCTGTCCCCCCCTGCCCCCAGGAGTCCCTGTGCATCATCTGGACACTCAGGGAGCACCCAGGGACAACCCAGGGGGAAAAGGCCGGTGTAGAAATGGCCTTGGTCAACACATCTAGTTCACAGCAGATGAAGAGTCTGCCAGATCCTAGTCAAGTTTTCTACCCACTGGGCCACACCAGCTTACATTTCACCATGGGAGTCTTGCTTAAACATCTTTCCCCTTTATCAAATTACAGGGAGAAAAATGTGGATGTCACTGGGGATTCTTGCATTTCTTTATATATATATATATATATATATATATATATAGTGAGAGAACAAAAACAATTCTCATTAAAGGGAATGGGGAGGGAGCATGTTTCTCTTAAGCTAATGAATTGCTGTTGGCATTCCTTGCAGCTGCTCCGGCTTCTAAATAGGCAGAAAACGCCGTGATTTGCAAACCAAACGCCTCTTGCCAGCTTTGGGCCAATGAAAGAGCAAGAGATTTGCCACATGGTTGCAGAGGGGGTAATGCTGAGACCCCTTCCCAGCAGCCCGGTGCTTGAAATGGAAGAGAAAGCATCTGTGAGAAAGAGCGCTGGTTGTTTTTCTTGGAATGGAGCGACAGCCCCTCCGATAGGGGTAAAATCCTGATTCCACAAGAAAATGAAGCGGTGTGGATTTCATTCAGGTCTGGCCGATGGTTTATTTCCCTCAAATGAAAAGGCCTCACATAAATCACTAGACTCTCCGAGGACTTTTCAAAGTGGTGATGCAAAACAGAACCACCCGTGTCCGAGGCCTAGTCATTATCTGCGAAGAGCAGGGCAGAAGAAGAGCGTCATCCTTGTGGCCTGAAACCCAAATCCGACCCCTGCCCCAGTTAATTCTTTTTTCTTTTTGCAGGGCTTCCCCTCCGTTTGTCTGAATCGCCGCTTTGTCTTGTACACGTCTGTCAAAAGGGAAGGTGAAGAAAGAGGCAAGAAGAGGAAGCCGATGATGCTTCTCAGGGCCTGATTTATGTACAAGCTAAACAAGCTACAGCTTAGGGCCTCACATGACGAGGGGCTTCACGTCAGAAAGAAAGGGGAAGAAAAAAGTTTACAACATTGCCACCGGGAAATCATAACCATCATACAACACCAAGAGCTCTTCAGAAGGGGGAATAGTGTTATGTGGTTGGGGTCAGTCTAAATTATCTCCAGGGGTCCCTTACTCAGTGCCTCTGAGAGCAAAGAAATTGAGAATTTCCCGTGTTTTGCATTTTTTTTAAAAAATATATTATTTGTTGAAGAGGGAAGGGCCGCCACTCATGTTACAGCTTAGGGCCACAACACCTTTAACTCCGGCCCTGATGCTTCTGGAGCTCTTTGCAAATATTTGTTTATTTATTTAAAGTGGCGTTTTTCCATTAACGAAAAGGGCAATCGATGTGGCTTACAATCAAATCGACATATTGAAACAACAAAATAAAAGATAATGGACAAGGAAAGAGAAAAGAGAAAAGAAACATTTCCAGCTATCCTATCAGAGAGGTGGTATTAACAGCACAGCAGGCCAAGTGTTTGCTGAGAAAGAAATTAGGGGTGGGTGAGAAATTTGCTCCATTAAGGGTGAGTTTTTTTTTTAATGGAGTTACGAATTCATGCCTCCCAGAACCAAACGTGGACCTGAACCAAATTTGCGATCAGAAATCCATATATTTCTGAGCTTGCGATGCATTCTGCGATATGAAAGCAAAACAAAATGCATTTCTTAACGTCTGCTCATTTGGAAACCGCAAGAAGAAACCGCGAAAGTTTCTATAATGTCCACACACACACTTTGGAGGAACCATGACCTCGTCACCTGTAACACTGCATCAGTGGGCCTATTCACAGCTGCCATTCGCACAAGGGGGCCCTTTACACAAAATGACAAGCCCCCAATTCCTGCAAAATGGACGCTCATGGAGGGGATGGTGAACACTGGCTGGGCACTCGTCAGGCTGTCCAGGGACTTGTGTGGCGCAGCAAGCCTGGCAGGGGTCGGCTGAGTTCCTGGTGAGCATTTGGGGAGTGAATTCGGCCGTCCCTATTTCTGCATGCAAAGCATGCGCTGTCCCATTGAGCCACTGCTCTGTGAGACGATGCCCCTTCCTCTGGCCACAGCAAAGGGTGCCCTTTGGGTTGACATGCAGTGAGCTCAGAGGGCCAAACGTCCCCAATTCAACGTGCTCCATTTCAAGGGGTCAGCAAACCTCATGCAACCCGACATTGAGACTATTGCAAACCGAATGGTAGTTTGCAGCTGTGGCGTATTTTCTTGGTTATGCTTTGTGCACTTGTGAAAAATCTCCATAATGAGAACATACCAAAGACATGATGAAATGTCTATAAAACAAAGTATATGGTGAAACATTTGACTTTGGCTTTAAAAAAAAAGAAAGAAAGAAAGAAAAGAAAACCTATAAATCTTAGATCCTGCTGATGAATTTTAAGGCAATCGTTTTAATTATCAACTGAGGAAATGCAATACGTTTTAAATTTATCCCCTGCCTCCCACAAATGCCTGCATCCAAGAGCATCCGTATCGGAACACAGACGGCTGTTTTGCGCTGTATCAAATCCTTGGTCTCTCTGGCACTGGATTATCTGCTTTGGCTGCCGGTACCTTTCAGGATCTCCCTCGTGCTCAGGATTTTCACAGCTCCGGTACATGGGGATTGACCCGCGGACCTTTTGCATTTAAGCTATGGGCTCTGCCATTTTGCTTTGGTCTACCCCAAGAGGCAGATAAGGGAATAGGGATGCTGGACTTTGGTCCACCTTTCTAGTGAACTGACCTAATTCTCAGACTAACACGTGCGTTGAAAAGCAGTTCTCCTTCAGACTGTGAGCTTCTCCAAGTTTTGCAATGCATTTCTCAGCTCACAACTGCATACTAGGGATGTTGGAGAAATCTGTCTGGGGAGTTTCAGCATCGTAGCCCTCCACAGACTCTGGCTCACTTACCTGACATCTTTCTTTCTTTATTGCATTTCTATACCACCCAATAGCCAAAGCTCTCCGGGCGGTTTACAAAAATTAAAACCATGAAAACCATTTAAAATATAAAACAAACAACAGTATAAAGACACAATACAAAATACAGTATAAAAGCACAACCAGGGTAAAACTGAGCAGCAATGCAGAAATCTATACAGTTTTAAACTACAGATTTAAAACAACAAAGTTAAAAATTAAGCTGATAAGCTTAAAATACTGGGCAAATAAAAAGGTCTTCACCTGGCATCTAAAAGAGTATAATGTAGATGCCAGGCAAACCTCTCTAGGAAGCTCATTCCACAGCCGGGGTGCCACAGCAGAGAAGGCCCTCCTCCTGATAGCCACCTGCCTCACTTCCTTTGGCAGGGGCTCATCTGTATTGAATTGGGCCAGCTCATGGAACTTCAGGTCGTTTTTTTCTCCCTCAAAATTGGCATTTATGCAAATTACGGCCCTAAATTGTGTAACTATAGCAAACTTTGACTGTAATTTGTGCAAATTGCAGGTGCAGTTCGCACAAGTTAAGCATATTTGTGTAAATTTTGTAAACTATGGCCCTAATTTGCAGCTGGAATTTATGTAAATGTCAATCTGAAGTAGGGGGACCTTGAAAGTTCCTGCATTTCGGAAAAAGCCCCCTGGCTCAATTCATAAATACAAGCCAAGCTGGGGACTTCAGCGAGACCCCAAAGAGCTGGATTTCCCTTCGATGGCTATCCCTACTGCTTACAAAAATGGGGGGGGGGTTAGAAGGAAATATGTACAAAAATGCATATTTTGTAGGGAAATGTGACCAATTTTACTGCAAACTGAAATGCCTTCTTTAAAAAAAAATGCAGAAAACAAGACAAGATGGACATAGGATTGAACTGACATTGACCAGAAATAGAGGGATCCATCCATCCCTCATCAGTGGGACTGGTGAATCAGTCTATTTCCATGCCATCATTTTGATATGTGCTGTCCCAGAAGTCCATTCCATTCTGTTTCCACATTAATCTGTGATTTAAAGCAAAAATGGCCAAAAGAAAAGTTGCATTTAAAGGCACATTTCTAGCACAGGGATCCTATGGACGCCTACTCAGAAGTGTCTTATTGATTTCAATGGGATTCACTCCCAGGCAAGTGTGTATAGGGCTGCAACCTTAGAGACCCCATAGGATGGAGCGCTCCAAGTATCCAGTGTCTTCCGAGCAAGGAGTAGGCAAGGAAGGAGGTACAGCTGAGGCTTTCTCAGCCCCTCTCTCCTCTGATTTAGCTGCTGTGATAGATGGGGCTCTGCGCTGGGGCCAGGATCATGGCAGAGAGGCCTTTGGATCTGACGGATCCACAACTATTCTGCTCCCTTCCCACTGCCAGGTGTGGCCTGTCTTGAGTTGCCACCTCAAGGGCCCCACTGCAGCTGCCCCGCTTCTGTGTGGCAGTGGCGGGTTCCCCCGCCCAGTCTCAGAGAACTCGCGTGATATTTCAGCTGAGGCCTTTTCTACACCTAAGGGTGTGGAGGGAGGGAGGGGGAGGATTATGGATTTACCGGCTTCCGTAATCCTCCTTGGGTGTCCAAACAGGATGTCCCGCCTGCCATTTCGATTGTGTTCGTTTTTGTTTTTTTAGAGGCACAGGGAGCAGTGGGAACATGGCGGAAAAGGTAGGGAACACCCCCACCTGCTGGCCCCCTGCCATACTGGGGATGGTGGAATTGCTTCCCCCCCCCATGGGCATGGAACCACCCCGCATGGCTCTGTGCCCATTTCACGTCCCGGGATGATGGTAAAACCGGGATATCCCGGGTTTCTGCTATCCCAGGGTTTCCCTGAGGTCATCCCTGGGTCATCCCCAGTTGCCCCCGGGATCCCAGCCAAGCAGTAGTGGGCCTTTGAGTGGAAAGAGTGGTGCAATTCACTGCTTTTTCCAATATGCACCACTTGAAGCTTCCACATCAGGCTGCAGCATTGTAAAGCTGAACCTGCCCACTTCCGTAGCCTAATCCGTCCCGTTTGCTGCCTCTTCCCACGGTCAGAGCTTCAACCTCAGGAAACGAAGTTGCTGCAGAACTTTCCACAGAGGGGGAAATCCTCAGCATTCTATAGGCCATCAGATACTGTCTAGGGCCCATAGGACTGCTCTCTGAGAGTGCAATCCTATGCATGTTTAGGAAGAAAAAAAGGCCTACAACTCCCAGCATGCCCTGGGGCATACTGGGAGTTGTGGGCCTGTTTTCTGTCTAAACATGCCTAAGACTGCACCTTAAATGTCTTTTCTCTCAAAATAGACATTTTCGAATGTAATTTTTGCTCCAAATATCTAAACACATTTTCTCTCAAAATACGCATTTTAAATGCATATGGACATTTATTTATTTTTGATTTGAGAGTGACATCAGAACTTTTGGGAACTGTGAAACCTTCTAGATCATTAAGTTTGGAACTGTATATTAGTCTGGGAGCTGCGGATAGCAGAATTCACAAAGACCAAATTCCTCCAGGACTGACAAGCCTAAATCCATGCACGAAGTAACACAAAGATGTGGGACTTGGATACAAAATTGAATAAATATTTGGGAATGTTGAATGAGGAAATTGAAGGAGGAGACTTACATTTCTAACTGTTGCAAAGTAATGAAAATGCATTCCCCCCCCCTCCTTCGAATTCATTTCAACCCTACTTTGTGTGGTTAATCCAAGCTAATCCACCCTTGGGCTTGGAGAAAAGCTAGTTGCAAATGAGTTAAAGAGTGTTTGTGATGGGGAAATGGATTTAGACTTGGTTGTTATGGGAATATTCTGAATGGCCCATAACAACCAAAATCAGACGTAATCCAGGATAGGAGCCTTAAAGTCGGAATGCATGAGAAATTTGTTTCAGTTCATTTTTTTTAATCAGGATTTTACTCAGCTTGCACCTTCCAGACCAAACTTGGATTTGGACCCAGGCCAGATCTACACCAAGCAGGATATAGCGGTATGAAAGCTATATGAAAGCGGTATATAAAAGGCAAGAGCCATACCAAGCAGGACATAGCAGCATATGGTATGTGCCAATGGGCCCCAATACCAGTATACCCAAGTGCAGTTCAATACCACTATAAAGCAGTAGTGTGGCTCCTGACTTTTATATGCCGCTTTCATACTGCTTTCGTAATGCTATATCCTGCTTGGTGTAGATCTGGCCCCAGTCTGTAGCCGAAGTCCATACATTTCTGAGCTTGCAACGTGATTCAAGACCCCACTCCATTACATTCAACAGAGTTTTTTTAAAGCAAATTTTCCAACTGCACAAATGCCCTGTCAGACACATACACAAACACACTGCCCTCGCCCAAGCCAAATACATTCTTCCTCTTTCACGACTGGACAGATTATTCAATAGCATGCATACATCTGAGAATTGCACATGAAAAAATGCACAGTTTTGAAAAACGCATACGAATACACTTTAATCAACGGGAGAAGAATTTCAACGATGTGCACAATTGATCCGTACAGTTGGGAAAATATGCATGAAAATACACATGGATTTTTGTGTGAAAATATTAAAAAAAAAAAAAAAAAGCTTGCAGTCTAGTCAGAACGAGATCCGAGATGGAATTCAGAGAACTTCAGCATGCTTGAACATCACTGATTTGCACATCCTTACCTTAAACACACCAACCAATGCTTGACATGTTGCACCTCTACAAATCCCACCATCACCACATCGTATGATCTGCGCCCAAGTAGTGTTGCACCAAATAATTTCTTTTAATAACAATGTCCGTGCCAATGGTAATTGAGAAAAAAATGGAACCACTGAGAACCAAGGATGGAACCAGCATGATGAGGGTCCCCTCTACAAGGATTCGCTTTTGCGCCTGGTTAGCCGATTATGCGCATAATCGCTGAAGCGCATTTACACCTAATACCTCTGCACGAGAGGCGGCGAGAGGCGGTGAAGCGCATTAAAGGATGTCCAAAATGCGCTTTACAAGTAGTTAATGCGCATAAGCGCATATTCGCACAGTCAAAATGCGCTTTAACGGCCAGAGCAAAATAAAACTTGTGATTTAACGCGCATTCGATAATGCGCATAATCGGAGAGATAACGCGCCTCTACGCCCCATTTGTGCTCCGCTGGTGTGGAGGTATTTTTTTTAATGAGACTTCAAAGAGCATTAAACCTCTCGTGAAGAGGCACCCCAGGATGCAATGGGTAGTATAGTCTCAGGCCTGTGTACTCATGGGACCCACCGCTCATACAACAGAATTGTGGTACTTCTGAAAACAACCTGAAATGAGTGGAAGTACTCATTTCCAGAGCAAAGCAGAGCAGATCAACAGTGGTCCCAGAAGGGAGCTAAACCAGTTGGTCTCTATCTGGAAACGCATGTTTCCATTCATTTCCAGGTCATTTCTATAAATGCTGAAGTCCCCAGTGGTGGGCCCTGTGAACACAACGGAACCGGCAGAGGTGAAGTGGACCTCCAGACACTGCCCCAGAATATCTCCCCAAACTTTTTTTAAAAAACACCTGAAGGTGCAATGTTATGCATGTTTAGACAGGGAAAAAAGCCCTAAACTCCCAGCATTCTCTGAGCAAAAACTTTGACTCTAATGATGCAAAGTCCCCAAAACAAATGAACGCAAACACCCAAGTGCATTATTTCGGGACAATGGTATTTATTGCATTATTGATCGGCTCACCTTGCAAAAAGTTGTGTCTCCCACTGTCAGTCCGCCCGGCACCTCTTCACCACCTCTTCCAATCCGGCCATCTTAGCATGCTCCGAAAAGCATCTCTACTGCCCACCATACAAATAAAGCTGCAGCCTTCCTCTCCAGTGAAGCACAGAGGGCGAGCCCGCAGAAGCAGCTCCATGTCCGGCAGGGAGGGGGCACTGTGGGTTGTTCAGCGGAACTCAGCTCTAGGGGCCACGTCATGCGACCTCCTGCCCTGGAAGCACCTGCATGGACGGGGCCAGGGACATGGTGTCAGCGTCGCTGCATCGCCCAAGGAAGAGCACCTTATGCACCAGCAGGGATGGGGCTTTCCTGGCCGCCAGGTGCTCTGAGGTTGTGCAGCTCCGGCGAGGGGCAGGGCATCGGTGACACCACATCACCTAAGGAACAGTGCCTTGTTCCATGAGGTGGGGAAGCCAGTGAGTGGCAGGTGGCTGCCTACCGCTTGCTGGTTTCCTCACAAGACGTCACCTCATCCCAGAAATCTCATAAGATGTGGAACTTCCAGGAGAGGTGGGCAAACCAGCGAGCAAGGGCTGCCTAGTGCTCAGGAGACAGCGGGACTGAGCACTAGTCAGCTGTTGTTTGATGGTTTCCCTGCTGATCCTGGACATCCCATGTCTCACGAGGAAGCCAGTGAGCAGTTGGCAACCGCCCAACATTCTCTGGCTTCTGAGGGGCGGGAAAGCAAACCGAGGATGTCAGTTGTAGGGATATTTTAATGATTTTAAACAAAACTTGCCAAACATCCCCAGAAAGGAGCCCAAATTGGGTAGATCCGGGAAACTCCAGTCATATGGTCACCCTACTTTGGCTGCTAGTAAGTGTTGACAATACTGGGCAAGATGGACCAAGGGTCTGACTCAGTATAAAAAACAGCTTCCTATGGTCCACGAACACTCACAGAAGATGTCAAAATATGATGTCTTCCCATAGGCCCTCCAGGGTGCGTGCCGGCTAGGGAGACTGCCTGTGGAACATCTGAGAGCTGGCAGTTTCGCCCCCCCCCCTAAAATTATTTATTTATTTATTACACTTGTATACCATCCCATAGCCGAAGCTCTCTGGGCGGTTTACATAGGATTAAAACAATTAAAAACAATATACAAAAATTAAAACAGCAAAAACACACAACATACACACAATACATACATACATTTAAACCACTACAACACCCCCAAAAGCTACAAAAACAAAAATGTATTTATTAAAGCATTTGTATCACACCCTATATCATTGGAATCCCAGGGTGACATCCAGATAAAATCGAGCAGTATAAAGCAATAATTAATATACAGAAAACTTAAAAGCAATAAAAGCCATTAAAACTATGTGCAGCTTTAGCCCTCAAAGGCTTTGATAAAAACCCATGGTTTAACTTGGCTCCAAACAAAGCCAGCATCAGCACCAGTCACACCTCCAAGGGGAGGGCATTCCACAACCAGGGTGCCACAACAGAGAAGGCCCTCTCCCATGTCCCACCATAATGTATGTCTCACGCTGGAGGGATGCAGAGGAGGGCTTCTCCAACAGATTTCAAAGTACAAAAATCTCCAGCTCTTAGGTGCTCTCTAGGCAACTTCTCCTGGTCAGTGCGCTTTCCAGGATAGCCATAGGAGGATGCATTCCAGAAAATGTGAGAAGCTGTGAGGGGGACCAATGGAATGCCACATGAAAGATGTTTCTTTCTTATGGTTAAAGCAAGAACACCAACACCAGACACCTCATAACTTTACTAAAGGGAAGTGCAACACACACACACCCCCAGCCAGTTAAACTATGGAATTCACCGCTGCAAGACGCTACCACTGCAACTGCACAGTTTTGAATGCAGACACAACTTTGGGAAATTTTGAACCTTTCCCAAGAATTGAGCTCTTGCTCCAGTTCATGTTTGGTGTTGCAACCAGGAGTGATTCACATGATTTGGCTATTGATGGCTACTAGTCCTGACGGCCATGTGCTACCTCCAGTATTGAAGGCTGAACACCTATATACATCAGCTGCTGGGGAACATAGATGGGAGGGTGCTTTTTCACTCATGTCCTGCTTGTGGGTTCCTGATCGACACCTGGTTGGCCACTGTATGAACAGAGTGCTGGACTGGACTAGATGGACCGTTGGTCTGACCCAGCAGAGCTCTTCTGGTGTTCTTATAAACAGGAATGACTTTTTTGTACGTCCCTATTCAGCCACTGTGTGAACAGAATGCTGGATGAGATGGAGCCTTGAGCTGACTGACTCTTTTTATGTTCTTAAGTCCACCATTTCGTCAACCCACCCACCCCCTCCTATCTTGGGGGCAATTTATTTTCTGCAAATGGGCAAAAAGTGAAATAAACTGAGTTATTGGTATCCCCTTAGTTGTGATTCCATTTTTAAAAAATCACATGGTCCACCACAGCCAATACTATTAAATGACAATATTGGCAAATGAGGGTGATGATAGCAAAAAAGGAAATTGGTACTGGAAAGAACAGCATCAAAGAAGCATAAATGTGGTGTAGTGGCAAGAGAGTTGGACTGGGAGTCAGGAGATCAGGGTTCTAGTCCCCATTGGACATGGAATCCCACTGGGTGACTTTGGGCCAGTCACAGGCTGTTTCTACACTGGCCTTTAATAACAACAATAATAATAATAATAATAATAATAATAATAATAATTTTATTTCTTACGCGCCTCTCCATTTGGATCGAGGCAGGGAACAGCAGTAAATATAAAATAAGATAAAATACATAAAACTGATTAAAAACAGGGTGCACGTTATTAAAATAGCAACAAAACATCATAAAAACATCCTAAAAACATTCTAAAATTCCACTAGATATGCCTGCTGGAAGAGACTAGTCTTTATTAGGGATGTGTATCGTATCGTTAAAATGTCTGATAACAGTATGATAAGGTCGTTATCGGACATCCGATTAACAATAATGATACGATAGAAAAACCTCCGATAAACATCCAATCCGAAAATTTTCAGCCCAATTATATCAGATTATCAGACTGCCATATAAACAAACCTATAAGTTCTGTATTTTAAAAGTTAGAGGCTTGAAACTTGGTCATAGTACTTATGGGGTATGCCTAAGTATGTGTATGAAATTTGAGATCGATCCCTGAAACCCTCAATTTTATATGAATTTATTAAAGGTCGTTCAAGTTCTGACAGGTCAGAATGACAGCTCACCACATGCGTTCATTCAGATCTGTCAAAAAGTCGCAGGATCTTTAATAAATTCATATAAAATCAAGGGTTGAAGGGATCAATCTCAAATTTCATACACATGCTTCGGCATACCCCATAAGCATTGTGACCAAGTTTCAAGCCTGTAACTTTGAAAATACTGAAGTTATAGGCATTGTTTTCTTTAAAAATCTGCTCTATAGGGCACAATGGGCCTGCAAATTAAATATCAGATTTCCAATAATTATCGTGAAGATGATATGATTAACCTACGATATTATTGGAGACGATAATTTTTTTGGTCTGAAATTCCGATAACGAGTAAATATGATATTTTTTAGCACATCCCTAGACTTTGTAGTTTTTTTAAAATTCTAAAAGACTGTTAAGTTGACGAGTCTCCTCTGGCAGGTCATTCCACAGTCTGGAAGTGGCAGAAGGAAAGGTCCTCTGAGTAACGGTTGTCAGCCTAGTCTTGGCTGACTGTAGAAAATTCTTCCCAGAGGACCTGAGCGTGCAGGGCAGATTGTATGGGAGAAGGCGATCCTGCAGGTAACCTGGACCCAAACCATGTAGTGCTTTAAAGGTAATGACCAATACTTTGTACTTCACCTGGAAACTAATTGGCAGCTAGTGGAGCGATTTTAAAGCTGGTGTAATATGGTCACCTCTAGCTGTACCAGTGACCAACCTGGCTGGCGTATTTTGAACTAGTTGAAGTTTCCGGACTAGGCACAGAGGCTGTTCCTGGGTGTTTCCTGTGCATCCAAATGATGCACAGGGACTCCCGGAGGCAGGGGGGACGGGGACGGGTTTTCCCAGAGATAAAGAAAACCTGGGAAAACCCGAATCTTCCAGCGGTCCTGGGACCATCCTGAGATTGTGTGAAGTTTGGGTGGCTGTCCCACCTGCTGCCTGCTTACTCGCGAGTAATCATGGCACCAGAAATGGGCACAGAGCCCATCCATGCCCATCAAGGGAGAGGGGGCTGCATTTTCACCATCCATGGGATGGCGGGGGTGTAAGGGCCGTGATTGGGGGGGTTAACTCTACCTCTTTTGGTAGAGCGAGGCCTCGCTCTTGCGTGACCAGCCCAGCTGCTTCGAAAAAATAACCCCCTAAAATGGTGGCTGCGACATCCCTGCTTCCTCCCTGGATGTCGCATGCTGTGTGTATACGCTGGGGGAGGCTCTCGTGATCAGGATATCATGACTGCCTCCCCCCTCCCTCCCGGAATGCCGGGAGGTGTAGAAAAAGCCACAGGCTCTCAGCCCAACCTACCTCACAGGGTTGTTGTTGTGAGGCTAAAATGGAGAGGAGAAGGATTATGTATGACATCTTGGGTTCCTTGGAGGAAAAAAGGCAGGATAGAAATGCAATAATAAAATCAATCAATCAATCTATCAATAAAATTTTCAATGAGGGCCAAAAACTGCCAAAACAGGACGCGCAAAAATAAACAGACGAAAAGTAAGGCCTTTTCCACACCAGGCTTTTTGCCTGGGATGGCCCCCGGCTGCTCCCTGTGCACCGATGGTGTGTTTTAGGTACTTCCAGGATCACCCTCCCTCACTCCCTTCACACCCCTATGGTGTAGAAAGGGCCAAAGTCATCTTAGCTGAACCCTAGTTGTGCAGTGGAGGGGTTGGGTGGGAAGAATCATGCCTAACAGGGTCTCTTGAATCACGACGGATGGATGTAAGCTAGAACTGAGGACCACGAGCAGAAGGGTGCTGTTACACTCATGGCCTTCTTGTTACTTTCCCGGAGGCAGCTGGTTGGCCATGGTGTACACAGAATGCTGAGCTTGAGAGGCCTTTGGTCTCTTTTGAGCACAACCTTTCTGATGTTTTTCATTGCAAATGACATTTTAATGGGAAAAGACGTATGGAAAGTCTCATCGTCCAGAGGAGGAGGGGGAGCTGTAGGGGGTGCAGACATGGTGCTCAACGAAGCCAACGGAATAATAACCGTTCGTGTCCTTTAGGTGATAGCAGACGCTGGCTGATTCCAAGCGAAACCTCAGAGTACATGAAAGGCAGGGAAGTTAAGCAGCCATGCTAATGCCAGTGTAAAGAAGAAGGGCCCACCAAAGAGACACTAATGGAAACTCAGATCCCCAGAACGAAAGTGGCATGTTTTGGAGTCCAAAGGGTGGAGGGGAGAGAGAGGAGGGCTTGTGTGTGGTCTTCCGGATGGCGGTGCCAGGGCTCGGGATATCCCAGCTGCTGGCTTCTTGGACGGGCTCCGATGAAACAGGCTGAGGGGAGGAATGCCTCCCCCGAGCCCTGAATACAGAAAGCGGATCCTGGAGGGCTGGAGGGAAGGAACTCAGTGAGCTGAGAGCGCAGGGCCTGACCCTTTCCGCTCTACAAATGCTTTTCTTTCCAGAAGTGCTGACTGCGAGCATTGGCTTGGTAATGAATTCAGCCACTGCTTTGTGAGAGCCCTCGCTGGCAGTGACAGGCCATTTCCCATCAAGCAGCACAGAGAAAATGGGATTTCGGCTCTCCCCGCCACCCCATTTTTTTCCCCCCATGGTAAGTGTTTCTGATTTCACAGGCTGATGTGCTCACCTCTTGAGTTAATAGACAATAAGCAAAGCAGTGTGAGCTCCTTGTTAAGGAGGTGGCGAAGGAGCGCCTGCCGAACGCGGCACGGGGAGGGCGGCACGGAAAAGCACCGCGCCGTGCCAAAAGGAGGACACCCTCCCCCAAGTGTCATCTCGGCATTTAGCGGGGATCAGTTCGAAAGCATGTGTGAAGGGGGAGAGGGGGGAAGAAAGCCTGTCTGTCTCCCTCTCGCCGTGGAAATAGTGTGAGAGGACAGCCAAATTAGACCAGAAAAAGGCTCCTTCCATGAGGCTCCCTTGAGAGAGCTCGGATATTCTGTAACGAAATGAAAAAAAAAATAGCAAAGAAGAGAAATGACACTTCAGAATAATAGTTGGTGGCTGCCTTCCCTCTGCAAGCAGAGAGCGATTAGTTTTCACATGCCCCCCATCTCTTGCACACAGGTAAGGTCACCCATCCCCCAACCTGTTGCTCTGCAGGTGGGTTGGATTGCAACTCCCATCATTCACAGCCAGCGTGGCCAGTCCAATACATCTGCAAAGCAGCAGGTTGGGAAAGGCCTGCTTTAGACCTTCTTGGCACAGTCGGCTCATTTTGATACTTAACACAACATAAGAAGATAAGAAGAGCCCTGCTGGATCAGACTAAGGGTTCATCCAGTCCAGCATTCTGTTCACACAGTGACCAAGCAGCTGCCCATGGGAAACACACATACAGGATATGAGGGCAATAACACCCCCACCCATGTTCCCCAGCAACTGGTGTGCATAGGCATGCTGACGCTGATCCTGGAGATAGCATAGAGACAGCGGTCCTGTTCAGATGACACGCCAAGCCGTGGTTAGGCCCCTAACCTTTTTGCAGAAAATGGTTAGTGGCTCTGTTTAAACAGGGGTTATGTAGCCACCACGGTTAGGAATGGTTCACACCACATGCTAAGCTATAATGTTTTGCTCAAACTGCTTAACCACCGTGGCTTAGCATATGGTCTCAGCAGGGTCATTAGAACTGTAGATCCTTTCCTCTAATGGGATAATCTGAGTGGAGTGCGGGCATCTTTGGAGGGTAGCTTGTACCTCTGGCCCTGCACTGTTCATTCCTGTAGATAAGGCCAGACTAGTGTGTAGGGCTGTGTGATCGTTTCAAAGTCTCCGATGCTATATGGTATATGTCAATGGGCCCCAACAGTTGTCAGGGCACTCCAATACCGCTATAAAGCAGTAGTGTGGCTCCTGCCTCTGATATACCGCTTTCATACCGCTTTCATAGTGCTATATCCTGCTTGGTGTAGATCTGGCCTTTGTTTCAGTTTGGTTTGGGTAAGGATTTGCCAAATTTTGCAATTGTCTTCATCGTCGGGACAGAAACGGAGTATCTCTCCAATCAAGCATTGTGAGGGGGAAATGGTGCCCTCCTGGCCGCTGGCTGTTGTTACTTTGTTGGAGCTTCGTTGCTGCTTGCAGCTACAGCTCAAAGAGAGACTGTGCTTAAAAAAGAAGAATTTTGTCGGCATGGGGGAAAATTGATGCTGATGATTCTTTCTTGGCAAATCTGCAACCCCCGAACACCTGGAGAATTTCTCCCTGCACAGACACACACAGACACACATCCCACTGCCTTTCTCCCCAGTCTCCCATTTCTTCTAGGGATGTTTGTCCTTGGGAAATCCTGCCCTTTGGGGGCTCATCAGAGTTCTACAGCACCCTAGACTTGGCTTGCATTTGCTAACCGAACTGCTGGTTTTTCCTGAAATCCGGGAACTTTCCCCATTTTTTTTTAATTTGCAGAAATAGGCAATTGCACAAATTGCAACCACAATTTATGCAAATGTCTATTTCCACAAATAATTAAACAAACATGGAAAATCAGCTAGCTGGCCTGTCTCGCTTTGGACTGATTTGGTCCAATTAGTGGAAGACAAGCCAAAGTCCAGGGTCCAAGCCAATGAAAGCTTGTTGAATTCCACCTGCCCAACCCCTCCATCTTCCCTAATTTCTTCTAAGAGAAAATCCTCTCTGAGGCCCTTTCCACACCGGGTATTTTTTCCCAGGGTCGACCCTGTGTGTCCAAATGATGCATGGGATCCCGGGAGCAGGGAGGGACGACCCCTCCATTTTACTGGGATAACTGGTTCCCCGGTTATTCTGATTTTACCAGCGGTCCCGGGACAATCCCAAGAACCGCAGGTGCTGTGGGTGCCCATCCTGGCTTCTTTCCTCCTCTCCATGAGTAGCGGGGATCAGAAGCGGGAAGGAGCCGGACTGGGGGGAGTCTAGGGGCATCGGGGATGGGGAGAGTGAGGTCGGGGCTTTTTTTGTTTTCAACTTTACTTTTGCATTGGAGCGCAAGTGTGCTCCTGGCTCCATTGTGGCCAAAAAAATAATACTGGCAGGAGCGACAAGCGTTACTTTCGGGGCAGCACGCTTGCTGTGTAGAAAGTGGGCGACGATCCAAGAAGCAGGTATGTCTGGGATCGTCCCCCCCTCCCTCCTTCCCTCCCTCTACATTCAAGCTCGGATTCTGACCCCTGGATTGTGACCTGACTATTCCCTTGTATATTCCTGAAACCTTGGACTTGCCCAGACGTATCCTGACCCTGTGGACCGGCTTCCTGACTACGATCCAACGTCTTGCGATTCCAACACTGTTATCTGGACTTCAAACGGCACTTCGGCTTTTGACTGACGGACTAGGTTACTGACCTCGGACCTGGACATTCCTAAGTGGCATCCTTGAAACACGGCAGTGTTCAAGGATTGTGTTGATCCCCATTTTTAAGTGAATCACACTTCCTAGATGAGTATATGGATAGGAAAGCAGGTATCTTTTCATTTCCCTTCTTTTCTGCACTTTCCAATGCAGTAGTCAGCTTAAAAAAATATGTATAAAAATATAGATTTTAGGTTTGAATGCATACAGAAATGCCTACTTTAGGGTGAGATGCATACAAAGCATGTATTTTGTGAAAAATAAATAAATGTGGATACTGTTGGGTTAGGGTTAGGGTTAGGGTTAGGGTTAGGGATGTGTAAAAGGGACAGAAGAGACTTATGAATGAACACAGGCAAAAGCTACAGAGACAGGAAATAGTCTGACCTGTCCATCCAGAATCAAAGTGTGCATTTGAATAGGTATTTTGAAAGAAAATACATACTTAAATGTGTATTTTGGGGGGGGAAATACAGATCGATGTGGACATGAAATAGAACTATGGGTAAAAGATCGTTTTAAAGTGATCCTCCTACCCCTAGTGAAACTGGACCTAGATAATTCCATAGCAGGTGGAAGATTTCGTGGCTGAATGCTCCTTCATGCAAAGCTCCCCCTCCGCAACAAATCCCTGTGCATAGAAAACTAGCATATCAGAGAAAAGACTGGAAAAAACACCTTCCTGATGTGTAGGTTTTGACTTTGCTTGCAATGTGGGGAGATGTTCTCTCATTCAACTCCCCGCTTGCATGGTGAAGTGCCTGCAGCCAAGGACAGTTTTAGCACATGATCAGCTCCCAGCATGATTTACAAGCTCTGGTCTTGCGTGTTCCAAATTGCGTCTCGCTAGGAAAAGTCAACTCGTAGGGGCCAACCTCTCTGAGACCGCGTTGGTCTTCCACAGTCCTCTGTGAAGCACCAGGGGCACCAGCCCAAACCAAACACAAAGGTGACTTGGGCAGAGACGGCCTTTCTATACAAAACCCGCATTAATTATCCGTGTAAAAACCTGCCTTTTAAAAGAAAAGAGAAAAATAAACTTCCTTGCTAACTGTCCTGTGGAGCGTTAGAAAACGAACTACTTTCAACCTTAGGTTTCATGTGATCTCAGTGAAACAGCATGCTTTGAATGATCCTTTATGCTTTCTTTAAAAGAACTAATGGTTTATTATTCCTACTCTTTATAAATGTTTCTTGATTGGGAGGGCGGGTGCATTTTCTGGGAAACTCCTGGGCCTGGTAATATTTGAATCGAAAGAAAATGGGGACATTTTTAGGAGCGTTAAAAACGCAAGAAGCAGAGTTGGCTCAAGGGTTGTGGTGGCGGAGGCAGCACTGAGTAAGATGCCCTGAGGTCTGAGTTCCTTGCCCCTGTCACCATCACCCACTTGGTTTCCCACAGGGCCCAATTTGCACTACTTCACATAGGGAGGATGCAAGGGGATTGCAGGGAGATTCAGGACAGAAAAAAATATCGTCTTATTCTCACAGTGCATAGTTAAACTATGGAATTTGCTGCCATGAGATGTAGCAATGGCCACCAATTGGTTTGGCTTTAAAAGCGGATTAGGCAAATGTATGGAGGGGAAGGCTATCAATGGCTACTAGTCCTGATGACTCTATGCTACCTCCAGTATCAGAGGAGCGGGGCTATGTACACCAGCTGCTGGGGAACATGACCAGGAGGATGCTATAATTGCCCTCATGTCCTGCTCATGGGCTTCCCATGATGCATCTGGTGGGCCACTGGGTCAGGATCATGGTGTCTATTAGGGATGTGCAGGGACCCCCCAGATCAGATCAGGACCCAGATCGGGACCTCCAATTTTGTCCCGAATCAGATTGGACAAAATTGGAGGCCCCCCGGACCGGATTGGGCCCGATCCCGATCCAAAAATCGGACATCCAATTTTTGGATCGGCCGCCATTTTTGTTTTCCCCATAGACTTGCATTGGGGAAAGAAAGCTTTCCCCCAATGCAAGTCTATGGGGAAAAATGGCAGCGGGTGGGTGAGTGGGGGCCTAACTCCCCCCTCCCTGTCCCTCCCCACCCCGTGGTTACTTCCCAGGGCCATCGGCACCCGTGGACAGCCCCAGCAGGTAAGCCCCCCCTCGCGGTTCTCCTTACCTGTCGGGGCCGTCCTCTGCAATCCGCTACCGCCCGGGTGGCAGCGGATGGCAGCGGATGGCCCCGGCAGGTAAGCCCCCCTCACACTCCTCCTTACCTGCCGGGGTGTCCTCTTCCTTCACCTGCCGGAGATCTACTGAGAGCTAGACATCACTGGCACCCGCCGATGGAAGCGGACAGCCCCCCCAGGTAAGCCTCCCCCCCACAATCCTCACCTGGCTGGGCTGTCCGCTTCCATTGGTGGTCGCCCACTGGCGCCTGCCGATGGAAGCGGACTGCCCTCCCAGGTAAGCCCCCCCCCCGCTGTCCGCTTCCATCGGCGGGCGCCCGCTGGCACCCACCAATGGAAGCAGCGGTGGGCGTCAGTGAGCACCCGCCGATCCTCCGTTTTTTTTCTGAACCGGATCGGGTCCTTCCAGACCGGTTTGGAAAAGATCGGACGATTCAGAGGGGTGATCGGAAAACGGATAATTGCATCCGATTTCCCCTGGATCGGCTCCGGATCGTGGATCGGAGCTGATCCAGTGCACACCCCTAGTGTCTATGGACCTTTGGACTGATCCAACATCTGCTCAAAGTTCCGTATCCAGTGTTTTGATCTTCTCATGTCCTTATGGAGGATGTTGCTCCTTCTCTTTCATCTTGTCACTGTTTGCTTGTTTCGAGAAGGAGATGAACAGGCAGTGACAGCAAAGAGGTGGAAGGACAGAAGGGCTGGGAGGCTCTGTGAGAATAGCTATGGTCCCCCTGTTGGGAAATGGCCCTTGACAGTTGCCCAACAATGCTGAACCCTGATGCTGGACCTGATAATAGAAGCCTTGCTGGATCACACCAGATCCAAAAGAGGCTCGTGGCTTCTATTTCAGCTGGGCTGTGAATCCACCCTGGGTTTCAGTCAGAACCAGCCAGCAGCTATCCAAAGTGCTGAACCTCAGCCCCAAAATGGGTTAAGAATCTTGGATAGCTCCTTTAGAGTTCTGATTGAAACCCAGAATGGATTCACAGCCCCGCAGAAATTGGGACCACCAGCCTTCACTGATCTAATCCAACATCCTCTTCTCAAATGGCCGGCCAACTGCTTCCAGAAAGGCCACCAGCATGACATGAAGGCAACAGGTCTGACTTACTCTTGCCTCCCAGTCATGGGTGTTAAAAGGTACATTGCCTCTGAACTTGGAAGCTCCATTTAGCCACCATGGATAATAGCCACTGAGATAACTTTCCTTAAGGGGATTTGTTCAGTCCTTTAAAAAAAAGCCACCTGGCCTGCTGGGGACCATCACGCCACCTCTTCCAGAAACAAATCCCAGTGAGTTAATTGTGCACACTGTAAAGGGACGGTTCCTTTTGCCTGTCCTGAATCTAGGTCTAACCCATTTCGTAGGTTGGACCCCAAGTCCTAGTACCACAAAAGAGGGAGAATGCCATTCTTTACACACCATTCCTAATGGTACTACAAACAGGGTTGGGGCCCTCTGCAAAGAATCCTCTGGGCAGAGCTTCTATTTCTATGGGCCCCTGGTGGCAGGATTACCTGGCAGGAGTGGAAGGCCTCTCTGGGCCACCATTTTCAATTTCCCAGAATGTCCCCAATGTCGCATCACCTTCGGTGGTGTGAGAAATTTAAAATGGCATCTCCATGACCCAGTTGCCCAATGTGGGGGAGGCAGAGCAATTAGTGGTACCAATGGACCCTTTCAGGGCACAGGGCCACAGGTAGCTCCTATAGAATGCCGGATGCTGACGCAGGCCTATGTAGAAATGCATCAGTTTATGTGTGAAGGTGGTACTTTTATTTTTAAAACCTCAAGGTACATGACTTTCCTTACATTGAATCTCTTTTAAAATTTAAAAGCAGAGGTCTGTAATATTTCGGGATCATTTGTCCATGCCATGGGAAAGGATTTGAACTTCTGTACAATCCCCCATCAGAAAGTGTTGCTTCTGAATACCTTAGGTTGTGTTTTTTTTAAAAAAAAAAAAAATCATTACAGGAAGCAGTGTGGAATACATAGATGAGGAGTCCCTGTCTCTGCGGAAAAAATAGGATGGATTTCCCTTTTCTCCTCTCCTAGAAATGGTCTAGGAGCAGCAGCAGGTTGGTCAAACCTTTAGAAGTCACCTCAGTCTTGCTGGCTTCTTAAACATCTGAAGGTGTCAGCCTTATTATAAGAAGCCCCCTCCTATAGAGAGCATGAAACCTCTGGCCTGATGTCTTCTGCATTACAGTGCCACCTCTGATTAAGGTCAGAGGATGGTACTGCAGCTTTCAACCCAGAGAGGATCAGATGATAACAAAGACATCACAGAGTTCAGTCTGACTGTATAAAGTTGCCACTTGTGTCTTGGTTTCTCCACATCTTGCTCAAGTGCAGCTAAGGTGTACATAGACTAGGGATGGATGAATCTGTCTGTTTCCAGTCCAAGTCACTTTCACACATGCTCATTCATAACTTTGTTTCATCCCATTTCTGCAATGATCTGCAATTAAATGCCCACAAACACAACTTTGCATTAATCTGAGTGTATTTTCCCCACTATAAAATACATGTTAGTGTATCTAGTTTACCCTAAAATAGGCACCTTCATCTCAAGGGAGATGGTAAGCCTTATATATTGGAAATATATAAACCCACACATGGATTTAAGGAACTTTTACAAAGTTGATTCCTATTTGCTGGAGTGAAACTGTTGAAAGAGCCAGCATGATCCATCGGAGTTCAAGTCCAGCCCATCTGCAGCGCTGGACATCAGGTTGGGGAAAACTGCTAGAACATTGAGTTCTGAGGCTAAAGAGTTTGGGCATTAAGGTCCAGAGATCTACACCGTTTGATGCCATGGTTAAAAGCAAAGTACAAACAAACACACCAAGAAAGAGATACACACACACACACACACACACACACACACAAGTATAGGTAATGCACAGGTATTAAAGAAGACTGATGCATATGTTAATGGCAACCATTTTCAGCGCATAGGAAGATAAACGTTCATTACTTCGTGCATGCAAGTGCCATGGGAGGCTGTGGCTAATTTAGCCAAGTAATTAACTGTCTCCTTCCCTAAACTGCATCGAAGGAAGTTTCTGGACCCTAATGCATTACCTAGGTAAATTAGTTTAGTAATTAACTGCTTCATCATCGGAACTGTACCTAAAGAAAACACCAAGCTCCCTGCTTGGGAAGCAAATACATAATGCAGAAATACAATGGCCAGATATTCCCAGGGGACGGGCATTATTAAATAAGATGCAGAAACCGGCAGCAAAGAAGTTCAGAATCGGAAAAGTGATACAGTAGGAGATACCTCTGTGCTATTCATGCTGAGTAGGGATTGGAGCCATGCAAACTGTCCCAAATTTAGGGATGTTTGAGGAATTTGTTCCAAGTAATTTTTGATGGGGATTTTACCCAGTTCACACCTTCTGGGCCAAATGCAGATGTGGTTGCAATCTAGGATCGAAGTCCAGTCATTGTCAATCTTCCAATGTGATTTGCAGACCAAAATGAAAATTGGTTCAACAGGATGTGCACACTTCGAAAAGAAGTATGTTTGAAAAATGCATACATTTGAAACATGTATACATTTCCAAATGAGTGCATTTCAAAGTTGTCTACATTCCAAAAATGGGTACGCTCCAAAAATGTGCCCAAATGATGCTTGCATTTGGAAAAATACACACAGAAATACGAGCGGGTTTTTATGCGCAAGGGGGAAAAAAGCAAAGCTCACAACCTGATACAGAGCCTATCGACACTACTGCTTTAAAATGCTTTAAAACGATTTAAAACAGTTTATAACAGTTTTGAGACCTGATGGGGCCCAGGACACACTCCATATACAGTTTTCAAAACGTTTTCGAAGTGTTTTATCCTGCTTGTGTAGATAGGCTCACAGACTCCATTTAGAATGAGCTTTAAGATGGAATTGCATTTAGCAACGTATGTTGAATCAATCCTAGATATATCTCTAGGATTCGCTGAGAGCACAAAGTTGTTTTTAAATGTATGTTGTCTTTGAATGCTATCTGCTTTACGTTTTTATGTTTTTAAATTTTGTATATCGATTTTTTAATGTTTTTATGTTTTAAACTTTTGTAAACCACCCAAAGAGCTTCAGCTATGGGTTGTATGGAAATGATGATGATGATGATCATCATCATCATCATCATCATCATCAATAATTTTGGCAGACTTGAGTTTTGCGAATTTGCACATCCCTGCCCAAACTCACCTTGGATTAACTCAGAAATTAGCTGAGATCTTCCGGGGGGGGGGGAATCGGAGGGCTGGGGGGGGGGAAATCCCCTTGTCCATCCCTCTCTATCAGTGCTTCCACCATCCCCTGCCACCCAAACAGACTCCCTCTCCACTTCATTTAGTTAGTAAGTGGCAGCAGGATCATGTGAGTTGGAGAGAAGAGGAAAGTTAACCCCTACCCTCCCTCTGTTTCCATCGCATTAGGTAACAACTTCTCAGGCACAAACCCGGAGAGACCACGAGAGCTATATCTCCCATGCTATCTCTCCTAGAGATTTACTGATTTACTTAAATCCATTCCATCTCTGGGCGGTTTACAAAAATGAAAAACATTGACATTTAAAAGCCAATATACAAAAATTAAAAACATAAAAGCCTAAAAACAAACTACATATCATTTAAAACTGTACAGGGGTCCGTTAAAAAGCTCAACATATGCTGTTAAATGCCTGGGAGAAGAGAAAAGTCTTCACCTGACACCAAAAAGGTGACAGTGTTGGCGCCAGGCGAGCCTCATCGAGGAGATCAAAGTTGGGGGGCCACCACTGAAAAGGCCCTCTCCCTTGTTGCCATCCTCCGAGCTTCCCTCGGAGTAGGCACTCAGAGGAGGACCTTAGATGTTGATGGTAGTGTACGGGTAGGTTCGTGTCGGGAAAGGCATTCTGTCAGGTATTGCATTTCGTGGATTGTCAGGCATCATTCATTCCATTATCCAGTCACTGATGGAATTAGCTTTTTCTCAATTTCCCGAATTTGTTTTCACATCAGAAAGTGCACATGTATTTATGAAAATTAGGGCTGTGAGCAGCCTTAGGATGAAGCCCTGAATCTGAGTCGAGGTGGGCTGATTCAGCCTGCCGCTGCCCAAATACAAGGTGGTCCTGCATTGGTCTGAGGTGAAGTGGATCAGTTCCTTCCTTGGGCAAATTTGCTCAGCAGAATGATTCTATGCTGCATGAAGGAAATTGGCACAAATTTGGGGAGATTCCCCCATTGGATCGCTGATCAATTTTGTGCAGATGTCCTGTTCGTACAAGTGAGGAGCGATCACAAATGGGAATGGGAATTGGGCATCAGATGAGAGGCAATTTGAGACCTAGGCCATGTCTACACCAACCTTTTATCCCGGGCTAGTCACCTGGTCATCCCCGAGCATCCAAATAACGCACAGAGGATCCCGGGGTGAACCAGGGATGACCTATCCATTTGCCCAGGATATCTGGGACTCCACTTGTCCTAATTTTCCCCATGTCTCGGGAGGATCCCAAGGTCTATGGGCAGTGTGGGCACCTCAGTTGTATCTTCCTATTTCCAAAGGAACCTTTTGCATCGCATGTCTTGAATGGCAGTGAGCGAGTCCCAGCTATATACAGCATTCTCCATAAGGAAGATGATCCACCACCTTCTGGTTGGCTGTTTAAAAAAATGCTGACGATCTCCTCCCCGTGGCTTTGTAGGCCTTCATTATTCCCTTTTCACCCTGGGCCTGAGGCTGGGATTACTCTTTCCTCCAGATCGTTCAGAAGCCCTTGTCTGAACTGAAATTTTCCAGTTCCACTGCCCGCCCCTCGCCACTGCTCTTTTCCCTCCAAGGAGAGCTGCGCAAATTCATCTTGCTCCCTCAGGCACCATTCATCCCCATTTATAATTTACTACATTTATAAGTTTATTAAATGAGTTTTCAACCGTGGTGAATCTAATCAGCGTACCACAAGTGCCGCGACTGCACGCCGCCCATCCCGCTGCACATAGTACAAGGCGAACAGATTTCTTTCCATTTTAGCTTGCATTGCGCCGCAATGGTGAAGAAAGTCAGCTGTGAACCAGAGGAGCGGCAAAACCAATCTTGCCTCTACTTTGGGCTCACTTGATACTAAGCTGAGGCAAGGCAGCGTCATTCAGTCTCAGTCCTGGCCCATTTGCAATACGAAGCTCATAATATAACATTGGCCTCCCTTGCTGGGTTGTTGAAGGAATTGCAGGGCAAATCCAGCTAACCTGGGCAGGATCTACACTGCTGTTTTAAAGCGCTTTAAAACAGCAGTGACAACTGTTGGGGCCCAGGACATACTCCAAAACAGTTGTCACTACTGTTATAAACCGCTTTAAAGCGCTTTAAAGCAACAGTTTAGATCTGCCCCAGGGGTCCCAATCTAGACCTCTGCGACTCCCCAGGGGGGCATGCCCCCATCCCCTGGCTCCACCTCCTTTTGCCTTAAGTCCCACCCACCACTGGAATGCACCCTCCCAAGGGCATCTCCAAAATTGAATTCAGCTCTCAGGCTGAAAGAGGTTCGAGACCCCTGGATTACTGGGATATGGTACAGGGAATACTATACACAGTCTAAAGTACTAGGTACTTATTATCCACAATCCAGCCATGGACTTGGCCATGGCTAACACGGCCCCAGACAGAACTAAAGATGGAGAAATCTGTCTATAGCAGTTTCCTTCAATCATTTTCCCCATCTTATGTACATTCTGTTCCATTTCTACATCAGTTGGCAACTCAAAAAAAAAAAACGGCACAAACATTTTATGCAGTTTTGCTTAATGCACACTTTTTTACAATCGCATTTCTTCAATCCAATACAGTTTTGTGCTCCCCCCCCATTAATATATGAATCTTTTGTTTTATCTAAAGAATTGCATCGCAAAATTCTGAGAAGTGCAAATGACAAAGCTATTTGCTGTTCTGCTCCATGTGTATTGTTTTGGGAAGTGCAAACTTCATAGCGAAATGCAAACTGAATTAAATTCTGTTTCATCTCTCGACCGACAAGCCTGGAGGGATCCCTTTTAGACAAGACTGATACATTTCGAATGGAGCTGTGGACAACTGGCCTATGAAACTTCTCTATCCTAGTGGTGGGTGGAGAAATGCGGGGAGGGAGGTCACCAATTTTTCTCTGAGAGGAGGATAAATTCACCAACACATAGGGCTTATAATTGTGGTAGGGAGGCACCCATGGCAGTGGGGGCCTTCTCTACCATACTGCACTGGCAAGATGAACTCTTGAGTCAGCAGAAGGCAATTCATGGTCTTACAATGCCAGCTTCCTCCCCCTCCCAAAGCCTGCCACTCACACACACGCCGTTTGCTTGAGTCAGCACCCGGCAAAAGATGCTGTGATGACGATGGTGTTTTCCCAGCATTTACAACCTGATGTGGTTCTCAGGGATTGGCTCGCCCCACTTCTGATCCAGCAATTGCCTCTGGAGAGAAGGTCGGGTGACTCTAATGCATAACAAAAGGGTAGCAGGAGGCACGGCTCACAGAACAATGGTTGTTTCTAATTAAAAACTGTGTCAAATGTGAACGGTGAGGTCTCTGAAACTCTGTGAGGTGTGGAGAAAGGGCAATGGAGAGTTTTTCTTCCTCTCCCACAATACTAGAACTCAGCGTTAGTCAATGAAATTCAGAACAGACAAATGGAAGTTCTTCTTCATACGACACATGATTCGTAACGGCACAACACAGGGTTATTCAGCTGAATTGTAAGAGATTTCAAGACAGCCAAAGAGAAAGTAATTCATTGCCATGAGGTGAGGTGATAGCATCCAGTTCTGGGC
Source organism: Anniella stebbinsi (assembly GCA_029215795.1). Lineage (NCBI taxonomy): Eukaryota > Metazoa > Chordata > Lepidosauria > Squamata > Anniellidae > Anniella > Anniella stebbinsi. The sequence continues at coordinate 357,669,303 of JARDYH010000002.1, read as the reverse complement.
AACACACTTCAAGAAGGATGAAGACAATATGGAGCATGTTCAGAGGAGGGCAACGAGGATGATCAGGGGTCTCGGAACAAAGCCCTATGAGGAGAGACTGAAAGAACTGAGCATGTTTAGCCTGGAGAAGAGAAGATAGCACTCTTCAAATACTTGAAAGATTGTCGCACAGAGAAGGGCCAGGATCTCTTCTTGATCATCCCAGAGTACAGGATGCAGAATAAGGGGCTCAAGTTACAGGAAGCCAGATTCTGGCTGGACACCAGGAAAAATTTCCTGACTGTTAGAGCAGTATGACAATGGAACCAATGACCTAGGGAGGTGGTGGGCTCTCCCACATTAGAGGCATTCAAGAGGCAGCTGGACAACTATCTGTCATGTATACTTTAAGGTGGATTCCTGCATTGAACAGGGGGTTGGACTTGATGGCCTTATAGTCCCCTTCCAACTCTACTATTCTATGATTCTGTGATGAGGGCTGATGAGAGCTGTAGGCCTAAACTTAGCTGAAAGGCTACAAGTTGCTCATCTCTGCTTTAGCAGATGATCCCTGTAACCAACCTGTAACTAAGCCTAAGCACTTGTAACTACAATAATGGTATATTCTTCCCCTGTTTATTCATGATTCCATTTTTCCCACCCCTTCCTCTAGTGCTTCCCCTGTCCTGAATTGAATTTTACTTTGTAAGCTTCTTGGGACAGAGACCTGTCCTAAAACTATCAGGGCCAAAATAAGGTGGGCATACATTTTAAAACAAATAACAGATATGAACCATTCCTAATACATATAAATAATAAGCATGAAAACATGGTGAGTTTACTAACTTCCAAAGTGAGTGCTGGACAAACCTACTGTGTAGTAAATTAATTCAGCAAGCAAAGAAGTGCTTTCCATATGGTGCCATCAGGAAGAGTATGGCTATAATCCTTAGTGACTGGGCTCCTGTATCTTTAACAGTTGTATTGAAAGGGGGATTTCTGCAAGTGTCCTTTCTATGCATGCAGCACCTGGTGAAATTCCCTCTTCATCACAATAGTTAAAGCTGCGGGAGCCTTGCCCTCTTTTGTAGCTGGTCACTCTAGTATAGCTCCTGCAGCTTTAACTGTTGTGATGAAGAGGGAATTTCACTAGGGTGACCATCCGCCCGGATTTGTCCAGACATGCCCAGAAAATGGGGAGCAAATTCGCATCTGGGGGAAAAAACTGTTTTGGGGGGCCAAATCCGGAAATTTAGCCCCCCAAAAGGGTGACCAGATGGCCCTGGGCAATCCGGGCCAACCGGGGGGCGGTGGGGGCAAACCGGGGCGGCGGGGGTTCACGCGGCAGTGGCGGGAGGCGGGCGGGTGGCGCGAGGCGGGCGGTGCGAGGCACTTACCTGCTGGGGCGTCAGCTTCCCTCCAGTGCTCAGAATCTACTGAGAAACAGGCTTCGCGGCCTGTCCCTCAGTAGCGCGCCGGGTGATGACATCATCACCCAGCGCACTACTGAAAGACAGGCCAGGAAGCCTGTTTCTCAGTAGATTCCGAGCACCGGAGGGAAGCGGATGCCCCAGCAGGTAAGGAGCGAGGCGCGAGCGGCGCAGGGCGAGTGGGCGGGCAGCGCGGGGAGGGTGGTCAGCACGGCGCGGGGGCGGCACGGTGTGGGCGGGCGGTGTGAGGCATGCGGGTGGGGGGCGGCACGGGGTGGGTGGGTGGCGTGAGGCATGCGGGCGGGGGGGCGGGCGGCATGGGCGGGCGGGGGGGGCAGCGCGGGGCAGGCAGGCAGCGCGAGGCATTAGGGCGGGGGGCATGTGGCACATGCGGGTGGGCGGGCGGCGCGAGGCATGCAGGCAGGCGGCGCAAGGCATGTGGGCGGGGGGCGCGGGCGGCACGGGGCGGGTGGGTGGCGCGGGGCAGGGCGGGGCAGTGCGGGCGCACGGTGGGGGGGTTGTTTTGAGTGGGTGGGGTGGCGGGGGGGACCGGGATTTTGGTTCTCAAAATCTGGTCACCCTAAATTTCACCAAGTGCTGCATGCATCGAAAGGACACCTGCTGAAATTCCCTTTTCGATACAACTGTTAAAGAAGATACAGGAGCCCGGTCCTCCTTTCCATAGGGTCACCGTAGAATAGGGGCGAACTCATACGTCTTCAAGCATATCCCAATTTTCATCTGTGAAGTGTTGGAGAGTACGCCTATTGGACCCCAATGTCATGGATCCATTAATATTCCTCAGCCGGCAGACTAAGCAATGTTTCCAGGAGTCCAGGAGAGCACAACACCCTAGGAAAATGGAAGCCACATCCAATCTGTTTTTCTTCTCCTTTGAAAGAAAACGGTTGCATTGATCTCACTGTGTGATAACGTGCGATGGAACCTTTTAGTAAAGCAGCCAATTTTGACTTACGCTGAAATCTTCTTTGGGTAAAACAAAGATTAAACATAAGCCCGTGAAGGATGCTCTAAATTCTACATGGTGTTAATCTGGCTGATGCATGTTCTTTAAAACAAAGGAGCAGAAGGTTTTATCCAAGGGGTATGATGATCACCAGCCTAGGCTCAGAGGAATCCGATTTAACAAACCCCCTGAGACAAAGTGGTCGTGGGGGGGGACGGACTTCAGCTTGTAAGGCGTTTCTCTTTCTTGCCCACCCCTCCTTAATTGCCTTGGTTTCTTTCCTCTAATGCCCCCCCCCCAAAGCAATTGTGGTTTTACAGAAGCACAGGAAACCAAGGCTACATTTCTGCTTCATAGCAGTTTTGAAGTGCTGTTGGGGCACATTCCACATACTGCTTTCGTAGGCTGACCATATGAAAAGCAGGACAGGGCTCATGTAACTTTAACAGTTGCAGAGAAAAGGGAATTTCAGCCGGTGTCATTTGTATGCCATTAGTCCCTGGTGAAATTCCCTCTTCATCACAACAGTTAAAGGTGCAGGCACTATACTAGAGTGACCAGATACAAAAGAAGGCAGAGCCCTTGCAACTATAACTTTTCATATGGTCAGCCTAGCTTTCATAGCGTTATTTCCTGCTTTTTATCTCACATCATCCAAATTACCGCAACGAATGTCATTGTGTGTCCTGCGAGGTATAAATGTGCAAGAGGAATATGGCGTTACCATAACAGGATCTTAATGAAGCTCCATCAGACTAGTGATTCATTGCACACTCATTACTAGGCACTCACGGATTTTTTTGCACTTCCCTGTCATGATGTCGTCTGCCTCCCGCACGGCTCCAACACACCTCCCGCCCTTTCTAACCTTCTTCGTGCCACAAAAATAGCACCCCACTAAATCTGATTTATTTAAAAGACGGAAGTTGCCGCTATCGCCTGCTGTGTGCAGGAGAAGCAGCGGGATCAAAACGGCCCACTGAATGGGCCACGTGCAAGTTGTTTACTTCCTCTTTCAAAAGAGGAAGTAATGAGGGACAAATTCACGGGTGGAGAAGTGATGGTAAGGAAATGCGATTTCCCCCCGTGTGATGACGCTCAAGGTGAAGCTCTGGCCCAGGTTTCTAGTTCCTGAATATTTGTTCCTGATCCACATCAATGAAAAGCCCTGGGACAGCTCTTGGCCAGTGCCGGAGATTGACACAGTCAGGGATCCACAGCAAGGCTGGCATGAAGGACAGGTATGCTTGGGCACCTGCCGAGGGCCCAAAATCCAACAGGGGTCCATTAGTAAGAGCCTCCTGGACTTGTTCCTTCTCTTAACCACGGCCACCCACTTGCTCACCGGCCTCTCGCTTTGGCCTAGACAATAGTGGTGGTGAGAAGGAGGAACAGGAGATGCCATGGTCAACTTTTTCCCTGTCTCTCTGCCTGTCAAGTAAGCAAGCAAGCGGGAGCAATGATGAGAAAAAGGATGAGGAGAAAGAGGTGCTGCTGACCCTGGCAGTGAGTAGGGGACCCATTGTGGGTGCCTTGTCTGCAGCCCCTCCCCAAAGCCTGGAGCTGGCACTGACCCAGAGGCATGTCAGGGATCTGTTGAGACAGGTGTGTTTGCCATGTCCACTTCAGGTGGGGGTTATGGAAAACCAGGAGCAATGCAAGTTTGTCTTTTGCCACATTTGACGCTTGGTCTGTCATGCATGCATCTGCCGTGCAGTTACATTGAGGGCCACAGCTGCTTGCTCAATTTCTTTGGGCTTCGTTGTAGCAGGTAGTTCCAAGAACTTGGGTTCTCACTCCCCTCCCTACTCATCAAGCACTAAGATCCATTCTATACATTATGCAGATTGAGGTGGTAGAATTCTGGACTGTACTAGGGCACATTTGGTAGGGTGACCTTATGGAAAGGAGGACAGGGCTCCTGCACCTTTAACTGTTGCATAGAAAAGGGAATTTCAGCAGGTGTCATTTTATGCAGGCAGCACCAGGTGACATTTCTCTCTTCCTCAAGACAGTTAAAGCTACAGGAGCCCTGCCCTCTTTTGTATCTGGTCATGCTAGTTTAGATCCTGCAGCTTTAGCTGTTGTGATGAAGAGGGAATTCCACCAAGTGTTGCATGCTTACAAGTAGGGGTGTGCATGCCAAAAAATATCGTCGTTTATCGTTATCATCATTTCGGACCAAAAACATTATCGTCTTCATTCATATCGTAGGTGAACCAGATCGTCTTCACGATAATTATCGTGAAAAAAATGATATTTTGCAGCCCTATTTTTAAAGAAAAAATGCCTATAACCTCTGTATTTTAAAACTTAGAGGCTTGAAACTTGGTCACAGTGTTTATGGGATATGCCTAAGTATGTGTATGAAATTTGAGATCGATCCCTCCAACCCGCGATTTTATATGAATTTTTTAAAGATCGTTTCCGTTCTGACAGGTCTGAATGAACACACATAGCGAACTGTCATTCTGATCTGTCAGAACGGAAAAGATCTTTAAAAAAATTCATATAAAATCGAGGGTTGGAGGGATCGATCTCAAATTTGGCACATTTTAACGATACAATACATGTCCCTACTTACAAGTGACACCCGCTGAAATTCCTTTTTCTATGCAACTTTTAAAGATGATGGAGCCCTGTCCTCCTTTCCATACGGTCTCCCTAACATTTGGTGGTGGGGTGTCAGTACATAAAAGAAGAAGAAAAATCCTCCCTGGATGTAAAATTAGCACATCCGCAAGAGGGCGACATTATCCCTCCCTGATGTGCTATTTCTCTGCAGTCAAGGATGTTGTATTGTGCACAAAGGCATTTTTCAAAAAGTAAGTGGTACAGCCACGAGTGCCTAGGTTGGGCATGTGTCCTCTTTTACAGAAGACTGTCCTCTATTGGAAGGCACTCTCTTTTTGAAGAGATGTCCAGTCCACGTCTGGAGTAGGGATGTATGAGAAATTCATTTCAGTTTATTTTTAATCTGGATTTTCCCAGTTCTAACGTTCTGGACTAAACATACAGATGCAATTGGCAGTTGAAGTCTGTACTTTTCTGAGTTTGATGTGACTTCACTCATTGGCAAAATGCATGGAAAAGCGGCAGCAGGCTCACTTCTCACAAGTGATTGAACAAAACGATTGTCCATTTCTCACAAAGGAATTGGAACGTGCCTGAATGTTTTGCCTCACATCTTGGGGTCGTCAAGGGCTAGAGGATTGCTCTCCTTCATTATTTGAAGGCTGGGAATCTGGGCTAGCATGGAGCCCTCTTCAGAACATGGGCTGTGGGCTGCAGCCCACTTAGTTAAAGTAGCTATGAAAGGATGAGAGAAGCTCATGGAGGATAGGTCTATCAATGGCCCTCCATGTTCATAGAGCCTCCAACTCTACAGGTACAGAGACAGTATGCCCTTCGGAATTCACATTATTTACTGCAGGGCAGGGCACCATCCCTGCTGGGCAGTGTACTAGGCCTAAGGAAGATGGGGATACATCTGCAATACATGTGCAACATCTAAGTCATTATACATCTAAGTGTAGTTGCTATGAAGCCCAACTCCCTGGATTTACCATGCATGCACAGCAGTAGCCAGGATCTCCATTGACCCAACCTCCTTCCTAGTATGGATGGGGCTGTCTCTGCCCCTCCCTCCACCTCCAGTAAGAAATGCAGACCAGACGATTGCAGAGAATGTCAGCAGGAAATGTCTAGGCCCTGTGGTAATCCTGTGGTAATCCTGACGATATCACTGGGATTGCTATGAGGCCTAGAGACCTCTCTGACTCAGGATGGATGCTCTAAAAGCAAGTGTGTGCTGATGACCTCCAAATTAATGCATTTTTAAGGGAGCCATTCAGAATTGAATGCAGGGTGTCTGTCCCTCATCACTCAACAGCACGTTGGACTAGATCACCCTTGGTCTGATTCACCAAGGCTCTTCTTATGTCCTTAAGTTTTGCCTGCCTCTTGTAAATCTGTTCCCCGCCTCAAACCCACACATGGCATTTTTGATTTATAGGAATGGAGCTAATGCCAGATAAACAGACCAGTTGGAGGTAGAAAGAGGGCAGAATTAATAGATTAATAGAGTGTGGTAAAATGCCTCATAATCACCCTTGATTTCCTTGTAAAGTTATTAAGGGTGCGTGTCTGTCTCCTGATATCTTTGCTTGAAAAATGAATCCAAATTGGTTTGGCTGAGAGCCCTCGTCATACGGATTGAAAACCGTCGGAAGGTCCATAAACCAAAGGGAACAATAATGCATTGAGAAGGAGGGAGGCATCAGCTGGGAACGTTACAGTGTTGTGTTAGCGGCCCCGGTTCTATCTCACGCCTCCAATTAATTACTCAGAAGAGGGAACCAAGCAGCACATTAATTAAATGTTCAGATGACATTAAAGGGAGAGGTGTTACAGACACCCATGAAAAGAGAGAAGACATATATATATATATATATATATATATATATATATATATATGCATGCCTAGAAAGGTTATAAGTATTGGCAGGAAATCTTCTTTTAAAAACATGGAATTCAACCTACACAAATGCTAGATGAAAGCACCCTTAGCCTATAATCTTTGATGGAGTGGAACCTGGGAAGGAGCAGGGAGTGAGGGGTGTCTCATCAGGAAAAAAAATACATGGAGGCGAGAGCACAGAAACAAGAATATAAGAGGGAATTATTGATAATGAAAGTTGCCCAGTTGCAGTGCAAAGATGGGCTTTGTTTGTTTAAATTCGGGTGACTGTATGAAAAAGGAGGACGGGGCTCCTGGATCTTTAACAATTACATAGAAAAGGGAACTTCAGCAGGTGTCATTTGTATGCATGCAGCACCTGGTGAAATTCCCTCTTCATCACAGCAGTTAAAGCTGCAGGAGCTATACTAGAGTGACCAGATACAAAAGAGGGCAGGGCTCCTGCAGTTTTAACTGTTGTGATGAAGAGGGGATTTCACCAGGTGCTGCATGCACACAAATGACACTTGCTGAAATTCCCTTTTCCATGCAACTGTTAAAGAAGATACAGGAGCCCGGTCCTCCTTTCCATACGGTCCCTCTATTTAAATTCACCACTGAAGCTGGGGAGGAGGCAAAAGCTGCTTCTCCCCTCTTCCCTGCCCCTGCTCACATGTACTCTAACTGTTCCTGTATTGCAGAGACACTCCTGATATTCTCGCCCGCTGGGAAATCACAATGTTTCGTCCCTATTTTCAGTTTTAGGGGTGATCCCACATTATTGTGTGACCATACGAAAAGGAGGACAGGGCTCCAGTATCTTTAACAGTTTCATAGAAAAGGGGTTCCAGCAGGTGTCATTTGTATGCATGCAGCCCCTGATGAAATCCCCTCTTCATCACAGTAGTTCAAGCTGCAGGAGCCCTGCCCTCTTTTGTCCCCGGTCACTCTAGTATAGCTAGAACAGCTTTGACTGTTGTGACGAAGAGGGGATTTCACCAGGGGCTGCGGGCATACAAAGGACACCTGCTGGAATCCCTTTTTCTGTGCAACTGTTGAAGATGCAGGAGCCCTGTCCTCCCTTTCGTACAGTCACCCTACTGTATTCAAAACAATGTTGTTAGGGTTGTCATTCTTCAAGTACCAGTGCCCCTCCACTCCCCTTCAGGGGCTCTTAAATATCTTACTGGTTGCATCTTGTCCCTTTCTAGCACTCATGCCTATCAGTGCAAGCACATGAATGCTGAAGTTCCTTGCAGTGCGCAGTTGCCATTGCGCAAACTGCAGCTGCTGAGGTCTATTTTGAACAGTTGGCAATAGATTGCAGGACAATGATGTCTTTCAGCCGCATCTTCCGTAGGATGGGCGAACCTGTCAAATTCGATTCCGCTCAGTTTCTAATTTTTCCTACATTATGTTTGTTGCATCCCATTTCTGCATCGGGGGCGAATTTGTGGCTTTTTAAAAATCTGCACAAAGATGCATGCATGTTTTTTGTGTGTGTGCACGTTTAGCTCAACGTGCACATTTTTGTGGAACTTTTCTAAATATATGTGGGTTCTTTGCAAAGAATTCTCAGAATATAGAATCATAGAATCATAGGATAGTAGAGTTGGAAAGGGCCTATAAGGCCATCTAGTCCAGCCCCTTGCCAAATGCAGGAATCCACCTTAAAGCATCCCTGACAGTTGGCTGTCCAGCTGCCTCTTGAAGGCCTCTAGTGTGGGAGAGCCCACAACCTCCCTAGGTCATTGGTTCAATTGTCATCCTGCTCTAACAGTAGCTGGCAGTGGAGGCAGAACAGGAAAGGAACATGAAGGGCAACATTTTATTTATGTATCTATTTATTTGTGGCATTTGTATACAACTGAATATAAAGCAAGCAAAGCTCTTGGTTGCCTTGCCTCTGAATTCAGAGGTAAATGAATAGGTGGGAGGGGAGATTGGCTTTGCCAGGTGTGTAATCCTCTGGATAACCCGGTCACCGAGGTGGGTCATGTACACTTCCACCGGGTGTCGGGTGCCATTGGACTCAACCTTGGAGATCAAGCAGTGGTTGTTGGGAGGTTTTTTTGCTTCCTGTACCACAGGGGCTGCTACTTAGAGGAAATGCCCATAACAGGGATGCGCACACCCAAAAATATCGTATTTCATCGTTATCGGAATTTCGGACCAAAAAAATTATTGACTCTGATAATATCATAGGTGAACCGCATCATCTTCACGATAATTACTGGAAATCCGATATTTAATTTGCAGCCCCATTGTGCCTTATAGAGCTGAATGTTTTTAGAAAACAATGCCTATAACTTCTGTATTTTCAAAGTTACAGGCTTGAAACGTGGTCACAATGCTTATGGGGTATGCCTAAGTATGTGTATGAAATTTGAGATCGATCCCTCCAACCTTCGATTTTATATGGTTTTTTTAAAAGATCCTGCAACTTTTTGACAGGTCTGAATGAGTGCACATGGCGAGCTGTCATTCTGACCTGTCAGAACTTAAACGATCTTTAATAAATTCATATAAAATCGAGGGCTGGAGGGATCGATCTCAAATTTCATACACATACTTAGGCATTCCCCATAAGCCCTGTGATCAAGTTTCAAGCCTCTAATTTTTAAAATACAGAAGTTATCGGTTTATTTATATGGTAGTCCGATAATCCGATATAATCGGGCTAAAAAATGTTCGGATCGGATATTTATCAGAGGTTTTTCTATCGTATCGTTATCATTAATCGGATGTCCAATAACAACCTTAGCGTATCATTATCAGACATTTTAACGATACGATACACATCCCTAGCCCATAATGCTCCTGGTCTTAGATATCAGGTGACACCAGAGAGCCAATCCCAAGCCACTTTCCAGATTGACTCAACTCCCTCAGTCTTGGATGCTCGTCCCAGAAAGAAGTCCGCAGGTTCTCCTCCTGTGCCGGCCTCGCCTATTGCTGTGGGTCCGCTCGACGTATCCACCGCTGGGCCTGAGGTCCTGACACCACAGGTAGCATGACACTCAGCAAGCACTGCTTCACCTGACAGCTTTCCAAAGCAAAATCATAAAGCAGCCTAAGGGTGGAACCAGCCCTGATTTTTTTCACAGAAACGAAACTTTCCATTTTTTTTGTTTTCTAAGACAAGAAGTTTCTAGTCCATAAGACTTCTCAGGCAAGCCTGAAAGTGGATGGGGGGGGGGGACTGATCAGCACAGGGATGGTGGGAGATGCGAGGCTTCGGTTGCCTTGGGCAGAGGCTTTCCCATGACTATGAGAAGCATAGTCAATCAAGAAGAACAAACAGAAATGAAACAATGTGTGCTCACACAAACACACACAGGTACACACCCCAGGCATACAATAGGCACAGTGGAGGCAAATCCCAGAAGGTTAGCTTGCTTTATCTGTTACGCAAACACAGCAAAGGCTCCCGTGGGTGACATGTTCAAAACAACAATAACAACCAACCATTATATTGGGACAGGAATGTCCATGGACTAGAACCACACCGTTTTTCTTGCGGCTGACATTTGGCTGGCGGCGAGAAGAGAGCGGTGACTTTGCTCGGGGAATGGTCTTAATGGAAGAGGGGAGTCTCCTAGAGATGCAATTTGCCATCATCGTTTTCCCTGGGGTCAGAGCGCGGTAGGATGAGTTGGCCTGAACTGAGGCTGTTCTGAAACACAGGGCTTGGATGATGCGCTGTTACAAAGCCTGCTCAGCCCATATATCGTTTGCAAATAATGACGGGGTGTTTTGTTTTGTTTTTGCTGAGACAATGTAAGGGCCGAATTACGCATGATGTTAGAGCCACGTGCATCTTCAAGCCCCAATGGGTCACTCTTCATCCAGCGGAGGCTGGGGGCTGTACGCGGGGCAGTGAATCCGCTCCAGGGTTCAGCCAGAATCTTGGTGCCTTGGATAGCTCCTTCACAGTTCTGCCTGGTTCTGGCTGAACCCCGGAGCGGATTCACCACGCCACGGATATTGGAGCCCCCAGCCCCCACTGCCTCCTTCACAAACAGCCCTCTGAAGGCAACCGTAGTGACAGGAGGGAGTCCTTCACCCTGCCTCTTCCCCAGCTTTTCACACACACGCACGCACGCACACACACACACAGAGCTGATTTTATACTTCCGTACTCTCAGACCTCTGCTTCTGAGGCCCAGGTCATTGGCATGACCGAAGCCAGTGGAGGTGAGTGGCTCTGATTTTGGTGGGGCTGTGAATCCATTCTGGGTTTTGGTCAGAACCAGCCAGAACTCCAAATGAGCTATCTGAGGTGCCAAGCCCTATCCTCAAAATGAGTTCAGCACCTTAGAGAGATCCCTTAGAGTCCTGGCTGGCTCTGGCTGAAACTCAGAATGGATTCACAGCCCACTCAAAATCGGAGCTACCAGCCTCCACTGCCCAAAGCCATTGGGAGATTGGGGGGGGGGATACTGGGAAGGGTGTAGTTCCCCCCCCATCTCCTGGCCCTTCTTCATCCCATCCCGGGGGTGCTTTATAACAAAGAGAAGCCTGTCAGGCCATTATCTCAAGTGGCCGGCATGTAATGTGTATGTTGCCCTCAAGGCTCCGGCGCTTTCTCCCCTATGAGGGAAAAGGATCCATCAAGAAGCTTCTCTGAACTCCTCCACTGCTCTGGGAAGGAGGAGCTAAACAGTCCAGAGATTGTTTCTCTACATCTGCAGCGAAGGATCTTCTTGGAACCTGACACTCTGTTCTTTTGCTCTTTGGCCCCGGGGGTTTCCAGAGAGCTGTTTAGAGGAGGAGGAGGAGGAGGAGGAGGAGGAGGAGGAGGAGGAGGAGGAGGAGGAGGAGGAAAACTGTGTTTAGGGGTAAAAGATGAACAGTTGAAATACTTCATCAGAGTGTCTATGCAATGCTGATCAGTCCTGCCATCCTTGTGAGAAGCGTCTTCTCGCTTTCCAAAGCTCCTGGAATCACTTCAAGGGAGACACGATCTCATCCAGCCTCCAACCTCACCCTGCGTTGGTCCCATCCATCAGAACAACACTTGGAGACCAAACCAGCATTCTGAACTTCACACTGAGGCCACAGGAAATGAGTAGGGATGTCACGGGCAGCCGACCGGGTACGGGAGTCCGACAGAATCCCCTGCATTTGCCTCCCGGACCCAGTCAGGCAACCACAGTGTGTTAGTACCTTTACTCCTGCATAAATGGAACCTTTACAGACACGTTTGCACAGGGGACGAATTGCATGATTGCCAGAGCCCTCATGGTGCACAACCATGGAGGCTCGTTGGACACTCACTGAGCTGCCAAAGTAGCTCGCGTGGCGTGCTAGTGGGGGCGAGCAGCAGGGTGAGCGGCCCATGAGTCAGACCCAGCTGAGTTCGCCCATCCCTAGAAATGTCCTCAGCACAATGATGGCTTTCTGCCATAGCTGTGATGTCAGGAGGACGTGATGGCTGATGCTCAACATTAAGGCCCCGGTGACTTTGGCACGATATGTGGGCAACCTCAAGCCCAGCGGCCAAATCTGGCAGTCCAGGGTTCCCAAACCAGCCCTCTAGTTCCCAGGTGGCCATGCCCACTACTCCTTGTCACACCTCCTTTCCCTAACCACCAATCATTTGCTGGTTTCCCATCCTTTGTGAATTTTTTCCCCCATTCTAAAAGGCTCCGAAGGTTTAAGTACCGGCAGTGAGAGCTTTAAGTTATGGTACGTTGGGATGGTTTGTATTTTTGGCCCCACATCTTTTCCATTGGCCACGCCCCATTCCCTTTAGCTCCACCCACTAATGGAATGTGATCCCCAAGAGTTTTATCAACATTGAATTCATCCCTTGGGCTGAAAGAAGTCCCCCACTCCTCATTTACAAGGTATAGGTAGGTTGCAAGAAATTGGGCCGGGGCATTCAGGAAACAGAACACACTCTCATGCTTGATTCCTGTGATGAGAACTGAGGTACCGAGCCCACCTCAAATGGGCCTCTTGTTCCAATCCTGTTCTCACAAGCAACCCATCCAGGGGCCAAAATGGGAGCACCAATGGCAGTAGCAGCTCCTTGAAAGAAAAAGCCCAACTGGCCATTATATCCCTTCTACCCTTTTAAAGGCAAAAGCAAAAGCAGATACAGGCCATGTCTACACCTCCCAGATATCTCGGGGTTGTCTCTAGGTCATCCCTGTGCATCCACATGATCCTGGGATCAACCAGGGATGACCTAAAGATGACCCCGAGATATAACTGAAACTGGGGATACCCTGAGGACAACAGCTGGTGTGGCGCAACGTCTCAGGTCCTCAAACGGTCACGGAGCTGCATGGGGTGGCTCCGTGCCCACGGGGGTGGGAACAGCAATTTTACCATCCCTGGGATGGCAGGAGGGTTGGGTGCAGGGTTTGGCAGGGGCTTCCTCATCTTTTTCCCCACACATGGCTCCTCTTTTTAAAAAAAAAAATGGTGCCCGCGATGTCCCTCTTCCCTTCTGGGATGTCGTGCAGCCGTCTAGATGCTGGGGTGGGATCACAGAAGCAGCTAAGTCCACAATCCTCCCCCTTCCTCCCTCTACACCCTTAGGTGTAGATGAGCCCACAGTCAGAATCTCACCATTGTGGTTGTGGCAGGTTTATTTATTTATTTATTTATTGCATTTTTATACTGCCCTATAGCCAAAGCTCTCTGGGCGGTTCACAAAAATTAAAACCATAAAATCATTTTAAAAATATAAAACAAGCCACAATCCAAAAACAACAAATAACATACAATCTAAAAACACAACCAGAATAAAACCAGAATAAAACCAGCAGCAGGATTTTAGCTAGATTTTAACTAGATTTTAGCATTTTTGTACACCTGCAACCATTGACTAAAGTGTGTTTGTGTGCATTTTAGAGATGTATGCAGTTTTCTTTGTACACTTTTCAAATGTGTGCATGTTGATGCACACTTTGTTTTTGTTTCGTTTATCAAGCTCAGAAAAGTACAGATTTCCCTCCCCAAATTGGGTCAACGGTCCATATTTGCTTCCAGTAGGTACAGATCGGATAAATCCATTAAAGAGATAAAAAACCTCGATGGAGCTAATTTTCCAGCTATCTTTAGTTGGCCGCAGTTGCTGATATTACCATTCCTGAACTGGAGTTCAAGGCACTGGGGGTCGGTTGGATCCCGGCTTCTTTGAGCATGGAAGGCAAAGTCTTGGGTGAATAGTTCTCCTGCAGACTCAGAACCACAGGTTTGGTACAGTATACATCCTTTTGGCATAATAGGCCCAAATCCCACTCCTGTACCTTAAAAACCTCACCTTGCAAAACAGGCATGGTAAATAAGAGGCCCCCATGATAATTACGTCTTGGAAGAAGATTAGGAAATTAGTCCGAACTCACAGAGAAGCCTGATCTGTTGTGAAAGGTTTTCTGTGTGTTGCAGTCCAACATTTGCTGAGTCCCCGTGGACCTGGAGACCTTCAGGAACTTAATTTATACTCTTAATGTAATTTATGTGTCTTATTAAAATATGAAGGAAATTCCCAGCCAAAAACTTAATTAACTCAAGGTTAAGGATGCTCGGAGGAAGAAACAGAACCGTTAATAAAAATAAATACAAGACATTTTCCAGAAGAAGAAAATCCCCCTCATGATTTAAGCCTGGAAACACGAAGTTGAGATAATGCATATAAAAGATTCAAATTTCCTTACAGGTCATACTCCTTCCCCCGCCTTTTTCTTTAAATACATAAATCGAGATATCTGAAAATGAGACGTTCCAATAGCAACCTTAATCTTGATCTCCTTTTTCTCGCTGTTTCAGGTACGTTAAAAGCATTGCTGAATAATCTGTATAAGAAGTACAGCATAAAGGATAAAGTTATTTATTTCAAACATGGTATGATTCATACCCACAAAATTCGCTACTTAGGAAATTATGTACTGGTATAATACAAGAAATGCTATAGGGAGATGAGAATCAGTTACATGCTAGGGTCATTATCAAATACAAAGGAGGATTTTTTTCTGGTGTGATTCAATAGCTAATATTTTAGCATTCTGGTAAGAAAAAAAATCCCCATATTCAGTGCACCTTGAAGGGTGTTTTTTTATATAGTTTGTGCTAAGGCAATTAACAATAGTCACTGCATTCATAGTTATGCTGTTTCGATTGAACTCAGTTTTAGGGCGTTTACAGCCGACCTTCACTCAGAGGCACCACTGGGTTTGAGGGGGCCTCGGGCAAGGGCCTTTCTTGGGGTGGGGGTCCTCCTCACCAGCATCTCCCTGCTGCCCCTTCTTTGGATTGTTACAGATGCTGTAGTGCTTAGGCTGACCATATGAAAATGAGGACAGGGCTCATGTCACTTTAACAGTTGTAGAGAAAAGGGAATTTCAGCCAGTGTCATTTGTATGCAATTAGGTCCTGGTGAAATCCCATCTTCATCACAGCAATTAAAGTTGCAGGCACTATACTAGAGTGACCAGATACAAAAGAAGGCAGGGCCCCTGCAACTTTAACTGTTATGATGAAGAGGGAAGTTCACCAGGGACTAATTGCATACAAATGACACTGGCTGAAATTCCCTTTTCTCTACAACTGTTAAAGTTACATGAGCCCTGTCCTCCTTTTCATTTGGTCAGCCTAGTGGTGCTTCCTTTTAGTAGCAGGTCAGTAGAAAGAGGAGTGGCCACCACTGCTTCCCAGAGAGTAATTGGATGGCAATCACAGATTCCAGGGCCCTGCACTTGCACGCCATCGTCCAGCCCTGGTAGTGCCACTACTTTTGCTTAAAGGTCCAGAGTGCTGGTGTTGTAGAGTGGGTGTTATGACCAGGCCTTTTCCCCTTGAGCTGGCGGAAGGATTTTCAGGCGATCAATCAGAGTCGGATTCTGATGCAGAAGAGAGAGCACCAGAAACATACCAGCCTGTACAGGGAGTGGGGGAAGTGACTCTTACGGGCTCTTCACCAGCTGGAAATGAACTTTCACCAGCATTTATCTCTGAGGGTGTAAACAACCCAAGCTGGGAATCAGTGTTCTTCCAAGGGGGAGGGCACTGAAAGCCTAGCTGAGCCTAGAATCCGCCGCACGCTAAACCGGGCAGAGCGAAAGGAAGGGATGAGGAGGTCGGCCCGGCTAGCTTCTCGCCAAAGGCTTCTTCAGAACCAGTCTCCCTGAAGTTAAAGCATACTGGAAAAGGACTTTCCCTTTTCATTGAGAGGACAATTGTCTCATTTAGTTTGCGTAATCTTGCCTAGAGAAAAGTTCCTAGAAAATTGGAGTCCCTTCAGGCGGGAGGAGCTTTGTCGATTACGTGGCAGGCCTCTTTATTGTCTCCCAATAAAGCGAGGGGTGTTGGGAAACACGGCAGTGGCTGAGAATGTGGGGTGAGCAGTCCTTGATTCAAATTTCAACTCGGCCTCAGAGCCATGAGATGGCCTTAGGCCACCACGCCCATCGTGCCTGGATCCAGCTCCAACTGAGAGCCCCACTTTCTCATGCCACTGTTGAGGCCATTAGAAGGGAAGGACGCAGCAGCCACACATCTCACCATCGTGCCTGGATCTGTATGAGGCTATTAGAGGCAGAGGGAGAGGAAACAGCAGCCCTTCCACTGTGCCCATGACCTTCTGAACTTTGCAACTAAGCATCAAGTGCCCAAATTTGCTTCTTTTTCCCCCTCCTCCTTCCCAATGCTCTTTCCTTTTGTGTCGTGTTTTTTTAGATTGTAAGCCTGTGGGCAGGGACTGCCTGAAGAATTATTTTCGTAAGCCGCTTTGAGAGCCTTTGTTGGCTAAAGGATGGGATAAATGTGTTATAATAAATAAATACCTGTGCCCACCATCTGCAATATGGAAATGAAGATACTGATTAGCCACTGAGGCAGAGTAGCTTAAACAATGGACTGTGGAGACCAGGGCTTGAATTCATTTTCCTGATAGGCTAAAGCACAAAAATGTAAATTGGGGGGGGGGGGGATTTGTGCAATTTGGTGGGATTTGTGAAAATTTGGAAACTGGAAAAAAATCCAATTCTTTCCATGGGTGGATGACAGAATGAAAGGCCCGTGGCAATCTGTGAAACACAGATGGAACAGATTTTGCAGGATCAGTACATCTCTAGATAAGGGTGTTCATTGGAATGAAGAACGTATATGCCCCATCACCATCAGTGGGAAAATGCATTCATTGTTTGATCCTACAGATTAAACCCAATGCATTTACATAGGTAATTAATTATGAATTATTGGATCGACCCTTGAATATACTGAGTTTTGCCCCTGTAGATTTGGACCCTGGTATGTGAAGAATGAGGTGAGTATTCAAATATTTATATTGATCATCTCTCATCATGTTTCCTACTTTGCCAGCAGGGGCCGGCTTCCATATTTGCACCTCACAGAAGTCCTCCAATCATCCTTTTTTCCCTCCCCCTATTCCCCAAACATAATAAAATAATTACCTTAACTTCCTGCTCCCACATTTTAATAGTTAAGGAAGAATTCTCCTTAAAGCCTACTCTCTTTCTTTCTTCTTAATACCTCCGAAGCTGATTCTTCTCTAACAGATTTAGCTTTGAGACAACGGAGCTTTCCTGCAAGTGAGAAGAGAAAACGAGCCAGCTAGATGCCAAAAGATAAATCCTTTGCAACTTGAGATGTTGCTTGATTCTGAACATAGGAGTTGTGACTCGTCATGACCGCCACATGAGGCAAACATGGGTTTGCCACTGATTATGCATGCAACAGAGCTGCAATCCATTACAGATCATTGATTACATATGCTAGTAATAGGGTAGGGGGAGCAATTGGTTCCATTGACATGTTGATGTCAATGTACCTAATTTTGCACTTTCAAACCAACAAGTGGACCAAAACTCAGTTTTCATTCGGAATTTGCACTTTGCCAAAGGTTGCAATGCAGTCCTCCAATCAAAAAGGCATAGAAGAATGCATGCATTGCTGAAAATAACATCAAACGGTGCATTAGGTTAGGGTAATTGCTTGCAAAAAATGTTTATATTCAGCAAAATTACATACAAAAATGCATGCATTTGGAGAAATGTGCACAAAAGTCACATGTATTTTCATGCAAAGATTTGAAACATGTATTTTAAAATTCAGGACAAAATTATCTTGAGACTAGAAAATAGAGAAACTGAGAGAAATTGAAATTGACAAATTTATCCTTCCCTACTGTATGAATACGGTTGATGTGACCCGGAAAAAACAATGCTAATTTATTACAATTGTTACAACATCCAGGGCCCATGTGCAAGTTTATTAGGGTGACCATATGAAAAGAAGGACAGGGCTCCTGTATCTTTAAAAGTTGTACAGCAAAGGAAATTTCAGCAGGTGTCATTTGTATGCATGCAGCACCTGGTGAAAGTCCCTCTTCATTACAACAGTTAAAGCTGCAGGAGCTATATTAGAGTGACCACCAAATACAAAAGAGGTCAGGGCTCCTGCAGCTTTATCTGTTGTGATGAAGAGGGAATTTCACCAGGTGCTGCATGCATACAAATGACACCTGCTGAAATTTCCTTTTCTATAAAAGTGTTGAAGATACAGGAGCCCTGCCCTCCTATTCATATGGCCAGATACATAGAGGATGCAACCCAGATGACACAGTACATTTTAGGATTTGTTGTTGTTTATTTAAATCTTATGTGCCCATTCAGCCTTCTTTGTATTCTTGTATTTCTGGTTTGGTGTCATATCAGTCAACTAACGGTTTGGGAAGCTGCTCTTATGGACACACCTTGCGCTGCCGATTAAAACAGAGTTTGTACGCAAAATTCACGAATGTTGGCTCAGACACTAACATGTTCCCAAGCCTCACTTCCAGCACAAACCTGTGCAAGTTTAAACAGAAAAAAGTCCTGGCTGGGGAAGTCCTGACTGGCTGGGGACTGCTGGGAGTTGTAGGATATTGTTTCTGTCTAAGCATGAATGGGACCGTGCTTTTAATGTGCTTGTAGAAACTCATCTGGGTGCTGTTCCCCACCCACAAGCAGTGAACTTGCAATAGACAGAAACACTGAACCCAACTTTTAAACCCAAACGCAGGAAAGGGTGCAATAAGAGAGGAACCTCAGAGTTCCATTAATCAAGAGCAATCTCCTGGTTCAGCCAAAAAGAGTTAGAGATTTATCTCCCAACTGCCTGACTTGGCTCTTCTCCCTGAATATTTGGCGGCGGGGGCGGCTGAGAATCAGCGGCTGGTGGAAACTCGGGACATGCTCAGAATGTTCTTTAGAGCCTGTCGAGGAAACATCTCCTCTATTTCTTTAGGTTGCGTTGTATCTGTCCATAAAACATGCAGAAGGCATCTGGTGGTTCATGAAGGGCATCTCCAGACAATGCATCAAAGATATCTGTAGTGTGCACGCCAGTCTCCAGATGATCCCTGACATTCATGGAGAGGACCTCCCTATAAATGAATTTCTCTAGAGCAGGGGAGGGCAACTTGTGGCCTGCCAGATGTTTTGGACTGCAACTCCCATCATCTGGAGGACCACAAATTGCCCAAACAAAGCAGCAGATGAAATTTTCCTCTCCCTTTCTCTTTCCAGTGCTTTGGGAGAAGGACAATTCCCAAAGGCCATCAAAAAAGATAGTTTTTTGTGCGTGCCAGAGAGGGCAGGCAGACAGAAGAAGATGTACGCCATACTTCTCTCTCATTGCTGCTGTTGACAACTGAGTCAAAGGGGCTTTAAGAGGATAGGTTATATGGGAGAGTGGCAGGGTGGAGGTTGAGGTGCAAATTCACATTCAAATTGTCTCGGCAAAATAAGCAGAGCTATTTGGGCCAGTGGAAGTGGCTTGGCTTATTCCAGAGCACATTCGATATGACTGGAGAGGAGCTCACCCGTCTCCATTAAAAACAGCTGGATGAATTGACCCTTAAGACTCAGCACTGATGATGCCGGACATTTTTAGGAGACCATATAGGAAACAGAAGCATCAGGAATCGGACGGCAGTGTTGAATCAATTAATAGGTTAGATTTATTTATTTTTAAAAGTTTTGATTGGCTAAGAAGGAGCCACAGTTAAACAGGCAGCAAGGGATTGTTGTTGTTGTTTTTAAAAAGTGAATGTCGTTGCTGATCCTCGTCTTAAAAGAGACACGCTCCCTTCCCCGACTCTTCTTCTTTAAATGATGTCTGCTAAAAACAAAGCAAGCCTGCTCTTTTGCTTTGAACGATTTTTCTTAATATGTAAATATAATGGATTGATTGATTAATCAATGAATCAACCAAAACTCATACAGTTAATTGACTAAGATTTCTTTAATTAGGCAAAAACCCTAATCAAGACAGAAACAAACCTGATTGCTTTCCAATCAGATTTCTCCCACTCTTGAGGCCTCCGTCGTCTGCTCTTTGTCAGAGCTCTCTTGCCGGGGAACCTAGCTTTGGTACAAACTCTCTTTAAAACGATTGATGCTCTCCATCCTAGGAGAGTTGAAAATCATCTGAGAAAGATGTCACTTTGTGTACACCTTTTTCCCCTACTGTCACCTCTGACCAAACAGGCCAGGCAGGTTTTTGAAACAATGCAAAACCCTGCAAAACCTGTTTGACGCTGGGAGAAATTGAGAGGAATGTGCACATACCATGGGCAGCGTTCCTCTTTCAAACTGTCTTCAGGTCTCTGGAAAAAAAGCTTGTCTCCAGTCTGTGTTCCTCGCATGCACTGGACATTGCATGGGGCAAAATAAATCTTGAAGTAGATGCTGAGCAGATCCAGTGTAAGTACGTGGGAAGAGATAGGAATGAGCGTAGGTTTTCAACGGGACTCCTACAGACACACACACACACACACACACACACACACACACATACCAGCTGTTAGCAGATGAACTTCCCACCTTTCTCCAGATGGATCATGCGCACCCGTTCCCCTCTGATTTACAGCCCGAACTTACTCCCTTTCCTTCCTGAGTCTTGGCTTTATTGATAGCTTAGGTAATAACAACCAGCAGAATCTACAGCTCCTGCCATCTCCCCAAACGTTTGGCTACTCCTTGGATTCCCCATCTGGATAAACTCCTCACAATATCTTCCTCATCCCCTCGTGCCCATGGAAACAGCTGCAGGAGCCGTCGGCTCTCTCTCCGTGGAAGTTGCAAAGCGGAAAGGGGAGGGAGTCTCGTTTAATCCAAGGGGGTATCGTAATTGAACCTATCAAGATCCATCTGTTGGCGAGAGCCAATGCCGGGGCATTTGTACAGCCCCTCGATCCACCTGATTGGTGTGTTTTAGACCAAATGGCATTGATCGCATTTACATTGGTCAGAAGGTATGTCATGTAGCCCTAACTGCCTTTACTGGCTGATTTGATTGCTCTTAATCACAAGAGGGAGGGGGTGCAACCTGGCTCCATAGCTCAGTGTGATGGAGCACATGCTTTGCATGCAGAAGGTCCCAAGTTCAATTTCCGGCATCTCTCAGTAGGGCCAAAAAAAAAAAAAAACAACTCCTGCCTGAAAGCCTGGAATGACACTGCCAGTAAATGGACCTGTTCAGACAACACGCTAAGCCATGATCAGGCTGCAAACTCTTTTTCAGCAAATGGTTAGTCAGCGTATTTAAGCCATGGGTATGTAGCCACCGTGGTTAGGAATGGTTCACATGACACGCTGACCCTGTTCAGATGACATGCTAAGTCATCGTGGTTAAGCATTTTGAGTTGGACATTATGGCTTACTGTATTGTGTGAACCATGATATAGCATGTCAAGTAGTCTGACCAGATGGCTCGGGATTTCCTGGTCCTAACCGGGAATCCAGGGGCAAACCGGCCCAACCGGGGGGCGGGGGGGGCAAACCGGGGTGGCGGGGGATCACGCGGTGGTGCAGCAAGCGAGGAGCGGCAGTAGACCCGGCGGCGGTGGTGGCGGAGGAGCCCGGGAAGCGCCCGCCCCAGCAGGTAAGTGCCCCGCGCCTCGCGCCCCGCGCCTCGCGCTCCTTACCTGTGCAGGCCACGCCCACTTCCCTCCAGTGCTCGAATCTACTGAGAAACAGGCTTCACGGCCTGTCCCTCAGTAGCGCACCGGGTGATGACGTCATCACCCGGCACGATACTGAGAGACAGGCCGTGAAGCCTGTTTCTCAGTAGATTCCGAGCACTGGAGGGAAGCGGACGCGGCCTGCACAGGTAAGGAGCGCGAGGCGGGCGGGCGGCGCGGGCATGCGGGCGCGCGGGCGGCGCAGCGCGGGCGGGGGGGCGGGGGGGTGGGGGGCGGGCGAGCCGCGC
Organism: Anniella stebbinsi; assembly: GCA_029215795.1. Lineage (NCBI taxonomy): Eukaryota > Metazoa > Chordata > Lepidosauria > Squamata > Anniellidae > Anniella > Anniella stebbinsi. The sequence goes on along the minus strand of JARDYH010000002.1, from coordinate 357,647,240 downwards.
GGGGGGCGGGAGGGGTGCGTGCGGGCACGCGGGGGGGTTGTTTTAGGTGGGGGGGCGGGGGGGACCAGCATTTTGGGTCTCAAAATCTGGTCAGCCTAATGTCAAGTGAACCATTCCTGACCATGGTGGCTATATATCCAGGGTTTAAACACACTCAGTAACCATTTGCTGCAAAATGGTTAGTGGCATAACCATGGCTTAGTGTGTTGTCTGAACAGGCCTGCTAAGCCATGGTTCATACAACACACTAAGCCATAATGTTTAGCTCAGAATGCTTTACCACCATGGCTTAACGTGTCATCTGTCAATGTCAACAGTACCGGGCTAGATGAACTACAGGTCTCATTCAATATAAGGCAGCTTCCTATACTCTTCTTACTCAATCTCTCTGCCATTTTTGTTGCCATCAACCATGGTGGCATCTTAGATCAGCTCCATGGGATGGGCACCAGGGCCACTGTACTTCAGTGGTCCTGTTCCTATCTACAGAGTTGGTCTCAGAGAGTGGTTGGTGCACCTCAGTCCCCTGGCACTCGGGTTATCCTATCAGGTGCCACAGGGCACTCTTTTATCCCAGTACTATTCAACATCCATATGAAACCATTAGGAGCAGACATCCAAAGATTTGGAGCAAGGTGTCACGAGTTTGCGGATAACACCCAGCTCTTTTTCTCAATAACATCTGATCAGGTGTGTCCATGCAGGTTCTGGACCAGTGCTTGGATGTGGTGGTGGGCTGGATGAGGGCCAATAAACTGTGTTTCAATTAGGGCTGTAAACAGCCCCCCGATCTGGTCCAGATCTAGATCCAGATGATCTGGATCCAGCCCGATCCGGATTGGATCGGACCTCCCCAATCCAGTCCGAAACCGGATTCAGATGGATTCAGACAGCAGTGAGGCCTGGTCAACCAGCTGTCAAAAAAGTTGCACTATGTTTAAAAAAATTCATATAAAATATAGGGGTGGAGGGATTGATCTGAAATTTGGCACACATGTCTAGCACATGTTGCTACACATATGTGCTAAATTTCAGAACAATCCCTCTACCCCTGTATTTTATGTGAATTTTTTAATCATCATGCAACTTTTTTGACAGATCTGAATGCACGTGGCGAGCTGTCATTCAGAGCTGTCAAAAGTTAAACAATGTTTTAAAAATTCATATAAAATACAGGGGTGAAGGGATTGTTCTGAAATTTAATACACATACTTAGGCATGCCCCATAAGCACTGTGACCAGGTTTCAAGTCTGCAACTTAAATGGCGATCCAATAATCCAATAAAATCCAATATTATCGGACCGAAAAATTTTCGGATCCAATAATTTCGGAGGGATTTCTATCGTATCATTATCGTTAATCGGATGTCCGATAACGCCATTATCATATCATTATCAGACATCGGAATGATATGATACACATCCCTAATGTTAATCTCTCTTTTCCTACCCTCTCAATATTGATCAGGATAAGTTATTTTCAGACAACCAATAGCATACAGTTTTCTCATATTTTAATTGATGCGACTTCCTTTCTTTTCCAGTATTGGGCAATAAAACATTTCTCTGCTAAATGGAAAATTAATTCATTTTCTAGCTTTGTACCACATTCTTTTAGGTACCATAACATTATTTATTTAGGATTTAATAGGACTGTAATCCCTATCATTTCTATGAGTTTAACAATAACCATCAATGCATTAGATCTCCTTTAATATAGTTATCTCCCCAGCAAGAAGAGTCAATGTTAGAATAAATGTTCTTAGGCTTCCGTGGTGTTAAGTACCAGTGAGGCTGATGTTTGTAATAGATTCCAAATAAATTAATAATACAAGGTGATAACTTCATTTCTTCAGACTATATGTAATGCTGTATATTTCCTGAAAGGTCTTTATTAAGAGCTCCTATGCTTTTAACGACTTCAGGGCACCTAGAAATTCAGTAGGTCAATCTTCTTCCAGCCTTGGTCATCCAGCCATGAAGAATGTTTCACCTGTAGCATTTCTGCCTTTTAAAAGAGTCCTGCCCTTAGAGGATGATACTACAGGGACCTATAAGGGATGGCAACGTTATAGGTCTGAGCTGGGAAAGCTATGAATACAATCCGAGTTCCCTAATCCATTAAGACTTTCCTTCTTCACCTTCCTGTCACTGCCCTTAGACTACACAAGCATGCAGGGGCCTCCAAAAGGAAGAGAAGTTGTGGAGACTGTCCAACTTCAAAGCTGTGGAAGGACATAATGACGTGTCAAGAATGAGGAGAAACTTCAGGCTTGCCAGGTCTCCGTGTCCAGCGCAAGATTTCCTTTTAAAGTACGTCCCAGCATCGAACGAGATGATTTAAGGGGCCAACACTAATTCCACATGAAAGGAGGCAAGATTGAGTGTGTGAACCATCAGCCAAGAACACGGCCTGGAGCCTGTTTTGCATCTCTCTTTAGGCCGAGGCCTACCTGATGGCTGCGGCTGTGAATGAATCATTCCTCATACGTCTGAGAAGAAGAGAGATGGTTATGTACATAGCAGTAGGCGAGGCCATGTTCATTCTGTGGGTTGCACTGCAGCGCCATGGAACTGCAGAAATTCCTTTCCCCTCCCCTAAAACGCAAGTTTCTTGTCCTTACAAGCAAGAAGATAAACTTGAAATGGCATGGATTTCTTAGAAGCCAGGACTGCAGTATTCCAGATATTAGCGGAAAAGGCTGAGTGCCCAATTAAGTTCTTGGACCTTCTCATGGCTACCAAAATATATTATGCAAAATATAGGTAAAATGTGCTTCATTTAATAATAATAATAATAATAATAATAATAAATTTATTTATAACCCGCCTCTCCCTTCAGATCGAGGCAGGGAACAACTATAAATATAAATACAAGAACCACAAAATAGACAAAATATTAAAACAAATAAAAACTAATACATCATTAAAAACATCTTAAAATTCAACTGGGTAGGCCTGCCGGAAGAGATCACTCTTCACGGCTCTCTTAAATTCATGAAGACTGCTAATTTGTTGAATCTTCTCCGGCAGGCCATTCCACAGACTGGGAGCGGCAGAAGAGAAGGTCCTCTGGGTAACACTCGTCATCCTTGTTCTGGCTGATCGGAGTAAATTCTTCCCAGAGGACCTGAGTGTGCAGGGCGGATTATACAGGAGAAGGCGATCCCGCACATAAAGACCTAGAGTGTTTGCCAAGAAAATAACAATACAGGGCATTGGAGTTCCATGACATTTATTAAAGAGCAAAATAGAGTTGGGAGGGGAGATTTTGAGTGGGGAAACAGCACAAGGGTGATGAACATTCCAAATGCCGGTGTGTTTTCTACACAAACTGCCCCCGCCCCCAGCGGTTCCTTGTTGCATGCTTATGCAAACACAAATCTGGAACCCTGGAGAGGGGACAACAGCTTGGGATGAATGGTGCCCAGAACTGGAATATTGTGTCTAGTTCTGGGCACCCCTATTCAAGAAGGATGCAGACAAGCTGGAGAATGTTCAGAGGAGGGCAACGAGGATGATCAGGGGTCTGGAAACAAAGCCCTATGAGGAGAGACTGAAAGAACTGAGCATGTTTAGCCTGCAGAAGAGAAGACTGAGGGGACACATGACTGTCAATAAAGATTGATTGATTGATTGATTGATAACACTCTTCAAACACTTGAAAGGCTGTCAGACAGAGGAGGGCCAGGATCTCTTCTCAGTATTGCAGAATGCAGGATGCAGAATAATGGGCTCCAGTTACAGCAAGGCAGATTTTGGCTGGACATCAGAAAAAACTTCCTGACTGTTAGAGCAGTATGACAATGGAACCAATTCCCTCGGGAGGTCGTGGGCTCTCCCACAATAGCAGCATTCAGCTTAGGGTGACCATGTTTTGGAAACCAAAAAGGAGGACAACATGGTCAGCCCCCAAGGGGGCGTCCCCACAAACGTGGCCGCTGCAGAGTGTGTGTCCAGCACCAAGGGTGTTTGCCCACCTGAACATAGCCTTGGTCACATGTCTGATTTTACGGTGCACAATTAAGACAAATCTGTCCTACATAACATCTTAATGTTAAAATCACCGAAATAACAAGTGAGACATCCAATGTATCTGAAATTAACTTCACTCACTCCTACTTTTGTAGCTTTTGCTGTACTCTATGTGATACATTCTCCCCTTCCCTCAAATATCTTTTCTGATTGTATCCTTTCTCCGCTGGCTGTTTTATTTTATTATTTTTAAAGTTCAATTTTGTTTAGAAACTTGTTAAAAATCAACAGATGAACAGATTTCCTTGAAACGTGGCATGGCTAAAGCCCTACTTAAGAGCTATCATGATGCCAAGTTTCATCTCCTTATCTTTAAAAATGATGGGTTTTTTTAAAAAAAATCCTCAATTTTTTAAAAAAATCCTTAAAAATCAACAGATAAACAGAACTTATTCAAACTTGGCACAGCTAAAGCCCTACTTAAAAGCTATCATGATGCCAAGTTTCAACTCCTTATCTTTAAAAATGATGGAGTTGTAAGCATTTTTGTTATTTCTTATTGACTATAAAGTAGAGCTGCCCTGGGGGGGGGGGGAGGATTTATCTTCAAATTTCATAATTACCCCTCTTCCTGGATTTGTTACCAAAAATCCTGACATGTCCTGTTTTTTCCTGACATGCGGTCACCCTATCTGGACAACCATCTGTCAAGTATGATTCCTGCATTGATCAGGGGGTTGCTTGATGGCCTTATAGGCCCCTTCCAACTCAATGACTTTAAACAGCTAAATGGCCCTCTGGGAAGGAGTCAAGCACCACCCAAGATTCCCTGCTCTGCACTGCCCCTCTTTCTTCCCCTTGCTCTTGAAAGAAGGCAAACATTAGCGTGCAGTGTAGTTAGCACGAGGGACGTGCAAATCAAGAAAGCTCACGCTCATTGAAATTATCTGAATTCCATGCCAAAGCCCATTCCAATTCATGTCTACATTAAACTGCAACCCTTGGGTGTGTGTGTTTTCTTTCCACACGAAAATGCATTGGATCTTCATGCACAGTTCCCTGAACGCACGCATCAGTTGTGCACATTTTAAGATGTACACATTTTTCTTCCATCAGTGAAAGTGTTTGTATGGCTTTTTCAAAAGTACACATTTTATCATATGCATTTTTTTCAAATGCATGCATTCTTTCATGCACATTTTAAAATATTTAATGAAACATGTTTTCAAGCACTTTTTCTTTTCTTTGCTTTGCTTTTTTTTAGCTCAGATTGGGTTTGGGTCCACATCCGATTCCAGGAGGTGTGAACTCGGTAACCCCAGTTCAAAAATAAACTGAAACAAATCCCTCATCTGTCCCCAAGTTAGCACAACCAAGTTCCGCAACCCGGACCACTATATCCCTCTCTTTTACCATGTGCAGGATTCTTTTTAAGGATACAACTTCGGTTCAGCCGCAATGCCTGTGACCATTTCAAGAAGCTCAGCTGGATCCTCCAACCTGGCTGGAGCAAGCTGGCTGGGAAGTGAGTGGGGGGTGGGGTGGGGTGGGGTGGATTGTGAGAAACCCTCTCTTGGGAGAGGGGCAGCCAGAGGCCATTTCTACACCAACCTTTTTTTACTGGGATTGCCCCTGGGTGGTCCTTGTGCATTCAGATGGGCAAGGGATTTCCCAGGGATAAGGGATCCCAGGAAAATCCTGATTTTTCTGCGGTCCCAGGAACTTCCCGAGACCACGGGAGATGTGGCCAGCTGTCCCAGCTGCTGCTATGCTTATTTGCATTGGGGGAGGGGTGGCAGCAATTTCGCATCCCCTGGGATGGCAGGGAGGGGGGTGGGGCCAGATTTGGAACATTTCTTTAACTTACTTTTGTAGGAGCGCTCATGCGCTCTCCTCAGGCTGGGAAACAAAATGACGGGCGCGACTTCCGCTTCCTCATGAAGAAAGAAGAGGACGATCCTGGGAACAGGTATGTCCGGGATCGTCCTCCTGCCCTCCTTCTACACACTGTGGTGCAGAAAGGCCAAGAATCGCACCAAATCCTCAATCCATTCTTCCCCCGCTCCAAGCAGCATCGTAGGAGGTTGCTAAGTAAATCCCTGCATCTCCTAAAGACTCTTCCACTGCTGCTGTGGGTATAGGGGGATGTTGACAAGCACCTGCCTTATTCATCCCCATCTTTCCAGAACCCTAGGACCAACGTAAAGGACAGATTCTATTGTCATATTTTCCTCCCAATTGGATATTGTTATAAGGCAGCCATCCACAACTGGGCGCCTTTCAGATGGTGTGAACTACACCTCCCATCATGCTGAGGCCATGATGGCTAGGGAACGCTGGGGGTTGCAATCCAACACCTCCAAAAGGTGCCAGGTTGAGGAAGGCCATTCTAGAATACTTGATCTCCCAACGGATCTGATTGGACTTACTATAGAACTGCTGCAGTTGAAACACAATCAACGAAGTTAGTTGGCTATCTTGGGTGTGTGGGAGGACTGGGGAAGATGCAGCGCACTGGCAATTAGTGTGTCTGCATGCAGGGATTAATTTCCATCCATGTGGACTAGATGCACACATGTCAAGGTGTCTCCATGCACAGGGATATACACACACACACACACTTTGCTTCCAGACACCTGGAGAAACCCAATGCCAGAAAATACTGTGGGGTCTGTAGGACCAAAGGAAGGGACAGGTGCTCAGTGGTAGAGCCCCTGATTTGCATGCAGAAGGTCCAGGTTCAATCCCCAGCATCTCCAGGTAGGGCAGGTAAAACGATTGCCTGAAACGTTGGAGAGTCGCTGCCAGTCAGTGTTGACACTACTGGGCTAAATAGACCCAGGGTCTGACGCATTGTGAGGCATTCCATGTTCCTATGGTATATCATGAACAAAACGAAACGCATTTGGCCAGAATCATCAGAGCTTTGTTTTTATTTTGGTATCCAAATCCAAATATAATTTATTACGGTCATAGACATACACGTATCTATGCTGAATAGTGTTCTTTTGTGATGTAAATATTCTATCCGTATTAAATTTCATTACATATTTTCTCCTTAACCTTCTTTTTTCGTTTTGTAGATTTGGGTTAAGGTGAGCACCTTGCTGTTTGTGTGTATATCCGTGAACAAACATGTTTACAGTATCTTTGACATCTTCGGAGGTCACATAAAGACAGTGATTTTGCAGAGGCAGGTGCCAGAAAACAAGGGCCTGTTGAGCATATCTGCCAATCTTTGCCCCAGACCAGGAAAGTGCATGGAAGAAGATGACAGGCAGAGAAACCCTCTACTATATCAGTCCATAGGTGCCTCAAGCCCAGTGCTGCCTGTTCTGACAGGCAGCTCTTCACCTGAGATGATGCTAGGATGGAACACCGGACTTTTGCCATGTGAACATGAGCTCTGCCATAGAGCTACATGGGCCCTTCCCCTCTTTTTTTTTAATACAGGGAGAGGTTCATACACAAGAAAGGCTTGAATGCAATTGGTCTGGTGTCAGAGGACTTCCCCGTCCCCTCCTCCCCACAGCAGCCCCTGAAAATGCTACGAAGTGTTGGGGACCCTGCTGACTGGGATGTGCTGTGATGCAGGGGGAGAAGGGGGATCCCCCAAAATTGGATGGGGAAAACTTTCATGAGTGGAGCACTTCCGTCCATGGAAGGCAGGTTCTGGATGCAATCCAAGGTGTTCTTTAAGGATTGCACTGGTTTATTCAACAGACAGCAAGCATGTAAAAAACCAAGAGAAGACAGTCATTCCCATTGGGATGCATTGGGAAGTCGCAGCCAATTACGGCTCTCCCCATGTGGTCCATACCCATCACACTTTCGCAGATTGCTGCATGACCACAGAATCATAGAACAGTAGAGTTGGAAGGGGCCTATAAGGCCATCGAGTCCAACCCCCTGCTCAATGCAGGAATCCACCTTAAAGCATCCCTGACAGATGGTTGTCCAGCTGCCTCTTGAAGGCCTCTAGTGTGGGAGAGCCCACAACCTCCCTAGGGAATTGGTTCCATTGCCGTACTGTTCTAACAGTCAGGAAGGTTTCCCTGATGTCCAGCCGGAGTCTGGCTTCCTGTAACTTGAACCCATTATTCCATGCCCTGCACTCTGGGATGATCAAGAAGAGATCCTGGCCCTCCTCTGTGTGACAACTGTTCAGGTGCTTGAAGAGCGCTATCATGTCTCCCCTCCATCTTCTCTTCTCAAGGCTAAAGGAAGTGCCTTTAGTACTAGTGATCAATAGAGGAGCCATGCCAAAAGTAATGGCCACAGAAACAGTGGTGGCTCGTACACCATGAAGGATACTGTAAGTTTGAGGAACAGCTCATGTTCCAGCCTTCAGACTCCGGCCATCTGGGGGCACTCAGCACTCTAGACAGACAGAGTTAACATCAAGGTTGGTTTCATTCAATTATGTCTTCCAAACCGGAAAAAAGAAGGGAAAATGAGCATGAAGACTAGGATGGAATTTTTGGAAACAGCTCTCCAAGGAGCCAGGGAGGTTTCCTTGCTCAGAGGAAATTCTAGGCAAACACTGAAGCTTATTCTCAGTTTCCTCTGCAGCTCCGTTCGTCTCGGCTGTGTGCACAGTTCCTACCTGGATTTTAACAGCTGCGTAATAAAACATTTGACAGCTGAAAGGTGCCAACAAATAGGGCACTTTGCTTTTCCTTCTTCCCAGGTTTTGTTATATTTTGTTTTTGGTGGTGGGGGGGGGGAGTTGCTTTCTTAATTTACTGCTTTCAAAATAAAACAGAGCCAAAAATATTTTTAAAATGGGTTGAGCTGCACGTTCAATGTCACTGGATTGGCCGGCTTTTGTATTGGGCCCTGCTCCTTTCCTTTTCAAGGCAGCTTGATCTGCACCGATATTTGTGGTTGATAAGGCATCTCCTTCTTCTCTCTGTACACCAGCCTTCCCCTACCTGGTAGTCCCCCAAAACGCTAAGATACAATTCCCATCTTCCCCAAACAGCATTGGCCATGCTGGCTACGGCTGGTGGAAACATATCTGGAAGAGAACCAGGGGATGGAAGGTTCATGTGCATCAAGCTGAAGAAGAGCAGGTCCAGGCTTCGTGTCTACAAATGTCGGAGGCACGTGTGTCTTGGAAGGCAAATCCCAATTCCTCCACAGTGCCTCTGGAACACATACCCTGTCAGAGTTCCCTCCTGTGACCTGGACCTCCGAGCAACTCCTTAAGAATCTCTGCCTCCTTAAGATAGGCTGACCAGATAAAATCCAGGTCAAGGCTCATGTAACTTTAACACTTGTAGAGAACAGGGAATTTCAGCCAATGTCATTTGTATGCAATTAGTTCCTGGTGAAATTCCCTCTTCATCACAACAGTTAAAGTTGCAGGGACCCTACCTTCTTTTGTATATGGTCACTCTAGTATAGTGCCTGCACCTTTAACTGTTGTGATGAAGAGAGAATTTCACTGGGAACTAATTGCATACAAATGACACTGGCTGAAATTCCCTTTTCTCTACAACTGTTAAAGTTACATGAGCCCTGACCTGGATTTTATCTGGTCAGCCTACCTTAAGAGTTCCCCCTTCCTTCTTTTGCCTTCCCCTTCCCAGTAATGAGGGGTTTGGGCTATAGACTTGCGGTGAGTGACAGTCCAGACACTTTGGCTTAACACAATAGTTTACTGCTATATTAAAACAACCAAATTATAATAAAGGCATTTAATCGATAGAACTGAGTGATACAAAAGGCATTAAAAGGAAATAAAAGTTAGGGGTGTGCACGGACCCCCCGGATCGGATCGGGACCCGGATCGGGACCTCCAATTTTGTCCCGGACCGGTTCGGACAAAATCGGAGGCCCCCCGGACCGGATCGAGTCCGATCCCGACCCAAAAATCGTACATTTTTGGATCGGCCGCCATTTTTTTCCCCATAGACTTGCATTGCAATGCAAGTCTATGAGGAAAAAATGGCGGCGGGTGGGTAAGGGGGGGCCTAACTCCCTCCCCCCCGGGGCCGTCCGCTGTGGACGGCCCCGGCAGGTAAACCCCTCCCCCGCACTCCCTACCCCCCCTGGGGCCGCCTGCTTCCATCCGCTGGCGCCCGCGGGCGCCAGCGGATAGAAGCGGACGGCTCCGGGGGGGGGGTAAGCCCCCTTCCCCGCCACTTACCTTCTCGGCACGTCCGGCGCCGGCGGCTACTACCAGCGGGCTCCGCGGCCTACTCTCAAGTAGCGCGCCGGGTGATGACATCACCTGGCGCGCCACCCTGGAGCAGGCCGCGGAGCCTGCTGGTAGTAGTAGGCGCCGGCGCCGGACGGGAGCCGCCGGGCCGGGCAGGTAAGGGCCCCCCCTCCCCCCTCCCCCCTCCGCGCGCCCCCTCCTCCCCTCCACGCACCCCCTCCTTACCTTTCCGGCCCGGCGGCTCCCGTCCGGCGCCGGCGCCTACTACTTCCAGCAGGCTCCGCGGCCTGCTCTAGAGTAGCGCGCCGGGTGATGACATCACCTGGCGCGCCACCCTGGAGCAGGCCGCGGAGCCTGCTGGGAGTAGTAGGCGCCAGCGCCGGACGGGAGCCGCCGGGCCGGAAAGGTAAGGGCCCCCCTCCCCCCTCCGCGCGCCCCCTCCTCCCCTCCACGCACCCCCTCCTTACCTTTCCGGCCCGGCGGCTCCCGTCCGGCGCCGGCGCCTACTACTTCCAGCAGGCTCCGCGGCCTGCTCTAGAGTAGCACGCCGGGTGATGACATCACCCGGCGCGCCATCCTAGAGCAGGCCGCGGAGCCTGCTGGGAGTAGTAGGCGCCGGCGCCGGACGGGAGCCGCCGGGCCGGAAAGGTAAGGGCCCCCCTCCCCCCTCCGCGCGCCCCCTCCTCCCCTCCACGCACCCCCTCCTTACCTTTCCGGCCCGGCGGCTCCCGTCCGGCGCCGGCGCCTACTACTTCCAGCAGGCTCCGCGGCCTGCTCTAGAGTAGCGCGCCGGGTGATGACATCACCCGGCGCGCCATCCTAGAGCAGGCCGCGGAGCCTGCTGGGAATAGTAGGCGCCGGCGCCGGACGGGAGCCGCCGGGCCGGAAAGGTAAGGGCCCCCCTCCCCCCTCCGCGCGCCCCCTCCTCCCCTCCACGCACCCCCTCCTTACCTTCCCGGCCCGGTGGCTCCCGTCCGGCGCCGGCGCCTACTACTACCAGCAGGCTCCGCGGCCTGCTCTAGAGTAGCGCGCCGGGTGATGACATCACCCGGCGCGCCACCCTAGAGCAGGCCGCGGAGCCTGCTAGTAGTAGTAGGCGCCGGCGCCGGACGGGAGCCACCGGGCCGAGAAGGTAAGTGCCCCCCTCCTCCCCCCCCCCGCTGTCCACTTTCATCGGCGGGCGCCCGCTGGCGCCCGCCAATGGAAGCGGCGGTGGGCGCCAGTGGGCGCCCGCCGATCCGCCGATCCGCCGAACCGGTTCGGAGCTTTTTCGGACCGGTTCGGATTGGATCGGCCGATCCAGCTGCGGGATCGGAAATCGGATAATTTATCCAATTTCCCACTGGACCGGACTCGGATCGTGGATCGGGTCCGATCCAGTGCACATCCCTAATAAAAGTTGCAAAGCACACATTCTTTTACCCTAAGTTGCACCTAGACTTCTGCAAGCTGCTTCTTTCTGTTCCTTCCTTATGCTCTGGTCTTCCCTGGCTCACTTGCTGTTTCATACCCTCTTCCCCCAAAACAGAAAGTACTGTTCCCACTTTGAAGAAATGAAACTTAGCAAGGGAATGAATCCTAACTGGAGAAATAAACTACTCCTCTCATGGAAATCCAATCCCAACAGAAAAACCCAGATCTCTAAGGCCTGACTTTATTACATCACCTCGAAGGCCTCATACCTTCACACCCCATCACAGCATCACTCTGCAATTCTTCATCATGGGGATAGTGACAGCTCCAGCCACCCAATTCATGCTTGTTTTCTCAGCATCAGCTGGCTGGAGTTACTACTCCTTTCAACACAGCTACTCATTGCCGTCGCTCCTCCCTGCTGCTGCTTGTTCCTCCCACTGCACATCCACCCACTAGTCAGAAAGCTCACTAATGGAACTGGCAGAGGGAGCCCTGGGAAGACCACTGGAGGGCACATTTCCCAGGTCCCCCTCAAGTCTGATGCCGGTACTGAGCAGACGGTTAGCTTTTTCCTGCTCAGTCTAAATAATACCTCACTCCCAGTCTGTCAGGGGCATCTCTACATTACAGACGTTGCTCCATGCATTGGGAGGGGCAATGAAGAAGTGTCACTGCTCCTGCCCCCAAGGTTGTGCAGTTCCCTGCCCCATGCATTGAACGCCTGAGCCAGAAAAAGCCTATACACATAGACCTCCACATCCATTGGCTTCCCCAGGAGATGGGACCCTAAGTGCTACCCTTTTCTACCCATGGGCTGCTCTGCATGATTAAAGAGTGAAGGGAGCTCCCCATAAACTGGGTTTTTCATCCTCCCTTCTCTCCCTGGAACTGCAGTTCTGTAAGGCTGGGGGGGGGGCAAGGATCTCGCCAACGTACAGTTCCCAAGATCCTTTGAGGGAAGCTAACTGAGGGTGTAAAACTGACATGATGTTTACAGTGCATATGTGCAGATCCAATCAAGGCAAACGGGAAAAGACAAATAGCAATGTGGAGTTCTTGCGAGGAAGGCGCAATCCAACCCACCAGCCCCCCCACCCCAAAGTTTGTAGAAAGACTTGAAAATGCTGATATTAATAATCCACAGGAAAAGTAAGGCTTCATCTTCAGCTGCAACGGCTTCTACTGCCTCTCCCACACTCACGCTCCACCTGGGACCTCCCTCAGTGAACACAGCCATGACTGACCAAAATGTGGCAGGCTTAACTCCACAGATTAAAAGGGCTTCTTCAACACACACACACACACAGAGCAAGCCATATTTATGGCCATTTTTCCTCCCTGCATGAATTGCACATAGGCATGCGTGGATTTTTCAAAATCTGTCTCCCATCTATGTTGTGCGGATTGTCCCATTTCTTTTGTTCCATCGTCCGGTCATTGGCAGTATTGGATTTTTTCATCAATTTCCCAAATTTGCACGAATTTAAATTTGTGTAAATTAAAGGACTTGTGAAAATATGTAAATCCCACCATGTGCAAATCCCCCCCCCCATTCACATTTTCATGCTTTAGCCTACGAGGGGGAAATGCACATTTTCGGCATGTGTTTTTTATTTTACATATTTTTCTACAACAAAATGTGCGTAAAATTCCAGAACATAAAATAAAAAAGGGACCTACAAGCTGTGTAACTCAAGAAAAGCCAGTCCACTACAGAATTCATCAGTCAGATTCTTAGAAATCCAAATTCATTTGTTTCCATAGCAGATTCCTATGACATCCCTAACTGCACTAGGGGTGTGCACGCCAAAAAATATTGTAGTTTATCGTTATCAGCATTTCAGACCAAAAAAATTATCGACTTCATTCATATCGTAGGTGAACCGAATCGTCTTCACGATAATTATCGTGAAAAAGTGATATTTTTGCAACCCTATTTTTAAAGAAAAAATGCCTATAACTTCTGTATTTTAAAAGTTAGAGGCTTGAAACTTGGTCACAGTGCTTATGGGGCATGCTTAAGTATGTGTATGAAATTTGAGATCGATCCCTCCATGTGTAGCACATGTTGCTACACATATGTGCCAAATTTGAGATCGATCCTCCAATTCTCGATTTTATATGAATTTATTAAAGATCGTTTCAGTTCTGACAGATCAGAATGACAGCTCGCCACGTGCGTTCATTCAGACCTGTCGGAACGGAAAACAATCTTTAAAAGTTCCATATAAAATCGACGGTTGGAGGGATCGATCTCAAATTTCATACACATTCTTAGGCATACCCCATAAGCACTGTGACCAAGTTTCAAGCCTCTAACTTTTAAAATACAGAAGTTATAGGTATATGTATATGGCAGTCCGATAAAACGATAAAATCGCCCGAAAATTATCGTCTCCGATGATTATCATAGGTTTTTGTATCATATTGTTATCGTTAAACACAGGTACGATAATGACCTTATCATATCATTATCGTACATTTTAATGATACGATACACATCCCTAAACTGCACGCACTATTTTAAAAGTGAACGAATGAATAAATAAATAAATAAATAAGGAACAGGTGTCTCTATCGTTATGTATACATCAGCATATTAAGCTGCTTTATGCTGAGTTGGACCATCAAGCCCAATTGTCCATTCTGACTAGCAGTAGTGGTCATGGATCGCCAGTGGTATGTTATCCCTCTCTGCTTTTTGGGATCCTCCTTTTATTATAGCCTGTTGCCTGTCTTTGAAACTTTCCAGAGTGCCTACCAGAGTGTAGAGGGAGGGCCTGAGGGCAATCCCAGACTTACTTGTTTCCAGTATCATTGGCCGGAAGTGTGACATCCTGGAAGCAAACAGGGACGCTGTGCTCATCACATCCGCCATTTTTAAAAAACGATAGGGCCGGGAGCGCACTTGCGCTCCAACGCAAAAGTAAGTTTAAAAAAAGCACTTCCACTGCCCCCGCCCCCACTCACCCACCCACCCATGAGGCCCCTAGACTCCCCCCAGCCCGGCTCCTTTCCTCTCGCAGACCCCTGCTACTCCCAGGGAAGAGGGAAGAAGCCGGGATGGGCACCCACACCAACCACAGTCCTCGGGATCATCCCAAGACTGCGAGTAAAATTGGGATAACCGAGGTCTCGGTTATCCCAGTAAAATGGAGGGGTTGGCCCTCCCTGCTCCCGGGATTCCCTGTGCGTCATTTGGATGCACAGGGGCGACCCATGGAAAAATCCCTGGTGTGGAAAGGGCCTTGGACTGCAACTCCCATCATGGCCATATTGGGGGTGATGGGACCGACAGTCCAACACATCTGGACAGCAACAGGTAAGGAAGGCTAATGTACTGGCAGGGTTATGCAGAGCTGAAATATGCCCCATAGCAAATCAATGAAGTGCTCTTATTTATTTTTCTCTAAGGGCTTTACTGGCTTTTGCACTCTCCCTTGCAACTTCTGCAATAGCAATAGCAGGAAATTGCAGACAATGAAGGTGCAAGCTCAGGGTTAATTTGTTCTTGGAGATTTTAAACAAGTTAGTAAATGCAATAACAGGGATCACTCAGGGTGCAGAACTACATAACAGCTCCAATCCATCAGGGAGCCTTGGGTGCAAACAGGGATCACAGGAGTAGGGGCAGTAATGCCTAGCATCCAGAAGAAGCCAAATGGGTTTCCTTTTAGCCTGGGTTTCTTGTGTCTAAAAAGCATGTTCGCTATGTTCTGTAGTAGTAGTGGTGGTTTCATTCTGTTAGAAGCCTGGCCTGGTTTGCTCTGCTCTTTTGTACTTCTGGCTGCTAAGCCAGGGGGACTGTCTGTTGATGGTTCTCAACAAAGTTTGTCAAGACCTTCACTTTCTGGGTCCTGACTGCTATATTCAGACACTTCTACTAACAACAGCAGCAGCAGCACTTCTGAAGCAGAACATTAGTCCCGTTTTAGAGATGGGGAACGAGGCTCAAGGGCAAACAGTCAGTCCTTGGGAAAAAGAGATGGCGAAGGAGCGCTTCTCCATAGAGAAAACTCAGATGAAGGAAATGTAAGCTACTACAAACCACACAGATTCCAATTCTGAAATAAATTTTAGCAATTCTCCTCATTAAACCAGCATTCAGGAGGAGCTGAACTGTAGGGCAGAGTGAATCCCTGAAACAATAATGGGAATGTAACAAGGGAAGTCTGTTGATCCCTACCCATAAAACAGGCACTGGATGGCTTGGCAGGATATCATGACTTTGCAGGATACCACCATGGCATTCCTTCTGCCCTCCCCACTAACTATCAGTCCTGGACTGATGGTGCTTCAGCAGCTCAGATACAGCTATATGAGCAAACAAAGATACAGAGGCACAACCAAGGCTGGATTTATGTGTCACACTTAGCGATGTAGCCGAAATTTGTTAGTTCATTTTTTTCTCAGGATTTACCCAGTTTGCACCTTCCGGACTGACTAGAGACTCAGACACAATCTGCAGTCACAGAAGCATAGAATAGTAGAGCTGGAAGGAACCTATAAGGCCATTGAGTCCAACCCTGCTCATTGCAGGAATCTACCTTAAAGCATACCTGACAGATGGTTGTCCAGCTACCTCTTGAGTAATGTGGAAGAGCCCACGACCTCCTTAGGGAATTGGTTCCATTGTCAGACTGCTCTAACAGTCAGGAAGTTTTTTCCTGTTATCCAGCTGGAATCTGGCTTCCTGTAACTTGAGCCCATTATTCCATGTCCTGCACTCTGGGTTGATCGAGAAGAGATCATGACCCTCCTCCGTGTCACAACTTTTCAAGTATTTGAAGACAGCTATCATGTCTCCCCTCCATCTTCTCTTCTCCAGGCTAAACATGCTCAGTTCTTTCAGTCTCTCCTCATAGGGCTTTGTTTCCAGATCCCCTGATCATCCTCGTTGCCCTCCTCTGAACACACTCCAGATTGTCTGCATCCTTCTTGAAGTGTGGTGCCCAGAACTGGATGCAAAACTCAAGATGGGGTCTAACCAGTGCCAAATAAAGGGGAACCAGTACCTCATGTGATTTGAAAGCTACACTTCTATTAATGCAGCCCAAAGTAGCAGTTGCTTTTTTTGCAGCCACATCACACTGTTGGCTCATATTCAGCTTGTGATCTACAACAATTCCAAGTTCCTTCTCACTTGTCATATTGCTGAGCCAAGTATCTCCCATCTTGTAACTGTGCATTTGGTTTCTTTTTCCTAGGTGTAGAACTTGGCATTTATCTCTATTAAATTTCATTCAGTTGCTTTCAGCCCAGCACTCCAGCCTATCAAGATCACTTTGACATTTGTTTCTGTCTTCCAGGGTATTAGCTATCCCACCCAATTTAGTGTCATCTGCAAATCTGATAGGCATTCCCTGCACCTCCTAATCCAAATAATTAATAAAACTGTTGAACAGCACTGGGCCCAGGACTGAGCCCTGTGGTACCCCGCTCATTACCTCCCCCCAGTTTGAGAAGGTACCATTGATAAACACTCTTTGAGTCCAATTCTGTAGACAACTGTGGATCCACCTAATAGTTTATTTATTTATTTATTTATTTATTTATTTATTACATTTGTATACCGCCCCATAGCCGAAGCTCTCTGGGCGGTTTACATAGGATTAAAAACAATTAAAAACAATATACAAAAATTAAAACAGCAAAAACATACAACATACACACAATCTGTACATTTAAAAACCACTTCAACACTTCAAAAAACTACAAAAACAAAACAAAACAAACCCAGGCTCCTCAGATATTGCCAAATGCCTGAGAGAAGAGGAAAGTCTTGACCTGGCGCCGAAAAGATAACAATGTTGGCGCCAGGCGGGCCTCGTCGGGGAGATCGTTCCACAATTGGGGAGCCACCACAGAGAAGGCCCTCTCTCTTGTTGCCGACCTCCGAGCTTCCCTCGGAGGAGGCACTCGGAGGAGGGCCTTAGATGTTGAACGTAGTGTTCGGGTAGGTTCATGTCGGGAAAGGCGTTCCATCAGGTATTGTGGTCCCAAGCCGTGTAAGGCTTTATAGGTTAAAACCAGCACCTTGAACCGGGCTCGGAAACATACAGGCAGCCAATGCAAGTGGGCCAGAGTAGGTCTTATATGTTCGAACCTACTGGTTCCAGTTATCAATCTGGCCGCTGCATTTTGCACAAGCTGCAGCTTCCGGACCACCTTCAAAGGCAGCCCCACGTAGAGTGCATTGCAGTAATCTAACTTGGAGGTTACCAGAGCATGGACAACTGAAGCCAGGTTATCCCTGTCCAGATAGGGACGTAGCTGGGCCACCAACCGAAGTTGGTAGAAGGCACTCCGTGCCACTGAGGCCACCTGCGCCTCAAGTGACAGAGATGGTTCTAGGAGAACCCCCAAGCTACGAACCCGCTCCTTCAAGGGGAGTGCAACCCCATCCAGAACAGGTTGAACACCCTCCATCAGGTCAGCGGAACCACCCACCAACAGCGTCTCAGTCTTGTCTGGATTGAGTTTCAGTTTATTAGCCCTCATCCAGTCCATTGTCGCAGCCAGGCACTGGTTCAGCACATCCACAGCCTCACCTGATGAAGATGAAAAGGAGAAATAGAGCTGCGTGTCATCAGCGTACTGATGACAACGCACTCCAAAACTCCGGATGACTGCACTCAACGGTTTCATGTAGATATTGAACAGCATGGGGGACAAAACTGACCCCTGCGGAACCCCATACTGGAGAATCCACGGGGCCGAGCAATGTTCCCCAAGCACCACCTTCTGGAGCCGACCCACCAAGTAGGAGCGGAACCACTGCAATGCAGTGCCTCCCACTCCCAACTCAGCCAGTCGTCCCAGAAGGATACCATGGTCGATGGTATCGAAAGCCGCTGAGAGATCAAGGAGAATCAACAGAGTCACACTCCCCCTGTCTTTCTCCCGACATAGGTCATCATACAGGGCGACCAAGGCTGTTTCCGTACCAAAACCAGGCCTGAAACCCGACTGAAATGGATCCAGATAATCAGTCTCATCCAAGAGTGCCTGGAGCTCTTCCATCTAGCTCACTTTTAGCTAGTTTGCTGATCAGAATGTCATGTGGTACTTTGTCAAAAGCTTTGCTGGAATCAAGATATATTATGTCCACAGCATTCCCACAGTCCACAAGGGAGGTTATCCGATCAAATAATGGGATCAAATTAATCTGGCAGGATTTGTTCTTGACAAATCCATACTGGCTTCCAGTAATCATGGCATTGTTTTCAAGGGGGTTACAGATGGACTTCTTTATAACCTGCTCCAAATTTTTCCCAGGGATGGATGTCACACTGACTGGTTTGTAGTTCCCAGGTTCCTCCTTTTTGCCCTTTTTGAAGATAGGGATGACATTAGCCCTCCTCCAGTCATCCGGCACTTCACCCGTCTTCCATGATTTCGCAAAGATAATAGACAGTGGTTCTGAGAGTTCTTCTGTGCTACTTGTTTGTACTATTTTTTGTATCCTGGCCTTCCACTTCCTACATGTATCCCTTTTGGTTTTCAGGTCATCTCTAAGCTTTTTGTGGTTCACATTGGTTTCTTCTGTTGTCTTCTATCTTTTTTCCTTGTTGGAATTGTTTGTAGTTGCGCCTTTAAATTTCCTTTTTTAAAAACTCCCACCCATCTTGGACTCCTTTTCTCATTAGGGTCACTTTCCATGGGACTTTACTTATCATAGTTCCATTAAAATTGGCTTTCCTGAAATCCAGAGTATGTGTATGGCTACACCCAGCTTTTGCTTCCTTTAAAATCAAGAACTCAAGTATGACGTGGTCACTTTCCCCCAGAGTTCCCGTAACTGCCACTTTATCCACTAAGTCCTCCCTGTTGGTCAGAATCAAGTCAAGGATAGCCGATCCTCTAGTTCCTTCCTCTACTTTCTGTAGGAGAACGTTGTCAGCCGAGCTTACAATGTGATTTGCAGAACAACAACAACAAAAATGTTTTCAGCAGCACGTGTACGTTGGAAACACGCATGTGGAAAAAAACATGCTTTTGAGAAATGCACATAAATATGTTTTAATCAATGAGAGAAGAATGTGTACATGTCAAGGATGCGCACCAGCGCTGCATCCATTTGGGAGAAATACACACAGAAATGCACATGGAAAGAAAAATAACAAAGCACTCAACCTGATATGGCTTCAAGGCGGAAGGAGCTTTGAAGTGGAATTCAGAGGACTTTGGGGAGCTCAGCTTTTGCTGTTTTGCACATCTCTAGACTAGACTTATTCAGGCATTCAGTCCCTAATGTGGGAGGGAGAGATGTGCTCACTGGCCCACCCCATCTGCCATGTGCCTCTCGCCCAATCCCACTACTCTCCACGTACCGGTGCGGAAGAGGGGTGGAGATCTGAAATGGAGAGTCATCTGCATGCATATTGGTCCCACGTGACTTAGAATAAACATGCAGCAGCCTCCCCACTTCAGAGCTCCCCACCCCCATGCATGGAAGGCTGTGGGATCAGGCAAAAGGGATGCTTCTGTGAGTGGGGCTAGCACATGTGCATCCCACACTCACCCACACCTGGGGATCTCCAGATGTTGTCCAACTACAGCTCTCATCGTCCCCTAGATTCCCATCCCTGCTAAATAAATATGAAATATTATGGTTATCAGATGTGGGGAATAAGCAACAGCAGATGTCTCTCTCCATTGCTCGCCGCGTGCATTTCCCAGGGGCAGCTGGTTGTCCACTGTCGGAGACTGAGCGCCAAACCAGATGGAGCCGTGGCTTTATCCAGGAGAGGCCGTTCTATCTCACACTTCCACCAAAGTTCCTAGAGTTTAGCCTCGCAGGAGGTCTATGAGGCAGGTGGGACTGAGATAAAGGCAGATGAGTGAGTTTTGTGACCGGACCTGAGTTAAGAACTTAAGAACATAAGAAAAGCCATGCTGGAGCAGACCAAGGGCCCATCTAGTCCAGAACTCTGTTCCCACAGTGGATGACCATCTGCCCACAGGAAATCCACCAATGAGACATGAGTACAGCAGCACTCTCCCACCCATGTTCCCCAGCAGCTGGGATAGATAGTTATATTGCCTCTAATTAGCATTGGATCGAAAATCTGACTGGGCCCACGATGGCACCCCCATGTCGGTCCTCGTGGGCCCAGGCAGACCCGCCCAGCACTAGGGCAGGCCCACACCTGAACCTTCAAGAGTGGTTGGGGGCAGGTCTGCCTTTGTCCCTTTCCACCCCCCCCCCCACTGCATTAGTAGTAGTTGCCACTGAGTCAGCTGGGGGGAATACACAATTTCCATTAGAGTGGACGGAGAAAATATGCAATTTCCCCAGCCTTGGGGAAATTGAATGTTTCTCTCTCCTCCTGCTGCCAATGGGGGGGGGGGGACTTTAAAGGCCCTATGGGTGGGGTGGGGGAGAAGCTT
Organism: Anniella stebbinsi; assembly: GCA_029215795.1. NCBI lineage: Eukaryota > Metazoa > Chordata > Lepidosauria > Squamata > Anniellidae > Anniella > Anniella stebbinsi. The sequence continues at coordinate 357,626,290 of JARDYH010000002.1, read as the reverse complement.
GTGATGTTTCTTCCTTCCCCTCCACCACCCATCGGAGCCTTAAAGGCCCTTTTAACCTTGCATTAAAGGGGCCTTTGGAAAGTGTGATTCCAATGGCCATGCTAATGGTGTGGCTGGGGGAATTGCACACTTTCCAGAGGCCCCGCAAAGTGTGCTTTGCCGAGGGCTCGGGAGGCTCGCACAGCCTCCTGAGTGCTCGGCAAAGGCTCATGTGGCCCAGCTCCTTGAAGCAGGGCCACGCAAGCAAAGCCTACCTCTAATACTGGAGGTAACATAGAGGCATCAGGACCAGTAGCCATGGATAGCTCCTCTATGAATTGGTCCAGTCCCCTTTGAAAGCCATCCAAATTGGTGGCCATCACCACATCATTTGAACCTGGCCTTTTCATGGTCAATTCCAGCACTCGAAACTGAGGGCACCACTAGACTCAAAACCTAAAGTTCCTGAGTCCGGTGGACGAACAAGCCGGAGTAACAGGTACAATCTCTGAATCTACACTTTTTCTCTTCCTTCTGTGTAACGATCCAAACAGCGCACTTAGCACAACATGGGAAGCACTTTCTGTCATCGCTTCTGCTGATGCCAAACCACAATTAAATAACCAGCCACAGGACATTTGCATAATTTGTTTGGCCCATGGAGCGCTTGGAGAATCTGGTTCTCCTGATCATGGAATTTGGGCTTTCTACCATCAGCAAACCAGTATATTCCTCCATCTGAGGGATACCAAGTCTGCACATGCATGTTCACACATGAAAGCTCATTCTCCGATGCACATGCATGGGTGAATCAAGCCTTGATGATGGACAGATGAATGTCATTATGAACCCCATTGAAAACTGTTGGGTTTGTAGCTTTCTATTAGGTGATGTCACCATATCGCCACCTTGACAACCCAACACTTTTCTGTCTAACTGCCAGTCACTGCATCCCAGGTATGGGACCCAGGCATGAACATCAACTCACTTCACTACACTAGCCTGGGCAATTGAAGGTGTGAACCGACTCTGCTGAAACGCATTGGGTTGAATGGAAGCTCTTTCCATGGTGTGTGAAAATCTGCAATGACCTTTTCAGACATGCACAACACTGTTTGACATCAGGGCTGGGGAATGAGATACGGGCCAGTATCAAGCATCCTCAAGGGTTGAGGAATCAGGCGATGGTCATGCACGTGTGAACATAATAAGCTGCCCTATGTTGAATCAAATCATCTTGCCCCATGCTATCTACCTGACAACCTCCAGATGTGCTGGACTGAAACTTCTATCATTCCCAGCTTGTATGGCTGGGAATGATGGGAGCTGCTGTCCAACTCTTCTGGAGGGCGCCAGATTAAGAAAGCCTGCTGTACTCTCTTACTGGAAGGAGTTCTTCAAGGTCTCTTGAGTTCCTTCGAGTAGGGGATGCCAGAAATTGAACTTGGGACTTTCTGGCTGGCAAGCATTTGCTCGAACACTGGGGCCATCCTCTAAGGCAGGGCTAAGGAACAGACAGGAGATGGCAAAGTTTGGGCAATCTGGATTGGATGCATAAGCCACCTATTGAAGGACTGGATAGCAATGGAGTCTAATGGCTCCGATGTCAGTGAGGCGGTGAATCCGCTCCAGGTTTCAGTCAGAACCAGTCAGAACTCTAAAGGAGCTATTCAAGGTGGAGTTCTGACTGGTTCTGACTGAAACCTGGAGCGGATTCACCATCCCACTGAAATCAGAGCCATCAGCCTCTACTGGTGGGCACTACCAATAACCACGTAGAACCCCACTGGGAGACTAGTACACTGGGGCCTCCAGTGTTGGGGCAGCAGCCTACCCCCAGATTCTACTGGGCATTTTTGGCTCTGCCCCTCCCCCCCTCCTTTTATCATGAAGCTCCACTCTTCTCTTCCCCCACCCCATTCCCATTTTGAAAGCTGGACTAACATCTTGGCCCTCTCCTCTGGGCCTGCTCAGAAGGAGGAGGCAGATAGGGGAGTGGGGAGTGGGGGGAAGGGGTCAAACAAAGGAAGGGCCAGGAACGCCAAAGAGAGAACGAAATGCAGATTCCCGATGGCGAAAGGACCGCAGCACGCGGGGCAGGGAGGGAGGGAGGGAGATTATTACGTTAGCAGCAGCGTCGAACTCCCAATTCTCAGGGCATGAAACCTGCACAATTTAAAGTAGTCAAAACAAACCCTATGCCGCTATTTATACTTCAGCTGCCTGCAGGCGGGAAAGACTTGACTCTCTGTCCCAAGCCTAATACGTTCCAGGTGTGATCCAATAAATGGCCCTCTCTGAGCATGAAGCCTGCAGAAGTGCACCTCTCCCTCTTCCCCCCCTCTCTCTCATGCTTTAGTGGGCTCCAGAAGAGTCCCCCATAGGCTAGGGCACCCGGAACTGGAATCCAATGGCCTCCCTTGTGTGGGTGGGTGCATGCGCACATGCGCAGCCACACACACGTACGTTCTTGGTTGTGTTCTCTTCACATTGAGCTCCTTGAAATGGCTCCAGGGAATCACTCAGCCACGAGATGCAGTGCAGATCCGAGATGGAGGATGGGGGGGGAGGGGGTGACGGCGGAGGAAGAGGGGTGAATGACCAAATTGAAATGTTGGCAGCAAATCAGAGGATCACTTTTCTAATTAACGAGGGGGGGGCGTGTGGTGGTGACATGATTTACCTCTTAGGAATCTGGCCAACTCCCAGGTGGGTAACAGCTGCAAACAGGGAGAGGTTTGGATGGGCTCGGAGGGGTCAGGAAGGGGCCACCGGTACAAGGGGGCAGGCGCGGTTGCCCATTTCGTATTTCCGAAACTCCAGTAGCTGGGAGGGGGCAGGGCGGCGGTGGAGCAGGACAGGTCGAGGGTCAAGCCATGTGGGGAAGTGAAAGAGCCGTTCTCACAACTTCGACTGCCACATGGTCCTGCGGCGCGGCCAACATCCATCCTGTTTCTTTCAGCTGGAACAGTACGGAACGAACGCAAACAGGCACCCTTTCATCACACATGTGCAGAAGTGCATGAAATGGTGCACTGGGTCTCTGTCCAACGATTTACACATGAGAGACAGTGTGGTGTAGTGGTTAGAGTGTTGGACTGTGACTTGGGAGATCTGGATTTTTAGTCCCCACTTGACCATGAAGCTCACTGGATGACTTCAGGAAAGTCACTGAGCCTTACCTAAAGTGAAGAGGAAGTGGATCATGTATGCTAGGCTGACCAGATAAAATCCAGGTCAGGGCTCATGTAACTTTAACAGTTGTAGAGAAAAGGGAATTTCAGCCAGTGTCATTTGTATGCAATTAGTTCCTGGTGAAATTCCCTCTTCATCACAACTGTTAAAGGTAGGGGTGTGCACGGACCCCCCGGATCGGATCGGGACCCGGATCGGGACCTCCAATTTTGTCCCGGACCGGTTCGGACAAAATCGGAGGCCCCCCGGACCGGATCGAGTCCGATCCCGACCCAAAAATCGTAAATTTTTGGATTGGCTGCCATTTTTTTCCCCATAGACTTGCATTGCAATGCAAGTCTATGAGGAAAAAATGGCGGTGGGTGGCTGAGGGGGGGCCTAACTCCCTCCCCCCCCGGGGCCGTCTGCTGTGGACGGCCCCGGCAGATAAGCCCCCTCCCCCGCGCTCCCTACCCCCCCTGGGGCCGCCCACTTCCATCCGCTGGCGCCCGCGGGCGCCAGCGGATAGAAGCGGACGGCTCCGGGAGGGGGTAAGCCCCCTTCCCCGCCACTGCTTACCTTCTCGGCCCGTCCGCTCCCGTCCGGCGCCGGCGGCTACTACCAGCGGGCTCCGCGGCCTACTCTCGAGTAGCGCGCCGGGTGATGACATCACCCGGCGCGCCACCCTGGAGTAGGCCGCGGAGCCTGCTGGTAGTAGTAGGTGCCGGCGCCGGGACGGGAGCCGCCGGGACGGGAAGGTAAGGGCCCCCCTCCCCCCTCCGCGCGCCCCCTCCTCCCCTCCACGCACCCCCTGCTTACCTTCCCGGCCCGGCGGCTCCCGTCCGGCGCCGGCGCCTAGTACTACCAGCAGGCTCCGCGGCCTGCTCTAGAGTAGTGCGCCGGGTGATGACATCACCCGGCGCGCCACCCTAGAGCAGGCCGCGGAGCCTGCTGGTAGTAGTAGGCGCCGGCGCCGGGACGGGAGCCGCCGGGACGGGAAGGTAAGGGCCCCCCTCCCCCCTCCGCGCGCCCCCCTCCTCCCCTCCACGCACCCCCTGCTTACCTTCCCGGCCCGGCGGCTCCCGTCCGGCGCCGGCGCCTACTACTACCAGCAGGCTCCGCGGCCTGCTCTAGAGTAGCGCGCCGGGTGATGACATCACCCGGCGCGCCACCCTAGAGCAGGCCGCGGAGCCTGCTGGTAGTAGTAGGCGCCGGCGCCGGGACGGGAGCTGCCGGGACGGGAAGGTAAGGGCCCCCCTCCCCCCTTCGCGCGCCCCCTCCTCCCCTCCACGCACCCCCTGCTTACCTTCCCGGCCCGGCGGCTCCCGTCCGGGGCCGGCGGCTACCACCAGCAGGCTCCGCGGCCTGCTCTAGAGTAGCGCGCCGGGTGATGACATCACCCGGCGCGCCACCTTAGAGCAGGCCGCGGAGCCCGCTGGTAGTAGCTGCTAGTGCCGGACGGGAGCGGACGGGCCGAGAAGGTAAGCGCCCCCCTCCTCCTCCCCCCCGCTGTCCACTTTCATCGGCGGGCGCCCGCTGGCGCCCGCCAATGGAAGCGGCGGTGGGCGCCAGTGGGCGCCCGCCGATCCGCCGATCCGCCGATCCGCCGAACCGGTTCGGAGCCTTTTCGGACCGGTTCGGATTGGATCGGCCGATCCAGCTGCGGGATCGGAAATCGGATAATTTATCCGATTTCCCACTGGACCGGACTCGGATCGTGGATCGGGTCCGATCCAGTGCACATCCCTAGTTAAAGGTGCAGGCACTATACTAGAGTGACCATATGCAAAAGAAGGCAGGGCCCCTGCAACTTTAACCGTTGTGATGAAGAGGGAATTTCACCAGGAACTAATTGCATACAAATGACACTGGCTGAAATTCCCTTTTCTCTACAACTGTTAAAGTTACATGAGCCCTGACCTGGATTTTATCTGGTCAGCCTAATATATGCCATTTGGGGCAGCTTGGAGGAGAAGCAAGATATAAAATGAAATAAATTTAGCAAGATGCTCAAAAACCACGAGGGGGCTTGCCAAATCTCCCCAGGAAATGGGTTTGACAATTGTGGAAGATAAAGTTGCAGTGAGGTGGAGAGGAGAGAGCTTTGGTTGTTGGGCGGTATAGAAAGGCAATAGATAGATAAATAAATAAATAAATAAATAAATAGGATGTCTTTGTAAGCTGCCTTAGGTTCCTTGCAAGAGGGGAAAAGGCAGGTTATAGATCTAATAATATAAATAATAAAAAAGAACCCTGAACAGCAACCTGAAAATGGAGGCAGCCAAGCTTCTGGAAACTGGCCCACAGGACAAAGATTTTCAGGAGCACGTTTTCCTCAGTGTGAGGGTAGTCTCCAACAGAAGGGATCGTGGGCCACAGGAGAATGTGTGGACCTGTCTTATCCTGGGTCAGGCCCAGTATAATCATCTAACCCAGTACAATTTATTTACACCCTGGTCAGGGATCATTTTTTAGGAAGGAGCGGATCAGATGCTGTCAGGAAGAAACCATCCCTACTCCCCCCCCCTTGCCCATCTCTACTCCCTCCCTTATTGCTGTCACCATCCAGCCTAGGGATCCATGGTAGAACACCTGCTTCGCATGCGTAAGGTTCAGCCCCCAGCATCTGCAGTGAAAAGGACCAGCTGGCAAATAACTGGAGAGAATCTTCTCGGTCTGAGACCCTGGATCTCTACTGCTGGTCAAACATTGAATAGACAATACTGGGCTGTAGGGAATTTGTGGGTGCCCGACTCGGTCAAGGAGTCTGACAGACTCCTGTCCGCCTGCCCCGGACCCAGCTCGTTGGGCTGCAGCACATTCGCAGGCCCGGAGTTTGAGCGCCCGCGTGGTCCGACAAGCACCTTGCAGACATTTGCCCTTGTCCGGAGTTTCCACTGCTGTGTGCAGCAATGGAGGCTCTGATACGCCATTTCCAGAGCCTCCATTGTGGGAGCAATGGAGGCTCCAGACAAGAGTGGACAAGCTCGCAACATCGTTGGATGCTCGCCAAGCTTCAAAAAAAGCTTGTGTGGTGCTGCAGGTGGGGGCGGGTGGTGGGGGCAGCTTGGCGGGTCTCTGACAAGCCAGACACGGGTGAGCCCATCCATCCATATTGGGCTGGATGGACAATTAGTCTGACGTAGTAGCAACAGGAAGCTTCCTGCACATTGTGAACGGGGGGGGGGGGGGGGCACTGGAACTTCTTAAGGGGTTAGATATAGCCCTGGGACCTCTAGCTCGTGATCTTTACATAGACAACAACAGCATTCCCAGCATGCTGGGAATGATGGGACTTGCAGTCTAAGGGTTCCAGGTTGGGGAAAACTGGTCCACTCTGACCTGTGGCTCTCCAAAAGACTTTGGCAGGGATCTTTCCAACTGTACTACTAGAGAACCAGCGGCTGAACTTGGGAAGACATTATAGATGTGGAATCTCTGAACTGCCTCTTAGCTATGTTCTCTTCCTAGCGTGGCACACATCTCATTCGCAAGGAGAACATGGAGATGTTCAGGCATGGGTAGCATGGGTGGACTTGAGGTATGGGTCCTGCAAATATCACAACCTTTTCCATAGCTGGGCTCGGAGCACATAACGTGATCGGCACTGCGGGGGCATGCAGGAAATATAGCATGATGCTAGTAAGCAGCAGCTAATTTGCCTGTATCTTTAACATTTCATTAGCATAAGGTAGGCCTCTGTGGGGGTCAGCAAGCTATTCCTGCCTTCTGTGCACTGCACAATGCCTTACCCTTGCACATGAAGCATGCTGAATAAATGCTACCTTGTTTTAATAGCTAGTAGTAAACACAGTTGACTTGTGGAGTAACTCTGGCAACCAGAAGCGTGAAGATGGATGGTGCCAATCAGCCAACCCAAATGCAACTTGGCTGTTGAAAATCCCCTTGATCTGAAGTGCTCCAGCATCTTGCTTTATAGCTATCAAGATAGTGGAGGAAGAAGATTGCTTCTCGTTAAACGATTCCCATGAGATGTTTCAAGACCACTGGAACCAGGGGAATTACAAGCAGGAAATTGTAACCCTTGGCTTACATTAGAGATTAGGGGTGTGCAGAGCAGGTCTGTTCCACCCCAAAATTTGGGGCAGAGCTCCATTGTGGTGTTTCTCCACCCCGATTCCTGGAGCGGGTCCCTCTCTCCGCTCTGCCGGATAGTTTGGTGAAATAACACCCCGTTTTTGGTTAACCTGTACATTTTCGTCAACAGGAATGAACAGAAATGCTCACAGCTTGGTCAGTTTTAAAGAAAAACACATGAAAATTGGCACCACTGCAGCTTTTAAAGAGGGCTTTAGGCAGGCCAAGTTTGGAGCTGACCCCTGTATGCAGTGGTTTATAGGGAATTTTTAAACTCTGAACTCAAATGTCCTCTCAGGCACCTCTCATGCCTTGATCTATATGGCGAGGGAGAGGTAAACAAAGCAATGGGATTAAAGTGCTCAGCACAGTAATAAATAAATAAATCTATATGAATAAATGCCACAACAGCAGCACACAGCTTGCCCATCCTCAGAGAGGACAGGAGACTTGCAGGGCGAGGAGGAGGCATGCCTCCGCCACTGTGGGTTGGGCACACTGGAGCGAGTTGAGTCAAGGCAGCAACAGCTTCCCCGTAGGAGGCTATGCGGCTTGGAGGAGGAAGACGGCAATGACAATGATGACGAGGAGCCCCCCCCCCTGCACTGGAAGCCCAACCAGCCTGCCTGACTCATGTGTAGAAGCTTACTCACTCATGAGGCCAGCCCGGCAGCACTTTCACACTGTGGGCTGACTTCTATGAGTCAAGCAGGATTGCGTAACCAACCAGGCCTGCGCTCCCTCTCTCTCTCTCTCCCCACCCGCACCATTGCCAGGACCACCAGAACAGTGTTTCCCGTGCCTCAGGATGGAACATGATCAGAGTGTGCTTTATTAATTGCGTACTGCTTGTGTGCGCTGCACAACCCTAAAGCACACAAACATACAAGCAGAAGAAGCCAAGTGCTGCTGGGAAGGCTCAGCTTAGAGGAAGCAGAGCTACATCACGTCAAACCGTTGAAGGGGGAAATTAATAATAATAATAATAATAATAATAATAATCGTGCAACCCAGCCCTGCAAGGCGGGACTGGCAGGCACATTCTTCAGGACTTTAACCCTCTCCTGGAAGAGGGTCTTTCCTATTTTGAAATGAGAACCAGAGGAAAACAACAACACAAATCTCTGCAACACAACAGAAAATCTCATAGATCTCTCTCTCCCTCTCTCCCTCCTTCTCTCTCTCTCTCTCTCCCTCTCTCTCCTAAATAAATTCAATAATATCTCACTTTACCCTATCTCACTGCACTCTCTCTCTCTCTCTCTCTCTCTCTCTCTCTCTCTCTCTCTGATTGAAACAAACACCACAAGACCAAGAACCACAATGAGCGCACAGAATCAAGGGCCAGTATTCCCTCCCCCAAACACTGCGATTGGAGGACAACAGAACACAGTCATGGACAGCACTGTGACAATTCCTAATTGGTTAGCCACAGATGTCAATATCAATTATCAAAACTGCCCCATCCATCACCCCATGTTCCTTATTGGGAGGTTTTTCAATTAGACACACCACACACACAAAACAGTCTAATAATTAAGGAGATGTTTGAAGCTCCGATTGGGCACGTCTCCATTCTCAAATGATTTGATTGGTTTAGAAGCGGACAATCCCTTCTCTGGAAGATCGAATGCACCATGGATGTTCGCAGTTATTAGATAATTTCGGGGTGGAGCGAACACCCCTAAAAGAGATGGCCATTCACTCAGAACTGAGCCTGCGGAATTTTTTACCTGGCCCCAGGTGGCCCTACTGTGTGGATAGTAGGGGTGTGCACGGACCCCCCGGATCGGATCGGGACCCGGATCGGGACCTCCAATTTTGTCCCGGACCGGTTCGGACAAAATCGGAGGCCCCCCGGACCGGATCGAGTCCGATCCCGATCCAAAAATCGGAAATTTTTGGATCGGCCGCCATTTTTTTCCCCATAGACTTGCATTGCAATGCAAGTCTATGAGGAAAAAATGGCGGCGGGTGGGTAAGGGGGGGCCTAACTCCCTCCCCCCCCCGGGGCCGTCCGCTGTGGACGGCCCCGGCAGGTAAACCCCCTCCCCCGCGCTCCCTACCCCCCCTGGGGCCGCCTGCTTCCATCCGCTGGCGCCCGCGGGCGCCAGCGGATAGAAGCGGACGGCTCCGGGGGGGGGGTAAGCCCCCTTCCCCGCCACTTACCTTCTCGGCACGTCCGGCGCCGGCGGCTACTACCAGCGGGCTCCGCGGCCTACTCTCGAGTAGCGCGCCGGGTGATGACATCACCCGGCGCGCCACCCTGGAGCAGGCCGCGGAGCCTGCTGGTAGTAGTAGGCGCCGGCGCCGGACGGGAGCCGCCGGGCCGGGCAGGTAAGGGCCCCCCTCCCCCCTCCCCCCTCCGCGCGCCCCCTCCTCCCCCCTCCCCCCTCCGCGCGCCCCCTCCTCCCCTCCACGCACCCCCTCCTTACCTTTCCGGCCCGGCGGCTCCCGTCCGGCGCCGGCGCCTACTACTTCCAGCAGGCTCCGCGGCCTGCTCTAGAGTAGTGCGCCGGGTGATGACATCACCCGGCGCGCCATCCTAGAGCAGGCCGCGGAGCCTGCTGGGAATAGTAGGCGCCGGCGCCGGACGGGAGCCGCCGGGCCGGAAAGGTAAGGGCCCCCCTCCCCCCTCCGCGCGCCCCCTCCTCCCCTCCACGCACCCCCTCCTTACCTTTCCGGCCCGGCGGCTCCCGTCCGGCGCCGGCGCCTACTACTTCCAGCAGGCTCCGCGGCCTGCTCTAGAGTAGCGCGCCGGGTGATGACATCACCCGGCGCGCCATCCTAGAGCAGGCCGCGGAGCCTGCTGGGAATAGTAGGCGCCGGCGCCGGACGGGAGCCGCCGGGCCGGAAAGGTAAGGGCCCCCCTCCCCCCTCCGCGCGCCCCCTCCTCCCCTCCACGCACCCCCTCCTTACCTTTCCGGCCCGGCGGCTCCCGTCCGGCGCCGGCGCCTACTACTACCAGCAGGCTCCGCGGCCTGCTCTAGAGTAGCGCGCCGGGTGATGACATCACCCGGCGCGCCACCCTAGAGCAGGCCGCGGAGCCTGCTGGGAATAGTAGGCGCCGGCGCCGGACGGGAGCCGCCGGGCCGGAAAGGTAAGGGCCCCCCTCCCCCCTCCCCCCTCCGCGCGCCCCCTCCTCCCCTCCACGCACCCCCTCCTTACCTTCCCGGCCCGGTGGCTCCCGTCCGGCGCCGGCGCCTACTACTACCAGCAGGCTCCGCGGCCTGCTCTAGAGTAGCGCGCCGGGTGATGACATCACCCGGCGCGCCACCCTAGAGCAGGCCGCGGAGCCTGCTAGTAGTAGTAGGCTCCGGCGCCGGACGGGAGCCACCGGGCCGAGAAGGTAAGTGCCCCCCTCCTCCCCCCCCCGCTGTCCACTTTCATCGGCGGGCGCCCGCTGGCGCCCGCCAATGGAAGCGGCGGTGGGCGCCAGTGGGCGCCCGCCGATCCGCCGATCCGCCGAACCGGTTCGGAGCTTTTTCGGACCGGTTCGGATTGGATCGGCCGATCCAGCTGCGGGATCGGAAATCGGATAATTTATCCGATTTCCCACTGGACCGGACTCGGATCGTGGATCGGGTCCGATCCAGTGCACATCCCTAGTGGATAGTGTCATTATATAGTTTAGTCACTAGGTGGCACAGGACTTAGTTATATCTGGGTGGAGTCAGGAGTTTCCTGTGTCTGTTCTGTTCTATTTGCAAAGAGACAATACAGTTCTTGCCAAGTTTTCTGACTGATGGGCCATAGAATCATAAAGTTGAACGGGACATGAATCAACATCTAGTCCAACTCTCTGCCAATGAAGTAAATGTATGGTTTTTTACATCCCTGACAGGTGGTCATCCAGCGTCTATTTAAAAAACCCTCATGAAGGAAAGTCCTCTGAAGCAGCCTGTTCCACGGTTGAACATCTCATACCAACAGGAAGTTATTTGTAATATATAGTCAAAATTTGGGTTCTACTCTCTGGAGCAACAGAAAACAGATTTGCCACATCACCTCTGTGAGAACCCTTGAAACAGTCAAACATGGCTATCTTATCAATTCTGTATTGTTTCTTCTCCAGGCTAAACATGCCCAGGTTCTTTTAGTCCCTATGCCTTTCATGGCACCATCCAAATCATAATCAAGGTGGCGTCATTTTGCTTATAATAGTACTCAAAAGGAAGATAAATTTGTTTTCAAAAGTTGTAAAAGATTAGAGCTATTCTATCTGTTAGTCAACACATCTCCTCAGGTTTTACATGTAGTTATGGAGGTCGTGTACTACGTTTGAGCACATGAGCGTCATAATTGTTAGGAATGTTTCCTGAATTCTTCTCATTTTAATTTCTCCCTGGATTTTAGATATCCAAATGATCTTGTCTAAGTTCAAATGTAAAACTGGTCCATTAAGAAATACTCATTGCTGGGGGTGGGGGGTGTTTATTTCCAATTTTTGTTCATAACATCATCCAGGGAGAGTCAATCTGTCCAGGTACAGTCATTCATGTCTACATTACCAACATTTTTTTCTACACATTGATATAATGCTGCAAAAGTTGGTGCTTGCACATCAGTAAAACACTGCACAAAAGAGGTCCCAGTGCAACCATACCTATGGTTCCATTCTCGGATTGCTTTTTTTGCAGTGTTTTATCAAGGTACATGTGTGGCGGATGAGGGGTGCAAATGACTAAAAAAAACTGGAAGGTAAAGCAAACAACACATGTTCTGATTCTGGATTTTTATTTTTTATTTTTACACATTCTTCTAGTTAAAACCAGGTTTCATTAGGAGTGTAACATAGGGCAGAATAAACCAAACGAACAATCAGGAATGAATTAGGTGAAATCTTCTCATACCGCAACAGCTGTGAAGTTCTTGATGTGGAATGAGGCCAGTGGAGCAACACAGGAGGGGGTCATTTTGTGGGGCAAAATGTTAGGACCAGTCAGAATCCAGCCCTCCTGTTCACAGGACCATTCATCCCCTTGAAAGGTGTGTGTGCACACGCGCGATATTGGTAATTGTGGAGGTGAGGACAAAAGCCACAGGTAGAGGATTAACTTACGTTCCAATGCCATAACCCAGAGGGATTGAACGTCTTTTAGCTTGAGGACTGGATTCCATTTCAGAAGCCACCATCCAGTGGTGGGTGGAGCTTAATGCAATGGGGGGGGTTCAAAGGCAAATGGGGTGGGGCCAAAACCACCAGCATAAAGCTTAAAGCCCTTATGGCCAACCACTGAGCCTTTGGAGAGTCAGTTCAATATTTTAGAATGGGTGGGGGGAGAAACTGCCCAAGAGCCAGGAAACCACCAAAGGCTCATTGGACAGGAGAAAGGGGGTAGGGCCATGTGAAAAGGGTGGGGCCAAATGAAAGGGGTGGGGCCATCTGGAGAATCCTTGATGGGAGGTCTCATTCCCTGGGTCATTCTGGACCCATTTTTCAAACAGAACAGCAGTGGGACTCCTGAGTATGGAGCAGTCCCATAGTTCTTTTGTGTGATTTTTAGTTAGAAAAAGAAAAGGAAAACTTTCAGCCACCTCATCAAAATGGAAATTAACCCCCACCTAAAAGTGCTGTGGCTGCTTCACCCCCCCCCCCCATATTAATGCAATCTTTCAGGGAGAGTTTTTGCTTCACACACACACACACCAGTGTCAGAAAAAGAAGATAAAAACTGAGCTAAATGTTCAGCACAGTACAATGAAATGCACTCCCAGCATCCTCAGCAAAACAGAAGGCCTCTAAGAATACGGAGGTTAGCCCTTTCGGCCTGTGTCAATCAAAGTTCAGTGCCTTCTTTGGGCAAATTAGATAGAGAGAGAAAAATGAGAGCAAATGACCCTGTGTGTTCTTGGCCCTGATCAGAGACCTTTCAAGCCTAGGGATTGATGATAAATTTGCCTCACTTCACTTTGGTCAGGGTTTCCCTATTTTGCACCTTCCAGACTGAACAAAGGCTCCGACGCAATCTGCAATGCGCTTGCAGTGTGATTGGCGAGCCAAAACAAAAGCGTTCAGCAAGATGCATTCATTTGAAAAACGCTCATAAAAAAAATGCATAGCATTGAAAAATGTGCACAATGATGCTTTAATCAATGGGAGAAGACTGCGTACATTTCAAAGATGCACACAACTGAGGCCTATGTTTAGAAAAAATGTGCGCAAAAATGCTCAAGGAATTTCATGCAAAAAGAAAAAAACAAGGCAGATACAGGCATGAGTCAGAAGGAGCTTTGAGATGGAATTTGGAGAACTTCGCTGAGCTCAGTTTTTGCTGATTCGCACATCCCTTTCAAGCCAGCACTGTTTCTTTATGCCAACATCTCAAGCATTTTCTAAACCCCAAGAATGAACATCCTTTGCATCTTCCAATGAGCCATTTTAAGGCTAGGAAATGCTTATCAAAACAACTCAGATAGGAAAAGTGGCTTATGGTTATCCAAGTAAACCTAGGAATTTGAGAGCTCAGGAATTGGCCTCGTCCCACCATAAGCTACATAATTCCTTTTGGGTCATTGGTTATCCCCCAAAATCTCTTTCTAGAAAAGCCACATAAATGGCTTGCCTCCTTTCCTCTGACACCGTGTTCAGCAGGGTGAGACTGAAACACACCAGGCAGTCTAGAATTACACAGAGATGAACGAAACAACAATAAAAATCCAAAGGTGTCATGATGTTTAGTGGCAGAGAATCCCTCTTGGAAAAGGACCAGCACTTGATTTCCCTATAGCTCCTGGGAAACCATGAGGTACTTCACTGCATTCCGGCAGCACCTGATTCAATGCAACTGAAGAAAGAAGAAATGGCTCAGAACCAAAGCAGATTCCTCTGATTTTAAGATTGGGGTGGCTTAGGATGGGAACTGGTACCCACATTTCGACTTACGGCAAGCTTCACATGGAGCAAATCATTGAGGCAAATTTGAAGGACTGAACAGCTAAGGAATTTTGATTTTGAAAAAAGAGTTTCAATAAGATTAATAAAATTTATTGTGTGAGGGGGAGGAAGTTTCACCTAAAGTGTTGTGGTCAATTCACGTACTCAAATTCTCCCTATCACCTATTGCTGTGCCATTATTATTATTTTTTCTACTATTCTCATTCAATTTTATAGAAAAGAAATGACTTTCCCCAAAAAAATTCAAAGGAGAGAAAATGGTGAAATTTTAGTGGATGCTTTGTGAAGTATTTATGCTTACCTTACCTACAAGATGGCCCAGTGTCCTGTCTCTCATAGTACAATCATCTCGGCAGCTAAAGTCCAGAGAGAACTACCACGGGGCTTTTTCAGATCAGGAAGTGTGGACAGCCAGGTAGGCTGCAGAGCAACGAAGAGATATGTAATAGAAGGGGGGGGGGGGGGAAACATCACCCTTGCAGCAATAAGATAGGCTGACCAGATAAAATCCAGGTCAGGGCTCATGTAACTTTAACAGTTGTAGAGAAAAGGGAATTTCAGCCAGTGTCATTTGTATGCAATTAGTTCCTGGTGATATTCCCTCTTCATCACAACAGTTAAAGTTGCAGGCACTATACTAGAGTGACCATATACAAAAGAAGGCAGGGCCCCTGCAACTTTAACTGTTGTGATGAAGAGGGAATTTCACCAGGAACTGATTGCATACAAATGACACTGGCTGAAATTCCCTTTTCTCTACAACTGTTAAAGTTACATGAGCCCTGACCTGGATTTTATCTGGTCACCCTACAATAAGATAAGCTCAAAAACACCACCAAAAGGAATTCTAAAGGAATTCCAAAGTGCCCTAAGAATGAGGAGGAAAAACGGAAGCCTCTTTCTTCACAGGGGAAGAAAACGTTTGGGAAATTGTTACCAGGTACATTTCGTTTTCTGGTCCCTGATAAATCCAGTTTGGTCCTATTTCGGGGGGATGCATTAACATGTTGCTAATGTGCCCATGAGCAGTAAAGTGAACTAGTTTCTCTTCCGTTCCCTCACTACCTCCCGGATATATGTGCTTACCCAGATAGTAGCCCTTGCTTCAGACAGATAATGTGGCTTCTGAGATAGAATTTGGACTGTTGTGGGGGAGGGGGAGGGAGGAGGGGAGGTCCGCTGCCCGCTCTTTTCAGCCCGGAACATGCATGGCCACGCCACAAGGTCTCCTCTTTTCAGTGTCAGCCTTGCCCTGCTGTTGGTTTTAGTTGCTTGTCCTGGAGGCCAGAGAGGCCTCCTTGGGCCTGCTTTGCTGGTGGTCCTATTACACTCTTAGATACGGAGATCAGGTCCCAGGCAGGGCAATGGGGAGGGGGGGGGAGATATCAGTTTCAGTACAGCAGGGTTCAAGAAGGGAGCTTTACCAGGGCAGTTTGGGAGGAGGAGGAGGAGGAGGAGGAGGAGGAGGAGGAGGAGGAGGAGGAGGAAGAAAGGAAGAAAGACCCTTGGGAAGATTTGCTGAAATTCCCTAGCCAGGGCTGTATTACCATTATAGTAACAAACCTGTGTTGGAGCTTTAACAAGGCAAACTATTGGGGAAAAGACATAACCTTTTCTTAACATCAGTGGCTCAATTAACTAATGACAGCAAAGCATTTGGTGGAGTCACCGATCCCACTCGCTGGCGGGAGTGGCGAGGTGATGGGGGGTTACGTGTATTTACACAGCTGTGCAAGATGTTTGGCCAAGACGGGCTACTTACTGCTTTATCTTGGAAAGGATCTCTCACTCACACAGCTTCTCTCTCTCTCTCTCTCTCTCACACACACACACACACTCAGAACTTCTCTGCCTTCTATTTCAAAACACACACACACACTTGCCAGACCATGGAATGACATCAACAAAACCGACTTAGCAGCCGGTGCTTAGGATTGATCTAAACAGATACCATCCAAACTCATGCTTACCTGGAGGTAAGGTCCATTGAACACAATGGGACTTACTTCTGAGTAAGCAGACACAGGATCAGGCTCAAAGTACAGTGGGGCTGTGCAAACTGATCCGATGAGCAGGGCTCAGTGTGTGCCATGATGTTGTACATGTGTTGGAAATAAACAGTGAATGTGGCGCTCAAGATAGAATTCACTTTCATGAGGGCCCCACGTTGCTTTTATATATATTTTTTTAAAAAAGAGTTTCTGGTCCCTATGATCACAAAGATACTCTTGGGAGGAGGTGTTGCTGCCAAACAGCATTCCTGTGCAGAGTCCTCCCTGTCTTTCCCATAATGTGGAGGAACACTCACCTACTGATGTTATGTCATGTCAGGGAAACTTTGTGAGTTTCCCTGTCTCCCATCTGCAGCTAAGGATGCATGAGAGATTCATTTTAGTTCATTTCCCCCCCCCCCAGAATTTTACCCAGTTCGCACTTTCTGGGCTGAACACAGACTCGGACGCAACCTGCGATTGAAGTACATACAGTTCTGAGCTTGCAATGTGATTCGTGGTCCCCATGTTCAACAGCATGCGTGCCTTTGAAAATTTGCACAAAAATGCTCACATTTGAAAAATGCGCACAAATGCACGTTCATCAATGGGAGAAGAATCTGTCCATATCAGAGATGGACACAACTGATGCATACATTTAGAAAAAGGCACATGAAAATATTAACATCGACCTGAGTCGGAACGTGCTTCCAGATAGAATTCAGAAAATGTCTGCAAGATGTTGCTGATTCGCACATGATCCCATCCCGTCACAGAGCGAGTGTTCTGAGAGATCACAGGGAATAGGAGGAGAACTCGACATGGGCATCCATCTTGCTCTTCATGGCATCCCAGGGGCCTGCACAATGCATCATTCCAGCCAAACCGCCCAGGCAGTGCTGAGCGATAGTGCGAAAAGCTGCTGCTTCAAATCCTGTGTAGCTCCTTGCCTCACATCAAGCTTACCAGCAGTACGATGCATTATGCAAAAGAGTTTACAGTTTCAGAATACATGGATGCAAAAGAGGAGGGACTATGTCAATCAAACGTCTTTGCATACATTACACCATTGCAGAATTTGGCTTCTCTTGGCGCAGAATGTGGATTTACCTCTGCACAGAATCTGCATTTTTTAATGCAAAGAGGGCACTGGCTATAAGTCTCCTCAATGCTGCCAAACGTGGGGTCTTCTTACATGCCGCAGATGAGTTTTTGCAAAGGGCTTTTCAAGGGGAAATGACAATGCAGCTGGGGCAGAGAAGGCAGGGGGCTTCTCTTTGAAAAGCAACCTGCTCTCCGGTGGCACGCCAACCAATCTGTATATTATCCGATCTGGCCAGTAAAAACTGGAAGAGCATGATCAAACAAGGGAAGAAACCGGAAGCCTCCAGTTGGAGCCTAAAGAATTCTTCCAGTGCTATCTCTCACCAACCTGGGGCTCATCTACACCTGAGGGTCTAGCGGGAGGGAAGGGGAGGATCGCGGACTTCCCTGCTTCCACAATCCTCCCCCAGCTTCTATACAGCTGTGCGACATCCCGGAAGGGAAGAGGGATGTCGCAGGTAGCTTTTCTTTTTTTTTTTTTTAGAAGGGGAACGAGTCGTGCAGCCCTGATCCGGTGAAAAGGATAAGTTTAAAAAAAAAACAAAAAAAAACCCTCCATGCCCAACTGCCCCAGCATCCCAGGAATGGCGACACAGCTGCCCCCCAAAGGGCACAGAGCCCTGCCGAACAGCTTTGTGCCTGTTTTGAAAGCTGGTTTATTTGCAAGGAGGTGGGAAGAAGCTGGGATGGGTGTCCAAATCCCCAGAGAGCTCAAGATCCTCCCAAGACCACAGGAAAAATCAGGATAACCGAGGTCTCACTTATCCCGGGGAAAGTCTTTGCTCATTCTTGGTTTGCCCCCAGGTTCCCCTGTGCATCAGCTCAGGGATGATCCTGAGCTGATCCCCAGATAACTGCATGGTGTAGACATGGCTCTGGTTTCACTTTGGCTCCAGAATCCCTTGTACCATACATTAGGGTGACCAGATAAAATCCAGGTCAGGGCTCCTGTAACTTTAACTGTTGTAGAGAAAGGGGAATTTCAGCCAGTGTCATTTGTATACAGTTCCTGGTGAAATTCCCTCTTCATCACAACTGTTAAAGGTGCAGGGGCCCTGCCTTCTTTTGTATATGGTCACTCTAGTATAGTGCCTGCAACTTTAACTGTTGTGATGAAGAGGGAATATCACCAGGAACTAATTGCATACAAATGACACTGGCTGAAATTCCTTTTGCTCTACAACTGTTAAAGTTACATGAGCCCTGACCTGGATTTATCTGGTCAGCCTGCCATACATGGCACCAATCTTTGTA
This sequence comes from Anniella stebbinsi, assembly GCA_029215795.1. Lineage (NCBI taxonomy): Eukaryota > Metazoa > Chordata > Lepidosauria > Squamata > Anniellidae > Anniella > Anniella stebbinsi. The sequence continues at coordinate 357,607,792 of JARDYH010000002.1, read as the reverse complement.
AAACCCAAAGCACCCAGAAGCAAAATCACCCATAGTTTTGCACTACAGTAGTTTTGCTCAGTCTAAGTTCAAGCCCTGCCTTAAAAGACATAAAGAGCAGAGAAGGGTGAGAATTTCACTTGATTCATTTTTTCATTTAAAAATTACCACATTTTTCAATTTTTTTCGAACCATTATGGAAAGAACTCGTGATTTTAAAAGTGCAAATATAAAAGACAGCAAAATGGACAGATTTGTCCATTTGAGCAGAGGGCATTGAGTGCCTTGCTCCTAAAACTTTGGCTTTGAATCCCTGCTCATTCAGTCTTGTTTGTGGTGCTGAAATAGGGTTTGTACCATTTTCTTTTATCAGTCGAGCTTAGGGATGTACAGATTGAAATCTGCTCCATCTGTGTTCCGTGGATTGTTAGGCAACATTCATTCCATCATCCACTTATGTCGGGAATCAGATGTTTTTCAAGTTCCCAGATATTTTTTGAGTTCCAAATTTGCACAATTTTGCATTTGCGCAAATTCGCTCCTGCAAAAATGGGCAAATCCACTCAACATGTATGAATCCCTCCAAAATGTGTATTTTCAAGCTTTAGTGTTTTTTTCTGCCAGTGTTTTTGTATTTTATGTATTTTTGTATCACTCAATTAGCACAAAATTCAGAGCAGTTAAAAAAAATGCTCTGCATTTCCATGGAATCCATGCCACTTGGAAAAAGTTATCCTGCTGAACCCATTTCATTCCGTTGAAGATTTCTCTGACATCCTTTCTCAAGTTCCTCATCTTTAACAGCCACACGGCAGGCAGGTACAACATGGGCCAGATCTACACCAAGCAGGAAATAGCACTATGAAAGCGGTATGAAAGTGGTATATGGCATGTGTCAATGGGCCCCAACAGTTGTCAGTGTACTTCAATACAGTTATAAAGCAGTAGTGTGGCTCCTGTCTCTCATATATCACATTCATACCACTATATCCTGCTTGATGTAGGTCTGGCCCATGTTGTGTGTGTTTTTTTGCCAGTGATGGGACTTCTCATTCTACATGCCAGTTACCTACAGAGCCTCCTGGGCCAGATCTATACCAAGCAGGCTATAGCAGTATATGGTATGTGTCAATAGGCCCCAATAGTTGTCAGTGCACTTCAATACCGCTATAAGGCAGTAGTGTGGCTCCTGCCTTTTATATACCACTTTCATATAGCTTTCCTAGTGCAATATCCTGCGTGGTGTAGATTGAGCCATGGTCTTCTACTTGCTGGGAATAGCTGTACCTATTGAATTTGGCCGGTGCAGATGGGTGAGTGAGAATTTTGTTTGGTTCGCTTTGGAGAAGGATTTACCAAAATTCACAGATGTCTTCATAAACGGGATGGAAAGGGTTTGGGATTTTTTTTCTAAAATACAAAAAAATGAAATGTGGGAAAACCCAAAACTCTCCGATTTGTCCATTCCTTCTCAGAAGACTATCGTTGTCTATCAGGATGTTGCCTAGGTGGCAGCCTCCACTGGGACCAAAGCTAGGGATGTTGCATGCGCCCAACCGGGTCCAGGACCCCAAGAACAATGGGGGCTCTAGAAATTGTGCATCTCACCCCCTGCATAAATGTTCCCATTTATGCAAGAGTAAAGGTGTGAATTAATGGAGGCTCCAGGTTTTCGTGGACTGCCATCAGGCGCTCATCAGGCGCTCACAAGTAGCAGCAGGGCAAGCGTCCAACGAAACAGACCCAGGTGAGTTCACCCACCCCTACCGGCGGGGCCATGGCCTCCATCAAACTCAGATGAAATGTCATTCCCCATTATACAGAAAGCATCATTCACCTGTTCATGTTAGGTGCACTAGATTCCGTTCTACACAAGACAGATCTTTCTAATGGGCTGGTTCTAAAATGACTCAACTCTCCCGATCGATAGCAAATCAGACCTATCCTAGAATGCGGTGGGCTGCAATGAGAACCATTTCTCCTTGTTCTCACAGGAGTTGTTCCTGCCATTGTACATCATGAATCCCTGGTGAATTCTCTCCCATTTGCCCAATCTAGCTTGCTTCCCCCCCACACACACACACTTCTCTCTCTCTCTCTCTCTCTCTCTCTCTCTCTCTCTCTCTCTCTCTCTCTCTCTCTCTCTCTGGCAGCCTCATCCAGCACCTCCGATTCACACAAATACTTCCCATATTAAATCATTTGTCTGTGTCAATTGATTCAATATTGAAACATGACTTGTAGCCACTTGTATCTAAATGGAATCTAAATTGTTATTACGGCTCCATAGCAATGGCTCCTTCAGCGGTTCCCCTCCCACTTCATACTGCCAGCTCCATTCCTCTCTAATTGCCTTCCATGTGCCGAGGAACAGGTACAATTTCGCAGGGTAGAGAAATTATCATTTAGATCTCCTTTAAAAAAAAACAACAATATCTCTAAACTCTGCTGTGTTTACTCATTCACCTCCCGAATGCTCCTGGGAGCAGATACTACCAGACTGGCTAGTAAGGGGCTGAGAGTGTTTGCTTCTGAACAGAGGCCAAAACGAACATTAAGATGAGGGAAACACATTAGTGCACACTAACCAGAGACCTATAGAAAGGTGTTTTGTTTTAATTTGGTGCCTGATCAGGGAAAGATCTAGCAGCTGTTGCAAACCCAGTACTTTATCTAGCCATATTTCTGCTGCACAAATTGGATTCGCACGTTACATTTTCAAGTGTACTCCTAAAAAAAAGACCCAAAACACAGTGCACCTGTTTTCTGTTGGAACCCCCCAGGATCCTTTTGTTAGAAAGTTCAGAAATCTCCGAGTTTGAGGGTAGGACCTACTCTGGGGAGATAATTTTCACTCTGTGGTGCCCACTTCAGATACAGAAGGGAATAGGCATGTGCAACATTGGTCCCTCTGATTGGCAGACACTATGAAGCTTCTTGATTGGCCACGTTTGGTATAAATAGCAGGAACCAAGCCTTGCGCTTGCCGGACTTCATTTCCTACCATTGACCTCCTTGGCCTGAGCTGAAGGACACACCCACACATCCCAATTTGGCTACAGAAAGAAGACAATTGGGATGGGTGAATCTGTCAGACAAGCAACCAAGTAGGTATCAGCCCACAGGGAACTATGTCTTTGGTCTTTAAAACAGTTGGTTATAACCCCTTCTTTCCTTTTCTTCGTTCAGGATCAGTTCTTACCTGTCTGCAGCAAGTAGGAATGTAAGGAACCTGTATAATCTGCTCCATTTGTGTTTTGGGGTTCGTGAGGCATTATTCGTACATACAGTTTTTGTAAACCGCCCAGAGAGCTTTGGCTATGGGGCGGTATACAAATGCAATAAATAAATAAATAAATACACACACACACACACACACACACAAATTCATCAGAATTTAAAGAACTCTCACTGGTACACAACATTTTGTGTACTTTTCTTAGGCCAGCGTAAACTCAATGAGCGGTATACATGTGCGTACACGCACATGATTGCTACACTGCAGAGGCTGAAGAGCGAGGTCAGACTTAATGTGAAGGTGGTTTAAAAACATGGCCTATCCATTGCCATATTTTTATGCAATTTCCTTAGTTCGGTACGATCAAAATTATGTACAGTTCCAGAAAGTTTTTCTTAAAAAAAGGTCCACACATCTGTGGAATCCGTGCAATTCTCAAAAGCCTGTCCTTCACAGGGCGGATTCATCGAAATCCATTTTGATCCATTGTAGATCTCTCTGACATCTCATGTAGCAAGTCAGCAGCTATCTCTATGATAAGATTGCTGCCAACTAGCCAACAAAAGTTTACAAGATTAAAACGTACAGCTATGCACCCTCTGTTGTTGCATGGGGCAAACTTCAATAGACGGGGTGCTTGGAGGTTGGAGTAAGCTGACCAGATAAAATCCAGGTCAGGGCTCATATAACTTTAACAGTTGTAGAGAAAAGGGAATTTCAGCCAATATCATTTGCATGCAGTTAGTTCCTGGTGAAATTCCCTTTTCACCACAACAGTTAAAGGTGCAGGCACTATACTAGAGTGACCATATACAAAAGAAGGCAGGGCCCCTGCAACTTTAACTGTTGTGATGAAGAGGGAATATCACCAGGAACTAATTTCATACAAATGACACTGGCTGAAATTCCCTTGAGCCCTGGCCTGGATTTTATCTGGTCATCCTAGGTTGGAGCAGTGGCTTCATAGTTTCCATGTCTTCCTCAAGGACACAGGCATGCACAAGGGGTTTACTGGCTGTGCCCAGGCACAGCCTAATGTCTCAAGCAATAAGTGCCAAATTCAGGGGGCCATTGAGTAGGGATCCAGATGCAGTGGAATAACCATTTATTTACTTTTATTTATTTATTGCATTTTTATACCGCCCTATAGCTGAAGCTTTCAGGGCGGTTCACAAAAATTAAAACCACGAAATCATTTTAAGAAATATAAAACAAACGACACTCTAAAAACACAAAATAACATGCAATATGAAAACACAACCAGGATAAAACTGAGCAGCAGAAATTAATACAGATTAAAATACAAATTTAAAACAGCAAGGGTTAAAACTGAGTTAATTTAGCTGTTAAAATGCTGGGGGAATAAAAAAAGTCTTCACCCGGCGACGAAAGGGGTGCAAAGTAGGCGCCAGGCGAACCTCTCTGGGGAGCTCATTCCACAGCCGGGGTGCCACAGCAGAGAAAGCCCTCCTCCTAGTGGCCACCTGCCTCACTTCCTTTGGCAGGGGCTCATGGAGAGGACCCCCAAGGATGATCGTAGGGTACATATGAGAGGAGGCGTTCCTTCAGATAACCTGGCCCCAAGCCGTTTAGGGCTTTGAATGTTAGTACCAACACTTTGAATTGGGCCCGGAGCTGGACCGGCAGCCGGTGAAGCTGGAAAAGGACTGGCGTAACGTGATCTTGTTGGCCAGTCCCTGTTAGCAAACGTGCTGCCCTGTTTTGTACCAGCTGACGTTCCCGGACCGTTTTCAAAGGCAGCCTCCAAGAGAGCACCGTTGCTTCCAGAAAGAGGAGCACAAAGGAATTGCTCTGCTAAGAGCATCTTTGCCAGGAGCCATCCCACTTCGGCCACGCGAGAGTGGCTGCACCGACTGACCTCATGCCAACAGAGGTATGTATAAACGATACTGGGCACACGCCACCCAGGAATGACATCCAGGTGGTGGGAATGGCCCTCCAGCTGCTCCACTGCCTCTGCCCAGACAGCACACCATTGCTTTAAGTAGCAGGAATGAAAAGGGACCGCTCTGCTGGGAGTCTCTCGGCTGGGAGTTGCACTTCAAAGAGGCCAGGAGGAGCCCAATATCACCTCATAAGCCCCTCCTCCAGCCAGTGTCACCACAAAATCCCGCCAAGACTGGGGCTTGAGGAGCATCTCCTCATCCAACCCTCAACTTTAATGGCCCTTCCGCTGCCAGGAAAGTCGAATGCGGAATAGGGCATCCGTCTCCACAGTGTTGAATGAATGAATGAATGAATGAATGAATGAATGAATGAATGAATAAAAATAATGTCCTTTCTGATTGGATATGCATGTTTGCCTTTACACACAAATTTTAAACATTCCCTGGGTTCACACTCAAATGAAATCTGCTGAGCACACCTATGCTCAAGGGACTTGGCCATTGGGCTGCAGGACAGCCGACACATACCTTCCAACCATTTCCCTCTGTCACTGCCAGGAACTGCTGACCACTCCCCCATGGGGTGAACTGTGTCACTGCACCTTCTCAGTACAGAACCTTCCAGAATAACTCCACCGGGGCTAGTCATTGGCTTCTCCTGGGCAGGAAGGAGTATAAGAGGGCTTCCTGCCTGGCTGGAAATTGGCTTGAACCACAAGGTTGACCTAAGCTCTAGTGCATCTTGTGTTTCTGGTCTTGTTCTTTGATCCTGCCTCCTGATTTTCCTTCTGATGCTGATCACTTTTTGGGCCAGACTTCTGGTTCTCAGCTCCTGGCATGCTCCAGAGTGCTGCCCATGGCCAAGCCTTGAAACTCACTCCATAGCCACCTCCACCCCAGCCAGTGGAGACTGGTGTTTCCAATGTCAGTGGGGTAATGAATCTGACAGTTGACCCATCAGCCTCCACTGACCCCAGTTCCTTTGGAGCCTTAAGCTGTACATCTCATGTGAGGTTGGAGGCATGGTCTTTTATAGGAACATAAGAAGTGCCATCCTGGATCAGACCAAGGATCCATCTAGTCCAGCATTCTGTTCACACAGTGGCCAACCAGTTTTCAACCAGGAACCAACAAAGCAGGACATGGTGCAACAGCACCCTCCCACCCATGTTCCCCAGCAACTGGTGCACACAGGCTTACTGCCTTGGATACTAGAAGTAGCGCATAACCATCAGGGCTAGTAATCATTGATAGCCCTTTGCTCCCCTTTTAAAGCCATCTAAATTGGTGGCCATTACCACATCTTGTGGTATTGTTATTATTATTATTAATATTAATATTTATAGTTATTTATATCCCACCTTTTTCCCAATACTGGGACTCAAGGCGGCTTACAAATTAAAACATGTACAGTTTAAAACAGATAGAGATATACAAAAAATAAAAATATAATTAAACATGGTACAATTTTAAAATACTTAAAACATTTTAAGACATTTTAAATACGAATATATATATTTTTAAAAAAATCCAAGATATAAACAACACATCCACAAAGGTCCCAACTACTCCCCAAAGGCCTGCTGAAACAGAAAAGTTTCGCCATTTCTTGAGCGCTCCTTAATTAGGGCTGCCCAAATGATAATGGACGGGTGGTGTGTGTGCGCGCGCGCGGGCGGCGGCGGCGGCAGGCTTGGCAGCGTATCCTGGCTGCCGAGGCCGGGTGTCTGGAGCGGAGGGGCCATTCAGGCCGCCCCTCAGGGAGCTGTGGCGGCGCATTGAACGCCCTCCCCATCATCCTCTTCATCATCAACCTACCCCCGCGGCCCAGCGGAGCACAACAGCCCGCATTAGGCAAGCCCTTCAGGAGCCTCACAGCAGCCAGGCAGAGCCTCTGCTACCCAGGAACCGGCCCGCACGCGAGGTCACCGGCGGGGCGCACACACAACGCCGGCGAGGGGGAGGAGAAGGGGAGGAACAAAGGATCAAAGAGATCGAGAGAGGAAAGCAGACACGAGCCCTGTAATGGATACTAGCAAGGATCAAAGGGATCGAGACCAGAGTGATCCTTCCTTGCACGCATGGCTGCAAAACTCAGCTAGGCTCAGCCATTCTGCTTGAGTAAAAAGTGAAAGTAGGAAAGGAAACACGAGCCCTGTAATGGATACTAGCAACAGGATCAAAGGGATCGAGACGAGAGAGTGTTTCCTTTTCTTCGCGGGAAGCGGGAGGGGGAAGAGGGGAAGACCGGGCCTCTGTGGAAAACTTTTTGAAACATTTAATTTAAAAATTCCATAGCCATCAAATGCCTGGACCTATCATTCTGAAATTTCTGACACATATCTACCCCTAACCCATCTACAAAGTGAGCAATGTTCAGACTTCTAACTTTTAAAATAAAAAAGTTATAGGTGTTTCTTTCCTCATTGTTTCAAAAATTAATTGCCACACAAGGCAAGCTCCAATGTTTCTGAAATTTCACACACATATCAAGCCAAGTGGTACCTGTAATGTGCCCATGTTTCCTGTTTGTATCTTCAAAAATAAAAAAATGGGAGGCGTAACTGTATTTACCCCACTACTACCCATTTTTCTAAAATTAATTGCCACACAAGGCAAGCACCTACGTTTTTGAAATTTCACACACATAGGTCCCAAGGTACCACCTACAATGTGGCAAAGTTTCATGTGTATAACTTTAAAAATAACAAAGTTATAGGTGTTTCTTTCCTCATTGTTTCAAAAATTAATTGCCACACAAGGAAAGCTCCAATGTTTCTGAAATTTTACACACATATCAAGTGAAGTGTTCCCTGTAATGTGCCCATGTTTCCTATTTGTATCTTCAAAAATAAAAAAATGGGAGGCGTAAATGTATTTACCCCACTACTACCCATTTTTCTAAAAATTAATTGCCACACAAGACAAGCACCTACGTTTCTGAAATTTCACACACATAGGTCCCAAGGTACCATCTACAATGTGGCAAAGTTTCATGTGTGTAACTTTAAAAATGACAAAGTTATAGGCATTCCTGGGTATTTATTAAAAAATTAATTGCCACAAAATGCATGCACCAATCTTTCTGAAATTTCTCACAGATAACTATCCCTAACCAGTGTATAATGTGCCCAAGTTTCATCCTTCTATCTTTAAAAATGAAAAGTTATAGGCGTTTTTGTAAAACAATACTTGGCTATGGGAAAAAGCATTCAAAATGGCGTCCGATCCGGATCGGACCTCGTCGGATCGGATCGGAGGTTGGTCGGATCAGATCGGATCGGATCGGATTTTCCCAATTTTGGGTCGGATCGGATTCGGATCATGGATCGGATCCGATCCGATGCACACCCCTAAATTTCAGCCAGTGTCATTTGTATGTGATTAGTTCCTGGTCAAATTTCCTCTTCATCAGGACAGTTAAAGGTGCAGGGGCCCTGCCTTCTTTTGTATATGGTCACTCTAGTATAGTGCCTGCAACTTTAACTGTTGCGATGAAGAGGGAATTTCACTAGGAACTAATTGCATACAAATGACACTGGCTGAAATTCCCTTTTCTCTACAACTGTTAAAGTTACATGAGGCCTGTCCTCCTTTTCACATGGTCAGCCTGCTCACCACTCACTATTACATTTCTCTGTTCAGAGTTCTGGCATAGGGTGGGTGCAGGTGATGGGGAGGGGCTTTGGGGCAGGGTCCCACCCCTTGATGTCATCCAGTCCACAGTCCAATCCAAACCCTATATTAAAAAAAAAAGCTTCCCCACTCCTACTATTGGTGCACGCATTAGAGATCCAGGACAGCCTGTGTCTCCATGGTAAATATACACACAGGAGCAAACCCCGCTTTGTTGCTGTGTCATGTGCAAAATAGCCCAAAGGCAACTTGCTCCTTGGAAGTGGAATTTCTTGTCCTTTATTATCATTTATAATCAACACCACCATCATTATTTGTAGCTATATTCGATTTCATGCTGGGTTGTCAAGAAACTCAATAATTGTTAGTTGATTAACCATTTGCATTTTAGCTGATGTGCAGTTAAGGCTTACCAGGGAGTAAGTCCCATTGAACACAGAGGAACTTACTCCCAAGTAATCATGAACAGGAGTTGCAAACACAACATGTTCACATGATGTGCGACTGCAAATGAAATTATTGTTCATCGCTACTTGTAACTACAATATAAGAGCAATGGAATGAACCGAGGCCATGAGATCTCCTTTCTTCGGAGTCATCAATGAAGGGGAAGCTTTGGGACAATGTTCCTCCTAAGTCCGTCCCGCACTGCCAAAGCCAGCAGGATTGTTCTGCTGACTGCACCAGGGCCAAGAAAAACAAAGCCACTGGACTGAGAAAGAAACCAGCCTCAGAGGCTCAGAAGCAGATCCCACCTCCGAAATGGTGGCTGGCTGGCCGGCCTCGTCACTCATGCGTCCATCCCCAACTGCAGCCAGTAGTTCGCCAGATCTGTGTAAACTCCGGCAGCTGCTCTGGAAATACAGAAAGAGATGGGGGGCACAAGCACAGGGCAGCAATAAATCATCTACCGTGTGTGTGTCCCACAGCTTTGGCCTTGGCAGGGCCAAGATTAATGGGTAGCTCATTTAACCCAGCTAGCCCTTAACTAGCCGTGAAGCAGAGGCCGAGGCACCGCCAGGAACAACCGGGCTTTGTGGGTGGCTGGCTGTGAAATCAGTCTGGCTGCCCTTCCTTCACGTTCTTGGGCCTTGAGAAAGACCTGCCTGGGAAAGTCATTGTGTCTGAACCACCAGCGGAGCGCAGCTAACTAACCTGCCACTTTTCTCGTGCCGAGGGCATTTTTCATAATTACAGGCAAGAGTTCGGTGGTCGCGCATCGCAATTAATACCAAGCCAGGCGCCGGCTGTCGCGGGCCAGGCTGCTGACTCTGATGCACGGCCTGCCTCTCATGGAGATGGATGGGAGCATTAGTCTCTTCTTCAGAAAGGCTCCAAGTGACGGTCCCATGCACATGTCACCGGCTATTTATTTTGCACTCGTGCAAACTGAAAAATGGAACTGGCTTCTCCAAGATGGCCCATTGGCTCCAGAGCCAGGAATTCCAGTGCAGTGCAGTGCAAACTTCCTGACTGTTAGAGCAGTATGACAATGGAACCAATGACCTAGGGAGATCGTGGCCTCTCCCACACTAGAGGCATTCAAGAGGCCGCTGGACAGCCATCTGTCAGGGATGCTTTAAGGTGGATTCCTGCACTGAGCAAGGGGTGGGACTTCATGGCCTTATAGGCTCCTTTCGATTCTACTGTCCTATGATTCTATGTAACTGCAGTCAATGTGTGGACTTTCCCAGGCCAAGAGGAGGGAAGGTACAAGATCACCTTCTTGCAGAAAGCAAATCCACTTCAAATTCATCCTTTCCTTTCCTTTCTTTTTTCTTATGTGCCATCAGCCAGGATGGGGGTATGTATTATGCTTTTATTCTTTATTAAAATACCACAAAGGTTCAGGAGGAGAGATTACATCACCAACGGAATCTCTTGGTGTCACAGCTGACCTAGGCACTGTACAGAAATGTAATGGCTCCCACAGTCAGGCTCAGTACCAACATGCCTGGCTTAGCAGCCATAATTTCAAATATGATTTCCCAACAAAGCTACAAATCAGGGCTATAGGAGGGGCTTGCCAGTGTTGAGCCCTAGGCAGTCAAAGCAAGTCCAGACCGATTACACAGGATTGGAAGCCCGGTGTACCAGAGAGCTTTGAGGACTGCTGCCCAAAGATTCAAGGCATCAGGTAGAAACCAGAGATTCATAGACCAGTGTCAAAATCGAGTGTCAATCCCCACACGGCATGGCCGATCGCGATCATGGATTTTGTTACCCAAAACCAGAAGGATAATCCTGGGAGGGCAAGTGCCCGGAGCGCAGTCAAAAACCAACATCCACACAACAGGTGAGAGTCCAAACAGCAAAGGTTTATCCTTTGCTGTGCAGAAAGGAGAACACTCTGCTTCACAGCTAAAGAAGTGCTCCACCCCTTTCACTTCTAGAGCAAACTTTTATAAACTTTAACAACACGAAGAAATATACCATAATTCTTCTGATTGGTTTACACTACGCAACCGTTACTCACGTACACAGAGAGATAACAACTCACACACTGTGCAAATGTTAAATTATTATTATTATTATTATTATTATTTATTACACTTATATACCGCCCCATAGCCGAAGCTCTCTGGGCGGTTTACAAAATACCTTTAGTGGGGCAGTGTCTCATTACCGTGTTGATTCTCCACCTAGGGTGTGATTTTAAGCATTATAATGAGCTACTGCAGTTACTCTCTATTGCCTCCCTCTTGTGGAATCTTGGTGGCTACTCCTACCTACCAGCACCTCCCTATCTATCAGGTTTTTTCCCACTCCTCATCCTGACATTGTTTTATTTTTCTTTTATTCAAATGCAGCTGCCACACCATGTTCATGTACTTTTTATGGTGCATCGTCATCAGACGGTTGTTCTCCTGTACTTCTTTTCAGACTGCAGAAAGGAACAAACTGTAATGCAGTCGCCACAAGTGTCGTTCACTTTAGTCTTCCATCTTTTTAAAGGGATGTAGTTCTGACATCTGTAGTAGGGATGGGTGGGTCTATCAATTTCAGTTTCACCCAGTATCTCATTTTCCCCATCTTAAATTTCGGTCATCCCAACCATTGAGATTTTCTTTTTAAGTTTGTAAGAATATTTATAAGCATTTATGTCCACATTTCTCCTAATGGAGGCATTTATGTAAGCATTTTTTTTCCAATATACACGCAAGCAGTTTTCCTAATATAATGCATATTTGAGCATTATTTTCTCTAATACGTTCATTTTTGTATGCATTTTTTTCCATTGGAAAACTCCAAATCCATTGCAAAATACAGAGAAGTGTCACTTTCAAAAGATAACAGGGTTTCAGTTTGCATAGCGGTTCAAAAGTGCAAAATTACGTAAGTTCACATTAAAACACGAAAAGGAAGAATTTCTTCCTCATCCATAATCTGCAGTGACAGATCAAGTTCGTGAATCTACAGCCACACATCTATGTTGTCACACCTTTTCTTCATTTATCTTCCCCATCAGAACCATTTTCCCAACATTGTTTTAATCGCTCTTATAATTTGTGCTCAAATCCTTTTTCACCTTTTTTTAAAAAAAAAATGTTGTCATTTTTCACTTATATTTTAAGAAGTAATTATTGAAGCATTCATGCAATACTACTTAGATGAAATGGGGTGTTGAGCAATTTTAAAAATTGATTTCATCCCCCCCCCCTTTGCAGCTGCCATTTTAGCTTGGTGTTAATTATTTTTACTGGTCTTTAAATTTGTGCTATAAACACACTTGAGTCTAGCTTTTTTTATTAAAAAGTTATTAAAGGCACTGTGTGATATTCCTTAAATTTAAAGGCACTTTAGTGCAAAATAAAGAATTGATTTCAAAACATCAAAGAATTTTTTTTTTAAAAAAAGTGTCCCTTCCCCACCCATAGAGAAAGCTCAATACCCTCCAAAGGTGGAACATTGATTGCAATTCCACATTTAGCTTGGAGCAGAAAAGCAATGATTGGATAGCAGGAGGAGCCATCATTCTTGAAGCACCCTGAGGTTTCCCTTTTGCTGGACTAACAGCAGCTACAGGCGGGGCTGGATTACGGACGTATCAGAATTTTGGTTTCACTCGCAAAGCATGAGAGCACACCGCCATCCAAAGCTCTGAATATGAGCGTGCCCACTGAAAATATTCACAAATTGTCAGACACATCCTCACAGTCAACGTGCTCTGGATTCCCGGTTGGATTTGCAGAAATTCCCTAATTTGCACAAATTTCCTCCATAGACTGAATCAGCCTCACTTTGGTCTATGGAGGAAAGTAGCTTAAATTAGGAATAAAAGAGAGAACCAGTGTCTGAGGAAAAGAAAGGCTAGGGTGACCAGATAAAATCCAGGTCAGGGCTCATGTAACTTTAACAGTTGTAGAGAAAAGGGAATTTCAGCCAGTGTCATTTGTATGCAATTAGTTCCTGGTGAAATTCCCTCTTCATCACAACTGTTAAAGCTGCAGGGGCCCTGCCTTCTTTTGTATATGGTCACTCTAGTATAGTGCCTGCACCTTTAACTGTTGTGATGAAGAGGGAATTTCACCAGGAACTAATTGCATACAAATGACACTGGCTGAGATTCCCTTTTCTCTACAACTGTTAAAGTTACATGAGCCCTGACCTGGATTTTATCTGGCCAGCCTAAGAAAGGCACTGTAAGGTTTGTGATCCATCCTCTTTGTCATGTGCAGTTTGGCCTCATCTGAGGGGAACAGGATTCAGGGAGGCAGGCAAGGAATAGCCGATGGACTGATGCCCAAAAATTCTGAATCAACTAGGGAAGGCATAAATTGGGTGCAAAAAAAGGGGTGAGAAGCAAGTTTTCAGGATGCTAAAATACGTGGTTGCCAAAACAAAATCCAGGACTGGTCTAGAAGGTGTTTATAACCAGTATAAATCACGGAAAACCCTTTTCTGAGGATTTTTTTTTTAATTTGAAGAAATTCAAAATGGCTGCCAGCATACAAAATGGTTGCCACTTTTGCCACTCACTAGGGGCCTACATTATATTGGTTAGCAGTTGACTATCTACTGAAAAATACAGACATTTATAGAGTAGGCTGATCATTCTTCCAGCAGTTCATTTTAGTTTAGAGGTGCAGTACTTCTACACACAAAGGCCTGTGAGTGAAGCAAGCTTGTTAAAAATATAATGTTACAGTATGACATTCCTTGCAAACCTATTTTTAAACTGAACTACTAAGAAAAACCTTTTTAATGGTTGGATTTCTTTCTCGAAAAAAATATCTTGCAAAAAATATATATGCTTTATTTGAAACCAAGTCCAAGAGTTTAAAAGACGATTGATTCGGGGTGGTGGGGTGAGATTCTTGTGTCAGGAACCTCAAACATTGCCTGAGCTCTTGCATGCGCTCCCATGTCCCTGCTCCACTCTTAGCCCTCATATGAGCAGGCTGAACACCTGCATAGAGCTTAAGAGAAGTCTAATGAGCTATCCAACCAAGGCCTTACGCTGCAAACCTAGGCATGTATACCTGTGAACCTAATTTAATGCTTTAATCTAATACTTACTCCCAAGATAAAGAAATTTAATACTTTAATTTAAAACTTATTCCTGAGGATCATGTTGCACACTTCAGAGTTTCAATCCAGCCCAGAGTTTAAATCCATTGACTTCACTGGGATTAAATATGCTTTATCCTGTGTTGGATTGTGTCCATAAATATCTTGTTTTGTAGGCTTTCTCATCCACATGTTAAGGAGGTTTTGGCAAGGCATTTAGATAAATGTGTTTGTACTGTATTACACACAGACGCACACTCAGAACGGTTTACGGAAATCAATCAGGTCACAAGGGCCTACCAAGAGGATAGTGGACTAGATACCCACTAGAGGACTCTTCCCCAATGTGTAGGGTGACCATATGGAAAGAAGGACAGGGCTCCTATATTTTTAACAGTTGCATACAAAAGGGAATTTCAGCAGGTGTCATTTGTAAGCATGCAGCACCTGGTGAAATTCCCTCTTGATCACAACAGTTAAAGCTGCAGGAACTATACTAGAGTGACCAGATACAAAACAGGACAGGGCTCCTGCAGCTTTGACTAATGTTATGAAAAGGGAATTTCACCAGGTGCTTCATGCATACAAATGACACATGCTGAAAATCCCTTTTCTCTACAACTGTTAAAGATACAGGAGCCCGGTCCTCCTTTCCATATGGTCACCCTACCAATGTGGCACTTGCCCAAAGTGTGTCTCCCACTATTCCTGGCCAATGGCATTATAGGAACTGCAGTCCAACACATCTGGAAGGCTACAATAGAGCTAAAATGTCTACCAAGACAGAGAGATCTGCAACTCCCTAGGAATCACCCAGGAAAATGCTACCGATTTGTGCGCTTGGATAATTGCATCGCTAAAATCAGTTGTCCGCTCATGAAAAAAATAAATAGGTGCTTATTCTTTTAAGATTAATATATGGGAAAATGGAGAATAAATATGAATAAATTTAATATTAGCAGTGCAAGATAATGTGCCGTATATCCATACAGCCACGTGAAGATATAAAAAAAGAGAGAGTCAATGGAAATCTTTATCGCTATAGACTGCTGAATATTAATAGTTATTGTTTGAGCCACTGTGGCATGGAAAAGTCAATTATAACCAAAGTGTAAAAATGTTCTGAATTATAGATAAACTAGGAATGGAAGGGGGGGGGAGAAATCTTCCCAGCACAATGCAAAAAAGAAGAAAGAAAGAAAAAGCTCTTTGATAAAAGAAGAAATAAAACTCGATAAGAATGTTTAAACAGCGAGCAACTGTCCAAAAGTGACGGGCCATTCTTTAACAGCGCTCAAACTTTTGAGCTAGATGAAGCGTTAAACGGGTATCTAATAAAGACTTCCTTTGGTTCTTTATTTTACACCAAGCTGCAAGCCAACGAGTGGGAAGAAAGCATCCGACTTTGCTCTCTTAACCAGCAGCTCATGGGAGGGGAACAAAACATTTGCGCGACGGGCTTTTGATGTTGCAGTGAAAATGGCTCCGGATTACAGCGCTTGCGCATCTGTTTGCCATCCAGAACACCTTGTGCTTTTTTTCCCCTTCTTTTTCTTTTCGTGGCGCGCACTCAAGCACTTCTGTCACAGCTGCATGGTAGCAATGTGCACTTTGTTGGGGCAACTTGGCCAGTGATCCTTCAGTAGCAAAGTCTAGTCTCTATACAGCATTGGCTCTATGCAGCTCTGAATATAAAAGCTGTGACTGTCCGACCAAGTATGTCGGTTTTCTTTCAGGCGATGCCCTTCGAGGACATGGGGCAGGATTCTCCCACTGCTGGAATTCTGAGGAGGGCTGCTCATAGGGTGGCCAGGTGCCCTTTTTTATAAGAACAGTCCTCTATTTGTAGGGCTGCCGGAGGACTGTCCTCTATTTTGAAGGCATCTACTGTCTGAAGGGTTGTCCAGTCCAAGTTTGACTGGTATAAAGAGAAAAAGCCATCAGAAGGAAGTGCTAAAGGAACTTGGTTGCCCATCAACAGCACCTGGGCAGCAGGCTGAGCTACGGTGACCATATGAAAAGGAGGACAGGGCTCCTATATCTTTAACAGTTGTATAGAAAAGGGAATTTTAGCAGGTGTCATTTGTATGTATGCAGCATCTGGTAAAAAAAAATCCTCTTCATCACAACAGTTAAAGCTGCAGGAGTTCTGCCCCCTTTTGTATGTAGTCACTCTAGTATAGTTACTGTTATGATGAAGAGGGAATTTCACCAGGTGCTGTGTGCACACAAATGACACCTGCTGAAATTCCCTCTTCTATACAACTGTGAAAGATACAGGAGCCCTGTCCTCCTTTTCATAGGGTCCACCTCGGCTGAGCAAAGCACACAGGTCACTTGGTCACAGTTCCCCAGACTATGGTGAGATGTACTGGATTTCTGCTTGAATTGTAATACCTATCTCTACATTTTCGTCTATACGTATAAATTAGTATGTGCAAATTTATGCAGATCGGAACCTTCTTTGGTCATCGACTTTTGGTGATACCTATCCTGTCCTTTGGCAATTTACAAGTGGCCACCCTACTGCATCCAGCAGTTTTCAGAACAATCCAAAGTGCAAGGATGGGTTGACCTGGAACAGTGATAGTGGTGGTACTTCCATCCTGGTGGTACCTCCATCCCTTTTCCTCTTTTTCTTTTCAATTCATTCCCCACAGTCAGAGAGGGGAGCAGCTCCATCGTGCCACTGTCCCCTGCTCACCTGTCCTCCACCACATCCACTTCTGTCTTCTGAAAGCAGGAATTCCTTGATTGCTCGCCCGAGGCATATGCAGTGATTGTCCTGGCACTGAACAGTCGTTTCTAAGATAGCTGGAGAATTTATGGAGGATGGGTGGCTGTGGGTCAGCAGCAGCACTGGCTTGGAGAGGGGAGGAGGCCCCTTGGAGAGGAGAGGGTGTAGCTCAATGGTTGGGCACCTGCCTGACATGCAGAAAGTCCCGGGTTCAATACCGGGCATCTTTAGATACAGCTAGAAAAGAATCCTGACTGAAACCCTGGAAAGCTTCTGCCAGTCAGTGTCTGCAATACTGGCCTAGATTGACCAAGGGAATAAGGCAGCTTCTGATGCTCCTATCTTAGATCCAATCCTTGCCCAAGAGGCAATCCACTCATGCAAAAGGATGTCCCTGTCCATTCCTCCTGCATGCA
This sequence comes from Anniella stebbinsi, assembly GCA_029215795.1. Taxonomy (NCBI): domain Eukaryota; kingdom Metazoa; phylum Chordata; class Lepidosauria; order Squamata; family Anniellidae; genus Anniella; species Anniella stebbinsi. The sequence continues at coordinate 357,590,368 of JARDYH010000002.1, read as the reverse complement.
GTCCCCCATGTGTGCCCCAAACCTGCTCCGGAGGGTCTCCCAACCCTCAGGACCAGATTTGGTAGGGTACATGGGGGGGGGGGGTGTTGCAGGGGCAAAAGGGGAACTCCACTCCTTCCTGCTGGTGGAATGCCACCATTGGATACAACCCACCAGTGGTGCAGTTGAGGATGGATTTGGGGACCAAAGACCAGGGCCTCACAGGCGAATGGGCCCTGAAATGACCACCACGGGAGCAGCAGAAGCAGCAGCTTACTCCATCTTATTCCTGTACTCATGATGGTGCTATGACTGCAGTGGCTTTCAAATGCCAAACTGCAGATGCTCGTTATTTACGTATTTATTAATTAGGGTTCGCAAACCGTTTTCTTGTTCTAACGTATCAGGAGCGTGGAAGCAGTTCTAAAGCATGGAATGGCAGCAGGAGTGGGGGGGGGGGTGAGAAATGTTAGTTGTGTGCTTCTCAATTGAAGTAATATGGACAGCTACCGAAAGGAGGATGCCATAAGACCAGCATTTCCAAGGTCTAACATTACCTAGCTGTTCATTGTCTTCTATCCTCTTTGAGACTAAGGAGGAAACCATGACAGAGAGAAGCCTGCCAGGCCATGTCTGTTCCAAATACTGGCAGGCCATGCTACTGCAAGATGAAAGGAGTTGAGAGCCAGTGTGGCGTAGTGGCTAGAGTGTTGGACTGGAAGTCAGGAGATCGGGGTTCTAGTCCCCACTTGGCCAGGGAAGTTCACAGGGTTACTTTGGGCCGGTCACAGACTATCATCCCAACACATCTCACAGGGTTGGTGTCGGGAAGACAAAATGGAGAGATTGAAGGATTATATACACCGCCTTGAGTTCCTTGGAGGAAATAAGGCGGGATATAAATGTAATATAAATAAATGAACATTTCCGGAAAGCAACTTAACTAAATCGACGCCAATGCTTTTCATCGGTATTGAAGTGTACTGATAATCGTTGGGGCGCATGATGCATTCCGTTTATCACTTGTCTAGTGTTATTTCCCACTTTTTATTCCGTATTGTCCAAAATACCGCAACAGATGTCACTGTGTGTGCTACGAAGCATAAATGAGCAAGAAGAGGGATATAGCTTCACCATGATGGGTTCATATCAAAATGTCACAAAGTATAGATCTGCCCTAGGTTGGGGATGGCTGTCATATATTAATGCAAATTAAGGATGTCGGAGAAATCCACAATAGAACCATGTGAGTTTGGATTTTTATGAATCCAACCCATAGATTCCACAGTGGAACAGCATTTTTTTCTCCTGGGATGGGTCCGTGGACTTATGGGCCATTTTCCTAAGCTTTGGGAATTTTGCACAAATTTTGTGTTAAAAAAATACAAAAATAAAAAATGGATAAAATGGGCATTTCCCCCATAGGCTAAAGCGTAAAAATGCACATATCGGAGGAATTTGCATTTGTGCAAATTCACAATTGCGCAAATTTGGAACGCCCCACCAATTCTGTCGATGGAACGAAAGGCGCCTGACAATCCATGAAATATAGACAGAATGGATTTTACACAATCCATGAATCCCTAATGCAACCCATCCTGATAGTCAATTTCCAGACAGAAGTTAGAATGGGTGACTCACTTTCTGCTGCAAAAGCCAGTTCATCACACGTAGGCGACATCTAGGCTTAAGTCCGTCACACTGTGGGGACAGATATTGCATCTCACAGGGCCAAAAGAGACATTGTTTAAAATGTGTGCCCTAGCAGCTAAGTCTCTTTTAAAAAATCATCTTTACTCTAGAGAAGGTGCAGGGACTCAAAGCTGGAACAGGATCCTAGCATGGGGATCAGGGGATCTGTGTCTACACTAGAGTAAAAATGAAAAGAAGACATAGCTGCTAGATACACAGTTTAAGTAATGTCATTTTTACTCTCTCTCTCTCTCTTTCTCTCTCTTACACACACACACATTTTTAGGCAGCCTTGACATCTATTGATAAATGGATCAGAGTAATTGAAAATTCCTATGATGACTTGTATTATAGCTAATTCTTCCAACTTATTAGGATAATTAGACATGCATATATTTCAATTTGGTGGTTAATAGGAATAAAATGGTTTTGAATAATCTCAGGAACAGACTCTCTCACCTAATGTAGAGGCTCCCTCGAAGCCCATCCTGTTTCCAGCTGGTGAATAGAACAAACTTTCACCTAGGCTGTGAAAGTTCAAACTTGATCGTTTGCTTCATGACATTTCGAAAATTAAGTGTGACCTCGGTAACTTTCATTAATGCTTCTTAAGTCAACATTATTCTTAGATTCTTGACCGATTCGTCACATATTTCTCAGAGATTGTCCCTGAGAATTCTTTCTCTACTGCATATGCAATGCCAGGGCCTAGCTATAGGTTCCATTCATTCCATAAATTGTAGCCCTGTCAGGGGATTAAAAAAAAAGAAAATAAGGTATGGGGGGGTGGATTTCCACCAGGATCACAATGCAATTGGAAAGGGGGGTAACACATCCTTCCCTAGCTGCAATCTCAACAAAAATTGATCTCCGCATTGCAATTAGTGATTAAAAAACACACCTCCTATTATCCCCAATGGGACTGGTTTCCTATTGCTAAATGCAATGCAGAGGCTGGGGGTCGTTTTTTAGGGATCACAGTAGAGGAGGGAATGGTTAAACCTCCCCACCCCACATGATGTGATCTTGAAGGAAATCACACACCCCACAGAAGACTCAGATTACATTTTAAAATACTTTGACGCGGCTGCAAACCGTGCAATTAATCGAATGTATAGTTAGATTCTGACACTAGACGTTCGGGAAACATATCAGCAAAAATCCATAACATCTTTTTTCTCAATGGTAGGAATGCTTCATTTGCCAGCTTGTCCCCATCCCAGAATCCCAGTTTGCCTTGTTCTTGTCTCATTGTTCCCCGTTAACACTCTTTGCTCCCCATCAAAATCTGGAGCGGTTTGGTATTTATTTACGTTTGCAGAATATCTGGTGGACTTGTGCACACACACACACACACACACACAGAGAGAGAGAGAGAGAGAGAGAGAGAGAGAGAGAGAGAAGGTTCCCCCCTTTTTCATTTTATGTTCCACAATATTTGGTAGTGAGTGGGTGGGAATCTGTTGCTTTATTCAGGGCACGTGGGTGGAATTTTGAGATGTTTGCTCCCGAATAAGAAAATTGTAACCATTCATTGCATCTTTGGCTTTTGGTCTCGAGAACATTTCCTCTTTTTCTTTTAAAAATTCAAAACTGAATGAAAAGAGGTTTTAGCACAGTGCTCATGTTCTTTACCCCCCCCCCCTTTCTCACTATCTCAACTCCTGGAACAATCTGTTCCCTATTCAATCATTAATCCATTCCATTCCTACCCGGCAGCTAATATTATGTCATTATTTCCCAATCTGTATTGTTTAAACTGACCTCTCTGTAGGGCGACCATTTTCACCCTTGGTGTTTCCCCCATGAGAGCCGCGTTTGAGTTTATTGCTTCACCGTTCATGACTGTGAGCTGCTTTCCTGGAGTCGTGGAGGAGGAGGAGGAGGAGGAGGAGGAGGAGGAGGAGGAGGAGGAGGAGGTTGAAAGAGGGCAGGCAGCATCCAAGGTGGGCTTAGCTGGATCTGAGTCACCCGTGTCTGGATCCAGCCAGCGAGAATGACTCCTTGGCGGGAGAAAGGCCGAGGAAGAATAAATTTACCACCAGAGATAAAGATCCTGCCTGAGAAAACAACAATGTTTCTGCTGGCCTCAGCGCAGCTAATCAAGGCTGTAATGACAAGCCCTCCTAGTCATCCACGGATCTCCAGTGTCTCAGCCGGAGAGCTCACACCCTTCGCTTTCAAGCTCCTGCCAATGCAGAATTCAGATGCTGCTGGCAGAGGCATGTTATTGCAGTTGGACTTGCTGGATAGGGGTGGGAATAGGCTGCAAAGACATGGGAGAAGGGGGTGGCCAACAGAACTTTGACTGTTGGCCACCCCCTTCTCCCATGTCTTCTCACCCCATCCAGCCTGCCTTGTATCCCAGTCTGGCCCTCTGTGCTTTCCCAGGTAGCTATGCCCCCTTTCCCTTCGCCCAACACTTAGGGATGCAGCGAGCACCCGGCTGGGTCTGGGAGACCAGGGGGGCCCCTTGCACCCCTCCCCCCAGATTTGGGCCAGCTCTACACCAAGCAGGACATAACACTTTGAAAGCAGTATGGAAACGGTACATGGAATGTGTTCTGGGCCCCAACGGTTGTCCATACTGTTATAAAACGCTATGAAGTAGCAGTGCAGATCCTGACCCAGTCAGGGACTCCTGAAACAAGCACGGACCCCCACCCAAGCGCCCGCTCAGCCCTGGCGAGCATTCATGCCTTCGCCCTGGCATCAATGGTGCCTTTAAGGCCGCCACTGGCTCGGGGGAGTGCGGAATTTATGGAGGCTCTGGAAATGGCGCAATTTCCCTGTTGTGTTAATGGCAGCCACCCTTGACACAGGAAGGGGAAGTGCATGCTTTTGGTGTGGGGGTGGGCAGCCACAGGGCAAGCACCTGCCAAGGCGAGCACAGGTGAGTTTGCTCACCCCTACCCACATTCTTTCCCCAACAACCGATCATTTGGCGGTTTCCTAGGTTTCTGCAGTTTCTCCCCCGCCCGAGTTCTAAAAGTTTGAAATGCTTCTTCTAAGGCTTACTTACTGGTGGGAAAGCACTTTAAGCTAAAAGGTTAAAAGATATTTGGGTTGGGTTGGCCCCCCACCCCTTTTGCCTTCAGCCCCACCGCCACTGGAATGCACCCTCCAAGACCTCCAAAATGGAATTCGGCCCTCGGGGTGAAAGAGATTCTGCAGTCCAGCTCTAACAGACCAATTCCAACACCCTGTTGGGTTCAATGGGTCATACACCCTGGTATAGGCTTGCAGCCTAAATGTTCCATTGGAGCTGAGATGAAGAAAGGCAGGGCTATTGGGGCTGGATCCCGGATCTCCTTTCCATTAGCAGAAGGACTCTCCTCCCAGAAGGTGCCTTCACCCAATTTTCAGGGAATCTCTCTTTCCCCCCCCCCACCTCACCATGCCACAACTCACCCTATTTTGTAGCATCTTCAGAGGGCTGGAGGGGCAGCTTTGGAGAAGAAGGGGCAAGGAAGCCCACTTGTGCCAGCCAAGCTAGACACACCTATCTCTGGATCCAACCCATGGTCTTCTGCCTGTACGAGCTTGTGAAAATACCTGAGTCCCTTTGATTGGCCATTCAGTAGCAGTTCAAGGGCATCACAATCTGGTTGACCGGCCGGACACATGGAACGCTCAGCATTTTTGTGGCAACATTTTCTAGGCAGAAGCCTAGTTTGCTAGTGGGAAAGTAAGCCTGGTGTGTCTCAAAGCATATTCAGTTTGGGACTCTGTTGATGCCACTTTGGGAGCAGGATGCCTGGCCATGTCTGATTTGCCTTGCCTGATCATTAATAGGGGAGGATGACCACCTTAGGGCACAGTCCTATGCATGTTTAGTCAGACAAAAGTCCTACAACTCCGAGCATTCTCCAGCTGGCTGGGGAATGCTGGGAGTTGTATGACTTTTGTCTGTCTGAACACGCATAGGATTGCCCCCTAAATGAACCAATGAGAAATTCTTTGTTTTGAAGCCACAGCGGAATGTCTCTTCTTGAGCAATCCCCATCTCCAGAGTGAGAGGATGCTGCAAGTGCGTTTGGCCAGGCGAAGGGTAATGATTCCATGCAAGGAGAGATGATTTGCTGCAGTATTTGGACAGCAGAGAAGGGATGTGGGTTTGAATTACGGTTGGGGATGGACGGGGGAGGACAAGGCAGATAATGTTTTAGAACTGCCCTGCCTACCTGTGTGCTTGCTTCTATACCCTAATATCAGTGTGGACGACATGATAGTCAATGGTGGGGTAATAATCAACTTTACTGTTGTTCATCTAGGGGGTACTCCCCACACAACATGGTCATAAATAATCAACTGTGGTGTGGATGAGGATCAGCGCTGAGTTGACTATGGCAGCATTCGGATGACACAATAGTCAAAACAACTGACGATTGTTTCCCTCACACCAGTTGTTTATTGTGTCGTCCAAATTGAGCCTGCAAGTACTCCAAGGCCAGCTTAGCCTGCAAAGTCCACTGAGAACTCCTCTCGAAGAAGAAGGAGGGGAAAAAAGGGAGGAGAAAGTGAAATGTTATGAACCAAATTTGCCTGCAGATTATTTTTTTCCCAGGTTAGGCCTTTTCTAGCCCTTGGATAATACTTTGCATGTAGCCTTGTTGTGAATTTTATCTCGTTTTCAACCCAAATGTTTTCTTTTCCAATGCCAATAAAGGAAGGCAGAATGAAAACACTGGCTCTGAGCTTATTTTATACCAGCTTACAATGCAGCCAGCATTTTTTTTTCATGAACTCCCTAACTACTTCTCTTTGCCTGTTAGCAAAACACTGCCAGCTACAGCCTCCTCTACACACACACACACACACACACACACACACCGATCTCCTTCTCATGCCCAAAGGCTCCATTCTGTTCGTAAATAATAAAAGCTGCAATTAAGATGGCAGGAGCCTGTTCTTTACCCGATCACAACAATTCAAAATGGTAGGGGGGGTTCCCCCCTGTGTGTGCTGACACTTTCTGCGTTATGCTGGGGCCTAAATGTGATTGAGGGAAACGTTTCACTAATTCCACGGAATTTGAATTTTTGCAGCCATTTCAAAAATACACGGCCAAACGCAGAGCGATTTGGAAAGGTTGCTTTTGTAGGACTGGTGTGTTGATTGGCTTGACAAAAACAAACAAATACATTTTGATTACAACATTATTATTATTATTATTATTATTATTATTATTATCATCTCTTCCCGTCCCCTTAAAAATAAAGATGCCACTTGAAGCTATGCTAGGCAGGCAGAACTCCATTCCAAGAAGGACAGACTTAGGCTGACTAGATAAAATCCAGGTCACGGCTCATGTAACTTTAAGAGTTGTAGAGAAAAAGGAATTTCAGCCAGTGTCATTTGTATGCAATTAGTTCCTGGTGGAATTCCCTCTTCATCACAACAGTTAAAGTTGCAGGCACTATACTAGAGTGACCATATACAAAAGAAGGCAGGGCCCCTCCCATTTCCTCTGACATTCACAAGTGCTGGGGAACAGCAGGAAGCGGGGAAACCCAGAAGTGCTTGCTTCTGGGTTCGGCGCAATGAGGCTGCACCGGAAAGTGACGGCCTGGGCTTCTCCTGGGCCGTTGCAAGTGGCTCCAGCCATTTTTGTAAAGGATCCGCGGAGGAGCGCAAATGTAGGGTGACCAGATTTATTTATTTAATTTATTTATTTTATTTATTTCATTTTTATACCGCCCTATAGCCAAAGCTCCCGGTTCCCCCACCACCACCCACCACCTAAAACAAAACCCCCACCAAGCCACCCACCCCCCAAAAACCCCAGCCCGGACCTACTGGGTCCTCTGCCGCCACCAGGCTCATGCAGTCGCCGCCGGGCTCGCAACACCACTACCACTGACGCCGGGCTTGTGACGGCATTGCCGCCGGGCTCGTGACGCCGCCGCTGCCGCGGCAGGGCTCATGCCAAAGGCTGCATGGAAGAGGGCCGATTCTGGAAGTGATGTAATCGGCCTCCCCCGCCTCTTTCACGTGGGCATCTGGGCTCCTCGGGGCTCGGCACCATCGCGACAAACCCCGAGGAGGTTAGAGGCCAAACAGAAGAGGCGGGAGAGGGCCAATTTCATCATTTCCAGATTCAGCCCTCTCCCGCCTCTTCCGCGCGGCCTCTGGCATGAGCCCAGCGGCTGCACGAGCCCGGCGGCGGCTGCACGAGTCCGGTGGCGGCGGCTGCACAAGCCCGGCGGCGGCGGCTGCACGAGCCCAGTGGTGGTGGGGGTTGCACGAGCATGGCGGTGGCGGCGGCAGCAGCGGCTGCACAACCCCGGCAGCGGCGGCGGTGGCTGCACGAGCCTGGTGGCAGTGGCGGCAGCACGAGCCCGGTGGCAGCGGCGACACAAGCCCGGCGGCGGTGGAGGCAGCAACACGAGCCCATAATCAGTCCTCTCCCACCTCTTCCGCGCGGGCATTGTTTCCCCAGTTTGCCCCCGCTCCCCCCCCCCCGGTCAGCCTGGATCGCCCCAGTTTTCCCGGTTAGGACCGGGAAACCCCAGCCGATCTGGTCACCCTACGCAAATGTAAGTACCCTTAAAAAAAAAAAAACCTGTGCATGATCCAGCCCCCCTCCCCCCCACCATCCGAATGGTAGGGCCGGCCCTTGTGAATGGGAATGGTGGAAAGCATTTAAAGGGTGGCGGAACACTCCTTTGCATGTTTACCCAGAAGTGTTTAGTGGGGTTTTCTCCTAGGTTAGTGTGCACAGGATTTTAGAGACCGGTGGTGTCTGTATTCATTTGACCCACTTTATACACATATAGATTGACCTGGCATTGTGGGATGTAGAAGCAGAAACACACACACATAAACAGGTTAGTACTGGGTTCAAAAGAGCTGTCTCGAGGCAATGGTGTCATCCCTGAATCTCCCCAAACCCTTTGATGTCCTTTAATCTCCTTGATCCGTTGACAATAAAGCCTTCTTGAAGCGGCCTCAGCAGGGGGGAAGGATGGAGCCAAGCTCGTCTGGCAAGCAAAGATGGCAGAGAAAAGTGGGGCCTGGGTGTTCTCTGCTGGCAATTAAGCATATGGGCAAAGGAAGTGGGAGTCCTGACAAAAGCCCCATGGAGATGCTCTTCCTGTTTCCCACTGCAACCTTCTTGTTCTCCTGACCTTCACTCTGGCCCAGTCAACAGTGGTGGTGGTGAGAAGAAGGATCAGGAGGTACCACTGCCTACTTGGGCCTTTTCTACATGTAAGGGTGCAGAGGGAGGGGGAGGATCGCAGACTTACCGGCTTCCACGATCCTCCCTGGCCCTCCAAACAGGAAGCGCGACGTCCCAGAAGGAGACAGGGCCATTGCGCTCATTGCGGGAGCCATTTTTTTTAACAACTTCAAGGAGCAGAGCAGGGAGTGCGGTGGAAAAGGTAAGGGGAAACCCCAGTACCCCCACTCCACCCACCCCAATGGGCATGGAGCTTCCCCCCACGCCCCCCATGGGCACGGAGCCACTCCGCGCGGCTCTGTGCCCCCTTCACGTCCAGGATGGCAGAAAAACCGGGATATCCCCTGTTTCCGCTGTCCCGGGGTTTTCCTGGGGTCATCCCTGGGTTGTCCCCGGTTGCCCCCGGGATCCCCTTTGCATCATTTGGAAGCACAGGGACAACTCACAGACAACCCCGGGAAATATTCATGGTGTAGAAAGGGCCTTGCTCGCTGGCTCCCTGCCTGCCAATCAAGCAGGGTGTAGCAATGATGAGGGAGAGGAGGAAAAGCAATCGTGGAAGACGATAGTGGTGGTGAGAAGGCAGACTCACTCAGAGATGGGGGGCATGGCCATTGTCTTGCCCAAAGGCCCTCAAAAACCTGGGGGCAGCAGTGCCCACCCTCACCTCTTCTGACACACCTGCTCAGGACGTGGGCTGGGTGAGATGAACCTTTCTCCCTGATGAGCTAGGTTTTCTTCTACTGTCAGTGAGGTATGAGGTTGCTTTTTTTACATGGGGGGGAGCATTAAAAAGTGGTACTCCCTACCCTGCAGGGTGAAATGGTACAGTCCACTCTGCTGCCTCAAGGTTCTGCCTCCCGCCGAAGATGGAAATCAGACCTCAATTTTGTGTGCTCGGGAAATTGTCTTGCTTTGTTTTCTACGGGGGAAATATTCAAATCTGCCAAGCGCAGACCCACACACAAGTACAGGCTGAAGTGGTACAATCCAGGAAAAGGCTTTCCCACTTGGGCCTGCTGGTGGCGTTCTCTGCCTTGATAGCTTGGCAGCCTTCGCCTCCCTTGCCATGGGCTCTTTGTAAGCCACGCCATTCAAGGCTCTATGGGTGGGGGTGTGGGGGGGGAGCCCAGGCAGCTCAAGAAGCAGGTGTGCCATCTTCGGATGTGCAAAAGCTTGGCAGGTGTGCACCTGACTCCACTCCTGGACCAAGCCAAAGGGCCGTGCGCAGGGACTGCCGACTTTCTTCCGAAGGGCACCAGAAGCCTTCAAATGGAACCAGCTGTCCTCATCTAGGGCTGAGTCCCCGTGCCTGGATGTGCACGTGCGGCTGCAGCTGACGGGGGAGATGTCTCCAATTGTCTGTGATCAATAGCCGACAAGCCTTTTCTTCCTTCCACTAACAACCCAAACGCCGGGTCACCTTCAATTGGAAAGAGAGCTGCTTTTCTAGAGGAGCAGGTCTGCCTCTGCAAAGGGGGAAGAAAAGAAAGAGAAGGCCTACCCTTTTATACCGACAGCCATTTAGCCGACAGCCTTCCTGGCTTGTCTGCTAGAACTCGAGGGTATTGAAAAGAAAAGCGTCAGAGAGAGAGAGAGAGAGAGTTAATCAAATAACTATTTCCATGCCGGGTCAATTTCCCTTCCTGTCCTCTGCCTCCTAGTCCAAGCCCACTTTCGACTGGTCCGCCAGCAGTGGCCTTTACTGGAAAAGCCGGACTTCTGGGCTCGGTTATTTTTTTGCCCTCCTTGCATGCTTTTATTTCTTCTTCCTTTTTAATGACACCTTTCTGGAGGAGGCACTTCACAACATGAAGATTAAAAACCAACCACATTAAATTAAGATGGATGGTAGGCTATTAAGACAGGGGAGGCAAAATTTAGCGGAACGAACGCTGGAAGAAAACGTTACGTATTTATGTATTTATGTATTATTTATTTATTTCTATACTGACCCCTGGCTGGTTGGCAAAAATTAACAGTAGCCACCAGGGAGGCTGTTCCGCCATTTGGGTACCCCTATCGAGAAGCCCCTCCCTCGTTTCCTGACTCGCTGTACCTCAGATAGCAAAAGGAGGAGACAGAGGAGACCTCCAAAAGAGAACAGAGTTCTTGGGTAAATTCCTACATAGGGCTGTCCCAAGACATATTTCTGCCTGAGATGAAGGACAAAATCCCCCTTCCATACACAGAAGCTAGCTGAACTGACAGATGTAGTTCAATGCTGGTAATGGGATAATGTCCTCCACCGCATCTGAAAATCTGAGAACATCAGAAGAGCCCCTCTGAATCAGACCAAAGGCTTAGCTAGTCCAGCATTCTGTTCCCATTGTGGCCAACCAGAAGCAGGCAACCAGAAGTCCATAAGCAGGACATCAATGCAATAGCCGCTCCCCAGTCATGTCCTCCATTAACTGGTACTGAGAGCCATGTTGCCTCTGAAAGGAGATAACGTATAGCCATCATGACTAATAGCCGCTCCTCCACAAATTTGTCTAATCGCCTTTTAAAGCCATCCAAGTTGATGGCCATCACTGGCTAAGTGTGTGTGTGTGTATTGTGTGACTGTGCTACAATTATCTTTAATAAAGTTACGGGGTGGCTGAGGAGTGTTGGTGTTTTTACTTTAGCTATATAAAAGAAGAAGAAATACCTTTACTGTATGAAGAAGAACTTACTTTAATCTGTCCTGAAACTCCCACCAATCTAGGAGGAAAGGAGGACCAGGCTCCTGCATCTTTAACAATTGCACAGAAAAGGGAATTTCGGCAGGTGTCATTTGTATGCATGCAGCATCTGGTGAAATTCCCTCTTCATCACAACAGTTAAAGCTGCAGGAGCTAAACTAGAGTGACCAGATACAAAAGAGGGCAGGGCTCCTGCAGCTTTAACTGTTGTGATGAAGAAGGAGTTTCACCAGGCACTGCCTGCATACAAAGGACACCTGCTGAAATTCCCTTTTCTACACAACTGTTAATGATACAGGAGCCCAGTCCTCCTTTCCATAGGGTCACCCTACACCAATCAACTTCATAGGATAATCCTGAGTAGTAGACTGCATGGCACAGATAGCTCTGGCTCCAAACATCTCACTTCTCCCCAGCATCTGCTGCCTGAGTAGCAAATGCAGCACTCTGATAGCGCTAGCCCTATAAACCTGTACAGGAGAAAGGAGTTCCAGTGGTACTTTAATTTCAAGCCATTGGGCCCTTAAAGGTGGAAGCCAGCTTCCCGGTTAAATTCCTCTTTGTACTGAGCTGCCCCTGAAGACAGCCTGTTTCGCTGGAGAAGATAGTGGGAGAAAAGACAGGCATATGTATCCCAAAGGCAAATATGCCTCTATCATACTACCATCTTAAAAATGACTCTGTGTCTCCAACTTCAAAATAACTCCAAGGCATTCACAGATTGCGTGCCTGCCTGCCACAGTCAGTAGCCTTAATTATGAAGATTAGGCACTAGGATCTGACATAGCAAGCAACTGAACACCGACACAAATATTTCAAAAAGAGGCATAAGATCAGAGCAGCAATGAAAGAGAGATGTCACCTCGATAGAGTTTCTGATCTGTTCCGTTCTGCTTGCTTTCCTCTATTAATCAAGAACAAAACACTGCATATCCCACAATCGCTGTTTAAGCCTCAGGACCAAACGGGGGCCCACATCAAGTAACCACTCCTCCCCCCAGGCTAGGGATGCTGGCAGATTTAGCTTGGGCTGCATTTTTTTTTTAAGCAATCAGGGCTCATTCACGATTCCTGGACTAATATGCGGATCAGAATGCAGCTATCCTTTTTGCCTGAATTTTGGGGAAATGTATACAAATTCAATGCACGTTATTATGCATGTGTGAGATAGATAGATAGAGAGAGAGAGAGAGAGAGAGAGAGAGAGAGAGAGAGAGATCAGAAAATGGGACAGAACAGGCATATGTTGTTTGAACACATGTGAAATCGACATGGACCAGAAATACTGATCTGTTCACCTCTGTCCCAGGCTAATGCACATTTACTCAGGAATAAGCATCATTTTGTTGCAGAAATGGATCATATGTTTTTAAAGCAAAATTATTTAAATGAGCATCTGTGAACATGGACATGCCCCGCCAGCTGCCCCCGGACTATGTTTGTTTGTTTTCTTTTCAAAATAAGAAGAAGCGATGCTACAGTGACCAGCACCTAGTCTCGTGGGTCCTGACATATCCCTGACTGACCAGGTGCTGATGGCGGGGCTGTGTCCCAATGCCCCCATCACCTGTCACTGTCTGGGTGGTCATAAGAGAAGTTCGGCTATCAGGCGGGATAGAAATGTCATCAATAAATAATTTTAGGCTGCAGAGGCCTGGATTTGCACCACTGCAGGAACAACTGAAGATATTCGCAGATGATCAGGAGACCATGGAAGAGACTTCTGAAGTCAAGTCAGGGCAGCTCTTACCAGGATAACAGAATTGCCAGTTCTTAATACTTCCACAAAGTGGCCTCCATAATCATGATGGTCATTCAAAGCAGAAGGAAAGTGTTTTCTCTCCTCCAGAATGAGTACATAGCAAAAGATACAAGAAACTAGGAAGTCACAGGAAGGAGAACCTTTTGAGGTTCCCTCCCACCTCTCCTGTGATTTCTTCTTCTTCTTCTTCTTCTTCTTCTTCTTCTTCTTCTTCTTCTTCTTCTTCTTCTTCTTTGGATAATTGGAAATGTGAACTTCTTCACACAGATGCCTTATGGAACTTGCCCTGTTTGTGCCCTTGTCAAAGGCAACTGACTGCCCACTGCTGGAAACAGGAGACTGGGACCCTGGTTTGCTCCAGCAGGGTTTTCATTTTTGTTTACCAAAGCTGGCTGTTATGCCCAGTCACTCCGACCCAGCAAAGGAGATCCACCCACAGAATTAATTTTGTTTGCAGGCTGAAGCAGATTCAAATGCGACTTCATTGTAACACCTAAGTGTTGTTGAACTGTCTGTATGCAGAGTGTGTGTGTGTGTGCTCCTGCTGCTTTAACTATTGTGATGAAGAGGGAATTTCAAAAGGTGCTGCATGCATACAAATGACACCTGCTGAAATTCCCTTTTCTATACAACTGTTAAAGATACAGGAGCCCTGTCCTCCTTTCCATATGGTCACCCTAACTACTGCTCTTGCGCATTCAGTCCTGGCCATACTTCCTTCTCCTGGTCCCTTCTTTCCCTGCCTGCCTTATCAGCATTCAGGTGCAAGGGCTCTGTCCCATGCAAAGAAGCCCCACACTTACATAGCTTCATACCATCCTTAAAGAGTCCCGCTGGACCTGACCAAAGGTCTAATACAACCAAAGGTCCACACCAAAGATCTAATATCACCAAAGGTCTACTATTCACCAAGGGTTAAGACCAAAGGTCTTCTATCAGCCAAGGTCTAGACCAAAGGTCTCATTCAACCTCCTGTTTCCCACAAAGTCCAAGCAGATGCTTCTGAGAAGCTCACCAGTAAAGCATGAAGGCAACTCGCTTGCTGTTGCTCCTGATTACAAATCATATTCAGCGCCTTCCTCCTGGACGAGGGCCTCTGGCACATCTGCTGGGGTAAGGTGGAATGCACATAGCCTCTCAGGCCCTTTCCGTACCAGCCATTTTTCCTGGGGCTGCCCCTACCTGCTCGCGGAAAGGCCACATGACGCACAGAGCATCCCGCAAGCAGGCAGGGGCCAGCCCTCCATTTTTCCGGGAGTTCAGGGAACACTATTATCCTGATTTTCCCCCTGTTCTCGGGACAACTGCAAGATGGGCAGCTGGTGTGGCCGCCCATCCCAGCGCAGCCGCGCTTACTCGCGATTAAGCGTGGCTGCACCGATGGCCTCGGAGCCATATCACGCAGCTCTGAGGCCATCGGGGGGGGGACCCAATTTTGCCATCCCCAAGATGGCAGAGGGTGGGGGGCGTGATCACGTGCGGGGATTTTTATATATATACTTACAGTTGCGGAGGAGCGCTCGTGCGCTCTTCCTTGGATCTTTGGGGGGGAAATGGCCGCCGCAACTTGCGGTGGCCCGGGAGAAGCCTGGGCCATCGCATTCCTGATGCGGCTTCAGTGTGCCTAACCCGGAAGTGGCTACTTCCAGGTTTGCCCGCTTCCTGCTCTCTCCACCCCTATGGTGTGGAAAGGGCCTCAGTGACAGATAGAGGAAGCGCCAAGCTGGTAATCGGTTTCTGGACTGGTGAATGCCAAAGCAGTATTTCATGTTCGTTAGACCCTGGATTGGCACGGTAAACAAAGAGCAGCTATTTTAAATCATGAGAGTAAACAGTGTGGAAAACGGGGACGCCAACGAATCCAATGCCAAGCAGCGCCTGATTGCTTCGCAATGATGTTGAATGTTCTTCTCCAGCAGGTTCAGAAGAATCAGGCTCAAATTACACAGGAACCATGTGTAATTCCTAATACGCACACACTATTTATTATTATTATTATTATTATTATTATTATTATTATTATTATTTTCCCAGGCTGCAATCCCCGATTGGAAACCGATGCCTAGCTGGTCGAGGCATCTTCTGCTCTGCCAATTTTCCATCTCCAAATCCCTCCCCCCCCCTGCTTTTGACACTATTTAAATTGTTTTTAACTGTATTCAGTGTTTTAATTTTTCTATGTTAAACATTCTAGACCATTTTTGTTAGGCTGCATTTACAATAATTTGTTGTATTTACAACAACATTATATATATATATATATATATATATATATATGAATTGTTGTCAACCGCCCAGAGGGCTTTAGCTATGGGGCAGTACAAGGAAGGAAGAAGAAGAAAATAGTTATTTTTCAGTCCTTTAATTCTCTCTCCACTTCCTCTTCGCCTGACATCCTGCTGTTGCTTTCTTCTCTTTCTTTCCTCCCTTCAGCTCCCCTGCCACAACTGCCTCCCAAGTTCCCCATGGCTTTCCCCTTCAGATTTTACGCCTCTATCAGTCCCCCACACTCTCCCTGTATTCCCATAACCTTAGAGGAATAGAGAGTTACAAAGGCCCCCTGTAACAAAAGGAAACACGAATGCCACACCCAATGTGAGAATGGAAAGTGTGCTGCCCTTTAAGGCCATGGGCAGGGGTGCTGTAATTCAATTTCAGAGATGCTCTCGGGAGAGGGGGGTGACTGCATTCAAATGTGGGTGTGGCTGAAGGCAAAAGGGGCAGGGCCAAACTAGCAAAAATTACAAGCACATTTTAGTTGACAGCTTTTAATGCCAATAACTAAAGCCTTAGCAGAAGCATTTCAGCCCTTCAGAATGGGGGCAGGGGAACACCACAAAAGCCAGGGAAACACCAGCTGATTGTCAGTCATGGGAAAGGGGGATGGGATCAGGAGATGGAGGTGTGGCCTTCTGGGGAACCCCAGAGGGCCAGATTGGAACTCTAAGCAAGCCACATTTGGCCCAAGGGGGTGAGGTTCAACACCCCTGCTCTCACTGGTGGACTGCATGCAGATCATGAGTCTGTCATGGCTAGAGTGACCATATGGCACAGTTAAAGCTGCAGGAGCTATACTAGAATGACAAGAGGGCAGGGCTACAAATGGCACCTGCTGAAATTCCCTTTTCTATGCAACTGTTACAGATACAGGAGCCCTGTCCTATTTTCCATATGGTCACCCTATGGGTCATGGCTTGGCCTACACAATATTTCCCCTTGGTACGCTCTCCCCAGCAGGGTTTAGAAGGGACAGGGCAGCAGAGAACGGGCAGAGGCTTCCATTGCCAGGACATGCATCGCCTGTCTCTGCTTTAAGCTTTATCCAGTAGTCTGTGTTTCACAAGGGCCGGTGAACCCCTGCACAAAAAGAGATAGGAAGCCTAGAAGGCCAATGTCTCCATGCTTTTTGGGTCATCCTCCCCAACCAATAACAACAGACAGGGTGGGCTTGCCTTTCAAGCGAAGCCCATCCTTGCCACAGAGGTCTGGGGACTCCTGAGGCATTTCCAACAGAAGTCTTTGGTTACATGCCTGTTTGCCCACAAAATTGGAAAGTGGGAACCGAGAACGCAACCGGCCCCTACCTCAAAGCCTCCGCAAGGCCCCTTTCTTGTCAGATCAGTGTCTAATCACCACATTTGCGGGGGCTCACAGTCAAGCTGGGGACAAGAGGGGTGAAAGGCCACTACCTGATCCGTAAGCCACCCAGCCACCAGGACGAAATTCCCCTTCTAACAAGGCATGGAGAAAACAAATTATTGTTGTTGTTAGGAAATCTGCAAGCACTTATCGTTATAATTACCATCTGTGGTTTCTGCAATTCAGGTAAAGTAGCAGCAGCAGCAGCTCCAATATAGGTTAAGCACAGCCCCCGGGGCTGATAATCAAAACCAAACCGTTTTGCCTTCAGGTTGATTTCGGTGGAAGATGATGTCAAACTTGATTGAACCTCCAAGCTTTGATGGCCGTACCTGAAACCTAACATCATCTGTCTCTCACTCTCGGTAGCTCTGAAAGGTGATACTCGTGGAACAGTAGAAGCGTCAGCCATCCGTATTCCTCCAGAAAGAACAGAGCCTCGGCCTATAATACCCCCGGCTTCAGGAATCAATAAAATGTGACTTTAACCCAAAAAGAAGAAAGAAAAAGAAAGAAAAGGAAGTGTAAACAACAGAGAGTGAAACCTAAAGAGATGGTCAGGAGATTTATACGCGGCTTAGTTTGGATTTCTGTAATCGATTTAAATTAATAGCCACGTCCCCAGCGTTAAATTGCTTCCAGAGATCGATGGCTTACAAGTTTTGCAAGGCAATGTTTCCAACGTGGGGTCAGGGCCACGGAGGAGCCACCTTCTGTGGGCTGATTGAAGACGTAAAAGCCAGAGCAAGCCTGATGTGGTGGAGAACATAAACAAGTCACGCTCTGGAAAATGACATGATGGAGCTCTGAAGCACAGCAGATCTTGGTTGTGGCTACTTTCTAGACGGGATACTTTCCGTGAATGCCACCTTTGCCTCTCTTGGATTATCATCATTATAAGTGAGATCATCTGCAGTGGAGTTCTTCTGTTTAGGGTGCCATCAGTGGGCCATGTCCTTTTCCACGATACTCCATTCCGTTCCGCCTGCTCCCACCTCCAGTTTTCAGCATTTTGCGGTCACTAATTGGGCCGTTCGCGGGAAAGGATTCCCCCTTGGAGTCAGGTGGCCATATGAAAAGGAGTTGCATAGAAAAGGGGATTTCAGCAGGTGTCGTTTGTATGCATGCAGAACCTGGTGCAATCCCCTCTTCATCACAACCGTTAGAGCTGCAGGAGCCCTGCCCTCTTGACCAGATGCAACAGAGGGCAGGGCTCCTGCAGCTCAGCTTTCTCTCCCTCTTGTGCACAAATAGTGCCATTTGGGCTACATTAGGATCAGCACTTAAGTAATGGCTTCATTGTTAGTGTACAGCAAAGGTGCAGAACCTGAGGCTGCATCTGGCTGGCATCCCAATCCAGGGCTCTGGATTTCCCCGGATGGTCGCACCCCTTTCCCCTCCCCTTTCCCCAATCATTTGGTGATGCCTTATCTAAAAGGTCGAAATGCCTCCCCTAAGGCTTAGTTATTGGCTTGATTCGGATGGCACAATAATTAACAGAGGAAGGGGGAAGCAAATGTCAATTGTGTTGATTATTGTGTCATGTGTCAGGTGACAAACAATGCACACACAACTGACAGTATGCTATTTTGGTGAATTAAACAATGAGGACAAACAACGGGCTGCTTAATTGTTCATCCTGAAACCCGTTGCTTCAAATGTCATGTGTCAGGATCTCCCCTCTCTCTGTGTTCTATTCCAGTCGGTCATAGAGTTCCCCGGTAGGAGCAACCAAAAAACACCGGCTCTCCTTTATAGCCAGCAGAACTTGAGGTGCATGATGGGATAGGGCCAGGAGGACTGAGGGAGGAGGGAGGGAGGAACACCAGCCACCCAGAAGAACGCTGGGACTTTCAGCCACGTGACGGGGGGAGAGGCAACATGTTGTCTGTCGGGCACACATACACACACACACACATTGCCTAATATGTCGTCCGAATGCTGCCATTGTCAGTAAGAGATTTTGGCTAAAAATGCTGGTAATGTTGGCACTTCCCACTTTTGCTCTTGGCCCTGCCTCCTTTTTTACTTTGCCCCCCCCCCCCCGGGAGATGCTCCAAGATGGAATTTGGCCCTCGGGCTGAAAAAGTGTCCGGCGCCCTTGTTCAATGTGAATGCATGGGGAGAGGTGCAGGGACATTGTGGCAGCAGGCTCAGCCCTGACCATGCATGTGTATGCATGGAGGGATTTCTCCAGAATAATGAAGGTAGGTAAATTTGGGGGGAGCACGGTTGCTACTACGATGCTTTTTCTATTGTGTTTTTATACTGTTTATTTTATACTGTTGTTTGTTGTATACCTTGATTCATGTTCAATGGTTTTAGCTTTTGTGAACTGCCCAGAGAGCTTCGGCTATTGGGCGGCATAGAAATGCAATAAATAAAGAAATAAACATAAATAAAAATATTCTTTTCTTCCTTGCCTGCCTGCCAACGGCTGATCTGCAGCAGGTTCAGGAACAGGAAGGAGAACCTGCACATTATCCCTGCTGGCTGGGGATGATGGGAGTTGTAGTATGACGTATTTGGAAGGCATCAGGTTGGGGAAGCCTGGTATAGATGGATAGATTCCAGTCCCTCTGGTTTATATTCTGGTCAGCAGAATTCACAACGTTTTCAGAGCAGTGTTTACATCAGCTCTTTGAGCCAGTATTTCTTAGCATCTGCCTCATAGCTTGTTTGAAAAAGTACCCATTTCTTCTTTGGAATTCCCAATATGTGGAAAGGAATGGCGTGTTATTTCCAAAAGTTATTGAGGTTTCCCAGTGGGGTTGGGTAGACATGTTTGTTGAAACAGAAACAATGAGAACATTTTTTAAAAAAAATTAAAAAGCTTGTGGCACAGGTCTGCGTTCAGTTCCAGGAGATTCAAACTTTGTAAATTCTAGTTAGGCTGACTATATGAAAAGGAGGACAGGGCTCATGTAACTTTAACAGTGGTAGAGAAAAGGGAATTTCAGCCAGTGTCATTTGTAGGCAATTAGTTCCTGGTGAAATTCCCTCTTCATCACACCAGTTAAAGGTGCAGGCACTATACTAGAGTGACCATATACAAAAGAAGGCAGGGCCCCTGCAACTTTAACTGTTGTGATGAAGAGGGAATTTCACCAGGAACTAATTGCATACAAATGACACTGGCTGAAATTCCCTTTTCTCTACAACTGTTAAAGTTACATGAGCCCTGTCCTCCTTTTCATATGGTCAGCCTAATTCTAGTAAAAAAAAAAAAAAGAACTGAAACGAAGATCTCTCTGTATCCAAGCTGCTTCTGGAAGGCAGTGAAATTCACAGTGAGTGGCTGTGGCGCCCAAGCAACTGTGATTCGACACATTTGATTCTATTGCCAGAGGCCTGAATCAAGATAAAGGATTCTTATCACGCAACATGTGTTCATTGGCTTGCTTTGTGCCAGGATATTTGTGTTATCAACCACAATGCCTATGAATGACCACTGTTAATAATGTGCTTGTCACTGTCAAGTAGGGATGCACAGATTTTGTTGAATCCATTCCATCCGTGTTTTTCAGGTTGTCAGGCCATTTTTTCTTCCGTCAGCCGCTCGTTGATGGAATCAGAGTTTTCACAATTTCCTGATTGTGCATTCACATTGGAAAATGCACACTTGCCACCCCCCCCCCCCCATTCTGCATTTTCAAACTTTAGCCTATGGTGGGAAATGTACATTTTTGGTCGGTGGTAGGATTCCCCCCACTCTGTATTTTTTCCCTATTTTTGTACAATTCCAGAAAGAAAGAAAAGCCCTGTCTGCAAGGCTGCAGAATCCACATGACTTGGAAAATGCCGATCTGCTGCAGGATCCGTGGGTCAGATTCTTAGGCCTCCTCCACACGAGACGTTTAATGAGCCTTGAAGGCTCATTAAAAAATTTACCTCCACAAGCACGGAGCGCAAAACGGGCGTACAGGCGCGTTATCTCCCCGATAATGCGCATTTTCGAACGCGCGTTAAATAGCGACTTTTATTTTGCTCCGGCCGTTAAAGCGCATTTTCGCGGTGTGAACAAGCGATTACGCGCATTAACTGCTTGTAAAGCGCTTTTTGGACATGAATTAATGCGCTTCGCCGCCTCTCGCCGCCTCCGGTGCAGAGGGATTAGGCGTAAATGCGCCTCTGCGAAAATGCGCATAATCCCCGAACCGGGCGCAAAAGCGCATCCTTGTGGAGGGGGCCTTATACAGCCAAACTCATTTTTATCCATTGCAGATTTCTCTGACATGTCTACTGTCAAGTACATCCTGCATTTAATTTCCTTCTGACTTCACTGTTTACAATCCTTCCCCCCTGCCCAATATGTACTGTATATAAACCTGAAACTCTCCAGAACACTCGGCGCATTTGATGAAGCGGACTCTAGTCCATGAAAGCGTAAGCCAGGATAAATTTGTTAGTTTTTAAGACGCCACAAGACTCTGTTGTTTTTGCTGCAATAGATTAACACGGCTACCCTCTGGAAATCAAAACTTCAAAAGTTTTTAGCAGAGTTGCTAGGTCTGTCACCAAAGGAAGAAAGCTGATATTTTAGCAGCCCAGTCAGTACATTTTTAAGGATATGCTCCCAAGTGGGGTACAAATCGATACGCCTGTAAAAATTAGATCCACAGTGGCAATTAATATACATTGGGAAAACATGGCCAGATCTACACTAAGCAGGATATGACACTTTGAAAACGTTTTGAAAACTGTATATGGAGTGTGTCTTGGGCCCCAACAGTTGTCACCATTTTAAAGCAGTAGTGTAGATCCTGCCCATATCTACACAATAGCAGTTGTTTCTCTCCGTTGCTTATTTGGGCGGAATAGCATACCGTCAGTAGTTTGTGAGCGGCGTGTTACCCTCCACACAACACAATAAGCAACACAACTGACTATTGTCCCCCCCCCCCAGTTGCTTACTGTGTTGTCCGAATGCAGCCAGTGTGTTCCTTCTTCACAGTAAGCCAGGAGGATTCTCCAGTGTCCTAGCTTACCATTGTCTGCAAGCATGGCCACAGATTTTTATATCGACTTCTTCTCCACCAGAACCAGAGGTCCATTGCTCACCCCACAAGCAGGATGAAGCGCTTCTTGCAGATTCCCCAGTCTAGCAAAGACAGAGCAGTTTGTGTGAGTAGAGGGCATTTTCAGACACATTGGCTCAATTTGGACGACACGATAGTCAATGGTGGGTTGACTAACCCTAACCCTCACACTAAACCTAGGGGGCACTCCCCACACAACATGGTAATAAATAATCAACTGTGGTGTGGATGAGGATCAGCGCTGAGTTGACTATGGCAGTATTCGGATGACACAATAGTCAAAATAACTGACGATTGTTTCCCCCACACCAGTTGTTTATTGTGTCATCCGAATTGAGCCATTTTCTCTCTAGCATGCTATTTATGCCCACAGCTGATCACTATATATGTGGAAGCTGAATCTGAGGAAAGGCATTGGTCATGCAAATGAATATTGTGGCCAGTGAAGGTTTTCATATCCCACTTAGAAATTAGGGCTGTGCACCGCTTCAGTTTTGGATCCAAATCCTGAACTGAAGCAGGGCGATTTGGACCAAATCAGTCCAAATCCAAAGCAGATCCGAAGCGGTCTGAAGTGGTTCGGATTGTTCCAAAGTGCTTCGGATTGCTTCAGACCTTTGATAGGGATAGACAAATTCACCTCAGTCTGGTGTACACAAGAAAAAATATGTATTTTCATAGATCTAATGTTGTGCACAATGGTGGCTGTAAAGGGACATTTCCAGAAATGGCCCTTTATGGCTGCTACTGTTGTGCGCAGCATTAGAGCTTCCAAAATACAGAGCCCCCATCTTCTGTAAAAAATGGAAGACAGGCGCTGCTGGGCCAAATTCAGGGGGCAAGTGGGGCAGGGAGCAGCAGCTCACCAGTAGGCAGGGGCAGCGGCTCGCCAGGCCATGTTCAGTGGGCAAGTGGAGAATGGGTGTCTGACAGACTCTCGGTTGAGCACCCACAACATCCCAGTCGGCCTTGCACCCGGGAAGATGGACATCCAAACGATTCTGATGTCTGAGGATCGATTTGGATCCAGATCCAAAGCGGTGCAGATCGGGGCCAATCCAGAAGCTCTGAATCTGCCTCAGAAGGGGGGGGGGAGTCTGTGCACAGCCCTTTTAGAAACCAAACTGAAACTAGAGCAGCTTTCAGCCTTGTGTGAGAACACATGTTCAGACAGCAGACAGTGCCAATTCGTTTCCCCATACATTGATGCTAGAACGAAGGTTTTTATCACTAGTTGTCTGTGTGAAGTGTAGGGCAAAGTCTGCTACCACCCTTTTGCCCTCACTCATTTCCTGAAGCAGAATAAACATGGGGTCACTTTGGCTGGAGGGTCTCTCTTCTCCCTCCATCACTCCTGATGCCTCTTGAGACCATCTGGGGGGTGGTTCCTGCCAATACAACATGGACGTCCAGCCGTTTCTAGGAAGCCCATAAATAATGCTGCTAAAAGACACCGGCTACCTTAGTTTCAGCCAGCTTTGTGGCGCTTTCCAGCTCACTGGTGGGACAATATTACCAAAAGGTGGCCAAACACCTGTGGCACCTTGGCTGGCCCCTTCTTTCAAATCTGCCCTGGCAGAAGGCTTCACACATTCCCCTTTCTACAATAAGAACCCCATTCATTTCCTCCCGTAGTAAGATGTTGAAAGTGTGTTAGAAGAGAGTCCGCAAATCCCCCTGCTGCAGTAGAACTGATAACACTTGAGCTATTATTTCACCGGCTCCGTGTGTTTTCTGTTCTGCCAGATCCACACAGCTACCTGATTCTTATCCACCAGATTTGTTTGGGGAGGGCGATCTCAGGGATAATCTGGCTCAACCCTTTTAACGAGAGGAATAAAGGCAAGAGAAATCTTGTGTTTTTCCACTCAGCTCCATTTCCCACCCATTCCTTGTCTCCTCTGAAGTCTACATTAGTTTCACACATGCATATTCATCCTTTGAAGACTGCAACATAGGGTGAACAGATAAAATCCAGGTCAGGGCTCATGTAACTTTAACAGTTGTAGAGAAAAGGGAATTTCAGCCAGTGTCATTTGTAGGCAATTAGTTCCTGGTGAAATTCCCTCTTCATCACAACAGTTAAAGGTGCAGGCACTATACTAGAGTGACCATATACAAAAGAAGGCAGGGCCCCTGCAACTTTAACTGTTGTGATGAAGAGGGAATCTAACCAGGAACTAATTGCATACAAATGACACTGGCTGAAATTCCCTTTTCTCTACAACTGTTAAGTTACAGGAGCCCTGACCTGGATTTTATCTGGTCAGCCTATGCATGGGTGAATGGCCTATCACTGAATGCCAGAAATGGAGCTTCCATTGAATTTCTCATCACTTCAGACCCAAATGGCTTTCCGTGGTGTCACCTTACATAGGCTGACTTTTGGATCGGGATCGGACTTGATCCGGTCCGGGGGGCCTCCGATTTTGTCCGAACCGATCCATGACAAAATTGGAGGTCCCGATCCGGGTCCCGATCCGATCCGGGGGGTCCGTGCACATCCCTAGTTTAAACACACTCACTAACTATTTGATGCAAAAGGGTTAGTGGTCTAACCATGGCTTAGCATGTTGTCTGAATGAGTCCTACATGTACATGTGAACTAGGCCAGAATAGCGTGCATGTGTTTTCTTCAGTGTGGTGTTGGGGTGGGGATCCCATAGCCTGCCATATGCTGTTGGATTCCAACTGCCATCAGCCCCAGCCATCATGGTTAGGATGATGGGAACAACATCTGGAGAGCCAGATGTTCCCCACCCTGGCTAATCAAAAATGCTTTTGCCACTGGCCTACTGTTACTGAAAAGTTTCACCCAGCACACACACACACACACACACACACACAGAGATGGTTCTCCTGGTTTCTAAATCTTGAGCACCTAATCAGTACACGTGGTCTTTCCCATGTCCACAAGTGAAGGCCTCACCTCAACCAGCCATCTGATGCATTTTCTTTAGTGCTGTGCCGAACTCTGCTCCCTACTTTCAGGAAATTCTTTCTCCTTCCCCTGCCCCCCGCAAAAGAGGTATTGCTTTTTTCAGCCTCTTTTTGCAGAGAAGGGGAGAATTTCAATAAAATTTTTCATTGTTGAGGAGGAGAAGGGGTCCTGTTTATCTTGAAAGCGTAGGAGATGCCCAAGGGGACTTCTACTATTTTATTTTTAATGCCCAGGAGACCACATGCAAACAAGAACAGGGTTTTAGAGCTTATGTGGGGGGAATCAAAAGAAAAAAGGGGGAAGAAGCTTTCCTAAAGCTCTAAAAGACCCATTCTGCACACAGCAGACCAGGGCTCCTAGAACTCTGAGCCCAGCACCAGTTCCTGAAAGCCCAAGAGACCAGGTGACATCCTGGGCATTCTAGGAAGTTTTGCTGGGCTAAAAGAGCCCTGCCATGCTGTAACAGTGCTTGGCACATTTTGAGAGTTAAAAAAAAAAACAGAACGAAGATCTCTTTGCCACCCCTTACACTTACAACGTAAATGAAACTCCTTTCCTTCTCCCTGGCAGCCCCCACCATCCAGATCCCGGGACCCAGCTCACTGAACCGTTGGGTGCTCACGCGCATGATCTTCAAGTGCCCACAATCACCCCACAGCCATCCCCTTCTCCCTGCAAGCCAGCATTTTCGGTAAAAGCTTTGTTCCCGAAAGTGCGCAGATCTGATCTTGCGCACAATGGCTGCCGTCAATGGCCATTTCCGCAAGATTAGATGCGTAAAAGGGGCCCTTTGCACCTCTAAATTTGCAGAAATGGCCATTTACACCAGCCATTGTGCCCAAGATCAGATCTGCGCACTTTTGGGAATCCAACTTTTATGAAAAATGCCGGCTTTCGGCTGAATCACAGGGAGAAGCAGGCAGCTGCAGGGCACTCATGGACCGCCCACCAAGCAATCCAGACAAGCTGGAGCGTGTTCAGAGGAGGGCAATGAGGATGATCAGGGGGTCTGGAAACACCTATGAGGTGAGATTGAAAGTACTGGGCATGTTTAGCCTGGAGAAGAGAAGATTGAGGGGAGACATGATAGCACTCTTCAAATACTTGAAAGGCTGTAACACAGAGGAGGGCCAGGATCTCTTCTCGATCAACCCAGAATGCAGGACACGGAATAATGGGCTCAAGTTACAGGAAGCCAGATTCCGGCTGGACATCAGGAAAAACTTCCTGACTGTTAGAGCTGTATGACAATGGAACCAATGACCAAGGGAGGTCGTGGGCTCTCCCACACTAGAGACATTCAAGAGGCAGCTGGACAACCATCTGTCAGGCATGCTTTAAGGTGGGGTTAGACTAGATTGCCTTATAGGCCCCTTCCAACTCTACTATTCTATGATTCTATGATCGTGCAGGTGAGCGACTGCAGTGAGGCCATGAGCGCCTGCCGCTCTGGACCCAGGTGAGTCCATCCATCCCCAATGTCATCAAATTCCTCCCCCTCCCCAGCCTCCTTCGATGGAGTCTTAATTTCGCCCCCACCCCCCATGACTTGCCGAAAAACAAAGCCTCGAAATATTGCACCCAAACTCACGAACTGAGATAAAGAGGCAAGTAGAGTTCACTGACCCAGGGCAGGGGGCAACAACCCCCTACTCCTTTGCTTCTTAGGTTCTTCTTACGCTTGCTCTTGGAGTGATAAGATCTCCATGGGCCTGTGATAACAGCACACCTCTTGGCAGGTTTGATTTGCCAGGCTCCGGCTCTCGACTTGTGTGGCCGAGGCAGCGGAGGAGGCATTTGGAGGGGAAACGCTCTTCCTTTCAAACCGCCGCGCGGGCCCGGCCAGTCCACCTTGGTTTCGGGAAAGCACAGGAATCTCACGCAAGAGCGGAAACAGCAGCAGGGATCTCCTTCACTGCTCCCGCTTTACCCTAAAAAGAAAATATCGACAAAACAGAGCTGCTGCTGCTGCTGCTGGAGACAGCCAGACTGATTTTACTCCCAGTAAGAATGATGACGGGCGAAGCTTGGGCGCAAAAGACGTGGCAACTCTGACCCCCCAAGCAGCTCGGCTGTAGCTTGGCTTCAAAATCACCTCCAAGGACGCCATGTATCAGTTCTGTCATGTTGGCTCCAGCGCAAAACAGCTCCGAAATCTCCTGGCCAGAGCTGCGACTGCTCTTTGCTTGCAGAAATAACAGCTCTGCACGAAATTATTTTGCACAATTTATTCACTTCGGCTCATGATGGTGGGGGGAGAAAAACATGGCAGCAAAGCCCCAGTTTCTGAATACCAGGGCACATTATCCAGAATTGCCACCTGCTCTTCACTCGCTTTCAACAACCCCTCCCCCCAAAAAAGAAGAATCTAAAAGATGCAGTTGCTAAATTGCTGCAGTCCAATTTTTCCTGTTGTCCTCCTACCTTTTTCAGACCAGATTTGTGGAAACGACAACAAATGGCAAATGCAGCATCACCCTGCACTAGGGGGACCACATGGAAAGGAGGACAGGGCTCCTGTATCTTTAACCATTTGTATAGAAAAGGGAATTTCACCAGGTGCTGCATGCATACAAAGGACACCTGCTGAAATTCCCTTTTCCATACAACTGTTAAAGAAACAGGAGCCTTGTCCTCCTTTCCATAGGGTCACCCTACCCTGTGCAGTGTGGGCTGGCAAAGTTCTACTGAGACTTTTAAAGGATACCGCATCTATAATAATAATAATAATAATAATAATAATAATAATAATAATAATCCCTGCAGGTTCAGCTCATTTTATTGCTTACTGTACAGTTTAGCTGTGTGATTAGTCACGAATTGCCCCTTAATTAGTCAGCTTTGGTTTCCGTGGTAGTTTTTAATCACTCATTTCCTTACTTCCTTTCCTTTGTTTTACAATGAAATGTGCTATTAAAAAAATAAGCCCAAGAAATCAGTAATTAATCTCTTCTTCCCTCTCCCTCTCCCCCACCAAAACATGTACTGACTAATTGAGGGACAATTAAGAGGTAATGTATGAGTAATATCCCTGGTGTACTGAACAAGAAGCAATAATATGAAACTGCAAAAGGAAGCTTTTACTGAATATTGCAGGAGACCTTTGCTGAATAGGACTGAATTCTAAGTAAGAAGGCTCTTCTACAATGTGACGTGAAGGCTTGAGCAAACTTAGCTATTGGTTGGAAATAAAATGTTCTATTGAGTGCTATCTTAATCCTGCATCCTGCTAATTGTGGAAAAGCAACACCTCAGCAGCACTAAAAGGAACAACCACCTCTGTCCTTTTAAATTTCATCAGGCATTGCCCATGCATAGGGATAACAGATCATCCCATTGGGTTCGCAAGGACAGCGGAACCCCCATGTCTGGCCCTAGTGGATCCAGTCAGATGTGCTTGGTTGTGGGTGCGGACCCAAGCCCAAGTGCTCGTGAGCCCCCACCCAGGCGCTCAGGCCCAGATCCACCCTGGCTTCTCCCCCCCCACACACACACACACACTACTTTCATGCAGCGGCAGGAAATGCACACTTTCTGGGGCCTCTGGAAACCTTTACCCTTGCATTAACAGGGCCTTAAAGGCCCCCATTGGTGCAGGGGGGAGAAATGCAAGCTTTCCAGAGGCTCTGGAAAGTGTGCTTTTCCCCCTCCCATGCTAATTTATTAAAGGTCGTTTAAGTTCTGACAGGTCAGAATGACAGCTCGCCACGTGCGTTCATTCAGACCTGTCAAAAAGCTGCAGGATCTTTAAAAAGTTCACATAAAATCGAGGGTTGGAGGGATTGATCTCAAATTTCATACCCGTGTCTACCACATGTTGCTACACATATGTGCCAAATTTCAGATCAATCCCTCCACCCCTGTATTTTAGATGAATTTTTGAAAGATCACGCAACTTTTGACCTGTCAGAACTTAAAAGTTCTTTAATAAATTCATATATAATCGAGGGTTGGAGGGATCGATCTCAAATTTCATACACATACTTAGGCATACCCCATAAGCACTGTGACCAAGTTTCAAGCCTCTAACTTTTAAAATACAGAAGTTATAGGTTTATTTATATGGCAGTCCGATAATCCGATATAGTCAGGCTGAAAATTATCAGATCGGATATTTATTGGAGGTTTTTCTATCGTATCGTTATCATTAATCGGATGTCCGATAACGACCTTATCGTATCATTATCAGACATTTTAATGATACAATACACATCCCTAGTTAATGGTGGCCATCATTAATGAAGCGGGGGAAAGGGCTGGAAGCCAGGGTGGGTGGCTGCCGAGCATTCGCAAGCCTCGTGAGCACTCAGTGGAGGCTGGCATGCCCCAGTTTGAGGGAGCCAGGCTGCAGCAGCAGCAGCAGCAGCACCTACTATCCATACACCATCAAAAGCGTATTTACAACTATACGGGCTAGAAATATCTGTATATTTTTTTAAAAAAAGGAGGAGGAGGAGGAGGAGGAGGAGGTGGAGGAGGGGGGGGGCAGGTTTCTTAGGAATGTATATTCTGTGGCCAGTACCACATTGGTATATACACACACACTTGATAACATTTATTTCCAAAGCATACTGAAAAATAAACCCTATAATAATTGCCTTTGAACAGAATCACAGGGCAGCTGTTAATAGCATGGGAAATCTCCCCAGTCTCAGATGTACAGCATAAGGACATAAAGATCACTGCCATGTGGTTTCAGTCCAATGATCCACCTAGCCCTGCACACTGTCTCCAACGGTGGCCAAGACAACTGCTCCAGAAGATGTCACTAGCAATGCAAGATGTTGACTATTTTTTTCCAGCATCTCCTGCTCAGGGGGTCTGTGAACACAGTGGTTCCTTTCGTAGTCATCATTGTTAATAGCTACTGATAGCTTTGCCCTTCTCGGGTATTTATTGCGTCCTCTTTTAAAAGCCACTTATGCTAATAGCAATTCACAGCCTCCATTGAACAATGATTTCTACTGGACATTTACGAGTTACACGAGTTCCTTTCGATTATCCTGAACCTGCTGCCAATCATTTTCATGAGATGATCCTGAGGTGCAGGGCTGGGCAAGGAGTTCATAATTCCGGCCATTGATGGACTATTGACTCCACGTTGACACCAAAGAGCCACAAATCAACTTCACCTGGGCTGATCTTGCAGTCATCACCATCAGCAGGGAGGTTAGGGAGCAGAACTGAAGGGCACGTTGGGTGGGCAGAAAATTACATGCACTGGCTAGGGTGGCCTTATGTCCTACTTTGCTATCCTCTATATGAGGGGCTGGCAGAGGACTGTCCTATTTGAGAGTGTCCACTATTGGAAAGGTTGTCCAGTCCAAGTCCAGGTTAAAAATAAGGGACCAGTTGGCCATCCACAGTTAGCATCCAGGTAGCAGATTGAGCAGATCCACAGCTCATTGTGGTCAGTTTTAACTCTAGGGCACGATGTATTGGATCCCTGTTTAAGTTACAGTCATGATTTCTAATTTTCCATCTATACATATGAATCAACTTAGGCAAATTTTATGCATATCCTTGTCATCTTTTGTGGTCCGTCCCCCCATTTCCTCGTTTGGGGTGATGTGTAAGTGGCCACCCCAGCACTGGATGGATGCAGCCAGGCCCTGAAAATCCACCTGTCAGAACCAGGCTGGGTGTTTAGGTAGTTGTGCCTGTAATGTGGAGTATTTGGACACTAATGGAGAGCTGGCTGGTTGCCAAATCCAAATCCACATCCAACCTGGGAACTGAACACTGACCCCCCCCAGAGGCCCTTGGTTTTCCTCCTCCTCTTCCTCCGTCCTTGCTGTTGCTACCTGTCCACCCGCCATCTCTGTGTCCCTGAGCAGAGACAGAGGCAAAGAGAAGGAGCAGCCATTTCCCCTTCCCTTGCCCTCTCCTCCTGGGCATGGCTGCAGTTTTTGCCCAGGAAGTAGTGAGATGGCAGTGGGGACAGAAGCAAAGAGGTGGGCCCACTTGGGTAGGGTGACCCTACGGAAAGGAGGACAGGGCTCCTGTATCTTTAACAGTTGCATAGAAAAGGGTGATTCAGCAGGTGTCATCTGTATGCATGCAGAATCTGGTGAAATTCCCTCTTCATCACAGTAGTTCAAGCTGCAGGAGCCCTGCCCTCTTCTGCATCTGGTCACTCTGGGAAGGGCTCCTGCAGCTTGAACTGTTGTGATGAAGAGGGAATTTCACCCGGTGCTGCATGCCTACAAATGACACCTGCTGAAATTCTCCTTTGATTGTAACCGTGAAAGATACAGGAGCCCTGTCCTCCTTTTCATAGGGTCGCTCTACACTTGGGTGGCCTTACGGGCCACCCAAGTGCTCAAGCCCTCCGCCAGCTCTGGAGCTGACGCTGCTCCTTTAAGCCCTAAATGGTATCTCCGCCTGCATAGCCTGCCTCCACCTCCCCACCACCATCGCCTCCAAGCCCCTCCGCCATCTTGGTACCCATGATTGCAAGGGGTCCATGAAAGCATGAGCAATGAAATCACCATGTCCCTCATGTGCCTCCTATGTCTTTGCCCTCACCCTGGGCCAGCTGCCGCTCCTCTTTGCCTCTTCCTTCTCACGCCAGTTCCTGGCCCATTCGCCAGCTTGCAGCCTTCCAAAGGCAGGCCCTGTCAGCCTACCGCAGATATTCCACCCGTCACTGGCGGCAGAGTCGGCCGTGTTGGCTCGGCAACAAATTCCCGTGGCTGACACCACACAGCGAAGGGGCTGTTAGGAGCCCCCACGTAACATTCCATTGCAAAACCACAGTTGGACATGCCATTATTCCCAGTGTGTCTGAGTCAAGGAAACAGGAGTTCCCCGCACTGCTTGGGGTGCAATTTGTTATATATATATATATATATATATATATATATATATATATACTTTTTTATGAGCAATGTTATGGCCAGCCTTGTTTTATTACTTGTGTTTGAGGCCAACGTAGGCTCCGGTGTACATAAAGGAGAGATCAAGAAATCTGCTTGGCTAAGCTCATACCTCCAGGACCGTCACTGCTACTCAACAGAATGGACACATTGCAAATCCAGATCAGGGATAGATCGATGAGTCAATTTGGGTTTCTCTCCATTTCTCATCCCCCCCCACCCACCCCCACCCCAGTCTTATATTCAAGTTCATCCCAAACTCTGAGCATTTTTCCAGTCATAAGATTTTTAAAAAGTTTGCATGGAACTATTTTGTACACATGTTGGCGCATTTCTCCTAGGGGTGGGCGAAGCGCCTGACATCTGGTCCTGAGAAGGCCCATGGCAGGGAAATCCAGGCTGCTTGCATCCCTGTAGATGTCCCCAGAGCCCTGCTGGATCCGTCAAGAGTTTGCTTTCTAAAAGATGCGACAGGCAATTAGCCTATCGTGGGGAATAATTATACCATTTGTAGCCATAAAGCACTGACTATTACGTAAATTGCAGCCATTTATGGCTATATTTACATAAAGGTAGGTGTTTTACAGCCACAGCTGGCATAAAATGCATCATTTGCAACTCTAATTTTCCAGCCATTAACCTATTGCATCATTTCAAAAGCTGGAGAGCCCTCAGCAGGAACTCTTGCGGAGGTGAGTGCGGCCGGTCCGCTGCAAACTCCAGAAGTCAGATTCTTTAGAATCCAGCCTCATTTGAGTCTGTGGCAGATTTCTCCAGCATCCCTAGCTTCTCTTCATGTCAGCAGTTTTGTACGCAATTTTGCCTAATGAACTCATTTTTGCAAGCATTTTCCCTCATAGAATGCATTTTTAATATTATTTTCACTAAACCGGGTGTTTCTATGTGTACTTTTTCCTCATATATGCATTTTTGTATGTGTTTTGTGCTTGGAGGACTCCACGGCAAAATCTGGAGAAGTACACATTTCATAGAGTCACTGGGTAATGGTTTGCAAACTGGTAGAAGTTACTTAGAATTCTTCCACACTCCCCATAAGAAAAGCCCCCCCCCCAAAAAAATGGCCATACCACGTTTGCTGTGTGACAATGGGGTGCTGGGAAAATCCATTCCAAATCCCACCCTCCAGCTAATCTCAGGGCGATGAAGAAAGGCTGAAGGGTGGCAGATGCTGCTGTTGTCCCTGCTAATCAAAAAGTCCCAGTGCTTCAACCCTGTAAGTCCTGGCTCCACTACAACACTCATCCCCTCTGACCAAGCTCCCCATGCCCGTTTGCATCCTGGGTCATTGGATTCAGCACTCCAGCTTCCTGCAGGTACCAATCACACCCTCAGCCCTCAGGGTAGAGCTGCAAAGACTTGTCCTGTCCATCTTGACGTCTGCACCTCCCTGCCCTTTCCCCTCTCTTCCAGTTCCAGGACGGCTCAGGTTAGGCTCCAACACTTTATCCAATTTGTTTGGTTTTATGGGCATCCACACACACACACACATCTCCCCAGCTGGATTTGGAGTTGAGCAGACAGCCCGCACTCACACCTGCTTGTTCTCAAAAATTGCAACAAGAGCAGCTGTCCCCAGAGTGCCCCTAGCCCATCTCCTTGCATATGACCATCAGATAATATTTTATTTCACCACACAAACCCTTGTTGTTATTATTTATCTCTTATATAGCCCTGTAGGCGCTCTGGGCCCTCTACAGACAAGCAGACGCGGTAATAACTGCGTAAATTATGAACAGAAATTCCAGAGCTCTCCAATGTCCATAGAAATGGGTTTCTTTTGCTCGCTCTCAATGCTTATTCCAGATATTCCCCCCCCCCAATTCCCTGCCTCCTGCATTCCCACCGAAGTCAATGATAACGCTTCCTACGCTCTCCGGACCTTTTTAACAAATGCTTCCAATAAAGCCCGTGGATACGTGGTCCTTGCTTTCATCTCACACTTTTGGGTGAACTCTTGAGACCTCTTAAGGGTTGATGCAACACAATAGAAATCTGTCTGGCAATAATTGCACCGAACAACCCTCACACAAGAAGCGTGTTGGAGACATACATAGAGACAACCGAATCAACACTTTCTTCCAGCAATGAAGCACATACCATCAGGGTCCCCAAGGTAAAGGGGGGCAGGCCGACTAGGGCGGCTGCAATTCAAACTGAGGTTGATGAGACGTTGGTCAGATTTCGACAGTGTAACGGTCTGTGGGCATAATCTTTGGGAAATAATTATATTTCTGTGCATCCTCCATCTTTTAACATAGGGATATTCCAGGCTTTCTCCTGTGACGTGAACTGAGGGCTCTTAGTGGAGTCTGGAGGCTCCGATGTCAGTGGGGCAGTGAATCCGCTCTGGGATTCAGTCAGTCAGCACTCTAAAGCACCTTGGAGAGCTCCTTTATAGTTCTGGCAGGATCTGACTGAAACCTGCAGCGGATTTATTGCCCCACTAACCTTGGAGCCATCAGCCCCCACTGGATGAGAGTTTGTCCATCTATTGGATTTACAGCCTGCATTTCCACCAAAGAGAGGGTCACAATAAGAAGACCAAGGCCTAATCCACACCAAGCAGGATATTGCACTGTGAAAGCCGTATGAAAGTGGCATATAAAAGGCAGGAGCCACACTACTGCTTTATTGAAGTGCACTGACAACTGTTAGAGCCCATTGACACATATACCATATACCGCTTTCCTACTGCTTTCATAGTGCTATATCCTGCTTGATGTGGATTAGGCCTAAGATTTAAAGAAATGCTCAATTAAAACGGTCATGAAAACAAATAATTTGGAAGCACACTTAAAAAAAAAGAATAAATAAATAAACAGCACCCAGCCCCTTTCAGCAATAGACCAGCTTCCATGCCAAAGGCTGGAATGAAGAAAGACCTCTTTGCATGCCGGCAGAAGGACAAGAGGGAGTTACTCAACCTAGCCTCCCTTGGCAGGGAATTCCAGGGCCTGGGAGCAGCCACCAAAAAGGCCCTCCTCAGTCCTGGGCCCAAGAATATGGTTGGTGAGCTTCCTCTCCATTATACATGAATTTAAGAGAGTCATGAAGACTGCTCTCTTCCTGCAGGCCTATCCAGAAGAATTTTAAGATGTTTTTAATGATGTATTTTTTCTTGTTTTTAAAATTTTAACTGTTTTGTGATTCTTGTGTTTTATATTGTTGTTGTTCCCCGCCTCGATCCGGAGGGAGAGGCAGGTTATAAATAAATATGATGATGATGATGATGATGATGATGATGATGATGATGATGATTACAGACTGACAGCCATTACTTGCATTCTAAGGGACAGCTTACACATTATAGGTACACAAGTATGAGCTGCAACAAAATGTTGCTGTGTATCGCCCCTCCTAACAGGTATGCTGCCATTCAAGATTCCAGCGCTTCCCTCTACCCCAGATTCTGTTTTTCTTTTCCAACTAACGCTCAATGTTTGTGGCCACTAAGCATGATCAGTGCACATGAGGACATCATGATGATGATACCGTGTGTGTGTCTGTGTGTTTCAGATTACCTATATTTCTGCAGTTCTCTGGTGCTACCCTCCTCTCGTTTTAGAGGGGGACCCTGCCTAATTGAAGGAACAACTTGCCTATAAAAAGAGGTTACTTTAAAGAACCCCACCCCACAACCCTAATCCTACACCTTCACCCAAGGGGATCCAAGCAGGGATTTTTCCCTCCCCTCCCAGGCACTGCAGAAAGCTCCACGGAAGATGCTGTCCCCATATCTGGGCTCCAACCTCAGGAAGAGGATGGAGAGGAAGGGCGAGCATGTGCAGTGGGTGAAAAGGAGAGAAGCGAGGCCACGTATCTGCCAGATCCGAAGGTTTCTCTGCTCCTTTTCCTGCCCCTGGCAGCGCAAGACAGCTAGGTGAGCTCAAAGGCCCAGCCAGGGATCGGGCAATAGGGTGACCCTATAGAAAGGAGGACTGGGCTCCTGTATCTTTAACAGTTGCATATAAAAGAGAATTTCAGCAGGTATCATTTGTATGCATGCAGCACCTGGTGAAATCCCCTCTTTATCACAACAGTTAAAGCTGCAGGAGCCCTGCCCAGAGTGACCAGATACAGAAGAAGGCAGGGCTCCTGAAGCTTTAACTGTTGTGATGAAGAGGGACTTTCATGGGTGCTGCATGCATACAAATGACACCCGATGAAATTCCCTTTTCTATGCAACTGTTAACGATGCAGGGGCCCTGTCCTCCTTTTCCATATGGTCACCCTATGTAAGATGACAAGTCCTTATGGAATCATGGAAGGTCCCAAAAGGCCACTTAGGCCAGCTCTACACCTTGTGTCAAATCATTACGAATGTGGAGTAAAAAGCAGGATATAACGCTATGAATGCGGTATATGGCATGTGGATTGTGCCCCAATAATTATCAGCGCACTTCCATACCACTATAAAGCAGTAGTGTAGGGACGTTTTCCTACTGTGGCTAAAGCCTCCTGCTGCTGTCCCGCAATAGCGACGCTTTCTTTACATGGGGAAAGAAAGAGGAAGCAGCAATGATCACGCGGCCCATTCAGTGGGTGCTTTTATTGCATTGCTTTTCCTGCACACAGCAGGAAATGGCAGCACGTTTCGCTTTTGAAAATAAGTCGGATCTAACGGGGGTCTATTTTGTCACGGAAAAAATACCAGAAGGTGTGGAAGATTCGCGGGAGGTGAACAGCGTCATCCAAAGGGCACATGAAAGACCATGAGTGGGCAGTAAAAGGCATGCGATAAAATGTTCGTCTGATGACACTCTAGATCTAGCCCAGGTCTAACTTCCTGGTACTTGGAAGGAACGGCTAGCCAACTTCTCCCCTGCAATCAACCAACTCCTGCAGTCAAATCTTCCATTCACAACTGAATTCACAAATTATAACTTGGTACAGGAGCGGAAGACCAGAAAGAGCTCTAAGATTTGCATCCCTGCCCCACTGTCTTTGGTGTGATACCCAAAGAGGGAAAATGTAGCATCATCATCATCATCTTACATTTCTATTCCATCTTTTCCTCCAAGGAGCCCAAGAAGGCAATGTACACGATCCTCCTCCTCTCCGTTCTGTCCGTTTTATCACCACAACGACTCTGTGAGGTAGGTTAGGCTGTCAGTGACCGTCCCAAAGTTCCCCAGTGAGCTTTATGGCCAAGTGGAGACTTCAACCTAAGTCTCCCCACTCCAACACTCTAACCACTACACCACACTGTCTCTCCAGAGTCCTTCCTTCCTTCCATCCAGCCATTCCTTCCTGGCTTTTCTTCCACCATCTCCGTGGTCCCTCCCCCTCACAAGGAATGTTGCCCCTGGAAAAGTTTCGGTTTCTTTTCTCTTTTTTTTTTTTATCACTTGCAGGCTTCTGTGTTAAATAGCTCCCATATGCAACATCTCAAAAGCTGTATCCCCACATCTGTGCAGAATGATCAACTATCCCCAGGATACCGAGGGTTAGGGGAGATGGATGCGTGGGGAAGGCAGAGGACCGAGGAGGCAGGAAATCTTGGGTTTTGAGTTGCGCGTTTGGCTGTCGTCTCACTGTGTCCAACCTTGGGCAAGTCTCTCCTAGCACTTCATCAGATTAGTTTCCTATAATTCCTTTACAAAGGGAAGGATATATATCTGCCCAAGGAGATGACAGATCCAGACTCAGTTTTCCTGGTTGGGATCTTGATTTATACGCTGACACTAAACATCTTGTTACAGCACATGCTGGAATCAGCAGCTACCAGTTCCCACCATGTGACAAAGCGATGCGGTTTCTGACGCCTGTTGCCCTTGTTTCCGGCTGCTAGAGCACATTAAAGCGCAACGCCGTTCAGAATGTATGGGAAACATGCTATGGCCTAATGTTACTTCCCCACTTGGAGAGTTGTTGTCTTGCTTGCTCGCTCGTGGCAAAGAGACGGAGCTGAGAAGAAAGACATTTCCCTGGTTCAAATCTTGGGTCTGCTGAAAACATTCAGTTGATGGCCTTAGGCATGCGATGGTTCTCTCAACCCCAGCCCCCTCTCCCCACAGCGGCAGTGTGGGGAGACTAGGGTGACCAAATGAAAAGGAGGACAGGGCTCCTGTATCTTTAACAGTTGTATGGAAAAGGGAATTTCGGCAGGTGTCATTTGTGTGCATGCAGCCCCTGGTAAAATTCCCTCTTCATCACAATCATTAAAGCTGCAGGAGCCCTGCCCTCTGTTGTATATGGTCACTCTAGTACAGGGTGACCATATATTGGAAACCAGAAAGGAGGACAACATAGCCGCCCCCAGGGGGCGTGCCCACCAACATGTCTGGCCCCAAGGGGGTGTATCCAGCCCCCGGGGGGCGTGCCCAGCTGAACATAGCCTTAGTCACATGTCTGATTTACAGCGCACAATTAAGACAAACCTGTTCTACATAAAACTTAATATTAAAATCACTGAATTAAAGAACAAGTGAGACATTCAATATATCTGAAATTAACTTCCCTCACTCCTACTTTTGTAGCTTTTGCTGTACTTTGAAGCTTTTGCTATACTATGTATGGTACAGGTTCCCCTTCCTTCAAATTACTTTTCTTACTGTAAATCCTTCAATTTTCCTAACATTTAACACTCTTTCCCCATCATCTTTCTCATATCCATACTCACAGATTCAACATACTGCTATCACTGAACAAATGAAGCACTTGACAAGTGCAGAAAAATCTAGTACAACAAACTAGCAACTTAACATTCAGAAAAAGTATAAAATATATTATCCTGCAAACATTAGCCATTGAACAAAATGGACTAAAGGCTTGTGGCAGACATTTCTCACTAGCACCTCCTAGCTTGTTTCAACTTCTGGTTTATCAATGAGAAACTAATTGTTAAAAATTGTCATTATACCTCTGGTTCATTAGCCATGTAAACAAGACCATAGCAATACAAAGAAAGGCCAGAACAGATACCCATTATCACAATGCTAGACAAGGATCTTTCCCTCCTTTTATCCAAATATCTTCTGAATTTACACTGCCTCAGTGTGCAGAGAACAGAAATCCCAATCATGGACCCCAAAAAACCTGCCCAAAGAAACCTCAGAAATAAGTCCTGTTGATTTCAATAAAGCTTACTCCCAGATAAATGAATATAGGATTGCAGCCTCTTCACATCTGTTCATCTTACTCTGGCGACTGCAAGCCCCACCTGTCAAGGACAACTATGCACGCACACAATCTGGCCTCCTGGATCATGCAACCAGCAGGTGCTCTCCCAAAAGATGCTTTCAGAGCCTAGGAGATTCAGACACACTCAAGCCAAGCCACGCTACACACTCATATATTACCTTACTTGGACAGAACAATTCTGGGACAAATCAATACTTTGCAATCAACCAGACATGACAGTCAAAAACAACAAAGAAAAAACACACCTACCTCAATGACATAACAATACCTAATGACAAAACTGTTGCAGAAAAGGAAGAGGAAAAGAGAGAAAAATATACGCCACTGGCTATGGAAGTTAAAGAACCATGGTAACAGGAAAAATTACAGTCATTCAAATAGTTAGAGTGATCATATGGAAAGGAGGACAGGGCTCCTGTATCTTTAAGAGCTGTATTAAAAAGGGAATTTCAGCAAGTGTCATTTGTATGCATGTAGCATCCTAACCCTAACTAGTACCTCACACGATTTGGAAACTATACTTCTATTAATGCAGTCCAAAATAATGTTTGCTTATTTTGCAGTCCCGTCACACTGTTGGCTCATATTAAGCTTGGGATCTACAACAATTCCAAGATCCTTCTCGCCTGTAGTGTTGCTGAGCCAAGTATCCCCCATCTTGCAACTATGCATTTGGTTTCTTTTTCCTACTTGTATAACTTGGCATTTATCCCTATTAAATTTCATTCTCCTGTTTTCAGCCCAGCGCTCCACTCTATCAAGATCATTTTGAAGTTTGTTTCTGTCTTCCAGGCTATTAGTCATCCCACCCAATGTTGTGTCATCATCATCACCATCATCCACACACACCTCATACTCAGGCAATAAAAATTAAAATCTACACACCCCTACACACTCACTCAAAGTGTGTGGGGGGGAACCCCACACCTTCCCCAAGGCAATTTTTTTTAAAAACAACCTCCTCCCATACACGTAACAGGGGAGGGGGAATAAAAATCCACCCCCACACTCACCAAAGGCATCATCATCATCATCATCATCATCAGCCACCCACACAAGGCAAAATAACAGTAGACATAATAAATCTACACACAAACATGCACATACCCAAGGCAATAAAATAACATTAAAAATACAACACTCATCCACATACTCACCAAAGGAAAAAATAATAAAAATCCACACATGCACCAAGGCAAAAACCAATCAACCAACCACACACACTTAACCAAGACTAAAAATAAAATAAATATCCACATACCCCAACATACTCACCCATGGCAAATCTAATAATAGTTTTAAAAAACACCCACATGTAACCCCCCCCCCCAATTAATTCATCAAAATCAGTACTCAAGGAATATATGGAAAATAAGTGAAAACTAATTTCATCAATGCTGCCAGATATGAAATCTAATCTACCCCCCACCCCACTGAATTTAAATTGCATCTAAAGACAGTTCATTTGGTCTTCTATTAATTTAATATCCCCCCCACACACACACACACAGCATACATACAAGAGCAGCAAATTGCTTTTAAAAAGTTTATAAACAGTAGCAGCAGCACTCAACAATAACAGTAGTAACAACAAGAAAAATAACATAACATCCAGCCCCAGTTCTGCGCACCAGGCTGGGCTAAGATGCCCGTGCTCCAGGCTGGGACAGTCTAGGGTGACCAGATCGCCCGGGGTTTCCCAGTCCTAACCAGGAAAACTAGGGCGATCCGGACCGACCGGGGGACAGCGGGGGCAAACAGGGGAAACGATGCCCGTGCGGAAGAGGTAGGAGAGGGCCGATTATGGGCTCGTGTTGCTGCCTCCACCGCCGCCGGGCTCATGCCGCTGCCACCGCTGCCACTGGGCTTGTACAGCCGCTGCCACCGCCGCCAGGCTCGTGCAGCCGCCACCGCCGGGCTCATGCCAGAGGCCGCGTGGAAGAGGCGGGAGAGGGCCGAATCCGGAAATGATGAAATTGGCCCTCTCCCACCTCTTCTGTGTGGCCTCTAGCCTCCTCGGGGTTTGTTGCGATGGTGACAAGCCCCGAGGAGCCCAGATGCCCACGCGAAAGCGGCGGGGGAGGCCGATTACATCACTTCTGGAATCGGCCCTCTTCCACATAGCCTCTGGCATGAGCCCTGCAAACCAGCGTCACGAGCCCAGCGGCGGCAGAGGACCCAGTGGGTCTGGGCTGGGTTTTTTGGGGGGTGGCTGGCTTGGTGGGGGGGGTTAGGTGGGGGGGTAGCGGGCGGGGACCGGGATTTTGGTTTCCAAAATCTGGTCACCCTAGGACAGGCCGCTCTGCATGCCATGAAACTCCGCATGCCAGGCCGGGATGCTCCACAGCCAGCCAGGCCACCCCATGCTCCATAATGCCCCACTTACCAGGCCAGGCCATGCCGCACCGCACGCCAGGATAGGCCGCAATGCCCATGCCAGCCGCCGGACCAGATGCCTCCGAACATCCTGCCAGGTCGCGCCGCGCCGCGCCAGACTGCCAAACTCACCAGCTGCCCACAAATCGATCCAGGGTAGGCAGCAACACCCGTGCCACCCGCCAGACCAGGTGCCTCCGAGCAACCCCCCAGGCCAGGCTGTGCTGCGCCGGGCCGCGTCACACGCCGGGCCGCCAACTGCACCAGCCGCCCACACCACGTTCCAAGAAAGGCCGCGATGCCCGTGCTGGCCGCTGGACCAGGTGCCTCCGAGCAACCCGCCAGGCCAGGCTGCACTGCGCGCCGGGCCGCGCTAGCCAAGAAGAAGGTCCAGATGGTGGAGGGGAGGAGGCTGGAACGACGCGCACCCGGAAGTACAGGCGTGAGTTGTTCCAGGCTCTTCCCCAGCTGATCTGGGCCTTGTTCTTGGCCAGCACAACCGTGCTAGCCAAGAACAAGCCCCGGATGGCCCGGGAGAGGCCCAATTTTCCTGGACTTTGGGGGATATTTTGAAATTTCCCTCCCGGACTCAAATTTGGCCCCCTTTTTCCAGACATGTCTGGGGGGATCCGGACATCTGGTCACCCTAGTATAGCTCCTGTAGCTTTAACGGTTGTGATGAAGAGGGAATTTCACCAGGTGCTGAATGCATAGAAATGAAATCTGCTGAAATTCCCTTTTCTCTAGAACTGTTACAGATACAGGAGCCTGGTCCTCCTTTCCATAAGGTCACCCTAGGGGACATGGACGCTGGCCTGCTTTATGGCGGCACTATGTTGCATATGGATCGCAACAGAGATAAGGCCTGTGGAGTCCTTTGAACACCCTATGGAAGCCTGAGGCCAAAAGCCTTTCCCTTAATTCTGCCACCCTGTTCCCACTGCAAGATGGGGTGCAGTGGCCATTTTCGAGGCGGGAGCAGCCACAGCACTTCTCTCAACAGCTGGCACTCACCACTCAGGCCACCTGGTATAGGGGTGGGGGAGTTTTCATGTTGGAAGATGCCCATGCACACAGCTCCCAGGTCTCAGCCCTGACACATTGTCCCTCCTATTAGCAATCAACTAGGGCTACTGCATCCATGAAAGCCAAACTTTATCTTGGGATTTGTTGCTGGTCCTATTCAGGACAAGCATGCCCTCTTCCACATTATTCCATTCCACACCCTACCTCACTTGCCCATGCCCACTGGATCATGCTCAAGCCTCGTTGCGTTGTATTTTAGAGGCGGTGTTGGGGGGATTATTTCTACGGAGATTTTGAATTTCCGGAAACCTCCGTGTCCCCTAAATCCTGCAGATCCCCCACTCTTGGGCATGGATGCTGCCGTTTTGACTACATTAAGGATACTTTCTCAAAGAACTGAGTTTGCTTTAGTACAGGGCAGCCTTCCCCAACCTGGTGCCCTTCAGACGTGTTGGACTACAATTCCCATCAACCCCAACCAACATGACCAATGGCCCAGCTGGCTGGAGATGATGGGAGTTGTAATCAGCAGAAGGTGCTGGCCCTGATGTCAGTGGGGCTGTGAATCTACTCTGAGTTTCAGAACGAGTCAGAAGTCTAAAGGAGCTACTCAAGATGTTGAAACTGTTACTCCTTGAGAGTTCTGGCTGGTTCTAACTGAAACCCAGAGCACATTCAATAAAGACAAAAAACAAAATCTTCACTTTCCAGAAGCACAAAAGAAATCTGTAGAAATAATCTTCCCAACACCACCACTAAAATACAGCGCAACGCAGCTTGAGCATGATCCAGGGGGCACGGGCAAGTGAGGTGGGATGCAGAATGGAATATTGTGGAAGAGGGCATGGCCGGCTGGGACCCTGAATGGGACTATCAGTGCCACCAGCCTCCAATGGTTGTAACCCAACACATCTGGAAGGTTACAGAAGGCCGCCATGTAGGATAATGCAGTGGGAGGTTGCCCAGATCCACCACACCTCCACCCTCTCCTGTCCCTGGTCCTCCTTCTCACGGGACTTTGCTCCATACCAGGCAGAAGGACCAGAAGAGCAGCTTTACGGCCGCCCGTGGCATCACTCCTGTGAAAAGGTGCAGACCCGGTTCTCTGGGTTGTGACCCGACCAGCCTGAATTGACCCCTTCCGTATGCAGCATGCCCAGCTCTCATGG
This sequence comes from Anniella stebbinsi, assembly GCA_029215795.1. Classification (NCBI taxonomy): domain Eukaryota; kingdom Metazoa; phylum Chordata; class Lepidosauria; order Squamata; family Anniellidae; genus Anniella; species Anniella stebbinsi. Next base: position 357,546,833 of record JARDYH010000002.1, on the reverse strand, counting down.
CGCCTCCAGCTCCGCGTATCCTCCACAGATGTCTCAAGGACCAGCTTTCTCTGCTTCTCTCCTTGTTGTTCGCCTGCTGCTGTTTCCCTAGTAAAGATGTTTGAGACTAAATTAGAGACACAGCTTGCCAAAATATTTAACAACATTGGGCATGTTTTGGCAGCGCTCCAGGCTCTTTTTCTTTTTTTCTTTTTGAAAGGGGGTGGGGGGAACGGTTCTACCCACGCTGACATCAGCATCGGTTTGCAAGCTGCCTGCTGCCGCTATGATCTGGATGACAGAGGAAGCAGAGGAAGACTGAGCATTTGAGGAAGGCCAGGAAGAATGGCTAAAGCAGCAATGCAGCATTTAAGGACATCAGAGGAGCCCTGCTGGATCAGACTGAGGGCCCATCTGGTCCAGCGCTCTGTTCACACAGTGGCCCACCAGCTGTCGATCAGGGATCCACAAGCAGGACACGGGTGCAACAGCACCCTCCTACCCACGTTCCCCAGCAACTGGTGTACGTAGGCTTGCTGCCTCTATTACTGGAGGTAGCACATGGCCGTCAGGGCTAGTAGATATTGATAGCCTTCTCCTGCATTTATCTATTTATTTTGGCTGTGACTTCCTGCATTTATGAATTGCATCTCCACCAAGGGACAAAGTTGTGTACCACTGCGTCTAGAATTACAGGTTGTGAAACCGAAATAAAACAGTGATGAGCAAACGCACACACAAACACTTGGAGAGAACTCCCGACTGTCCACTCCAAAATCAATCACAGCAGCCCCAAACAAGACCTTGGATGCTCTGAGGTTAGTAGCAGAATGCATGCCCTAGGTAAAAAGAAGTTCTATCTCTCACGCCTCCAGTTATTCATCTAGGACATGTTTCTTGCAAAAATATACATCAAACAATGCATCATACAACATCTGAGTATCTCTAAGGTATCAAAAATCATCTGTAAAATGTATGTCAAATTATTTCTCATTGACTTCATAAGCACACCTAATACACAAATCTGTATTAACGAACAAACAACAGCTCATCTTTATAAACATAAGGTTACCAGTGTGGTGTAGTGGTTAGAGTGTTGGACTGGGAGTCAGGAGACCCGGGTTCTAGTCCCCACTCAGCCATGGAAGTTCCCTGGGTGACTTTGGGCCGGTCACAGATTCTCAGCCCAAGCTGCCTTACAGGGTTGTCATTGTGAGGATAAAATGGAGAGGAGGAGGATTCCGTATGCCGCCTAGAGTTCCTTAAGGAAGAAAAAAAGGGGGGCAGGATAAGAATGCAATCATTAAATAAATATGTTGTACCAAACCTTCAATAATAATTGTAATACTATTCTTTATTATTAATAGCTAACTAATTGGTATGTGTTTCAGATTGACAAGAAAAGAGAGCAAGGGTAAATTCTATCCTGAAATGTAGCATTCTAGAATGTAACAAACTCCATCAATTTTCTGTAAATCTGTTCTCAACCATCTGGTTTTCCCTTCTGCGTATGCAGTAAGTTAGTTTCATTGAAAGCAATGCCCCAAATTCAGAAAACCAATCCGATGACAGGGGAGCAATACTTTCCTCCCCAGGAAACAGTTATAGACATTTTTTGCAGTGGTAAGTAAATTAATGACCATTTCTATATTGCTACTTGCTTCATAATCTTTTTAAAAATTCAGCAGCATTCTCAAAGGATCAGCTGGTAGCTTTTAGTATGCCCTGTGTAAAATATAATAAGATGGCTGTATGTTAGTCTTTTTTTCCACAATTTCAAAGTATATGCAAAGGATTATCACCCTGTTGTCCATACTTCCAGCATTTATTCTGCTCTAGCAAAGGGGAATTGAACCTCAGGCCCATGGGTGAAATTGTGCCCTTCTGGAGTCCCAATACAGTTTCCAGGATCCCCCAGGGGGGCACTTCCTTTCCCCTAGCCCTCCCCCTTTCCCAGGTTTAGGCCATGTCTACACCAGGCTTTTGGCCTGGAATTGCCCCCGGCTGGTCCCTGTGTGTTCACATGATGCACAGGGACTCCCGGGGACGGGGGGTGGACATGGGCATTCCCCAGGATAACAGATCCCTGGGGAAACCTGATTTTTTTGTGCCTTCCTGGGAAGTTCCCAGGACCATGGGAGATGTGGCCACCCATCCCAGCTGCTGCCACGCTTACCCGTAAGTAAGCTCTGCAGCAGAAATGGGCATAGAGCCATGCCGCACAGCTCCGTGCCCATCAAGGGAGGAGGGCAGCAATTTTGCCATCCCCAGGATGGTGGGTGGGACCCCCAAAATAGGCTTACCTTTCATTGGAGCGTAAGTGCGCTCTTCTCAGATAAAAACAAATGGTGCCCGCAACTGCGTCAGCCCAGGAAGAAGCTGGGTCGTCGCACTTCCTATGTGGATTCAAGCGCCGATCCCGGAAGCAGGTACTTCCGGGATCTCCGCCCCTCCCTCCCACTACACCCATGTCATGTAGAAACAGCCTTAGTTACTGGCAGTAAGAGCGTTAAACTGAAATATCCTAAGAGTTTTGGAATTTCAGCCCCACCCACCCCAAGAGCTTCTCCAAAATGGAATTTCCTACCCTTGCCCCATGATGTGCTGCATTTTTATTCTGCCCTTCCTCCATGGAGCTCAAGGTGCCTTACAAAGATTTTCCTCCACCCCAAAAACCCTTTGAGGTAGGTTAGGCTGAAGAGAGGGGGGGAGAGAGAGAGAGAGAGAGAGAGAGAGAGAGAGAGAGAGAGAGAGAGAGATTGGCCCAAGTGGGGATTTGAACCTAAATCTCCCCAGGCTTAGTTTGACTCTTCAACCATGCCACAATGGCATAGTTAAAGGGTCTTAGATAGCTGAACAGGGAAGATTTCAGTCTAAGATCTTGGAGCGCACCTGCCACTCAGAGTGGACCAGGATTGGATGAATTGCATGTGTGACCCTTGACCTCATGTGACATTCAGTCTAACTTCCGAAGCCTTCTGCATGCAGTCAATTCAAACCTCTGACCAGGGTGATCTGTCCCTTCCCTGCAGCCCACTGCAAGGGAAGGGAAGGTGGAAAGGAGTGATAGAAAGAGAGAGAGAGAGGCAGTGAACACCCCTCTCCCTTTTGGCTCTTGGGCTATCCACCACACAGCCCCGCACAGATTATAAGAACATAAGAAGAGCCCTGCTGGCTCAGACCAAGAGTCCATGTAATCCAGCACTCTGTTCACACTGTGGCCAACCAGCTGTCGACCAGAGACTCTCAAGCAGGACACATGCAGCAGCACCCCCCACCCATGTTCCCCGGCAACTGGTGTATAGGCTTACTGCCTCTTATCCATGAGGGGATGCAGCTTTGATAGGAAAACAAGGTTGCTGATGCCTGGAGTAGACAGTTCTGGATTAACTTGCTTTCTTGAGGTCAGCAAAGATGACCCAATGTGAGCATTTCTTGGGAAGGCATTCCACAAATGTAGTACCACTACAGAAAAAGTCCACCCACTTGCTCTCACCAAGTGTATCTGTCTCCAAGATGGCCCTTCTAGCCATCTTACCTAAGGTTTGTTGGCCCTAAACTAGGGGTGGGGAACCCCCCAGCATGATCCTCAATCTAGACCTAGGAACTTCCCCAGGTCACCCTGCCCCATTCCTGCAGATCTAAATGGCTTGAGATCAAGATGATGGATAAGTATGCCGGTATCTCAGCTCCATCTTCCATCATTCTTCCCAACTGGATCAGTGCAACTGACTAAACCCTGGGGAGAACGCCCATCATGGCCGCAAGGTGTCTCATGCCTTCTGAGTATTGCCTGGCCTACAAATTGTGATTGGTTTAACAGCCATGATTCACTCCTCAAGGAACCCTGAGTATTGTATTTCAAAGATGACTGGTTAGGATCTCTATCTCCTACCCCCAGGTTCAGAGGCAGCATGCCTCTAAACAGTGGGCAAGGACCAATGGGCTTCCCAAGAGTAGGGTGACTATATGGAAAGGAGGACAGGGCTCCTGTATCTTTAACAGTTGCATAGAAAAGGCAATTTCAGCAGGTGTCATTTGTATGCATCCAGCACCTGGTGAAATTCCCTCTTCATCACAACATTTCAAGCTGTAGGAACTATACTAGAGTGACCAGATACAAAAGAAGGCAGGGCTCCTGCACCTTTAACTGTTGTAATGAAGAGGGAACTTCACCAGGTGCTGCATCCCTACCAAGGACACTTGCTGAAAAATTATCTTCTCTATAAAACTGTTAAAAATACAGGAGCCCTGTCCTCTTTTTCATATGGTCACCCAACCCAAGAGGCATCTGGTTGGCCACTGTGGAAAACACAATGCTAGACTTGGTTGGCCCTTGGTCTTCTTGCGAGAGCAGCAAAGTATGGTAGACCTGGCTTCCTTCCTTCCTTATCGGAGTGGGATTGCCCAAGGCTGCTTACCTCCAGATGTGCCAGTGGGGAAAAGCAAATGGGATGGGAAAAGGTTCAGATCCCAGGAATGCCTGAGTTTGAAGTTCCCCACCTCTGATATGAGGACACTAAGGTTATTTTCTCCCTGTTCTGCTCTTCAAGTATTGGAATTCCAATCCACACTGACACGTTGGCAGTGTCGAAAGAGCTATCACACTTATTTGCTTATTTTGGAATGAATACAGTGGCTTTCTGCCAACAACATGGCATGCGAGGAAAAAATCATGCCAAATAATTGCCCCCATCCAGTGCAAAAGCTATTCCTAAAAAGCTAGGTTCCTCCCCCCCTCCTCGGCGCACACACAAAACACCGAAACACCAAAAAACATGTTGGCCAAGCTTATTTTCATTGGCAGGATGTTTTGGAGTCTGGACACCCCTAGGGGGAAGGCAATGTCCACACTCACCGTCCTCGCTTCTTAAGAGCTGGAAGGTGGAGCAGCTCCTGCTCCACAGGTATAAGGGGCCAGGGAGGTACAGACAGGTGATGGTGCTCCCTAAGGAATGTAGGTTCCAAACCATACAGAGCAGCCTTCACCAACCAGATGCCCTGTAGATGCGTTGGACTGCAACCCCCATGATTCCCAGTCAGCGTGGCCAATGGTGGAGAATCCTGGACATTGCAGTTCAACGCATCTGGGTTGCAACAGGTTGGGAAAGGCTGATGTAAGACATTGACAATAATCACCAGCACTGTGATGTGGGCTGGGATGCTTCCAGGACCATGGAGATGAGGCAGGATCGGAGCATTATGGCCCATCCCTATCATTGGGAAAGCTGCAGCATTGTGCAGCAGCTGAAGCTTCCAAATCATCTCCGAGGGCCGCCCCATGTGGCGGGTATTAGAGTAATCCATACGAGAGGCTACCAAAGCACGTACGACTGTGACCAAATCCTTGTCGCACAGAAGTGGTCTCGGCCAGCGCACCAGATAAGAGGAAATGAACTTTAAAAAGAATCTCCCTTCCCCCACCCTGCCCCAACCCTGACTCGCCCATTCTTACCCAGAAAATGTTTTCATCCTTTCGCATTTCACAGTCTGCACCACATCCTTGGCTGGAGTAAGCATAAGCCTCCGTCCAATTTTGGAAACCATCTGTTATGTAGCTGTAACTCATTCACTGCAATTGTTTTTCAGGAGAGATCTGAATGCCTTCTTTCCCTCTCTTGCCCCATTCATATGGGGGGGGAGGTGCTAAGAGGTCCCCCTTCTTGCTCAGTAACTCAGATCTGGGGTGTGAATAAGAATGGGGGGGGGAGAATTTTGTTCAGTTTACATTTTAATTTGATGCAATGTGAATGTTATGCTTCCAAATCAATCTGAGAACTGAAACTCAGTTATCTTTCCAGATTTGCATTCCGCTGAATTCTGCCATTCAGTTCTCCAATTTAAAAAATGCATAAAAGGGTGTATATATTAGAAGAAATAAGGTTTAAAATGCATTATATTAGTGAAATTGTTTGTGGACATGTGCATTTTAGGCAAAAATGCATGGAAACTTGCATGCATTAAGAGAGAGGTGCACCAAAATGACTACGAATTTTAATGCAACCTTTTCTTTAAAATCCTCAAAGTTCAGGATGAACGAAACTTACGATCAGAATTATTTAAAAAAATAAATAAATAAGAGGAACTGAAATGGACAGATTCATCTACCCCTAGGTATGAATACGGATGGGTGTAAATTTTGTTTCAGTTCATTTTTGATAAGAATTTACAAAGAAACGTGAAGTTCTCCATATTCCGGACAAAAAGAACTTGAGAATAGAAAAAATATATATCCAGATCCAGAGTTTTGAGTCCTTTGCTCTTCAAAATCAGTTTGAATCCCTACGTCCCTACGTATTCAACCATACTAGTGCTTAATTAGGGTTGCCACCTCATCTTTAATAGCTACCCGGCAGGCAGGTACATCATGGATTTCTCCAAGCTGGGAATGGACCTATTGAATTTGGCCGATGCAGATGGGTGAGAATTTCAATACAGTTTGTTTTTGATTAGAATTTACCAAAATCCACGTTCTTCATATACAGGAGAAAAAAAAGAACCTTAGATTTAAAACATCTAAATGCAGAAAAAAGCAAAACGGACAGCCTTGCTCATCTCTATGTATGAATGTGGAGAAGATGCTCCCCTGGAACATCCATAATCCTACATTGGTGCTGGGGAAGGGATTTGGTCTGTCTGGGGTCACCCTCAGGATGTTGGACAAGATGGACCCTCATTCTGATCCAACAGAGTTCTTCTTAGGTGCTGCCTCTTCCCTTAACCCAAGTCATCCCAACAGGACTAGAGCCAAAACTGACCCAACTGAGAAACGAGAGAGAAACATGCTCAGGCGAACCCCAAGGTAAAACACCAAGACAGCCAATACTCCTCTCCCAACAGACAACAAGTACTGAGCATACAAGGACTATGGTCTCCAGAGACTCGCATGTGTCAGTTGGAAAAGAAGAAATGGCACACGAAGGGATAACCATGGGACAGAGTGAAATAGTCTGCTTGAGCCCGTAACACAGGGGTGGGGAACTTCTTTCAGTCCAAGGGCCAAATTCTGTTTTGGGGGCCATGTTCCAGTGATGGGTGGGACCAAAGACAGAAGGGTTGGAGCCTTAACACCAAAAATGCCAGCATATTTGAACCAAAATCTCTTACTGCCTGTAACTTAAGAGAAACATGAAACCCTTTTAGAATGGGGGAGGGGAAAGCATGCAAATACTGGAAAAGCATGAAATGATTGGGAGTCAGATCAATGAGGGTGTGGCCAAGAAAAGGTGGCATGTCCAATGGGGAAACCCCAGAGGGCTGGATCAGGACCCCTGGAGGGCCAGATGTGGCTCGTAGGCCTAAAGTTCCCCACTCCTGCCACAACAGCTTACATTATATCAACGGAAGTCATGACTGGTTGGCTGGAAGCCTGAACACTTTGTTGCAGGTCTCTATCATGTTTATGGAGTCTTATCACCCCTGTCTGGGAATCCGGCCAGCAGCGACACTCCTAGTTGCCAGGAGTAAATGGCGGAGATAAGCAAGCTCACAGGATAGTTCGCTGAGTTCCAGCAGCAGAGAAGCAAGTTGAATTCGGACAACACTTTAGGCAACGGAGGGGGAAGTAACATACTCACCGTGCATTAATCTGGAGGCTCCTGCCACATGACATGTTGCCTAGGCTGACCAGATAAAATCCAGGTCAGGGCTCATGTAACTTTAACAGTTGTAGAGAAAAGGGAATTTCAGCCAGTGTCATTTGTATGCAATTAGTTCCTGGTGATATTCCCTCTTCATCACAACAGTTAAAGGTGCAGGCACTATACTAGAGTGACCATATACAAAAGAAGGCAGGGCTCCTGCAACTTTTACAGTTGTGATGAAGAGGGAATTTCACCAGGAACTAATTGCATTCAAATGACCCTGGCTGAAATTCCCTTTTCTCTACAACTGTTAAAGTTACATGAGCCCTGACCTGGATTTTATCTGGTCACCCTAATGTTGCCCCTCCCCCTATCGCATGGCTGAAAGTCCCAGCATCCTTCTGGGCTGCTGCGTCTCCTCCCTCCCACCTCCCTCAGTCCTCTGGCCGTATCCCAGCATGCACCGCAAGTTCTGCCGGCTGTATCGGAGCAGCTGGGGGTTTTTTGGCTGCTCCGGCCGGCGAACTCTGTGACCAAACGGAATAGTACACGGAGAGAGAGGGGTTCAGATTATAAATACTGGTTAGATGCATAAGTAGCTATCTTATTGTTTCTTATTAAACTTGTTTAATAAGGAGAAAATAGGAGCATAGCTTATGGTAGCAGCTGCATAAAATAGAGAAAACTATCTTAAATCCTGCATTGTTGTTTCTTGTACTCACTTTATTCATCTAACCAGTATTTATAATCTGTTTGTATTGTTCATGGTTATAGATTTCATCAATTGATTGTTATGACCTCCAGCTAATACCATCATTGGCATTTCTAATGTCCAATCCTCACCACAGTATTCAAACACTGGATTTTGTTATTCAGAATTCAGATTTATTTTTTTTTATGTTTCCGATTTAAACTGTATGGGAATTTTTCATTTTGGGATAGTTTGGATCTTTTGAAATGTGACTAGAGATGTGAAGGCCCAGAAAAAAACAGAAAAATTTGGGGAAAAAATCATTTTGTCCTCTTTTTTTCTGAAAATTTCTGTTTTTGTCCTATTTTTTTTTCAGAAAAAAATGGAAATTTTCAGAAAAAAAGGGGGAAAACAGTTTTTTCCCAAATTTTCCTGGGTTTTTTTCCCGGCCCTTCACATCTCTAAATGTGACTAGGAAGGAGAACATCTAATTTGAGTTGTTGTGATGAGACTTGAATTTCATCCCCAAACCCTTGTTCTTGAAAATGGTACCAAATATTCACCAGAAATACAATAATCCAATTGTGTGATCTGTGTAAATTGTTAGTTTAGCTTTTCCCCCCATTGATACAATATAAACAGCAACAGCAGCAGCATGATTTTCAGAAGGGCTTCAATGTATTTTGAGCGGGGGCAAATAACAATATTGGAATAAACCTCATTGAACATCATAGGACTGGGGATGGAGAAAGAAGCTATTTTTGCTATAACCCAGATTCACCAAACGGCCATCTAAAGCTCACCTTGTCTCATTCCCCGTGTTTGTTTACACACTTTCCCCATTTTGATTGAACAGGAAAAGGGAGCTTTTCGAATGGCAAAAATGTGCATTGGAAGGCCCTTCAAAAATGCACACTTTCTACCCCATAAAGTAAAGCACACTTTCAAAAGTGAGCATGATTGAACATGAGCCCTTTTTCAACCGTGAGGGTTTGTTTAAGAATTTGTAAGCATGTTCAGAAGACACGGGCGCTGTCCTCGTGGTGCCAGATTGGCATCGCCTCCCTCTTCAACCCGCAATTTCCCTCTCGAGGGGCAGCGTCAGGTAATCCCAATGCCTGAGGAGCACAGGGTCTCTGAGTGGCCATCCAGGTCCTAGAGCCATCCCCGCCCTCTTCCTGGTGGAAGGCGACCAATCGCTGGTCACCTTCCACCAGGCTCCGCCCCTGGTTGGCCCCAGATTGGCCATGGAGCGAAGCGCTGTGTTGATGTGGCTCCCTTTGAAAAAGCCCGTTTAATCCCTGACTTTTTTCAAAACACAGCATCGCAGGGAAGCCCCCGCAGCGGCTGAGAACTTGTGCCTAAGTCTAATCGATGGGGCACAGATCCACATCCCCCTCAGGGCTTTCCCTGCATGTAGGCAGCCCTACACCCTTCTGCTTGCATTCACAGTCAGATGTGTGAAGAGGGCATGTGCCTCTGATCTGCCAACATAAACAAAACCCTCGTACAGCCCTAAACAGGATAAACTTGCATAGGATTGCACAGTTAAAAGTCCCAAATGTCCGATCTACCCATGGAAGGCCTCATCTCAAAAGGTAAGTTCAGAACTCTTGAACAGCCTTCCTGCATGCTTTGATTTCTGCTCCAATGGCCCTTGAACGTGCCTCTGGGGAAAGGTAAACCATGCGATCTCCACTTTCGAACGATTCCCTCCTCCTGAAGTCACAGCCTCTCGTGCGACTCCTGGGGCTCGAGCAGCTGCAAGGAGCCTTTGAAGTGAAACTGGAGGAGCAGAGTGTCATTAAAGGTGATCCCTGCTCTTGTTATGGCAAGGCCAGCTGGACGGAGAGTGTGTGCCGGAACACCAGCAGCGGCAGCCGCAGCACGAGAGCGGTCCGGTGATTAGCTATGCCTGCCACCCGCCTTCTCAGGCTTCACCCTCCTCTTCATGTGGCCCTGAGGCCTGCAGACATGGCAAGGAAGAGAAACAGATGTGCCTGTGGAGAGACGCAGCTCCGCCCGGATGTCAAAACAAGGAAATAACCCACCCAACCACCCCAGATTGACTCCACTTGAGTTGGCTCTTTAGCTACATGCCATACCCTGACAGGCGTGTGTGTGTGAGTGTACACACATATGTTAGGCATGTCTGTACTCACGCTTCATTGACCCACACTAAGCCGCGGTGGTTAAGCATTTGGAGCTAAACATTGTTCAGACAACATGCTAAGCCATGGTTAGGCCACTTTTGCAACAAATGGTTAGTGAGTGTGTTTGAACCATGGTTATGTAGCCACCATGATTAGGAATGGTTCACACGACACACTAAGTCATGGTTCACACAACAGTGGCTTAGCATGTTGTCAGAACAGGGCCATTATGGCTTAGTGTGTCATGTGACTCATGACTTAGCAGATTTCTATGAATCTGACCCACAGAGTCCGCAGCAGACCAACTTTTCACATGTTGCATGAATACCATGCACATACAAACTGTTTTTTTAAAAAAAACTTTCCGGATTCTTACGCAAATTTAGTCATAGAAAACCGTAAAATTAAAAAAAAACATTGAATCAAAAATGTACATTTCTTCCATAGGCTAAAGAATGAAAATGTGCATTTTGGAGAGCTTTGTGTGTTTGAGGGGATTTGCACATTGTGCGGGCAATTTGCTCATTTTGGAGGGGAGCCGCACATTTACAAATGTGAATTTGTGCAAATTCGAGAAATTGGGAGGGAAATCCAATTCCATCAATGAGCAGATGGCAGAACAAGAGGCACCTTGCACCCCTCGAAACGGAGAGGGAGCGGACGTTACAAAATCTGTGCATCCCTAATTTTGGAACACCTGGCCCCGCGAAGCACATTTGGCCCCATCGCTCACTGAGTTCAGCTGTTTGATGAAGGCCAGTTATTTTTGGCAGGGTTTTGTTGGATGTGGCAGAGGACGATTTTCATGGGTTTTTTTTTTAACCATGTGCCTTTGGTTAATTGTTTCGTATCATCCTTTTCACAAAATTGTCGTGGTCGAATGTCAGCAGGCCCCCCCCCCCCCGGAGTGATGCTCTTGCCCCAGAAGAGCAAGATAATGTTTTCATAAATAAGATCAGTGTGGTTATTTTCACGGGGTTTTATCCAGGCGCACGTATGAGCAACAGTCATTCAGAGTGGAGAAATGCAAAAGACCTGAAGATGTTGAGAGCTGTGGCAGGCGGGCGCTGCGGACGCCCGAGAATTAATTGTAGAGCTTCTCCTACTTAGAGAGGAATGTAAGAAGAGAGGAATGGAGGGCAGTGTGAAGCACAGAACAATGAAGGATGTGTTCCTCCCTTGTCATTGGCACCATCCACCCCACGTGATTCCATCATTCAAATGTTTCTAGAGGAGTCCAGCAGCAGGGGAGTAGCAATAAGCATCACTCCCATCCTATCTGAATTGGGCCAATGTCAGGCATGAATGGCGTCAATGCCGGGTTATCCCGCTGCCTGCTGTCATTCCCGATTTTAGAGCTACAACGTATCTTACAACTCTTCTTCTCGCTTCCTACCATGTCAAAGCGATGACACCAGAAGGTCCGGAGACAACTGTAATTAATCATCCCCTTCCGCTACCGTCTCCCCCGGTCTTTGATACGCATCAGGGCATTTGCAAGACGGGTCATTTTGGCTGCACTGGTCTGAAACGCAAACGATCCATTCTTGCTTCCTATCAATCGCCAGCCTTGTCTTCGCCCTTCACCAGACACAGAGAAAACAGAACTGTGGATGAAAAACAATGCAATGAAGGCGAGGGGGGGGTCCCTAAGCCATAGTCCAGAATTGCTACCCTCCCCCCTCCAATACCCTACAGAAAAAAATCCTCAACCCCAAAAAAGAAGTGCTCAGCCCAACTCCCCAAACCTCCCACTCACTGAGTCTCGGGACCTAGGCAAAGCAAAAGGAAAACAAATATTCTGGGAGAAACTTGGAGTATTATTCCCAGATTTGAGCTGCGAAAGTAGGACACGGCAACAAACCAAAAGAAAAGCCAAATGAAAGAACCAATATTTTGATGTTCTCGCAAAGCATAAATAGCCATAACAAGGCTGTCAGTAATTACTGGAACAACAGAATCCTAAAAGCGAAGGGGTGGGAGGCCCGCAAATAATACATAGAGGCCAGGAGGAATTCACATTCTCAGGACTTCTCCGTAGGGAACCGGAAGAGTTGGGACCCAACGAAACCAACTTTATTCTGAGGTTTGTAGGGCCTCCGTCTCCCTGGATGCAGAAATTCCTTTCCTAAGATGCAAGTACCTGTTCATTTAAGAGACAAACACAGTGTTCCCGACCTTGTATTCAAAACAGAATATCTATAAAAACCATGACTGGTCTGTCAAGGAAGGCTTCTTGAAATAAAGACATTTTCAGGTGGCACCAGAAACAACACAGAGTTGGCACCTGCCTGACCTCCAGAGGCAAGGAGTTCCGCAGCAAGGGAGCCAACACGCTGAAGGCTCTTCTCCGGGGGGACTCCAATTGGGCCACAGGTCCATGTAGAACCACCAGGAGCATGCCATCTGATGACCTTAGTGGGCAGGCGGGTTGATAAGGGAGAAGGCATTCTCACACGTATTTGCAAGCCTTGCCAAAATAAATGAATAAATAAATAACCCTGTCAAGTAAACCAGTATTATTTAGACCTGTGCCTGTTTATTTTCGATGATTCATTGGAGCGGAGGGACAAAAAAAGACATCACATCCAAAACTGAAGGGAAGAGGTGCTCTGCTGTTTTATGTTTCAACTGAATGCCCCTTCTCCAGTGTTTTTGAAGCCTCCCAGCACCCTGTGTTTTCTGAAATCCCCCCCCCCCAAAAAAAGACTTAACTATGATTTCCTCCTTTGGGGCTTTCTAGTGCTGCTGTCTAGTGAGCGCCTGAAAGCTGAGTGAAGTTTTCTGTTTGTTGTCGTTTCAATGACACAGCCACCAGCATCACAAGGCTTTCAGGGACTCAGTAGGGAGCAGAACTGGGGAAACCCCAAGGGAGAAAGCCCTCGTTAAGTCCCCTGGGTGGCTTTTCAGAAAACGCAAGCCGCCGGGGAGGCTGCAAAAGCCCAGGAGAAGGGGGCTTCCATTGAAAAACAAAGCCTGCATAGGCACCCGCCCCTCATCCGCCTTGCTGCAGGCAAGGCAAGCCCGGCACGCTGAGAAACGTCTCCCAAATCCTCGGCGCCTCTGTAAAGGAAGCAGAAGCACCACGGCCTCATTTGCAGGGAAGCAAAAAAGTTGTGAAAGACCAAGAGGGCATTTGGCGCATTTCAGATGGGGAAACTGAGGCTTGGAGAGTGGGGGGGAGGTCTTGCCTACAGCCACATACTGAGTTCACGACAAGAGGTAAGACTCAAACCAGAGACTCCACGTTTGTAACTCCATCTTTTGGCCACTATGCTACACCGGTTCTTTAAAATCAAGACACTGGCTCAATTCAGACAACATATTAGGCAACGGAGGGGTAAATAATGTACTGACCATGCATTAGGCAGGAGGAGCTCCACAAACGACACACTGCAGCCAGCGCTGCTCGGAACCGGCAAACACCCCGGCTGCTATGAACTTGCAGTGGCCATTTTGGTTGCAGCCTCTCCTCCCTGTGTCCTCCAGCCATATCCCAGCAGGCACCGTGAGTTCTGCCGGCTGCATAGAGCGGTCGGGGGGGGGGGGGTTTGGCTGCTCTAGGCAGCAGAACACTATTCCGAAATGGAATAGTCCACGGAGAGAGGGGGGGCAGAATTCGGATGCCACTTTAAACAACGGGGCTTTGGGCTAAACAACGTGCAAGCCCGTTGTTTCGCTCCGTTGTTTAAAGTGCCTGATTAACGTACTGTCAGTTGTGTGTGCGTGGTGTGCTGCCCTCCAGACAACACAATAAGCAACATAACTGACGATTGTTTCCCCCCCCCCCTCCGTTGCCTAATGTGTTGTCCAAATTGAGCCACTGGCAAACCTGGCGTTGGATCCCAATTTAAGCTGGATTAATTGTGCTGTTTTCAATGGACTTCCCTTCACTCCCTTTCTCATAGCAGCCCCTCTAAGCCCCTCAAAAGTCAGGAGACCATGCTGGATGGTGGAGGGACTTTCCCTGGGCATGGTCCAAGGTGCCTTCCTTTGGAGGAGGACAAACCCTGGAGAGGAGAGTGAATGATACTTGGGAGATGCTATTAGGTCCAGATGGATTTGCAAATGATATCTGTAGCTCACACCACCAGACCCTGTACATGGAGCTCCACTTGTACCCTATTTTGGAGAGAAATGACCTGGCCACACTTATCCATGCTCTACAAACATCCAAGTGAGATTACTCTAGCATGTTGTACATGCTAGAAATGTGTCCAAAAAGTTCAACCAGTGAAGAATGCAGTGGGCAGATTGTTTACAAGTACCGCCCCCCAGGAAAATATTATTTCAGTATTTTAAAACAGTCACCATTTTCTGGCTTGTTTGAGGGCTCAGTTGAAACTGCAGGATTTGACCTCTACAGCTCCCAAACAGCCTGGGATTGTAGTATCTAATGGGGCACTTTCATCAATGTGAACCTGGCTAGCAATGGAAATATATTCATTTGTCTCCATGGAGGTCTCCCTTCCTTGAGAATCTAGGTGTTTGACTATCACCAGCCTTTTTCTTTGCTGGTGACCAAACTTTGGAATTATCTCCCCAAAGCCATTCACCTGGTGCCACCACGCCTGTATTTTGGCACCAGGAAAAATCCTTCTTATTCTCTCATGTGTTTAAGGATATTCAGGGTATTTTTCATAGGCTTGAACAGCTGCTTTTATCCTAGAGTGGCCAATGACACATCGAGGAAAAAAGAGGAAATGTCTCTTCAAAAAAAGAGGGCACATATTTGCATATAATTTGCATATGATGTATACGTTTAGACACAAATTCAGAAGGAATTATCTATCTATATATAAAATGCTAAAGCACTGTGTGGCACATTTCCGAGGAAGAACTTTTTGCTGCTAAGCAACGGGAGGTATGAGAAGAACTTCGTGTTGCTAAGCAGCAGAAGGTATGAGAAGAACTTCATGTTGCTAAGCAACAAGATATATAAACACAACTGATACAGCTGACATTGAAAGATAGCATCGCCGAACCAGCACAGAGGCCTCTGGTAAGTCCCTTGGGTCGCTGGGAAGGCAAGTGGGAGCGCCACGGCTGAGAGGGAGCGTGGGGGAGCGGCTGGGAGGTGAGGGAGCCCAATAGACTCCCAGTCGGCCTCACGAAACAGCCACCCCTGTGTGTATAAAGAAATTTATGAGACAGAGCAATAAACTAGTAGAGCGCAGATAGTCTGCAGGAGTCAAGCTAGTTATAATTTAAATAGAAACACAATACATCTCACCATAGTGGGAAAGACTCAGCCTGCTGTCCAGATGCTGATGATGGACAACTTGAAGACCCCTATGGCTTTCCCTTCTCACGGTTCTTTAAGCCAGGCTTGGACTGGACAGGCCTTCACGAAGGTGCCACCTCCAAAGAGATGACCATCCTCTGACAGACCTTCAAATAGGGAACTATCCTTTATAAAGTGGGACATGCAGCCAGCCTATTTCACCGTTTGGCAGTGGAGGAGCTTTTGTTTGTATGGCTCTTTATTGCCGACTTTGCTTAGATTGCTTTTTCTCTGGATTTTGTTTGCAAGATGACTTGGGGGCTTCCATCCATCCATCCATCCATCAATCAGTTCAGTGTTCCGACAGGTTGCAGAGTGAATGGACAGGACCAGGTCACCCTCCATCTCTGACAGTATTGAGTGACATGCAATAATAAACTCTCTGTATCAGTCAGCACTGTGGATGCTGGAGAAATCTGCAATGGATTGAAATGAGTTTGGATCTCTATTTATCGGATCTGCAGATTCCATGGACTTGCACACTGGGGGGGGGGGGGAGAGAGATTTCTGCAAATGTGCATTTGTGCAAGTGTGAAAGATGCACTTACGCCATTTTGTTTAATATTTATTTAAATATTAAATAAAATGGCCCTCACAAGGCAGCTTACAACAATAAAATACATAAAATATTAAAAGCAATAAAATATTAAAAGCAATAAAAACATAATCACAATAAAATAGCAATTAAAACAATAAAACCAACAATAAAACTAGGCAGGAACGACAATAGCAGCCATAACAGTATTCGTCATGGGAAGGCCATGGTAAAATAAAATGTTTTTAAGTCCTTCTTGAAAGCCTGTAAGGATGGTGCATGGCCGACCTCTGATGGAAGTTTGTTCCACAGGTGTGGGGCCACCCCAGAAAAGGCCCTCTCCCGTGTGGACACCCACCAAATTGTTCTCGCAGGTGGGCAAATGAGAAGGACCTCTGTTTCTGATCTTAAAGTGTGGGCAGGCTGATATGGGTGAAGGCGGTCCTTCAGGTAACTAGGTCCTTCAAGAAGCATGTGCAAACAGGAACAAAATTCTCGTACAAAAATCCGATTCCATCCGTGAGCAGACGACAAAAGAAAAATGGTGCCTGACAATTCATACAGACAGAACAGATTTAACGCAATCCATATGTATCCCTAGTTAGCACAATATACAGATACTCCTGGTGTCTCCAATGCAGTGTCCATTGGGACCAGTGTGAACACAAGATCCCTGCCCTGCCTGATTTTCGTGAAGGCACAATGCCATCGTTCGTGAACTGAGAATATTGTTTGGTAATATGTTATTTTCATGTCATGCATTGACATGTGCCTGAGCTGACTGGAAGCTTCTTCTGTCCCTCTTCAGCTATGGAGTTTTCTTCTTTTTAAAACAGCATCAGGCATCTCAAGCAAGTGTGCCAAGCCAACAGGGAATAAACTATGCCAAACTACTACTACTACCACCATCACCCCTACTCCCAAACCTCTAGAGCCAGTCTGATATGGGTCAAAACTCTTTGCTGACCAAGGGTGTGGTGATCAGCATTCAGACCTCACCTGACATGCTAAGGCCCCATTCAGACGTAACGCTTGGGATGGAGACGCTGCTTCCATGTAATGCCACTATGACCACAGTTTCCAAGTATCGGGAATAGTTCAGCTTTATCCTGCATTAGTCAGACCTCCTCTGATCCTGTTCTAGGCACTGCACTTTAAGAAGACAAATTGGAAGACATTCAGAGGAGGACAACAAAGATGCTCAGGGGCTATGAATTACAAGTCCTGCGAGGAAAGGTTGAAAGAACTGGACATGTTTCGCTTGCCTAAGAGACGTCTGAGGCAGGAGATGATGGCATTATTCAGATACCTGAACAGCTGCCATATGGAAGAGGGCAAAGATTCGCTCTCTGTTGCCCTAGAGGGTAGGACTACTTCCTGAAGTTACAGGACGGTAGATTTTGGTTGAACGTTAGGAGAAACATATTGGCATTAAGAGCGGTTCAGCAGTGGAACCAATTCCCTTGGGGTGGTGGATTCTCACTTGCTGGAGTCTCCTCAAGTGGAGGCAGGAGAACCATCTGTTGGGGATATTTCAGCTCTGGTTATCCTGAATCGAACTCGATGGCCTGCAGCAAGGCCCAATCCAGTTCTGTGATTTGATGGCTGTGGAATTCTCCTCATTCAAATTTCTCCCTGGATTCTACAGTTCTGAATTCCCTGGTCTTTTGCCCAAAGGGGAACTCACGCATTAGGAATCCTCCGTTTTTTTCCCCATTTTTAACTTCTAAGTTTTGTACAGAGCACTGCATTCATGTAGCTTGCTGCAGCTTTTTGTTCATTCACAACCTTCAGGTCTTCCCTCCCACTACATTATGAAAGCCCATGTGCAAACTGATACACCACTGAGAAGAACAAGAGGAGGAGGAGGAGGAGGCTGGGAGCTCTGATGTCAGTGGGGCAATAAATCCACTCTTGCTTTCAATCAGAATCAGTAAGAACTCTGAAAGAACTACCCGAGGCCCCAAACCCAGTCCAAAGCTATCCAAAGGGCCTTTTCAGTGGTGCCCCCCCAATTATGGAATGATCTCCCCGACGAGGCTCGCCTGGCACCAACATTGTTATCTTTTCGGCGCCAGGTCAAGACTTTCCTCTTCTCCCTGGCATTTAACAGCATATGATGAGGGTTTTTGTGTTTTTGCGTTGTTGTTGTGCTTTGACCCAGAAGGATATTGCAATTTTAACTTGTTTTTATGCTTTATGCTTTTAAATTTTGTATATTGGTGTTTTAATTGTTCGACGTTTTTAATTTTTTGTAAACTGCCCAGAGAGCTTCGACTATGGGGTGGTATATAAATGGAATAAAATAAATAAATAAATAAATAAATAAATAAATAAATAAATAAACAAAGCTAGTTTCAGCTCCCCAGGAATCTCCTTGAGAGTTCTAACCAGTTCTGACTGAAACCCAGAGTGGATTCATTGCCCCATTGACATCGGAGCCATCAGCCTCCACTCATTCTTCTTCAATGAAGGGATAGTAATCTTGAGGGGATCGTATAAAAAACACATCAAAGCACCTTTTTTTTTGCAGTGTGCATTGTTGCACACTTATAGAAGCAATCTTGATGATTACAAGATGGGGGGACACTTGGCTCAGCAATACGACAAGCCAGAAGGATTTTGGAATTGTTGTAGATCACAAGCAGAGTATGAGCCCAACAGTGTGGTGTAGCTGCAAAAATAAATAAATGCAAATGCTATTTTGGACTGCATTAATCAAAGTATAGCTTCCAAATCGTGCAAGGTACTGGTTCCGCTCTATTCGGCACTGATTAAGCCTCATCATAAGTATTGCGTCCAGTTCTGGGCACCACACTTCAAGAAGGATGCAGACAAGCTGGAGCATGTTCAGAAGAGGGCAACGAGGAAGATCAGGGCCCTGGAAACAAAGCCCTGTGAGGAGAGACTGAAAGAACTGGGCATGTTTAGCATGGAGAAGATTGAGGGGAGACAGGATAGCACTCTTCAAACACTTGAAAGGTTGTCACAGAGAGGAGGACCAGGATCTCTCCTCGATCTTCCCAGAGTGCAGGATGCAGAATAATGAGCTCAAGTTACAGGAAGCCAGATTCCACCTGCGCACCAGGAAAAACTTCCTGACTGTTAGAGCAGTACAACAATGGAACCAATTACCTAACGTGGTTGTGGGCTCTTCCACACCAGAGGCATCAAGATGCAGCTGAACAGCCATCTGTCAAGGATGCTTTAAGGTGGATTCCTGCATTAAGCAGGGGGTTGGACTCGATGGCCTTATAGGCCCCTTCCAATTCTACTACTCTATGATTCTGTGATTCTATCATTATTGTCCATAGAGTTGTACCAAGGTTCTTTTTCTGTGCTGTTTTACCAGTGTGCAGGAGCACATCTGTGCATCAGCAAAATACAGCACAAGGCGAATCTCAGTGCCATCGTGCATACAATCACATCAAAACTTTTTGTTTGTTTTGTTTTTATTGCAGTATTGTATTAATGCCAACCTGGCACATCAATAATGCAGAGGGGAAGAAAGATGCAAATGAATTGAAAAGCTCCAGCAAACTGCATTCTCCAAGTGCAGAGCGGAGTTCAGAAATATCCTTAGGAGCAGTGGGACACAAGGCAGAGCAAACTGTTGGAACAAGCAAAACACGGAATGGACGGGGGGGAGTCTGTGTTTTCTTAGTTTTGAGGCATACCCTTTCTGCACATACTCAGGGGCACTCTTCTGTTGTGTTTTCGAATGCCGCACAACTAAGCATTGGCCCTGGGAGCAGTTTCTGGGGCGACGCTCTGGTGTGCTTGAGGCCTAGAAGGAAAGAGACGTTTCAGCTTCACAAGGCAAGATTCCCAAAGAAGCTCAGAATTATCATGGTACAGTTCCCTCCCCGCACATGCTGAAAAAGGTCAAGTGTAACCCTGGGCCATCCTGATCATCAAGAGACTCCCTGCACCTGCTTTTCCGTCCTCTTTCCAAACTCACTGCTTGCCATTTATCAACCCTGCCAAGACTACCCCCTTAAGCACATCCGCTGGAAAAGTCAACAAGTCGACTAGGCAGTCATCTCCATGCAGACAGATGTTCACATGCGCCAATGGCTGGATGCCGCGCTGCCAACAGGGGCGGGAAATGAGGGCATGCAGATGGCGAGGGAAGAGGGTTTTGCAACACTGCCCCCTGGTGGAACAAAAACAGAGCCAACTTCCACACATCTTTCCTCTCATCCTTTTCTGCTTTGAGCCTCCTCCAATTAATTCCGTTTCTCTTTGATTGAATTTCATTGGCTACAACATCTTAGGTACTGAGAAACTCTCAAGTATGCAAAGTTTCTGAAGTATAGCAGCAAAGTGGTATACACGAAGTGCTAGAAAATTGTTGTTGATTATAAAATGAAACCAGAAACTCTCAGGAAACTGATTCTTCTGTCCAAGACCACACTTAGTGCTCTTTCTGTGCTAGCCTGGAATACTGGCACTCATACATAATCTTTGTTATAAACTTGGTATAAATTTTTCCCCTGTTTTTTTTTTTTTTACTATTTTTTCCAATGATGGGTGTTGTCTCATTCCTATTTATTTATATGTTTATTCCACCGTTTATTCTCTGTCTTTCTGTGACACACGGTGACTTACAAATAAAAATGAAAATCACAACAAAACTAAAAGCTACTCTAATAATAATAATAATAATAATAATAACAAATAAACAGTTTGAGTTTAGGATGTTGGATTTACAGTGGGGAGACCCTGGTTTCAAATCTCCACTCAGACATAAAGCTCAGTCTGAACCGGTCAGTCTCTCAGCCTACCTTACAAGGTTGTTGTGATGATAAAATGGGGGGGGGGGGAGAACCATGTAAAGTTGCTCTGGGTTCCTTGGAGGAAAGATGGGATAATTAGTAATCAATAAAACATCATTATAACAAGCAATTGTAGCGAGAACAAGCTAAAAGGATATCGTGTTCAAGGACTCCGACTAAAAAATACCTGCCGCAATAGAACAGGTAGGGTGCAATCTTATGAGATTCTGGGTCAGATTCGGAGGCAGAGCTAGAAGAAGCGCAGTCAAGATGCAAAGCAAGAGAGGAAGTGTCCCAAGGACTCCCCAGAAATCAGGGATGAATCTTCCCAGGATCTTGTTGAACAGGAGGCCCAGGTTCAGGGACCGTCTCCCCACTCCCGCCCCCATGAGAACTCAGACTTTGTTGGAGGGGGAGGGAGCACTAGAACTGGCAGATCCCCGAGTCTGCCGCAGAGAACAGAAAAGCAGGTGGTGTTAAAGGAGGTGGAAGGCAGACCGCCAGATTGGCTGCACGTAAGGGGTTGGGTCATGATGACCCTTCCTGAAGGAGGAGTCCAATAAAAAGCCGGTCAGGCTTGGCAGGGAACCATCCATTTACTTGATGGGCAACTGCCTTGGTTTGTTTAACTAATAAGACTTAGGGGACAGCTCCTAGCCTTCACAGACTCTAAATGTGTGAAGATGTGCTTTTTTACTGAATGTGCTCTAGCGACACCAGCACAGCAAGGCAGGAGGCTAGGTGGAAGCTTTTTTTTTAGCTGTACTATCTTCTGGAAACACATTTTCCATGAGACAGGCCTCTGAGCCTGCCTAACTCATTCACTTTGCTGGATCCAATATGCCTTTGAATCCAGCATACTCATGGCCTCTGGCCTTCCCATTGGACAGCCCCGACACACCCATTTCCTTCCCTCCTGAAGTCAAGACATCAGCCTCAGGAAAAGTGGCCACCACAGGGCTTTCTGCAGTGGCTGGGAGGTGCTCAGAGCAGAGGAGTCCCATAGCCAAATCTCCTCTTTGTAATAAATCTGTAATCAATCAATCAATACATTAGAGGAGGAGAACTGCAGCATTCTACGGCCTCTCAGTTGCTGTCTAGGGGTAATAGGATTGCTCTCTAAAATGGCACTTAAAAGTCAGTAATCCAGCAATATGGTTGCTTGGGAGGGGGCGGGATTTCCTCCACTGCCTCCCACCATTCACATCATGGGCCCTGCCTAGCGTAACCAGCTACAAAAGAGTCCAAGGCTCCTGCAGTTTTAACTGTTGTGTTGAAGAGAGAATTTCACCAGGTGCTGCATGCCTATAAATGACACCTGCCAAAATTCCCCTTTCTATACAACTGTTAAAAGATACAGGAGCCCTGTCCTCCCTTTCGTACGGTCACCTTATATGTGTGCACAGTGTAGGGTCAAGGTAAACATTTACAGGTTTGCACGAACTCTTGAAAATTACACACCAGGGTAGAAGAAGGTACGATGAGGTTAGTGTTGGAGTAGCAAGAAGCTAGAGGACTTTATCCCGGGGCCAGCTTATTCATCTAGGTTGGCGCATTGAAAATCAGCATCTCCATTCATGCAGAGCTGGGCGCAGAGCAAGGTTGTCATGCGACTGCTCAGGCATATGCCCCACTTGCCATTTTTACCCCAAAGGCATTACAGCAAAATCGCCCCGAGTGGACGATGCGCCGTCATGATAAACGTGAACTGAGCTCCAAGTCAGGCCCACGAGGAAGCATTGGCATGGCACGGAGCCACTCTGCCAACACAGCACAACGGCCTTGCCGGTTGGCCGAGTGGTAACACCGAGGGGGTGGAAATGCGGCTTTGCACATCTCTCCCCAACAATGGAATCCATCGCGTCGCTGTAAGCAAGTCATTCACTGCCTCTCAGTCTATTTCTAACCCGCTTCGCCAGGTTGCTATGAATATAAATGAGATGTGAATTCTAAGATGCTTTGTACGCCGAGAAGTGTTGTCGACAAAATAACAAAATTTATTCCCCTTATCTCAGCCATGGCTATACATTTCCTTGGGGCCATTGCAGGTGGCCAGGTTGCGTTTCTGCCTGGATGTAAAACGCCCAGCTTATGTGTGAGAGCTTCTACTAGAGTAGAAACAACGACTCCATCCCTAGGCTAGTCTAAATGTGTCTTGTGTATATACGTTTTTGATTCTTGTACGTCCAGTATCTATATGTGCCCTCGGTATGTAGGATGTAAGCAAGTTCCGCCGCTATGTACATTGTGCTCTTAATATACTTCCCCAGCAGATGGAATAACTTAGTTAACAGACTATTTGAATTCCTTGGGGGGCACCTGTAACTATTAGAAATTGATTTTATGAGCCTGTTATACAAACATTACTCTTCGAGGTCTGAAGCCCCATTGAAATTCTTCCCGTTCTCTCGCAAACAGATGGCGCTTGGAAAAAAAAAAATCCTCCGAAACGGCTCGTATTCATAAATAATAACCTCCAATCCCTCTTGCGAGACAGAAACAATTCTAATTAGAATAGCGCGAATCAACCATGGTTCTCCTCACACATATTTGCTTTAAAGAAAAAAAGGAGGAGGGTTTTTTGGTGCGGAAGGAAGGCTTCTCCAAAATTAGGGAGGGTATCTCTTGTTCTTTTCGGACTTTTTTTGAGGTGGGGGCAATCCCATTCTTGAGCACGTGTTTGTGAAACGGAGAGTATGTTCGTCATAATCAGACAAAGAAGAGGGGGAGAGGAAAGGGTAAATTGGTGTGATTTACCAGAGCGCTGGAATCCAGACAGAACAAACACACAATATGGGCGGTTCCAAAAGGGACCGATGTAATTTGGGGCGACAAATGAGGAGTCATCTCGGATGGTGGGACAGGAAAGCAATACTCCCTTGGCGAGAGCCTCTAAGTCTCTCAAAGACCCTTACGAGGCTGCACCTGCAACACTCTGAGCCTATCTACTCTACTGCTTTGATACGGTTTACAGCCGTTTTAAACCGGTTAATAACCGGTTTAAAACAGTTATAAACCGTTTTAAAGCAGTAGTGTAGATAGGCTAAACGTTAAATTGCAGGCGTCGTGGTACCAAGAAAATGTCAACAAATTGGAGAGAATTCAATGCAAAGGTGGGGAGGAAGCGGTGGTTGGGGCATTGAGGTGCGGGGAGGGGGGGAGGAAGGAAGGAAGGAGAACAGATTAAAGAGCTGGAGGGATTGATTTCTAAGATTAAAAGAGCTGAATCTGTCAAGCTTGAGTAGGCAACAGTGAAGTGTTCTCAAGAATCGGGGGAGGGGCATTATGATGGCCTGCAGATATCTAAAGATTTTATTTTTCCTTTCCCTAGGCTGACCATATGAAAAGGAGGACAGGGCTCATGTCACTTTAACAGTTGTAGAGAAAAGGGAATTTCAGCCAGTGTCATTTGTATGCAATTAGTTCCTGGTGAAATTCCCTCTTCATCACAGCAGTTAAAGGTGCAGGCACTATACTAGAGTGACCATATACAAAAGAAGGCAGGGCCCCTGCAACTTTAACTGTTGTGATGAAGAGGGAATTTCACCAGGAACTAATTGCCTACAAATGACACTGGCTGAAATTCCCTTTTCTCTACAACTGTTAAAGTGACATGAGCCCTGTCCTCCTTTTCAGATGGTCAGCCTACCTTTCCCCCCCCCTTTTTTTCTTTTACACACCACAAGAAGGAAAAGACAGTTATCTTGAGCGCAAGGCCTAATCCACACCAAGCAGGATATTGCACTATGAAAGCGGTATGAAGGCGGCATGTAAGAGGCAGGAGCCACACGACTGCTTTATAGCGGTACTGGAGTGCACTGACAACTGTTGGGGCCCATTGACACATATACCATCTACCGCTTTCATAGAGCTTTCGTACTGCTACATCCTGCTGGGTGTGGCTCCTGCCTTTTATATACCGCTTTCATAGTGCAACATCCTGCTTGGTGTGGATGAGGCCCAAGTAGCTCAGTTTAAAGTGTTTATGGAGAACAAAGTGATATGCCTGAATTTGGGGGGGGGGGGTTGCAAACTGGGTTATCATGGGTTTGTTTGTTTGTTTGTTTATTTGATGTTGATAAATAAATAAATAAAAATAAAGCTCAAGGCGGCTAACAATCGTGTTTTAACAGGGACTGGCCAACAAGTCCACATTACATCAGTATTTTTCCATTTCCCTTTGCCGCCAGTCCATATCCAGGCCCAATTCAAAGTGCTAGTATTAATATTCAAAGCCCTAAACAGCTCAGAGCCAAGCTATTTGAAGGATTGCCTCCTCCCATATGTACCACCCCAGATCCTAAGCTCATCTTCAGGGGTCCTTTTTCGTGAGCCCTGACCAAAGGAAATGAGGCAGGTGGCTACCAGGAGGAGGGCCTTCTCTGCTGTGGCACCCCAGCTGTGGAGTGAGCTCCCTAGGGTGGTTCACCTGGCACCCACGTTATACGCTTTTCGACACCAGGTGAAAACCTTTTTATTTTCCCAGTATTTTAGCATCCTGGCTTTTTAGCTTTCCTGTTTTAAATCTGTATTTTAAAACTGTATTTTAAATCTCTGCATTGCTGTCCAGTTTTATTCTGGTTGTACTTTTATGTTGTGGTTTTTAGCTTCCATATTTTATATTTTATGCTGAACCTTATGAGTTTAATTTTTGTGAACCACCCAGAGAGCTTCAGCAATTGGGTGGTATAGAAATTAAACAATAAATAAACCAATAAATTAGCACAGACACACACATATACACACTAACAATTTGTTAAAACTAAACACATGTATCAAAAATACAGTCCAAAAACACAACAATAACAGAATAAAACGGCACCCAAACCAACGTGTGGCTCCGTGCCTGTTTCTGGAGCCCGCTTACTACAAGTAAGTGAGCACCAGGCAGGACGGGTGCCCACACCTCCCACGGTTTTGGGATGTTCTTGGGACCGCTGGAAGAACTGGGTTTTCCCAAGGATTCTTTGGGAAAACCCGGCCCCATCCCCCACTGCCCCTGGGAGTTCCTGTGCATCATTTGGATGCACAGGGAGCAGCCAGGGATGTTTCTGGGGGAAAAGGCCGGTGTAGAAACGGCCTTGGTCTCATTTGTCATCAATTCCTTCTTTATTTTTCCTCTTCTCTCATGGTTCTGTTATTGCTGTTGCTTAAGGACGTAAGCCTCACTATAACGTTTACCACCTGAGCAGACCCAAGAGATGACCTGGGACGCATCTCACCGCTGAAAACTAAAGTTATCACTTTTTCATAATCGCAAACGCAATCCTTCCCAACGGAGGCAATTGACACGTTAAACCGCAAAGGCCTCGGCGGGCCAAATGTTGAGATGAATTTAGGCGTTCCTTCCAAGGCAAATGATCTTAAGGAATTTTGAGGGAGGCAACCAAGCAGTTTCAATAAGGCTGGCAAAATTCCTCAGGAGGTGTCCATGTCTCTCTGTGAAACACGAAACAATAAGCTATGAGCCCTGTTCTCACGACATATCCAGGCTGAGTAAACATGCGTATGTGGGGTGGGAGCACAAGAGCAGGCCCAGCCCCCAGGAACAGAATCAGTGGTCGGCATTATAGGACATGTGCCAAGGTCCGTATTTTAGGAGGAGACCCACTGATGATGTCCAGAGCCCTCTGGTCCTGTCCCATCCTTTTCTGAGCTTTTGCTCCCTGTTCACCTGCCCATTTCCGAGACTGCAGGCAGCGTCACAAGCAAAGGGAAGAGGAGGAGGAGGAGTGGCCTCCATTTCCCCTACCCTCTCCTTCTGGACAGTGGGCCAGAGTGAGCATGAAGAAAGGGGACAGGCAAATGGGTGGTGAGGAGATGGGCCCACTCAGGGAGGCTGGCACACTGGAGGCCTCTTGCTCAAGGGCTCCCTAAATCCCGACCAAAATGCACACGTGTTTAGCTGAACGTATGCATCGTGAACAACACGCAGAAAGGGCTCCCTAATAGTGATGGGTGAGAAATTCGTTCTGCCACGGGTTTTTGAATGGGCTTTCCCAATTCGCAACTCCCGAGAGTTTGACCGAACTGAGACAAAGTTCTGTTCCAAGAGCATGCGCGGCGTGTCCTTCCCTCATGCTTGAGTAACTGTAGCTAGCCTCCACACATCTGGGATTCTGAATAAACACGTCCGTGTCGCAGATTACGGTTCTCTTTGTTCATTCATAAAATAATGTATGCCTCCACCTTAAAAGGTCCCTCAAAGTGCCTGAGGTGGTGAATAAAACAGAGGGTATTAAAAGACCATTTAAAAAACGCAGAGGAGTTCAATCCAAATTGAACACCTGGTGATGTAACAAGGGGGAGTGCGTTTTTGGTTTTTTTACAGCATTTGCCTTCAAAGATGAGATCAAAGAAGGGGGCCAACCTCCATCCCCAAGCTGGGAGTTCCACACTCTGTGTGCCACAGCTGACTTGCATCTCAACCACCTGCACCTCCTGAGAGTAGTGAGACATTTAGGAAGGCCTCCGACGATGAGTGTGGGAGGCAGGCAGCTTGAGCTGTTCTACGCAAGGCTGCTAACCCGCTGTATTCACTTTCAGTTTCATCACAGCCTTGAGATCCAATCTCTACACAAGAAAGCTTTGCCTTCCCTGCTTTTCTGCTACATAACCTCTAGATGGCGCTGTGCTGTAGCAGAATATCACCATTGCGTAAGTAGTAAAATATCTTTTCTTTCACTTTCAGAAATAATACTCTGTTTTGCTGGCTCCACAAAAAGAAACAGGAAAGTCCTTATAAAAAATAAAAATAAAAAACCAGAAGCAACGTCATCTAAAGTACCTGTAAACAACTATGAGTAAGGAATGACGAGGGCGCAATAAATGCTTTGTGGAGAAAAGCTCATTATGACTTCTAAGTCGACACCTGACCACGGTGCCATTTTAATTTCATAGATTGCCATAAGTGTGCGCACACACAAACACCATGTAAGCTACGTCAAGGACTTTGAGGGAAATTAAGAGTGGACAGATCCAGCTGCCTCGTACCCCTGCTGCTGCCTATAGGGAGAGGTCCAACAGAGGAACCCTTGCTGAGTACTCAAATGTGGAACCAGCCCCGGCTATCAGCTTCAGTTAGGGGGTGTTGGGTGTCCTCTTTTACAAGGACAGTCCTCCCTTTGAAGGGCTGCCAGAGGACCATCCTCTATTTGAAGGCATCCTGCGTTTGAAGGGTCGCCCAGTCAAATTCCAGTTCAAAGATAATGAAATCATAACAGCTGCTGTCTGTCCACAGTTAGCACCTGACAGAAGACTGAAATAGGCGCACCCGTCACAGCCTTCTTCCGCTCTGTGGCAAGATGTACTCTATTTCTATTTAAATCGTAATACTTATTTCTGAATCCTCATTTGTCCTCTTTTTTTGGTGGTGAATTTCCTCTTTTGGGGGGCAATTCATAAGTGGCTTCACTTCATGGAAAGCCCATTTTGCATTTTGCCTCCTTTCAAAGCTTCCCCACCCCACCCAACAGAAAAATTCTTAACATGAAATGTTTTCCTTCCCTACCACCTGTATTCCAAAAGTTCCACAGCCCATATATATATATATTTTTTCGGACAAGCCCACCTTTGAGCCAAGACTCTCTGGGGAGGCCCGTCTATTCTTATTCCATTAAAACTCCTGTCAGAGCAGGATGGTACATTGGGAGTCTCTGGCGTGCAAGAGGTGAAATCGTTTCTTTACTGTCATCTCAGCTCTTCCATCCTTTTAAACGGTACCTCGGGGTGGAGGGGTGGCTTTTGCGAGATGGTGAGCCTCCTGGAAGCAGGAGCAGCAGGCCCCAAAGCCAGCAAAGGATTAAACTTGTCAGCCAGTTATTTCCTGCGACTTTTGGGAAAGGGACAAAAGGAAGAGAGCCTCGTTAAAATCGCTCCATAAAAAGAAAATGATTTCCTCTTCCCCCCCATCTGCCGTCTTCCTTGGTTGTAAAATAGGAGGGCAGTTCTCTTGGTGAGCTGATTTTATGGGGTTGGGAATTTTGGTGTGTATATATATATATATATATATATATATATATAATTCCAGTGTCTCTATAGATAAGGCTTGAGGCTTTTTTAAAAAAAGTTATGTACTTCTTGGCTAAAATTATTCCTTTTCTCACTCTTTGCTGGTATGCTCTGCCTGCAAGCAGAAACCGAACCGGAGCCAGGGTGGGGTGGGGGTTCACAAGGAGTGAGAGAGACCGGAGCAGGCAAAGGAAACACCAGGGCCTGGTCTAGTTGGATTCCTCCCACCCACCACAGAACAGAAGACCAAGTGAAGGAGAAAGGAACAGGCAATAGGAATACCAGAGCCTGCTCCAGTTGGACTGCTTCCACTTCAGAAGGTAAGGATGGAAGCAGGGCCATTCCACCCAATTTGGGTGGTCCACTTCCCTCTACCCTCCCCATCTCTTTTTCCTCGTGTACTATGTCTTTTAGTAAGCTTCCAGGCAGGGTCTTTTGATTATAAGCCACTCTGGGAGCCTTGGATAAATGCAGGAGAAGGCGATCAACTAGTCCTGATGGCTATGTGCGACCTCCAGTATCAGAGGCAGTATGCCTATGTGCACCAGCTGATGGGGAACGTGGGCAGGAGGGTGCTCTTGCACCCGTGTCCTGCTTTTGGGTCCCTGGTCGACAGCTGGTTGGCCACTGTGTGAACAGAGTGCTAGACTGGATGAACCCTGGGTCTGATCCAGCAGGGCTCTTCTTGTGTTCTTAACTTAAAATAAATAAATAAATAAATAAATAGAACAAGAACACTTAAAATAAATAAATAAATAATAAATAAATAAATAATAAGATCACGTTAACCCACGTTAATTCCCTACCCATGTGGCAGTAACTGCACTTCTCTTCCCACCATTTGGGCGGTCCAAAAGCAGCCAAAAGGTGAGTTCCCACCCCCACCGCCACTTCCGCAGAACATTTAAAGAGAAGAGTCATCAGTGATAGCTGAGTCCCATCCAGTCCAGCCGGTGGTGGAGAGTATGAGGGGAGGCAAACATGCCACCTTACCACTGCTGCATGGGGGTTGAGGGAGACCCTCACCTGTTCCTGATGGCATTTACTTAAGGCTAAGGTTCTTTCTACGCCAGAGAATAATCCCGGGGTTGTCCCTGGGTCCTCCCTGTGTGTCCAAATAATGGAGAGGGGAACCCAGGAGCAGGCAGGGACGACCCCTCCATTTTCGTGGGATAACTAAGGCCTCGGTTATCCCGATTTTACCTGCAGTCCTTGTACAATCTCGAGGACCACAGGGTAGGGTGACCAGATTATGACAATCAAAATCCCGGACCCCCACCACCACCCCACCCACCCAAAACAACCCCCCCGCTGCACGCCCACACCGCCCCCCCACCCCCACCCGCGCCACACCGCGCTCCTTACCTGGGCGTCCGTTTCCCTCCAGTGCTCAGAATCTACTGAGAAATAGGCTTCCTGGCCTGTCTCTCAGTACGCGCCGGGTGATGACGTCATCACCCGGCGCGCTACTGAGGGACAGGCCGCGAAGCCTGTTTCTTAGTAGATTCCGAGCACCGGAGGGAAGTGGACGCCCCAGCAGGTAAGTGCCTCGCGCTGCCCGCCTCCCGCCACCGCCGCGTAACCCCCTGCCACCCCGGTTTTCCCCCGCTGCCCCCCGGTTGCCCCGGTTCGGCCTAGGTTTCCAGGTTAGGACCGGGAAACCCCGGGCCATCTGGACACCCTACCGCAGGGGGTGTGGGTACCCATCCCAGCTTCTTCCCTCCTCCCCGTGAATAGCGGGGATCAACAAAAGGAAAGGAGCCAGGACGGGGAGAGTCCAGGGACATCGGAGGTGGGGGGAGAGGGGTCAGGGCTCGTTTTGTTTTGTTTTTGAACTTACTTTGTGTTGGAGCACAATTGCACTCCCAGCTCCAGCATTTTTTAAAAAAATAGCGGGTGCGACAGGCGCAATGTCCCGCTTCCCTTCCAGGATGTCACATTTCTGTTTGGATGGCCAGGGAGGATCGCGGAAGCAGGTAAGTCCGAGTTCCTCCCTCCCTCTACATCCTTAGGTGTAGAAAGGGCTTAAGTCTGCCCAATATAGGCCCAACACCTGACGATGGCCAAAGCCGTCAGTGTGGGCTGGTGATATCATTGGCCCGCACCCCTCCTAGTCGCTATGTTGGATTCTTACACAAAGCCAAGAAAGAGGACACTGATTTGCATACATTTCACAGAAGCAACTATTGATGTTTGCATGCAAATTTAGAAATCCTCACTAGAATTGAAATGGCACTATAAGACAGCTGGTGGCTCCGATGTCAGTGGGGTGGTGAATCCTCTCCGGGTTTCAATAAGAACCAATCAGAACCCTGTTATCCAAGGTGCAAAACCCACCTTCCCTTCCTGCTGCTAAGTCCACCTTCCCGCACAGCAACTGCACAGATCTTAAATGTTTAGAATCACCTGCCATTTGCACCTCATATCGTAGTTCGGACGTCCTCAGACACTCTGTTGCAGGTCGGCCACTCAGCTCGGTGGTTGGAGTTGCAGTTCACACCTCACATTTAATCACTGATCTTTCACCATATGCCTGTCTGTCGGTTATTAAGCGAGAACCAGGGGATGGCATTTCTTCTACAGTAATTAATCTGGGATACAAGAGCACAGGACTGTGAAGATCGCAGCTCACAAAATGTCACTTGCTGCATCTCCATGGAGAAATTTGCAGAACGGGGTAACAGTTCCTTTAAGACTCAGAGGCCGTGGGATAACAACCATCAGGGATGAGCAAAATAATGTTTACACACAATTGCAGTGACCCAAAGAAGCCATTCTACCACCTTCCTTTGATGTTCGCAAGAGGATCTCACCAGCATTAAACAAATCTCCAGGGTACTGAATGGGGAAGAGGTGGGGGGGTCATGTAACAGGGAGAGACAAAAACAGAGATTTGCTCGGCTTTTCCTAACTGGCTACTTGGCCCACTGGGTAGAGAAAGTCTGGCGTGTCATCTGCAGGGAGAAATGTGGAAGGTATCAAAGCTATGGCATCCCTGGTGCATTGGTGCGTAGCAAATTATCAGAGACAGGAGACGGTAATGCAGTATTGCCAGGGGAGGGGAGGTGGGGGAAACAGTGTGATTCTGGATGGGTGCATAGGTGCTTTGTGTCACCAGGGGAGGAACTGATAGCGGATGGAAAAGGAAGAGATCTTTCCATACCCAGGACCAAAATAGGCAGTGCCAGACTCTAGGCCTTGCAGGTCTTCTGTCCGGTTCAATCCCTAGCAACTCCAGTTAAAGGATCTCAGGCTGCATACAAAGAAATATTAAAATCAGGGCTAAGCAAAAAATAAAAAAAACCCGCCCCTCTTTCACAGTCCTATTTGCAGGCTGCAAAAGAAGTGCATTTCAGTTATTGTCAGGGGTGAGGGGGAAATCTGAGGATAGGCTGTGAAACTCACTGGCACTCCTCCCAACAAGTTGCTACAGCCAGCTGCTATTTTCAATTCCTCAGAATGCTCTGGAACAATGTCACGCCATGCCACTGTTTTTCCCAGAATGCCCCTCGCAACCATGCTACGTCTTCACATGATGTGGTTGTCCTGGCCCATTCTAGAGAGGCCTCATCTACACCAAGCAGGATATTGCACTATGAAAGCGGTATATATGAGGCAGGAGCCACACTACCGCTTTATAGCGGTATTCAAGTGCCCTGACAACTGTTGGGACCCATTGACACATGCCATGTACCGCTTTCGTAGCGCTATATCCTGCTTGGTGTAGATCCGGCCAGAGTTTGATGACTGCAGCCAGAAGCCGCAGCAAGAGGGGACGGGAGCAGCACCCATGAGGTTTCCCCCTCCTTTGAAATTTGCCCCCACTCCTGAAAATGCAGAAGAGAGGAGTTGGTTTTGCCCCACTTTTTGCTGCCGAGCCCCACCACTACCACCCGCATACCAAAATTTGGATTTGTCTTTTCTTCTGTCCAGAAATTAAGACCTCCTTCTCCCTTATCCTCCTACCCGTTCTCTGAGATCATCGGATGAGCTGTTCTTGGAGCTTCCGCATGGGCCTCTGGTCGGTGTAGAGCCCACTCGGAGTAGAGATTCTAGCGTATACCGGCCCCCCACTCTGTGGAATTCCTTGCCAGTTGATGTCAGGCAGGCGCCAAAGTAGCTCTGTTCTCGGCGTCTGCTAAAGACATTTTTTTTATTTAAACAAGCTTTCCCTGCCAAGGTTTTATTGAAATAACTTGATTTTAAATATTTTTATTCTTTTGTATTTGGCTTTTTTTTTCTTTACTGTGCACCGCTCATCAATCTTTTTCTAAAAAAGATATAGAGAGCAATTTATATATTTTGCAAAGAAGACGAAGACATAAAGAGAGAAAGAAATATGCAACGGAGTACTAATTAAAAAGAACAGTCACTGCTGTGTTTAACACTCATGCGGAAACCGCTGGCCTTCCTCTGCCTTCGATACAAAATAGATTCACAGGCACACCAGTGATTTTGACACAGATTTAGTTTTCAGTCGTTTTCCTCCCATCATGCTTTGGGGGGGGCTGCTGCTGCTGCTGCCTAACTTTTAAGTATAGTGTCTAAATTCATTCAGTAAAACATTCATTCATCACTTTATAGGGTTTCAAAACGAAAAAGGAGCACAATCAGCGTGTTAAAAGTTGCAAATACAGCTCCAAAAGTATGCAGGGACGAGGGGAAAGGCAAAGTAGGAATGGGTCGTCACAGCTGCCTGCGAATCTATGTCGTGTACAGCTACCTGCTGCTACAAACACACCTCTTTTTCCCACTAAATTGAAAGCTGAAGAGAGCATTTCTTGACCTAGAGCTTAGCCCAAATTTCTCACCTTGGGGAGAACAAGGACCTCTGTTAATGGGCTGGACTTTTTATTGCCATTAGTCTTTTACATTTTAAAATGTTTTAATATTACAGCTGATTTAATTATATTTTTAACTTTTGTATATTTCTGTTTATATGTTTTAATTGTATGTGTTTTAACTTTGTAAAGCTGGGAAACAAATAAATATAATGATAATGATAATGATAATAATAACAACTCAACAAACAGAAAAATTGCAGCTAGACTGCAGAAGTTAAACTAACAAAGCTCAGCAGCAAGACTTTTGGGGCACAGTGAAGA
This sequence comes from Anniella stebbinsi, assembly GCA_029215795.1. Lineage (NCBI taxonomy): Eukaryota > Metazoa > Chordata > Lepidosauria > Squamata > Anniellidae > Anniella > Anniella stebbinsi. Next base: position 357,512,715 of record JARDYH010000002.1, on the reverse strand, counting down.
TGGTAACTTGTGGCCGTTTTGGACTGCAACTCCCAGCATTCCTGATCATTAGTTCTGTTGGCTGGGGCTGATGGGAGTTGAAGTCCAAGACATCTAGAGGGCACCAGGTGGAGGAAAGTTGGCAGAGGGATGGGGTGTGGATCTAAATCCGTAGGGGGTTCTCATAAAAAGACAAAAGCTGCTGCTGGGATATCTTGTCCTATTCCATCCCCTCTCCATATCTCATCTCTTGGGACCGAGTGGGCAAGCCCAAAGCAATGAACGTCCTTTAGAAATAGTGAGCTTTCTTTCTTCTAATTTCTAATTTCAACTGACTGGGCAGGATAACACCCACACCTGTTCATCTTATTGTAGGGGGGAAAAAATGATCCACCACCACCACCAAAAAAAAAAAAAAAAAAAAACCCTTTATCATCTTGGCCATGTAACATAGCAATTCACAAGAAACATTAATTGACTTTCAGTCATTCCGAGCAGACACACTGGTAAATAACAGCCATTCATCAAGGTATTATGTATCCGTAATTAAAAATTAGGAGGTAATTTCTTCCAATAGAGGAATCGTTCCAAAGCCTCCCATGCAAATGACACTATTATTTTCCCTATCAGTGACCCAAAAAATTACTTAAAGTATTTCTCCCCCACCCACCTCCAACTCAGTACTCATCTCATCCCTCCTCCCCGCCATCAGCTCCTTGGCCTTGATGCCTCCCTTCCCTCCCTCTGCCCCCCCCCTCTAATTTTTTTCCATTGTTAATTTTAATGAGCGAGGCTTTATTATAAACGTGTGTCTGTATGTGTCTCTGTGTGTATGTGTTAGAAATGGTTTTCATTAGAGAGAGCACACCCTGAAGCATCTCAAATGCAGAAGGGAGATTTGGAAAATAAAATGTTATTACCGTCGTTATTATCTTAAATCAACCCCTCCAGCTAAACTCAACCAACCAAATCCATAGTTGAAGCCGCTGCGAATTCACCAACAAAGAAGAGCTCCACTTTCCGCAACAGGAAAATCTAGATTCTGCAAACAGAATGCGTTCTCGTACAGAGTAAAATCTCTCTCCCCTGTTGTCCCAGAAAGAAAAAACAAAACAAAACATTACTCCAAGACCCAGATTAAAACTTTATATCCATTCTTTCTTCGGAAAAAAACCTCAAGGTGGTCAAACCCCCCCCAATTAAAAACAATCCAAGAAAATTCAATTCAAAAATATGCTAAGTTACACAGTTGACAACCCACCCACACTAATAATAGCAGTAGCAGAAAATAACAGCACCAAGAGCCTCCCGAAATAGTCACATCTTCACCAATCAATGACTATCAGTGGCTAACAGTCTTGATTGCTATGTGCTACCTCCGTTATCAGAGGCTGTAAGTCTATATACACCAGTTGCACAGGGAACATGGGTGGGAGGGTGCTGTTGCACAGTGTCCTGCTTGTGAGTCTCTGGTCGACAGCTGGTTGGCCACTGTGTGAACACAGTGGCTCAATTCAGATGACACAATAAACAACTGGTGCAGGGGAAACAATCGTCAGTTGTTTTGACTATTGTGTCATCCGAATGCTGCCATAGTCAACTCAGCGCTGATCCTCATCCACACCACAGTTGATTATTTATTGCCATGTTGTGTGGGGAGTACCCCCTAGTTGAACAACTGTAAAGTTGATTATTACCCCACCATTGACCATCGTGTCGTCCGAATTGAGCCAGTGAAGGACTAGATGGACCCTTGGTCTGATTCAGCAGGGCTCTTCTGATGTTCTTATGAAGCGGAAGAGGACTCTGTGTGTCCATCTTCATACCAGCGATTAGCAACAGTGAGTAAACATCACACGACATCATCAGGCAGGCAGGCCACATGAAAACAACCAATCAGAAAGAGGCACATAACATAGTGATGCATGATGTCATGCCACACGATGCCATTCCCAGCTATAGTTCCCAAGATGCCACTTACAGGCAGGGGGCAGTGTTGCAGTCAATTAGTTCATGGGAATTTTGACCACAACTAGCCTTAGGATCTCTATTGCCTACAATGTGGTTCCCTGTGGTTTCTTCCTTTTGCTCCTCCCCTTCCTTCCTTCCTTCCTTCCTTCCTTCCCCTCCCGCCCTGACCTCCGCCATTGCTAGAAGCACATGGATTTGCTGTTTTGCTCCTGCCTGTGTGATGATACACAAATTGGATTGAACAAACTCTTTTGAAACTCTACACTGTGAGCCTATCTACACAGTCCCTTGGAACGTTTTAAATAGTATTTTAAAACGTTCCAAATAGGTGCGTTCTAAAACATCTTAGGCCACATTAAGGAGTACTCACGTTACAAGAGAAAAATTCTTCAGTCTTTAAAACAGTGTGTGCAGTCACACACTCTTCTGCCCTGTCTCTTTCTCTTTCGTTTTTACAATGAGTTTAAGGCAAGGCATTGTGGGCATTGTAGTTCAGTCACCCACTTCCTCCTTTGTTCCTCTGTCATTCCCTAGTGAGTATAGGGCTAAGAATTGTGGGTGTTGTAGTTCACTCGCCCACTTCCTCCTTAGCCCCGCTTTCTTCCCCACCAATCAACTGCTAAGCATTTGGGCACCAGTAAACGAAGCACTGCCCCCATGAATCACAAACGGTAAGGAAGGACACATTATTTTACTTAAAACAATTTATTAAAAGTGAAACCGTTGTATATAACTGAAGTGAGTTTTAAAAAACCTCAAATATACAACGTTATAGGGAGTGTGTCATGTGGCCCAAAGAGTTTTCATAACCCTTATAAAACATTAAAAACCTAGCGTGTAGATCGGCTCTGTATCTGCATTATATTTGCAGAAATATCTGCGAGTAAAACTGCTTTCTTTTCCCAAATAAAGGAGGGTGTGGTCTCCTTTTATTGTTCTAAGATAGCCTCTGTGTGAATGTGGGACTGGTAAACACTCCTTCTCTTTTGCCTATTTTTTTCTGCTAATTGCCTTTCTAACAGGAGGCGTTACTAAATAATCCCATTGCTGGAGGGGGCATTTCAAAGCAATTAGTGGCCCTTTCTACACCGGAGGGGTGTAGAGAGCTCAGGGCGGGGGATACCGGAAGTAGCTACTTCAGGGATCGGCACGCCCAATCCTCATCACCAGGGCGACGATCCGGCTCCTCCCGGGTCGTCGCACATCATGTCCGGCATTTTTCTTTTTTTTTTTTTCCAGAGAAGAGCACGCAAGCGCTCCTCCGAAAATGGTGAGTCTTTTTCTTTTTAAAAAAATCGCACGTGTGGACCCCCCACCCCCCCTCCCTCCCTGCCCTCCTGGGGGTGGCGAAACTGGTACCACCCCCTCCCCTGCTGGGCACAGAGCCACGCAGTGCAGCTCCGTGCCCAGTTTGCAGCTGTGCTTACTCACGAGTAAGCACAGTTGTGCCCAGGACGGGCGGGTACATTCTTCCATGGTCCCTGGAAGTTCCTGGGACCATGGAAGAATCAGGATTTTTCTGGTTTCTCTTAACCCAGAAAAATCCTGTGCTCGCCCCACCCCCACCCCCGGGACTCCCTGTGCATCATTTGGACTCACAGGAAGCAGCCTTGAGGCCATCTCAGGCATTTTGTCTGGTGCAGAAATGGCCAGTGTCATGACTGAAACGGTCCTGTCTCACCACCATTGAGCCTCAGCCAGCCAGAGGGTGGAGGAGGAGGAGAAGAAGATGTATAATATAGATTGGCGCATGTAGGAGGAAACCTACCTACCGGAGAAGATGGTGCATATGTTTATGTGTGTATGCATGACATGTATATCCCACCTTTCTGCTAAATATGGCACTCAAGGCAGCTAACAATAATAATATACAGCTTAAAAATTAAAAAAAAATCTTAATTAAAACATAAGACAAATCTGTTAAAAACAGTAATAAAAGAGCAACAATAAGCCCAGGTAGTTGAAGGCTTTAGAGAGGAGAGCCAGAATTCCTGAATTGAGCCTGGGAATGACTCAGTAACTGATAAAGATAATATAATGGCGGAATTATGTGTTCTATCCCACCAGCCTAAATCAACATTACTTCATGTAGAAAACTAGACATTCGGGAGAAGAGTTATAGCCCAAACCTTCTTCCTGACATGTTAGGTTTGCAGAAGATTTTATGAAAACCTCTGTGAAAGGGGGGAGTAAGGAAGAGCTCTCAGTCATATGAACCTGCAGCCGGACGTGGTACAGCCTCTGTGCAGTTTGGCCACCTTTGGTGAGAAGCAGCAGGAACTGCAACAAAATGTTGAAGCGGAGTGCTCCTGTTCAGGGTCCCCGCTATTTCATTCCATCCCCTCTCCTCTCCCCTGCCCACCCAACCCCTGGTTTTCCATTTTTGTCCTCTCAATTGTCGGACAACGTCTGTGGCCACTGAGCTGACTCAATCCTCCTCGTGCTGTTTTTCCGGGTTCTGTCCCTTAGGTTTTTGCGGGTTTTATTTCTTTTGCCTAGAGGTTGTTTTGTTTTACTTCTGCATCACTCCGGGTTCCCTCAAGCCTGCTGAGCCCTCCCTCATGGGCACGGGTGGTGTCGTTTTAGCTATAGAAGCAAGGGCACTCACAGCCTGGACCTTAGAACTGAAGGGAATGACTAGGAATTAGTGATCACGGAGGAGCATTCAGCACGCTGCTCTCTGCCCTTCAATCTAGCTCAAGCCTCCCGGTGAATGGTTTGAGTGCCTAGATTGCCTGAGCACACTTGATCATCCTCAGTCCTTGGCCCTGGTCATCAAGGGTTTGGATGAACCTCAAAGGATGATCTTCACATGGCCTGATATGGTGGCCCAAACAGCACAGTGAGCAGAAATGGTGGAGCTCCCTGCTTTCCCCATTATGTAGATTGATTTTGAGGCTGAGACTGCACTTAATTTGGGCAGGAACAAAATCCAAGCTATTTGGGAATCTCAATTCTACCGCGGTGGAGGAGCGGGGAGAGATAGGCAGGAGGAGGTGTGATAAAATCTGACAGTTTTCTCCTCCTTTGGCATGAAGCAAAATTGTTCCCGGGAGCGTTTACATTCCCAAAGTCCATTCCATTCACATTACTGGCATGATAGAGCCAAGGATGGTGCCAAAGCAAATACAGCCATAGCCAAAATCCCCAAGCCCAGATAGGTGCACAGAACCATCTCAGCCCAAATGCTTCCCAGCTGTAGTGTGAATGAATATGTAGAGATGAATGAATATGTCAATTTCAGTTTCTCTCCTTTTCTCGTTTTCCGATCTTACGTTTAGTTCATCCCAAACTCCAAGATTTTTAAAAAATATATATATATTTACATTGGCATGAAAATTTGTATGCCTTTTCACACGTGTCTCCCAATATATGCATTTTGTACGCAAATTTCACCTAATACACTTTTTTTGCAAGACAATTTCCTAATGCACTTTAACATTATTTTCACAACTATACAGTTTAGTGCATGCTATCCCCAAATATACACATTTGTGATGCACTTTTTTTAAAAAAAATGGTGAAATCCTTTCAAAATTTGAAAAAGTGCGGATTTCAAAGGATAACGGAGTTAAGGTTCCTGTATTGGTTCGAAAGTGTGAAATTAGGGAGTTTCACAGTAAAATTAAAATGCAAACGGAATAAATTTCTCCCCCATCCCATGGGCACAGCCCATGTGACCTCAAACTTCCAGTATTACCTATTCATGCCACCAAACTTTGTAATTAGTTGGCTTGTGAATTCCTAATCCTCACATTTGTACCAAGCTGATTGCTGCCTTATGAATTCATTATTAATTTTGGAATAGATTGCGAGCTTCAGAGCATGTGCAATCTTCATCTAAATTACAGCATTTCTGTGCATGCGTTGGCTTTGTCAGATTAATACCCTTAACATCAGCCTGGGTCACCCAGTGAGGTACCTGCTTTGAATCTTCTGTCTTTGTCCCTGTAGCTCTGGATCTACATGGACTTCGTGACGCTATCCTTCTCTCCATGCTGAACTGAACAGCAAAGGCGAGAAAACATTATGTAGAACAACCACGTGTCAATGACAAATCAGGAAGGGGTACATAAAGTGGTGGTACGTGACATCATGACGCATTGCGTAATTCCAAACTAGAGCTCCCAGTGTTCAGTTTAATCATGTATATGCACACACAAAAAATCCCTATACACAGAACAAGCTCTTGAATGAAAGAAAACACACATCTGAGAGTATCCGAATGAATGGGTTACTTTCCAAGGAAATAGCAAACTCATTTGGTGTATCTTTTCCCATCGCTCATGTTACCAAGCGGCGCAAGAAGAGCCACTCAAGTTAACCCTGGAAGGGGATCCAACAAGCCCAACGATCACCCAGCAGGTGCCCGCCCTCATCCAGAGCCTCCATTGTGCGCAACAATGGATGCTTTGAAAATGGCGCATTTCTCCCTTTGCGTAAATGGGGTCTTTATGGCCGCCATTTATGCACCGGGGAGAATGCATAATTTCTGGAGCCTCCAATGTTGCTCTGGATGAGGGTTGATGGGCTCATGACATTGCTGGATGCTCACCTAGCGCTGTGAGTGTGGGCAGATGGCGGTGGAGGGGTGAGTGTCCAGTAAATCGGCCCCGGGTGAGTTCATCCATCCCGATCTCCAAACCCCAACCACATCTCTAACCGCACCATATCTGGTCATGTTTTTTAACTAGGCTGACCATCTGAAAAGGAGGACAGGGCTCATGTAACTTTAACAGTTGTAGAGAAAAGGGAATTTCAGCCAGTGTCATTTGTATGCAATTAGTTCCTGGTGAAATTCCCTCTTCATCACAACAGTTAAAGTTGCAGGCACTACACTAGAGTGACCATATACAAAAGAAGGCAGGGCCCCTGCAACTTTAACTGTTGTGATGAAGAGGGAATTTCACCAGGAACTAATTGCATACAAATGACACTGGCTGAAATTCCCTTTTCTCTACAACTGTTAAAGTTACATGAGCCCTGTCCTCCTTTTCATAGGGTCAGCCTATTTTAACCAGTTTCCTGGTCTGTAATTCAGCCTGGATCGGGGGGGGGGGGCAGCCAAACACTTCATCTGCCTTCCTCTTTCTAGCCCGGTTAGCTGTCACCTGTGTTTTGACAGAGTCTAGAGAGCTCTACTTCCATCTTTTCTACCAAGCCTCTCGGAGCTGTGTTTGGAGGCTTCGTCTCTTCTGGGGCCTTCTGGGGCCTTCTGCAGCTTCTTCATCCAGTGGCACTGATGACGAGGGCTGCTTTCAGCTGGGGTCTGCATTCCTTAGAGATCGTTGGCTCTGCTGCAGCTGCAGAAGGGGCAGGCATGGCTGCAGCGGCAGCAGCGTTATCTCAGCCAGACTGACTCTCTGTGAGTCAGCAGTCATTCTCCTTGCGCTGGAGAGGAGCCAGATTCCAGCAAATGATTTCCAATACTTGGGGTTTTGTGGTCAGGCTGTGTGTCGAGAGGATTAATGACAAAGGCTTTTGTTGGGTTCAGGGCGGAGGGAGGTGGATGGAGGTTGAAAGGATCTGGATCTAATTAAAAATAATGCAAAGAAGTTTTGCAGCCCAGGAATGTTTTTGAACCGGACCAGACTGAGGTGCCTATTTAGCCCAGGTTCCAGTCTCTGGTGGTGGGAAGCAGTCGAGGTTTCTGAATAAAGATGCAAGAGATTTAGGGTATAGGGAAAATGTATTCCTAATATCCTGGCATAGTGAATGGACTGGTATTATAGAAATATTAGCACTTACACAAAAAATCAGTTTTTTTCCCCCATTGTGTTGAAGACTGTGTGAGAGAGGCTTTATTTTTCATGGTGTGTACATACATCCCATTATTGCTTCCAGTAAACAGGTTCTGTAGGCTTTTATTTCAATAACCTGTAGAACCTGCTGAAACGGAGAAATCAGTGGGACAAAAGACGTATGGGTGGGTGGATACATCAAGGGCATATCCATGCAGCTTTCTACTCTGATAAAAACGATTTGCTGCATTCAGGTGTCACAATAAACTATGTTGTTTTGAGGTGGTAACAAGCTTTCTCAAGCCTCAGAAACAAAATTAGTCAAGCCTCAGACCCATTTCCCTTCTCCCACACTCATTTTCAGTTTTGATTAACCACAGTTTAGCATTACATCTGAACCATAAACTGTGGTTAATTGCAAAGCACAATTTGAAGTTAGCTGGTTTCAGACAACCATAGTTAAGATTAAACACAGTGTGTCAGGTGCAGATGAAACAGCAAGCTGTAGTTAATCCCAGATGGAAGTGAACACTTTCATATTTCTTCTGGTGGCTATGCCAGATGAGGGAGGAGGAGGGATGCACAAGCCCAGGCAGAGGATAAGTTCTTTCTCATCACAATAAACCATGGTTTGCCATGACATTTGAACATGGCCTTTGCCTCCCTTACGTTTCATAACTTTTCTAAAACACTGACTTCTTCAAGCAGTGGCTCCAAGACATTTTCACAATGACATTGATAGAGATGGCACAAGTCTTTATTGGACATGCCGCAGGAGTTATGCTCTTGGGAGGAGCTCTTTAGAAAACATCAGGGAAGAAAGAAATGTCTATATCACTCTTTAGGTGAGAATGATCAGAACACCAACCAACTGTGGATTCCTGTTAACAGTCAGGGGCTGACCAGGGCCGGGCAAGTTCCGGATTTAGACAGGTACTTGGGGGAAATGGTGAACCTTCTCTTTTTATTTCTGGAGTGAACCCACCTGCTTCATCTAGAGACCTTGCAACACCGATAGGTACCCTGAAAAGACATCTGTAGAGAAACGGTGTTTTCTATGACACTGTCATGGGAGCAGTTTGTACTTAAGGTGTGGTCTTTATTATTTTTTAGCATTCCATCCTTGTAAAACACCAAGATTCCAGTAGACTATCTTACTCAATCTATACTTATGCTTTGTGCTCCTTTACTTCATTTACATAACTAAGGGCACAATCCTATGCAGGTTTAGATAGAAAAAAAAAGTCCTACAAGTCTCAGCATTCCCAACCCAGCATGGTTGTGGCTCTAGATGTGGCCATCTGGAATGGCTATGGCTGTGCAGAACCCCTGTGGCTCAGTGGTAAAGCACCTGTTTTGCATGCAGAAGGTCCCAGGTTTGATCCCTGGCAACTCCACGTAGGGCGGAGGATGGGGAGTCCTCCTGCTTGAAATCCTGGAGAACTTTTGCTGCCAATCAGTGCCAACAATACTGGGCTAGACAAATGGTCTGACTCAATATTATTTATATTTATTTATTTATTACATTTGTATACCGCCCCATAGCCGAAGCTCTCTGGGCGGTTTACATAGGATTAAAAACAATTAAAAACAATATACAAAAATTAAAACAGCAAAAACATACAACATACACACAATCTGTACATTTAAAAACCACTACAACACTTCAAAAAGCTACAAAAACCAAAACAAAACAAAACAAACCCAGGCTCCTCAGATATTGCCAAATGCCTGAGAGAAGAGGAAAGTCTTGACCTGGTGCCGAAAAGATAATAATGTTGGCGCCAGGCGGGCCTCGTCGGGGAAATCGTTCCACAATTGGGGAGCCACCACAGAGAAGGCCCTCTCTCTTGTTGCTTCCCTCGGAGGAGGCACTCGGAGGAGGGCCTTAGATGTTGAACGTAGTGTCGGGTAGGTTCATGTCGGGAAAGGCGTTCCATCAGGTATTGTGGTCCCAAGCCGTGTAAGGCTTTATAGGTTAAAACCAGCACCTTGAACCGGGCTCGGAAACATACAGGCAGCCAATGCAAGCGGGCCAGAGTAGGGCTTATATGTTCGAACCTACTGGTTCCAGTTATCAATCTGGCCGCTGCATTTTGCACAAGCTGCAGCTTCCGAACCACCTTCAAAGGCAGCCCCATGTAGAGTGCATTGCAGTAATCTAACTTGGAGGTTACCAGAGCATGGACAACTGAAGCCAGTTTATCCCTGTCCAGATAGGGACGTAGCCGGGCCACCAACCGAAGTTGGTAGAAGGCACTCCGTGCCACTGAGGCCACCTGCGCCTCAAGTGACAGAGATGGTTCTAGGAGAACCCCCAAGCTACAAACCCGCTCCTTCAAGGGGAGTGCAACCCCATCCAGAACAGGTTGAACACCCTCCATCCAGTCAGCGGAACCACCCACTAACAGCGTCTCAGTCTTGTCTGGATTAAGTTTCAGTTTATTAGCCCTCATCCAGTCCATTGTCGCAGCCAGGCACTGGTTCAGCACATCCACAGCCTCACCTGATGAAGATGAAAAGGAGAAATAGAGCTGCGTGTCATCAGCATACTGATGACAACGCACTCCAAAACTCCAGATGACTGCACTCAACGGTTTCATGTAGATGTTGAACAGCATGGGGGACAAAACTGACCCCTGCGGAACCCCATACTGGAGAATCCACGGGGCCGAGCAATGTTCCCCAAGCACCACCTTCTGGAGCCGACCCCCCAAGTAGGAGCGGAACCACTGCAATGCAGTGCCTCCCACTCCCAACTCAGCCAGTCATCCCAGAAGGATACCATGGTTGATGGTATCGAAAGCCGCTGAGAGATCAAGGAGAATCAACAGAGCCACACTCCCCCTGTCTTTCTCCTGACATAGGTCATCATACAGGGCGACCAAGGCTGTTTCCGTACCAAAACCAGGCCTGAAACCCGACTGAAATGGATCCAGATAATCAGTCTCATCCAAGAGTGCCTGGAGTTGGCTCGCAACCACCCGCTCCAGGACCTTGCCCAGGAATGGAACATTTGCTACTGGCCTGTAGTTATTAAGATTTTCAGGGTCCAGGGAAGATTTCTTTAGGAGTGGCCTCACTGCCGCCTCTTTCAGGAGGCCTGGGACCACTCCCTCTTGCAAAGAGGCATTAATCACTTCCCTGGCCCAGCCAGTTGTTCCATCCCTGCTAGCTTTTATTAGCCAAGAGGGGCAAGGATCCAATATGGAAGTGGTTGCACGAACCTGTCCAAGCACCTTGTCAACATCCTCGAGCTGCACCAACTGAAACTCATCCAAGAAAACAGGACAAGCCTGTGCTCTGGATACCTCACTAGATTCACCTGCTATAACACTGGAGTCTAAGTCCTGACGGATGCCAGATATTTTATTCTGGAAGTGCCCAGCAAATGTATTACAGCGGGCCTCAGATGGTTCTATCATGTCCTTGGGGCCAGCATGTAAAAGCCCCCGGACAACTCTGAAAAGCTCCGCTGGGCGGCAGGTTGATGATTGAATAGTGGCAGCAAAGTATTGTTTTTTTGCTGCCCTCACTGCCCCTGAATACAGCTTACCATAAGCATTTACCAGTGTTTGATTGCATCCATCAGGAGTTCGTCTCCATCTGCCCTCAAGCCGTCTCCTGTTTTGTTTCATCACTCTCAGCTCTGGGGTATACCACGGAGCCGTTCGAGCTCTACACAGGAGAGGGCGCTCAGGAGCAATCGTGTCAACTGCCCGGGTCATTTCTGCATTCCACAGATCAACCAGGGTTTCGACAGGAGAGCCAGCCCTATCAGCCGGAAAACTCCCCAGAGCCCTCTGGAAACCATCTGGATCCATTAGCCTCCGGGGGCGGACCATCTTAATGGGTCCCCCACCCTTGCAGAGGGGAGAAGCCACTGTAAGTCTAAACCTCAGCAGGTGGTGATCTGACCATGACAGAGGGGTTGATGTAAAGTCCCCCACTTTCAGATCCCCATCTCCATGTCCAGTTGAAAAAAACAGATCTAGAGTATGCCCTGCTACATGCGTCAGGCTGATGGCATGTTGGGACAGTCCCATGGTTGTCATGGAGACCATGAAATCCTGAGCTGCCCCAGATAAAGTGCTCTCGGCATGAATGTTGACATCCCCCAGAACCAAGAGTCTGGGGGACCTCAACAGTACACCAGAGACCACCCCTGTCAGCTCAGCTAGGGAGTCTGTTGAGCAGCAGGGTGGGTGGTACACCAACAGAATCCCTAATCTGTCCCGTTGGCCCAACACAAGGTGCAAACACTCCAGACCAGTAGTCGCATGGACAGGGAGCCTGCAGAGGGGGATGGAATTCCTATAGACCACAGCAACCCCCCCTCCCCGGCCCTCAAGTCTGCCCTGATGCTGAACCAAGTACCCCGGTGGGCATAACTGGGAGAGACTAACTCCTCCCTGCTCTCCCACCCAGGTCTCGGTTATACATGCCAGATCGGCTGCCTCATCCACAATTAAGTCATGGATGAGGGAGATCTTATTATGCACTGATCTGGCATTTAAAAGCAGCACCCAGAGGCCTGAGGGCTGGCTGATAAGGCAACCAACAAGCCTGTGGGTGTGAGGGGGACCGGAACAAGGCACAGCCATATAACACAGCTTCCTATGTCCCCCTTTTTTGGTTCAATGGAGACCCATAGTTATAGGGAAAAAAGACAACAGTGACATAGTTCTCCAGTTTTCCAGCTGGATATGGAATCTCCATCAATCTCTTTGGCAAAAGGCATGCGTCTGAATGTTTGCGGTAGTCATAAATCTCTGTGCCAACCCCCTCCCATCCTCCCAGGCAATTAAACGATAGCAATGCTGGATTACCGGGTTTGTTTCTTTGTTTACAAATTTGTACTCACCTTTCAAACAAAAGTTGCCAATCTGGCTTACACCAAGAACATCAATAAAACCATCAGCAATATGAAGGACAAAAGTGAACAAGAATAGCAATAAAATTAGAGACAGAAATAAAAGCAGGATTAAAGCAACCAATTCAGGGTGAAAATACATTCTAAAAACCTGAGAAAGGTGAGGAGGAATCTTGCCCGGATGCTGAAAAGATAAAACGGGGATTCAGCCTGCCTGGGGTCCCAATCCAACCCTCTAAGATTACACAGATGGCCAAACTCCATTCCGCTAGCTCCACCCCCTTTCCCTCAACCACCAATCATTTGGTGGCTTCCCAGTCTTTGTGCCGTATTTTCTAATGCTGTGCCAAATCTTGTCCTCTATTTTCGGGAATTTTTTCTCTCCCTGCAAAAGAGGAATTGTGTTTTCTGCCTCTTTTGCAGGGAAGAGGAGAATTTCAGTGAATTTTCTCCTTGGGTAGGGGATCAGCGCATTTGTGGGAGTCTGGCAGTTCTTCCTGAATGCCTATTGGAGACCATGAGCCTATCTACACTACTGCTTTAACACAATTTAAAACGGTTTAAAAAACAGTTTTGAGAACTGTTGGGGCCCAGGACACACTCCATATACAGTTTTCAAAACGTTTTCAAAGTGTTTTATCCTGCGTGTGTAGATAGGCTCCATGTGACCTCTCCCTCTCCAATAGGCATTCAGAAAGAATACCTGGGCTCCTTCAAGTGCCAGGGGTGTTGTGTTCTATAAAAAAAAATAGAAAATTTCCTACACTTAAAAAGGTATGTAAAACCCTGTGTTCACTACCCCAGGACAAAATTCTCTGAAATTCTCAGCTTTCCCAACCTCTTTCAACGGAGGCACACCAGTGCTTGTGCAGGCTTGTTTGGGAAGGAGGGCTAAGGACAAATCTACACGTTAAACACACGTGCTTGGAAAAAGTGTGCTTACGTATTTTTAAACAAGAGAGTTCGGGGGGGGGGGTGATCCAGAGCTCCTTCACACCTAATTCCACCCACCCCCCGGTTTGCCTCCACATTTTTTTACCTCTGATGAATAAGCACGTCAAGTTTATGATCGCCTTCACCTGAATAGCTGCTCTTTTGCTCCTTCGCTCTTCCACTGCACTGCACTGCACTCCACTCTGCTCCACTCCACCCTTTCTCTTTCTCCTTCCAGTCAGGTCCTTTCAGATGAGCACTTCAACCAGACTGCCTTTCTGCCAGGCAAAAATGGAACGACCCTTCACTCTGGCTCTTTGGGGGCATTGAGGGAGTATAATCCTATCTCTGCAGAGATTCAGGCACTGTATGGTTTTTAAAAAGGCTTTTGAGCCTGGGATGCAAGGTTTGGGTTTTATATTGAGGCTTGGAGCCAGATGCTGGGAGAGATTGATTTTCCCTGCCAGGACCTGAGGCAATCCATTCGAGCCAACAGCTAGACTCCTGTCACAGCACACACACACAATTCCTTTAAAACTACGCGGAGGTTTAAAGGCGCATTAAATGTGCTTAGGAAAAATAATCCAGACGTTTAGCATTCTAGGAAAAAAACAGAAGACGCGGGGGAAGAGGCGGGGTGTCAGCAGGACAGGCACGGCGTCATGTGAGTACTGTGCTGCAAATCTGCAGACCAGGCATGGCGAGACTGCACTAAATCGCCGGTGTGATGGAGCTCAAAGACTGGAGCAGCTACACAGGGGAAGAGGGAGTTAATCCTTGCCCCCCACACATCACTTTCCTTCAGAAAATCCTCCCACGCCAATACTTGCTAGTTACTCCCAAAGACAGTGGCCCATGAGCCAAAATGATTATTAGGGCAAACTCCAAGCTTGGCAGAGAGCCCTAGTGGGCCTCGTCCTGTCCTGGTAGCCCCACTGCTGGGGGCTTACAGTATTCTTCCAATTCTCTGTGCCAGGCAGATGCCATTTTGATTTCCCACAATGCCCTGGAATGATACTATGTCTTGGGCATTTTGAGAAAATTACACGATGGCTTCTGACTGCTCAGCAGTGAGTCTCTCTCTCTCACTCTCTCTCACACACACACACACATTTAAAGGGAGGTCAACAGAATGGCTTGGGCGCCAGCAGTTACCTGTTAATAGCATGGGGAGACACCAGGCTTACATATTATACAAACCCTCCCGTAAAAATCCAGGCAGTGTCTTCCCTCCTCCTGCTTCCAAAGAGCCAAGCTGCTGCTCCATTCTCAAACCGGTTTGCCTCTTCAGCTGTCGAGCTGCTGCGGTGGAAATTTCAAGGCACACTCCTCTTATCTGCACGCACAGTTTTTGAATGGAGCTTTTCGCCAGCTGCATGCAATGAACAACATACCTGGGAATCCAAGAGAGATCCCATTCGTCTCTGTACATTTCCCCAGTGAATGTTTGCAATTAAGGGTTCTTCTAAAGAAGAAGGTAGATTTGCTCTGTATCTGTTTGAAGGAAACTTCCAGTCAGAGCTAAAGCTTTGGGAATTTATTAGCAACCTTTCTTTTTTTCCCGCTGTTATTCTTATTAATAAAATATTTTCCTAAAGCAGCATTTAGCCAGATTGTGGTGTGTGTGTGTGTGTTTAACAAGCTCATTGCATGACCTCATTCAAGCCTCTCTTATCTAGGAGTTCCAACCATTGCATATGGCCACACCGCCCCCTACAGACTTTTCAACATAAGGGCTTTTTATATAGAATTACCATGGACTAGTATCCCTCCCAACCTCTCCCTCCCTCCACCCTCCTTGTGCAGGACCCTTAGACAGGGAAGGGGGGGAATGAGCCAACAAAGCAAGTTTGCGGATTTTCCACACTACGGTCCAAGAATCAGAAAACCTAAACAAATTTCCCATATTAAAAATCAAAAACAATCTTCCTTGCAAAACACTGACGGCTGTTTACAGAGGCTGGACCTGCGCTGCGCATTTAAGGAACGGGGCGTTTTCCCCTTCCGCGAGCGCCACTTGCACTCGGAGAACTGGCAGGATCTGGCCGGGAGAAATGCTGAATTCAGTCATCCGGGGCTGCATCTATACGAGGTCGCATTGGCACCTCGTTCTCCGAAATCCCGCAATTGTGCTCTTCCAAGGTAATACCCATGGAAAGGAGTGGAAATGCGGGTTTGGGAGGCTGACGGGGCCGCTGCCTAGCGTCCCCCATTCCTGCACACACACACACATTTTTTTTTCCCTCCTCCTCCTCCCAGCATCCGAAAACAAACAAGTTGTGGAGGGGGAAGTCAGCTCCTCGCCCCTTCTTTTTTATTGTTAGTCCTCTTCTTGCACAATTGCGCGATTGCGCAATTCTAGAGAGGTGCGGAGATGAACCGCCACCTCTCCACTTTCCCAGTGCTCCCGTGGTCCATTTGTTTTTGTTTTGTTTTTTTGTATTACTCATTTATTTATTGAAGGGAAGCTCCCCAAGATCTCTGGTCACACGGAGGCGGTCCAGAGGCCATTCTGCTCCCTGGACCACCCCCTCCCTGGCGGATGGTGCCGAATCAGGGGGTGCCATCGGCTGGGAGATGCCTCTGCCACGGCTCCAAAGCAAGGTAACAGACAGCAGATGCTGTCATCTCCTTGCTCCAAGAGAAAAAAATCGCGTTAAGTCCCTGACTTTTTTAATCTGGAGCTTTGGAGGTTTGGCCCTGGATGGCTTCACGATGCTGGCTGCATCATATCAATGCGGATCCACCCCAGAACAAACCCATCGTCAAGACAAGCCCCAGGTCATTGGCAGGGCTAAAAGGGCTCCCCTTAATTCTTTAAAGGCAGCGTGAAAATCAAGGGACTTCGTCGCAGGTCTCTTCAAGCACTACTTTTTAGCAAAGGTGTATGACCTACGACAGAGTTTTCAGTCTGTATTTTTTTTAAAGTGTGAATCCGGCAAACAGGTTTGGGAACCAAGGGCATCAAATGCTGCTGGGGGGGGGGGGGTTGGAGCTCTCTCAGACCGAGGGCCAAATCCAATTTCAGAGAAGCTCTCTAGGGCTGCATGCTAGTTCTGGGAGGACCGAAAGCAAAATGGAATGGGGGCAAAGGCCAATGGGACAAGGTCCAAAATAGCCAGATACCAGAATATTGTTGCTTAAATCTCTTCCTGCCAGTAACTACGCCTTAGGAGAAGCAGTTCAACTTTTCAGAACGGGAAAAAATAAAATGCACAAAAACAAACCTGCCCCAAATGATCAGCAGTCAGGGGAAAGGAATGGGGCCAGGGGAAGGGAGCACAGACATCGGAAGAACCTTAGAGGGCTGGATCTGCACCCGGACCACTCTGAACGCACCCCGTGCACTGCTCATCGAACCCCGTCACTTACTGGACCCCAGCAAGCAGTATGGGGCGAACCGCTGGGTGAACCGCAGGTGCTCAGCAGTGGGACACAGGCGCCTGCTCCCTTGACGAGCTGCCATTTTCTGCAGAAATGGGGGCTCGTTCGAGTCCGTGCCTGTAATATTGCTTACATTGCCCCTTTAAGGCTGCCATTTGCACAAATGGGACATTTTCGGACACGAATGAGCCCCATTTCTATGGAAAATGGCGGCTCGCCGAGGGAACGGGCGCCCACACGCTTGCCTGGCTTGGTACGCACTGAGTCGGGCAAGCACTGGGGTCTGCAGACTGGCATCCAGAGGGCCAAGCCAGTGATTTCTCACCAGGTGTTGAGCTCGTACCATCCCTAGACAAAAATGATGGAATTTTGATAGAACAGTTCCCTGTCATGCATATGCTTAAAGGTATACTTAACCCTGAAAAGATGTTGGGAATCTGTTATCCATACTAACTGTTCAGGAGCTCTGGGAAGATTATATTTTCTAGGGCCCATGATGCTGCCATTACAGTGTTCAAGGGTCCAGGGAGGCAGGCCTTCGGGGAGATCTCCCCACCACAGACAGGGTCAACGCCCTAAACGGCTTGGGACCAGGTTATCTGAAGGAACGCTTCCTCCCATATGTGCCTGCCTGGACCCTAAGATCATCCTCAGGGGTCCTTCTCCGTGAGCCCCTGCCAAAGGAACTGAGGCAGGTGGCTACCAGGAGGAGGGCCTTCTCTGCTGTGGCACCCCAGCTGTGGAATGAGCTCCCTAGAGAGGTTCACCTGGCACCTGCATTATACTCTTTTCAATACCAGGCAAAGACCTTTTTTATTTTCCCAGTTGTCATCTTAGTGTTGTTGTTTTTAACTTTGCTGTTTTAAATCTGTGTTTTTAATCTGTATTAAACTCTGCATTGCTGCTCGGTTCTATCCTGGTTGTGCTTTTATACTGTACTTTTATACTGTTGTTTGTTTTATGGTTTTAATTGTACTTTATGGTTTTAATTTTTGTGAACTGCCCAGAGCTCTTTGGCTTTTGGGCGGTATAGAAATGCAATAAATAAATAAATGGGAAAGGAAGGGGAGGGAAGGGAAGAGGCAGGCATTTAGATTAGGGTGACCAGATAAAATCCAGGTCAGGGCTCATATAACTTTAACAGTTGTAGAGAAAAGGGGATTTCAGCCAGTGTCATTTGTATGCAAATAGTTCCTGGTGAAATTCCCTCTTCATCACCACTGTTAAAGTTGCAGGGGCCCTGCCTTCTTTTGTATATGGTCACTCTAGTATAGTGCCTGCACCTTTAACTGTTGTGATGAAGAGGGAATATCACCAGGAACTAATTGCAAACAAATGACTCCGGCTGAAATGCCCTTTTCTCTACAACTGTTAAAGTTACATGAGCCCTGACCTGGATTTTATCTGGTCAGCCTAATTTAGATGCCTTAATTGGGAGTATGACTGGGTGGAAGCTCAGCCCCAGAGCTGCTCCTCAATTTTGGATAGGACAGACAGGCCTAGTTCCTGAAAAGCCTGCTGCCCCCTTTAAGAGTTGCACAGACAGGGAAATGACAATGCTACAGCTATGAAAGAATCCATGTCTGGTGGAATTCTTCCCCCCCCCCTTTGCTGTAATTCTTCGAAGGTGAGGAGCCCCAGCATCTGATACTATGAACTCAGTCATGATAGGGTGGCCATGTGCCCTACTTTACAGTGGACAGTCCTCTATTTGAACTGCTGTACGAGGACTGTCCTGTCCTCTCTCTCTCTCTCTCTCTCTCTCTCTCTCTAAAGATGTCCTCTATTAGCAGGGCTGTTCAGTCCAAGCCAATTTAAAGATAAAGAACCCTGGGAAGAGAGTAGGGCAGCCAGGGCCTGAACTTGCCCATCAACAGTTAGCATCTGGATAGCAGCAGTCAGAACAAGCTAAGGGACAGGGTTGGGAGTCAGAGAAACCTGCAACGGATTCAAATGAGTCTGAATTTCTATGAATCCGACCTGCGTGGACTGGAGGAATCCACACTTGCAAGGCCTGACACTCACCAATTCCAGATCAATGGAGGCAGACAGATTATTCAGCGGTCGTTAAAGTGCACTTTGCACGTGTTCAAAAATGCTGTCTTCTTTATGATGGCTTTGCCAGTGTGGAGTTCTGATAGACAATACAGATCCCTCCCCATGTTGAACCATGGCTTAAATTAAGAAGAACTGGCTGGCCCAATGGATACATGGACCCTCCAGGATTACTGGAAGTCTGTGGAGAGGAAGGAAGGAATCCCATGGGTTACCCCTCTTCCCTGAGACCTCCAAGCTGATGAGTCTTTTGCCTTGGGATCTTGCCCCTGACTGCCTAGACAGGAATACAGAACTCCTTGAAGGCAGGCAACCAGCCTATTTGCTGATGTTTGGCCTATTGGCTGTGAATAAAGTTGTTGTTGTTGTTGTTGTTGTTGCATGCCTGCACTCGCTCATCTCCTTCCACATGGAGAATTTAAGAAATGGAATAGAGTTACTTAAAGGATCGCCTTAACCCGTATCAGCCTGCCTACACTTTAAGATCAGAACGAGACGCCCTTCTCGTTTGCCCACCTGTGAGAGCAATTAGGTGTCCACACAGGAAAAGGCCTTCCCTCGGTTGGTCCCACACCTGTGGAACGTACTCCCATCAGAGGTCCGCCATGCACCATCCTTGCAGGCTTTTAAGAAGGCCTTAACAACATTGTATTTTACCGTGGCCCTCTCATGATGAGTACTGTTTTGCTGCGATGGCCATTGTTCTTCTTGATGATTTTATTATTGGCTTTCATTGTTTTAACTGCTATTTTACCGTGTATGTTTTTATTGCTTTTAACGTTTCAAACTGTTTTTATGTATTTTATTGTTGTAAGACGCCTTGTGAGGGCTTCTGCCCTGAAAGGTGGCCAAGATATTTTAAATAAATAAATAAATAAATAAATAATTGTCCTATGGACACAAGTGGTGGGTAACGGACCAGTGGCTGCCAGAGCGAATCAGCCAAGCGGCTGCCCCACCCCTAACTATATTGACCCCGTGCTGTGCTGTGGGTCGACCCTCTTAGCTGCCACTCATGGACCCGATGGCCTCTTGACAGATGTCTCTGGCCCATGCAGGAAGAGACAGAGGAGAGATACTGCTGCGCAACTCACAGCTTGCGCAGGCTAATGGAGATTCATGCACAGAGAGGGCCGCAGCTATCATGAACATGATTATTATTATTTATGCAGCACTTGAAGAATGCATGGCAAAGAGCCAGGAGGGAACCTAGAAACGTATTTTTATTCTCACTAAAACATGCAGTACCCAAAACAGTTTTATTATAACTATAAAATGTGATTTTCCTAATGATAGCGTTCACAGCAGTTTAGGTTATGTGCTTAGCGCTGGCATGCCATTCGCTCCTGCCTTGAACTTTTGCTTTCATTTCAGCCCATAATTAAGGCGGTGACTTGGGCCCCCTCCGTGCCCCCAGCTTTTAATATGATCGCTGCTGCGCAAAGCCACCCAATGGCGCATAGCTCTTTTCTGGAATTTATACATTGTAAATGTTTAATTTTTTCTTAAATGAATGTTTATGAAACTGCCTAAATATATTCCCACACATGCATGCACACTGCTGTGAAATATATACTTTTTTTAATGCTGAAATCAGACGTTGCTTAAGCGCTGGGAAAGAAAAGTATTGCCGAGTATAAGTGGCAGTTAGTAGAACTATTAAAAGAATGAGAAGATTCAGCATTTTTAGAGAGTTTTGAAGAGGAGGGATGGAAGAAATATGGAGCTCAGCAATCACAAATCTTCAGATGAGACTGAAAGGGGGACCAAACTGTAGGGTGACCATATGGAAAGGAGGACTGGGCTCCTGTATCTTTAACAGTTGTATAGAAAAGAGAATTTCAGCAGGTGTTCTTCGTATGCATGCAGCACCTGGTGAAATTACCTCTTCATCACAACAGTTAAAGCTGCAGGAGCCCTGCTCTCTTTTGTATCTGGTCACTCTAGTATAGCTTCTGCAGCTTTAACTGTTGTGATGAAGAGGGGATCATGCCTACAAATGACACCTGCTGGAATTCCCTTTTCTATACAACTGTTAAAGGTCCCCTCTACAAGCAGTCGCTTTGACGCCCGATTCCTCGATTATGCAAATTACCTTGCACGCGCGTTTACGCCTAATACCTACACACATCTCTGCGAGCGCCGTGGCGGCGGCTGAGCGTGGCCTTCCTTCCCTCTTCCCTTCTCCCTCCTCCTCCTTGGGAGGAAGGGCAGGAAAGAGAGCGGTGCGGGCACTTGCAGGAGTTGGCGAGGGGAGCGGCGAGGGGTGGGCACCTTCCTTCTGCGGTGATGGAGCAACGCGGAGGGCTTTCCGCCTGCCGAGCCCACTGCTGCAGCAGCCCGGATTGGGAGGAACTGGTAGGTACAGCCTCCCCCCCCCCCGCGAAGGGATTCGGGGCCGGGCGCCCTCTCTCCTCCTGGGCATTTCGATATTCCGCCTCTCGTGTTCACCCCTTTCCTAGGCAGCAAAAGAAAAGTTTTCAACGCCCCTCTCCCCGCTTTGCCTCCCTCCCCCCTTCCCCGCCCGTAGGATAAGGCAGCGTAACTCCGGAGGGAAAAAAACCTCGCTATTTAATGCGAATGTGAAAATGCGAATAAAAGGAGCTAAAACCCGCCTGTACTCCTGATTTGCACTCCTCTCTTGTAGAGGTAATTTTTTAATGAGACTTGAAAGAGCTTTAAATCGCTCTTGTTGTAGAGGTAATTTTTTAAATGCGCCTTGAAAGAGCTTTAAATCACTCTTGTAGAGGCAGCCAAAGTTACAGGAGCCCGGTCCTCCTTTCCATATGGTCACTCTACCAAACTGGGACCCTTTGTAACTGATCCTCTAACGGCGCACTCCTATACTTGCGTACTCAGAAGATCCATTGTGTTCAATGGGGCTTACGCACAAGTAAATGGAGATAGGATTGCAACCTAAACCTGCTCAAAAAGCATGTGGATTGCTATTTATACGACAAAATTTTGAAATAAACTAAACAACAGGAGGGTGCTAATGCACACATGGGCTGCTTGTGGGTTTCCCACAGGCATCTGGTTGGACTCTGGAGTAGATGGACTTTTGGTCTGACCCAGCAGGGATCTTCTTATTGATTGTATTTTTATTTATTTATTTGAAGGAATTTTATGCCACTCCGCAGCCAAAAGGCTCCCAGATTGGCTTGCATATAATCAGACATGTTCTTATTGATCTAGTTTGGTTTTCAGGAAGGGCTGTAGCTCAATGATAGAGCACCTGCTTTACATGCAGAAGGTCCCAAGTTCAATCCCTGGCATCTACAGGTAGGGTGAGGAAGGAATCTCACCTGAAACCCTGGAGAGCCTTGGCTGCCAGTCGATGTCAACAGCACTGCTCTAGATGGGCCAATGGCCTGACTCAGTATGAGGCAGATTCCTGCGTTCCGAGGATTCACTGCACACTGTCCTCAAGTGGTTTATAACAGCCCAGTATGAGATTATTGGAGATGCTTGGCTGTTGCCAAAATCTAGGGCTGTGCACAGCCCCCCGACTCACCTTGGAAGCAGTTTTGGAGCCTCCAAAACAGCCCCAATTCGACTCAAGGTGCTTCGGGAGATGTCCGCCTCGCCACAGCACCGAAGCTGGAACCCAGGAAAGCTGGGAGCAAAGCTGACGGGAGTCCATTGGACTCCTGACTCCCTGCTCCCCTTTGCCAGCCCCCACACCACCCCCTTTTAAGGCCGCCGTTGTTTGCAGCCATAGATATACTAAAAGTAAAGAGCTCCCGCGATCTTATACCATCATGCATGTCGAAGGTCCTCCCAACCAACTGCGAATCGAGATCAGTGCCAGCTCCAGGTTTTTAGAGGCCACGGGCAAGACACCCTCTATGCCTCCCTTCCTCAGTGAGCCTCCCTTCTCACTGCCCATGTCAACAGCTGTTATTGCTCCTCATCCATTTTCCCATCCTTGCTACCATTTGCTTTGTTGACATGCAGTAAGCCAGTGAGCAAATAGGCAGTGGTCTTCACTGCTCCTCCTTCTCACCACCACCATTGTCTGGACCAAAGCGAGAGTCAGGTGAACAAGCAGGTTGAAGTGGTGAAGAGGTACAGTAACTCATATTGAGGTGTGGGGCCCTGGTTTGGTGTGGCCCCTTTGCAGGTGACCACCCATGCCTATCCTTGTTGCTGACCCTGGCCCAGATGTTCTAATGGAAGTGCATTGATCAGGGTGAAGCCTGCCATGTCCCTCTCCCAATTCATTCATTATCTCCAAACCGAATGTGTGAAAGGGGCTAAGGAGTGCAACCCAGAAACATCAGATCAGTGGGGAATTTGATCTCCCCGCCCACCACCCGACCTGTTCTGGTTTGAGCTTGCAATTCAGATGTTTGCCCTGCCACCCCGCACAAGCGGTGGTGGAGCTACTTCTGGGTGAGCTACCTCTGGTTTATAGCGACATGTTCTACATGTTCCGCTGGAGATCAAACAAGGCGTTTTGTCATTGGCTTGAGGCAGACGCTGAAACTGAGCAAGACCTTGCGTTTTTCTAACTTTTGCACATGCTTCCAGCTGACTTTCTTCCTCGCTTTCCACAGATGTTCCGATCACCTCTGCCCTCAAAGGCTTTTTTGATTCCAGGCTGGCTGGCGGTGCTCTGATCATATCCAAATTAAAATCAGGCCGAGCGAAACGCTTTGCAGTGCTGCTTTCCTGGATGGAGGGGGCAAACTTAATTTAAAATGGGCACGTTCCTGACTCAGTTTTGACCTCTTTCATCATCATATCTTGGTCAACATCCCTGCAGTTAGCTTAGAGGGTTTGCAAAGGTTATCATGCATGAGGCACATGGGGAAGGGGAAAGCTAGCACCACTGGAACCATGCGCTGACTGCATTGTTCCCTAAACATTAAGGAACATCAGAACATCAGAAGAGCTCTGCTGGATCAGACCAACCAGATGCCCCAGTGGGAAGCCCACAAGTAGGACGGGACACCCAGTAAAGGTGTCTGGATTTCGTGAAATCCGTCCCATCTGTGTTCTGTATGATGTGTGATGTAGTTTGTTCTGGCATCCGTTCGCAGACAGATTTGGGTTTTTTCCCCGTTATGCAGAAAAATACATAAATAATTCCATAAGAAAGTTTGCAGTAGTTGACAGAATTTAGTTTAGTATGTAACATTTAGCGTATTGTTCTCCATTCCATCTGACTTTTCCCCATTTTCCAGCATGGCATAGGTTTCAGCAGAAATTTGTGTATTTTCCCGGGGAATAAATTTGCGTAAATTAAATTTGTGGGAAAGTAAAACAAAAATCCAGAAGTCTGCAGACTCCACACAGCTTGGGCAGGCCGGTCCACAGCCGATAACACGTCAGATTCTTAGAAAACTGAACTCTAATTTCTCCAGTATCCTTACTTCCCACTCATGTTCCCCAAGAACTGGTATAGAGAGACATACTACCTCCGATACTGGAAGTAACACATAGCCATTAGGACTAGCAGGCACACAGGTCACCTGGTCACAATCTTCTCCATCAGGTGAGATGTATTGTTTTCTATTTAAATGACTGTAACTATTTCCAAATTCTGCATCTATGGATTTAAATTAGCATATGCAAATCTGTGTCCCCTTTCGTCCTCTTTCTTGGTGATTTATTTCCTCTTCTGCCGCTCCCAGACTGTGGAATGGCCTGCCGGAGGAGATTCGACAAATTAGCAGTCTTCTTGAATTTAAGAGAGCCGTGAAGACTGCACTCTTCCGGCAGGCCTACCCAGTTCAATTTTAAGATTTTTTAATAATGTATTTGTTTTTATCTGTTTTAATGGTTTATCTATTTTATTGTTTTTATATTTATATTTATTGTTGTTCCCTGCCTCGATCTGGATGGAGAGGCGGGTTAGAAATGAAATAAATAAATAAATAATAACACGTAAATGACTTTCCACCCTGACTTTCCACCAGGTCCTGGTCTTGTGCAAACTGATGCAGAAGTCTTCCCAGTAAGTATGTTTGTAATGGTAGCCCAGGATTGTGAATGCACCAGGGTGCTGAAAGAATACAATCAATCACTGTTAAGTGATCTTGAATATGGGTCATGGGTTCCATAAATGAAATGACAAGCCACAATCTGTTTACTCTAGTCCAGAGTAGCCCTATTAATGATCGGAAGTGCTCCATGATGAGTTTTCAAGTTGCAGCCATAAGCCTCTAGTGGGCATTTAGCAGCAATAGGAAGATGATCAATTGGTTTCTTGATGACAATACATTATTTGGGCTGATTTCCCACTTTATTTGGAGAGTTCCATTTCGGTAGGTTTTGCTTATCATAGGACCTCATTTATCTGGGTCTTCTGTACATAACTCTACATACACTGGTCATTCTTCATGTCCCTTCTCTACTTTATAACCCTATAAATCCTCATTTCTCCATCTATTCTAGATAAAGACGACACTTACCCTAGGTGAAGCAGAATTGACCATGCCTCTTTTGCTGGAGTTCAAATGGATGTTCAGTGCAGGAGTCCAGCTACTACAGAACATTCAGCCCCTACTAGCTTCACAATGGCCCCTGAGTGTATGCCAGCATGTCTGGATTATGGAAATTGGAAGCATGTCTTTAAGAAGCTCATTCCCTCTGACACTGCAACATTTCACAGCTGTGCCCCTCCCTGGAGAAGACAGATCAGACAAGAGCGACACATGCCTTCGTCACGTCCTCTTTAGACTACTTCAATGTGCTCTACATGGAGCTGCCCTTGAAGAGTGTTCAAAAACTGCAGCTGGTGCAAAATGTTGCAGCCAGGTTGCTTTCTGGTAATTCCATATTATACCATCCTGGCATTAGTTCCACTGGCTTCCAGTTTGTTTCCAGGCCAAATTCAAATGCTGGCTCTTACCTGTAAAGTCCTAAATGGGGCCAGGATATCCGAAAGACCTCCTTTTGAATGAATCCATCTCAACTGAGACTCCTTGGTGTGTCCCAGCATTGGAAGAGCCTAGATTAGTGGGAACGCAGGAGAGGGCCTTTTCACCCATATTATGGAACTCCTGCTCTAGGGAAATTAGATTACTCCCTTCTATGTTGAGTTTTTGGCAAGAGGGAAATATATTTCTGTTCTGGTGAGTGGTGATAGATAGATAGATAGATAGATAGATAGATAGATAGATAGATGATAGATAGATAGATAGATAGATAGATGATAAATAGATATGAGGTTGATAGCTGGAGTTTACTCTTTTGGAGGTTTTAGTCCTCTGTTCTTAATCCTGGTTACTATTTATTTATTTATTTATTTTAATATTTGTTCTGTACGCTACCTTCAGGGCTTGTAGCTGAAATCACCTTATAAATATTTTAATTAATTAATTAACTAATGAATAAACTAGCAACCCTAACAGGTTTAAGAGATTTAACAACACTTAAAAGTTTGGTCATCTGCTAGGTGATAAACATATTGGTGCCCTCCACACACACACACACACACACACACCTTAAGAGGATTTCTAAACACTGGCCTGGAAACAGTCTCATGAGAGAATTGATTATACATTATGTAAGACTGTTCGTAATAACTGCCGGGGGTGGGGGTGGGAGTGGGGGGGACATGGCTGATGGTTTCTGCCTGATGGTTTCTTTGTGATTACAAAGCAATGCCGGTCTTTGAAAGCCCAATTCCAAGGCAAAATTTCATAGCTTTTGGTTAAAGCTATATTAGAAATACATGATTGTCCTTAAATAGCTCCTTCAGCGTTCTGCCTGGTTCTGACTGAAACCCAGAGTGGATTCACTGCCACCAGCCTTCACTGCATAGGGGCATTTTGAAGGGTCGCTGCTGGGGGCCCCAACCCTGCCCCCTCCTGGCTTGTTGCAGAGTCACGCCTGCCATTTCACCCCCACCCCCCACCCAACGATCCGTGAAGAGCGCACTTACTCTCCAAAGAAAAGGTAAGTCCTTTTTTTGTTTTGTTTTTTTAAAAAAAAAGGAAAAGGAAAAAAAAATGCCCCCACCCCACCCCACCATCCTGGGGATGGCAGACTTGCTTCCCCCCTCCCTTGATGGGCACGGAGCCACGCCGCACAGCTCTGTGCCCATTTCTGGTGCCCACTTACTTGCAAGTGAGCAGGCAACAGGTGGCACAGGTGCCCACACCTCCCGCGGGCTCGGGACGTTCCCAGGGCCGCAGGACGTGGACTGAAAAGTCAACCCCAAAAACAGTGACTAAATGGAGACAGTTGGAACATATGAAAAACCATTCCTCCCACCCCCCAATTAAAAAAAATAAAAGATCAGATCTGTTTGAAAGCACCCTCTGCTGGAGATGCAAGGACCTTCCCCACGTAAGGAGATCCAGACGCCCGGCTCACAAACCGACAAGCCTGCAAACATATTAGGATACCCTGGTCATCCAAATGCCAGTTTCCACCCCGTGCGGCCCCCACACTGAGGAATTCAAGCTTTTATTATGAGGGGAAACTTCTGCTTTAATCAAGACTCTGGGATCTTTCCTGCGACCGCCTGAGGGGGGGAAGGATCTGCATCGTGGAAGTGGTGTGTGTGACCGGGGGCGGGGGGTAAGCACTTTAACTATAAACGCATCAGTGTGTGAGATTGAAAGGTAACACACTCTCGGAGGGCTCTGGAACAATAGAGCCGAGTCTGGGTTTCATTTGCACAGGCCGTGCGGTGGGAATATATCTAATCAAATAAAGGGAAAATGAAAAAGCCTCTTCCCCTCCCCTTAAAACTTTAATTTTGTTAATTGCATTAATCAAAAAAACATGCAATGTTCTCTTGTGCCTGCACTCTCCCCCCCCCCTTCTCTCTCCCTTGTGAGAACAAAGACAGCATAGGGGCAAATGCGGGGCTTGAAATGTTCAAAGAGAGGTGCTAGGACTTGAGCCTAAAATGAATCATGCTCTCTGACCCATCACCCCATATGGGTGGAGGCCGCCTTTCAGGTTCACTTATGAGAAAAGCAGCCTGCACCTACTGAGCAGTACTCTCTCTCTCTCTCTCTCAGCTCCTGCTGCAAGCTCCAAATCAAGCCAGATGCAAGTAAACAGATCCGTGAGCGTCAGACTAGATCTGACCCAAAGGCGTCGAACTGGGGTCTTCAACATGAATGGGCAAGCCCCCGTGGCAGCCATTTTGTCAGAGCATCCATGAAACTCTCTCAAAATTCCAACTGGGCCCACTGACCCAAAAGGGTTGGGAATTTCTGATTGATAGAGTGAATGTTCAATTTTAACAGCAAAAGGGAAGTGGGGGCCGGGCTCAACCATCTTCTTGATGCTTGCTACTCAACTCCATACAATCTGCGTCCCTCAGTGCTTAGCAAACCTGCTAGAGTGGCCATGCATCCTCTTTCCTTCCTTTGTTAGAAGGAATCCTTTTCTTGATGGGCTGACCAGTCCACATCCAGTTTAGAGAGGGCTGAGCCTCAGTGACAAGGGCCTAAGGGTGTAGAGGAAGGGAGGGAGCGAGGGAGCGAGGGAGCGAGGGAGCGAGGGAGGGAGGAGACTTACCTGCTTCTGTGATCCCCCCAGGGTCTATTATTATTATTATTATTATTATTATTATTATTATTATTATTTTATATCTCTGAAATGCTACCTGTTGCACACACAGGGCCAGCTGGACAGGCAAAGCTGAGGAGTCTCAATGCCTGGAGGAGGCATGAGGGGTTTAGATTTGGGACTAGCCAAACCTATGCTAAAAGGACAACTTCCACTTGAACAACTTGGCACGCGCCAAGTTGAGCAAGTGGGGGGGTCCACAGACTGGTGTCAAGGGGGGCGAGCTGGCAGACATCCGCTGAGCTTAAGGCCCAACTGGATATTCTCCAATAAACTTCGTCTTCAACTGGGTCCAAAAAGATACAACGGTCGCCAGGTGAGCCTCCATGGGAAGCTCATTTGGCTTTAAAAGGAACCTAGATATACAGTCATCTCTGAATAACAACCTCAATCAGGAGGCCAGGAAAGGGTGCTCTAGTGGGGACGTCACTCTATGTGGACCTAGTGCCTAGTAAAAGGGTCAGACCAGCGCAATATCACTGTGGGCGATTTCACCAAAATCATGAAGAATGGGCTAATGTCTGATTGACCAAAAAGTTCAGATTCAGAGTGACCTTGAGATATTTGAGAACATTTCACACATCCTCTCCTTGGGAATATCTGAGATCTTGGGTACAAGGGAGGCATCCAAAGGGGAAAGTGTTGCAGTAAAGGGCAACTTGAATTTCCATGCATGTTTCATTCACAACAAAAAAAAAGTAAAATTCCGTGCTACCCTAAACAAGCATGCCCTAGGACAGTTGGTAACCAGAGGGGTTGGACCCTGGACTACTGGGGGGGGGGGGGGTTCCCGGTTGTTTTCACAAGGGATGCTTAAACCAGTTTGTACATTTCATGTGGGCCAAACTACAGGTCACACTTTCTGGAAGCATGTACTTTTTATTATTATTTATTGGTATGCACCCGCAATTTTGATCCGTTTCCCTTTCGCGATTGTAGCTATACCGGAGCCTCTCTTTTCACTTTCTTTGCTCTCCCGTTATTGAGCTTGCCTCACCCCGCCCCTTCTCCTTCCCCCTCCACTTCATTGGTTCTTGTCGGGTGATGGACAGTCATTCCATGCAGACCCGTGGCGAAAGCAGCCAGCAATCTGCCTTTGCAAGCCCCATACTAAGGGCATGCCTATGAGTGTGTGTGTATGCTGGCCACCGCATTGAGGACAACTTACTAAAGAGCAGGCATGGGCTCCTTCCTCAGCCATGTTGGGGTGGGGGCCTAGGGGATCAGGTCTGATCTGGACGCTAAGGGGTTAAAGGAAGAAAAGACTTAGAGGCACCTGCACCCACACCCAGCAACCAATCAGGCAGCAAGGTCAAAAGCCCAGAGGGAAAGTAGGAAAGAGAGGGAGTGTGCTGGAGGAGGAGATCCACCCTGCCCTCCCCTTTCGTAAGCCCCCAACAAAGAAAAAAAATGAGAAGGAGGGGAAATATTCCAGACTTTCCCGGTGCCAAAATACATCGCAACAAGGGGGGAAGGGACGCGATGAGAGCAGGACAGAGGCGAAGTCACGCCAGTACCGTGGCTGCAAATACATATACAAGGCAAGGCGAGTGTGCGATAAATCGCTGGCGTGATGGAGCCCTTAATCTGGTCACTTTTAATTTGAAGAAAAAGGTGGCTCATGCTCCCAGTCTGAGTTGGGGATCCATGCTGGGTTCCCATCACAAACCTGCATGCCCCCGCTCCCCACCCCCACCCCAGCTGCTATTTGCCCCTGAAGATACTGTTTGGAGTAAATAGTAGGGGTGTGCATCGGATCGGATCCGATCCACGATCCGAATCCGATCCGACCCAAAATCGGGAAAATCCGATCCGATCCGATCCGATCCGACCAACCTCCGATCCGATCCGATCCGATCCGATGAGGTCCGATCCGGATCGGACGCCATTTTGAATGCTTTTTCCCATAGCCAAGTATTGTTTTACAAAAACGCCTATAACTTTTTCATTTTTAAAGATAGAAGGATGAAACTTGGGGACATTGTAGACTGGTTAGGGATAGTTATCTGTGAGAAATTTCAGAAAGATTGGTGCATGCGTTTTGTGGCAATTAATTTTTTAATAAATACCCAGGAATGCTTATAACTTTGTCATTTTTAAAGTTACAAACATGAAACTTTGCCACATTGTAGGAGGTACCTTGGGACCTATGTGTGTGAAATTTCAGAAACATAGGTGCTTGCCTTGTGTGGCAATTAATTTTAGAAAAATGGGTAGTAGTGGGGTAAATACAGTTACGCCTCCCATTTTTTTATTTTTTAAGATACAAACAGGAAACTTGGGCACATTACAGATACCACTTGCCTTGATATGTGAGTGAAATTTCAGAAACATTGGAGCTTGCCTTGTGTGGCAATTAAGTTTTGAAACAATGAGGAAAGAAACACCTATAACTTTGTCATTTTTAAAGTTACACACATGAAACTTTGCCACATTGTAGGTGGTACCTTGGGACCTATGTGTGTAAAATTTCAGAAACATAGGTGCTTGCCTTGTGTGGCAATTAATTTTAGAAAAATGGGTAGTAGTGGGGTAAATACAGTTACGCCTCCCATTTTTTTAGTTTTGAAGATACAAACAGGAAACTTGGGCACATTACAGGGAACACTTCACTTGATATGTGTGTAAAATTTCAGAAACATTGGTGCTTGCCTGGTGTGGCAATTAATTTTTGAAACAATGAGGGATTCATTGGACAGCACTTGCCCATAAGGATTCATTGGACAGTACTTTCCCATAGGGAATCATTGCATTGCACTTTCCCATAGGGAATCATTGCATTGCACTTTCCCACTGAGAAATACAGTTATGCCTCCCACATTTTTATTTTTGAAGATACAAACAGGAAACTTGGGCACATTGTAGACTGGTTAGGGATAGTTATCTGTGAGAAATTTCAGAAAGATTGGTGCATGCGTTTTGTGGCAATTAATTTTTTAATAAATACCCAGGAATGCCTATAACTTTGTCATTTTTAAAGTTACACACATGAAACTTTGCCACATTGTAGGAGGTACCTTGGGACCTATGTGTGCTAAATTTCAAAAACGTAGGTGCTTGCCTTGTATGGCAATTAATTTTAGAAAAATGGGTAGTAGTGGGGTAAATACAGTTACGCCTCCCATTTTTTTATTTTTTAAGATACAAACAGGAAACATGGGCACATTACAGGGAACACTTCACTTGATAGGTGTGTAAAATTTCCGAAAGCTGGGTCCAGGCATGTGGTGGCAATTAATTTTTGAAACAATGAGGAAAGAAACGCCTATAACTTTTTTATTTTAAAAGTTAGAAGTCTGAACATTGCTCACTTTGTAGATGGGTTAGGGGTAGATATGTGTCAGAAATTTCAGAATGATAGGTCCAGGCATTTGATGGCTATGGAATTTTTAGATTAAATGTTTCAAAAAATGTTCCACAGAGGCCAGGTCTTCCTTTCCTCCCCCTCCCGCTTCCCGCGAAGAAAAGGAAACACTGTCTCGTCTCGATCCCTTTGATCCTTGCTAGTATCCATTACAGGGCTCGTGTCTGCTTTCCTACTTTCACTTTTTTACTCAAGCAGACACGAGCCCTGTAATGGATACTAGCAAGGATCAAAGGGATCGAGACGAGACAGTGTTTCCTTTTCTTCGCGGGAAGCGGGAGGGGGAGGAAAGGAAGACCTGGCCTCTGTAGAAATTTTTTTGAAACATGTAATTTAAAAATTCCATAGCCATCAAATGCCTGGACCTATCATTCTGAAATTTCTGACACATATCTACCCCTAACCCATCTACAAAGTGAGCAATGTTCAGACTTCTAACTTTTAAAATAAAAAAGTTATAGGCGTTTCTTTCCTCATTGTTTCAAAAATTAATTGCCACCACATGCCTGGACCCAGCTGTCTGAAATTTTACACACCTATCAAGTGAAGTGTTCCCTGTAATGTGCCCATGTTTCCTGTTTGTATCTTAAAAAATAAAAAAATGGGAGGCGTAACTGTATTTACCCCACTACTACCCATTTTTCTAAAATTAATTGCCATACAAGGCAAGCACCTACGTTTTTGAAATTTCACACACATAGGTCCCAAGGTACCACCTACAATGTGGCAAAGTTTCATGTGTGTAACTTTACAAATGACAAAGTTATAGGCATTCCTGGGTATTTATTAAAAAATTAATTGCCACACAAGGCAAGCACCTACGTTTCCGAAATTTCATACACATGGGTCCCAAGGTACCACCTACAATGTGGCAAAGTTTCATGTGTGTAACTTTAAAAATGACAAAGTTATAGGTGTTTCTTTCCTCATTGTTTCAAAACTTAATTGCCACACAAGGCAAGCTCCAATGTTTCTGAAATTTCACTCACATATCAAGGCAAGTGGTATCTGTAATGTGCCCAAGTTTCCTGTTTGTATCTTAAAAAATAAAAAAATGGGAGGCGTAACTGTATTTACCCCACTACTACCCATTTTTCTAAAATTAATTGCCACACAAGGCAAGCACCTATGTTTCTGAAATTTCACACACATAGGTCCCAAGGTACCTCCTACAATGTGGCAAAGTTTCATGTTTGTAACTTTAAAAATGACAAAGTTATAAGCATTCCTGGGTATTTATTAAAAAATTAATTGCCACAAAACGCATGCACCAATCTTTCTGAAATTTCTCACAGATAACTATCCCTAACCAGTCTACAATGTCCCCAAGTTTCATCCTTCTATCTTTAAAAATGAAAAAGTTATAGGCGTTTTTGTAAAACAATACTTGGCTATGGGAAAAAGCATTCAAAATGGCGTCCGATCCGGATCGGACATCTGGTCCGATCCGATCCGACCAGCCTCCGATCCGATCCGATCCGATCCGACCCCCCAGGTCCGATTCCGATCCGCTATCCGATCCGATCCGGGGGGTCAGTGCACATCCCTAGTAAATAGTTCCACGTTGTTTGCAGCGCAAACCAACATTGGCTAGAACGTTTTCCTTCCAGTCCCGCAGAAGCGACTTTCACACACAGAGCCAAATTCCATAAGAGAGGCTCAAAGGGAATTTTAGGGTCATGTGTGAAAATAGCTTTTGTTTATCTCCCTCAAGTTGTCCCGTGCTTGACATTATTATGTGTTGTTGCTGTTTTTCATTGAACGTTGTTTTATCGAGTAGCACCGGGAGCACTAATTGTGTTTTATTGTATTTTCCTAAAGCACGCCAACCCTCGACTGACAAGAGAGACACGGAAACTAATAAACCCTTGCTGTTTGTCATTTTAAAACGTATTAATTACCTTCCCGTCAAAACCACTCAAAACAACGTACAGCCGTAAAAATATTCCAAACAAACATGTTTGCCAGAAATCAGCGATAAATACAGCAACAAGCAGCAATGGTGGAGGTATCACACATCTGCCAAGTTTAAATTACAAGGCCTGAGAAAGAAAAAAGAAAGGAAAAGGATTTTGCTAAGTGCAAGAAAATAACGAATGATGTAGACTGATGGGCTTCTTAATTCTACAGCTATGGTGCCACTCCTAAGCAGGCCCTGATGCAAATGCTGCAATAGCTAATTCTTACAAAAATAAGGGGGTGGCATGGAGCAGGCCCTCTCCTGCATATCTTAAGGCTCTGGGAGGCCCACAGGTTTTAAACGTGCAGGAAGGAGCGCTATTCTTCTTTGCATCAGGAAAATTGAATTGTATTTATTTATTATTTATTTATTTAAACATTTGCATCCTGCTCTATATCGCAAAAATCTCAGGGCAGCGTAGAGATAAAAGCATACAAACAATATAAAACAATAAATATACACAGCTAAAACCAAATTAAACCTTTAATAAGCTAAAACCAGTGTAGAATTTAAAAACAGTAAAACCATTTAAAACTATGTGCAGGCTTGGTAAATTTAACAATCAAAAGCTTTGATAAAAAGTCAGGTCTTAACTTGGCACCGAAAAGAAGGTAGTGCTGGCGCCAGTCGGGCCTCCAGGGGGAGGGCATTCCACAGCCGGGGTGCCACAACAGAGAAAGCCCTCCCCCATGTCCCACCATAGCATATATCTCATGTTGGTGGGATGTGGAGGAGGGCTTCTTCAACAGATCTCAAGTCTCAGGCAGGCATATATAGGGAGAGGCGCTCCCTCAAGTATCAAGGTCCCAAGCTTTTTAGGGCTTTATATGTCCTTACCAACACCATGAATTCCAACCAGAAACGTATAGGCATCCAATGCAGTTCTTTTAAGGTTGGTGTTATATGATCTTTATAGGATGCTCTGGTGAGCTCTCTAGCTGCTGCATTTTGCACCAGCTGCAACTTCTGAGTCGTCTTCAAGGGCAGCCCCATGTAGAGTGCATTGCAATAGTCTAATCGGGAAGTTACCAGCACATGGACTACCATGGCTAGGTTGTCCCTGTCCAGGAAAAGACATAGCTGGTGGATCAGCCGAAGCTGACCCCAAGTACTCCAGGCCACAGAGTCCACCTGCGCCTCTACTGACAAGGATGGATCTAGGAGTATTCCCAAGCTACTCACCTGCTCCTTCAGAATTGCCACCTGGCTTGTTCCAGGGGATGCAGATAAAGCTCCCCCAATTGGCACACTGATTCCTTGGAAATTGCATAGTCCCTCTACTTGTACTTCAGTTTTCACTTCATCCTATCATGCAACTGCATCTATTGCTATTATGAGCCTTCTATGCAAGTAGCAGGCCTAGGGTAGTGTCAGGGGACACTATTGGATGGATGTACTTCAGGGTGACCAGATAAAATCCAGGTCAGGGCTCATGTAACTTTAAAGTTGTAGAGAAAAGGGAATTTCAGCCAGTGTCATTTGTATGCAGTTAGTTCCTGGTGAAATTCCCTCTTCATCACAACAGTTAAAGTTGCAGGGGCCCTGCCTTCTTTTGTATATGGTCACTCTAGTATAGTGCCTGCACCTTTAACTGTTGTGATGAAGAGGGAATATCACCAGGAACTAACTGCATACAAATGACACTGGGTGAAATTCCCTTTTCTCTACAACTGTTAAAGTTACATGAGCCCTGACCTGGATTTTATCTGGTCACCCTAATGTACCTATGACTAGGAATGTCAGAGAAATCTGCAACAGAATCAAATGAGTTCTAATTTCTGTGAATCTGACCCACAGATCCCACAGCAGACCAGCTTTTCCCGAGCGCACAGATTCCATGGACTTGTGGACTGGTCTTTTAACTTCCTCAAACTTTACGCAAACTTAGCCATGGAAAAAATACGTTAAAATAAAAAAAACACTGATCAAAAATGTACATTTCCCCCATAACCTAAAACATGAATATGTGCATTGCGGAGGGATGTGTGCATTTGTGGGGGATTGGCACATTTGCACAAGTGCAAATTTGCACCAATGAGAATTTGCACAACTGCAGGAAATGGGGTAGGGGATCTGATTCCGTCATTAAGAAGATGATGGAACATAAGGCACTTGACAATCTGTGAAATGCAGATGGAATGGATTTTACCAAATCTGCACATCTCTACCTGTGACATTCCTATGATGAGCAATACAAGGTTGTGCTCTAGAGAAAGAAAAAACATGAGAGAGAGAGACCACTCAAACATCTGGTATTGACTGGAACACATTCCTGACCACACAGGCATCGTAGAAAAAGTTCACATAATTTAGTATTATTTACTTCCTTTCTTCCTCCCAGGTGGAGAGGTTACACAAAAGGGGGGGCTGGGATAAGGCTGCAATCCTATGCACACTTACCTGGGAGTAAGCCCCTTTAAATATATCCAGTCTAACTTCTGAGTAAACATGCAGGTTCCCAGCTATCCTGAATAAATATGGTCCAGAGATCAGATTAATTGCATGAGATAAGAAGGACCCTATTTCCTGAATAAACATGCATCGGATTGAACTGTAAAACAATGCAGAAAATAAGATAAGCTAAAAGCCAAACAATTATAAAAGCAGCATATCAAAATCAGCAAAACTAAAATGGCATCTGAAAAGCTTGGGGAAATGAAGTCCCTCTGTTTAGCAGCCACTTACTTCATCTCAGATCAGGGCTGGCCCAAAGCATTTTGCTGCCTGAAGTTGAGAAGCCCCCCCCCTCCACACATACCCCAGTCAATGTGCATTGTACCTAGGGCCAACCAACGTATTTTGACACCTGAGGCAGAAAATCCCAGAAATCTCCCCCTCTCCCTGGCTGCAAAAAATACAATATGTTGGATACAGACATAGTCATACTTAGAATAGAACCACTGAAATTGATAGGACTCATGCTAGTCATGACAACATTATAGCCCATTGATTTGATGTGTCTGCTCTAAGTATGATCAAGGCCCTTTCTACACCCAAGGGTGTAGAGGGAGGGAGGGGGGAGGATTGCGGACTTACCAGCTTCCGTGATCCTCCCTGGCCACCCAAACAGGAAGTGCGACGTCCCGGAAGGGAACAGGGACATTGCACTCGTGGCGGGTGCTTTTTAATTTAAAGGGGCAAAGCAAGGACCACTCAAAAAGGGAAGCGGAAACCACCACCCACCCACCCCACACACACACTGCGGCTCCGTGCCCATTTCACGTCCTGGAATGGTGGGAAAACTGGGATACCACGGGTTCCGCTACCCAGGGGTTTTCCCAGAGTCAACCCGGGGTCATCCCTGGATCCCCTGTGTGTCATTTGCATGCACAGGGACGACCCAGACACAACCCTGAGAAAAATCCATAGTGTAGGCAGGGCCCAAGTCTAAACTGAACCCATTAATAATCAATAACCATTTGCTGCTTTTTCATAATACCTCTGCCTAATGATAGGGCCGGCCCTGCCAAGGCAAATGTCTCTCTAAAACAAATGCATCTTGCCTATGTATCTAAAAGCCCGGGAGAAGACCACAACCACAACTCTTGCGGTGGATCATTCTACAGTCTCCCAGCTTTTGTCCTTGCTATTATGACTTTCCCATATTAATGGGATACAGAGGAGGGCTTTCAAAGACGTTCTGAACATATGGCTATTAGGAATACAAAACAAAAGGATAATGGCTTGTTTTTGTTCCGTTACCCCTTCCGTCTAAAGACCTTACTGGAGGAATATAGATTCTCTTTCTTGTTTCCACTTTTTAGGAATGTGGGGGCCTGTCCTTGCCAAATTGCTTCATGACTGGAGAATATAAAGCAATGTTTCCTTGCCTCTTGACTGTTCCAATTTTTCATCAGGTGGCTGAAAAACTAAAAAAAATGATGGAACAATTAGTTTCATGGCAAACACTTCAAAAAAGATTGCCGGGTTCTCTCCCCACCCTCCTCTGTAATGCCTTAAAGGTGCACAGCTGAGGAAGCAAGAGAGAACATTTAACTTATTAATGCCAAGCTTAAAATACCTCCTCATAAATTCTGTTTGGTGCGGCCTTGTATGCTGTGCCAAAACTACCCTTGTTGCTGTGAGGATCAATCCTACTTCTGCATCCGAAAACGAAGTCCGGAGGAGCATCCTACGTTACAAATTTAAAGCAGTGTTGGGCCTGTTTACCTATCCTAGCTCCCAGCACATGGAACCCCGGGCAGGAGAGGTGGTGATTGTACTGTTACAAAGCTATATTTCCCAGGGTTCCTTGGTGGAAGCCCATAGCGAGGAACATAGAGTACCCAAACAGGCTGTCTTCTCCCATATCTCCATGGCGTTCATAAGATCCCTTCTGGAACAGACTAAAGACCTCTCTAGTCTAGCATCCTGTTTCCACACTGGCTAAGCAAATGCATCTTGGAGACCCCCTAAACAGGACATGATAGGAACAGCCCTTTCCCACTGTTGTTCCACAGCAGTTGGTATTCATAGGCATACTTCCTCCAATCGTGGAGGAGGTAGCAGATAGCCATCATTTCTAGTAGCCATTGATAGGCTGGTTTCGGACGACACTTTAGGCAACGGAGGAGTTAATAACACACTCACCGTGCGTCATTCTGCCGGTACTCTCCCCATGACATGTGTGCGGCTGACAGTCCCAGCATCCTTCCGGGCTGTAGTGTCTCCTCCCTCCCACCTCCCTCAGTCCTCCAGCCGTATCCCAGCATGCACCGCAAGTTCTGTCGGCTGTATCATAGCAGCCGGGAGGGGGGGGGGGTTGCTCTGGCCGGCAGAACTCTATACCCAAATTGAATAGTGGAAGCCCGTTGTTTTTCTCTGTTGTTTAAGTGACCCAAATAGTGTACTGTCAGTTGTGTGTGCGTTGTGTGTTGCCCTCCACATGACACGATAAGCGACACAAATGACGATTGTTTCCCCCCACCCTCCATTGATTATCATGTCGTCCGAAACCAACTGTAGTGTTACTCTTATTGAGCCATCTCAATGGATGGGCAACCCACCTCCACATCTTGCAGAAGTGAATCCCATCAGTTAACTCTGCACTGTGGGAAGCGTGTCTTGAATCTCCCACCTATCAGATTCGTGAGATGACTTCACTGGTCTAATATTTATAAGAAGGGGGGGGAAACATATCCATTTCCACTTTCTCCATATCATGTATTATTCAAACTAAAAAGCCCCAAACGTTGGAATGTTTCTTAAAAAATGGGAGTTGGTTAGGGTGACCATATGAAAAGGAGGACAGGGCTCCTGTATCTTTAACGGTTATATTGAAAAGGGATTTCAGCAGGTCTCATTTGTATCCATGAAGCACCTGGTGAAGTTTCCCCTTCATCACAACAGTTAAAGCTGCAGGAGCCGTGCCCTCTTTTGTATCTGGTCACTCTAGTATAGCAGGACAGGGTTCTTGCAGCTTTAACTGTTGTGATGAAGAGGGAATTTCACCAGGTGCTGCATGGATACAAATGACACCTGCTGAAATTCCCTTTTCAATATAACTGTTAAAGATACAGGAGTCCTGTCCTCCTTTCCATATGGTCATCCTAGAGTTGGTTGCCTTTTCCTCCAAAGTTTCCAGCACTACAATATCCTTCTTGAGATGCAGTGACCAGAACTATGCATGGTGAACTCTTCTACACGAGGCTGTTGATGTCTTGCCTCCACCAGAGTCCTCATTATCAGAGGATGAAGGGGAAGAGCACGCTCCAGCAGATCCTGGGGAAGTAAGGTGACCATATGGAAAGGAGGACAGGGCTCCTGTATCTTTGGGTGCCTCTTCACGAGAGGTTTAATGCTCTTTGAAGTCTCATTAAAAAATTTACCTCCACACCAGCGGAGCGCAAATGGGGCGTAGAGGCGCGTTATCCCTCCGATTATGCGCATTATCGAATGCATGTTAAACAGTGAGTTTTATTTTGCTCCGGCTGTTAAAGCGCATTTTGACTGTGTGAATATGCGCTTATGCACATTAACTACTTCTAAACCGCATTTTGGAGATCCGTTAATGCGCTTCGCCGCCTCTCGCCACCTCTCGTGCAGAGGGATTAGGCGTGATTATGCGCATAATCGCCTAACCGGGCGCAAAAGCGAATCCTTGTAGAGGGGACCTTTAACAGTTGTAGAGAAAAGGGAATTTCAGCAGGTGTTATTTGTAGGCATGCAGCACCTGATGAAATGCTCTCATCATCACAACAGTTGAAGCTGCAGGAGCCCTGTCCTCTTTTGTAGAGTGACCAAATAAAATAGAGGGAAGGGCTCCTGCAGCTTGAACTGTTGTGATGAAGAGGGAATTTCACCAGGTTCTTCATATATACAAATGACACCTGCTGAAAATCCCTTTTCTATACACCTGTTAAAAATGCAGGAGCCCTGTCCTCCTTTTCATATGGCCACCCTATGGGGAAGGAACTAGCTGCCAAGTTGAACAGGACCCCTTACTTTCAGAGGGCAGGCAAGACCCAGCTGAAGTCCCTTTAACAGAGTCAGATGATGATCACAAGGCTCCTCCAACCCCAGCTGAACACAGGTGAATGAGAGTGAGTGATCGGAAACTACAGTGCTAATTAGCAGCACCCGGTATCAGGAGTTAAAACGCTCAAAGCAGCACAGGGAATATGCTGGAAATAACGTGCACACCTCAGTGTTTGGCCCATCCAGCTCTCTGTGTGTCTGGACTCCCTGCTGAACCAAGACCCCTGGAACCATGACCCCAACTCTGCCTGCATCCAGAAGCCCTGCTCAGTGACTCCAGGACTGTACCATTTGACTCTGCAGGCATCCCAGGTAACTGAGGAATCCAGCTGCAGTTTCTCTGGCTTGGCCTCCACACTTGATAACAACAGCCATAAATCTCTGCTTGTAGCTGGCTAACATGGACAGTTAATTGCTACTTCCTGTTTTGTTGCAGTATTGAGATCCAAGCTCAAAAGAGGGTTTCCTTTCCTGCTTTTATACAACATAACCTCTAGGTGGCATTGTGGTATAGAGGAATATCACTACGGCTGTGAACGGACCCCCCCCAATCCAATCCGGATCCGGATCCCAATCTATCAGGTCCAGATCGGGTCCGTTCACAGCACTCCCTCCCACTCTCCCTGCTCTCTCCCTCCCTCCCCCAACTCTCCCTGTTTACCTGCTGCCTCCTCTGTGTTGTCCTGCCATCGTCCTCCCTCCTCGCTGTGGGCTGGCCGCTTTCCCGCTCACAGCGGGTGACATCGAGGAGGCAGGACGATGCGGAGGACAAGGGGGGACGATGAGGAGGAGACAGCAGGTAAGCAGGGAGAGTGGGGGGAGAGAGGGAGAGAGAAAGCGTGGAGAGCGAGAGGGAGTGCTGTGACCAGATCAGGATCGCGGATCCGATTGGGCCCGATCCAATTCAGATCTGGGATCCGGAGGTCCGAATCAGCCCAATCTGCTCCAGATTTGGGATCCGGATCCAGATCCCGTCACAGCCCTAAATATAACAATTATACGAGTAGGAAAATAGCTTTCCTTTCACTTTCAGAAGTAATACTCCATTTCCCCACTCTAAAAAATAACCACCGGGAAAGTGCTCTGAAAAAACAGAAGTGAAATTGGAGGAGCACGATGTCATCTAATGAACCCATAAACAACCGTTAGTAAAGAATCATGAGGGCGCAATTAATGCCTTGTGTAGGAAAGCTCGGGCTTCCAAGTGTGGCTGCACCATAGATTTCCATAAAGGCATTATGACATTGGTTTGATTTTCAATCCCTTTCCAAATGATCCCAAGTAGGGGTGTGCACGGACCCCCCGGATCGGATCGGGACCCGGATCGGGACCTCCAATTTTGTCCCGGACCGGTTCGGACAAAATCGGAGGCCCCCCGGACCGGATTGAGTCCGATCCCGACCCAAAAATCGTACATTTTTGGATCGGCCGCCATTTTTTTCCCCATAGACTTGCATTGCAATGCAAGTCTATGAGGAAAAAATGGCGGCGGGTGGGTAAGGGGGGGCCTAACTCCCTCCCCCCCCCGGGGCCGTCCGCTGTGGACGGCCCCGGCAGGTAAACCCCCTCCCCCGCGCTCCCTACCCCCCCTGGGGCCGCCCGCTTCCATCCGCTGGCGCCCGCGGGCGCCAGCGGATAGAAGCGGACGGCTCCGGGGGGGGGGTAAGCCCCCTTCCCCGCCACTGCTTACCTTCTCGGCCCGTCCGGCGCTGGCGGCTACTACCAGCGGGCTCCGCGGCCTACTCTCGAGTAGCGCGCCGGGTGATTACATCACCCGGCGCGCCACCCTAGAGCAGGCCGCGGAGCCTGCTGGGAGTAGTAGGCGCCGGCGCCGGACGGGAGCCCCCGGGCCGGGCAGGTAAGGGCCCCCCTCCCCCCTCCGCGCGCCCCCTCCTCCCCTCCACGCACCCCCTCCTTACCTT
The DNA here is from genome assembly GCA_029215795.1 of Anniella stebbinsi. Lineage (NCBI taxonomy): Eukaryota > Metazoa > Chordata > Lepidosauria > Squamata > Anniellidae > Anniella > Anniella stebbinsi. The sequence continues at coordinate 357,470,516 of JARDYH010000002.1, read as the reverse complement.
TCCGGCCCGGCGGCTCCCGTCCGGCGCCGGCGCCTACTACTTCCAGCAGGCTCCGCGGCCTGCTCTAGAGTAGCGCGCCGGGTGATGACATCACCCGGCGCGCCACCCTAGAGCAGGCCGCAGAGCCTGCTGGGAGTAGTAGGCGCCGGCGCCGGACGGGAGCCGCCGGGCCGGGCAGGTAAGGGCCCCCCTCCCCCCTCCGCGCGCCCCCTCCTCCCCTCCACGCACCCCCTCCTTACCTTTCCGGCCCGGCGGCTCCCGTCCGGCGCCGGCGCCTACTACTACCAGCAGGCTCCGCGGCCTGCTCTAGAGTAGCGCGCCGGGTGATGACATCACCCGGCGCGCCACCCTAGAGCAGGCCGCGGAGCCTGCTAGTAGTAGTAGGCGCTGGCGCCGGACGGGAGCCACCGGGCCGAGAAGGTAAGTGCCCCCCTCCTCCCCCCCCCCGCTGTCCACTTTCATCGGCGGGCGCCCACTGGCGCCCGCCAATGGAAGCGGCGGTGGGCGCCAGTGGGCGCCCGCCGATCCGCCGATCCGCCGAACCGGTTCGGAGCTTTTTCGGACCGGTTCGGATTGGATCGGCCGATCCAGCTGCGGGATCGGAAATCGGATAATTTATCCGATTTCCCACTGGACCGGACTCGGATCGTGGATCGGGTCCGATCCAGTGCACATCCCTAATCCCAAGTATGGAATCCACCATTTTCACAACGGTCACATATTGGGTCAAGGTTTTCATTGAGCTGTTTACCAGGTCCTGAGATTGCATTCCTGGTCAGTCATCATCATCTCAGACCCCATCCGTGTAGATGTGAACTTAGGATTTTTTGCCCCCCAAATTCCATTTGCTATTTTAGTGACCCAGTTTGGACTTCCTTTTGGACCTCTTCACAATGTATTTTTGCTTTTACCACCCTGAATATTTCAGTATCATTAGTGCTCTCTCCCAATAGACATTTTTTCTCATGATTGTGATGAAACAGTGTTGCATTCTACTCCCTCCCCCTCCCCCCTCTCCAGCTGCTAATTATTGGGGGGGGGGGAGACTACACATTTGGGCCCTTTCATGCTCCCAACATAATTTCCTTTTCAGAAAAGTAGTCACGGGCTTTCAGTCTCCCATGTTCCTTGGCCTTTATCCTACCCAGCCCTTTCCATCCTTGGTGGAATTTCTGGGCAACATCCCCTAAACGCACCCCCACACAGAGAGTTCATTGCTTCTTTCTAACTGGCGCCTGTTTCAGAAGAACGTTGGGGTTTTTCATTCTTTGGCACTGGGCTTTGGTTCTCATCCTACAACTACCAACATCCAGCTTTCCCATCACAGCACCCTTCGGAGGAAGCCAGCTTTATTCCTCTGGCCCAACAGGGCCATCTCTACCATTTGGCAGAGGGAGGTAGCTGTCTCAGATGACAAATGCAGCAGTGTGTGGGGGCAGAGGCCATTCATTCTCACTGGCTGAATTAGGACTTAACTGCCAGTCCAGTCGGCTTCTGTACATCGAAGGGGGTGGGGGCCCTCTTGTCCTTTCCTTCAGCTAGCAAAATGTCTTGGGTCACCCCTGCCAGCAATCCTCACAAGATATTCCAAACTGGATCTGTTCTTTTAGAAGGCCTTTAGCTGTACTTTAAGGTTCCTTTGTAGGGCATCGCCAGGGCCATCTTGGCTCCACCCATTCCTTCCCAAAAGCTGAGTTCAAAAAGCTTCACAGTGGCTGTTCCAAAATCCTTGGAGAGGGTCAGAGGAAAACCTTTATCCTGGTGGTGCTGGACTCAGGCCAGCCCACACACTCTGCCTCATTGTACAAACATGTCCCTTTCTTCAAGATGTTTCATTATTAGCTCAAACAAAACATCGTATAATCTTCACCCGTAGGCAAAACATTCTTCCAAGTGCAGTTCGTTCCCTCCTGTGAAAAAGTTCCTCTAGTTCTCTCTGCCTTAGAGGGCCATATACACTCCTCTGCTTTATGTTACTGCACGGCCACACTGCTGGTGTAGAAGGATCCCGAGACTCATGGGTTGAGAGAACCTACACATGGTGAGGGGCAGGGAGGCTGAGGGGATAGACCAGTGAGGTACACTGATTTGGCTCCAGGCACTGCTGATGAGGCCACTTGGGGCCCTTTCCAGTAGGGATGTGCACAGCCCAAAAAATTGCGTCGGAATCGTAATCGGAACTTCCAATTTTGAAGTTTATCGGATCGAATCGGAGGTGACTCGTATCGGTTCGGGTCTGATACCAATACAAAATCGGAAGTTCCGTTTACGATATCGGACCGCCATTTTTGGTGCTTTCCTTATAGGCTTGCATTGGGGGAAAGAAAGCTTTCCCCCAATGCAAGTCTATGGGAAAAACATGGCGGCGGGTGAGTGGGGACCTCCCCCTCCCTCCCCCCACTCGCGCTCCTTACCTGCTGCCTCCTCACTGCTGCCCGCTGCTTCCGTACTACTGAGAATTAGGCTTTGAAGCCTGGTTCTCAGTAGAGCAACGGCGCACTGAGTGATGGTGTCACCCGGCGCGCCGGTGCTCTATTGTGGAACAGGTCGCAAGGCCTGTTTTTCAGTAGAACGGATGCAGCAGGCGGCAGCGGACTGCAGTGAGGAGGCAGCAGGTAAGGAGCGTGAGTGGCGGAGGGAGGGGGAGGGAGGTCCCCACTCACCCGCCACCATGTTTTCCCCATAGACTTGCATTAGGGGAAAGCTTTCTTTCCCCCAATGCAAGCCTATGGCGAAACACCTAGAACGCGAGTGGGGGAGGAAGGGAGAGGGAGGTCCCCACTCACCCGCCACCATGTTTTCCCCATAGACTTGCATTAGGGGAAAGCTTTCTTTCCCCCAATGCAAGCCTATGGCGAAACACCTAAAATGGTGGTCCGATTCTCCGATTTTTTCTGATATTAATCGGATCAAAAAAATTGGATCTGGTGAAATCAGAGCTCCTGCGGCCAGCATCGGAATCGGACATCAGAAGTCCGATATGATACACATCTCTACTTTTCAGCGCCGTTCGGGGCTCGCCCAGTCAGGTAGTGATGCCGTGTACTGGACTGTCCTCCACAATATCCAAGCAAGGCCTCATCATTTGTCAGTCATGTAGGGATGGGCAAATTCACCCGGGTCCAAGTTGTCTAATGCTCGCCCCACTGCTGCCACCGCCACCGTTCATCCCCACTTGAGCACCATGTGGGCTTCTTTGGTGGCTCTGTGAGTATCCAATGAGCGCCTGACAACTGTCCACCCGTCCAGCGGGCCTCCATTGATGCACGCAATGGAGACTCTGGAAATTACATAATTCTCCCTGCTGCATAAATGGCAACTGTAAAGGCCTCAGTTATGCAAGAGTAAATGCCCAAACAGAGCGTAATTTCCCCCCCCCCCACATACACACACACACACACCCATGAATACACTGTGGGGCCTGACCGGGTCCGGCAAGGCAGACACAGGGAGTCCTTCAGACTCTGGGACCCAGTCGGGCGCCCACAACATCCCTAGAGACAAGGCAAGCACAATTCTGACAGGCTCACTTAGTCTTTGGGTCGGTATGGATCTTTTCTTGACGCTGAAAGAAAGCTCTGCAGAGTGTTGGAGAAACTCCCAACCGAGGTCCACCTTGTGCTCTTGCGCCCACGGATTCCATTTCCCGTCTACCTCGGGCACCTGCACAGTGTACCGCTACAATTCCATCACCCTCTGCTCTTTGGGCTTCTCCCCCACTCGCACCCCTGCCCCAGCTAATTGACTGATGGGTCCTGCATTCTCCCCTCCCCTCCCCCTCTCATCTCCTTACAGCCGGCAAGCAGCAGGACTCCTGACTCCCCGCAAGCGAAGCACCTTGGGTAGCTCCTTTAGCGTCCTGACTGACACCCGGAGCAGATTCACTGCCCCACTTGCATCGGAGCCACCAAGCTCCACTGAACATAAGGGGGGAAACCTCCAAAGCAGCCCTGTGATGACTGAGCATGCTCGGTAATTGCAGAATGCTAGGGGAGGTTGGAAACAGGGGGGGGGAGGAAATGAGTATATGAAATCTTTAACAGCCGCTCTCCACACTGCAATATGTTGAAGCAGGTCTCTCTCTTGTATATACCATGATCTTAATTCTCTGAGTGCCGTCAGCCCTTGTATATCAAAAACCAGCATTCTCCCCTTTTTTGCAATATGATTTGCACTTTTTCAGATCTTGGGGCTCCCCCAAGCCTACTGATTCCTTCTTGTGCATAGTTTTTTTTGCCACATCAGCAATGGCACTCGCCACTTGTTTATGGGAAACAGGGGGAATGATTGCTGTCGGATCAGGCTCCGAGCCTATCTTATCTTTAGCATGGTTGGGAGGTTCATGTATGGAATCATAGACTACCATAGTTGGAAGGGCCCTATAAGGCCATTGAGTCCCATGTGAGGGAGCCTGAGAAAGAAGCAGGCATTCCCTCCAGCTGCAGTCTGAGAAGCTGGCCCTGAAATTGAACTCTTCTAGACTGCTTCATATCAGTATGGCTGAGGCCAGGAAGTCCATGTGTCCACTAGAATACACTCACAGCAAGCTGGCCATTTAGAGCTGATGCCACTTGACAGGGTATGGACTGGTCTTGCACCAGCCTCTGTCAGCTGTCTGTGTAGACCATCAGGGACCAGGGATGGTGTCAAGGGTAGGTATCCTGCTGAGGACCCACATCCTAGCAAGGGCCCACTGAAAAGAGCACCCTGGACTTGCTCCGCTTCTGTATTATGATTGCAACCTGGTTGTTCACCAGCCTCTCGGTCTGGCCTAGACTGTGGTGGGGATGAGAAGAAGAAGTCGTAGATGCCATTTCTGACATGTTTACTGGCTCTCTACCTATCAACCAAGAAAGCAGTAGCAATGATGAGGAAGAGGAAGAGAAGCAATAGCTGCAGGGAACCATGGCGACGAGAAGGTAGACTCACAGAGGAAGTATCTTGAGGATATCTTGGCCAAGGGCCTTCAAAAACCTGGAGTTGGCCCTGCCAGGGACCAGTATGGACTGGCGCATCCTACAAACCTGGACTGCGGGGTTGAGGGGTGTAGAAACGCTACTCCCAATCATGTCCAGAGGAGCGGCCCTTTCCCCGCTCCTCTGGACAGCTCTATCAATCACAGAAGCTAACGAAGACTAATGCATCCTTGGGATGAGAGGAGTTGACTGAGCTCTGTCTCCATCCGTAGTCCTTGCTGTTTTCCCTAGTGAAGCTCTCCAGTCATCAGTGCCAATGAAGACACAAATTAACATGGCTCCAATTTATAAGGGGATAATGAGCTGAAATAATCTTTCAATTGTGGCTAGCAGCGATGACGCTGGCGTTCTTCACGTACGCGCACGCCCTACCCGGTTCCCCAAAATGGTTGTCTCTGAAAGATGAAAGCCGCCATTTCCAAGCTTTTGCATAAATCCTAGACAGCTGCAGACAGATGTAGGTGCAGCTATGCATCTTTTCTTTAGGTTGGGCAAGAGAGACATTTTTTTTCAGAGACACGGGACCTGTCCAGGATGTGCGCCCACCACCAGCACTCAGAAGGTGTGAGCAATTGGATCCGCTTTTCCCAGTCTGGTGCCTTATGGAATGTAATCCCCATCATGCCCTGCCACTGGGAACGATGGGAGTTGCAGTCCAACGCATCTGGAGGGCCCCAGATTGAGGAAGGGTGAATTAGTTCTTTGTCAATTTTGATCTGAACTAATCTGAACGCCCCTCCCAGACTAAACATGTGGGTAGTTTTCCACCAGACTTGGCACTTCCTGAACATTTGAATGCAGTTCTCTGCTTGAAAAATGTATCAGAATGCATTGAAAAGTGGGCATTTCGAGAGAAAGTGTGTTTAGAAATGCATATTTTGAGAGAAAACACGTTTAAAAGATGTACTTAAATATGTATTGAAATTTGATTGTGTGTTTATGTGCACACAGGTGTGTGGGTGTTTTAATTACAGATTAATGTGAAAACAGGATGAAATGGACTTTTGAGGGAACTCGTGCAAATGTGAAATGGATCCCTACAAATTGATCTGCCTATCCCTAAGCACCACCCACAATTTGCCAAATTATTTGTCCATTACAGGAGAAGCGTTGTGGAAATAGAAGCCTTTGGCAGTCATCCAAATACAGTCATTTTGGGGATTTTCCTGCAGGCTTGGAATGAGTAGATGACCCAAGATATTAATGTGATCTCTCCCAAGCTTCCTCCACCTGGAGCAAAAGTGTAGACAGGCTGACTCAGAAATAAGTCATAAAGTTTTGAAAGGCACAATGACCTGGTCAGTGGAGGCTGGTGGCTCTGATGTCAATGACGCGGATAATCCACTCTGGGTTTCATTCAGAACTCTAAAGGATGCTTCATGCCTCGGATAGCTCCTTTAGAGTTCTGATTGGTTCTGAGTGAAACCCAGAGAGGATTCACCACCCCACTGATATTGGAACCACCAGCCTCCATTAGCACAGGCATTCAACCAAATTCTTCCCTGGCTCTTCTGCCCCACACACTTGCTGGGGATTATGAGTACTGCAGTCAACCTATCTGGAAGGTGCCACGCTGGGAAAGTGTGCAAAAGACGTTCTGGGATAGACCTACCTGCAATCAGGGCCTTCTAGAATCCTGGCTAGGACTAAGAAATGGCTCCACCGTCATGGCTACACAGGCATGTCCTCACAACCCCTGGTGCCTGGGTCCAGCCCCAGCCGCTCCTGAGATGTCCCATCTTTTCTCTGCAAAAATGACAGGCAGATTTAAATTTTGAAAATAATAATAATAATAATAATAATAATAATAATAATAATATTTATTTGTAACCCGCCTCTCCCTCCGGATCGAGGCGGGAAACAGCAACAATATAAACATAAAAATCACAACAGTTAAAATTTTTAAAAAGCAAGAGAACAATACAACATTAAAAACATCTTAAAATAATCTGGATAGGCCTGTCAGAAGAGGACAGTCTTCATGACTCTCTTAAATTCATGAAGACTGTCAATTTGTCTAACCTCCTCTGACAGACCATTCCATAGTCTGGGAGCGATGGAAGAAAAGGTCCTCTGGGTAACACTCGCCAGCCTAGTTCTGGCTGGCTTGAGTAAGTTCTTCCCAGAGGACCTAAGTGTGTGGTGCGGATTGTACGGGAGAAGGCGATCCCGCAGGTACCCTGGACCCAAACCATGTAGGGCTTTAAAGGTAATAACCAACACTTTATACTTCGCCCAGAAACTGATTGGCAGCCAATGAAGCGATTTTAAAACTGGTGTGATGTGATCACCCCTAGGTGTACCGGTGACCAACCTGGCTGCCATATTTTGAACAAGTTGAAGTTTCCAGACTAGGCACAAAGGTAGCCCTATGTACAGCGCATTGCAGAAGTCGAGCCTTGAAGTTACCAGCGCGTGCACTACCGTCTTTAGGTCTTCCAACTCTAGGAAGGGGCGCAGCTGGCATATCAGCCAAAGCTGATAGTAGGCACTCCTGGCCGTCGCATCAATCTGGGCTGTCATCTGGAGCGACGGATCCAGGAGTACCCCAAAGCTGCGAACACAATCTTTCAGGGGGGGTGTAACCCCATCCAGAACTGGTTGACTTCTCCAGGATCCGATATGAGCTTTGCTGATCATGTAAGATGCTGTTTATTTGACTATGATGTATATTTAAAGCTCTCCACTACAATTGGCCCTCTGGCAAACCCTAATGAGCTGCAGCTGTCCGGACTCTCATTAGCTTTCATGACATCTTCCTCAATAGATTTTGTTTTCTTTGGGGTAAGACCTTGTCCTTCCAACGGCTAAGGCTGGGAGACACCTCGGGCCAGCAAGGGCAGGCAGGTTGGAGCACTGAACCCATGATAAATGGGCCTCTAGCCCGAGACAGACAACCCTTTCCTGGAAGAGTCGGTTCTTATTTACAATAAACTAAGCATAATTCGCTTTGGCAAGAACCTTTAGATTGGAAAACATTTGCATAAAAAAGGAGTCTATCCAGGCTTTTCCCCCCTCCCCCTCTACCTCTAGTGGTAAAGGCCAAACGAACAAATTCCTTTTGATGAGGATGACGATGATGTGGAAATTATGCATGGTTTGGGGAAAGTGGACAGGGACAAATTGCTCCCTCTTGCGCTCTCTCTCGCTCTCTCTCTCTCTCTCTCTCTCTCAAAATACTAGAACGCAATGGGGGCATCCCATGTACGTGTTTAGTGGAAGATTCAGGATAGATAAAAGGAAGGACTCCTTCACGCCGCGCATAGTTAAATTATGGATTTCACTAACACAAGATACAACGATAGTCACCAATTTGGATGGGTTTAAAAGGAGGTTAGACAAATTCATGGAGGAGAAGGCTGTCAGTGGCTACCAGTCCTGGTGGCTCTATGCCAGTATCCGAGGCAGTAAACCTATGTACACCTGTTTCTGGGGAACAGGAGCAGGAGGGTGCTGTTGCACTCATGTCCTGCTTGTGGGTGTCCCATGGACAGATGGTTGCCCACTGTGTAAACAGAATGCTGGTCTAGATGGACCCCTGGCCTGATCCAACAGGGCTCTTCTTATGTCATGATGCTGATGATTTAGTATTTAATCATGGACAGTCACCTAGGGCAGCAACTTAACAGATGTGGGATAGTCCTCTCTTTAGAGTTGTTCTCTGTTTGACGGGTTGTCCAGTCCAAGTTGGTTTAAAGATAAAGAACCATAAGAAATTGGGAGAGAGGGAGAGGCCTTGAATGTGCCTGTCAAGGTTCCTTCCACGTCCTTGAGCAGCTCTTTAAAGAAATCTTGCCTCCTTAAGAGTCCCACCTTCCTTATTTTCCCCTTCCCCTTCCAAGTAATGTGGGCTTTAGGCTGTAGACATGGGGTGAGTGACACCCTAGACTCTTGTGGCTTAACACAAGAGTTTACTAGTAAATTAAAACGAGCGAATTACAATTAAAATTATTTAGGCAATAGACCTGAGTGATACAAAGGCATTACAAGAAAATAGAAGTTGCAAAAATGCAACTGCCTTTACCCTAGCTGCATTTAGTCTTTTCCAGCTGCTTCTTCCGTTTTTCCCTGCACTCTCCTGCTGGTTGGTTCTCTCCTCTCTTTTTATATCCTCTTCCCCTAAAACAGAAAGTATTGTTTCAACCTTGAAGAAATGGAACTTAACTGGAGAAACGAAACTTAACCAAGGAAATGAATCTTAACGGGGGGGGGGGGGGGGAATGAAACTACTCCTCTCAGGGATACACCCCTCCCAAAAGAAAACCCCAGGCCTCTAGGCCAAACTTTATTACCTTGCCTCTGTAGGCCTTAATCCTCTGTAGGCCTCATCCTCCTGATGAGCAGGCTGAGCAGGTTCTATGAAAGCCGGTCATATTTCTGTGAGGGTAGCAGTAGACCGGTGAGGTTCAGCTTTACCTAGGGTGACCATATTTTGGAAACCAAAAAGGAGGACAACATGGTCAGCCCTCAAGGGACGGTCCTCACCAAGATGTCCGCCCCCAAGGGGCATGTCCAGCACCAAGGGGGTGTGCCCACCTGAACATAGCCTTAGTCACATGTGTGATTTTACAGCACATCATTAAGACAAATCTGTTCTACATAACATCTTCATGTTAAAATCACTGAAATAACAAGTGAGACATCCAATGTATCTGAAATTAACTTCACTCACTCCTACTTTTGTAGCTTTTGCTGTACTTTGCTGCTATACTCTGTGTGGTACTGTGATGTTCAGCTGCTGTTGAGATCTGTGTATACCTTCCCTCAAATATCTTTTCTGATTGTATCCTCACTCCACTGTAAGCTGCTGTTTAACAGGGCATGCTGCTGGCCAGACAGCTGTTTTATTTTTATTTTATTTTAAAAGTTCAATTTTGTTTTGAAACTTGCTAAAAATCAACAGATGAACAGATCTGCTTGAAACTTGGCATGGCTAAAGCCCTACTTAAGATCCATCATGATGCCAAGTTTCATCTCCTTATCTTTTAAAAAGATGTGTTGTTGTTTTTAAAAAAACTCATTTTTTAAAAAATCCTAAAAATCAATGGATGAATGGATCTGCTTCAAACTTGGCATTGCTAAAGCCCTATGTAGGAGCTATCAAAGTGCCAAGTTTCATCTCTTTGTCTTTAAAAATGACATTTTTTTAAAAATGAATTAATTTTGAAACCTCAAACTTAAAATAATTCCTAAAGATCAATGGATGAACGGACCTGCATCAAATTTGGAATGGTTAAAGCTCTCCATAAGGGCTACCATATTGCCAAGTTTCATCTATTTATCTTTAAAAGTGATGGAGCTGTAAGCATTTTTGTAAATTCCCTTTGACTATAAAGTAGAGCTGCCCTTTCGGTGGGGGGAGGATGAGGAAAATCCGGATTTTTCTTCAAATTTCTTAATTTCCCCCCTTCCCGGATTTGTTACCAAAAATCCTGACATGTCCTGGTTTTTCCTCTTTACTTTATCCCGCAAGCGAGGGTCGGTTTCCTCTGAGTACCACCTCAAAGTTTGGCCCACCTCTTATTTTTGTTTTTCAAATGGGGAAAGTGCACATTTAAAGTGTTCGCCCAAATGTGTACTCCCCCCCCCATTGTCTAAAGCATGAAAATATGTGTATATGTGTATATGCCTATAGCCCATTTTGAAAGTGTGCATTTTTCTATCGAACGCATTTTGCAAATGCAATTCCAAGCTCAGGAATATGTGAGCTTTGTCCAAAAAATGTGCTCTTGTTTGGGGGTGCGAACAGGGCACGTTCTGAAGGTCAATGGGCTGAAATGAAATTCTCATGCTATGTTGTGCTTATTTCTGAAACCCTGTCCCCCTTTCCTGCTGTACTCTTGCTTTCAAATGCACATAGGCCTCAAAATAATGCACAGATAAGAATGCTTAAGTTTGATCCATTTCAGCATAACTTAAGATCAAGCAGTTTGTTCTCTGGGTGGAGTTAATGTCACACACATGTCCACACTTGTTGGGCTCAATGAATGTCTCTCAAGATGCACTGGCGGAGAGCGCTGGTTGAGATTTTACTTGGAATGCATGTTAAACTGCCTTCAGCATTATCTGGGTGGGAACATTGAGTAGAAATGTAATTCATTCATTCATCTTCGTAAAACAGCTTTCATTTGCATATCGTTATGATCAGCCAAGAATCCCTTCTTCCAAACTCCAACAACAAGGCCTCTGTAGAGAGTCATTCCATGGAATTGTGGAACTCCTTTCCTTAGGATATTTGTCACAAAGTCCAAACTGGAAAGGGCTATAGGACCTTTGCTGTTGCGTGAATCAGGCCTTTGTGGCTGCGATTTACGTAGCAGGGGAAAATACGTAATTTCTGGAGCAAGAGAAGATGGCTGCTGAGCGCTTGCCAGGACTTGCAGGTGCCCGGAGCACAGGCCTGTGAGTACATCACAGGCACTCAACTAGGTCTAGGGGGCGGCAGATGTAGAGGAGTCCATTGGACTCCCAGACTCAGTCGGGTGCCTGCAATATCCCTAAACGTGGGACCTTTTGCTTCCAAACCAGTGATATACCACTGAGGTGCAACCCTCCCCTTTTCAGGAACACGCGCTGGTAACTTCAAGGCTCAACTTCAGCAATGCGCTGTACATAGGGTTACCTCTATGCCTAGTCCAGAAACTTCAACTAGTTCAAAATATAGCAGCCAGGTTGGTCACTGGTACACCTAGGGGTGACCATATTACATCAGCTTTAAAATCACTCCACTGGCTGCCAATTAGTTTCCGGGCAAAGTACAAAGTGTTGGTTATTACCTTTAAAGCCCTACATGGTTTTGGGTCCAGGTTACCTGCAGGATCGCCTTCTTCCATACAATCCGCCCCACACACTCAGGTCCTCTGGGAAGAATTTACTACAGTCAACAAAAACTAGGCTGACAACCATTACCCAGAGGACCTTCTCTTCTGCAGCTCCCAGACTGTGGAATGGCCTGCCAGGAGAGATCCGCCAACTTACCAGTCTTCCAGAATTTAAGAAAGCTGTAAAGACTGATCTCTTCCGGCAGGACTACCCAGTCGAATTTTGGGAATTTTATTGGTATTTTAACATGTCATATGTTTTAATCAGTTGTATGTATTTTATATAATATGTTTTTAATGTTGTTCCCTGCCTTGATCCAGAGGGAGAGGCGGGTAAGAAATAAATTATTATTATTATTATTATTATTATTATTATTATTATTATTATTATTATCATCTTGATTTTATCAGGCTGTGTTCTGAAGTCTCTTCTTCTGCCAGTATAGCAGCAGCAGCAGCAATGAAAAAGCAAGCTGTCCGCATGGCCATCCCAGGCCTACGTGAGATATTTTCCAGGCAGAGAGCGTGAGTGGGAAGCATGACAAAGGCGCCTTGAATTGCTCGGCTCGGCACAGGAAAAGGCTAAGGGAACAAAGACTTACGAGGAGGAGAGCAGCAGTGGACAACACAGGCATCCATTGGTTTAGGCTCCCTCTGGAGTACCGGAGACCATATCTCCTCCTTCCATCTCTCCATGTGAGAATTTAAGGGCCAGTCATTAATCATACAAGCCGTCCTCTCCATGAAAATACAATGGCCTTCCTTATCCAACTCTTGGACGTATCCGACATGTGCAATAACAATCAGGCTTGACATATCTGTATTACCCCCAAGAGGTTTTATGCAAGTTGGGTTTATTTTTTTTCCAAAGAAACCTTCACGTAATTTACCAATCACAGTTATTTTAAAATAATACAATAAAACTCATATTACCCCAATCATAAATTCTGTAATTTTCCAGATTATGTCTTCCCTTGAGGAGCCCTCTCAACATCAACCTGTAGGGTCCCCATTTATCTAGATGTTCGGGATGCCTGTCCCTTTTGGCTGAACAAGCTGCATTTCATGCATTCCTATCTGCGGTAGAGCTGTAGCGCTGCTAAGATTGTCCAAAGGTGGTGGATAATGGAGGCTGTTTCCAGCCCTGCTACCTGAAGGCACAGCATGTGCTGTACCACGGAACCAGGGCTCCTCCGTAAAGAAGGGTAGAAGTCCCAGCTCCCCCTTGGCCAAGGGGGCCAAGAGATTTCGACCCACAACCCACTGGGCAAAGAACTAGAAAATATGACTGGCTTCCAGTACGGAGTCACAGTGTTCAAAGCGGCAACAGTGTAGCAGTTGACTTTTATAAAATACCTAGCGCCAGCTGCGTTTTGCAGTTTGTCAGGTGCCTTTCATCCTATCACCTGCTCATCAACAGAAGCAGACCTTTTCCAATATTCCAAATTTGCGCAAATCTACACTTGTGAAAATGCACACATCTCCCCCCTCAAAATGCACATTTCTATGCTTTAGCCTATGGAGGAATGAGCATTTTCAGCCAGTGTTTGTTTTTTAGTTTTATTTTACATATTTTTCTATAACTAAATTTGCTTAAAATTCTGGAAAATAATATTAATTAAAAACGGCCCATGAGCCCACAAATCCACAAAATCTGTGCAACTCAAGAAAAGCTGCTCTGCTATGGAATCTGCAGGTCGGGTTCATAAAAATCTAAATCCATGTGATTCCGTTGTAGATTTCTCCGACATCCCTAGCTAGCACTGCTAGGTTCACGAAGATAAGAGCCATAGCTGAGCAGGAGAGCACCTGCTTTGCATGTGGAAAGTTCCAGGTTCGTTCCCCAGCATCGATAGGTGAGGGGGAAACTTCAGCCTGAAACCCCAGAGATTTGCTGCTGCTAGTCAGTGTTGACAATACTGGGCTACATGGACTAATTGTCTGACTCAGTATAAAGCAGCTTTCTATTTTCCTAAGTATGCACATAGTCCCATAATGGCGCTGTGATATGTTGAGTGTAGATCACCACAAAATATATATTTTTCTGTTGCTTTCTGGGTTAATCTCAGCAGATATGAATGCTAAAGATCACACACATGTATCCCAAAAAGGAGAGCAGGGGCTCATTTGTGGTAGCTCCATGCCTTCTAGCAATCAACTTCTTCAATAGGGAACTGCCTGACCACTGAGATCTTCATGGCCGTCATGGTTATGCCACATCCTGCAGTTGTTCATTTGGCAACAGCCAGGAAAAGGGCCTTTTCTATGGTGGTACCCATTCTCTGGAATAACCTCTCTCCAGAAATAGAATATGAGCCAATTCAGAGGCAGTTTAGGTACGTATTGAAATCTTTTTTATTTGCCTTGGCATTATTGATTTATGACATGTTGATGTTTAATTTATGGCTGCTGGTGATATCATAGAGCTGATTCTTTCGGTTATAATGTAGATTTATAGTTTTATTGTTGTACACTGCCTGGACCTATTATACATGGCAGGTGGTATAGAAATAATATTAGCATAACAAATGAATACAGTTGGCTCCTGGTATATTGGTTGATGCTGCTGCCTCTGGATTCTGCATGTTGTTGTTGCTTTTATATAGAGTGTCAAAATGTTCATGGCACTTTACAGTGGGAAATTAAGATGGGGACTCAGGACCAGGGTAAATTTTGGGATCCATGCAGCTGCCAATGCTTTATTTGATAGACAACAAAGAGGGGACCTCATCCTTGCTATTACCCCATGGAACTCTGTAAACCCATCATCTTATGAGACAGATCACACAACTGCCAAAATGCAAATCTGCCAAGTCTAACAGTTAGGATGATGGTCAATATTAAGTTTGATCTACCTCATTAACACCTTTGAGTATTTATCAGCAGCCTGCTTGTTGTCTTCTGATGGGGGGGGGGGGGGTTGTTGCATCAAAACAGTGTAACAAAGTACTTCTTCACTAAGGCTTTTGAAAGAGAGATACCAGGAAGTGACCTAAGTGAGATAAACCTGGGGGAGCTGAGCTGCTAGATCACAAAATAACAACTGTGACATTTGCCAGAGCTCCTTGGCAAAAGATTATCTTGCCGTCAAGATGAAAGAGAAAACATGTTAAGATGCAAGTCAGGCGAGATTAGGATTTGTGGATTGAATTCAGCCTTTTTGCAGGGGGGGGGGGGAGTGTAGCCCTTAAAACCTGCTGTGATGTTTTGCAGTTTTATGCCTGTTCTAGATGTAAAATATGTGTCATGTTTTTAAGGATGTTTATTGTTTAAAGATGTACTTAACTGTGTTTATACTGGGATGGTAAATGGTAAATGCTAGAGGGAAGGGGAGTGAGTGACCAGGATGTGAAGTGAGTGCTGATTGGCTAATGTGTCGAAGATCTGGATTGGCTGCTGGCAAGAGTGTAGGAGGAGTTAGATATGTGGGTCTTTGTGGTGGGTCTGTCAGAGATAGGAAGGGTCTAGGATAGTGTAGGATCTACGGGTTTTTTTGTTTTGGGGGAGTAGTTAGAGGAAGGAGTGATAGTGTAGCCTAGAGGGTAGGGTAGGCAGGGTTGAAACTGAAGCATTTTTGAAACCGTTTTGAAACCATTTGTGCCTCAGGAAACCATTACGCTTTTACAACTACAATACCTTACTTTCTTGCGGGGAGGGGGTAGCCCTTAAAATCTGCTTTTTAGACTTTCAAATAACCATAAAAATATCTTTGTACAGTTGCTTTTAAAGTATTCATGTATTTATTCGTTATGATCCTTATATCCTTCTCAAGGCATCTAATAATCCATAAAGTCACAAAAACACAAAGCCGCAATCTGGGAAGTATCATCCAAAATCATAAAACATAGCAGCCAGAATGTTTATTAAGGACTTTCAAGCAGTTTAAAAATATTCAATCCCAACACCACCCTGTCCCTCTCAAATGCTCTCTAAAAGGAATGTTTTAATGATTTCCTGAAGGAAAGGAAGAAAGTTGTCAGATAAGCCTCCCAAGGGAGGTGGTAGCAGAATCTAGGAGTCACCACGGAGAAGGCCCTATCCCTAGTGGCCCTCAAACTTGCCTCACACAGACAGGGAACATATAGTAAGGCTCAGATGATGACCTAAGTAATCAGGTAGGGCTGTGCACTGCTTCAATTCTAGATCTGAATCCCAAACCAAAGCAGGCCAATTCAGACCAATTCAGTCCAGATCTGTAGCAGGTTGGAGCAGGTCTGGGGGCTCTGAGGTGAATCCACTCTCAAACCTGTATGAAGTCTAAAGGACTTTCTCACCTTGGATAGCTCCTTTAGGGTTCAGATTGGTTCTGACTGAAACCTGGAGTAGATTCATTGCTTCACTGACATCAGAGCCACCAGCCTCCACTGGCTTCAACATCAACATGCAGGCATCAACATCCATGACAGAAACAGTGGTCTGATGTTAGAAAGTATGAAAATCGCTGTGCTGTGAAATAGAACCTGCTCCTGTGGCATGCAGTTTGCAAGAGGCAGACAACAGGAGGATGAGAAAAAGGCCAAGTCCTGGCAGGTCTGAGTTTTACATGGGGAATGGCAGGAGATGCTCATATTGAAGGAGCAGCTAAGGGTAGTAAGGATGAATCCCACTTCTTAATCCCCGATACCCTACAGTGATACTGTCATGTTTTCAAGCCCTCCCGCTGCAGGGGGAGAAAATAAAGAGGTCTGCCAAGTAATCCACAAAGCTTTATTCAGCAAATAAACATCTCTTCACACCTGAAGAGAGTTTAAACACTAGGAACTTTCCTCTAGGTTAAAACTTGGCTACGTAAGCAAGACAATTGTCCTTGCAACAAAAGGGAAGGTCTTTTCCCTGAGTCCCTTTACTTCAGGGATGATTCGCCTCTCGCCTTCTTTTAGCGCCGCCCATTTTAACCTGTGGCGGATTCTGGGATCGGTCAATTCCAAAGTCCCTTCCCCCTCTGAGGACTGCAGAGTTCCCACAGACTCTGGGTCGTTGATGTTTTCACTGATAAGGTCCGTTGAAGATTCATCGCTGGCTAGTGAAGAGCCTGGGAGAATCTCCTTCCCCGCTTCCTGTGTAGGCTGGTACATTTCTAGTCCTGTTTCTTGTGCTTCGGACTCTGATTCTGAAACTCCTTCCACCACACTAAGGGGAAGAGGCCTGATCACAGCAAATGCAAAGCAAGACATTTACACATGCCGGAAGAGGCAAACATACATGGGGAAGGGGTGTGGCTCTGCCTGCACTAGGGAAGGAGGTGAAATCCATTCAGTTCACATTTTTATGCAAATGTACCTGATCTCACACTTTCAAACTAATGCACAAACTGGAACTTGGTTGTCCATCAAAATTCGCACTTTCACCAATTTTGCAATGGAGCTCTCCAGTCAAAATGTGCATACCAAGCTGTGTCTATTGGGGGAAGGAGCTCACCAAACTGTGCATATTGTTGAAATAGCATTTAAAAAATGCATTGCATTAGATGAACGGTTTGCAAATATGTTGGGTCTCTGCTCTCTTTCCCTGTGTAATTTCAGCTCGTTCCAAGTGCGGAAGAAAGCAGGAAGCAAGAGTGACGGTAAGTGATCAGAAAGGAAATGTGATTTCCCTCCCGTCTGAAGATGCTCATAGACTCTTACAGCAGGCAAAACAAATGCTGATTTTAAATCAGATTGCTGGGCCAAGACTGCCTAGAGCACCGACAAGATGGAATTTCACTATCTCTATTCAAGTCAAAGGAGTAATATAGGGCGACCCTATGAAAAGGAGGACTGGGCTCCTGTATCTTTAATGGTTGTGTAGAAAAGAGAATTTTGGCAGGTGTCATTTGTATGCATGGAGCACCTGGTGAAATTCCCTCTTCATCACAGGAGTTAAAGCTGCAGGAGGCCTGCCTTCTTTTGTATCTGGTCACTCTAGTATACCTAAAGCAGCTTTAACTGTTGCGATGAAGAGGGAATTTCCCAAGGTGTTGCATGCATACAAATAACATCTGCTAAAATTCCCTTTTCTGTACAACTGTTGAAGATACAGGAGCCCTGTTCTCCTTTCCATAGGGTCACCCTAAGTAATATCATTTCACTAATTCTATAGAGATGGGGAAAGGGTGCCCTGCCAAAAAAAACCCCAACAACCACAGTTTGAGATGGGAGAGCTCAACACCCACCCAAGACTCTTGGGGACAACAGGATCCTTGGTGGTGGGTGGGCATTCCCCCCCCCCACACACACACACACAGAGCCATTTTGACTCTTTCCCCCACTTCTATTAAGGTCAATGGAGTGATAACTTTAACAGAGGAGGGGACAGAAATCCCCTGCCAAAATAATAATAATAACAAAATGGGTGGTGGTGGGGAATCTAGAATCCAAAGAAGGGAGCAAGAAAAGTGAGAATCCAGAAAAAGGCACAGTCCCGATATTTTAACACACACACACAGCAACTTGTGGGGGTGCCCAGGACGCTTTTCCCAACTGTCAAATGGGTCCGTGGGCTGGAAAAGGTTGCCTGCTCGTGCTGTCAAACAACACCCCAAGGCTTCACCTCAATTTTACTTTCATATCCAGTTGTAAAGCTCCCCACTCTCCACCTCTCCCCAAATCCAACCTACAGCTTCTCTCTTGTGTGCTGCACTTGACCATTGGCGGAATAAACTACCTGCAAATACTTTGGCCATGAAGGAAAATACCTTCTGTTGTTATTAACTTATTGCATTCATATCCCCACCACCTCTTTCACCTGGAGCTCAGAATGAGAGTTCTCTCCATCATAGCTCAGTGCGATAGAACACATGCTTGGCATGCAGAAGGTCCCAGGTTCAATCCCCGGCTTCTCCTGGTGGGTTGAGGAAAGAATCCTGCCTGGAACCCTGGAGAACCTTTGCTGCCACTCAGTGTCAACAATACTGGGCTAGATGGACCAATGGTCTGACTCCGTATAAGGCAGCTTCCTATATTCCTATGTTCCCTTGTATCTTTACATCAACTTAGCAACTCCGTGAGGTAGGTTCTGAAAGTGACTGGCCCAAAGGCCCTCAGTGTCACTCACTCAGAGTCACACACTCTTCATGGCTGAGGATTTGAACCCTAGTCTCCCCAATCTCATCACCACCATCCCCATCACTCAACTGACTACCACTGATCGAACCTGTTCAGACAACACACTAAGCGACAGTGGTCAAGCAGTTTGAGCTAAACATTATGGCTTAGCGAATCATGTGAACCATAACTTAGATTCCTAACCATGGTGACTACATAACCACAGTTTAAACACGCTCACTAGCCATGTGCTGCAAAAGGATTAGAGGCCTAACCGTGGCTTAGTGTGTTGTCTGAACTAGGGCTATGCACGGATCAGGATCCCAAATCCAAAGCGGATTGGAGTGATCCGAACCTCCCAGATCCAGATCCGAACTGGATCAGGGGAGGTCCAGATCGTTCCAGAACAGATCAGATAAATCCAGACATCCGGAGCCCATTGCCCTTCCAGGTCCCTGGGTGCCTGCTGCTCAGCCAGCACCCAGGAATGTCAGGCCGGCAGTGAGTCCATTGGACTCACCCCCCCACTCTCCCTGCTTACCTGCTGCCTCCTTATCGCCGCCGCAGTCCACCGCTGCCATCCACTGCTTCCTCTCTATTGAGAGCTAGGCCTCGTGGCCTGATTCTCAGTAGAGCAATGTCGCACCGGGTGATATCATCACCCAGCATGATGTCTCTCTACTGAGAATCAGTCCGCGAGGCCTGGTTCTCAGAAGAGAGGAAGCAGCAGCAACGGCGGTGGCTACGAGGAAGAGGCAGCAGGTGAGCAGGGAGAGTGGGGGAGAGTGGTGAGTCCTTTTCCCCATAGACTTGCAATTCTATGGGGAAAAGGAGGGTCTCCGGATCCAGATGCAGATCCGGTTCCAGACCGGATCAGGGGAGTTCTAATCCTGTCCAGATCGGGCCCAATCCAGACTGTCCGAATCTGGACTGGATCAGGGGGCTGTGCACAGCTCTAGTCTGAACAGGCCCATTATTAGCAAGCAATCATTCATCACCCAATAATCACCCAGTCATTGTAAGAAAATGCTATCAGTAACTGGTGGCCAGCTAAACAGTCAAATTGGCCACAGTCAAACTCTGATTAGTTGCTGAGCTGGAATTTGGCATTGCCCTAGGAGCTTAACACCCCATTGTAACCAAGCCATGGAGCTATAGAGCCCTTCTGCACAATGAACCTCCTGAGCCTCCCTGTATGGTTTCCTTAGAGCAGACTTACCCAACCTAGTGTCCTCCAAATGCATTGTTCTGCAACTCCCAGCATTCCCATATCAGCTGGGGAGTATGGGAACTGTAATCCAACACATCTGGAAGGTACCAGGTTGGAGAAGGCTGCTCTAGAGAGATGATCCTACAGTGGAAGGGTCTGGAGGCTACGCTAGCATTTATCTTAATTACATTTCCTTAATAACATTTCCTGTTTAATTGCTCCCATTCAATTCCTGATGTGGCACCCCAAATAACTGGTCTATCGCTCTTGGGCTGCTCATCTGTTTAGAGGCCATTTGTCATCCTTTCGCTAAAGCACACGTATTCTGCTTGCTAAATCTTTCCTTGTAAATCTGTCCCTTCAGACTCTTAATTATTCCTGGTTGCTCTTCCCTGTAACTCTCATGGATTTGTTTTATAGCTCTCTGGCACTTGGAAATGGAGACGGGAGCGTAGAGGATCTTGCACTCCAGCTGTTTTGCAGGGAGGAAGGACTAACTCTTCCCTGCTCTGTGGATGCCTCATGCTCCTGCAGATGTACTGGCAAGAACTGTTGCCCCACCACATCGTAAAATCATATTTAATTTTCTTTCCACTACAGGAAAACAATGGGGCAGAGTCTCTAAATAGAGAACATGAATACACAAATCACTTTGGACAAGATACCTGTGTATATATGATAGATTTGTTCCAAACAGGTCAACAGTCCAAGCTATAAGCTGTAAGTGACGTCCCAGGATTTAAGCCAATATTAATATATTATTTATTATCCTTATTATTAGAGAACAGAATATAATTAGAGAACAGGTAAGAAATAACCCATCCCTATAGGGCTTACAATCCAAAATAGATACATGGAACCAACAGAAGAAGGTAGAAATGGAGGCACGGATAATCAGGGGAAAGAATATGTAATTATTTCAAATGCATATACTTTGGCTTAGTTGAAGTAAGGTAAAGAGACCTGGGAGATGATCCAAAGGCTTCCCAGAAAAGGTGAGTTTTGAGGATGGACTGAAGAAAAATAAAAAAGGTGGTTGCACAGAGATATCCTGGGAGGCAGATCCAGGTATAAGGGTTAGTAAGGGACAAAGCTTCTCTACATGAGCAATTTATTGCACGCTCATGATTGGCCACTCACAGAAGTTTGCGGGTCCTTTACATGATTCTGTCAACCTCCAAGAT
The DNA here is from genome assembly GCA_029215795.1 of Anniella stebbinsi. Taxonomy (NCBI): domain Eukaryota; kingdom Metazoa; phylum Chordata; class Lepidosauria; order Squamata; family Anniellidae; genus Anniella; species Anniella stebbinsi. The sequence continues at coordinate 357,449,303 of JARDYH010000002.1, read as the reverse complement.
GTCTCCTGTGTTTTTCCCAGTAATCTCACTTTTAAAAAGATCAGAGATAATGCACTATTTGAAATTCTCATGCGATATCATGGAGCATCCTCAATGTGTAAAGTTGGCATTGCGCTATAAGATAGCCACTGGATGGCAGTGTTTCATTGAACTTTATTGAGCACTGCAGTTTTCAATACAAATCACGTAGCCACCCTTGGTCGCCATCTAAGGGAACCTGTAGTGAACATGGGAGGGGGGAACCACCCAAAAAAGCCTAGTAAGGATGTGGGGGCTTTCCTTAATGTAGAGACACCCACAGAGTCGTTTCACGAGGCAGGAGACCTTTGCAGCTGGATGAGCAAAGGTCCCAAGAAGGGATGTGTCCAGATAAGGAGCACAGCATGGACAAGAGTTTTCACTTAAAGGACCTACTGTATTGGTCGGTTTACATTCATTCATTCATTTAAGTATGTATACCATGTCCTTGTAGAGCATAGCCATTACAAGGCACAGAGCCTCAAGGTTCAACCATATAAAAACACTGTAAATGAAAGGCAGTCTGGGAGATATGAGGTTTCAAGGGAACACTTGAAAGCTCGCACCAAAGGGGCCTTGCATAGTTCTATTGGAAAGGAGTTGCACAACTGGGGGGGCACCACCAAAAAGGCCTTATGCCAGCAAACCTAATGAATCTTACTGGCGAGCAGGGCCGCTGAGGCTGATGTTTACTGTATATCACCTGTTTATCACATGTTGTGCACTAGAGCTGTGCATTCTGGTCCAAAAATTCGAGGCTTCCACAGAGCCTTGATGAAGCTTCAAGTTTTCAGAGTGGAGAGGAGAAGGGACGGTTTAAAAACTGTTGAATACCCGTGGAGTGGAGAGGAACCCAAATGTGGCATGGTTAAAGCCCTACTTAAGAGTTATCAAGATGCCAGGTTTCATCTCTTTATTTTTAAAAATTACAGGCGTGTAAGCATTTTTGTTAATTTACAATGGAACAATTATTCCAATTTTTGTTAAAAATCTAAAAATCAAGGGATGAATGGATATGCTTCAAACGTGGCATGGTTAAAGCCCTACTTAAGAGCTATCAAGATGCCAAGTTTAATCTCTTTATCTTTAAAAGTTACAGATATGTAAGCATTTTTGTTAATTTCCATAGACTACAATGTAGCAGTTATTCCAACTTTAAAAATTCCTAAACATCAAGGGATGAAGAAACCTGCTTCAATCTTGGCATGGCTAGAGCCCTACCTAAGAGCTACCATGGTGCCAAGTGTCATCTCTTTATCTTTGAAAACGACAGAGCTGTAAACATTTTTCTTAATTTCCATAGACTATAATGGAGCGGTTATCCAAAACTGGATCTAAGCTCTGTGGGAGCTTCGACGAAGTGGGGTGGCCGGGCTACTTCAATATTTGGAGTGGAGCAGCCCTTCAATGGAGCTCTGCTTCAAATTTCGAGGTGGAGCAGAGCCGCTCCACACAGCTCTACTGTGCATCACCTACTGGTTGGCAGCTGAGCTTGGATCTACAAATTCAGAAGAATGAGATGAGAAGGACTAGATCACTCCAAAGTACAGGTGGGGAAATCCTTCTTCTTTTTCTTTTTCAGTATTCCCCTGCATTAAAAAAAAAATCTATCCCTCTCTGTCAGCAGAGAACAGGCTTATTTTGGAATGATCCCTGGACAGATCATTCCAAAATATGCCCCCCTTGCGATCTGTAGTAATACAGTCCATTCTACACTTCAGGATTCTACCACCCCATTCAGCATCATTTGTATGGACATCAGATGGTACGAAAGTTCCATCTGCATTGGTGTTAGAACTGTGGGGGCTCAAAGTCTGCAGTCATCCAGTGCTGGACATCCACATGCAAATCAACCCTTAAATCCGACATTATCCTCAGTTGTACTTCTGAAAAGGTCCTCTGTGGTCTTCCATTATTCTTTGTGGCGTAGAGTTGGTGATGAACCTTGATCATGGTCCAATTCACAAACGGAAACCATGGGCCGATCTCACACAGATCGAGCGCAGCTGGGATTGAAACTAAAGTCCTGATACTAATCGAGAAGCCAGATTCTGCACTGTACACCAAATGCCATGATTACACTTGGAACTCACAGCCGGGATGATACACCTAGAGCAGCCTTCGCCCAACCTGAGGAGGAGAGGAAAAGAGGATGTCAGCAAGGTAGATAGGATTGCGCAAGCATAGAACATACCACACATCTCAGCATCCTCTAGAGCAGGGGTGGGGAAAAGGTAGATCTCCAGTTATTCTGGACTTCAACGCCCCTCAGCCAGCATGGCCAACAGTCAGGAATGCTGGGAGTTGATGTCCAAAACAGCTGGAGATCTACTTCTGTTCCAGGGCAGGTTTGCACAACCTGTAACTCTAGTGCTGCTTTTGGCTGGTCCCTGTGCAGACCCCAAGCTGGCATGATGGCCTTATAGGCCCCTTCCAACTCTACTATTCTGATTCTATAATCCCACCCACTTTTCCCTATCAGCTGTGGAAAACACTGTTCCCTGACTCCCAAGGTTACTGTTTCCCACTAGTGGTACAGAAACAGTAATCTCAGCATTGATCACTTTTTCCTCCACCTCCACCATCCCTCCACTTTACAAAAAGCAGCGCCATCCCAAGACGTTTTGCTGCCCCGGACAAAGGACAAGATGGTGCCCCCCCTCGTTTATGATTTATTAATTAATTAATTTGCATTGTTATACTACCCAATAGCTGAAGCTCTCTTAAAACCGTAAAATGCAAAACAACACAAAACTACAGATGATAATAAGATACGATGTGAAAATTGAAAGCTACAATATAAAAAAATCAAATAATCAAACAGAGGCTAGCAGCAAAAGATTTAAAATGCAGTACCAGATAAAAGCAAACTGAAAAACTAAAATGCCTGGGAGAATGAAAAGGTCTTTCCTTTTTCCATGTACCTTCCATGCATAAAAAGCCTACCAGACCGGCAGTTGAATCTCGCTTCAATATTGGTAACAGAACTGCATCCTCCATCACACCTGAGGATGTGATGCCATCTAAGGGGGATGCAGGGCAGGCCATGTGGTGCTCACAGCTCTACCCTCCAACACCTTGCTGCTGCTCACTACCACCACCCCCCCTTCAGCTTCTGCCGCCTGAGGCATGTGCCTCACTCTCTGCCTAACAGTAGGGCCGTCCCTACCCCCCTACCCCCCAAAAAAACTTCCTTAAAAGGTTGTGTTTTTTTTAAGAAAATGTGCCAAAAGGTCATCAATAAGATAGCAAGGCATGACTTCCTTTGGAAGGGAATTCCAAAGATTGGGCACAGCTACTGAAAAGGTCTTCTCTTTGGTCCAGCCAGAAGTACATCAGGAGTTACACGCAAGAGCATTTCTCCTGATGATCCTTCTTGCTATTGTGAGCAACAAGCAACAAAGGCAGAAAGATCAGAGGGAAATAAGAATCCCTGGGCTGCCTCATCTCCTGCTTGATCCATGAATTTAAGAGTAAAGGAGCATGTTCCCAAGCTGCAAGCTGCCAAACCCATTCATTACCACGGAGGAGGAAGAGGAGGAATTCTTTGAACATACGCATCTTAGGAAGAGAATGAGCCTATCTACACTACTGCTTTAAAACGGTTTATAACAGTTTTGAGACCTGTTGGGGCCCAGGACACACTCCATAGACAGTTTTCAAAACGTTTTCAAAGTGTTTTCTCCTGCGTGTGTAGATAGGCTAAATGATTTAAGCAGAACAAGCAAAGGTATACAAAAAAATGCCCTGACATTGTATAATTCTTAGAAATGAGCATGGGCTCCTTGCTATGGAACGGGGACAACCTTGGCCCAAAATGGGGGGTTCCTCTGTGGGAAACCCCCAAGTTTAGTGAGTTATGCCTATCCTCAAGTGCTGCAAAGACTGTAACGACACATCAAAACAGGAAAAAAACAGTTGGCGGTGGCCTATCAGGCATCAAACCATTGGGAAGTTCTCACTGATTTTTTTACGGAGCACGACTGATCCAACCAGAAGTAAATACGGCCATGGTGGGACAACTCCAATTCAGGGGCAGAAGTCCTCTGATGCAGACCCCAGGCTGGGAAGCATAAGGGGCTTCTTCAGGTCTAGAGAAGAGCAATCAACAACCGTACCAAGGCTGCCTCGACAAGAGAGGTTTAAAGCTCTTTCAAGGCGCTTAAAAAAAATTACCTCTACAAGGACGGAGCGCAAATCGGGCGTAGAGGTGCGTTATTCCTCCGATTGTGCGCATTATCGAATGCACGTTAAATAGCGAAGGTTTTTTTGCGGCGGGATGTGAAGCCGGTGCGCCCTGCCTCCTGAGTGCTGCTGCTGCTGCAGCTGCTGGCTCCCCCACTCGGCTCCTGGCTCCGCTCCTACCGGGCTCCCGCTTACCTCTCCCTCTCGCTCTTGGTCTTCCAGCTCCCTTTTCCCTTTCTTTTCTTGCCCTGTTTCCCCCCCCCTTGCTCCGTTTCATTCAATCACCCCGTCACTTCCTTCGCTCTCCAGCATAACAACTCGCAGGGACCTGCCTTAAAGAGACAGGCGCCCGCCCGCCCTACCTCCCCCATCCCCCCTCCCCTCTCTCCTCTCCCCTTCAAAGGGGCTGGAACCCGTTTGCAGCTGGTCCCCAAGGTGTCGAAGGCAATAAAAACTAGAAAAAAGGGCTGCTCGGTGGATGGGGGAGAGTAGAAAGGAAGGAAAGTTGAATGAACTTCTTTGAGGCACAGGCACGCACGCACACAGCCAGAACATCGTTAATGCACTTCTCCACCTCGCCTGCCTCTCGTGCAGAGGTATTAGGCGTAAATGCGCTTCAGCGATGATGCGCATAATCGCTTAACCAGGTGCAAAAGCGAATCCTTGTAGAGGGGACCCAAGAGGAGCAATGAAAGGCAGGACAGGAAAGGAGGCAGTTTCCCCCACCTCTCCAAAGGTCCCCTGGAAACTGGGGTTCCACCTAGGGGGAAGGGAGCCCCTCTGACTCTGACAACGTAGGACAGGCACTCTGGGCAGCGGGGTTGTGGTAATGACCTCTGACATGCTGCGAGGGTGAGATTCTGCTTTCCAGTATTTGCTTTTTAGTTCCTTAGAGGGAGGGGAAGGGGGGGAGGAGAGAGAGAGAGAGAGAGAGAGAGAGAGAGAGAGAGAGATGCTTTCTGAAGGAGGAACAAGAGTAGATTCAGGGCGCCTTCATTCTCACACCGGAATAAGCCCAGTGTCAAAAGTCATTGCTGACAGTACATGAAGCTCCGTTCCGTTTTGTGTCATTGGCTTTGCTCCGAGGGAGAAACCAGTTTTGTACGATTTTCATCTGCATTGTAGTAGGTGTCTGAGTCACATCAAAGGTTAACATTTCCATGGAAATAGCCCTTTCCTGCATTAATCTGATTTCCCAGAAAAGCCTTTATTTTTCAAGAGGAGTGTCAAGTTATTTTACATAGCTCGGGGAGGGGGGGGAGGGTCACAGGGGAAGTAGCGCCGAGTATAAATAGTTATAAGCAGATCTCAGGATGCAAAAAGCTCCCTGTAGTCCTTATCAGTTTTCCCATTCACATCTTCTGGCCAATTTACTTCTCTCTCTTTCCACACACACACCCGTATTATTATTATTTTCCTCCAGGAGCTAGAGGGGCTGAAGATGAACACCTTGCCTCAAAATCATTGGGAACACCTGTGAGGAAAGAGCGGCACTTATTGTTTACTAGGCAGATCAAGTGGGGCAGGCATCTCAGGTGAGGAGTGGCTTCCTTGCCCACCCCACCGCTTAACTGAAACGTATGGATTACAGAGGAAAAAGGAAATGCTGGCCCAATTCAGAAGACACGTTAAACCATGGCTTTAACCATGGTGGTTAAGCCAGAAAGCTGGGCCGTGTTCAGAAGATACTTTAAACCACAGCCTCAACCACGGTGAATAAGGCTTTTTGACATTATTCACCGTGGTTAAAGCTGTGGTTTAAGGTGTCTTCTGAATGGGGCCAGTGAGGCAGAAAGCCCCTGTGGCCTTGTAGGCATCCTCTCACTTCACCTGTGGGGGGGGGGGGGAAATGGTGGCATCTGAGTTGGATGTGGTGCATCAGTAGGAAAAAAACCATTTCCCCATTCCCATTCTTTCATTATTCCTCTAATTTGCTCTGCCTTGCATTCTACTCTTACCATTTGCTGATTTAACTAGAGTCTTAGAGCTCCGTCATGCTTGTTACTGGGCACTCACGGTTTTCGCGTGTCCCTCTCACGATGTCGCCTGCCTCCCACATGCCTCATGCCCCTTCTAGCCTTCTTTGCGCGTCAAAAAAGCCCCTGGTAAGTCCGTATTGTTTTTAAAGACTGAAGTTGCCGCTATCTCCTGCTGTGTGCAGGAGGAGCAGGAGGAACAAAACAGGCCACTGAATAGGTCACGTGCAAGTTGTTTACTTCCTCTTTCAAAAGAGGAAGCTATGAGGGACAAACACGCTGGCAGAGAAGCAGCGGTAAGCAAACACAATTTTCCCCTGTGTGATAACTAGGCTGACCAGGTGGCTCGGGATTTCCCGGTCCTAACCGGGAATCCAGAGGCCAACCGGGCCAACCGGGCCAACCGGGGGAAAACCGGGGTGGCGGGGGGTCACGCGGCGGTGGCAGCGAGACCCGGAGGCGGTGGAGGAGCTCGGGAAGCGGACGCCCCTGCAGGTAAGCACAAAGGGGGGCTCTTACCTGCTGGGGCGGCCGCTTCCCGGGCTCCTCCGCCGCCTTTGCCGCCGCTGCCGGGCTCGTAAGGCCAGAGGCCGCGCGGAACAGGCAGGAGAGGGCCGGATCCGGAAGTGACGTAACCGGCCCTCTCCCGCCTCTTCCGCGCAGCCTCTGGCCTCCTTGGGGCTCAATCGCGATGGCGATGAGCCCTGAGGAGCCCGGACGCCCACGCCCACCTCTTCCGCGCGGGCGTCCGGGCTCCTCGAGGCTCGTCGCCATTGCGACGAGCCCCAGAAAGGCCAGAGGCCGCGCGGAAGAGACGGGAGAGGGCCGGTTACGTCACTTCCGGATCCGGCCCTCTCCCGCCTCTTCCGCGGGGGCGGCGATGGAGGACCCCGCGCGGCTGCGCGGGCGACGGAGGACCCGGCGCAGCCGCGCGGGCAGCGACAGAGGAACCCAGCGGTAGGTCCAGGCTGGGTTTTTTTTTGGGGGGGTGGCTTGGTGGGGGGGTTGTTTTGGGTGGGGGGGCGGGGGGGACCAGGATTTTGACTTTTAAAATCTGGTCAGCCTAGTGATAACACTCTTAGAGTCGATCTACACACTAGGTTTTTAACGTTTTATAAGGGTTATGAAAACTCTTTGGGCCACATGACGCACTCCCTTGAACGATGTATACCCGAGGTTTTTTAAAACTCACTTCAGCTATATACAACGGTTTTACTTTTAATAAATCATTTTAAGTAAAATAATGTGTCCTTCCTTACCATTTGTGATTCATGGGGGCAGTGCTTCGTTTACCGGTGCCCAAATGCTTAGCTAGGCTGACCATGTGAAAAGGAAGACATAGCTCATGTAACTTTAACAGTTGTAGAGAAAAAGGAATTTCAGCCAGTGTCATTTGTATGCAGTTAGTTCCTGGTGAAATCCCCTCTTCATCACAACAGTTAAAGTTGCAGGCACTATACTAGAGTGACCATATACTAAAGAAGGCAGGGCCCCTGCAACTTTAACTATTGTGATGAAGAGGGAATTTCACCAGGAACTAATTGCATACAAATGACACTGGCTGAAATTCTCTTTTCTCTACAACTGTTAAAGTTACATGAGCCCTGTCCTCCTTTTCATATGGTCAGCCTAGCTTAGCAGTTGATTGGTGGGGAAGAAAGAGGGGCTGAGGAGGAAGTGGGCAAGTGAACTACGACACCCACAATTCTTAGCCCTATACTCATTGAAAGCTAGGGAATGACAGAGGAACTAAGGAAGAAGTGGGAGACTGAACTACAACCCCCACAATGCCTTGCCCTAAACCCATTGTAAAAACGAAACAGAAAGAGATGGGGCAGAAGAGTGTGTGACTGCGCACACCGCTTTGAAGACTGAAGAATTTTTCTCTTGTAACATGAGTACTCCTTAATGTGGCCTAAGACGTTTTAGAACGTACCTATTTGGAACGTTTTAAAATACTATTTAAAACGTTCCAAGGGACTGTGTAGAAAGGCTCTTAGGCTAGATTACATTACTGATTTATAGTGGTATTGAAGTGCACGGATAACCGTTGGGGCACAATCCACGTTCCATATACCACTTTCATAGCGTTATATACTGCTTTTTATTCCAGATTCGTAACGATTTGACACAAGGTGTAGATCTGGCCTTAATCAGGTATTCAATGCAAACCTCACAATAGCCAGGAGGGGGGTTGATTTTTCCTGCAACAATAGCTTGTTGTGAGCTACCCTGTTGTAATGCCAATTATTTGGGGGCAGGCTTGGCCTTGAATGGGTAAGTAAAACCCAATAGCTGTACAAAAGACCTTAAAAGACAAATATAATACAGAGGGAGGGAGGGCTCAATAGAGCTGCCTGTGCGCGTATGTGTATGTGTGTGTATCTTCTTGGGACATAGAGACTGTCATGATGAATGCCTGCATTTCAAAATTTACCACCACACCACTGTGACTGCATGAAGGGAGTAGAGCATAGGTTGGTTCAGCTCCCAGGATGTCCTCCTGCTGTCATGTCTTCCGCTTCAGTCTGAAGGTATCACTACATCTGTACCTGCATAGGGCTTCTTCCATAGGCACATAACAGGAACCATGCTGGGTCAGATCCAAAGTCCATCTAGTCCAATATTCTGTTCACGCAGTGTCCAGCCAGCTGTTGACCAGGGACCCACAAGCAGGACACAGGTGCAACACACCCTCCCACCCATGTTCCCCAGCAATTGAAGTACATAGGCATATCCCACCCCCTTTTAAAGCCTTCCAAATTGGTGGCCATCACTACATCTGTTGGTAGTGAATTCCATAGTTTAACTACGCACTGTGTGAAGAGATTTGGCAGGGTTTCCGTCTTTGTGATGGGAGGCCTCCATGCCTACATCTCCAGTTCAGTTCTATTTGTTGGCATCCGAACAGAAACAGAGGAGAGGAGAGGAGAGACAAGAAGAGATGAACCGAGGGAAGAAAAAAAAAACAAATGTGGAGGAATCTCAAGGGAAAAGTTAGACATGACTGCAGCAGACCTGTGTGTTAAAATTGGGTCTGCTATCAAATCCATATAAAACACAGAGGTGGGAACACAATTTAAAGGGCAGCCTGTATGGGAGACTGGCCTCTCTCAACCTCAATATTTTTACCCGGAAACTGCTGACACAGACAGTTCTTTTCCCACAAGATGGGGCTCCAAAAGTGGAAGTAATTCTGGTAGGGTGGGCCACTTCTGAGCCACCTAAGAGGAGGACAAACTAGGACAACCGTTTGCATAACATTTGCATGTGCTAATTTATATGCACAGATAGGAATTTAGAAGCAACTATTCTAATTTGAATAAAAATGCAGTCCATCTCACAATAGTGTGGATGCCTGTGGCCAGGTGACCTCGGTGCCTTGCTCAGTTTCCTGTCCAGGAACTGTTGAGTTGGTTCCTCAACTACTTTAGCTCTTCAAGACCCTTTAGCTGTTCCTTTTGGTGGTTCTTTATCTTTAAACTTGATGTGGACTGGACAGTCCTTCAAATAGAGGATGCCTTCAGTAGAGGACAGCCCTCTGTAAACGTTTTCTGGCAGTCCTTCAAATAGAAGCCTGTTCTCTGTAAACCGAGGACACATGGCTACCCTAAACCATGTCGAGGAGACAAATGGTTGGGGTAGGGTGACCCTATGAAAAGGAGGTCAGGGCTCCTGTATCCTTAACAGTTGTGTTGAAAAGGGAATTTCAGCAGGTGCCATTTGTATGCATGCAGCACCCGGTGAAATTCGCTCTTCACCACAACAGTTAAAGCTGCAGGAGCCCTGCCCTCTTTTGTATCTGGTCACTCTAGTATAGCTCCTGCCGCTTGAACTGTTGTGATGAAGAGGGAATTCCACCAGGTGCTGCATGCATGCGAATGACACCTGCTGAAATTCCCTTTTCTCTTGAACTGTTAAAGATACAGGAGCCCTGTACTCCTTTCCATATGGTCACCCTAGGTTGGGGGCACATCTTTTTGGGGGCACGTGAATGGTACGGTTCAGCTCTCATCTTCTCTTACCCCATCCTGCTCTTTCATTCACACATACTCACATACCTTATATTTATTATTTATCTATTTGTTTATTTCCTTTCCTTTCCTTTCTATACCGCCCAATAGCTGAAGCTCTCAGGGCAGTTCACAAAAGTTAAAACCATAAAGAACAATTTAAAGTATAAATCTTAAACCACAATATAAAAGTACAACCAGAATAAAGCAAAGTGAAAAGACTAGGATGGTAAAACGTTAACATATTGGGGGGAAAAAAGGTCTTCACCTGGCGCTGAAAGGAGTATAATGTAGGTGCCAGGAGAAACTATCTAGGGAGCTCATTTCACAGCCACGGTGCCACAGCAGAAAAGGCCCTCCTCCTGCTAGCCCCCCGCCTCACTTCCTTTGTCAGGGGCTCACAGAGAAGGACCCTTGAAGATGACCTTAGGGTCCAAGCAGATACTTATCCTTCAGATAACCTGACCCCAAGTCATTTAGGGCTTTGAATGTTAATACCAGCACTTTGAGTCATACCAGGATCTGGACCGGCAGCCAGTGAAGTGGGAAAAGTACTAGCATAATATGGTCTCATTGGCCAGTCCATGTTAACAATCTTGCTACCGTGTTTTGTACCAGCTGAAGTTTCCAGACCATTTTCAAAGGCAGGCCCACGTATAACACATTGCAGTAATCCAGATATATTGATATGTCAGGACCTGGCCTGGTTATGCCGCCATCAGATGTAGTTAGACCCCCAAGGAAGTAGCAGAGGCTCCCTTTAAATGACATCATTGAGAAGAAATCCTGAAAATGCCCCCCCTTTACCTTTTCACACTCTTCCCATATTCCTGAAATGTTCACATCTCTTCTGCTGACAGATTGCCATATTTTCCCATTTCATTAAAAAATAAAGTATCTGGCATTCTGTGGAGAAACATGGGGGAGGGGAGAGAGAGAGAAATGTTCTCCTTCTTTCTCCACACAACGAAGCAAAGAGAAAGTGGAATCCAAATTCCAACAGCTCTTCTTGGAACCGCTGCAGAAAACTTCCACACTCCAATGGTAAAAGTTCAGGCGAAACTATTGGTGTTGTAAGATGTCTTCTGGGTGGTATGAACTCTCTTGGCAGCTCCAGATTTTATATATATATATATATATATATATATATATATATATATATATATTCCGAGGAATTCACATAACACACTGGTTAAGGGTGGAAGCTTGAATCTAAGCAGGCTAGCTTTAAAGACTATTGCTTCAACTACGAACCCACTGGGTGGCCTTAACCAAGCTATTCTCATGGTGATAAACTCAGAACTAGGGATGAGGGAGATATTCATTTGGTTCCCATTTCGTGCAGATTTACCTAATTTAGAATTTCTGAACCACTTTGCCAACGGTGCAGAACTTCAATCCCGGTGGCCAAATCAGCCTTTTGGAGGTCGCAATGTGGCCCTCCAGTGAGTCCCCAGAAAGCCACACCCCCTCCCTCTGGCCCCACCCACTTTCCCCCAGCTGCCAATCATTTGGTGGTTTCCTGGCTTTTATTCAGTTTCCCCGCCCTGCCCTGCCCTGCCCCCCACATTCTAAAAGGTTTGGTTGCTGGCAGTAAGAATGTTAGAACATCAGAAGAGCCCTCCTGGATCGGACCAAGGGTCCTTGCAGCCCAGCACTCTGTCCACATAGTGGCCCACCAGCTGTCAGCCAGGGACCCACAAGCAGAACACGGTGCAACAGCACCCTCCCACCCATGTTCCCCAGCAACTGATGTGTATAGGCTTACTGCTTCTGATACTGGAGGTAGTAGGAGTTTTAAGATACAGTATGCTGTTATTTTTGCTAGTTTGGCCCTGCCCCTTTTGCCTTTAGCCCTGCCCACCACTGGAAAGCAGCCTCTAGAAGCTTCTCCAAAATGTAATTCATCTCTCAGGCTGAAAGAAGTTCTGCGCCTTTGCAGAATGCGAAATGAAACTCATTTATCCTTTGAAATGTGTACCTCTCCTTTGTATTGAAAAGGGAATTTCAGCAGGTATCATTGGTTTGCATGCAGCGCTTGGTAAAATTCCCTCTTCATCGTCACAGTTAAAGCTGCGGGAGCTATAGTAGAGTGACCAGATACAAAAGAGGGCAGGGCTCCTGCAACTTTAACTGTGGTGATGAAGAGGGAATTTCACCAGGTGCTGCATGCATGCGAATGACACCTGCTGAAATTCCCTTTTTGATGCAACTGTTAAAGATACAGGAGCCTTGTCCTCCTTTTCATAGGGTCACCCTATTTAAACACACAGATAAGGTGCTGTTGGCCCTGACATTCTACCCACACGGCAGGCTAGGGTGATCACCCATGATTAAATCTGATGCATATTGGGACTGCTATTGTGAATGGATTTACTTTGCAATAAGTGCCCCAGGCTGCTATTTCAGGCTATACATACATGCAGGGGACAATGCTCCCACAATGTTTTTCCCAGCATCGTGCAGAATATTTAAGGATAGAGTTGCATGTTTTCATTGAAATATTCTTGATTTGGAGTCAGTTCACATATGCATGCAATTAATTGGATTTCCTCTCAATTGTTTACTCGTTACTTGATGCCTGTGCAAGCCAGACTCTCCTGAAAAGTATTGAGCTTGAGGTGATCTGGAAGTACAATGCTCAGTGTTTGCTCTGGGATGGCATATTCACACATGCAATTCATCACTGGATGTGGTGAAAGAAAACGAATGTGTGAACCAGACGTTTCACATAACAAAACTGTGGCATGGAGCCCTAAACAGGAACACCACCCGAAATGAAGTAAAGGCAACTCCTGTGTTGTGGCATGACTTGATGGGACGTAATCTGAGAAAAACAGCTGTTGCTGATACAGACTTAGCTGGGACAGGAAATCACACTTCTCCACTCTCCATGGCATGCCAGAGGATTCAGATATCTCTCTAAGGTGGGTGGGACTTTATCTTTGGTCTGCTCGTGTTATTGACCCCAGACTTTTGTTTTACAAAGACTGTCTTCCCTCCAGCCTATCTAAATCATACTTTGTATGTCTTCCAGACATACAAACTCGCTGTTTTTTCCCCCCTTTTGGAGTCTTTTTTTTTGTTTTACTTTTCTCCAAGAAAAGAATGCACTAAAGCCATTTGAAATGTTTTGTTCTTCTGTCTTCCTGCAAGCCCCCTCCCTTCCAAACCACCCCCACCCCACCCTCTTAAGCAAGTCATTTCAAGGATCTGGTGAATATCAGGGTGATGGAATGGACTATTGGCCGGCATGTAAAGAGAAAGAAAAAGGGAGGAGTGTCAGATAATATAGAGATGTGTGTTCTACAGGCAGGACTTCAACTGAATTTTTTCCAGCGTTGCTTTCTTGGTCCAAGGCACAGGGAAATAAATGTTTGAACAAGCGCCCTGAGATTGTTAACTATAACCTAAAAGGGGCAGGACAGGGAGCTAAACAACGCATCTTGGAATTTGTTCCCAAAGGAAGAATCTGAAGGAGAGCCCTGCTGTCTACTCCTGCATTGTATTCCCACACTGGACAACCAGATGCCTTTTGGAAGCACACGTCAGGACATGAGGGCAATCCATCAGTCCATCCATCAAAAGCACCCAGGGTGAAAGAGGGGCAAAACTGCCTTGTCTCCTTTACTTTTTCAAGGGGACTTTCCAGGAGGGGAAACTCACTAATGCTTCTCTTGGCTGGAGACCACCTTTCCCACTTCCCACCTCCGGAATGATGCTGTAGCAAATGGGTGCTGCGAACTGGGCCAGGCATCATTTCGGCCCAGATAACAGAACCAGGGTATCTGAAAGGCCATTGGACCATGTTGGCTGGGAATGATGGGCGTTGTAGTCCAAGCCATCTGGAGGCACCGGGCTGGGGAAGAATGAGCAAAAATGTATTTATGTTGAGCACATTGTTGTAATAATTTGGGGCTTTGCGTTTGGTTGTATTAAGCTGCTATTTGTAGTTCTGACTTAGTTGTGTTGTAAGTCACCTTCGGCATCCCAGGATGGTGAGCTAAAAGTGCTTTGGATGGATTTATGGGTGGATGGATATGATTGTCAGGAGAGGCTCAGAGGCTGCATCTAGAATGTGTTGTGCCAACCATCTCTGCAGCGTCAGATCTCCCCCTGGGCTCTCTATATGTGATGAAGACTTCGGATTTGGGGCTAAAGAAACTCTCTTCTCAACAGGGTATGAAATACAAAGTTGGACTTCCCAACTACGGTTATAGCATTCCTGAGCCTTGTCATTTCCTTGAAGGCTCCATACAGCAAGTCCAAGCCAGAAACAGGTCTGCTCCAAGAGTCCACTTCCCCTGGCCCTGAGATATCTCATCCTGTGGAAAAATCCCAGGTGGTGAGCAGAGAAGCCGAACCACAAACATTGCTATGTTTATGGGCTACTGAGCCAGGAGAGGCGAAGGGCGCCATAAACACCATAGGTCACAGAACTGGCCAAAGGTAACAGGAGTGTGCCTTCAAGACGGAGGGGAAACCTACAGCGATGCAAGGATTACAAAGCTAACTGGTAGTGCACTAAACCCTGGACTGTGCTGGGGTGTGTGTGTATTAACATGCCGCGAGAGAACGGCTAGTGCACCCATGGAAAATAAGTGAATGCAGTAATCCTTGACAACCCAAAGTACTCCTGCACCAGGGAGTAGATCTGCTGAGTATCTCTACATTTTTGACTGCTCTCTGTGCTCTTGCCATTTCTGCCATGAGCAGGTGACCCTGCAACATCTCTGCACCAGCCTGATGGAAACATGGAATAATTTCCAAACTCCAGGTGCTGCGGAGCGACCTCTCATCGGAGAAGGGAGGCCCAGAATAGCGACTTAGGCCTCATCTACACCAAGCAGGACATTGCACTATGAAAGAAGTATATAAAAGGCAGGAGCCACACCGGGCAGGATATAGCAGTATGAAAGCAGTATATGGTATGTGTCAATGGGCCCCAACAGTTATCAGTGCACTTCAATACCGCTATAAAGGAGTAGTGTGGCTCCTGCCTTTTATATACCACTTTCATACTGCTTTCATAGTGCTATATTCTGCTTGGTGTAGATGAGGCCTTAGGCAGAAGAACAGGATGCTGGGCTTTTCTGAAGGTGGCTTATATACCTACCTTTAGGTGATCTACCTGGGAAGAGGTCCAAGGCTGGGCTTTTCTGCTGCACGGCACATTCTACGTCTCCCTGCCTCTATTGACACACCTGAAACTTCCAGATAGGATCCTGGGGGAGTCTATACCAGCCATTCATTGCAGGATTGCATCGCAGTCATTACTCACGGGGCACATGACGTTCACCTGCTGCCACAGTGATCTCAGCTCCACCTCTCAGTTTTCCCGGAATATCCCTGACTGCTTTTGTCGTGTTTTTTCCGGCTCTCTCGCTGCTACTCCAAAGAACGTTTGCGGTGTGGCCTGCTTTGCGAGGAAGTTGCTGTTCGCCGTGAGTTCTGGGTTCAGCTAATCAGCTGTGAGGGGCGTGTGCAGGTGTGGACCTGTCTGCCACTTTTGCCACATGTTTTGGGTGGGTATCGGGGTGCTTTGCCGCCAAATGTTTTTTTTTAAAATACAAACATCTCTACGCAGCAGCGCATATTTAACGGAGTTCCTATCCCCCTCATATCTGGCTGTGCTCATGCGCATTCCTCAGGAGTCAATTAAAGAAAAAAACTCTGCCCTGTAGCCATCTGCCCAGCCCTGCACACTTCAACTGATACACATGTGGAAGTGCCCTACTGGGGCACACGTGCTCCCGCAACGGCAGTCCTGCAATTGTGGTACAGATCCATCATGTGTACCCCATGAGTGCCAATCCCGGAAACGGGGAACATGTGAAAGCATCCCTTTTCCATAACGAAAGGGCTGCAGGTATAGATTAGCCCCCTGAGTCCCTGTTTGCAAGCCTGCCTAGAGGGGCAATTTCCCTGTGCCCCTGTACAGCGCCCTCCCCCCTCTGACAAGCACCATGTCTTGCTTGTGGGTCCCTGGACTACAGCTGGATGACCACTGTTTGAACAAAATGCTGGACAAGATGGACCCTTGGTCTGATCCAGCCTCAGGGCTCTTCTTCTGGTGTTCTTATTTGTGTTCATGTGTGATGGGGGGAGGGCTGAAACTTCCATTGCTCCAGGCCCCCAGATTCCTCTGGGTAGCCCTGCCTGTTTGCCCTCCATGTCCTCCATGCTTCAGGTGGGTTCTGGGCCAGCTCAAGAAATCCTTGTGATATAGGGTGGGATATAAATGTTGCCTCTCAGTGGGCCTTCCCAGCTGCAGGCTTGTCTGGCAGTAACATCTGGGGAAATCGCCCACAACGTTCCCACAATGCCCAAGAGTGTTGCTATATCAGGTGCCCCAGGGCACTATGGGTAATTTTACAGAGCAGGAAACTTCCCAAACCCATCTGCTGCCACCAGATATGCTTGCAGCCAGGGCAGTGGAGCCTGGTGGCTCCGTTGTCAGTGGGGCAGCAAATCCACTCCAGGTTTCAGTCAGAACCAGTCAGACCTCTAAAGGTGTTATCCAAGGTGTGAAGCTTTATTCTGACTGAAACCCAGAGTGGATTCACCACCCCACTAACGTCAGAGCCACCAGCCTCCACTGAGCTGGGGGAGCAGATGGGCAAGTGAGCCAAAACCAGTCTCAGCACTCTGCTGGGGCATATGTCACCTCCAGCTTCTGCCCAAGGGCGCTGCCCCCACCATGGTTGGGTTGTATGGGTTAGGTTTCATTTTCAAGAGCATTGAGCATTTATTTGCCCTGACACTGCAAAATTCCCTCCCCATGGAATTCTCTTTGTTTTCCAGCAATTTTTTTGTCTGTGAATTTATTCTGTCACAGTTGTTTTTGTATTTGATGCTTTAAAAAAGCACTTCTCTTTTATATTTTTGATGCTTATCTACTGTTTATTCCCTGTTGTTATTTATTTCAATATTTGTAAGCTGCTTTGGGTGTTTTTGTAACAGAAAAGTAGAATAAAATATAATAATAATAATAATAATAATAACAACAGCAACAACAATAATAATACTGAGACAGAACAATTCATACTGACAAGACAATGCCCTACAACCGACCAGAGATAACGGTGATAGACAAAAAAGAAAAACACACATACCTCATTGACATAGCAATACCGAATGACAAAACTGTTGTTGAAAAGGAAGAGGAAAAGAAAGGAAAATGTACACCACTGGCCATGGAAGTCAAAGAACTACGGCAACTGGAAAAGGTCACAATTATTCCATTAGTCACATCAGTCACCGGCATCACATCAAAATATTATACAGACAACCTTCAAAAACTGGGCCTACCAAAATACATCCACAACAACATTCAGAAAGCAGTCATACTTAAAACATGCTCAATTGTCAGGAAATTTCTGAATCTGTAAAGACAGCATGACTTGGCAAAGCCCATCATGTCTGTCTAGAAAAACCTCCACGAGCGAGAAAGAGATATAATAATGAGTAGGGATGTGCATGGATGCAAAAATCGTATCGGAATCGGAACTTCAGATTTTGAAAAGTATCATATTGGAAAAATCAGAAGTCCGTTGTATCGGATCCAATCCGATACCGATACAAAAATCGGACGTCCAATTTTTAATCGGATGCCATTTTGAATGATTATCCCCATTGTATAGTATTGTTTTAAAGAAATGTCTATAACTTTTTTATTGTTTTAGATAGAAGCATGAAACTTGGCCACATTGCAGATGGGTTAGAGTTCTGTGTGAGAAATTTCAGAAAGATTGGTGCAGGCATTTTGTGTCTGTGATGTTTTTTAAAATGAACCTGGAATGCCTATAACTTTTTTGTTTTTAAAGATCCACACATGAAACTTCACCACATTGCAGACGGTATGTTGCTACTCATGTGTGTGAAATTTCAGAAACATAGGCGCTTGCCCTGGGTGGCAATTTTTGAAAAATGGGTTGCATTGGGGTAAGAAATTAACGCCTTTAACTTTTTTTATTTTTAATGATAGAACATTGAAACTTAGCCACATTAGAGATGCCACCTTGGTTGACATGTGTGAAAAATTTCAGAAACATAGGTTCAAGCATGTAGTGGCATGGTATTTTTGGAGAAATGAGGAGGGAAACGCATTTAACTTTTTTATTTTTAAAAATAGTTCCAAATTGGCTGTCAAGCAGCATCCCCCTCCCTGCCTTCTCCCCCCTCTGTCAAACCCACCATATTGGAACTTTTGGAACTTTTATAGTAAAAAATGCATAGCCACAAAATGCCTGCACCAATCTTTCTGAATTTCTCATACATAAGTACCTCAAACCCATCTGCCATGTGGGCAAGTTTCATGCTTCTATCTTTAAAAATAAAAAGTTAAATGTGTATATGGAGTGTATATATTTTCTGTTTATTTATACCGAGTGCACACTCTGTAGAGGAGTCTGCACGAATGTTAATGTTTGAAGAAAACAATTATATACATACATATAAATTTAAAATACAGATGTCTCTCAATAAGGACATGTAAGCACCTTTATAAAGAAGAATTTAAAGTGAGAATTCAAGCATATGTTTGTCCAGTGAAAGTGTGCATTTGTTGCCTAACATACACACACACACACAATAAAAAAAATAGAATATACATCATTGTTCTATATATAAAAATATTTTCAAAAAAGAAAGTAATGTATAATTTCTGATGGGTGTTGTCCATAGTTTTATTTACCATTGTATATTTTATTCATTGTTTATAGCTCCTGAAGAAGGATTATATCCAAAACGTCAGGCTTTTAATACAATATATTAAAGAACGTGTGGACCAGCACCAGACTTTGTCTTCTTTCTTCTCGCCACCCAAGGCAAGCACCTATGTTTCTGAAATTTCACACACATGAGTAGCAACATACCATCTGCAATGTGGCACAGTTTCATGTGTGGATCTTTAAAAATAAAGAAGTTATAGCCATTCCTGGTTCATTAGTAAAAACTTCATAGCCACAAAATGCCAGGACCTAATTTTCTGAAATTTCTCACACATAACTATCTCAAACCCATCTGCAAAGTGGCCAAGTTTCATGCTTCTATCTTTAAAAATAAAAAAGTTATAGGCATTTTTGTAACACAATACTAGGCTATGGGGAAAATCATTCAACATGGCGTCCGTTTTTCTGATTATCTCTGATTAAAATTGGAGACCAAAATATTGGATCAGAAAAAAATCGGATCAAAAAGGGACTATATCAGAATCGTGAATCGGATGTCCGATTTCCTCCGATTTTAATAGGTATTGGATCTCGGCTCTGATACTATGCACATCCCTGAGGAGGAGGAATGTGTTTCAGTGTGCTCACCTGTGAAAAGACGGGTGCCACTGGATTGGAGTTGGTCTTGGAAGAAGGTGTAAGTTTAAAAGGATGGCCAAGATCAAAAGGTTTGAGAAGAATAAACGAAAGAGTCCCTAAGCAAGTGCCCCTGAAGAATTCCAGTGTGTGTGTGTTGGCATTGAAAATGATTTTTTTAAAAAAGCTGACATCCCCAACGCAAAGCAAAACAGGAGCAATTATATACAAAGACTAAAGACCAGGGAAAAAAGGGGCTGCCCCTGGTAAACAGAAACGGCCGGTACATCCGTGCATGTAGTTTTTTCCCTCTGGTGCTAATTATTTGTGTACTTGAGCACGTCCACATCACTGCATTGGGCTCAAAGAGGATTTGTGCACCCAGAGAGCCTGGCCTTGACATCGGGTGCTAACTTGTCCAAAATGAGGGCCCTAATTGCTTCTCCGTCTGACAGTGAAGAAAGCAGAAGGGAGCCCAGAAGCTGCTCTCCGAAAGTTGGGTGAGTGCATTGTTTTCCCTTGCAAGTCGCTGGCGGTGCTACGAAAGCCGTCTCTCCAGCCCGCTTGAAGGGCCTGGAAGATGAAAACAAAAACGTGTTAATTGGCTAATAACTCTGCCAAAACCAACAGCGTCTTTGGGTAATTGTCTGCTTACCCAATTTTCTCACAGGCCTGGTGTGTAAATACATCACTTCGCTCCTTGTAAAGTGTAAATTACCCAACACCCCACTGAGGGATGGTTTGGATTTATAAACTTTAGGAGGGTGAGGTGCCCATTGCGTTGCCCTTTTTATGAACTACAAGGTCATTCAGCAACAGCGAAGCTGCTCTGTTTGTGTTTTCCAAAAGCTGCTTTCCGTTGAGTGAAAACTGCTCTCAACTCTCTGTTTTGAATATTTTCAAACCAGGCGGGGTGGGGATGGAATGGAATGGGCAGCCTTGCATTGGACAATGTTTTTGGACCAGCTGAAGCATCAGCCACTCTTGCAATTGCCATGGATTTAACATCACCATCGCTGATGCATCAAGGGTAACACCAGTCCCTCCCACGCCTGGACCATTTTGTGGACTTGCAGCTAATGGGAGAGTTCGATTTATTGTTGGGCAGAGGGTTATGCCCTGGCCCTGGCCCACATGCTAGCGCCCTGATCCAGACTAGGGTTTCTGCACTTAAATCAGTGGAGGCTGGTGGCTCGGAACTTGGTGGGGCAGTGAATCCATCCCAGGTTTCAGTCAGAAGCAGCCAGAACTCTAAAGGAGCTTTCCAAGATGCTGAACCCTGTTTAGGGACAGGGCCCAGCACTTTGGATAACTTCTTTGGAGTTCTGGCTGAAGCCTGGAATGGATTCAAACTCCACCTAAATTAGAACCACCAGCCTCCACTGACTTACATTAGAGCAGGGCTGTTGAACAGAGTTGAATTCAGGTTCAGAGATGACCTTGTGGGCAGCATTTCACTAATGAGCAGGGCTGAAGGAAAAAGGGGGAGGGGCCAAAATACCAGCATATTTTAGCTGAAAGCTGTTAATGCCAGTAACTAAGGTCTTTTCTACACTCGTCATTCCCTACTCATGATTGTTTACGGGTTTTTAGATGACATTGTGACCCTCCAGTCTCACTTCTGTGTCAAACCAGCATCTTCAGTGAGTTTTTTTTTAGAGCAGGGAAATGCAGCAATTAATTGTGAAAGTGAAAGAAAGCACAATTTCCTCTTGTTTATTTGTGCTATTCTGCAGTACCACATTGCCATCTAGAGGCTATGTGGTGGAAAAGCAGGAAAGGAAATGCACTTCTTCTAGTGCTGAAAACTCAATTCTGCAATGAAACCGAAATCAGATACAGCAGATTAACAGCCAATTAATAGCCTTGTCTAGAAAACCTCTAAGCTTTAGGAGAGGCAGTTCAACCTTTTAGAATGGGGAAAAAACTGCACCAAAAGCTGCAGGAAACCATGAAACAATTAGTAATCAAGGAAAGTCAAGGAGCTACTATCTATGTCTTTGAAGTAGCATGCGGTTGGTGGGATTATTTAGTAACAATGTCTCCTAGAAAGACAAATTAGCATAGAAAAATACAAAAAGGCACAACAGAATGAGCGTTTACCAATCCTACATGCACACAGGCTATTTTAGAACAATAAAGGAGACCACACCCTTCTTCAGTGAAGAAAGGAAAAGAGTTTCACTCACAAATATTCGTGCATATAGAATGCAGGTACAGTGTACAGTTTCATAAAAGAGTTTATTCAGTCCATTTTGTCTTCCGTTACACAGGCAGGCAAGAGAGAGACCAAACACACGTGCTCCCGGCAATGGAGGAGGTCAGGAGAAGGAAGGGGAGGAGCAAAAGGAAGAAACCACATGGAAAGCTATAGTGATTCTAAGGCTAGCTGTGGTCAAAATCCCCATGAATTCATTAACTGCAACACTGCCCCTTCCAGTAACTTACAGACGAGGTTGCAATATTCCTAACAGTAGTTTCGGTCTATGAGTCAATAAAGGGAACACTGTGTCTGCTACTGGGTTGCCATTCTGGTACTGCTACATGGAATACCGTTGCTTGGCCTGGCCTCAACCATCTTCTGCCCTACATAAACAGCGGAGCACTCTCAAAATTGCTCCACCCTTGATCAAGAGGCCGGTGCACGACCAGCTTTAGATCTTCAACCGGAGAGAAGGCAAGGGGCTGAAGTCCCATTGACCAGGGTAACCATATTTGGGAAACCAAAAAAGAGGACACTCAGTGGAGGTGGCTGGAAAGCGCACTTTCTGGGGACTGTAGAAGTGCGTCATTCCCCCCATGCTAATGGCAGCCGCCATTAGTGCAGTGGGGGAAATGATATACTTTCTGGAGGCCCGGAAAGCGCCCTTTCCACTCCTCTGCTCCAATCGGGACCTTTTCTATAATGTCTGGGAATGACAAGCTTTCCCCTTCAAGGACCCGATTAGAGCAATGGGGGAGAATGATGTTCCTCCAGAAATGTCATTCCCTCCCCCGCCATGGTAATGGTGGCCTTAAAGAGGAAAGTGTGTCATTCCCGGACGTTACAGCAAATTACAGAAAATCCCCCCGACACCCAGAATAGAACAAAACCCCAGACAAATCTGGGGGAATCCTGAGAGTTGGTCACCCTACTATTGACCTCCCTGCCTCTGTTCTTGAATCCCTGTGTTGCTTTCCCTGCTGTGATGAAGTGAAATATCTGCCCAGGGCAGATAAGGAAGATGTGTGTCTCACCATAGGAGACCACAGTAGCTCCCTTCTTTCATCTCCACTCACTTACTGGGATTAGAATCAGTCCTTTTTTCTTTCTTCTCTGCTTTCTATTCTAACACACACCCAGCGCCACACAGTTCATCTTTATTAGCTCTAATTGCTTTCCCATTCTAAGGAGATCCTGCTATTCACCGACCAGTTGAGAGGAAATGTGCTCGTTAAAATAATTCCCCCTCCTAAGTGCTGCTTAAAACTGATACTGTCAGTGGCCCAAGCCCTTTTGGGGGTATTTTGAAAGCTTTCTGCCATGTTTTACATTGGGACTGTTCCAGACAATGTTCCTTTCCCCATAAAAAAAAATAAAAATTCTGCTGGCTCTTCTCCCTGAATTAGCCAAATGACCTCCTCTTCACACAATGACAAAGGGATGCTGGAGTGAAGGTATTTTGGGAGGCCCAGTTTCTGGAGATTTTCTGAATAGTTTTTTGATGTGATGCCGGTGACTGGTGTGACTAATGGAATAATTGTGACCTTTTCCTGTTACCACATTTCTTTAACTTCCATGCCCAATGGTGTATATTATTATTATTATTATTATTATTATTATTATTATTATTTCCCGCCTTTTGCCCAATACTAGAACTCAAGGCAGCTTTACAAAATTTAAACATATTCAATTCAAACATATAAATAGAAATATACAAGAGTTAAAATAGAATTAAACCAATAAACCACCTGATAGTTGGTCCTGTCCTGATAGTTGGTCCTGTCATCATCATCATCATAATACGAATGCTTCAGGAAGGGTGAGCTATTTCCAGAAACAGAAGGATTCCTAGTAGCTATACAGGATCAAGTTATAACCACCAAGAACTACCAAAAATACATCATAAAAGATAACAGTATAACAACAGACCTATGTAGGAAATGCCATCAATTCCAAGAAACAATAGACCATATAACAGCAGGATGTAAAATTCTGGCAGGAATGGACTATACAGACAGACACAATACAACTGCAAAAGTAATTCACCAACAACTGGCCATCAAATTCAACCTTATCAAACAACCTACACCATACTATACATACTCACCCAGAACAATCTTGGAAAATGCAGATCATAAAATATACTGAGACAGAACAATTATTACCAGCAAGACAATACCCTGCAACTGACCAGACGTATCAGTCATAGACAAAAATGAAAAACACACATACCTCATTGACATAGCAATACCGAATGACAAAAATGTTGTTGAAAAGGAAGAAGAAAAGAGAGATAAATATACACCACTGGCCATGGAAGTTAAAGAACTATGGCAACAGGAAAAGGTCACAATTATTCCATTAGTCACATCAGTCACTGGCATCACATCAAAAAACTATACAGAAAACCTCCAGAAACTGGGCCTACCAGAATACATCCACACCAACATCCAGAAAGCAGTCATGATTAAAACATGCTCAATTGTCAGGAAATTCCTGAATCTGTAAAAGACAGCATGACTTGTCAAAGCCCGTCATGTCTGTCTAGAAAAACTGCCATAATAATAATAGTAATAATAATCCAGGGTGTTTTATAGGCCAAAGAACCTAGGTTTGGTCCCTGACATTGCTAGTTCAAACGGATCTTGAGTTGTAGAAAACTGTAGGTAGCAAGTTTGGCAAAGACCCACCTGGAGACCCACCACCACTGAAAGTAGACAGAATTGGGTCAAATGGAGCTTAGGGTGGATAGTTCCATAGCTGAAGGGTTGCCAGAGAACTGCCCTCGATTTTTGAAGGCATCCTCAGTTTGAAGGGCTGTCCAGTCCAAATCCAGTTTAAAGGTAAGGAGCCAGCAGAAGGAAGAGCTAAAGAACTTTGAAGGTGCCCATCCATAGCATCTGGGCTGGGCAAGGCACACAGGTCACCTGGTCACAATTTTCCACACTACAGCGAGATCTACTACTTTTTTATTTAAATTGTAACAATGATTTCTAAGCTTGCGTCTATGCATATAAATTAGTACATAAAACTTATTTGCAAATTGGCATCCTATTTTGTCCCCTTTTTGGTGATGCATGTCCTCCTTTGGGATGATTCCCAAGTGGCCGCCGTAGGTCCAAGGGTCTGAGTCAATATAAGGCAGGTTCATATGTTCACACCTGTGACTATGCACACAGAGCCACTGGGAACTGCAGGGAGTCCCTCCCCACACGCTTTGCATTAAAGAGGGAGATACTTTCCATGACAAATGCCATGGTGCCTTTTCTCCCTTGAGCAGTCTCTGAACAGTCTAAACATTGGGATGGAGATGGCGGGGGCGGGGGCTAAATCTTGAAAACTTATAATGGTCCTGTTAAAACCTTTGCCAACTCTCTATACTTCCCCATACCTTTCCACTCTTTTGGTTTCTTCCCTCTGCATCTTTGCCAATTTGGGTTTCTCTACATGATGCTAACATTCTGCATCTTTAACAGGGCTTCTGCTTCTGGATTCCTTGCTGGTTTAAGGTTGGCTCCTTTACACATGTTTTTTTTTTCCTAGGAGTTTTCTTTCTGAGCAAGTTCTATATGTTTCATTATACAGCCACTACATGATGCTGTGGTATAGTTGCAATATAATGGGATTCTGGAAGTTCACCAGCCTTTAGAGTGCTTCAAAATGCAATAAAAAATTCTTATCATATCACATTTTTTTCCATTGAGAATAAAGCCGCGATAGTGGCTAGAAAGCACATCATCTAAACAATCAACAAAATAACATGAGTGACCAATCAGAAGTACAAAATAAAAGCCTCATGTAGAGAAACCCTTTGTCCATAGGCCATGCTGGCTGACCAATTTAAAAAAAATAAAAAATAAAAGGGCATCATGCAGTGCAAGGCAGCATTGCCCAGCCTGGTGCCCAATAGATGTTTTGGATTTCAACTCCCATCTGCTTCAGCCAGCATGGCCAATAGTCAGGAGTGCTGGGAGTTGTAGTCCAAATATCTGGAAGGCAACAAGTTGAGGGAAACTGGTGTAAGTATTGGAAGTTGAAAGTGAATATGGCTTCCTCTATCCTACAAAGTTGGAGAAGTTTCCTTTTTAGGCTCTTCTATTTTTGTCTCCCGTCACTTAGATCCTCCTCTTTCTCTGCTTTTATTCTGCCGCATTACAGCAAATTACACTAAGTAATCATTCCATTCTCGATGTTAAACATTCCATTTTAATCTGCGCTACTACTTCTGACATTCTACAAGCAACTATCACTCTGGTGGATCTAAGCAAACATCCTATCTGCAGGCTGACAAATTCTAAAACCAAACATCACTTAAGCTTTGCTTATACAAGACCTGCCATCTTGGTCACATCTTAGACAGTAGTCCAAGGTTAAATGTAAAACACACACAGACATAACTGTTCCTCCTTTAGTGTAGAAGCCCTGCCCTCTATTCTTAAGGACTGTTCACACATTCAGTGGCAAACCTAGGTTTGCCAGTGAAAGTATCGGCAATAGAGAGTTGTAGCCAGTCCTGTATTTGCAAGCTTTGGGCTCAAATTTTACTTTTTCACGTGTATTCGTAAGTCATTTTTGGGATCCATTGAACAAATCAAAACATAACGTGTGAAATAATTACTCGGGCTGCACTCAATGATGAGAGAAAGGTAGTTTACATATTCTCAGCTCAGAAGTGGGAATATCTTTGTTTTCGTTTAAATGGTTGAAAAGGACAAGTTCCATTTTGAGGATCATATTAGGACAGAATCAAAAACAACATGGCCAATATCATGCTCCCTTTGATGGTGTGACAACACATGGAATACGATGCACAGTTCTGATCACCGCACCTCAAAAATATATATTATAGAGCTTGAAAAGGTGCAGAAAAGGGCAAGAAAATTATCAAGAGGCTGGAGCAGCTTCCCTATGAGGGAGGAATGGTTGCAATGTTTGGAAGTTTTTAGGTTAGAAAAAGGCTGAGTAAGGGAATCATGATAGAGGCATATAAAATTCTGCAGTGCTTCAACTCAAATCTTGCGCATTTGCATGTACTCTTTGACACAGCGCATCACAATGTAAAGAAAAACATTCTGATGCAGTATGAATATATCAAAATGGACATCTGGGCAGGACCAGGGCACTGCTTTGTTCTGTAAGTCTCCTTCCGGTATACCATTGGCACTAAATGGATGCCATGATGCATCATTTCCATTGAAATTTACCACCCGAGAGACATGAGTGATGCACATTTATCTGAGATAATACCATTTGCAAACTGTTTATATTCATGTTTCCAGCGATACCGTTTTAAAGACCCAACCAGCCCAGGAGGGGTTTGTGTTTGCATTTTTAAACTCTCCTATTTTGCACAATAACGTTAATAGAATTTGTGACTGTTTGCAGTAGGCCGCGGAGCATCTAACGCGAGCGTCTGTTTTATCTCTGCACTTAATCTGTTACAGGAGAAAATGATCAGGGGCCTGGACTCAACGCATTCTATTCACATACTTGCTTTAATTACACTGTAAATTGGGGGAGACTTCCAGACACAAACCAGCTGAATGAACGTGTGGCAATGCTCCTTACTAAATATCTGGGCCCTTCTTGCGAATCCTTTTGGGGCTATGTCTACGGAGAAAATCCAAGCTAATTTGTCCTTGCTGCTAAATCAGGCTGGTGACAGATCTCAGAGTTTTTGGACAGTAGGGCTGGTCCAATTCCCCTAGGAGGAAAGGTTAACACAATTGGGGAGGGAGGTTAGCTTAGAAAAAAGATGAGTAAGCAGGGACATGATGGAGGTTTACAGTATAGTGACCCATTCAGATGACACACTAATCCATGTGGTTAAGCATTTTGAGCTAAACATTTTGGCTTAGCATGTCATGTGAACCATTCCTAACCATGGTGGCTACATAGCCCCGGTTTAAACACGCTCAAGAACCATTTGCTGCAAAAGGGTTAGTGGCTTAACCAAGGCTTAGTGTGTTGTCTGAACAGGCCTACAGTCAGTTTTCTGAAATCAAGCTCATTCTATCCTACAACTCCCAGAATTTCCCAGCCACTGAAGCACCTTGGATAGCTCCTTCAGAGTTCTGACTGAAACCCTGAGCAGATTCACCGCTCCATTGACATCGGAGCCACCAACCTCCACTGTATGTACATAATATCAATTACATTAAAAGACATTTCTAAGCAATATACAAAAACACAGTAGAAGAACAAAGGAAGTAAGGTGGGTGGCTACCAAGAAGAGGGCCTTTTCTGCTGTGGCACCCCAGCTGTGGAATGAGCTCCTTAGCCTGGCGCCTACGTTGTACCCCTTTTGGCGCCATGTCAAGACCTTTTTATTTTCCCAGAGATTTTAGTGTTCTAGTCTTTTAGCTCTGCTGTTTTAAATCTGTATTTTAAACTTCTGCATTGCTGCTAGGTTTTGTCCTGCTTGCACTTTTATATTGTAGTTTTAAGCTTTTATATTTCATATTGTTTGACGCTCTACCCTGAGGTTTTAATTTTTGTGAATTGCCCAGAGAGATTTGGCTATGGAGCAGAATAGGAATGTAAGAAAGAAAGAAAGAAATCCTGTATATTTAATTATTTAATAGTGTATATTTAATAAATACTGTATATTTAATTTTTTAATATTGTGTGTGTGTACGCACGCGCGCACACAAAGAAAGAAAGAGGGTAAAAGACACCTAAAAAATAATTGCAGCAATATGCTTGAGAAAGCAACATAATTATGTCTTACAGGTCACTGTCCTGCCAGCAACTCATAAAAACACACTTAATGGTGATCCTGCTGACAGTGCCAGTTCAATAGCTGTCAACGCTGGCATGCCTGACCATCACATTGATGCACTGCTGTTCCCAGCAGGTGGGAATTTTTCCTGATGCCTGCTTTTGATGGGAATGAAGACACAAGACACCTGTCCCTTAAAAGCCAGAAGGAAAGAAGCCCTACCTAGTGGAAAGGAAGGTTGAAAAGAGTGAAGCAAAGTTCACCACTGCGGCTACCCATGTGCCCTGCTCCTGTTGGAGACCACGTCGCTTTTCGTTCCAGTTCATTTGCTCTGTAATTATTTGGGCTGAGTTCAAAACAGCTTGGAATAAGTTGGCATGCCCAAGAGCTACACCACTGCCCATGCATTCCAGCCCAGTGCCTACCCAGGTCTGCTTCCTTCAGACACTATGACTAGGGTGACCAGATTGCCCGGGGTTTCCCGGTCCTAACCGGGAAAACTGGGGTGATCCGGGCCGACCGGGGGGCAGCGGGAACAAACAGGGGAAATGATGCCCGCGCGGAAGAGGCGGGATAGGGCCGATTATGGGCAGCCTCTGGCACGAGCCCTGCAGCGCTGGTGGCAGTGGCACGAGCCCTGCGGCACTGGCACCACGAGCCCAGCGGCACGAGCCTGGCAGCGGCAGAGGACCCGGTAGGTCCAGGCTGGGTTTTTTGGGGGGTGAGTGGCTTGTTGGGGGGGTTGTTTTGGGGGTGGGGGGGAACCGGGATTTTGGTTTCCAAAATCTGGTCACCCTAACTACGACTCTTGGACAGCTAGCCTGGGCAGAGGGGGGTCCCATGGGGGGGAGGGGGGAGATCCACACACCTACCGGAAAGCATCTGCAATCAAGCTGGGCACAAATGCACTGACAATTTCTCTTCCTGTAGAGTCATCTTGTGGAGACAAAAGGCAGATTCAGATACTGGGCAATTCTATTTCTTCTGTCCTTAAGCATCCTTTGAGCTTTTAAAACTACCCCTTCCCCCCTTTTTATGTCCACTCTTTACTCCAGTACTAAATATTCTCTGCTCTTGTTTTCCCTAGGCTTCCACTTACTCTTCCCTTATTCCTCTTCTTCATTCATCACTTCCCTTGGACAACGTAGCTCTAGTGTCTCTGCTTCTTTCCCATTCCTGGAACCACTTTCCATTCAATTCTCCAATCCATTCAGCCCCTTCCCTCCCAGGCCCCTCATCCACATATCTCCTTTGTGTCTCTCTGGATGGATAGCTAGATAGGCATTTCCAATGCCAAATTGACCTTTCATTTACCTAACAGAATCTGGACTGTTTACAAACATGCCATTGCTGACAGCTTTGTTCTCTCAAACATTGGGATGTTTCTGAATATTCCATGACATCACACAGCAACTCAGCTTAATCACTCCCAGGTTTTCACTTCTCCCAGATGCTGAAATAGCGCAATACAATGTAGATTGTCAGCCTATCTACACTACTGCTTTAAAACGGTTTAAAACAGTTTTTAACAGTTTTGAGAACTATTAGGGCCCAGGATACCCTCCATATACAGTTTTCAAAACGTTTTCTGTTTTCTCCTGCATGTGTAGATAGGGTCATTTTCTCCTCAACGTGGGAAAACAGGCAGTTCTGTGAGAACCAAGCGCTAAGTGAGCTTGTTTTAAAACTTTTAGGCTGACGAGCCTCAAAAGATTCTTATTGCTGAGATGCAGGAAAGGAGAGATGTCTTTAGCGTGGCCACCCAACAGAGCTATTCCGGGTGGTTCCAGGGTTATTAACAACTATTCCAGTGAATGGTATGTTGAAATCTTTGGAGGCCCGTTGTAACAATTTTGCAAGGAACTTCAAGGATCAAATCACCCGCCTTTATAACAATCTTAACACTGCTAACACCAGTGTTCCATCATGTCCAGTTTTCTGAGAACGGTTCCAGCTGTTGTGGCCTGAGGATGTGGGCAAAATGCATGCATCGGTTTTACTGACCACATGCCCTCTTGACCCTTTCCCATCATGGCTGATTCAAATTAGCCAAGGAAGGTTGACCGGATGGGTCCAGGGAGAGGTAAATCCATCATTGCATGAGAGAGTGGTGTCTGCTGCCCTTAAAAAGTGGTGCAACCCCTTCTGAAAAAGCCTTCACTGGATCCAGAGATTCATAACAACTATCTCTGGTTCATTAATACACTTTTTTTCAGCAAAGTGCTTGAGAGGATGGTGGTGAACCAGCTCCAGATGTTCTTGGAGGAGATTGATTATCTAGACCCATCCCAGTCTGGGTTCTGGCCTAGATATGAAACACAGTCAGCCTTGCTCACCCTGATGGATGACCTTTATCACAAGAGGGACAGAGGGAGTGCGACTCTGTTACTCTTACTTGATCTCTCATTAGCTTTTGATACCATTGACCATGATAACTTCCTGGAGTGGCTCTGTGGATTGGGAATTGGGGGGACTGTTTTACAATGGTTCTACTCCTAACTGCCATTAATCAAAATGGTTCCATTGTCGTACTGCTCTAACAGTCAGGAAGTTTTTCCTGATGTCCAGCCGGAATCTGGCTTCCTGTAACTTGAGCCCATTAATCCATGTCCTGCCATCTGAGTTGATCGAGGAGAGATCCTGGCCCTCCTCTGTGTGACAACCTTTCAAGTATTTGAAGAGTGATTGAAAGGCTGTCACACAGAGGAGGGCCAGGATATCTTCTCAATCATCCCAGAGTGCAGGACATGGAATTAGGGATCTTGATTAATGGTCCTTAGAGTCCAGAGATTAAAGGAGGGATGTGGAACTTCAGGTCCAGGTGGTCATGCATCCTTCCTGTGACTCCACCCCTTTCCATCTGACCACCAATCATTTGACAGTTTCCCAGCTGTTGTGCAGTTTTTCACCCATTCCTAAGGCTTAGTTACAGGCAGGAAGAGCTTTAAATTAAAATATGCTGGTACTTTCCCCCAGCCCCAGTTCTGACTTTGTCCCCACCCACCACTAGAAAGCAGCCCTCAACATCCTGGGGTTCTCCAGCAGCGGAAGACTCTGTGCCACTTCCCTGAGGGAGGAAAAGCCACCCAGGTCTCTCATGACTTCCTCAGAGCTCTCCTCATCCCCACCCTTGCCCAGAATAAGAAGTTCTTTGTCCTTACCAGAGGGTGACAGGGTAGTAGGTCATGAAGGGCTGTAGGTGCAAACAGCGTTGAGACAGGGGTCTTTTTTATTTGCAACGATTCAAGCAGGGCTGCTTTGTATCCTCAATTAATCCTGCACTCCTGCTTCAAATGTTCAGCCCAGCTCTGACCTGGGGCAGGGTCAGCCCTACCGTTAGGTAGGGTGAAGCAATCACCTCAGAAAGCCGAAGCTGGGAGGTGAAAGAGAGACTTGTGGGCCAGATCTACACCAAGCTGGATAGAACACTTTGAGAGCAGTTTGAAAACAGTATATGGAACGTGTCCTGGGCCCAAACAGTTGCCAATACTGTTATAAACTGTTATAAAGCAGTAGTGCAGATCCTGCCCTTGTGTGCCACGTAGGCCTGGCCCAAGGCAAGTTGCCGCCTGAAGCAGGGACCCCCCCCCTCCCAATCTACCCACCTGCCTGCTTCTTTTTTCTTTCCACACTGATGCACGTGCATCTCATTTCATTTCATTTGTTACATTTATATACCACCCCATAGCCGAAGCTCTCTGGGCAGTTTACAAAATGCAAGTTTACAGTAGAAATATCACAAAAAATATTCAACAATATGCTACAACAATATACTAAACAACAACATCACAATAATACTCAAAAATATACTAAATACAAGTTTACAGCAAAACAGAACAGATAAGGGGGGAAAACACACAACGTGTTTTTCCAGCTAGGGTCTTTATGCACATACATGTGCTTGCCTGCCCGGAGCACTGCCCATAAGGTGTTTCAACCTCCAGGAGCCACGCAGTGCCTGCACATCGGGCAAAGTATCACGAGAGGCCCTGGAAATTCCGGAATCTCTCGTGATACTTTGCCCGACTTTGTGCAGGTGCGGCACGGCTCCTGGAGGTTGATGCACCTTACTGGCAGCGTGCATGTCTGCGTGTAAAGAAACGTCAGCCAGCAGCGAGGCACATGGGGCCAGCCAGGCAGGTGAAGGAGGGAGGTGCATGAGCAGAGTGGGGTGGAGCAGGACAGGACAGGATGGGAGCCATGGTGCAGCGCATGAGGGAGGGAGGGAGGGAGGGAGAGGCTGTTTCTTAGGCCTGCCAGCTGCTTGTCTGGCTGGCCGGCTGGAGCACCATGAGGCAGCCATCAGGACCAAGACACAGCTGACCCTTTGAAGGAGGGGAGCGCTGCTCTTCCCATACTCCACCGCCTGCTATACCAGCATCCTCCCCTTTCACCTTAGAGCCAGCCCCGGAGCCACGTATCCTACTTCATCCCCCTAAGGTCACCTGCTGCCTTCAGGTACACTGAAGGATGCTGTTCCATCGTCAGTGTTGAAGAGAGATTCACCTGCCAGTCTTCTGACGAGATGGGAGGGGGCGGCCTCTTGTTCTTCGCCTCAGGCAGCCAAATGTCTTGGGCTGGCCCTAACCTGGGATAGCACATAATGGGTGAATTGAGCCTAGTTTCCTGAATTAACAGCTTCGGCACCCAGCCATCCCCATTCACGCCTGATCTTTTATCGCCACTCTGGTTTACGACAACAAGCTTATGCCAAAAGGCAGGAAGGTCCAAGATGTTTTGCTCTTTGGGCAAAAGTTGGAAGATTTTATGCCATCTGCTTCCAGATGTCATTTTACATTCTGCATTAAAATTAATAAATAACCGTAGGTTTCCCATCGGTTCCCAAAAATGTTTTCTTTTATAGGATGGCACAACAGCCACTGCTTTGCGCTTGAATTATAAGAATGTAAAGACATTAGAAGAGTTCTACTGCACCAGGCCAAATCATCTTACATCCAGTTTGCAACAGTAGCCAGCAAGATGCCTGCAGGACATCCTCAAACAGGGCACAAAAGCCTTCTTCAATTATTTGTTCCCAGCATCTGTTATTCAGAGGTATGCTCCAAACAGGAAGGTTTTATTTAGCTAGGAAGCTATTAAAGCAGGTTGCTCATATTGATCGTTGATTGCATCATGAGACCTTGAAGCAAGGGCAAACTAGATGGGTGAGTTTTGGGGTAACTGCCTGGATATGGGGGTTGCTGGGAGGCTGCTTGCTAGAGCCCTTTCACATGCCAAATATTCAGAGATCCCAAATGATGGAGGGACAGTGGGATCAGATCACGCTCTTTGGGGAGAAAACCTACCCATTCCACACATGCAGTCTCCCTAGATATCAGCCATGTGAATCCGGAGCGGGTCAGGCTGATCCGGGCCTCCTGGATCCGAACCGGATCGGATCGGGCCCAGATTGGGCTTGATCAGATCCGCAATCCGGATCCAATTCAGATCCATGCACAGCACTCCCTCCCACTCTCCCCGCTCTCCCACTCCCTCCCCCCACTCTCCCTGCTTATCTGCTGCCTCCACGTCATCCCCCGTCGTCCTCTCTCCTCACTGTGTGCTGCTGCATTTCCCCCTCACGTCGGGTGATGACATCACCCGATGAGAGCAGGAAATGTGGCAGCCCACAACGAGGAGAGAGTACGACAACAGGACGACGCGGAGGAGGCAGCAGGTAAGCAGGGAGAGTTGTGGGAGGGCGGGGGAGAGCAGGGAGAACGCAGATCGGGCCTGATCCAGACCTGACAGATCAGGCTCCGGATAGGATCAGGGGGCCGTGCACAGCCCTAATGTGAACACAAACTGCTTTCAGCTGCTCCTTCCATTAAAACTGCAATCATTCACTTTAGAAGAGCCTCTTTTACCTATATTATGTATTACAAAACAGGTGCAGAAACAAACTCAACACAATGTGTGTGTGTCAAACTAGATATATAGACATATAGATATATACATGCACCCCCACCCCCACCCACAGTTTGTTATCCACCCAGAGAACACTGGTTATTGGGCAGATTAAAAATATAATAAGTAAATGCATTGCATACATAATAGATAGATAAAAGGATAGACAGACACTAGATAGATAGATAGATAGATAGATAGATAGATAGATAGATAGATAGATATTAGTTTATTCTTTGTTACTGCAAATTTTATGAATGACACAGAGTTGCAGAGTGGGGACTGGGTTGTGCAACACTGACTTTTTTACTCACTTGTAAATTCCCTACAATGATATTAGAAAACAGCTGCTGCTCAAAATTTCTGTTCCTGGGTTGGTGTTCCCAGAAGTCCTCCCTTCCATGCAATTACTTCCTGAACACTTCGTTTCATCCTATGAAGCTTGAGCCACTGTCTGTCTTGAAAATCTTAGTAGACATAAGACCATAAGAAGAGCCCTTCTGGATCAGACCAAGGGTCCATCTAGTCCAGAATTCTGTTCACACAGTGGTCAACCAGCTGTTGACCAGGGGCTAACAAAGCAGGACATGGTGCATTACCACCCTCCCATCCATGTTCCCCAGCAACTGGTGTATATAGACTTTCTGCCTCTGATATGGGAGGTAGCACATAACCATCAGGCCTAGCAGAGAGCTTCAGCTATCGGGCAATATAGAAATGCAAACAAACGAACAATAAATAAATAAATGCCATTGATAGCCTTCTCCTCCAGGAATGTATCCCCCCACCCCTTTTAAAGCCATCCCTACATCTTGTGGTAGTGCTGACGGAGAAGACACTGGGCCCAGTTAACATTGCAGATTCAGAGACCCTTGAAGCTGGACTGGAGCCTGCAGTATGCAAGCCCAGGTCCTTACCGACCTCCAAAAGCCTCAATCCATAGAGCCGGTGTGCCTAGACACAAGGTCTTGGAAAGAGGAAGTGCTAGGCTGTGACTAGAGGCCTTCCACTTTTCAAGGAGTGAGTAGAACAGCCTTCCCCAACCTGGTGGTCTCCAGATGTTTTAGACTACTGTTCCCAATATCCCTGTTCATTGACCATGCTGGGTGGGGATGATGGGAGTTGAAGTCCAAAACATCTGGAGGGGCTCCTAATTGGGGAAGAGTCTGAGAGGGGGCTTCGGGCATCAAGGTATAAAAGGCGGGTCTCAGATGCTGTTCAAGCAAATAGCTTGCACTGTGGGCTCCACCTTGGAAGCAGAACGGCACCATTGTCCTTACAGTCCCTGTTTGGCCAGTGATTATTCATTTCCGTAGGCCAGAAAAAAGGTTCTCTATTCCCCCCCCCCCAAAAAAAATTTTTTATTATCCTTTCCGAAGCCTTTTGGAGCCATCCAGTGGAATGCGATGACACTATTCCTAGAATAAGCTGGATGGCGGAATTGGGCTCTGTGTGTGTGTGTGTGTGTTTCCCCCAGATATGTGGGAGCCTAGCATTGCTATGGCAACCTGAGCCTGGGTCCCTCATTAGCAACATTTGGGCCCAACGCCGAATGAAAGGAAAGATTCCTTTTTTAGTGTCGCCTTGCTGGAGAGAGCTGTCGGCAGAGTGTTCGAGTGATGCTTTCAGATCCTTCATCCGATGACTCCTCCCGCTCACCTGCAATCTGCCACACTGCCAGAGAAAAAGAAAATCGTTCCATGGAGCTGTCCATAGGAATCCGGTGAAAAGAGCGAGATATTACTTATGCATTACTGTTACTCAGCCCTGAAACCTCCTTTTTTTATTTTTATTTTTCGGCGGCATTTTCCCTGGGCCCCAATTATATCCTCCAGCACTGTGGGTATCCGTTGACTCCAACACCATCATTCCATTCTGAGAAGCTTTCATTTCCTCTAATGCAACTTTCCCCCAGCAGCCCAAGAGCCTTTGAGGCTATAAAAGCGAATGCGGCATTAGCAGCATTACTCAAAGAACAAGATTATGTAACGTTAGAGTCAGGAGCAATACATCTCCGTCACACACACACACACACACACACTTCCTAAAATAAGAGGAATAGCTCAGCGCATCGTAATATCAAACCACCAGCCCAGCTTGCAAAGAAAGCCTTGGCCCTTTTGGTATGCCCCGTGTCATGTTCAATTTGGCAGGGATGTTGCGAAATAAGACTTTCTCTCTCTACAAGAGATACAGGCTAGACTTGCCCAAACCATTGGTGGCTTCTGGCTACGCTGGCAAGGAGTGACAATGAGATCCCTTTGATGACACCGCTACAGTGCGCTTATGCACAATCCGCTCACGTTATGTTTGCTTTCTGCTTGCCCTCCATTGGCAAACCTGCACATATTGCCATCTGAATTGGACCTGAGCATTGGGGTTACAACTATCGTTCTCTTACTGGTCCTGCTCCCAGGTCTGGCCCACCCATGAAGCAGGGTGAGAAACCTGCATCAGGCAGTGCAGCGGGAGAAGCAGCAAATTGTGTCATGCCATCACCCCCACCAGGTGGGCCCACTGCACCTGCCCCCAGTGGGTGTTCTAGACAGCCCTGTAAGGCACTCTCCTGACGTGACATTTGTCGCAATGAGATAGCAGCCAGGGGGGCTCTCTAGAGCAGCCACCCTCTCTCTCCTTCCCCCATTGGGCACAGATGGAAAAAGGAGTTGCTGAGCTCTCGTGAGAGTTTCCACAAGGGCCCTGCAAGGGCTTGTGAGACCCGTGCAGACCCACAAGAGCTCCACCTGCTTGCACGAGACCACTAGGATATTCTATCCTTGGCTAGTACAGCGCCCTGAACAAGAAGCACTGATGGTCAGAACCAAGGCTTCCAATCTGTGGTGGGGACAAGATGGGAGTGAACACAAAAAATTGGGTCAAGTCCCTGAATAAGCCTGTGGCCTGCCAGGTGCTGACCCCTGAAACGTAGATCAGAGATCCAGGATCTTTAATTCTTATGCATTTGTTTGTTTGTTTGTTTGTTTGTTCGTTCAACATGTTTATGAATCACCCCTCTGCCCAATGGCTGCTCAAGGCAATAGATAAAACAGGAGCAATTTAAAAAAAAACATGGATACATCAAAACAATCAACTAAAATCAGGAGCGGAGGTCTTATTTAGGATAACACAGACAGCAAGCATTAAAATCCATCAAAAACTCAGCAGGAGGATGACATTGCACTCATGTTCCGCTTGTGGGCTTCCCGTTGGGGAAACTGGTGGGCCACTGTGTGATCAGAATGCTGGACTAGAGAGGCCTTTGGTATGGCTGAACACAACTCTTCTTATGTTCTTATGGAACTGCCCATCTGAAAAGAGGGGTTTAATCTAGCCTCCCAAGGCAAGGGGAGGGGGAGTTCCATAATTGTGGTGCAACTACAGAAAAGGCCCTGTCTCATGTACCTACCTCCCTAACCTCTGTAGGTGGTGGGCCTCTGAATATCATCAGAAATTACAGGCAGGTTCATACAGGAGGAGGCAGTCCTTCAGATGCCCAAGGCATTAGGATATTATAGTAAGAACTAGCACTTTGAATGGGGTTCAGACAAAAAAATGGGAGACAGTGAAGTTGATCAGTATTCAAAATGCACACCAGACATCAGCCTGATTGCCACATTTTGCACTGGCTGTAGTTTACAGGATTTTTTTCAAGGGCAGCCCATATAGGGCATAGACAAGAGATAATTGAGGCATGCATTACTATGGCCAGATCTACTGAAGGGGGTAGATATGAATTTGCCTTATGTTAAGTCAGTCCACTGATCTATCCACTGACTGGCAACACCTCACTTACCCAGAGATGCTAGGGATTGAACTTGGGACTTTTCCATAGAATCCTGGAATTGGAATCGTAGAGTTGAACGAGACCTTGGAGGTCTTGCTCAATGCAAGATCTGCAATGCAAGATGCCTGACAGATGGCTGATCAGGCTCTGCTTAAATATCAAAGGAGAACCCACCACTTCCTGAAGCAGCCTGTTCTACAGCCGAACAGCTCTTAACTTTAGGATGCTTCTCCTAATGTTTAGCCAAAACACTTATTGATTGATTGCATTTCTATACTGCCCAATAGCTGAAGCTCTCTATGCAGTTTCCATCCATTGCTTGGGGGGGGGGGGGGATAATCCACTCAGTTTGCATTTTAATGCAAAGTAATCGAATTTCACCTTTTTGAACCAATACACAAACCAGAAACTCTGCCATCCTTCAAAATTTGCAATTTTCTAAATTTTGCAATGGAATTCTCCAAACAAACAAACAAACAAACAAAAATGCATACAAACATGTGCACATTGGGGAAACATACACACAGAAAAAGCAATATATTCCTAAGAACCACATTTAAAAAACGGGAAATGGCTTGCAAAAAATGTTTATGTTAGGAACACTTACATACAAAAATGCAGGCCTAAGGAGAAACGGACACGAATAGGCATATGACTTTTTAAAAAAGAAATCTCAAAATTTAGGATGAATTGAATTGAAGAATGGAAAAAGGATGAACCGAAATAGGCGTATTAGTCATCTCTACCCTGCAGTCTTATAACACGATGAGCTGCAGCTGTCAACATTCCCTCTTCTATAACTCCATGAGGCTCGCCAAATGCACATACAGACTCCGCACTGCGCATTGTCCACCTCCATGTCCAAGCCATATTGAACCACTTACCATTTGCACCACCAGGTGGCCAACATTGGCACAGAGTTCTCCCTAGGCTGCATTCTTCTGCCTTTCCAGTGACTTCTTCCCATATTTCAAGTTTAGCACTAAACGGCATCGATATGAACATGGGGAGATCCCATGCATGCATTAAAGCTGCACATTCTTTGGCAGCGGTGGGGGAAGGGCAACAGGCAGTAAAGAAATAGAGTGGAACGCTAGTCTGCAAAGCTGTAGCATGAGGAGATATGATTACGAGGCAGTCAAGGGACCCATATTGTAAAGGCAGGATGGGAATATGTAAAAATTCACATTCAGCACCCAACTGCTCCATGGTCGGTTGCTTGGCTCAAACAAAGATGTGACTGAAATCCTAATGTAAAGATTGCAAGACTAGAACGCTAATAAATTATCTCCCTTCAGTTAGGAAGCGTTCTGCTTTCTTTTTTCCTTTTCCGTAATTGCGAAGTCGGCTTGAATTGGATGGAAATAGCGTATTCTTCTTAGGGCAGAGAAATGATCAGTTCTGGCATAGAGTTGGGGAAATGGAGGAGGAGCCA
This sequence comes from Anniella stebbinsi, assembly GCA_029215795.1. Taxonomy (NCBI): domain Eukaryota; kingdom Metazoa; phylum Chordata; class Lepidosauria; order Squamata; family Anniellidae; genus Anniella; species Anniella stebbinsi. Next base: position 357,409,753 of record JARDYH010000002.1, on the reverse strand, counting down.
GAATGGACATAGCGATGGAAGGAGGGGGAAGCCCTCTGCACATGATTGGTTCAGACCTCTAAGCAAGAGAGATTGCGAAGGGAGGAATTGGTGAAGAGAGGTGGGATGGGTGGAGAAAGAAAGAAAGAAAGAAAGAAAGAAAGAAAGAAAGAAAGAAAGAAAGAAAGACAGACAGAAAGAGGCCCTTTCTGCACCAACCATTTTCCCCAGGACCGGCCCTGCCTATTCGCAGAGAGTCCGCATGACGCACAGAGCATCCCGCAAACAGTCAGGGGCCAGCCCTCCATTTTCCCGGGAGATCAGGGAACGCTATTATCCCAATTCATTCCTTGCTCCCAGGAGGACAGCGAGATGGACAGCGTGGCCTACCCAGTTGAATTTTAAGATATTTTTAATAATGTATTTGTTTTTATCTGTTTTAATGGTTTATCTATTTTATGATTTTCATATTTATATTTATTGTTGTTCCCCGCCTCGATCTGGATGGAGAGGCGGGTTAGAAATAAAATAAATAAATAAATAAATAAATACATTATAAATAAAATGGGTGGCTGGTGTGGCTGCCCATCCTGGGTGCAGCTGCGCTTACCAACGAGTAAGCTCGGCTGCACCGATGGCCACGGAGTCACACAGCACGGCTCTGAGGCCATCAGGAGGGGGACAGCGAAATTGCCATCCCCAGGATGGCGGTGGAGGAGGGCTGGATCATGCATGGGGGGTGTTTTAGAGTACTTACATTTGCGCAGGAGCGCTCGTGCGCTCCTCCGCAGATCTTTTTTTTAAAAAATGGCCAGCATGACTTGTGACAGCCCAGGAGAAGCCCATGCTGTCGCATTGTGGTGTGGCCTCATCACGCCGAATCCAGAAGTGCTTACTTCTGGGTTTCCCCACTTCCCGCCCTCTCCGCCCCATGGTGCGGAAAGGGCAAGAGAGACCCTAACCCTAATCCCACCACTGATTTACAGCATCCAATAGATAATCCCAAAATAATGTGACCCTTGACAGTCTATGAAATAGAAACTATCTGGAGTACAGCTATGACACATCTGCGCAAAACTGCAAATTTGGATAAAATTTCAGAACATGTGAGGCTACATTTTTGAATTTCAAACAGTTTCAAATTTTGCTTTTGACATTCATCTTCAAGGTTTTAAAATGAAAGTAAAACAAAAATGTCTTCCTTAAGAATGGATGCTGGATGTTTGTGTGTGTGAAATTTGATACCTTTCCCCTCCCCACAAATTTGTGCACAACATCATTCATCTCAAAGAATATCCGAAAACAAATTTATAATTAGGAGAAAAAGAGAATAAGAAAAGTAAAATTATGACAGAGTTAGATCTGCCCACCGATCAAATAATGTTTAGCTGGTCCTTTCTTCCAACTAATTAATTAGTGATTAAATTTATATTTATTTGAATGGTACTGAAAGCTCAATAAAGCTACCTTTTTGAGATACCAAAGAAAGGAGCAGAAATGCTACAATTTAATAAATGAAAGCTGCCACTCCTATTTTATTAAATAGCGCTACTATTTTCTTTTTCACACCCTGTTAATGTAGCACATCCGAAACCTCAAAAAATACAAGTGCACCCTAAACTCTCAGCCCTGTCAATTAAAATTTTTCCTCATCATTTCAAAATGGCCTCTAAAGTCAATTAACTAAAACGTTATAGTTGGCTGATCTATGGATTGAACCAACTGGATTGAACCAACCAATCCTAAGACTTCCTTGGAAGAAAGTCCCACTGGAAGTAACAGGATATACTGTAACCGTCACACACGCAAAGACACTTTCAATTAATTTCACCTCGACTGCGTCCTAAGATAGGAACGAACACCAAGTTCTCACAACAGGCTACGTTAGGAACTCATCTGCAATGCAAATGTTGCTTGCTCTACCAACTGGAGATGGGGGGTGAGGTAGGCTGATACAGGTAGACAAGCCATTTTGTTCACACTCGTGTTGCTTAATCATAAATGTTTTATGAAGCTTCTCCATCCCCAGACGAACAGAGCTGTCACTTCAATTAAAGAGAACACTATTAGATTCCAAGATTTGCCATTAATTAAAAGTTCTGCCTTAAGGATATGTGGAATTGCTTCACATTGAGTAAACCATTGCACCATCCCATTCAACACTATCTAATCCAGGTGCCGGGGGCTTTCCAAGGCAACGGTAATAGCCAGCCTTCCTATCTAGGATCTCTAAACCCTTTGGGCCCTGAGGCAACATGCGAAGACAGGTAATGAGCCTGGGCTTGGGGGCTGCATACACATGCACATGAACACACCTACAGACACACCTTTAACCTTGTTCCATCCCAGCCATCCTGCTCAAGATCACTGGGGTGTGCGAGAGGCTGCTTTGGGCAGGAACAGCCCAAAGTATTTTGCCACCTAAGGCAAAGATGAAGCCTTCTTCCATTCCATGAACAAAAGCCAACAGGACGGGTGGTAGGACAGTATCCTCTATCACACCTGAAAGCAGCAGGCTAGCTTAGGGGGCATAGGGCAGGTTGTGTGGGATTCAGCTTTCTCCTCCAACACCTTGTGGCCCCTCCCAGCATCTTGCTGCCTGAGGCAACTGCCTCACCCTCCCTAATGATAGGGCCGGCCTTGGCTCTGAGGTTGTTGACAGAGGGGAAGTCTCCTCCCCTCCAGCACCCCTGATCAGGATCACTGCTTTCCCACCACCAACAGAATCAGGGAAACAGTAATCCCAACTGCTTCAGGGTCACCTGGAGCCCACTCCAGTGAACCCAACTGGGATTGCTGGAACACCAGAACAGCGGTCTTTTCCTGGAGAACCAACTTGGCTATGGGGTGTTTCCAGGCAACCCTGGGCTGCACAGAATGTGCCCTGGAGCCACAAGTGGCACCCAAGCTGCAAGGATGCCAGATACAAAAACTAGAGAGAAACAGTTCTCGGAATGTTGAGATACTTTATGAATTCACGCCCAACACATTTCGGCCTACGTGGTATTTTTAAAAGACCTTCTTCAGGGGGTTGATAAGAGAAGTCTGGAGAAAACTCTTAACAGAGTGATAGTCTCTCATGGTGTTCACTGGCGACACCACTAGAGACTATCATTCGGTTAAGAGTTTTCTGCATACTTCTCTTATCAACCCCCTGAAGAAACGCGTTAGGTGTGAATTAATAAAGTATCTCAGCATTCCGAGAACCCGCTTCTCTCTTCTTTTTCAACCTAAGTGGATGCTCTCCTCCTTTTGTTTTTTTCAGATACAAAAGCTGGCACCAGCGTGCCAATTTGGCTGTGGTAGCTGGGAATTATGGGAGTTGTTGTCCAACACATCTGGAGGATGCCATGTTGGGGAAGACATTTTTTTTAAAAAAAAAAGTTTGCTCAAACTGAACACTTTCATTTCGAAGGAAAAGTGGCTGTAGCACTCAAAACCAGATTAAGAAGCCATGACAATTTCCCCCTGAAAATCCTTCCCCCTTTGGAGCTGTAAAGACCAGCCAAGGGTGATCTTCAGTAGCTAACAGACCATTTCCAGGCCTGTGTCAAAGTACTACTATTAGCCTTGAAAGCCCTAAAGAGCTTGGAGAAGTTAGCTAGGTTAGTCCTATATCTTTCTACCCAGACACTAACACTTTCTTCTGAAGCCCTTCTATTATTTTATTTATTTATTTAAAACATTTCTTAGCCGCCTTTCAGGGCAGAAGCTCTCCCAAGGTGGCTTACAACTCCATATAAAACCAACCATATATAAAAACAGTATACACATCAAAAGCAATAAAAACATGAAAGTAAAATATCAATTAAAACAATAAAAGCTAACATTATTTATTTTATTTTATTTATTGTATTCCATTTATATACTGCCCCATAGCCAAAGCTCTCTGGGCAGTTCACAAAAATTAAAAACATTGAACATTAATACAAAATTTGAAACCATAAAAAGCATAAAAACAAGTTATAATTACAATATCCTTTAAAAACAACAATTCTAGGTCAAAGCACAACAACAACACAAAACCTTCAACATACGCTGTTAAATGCCTGGGAGAAGAGGAAAGTCTTGACCTGGCGCCAAAACAATAACAATGTTGGTGCCAGGCAAGCCTCGTCAGGGAGATCATTGCATAATTGGGGGGCCACCACTGAGAAGGCCCTCTCCCTTGTTGCCACCCTCCATGCTTCCTTCGGAGTAGGCAACCGGAGGAGGACCTTAGATGTGGATCGTAGTGTACGGGTAGGTTCATGTCGGGAGAGGCATTCCATTAGGTATTGTGGTCCCAAGCCATGTAAGGCTTTATAGGTTTGAACCAACACCTTGAATTGGGCTCGGAAACGTATAGGCAGCCAATGCAAGCGGGCCAGAGTAGGTCTTATTTGCTCGAACCTTCTTGTTCCTGTTAACAATCTGGCCGCTGCATTTTGCACAAGCTGTAGCTTATGAACCGTCTTCAAAGGTAGCCCCATGTAGAATGCATTGCAGTAATCCAATTTAGAGATTACCAGAGCATAGACAACTGAAGCCAGGTTATCCCTGTCCAGATAGGGGCATAGCTGGGCCACCAACCGAAGTTGGTAGAAGGCATACCATGGCCACCGAGGCCACCTGAGCCACAAGTGACAGAGATGGTTCTAGGAGAACCCCCAAGCTACGAACCCGCTCCTTCAAGGGGAGTGCAACCCCATCCAGAACAGGTTGAACACCCTCCATACGGTCAGCGGAACCACCCACCAACAGCGTCTCAGTCTTGTCTGGATTGAGTTTCAGTTTATTAGCCCTCATCCAGTCCATTGTCGCAGCCAGGCACTGGTTCAGCACATCCACAGCCTCACCTGATGAAGATGAAAAGGAGAAATAGAGCTGCGTGTCATCAGCGTACTGATGACAACGCACTCCAAAACTCCGGATGACTGCACTCAACGGTTTCATGTAGATATTGAACAGCATGGGGGACAAAACTGACCCCTGCGGAACCCCATACTGGAGAATCCACGGGGCCGAGCAATGTTCCCCAAGCACCACCTTCTGGAGCCGACCCACCAAGTAGGAGCGGAACCACTGCAATGCAGTGCCTCCCACTCCCAACTCAGCCAGTCGTCCCAGAAGGATACCATGGTCGATGGTATAGAAAGCCGCTAGTAATAAAACAGCAAGGGTAACAGCAGCAAAACAGTACTTAAGAGAAGGCCATAGTAAAATAAAACATTTTTAAGGCCTTCTTAAAAGCCTGTAAGAATGGTGCATGGCAGATCTCTGGGCGCCCCTGGCAAATGAGGCAATGCAGGCTGCCTAATGGAGAAAGAGCCTGTTCAGTGGTGGTCCCCATTTCTCAAATTATCTTCCCAGAAGGGTCACCTAGAGCCTATCTACACTACTGCTTTAAAACAGTTTAAAACAGTTTATAACAGTAGTGACAACTGCTGGGGCCCAGGACACACTCCATATACAGTTTTCAAAACGTATTCAAAGTGCTGTATCCTGCTTGGTGTAGATCGGTCCCTAGTATCTACATTGTGGTATTTTTGTAACAAGGTCCACCTTTTTTATTCTCCTAGGTTTTGTAGCAAATCATTTTTTAAAAAATGAGTCAGCGCTTTTTAGACCCTTCCACCACTGTTGTCCTCTTCTACTGGTTTCACTTTGATTTTATTATGCGGCCATTTTAATCCGTTTTAAATTTTACCTGATGTTTTATTGTTATATTCCAGCCTGTTACACTTCTCAGTTTGTATTTTGTGAACTGCCTGGGCAGCTTCAGTACAGAAATGCACTGGCTGGGAAATGCTGGATGTTGCAGGGCATTTTTTTTCTGTCTAAGCATGCACAGGATTGCACCCTAAGTAAACCACACAGTAATGACTGGAAGAACTCCGTGCATTCTCCAGCCCAAAATGCTGAGAGCTGACTTTTGAGTTTATTTAGAATAGCACTTTCTGTATTTCATTGCAGATAATATTTGATCCAGAAACCAGCATGGGTTCCTGATCGGGATCAGGAATCCAGGCTGATTTCCCTTCAGAATAAAAGTGGCTAGCTTAAGTTAGCTTTTATAACTGTTGCTAGGCTGACCAGGTGGCTCGGGATTTCCCGGTCCTAACCGGGAATCCAGAGGCCAACCGGGCCAACCGGGCCAACCGGGAGAAAACCGGGGTGGCGGGGGGTCACGCGGCGGTGGCAGCGAGACCCGGTGGAGGTGCCCGGGAAGCGGACGCCCCTGCAGGTAAGCACGAAGGGGGGCACTTACCTGCTGGGGCGGCCGCTTCCCGGGCTCCTCCGCCACCTTTGCCGCCGCTGCCGGGCTCGTAAGGCCAGAGGCCGCGCGGAACAGGCAGGAGAGGGCCGGATCCGGAAGTGACATAACCGGCCCTCTCCCGCCTCTTCCGCGCAGCCTCTGGCCTCCTTGGGGCTCAATCGCGATGACGATGAGCCCTGAGGAGCCCGGACGCCCACGCCCGCCTCTTCCGCGTGGGCGTCTGGGCTTCTCGAGGCTCGTCGCCATCGCGACAAGCCCCAGAAAGGCCAGAGGCCGCGCGGAAGAGACGGGAGAGGGCCGGTTACGTCACTTCCGGATCCGGCCCTCTCCCGCCTTTTCTGCGCGGGCGGCGATGGAGGACCCGGCGCGGCCGCGCGGGCAACGGAGGACCCGGCGCGGCCGCGCGGGCGGTAGCGGAGGACCCCGCGCAGCCGCGCGGGCGACGGAGGACCCGGCGCAGCCGCGCGGGCAGCAACAGAGGAACCCGCGCGGCCGCGCGGGCGACAGAGGAACCCGGCGGTAGGTCCAGGCTGGTTTTTTTTGGGGGGGGGGGTGGCTTGGTGGGGGGGTTGTTTTGGGGGGGGCGGGGGGGACCGGGATTTTTACTTTTAAAATCTGGTCAGCCTACTGTTGCTTAACAGAAATGTGTTATTTGGCTTCTAAGACTTTGAATAGGAACTGTGCTCCAAGGTTTCAGGGAAGAAATTCCCAGCCCAATGTCACTCAGCTGTGGCCAATTCTACACCAGGCTGTTTCCCTGGGATCGCCCTCCCTCCCTCCATGTGTGCCAATGGTGTGTATTAGATACTTCTGGGATCACCCTCCCTCCCTCCCTCCCTCCCTCCCTCTACACCCCTATGGTGCAGAAAGGGCCGATGACAGATATCTCTCCTAGTTAGCTATAAATGCTGGAGGCTTCTTAGATGTTTCCACTATGTGCCAAAGAGCCAAGCAATTTTTAGTAGCTTGCCTCTTCAAATGAACAAGTAGCAATAGTGGAAATGTCAGATAACATTCTGCAATGCAAAGCAAAGAGACTTGGCCCCTCACCTAAGCAACCTGGGGTATACGGGATACCAAAGTAGTCACCCATCCAAATTACAGCTGGACTTAGGCTTCCTGGAGTTTCATACTAAGCTGACTGAAGACCCACAAAAGATTCCTTCCTCCTTTGGAGCATACATGATGAGGTCCTGGATTGATCAGCTAGCTGGTAATATGTGCCTGCAGCTTTTTATTACACCCACGAAGTACCAAAATGGAGCCGAAATAAGCTAGAGAAGAAAATATTTCATTCAGAGAGGGGGAAAAAAGAGGCACAAGACAAAGTCTGTATATTTATAATTTTTTTACGATGCAAATGGAAAGCTCAGGCTTCCAGCTTACTGAATTATTTCCGTTTCTGCCTGGCAGAAATATAAAACCTTTCGGCATTTTTTATTCAGCCTCTCAATTATTCCTGCTCCCTCTTAGACATGCCAAAAGGAAAAAGGGAGGGGAGAAGTCAGTTCCAGAGCCAGCATGAAGACACGCTTGGGGGAGTTTTTAACACACACACACACACACACACACACCACCTTTCACCCAAGGTAGATCCTTCCTGTGCAAGAATGTACATGGAGACTTGTAGATCAGGTCAGAGGGTGTTGATAAAAGACCAGAGATTCCACTTAGAATCTCTATGCCAATAAGACACAAGAGATTCCACCTGGTCTTTTTTTTGGGGGGGGGGGGGTTTGAGGGGAAGGAAGTCCACTGTCTTTATGACACCTCCATTTATGCCTTCCAGACACAATTCTTTCGATTTGATTTGTTCAGTGGGCATAAGGGGAGGATATTATTTGTTTTTAAGGGGTTTGTTTTTAATTTTTATTTGCTTAGGGCTGTCTAACAAGCGTCCTGGTTTTGCTCAGGAAAAGGAATAATGCCTTTTAAGCAAATCCTGGTTGCACATACATCCACAAGCGCGCGCGGCAATTTAATAAGAAATACCTGTCAATGTCAGAATACATTTACTACGCATTAGCTTTGAAGAACTGCAGGATGTGTTTTCCTCTTACTAAGTTTTGCTTTATGTAAAATGTAGCGCATGAACTGTGCGAGAATGTGGACAGCAAGCAGGCTGTATCAATGAATTCATCTTCTCCAGGAAAAAATAATAATAATAATAATATGCTGACGGAGGCAAGAAGAGTTTTCTAATGGGAGGGGTGAGCCGGGTGGGGGTGGAAACAGACACCATCAAAGCTGAACTTTTGACAGCTGCCAAAGAATAGCAACCTATTGCCTTCTTTGCATCATTTGAAAGAAAGAAAAAGAGGAAGGGGAGAGAGAGAGAGAGAGAGAGAGAGAGAGAGAGAGAGAGAGGACAACATTCTGCAGGCAGGGTAGCCTCACTGATGCCGACTGCCGTTTTAAGTCATTTCTTTAAAATATGCAGGAGGCACGGACTGAAGTCTTAGAAAGAATGGGCGCAGAGTCTAAACTTATTCCCCCCCCCAAAAAAAAAAATCACCAGGAAAAGGCATTTTAAGATGGTGAGGTTTTTGAAATGGTGCAAGAAAGCAGGGATGGGAATGGTGATACGCCAAGGCCGATCTCAAAGGCACCAAGCAGGGCCCGCCTGAGACATTTGGTTGCCTGAGGCAAAGAACAAGATGGCGCTCTCACCCATGCCACCTGAAAACGCCCACTGGACAGGCAGCTGCCTGAACCTTTCATCAGCACTAGCAATGGGACAATGTCCTCCACCGCACCTGCAGGCGGCAGGCTAGCTGAGAGGATGCATGGCCTGCCACAGCTTTCTCTTCTCCAACAATCTGCTGCCGCCTCCCAGTATCTGCTGCCTGAGGCGACTGCTTCATTTTTCCCAATGGAAGGGACGGCCCTGGCACCATCCAATGGTCGGGGGTGCAGTTAATAGCTTCAGCTATTGGGCAGTATAGATATGAAATGAATAAATAAATACATAAATAAATCTCTTTCAGCCAAATTCCATTTTGGGGAAACGTTGGGGAGCTGTTTTTCAGTGGCAGACAGGGCCAAAGTCAACAGGAATGGGGGCAAAAAATACTGGCATCATTGAGCTTCAAGCTCTTCCTGCCAGTGAATAAGCCTTTCAAGAGAGGCATTCCAAACTTTCTAGAATGGGGCTGATAAAGGGGCCCATCTGGGAACCCCCAGAGAGCCAGATTTGGACCCCATCAGATGGGCTGGATTTGGCCCCAGGCCCTGAGCTTCTGCACCCCTTCCGTAAGTGCCCATGACACTAACATGGGCGGCTTGCAGGATAAGCAACAGTTAACCTCCCCAATAGCGGGGAAAGAATGGTTATTTAGCCACAATGCCAGACAGAGAATTGTTTTGCTCCACCCTCTCATAACTCTACAACTTAGAGCAGAAGTTAGGTGTGGGGCCACCCTGCCCTGCAACGGGCCCTCTGTGAGCTAGATAGAAACAGTGGGGGGTGTCACCCACTGGGAGGAGCGGCCAAGTCCCCTGGCAACATTGGCCAAGTTCCTCAGTGCCCACATCATAGTCATATGTCAAATCAGAGATGACAGCAGGGATTTCCCCCATGTGAAGGAAAACATGTGCATCACTGTGACACATGGCAAAGTCCCCCAACAGTGCCAGCTGAGCCACCACCTGTCCGTAACCCCACAGTTATCCCTGACCTCATATCGGAGATACCAGGAGGGATAACTCCCTGGCGTAGAGGGTCACCCAATGACCGTTGATTGGTAGTAGGAGCAGGGAGACTGACAGGAGGAGTGCCTCTTCACACAATGCAAATGTAGCATGTGGAATTCACTGACACAAGATGTGGTGACAGCTACTAACTTAGATCTATCAACCACTACCGGCCATGGAACCTCCATGTTCAGAGGAAAGATATCTAAAGACCAATTGCTACACAGCAAAGAGCAAGGGAGAGAGCTATTGCTGTGTGAGCTTCTATAGGCATCTGGCTGTCCACTGTTGGGAACAGGACGCTAGTCTACGGCAAGAATTGTATGTTTTTAAATTCCCCCAGAGTGGGAACAGTAGTTAAAGCAAAATAATGGGTAGGTTCCGCCACGGTTGGGGAACACTCTTGGGAGTATAACAATGCCCTGAGATGCCTTCAAGATACAAGACAGGTCCTTGTAGCCCAGGTCTGCCCAGCTTATGTGTAGAGATGGGGTCAAAATTCCTTTGGTTCATCTTTTCAGATCAACTGAACCAATACACACTTCCCAAATTGGCTCATATTTTCAGATGAACTGAATGTATTGGCTCACATTTTCAGATCAACTGAACCAATATGCACCCACCCTCTGGAAAACCCTCCCTCATGCGGTTTGGGAGGCGGAAAATGTAATATCTTTCAAATGCCTACTGAAAACATATCTTTTTAGACAAGCTTTCCTTGGACTGTAACCTATTATAGGTTTTATATGACATTTTTAAAATTTTAAATCTTGATATATATTTTTTGGTATGCTATGGTTTTAATTGTAAACTGCCCAGAGAGCCTTGGCTGTTGGGCAGTATAAATATGAAATAAAGAAATAAAGAAATAAACTGCAATGCCATTATCCTTCAGTTTTTCGCACTACTCAAAATTTCACAATGTAGTTCAACAGATCAAAAAAAATGTCCAAAAATTGAGTACATTAAGGAAAGAGCACATACCTAAAGGAAAATAGCCTGCAAAAATGCACATGAATTTTTGTGTGTACAATAATGGACGCATATGAATTTTCATATGGATTTTTTAAAAACAAAATTGCAATCCAATGCAAAAGAGGTTAAAATGAACTTGTACTTGAAAAATGTGAACATTATAGAAAGCAAAACAGAGATTTGCCCATCCCTGCTTATGACTAGCCAAGGCAAACACAGCCCACCAGCGATGTCCTGTGTCCTGCCGAGCGCTTGACAAATCATCCCTGGGCATGCAGCAAAAACAAGAAGTTTATTGAGCCCCTAGGGCCACCATACATGGCTGAAAAGCGCCATTCAGCTTGATGGATCACAGGTTTCATAGTCCTATTATATTCTTATCTTTATTTATAAAGAATATCACCAGTGAAGTTGGTGAGGCAGGACCTCAGGGCGGCAGGGAATTCTCATTCTCACCCACCATGAAAAACTGAGATATTCAGATCCCGGCTTCAGAACATCCCTAAATAGAGCGGGCTTAGCCCATGCGCAAACTGTATCCAATGTTATTCATGAAATAATCCAGTCTGGTTTTGGTTTTGTTTGAAATCCATCTACAGCATTCAACTCCACAGCCTCCGTGGGATGGACTGTCTCACCAGCTGATGTTCCTGTGCCACCTTGACCACCTGAAAGCAAAATGGAAATGAGAGTCCAACTCTCAATAAATGGGCAAAGACTTTTCAAAAGCAGGTATGATGCAAGGCAAATAATGGCTAATAAGGACTAAAAAGATGGTGTCACAAACACACAAACAGGGTGCAAACAGACAGGCCTCCTCACAGCTTCATACTGGCAAGCCTCTCGGGGTTGTGGTATTATTTCTATGTAGTTTCACAGCCTAAAATTTAACCTGTGCAGGTCAAAGAGCAGAACTCAGCACCTAAAGGCAGCACCCACCAGCCCTCATAATAGGCAGTTGGGTCAGCGAGATGCCATCTCAAATTTCCCACAATGCCCCAATATAGCATCACCCCTGGGAATTCGGGGACATCTCAAATATCAACTTATCAACCGAGCTACTACCACCAGGTAAGCCACTACTTGGAAACCCATTACATCGGAAGCTATTTTGCCGAGAGCCCCCTGCCTCCCCCTCCCTTGCCAGCCCTGATACTTTGGCCAGGAGTAAACTTTATAACACAAATGTGGCTTCCATTGAAAACAGTAGCCCCATATAACCTCCTCTTTCTGCTCGTAGCTTCTAATACTTAAAAAACATGTAGTACGTGTCATGTATTTTCCCCTCCCCTCCAAGTGAGAGCCAATTAAATTGGGCAGGGTTTGGAAGACTCACACTGCCTTGTCATCACACCTTACGCTTTACATTTTTCTAGATATTATGAGGAATAGAGAAGAAGGGAACACAGAGATACGGTTATCAGTGGGAACCATGTGTGCACTCTAACATCTAAGAGGGTGATTGGCTTTCACAGCATTAAGACTTCTAACAATGGCCATGAAAATTCTGGCAGGGTTACTACACAATAAGTCTTAGCTGTCACTTTCTTTAACATGGCTTGTTATTTACAGGATTGCCCTTGTATGTAGATGCTAGTGCTCGATGGATAGCCCTAAATGACTTTTCTCACTATGTGGGGCCAAACTTGCACTCCAGTTCAGAGCCAAAGATAGAATCAATCGAAAATGTTGTTTACTTTGAGCTGGATGCTGCTGAAATCAATGATTAGCTTGAGGCTACAGGCCTCAGGTTGTTCTCGGTTTTCTTACTGGTACTGTACTATTACTGGTTTTTTTGTATTAGTTTTGCTCTATGTTAATAGGACTATAACTGTAATTTGGCACATGGCAGAGGCACTATCCTCACCTCTCTTTTCTTACATGGCTGATACAAATCAACTTACTTACTCTTTATGACAGAGCAAAGTGCAGAACTCTCATTTCTTGGGATTCTGATGTGTGCAGGGTTTACAAACAGGAAATTGCCTGAGCCTAAGACAGAGATAGGCCAATCTCTCAAGCTTGATTTTGCTCATTTTCCAACACCACGTTCGTTCCATCCTAATTCCACATCAGACTGTGATTTTAATTTTAGTCTGCATGAAAATCTGTACATACTTTTTTGAGTAATTTTTTTTGTATGCAGCTTATATGAAGCACTTTCAAACGCATTGTATGTATACCTTTTACAATGTACACATTTATTTCAAAGTGATTTTTTTCCAGTGAATAAAGCATATTTAAAAGGGCCACATTTTTTGCATACATTCTATGAAATACAGCAGTCTTTGTGCAGTGTTTCAAATGCATGCATTTGGAAACTTTGGAAACACAAGAATTCCAATAGCAAATTGTGTTCCAATTTGTGTTTAGGTCCAGAAAGTGCAAATTTGCTAAGTTCGCATTGACCTAACCAAGCGAATTTCTATCCCAACCCTAACATAAGGTAATTCACAGCCATAGCCTGCCACCATGCCCATCAGATTTCATAGTCAGCACACAGGATCTTGCTCTAAGCAAAGTAATGAAGGGAGGTTATGGTTCAAAGTATTTCTGCAATTGTTAATGAGCCTCCGAGTTCTGGAGAACAGTCCTCTCTTGCCTTTCAAATGCAAATGCTCTCCTTGTGAGATACTTTGCTCAGAGAGTCGCTGAGTGCTGACTTTTAATCAATTGAGTGGAGGGGGGAAAATAATACATTCAGGCTTGCTAACAGAGAGAAAAGATCCTCTAAGGAGTAGGCTTTCTCTGCATAAATCAATGGTGGGAGAAAGAATACATGCAGATTGGTTTAGTCACAGCAAAGGAACCCATTTGTTTAATCAGGTATATGGTTTTGATATATACAAAGGATGCAATTGGGATGCAGTTACTTACCTCCTGCTAAAACACTACTCGATAACACATGGGTGGCTTTTGGAACTCTTCCTCCTGCTATGTCAAGACATCGGAGGCAGGATTTTGCACAGTCCTTGTTTCCTCAATGACGTACTCCAAGCATGGAATTTGGTTATCAAGCATAGGATTGAGCATAGGAGAAGTCTTCTCCTTCTTTTTCTTCTTCAACAAATGTTTCTAGTCCACAAGATTGACAAGATACGCTTGAAAAATTTGTGGGCAAAGATCTAGCGATGCTGAATAAGAGATTCAAAAGCAAGATCTGGAGAGGGAGAAAAGGCCTGTTTTATGTCCCCGAGAGAATGGGGTTTGAATCTAACCCCCTCCCCCCGCCCTCCACACACACACTTCTGTCCTCTTTCTGAGAAGACAAGCCAGAAGTCAAGAGACAGATTTGGAGAGGGGGGGAATTTCCAACAGGATCTTGCCATTTGGCTCTCATAATTCATCCTTTCCAATTCCTGCACATCCATGCCTTGGAATGCAGAAAAGACAGCCAGGAAACTGTAAGCAAGAGCTGTGGCGGAGAGCTTACTTATACTCCTTAATAAACATTATCTCTTTATCCCTTCATACTACAGGTTCCAGTCTGAATATCAGCCTGAGTCAGACAGCACAGAAAAGCTACAGAAGTATCCTTTCATTCCTCCCCCACCCCTCCAAATAATCTGTGCCCCTGAGAGACAATGCCCACAGTGAGTTTACACCCCTTGCATAACTTGGGGGTTCTGGATCGATCCTTTCAAATCTTTTTTATTTGCAGCACAACGATAACGACAACAAACAAAGCAAAACACACACACAAAAAGAGGGGAAAGGGGGGGCTAACTTTTAAACCCAGATCTGAACCCATGGTCCAAATTCAATTTTGGAGAAGCCCTTATTGGCTGTATTCCAGTGGTGGAGGTGGCTGAAGATAGGAGCGGAGCCAAAATACCTCAAATACCAGCATATTTTAGCTTAAAGCTCTTTCTGCCAATAACTAAGGCCTACACCAAGCAGGGTATTGCACTACGGAAGTGATATGAAAGTAGTATATAAAAGGCAGGAGCCACATCAAGCAAGATATAGTGGTATGAAAGCGGTATGTGGTATGTGTCAATGGGCCACAACAGTTGTCAGTGCACTTCAATACCGCTATAAATAAGCTGACCATATGAAAAGGAGGACAGGGCTCATGTACCTTTAACAGTTGTAGAGAAAAGGGAATTTCATCCAGGGTCATTTGTATGCAATTAGTACCTGGTGAAATTCCCTCTTCCTCACAACAGTTAAAGTTGCAGGCACTATACTAGAGTGACCATATACAAAAGAAGGCAGAGTGATGAAGAGGGAATTTCACCAGGAACTAATTGCATACAAATGACACTGGCTGAAATTCCCCTTTCTCTACAACTGTTAAAGTTACATGAACCCTGTCCTCCTTTTCATATGGTCAGCCTAGATAAAGCAGCAGAGTGGCTCCTGCCTCTTATATACCGCTTTCATAGTGCCATATCCTACTTGGTGTAGATGAGGCCTCAGCTTTAGGAGAGGCATTTTGACCTTTTAGAATGGGAGAAAATTATGCAAGAGCCAGGAAACCACAAAACAATTGGCAGTCAGGGAAGGGGTGGGGTCAGGTGAGGGGGCATGGCCATCTGAGGGACCGCAGGGGACCCCGGGGGGGGCAAATTTGGCCCACAGACCTGAGGTTCAACAGCCCTGTTTTAATTTCTGCCATAGCTTGTGCTGGGTAAAA
The DNA here is from genome assembly GCA_029215795.1 of Anniella stebbinsi. Taxonomy (NCBI): domain Eukaryota; kingdom Metazoa; phylum Chordata; class Lepidosauria; order Squamata; family Anniellidae; genus Anniella; species Anniella stebbinsi. The sequence continues at coordinate 357,394,208 of JARDYH010000002.1, read as the reverse complement.
ACAGAAAGCTCAGCAATACTGGTTCCTCCCACTAATTCACTCTGGCGCGCATAGCCTGAGGTACAAGCAATTGTCTATTAAATGGAAACGGAAGCTTTGGGGGGGCAGTGCCTCTTTATTATGCCCCTTTAACCACCGAGACAAAAGCAAAGCAGCCCATTGATCTGCTCCTTCCCAGTGAATCGCAAAGGAGCCTTTGACAGCATGCCTTCTCCCCTTATTATCAGACTTCCCCAAGCTCGAGTCCCCAGAAGTCGTTGGACTACATGTCCCAACATCCCCAGCCATCACAGGAATGCCTGTGGATGATGAGAGCTGTCACTCATCAACATTTGGGAACCCAAGATCGGGAAAGGCTGCCTTTTATTTAATAAGCTTTTCCTTCTCTTTCTCACTAAAACAGAGCACTCAAAAGTGACTTACGGAACAGAGTCAAACAAATATGATTAAAACACGATAAAATGCCGTATAAAAGCCTGTCGCCATGTGCCCTTGGTCTGATGGAGAATTCTGGCAGAAAGTTGGCCTGCTGCTAGGCCATGTCAGATTCTGGAACCTTCTGTGGCAACATAACTGAAGTGTGAGCGAACGCTGTCCCAACTGGCAAGACATAAAATGAATGAGCAAGAGACACGACTTACCCTTCTTTCATTCCCCCACTAAATTAGGATGACCAGATTTTGGAACCCAAAATCCCGGTCCAAAATGGCCACCCAAAGCGGCCGCCCAAAGGGGTCATGCCCCCCCCCAAAAAACATTTTTTAAAAAAAAAGCCACCTGCCATGTGAGATCTGAAGCCCCCCGCCACCCCCCCACCCGAAACAAACCCCACCACCACCAAGCCACCCCTCCCCAAAAAAACACAGCGAGGTGGGAGGGGGCTTACCTGCTGGGGCCTCCTCCGCACCTCGTGCGCCTCGCGCCTCCTCGGCGCCTCGCGTGCCCCCTCCGCACCGCGCGCCTCCCTCGTGCCGCGCGCTCCTTACCTGCAGGGGCAGCCGCTTCCATCTGGTGTTCGAATCTACTGAGAAACAGGCCTCCCGGCATGTCCCTCATTGGAACGCCTGGTGAGGACGTCATAACCCAGCGCGCTACTGAGGGACAGGCCGCGAAGCCTGTTTCTCAGTAGATTCGAGCACCAGAGGGAAGTGGCCGTCCCAGCAGGTAAGTGGGGGGGCCCTCGCGCCACGCGCCTCCTCCTCACCTCGTGCCTCCTCCGCGCCTCCTCTGCACCTCCGCATGCCTCCTCCACGCAGCGCGCCCCGCGCACCTCCTCCACGCCCCACGGCTCCTAGTCTCCGCGCGCCTCATCCATGCCGCATGTGCCTCCCTCGCGCCTCACGCTCCTTACTTGCAGGGGCATCCGCTTCCCTCCGGTGCTCGAATCTACTGAGAAACAGGCTTCACGGCCTGTCTCTCAGTAGCACGCCAGGTAATGACATCATCACCCGGCAAGCTACTGAGGGACAGGCCACGAAGCCTGTCCCTCAGTAGATTCGAGCACCGGAGGGAAGCGGACGCCCCGGTAGGTGGTGACGTCCGCTTCCACCAAGCCACCCATCCCCCCCAAAACCCAGCCCGGACCTACCGGGTCTACCGCCGCTTGCCCCCATCGCCTCCCGGTTGGCCCGGATTGCCCCTGGTTTCCCGGTTAGGACCGGGAAACCCCGGGTGATCTGGTCACCCTACACTAAAGGGTATAATCTTCTGACTCTTGAAGAAAATGTTCCTTTTTAAATATGAAAGGTTCCAAGTGAGATTATTCTGCAATAACTGGCCTACCCAGGGTGCCTTGCCACCTATCCCTACACAGCCAGTAGAACTGCAGGGTTCTGTTTCCCTTGAAAAAATTAATGAACAAAAGCTCATGGGTGGCAGCTGAACCCGAGGTTTAGGGACTGACTGAGGCTAAAGCCATGTCTACATCAGCCTTTTTCCTCAGGGTCGTCTCGAGGTCATCACTGTGCATCTAAATGATGCACAGGTGACCCTGGGGTCAACTGGGGACGACCTAGAGACAACCCTGAGATAACTGAAACTGGGGATGTCCCATTTTTCTGTGGTCCCGAGACAATCCCGATGACGGTGGCAGGTGTAGCATGGCCTCCCGAGTCCTCAAACAGGCACGGAGCTGCACGGGGTGCCTCCGTGCCCATGGGGGTGGGGTGGGGACAGGAATTTCACCATCCCTGGGACAGCAGGGGGGGTTGGCCACAGAGTTTAGCGGGGAGGGGGTTCCTTACTGTTTCACCATGCGTGTCTCCACTTCACACACAAAAACGGCGCCCACGATGTCCCTATTCCCTTCCGGGATGTTGTGCAGCCATATAGACGCTGGGGGAGGATCACGGAAGCAGCTAAGTCCGCGATCCTCCCCCCTCCCTCCTGCTACAACCTTATGTGTAGATGAGCCCTAAGATGTGTATACAGATGACCAATTTACCAGGTGGTAATTACGTAGAAGACTTACCCAGTAGAGGCTGGTGGCTCCTATGTCAGTGAGACAGTGAATCCGCTCAGGGTTCCAGTCAGAAACTGAAGCTCCTTGGATAGCTCCTTTAGAGTTCTGACTGGTTCTAACTGAAACACTGAGCAGATTCACCGCCCCTTTGGCATCGGAGCCACCAGCCTCTACTGGTCTCTGACACTGATTTTAATGCACGGGCAAGTTCATACAGGTGCAGGTGGTCCTTTAAATAACCTGGCCCCAAACCATTTGGGACTTCAATGGCACGTTGAATAGGGACCAAATATGCACCAGTACAGAAGGTGCAATTGGTCTAGTAGTGGTGGGATACATTCTGTCAGTCTGGCCCCAAGGAGCACCCCAGAGACCACACTCTGCACCAGCTGAAGTTTCCAGATCCTTTTCAAAGGGAGCTCCACATGAAGCACAAGGCAGTAATCTTGTCCGGATGTAACTAGCGCACGCATGGCCGAGGCTAGATCTGCTTTCTCTAGGTAGCTGGCATGCCAGCCTGAGATGGTAAGAGGCACCTCTGGCCACCCCAACCTCCTGTCTTTCCACAAACAGTGCCAAATCCAGAATAACACCCCAAACTGCAAACTTGGTCTTTCAGGGAGAGTGCATTCACATCCAAGGCTGGTTGTGCCCATCTAGCCCAGATCAGTGTGTTTCTCTACCCACAGCACTAGTATCTTATCTGAATTCAGATTCATCTTGTTCCCCCTCATCCATCCCGTAACTGCCTCCAGAGACACCGGTTGTCCAGAGACAAATGTGTATGTGAGGATCATTAAATGGGGGGGGGGTTGCATTTCCCTACCGCCGCTCTGTCCCACAATGGGGGAGAGCAGCTTCCTCTTTCTTCACATGGGAAAGAAAAAGGGAGCAAGCAATGACCACATGGCCCATTCAGTGGGCATTCTTTATCACATAGCTTCTCCTGCACACAGGAGGAAATGACGGCAAGTTTCACTATAGCCCCCAAAATTTGGGGGGGGGGGGTTTCTGGGTCTTATTTTATGATGGAAAAAAGAGCAGAAGGAGCAGGAGACGTACAGGAGAATCGCTGCATCATCAAAATATCCCGCGAAGAACCATGCGATAAAACACTCGTCCAAAGAAGCTCTGTGTCTCTCATCACATTTTCAATTCTCGTAAAAGCAACTGTCTGTCTCTACCCTTGGGTCTACCTTCTTATAACCCCAACCAATCTCTCCAAGGGCAGGCAGGACAACCGCTGAAGGACTCTGGGTAACAAGCTGACCAGCTGCTGTTGCAAACACCTTATCCGTGGTCTCATTGAACTAGCCAACCCAGACTGAGGTGATGAGGTCACTTGCACACGTGTGTTGCTTAGCAACCTGAACTTTTCCCCCGCTTCCAAGGCCGTGGGTTGGGTTGGGGAATAGTAACTCACAGAGCTTCGTCATGCACAAATAACTCGGGTAAATCGGAGAGATTTGTGGCAGAATTTATTGGCCACTGAAGATGGCAAATGTGCAGTTCCCTCCGTCTAGAAAGCGTGTGAGCAAATGGAACGTTGTTTGTCCCTATAGCCACACGCCAAGTTTTGCACACCCCAGAGAGGGCAATTTAGGATCCTACCTCAAAACCCTGCTTTTGGGCCATGATTAAAATAAAGCCCAGGAAATCATGGTTGATATTTAATAAAATAGAATTTGATGCTTGTGCCTTTCAAAATAATCATTTGGCCTGATACTCCCCTAGTCATTGTTTCTGGGCAGCAACAGGCAGAGAGGGAAGGGGAATTAAGGCGTTTTCCTGCATACTTCAGAGTATACCTGCATGTTTATGCTAAGATAGGCTGACCATATGAAAAGGAGGACAGGGCTCGTGTAACTTTAACAGTTGCAGAGAAAGGGGAATTTCAGCCAGTGTTATTTGTATGCAGTTAGTTCCTGGTGAAATTCCCTCTTCATCACAACAGTTAAAGTTGCAGGGGCCCTGCCTTCTTTTGTATATGGTCACTCTAGTATAGTGCCTGCAACTTTAACTGTTGTGATGAAGAGGGAATTTCACCAGGAACTAATTGCATACAAATGACACTGGCTGAAGTTCCCTTTTCTCTACAACTGTTAAAGTGACATGAGCCCTGTCCTCCTTTTCATATGGTCAGCCTAGCTAAGGCTACCCAACTGACCAAGAAAAAAAATCCAACCTGGCCTGTTTCTGTGCAATTAACAAAGAATATATATATATATATATATATATATATATATATAATCAGCCAGTGAGGTTTTCAGTTGCCTGGAGCTAAACATGTTAATCAGCTGATTGCTGCAGATCAGAGGGCTATAAAAGAAACAGCTACAGAGATTGGTTCAAATGTTGGCAACCAGGGCTGGCCTGAGGCAGAGCAGCGCCCTCCTTCAGTTCAGGTACATAATATGCAAGGCCAAGCGACCTGTTTTGACACCTGACAAATGGAATGGGTGGTTCCTAAGTTCAAGGAGCTAATTTTCTACTTGAGGTTTCTCCTGGATCCAGCTTTGTCACTAGAGGCCCCAGAATGCCTCCCTGCGTCATGGTGTCTTTTACCTAGGGCTGTGCCAGCAATTTCAACCATTCCATTTTCAGCATTTCGTGGGGGGGTGGGGGAAATACGAAAACCCAGGCGAAAGAGGCTGGGAGAGGTGAGAATTTCAGAGAATTTTCTCCTTGTGGAGGGGAACAGGTTTTCCCGCAAACCTTTTTAAATGTAGCCAGTTGTTAAATGGTCTTCTTGCTTTCTTTCTTTTTATTTCTTTTTTTAAAAAACAGGCATTTTCAGGAGCCCAGGAGTGCTAACGGGATGCTTATTGGAGAGGGCGAGATCACGTGGTCTCCAATAGGCATTCACTAAGAACTGCTGGGCTCATCCAAATGCTGGATGTAGGGTATGTTGTTGTTGTTGTTTTTGAAAACAAAAAAGTAGGAAGAAAGCCCCTCAGCAATCGGCTACACTTAAAAAAAAGTTATGTGGAAACTCTGTCCCCCTCCCTAAGGAGAAAATTCTCTGAATTTCCTCCCCATCCCCACCCCCCGGCAAAAGAGTCAGAAAAAACAATGCCTCTTTCGCAGGGAGAGAACAAGTTCCCGAAAATAGAGGGAGGTTCTGGCCCAGCACTACTTGTACCAGCTACATCTGGCTCATCAGGTGGGAGAGACTCTGCCTAAACAGTGCTGTCCTTCTCTAAGACGCCTTTTAGATTAATGGGAAAATGTGTTTGTTTATCGTCGCTTTCATTCCTGCTAATTTTCTGCATTTGAAATGAGCTGAATTACACGGGAGGAGAGCAGCAACCATGTGGTCTGTAATTTAAAACTTCCCAGCTCATATAGTTGAATGCAACATTGCCCTCTAGTGGGTATTTTATAGTGCAATTTTGACTGCGTATGGCAGGAAGAATTGGAGTATTTCAGAACTATCGGATTTTCCAAGGTTTATTTTTAAGCGGAATAACCCTGGGAAGGAGTGGGAGATGTGCAGGAGGCTCACAATGTTGTCAAAAGGTCCCACAAACTTCCATGAGTGGGCAGTCATGAGCATGCTATAAATCTCTTGTTTAAAGAAGCCCAAGTGACGTTTCTGTTGGAGGTGAGGTGGATGTCAACTAGGAAGAGATTCTTCATCTAAGGTACCCTGATAATGGAATGCCCATTCATTGAGGATTGTAAACATTTATCTGCTGTATTTATCTCTCTGTTCTATGTTTTTTATTGGTTGATTTTTTTTATTGATAGGAATATAGGAAGCTGCCTTATAACAAGTCAGAATATTTGTCTATTTAGCTCAGTATTGTCTGGCACCAGCTCTAGAGGATTTCAGATAGGATATTTTCCCAACACTATCTAGAGATAACACTGAACCTGGTATTTTCTGGACGCAAAGCGTGTGCTCTACTACTGCACTATGGCTCTTCCTCAGCTGTTGTATCATTCTGAACCACCCTGGAATGTTAACCATAATTTGATGCTTTCGCCATAAATCGTCTTGCAGACGAGCAAACAAACTGCAGCTTGTTTTTCTTATTTCTGAGTTGTTTCTCTCCCACCAATTTTGCCAAACTTCAGAGCAGTATCATTTTAAGGCTCCTCCCGAGAACAATCTCAGCGCAAGCAAGCCAGGGATAAGCCACAGTTCTGGGTTCAGGCATCATGACAAGCCATGGTTTAAACAAGCCGAACTTTGTAAGCCAACAACAAACCACGACTTCTATTTGTGGTTTGTAGCTGATTAACAAACCATGGTTTATTTGTGGGGATGGGTTCAGACACAACAAGCCGGATTTCAACAAACTACACCATGGCTTAGCATTATGTGTGAGCCAAACAGATGGTTTTGACGCTTTAAGGCTAAAAAAAACCCACACCTTATGAGGTATTGTGCATGCTTGCATACAAAACTGCATGTTTAAAAACATCCATGGCTTCAATTAAAGCAAACAATTTATTCTGGGTGTTTCCAAAGCTACCGATCAAAAGGCATTGTGTCTTTTCCTCCTTATTGAAAAAATAAGCAGTGGTGGGAAACACAGGAAGGTTACAAATGGAAGAAAATGATGTCTAGACCCCCTGCAAATACCCCCTGTATGACTGGGGCAGTACAATTCCACAATAAAAGCCTCGTCTGGACGTACCCAAAGTATTAAAAAAAGAAAAAACAACCGGAACTGTGCAAAATCCAAAATGACCAGGAGATAATTTTCATGGAAATCCACTGCATAAGGCCAAGGAAACAGAATTAGAAGTGGAATTGCTCCTGCAGGTTTCATACCACACAGTGCCACTTCATGAAGGTTTATCACAAAGTGCCAATTGTTTCTCAGACCAAAACTTTGAAAACAGGCTTTCATGGCCAAACCCAAACAGTCATGAACAAACTCTAACATCTGGAAAGCTGATCACAAAACTAAGATTTGAGCCCTGGGGATGGTAAGTCCTAAACTTTTGTGTAAAATGCCAGCACCGTTTCTAAGAATACCAGTGTGAAAAGGGACAGGAAATAGAGGCAAAGGTGCATTACCTCAGAAACATCCCTAGACCCGCTGAGGTACTAGACACCAACATCCTCCAGGTTCCTTGGAACAGGCCCTGTTCCCTTTTGCTTTATTACCAATGTGACACATGAGCCTTAATTGCCTCAGAAGCTGCTCCATTCTGCTCTCCTCATGCAGGGTTGGTAATGGAGCCTTTTGTAGCTCTTGGCAATGAAAAATAAAGTTTACTCATGGAGCAAAAATTTCTGCACACTGTTAAGCGCCGAGAAATCGGCTTACGATTAATCAGCTAATGTTTTTGTAGCCCTTCTCTTCTTCAGTTTTTTTTTAAAAAAGATATGAAGCATGATACGAGTGATAAGTATTTTTTATGTTTAATTATTTTCTTATTTATGGTGTGAAAGTACTTGGGGCCGCTGGCTAGATGATCATGGAATATCATTAATTGGCCAATGCAGGAGGCCTGGCAGAGTGCCTCAAGAATGGGATGGGATGGATTGGGGTGGAATAGAATGGATGGACCCCAGAGACTCTCTGTACTGCACATTGGTTACTTCTCCAGGTTAGCACCGGAGTTTCAGAAATCGGAATGTTCCTCCTAGGAAGAACTAACTAGCTGTTACAAACCTGGCAAAGGCTAACAAAATAATGTCACATAAATTTGAGGAAGGGTCATTGGGGACCATTTGCCAGAGGAAGACAGGTTCATCCTGCAACATTAAATTATAAAAAGGGTCAGTATGAGCCTGTTAGAATGAGCTCCGTGCTGGCTGGAGGTTTGAGAGGGCCCTGAAGATGAAGTCCTCTGGTGAGCCCCCAAAGTCGGTGAGCTCCTCCCATCTCAGTGAGAGTAGCAGCTCCTACCCTCTCCATCCTCTTATTATTTATTTATTTATTTATTTCTGTCAAGCATAGGGGTTGGGCTCACAGGAGGAGAAGGGGGCAGCGGCAGTGCTAATGGCATTCCTCCAATAAGCCGCCGGCATCCATCATTTTAATTACCCGTAATGCAACAAAGCGTCACTCTGGGACATTGTGAACAGTTACAAGAGTGACCGTCGGGCACCCATTGGAGGCACACCAGAAAAGCGATCTCAGGGCAGTGGTACCCATAGCAATAGACTCTTGGCACTGCCTAAGGAATTTCCAAGCCCGATTCAAGGTGCTGGTTTGAACCTATAAAGCTTTATATGGCTTGGGACCACAATACCTGATGGAACACCACTCCCGACGTGAACCTACCCATACACTACGCTCAACATCTAAGGTCCTCCTCCGAGTGCCTACTTCAAGGGAAGCTCAGAGAATGGCAACAAGGGAGGGGGCCTTTTCAGTGGTGCCCCCTCAACTATGGAACAATCTCCCCAATGAGGCTCACCTGGCGCCAACATTGTTATATTTTCGATGCCAGGTCAAGACTTTTCTCCCAGGCATTTAATAGTATACGTTGGGTTTTTTAACTGACCCCTGGATTGTTGATATGTCGTTTGTTTTTTATGCTTTTTATGGTTTAAAATTGTGTATATTGGTTTTAAATGTTCAATGTTTTTAATCTTAGTAAACTGCCCAGAGAACTTTGGCTATGGGGCGGTGTATAAATGCAATAAATAAATAAATTAATAATAATAATAACAATAATAATAATAATTTGATGTCACTTGTTAACGTTGGGCCTGGTCCCATGACAACTTTTTCTCCACTAGGAGTTAGCCTGGGTGCTTTATTCCTGTGGGGATTCGTTAGATGCTTAACTGTTGGGATCTTGGCCCAAAAAGTGTAAGTTAAAATGGAACCATGGCTCGCCCACCCCTAGGCTACCTTGGGTAGAAAGGTCTTGGCCAGTGTGAGACAGTGATTTGCATAAAATTTGCATTTGTGAATTTATATGTATTGAGCCAAAATCCCAAATTTAGAAATAACTATTATAATTTACATAGAAATTCAATATTTCACCATAGTAGGGAGGAGGGGCTGTGACCAGATGTGCCTGGTTATTCAGCCTGCTGTCTAGATGCTAATGTTCAATGTTTTAAATCTTTGTAAACCACCCAGAGAGCTTCGGCTATGGGGTGGTATCTAAATGCAAATAATAATAATAATAATAATAATAATAATAACTGTTGATGTGCAACCATTCTTATGGCACTTTATCTTTAAACAGGAATTGGACTGGACAGCACTCCAATGGGAGGATGCATTCAACAAGAGGACAATCCTCTGGAAGACATTCAAATAGAGGACTTCCTCTGTAAAAGAGGACACCTGGCCATCCTACAGTGTTTGGCCTCACTGCTAGCCACCTGTGACCAACCATTATCTTTCCAGTCACAACAGTTCTGTGACATCACTCTGTATTAGGGTTGTCAAGCAATTGGGGGGAGGAGGGAGACAGCAGCTAAGCCAGCCACCATCACTACATTTTGAAAGAGTGAATTTCACAAGTTAATTCTGCATTAGTTGCCAGATGAGCCACAAGGCTGTTGTTATTATTATTTTTTTAACACTAGTCTCAAAGCTTTGTAAAGATGGCGAAAATGGGGGTGAACCTTCCACTTTCACTTTTGGGGTGACCAACAGTCACTGGTATTCTGGTAGCCTCCCTGTGGTTGGAATCCACTGTTTCTATTTTTTCATTGTGCCCTGGAACAAAGTTGTGTCTTAGTGTAGCATCCTTCCAGGACATGACGGGAAGTGTTAAATGGCAGCCTGAAGAGCCAGGACTTTCATGGAAGGGGCATTCCATTACATTTGGTGAGGGGACTGCTGCATTCCATCAATGCGGACTCCAGGTTTTTGAGGGCCATTGGGCAAGACACCTTCCATGAGCCGCCTCCATCCATGAATCTACTTTCTTCTCACTATTGCCATTGGCTGCTCTGGCTCCTCATCTCCTCTCTCTCTTTATTTCTGCCGCTTGCTTGCTTGCTTGCTTGCCAGACAGAGAGCCAGGGAGCAAGGTGGCTGTAGCTTCTGCTGCTCTTCCTTCCCATCATGACGATTTTCTGGACCACAACGAGAGTCAGGTGAACAAGCCAGTTGCCAAGATGAAGCGGAGGAGCAAGGCCAGGGGGCTCTAGCCAGTGGGAGGCAGGGAAGTGGGAGGCAGGATCAAGTGCTTGTAGATCTGAGATAAGCAGGGCACTCACTGTTCACCTCAGATCCTCTAGCAAGCATTCAAAAATGGGTGTTCACTTTTCTAGCAGCCATCATTCAAATGCTCATGGCATCCCGCATAGTATTCAAGTGTAGAATAAGCAAGAAATATACATGCATGTACGAACAGGGTGGCTGGTTACATGTTGCCAAAAAAAGAGGATGTGCATCACCAAAAGAAGAGGACAAAAGAGATCACCGTTTTGCATGACACCATAGAGCTGCAAAATAAAAAAAATAATTGCTATAACTTACATGGAAATATAGCACATGGGGAAGGCTGTGATCAGATGACCTGGGTGCCTGGCTCAGTCTTATATCCAGGTATTAACTGCTGATGGGCAACTTTAGGGCTCTGGTGGTCTCCCTTCTTATGGTTCATTAACTTTAAATTGGACTTGGACTCAGACAGCCTTTCAAGGAGAAGATGCCTTCAAATAGAGGAGTGTCATCTGACAAATCTTCAGATATAGAATTGTCCTCTGTAAAGCAGGACACATGGCCACCTTATGAACCAAGTTGGGAAGGAGGACATGGAACCCACAGAAGGTTTAGAAAAAGGGCAAGAACACATTCATTTGGAGACAAGCCATGTCAAAGTCATTGTTGGCTGCCTTCCTAGGCTCACTGTGACAAATCAGGTTCCACCAAATTCAGTGGAACTTATTTCTGAGCAAACTTGCTTAGGGATCGGGCTGAGAGCTCTCGTTATCGAATCACCACAATTATGCACCTACTGCATTTCTCAATTAACATCTCATAAAGGCCCTGGGATGTGGGAGGGTGGGAGAGAAAGAGAAATCATGAAAGGCCTTTTTCCAAACCGACGCAGGACCATCTCCACGGAATGGAAGAAGAGGGGCAGTCTGCGGCTGCCTGCGAAAAATTTTAAAAGGCTTCAAAATAAACACAGTCCTGAAAAAGCTAAAAAACATTTTTCAAATGCCTGCCTTCCTCCTTCCCTCCCTGAAGAGTGATAAAGACCTCTTGACAGGGTGAGGTTCTGTTTATTTTGGTTTGTGTTGTGTTTGCTGCTTTAACCCCCTCAGCTGTTGGAAGGATGCCTTGACAGCCTGCTTGTTTTTACTGGACTCTCTCGGAGTTTCGAGCATCGGCGAGCCGATCTGGGAGCAGTTCTGGCTGATTGTAGCCGAGGGCTCAGCCCATGTCTCTTTCTCTCACTCTCTCTCTGAAAGCTCTCCCTTTTATTGTAGTCTAACTTCAGGCCTTGTAGGCCCCGGAATTGGGAACCCTGCCACAGCTCACAGCTGTTTTAAATCACCACTTTCTCCTCATTTCACCACACAAAGGCAGAGTTTGGACATATTTCTTTTCTTCTGCTGCTGAAATGTGAGTCTAATTAAATGATAACGAGGCTCTGACATTTTCTAATTGTAATCCAAACCGATGGAAGGCATCGCTCTGGAAAGCGATTTGAGCTATCGATAAGGGAGACAAATATATTATATGTTCTCTCCAAAGGCCCGGCGCGAATGCCCTTAGCGCATGAGAGAAGTATAGGATGGTAGGCTGGACAAAACCCCATTGGGGTAAAGCTCTGGTTTATAATCATCCAGAGGGCATGCGTGCAAAAAAAGGCCTTTTCCGTATGCACGCTCCCACAAAAGTATTTTTCCCCCATACTCGACTTGCATTCAAATAAGCTTCTTCATGCAGCACACAGTTCATGGAGGACGCATCTGCGTATGAGAGGAACTCATGCGAAACATGCTACAGATACAGAGGGTTTTCACTGCATAGAAATCCCTCCAAAAAAACTTGTATCTCTGCAGAGATGTGAAGGCTTGGAAATACTCATACACACACAGATACACATACTTTTCCCCCCCAAGGCTGAAAAACTGAAGTGTGAGGAAGAATTATCGATGCCAAATTTCCTTAAAGGAAGTGTTTCAATAATTTTGTTATGTTGCTTTTCTATCTTTCATATTTAATAGAGGGGTATTTTATGTTTGTTTTACAAACCAAATCACAGCATTAGCCAATTTGCAATTCTTATATATTATAAATTAAGGCTGAGCCAAAATCGTCCCTCACTTCATGGGTGCCAAATAAGAGGGGATTTCTAGAATTTTAAGGGGCAAATTTCAGAGGTGGGGGGCAAAACAGCTTGTGTTTTTCTTAGCACTTGTAGGATGGCCATGTGTTCTCTTTTACAGAGGACTCTCCTCTCTTTTGAAGGTATCCTCTATTTGAAGGGTTGTCAAACCCAACTCCAATTTAAAAAATACGTTTTCAAATGTTCCCCAATTTTTTTAAAAAAAGTAAGAAGCACAGGAAAGTGGGGGAGGGAGACAACATCACTGCCACCAGGGCTTCAAAGTGTCCCAAAATTTCAATCTTTTTAATCAGGGAATGGTTGGAATCCTTGCATTTCTGCACACCTGTTAATACACAAAGGCCATTGCAAATATTAGCAGGTCTTGCTATATGGACTTCAGACCCAACTTCTGGAAGATTTTCATTCCACAGGAGAAAACAACCATCCTAGAAAGAGTATTCTCCTCTTTGCTTCACACTATTTAATGGGAGCTCTATGCCTTTTGACACTAGGCCAGGTGACATTGTTAAACCCAAAAGCCCCTCTGCCTGCAGAACTATGAAAGAAGGATGGTAAACCATTTTATTCTCAGCCACCGGGAGCCTGAAGCTGTGGAATAGTTTCTCATGACTTGTTTTGATAGCTCCCCCTCACACACTCGCTTGACAAAACCATCCTTCAGAATCGCTGCCACATCTCATGGTTTATTATACCCTGAGATTCCGTCTGACAGTGACTTCAGGTTGGCATAGTGCCCTTGACTAGGGTGGCCATATGAAAAGGAGGACAGGGCTCCTGTATCTTTAGCATTTTCATAGAAAAGGGAAATTCAGCAGGTGTCATTTGTATGCATGCAGCACTGGGTGAAATCTCCATCACAACAGTTAAAGCTGCAGGAGCTATACTAGAGTGACAAGATACATGGAGGGAAAGGAAGGGCTCCTGCAGCTTTAACTCCTGTGATGAAGAGGGAACTTCACCAGGTGCTGCATGCATACAAATGACACCTGCTGAAATTCCCTTTTCAATACAACTGTTAAAGATACAGGAGCCCTGTCCTCCTTTCCATATGGTCACCCTACCCTTGACCCAAGGGCAGGGCTATAGCTCAGTGATAGAGCCCCTGCTTTGCATGCAGAAGGCCTCGTGATCAATCCTCAGCATCTCCAGGTAGGACAGGAAAAAATTCTACTTGAAACCCTGGAGAGCCGCTTCCTCCAATCCTTGTTGACAATACTGGGCTACATGGACCAATGGTCTGACTCCATATAAGGCAGCTTCCTGTGTTCCCACCAAGTTACCTGGAAGCATTGCAGCTAACCAGCTAGGCCTCTGTCAATGTCAGACGAAACGAAAAGAAACGTATTTCTGTCGGCTTTTTTGTTCCCTGTACTTTTTCCTGTTGCATGACAAGCAGAAATTAAATTGGTGGCCCTTAGCCCATCACTGCAACTCCATGCCAGAGATGTTTCACTGGTAGAATTTATGCCTGTCAAGATGCCCTGCTAGGGAGCAAGGGAAATGCAGGAGCCTTCTGTTGATTTACATTCCTCACCATAGAATTTGTGGCTGGCTGAGTCGTAGGCCATGTCTACACCATCCATTTATCCAGGGGTCAGCTCGAGGTTGTCCCTGTGCATCCAAATGACGCACACAGGATCCCGGGGTCAACCAGAGAAGACCTCTCACTTTCCCCGGGATAACTGTGACCATGGTTTTCCTGGTTTTTCCCGCGGTCCCGGGATAGCCCCAAGGACTGTGGGTGGTGTGGCACTAAAGTTGCCCAGGTCTTACCTCCTCCCCATGAGTAGCGGGGCCTCCATGCCCATCAGGGGTGGAGGGCAGCATTTTCGCCATCCTTTGGTTGGCTTTTGGGGTGTTGGGGCGCCGTGTTTTTTTTTTAAAAAAACTTACCTTGGCACTGGATCGCGCCTGCACAATTGCGCAATGTCTTCTCTTACACATACACACGGCACGCCAGAATGTCCCACTTTCCCTCTGGGACGTCACGCTGGTGTGTACACGCTGGGGGACAATCCTGGAAGTGGGAAAGCCAGGGATCCTCCTCCCCCTATCCCGGAAAGCCAGTAGGTGAAGATAAGCCATTTCCCTTCCTGTTGCTAATTCTTGCAAGGCTCTGATGCACTAAGTGGGCTTGTATCACCTGAACACACAATACGCTTTTCTGGTCAGAGCTATTATTTTGACTCATATGTAAATTTATGCAGATTCCATTGAAGGATCCATCAATTCAAATGAACAGCAATTCATCTATTAAGATTTCTTTAGACAGGAGACAGCCCTGCTGGAGACTTCCTATCCCCGTTTTGTCCTTTTAACAGCCTATGATTATTCATCGTACCTCTGCAAGCAGCCACTTGCTGATGTAAATCATGGGAAGGAGACCCACTTCACACTGTGTGCTGGCGCAGCCGGCTGCTCCCATGTGAAGGTGAACTGCCAAAGTATATAGCAGTTAAGAGATCCCTCGGCTGATGCTGGCCTGGGTGGCCCCTTAACCAAGGTAGGAAGAATTTAAGGATGCCAAACCAGCTGTGACCGGCGACTCTACCTGAGGTGGTGAGTTACATGCTGCACACGATTTATCCCTCATGCCAAGACGTACCCTTCTTGCCTTTTTTTTTTCCTTGTTCACAAATGCATTCCAGCTCTCATGAATTCTGATCACTTCTGGGTACCATTAAGCAAAAATGGCAACATATAGTATTTGCAAAGTGCTGGCTGGCTGCAGTTGCTTCCATACTAGAGCTCTTTAGCACTGTGGAAGGATTGCTTTTCTGTAATTAGCTGGAAACAGAATTAAAATGGAGGTTCCGCACAGCACTTAATACGGTGCTAAGTTATCCAGGAAAATCATTCGGCTGTGATTTTGCAATAAATGCAATAAAATTTAAAAATAAATAGCTAAGATCCTTCTGGAATGTTTACTCACAAGTCAGTCCCATTGACAAAATGACCTTCCCAACGTTAATTTTAAAATATTTTTCTTGCAGATCTTTCCCATTTTATTGCCTCTTCTTGAGCATGGCTGGGGACGAGTGATTGCCCCTTGAATAACCTCTCTTAATTGCCCCAGTGTCAGTTTCTGTTCCCCCGTCAGGAGAGACCATCCACTTGGATGATCAGCATGCACAAACAAATCTACATATGTTACTGCAGATCAAGGATTCTTGACAGTAGATTAATAGCCTTGTGTAGAAATGTTCAATATCCTTCTTAAACGGGAAACAGTACTCCAGAAGAGGGTTCGCCAAATGAGAATAGAGTAATACCATTATGATCTGGACATTGTATTTCTATTGGTACAGGCAAGAATTGCACTAGCCTTTTTAGCCACCACGTTAGACTGTTAACTCATATCTAGCTTGCAGTCTACTAAAACCCCTAGTCCAGACGTTAGTTAAGTTGTTGTTGTTCTTGATCTTGTTGAGACAGGCTTTGTGGCATATAAAATGTTTGCTGTAGCAAGTTGTAAATAAAGTTCAGATCATTTGATGCTTTGGGCAAGCAGCCAGTGTTCAGGGTACCAGAAGGAACACTTACCCCTTATATGCAACCCCTCCTCTCTTATGCTCTGCTATCATCAATTTTTTCAAGGACTGTTGATTTTGCTCTTATCTCATTTTTACTTTATTGTATTGTGCATTTTAATCTTCTGTCAGCCAATTTGAGACCCTGTGTGAAAAGCCAAGGGGCAGGATACACATTTTTAAAAGAAAATAAATAAAGTAAGTTAGACCCAGGTGCAGAAAATAGGTGGTGATGGTGGGAGAGAGGAAAACACCTCCTGTGTCCATAACTACAAATGTTGTGTTTTGTTTCCTTTGCCTTTCCAATGTGTTTTTCATTTGCAGCAACATTTCTGCCAGTAAGCATGTTTGAACTGCTACAGAAAGAAAATGCAAAAGGTTAAAAGGAACTAATTCAGTCGAACATTGGAACAAATAATGCAGTTTTGAAAAGCTGGGGAGGGGGAGATTTTCTGAGTGTTTCCCCCCTCCAGCCCTCTCTCTTTGATTTAATTTATATCTGACCTTTGACAATGGTTACTAAAGGGAACTGAGTCTTCCATTATATAAAGAGAAAGACGACATTTATTTCCAGTTGCAATGTAAATTCAAATAGTTCGACATGTGTGGTCAGCAACTGCAGACCGCTGGGCCAAATCTAGCTGTTTGAGGATTGCTACTCCTCCCCCCCCCCAACCTAACAGCAAAGTGCTGTGGAAAAGAACTTGTCAGCAAACAACAATAAATGGTAGGGATCAACTCCCAGGCACAGCCTTCGATCTTTCCCTAAGGGCTTCATTCTCACTGATGGTTTTTTTAAAAAAAAAAACAGTTGTGTCTGGGCTATACCACCTCCAGCTGCAGGTAAGGGCTCAAACATAACTGAATGCTCCTCTATGCAAAAACTTCCCCACATATGGAAAATAATGAGGATTCTAGCCTATGCATTCATTTCATTGTGTCTGTGTTGTTGCAATGCTCTCTCTGTAGAACTGCCTTTGATGGTTATTTGGAAACTCCAGTTGGTCCAGGATATAGCAGCCTTGTTGTTAAGAAGCTCCGCATACAGCAAGGGTGTTGAACCTCAGGGCCATGTGCCAAATCCAGCCCACCTGGGAGCCAAATCCAGGGTTACCCAGATGGCCACAATCCCTCCACCTGGCCTCATGGCTTTTTCCCCTGACTGCTAATTCTTTGGTGGCTTTCCACTCCGTTAAGAACATCAGAAGAGCCCTGCTGGATTAGACCGAGGGTCCATCTAGTCCAGCACTCTGTTCACACAGGGGCCAACCAGCTGTCGGCCCTGTGACCAACAAAGCAGGACATGGTTCAACAGCACCCTCCCACCTATGTTCCCCAACAACTGGTAGATAACAGGCTTACTGCCTCTGATACTGGAGGTTGCACTTAGCCATTGGGGCTAGTAGCCATTGATAGCCTTCTCCTCCAGGAAAAGGTTGAAATGGCTCTCCTAAGGCTTAGTTACTGGCAGGAAGTGCTTTAAGCTCAAATAGGCTGGTACTGGGTCTATTTTTTGATATTTTGGCTTCGTCCTTTTCGCGCTCACCCCCTTTTGCGCTCAGCCTTGCCCTCCACTGGAATACGGCCCCAGAGAGCCTCTCCAAAATTGAATTTAACCATTCAGCCGAAAAAGGTTTGACACTCCTGGAGTGCAGGAAGCCTGCAACTCCCTCATTGAAACAGCTGTGTGGCTTCCTGATGGCTGCCTAAACGTCTTCTAAGCTCTGCAGTGGCTGCGAATTGGCACAGCCACTGATTCGAATTCAGAGCTGGGCTTTGCCCTGAAGCTGTGCGTTGGAAAAGTCAGGATCTTACCCCGACTTTTCCCAAAGTAGTGAAGTCACCATGGTCCTTCTGCCGTGTGACCTTGCTCCGGGAGCATTCCTGGGCAGATGGCAACTGGTGATTGGTCGGCGGAAGCCGGGGAGAGAGCATGAGGTGGGCTCCAGTACCCGGATAAATGCCGGGAAACCCTGCACTCACTCCTGGCATGGCGATTTCCTGACCCCACCCCACAGTAGCGATACCACAGGGTTTCAGGGGCAAGTGACACCATGAAGACAGACCTCTATTTGTTTCTGGGTGCAGCTCAAAATTCTGGTAATGACGTTTGAAACCTTGAATGGTTCAGAATCAGGATATTTCCCATATGAGACTCCCTACAGCATTCCTGTTTGCCAGTGAGAAGTCTGAACCTAAAAAAAATTCAGTGGCCATTTCTACACCAACCATTTTTTTACAGAATTGTCCCTGGGAGTTTAAATGATGCACAGGTACTCCTGGGAGGGGCAGGCATGGGATTTCCCCAGGATAAGGGATCCCTGGGAAACCTGATTCTTCCCGTGGTCCTGGGAATGTCCTGAGATCACGGGAGGTGTGGGCGCCCTTCCCACCTGGTGCCTGCTTACTCGCGGAGGGGGACCCCAATTTGGGGGGGGGGGTTAAAAATGTACCTTTCTGATGGAGTGCAAATGCACTCTTCCGGCCCTTTGTAAAAAAAAAAATTGGCGGCCGCAAAGGCACAATTTCCCAGGAGGAAGCCGGGACATCACACTTCCAGGTTTAGAAAAAGGAGGACGATCTCAGAAGCAGGTACATCCAGGATCATCTCTCCTCCCTCCCTCTACACACATAGGTGTAGAAAGGACCAGTGTCCCTAGGATGGAACTTCTGTGACTTTTTTCCTGCCTCTTATCCTGCTTCCTTACTCACACACCTTGAGGTCCAGTCAGCTTCACTTTTCTTCCTCTTGCCCTGCCGCTTGTATTTTCCCTCCCACAAAATCCCAAATTTTGCACTGAAATGCTGCATTGAAGAATGAGGTGTGCAAACCGAGCAATTTCATGCAAAATCCTATTTGCATACATGATTGATTTGCATAATTAATGCTGAGTGCAACATTTCAGGGTTCTTTTAAGCCCCAAATTTGGAAAGTTTCCCTTTCCTTTTTCCCCCTCCAGATTGTGCCTTAGCGCAATCCTGCCAACCATGCCTTGGATGTCTCTGTTAGCCATTCATCTCCAATCAGAGCAAGAGGGCTGCCCTCATTAAGGGACTTTGCAACTTCAAACAGCTCATGTCTTGCTCTGGCAATAGAGATGTCATTGTGAATTACATAAAAGGACAAGCTGGTGGCTGCAAAACCTCCATCTCCTGAAATGCATTGGACGGGGCCTATCAGAAGAGATTTGCAGGCATGCTATCAACAACATCTAGCTGCCAAAAAGAAAAGGAAAGAAATAAACTTATTTGGGATACATTGATAAAAGCACCCATTGGAAGTCACTAGGGAAAAACAGTAAATACTGTGCTCAGCCATAGTCAGATGCTATTCATTTCTAGGCACCACATTTTACAGGGTTGCCAAATGCCTGTCATTTTACTGGCCTGACCATTAAAACTGCATTCTGGCAGGGAAGCAGGATAATAGGGGCTGTAGCTCAGTGTGATGGAGCACAGTCAGACCATTGGTCCATCCAGCCCAGTATTGTCAACACTGACTGGTAGCGGCTCTCCAGGGTTTCAGGCAGGAGTTTTACCTGCCCTACCTGTAGTTGCCAGGGATCAAACCTGGGATATTCTGCATGCAAACCATGTGCTCTACCACTGAGGTATAGCTATGGGATGGAGAGAAGGCTAGCCCCAGGGCGGGTACACTTAAGGCCATGGCAGGCTGCATGAACCCCCCTGGCTATGGACTGTGATCCCCTGCCTTACATAATACTTAAAAAGCTTTCTATGAGCATTATTACATGGGGGAAATCACTTCTCCACCCACACATTTGTCCAGATTACTTCCTCATTCTAAAGGGAGAGGAAAGAGGAAGTCAACAACTTGCACACGGTCCCTTCAGTGGGCTGTTTTGATTGCGCTGCTTCTCCTGCACAGAGCAGGCGATAGAGGCAAGTTCCATCTCAAAAAATAAGTCGGACTTACTGGGAAGGTGTTGTTCTTTTGTCACACGAAGAAGGCTACAAGGGGTGGGAGGTGCGAGGGAGGCAGACAATGTTGTGAGAGGATCATGAGTGTCCAGTAATGAGCACACAATAACGTGCTCATCTGATGGAGCTCTATGTATGTCTCCATTTTTTAGGTTCTAGTGATGGGCCCAAAGGTATATTCTAGGAGGACCAGAAGTGGAGCCCTCACATATTCATTTCCAGATAATTCGAACGTGTTAATATACACACTTTGCATATTAATTACCTCTGGGTGGATTAGTTTAAACTTCATCTCAAAGCGGCCAGCAGACCAGCTCACGAGTAAGCTTAAAAGCGACCAAGTGTTTCAAAAGCATCAGATAATATTTGCATTTTGCTGTATAGAGGAAGCTGTCTAGAACTGCACCACTTTTCTGCTTGGTTATGTGATTGATGTAAGACTCCTACAGCTGGAGTGATGTCCAGGTATATTCATAGGTTCATTAGAAACTTCTTTTTCCCCACTCCACTACCCCACCTCCCATGAAAACAATGAAATAGCAAAATTGTCATAGCATGATAGTGTGAAGAGAAATGATCATTTTCTAGTGTTGTTAATAGAGAGTGTTCAGCCACTAAATCTTTAGCTAAAGTTGTCTTCACATCTATTGAAACATGGAACAGCTGCAGAGGGATGTTAACCGAGTGTTTATTGTGTAATACCTTCTCAAGAGGGCTCCAGTTCAGATAACTTTATTGTGTGGAAGTTGTTTTTGTCAATAAAAGAAAATGCCACTTGCACGCCACTAGTACCAAGGGGGAACAAAGCAGAGGCCGAATGAATGAAAAACTTGGAGAATGAAGAAATCAAAGGCGCTGGTTAAGAACAGGGTGAATGGATTCTCCTTAACATACCAAACAAACAAACTAACATACAAGGAAAACAGAAGCCAGCATCTAACAGATGCTGACATACATCATGATTACGCCATACAAAAATTCCTATGTCTTCTTCCTTGATGGCTAATTCACACATGCGGTTATAACTGGGTCCCTCTAAACGAGCGATTGATTGCACACTCATGATCGGCCATTCACTGAAGTTTTCGAGTCAATTTCATGACATCGTCAACAACCAGGAAGTCGCCCGCTGAATCCTCTGGAAATCTCGAGATAAAAAGAACTACTGTTAAAGTGGTAATAGCCGGGAAACAGCAAGATCCTATGCCACTAGATGGCGCTGTCTCACTAGAACTCAATAGAACTGAATTGAGGGCAAGTATTCAATTCAAACCCCTTGCCACCCGTCTCCTCCCATATAATTCAGTCCCTAACAATCATGTCAAAGAACCAGGAAGCATAAAAGCCCCAGGTAAACAACACAATTTCCCGTAAGGTAGAGATGCCCTTTGTCTCATAAAAATACTTAGTTTGAATGTATTTCTGCATGTTCACAGTGCTTCGTATACATTATCATAGGCTGGTTTAGATGTTATGATAGATGTGCTTTTGCTGCCTAAAATGGCAGCCATGTGTCTGTTTTACCATAGCTGATGCCGTTAAACAGGAGCAGGAAAACCATTGTAATTTAATCATCAGTATAACGAAGAGGGGCCTTTTAAAACTTGCTTAGATTTCTGACTCCTCCCACTGAAATTTCACATATTTTCTTTTCTTTTTCTGCCTCAACCTTGAAGTAGATACATCCTGTCCTGCTCCCAACTCCTTGAACAAGATATGAAGATAAAGCCAGGAGCACCAGGCTTGATAGGTTAATAGTAGCATTACTTCAGAGCTTAGCATATGTTGATAGCAAACATATCAAAATGTTTCATATTGCTATGGTGCAAAGCAGATCTTTAGAATTAAATCTCTAAACTACAGGTTTTGAGCAAGGCATCTTTTCGATATATGTTTCAAAGATCCTACATCGCAGCCATATGCACTCCAACTGTCCTTGTGGATACAAATTAGAGCCCATATTTTCTGGTCCCTATCCTAGGTAAATCACTGAGCCAATTTGCACATAATGGTAAATGCTAAGTAAGCATCCATGAAAAGGGGATCAGAAGCTTCTGTTTCTGTTTTCGGTTAACAACAGCTTAGAGCGTTGTCAAAACCCTAAATTGTGGTTCCTCTTAACTATACTTAGCAGAAACCAGCCAGCTTCATAAACCACACTTGAAAGTTGGCTTGTTTCCACTAACCCTAGTTAAGATTAAACACAGTCTCCTAGGTTAAAATGTTAATAAAAATGGAAACAAAGGGCTATATTCAGTGCAAATCCTACCTAGAGTAGAACCGTTGCACTGAATAGGACTTAAGGTAGACTAACACTGGATACAGCCAATAAGCTTCCAAATTCCTCCTCACATCTGCAATAGAAGGGGATGGCCAGGGCCAACCCAAGGCGCTTTGCTGCCTGATGCAAATAACAAGGGCAACCCCTCCTATTCCATGTACAAAATGCTGACTGGGCCTGAAAGATGAATCTACCTTCAACGTTGATGGGGTCCTCCACTGCACCTGAAGACGGCAAGCTAATTTAGGGGGTGCAGAGCATGGCACACACATTTCTCCTCAAACACCTTGCTTCCGCCTCCCAGCATCTGCCACCTGAGGCAACTGCTTCACTCTGCCTAATGGTAGGGCCGGGCCCCACTGAACAGCCTTAAACAAGTCACGTATGCTCTAGTGAGAATGAAGATCATAGAATAGTAGAGTTGGAAGAGGCCTATAAGGCCATTGAGTCCAACCCCCTGCTCAATGCAGGAATCCACAATCCACCTGGACAGACATGCCTGACAGATGTCTGTCCAGCTGCATTGTGAAGGCCTCTGGCACTACCTCCCTATGTAAATGGTTCCATTACCGAACTGCTCTAACAGTCAGGATTTTTTTTCCTGAAGTTCAAATGCAATCTGGTTTCCTGCAACTTGGATCCATTATTCCATGTTATGCACTCTGGGATGATTAGGACAAAAGCAAAAGCAGGAGATAGGAATCCAAAAATCTTCTCTAAAATTGGGGATGTGAGTGATTTTCTCTGTGGTTATCAGGGATGTTGGAGTTTGCACTAGGAACTGTATGGCCTGGGGCTGGACTGCCTAATGAGCAACTTGGGATTGCCTGTGCTTAGATCTCAGAGGCTTCTTCAACCAAAGAAGAGAATGAGACTGTGCAACATGGACTCCTGTGGTTAGCCGGAAGCATTGTGCCTCTGCATTGGCCAAGCCTGTTATGAATTCAAAGGAGCCTGTTGACCGGTCAACAGAACACTACCTCTACATTAGTGCGCTTCAGTCTCTGGCTCTTTCAAACAGTCCTTGTAATTGACCTTGAGCTGGGATCCTAGGAAGGAGATGAACCTCCTCCTGGTTGAGATTTTGGAATGGCTGCCCGTCTCTGCTGCCTGGCTCCAACAGCAGCCATGAAGGTCAGAAGCTGGCTTTGCTTTAAAAAGGGAAGAGACTGAATGTCTTGACTTTCAGGAATATCTTGGCCACCCAGCAAAAGCTTTCAGTCATCCAGGGTGATGGGTGACGGGACACTTGCAGGCCTAGACTTGAATATGACATCATTTCAAGATCTGTCTCCAAGAACTGAAAAACCAGAGTCAGAAAGAGACCATTACACCGATAAGTACGGAGAAGTCTCCATCCATCCGCTGGGATTCTTCCCCCCCCCCCTTTCTTTTTATTTCTTCCAAGAGTCAAAATTTACTGATTTTTGTCGCTTTGTTTTATCTAAACAAACCCAAGCTGCCTTTGTCTGGCATGGTTTGTTCTTTATCAAGCCATTCTGTTTATTGTCACTGCTCTCCTTATGTTGCTATGCCTGCTTTTTATGTCAAGATACCCTTGAGTGGTACGGGGATAACAAACAGCTGCTGGTGCGACTACCAGACAACCCTTTACTTCAGGCCGCTACAGCTGCAGAGCGGTACGCAAAAGGAGCCACAATCACAAAGGGCCAGAAAACCTGCACGGTCTCATTTGGGCCGCAGAAGACAGAATCTACCCTCTGACAAAGAACACTGAGAGTCAAAGTTAATAATTTTCAGAAAGAGAGGGGAGGGGGGAGAGAGAGGGCAGACGTTTAAAACTTTGCCAGAGGGATGCAAGTCTCAAAAGACAGCTTTCTGAATCTATAGTTGTAGCATAACCTCAGACAGTACAGGCGGGGCTGTGGGTTCCCTGTGAACCATTCAAATTCTGCAGGCAGGCAATTCAGATTCTGTGCCATGGCAAGCTAAGTTCTGCAACCTTTACAAATTGTGCTAACTATGCGCTATGTGAAGTACTTCCTTTTATCTGTGCTGAATCTCCCACCAATCAGCTTCATGGGGTTCTAGCATTATGGGAAAGGGAGAAGAATGTCTCCCTACCCACATTCTCCACACCATGCATAATTTTGAACACCTCTGTCATGTCTCTCTTTACTTTCCTTTTCCCCCCAAACTAAACAATCCCAGCTGTTGTAACCTTCCCTTATGCGGGAGATGCTCCAGCCCCTCAATCATTTTTGTTGCCCTTTTCTGCACCTGGATGTTGCCAATGCTAGAGCAACATTCTCCCACATCATTGCTCCTCCTGCATTCTGATTCTTGCGTTCGTTGGCCCTTCACTTGGGCCCTTCGCCGGTGTTGTGGTAGGACAGAAATCACTATGCTGCTGTTACTGAAGCAGCTCCTTCGCTTTCTCAGCCTGCCTCCCATCTGGTCAGCAGGAGGCTGCAGAGCCAGGAGGAGGAACTGGGGCTCACTTGGTGTTTCTGGTAGGGCTGTGCACGGACCCCCTGGTCCAATCTGGATCCCGATCTGGGAGGTCCAGATCGGGCCCAATCCAACCGTGTTGGATCGGGCCCGATCCGATCTGCCTCGGATCTGGATCCAGATCCGGATCCGCTCCGGGTCCGTGCAGAGCCTTCCTCCAGCTCTCCCCACTCCCTCCTTCCCCCCAATCGCCCTGTTTACCTGCAGCCTTCTCTGGGTCGTCCGAAAAACAATTGACAACTAATGTAGGTCTTTCAGGACAGATGTAATATAGTCTTATGCAGAGCTCTCAATGCTGAAAGGGGTGCAAGACCCTTATAAAAGGCTGCCAATGCATTTCCCAGCATTGCCATGCAGGAGATAATTACTGCTCTCCAGCACCAAACATGCATGCACGCAAGCGTTGCAGGTAATGATGAGATGCCGTTGGCAAGCATGCATGTGGCTGAGCTGTTTCTAAAAAGCTGACACAAATATTGGGTATGGATTTATCTTGTACAGGTAGCAACAAACCACTGCTGTACAACGTATACTGAAACCATTTCATGGCATGCCTTCACCCTGGGAAGGTAAATACCCAAAGCCTTGCAAGATCAGGCCAAAGATCCATCTAGACCAGCGGTCTTCAACTGGCGGGTCACGGAGTCATGCAATCAGTCCAAATGGGTCGTGGCAAAGCTGTTGCTGCCATGTTGGACATGGGGTGGGGGGATGTGAAAGTGGGTCCCATGTTGCACATTGGGAGTCCGAAGTGAGTCTCAGGCCTGGACCAGTTGAAGACTACTGATAGGCACAGCCTAGCCTTGAAACCAATCCTGCACATAGCTACCATGGCAACAAGTAGTCATTGACAGACTTTTCCTTCATACGTTTGGTCTAATTTCCCCCTTCAAAACCATCATAAGCTAGCGGCTTTTCCTACCAATCAGTTTCTCTGGATGTCTCAGGCAAGGTGCTTTCCAGGGACCTTCACCGCATACATAAGCTGGTTTAATCATCATTCTGTCTCCCCAAGGAACTGTGGTTTCTACGTGAGAGCATTGAGACTTCTCAGCATCCTCAGCTAACTACAGAAATGCTGAAACAGCTCTGGCGATGAGACAGGTAAAAAGCCCAGCACCACAACAGTGGCATCCTGAGAGGGAAGCAAGACCCAAGGAAAAGGGCAACCCCTTGCTGAATGAGACAAGGGAGCTGAAAGCCAGCCTTGAAGAAATTAAAGAAGTGAACGCTGAAATTGATCTCCTAAAGCAAGCTGTTTAGAGATCCAGTCAAAGAGCCAATTATACAGGAAGGAGAGGGAGACATGGGAGTTGAACTGGTGTAAGGGAGACATACAAGTGGAGTGCAGTGAGGGACGCTGTGTTAAGGGGACCATATTTTGGAAACCAAAAAGGAAGACAACATGTTCGGCCCCCAAGGGACGGTCCCCACCAACATGTCCGCCCCCAGGGGGCATGTCCAGCACCAAGGGGGTGCGCCCACCTGAACATAGCCTTGGTCACGTCTGATTTTACAGCACACAGTTAAGACAAATCTGTTTGGCATAACATCTTAATGTTAAATTCACTGAAATAACAAGTGGGACATCCAATGTATCTGAAATTAACTTCACTCACTCCTACCTTTGGAGCTTTTCCTGTATTTTGTTGCTATACTCTGTGTGATAGATTCTCCCCTTCTCTCAAATTTCTTTTCGGATTGTATCCTCTTTCCGCTGCAAACTGCTGCTTAACAGGACTTGTTGCTGGCCGGCTAGCTAGCTGGCTTATTTTATTTTATTTTTAAAGTTCAATTTTGTTTTGAAACTTGCTAAAAATCAACAGATGAACAGATCTGCTTGAAACTTGGCATAGCTAAAGCCCTACTTAAGATCTATCATGATCCCAAGTTTCATCTCCTTATCTTAAAAAATGATTTAAAAAAAAAAATAATAATTTTAAACCCTCAAATTTTAACCAATTCCTAAAAATCAATGGATGAACAGATCTGCTTGAAACTTGGCATGGCTAAAGTCCTACAAGATCTATCATGATGCCATGTTTAATCTCTTTATCTTTAAAAATGATGTTTTTTAAAAAAAATAATCATTTTTAAATCTCATTTTTTTAAAAAAAAATCCTAAAACTCAATGAACAGATCTGATTCAAACTTGGCATGGCTAAATCCCTATTTAAGAGCTATCATGAAGCCAAGTTTCATCTCTTTATCTTTAAAAATGATAGTTTTTTAAAAATAATAATTTTTAAAACTCAAATTTAAAATAAATCCTAAAAATCAACAGATGAATGGATCTGCTTCAAATTTGGCATCTTTAAAGCTCTACTTAAGGGCTAGCATGGTGCCAAGTTTCAGCTCTCCTGCTATAAGCATTTTTGTTAATTCCCATTAAATATAAAGTAGAGCTGCCCTTTGGATGGGGGGAATATGGGAAAAATCCAGATTCTTCTTCAAATTTCATAATTCCCCCCCCCCCTTCCTGGATTTGTTACCAAAAATCCTGACATATCCTGGTTTTTCCTGACCTATGGTCACCCTACTGACTGTGTCTAACATGTGGCCCTACTTAGGGCTGTCCCTACTATTAGATTGAGGCAGTTGCCTCAAGCGGCAGATGGGGTAGCACCACCCCCACCACAATTTCTTTCCTTCTGCACTGGTAACCTGATAGTGGCAATGCCTACTTGTTCCTGGCCTGGATTGACTACCTGTCCTGCCTAGGCATCTTCTCCCAAAATGGCACATTTATTTATTTATTCCATTTATATACTGCCCCATAGCCGAAGCTCTCTGGGCAGTTTACAAAAATTAAAAACATTGAACATTAAAAACACCGATGTACAAAATTTAAAACCATAAAGCATAAAAACAAGTTATAATTACAATATCCTTTAAAACAACAATTCTGGGTCAAAGCGCAACAACAACACTAAACCCTCATCACATGCTGTTAAATCCCTGGGAGAAGAGAAAAGTCTTGACCTGGTGCCAAAAGGATAACAATGTTGGCGCCAGGCGAGCCTCATCGGGGAGATCATTGCATAATTGGGGGGCCACCACTGAAAAGGCCCTCTTCCTTGTTGCCACCTCCGTGCTTCCCTCGGAGTAGGCAACCGGAGGAGGACCTTAGATGTGGATCGTAGTGTATGGGTAGGTTTGTGTTGGGAGAAGCGTTCCATCAGGTATTGTGTCCCAAGCCGTGTAAGGCTTTATAGGTAAGAACCAGCACCTTGAATTGGGCTCAGAAACATATAGGCAGCCAATGCAAGCGGGCCAGAGTACGTCTTATATGCTCGAACCTTCTGGTTCCTGGTATCAATCTAGCCGCTGCATTTTGCACAAGCTGCAGCTTCTGAACCGTCTTCAAAGGCAGCCCCATGTAGAGTGCATTGCAGTAATCTAACTTGGAGGTTACCAGAGCATGGACAACTGAAGCCAGGTTATCCCTGTCCAGATAGGGGCGTAGCTGGGCCACCAACCAAAGTTGGTAGAAGGCACTCCATGCCACCGAGGCCACCTGAGCCTCAAGTGACAGAAATGGTTCTAGGAGAACCCCCAAGCTACGAACCCACTCCTTCAGGGGGAGTGCAACCCCATCCAGAACAGGTTGAACACCCTCCATCCGGTCAGCAGAACCACCCACTAACAGTGTCTCAGTCTTGTCTGCATTGAGTTTCAGTTTGTTAGCCCTCATCCAGTCCATTGTCGCATCCAGGCACTGGTTCAGCACATCCACAGCCTCACCTGATGAAGATGAAAAGGAGAAATAGAGCTGCGTGTCATCAGCACAGACAGTGTAATTGAGAAAGCTCCCTGGTGGAATGAAACTGGCACAGAGGCAGCCAGACCAGGTCATGGACTCCAGCAAGCATCACACCTAATGCACAGACATAGCTCTGCTCACACAATTCTCACACTGGCGTCAACGCTGCTGCATTCCAGCATTGCTTTAAGTGGGCAGCAAGCAGGGGCATGGGTGGTGATGGGGTGTTGAAGAACAGAACTGTGTATGTTACTGTCAGGGTTCCTTCTATGACGTGGACCCCTCTGAACAACTCCTTAAGTATCTCTTGCCTCCTTAAGAGTCTCACCGTCCTTCTTTTTACCTTCCCCTTCCCAGTAATGTGGGGTTTAGGCTGTAGACATGGAGTGAGGGACACTCCAGACATTTGTGGTTGAACACAACAGTTTACTAGGGAATTAAAACAAGCAAATTACAACTAAAGGTATTTAGTCAATTGAGCTGAGTGATACAAAAGGCATTAAAAGAAAATAAAAGTTGCAAAAATGCCAGCTGTTTTATCCAAAGCTGCACTTAGGCCCTTTCTACACCGGAGGAGTGTAGAGGGCGGGGAGCGGGCAAACCAGGAAGTAGCTACTTCTGGGTTCTTCCCTCCAGTGCACACCAAAATGCGATGGCTTGGGCTGCTCCCGGGCCGTCGCGGCCGCCATTTTGGGTTTTTTTAAAAAAAATGTGGGCAAAATCGCCCCCCCACCGCCATCCTGGGGATGGCAGACTTGTTCTCCCTCCTCTTCCCTGATGGGCACGGAGCCGCGTGGTGTGGCTCCGTGACTATTTCTGCTGGCCGCTTACTCGCGTGAAAGCAGCCAGCACCCGGGACAGGCAGCACATCTCCCGCGGTCCCGGAAACCTCCCGGGACCATGGGAAAATTCTGGATTTTTCTGGTTTCTCTTCACCCAGAAAAATCCCATGCCCGCCCCCACTCGCTGGACTCCCTGTGCATCATTTGGACTCACACAGGGAGCAGCCGGCGACCAACCTAGGCAAGAAGCCTGGTGTAGAATGGGCCTTAGACTTCTTCAAGCTGCATCTTTCTTCTCCTTCCTCATGCTCTGGTCTTCCTCGGCTCTGGCCTTCTCTGGCTCGCTCACTCTTTTATACCCTCTTCCCGCAATAGAGAAAATACTGTTCCCACTTTGAAGAAATGAAACTTAATTGGAGAAAAGACACTTAACCAAGGAATGAACCTTAACTGGAGAAATTAAACTATTCCTCTCAGGGATACCCCCTCCCAACAGAAAATCCCTAGGCCATTAAGGCCTGAGTTTATTACCTTATCTCTGTAGGCCTCAAACTGTCACAGTTACACAGCCTGCCCTGTGCCCCTAAGCTAGCCAGTTTCCCACAGGTATGTTGGAGGATCCAGTCTAGTCAGCGTTGATACATGGAAGGTTGGGGTTCCTCTTGTCCTTCACCTCAGGCAGCAAAATAGTTTTGGGTAGCCCCGATATGTCTAGACATGTGTTTAACATGTGGCCCATTTCTCAAGTGTCCCTTTGAACTCTTTAAAAAAAAAAAGCTGTCCCTTCCTATCCTTTGTCCAAGTCCCTAATTTTCACTTTGATGATCATCTCTATTGGTTGCAAGAGAACACCATACAATCAATCAAAAACATAAGGGGGAAACTCCAGATGTTCCATGCTGACCTGCCCTTCCTAGCAGGTGAACCATCCTTAGTGAGTGCCTTTTGTATTTCACAGTGTTCCCATCGCATCACAGGTGTGTCCTGATCCTTAAAAAACCCCAGGAACAAAAGTTCTGACATCTTACAAACTCCAGTCTTGTGTGAAATGACTCACAACTTTCCACTGTGTTCCATTTTGCTGTTTTCAGAAAGGTTGGAATCTTCGGTTTCACAGATCCTGTCCCTCTTTGCCTTTTGAGCTCCATTCCTGGAAAATGTGTCTTGCTGGAAAAGCTCACTTCATTTTTTTACTCTGATTCCAGCTGTGCTCATCCTGAATGTCATTGCAGCTATTAAAGCACTTATTGTAATAATCTATTTATATACAAGCCAGTTCGCAAGCTTTCATCACCCTGTCATGTGAACAAGAAGCGGAACCCAGGACTGGGAAGGAGGGCTCTACAGATAAAATACCAGCTTGGTTTTCACTGGCTTCTACTCAATTCTAGGGGACAAAATAAGTGGGCTGCAATATGAGGCAAAAATGTGGTTAAGTTCCAACATCAAAGGTGTCTTTAAATTAATTCCTTTTCTTTTTGCTCGGCAGAAATGACCTGCCGGGAGAGATCCGCCAACTCACCAGTCTTCAAGAATTTAAAAGAGCTATAAAGACTGATCTCTTCCGGCAGGCCTACCCAGATGAATTTTAAGTGTTTTTATTGGTATTTTAATGATGTATTCGTTTTATGTGCTTTTAATCAGTTTTGTGTATTTTATGTTTGATGTTGTTCCCCGCCTCGATCCGGAGGGAGAGGTGGGTTATAAATAAATAAATAAATAAATTATTATTATTATTATTATTATTTACTGTAAAGTGCTGCATTTGGGGACAATAGTGCATTGGGGTCAAAAGCCTGTTGCACAGCCGGTTTTAGAGGGTAAAACACAAAGAGGATTAATCAAAATAAGAAATAAAATATAAAATAGCAGCAGCAGATAAACCCTAAGTTAAAAGCACAATACACTAAACATTGACCAAATGCAGAGTGAAATAAATAAGTCATTAAAATCCTCCTGAAGGTCAGCAAAGAAGGAGTCCTACACACTTTCCAGGAGAGGGCATTCCAAAGATGCAGGGCTACCACAGAAAAGGCCCCGTTCGTGGTATTCACCAATCTCACAGCAAACTGCCCCAACTCTGCAGACAGAAAGTGGCTCAGTTTGAACCAAGAGGAAGCTTGTGAAGAGGACAAGTGTTTCTGTATGCAGATGAATATACATTCCTTCTCCACAGAGGTCACTGTCGTGTGCAGAGTCTCCTCAGCCCCATTTTCCACCCATCATAATGAGAGGCACAACAGTAATAGTCAGCATTGTAAAGCGCTTTGCAGCATTCGTAGTGCTTAATCTTGATCGGTAATCCATTCAGCAGCCCTGACAGGTAGGTCAGTGTCATTATCTTTATGGGCACTGACTATGTAGGAACAGGGTGCTTCCAAATGAGGCTTTTATTATACCATTGCCTGGACCAAATCAAGGAAGCAAAAGATGCCTTGCAAGTTTGTGAAAGTGGCCAGAAACAGGGGATAACACTACCCATGCAGCTATATCCTGTGTGGACAGAACATTAGAAGCATCATGCTGGGTCAGTCCAAAGGCCTATCTAGTCTAGCATTCTGTTCACACAGTGGCCAACCAGCTGCCTGTGGGAAACTCACAAGCAGGACATGAGTGCAACAGCATCCTCCCGCCCATGTTCCCCAGCAACTGGTATGCATAGGCATACTGCCTCTGATATTGGAGGTAGTATGTAGGCATCAGGATTCATAGCCATTTCATAGCTGTATCCTCCATGAATTTGTCTAATCTCCTTTTTGAGTCATCCCAATTGATGGCCATAATTACTCCACCTTATGGAAGTGAATTCCATAGTGTGAAGAAGTCCTTCCTTTTCTCTGTTCCAAATCTCCCACCAATCAGCTTCATGGGATGGCCCAGGTTCTAGTATTACAAGAGGAGAAAAATGACTCCCTATCCACATTTCACCAGGTTCTGCATGCCTACAAATGACACCTGCTGAAATTCCCTTTTCTCTGCTACTGTTAAAGATACAGGAGCCCTGTCCTCCTTTTCATATGGTCACTCACCCTATACCATAGCAACCAAACAGGCGATTATGGGATCAAGTTTTCTCTTGCGTATATGAAGCAGCCAACCAGGCCCTTGCTTAATCTAGGTCAGTGAGGTCATTGGTGGCTCTCCAGGGTGGTCTTTCTTCGCCCATGCTGGCCACGTTCCTTTTAATTGAAGATATTTAAGGCGAACCTGGTACCTTTGGCATGCAAATCGTGTGTTCTTCCTTCACAATGCTCCTTCACAACGTTCCAAAGCTAATTTGCTATTTTTGCGACATGCATATACCTTAGGGTAGGGTGACCAGATAAAATCCAGGTCAGGGCTCATGTAACTTTAACAGTTGTAGAGAAAAGGGAATTTCAGCCAGTGTCATTTGTATGCAATTAGTTCCTGGTGAAATTCCCTCTTCATCACAACAGTTAAAGTTGCAGGGGCCCTGCCTTCTTTTGTATATGGTCACTCTAGTATAGTGCCTGCACCTTTATCTGATGTGATGAAGAGGGAATTTCACCAGGAACTAATTGCATACAAATGACACTGGCTGAAATTCCCTTTTCTCTACAACTGTTAAAGTTACATGAGCCCTGACCTGGATTTTATCTGGTCACCCTACCTTAGGGTTTCCAAAAACTTACTCTGCTGATAACAAAAACGTCTCGAATCCCCCTGGAACCTGAGATAAGAAGGTGGCCGATTGCTGGGAAGCCAAAGAATGTGTTTAAAAGTAGTATCAGGAGAAATGGGAATGATTTAAAGACACACACACTCACAGGCATGAGCGCCCACGTAGACAAGCAGCCCTTCTGAATCTGCAGTTCACTTACTGTCCGCTATGCTGAGGTTGTTCAAAGTGAGCCACTTTGTGGGCACCGCAAGTAGAGCTCAAGCTGGCCAACAGCGCCACCCTGTGAGTAGCTGCAGGACTGCAACCACATATTTCTGGGGCAACCTTACCAAGGTTGCAGTCATGAAGGCAGCAAAATAACGTTTTGAAATCCTACTTTCCAGAATTGCCCATATGAGGTCTGCTTTGGGGCAGGGGAGGCTGTGTGGAGAAATGTGAATAAAATTTGCATAAGTGTCAAGCTGAGAACCATTCCCCTTAATCCCCTTTCCTATACTTGTCAGTTACACTCACGCTGGAGAGTTCAAAGATGGTTTAGCGGATGAATAATTTACAAGGAAATGTGTTTTGTGTAACTCTCGAATTTCGCTTCACCTTCGACAGAACATTTGGGGTGCATTTACTAATTTAAGACTTGACAGGTGGCTTTCAAATGCAATGCAGAATGTAACGGCGTTTTTGCTGTATGGAGAGTATGCAGGGCTGCCTTGCAAAACTCAGACCATGTTCTTGCGCCGAGTATTTCGGTCTTGCTTTGGCATCCTTCCCCGTCAATTCCTATAAGATATGCAGAGCGATTGATTGATTGATTGACTGATTTGATTTATACCCCACCTTTCTAGCAAAAACATGGCTCTTAGGGTGGCTTACAAAACAATTTAAAACAGATTAAAACCAGAAAACATATTAAAATAGAAGTAAAATGTAACCCTTACAGAATAATAAAAAAGGACCCAACCCATACAGCCTCTAACAGGCCAAAGGCTTTCTTGAATGAAGAGGTCTTGGTCTGCCGTCAGAAGGCCAGCAGAAAGGGAGCAAACCTAAGGTCTCATCAGAAGGAGTTCCACAGCCTGAGAATGGCCACCAAGAAGGAACTCTTTTGTATTGCCACCAAACACACCTCTGATACTGGCAGTCTCAAAAGAAGGGCAGACGATCTTAAGCAGGAGGTCTTTCAGGTAGCCTAGTCCCAAGTCATGTAGTGCTTTACCCCATGATGTAGTGATGGCCACCAATTTGGATGGCTTTAAAAGAGGGGTGAATACATTCCTGGAGGAGAAGGCCATCAATGGCTGCTAGTCCTGATGGATATGTGCTACCTCCAGTATCAGAGGCAGTAAGCCTGTATACACCAGTGGCTGGGGAACATGGGTATTGCACCTTGTCCTGCTTGTGGGTCCCTGGTCAACAGCTGGTTGGCCACTGTGTGAAGGATGAGATAGACCCTTGGTCCAGCATGGCTCTTCTTATGTTCATATAGATCGTAATCAGCACTTTGAATTCTACCTGGAAACAGACCCGTATCCAGTGAAGCTGCTGTAACAAGGGAGTCACGTACTCCCTGTAACCAGACCGTCAACAG
The DNA here is from genome assembly GCA_029215795.1 of Anniella stebbinsi. Lineage (NCBI taxonomy): Eukaryota > Metazoa > Chordata > Lepidosauria > Squamata > Anniellidae > Anniella > Anniella stebbinsi. Next base: position 357,359,507 of record JARDYH010000002.1, on the reverse strand, counting down.
TCTGGCCACAACATTCTGGACCAGCTGAAGTTTCTGAGCAGTTTTTGAAGCCAGCCTCACATGGAGGGTGTCACAGGAGTCCAAACAGGATGCAACGAAGGCCCTTTCCACACCAGGTGTTTCGCTTGTGAGTACAAATGACACACAGGGACTCCCGGGGGTGGGGGGTGGCCATGGGATTTTCCAGGGATAAGGCAACCCTGGAAAATCCTGAATCTTCCACAGTCCCGAGAACTTCCTGGTACAGTGGAACATGTGAACGCCTGTCCCGGGTGCTGCCATGCTGACTCATGAGTAAGCACAGCAGCGAAATGGGCAGGGAGCCTCGCCGCGCGGCTCCGTGCCCATCAGGGGAGGGGGGAAAGGAAGCCCGCCGTCCCTAGGATGGCGGGGGTGGGTGGAGACCCCAATTCATTGTGTTTTTTTTCCCCACTTACATTTTCTGTTGGAGTGCAGGAGCGCTCTTCTTCTCCATTTTTTTTTGTTGTTGTTGTTAATGGTGCGCGCGATGGCCCGGGAGCAGCCCGGGCTGTCGCACCACTGACATACATTGGGAGCGCCAATCCCGGAAGCAGCTACTTCCGGGATTGCCTGATCTCCGCCCTCTACACCCCTATGGTGTAGAAAGGGCTGAAGACATGTGCGACTGTGGCCAGATGAGACATCTCAAGGAATAGGCGCAGTTGGCACACTAGCCTCAGCTATGCAAATGCCTTCCTGGCCCACTGCTGAGACCTGGGCATCCAGGATCAGGGGACAAGCAGCTGGAGCGCAACTGGGGCCCAAATAAGCTTTCCAGCTGGCTTGTGACATGGTCCCCAATCCCATTGAGTCTTCCCACGTCCATTATGTTCTACAACTAGGGGAGCCACTTACATGTTGCCCCGGGGGGGGGGGGGGAACCACCAGAAAGACATCAACAAAAAAGGGACAAAGGAAGACATAGGTTTCCTTGTGCTGATCGATATGTATAGAAATACTTACTATAACTTCAATGGAAACGCAATCAATCTCACCATCGTGGGGAAGACTGTCCTGGTACTAACCATTAATGAGCCACTTCGAACCCCTACTCTCTCTCTCTTCCTATTATCTGATATACTGGACTTGGACTGGACAGCCCATCCACTAGAGCAGCCTTCCTCAACTTGATGTTTTGGAGTTCAACTCCCATCAGCCCCAACCGGCATGGTGAACAGTCAGGAATGCTGGGAGTTGTGGTCCAAGACATCTGGAGGACACCAGGTTGGAAAAGAGGACTGTGCTCTGTAAATAGGACACATGGATGCGGTAACCTCAACTACTGTCTACTTTCTATAAGTCGTCATCCACAAATGCACTTCTACTTTCATGCCCTCCTCATTTCCTCAGTGGCAACAGCAACAGAGGCTTTTGCAAAGTTTCCCACCCAGCCCTATAAGCAGTCTTCCTTGGTAAGTGGAGCAGACACATTTCTAGGTGGGGCATTGAGGGGCACATAACGACAGCCAATTCCCACCCCCAGCTGGTGGACGGGATGTGAGGGCCAGGCCAGGGGAAGGGAAAGAAGGTGGCCTCACTCCTCCTCCATGCAGACAGTGGCTGCATTCAGACAACACGATAGTCAATGGTGGGGTAATAATCAACTTTACAGTTGTTTATCTAGGAGGTAATCCCCACACAACACGGTAATAAATAATCAACCGTGGTGTGGATTAGGATCAGCGCTGAGTTGACTATGGCAGCATTCGGAGGACACGATAGTCAATACAGCTGACGATTGTTCCCCCCCGCAATTGATTATTGTATTGTCTGAATGCAGCCAGTGTGTTATAAATTGTTTTAAATGGAGTCTGTCATGGCACGAATTAAAAGGACAATTAGGCTTGGAGGGTGACGACAAGGGAGAGAGCCTTTCGAGTGATGGCCCCTGAATTATGAAATTATCTCCCCACTGAGGCCCGCCTAGCACAAACGCTGTCATCTTTTCAGCTCCAGGTTAAAGACTGCCAGGCATTTAATGGCATATGAAGGGGGCCTTTGTGCCAGCTGTCTGAACCAGTCTAGTGTTTTATTGGCACTGTTTTTAGCTGTTGAAATTGTTTTAAATTTTGTATATTTTGAATTTTTGTGCTGCAGTTTAATCTTGTGAATTGTTGTGAGTCACTCAGAGAGCTTCAGCTATTGGGTGGTATAGAAATGAAATAAATAATAACTTTCTATGCAAAAAAAAAACTGGGGGGAGGGGGGGAGGCCAAAATGAGGTACTTTCACCAAACAGATGAATGGCTGCTTATGGAGCCAGCTGCAGCGCACACTGAATTCCCCATATCATGGATAGTGCTGCATTTCAGTTGTGCAAGTTGATCACTACTGCTGCAGGTTTGAGTCCTGTCTGTGCGATGCTCACGTAAAGCATGAATGGACTGCCTTATGTTGGTATCAGACCATCTACTGAGCATTTTGGTTCCAACCCCCAAGCCCCTCTGTGAAGAGCACAAACGGGTGTTCTAAATTTGTTCACCCCCAGCATCTGTAGATAGGGTGACCAACTGTCAGGATTTTCCCGGATTTGTCCTGGTTTTTGTTCTATCCTGGGAGTCAGGGAGGATGTTCTGTAATTTCCTATAATGTCCTGGAATGACACGCTTTCCCCTTTAAGACCGCCATTAGAGTGGCAGGGGAAATGATGTGCTTTCCGGAGGCCCCTATTGGAGCAGTGGGGAAAGAAATGACATGCTTTCCCCTCCTTCTCTCCAATCGGGGCCCTTAAGGAACCGATTGGAGTGGAGGTGGGGAAAGCACACTTTCTGGAGCTTCTGGAAAGCATGTCATTCACAGCCACCATGCTCATGGCAGCTGCCAATAGCGTATTGGGGGAATGACGTGCTTTCTGGAGGCCCCAGAAAGCGCGCTTTCCCACTCACCCCACTGGGTGTCCTCTTTTTTGGTTTACCAAATATGGTCACCCCAGCATTTGAACACCCATGCAGCCATTTTTACAATAACGCAGGTGTCCTCTATCAAAGGATGCTGCACCGTGTTCGTGTTGAGCATAGCAATTTGAGAGGGATGCACATCTCCATGAAGAAATGGACCACAGTCTTCCTCGTCCCAATATAACTTGTCCACTACTAGGACATTAATAAAGTAGAGGTAGAAGGTACCCTTGCCACACCAGTTACTGGATTTTCAGTCCTCCCACCGCTATTCCTGGACAAGGAGACACTATCCCTGCAGGTTGGTTGATGGGACAATCGATGGGGCACAGATTCACAGTCCCACTCTGGTCTTCCTTCTCCCTTAAAAAAAACAACACGTCTTAATCAATACCAAGTCCTGAAGTCTGTTAAGCTGAAGTACTCCACATCAGAATACATTTAAAACAGCATTTCTGGGGCAACTTTATTTTTCAAGTTGTGATTTCTGCATGCTTTTCTTGGACAGATCACAAAACGATCGCAGAGGGTGGAAAATAAAACACAGCATCCAAAGAGATAACATAAAATGAAAGCAATTTCCAGAGGGGGTAGGTATGTTAGCCCTGCTGCAGCAAAAAAACAACAATGAGCGTTGCAAAGACTAACATATAAAATGGAAACCAATTTTCATCTCTAAAAATGAGCTCTTTCGAAATTGCAACCATAATGGAAAAAATCCGTTCTTGGGTGAAATGGCGAGTGACGGGCAGCACGCAGGCTTCTTCCAACAGCCAGCCAGTCTGTCCGAGGTTTCTGGAATAACTTGTCCTCTCTAGCAAGAACACACTTCTCGGGTGAAGTGGTGAAAACTGTGTCTTTTCATAAACGAAGCTTCTCCGTGAGTATTACATGCACAAACTCACAACCCCACAGCCTCAGCTCCTGCAGTAGGCAGAGCATAGATCTGTATCTACCAGTAGATCTCTGGATGATTTGCAATAAATCAGTGAAGATGTTTGGCTCCCTATTATTAAGAATACCGGCAACAAAATTATCCCCCCACACCAGTCTGATATGCTGCTGAAATGAAGAAAGCTTGGGGAAACCAGGGGGATGTTTGTGTGGAAGGACTGTGAGCTGCATTCATTTCTGCTACTTTGGGGGGCGGGGGGGGGGAATCAAAGTGTATGTCTTTCATACCAGGCTCTGATTGGTGGATCTTCGAGTTCTAGCAACAACAACAAAAAAGAGTAGATCCTGCAAGCAAGAAGTTTGCCTGTCTCTGCCTTAAGGCTTCTTTAGATTAAGGAGAAATTGCATTGCCTTGTTGGGGCTTTGCTTCCTGCTTCTCTTGCGTAATTGTAATGGTCGGCATTGCACAGGCTGAGAGGGGCAACCACATGGTCTATGGTGGAAAACGCCCCCTCCTCTGGGTGCTCAAAGTCCAGGATGGGATAGCATCCTCTAGTGGGTGCTTTATAGCAGAATTTCCCCTGCACACGGTAGGAAATCCAAGGTATTTCAGCAGAATCAGGATATGCGGGGGGGGGGGGGGTGTTAAAGAACGGAATTACCGGGAGAAGGCATGGGAGACGTGCAGGAGGTTAACAACGTCATCAAAAGGACCCATGAACTTCCGTGAGCGGCCAGTCACAAATGTGAACAAGCTCCTAGTCTCCCAGCTGATAGCAAAGGCTAGATAGGCTTATCTGAAGCCATACACCAGCGGAGTGTTCTTACTGGTAGAGAATGGGGGAGCAAGCACCTGACAGCTGCTCCTCCTCTGGCTGATGGATGGGGCCAGATTGGTTTCCCTCTTGACTGATTTAAGAGCAGCCCTGGGTGACCAGACCAAAGTCCCATCCAGTTGTCCATCCTGCTTCCCACAGTGGTCAGGCAGGTGCCTCTGGAAATCCAAGAACAGGTCATGAAGGAAATACCCCCCCACTCATTTGTCCCCAACATTTGGGATTCGGTGGTATGTGCTCCCTGAAGATGGAGGATCAACTTCGCCATCATAGCAAAGAGTCATGAACACCGTGCGCTCCTCTTCAACTTGGATTGGAAAGCAAGCACACACCCTCTTGTGGCTCCTCTTAAATCATGGAGAATTCTCATCACAACCCATCGTGTCCCCTTTCATTAGGCAACCTGGTGATGTGATCATCACTCTTCAACAGAGTAGCTCTGTGATAACGGTTCAACATATCATGACTAGGTTTCTACTAATCCAGGAGTGAAAGACCTACGGGCTGCATGTGGCCCAAAGAAGCATGGCGATCCCACCTGAGCTCTCCTTGCTAGCACTACCAAGGGAAAGCCTTCCCTTCCCCTGAGAGGTTGGAAATAAGGAAACGGTTTCTTTTGCTAGTGCTAGCAAGGAAAGCCAGGCCTTGGGCAGGTGGGAGGAACAAGTGTGCAGGGAGGCACGTATGAATGTGTGTGGTCCCCTAGCAGACACCCAATGCAGCCCTTGGGGCCCAGAAAGTTCTGGGAGGAGGAGGAGGAGGAGGAGGAGGAGGAGGAGGAGGAGTAAAATGTGCGTCACAAAATAAAGCTGCAAACTACGCGAGAGCTACAGGCAATTGAGTCTTATCACAGACGTAAGATGTGAATTAGTTTATTCATTTCTATGTCTAACCTATCCTTTCCCAAGGACTTAGGATGGGCAAAAGGACTTAAAAAGCCAATTACAACCTGATAAAACCATGATAATATTCCCATTAAAATACATGTGCTCAAAGCAATTAAGACAACCTAATCACTGCTCAGCTCTGGCTCTTAAGTGCAGAAGTACAACTTACGCTCGACGTGGGGACAACTGCTGAACAGAATTGCCCCGTGTCGCCCTTTCTCCACCATGCTAAGACGCGCTCATCTTTGTCATGATGACATTGGATTGTTGGAAACTTCCCAACAGAGCTTCGGCTATTGGGCGGTATAGAAATGAAACAAATACGCAGGACAATCGCATGGTGTCACTGCATCTCCTGCTTCCACATCGTTGCCTGGAAAAGACAGGGAAATGCGCAGTATCGTAACACAGGTAAATATGCCTAACCATTAAAGGGGCGAGGGTAGAGAAGCTCCTTTGACATTATATACAATCAGATGAGGTATGCGTGTAATGAGCTTTCTTTCTTTTACAAAGTAATGCAGAGCTGTCCCTATCATCAGCGGCTGTGTGTGAAGCCTTAATGTCTAGATCTGCCTTCCCCACCCCCCCAAGCTGGTGCCCTCTGGGTGTTTTTTAACTGCATCTCCCATCTTCCTGACCATTGGTCATGCTGGCTGGGACTGATGAGGGTTGAAGTTCAAACACCTGGAGGGCACCAGGTGGGGGAAAGCTCATCTAGAGATATCCTAAGGCAATTCACACCCAAAGGCCTTCCAACACTTCCTGGGTGGGATGGAGGGGGAAGAAACTCTCAGGCTCAAACTTTGCTGACTTATTAGGAGGGAAAGAATTTTTACATACCAATAGCTTATTGATGCCGGAAATCCTTTTGTTGGAAATGCCAGAACCAGACACGTTCTGCCTGCAAATGGTGTTCTCTCTATCAGTGAGCTGACCTTCCTAAAGCAAGGGGCGTTACACAGGGCACTATGGCAATTTCCTGCAGGACAACCTATCTCAGCTTAGAACATTTGACCAGACATTGCCTGTGCGTTATTTTTAAACCTGTCTGCAGGGCCATATGAGCTAGAAACTTGTTTTTCATTTTTTTAAAAAAACTGAAATAATTAAAAATTCTGTAGTTACAGGATAAAACAGACTACACAAAGCACAATTTATTCCATATAAAGATCTTGTATGAAAGAATCGAATAGAGGAAGGATACAATGCAGTGTTCTGGTGTGTGCGGGGGGAGGGTGCAGTTAATAATGCAAGGAACGGAACTCTGGAATATTTCTCCCCACCCCAAAAATCAAGTGCGACTTTGTATATTTAAGACAAAGGCCTGTTTGGCGGATTTGACAGATGGCAAGAGGCTTTCAAAAAGAGGCTTGCATATTTCAGGTTTCCTGAGTGAACATACTGCTTGCTAATATGACAGGTTACAAACATCAGAAGATTTTGCTGTTAATTAGCCATTTGACAAATACCACATCCCAGTCTCTCACTCAAAGACATTTTTGAAGCACTTGGGTGACCTCTGGTGGCCAAACAAAGTCTCTCTCCTCCTCACCTCCTTTGTCATACCACCTTTTAAAAAGGAAGGCTGGACAAGAGTCAGCAAGGTCTTCTATGGCTCCCTATTACTTTCCGAGCTGACATACATGAGCGCTTCTTAAGCCCTCCCAGTTCAGATGAGAGGCTTGGAGTGAATCAATGAAAGCCAACATATAAGACCCTGAAGTGGACTTGACTACCAGGAAGAGGTCAAAGGTCTCATTCCATGAAGCTGGTTGGTGGGAGATTCAAGACGGATAAAAGGAAATACTTCTTCACACAGTGTGTAGTCAAACTATGGAATCCATTACTACAAGATGCAGTGATGGCCACCAATTTGGATGGCTTTAAGAGGGGGTTGGATAAATTCCTGGAGAAGGCTAGCAATGGCTACTACTCCTGATATGTGCTACCTCCAGTATCAGAGGCAACAAGCCTATCTTCATCAGTTGCTGGGGAACATGGGTGGGAGGGTGGTGTTGCACCCATGTCCTACCTGTACGTTCCTGGTCGACAGCTGGATGGCCACGGTGTGAACAGAGTGCTGAAGTAGATGGACCCTCGGTCTGATCCAGCAGGGCTCTTCTGATGTTCTTAGAGCCAGCCCTAGACATTTTGCTGCCTGAAACACAAGGCGGGCCCCAGACATAGATACGCTTTCCCGGTACAGAAAGCGACCAGACTGGAATTTGACTCTTACTTCCAAACACTGGTGATGAGAAGCTTCCTCCCCTGCATCACTCCTGGTGGCTGCTCAGTCTCTGCTTCTTCTGGCGTTTCCTGACTGCCCACTCAGATAAATGCTGCAATGCAGCAGCAATACCGGCATCCATCACGCGAGCGCAGCACCAGATGCACATCTGAAGAGTGGCCATGCCGGCTGGAGTAGACAGACTGGGTTGGCCGGCTGCCTCTCTGCCGGCTGCCTCTCTGCCTGCTTGTTCGGCCAGGAGCCTCTTTGCAATGCGAGAAAGCGGACTAGACAAGACAGACAGCCCTGGCCTGCTAGAAGCACGCCGGGCTCTTAACCAGGGCAGCTGCACAGGGGAACAGCCAGGGGGCATGGGAAGCTGCTGCTCTGCCCAATCTCACTATCCAATAGTAGGGCCGGCTCTGCCTCACCCCTTACAGAGCTATTCTCAAGTTTACTTCAATACCTTCCACACTTTAATGAAGAGCAAAGGTGGCAAACTTCTAGATGCTTAAACCTATCCTACTCTCCCACTGGTGGCCTGGGGGATAGGTGTGTATTTTGTCAAACATGTCCAAAATCTTAAAAACCCAAGGTCTGTCTAGTCCAGCTTTCTGTTCCCACAGTGGTCAACCAGATACCTGAGGGAAGCCCACAAGTAGGACATGAGGGCAATAGCACCCTCCTGCCCATGTTCCCCAGCAGCTGGTATTCATCGGCATGCTTCCTCCAATCCTGGAAGTAGCACAAAACCATCATGACTAATAGCCAAGGATCGCCTTATCCTTGTAAAGCCATCTAAATTGATTACCAATGAATCAATACATCTTGCAGAAGTGAATTCCATAATAATAATAATAATAATAATAATAATAATAATAATAAATTTTATTTCTTACCCGCCTCTCCATTTGGATCAAGGCAGGGAACAGCAGTAAATAGAAAATATGATAAAATACATAAAACTGATTAAAAACATGGTACACATTATTAAAATAGCAATAAAACATCCCAAAAGCATCCTAAAAACTATGCACTGTGTGAAGACATATTCCTTTTTGTCTCTCCTAAATTTCCCACCAATCAGCTTCATGGGATGAACCCGGGCCATATCCATGGGGAAGGCCACAAGCAGGACATGAATGTTACAGCATCTTCTCATTCATGTTCTTCAGCCATAACTAGTAGCCATTGAGAGCTGATGATTAATCTTATCGATCATCTTGATAGTGATCGAAGAGGAGGAAGAAGAAACCTGAATACTAACCTAAAATATCTTCATATTAGGGCCAACAACTATGGAGGAAAATTTGGGTGGCCCCTGAGACCCAGTCCATGGGGCACACCTAGGTGTTACTGGCAGGAGGGATAGAGCGCTAAAATAAACACATGGAGGGACCACTGTTTTTTCCTGGGAGCTGACACAAAAGTGAAAAGCTTCATCCAGGCTGGTGCTTCTCTGGTTGATAGGCAGCCCAACTTTAGTTACAGAGCAGGAATAGACCAATAGATTATTGACAGAGCACCTGCACAGAAAGCCCCAAGTTCAATATCTGAAATATCCAGGTGTTGTTGTTTTAAAGAAATAAGCCTCTCTCACAGAGATCAGAGAAAGTTGCTGCTTGTTTGAAGAGACCATACTGGGCTAGCTGGACCTAGTATAAAGGAAGATGTCTGGAAGTACATTTGCTAAGGTATAGCCACAGGCTTGCATGTTGTATGAAAAGAGAATGGTACTGCCATGCCCATGTCTATCTGCCACAGAACTTCTCAGTGGGGGGACGGACATTTCTCTTAACCTTGAAACTATATGCAGCTTTTTACACTCCACCTTCTGAGAGGAAGCATACAATTGTGTTGCGGGATGGATATGGACCACAGCTGACCTGTTGGCCATTCTTGAAACCAAGCAAAGACTTGATTTTAACGGAGTTGCCACTACTTGAGATACTCTGTAAATCCACTACATCTAAATGTATATCAATAGGATGGTGGCTGTTCTGAAATAGAGCCAACTAGAGGACAAGGAAGAAAAAGAAATCTGCCACGATCAAATGATGTTTCAATGAATATGTATACCTGTAGTAGGGCTGTGCACGGATCCAGATCCGGAATCCGAGTTGGATCGAGCCCGATCCGGACCTGACAGATCCGGATCGGATCGGGGGGTCCAAGCACAGCCCTAACCTGTAGGCCTGCTGCTTTTCCATTCAAAAATGTCATTTGTTTCCACCACCACCCCTATAAAACAGATGAGATCTTTATGCCCCCTCCCCTTGCCCTTGCATAGAAGGAAGCAACCCCTGAAATTATTTGGACAGCTCGACTTAAAGAAACAGATGCATTTTTTAAACATTATTTTCCCTTCCAGGTCTTGCCACCCTTCAGTTTTATATGTAAAACTATATGGGGGAGGGGGGGCTACTTAAGTAGGGTGACCATATGGAAAGGAGGACAGGGCTCCTGTTATCTTTAACAGTTGCACAGAAAAAGGGATTTCAGCAGGTGCCATTTATATGCATGCAGCACCTGGTGAAATTCCCTCTTTATCACAGCAGTTAAAGCTGCAGGAGCCCTGCTCTCTTTTGTATCTGTTCAAGAGGGCAGAGCTCCTGCAGTTTTAACTGCTGTGATGAAGAGGGAATTTCACCAGGTGCTGCATGCATATAAATGACACCTGCTGAAATCCCTTTTTCTGTACCAGCATTAAAGATACAGGAGCCCTGTCCTCCTATTCATATGGTCACCCTAAGTATCTAGCACACTACAATTCATGGCTGGTGGAATATATTTAATTTGGCCCACGAGATGCACAGGCCCTACACAACTGGGTAGAAAACAAGTACAGTTCATCCAATTTCAGCCATGCTAGTCCAACCCTCTGGAATAGCCATCATGTGTTGTGCTTTTAACCGTTTTTAATTTATTATTTGCTATGTTGTGTTTTAAGTAAGATTTGGGTTTGGAATTGGTTAGTTGCCTTTTGGGGGGGTGGAAAGGCTGGATATGAGTTAAATCAAGTTCCGCTGAATATGCCACACCGGAAGGGTAACGTGGATCACACTGTTACAGGTGTAAAAGGGGGACCAGGCGCTTCTTCAGCGTTGAAGGCTACAGAAGTACATATTGAGTTGCATATTCTTTCCTTGCTTACCTCCAATTCATTTCAAGAGCCGGCCTCAAAGGTAGGTATGGTTGGACGCCTGCAAAGGGCCCACATCCCAACCAGGCTGCAGACAAGAGCCTCCTAGACTGACTCCTCTTTGACACAACCACGCGCTGTTCACCTGCCTCTTCCTCTGGCACAGGCAATGGTGATGAGGAGAATGAGTAGATGTCGCGGCCTGCTTGCTCACCGGCATTCCCCCTGCCAAGCAAGCAAGCGAGAGCAGTGATGAGAAAGAGGATGAAGAGCAAGAGTTCCTTTTGATCTTCATCCTCTTTCCCATCACTGCTCCCACTTGAGGGCATCTTGAACAGGGGCCCTCCAAAACCCGGCACTGAATATTGGGAAACTTGGGCCAAATTGGGAAGGTGAGAATCGGGAGGTGGCTTTTAACTATTAAAAGCCTAAACTGCTGGACTAGAAACTCTCCATGACCCCCCAAAAGTAAATGTTGTGGAAACACAAAGCAGGTCTTTTGTTTAATACAGACATGGATACGTTCATTGCTCTTTGATGCTCTACCATTATTATTATTATTATTATTATTATTATTATTATTATTATATCTCTTTCTAGCTCGTGGCGGTCTTTCTAGACAGACATGATAGGCTCTGCCAAGTCATGCTGTCTTTTACAGATGCTGGAATTTCCTGACGATTGAACATGTTCTAAGTATGACTGCTTTCTGGATGTTGGTGTGGATGTATTTTGGGAGGCCCAGTTTCTGAAGGTTGTCTGTATAGTTTTTTGATGTGATGCCGGTGACTGATGTGACTAACGGAATAATTGTGACCTTTTCCTGTTGTCATAGTTCTTTGACTTCCATGGCCAGTGGTGTATATTTGTCTCTAGCAGTAGTAGTAGTATGATGTTATCCTGCTTTTCAGGACTTTATCAGAGCAGGAGAATTGTCATTTCACAGGGGGAGCCACAATCTTTGCTTTCTTACACACCAAAATTGTCCGTACAGATGCTTATAGAGCAATCCTCAAGTTATAGGTGAAATGACAGCATTTTGGGGGTCTTGAGGTACCCTCATGCCTCTTGTAGCTAAAGCAGGAAAATTTAGCAGCGGTGGGACATTCTAACTTCTAGCAAGAATTGTATCCCATCTATTTCCAGTGCCTGTGCTTCTACAAGACAGCCAGGAAAATCCCCCACCCCAGCGATAAAAGGACGCACAAGATTGACAGAAGGGCGCCAGCTTCATTTCACAGAATTTGGAAGGTCAGAAGTTAATGGCAACAGTTTGCTCTGCAAATGATGGGAGCCAACCTTTTTGAAGATCTGCAGAGGTGCCGTGTGGGGAATTCTAAAAATCTTCAGCTAACTTATGGAAACTCGCCCATGATTTCCCCTGTGTGCGGCTGTCTAACTTGATCCGACTGATGAAAAGGGGGTAAGCAAAGCGCCGCTAGTAAACAAGGTACCCTGACCCATTGAGAAAGATTGACCAGATGGCTGTTCACCAACATGTTAAAAGGATACTGTAAAGCAAAGGCCCCAGCTCAAATTTCAAGGAGCCTCCATGGCCTGTAGACAGAGCTGTGTGACTGCCACTACTCCCTACAAGCGAAGAATGCAGCACTATGTGCAGCATTTGCTTCTAGATAAGCTCAGCATTTGGGGGTTTTAGAATCAGGTTTCTAGACCTCATGAGTACAAGAATATGCTTAAAGGTACGCACGCAATACCTGAGTGAAATCCGAGACATTAGTAAGGCAGCCAAACAAATTTAAGTGGTCCAGAGTGTGAGTGCTTCAATTCTTGATTTGCATAATTTATATCATGTTTTTTTCTTGAAACGAGTATTTATAATCTATATTGTCTAGCTGATTAGTAGCGTGTGCGCTTGCCCCTAAAGTAATACTTTGTGTTTACATCCAAATCGTTAATCAATATGCAAACAATTAATCCAATTAGACAAATTCAAATCCCCTTTAGTTTGCTGAAGCCACAGACAGCAAGAATGTTGTAGACGGCTGCACATAATCCATTATCCTATTCAAATAAAGTATGGAGAAATTTCAGATCCTACATCCCGATAATTGCTAAAAAAAACCACTACAGTTTGAGAGAACTGCTAATAGCCCTAAACAAATGCATATTTGTCTGGGACGATTTGGAGACTGACTGATGCCTTCTTGCATAATTCATTTTTCTGACCCTGTCTACTTCCAGAAGCAACAGAATCACACTGTCCCCATTGCAGAGACAACAGCAGAATTGCCTGTTTTCAAGGTGAGTCCTGGAGAAACACAGGGAAGTGGGGTCCTCTGTTGGCTGAAAGTTCTTTACTCTTACATTATAAAACTAGAGTGACCATATAAAAAGGAGGACAGAGCCCCTGTATCTTTAACAGTTGTGTCAAAAAGGGGATTTCAGCAGGTGCCATTTGTATGCATGCAGCACCTGGTGAAATTCCCTTTTCATCACAACAGTTCAAGCTGCAGGAGCTATACTAGAGTGACCAGATTTTAAAAAGGGCAGGGCTCCTACAGCTTGAACTGTTGTAATGAAGAGGGAATTTCACCAGGTGGTAAATGCATACAAATGACACCTGCTGAAATTCCCTTTTCTATACAACTGTTAAAGATACAGGAGCCCTGTCCTCCATCCCATATGGTCACCCTAATAACACTTGTGAGAGATAGATGCAAGAGTATGACTCATCTGCCTCTAATTTTAAATTGGGGTGGAAGGGAGGTAGAAAATGCCTCGGCCCGCAAGAGTTTGTGAAACATTACTGTTACCATGCCTTCCCCCACCCAGATGTATTCAACTGCAATTCCCATAATTCTCAGCCAGCATGGCCATCGTCAATGTGGTCACATAAGAAGGATGTAGCTTTTCTTGATATAGAATTTGGACTGCCTGCGAGAATAATTTTGTTTCATTTTTAAAGCAGTGTAGTGTTGTGGGCAGCATTTTGGGTTTGGGAAGACCTGAGTTCAAATCCATACAAATCCATAAAGCACACTTGCAATTTTTACCAAGCCCAACCTATCCTCAGATGTTTGCTGTGAGGGTTGGGGGACCACACCATTTGTACGCACCCCTAGCTTCTTGAAGGAAGGGTGTGACAAAATTGCTGTTTCAAAATAGTATCCAACTTATCATTAATTTTTAAGTTTCCCAAACATGCACAGACAATTTATTGCTGAATTTCAAAGGAAACAGAAAGCTTGTTTATCAAGAAAAACCAAGAGTTCTGCTCCAACCTCAGGGGATTTTTTTTCTTCCAAACTACATGGACTGTAGCAACACAAATTCAGCCGATGACATTCAAGGCCAAGATTCTTCTAGACCGTTGCTTACAAAACCCATTAATCTTCAGCACAATCAAATGCAGCTCGTCTTTTACTGCTGATCACCATTTTACATAAATAGCAATTATTGTTCCTGGCCAGGGCTGGAGTTGGCTCTTTATGATTTTGTATTTTAATCATGTTTTTTTTAGCGCTCACCTTCTATAAGAAGTATTTAACAAGTGCACACAATTTCCCCTCCAAGACAGGTTTTTTAAAAAATGAACACAGTAAGGACAAGGATGTTAGTAGTCCAAGGCCTGTATGATGAATTGCTGCAAGACCGTGCAGGCAAGAAACCTTTCTTATTTTGCCAGAGGTGAGCAAGCTTTATGTATTTCAACAGAATGTTCAGCAGGTAGTAAGTAAAGCCAGTGAAACAAGACAGACATTACTATGGGCTCGTAAAGGATTTTTTGCACACACTTTTCTAATGGAATCGGGTGTGTCCCCAACACTTTGTGCAATGTTAGCAATTAACAAAATGGTGAGAAACAATGCAATCCTCTACTTGTCTACTCAGAAGTATGGAGTTCAGTGGGGATTATTCCCAGGTAAATGGCCGTAAGATTGCAGCCTAAATTCTATCATTTTTCACGGAAGCCAAAGTAGAGATGTGATAGCAGCAACAACGATAGGTTTGTGTGTTGCACAGAAATACTGCAGCCATCTTGAATATAGAAGAGCTATCTGTCCTGGTTGGCAGAATAAGCACTGCAGTCAAATGAAGCTATGATAAGACCATTATGCAATTAGAGAGTCAACTGCAGCAGGGAGAACACAAGATAGATAGATAGATAGATAGATAGATTAGATAGATTAGATAGATTAGATAGATTAGATAGATTAGATAGATAGATAGATAGATAGATAGATAGATAGATAGATAGATTAGATAGATTAGATAGATAGATAGATAGATAGATAGATAGATAGATTAATAGATAGATAGATAGATAGATAGATAGATAGATAGATAGATAGATAGATAGATAGATATGAGAGAGAGAGAGAGAGAGAGAGAGAGAGAGAGAGATGGAATTCAGGAGTTCCAAGCAACATATGCAGGGATTTCTTGAGAGACAATTTGTGACGGAATGAGTTTCCTGCAGGAAAAGAAATCTAATACCACTGCTCTAGGCCAGCCTTCGCCAACCCGGGTCCTTCCAGATGTCTTTTGATTTCAACTCCCATCATCCCTGAGAATTGGCCAAGCTGGCTAGGGCTGGTGGGAGTTCAGACCAAAACATCTGGAGGGACCCAGGTTGGGGAAGGTGGCTCTAGATGCTGCCACGATAAAGGATACATCACTCTCCTTTAGACTTCTAACAATAGCCATCTCCAAACCAATATTCTGTGAAAGTTCAGTCTGGAGGCTTCACAATCAAGATGACTACAGTTGTGTCAGGTAGTGCAAAGTGGAACCAGGGAATTTGGTGGCTAAGGCAGGGTCCCACAAATCCAACTTTCATTTAACACAAAAATACAGAACTGAAGTTACTAGATATCAAAATTCTATTCCCCACATCTCTCTCTCTCTCTCTCTCTCTCTCTCTCTCTCACACACACACACACACACACACACACACATACAGACACACTCACTCACTGTAGGTACTACAGCTGCCAACCCCTAAACCCATGTCACTTCCCCAAGGGCATAACTCTCAGCCCCATCTTTCCTAGAACATCTGAACAGAAGATCACACATTCTGTAAGTATGCAAAGTAATTTTATCCACATTTGCAAGGTTTATTCTAGGCTCACACAATTTCCCCTAGAAGAAGTGGTCAGGCTGGTTCTAAGCCTGAAGACAAGCAGACCGCAGAGAATGCGAATCCAAGGTTCCCTGCAAGTCAGATGCCCAGGATACCCTCCCCCCAAAAATGTTGCACATAAGAGTTGTCCTCTTGACCCTGTCACCGATACTGTCAACACACAAGCACAAGGGCAATGAGAAGGGGGGCAGGGAGGAAGCAGAGGGGCTCAGTGGGCCCAGATGTGGCCTACAAATCACCCTGAGAACAGGACCAAAAACAGTTTCCAGAGCAAGCCTGTGAGCAACACCACCAAATCCAACGAGCATCTCCATATTTTATTAGCACTAAAGAGTCTCTTGTACAAGGGATCGCTTTTGACTTGTAGGAAGATGGTGACCTAGTAGCTGTCTAATAGAAGACTTTTCTTTTTTTTAATTGCAATGACCAACTTGAATGGATTTCCGCAAACTAAGTATATAGGGCAGTTCCCGACACATCCTTCTTCCGAATTTAATGGGAACTGAGAACAAAAGAACAGGGAGGTGGAACAGTCCCGATTTTTAGAAAAGGGGGTTCTAACTGCTCTCGTTATGGCATTGGGTTTCTTTGTACATTCAAAGCATTATTGCATCAGGGGAAAAAATGGATCATGCACGTTTTATGTTTTCAGACAAAAAAGAGTTTAACCTGTATTATTCTTGTAATTTCTAGCTACATTTCAAAGGTGCACCAATTCTACAGTTTTATACTTCTCTCTTTTAGTCGCATGCTTCGCCTACGCACATGCGTTAGATAATAAATATTAAATACAGGAAAGAACATTTGAAAGAAAGAAAAAAAAAACCAACTGACATCGGGAATATTTTGTGGCAGGTCCGCCGGATCAGGAGAACGTCAGAAAAAAAAAAAGTTTGAGGTAATTACGTTGGCCACACCGCTCCACCAAGACTCGCTTGAAATTCACGGAAGTTTTTCAGAAAATTCAAGTACATAAATACCAGCTGGGGCTCTTCAAAAATGCCAAAAGCAGTAGCTTTTTTTTTTCCCTTCCCCTCTCCTTTTCCTTTTTTATTAGTCCATCAGCCGGCATTCACAGAGCTCCTTGTAAATCCTTTTCCGCACTCTAGGCATGTCTTCCTGGGAGAACTGAAAAGGCTGGTCTAAGGCGAGGCACTTGCAGTACTGTGGGGGAAAGGTTGACAGGAGAAGACTTAGGAACTAGGACCAGAAACGATAACCAGCAGATGATCATGAAGTCGGCTTTAAGCTGCATCCTTACCTGGAGCACAAAAACTCCGCAGTCACTGTCATTTTTCTGTTGTGGAATGCACTGGAAGGAATGAAACAGACTGCAGTTTAACACTGGCATCAACACTGGATTCCCCCCTTTGAAGCACTTCTCCGAACGTACACAAGGAGAGATCCTTCTTCTTTCATTCCTCATTTCTGCATCACCAACCCACACTTAGCGCAAGGATTATTGTGCCTCAGAGAAGGAATGACAGGGAAGAACCACTAAACAACCACTTTCTGACCTGCCAGAAGATAGGACATAGCTTAGTCTTCACCAACAGCTATGTGGTGAGCAGTGAGGAGCCCGTGTCTGGTGGGAAACAAGGTGTGTGCTCTCCCCACCCAGCTTATTTCCCAGAATTCTAGCTGCAGCAGGGGGCCGCACCCTCTGAAGTTACCCATCCATGCTCTAAGGCCTTAGACAGCTGCTGCCAATCACAGCAGGTAATACTCTGATGAACAGTCAGGGAGGGATGTTGGAGAACTCCATCAGGGATGCAGCTCAATGAGCTTCCATTGATTCAGACCCCTGGACTTCGGTCTGTTTTTATCCTGAAGAGCCCGACATGTTGGGCAAGTTCATGTTTTTCTGTACTTTTTAATTTGTGCAAATTACAGCTCAAATTTGCGCAAATTTGCACAAATCGCAGCTGCGAATCTCTATTTGCACAAATTATGGCTGGCTCGACAGAGTTTGGTGAAAAGGCCATGGCTCGGCCAGCAATTACAAGCAAAGCCGGGCACCCCACAGAAATCCATCAAGCCAAAAGCAGGACGGCATTCCAAGCAACAGACATCCTTACAGTCAGGTATTACAATTTTAACTGGTTTAGAATTTTATGTCTATGTTTTATTTACAGGAGTTTTCAGAAAGTAGGTCTCCAGATATTTTAGTCTTCAATTCTCAGAATTCCTGATCATTGGCCATGCTGACAGGGTCTTCTGGGAACAGAACTCCAAATCATCTGGAAATCTACCTTTTGACCAGCCCTGTGTTTTATACTTCATGGCTGTAACTCCTGTTTGTGAACAGCCCAGAGAACATGTTGACGGGCAGTACAAAAGTTCTGTAAATTTTAAAATAAATAAAATGCAAGGCCTAGTTCTCTGAGCACATGACAAGAGTTGACATTCAAACCAGTTCCTATATCCTCCTACAATCAGCGTTCCTGTGAATTCTGTCCCAAGGGTGGGCAGAGAACCACTCATGGAGCATGTCTACACCTAAGTGTGTAGAGGGAGGGAGGGGGGAGGATCACGGACTTACCGGCTACCGCGATCCTCCCCAGACGTCTACAACGCCGTGCGACATCCCGGAAGGAAAGAGGGACGCTGCGGGCGCCATTATTATTATTTTTTTAAAGGAAGAAGAGCCACTTGGCCCCAATCCACCCAAAAAGGAAAAGTTAACAAAAACCACATTCCCACCCCACCTCACCCCACCATCCTGGGGATGGCAAAATTGATTTCCCGCCCCCATGGGCACGGAGCCACCCTGCACGGCTCCGTGCCCATTTTATGACCTGGGGACGGCGGAAAAAACAGGATATCCTCGGTTTCCGCTATCCCGGGGTTATCCCAGTGTCATCCCCGGTTGCCCCTGGGATCCCATGTGTCATGTGGATGCACAGGGACAACCCCGGGATAAATCCCTGGTATAGACATAGCCATCGTCTTCTCAACTTGTTTGGCAGTCAGCAGGAGTTAGAGAGGGCCAAGCAACGTCCCGTATGCTTGTCTAGCCCAAGTCTCGCTACTCAATTCCCATCTAGAACCAGCCAAGGGGAATTGTCCTAGAAACAGTGTGGGGAGAGAGCAGCCAATACTTTTGTTCTTGTGTCGGCAGAGGAATTCCGTGGTGATGGTGGCGGTGGCAGCAACTGCAGATTATTCAGAACCTAGAGGTGAAGCATTCATTCACCTCCGGACTAGAGATCCAGCCGCCATTTCAATGGCAACGTATTTTCAGTTTCACTTGGAAAGGGGAGAGGCGGAAAAAGGTTTAAGAAGAGACAGACTGCAATAGTATTCAGTACCTCATGTTAGAGAAAACTGTTCCTCTGAAGTCATCAGAGTCGGAAACCGTCAGGATAGACTGGGCTGAGTCACGCCAAATACAGCAAGGACTCTGTACTCAAGAGGAGCTCAGATCCTTGAGTGATTGCGGCCAAGTAATTTAACACAAATGCATATTTTATAACAGAACACAAATTACATCTCCCAACCCAATACGAAATTTTTAATGACCTCGGCAGGATAGTTTCTCCTCAATTATTTTAAGTAAATATTTGAACATTGCTATCTGCTTTGCACAGGAACAATTTATTTTGCGCCCACACAGAAGTGTGTGTACACACACGAGCCAAAACGTGCCAGAAAAGCATTTGTTTCTAGGAGTCATTCTATAGAATACAGATTGCTACGTCTCATCTCCCTAACAGATTCAAAAAGCTATGAAGGCATTCTATGGCGGAATTGCAAGGATGCCCATATGACTGACTAGCCTGAGCACACCTACGCTAGCAATGTGCTCACCAAAAGGAAAGGGGGACCCCTGGAGGACATTTTTACTCATCTGTTCAATTGGGCACCACCCAGGCAAGTGAATTCTGGGGCAGTAAGTACATAGGCCAAAGACCTGCCCAGCCCCTACAATGGCCAACCAGATGCCTACAGGAGGCTGACAACTACCGCATGAGCAGCCCACACTTGCATTCCCCCACAACTGGTACTGAGACGCATACTATAGAGTTCATCATATATAGTCACCATAACTAGTAGCCATTGTTAGCCTTATCCTCTAATCCCCTTTGAAAGCCATCCAAGCTGGTGACCATCACTTCCGCTTGACATGGTGTACTTCATAATTTAACTATGCGCTATACAAAGCAGGACTTCCCTTTATCAGTCCTGAATCTCCCACCACTGAGCTTCATGGAATGACCCCTTGGGGTCCTAATGCTATGAAAGAAAGAAAAAAAAAATCTCCCTATCCACCTTCCCCACACCATGCATAATTTTGTACACCTCTATCGTGTCTCCTCCCACTCGCCTCTTTGTTAAACTAAACAGTCCCAGGTGTTGTATCCTTTTCTCATAGGGGAGCTGCTCCAACCCCTGGAACATTGTAGTTGCCCCTTTTCTCCACTCTCTCCAACTCTACAATATCGTTTTTGAGGTGCGGCGAGTGGAGCTGTACACAGTTTTCCATGCCCGGTTACACCACCGATGTGTATAGCATTGTCAGGATATTGTCAGCCTTCTTTTCAATTCCGTGCCTAAAGATCCCCAATGCGGAATAGGCTGCTTCTTTTTTCACAGCAGCTCCACATTCGGTCAACAACGACCCCTTTCGTGGTCAGTCACTGTCAACTCAGCCCCCATTGGTATGTAAGTAAAATCAGGAATGTTTGCCCCAACATGCATCACGTTTCACTTACTTACACTGAAACATACAATCTGCCCCGCACACTCAGGTCCTCTGGGAAGAATTTACTACAGTCAACAAAAACTAGGCTGACAACCGTTACCCAGAGGACCTTCTCTTCTGCCGCTCCCTCCCGGGAGAGATTCGCCAACTTAACAGTCTTCCAGAATTTAAGAAAGCTACAAAGACTGATCTCTTTTGGCAGGCCTACCCAGTTGAATTTTAGGAGTTTTATTGGTATTATTAACAATGTAGTAGTTTTTATATGTTTTAATCAGTTGTATGCATTTTATATCGTGTGTTTTTAATGTTGTTCCCCGCCTCAATCCAGAGGGAAAGGCGGGTAAGAAATAAATATATTATTACTATTATTATTATTGAACGCAATTGCCATGTTGACACCCATTCCCCCAGTTTGGAAGGATCCTGTCTCTTTTGGTAGAGTGACCATATGAAAAGGAGGACAGGGCCCCTGTATCTTTAACAGTTGTGTCAAAAAGGGGATTTCAGCAGGTGCCATTTGTATGCATGCAGCACCCGGTGAAATTCCCTCTTCATCACAGCAGTTCAAGCTGCAGGAGCTATGCTAGAGTGACCAGATTAAAAAAGGGCCGGGCTCCTGCAGTTTTAACTGTTGTGATGAAGAGGGAATTTCACCAGGGGCTACATGCATACCAATGACACCTGCTGAAATTCCCTTTTCTATACAGCTGTTCAAGATACAGGAGCCCTGTCCTCCATCCCATATGGTCACCCTACTTTTCGGTTGAACCACCCCAAATAATTTGGAGATGTTGACAAGCTTGGACACCTCACTAGTCTCCCCCACTAATTCCAGATCATTTACAAACAAGTTAAAAAGTGCCAGTCCCAATATAGATTCTTAGGGGAACCCCCTGTCTGCATCCCCTATTGCATCCTCTATTGCATCCTCTATTGCAAGAAACCCCTGCAGCAGGTGCCAAGAGACTAACAAAGAAACTCAACATTGCATGCCTAAACCACAACGCTGCTACCACAAGTGCTCCAGGCAGCTGTGCTCTGTTGCGCAGAAGAACAAAGTGCTCCGGCACTGGCTGCCTAGCAAACAATGCATTTCTTCGATAGCCGCTCCATCAAACATGTCAAACTGAAGGGAGATTGAGGGGGGGAACCATGCACACACTTCGGGAGCATTGAGTCCTAAGAGGCTCCTTGATGGTTGTTTCATGTATTAGGCAGCAGCAACCACATTAACTCTCCACAGGCAACCGCAGCCAATTTCAGTTCTCCAGCGAGAGCACTTGAACCACCATTTGGCATCGCCCCCCCCCCCCCCCAAGAACTGTCCCTATCAGTACATAAGAACATAAGGAGACCCACTCTGGATCACGTTAATGGTCCATCGCCATCATTCTGTTCACACAGTGGCCAAACAGCTGACTGAAGGAAACCTATAAGCAGGACATGGCTACAACAACACTCTTCAACCCATGTTCCCAGCAACTGGTGTACCTCTGCCTCTGATACTGGAGGTAGCATATAGCCATCAGGACTAGTAGCTATTGATAGCCTTCTCTTCCAGGAATTTGTCTAACTCCCTTTTAAAGCCATCACAATTGGTGGCCATCACTACAACTCGTGGTAGCGAATTCCATAGTTTGCACTGTGTAAAGTCCTTCCTTTTATCTGTCCTGAATCTCCCACCAATCAGCTTCACGGGAAGAACCCATTGGGTTCTAGTATTATAAGTGAGAGAGAAAAATGTCTCCCTATCCACATTCTCCACACCATGCATACCTGTGTACCCCTCTATCATGTCTCCCCCTTAGCCTCCTTTTTTCCAAGCTAAACAATCCCATCTTTTTTAACCTTCCCTCTCAGGAGAGTTGTTCCAGTCCCTTGATCACTTTAGTTGCCCCTTTCTGCACTTTTTCCAACTGTACAGTATCTTCTTTAGGTGCAGTGACCAGTATCCGGTATTCAAAGTGTGGTCGTACCATAGATTTGTATAAGGGCAGTATGGTATTAGAATTTTTATTATCAATTCCTTTTCTAATTATGCCTAACGTCATGGAGTTTGCCTTTTTCACAGCCGTGACACTTGGTTGACATTTTCATCTAACTGCCCATCACAAGCTCAAGATCTCTTTCCACCTGGCTGCATCCAAGTCCCCTCGAAATGCTTAGCTACCACTAATCCCCCACCCCGAACTCTAATGTCCGTGGGAGCTTCCCACACTAACCCCCAAATTGTTTCATGAGTAGCTGAAGGAAACACTACATTTTAAGCTATCCATGTTGGCTTTTCCCAATTCATTTTCCTTTTATTTCCTCCATGAGTGTCTTATAAGCTTCCAAGCTGAACTGTCGTTATGCTTTATTTTTGCACAGTGTGATTTTTGGAGCTTTAATGCTCATAAATGAGGGGGTTTGCAAACACATGTATCACATTCACACCTCTACATTTTTCACTGCATGCTTGAAACCCTAAATGCCCAGGCACAGGGACTACAAAAAGACATGCAGGGACACCAACACACCCAAGCTGACTCTATACTCTCCAGTTCCATCTTTCAGAACCTTCCAACATAAAAGCCACGCAATATTCCGAAGGTTGGGTCATGTCCTAGACCTCACACAACCCTCCTTCTCCCTCCTAGGGCTACACAGAGTCACTTATTGGGACCGGAGGAGGGGAGAAGTGGAAGATGATCCTCATATAGCAATAAAGCTTCAAGACATTTCATCGTGAGCAGGAAGCTATTGGGAAACTATCTAATGTTCAATGGCCCATTTTATATCTTCAGAGCTATTGCAGGATGTGGCTACTATGCAAGGCACAAATTCCCTTGTTTGCACTTCACACGAGTTGTTCTCTTTTATCACTGCCAAGCTACGTTTGGTTGTAAGTGACTGTTGCACTGGAGTAATGTGGCAGATTTGACAGCCCTATGAGGAAAGGCCATCTTTCCCACCTTTAAAGCCATCCCGTTGGCCACAGAGGCCTCCATACTTCCCAATAAGGTACACTTCTATCGGCCATGTTGTACACCGCGGCCTTCCACAGCCTGGGCCCCTCCAGATGTGTTGGACTACAACTCCCAGCATGCTGAGAGTTGTAGTCTAACACATCTGGAGGGCACAAAGTTGGGGAAGGTGGTTTTACGCTGTTGCTTACAACTGATGAATGCAGCCCTAGTTAAGCCAAGAATCCAGAGATGCTCTGAACAAACACCATCCAACTCTTATCCTCCACCACCACCCCCGCCCCATATCTTTACAATAGCAGAGAATAACAAGGGTTTATGGTTTAGTGGGAGCTGAGCCACACTGTACCAAGTGCTGGAAGAGTTGGTTCATATTTCACTAGAGTAACGCCCATGTCACCATAGGCACTAGTAATCCTGGTCCTTTTCTGCTTCTTTGGCCCTGAGTCCCCTCATCACGTAGGGGCTCATAATAATAATAATAATAATAATAATAATAATAACGATTTATTTCTTACCCGCCTCTCCGTCTAGATCGAGGCGGGGAACAACAACATGATAAAATACATAAAACTAATTAAAACATGACAAATATTATTAAAACTGCATTAAAACATCCTAAAACATCCTAAAAACATTCTAAAAATTACACTGGATATGCCTGCTGGAAGAGAACAGTCTTTATAGCTTTCTTAAATTCTAAAAGACTGTTAAGTTGACGAGTCTCCTCCAGCAGGTCATTCCACAGTCTGGGAGCGGCAGAAGAGAAGGTCCTCTGGGTAACAGTTGTCAGCCTAGTCTTGGCCGACCGCAGTAAGTTCTTCCCAGAGGACCTGAGCGTGCGGGGCGGATTGTACGGGAGAAGGCGATCCTGCAGGTAACCTGGACCCAAACCATGTAGGGCTTTAAAGGTAATGACCAACACTTTATACTTCGCCCGGAAACTAATTGGCAGCCAGTGGAGCGATTTGAATACTGCAAATGAGGCTCATGCATAGCGAATCCCCCCCCCCCCAAAATCTGCATGCGGTGCGGCCCTATCCCTCCCTTCATGGGCTCTGATTGGCCACCTCCACCCTCTTCCCCCTCCCCACTGGTTGCAGAAGCCTAACCATACAGCTGCACCCAGGGACCGCTTCCACGTCACACTGACTGGCCGAGCAGAGCTGTCCCTTCACCCCACTGGCGGAGGGGCTGCCCTGCCTGTTTGGCAAGGAGGACATTATTTGCTCTTAAAACTCAAGCTTTGACGTTTTCTGAACTTCCAACATTTTCTACACGTCTACACAGCTCAAGCTTCAGTTTCAAAGAAAAATGAGCAAAATCGGTCTGGCAGTTTTTGGGAAACGAGCCTTACGCTACCCTATTCTTATATAAGGTGATGGTTCAATTTTGGGCAGCTGAAAGACAGGCCTGATTGCCTGGTGATTGGCAGCCAGTGACTTCATAATATCCCGGCTTACGAAGTGCATACTTTAAACAGGGCTCAACTTTTTAATGGAGAATGGCACCTCTCTGGCAGCAAACACGATCGCATAACGTAAAGGTTCATGAAACACTCTGTTACAGATGCCTGGTGTATGGCAATGAATTAGCTCTATGCAACAAAAGGGTGCACCAGCTGTACAGAACCCCAAACTGACAGTGCTCATAAAGCACACAACTGGAGAATGATCCAAATCACAAGAACATGAGTATACATAGTGAGGACACTTAAAGAAAGCAAATCACATGACCATACCAACCACAGATGAAGGTATTACATACAAAAATTTGAATATGTTGTACAAAAATAGCTTACTATATGTGTAGACAGTGGCTGAATTCAGACAACACGATAGTCAATGTGGAGTAATAATCAACTTTACAGTTGTTCATCTAGGGGGTACTCCCCACACAACATGGTAATAAATAATCAACTGTGGTGTGGATTAGGATCAGAGCTGAGTTGACTATGGCAGCATTCGGGCGACACGATAGTCAATACAACTGACGATTGTTTCCCGCCCACCCACCCAGTTGCTTATTGTGTCATCCGAATTCAGCCAATGATTCAAGAGGCCGCTGGACAACCATCTGTCAGGGATGCTTTAAGGTAGATTCCTGCATTGAGCAGGGGGTTGGACTCGATGGCCTTATTTATAGGCCCCTTCCAACTCTACTATTCTATGATTCTATGATCTTGATCTTTACAGAAACCCCGTGTAATCCTGTTTCACAGGAACAGCTTCTTCAGAAAAATGGGCTGAAAGACTATGAAAAGTACCATATAGTCCACGTAAGGGTACACATTTGCAATACAAACATATTTTAAAACATTGGTATAAAGAATTACTGAGTACATATCAGAATGCATGTTCCTCATATGCTTGGCACTGCAAACGTGCAACCTTATGTGGACTATATGGTACTTTTCACAGATCATCTACATATACATTAAGATTTTCAGAGTATTGTCTATATTTTTGTGCACCATACTCACATTTTTGTATGTAATATCAATATCAATGAATTAGCTCTAACACACTGAGTATTAGAGAAGGAAGGAAGAAAACCTTCAGAAGTTCCACTGCTGACCAAAAGTGCTATTTATTGTGTGTGCCATTCGGGTTTGGAAGTTGAAATCTCATGGAACTGATCAAACATCCTCACAGCAAACATATTAAATTGGTTGTAAGATCTGGCCAAGCAAGAAGAATTAAGCTTCTAACATTCCTTGTATGGCTTATTAGCCAAGTTAGGGCTGAATCCTATGCATGTCTAGACAGGGAAAAAAATCCTTCAACTCCCAGCATTCCCCAGCCAGCCATGCTTGGAGTTGAAGGCTTTTTTCTGCCTAAACATGCATACTAAGGTTGTGCTCTTAGTACCTCTTAAGCAGAGAGAGAGAGAGAGAGAGAGAGAGGCAGAGAGAGGCAGAGAGAGAGAAAGAGAGGCAGAGAGAGACTGAGACAGAGAGAGACTGAGGCAGAGAGAGGCTCAGTTTGGACGACACATTAGGCAACGGAGGAGGGGGGGAACAATCGTCAGTTGTGTTGCTTATTGTGTCGTCTGGAGGACAGCACACCACGCACACACAACTGACAGCATGTTAATCAGGCACTTTAAACAATGGAGCGAAACAACAGGCTTGCACATTGTTTAGCCTGAAGCCCCGTTGTTTAAAGTGTCATCCAAATTCAGCAACCTCTCTCTCTGTGGACTATTCCGTTTCGGAATAGAGTTCTGCTGCCTAGAGCAGCCCAAAAATAACCAGCCGCCCTATGCAGCCGGCAGAACTCACGGTGCATGCTGGGATATGGCTGGAGGACACACAGAGGAGAGGCTGCAACCAAAATGGCCACCGCAAGTTCATAGCAGCCGGGGCGTTTGCCGGTTCCGAGCAGCGCCGGCTGCAGTGTGTCGTTTGTGGAGCTCCTCCTGCCTAACACATGGTCAGTACGTTATTTACCCCTCCGTTGCTTAATATGTCGTCCGAACTGAGCCAGAGAGAGAGAGAGAGGCAGAGAGAGAGAGAGAGAGAACACACACTTGTGGAAGAATCCAGATCAGATGCAGCCATCTTGACAGCCATCCTCCTTCCTGTGCACAGCTCTAGAATGTTCTTCATGCTTATAAATAATGCCTATATAGAGGCAACTACCTCTACAGCAGCTAACTCCCTGGGAAACCAAGCCATTCCCAGAGAACATTTGCACACAGAAGCAAGTGACAAGCCTGCCCTGCTTTAATGTTCTGCAACATCCCCATGAGTTCACTACAAACCCTTCACATAGATATCATGTCCCTCAAAAGCTCTCGGGGCTTCCTTGGGGGTGGGGGGAGAGGACATCACCTTCGGCTGTGACTTCCTCTTGACATAGCATCGTTTTAATTTTACTTTACAAAGCCACCCTTCTAAAGACACCGATGGTTCTTACCTTTGTAACAGCAGTCTGCCAACCCTGAAGGAAATCTGGATGATTCTTCTCTCTAGCTTCTGTCAACAAGTATTTCCGTATGTTCTTTTAAAAAAAGAAATAGGGCGGGGAAATGTGAATCAGTGTGGTTTGGATTCTTCTATGAAAATTTAACTAAGTGCTTCCCTGCTGATGATACCTCACAAGCGGTGGGGCAAAGTGGAGAGTGTTTGGCTTGGACTGGGGGAACATGGGGATTAATTCCCTAATTGGCCCTGAGAGACTCAAGTTCATGAAGCATGTGCAATAAGCTCCAAGCAAGTCCCTAGCTCTGTCTAGTCTATCTGGTAGGATGGATGCAATGATAAAATGAAATAAGACACCATATACACTGCCCTGAGATCTTTACAGAAAGGAGGAGAAACCAATTGGAATACATAAAAGGCTCAAAATGTTTGAGAGCTATTTAGGACAGATTTTGGAAAACTTGGACAGGCTAGTTGCTTTTATGCATAATGTATAAATTGGGACAAGGTTGACAATGACTAGGTGAGGACAGGATGTACGTTTTTTGCTCTTTTTGTACAAAATACAGACTGGGTTCACACAACACGATAACCCAAGGGTTGACTATGGGTTGAGTTTGGGTTGTTGTTGAAGTGTGGGCTATCATGTTGTCTGAACCCAGCCACAACAACAAACTGGGGGGGGGGGGGGGGGTTAGCTATGAACAACCCACAATTCACAACTCAACAAAGCATGGTTTCTCTTCATGGATTGTTCATGATTAACAAAACATGGTTCGTTAGCATGGCTGGGTTCAGACAACACAACAACCCACTTTTCAACCCATATTCAACTCCTGAGTGTGGATTATCGTGTTGTCTGAACCCAGCTGTAGTGTAGGACAAAGGGTATATGAAATCTAGGTTAATGGTTACAGATGGATTGTAAGAAGGGATTTTGGTCCCTTTTTAAAGACAAGCTCTGGGACACTGAAACCCCAATGGTAGGGTATCTGGCCTGGGATCCTGGAGACCGGAATGTCTAATGCACAGAAATTCAAGTCAATATGGAGGCTAGTTTCCACACCAACAAAATTGATGCATTCTCCTTCGGGCCAAAGAGGATCTGAGATTTGTAGAGAAGAAAGACCAAAGTATTGTGGGAAATGAACAGAGCCCTATAAAAGGAGGGGCCAAGTCTTGTTTTATGAACAACTGAGGCACTTTATTACAATGGCTGTAACAAGTTACTCTTACCTCAACGCAGAACTTAAAATGAATGCCTTGAGAGTCATAAAATGAAATAATTCGGTTAGGGAGATTCACAGTAATTAGCGACCAGTGGACTTCCAGATGAATAGGAATTAACAAGAGGGTCTTTTTGAAAAGGTCAACCTGACAAAGAGAAAAGAACATCCATCACCAAAAGTGTTCATAACTACATGCACTTAAATTACATTCGGATAACACTGAATACAACATAATCTCACCGAATCCTAAAGAGAAAGGCATTTAGTGGTCTGAAAAGGTTTCTCCCTGCGTGAATTTGAATCATGGGAGAGTGTGGTGAAATCCCTGCCCATTTTTCATGAGCCACATTCCTCCTCTCCTTATACCACAGGTGGGGAACTTACGGTCCTCCAGACATCATTAGACTCCAATTCCCATCGGTGCAACAAGATCTGGAGGGCCATGGGGTCCTCATCCTTGTCCTATGCTATTTTATCATTTGGCAATGAGAAAAGAGGAGCTATTGATGTAGTAGGGTATGGACAGCCCTTAATAAGTGGTCACGATCTCTCTTGGCAAGTGTCTGCTGATTAAGCTTGATATTGTCAGATGTAAGCCTGCCCAAATTGTGTTCCTCTGGGTGACTGCAGTCCCTGTAGTAGAGACTTGCAAGACCAGTGTAGTGGGCAGAGAGTCAGACTTGGAGCAGAGAGACCATTAAAAAATAATAATTCACACTCATCCACGAGGCTCCATGAGGGTAATTCCAGGTCAGTCACTATGTCTAATTTTTATAGACTCCCACTGCATACCACCCTATGCTCCTTGGAGGAAGGCCAGAATAGCCAAAGTGATAAAATAAAGCATATTCTGGTTTCTGACCAAGCAAATTAAGATCCCTGGTCTAACCCTCGAGACAACAGCTCCAAGTCAAACGCTACAGATACCAATTCAGGTTACACTTCCAAGTGGAATCAAGCTCTCTCATCCCACCCCCTACTCCAACGGGCAGAACCTCAGAAAACAGCTCCTCGGATCCCAAGGAACTCACATCCTGCCAAAGGCAAGTGCTGCTTCAAGCACCCTCCAGCTGCAAATTCAACCTCTATAAAGCACCAAGTGCGTTCTAAGTGATACACAGAGGCTGGAAGCAGCAGCGCACCTGGCTGGCCCACACTAGGTCGCCAACACAGGAACGGAGGGAGGGAGGCTGCAATTGAAAGGTGAGCGTAGAGGAAAGGAGCCACGGTGGAGGCAATTCAGAGTTATCATCAAGTCTTAAGACTTGAAAGGGAAGGAGACAACTGCTCTGGGCATCACAGTCACGAAGCTGAAGGCCCATAAACGGGAGTATGGAAATCAGAGAACAAGCTTGCGTAGGATGCGCTGGGGGTGGGGGGGACAGCAGAGGAAGGAAAGAAATCAAGGCGGGGGTGAGGGGGGGGAAGGCAAGCCCACTAGGCTCTGACAAGTGCTTGGGTAACATAGACAAGGCCAACTGCAACACAATATTTATTTATTTACCAAATGTATAAACCGTTCTGTATCTTAAAGGTGCTTGAGCAGTGGGAGGGTGGCGGGGAGCCCAAATACAAGAGAATAAAAATATTTAAGATCAAATTGTACCAATACAACTGTGGCTGGTCTTTTAGTCAGGGATGAACGGATGAAATAAAAAGGTCCTGAGCAGATGTTGAAAATGCAGCAAATGCTGCCTCCTGCCCCCAGCCCTATGGGGAAAAACCATCTTTCCCACCTTTAAAACCATCCCTTCGACCCAGATGCCTCCACCCTTCCCAATAAGGTACACTTCTATTCACCATGTTGTACATCAGCCTTCCCCAGTGTGTTTTGACTGCAACTCCTAGCATGCTGAGAGTTGCAGTCCAATACGTCTGGACGTTCCCAGGTTAGGGAAGGCTGTTTTCCACTGTTGCTTACAACTGACGAACACAACCTGAGTTAAGCCACGAATCCAGAGATGTTCTGAACAATCACCACCCTCTGAGGTCAGCTCCAATCCTACCACTAATTAGCCATGATCTACACACAGACACTGGCTGAATTCGGACAACACGATAGTCAATGGTGGGGTAATAATCAACTTTACAATTGTTCATCTAGGGGGTACTCCCCACACAACATGGTAATAAATAATCAACTGTGGTGTGGATTAGGATCAGCACTGAGTAGACTATGGCAGCATTTGGAGGACACGATAGTCAATACAACTGACGATTGTTTCCCTCACCCCAGTTGCTTATTGCGTCGTCCGAATTCAGCCATTTACTCTTCAGGCTGCTGGTGGGAAAAGGTCTCCCCACCCCCATGATCCTCCATATAAATACAACTATCACCCCTCACACACACACCTGCAATCTGAAGTGGTACAATCCGTTCTACCACCTCACCCCCACCTCAGTTTGCTCCTTACGTAGGCCAAACCTTACAACAGTCACTTTAGGTTCCATTTTCCTTTTCGGATGCAGCTCATTTGATGCCATTTGCTTGTTTAAACAGAAGCTTTGGTTTATTTTTTTTAAAAAAAAAACAGAACAGCTACTGCCCTACATCCCTTCATGCTGAATTATTCAAAATCAATATTTTTTTTGACAGCGCGCTACGAGGTGGCGTTGGGTTTTAAGCATGAAATTAGCATTTCTGAAAGGCAGCCTTCAACACACAAACACATACACCAGAGCACCACAGTCACATGCCGCTGAAATAGCGCCGTTCCGCATCCAGCCCACTAGTGAAGGTCTGGAAGGCATATGGAGAGATGGAAACAGCCTCAGGCAAGTGATGAGGAGAGCAGCTTAATGGATAGGACAAACATTTTTGCAAGGCAGGCTGCATGTGTTTAATACTTAATGCTGCGTGCGGAACTGCTATGGAATGTGAAGCACATGACTTGGTCCCAACCATCTAGGTTACAATTCTATGAAAAGGAACAATTATACCAAACCCAAAGCTGGGTACATCCCCGTGCATGTCCGCATGCTCGACCAAAAGCATCAGATAATACAACAATCCACAGTCAAGGTTGAGTGTGGGTTCTCATTGAACCGTGGGCGTGTTGTGTCAACCCGGCCTTGCTAATAAACCATGGTTTCTTATCTATGAGCAACCCACAGTTCACAACCCAACACAAGCTATGGGTCCTTTCTGTGGGTCGTTCATGATTAACAAACCATGCTTTGTTAGCATGGCTGGGTTCAAACGAGTGTGGGTTGTCATGTCGTATGAATCCAGCCAGAGTGTTAGGAAGGGAATTTGGCATTTCAGCTGGTCTTGGCTTTTGCAAGTGGGTTTCTAGCCCTCATGTGCAACGAGAATCCTGGAATAAGAGCAAGCAGGATCTAGTAAAGACTAAGCTCTGGTTCATATGCTTGAAGGATAGCGGCTAGAGAGTTGGACTGGGAGTCGGGAGATCCAGGTTCTAGTCCCCACTCGGGCATTGAAACTTTCTGGATTACTTTGGGCCTGTCACAGACTCTCAGCCCAACCTTCCTCACAGGGTTGTTGTTGTAAGGATAAAATGGAAAGGAGGAGGATGGGTTCCTTAGGGGGGAAAAGGCGGGATATAAATGCAATAAATAAAAACATACAGTGGGAGGAACAGAGCAACCCCTTCCTTCCCCTATGCATATCACATCCCATGTGAGGCAGGCACATCATGGGATGGCACATTCTTTTCAGCAGCTGAATTTGCACAATTCTTTGTCCAAGAGGAGATGGCTTGCATGAGCTGGGGCAGCGGAAGGCACCTTGTACTCCTCCAGAAGTTTTGCCCTGCAGCTCCCATGAGTGAGGGAAGATGTGAATTGTAGACCAAGATGTCTGGAGGGCCACAAGTTGCCCAGCCCTGAGCGAGGCCATCAAGCATATAGCCTTCCAGGTGAGTGGCAGCAAAGAACAACTTGTGCCCTCTCCACAACACAAAATTGGAGAGCTTGTGAATTGGGCCTAAGGAACTGAAGGTGGCCAGGCAGGACCTCAGGGATTGGCACAGCTCCCTGTGCCCCATAAACTGGCACAGAAGTGCCACTGCCTTCTTTCCCGATCACACTGCCCACCTACCACCAAGCTCTCCCTCCCTCCAAGTTCCCATCCCAAGCGCTCTGAACACATGAATCCTGGAAGCGAAACTGCGCAATACAAATATGCTAGCCTACCTCAGTTACTCGGTACACCACAATGTCCTTGTATGCACATGGTTCTGAGTTCAGCCTGAGGAGCCCATTCTAAATATGGGCAGAATTCTTCCTTAGCAGACAGCAGGATTACTTACACCACCCGGGTAAGAAGCTTTCAGCAAAATTGCACTGGATAACCAACACTTGCACCCTATATTAGCCTGCCTCCCTCCCTAGTGTTTGCAGTGACACATTTAGTATGCTGAACTTTATTCACTGGACTTAGCAATATTTATGATGGTTCTGTCCTAAACTTTGAAACTCAACACCTGTTTTCATGTGTACCTAAAAGCAGGAAATCTTGTCCTCCAAATAAGAAAACATGTAGAGCCAGGGTGGTAGTGGTTAGAGTGTTGAAGACCTGGGTTCTAGTCCTCACTCAGCCACAAAGCTCACTGGGTGACTTTGGGCCAGTCACTTACTCACAGCCTAACCTGCTTCACAGGGTTGTTGTGAGAATAAAATTGAAAGGAAGAGGATTACACAAGCCACCGTGAGTGCCTTGCAAAAGGGAAAAAAGATAGGATAAAAGCGTAATAATAAATCGTAATACATAAATAAAAACATGGCATCTTTATATATAGTGACCCTCTTGTGAAAGTATACAATTTAGTATCGGCCGAGGTTAAGCTGTGCATACACGGCTAAAACAGCAATAGTGAAAGTTAGATGAGCAAAGCTGAGGGCCAGTTAGGGCGAAGAGAACAGTGTCAGAATTGGATCTGGGAGACTTGTGTTAATAGTTGAGCAAGGATTTGAACACAAGGCAAAACTAGACATTATGGAAGATGCAGGACTGCTCACTAAAGCTCAATAGCTCTGCACCTTCTCCTTCTGCATAACATCGAGGGATATTGAGCACATGATTCCACTGCCAGTAACTCCAGCCCATTACACTGTGATGTTATCCTACATGTGGTATGTTATGTGTTCAATATCCTTTTTATTTTACAGGGGAGAATAGGGCTAGTGTTTTCAGCAGCATCTCAATGTCTGCTGGACCACCTAGGGAAATCCTCAGTGGAGGGCCATAGGAAAGTTCTCACTTCCCATCCTCAGCTGGTGTGAACGCAACAGAGTTCTTTCATCTTAGCTGGTGAAAGAATCTGATGCCCTTTCCCTGCTATTCAAAGCAACCGATAATAGCCATTCCCACAATGATGCATGGAAAGATGAAGAGCTTTGTACAACTTGTGCGGTGCAATGGCTAAATGACTAGGTCTGGATGCAGTTACGGGGTTAAGCCAAAATGTCTCTTCTGCTCCTTGTAGGAAGGACAGGAGAGTATTTAACATTCGCATAGCACCTCCAAGTGTCCAGAGCACTTCACTACGTTATCTTGGTGCAGTCCTTACAAGAACCTTGCAAGGTCAACATTATCTTCATACTGCAGATGGAGCATTCAGAAGGGGAAGATACTGAAGTTTGTGCAAGACTACCTAGTAATTTCATGGCAGAGATGAAATTTGAACTGGGGGGGGCTTCTGAATTCACGGCTCAATCTTAGTCACTACAACAGCTCCCAGAAATCATACAGCGAGAATTAACTGATGCCTGAGGAGAAAGCGAGAGCAACTTTATCACAAGTGTAAAAATCAAAAACTCTTATTCAGGGCTAAAAAGAGGAAAGCGTATGCATCCTAAAGTTTAATTAAAATCCAGTCGGGTGAAACAGGCGTTTGCAGCCGAACGCAAAACGCTACATACAAAGCATGAACAAAACAAAAACAGAGTTCTCCTCTGCAAGCTAAGTAACAAAATCCAATTTAGTTTCTCATTCCACGTAGCAGAACGGGGACATTTAAATTTATGAAGCCCTGTTTTAAATGAATACTTACAAAAGAGGATTGACTTTTTATCTCCAGAAGAATTTGAAGAGGGCGGGCCCGCACAAGCTGCTGGGGAGAACACAGCGGCACTACATGACGGTGCAACTCCAAAATGCTGGGAACACGGTCACGAGAGCATTGCAGGATGAACAGGTTTTAAACCACGGTGATTGAAATAACTGATTTGGTTCCGCAAGGAAAAAGGCTGACTTAAATCAAATTTCTCACGGATACTTCATTGCATTTCCTAAGCAATGGTGCAGTTCTGTCCACTACACCGTGTTAATTTACAACTAGGGTATCATTTATATCACTTAGTTCTTACAGCCAGTGTTTGCATCTCTTTTACATTTTGCAGACCCCCCCCTTTTTTCAAAAAAAAAATCTGTATGGACAGCACCTTTAAAATAATGGAGCTTTGTTAACCAGAAGCCACGTGAGTTTAAGAATAATGATAAAGGAACGTGCGCAGTGGACAATTTTGACTTTTGTATTTTTTCCCCAGTGTTCCTCTTTTCTTCCTCGCTCTGCCTTGGGCCAAGTATTAACCTCAGCCCTCCAAAAGGAACAAGCAAAAATGAAACACCAAGGACTGCTAGTTACTGGGCAGATTAGAGCAGCTTATTTTTATGACACGGAAACAAAATGCCCATGTTTGGTAGGTAGAATGAAAATATTTACAAGTGGGACCTGTAACAAAATGCAGGTGAAGTGCTCCTGTGTAGGGTTCCAGCCAGCCAGGCCTTCTTTCAGAATACTCCATTCCATTCCCCCTCCTGGTTTCCCATGCCCACTGAGCATGCTCAGTCCTCACTAAACTGTTTTGGGATCCCCGCTATTAGGGTTTTCCCCCCAGATATACAAGCCTTGTAGTGCCCCCCAAACACACTGATACTTCCTCTCCTCTGTATGGATGGTGCTATTTTGACTACATAAAAATCTACACATGAAGAATTGAGTTCACTATTAACAAAGAGAATATCTGAGAAATGATAACGTTGGTTCTCTATACAAAAAAGCCACCTTTAACTCTATTTGATAGAGGGCATTGGATCAGATAGGAGATTAACTGTACAGCTAAAATGTTTGTGCTCAGATTTTATATTAACCAAGTTCTTCTTTACAAGAATCTTAGAAGTAACTTTTTTTAAAAAAAAATAATTAAAAGGATCATCCATTTTTGTTTACATTAAACTGTTCCCAAAATTTCATGTAATGCCTTAAACTATACATTAGCAACCGGATTATTCAGTTGAATTTAAGATGCATCTTGGTCCCGTTTTAAGGCCTCTCTGCAAACAAAGACTATTTCAGTGTTTACTTGTGATTTAGGAAAACACCTGGGAGAGGGAATAATACTACTAGAGAGTTTGCATCTAAATGCTTTCCTACATGACTCCATGTATAATTCATGGTGCTGGGTTTGGTTTGGTTTTATCTGCAAAAACCTCAACAGCTGGGACTGTATATTGTTAGCTGGCTGTCTTCTCCCTAATTTTAAGATTATATCTTCATTTTTTCTCCTTTCACATGCATGCACACACTAGTTTTTCATCCATCAACTCAAATTCTCCCCCTATCCAGAAATCCAGGTTGTCAGGAATTGCCACGCTATGATCAGGGAACAGGTAAGACATTTTAACCAAATTCGCACTTCCCGAACTAGAAAACAGTTTGCCGTCGAAATCCATACATTTTCTAAGTTTGAAATGCAGGTTGCAAAAGCGCAGAAAATAAAAACAAAAAAATAAATAAAACATTCATAGATTTGGGGAAATCCACAAAAAACCTACTTTAGTCACTGGAAAATTGCTTTTTAAATATGTGTACACTGAAGATCTTTCTGAGTCCCTGAACCTGGAACCTTTTGTGTGCAAACGGTGCGTTCTGTCAGTTAACAATGGCCCCCTCAGATCCCATTTAACCAGGAGAAGGCGCGCTACTTAAATCGAGCACCCTGGCTCATTTTGCTTAGCCTATACAGGCTGCCGAACTCGGTTGTGCCTGCCACAAATAGGCAGGAAGGGAATGTTAGCCTTGAAAAACAGAGGGCATGGATGTATTGTGCAGCATGGATGAGGATTTGCACAGGATCTCACTTTAGAACAGGAAGTTTCGATTAGATGTGTGTCGCTTTTCAGCCTTGCTTCTATGACCAAATTAAGAACGGTGAGCTCTCAACGGAGCAAAGGGGTTGCCATTCACCCCATAGAGTTCGGAGCATCTCACAGCCACATGCTTTCTAATAAGCAATCTTACACTTTGATACTTCTCATTGGACATGTCTTTTTACAGAGCTGTCCCATTATTAAAGACGGCATTCATTTCAAACTCATTCTTTAAAACGGTGTGACATTTCTCACCTGCGAAGAGCTTTCGGTTTTAGCATGTAGAAGCATACCTTTTTAGTCCATCGCTTTACCCCATTATATCCTTTGGTTACCAGCTGTCTATGGAAAAAGCTGTTGAAGAAATGGACCTACAAAGACAAGGTGGTCAGTGATTCAATTGGTCAAACACAATTGGCGCCTCTAGTTCTAAACGGGGAATTCTGGCTGAACGCAAACGAGGGTCTCTGCGGAAAAGCTGGAGCACAGCAAGGAGGAGGGGAGCATTATGTGGACACTGATCCATAAACTGTAGTTCATGAAGCTGTGGACGGACATCTGAGCACAGCCTCTATGCGCTCTGGAGCAGAGATCATACATAAGTAATAAAAAAGAAACCACAACCAGCAAGAGAAACTATACTAGGGATCTGCTCTCTGACTACCTCCAACCCCCTCCCCCCAATACATATCTTCAGAGTGGCCTATCCAATTTTTATTAGCACATACAGTATTTGACGCCATCTCTTTCCCAATCCCTACTTAGCTAATTTTGCATAGACAAAGCGAAGAGAGGACACTGACCTTGTCAGGGACTGCATCCATTATTAGCTCGCCATACATGTTGATAATCTGAAAGAGTTTTAAAAAAGTAACCTATATTAAGGAGGAATGAACACACACGTTTATGAAATGCTCCTCCACAGCAAAGGATGTTAAGCGCAGTGTTCTTTCAATGTGTAGTACTATAGTTCAGTTTATGTATACCAGCCATTAAAGTAAGGTTCTGCGCATCCGAGTTCTACACCAAAGAAAGCTGGGATTTCCAAGTAATTTACTTTAAACATTTTACATTTCTATCTCTTGCAAGGAACCCAAGGCAACTTACCTGGTCCTCCCTTTCTCCATTTTATCTTCATAACAACCCTGTGAGGTAGGTTAGGCTGAGAGTCAGTGACTGGCCCAAAGTCACATAGAGAGCTTCATGCCCAAGTGAGGATTAGAACCTGGAAATCCTGGGTTTGCCACCACTCTGGCAAATTGAGAAGGGTTGCATAATTTCTCTTTTTTTCATTATTTGACCTGGTTTTGTTGGGGAGTTGTAGGACTTTTTTCTGTCTAAACACGTATAGGATTGAGCCCTTAATATATTTGTCTGCACCAGAAAAGATTCATAGTTTTTCAAGCTGCAGTCATACCCAGGCATTTCATATGAATCAAGCAAGGGAAGCCCCTGCTTCTGCAAGTTTAACATAGCAAATTTGACACATTACTTACTGGCCTGCTACAGAATGATGGACTGCACCTGCTTTGAAACAGAAATTCTTTGCAATCCAAAAGGAGGCTACTATTTTGCAGTGAATTCAGATTTCCACAAATAATAAAAAGAGTGGGAAGGTGATCTTGCACCCATGTCCTGCTTGTGGGCCCCTGGTTGGCAGCTGGTTGGCCACTGTGTGAACAGAGAGCTGGAGTAGATGGACCCTTGGTCTCATCCAGCAGGACTCTTCCTATGTTCTTAACAGGGGGCTAGGCTTGCCACCACAAAACACTATTTAAATGTGTGTGTTTTCCCTAAATAGAGCAAGTTCTCATTTTAAGGCAGCAGCGCCGACCATCACTTAATGTAGCAGACAAGTATGAAAAGGAAAGCTGTCATGGTTATTTGCTTTAGAGTTGTGTCTTATTTTACTGTAGCAATTAACTACCTTCCCCAGGCTTCTTTTTCTCATTCCACAGAGTAAGAATGTTGACTTAAAACATGGACTAATCCTAGCATGGATTAGACGCTTCAGCTCTTGGATTTTGACTTTCACCGCCTTGTTTGCCATCTAATTAAAAGATCTAGCCTGGTACATATCAAGTCATCTCCTCACACCATGACAACATAAGCAAACTGAACCCAGAAGTAGTTAAGTAACCCGTGCAATGAAATCAGAGCTGTCACCCACATTTTAGGTCAGTTAACTGACAAGAATCTAAACTGAATAACCCAGAAGTATAAAACAAAAAGCACAAGGCAATTTTGTGCCAGCTGTGCAAGAATCCCAGCTTCTTTTCTTTTTCAAGGAAACATTGAGTTTCTAGTCCTCAGTGTTCCAAATTAATCTCAATAGCAAGTGTCATGAACAAGCAGGGCAGCAAAAAGCCACCCAACTTTATCAAGACTTCCAACTGTCTTGATCTCAAATATTAATATGAATGTATTAATATTGCATTAACAAACAAGGTAAAGTACAATCTCCCCAACTATGGTTTGGCAGTTATGGTGTTCATAAAGACAATGTACCAATGGCTAACTATCAGCTGTGAAATATCAAGTTAAGGCACATGTCCATAGCTCTCTATGTGGCTGTGAGGTACATGTGCACACATTATCATCTAAAGCATCTAGTTTTCTAAGCACTATACACAGTGTAAAATTATTATTATTATTATTATTATTATTATTATTATTATTATTATTATTTATAACCCGCCTCTCCCTCAGGATCGAGGTGAGGAACAACAATAAATATAAAATACAAAGACCACAAAATAGATGAGATATTAAAAACCAATAAAAACCAATACATCATTAAAAACATCTTAAAATTCAACTGGATAGGCCTGCCGGAAGAGAGCAGTCTTCATGGCTCTCTTAAATTTATGAAGACTGCTAATTTGTCTAATCGCCTCCAGCAGACCATTCCACAGTCTGGGAGCAGTAGAAGAGAAGGTCCTCTGAGTAACACTCGTCAGCCTAGTTCTGGCTGATTTGAGTAAGTTCTTCCCAGAGGACCTGAGTGTGCGGGGCGGATTATACGGGAGAAGGCGATCCTGCAGGTAACCTGGACCCAAACCATGTAGGGCTTTAAAGATAATAACCAACACTTTATACTTCGCACGGAAACTGATTGGCAGCCAATGAAGTGATTTTAAAAACGGTGTTATGTGGTCACCCCTAGGTGTACCGGTGACCAACCTGGCTGCCATATTTTGAACAAGTTGAAGTTTCCGGACTAGGCACAAAGGTAGCCCTATGTACAGCGCATTGCAGAAGTCAAGTCTCGAAGTTACCAGCGCGTGCACTACCGTCTTTAGGTCTTCCAACTCTTGGAAGGGGCGCAGCTGGCCTATCAGCCGAAGCTGA
The DNA here is from genome assembly GCA_029215795.1 of Anniella stebbinsi. NCBI lineage: Eukaryota > Metazoa > Chordata > Lepidosauria > Squamata > Anniellidae > Anniella > Anniella stebbinsi. The sequence goes on along the minus strand of JARDYH010000002.1, from coordinate 357,319,201 downwards.
GAGTAGGCACTCCTGGCCGTCGTGTCTATCTGGGCTGTCATTTGGAGCGACGGATCCAGGAGTACCCCCAAGCTGCGAACACAGTCTTTCAGTCTGCAGGCTCATGATCTAATACACAGGATGCAAAAGGAAATAGGAATGGGGAGGGAAGAGGAAAGCAAGCACATTCAGGTAACAATTCTTGAAGCTTTTACTCTCGGCAGTATCATCTGATCTGGGCAGGTGACTCTCCCTATACACAGTCAACCCAGCCGCCTTTCGTCCATTTGCTGACAGCCGAGGCCAGAGTGTGCTTCTCTTCATTTCTGTACTCCCAGGGCTCACTGGCACTTGGAGCAGAGTGAAACAGTTTTTAAGGAACCTATACAGGGGTATAGGCCTTTTGAGGCAATGTTCCCAATTTATCTTTATACAGTTATATTTATATTATGCGTTATCCCTGTAAACATAATGTATTGTATTCTTAATGTTGCAGCCCCCTGAAGAAGGCCTTTTCAAAAACCACACAGCCCGAAACACGTGGGGCGTGAATTAATAAAATATTTCAGCATTCTGGGAACTTGCTTCTTTCCCTTTTTTTTCCGACTTGGAGCAGAGTGTCATTTTTGCAATTTATTTTGATTTTTTTTATGCAAAGAGCAAAGCAAGAACTATCACGTGAAGTACACTGAAAAGACACAAAACAACAGTACATCTGTCTACGCAACTGCTGCCCTGCATAATGTTGACATGTGTTGTCCCGTCCCCCTTTCTCTTTGCCACTGAAATCATGATGTAAACCGCCCGGAGAGCTTCAGCAATGGGGCAGTATACAAATGTAATAAAACAAATAAATAATAAATAAAATTCCTCCAAAAAGAATTATAGAGCACTGGTGGATGTACCTTTGAAGACCTCATTCAAAAGGAAACCATGCTTTTTTATAAATGAATAGTCTAAAGGTGCAATTCTATGCATGTTCAGAGAGAAAAATAGTCCTACAGTTCCCAACATTCCTCAACCAGCATAGCTGGTTTGTTCTAGAGATGTGAAGGCCCGGGAAAAACCTGGAAAAACCCTGGGGTGGGGGAATCCGTTTTTTTCCAAAGCTCTTCCCCCCCCCCCAAAAAAAAACTTGGAAAAATTGAAAAAAATGAAGAAAAATGTATTATGGAATGTTTCATTTTAGCATGATGCATAAAATGTTTAAGACAAGGTGTCCATATATTTACTTCTCCAAATGATTTCTAAAAACTATGTACATTATCAGATTATTACAATTTCTGTGCACCAAGGACAAGCAAGTCCTATGTTGCGAACTTAGACTACAACTCTCAAATACAAGAGCAAGATGCATTTCTGCCCCTAGGGGGCACTGCCATTGAAGCAGAGACTGAAACTGATAGCTATACCTATAGCTCAGAAAGTGAGTCTGATTAAATTTCATGCATATTTATTGAATCTTGGTCCAGCTTTTTTCTCAGTTCTTTTTATGGGGATGGGTGCTTTATGTCCGCTTGACACTGTGGAGGACTAGAGAAGACATAAATATTTTTCTTTGTTACTAATACTGATGGATTCTTCTGGGGCTTTTTAAAATTGTTTTTTTGCCTGTTCCTCATAAACTGGCAAAACCAAAGAGGTTCCTTACAGTTCAGGTGTTCCTTACAGTTCAGGAGCCTGTAGCTCCATTTGTTAAAATATATATATATATATACTTTAAAAAAGTAAATTTAATTTGTAGCAATTGCTTGAATACACTATACTTTTAATATACCAAATGTGATAATTTTATGCCAAACCAACTTGTACACAACTACATTTAATGTTCCTAAAGTAACAAAGTGCTAATATTGCGTTTTTTCAATTTTCCAAAAATTTTCATTTTTTCCCGGAAAAGCCCCCGGAAAAAAACTGTTTTTTCCCCCCATGGCTTCAAAATTTCCAGAAATTTTACATCTCTATAATTGTTACTCCTCTGTTTAGTTTACTTTAGTGTGTCAATCCTTCTGATAATGCTACTCAGAGTCATCTAAACACTGTGATCCATGCACTAGTAACTTCAAGATATACCATAATACACTCTATGTGGGGCTGCCCTTGTTATCTGGTTCAAAAGCTGAAGTAGTGCAGAATGGAGCAGCTTAGCACCTAGACATACACATCTTAACACCCATTTTAAAAGAACTGATCTGACTACCTGTTAGGTACTGAGTCATGTTCAAAGTTTCGTTGCTGACATACAAAGCCCTAAATGATGACTATCTTCCCCTATATATATATACCCAGTTGACCTGAGTTCTTCTGAGGAGGGATTATTCGTTGTTCCACAGGCAATGGAATGTCATCAGGTAGCGGTATGTAAGTGGGTCTTCTCGGTGGTGGCACCCGCCCTTTGGAACATTCTCCCATGTGTGATTCGAGACACAAAAATGGGGGCAAGTTTTAAATGCCTCCGGAAAACACACCTATTAATACAGGCTTTTCCTGACCAGTGAAGACTTTGCTACCACCCTTTTTATTGCTATGATGATGTAATGTTTTCAAATGTTCTGAACTATATATAAAAAAAAAATGCATGATATCTTTAAGGAGAAGATGATTATGGTTTCCTACACTAAAAAAGGGAAAAGATAGCAGTGCTATAAAATAATTTAGTTGTACAGATTGGCAGGTGACACCTGAGAGTATGTTAAATACTGATTTCCAGGAAGTTGAACATGGGAACAATTATGCCACACATTGATAAGTGATCCTTGTACACTGCACCCCTTCTAGCATACTGGAGAAAGATTTTTGTTTATATAGCGCAATTTGACTGGGGTTAAGTGCCATCTATGTCCTTTGCGGAATAATATTTATTTATTTATTACACGCCTCTCCCTCTGGATCGAGGCAGGGAATAAATCATCTTGTTTTGAATGACAAACACAAAGCAAACATGCAATACAAATAAAACGTGGCTAGGAAAGCGGTTAAACAAGAGTAATTCTGTACCATAAGAAATCTTCCAAACATAAAAAACATAAAACTGATTAAAAACAAATAAAACTCATCACTCATATCCTAGCCTCTCCAGTCTCTTCCCTTCCACCCAAAACACTTTCATACCTTGGTCGAGATCCTGAGCTTGGACAGCAGCAGGCACAGTTCTTTCTGTGCCAGCTGTGAGGGGAGAGAGGAGAGGCCGCTGGAGCTCCGATTCCCACCTCCAAAGTCAGAGCATTATCTCCAGCCTAAGAGCTGAGATTCTGAACTATCCCATGGCTCCCCAGAAGCTGTCTACCGGCCCTAGGATCACTCCCTTACTTGGGTTTTTCCTCAGTATCACCAGAGTGTTTTTTAACTGATTGCCCCATATGGTGTTCCACTGTGCCTACCGTATTTCATCGATTCTAAGGCGCACTTTTTCTCCCATGTTTACATCTGTAAAAACGGGGTGCGTCTTAGAATCGATGGCGACTTAGAATCGCTGGATTTCTCACGTGTTTTGCACTAGGGCTCTGCATGCCCCCCACCCCACGACTCACCCTAACAGGTCCCGAGGGACCCCACAAGGCCGGTCAGGGACATGTTGCATATTTGGGTTAGAAGAACAGCGATTTCCTATTTGAGTTCTTTGAGAACTCTAGGATGGATACCATCTGGGCCCAGTGATTTATTTGCTTTCAATTTATCAATAAGATTGAGAACTTCGTCTTTTGTCACCACTATTTGCCTCAGTTCCTCAGACTCCCTTCCAGAAAAACGTCAGTTCAGGCACAGATATCTGCCCTATTACTGTCTGCTTCCACCTTTGTATAAGCTTGTGCTCCTTTTGTTTTCCTCACATGAGCAAGATTTCCTTTTTCTGAAGGAAGCCCTCATTTCTCTAATAGCTCTCTTGACACTGCTTATTAACCATGCTGGTGACCTGTTGGACTTGGTACTCTCTTTCTTAACCTGTGGCATGCATTTTAGCTGAACTCTTACTATTGTGGTTTTAAGTAACCTCCAAGCATCTTGAACGGATTCAACTCTCTTGACTTCCCCTTTCAACTTCCTTATTCTAGCTATTAATTTCCCTACCTACAGCCTGAATTGTACATGTACGACTGGAACAGAGAACCAAAGGTGATCTAAAAAGGGAGTTAAGTGGGGAAGTCTAGATGGTCAAAATGTTTCTCTATTGGTTCCAAATTTTTCAGGAAGGGATTTTGCAGCTTTGTTAATGTCTAGTTTTTTAATGGGTAAAATACTGAAACGGTTTGGATTAATGATTACAGCGATAGTTTCATCAATACCCACAGTAGGAGGCAGTCATTATGAACTAATGGCATCTGCCTGCTTTGAGTTGGAACAAATCGTAATATGACTTTCTTTTTGTGCCTTAATAAAGTGTGTTTCTACTCATGCGCAGCTTCTCCCTCTTACCACTAAAAGCCTCCAATATTTTTTGGCATTTTTTAAATCAGAGTTAGGGGTAACTATATTGTGACAGTGTGGAATAAGAATTAAACGACCCAAGCATTTTTATCCTATGGTATTTTCACTGCACACAGATTTGCTTTATTACAACCCTGATGAGTATAATTGAGATCAAGACAGTTGGGAGTGCATTAATGCTGAAAAAATTAGCGTATTAATCTAATTGAGCAATTAAGAACAGGGATCCCAACACTGCCTTGGCTTACTAGCCAGCCTCTTTCAGACTACCCTCCCCCCTCTTGCATTCCAAATCATCTGCTGTGCACAAAGGCAAAGATTTCTATCGTTTTTGTGGAGCTGCAGTGAAGGCAGCAACAGGAGAGATTCCTGCCAAACCTTAGTGTAAGTAAGAGTTCAGGGAAGGAGATGTGTGCTGGCTGGCTGGCTCCCTTTTCTCCAGAGGATCGGGGCATCCTTCCCTGGATAGCAGATATGTGGATGCCCCATTAAAAAAGAAAGTCTTCTAATTCATTAAATAAAAGGTTTCCCAATTGGGCCCCATATTTTAAATACATACAAGTACTTACAAAAGATCTAGGCAGTTGATGCCATTTTAAAAAGAGGAATTCCTGCTGCTATAAGAGAAGAGGGAATGCTTTTAAATGTCTTTATGTTTAGGGTTTTAAATTTTGTATATTGTCTTTTTGGTGTTCAATCTTTTAATTTTTGTAAACCACCCAGAGAGCTTCGGCTGTGGAGCAGTACATAAATGTAATTAATAATAATAATAATAATAATAATAATAATAATGCCTCTTCTAAGTTTTTGCCCACTATAAATATATACGCATCATCTGAGACACAAAGTTTTCGCTTCCCTTCAGAATTGCTTTGATCCATATGCAAATCCATGCAGCTTTTATCAATTAAAATTCAGGATCGGTCAACTATGATTTCATTAATTAGGTGAAAACTCTACTATGGCTACAATTACATTTGGATGGAGGAGTGGGTTTTTCCCACCCAAACAACGCGCTTCCTGCAGTATGCAGGGCCGGAAGAGATTGGGTGGAAGAGATCATGATCCATTTCATCAGCCCCACCCACTTGATTAGATGGAGACAAATCAACACATAATAGCAGTGTGGAGAAGTGGCCTCTGTGTAGTTCGAAGTGCGTATGAAACGAGCCAGAGATACAGGTGAAGTCTTAATATCTTCAGAATGTGGCTGGAAGTTAGTTATTGTTCCCAACACAATAGACAATTTCCTCTCAGTAAAATCTTACATGCATGTCCTGGACCAGCTCAAAAGACAGCTACCCCTGAAAGCCCTGCTTCGCCAGAGTGGTGGTTTTAGAAGCGCAATGGGCATCTTTATCAGGATTTATTTTGGTCTAGAGAAACCTCACACTGCAAAAGGAGTGTATTAGATAACCATGGTAATCCTTTTCTAAACTCTACCATTCATTTTATACAATAATGCCATAAGCAGTGAGCAGGGTACAAAAGCTGATTAATGCTTTCCATCTGCCTCCAAAGAAACCAATATTCCACAAAGCCACGCCGACAATCAGGCAGGAATATCACAAAGGTCTGATTGAAAGCACCATTTAAGCTGTTTCTAGAGGGTGGGGTTTCTTCTTTTTAAAAAGAGGAGCCACAAATCACTCTCACCTGGTCGTTTAGCCAGTTCTGACCATCCAGCGTCGTCAGATCATCCATATCCAGCATGTGCTTATTATAGAAGACCCGGAAATTGCAAGTGGAAGATTTGGGATGCCGTGTCTGAAACTTCATGATTTCCTTAGTGATGAATGGCTTTCTGGAACAGAATTAAGGCAGCCAAGAAAGAAACAGACAAGGCTAAGTTATCGAAGCACATTTGAGACACAGCTGTGCAAAGAGCAGGCAGCGAGTAGAAATTCATGTACGAACGAGCAGAACTAAAAGTCAGAGAGAGAATTACTAACCTATGAGAAAAATCTTCATTAAAGACTTCCTTTAATCTTCCCATAACATCCTTTTCACAAAGTGGAACTAAGCTGCCATATTTCTTCATTACTTCATCAAGGAATCCTTTAATAAAAAAAAATTTGTAAAACAAAAACGAACCAAAAAAGAGACTTGGACAAGTATCAGTCCCACAGAAAACAGCTAACAAATTTCTACAGATGAGTGTCCACAACCCACCTACAAATCAAGAAGAGAACTGTGCAAAATTAACATACCAAGCTAACCGACAAGCGATGTAATGCAATGACATTACTGGACTCGCACCTGGGTTCAAATGAGCTTAAGCATGGATTGATGTCCTTGCGCCCTGCACTCCCTTGAGCCCTGCACTCTCTTTCCTAGTGCAAGAGAGAAAGAGAGCTCTCCTGAAAGACACCCATCCTAGTCCCTCCTAGAAAGCTAGGATCACACAGGGCACCTGTAGGTTTCTAGAGCTTGTCTAAAAGGAGGGCTAAAAACCTTAGGAGAAAAGGCAGCAGGGCATTTTAATCAACATGCTACAAGCCCTATCTAGATATTGGGTGTCCTGCAACCCCACTGAAATTAATTTGGGGGACACACAGCTGCAGTGCTTGATGAATTGCACCTATGGTGTGAAGCCTTTCCAGGCGGATGCAAGAGATTCCAATCAGCATATCATCATTTCCATGGTTTTGAAAGAGAGACATATACACTTAACATCTGGATACAATTGCAGTTCTGTATACATACTGTTATACTGATGCAGAGATGGACAACACATACACAGCGAACACAGATCAGAAGATGTTTCGAATGATTGCCATCTGACTGCATTTCCCTAAAAATGGCTTATTCTGAAAGACTGACTGAGGTGGAGATTGTAGAGAGGTGGAGGAGAAACATAAAGAAATAATTTGAGTGCAAACAGAACCTTTTGGTGTCCACATGTTGTACTTCTGACATGTGCTCTACTGGTCAACCTGCATTCAACCCAACTCAATTGGAACCAGTGAAATGTAGACCAAATCCATTTGAGACACTCTTGGATAAAGTTGGCTCATGCTTTGATTCTGAACATGTTCTTAAGTACATACTACACATATATTAACTGGCTTATCCCACTTTTTAATCACCATCATTTACACCATGGAAAGTTTTTACCATGGAATCACAGAAGCCAAAGGCTTGATCATCCACATACATTCCGGACTATGGTTGGTATATGCCAGCTGGCATCTTGTGACATCCAACAGCCCGTTCAATGTTGACGCATCCCCAAAAGCTAGTGCTCCTGTGTTGACTGGTTACAACCACAAATCCACCCAAGGCCATTCAGGGCTTTCAACCATGCATGAGCTGAACACATTAATGCCACAACAAGCGTCTCTACAGCATGAATATAATGCATGATACGCTCTAGAATGATCAGCAGGGATGAACGAATTTGTAAATACTGGGTTTCTCATTTCCCTAACCTTAAGTTCGTTTTCTCCCTTTTCCACCTCAGCGTGCGACTTTTTCTTTTCCAAGTCTGCACAAAGAAGTGTGGCTGTTTTCACGCACATTTCTCCTAATATATGTGTTTTCGTATGCAGTTTTGCCTTAACATAATGCACCCTGGACATCGTTTTCCCTAATACACACGTTTTCATACCTTTTTAAATTGGAAATCGGCATTGCAAAATCCAGACAAACGTGAATTCCAAAGGATAACTGTACTTCAGTTTACAGAGTGGTTCGGAAAGTGCTAACCCAATAAATTCCCCATCCTTAGTCAAGTGCAGGTTTTAAACCAGGCCTGAAAGAAGTACCTGATGGTAGACATGGGTATGGCAATCAGAGTTACGGATTCTACAGTGCAAACTGGCAAGTGAAGCAGGAGAGAAGCGGCAGGAACTATTAAATCCTTCTTGTGCGCACTGCTTTGCCCTACCTGATGTGGCAAACATGAGTCTGGGAAGTAATGAAAGGGAAATTTTAGGGCAGATGTTTTGGCCTGCAACTCCCATCATCCTTTACTGCTAGCCAACCTGGCAGGGGCAGAAGTTGGGAGTCCACAGTATCTGGAGGACACTAGCTAGGGGAAAGTTATTTTAGGGAAATAAGCAGCAGGCAAGCTGGTAGCATTAAGCATCCTTCTGCCCAGCAAAATTCACTGCTCAAGGATCCCAAACATGCGCTTGCCACCCAATATTAAGGGTAGTGCTACATGCGGTTTCCTCCAGCACTCTGCTTTATACTGATGTTTTCCACGACAAATGCATACAGATGTGGCAGCAAATTGTGTGTATCTGCACCATGTACCACCACCACCCGGCAAAATAAAGTTGCCGGTAAAAGGAGACTTTGTGGCTTTGCATGCAGAAAGTCACAGGTTTAATCCTGGCATCTCCAGTTGGGGCTAGAAAAACTCCTGTCTGAAACCTGGAGCTGCCAGTCAGTGTCGACATTACTGAGCTAGATGGACCAATGATCTGACTTGGTATAAGGCAGATTCCTATGTTCCCATGACCAGTCAAGTTTCCCAAAGTGCAGAGATAAATGAGTGTTACATGAGTGTTACCTCCACACTTTTTGCTATACCAGTGTCTTCCACAGCAAAATGATTGCTTCCCACAACAATCACAAGCACAGTTGGTCTTAACGAGTATTTCATGGCTGAACTATCGAGGCAACACCCCAAGGGAAATATAGCGTTGGAAGCATTTACACCACAGTCCCATAAGACTTCTTGAATTTATGCAGAATAGTCATGTTTTTCCAGTAAGGGCAAGTTCTGAGACAACATTTGCATTTCCAAGGCAACTATGAGATCCCTTGTAGCGCATATGGAACGCAAACATTTTGTCATAATGGAACATCCACTCAGCTTGCTAGCCCACCACATCTATCTAGGAACAAGGATCAGCTGATGGAACCTTGTTTTGACAGATCCATTTTGATAGAACATTTCCATGCACGTGTGCCCCCAAGAATCACATAACCGCAAAAGGTTACTTCAGACTTGACTCTCAACTACACTGATGCATTTTTCAATCACATGCACCAGCAAATGCAAGCCTGTACACATCAGTGCATTTCAGACAGCTCTAAAAAGCAAGCTTGTAAAGTGACAAAAAGGTCACCTCATTCCTTTTATATCCCACACCCAGAATTACATGTAGCCCCTTATTTCAGTATGGACATATTAAGTTAGACCATGAATTCCAGAGTTGTCTTAACTTAATACTTTCACACTGAAGCAAGAGATTTCTGGGACCACAAGAAACAGAAAAAATGTTCTGAAGGGTCTTTTGGTTTTATTTCCAGTCCTCGATTTCTCCCGTCTCCATTTCCTCCCATATTGAGCACATCAGATGAAACACCATCACCAATGCATAATTTGATTGGAAACCATTTTGTACTATGAATAAAGGGCAGGCCTGTACAATCTCTCAAGGTGAACTGATTTAAACCAAGGCAATTTAAATCACTGATTTAAATCAAGTTTCCCATTGAAAGTTTTTCATATATTTCCTGAACAATGGTGCAGCTCTGACCACTCAACCATGTTAATTTACAACTAAATAGAGTATTATTTATATTGTTTCATTCTTACAAGCAGGCTTTGCATCTTCGATTCACTGTATATATTTTACATGGTTTATTTTTTTATATATTTTCTACGAATGATTTCCTTTTTTTCCTTTTTCAATGAGGCTTACTCCCAAGCAAATGGCTATAGGAATACAGCCAGAGTATGGGAATACAGGCAGATGGACACTGGACAATCGTGTCTTTCTTTTTTTCTTTCCACTGTTGCTTGTTTCTGCTTCACTCTGACTGGGTTCAGACAACACAATAACCAACGGTGGTTTAAATAACCGACGGTTGGTTATTTAACCGGCAGTATGCTAATCATGTTGGGCGGCAGGTTTTTTTAACCAATGGTTCGTTATTTGGCTGAAATAACCAATGCAAATAACCAATGCTGTGCAGAATTGGCTATCTGAACCAACCGTTGGTTATGGTGTTTTGTGGAAGGCACCATTGGTTATTTCATCACCCACAGAGACACCAGGCAAGAGTAGTCAAAGCGGCAGCTGCCACTCTAATCCAGCTGGCAAAATAGATTTTCGGCAGCAATGGCTGATACTACTAACAGTAGGAGAATGGGGAGTGGGGTAGGGCAGGAGATGATTGAGTCAACTCAGCATGCACAAATAGTCAACTCAACACTGATCCCAATCCAGATCATGGTTGATTATTATCAGGTTGTGTGGGGATAAACAACTAGATAAGTAACTGTCAAGTTGATTATTATCCCACCATTGACTATCATGTTGTCTCAACGCAGCCTCTGTCTTGGCCCAACCTTGCCCTCACCAAAACATAGCAGGAAACAGAACTGAAAGGCTGTGACTGATAGGTCAAGGCTTGATCATTACTGGGCAGACTAGAACAATTTATTATCAAGTGAAAATGAAAAGCCTAAGTTTGGGTGTATCAGAGAACTGATCAGAATGGTTAGGAGAAACTTTGTATTTTTAAAAATCAAAACCCACCAATGTTTGAGATTTTTTTAAAAAAAAAATCACCAATTTTTATCCATCATCTTTCTGCCCTGCTCTCTTAACTCTTCTACCTTGCTAGACCCAGCTCCAGCACCATCTAAGCACAGAACAACAGTCCTATCCAGTCTGTGTCATTGTACATATGACTTTAGTCACAGAAACAGCCCAGAAGCCTCAAGAAACAAGAGATGGTAGTTAGGCTGGCCAGAGCCATTTTTATGCGGCGAAAAACTAAAATCAATACCCATGTTTGACTGAATTTCCTATCAGCGGGTATAAGTGTCATAGAACCATTAATTCATTTTATAAGACTGCAAGTGTAAGTTCAACTTGTTTATGATGGGACTTAATTGTAATTATGTTTTTAAATGAGAGAAATTGGTATTCTGTGATTTTTTAATAAATAATAAAATCCGAATTCAATTTTTAAATATCCAATTTAAAAACCCCAAAATCAATTTTTCTCCACCCTGCAGTCTATAACCCACCAAGCTGAAGGCAGCCCATTAACCATATATTATGGGCTGCCAGGTGCTTGACTGCTGCTCTTGCAATTCCAAGCAGGCAAGCACACTCAAGAGTTTTATTGCACTCCTGGTGGGCTGCAGCACATGGTTTGGCAGGCTCACAAGTTCTATGGACCGGTCATAAGGAACTGAGGACAACCCAGCTGAAGCGCTCCATATGCAACATCCCAACTGCAGCCCCCTATCACTGCTGCAAGGAGCAGAATAGCTGTGACTTACACAAAGCAACAGGAAAACGTCACTGAAATTTTAAAAAAGGTGGAATTTCTAACTTCGTAGGATATTCAAGGACAACGCACAACAACATGAAAGGAGTATATATGTATCTACCACAGAGCCATGCAGCCAGCTGCTCATCACTGACGGAAGAAGCTCTCTGGCTGCTTCTTTTGCCACTCTTTTGGGCCCCTGATTTTTGTCCTGTGCTTCCTCTCAGAGGCTCGTCAAGAGGGCTTTTACAGTACGGATGATCCAAGAGCTCGGCACCAAAGACATCCGTGCTTAGCGGTGCTTCAACTTCCATCTGACTACGACTGTCTTTACTCTGTGCCAGTTCCACAAGGACAGGTCCATTAGCAAAGGCGTTGCTTGTGCCCAAATCCACCTTGGAGGGCTCCAGCACTACCTCATCGGCACCCATAGCCTGATTGGATTCTTCCCCGTCTTGACCTGAAACTGAGATTTCTTTCTCCGTTACAGAGATGAAAATATCCCCAGGGCAGCCATCCAGTGTGGGCGCTTCCTCCTTCTGTGCTGACTCTGCCCAACCTGAAGCTCCTCCATGCAACTCCGGCATGCAGGTTTCAGCAATGCCATTTTGGTCTCTGGGTGCGAGGTCCTTATAACGGAGCTCCCTACACTGCAACAGCGCATCCTGTGTAAGGCAGGCATCGGGCCGATGCGTCTGACTCTCCTCAATTAATGGTCCCGGCATGTGATTGTTCATATCTGACAAGCTGAGCAGGATCCAAGGAGATCTACTTTTCAATTTCCAAGAGGGAAACAAGGTCCTGGAACCACCCGTAAAGGGCTCTCTGTGGAAGTCCTCTTGCCGATCTCTGGTGACTTTGTCCACCCAGCTCAGCTTGCTTTTGCTCCACTTACACGTTTTGCCCCTCCAAAACTTAGGACAAGATTTTACAATTCTAATCCGAAACTTAACCATAGAAAGTTTCTTATACATCATAAATACAGATCTGCTTTTTGAAATACACTGTTTAAATACAGGCCTTCTCTTAGTAGTCAAGAGGCCACAAGCTCCATTTTGCTTTCGTCCTCGGCAGCAGCACTTCCTGCTCGAGTTATTGAGAACTATAATTCCATCGCTTTCGCCATTATTGCTCTCCCCCACATTCTGAGAGAGACCAGCCTTCTTTATGGGAAAGGCAGTAATGCTGGCCTCAGTGCAGTAGTGCTTGCCCCGACAAACCTTGGAGTCAACTCCTAAACCGCTGCTTTCACTGAGCAGTTCACTCTGAAAGGATTTCCCGCAACGCTCCTTTGCTGCTGTAGATGGTCCTCCACTTTCACAGCTAGGCAAAGGTTTTCCGAGTGTCTTTTGGGGGAAGGTGCAGTTTCCAACAGGTGCAATATGCTGGGGTTTGGCATTTAGGAACACTTCAGGAACCCATTTGCCCTGGAGCTGATGAGCCTTCCTTCTGCAACGTTTCGTTCTTTTCAGGCTCACAGCTGTCCGAGCGTTTCGCCTCCCTCTTTTAAGTAGAGAAAGACGCCTCAGCCCCCAAAATCCCACAGTCCATTTTCGACAACTGGCCAGCAACCGACTTCTCCCCTGTAATTTTTTTCTATGTTCTTTCATTTTTCTGCTGCATTATGATCTCGAAGTGCAGCTGCAACAGCAAAAGAAAAGGAAAAGATTTACTTTTCAGAAAAAAAACACAGAGTTTTATAGTTCACAATCCTCCAGCCACATAACTGTTTAGAAGTGTTACCTCCCCCCTTCACCAGTGCAATGCAGGAAACGTAGCCCCTTTTACTGATTAGTGTAAAAAAAAAAATCCCAGTTTCACCCTAGATACGCTCGGTTCGTGTTTTGATTCTTGCTCCATTCTTTATTTGACCCATCCCTAGTACCTCCCCAACCCTGCATGGTTATTCACATGTTACTATTGTCTTAAGAGATCTCATCCCATTCTGCATCAAGAGTATTTATTATGCTGCCAGGGAGGCAAGAGATTATAGGGAAAAGATGAGAAGGGCATGTTGGGAAATAAACTATTCTTCCTCAAAAACTAAGAGCACAGGCCGGTTCAAATCTCATCTCAGCCAAAAACTCACTGTGCAGTCAGCCACAACAGGGAAGCAACACTGGCCCTACTTTACCAAGCTACTGCAATGATAAGTGATAGTGAGTGCAAAGTGCTTTGTTCTTTCAACACATATTATTGCTTATTTTATGTGGTTTATTATGATCTCACTCCTGGTCTGCTTGAACAGGCAGTTTCTTTAGCGTAATGAACAATTATGCAGTACGGGAGTCTACCTGTAACTGGTTTTAATACAAAAAGAAACATGCATGTTAGAGAGAATTAGGAAACAGAAATTCAGGCGTTAAGGGAGCGTTAAACTGAAGTGTGTAGAGGTCTGCTTAAGTAATGCAAATTACAAACTATGCATTCTTTCTTTAAAAAAAATTATAGATGCCTGCATGAAATTGTTAAGTTTCCTGATCAACTGCACTTTTTGTTACTCTGGTCTTGGTGATATAGTAGCTGAGTGGGGAGCTGTGAAACTTTCCCATCTCCCAAGAGTCTTTGAAGGCAATACAAACCATAAAGGAGCAGCTTTGCCTACTTGCACACTAGCAAACATCCAGCAAGAGACAATCTGCCCTATTATTTACAGCAGGGATAGAGAAACATGTGGCCTTCCAGATTGGACTACAACTTCCATCAACCCCAGCCAGCATCTGGAGGGCCACAGGTTCACCAGTCATCACTTAAGCAGTTTTAACTATAATTAATCCTTGAGTTACTTTTTCATTCTTGTCCTCCCCCTCCTCCTGGAACAAAGTAATTTGGATGACTTTGGATCAATAATCAATTAGATCAGCGGCCTTCAATGCAAAAGTATCGACAACTATGAAGAGGTCAAAATGAGAATATTAACTACAACCCACTAAAGCCAACATAAAAAGCCAGAAGTAGGATTTGGCTGTCACTGTACCAGTCTGTAATCCTCAATGCCTGAAAACCAGCAAGAGCCATTAAATAATGAAGCCATATGCTACAATGGACCAAATACATAAACGACTCCAATCCCCTCAAATTATTCAATAATTATATTCGGTCCCATAGCATAGTCTGAAGGCACATGAGGAAGCCAACTTGAAAGACTAGGTCTAGTAAGCACTTCAATTAGGGACTTCCAGGGAATCATATGTGTATCCTCCTTGAGCTCCATGTTAGAATAAATGTGGGAAAGAACTGTAATAAAATAGCCTTCCCTACCTAGTTAGCTCCAGATGTGTGGGACTCCAACTCCCATTGGGAGTTATTATCCCATAATAATTTCCAGATCTACTGCAGCAAAAAACAAGTCTTGTAGCACCTTAGAGACTAACAATTTTATTCTAGTATAAGCTTTCGTGGATTTCTGATGAAGTAGAAAGTTTATGCCAGAATAAATCTTGAACAGCTTCTCCTCTGAAAACTACTTCCATTTTAATAAATAAATACAACGACCCAGTTCAAATGTAATGGTTGTAAATCATGGGTTAATTAACCCAGAATATGCTAAGGTGAGTGCCAGGTCTGTTCCGCAACCATTTTGAATATTCAACCCCTATTCAGGTCGTCGGAGGCTGCTACGTGACAACTGAACCCAGACATTTATGGTTAATTGTGGATTAAGCAACCCACAATTAACCTATAATTAGTGGTTAGGTTAACTGTGGGATGAGGCCCGCCTGGCGTCAATATTGTTATCTTTTCGGCGCCAGGTTAAGACTTTCTTTACTCCCAGGCATTTAACAGCTTATGTTGAGTTTTTAACTGAGTTTTTGGCCTGGCTATGAGTTTTAAATTGTTTTAAATGTTAGCTGTTTTTTTGTTTCATTTTTATAGTTTAAAATTTTGTATATTGATTTTTAATGTTCAGTCTTTTAATCTTTGTAAACTGCCCAGGGAGCTTCGGCTATGGGACGGTATAGAAATGTAAATAACAGTAACAATAATAATTGTTTAATCCATGATTAACCTATAAGATTTGGACATCATGTAGCAACCCCCAATCAAGTTTGAATATTCAAAATGGCTGCAAAAATGCTTCCAGTACGTGACATGAAAATCATGAGAGAAGAGAAACAAAAAGGCACACAAAGGACAACACTCCAACTTGTTGGGGAAGTTAAATCACAAGAAGACAATAAAACATGTTGTGGACGAGGGTGGAAAAATCCCACTCAAACTCTATGAGTTCTTTACCCCCCACCCCCCATATAACATTCCGGAAAAAACACAAAATATGATGTTTCTCAGAGTGCTAAAAAATCTCGATGACAACTTTTTCCCAGTCTGGTACTGAACTTTACTGACAGCATTTTCCCGGCGCATCATCAGGAAATTAAAAAAAAAAACCCAGAACTAGCAGTTCTGGCAGGAAGTTATAATTGCCATCTTCACACCCACCTGGTAAGTCCTTCACTGTGGTCCAGATTGTTCATTCGTTGCCACATTGCTTTACTTTGCCTATAACTATCAGGGACCTTTGCAACTTTTGCTCTTGGGTCTACAGTCAACCCTACTACCTGCTAGACATCTGTATTGGTAGTATGGTGATGTGTAAAGCAAGAGCCTGAGCAAGAGCCTGAGCAAGAGCCTGAACAAAAACAAAGGATTCTTTCATCACAGTTACATACAAGAGCAATCAGCCTTTTGTTCTATAAGGATCATCTTTAGAAATGAGGATTGATTAGTGGATTGCTCACAAGAGTAATCCTCCCCATACAATACAAAAAAGAGCGGGGAAAGGAATGGAAGATCAAGAATAAGCAAGGAGCTTGAATGGAATGGAGACTAAACTGGCTCCAGAAAATGCAGGAGTCACACTTCTAGGAAACTGCCCATACCAATTTCCAAAAATGTGGCTATAGAGGAGATATTGAAAGGCAGACAGGTGGCTTGATAAATAGAAAAGAAGAAAATTCCTCCTTTTAGGATCTCTGAAATGAATCAGTCCACAACGCTTACTTTATCAAACCTGAAATTATTTTACTGCTATAACATAACCGGACATAAATTCTTTGTGATTGGCCCTGTCTCCTATGGAAGTGAACCCTTTCCTCCAAACTCCTCTCCCTTGCTGAGCATGAACGCATAGTTTAAAACTTACTTAGCATATAAAATGTTATTGTATGGCATATTTGTGGGCAGAATCCAATGCTACCACTGTGCCTCCACTTAGTATGTTGCACAAGGGGAATCCACCACTAGCTCTTTCTGGTACAACCCCAGCAATGAGAAGCCTCAAAAGATAAACGTCTAAAGGTGCAATCCTGTACATGTCTACTCAGAAGTATGACCTACCAAGTTCAATGGGACTTACTCCCGTGTGTGTGTGTACACTGCAGACTCAGTTTTATACCTGATACTGAAGAGAGAACTGCAAACTGCTGAAATATTGGGAGAGGCGGGGAATAAAACTACAAAGTTTGTGGTAGGCAAGGTAAGTATATTGTTTAGACAGAAACAGTCTGATTATCAAACTATTAAGTGGTAGTAGCATTTTGTTTTTATATTGGCTCTGTTCAGACAACACTCTAAACCATGATGGTTAAATGTTTTGAGCTAAACATTATGGCTTAGCACGTGATGTGAACCATGACTTAGTGTATTGTGTGAAACGTTCCTAACCATGGTAGCTACATAACCACATTTTAAACATGCTCACTAACAATTTGCTGCAAAAGGGTTTGTGGCCTAACCATGGCTTAGCATGTTGTCTACACAGGCCCATTGAGTTAAACCAAGTAAAACTTCGTCATAAAGCATTTCTCTTATTCCAAAAGAGAAAATGTTTCATAGTAACTTTTCTTTAATATTCCCCAAAATTCTATGAGAAAATTTGAACAAAGACCTTGGAAAAAACTCTCCCCATCCCACTCCAGGCCTTCACATCTGAGGAATGTGAGAAAGGCAAGGGCGGCCAAGGACGGAACCAGTGATGCTTAAAGCCCACTTACCCTTCAGACTGCATGAGGAACATCCAGTAATCCTGAACAGTTTTTTCTCGCCAAGGCCTCACAACTAGAGATATTTTCCCAGGCTCAAATAAGTTACCTTACAAGGTTGATGAGAGAGTTAATGGCTTATTACTTGCCCTGTGCTCACAAAGCACTGTTCAGCAGAACTAGGTCCTCTTTTAAGGAACTGCTATAGCATAAAGCATAAAATGCCAGCCAGCCTGGATCAGTCCAAAGGCCTATCTAGTCCAGCATCCTGATTTGCATAGTGGTAAAAGCAGAAGGCCATATGCATGCCATGATGGCCATAGCTCTCTCACACTGTTGTTTCCCACCCACTGGTATTCACAAGCCTGCTGTCTCTGATCCAGGAGACAGCATACAGCCATCATGACTATAAACTGCTCCAGAACTGGGCTGAATGCAAGAATTGTTTGCATTAATGAACCACACGCTAAAAGATACGCAGAACAATAGCCATCCTAAGGGTTCAGGTTGAGCAACAAGACCTTTGCCAGTTGCAGCAAACAACTGGAAATAAAAAGATAACTGCAGTTAGACAGCTGTCTAGATTTTACAGCCGAGAGCAGAAGCAATTTTTAGACTGTCATCATTCCAAAGCAGAAAGCTCTCTTCATAACAGTGTAATCAATCTCAAATGAACTATCAGTCTTATTATACAACTCTTTATATAGTGGGAACAACTATATAAACAGATGATACAGTAAGTGTTTTAATGTAACTGAATTCAAAAGAAGAGCAATTGTTTTAACAGGAAGCCTTGGACTATTGTTCTATCATAATAGTATAAACTTTTTTTAAAAAAACCACAAGTATATTTTATCCATTTAATATGCCACATTAAAGATACCACACTAGCCTAGCCTGTTTCGTAACTTATCCACTCCTTTAACTAGATTTTCCCCCATTCCTATGGGAACAAGAAATGTCTCACTCCCAGCAATCACCAACTCAGGCCTTGCTTTCAATCCCACATTACCATGACATGACTTTATAACATCATCAACACTGCAGGGAGAATGTGCTTTAGGCAAATAATCAGGTTTTGAGCACACACAGGCTATTAACATTTCACCATTCCAGAATGCCTATGCCAATACCAAGTACTACAACAAAGAACTAGCATGGCCGTACAACAGAACAGAAAGTTCAACTCCTCAGCCTGTTTTCATTGTCCAGAGGAGAGAGAACAGCAGAAATTCTCGTGCATGGAAACTTCTGTACATTCCACAGGCAGCTGAAGCCTTCCCAGGGTTTTACACACAGCGAAGCATTCATGATAATAAAGTCTACTTTTCACAAGGTACAAAGCATTGAGAAACTCTACCTGACACCATACTTTGCACATGATCTGTTAGTTTTACACATTTAAAAGTTAAATGTGTAAACTGCCCAGAGAGCTTCGGCTATGGGGCGGTATACAAATGTAATAAATAAATAAATACATTCATGATTTGTTTCTAGAAGTCTTGGGTCTGCTAAGCAGCACAATTTTGCAAACTAGACATTTTATATCCAGTACCAACATTTACTGACATGACCACATAATTGGCAAGTAATAAAAGCTACACAGCCAACATCTAAAAGCAGAAGTGGGCAACTTACTCGGTGCCAGGAGGCATACTGGAAAAATGTGGCCAGAGGGCTGTAACTAATCTAAGCATTTTTGCTGCATGGAGCAGCATAATTATCTTGAAAATGGGAAGTATCGAAACAAGTCTACTTGCTGCAGACATTTCTAGAGAGGCAAAATACCACAATACAAAAGAGGCTAAAAACTGACAATGCATGACCACCCCATCAGTAGTCCAGCTGGTGGGCATGGTTATCCTTTTTCTACAATGGCTGTTCTGTAATTAAGTATAGAGAAATCTTCACTAATTCATTTCAAAAATAGTAAAAATGGGGTTGGACATTACAATATCTTCAAAATACATACAGTGAATGGGGTTGAGTGGGTACTTACCTAGAGGCTTTACCATGCAGAAACATTTTCAAGGATTTGTACACAACCATGAAGCCTACTTCTGGAAAAAGGATGTAAGCCTACCACAACATGACTGCTCTTTTTCAGCAAGAGGGGAAACTGTATGTTACTCCCTCTACTCTAAACCATTTTACTTCTGCTGGTAAAAGAATATGCAAACTCTGCAAACTGCACTGAATTCCTAACAATTGTTTTATATACTATATGATACTTGAAGCAGTAGCAGATTTTATTCAAACGTTCCATATACTACAATGCTGCACTCAACTATGCTAAACAGAAGCCATATTCATTATCCTCTTTTCCTTCTGCACCACGTCCAACACACACGTACCGCCGAGTAGTTCATTGTCATCAACTTACATAGTGAACCTGAAAGGCCCTTTGTTTCCATACCTACACTGAACAGTGTCTAGAAAGCATCTTTACAACTCCCTTGATGATTAGAACTTTTAAAGAAGAAACTATGAAGCCTGTGAAAAGGCGGAAGTAATGGAGAGGGGAGGAAATGGGTGTCCAAAGGAACGTCTTTCAACAACCAACATCCCAAACAAGTCTTGTCCTTCCCTCCCTCCTCTAAGTATGTCTACACTTTGGCCAATGGCATTCTAGAACTCAAAGACTCGATGTGTTCCTTAACCTTCCACCTCAAGCCATTCAACAATGGGGGTTTCCTTCATCCTCTGTACGGTCCAACAGTCCTGTCATATGCATATTTACTTAGAAGAAGCCCCCCTCCCTGATTTTAACAGAAAATACTTCCAAAGCATGAATAGGGCTGTAGCCCAAATAACCTGAAAAAAACACCACCCCACTTGTTACTGTTGTTGTCTCTGCACGTTATATTGCAAATATTGCTTTTAAGCATCTCACAAATTTCAAGGATTAGTTAAGACACTCAGATCATGTAAAAGTATGAAACACACAGCTTCAGATTTAATATTTATATACAGTTCAAGGTATAATCTACAGTACTTCTATTAAATCATAATTGAAGCTATTCTATTTAGTAACATTGCAAGTATCTTCTTTTAACACTCTTACACAGACAGTAAACCACTGCAAAATAGAGGCTTATGCCATGAAAAAGAAGTATCTCCACTTAAAGGATCAGGTGATGAGAATGACATTTGCTGGAGACCCATTGGCAGCCAAAGTAGACAAGTAGCAACTTGCTATCTCCATGTGGAGATTATGATGCTGACTAAACACCTTGCATTGACAAAACTACTTTTTAATGAATCAACAAAGATCTTTAAAGTTTTATGCAAAATTAGAATTGCTCCAGCAAGGCTACCAACTACTAAGTAGTCTCTGGCATTATGCATATATTAGTATACACCATTTTAATCAATATAGTAAACTTGTAGGATTCTAGTCTTAAGAAGTTTGCTCCAGTATCAGTTACAACTTCATAACTGCTGAATTCACTAAATTTTCTAAAATTACATCAAGACAAGTAACTAGGTATCACCACTGTTCTCAGGAAGGTGTATATTGCCAATATATAATTGCTCATTCCTCTGTTCTTATTTGAACTCCTTTTGGAGTTCGGCTGGCGTATCAGCCGAAGCTGAGAGTAGGCACTCCTGGCCGTCGCGTCTATCTGAGCTGTCATTTGGAGCAATGGATCCAGGAGCACCCCCAAGCTGCGAACACAGTCTTTCAGGGGGAGTGTAACCCCGTCCAGAACTGGTTGACACACCTCCAAACCCAGGTTGGGACCTTTGACAGTAAGCACCTCCATCTTGTCTGGATTCAGCTTCAGTTTGTTTTTTCTCATCCAGCCCATTACCGCCTCCAGGCATTCATTCAGAGGAGACACACTATCCTTAGTTGACACTGTTGTCAAAGCCATAGAGAAATATATTTGGGTGTCATCAGCATAATGACAGCACCCCGCCCCACGCCTCCAGATGATCTCTCTCAGCGGTTTCATGTAGATGTTGAACAGCATTGGGGATAGGATGGCACCTTGAGGTATGCCACACAACAGCTCATTCTTTGAGGAGCAACTATCCCCAAGCATCACCATCTGGAACCTGCCTGAGAGGTAGGACCGAAACCACTGAAGCACAGTGCCCCCGATTCCCAATCCCCTCAGGCGTTCCAGAAGGATACCATGGTCGATGGTCCGCTGAGAAATCCAGAAGTACCAGCAGGGACACACTTTCCCTGTCAATACTCAAGCATAGATCATCCACTAAGACGACCATAGCAGTCTCAACTCCATATCCTGTCCTGAAGCCGGTTTGAAATGGGTCTAGAAAATCTGTATCATCCAAAACTGCTTGGAGTTGAAAGGCAAATGCCCTCTCAATCACCTTGCCCAAAAATGGAAGATTTGATACTGATTATTATTATTATTATTTAACTCTAAAATGTACTTTGAGAACACTGTATAAATATTATTATTCTCCGTACCTTTTTCTCTCACTGAAGAGCAATTAATAGCTGTCTCAACTTCCTACCCTCCATATCATTAACTGCCACTGCCTTTCCCAATAATGAAAAGCCACTCACCACAGCCAAATCAGAACCTATTTAATCCCCATTTTATATGCTCCTATGAGGAACTGCACCCCACTATTTCTTAGAGCACTCACCTTTGCTGGCCATCCCAAAAACCCTCTTAAATCTCCACACACACTTCCCTCATGGAAAAGCCTTGATCAACTCACAGAACTTAACCTACCCCAAGGGAAATCCACTGAAGGTACCACCACTGTTCTCAGTAAGACAGGGTGGGCAGAAAGTAGATCGGGAATCTATAGATTGATCTGAGTTATTTGAAGTAGACTGTTAAACAATTATGAGTCAGAGATCTTTGCCAATGGCAACAAGATCATTCCCCCTCATTAAATTATACAATTCGAAGAAATCTAGCAAGGAGAATAAGGAATAGATTTCTGTGGGATGATTATGAACTCAATGTAGTTGTGCTACTGAAAACAGTTTCTTGGGCTGAACATTGTTTTATCCAGGCTTCCCTGGCCTGATGCCTCCCACCACCAAGATGCATTGGGACTGCAATGCCCAACATGACCATGATGGCTGGGGATGGTGGGAGTTGTAGTCCAACACATCTGGAGCAGGGGCCAAGTTGGCAAAGGTTGCTTGCAATTAAAGCATGCATTTCCAGTATCGGAGGAGGTGTGCCTATGTAACCAGTTGCTGGGGAACATGGGCAGGTGGGTGGTGTTGCACCTGTGTCCTGCTTGTAGGTTCCTGTCCGACAGCTGGCTGGCCACTGTGTGAACAGAGTGCTAGACTAGGTGGACCCTTGGTATGATCCAGCAGGGCTCATCTTATGTTCTTATCCCCAAATGTTGACATAGATGTTGTACAACCATTGGCTGGTTTTGCTCATGCTATTCACATGCGGACCCTCCATTTCCTACATACATACCAGTCTTCCCCTTCCTGGTGCCCTCTAGATGTGTGGGGACTACAACTCCCATCATGGCCATGCTGGCTGGAAACGATGGGAGCTGTAGTCCCAACACATCTGGGCCAAGGTACCAGTTTGGAGTGGGCTGTTTACAACCTGAGAATAAAATCCTGTCAGCCTGCCCACCCCAGCAGGAATATATGTTAAACACCCAACCCAATCCCCTTCCCTAGGCTGACCCCTCCCCAAACAGGCCAGACCTCACCCGGGTCCCCACAGGAGACTACAGCCCCCCAGACACACACTCACCCCTCTGGCAGATTGACCCTCACTATAAGCGGGAGGCGGGGTTTCAGCTAGGCCAGAAGCCTGCCCTGGCCACCCCACGACCCCCTCAGACCCCCCATGAGGCAAAGGGGAGAAAGGAAGGGGAACAAAACACGGGCCCCGCCCCCCTCCGCCTTCTCCGGCCCTGCAGTACCTTTGTCGCTCGGCGCATCCCGGCCGCACCGAGGGGTCTCTTCCCCCCTCGCCCGTCTCCCTCCACGAACTCGACGGCACCCGGCAGCCCCTCGGCAACACCTCACGTGCGCCAGCCTCCCACAACCTCCACGGCAACGACCGGCCCAGCGCCTCCTACGTCATTGCTCGGCGACGAAATCTCCGAAGCGACGAAAGGGGAGGAGGAGGGAGAGCGAGAAGCGGCTTCTGAGGGACTTGATGCGCATGCGTGGCGGGAGGAGGCGTGGAGAGGGGGGGGAGACTTCATGACGTAAGGGGCGGGGCAGTAAGGAAAGAAGAAGAAGAGGGGGGTTCCGCCATCTTTGGGGATGAGGGAGTAGTGCGCGTGCGCTGGCCAATGAATAAATGACGGCTCGTGGGGGGGCTCCTGTCACTGCGCGTGCGCGGTTGATCTCTCGTTGCTAGGATGAGGGCGGTTCCTCATCATCTTGTTTCTAGGCACAAACGCGTGAAGCGGCTCCTTCACGCGTTCATGGTGAACGTCTGAAGAGGACCGCAGAGAACTCATTCAGGCACAGAAATGTTGGGAAGCAGTTAGCTTCCCCGGTGGCGCCTATGACAAGCTCCCTTTCGATTGGAGCGCTAATTTGTTTATTATTTATTCCATGTGTGTATATATATATATATATATATATGCGCCCTTTTTTGGGGGGATACAAATCCTACCCAGGCGGCTTACAAGCAGTGGAGGCTGGTGGCTCCGACTTCGGTGGGGCTGTGATTCCACTCTGGGTTCCAGTCAGAACCAGCCAGAAGCCTAAAGGGAGCTATCCAAGATGCAAGACCTGTTTGAGGTTCAGCACCTCGAATAGCTCCTTTAAGCTTCTGGCTGGTTCTGACTAAAACCCAGAATGGAATCACAGCGGCACCGAAGTCGGAGCCACCAGCAGCCTCCCCCCCCCCCCCGTTTATAAGTAACAAATAATAAATACACAATAGACGACACTTTTTTGAGATTGTCGGCTGTCATCTGACAGTTCTCACTCAGGAGGGTCCTCAGCCTCCAGTGCCCTTGATTCTAGTTTGCTTAATAAAAGCTCCCCCCCCCCCCGGCATTAACACTGAATGTCTGAAGAACACCACATTCAGGCACATAAATGCTGGAAGCAGCCAGCTTGAGTTGGTGGGGAATCCATTACAACTTCTGTGTGTGTTGGGATGCTACCAGTTCCAGATAGCAGTTACCTGACAAGAGAACACCTACACACACTCCCATTCGAAAAAGTACTTGGCCTCTAGGGATACAGGGATAGTATAGGGGGAGGGAGGGAGGCTGCACCCATGGCAGCGTATTCAGTTTGAAAGTCTGTGGTAATATTCCCCTATCATCACCCTACACCAGTGGTCTTCAACTGGTCCAGATCCGAGACCCACCTTGGATTCCTAACCTGTAACACGGGACCCACTTTCACAATTTTCTCCATGCCCAACCTGGCAGCAACGGCTCTGTGGTGACCCATCTGGACTGATCTCGAGACCCACTTTTGGGTCGTGGCCCACCACTTGCCCTACACCATATATAAAGCGTCAGCTGCTCTGCAGGTGCCAAAAAATTCAAAGAAACTCAAAATACACACGTTCAAGGAATGAAAGCTGACATTTCCTAAACTTTTCTACAGTGTGGGTCACCTATTTGAACACAGGGAAAGTGGGGGGAAGGAGAAAGATTATGTTCTGGCAGATCTGAATGAGAAGGGAAAAATTAAAAATCTGGCAGGGTCCCTCCTATTCAACAAAACTAGAATCTATTGCAGCCTGCCCCAATCTGGTGTCCTCCAGGTGTTTTGGACTACACTTCCTATCATCTCACAGATCATTGGCCACGGTTGATAAGAATTGTAGCTACAGTTATCCATGCTCTCATAACCTCTCGTTTGGATTACTGCAATGCGTTATACATGAGGCTGCCTTTGAAAACGGTCCGGAAACTTCAGCTGGTACAAAACAGGGCAGCCAGATTGTTAACGGGGACTGGCCAACGAGACCATATTATGCCAGTCCTTTGCCAACTTCACTGGCTGCCGATCCAGGTCCGGGTCCAATTCAAAGTGCTGGTACTAACATTTAAAGCCCTAAACGGCTTGGGGCCAGGTTATCTAAAGGAACGCCTCCTCCCATATGTACCTGCCCGGACTCTACGATCATCCTTGGGGGTCCTTCTCCATGAGCCCCTGCCAAAGGAAGTGAGGCAGGTGGCCACTAGAAGGAGGGCTTTCTCTGCTGTGGCACCCCGGCTATGGAATGAGCTCCCCAGAGAGGTTCGCCTGGTGCCTACTTTGTACTCTTTTCGTCGCCACGTGAAGACCTTTTTTTTCTCCCAGTATTTTAACAGTTAAATTAACTCAATTTTAATCCTTGCTGTTTTAAACTTGTATTTTAATCTGTATTAATTCCCGCTGCTTGGTTTTATTCTGGTTGTGTTTTTATATTGTATGTTATTTTGTGTTTTTAGATTGTGGCTTGTTTTATATTTTTAAAAAGATTTCATAGTTTTAATTTTTGTGAACTGCCCAGAGAGCTTTGGCTATGGGGCGGTATAAAAATGCAATTTTTTTTAAAAAAGGAGATTGTATATTGCCTTGGGCTCCTTGGAGGAAAGGCAAGATATAAATGTAACAAATAATTTTTAAAAAAAATTGAGAGGCTGTTCTATGACACTCCAGGCTCCTGCATTACGAACCACACTTTTAATTTCTGTCTTACTGGCACTAGCCCCACCATTAGGCCAAACGTAATAGCTGCCTCAAATGGCAGATTTGGGGCATCACAAAATAGGGCGGATTGTTATTTTTTGCTATTACATCAGTGCGCACATCACTTCACAGAACACAAGTGGATAGGTTCCTGTCTTTACAATCTAAAATTCAACACAAGGGAAACAGAGGAAAGAGTGGGAAATGGACATAGGAAAATGTATGGAATTGTTTCAATAACACGTTTAGGCTTTGTCACAGATGAGTCACGGCACAGCACCCACCTTCGACTTAGTGCCCTATTGATGTGTTGGACTACAACTCCCAGCATTCCTCTCACTGACTGTGGCTTTCTGGGAGTTATAGTCCAACACATCAGGAAGGCACCAGGCTGGGGATTATGGCAAATAGGAGGATGTGTCAAAGACATTTGAAAGAAGTAAAAGAGATGGCATCATGCAGATGTTCCAGGTATTATTCGTATAATTAATATTATTACTACCACCAATACCACACTATTACTACTGTGGGAGGTATTCTTTAGACAAGTTTTCCCCAACCTGACACTCTCCAAATGTTTTGTACAAGAACTCCAAGAATTTCTGACCATTGGCCATGGCGGCTGAGGCTGATTGGAATTGAATGTGTGGCATGCACCAGGTTGGAGAATGCACCAGCTTTCTGTCTCAGGGCTCAAACTATCTGGGGACATCCCTGAGTTTATGTTGGGTCATTAGAGCACAGGTGGGCAGCTGATGGGCTACTTTCCATGCTGCCCAGGGAGCTCCGCCCACTTTCCCTGCTGCCCAGCTGATCACCTATCACCTGAGTGGCAGGGAACAAGCCACTATCTTGATCAGAATCATTGGGCAGGGGCAGGAAGCTTTAACTCCCACTTCCAACAATCCCTCGCCAGGTGTGTGTACATGAGTTTCTGTGCAGTGTGTATGCACAAGAGTTCTTGCTTGAGAGGAGGCAAGGGAAAGGATGTGTGTTTGTTCACCTGTGCATAGGGTGTCCATATGGAAAGGAGGACAGGGCTCCTGTATCTTTAACAGTTGTAGAGAAAAGGGAATTTCAGCAGGTGTCATTGGCATGCATGCAGCACCTGGTGAAATTCCCTCTTCATCACAATAGTTAAAGCTGCAGGAGCCCAGCCCTCTTTTGTATCTAGTCACTGTAGTATAGCTCCTGCAGCTTTAACTGTTGTCATGAAGAGAGAATCTCACCAGGTGCTGCACGCATACAAATGACACCTGCTGAAATCCCCTTTCTATACAACTGTTAAAGATACAGGAGCCCTGTCCTCCTTTCCATATGGACCTTACCTGTGCACATACGTGTGTGCACCCCCGACCCACAGCCACATGCAGCCCTCAGGGAAGGAAAGTTTGCCCATCCCTGTGCTCAAGTAGCCTCGATGGCTTGAAGCACCTTTTATCAACTGCTCTTGATACACCAGCTATGACTGAACCTAGCTGGATGAGATGGCACAGCCCAGTCACTCAGACTCTGGGAATATCCTGTTTAGACTATGGCAGTGCATTGCACATAAGGCCCCCTTTAAAAGCTGCAGTTGTTTTCAAGTAAAGATTATTAACTGGAATAGGACACTTTGATCATCTTATGCCAGTGTTTTACCAGCTGCACTGGGTACCAGTCTGAGGCCAAGTTAAAGCACTAGTTGTAACCTATACTTTCTAAGGGGCTTTATTTATTTATTATTTATTACATTTGTATAAATACATTTGTATAAACATTCAGGCCCAGAATCTTTCTCGTTGGAGACAGGGGGTGGAAGAGGGTGGCTTCCCTGGGGCTCTTCTGAGGAACCTCCCTGCCGTTCCTCCTCCTCTGGTAAGTCCTGGGGAATGGGTGAAGCTGCAGTCTCTGCAACTTCTTCCTCCTCAGAGGAAGATTCTTCAGACGGACTCATGACAGCCTTCTTGATGGTGATACCTGGGCTATAAAATAGCCTCCCTAGAGAGTCTCACCTGGCACCTTCTTTATGCAGTTTTCAGCACCAGGTGAAAACCTTTTTATTCATCCAGGCCTTTTAAACACTCAACTCACTCTTGCTGCTTTAATGAGATTTTTTAATCTAAGCTGCTAATTATTCTATGCTGCCTTTGTTAAAAGGAAAGCTTTTTTATTCTGCATTTTATTGCTTGTTGTTCTCCTTAATTGTTGTATTTTCTATTTTTAAAAAAACATTTGGGTACAATGTCCCATCAACCAACCTTCTCTGTAAGCCACCCAGAGAAGGTTGGTTGATGGGCAGCCAGCAAAGCAAAAAAGTGACCCAAAGCCAACAAGTACACTGGATAATCGTGTCTTGCGCTGATATGCAGGTAGAGAAACTGCTGTTAAAGCAACATGGCAAGAAAACTTGTTTTTTAAAATAATACTGCACCAGCCAGGCATGCATGATGCATTTAAACATGCTTATCGGATGGTTTTATTATCTCCCTGAACAGACAGATAGATCTGCTGAAAAAGGAGCCCAGATTTCTGTGCAGTGATAAGCAATTAATTTATATAAAATTCCACTGAAATATCCACTGAAATAAGTTTTCAACTTTGCATAGAGAGTGAGTGCATCAGGCAAGTTGTGGAAGAGTGACATTACTCTACTGCCATCTTCTGGACCCTTTGAGTTATTGCTTTTCACTTTTATTTTGAATGGGAAAGTAAAATTACGGACAGATTTTTAGAACAGGTCCATCTTTCAAAGTAATGGCAAAAATTAATGCCCAGCAGCACAAATTCTGAAGGATAATAAAACCACTTCCAGAAGAAAAGTTATCTCAGCTTCAGTAGCAATAGCAATATTAACATCACGAAACAGAAAGTCACTCCTTCCCTTTTAGATTAATATCATCCATCTTTAGCCAGGGTTGGCCTCCCTTTTGGGTTCTTACATATGCAGTTTGACCTTTTAAAGTATTGTTACTCTATAAAGAAACCCCACATGGTATCCGGTTGGATCTCGCTGCAAAGCGCAAGTGGCAGCCATTCCATCATGTTGCTGTGCAGAGGAACAGAATGGAAGCTGGGCTATTCTACCACCTCTGCTGAAAGATCAGCTATCTGTTTGGCCCTCCCTCAACTGGCATCTACCTGGCAGCCATTCCACAATGAGCTATTCCCATCCCAACTGTTTTTTATAAGAACTGTGACTTTCAAAACTGGTGCCCGAGCTTCCTTTTTTTCTGTCTTTTTCCTCCTCTGTACCCATCGCTTTTCCTTCTGTGTCATGACTTAAACAGCCTATCTACACTACTGCTTTAAAATGGTTTAAAATGGTTTATAACAGTTTTGAGAACTGTTGGGACCCAGGACACACTCCATATACAGTTTTCAAAATGTTTTCAACGTGTTTTATCCTGCGTGTGTAGATAGGCTCTTAGACTGTAAGCCTGAGAGCAGAGATTGGCTTAGCACAGGTTTCTGAAAGCCTCTCTGGGAGCCTTTTTGGCTAAAGAGCAGGGCAGTAATGCTTTAAATATATAAACAGGTGAGACATTCAAAGGACCAGTGGAGCCTGGTGACTCCGAAGGCAGTGGGGTGGTGAATCCTCTCCAGGTTTCAGTCAGAACCACTCAGAACTCTAAAGGAGCTATCCAAACTGCTTTGCAACTAGTAACAATGGTGCTTCCTGCCTTGGAGAGCTCCTTTAGAGTTCTGGCTGGTTCTGACTGAAACCGGGAGTGGATTCACCATCCCCACTGACATCGGAGCCACCAGCCTTCACTGCAAAAGGCTGACTTCTGTAAAGTGTTTGCAAGAAGCAGTCAGACAATGATTCATTCTCCGTGACCTAAAGCTGTTTCTGCCCAATAAACAGGCAGAAGGGTGCTGCAGCAGGTTGTCCTTTGTTTACTTCAGGGAGGTTTTTCAGGGAAGGAAAACCTCGCTTTCCCAGAAGTTGGGGCTTCGGCCCAGGACACAGCTATGCTCTTCCCGGCTCTGACCCTTGGGGCTGGACAGGAGAAATCCACGTTCCTGGTCCCTTTGGGGGCAAGTCTCTTCCTCTAGCCCAGGAGTGGGCAACATGTGCCCTCCAGATGTTTTGGCCTACAACTCCCATGACCCCACACTGTTGGCTGTGCTGGCGAGGGTGGATGGGAGTTGTAGGCCAAATCCACAATAGACAGACCTTTGTGTCTTGTCCCTGTTGGGACTGCCTAGGGCAAACTCCTGCGCCTCCTTGTTCCCTCGGGGCAAGGGGTTGCCGGATCCGGCTTGCCCTCCTGGGTTATCTCAAACTGCTTGAAACAAGATCTACCAGGGCCTTTATAGGCTGCCACCACAGCTGCCCACCTCTCATTTTAAAAATGAGAAGTTGAAGCCATGGCACTTGGCAAATCATCCAGCGCAAAACTAAGCGGTCATCAGACCGCAGACCCTGCAACCTTCCGTGCCAGCGCCTTGGCTTTTGAAGTCACCGATCTCTGTGAGCGGCATTCATTCCTGAGTGCAGGATCTAGGGCATTGTTTTGGTGCAGAGTGCTGTGGCAGCCCCTTGCATATTTGCAAACTGTTCTCAAAAGCAAAACGCTCCGCTGCAGCACTCAAGAGAGCAGCAACTGGGGAATGAACCTAATCTAAATGGAAATATGATGCTGTGAGAGGAGTATCTTGCATTGTACCAACTTCCATTGGTGTAGGACAGAGATGGAGAAAGTCTTGTCTGACCCAATCCAGCCCACAAAGCTTCCAGAGACATGCACAGTCCCCTTGCTGGCATCACACCGACTTCAGTTTGTTAGCACTAGTACTAGCTAGGGAAACCCCGGTCTTATCTCCAATCAGCGGTCAGAGATAAGAGCTCTGTTGTCAGCTGTCAAGGGAAAGGGACTCAGATGACGACAGGAACATGGCTTCTTTCTTAGGTGGGGAACT
Organism: Anniella stebbinsi; assembly: GCA_029215795.1. NCBI lineage: Eukaryota > Metazoa > Chordata > Lepidosauria > Squamata > Anniellidae > Anniella > Anniella stebbinsi. Next base: position 357,288,040 of record JARDYH010000002.1, on the reverse strand, counting down.
ACCCCAGTGGGTGTCCCAGGAATCCACCTGGCCCTCGAGGCCTGAACAGTTTCCCACCCTTGGAGTAGGAGCATGCAAGTGTTCAGGTTTTGTGGAGTTTCAATAGGGAAGAGAATTCGAAAAGCTTGTGGAAAGGGAACCTTTCCGGTTTAAGTTACCAGCACACATATGGAACCCGAATTCAATATAGAACACAGATACCGCTTAGCTACCAGGTATTTCCTGTTCTTGAGGAACAACTGCATGACTACAGCCTGAGGCAACGGTTAGAATTTTTCCAGATTAGGAAACGCCAGAAAGCACATTTCTCGCACATCCCTACAGCAAACCCAACTCCTACCAAATGGAATGGGACGTAGCAGCCACAATTTGGGCTCACGAGCAAGACTGATCTGGCTTTTGAGGGGGTCAGGGAGTGTCACATGATCAACCTCTGGATTATTTCAAGGGGGATTCCTTCCTGGCCTATCTTGTTTCCCTGCATTTCAGCCAGAGCCAAGAGCAGGTGATGCATAGGCTGAGCGGGGTGGGCAGGCGGCGCGGGGTGGGCAGCGCGGGGTGGGCGGGAGGCGCAAGGCATGTGGGCGGGGGGGGCGGCGGGGGGCGGGCAGGCGGCGCGAGGCATGCGGGCGGCGCGGGGTGGGCAGCGCGGGCGGGGGGGGGGGGGAACCGGGATTTTGGTTCTCAAAATCTGGTCACTCTAGCCCTTCTAGGCTATGGGTGCCTTAATTACAATGGGCCTGTTCAGACAACACTTCAGGCTTTGTAGTTAGCAAAACTTTGGTTCTCTGGGGTTAGCACTAACCACAAGCCGTGCTGTCACACACAACACTTTAAGCTGCGGTTAGAGACGCTAACCCTGCTACAGATGGTCCGACTGTGGTTCATGAGTGACCAGGGTTTAACTAAGCAGACCATATGAAAAGGAGGACAGGGCTCCTGTAACTTTAACAGTTGTAGAGAAAAGGGAATTTCAGCCAGTGTCATTTGTATGCAATTAGTTCCTGGTGAAATTCCCTCTTCATCACAAAGTTGCAGGGGCCCTGCCTTCTTTTATATATGGTCACTCTAGTATAGTGCCTGCACCTTTAACTGCTGTGATGAAGAGGGAATTTTACCAGGGACTAATTACACACAAATGACACTGGCTGAAATTCCCTTTTCTCTGCAAATATAAAAGTTACATGAGCCCTGTCCTCCTTTTCATATGGTCAGCCTAGTAGCAAAACGTATCACACAAAACAACCCTGCTGCTTAACCAAAAGCCTTAACCAGCAGGGTTTAAGGTGACTTTTGAACAGGCCCAAAGAGTCTTGTGGCACTTTAAAAACACCAAGTTTATTATGCCATAAACCAAGCTTGCCCAACCTGAAACCCTCCAGATGTATTGCACAACAATGCCCATAGTCCCCAGCCAGCATGGCCAATGGACGATGCTGGGTGTTGTGGTCCAACATATCTGGAGGGGCCCAGGTTGGAGAAGGCCGGCATCTGATGAAGTGGACTGTAGTCCATGAAAGCTTATGCCATAATAAATGCGCTAGCAGTTTTCTACATGGGGTATCTATCATACGTGCATCATGCCCTACTCGTGGTTGTTTATAGGTTATTTAGATGACAGTGTGACCCTCCAGTTTCATTTCTGTCTTTAGCCAGCACTTTTGGCAAGTTTATTTAGAGCAGGGGAAATAAGTTATTTAATTGCGAAAGCCAAAAAACAAAATTCCCCTCTTGCATATTTGTACTATTTTGCTCTAGCACGGTGCCACCTAGAGGTTATGTAGTGGAAAAGCAGAAAAAGAAACACTCCTTGTGTAGCACTCTGATCTCAATTCTGCAGCAAAATCAAAAGTAGATGCAGCAGATTAACAGCCTCATGTAGAAAAGCTCTTAGTCTTTAAAATGCGACAAGTCTCTTAGTTGGGGGGGGGTATTTTGTTTTTTGGTGCAACAGACTAACATGGCTACACCTCTAGAAACTGTATTTAAATGTTGTTACTAAAAGAATTGTGATAGGAAATTGCATCTTAAGCTCCTCAGAATAAGCTCAGAAAAGCTATGAAAAAAAATATCCTGAAGTGGAAGTAAACACTCTTATTTTGTTCTTTCCACTGCCAGGTTTCTCCTCCAGATGCAATCATAGCTCTCTGCCTCAGACTAGGTAGAGAACCTGCTATCGCTCCACAATCCAGCAATTCCGGGACTTGTTTCTTCCTCGCTGAAGTATATTAATAGCAGCTCTTGAGCCTGGGATTAAAAGTGTACTCCTAAAACTGAGTTTTCTCTGGTGGTTAATATAACTTGCTTCTCTCTCTCTCTCTCCCTCCCTCCCTCCTTCTCTCTCCCTCTCTTTCTGCCAACGGAGAGCTTCTGCCGAAGATGACTCATTCTCAGAGTGGCAGCCCAAATGAACAGAGACGCTGTGATGTATGGGCTCGCGGCTGAGAGAGAAATATGAACTTGTCATAAAGGACCGCATCTGCCAACTTGAGCACAGCAGAAGCATTTTACAGGAATGTTTCGGAAGTGCTGCGTGGATCGCAGGTCTCCTTTCCTACTGCCGTCAGAACATCAAGTGCATGCCTTACTAGCTTTTAAAATTTTATTTTATTGGGGGGGGTAAAATAAGCATGATCTGTTTTGTAAGTACATCGTGTTTTGTAACTCTCTGTAGATTAAAAAAAAAAGAAGAAGGATTTGCTCTGGATGCAGCTTCACCCATGCACATTTGAAAAATAGGTGAACGTCTTAGAGGCCCCATTCACACATTCCAGTAAGGAGCTTAGAGCAGGGGTGTTGAACCTCAGGACTGTGGTCACAATCTAGAACTCTGGGGCTCCTTGTGGTTTCATGGCCTTCGTGCAATATTTTCCCCTTTCAAAAAAGCTGAAATGCCTTTGCAAAAGCTTAGTTTTTGGCTTTCAGATACAATACGCTGGTGTTTGCGGTATTTTGAGCTGTCCCTTCGTCCCCCTCCGCCGCTGGAATAAAGCCCCCCAAATCTTCTCCAAAACAGAATGTGGATGAAAAAAAAATCCTGCATCCTGGTTTAGCTTTCCCCAACCCCACCCCACTAAATCACATTACTACACCAGTGGAGGCCGGTGGTTCCGATGTCAGTGGAGCGGTGAATCCGCTCCGGGGTTCAGTCAGAACCAGTCAGAACTCGAAAGGAGCTATCCTAGGTGCGGAGCCAGTGTGTATCTGGTCAAGAGGGCAGGGCTCCTGCAGCTTTCACTGTTGTGATGAAGAGGGGATTTCCTCAGGTGCTGCATGCATACAAATGACACCTGCTGAAATCCCCTTCTCTATTCAACTGTTAAGACACAGGAGCCCAGTCCTCCTCTTCACACGGTCACCCTGACATGGAGGGCAAGTAGGCGATGGCAGGGCTGTAGAGAGGAACCCACTGAGGCCATTTTGCCTGAGCACCCCCCAAATCTGGTTCTGTCACTGTTTTACCACCACCACCACCCTCTTCACCACTGCACTGCAGAAAATGTACAGGGAGGCATGTGAATGTAGTTTTGCACATTCTCTATTAATGGCATAGAAAAAGAAAGGGGGGCGAAACTAACACCCTCCCCCCCCAAGCATTCAATATGTGGAAGGGAGAAGTATTTGGTCATGCAAAATGCACAAAGATGATATCTGGGCCAGCGAGGCAATGCAGAAGGAATAAAATAAGATGAAACTAAATAGGACAAGAATATTGGTGCAGACACAGCCCAAGTCAATTCACGGGGCACTTCTTTCCACAGGAGGCCATTTTCCTTCTGCCGTTGCTAACACAGAGCTGGAGCGAAATTAATGTTAAGTAGTAGCGGTAAATCATATCCCTTGAGTCATCTCTGTGGAAAGAAGCCAAATGACCTTCTCTTTCACAGTCAAGCTACCCTCATTTTTTCTTCTTCCCCAAACCGGAAGATTATTCCGTTTCCTCCTAATAGTGTCACTGAATTGAAGACTTCTGACACCCGGGTTGCCCATTATGTCACTTATGACATTACCATCTTCCTGCACACTTATCCTTTGTAGCCGATTATCACTGTAATAACCACACCATTCTTCTTCTAATTGTCTCCTCTGTGCTTTAGGGGAACGTTGGCAGTTCATTAGACTCCTCCGCCACAGGGTGACAGGAGCAACAAGCTGTGCAAACCTCGGTCCAGGATGCAAAAGTCGCCATGGCACAAGTCAGTCACAGAAATGGTCAGTTTTTAAAGTGCTGGAAGGAGAGGGAAGGACAAGGGAACAGGGCCGGCCCTACCGTTGAGCAGGATAAGGTGGTGCACTTCACCCCAGCCACAGTTTGAGGGGCTACCTGACGGAACGCCGCTCCCGACATGAACCTACCCATACACTATGCTCAGCATCTAAGGTCCTCCTCTGGGTGCCTGTTCCAAGGGAAGCTCGGAGGATTGCAACAAGGGAGAGGGCCTTCTCTGCGGTGGCCCCCCAATTATGGAACAATCTCCCCAATGAAGCCCGCCTGGCGCCAACATTGTTATCTTTTTGGTGCCTGGTCAAAACTTTTCTTTTCTCCCAGGCATTTAACAGCTGAAGTTGAGTTTTCAACTGAGTCTTTGGCCTGGCTGAAAGTTAAAAATTGTTTAAAATGTTAGCTGTTTTTACGTTTTATGGTTTTAAATTTGTTAGATTGACTTTTCATGTTCAATCTTTTAATTTTTGAAAACCGCCCAGAGAGCTTTGGCTATGGGTTGGTATAAAATTATTATTATTATTATTATTAATAATAATAATAATAATAATAATAACAACAACAACAATAATACCTTTCAAGTGCAGCCAACTGTCTATTAGATGCAGAACAACCTTATGCAGGTTTCACTCAGCGGTGCATTTAGGACCGGGCTTTCCGGGCGAAGTCCCTTGCACTGAGTGGCCCTTGGACTTAAAGTGTCATCAGATGAGGGTTTTATCGCACGCTTGTTACTCCCCACTTATAGATGTTCATGGGTCCTTTTGACGACGACATCCACTTCCCATGCATCTCCCGCTCCTTTTCACCTTCTTTCCGTCTCAAAATAGACCCCTTTAAATCCGATTTTTCTTTTGAAACGAAATGTGCTGCCATTTCCTGCTATGTGCAGGAAAAGCGGCGCGATAAAAACAGCCGCTGAATGGGCCACGTGGCCATTGTTTATTTCCTCTTTCTTCCCCTGTGTGAAGAAAGAGGACGTATCGTGGGACAGAAGCGGGGGGAAGGCGACAATAAGGAACCGTGATTCCCACCCCCCCCCCCACCCCAGTCTGATGATGCTCTTACCACACATGGCCTTTGGAAGACAGGCCAGGGGTGGCGGGGGAGCCATTAAACGATTAGATCCATAGTCTAAAATTACCAAACTGCATGTGGATGGTGTTTCGCTTTGGTAAAAATGTAAAAAACATCCCAGTTTAGGATGACATTCCTTTGCAAAACAGAATAACCCAGGCAGAACATGTCACTTTGTTTTGTACCTTGCCAGCCTCCCAGTTAAAAAATAAAATATAAAAAGCCTCACAAAAGAAAACAAGAAATCAAGAGGGATTGGGAATACGAAGGGTGCCAAAGGAGGTGCCTACGAGCCGTGGATGTCCATGGGTACCACATTGGGGCCTCAAGTGCTAGCGTATGAGTGGGGCGGGGGAGAATCCCCATGGAGATGTTTACTCTCATAACAGGAAAAAGATTGCAGAGTGGCAAACCTGAATTTTTAATAACGAAACTTGGACTTTCCTTGGGATGTAACAGCTCTTGTTTTTCAAGACCAATATCGTAGGAAAACTCAAAATGCAACGTGTGCATTTCAGGATGCTCTTCTTAATTATCCTGAAATTTATACCTTGTAGTTTGAGTTTTAGCTTTAAAAAAATCAGTATTTTAACACAAAACCTGGGAGTCCCCAAGAAAAGCCCAGATTTCCCTTTTCAAATTCTTTTTTTATTATTGTGGGGTAGACCGGGGGTGGGGGGTAGGGGGTAGGGGGGGGAGAGGCCATTCTGCTCTGGCATTAATTTTCCTTTTCCTTTTAATTTCAAATTGTACTTTGGTTTTCCGAAACGTCTTCCAGCTCTCCTGTACCACCATGAAGCAAAAACAACTTCAGGATCCAGCTAGGAATGAACTCGCCGGGACAAAGTTGAAGAACCTGATCTCGTGGGAAAAAAGGAAACATATTAAACTTACCAGTAATGTTAATAAATGTCACCCTAAGAGAAGAAGCAGGGGAGCCCTTACGATTAACAAGCGCTGTGAAAAACGGGGACTCGAGTTGAAGAGGCCATTCTGAAAAGGAATGCCGATCCCTATAGCTGCTCAGATGTTTTGCTTCATTTCTGTTTCTTCTTCTTCTTCTGCTCACCTCTTTAACCTTTCATTCTGCACTATCCATCTGTGCCAGACAAAAACTAGAAGTTGAAAAGCCTAATGCAGGCTCTGGGTTCTCTCTCCGCAACGACAGGACGGCATCTACTGGATGAGGAGTTGCAGATCTCGGATTGTCAAATGATGGATGCCCGCACGGCTGAGAATCTAATGAAAGTCTTGGGCCTCGTTTGTTTTTGTTTTTTGTTTTTTTAAAAAAAAGTCCAGAGTGGGGGTGGGGGGGACCTTCTTCAAGAGGTGAAAAAGCAAAAGAGCTTCTTTGCAAGATGGAAAGGATTGCCGGAGCATATCAAGCCACCCTTCCGTCTCTTTCAATACCTTGTCTTCAACGTCACAGAGAGCTAGTGCCTGTGTGTGTTATTGGGAGCTGGCAAAAGGTAAGAACATAAGAACGCAAGAAGAGCCCTGGCCAGCACTCTGTTCACACAGTGGCCAACCAGCTGTTGAACAGGGACCAACGAAGCAGATACGGTGCAGCAGCATCCCTCCCACCCATGTTCCCAAGCAAGCCATCAGGGCTAGTAGCCATTGGTAGTCTTCTCCTGTAGGAATTTATCCAACCCTCTTTTAATAAAGTATGAAGTCGTACTTCTGATTTAATGCGTTAAGTCAGCCTCCCCCAACCTGGGTGGGAAATGGACATGCTAGCTGGGGATGATGGGAGTTGTAGTCCTATTTATCCGCAGGTCACCAGGTTGGGGAAGGCTGTGCTCAGTGGAACGCACAGATCTCATGCACTTTGATCTCCATAAAGGTCAAAGCATTACTTTAAATCTGTATCTAGCATTTACATATTTTTCTTTCTTTGGTTTTTACTGTAGAGTAGTTGGAGGGCCCTTGATCTGGATCTTAAAAATCCCCAGCCCCCTCCACTAGGGTCCCAGTCCAGATCAGCCCCCCTGCACCTAATCTAAAGTAAAAGATGGGACGGGGAGATGTAGCCACTAGATACAGATTTAGGGCTTTTCTACATGAGGCTGTTAATCCAGCCTTCCCCAACCTGGTGCCTTCCAGACATTTTTTCCCTTCTCTCATAATACTAGAACCCAAAGGGGTCATTCCATGAAGCTGATGGATGGGAGATTCAGGACAAATAGAAGGAAGTACTTCTTCACACAGTGTGTAGTTTAACTATGGAATTCTCTACCACAAGATGTGGTGATGGCCACCAATTTGGATGGCTTTAAAACAGGGCTGGATAAATTCCTGGAGGAGAAGGCTGTCAATGGCTACTAATCCTGATGGCTAAGTGCTACCTTCAGTATCAGAAGCAGTAAGCTTATATGCAGCAGTTGCTGGGGAACATGGGTGGGAGCCTGCTGTTGCATCGTGTCCTGCTTGTGGGTCCCTGGTCAACAAGTGGTTGTGCACTGTGTGAACAGAGTGCTGGACTAGATGGACCCTTGGTTTGATCCAGCAAGGCTCTTCTTATGTTCTCATGTGTTGCTTTACAACTCCCATCATGGCTATGCTGGCTGGAAAGAATGTTAGGCCCCCTCCACAAGGATGCGCTTTTGCGCCCGGTTCGGCGATTATGCGCATTATCGCGGAGGCGCATTTACTCCTAATCCCTCTGCACAGGAGGCGGCGAGAGGCGGCGAAGCGCATTAATTGATGTCCAAAAAGCGCTTTACAAGAAGTTAATGCGCATAATCGCTTGTTCACACGGGGAAAATGCGCTTTAACGGCCGGAGCAAAATAAAACTCGCTATTTAACGCGCATTCGATAATGTGCATAATCCGGGAGATAACGCGCCTCTACGCCCGTTTTGCGCTCCGCTGGTGTGGAGGTAAAATTTATAATGAGCCTTCAAAGAGCATTAAACCTCTCTTGTGGAGGTACCCCTTAGTTGTAGTCCAAAACATCTGGAGGGCACCAGATTGAGGAAGGTTGATATATAAACCAGCATACACACAAAAGAAACAGAAGTGGTAGAGGAAGAAAAGACGACCAATTTCAGTCTGGGCACTTCCTCCATTTGCCGGACAAACGGAAGTGGCAGCAAAAATTAATCTGAATTCCCTCTCATGTCTTCCCGCAAGTATAACAAACTACCCTCCTGTTTGCCTTGACAAGAACTTCCTGAGCCATATCGAGTCTTCACTCATCAATGAGACCAAGATAGAGGCTACGCAAGATTAATTGCGCCAGAAGCGTCACATATTACGGCCCAAAATTCAGAGAGGTTAACGAGCCCCAACAAGAATGATGACGGACATTCTGGACTAAAGCCCTCCAGTCATGCTCTATTACATCACTTTTACTGATGGGTGCACGAAGGATACCTTTCATTGAAATCAAACGTCCAAAACGAAACTGTAATGAACAGAACGGTTCGGCGTAATGGTTGGAATTCATCTAAAAGGGTAAGTCAATCTTCTCTGGCCTGATGCGCTCTAGATGTGTTGAGGTACATCTCCCATCATCCCCTATCAGCCTTGGCCAATGGCATGCGCCAGTTTGGGGAGTCTGGAGTAAGTAAATCAGACAAGTTGCGATCCATGTATCAAAACTTTGATAGCAGTAGAGCTGTGTTTTCCTCTGTTAAATGTTGGGGATTTGAGACTACTCTAGATTTAATTCTGTTTCATCAATCAGAGCCCAAGCAGCTTAAATCCAGAAGTTTGGCCAAGCCTAAATCTGAGCATTTCTTTCCCCACAAGACATCCCATTAAGAATAAAACGTAGGACAGTTGGTTAAAAAGTAAACATGTGTTGCCTCTGGGAAAATATTTCTGGCCTTGAATTATGCATTGAAAAATAAAGGAGATAATAAATAACCCTTCTCTTTTTGTCCACCTTTTCTTTATGTTGACTCGCCCACATTAGGCTGATGAATAGGTCTCGGTAAAAGAGCAAACGGAAGACGAAGAGTCTCTTTTTACTTTTAAAACATGAATCCAAGTAGTAAATCTATGCCAGCCAGAACACATCCAGATGCTCTTCTGCAGAGAGAAAATATTTTTAAAGAGAGAGAGAGAGAGAGAGAGAGAGAGAGAGAGAAGATATTGATAAGAAATGCAACAGCGCCGGTGGCATTTTTCTTTTATCATTTTCCCCATAACTCATGACGTTTCAGAGTTGTTGTTATCCTCTAGATTGATGTGACATGTTCTATCTATTTTATTTTAAAAATACAGTTCGTGTCTTTCCATCACGGGTGGGTGGGTGGGTGGGTGGGTGGGTGTGTTTAGCAACTCCAACTGTCATAAGAGTCATAAAACTTATTTATTGGCTTCTTAGGAGGCTGTTTATCTGGACATTCCCTTGACTGTTCTGAATTTTCCTTTGGGCCATTTGAGAAGTTTGTGGCCAGTGGGGCAACCAAGCCACTCCAGCTAATCTGCTTAGACCAGGGATAAGTGACCTAGAGCCCTCCAATTATTTCAGACTACAAGTCCCATAATCCCTGATCCATGTCCATTCCGCTACTAGACAGTCTGATCCTGCAAGGGCTGTGCAAGAGCCCAGAGAGCTTCGGCTATGGGGCGGTATATAAGTGTAATAAATAATAATAATAATAATAATAATAATAATTCGCATAACCATCAGCCTTGCAGGGCATGCTTTTCCTATTCTGTTCATTTTACAATTGCTCATCTTGTTCTTAACATTTCTGACCTGCCATCCTACCTATTCCAGGGCACTCATGAGTTTCAGGGCAAGGGGCTTGACTGGATTGGCGATGCAGTTGAGAGGGACAAAACCAGGATGAGATGGGATTGGTCCCTGTATGGCCTAGTTCTTCAGACATAACCCTGGTTTATTGGACAGAGAACAAGAACACCCCCTCTTCTCCTTACTTCCTCCCTGTTCTATCAAGTCTTAATACAAGACTTCCAGGATTTGTGACATCCAGACCAGGATGCCATGCTGATTCTATTTGTTTTAATCAACCACCGAAGTACTTTGGGGTCATCAGCAAATCTGGCCATTTTACAGCTCGCTCCTAATTCCAGTTTGCTTATGGGTAATTTAAAAAGTACAAGGCTGAATACAAACCCTCGTGGACCCTGCTGTTTCAAGACCCTGCGTTCTGTTCTTTAACTAGTTACTGATCCATAAGAGGATCTCCCCTCTTTTCCCATGACTGATAAGTTTGCTCAGGAGTCTTTAGTGAGGGATTTTGTCAAACACCTTTTGGAAGTCCAGGTAAACAGTGTCTACTAGATCATGCCTGGTCACATGTTCATTGACACTCTCAAAGAATGCTGAAAGGTTACTGAGATAGGACTTACTTTTATGGAAGCGATGCTGATTCTTTCTCAGCAAGACTTGTTCTCCTATATGCTTATGAATTTTATTTTTAATAATGCTTTCCATCAATTTACCTGGAACAGACATTAAGCTAACTGTTCTGTAATCACCCATATCCACCCTGGATCCGTTTTGAAACATTTGTGCTACATTTTCCACTATCCATCCTCTGGTACAGAAGCTGATTTTAGGGACATGTTACATATTTTTGTTGGAAAATCAGCAGTTTCACATTTTAATTCTTTGATCCGTTTGCAATTTGTCAATACGGTCTAGAACTTCAAGCTTTTCTACACATGGCATATATTGTTTAGTTGCAACTTGTAAAACAGTATATGAAATTAAGATCAGACCCTTAGTTTATGGGACCATGCCTGTTTTGTATTTGTTTTCTTCTTCTTTTTTTCAAATTGCTCTCCCAAACTGTCTTCTGGATCAATTGCATATACAGGCACAAAATATTGCAGAGGCCATATTTTGGATCCCGGTCAAACTCTGCCAGAAATCATCTTCATTATAGCCCTATTCAGGAGTTATTATAAGTGGGGACACTCACCACATGAGCATGAATGGGGTCATGCCGAATAGTCCCAGCCCCTGATGTCACATCACAATGTACCTCCGCTCATTGGCATCTATGTGTACAGCATGGATGCCTGTAGTGGTTAGTCGTCCGTGTACAGCCACTGTCAAGATTTGCCTTGGTAAGTTCTTTTGGGGTGGGGGTGGGGGAAACTGTCTTGTTTTACTGTTATTTGCTATTTATTTATTTGTTACATTTTTTATACTGCCCGATAGCCGAGCCTCTCTGGGCAGTGAACAATTAAAACCATAAAAATACTATTATTGTTGTTATTATATCATCTCTTTCTCGCTCATGGCGGTTTTTCTAGATGGACATGACGGGCTTTGCCAAGCCATGCTGTCTTTTACAAATTCAGGAATTTCCTGACAATTGAGCATGTTTAAACTATGATTGCTTTCTGGATGTTGGTGTGGATGTATTTTGGTAGGCCCAGTTTCTGAAGGTTTCCTCTATAATGTTTTGGTGTGATGCCGGTGACTGATGTGACTAACGGAATAATTGTGACTTTTTCCTGTTGCCATAGTTCTTTGACTTCCATGGCCAGTGGTGTATATTTTTGTCTTTTTTCTTCTTCCTTTTCAACAACATTTTTGTCATTCGGTATTGCTATGTCGATGAGGTATGTGAGTTTTTCTTTTTTGTCTATGACCATTATGTCTGATCAGTTGCAGGGTATTGTCTTGTTGGTATGAATTGTTCTGTCCCAATATATTTTATGATCTGCATTTTCCAAGATTGTTTTGGGTGAGTATGTATAGTATGGTGTAGGTTATTTGATAAGGTTGAATTTGATGACCAGTTGTTGGTGAATTATTATTGCAGTTGTATTATGTCCGTCTGTATAGTCCATTTCTGCCAGAATTTTACATCCTCCTGTTATGTGGTTTATTGTTTCTTGGACTTGATGGCAATTCCTGCATAGGTCTGTTTTTACACTGTTATCTTTTATAATGTATTTTTGGTAGTTCTTGGTGGCTATATTGATCCTGTATAGCTATTAGGAATCCTATTATTATTATTATTATTATTATTACATTTATATGCTGCCCTTTAGCTGAAGCTGTATGGGTGGTTTACAAAGATTGAAAGACTGAACATTAAAAATCAATATACAAAATTTAAAAACATAAAAGCATAAAAAACAGCTAACATTTAAAACAATTATAAACTCTCAGCCAGGCCAAAACATCAGTTAAAATCTCAGTATAAGCTGTTAAATGCCTGAGAGAGAAAAAAAGTCTTAACCTGGTGAGGAAAAGATAACAATGTTGACACCAGGCAGTTCATAGTTGGGGGGCCACCACAGGAAAGGCCCTCTCCCTTGTTGCCATCCTTCGAAATTCCCTCGAAGTAGGCAACTGGAGGAGGACCTTAGATGTTAAGCATAGTGTATGGGTAGGTTCATGTCGGGAGAGCCGTTCCATCAGGTATTGTGGTCCCAAGCCATGTAAGGCTTTATAGCTTAAAACCAGCACCTTGAATCGAGCTCGGAAAAGTATACAATACATTTAAAATGTTAAAATCTAAGAGTGCAGTATAAAATCAAATAAATTACAATCCAGGGAAAGCCTGTATGAAGAGGTACATTTTTAGGAGGTGTTTCAAAGCTATTACATGTTGCCAGGAAGAACCTCAGCCCACCGTTGAGGTTCTTCGTGGTAACATTCTGTTCATTTCGGAATGGCCAGCAGGACCTCCTTTGAAGATCGCAAGTGTCATCTAGGTATATATAAGGGAAGGGGGTCTGCTAGGTATGCTGGTCCCAAGTTGTTTAGGGCTTTATAGGATAACATAGCCTTGTCTATGGCTCGGTAGCTAACAGGCAGCCAGTGCAGTTCTTTTAACACAGGTTTTATATGAGCAGAGCTAGGCATCCCTAGCTGCTGCGTTCTGCACTAACTGCAGCTTCCGAGCCACACACAAGGGTAACCCCACATAGAGCGCATTACAGTAGTCTAGTCATGAGGTTACCAGTGCATGAATGACCGTGGCTAGGCTATCCCTATCCAGGAACAAATGTCATGGGCATACCAACCAAAGTTGATAATGGGCGCTCGGGGCCACTGAGGTCACCTAGGCCTCCACTGACAAAGATGCATCCAGGAGCACCTCCAGACTACAGACCTGCTCCTTCAGAGGAGTGCAACCCCATCCAGAACAGGCAAACACCCCACTTCCCCGACCTGGGAACCACCAACCCACAGAGTCTCTGTCTTATCAGGATTCAGTTTCAGTTTATTGGCCCTCATCCAAGCCATAACGTCATTCAGGCACCGGTTCAGAAGGTGCACAACCTCTTCCGATTCAGGTGTCACAGAGAAATAGAGCTGGGTGTCATCAGCATACTGGTGACCCCTTGCCCCAAATCGCCTGATGTCTGCTCCCAATGGCTTCATATAGATATTAAATAACATTGGGGACAGGATGGTGCTCTGTGGTACCCCACAGTTCAGCTGCCATGGAGCTGAAGTGTAAGTCACCCAATGCTATTCTCCGGAACCAACCCTGCAGGTAGAAGTCAAACCACTGTAAATCGGTGCCTCCAACACCCAACTCCCAAAGGCAGCCTAGGAGGATACCGTGGTCAACGGTATCAAAAGCCGCTGAGAGGTCGAGAAGAAGTAGCAGGGTCTCATTCCCCCTGTCCCTCTCCCAAAGAAGGTCATCCGTCAGGGCGACCAAGACCGATTCCATCCCAAAACCGGCCCTAAATCCAGATTGGAAAGGATCCAGATGTTGCCATTTTGAATTGTGTTCTGCTGTTTTACTATTGCGGGGACCTGCAGGCCAGAATAGACCTGTTTTACATTAACCCATGCTGCTTCTCTTGAGGTGGTAGTACAGACTGTACCACATCAGTATGTAGATGGGAGATTACATTTTTCAAAATAATCTCCTGAATTTCAAACAAACAAACTCCCCATCAGTAGGAACCTGACACAGCAGGGTACAGCCTAGGTTGAATCTTTCACCCTGGTGTGCTAGACAATCCTCTGTTTGAAGGTCTGCCAGAAGACCATCCTCTCTTTGAAAGGATGTACAATCCAATGCCAATTTAAAGATAAAAGAACATAAGAAATGTTGCCCATCACCATTTACGGCTTCTTTAAATGAGCAGTTCATAGCACACTCATTACTGGCCACTCCCAGCAGTTTGCGGGTTGATTTCATGATGTCGTCAGCAGCCTGGATATCTCCCACAGTTTCCTCCCGATAATCCTTAAACCAGAGATAATCCAGCATCTATTTATGATGGGATTCATTTCGCCACTAGATGGTGCTGTTTCTTTGCAGCCTATCCTTTTCAATTCCATCTCGTGTGGTCACTGTTGGTGAAGGAGCCCGTTTGGAACACAAAAAGATCCAAGATCTGGTAAGAATACGGTTTTTTCCCCGAATGTAACGAATCTCTTAGCACCTGGACAGCAGGCTGAACAAGCAGGCACACAGGTTACCTGGTCACATTTTCCCACACTATGGTGAGATATACTGAATTTCTCGTTAAATTGTTATTATTTCTAAATATAATTTACTATATGCAAATGTTATGCAAATCTGCATCTTCTTTTCTTCCTTCCTTCCTTCCTTTTTTGGTGTGTGTGTGTGTTTTGTTTCCACTTTTTTTGATCGTCAGTGGCCACCCTATGAAGTGGTACAGTCTGCCTTATTCTGCTGCATGTGTAGACAAAAGCTGGGTGAGATCTATTCTTCACAGTGGGAGCTAGTGAGTCCGATGTCAGTAAGGCGTTGAGTTGAATCCGCACTGGGTTTCAGGCAGAACCAGCCAGAACTCTAAAGGAGACGTGACATCAAAGCCATCAGCCTCCGCTGACTTTTCTTTGCTCAGCCCATTTTGATGAATTCTCATTTTTGAGAACATGACAAGCTTTGATCAGGGCCCAGGATGAAGCATCCAGCGAGGGCTCCACCACAAGCAGCAATACAACTCAGATGTCTTTGAACAACCTCCTGCCTTACTAAATGGACTGTGTGGATCACCCCTAATGCACTGTGCACTGAACCTAAACAGAAAAGGTCTCACCGTTTAGTAGATAACTAAAAGGCTAATGGAATGCATCCAAAGGGTCATCTACTTCAGCAGCTATAATGGACTCCAAGTCAGTAAACCCTACGGCAAAGACAACAGTCTAGGAGAGGAATTAATTTGCGGTCTCTAGAGAACCGCCATGCTGATATAATTCACACAAAGCAAGTAGATCATATTTGTTTTTATGTCCTTGGATCGCAAGTTGATGAATTCGTTGATCAGCTCCGAACCCGGTTTCTTCCAGTTATAATGGCGCTCGTTTCCTGTATTTATGACGGCAGCTGAGCTTGCAAGAAACGCAGAAGACCATAACTGGCATTCTTTTTAGAAAAAAAGGAAACAATATTAAGAGGGGAGAGAGGCCTGGATCGCAGTGTGCTTGTTTGTAAAGCATGCATTTGTAGCAAGTCAGAGACTGCCACCAGCATGACTGAGATGGCCCGTTTCTACCACCGCTGCAGTAACAAGGCCTAATCCGAACTGGATCTGACCCTCGTAATTCTGTGAGCCGGGCTTCTCACCTTCGGTTCTCAGTGCTAAGATCCCACTCCGGAAAATGTGGCAAGTACTTCCAATTGCCTACAGCAGGAGGGGGCAGCATCTGGGCTATGGGCCTCGTGTGCCCACCCAGCTGCAGCAAAAGAAGTGGCAATTTTGGAAGAAAACAAGGTATGTGTCATTTGGAAGCAGGGCCATGGGAGCACGATTCCGCTTGTAGATCCACCTTTTGCACCTTGTTTCCTTCTAAAAATGTGAGAAGGGCCGTTGCTGCCATTGCTGCAGCATCAAATTTGGCAGCGGTGGGGGAGCAGGGCAAAATTTTAGCGGCAGGAAGAAGGGGCCCTCTCTGATGTACAGTGTGTGTGTTTCAACATAGGACCCCACCAGGTCTCCCTGGTGTGGATTCCAATCAATCTCTGAGGCTGAAGAAGAAACAGGGGAGGAAATTCTCCCAGACTCTCCAGGAGTCTAGGAGGAATCTTCCCAGGAGCCTATCGAACAGGAAGCCCAGACTCGGAGATCATCCTTTCCCCCTTCTCCCCCTCCCTGGGAACTCAGCCTTTGTCGGAGCGGGAGGGAGCATCGGAACGGACAGTTCCCAGCAACCGCTGCAGGGTCAAGCAAGCAGAGTTGAGAGGAGTTGGGAGGCGGTCCGCCAGACTAGCCACAGGCAGAGGTTACAGCTTGAAGACCCTCCCTGAAGGAGGGCTTCGGTAAAAGCCTATTGGGCATGGCGGGAAACCCTCCATTTAGTTGATAAGTAACTGCCTTGCTGTGTTAGGCCAATTAAACTTAGAGGATAGCTTCTAGCATTCACGCTCCCTTCAGGTGTGAAGAGGTGTGTATTTACTGAATAAAGCCTTTGTGGATGGTGCAGCAGACCTCTTTATTGTCTTACATCTCAGTGAGAGGGCTTGGAACCGCGACACCACGATGTTCTCACTGGGTCACTTTAAACCAGCCACTATATCTCTACCTTGCAGGGTAGGTGTGAGGATAAAATGTGGGGGACGGGGCAGGCAGACCATCGACACTGCCACAAACTCCTTAAAGGAAAGGCAGGGTATAAATACAATAAATAAATACTTCCCAAAAATTAGGATTATGGAGAAGAGCTTTCCAATCAAATGTTAAAGCCACAGAATTGCGCTTTTCTTTTCTTTTTTAGAAATTAACCAGACTTAGAGCTTTTCTACATGAGGTTGTTAATTGGTTTTTAATCTGCTGTATCGAGTTTCAGTTTCATCACAGAACTGAGATCTGAGCGCTACATGAGGAGCGTTTCCTTTCTGTTTTTCCACTACATAACCTCTAGGTGACAGTGTGGTATAGCAGAATAGTGCAAATACGCAAAAGGAAATCACCCCTTCTTTCGCTTTCACAATAGAAAGCCACCTTTTTCCTGCTCAAAAAACAAAACAAAAAAACCCTTGCGAAAGTGCTGTTTGACACAGGGCCTTTCTACACCTACAGGTGTAGAGGGAGGGAGGGGGGATGATCCCGGACGTACCTGCTTCCAAGAAGTGTGCTGCTTCCACAGCAGAAGTGTGACGTCCCGGGACATCGCACTCATCGCGGGTGCCATTTTTTTTTACACTTAAAGGAGCAGAGCTCAGCGGACAGGTAAGGAAGCCTCCTGCACATTCCCCACACACCCCACCCCCACCCTGGGGATGGTGGACTTGCTTCCTCCCCATGGGCACGGAGCCGTGCCGCGCCACACAACTGTGCCCATTTCAGGTGCCACACTTACTCCCAAGTAAGTGGGCACCAAGCGGGATGAGTGCCCACACCTCCCGCAGTCTCAGGATGGCCCCGAGACCGCTCAAAGAATTGGGTTTTCCCAGGGTTTCTTCATCCCCTGGAAAACCCATGCCCGTTCCCCCTGCCCCTGGGAGTCCCTATGCATCATTTGGATGCACAGGGAGCACCCAGGGACAACCCCAGGTCAAAAGGCAGGTGTAGAAACAGCCAGAGAAGCAAAACTGGAGGGTCATGACATCATCTAAAGAACCTGTACACAACCATGAGTGGGGAATGGTGAATACATGACAAATGCCTTGTGCAGAAAAGCTCTTATTATTCCGAGCCCTCCTTATAAGGCAATTCAAACACACTCAAATAGTACAGCCCTGTTGTTAGTATGCCACCTTTCAAAGGCATCCCTAAAATCTTCCTAGAATTCATTGGAACAGCAGGGAATAGCATTTTACCAGGGATAGGTAACCCCCAAAAAAGTGATGCGCAAAAGGCAGTTGGAGTGTTTATGTCAGACATTGATGTCACACGTGCCAGTTATTTTGCATGGTAAAGACATTTTGGTGACAGTGGAAACTGTCAAATTGCAGATTTTGTTGGCTTGCTTCCTGCGGCCCTCTTAATCATCAACCTGTAACACGTAGCTGTTTCGAGATATGCAGAAAGTGGACCTGAAGAGCAAACTTGCTTTGTTGATAAGTGAAAAGGTCAGAGACCTTTACTGGCCCTGTTCAGAAGACACCTTAGACCACAGTGGTTAAAGCTTTTTTTTGTTAACAAAAAAGCCTGAACCACTGTGGTATAAGGTGTCTTCTAAACAGGGCCACTGCATCCCTTGAAACCAGAGATGGCCCTGCTTCAGAAGGTACCAGAAGGAGTGAAAACAGAAACCGATCTCTGAACGGTGCAGCAAGACTTTTGAAAGGGTTTGCTCTAGCGAGAAGGGGCAGGGTCCGCTTCAGGCAGCAAAACGCCTTTTGAGCTGGCACTGTTGAAAGCCTCAACAGCAGCATCCTACTCATTTACCCCAGCCACAGGAATTACAATACATCTGATCCTGGAAGTAATCTATACCCATCGGTGGCTAGTAAACATTCATAGCCTTATCGTCCATTAATTTGTACAATCCCCTTTGAAAGCCATCGGTACATCTTGTAGCAGCAAATTCCATAGTTTAACTATGTGCTGTGTGAAGAAGTCCTTCCTTCGATCTGTCCTGAATCTCCCACCAATCAGCTTCATGGGAGGACCCCTTTGGGTTCTTGTATTATGAGAGAGGGAGAAAAATGTCTCCCTATCCACATTCTCCACACCAAGCATGATTTTGCACACCTGAATCATGTCTCCCCTTAGACTCCTCTTTTCTAAGTGAAACAGCCCCTCACACATTGTAAACTTTCCTCATAGGGGAGTTGCTCCAGCTCCTTGATCATTGCCGCTTTCTGTCCTTTGACCAAAACTGTACATACTATTCTAAGTGTGGTTGCGCCATAGATTTATATAAGGGCTGTATGATATTAGCAGTTTTATTCTCAGTTCCTTTCCTAATTATGCCTAACGTGGAATTTGCCTTTTCACGGCAGCCACACACTGGGTTGACATTTCCATTGAGCTGACCACCACAACCCCAAGATCTCTTTCTTGATCAATCGTGCATTGCAGATCCTGCACTGAACAGGGGAGACAAATGACCTCCAAAGTCCTTTCCAGCTACAAAATTCAATCATTCTACAATGTTCACCTTTCTTCTGAAAAAGTCATATATATGTATGCATAGCTCCAAGGATTGGGGAGGGGAGATACTCTGGTGATGGCCCAGGCACTAGCCAATAGGAGCTTACCGTGATCAACTTTTCTCCAAGATTGGAAAAACCGATCCAGGACAGAAAAAAGTCCACTTGTTTACAGGGCCCGAAAAGGCTTTCAACCCAGGATGCCACATATAACATATGCTGTTTATCTTCACCCACCGATCACTTAATGGGGATGTCAAGGAGCAAATGTACTGCAAATTGTTCTGTGCAACTCAAAGTTGTGCTTGCACCAAGGAAGTCTAACCAATAAAGAAAGAAATGAAGCTGGGGAGGGGGAGGGGGAGGTGTGGGTAGATGAAGGCCAAAGAGCAAAACAAGGATTTAAAAATATATCCTGAAGAGAGAGAGAGAGAGAAATTGTATATTTCCAGAAATAGTCCAACACTCTCTTTTCGGTCTCTGCAGGAGGGAGTTCAAAGTGCATTTCCTTTGCCATGCAAACCAGAGAGAATTTTTTATAACTGTGTGCAAACAGATCTAAAATTCACAAAGCCTCTCTCACATCTCCTGTGTGTTCCCTCCTTGCACTCCTCTGCTAGCCTTCCGCAACTGATGAAGAGAGGGGGAAATTACAGCAATTCCCAGAGGACTGCCCAGGCACAGGGTTGGCTGGTGGTGCTCCTCAGCTTCTTGCAAGTAAAGAACATGGGCTGCTGCAATTTTGGACTTCTGAATCGAGCCCTTTTGAAAGCCTTCGCCAGAAATAAAAACATAGAGCAACCCAAGCACCACCGTCTGGTGAAAAATCAATCCTACAGCTTTCTTAGCCATGAGTTTTCCAGAGGGGCAGCTGTCTTCGCCTGCGGCAGCCAAAGCAACAGAGTTTTGCAGCACCTTCTGGACAAAAAAAAGGAAGGCAGGATTGTGGCCTAAGCTTTCGTGGGCCAGAGTCCACTTCATCTTCAATTGCCTTTGAGCAGGGAGAACAACAGGCTTGAGGGTCTCCTGGGCGAGGTGTCTTTTAATCCCTCCCACCGTCACTCTGGTGGGGGCCCACAGCAAACATACCTGGCAGATGGAGGGATGCCACAGGCAGCAGCAGCAGGAATTGGCAATGGGGCCAGCATGGTGCAGATTAGCAAAGCATGCTTTTCATGCAGAAGGTCCCAAGTTTTATCTCTAGGTAGGTAGGGCTGGGGGGGAGGGGGGAAGCCTGCCTGAACCCCTGGAGAGCTACTGCTGCCAGTCAGTGTTGACAATACTGGGCTAGATGGACCAACTGTGTTCCTATGCAATATCTTAATTTCACCAGAATAGTTCGGGACCCTTGTCAGGTCTCCAAGGTAACTGGGGTAAACTAAGATGGCGGCTGCACTTGCTTTGCCAGGTATTTTTCATAGCTATGTCAGATCTTGAAATCTAAGCAGTTTAGTTAGATGCTATTGCAATCTGATATATGTTGGCATGACTACCAGAGCTATCTATGCCCTAAACATGATGGATGTGGCTTTAAAGCTTATGCTTTGGTTCCAAGAGAGCAATTTACCCAGTAATAGATATTTACATTCCTAAAATCTAAGCTATTAGTTCAGACCTCCAGCAAGAACAATGAACCCCCCTATTGGCAGCCCAATGGGCAGAGGAAGAGAGAGAGAGAGAGAGAGAGAGAGAGAGAGAGAGAGAGAGAGAGAGAATGGTCCCACCCACTGAAATATACTGTTCATTCCCCACAATCCCTCCACAATACATCATCTCATCAAAGCGACAGAGGAGCAGAAGAGGTTTAGTTTGGCTGTCTTGAACACCTTTCAGATGAGATTAGTTTGCAATCCTATACCTCTTGGGAGTAAGCCCTAGTGAATTCAGTGGCACTGACTTCTGAGAAGACAAGTATAGGAGTCAACCTTCTCCAGCTTGGTGCTCTCCAGATGTGTTGCACTTCAACTCTCATGTTATGTGTTATGGGGAAGACAAAAATCATTTCATACTTAATTTTAAAATAATACTGATGCATGAAAGTATTAGGTGGTAGCTCTGCCCTTGATCTCACACTGCTGAACAAGTAAGAGAAATCCTTTATCTGATATTCAAGAAACAGACATCCTATGCCATGTGTTGAAAACTAATGTTGACGTTTGAAGGGCTATCCGGATTACCGTAGGTATTCAAGATTCATTCATTGTTGTTTCATTTGGTTTATACAGTTTATTTAAAATGATGCAGCTCTTTTGTAGTTCCTTGATTGATCACAATGCTGGAAAACATCATACTTTAGTACAGATGTGGGCAGAAAATAGATATATCCTGATGGTTTGGACATCAACTCTCGGCATTCCTGACAACTGCCCATGCTGATAGGGGCTTTTACAAGTTGAATTCTAAAACATCTGGAGATCTACATTCTGCCTTCTTCTTGAACAACATTCACCAACCTGGTGCCTGTCAGATGTGTTGGGTTGCAACTCTCAACATAAGGAGATGCTCTAAGAAATGAGAAGTAGCTGGTCCTAAGTTGTTCATCATCATTTCCCACAACCCCACAGTCACCTCTGCATATCAAATTGCATAACTAGATTTTTGAGATGACAAGTCCCAGCATTCCTGACCATGGGACATACTGACTTGCAATGATGGGAGTTGTAGTCCAACACCTTTGGAGGGCACCAGGTTGGGGAAGGGCTGCTCTAAACAAAAAAAGAGAAGTAGGTGGCCCTAAGTTGTTCGTGATCAGTTTTCCACAACCCCACAGTCACCTCTGCATATCATATTCTCCATCCTGTCCTCATGGTTTATCTACTTTGGGAGAATGAGAATTTCACTTGCACTTTCTGCCTCCTTAGCGAGGATGTGGTGTTAAGGCTTGGGAGCCTTAACTTCCAATTTCCCTGCTTTTTGGTGCTTGGTTGGAAACTGTGGAGCCTTAACGTTGTTTTTGTAAACCGTAGGTTTTTTGTTTAATGAATTTCATGGCTTTGTGTAACGGATGACTGGATATTACACAGTTGACAAGCAGCCAGCATCAGCTAGGATGTTACATCATTCTGACATCCAATATAAAATCAAAGCTAGTGACATGTGTTGCACCCACTTTTCAAAATAATAAATGAACCCCAGAAGTTATGCTCTCTCACTTGAAATCTGAGGGGTCTCATTTGAATTTTTCAATAGCCAATGTCCAGAAATAAAAGCTTTCTATGACTGACTCGTGAAAAGAAGCATTTCATGTTTTGTGTCTGTATTTGGAGAGAACCTGAAAAAAAATTCTACTGGACTAAAAATTCCCTGATTAATTCTGGAAGCACACAAGATGATACAGGAAAATATCCTAAATTAGAATAAGTTACAGTTTACTATATTAATTATTATAGCTCATTTTATGCTACATGCTTTTTCTTCCTGTTTGCATCTTAAAGTAGCAGATTGTGATCATGTTTGTAGTCAAGTTTCAAGCCTGCATGGGCTGCATTTCCATCCATAGATATTTACTTAAAAAACCCATTGAATTTCCTTGGTTCTTTAAAAGCAACGTATTTGCTTTTAGATTTGCCACTCTCAGCACTCTGCGCGTGCTATGTATGCCTGCTCTGTCTACCCTATTGTTCCCTGCAAGGCCCAGCCAGGGGAGGTCAGTAAATTAAACCAAGGGATGAAGGATGGGATTCCATCAAGTTCAGCTGAGAGCATTTGCTGTAGGACATGGACCTAACAGGAACGGTGAGGTCAGGATTCTGGCAGACCCATTTAAGCAACTTTATGGCTTGATAGTTCTCTGTTTGGTAGCCTGCAGAAGCCTCATAAAGCAATGGGCATATGAACACTGTCATTATGGTCTGCCACTTTGTCTTAAGTAGTCTGAGGTCCAGACCTCTTCAGAAGGGGGAATAGTGTCATGTTATAGGGTGACCACATGGAAAGGAGGACAAGCCATCCAAAATGGTGGCCAGCACAACATCTTGTGATACTAAATTCTATAGTTAACCAGAACTGTACACAGTATTCTAAGTGTGGTCACACCATAGATTTGTATAAAGGCAGTATGAGACTGGCAGTTTTATTCTCAATTACTTTTCTTATAATGCCTAACATGGAGTTTGCTGTCGTTACAGCTGCCACACACTGGGTTGACATTTTCACTGAGCTGTCAACCACATTCCCAAGTTTTTTTTTTCTTGTTTAGTCACTGCAGGCTCAGATCCCATCAGTGTATATGTGATGTTGGGATGCTTTGCTCCAGTGTGCATCACTTTACAAATGCTTACGTAGAACTGTTGTTGCCATTTTGATGCCCATTTTCACACTATGCAGAGATTATTTTGGAGCTCTTGGTAATCTCACTTCATTTTAAAAACCCTAAATATTTTGAGGTCAGCAGCAAATTTGGCCATCTCACTGCTCACTCCTATATGCATGTTGTGAAGAAAGTGGATAGGGAGGCAGTTTCTCCCTTTCTCATAATATTAGAATGAGGGTGGAAGTGAGCAGTGACGTAGCCACGTTTGGTGATGTTACCAAATTATTTAGTCTTGCTAAAACAATGGAGGATTGTGAGGAGCTCCATAAAGATCTCTGCATACTGAGAGAATGGCCATGAAAAGGGCAAATGTTGTTCAATGTAAGCAAGTGTAAAGTGATGCACATTGGGGGATCACAATTTCACATATACACTAACAGGCTCTGAGCTAATTAGCGGTGACTGACCAAGAAAGAGTTTGGAGCAGGGGAGGTGGACAGCTTGATGAAAATGTTGATCCGGCTGCTGTGAAAAAGGCAACCTCCGTGTAAGGCGTAATTAGGAAAAGAATCCTAATTCTTGAAGACTAATATGAAAAATAGTAGGTTCTCTGATTTGCACTTGATGTATGTGGATTCTTTAATCTTATTATAGTAAAAATAACATATTTTAGTTTTAGATTCATGACTGTATTAGCAGTAAGTTAGTTGGGAAACAAAAGGATTAGGAAGTGCAAAAAGTGAGTGTATTGCATCATTTGTGACAGCTCTATTCATACATAGTTTATGGTATGTAGTAAGTAAAGAACAAACCTAAGGATGCCTTTCTGTGTGTATATATGAAAGAGGCAGGCACACAGACATAGACAGTGGGCCAAGCCTAAATTTCCAGCCTAATCTATTTTACAGGGTTGTTGTGAGGGTAAAAGTAGCACATGCCATACACCCAAACATTACCAAACATTTGTTTTACATTTCTGTGAAAGTGAGCAGCAGAAGAAACTCACTAGATGGTTTTGAGCCAGTCATAGACTCTTAGCCTAACCTACCTCATGGGTTTTTGTGGCGGGAGATATGGCACTTGAAAGAATGATCAGTCTAGGGCTTTCCCCTTCCTCCTTACTAGAGAAGCTTCTTTGCAACTGATCAACTAAATGGAGTCTGAACATCCTCTTATATCACTACATCTGACCCAGTACCAAGAATAGCCATGTGGGTGTTTAGAAATGTTGCTCAATTTAATTTTAATCTATCCAAGTTTGGATTTTTATTTTTATTTTTTTGCTCTAAAAATAGCCTGTGGTCAATGAATCCTATATTAAGCCTGTCAAAGATGTTGGTACTGGAGATAACAATACACAATAGTTTTGTTCAACCTGATCAAAAAATATTAGAAAAGCTAAGAGAATTTAGAATGTCACTGACTCTTCTACCCTACAGGGTTGTTGTGCTGATAAAATGGATTATGTAAGCCACCTTAGGTTCCTTGCAAGAAGAAAAAAAGGCAGGATATAAATGTAACATTAATAAATGTATTACTACTTCTACTAATTATTATTATTATTATTAATTATATTAACAATGAAGGAATAAAAATTCTTTAAAAATCAAATACATGGAATTTTTTTTAAAAAAAAGAAAAAGAGGGGGGAGCTTAACCTCTTCTCTTACAAAAAGCCTTGGTCCCTAAATACACAGAGCTCTCAAAGAGAAGTACAGCCAAATCTACACACCCTTCAAGCTAGTGCATGGAGAATGAGACTCATTGCACTCAGTGGAACTTACTTCTGAGTAGACATGCCTTGGATTGAATTGATATGAAAATTAATGATCAGCAGCCATAATCAAATGAACATACACACATGCAAAGCATGCAAGCAAGTTGTTAATTGTAGAGTTATAGTGCTGTAAAGGAGAGGGAATTCTCACTCACATCTCTCCCTCTCTGCCTTCTAAGGTTCCAGACTGTTTTTTTAAAATAAAGGCTACAATCTTCTACACACTTACCTGGGAGTAAGACCATTGCATTCAGTCAATGGAACTTACTTCTGAGAAGCGACTACAGCACTGTCTTTGCTAGAGGAAGCAGCCATTGTAGCTGATGTGGGGGGGGAGAGACTCTACTGAACGTGTGCAGTGTGCCTCTTTAAGAAATCGGATTTCTTAAAGAGGCACAGTTTAAATTTAATAAAATCCACTTAAGCGAATTTTTAAAAAAGAAAAGCAGTTCCACCTACATTAGAACGGGAGGAAGTAGACCCTGCCATTGGATTAATGAATAAGGCTCCCTGAAGGTAAGGACAGCTACGCAAAAATAGTCGCAACCCCTGAATTCAATTTTCGGTTTCGGATTCAGGGGATTCTTTAATCTTTTTACTTTAAACTGCTCTCCTTCCCTCGGTCTTTCACCAATCTTCTTGAAATTTTCAGGTAATGTAAAACAAACATTTCTTTCTGGCACCTGTAAATTTCAGAGAGATTGGTGAAACAGTTTCGATTTTATGGCTGTATTTTTTGTGAACCACCCAGAGAGCTTTGGCTATTGGACGGTGTAGAAATGAAATAAAATAAATAAATACAAATGGAAGTCAATGACATCTGAGCGCCCCACCCCCTCACCCCCAAATTCAAAGAATGTTAAAGTGCATTTGCACAAGAGGAAAAAACTCATCTGGAAGGACTGTATGAACTTTTGTGAATAAACAAAAGATAAGGTAGTCTTATCTCATTACTTTAATGACAGTTTAACTCAGCAGGTAGGTGGATTTGACACGAACCTGTACAAAATTTAAAGAGGGTTGCATTTTTTTACTGTCATCTCGATCTAACCCAAAGTTATGGCTTGTCCAACATGTTGGCGTGTAAGCTGATTTGTAGCTGAAGGGGATTTAATTGGTTGGGTGCCATTTATCTTAGTGTGTTTTTAATTTATTTTGTTTTTAACGACATGTTTTAAGTGAAGGTTGTGTTTTAAATCTGAATTTTATTACTCTTCACCTCTTTGAGTGTCATTTTGGGTAGAAAGCCAGGATATGAATTCAATAAAACAAACAACCCTTTTATATCATGGATGGAGAAGCCTTTGTCTGTTGAGGCTACTTCATTTATTTATTTATTTATTTATTTATTACATTTCTATACCACCCAATAGCCAAAGATCTCTGGGTGGTTCACAAAAATTAAAACCATCCTTTCCATTTGGAAAGGAGGACAGGGCTCCCGTATCTTTAACAGTTGTACAGAAAAGGGAATTTCAGCAGGTGTCATTTGTAGGCATGCAGCCCCTGGTGAAATTCCCTCTTCATCACAACAGTTCAAGCTGCAGGAGCCCTGCCCTCTTTTGTATCTGGTCCCTCTAGTATAGCTCCTGCAGCTTGAAGTGTGACGTGATGAAGAGGGAATTTCACCAGGTGCTGCATGCATACCAATGACACCTGTTGAAATTCTCTTTTCAATACAACTGTGTAAGATACAGGAGCCCTGTCCTCTGTTCCATATGGACACCCTATAAAGAGGCAGACAAATTTCCCCAAGGTTTTCTGGAGTGGACAGGTCTCCTACCCTACAGGGGACAGTCCTCCATTTGAAGATATCCTCTGTTTGAAAGGCCATCCCATCCACACCCAATTTAAAGATCAAGAATCATAGGAAAAGAAGGGAGCCACAGAGGCCTTGAAGTTGCCCATCCATAATTAGCAGACCAGCCAGCAGACTGAGCAAGGCACACAGCTCACCTAGTCACAGCCTTCCCCACTACATGGACTAAATTTCTATTTAAATTATAATTATTATCCCTAAACTTACATTTATACGTATAAATTAGCATATGCAAATGAAATACAAATGGGTGCCCTATTTTTCTGGCGATGTGTTTGCGCTTTGTTGGCAATGTGGAAATGTCTGCCTTGCTTTGCACCTGGCTCACTTCCTCCTTTCCTACACAAATGTGCCAGATTGAATAAGCGGACTCCAGCAGGACACGCCCTAAAGCTCGCTTTATGGATGCGCTTATCTGGAGTTAAAGAGAGCGATCCTCTTCCTTCTGTACGCGGACAGCAGGGTTCAGTAAGAGTCCTCCCAGACTGCGGAATGACCTGCCGGAGGAGATTCGTCAACTTAACAGTCTTTCAGAATTTAAGAAAGCTATAAAGACTAGTCTTTTCCGGCAGGCATATCCAGTGGAATTTTAGAATGTTTTTAGGCTGGTTTTAGGATGTTTTATTGCTATTTTAATAATGTGTACCACGTTTTTAAAAAGTTTTATGTATTTTATCATATTTTATATTTACTGTTGTTCCCCGCCTTGATCCAAACGGAGAGGCAGGTAAGAGATAAATTATTATTATTATTATTATTATTATTATTATTATTATGTATCAGCCTCTGGCCTTCCTGTCCCTTACTTTGAGCCATTCAGTGTCCTGTCCTGACGCAGCGCTGCTCCTACCGCAAGGGCCAACGAGACCACATTACGTCAGTCCTTTTCCAGTTTCACTGGCTGCCAGCCCAGGTCCGGGACTGATTCAAAGTGCTGGTATTAATGCTCAAAGCCCTAAACGGCTTGGGGCCAGGTTATCTGGAGGAATACCTCCTCCCATATGTACCTGCCCGAACCCTAAGATCATTTTCAGGGGGTCCTTCTCAGTGAGCACCTGCTAAAGGAAGTGAGGCAGGTGGCTACCAGGAGGAGGGCCTTCTCTGCTGTGGCACCCCGGCTGTGGAACGAGCTCCCTAGAGAGGTTCGCCTGGCATCTATATTATACTCCTTTAGACGCCAGGTGA
Source organism: Anniella stebbinsi (assembly GCA_029215795.1). NCBI lineage: Eukaryota > Metazoa > Chordata > Lepidosauria > Squamata > Anniellidae > Anniella > Anniella stebbinsi. Next base: position 357,259,732 of record JARDYH010000002.1, on the reverse strand, counting down.
AGACCTTGTTATATTCTCAGTATTTTAACCGTTCATCAGTTTAATTTTTAACTTAGACGCCCTCTAGATGGATTCCGTTTGACGCCTGGTTAGCCGATTATGCGCATATTCGCTGAAGTGCTTTATCATAAATGTTTGTATGCAGGAGGTAATTGAGCACTCAACTGGTGACCTTACCGGTTGTTTCAAATGCGCTTTACAAGTAGTTAATGCGGAGAATTGCTTGTTCACATAGTCAAAATGCGCTTTTAACGGCCGGAGCAAAATAAAACTCGCTATTTAACGCGCATTCGATAATGCGCATAATCGGAGAGAAAACGTGCCTCTGCGCCCGATTTGCACTCCGTTCTTGTAGAGGTAAATTTTTTAATGCGCCTTGAAAGAGCTTTAAATGCCTCTTGTAGAGGCAGCCCTTGATGTTTAAACTTGTATTTTAAATCTGTATTAATTTCTGCATGGCTGCTTGGTTTTATCCTGGTTGTGCTTTTATACTGTATTTTATATCATGTTTTCATATTGTTGTTTGTTTTATATTTTTAATGGTTTCCGTGGTTTTAATTTTAGTAAACCGCCCAGAGAGCTTCGGCTATTGGGCGGTACAGAAATGCAGTAAATAAATAAATAAGGGTGCCAGGCTCTCTGCAGAGTCCACAGCGGACGCCAAACCAGAGAGGGGTGTTGTTGTTGCTGCACTTCTACAAGGAGCCGTGGCCACTAACGCGAAGGAGGCATAACCGCAGCCATCATGAGGCCGGCAAACATAGAAACACGTCCTTGAACACGAGCATGGGAAGACCCCCTTAGGATAACGTTGAAAACTGCAGAATCTGCAGAAGGGATGAAAGAATCTTTTCTCTCTCCCCCCACCCCCAGATTTCTGCTGCAACACTCTGGCCATGAACCTGTCGTCTATTACATCAATTCCTGTTGGTTTTGGCTATTTTTCAAAGGAATCAACCGACCTGTTGACTTAAACCTTGTTCATGAACTCTCATTGAAAGCTAAGCATTTGACTTTGAGGATGTTTGATACCCTTGCTTGTTTGGGGAACCCTTTTTTAGGTAAAGTATTGCCAATTATCCCATATTTTACTTATATTAGTTATCATAAGGATCAGATCAAAGACCACCAAGTCCATCATGCTCTTTCCCACAGTGACCAATCAGATGCCTCCAGGAAGCCTGCAAGCAGGGCATGAAGAGGGCAATCACCAGGGCCGGTCCAAGATATTTTGCTGCCCCGGGTGAAAAAACAAAATAGTGCCCCCTTGCATTCCACAGCTGGATTAATCTTCCTTCACCATTGATGATGGGACAGCATCCTCCAACACACCTGAGGGCAGCATCCTAGCTGTGTGGCCCAGTTCTCTCCTCCAAACCCTTGCTGCCACCTCCCAGCATTGGCTGCCTGAGGCCATTGCCTCACTTTGCCGAATGATAGAGCCGGTCCTGGGAATCACCATCTCTCAATGTTGTTCCCCCAGAAGTTGGAATTCGTAGTGCAATCCTATTCATGTCTATTCAGAAGTCCCATTCAATTGGGCTTACCCATAGGCTAATGGGTATAGGATTACAAGATCAGCATCACAATGACCCTGTTCAGATGACACACTAAGCCATGGTGGTTATGCGTTTTGAGCTAAATATTAAGGCTTAGTGTTTAAACATGCTCACTAACTAGGGTGACCATATCCTGTATCTTTAACTCCTATATCTTTAACAGTTGCATGGAAAAGGGAATTTCAGCAGGTGTCATTTGTATGCGTGCAGCACCTGGTGAAATTCCCTCTTCATCACAGCAGTTAAAGGTGCAGGAGCCTTGCCCTCTTTTGTATCTGGTCCCTCTAGTATAGCTCCTGCAGATTGAAGTGTGCACTTTGGGGCAAAAAAAATCCCAACTTCAAATATAAGCTGATGAGATCTGAGCTAGCAGTGACAGACCAAGAAAGAGATCTTGAGCTTGTGATGGACAGCTTGATGAAAATGTCAGCCGAGTGTCACTGCTGTGAAAAAGGCAAACTCCATGTTAGGCACAATTAGGAAAGGAATTGACAATAAACATTTCTACTATCATACTGCCCTTATACCAATCTGTGGTCCAACCACACTTCAAATGCTGGTCGCTGCACCTAAAGAAGATACTGTACAGTTGGAAAAAGTGCAGAAAGGGGCAACTAAAGTGATCAAGGGACTGGAGCAACTCTCCTGTGAGGGAAGGTTGCAGCTGTTTAGCTTGGAAAAAAGGAGGCCAAAGGGAGACGTGATAGAAGTGAACATAATTATGCATGGTGTGGAGAATGGGAGGCATATTTCTCCCTCTCTCAAAATACTAGAACCCAACGGGCTTATCCCATGGAGCTGATTAGTGGGAGATTCAGAACAGTTAAAAGGAAGGACTTCTTCACACATTATGTAGTTAATCTATGAAAGATGTGATGGCCACCAAGTTGCATGGCTTTAAAAGGCAACTGGACAAATTCCTGGAGGAGAAGGTTATCAATGGCTATTAGTCCTGATGGTTATATGCCACCTCCTGTAAAAGAGGCTTTAGTAGGCCTATGTGCACTAGTTGCTGGGGAACATGGGTGGGAGGGTGCAATTGCACTCAAGTCCTACTTGTGGATTTCCTGTGGGGAGCTGGTTGGCCATTGTGAGAACAGAATGCTGGACTGGATGGAACCTTGCTCTGATCCAGCATGTTTTTTTTTTATTCTGTCTCATCCAAAATATTGCAACAGATGTCACTGTGTGTGCTGCTAGATAAAAATGTGCTAGAGGGATATAGTGCAACCATGGTGGGATCATATCAATACCACACACTATGTAGATCTGGCATTGGTCTTTCTCTTAAAATCACTCTAACTCTACCAAGACTTGAAATTACCATAACATGTACAGCTTTCCAAGCTTTGACTTGCCATTTCTTTAGCAACATCCCCCCTTCATATTTGGCAAATTCTGATTTCTCACCGCTGTCGTTGTCCTCCTCTCTCTCGCTCTCTCGCTCTCTCGCTCTCGCTCTCTGAGATTTTTCACACAAGACTCAGGCCCTTTCTACACCATAGGAGTGTAGAGGGAGGGAGGGAGGGCAATCCTGGAAGTACCTAATACACACCATCGGCGCACAGGGACCAGCCGGGGGCCATCCCAGGCAAAAAAACCTGGTGTGGAAAGGGCCTCAATCTACTTTCAGTTTCATCACAGAATTGAGATCCGAACTTTTCCTTTCCTGCTTTCCCGTTGCATAACCTCTAGGTGGCACTGTGCTATGGCAGAATAGCACAAATACACCAGCAGAAACAGCACTCTCAGAAATAATAGGCCATTTTCTCTGGTCTTAAAAAAAAAACCACTAGGAAAGTCCTCTGAAAAAACAGAAGTGAAACTCGTAAAGAACCATGAGTAAGGAATCACAAGGGCACAATAAATGCCTCGTGTAGAAAAGCGCTCTCTCTCTCTGTCTGGCCGTTTCTACACCAGGCTGTTCGCCTGGGATGGCCCCCGGCAGGTCCCTGTGTGCCGATGGTGTGTATTAGGTACTTCCAGGATCGCCCTCCCTCCCTCTACACCCCTATGGTGTAGAAAGGGACTCTCTCTCTCTCTCTCTCTCTCTCTCTCTCACACACACACACACACACACATACACACACACACAGTTTAGCTTCTGTGCTGCATAGTGAGAAAAGAACTACCCTCCTCACCATATAGCACAGAAACCAAGCAGTTTGGCCATGGAGATCACTTTCTTTCTCCCCTTCCAGATTGCCTTGTTTCTGTGCTGTGCAGTGGGAAAAGAAGCCCGCTTCTCGCCACTCAGCACAGAAACTCAGCCAATTCCCTCTGTCCTGCCGCTCCGCAAATAGCAAATAGCTCAGCAGCAGCAAAGAGGGAGCTGCTGTTTTAGGAGCTCCCATCTCAAGGCACTCCTGGCACCTTGAGGCAGTGGCTCCCAATTAAATAGCCTTCCTTGCTCCTCTCCTTTCTGAGAGGAAAACAGGGGGATAACTCAGCATAACTCAGCAGAGGGAAATTACGTATTTTCTCTTCCTTGCTCCGTGCTGATGGGGATCTTAATGGGGGCCCTATTAACAGGCCACCATTAGAGTGGAGGGGGAAAATACATGATTTCACCAACCTTGGGGAAATTGCGTTCTCCCCCCCCCCCCCCCCCGGTGCCAATCATGGCCTTAAAGGCCCTCTTAAAACCTTGGATGAGAGGACCTTTAAGGCCCTGATTGGTACATGGTGGGGGGAGGCAAAGCACACTTTCCAGGGCCTCTAGAAAGTGGGCTTTTCCAAGCGCTCAGCCAGGCCAGCTCACAGAACAGGGCTGGCCGAGCAGCAGTCGGTGAACTCACAGGGCAAAGCACCCCACGAGTGCTCTACTGCCAGTATCTAGGGAGGTTGTGGGCAGCTGGACAGCCACCTGCCAGGGATGCTTTAAGGTGGATTCGTGCATTGAGCAAGGGGTTGGACTCGATGGCCTCATAGGCCCCCTCCAACCCTACCATTCTATGATTCTATGCAGCAGTTACATCTGGCCACGTAGAAATGGGATTAAACTAGGAGTATGGTGTGTGTGTGTTTTGCTCCAGCCATCTCCTTTTTAGCATACTTTGCAATTTTGTTCTTATCTAATAAAACTTTGACTCTGTGTGTCCCCACATATTTACTTTTCTCTTTCTCTTGTTTGCAGTCCCTTTCTGGACCCTGGACAAAGATTGCAGGCCTTTGTGGGGTGGCGGGGTGGTTGCATCTTGCATAAATGGGAGCCCTGCTTGGGCGCCTTCCACCCTTCCTTCCAACCAAACACCCGTCCCAGATCTCCTGCGCCCTGAGCCATGAAATCGCTGGTAGCTCTGGCCCTCCTGGGTCAAATCCTAGGATGCATAGCAAAATTAGCGGCCGTTCAGTCTCCAATACAGTTTCCTGACTGCGATACCCCTGAGGTTGAAAACGCAGCAGCCGTAGCTGTAAATTACATCAACAACCACACTCTTCATGGATATAAGCATGTCCTTAACAGAATCGAGAAGGTCAAGGTAATACCCAGGGTAAGTGCTGCATGAAAGGATACAACTGGAAGTGAGGGCATCTTCAGCCTCACTTTATTGGATAAGTCGATTCCTAAAAACAGTGATGAAGTTGTGTAATTTTAGACTCTGGACTTTAATGCCTTTGCAGAGGCCCTCTTTAGATGGTAAGGGACAGTGCAGGCAGGTGGCTCCGATGTCACTGGGGCTGTGAATCCGCTCTGGGCTCTGCACTTTGGAATTCTGACTGATTCTGATTGAAACCCAGAGTGGATTTACTGCTCCACCAACATCGGAGCCAGTGGCGGCACCAGAAAAAGATGGGGGGCGCACAGAACGGGCAAAGTATATTTCTAGGTGGGCTAGATGTGTCCCGTATGCTTAGATCTCTGAAAGAAAAATAATAGTATATTTCAAGTAAAATCTAGTTTTACTTGAAATCCTATTCACATACTCCCAGGAATGTGTATAGGATTGTAGCCTTCGTAACTATGTATGCACTGCAAAGGAATGAAGAAAAAGGGGCTAAAACAGGAGATTGATCCCTCACACACACCCCATTTCACATTAAACTCTTTTGATCACCAGGCAGCTGGCAACCTTCCCATGTCCCAGGCCCAGCACATAATGACAGGTAGTAAAGGCTGTGAGCTTCTCCAAGCAGTCCCTGCCAATTATGTGGACTGGTAAGCACAGTTGTAGCACTATGGTGAACTCACTCGGTGCACCCTCAGACCCCAAGTTACTGGTATCCTTCTGTAGGTTTTCCATCCCTGGTAGGTTAATTAAGTGCTATGCTCCCCCACATCCACCTGCCCTTCCTCTCCTTTTAAAAAAATATTTTTTTATTTTAAATTATTTTTAGGCTGCTTTTAAGGATAGAACCCTTTGGAATTGTTAAGCAATTAATTTCATGCGCACATAGGGTGGGGTGGGAAGAAATGGCCCAAATAGAATTATGCAGAAGAACTTAAGAGGTGTCATGCTGGATCAGACCCAGGGTCCATCTAGTCCAGCATTCTGTTCACACGGTCGCCAACCAGCTGCATATTGGAAGCCCATAAACAGGATATGAGTGCAACAAAACCTTCCTGCCCATGTTCCCCAGTAATAGGAGAACATAGGCTTAGTGCCTTTGATACTGGAGGTAGCACATTAACGAACAGACACCAGCGTTTCCTCTCTGCTAATTCCCTGAGCATTTTAAGGACAACGGGTAAAACTCAACATAAACCCTACTTAGATTAAAGCCACTGAAATGAATGAAACTTAGGAAAACGTAAGTCCCATTCATTTGAATTGCTCTACACTAAATAGGGCTAATTTTTGGATGTTACCCACTTACTTTAGAAGAAATACTGGGATAGGAAGATGTTTAAATGCTGCATTTTATCATATTGTATTTTTATTGCATTGCTCTTGCTTTTTACTAGTTATTTTTATTTTGTTAACTACCTAGAGCATATTTTGTTATAGTGCAGCCTATATATAATGTAGATAGCTGATAGCGGGGTCACCCCCAAATGGCAGTGTTTTCTACATACTTGGTGGGGGGGCTCCTTATGTAAGCAGAAATGTATACATTTGAAAATGTAAATTAAAAAAAAGTTTAAAAACCAGCCTCTGACTACAATGGTCTAACAAGAATGGATGTTGCTGTGTCAAGTTGAGTGTAGGGAGAAAACTGGACGGGATGGAGAGAAGAGGGAATTTGCTTGCTCAAGTTCTTAACACAGAGGTGAGCAATATGGGACCCGTCTGCACCTCCCTGGCCTTTTTGCGTCAACACAAACCTAATGGAGCATAAAAAGTGTTGAATACAAGCAATTGCAAACTGGTGGTAAAGAAACTCATTTGAAGGGAGCAGGGAAGGGAACTGGACTTTTGTGTGCAACTCAGTTTGTTAAACCAGAGAGGAAAAGCAGCAAACCAAAGGTAATCATTTTAATGTATTTTGCCAATAAATTACACAATGAACCACATTTATTTTTGTATTGCCAGGATTCCTTTTCCTTTTTTTAAATTGGTGGGTGGGGGGAGAGAGAGAGGGGTATTTTTGATAATTTTAAAAACGCAGGCTGCAAGTGTCTGAAAGTGGCAAAAAAAATCCTTAAACCTGTCTAGTACTTTGAGAGGCAATTAAATTTTTACAACTTTTGAGAAACAATTTTGGCTAATGTCTGTTCTGACTAGAATGTCATTTTAGCCACTGATCCTAAACAAGTTTGGTTTGAAGCTCCACTGAAATTGATAGAGCTTACATTTAAGTATGCATGCTTAACACTGCAGCCTTAAAATATGCTAATAGAAGGAATAGTATAAGTTCTGCTTGTTAGATACATTTATTTACAAAAATTTTACCCTGGTCTTCAGCCAAAAAAGTCTCCCAGAGCAGCTTACAAAGATTAATAATAAAACAGTCCCTGCTCTTAGGCTTACTATCTAAAAGACATAACACAAAAGGAAAAGGGATTGAAAGGGAGGAGGGGAAAAACAAAACACAGGCACCAGACTTTAGTTTCAAAATTCTTATAGGTATTTTTTCTGGCAGAAAAGGGTGAAGTCAACTCCCCGCACCTGCTCCCTCTCTACCTGATATATGGGGCCAGGTGTGTCTCTCTGTTGCCATTATGTTTATTTTGGGAAGTATATGAAGCTTTGGTGAGGCAGTAATTTCTTGTAAATCTACAGGGAAAGGGGGGAAATCCTAGGGTGACCAGATAAAATCCAGGTCAGGGCTCCTGTAACTTTAACAGTTATAGAGGAAAGGGAATTTCAGCCAGTATGCAATTAGTTCCTGGTGAAATTCCCTCTTCATCACAACTGTTAAAGTTGCAGGGACCCTGCCTTCTTTTGTATATGGTCACTCTAGTATAGTGCATGCACCTTTAATTGTTGTGATGAAGAGGGAATATCACCTGGAACTAATTGCATACAAATGACACTGGCTGAAATTCCCTTTTCTCTACAACTGTTAAAGTTACATGAGCCCTGACCTGGATTTTATCTGGTCACCCTAGCCGGAATCCTGATGTCAAAAAACATTGAGCAAAGCAAGTTTGAAGCATCAAGTCTAAAAGGGGGTGAAAAAACCATAAGGCAATTTTCAAGAATATCATGAACGGGGGGGGGGGGGGAATAAAAATATAGGTACATACTGTGTTTGCATCACTGTGCTGAAAAAGACTACTCCCAGACTGCCTGCGATCACTTCCAGGAAGTGCAGGCCTGTGTCGTTTCAGCCTCTTCCCTGGGCCAATCTGGGGCTTTTCTTGGCTGGCATGGTCGCGCCGACCAAGAACAAGACCTGTTTGGCATGGGGGGAGGAGCTGGCCTCTAGCAACCTGGACCTGGCTTTAGCAGGCCTCGGAAGGCCGAAACTGGAAATGCCCAAAACGGGCCTTTCCTAGGGGCTAATTTTCCGGATTTTGGGCCCAAACAAAGCGTTTCCCCCCGGACTCAGATTTCTCCTCATTTTTCTGGACTCGTCCGGGCCAAACCGGACTGATGGTTACCCTAGGTATGTCTTTATATTTGCTTCAAAAATGTGATAAACCAGTCCTGCTCCATTTGGGCCCTTCTGGTTCCTCCTGCTGAGAGGGGACCTAGACCCCAAGTCAGGTCCCCTCTCAGCAGTAGGGCTTTGATTGCATGATGCCAGTCTGAGAACCTGTTTCAGCACTAAAGCCACTCCAGGAGGTTTATTTCACTAACCTCCCATTGATAAAGCCAGGACATTGTATTTACAAGGATGATTTAAAAAAAAAAACATTTGGGGCTCCTTGTGCAATCCATGAGTGCTTCTTATGCAGTTGGTCCAAGGGATCCTAATGTCTTTTTTCCCAGCTTCTATCTGTGTGCTATTTTCCAGTAATAAACTTAAATATTTTTGCCATTTGGGAGAGGGAAAAGTGCTGTGTGGGTGAAGGAGGGCTTGGAATTAACTCAGGTTCAGAAGCCCATTAGGGCCAGATCTACACCTCGAGCATCATCAGACGAGCGTTTTTTCGCGCGCTCGTTACCGGCCACTCACGTTTTTTTGCGGGTCCTTTTGACCACGACGTCCACCTGCCACACATCTCCCGCTCCTCCTGGTCTTCTTTCAGCAACAAAATAGACTCCCTGGTAAATCTGGGTTGTTTTTTGGAAGCGAAATGTGCCACTATTTCCTGCTGTGTGCAGGAAAAGCAGCGCGATAAAAATGCCCACTGAATGGGCCACGTAGTCATTGTTTACTTCCTCTTTTTCCCCGTGTGAAGAAACAGGAAGTATTGTGGGACAGAAGTGGGGGTAAAGCAATGGTAAGGAAACACGATTCCCCCCCCCATCTGATGACACTCCTTGCGTCAAATCATTACGATCCCATCCTGTGGACACTTTATCCCTCTTGCACTTTTATATTTCGTACTGCACAAAATGCCATTTGTTGAAGTATTTGGGGTAATGTGGAATAAAAAATTAGGCAACAGCGCTATGGAAGCAGCATATGGAATGTGTCATGTACCCTAACAGTTATCAGTGCACTTCAGTACCACTATAAAGCAGTAGTGTGGATTTAGGAATTATCTACACCTAAGGGTGTAGAGGGAGGGAGGGGGGAGGATCGTGGCCTTCCCTGCTTCCGTAATCCTCCTCCTGCGTCTAGACGGCAGTGCGATGTCCCGGAAGGCAAGAGGGACTTCGCAGTCGCGATCCACCAAAAAAAGTTAGGGGAAAAACTGCCCCCATCATCCTGGGGATAGTGAAATTGCTTCCCCCCCCCCCCCATGGACACAGATCCACCCCATGTGACTCCGTGCCTGTTTTAGGCCCCAGGAGCACATGGCACACAGGAGCAGTCCTCGGGATGCTCCCGGGACTTCAGGGAAAATTGGGATAACTGGGGAACCAGTTATCTCAGGAAAACAGAGGGATCGTCCCTGCCTGCCCCCAGGATCCCCTCTGCATCGTTTGGATGCACAGGGACAATCCAGGGACAACCCTGGGGAAAAAGGCAGGTGTAGAAATGGCCCTAGCTTACTTCCTTTCTTCTAGCATCCCATCATAACTTGTCACATTTTTAAAAAAAACTTAAGCATTAAAAGAGAATTGAACTGAACTGGTGATGAGTTGGGAATGAATTTAGCAATAAGATGAATGGGATAATTATAAGGAATGTTTTGTACACAAATAGCTTTGTTGCTAGCCGTCGGTGATGGCATCACACCACTAGCTCAGCATGTTAGGCCAGAATGCTAGCACTGTTTTTTGGGGTGACAAACTGCTATTTCTGCCACTGCACAAATCTTGAGGCATACTAGCAATTGAGCCTGCAGCACATCCCGAGCAAGGGGACATAGAGGGGGACTCAGCCTGTTTGCTCCCACCCGGCAGTAAAGGCCAATGAAGAAAACCACTGGGAAGCTAGCAAGACCTGCAAAGAAGCCTCATAACTAGGGTGACCTTATGAAAAGGAGGACAGGGCTCCTGTATCTTTAACAGTTGCACAGAAAAGGGAAATTCAGCAGGTGTCGTTCGCATGCATGCAGCACCTGGTGAAATCCCCTCTTCATCACAACACTTAAAGCTGCAGGAGCTATACTAGAGTGTCCAGATACAAAGGAGGGCAGGGCTCCTGCAGCTTGAACTGTTGTGATGAAGAGGGAATTTCACCAGGTGCTTCATGCATACAAATGACACTGGCTGAAATTCCTTTTTCTATGCAACTGTTAAAGATACAGGAGCCCTGTCCTCCTTTCTGTATGGTCACCCTAGTCATAACACCAACAGATCAGATCAGGTCATCTGGTGCCTCTCTCAGACCTCAAGAAATGTTTCCTAGTCAGGAAACCATGACAGATTTCCCTTTGTCTCTTGTCCTGCCTTGACCACTTTATGGGAGATGTGTCTGACAAGAAGGTATTGCCCAAACCCAAGGCTACTGGGGACGTTTTGACACATTTCCTGTTCTACACTGTGTTTTGGTGCTTCCATTATTGGGGAAACTGACACCAGGAAGCACGGTACGACATGGGCTTTAAGTTGTATGTTGGTTTTTTAAAAGAATCAAACCAAAATATAAACCCAAAATCTTATTATCATGCAAGAGAGATCAACATATGGAGAAATGGAGCTCTGATCACCTTCTCTCTTTATTTTCTTCCCAGGGGCCACACGGAGAGGCTATTTTCCTTGAACTGGACTTATTAGAGACAACATGCCATGTATTTAGCACAGTGCCCGCTGCAAATTGTACAGTAAGGTCCCAGAGTGAACATGTGAGTGTCTGTACTTTCGGTTAACCTCGTAGAGGATTTGAGCTTGCCCGTGAACGTTCATCATCCTGGATCCAAGCGCCCCTTCACCATTATACCAGGGGTGGGCTTAAATTCAGTCTTGGATGGTCTACTATTTAGTAATTATTGTGATTTTAATTTGCACAGCAAAAATACACGCTCAGCATCTCTTAACCGTTAAGGCTTTGGGTATATAATATGGCTATTTACTAACGCAGGCTCATGGAGGTTGGTGCTTATTTGGTTCAGCCTGTATACCAGCCATACCATTGCCATTCCAAGAACGGTTGCGTGTTATCAGCTAAAATGCTGCACAATTGAGCTTTGCTACCTTTTAATCTCTGGGGCTTCCTAAGCAGTCTTGTAACCGATGAGTCTCTTCTTTTGAACATCCAGGCAGTTGAAAGTGATTGCGATGTCAAACTAAGCAATGCGGATGGACACCTCAGGGTGGTCGCCACCAAATGCCATTCATCTCCAGGTAATTCCATTTTGCTGCTTTGGGGTTCTCAGCAGGGCTGACAGACTGAAATAGCCATGAACTGACCCTTTTCTTCCACCTGTCCCTATTTTGTCCCTCTGTGTGTGTGTGTGTGTGTGTGTGTGTGTGTGTGTGTGTGTGTGCCTTTTGTTGACATTTTATGAGTGTGAGTTGCCTGCATTGTTGTTCCTCAAAGTTCAGGTCCCTCCTTGGGGACTCCAGCACTTACGTCTCTGCGGGCCAAACTGCATGTTACATTATATGTATTAGGAAATCTGGGAGTGGGGTGGTTAATAGCAGCAGTAGGTTGGGCAATCAGGATCATGGTGCACAGGAAGGGGGAGGCATTCAGCCTTCTCCATGATGGCAAAGTCCCAATGAAAATCTCCCATGTAAGGAGGACAAATAACAGCTGACTTGAATCACTGACCTCGAAGGGACCCCAATGGGTCATCCAGACCAATGCCCAGTATCATAATATTATTTACTTGGAACCAGGCTAAATTTCCCTTGCTGGTGTTCTTGCTTGGATCATAGAAGGGATACAACTACTCAGCTGGGCCAGTGACCTACGTGCTCTTCCGATTTGCTATCACAATTCCTGGGCAACGTATTTGATGCGCTTTTTTAAAAAAATGCTATCCAAACCTTATTTGTCTTCACTGTAGTTAAGGGTTGGATCCAGGATCTGCTTTCCTCAAGAGGAAGGGATCCACTCATGGAAATTCCCTCTGCCCAATTTTGGGGGATTCCCTCCTCCCCATAGCACAGCTCACCCCATTCAGCAGGGACTCCTGATTTTCTATGTAGCATTTTCAGAGGGCTGGAGGGGATGCCATGGGAAGAAGAGGGTGGGAAAGTCCACTTCCATCAACACATTTGAGCCAGCATAAATCTGGATCCAGCCCTGTATATTCTGTAGGCAAGCAAAATAAAAGCAAAATCCCTACATACATGATAACCCATAGTGGGTTAAATAAGCCATGATGGCTTATTTAACCCATTGTGGGTTATCATGTCATTCGAACCCAGTATCTCTCTCATTCACTCAAACTTCTCTGTGAGCCCCTGCCAAAGGAAGTGAGACAGGTGGCCACTAGGAGGAGGGCCTTCTCTGCTGTAGCACCCCAGCTGTGGAATGAGCTCCCCAGAGAAGCTTGCCTGGCATCTACATTATACTCCTTTAGACACCAGGTGAAGACCTTTTTATTTTCACAGTGTTTTAACAGTTCTTTATTTTGATTTTTAACATGCTGTTTAAATTTGTATTTCAAATCCCTATCAATTTTTGCAGGGCTGCTCAGTTTTTATCCTGGTTGTGCTTTTATACTGTAACTTAAATTATGTTTTTATACTATCTTTGTTTTATATTGGAATGTTTTTTATGGTTTTAATTTTTGTAAACCACCCAGAGAGCTTCGGCTATTGGGCGGTATAAAAATGCAGGAAAGAAAGAAAGACAGAATCTCTCCTTTTTGCAGTAGTTGTTCATACTCCGCAGGGGCTCTCTAGTTTTGCCTTTCTGCCTCCTTTAGCAGTGGGCTGACTGCTATGATCTGGGCTACTGCAGGAAGCTATGGTGGTGGGGAGTCAGGAGACCTACCTGCTTGTCAGTGGAGAATGCAGGAGCAATCAGTCAATTAGCGGGGGGGGGGGGGAGGAAGAGCCCAAGAGGCAAAGAGCAACATGATTGGCTAGCTGCAGTGGTGCTGGAGGGGAAATTAAATGCAGAGGGGGGGGGTGTGAGTGTGTGTGTGTGTGTGTGTGAGAGAGAGAGAGAGAGCAATGTGGGACTGCACTGGGAGGGTTTGCAGCACAGAGCACTCTCAGAAGAGGAAAAAATGCATCCCATTCCAAGGACCAAGAATGAGCCTGTCGGAATTTGCCAGCCTAACTTTTAGTGTTTCACTGATGAGGCCTTGCTTGGATGTTGGGGAGGGTGACCGGCAGGAAAGGCCCCAGAGGCTTCTAGCTGAGTCCAGTACACAACACCACTGCTAGTCGAAGGAGCAGAGGAGAATCCCACCCATCCCCCATGGTCCAGGAAAGGGCCCCAAAGAGCCTCAGTGGTGCTGCCTGGAGCCGAAGTGGCTCCTGCCCGAAAAAGAACAAAGATAACTGGGATAGACTGGAGGGACCACAGTTCAAAGTCACAACTCAGCCATGACTAGGGATGTCAGAGGAATCCGGCTTGGGGGTGGAGCCCAGTGGGTTTTCGCCAGCTCAGCCCCCGGATGCCAGCTTGAGGATCCCCAAGCTAGCTCTACTCGGGGGGGCCCGAGTCAGACAAGTTTGTAGTTCTCCACTCTCTTTCTTTTTTTTGTGGAAATCCCAATTTCTGCAAATATTGATTTAAAAATAAACAGTGCTTTGCACCTGCAATTTCATGCAACTTGTGCTGCTTACAGCCATGTTTTGCGCAAATCCCAATTTCTGTAAATATTGCCTTGATTTTGCGCATAGTGTGTCTAAGGACAAACAAGAAAAAGAAAGATGTGCCTGCAGACCATCTGGCAGCTCACCCCACACACCTGCCTAAGTCAGGCGACTAGCGGGACAACAGGATGTGGGGGTGTTCACCCATCCCCAGCCATGAAACCTGCTGGGTGACTTTCCCTTAGTCTCTCTCTCCATCTCCCTCCCCCTCTGTCTCTCTGCCCAGCCTACCTCACAGGGTTGTTGCGAGGAGAACATTGGTAGGGAAGTATGTATGCCACCCGAAGTTCCGTGGATGAGAGGTGGAATGAAAACGATAATAAATGAATAATACGCTCTTCCCTTAATGTCATCATCAGCTATCATAAACTTTCAGGAGTGGCCTGCCATGAATGTTACTCGATTTTTATTTAAGAGGAAAAAAATATTCTTCCCCCCCCCCCACACCTCATTTTTATTTCTTAGATTCAGCGGAAGATGTCACAAAACTTTGCCCTGACTGTTCAACGTTGTCGAATCTGAATGACATCGATGTGGTGAATGCAGCTAATGCTGCGCTCTCCAAGTTCAATGCTGAAAGTACCACGGCTGGCTTCTACCAACTGCACGAGATTACACGTGGGAAGCATGTGGTAAGCAGCAAAGCAAGGATCACCACTGCCATGTCCAGCTCAGCGTGCTCCCAATCCGTGTGGCGGACAAGGATCAGCACGCAGCCAGTGATGGCTTGGTAGCCTGAAACCCCCCAGTAGTGAACCAGGAAGGCAGGCATGGGAACCCGCAGGAAGGGGCGAAGGATACAGTTGCCCCTGCTACAAGATGAGCCGTAAACTCCAGATTCCCAGCTTCCATTTAAAAAAAAGGTCAACTCTCTAGCCTTGTAGCACTCAAGATATAAGGCAAAAACGTGCAGCCACTATTGTGCCCATTCGTTTTGTTGGGAAGTACCCTCTCCTGCCTTTCAGTGTTTTTAGGCAATGAATGAAGTCATAGAATCATAGAATCATAGAATAGTAGAGTTGGAAGGGGGCCTATAAAGCCATCGAGTCCAACCCCCGACTCAATGCAGGAATCCACCTTAAAGTTGTCCAGCTGCCTCTTGAAGGCCTGTAGTGTGGGAGAGCCCACGACCTCCCTAGGGAATTGGTTCCATTGTCATGCTACTCTAACAGTCAGGAAGTTTTTCCTGATGTCCAGCTGGAATCTGGTTTCCTATAACTTGAGCCTATTATTCCATATCCCGTACTCTGGGATGATCGAGAAGAGATCCTGGCCCTCCAGCAATGGTTAACACACCCACTACCTGAGTGTGTTAATCCTTCTGGGTGTGCTAAGCCCTTTGGGAACCTTCCCTGTTAGGAAGTAATTGCAACCTCAAAAAGAAACACCAATTTTCCATGCGTTTAGTGTAACTGAATTTGGGCAGTAGTGTATCTTCCAAAAGAAGCACCCAACGGTAGGAGCAAAGATTGGAATTCATGACCTTCCTAACTCAGGTCTTGTTAAAATATAGTTTATAAACATGGGGGAGGGGGGAAATGCCCTGACAAATGTGTGCAGATGAATTTTATCATTATTATACTAATGTTGCAGGAGGCAGGGCTGAGAAAGTATGGGTTACGCCATTCCTGCAAGGTAGCCCCGTGTTGCTATTCCCATTTTGCAGGGCAGGGGTTAGAGTAGTACAAGACAATTCTGCAGTGTAATCCAGTGTTGCTATCCAGTGTTCTGGTGTGTTGGTGTTTCAGGAAAATGCAGATGTTGCTGGGAAGTTAATTGCAGCAGCTTTGCAATTTATTAAGGGGTAGAGGGGAGTGTTTGTATGTGTATATAGCTTTGAGAGAATTTGCCTTTTTAGCTTTTGCAGGCAACCCTAGTGGAGCCTCTCTCTCTCTCTCTCTCTCTCTCTCTCTCTAGCAATCTTTATAGTAGGGGAAATCACGTAGCTTCCCTGGGGCATTTGTACTTACTGCTTTTTGATGCGATTGTTATGGGCCACATTACACGGGAGGAGAGGGACGACCACATTGGCAGGATCTACACTGCAGTTTTAAAGCACTTTAAAGCACTTTATAACAGTAGTGACTAGGGATGTGACCTGGATCGGGTCCAATCCACGATCCGAATCCGATCCAGGGGGAAATCGGATAAAATTATCCACTTTATCCGATTTCCAATTTCACCGCTGGATCGGCCGATCCAATCCGATCTGATCCGGAAAGGCTCTGATCCAGATCGGATGGATCGGCGGATCGGCAGGCGCCTGCTGGTGCCCACCACCACTTCCATTGGCGGGCGCCAGCGGGCGCTTGTCGATGGAAGCAGACAACGGGGGCAGGGGGCAGTGCACGGGAGCAGACGGCCAGGAAAAGTAAGCAGGGGGAGGGGGGAGGGGGCACACGGCGCGCTTACCTTCCGTGGCCGTCCGCCCCCGTCCACCGCTGGCCGCTACTGCGAGCAGGCTTTGTGGCTTGCCCCTAGGTAGCGCGCCAGGTGATGACATTATCTGGCGCGCTACTCAGGAGCAGGCCGCGAAGCCCGCTCGCAGTAGCGGCCAGCGGCGGACGGGAGCGGACGGCCACAAAAGGTAAGCAGGGGGGAGGGGGCGCATGGCGCGTTTTCCTTTCCTGGCCGTCCGCTCCCGTCCGCCGCTGGCTGCTACTGCGATCAGGCTTCACAGCCTGCTCCTAGGTAGCGCGCCAGGTGATCATCACCTGGCGCGCTACCTAGGGGCAAGCCGCGAAGCCTGCTCACAGTAGCGGCCAGCGGCGGATGGGAGCGGATGGCCATGGAAGGTAAGCAGGGGGAGGGGGCTTACCCCCCCGAGGCCGTCCGCTTCCGTCCGCTGGCGCCCGCGGGCACCAGTGGATGGAAGCGGACGGCCCCAGGGCAGTAAGGAGCGCGGGGGAGGGGGCTTACCTGCCAGGGCCATCCACAGCGGATGGCCCCGGGGGGGGAGGAGGGGGTTAGGGGCCCCCCTCACCCACCCGCCGCCATTTTTTCCTCATAGACTTGCATTGGGGGAAAGCTTTCTTTCCCCCAATGCAAGTCTATGGGGGGAGGAAATGGCGGCCGATCCCAAAATCGGATGTCCAATTTTTGGATCGGGATCGGACCCGATCTGGTCCGGGGGGGCCTCCAATTTTGTCCGATCCGATCCGGGACAAAATTGGAGGTCTCGATCCGGGTCCCGATCCGATCCGTGGGGTCCGTGCACACCCCTAGTAGTGACAACTGTTTTGGAGTGTGTCCCGGGCCCCAACAGTTGTCAGTACTGTTATAAACTGCTTTGAAGTAGTATTGAAGATCTTGCCCAGATCACACACGCACACCAATATTAACCACACCCTTCGCTCCTGTAATGAACTGCCAGGGGCCATTACAGGGGTGAAAGGAGTCGGGGAAAGAATTGAGGGTTTTAGCTGCAAATGGAAAGACACCATGTGTGACCATGGGTCTAGCACCTTGGATAGCTTCTTTGGACCTTTGGCTGGTTCTAACTAAACCCCAGAATGGAATCTCCACCCCACTGAAATTAGAGCCACCAGCCTCCCGTGGACACATATAGTTCCAAGCGTTGCATGCCGCTCTTTCTGTCATTCACTCTTTCTGCTCAGTTTTGTAGTTTCCACTGCAAGGATGGCTAAAATATCCATTGCTCTGTTCCCAGCATATGCCTCTCTCCATCGACGTAGAGTTTGCGATTGTCGCCACCAACTGCTCAGCTCAAGAAGCTCAGAACCACGTGGAAGACTGCCACGTGGAGACAGGCGAGAATGCCGTAAGTGGGAGTGACAATCCTGTCCAAATTAATTCATTGCACAACGGTTTGCGGTCAAAGGCGGCTTACCAGCCCTTTTGTCTAGCAGGCATCCTGTGTCTTTAACTCAATGGCAGGCAACCTGTTTTTGTCCAAGGGTGGGTGGATATCCCTACCCCCCAGACACAGCCAATGGGCCAGGTGATGTCACAGGGGCAGAGCCCCACTCCAAAACCCTGTCCCTTCCCTTTATTTATTCATTAAAACATTTGCATCCTGCCCTATAGCATTGGGATCTCAGGGCAGCGTACAGATAAAAATCAAACAGTATAAACCAATAATAATGCACACAGCTAAAAACGTATTGAACCATTAACAAGCTAAAACCAGTTGAAAATTTTAAAGCAATAAAAACAATGTGCAGCTTTAGGCAAACGTAGCCCTCAAAGACTAAAAAGTCATGTTTTAACTTGGTGCTGAAGCGAAGCCAGCATCAGCACCAGTCGGTCCTACAAGGGGAGGGCATTCCATGACCGGGGTGCCACAACAGAGAAGGCCCTCTCCCATGTCCCATCGTAATGTACGTCTCACATTGGTGGGATGCAGAAGAGGCCTCCTCCAACAGATCTCAAACCTCAGGCAGGCATATATAGGGGGAGGCGCTCCCTCAAGTATCTTGCAGTGGGAACAATCAGGCCTGTTCTTATTAAATTCCAGATTATTTTGATGTGTGAATTGGCCTAATTAGTCATTCCTTAGCCCCCATCTTCAAATGCGGCACAGCCTAGTCATTTCCCAGTTTGCTGTCATTTTTGAGACTGATTCTCAAACCTACTTTGCATGACACATAAATGAGTTGATTGAATTTGCTGCCACCACAAGATATTGTGATGGTTATCTTAGCTAGCTTCAAAGGAGGATTAGACAGATCCCTGGAGAAGGACGGGTCTAACAGCACCTCTCAATCAGGATGGCTCAGCAGAGCCTCCATGTTCAGTGGCAGTGTCCCTCTGGATTCCAGCTGATGGGGAGCCACAGTGAGGGAAGGTTATTCCCTTCAGGCCTTGCTTGTCAATTTCCTGTTAGCATATGGCTGGCCACTGTGGTAAACAGGATGTTGGACTAGGTGGATGTTTAGTCTAATCCAGCAGAAGATGGGAGTGTGGGGTTTTCTGCACAGAGTTGCATGGCTGAGAAACCATTCTTTCTTTCCTGATGGGCCTTAATTGCCTTCTTCTTCTTCTTCTCCTCCTCCTCTTCCTCCTCCAGCATTATGGGTTCTGCAAAGCAATTGTTTTCCAGCAGCCTATTACTCCTGACCAGCTTCCTTCTAAAAACGTTGATGTGGAGTGTACTACCTATGGTCACCAGGTACAAACATTGAACCAATTTTTCAGGGATTTTGTCATCCTTCTCCCCTCCCTCCTTTGACATGACAAGGTCCTGCCCTCGTGTTCATTGAGAAGGGGTCTGAAGGGGTGCAGGGGGAGGGGAGTGTGGGCACCCGGGGGTGTAGATTTCTCAATTTCCTGGGGGGGGGGGGGTGATGATGGGGCTAAACCTGGGAAAAGGGGCTAGGCTTATTTGTTTACATTTGTGTATTTCTTTTTCTATATCTGGAAACCATCCTTCGTCAACAACAGATCCTAGAGCGCTTAAAGCCACAGATTAAAATAACCAGTACTCAACAAAACTATTACATTTTAATTATAATATTATGCTAGATTAAACATTCTATCCCGACATCCCTATTCCTATACAACATGCCATCCAGGTAGAAGCCAAGATAAAAAAATCAACAAACTCTTTTTATGAATGAAAACACGTTTATTATTGCTAACCGGAGGGAGCCCTGAAGGGTAGATAACTAAACCAAGCAACAAGGAGAAGAAATACATTCAGGATGTGCCCTGCTGCCATCCAGACTGTGAGCTTACTGATGTGACCTGGTTGGGCATTGCCCTCCCCGCAGGAAGTCCTGGAGGGGGCTGGAGCCCTGACGCCCCGCCCTCCCCTGTAGTTTAAGCCCCTGCACTAGAGATTGGCACGCAATGCTTGAGACAGAGGGTACCTCTAGATGGACACTTTCTATCGAGATGGTTTCACACTGGCGGCAGTTGGGTTACGTGACGCTGCCACCAGTGCAAAGCCATCTAGGGGCAAAGGAGCTTTGCTCCGCACTAAAAAAGTCGGGCATTCACCCCAACTTTTTTAGAGCGGAGCGGGATGGCCAGGGAAGAGGGTGGAGCAGCGAGCCATAAGCTCGCTGCACCTCCTCCGCAGTCCTCCCCCTACCCCATTTAAAAAATGAACAAAAAAAACTTACTTTAGAGCAGCGGAGCCGATGCTCCCTGCTCCCCCTCCAGCTGTCGCCAGGTAGCCGTGTGTGTGGCAGCGCCAGCGGTGCCAGGATAAGCCACCATGATGCTCTCCGGTGTAGATCACTGGAAGGAGTGTCACTGTGCGGCGCGCTGGCGGGCGCCATCGCTGCACAGCATTCCCGGCGCCGTAAAGAGGCATCCAGAACCTCTAATCCTCTTGCACCAGACCCATTCCTTCCATGCCTGGGCTTCAGCAGTTTCTCTGCAATTCTGCAGCCTCCGCCATGGGCTTGTTAGGCTCCGTCATCCTGCTTCCTTTGCCTCTCCTCCCACCCATATTTCCAGAGCAGCTGGGCCTCGGCCAGCTCTCAACTCCCACCCGTTAGGATCAATTTGTCTGCTATCCTACAAAACTGCCTGAGAGCTCCCCCCAGAACAGGTCCTGACGCATCTCTTCCCGACACTTCTGGTTGTCCCTGGGATCCCTTTGCTGTTGCTCGGCTCTTCCATCCTTCCGAGCAGCACTACAGGTAATGAGGGATACGGGTTGCCTCCTGGCTCACCCTCTGCAAAGGTGATCTAATCTGTTCCTGGTAAGGAGCCCAGACGTAAGAGAGGACCTTTAATAGAGCAGCTGAAGTAGAAAGTTCAACAGGCGCAGTTTGTTACGGTCATCGAGCCACATAGGGGATGACCAAAGTCGCTTCTGCTAACATTCATGCTTCCACTCAACTATCAGAAGGTACAGCAGTTCTGCCTCCTGTTGCATCCCATCACCTCAGCGCCAAGAGTCCCTTGAGCATGGAAAAGCCTTCTTTAGATACAAACAATTGTACACCGGAGAGGATCGCCAGCCATATAGCTCAGTGGGCACGTCTCCCCGTTGCCGTTTTAGCATTGGGAAATGCACAGTGGGTTTGAGAGGGCCCGAAGCAAGGTGTCCTCCAGGAGGGGTGCTCTGTCGCTGTCACCATGCTTTTTCCCACAATGCTCTGCCACACTTTTCCCCCTCGCTCAATGCTCTGCAGGGAGCTGCCTTGCACTCCAGTGCCCAACCCTAGCAGAGCCGCTGGATCTGCACTGGCCTAGAGCTCCCCGCTGAAAGATCCACATTGAATCATTTGTGGTTGTCACTGACATTTTAGTGGTTTTGTGTGGTGGATGTATTTTAATGGCTAATTGTTGTAGCTGTGTTAAAGTTTGCATGTTTTAATGCTATTGTATGTCATACTGGCTGCATTTGGACAGTAGTCAATGGCAGGTTGAGTAGCCAACTCACAGTTGGTTATTTTGTGGGTACTCCCCACACAACATATTCCTACACAACTGTGGGTGGGTGGGGCTGGCGTTGAGTGGACTAATAGTCAATCCAGCATTTGACTGACACAGCCCCTGCCCCTCTCCCCACACTCCCTCCTCCCTCAGTCCTCCCAGTTCTATCCCAGCAGCCTCTGCAAGTTGCACCAGTTGTAGCAGAGTGGCAGCCGCCGCTTTGGTCGCTCTTGCCGCCTGCCTCTATGGGCTTGTGTTTTAACCCACTCCTCACACGCCATTAACACACTCACCCCTCCACACAACACTTTAAACAACTGGCTTCGAGCTAAACAACTTTCAAGCCAGTTGTTTCTCTCAGTTGCTTATTTGGGTGGAATAGCGTACCGTCAGTACTTTATGAGCGGCGTGTTACCCTCCACACAACACAATAAGCAACACAACTGACGATTGTTCCCCCCCCCCCCAGTTGCTTAATGTTGTCTGAATGCAGCCACTGGGTCTTTTTTTGAGAAAGCTATCTAAGAAATTTTAATAACTACAACAATAATTGGGAGGCCGTGTGAGTCTATTGCAGTAAAAACAACGTAGAGTCTCGCGACACCTTAAAAGCTAAGGGAGCAGTCTTGTCAATGTAAAGACAAGAAAACATCTTACAACTCCCAGCATTCCCCAGCTGGGGAATGCTGGGAGCTGTAGGGCGTTTTTCTGTCTAAACGTGAACAGGATTTCACCCTAACGCATTTATTTCGGCATGGACACTGTTCGCTTCATTAGATGTGTCCATGAAAGCATATGCTATAAAAGCTCATGTTAGTCTTTAACAGGCCACAAGACTTTAAAAATAATAATATCGGGATCGCATCTTGTGCCAATGGCAAAAGCAGACCAGACAGAAATGTGTGTTTTGTTTTGTTTGTCTTTTCTAGGGTGCAGCTTTGCAGGCCCGTCTGGCTCAGCATCATTTAGGAAAAAGCATTCTTCCTTCCGGAGCTGGCCACACTGTCCTCAACCTCATACATTTTCACAATAACACACTTGCCTCACATGAGTCCCGCTCTGCTGAAATACTCAAAGTAGCAAGCCCAGTGGTCAAACGAGCGGCGGTGATGGGTAAACCAGTCAGAATAAAGTTGCAGTTATGTCCAGGAAAGGTGAAGCATTTCAGAATATAGGCTAGCCCATGGACGAGAGCCTACCAAGCCATGAGACCACCTACTTCATGAAATGTCTTATATATTCTCCTAAGCCTGAACACAAACACTTGAATCCAAGAAGACTTTACTCTGACAAGTTCCAGCAAATGCCAATAGCCTGCAAACACCCGCTCTCCGTGATAAGAAGGGCTATGTATATTACGTCCCCTTACTTTGCAGAAGTGCAGCCGCTGGTGCTTACCACAGGTTTAGCATCTGTGACTGGAGACAGCAAGCAAAAAACACAGAGACAGTACCTGGAAAAACTGTAGGAGCAAGAGGGGAGCCGAGCGAGACATACATTAGTCCAGGGATGGATCCTGCCCTATGCAAAGGTTGCTATCCCCCCTCACCTCCTTGGGTGGCAGAAGCAGAATAAATTACACAAATAACAATACCCCATTTTGCACACCGTACAATTTAGGTAACAAATGCCCAACAGTTGGGTGCAGAATCTGGTAGTGCATGTGTTTTAAGGGAAGAGTATACACAGCATTTGACAGAAGTGACCAGAAAGACCTATCAAGGGTATTCTCTAGGAAAGATCAGGAAAAAAAGAGAATTAATGTCCAAAAGTGCTATATCATATCACAGAGCAATGCTGGAAAAACTGTCTTCTGACACTATGACAACCAAATGATGGTGCTTCAAAAAAATAAAACATTAAATTCAAAAGCCGCCTTGATTTTTTGTTTCGCTTCTGGTTGTGGGATGGGATGGGATGAAGGCTTGAACATCTTGTGTGAGCAGTCTGGGGTTGCAGAGGATCCTGATAGCCCAATGCCTTTGATTTCAGAGATTCAGGATCTCTTCCACCTCTGTAATGTTTTATGCTTACAGCCATTCTACATGAGGTACTTATTGCGCACTCTTGATTCCTTACCCGTGGCAGCTTGTGGGTGCATTTCACTGTGTCATCCTCCAGGGTTTTTCCCATTCCTTATAACAATTTTTGCAGGGGTGGGGGTAGGAGTGGGATTGATCAGGGAAAGTCCTGTATATGTGGGAATAGTTGAGTGAAACCCTAGTGTAGTTGCGTAGTTTGCTATACAGCTCCACCTAGTGGTTATGTAATGGAACATATAGAAAGGCAGAGAAGGAAGAAAGCCTGGGGGAAAGCACATGTAGAGGATCTGACATTAATCCCACAAAGAATCCACAAGCATAAGAATTGGTGTCAGGGTTCCTTCTGTGTCTGGGATGCCCTCAGCCCTTAAGGATCTCTGCCTCCTTAAGTGTCCCACCTTCCTTCTTTTGTCTTCCCCTTCCCAGTAACGGGGGGTGGGAGAGTTAGGCTGTAGACATGGGGTGATTGGCACACCAGACACTTAAGGTTTAACACCACAGTTTGCTAGTATATTTAAACAAATTACAAGTAAAGGTATTTAGTCAAAAGATACAACAGTGAAACAAGATACAAAGATACTTTGTGAGTGATACAAAGGTATTAAAAGGAAATTTATTTATTTATTTATTTATTTATTTATTACATTTGTATACCACCCCATAGCCGAAGCTCTCTGGGCGGTTTACATAGGATTAAAAACAATTAAAAACAATATACAAAAATTAAAACAGCAAAAACATACAACATACACACAATCTGTACATTTAAAAACCACTTCAACACTTCAAAAACTACAAAAACAAAACAAAACAAACCCAGGCTCCTCAGATATTACCAAATGCCTGAGAGAAGAGGAAAGTCTTGACCTGGCACCGAAAAGATAACAATGTTGGCGCCAGGCGGGCCTCGTCGGGGAGATCGTTCCACAATTGGGGAGCCACCACAGAGAAGGCCCTCTCTCTTGTTGCTGACCTCCGAGCTTCCCTCGGAGGAGGCTCTCGGAGGAGGGCCTTAGATGTTGAACGTAGTGTTCGGGTAGGTTCATGTCGGGAAAGGCGTTCCATCAGGTATTGTGGTCCCAAGCCGTGTAAGGCTTTATAGGTTAAAACCAGCACCTTGAACCGGGCTCGGAAACATACAGGCAGCCAATGCAAGGGGGCCAGAGTAGGTCTTATATGTTCGAAGTTGCAAAACACAAGTCCTTTACCCTAGCTGTATTTAGGCTTTCCCCTGCTGCTGCTTCCTTATGCTCTTGACAATCAATCAATCAATCAATCAATCAATCTGCAGTCACAGACCCAAGAAAAACAATGGCAGTCATTGTTAGAACCGTAAAAACCACAATCATGAATTCATTATACCACAAGCTAAAACATGGTTTAAAAGTACACATATTTAAAATATTTGAACATAGTTAAAACACCTGATACTAAAAATTAAGAACAACAACTTGGAGTAAAAGTTACAACTTGGGTGAAAAAATTGTTTTACGAAACCTTTGTACGGAGAAGAGGAACTCAGCCACTGATTCTGTTGTTAACTTGTTTGTACCTGCTCGAAAGTATTCCAAATGCTGTTTGGGTGTCCTTCCAGGGCATTTTCTCATAAAAAGGCCCAGAAATCTGTTTCGCTCCTCCCTGTGGAGGCTACATTTGGGGGGGGGGGGAAATGCCCTAACGATTCAACTGTTTCATCACCACAGTGGCACGAGCAGTCCTCATATGGGATGCCCTGATAATGCCCTTCCAATATTGCAGAAGGATGGCAGTTAAATCTAGCCCTAGAAAAAACCTGGCGGTACTTGGGAATGGTCAATAGTCCAGATATCTGGTATGTCTAGGAAATTCAAAAATTAGACCGGAATGTATTGGAGAGCAGAATCTACATACATTTGTCATTGGATATTGGAAATCAACGTCCTTAATCCGTTGTTCTACAATAGATTTTGCCACAGGATGATCTTGTGTGTGGAGAAACTCCATAGATAGACCTAATAAACACAGTTTGACAGTAAAACCTTTGGACCATAAATTGATGAAAACATCCCTTTGCAAAAGGTAAAGATAGCCTTGGGATGAATCGGCGTATACAACCTTTAGCCAATATCGAAAGGCAAGGGACCAAGCCCTGTATTCTATAGATGCAAAGCCAGCCTCCAGGCATAGTCCAGCAGATGGCACACACCTTGGCTTTCCAAAAACTGAGTGCAAGACGTTTGAAAGAACGCTCTCAACAATTGGATTGAACCCCTGAATCCATATTGGAATAGCATATAACAGCTGGGCCAGAATTTTAGCTTTAAATATTTGTAAGGCAGCAAGAATGAATTGTCCCCCTTTATCCTGCACACTCCTCCATGGCTCTCTCACTCTTTTATACCTTCTTTCCCAAAACAGAAAGTAGGGTTTTCAATCTTGAAGAAATGAAACTTAAGTGGAGCAATGAACTTAACTGGGAGATAAAACTTAACCAGAAAATGGAAACTATTTCTCTCAGGGATATTCCCTCCCAACAGAAAAAAAATAACAATCAAGGCCTCTAAGGCCTGACCTTTTCATTTTGCTTCTGTAGGCCCCAAACTTTCACACTCCTGTAGAAAAGTCCTCAGATTCCTGTGAGTGCAGCTATCAGAGTGGATGCTCTGAGGCAATGCCTCTTAAGACCTGTCGAGATAGACTCAGAAGCAAAGGAATTTTGTCCAAACACCTGGTTTATTCCACAACATACTGGAGAGCGTTATGCAGTAAACAGTTCCGCAGACCAAGGGTGTGCCTCCCTTTTATACTTTGTCTATTGCATCAACCAGAAACTCATTGGCTGATTTTGTCGCACTGCGGAAAGCCTTGTACACATGTGCAGCTTCCGAAACAGTGCCTACTGAGCATGTCTAATCCCATCATGCAGGCATCACACAGCACAGGCTTAACACACTTCCCACCAACCACCATCCTCTCACACACCTCATGTACACGGTTTTTGCTTACTTGTAAGGCAATCTGCTTCATCAGACCTGATAAAAGACCATCGATAGTAGGGGTGTGCACGGACCCCCCGGATCGGATCGGGACCCAGATCGGGACCTCCAATTTTGTCACGGATCAGATCAGACAAAATCGGAGCCCCCCCCCGGACCGGATTGAGTCCAATCCCGATCCAAAAATTGGGAATTTTTGGATCGGCCGCCATTTTTTTCCCCATAGACTTGCATTGCACCAGCGGATGGAAGCGGACAGCCCCGGGGGGGGGGGGGGTAAGCCCCCTCCCCCTGCCACTGCTTACCTTCCAGGGATGTCCGCTCCTGTCCGGCACCGGCTGCTACTGCGAGCGGGCTTCGCAGCCTGCTCCAAGTGGCGTGCCAGGTGATGACCCGGCGCGCCACCCTGGAACAGGCCGTGAAGCCTGCTCGCAGTAGCAGCTGGCGCCGAACGGGAGCGGACGTCCCTGGAAGGTAAGCGTGCTGCAGGCAGCCCTGCTAGGGAAGCCCCTCCCCCGCTGTCCACTTCCATCGGCGGGCGCCCACTGGCACCCGCCAATGGAAGCGGCGGCGGGCACCAGCAGGCAACCGCCGATCCATCCGAACCAGATCGGAACCTTTTCGGATCGGTTCGGATTGGATCGGCCGATCCAGTGGTGAGATCGGAAATTTGATAATTTATCCGATTTCCCCCCGGATCGGATTCGGATCGTGGATCGGATCCGATCCAGTGCACATCCCTAGTCGATAGGCAGTAACATTCTGTTGATTTGATGCCATCAGTCCATCCCGTCTAGAGGTGTCTGATGAATATCACTGCCTGGTCCTTTTCAAAAGGGCAGGGGAGGCTTCTTATCACCTCCATGACCTCCAGATTTCGTTTTGCTGTTGTTCAGCTACATTGCTGCTCCCTTTCCCATCCAGAGACACCACTGCCCGCATCCCCTGCCACCATGCGCTTCCTCAATCACCTTTGACTGCTATTCTCCAGACGGGAGGGTCTCTGTTCTGTTATTCCAATCAGAGGGGAAGAGGTCATGTCCTAGGCTACAACAAAGAGACTCAAGAGTGGTCAGGAGACTAAACCAGGAGTGCATAACTTTTTCGGCTCGAGGGCCACTTCGGGCATCTAGTCCAGTGGGACAGACTGCATATGTATTCACACACAGACACACACAGACACATTGACCTACAACTCACATACAACATACAACTCACACAAGCCCCCGCCCTCAGGGGGGGAAAAAACAGGAGAAAGGAAATATGGTCCCAAAGTGGATAATATGGCTCCTGCCATAGAAGCCCCATTCTTAAATCATCTTAGGAAGCAGGTAGAAGCATGCAGCAATGGACCAATTAGGTAAAGAGAGACCCCATCCCTAAAATGTATTTGAAGGATGGAGATGGCATAGATAAGATACTGATGCTGGCGATTTCAGGCACATGGCCCAGAGCTCTGCTCAATGCTCCCACCACTGGGAGTCAAGCAAGCAGCCTGCCTGCAAGAAAGTTGGGGTGCCCCCAGCCCAGAGTGCTGTGGGAGGGCTCCACCACAAGCATTTTAAACTGGGCCTCCAAAACCTGCAGCCAAGTCTGGAAACAAGACAAGGAGCAGACTTACACCCAGTGTTATAACTCCTCAGACTTTGAGCATGTTGGGAATATTGCAAACTTGCCTGCAAGTTACTGGAAAGGGGCAGTTCTGCAGTTAGTTCATTCATAGGAATTTTGACCACGGCTAGCCTTAGGATCTCTATAGCCCCATTCAGACGACACCGTTAGCCATGCTGTTAACCCTTTTGTGGTTAATGTGGTTAGGGCAGCATAGTTAATGGTGTCATCTGACAAGTGTTTTCATTAACCATGCACACCTGTTAACCGCATTGTGGTCAGCCTCACTAACCATGTCGCGCAACATGGTTAGCGGCACTAACCGTGGCTAAAAGTGTTGTCTGACATGTGTCTGTGGTTAAGAGGCCATGGTTAAAGGTTTAAGGGGTTCAGACGTAGAGCTTCCAGTACAGAGTGGCCAAACTAGGCGGGGCCACTCTAGCCAGCAGGCTCTATTGCTGCTCGGGACTGCTGCTTGACTGGACCGCTTGCTGCAGCTGCCATTTCGTGCTTTTGCATTCGTTTTTTGGAGCAATCTTTGCTCTTCACAGCCGAGTGTGCTTACCGTATAACGTTTAAATCCCCACTTGCAATTTCCCCATACGAAGCATCCGTTTCTCCTATCTCATTGAAGCGCCATTACACCCCCTCAGGTTCCGAGTACTATGGTGGCGCTGCCTGATGACGCGGCTAGCACGGCGGTCTCAGAAGGCTTCCGAGTCTCCTGTGATGATTGTAGAGGTATAGACAAAATGGCACCCGTAACTTCCAGGGCTCCTAGCACTAGGACTGCTGGGATACGGGGCAGATCACTTGGAGGACTGAGGTGCTCCACTAATCAGTTTGTGGTTAGCGTGTGGTTAAGGAAAACTTAACCACGAAAGGTTTAACAGTGCCTGTTTCAGACGACACAATAATCAACGGTGGTGAGGGGGAACAATCGTCCGTTGTGTTGCTATTTGGCAGCATTCAGACGACATTTTAGATGATGGAGGGGGGAAGAAGCAACGGACACTGGCAGCATTCGGATGACATGCTAATCAATGGAGGGGGGGTAACAATCGTCAGTTGTGTTGATTATCGTGTCATCCAAATGCTGCCAATAACTTACTGTCTGTTGCCTCTTCCCCCCTCCGTTGCCTAAAATGTCGTCTGAATGCTGCCGATCAGCAACACAACAGACGATTGTCCCCCACCCACCCCCCGGTTAATTATTGTGTCATCCGAAACAGGCCAGTAAGTTATTGGCAGCATTCGGATGACATGATAATCAACACAACTGACGATTGTTCCCTCCCCCCCCTGGTTGATTATCGTGTCGTCCGAATGCTGCCAGAGTCATCTGCTAGTGT
This sequence comes from Anniella stebbinsi, assembly GCA_029215795.1. Classification (NCBI taxonomy): domain Eukaryota; kingdom Metazoa; phylum Chordata; class Lepidosauria; order Squamata; family Anniellidae; genus Anniella; species Anniella stebbinsi. The sequence goes on along the minus strand of JARDYH010000002.1, from coordinate 357,230,175 downwards.
TCCACATGTGGTTTGCATTAACCACAGCTGAACATGGTTAAGTTAACCACAAAGCCCTCAACGTTGTCTGCGATTTCGTCCATTTGTTCCTCCCCTTCCTCACCCCCCCCCATCTCTCTCTGACTTCCTCCATTGCTGGGAGCACACGCCTTTGCTCTCTTGCGCCTGCCTGTGTAACAGAATATAAAAAAGGACTGAGCAAACTCCTTTTGAAACTCTACGCTGTAGCTGCATTTTATATGCAAGAATATTTGTGAGTAAAACTATTTTACCTTTTCTTCACTGAAAAAGGGTGTTTTCTCCTTTATTGTTTTAAGATGGTAAACACTTGTTCTGTTTTGCCTTTTTTTTTTTTTAGTTTTTTCTCTGCTTAACAGGAGGCACCATTACTAAATAATCCTAACAGGCCATGACCCCAATGATAGCAGAACTTTGTACCAATCGAAGAGCAAAAAAAACCAAACCAAAAGGTGGAAAGCATCCAATTCAGATCCAAAGAAGAGAGAACTAAGTCCTCAGGATGCAAAAGAATTTATTTGTACAAAACCCAATGCATTTTGGCTTGTGTCCTTTCAAAGGCCTTCTTCAAAGGGCTGTAAGCATTAAAAATATATACATTTCGGTATATCATGGGACAACGTATAACATTAAAAGATGTTCATAATATACAGTTAGTTGGGCACATTGCCATAATTGCCTATGTCCACATATAGGTTTTAAAATTATTCATATTGCAGGAGGCCACTAGAGACTGTGTATCTGTGTTTAAATAAAAACGTATAACATTATATGCATTAAAATAATTTCTTATTTGTTAGAAGATGTCTGCAGATGTTCCTCTAGCAATAAACTGTTTCCTATAATAATCTGTGGCGACTGAGAAGAATGCTACAGAAGTGTCATCATTATATCCTTGTTGGGGGGCATTTTTAGAGTTTGTCTTAATAAAGGGGAAAGGTTGTACACCTTTAAAAGATTCTTTACAATTTTGGATGAATGTATAATAGAATATAATAAAAGAAGATCTCATTGGGATAGGGGAGCGCTGGGGGGATGTTAAGGTCATTAAATTTTATGATTGTGTTGTATTATATGTTGAAAATAATAAAATTATTACAACAACAACAAATTATACCCTTGTTCATTTTTTTTACTTTTGTATGGACTCTGCCAGATGTTTCCATTTGGCTGTGAAAATGTCAAGGTCTTCTATTAAGACCCTGCTGCTATCGTGGGGAAATATCTACAGCAAATTGCTGAGTCACAGGAGTGGCAAAATTTCAAAGTCTTCATTCAGGCCACTTGGATTCAGAGTACTTAATTTAAGAATCTGTTCCATTTCCCTTCTTAGTAGTAGTTTTTCATCTTGTATATGATAAGGAAAAATTGATATGGCCATTGTTGGACTGGACACTGCCTGTAGCTCGTGATTCTTCAACTCGATAGTTCAGCTAATTTCCTTGACATATGTTAAGCTTGTCCAGTGCCCAAAATTGTAAATCTGCATAGTGATGGTGTTGTTCTGTGAAATGGTTGACTAGGGGAGCACCAGTCCTGTGATATTTTTTTAATGTTGCAACATTTTTTATGTTGCTCCTATGCGTCTTTTTAAAGGTCTAACCGTTTTTCCAACATAGATTGTGGGGCATTTACACTGGATAGCACAGATGACAAAACTGCTACTGCAGGTGGTGAAATGTCTCAGAGGATATCACTGCGGGTCGAAGGGATTTGTAAATTCTGTGGTTTTGGTGGTGTATTTGCAATAGCAGCAGCGTCCACACGGATGGTGACCTGTAGGCACAGTGGCACCAGGTAGAATACTGGGTAAACTTCCACGATGTTCGTCAAATTCACTTTATTTCAAGGGATGGGCCTGGAGCCACACCGCACCGTGCCCATCAGGGGAAGGGTGGCAGCAATTTCACTACCCCTGGTATGGTAGGGAGGGGGTTGGGGGCCCAATTCAGGAGGGATTTTTAAAAATGTTTTACTAAACTTTTTCACTGGAGCGCAATTGTGCTCCCTGCTCTGGGGTTGTTGGTTTTTTTGTTTTGTTTTTTAATGAATGTTGGGCATAACATCCGTTTCCTTCCAGGATGTCGTACTTGTTTGCATAGGAGCGACGATCCCGGAAGTCCCCCCCTTCCTCCCTCTGCACTCGTAGGTGTAGAAAGGGCCTAACTCAACTATCTTCCCTTAGTGAACATAATCTGCCAGATATTTCATCAAAGGAGGAGGAGGAGTATGATGAAGTACAAGACAACAGAGTGAAGATATTGTAACAGACCTCAGATTCCTAGATATGTAATTAGATCCGACAACAGGGCGAGATTAACACAAATTTATAAAATAAAAAAGGGCAAGTACAGAATTCAAGTAATAAAGAAAGGGGAGTCAAAACCTAAGGCATGATGCTGAAGTAAAGAAAGACTTCCGGCCTTTAAACAAATACCGTTTCAACCATTGGTAATAGTAACGCTGCAACACGGTTGCAGTCCTGTCCTGGCCCTCCCTTCACTTCAACCTCCAGAAGTCCTTTCAGAAAATACAACAACCCCGAAGTCTGGTTCTCTTCTTCTTCAGCCAGGCCTGACACATCACAGATCCTTCATTCCCTCAGGAACAGAGAGGCCTCTTTTATTCACACAGTAAGTGCTCTCTTTCTCTTGTTCGATCTGCTACTCCTGGCCTTCTACTGTCTCTGATGCTTATTCTCTATTTCTTCATCTGTTTCCTTCTTTCTCTCATGAGGACTTTCTTTCACGTCTCCCTCTCAGTCAGCCATGACTCCTTTCTCCCCCTTCTCCTCCCTCCCTCCCCCTCCTTCTACAATATTATTCCTATGAAATCAGAATCTACGATATCATATAGAATCACAGCACTTCCCCAAATCCTGTTCATAACGGAAGGAAGACAACTCTGAGCCAATCTACACTCTAGCTTTGTAAAGTTTCATAAGGGTTACAAAAGCTCTTTGGGTCACATGATGCACTCCCTTTAACGATGTATACCTGAGGTTTTTTAAAACTTACTTCAGCTACATATAATGGTTTTTACTTTTAAAAAATCATTTTAAGTAAAATAATGTGTCCGTCCTTACTGTTTGTGATTCGTGGGGGCAATGCTTCATTTTCCGGTGCCCAAATTCTTAGCCATTGATTGGGGGGAAGAAAGAGGGGCGAAGGAGGAAGTGGACGAGTGAACCACAGCGCCCACAATACTTAGCCCTAAACTCATTGAAAAAACAAAACAGAAAGAGATGGACGGAAGAGTGAGAGACTGCACATGCTGCTTTGAAGACTGTAGAAATTTTCTCCTGTAACATGAGTACTCAGTAATATGGCCTAAGACGTTTTAAAACGTGTTTATTTACAATGTTTTAAAATACTATTTAAAATGTTCCATGCTACAGTGTAGATCGGCTCTCCATTGCACTTATTGACTGCTCAGTCAGTTCATGAGAAATGTGAAGTTAAGCAACTGATCACATATTTGAATAAAGTTGGACTGTCAGTCAGTTACAATGAGGTTGTATAATCATGTCGAAACCTTGCACAGTACACAATCCAGTCACCTTCAGTAAACCCAGTTCTTCCAAGTCCTTTTTCTCAGTAAGCAGCTTCACAGTGGGAGCAATGGATAACTTCAACCATGAGGAAGCCAATCATTCTGGTCTGCAAGGAAGCCATGACACTGTCATGGTTTTATTTCAGGAACTTCCAAACATAGTTACAAGTAAACCACAACTATCAGTGACAGTTCAGAGAAAAACTGCTTCCATGCCAACAGTTAAAATTTTTTCAGAAACCACCAACACCTGTGATCGTTCCACCAGACTTGATAGTTGCCAAAGATGCTTAGAGTTTAACATGCAGTGACATAAAGGAGGAGGAGACAGTAATCAGTATGATACAAGTTGTCAGTGGTTTGAATAACAAGAGAACATTGACATGGGGCTCATCTACACCTAAGGGTGTAGAGGGAGGGGGAGGGAGGGGGAGGATCATGGACTTACCTGCTTCCGCAATCCTCCCCCAGTATCTAGATGCCCACACAACATCCTGGAAGGGAAGAGGGATGTCGCGACCGCCATTTTTTTAAAAGAAGAGGAGCCGCATGTGGCGGAAAACATAAGAACCTCCTCTGCCAAACCCCACACCTACCCACTTCACTATCCTGGGGATGGCAAAATTGCTGCCCCCCACATGGGCATGGAGCCACCCCATGCAGCTCTGTACCCATTTCAGGCCCCCGGAGCATGCGCCACACCAGCTGCCGTCCTTGGGATGGTCTCGGGACTGCAGAAAAACCAGAATATCTCCGGTTTCCATTATCCCAGGGTCGTCCCTAGGTCATGCCTGATTGGTCCCATGATCCCCTATGTGTCATAGGGACACACAGGGACGATCTAGAGATGACCCTGGGATAAATGGCTGGTGTAGACATGGCCATGGTCTGGCATTCATGCTATAGTCTCAAAAAGTAATGCTCCCCTACAACATGTTGGGTTTCTCCCAATACTGCCATACCCTGTTACTGCTTGTGATAGTGTGCATTCAGCTATGAAGAACTTCCAAAGCCTGCTTGCGCATATCCAGCAACCAGCCCCTGCCACTTGCATGTGATGAATTATTATTATTATTATTATTATTATTATTAATTACATTTATATACCACCGAAGCTCTCTGGGAGGTTTACAAAAATTGAAGGTGTTTTACCACATTGAAGCTGGAATTCAGATACCCTCTAATGAATTTCTCAACATTGTTCTTCTCATGGAATCCTTCCATTTAATTAAAATACTCCTTGCTTGCATTGGAAAGTATGTTGAAGGTAATGGCTTGGAAAATGTGCTGATTGAAAACTCAGTATTTTGTCCAAAAGTGACAGAAAGTGTCCTAAAAGGAAGCAACTATGTATGGTCTGCATACGGAATGTCAATGCTAGTGGACGATATAGAGAGGCTAAAATGGAAGGCAATTTTAAGTAGCATGGAAGATGGATCTACAGTAAATAAAGAAGTAGGTTATTTCGGCAATGCCATACTGAACAGGATGACAGAAGATGCTCAAATGATGTTTCAACTAGGGGTGTGCACGGACCCCCCCCCCCGGATCGGATCGGGACCGGATCGGGACCTCCAATTTTGTTCTGGATCAGATCGGAACAAAATCGGAGGTCCCCTGGATCGAGTCGGGCCTGATCCTGATCCAAAAATTGGATGTCCAATTTTTGGATCTGGCACCATTTTTCCCCATAGACTTGCATTGGGGGAAAGAAACCTTTCCCCCAATGCAAGTCTATGGGGAAAAATGGTGGCAGGGGGGTGAGTAGGGGCCTAACTCCCCCCTTCCTGTCCCTCCCCCCCTTGCACTTATCTACAGGGCCCTTCTGCTCCCATCCGGCAGCAGACGGCAGCAGACGACCCCGGCAGGTAAGTGGGAGCCCCCTCGCAATCCTCCTTACCTCCCAGGGCCCCTCCGCTGCCATCCGCTGCCGCCCGGGCAGCAGCGGATGGCAGCGGAGGGGCCCCGGCAGGTAAGCCCCCCCACCGGCGGTCCTCCTTACCTGCAGGCCATCTGGCACCTTCACCTGCGTAGATCTACTGAGGAGTAGGCTTCGCGGCCTTGTCCTCAGTAGAGGCGCTTTACTGAGGACTAGGCCGCGAAGCCTAGTCCTCAGTAGATCTACGCAGGTGAAGGCGCCAGATAGCCCCGCAAGTAAGTGGCCCTCCTCCCTCCTCCCTCGCGATCCTCCTTACCTCCTGGGGCCCCTCCGCTGCCATCTGCTGCCGCCTGGGCGGCAGCGGATGGCAGCAGAGGGCCCCTGGCAGGTAAGCCCCTCCCCTGGCAATCCTCCTTACCTGTGGGGCCATCCGGCGCCTTCACCTGCGTAGATCTACTGAGAACTAGGTGCAGGGGCCCTGCCTTCTTTTGTATATGGTCACTCTAGTATAGTGCCTGCACCTTTAACTGTTGTTATGAAGAAGGAATATCACCAGGAACTAATTGCATACAAATGACACTGGCTGAAATTCCCTTTTCTCTACAACTGTTAAAGTTACATGAGCCCTGACCTGGATTTTATCTGGTCAGCCTAGTTTTAAAATACTATTTAAAACGTTCCACGGTACTGTGTAGATAGGCTCTACAATAAATAAAAACCTAAAAAGAAAAAAGGGGGGGGAGAAATCATACCACAAGCTAACACAGCAGACTTGCTAAACCTACCCTGTACAAGTTCTTCATTATGTGGTTATTTATATTGATCATTCTACATGGTATATACACGTGCTTCAATGTTGAGCATGGACTCACCAGTAGCTGCAATTGATTTTGGATGGACTGTCAGTGCTGAGGAGGACTCCTCACTCATGCCAGATCCTTGCATTAGTGAACTACTAGATGATATGACTGTTACCTATGATTGCAAGAAGTGTAGTACAAAGCAATGCTGGTGTCATGAACACATTGTCTCCTGCATATCATTTTGCAAATGCCATACAACTTGTGAAAATCCATAACCTGTTCTAAATTACAAAGAGACTATTTTAATATTCTATGGTTCATTGAGCTTCATTTAGTTTACATGCTAGTTTAGAATGTTCATTTCCTAATGGGTGGTTTGTTAGGGTGTTGTTGTTGTTTTATTTCGTTTTTCTCCAATGAGTTCTCTTACAGGCTGAAATAAAAAAATAGTATGTTTCTTATGAAATCTTTTCATTATTATTTATAAATAAACCAAAATAACTTTGCAGCCGATGGTGATCAAAGAATAGTAGAGTTGGAAGGGGCCTACACGGCCATCGATAAGAAGGTGAAACTTGTCATTTTACAGGAAATTTTATGAGGAATCAAAAGCACACGTCATACTTACTATAGTTGTGACCCTAAGAAAGAAAAATGAGAAAAACCTGAGAGCTGGTACTATCCCATGTATATCAAAACAATATAGTATCATGCCAAATTTATGCCTGGGGTGCCAGATGTCTACCAAAGATTTCCCCCCCCCCATCCTTTAGGCATGCCCTAAGAGGATCCAGTGAGAAAAGTCATCCGCCTCAAAATTCCTACAGGCCTTATAGCGAGGGAGTGGACTATAAACCGTGACATCATTCCCAGGCATCATGGCAATTACCTACAGGAATGAAGAGCAACAGATTGGAGAAGGCTTCATTGGATATTCCCCAGGGAGAAGAGTTTCTTCAAGAGATCATGCATACCGTTCCACAAGCCATCCTCTTCCCCTGTTGGTGTTTAGATTTACATCTCTCTTCTTCAGCACAGCAGAAGAACATCAACAGGAAATGCTCGACCTGCCTCTGCAAGCATGCAATGCTCCAAGGTCTATTCAACTCAAGCCTTTATGTGTGACCAGGCTGATGACTGCCCCAGAAACATCAGGGTCAGGTCAATGGTGTTTCATTACTTGAGAATAGGCCAAAATTGTTTAATTTTCAGTAAACATAAATATTATAAACTATTATCAGACATGGTCCCCCTCCCCCTGTTAAAACATACATTGGTTAGATAATATGATTTGGATCCAGAATGGGCCTTGCAATGACAGAAAGGCTCCGGTACTGGGTAAATCCGGGGAATTCCGGTCATATGGTCAGCCTAAATTGCTTAATGTTAAATAACAATGCAACTTATAAAGTATTTTCAAACATGGTTCCCCCCCCCCCCGTTCTCCCCATCATCATACACTGAACTCAAATGCTAAAACATATATTGATTAGATAATATGAGGTGGATCCAGGATCTGCCTTCCATTGACAGAAAGTCTCCACTAATGGAATGTGCCTCTGTCTGATTTTTTGGGGACCCTCCTTCCTCTGCACCACAGTTCACCCCATTTAACAGGGTTCCATGACCGGAGGAGCTGCCATCTGGGAAAAGAATGTGAAAGTCCACTTAAATCTGGATCCATCCCTATGTATTCATTGTCAGCCAGTAACCTTATACACACTTACCAGTGAGCAAGCTCCATTGGACACAATGGAATTTACCTCTAAGTCAACATATATAACATTGTACTGTAAATTTAGTTTCCTGCTTCATACTTAGTATTAAAATTAACAAATGATTTAGTAGTTATTATTTTGTAAAACTTCCATTGTTTTCACTGGAGTCCAAAGGTTGTGTCCAATGTTAGGGTTTCTTACCCGTTGAGATTAATGGAATTTAAGATGGGCTCACATTGGAAACATCCCAAAATTGGATTAAAACTAAGAATATGTGCTCAGGGCTGTTCTGTGAGTCACACTGAGAACATAGAACCTTCTAATCATTCACTCAGTGTTTGCAGTGTGGGCATCCAGGTTTAAAGGTGATGGCCAGTGCGTACCAGAAAAACAAATATTAATGAATGATCCTAAAGTATATAAAGAAACTGGTATGCATTTCAAATGCCTGCTTTTTACAGAGGTGGGCCAGATTCTCCCTTTCTGATCAACAGGCATTTCCAAAATGTCCCTTCTAATTTGCTTACTGATTGGGATGCAGGTACTGGGCTCTTTGGCTAGCCTTCCACCAATAGGACGACCACCAACAACGGCTCTTCCATTCCTTTCCCCGTCATGTAATTCTTCTGAAGTAAAGGCCATTGCCGAGGTGATCCTTAACAAAATCAATGCCGATCGAAAACAAGGCTATGTGTTGGGTCTCCAGCGAATCTTCGATGCCCGTGAACTTCCACAGGTGAGCAGACTCCATTGTACTGGCTGAGTTCTCATTCCTGTCAGAGGCATCCATCTTCAAAGCTGTCAAATTAAAGAGGCAGGGTATAGATGGTATCCTTTCTTTGTCCTATACACTGAGTATATGTCAATGCCCTCCAAAATGGCAGCATACAAAACTCCACCCCATCCCAACTCTTCACACATGACTTGGCTCTTACCTAAACATCACCACAAGTTTATAGAGGGAAACTTGCTATCTATTTTGCAGTCTCAGGACTGCAAAGACTTAGCTGGTGATTTTTAAGCTGGGAACCCAAGGCAGAGGAATAGGAGAGAGGAGGGGGGGGAGAGAGAGAGAGAGAGAAAGAGAGAGAGGGAGAGAGAGAGAGAGAACTTGAAATGATTCTGTGTGAGATTATAGTATAAGCCACAAAGGGCATTAAGTTCCAGGAAAGCAGAGCTCACTGAGCATGTACAGAAACGCCTTACATCTAAGGGGTCTTTCCAGATGGGGGTTCTTTGCGCTCCTAATGAGAAGGCATTTCATATTTTCTTTCTTAATGGATAATCCGCAGTGAGGCACAGGAAGCAGTGGGACAGCACAGGAAGGATTCGAGTTGAGTTGAATGATGTCTTGAACCTTCCACACCACTCCGTAAAACTCGGTAAATGAGACAGAGTGACATCAGTGTTCACTTACTTCCACATTATATGTTGGGGGGGGGGGGGGTAGGTATCCTGCTTGGCCTTTTCCTACTCTGTTCCTTTTTTGTCCTGGAAAGAGTTTGTTTTCTCATCTGCAGGGGCCCAAGGGCACTTTTTACTTTCTCACCTTGGATGTGCTGGAAACTGAATGCCATGTCTGGAGTGGAAAACTGGCAAAAGATTGCACCTTTAGAAGTCCACATGAGACAGTAAGTATTTCATCTGCCCACTTCGGAGAATGAATGAGCCGCAACTGCATTCAGATAGGACTCACAGAGGTTCGCAACACATTTCAGATTTGACTCCTCGAAGTAATTTACATGAGACCTGTCATCATGTTTTTCCATGTAGAGTGTAGGTACTTAACTTATGTTGTACGGCACACGCTATTTTAAAAGCAGTTATAAACGTATTGATAGGCATACATAAAAAAGTAAATTCTAGTTATGGGAAGCAGATGGCAGGATCAGTAAAGACGGACAAAACGACCAATTTCGATTTCTTTCTCTTTCTCATTTCTCCAGCCTTACGTTGAGTTTGTCCTGACATTTGAGAATTTTCATTTAAACATTTGCGTTTCTCCTTATGCACACGTTTTGGGACACCATTCTAGTAAAACTTGACAACCAATTTCACCAATAGAATGATTTCTGAATGTTATTTTTACTGACACAAGTTTTTGTATACATTTTTGATCGAACAATTCTGCAGTACATTTCAGAGACGTGCGGATGTCAAAGAATGGCTGTGTTTCGGTTTGCATAGTGCGAAATTACAATGCCAACCGGACTAATTTCTCCCCTGTGCCAAAGTGGCACCACAAAGATCATGGTAGCAAAAATTAGAGAATATGGGGATGGAGCAGGAGGGATGCTGCAGAGCATTGGTGGAGAGACATGGGCCATAGGTGAGTGGTTGAGCACCAGCTTTGCATGCAGAATGTCCAGGGTTTTATTTATTTGTTTATTTATTTTAAACATTTCTTGGCCGCCTTTCAGGGCAAAGGCCCTCCCAAGGTGGCTTACAACAATAAAATACATACAATATTAAAAGCAATAAAATATTAAAATATTAAAAGCAATAAAAACATGTTCCCAATAAAACAGAAGTTGAAACAATAAAATGAACAATAAAACCAGCAGGGATCTCCATCATCTCCAAGTTGGTCCAGGATAGAATTGTGCCTGAAACTGTTCTGAATGCAAAGCAAGTGGTCTGCTACTGAGCTACGACCGTCAGTGTTGATAATACTGGGCTAGGTAGATCCATGGTCTGACTCAGTATAAGGCAGCTTCTTCTGATGCTCAGTGTGACAATGCAGGGAAATTCTCCAAGATTTATGGAAGGGTGAGGGCCATCTACACAACGTTGCTGGTTTGGGCAGTAGCTGCATGGTTTTGGTAATGTCTCCTTCTTCCCAGAGAGAGAGAAGAAGGATAGACAGGAAGAGAGCGGGGAAGGGGTAGAAGGATAGATCTGGCACATAGATATAGTAACATATGTGACCAAAGGTGATTCTGCAGTGCAAACTGGAGGGAACACTGAGTCCTTGGTCTAGAATAGGCAACGGTCCCTGGTTTCGAAGTTACTGGAAAAACTTTGTTTTACAAACATCAGCTAATTCTCCAATGTTCTAGGTCCATGGAGCATGCCAAGCAACTTTCTGGATTGGCGAGAATTTGGAAAATAGTTTTCTGTATCAACACAACTGCTTTTTACACCCACGTATGTACTTTTATACATTTGCTTGAATATAAGACTGCAAGGAAACTCATGTGTGCATTGAAACACACATGAGTACACACATTTCCATTCCAACAGCAGTTTTAAAGATTTGTGCATGCAAATTTAAAAGAGCTTGCACTAGGGAGTTCTGGACCAAAACTATAACTATAATTGCTTGTTTTTAGGTGCAGAAGGCTCTTGCCCAGGTCTTTGGATTATAGCCATAGCTGTGGTATCAATATTTAGCATGAGCTAAACATGTTGACCAGTTGTTGACTGGTAGATTTGGAAAGGAGAAATCTATCACAATTGCACATGACCACTTTTAAATTGAAATACATTTAACCAGGTCAAAACCTGAAATGTATCAAGTTTGAGATCTGATTTAGGATTCTGAAAATGAGGCAAATATTTGGCATTTTTAATAGGATCGTATCGGATCTGATGTCCAATACCGATTAAAATTTGAGGAAATTGGGCATCCGATTCACGATTCTGATTCAGTCCCTTGTAGAGCTGATTTTTTCTGATCCGATTTTTTGTTCTCCAATTTTAATTGGAGAAAATCAGAGCAAAGGACGCCATTTTTAATTATTTTCCCCATAGCCTAGTATTGTGTTACAAAAATGCCTAGAACTTTTTTATTTTTAAATATAGAAGCATGAAACTTGGCCACATTGCAGATGGGTTTGAGGTACTTCTGTGTGATAAATTTTAGAAAAGTTGGTGCAGGCATTTTGTGGCTATGAATTTTTTTACTAATGAACCAAGAATGCCTATAACTTCTTTACTTTTAAAGATCCACACATGAAACTTTTCCACAATGCAGATGGTATGTTGCTACTCATGTGTGTGAAATTTCAGAAACATAGGTGCTTGCCTTTGGTGGCAAGGAAATTTTGAAAAATGGTTTGTTGTGGGGGAAATACAGTTATGCCTTCATCTTGTTCATTTTTAAAGATAGAAGCATGAAACTTGGCCACATTAGAGATGGCATGTAGTTAGTGGTGAAATTTCAGAAACATAGGTTCAAGCGTGTAGTGGCAAGGTATTTTTGGAGAAATGAGGAAAGAAACGCATTTAACTTTTTTATTTTTAAAGATAGAAGCATGAAACTTGGCCACATTGCAGATGGGTTTGAGGTACTTAGGCACGAGAAATTTTAGAAACATCGGTCCAGGCATTTTGTGGCTATGAATTATTACTTTAAAAGTTCCAAAAGTTCCAAAACGATGGGTTTGACAGCTGTCAAACAGCACCCCCCGCCTTCTCCCCCCCCCACACTGTTTCATGCTTCTATCTTTAAAAATAAAAAAGTTAAATGCATTTCTTTCCTCATTTTTATAAAAAATACCTTGCCACTACACATGTTTAAGTATTATTAAAAAGAAATATGTAACAAGGACTTCGGTACTTAGGTTTGCCCATCCGTTCAATCCGTTCGCTTTACTGGTTAAAAATCTAGTTCAATCAATAGCCATGCTGACTGGGGACAATGGGAGATGTAGTCCAGCACATCTGGCAGGGCTTTTGCTCAGGAAGGCTGATCTAGCTGACGTTGGTTTGTTGTTGCTTTTCCCCCAAATAGTTTCTCCTGAAAAAATCACAAGACTATGCCCTGACTGCCCCGTTCCTGGAGACCCAACGGAATCCAGGTTTCAAGAGGCAGCTGCCGAAAGCCTTGCTAAATTCAATGCAGAAAACAACCATCAGCATTACTTCGCTATTGTCAATGTCACCAAAGCTACTTCACAGGTAAGGTTGCAGTTAGATATTAAAGGAAGTGTTTCATACAGCATCTCAGTTCTTTACAGAATGGGTGATTTCCTGGAAGAGAAATCTCCCTGCAGCCATCCCCAACCTAGGGGCTGTCTTCGTGGCACTGAATTGGCGCCGCCTCCCTCCAAAACCCTACAATTTTACTCTCCCGTAATGGCATCAGGTAATCCTGATGCCAAAGGCAGAATGTGTTTGGTGGCCATCCAGATAACCACAACTCTTCCTGGTGGAAGGTGTCCAATCAACAATGACCTTCCACCAGGGACAACCCCCGCATTGGCTCTGCATGGGCCTCGGAGCGACATCAGAGGGCAAAAGAACCATACTGACCTCACTCCCATTGAAAAAGTTGTGGTAAGTCCTCGACTGTTTCAATGCGCACCATTGCAAGAAAGTCTAGCTGTGGCTGCAAAGCAGTGGCTGCATCATATAACTGACGCAGTGCAGATGCACAGCCACCATGGGGCTTTCCCCACATATAGATAGCCCCCTGGTGCCCACTAAACAGGGGTGTTGCTAGACCAGGGCTTATCCCATGAGGCTCCAGCCCCAAATCTACTTCCCATGGTCTTGGATCTGTTCCCCAGAGACCTAAGTGTCCACTTGTGCCAGTGGAAAGTTTTTTTCCTCAGCTTAATTGCCATGCAGAGGGAAAATTTTCAAGCAGAGATACATCTGGGGAGGGAAGGGTTAACCCCCTCCCTTCCCCACAACTACAACCCTTGCATGGCAATTAAGCTAAGTGTTTAAAAGGTCTCCCCCTTGGTGCCAATGGGAGATTTTCCCTAAATTTAGTTGTCATTCAGGAGAAGGGATTTCCAGGGTGATCATATTGACCGAAGCCTTAATTTGTGCTTTCTTAAAGAATAATGCTAGAGGCAATTCTTTTAGCCGTTGAGAACACACACACACACACACAATGGCTGAATTCGGACAACACAATAGTCAACTGGGGGGGGGGGGAACAATCGTCAGTTGTATTGACTATCATGTCGTCCAAATGCTGCCATAGTCAACTCAGCGCTGATCCTAATCCACACCACGGTTGATTATTTATTACTATGTTGTGTGGGGAGTATCCCCTAGATAAAGAACTTTAAAGTTTATTATTACCCCACCATTGACTATCGTGTTGTCCAAATTCAGCCAATGTTTATTCTTAGGGTGGGGAATGAAACATTAAGAGATAGAAAAGGAGAGGAGAGGAAATAGTATCTGTTCAATTTCCCGGTCCCTCAGACAAGCACACCTTCTGGAAAGCTGACACAAGACACCCAAATCAGTGAGAAATCCCACAGTAAAATTTTATTAGTTATACACTTCAGAAATCATATAGCTGATGATCAGTAGTTATAGTCTCCAAGAAATTCCAGAACAGTAAAAAGCTAATCACTACTTCCGTGATGAGATCTCCATTCACATGGTACCCCCATTGCCATCCCCATGGTTCTGAACACAAGGGAAAGTCAATCCATACATGGGTTCCAAATCTGGACAAGGGAGGCGGATGATTCCTGACATGGTCTTTCAGGCAATAAAAGTTCTGAAAGGCCAAACAACCCGAAGTGAGCTAATCCAACCTCAGATCATACGTTGGTAACTCAAAGGGAAAATGGTCAAGGCCTAAACAAGATCATGAGGAAGGTAAATCCTCAAATGCAAAGTGTTTCGTGTCAAAGCTATTGCATTGACCACTCCTTGATGCATGAGTCCAGGCAGAGGAGAGAAAAAGTCCAAACGTCAATGATCAAACCCAGCCTGCCAGTATACTGAGTTGACAACAAACAAAGACACACAATCCACAGCAAGTTCTTAGTAATTTAAAATTCTGCTTTTGAGGGAGCATGTGCAGAGTGTTCCCAAAGTCTCCGACGGTGATGGATCCAACCAAGGAGGTTTTCTGGGAAATGCAGAGCAGATGTTTCTAGTAAAGGTTCCTCGCCTTTGCACCAGATTAAAAAGGGAGGCGTAGGCCTCTTCCAGACCATGTGACAGACAGGGGCTTTGGCCTTTCAGCAATGCCCCTGTCCAAACAAGGCGGCACTGCTCAGCCCACCAAGATGACACATCAATCTGGGGGACTCTTCTGCAAAGCCCCACCCTTTCTCTAGCAATTTCTCACAGGCAGTTTCTTGCCCAAGCCTGAGACAAGCAGGTGGCTTGCAGGGAGTTAAGGCCCTCCTGCAACTTTGCTTTGAGAACGCAGACAGAGATCAATTCACACAGATGGTAACATTCCAAAGGCTGACCAGGCCCAAAGCCTTCCAGACTACGTCTAACTAAATTTAAGCTAAACTACAAGACCCAGGGCCGTGGCTTCTATCCCTGACAGTATCAAGACTTCTTACTAACTGCCATTACAAAACTGTCACAGAGAGATCAGTTCAAACCAGGAAGCAAGCCTGAGAGCTGCATAATGGGACAGACCAAGAAACAGTTAACAAGATATTAACCAGTCCAAGTAAAGAACATAGTACAAACCTGTCTTTAATTTATTTTATTAATTATATTTATTTATATCCCGCCTTTTTCCCAATAATGGGACCCAAGGTGGCTTACAAATTAAAACATGTACATTTAAAACAAACAGTGATATACAAAAATTAAAAATATAATTAAACATAGTACAATTTTAAAATATTTAAAACATTTTAAATACATATAATTAAAAAAAAATCCAAACTATAAGCAGTATATCCACAAAGGTCTGAACTACTCCCCAAAGACCTGCTGAAACAGAACCCCCCTCCCTTGTGACTAGGGTGACCATATGGAAAGGAGGACAGGGCTCCTGTATCTGTAAGAGTTGTACAGAAAAGGGACTTTCACCAGGTGCTGCATGCATACAAATGACACCTGCTGAAATGCCCTTTTCTATACAACTGTTAAAGGCACAGGAACCACGTCCTTTCCATATGGTCACCCTACTTGTGACAGATTTTAACCAGGTATTTTCCCAGAAAGGTAATTTCAATGACCTTCATACAACCTTGCATTTCAAACTGTTTTGAACCTGTCACTAGACACTGGAACTTTGAGGCTCATTAACTGGTACTTCTTGCAGATAATACTCAGCCTCTAACCCCTTTCCTGTATCTTTTTCACAGTGGGTCGTTGGTCCTTCAAACTTTGTGGAATTTATCATCCAGGAGACATCGTGCCCCAAAAGCAAGGCTGTGTCGGATGTCTCCAAATGCCCACTCCTCTCGCCTGGAACTGCAGTGAGTATTTGTTTGTCTTAGGCAAAACTTCACCTTTTTAGAAACCTACCAATTTTGCACCATTCATTTCTTCACCAAGGACAAGTTCCTCTGGCTGGTTTGATACAACAGACGTGTCTTTGGGAATTCCATGTCTCCCCCCATGCTCCCAACTGCACCAAAAAAGCCTATCTACAGTTCAAAGGAATGTCAGTTTTATACCACTTCAGCTCTTGTTTCTACCGCCAAAGAATCCTGGGACTGCAGTTTGGCAAAGGTGCTGAAAATTCCCTGTTCGCCTTTCCCGTCTACAATTCCCAGGTTTGCAGAGGAAGAAGAACTGGTTGTTAAACCGATTTACAAAGCAGTCTTACTGACGTTCGTGGGAAGATCCAAATGCAAACACATTGATATTGCACCAGCAGGGTGAAGGAACGTGAGGAGCACCATTTTCCTCCATTCCTTCCTGTTCCGGGATTTTGTTTGGTTTGAATGGTTTCCCTCCCATTCCAACCAATGGGAGTGGAATTCTGTATGGTACTTCCAGGGCTGGGGCACATCCCTCCCCTGATCTGCCCCTTTTTGAAGGCACTAGGGAGGATGCCACAGGAGATACCCCTAAATAATAGTCTGTCCCTTTCAAAACGGAGCAGATTATGGGAATGCCAGGGACCCCCCCCTCCCCATCCAAGGTCAGACTTTCCCCTCTGGAAAGAGGAAGCTGGAAAAAGTGCAGAAAAGGGAAACTAAAATGATCAAGGGGCTACAGCATACTGCCTTTATACAAATCTATGGTGTGACCACACTTAGGCCATATCTACACCAACCTGGATATAGCACTATGAAAGCGGTATGAAAGTGGTATATAAAAAGCAGGAGCCACACCAAGCAGGATATAGCAGTATGTGGTATGTGTCAATGGGCCCCAACAGTTGTCAATGCACTTCAATAGTGCTATAAAACAATAGTGTGGCTAATGGCTTTTATATAATAATAATAATAATAATAATAATAATAATAATAATAAATTTATTTCTTACCTGCCTCTCCAGTCGGATCGAGGCGGGCAACAACAGTAAATTTAAAATATGATAAAATACATAAAACTGATTAAAAACATGGTACACATGATTAAAATAGCAATAAAACATCCTAAAATGTTTTTAGAATATACCACTTTCATACCACTTTCATAGTGCTATAACCTGCTTGGTGTAGATTGGCGTTAGAATACTGTGGACAGTTCTGGTCACCAGACCTAAAGAAAGATATTGTAGAGCTGGAAAAAGTGCAGAAAGGGCACCTGAAATGAAGAAGGGACTGGAGCATCTGCCCTATGAGGGAAAGTTACAACAGCTGAGATTGTTCAGCTTACAAAAAAGGAGGCTAAGGGGAGACATGATAGAGGTGTCCAAAATTATGCATGGTGTGGAAAATGTGGATAGAGAGATTTTTTTTCTCCCTCTTCCATAATACTAGAACCCAATGGGATCATCCCATGAAGCTGATCGGTGGGAGATTCAGGACAGATAAGAGGAAGTACTTCTCCACACAGCGCATAGTTAAACTATGGAATTCACTACCACAAGATGTAGTAATGGCAACCAATTTGGAGGGCTTTAAAGGGGGGTTGGATAAATTCCTGTAGGAGAAGCTATCAATGGCTACTAGTCCTGATGGCTATGTGTTACCTCCAGTATCAGAGGCAGTAAACCTATATGCACCAATTGCTGGGGAACATGGGTGGGAGGGTGCTGTTGCACCATGTCCTGCTTGTGGGCTCCTGGTCGACAGCTGGTTGGCTACTGTGCGAACAGAATGCTGGACTACATGGTCCTTTGGTCTGATCCAGCATGGTCCTTTTTATGTTCTCTGACAATAGCCTTCCCTCCCTGCTCTCGGAGGGAAAAGTCTGAACGGTCCTTTGGCCCCTCTGAGAGACCACAGGACTGCAGCCTGGAGTCTCTAGCATGGATGTGTCTGAAGAATTCAACATTGCTGCACATTCAAGTTCAACTGAGAGCTGTTTCTGGGAGAGGAGATGGCATAAAGAGATTGGAGGAGAATGAAGATGGGCCTTTGAACATCCAAAGGGTCACACCCACTGCTGAGACCTCTAAGATCATTGTTCTTGGTCATTTTAAATATTGGAACTTCGCATCCAGACTAACTCGAAATGGATGATTCATATGCTCTATTGACAAAGGTCTCTCTTCTCCCCCTTAGGAAACAGGTCTATGCAAAGGCTCTGTGGTGGACAGTCGGATAGAAAATCAGAAGTTTGTCAATGTAAAATGTGATTTCTTCCACCCAGAGGTATGTTACTCAGTCAGACATTTTTTTTACAGAACATAATAACCCGTAGTATACAAACATTTTTAGTTTAATTATTTTAATACTTTTATAGACATTCTGCCATGGGTTCACAGGGTGGTTCACAGTACAATCATAATAAAAATAAAACAAAATCAGAATGCAAGCGGACAATTACGAAACCTCCAATAAGTCTAGCAGAAGGTTAAACATCTTAGAACTCCGTGTTTTAAAGCCTACAATATGAAAGGAAGGCCAGCAAGAAAGATCCACTAGTCAAAGCAGATGCAGAAGCCCCAAATTCCTGGGCCTCCAATGTGGACATGGAAAGTCTATGCTGAAGGATAAGTTAGCTCATGGCCTTTGTCAAGGCATTGCTTATACATTGAGGTGACCAAAGCAGTTTATCTGCCAAAAACAGGCCTGAAGATGGAGTGAAATAAATCTAGATTATGGCTCCAGAAAAGATGGTCCAGGGCTAGGAAATAATCTTGCCCAAAACCCTCGAGTGCCTCTGCCAGTCAGTGTTGACTACACTGGGCTAGATGAACCCATGGTCTGTCTCACGGTGAGGCAACTTCCTAGAGGGACACCAGCAAAGGCTAAATCCATGTGTGCATCTGATGTGTTAAGTTCAACAGCCATGTTGCATGGAAATGACCTCCCTTTACTGCTTGCCCATCAGTTCACCCTGTTCTTGGAGGTTTTTTTATACCAATTCCTGTGGCAGAACCCTACTCGCCCTGAAAAGAAGTTTAAAGTGTTAAAATTTGCATGCTACCTGTGAGCCGCCCTAAGCTGTCTGCCATGTTGTTCAGAGCGGGGAAAAACATCGGCCAGAAGCAGGAATGATCATGTGTCCTGGTCCTCAGGCATCCCATTGGTAACAACCGCTAAGGGGATCTTCCTTATGTTTTGTCCTATTAGGTAACTGACCTCATGGAGCAAAAACCAACATTTGAACCTGAATCCAGTCAGGGTGGACACCAACAAGATGATGAAAGCCCCGAAGATGGCCATGGCCATCACCACAGAGGGAAGGGGCGCCATCCTCACCATCCTCACCATCCTCACCATCCTCACCATCGCCACCCCCACCATCAGCACAATAATAAACACAGACATCATAAGAAACATCATGGCAATCACTCACATGAGCATGAAGGTTCACTGCATCCTCATGTATCTCTCCACACAATTGGAGGAGAACAATTGCATGGGAAACCTGTTCCCCCCCAAATCCAGGAAAACCCAGTGGGGCGACCAGGCTTGACCAAACCAGCTTGGCCAAGAGTTCCTCCATTCCCTACTGGATTTTCAGAATCAGATACATGTCCAGGAGAGAGCTCAATACATATCCTCGGCCTTGAGCTGCCCGATAGGCCTAACATAAAATCACATCCCCAGACTGAGTAATGTAAAATGTTGAGAAGCCAGCCAATATGGTCCCCTCTACAAGATTTCGCTTTGACGCCCGGTTGCCCGATTACGCGCATCTATGGATAAGCGCATTTACTCCTAATACCTATTCATGAGAGGCAGTGAAACGCATTACGGGATGTATGAAACGTGCTTTAAAGTTGTTTACATGTGGAGAATTGCATGTTTACATGGCCATAAAGCACTTTAACTCCAGCGGTAAATTTTAAGTCGCTATTTAATGCGCATTCGATAATGCGAATAATCGGAGATAAAAAGCGCCTCAGCCCCCGATTTGCGCTCCGCTCTTGTAGAGGTAAAATCTGTAATGTGCCTTGAAAGAGCTTTAAATGGCTCTTGTAGAGGCACCCTATGAGGCACAGCATTACCTCTGCACGAGAGAAGCTTTTAGAGAAGGAAGGATAGGCCGGTTCTTGGGATACCCCACTTACAGAAAGTAATTTTCTCCCATTGGATTATGGGTTGCATTAATTGACACAAGGGTACCAGAGGAAAATCTGCATCACAAAAGTTAATACTGATTCACATGAGAGGAAATGCTTTACCAAACGAGCTCCCTCTTGCACTCTTTCTTCACCAGGAAATAACAATCTGTGCATTATTTGCATCCAGGGAGAGAATTTGCGGTTCTCTCTTGCGTGGACAGATGCTGACAGTTACTTCCACCCCCTTCCAAAAATGACTTCATGATCACTAAAGGTCCCTTCTCAGTATTTCCCCTCCTTTTTCCCCTTTGTGTCTTCATCCCAGACCTCTTGTCATGTGAGGATGACTATTCACTGTGCTGGAAGGAATTTTACAAAATACTCAATAAACGAGCAATGTGACATGACTGACTTTCTAGTGGCTGTTTCAGAAACCAGAACATTTCCTTTTTTTTTTTTATGCTCATGATTGTAAAAGAGACAATGGCACAAACGTTGGTGAGGTTATTGTTTTTGTGAGTTTCCCCCCCAAATTCCATTGTGGGAAAAAAATAGAAGAATTAACAAAGATCACCAGGGTAACACAGGGCTTTTCTACACAAGTGATTTATTTCACACTCGTGATTGGTCGCTCATGGATGTTAGCGAGTCCTTTACATGACATCAACAACCCCCAGGACCTCTCCATGCTTTTCCCATGCTATGAAAAATATCAGAGATAACATGATAAGGGAAGTTATTCCAAACTGTCAGCTATGTCTAACAGCAATGTAACGCTATAATGACATCGCCATCTAGTACCTGAAAATTGAAACAGACAGATACATATAGAAGATGGATTTCCCTAGATTCAAACCATGTGTCCGCTGTGGAAAAGAGCCCATCGTAATTCCGGAAAGAAAATGAAAGAAGGAATCCCTGGCAAGGATAATGGGGTTTTGCTTAACATAGAGAAGCACAAAGACACACACACACACACACACACACACACTTACTTTTTTTTTTTGCTTTCTCCAGACCTTCATATGTCTGCCCACATCTCTGGACTGGATTTCTTCCTATCAAAAAGTTTTTTGAAAGCCCATGGGCTGGTTCACCTATTAACACTAGCCACTCAGAGTTAATTTCCCTGTGTGGATTGTTCTTGCAGCACTGGCCAACATTTTTTAAATGCATGCTGCCATGGGGGGGCTCAACAGCAAAACTGGCCAAGGTAGATTGATGGGGTGGTTACCAAACCACCTACAACCCTGAAACGGGCCATAGGATTTGTTAACCTTCCCAACAATCCACCCTGCCCGGGTTCGCACGTAATGACAAGCCACGGCATGCCCCCAACGCAGCTTGCATTTTAATGACGAGCCTTGTGAATAATTTTATCATGGTGGCTTGCCGTCATGAGCTCACCAAGTCAGTATCTATGGGCATGGGCTCATAAATGCTTTTTCCATAGTGTCAAATTCATTCGGTTTGCGTTGCATGAAAAAAAGGATCGCCAAATCGCTGTACAATTATAACAGGAAAAGAAAAAAAAAGTGTTATCAACTGAGAATCCCAACAGTTCAAAAGAATCAATAAACAAACAGCACAAGCCATTTTAAAAGCAGTTATATATGTATTGGTGTGCATACATAAAATAGTAAATTCTGGTGATGGGAAGCAGTAAAGATCAACAAAAGGACCAATTTCCTTTTCTTTCTCTTTCGTTCCTCCAGCCTAAAGTTCAGTTCATCCTGACATTTAAGAATTTTCATTTAAAAGTTCGCATTTCTCCTCATGCACACATTTTGTACAGAATTTGAGCAAGATTTTACAACCAAGTTTACCAATATAATGGATTTCCGATTGTTATTTCAATAACCATTTTTTTGAATACATTTTTTGGTTGAAAACAACTGCAGCCAAATTCTGAGATGTGTGAATGTCAAAGGATGGCTGAGATTCGGTTTGCATATTGGCTCAAAAGTGCAAAATTAAAATGCAAACCGGACTCATTTTCCCCCTATGCCGAAGTGGCAGCACAAAGATCATGGTAGCAGAAATTCGGGAATATGGGGATGGAGCAGGAGGGATGCTGCAGAGCCGCCATGGGATGTCATGAACCGTAGCTTAGTCTAGGCAGGAATCGTGACTAAACCACTGGACAGCCGCTGCCGGTCAGTGTTGACAACACTGGGCTGGATAGACCCATGGTCTCAGTATAAGGCAACTTCCTCTGATGCTCAGTGTAACAATGCTACACACGTGTGCCAATTTTCAGATCAATCCCTCCAACCCTGTATTTTATATGAATTTTTTAAAGAGTGTTCTACTTTTATAGCTGGTTGACCAGGCCGTCCTGCTGTCAAAAGGAAGACTTGTCTGTTTTTTTCCCCCCATAGGCTTGCATGGGGGGAAATGCAGGCATAACTTTTTTTATTTTAAATGATAATGACATAAAACTTGAGGAGCCAGGACTAGCAAGATCCAATCTGCAATGTCCAAAAAGTTTCATGACTCTATCTTTTCAAATTAAAAAGTTATAGGGGGTCCCCCAAAAGTCCCCCCCCCATAACTACTCAATTTTTAAAGATAAAAACTTGAAACTTGTGGGACATTGAAGATGGGATCTGGCTAGTCATGTGTGAAAAAAATTCAGAGCAATTGCTCAAACCCTCAATTTTATATGATTTTTTTAAAGATCGTGGTACTTTGAAAGCAGCAGGGCGGCCCAGTCAACCAGCTGTCAATAAAGTTGCACAATCTTTAAAAAAATCATATAAAATCGAGGGTTTGAGCAATTGCTCTGAAATTTAATACACATGACTAGCAATAGACAATCTGCACTGTGACCAAATTTCAAGTCCGTAACTTTTAAAATACAGAAGTTTTAGGCATTTCTGTCTCAAAAAGCAACTCTATAGGGCAAAATACTCCGAATTAAATATCGGATATCCAATAATTATTGGATATCCGATCCGATTTGATACAAAAACCCTCCGATATTATCGGATCCGGAATTTTTTTATGTCGGAATTTCCGATAACGATACGATAAGATAATTTTGGCCGTGTACATCCCTATTCTAAACTTCTTTTCAAAGATGGTCATTGTCCCCATCCCCCCCGCCCACTTTTCTCCCACCATCACACGCTGAATTCAAATGCTAAAACATATATTGGCTAGATAATATGAGCTGGATCCAGGATCTGCCTTCCATTGACAAAAAGGCTCCAATAATGGAATATGCCTCTGTCCGATTTTGGGGGATTCCCCCGTCCCGCAGCTTACCCACTTAGCAGGATCCCCTGAGCTGCTATGTGTTATTTTCAGGGTGGGGCTGCTGTGTAGAAGTCCATTTTCACCAGCCCCATTGCACAGACCTAAATCTGAATCCAACCATATATATTCACTGTCAGGCAGTAATCCTACATGCAATTACTAGGAAGTAAGCCACATTGGAAACGATGGGATGAACTTCTAATGGATGTTAGATGCAGCCCAAAGTTAGGCTGACCATATGAAAAGGAGGACAGGGCTCATGTAACTTTAACAGTTGTAGAGAAAAGGGAATTTCAGCCGGTGTCATTTGTATGTAGTTAGTTCTTGGTGAAATTCCCTCTTCATCACAACAGTTAAAGGTGCAGGCACTATACTAGAGTGACCATATACAAAAGAAGGCAGGGTCCCTGCAACTTTAACTGTTGTGATGAAGAGGGAATTTCACCAGGTACTAATTGCATACAAATGACACTGGCTGAAATTCCCTTTTCTCTACAACTGTTAAAGTTACATGAGCCCTGACCTCCTTTTCATATGGTCAGCCTACCCAACGTTCATGTAAAACCAAGAACTTGGCCTCAGAACTTGTCTAAGAATGACATTGTGAATATACAATGTCCTAATCATTGACTCAATGTTTGTGGGTTTTGTATCCAGGTTTAAAGGTGATGGCCACTGTGCAATGGCAGAACAAATATTAATTAATGATTCTAAAGTATCTAGAGAAATCTGAATGCATTTCAAAAGCCTAATCTTACAGATGTGCTCCAGGTTCTCCCTCCCCGATCCCCTGGCATTTCTAAAATGGCCCTTCTAATTTCCTTACTGATCGGGATGCAGGCACTGGGTTCCTTGGCAGGCCTTCGGGGCAAGCAAAACCCTTACTAGGTTTTCAGAATCAGATACTTGTCCAGGACAAGAGTTCAATATATATATAAATGACCTTGAACTGCCCAAAAGGCCTGTTATAAAATCATCTACCCATACATCCCGAACTGAGTAATGTAGAACATTGAGAGACTGGTCAATATGAGGCACAGCATCACTTCTACACAGGTGAACGAAGGATAGGAAGATAGGCTGGGCCTTGGGATCTCTCACTTACAGACACTATTCTAGAGTGACCATATACAAAAGAAGGCAGGGCCCCTGCAACTTTAACTGTTGTGATGACGAGGGAATTTCACCAGGTACTAATTGCATACAAATGACACTGGCTGAAATTCCCTTTTCTTTACAACTGTTAAAGTTACAGGAGCCCTGTCCTCCTTTCCATATGGTCAGCCTAACAAAAGGTAACACTCTCCCATTGGATTATGGATGGATTTAACTCACACAAGGGTACCAGGCCAGGGGAAACTCTGCATTGCTAAGAAAACAGTGATTTGCATGTGTGGAAATGCTTTACCAAGTGGGCTCCCTCTTGCATCTTTTCTCTAGCATTTGATCCAAACTAGACACAAGAGGGACAGCTACAATTGTGAGGCATGTATCGGCCCTGTCTGCATATAAAGCATGGGGTGGGATGGGGGTGTCTCCTTCTCAAGTCAACTGGGCTGGAAGAAAAGTCCATGATGCAACAGAACGCATAAAGGAAAGGTGGAAAGAGAGCAAGGTTGAACTCCCCTCACCCTCGCGCACCTTTTGGCTGTAAAAATGGCCTCCTGGCCCCAACCTTTATATTAGGATGGAGCAGGCACGTAATGATCAGCCACGGCATGCCTCCAACTCGGCTTGCAGTTTAACGGCAAGCCCCGCGCACGTAATTTAACAATTGTGGCTTGCCATCACGAGTGGACCAGGTCATATTTATGGGCATGGCTTCCCAAATGCTTTTTCAGACTCTCACTTGGTTCGGATTGCATGAGAAAGGGAAAGTGCATTGCTGTACAGCTCTAACAGGAAAAGAAAAAGGAAAGTTTTCTCAACTGTGACTTCCAAAAATCCTATAAGGTTAACAATTGAAACATTGCACCAGATCACCTATCCCTGACCTTGTGCCCTCCAGACTATAACTCCCACCATCCCCAGTCAGCAGGGCAATGACCTACAGGCATATAACGCAACAGGTTGGACAAAGCTTCACTAGATATTCCCCAGTGAGAAGAACTTCTTCAAGAGGTCATGCCTACGGTTCCACAAGCCATCCTCCTCCCCTGTTCCTGGCTAAGTTTACATCTCTCTTCCTCACCACAACAGAAGAAATCCAGCAGGAAAATGCTCACTCTGCCCTTGGAGGCAGGAAAAGCAACCTCAAAGGAAAAAGGATATGAAAAACCAATTTCCTTGCTGGAGCTCTAGAATGCTATCGGCATTCTAACAGCACATGATCTAAGGACTCCTCTACAGAGTCATCACATGGACATAGTCTATTCTCAGCAGGAATCTTTCGATATCTTCCTTCCTTCTAACATATTTGAAGGAAGAACATTGAAATGGGCCAATGAGAAGGCCCTTCTGTATTTTGGTATATCCAGCCAATCCAGATAGGGCATCATTCCTCTGGGCATAAAATCGGGAAGAGCTCAAGACTGAGGACAGCAAGGGCCTCGGGACCATCCACGAAGTTCTTGTAATTCTGTATCTAGAAGCCTTTGCTTAACTACCTTTTTTGCACTTCTTAGCTCCAAGGTTAAGAGTTGTGCAGAAGACAGACCCATGGTCTTTATTTTCTGGGTCACGGCCTTGCTCCGGGGGAAACAAATCTGTCCACTAGTATATGTGATAATAGAGAATGGGAAGTTGATGTTTGGGAGAGGCGAAGCCAATATGTTATTGTAAGCATCCAGGCGGTGCAACTCAGTGGGACCAGCCTGGCCTCAAGGTTAAGAGCGGTTCCAAACACACACTTTGGGACCCCAAACACCCCTCTTAGAAATTTGGACTGGACTACTTCTAGAGGGTCCTTGGTCAGAGGGAACCAAATGGGGGCCCCATACAGCATCTGGGCCGCCGGTTTTGCTCTGTATACTTCAATAGCAGATGGTAAAAAATTACCACCTTTGGCAAGGAAAAAATCTAAGCAGGGCCCCAGCTGTTTGATCGGCTCTACACTTAGTGTATTTCACGTGGTTAGACCAATTTAAGTTCTCCTGAAAAACAACGCCCAAATACTTAAACGCAGCTACTTGTTCAATTTTGTGGCCCCTTACACCCCAAGAAAATCTCAACCTTCTTTTTGTGAAAACCATAACCTTAGATTTGTGGTAATTGTTAAATTATTTAAGTTGCAGTATTCCCTAAAACTGCCTAGGAGTCTCTTTAGACCAAGCCTTGTCTGTGACAACAATACTGCATCGTCTGCACATAACAGTATGCTCACTTTTAATTGGCCTAATTTGGGGGGGTGGCACTGAATTTCCTCCACTGGTGTTGGAAGATCGGCCAGAAATAAATTGAAAAGTGTAGGAGCGAACACACAGCCCTGCCGGACTCCTCTATTTGCAGCAATTTCATTAGTAATATGGCCCTGATTGCTATAGCGAACTTGTGCCTGTATATCATGTTATAACTGTTGGATCAGATATAATAACCTCTGCTCTATTCCAAGGCGTTTCAATTTATCCCATAGAAGTGGGCGAGAGATTGAATCAAATGCTGATTTTAGGTCCATATAGCTACAAATAGCTTTCCTCCTTTTGGGGCAGTATATTTATATGCTAAGTGAGACAATACTAGGCAATGATCATAAGTAGAGCACCTGGACTTGAACCCTATCGACTCTTTGCCCAGAATGTTATTATTCTGGACCCAGTTTATTAATTTGGTGTTTAAAAAGCTGGCATACACTTTCCCAATTATAGATAAAAGACTAATGGGCCTGTAACAATCGCCCTCCTCCAAATTAGGGGTATCAGCCCAGACTTGTTTATAATAGTAAATACTGTTGCTAGCAGTGAACCCCACGAAGGGATGTCAGATTTTAGCATCTCCGAAGGGATCCCATCTGGACCGGAAGCTTTCCCAGATTTCAGCTGTATTATAAGCTCTTCTATGCAACTTGGTTCTACATCAGGCCAGAAGGGGACATCCAGCCCCAATACAGGGGCATAGTTAGACATTGTCTCCTCACTAAAAACCTTCCGATAGTGGTTTTCCCAGTTGAGTGGGGAGATATAGCATTCGGGATCTCCGTTACCTTTCCTACTTGCTCCTGCTACTATCTGCCAAAAGGACTTTCTGTCTTTGTCCGCTTGATATTTTTTCCGCCTCAAGAGTATTTTATAACATTTTTTCTGTACATAGTATGAGTTGGGAAGCTGCCGTTCATTATTCTGGCGGTAAGTATGGCATATCATCAGAAGTTTTTCCCTGGCTTTGGCACGTTCTTTGTTGAACCATTTGTTATTCTGTAATCTTTGTCCTGCAGGAGATTTACTCTCCCGCTGGAATTCGTAGGCCAGGGAGCTAATGCGTTCTTCATAGGCCAAGATACACAATTCAGAAGTTGGCACCATAAGCAGCTGTTTGGTGGTTTCCTTTCAGGCACTAGACCAGATAAACTTTTTAAAGATCGGTATTACCTCATTAGACCAGGTATTTTTTTGTTTTTGGTTAGTCATGCACTGCCACCCTGTCATTAAGGGGGACACCGGTTTATGATGGATCGGGCCGGGGATAGAGAGCCCTAATTCCTGTGGCAAATGGTCGCTTGCCAGAAAGTTCATTATTCTAAAATCAGCACACAGCGGAATCATTGATTTATGAACTATACAGTAATCAATAACATTGGATCCTCTGGATGATATATAAGTGAACTCTCCCCATCTGTCCTCTTGCGCTTGTCCTTAATATTGCCAGAACACGCAAGTTATAAACTACTTTTCAACCTTCCCCCACCCCTATTCGCCCCACCAACACATACTGAATTCAAATGCTAATACATGAGTTACATAATATGGATTGGTTCCAGAACGTGCCTCCAATGACAGAAAGGCTCCATTAATGGAATGTGTCTCTGGCTGTTTCCACACCGGCCTTTTTACCCGGGACAGTCCCCAGGTAGTCCCTGTGAGTCCAAATCATGCACAGGGACTCGCAGGCGTGGGGGAGACAGGGACGGGTTTCCCCTGGGATATGCAGCATCCCTGGGAAAACCTGATTATTTCTGCGGTCCTGGGAATGGCCCAAGACCGTGGGAGATTTGGTCGCCCATCCCAGCTGCTGCCATGGTTACTCATGAGTAAGCACTGCAGCAGAAATGGGCAAGGAGCTGCACCTTGCAGCTCTGTGCCCATCAGTGGAGGGGGGGCAAGTTCACCATCCCCAGGATGGCGGAGGGAGGTGGGGCCTGGTTGTTGTTGTTGTTGTTGTTGTTTTTAAATGCCTACCTTTGTGAAGGAGCGCTAGGACTCTTTGGATAATTTCAAAAACAATGGCGGCCATGACAGCACAACATCCATCCTTCCTCCTGCGACGCCGTGCAGGCACTTCCGGGATCGCCACCCCTCCCTCCCTCTACACCCCTATGGTGTAGAAAGGCCCTCTGTCTGATTTTTGGGGATCCCCCCTACCCATTCAGCAGGGTACCCTGACCTGCTGTGTGTTATTTTCATGGTGAGGCTGGTATGTGGAAGTCCATCCTCACCAGCCCAGTTGTATGGACCTAAACCTCGATCCAACCCTATATATTTACTGTCATGCAGCGATCCTATTAAGCCACATTGGACACGATGGAATGTATTGCTAACAGATGTTGGATACAGCCCAATGTTGGTGTAAGACTAAGAACTCAGACCTGGTTTGTGACGTATAACACAAACATACAAAT
Organism: Anniella stebbinsi; assembly: GCA_029215795.1. Taxonomy (NCBI): domain Eukaryota; kingdom Metazoa; phylum Chordata; class Lepidosauria; order Squamata; family Anniellidae; genus Anniella; species Anniella stebbinsi. The sequence continues at coordinate 357,200,870 of JARDYH010000002.1, read as the reverse complement.
CATTTACTCAATGTTTGTGGTGAACATATCCAGGTTTAAAGGTGATGGTCAGTGTGTAGAAGAAGAACAAATAATAATTAATGATCCTAAAGTATATAAAGAAATCTGAATGCATTTCAAAAGCCTACTCTTCCAGACAGGCTCCAAATTGTCTCTCCGTGGTCCCCAGGCATTTCCAACATGGCTCTTCTGATTTCCTTCCTGATCGGGATCCTGGTACTGGGTTCCTTGGCTGACCTTCCACCAATACGTCCACCACCTCTTAAATTCCTTTCCCCACCATGTAATTCTTCTGTAGTAAAGGCCGTTGCTGAGATGGCCCTAAACAAGATCAATGCCAATCGAAGAGAGGGCTATGTGTTGGCTCTCCAGCGAATCTTCGATGTCCATGAACTTCCACAGGTGAGCAGACTCCATTGTACTGGCTGAGTTCTCCTCATTTCTGTCAGAAGCATCCATCTTCAAAGCTGCCAAATGAGGGAGGTGGGCAGAGAGGGGATATCCCTTGTTTATCCTAAACATCAAGTGGAAGCCGGGGATCCTCCAATGTGCTGGCAAGAATAGCTCTCAGCTACCTCTTCCCAAGCATTCCAGCTCCTACCTACACATCAGCCCAGTTTTACAGAGGTAAACCTGCTGGCTGCTTTGCAATCTCCGGAGGTCACAGAGGTAGCCAATGTTTGCTCTAGTTTTGGAGCTGGGAAATGGTAGAGGAATAGGAGAGAGAGAGAGAGAGAGAGAGAGAGAGAATTTAATTTGTGAGATCATAATACAAGCCACAAAGTTCTAGGAAAGCAGAACTCAGGGAGCATGTAAGGAAACAACTTACATCTAAGGGTCTTTCCATATGGAGTGTTCCTTGTGCAGCTGTTTTCTCTTTTCTTTATTAATGGACGGTCTACAGTCAGAGAAATGACGCAGGTAACAATGGGAAAACACAAGAAGGTCATGAGTTGAAGACAATGGCTGAGTTCAGACGACACTTTAGGCAATGGAGGGGGGAAATAGCATACTGTCCGTGCGTTATTTTGGTGGCGCCGTGGCAGCACCTGCCGCACAACATGTTGCCCCTCCCCCCGTCGAACGGCTGAAAGTCCCGGCATCCTTCTGGGCTGCTGTGTCTCCTCTCTCCCACCTCCCTCAGTCCTCCGGCCATATCCCAGCATGCACCGCAAGTTCTGCCGGCTGTATCGGAGAAGCTGGGGGGGTTTCGGCTGCTCTGGCCGGCGAACTCTATGACCAAACGGAATAGTACATGGAGACAGAGGGCTTCCCTCCACACGACACTTTAAACAATGGATTTTGGCATAAACAACGTGCAAGCCCGTTGTTTTTCTCATTGTTTAAGTGCCCCAAATAGCGTACTGTCAGTTGTGTGTGCGTTGTGCGTTGCCCTCCACACGACACAATGAGCAACACAACTGACGATTGTTTCCCCCTCCCCCCCGTTTGAGTATCGTGTCGTTTAAGCCAATTATGCCTAGAAACCACATCCCACTCTGTAAAATTCAGTAAATGAGGCAGGCTGGTGGTGCAATGAAAGCCTTGTCTCAACATTCCTAAGAGGAGTCCTCTCATTAGTAAACACTCTCTAAGTCAGTTGTGGAATCTCCTTCTTTGTACATTTTGAAGAAAAGGCAGTTAGGGCATCTGTTAAGAACATTTGGGGATACTGGGAGATGTGTGATTCTAAGAGAAAGGTCAAAAATTGCATAAATGAACTTGTGTTGACATCAGTGTTCATTTCCTTCCACATAATTTGTTTAGCAGGGTAAGTATCCCGCCATGACTGTTCACATTCTGCTCCATGTTTGTCCTGCCAAGACTTTTCTCTTCTCCTCTGCAGCAGCCCAGAGGCTCTCTTTTCTATCTCAAATTGGATGTGCTGGAAACTGAATGCCATGTCCTGAGCAAGAAATTGCCGAAAGACTGTGAAATTCATACTATGCCTCGGACAGTAAGTATTTCCTCAGCCCGTTTCAAAGAAGTAAGACCCTGCAGTTGTATTCAGATGGGACCCAGAGAGGTTCGCAATACATTTCAGTCTGGAATTGGTGGACTCATTTACGTAAGATCTTGGGGGCTTAACGTCACTCACACCTTCTGCAAGTATCCTTGCAACCTCTGCCTTATCTCTGAAGCCTTCACAAGATCGCCCAGCTGCTACTTCCTTCCACCTCCTACTACTTACCCATTCTCTCCATGTTGCACATACGTACGTAGCTTTTGTTGCATAGCACATGCCATTTCAAATGCCATTTTAAATACATTCATGTGGATACATAAAACATAGTAAATTCTGGTAATGGGAAGAAGATGGCAGGAGCAGTAATGATGAACAGCATGGCCAGTTCCATTTTCTTTCTCTTTTTCATTTTTCCAGCCTTAAATGGACTTTGTCCTGATATTTGAGAATTTTTATTTTAAAGTTTACATGAAAAGCTGAATTTTGTATGCATTTCTCCTTGTAAGAGACATTTTTGTACATTATTTTGCCTCCTATATACATTTTCGCAAGCATCTTTACGGTAATATGGTGCGTTTTAATTTTATTTTTACTAAACTACATGTTTTGTATACATTTTTGGAATAGAGAATTCTACAGCAAACTTCAGAGAAATGCAAATGTCAAAGAAAATAAGAGTTTTGCTTTGCATATTGGCTTGAAGGGATGAAACTAAAATCCAAAAAAAAAAAACCAACCACCTAATTTCTCCCCCATCCCACAGTGGGAACACAAAGAACATTAAAAACATGGTAACAACTTAAAGAATAGGGGCATGGGGCAGGAGTCATGCTGCAGGACAGAGGTGGAGAGACATTGGCCATGGCGCAGTGGGAGAACACCTACTTTGCTTGCAGATGGTCCCAGGATCAATCCCCAGCATCTTCAAAGAGGTCTAGGAAGGAATCGTACCTGGAACCCCAGAGAGCCAGTGACAGTCAGTGTCAACAATACTGGGCTAGAAGGAGCCATTGTCTCAGACAGCGTAAGGCAGCTTCCTTTGATGCTCAATGTGACGTTGCAGGAAAGTTCTCTGAGACTTCATGGAGGGGTTGGGGAGCTCTGTATACACAATTGCTGGTTTGGGCAGTAGCTGCATCTTTGTTGGTAACATCTCCCTCTGCCCTGAGAAGCATTGATAGGGAGGGAGGGAGAGAGAGAGATCTAGTTGATATAATAAAAGGGATATAAAATATGTGATCAAAGGTGATTCTGCATTGCAAATTGGGGGTAAAGATGAGGCCTGGATAAGACAAAGATCTCTGGTTTCGGTTACATCCCATTACTGGCAAAACAATTTTGTTCTACAAAATTCAGCTAATTCTTTAATGTTCCAGATCTACGGACAGTGCAAAGCAACATTCCGGTTCGTCAGGAATGTGGAACATAGTTTTCTATATAACTACGACTGCGTTTTACGGCAATGTATGTATTTTTATATATTGACTTGAATGCAAGACTAAAGGAAAATATATATGTACTTTCACAGAAACACACACACATTTTTATTCCCACTGGAGTTTCAAATTCAATTAAAGTGAGGTTACACTAGTTACTGCTGGACCAAAAATATAACAATTTATTCCCATTTTCACAGGCAGAATGCTCTTGCTCTGATCTTTGAAATATATGTGTAGCTGATATCAGAACTGAGCTGGAACTAAAGATGCTGACCAATTCCAGTTGACCAGTTTAGACTGGTAGATTTACATAGGAGAAATGTCTCCCAGTTGCACGTGACTACATTTTAATTCAAATACGTTTAACCAGATCAAAACTTGGAATATCCAAAGATTGACAGCCGATTTTGGATTTTGAAAATGAGGCAAATGTTTGGCATTTGTAAACTGTATTTCATTTTTCTAGCAAGGGACAAACTTCACATTGTATTCTTTCATTTATTTATTTACAATATTTATGTAGATTTTGGAGCGGTGAACAAATAGAATAGAAGAATAAAAAGAGAATAAAATCACCATTGAAAATTACATTTTTAAAAGAGCGAGGTAGAGATAAAAGAGCAGCCGGTCATTCAGGGAAAGCTTCCCGGAACAGCAAAATTTTCAGGAGGAGCTGGAAGCAATACGACATTGCAACTTGCCTGACCTCCAAAGGCAGGGAATTCCATAAGAAGGGGGCCACCACACTGAAGGCTCTTCTGGTGGTGTCCAGTCACACCATAGGTCCAAGTGGAACCATCAGGAGCATGCCCACCGATGACCTCAGTGACTGGGCAGGTTGGTAAGGGAAAAGGTGCTTTCTCAGGTATCGTGGCCCCAAGTTGTTGAGGGCTTTGTACACTAGTACTAGAACCTTAAACCTGGCCCAGTAGTGAATAGACAGCCAGTCCAGTCCCCTCAGCAAAGGAGTTGCTTGCTAAAAAGGGGGCAGCTCTTGACAATAGCCAAGCTGCTACATTCTGCACTAGCTCTCACTTCTGGAGCAGCTTTAAGGACAGCCCCACATAGCATGTATTGCAGTAATCCAACTTTGAAGTTAATGCCTGTACCACTATGGCCAAGCTGTTCCTGTCCAGGAGAGGAAGTAGGAGGCGAGCCAGGCAAAGCTGGTAAAAGGCCGTCTGAGCCGCCGCATCCACTCCAGCAATACTGATGGATCTAAGAGTGCCCCCAAACTACGAACCTGACCTTTCAGAGGGAGCGCAACCCCATCCAGAGTATTCTGAGAGTATAGGGTACAAAAGTATAAAGTAGTGAGGAAAAGGGTCAATTACGAAACAAAGTGAGTGTGAACCCAATCCATTCCTCGGATGGGAGATCTCTGAGATTTCCCATGTGCGATAGGAGTATAATTGTTTTTGTTATTAAAAAGAAATATGGAACAAGGGATTCTGTCCTCAGGTTTGACCATCAAGCCACCTTTATCGGGAGAAAAGCAATAAATAAATAAATAAATAAATAAATAAAAATGCAATACAATTCAGCTTTTCTGCCCAATGATTTAATTCCTCCAATAGCCATACTGCTGGGGACAATGGGAGTTGTAGTCCAGTGCATCTGGGGGGCACTATGTTGGGGAAAGCTGATCTAGCTGATGCTGGTTTGTTGTTCCTTCCCCAAATGGTTCCTCCTGAAGATGTATCAAGCCTATGTCCAGACTGCCCCAGACTTGATGACCCCACTCAAACCAAGTATCAAGAGGCGGCGGCCGAGATGCTTGCCAAGTTCAATGCAGAAAGCAACCATCCGCATTATTTCGCCCTCCTCAGTGTCAGCAAAGCAACTTCACAGGTAAGGTTGCAATTAGATATAAAAAGGATTGTTTGATACAGCATCTCGTTCCTTTACAGAATGGGTGAAATCCTGGAAGAGGGACCACACTGCAGCCTTCCCTACCCTGGTGCCCTCCAGACAGGGGCGATGGCAGGCTAGTGCTTTATCCCATGAGGCTCCAGCCCCAAATTTAATTCCCACAGCCATGGATCTATTCTGCAGAGTACTAAGTGTCCAGAAGTGCCAACGGGTACCCTTCCTTCCCTCATACTGCTCTACACACACACAAACACCCACACACACAACTACAATGAACAGCAATGAAACCTAGCAAAGGTTTTTCCATAGGAGCCAATGGACATTTCTTCAAGGCTTAGCTGTTATTCAGGAGGGGGGATTTCCAGAGGGATCACAGTTGGGGAGGAAGGGTTATCCCCCCTCCCTTTGCACTGGGGGCCCCTCCCTCAGTGAGCCTGTCATCTCTTTGCCATTGCTCTTGCTCCTTTTCTATAATTGCTACCACTTGCGTGCTTGACAGGCAGAGAGCCAGTGAAAAAATAGGCATCTGCTGCTCCTCCTTCTTACCACTGTTCTTGTTTGTGCCAGAGTGAGAGACAGGGGAACATGCAGGTTGCAATGGGGAAGAGGAGGAGCAAATCCAGGGAGATCTTTTCAGTGGGCCCCTGCAACAGTGTGGGCCCTCGCCAGGTGCCCAGACATGCCTACCCTTGACGCTGAGCCTGGATGTTGCTGATGGAACTCACTAGTCTAGGGTGACCAGATAAAATCCAGGTCAGGGCTCATGTAACTTTAACAATTGTAGAGAAAAGGGAATTTCAGCCAGTGTCATTTGTATGCAATTAGTTCCTGGTGAAATCCCCTCTTCATCCCAACAGTTAAAGTTGCAGGGGCCCTGCCTTCTTTTGTATAGGGTCACTCTAGTATAGTGCCTGCAACTTTAACTGTTGTGATGAAGAGGGAATTTCACCAGGAACTAATTGCATACAAATGACGCTGGCTGAAATTCCCTTTTCTCTACAACTGTTAAAGTTACATGAGCCCTGACCTGGATTTTATCTGCTCACCCTACACTAGTCACTAGCTCTATGTTGCAGTCTGCCTGAATCTGCCCTAGTGTGGCCACTTACATTTCTCCCCGAAAGAGGAGACACATCACCAAGAAAACTGCAAAAAAGGATACTAATTTGCATATTGTTTATACATGCCAATTTATAGGTATAGGCAACTTTAGAAAACATGACTGTAACTTAGAGAGACACAATCCATCTCACACACATCCATGGAGAAAACTGTGACCGGTGGGCCTCAGTGTCTGCGTTCTGCTGTCCATAGTAACTGCTGATGGGCAATTTCAAGGCCTTGTTTTTCTCCCTCTTTGTAATTCTTTATATTTTAACCGGATGTCAAAAGGACAGACCTGAAAGTTGCCTTCGGATAAATGGCTGCCCTCTGTAAAGTAGGACAGACATATAGTCACCCAAATCTGGTCTGAAGCATTCGCTCTGCCTAGGCTGACCATCTGAAAAGGAGGACAGGGCTCATATAACTTTAACAGTTGTAGAGAAAAGGGAATTTCAGCCGGTGTCATTTGTATGCAATTAGTTCCTGGTGAAATTCCCTCTTCATCACAACTGTTAAAGGTGCAGGCACTATACTAGAGTGACCATATACAAAAGAAGGCAGGGCTCTGCAACTTTAACAGTTGTGATGAAGAGGGAATATCACCAGGAACTAATTGCATACAAATGACACCGGCTGAAATTCCCTTTTCTCTACAACTGTTAAAGTTATATGAGCCCTGTCCTCCTTTTCAGTTGGTCAGCCTAGCTCTGCCTGCCTCTTTGTTCTCCAACGTACTAGCAATTTTCCCCTTAAGCCTGATTTCTTTACCTTCATGGATTTGAACCAGGTATTTTCCAAGAAAGTCAGTTTTGCTTTGTCCCTGTTGTTACAGTATGCTGTGGAACGTGTGTGAGAAGGTGCAGTTTGCACCTACGGTCTACTTGTGGGTTTCCACAGGCATCTGTTTGCCCTCCGTGGGAACAGAATGCTGGTCTAGACGGGCTTTGGGTTTGCTCTAGCATGGCTCTTCTCATGTTCGTCTGTACATGACTGTCTCTTTTACGTTGCTGCATAAAGCTCAGATATTTTTAATGGAAGCGATTAATAAGCGTCATTAACTAACTAAAAAATTCCAATACCTGTGAAGACTAAGGTTTCCAGACCTGCTCTTGATTTCAAAACAACAAATTACAGATAATTAAATGAAACTGTTGAGTTATATTCTTGCTGTTTTGCTTTCTTATGATGTGTTCTCGCCCACCGCCACGCACACACAAACACACACACAAACACCACCCAGGAATGTTGGAGAAATCCGCAATGGATTCAAATGAGTTCAAATGACTATGAATCAGATCTGCGGATTCTGGAGCAGTCTATTTTTTTCCGAGTCACGCAGCTGCTGCAGAGTTGTGGACCAGTTTTTCACTTTGGGGGTGAAATTGCACGGATTTGCTTTTGGGATAATGGGAATTCGTGTGAGTAGAATGAAATGCTGGTTTTAAAAAAGCAGACTCCATCAATGAGCAGACGATGGAATGAAAGCCACCTGACAATCCAGAAAACACAGATCGAATAGATTGAACAAAATCCATGAGTCCCAGGTTTTGAAGTGGTTCTGTTCCGGTTGCTAGAAACTAGGCTGTTGAGGCTCATTAACTGGTACTTCTTGCAGATGATGAAAACTGTTTAATTCCCTCCCTGCACCCTTTTCACAGGACTACTTTGGAATTTCAGCAATTCTGGATTTTACCATCCAGGAGACATCGTGCCCCAAAAGCAAGTTTGTGACTGATGTCTCCAGCTGCCCACTCCTCCCACCTGAAACTGCAGTAAGTTTTCGTTGGACTTGCACAGAAATTCACTATTGTGAAACCTTGCTAGTTTGTCACCATTCATTTGTTCTCCAAGGGCCCTCCAAGGTTCTCCTCTCCCTGGTTTGATACTAGAGACCTGCCCTTGGGGATTCTGTGGCCCCTATTGATGTCCTTGCATTTGCCTACAAATTCAGACTAGGGCCCTACTGCACAGGTAGACTTGTGCATGGGGTTGCCAGGTCCAGCACATTCTTCCAGTCTTTGCCTCTGACTATATATCTGAGGCCCTTTCCACACCAGACGTTTCTCCTGTGATGGCCCCCGGCTGGTCCCTGTGAGTCCAACTGATGCACAGGGACTCCCGGGGGCAGGGAGTTGGCCCCGGGATTTTCCAGGGATAAGGAAACCCTGGAACATCCTAAATCTTCCATGGTTCCGCCCGACCTGGGTGCTGCCGCGCTTACTCAAGAGTAAGCATGGCATCACCAATGTGCACGGAGCTGCATCGTGTGGCTCCGTGCCCATCAGGGGAGAGGGTGTCACCAGTTTTGCCACCTCCAGGAGGGCAGGGAGGGGGGTGTTTTGGGATCTTTTTACACTTACGGTTTGCGGAAGAGCGCTTGTGCACTCTCCTCGGATCCGAAACTAAAAAAAACGGCAGGCACGAAATGCGATGGCCCGGGGGGAACCCGGGCCATCCCACTTCTGATGTAAATTGAGAGCGCCAATCCCGGAAGCAGCTACTTCCAGGATCGCCCACTCTCCGCCCTCTACACCCCTATGGTGTAGAAAAGGCCTAAATCTCCCGGGAGAGCAACTGAGAGGTAAACACCAATACAAGTATAATAAATCTCTGTGAAAATACATGGAAAACAGGCAATAATCCTCTATTGAACATAGATAGAGTGAGAGGTTTGAGATCTGTTCCTTTTCAAACGCCTGCTCCCTACTGTTTTGGATCCAGTCTTTGAGACATGCAAGAGAATTGGCCTTGGTCATTTTAGGTATTGGAACTTAGCATCCAGACTAGTTTGAAATTGATTATTCTTATACTCTAATGACAAAGACTTTTTTTTCTCCACTAGGAGACAGGTCTATGCAGTGGCTCTATAGGACGTGGTGAACTAGTAAGGCGGCCCGACGGTCAGATAGTACATCAGAAGTCTGTCAATGTAAAATGTGATTTCTTCCACCCACAGGTAAGTTGCTCAATCAGAGAGTATTTGCAGAAAATAGTAACAGATAGTATACCAACATTATTCGTTAATTTATTTTTATCCTTTAAATACCTTCTGCCATTGCTTCACAATAAAAGAAAAGAAAAAGAACAGAAAAGCACAATACAAATGGACAAATAAAAAACTGCCCCAATAAGTCCAGATATTCAAAGTAGCAGATGGCTGATAGGGTTAAAACTCAGTGTTTGAAAGGACTGTAGAAGGAAAGAAGGAAAGAGAAGGAAGGAAGGAAGGAAGGAAGGAAGGAAGGAAGGAAGGAAGGTTCTGTTGTGGTGGCTAGCATTAACTCAGGCATGCCCACAGCTGGTGCTCTCGCCTGGCCTGTTTCCCATCATCTGCTGCTGTCTCTAGTGGTCTTTCCCCACTCCAGACTGTGGGGCCTTGGACCTGTGCCTCAAAGCCTGGCCCTATGGATCCACCACTCAAAGTAGAAGCAAGCAGACCCACAAAACTGCTGTGCCTCCAATCCTGAACTTGGAGAGTCTATGCAGAAGGATATGTTGGTCCATTTTCTTTTTCCAGGCATATCACATTCACCAGAGTGACCAAAGTAGCTTCTCCAAATCCAGCATCTCCAGGTAGAGTTCGGAAAGACTCTTGCCTGGAAACCTGGAGAGCTGTTGCTGCAGATCTGTGTGACCAAACTTGGGCTCGATGGACCCATGGTCTGACTCAACCGGGAGGCACCTTCCTATGTTTCTGTGAGAACTGGTGGGAGATCATTGAAAGCTAAATCCATGTGTGCATCTGAACTGCTCAGTTAAGCAACAGCCATATTGCATGGAAATGACCTCCCTTTATTGTTTGCCCATCAGTTCACCCTGTTCTTGGGGTATATTTTACACCTATTTCCATGGCAGCTCTCTACCTGTGGAGGTGGTATTGGACTCGTTGGCCATAAGTTTAAAGTGTTAAAAGTTTCGTGCTATTTGTGAGCATCCCTAAGCTGGAACCCATGATCTGCATGGGGTGGGGGGAACATCCCCCACAAGCAGGGATAATCATGTGCATTGGTCCTCAGGTATCCCATTCGTAACAACCACTGAGGAGATCTTCCTTATGTTTCATCCCATTAGGCAACTAACACCACAGAGCAGAATCCACAGCCTGTTCCTGAACCCAGGCAGGATGGACATCACAAGGATGATGAAAGCCACGACTCGCAGCATCAGCATCAGCATCCTGGCACTGCTCAGCCAAAGCTGGAAAGAACAGTGGGCCGGGTGACCTTTATTCCTTTTGGAGGAGACCAATCACATGGGACACATGTTCCCCCTCAAGTGCAGCATCCAGAGGGGGACAAGCCAGTGGGGCGACCAGGCTTGACCAAACCAGCTAGGCCAAGCATTCCTCCATTCCCCACTGGGTTTTCAGAATCAGATACTTGTCCAGGAGAGGTCAGAGTAGAGGTACGCGGCCTTGATCTGCCCAATAGGCCTGCAGTTCAATCACCAACCCAAACATCCCAAACTGAGTAATGTAGAATGCTGAGAAGCTCGTCAACATGAAGCACAGGGAAGCTTTTAGATTAAGAAGGCTAGACTGGGAATCTCTCATTTACAAAAGGTAACACTCTCCCATTGGACTATAGATTGAATTAGCTCATACATGGGTACCAAAGGAAACCCTGCATCACAAAAGGTAGCAGTGGTTTGCATGAGTGGAAATTCTTTACCAAGTGCACTCCCTCTTGCACCCTTTCTTTACAATTTGAACCAAACTAGACGTGACAGGAGCAGCTACAAGTGTGAGGCATGCTTTGGCCCTATTTGTGTACATAGAAAGCCTGGGTTTGGGATGGGGGAATCTCCTTCTCAAGTCAGCTGGGCTGGGAGAAAAGTCCCTGATGCAACAGAGCACATGGAGGTAAGGTGGGGAGGGGAGGGGAGGGGTCAACAACCCTCACCCTCGCGGGCCTTTTGGCTGTAAGAATTGCCTCCCAGCCTCAAGCTTTATATCAGGATGGAGCAGGCATCTGCATGAACAAACGTGGCTGCCCTCTCACATCTAGGTTGTGTGTTCGAGGCCCTGCCGGAACAGACTGAGGTGGAAGGGAACCCAATAGGACAGAACTACCAATTGGGTCTGGCACAAAACACTTGTGGGAGGTCAGTTGGGAGCTTCCCTTGCTTGAGTCAGGCTCCAAACACTACTAGGCCCAATTCAACATGAGGCTCCTATGACTTCCCACCCACCCCCGGCAGTGCCAGTCTCCCTCCCCGAATTTTCTAACTACATGCCTCATGATCCCCAGCAGGAAATGACAATATGTGCATCATTTGCATCCAGGGAAGGAATTTGGGGGTACCTCTTTTGTGTGGGAGACACCCCTCCCAGCTGCCAGTTGCTTCCCCTGCCATCCCAAAATGACCTCATAACAGTTTGAGAGCCCTTCAGTTTTCCCCTTTCCGCCTCCCTTTACTTGTTCATCCAACACTTCCTCTTTGTCATGTGAGAATGTCAACTATTTTCTGCACTGGAAGTTTTACAAAATCCTAAATAAAAGAGCAATGTGATATGATTGTCTTTCCAGTGGCTATTTCAGAGACCAGGAGACTTTCATGTAGAAAGGGAAGTGATGGAAGTTCTCATGAACAGAACTTTCAGCTCAAAATTGTAGGGTGTGTGTGTGTGTGTGAAGGATTTATGGGCTCCTGAAGATTCCTTCACCATTGTTGGGGTGGAGAGGCAACATTCACAGGGAGGGCACCAGGACAGAACCCAGACCTTTTGCTGCTTAAGGTTAATGATCAGATGGTGTGTCCCCTCTCCACTCCTCCCCACCCTTCCATGTTTAGAAACTGACCAGACTGACAGTTGAATCTTATTTCAAAACTTGGCAATGGGACTGCGTCCTCCACTGCACCTTAGGGCAGCGGGCTAGCTTCATGTGGTTAGGGCAAGCCACACATCACACACTGCTCTATCCTCCAACACCACACCACTGCTTCCTGATCTCCAGACTCCATCTCAGGCACCTGCTTCACTCTGCCTAATGGTAGGGCCAGTCCCATGTGGGGAGTAGAAGTAACTAGCTGGAATCAGTACTTCCATTAGTGTTCCTTCTGGTGGCTGCCATTTTTTAAAAAATCTAGAAATGTCCAGAGTGACATTATATAATGATGTAGCATTGTTCTTGCAGTGGCTTCTGGATAAACAATGCTACTTTTCCCTGCCCTTCTAAACTTTCTGTGGTGAGGGAAAAGATGGAAGCAACCCAGGGAAAACATATGTTATAAATGGATGACATCATGTGGGCCCTCAATGAAATACAAATGAACCAGGCATGGTGATTCCACGCAAGACACATAGTGTGGTGGAAGCAGTCTTGGGGGCTATCTTCATGTCACTGAGTTGGTGCTGCTCTGCCAACGAACACCGTGGTACAGCAGGGAATTGCCTAAAAATTTGCCCACCTGCCACAAACACCCCCATTCTGGTGCAGTGTGGTGAGGCTCTACCTCCTCTAGATGTTCTAGGCTACAATCCCCATAATTGCTCACTATTTGGCTGTGGTGGCTATGGCTGATGGAAATTACAGGGGAAAACATAGAGGGGGCCACACAATAGCAGATTTAGGGCACAAGCTTATACAAGCTTAGGCCAAAAAAAAAAAGGCCTGCAACTCCCAGCTAAGCTGGTTGGGTCATGTTAAGAGTTGTAGGGCTTTTATCTGTTTAAACTTTCATAGAATTGCACCCTTAGAGTATCAGACACCACTTAGAAAGAGGGGGTTGAGCTACCTAATTTAACCTAACCGGCCTTTTCCCCCGGGGTTGTCCGAATGCTCCCTGTGCATCCAAATGACACACAGGGACTCCCAGGGGCAGGGGGGACGGGCACGGGTTTTCCCAGGGATAAAGAAACCCTGGGAAAACCCGAATCTTCCAGCGATCCCGGGACGATCCCAAGGACCACAGGCGGTATGGGCGCCCATCCCAGCTTCTTCCCTCTTCCCTGTGAATAGCGTGGTCTGCAAGAGGGAAGGAGCAGTTTTGTATTTTTACTTACTTTTGCATTGGAGCACAAGTGCACTCCTGGCTCCATCTTTTTTTTAAAAAAAAAATGGCGTACGCAATGAGCGCGACATCCCTCTTTGCTTCCGGGACATTGTGCTTCCTGTATAGAAACTGGGCGACGATCCCAGAAGCAAGTAAGTCCGGAGTCACCCCCAGGCCCTCCCTCTACACCTTTAGGTGTAGAAAGGGCCTAGGATTACTCAAGGCTGCTCCCTGAGGTTCGCTCTTTGAAGTTTAACTTCCTCATGCCCCTCAAGCTGAGGAGTTTCCTGCTCTCGTCTGTAAAGCTACTGAAGTAATAGAGCAAGTCATTTCTGCAGAGAAATGTTTTCCAAGACCATAAATAATACAGAGTCTCAGTTAAAGGCTCAATAGCTACAGTAATTTAAAAACAAACAAGCAAACAAAAGACCACAGCAAGCTCTATGCCCCACACTTGAGCCTTGTGGATGGCCATTCATACAGCAAACACCTGGTAAATATATTTTTTACATTTTTATTTAAGAGATATCTTTTCAAAATACGTATATTTTCCCAAAGCGGCATACAAAATATTTTTTAAAAACCATTTTAAAACAAACGTGAGTGTTAAAATTAAAAGTAATAAACAAAAAAAACAAATAAGTAAGAGCTAAACAAAACAAGGAAATTGTTGCAAACCAGACATTCAGGCATGAAATCTAAAAACTCAGCCACTAAGAACAACATCATGTAAGTTCCCAAATCCATAATAGTGTAAAACCTTTATTAGGCCTAATGGAAGGTCACAAAAAATGTGCAAGTTTTCGTGATCTCCAGAGGTCTTCATCAGGCAAGATGTTCCAAAAGCTAGGTTGGCCAATGTGGGAGTGGAACAGAAAAGGGGAGAAAAAAGATAAATCGGCTTTATTATCCCCCATATAAAAGAGGAGGGATTGAAACTGCGAAGGAATAATTTATCTAAAACCATCTAGTGAGTTCGCCAGATTTGAATTGGGGATTTCCTGATTCATAACTCCGCCTCTTAGCCACCACACTACAGCCACTGGTGAACTCACCTAGGTGGTCTGTACTGGTTTCTGCACTATGACTCCCAAAACCCAAGCCTAAAATTAAAAGCAATGATGCAAATCTCATGAGGTCTCAACCTTAGAGATTAGGGCAATCTCAGCTACCCCCTGCTTTCGTTGGGGTCTAATGAATGTATGGACTGCACACACAGGACCCCTGAAGGAAAGTCAGCTGCCCTGGATTTAGGAATACCTAGGATGACCATATGAAAAGGAGGACAGGGCTCTTGTATCTTTAACAGTTGCATAGAAAAGGGAATTCAGCAGGTGTCATTTGTATGCATGCAGTACCTGGTGAAATTCCCTCTCCATCGCAACAGTTAAAGGTGCAGGAGCCCTGCCCTCTTTTGTATTTGGTCACTCTAGTATAGCTCCTGCAGCTTTAACTGTTGTGATGAAGAGGGAATTATCTGTCAAAAGAGGAGGCCAAGACAGCTTTATCCCAATAGTAGCAGCATGTTTCCTTCCTTGTTTCATGGAGTTGTAGCCATCCTGAAGCAGAAATAGAATTCTTCATATATGCTTCTTCTTCGAAGTCATTTGAGACACTATCCAAATAATAATAATAATAATAATAATAATTAATAATAATAATAATAATAAAAATTCATTTCTTACCCACCTCTCCATTTGGATCAAGGCGGGGAACAATATATAAAATATATAAAAATAGGTTTTGTTTCCATGAATGTTTAATTGTTACTATTTTTCTCATCTCTGAATCGAATATAAAATTTGCTTTTTAATGAGAATTCGTTTTTTTAAAAAAAAATTAGAGGCACTAAATTCAGTCCAAAGAAAACAGATAAGAAAAAGTCAGGCCGTGTGGGGCACTGAGCTTGCCACAAGTCGAGGATGGATCCATCCCATGGTCATCTAAGGCAAACACCTAATGTTGAACGCTGTGAGGACTTGGCTGACTATGGCACCCTATGGAGCTGACTAGAGAGCTTCGGCTATTGGGCAGTATAGAAATGCAATAAATACATAAATAAATAAATAAATACATAAATAAAATCTGCTATGAAACCACACTAGTTTGCTATGGCAGGCATTCAGGTGCTTAGAATCCCAAAAAACTTTCCCTTGATCCATAGTTCTGATTGCGTGTCTAAAGATTAGTGTTGTGTGGCTAAAACATTGACAGAGGTGATGGGGAGGAACCATTCTGAAGGACACTGGGAAAGATGTGTTACCCTGAGTTGTGCAAGCCCAGCTTCTGATCATGTTTACAAACTGCAATTTGCCAAAGATGCTAATGCCAAACCTCTCTCCTGGCATGGATTTGAAAGGCATCTTTCCATATGAAAAGATTAAAGGGTTGTTTGGGGGTATCCATAATGGTCCATATGATGGATCTAGGCTTTTGTGCCACTGTGGTGCCATGATATGCTGGAGCTTAATATTTATTACTGGGAAGCTGCACCCTCCTGCTTCCCAGGAATAACACCAAGTCAAGGAGGAGCACATACACACACCCCAGAACAGGTTGAACAGTGCTCAACTGGGCAGATGAACCACCCGCTAATGCTACCTTTGCTTTGCTCAAATGAGCTTCAGTTCATTGGCCCTCATCCAGTCCATTCCCCCACTCAGGACATCCACTACCTCACCTGGGCTAGATGAAAAGGAGAGTCAAGCCTGAGTGTCATCTGCATATTGATGATACTGCAGCCCACATCCCTGGATAACTTCCCCCAGCGGTTTCACATAGATGTTATATAACATGCGGAACCCTGTGACATAATTGGCAGGGAAGAGAGTAATAATCTTCCAGATTACCTTCTGAAAATGTCCATCTAAGTAGGAATAGAACCACTGCAAAACAGTCTCCCAACTCCCAACCCAGATAGTCGATCCAGAAGGATACCATTGTTGATGGTACTGAAAGCTGAAAACTAGCCATTATGTTAATTGTCAGGGACTGCTGGAGTTTCTCAGCAAGAGGCGCAATGCCACACATTTTAAAACATACAATGTAATGTGTTGCCTAGAAATTCAAGCCTTTCCACCCAGCTGCCGGCCGCTGCTCCCAAGTATTTTCCCCTTTCCATTTTCATTTCATGTGCGCACGAGGCAAGCAAGCGCAGAATGACTTTCCCCTGCAAGACACGAGGAGGGAAAGAAACTAGGGAGGCCTGCCTGGGGCGAACTTACTGGCACTCCTCCCGATAGGCAGGAAGTTCTAATAAAGAAAGAAAGAAGTCACATTACCCAACAGCCTCCAAGCCGATCAGGACAGAGTTTGGGAAGGGAAATAGCTGGCTGGGGTGCTCAGAATTGTTCAGGGGATGGGCCAGGCAGCCAGGAAGTCAATGAAAACAGCTGGGATGGCTAAGGGAAACAACAACATGAGCCTCCTGAATGTCTCCCGCTCCATTTCCCGGGTTTAGAGATAAAAAATAAGACTCAGAAAACCCAACTCTTCTGAGATATGTCGGTATTTATCAGGATTGCCTGCCGTGTGCAGGCGAAGTTACAATACAAAACATCCACTAGAGGGTGCTGTCCCATTGAGCTGTACAAGCCACATGGTCACTGCTCTCTCCACGTAATCTCAGCTTGTTTCAAATGCGGAAGAGAAGCAGGAATCAGAGCCACAGCAAGGAAATGTGATTTTTCCCCCATCTGAAAATCCTTATAGTCTGTTTTCAGCATTTGCATTTTATAAGATTGCCCCTGACAAATGCGCTTTTATCTCTGAAACTTATTGCATTCAAATAAAGACATTGGCCTTTTGTACCTTTGAGAATACCTTCTCTTTTTGCATTTCATTTACTTTGGGTGTCTCCCTTCTGGTTTTTGTTTATAGATCCAGATATTGCAAGGAAGTTAATGAATGAATTACTAACTTCCTGAGGATGAAACCCAGATATGGAGCTCTGTTCAGGAATACCATCCAAGATGAACTGCAGACCAGATCAGCTGTTCGCAAGATATCCAGAATCTTACCCTGAAAGGGGGCACAACTGGTGCAGACAAATGCCTTTAATGAGTTACAGGTTGGATGAACCTGAATGTGTGTGTGTGTGTGTGTGTGTGTGTGGAGAGGGCTGAGTAATCACACGTATGCCGATGATACCCATCTTTACATCTCAGTGGGCTCAGACCTCTGTGGGGCAGTTGCTGTCCTGTCTCAGTGCCTGGCTGAGATCTGTAATTGGATGTCAAGAAGCAAGTTGAAGTTTAATCCGGAGAAGACTGAGTTGATGGTGGTTGAGGTCAGTGGCTGGCAGGTTCAATGTAGGAGCTTGCAGATGTTTCATTTTCAGGAATCCGACCAAGGATTGTGACCGAGGCGCAAGAATTGGAGCCAATCTACACAATAGCTTGAACCGTTGTAAATTGCTTTTTAAAACATTTTAAGTACTCCTTTTTAAAACGTGTTAGGTCACATTGTGAAGTACTTACGTATGGGTGCACTACAAGGTTTTATTAACTAGGTATAAAGCCCTGCACTGCTTGGGCCCTGGTTACTTGAGTGCTCACCTTGCTCCTGTATCCCACCATTGGCAGACCCGCTCTCAGGGGCAGGGTGACCTGATCGTCCCTTGCTACAATTTGGAATGTGTGGGGCCCAGTGCTTTTTCAGTGGTTGGCCCCCGGTTATGGAACAATTTGCCACTGGAGATTAGACAGGCTCCCACCGTCAATTGTTTTAAACGCCTCTGTAAGGGGTTCTTATTTTCACAAGAGTTTGGGGGAGAGGTGGTTTAAATTTTAGTGTGGGTTGAGGGTTTTTAATCAAAATTGTTTTATGTATTATTGTAAAGCGCTACAATGCCAAAAATGACGAGGTGGCGCTATAAAAATGTTTTTACATGAATTTTTTTAAAAAATAGTTGTTTACCACTATTCTTGAAGCTTCTTCTAGAGCTCCTCTAGTTTCAGAGCTCCAACTTTTTGCACGCGTCTCCACAAAAGAAGGAATAGAAGACTCCATTTATTTTTTTCCTGACCCTGTTCAGAAGACACGTTCAGCCACAGCGGTTACGCATGTTGAGCTAAGCGTTATCACTTGGCGTATCATGTGAACCATGACTTGGCATGTCATGTGAAGCTTTCCTAATCACGGTTTAAACATGCTCACTAACCATTTTCTGCAAATGGATTAGCGGCCTAATCATGGCTTAGCGTGTCATCTGAACAGGCCCATTCTTTAAAAGGCAGAGCCAGAATTCTCTGCATTCTGGTTGAATAATAATATTGTGTGCTGGAATCAAATCTAATAGCTAATCGAAACACTCCATTCCCTATATGTGAGCCTGTTTTTTCAGCCAACTGCACCAAAGACCACATCTTTATGCCTCATAAATCATCATCTTTATGTCCCATGTGCCCACATATCTACCCTTTGTACCACTTGGGTCACAGCTGTTATTCCAGCCAACTTGCACGCGGTTCAGGTTTTGGTCTCCTTTTTTGGTCCTCTTCCTTCAACATTTGCTCCATCAATCATTCATTTCCTGTTTGCGTTCCTTAACCAGGGATCAAGGCAAACGGCTTTCGTGGCACTGAACCTGTGCCTATAAAAAAAGTTGTCCTCTTGGGCATCAACCTGTGCGTCTCTGGAAGGGCGTTTCTGATGTAAACCCAGCAGAGCTCAGAAGGGGTGAGGTGTGGAAGTCAATTCATAGTGTAGCCCGAATGGAGCTGCTGTCTGCTGTTGCGTTTATTACGGTGCTGTTCTACTCTAACGCCCAAAGCCAACCCTCCGTGGTTCCTGCAGCCTGCAGTGATGTAGAGATAGAAAAAGATGCAGAGGTGGCCCTCGACTTGATCAATAAGCATCGCCGGGACGGCTACATTTTCACTCTGTTACGTATCGCCGACGCTTACGTACAACAGGTGGTAAGTACCGTTGCTGCGACTGTCTCATTGGTGACGTTATCTTCAGATTTCATAAACTGGAATCAATGCACTGACTTAGCAAGGATTCTGATTGGGCCACTTCCATAAAACTGCGCTTATTTATCTTCTGCAGGGATTGAGTCTAATTTGCCAACCACAGCTTAACCATAAAATAAATCAATATATTTATTTAATTCAACCAGCCAATTATTTGGCTGCAGGCTTCCGGTGGGACTTACGCAGCCCTTAAATCTTGTGATGAATTTCAAAAGAATAACATTAATTATCAGCTTGCTAACTTAAATCTTTTCCCCTTTTTTCCCACTGAAAATCCTACATCAACTATTAGAATCTGTAACTAGTAATGTTGGAGTGGGAAAATTATTACTAATTATACACAGGGCATTCTCAATGGTGGTGCACAACTCTGGACTCAGCCACGCCAGGGTTGTCCCAAGAGCCATCTTATTTTCATTGTTCTAGTACAAAGTTGAAACCTGATTATTCTCTTTGCCACTCAGATGTTTCTAATTTCTGAACTGTCATGTTCTGTTTCAATTTATTGTTACATTCATTGCTGGAGTTCATCATTCCGTCTATTTTCAACAGTTGGGCTGGGTATAGGGTGACCATATGGAAAGGAGGACAGGACTCCTGTATCTTTAACAGTTGAATAGAAAA
This sequence comes from Anniella stebbinsi, assembly GCA_029215795.1. Classification (NCBI taxonomy): domain Eukaryota; kingdom Metazoa; phylum Chordata; class Lepidosauria; order Squamata; family Anniellidae; genus Anniella; species Anniella stebbinsi. Next base: position 357,180,894 of record JARDYH010000002.1, on the reverse strand, counting down.
GGGAATTTCTGCAGGTGTCATTTGTATGAAATTCCTGGTGAAATTCCCTCTTCATCACAACAGTTAAAGCTGCAGGAGCCCTGCCCTCTTTAGTATCTGGTCACTCTACAAAAGGGCTCCTGCAGCTTTAACTGTTGTGACAAAGAGGGAATTCCACCAGGTGCTGCATGCATACAAATGACACCTGCTGAAATCCCCTTTCAATACAACTGTTAAAGATACAGGAGCCCTGTCCTCCTTTCCATATGGTCACCCTAGGCTGGGAGGATCTTTGTTTTTTGTAGCCAAAATGGCACCACCCACAAGAGCCACCAGCCTCCACTCTATTTACTTTTTAATAAGTCCGGATATGCCTGTTGTTGGTAGAAATTGTTAATTTCTCCCACTGCTATCCAACTCAGCTGGTGAGTACCAAACAGAACTGTAGCCAAAACAAGGTCACTGAGAAACAAGAGGAAGATATCAGCATGCTTGGAGGAAACCTAAAGTGGCCACTTAATTATCACCCAAAAATAAGACCCAGATTTGTCTAAAAATTTTATTTGTAAATTTCTATGTATAATTTAGAAATAAGTGCTATAATGTAAGTAGAAACACAATTTCTCTCACTATAGTGAGGAAGACTGTGATCACTGCCAGGTGCCCTGTGTGCCTGCTAGGTCTGCTGTCCACATGCATCTTCATAGCCCCTGCTCTGCTCTCCTTCTGACGTTTTCCAATCTTTCAACTGGACTTGGACTGGAGAGCCCTTCAAATAAAGGACACCTTGAAACAGAGGACTGTTCTCCGTAAAGTAAAGCACATGGCCACCCTAGGAAATGCCAAGGTCTGCAAAAGGACAAAACAATCTTTAAAGAAACAAAAACCTATGGTCCGTGGCTGCAGGGCAGAGTTCCAAGACCCCAGTCCAGGACACTTCCAAATGACCCCCTGAAGGTGGCCGTGTCTCCCGCTGCTCCTCCTCCTCCTCCTCCTCGCCCAGCCTGACTGGCTAAAAGAAACATCATGGCAGCTAGCCGGGAGCGGTTGCATCTCATTTTAAAAGACCCCCTCCCCACCTGCTTTAAGTTTTGAGTAGCATTGACCTGAACCGATCGATGAAGGCTTTGGGAAAACACGGCCAAAGAGGGCACAGAAGTGACATAAAGTCCACCCCCTTTACTGCTCCTGAGCCCTCATTGGCCATAACCTGCCAAAGTCAGTGGCTGGTTTCGGACGACACGATAATCAACGGAGGGGAGGAGTAATTGTCAGTTGTGTTGCTTATTGTGTCGTGTGGAGGGCAACACACAATGTACACACAACCGACAGTACGCTATTTTGGTGAATTGAACAACGGAGAGAAAGAACGGGCTTGCACATTGTTTATCCCAAACTCCGTTGTTTAAAGTGTCGTGTGGAGGGAACCCCCCTCTCTCCGTGTACTATTACGTATGGGCATAGAGTTCTGCCGGCCAGAGCAGCCAAAAAACCCCGGCTGCTCTGATACAGCCGGCAGAACTTGCGGCGCATGCTGGGATACGGTTGGAGGACTGAGGGGGGTGGGAGGGAGGAGACGCTGCAGCCAAGATGGACGCCGGGACCTTCAGCTGCTCAATGGACGGAGTAGCAACGTGTCGTGTGGAGAGCACCCCCTGCTTAGTGTACTGTGAGTGTGTTATCTAGGCTGACCATATGAAAAGGAGGACAGGGCTCCTGTAACTTTAACAGTTGTAGAGAAAAGGGAATTTCAGCCAGTGTCATTTGTATGCAATTAATTCCTGGTGAAATTCCCTCTTCATCACAACAGTTAAAGTTGCAGGGGCCCTGCCTTCTTTTGTATATGGTCACTCTAGTATAGTGCCTGCAACTTTAACTGTTGTGATGAAGAGGGAATTTCACCAGGAACTAATTGCATACAAATGATACTGGCTGAAATTCCCTTTTCTCTACAACTGTTAAAGTTACAGGAGCCCTGTCCTCCTTTTCATATGGTCAGCCTAGTGTTATCCCCCCTCCCTTCCCTAAAGTGTCATCCGAAACCAGCCAATGTCTGATTTGTACAGATCACTGCTGCTCAAAACTTTTGAGGAGGAAGATCTTTTCAAATGGTGCATGGTGAGACCTGCAGCTGCTCCCAGCCAGCTGCCAGGAAACTTCCTTTTGCCAGCAAGGTTGGGCTAAGAGATGGAGGAGCCACAAACAGGTTTTAAAAATAAATGACGGCGGGTGGGTGGGTGCACTGGCTGGCTGGCTAGCTAGCAGGAGTGCATGGGTGGCTCTCCAGGCTCCATTAAGTCCTTTTAAACTGGAGGTGCTAGGAATAAAACCTGGGACTTCATGCATGCAAAGCTTCTGTTCTGTCTCTGAAGTATGGTTCCTCCCATCAACAAAATGCTAACATTCCATTTTGATAAATGTATCCCTCAGAGACATGTTTTAAAAGAAACATTTGAATATTTTTTTAAATCCCTCCTGCAAAATAATCTAATGTGAATTCTGAAATTTTGCAATTATTTTGATGTATGTTTCCCCCCCCCCCCCCATTTCAGTTCTAGCAAAAAGTTAGCATTACCTGATTCATCACAGCAACATTCAGCAAGTATGGTTGGGGTGGATCCTGGAGATTGGGCTAGATTGTAGAAAAACTGCTTATTATTTAAACATGCCTGTTTCTTCAGCTGAAACATCTTCTATAGTAGAGATGCAGAACTTCCACCTCATAGGCCTAATCTGGCCCATGGGGGCTCCGTGTCTGGCCAATGGGGGCTCCGTGTCTTGGTTTTTCCAGGGGGCGGGGCATAGCCTCCTGGAGGAATCCCCTCTGGAGGAATACATGCTATTACACCTGCGCAAAGGTGGGCACGCAGCCAGTGTCTACGGCCTCCTCCACACGAGACGTTTAATGAGCCTTGAAGGCTCATTATAAATTTTACCTACACACGAGCGGAGCGCAAAACGGGCGTACAGGCGCGTTATCTCCCCGATAATGCGCATTTTCGAACGCGCGTTAAATAGCGACTTTTATTTTGCTCCGGCCGTTAAAGCGCATTTTCGCTGTGTGAACAAGCGATTATGCGCATTAACTACCTGTAAAGTGCTTTTTGGGCATCTTTTAATGCGCTTCGCCGCTTCTCGCCGCCTCCCGTGCAGAGGGATTAGGCGTAAATGCGCCTCCGCGAAAATGCGCATAATCCCCGAACCGGGCGCAAAAGCGCATCCTTGTGGAGGGGGCCAACGTCTCCGAGCACTGACTGGAGAAAGGTAAAAATGGGCAGGGTGATGTCAGCGGATGTGGCCACACCCAGTGACATTATCTGGCCCACCGAGGGCTCAGTGGAGAGCACTTTCGCTCTCACCCTTTTGTTATTCTGCACCCGTGTTCTACAGAAACCTGACTGAATTTGTTGCCTTTCTCTCCACCATCAATCTTTTCAGAACAATGCATCTATCGTGTATGTCACGCTGGATGTGCTGGAGTCAGAATGCCCTGTATTATCCAGGAAACACTGGTCATCTTGTGGACACCGGGACTTTTACCCCACTACGGCAAGTAACAGCAGCTCTACTCCTTCCAGTCACAAATACCGCTGACACTCTTCTCTTATGAGGAAAGTGGTGCTTTTGAAATTAATATTTGCATCATTAGATGGCTATATAGCAGAGGTGCAAAAAGTGCAGGCTGCAGGATCCCTCTCAAGCCCTGTCTGGCAGCCCCAGAGCCCCAACACCTGTAACTGCTGGGGGGAAAGTGGGGGAGAAAACCTACAATGCAGGGATTGAAAGTCCCTGCCTACTTTCTGGGACACTCTAGGAAAGAGGTTCCTGCTCTATGTCACGAAGCACAGAGCCTGTTCGTAGAGTATTTTCCCTCTCTTTTGGAGATTACATTGGGCTGGGGTGTGTGGTCACCACCCCAGCAGATAGCCCATTGTGGCCCTCAGGACTGAACAGATTGTGCACCTTTGCAATATGGGATTCCCACCCACACAAGCCAATACCAGCTGCTGTAGAGGGATTTTCCTCTGGACCAGGAAAGAGTTAAATTCCCTACCCCACCTCCCAAACCTTCTCTCATTCCATCAATTAACACCTTCCCCAGCTGATGCAATTTGCAGTTTAAAAACAAACAAACAATATCATATGTAGTTTGGACCTTCAGATTCAGTAGCAACCAGAGAAGCACAGGCTTCTCAACTTACCTTTGTGCTCCTATTGGAGTTGGCACCAACCTGGTTTGTAATAACATCCCAGAAAAGCTCCTCATCCACCCCTCCTACCAACTTGCAGGTGGGCCGTAACAATGGCCCTTTCTACACCTACAGCCTTTTTGCAACGGACGGGGGATGATTGTGAGGTTTCTCGCTTCTGCGACCAGCACTCACGGGGCACACGTGAGCGAAGTTTCCCGCAATGACAGGAGTGTCATTGCGGGAGGATGTGCGCCCCGTGACGGCAATTCCGCATGTGGCTCAGCAGAAGTGGGCAGGGCTATGCAGATGACGCGGCTACAGGGCTGGTTTTTTTATGACTCATGAGGGATGTACACGAACGCAAAATCCCAGCTACACATGGGATGGATAGGAAGTCCATCAAATATGTGATGCTGTGCATAGATATGTTTGTGTTAAAAAAAAATACACCCTCTTGGTGCCAAAACACACCAATACACACTGAAAACAGCTGGGTCCACTCCTACAACCTCCGAAACCGCTGGACCTGCCCCTGCCAGCTGGTTGGCTGTTCGCTTAGCCGGGAACTTGCGCCGAACAGCAACAGCTTCCTGAAGGGGGGGCTCACCAGCCGCAGACTTCAGGATCGTAGTGAGAGATCCAAAAAATCCCATGACGAAAGCAGTCAGCGATATTCCTGAATAACTAAGGGGTCGATCCAAGGTCACCGCAAGAGCAGGTGAACGTCCTGTGGCCCGTAAGCGATGCCTTCGATACAATCCTGCGATAAACAGCTGGTGTAACCCCCCCCCCAATGTTTTATTTTTAAACAGGAGATTCTTAAGTCTGCTGGGTTAGTAAACCAGCACGCAAATATTATCCAGTGGCAAACGTACGTCCCTGGTTTTTTTTGTCGAACGCACTTTTCAAAGTAAAACTTGTTTCTTTGTTCTTTTTGTTTCATCTTCTCCAGGACTTTGGGCAATGTAAAGCCGTTGTGTCTGTAGACCGATTTTTCAAGAGAGAGAAGCTGTATGGATACAACTGCACCGTGAGCCCAGGTGCCTCCCTGACCTGAGGGGCTTGCAATCTAAACTTTGACAGAGGGGAAACTACAGAGGAATGGGAGAAAAGGGTGGTCTGGCTTTGACTGGGAAAGACAAGGAAAGACAGGGAAGCAGGAAGCTTGTGATCCATTTGTGTGTTGCAGCTCCCCAGTAGAAGGCCAGTTCTTTTGGCCAAGTCATATTTCTTTCTGATACACAGCGGAATGAATTAAGGATGTACAATATGTTACAGATGGAGCTGCGACTTCTTCAGCTAAGATGCATAATCCTCTTCTTCCTCCTTAGTATTTCTATAGCAATTTCTGAGTCTATGATCTGGATAACCCTTATAACAACCCTGTAAATATGGCAGGGGGGATTTGGGGGACAGGGAAAGGTCGTCCAGTAAACTAATGGCATGGGTGAGATTTGAACAAGCGACTTTGGCACATTGCGATCCCGGGGAGGTAGGATGTGAATAGTAGTGCCACATGGGGCCAACGGACTGGGTCTTTTCCTTGCAATCAACCCTGATTTTATGGGGAAGGCTCTTGCAATTGGCTCTGCACATGGGGTCGTGTTTATTCACACATGTGCCCTGAACCATGGACCCACACTGCAGAACCGTTTTATTTGCACACTCAACCAATAGTGGGGAACATGGTGGTTTCCCAGCTTCGGCGCAGCGTTTCCCTCCCAATCCAAAACGTTGAAATACCCTCCCCTAAGGCTTTAGTTACTGGCAGTAAGAGCTTTCAGCTAAAGTATGCTGGCCCATCTGACCACTGGAATCCAGCCCTTGTGCAACTTCTACTTTTGCTTGTGTGAAACCACAGCTTCCAGTTTCATCCATTTCAGGAATCACGGTTTGACACAAATTCAGGTCAGTTTAAACAAAAGCCAGTCTCAGAACCCACGGAGTAAGCTCTAGAAGTCCTCCTCCTGGCCATATGGTGTGGCCAGGGGTTCCAGGGCCTATGTGTGCGCACACACTCGGTTGGGACACCAGCACATCGGCTTCAGGGTCACTGGGGAAGGGAGGAGGCACCAGCTTCTTCCCCATCCTAGGGCCCCTGACATGATCACTGCTGTATCACTGCCATTACCAGCTGCAAATCAGCGATCCTGGCTGCTTCAGGATCACTGGGGTGGGGAGAAGGCTGCAGTCTCTTCCCTGTCTGAATGACCCCAACTGCTGTGGTTTCTAGCAATCTTTTGCATCTCTCTCTTATTGGAGAGTTGAGATAAAGGAAATCCGGCGGGCCGCCAAAAATGGCTTGGTGGGCCTCACGCAGCCTGTGGGCACATTTTTGGCACCTCTGCACTAAACCACAGTTAAGTGTGGTGACGTACGGACATAGGGATATAGGAAGCTGATTCATACTGAGGCCCTTTCTACAACTGCAGGCATCAGACCATTGGTCCATATAGCCCAGTATCGCTGACACTGACTGGCAGCGGATCCCCAGGGTTTCAGCAGGAATTTTTCCTGCCCAACCTGGAGATGCCTGGGATCAAACCGGGGACCGTCTGTGTGCAAAGCAGCTGTTCTACCACTGAGCCACGGCACCTCCTGTATGAAGACAGTCAATAAGTCTGTTGTTGTTGTTGTTATTATTATTATTATTATTATTATTTATTACATTTATATACCGTCCCATAGCCGAAGCTCTCTGGGCGGTTTACAAAAATTAAAAGATTGAACATTAAAAAGTCAATATACAAAATTTAACACCATAAAACATAAAACAGCTGATATTTTAAATTTTTAAACTTTTAAGCCCGGTCAAAAAAAATCAGTTAAAACCTCAACTTAAGCTGTTAAAATGCCTGGGAGAAAAGAAAAGTTTTGACCTGGCTGGCACCGAAAAGATAACAGTGTTGGCACCAGGCGGGCCTCATCGGGGAGATCATTCCATAAATGGGGGGGTCACCACAGAGAAGGCCCTCTCCCTTGTTGCCATCCTCCGAGCTTCCCTCAGAGTAGGCACCTGGAGAAGGACCTTTGATGTGGATCGTAGTGTCCGGGTACATTCATGTCAGGAGAGGCGTTCTGTCAGGGCTTGTGGTCCCAAGCCGTGTAAGGCTTTATAGGTTAAAACCAGCACCTTGAATTGGGCTTGGAAACGTACAGGCAGCCAATGCAAGCAGGCCAGAATCGGCCTTATATGTTCGAACCTTCTGGTCCCTGTTACCAATCTGGCCGCTGTTGATTTGGGATTATATCATTCATAACTGTGTTTACTCTGCCCCCTCCCAAATCCAAATACTGCAACAAGAAACGCCACATTGTGCTGTCAAATCAAGTACCACACATTTAATTAAGCAATTTAGCATCATTCTCTTAGACAATCATCAACAAGAGTTAATATCTAATCAAATGTTTAAACAAATTCTAGCGGTGGTGGTTGATTGGTTATTGTTGTTTGTTTAGAACTTTAGCATTTGGGCTTCAAATCTTTGAAATGTTTCCGAACTTTGGATTTGTTTGTTCCAGTTCTAGTTGCGCAAATATAATCCAAGGCAATGGGATTACAATGATGCAATGGGGGTTACAGTGTTGTTGATGACTATGCACTTTTTTTAAAAAAATGGGTTCATTTATTTTACAAGTATTCAATCTTATAGAAAATTATGAAATAGTAAATCATTCATATTCCATTTTACAAATCAAGAAAAAAATGTCAGATAAAAAATGCAGTCTATACTGCCTCATAATACTACCTCATATACTGCCTACTAGGGAATGTGGATTAGATTCCCTTGCACTTGGAGAAGTACATGATTTTTTTTTAAAAGGTCCATTTTTCAACAAAAGAATCATATAACTGTCTGCCCTTACTCTAATCAAATTTGTAATTCTCACCATGAACATTATATTCTATATTTTAATCAACCCTTCATCCAAGGTCAGGGCTCGTGCTTTTTTCCCCCAGTTACAGGATATTGTTAACTGAGCTGCTTTTAGCAAATAGTGAACCATTTCCACATTGTCAGCTAAAACCGGGTTGTGCACTTTTCACAGTTCCGCCACAATTATTTGAGTGCAAGCACTGTCCGGTAAAAATAACAATCTTAGAAGATACTGAAGAGTATACAGACAAAGCTCAGAAAATCTTGGAGAGATACCTTCTGGAAAGCAATGGAACACGCTATTTCAAGGTGGACAAAGTTCAAAAAGTCTTTAGTGCGGTATGTATCAATGTGCACTCAATCTCTGGGATGATTAATCAGATAAGAATTATTTTTGAGGACTTCTTGGGAGCGCAGAATGTTTGGCACCTCGTTTGTAAGTTACCAGTGATGTGTTTTACCTCCAGTTACCTCCAATCAGGCTTAACGTCACACTGCTAACATGATATGTGCCCTCCAGTTTTGTTCAGGGTCAGATCAAGACCATGATAGGCCCCAGGAATAGCCATCTGTAATGGGGGGTTGGTACTCTTCCCCAATGTGTGAGTTCAGTATTGGGGAAGTGTATATTTATACGCACGCACACACACAGAGTCAACTCTGTACAATTACAATGCAAAAATATTTTTTGCCATATATTTTAGTGTAAATCATCTTCCATGCTTTCTTGGAAACAAAAGGTTAATCCCTCTTGCATGGGAGAGAATTCAATTACAAATACAACCTTCCTTTTTTACACCATACAGCACACAGACACAAAAAACAAACACACACACACACTTGTAGACTGACTCAACTCAATCAGACACAACAGCCAAACAGGACACACACCTAGGACATTTTGCTGCCTGAGGAGGACCAGCAAATGCCTCCCATTTCTCATTGAATGATCTTGGCCAGTCATTAGCTCTCAGCCTAACCTACCTCGCAGGATTGTTGTGAGGGTAAAAATGGGAAGCGCTTTAGTTCCTGGAGGAACAGCAAAACATAAATATGATAAAATAGAGTATATAATTCCATAATAGAAAAACATAATTGTCTTACACGGTGTTCATAATAAGCTCCCTAGCATGGAAAATGGCCATCTGTGTGGGCTGACCATCTGAAAAGGAGGACAGGGCTCATATAACTTTAACAGTTGTAGAGAAAAGGGAATTTCAGCAGGTGTCATTTGTATGCAATTAGTTCCTGGTAAAATTTCCTCTTCATCACAACTGTTAAAGGTGCAGGCACTATACTAGAGTGACCATATACAAAAGAAGGCAGGGCTCTGCAACTTTAACTGTTGTGATGAAGAGGGAATATCACCAGGAACTAATTGCATACAAATGACACTGGCTGAAATTCCCTTTTCTCTACAACTGTTAAAGTTATATGAGCCCTGTCCTCCTTTTCAGATGGTCAGCCTACATCTGTGCATACAGACATACATGTGCAGTAGAGACAATGGCTGAATTCGGACAACACGATAGTCAATGGTGGGGTAATAATCAACTTTACAGTTGTTCATCTAGGGGCACTCCCCACACAACAGTATAAATAATCAACTGTGGTGTGGATTAGGAACAGTGCTGAGTTGACTATGGCAGCATTCAGATGACACAATAGTCAACAACTTACTATTGTTTCCCCAACCCCAGTTGCTTATTGTGTCGTCCGAATTCAGTCAATATCTCATTAGAGGCCGTGGGTAGGGAGCCTGAAAATTGACAACAACTCTTATATGAAACACTGAAAAATGAAAAGAACATCCTCTTTTCACGCACGAGTGCTCATGCGCTTCCTCCAACCGGGGGGAGGGGGGGAATGGCGGGTGAAACTTACGACAGCCCAGGAGGAAGGCAGGTCGTCGCACTTCCCCGTTTGCATTACAGTGACAATCCCAGAAACAGCTACTTCTGGGACTGCCCCCCCTCCCTTTACACCCATATGGTATAGAATGGCCCGAGCCTCAATAATAACTCTGAACTACATTGCAGTAATGTCATACACTACTCTCCCTGCCAGCAATATAAGTATAACTGCCATTGGCTCAATTTGGACGACACGATAGTCAATGGTGGGGTAATAATCAACTTTACAGTTGTTCAACTAGGGGGTACTCCCCACACAACATGGTAATAAATAATCAACTATGGTGTGGATTAGGATCAGCGCTGAGTTGACTATGGCAGCATTCAGACGACACAATAGTCAAAACAACTGACGATTGTTTCCCCCACACCAGTTGCTTATTGTGTCGTCCGAATTGAACCATTGACTACTTAGTGCTGAAGTAACCCATGTTCAACAACAACCCTCCTCCTGCCCCAAAAAAGGGTATAATGGCAGGCTTTATTTACATTGACTGATTTTGTTTGCGTAAAATAAGAGCTGACCTAGAAAGAACATAAACTCTTGTTATTCCAGCTACCCATGGTGTGGGGCTGGGTATGGTATTGCCCAATCAGACCTAAATGAAAATTCAGTATTTCCCAATTGTTTTCTATAGTTATCACTATTCTATATGGGTAGACCAAAAATAAAAAAGGCGGGGGCTCAAAATAAACCAGGAAGTTCCTTCTGTAGACAATTCTTCTCTCTGTACTTATCACAATGGCCAAATGTTGATCATAGCTGCAATTTTGCTCTATTGGCTAAACACTCTAAAAGGGGTTGTAGGCTCATTTCTCACGAAAGGATTGAAATGTGCTGGAACATTTTGCCTCATATCTCAGTTCTACAAGTGCCCTGATAATTGTTGAGGCACATTACATATGCCGTAGACCATTTTTCTAGTGTTATTTCCCACTTTTTATTTGGTATTTTCCAAAATACCGCAACAGATGTCATTGCGTGTGCTACAAACTATAAATGCGCAAGATGGCTGTACTGTCACCATGAAGGGATTGTATCGATAAGACTAGGGTGACCAGATAAAATCCAGGTCAGGGCTCATGTAACTTTAACAGTTGTAGAGAAAAGGGAATTTCAGCCAATGTCATTTGTATGCAATTAGTTCCTGGTGAAATTCCCTCTTCATCACAGCTGTTAAAGTTGCAGGGGCCCTGCCTTCTTTTGTATATGGTCACTCTAGTATAGTGCCTGCACCTTTAACTGTTGTGATGAAGAGGGAATTTCACCAGGAACTAATTGCATACACATGACATTGGCTGAAATTCCCTTTTCTCTACAACTGTTAAAGTTACATCAGCCCTGACCTGGATTTTATCTGGTCAGCCTAGATAAGACACAAGGTGCAGATCTGGCCTTTTCTTATTTGAAAGCTGTGAATCTGGTGTAGCTAGTGGGCCACCTGAGATATTGGGCTGGTGGCTACAGCCCCCTTAGTCTCGAGGTTAACCCAGCTATAGCTGTGTCATCCCCAGCCACCATGGGCATTTGGGAAGGTTGCAGGCTACAGACAGAGGCCTGTGGGCCCTAGTGTGCTCATCCTGACATTGTTGGGAGGACACAGGGGCCCTGTTCTCCCTTCTTATGGTTCTTTATCTTGAATCTGGACTAGGGCTGCCTCTACACCAGAGGTTTAAAGCTCTTTCAAGTCTCATTAAAATTTTTACCTCTACATGAGCAGAGCGCAAATCGGGAGTTGAGGCGCGTTATCTATCCGATTATGCGCATTATCGAATGCGCGTTAAATAGCGAGTTTTATTTTGCTGCAGGCCGTTAAAGCGCATTTTGACTATGTGAACAAGCGCTTCTCTGCATTAACTACTTCTAAAGTACATTTCAAACAACCGGTAAGGCCACCAGTTGTGCGCTCAATTACCTCCTGCATACAGTCATTTAACCATAAAACGCTTCCGAGAAGATGCGCATAATCGGAGAACCAGGCATCAAACCGAATTCTTGTAAAGGGGGTCTTGGACTGGATAGCCCTTCAAACACAGGACTGTCCCCTTTTAAGTAGGACACAGCCCTCCAAATGCTTTCATGTAAGTTTTCTGTGCATCAGGATGCTGTTAAGGCACAGCATGGTTGACAAGAATATTCCCAGGGTTCTTTGGAAGAAGGCATGTTAGTTCAGCTGGTTACGTTTGCCATGTACATATTGTTGAGAGGTTCGGAAGATGGTGACAAGGGAGAGGGCCTTCTCGGTGGTGACTCCCCCCTCCAATTCTGGAATGATCTCCCCAGTGAGGCCCTCCTGGCACCAACATTGTTATCTCTTGGGCACCAGGTTAAGACTTTTATCCAGTCCCAGGTTTTTGACAGCATATGATGGGGCTTTTTAAAGTTTGTTGGTAATTTTGTTGGGTCTCAGTATTTTATTGTTCATTGTTTTTAGCTGTTCCAAATAGCGTTAATATGTTTATATGTTAAAGGTTTTATATTATGTTTCATCATGTTGTAGTTTAGGGAGTTTATTTTTGTGAACTATCCAGCTAGCTTTGGCCTTTTGATGGTACAGAAAGGTAATAAATGAATGAAATGAATGAATTGCCAAATATTTTAATTGCCTTTGCTCATGGGTGGTCTGTCTGTCCTGTGCAGGTAGCCGATCGTACTGTATATGTTGTTGAATTTACCATAAAGGAAGCCACCTGCCCTACCGCCACGCCAACAAATGCGTCAGAATGCGAATTTCTACCAGACAGATATGCGGTAAGGAGAGAGCTAGAGGAGTCTATTGAATATGTAATTAGGGTGCAAAACCTCCCATGCAGTTGAACTGCAATCAAGAGCTGGATTAAAAACAGAATTGAAAATGTTTCCAGGCTACAAAGAGAGACTTTGCCTGCCCTTTCTCTCAAAGTAATTAGAATCACATAGTATTATCGACCTGTAAGGAATCTTGGAGGTCATCTAGTCCAGTCCTTTGCTCAACGCAGCATCTAGCGCAGCAAACTCCTGCATCTGCTTCAATACCTCTTCAATCGTTCTTTTCTAAAGATCCACATGAAAAAATCATAAGTACATATTTTACCAGCATTGTCTCTCAAACAACGTGTTTCTAAATCCATTTTCTTTCTAAATACACATTTTAAAAATAAATTTATATACTTTATTAAGCTGAAAACTATGTCTAAACTTTCAGGAAGTGCAAAAGCCATTGGATAACTAAGTTCACTCCCTATAAATGACTCCGGGAGGTACAGATCAGGTACAGAGTTGGTGCCCCCTTCCCCCAGAAGTCCGCGGTTTCATTTACCCAGGGTGACGTCAGGTGATCCCGACACCAAGGAGGGAGTGCTGGGGTTCCAGTGGTCATCCTGGTTCTGCAGCTGCCCCCACCCTATTCCTGGTTTCCAGTGACCAATCTTCGGTCGCCTTCCCCCAGGACTATCTCCCGGATCGGCTATGAAGCAAGGTCAGGTGGCGGAAGAGCCGGGGTGACCTTGTTCCCACCTAAAAAGTAGGGGTAAGTCCCTGACTTTTTTTCTGCACAGCTTCCTGGGAATGCCCCACGGTAGCTGCAAATCTGTATCTGTGTCATATAACTGACACAGCACAGATTTGCAGCCACCACAGGGCTTTGGACTGTATAAACAGCCCCCTGGTCGCTTTGTATCACACTCCGTGAGATGGAATTCTTCTACCGCCCCTAGTCAATTAGCCATAGAATGTAAAAAGAAGAGTCTTTGAACCTAGCTACACGACTGCTTTAAAATGGTTTATAATAGTTTTGAGAACTGTTGGGGCCCAGGACACACTCCATAGACAGTTTTTGAAATGTTTTCAAAGTGTTTTATTCTGCGTGTGTAGATAGGCTCTGTGACAATTCAGTTAAAGCTTCGGTGCAGATCCTCTTTTCTGCCCAAGGGGTGATCTACAGTTTGAAAAAGCACTTGGGTGGGGCACATTCCAGTATTGGGTGGGGCCAAAGGCAAAAGGGGTGAAAGATACCAGCATATTTTACCTTGAAATTGTTACTGCCAGTAATAGGTTGACCCTATGAAAGGAGGACCGGGCTCCTGTATCTTTTAACAGTTGTCTAGAAAAGGAAATTTCATCAGGTGTCATTTGTAGGCATGCAGCACCTGGTGGAATTCCTTCTTCATGACAACAGTGAAAGCTGCAGGAGCTATACTAGAGTGACCAGATACAAAAGAGGGCAGGGCTCCTGCAGCTTTTACTGTTGCGATGAAGAGGGAATTTCACCAGGTGCTGCATGCATACAAATAACACTTGATGAAATCCCCTTTTCTGTACAACCGTTAAAAGATACAGGAGCCTGGTCCTCCTTTCCATGTGGTCACCCTAGCCAGAAACTAAGTTTTAAGAAAGGCATTTCAACCTTTTAGAAACCACCAAATGATTGAAGGTCAGAGGGAAAGAGCATTCAGCCAGCTAGGGAGCAACACCCCTGATTTAAAACTTAAATGTAAGCAAAATAGGCACAGTGATCATTCACGACAGCGCCATTAATTGGTGTTAACGCAACCATCCTCTACTTGCTATGTTCATTAACATCTATAGTTTGCTGTGGTCTTCATGGTCTTACAAGGGGGCCTTTAATCAGCCATGCATATTACTTCAGTTGTGAAGCACACAACAAACTTTTCTCTTCTCACCCCCTACCTTTCCCAATTATTCCAACTGCTTCTACATTCCTGACATATTAGAGTAAAATCCAAGAATTATTTGTCAACCCTGATACTTTTTAAAAAAAACTAAATTAAACTAGGAACGTGTGCAGTTTCACATTTTAAACTCATTTAAATGATAGCACGATCATGACAACAGTCAGGAATAAAATGGAATTTGCTTCTGCTGACCTGATGCTAAAACACATTGATATGGGAATAAGCAGGATTTTGTTGTAGAAAAGGATACTATATTTTTAAGGTAAAACAATAAAATGAGCATCTGTAATCACGCACATGCTCAGCCAGCTGCCCTACAGTGAGCAGCATCAGCTCAAGTGTACCCTGGCAGGTCCATGATGACAAGGTGCTAAAACCGGATCTGTTTGCCCATGTCCCCATCTCCTGCCACTCTCTTGATGGACATTTGGGGGCACCCTAGGCTGTGGAGGAGGCAGCAGGTAAGCAGAGAGAGTGGGGGGAGGGAGGGAGGGAGGGAGAGAGAGAGAGAGGGGGGACGGGGGAGAGCGGGAGGGAGTGCTATGAACGGACCCGGATCGGATCTGGATCCTGATCCAAGTTGGATTGGGCCCAATCCAGACCTGACAGATCAGGATCAGGTCAGGGGGTCCGTTCGCAGCCCTAATGTTTATGAGACCTTAGGGACCAAATTCGTATCGCAAAAGCCAGTGCTCTCGACTGGTGGCTGCAGAAGAGAGCCCAAGAGAGAGGAGGAAAGGAAAGCGGGAAGGCACCAATGGTAAGAGAGGAAGTTCAATGCATTTCAAACATTTTTTCCTTCTTCCAAGGCATGATAATATAAACAACTATCATAGAAATAGTTGTACAAGGTTTGCTAATGAAGCATAGGTATAAAACCTAAGACTCACTGTTCCAGCTTCCCCCAGGGGAGAATCTATATGTATCCAGTCTTGCGCCACCTAATACAGGAGCACAAATATATGTTGCGGTTGCCTTTTCCTCTGCAGCGCATGGGATTCTGTAAAGGAAAAGTAGTCAAAGACACAAAAGATCCTGATGGCGTTGAAGTGCAGTCGTGTGAAATCTACGATGTTCGCGTAAGTGGGCAACCTATTCCTATTGCTGCAATGTTTAAGCTACCATATGGGAAAGTATGTGTGTTATAGGCAGGGATGTTAGCAGATAGCATGGAAGGGATTCACAGAATGTGTAATGCTCTCTTCCGTTTGAAAAGGGTTTGCCACATGGCATGAAAACAGAGATTCAAGAAGAGCAAGTGCTATCCCTGCCCTGCCCACCTCCACCACCACTTAGGTGCTGAAAGAAATACTAAGCAAGAGATAAAACAAGAGGTTATCAGCAAAGCCATCACATTATTACAATTGCACCAGAGCAACTCATCCAACCAAACTTCATATTGTATTCCGATTATGGAATCGCTGATACTCTTGATTGACTAAGCTGGCGTGATGGCACAGCATGTTTGTAAATGAATGTTGCAGCTGTTCAGGAAACAGTAGGGTAGCCATTAATAACCTGGACAAAATGGATCGCTAAAAGGTGACACACATTTGCATATGATAATGTACATGTATCGAGGCAAATTTAGATATTATTATTATTATTATTATTATTATTATTATTTAAATAGAAAGACAGTACATCTCACCAAGGTGCAGAAGACTGTGACCTTGTGATCTGTGCGACTACTTGTTTAATTTGCTGTTCAGGTGCTAACTGTTGATGAGCAACAGTTCTGATGAATTTTTTATCGTTAGACTGGAATTGGACAGGACAGCCCTTCAAATAGAGGATTGTTCCCTGTTTTAAAAAAGGGACACACGGCCATCCTGGGGAATAGACTATTTGGAGAGAGCCATGTTCCAGATAGACTATTTGGAGAGAGCCATTTGGAGAGGCATGGGATAGTTCAGTTTACTGGCTCTGAGCTCAGAAAAACAGGAAACAGCGCCCCCCCCCCATCCCATCCCCCTTGTAGCTGGTACGTAAAGAACCTTAATGGCTACCCCTCTGTGCTCGGAAAACAGAGCACAGAAATTGGGGAAAGGGTGCAGTCCTGGCAGAGGGGAGGAGACCAGGGCAGCTGTGATATGACATTTCCTACGGCCACTGCAGCCTCCTTCCCTCTCCCTCAAGACACCGTCTACCAGAAATTCAAGGCGGCTATTGCATGGAGGCAAAGCTCACAGCTGCTGTCCTTCCACCCTACATTAGATAGTCGACAGCTTCTGAGTTCAGAGGCTGCCAGCAATCCACATAGGATTGTATCCTAAAGATACAATCCTATAGATATTTTGATTTTTTTTTAATTCTAATAGACCAATGTGTCGGCCACCAGTTTGTAAATAGATTGATTCAATTTAAAGTTTTGTGGGGGTGGGGGTTTAGCCTGTTTCATTGCAGGATGATTCATTATCTGCCCTTACAGCCAGACATAGCAGCATGGTGTTTGAACTAGACATTAACTCACATATTTTGAGCCTGTAAATCAGCCTTCCCCAACCTAATGTCCTCCAGATGTTTTGGAAAACAACTCCCATCAGCCCCAGCCAGCACATTCTATGGTCAGGAATCCTGGGAGTTTTAATCCAAGTCCAAAAAATCTGGAGGGCACCACGTTGGAGAAGGCTGCTTTAAATACTACCAGCAGTACAGGATCCCTCTGTCCCTGGGATCAACGTCCCTGATTATGATGATGTTTTGTCCCTCTTACCAATTGTCCCTCCTTCCTGCTTATGCACAAGGAATTCTGGGACTGGTAACTCTTGAAAGACCATGTCATATAGCAAAGCACAGATCTCTTTGTCTCAAATTACAAATTCTAGAGTTTGGGGCACGGCCCAGAATATTGCTTGTTTTATTCTAATACTGCTTCTGATTGGCTCCAGCAAATCTCACAAGATCAGGACAATAGGTGCATAGATACAGGCAAGTATCATTATAATGGAGCTGCAGCCAGGGCTGGGGTAGGGGGACTAAATTACCAGGCTCTTGTAAAGTGCACGTTCCCCCAATACCAGGGCTCTGCCAGTATCAGCCAACATCAGAAATGTGTGGCACCCGCATGGATCAGGCCCTCTGGGAGAGTGGTTCTATAGCCCCCAAGCTATGGCATAGAGAGGACATCCCATGAATGCTGTTCCAAGTCAGCTCCAACAAGTGGCTGTAATACTAATCCATGGTAATAGTAGACCACAGCTCAAGGATTGAGAGGTACTGCCAGAAAGATGTTGATGATGAAATGAATTGGATAGATCTACAGGTGCCTCTTCTGTGAAGGATTTCTAATCCCCTGTGAAGGACTTCTAACTCATTAAATTTGTCTTTGTTTCCAATTCTCATGGATGTTTCATGCACACTTCAACAATAGATGTGTTCCTTTACTTTGCTTAGGGAAAGTGTGGCAGGTTTCCCTTCCACCATCACCATCACTTCCACCATGGTTCAGGAGAACGCCATCATCATCGCAACATGTCTGAGAATGAATGCAGATTTCCACCACCTCATCCATCACACAGGCATCATCCTCACCGCCATCATCCTCACCACCATGACCATCCTGGTCGTGGGCACTATCACCGGCATAGACATGGCCATGGTTCTAGACATCCACCACCTCCTGACCATGAGCACCATGATCTTTCACGGCTCGTAGACCACCACAATTCCTCTCAGCAGGACGAAAAAGAACATCCTGACTTCCCCCCTCCTGCTGGACCTCGTTACCCTCTTCCACCCCCTGGTGGCCCACATCATCTTCCGCCTAGAAACTATCCCCCACCTCCAGTTGGGCCTCCACCTCCCCCACGTCTTCATAGACGACATAGACCATCACCTCAATGGGTTCAAAAGCATGGCCACCATCATGATCATAGGTATAACGATACCTCAAATGAAAGAGAAGAAGGCTCCTCTGAAGAGCATGATTCATTCAGAGACCACCATTCTCCCCATCCCAGCAAAGTTGATTCGATCTATCATATTCCAATTTTGAGTCAACATGATGTCCTTCAAGCTCCTGGTGCAAATTTTCTGAACCGTCCAAACAGCCCGCATGGAAGGCACAAGGAGCCTACTTTGCCTGGCAGACATGCTCACAAGAAACCAGAAGTTCAGCCTTTTCCAGAGGTTCCTTCAGGATCAAAGTCATGCCCAGGAAAGCCCAAGTATGAGCCTCCACCAGGCCTTTTGTCTTTATATCCATCATAATCTGTGGAGTGAAATGCATTTCCCTTAAACGAAAAGGTCTGTAATGCATAAATATATAACCCCATTGACTTTAGTCATGTGGTATACTTCCCGTGAGCTGTCACCTAGAAAAAAACACAAGATCTATATACAGAAAATACCGTGAAGTCTTTTATGGGGGTGCGGGGGTAGGAGGGAGAAGATTCCCTCAAAGAATGTTCTTACGGTATGTACATCTGTCTGAACCACAAATCCTCTGCTTGGTTTAGTAGATTTTCCACCTCAGGGTTCCTGAGATCAGTGGTGGGAAGCTCTGTTGACGAGGCCGGCTTAGAATTCAGCGGTGTCAAGCTGCTTGTGAATTGCAACGGCTGATATTAGGGACCTAAAAAGCTGCCTTATAATGAATCAGAACATTGATTTACCTAATGTATTGTTATTCTCCTGCACCCCTAGTCCTGGGATGGGTGGACCTGCAGGAGCTTCAGCGCTAACTCAGACTTCGGTTTCCTAGAAGGAGGGCACTGGAGAGATGTGTTCCTTTTATGGAGGTTTATTTACACTGCTTAGGCCTACAACAACCCAGCTCCAAGCAAACCCTGCTTCTTCTCAGCTGCCCAGCAGGTCTCTTCGCAAGACAAAAGCCACTCTCCTTTTTGTGTCAGATTCAGCCTACCCCCGATTCATTTCCTCCTACCTTTTCCTGGCCTTCTAGAACAAAAAGGTTGCCCATTTAAGAATTACTCTGTGTGTGTGTGCGGAAGATCCTCAATTCCTTTTACCCAGAGACATTGAATTATGAAGGGTCCCTGGAGGTAATTTAGGCTGACCCCAAATACATAACACGTTCCCTGCCGTCTGAAGAGGCCTGGACCCCAGACCACTAAAAACAAACAATCAGTAAGCCCATAATAACAGTCTTTAAGACACAAATAGACAGGGTTAAGAAAAATATGGAAGAAAGCAGAAACCTAAACAGGACAGTTCCAACAAAAATCAGTAAGAATTCCCAGTAATACTACAAATGAGCAGAACAAAGGCAGGGTCCCGTAAGTATCTGTATGCTGCCTCGAGATCCTAGTGATATAGGGCGGGATACACATATTTTAATCAATAAATAAACCAACTCAAAGGCCTCTTAGTGCATTGTGCAGTTGCATAGCCCGTTTTCAGTGGCCATAGTCATGGAGTCACCTGGCTTAGGCAAAGCATGTGCCTTCATTCCTAGGCTTTCAGAGTCAACCTCCAGGCCTTGCCCTGCTGACAGTTCATGAAGCCAGCCATGTGTCTTCTCCCCTGATACCTTCTTAAATGGTCCTTATGAATAATTTTAGGCTTGTGTCTGGGGGTCCTAACTGTATCTGGGACACCACTTCATTCATCTTCCTGAGTACCACATAAGGCCCTTCCCAAGGCCTGTGCAGTTTAGGGTTCCTGCCCTTTTTTCCACCTAGGGTTTTAGAGCCACACCAGATCACCCTTCACAAAGATCTCCCCATATGATTTCACATCATACAGTTGTTTCATCTTACCTGGCCACCCTCCTTACTGGCCCTGCTCATTCTCTGTAGTGTTTGCCCTGTGTCTGCCGCCACCGTGACTCGCTTGCCTCCCCCCATTCCCCGGATTGCCCTTTCCTTGGAGATACCAATGGACTGAGCCAACTGATAGCCTGCCTGCCAACACGAGCCAGCTCGGGAGCTGCAGCACAGATAACTACCAGGCAATTTCCAACATATAAATAATCCCCTTGGAACTCAAACCAAAAGTACACTGTCCCTGGATACAAACGAGGGCAGGGCTCCTGCAGCTTTAACTGTTGTGATGAGGAGGGGATTTCACCAGGTGCTGCAGGCATACAAATGACTCCTGCTGAAATTCCCTTTTCTCTACAACTGTTAAAGAGACAGGAGCCCTGCCCTCCTTTTCATAGGGCCACCCTATGATGCCACCCTTAGGTTTTCTCTAGTGAATGCATGCACCTTCTGTAGTTTAGATGGCAGTTCTTCCACATAGTCCAAGGGGTCTGTATTAGGGTTCCTCTACAAGAGCGATTTAAAGCTCTTTCAAGGCGCATTACCAAATTTACCTCTACAAGAGCAGAGCGCAAATCAGGGGTCCAGGCGGTTTAAATCTCCGATTATTTGCATTTTCGAATGCACATTAAATAGCGAGTTTTAATTTACTGCGGGAGTAAGAGTGCCTTATGTCCATGTAAACAATTTTGTGAGGAGGCGCATTAACGACCAGATGGTCTTGTTGTCATACGTATGTGTGGATAATTAGTGATCCACTTAGACAACTCATCCCTCGCTTCTTGCTGGGTTCCAGAGAGACGGGAAGCAGGGAAAGGGAGGGCGGACAGGGGGAGGGTGTTTTCATGCTTGCCTGTATGCCTGCCTCCATCCATAGACACACACAAACACACTTGCTCCCCTTGCTTGCGCGCCTCTGAATGTTTTACATCACCAAAACAACAACGGATGATTGAGAAGGAGAGAAGGGAAAACAATTGATCTCACTGGGAAAATGAGGAGGAAGGAATGAAGCAGCTTCCCCTGTCTGTTTGGGCGTGCGTTTGTGCGGATCTCTACTCTCTCGCTCGCTCGCTCGCTCTTCTCTTTGGTCTCTCGCTCTCTTCCTCTCTCTCCGGCAAATGGTGGGGGGCAGAGAGAGGCAGCCAAATATACTTTTTGAAAGGCTGCTGGAGGGGGAAAGTTCTGAGGCACATTTCCATTTACTCCTGAGCAGTTCTGGGAGTGGGGACAAACTTCAGCTGGCGGCGAAATTGGAGGGGAGAGAGGTAGCCAAACAGGTTAACCACATCTTCCACAGGTAACCTAGGAAACCAAAAGTGGGAGATTCTGGTAGGCGGGGAGAATAAAGGGTGCAAAACCTGTTTGGGCAGTTTCCCAGGACAAAACGCATTACTTTCAGCAACATTTGCATGCATGTTAACAACTTTAAAGCGAGTTTCATACAGCCAGTAATGCACCTCAGCGTCTCTCGTATATAGGTATTAAGCGTAAAAGCGATTGTGAGGAGATGCGCATAATCAGGCAACTGGGCGTCAAACTGAAATCTTGTAGAGGGGACCTTAATCTGGCCGCCATCAAGGAGATTGGTGGGAGTCCTCAGTTCATGACCAAACATGAGGAGGGCTGGGGAGATGCTCATTCCTATCCCTCTGATGATGATGCAGAAAAGTTGCCAACTGCACACCTAGGTTGCGGTTGAATCTTTCCAATGTGCCATCAGACTGGGGATGGGAAGGGGTAGTCTGTGTTTTGTGGATCCCAAGATTTTCACACATTTTTTGGAACACTCTCAACTCAAAGTTTCTGCCTTGAGTGTAAGTTGCCTAGCACCCCAAATTGCTCCTAGTGTTAACTTTCCTATCCCCAGCAGCTGAATGGGTGTCTAACCAGTTAACTCAGCTTTTAACCTACAGTCAAATACATTTTAAACCTCTCCATCTCTGCGTGACTCCTCTCTGCAAGTAGTTGCTCACAGGAACTAGCCCAAGACTGCTGAGTGGAATCAAATGTGCCTCCAGTACCTCTGTCATCCTTTGGAAGGATTTCTGTGGCTTAATTTGAAATGGGAAAAAACTAGTAACAAAAATACCCCTTTCCATTTCAGCATGAAAAGGGGAAATTGCACTCTAAGAAGAGGCAGACTACAAAGCCATCTTGTGGCTATATAACTGAAACACATAGAACTCCCAGCTAAAGGGAAAAAGGGGAGGGGGGAAGGGAAGTGTGGTTGAAGGGAGCACGTTGTGATTGTGGGATGAAAACATAAGCAGAAAGTTGAAGTAAAGTTGCAGGATTTTCCTTGGTGCAAAAAATGCTCAAAAACTCTCCATTCCAGCCAGAATCCTAATAACATGAAATTATTAAAGACAGCAACATGATAGTTTTAAAAAATTCTGCATGAGTCCTTCAGAAGCCAGCTTTAAGTTGTTAGTAACCCAGATCTCTGGCCATTTGGTTGAAATAATCATAATCATAATATACACCACTGTAGAGCGACCAGATAAAATCCAGGTCAGGGCTCATGTAACTTTAACAGTTGTAGAGAAAAGGGAATTTCAGCCAGTGTCATTTGTATGCAACTAGTTCCTGGTGAAATTCCCTCTTCATCACAACTGTTAAAGTTGCAGGGGCCCTGCCTTCTTTTGTATATGGTCACTCTAGTATAGTGCTTTAACTGTTGTGATGAAGTCAGCCTGCACCACTGGCCATGGAAGTCAAAGAACTATGGCAACAGGAAAAGGTCACAATTATCCCATTAGTCACATCAGTCACCAGCATCACATCAAAAAAACTATACAGAAAACCTTCAGAAACTGGGCCTACCAAAATACATTCACTCCAGCATTCAGAAAGCAGTCATACTTAAAACATGCTCAATCTTCAGGAAATTCCTGGATCAGTAAAAGACAGCATGACTTGGCAAAGCCCGTCATTTCCACCTAGAAAACCGCCACGAGCGAGAAAGAGATAATAATAACAATAATAGCATTTCCAGTCTTCAGGAATCTTTTTCTTTGATGCTCTGAAGGTCAACCTTGCTTTTTTAATAGATTCCACTGCGGAGTTCTTCGCCGGGGTGTCCCTGTTCATATGAATTAGAAATTCTTTAGCCTCTGTGAGCATTGTTGTTGTGTTATCCATGTTGACAATGATTTTGATTGGATTGTCCCACCGATATTTTATTCCCGCCTTGGGAGTTGTTCTGTACAATATTTAAATGCTTTGTGCCTTTGCAATGTCCCTGGGCTGGTATCTTGAAAGAATGTAAGAATTTATGCCCATTGTGTGTGCTAGTTAGGTTGATATTTTTAACTTCAACTTAAATCTCACTAACATAACCCTTGTTTTAGCTCTGTTTTGCAGTTGTAATCCTGCCACCTTGTGGGCTCTTTCTATGTCTGCTCTGGAAAATGCGAGTTCTGCCAGAGCTTCTGACAACCATGCTATTATGAAACTGACCATGTCACGTCCTTCAGCTGATTCTGCTAGATCCCTGAGACACAGACTGGGCCTACAGCTATAATTCTCTAAGGATTCTATGTGCTACTACAGTTTATCATTAGAATTCATTAGACTTGTGTTCACTGGCTTCTTGAGGAGGTCTAATTCCATTGCTTCATTTGCAGTCCATATCGTCTAATTTTGCTACAACCCATCTGTTTTGTCTTCCAAAGGCTTTATGGCATTTGCCCGTTCCTCTCAGAGACTTTCTAGATGGTGAGCTATTAACTGCATAGGTTCCATACCATTTTTAGATGTTTTGGCCATTTTCTGTACCGTTGTAGGGCCCTCCGCTAGGCTGACCATCTGAAAAGGAGGACAGGGCTCATGTAACTTTAACAGTTGTAGAGAAGAGGGAATTTCAGCCAGAGTCATTTGTATGCAATTCGTACCTGGTGAAATTCCCTCTTCATTACAACAGTTAAAGCTGCAGGGGCCCTGCCTTCTTTTGTATCTGGTCACTCTAGTATAGTGCATGCAACTTTAATTGCTTTGATGAAGAGGTGATTTCACCAGGTACTAATTGCATACAAATGACGCAGGCTGAAATTCCCTTTTCTCTGCAACTGTTAAAGTTACATGAGTCCTGTCCTCCTTTTCATATGGTCAGCTTCTTGCGTAGTCACATTGGCTTCTTCTGTTGTCGTCCTTCTCCCCCGCTCTCTCAATTTGGGATTGTTTCTGATTGAGCCTTTATCTCCTTTTTTAGGAACTCCCATCCCTCTTGAACTGCTCTTCATGTTAGGTTTTCTTGCGATGGAATTCTACATGTCGTTGATCTGAGGTTTTTTTAAATCAGTTTTCCTGAAGTCCAAAGCATGTTTGACTACACTCAGCTTTAGTTTTCCTTAAAATTAGGAACTTGAGCATTACATGGTCACTTTTCCCCCAAGTTCCTGCTACTTTCACCTCATCAACTAACTCTTCCCAATTGGCCAGAATCCAGTGAAGGATGGCTGATTTTCTTGTTCCTTCCTCCACACTCTGGCCATGTCTACATGATTTTTTTTCCCAGGGTCATACAGGGGATCCTGGAGGCATGCAGAGACGACCCCTCCATTGGCCCAGTATAACTGGTTATCCCAATTTTCCCCATGGTCCCGAGACCATCCTGAGGACCGCGGGTGACGTGGCGTCCGATCCTGCCTCCTCCCTTCCTCCCCGCAAGTAGCGGGGCTCTTAAAACAGGCACAGAGCTGCATGGGGGCAGTCCATGCCCATTGGGGGTGGGTGGGTGGAACAGTCAAAAGGGCCTTTCTTTTTCACTTACAGTGCTGGAGCGCAATTGCGCAACTGGCTCCATTCTGAACGAAACAAATGGCACCCACAACGTCCCTCTTGCCTTCTGGGATATTGCACTGGCATCTAGATGCTGGGGGAGGATCGCAGCAACAGGTAAGTCCCCCCCTCCCTCTACATCCTTAGGTGTAGAAAGGGCCTATGAAGGAGAAGGTTTTCAGCAAGGCACATCAGAAATTTCCTGGAGAGCCCACGTTTGGTAGACTTTGTCCCCCAACAGATAACAGGGTAATTAAAGTCCACCATTATTATAATTTCATGCTTCCCTAATATATCTGCAATTTACATTTCGAAAGCATCATCTACATCTTCCCCTTGGTTGGGTGGTTGGTAGTAGATTCCAACTACGGCATTGGTTTTATTCCTCCCTCCGTTCCTTGGGATGGCACCTCTTGGATCCAGCCTGCCCGGAGGCAGGAAAGAAACATGCCAAGGAGTGCCACTTCCCTTATCTGGATGTATAGTCTGGTATAGTAATTGTGCAGTATGACAGAGGCAAGACAACCCATCCTTATCTTTGCCCTGAAGACCAGGCTTTTATACCTTTGGCTCCTCATTGGGGCTTATAGCCACGAGGGAGACGCTGGGGTGCTCTTTTGTTTATACACCATGTCCAGTTCTGGGCCGGAATGCTTTGTTTTGATGGACCGGCAGCAGCTCCGGACAGCAGCTCCTGACTCCCTGACGATTTCCCAAGGTTGGTTTGGGGTAAAGGTGCCTTTTGTCTGATGTTATTGAGAACATTTCGCACCTTTGTGCCCTGTCCAGGTACCTGGCACATCTCTAGTTTCCTCCCAGAACTTTGAGGCCATCGCATTCACCTTCCTCCACCTACCAGAGCCAGAGCAATTCACTTAGGATTGCAATCTTGCCTATGCCATCCCACACTCTTGAGATAGCCCACTGACATCTACATATTTTGGTAACCAGAGACAAACAGCTTATTTACAATTCAGTTACATCCAAGGTCATGCTGGCCCAGATCTCTTTTACGTTACACCATAATTGTTACATTTCAGACAAGGTCTGGGATACATAATCATTACATTTGGGGGCGAAGCTCACAAGGTCGTAAAACTGGCAACTTCACTCTGGTAAAAGGGGGAGAGAGATAAGAGAAGGGGGAAGGTGACAGGCTAGAGGCGAAGGGAAGCAAAGCAATCTTTATTGATAGGAATAGGGGGCATCACAGACTGAATGCAGGAAGGCCAAAAAGACGGGAAATCCAAGACCAAGGCCCAGCCTTTGAGCCTATCCACATTACTGCTTTAAAACGGTTTAAAATGGTTTAAAACGGTTTATAACCGTTTTGAGAACTGTTGGGGCCCAGGACACACTCCATGTACAGTTTTCAAAATGTTTCCGAAGTGTTTTATCCTGCGTGTGTAGCTAGGCTCCCAGTCTCACAAAAAAACAGAGTAGCAAACAAGAAGAGAATGCCCATGACTTATAGGTCAAAGCAAGCTTTGATAGTTACTGGGCTAAAAAAACCTGTTTGTTTTTTAAAGCTTCAATTTTTATCCATCCTGCTATATTGTATTTCTTTGTTAACTAAGTCCTTTGCCTTGTTTGGCCCAACTGCACTACCACATAAGCAGAGAACAACAATGGTATCTAGTCTATGACTTTGCAGATGTGATTTTAGTCAGAGAAATTAAAGGCCCAGAACTTACAAGAAGCAAAAGCTGTTAGTTAGGTTGGACAGAGCCATTTCTATGAGATGAAAATCTGAAATGAATGGCCATATTTAATTGGTAGGTAACTTCATTTTTAAAAGGTTGTAAGTAGAGATATACCATATTCACAATGAGCTTTAATTGTAACTATGTTATTTTTTAAAGTTAGTGAAATTTAGTATTTTATGTATGATGGGTTTTTAAAAATAAAATAAAAACCAATTTAATTTTTTTAAAGTTTTATTTATTTATTTTAAACAATTGATTTTGATCCAGCCTGGCTACAAGTTTCCAGTCCACAGCATTCAACCTCATCAAAATGAAATTGATCCCACAAAACTGGGTAAGCTGTTGCATTGGACATCTCAAAAGGACCAGTTTGAACACTATAGCTACGTTCGAAAAACATGATAGTCAATGGTGGGATGAAAATCAATTTGACAGTTGTTTATCAGGGGGTACTCCCATGAGACTAAAGATCCATGGTGTGGATTAGGATCAGCACTGAGTTGACTATTGGCCCATGCTGAGTTGACTCACTCATCCACTGCCCTCTTTCCCCCCTTAGTCATCCTGCTAGTATCCCTTTAGCCACTGCTGCCAAAAATCTGTCCTGCAATCTTGACTAGAGTGGTAGCCTCTGCTTTGACCACTCTTGCCTTGTGACTCTGTGGCTGACGAAATAACCAATGGTGGCCAAGGAAATTCCCAATGGTGCCCTCCACACAACACGATAACCAACAGTGGTTCAAATAGCCAGCTCTGCACAGAGTTGGTTATTTGCATTGGTTATTTTGGCCAAATAACTAATCACTAGTTTAAAAACTCCCACCACACAACACGATAACACATGGTCGGTTAAATAACCAACCATCAGCGATTTAAACCACAGTTCAGGCGGTCTGTGATTTGTGGATTCCAAGAATTTCACACACTTTTTGGAAAACCTTTGGTTGAAAGTGTCTTCCTTGATCAGAATGTAATTCCCCTAAGACCACAAATTCTGAGATGAAATTGTCCACATCCTACCTGCACTTAACCCAATAAAAGTTCCTTAGTTGGGTGAGGGTTTTTTCAGTCTTTAGAAGGCATTTATTAAAGAGGAAGTAATTCATAAAAAGATTAGTTCATCCACAAAAGGTCAACTGGCTTTCACTGAGAGGAAATGGATTCAGTGGGGTGGAGACATTTTCTTTTTTTAAAAAAATAATATTTATTTTATTATTTATTATTTACAACATTTAAGAGTTATACAAACATATAATTGGACCAAAATATTATTGCCAATTTAACAATAAAGAATATAAACAAATTAACTAACAAATCCTACAAACAGCACAAGGTTCCCAATAAAACAAAAGGTTGCATGTTCATTTGGTTCTAGTTACACCCACCTATATCCAAGGGAATCTATCCATCATTGGTACAGTACATCATGCCTAACCTCCAATAGCTTCCATTGAGGCCAGAAAGCCTTCACAACCAAGAAAGGCAAACTCCCTGCATCCATTCCCCTGTGTAAATCATCCACCAGGATGCCCAAGGCCGTTCCTGTTTCAAACCAGGCTGGAAGCCAGAATTGGAATGGATCTAAATAATCAATGTTATCCCAAAATGACTGTCACTTACATGACAGACCCACTCCAAGACCTTGCTTGGAAATGGTAGATGGATTGGTGAGTTAGTTTTCCACCCACAAACAATGTTGACATCAGGGTCCCCCCTTTGTAAATCCTTCAGTAGTTCAGAGGCTACCCCACAAGGTCAATTGAATAGTTGTGCTTCTGTAAACTAACCAGCTGGGACCTTGGAACTGTTCCTGCCCCCCCCCCCCTTCACCTGACTGGTCAACTGTTTGCCTTTCCATCAGTGTTATCAGAGTCTTTTAACTCCGCTGTTTTAAATCTGTATTTTAAATCTGTATTTTAAATCCGCATTGCTGCAAAGTATGTCAGGATTTGCTGCTGTGTGCAGTCAAAGTTGCTCTATAAAATGCCCACTAGAGGGCACTTTCTCATTGAAATGTATGGGCTGGGAGGTTTTACATTACAGGCCACTGGTTGCTGCTCTCTTCCTCTGTAATTCATCTCATTTTAAATGAGGAAGAGAAGCAGGAAACAGAGTAGTGGTAAGGAAATGTGATTTTCCCCTGTGCTCCGAACCTTTTAAGTACTTAGCAATACCCTTGTATCTAAAATTCAGGCTCCGCTTTCTCTGCATTCATCTAAGGGAATTTTGAAATCAGCCTATTAACTACAAGTCTGCAGAATTTACAAAATCTGATCTGGAATGGGAAATCTATATTCTGATCCTGATATGAGTACAGTGGACAAACATACTGTCATAATACTGTAGGTTGAAAACAAATACAGATGTTTGAATAACCCCAAAAACGTATTTGCACTGAGTACAGGATGAGTTAATGGTCCATCAAACATTCATGACCCTTGTTTTTCATTAGCTTAAAAAAAAACCAGGCTGTTTGATCTCTGCAGAAAGACACGTCCACGTTAGCCTTAAAAGTGTCCCCCTTTCTCAATCCCCAGGCTTCACAAGGAGCTTCTTTGCACAGATATGCAGCTCTTCATTCTGCTAGTCTTCAGCTTTTGCTGTTGTTATTGCCAAGCCGTTCCTCTCAAAGGCCAAGAGGGCCAAGATCCTGAAGTCCTCCATGCTATTGATCTAGCATTGAAGGGACATGATGCCGAGAGAGAAGGTGGCAATACGTTGGGTCTTAAACGGATCCTTGAAGTCAGTAGAGAAGTAAGTAAACTTTGCAACAGCAAGAACAACAAAAAGATGAGTGCATTAGATTTTTGTACCCTAGTTACGCTAGGGTGACCAGATGGCCCGGGGTTTCCCGGTCCTAACCGGGAAACCTGGGGCGAACCGGCCCAACCAGGGGGCGGGGGGGCAAGCCGGGATGGCAGGGGCTCATGCAGCGGTGGCAGCAAGCAAGAAGTGGCAGTAGACCCGGCGGCGGTGGCGGCGGAGGAGCCTGGGAAGCGTCCGCTCCAGCAGGTAATTGCCCTCCCTCGCGTCTCATGCTCCTTACCCGCAGGGGCGTCCGCGAAGCCTGTTTCTCAGTAGATTCGAGCACTGGAGGGAAGCGGACGCCCCTGCGGGTAAGGAGCGCGGGGCGCAGGGCACTTACCTGCTGGGGCGGCCGGGTCCGCCACCGCCGGGTCCTCCACCGCCGCTGCCGGGCTCGTCGTGAGGCCAGAGGCCACGCGGAAGAGGCAGGGGAGGGCCGATTACGTCACTTCCGGATCCGGCCCTCCCCTGCCTCTTCCGCGCGGCCTCTGGCCCGGATGCCTGCACGGAAGAGGCAGGGGAGCTCCAGCAGGAGGTAAGGAGCGCGGGGCGGGCGGCGCGAGCGGAGCGGAGCGGGCGGGCTGGCGGTGCGGGCGGGGGGCGGGCGGGCGGTGCGGGCGGGCGGCGCGAGGCGGGCTGGCGGCGCGCCGTGGTGCGGGCGGGGGGCGGGCGGGCCGCGTGGCGCGGTGCGGGCGGAGGGGCGGGCGGCGTGGGGCGGCGCGGGGCAGGGGGGCGGGCGGCGGGCGGGCTATGCAGGGTGGACGGGGGGGCAGGCGCACGGGCGCGCGGTGGGGGAGTTGTTTTGGGTGGGTGGGGTGGCGGGGGGGACCGGGATTTTGGGTCTCAAAATCTGGTCACCCTAGCTTATGCACAAGGACTAGTAACTTGTGGGACGAGAAAAACAAAATCATAGAAATGAACAGGATGGTTTATAGATCATGACATCACACATGATGGCTGTCAATTGTTGCTCTATGTAGTTCTCATAGTTTTGTCTCTCTTTTTAGTATTAAATAGATCTGAGTAGAATAAAATGAAATTAACACAATGTAAATCAGTTTATTGTTGGGAATTATCAGTAATTCTCACTATAAAGAGGTGTGTGTGTGTGTGTGTGTGAGAGAGAGAGAGAGAGAGAGAGAGAGAATGGAGGCTGGTGGATTCTATGTCAGTGGGGCAGTGAATCCTCTCTGTGTTTCAGGCCAGATCTACACCAAGTAGATCTGGCTTGAAAGTGGTTGTCAGTACCATTAGAAACCATTACAAAGCAGTAGTGTAGATCCTTCCTCAGTCAGAACCAGTCAGAACTAGTGAATCTGGTCTGTGTTTCAGTCAGAACCAGTCAGAACTCTAAAGGAGCTATCAGCCGAACCGGTTCAGCAGCTTGGATAGCTCCTTTAGAGTTCTGACTGAAATCCAAAGCAGTTTCACTACCCATCTGAAATAGGGCCACCAGCCTCAACAGAAAAGTGACATGGTTTAGAGAGCCCATCGTGGGTTAATTTACCCATGAGGGGTCTACAGTGTATACCATATGCCATTATGACCCCCAGCCAGCTGTTCATAGCTTGTTTTCTCATCCGAACCCAGGCAGCAGGGGTTATTTGAGGGTTAAACAACCCTCACATAACCCTAAACAAAGGTTGCTTATTCATAATAACATACACAGAAGCATCTCACGGGTAAATTAACCTATAATGTGCTGTCATGTCATGTGAATAGCCCCAGAATTGTTACATGTAGGTAGAACTTTAAAAATGAGTGTGCTATTTGTACGTGGACTCTATCATGTGATTTCACTGAACATTTAGCCTGACTCGTTTCACCTTTTGGCCAGTAATGCACTCATGAAACCCCCTTTTCTTCCATTGCGGAACAGCTTATACCTTCAGGGGGCTGCTTGATGGCGCTGGGTTGCTGCCGCTTCTTCCAAAACCCTGCGCTTTTGCTGCTGTGGGGTGGCAGCAGCTAATCCCCACGCCAAAGGCAGCACGGGGGTGTTCTGGTGGTCATTCAGTTCGCTGGCCCACCCCCTGCCCTCACGGATGGCGACCAATTAGAGGTTGCCTTCCACCCATGAACGCCTCCGCGTCGAGGATGGAGCGAGGTTAGACAGAAAGGCCATGTTCACCTCACTCCATCCTGAAAAGTCGGAATAAATCCCAACTTTTAAAATATAGAGCTTTTCTGGGAAGCCCCGCAGTGGCTTCAAGGTGGCTGCTGCAACATATAATGACACAGCGGCACCGCAGAACCACCACAGGGCCTCCAGAGTTTATAGAGAGTCCCCAGGATGTTCTTCTTAATATTTAAGCAAATTTATCAACACCTCCACTCTAGATTGAGATCGCTTGCATGTATGTGAGTGTGTGTTTTTAAAGTCATAATATTCTAATGGACTTTTCTCTGCACTACTCTGATCCTGACTAAGTGATCTTTCCACTCAGGCAGTGCATCATGTTTCATTTTTAAAAATCCACTTTAGATCCTCTCTTCAAGTGATTTTAGATAATATGGCTTGCCAGTGGTGGCCCTCTTCTTCAGAGCAGTGACATATTAAAGGTGGAAAGAAATAGTCATATATTGATACCTAACAATGTTCCATGTGGTACCGTTAGCCATATGAATTACTAGTAGTCCCCAGGTTCTCCCAAATACTAAATAGGGTTACCAATCCCCTCTATGCCCCATTAATTCTGGGAATTTCTGCTTGTTTCAACATGTGTAAAGTTTTAAAAAGAACATTGACCTGTGGGGTGTGCAACCTTCAGATGCATTGTGACAACGTAGCCACCTTTTAAAATGTTCCGTCAGAAACATAGTAAGGTTTGCTTGCTGTCTCTTTAGAACAGCCTTTCCCTACCTCGGGCCCTCCAGATGTGTTGAACTACAACTCCCATCATCCCTGGCCAGCATGCTTCAGTGGGGGAGTGCACTTTGGAAGGGAAGGAGGCTGGAGGAGCTCAGCATAAATCATATCCTGGCCTCCCGAATTTCTTCCCCTCTCTACCTTTCCCCCTTCAAAAACAGCAAGTGAGGAGGTAAACCTGTGTCTGCCTTAGACTGCTTCAGGCTACAGATGGGGCTCATATGGTGAACGGTTCCCCCACAAAACAAAACAAAACATCCCTATATTCAAAAAACGGGCATGTTGGAGAAGAAGCTACACAAGAGCCTCTTCTTGCTGACATCTTGTTTCCTTGGTGTTGGGACTGTTTTGTATGGAAGAGCATGAGATCCCCCATACTGTGGGTCTGGATGTACAAGTGGGTCTCAGCCAGCCTTCAGGTGGGTCTCAATGCTGCAGACTGCCCAGTGCCTCTGTCCTTGAACACCTTGTGCCATGGCTGCACCACACACACTGCATTGGCAGGTGGGCAGTGGGAGTTAGTTAGAAAGCAAGAATAACATTTTAAACCATAATACATTTTTTTAAAAAAAAATTGGGAATAAAGAGGAAGGAGATAAGTGAGGGAATCTACTATAGAAGGAAGCAATGGTAACAACAGCAGAAGGGAGGGATGAAAGAACTGGGCAGTTGGGGATAAGGTACAAGCTGGTGTACATAATCCTCCCCCTTTCTGTTTTTTCCTCACAACAACAACCCTGTGAGGTAGGTTGGGCTAAGAGTCTGTGACTAGCTGAAAGTCACCCCGTGGGTTTCTATGGCTGAGTGGGGACTAGAACCTGGATCTCCCACCTGCCAGTCCAACACTTTAGCCACTACACCACACTGGGAGCCTATCTACACTTCTGCTTTAAAACGATTTAAAACGGTTTATAACAGTAGTGACACCTGTTGGGGCCCAGGACACACTCCATATACAGTTTTCAAAACGTTTTCAAAGTGTTATATCCTGCGTGTGTAGATAGGCTCTGGCTCTCAATGACAGGAGATGGGTAAAAAAAAAACTTAAGAGAGGCATAGATGGGGAGGAGAAAATCAATATAAAATAAAGAAACATTCTTCTCTAGGTAGAGTAGGGAGGGGCCCCTAAGCTTTGGGGGTCAATGAGCACATTTGGAATTTTGAAGCTCACAAAATGGCTGCCATGGAGGGGCTTTCTCATTCCTAAAATGGCTGCCATGGTGGGCATGACCAGTCACAAACACTCATTTCTCAGAAGGCAAACTGGTGAGACTTATAGAATGGTTACTACCCCAAGAGCCTATGTACAAGGCCGAGGTGGGGGTCTGAGCTCCAAAATACAAAACCACTCTTTTGAAACCAAGTGAAGAGTAGTAGCACTTTCCTTTGCAGAAACGTTACTTAAAACAATCCTAAGAAATCAAATTACAATTGGAAAAGAGAGGGGTTTAGATGGTGTCAAGAAAGGTGCCCTGAAACGGAGAAGCTTAGCAATGATTACCTTCAGAGCGAATGTCTGTATTTTACTTGAGGAAAGCTGAATTACAAAAATTAAGGACATAGTGTTGCAAAAGTTTGCATTTCGTTCCCCTGGTGTACTTATCTAATTCAGCACACAAGAGAGGAGATCTAGAGACGAAGTCTTGGGTCCAAACGATTTTATTATTATCCTGCAGAATAAGGAGACACAGGAGCCTCAGTGCTTCAAAGCAGTGTCTCCTAGAACAAAGGGTCAGCAGCCTATTTATAGGTAAATGCTTACGCATGCGCCTATCTAACAAAAAGTTCTGGCTGGAACGAAGAACAGTACTGTAAAATAACTACCGCCCTTTGGCTCAGATCCACCTGGGCATCTTCACTCGTTATCTCTCAAGCATATTTCAGCGCACGCAGACATCTTGCAGCCGGACAATTCTTGTTACTCTTACAAGGCTAAACAGCAGGCAAACATGGCGTTACTTTGGTTCATTAGCTAGGGCAATTTACTCAACAATAGCTGTGGCAAAGAACTCAGCCGTTTTAAAGAGAGTCTAGATATCAATATAAAATGGTATCAGCAATTGTCAATTGATTATGACAGACTGCCTCCATCTGTCTAGGCTGACCATATGAAAAGGAGGACAGGGCTCCTGTATCTTTAACATTTTCATAGAAAAGGGAATTTCAGCAGGTGTCATTTGTATATATGCAGAACCTGGGGAAATTCCCTCTTCAACACAAAGTTAAAGCTGCAGAAGCCCTGCCCTCTTTTGTTCATGGTCAAGAGACAGGGCTCCTGCAGCTTTAACTGTTGTGATGAAGAGGGAATTTCACCAGGTTCTGTATGCATACAAACAACACCTGCTGAAATTACCTGTCTTTTGCAACTGTTAAAGATACAGGAGCCCTGTCCTCCTTTTCATATGGTCACCCTACATCTGTCACCATTTTGTGACTGCTAGGCCACAGTCATTTCGAGCTCTTTCAAGAAGACCCTTTGGGCGGAAAGTTTGACAACCCCTGGCTTACCACTGTTTACAAAAACTATGCCTTGGAACTTCATTTTTCCATTTTGAATTTACACACCCTCCAAACAGCTGAGGGAGGGTCTCTATTACCAGGGTCCCAGTGCCCTGAAATCATTGTTCTTAGTTCCACTGATATCTGCCTTGGGCCTCCTGTGCTGACCATCTCAATTTCCCACAATGCCTCACAGCTGAGGAGGAAATGCCTCAAGCAACTTTAGCGTGAGGAGACCCCTCACCTACATACTCCTTTCGAGGTGAAAATAAAATTCCACACTCCACTTTCTACGTGAACAAAAGAGGCATATGAGCAAACAAAAGGAGCAGCTCCCTTTATGTTTTATTTGGGCCTCATTGTGTAAAGTGTAGAATAGCTTTAAAACATCCAACTAGAGCCCACCAGAAGATCCTAGGCCTACAGCTTATCAAAATGGCTGACCAGTAGAGCTGGATAGGAGAACTTAGGGTGACCAGATAAAATCCAGGTCAGGGCTCTACATCACAACAGTTAAAGTTGCAGAGGCCCTGCCTTCTTTTGTATAGGCCTTCTTTTGTATAGGGTCACTCTAGTATAGTGCATGCAACTTTAACTGTTGTGATGAAGAGGGAATTCCACCAGGAACTAATTGCATACAAACTGTTAAGATTTTATTTGTTTAAATATAAAAGCAAATGTATTTTTTCTGTTACTAAGAAGAAAAGTAAAAGAGAGATGACTTGATATCTCAAGTACTCTGAACAGTTGCCAAATCAAGTGCAGCTGGTAAGCACCTAAAGACCAAGGTCATTTGGTTTCTTCCCTGTGTGCTGTGAGGCATAGCAACACATGGGGAGATATGCAGCCAACGCTGTGATAGGTCCACAGTGCTATAAATGTACAGCATGTGGAGAAACAGTGTGGGTGATGATGATGGTGAATGTTAGTGGTAGGTTATGGTTGGTTGGAAGTATTGCTGAAGATATTAGAGGAATGTTTTGTTCTATGTAAATACTTGTAAGTAAACTTAGTATAGTAGTTTAAAACACTGCTGTGTCTGAGTGTTTACTGATTACCAGGACATCTGTCTGCTACCAGTGAGCTCTGCTGTTATTCCGCTGCTGTGTGCTTGCACTCTGTACATGCTCAGAGAGTGCAGTGCATCACAAACTCTGACAGGTTATGGGCCCAGTCTGCTAGGGCTGCTAGGGCTGCTAGGCCTGCTAGGGCTGCTAGGGCTACTAGAGCTGCAAGGCTACCCAAGGTGTCCAGAGTGTCCAGACAGCCTAGAGGACTCCCTGCGTGGTGGCAGAGCGTTGTGAGAATCCTGGAAGTGAAGAGTGACTTCTCAAATCTGCAGTCCGGTGAGTGTCGTTGCTGAGTGCCTTGGAGGGGCTGAAAGCTGAAAAGCAAGCAAGACATCTGTGTGCAGTAATTTGAGATGGCAGCAAGTATGTCGGCAGCTAATCTACCACTCAATCGTCTAAATGAAAACAATTATCTGGCTTGGAGCATTAAGATGGAACAATATCTAAGGAGGGAAGGTTTATGGACGGTTGTCTGTGATCCTCCAGCTCAGCCAGATGAAGACGAGCAGAGAAACATAGAGAAAGCTTTGGCAAGCATTATCTTGTGTTTAGAAGATAACCAACTTGTTTATGTAAGGAGGCTGGTGTCCGCGCAGGAATGCTGGAAAACTCTTAGAGAGATTTATGTGAGAGAAACGGCAGCCAGCAAAGTTATGCTAACAAGAAAATTGTACAGAGCACAACTTGAACCAGGAGCCAGCATATCTGCACATTTAAGCATGATGAGGCAACTGTTTGCGGATCTGGAGGAGCACGGCATGTCTTTCACTGAGTCCCACAAAGTGTACGTCGTTCTCAGCTCCCTGGATGATTCGTGGGACAATCTTGTTTTGAGCCTGGAAGCAATGCAAGAATCCGAGCTCACGCTTCGTTTTCTGACCGGCCGATTGCTGGAAGAAGAAAAGAAGAGGCAAGAGAGGCAGACTGCCAAGCCTAGAGACACCCACGTTAAACAAGCAGCTTGTGAAGATAAGGAGAAAGTGTTTGCAGTTCGGCGCTGTTTTCGTTGTGGTTTGCCCGGGCATCTGCGGAGAGATTGTCCCAACCAAACGAAGGAGAAAGCAGCAACAAGCAAGAAAAAATCTGCTAAACCGAAGGTCTCCGTAGTTAAAGCTGCAGAGAACAACCCAGAATGTACCTGGTTGATGGACAGTGGTTCCAGTCAGCATATTGTGAACAACAAGAGTTTGTTTACAAGTCTACATTCTGCTAGCCGGGACCATGTTACATTAGCAGATGGCAAATCTTCAGCTGTGACTGCAGAAGGTTGTGTATATGTGCCATGTATTGATAAAACTGTAAGCAAGGTTCTGTGTGTGCCAAGTTTGGAACACAATTTGTTAAGTGTATCTTGTTTGGATAAGGAAGGATATTGTGTATCATTCTCAAACAGCAAGTGTGAAGTGAGCAAACAAAACAATGTTGTAGCTTTAGGTGTACTTAGGAACAATCTTTATGAAATGTTGCCTAAAGGTCTAGAAACATCTAGAAATGTAAATTCTGTTATGAATAACACACCTTTGCATAATGATTGTGTGCATTTGCTGCATAGGAGACTTGCACATGTTGGGTTCCAAATACTGAAAAAAATGCCTGAAATGTGTGTAGGACTGAATGTGACAAATATCTAGACTGTACTGCATGTAAGGTGGCTAAATCCAAGGTTGCTCCAATCTGTAAGAAGAGTAACAGAGTTGCCACGGCAGCATTTGAGATAATACATGCAGATTTAATTGGTCCTATGACTGCAACATTAGGAGGGGCAAAGTATGCTTTAATTCTGGTGGATGATTACACTTGATATGGTTTTTGTTATGTGATGAAAAACAAAAGTGAAACGTTTACTGTTTTCAAAGATTGGCTGAGTTGGGTGGAGCGGAAATTCTCTACCAAAGTAAAGCAATTGCAAACAGACAGAGGGGGGGAGTTTATGGCTGAAACGTTCCAAAAATGGCTTAGGCAGAAAGGAATTTCAGCAAGACGAACTGCTCCACACTCACCATGGCAAAATGGCGTTGCAGAAAGAAGGAATGGGGTTCTGCAAACAATGAAAGATGCCATGTTGACAGACTCTGGGTTGCATGCTCATTTTTGGGGAGAAGCAATGCTAACAGCTAATTATATTGCTAATAGGCTTTGGAGCTCAGCAATAGATAACACTCCATATTTCCTCATGTTTGGGAAGAAGCCATCCCTGGCTCATCTCAGAGTTTTTGGGAGTGATGCCTGGGTGAACATCCCCAAGGTAGCTAGGAGGAAAGGGCAGCCAAAAGCCAGGAAAATGAAATTCCTAGGCTATGCACCTGGTTCAAAAGCATACAGGTTTTATGCTGGTAATGGAAACATAGTAATTTCTAGATCAGCAAATTTTCAGGAGCAGTGTGACTGGGAACGTTTGCACGGCAGTGAAGTGTGTTTGCCTATACAGGAAAACATAGGCAGAGCACCACAGCCAGTAGAGAGACAAACAAACAGTTCCACAACTCTTTCAAGTCCTAAGAAGGAGGACGAAGAGGAGGAGGAGGGAGAGAACAGAAATGTTTTTATTCCCAGACGGTCAGAAAGAAGTACAAAGGGAATACCTCCTGAGAGATATACGGCCAATGAAGTACGAGTGTGTCAAATATCTTATGAACCAGAGAACTATGCAGATGTTCAAAGATTGTCAAATCCAGAGAAAAATCTATGGTATGAGGCTATGGATGAGGAAATGGAAGCCATGGCAAAATACAATGTGTTTACCCCTACAATGCTACCAAAAGGTAAAAAAGTGGTTGGTTGTAGGTGGGTGTTCAAAAAGAAATTGCTGATGTCAGGAGAGACAATGTATAAGGCTAGACTTGTGGCAAAAAGGTTCACACAGGAAAAGAATGTGCACTATGATGAAACCTTTGCACCTACTGTGAAAGCTGAGTCAATGAGAGTGATGCTAACTCTAGCTGCAAAATATGATTGTCAGGTGAATCATTTTGATATAAAAACAGCATATTTGAATGCACCATTACAGGAAGAGATTTACATGGCTCAAATTCCTGGTTATGAGTCAAATGTGCCAGGCTCTGTGTACAAATTAAACAGAGCTATCTATGGTTTGAAGCAGTCAGCAAGGAATTGGAACCAATGTTTGCATGAAGCATTGGAGTCAATGGGTTTCAAAAATGGAATGGCTGACCCATGTTTATATACAAAAGGTGTCAACAGTGAACAAATGTGGTTGTTATCTTTTGTGGATGATATATGTTTAATTTCAAAAACAAAAACTCAGGTTAAAGAATTTGCAGAGCAACTGAGTAAATATTTTGAATTAAAGGATTTGGGTCCAATCCATGACTATCTAGGAGTGGAAGTCACAAAGCAAAAAGGGGCTTATGTGTTAAGTCAAAAACAGAAAATCAAAAATCTGCTTGCAAAATTCCACATGGAGGAATGTAAAAGTGTTAAAACTCCCATGGTGGCTGGTTTTCAATGTAATGACAGTGACACAGAATTTTGTGACAGAGACCTATACCAGTCAGCAATAGGAAGTCTACTCTATTTAGCTCAATGGTCTAGGCCAGATTTGGCTAATGCAGTTGGCATATTGAGCAGATTTGTGTCCAAACCAACGAATAGTGCCTGGCAAGCAGTTAAAAGAGTATTCAGGTACTTAAAAGGGACTATTGATGTGTCTTTAGAATTAAGACCATTGGACACATTATCACTAGAGTGTTACACAGACAGTGACTGGGCTGGTGACAGTCAAGACAGGAAATCCACCTCAGGAATTGTAATAAAACTGGGCAACAGTTTAGTGGGGTGGAAATCCAGAAAACAACGGTTAATTGCCCTGTCTACCTCAGAGGCTGAGTTTTCAGCATTGTCTGAGGCTTGTACAGAAATAATTTGGTTCATCCAGTTGCTGAAAGATATGAAATTGCAAGTGAAAACTCCAATTAAAGTTTTTGAAGACAATCAGACTTGCATTCATATGGCAAAGTCAGAAAGGGTGAACGCAAGGAGTAAACATGTTGATATTCGTTACTGCAACGTAAGACAAGCTGTACATGATGGATTGATTGAACTTGTGTATTGTAACACCGAGGTAAATGTGGCTGATGTATTCACAAAACCTTTGAATGTACAAAGACATGAACAATTGTCAAAACAGCTTGGAATGCTAGAATGTCAGACAGAATGAAAATGTTTGTTAGTTACAGAAAAAAGGAGGGGTGTTAAGATTTTATTTGTTTAAATATAAAAGCAAATGTATTTTTTCTGTTACTAAGAAGAAAAGTAAAAGAGAGATGACTTGATATCTCAAGTACTCTGAACAGTTGCCAAATCAAGTGCAGCTGGTAAGCACCTAAAGACCAAGGTCATTTGGTTTCTTCCCTGTGTGCTGTGAGGCATAGCAACACATGGGGAGATATGCAGCCAACGCTGTGATAGGTCCACAGTGCTATAAATGTACAGCATGTGGAGAAACAGTGTGGGTGATGATGATGGTGAATGTTAGTGGTAGGTTATGGTTGGTTGGAAGTATTGCTGAAGATATTAGAGGAATGTTTTGTTCTATGTAAATACTTGTAAGTAAACTTAG
Source organism: Anniella stebbinsi (assembly GCA_029215795.1). Classification (NCBI taxonomy): domain Eukaryota; kingdom Metazoa; phylum Chordata; class Lepidosauria; order Squamata; family Anniellidae; genus Anniella; species Anniella stebbinsi. Next base: position 357,140,221 of record JARDYH010000002.1, on the reverse strand, counting down.
TATAGTAGTTTAAAACACTGCTGTGTCTGAGTGTTTACTGATTACCAGGACATCTGTCTGCTACCAGTGAGCTCTGCTGTTATTCCGCTGCTGTGTGCTTGCACTCTGTACATGCTCAGAGAGTGCAGTGCATCACAAACTCTGACGACCCTGGCTGTAATTCCCTTTTCTCTACAACTGTTAAACTTACATGAGCCCTGACCTGGATTTTATCTGGTCAGCCTAGGAGAACTGTCAAAATGCTGTCTACCAAAGGCGTTTGAGAAATTTAGCAGGGTTCCTTGCCCTGCTCATTTGTGATTGTGGGGAATGGGCCCTTTGGAGGATTTTTAAATGCGCTGGAATACACTGTTAAGAAATCCCTTTGAAAGTCTCCTTCCAGCAATTTCTTGCTCCACCTCTCGTTATGGAAATGAGGGCTGCTAACAGAAATGCTTTCTCTAGACAGGACCTGACAAAACTTGGATTGTAAAGTTTGAACTAAGGGAAACCACTTGTCCTGCTGGAGAAGATTTTCCTTCGCAAATCTGCAAATTCAAGGCAGCCTCGGAGGGAGTAAGTATATCCATATGCCTCCTCTTCCAAATGTGTGTATGTGTGTAAGCTAGGCTGACCAGATAAAATCCAGGTCAGGGCTCATGTAACTTTAACAGTTGTAGAGAAAAGGGAATTTCAGCCAGTGCCGTTTGTATGCAATTAGTTCCTGGTGAAATTTCCTCTTCATCACAACAGTTAAAGGTGCAGGCACTATACTAGAGTGACCATATACAAAAGAAGGCAGGGCCCCTGCAACTTTAACAGTTGTGATGTAGAGGGAATTCACCAGGAACTAACTGCATACAAATGACACTGGCTGAAATTCCCTTTTCTCTACAACTGTTAAAGTGACATGAGCCCTGACCTGGATTTTATCTGGTCACCCTAGAGCTCAGCTGGAAGATGGCACAAGAGGAGGCAGCAGCAGAAGAGACAGTGCCCGCCTTCAGCTGCGGCAATGTGAGCTGATAGCCACATGCATCAAGGCAATGCATGTGATTAGAACAGCACATAGAAAAACTGTGCACATTGGCCATATCACATTGATCCTAGGTGCCAAGGATGAAATTTTGTTTGCAGATTGCAGTGCATATGACCATTTGTGAGAGCTATTCAGGGTGCAATCTAATGCATGTTTAGACGGGGGGGAAAAGAACTACAACTCCCAACATGGCTGGCTGGGGAAATGCTTCTGGCTGGGGGATGCTGGGAGTTTTAGGGCTTTTTGTCTAAACATGCATGGAATTACACCTCTCCTCTATTCCCAGAGGAACTTGTTTAGGTATTAAGATCTTTATTTGAGATTCCTGCAATGGATACATGTGTATTTAGAAGAGAGGCTGGTGGTGACCATGGCTGTTAAAAGGCATGAGCTCCTGGAGGGCAGGGGGGTTCCTGAAAATCTGGTGAAAGCATCTTCAATGAGCAAAGCCCCCTCCCCTCCACAGAAGTCAGATCCTAAGATCCAATCCAATGTCAACAGGAGCAGCGGTTAAACAGTACCATTCACAGAATGTCCATGCAGCTGCCAGCAAATGCTTTAGAAATAAACAATTTTATTTGCTGGCAGAATTATATAAAGGCAGTTGCAAGCTGAATCTCCCTTGGAAGGACAATCCATAGTATTGGTGCTGCAAAAACAAAAACAAAAAAGCTCTACTCCTTGTCTTCATTACTTTAACTTGGGCAAAGGATGGAATATGCAGCAAAGCGTACCCCTTAGACTCAGTGAATAGGAAGAATCAAACAGGAAAAGACCTTCCCTAGGAGCAAAGACAGATATTAAAATTCTTAAAGTTGGAAGGCCACTCTGGGGGTTGTCTATACATTCTGGAAGCCCCAAGGTAGCTCTGCGGTGGCACTGCGTCGATTATATGATGCACCAGCCACCTCAAAGCTATCTTTGTAAACATATTTACTTGTTTGCATGTTATCTATTATGCGCTGATTACTCCTGATGCATTTTAATGTACCTAACTACTAGAGGGGTAAATACATTGTACCGGTTAATATGTTGCAGCTGGATTTCTTCATGGGGCAAATGAAAGCTAATCGCTGCACTTTTCTATTCTCCTTTATAGGACTCAGGCAACTGTACAGCTGTAATTCATAAGGACAACTCTCTAGACTTCTCCAGTGTTCAACAGACATGCAATATTGTCTCCGGTATGTAAATTTTAAGTTAGTATTCAGCAGATAGACTGAATGGGAATTGCTAAGAACGGCCAAAAAATGGTCCATATTGGTAAGGCAGCCTTCCTCAATCTGGTGGCCTCCTGACATGCTGGATTGTAACTTCCACCATCTGCAGCCAATACAGCCATTGTTGGCCATTACAGATTTACCACTCCATCACCAGGTGGGATTGAACAGCTGGAGCAAGAGGCTAACAAATTCTCACGCAAAGAAGGGCAGGCTGTGGCCAAAATGTCACTTTGGTTTGTCCTGATCCAGCAGATTTGCATTGACCATTACGAGGACGAAGGCAGACACCAAGCAGGGTCTTAGTGAAGCTTCCCAGGGTGGTAACTGGGAAGGTGTTTTATAGAATAACCTGTGATAAATCTTCCCAATCTTAGTAATGCTAGTGAACAGAATCATAGAATAGTAGAGTTGGAAAGGGCCTATAATGTTTTCATGCCATTTGTTCTAGAATATCGCCCTTCAACTGGTGGAATATGAGCCATTGCCCCCACCAACAGGGATGTATCTTGACATATGAGAGCCAGTGTGGTGTAGTGGCTAAAGTGTTGGACTGGGAGTCGGGAGACTGGGGTTGTAGTCCCCACTCGGCCATGGAAACCCACTGGGTGACTTTGGGCCAGTCACAGACTCTCAGCCCAACCTACCTCACAGGGTTGTTGTTGTGGTTATGCAGATTTATTTTATAGGATCTAAAATACAGAAACTGCTTTGCCAAAGGATAAACAGGTTCACTGCTTATAATCTAAACAACAAGTAATAGAAAAACGAGAATATAATTATTATTAAATATATTTTTAATCTGTCAAATAACAGAAGTTCTCTGGATGGATCACAGAACTAAATAATAAAATGCAATGTAAAAACATGAAAGCTAAAAATAAAAAAGGAATATATATATATATACACACACAGACAGACATAACAACTAAAAAACTAAACTTAAAAAGAAAGGTCTTCACCTGGCACTAAAACATAACAATGTAGGCACCAGGTGAGTCTTCTTGGCTCTATTTTGTTTAAGCGAGATTGCCAGGGGAAAGCACGAGAGAAGTCCTGGAGACTGATAGTGTCATGTAAAGGTGCCAGAAACGTCTGAGAGTGGCCAATCACAAGCGTGCAATGAATCACTCATGTAGAGCTCTTAGGAAGACAGAAGAATTCCTTGCTGTGAATAAAGGCATGTTGACCTTTAAAATATTGAGAGCTTCTCGTGGATCCCTGTGTTTGCAATTTACATTTCTTTTGTTAAAACAACCAGTGCTGTAACTAGATTACCTACAAAAAATAAATAGGATAAAATAAATAAATAAATGAAATCATGAGGCTGCGTGTATACGGAAACTATGGACCAAGACGGATTCAATGTGCCTCTTCCTATCAAACCACCAACAATATTGTTATTTCTCACATGTGAATTGCACCCTCTCCAGCTGCTATTTCCGCCCCCCCCATTCCTCTTTTGTTATGTGTTCCTTACCTTTAAGGATTATTACCTGTTTGTGCATTGAGCAGTGAAGCTGAAGCAGTGTTTAGTTGCCAACATTGGCATGTTGTGTTTTATTTGCTTGTTTTCAGCCCCAAAGAGAAGGGGCGCCTCCCACTCTGCATGCCCAGGCTGCTGGAGCTCCATGGACCCTGAAAGTTTGGAACTGCTGCCTGTTGTGAGACACACCATAGAGCTATTTAACAACCAAAGCAGTGAGCCTTCCCTTTTTGACGTTAAAGAAATATTACAAGCCAAGTCTCAGGTTTGTATGTGTTATAGTATTTACCCATATTCATTTTGCAGAAGGAGGCTCTGTGGATATATTTATGGTCAGGTCTGCAAAAAGCAGATGCCTAGAAAGCTAGGGAGAGGAAGGGGGCAAATTCCCTCCTCTCTCTGCTCCAATGTTTTACATTTTCAAAGAAAGCCCCTTTAGATGACTGGGGCCAGATCTACACCAATCAGGATATAGTGGTATCAAAGTGGTATGAAAGCAGTATATAAGAGTCAGGAGCCATACTGCTACTTTATAGTGGTACTGAAGTGTACTGACAACTGTTGGGGCCCATTGACACATATCATTTACTGCTATATCCTGCTTGGTGTGGCTCCTGCCTTTTATATACCGCTTTCATACCGCTGTGTCCTGCTTGGTGTAAATCTGGCCTGGGTGGAGGGTGAGGCAAAATACAAACAGCATCATTGATAATATCAGTGCAGTTATATTTTATATTTATATTTATTGTTGTTCCCCGCCTCGATCTGGATGGAGAGGCGGGTTAGAAATAAAATTAATAATAATAATAATAATAAAGCTTTCCTCCCACTCCTTCCTAGCTCCCAACTAAGGACATTAGTGAGTCGCTTATAATTCTCTCCTAAATATTTCTTCCAGGTGGTTGCTGGATGGAATTACAAAATTGTGTATTCGGCAAAAGAGACAGATTGCGCCAAGGCTCAATTTCCAGTTCTGACTCCAGCATGCAGAACCATTCCTCAAGGTGTAAGTGACCATCTTTCTATATAGTGGTATCCCCTAATACATACAGAGTCCAGAATGCTGGGGGTGGGGGGGAGAACTTGATATGTAAGCAAACGGTGGGCAGCTATGGAGGGGGAGGCTACACTCCTTCCACGCCGCAGCCAACAGAACCAGATTGGTTTTGCTATTGCCACTAAGTGTTTGCAGACAATCTTGCAAAGAAAGGTTACCATTTAAATAGCTAGCATGAAGGATGAATACCAGCAAAGAAAGGGAAAGAAATGCCCAGCCTTTTCTTCATTACTTTCAACTTCTTCTATGCTGGTTTGTACAAAGGATCTGAAAGCTTCCAAGCATGAGCATGCAATAAATCGCTGATGTCGAAATGCTCCAAGATCAGATGGATTGAATTCCCCTATCCCCCTTCTCTACTCTGCCTCCTTTTCCAATTCAGCCAATGCCTTATCTTCAGATGGGATATCTCGGAGGGTGAAGCTTGTGGCATAAAGACTGACAGGAAGTATTTGCCCTTGTTGAGGATTTAATGGTCACGTCATCATTTCTTTTTCTTCCTTTTTGTCCCCCTCCAGCTTGAAGCAAGCTGTATAGCCAGTGCCTATGTGGACCTTACAGGCAATATTGTGAAAGCGACACATAAGTGCACACTTCAAGGTTTGTAATTACTCCTTCCACACCTCATAAACAGCGGGAGTTTCACACACCTCCATTTGATGTATTCAGCCCTCAGGGTACCTTCAGTATGGTGTGTCTTTATCATTCCTAACAGCTTAGAAAGCCTTTGAAGGATTGGCCAAGTTCAAAGAGGAGAAGTCTGTGTACAGCTATTACCCATGGTAGCTGAACTGAACCTTTTTACAGAGGCAGTATATTTCTGAATACAGGATGCTGAAATAAATAACTGGTGGTCATCATCTTTATGGACCACTTGTGACCAGCGGGAGTCATCTGCCATGGTTGGTTTCCTGAAATTCAGTTCAGATATCTGTACTTCGTATCCATCACCTTCAAATAGGAACAAAATGGATGAAATAGGAGCAAAATGGGTGGGGCAATTTGTAGTTTAGTTATGGCCAAAACACCATATTTCAGAACACAGCATTAATTCTTAGAGGCCACGTAGATAAGTATGCAGCCTCAGATTTCTCAGGACAAAAGAGACATTGAGGATGAAAGAGTAACCCCCTGGTTAGCTACTGCCCCTTTCTGCACCAGGCAGTTTGCCTGGGATTGACCCCGGCTGCTCTCTGTGCGGACGCACAGGGAGACCCAGGGGTGGGAGGAGTGGGCACAGGATTTTTCTGGGAAACTAGAAACTAGATAAATCCCTAATCTTCCGCAGCCCCCAGGAAGTTCCCGGAACTGCGGAAGAATGTGGCTGCTCGCCCCGGGACTGCCACGCTTACTCGGGAGCAAGCGCTGCAGTACCTATGGCCACGGAGCCACACCATGCGGCTCCGAGGCCATCAGGAGAGGGGGGACACCAAAATTGCCATCCCCAGGATGGCGGGGGGGGAGGGGGCGCGATCGCATGCAGTGTTGTTTTTTAAAAAATAAACTTCCATTTGCAGAGGAGCGCTCGTGCACTCTCCGTGAATCCTATAGAGAAAAAAAGGACTGCTGCAACTTGCGACGGCCCGGGCTTCTCCCGGGCCGTCGGCGTGTTGTGATGTGTACAGGAGCGATGAACCTGGAAGTGGCTACTTCCGGGTTTGCTTGCTCTCTGCCCTCTCCACTCCTATGGTGTGGAAAGGGTCACTGCTTCATGAATTATCTGTGGTAGGAGGACAGAATAAACCCTTCCAGGACTGTCAGGACAAATCCAGGGCTGCCTCTACACAAGAGGTTTAAAGCTCTTTCAAGTCTTATTAAAATTTTTACATGAGTGGAGCGCAAATCGGGAGTTGAGGCGCGTTATCTCTCCGATTATGCGCATTATTGAATGCGCGTTAAATAGCGAGGTTTATTTTGCTGCGAGCCATTAAAGCGCATTTTGACTATGTAAACAAGCGATTCTCCGCATTAACTACTTCTAAAGTGCATTTCAAACAACCGGTAAGGCCACCAGTTGTGCGCTCAATTACCTCCTGCATACAGTCATTTACCATAAAGCGCTTCTGAGAAGATGCACATAATCAGAGAACCAGGGGTCAAACCGAATTCTTGTAGAGGGGGTCCAGGACTGTCAGGGACAAATCCTCACCCTCACTTAGGGTGCAATCCTATGTATGTTTAAGACAGAAAATGTCCTACAACTGCCAGCATGGTGGCTGGGGCATGCTAGGAGTTGTAGGACTTTTTTCTCCCTAAACATGCATGGGATTGGGCCCTTAGTGTGTGTGGGGGGATCCCTGCATCAAAATCCCAGCTCCCTTTCTAACCCTAAGATGATGTGTTTTACTCTGCTATTTTTTTCTGATTACCATTGTGCTCCTGAGTCCACTGAATGACCGCTCTACTGCAAGACTCCCTATTTTATTCTGGAGCATAGTTTGGCTATTGCAAAAATCCCTTTGGGAATTTTTTGTTTGGCTGGTCTCTCTCTCTCTCTCTCTCTCTCTCTCTCTCTCTCTCTCTCACATAGCATCTTTGGGATTCTTGCCATTTTTATTTAACACAGGGGTGGGGGACCTCAGGTGCAGTGCCCAAGAGCTCCATCACATTTAATTTTTTTTCCTGGTTCTCCACGGTTTTTTACCTCTGTGGCAGAAGCACATCAAGCTTATGATCCCTTTCACCTGAATAGCTGCTCTTTCGCTCTTTGGCTCCACTCCACTCCACCCCTCCCCTTCACTTTCTTCCTCCAGTCAGGTCCTGTCAGATGAGTACTTCAACCAGACTGCCTTTCTGCCGGGCAAAAATGGAACAACCCTTTAGTCTGGCTCTTTGGGGGCATCGAGGAAGTACAATCCTGTCTCTGCAGAGATTCATGCATTGTATGATTTTTAAAAAATGCTTCTGAGCCTGTGATGCAAGGTTTGGGTTTCATATTGAGGCTTGGAGACGGCTGCTGGGAGAGATCACATTTCCCTGCCAGGACCTGATGCAATCCATTCAAGCCCCCAGTTCCTTTAAAACTACACGGAGACCTAGGGCGCATTAAATGCATTTAGGGGAAAAAATCCAGACTTTTAGCATTCTAGGAAAAGCTGGGGAAGAGGTGGGGTGTCAGCAGGTCAGGCACAGCATCATATGAGTACCATGCTGCAACTCCGCACACCAGGCATGGCAAGAGTGCACTAAATCGCTGGTATGATGGAGCTACAAATCTGACCCTCTAGGGTTCCTCAAATGGCCATGCCCCCTTCCCCTCGCTCCACCCCCTTTTCCCCCACCACTGGTCAACTTTTGTTTCACAGCTTTTGTTCAGTTTAATGCCTCTACTAAAGCATAGTTACTGGAACAAAACACTTTAAGCTATAATATGCTGGCATTTTGGGGATAACCCTTTTTATTATCAGCCCCTTCCTTTGCTTTGGTCCCATCTACTATTGGAATGTGCCCCCAAGAGCTGAACACACCCCTCAGGATGAAAAAAGCTCCTCAGCCCTGTTTTAACCCCTCTCTGTGGGGGCTGCCTGCGTGATTTTTATGCATTTTAAAACCACACCCTGTGGGGCTGCTTGGGTGGTTATGATTTCATTTTGAAACCCCACTCTGGGTTGCTTGGTATGGGTTGCTTGCTCCCAACCCTGTGCTTTGCAGACATGGTCTTGGTATGGATTGCTGACTGCTGAGGAATGCAGTTGCTTTTCTGTGCTGCTCTGAGGATTATTATTCTTATGATCATAATCATCCCATCTCTCTACCCCAAATCCTGTGCTTTGACAGAATGCTCTTCAAGCTCATGAGCTTCATTTGCCATGACTACTAGGGATTGTCTAGTGCTGTGTGAATTACCATGCCCGGGGGCCAGATGTTAAAGTTATTGTGCCCTAGGTCCCCTCTGGTTTGGGTCCAGGTTACCTGCGGGATCGCCTTCTCCCGTACAGTCCGCCCCGCACGCTCAGGTCCTCTGGGAAGAACTTACTGCGGTCGGCCAAGACTAGGCTGACAACTGTTACCCAGAGGACCTTCTCTTCTGCCGCTCCCAGACTGTGGAATGACCTGCCGGAGGAGACTCGTCAACTTAACAGTCTTTTAGAATTTAAGAAAGCTATAAAGACTGTTCTCTTCCGGCAGGCATATCCAGTGTAATTTTTAGAATGTTTTTAAGATGTTTTAGGATGTTTTAATGCAGTTTTAATAACATTTGTCATGTTCTTAATTAGTTTTTTAATTAGTTTTTAATTAGTTTTATGTGTTTTATCATGTTGTTGTTCCCCGCCTCGATCTGGACGGAGAGGCGGGTAAGAAATAAATTGTATTATGTATTATTATTATTACAAGGATTCGCTTTTGCGCCCGGTTAGGCGATTATGCGCATAATCGCTGAAGCGCATTTACGCCTAATACCTCTGCACGAGAGGCGGCGAGAGGCGGCGAAGCGCATTAACGGATGACCAAAATGCGCTTTACAAGTAGTTAATGCGCATAAGCGCTTGTTCACACAGTCAAAATGCGCTTTAACAGCCGGAGCAAAATAAAACTCGCTGTTTAACGCGCATTCGATAATGCGCATAATCAGGGAGATAACGCGCCTCTACGCCCGATTTGCGTTCCGTCCTTGTAGAGGTAATTTTTTTAAAGCGCCTTGAAAGAGCTTTAAACCTCTCTTGTAGAGGCAGCCTAGGGCAGATATCTGTATGAGAACTGAGGTTTTCAGGTAGGGAATTTGAGGAACTGAAACAATTATGGTAAAAGGTGAAGTTCTAGACCTTATTAACAAATCAACAGGACCAGACGTGAAACTGCTGATTTTCAAACAATAATATGTCAAATATCCCTGTAATCAGGTTCTGTATCAGAGGAATGGAAAATGGACAACGTAATGCCAATTTTAAAAGGATCCAGGGTGGATCTGGAAAAATACAAGCCAGTTCCTTTGACGGCTTGTTCTGGGTAAATTGGTGGAAAGCATTAATAAAAATAAAATTATCAAGCCTATAGAAGGGCAAGCCTTGCTGAAAAACAATCAACATGGCTGCCGCAAACATGTGTCCTGTCTCACTAACCTTTTAGAGTTCTTTGAGAGTGTCAGTAAACATGGGGATAGAGGTGATCCGATAGACATTACTTAGTCGGACTTTCTAACAACTTTTAACACAGTCTCTCATCCAAGACTCCTGCAGAAACATAGCAGCAATGGAATAAGAGGAGTTCTCTTGTGGATCAGTAACTGAGTAAAGAACACAAATCAGTGCAGGAATAAACTGCATTCTCACAATAGGAGGATATAAGCAGTGAGGTCCCACAAGAACCTGTATCTGGAGCAGTGCTTTTTATCTTTCTCGTAAATTATCTAGAATTAGGTGGCCAAGTTTACCAACATCACCAAACTATTTAGATGGTGGAAACAAAACAAGAACCTATCAAGAACTCCAAAAGGATCTCTCCAAACTGGGAAAACGGGCATTAAAATGGCAAATGAAGTTCAATGTAAGCTTAGAAAAAAGGGTGAGTAAGGGGAGACTCAGGCTGCATTCGGACAGCACGTTAGTCAATGGTGGGTTGAGTAGCCAACTCACAGTTGGTTATTTTGTGGGTACCCTCACAACATATTCCTACACAACTGTGGGTGGTTGGGGCTGGCGTTGAGTGGACTAATAGTCAACCCAGCATTTGACTGACACAGCACCCACCCCTTTCCCACCAACCCTCCTCCCAGTTCTATCCCAGCAGCCTCTGCAAGTTGCGCCAGTTGTAGCAGAGTGGCAGCCGCCGCTTTGGTCGCTCTTGCCGCCTGCCTCTATGGGCTTGTGTTTTAACCCACTCACCACACATCATTAACACACTCACCCCTCCACACAACACTTTAAACTACTGGCTTTGAGCTAAACAACTTGCAAGCCAGTTGTTTCTCTCAGTTGCTTATTTGGGCGGAATAGCATACCGTCAGTTTGTGAGCAACGTGTTACCCTCCACACAACACAATAAGCAATACAACTGACGATTGTCCCCCCCCCCCCAGTTGCTTAATGTGTTGCCCAAATGCAGCCGTAGAGACATACAAAATTATGCCTATTGTGGAGAACATGGATATGGAGATATTTTTCTTCCTCATAATACTAGAACCCAGGGTCATCTCATGAAGTTGATTGCTGGGATATTCAGGGCAGATAAAACTAAATACTTCATCACACAACGCATAGTTAAACTATGGAATTTGCTACCACAAGATGAAGTGACAGCCACCAAGGCTGCCTCTACAAGAGAGGTTTAATGCTCTTTCAAGGCACTTAAAAAAATTTACCTCTACAAGAACGGAGCGCAAATCAGGCGTAGAGGTGCGTTATCTCTCCGATTGTGCGCATTATTGAATGCGCATTAAACAGCGAGTTTTATTTTGCTCCGGCCGTTAAAGCGCATTTTGCCTATGTGAACAAGCGCTTATGCACATTAACTACTTGTAAAGCGCATTTTGGTCACCCGTTAATGCGCTTCGCCGCCTCTCGTGCAGAGGGATTAGGTGTAAATGCGCTTCTGCGATTATGCGCATAATCGCCTAACCAGGCACAAAAGCGAATCCTTGTAGAGGGGACCCAATTTGGATAGCTTTGAAAAGGGGATCAAACAAATTCATGGAGGACAAGGCTATCAATGGTTACTAGTGCTGATGGCTATATGCTACCTCCAGCATAAGAGGCCACATGTCTCTGTATGTCAGTTCCTGGGGAACAAGAGTAGAAGAATGCTATTGCATTCATGTCCTATTTATGGGTTTCCCACAGCAAACTGTCTGGCCACTGTGCAAACAAAATGCTCGACTAGATAAGGCTCTAGTCTGATCCAGCATAGATTTTCTAATGTTCTTATGATGATCTAAATAATGATAATAACATGCACACTTAACCAGGCTGTAAATCATACATTCTCTGATTTCGATAAAACCTGTTTGTTTGTTTGTTTTGTTTTGTTTTGTTTTGTTTTTTGGTGTGTATGTGGTGGTTTACAGTTCCTGCTGCCAGTCTTCCATGTCGTGGTTGCAGAGAGGAAATTCCAACTGATTCCCCAGAACTGCAGAAAGCTTTGGGAGTTGCTCTGAAAATGTATAACACAGAAAGTAACGCTGACTTCCATTATAAAGTTGAAGAAATAGAAAAAGCTACATCCCAGGTCTGAACTCTACTGCTACCATTATATTTTAATTTAGTTAAGATAAATCAGTTTAAAATTGGGGTGACCTGTTCAATTTGAATTTGAATTGTTTTCCAAGTTCATTTGCCTAACACAGAGGTGGTGCCAGAGGACCAGCAATTTTCATATAAGACACACACACACACACACTGCTCTTCCATGCCATGCAGTAGCCCTTGAGTTCTGTGTTTGTGGCTGCACTACATGTTAAACTACATGTTCCATACTGGTGTGGTTGGACCATTCACTAAACTCATATAGCCTAATTTAGGGATGATTCACAGACGATGGCAGCTGCCTCCAACTCTGCAAACACGTGGGCTTGCATATAGGCTTGGTTCCCGTAGTGATGCCATTTTTGTAATTCCCATGGGGTGGGGGATAATACGCTGCCACCTCAAGGAGATATCCTAATCATACAAATGGGGTGTCTCTGTGAAGTTGGCAGTGGCCCTGCCTGCTCCCAAGGGACACTGCCTTGTCTGCAAACCAGCCCATAGTCAAAAGAGAAGGTGCACCTCTTAATGGCGACCCAAGGTAGAAAAACCAGACCCAATAATCTGAGCCACACCCTACTGTAACAGTGTCCACACACAGAAAAAACTACCCTGTTCCTCCCAGGGAATCACAACCTAATCTGACAGGCAGGTTAGCTTTGGGTTTTGCACTGTTCAAATTCCTCTGAAACCAGTATAATCCCATATAATTTATATGTTGTTTGTTTTTATGCTTTTGTGGTTTAAAATTTTGTATATCAATTTTTAATGTCCAAGTTTTTAATTTTCGTAAACCACCCAGAGAGCTTCGGCTATGAGGCAGTATGTAAATGTATAATAATAATAATAATAATAATAATAATAATAATAATAATAATAGGCTCCTAGTCATCTTTTTGCTTTAATTTCAGATTGTGGCTGGCATAATATATCGAATAGACTTCAGCATTAGGAAGACCAATTGTTCCAAGGCCGAGTTCCCGAAACTGAATGAATATTGTACTTCTACAGAAGGCAGCGTAAGTTACTGACAGTACTTCCAAGATGAATATTTTATTTCAAAGAGCTAAAACTAATCTTAAATTTAGATTCTTCTGTGATAGGTAATATAGGAATTTCGTCTGAATATCTGCATTACTTTTTGAGAAACTCATTGTTGAGCCATACATTTATTAAGCTTTGATTTAAGCTTCTTCTTTTTATAGTGCAGAGTCCTATGCACCTCTGCCTAGTAAGTCTGAGTTCAATAAGACTTACTCCAAGGTAAGTGTATAGGATTGCAGCCTTAGTTACCTAGTTAAGTCCCAGTATTATCTCCTTAGTATTATTGCTAAGCAATAACTCAATTAACATTTATTACCTTAATTTGTGTTTCCTGCCTTAACTTGTTGAGTTCATTTTCTTCCTCTTCACAAAGAAACCCAACACACAACTGATTACAAAACGCACAACCAATTAGAAAACAGATGGAAGGTTGTCTCAACAGTGTCCCCTATGATGATAGGGAAAATTCACAACTTTTAAAGTCAGAGCTCCAGTTATAATAATTATAATAATATATGCCATGTTTTATTCTGTACTGTGATCTTTGATTAGATATGTGCCAGTGTTCAATTTTTTTATTTTTTTATTTTTGGGTGACAGCAAACACTGAAGTGCCATGCTTCGATTTATGAGAGACCCTGGGAGTCAAAAATCACTCCTACAGTTAAATGCGCAGAGGAACAACCTAAAGAGGTATGAAAATGCATCTCTCCTCACCCCAAGCCGAATGCAATTGGAGAAAGATTACCAAAATTAACTTGCGAGAGATCAGTCCATTTCCCCAGGAGCTACTAAACACATTCTTATATCCTATTGATACGGTATCAAGATAAATTGAAGAATTTAAAATATTTATTTTTCCAATTTATAATACTTCTATTCTGCTTAATATAGTAAAACCTCTAAGCACATCACGCTAAAATCATATATAATAGAATATAAACAAAATATAAAATAATAATTAATTTTAACATAATATACTGGGTGGCCCAAAGGTAGGTATACAGTTGTTTAGAATGTTGATGGGAGGGGGAGAGAATGTGTGAGTAGAAACTGTATACCTACTTTTGGGCCACTTGATATGATGTAGTATATGACTGAGAAGGACATCTTGCCAGAACAGAAGCTCAGAGATATGAATTACCTTTTCAATCAGATGGCTCCTGTAAAGGTGATTCCAGTTAGAAAGCTTCTAGTGCTACCAGTCAGTAGTCATTTTGCATCAATTCCATTTTTCTTTTCTTAACGGATGATCGGCAATAAAAAAAACACCAGAGCAAGTGCTAGAAAAACACGGGAGGGTTACGAGGGAAGACAACATTTTCTGGACCCCCCATAAAATCCCATGAATTAGGAGGTTGATGTCACAATAAAAGTCTCGTCTAGAAGCACCCTAAGAGCTTTGTCTGCATTAGGAATTTCATCAGCAGTTGTTATACCGCAGATATACTGAAATGCTTTGGGAATCTCTGCAGGTAGCGCTGGAAGTTGTATTTGCATCAGTCACTTCAACATCACCAAAAGTATCCTCATAATTTATCATTTGTAAAAGCACTGTATGCTAAGCGCTTTACAAAAATAGGGGGAAATACATGTTCTTGCCAGCAGGCTCACAATCTACAAAAAAAAAAAAAAAGACGACACAAAAAGAATAGGTAATTAGAGGAAAAGGTCATGCTTTTCTGAAGCCAGACAAACATTCCCTGTAAAATGTAACAGTGAAAAACATCTGAGGGGGCATGCAGATTTGCCATTCACAAGATTCCCACCATGTTTTCTACTTCAAAGAATTCTTCCTCGGGGGGGAAAAGGCTATTCTATATAGCGAAACATTCTGAAAAAGAAGAAGTAAGTCCACTGAATGCCATTTCTCTTGAAGAACTCTTTGCAATCTGAAATGTGTTTAGGAATCTTGTGTCTAATAGATATGTATAGGCTCACAGGAGTTTGCGACTGTTCTGTGTAGCTGTGTTACCTTTTTGTTGCTGACCCACTAGTACTTAGTAAGGAACAAATATATGTGGTGACAGATAGCCATGCTAATCTCAGACTTGGCTACCATAATTAGCCTGTACTGCCAAGGATTTGGAAGTTCTTTCCTCTGTCCAATGCTCCACCTAAGTGCAGAGATTGAATCCCTGTCTGACATTTGGTTGATGATGTCTTATGGGCCGGCATCCTCACAGCAATGCATGAAGATTCTTAGGTCTTTCTACACTTATGGGTATAGAGGGAGGGAGGGAGGGAGGGAGGGAGGGAGGGGGGATGATTCCGGACGTACCTGCTTCCGGGATCATCCCTGGGCGTCCAAACCAGAAGTGTGACGTCCCAGGATGTCACGCTCATCGCGGGCACCATTTTTTTTAAAGGAGCAGAAGGAGCTGGGAGTGCAGCAGAGAAGTTAAGAACCCCCCTGTGCGCCCCTGCCACACCATCCTGGGGATGGTGGACTTGCTTCCCCCCCCATGGGCATGGAGCCGCGTGGCACGGCTCCATGCCCGTTTCTGGTGCCACACTTACTTGTGAGTAAGCAGGCACCAGGTGGGACAGGTGCCCACGCCTCCCGCAGTCTCGGGACAGTCCCATGACCGCTGGAAGATTCTGGTTTTCCCAGGGTTTCTTTATCCCTCAGAAAACCAGTCCCCATCCCCTACCGCCCCTGAGAGTCCCTGTGTGTCATTTGGACACCCAGGGAGCACTCAGGGAGAACCCTGGGGAAAAAGGCCAGTGTAGAAATGGCCATTAGCTAGGGTTTAAATGGGGGAAAATAATAGTAATAATAGCAATTCAGGCTCTTCTGGTCTCTCAGACCATGGCCAGATCTACACCAAGCAGAATATTGCACCATGAAAGCGGTATATAAAAGGCAAGAGCTGCACTATTGCTTTATAGCGGGATTGAAGTGCACTGACAACTGTTGGGGCCCTCAAGACACATACCATATACCGCTATATCCTGCTTGGTGTGGCTCCTGCCTTTTATATTCCACTTTCATACTGCTTTCATACCAGTGTACCCTGCTTGGTGTTTATCTGGCCCAAGTCCTCGCTGATTCTTGCTGCAGATGGAACTCCAAATTTTGGAGACAACAGCATTTTTCATCAACCCAGTTTACAGACAGGGCTGTGGTTATGGGCACCAACGCCTGACACCTCTGCAGGTTATATGAGGTGGGTCTAAAGAATGAAATGACAAGGCACTGGCAAAAACTGAGAGTGGGGTGAGTCACCACACATCAAGTGGGCACCAAACTTCAAGGGGGATGCAGACAAGCTGGAGCGTGTTGAGAGGAGGGCAACGAGAATGATCAGGGGTCTGGAAACAAAGCACTATGAGGAGAGACTGAAAGAACTGGGCATGTTTAGCCTGGAGAAGAGAAGATTGAGGTGAGACATGATAGCACTCGTCAAATACTTGAAAGATTGTCCCACAGAGGAGGGCCAGGATCTCTTCTCAGTCAACCTAGAACGGAATAATGGGCTCAAGTTACAGGAAAACAGATTCCGGCTGGATATCAGGAAAAACTTCCTGACTGTTAGAGCAATACGACAATGGAGCCAATGACCTAGGAAGGTGGTGGGCTCTCCCACATTAGAGGCATTTAAGAGGCAGCTGGACAACCATCTGTCAGGGATGCTTTAAGGTAGATTCCTGCATTGAGCAGGGGATTGGACTTGATGGCCTTATAGGCCCCTTCCAACTCTACTAGTCTATGAGACTGTGGTAGGGAGCAGCAATAAGCAAAGTCCCTTCATTGTTCACTGCTCTCACCAGAAATGGCTTATGGGGGTTGCAAAGTGGAGGGAGTCAATAACCCACTTCCTGCAGTAGTTCAAATCAAGATGTTAAATTTTGCCTATGAAGCCCTTAATGTCCTTAACCCAGTATCTCTGAGAAGGCTTTTTCCCTCTGTGCCATTGTAGACTGTACTGTTTTGGAGAAGCCCTCAGAGAATGCATTCTGGTGGTTTGTGGGACTGAAGACAAAAAGGGCTGGCCCAAAATAAAACAAAATGAACTGATACCAATTTATAGCTAACTTATACCGGGAAACTGCTTCTGTTGAATGTGGTTTCCACCACCTCCCCTTGCAGCCACCCGTCCTCCAGCTGTGCAAGCCACTCAGGAGTAAGCCATAGCAACCATGAAAGGCAAAACTGTCAGCATTTTAAAGCTGTTTCCAAAGCCCAACAAATCTAGCCCCTTTACTGTACCTACACTGAGGTAAGTCACAGTAAACACAGAACAATGCAGTGAAAGGCAAAATTCAGCCAGTCAGTATCCTCCAGGGGGCTGTCTATACAATTTATAAGCCCTATGGTGGTGCTGCATCAGTTATACGACGCAGCAGCCACCACAGGGCTTTCCCGTGAAGCTGCGGATTTAAAAAGTCGGGGACTAACACCGACTTTTTATGCTGGAGAGAGGTGAACATGGCACTTCCACTATGGCATCGAGGTGGAGGTGTTCCTGGGCATAAGGCAACCCCTGATTGATCGCCGGAAGCCTGGGAAGAGGGCAGGCCTGGCAAGTTGAATGGCTGCCAGAAAGCCAGCACTGCCTTCTGCATCAGGATTAGCCGCCACCATCCCACAGCAGCAAAAGTGTGGGGTTTCTCAAAAGCGGTAACAACCCAGTGCCGTGAAGGCAGCCTCTAGATGGCCTCTCTACTCCTGCTCTGAAAATGTCCAAGACCTGTGCTCCTTCATGTTCTCATTCCACTACACCATATTGAGGACCATGTTTACATCCATTTGACTAAGTATTGGGCAGGGGTTGTTTATTTTAATTTTACAAGCTCCTTTAAGCTATAACCCTAGCCGTAGACCATTCAGTCAGCATGGTGAAGAATAGATGGATTTCTCCAATCCACCATGCTATTTTGTGAACCCTAGTTTTTATTTTGCTTTTCAAATCAAACTCCTTCACTTCCTGCCGTCTGTGTTGGAAGACACATCTAGTTACTGTTTTGGGATAAAGTGAACCTTGGTTTCAACCCCCCTCCTGGACTCCCACAACACTGGGAAACTACTGCAATGGAATTCTGTGGGAGGATGTGTAGGAGCTGCTCCACAGCCGAGTCTATATGGAAAAGGTCCCATAAAGGTTAAATGTTTGAAAATCTCTACTGCCGAATAATTGGGGGAAAGGAAGGAAACGTCACTACGATTTGGTGGACTGTATTCCTTTTCCCGACTGCATCCCCATTTCCAATTCAGCCAAGAAGGCCATATCTTGAGATGGGGCATCTAGAAGAGGGAAGTAGATGGACCGGAAGTATTTTACTTTTATTTAATGGTAATTTCATCTTTTCCTTGCTTTTTCGCCCCCTTCCAGCATCAAGATACATGCAGAGTCAATGCCTATGTGTACCCTAAAGACAGGGTTGCACATCTTGTACGGACATGCAGATATCAAGGTTTGTGATTGCTGCCACATGAACACTGGGAGATTAACATATTAGCATTTTATGTCTTTAGCTGTATGGACAATTCTGATACGGTGTGTCTTTTTTCATTCCTAATAGTTTAGAAAGGCTTTGAAGAATTGGGCAAGTCCATAGAGGAGGGGTCTGTGAACAGCAATTTCCCATGATAGCTAAATTGAACCTTCAGTATATTTTCTGAATACTGTATGCTGGAAATATATAGAGGGAGTTCTTCACCTTCAAGGTCTGCTTGTGGAAGCAACTAGCAGTGGTTGATTCCCTGGGATGAGTTGATTTGCCAGTTTCACAGTAGCTGCACACTGGGTCAACATTCTTATCAAGCTGTCCACCACACCTCAAGACTTTTTTCTTGGTCAGTCACTGCTAGCTTGGATTCTGTCAGTGTATACATGAAGCTGGGATATTATTATTATTTTTGTGCATCATTGAAATGCATTTTTCATTTTCATGCCCATTCTCCTTGTTTGGAGAGGTCCTTCTGGAGCTCTTCACAATTCCTTGGTGCCAACTTCATGTATACACTGATAGAATCCACGCTAGCAGTGACTGACCAAGAAAGAGATGTTGGGATGTGGTGGAAAGCTTGATGAAAATATTGACCAAGGCCTTGCCTTCACTGCGCCGAGTTGGCACGCTCTGCCACCAAACCCCACGGTATCGCTGCCGCAAAGTGGTGACAAGTTATCTAGATGAAGGGTTTCTGGGGTTTCTGGCGACCATTTGGCTTGCTGGGCCCACCCTCGCACCCTCACCCAGCTTCCAGTGACCAATGGGAGGTTGCCTTCTGCCTGGAAGGCCCCCCCATCACAGTGCTGGAGCGAGGTCAGATGGCATCATCCTGTGCATCATCCTGTCTTTGCCCTGCAGTGGTAATGAATCGGTGACCATGATTCAGAGCCACCACGGGGCAAAGATGACATTTAGACAGCCCACTAGTGTGCTGCTATTGAAAGAAGGGCAAACTCCATGTTAGGCGTAATTCAGGAAGGGATCGAAAATAAAGCTGCCAATATACTGCGCTTATACATATATCTATGGTGGGAACGCACTTGGAATACTATGTAGAATTGTGGTCACTGCACTTGAAGAAGGACATTGTAGAGTTTGAAAAGGGGCCGAGAAGGGCAACCAAAATGATCAAGAGGCTGGAGCAACTCCCCTAGAAGGAAAGCTTACAATATCTGGAATTATTTAGCTTAGAGGAAAGGTGAATGAAGGGGGACATGACAGAGGTGTACAGAATTATGCATGGTGCGGAGAAAGTGGATGGAGAGACATTTTCTCCCTCTCTCATAATACTCGGACCTGAGGTCATCCCATGAAGCCGATTGATGGGAGATTCAGGACAGATAAAAGGAAGTATTTCACCCACCCCCATAGTTAAACTATGGAATTCACTATCCCAAGATGTTGTGATGGCCACCAATTTGGATGGCTTTAAAGGGGGATTGAACAAATTAATGGAGGATAAAAAAATATCAATGGCTACTAGTCATGATGGCTGTATATTATGGAGGGGCTGGAGCTCAGTGGTAGAGCACCTGCTTTGCATGCAGAAGTCCCAGGCTCAATCCTAGGCAACCCCAGGTAGGGCTGGGAAAGAATCCTTTCCCTGAAAACCTGGAGAGCTGCTGCCAGTCAGTGAAGACAGCAGTGGGTAGATGGACCAAGAGACTGACTCAGTAGAAAGCAGCTTCCTATATTCCCTCCAGTATGCTTGTTCCTGGGAAACGTGAATGGAACGTGGCTATTGCACCCATGTCCTATTTATTGGTTTTCCATAGGCATCTAGTTGGCTACCATGTGAACTGAATGCTGGACTGGATGGACCCTTGGTCTGATCCAGCATGGCTCTTCTTGTGTTCTTATGATGATCCAGGCAATGAAACTAACATGTGAAATATAGCAGGATGTAAAGCATGAATTCTTTGATTTTGGTAACATCTAATATTTGTGTGTTTGGGGGGTGGGGGGGTTACAGTTAACGAAAACATTCCTGCTCTTACTCCTGTGTGTGATCGTTGCCCAACAAACATTGACACTGACAGTACAGATTTGCAGAAAGCTGTGGCAGCTGCTCTGGAGGAATATAATTCAAGAAGCTACGTAGACTTCTACTATAAACTTGAAGAGATAACAAAAGCTACAGCCCAGGTCTGTACTACTATATTGCTGTCTTTGTATTTCAATTTAGTTAAGAAAACCAGGTTCAAATTGGGATGATCTATTTAATTTGAATCTGAATTCTTTTCCAAGACCAAACAGAGAGATACTGTCAGAAAGTCAGTAATTTTCAATTGTCTCTTTGCCCATGTACCCCTTGAGCTCCATGTTTGTTTCTGCACTACATGAAAAATCCCATTCCAACCTGAATTGTTCAACTTCCAACATCCTGCCCCCCTCACTCCACTGCTGGGAAACATTCATTCATTCATATATTAAATTTATGTGTTGTTTCCTAATACTAACCCTTAACTTTATCTAAAAATTAAAGAAACATAATTTGTTAAAATCTACAGGCAAAATTACTTTCTCTGTTCCTAATGTAAATGTGCAGAAGCTCCGTCTTGGGGGTCTAATCTGGCCCCCTGGGGTTCCCAAGATGGCAACACCTCCTTCCTCCTCCCCTTTTTCCCCAAACACCAATGGTTTCCCACTTTCCCAGCTCTTATGCAGCATTTCCCCCGTCCTAAAAGGACGAAATGCCTCCTGTAAGACTCAGCTTACTAGCAGTAAAAGTTTTAAACTCAAATATGCTGGTATTTTTGGCCACTCCTTTTTTGCTTTTGGCTCCTCCCTCTTTTGTCTTTGGCCCCACCCACTACAGGAATGCAGACCTCCCTGAGAACTTCCCCAAAATGGAATTTGGCCTTAGCATTGAAAGAGGTTCAACACCCCTTTTCTGACAGAACTACAGGAACGCTTGTTGTGACTCACATAATACAGCTCAAAGTTCCATTGAAAAAATCCACTTCATATGTAACATAAGAGCCCTCATACTTGCGAGCCACAAATTATTTGAAGATACAGTTTGCAGTAAGATCTTCTTGAGAATGAATAGAATGTGGATTGTCACATAATGTCTTCAAAATCTTAATACACCAGCCACCAATTGCCCTATTTTCATTTTTGCTACATCAAGGCAGTGAGCAGTAAGATAAGAGCAAGGGAGAGGGACACTCAACCCTCCCCCATTCCAGGCCTTATCCCCTCACCTCCCTCCCCCGCTCCTCTCCATCAGTCGATCCTGGCAATTTTCCAATCGCACGCACCTGTTTCACTGTTAAAGTAAGACCCTCAAGCCCTTCCCTGCTTTATATGAGCCTGAGGGCAGGGATGGGAGTGACGGCCGCATCACATCCACTTTTGCCCACACATAGCTAATATGGAGTTCCAAGGGCAGTAGTTGCCCACGACAGCTATCAGTCCCTGCATTCCAGCTTACAGTTTGAGATCAGAGCATCCTACCTTTGGCACAGAGCAAGATACTTTCCTCTTGGGAGCCGTCCGTATGTGGAGAAAGCCCCACGGTGGCTGCGGATCTGTGCTGTGTCACTTATACGATGCAGGCAGAGCTTAACGGCAACCACGGGATTTTCCCACGAAGCTGCGGATTGAAAAAGTCGGGGACTTACCAGACTTTTACAATCGGAGCGATGTCAATACGGCTTTTCCACCATCTGACATCCCTCCAGGGCCAATCCAAGGGCAATTGGTTGCCTTCCACCAGGAAGAGGGTGGGGGGCATTTTCGGTACTCGGATGGCCGCAGGAAACCCTGCGCTCCCTCCTTGGCATTGGGTTTACCTGACGCCACCATGGGACAAGGAAACCGCGGGGTTTCAGAGGGAGGCGGACCAACCCAACACCGCAAACGCACAGCCCTACGGTGACCAAAGGGGGAAAGAATGTCTTATTCTATTCTCTACTCACATGGTTGGACCATTCACTAACCACGTACAATCCAAAGCATAGTGCAATTTAGGGATGATTTATGCATGGTGGCAGCTGCCCTGAACTATGCCATCAGCTCAGGAGCATATGGGTTTGCATATAGGCTTGGCTTCTATTTTTGTGAACCTGTATTCCCATGGGGTAGGGGATAATATGCTGCCACCTCAAGGGGATGTCCTCTTCATGCAAGTGGTGCTTCCATGTGAAGTTGGCAATGGCCCTGCATCCTCCCAAGGGGCACCACTTTCTATGCAAACCAGCCCACAAAGAGAAGGTGCATCATTAATGGTGCCACTAAGCAGGGCCATGCAAAGGGGGGGCAGTGAGGCCAGTTGGCCTGGGGCCCACGATTTTGAGGGGGCACTCCGACGAGGAGGTCCCCCCTAGCTTACGCTACTGCTTCCGTAGCATAAGCAGCCCATCAAGAAGCAAGAAGCCCGCCTTACGGAAACAGTGCAGAAGCCGTGCGTCGTGAAATTCTGAATGTGAAGAAGTGATATCTTACATCTTGAATAAAAGTGCTTCCCATTACCTTTTTTATAAGTCGTTCTAGTTCATATATGTATTTAGCACTGAATCAGTGCCACTGATTAAAAAAATACTTAATGAGCAGTTTGAAATGGGGTGGGGCACACACTTCCCATCTGGCCTGGGCATATTACCAGCTCTGCACGGCCCTGCCACTAAGTAGAAAAATACTCAAGTAGCTCAATAAGGTGTCCTCGCATACATACAAACACACACACAAAACTGTCCTCTTCCTCCAAGAGAGTGACTACCTAATCTGACAGAGGTGCTAAAATTTGAATTTTACACTAATCAATTTCCTCTGAATGCAATATAATCCAAATTAAAAGTGGCTGCTAATCATCTTTCTTCTCCAATTTCAGGTTGTGGCCGGAATAATACATCGTATAGACTTCATTATTAGGAAGACCAATTGTCCAAAGGCCAAGTTCTCAGAAATGAATGAAAATTGTACTGCTGCAGAAGACAGTGTAAGTTATAAGCAGTACTTCAAAGATGAATATTTTATTTCAAACAGCTAAACTGAATCTTATGTTTGGGTCACTGGGTGGAAATATAGCAATTCCATAGGAATATTATTTGCATTGTTAGTTTTTGAGAAATTCATTCTTGATCCATGCACCTATTAAACCTTAATTTAAACCTTTTTGAACTGTATAATCCTATGAATATCTACTATTCAGTAACTCCTATTGAGTCCAATAAGATTTATGCCCAGGTAAGCAAGATTTCAGGCTTAGTCCCTTGGTTAAATCCCAGTATTATCTCCTTAGTAATATTGCTAAGGAATAACACTTGTTGCCTTAATGTGTATTTCCTGCCTTAACTTGTTGAATTCATTTCTTTCCTCTACACAAAAGACCCCCAGCACAACTGGTTAGAAAACAAATGGAAGTTTGTCACAGCTCTGTCTCCTATTAAGATAAGAAAATTCCACAGATAGTATTATTATTATTATTTACATTTATATACTGCCCCACAGCCAAAGCTCTCTGGGCGGTTTACAAAAATTAAAACTTTGAACATTTAAAAGTCGATATACAAAATTTAAAAGCATAAAAGCATAAAACAGACCACATGTAAAGACAATATATATTTAAAACAACTGTGAACTCTCAGCCAGGCCTAAATATAGCCCTGGGGTCAATTAAAAACTCAGCATATTCTGTTAAATGCCTGGGAGAAAAGTCTTGACCTGGTGCCAAAAAGATAACAAAGTTGGTGCCAGGCGGGCCTCGTCGGGGAGATTTTAGAGACAGAGCTCCAGTTATAATCAATATATGCCTCGTTTTGCTCTATATTATGATCTTTGAATAATGTGTCTGTGCTCAATTTTGTTTTGTTAACAGCAACCGATCAACTGCCATGTTTCAATTTATGAGAGACCCTGGGAATCAAAAATCTCCGTTATAGTGAAATGCAAGGACGGGCAACATACTGAGGTATGGAAATGTAACTTTCCCCACCCCAAGCAAAATTTAAATTGAGAAAGATTAGCAACTATGAACCTGTGAGAGATCGGCCCACTTCCCAAGGGGCTAGTAATCAAACAACCAGAACTTTAAGCTGTATTACATGAGCCACAAAGAGTGTTCCTGTAGTTCCTTTAGAAAAGGGATATTGAATCTCTTTCAGCACTAAGGCCAAATTTAATTTAGAGGATGCGCTTCCAGTGGTGGGCTGTTGTTGCTGCAGAGGGAACTCCGTATTTTGGAGACAGCCAAAAGTAGTTTTCACCAACTCAGGCCAGATCTACACCAAGCAGGATTTAGCGTTAAGAAAGTAGTGTATAAAAGGCAGGAGCCCCACTACTGCTTTACAGCGGCACTGAAGTGCACTGACAACTGTTGAGGCCCATTGCATATACCGCTATATCCTGCTTGGTGTGGCTCCTGCCTTTTATATACCGCTTTCATACCGCTGTATCCTGCTTGGTGTAGATCTGGCCTCAGTGTACAGACAAGGCTGGGACGATCAGAAACTGTGCCTGACAAGCCACTGCAAATTATGTGAGGTGGCTAAGTCTTCACGAATGAGATGACAAGGCCCTGGGGGAAATTTAGAGAGTCCTGAGCCTGTGGCAGGTAGTAGCACCATACCAAGTCTGTTTCTTGTTCAGACCCATAAAGCAGCTCACACCTGAAAGTTCTGATGGGAGCAACTATCATGTTCTATCATAGCTCCTTTTCTTAGCAACTGCAAAGAAGTTCGTATTTTCTAAGAACTTCAGTGGTGGCCTATGAATAGTCTTTTTCAAATTGTGTTCCTTGGGACCTAGAAGTTCCCTGAAAACTTGCCAGGGGCTTCTGGATAAAACAGCCAATAACGATGGGTGTTTACCTGGAGTCTTCCTGTAAAGAGCACAGCCATGCAGGTGAGAGTTGACTGTGCTCTAACTAGGACACAGTCTCAAGTGTGGCAACAGTGAGTTAAGGCCCAGCAGGCCTGCCAATGGCCTGCATGAATTGATTTTGTGCCCTAGAAGAGGTTTGTGGTTCTGTGGGATGATGTTATGAGTAGCTTGGCAGGCGAGTCGATGTGGAAAGGGCCCCTTGAAGGTAAACAGTTTGAAAATCTCCAGTTTCCTATATGGAAGAAAAAAGAATTTGATTTGGGGCAGGGAAGGGAAAGTCAATAAAACTGGATGGACCCTAACCCTAATCCTTTCCCTACGCTACCTCCTTTTCTAATTCAGCCAAAAAGGCCGTATCTTGAGATGGGACATCTAGACAGATGAAATTTAAGATGTAAGGACTGACAGGAAGTAGTTGGTTTTGTGTTCAGGCTTTAATGGTCTCTTTCTTTCTTTCTTTCTTTCTTTCTTTCTTTCCTTTTTGTCCCCCTCCAGCATAAAGGTACTTGTGCAGCCAGTGCTGATGTGGACCTTACAAACAAGTTTGTGTATGCCATACAAAAGTGCAAACCTCATAGTCTCTGACTGTTTAGGATGACCATATGGAAAGGAAGACCGCCCTGCCCTCTTTTGTATCTGGTTACTCTACTGTTGCTCCTGCAGCTTTAACTGTTGTGATGAAGAGGGAATTTCACCAGGTGCTGTATGCATACAAAGGACACCTGCTGAAATTCCCTTTTCTATACAATTGTTAAAGATACAGGAGCCCTGGCCTCCTTTCCATAGGGTCACCCTACTTCGCATGTCTTCAAAATCTTAAAACACCAGCCACCAATTGCCCTATTTTTGGTTTTGCTAAATCAAAGGGGTGAGGGACCTTCAGTAGTAAAATAAGGGCCCAGATGAAGGGTGATACTTTTCTCTTGGCAATCAAAGGGGGAAAGAATTGCTTGTTCTGTTCTCTACTTGCATAGTTGGACCATCCACTAACCACATACAGTCCAAAGTATAGTGTAATTTAGGGATGATTCATGAATGATGGCAGTTGCCCCCAAACTATGCAATCAATCCAGGAACCTGTGGGCTTGCATATGGGTTTGGCTCCTGGGGTAGTACCATTTTTGTGACCCATAGGGTGGGGGTAATATGCTGCCACCTCAAGGGGATGCTAAAGATACAGAACCCCTGTCCTCCTTTCCATATGGTCACCCTATGATTGTTAATTCCATGCCTCATAAACACTGGGAGTGTCATACTCTCACATTTTATGGATTCAGCTATGAGAGCACCTCTAAACTATTATCATTCCTTTTTAAAAATATATATATTTCCAAATTAAAACAACATAATACAACATAATACAACATACAATACAATACATAACCTACAAACCGCCCCGTGCTCCCCACCCCCCAGGAGACCAACATTTTCCCATTTATTCATACTTCCAAAATTGTAATGATTCTTTTGAAGGTATTTGCCCCTTCCCCGTTCTTAACACATATTCCAAAAATGGACTCCATATATTTCCAAAATCATTCTTCCTGGACATTCCCCTCATTATTTTCATTTTACATGTTAACTTATCATTAAGTGCCAAATCCCATATTTCTTTATACCATTCTTCTATTGTATAAATCCCTTGCCCTTTCCAATTTTTAGCTATCATTATTCTAACGGGGGCCAGGAGGTTGTTTATCAATTCTCTCCTACTTATATTCACATTCCCTTTATCCCATATTGCTAGTAGAGCCAGCTTTGGGCTTAATTCCAATTTACTTCCCATTATTTCACTTATTTCTTTAAACACCCTTTCCCAAAATTTTTGTACATGTTCACAGCTCCACCACATATGAATGTAAGTTCCAACCTCCTGACACCCCCTCCAACAATTCTTGGACACTTTTTTATCCATCTGATGAAATCTTACTGGCGTTAAATACCATCTCCATACTGTCTTATAATAGTTCTCCTTTAATCAACAAAAGCTTTAACATTCTTGCATCCCATATCCTTCCCCAGTCATATTCATTTATTTGTTCCTTTAAATCATCTTCCCAAATACTTTTAAGAGAGTCTCGATATTCATCATCCTCTATCAAAATTTTATATATTTCATTAATCAAACCTTTTTTAGTTTTATTTTCTTCCTTCTTTCCTCTTGATTCAATTAAATCTTCAAATCTTGTTATTTTTCTACATTCCTTATTTTTCTTTTTCCACTCCTGTGTCCATTGTTCCAATTGCATACATTTGAACCAAGCCATCTTTTGTCCTTTTAAAAACTCTCCAATTTGCTCCTTATTTATCATTCTTTTCAACCAATCTCCTAATTTAATAATTTTTTGATCCCTTAGACCCCTTTCCAACTCAGCTTTTAAGTTCTTTGGGAAGTTCGCCATTACTACCACTGGGGTAAGAGGAGAATCCGCTGGTATTAACTTCGCTTTAACTTTTTCCCAGATCTCTATTATATTTTCCAACAACGGGTTGTCCAGTCCCCTCAATTCCTTCTTCTGAATTTTAATTTAAAAAATATTTTGCAATTTATAATCTTGTTCTCCTGTTTGCGATTCTAACCATTCTAAATCATCCTCCCCTAATATACTATTTATAACATATCTTAATTGATGAGCAATATAATACTTCTTTATATTTGGAAATCCTAAACCTCCTTTCTTTTGTGTCTTATACCATAACACTTTATTAATTCTTGCTTTTTTATCTCGATTACAATAGGTATTAATCATATTTTGCCAACTCTTTAACTCTACTTCCATTATTTTAATCGGTAACATTCTAAACAAAAAAATAATCTTATGTAATATCTTCATTTTAATAACCGCTATTCTACCAAACCAAGAATGCTTTAATTTTCTATATACCTCCAGCTTTTCCCCTATCTGTTTTCTTAAACTAGCAAAATTCATTTCTTCTAACCTATCTAAATCTTTTACAATATTAACTCCTAAATACCGTACAGTATTTTTAAGCCTAAGACCTATTTTATATTTACACTCCTCCATTTCCTTCTTGTAATTAAATAACATCATTTCTGACTTCCCCCAATTAACTTGTAATCCCGTAATCTCCCCGAATTCTCTCAAATGCTTTTTAATCACATCCCCACTCTCCAGGGGATTTTCTAGCGTCAGTAAGGTGTCATCCGCAAACATATTCATTTTAATCTTTTCTTTCCCTCCTATCCCTTTTAATCTTGTATCCTCCCTTATAACATTCGCCAAAATTTCTATCACTATAGCAAATAAGATTGGTGAAAGTGGACATCCTTGTCTAGTGCCTCGGGCTAGTGTAATCTGTTGCGTTAACCCATCATTAACCATTATTTCTGCTTTATTATTTGCATACAACTGATCAATCACTCCTATAAATTTATCTCCAAACCCAAAAGTTTTTATAATTGTTTTAAGTGCTGGCCATTCCACACAATCAAAGGCTTTAAATATATCCAATGCTAACAAACCCGCTTTAATATTCCTTTTTTTAATAATATTAATTATATTTAAAACTCTCCCAATTAAATTAGGCATTTGCCTTCCTGAAATAAATCCACATTGGTCTTTCCTAATATATTTACTTATAAAAGTACTCATTCTTTTTGCCATTATTGCCGTAAATTTTTTTGCATCTTGATTTATTAAAGTTATTGGTCTATATGAAGCTGGATCCGTCAGGTCCTTATCTGGTTTCGGGATTAATATGATCAAAGAATGATCCCACGATGGTGGGGTCTTTCCTCCCTCTATTATACTATTAAGCAATTTTTTCAATCTTGGTATTAATAATCCTCTAAAAGTCTTATAGTATTCCGATCCCAAACCATCCATCCCCGGAGATTTCCCTCCTTTTAATTTATCAATAATTCCTTCAATTTCTTTTTCTGTAACCAAACCTTCCATATAATCCCTATCTTGTCTCTGCAATCTTATTTTCCAATTCTTCTCTACATATTCCAATACTTTATCTTGTGGACCCCTATCTGATGCATATAATTCTCTATAAAATTCCTGAAATATATTTAATTTATGCTTCATTAAATTACAACTTTTCCCTGTCTTATCTTTAATTGTCCCTATCATATTCTTTGCCTTTTTTGACTGAGTGGATCTGGCCAGCATCCTAGAATTTTTATTACTATATTCAAAAAATCCCTCTTCAAATATAACAAATCCCTTTGAGTCTTTTCTAACTCTTCTACTCTTCTACTTTCTAACTGTTCTACTCAGGCAGGCAGAACTCTATTTTCTGCAGCAAGGGATGATGGGATGCAAGCAGGAGGACTGAGAGGAGGAGGTAAAGCAGAGAACGAGTTAGTCAATGCACCATGGATTAATAATCAACCTACAGTTGGCTATTTTTCTGATTGTGTGGGGATACCCACAAAATAACCAACTGTGAGTTGTCTATTAACACACTGTTGACTATCATGTTGTCTGAATGCAGCCACTGATTCTTATAGGCCAATAAACAAGAAATAGTGACACCTGGTGAAAGCATTACAGAATGCAACCTCAGGTTTCTTAGAATCAGATAGACATTGGGGATGAAAACGTAGCCACAACATTAGCTAATTCAAGAACTAAAAAGGCAATCAAAATTATCAAGGGGCTGGAGAAATTCCCCTATGAGGAAAAGAAATGTCTGGAACTGTTTAGCTTAGAAAAAGGACCAGTAAGGGAAGTGGAAAAAGACATAGTGTGGAAAAAGTGGGTAGGGAGAGGTTTTTCTCACTCTCTCAAAATACTAGAACTTGGGGTCATCCCATGTAGCTGAATGATCAGAGATTCAGGACAGAGAAAAGGAACTTCTTCATATAGCGCATAGTTAAACTATGGAAATTGCTACCACAAGATGTAGTCATTGCTACCACCATAGGCCATGTCTACATTAGCAATTTTTACCGAGGTCATCCCTAGGTCATCCCCGTGCGTCCAAATGATGCACAGAGGATCCCGGGAGCAACCATGGACGACCCCTCCATTTTCACGGGATAACTGGTTGCCCAGTTATCCCAATTTTCCCCGCAGTCCAGGGACCATCCCGAGGACCGCAGGAGGTGTGGCATGCGATCCTGCCTCTTCACGAGTAAGTGCAGCACTGGAAACCGGCACAGAGCTGAGGGGGGAGGCTCCGTGCTCATGAGGGGCAGCTATTTCACCATCCCTACGATGGCTGGGGGGTGAGCAGGGGGGGTTGTTGTTGCTGTTTTGCCTGTTTCACCGCCCGCGCAGCTCTTCCCAAAAATAAAAAATGGTGGCCGCGACGTCCCTCTTCCCTTCTGGGACGTCACGCTGCCGTCTAGATGCTGGGGGAGGATCGCGGAAGCAGGTAAGTCCGCGATTCTCCCCCCCCTCCCTCCCTCTACATCCATAGGTGCAGAAAGGGCCTTAGGTTTTAAAGGGCGATTAGCCAAATTCATGGAGGGTAAGGCGATCAATGGTTACTAGTCATGAACTCAGGCAGAGTATGAATCATGCATCCTTTGATTTTGATAAAACCTGATATTTTGCTGTGTGTTTTTACAGCTCTCGGATCCCGTCTTCCTCCTGGTCTTGCCTGTGCTGGTTGCCAAATAAACATTACAACTGACAGTCCAGCACTCCAAAAAGCTTTGGCAGCTGCTTTGGAAAAGCATAACTCAGAAAGCAATGAGGACTTCTATTATAAAGTGGAAGAGATAAAAAGTGCTACGTCCCAGGTCTGAACGCTGCTGCTACCATTATATTTCAGTTTAGTTAAGAAAATTAGGCTCAAATTGGGGTGACCTGTTCGGTTTGCGTTTGGATTTTTTTCCAAGTCCATTTGCCTAACCTAGAGGTTATGTCACAGATCCAGTAATTTTCATAGAAGGCACACACATGTGTTGTTCTTCTGTGTGTCTGCACTACATGGGAGTTTCCATCCCAACCTGAATTGTGCACCTTCTAAACTCCTGCCTCAACACACACACACACACACACACACCCAAAACAGAAGGGGCCCAAGAGAGGTCAACCACATGAGTCCTGTTTCCCACTTCTGCTGGAAACATCCATTCATTTATTACATTAACGTGTCGCTTCCCGTTGCAAAAGGAGTCTCGAAGTGAGTTACACACAAAAAGAATGCGAAGTATCCATAATAAATATAACAACAAAGACAAAGTCAAAAGTAATATAACACAATGCAAGGGTAGATACAATAAAAACTTACCTAAAACCAATATAATAGTACACAAATTCATCATAATTCATCTGTCAAGGTCAGGTCTCTCGGCTGTGGAGACAAATAGGCTGCATCAGCATTAGGCATCTCCTTCACTCCCGGCTGGCAAGCCACTGGAAGGCCTGGTACAACTGAGTTCTCAGGCTCTTGGCATCCATGCTGGGCCTGATTCTTCAGCATCTCCTTCTGAGGCCATGTCTACACCAGCCTTCTTTCCCAGGGTTGCCCCTGGGTCCTACCTGTGCGTCCAAATGATGCACAGGGGATCCCGGGAGCAGGCAGGGACAACCCCTTCATTTTTCCAGGATAACTGAGACCTCGGTTATCCCGATTTTACCCGCAGTCCCAGGAAGATCCCGAGGACCAGGGGCGGTGTGGGTCCCGGTCCCGGTTTCTTCCCTCCTCCCAGCAAGTAGCAGGGGCCAACAGAGGGAAGGAGCCGGGCCGGGGAGAGTCCAGGGACATCGAGGGGGGGAACGGGGTCAGGGCTTTTGTTGTTGTTTTTACTTACATTTCGGAGGAGCGCAATTGCATTCCCGACTCCTGGCTCATTAAAAAAATTAATGGCGGTCGTAACGTCCCTCTTCCATTTGGATGCCCAAGGAGGATCGCAGAAGCAGGTAAGTCCACGATCCTCCCCTCTCCCTCCCTCTACATCCTTAAGTGTCGAAAAGGCCTGAATCACAGTCGGATCCTAGAGCACCTCCCAAATTGGGACAAGGCCTCACAAGCCCCTCTCAGCCTTGCCTTTGGAACAACTGTCGGCAAAGCCAGTCCAGCCTGGCCCCGAGACTTCAGTACTGATGGTTGGGACTGAGAAGGTCAAACCTACCAAGTCCTGAAACATGCTGCAATGGCCCTGCCTGCTGCCAAAGGGCACTGCCTTGTCTCCAAACCAGCCCATAGTCAAAGGAGAAGGTGCACCACTGAATGGTGGCACCACGTAGACAAAAACACCTTCATGTAGCCAACAAACCAAGACACACACTACCAAAAAGGTATCCATACAAACACCTGGCCTGTTCCTCCCAGGGAGTCATTCCTGAATCTGACAGGAGGCTTAGCTTTGAGTTTTACCCTGTTCAAGTTCCTCTGAACCCATTATAATCCAAATTAAATTTGGCTGATAATCATCTTTCTGCTCCCATTTCAGGTTGTGGCTGGAATGGTGTATCGCCTACGCTTCAGTATTAGGAAGACTAACTGTTCCAAGGCAGAGTTCCCAAAATTGAATGAATATTGTACTGCTGCAGAAGGCAGTGTAAGTTACTGGCAATTCTTCCAAGAAGAGAGTTTCATTTCAAAGAGCTAATATAAACCCCACATTTGGATCCTTGTTGGGTGGGTGAGGTGGGGTGTATTGAAGTTCTATATGAATACTTGCATTGAGTTTTTTTGTTTCTGGTTTTTTTGTTTTTTGTTTTTTGTTTTTTAGGAATTCATTCTCAATTCATGCACCTCTAAACCTTTGACAAACTTTTTAAATTGTGCAGTAAGACCTATTAATTTCAGTAGGACTTACTCCCTGGTAAGTGTGTATACTGTAGAGGATTGCAGGTTAGTTACCTAGTAAAATCCCACTTTTATCTCCTCAGTAATATTGCTAAGCAATAACTCAGTTAACATTTATTGCCTTGATTTGTCTTTCCAGCCTTAGCTTGTTGAATTCATTTCTTTCCTCTACACAAAAGAAGCCCAGCACAATTGCTTAGAAAACAAATGGAAGTTTGTCACTGTCTCCACATGTTCCACATGTTCTGAAGACAGAGCTCCAGTTACAATCATTATATGCCATGTTTTATTCTGTATAGTGATCAATTTTGTTTTGACGACAGAAACGGTTGAACTGCCATGCTTACCTTTATGAGAGAGCCTGGGAGTCAGTAAGCCATACTACAGTGGAATGCTCAGATGAACCTCAACATATTAAGGTATGGAAATGTACTTCCCAACCCAAAGCAAACTGTAACTGAAAAAAGATTAGAAACAATTGATTTGCGAGAAATCAGCCCGCTTCCCAAGGAGCTAGTAATTCGTCTCATTTATTTACCGTATTTTAAACGGTTATTATTATAATTTGAAGAATTTAAAGTATTTATCTTATTTATATATTACTTCTAGATTGCTTAATATAGTGAAAATCTCAGATATGAACTACTTTGCCAATTAGAAGGCCTCTGTAATGGTGCTTCCAGATGAGGGTTCCTAATGCTGCCAATCAAAAAGCATTGTGCAGCAGCTCGGAAGACCCAGCTGAAACTAAATCCAGGCAAAACTGAAGTAATTTTGACTGGCTGGTCTTGTGATATACAGGAAATAGGAACATCAAGTGTTTAGGGGCTTTGATGTCAAACATTTATAGAAAAGTGGGATATAAATGGGCAAAATAAATAGTAATAATAATAATAATTCAGACTTTTTCGGTACTTGGACCAGGCCTCAGGTGGTGGTTGCTGCTGATGGAATTCCAAATTTCCATCTGCACCTCATCAACTCAGGCCATTTCTACACCAGGCTGTTTGCCTGGGATGGCCCCTGGCAGGTCCCTGTGCGCCGATGGTGTGTATTAGGTACTTCCAGGATCGCCCTCCCTCCCTCCCTCCCTCCCTGTGCGCTGATGGTGTGTATTAGGTACTTCCGGGACCGCCTTCCCTCCCTCCCTCTACGCCCCTATGGTGTAGAAAAGGCCTCCGTTTATAAACATGTCTATGATTAAAAAAAACAGAGCCTGACAAGTCACTGCAGATTGTGGGAGGTGGCTTAGTCTAAAGAGTTGAGATGACAAGGAACTGGCAAAAGTTGAGAGTGGGCTGAGCCTGTGGCAGGGACAGCAGCAACCCAAGTCCCTTCATTGTTCAAACCTAAGAAGCAGCTTTCACTTGAAAGTTCCTATGCAGGGGTGGGGTGGGGTTAGACCTTGCCATGTTACCTGCTCTGCCTAATGGTATCTTCTGCAGAGCTTGCTCATAGTCTTAGGACTTCTTCCCTTTGTTCAGAGCTCCATGGTGGTGGAGAGACTGAATTCCTACTTGACAGCCCCTAGATTGAGGTTGCCCTGTGAGTTTACATCCTCACAACAATGCAGTCCCAGCTAAGGAAGGTACAACTGGTCCAGGTTGGAGGAGTCAATGGTTCCTTCAGACCCCAAATCAAGATGCTGAATGCATTTGGCCTATGAGGTCCTTATTAGCCCAATATCTCTGAGTAGCCTTCTTCCGTGTGTGCCATTGTAGACTACTGAACTAGGAGAAAAACCATTCCTAAGGACATCTGCTCTACCATTAAAGAAACCATACAAAAGTAGTATTGGGCAATATGCTTTAGCAGCTTTGGAACTAGCTTTCTGTAGACACCGATGTTACAAACCTATATCAGTGTAACAGTCATCATAACGTCCCCCAAGAAATCCTGGGAACTGCAGCTTAGAATGCTAGAGATCTTCAGTTTCACTCACAGAATAATGACTCACTACATCCCTGCCTCAGAAGAGGGAAAGACTTTTAAACTATTTCAAATCTGCAGTGTAGATATGCTCTAAAGACCTGAACTAAGTTTCATAAGGCTCTTTGGCGGGGGGGGGGGGGGGGGGGGAGATACACACAATTCTGAACTAAGCCTGAGAAGAGAGTCAGCTGCCAATTTACACAGAACTCTGTTTTAATAGTTATTTGATGGGCAATCTTGCATGTTATTACACAGCCTCAACTTTCAGGACTGATCGGACAATTTCAAGTAACTAAAAATACTATGATGACTTTTTAGGTTGTGCAGGCAATTCTTCCAGGCCTTACCCCTTTCCGAAGGTTCAGAGTAAACATGCCCCCTCCTGAAGACTGAGACGCAGCTCAGTTGGGTCATGCTCATAGATGAGGCCACCGTTGGAAAAAGACAAAGGCCTTCTGTGAAAAGAAGATGTAACAAAAAATCCAACTGAAGATAAAAAGACAAAGGACAGGCCTTCTATGAAATACCAAATCAACCATCCACTTCAAGACCTTTTCTGTAAGAGGAAGATGTGAGAATAAATCCAAATGAAGATTTCTTTTTTCAGGTTCCCCAATTCTCCATTACATGACAGCCCTTCAAGTTTAATTTTTATATTTGACCCTCTGCCAGATCTGACACAACCACTTGCTCCAAAGTGTCTAGGAAGACCATGGAAACCTATTATAGTTCCCATAACCCTGCTCAGGAGGACCCTTAGTGAACTTCACACTTGCAGATAATCTACCTCCCCCTGATGAAGCAACAGCTAAACCCCACGAAACAGTTTGAGATGCCAACTAGTGATCCTTTGGAGATTTTCTTCTTGCAGAGGCTCTGTTGTAATGCAAAAAACAATCTATTATGTCTTCAGGAACCCCACAGAAAACCCAGCAGTTAAAACAGGAGTTACAAGAGCAGATTGTTCTTCTGCAGATTGCTGAGCCCAGCTTCCACCTGCCTTTCCATTGTCATTGACAAAAGTACAATCCAGTAATGAAAACACTAATTCGGCCATCAGTGTTGCGTTTCCCCCAGCCAATCTTGCTTTTTCAAGATGCTTCAGATGGGCTGTCTGCAGCATGCACTTTTATGTAAACATTCATCACCTCCCTTTGTTTTCATAAAGGGAAAAAGCAGAAGCAAATTTGAAGAGAGATCAAACTGTGTGGGAGGGGGAGTAGGTTCAGGACATCACTGCAAACTTGCAAACCCAGTTGTCTCTGGCCTTAACTCCGGAGGAAAAAAAATGTCCATTTGAACTAAATAGGGTAATTACACTTCTAGAGCAGCAACACTGCTCAGATAAATGTTATCTTTCTCTGCACGTTTGCTTAGTCAGTTGTTTTCTGTGAGAATTTAAAATATGATTTCACTTCCTGCACCTGATCATTTTTGCCCTGACATATTGGAAGCAATTTCATTGAAATCAGTAGAACTACTCTACCATTCAAACAGCAAAAACGAAAGCAGAATGTGTTCTATTCTTTCTATTACTATAATGCAGTAAATTGGGCTGTGTGTTCTTCCTTGACTATAGCAAATAAAAACCAAGCAACACAATATTAAGTATCCCAAATTGGAAGATCATAGGCTTTGGACATACTGGATGGGGAATGCAACCAACCGATGAACCAACACTTCTGGATGGCACCAGTTTGGCTTATTAAATAAGGTTGGTCCCTTTAGCAGGGAAGTCTTAGAGAGGTTCATAACTAAAACTAACAGTCAATGATCTGGCTCACACGTAACAGCTAACTGGCACAGTTCGGACAACACATTAGGTAATGGAGGAGGGGGGGAACAATAGTTGTGTTGCTTATTGTGTTGTCTGGAGTGCAACACACAACGCACACACAACTGACAGTACGTTAATCAGGCACTTTAAACAATGGAGTGAAACAACGGGCTTGTACGTTGTTTAGCCCGAAGCCCCGTTGTTTAAAGTGTCGTCCGAATTCAGCCTCCCCTCTCTCCGTGGACTGTTCCGTTTCAGAATAGAGTTCTGCTGCCTAGAGCAGCCAAAAAAGCCCAGCCGCTCTATGCAGCCGGCAGAACTCACGGTGCATGCTGGGATACGGCTGGGGGACACATGGACGAGAAGCTGCAACCAAAATGGCTGCCGCAAGTTCCTTGTAGCTGGAGCGTTTGCCGGTTCCAAGCAGCGCCGGCTGCAGTGTGTCGTCTGTGGAGCTCCTCCTGCCTAACGCATGGTCAGTACGTTATTTACCCCTCCGTTGCTTAATATGTCGGCCGAACTGAGCCTATGTGTTCAGCAACCCATAGTTAGCCATGTCAGTGCAGGGGCAAATGGGCGCACTGAGTACTGTGCACTCATCACTTCTGCTTTACATCTGGCTTTTTAAAAATCCAGGAATACCCCCGTTCCTGAGTTGTTGTCATGACATGCAAACCCAACACGCTGGCTTGTTTCGGCTTGTTCAACCCATATTTAGCTGCTACATGCCAAGCAAGTCATCATCTCACTTGCAGCCCACACAGTGGAGGCTTCAGCTTCTTCTTGTTTAAAATGATACAGAGATGGAGATGTGGGAATAGGAGAATGGTACCACCTCTTGCCTTGCTACTTATGGATAAATCATCGGATTCCAGACCTGCAAGGCATTTTATGAAATGAAAATTTGACAAAGGCTTCTGCACCAGCAAAATGACCTTCAGTAATTAAGGGAGATGGGGATATGTTCTCAAACTGGAGCTCAGCTTCTAGGTCCTGAAACAAAAGAAGAGCCACTGGACATACACCAATGTTGCTTAAGAGGGAGGGGGGGAGGGAGAGACTATATTGAATCACACTGAGATCTAAGGCCCCCTCTTTACCCTGAAGTATATGCCCTATTCCATACCCTTTATGCAAGATCTGCCAACCTGCCTCTTCCCAGAAATGGTTGCCCCCATTTCAGCTTGCCCCAGAACAGCTAACTCTCCTTTGCGCAAGTAGTGCAGGCCACTTGCAGAACAGAATTGGTGGGGCACAGGAGAAGTGGAGATGGGAGGGCGTAAGCACTCCGTTGGCTACTGCCCTATGTCTGCACAGTGCCTTAATGTGCATACATGTGCATTTACATGCATGTGTTGTGCTAGAGTCAACAAGAGTCATCCATTTCACACTAAAATTTATTATGTATCTTCAAGAGACTGTGGAGCAGGAGCTGAACCCTGAAGAATGGCAGCCCTAACAACTCACGCTAATAAAATGTTGCATCAGCCCCAAAAGGCAAATGTTTTGACAAAATAGACAGTGGTGATCATTTACAATGGAGAGGGGCCAGAAAATAGAAATATGAATAGAAAATTTGACAAACTCTCCTACCCCAGCAAAATTACCTTCAGTAATTAAGATGGGAATATGTTCTCAAACTGGAGCTCAGCTTCTAAGTCCTCAGACGAAACAACAACCACAGGATCAAGGCAGGACATGAACCAGTGTTGGTTTAAAAGAGAGGGAGGGAGGGTGTTGAATCACACTTAGGCCTAATGGCCCCTCTACTCTGAAGTATATGCCCAATTCCATACCCCTTATGCGAGCTCTGCCAACTTGACTTCTTCCAGAAATGGCTTGCCTTCTAGAAATGCTTTCCCCCATTTTGGCTTGCCCCCAGAACAGCTAAATCTACACTGTGCAAGTGATGAGGGCCACTTGCACAACAGAATCAGCACAGTGCAGGAGAATCTGTGGGGGCATAAGCGCCCTGTTGAATACTGCCAATATATGGACAGTGCCTTAATGGTCATGCGCATGCATGTACAAACATGTGTTCTAGACAGAATAAGATTCATCCATTTCACACTTACATGTATTACCTGTCTTCGAGAGACTGTGCAGAGGGAGTCGAATCCTGAGGAATGGCATCTTGAACGACTCGCGTTAATAAAATGTTAACAAATCATCCCCAAAAGGCAAACGTTGAGACAAAATGGACAGTGGTGATGTACTAGGGAGGGGGACCACAAAATAGATAGTCTTCCTGGTAAACAGGGAAGGGTGGAGGGTGTGCCATTTTCTCCATGGCCTGCTCCCGAACAGCCTTGCAGAAGCCATCATAAACTCAATACACAAGGAGCAGACCTCTTCCGCCTATTCTACTAAAACACATACCTTTGCTCACCTCATCACTTTCACAAACAAGGCAATGAAACGCTGTATTTGCCCCCACCTTTTCAACTGTGGTAGAAATTGGGTGTTAAATAGAAAGAAAACAAATCTCCTCTGTCTTTATAACAGGTACTTGAAAGTGGCTATTCTGATTACATAAAAAGTCTCAATTCTGATACAAACCATATTGTTGTTCATTTGAACAGGCCCCATTACAGCTATTCTCCCAATTCCTTCAACAGTACATTTGCCCTTATTTGTAGTCCTTACTTCTGGACCTTCATCTCCATCCCCCACAGGACGCAGTTTAAAGCCCTCCTAATCAAACTCATCATTCCTAAAGTAAACGTTACTTAATAGTACAACTAAGACTTGCTGCAATGACTCCCACATGTGCAATATATGAACTGAAGGATATAACTGGGTCAAAATGAAGAGAAGCCATAGAGCTTCTCTACAAGAGCTATTTATTGCACACTCGTGACTGGTCACTCACAGAAGTTTGTGGGTCCTTTACAAGACATTGTCAGCCTCCAGGACATCTCCAAGGCTTTCCCCTGGTAATCTCGCTTTTTTAAAAAATCTACAATTTCACCACTAGATGGCAGTGTTTCATGAACATAATAACATTGTAGTGAGGGGGAGTTTTCATTTACAAATGCAGGTTGCTTACCTGTAACCGTAGTTCTTCGAGTGGTCATCTGTGCAGCCACACACTATGGGCGCGCGCTGGCGCCGAGCCTCATTCCGGAAACTTCTAAAGCCTAGACTCTTGGCAGGAACCCCTCCCCCCACTGCCCTATCGCGCATGCTCAGGTTCCCGCTTACCTCAGTTCTATGAGACCGTATATGCCTCGCGAACCAGGTTAATGTAAACGGATTGTAGTTATGTACACAGCATTGCATGCGAACGATAGCCTTGTCGACCAATGAACTTAGCGAGGTCTAGAGGGGACTGTGGGTGGGTTGTGTGACTGCACAGATGACCACTCGAAGAACTACGGTACAGGTAAGCAACCTGCATTTCTTCTTTGTGGTCTCTGTGCATCACACACTATGGGCGAATAACAAGCAAACACTTACCGGAGGAGGGTGGACCTCGCTGAGGTGTTACTGAAGGATGGAAGAGAGGACAGCCCTGCCAAAGGAGGCGTCGTCTCTAGCCCTGACGTCCAGTTTGTAGTGAGCAATGAATGTGGCTGCTCTGCATAGCTCTGGTAGCAAGACCCCTCTGTCCAGAGCAGTGGAGGTTGCCATAGCATGTGTGGAATGTGCCTTCAGGATGTCTGGGGGCTCCTTCTGAGCCAGCTGGCATGCCAGAGATATTGTGTTTATCACCCACTTAGCAAATCTCTGGGCAGAAACAGGATGACCCTTGGTCTTGCCCCCATAACAAACAAACAGGCGGTCTGACTGCGAAAAGAAGCTGACCTGTCCCTATAGAAAGCTAGCGCCTTTCTGACATCGAGAGAATGCAGCTTAGAGTTAATTGGATCTGCGGACGCATGAAAGAACGTAGGCAGCACGATGTTTTGGTTGATATGAAAGTTGGATACAACTTTAGGTCGGAAGAGGGGTCCAGGTCGGAGGACCACTTTATCACGGAAAAATTGTGTGTAAGGTGGGTCCACCATGAGAGCACATAATTCCGAACTTTCGTCTGGCCGAGGTGATGGCTACTAAGAAGGCGACCTTGAACATCAACAACCTCATGTCAATCGTCGCAAGTGGCTCGAAGGGTTTGGAAGTCAAGGCAGCCAGCACCACTGAGAGGCTCCATTGTGGAATAATGGACCGTACGGGCGGGTTTAGATTGCGTTATCCTTTCAGAAAACATTTGGAAAGTGGGTGTGTGAAAACAGAAAAATGTTGAATCATGTCGTGTTTTGCCGAGATCGCAGCCAAGTAGACCTTTATAGAGGTATTCTTGAGACCCGCCTCATGGAGTGAGAGTAAGAAAAGTAGGATGTCCGAAATGTCGCAAGATCGTGGGTCAATGTCCTTCGTATTTGTATATTGGGTAAATTTAGTCCACTTCCTATCATAGGAAGCTCTAGTAGAGGGTTTTCTGGCCTCCCTAAGGACAGTTTGTAATGAAGGAGGTAGGTTTAGCTCCTGCCAGTTGGATGGATTCGCCAGGCTGTGAGACCTAGTTTGTTCAGGTCTGGGTGCAATGTTTGTCCATTGTTCACTGAGATTAGGTCTGGACGCATCGGTAGACGACAGTATTCCCCTCTGGACAGGTGAAGCAATCGGGTGAACCATGGCTGTCTCGGCCACCACGGGGCAATCAGGATCGCGTTTGTTTGTCGTCGATGCATGCTCATGATGACTTTGGTCAGAAGAGGAAAGGGGGGAAATGCATAAACTAGGCCCTCTCCCCATGGTGTGTTGAAGGCGTCCCCTAGGAACAGGTTGCCTATGCCCGCCCTTGAGCAGTATATTGTGCAGATCACATTTTCCGGTGATGCAAACAAGTCGATGTTCGGTGTTCCCCACATGTTGAAAAGGGTTGAGAGGGAGGAGCGGCACAGGGCCCACTCGTGAGTGTGCGGAAAGTGTCGGCTTAGTGTGTCTGCTTGGATGTTGTCCGAGCCTGTTATGTGAATGGCGGACAGTCATATCTGGTGTAATATCGCCCACTCGAAGGTCTCCATAGTTAGACGGAGGAGTGCTGATGACCTTGTGCCGCCTTCTTTGTTGATGTACCAGACAACGGTTGTGTTGTCTGATACAATTCTGACATGATGGCCCGTTAGGTAGTCCCTGAATGCTAGTAAGGCTTTCCGCACAGCTAGGAGTTCCAGCATGTTGATGTGCAGAGGCTGCTCTATGCGTGACCATCTTCCTTGTATTGTTAAGTGTGCGCAGTGCGCTCCCCATCCCAAAAAGGACGCGTCCGAGGTCAGCGTGCAAGTTGGGCCTTGGTTCACAAAGGGTAGGCCGTTTAGCAGATTCCTCCGAATTGTCCACCATCTGAGCGAAGGATGTAGAGTGTGTGGAATGGAGAGTCTGAGCCACCTTGGTTGACTGTATGGGTCATAGTGTGACAGGAGAAACTGCTGGAGCGGCCTCATTCTGAGTCGTGCCCATCTGACAGTGTACACGGAGGAGGCCATAAAGCCTAACAGTCGTTGCAGAGTCACCACTTTGAGGCTCGTGGAGTCTATAGCAATCTGAGCGAGCTGGAGAATCTTGAGAGCTCATTCCTCTGGGAGGAAAGCCCTTCCTATTATGGACTCCAGTCTCACTCCGATAAACTGAATTTCCCGAGAGGGCGTGAAGATCGACTTTTCTTGATTTATAATGAAGCCCAAGCTCTGTAGTAGACTTCTTGTGGTAGTCACATCCCTCACCGCTTGATGGTAAGAAGGGGACACAATCAGCCAGCCGGAGGAAGGCACAAACTGGTGTGACGCACTTGGTGAACGCTCTCGGTGCAGTCTTCAATCCGAAAGGGAGGACTGTAAATTGGCATACGTCCTGACCTATTGCGAATCGGAGATAACGCTGGTGAGATTCGTGGATTGGGACATGAAAGTATGCGTCCTTGAGGCCGATAAGGGCGAACCAACAGTTGCGCCTGAGCAGAGGTAAGATGGTTGCCAGGGTGACCATGCGGAATTTCTTGGTCATGATGAAATAATTGAGATGTCTGAGGTCCAAGATAGGGCGAAGTCCACCGTCTTTCTTTGGGACCGTGAAGTACCGGGAGTAAAAACCGCCTTGTTGGTCCCGGTGTTGGACAGGAACGATGGCACCTTTCTGGAGTAGTGTTGTTACTTCCTGGCAAAGGACCTCTGAAGGGGCTGTAAATCTTAAGTGGCTTGGTGGTGGTGGGGAAAGGAATTCTATAAGATATCCGTTCTTGATGATATTGAGGACCCATTTGTCTGATGTTATTTGGGACCAGATGTGGTGATAAGGCTGTAGGCGACGACTGAAATTTGTGAGTGGATGGGGAGTGACCAGGGGAAAGTCAAAGGCACTGCTTTTGAGGCGCGTCCTGTCTCCCACATTGTTGACGGAAACGGCCCTGAGGGAATGTTCTTCTCTGCTGAGCGGGTGGTTGCGAAGTAGCTGGTGTTTGGAAGCGCTGCTGTCATTGGTGGTACTGTCGGGGCTGGTATGGATGTTGGCAGCCCCATCGACGTGAACGGTAGGCGTGAGGCGTGGAAGGGGTGTAGAAGCCCATTTTCTTAGCGGTAGTTTTTGCCTTCTGTATCACATCCATTGTAGTATCAGTGGACGTGTTAAAGAGACCTTCACCGTCAAAGGGTAGACCTTCGATGTGGGACTTAGACTCTTGTGGCAAGTTTGAAGACCTGAGCCATGCGTGTCGTCTGAGGGCGACGGCCGCCACCATAGCCTTTGAGAGGCAATCCACCTGGTGACGAGCTGTTGTGAGCTCCTGTTTAGCCAGAGCTGTAGCTTCTTGCTGGAAAACTAGGGCCGCGTCTCTGATGTCATCTGGCAGGTGTGTATGCAAGGAGGCCACCTTGTCCCACAAAAATAGGTGGTATTGTGCCATCATGGCCTGATAATTGGAGACTTTAATGCCTAGAGCTGTGGAGGAGTAAACTCTACGTCCGAAGGAGTCTAGCTTTCTCCCTTCACGGTCCACGGGTGCGGAGTGTGACTTAGAAACTCTGCCCTGGGCTGATTCCACGATTACGGAATTTGGCTTAGGATGCGCCATCAGGAATTCTGCGTCCTTTTCTTGTAGTTTATATAGTGAAACCAGTCGTCTAGAAACTGGCCCCATAGTAGCTGCATTCTTCCAAGATTCCTGCGCGGTGTGGAGCAGTGTAGGGATCAGTGGTATAGCGAGGGTTGACGAAGAGTCCGCATACATGACGTCGTAAATGTTATCGACGCATTCCTCCGCCGGTTGTTGTGGCTCTACTCCGAGGGACTGTGCCATACGTAGCATCTGTTCCGTGAACGATGCTACTTCGACCATTGAGGAAGCCCTCTTATCTGTCCCTACGTCGTCATCCGGTGACAGAATCGAAGGTGGGGTATCCTCTGAGGAGGAGGAATCTGATGCGTAGTCTTCTGCTGAGTGGGTTGACAGTGGGGCCTCAACGTCGTGTGTGATGAGCGGAGTCGGGGAGGTCCTCGGTACCGACGTCTCCTGAGGCGGGATCAACACCATAGCGGATGGCGGGCGCCTAGGTGGGAGAGGTGGTTGAAAGGTCTCCTCGTCTGCCAGCTTCTTCCCCGTGTAAGGGTCAAAGACGAAATGTAGTTTGGTAGGCGGATCCGGTTGTTGGTGATGGGAAGCCCAGGTTCGGACCGAGTGGTCTGAGAAACGGTCCCAATCCCGAGATGGTGTTGGTGATCGGGATCGGTACCGGTGAGGTGTCGGAGAGCCCATCGGTACTGGGGAGGCTGCCCCCGATGGTCGCGGGGAGAGTGGGTTGAACGCGCCCACAGCCAATACCGACGCCGCCGGCGACATCAACAAGTGCAGTGTCGATACAGTAGGGGAGCGAAGCCGAGCCTCTGATG
Source organism: Anniella stebbinsi (assembly GCA_029215795.1). Lineage (NCBI taxonomy): Eukaryota > Metazoa > Chordata > Lepidosauria > Squamata > Anniellidae > Anniella > Anniella stebbinsi. The sequence continues at coordinate 357,095,600 of JARDYH010000002.1, read as the reverse complement.
TGGAGTCCTTTCACTGCGGCATTGAGGCCGGAGCCTTGCTCGGTACCAATGCTGTCTTCGGTATCGAAGCCTTATGCCATTTAGCTTGGGTCTTCTTTGATGGCGGATGCGCCTGGAGCACCGGCCACGATGCTGGTGTTGGCACCGATGGTGAGGGCGACGGCATCGGAGGGGCCACCGGTACCGGCGATCTCATCGGTACCGAGGACGAACCCGACTTAGTCTGGGTTGATTGGGCCACTCCCGACTTCAAATGCCCTCCTTTTTGGCTTCGCTGGTTTCAGGGAGAACTTCGATTTTTCCTTCGCCTTGCCAGAGCACCCCTCCATAGGCGACTTAGAAGCTTTTTTCAGCTTTTTTGCCTTCACTCCCTCATCGGAGTGAGAGGGCACCATTTTACGGGGACAATCTAGTAGTTCTTCTCCCGGGGCCTGTGCCGTGGTGGTGGCCAGGGGAGGTGGTCGTACTGGGGTATCTACTGTTTCTAATGCCTTTTTCCAAAGAAGTGCCCTTAGTTTGTTGGCCCTGTTCTTTCTGGTTTGTCTGGAAAAATTCATGCAGTGCGCACAAGCGTCCACTACATGCGTCTCACCGAGGCAGAGTAGGCATCTGGAGTGACCATCCGACAGGGTCAGTTTAGCTCAGCACGAAGTACAGCTTTTAAACAGAGCTGTTTGCACCATACTACTGGTCGATTCTGGGGGGCGAGAAGGGGATAATCCCCCCTTCGGACAGAAGAATAAAGGAAGGCTAAGATAGATAGATAGATAGATAGATAGATAGATAGATAGATAGATAGAGTCTATTATCTAAAAAGAATTATTTTTTTTTAGTAAGATGAAGAAGAAAGTAGGAAAGGAGAGAAGAAGAGAGAGAGAGAGAGTCTAAGCTAACTATAAACAATACGAACAATCGTTCTACAAGAAGTCTCCCGCGAGGCTAGCAGCACGGCGGTCGAAAAAGAACTGAGGTAAGCGGGAACCCGAGCATGCGCGATAGGGCGGTGGGGGGAGGGGTTCCCGCCAAGAGTCTAGGCTTTAGAAGTTTCCGGAATGAGGCTCAGCGCCGGTGCGAGCCCATAGTGTGTGATGCACAGAGACCACGAAGAAGAACTGCAAGATAGAGCTAAACCAAGGGACATGTTACTGATATTTACAAATCTTGAAGTTAAAAACACCATTCTGACTAGCGCACACAATGGGCATAAATCCTTATATGAACAACAAGAGATAATATTCCTTCAAGATATCAGCCCAGGAATGTTGCAGAGGTGCAAAGCATTTAAATATTGTACAGAGTGACTTCGCAAAGAGGGAATAAAATATTGGTGGTGCTATACCTTCAAAATAATTGTAAACATGGATAACACAACAACAGTGCTCAGAAATCACCATGTGGCTAAAGAATTTCTAATTCCTATGAGTATGGACCCCAGCGAAGAATTCCTGTCAATTCAGGAAGAAAACACCATAGATTCCACAGAAGACCTGAAAAACGCAGAGTTGGATCTTCAGAGCATCAAAGAAAAAGAAAAAAAAAGATTCTGGACGAATGAAAATGCAAAAATATGATTTCAACTAAGTGTCCAGAGATCTGGATCGCTAATAACTTAAACCTGGCTTCTGAAGAACTCATACAGATTTTTTTTTAAAAAAACATTAGCATATTACTATCTTTAATTTCATGTTATTAGATTCTGGCTGGGGTGAGGAGCTTTCGTTAAAGGGTTGGTTGCTGCTGTTGGTTCCACTCAACAGTCTTGGGCTACTTCTCATAAGTCTGTACTTGCAGAGAGGGGTTGCACAGAGATGGAGAAATCTAGAATTTATTTGGTTGTAGGTTATAAGTTGAGTTTACTGGTCAGACACCTGTTTAGGCTGACCATATGGAAAGGAGGACAAGGCTCCTGTATCTTTAACAGTTGTATTGAAAAGGGAATTTCGGCAGGTGTCATTTGTACACATGCAGCACCTAGTGAAATTCCCTTTTCATCACCACAGTTAAAGCTGCAAGAGCCCTGCTCTCTTTTGTATCTGGTTACTCTAGTATAGCTAGAGTGGGCTCCTGCAGCCCTGTCCTCCTTTTCATATGGTCACCCAACACCTGTTCAGCCCATTCGTTCTGTGTAATTGCAAGAAGGCAGTGACCACAAAGGAGACAACAAGAAATAGGCTCTATGCTTCTGGGAAATGACTGTAATAAAGGCAATGTCTTTCGGTGTAAAAGGGCTAGGATCAATTACCAAAATGAAGAGAGTACAAAAGGTAATTATGCAAACTATACCCAATATAATTTTGTTACAAAAAAACCATCATAAAAAGAGCCAGACAAATTATTGTACTTTCCAAGTATGGGGGAAGTAAGTATTTGTGGTCAGTGGTTCCTCTAATTCAAGAAGAGTTGCAATAATCCTTCATAGAAACTTGGACTTTAAAATACTAGATGTGAAGAAGGATATTAGGGATATATATATATTTACTAGGGGTCTGCTGGGGATAGAAAAGTTAACATGAGCAATTTACTGTCCCAATGTGGATCAAGCTAATTTTTTTACAGCACCTTCACACTATTAGAGAAATCTAAGTTTGAGACAGGGGCAACAATAATGGGGGGAGGGCAATTTGAATTTGATCACTGACCCCAATCTGGACACTTCGGGGAAAATAAACAGAGGTGGGACAAAGACAGCGACCAGTGTAAAATTCGATTCTCTTAAACGTTATTTAAAATGATAACTTGGTTGACGCATGGAGGTGCAGACATGCGTAAGAAAAATATTTTTTATTTTATTCCACAAGGCATAAAAACTATTCAAGAACAGATTTTATTATATTTTCACATATCTAAAGGAACGCCTCCTCCCATATGTACCTGCCTGGACCCTAAGATCATCTACAGGGGTCCTTCTCCGTGAGCCCCTGCCAAAGGAAGTGAGGCAGGTGGCCACTAGGAGGAGGGCTTTCTCTGCTGTGGCACCCCGGCTGTGGAATGAGCTCCGCAGAGAGGTTCGCCTGGCACCTACTTTGTACTCTTTTCGTCGCCAGGTGAAGACCTTTTTATTCTCCCAGTATTTTAACAGTTAAATTAACTCAATTTTAATCCTTGCTGTTTTAAATTTGTATTTTAATCTGTATTAATTCCTGCTGCTTGGTTTTATTCTGGTTGTGTTTTTATATTGTATGTTATTCTGTGTTTTTAGATTGTGCCTTGTTTTATATATTTTAAAATGATTTCATGGTTTTAATTTTTGTGAACCGCCCAGAGAGCTTCGGCTATGGGGCGATATAAAAATGCAATAAATAAATAAATAATAAATAAATAAACAAACACACAAGAACCTTCATTCAGCAAAGCAAATTAAAAGAATATACTCACTGGTCTGGCAGATTTCTGGAGGTCAAGAACTTTGCTAAGAAAAAAACAGACAAACACTCCCCTAATGACAACACCAGTTTAGGGTGACCAGATAAAATCCAGGTCAGGGCTCATGTCACTTTAACAGTTGTAGAGAAAAGGGAATTTCAGCCAGTGTCATTTGTATGCAATTAGTTCCTGGTGATATTCCCTCTTCATCACAACTGTTAAAGTTGCAGGGGCCCTGCGTTCTTTTGTATATGGTCACTCTAGTATAGTGCCTGCACCTTTAACTGTTGTGATGAAGAGGGAATATCACCAGGAATTAATTGCATACAAATGACTCTGGCTGAAATTCCCTTTTCTCTACAACTGTTAAAGTTACATGAGCCCTGACCTGGATTTTATCTGGTCAGCCTACCAGTGCTGGACTCTTCCCCCTTCTCAAGAAAGACCATGGTCTTAGGCCTAGCAACTAGGGTCAAGCCAGTGCTGAAAAGTCAGCGTAGGTCTTGATGGTTTGAGAGAAGAAAGAAGAGTATCTGTATACTCATCACTCATACTGACTCTGCAAAGGAGCTCTTCTCCGCAGAGGGACTTCCATTTGTACCAGGCAACCAAGGAGTCACTGAGGCCTACATGCTAGCCTCAGAGCAACATCCTGGATGTCATGCCTGAGGGAAAGGAAAGACATCTTTTTTCCTCTGTGTTCAGACTTGAATACCCTTCCCAAAGACAAAGAGCTCCCTCCTAATGCATATTAATGTATTCAAAAATGCCTAAGTCTATTGGTCCACATCATCAATTTAGATCATCCTCTTCCCAGAATGTTCCATCCCTTCTGATGTACATTACTTCTGCTTTTCATGTGGTCAACTGTCTAGTTTACTTCTCTGTTCTTATGGACACAGGGATTTTCTAAACTACAACTCTACCTGTCCTTCACCCTGAATCCTTTCACTGAGTTCCTTTAAGAGGAATGCATACAGTTGGTACAAGTCACAAGTTCTTACGACCAATGTCTTTAAGCAATATCAACTCATATTTCCAAATCATATTTCATCAGGCCTTATCTACACCAAAGCATCTAACCCTTGATACAGTATTTTATGTGTGTATGCCTACTTGCCCCTTTAATATTAAAACATCACTTGTACATCCACTTAAACCCATTCTATGCCCCCAAACGCTTCTTTCTCTATGCTATGCCAACAAACTCTTAAAACCCCACTCTTACCCACATTCAGTAAAATTTAAAATGAAGGAAAAAAACTTCATTCTGCAGGGTACCATCTTGTCCCTGATGTTGTTTCACAATTATTATTATTTACATTTCTATACTGCTCTCTGGGCAGTTTATAAATGATTGAAACTTTAAAAATATAATACAAATCATAATATAAAAATGTTTACATACAAAACAATTTAAAGCACTCAACAATAAACCTCACACGACCAGTTAAAACCTTATCATATGCTGTCAAATGCCTGTGAGTAGAGGAAAGTCTTAACCTGGCACTGAAAGGATGACAAGGTTGGTGTCAGGTGGGCCTCATGGGGAAAGCATTCTACAATCAAGGGCGGGGGCACCTTCCCCCCCTTGTTGCTCTCCTCTAAACCTTCCTTGGAGAAGAGACACCGATAACGGTTGTAGCATACGGGTAGGTTCATACCAGGAGATATTAATAGGCTGATTATCATTTATTTATTCATTTAGATTTATATCCCACTTACAATATGTCTAAATATTGCTGCCACCTCCCAGCATCTGCTGCCTGAGACAACTGCTTCACTCTAATGGTAGGGCCGGCCCTAACAGCATCTCTACTGCCATTAGCTTAGCCTCTCCGATGTTATAAAGAGGCTGATCTGTCTTGGCCCAGGTAAATGACTGTGTAAGGAGTGATTTTAGACCTTAGAATCAGAATTCTGAAGCACATCCTTTTCCCATCTTAAGAACATAAGAACAGCCCTAATACTGGATCAGACCGAGGGTCCATCTAGTCCAGCACTTTGTTCACACAGTGGCCAACAAGGTGTGGACCAGGGACCAACAAAGCAGGACACTTTGCACCAACACCTTCCCACCCATGTTCCCCAGCAACTGGTGCACACAGGCTTACTGCTTTAGATACTGGAGGTAGCCCATAGCCATCAGGACTAGTAGCCTTTGATAGCCTTCTCCTCCAGGAATTTATCCAACCCCCTTCGAAAGCCATCCAAATTGGTGGCCATCACTACATCTTGTGGCAGTGAATTCCATAATTTAACTATGCACTGTGTGAAGAAGTACTTCTTCCTCATGGGGAGATGTGAGAGCTCCATCCACACCTGAAACGTGGGGCCACACACTCATCACAGGAGAGATGCAGAAGCCCCCACTTGGTTCACAATGTACTCATAGAAAGTATCGATGAGGAAACATAAACAAGCAGGCTGTATGGAGGGAGATGAGAAGAGGCACGGGGCTATTACACCAGCCTTGCTGAAAGACTACTTAATGTTTTCCTCTGCCCTCACCGTTTCCTTTTCTTGTGTGCTGATTGTAAACTTGTGGGTAGGGACTGTCTTTTTTTTTTTTTTTTTACTGATTGCCTGTAAAATATTCTGGGAGGCTTTTTGGCTGAGCAGGATAAAGGTAATTTGGATGGATGGATAGAAATAGATAGATAAGATGATAGATAGACAGACAGACAGACAGACAGACAGACAGACAGACAGAGATCTGACGTGCTAACAATGGAAGATTCCACAAGATCACCTTGGAATGTTCATGCTGGCCAATGAGACAGAAGCTCAGCTATTGAGCGAAAGAATCCTAGGCATGGATGACAGTTGGAGAATGAGAAGAAAAGATTGGAGCAAGGGAGAGGATGCCAACGAGAATTGCTCTGTATGAAAACCCCTTGAAGAGGAATTTTAGGCATCGGAGAGCTGGTGAATCAACTCCCCAAACGGAGCAATGTACCAAAAGAGCTGGAAGAACCCAGCCACAACAAGAGTGGAGGATGACTGACCCTGCGGATCAGGGTTAAGCATCAGTCGTCCTGGCATCTCACAGGTGGAGAGAGAGCAACTGTGTTGGGAAAAGTACAGAGAGAGCAGAGCCAGGATTTATACGGACAGCAGGCAAATGGGGACGCATTTCCAGTGTCAAAGTAAATAGTGTGATTATTTTTATTTGTTTATATTCCACTCTTGTTCTTCCAATGAGCCCAGAGCAGCACACACAGGGCCCCCAGGAGATCTCCTCCCTCCCCAGGTAGCTTATAGGGCCAGACCTGATCAGCTACAGATTCAGCAGAATATGGAGCATGCAACATCCTTCAGACTATTCTTTGGGATACAGGTAATGTAATAGTGCATAATGATGGATTATTTAATTTTTAGAGACAGAAATGATACCAGAATATGTAGATTATGCATCTTCCTTCAGACATAATTCTTATTTTCTTGGACAGAGTTAACTGATTTACTAATACAGCATTCCCCAACATGGTGCACTCAAGATGTGTTGGACTGCAACTCCCAGCACTGTGCCCTAAGATTCCATTAGTAGGATGGCAGCTCCTTGAAGATCGTGGAGGCCTGCTGAAACATTTAGGGCACCATCCTATGCGTGTTTAGACAGAAAAAAAACTCCTACAACTCCGTGCTGGATGAGGAATGCTGGGAGTTGTAGGACTTTTTTCTGTCTAAACATGCATAGGATGGCACCCTAACACCCGTAACAACAGGTGGTTCAGCAGCCAATGGACGGACTTCCAGGAAGGGAGGAGTTACATGACAGTTGTTCTTAATATTGTGAGACATATGTGGCAGCCTGTCAACACATGTTGGCTGGTAGTATGACAAAGCACAAAATAAAAATTCGATCTTGAAATACAAATTAATAATTAGGGATGTGCATGGACGCCCCCCCCCCCGGATCGGATCAGAACCGGGATCGGAACCGGGGTTGACGTATCAGATGAGATCGGAGGCTTTCCGGATCAGATCGGATCATCACCCGGCGCGCTACTGAGAGGCAGGCTGCGAAGCCTGTTTCTCAGTAGAAGGTACCAGCGGACGGCAGTGGACAGGCCCGGCAGGTAAGGAGATCGAGTGGGGGGAGGAGGTCTGATCCTCCAATCTCTTCCAATTCGGATTGGGTCCTTTCAGATTGGATCGGATGAGATCGGACGATCCAGATGTGGGGATCGTAATCGGATAATTTTATCCAATTTTGGCCAGATCGGGTCCGGATCGTGGATCGCACCTGATCCAGTGAACACCCCTATTAATAATGATGACAAACATATGGTAAAAACTCTTAGGCAAGTTTTTTTTCTTAGAAATTCTTACAGGTGCTACCATCATGACAATTCAATTGACTCAAGGTCTCCCATATCTGGATTGAACTGAGCTACAATTTTACTAATAAAACCTCGTACAGGATCCTGGGGTGGTTCTCTCTTTCTTGGGCTCATCCACAATAAGAGGTGCTCAGCTAGAATGCTAAAGACAAACAAGGTACCACTACGCTCCGGGGGGTTGCCAGCATGGTTACAGAGCAGAGTCAGGGATGCTATTGGAGGCATGAAGGTGTCGTGACTCCCTAACTGCTGACTCTCATTGAAGACAATAAAGAGACCTCTTAGGAAAAAACAAACTTTTATTTTGCAAATTATCCCTACTCTCCCTTTGCAAGGAGGTAAAAACGAAGAAAGCGTTTTGCCCGAAAGCGTAATTAGTTAGGCAAACAAAGCAGTTGATCCAATCTGAAAGAAAATGAAAGTCACATTAAGAGGAATTCATCTCTAAGCTTTTCCTAGCCAGAAGCCTCTCAGAGCGACCTCTGGTAAGATCCTTGAACTGTGCCGTTTTCAACTTCCTGCGAAAAATAGGATCTTTTAATTGGCTCCCGTCTTTGCTCTCAGAAGAACAAACCTTATCAGGAAGATTACATCCCTCTGCCAGCACATTTTCTACAGGGGAAACTATGGGAACCTGATGTCCTCCTGGTACAAACTGGCCGGTCTGCTCCAGTTCAAAATCTGATTCAGAATTGCTGTCTGACATTCCTTCGCCCTGCACAAGGGGGGAAGAAGTAGACACAACAGAAGGCTTCTTTCCGGAAATGGAAGGCTTGCCCAAATGAGGAGAATACAAAAGAACACCAACTTCGGGAAAAGAAATGCAAGCTGGTTAAAGAATAAGTGGGCCGTTTTGGTCATGGAGGGGCATGAATAGAGTTACCATATGTCCTGGAAAACTGGAAATGTCCCAATGTCCAGGTGATTCTGAAATGTCCTCACTGGCTGGGCAAGAATCCCAGATTCCCAGTCTGGCCATCTGATTTCTAAAATGGCACCTTGAGCAGCGTAGCTGCAGCAAAAGAGAAAAAAGTGTGCACGCCTAACCCATCTACAAAGTGAGCAACTTTCAGACTTCTAACTTTTAAAATAAAAAAGTTATAGACATTTCTTTCCTCATTGTTTCGAAAATACCTTGCCACTACATGCCTGGACCTAACTTTCTGAAATTTCGCACACATATCAACCAAAGTGGAACCTGTAATGTGCCCAAGTTTCCTGTTTGTATCTTTAAAAATAAAAAAGTTGAAGGCATAAGTGCATTTACCCCACTGCTACCCATTTTTCTAAAATTAATTACCACACAAGGCAAGCACCTATGTTTCTGAAATTTCATACACCTGGGTCCCAACATACCGCCTGCAATGTGGCAAAGTTTCATGTGTGGAACTTTAAAAATGAAAAATGTATAGGCATTCCTGGTTTGCTATTAAAAAAAATCATTGCCACAAAATGCCTGCACCAATCTTTCTGAAATTTATTACAGATAACTACCCCTAACCCATCTACAAAGTGCCCAAGTTTCATCCTTCTATCTTTAAAAATGAAAAGTTATAGGCATTTCTATCTTTAAAAATGAAAAGTTAGTAGGCTATGGAGAAACGCATTCAAAATGGCATCCGATTTTCCAATTTTTCACGATACGAATCGGAGAAAAAAATATATTGGGAAAAATCGGAAACCAACATTTTTGTATCAGAATCGGGATTGGAGGTCTGATTTTCTCAGATTTTAATCGGAATTCGGGTATCGGATCCAATCCGATGCACACCCCTAGTGTGGGAAACAGATTTAGGAATCCAAATTGAGGGAAAAGATTGGAATGCGATGTGTGATAAAAGCCAATTTGATCCATTATCATGTACTAATAGGGAACTTATGTTAAAATTGGTTCATAGGTGTTATCTAACGCCAAGAAAAATATCACTGATGAGCCCAGGGACATCCCCAGATTGTTGGAGGGGCTGTTCGGGGATTGGAACATCTTTTCATACATGGTGGAAATGCCCAAAGGTGAATATTTTCTGGAACAAGGTGTTCCAGGAGATTAGTTCAATAACTGGACAATGGGTACATCCATCTCCCCACCTAGCATTACTAAACTTATATAAAGGATTGGATATTAAACTTCCGGATAAGGGTTTAATCAGCCACCTATTATTAACAGCAAGATGGTTGATAGCCAAGCACTGGAAAGATAGCAAAGGGCTCCATGTCGAAAATTGGTACCAAAAGGTTTGGCAAATTGCTGTTCTGGAAAAACTGACAGAGAAAGTGAGGAAAGTGCGTGGGAATCTAAGTAAGGAGAAATTCAAGAAGCTGTGGTGTAATCTCAGTGAGTTTACGAACAAAGATGAAGGGGGGGGGGAGACTGCCTCCTCTACCATATATAGATATTTGGAGTGGTTAATGAGGCAGATATTATTTGACAAGTATTTTCCAATCCATACAGATAATTGTACAATTAAAATTTGTAACTCTGTTCTAGATTGTCACGGATTGTTTTTGTGTATAAATGTGTGTGTGTGTGTGTGTGTGTGTGTGTATGTATGTATAAAAATGTAAATGTAACTTCCAACCAATGTAACCAGAAATAACAAAATAAAATAGTTAAAATATATATATATTTGAGGGAAGGGGAAAATGTATCACACAGAGTATAGCAACAAAGTACAGCAAAAGCTACAAAAGTAGGAGTGAGTGAAGTTAATTTCAGATACATTGGATGTCTCACTTGTTATTTCAGTGATGTTAACATTAAGATGTTATGTAGAACAGATTTGTCTTAATTGTGTGCTGTAAAATCAGACATGTGACCAAGGCTATGTTCAGGTGAGCACACCCCCTTGGTGCTGGGCACACCCCCTAGGGGTGGACATGTTGGTGGGGACATCCCCTTGAGGGCTAAGAATGTTGTCCTCCTCTTTGGTTTCCAAAGTATGGTCACCCTAGCTTTGAGTGCCTTTTACCAGTTTTGGTTGGTTCACCGACTATGGCCTCCCCTGGACAGGGATAGCTTGGCCACAGGCACTAGTAACCCAAAGCCTAGATTACTGCAATGCAGTCTACATGGGGCTGCCCTTAAGGCTGCTCCAGAAGCTGGAGCTAGCGCAGAATGCAGCAACTTGTCTGTTGTCAGAAGCGGCCCCTTTTCAGCAGTGGTTGACAAGGTGCTTGGACAGGTTCGTGCAACCACTTCCATATTGGATCCTTGCCCCTCTTGGCTAATAAAAGCTAGCAGGGATGGAACAACTGGCTGGGCCAGGGAAGTGATTAATGCCTCTTTGCAAGAGGGAGTGGTCCCAGGCCTCCTGAAAGAGGCGGCAGTGAGACCACTCCTAAAGAAATCTTCCCTGGACCCTGAAAATCTTAATAACTACAGGCCAGTAGCAAATGTTCCATTCCTGGGCAAGGTCCTGGAGCGGGTGGTTGTGAGCCAGCTCCAGGCACTCTTGGATGAGACTGATTATCTGGATCCATTTCAGTCGGGTTTCAGGCCTGGTTTTGGTACGGAAACAGCCTTGGTCGCCCTGTATGATGACCTATGTCGGGAGAAAGACAGGGGGAGTGTGACTCTGTTGATTCTCCTTGATCTCTCAGCGGCTTTCGATACCATCGACCATGGTATCCTTCTGGGACGACTGGCTGAGTTGGGAGTGGGAGGCACTGCATTGCAGTGGTTCCGCTCCTACTTGGTGGGTCGGCTCCAGAAGGTGGTGCTTGGGGAACATTGCTCGGCCCCGTGGATTCTCCAGTATGGGGTTCCGCAGGGGTCAGTTTTGTCCCCCATGCTGTTCAATATCTACATGAAACCGTTGAGTGCAGTCATCCGGAGTTTTGGAGTGCGTTGTCATCAGTACACTGATGACACGCAGCTCTATTTCTCCTTTTCATCTTCATCAGGTGAGGCTGTGGATGTGCTGAACCAGTGCCTGGCTGCGACAATGGACTGGATGAGGGCTAATAAACTGAAACTCAATCCAGACAAGACTGAGACGCTGTTGGTGGGTGGTTCCGCTGACCGTATGGAGGGTGTTCAACCTGTTCTGGATGGGGTTGCACTCCCCTTGAAGGAGCGGGTTCGTAGCTTGGGGGTTCTCCTAGAACCATTTCTGTCACTTGAGGCGCAGGTGGCCTCAGTGGCACGGAGTGCCTTCTACCAACTTCGGTTGGTGGCCCAGCTACGTCCCTATCTGGACAGGGATAACCTGGCTTCAGTTGTCCATGCTCTGGTAACCTCCAAGTTAGATTACTGCAATGCACTCTACGTGGGGCTGCCTTTGAAGGTGGTTCGGAAGCTGCAGCTTGTGCAAAATGCAGCGGCCAGATTGATAACTGGAACCAGTAGGTTCGAACATATAAGACCTACTCTGGCCCGCTTGCATTGGCTGCCTGTATGTTTCCGAGCCAGGTTCAAGGTGCTGGTTTTAACTTATAAAGCCTTACACGGCTTGGGACCACAATACCTGATGGAACGCCTTTCCCGACATGAACCTACCCGAACACTACGTTCAACATCTAAGGCCCTCCTCCGAGTGCCTCCTCCGAGGGAAGCTCGGAGGTCGGCAACAAGAGAGAGGGCCTTCTCTGTGGTGGCTCCCCAATTGTGGAACGATCTCCCCGACGAGGCCCGCCTGGCGCCAACATTGTTATCTTTTCGGCGCCAGGTCAAGACTTTCCTCTTCTCTCAGGCATTTGGCAATATCTGAGGAGCCTGGGTTTGTTTTGTTTTGTTTTTGTAGTTTTTTGAAGTGTTGAAGTGGTTTTAAATGTACAGATTGTGTGTATGTTGTATGTTTTTGCTGTTTTAATTTTTGTATATTGTTTTTAATCGTTTTTAATCCTATGTAAACCGCCCAGAGAGCTTCGGCTATGGGGCGGTATACAAATGTAATAAATAAATAAATAAATAAATAAATATAACTCCTTTGCTAAGGAAACTGCACTAGCTGCCTATTCGCTATCAGGCCGGGTTTGAGGTTTTGCTCCTAGTGTATAAACCCCTAAACAACTTGAGACCAAGATATCTGAGTGGTGTGGTGGCCCCCTTTCTATGGAACTTCCTGCCTCTGGAGGTCAGGCAGGTGCCAGCTCTGTGTTGTTTCCGACACCTCCTGAAAACATCTTTATTCCAGGAAGCCTTCCTTGGCTGACCAGCCACAGGTTTTATCGGTACTCTGTTACTTTTCCCCCTGGGTTGTCCCTAGCTGCTCCCTATGCATCCAAATGACGCACAGGGACTCCTGGGAGCAGGGGGGATGGGCACGGGTTTTCCCAGGGATAGAGAAACCATGGGAAAACCGGATTTTTTGAGCTGTCCCAGGACGATCCTGAGGACCACGGATGGTGTGGGCACCCGTCCCGGCTTCTTCCCGCGAGTAGCAGGGGTCATCAGAGGGAAGGGGCCAGTCCGAGGGGCATCCAGGGGCATCAGTGGGGAGTGGGAATGGGCCTTTTAAAAAAAAACTTACGTTTTCACTGGCACACAAGTGTGCTCCCCGCTCCAGTCTTTTAAACAAAAATGGTGGGCGCGACATCCCTGTTTACTTCTGGGAGTCACGCTTCCTAAGTAGACACTGGGCAACAATCCCAGAAGCCAGTAAGTCCAGGATCGCCCCCAGGCCCTCCCTCTACACCCTTAGGTGCAGAAAGGGCCTCTCTCAGCTTCTGCCCTCCTTCTGCATTATGGAAATCAAAATATTCATCTTTATCGGGATGTAGTAAAGATTGCAATAAGATAACGTACGTGAAGCTCTTCAAAACATTCAAAAGCACCATAAAAATGGCAAGTATTATCCTGTCCCCCACCCTCATGATGATGATGATGATGATGATGATGTAAAGAAGCTATGGGGATTGTGGTAGGCTGACCAGATAAAATCCAGGTCAGGGCTCCTGTAACTTTAACAGTGGTAGAGAAAAGGGAATTTCAGCCAGTGTCATTTGTATGCAATTAGTTCCTTGTGATATTCCCTCTTCATCACAATAGTTAAAGGTGCATACACTATACTAGAGTGACCGTATACAAAAGAAGGCAGGGCCCCTGCAACTTTAACAGTTGTGATGAAGAGGGAATTTCACCAGGAACTAATTGCATACAAATGACACTGGCTGAAATTCCCTTTGCTCTACGACTGTTAAAGTTACATGAGCCCTGACCTAGATTTTATCTGGTCACCCTAGATTGTGGCTTTGGTTCAGACACCACCAGTGAGAATAACTTACTCAGTGCTTGCATGTGTGTCATTGCCAAGGCAGTCTTGATGATCTGAACTCAATATAAACAGCATTCCCCAGCTTTTCACCACCCCGTTATTTGGGACGCCTCTCAGGCCAGGTGATTGTGTGAGATGACGCTGTATTCCCAGTCCCTTTGGAGGGATATTTCCCTCATATACCTCAGTTTGGGGCCTAATTCAATTATTGTTCCTTCAGAATTATTGCCTAGGGAAACTCAAATATGTGCCACCGCCAGGCATTTTGTCTTTATATCCATCTACACCGTGAAATGCATTTCCTTTAAATGAAACTGTCTGTAATTGCATGAGTGCTTCCCATGAGCTCTCACCTAGAAAGATAAGATATCTATATACAGAAGATACCATGATTACTTTTATTTGGTGGGGTGTGAGGATTCACTCAAAGAATATTCTTGTGGTATGATGCTATCTGAACCACAAATCCTCTGATTGGTTTTGTCTGTTCCGTCTTCTCACTGAGCCCCATCAGACGAGCATTTTATTGCACGCTCGTTACTAGGCACTCATGAAATTTTGCGAGTCCCTCTCATGAAGTTGCCTGCCTCCCGCGCACCTCCTGCCCCTTCTAGCCTTCTTCGCGAGACAAAAAAACACCATAGAAAGTCTGACTTATTTTTAAAGACAGAAGTTGCCGCTATCTCCTGCTGTGTGCAGGAGAAGCAGAGGGATCAAAACGGCCCACTGAATGGGCCATGTGCAAGTTGTTTACTTCCTCTTTCAAAAGAGGAAGTAATGAGGGACAAATGCGCGGGCGGAGAAGCAACGGTAAGCAAACACAATTTTCCCCTGTGTGATGACGCTCTCTGTCAGGGGTAGGTTACATTGGCTGTGACAGTATCGAGATCTCACTTTGTAGAGCATATTCCCCGCTTCAGAGTCCCTGAGATCACTGGCTGGAAGCTGGAGTCTTGAACAGAACCCTGAAGTGCAGCAGGCAGAAAGTATTGCTCTGTTGACTAGGCAAGGGGCAGAATCCAGAGAGGTTTCAAGCTGCTTGCAAATCTCAAGGGCTGATGTTAGGTACATTGAATGCTGCCTTATGCTGAGGCAGACCATTGATCCATGTAGTTCAGATGTGGGCAACATTGTCCCTGTGGGCACCAGTGTTCCCTTTGACACCTTTCTTTGTGCCTGCCAAAATGCCCTACCATTCCTACTTTCTATTCTTCTTCTTATTATTATTATTAAAAAATAATAACAAGATTTCTTACTGGCAGCTGGGATCACTTCAAAACAAAGTGAAGGTCTCTAGGTGTTCGCATCTTCTTTCCCCCTGAATGCTTCTGGGCCATGTTTGGGACTTAAAGTCGTTCTTAGGAAATGAAGATGGTGGGTGGCTGCAAGCCAATGCTTTCATCTGCAGCACACCACTGGATTGGGGTCCCCAAGAGCTCCTCCAGTTCTTCTTCTTGGTCTCTGTGCATCACACATATGGGGCTCGCGCCGACGCCGAGCCTGCTTCCGGGAAACTTAGCTAGCTTAGACTTTTGGCGGGAACCCCTCCCCCCACCATCCTACCGCGCATGCTCAGGGCTCCCGCCTCTCCATTTACCTCAGTTCTTCTTCGACCGCTTTGCCAGTAGCCTTGCGGGAGACTTTCTCCGGTACGTTGTGCCTGTTTGAGAGAGAAGAAGATAGTTATAGTTAGCTTAGGCTCGTTCTTTTATTGTTATTAGTTAGTGTAGTTCTAGTTATAAAAAAAAAAAAAAAAAAATTGTTAAGTTTGTGAGGTATTAGTTATACTAGTTGTTCAAGCGGCTCGCCATCTTATGGCACAGACCGCTTTATTTAGACGCTGCTCGCGGTGTAGGGCCAAAATAGCCCTCTCCGACGGACACTCGCTCTGCCTCATTTGTCTGGGAGAGGCCCACGTCGTGGACTCGTGCAGCCATTGCATGCGTTTTTCGCGGCAGACACGACGGAATAGGGCTGATCGCCTCCGTAGTCTTCTGTGGACAAAGGCCTTATCAGCGGTTGACCAACCATGTCCTTCTATGATGCCAGGGGTGGTTTCTGGGGAGTGTCGTCGGCACTCTAGCCCAGCGTCTCCGGTTTCCCCCCATTTAGGGGCGGTGGTACCGGCATCGATACCGGGCATTTCACCGGCTTCCTCACCGGTGCCGGTCAAAAAGTCCAAGAAGTCAAAGACAAAGAAATCTTCAAAAATTGCCGCTGCGACATCGATACCGACTACGGCGTCAAAAAAAGCACGGCCGTCTTCCATGCCTTCCTCGGCATCGGTGAAAGTCGTTGCTATGGTGCACAAGTCATCATCGGTACCGACCAGACCATCGGTACCGTCGCACCGTTCGACATCGATGGCGTCGGCCTCGCAAACATCGCTTACAGAAATTTCTCCAGCACCGTCGCCATCGAAGAGACCTACACCGTCCGTGGCCTCGCTACTGCGTACGCCGTCGACGCCTAGGGCGCAACTGCAACCGGCTACGCTATCGCCCTCCAGGTCATTGCCATCGCCTGCTCCGATGCCAATACTCCTCCCATCGGATACTGAGCACGCGGTGCCACCGAGACTCTCGTCGCCGAGACAACCGAGGACGCATCGACATCGACGGCATAGCTCTCGGAGCCGATCAGCGCACTCGAGGTCACGCTCTCGATCACGCTCTAGAGACTGGGATGTCTACTCGGAGCGTTCACAGCACTCAGAGCGTAATCGCTTTCGCTTCGATCCCTACACAGGACATCGGATCCGGGGTGAGCAAACCCCGCCGCCTGTTCCTCCACGAAGGACCACCTCGTTAAGCCAGCCCGCAACTCGACATCGAAGTAGCTCAACAACGAGGCACCATGAACGGACGCCACCAGCGATGACACGACGTCGACAGCAGTCTCAGTCCTTTGAGGACTATCCATCGGACACGTCTTCAGCACCATCTCCACGTCCATCTGAGCCATCTCCTTTGGACACAGTCAGTACCGAAGATCGTGCCTCTCCCACAATGGAGATGGGCAGTTTCACAGACCAAATGCTCAGACTTACGCAATCACTAAATATCGAGTGCCAACAGCCAACTGAGGACTCGGACGACGGTATATATGATGTTATGTCTGCAGAGCCGTCACCTCAGCTTACCCTGCCAATGGTTAAGGCATTGCTAAAAACAATTAAGCAGTCTTGGGAACACCCAGCCACTGTTGGTGCGACTTCCAAACGCCTTGATGCCATCTACAAGGTTAAGGAGGCGCAGGCACCTTTCCTCTTCCAACATCCGAAGCCAAATTCGGTTGTTGTAGAGGCAGCGCAAGGCAGGTCGGGTAAGGTGCATTCCGCTCCAACTGATAAAGAGGGGCGAAAGCTCGATGCCTACGGCCGTAGGATTTATGCTTCAACATCTTTGGGCATAAAAAGTAACTAATTACATGGCTCTCATGGCACGTTATCAACTGTTCCTATGGGAGAAAATATCATCTTTAACTGATTACCTGCCTGACGACCAGCGAGAACTCGCTCGTGTTTTCCAGTCAGAGGCTATCAGGTTGTCAAAGCAAGAACTGACAACAGCGCGACATCTGACGGACTGTGTCTCGAAGGCTATGGTTGGTGCAGTGGCCTTGCGTCGACATGCATGGTTGCGCTCGGCTTCTCTGCCGCAAGAGACCAAGAACCGAATAGAGGACCTTCCTTTTGACAGGGAAGGCCTGTTTAATACTGATACTGATACCACGATGGATACGCTGCACAAGGCTAGAATGACAGCGAGGAAGATGGGCTTCCAACAGCCACAGCAGCCTTATCGTTCCCGAAAATGGTACAGGCCAGTCCCGTACCAGCCCAGGCCACAACAGGACAGGACACAGCGGTATCATCCCACTTCGTCCCAATCGTATCAGCCGCGGAAGACGCCGCCGCGTTTTCAGCAACGCAACAAACAACCGCAACAGAACAAACGTCGTCTTTGACTTGGCGCCTCATCTAATCACCAACAGCCCAAACAAATTACAGCCTTTTCTGCACGCATGGTCGGCAATAACATCAGACGCTTGGGTTTTAAACATCATCGCGGAGGGCTACAAAATAGAGTTCGAAGTTCCTCCTCCACTTGGCATCATAAAAGTTACGCCGCCCTCGGAGACCCTGACACAAGAGACTACCGCACTCCTAAACAAGGCGGCGATCACGAGGGTGCCACTCCATCAACTACGTGCGGGGTTTTACTCCCGTTATTTTACGGTGCCAAAAAGGGACGGGGGACTTCGTCCCATTATGGATCTCAGAATTCTGAACAAATTCATACTACACAAAAAATTTCGTATGGTCACCTTGGCATCCGTCCTGCCAATGCTACGGAAGGGCAACTGGTTCACACTAATAGACCTAAAAGATGCTTATTTTCACATTGCGATTCACCCGAACCATCGGCATTATCTGCGTTTTGTCATTGGGCATCAGGCGTTCCAGTTCTCCGTCCTTCCTTTCGGTCTAAAGTCTGCACCAAGAGTGTTCACCAAGTGCATGTCGGCAGTTTGCGCGCACCTACGATCTCGCAACATCGATTTATATCCTTACCTGGATGATTGGTTGATCGTTTCCACTTCCAGAAGCCAGGCGCTTGCCGACGTACACGAGGTCATCTCTCTTCTGTCGTCGCTTGGGCTGCAGATAAATTACAAGAAATCCATCACTCAACCTTCGCAACAGCTGCAGTTCATCGGAGTTACCCTCGACTCAACAATTGGAAGGGCGTTCCTACCCGCAGACAGAATTACGATTCTGCAGCAACTTTCCTTAAAATTGCAGGACCGTCCTCGAGTCTCAGCATTCGCAATCCTCAGGTTGCTGGGGTTGATGGCAGCAGCCGTCTTCGTCGTACGATGGGCCCGGCTTCGTATGCGCCCCCTTCAACAGTTTCTACTACAGCACTACTCGCCACTACAAAACCCACACAGACTAATACTTACCATCCCGGGGTTGATAAGGGAGTCGCTCCGCTGGTGGTCGAGTTGGCACAACCTTTCTCGGGGCATGCCTTTTGTGTCGCGGGGTCCGTCTCGCGTAGTAACAACAGATGCATCGCTAGAAGGATGGGGCGCTCACCACGGAGAACTGCGGGCACAAGGAAGATGGTCACTTTCAGAGACTTGCCTTCACATCAATATGTTGGAGCTGCTCGCAGTGAAAAAAGCCTTACGCGCATTTTTACCCCGCTTAAAGGGGCGTCATGTCCGCGTCCTGACCGACAATACCAAAGTAGTGTGGTATCTGAACAAGGAGGGAGGTACCCGGTCTCGCCGCCTCCTCTGTCTTGTCATGGACATTCTACAATGGGCCATCTCCCACAATATTCTGCTGTCAGCGTTACACATTGCGGGAAAAGAGAATACCACAGCAGATGTTCTCAGCCGCTCTTTCGCGGACACGCACGAGTGGCAACTCAACGCTCGCATTCTCGTTCGTCTTTTCGCTCGATGGGGGACGCCCGACATCGATCTCTTCGCGACGGCTGCCAATGCAGTGTGTCCGACGTATTGCTCCAGAGCGGGTATAGGAAAGGCGTCTCTCGGGGACGCTTTCCAATGGGACTGGTCGAAAGGCCTTCTCTGCATTTTCCCACCGTTCCCACTGATTGCGAAAGCAGTGACCGCGCTCAGGCGACACAATTCGGACGCCATAATGGTGGCCCCATGGTGGCCAAGGCAAGCTTGGTTCACGTCGCTACTCAGACTAGCGAGGGCGGAGTTTTGGAACCTACCTTACATTCACGACCTTCTGTCTCGAGAGGGCGGGAAGATTCTTCATCCCGAGGTCCACTCTCTGCACCTGACGGCCTGGAGAATCCGTCGTCCTGGAGGACACTGGACCTCCCAGAACGAATAAAATCTGTTTTAGAAGCTTCACGTAAGCCCTCCACTAGGTTGTCGTATGAGAGGAAATGGAAGCGTTTTCAGGAGTATTCGCTTCTTAATAACTTTGATTCTATCACCTCCGACATGCCTAGCATCATCGCCTTTCTTTATTCCTTACACGTCCAGGGTCTAAAACCGGCTTCCATTAAAGTTTACCTGTCTGCTATTGCAGCTAACCATGGGTTGGTGAACGGTTTCTCTGTCTTTAACCACCCAATGGCGAGGGCATTTTTAAAAGGTTTGCACAATTTGTTTCCTCCTATTCGTCCGGTAGTTCCACAATGGAGTCTATCCCTCGTCCTCACAGTCCTTACTTCTAGGCCCTTTGAACCGTTGGCTACAGTTGATATTCGTTTATTGACACTTAAAACTATGTTCCTAGTTGCCATCACGTCTGCTAGACGTGTTTCGGAATTAGCTGCACTGCTAGTAGACCCTCCGTACTTGCAGTTTTTTAGAGACAAGGTGGTATTACGTACTGACCCCAACTTCGTGCCCAAAGTTTCATCCTATTTTCACGTTAGTCAAGACATTGTCTTGCCCACATTTTTCAACCCTTCATCGGACCCCTTGTCGTCAACGTTGCACACACTAGACGTGAGAAGAGCACTGGCTTTCTATAAGTCAAGGACAGAATCTTTCAGAAAGTCCCGTAACTTATTCATTTGTTACGGGGGTGTCACTAAGGGATTGGCAGTCTCCCGACAACGCATCTCTAAGTGGGTTGTGGAGACCATTAACCTGGCCTACAAGGTTGCCAAGAAAGATCCACCCTTTCATGTGACAGCACATTCTGCCAGAGCGCAAGCAACCTCTTCAGCCTTGCTCCATGGAGCCTCGCTCACTGATCTTTGCAAAGCGGCCACTTGGTCTAATGCCTCTACCTTCATTAGGCATTATCGACTGGATGTCAGGGCCAGACAGGACTCCTCGTTTGGGAGAGCGGTCCTTTCTTCGATTTGCCAGTGACCAACCAGCATGCCTACCCACCTCCGGTAAGTCTCTGCTTGTTATTTGCCCATATGTGTGATGCACAGAGACCACGAAGAAGAAATGCAGGTTGCTTACCTGTAACTGTAGTTCTTCGAGTGGTCATCTGTGCATTCACACAACCCACCCACCGTCCCCTCTTGGCATCGCTGTTTGTGAATGTCAATTGGTTCGCCATGCTCATTGTCTAACAACATAATTGTACCTTAGTCATGGGGCTAAGCGGTCTCAGAGAACTGAGGTAAATGGAGAGGCGGGAGCCCTAAGCATGCGCGGTAGGATGGTGGGGGGAGGGGTTCCCGCCAAAAGTCTAAGCTAGCTAAGTTTCCCGGAAGCAGGCTCGGCGTCGGCGCGAGCCCCATATGTGTGAATGCACAGATGACCACTCGAAGAACTACAGTTACAGGTAAGCAACCTGCATAATTGAATTCGGCCATCGATGGAAGAGGCTCTACACCAATAGTTGCTCTCCAGGGTTTCAGACAGGAGTCTTCCCCAATCCTATTTGGAGATGCTAGGGATTGAGCCAAGCATGTGCTTGGACCAGACTCAGACCAGAAGATTCCTGATTGAAGCCTACTATGTTTGAAAAAATTGATGATGATGATATCTGAAAAAATTGATGATGATTATATCAAAATTAGAACCATTCTTGAATACATCTCATTGGTTGTTTAAGATTTTGACTATAAATTGGATGTCTATTTGACCTCTAATTTGACGCCAGTATCTGACCACCACCCTGATCCATCAGTTAGCCCTCTACGGCTAGCTCAAATAAACCATGATGGACCAGGGTCAAGAGAGTATGTAATGGTTGAATAAATACAAGCGTCCACATCCTCAGGCTCCAAAAACTGAAATTGATCCCACAAAACAGGATAAGATGATGCACTGGATACCTCAACAGACACTGCATCAACAGTGGTGTTCAAATGCATGTGAAGGTGAGTGATTTTATTCTTGACATGTCTTGCTCATCACAGCAGGCCTCCGTGTGTTCCAATATTGGATTCACTGGCTTTGCTGTAGGCAACAACCAAACTACTCGGAAAAGCTCGGCTGAACAGCTACTTGAGGATGCGATGGAGGTGGCAAAGTAAGTCTTGTTTGCCACCTTCACCGCCACACAGTAGGTGTGATTATACACTCTTATGTGTGTTCACTGACCCTCACGACAAGTCTTACACCACTTACTCCCCAGCTTTCTTCTGATTTGTTTCATTGTCCAAAGCTCCCCAGTAAACCAGGTGGTGAATGCATCATTACGTGCCGATGTAGTCCCTACTGCCTTGAAGGAGGCAGTAGTATGACCACTTCTGGAAAAACCTTAGACCTTTAGGCCCTGCATCTCCACTATGTTGCCTCTATCCCCAGTCCACTTTGCAAACCCACATCCCCTGAAGGCTACCTGTGGGGAAGGAAGAGAGGACCTGGTTGATATTGGAACAAATGGACAGGTTGCTTACCTGTAACTGTAGTTCTTCGAGTGGTCATCTGTGCATCACACATATGGGCTCTGCGCCTGTGCGGGCCCTCGATTGGAATTTTTTTTTCTATAGCTGAGGCGTTTGGGTGGGAACCCCTCCCCTACACCGAACTGGGCATGCCCAGCCCTCAGTTCCTTGAGACCGACATTGTGGCTCAGAAACCGAAGGTAAGGAAAGATTGGTAGAAAGAAGATTTGCTAAACGTATACCCATGTACTAATAATTTCTCCCCCCCCTTTTTTTTTTTAGGTAAAAGAAAGCTGGGGAAGCAACAAGTGCTGCTGAAAAAAAATTGTAAAACAATAAAGGGAGTTATAGTTATCAATCAAACAAGGTGTAGACTGAGTTATTTATATAAATAAAGGTAACCCCGTCCTGGACTCCACAGTGGGGTCGGTGGGCGGGTTGTGTGAATGCACAGATGACCACTCGAAGAACTACAGTTACAGGTAAGCAACCTGTCCTTCTTCTTCGTGGTCTCTGTGCATCACACATATGGGCGATTAGCAAGCTCACTTACCGGAGGTGGGCGTGGAGTCTCAGGCAAGTAGAGATGACAAAACTGACCTTCCAAAGTTGGCATCTGCCCGGAATCGAACATCGATATGGTAATGCCTGAGGAAGGTAGAAGGAGTGGACCAGGTTGCTGCCTGACAGAGATCCGGAATGGGTATCCCTTGTGAGAAGGCAGTCGATGCCGAAACAGCCCTTGTAGAGTGAGCTCTTAAAGGGCCATCGAGAGGTAATTTATTAATCTGGTAGGCAAGGGTAATTGCTCTGGTAATCCATCCTGCCAAACATTGGGAGGATACTGGGTTGTCCTTCTTGTGACCCGCATAGCAAACAAAAAGCCTTTTTGACTTGTGGAAAAGTCGTGTCCTGTCAACATAGAAAGCCAGGGCCCTTCTGACATCCAAAGTATGGAGCGTCCTTTCCAAATCTGTAGTGGGCGATGGAAAAAAGGTAGGAACAATAATATCCTGGTTGAGGTGGAATGCAGTAACGATCTTCGGAAGAAATTTGATGTCAGGGCGCAAAACTACTTTATCCTTATGAAAAGATAAATAAGGGGCATCAACTCGGAGTGCTCCGAGTTCGCCAGTATGTCGTGCCGAAGTAATAGCAATTAGGAACGCGACTTTCACCAAAAGTAGACTAAGGTCTATTGTTGCGAGGGGTTTGAAAGGTTTGCAACACAGTGTTTTTAGCACAACAGATAGGCTCCATGCTGAAACCATGGCATTTACTGGGGGAGCCAAGTTGTTCAGTCCCTTAAAAAACTGCTTAGAAATCGGGTGGGAGAAAACCGTAAATCCCTCAACGTGAGGAAGACGAGCTGAAATAGCTGACAAGTAAACTTTTAACGAAGACAACTTTAGTCCCTTTTCAAACTGGAACAGAATGAATAAAAGAACCTGTGGAATGGATGTTGACGAGGCCAGAAACCTATTTAAATCTGCAAAGGCAGAGAATGCCTTCCACTTATGGGCGTATGAACGATGTGTATCCTGTGTAGAGAAGGTGGTAGGTCTAAGTTGGGATATTGATGTTCCAGGCTGTCAAACGGAGGGTGAGGAGGTCCGGGTGACGAATCTGACCCCTGTCCTGCGTGAGAAGATCTGGAAAGAGGGGCAGGTGGTAATATTGGTGGCGAGACAAGTGCAGGAGGGTTGGAAACCAGGCTTGTCGGGGCCACCATGGCGCAATTAGAATGCCCCAAGTATTGTCGCCGACAAGTTTTGCCAGTACTCTGGGAATCAGAGGGAAAGGGGGAAACAGGTAGAAGAATTCCCTTGTCCAAGGTTTGAGGAAGGCATCTCCCTCTGAATGGAGACCAAGACCCGCTCTGCTGCAGTAACGCGGCGTCACTGAGTTGTGCTGTGTGGCAAAAAGATCCACAGTCCCTATAAGTGAAATAGAGTGTGGAGGGTGTTCCTGTCTAGCTCCCATTTGTGACACATTAACATTGTCCTGCTGAGGGAGTCCGCAAGGACATTGTTGGTACCCGAGAGGTGAATTGCCGATACAAGGATCTGTCTCTGACAGCACCATTCGAAAATGTCCAGGGTTAGATGTAGGAGGGAGGGTGATCGAGTGCCTCCCTGTTTGTTCAGATACGCGACAACTGTGGTGTTGTCCGAGGTAACCTGGACATGTTGTCCGCTCAGTTGTGCCTCGAAGGCCCGTAGAGCTTTCTGGACCACTCGGAGTTCGAGGACATTGATATGGTCCATCCTTTCTGAACTCGACCAGACTCCCTGTGTCCTTAAGTGGAGGCAGTGAGCACCCCATCCGTAAAGGGAAGTGTCCATAGTGAGTACCACAGATGGTTTGGGCTGTTGAAACTCGATGCCCTGTGAAAGATTGGGTAGGGAGATCCACCATCGAAGGGAGTGTTTCACGGAGGTTGGGATCTGAAGAACGGTCTTCCTCGCATTGTGTCGAGGATCAAAAGATCCGAGAAACCAGTGCTGGAGCGTCCTCATACGGAATCTGGCGAAGTGAACCACAGCTGTGGTGGATGCCATGAGGCCGAGGAGACGGAGGATGGAGAAGGCTGAGGTCGACTGCCGATGGGCATCGACCTTGCCAGAGAAATGATCTTGTCGCATCGATCCCTTGGAAGGAATGCTCGTCCTTTGAGAGAATCGATGTGGGCGCAGATGAATTGTATAGAAGTGGTCAGTAGGAGAACTGATTTCTTTAGGTTGATGCATAAACCGAGGTAACGGAGGAGGTCCAAGGTGAGTGCAATTGAGTGTGACAGTTCTTGTCGCGATTGGGCTATGAGTAACCAGTCGTCCAGGTACGGAAAGACCTGGATGCTGGAAAGACGGAGATGGGCGCAAACGACTGCCATGCACTTGGAGAAGACTCTCGGTGCTGTGGCAAGTCCGAAAGAAAGCACGCGATATTGGTAAATCTGTCCTGCGATGATGAATCGAAGGTATTTGCGATGGGTTTCGGCAATGGAAATGTGAAAATAAGCATCCTTTAGATCGATTGAGGTGAACCAATCCTTCCTTGTGAGCAGCGGCAGGATTGACAAGATGGAGGTCATACGGAACTTTTTTGGAGTGAGGTAAGTATTCAAAATCCATAAATCCAGAATGCGTCTGACTCCCCCGTCTGCCTTTGAGACCATGAAGTATCTGGAGTAGAATCCCCTTCTGAGTAACCATAGAGGGACTCTTTCTATAGCACCTTTGTGCAGGAGAGTGTCGAGTTCTTGCTGCAACGGTAGCAACGGGGTAGTGTGCTTCACGGTACCGAGAGGCGGAAGGGAATCGAACTCGACGCGGTAGCCACCTCAAATGATAGCGAGAACCCATTTGTCTGTAGTAATGGTGGTCCAATGTTCGAAAATGTCCACAGAGAGTTCGCCGAAGGACGGTTGCTGAAGGTAAGGAAGACCAGTGGAGTCAAAGATGCCGCTTCCCCTGGCCATCAGGCCTTTGGAAGGATGGTCGGGATCAAGCAGGTTGGTATTGTTTCTTCTGATACCCTTGATGATGCTGTCCCATACCCTGACGTTGTTGGGTAAAATGTTGACGTGGTTGGGGGACCGAAGGAAGAGCCGGTTGGTATCTAGACCACCGACGGTGCCACGATTGGGGAGGTTGGGAAAAACCAATTTTTCTGGCAGTAGTACGAGCCTTATAGACAGTATCAAGAGCCTCGTTCATCTTAGAATTAAAGAGACCAAGACCGTCAAAATCTAAGTTTTCAATTCTGTCTTGAGTCTCCTGCGGTAGGCCCGTGGAGCGTAGCCATGCATAACGTTGAAGAGCTACGGCTCCGATCATGGCCTTGGAGCCAGATGGTGAGATGTATGGATCTGTTGTCTGGACAACTTCGCAGCCTCCTGTTGGAAAAGGGAGGCCAGCTTTTTCTTGTCCTCCGGCAAATGGTCAAAAAGGCGCCCCACCTTGTCCCAGAGGAGTAACTGATAGCCGGACATAGCAGCGAGATAGTTAGAGACCTTGATAGCCAATGCAGAGGAAGAATAGATACGTCTGCCAAACATGTCAAGGCGTCGGCCCTCTCTGTCTATGGGGGCAGTGTGCTGGCGATGTGCCTTCCCTTTGGGTGCCTCAACCACAACTGAGTTTGGAGGCGGGTGTTGAAAAAGAAAACCAATCTCCTGTTGTTGGATCTTGTACAAGCCCTCTAACCTTTTCAATGTTGGAGGCATAGAAGACGGGGTCTTCCACGATTGTTTGAGGGTCTCTAGAAGGGCAGGCAAAATTGGAATCGCCACAGTCCGGGAAGTGTCTTGAGCAATGGCATCATAGACTGGGTCTTGCGTTGTAGGAGCATCTTGTTCAACTGCGATACCAAGCATTTGCGCCATGCGGTGAATCTGATCAGAGAACTGCCCAAAGTCCTCAGAGGGGGAAAACCCGCCAGGGGCTGAGAGGTCAGCCTCAGGAGACTGCACTGATGGATGTGCAGACATAGAGGAGGAGGAGTCTGATTGATAATCCCCCTCGTCTTCCAAAACTCGTGACACCAATGCCAAGCTGTCCTCTCGACACCGAGAGCCCTCAGCGTCGGTGAGGAATGGCTAAACGACAACGATCGACCTTCTAGTAAGAGGTCTGAGAGATTCCAGGCCCAAAGACACAGACAAAGACGGCGTCAGCAAGTGAGTAGGAGCCTTCTGTGCGGGAGGTATTTGAGAGCTCTCAGCAGTGGCACACTCCCTAGAGGGAGGATGGCTCTGAGAGTGAGTGGTATGATGAGCACGGCAATCTTGGTCCGTATAATTTCAATGGGATCCATGTGATGAATAGGAATACGGACTACAGTATCGAGGCAGAGAACGACAACAGGAATGATCACCTCTAGAGCACCTCTCGTCATAGTGTGAAGATAACGGTGACGCGAACTAGACCTATGCCCCGGTGAGTACTGGTGTGAGGAATGAGACTGGCGTCGCGATGGACATGGAGTCGGTGAGCGAGACCGGTGTCGAGACGGGTATCGAGGTGGTGAACGAGATCGACGTTGTGGAGAATATCGCATCGGTGAATACTGTCGATATCGAGGAGACGACCGACATGGAGGCAAAGCGTGGCGACTTGAGGCCAGAGCAGAAGAGCCACCACGATCATGACTCCATCTTTCAGCCTGGGAGAATGCACGCTGTTGAGGGCTGGTATCATGAATTTCTCCTTTGGAGAAAGAAGTAGCAGGTCGGTCGACGCGGTCCGAAGGTATCCTAGTTGGTATGGGTGAGTGGAGCATCAGCGGCAGAGGTGGTAAGTGCCTCGATACCGTTGGAGACAAAGTAGTTTCCAGAGACGGTCCCGTCGATCTGGATAAAAGCTCATCACACACCAACGGTTGTGGTGGTGGCGATGGGTCACCCACCAACATAGGTTGGTTGTTGACGGCCGTTGTAGGACATGCAGATCCAGAGGCTTGTGGAACAGCCGGAGGGTTATGTGTCGGAGGCTCCGTACAGGGGGCCATTACCGATTTCATCGGGCGTTTTTTCGCCTTATGGTGTTCCTTGGCCGATTTCGGTGTCTTTTTAGACTTTTTCAGCGAAGGAGGTATCAGTCGTCGAGAAGCAGACGGTACAGGGTTCCGTACTGTCTCAGATGAAGTGGCCATCGGAGAATCTACTGACTGGAGTGCTTTACTCCAAAGGAGAGCCTTGAGGTGGTCCACCCTATGTCTCCTAGTCTGCCGGGAGAATCCTTGGCACAAAGTACAAGTCTCTATGATGTGGCCTTCTCCTAAGCAAATTAGGCACACACAAGAAGTACACTTGCGGAACGGGGCCTTAAGGGCCATCCATCTGCGAAAGAAAGAAAAGAAAGAAAGAAAACGAAGACAAAACACCTCAAAACAAAGTTCTCTGAAGAACAAAACCGACAAGGTGTTGCCACAATGGCGGACGAAAGAGAACTGAGGGCTGGGCGGGAACTCCCGGAGCATGCCCAGTTCGGTGTGGGGGAGGGGTTCCCGCTCAAACGCCTCAGCTATAGAAAAAAAAATTCCGATTGAGGGCCCGCGCAGGCGCAGAGCCCATATGTGTGATGCCCAGAGACCACGAAGAAGAATATTAAATTCCACAGTTTCTCTCTCTAACATACAATAACTTTGTTCTGTCTGTCTAAGATTCAGTTTCTACTTTCTCGACATTTTATCTAAAAGAATTTTGAAATCAACATCTCAGCAACCAGTCTCCAGAACGTTCTGGCATTAACAAAACCTGACCCTGACATTCTGAGGGTCGTCCTGTGACATGAATGGCAACTGGACAAACATGGTGTCATAGCAACGTAGGTTAAAAAAACAACAGCAGATGTTTGGATAAACCCACAACGTTGTTTGCACTGTACACAGGATGAGACAAGAGTCCATCAAGCACTCCTGCACACTGTTTTCGCTTGGCTGCTTTAGAACAAGAACAGGGTGGAGACGGCCAAAAAGACACGTCCCCATTGGCTTTTTAAGGAGTTCTCCGGGTTTCAGAAGGAGCATCTTCACCCAGATATGGAACTCTTCATTCTCCTCCTCCTCCTCAGCATTTGCTGCTGTTGCCAAGCCATTCCTCTGCAAGGCCTGGATTGTGATGACCATGAAGTCTTCAATGCTGTGGATGTAGCATTGAAGGGATATAATGGTGGTAGACGACATGGCAGCATATTTGCTCTCAGTAGGATCCTTGAAGCCAGTAGAACAGTAAGTAAACTTTGCAACAACAAGAACAAAAGGATAATCTATAAGTATGTCAGCTTTTGAAACCCTTTGCACATGAGGACTAGCAACTTCTGGTATAAGAAGAAATTGTATAGAAATCTACGACATCATTCACAATTTCTGCTCATTGTTCCGATACGTCGTTTACTCTCTAATAGGCTGGGGTAGAATGAAATGAAATTGACACCAATGTGAATCTGTTTAATTATAATTTCCTTTGTATTAGTAGTTATCACTGCAGAGATCAGTGTGTGTGTGTGTGTGTGAGAGAGAGAGAGAGAGAACCAGAGAGAGACAGAGTACATGCAGAAATAATTTTAAAAATCAATGTGATTCCTGCATTGAGCAGGGGGTTGGACTCGATGGCCTTATAGGCCCCTTCCAACTCTACTATTCTATGATTCTATGATATTCCTAAGTGATACCATCATGGAAGGAATCTACTATGTAATTTTGCTGAACATTTAACCTAACCAAGCCCCTTCCGAAATGTTCATATAGTTGGGAACGATCTTAAAATTCATCTCATCCCACACCCCTCCCCCTGGTCACCAGTTACACTTTGCCAAAAGTGGGCACTCACCACTGAAAAGAAGATGCCAATTTGCATAGAATTTATATATGCTAATTTATGCTAATTTGGAAATAATTACTTGGAATAAAATTTCACAGAAGACAAACAAATTAATTTCCCATCCAAATTATCCCCCAAAATCCTTAAATTAATTCGCAACCCATCTCAAGTCCCTGAAATCAGTTCTTAGTCAGTTAATTTATTCCCAGATCCAGATCCTGCTCCAAAATCTATTTCCCTTCAATTTATGTATTTACTTATTAAATGCCTTGTAAAATAAATTTATCTAGACAGTACAATTTAAAACATAATGATGATGATGATGATACAAATCAAATCCCAGTAAAAACAATCAACAATATAAAACTAATAAACATGCCAACACACCAGAAAATATAACATTTGGTATAAGAGATAAACCCACATGGCAGGGACTAAATCAGAAAACACTAAATTATTTTCTAACTATTTAAAATGGGAAATTATGGAGGTTGTTTTCTGTTTCCTTTACAGGACAATTGTGCAGAAAAAGAAAATGGTTGCCATAGGCTGCCCATTTCTTTCCCCATACAATTGTTTCTGTAAAGGAAATGGAAGCAACGTCATTTCCCTCCTCTCCCTACTCAGAGACATTCAATTCACATCATGCGGCAGGGAGCTGAACCGCTGAAGTGCCTTGCCTTGCCTTTGGCTGGCTTTATGACCTTTTCTCAAAAGAAAGACAGCCACATCAGCTAGCCATCTTGTTTCATCCTTTTTGTCCAGTACTGCATTGTTTGAATGATCAGCCGCCAATTCACAGCTACATTGGGATTTCCCACCCACCCCCAAAACTGTGTGCTTTCAAAGTGCTGATTTACGGTGACTTTTACCTTTGCTCCGGGTTATCCAGAGGGCATTGTGAAAAAGCTCCAATTGGCTACTCGAGAGAGAAGCTATCTTCTGTTGTTAATGATGTGAAAGCGTGGTGGCTCCAATCTGTTCGGAAACAGTTTCAGAAATGTTTTCTGGTTATATCCAGAGTTTCATGAAATTGCTTTAGTCCATCAGCAGCACACAAAGCAAGAAAAGTGGAATATTCGCTACCTAAAGTGCCACTTTCATGGATCAAATAGCACTTGAAACCACCATACTTCAGGGTTGGGTGGGTGGAGTCTATGCTGACCATATGAAAAGGAGGACAGGGCTCATGTAACTTTAACAGTTGTAGAGAAAAGGGAATTTCAGCCAATGTCATTTGTATGCTATTAGTTCCTGGTGAAATTCCCTCTTCATCACAACTGTTAAAGTTGCAGGGGCCCTGCCTTCTTTTGTATATGGTCACTCTAGTATAGTGCCTGCACCTTTAACTGTTGTGATGAAGAGGGAATATCACCAGGAACTAATTGCATACAAATGGCACTGGCTGAAATTCCCTTTTCTCTACAACTGTTAAAGTTACCTGAGCCCTGTCCTCCCTTCCATATGGTCAGCCAAGTGGAGTCCAGCAATTAGAACTGAACATCAGCAACTGCATAGGTGCTGCTCAGTGAATGACAGAGGTTTGCTCCCCACCCCTTTCCATGCTTCCCTGCTCAGGGAAGTTTAATGGAAGAGATTAATTACATCCTGCAATTTACCCCACACATCTCCCCTAACATTCACCAGGACTGTAAATTAGCAATATTAAAAGCCCTGATCCCCCACACTACTGGTCAATGTAAGGACGGCGAATGAGTTACTACAACAGTACAACTACTGTGCAACATTTTTTTCTCTACAACTGTTAAAGTTACATGAGCCCTGACCTGGATTTTATCTGGTCAGCCTATGCTACATAGAAATGTGCTGCCCCTGAAGCACTGAAACAGCACAGAATTAGTGCAAGGTAAAAATGAATAGGAAAGGCAAGCAGCGAAATAGCACTACTGCGTAATAGTGCTAAACGGGAAAAGAAGCCTATGTCCAAAGCAACTACTCTCAATGTGGGGGGAGGAATGGGGGAAGAAAAAAAGGGGACAGCCCCCCCTTGAGCAGGGCTAGATCTACACGACTGCTTTATAGGGGTATTGAAGTGCACTGATAACTGTTGGGGCACAATCCACATTCCATATACCGCTTTCATAGTGTTATGTCCTGCTTTTCCCCCCACATTGCAATGATTTGACACAAGGTGTAGATCTGGTCCAGGTCACAGATATCCCCAGTATGTAGGAGCTACATGGGAGTCACATTTAAGGGGGAAAAGACACATTCAAAGTACTTTGAAAATGTGCTTCTTTGAGTCATGAACAACCCTGATCTGCTTTCACCCTACACTAAATCACCCATGTAGCTTAGGCCCAGATTAATGTCAATCCGCTTCATTAGGTGATGCAGAAATGCTAGCATTATTAAAGAGAGAGGGATATTCCTGTTCCTCTATCCCACTTTTTTAGTAGACCCTGCATGATGCATATGGTAGTGATGTGCCTTCAAACAGAGGACAGTCCTCTATTTGAAGGCATCCTCTGTTTCAGTTCATCCTCTGTCTAATCCTAGTCCAATTTAAAGATAAAGAACCTGAAGGTGGTGATCAGGAGCCTTGAAGTTGCCCATTAACAGTTACCACCTGCACAACAGACTGAGCAGACACACCTGGTCACAAACTTCCCCACTAAGGCGTATTGTGTTTTTAAAATATATATATATATATATAGTTATTTCAGATTTGCATTTGTACATGCAAATTAGCATGTGCCAATTTTATGCAAATCTCTGTTGTCATTCCAACCACCCTACACACAGACTTTTGGGCGATGTATAAGGGCCCACCCCAAAGATGCCACCATGCAGCCGCTTCCAATTTATATTTGCCTCATGTGAATTGACATGAGCTTAAGTGCTGCAGTAATACTGAAATTCATCCAAACCTCTGAGCTGACGCAGATGCTAGCCTAGGAGCTGCTGGGTCAAATCCCACTGGGGAGATTTGGGTCAGTCATCTTCTTAAATATATCTCTGATTTATTCTTTAACACAGGCCTTTGCTGTCCTGCTTGCATTGCTTGAGTGGAGTGTTCAAACCCATCTATTATTGCTGAGTTAATTAAACATAAAAGCTCAATCATAAGAGACCAAAGTCACTCTGGTTTAAGACACAGCCCTGGTGGTACTGAACAAATGGTTATTGAGGGAGATAAATATGGATAAGAACATCCATCTAGTCCATCTAGTCCAGCACTCTGTTCACACAGTGGCCAGTCAGCTGCCCACAGGAAACTCAAAAACAGCACCCTCCCATACATATTTCCCAGCAACTGGGGTACATAGACATTCTGCCCCTGATACTGGAGGTAGCATGTAGTCATCAGGACTAGTAGCCATCGATAGTCTTATCCTCCATGAATTTGTCTAACCCCCTTTTACAACCTATTCATAGTCAAACTATGCGCTGTTTGAAGAAGTACTTCATTTTCTCTGTCCTGAATCTCCCACCAATCAGTTTCATGGGATGACCCCAGGTTTTGTAAATATGAGAGAGCACGGGAAATGTCTCCCTATCCACTTTCTCCACACCATGCATAATTTTGTACATGAACGGGCAACGTCTTCAGTTTGTATAGTTCGCAACACTTCAGGCAAAAAGCTGGCATTTTTCATAGTGGTTAAATATTTGATCAGTTATGCTTTTTTCTAAATGTTTGTTCTTGTTTACAACTCATGGAAATTGTTTCATAGCACATAGTAGAAAAGTACAAGAGAATCCTGGCCCCAGTTACGTTCTAGTACGTCTCTACAAATCTGGCATAAGGACTCCAGCGAAGTTAGTTTAGTATAAGACTGAAGCCTAGTTTTCAAAAATGGTAGATGAGGTAAACCTGTGTACTAAACTCATAAAACCAGTATGTCAGACAGAAAGTTACCCAACAGCCCCTTCTTGGTGACATCTTGTTTTTCTTTGTGCTGGGAAGGTTTTTGTATGGATGTCAGAGGAGCATTTAGCTATGAAATCCCCCACATGCTGTGGTACAGCCTAGACATAGCCTTACAACTGTTTGCAAAAACTATGACTTAGAGCCAAACTGCACATTACATCTAGCTAAGGGTTGTTGGTTTTTTACTCTAGTGTAAGAGCATGTGGCCAAAATTTAATTGGGGTCACCTCACACCGGGAGAGGAGGATTAAACCTTCCCCCACCCACTGTTTGCTTCCAAAATTCCTTCTTCCACACATACACAGAGGCTTCCCCCCACCTTTTGCATCCCTGAGCGGTTTTTCCAGAAGCGAAGGGTATGTGAGAAGTTTAATCCTTCTCTTCTGGAGTGTGGTAGTCCCAAACCAAATTGGGACCATGCACATCTACATTAGAGTTGTTGTTGTTAATGGTAAGCCTTAGCTACGTGCTGTGCAAACATGCAGTTTGGCTCTTAGAGCAATGTTTTTCATTTTGTTTCTACACACCCTCCAACAGCTGCCAGGGCAGGGTGACCAGATAAAATCCAGGTCAGGGCTCATGTCACTTTAACAGTTGTAGAGAAAAGGGAATTTCAGCCAGTGTCATTTGTATGCAATTAGTTCCTGGTGAAATTCCCTCATCACAACGGTTACAGTTGCAGGGGCCCTGCCTTCTTTTGTATACAGTCACACTAGTATAGTGGCTGCAACTTTAACTGTTGTGTTGAAGAGGGAATTTCACCAGGAACTAACTGCATACAAATGACACTGGCTGAAATTCCCTTTTCTCTACAACTGTTAAAGTTACATGAGCCCTGACCTGGATTTTATATGGCCAGCCTATGCCAGGGTCCTTGTTTCCATAGTTCCAGTATGATATATGCCATGGGCCTCCTGTACTGGCTAGCTGTGACAACCGCTCTCACCATTTCAATTTCCCACAATGCCTCACAGCTGAGGGGGGAAATGTTTGAAGCAACTTAATGTGGGGAGGTTGCCTCTCCCGCACACCCCTTTCAAGGTCAAAATAAAATTCCACACTCCACTTCATACATTATGGTGACCAGATAAAATCCAGGTCAGGGCTCATGCAACTTTAACAGTTGTAGAGAATAGGGAATTTCAGCCAGTGTCATTTGTATGCAGTTAGTTCCTGGTGAAATTCCCTCTTCATCACAGCAGTTAAAGGTGCACGCACGCACTATACTAGAGTGACCCTATACAAAAGAAGGCAGGGCCCCTGCAACTTTAACTGTTGTGATGAAGAGGGAATTTCACCAGGAACTAATTGCGTACAAACGACTCTGGCTGAAATTCCCTTTTCTGTACAACTGTTAAAGTTACATGAGCCCTGACCTGGATTTTATCTGGTCACCCTATCATACATGAATAAACAAAAGTACATGAATAAACAAAAGTGGTTGCTCCCAATATATTTGTTTCGGACCTCATTCTGTGTAATGTGTAGAAGGGCTTTAAAACATCCAAGAACCCACCAGAAGATCCTAGGCCTACAGCTTATCAAAATGGTCGCCCAATTGACCAGGATAGGAGAGCTGTCAAAATGCTGCCTACCAAAAGATTTTGAGAAATCTGGCAGCATTCCTTCCTTACAGATGTTTAGAAATGAATTTTCCTGCCACAAAAATGATCCCAGGGCTCTGCTCATTTGTGACTGAGGGGAACAGGCCTCCTTTGAAGCAATTTTAAATGCGCTGCAATACACCGTGAAGAAATCCCTTCAAACATCTTTCCCTCT
This sequence comes from Anniella stebbinsi, assembly GCA_029215795.1. Classification (NCBI taxonomy): domain Eukaryota; kingdom Metazoa; phylum Chordata; class Lepidosauria; order Squamata; family Anniellidae; genus Anniella; species Anniella stebbinsi. Next base: position 357,060,318 of record JARDYH010000002.1, on the reverse strand, counting down.
CAAGCATTTGTTGTTCTGTCTCCCGTTGTGGAAATGAAGACTGTTTACATAAGTGTTTTTTCCAGGCAGGCCTTGGCAAAAATTTCCTTGTGAAGTATCAAGTAAGAGAAACCGCTTGCGCTATTGGAGAAGGTGTTCCCTGGCAAAACTGCAGATTCATAGTCGCCTCAGAGGGAGTAAGTATCCATATGCCTCCTCTTCCAAATGTATGTCACTGTGTAAGCTCTGCAGAAGGTGGCACAACACAGAGGATAGCAAGAAAACAGACACAGGAGTGCCTGCCTTCAGCTATGGGAAGGGGGACTGGAAGCATTAGGGTGACCATATGGAAAGGAGGGCAGGGCTCCTGTATCGTTAACAGTTGCCTAGAAAAGGGAATTTCATCAGGTGTCATTTGTAGGCATGCAGCACCTGATGAAATTCCCTCTTCATCACAACAGTTAAAACCACAGGAGCTATACCAGTGACCAGATACAACAGAGGGCAGGGCTCCTGCAGCTTTAACTGCTGTGATGAAGAGAGGGATTTCACCTGGTGCTGCATGCCTACAAAGGACACCTCATGAAATTCCCTTTTCTATGCAACTGTTAAAGATACAGGAGCCCTGTCCTCCTTTCCATATGGTCACCCTAGGCAGCATGGATGTTGCTACGCCTGGGCCCATGGGTCACTGGCCCCAAATCTATTTCCTAGAGGCCTGGATCTATTTCCCAGAGCCCTGAGTGTCCGTTGGTTCCAATGGAGGGTTTATTCTTAGTTTAATTCCCATACAGGAACAATTTTCCAGGGGGATTGCAGCTGGGGAGGGAAAGGTAAACTCTCCCCTCCCTGCATCCTGCAGCACACACATACGCACCCCAGATCTATCACTTCATAGCAATTAAGCTTTTTCCACTGGTTGGGATGATCTGGGGAAGGGTGCAAATTAATTGAAGCATTTATTTTAGTTGAGAGAAATTAATTCACCAATTTTGCCTCCTTGAAATATAAATAAATCTTAGTAATTATTTCTATATTTGCATATATAATTATAAATCACATGCAAATTTTATGCATATCTGTGTCCTATGGGCCTTAGCCCCAAATCATTTGGGGCTAGCAACACCCTTGGCTGGCAGAATAGTCATGTGCAAGAAGACACTGGATGCGATTAGAAATGCGATCATGGGAAAACTGTGTGCATTGGCACCAATTACTTTGTTGTCCTTAGCAAGGGTGGCAAGGATAAGAAGAATACATGTGCTTCACACACAGGTAAGTTACAGTACATAGCTGTAATCCACACTAATATGTGAAGGTCTTCCTACTCCCAGATGGACCTGTTTGGATAGGTTCTGAGATTCTCGCCCTCGGTGTCCCTGCCTTCAGAAGAGAGATGGGTGATGAGTGACAGTGGCCTTTGGAGTGATAGCCCATTTATCATGGTCAACCTCTTTATCTTAGTGCCCTATTTATCAGAGACTGATGATGACCATAGCCTTTTGGTGGTGATGCCCCTGTTATAAATTGTCCCACCCAGAGATGGTCACACTTAACATCTTTGTTAGAACATAAGAGAGCCCTGATGGATCAGACCAAGGGTCCAGCTAGCATTCTGTTCACACAGTGGCCAACCAGCTGTCGACCAGGAACCCACAAGCAGGACACGGATGCAAGAGCACCCTCCCACCCATGTTCCCCAGCAACTGGTGTTTGTTTGTTTGTTTATTTATTTATTTATTTATTTATTACATTTGTATACCGCCCCATAGCCGAAGCTCTCTGGGCGGTTTACATGGGATTAAAAACAATTAAAAACAATATACAAAAATTAAAACAGCAAAAACATACAACATACACACAATCTGTACATTTAAAAACCACTTCAACACTTCAAAAAAAAAAACTACAAAAACAAAACAAAACAAACCCAGGCTCTTTAGATATTGCCAAATGCCTGAGAGAAGAGGAAAGTCTTGACCTGGCGCCGAAAAGATAACAATGTTGGCGCCAGGCGGGCCTCGTCGGGGAGATCGTTCCACAATTGGGGAGCCACCACAGAGAAGGCCCTCTCTCTTGTTGCTGACCTCCGAGCTTCCCTCGGAGGAGGCACTCAGAGGAGGGCCTTAGATGTTGAACGTAGTGTTCGGGTAGGTTCATGTCGGGAAAGGCGTTCCATCAGGTATTGTGGTCCCAAGCCGTGTAAGGCTTTATAGGTTAAAACCAGCACCTTGAACCTTACTGCCTCTGACACTGGAGGAAGCACATAGCCATCAGGACTAGTAACTTTGGTAGCCTTGTCCTCTGGCTTGTTGTGGTATTTTAGGCACCTCATGAAGTCTTTTTTATTTGCTGATGCTTTTTAACGAACCAGAATCCAGAATAATTCATGTGACTGCTGTTTTATCACATAGTGGGAAAAGGAGGTTTTTGCTGTTGGAGTCGCTGCTGTTCCATTTGCTATATTGTATTATTATTTTATGCTTTTTTGAGTTTAAAATTCATACGATTCTTATTGGCTGTATTTAAAAATCGTTTTGTACATCACTTTGGGGGAAATAGTTGAAAAGCGGGTTACAGATTTTTGAAATAAGCTAACGAATATCTAAACATCTACGGTCCCCTCTACAAGGATTCGCTTTTGTGCCTGGTTAGCCGATTATGCGCATAATCGCTGAAGCGCATTTACGCCTAATACCTCTGCACAAGAGGCGGCAAGAGGCGGCGAAGCGCATTAAGGGATGACCAAAATGCGCTTTACAAGTAGTTAATGCGCATAATTGCCTGTTCACATAGTCAAAATGCGCTTTAACGGCCGGAGCAAAATAAAACTCGCTGTTTAACGCGCATTCGATAATGCGCATAATCGGAGAGAAAACGCGCCTCTACGCCCGATTTGCGCTCCGTTCTTGTAGAGGTAAAAAAATTTAAGCGCCTTGAAAGAGCTTTAAACCTCTCTTGTAGAGGCAGCCTACATAACTGGTTCACAGATTATCCACATGCAGGACTGGACACTACCACCATGAGCTCCTTGGGAGAAACACAAGTTATACCACATAAAACAAACAAATAAACAAACAAACACATGCATACATCACACATGCAACACCATTCAGTGTGGTTGTCTGTTCACATGATAGCTAGCCCACATGAACAAAGCCCTTACTGCCCTAGCAAAGCAGCTGATGGATTGAGGTGCTAAAAAAGAGGTATTTGCTGCTGGCAAATTGACAGACTTTCATTCCCATGTTAACCCCATCTTTTACAGGGATCAATATATTTGCTATTAACTCCATATCAGACTTGTCCATATACTCTTTCAAATAACTAACCAAGATTATCAGAGCTTCAAATACCCTGCCATTTCATGAATTACGTTTAAGCAGTTTTCCAGTGAACATTAATCTTTTCTTCTTTTTATGAAGCCACCAACAATGGATAAAATCCATTCCTCTTAAGCACATTTTCAGCAACAATCTGTTATATGATAACAATTTTTTGCTTCCTTACTTTCAACATTATATTAATCCTTCATGTAAACAAATCAGAGAATCTCAGGATATCTGTATAAAGGAGTCATGCCTGGATAAGTTCAGGATGAACTCACTGTAAAATGATAGTTTAAAAAGAATTACTTCGCTAGATCAGCTCATGGATCAAATATAATTCACGTATTTATTTTGCAGCTACATACGCTCTGCTTGATGAAATCACCTGAAGGGATTTATGAAGTTTAAAAATACATCCTAAAATGATAAAACAGGAAGTCAATAAAATACATTAAAAAATATCAGTTAGAAGTCATTGGGCTGGATCCAGATTTAGGTTTATGAAACTGGGAGGTGGAAGTAGACTTACCCATCCCTTTCTCCCCATAACAGTCTCTCCAGCCCCATCCACGGAAGGCAGATCCTAGCAATGGCAAAGGACCAGTAGTAAAATGGTGGCACTCGCAGATAATACCTTCAGCAATTTTCAACAGAACTCTCATGCAGCTGCCAGCAAATGCTTTAGAAATAAACATTTTTATTTGTTGACAGAATAACATAAAGGCTCTCCTTTATGAGGGTGTTTCATAGTGGAGATGCAGCAACAGAAAAAGCTCTACTCCTTGTCCTCACTAATTTAACTTGGGAAAAAGACAGAACATGCAGCGGAGCATCCCCCTTACAACTCAGAGGCCTGGTTTGGATGTAACATGAAGCCCCTATGGGTAAATATCCTTGCGGGGCTTCTCATTGTGTCTGCAGTTACCATTCTGAATATTCGAGGTACAGCGATTACATATGAACCCAGCGAGGATAAGTTGTTAGTGTGATAGATAAGCCACCCGCAACCCAAAAATAACCCATGGGTTCTTGCTCTTTTGTTTCTTCTTGTAGGACTCAGGTGAGTGTACAGCTGAAGTTCACCTTGATGCCTCTCTAAGCCTTTCCAGTGTTCAACAGACATGCAAACTTAAACCAGGTATGTAAATTTTAACTTGGCGTCAGAAGATGGATTGAATTGGAATGGTTAGAAATGGCCAAAAGTGTGGTCCACGTTGATGCACATAAAGCAGCCTTCCGCAATCTGGTACCCTCCCAATGTGTTGGACTATAACTTCCACCATGCACCCACATTAACCATGCTGGCTGGGGGATGATAGGAGTTGTAGTGTGTACACATCTGCAGGGCAGCAGGTTGGGGAAGACAAGTGTAAGGAAACATTCCCCAAGAAAATCTGGCATGGAAGTATCACTTAGAGATTTGATTAAAGGGCCTTCTTGGTAGCTGTTCCCAGGCTGTAGAACTCCCTGCCAAGGAAGGCTAGGTTCGCTCCCTCTCTGCTGTCCTTCTGCTGGCAGACAAAGACCTTTTTATTCAAGCAGGACTTTGACATGTATGCAGAGCTGTTGGGTTGAATGTTGTGTTTATTCTGTTATTGTTGTGTTTTAATCAAGTTTTATTTTTGATTGTAAGCAGCCATTTTTCTTGGTAGAAAGGTGCGGTACAAATGAAATAAAATTACAAATAAGTAAGTACCTCAAGCTTGATTTCATGATGTGTTAATTCAGTACACCCAGGGCAAGACTGAGTTCAGATGTCAGAGGGTCCCTTTCTCTTTTTTTAAAAAAAATGTATGGGTGGCTTTCCACTAGACAATATGGTTGTAATTTGCAAAGAAATTTCTACCCTTAAAAATACTATAAAGAAACGATTAGTAGAACAGGTACATTATGGGAGATCTAGCTATTTCCCCATGATTGGAGGACTATACGCGGAACAGAGGTGGGCAACTTGTGGACCTCCCGATGTTTTGGCCTTACATCTCCCATCTTCCCTAGACATCATTCCTAATTGTGAGGGATGATGGAAGTTGCAGGCCAAAATATCTAAAGGGTCACAAATTGCCCACCCCTAACGTTGAAGATACGGGGGGGGGGGGGGAGTTGCATACATCAACTGGTATTTACCACAAGGCAGAAATAATATATTTCCCAGGATGCACTGATTTGTGAGTTAACTAGGAAAATAGGCCACAGACTAGGGCAGGAGTAGAGATAAGGAACTATAGGAGGCTGGCAGGACCAGCGGTATAATGCAGTGGTCTTCAACTGACAGGTCGCGACCCAAAAGTCGGTTGTGAGATCAGCCCAGGTCTTGGCAAAATTGTCGTCGCCATGTTGGGCATGGAGAAAATTGTGAAAGTGGCTCCTATGTTGCAGGTTAGGAGTCTGAGGTAAGTCTCGGGTCTGGACCAGTTGAAGACCACTGGTATAGCGGAATCAGGATTCGCAAGGTCAAAGCATTGGAATCTCTGGATTAACTGGGATAATGATGCCATCTGCCAGCACCCTCAGGCTTCTCTATTCTGAGTTTAGCTGCAATCTTCACAGTAGCTGGTGGGGATATTTATTTTCCCAGCAGCAGTATATTGTTGTGAGCTATCCCTGTTATAATGCAAAGTAGGATGCTCTGTGGGTCTGGGCTTGGTCTTGAGTGGGTAATGAAGACCCATTCCTTTTACAAAAGAACTGCTCCTGGTGGACATAAAAACTGGTAGAACTAGTTTCTTGACTTTTTAGATAAAAGAAACTCCTGGAAAATCTTGAGCTGGAAGCCTTATACTGTTTGGGGGCCGTTTCTCATGCAATCTCAGGCCTCTACAGCCAAAGTCCAACATGCTAACAACTACATGTAGTTGTTTTATGTAATTTATTTTTAGGCTTTTGTGGTTTAAATTTTTGTATATTTGTTTTTAAATGTTCAATGTTTTTAATTTTTGTAAACCACCCAGACAGCTTTGGCTATGGGGCAGTATATAAATGTAATAAATAAATAAATAACCTTTTGCCAGATCCCTATTCTATGACAGTCAGGTGGTCCTAATTAATTGGTTATTATGCTATGTACTGCCGATCTTTGGGTGATACACACACACATATCCACACAGCTGTCTGCACTGTGGACTCCCCTCGGCAGCCAGGCTATGGGACTGCCATGATGAGTGCCTGCATTTCAAAATTTACAGGGTCAAAATTTACAGGATGAGAATGAACAACTGGAGCAATTGGCTAACAAATCCTGACTGAGCATTATGCATGGTGTCCAGAATGTGGATAGAGAGACATTTTCCTCCTTCTCTCAAAATAACAGAACCTGGGATCATCCCATAAAGCTGATTGGTGGGAGATTCAGGACAGATTAAAGGGAGGACTTCTTCACACAGCACATAATTAAACTATGGAATTCGCTACCACAAGATGTAATAATGGCCACCAATTTGGATTGCTTCCAGAGGGGGTTGGATTAATTCCCGGAGAAGAAGGCTATTGATGGCTACTAGTCCTGATAGCTATGTGCTTCTCCAATATCAGAGGCAGTAAGCCTGTATAAACCAGAGGCTGGAGAACATGGGTGGGAAGGTGCTGTTGCACCATGTCCTGCTGGCGGTTCCCTGGTGAACAGCTGGTTGACCACTGTGTGAACAGAGTGCTGGACTAGATAGACACTTGGCCTGATCCAGCAGGGCTCTTCTTATGTTCACTTCTTATGTTCACAAAGTGAACAGAGGAGCATGTTCCCCTGGCAGAGGGGGCCCAATTTATGAAGACTAAGAATCAGCACTGCTTGAAAGCATCTAAGTTTTGTTTTTTATCTACCAGCAAGTCTAACTTGCTTCAGACATATTTATAAGGCAATGGTGACACCTAGTTGTCACTGACACTGAATGGCAGGTGTGTGTACTCCACATGGGGATTTTCTGACTTGTTTCTTAAAGCTTAAACCAAAATTATATGCACCGGGTATGTTAGCTGTGCACCACTGGCAAAATATAGTTGTGATTCTAAAGCCTGAGAACAGTTCCTCATTGTTTTTGAAGAAAGATAAAAGTATGAATAACCTTCCCCTACTCATCCAAATTGATTGAATGGCATTTACCATATATCCAGGCTAATTTGTTATGATCTGAATAAATTCACATGGCAGCGGAGTGGGGGATTAATAATTGAGTCAGATTGCCAAGTTCAAGCCTAGCAACGATGCATTTGTTTATAGCAGGAATGGGAAGAAGCTACCACGTGATCTACTGGTCTGGGTGATTTGCAATACATCTGGCAAGGGGTCTTGACTCCCAACTAAAAAGCCTTTGCCCCCTAAATTAGCTTGCTGAAAAAGAATGCTGGGTGGGGAGGGACCCAGGAGTGGGTTTTTGTGTGAACAGAATTGTGAGCTTGGTTCTGCTACTGATCACAAGTGCCTGGGCTGAGCATGTGCTCAGGGGCACCCCGTTCCTTAATTCTTAGCATATGTCTGCGTGCCTGAGCCACTATTTTGCCCCTGGCTCCAACGGGTGGATCTCAGAGTTCAAGTAAAACCAAAGTAGATCCTACAAGCCTGAAGCCCTGCTCTCCCTTGGTTTACAGTGCTTACTGCTGCGGTGCCTTCCAGCTTATTCCTTCAGTCATCTTCACATTCACTAAACTTGCATATTCACATTTTCCAAAAGGACTGTAAGGGCGAAACTATATTAGATGTCAGAGAACTATGATTGAATCTCTTTTTTCTTGAAATATCTATTCAAAACATCTGCCCAATGCAGTGGGGAGCGTTGAATTGGAAAATTCCCTACCATTATTTCTCTGGTGTGAACAGCATTCCCACTACTTGCTATTTGCCCCCCCCCAAAAAAAGAATGTCTGTCTTTTGTTACCTGTTGGTTACCTGAAAGACATATTACCTGTCCATGTATTGTGTAGTGAAGCTGAAGCTGCGTTTACTTGCCAACATTGGCCTGTGGTGTTTTATTTGCTTGGCTTTCAGCTCCAGGGAAGGTGACAATCTCCCAATCTCCATGTCTCGGCTGCTGGCAACCCATAGATACCAAGAACCTGGAACTGCAGCCTGTTGTGAGCTACGGCATAGAACTATTTAACAACAGAAGTAACGAGACCGCCCTTTTTGATGTTGGAAAAATATTAAAAGGGCAGCGTCAGGTTCGTATGTGGTGTAAGAATGACCCATCTTCATTTTGCAGAAGGAGGCTCTCCGGAGACATTTATGGTCAGGTCTGCAAAAAGCAGGTGTCCAGAAAGCTAGGGAGAGAAAGGGGGAAATTCCATCCACATTTTATACTTTCAGAAGTGTTAAAAAAAATTTTTTTAAAAAAGCCCTATAAGATGACTAGATGGAAAGTCAGGCAAAATACAAATATTATTTCTGATGATGGCAATGCAGTTTTGTTTAAGCTGTTCCCCCACTCCATCACCACCCACCACCTCCCAATCAGTTACTTTAGTGACTCACTTGCAAACTCTCCTAAATGTTTGTTTTCCAGGTGGTCGCTGGATGGAATTACAAAGCTGAGTATTCGATAAAAAAAACAAATTGTTCCAAGGACGAATTTCCAAATCTGACTCCAGCATGCAAAATCATTCCTGGAGATGTAAGTGATCCTGTTTGTATGTACTGCTATCCCCCAAAATATAAAGGTTCCAGAATTCAGAGGGGGGGGGGAATAAATCTGAAATAAGGCAGAGACATGGGTGGGGGGAGTGTATACTAGGGATGTGCATTGGATTCATCTGAAGCCCAAGCAGAATCAGTCCACTTCAGTTCGATTCTAGAGCTTCCCGAGGTGAAGTCAGCTTCCCTCCAAACTGAACCAGAACTGAAGCTGAAGGAGGCTTCATTGCCATCTAGTGTTTCGCAAATGTGGAAACTTTGAGCATCCTTAAAAGAGTGATTTACAGCATGCTCATGATTGGCCACTCACAGTTGGCGAGTCCATTACATGATGTTGTCAACAACCATGACGTCTGCCGTGCTGTCCCTGGGGAATCGTACATTTTTAAAAACCACAGATAATGTGGTAGTATCCAGATATCACAGGATCTCTTTGCCTCTAGATGGTGCTGTCTTATTAAAACACAATGGGTTTTTTTTGAGAAGGGAACAAATTACGTGGTCACAAGTGAAGAAGCGTGTTGTGATGATGGGGATAAATAACAATATACAAAAGTTAAAAATATAATTAATTAGATTTCAATATTAAAACATTTTCACATTTAAAATATATATTTAATTTAAAAAATCTTAACATAGATGGCAGTCCACATTATTCACCAAAGACCTGCCAGAATAATACCCTATTTATCCTATGCAAAGTTTCCTGAGAGTAACAAAACTCTCATTCATGCTTGCTTCTCACTGCATAGGTTCAACCTGTGTAACACATTGAACTGGACTAGGTCTAGGCCCAGAAATACTCCTATATATATAGCAGTACTCATTTAGAACAGCCTTCCCCTACCTCGTGCACTCCAGATACGTTGGGCTACAAATCCCCCACCCAGCATTATTTATTTATTTATTGCATTTCTATACCGCCCAATAGTCTCTGGGCGGTTTACAAAAATAGCATGTTATACTATTTATTATGCTGGATATCCCAACAACCTTCTGACTGGTAAGGCACTGGTATTCCCATTTTACAGAATGGAAAAAAAAACTAAAGGTGAAAGAGAGAGCAAGAGAATTAACTAAGATGACAATAACGTCAGGACAGAGGTGGGAACTGAACTCCTGTCTAACTACTGGACTACAACAGTTTTTTTTTCCTCCAGGGACTTTCTGATGTGCAGCAAAAGCGCTTCAGGAAACAAGAGCGTAATAAGTCGTGCTTTTCCTCTTGGCAAAGAGAGCTACGTTGGCGCACTTGCCAAAAGAAATAAAAAGATTAAGAGAGCAAGCAATTTAACTTCAGGCAGAGATTTCCATTAAAAGGAAGTTATTAAGTAATCCTCTACAGTATGCATCTGCACTGGAGGAGGGAACCTTCAAGTGGCAATATTAGTGTACACACACACACACACACACACACACACACATATTCCAGCCAGGTTTGCTTGAAACTTACCAGCTCCCGCACTGTATTAGGAAACAGCTGATTTGCTTGCTCTAGCCTTGTGCAGTTCTTCCTCCCCATTCCCCTATTAGTAGTCATGGCTGGATTAAGATGGACGGGGAACCTGGGTTAGTAGAAGGAAGTATGATTCTTTTCCCACAAGACTGTGACCTGCATATCTTTTTAAGCAAATATGCAGATGAACCCATGCCTGTATGGCAGAGATATAAATTAAGAGAGATCCCAAACAAACCATAAGATCATGAGAGCCAGTATGGAGCAGCAGTTTAGAGACTTGGATGCAGAAGGTTGCCTTCGTGACACCACTTTACTGCCACTTTGGAGAAAACCCCGTGGTTTTGCTGCTGCGGGGTAAGGGCAGGAAATCCCCATGGCAGAGGGGGGCATGGGCTTTCCAAGTAGCCCCAGCGGCCATTGAGCTCATGGAGCTTGCCCTCTGCCCGGCCCTTCCGTGCATCCCCTCGACCTACTATGAGGCTTGACCCGCCCCGGAATGCCCCCAACTTCAAGGTGCAGCAAAGTCACCACCAACAGACAGTGTGAAAAAGGTGATGACCATGCATTAAAAGGAAAAGCTGCAGTAAGCCGGGGGCGGTGTCCGCATAGTTTCATCGGACCACCCCATGATGGCTACAAGTTGGCAGCTGTGTCGTACAAATGATGCAGTGCCACTTCATAGCCACCACATAATAATAAATAAATAAATAAATAATTGTATTTCTTACCCGCCTCTCCGTTTGGTTCGAGGCGGGGAACAACAGTAAATATTAAATATGATAAAATACATAAAACTGATTAAAAACATGGCAAACATCATTAAAACTGCATTAAAACATCATTAAAAACATCCTAAGACATTCTAAGTTTACCACAGAGTATACAGGGCATATGGACAGCCCCCAGGAAATAAATCATGCCTCCTGGTTGGGTTTAGGAATGGTAACTTTATTTCTATTCCATGTTTCTGTATAAGTTCTGCCAGCCTTGCACTACACCATATGGTGAGTGCAGCTGCATCTATTTATCTGAGTTTTTGGCATGAGGCTGTTTGTTTACATTTTGGGAGTTCCTTTGCTGAGTAATCCTAGCACTAGAGCAATCAGTGAACCTTCCAAAGAAAAACCTTGTGCACTTCCTGCCTTCTGTGCTGGAGGGCACATCTAGTTAAGTTTTTCAAGCACACCACAGCATCATTATCCATACCCCATTGATTTACCTTCAGGTCTCTATTGCTCTATTGCCATTCCCTCTTCCCAGAGAAACCTGGGAATGATAGTTTTCTGAGGAAGGGGCTAGAGGTTGGGAATTCTCATCACCCTCAGCAAGATACTTTGATTACAATTCTGTCTCACCCCATTTTGTTGGATGGAACAAAGAAATTCTTCTTTTGGTGCTAGGGAGCTTCTCTACATTAAAAACAACAACAACACTGTTTTCTGCTTCCATTTTCATTCTGGAATTGCAATCAGCTCAATTACACAGGCGGCCAAAGGTGGCCACATGGCTTGGATTCAATGCTGCCTATCTTTGCAGCCTCCATTCAAAACAGCACTATCTGGTGGTGGAATTATAACACAACGCCACCTTTACAAGGGGGAGATTTACGGATTATTTTTTAAAAGAACTGATTATCTCTGTGTTTTCTAACAGCATGTGGGGGGATAGCACAAGAGATGTCCTGGCTTTTGATTATGTCATGTCATCGACCCACAAGCCTCCGTGAGTGGCCAGTCACAGGCGCGCTATAAATCGCTCATTTAGAGAAGTCCTTAGTAATGGTCTATAAATAAAGCTAGTTTTGAAAATCTCCACTCCCCTATAAGGAAGAAAAAAAGAATTTGATTAGGGGAAGAAAGGGGAATATCACCAATATTCAGCAGACTATATTCTCTTTCCCTACTGCACTTCCTTTTCCGATGTAGCCAAGAAGGCCATATCTTGAAATGGGTCATCTAGAAGGATGACGCTTGAGACGTAAAGACTGAAAAGAATATTTGCGTTTGTGTTCAAGACTTAGTGGTCACTTCATTTCTTTTCCTTCCTTTTTGTCCCACTCCAGCGTGAAGGTATCTGCAAAGTCACTGCCTATGTGCACTTTACGGACAAGCTTGTGAGCGCTACACAGACCTGCAAACTTCAAGGTTTGTCATTGTTCCTCCCATGCTTCATAAACACTTGGAGTTTCACACATTTACACTGTACGTATGTATTCAACTCTGTGGGCACCTCTGGTCTGTCTTTTTCATTCCCAGTACCTCAGGAAAACTTTGAAAAAATTGCACAAGTCCATACAGGAGGGTCTGTGAACCGCTATTACCCATGATAGCTAAATTGAACCATCAGTATATTTCTGACTACTGGATGCTGGAAATAAGTTGGAGAGATCATCGCCTTTACGGTCTGGTTGTGACTGCCCAGAAGCAAGTGACATATTTGTTTCCCTGAGTTGGATGCAAATATTGGGAGTTAATATACATCATCTCCATGTGAGAACTTAGTTTTGTTTTGGAGAGAATACAGTAATTTGTTTTGTTTTGGCCAGAATACAGTCTAATGGAACACAGCATTCATTCTTTCAAGCCAAACAGATAAGGAAGAAGTAAGTGGCTAGTGGCACCTGTTGACAGCATTATAGAATGCAGCTTAGGACAAGGCAGCCATTGGGGATGAAAGAGTAGCCCCCATAACATCTACTGCTTCATGAATTACCTGTGTGGGGACAAAATAAATAATAGAAACTCAGCTAGAATGTATACCCCAGGTCAGGAAAAATAGCACCAAAAGGTAGCACCGAATAGTCACCAGGTGGTTAATCAGCAGTGTCTATTACAGAAAAGATGGCTTCCTTCAGAAACTGGAAGTCTTGCCAATGTGAGGAGTACAAAAAGGAACACCAACTCGCACAATGGAAATGCAAGCATGCAATAAGAGATGCAAAACAACTATTTTGAGGAATATATTGCTAACAAAATAAATAAATAAATAAATATTTAAATACAGCACAAGCAGGAAACTGTCGAGAGAGGAAGTTGGTCTGTTGAGTGACAATGGAGTCATAAAGGAGAATAAGCTGATTTCACAGAAGACAAATGATTTTTTTTTAGTATGTCTGCACTGTAGAAGATGTAGGGCAGATACCTGTGTCTGAACTGATATTTTCAGGAAGGAAGTCTGAGGAACTGAGGCAAATAGTGGTGATAATAGATGACGTTCTAGATCTTATTGACAAATTGAAAGCTATTAACTCAGTGGGACGAGACGGTATCCATCCTAGACTTCTTAAAGGACTCAAATGTGAAATTGCTGATCTTCTAACATAAATATGTAACATGTCTCTACCATCAACTTCTGTACAAAAGAATTGGAGAATGGCAAATGTAACACCAATCTTTGGTGGGTCCAGGAGGGATCCGGGAAATTACAGGCCAGTTAGCTTAGTGTCCATTCTGTGTAAATTGATTGAAACTATTATTAAAGATAAAATTATTAAGCATCTAGAAGGACATGCTCTGTTGAAAAGAATGAACATGGGTTTCTCAAAACTATATCCTTCCTCAATAATCTTTTAGAGTTTTTTGAGTGTGTAGATAAAATATGGACAAGGCCGATCTGGTAGACCTGGACTTTAAAAGCCTTTTGATAGAGCCCCTCACCAAAGAGCCCTGAGCAAATGTAACAGTCATGGAATAAGAAGAGAGGTCCTCTTATGGATTGGTAACTAGTTAAAGAAGAGAAAGCAGAGAGTAGGAATAAATGGCAACTTGTACTACCAAACTATTTAAGGTAGTTAAACCAAAAGGGGTTACGAAGAGCTCCAAAAGAATATTTCCAAACTGGAAAAAATGGGTGTTACAATTAGGGATGTGCACTGGATCGGATCCGATCCACGATCCGAATCCGATCCAGAGGGAAATCGGATAAATTATCCGATTTCCGATCCAACAGCTGGATCGGCCGATCCAATCCAAACTGATCCGAAAAGGTTCCAATCTGGTTCGGGCGGATCGGTGGATCGGCGGGGGCCCGCTGGCGCCCACCACCGCTTCCATCGGCGGGCGCCAGCGGGCGCCCGCCGATGAAAGTGGACAGCGGGGGGGGGCACGGAGGGGAGGAGGGGGGCCCTTACCTTTCCGGGACGTCCGCTCCCGTCCGGCGCCGGCGGCTACTACCAGCAGGCTTCGCAGCCTGCTCCAGGGTGGCGCGCCCGGCGCGCTACTCTAGAGCAGGCCGCAAAGCCCGCTGGCAGTAGCCGCCGGCGCCGGACGGGAGTGGACGTCCCGGAAAGGTAAGCAGTGGCAGGGGGGAGGGGGCTTACCCCCCCGCCGGGACCATCCGCTTCTATCCGCTGGCGCCCGCGGGCACCAGCGGATGGAAGCGGATGGCCCCAGGGGGGAGTAGGGGGCGCGGGGGAGGGGGCTTACCTGCCAGGGATGTCCACAGTGGACGGCCCCGGGGGGGGAGGGAGTTAGGCCCCCCCCTCACCCACCCGCCGCCATTTTTTCCTCATAGACTTGCATTGCAATGCAAGTCTATGGGGAAAAAATGGCGGCCGATTCCAAAATTTCCGATTTTTGGATCGGGATCGGACTCGATCTGGTCCGGGGGGCCTCCGATTTTGTCCGATCCAATCTGTGACAAAATTGGAGGTCCCAATCCGGGTCCCGATCCGATCCGGGGGGTCCGTGCACACCCCTAGTTAAAATGTCAAATACAGTTCAATGTAAGCAAGTGAAAAGTGATGCATAGTAGGGCAAAAGACCACAAAAAAACCACTCCAACTTCATGCATACACTGATGTAGCTAGTGATGACTGACCAAGAAAGAGATCTTGGGGTTGTGGTGGACAGATCGATGAAAATGTTGACCCAATGTGTGGCTGATGTGAAAAAGCAAATTCCATTTAGGCACAATTAGGAAAGGAATCTAAAATTAAACTGCCAATATCATAATGGTCTTCTATAGATCTATTGTGTGACCACACTTGGAATACTGTGTACAGTTCTGGTTATCACACCTAAAAAAAGGATATTGTAGAGTTCAAAAGTTGCAGAAAAGGTCAACCAAAATGAGGAAATGTTTAAACAACTGGGACTGTTTAGCTTAGAAAAAAGGCAAATAAGAGAAGGCATAACAGGGATGTACAAAATTATGTATGGTATGGAGAAAATGGAAAGAGATCCTGAATGTATCTCAAAATACCTGAAACGAGGATCGTCCCATTTGGTGGAAGATTCCAAATGGAAAAAAGGAAATACTTCTTTACACGGCACATAGTTAAACTATTCAATTTGCTACCACAAGATGTAGTGATGGCCACCTAAGGGGGTTAGACAAAGTTATGGGGGGAAAGGTTATCAGTGCTATTAGTCATGATATACTTCCAGTATTGGAGGCATGTGCCTCTGTATGCCGGTTGCTGGGGAACATGAGAGGGAGGGTGCTGTTGTACTCATATCCTACTTTGGGTCATTATGTGAATAGAATGCTAGACGAGATAAGCCTTTGGTCTCATCCAGCATGGCTCTTCTTATGTTCTTATGATGATCAAGCTAATGAAAATAGCATGTGAATTCAGACAGGCTGTAAATCAAGAATCAGTTGATTTTGATAACATCTAATATTTGAAGGGTTCGTGTTTTTTTTATTTTTACAGTTAACGAAAATGTTCCTCCTCCTAAATGTGTTGGTTGCGCAGTAGACATTTCAACTTACAGTCCAGAACTACAGGAACCTCTGGCAGCTGCTCTGGAGAAGTATAACTCAGAAAGCCAGGATGACTTCTATTATAAAATTGAAGAGATAACAAAGGCTACAGTCCAGGTCTGAACTCTGCAGCTACCATTTTATTTCAATTTAGTTAAGAAAATCAGGTTCAACTTGGGATGGCCTCTACAATTTGAATACTTTTCCAAGTCTTTTTACTTAACACAGAGTTGATGTCAAGGGGGCAGTAATTTTCATATAAGACACTATCCTGAGTTGCTCTAACCATTCTACACAGTAGCCCTTGAGTTCCATGTCTGTGCCTGCACTACATGGAATTTTCCTTTCCAACCTCAATAATGCCCCTTCCAAAATCCCTACCACAGGCTATGCAACACTGGCTGTGCAAGGGAAGTCATCTCTGCGCAACCTGTTTCCCAATTCTTCTGAGATCATTTGCTCATTTATTAAATGTATGCATCACTTCCCACCACAAAAGCAGTCTCAAAGTGACTTCCGCAAGAAAGTATACAAAATATCCATACTCACTATAACAAAAACGACATAGTCAAAATCAATATAGCGCAATAATACAAATATGCACAATAGAAACATAATCTAAAAGGACAGGTTGCTTACCTGTAACTGTGGTTCTTCGAGTGGTCATCTGTGAATTCACACATATAGGAGTTGTGCACCTGTGGAGAACAGTCATTCGGAACATTCTAGAGCTGAACAGCTTTTAGGTGGGAGCAACTTTTGCCTCCTCTGTACACGCTCTGGGCATTACTCCCTCCTGCCTCTCCATTCTGAGTCTGCCACAGTGGAGGAATAAACAAAAGCAAGGCATCAAAGTGGGGAGGGGGGTAGGTTGTGTGAGTTCACAGATGACCACTCAAAGAACAAATTACAGGTAAGCAACCTGTCCTGCTTCGTGGTCTCTGTGAGTTCACACCTATGGGTGATTGACAATGCAATAACAAAGGAGGGACACATTGTTGCCAAAATTATAGAGAGGACCACTCTGCCCTGAGGCAGTAATGCTTGATAAAAGAAGATGGTTGAGTGCAGGTTGCAGCACAACACAGCTGTGGGAGCAGAATGCCCCTGAGGAAAGCAGCGATGCTATGTGTCGTGCCTTCTCCAGAGTCCTCATCATCAGAGGAGGAAGGGGAAGAGCAAAATCCAACAGAGCCTGGGGAAGGGACTAGCTGCCAAGTGGAACAGCAGCCCTTACTCTCGGAAAGCAGGCAAGACCTGACTGATGCCCCTTTAAGAGACCCGGGCAGTGAGGAAGGGGATGACGAGGCTCCTCTGACCCCAGCTGAGCTCAGGCTCCTGAAAGTAAGAGATCAAGCAGGCAGGCTACCAGAGTATGGAAGTTACAGGGATGATTGATTACCAGCACCTGGTGTCAGGTTAGAATTTATAAGGTCCAGAACAGTCTAGCAAGGTTTGCTGGAAACAACCAGCATCCTTCCATGATCAGTCACTCCAGCTCTCCCTGCATCTGAACTCCCGTGCTGTGTTATGACCACCGTGCTTTGAACTCTGCCAAGAAGACACTGAAACTACAGCTGCAGCATCTCCAGCTCGGCTCCGCAATTAGCAGCAATAACTCTTCATTCCAGCCAGCAAACGCGGACACTATGGCCCATGTTGCACGGAGTCGGGCAAGTTGGTTGGCAAGGAGTATAGTTGACACAACTCATTTAGCAAAGCACTGTGAAGACAAGGCTATCCTCGCTTACGACCAGAGTGACAAATGAAGAGGTGAGGGGATGATGCTTTGTGTGAATAAAATGATAGGGCTTGCCTAACATCTAAGGAATGAAGTTTGACCTCCAACTGAGAGACACGCTGAGGAAGGAAAATGACAGCACAATGTCCTGAACTAAATGGAATAGTGAAACTATTTTGGGAAGGAAGGAGCAGTCTAGGCACAAGACTACCTCATCTTTTTCGAATACCAGAAACCATTGATCATGCTGAAGACACAGGCTGAATTCGGATGACACAATAATCAACTGGGGGGGGGGGTGGAAACAATCGTCAGTTGTATTGACTATCGTGTCGTCTGAATGCTGCCATAGTCAACTCAGCGCTGATCCTAATCCACACCACAGTTGTCCAAATTCAGCCTCAGTTTACTTGCTCGGTGCGCCAGAATAATTGCAACCAGGAAGGCTACTAGCATCTCAGGAGTCTTAGGTCAGCTGTAGCCATAAGTTCGTGTGGTGAGTGAGGACCACTGACAGGCTGGTGGGTAAAAGTTGCAAAGTCCCTTAAAGAAAAGTTTAACATCAGGGTACGAGTAAAAAAAGTAGTCCTCTATGATGAGCTGATAATGCAGCTTGTCATAACAATATAGCTCCTAAGGAGAACACAAGAACACTCTTTGAGACTCATATAATTAATCACTGCGGTCACTGGAGGGCATGCTCCTGGTGGTTCCATATGGGGCTGTGGCCTGATTGGAATCCACCAAGAGAAGAGCCTTTAATGTAGTGGCCCCTTCTCTGTGGAACTCCTGAAAACGACTCTGTTTCGAGAGACCTTCCTCAACTGACTAGTCACTTTTTTCAATTTTAATTTGCTTTTTTAATCTTATTTCTTTTTACTATTTATGCCTATGTTAACTGCTCTGGAATCTGTGCTAGATAATTCAGTGGTATATAAATATGGCAAATAATAATAATAAGCATAACTTCAAACCCGCTTTATTCGTGAATGGGATGGATTTGCAAATGCCAGCCACACCGTATCCACTTTCACCCATGCGCAGTTAAAACGAGTTCCCAGTGCAGTGGTGCTAGCAGGCTCCACATTCTAGGGTACCTTTTGAGACCGGAGCATCACTTGATTTGGCAAAGAGCAGGGCCAAAGCGGGAAAGAATTTCTTCTCACCCTAGATTAGGCCATCTGGTCTAATCTCTACCAACAAGGTTGGACCAACCACTCACCACATACAATCTAATCTGATTTACACATACAATCTGATTGGCACATGATGGCTGGCAGAGAGGGGGGGGCTTGACTCCTGTTGTGCCCTTTTTGTAACACTACATTCTCATGGGTTAGGAATAAGATGCTGCCACCTAAAGCAAGAATCCTGTTCATACAAATGGTACTTTTATATGAAGTTGGCAATGGCCCTGCCTGCACCGAAGGGGCATTACCTTCTGTGCGAACCATCCCACAGTCAATGGTGCTATTAGGTAGGAGAAATAGCTTCACATAGCTCAACGAAACAAGCCACACACTACTGCAAAGTTGTATGTACACACACACACCCCTGCCCTGTTTCTCCCAGGGAGTCAATGCCTAATATGAAAGGTGGAGAGTAGATTTGAGTTTTACACTGTTCATGTTCCTCTGAACCCATCACAATCCAAATTTAAAGTAGCTCTTAGTCATCTTTCTGCTTGAATTTCAGGTTGTGTCTGGAATGATATATCGAATAGACTTCATTATTAGGGAGACAAATTGCTCCAAGGCTGAGTTCCCAAAATTGAATGAAACTTGTACTACTAGAGAACACAGTGTAAGTTACGGGCACTTCCAAAATTTGGATCTGAGGTGGTGGGGGAGCGGTGGGATATTGCAATTCCACATGAATATCTGCATTGCTACTTTTTCAGAAAATCATTCTGATCGATGCATCATTTAAGATTTGACATAGCTTTTTTTTTTTTACAGTGCAATCCTATGCATGCCTACTATGCAATAAGTTCTGTTGAGTTCAATAGGGCTTACTCCTGGGTGAATGTGTGCACTGTATAGGATTGCATCCTTAGTCTCCTGTTAAAATCCCAACATTATCTCCTTTGTAATACTGCTAAGCAATAACCCAGTTAACATTTGTTGCCTAAATTTATGTTTCCTTCCTGAACTTGTTGAATTCATTTCTTTCTTCTTCATAAAACTAGCCCAGGTTAGAAAACAAATGTATGTTTGTCTCAGCTGTGTCCCCTGTGATGATAAGGAAATTCCATGGGTATTCATTCGGAGCTCCTATTATAATAATTACATGTGCTGTGTTTTATTATGTATAGTGATGTTTGATTAGAGATGTACCTGTGCTCAATTTTGTTTTACTGACAGCAACCACTGAACTGCGTTGCTTCAATTTATGAAAAACTGTGGGAGTCCATAATCTCAGCTACAGTGAATTGCACGAAAAAAGAAAAGGTATGAAAAGGGGGGGGGGGGGTAGGTAATTGGAAAAGGATTAGTAATACTTATCTGGCAAAAGATCAGTCCAGTTCCAGTAATCAAGCATATTCATCTATCTTTTTCCAAATAGTTCAGAGAAATTGAAGAGTATCTATTTGTTTATAATACTTCTACGATGCTTAATATTAGTTCACACTAAAATACGTTCATTTCTTTTGTAAACCAACCAGAGAGTAGGAATAAATTATCCCAATGGAGGGATGTAAATAGTGGGGTCCCACAAGGATCTGTATTAGGACCAATGCTTTTCAACTTGTTCATAAATGATCTGGCATTAAGGGAGTAAGTAGTGAAGTGGCCAAGTTTGCCAATGACACTAAATTGCTTAAGGTAGTTAAAACAAAAAGGGATTGTGTGAAGCTCCAAAAGGATCTCTCCAGACTGGGAGAATGGGCATCGAAATGGCAAATGCAGATCAATATAAGCAAGGGTAAAGTGATGTAGTTTGGGGCAAAAAATCCCAATTTCAAGTATAACCTGAGAGGATCTCAGCTAGTGGTGCCAGACCAAGACAAAGATGTTGGGGTTGTGGTGGACAGCTTGATGAAAGGGTCAACCCAGTGTGCAGCTGTTGTTAAAAAGGCAAACTTCAGGTAAAGCATAATTAGAAAAAGAATTAAGACTAAAATTGCCAATATCATGCTGCTTTTATACAAATCTATGGTGCGACCACACTTGGAGTACGGTGTATAATTCTGGTCACCATACTTTAAAAAAAAAGATATTGTAGAGCTGGAAAAAGGGCAGAAAAGGGCAACTAAAATGATCAGGTGGTTGGAGCAACTCCCCATGAGGGAAGGTTATGACGGTTGTGATAGTTTAACTTGGAAAAAAAGGGAGTAAGGGGAGACATGATGGAGGTGTACAAAATTATGCATGGCGTGACAAAGTAGATAGGGAGACATTTTTCTCCCTATTTCATAATAATAGAATCCAATGGGGTCATCCCATGAAGCTGGTTTGTGGGAGATTCAAGGCTGATAAAAGGAAATACTTCTTCACACAGTACATGGTCAAACTATGGAATTCGCTACCACAAGATGTAGTGATGGTCACCAATTTGGATGGCTTTAAAAGGGGGTTAGAAAAATTCCTGTAGGAGAAGGCTAGCAATGGCTACTGGCCCTGATAGCTATATGCTACCTCCAGTTGTCCACAGTGTGAACAGAAGGCTGGCCTAGATGGACACTTAGTCTGATCCAGCATGGTTCAGACTATGTATTTATGAGAGCTTCGGCTATTGGGCAGTGTTAAAATGTTATAAATTAAACTGATAAATATAAAAGCAATATAGGTCCCCGCTACAAGGATTCGCTTTTGCGCCCGGTTAGGCGATTATGCGCATAATCGCTGAAGCGCATTTGCACCTAATCCCTCTGCACAAGAGGCGGCGAGAGGCATTAACGGATGACCAAAATGCGCTTTACAAGTAGTTAATGCGCATAAGCGCTTGTTCACATAGTAAAAATGTGCTTTAACGGCCGGAGCAAAATAAAACTCACTATTTAACGCGCATTCAATAATGCGCATAATCGGAGAGATAACGCGCTTCTATGCCCGATTTGCGCTCTGTTCTTGTAGAGGTAATTTTTTTAAGCGCCTTGAAAGAGCTTTAAACCTCTCTTGTAGAGGCAGCCTTAAAATAATAATTTTAATGTAGTATATTATTATTATTATATTTATTTATATCCCACCTTTTCCCCCAATATTGGGATTCAAGGCGGCTTACAAATTAAAACATGTACAGTTAAAACAAATAAAGATAAACAAAAATTAAAAATATAATTAAACATAGTACAATTTAAAAATATTTAGAACATTTAAAAACATTTTAAATACAAAATAGATTTTTTTTAAAAAAATCCAACTATAAGCAGTACATCCACAGGGTTTCAGCTACTCCCCAAAGGCCTGCTGAAACAGAAAAGTTTTAGCCTTCCTCTGAAAGCACACCAAGGAGGGAGCCAGTCTAGCTTCCCTGGGAAGGGAGTTCCAGAGCCCTGGGGCAGCCACTAAGAAGGCCCTTTCCCTCGTTCTCACCAGGCGTGCTTGTGATGGCGGTGGGACTGAGAGACATATATGAAGTAGCATATAATGGAGAAAGACACCTTGGTAGAATAGAAGCTTAGAGATATGAACTAATTTGTCATTCAGAACGATCTTGTAATCTAATGACTTCCGGAATGAGAGCTCCTAGCACTACCAATCAAAAGCCATTGTGCAGCAATTATTTCTTCTTTTTTCCTTAGCAGATTTTCTGCAGTTAAAAGGGGGGGGGAGGCAGAAGAAGGGTTGGGAAAAAAGGGGAGGGGAACAAGGGGAACTTCCTGAAGGTTTACAATATGGAATAATTAGTCATCTCAGCAGGATCTTCTCTCTCAAGCTCCAGAGCAAGGCTACTTTGGGCAAAGGGAAGCTTTTTTCAACCTGAGGGTCAAATGCAATCTCAAAGAATCTCTCAAGGGCTGCTTTCCAGTGGTGGGTGAGGCCAAAGGTATGGGGCCAAAAATGCAAAAATGCCAACATATTGTAGACTACAGCATTTAGGAGAACGGAGGAGCAGAGGAAGCTGCTTTATAATGAGTCAGACCATTGGTCCAGTACTGCTGACAGTGACTGGCGGCAATGGTTTTCCAGGGTTTCTGGCAGGAGATGCCAGGGATCAAACCTGGGACCTTCTGCATGCAAAGCATGTATTCTATCACACTAAGCTATGGGCCCTCCCCTTTTCACTTTAACTTCTCGGCCTTTTGGCTAAGATCAAGTGTACTGTTTTTTAGAATAGGGGGTTGGGGGAGGAGAACTGCACAAAAGGGAGAAACCCCCAAATGATCAGTGGTTCAGGGAAAGGAGGTGGAGATGGGACATAGTTATCTGGGGAAGCCTGGAGGGTCAGATTTGACCCGAGTCTGACATTCCCTTCCGCCTGGTCCAGAGGATTCCATCTTAACCTTCACTTTCCTTCAACATGTAACCAACAGTAGATGGTGTAGACCACTTGCATGAGGCATCACCAGTAGGGTGATGATCTCCAGCTCCAAGCAGCTGCAGCAGCTATGGAACCAGCCGTCTCATGAGGCAAGATGAATTCCCTGTTCAGGCAGCATATCACACACCCTGCCGAGAAAGCCCCTACCGGCACGCCACCACTTCACCAGCTCCACTTTCCTGCTGTAGCAAACGGAAGGCTCCTTGGAGGAACAAAACCCACCCCCCACATTTCTCTCTGAGAGAGTACCCCAAATGAGAGACTGGGTGAGTGAGCAGACTGTTTGGAGAGCCATGTCAACTACATAAAGATAGTCTCCAGGGCCAGCTCACAAGGCTATGATTTAAGGACACACACACACATGTAAAAGCATGGCATTCAGGTCTGGGCAGTTCTGTGAAGAGGCTGCCCATCCAATCTCTCATCCAGGGATGAGCGCAGCCTCCAAGTAGGTCCTCCTGCTTCAGGTGGTGAGGCATCTTGTGCCGCCACTGCCTCCATTACACTAATTAATTTGATTGAAGCATTTCAATCCCAGCTTAGAATCATTATCTGCCTTATGGCTATGGACAATGTGGATGACCTAGCTTAAATTAAAGCCAGGCAAGACAGAAACTAATGACTGTCTGGCCCTGTGATACACAGGAAATAGGAACAAGAGAGAGAGGTTGGCTGCTTTGACTGTAAATACTTACGGAGTACATATGAAATTACTAAAATAAATAGCAATAATTCTTATAGCTTGGTCCTTACATAAGGATTGTGGAGAAGGATCCAAAACAGCCAAGGCTCCAGTATGGCAAATAAAACAACTTTATTCCTCCATAGTAGAACAGCATCCAGACAAGTAGCAGCACACTCTTCCAGCCAGAACTGCTAACCATCAAACCTTAATTAGCTAAATCCTGTTAAGCTGTGCTGGGACACACTTTATCTTAAAGGAGCATTAAACCACATCTTCCTTTCATAATAAAAAAAACCCATATAAGAATACAGATATAAAATGCAGATATAAAAAGAGCATACAACATACAAAAACTATATACTACAAATTTTCAACAAAGTTTTAAACAAGTACTATAATGGGGCCAGAGGTCACCAGTACTTAGCCCACCATTGAGAATGGTCTTTACCACCATCCTTTCTCAAAGCACATATCTTTCAGGTAAAAAGACAGCTAACGGGGGGGGGGGGAGAGAGAGTGCAGTTTGACAGCTGTCAAACACACTGTTTTAGAACTTTTGGAACTTGTAAAGTAAAAAATTTGTAGCCACAAAATGCCTGGACTTATCTTTCTGAAATTTCTCACAGATAAGTACCTCACACCCATCTGCCATGTTGGCAAGTTTCATGCTTCTATCTTTAAAAATAAAAAGTTAAATGGGTTTCTCTCCTCATTTCTCCCAAAATACCTTGCCACTACATGCTTGAAGCTATGGTTCTGAAATTGCTCACACATGTCAACCAAAGTGGTATCTCTAATGTAGACAAGTTTCATGTTTGGATCTTTAAAAATAAAAAGTTGAAGGCATAACTGTCTTTACCCCACTGCTACCCATTTTTCAAAAATTAATTGCCACCAAAGGCAAGCACCTATGGTTCGGAAATTTCACACACGAGTCCCAACATACCATCTGTAATGTAGCAAAGTTTCCTGGGTGGATCTTTAAAAATAAAGAAGTTATAGGCATTCCTGGTTCATTACTAAAAAATTCATAGCCACAAAATGCCTAGAGCTATCTTTCTGAAATTTCTCACCTCAAACCCATCTGCAATGTGGCCAAGTTTCATCCTTCTATCTTTAAAAATAAAAAAGTTATAGGCATTTTTGTAACACAAAAATAGGCTATGGGGAATATCATTCAAAATGGCATCTGATTCAATAATCGGACGTCCGATTTTAATATCGGTATTGGATCCGATATGGACCTCCAATCCACTTTTTTGCGTCTGTGTACATCCCTAATATCAGCAATGTACATAAACTTGCCTGGGGTATTCACTACATTTAGTAGATACCTCTGGAGCTGTAAAAGCACATGCTGCAAGCAAACAGGAGCAGCAACTATAGGCTTTTTGAAAATTATTTCCAAAGGTTTATGATCAGGCTGGACTAAAAGAACTTGCCAAACACATACTGATGGAACGTTCTCATTGCATACAAAACAGCAAGCAATTCTTTTTCTATTTGGGCATAATTTTGCTCTGACATGCTGAGTGATCTTGATGCATAAAATACTGATTTATTCTCCTGAAGCAAACATGCTCTCAGACCATCTTTTGATGTGTCAGTTTACACAGCAACTGATTTGGTAACAGCAAAATATTGGAGTACAGGTGCCTGACACAATTGCTGTTTAATCATCTCAAAGGCCTTCTGATGTTCTGGCATCCACTGTAACGCTACATTCTTTCTCAGAAAGTTTCTTAAGGGTGCCATCAATTCTGCCTCCTGTGGAATATACTTTGATAGATAGTGTACGGACCCTAAAAATCTGAGCACCACTCATCTATCTTGTGGGGACGCCATTTCTCGAATGGCCTTAATTTTATTATCATCAGGTCGGACTCCCTGAGCAGTCACAATCTGACCCATATATTTCACAGAGTCGACTTTCAATTGAATCTTTTCTTTATTAAATTTGATGTTTTAGCACGCGCTGTTTCCATAACTTGATGTAAGAACTGATCATGCTGCTCAACTGTCTCTGCTGCTATGATCATATCATCAGCTATCATGTAGACCCCTTTTATGTGCCCAAAAGTCTCCTCATTATTTTGCTGAAACACTTCACTAGCAGATTTAAGCCCAAATGGCAAATGATGAAAACAATACCTTCCCCAAGGCGTGTTAAATGTACATAAGCGTGGTGAAGCTTTGTCTAATTTCACCTGCCAATAACCATCTTTCTCATCTATAATAGTAAAAAAAATTCTCTCTAGCTAGATGACTCATGATAGTATAATGCTGTCTTCGAACTGCTTTATTAAGATTGCGAAGATCAAGACATATACGGAACTTCCCATTCTTTTTTTCAGTAATAACAAGGCTGCTCACCCAATCTGTGGGACCTGTAACTTTCGATATCACTCCTGCATTCTCCATCTAGCCCAAAGTATCCTTCAGTCTATCCAATATTGCAAAAGGCACCTTCTGACACCCATGAATAACAGGAACAACTGTTGAGTCAATGTGTATATGGTGAGAACCTTCAAACTCATCCAACCCTTCAAAAACATCAGAGTACATATCAAGCAGCCGTTTGTTCATCAAAAGTTCAAGTACATGTGCAATTTAAACTCGACGATTCAAATCTAAAGCCTCACAGGCTGACCTACCCAATAATGGAATTGCTAAACAATCTGTTACATAAAATAATAATCTAGCTACCCCCTTTGGAGCGTTGCATTCAAGAACAGTAGTTCCCAAAGGTTGTATGCATGTCCCACCATAAGCCACAAGAGTTACATCACTTTTAGTTAGTACAGTTTTACCTGGTAACCCACTAATGGCAGGACATTTGCCTCAGCTCTTGTATCTAATTTGAACTTTACTGAAAGTCCTTTTACTAACATATCAACATACTATCCAGTACTTTGGTTTGCACTTAAACTATTGGTCTCTTGAGATAATTTCCCTATCTACAAACTGTTTACATCAAACTCATGAATCTGATGTCTTTGTTGTCTTTAATCAAGACTTGGTGTTTCTTTACACAATCTGGCATAATGATTTTTCATGCCACATTTATTACAAGTCTTTCCAAATGCTGGACATTTTCGAGGTTTGTGTGCTAAACCACAATAGAGGCTCTTGTTATCTCTATCCTGGGCATATCTACTTTCGAATTGTGGCTTTTTAACTCCAGGAACTTGAACTGGAATCTCTTCATGAGCTTCAGCTATGGGGCGGTATATAAGTGTAATAAATAATAATAATAAATAATAATAATTTATCTGTCACATATACAACACGCAGCTCCTTTGAGGGAATTGCCATAGTCTGCAACTGAGCTCTTGTTACCTCAGCCACACAACATATTTCAACTGCTTTCTCAAGAGTAAGTTTAGCTTCCTTCAAAAGTCTTTCTTTTAAACCCTCCTCCTTCACACTAAACACAATTCTATCTCTCACCATGTCATTAGCTGCACTACCAAATTCACAGCTGCTAATTTCAATTTAAGTTCAGTAATAAATTGTTCTATGGTGTCTCCTTGCCTCTGTGAATAACTCCAAAAGGAATATCATTCGAACACCACATTCTTGCGCGGAGTGCAGTATTTTCTGAATTCTTCAAGAACTTCTGCTATATCTTTTGGTCCTCCCTCAGGAAAAACAAAAGTATTGTATACTGCTACAGCTTCTCCCATGCAGTGGAGCAAAATAGCTACTTGCCGCTTCTTGGAAACCTCATCTATTTCAGCTGCAGTAAAATATAACTGAAAGGCTTATTCCCAGCACTTCCAATTCCCAGCCAAATTACCTTGCAATGCCAATGGAGGCGGAGGCCGGAACGAATCCGTATCTTCAACTCAAACAAACTCCAAACTGCAGATAACGAGGGGGGGAACACCCACACACCCCACAATCTACACCATGTGATAGCTTGGTCCTTAAATGAGGATTTTGGAGAAAAATCCAAAACAATCAAGGCTCCAGTATGGCAAATAAAACAACTTTATTCTTCCATAGTAGAACAGCGTCCACACAAATAACAGCACACTCTTCCAGCCAGGAACTGCTAACCACCAAACCTTAATTAGCTAAATACTGTTAAGCTGTGCTGGGACACACTTTACCTTAAAGGAGCATTACAAAACAATAATAATTGTAATTCAATCTTCTTTGATCACCTAGATCAAGCCTTAGCTGGCTTTTGCCACACAAGGAATTCCAACTTTAGGAGACAGCCAACAGCATTTTTCATCAACTCACCTTACAGGCAAGGTTATGATTAACAGAAATAGTGCTTGACAATTCAATGCAGGTTATATCAGATGGCCAAGTCTAAAGAGTGAGAAGACAAGGCATTGTCAAAAGTTGAAAGCAAGATGAGTCTATGGCAGGAAGCAGCAACAAACCAAGACCCTTCATTGTTCAGACCCAAGAAGCAGCTCTCACCTGAAAGTTCTTGTGGGAAGTTTAGACCTTGTCCCATTACCTGCTCTGGCTTAATGGAATCTTCTGCAGGTCTCACTCGTGGCCTTGGGAGTTCTTCTCTTTGACCAAAGCTTCATGAAATCCTGTACACCATGGTGGTGTAGAGACTGAAATCCTGCCTGACACCTCCAAGGTTGAAGATGTCCTGTGAACTAGCATCCTCACAGCAATGCACTCTCAGCTAAGCTACTAAGTTCAGAAGTTTCAGTTGGTACAGCCTGGAGTCAGTGTTCCACTCCCAGAACCAAAATCAAGATGTTGAGTGTATTTTGTCTATGAAGCCCTTGTTAGTCCAATATGTCTGAGAAGGTGTCTTCCCCATGTGCCATTTTAGACTATTGGATTGGGAGAAAAACTGATCTTAGAGACACCACCACTGCCCTTTTGGAACCAGCTCTTTGTAGACATTCTGCAGGCACCCACACTACCAACCTATACCAGTTTAACAGTCATCCTCCAAGGAATCCTGGGAATTGCAGCTTGTTGTGTGAGCTGAGAATGCTCTGTTAGAAATTTTGACTTCCCTGACCAAATTACAGCTCAGTGGATCCTGGCCTGGGAAGAGGGGATGACGTTTAAATCACTTTATGTTTGCAGTGTAAAGATATACCCTTAAAGACCTGAACAAACTTCTGAAAGGTTCTTTATTGGGCTGGGCTGGAGGAGGGGGTAAGGGACACAGGGTGCCTCTACAAGAGCGATTTAAAGCTCTTTCAAGCCGCATTAAAAATTTTACCTCTACAAGAGCGGAGATCAAATCGGGGGTCGATTATGCGCATTATTGAATGCACGTTAAATAACAAGTTTAATTTACCGCGGGATTTGAAGCACCTTATGACCATGTAAACAAGCGATTCTCCGCATTTAAACACTTTAAAGAGTGTTTCATACAACCAGTAATGCGCTCCACCGCCTCCCCTGTATAGGGATTAGGCGTAAAAGCGATTGCGAGAAGATGCGCATAATCGGACAACTGGGCGTCAAACCGAATTCTTGTAGGGGGGACTTAAGACTGATCAGAGAATCAATTGTCAAGTTACAGTTAACTATTTTAATAGCTATTTAATGTGTATTTTTGTACGTTATTATACAGCCACAACTTTCAGGATGGGTTGGGCAATTTCAAGTAACTAAATATATTATGATGGCTTTTCAGGTTGACAGAAGGCTTCCAGGTTTAACCCCTTTCCGAAACAATCCCGTGCCTGAAATCAAGAAATCTCATGAAGATGTACAAAAGCAAGAAATCCCAAATCAACCATCCACTTCAAAACCTTTTCCACATGAGGGAGATGAAGAGTTTTTTGGGTTCCTCAATCCCCCATTACAAGGCAGCCCTGGAAGCACAATTTCTATATTTGACCCACTGCCAGATCTGCCAGAACCACTTGTTCCAAAGTGTCCAGGGAGACCATGGAAACCTGTTGTAGTTCCCGTAACCCCGCTTCAAGATGATCTTAACGACTTCACACTTACAGATCTTCTACCTCTCCCTGATGAAGAGGCTCACCCCCCAAAAACAGCTTCCAACGCCGACCAGCAAAACACTGGAGATTTTGATCTTGCAGATGCTCTGCTTTAATTCAAAAACCAATTTCTACGTCTTCAAGAACTCATAAAACCCTGCAGCAATGGAGGTGAAAAGGTTCTTGGGACTTTGGGGCTGCATACAGACATAACATTAAAACTGGAGTTGCAGGCGCAGATTGTTTCCCTGCAGATAGTTGAGCCCCGCTTCCTCGTCCCTTTGCAACGGCAATGATAAATGTACAAACCAGAAATGTAAACACTGATTCGGACAGCAATCTTGCTTCTTCTCTGCCGCTCCCTGCCCAACACCAAGATGCTTCAGATGGGCTCTCTGCTTCTTTTATTTTTAAAGTGCGACATGCATATTTATTTAAACATGCATCACCTCCCCTTGTTTTCAAAAAGGACAGAAGCAAAAGCAAATCTGAAGAGTTATCAAACTACTCCAAGCATTTGGGGGGGGGGGGGAACGGACTGGTGTTCAGGACATCACAGGTGTCAGCCAATCAGCAGTATGCACAGCTGGCTTCTGCAGCAAATTTGCAGAACCTGTTATGCCTGCCTTAACCCTAGAGAGAAAATTGCCCATTTGAACAGAAATGGTAATTGTGCTTCTAGAGCAGCCCCACTACTCAGATAAATGTTATATTTGTCTGCAGCCTCATAAATGTTATGTCTGTCTACAGCCTCGAGTAGTCAGTCATTTTCTGTGAGAATTTAAAGCGTGATTTAGCTGCCTGAGCCTGATTATTTTCCCCCTGAAATGTTGGAAATAATTTAATTGAAGTCAGTAGAACTATAGAAGCATTAAAACAGTAAAAAATGAACAGAGAATGTAGTCAAATCTATAATGCAGTAAATTTGGCTTTGCTTTTTTCTTTTGTTATTGCAAATAAAAACCAAGCATCAAAGCATCACAGTATACAGTATACTTAATAAGAAAGTCATGACCTTTGGTCATGCTGGCTGGGGGATGCTGTAAGTTGAAGTCCAACACCTCTAGGGTGACCATATGAAAAGGAGGACAGGGCTCCTGTATCTTTAACAGTTGTACAGAAAAGGGAATTTCAGCAGGTGTCATTTGTATGCATGCAGCACCTGGTGAAATTCCCTCTTCATCACAACAGTTAAAGCTGCAGGAGCCCTGCCCTCTTGACCAGATACAGCAAAATACCTTCAGTAATTAAGGAGAGATGGGAATATGATCTCAAACTGGAGCTCAGCTTTTAGGTCCTCAAACCAAACAACGACCTCTGGATCAAGGAAGGACTTACACCAGTATTGGTTTAAAAATGGAGGAGGGAGGGAGGGGCTGTGTTGAATTCTACTGAGGCCTAAGAGCCCTCTTTACCCTAAGTTTGGGTGACCAACTGTCAGGATTTCCCCAGATTTGTCCTGGATTTGGTTCTATCCTGGGTGTCAGGGAATTTCTGTAATTTTCTATACTGTCCTGAAAAGACACTCTTTCCCATTTAAGGCCGTATTAGCATGGTGGGAGGGAATGACGTGCTTTCTAGAAGTGGGTTATTTCCCTCCCATTTCTCCAAACAGGGAGTTCAAGGGGAAAGCGGGTCATTCCAGGACATTATGGAAAGTGCCCTGATTGGAGCTCTTCCATACTGACTTTTAGTAGCTGGAGTCACTTCTGAGTGGTAAATTAGGGTTAGGGCTAATTCTCAGGTTAAGGTTAGGGTTGAGGAGCTATGGCACCCAAGCCATGAACCGGGGATGCGGAACAGCCTACCAGGGCCAGAAAAAATGAGTGGGCCACCAGGGGAGGTTGCATGCTTACTTTTGATAGTTGGAGTCATTTCTGAGTGGTAAATTAGAGTTAGAGTTAATCCTCAAGTTATTGTTAGCGTTGTGCAACCATGGCTCCCCAGGTATGTACCAGGGATGTGGAAGAGCCTAGCAGGACCAGAATTAATGGGTGGGCCACCAGTAGACCTCGTATACTGACTTATTAGCTGGATTCACTTTTCAGTGGTCTATTAGGGTTAGGGTTAATGCCCAGGTTAAGGTTAGGGTTGAAAAGGCATGGCACCCCAGGCATTTACTGGGGATGCAGACGAACCTAATAGGACTGGAAGGAAGGAATGGGCTACCAGGAAGTCTTGCTTGCTGACTTCAAGTAGTTGGAGTCACTTCTCAGTGGTAAATTAGGGATAGGGTTAATCCTCATGATAGGGTTAGGGTTGTGGAGCCATGGCTCCCCTGGCATGAACTGGGAATGCAGAACAGATGACCAGGACTAGAAAGGATGAGTGGGCCACCAAGGGAGGTGGCATATTGACTTTTAGTAACTGGAGTCACGTCTCAGTGGAAAATTAGGGTTTAGGGTGAATTGTCAGGTTAGGGTTAGGGTTGAGGCGCCCTGGCTCCCCAGGCATGAACTGTGGATGCGGAATAGCCTACCAGGGCCAGAAAGGATGAGTTGGCCACCAGGGGAGGTTGCATACTGACCTTTGGTAGTTTGAGTCACTTCTGAGTGGTAAATTAGGGTTCGGGTTAATCCTCAAATTAGGGTTAGGGTTGAGTAGCCATGGCTCCCCAGGCATGAACCGGGGAAGCAAAAGAGCCTAGCAGGACCAGAAAGAACGAGTGGGCCACCACAATGTTTTCCACAATTACTTTTAGTTGCTGGAGTCACTTCTCAGAGGTAAAGTAGGGTTAGCGTTGATTCTCAGATTAGGGTTAGGGTTGAGGAGGCATGGCTCCACCAAGCATGAACCGGAGATGTGGAACAGCTGACCAGGGGCAGAAAGAATGAGTGGGGCACAAGGAGATCTTCCATACTGACTTTTAGTAGCTGGAGTCACTTCTGAGTGGTAAATTCTCAGGTTAGGTAGGCTGACCATATGAAAAGGAGGACAGGGCTCATGTTACTTTAACAGTTGTAGAGAAAAGGGAATTTCAGCCAGTGTCATTTGTATGCAATTAGTTCCTGGTGAAATCCCCTCTTCATCACAACAGTTAAAGCTGCAGGGGCCCTGCCTTCTTTTGTATATGGTCACTCTAGTATAGTGCCTGCACCTTTAACTGTTGTGATGAAGAGGGAATTTCACCAGGAACTAATTGACACTGGCTGAAATTCTCTTTTCTCTACAACTGTTAAAGTTACATGAGCCCTGTCCTCCTTTTCATATGGTCAGCCTAGGTTAGGGTTAGGGTTGAGGAGGCTCCCCAGTATCAAACGAAAAACCACACTGGTCCTTAACAAAAAACAGATTTGATACAACAAAGTTAAGGAAAACAACTACATTGGCACCAGTAGTAACAACATAGTTGCTATCTGAGCAGATATATGTATAAAATGTTTATTTCATTAAAAGACTTTATAAAACAAATCACCAAGAGGCCAAAAGGAGATCTTCCATACTGAATTTTAGTAGCTGGAGTCACTTCTGAGTGGTAAATTCTCAGGTTAGGGTTAGGGTTGAGGAGGCTCCCCAATCTCAAACAAAAAACCACACTGGTCCTTAACAAAAAACAGATATGATACAACAAAGTTAAGGGAAACAACTACAATGGCACCAGTAGTAACGACTTAGTTGCTATCTGAGCAGATATATGTATAAAATGTTTATTTCATTAAAAGACTTTATAAAACAAATCACCAAGACGCCAAAAGGAGATCTTCCATACTGAATTTTAGTAGCTGGAGTCACTTCTGAGTTGTAAATTAGGGTTAGGGTGAATTGTCAGGTTGGGGTTGGGGTTGTGGAGGCACGGCTCCCTGGGCATGAACACAGGATGCAGATGAGGCTAGCAGGAACAGAAAGGATGAGTGGGCCGCCATGATGTTTTCCACATTGACTTTTAGTAGCTGGAGTCATTTCTCAGAGGTAATTTAGAGTTAGGGTGAATCCTCAGATTAGGGTTAGGGTTGAGGAGCCATGGCAGACCAGGTATGAACCGGGGATGCGGAAGTGCCTACCAAAGCCAGAAAGAATCAATGGTGACCAACTTTCACTATTTCCCCGGATTTGTCCTGGTTTTGGTTCTATCCTAGGTGTCAGGGTGCATTTTCTGTAATTTTCTATAATGTCCTGGAAAGACACGCTTTCCCTATTAAGGTCACGGTAGCGTGTTGGGAGGAAATAAAGCGCTTTCTGGAGGTGGGTCACTCGACTGCTCCAATCAGGGCCTTAGAGGGGAAAGTGTGTCATTCCCACACATTATAGAAAAGGCCCTGATTGGAGCAGTTGAGTCCAGGAATGACACTATTTTCCCTTCTCTGCTCCAATTGGGGCCTTTAAGGTGGTGGGAGTGAATGACATGCTTTCCAGAGGCCCTGGAAACCTGATTCCCCCCCCCCAGGTGTCTTCATTTTTGGTTTTCCAATATGGTCACCCTACTCTAAGTATATCGGCCTCCCTGATGATTTATGCATGTTTGGACAGAAAAAAATATGTGACTCCAGCATGCTGGGAGTTTGGTTGTTAATTTATTTACAATATTTATCTACTGCTCCATATCTAAAATAGATTCCGGAGCAGTGAACATAGGAATAAAACAGTAAAAAGATTAAAACAGTAAAGTACAATTGTCCAGTTCAAAACAAAGGACCAATAAAAACAGTGGCTGGTCAGTCAAGGAATGCTTCCTGGAAAAGAGTTGTGTTCAACAGGTGCCGGAAGCAGCACAGTGTTGTCGACTACCTGACCTCCAGGGGCAGAGAGTTCCACAGAGAAGGTGCCACCACACTGAAGGCTTTTCTCCTGGTGAACTCCAATCAGGCCATAGGTCCATGTGGAACCACCAGGTGCATGCCCTCTAATGACTTCGGTGATTGGGCAGGTTGGTAAGGGAGAAGGCAGTCTCTCAGGTATCCTAGGTCTAAAACTTTAAGCCTGGCCTGGTATCCAATAGGCAACTAGTGCAATTCCCTCAGCGAAAGGTACATGCTGAAAAAGGGCAGCTCCCGACAGCAGCCAAGCTGCTGCTCCATCCTGCACAAGCTCCAGCTTCCGGAGCAACCTTAAGGGCAGCCCCACATAGAGCACACTGCAGTAATTCAATCAAGAGTTTGAAGCCTTGTTTTCTGTCCAAACATGTATAGGATTGCACCCTTAAGAAATGTACCCTTAAGAAATGGAAATAGATAAATGCTTGTTAACACCCCAACTCTTGTATCAAAGGTCACTTTCTGAATCCCACGACCTTCCACTATTGACACATTGTTGAGGCTCTTAACTGCCTACTGTAGGAGTTCTCAAACTACCCCCCCACCCTGCCTTATTACACTTCTATACCGCCCAATAGCTGAAGCTCTCTGGGCAGTTCACAACAATCAAAGCCACAAAATACATCATAAATACAAGTTAAAATGCAAAAGTATAAAACTACAGTATAGTAGTACAAATCAAAATAAAACCTAACAGCAATGCAGAGATTTAAAATGCAATAACATGTTTAAAACAAGACAGCTAGAAGACTAAAATGCCTGGGAAAATGAAAAGGTCTTTATACGGCACTAGAAAGAGCACAGGATAGGCACCAGGAGAGCCTCCTTGGGTAGCTCATTCCACAACTGGGGTGCCACAGCAGTAAAGGTCCTCCTTTTGGTAGCCACCTACCTCACTTCCTTTGGCAGGGGCTGTCAGAGAAGCACTGATGAAGATGTTCTTAAGGTCCGGGCAGGTACATATGGGAAGAGATAATCCTTCATGTAACCTGGCCACAAGCTGTTTAGGGCTTTTGAATGTTAATACCAGCTCTTTGAATTAGGCCAGGAAATGGACTGGCAGCCAGTGCAGATGGAAAAGTACAGACAAAATATGATCACATTGGCCAGTCCCCATTAACTGTCTCACTGCCCTGTTTTGGACCAATTGAAGTTTCCAGACTGTTCTTGAAGGCAGCCCCACATATTACACATTGCAGTAATCCTGACAAGAAATGGATAACTGTAGCTAGATTATCTCTGTAGTTGGTATATCAGCATAAGCTGATAAAAATGCTCTGTGCCATGGATTCCACCTGTATCTCAAGTTACAGTTCTAGGTCCAATGGCACACCCTAACTACGAACCTGATCTTTTAGGGGAAGTGCAACCCCTTCCAGAACAGGTTGAACAGCTGGGCAGATGAACTACCCACTAACAGTACCTCCATCTTGTCTGGATTGCATCTCATTTTATCGGCCCTCATCAAATTCATTCCCATGCCTAGGCAGTGATTCAGAACAGCCACTGCCTCACCTGGATTTGATGAAAAGGAGAGATACAGCTGGGCTTTGGCATATTTGTGACACCTCAGCTTACACCTCTGGATCACCTCCCTCAGCAGTTTCATGTAGATGTTGAACAACATGGGGGACAGCATAGCTGCCAAGGCAGAGAGCAATAATCTCCCAGCACTACTTTGTGGAATTCACCATCCAAGTAGGATCGGAACCACTGCAGCACAGTGTCTCCAATTCCCAACCCAGACGTCCTATTGAGAAGGAAAACATAGTCAACAGTATCGAAAGCTGCTGAGAGGTTCAAGAGAATCAACAGGGTCGCACTCACCCTGACCCTCTCCTGCCAAAAGTCATCCGATAGGGTGACCAAACCCAGACCT
This sequence comes from Anniella stebbinsi, assembly GCA_029215795.1. Taxonomy (NCBI): domain Eukaryota; kingdom Metazoa; phylum Chordata; class Lepidosauria; order Squamata; family Anniellidae; genus Anniella; species Anniella stebbinsi. The sequence continues at coordinate 357,023,743 of JARDYH010000002.1, read as the reverse complement.
AACACCCGATTGAAATGGATCTAAATAATCAGTATCATTCAAGGGTGCCTGGAGTTGTCTGGCAACCAGCTGCTCAAGCACCTTGCTCAGGAAGGAGATGTTGGCTACTGTTAACATCACCCAGGTACAGATTAGGCTTTTTCAGGAGAGGCCTAATTACCGCCTCTTTTAAACAGGCCAGCACTACTCCTTCTCTCAGGGAGGAATTTACAACCCCCTGGATCCTGCCAGATATTCCCTCCTTATTCGATGTAATAAACCATTAAGGGCAAGGGTCAGGCACACCGGTGGTCAACTGGACTTGGCAAAGCACCTTATCCACATCTTTGGACCTCCATAACTGAAACTCATCATTTGAAACTGTATGGGATGGTGCTCTGGACACCTCTATTGATGTATTGCTTAGGGATGTGCACTGGATCGGACCCGATCCACGATCCGAGTCCGGTCCAGTGGGAAATCGGATAAATTATCCGATTTCCGATCCCGCAGCTGGATCGGCCGATCCAATCCGAACCGGTCCGAAAAAGCTCCGAACCGGTTCGGCGGATCGGCGGATCGGCGGGCGCCCACTGGCGCCCACCGCCGCTTCCATTGGCGGGCGCCAGCAGGCGCCCGCCGATGAAAGTGGACAGCGGGGGGGGGGAGGAGGGGGGCACTTACCTTCTCGGCCCGGTGGCTCCCGTCCGGCGCCGGCGCCTACTACTACTAGCAGGCTCCGCGGCCTGCTCTAGGGTGGCGCGCCGGGTGATGTCATCACCCGGCGCGCTACTCTAGAGCAGGCCGCGGAGCCTGCTGGTAGTAGTAGGCGCCGGCGCCGGACGGGAGCCACCGGGCCGGGAAGGTAAGGAGGGGGTGCGTGGAGGGGAGGAGGGGGCGCGCGGAGGGGGCAGGGGGGAGGGGGGCCCTTACCTGCCCGGCCCGGCGGCTCCCGTCCGGCGCCGGCGCCTACTACTCCCAGCAGGCTCCGCGGCCTGCTCTAGGGTGGCGCGCCGGGTGATGTCATCACCCGGCGCGCTACTCTAGAGCAGGCCGCGGAGCCTGCTGGAAGTAGTAGGCGCCGGCGCCGGACGGGAGCCGCCGGGCCGGGAAGGTAAGGAGGGGGTGCGTGGAGGGGAGGAGGGGGCGCGCGGAGGGGGGAGGGGGGAGGGGGGCCATTACCTGCCTGGCCCGGCGGCTCCCGTCCGGCGCCGGCGCCTACTACTCCCAGCAGGCTCCGCGGCCTGCTCTAGGGTGGCGCGCCGGGTGATGTCATCACCCGGCGCGCTACTCTAGAGCAGGCCGCGGAGCCTGCTGGAAGTAGTAGGCGCCGGCGCCGGACGGGAGCCGCCGGGCCGGGAAGGTAAGGAGGGGGTGCGTGGAGGGGAGGAGGGGGCGCGCGGAGGGGGGAGGGGGGAGGGGGGCCCTTACCTGCCCGGCCCGGCGGCTCCCGTCCGGCGCCGGCGCCTACTACTCCCAGCAGGCTCCGCAGCCTGCTCTAGGGTGGCGCGCCGGGTGATGTCATCACCCGGCGCGCTACTCTAGAGCAGGCCGCGGAGCCTGCTGGAAGTAGTAGGCGCCGGCGCCGGACGGGAGCCGCCGGGCCGGGAAGGTAAGGAGGGGGTGCGTGGAGGGGAGGAGGGGGCGCGCGGAGGGGGGAGGGGGGCCCTTACCTGCCCGGCCCGGCGGCTCCCGTCCGGCGCCGACGCCTACTACTACCAGCAGGCTCCGCGGCCTGCTCCAGGGTGGCGCGCCGGGTGATGTCATCACCCGGCGCGCTACTCGAGAGTAGGCCGCGGAGCCCGCTGGTAGTAGCCGCCAGCGCCGGACGGGCCGAGAAGGTAAGCAGTGGCGGGGAAGGGGGCTTACCCCCCCCCCGGAGCCGTCCACTTCTATCCGCTGGCGCCCGCGGGCGCCAGCGGATGGAAGCGGGCGGCCCCAGGGGGGGTAGGGAGCGCGGGGGAGGGGGTTTACCTGCCGGGGCCGTCCACAGCGGACGGCCCCGGGGGGGGGGAGGGAGTTAGGCCCCCCCTTACCCACCCGCCGCCATTTTTTCCTCATAGACTTGCATTGCAATGCAAGTCTATGGGGAAAAAAATGGCGGCCGATCCAAAAATGTACGATTTTTGGGTCGGGATCGGACTCGATCCGGTCCGGGGGGCCTCCGATTTTGTCCGAACCGGTCCGGGACAAAATTGGAGGTCCCGATCCGGGTCCCGATCCGATCCGGGGGGTCCGTGCACACCCCTAGTATTGCTTGTGGTGTCCAATTTGTGACAAATTTGAGTGACTTTATCTTCAAAGCGCCATGCAAACTCATCACAGCATGCTACCAAGGGTTCCACCATTTCTCTTCCTGGCCACGAACCACGCTGAAAAGCTCTGATGGATCATACTAAGAACATGAAATGGTGATAGAAAAGATATCTCTCTTTGCCACCCTCACTGCTACAGAGTAGGTTCAATAATGAACTCTAATTTGCATTCGGTCAGACTCAGCACGGGTTTTCCCCCACCTATGTTCTAGCCATCTTCCTTCTTGCTTCATTGCCGTCAATTCAAGTATATACCAAGGAGCTGGCCAGGTTAGCCTCTGCTCAGAGGAAGAGGGCGCTTGGATGTGATCGTGCCAACTTCCCTAGTCATCTCTGCTTTCCACAGACCTGGGTTTCAAGAGGAGCACCAGCCATACCAGCAGGAAAATCTTTCAGAGCCTTCTAGAATAGGCTGACCATATGAAAAGGAGGACAGGGTTCATGTAACTTTAACAGTTGTAGAGAAAAGGGAATTTCAGCCAGTGTCATTTGTATGCAATTAGTTCTTGGTGAAATTCCCTCTTCATCACAACTGTTAAAGTTGCAGGGGCCCTGCCTTCTTTTGTATATGGTCACTCTAGTATAGTGCCTGCACCTTTAACTGTTGAGATGAAGAGGGAATTTCACCAGGAACTAATTGCATACAAATGACACTGGCTGAAATTCCCTTTTCTCTACAACTATTAAAGTTACATGAGCCCTGTCCTGTCCTCTTTTTCATATGGTCAACCTATTCTAGAATCCATTAGTTTCTGGGGGCAGACCATTTTAATAGATCCCTCACCCCTGCAGAGGAAAGGCCGACGAGAGTCTAAACCTCAGTAGGAAGTGATCAGACCATGACAAAGGAAGCATGGAAGTTAAGATCCCAGCATGGAAGTTAAGATCCCCCAGAACCATTAGGGGTTCTCAACACCAAATCTGAGACCACCTCCATGAGCTCAGGCAAGGTGTCTGATGGGTTGTGGGATGGATGGTACACCAGCTGAATCCCTAATGTGTTCTAGGTACAGACACTCAAGATCAGCACTTCAATGAACAGGAAACCTAGAGAACGAGATAGTGTTCCTAGAGACTACAGCAACCCCACTCCCTTCGCAACCCTCGAGTCGTTGTTGGTGCTGCTACTAAAAATATGTGTATTTTCAGCCTCAGCATCATAGTCAAAACCAGCACCATATCATGAAAATCATAGACCCTAGGTCAGGTTGTTAAGAAGAGCTCCGTTAACTATTAAATTTACTAGGGAAAAATACAAAAGGCCCTTGTTAGCCAGTTTGATAATCCAGCCCTCATCAAAGCACCCATGACCTCCATTGTCAGAAAAAAAAATTAATCAAGTATGTTGTCAAGTACAAATATTCTTAACTGTTCCACAACCTTTCCACGGACCATCTTAATGGAGCTCATGGACTACAGTTTGTGAACCTGGCATACTGTATTCATTTACTCTGCAACAGTCTGTCCTCCGCTGATTCAAAATCCAATAGGATTATTGCTCTTTTGTTGAAAGGCACACAAGAAAAACAAGTTATCAACCATTCCAAACATGCCATGCCAGTTGTGCTTCTGCAATGTCTTCACAGGGCCTTAATGTTCATGCGCATGCATTTACATGCTTTGTCTACTAGAGACAAGATCCATCCATTTCACTCTCAGAGATGTATTATGTGTCTTCACAAGACTGAACCCTGAAGAATGGCTGCTCTAACAGTTTACACTGAGCCTTTCTACATGAGGCTTTTATTGTGTTCTCGTGATTGCACACTCACAGTAGTTTGTGGGTCCTTTACACAACATTGTCATCCTCCAGGGCCTCTCCCGTTCTTTCCTACCATTGTTACTGGGGGGGTGGGGGGGCCCTAATGAAGCAAGTCTACTATTATTTAGGAAATGTGTTATGAAGTCTGGTGTAAATGCGCAATTTCGCAATTGTGCCATCAAATGATTGCATAATGAAACAACTAGAAAGGCAGAGAAAGAAAATATCCGGAAAAAAGCCCGTGTGAAGGAGCCCATCTAAATCCAACAAAGAATTCAGAAGCAGAAGCCTTGATAAAGGTGAAGGATAACAGACTAATGTGGAAATGTCCATTAAAAAATGTTAACAAGTTATCCCCAAAAGGCAAAAATGAGAACAAAATGGACTGTGGTGATTCACTAGGGGGAGTGACCAGAAAATAGATTCTTTCTGTGGTAAAAAGGGACAGATGATGTGTATGTTATTCTCTCTACTGCCTGCATTCAAACGTCCTCGCAGAAGCCATCATAAACTTATATGGGAGGAGCAGACATCTTCCCCCTATTCTGCTAAGCCCACACGTGTGGGGACATACCCAAGATCACTGAACCCCAAATTAGACACCGCTTACTAGCCTTTGCAGATCCCATCCCACTCACAATCAAGGTGATTAGAAGCTGTATTTTCCCCACCCTCTCAACTGAAGTAGAAGTGGAAATTGGATGTTTCCAAATTAATTAATGCAAAGCGCAAACGTAGAATTCTTCGACTTCCTGCTAAAGAGAAAGAAAAATAAAGCTCTTCTGTCATTTTAACTACTCCTGAAGTGGCTATTCTGATTGCATAAAAAGTCTAATTTCTGATACCAAACACATTGTGGTTCATCTGAACAACCCACAGAAAACTTTCCTCTGTCCCTTCCCATAACATTTTAAAAATCACATCCCAGACAGATGTCTTTTGTGAGCAGTTGCTGTTAAAAGACATGCACAAAACCATTCTCCCTCCCCACTCAAAATGTGAGTCACTGGCTGACTTTTTGAGTTAATATGGGAGCTGGAAAAAAGTCTCCGCTGTCAAAGACAATCCCAGTCTGGAGAATAAAAACACTCAGGTAATGCAGAAAACTGAGACAGTGAGCTGACAAGGCCATTGAAGGGCGCGAAATAGAGGGCACCTTTTGGCTCACCCAGCCCACCGAGGACAATAACAACAACCAAAATGTATTCAGGTTACTATTCAAGAACTTTCAGAGAGATACAGACTTTGTTGAAAGCTCAGGAAAGTGTTCAGCCTTTACAGATTTATAGATCCTTCTGCAACCAAGAAATGTGAACATCTGCGACAGCAAACAGAAACAAAAATCTTTCAGTTTGAAAGAATCAGTACAAACTAGAAAACAGCAAGTAGCTCTGGCTGAGCTATCTGATATAACAAATAACGAAAAATGCACTGTAGCATGCATTGCAATGGAATATATTTCACACCCATGCTCATTCACCGACAGCTGGGGCTCTCTCTGTATTTCTTCCCATCAGCTAAGGGACAATTCACGTGGCCCTTATTGAGACGGGAAAGCTAATTCACGGAGACTCCCCCCACATCTTCTCCACATTTGGTCTTGTGAAAGCCTGCCTGAAACAACATGTATAATTTTTATTACAGTCTTTGGTTTGAGGGAGTTAGCATAACTTGGAAATCTTTGCTCTGACACAGTCTCTTTTTTAATGTTTCCATAAACTGTAGCAGAAAATAAGGCCTATTCAAATTTAGGGTAGAAATAGTATACATATGTAGGAAAGAAAGACGGGACTGAGGCCTGATCCATCACTTTTACCTCCTGACCATTAGAAAACTCATTAGACCACCCCTAAAATATTAATGTACAATCCTGAAAAGGCTATTCTGGAAGCAAGTTCCACTGAAAATTGGTCACAATCACCTTGAGGACTAGAAATTTGTCACACAGTCAAAACTACCAGATTCTCTTCAAGAGATTATGTTCTGAACTTTGCAGCTTTAGCAAGACTATGTACGTGGCTTCTACACCCACTGCTTACAATGCACCTTGCAAAATGGCTGCTTGCATGTTGCATCTACATTATAGCTGATGTGAGTGTCAAAGCCTGGCATGTACCGCAGTACTTTTGAAACTGTGTGCAGAGAATCTTGGAAGCTTATTCAGTTAGAAGATCAGTAACAGTAGACAAACTTCCCTGAAGTTCAACAGCTTGCTCATCCCTAATGTTCTTCCAGTGCAATGTACAGTCATGAGGAGAGAGAGAGTTGGACTATTTTAGGATGTGCTCTTGGTTCATTTGAGGGAATAGCAAAGTTCAATAGGCCAGGAAAAGAGTCTGTGTGAATGGAGTGTGCCCCTTAGTCTAGAACATGTGCCAGACGTCTCTGGAAGGCACAGGGATCCCATGGCAGATATGCTGGTGTGGAAAAAATTGCCTGGAGTTGGAAAGTTTGAAAAATCACCGCTTTATTGTTACACTCATGACAGCCAGTACATTGCTGCCAGGGAGAAGCAGATGCAAAGCCATGCCAGTGCCAAAGACATTGCAAGGAAAGGGGCAGAATGGGAGAATTGCAATGCGCAGAAGAAAAAGAAAAAAGAGCTGCGGAGGTTTCAACAACAACAAAACATTGGAAGCTTGTTTGAGATGGGTGAGAAAAGGCAGAATGGGATGGATATTTTCTGCTACACAGGATTCCAGTCAAGCTGTGACAGGCAGAAGTACACAAAATGCCTGGCAAAGACATGTAAAGATTGATATTATATCCTTACATATCCCAAAAGCATCCTGGACTCATTCTGCTTAGAGCAGCCTGCAGTATTTCACTCTGCTGCTCAACCGCTGTGGAAAGTAATTTGGGAGGCAGCACTTGAATTTGTGCAATGCTAAGAACACTGGCTGAGGTTATGCGCAGGAGCTATGGCTCTTGCCTCACAGGTTATGTTCTCAACCTTTGGTTGTGGGCTTCCCATAAGCACTTGGTTGGCCACCGTGGGTGATAGGATACTGGACTAGCCAGACTTTTGGTCTGATCCAGCAGGGCTCTTTTTATGTTCATATGTTGTCTCAACTCGTATCGGGTGGCACAAAGGACGAGTATTGGCAGGCATTAACAAATTTTCCCCAGGAGCCGCACAAGTGCTAACCTTTGCCTGATGAAGTCAGTCCATGTATATTTAGCATTACTTTCTCATTTCCTTCATCAGACATCCTGTGCTGAATAGCTTTCAAGTTTCAACTGCCCTCCAAACTGCAGGGCTTCTGTAATAGCAGTGCCCACAAGACAGCTTCCACAGCAGCAAAGAGCTTCTGGAAATCATCGTAAAAGTGGCTCATTCCTTCATCACAGTGTTTCCTCTGCAAAGCAGGGTGGCTGCAAACATACTTGCTCATAATTCCCTGAAACACTGCGTAGCCGAACCAAAAAAACCCTGTTGATCATTGGTGACTCTTTCTTATACACACACACACATTATTTTCCTTCTTTAGACAGCAGCAAGGCCATAGATTTTGGTTCTCTTTGACTCCTTCTCATTGCTGCTGAGTTTTTTTATTATGAACCCGTCTTATATAGTATCTTCAGCAGCGGAAATCCAGGCTGAGGGGGTCTTTTTTTCCTTTTTCTTTCTTAAGCAGCAGCACTATGGCAACAGGACTTCTGGGGCAACATTTCCCTCGATTCCCTCACATTTATGCTCTGCCTTTAGCATGCAAAGTAATAGCTTGTTTGAACACGGCAACATTAAACACATAGGCTGAATTGGGACGACACAATAAGCAACTGGGGTGGGGGAAACAATCATCAGTTGTATTGACTATCGTGTCGTCCAAATGCTGCCATAGTCAATTCAGCGCTGATCCTAATCCACACCACAGTTGATTATTTATTACCATGTTGTGTGGGGAGAACCCCCTAGATGAACAACTGCAAAGTTGTTTATTACCCCACCATTGACTATCGTGTTGTCCGAATTCAGCCATACAGTTCCAATGTGCATTGGTACTGCATTCCCCCCCCCCCCCCCGGACTGGAAAAGGTGTTTTTCTTCTAGAATGCTTTCACCTCAGTCTTCCCTAGAAAAAGCAGTAAAATTAAAGTTCAATTAGGTAAAATAAACACAGTTTTTAAAGCTGTAATATAAGCCTTTGAGAACTGGATAGAGAAGGATCTATATCAGGTATCTCTCGCCAGCTTTAAGGTTCATGGTCTAGATGACAATTCCCTTCCAAAACAAGTGGAATAAAAATTCATTGCCAGTCGAACATTCCATTATTAAATACGACATAGGCATGAGTGCTAAACTTTCCTGCAGCTAGACAAGCAATGAAGTCACACAGGGATATCTGCTGAAAATCAAGGTTGCATTCCAGGAGAAAGTTTTGAGCGTGAAGTGCAGCAGCTGAGACACATGTAGTGTTACATACACAAACACCCCTTTTAAACCAGAGAGGGCTGATTTCTCTCCCCGCCCCCCCCCCCAGCCTTACTTAGGGATGCCAGGGATTGAACAGGGGGCTGGGGGTGGCTTCTGCTTGCAAAGCAGGCAAGCTACCACCAAGCCACAGCCTTTCCCCACCTCTTCTTCTTTGTGGTACCCTTCCCCCTAGCTTCTGATTTAGCACTAGAAATTCTGTGTAGAATTGCTCTGTACGTACAATTTGAGATTAACAGAATACATTTATGACACATGCAGGCAATTTTTATTTTGGAACAATGGGAGTAACTTCACCCATATTGCTGCACACCAGTACTATGAATTTAGTACAAATCTAAAGAGTGAAGGAAGGGTTTGGCCTGGCTGTAGGTGGAGAACAGCCTATTTCCCCATTTTAAGACTAGCAGTGGAAGGGGGTGACCATATGTCAGGAAAACCAGGGCATGTCAGGATTTTTGGTAACAAATCCGGGAAAGGGGGAGGGGAATTAATAAATTTGAAGAAAAATCCAGATTTTCCGATCCTCCCCCCCCCTCAAAGGGTAGCTCTACTTTATAGTCAATGGGAAATATCAAAAATCCTTACAGCTCTGAAAGAGAAGGAGATGAAACTTGGCACCATGATAGATTTTAAGTAGGGCTCTAGTCGTGCGAAATTTGAAGCAGGTCTGTCCATCCGTTGATTTTTAGGATTTTTTTTAAGTTTGAGGTTTTAAAATTAATTTTTTTGAAAACAGTCATTTTTAAAGATAAAGAGATGAAACTTGACATCATGATGGCTTTCAAGTAGGGCTTTAGGCATGCCAAGTTTGAAGCAGATCTGTTCATCTGTTGATTTTTAGGAGTTTTTTAAAATTTGAGGATTTAAAATTATATTTTAAAAAACAACAACACCACCATCATTGTTAAAGATAAGATGAAACTTGGTATCATGATAGCTCTTAAGTAGGGCTTTAGCCATGCCAAGTTTCAAGCACATTTGCTCATCTGTTGATTTTTAGCAAGTTTCAAAACAAAATTGAACTTTAAAAATAATAATTTAAAAAAGCTAGCGAGCTGGCTGGCCGGCAGCAAACCCTGTTAAGCAGCAGCTTGCAGCAGAGTGAGGATACAATCAGAAAAGATATTTGAGGGAAGGGGAGAACGTATCACACAGAGTATAGCAACAAAGTACAGCAAAAGATACAAAAGTAGGAGTAAGTGAAGTTAATTTCAGATACGTTGTTCTTTATTTCAGTGATTTTAATATTAAGATGTTATGTAGAACAGATTTGTCTTAACTGTGTGCTGTAAAATCAGACATGTGACCAAGGCTATGTTCCGGTGGGCACACCCCCTTGGTGCTAGACATGCCCCTTGGGGGTGGACATGTTGGTGGGGACGCCGCCTTTGGGGGCCAACCATCTTGTCCTCCTTTTTGATTTCCAAAATTTGGTCACCCTAGGAAGGGCTAACACAAGCATTAAACATTTAAGAAACTGGGGCATTACTGAAGGGGACTGGATAGCAGGTAAGAAACAAAACAAAAGCAATCACAAAACAAAATTTTACTAACAAAATTAAAATTGGAACAGAAATGTGTGTCATCATCAGTGATGTCATGATATACGCAAGATCTCAGCATCAGAAATGGTCACTGACAGCTCAATTCTATACATTTCTCCTCAGAAATAAGTTCCATTGAGTACAATGGGGCTTACTCATTGTAAATAGGATTGCAGCCTAAAGTTATCCCTTTGCTTCCATTCCTCACCTGTAATGTGGCATGATGACCTATCTTATGCTGTTGGAGCAAAATTATATACCAGGAAGCTGTTAAATTGCTGAAACTGTTATGCACCATACTAGAGAGAAGGCTCATGCACCATAACAGGGAGAACAGTTCTAATAGTGCCCAATAATGGTCTTCACAGTAACGTAGGAAGGAAGCCAGACTATAAAGCATATAGTCTTCAATGTCTATATACTAATGTCCAGAGTATGGGAAACAAACAGAACGAACCTGAACTCTTAATGCATGAAGGCAAATATGACTTGATAAGTATAACTGAAACTTGGTGGGATGACTCCCATGAGTGGAATACAGAAATTGAAGGGTATAAGTTGTTCAAAAAGAACAGAAGAAATAGAAAGGGAGGCAGAGTCACACTATATGTTAAAAAATACTTATCCCTGCACAGAAATACAGGAGGATGAGCTTGGTAGCCCCATCGAGAGCACCTGGATTAAAATTAATGGGGCAAGGAATAAAAGGAACATGGTAATCAGAGTCTACTACTGACCACCCAATCAAGGAGAAGACGAGGATGGAATTTTTGAAAAGCAAATTGCCAATGTTTCAAAGAGGTGTGATGTAGTAGTAATTGGGGACTTCAATTACCCCTATATCTATTGGGAGACAAATTCTGCCAAATGTGGCCCCTCCAAAAAATTCCTGACATATGTGGCCAATAACTTTCTCCTACAGAATGTGGATGCAGGAAGTAGAGGATCGGCTATCCTTGACTTGATTCTGACCAATAGAGATTACATCGTGGATAAAGTGGCAGTTATGGGAATTCTGGAGGAAAGTGACCACTTCATACTTGAGTTCTTGATTTTGAAGGAAGCAAAAGATGAGTGTAGCCATAGGCATACTCTGGATATTAGGAAAGGCGATTTTAATACATTCAGAACAATGATAAGTAAGGGTTTTTTAAAAAGGAAAATTTAAAGACACAATTACAAACAATTCCAACAAGGAAAAAGGCTAAAAGACAGAAGAAGCCGATGTGACTCCACAAAAAGCTTATAGATGACCTGGAAAAAAAGACATATATAGGAAATGGAAGGAAGGCCAGGCTATAAAGGAAAAGTACAGACAGGTAGCACAGAAGTGCAGGAATGGCATCATGAAGGCTAAAGCTTAGAATTAATGGGGTTAGTGAGGGATGCTAAAAGCAACAAAAAGGCTTTCTTCAGGTATGTGCATTGTAAAAGACAGCGGAAAGAAATGGTGGTTCAGCTACTCAGTAAGAATGGCAAAATAATAACTGATAACAAAGAATAGACAGAAGTGCTCAACTCTTACTTTGGCTCAGTCTTCTCCCAAAAGAGGGTTGATCTTGTTGTTCAAGCAACAGCATCTGCTTACTGCTGGCTGCCACAACCTACTGCACTCTGGGAGGGCTCAGTAGTGCTGCAGCTGGTGACTGATGATTAAAAGGGGGGGGGGAATAATACTTAGAGACAAGTATTTCATACTCTGCTAGGAACAATCCCCTAAAACCATGGCCTGTCAAATTTCTAGAGCATTGGCAAGATTATGAAAATAAGGCATCCATCTCTTTCTTCCACACAAAAGAGAAATATCTGGAAAAGGAATGGATCAGCCTACCAAAGTCTTCCAATGGTTTCATGGCAATTCTTGCCTTGAATACATGACACAGGACTCACAAGCCTTATAAACGTTATAGCCATAACCTGCTTGTGACACTCATTTTACAACCCAATCCAAGGACTTGATGTGCCTTGGATAAAGTATCTAACCACCAACACAAGAATCCAAAGATGACGTATGGCTGACGTTTCAAGGTTATGAACTTCAAGGTTATGCTTTGCAAGCAGTTATCCTCAACACAACCTGCAGCCTAGTTTGGACACTTAAATCCTGCCTTGCTAAACCATACTTAGCAACCAGGAACATGTGGCAAGATTTACCTGTTCAGCCATGATGGTTAAGCATTTCGAGCTAAACATTATGGCTTAGTGTGTCCTGTGAACCATTCCTAACCGTGGTAGCTACATAACCACGGTTTAAATGCACTCACTAACCATTGGCTGCAAAAGGGTTCTTGGTCTAACTATGGCTTAGAGTGTTGTCTGAACAGGCCCATTGTGTACTCCTTCCTTGCCCCCTCCCTTCCTTGGTGTTTACATCCAGGTTTAATTAGATCACAGTTAGCTGTTATATCCAAAAGAAGGAACTTGTTCAAAGTCAATTTACCAACCAGAATGGGATCTTAAACCAACTTCAAACTGTAGATCTTGGTTAATGAATTGACGTTAAACCATAGTTCCCCATTTCAGGCCTAACTAACTGTGGTTTAATTAAACAAAAATGTAATTGCTGATGGAGGAGAGGGGCAAGGAGAGAGCATGAGGGCTCATTATTCAGTCGTAGCTAAATTATTGAGCAAGCTGGGAATTGACTGCCCTAACCAAGCCAACAGTGTAAGACCAAGTTGCTAGCATGTCAGTTATGGATATCATTCCATGCAGCCTTCCCCCAAACTGGTGCCTTCCGGATATTTTGGACTATGACACCCAGGATTCTTGAGGATTGGACATGCTGTATGGAGTGATGGGAGTTAGAAGTTCACGACATCTGGAGGGCATCCAGTTGAGCAAGACTGATTCAGAAGAGACCTAGGAATGCAATGGAGCACCCCTGCGTCTCATGTATAGACATTCTCTCATGCCACATTGCAAGTTGCTCTTCAAATTCCGGGGAGTTTTACAAGGAAGTAGCAATGTAGGGACCAGGGGCTTCCATTTGTCAAAAGAAAAAGAAAGCCCCAGTGGAAAGTACACATATAATGGTTTCCTGGATTGTGAACTGTAACAGTCATATTTGGAATCTATAAACATCTAACTCAGAAGTCCCATTGTGTTAAGATTGGGTTTACTCCAAGGTATGCTTGCAGCCTAAGTGATATGCACATGTAGAATCAAACTAATGCATGTATTATTATTATTATTATTATTATTATTATTATTATTATTAATTGTATTTATATACCGTCCCTTAGCTGAAGCTGATTTAGTGCTCCATCACACCAGTGATTTATCGCACTCTCACCATGCCTGGTATGTGTTTTTTCAGCATGGTACTTATATGACATCATCCCTGTCCTGCGCTCATCTCACCTCTTCACCTCCATTTTCCATCTTATTTTGGAGCGGGGAAAGTCTATTTTTTCCCCTTGGTGTGCAATAGAACCGCTCCTCCGTCCCGTGTATTGCTGTCCTTGCGCTATATCGGACCATCCCATTTTTTGTTGGGGGTTGTGTGTGGAAGGGCGGTCTCACTGACAAAAGAGGAGGGCGGGGTGGTTCTCCACTCAACTGCTCAAGAGTGAAGGGGGAGGGAGGGCGCCCGAACACCCTGAGGAGAAGGCTAGCGAGGCTGCCGCCATCCGTGCCCAGGACTCGGTCCCATTCAACCCTATGGTTCTTACTTCTGAGTAGGCACGTCTAGGTTTCCTGATCAGAACAATGTCAGCTTCCCCTTGCCATGCCAACACTGACTAATTGTAATACTTTCTCTTCATTTATCTTGTTTAATTAATGGAGGCACAGCCGTGCCTCCATTGTTAAGGGCCATCAGTAAAAAACACATTCCGCCATGTTAAAGTGATAATTGGGGGGGGGGGGTGTCATTCTAACAGCCATAAAATCGAAAATATTTCATCAACCTTTCTGAAATTTACAGGTGGCAGAAAGAAATGTTTGTTTTACATTACCTGAAAATTTCAAGAAGATTGGTGAAAGATTGAGGGAAGGAGAGCAGTTTAAGGTAGAAAAGGAATACAAACCTGTCTCCCTGCTTTTGTAAAATTTACTTCCGGGTTGAGGCTTTTGTGCTCACAATTTGCATAATTTCTAGAGCCTTATTAATTAATCCAGTGGTGGGGTCTTCTTCCTCCTTGACTGTAGTTGGTGGAAAGCTTTTCGTTTTTTAAAAGTTCCCTTCGGTTGACTTTTAAGGACTATTTTAACCTCTCATTCAAGTCAATGAGGCGGCCATCTTCCCTCATAGCGCGACACACGCTCAGTAGCTTCGCTCTCCCCCCTCCCTCCTGCCTTAGAATGTGGGGTGGGTGAGTGAAATGGCCGCTGCCTCTAGCACAGATCTTTTGAGTGAAGAAGAAGAAGAGTTTTCTCTTCTGGAACATGCATTCCTTTGGCTCTGAGAGTATTTTGGGCTATCTTCATAAGGCCAGTTTGCTCTTTTGCTCCCTGGTGAAGCAGGGTGTGGTTCCTCTGGATCCATGGTAACCTGATCTTCAGATCTCTCCAGGGAATAGGTGGCTATACCTTTCTTTCTATCCCCCCACCCCATACACACACAGTGCTCCTTCCCTCTTTTCTAAGAGTTTGGTCCATACTGCTATAAAGTTGAAAGCTTCAAACACTTCATTTAATTAGTTTGGGCCGGTGTTAAGGTTTAAGTAAAACGTTGAAACTTTTCAAAGTGCTTCTGGGCCTACAACGCTGGTTTCAGCCTAGTCACCCTGTTTTTCTAATAAGGTTTAGAAACAGTTGAGCTGTCCTTTTTTTTACATAGTGTACACACATGGATTTTCTTTCTAATCTTTGCAGTCTACACCGGCTCCTTTTTTGTTCCAGCAGGCCTTTGGCAAATAATCTGGACCTCTGTTTATACCTTTGACTTTTAAATTGTTATGTATTTAAAATGTTTTAAATGCTTTAATATTGAAAAGTATTTAATTATATTTTTAACTTTTGTATATTTACTCTGACCATATGAAAAGGCGGACAGGGCACATGTAACTTTAACAGTTGTAGAGAAAAGGAAATTTCAGCCAGTGTCATTTGTATGCAATTAGTCCCTGGTGAAATTCCCTCTTCATCACAGCAGTTAAAGTTGCAGGCACTATACTAGAGTGGCCATATACAAAAGAAGGCAGGGCCCCTGCAACTTTAACTGTTGTGATGAAGGGAATTTCACCAAGAACTAATTGCATACAAATGACACTGGCTGAAATCCCCTTTTCTCTACAACTGTTAAAGTTACATGAGCCCTGTCCGCCTTTTCATATAGTCAGCCTAGTATATTCCTATTTACAGGTTTTAGCTGTATATGTTTTAGTTTTGTAAGGCTGCCCTGAGGCCCAGCACTGGGCAAAACGCAGGATACTACTACTACTACTACTAATAGTAATGTTTCAGATTTCACTTCTGCATCTGATGTTCTTTTGCATTTACTTTTCTTTATTAACCATTCATATCTTAAGCCTGCTTGTGTGGCATGTTTTCATTGGTTTAACAAGTTAAAAGGGGTATTCACTGTTTTCATGCTTATGTTATAAAATCTATTTTCAACAGGCCTAGTAACTTCAAGAGTAACAGAGTTGGGGAAAATCCTCAATCTCTTTGCTATCAGAGGCACTGAGTAAGGGATCCCTGGAGATAATTTAGATTGACCCCAAACCACAAAACACTATTACCCCTTCTGAAGAGATCTGGACCACAGACTACTAAAGACAAACAAAGCAGCAGGCCATAATAACAGTTCTCATGTGGCCATTTGCTTTATGAGGCAGGTGCTCTGTGGGCTACCAAATGGAGGGACTAACAGGCCATAAAGTTGCCTGGCTGGGTCTGCCAGAAATCCAGCCTCAACACTCCTGGAAGGTCCATGTTCTATAGCACCTGCTGTCAGATGAACCTGAGGGAATCCCACCCTCCACCCCTGGGTTTAATTTACTGGCTTCCCCTGGCTGGACCTTGCAGGAAACTATAGGGACAGACAGAGCAGGCATTCATAGCACACGCAGAATGCTGAGACTGGCAAATCTAAAAGCAAGTGTGTTGCTTTTCAAGAACCAAGGAAATTCAATGGGTCTTACTTTTGAGTAAATATCTAGGGATGGAAATGCAGCCTGTGCAAGAACTGAGTAGGGTGACCATATTTGGGAAACCAAAAAAGAGGACACCTAGTGGGGGGGGGCAGGAAAATGGCTTTCTGGGGCCACCTTAAAGTCCCCAATTGGAGCGGAGGAGGGGAAAGCATGTCATTCTCACCCCACCCCACTGCTCCAATCAGGCCCTTTTCTATAATGCCTGGGAATGACACGTTTTTCCCTTTTAAGGCCTTGATTGGAGCAGTGGGAGAGAATGACACACCTCCAGAAAGCATGTCATTCCCCCCTGCCACGCTAATGGTGGCCTTAAATGGGAAAGTGTGTAATTCCAGGTCATTATAGACTATTGCATAAAATCCCCCCTGACACCGAGGATAGAACAAAAACCAGGAGAAATCTGGGGAAATCCTGACAGTTTTTTATTATTATTTATTATTGCATTTATATCCCACCTTTTTTCCGCCAAGAAACCCAAGGCGGCATACATAATCCTCCTCCTCTCCATTTTATCCTCACAACAGCAACCCTGTGAGATGGGTTGGGCTGAGAGTCTGCAACTGGCCCAAAGTCACCCAATGGGTTTCCATGGCTAAGTGGGGAGTAGAACCCAGATCTCCCAGCTCCCAGTCCAACATTTTAGCCACTAGGCCACACCCTAGTGGTCACCCTAGAATTGTGCCATGCCAAGTTGGAAGCAGATCGGTTCATGCCTTGATTTTTAGGATATTTTTTTAAAAAGTTTGACTTCAAATGTTTTTCTAAAATTCAAGGCATGAACCAATCTGCTTTCAATTTGGCATGGCTAAAGCCTTACTTAAGAGGTACCATGGTGCCAAGTTTCATCTCTTTATCTTTACTTTCTTTCTTTTTTTTTAATGTACTGCTCAAGGCCCTAGATCCTAAAGAGGAGAATTAGGTTTGAAGTTTTAAAAATTCCTAAAACTCAAGGCATAAACAGATCTGCTTCCAACTTGGCATGGCTCAATCCCTACTTAAGAGCTACCATGCTGTCAAGTTTCATCCCTTTATCTTTAAAAATAATGGAATTGTAAGCATTTTAGTTAATAAAAAAAAAATTGAAGTTTTAAAAATTACTAAAAATCAAGGGATGAACGGATCTGCTTCCAACTTGGCATGGCTAAATCCCTACTTCAGAGCTACCATGGTGCCAAGTTTCATCTCTTTATCTTTAATTTCATTTTTTAAACTTGTACTGCTCAAGGTCCTGAACCCCAAAGAGATTTCTGTTTGAACTTTAAAAAATTCCTAAAAATCAAGGCATGAACGGATCTGCTTCATACTTGGCATAGCTATATCCCTACTTAAGAGCTACCATGATGCCAGGTTTCATCTCTTTATCTTTAAAAATGAGGGAGATGCAAGCATTTTGGTTGATTTATTAATGTTAAAAGTGAGTTCAACACATAACACTAGCTTTGATTTTATATTGGATGTCAAGATGGTATAACATTCTGGCTGACGCTGGCTTGGTTGTCAACTGTATAATATCCAGTCATCCGTTATACAAAGCCATGAAATTCATTAAACAAAAAACCTACGGTTTACAAAAACAATGTTAAGACTCTACAGATTCCAACCAAGCACCAAAAAGCAGGGAAATTGGGAGTTAAGGCTCCCAAGCCTTAACGCCACATCCTCCCTAAGGAGGCAGAAAGTGCAAGTGAAATTCTCATTCTCCCAAAGCAGATAAACCATGAGGATAGGGTGGAGAATATAATATGCAGAGGTGACTGTGGGGTTGTGGAAAACTGATCACGAACAACTTAGGGCCACCTACTTCTCTTTTTTTGTTTAGAGCAGCCCTTCCCCAACCCGGTGCCCTCCAAAGGTGTTGGACTACAACTCCCATCATTGCAAGTATGTCCCATGGTCAGGAATGCTGGGACTTGTAATCTCAAACACCTGGAGGGCAGCAGGATGGGGAATGCTGTTCCATACCCTTACCAAATACAGGGTCTGCCCAATACTTTTCTCTCACACACATCTCGCATATAGCAGCACTCTTGATAACAAAAGGGACACTATTCATTACAGATCTAGAACCAGAGCATGTGCCAGGCACTTCCATCTTTTGGTCAATATCCTGCCTTTCAAAGAACCAATGCTTTTTTTCTTTAAATGTATTTATAAAAAATATACTGTTCACTCCCCACAATCCCTGCACAATACATCATCTCATCAAAGCAACAGTGAGCAGAAGAGGTTTAGTTTGGCTGTCTTGAACACCTTTCAGATGAGATTAGTTTGCAATCCTATACCTCTTGGGAGAAAGCCCTAGTGAATTCAGTGGCACTGGCTTCTGAGAAGACATGTATAGGAGTCAACCTTCTCCAGCCTGGTGCTCTCCAGATGCGTTGCACTGTAACTCCCATGTTTTGTGTTATGGGGAAGACAAAAATCAATTCATACTTAATTTTAAAATAATACTTACGCATGAAAGTATTAGGTGGTAGCTCTGCCTTTGATCTCACACTGCTGAACAAGTAAGAGAAATCCTTTATCTGATATTCAAGAAACAGACATCCTATGCCATGTGTTGAAAACTAATGTTGATGTCTGAAGGGCTATCTGGATTAGGTATTCAAGATTCATTCATTGTTGTTTCATTTGGTTTTGACAGTTTATTTAAAGTGATGCAGCTCTTTTGTAGTTCCTTGATTGATCACATATCTTAATGCTGGAAAACATACTTTAGTACAGATGTGGACAGAAAATAGATCTATCCTGATGATTTGGACATCAACTCGCGGCATTCCTGATAACTGCCCATGCTGATAGGGGGTTTTACAAGTTGAATTCCAAAACCTCTGGAGATCTACATTCTGCCTTCCCTTGTTCTTGAACAACATTCCCCAACCTGGTGCCTGTCAGATGTGTTGGGTTGCAACTCTCAACATAAGGAGATGCTCTAAGAAATTAGAAGTAGCTGGTCCTAAGTTGTTCATCATCATTTCCCACAACCCCACAGTCACCTCTGCAGATCAAATTGCATATCTAGATTTTTGAGATGACAAGTCCCAGCATTCCTGACCATGGGACATACTGACTTGCAATGATGGGAGTTGTAGTCCAACACCTTTGGAGGGCACCAGGTTGGGGAAGGGCTGCTCTAAACAAAAAAAGAGAAGTAGGTGGCCCTAAGTTGTTGACCTGCCAATAGCAGAGGCTAGGGAGGTGGTGACATGAGACAGGGCATTCTCCGCTGTGGCACATTTGTGTAACTCCCTGCCAAGTACTGTTAGGTTTGCCACCACAGTTCAATTGTGCAAATAAACGTTGAAGACATCTTTATTTCTTCAGGCAGGCATTTGGACTCTGATGTAAAGTTATTTAGGTGCAGTCCTAGTGAGAGTTATTGCTGCTTTTTATTGCATTTGAATGCATGGTGAATTCAAGGATATTTATATTTTTACTTTACAGTTATTTTAGTACTTTGTGTTGTTAGCTACCCTGAGTTCCAGAACTGGAAGAAGGGTGGAATACAAAAACATTGAATGAATGAATGAATGAATGAATGAATGAATGAAAATGTCCAAAATGGACATGCACAAATATGCTCAAACCAATCTTTCTTGTTCCCTTCACACTTTGTCTTTTGCTGACAGCTGTACATGAAATGAAATAGAGTGCACCGTAGCAGCATTTTGGCCTCCTAACTGAAATGTTAATGTAACAATATTCCAGAAGTTTATCAGCAGCTACCACCTGCTTCAGCTCTCATTCTATCTCCCATGCAACCTGAAAGGCAAACTCTGACCCTCAAACATATACACACCGTCTCCCAGCGAACACTTTATAGCACTTTCCGATTAAAGATCTCTACATGCTGTGGAAGGCTAGAACTAACAAAAATGTTCAGGATAGCTTTTCTCCCCTAGGAAGGAGAGCACCAACTTCCTCACAGGGACTTTATGAGGGTTATAAGGCTTTATCTTCATAATCTCTTTTTTTGTGAAAAGGTATTGGGTGATGAGGAACATTCAGGGATTCTGGGGGCTAAGAGGGAAGGTGGTAGATAGTCTCAGGGGACGGCAAAGGCTATAAAGCAGCTCTCAAACATATGCATACCAATCCTAATCCTATTTACTCAAATTAAGTCCCAGTGCTTTCAGTTAAACTTATGCAAAAGTGCATACAGGACTGTAGCCAAATAAGTTTTGGGTATGTAATTCTTTCATTTTAAGACTAGTCTGTTAACTTAACACTCTTTTAGAATTTAAGAAAGCTGTAAAGACTAGTCTCTTCTGGCAGGCATGTCCAGTGGAATTTTAGAATGTTTTTAGGATGTTTTTATGATGTTTTATTGCTATTTTAATAATGTGCACCATGTTTTAATCTGTTTTATGTATTTTATTATATTTTATATTTACTGCTGTTCCCCGCCTTGATCCAAATGGAGAGGCGGATAAGAAATACATTTATTATTATTATTACAAAGTTCTTGGATTTTACAATTTTTTTATAATGTCTTAGCATTACTATAGAACTGAAGTCTTCAGTGCATTGCTGCCTTACTTTCCATGCAGTGTTCAGCTACAAGGGATTCCTGTGCCAGGAGGATATAACACTTTGGAAACAGTATATGGAATATGTCATGGGCCCCAACAGTTGTCAGTGCACTTCAATACCATTATAAAGCAGTAGCGCAGATCCTGCCCTGAGCACAATCTCAGTTCATGAAAAGCAACAGTGAAGCCTCATAAGTCTGTGCCTAGCGCTGGCTGAGCATCCTAGATCATGCCCCCAAATCAACCAAAGCATGTAGGAGTTCCTCTACAGATAACTCAGTGTAGAAAGGTTCCCCTGAAATTTAGGGCCTAAATGAATAAAAGTTTGGAAATGATAGCTATTACAGAAAAAAAAACCAAACAAACTGAAAACAAATCAACATGCATAAGGTCTCAGGTGAAAATTGATGTGTAACTAGAAGAGCCTCTTAACTGTCCTTAAACAATAGAAATTTGAAAGGAACACAACACTCTTAAAAAAACAAAGATAGCCACACTAGTCCATGAGAAAAAATCTGACATCCATAGTTGGGGAATACCTTTATTAGAGCCAACCAAAATGCCACAAAAATGTGCAAGCTTTTGAGTTCTTCAAAAGCTCTTAAGCCTGAATGATGGGAGATCTGGAATACAATAAAGTATTTCTTCATACAGTACATCCTTAAACTATGGAATTTGCTACCACAGGATGTCGTGATGGCCACCAACCTGGACAATTTTAAAAGGGTTTAGACAAATTCATGGAGAATAGGGCTATTAATGGCTACCAGTCCTGATGAATAGGCAGTATACCTTTGTATGCTAGTTAATGAGAACGACATCAGGAGAGTGCTGCTATACTTAAGTCCTGCTTGTGAATTTCCCATGGTCACCTAGTTGGCCACTGTGTGAACAGAATGCTGGACTAGATAGGCCTTTGGTCTGATCCAGAATGGCTCTAATGTTCTTATGATATTCTTCCATTTATTAAATTACATACAGGTCTCAACTCAATGGGAAATGGCTGGGTGTTGCCCTAATCAAGTTTGAACTAGTACTATAACTATTTTTCTCTTCTGTTACCTATTTTTCTCTTCTGTTACCTGCTTAAACTATGTACCCCAAAGAATGTAGCTTCTACTTTTAAGTCATCAATCGTTTCAGTATCAGTTAATGCAGCCATTGCAGGATCTTCTCGAAACAGAGGAAAAACAGACTTAAGGGGACAGCACTGTACCTTATAGACTGTTAAAATGAACAACTGCTCAGAGCAAAAAATCGAATAAAAAAGCAGAATAAAAATCATCTTGATTTTCACTTTTCCTAATCTACTAGCCCCTGTTGAACTCTAATTTCTCTTCTGTTACCTATTTTTCTCTTCTGTTACCTGCTTAAACTATGTACCCCAAAGAATGTAGCTTCTACTTTTAAGTCATCAATCGTTTCAGTATCAGTTAATGCAGCCATTGCAGGATCTTCTCGAAACAGAGGAAAAACAGACTTAAGGGGACAGCACTGTACCTTATAGACTGTTAAAATGAACAACTGCTCAGAGCAAAAAATCGAATAAAAAAGCAGAATAAAAATCATCTTGATTTTCACTTTTCCTAATCTACTAGCCCCTGTTGAACTCTAATCTCCAGGGTTTAAAAGGGACACAGGTCTAAAACCCATTTTGAATGCCAGGAATCTATGAAGAAATAGTAAAAAAAAAAAAATGGGGGGGGGGACTTATTGAACATGTGTAGATGTATAGAGTGCCTTTTCCTCACCACTGAATTGATTTATGGGGAAGGGTTTAGTTTTATGTTGCCCTCCTTCCAAACAGCTCAAAGCAGCATGCATGGTTCCCTCCCCCTTTACCCTCAAAATAACCCTCTGAGGCAGGTTAATAGACAGTGACTGGTTCCAGAGTCACCTAGTGAGTTCTGTGGTTGAGTGAGGATTTCAACCTTGATCTCTCCAGCCTCAGTCCAATAGTTTATGAGGATTCTATTGGTGTTGTGTAATAGCTATGAGAATCAGCAAGTTCTTCAGCTATGAATTTGTTATATGGCCTTAGACAAGACTCTCAGTCTCAGCCTTATCATACATGAAATGGAATTAATAATAAGATTGAAAGGATTACAGTATAAACACTATAAACGACTACATAAATACAAAGCATAATTGCTGTCTAATGATACGGGATTGGCACCTTGTCTGACAGAACATAGAAAGATGCTTTATGAAGTCAGACTACAGAGCTATCTAGGTCAGTATTATCTTCTTCATTGACTGACAGCTGCTGCAGGTCTTTCCCAGCCCTGTCTGGAGACATCTGGAATATTTGGCATGCAAAGTATATTCTTGAGCAATGAGCTAAGCCCCCTCCTCTATAATGAACAAACTCTCTTTTCAGTCTTCACTTCCCAGGCATGTACTGGATCTAATTAATGGAGGAACTAGTCTGAGTAAAATCAACTTAATGCTGCACTTCCTCTTACCTCACAGTCCCTGCTACCTCAGCTTTCATAATTTCCCCTCCCCACAACTGCATCTCACCCCCTTTTCTTTCCTGCCTCCTGTCCTCAAATTACCTCTACTATTTCCCCTCATCTCCCCCCTCACCATACCCACTTCCATCTTCTCTTTTATTCATTTCCCAGCCATTCTAAACCCTTTCTGCATCTTTTTCTGGTCCATTTGCCTACTCTGTCCTCTATAGCAGGTAAAAATTTTTGAGTACTTCAAAAGTACTTCTCTCACGCACATTATCACTGGAATTTTGAGTTTGGGTAGCAGACCCTGTAAGACTGGCAGCATGAATCCCTTAAGATAGGGCAGGGACATGGCTGAGATATACAGAACATATTTTGCATGCAAAAGTCCCAGGTTCAGCCCCTGGCATCTCCAGGTAGGGCTGCCTGTAAGCCGGGAGAGCTGTTGCCTAATGTAAAACTGACAGTACTGAGCTAGATGGATCAATAGTCTGGCCAATGGGTACTTCCTATGAACTGTAATAATCCCATAAATTGCAATCAGAGGGCTGAGGTGGAAAGGGTGCAGCTTGCCCAAGAGTGGGGCCTTCCAAGTTCACAGTTAAGCACTAGCCACCCCTCCAACACCAGCTCTTGAAGCACCACTGATGCTAACAATTGCCAGGACACCAGAAGGATCCCTATATTCTCTCTCCAGTTGGCCCTCTAGACCCCAATTCCCCCACTCCCACCCTTCACTCCCCTCCAACTCTTGTCACCAATTCCCCCTTCATTCCCCACCCCATTTCTCAATTCCTCTCCTGGATGTCCCCCTGCCCCATCTTTCAGCCCCATAGCCCTTCGCCTCTTCCTATGCTATTCCCTGCACTTTCATTCTCCTCCCTAGTTCTCCTCACACATTTCCCCCCAAGCCGCTTTCGTCTGTCCTTCCTCACTTCTCAACCCCCAGACAACTCCTACCTCTCCTCATTTCCCCACAGCTCTCTTGCCCCCTCTTTCCAGTCAGTAATTTTGGGTTTGGACGACAGACCCTGTAAGATTGGCAGCCTGGATCCCTTAAGATAGGGCAGGGACATGGCTGAGATATACAGCCAAGTTCTGCCTCATTGCTATCCTCTTTTCTTTCCTTCAATTCTACCCCTTCGCCCCAAAATCCCCTCAGGCAGCCACCATCGTCCTTCTCAAGCCCCCCTCCCTGCCCCCTCGCCCCAAAATCCCCTCAGGCAGCCACCATCGTCCTTCTCAAGCCCCCTTTTTAAAATACCTCATCTCCTTGCCCCCCTCGCCCCAAAATCCCCTCAGGCAGCCACCATCGTCCTTCTCAAGCCCCCTTTTTAAAATACCTCATCTCCTTGCCCCCCTCGCCCCAAAATCCCCTCAGGCAGCCACCATCGTCCTTCTTAAGCCCCCTCCCTAAATACCTCCTCTCCCTGCACCCCCATTCCAACCCCTCCCCCATTCCAACCCCACAGGCTTCCACGCCGAGGCAGGGGCGATGTAGAAAACCCCGTTTGCGAAGCTGGTGATTGAGGGGAGGGGGGAGGGGGGAGGGGGGAGGGGGGAGGGGGGGAAAAGCGGGACGCAGTCAGTCGCCTCTCAACTGCTGCAATATCCCTCCGCGTCTCCATGCGTAAAGTAGTCCCACCCGAGGGCTCTTCCCGACCTGAAAAGCCATAATCCTTGACACTCTTCTAGAATTGTCCAAGTTTTTCCCTCATGAAACGGACCGGGAGGGTGGTCCCTTGTCGGAAAAGGGCGATGTTAGTGAGGGTGTTGTATTTAACACACACACACCCCTTGCAAGTGGCTATAATTTCTATATCCCTCCGCAACGAGAGGAGGCGGGGGGGGAGTAAAAGTAGTCCCGGCCAACGGGAGGGTTATATAAGGCCGGCGCCGCGGGGGCGCTGCCTTTTCAGTTGAGGAGAGCGGCGGGGATCGGAACATGTCAGGCGGCTCCGTGGATTATAGCAGGTACGATGGCGCGGGAGGGGGGGAGAGTGGAGCGGCCAGCTTGGGGAAGGTGGGGACTATTTGAGAGCAAGCGGAGGCTTTTTCGGGGGAAGGCGAAACGTTTCGAAAGCGGTGACGTGGAAGGGGGCAATAAGCGGGATGCGTGACGGTCGTCGCTGCCTTCCAAGGCCGCCGTGGGTACGCGCCATTTTTCCTGCCCCTCGCTGAGGAGACCGAGGCCGCCCTAATGAGTTCCGCTTTTTTAGTCAATAAACACTCAAAAGCCATTACAAAAAAACAACAACAACTGCCTGCGCTCCCTGCACCGAGGGGAGGGTTTCCCCTCCTTCCTCACCAGTGTGCCAAATGGTGTGGTCTGAAATGGCTGCGAGGAGGAGGGCAGGTAGACAAAACTGGCCGTTGGCTTTAAAGGGGGGGGGGAGGAGAGAAAGCCGGCTTTTCCCTTCAATTTATGGCTTTTTCTTTTTAACGTCCCCTAATCGCGCTGTCTAGTGGCGTGACGCATTGCTAGGTTAGAAATTGATCCCCCCCCCCCCCAGCCTAGACTCTTTCGGGGGGGGGGGAGACACATGGTTTCTCCCAAACGGTAAACGCCGAGCCTTCTCAGCGTATGTGCCTCGGAAGTGCCCATTTCTGCCCAGAGGAGGGAGCAGGGAGGGGCGCGGCTCGGCTCGCAGGCCGTTCGTTCGCTGGCAGCCTCGTCAGTCACTCGGAATTGCGCAACGACGCCTCAAGGGTGGAGCTCTCGCGAGAGTTCGTCTGTTCTTGGCGAAGGTGGGGGGGGGGGAGAAAGGCCGGGAATGCCCCAGGCAAGCCTTTGCGAGAGCGACTTCCCCCCATGAAGAAAGGTGGCAACGTCTGGGGCTCGTTAGCCGTAAAACAAAAAAAACGAGTAAGGGGGATGCAAAATACTGTCCCATACTGGAACCTGTTGGGAGATTCAGGACAGATAAAAGGAAGTACGTCTTCACACAGCACATTGTTGAAACTATGGGATTCGCTACTCAAAGAGGTGATGGCCGCCAGCTTGGACAGTCTTAAATGAGTAGTGACCAGATAAAATCCAGGTCAGGGCTCATGTAACTTTAACAGTTGTAGAGAAAAGGGAATTTCAGCCAGTGTCATTTGTATGCAATTAGTTCCTGGTGGAATTCCCTCTTCATCACAACAGTTAAAGGTGCAGGGGCCCTGCCTTCTTTTGTATATGGTCACTCTAGTATAGTGCCTGCACCTTTAACTGTTGTGATGAAGAGAGAATATCACCAGGAACTAACTGCATACAAATGACACTGGCTGAAATTCCCTTTTCTCTACAACTGTTTTGGGCTTCATCTACAAGAATTCGCCTTTACGCCTGGTTAGGTGATTATGCGCATATTCGCAGAAGCGCCTCTGTACGAGAGGCGGTGAAGCGCATTACCGGACGACCGAAACGCAGTTTAAACTGTTGACATGCGGAGAATTGCTTGTTCACATAAAAAACAAAAATACTAAAAATTAGGCTGACCAGATAAAATCCAGGTCAGGGCCCTGCCTTCTTTTGTATATGGTCACTCTAGTATTGTGCTTGCAACTTTAACTGTTGTGATGAAGAGGGAATTTCACCAGGAACTAATTGCATACAAATGACACTGTCTGAAATTCCTTTTTCTCTATAGCTGTTAAAGTTACAGGAGCCCTGACCTGGATTGTATCTGGCCAGCCTATAAATGGGGTTTAGACAAATTCCATGGAGGTTTAGACAAATTCCATGGAGGATAAGGCAGACAGTGGCTACTAGTCATAGTGGCTATATGTTTCACACAGTGTTAGGCTGTATGCCACTTGCTGGGAACATGAGCAGGCAGATGCTGTTGCACTTGGGTCCTGGTTGTGGGCTTCCCATTGGGTATCTGGTTGACCATTCTGTGAACAGAATGCTGCACTAGATGGATCCTTGGTCTGATCCAGCAGGGGAATCATCTTATTCCTCCCTGGTAAACGCCGATTGCTACACCATGTGCTTGTCTCCTTGTTCCACTCCACTACCACCCCCAGCACTGTCTGAGGTGCTGTAGCTTCTTATAAGAACAGCTTTTTAGCCATCTCGTGCTGATGGAAGGAATATTGAGCTGGCTCCCCTCCCATGTGCATGAAGGTTCCCCTTCTATCCCCCTCCAAAAGCCTTGATGTAAAACTTGGGAATGTGCCTTTTTGATAGAAGATAGGATAAGAATGAACTGGCTGTAGCAGACCTTACTGTAGGTCGTTAGCTGAACATTTCTCATCTATCTTTTAGATATAGTCTGTAGGGAGGGAGGAATACTCAGTAATAGCAGATATATGAGAGGGAGATAATGCATTAGAATTCATATTTTAGAGTTACTTTTAAGGAACAGGGATTTTGAAACAGACAGAAGTACCCTGCTACCAGTTTGTAGTTTTCTGGGAAGAATGACCTAACCAAATCTTCCTTGATATATGTACAGACTTGACCATTATTCATTTGAAGGTATTTGGGGTGGGGAGTGTTGCATTAAGAACTTCTGGTTCTTGTTGGGTATTGCTATTCCTATTAGAGGCTGCTGCAAATTGAACCAGTGTGTAGTTGCAAATTGGACCAGTGTATAGATGGAAGCATGCTTATAAAAAAATTGTTAAGGTTGTTCTACCATATAAAGTATGTTGCAATAGAGCTCACTTCACTTCTTGCACAAGGGAAGGCTGAGTGATGACTTTCCAAAGGCCTTATGCCTCTAAACATGTTTCCACCCAAGTATATTTCTTGCAGTAAAGCAAGGAATCTGGCTCTTACTCCTACATTCTAAGACAAAGTGCATTCCTCTGGGTGTAGAGTGCTTTTATACTCATGCTTGCAATATGCACATACTCTTAAGTGAGTTGAAATCAAGAAAAAGTGATGGTATCCAGATTTTTTGGACTTCATCTTTCATCAGCCGTAGCCAACATGAACAGTGGTCAGAAATATTGGGGTTACCATCCAGAACATCTGGAGGGTACCGGGTTGGGGAAAGCTGAAATAGTACTACTCAGTTTCAGGATTTTAATAAATGGTTGACTAGTGAGCAACTTGGTAATGATGTTGACAGAATAGTAAGGCAGCTTCAATGTAGGCAAGGTACATGCTTTGGAGTAATTCATCACTGTGTCAGTCTTCATTTAAGTTGCATCCATAGAAATCAGGATCTCTTCACCCAACCTAGCTGACAACTTTTGTCTCTCATTTGACAGAGACCATGGCCCAGAGGGAATGGACCCCGATGGTGTCATTGAGGTTAGTATTTCAATTATAGTTTCTTTAAAAACTTAATAAGGAATACGTTGATACGTGAAATAAAATTGACTTAAATTTTCCTCTTGCAGAGCAATTGGAATGAAATCGTTGATAATTTTGATGATATGAACTTAAAAGAATCCCTTCTCAGGGGAATTTATGCTTATGGTTTTGAGAAGCCTTCAGCCATCCAGCAACGAGCTATTATTCCATGTATCAAAGGTAAGCAAGTAGTCATGTATTCAGTATGAGCAGATAATAAAAATTGGCAAAGTTCTCCGTCTTGAGTTCTCAACCTTGGGGTGGAAGTAAAACACATCTTTCCTTTAACAGTGAAATGATGGTATACCATCTTTCGGGACTGACCTGAAATGGAGATAATTTATAACTGCTGATCACTTGAAAAGGAAATTGACAGTTAAACTGAATCCTTGATGTGTTGTGTGGGAGCAGTAAATATCTATCCTTTTTTTAGGGTATGATGTGATTGCTCAAGCTCAGTCAGGTACTGGCAAGACAGCCACATTTGCTATTTCCATCCTGCAGCAGTTGGAGATTGATCACAAGGAGACCCAAGCACTAGTATTGGCCCCTACCAGAGAACTGGCTCAACAGGTATTGATAGTGTAGTTAAAAAGCTGCTTACATGTTGCATAGGTTTCTGGTTTCACAACTGTAGGACAGCTAACATTTCTTGCAAGTCTTTAATGACTTCTTGTTGCCTCTGGGTTGTAAATATGGAAACAGGCCTCTGCCCCACTAGCTTTTCTCCTATATGGAGAGAGGTCAGATGTGACAATAGGCCAGTGATGCTGGGATGAGGTGGGGTAACAGCTGTGTAGGAGTGATGGAGGGGCATATCCAGAAGACTTAGTGCTACTAAAGTAGTATAATTTCAGTAGAAAAGGCACTTTTAAAATGCATGCAGTTGTGCAACATGAAAACTGCAGTGCGCATGTGATCAGTTCATTTTTCTCTGTATGTATGTAATTTGTACTGTGTGTGCTTCAGTCTCTTAATCTTCTGTTTTCAACAGCATTTTTGCAGCACTACACACTCCCTATTAAATTCTGTGTTGTGATTATTACACTGAATATTGAGATAAAACTAGACCAATTTGTAATGACCCTTGGAGGAGTTTATAGTTTGGTTCAGTGTTAAATTCATATTTAAGCCCAAAATGTAACACATTTCCTTAGAGGCAATTGTTCAAATAATCTTCTACAGTAGCTCTGTGCATATAGCTAAAATACAGATAGCAACTAAGATACTCTAGAATGGAGTTCTGGATTCAGTTCTTGTATAGTTTCTCCTTGGAGACAAAGCAACAAGTGAACTGAGATTTGTCTTTAAGAAACAATACATAGCATTTCAATTTAGAGGAGTTTTTGCCAGAATGATTCACATTAGCTTTCAGTGTAACACTAGATTATCTAGTTGGAGGAAGCAAAAGGTATGTTTGGTTGTCAGCACAAGACATATGTAAGTGTTTCCTTATATCTTAGCATAGGGATACCAAGCTAAAAGTGATGTGTAGGCATCTGTAAAGAACCTGATAAATTCACCTAATCTGTGCAGAAGGGTTAGCTACTTAAATTTTATTTATTTATCAATTTTATACCAGCCAGTTTACAATATTTAAAAAATAAAATAGAAAAACAGTGCTTAATGCACATCTAGTAACCTGTAACTATTCTTTGTTTTGACATGGCGCCAAGATTCTGAGTACTTCAATGTGATCCTTTGTAAAACTAAGGCTCTCCTTATGTGGAAAGAGCATTTCTGTAGTAGAAGACTAGTTTTGGATGTAATGAGTTTCCAATGCAGATAGAATATGGGTAGGAAATGCTTTGCAAACTGCATGTAGGTCATGAAATATAAGTTGCATGTGTTTATCGCTACACACAGTGTACACTCACTTGGGAAGCTCTATTAAGAACATTCTAATTGAGATTTATTATTTCAGATCCAAAAAGTTATTCTGGCTCTTGGAGATTATATGGGTGCAACTTGCCATGCTTGCATTGGTGGCACAAATGTTCGCAATGAGATGCAGAAGCTGCAAGCAGAGGCTCCCCACATTGTGGTGGGAACTCCAGGACGTGTATTTGACATGTTAAACAGGCGCTATCTGTGTAAGTAATGAAGTACTAATAAAAACCTTTGGGGAACAAGTTGGAGCAAGTGATGACTAAAAGAAGGGCAGACTTTAAATTGTTAACTAGACTGTTTAAAAACAGCTAAGATCTCAATGGGGAACTAACTGGTAGCTTGACATTTAGTAGCACTGATTTTCTTGCTGAAGCACTCTTACTCTATAAAGCTTCTGAAATTTTGCTTTTCTTGTAGCACCTAAATGGATCAAAATGTTTGTCTTGGATGAGGCAGATGAAATGCTGAGCCGGGGTTTTAAGGATCAAATCTATGAAATTTTTCAGAAGTTAAGCACAAACATTCAGGTAAGTTCAAACTTGATGTAATACGATTGGCCATTTTAGAAATGCAGGTAAAGTTACAATGTAGCTGTGAAGTGCTGTATTGTCGTTCCCCCTGCACAAAGCAAAATTGTCTCTTTTCTATCCTTGTCTGTTTTGATTCCACGACAGACAAGGACGCTTGGTTTCATACATTATTTTATTTATTACATTTTCACACCATTTAATAGACAAAGCTCTGGTTGATTGGTCTGGTCAAGACAATCTGACAAGTTTCTGACCAGTTAATGAATCTTCACTGTTCCAGGTTGTGTTGCTATCTGCCACAATGCCAATGGATGTGTTGGAAGTGACCAAAAAGTTCATGAGAGATCCCATTCGTATTCTAGTGAAGAAAGAAGAATTGACCCTTGAGGGCATCAAACAATTCTATATTAATGTGGAGAGAGAGGTAAGCAAGAAGTTTAATAATCTTGGGAGTACTTCTTGTACAAGCACGGTGCTAAAACTGCATAAGTTGGGGTTGTGCCTTGGCTTCTGTAGTAATGCTAGCACAGTACACACAGGAAGTAGAACAAAAGCACTGGATCTGTAAAAGACTAGGGTGGACCTCTTTCTTAATGTCCAATGTCCTAGTCTATAGACTTGGTGCAACACTACTTTTGTTTGGAAACTTGCCTATAGTTTGCAGCTCAGCTGATAAGTTTCTGTTAAAAGTAATTTTGAACAAAGTCTGCTGGGGCTTTTTGTATTACTTTGTACAGCCCTTTTCTTGTATGCTCATGAGCATTGCCTTAACTTTACAGGAATGGAAGCTGGATACTCTTTGTGATTTGTATGAAACCTTGACCATTACACAGGCTGTTATTTTTCTTAATACAAGGAGGAAAGTAGATTGGCTTACAGAAAAAATGCATGCAAGGGACTTCACTGTCTCTGCTCTGGTAAGTGTTGACACTGAAGATCTATTGCATGATACTGAAATTGAGAAGCAAGTTCTAAACTGTAACTTCATAAAACCAGCAACATGGCTGAGAGATGATTTAATCCTGCTTTGAAATAAATTTCTCTTGCTTAATTATCTTCTCATAACCTGCTGCAATTTCCAAACCCCTCTTCTGGATTGTTGAATTCTGAGTTGTCATGTGTGAATCCACCCACAGTAACAAACCATGGGTTGTTGCTTTGCATGAACCTAGAATCATAGGTTGTTCATGGGTTGTTTTTGCTAGACTACATACAGAGACAGTGGACAAGAGTGGGTGGGGGAAACACAGCCCCTCTCTACATGCCAGCACTACAGCACTGCAGAGGCATTTGAAATACAGGGAGGGAGTGGGCTGAAGGAGGTGGTTGACAAACCATATGTAGAGAAATAAACTATGGATTAGTGTTCTGGAGAAAGCAGATCTTAATGTGCACATTTTCTAGGCACAACATACCTGCCACAGATGGTAGGTTAAAGGTGGGATATGAATATAACTAATGTGTGATTACTCAGAATTTACCTGCATTAATGGAGGAATACTTCAGTGCTTTAAAGATCCATAGTGGTCTTCATTGAAGTATATGGTCTTTATTAAAATTTGCTTGATAATTCAGTTAAGCATTTTAAAATCTCCACAGCATGGTGACATGGACCAGAAGGAGCGAGATGTTATCATGAGAGAGTTTAGATCAGGATCAAGCCGTGTCTTGATCACTACTGATTTGTTGGTAAGTATTCATGGTCACTGCCTCTTGTATATACATCTCCAAAGCTGTTCTTTTTGGTGCAGGTTATTGTAACCTGAGCTACTCAAGCTGTTGGAAGAGTAAAGACCATGCTCCACTATGGACTTGCATAATTGTAGTTCATCACTTTAAACATGGTCAACAAAACATAAATGCCTTAACATTAGGAATATAGTAAGTTTTCTTTTTTGATGTCGTCTTCCATCACAGGCCCGTGGCATTGATGTGCAGCAAGTATCGTTGGTTATAAATTATGACCTGCCGACCAATCGTGAAAACTATATTCACAGGTTAGTTGACTTTTCACTGAGTTTCCATTTTGAAGTTCCTTCAGAATCTACTCTCAAACTTGCCTTGCTTTCTTGCATTAATACTACCTTGTATGTATGTAGTGTGGCGAGGATGGGAGGGGCAGAGCTTCTTGGTTAGCTAATAAAACAAAACAGTGGGAAAACTTAGTTGTATTAGAACCTCGGCAATTAATGATGGGCCATCAAAACATCTTAAGAGCTTCAGAATTAATGTTCTGTGGCAGGTGTTGCGGAGTCTGCAGAATTCTTCAAAGATCTTGTATTTGGGTATATTGTGACTAAGAAAGCATTTCAGAGGTTTATGCTTTTTACAAAGTTGCTATTAGTTTTCCTTACTAGATGTAAATTTGTATCTCAGCTTGTTTAATGTTGCTTTATTGGTAGTTTCTTTGTGCCAATGCCCTTCACTGCTGCTCTTTGGTTCCTCTTACAGTGGGATTCTTTCTCTGGTGTCTTCTAGTAGAACTTTCCGTTTATCTCCCTAAGTTGTTATCTATCTTAGTGGCTTTGTCCCTAAATGAAGTAAATTGTACCTTGTTACTTGATGTAAAAAAATACAGGAGTCGCTAGCCCAGTTGATGACGAGATGGTGCTCAGAAACGGCGTTGGCGTAATTTAGGACGTGGATTCGTAAGCGGCACACTGTTTGAATAAAGAGCGAGTTGGTATTTATATACTTTTCTTTTGTAATGATTGTTGTGAGCTATGTTTGTCTTAAAAAGCTCTTAATGGTTTGGCCAGATGGAGGCAGAAGTTTTTGGGTTTGAAAACCTGTATATCTACTGTGTGCCCTGTAAATAATTTTGCAAAAACTAGTTGTTTGCTCTGACAAAAATGGTTTAAGTTTTCCCACTGATGAGTAAGTATGTCTTTGAAAAATTAAACGTAAGACTTGATTTTAAGAGTTTTAATTTGGAAAAATACTCTTAATGGTTAAAACAAGTTCTATAATTTGCAGGCTGACATCAAGCTCTGTCCAAGTACAAAAGGAAATGGTGTGAGATAACTTTTCCAATATTCTCTAGAAGGCTTGTGGGGTGGAGGAGTCCTCATGTGGAAGTCATGCAGAATGTAATTGTTCCTCTTCTCTGCTACCTGGTGTGACAACCTTTCTGTAGTTGAAGCATTTGTCAATACTTCAGGAGATAAACAAATCTTGCATATGCATTTGGCACTAAAATTAGCTACTAAAAGGCCAGATTTCTGATAACCGAAGTTTCTGACAATGAGTACTAATAATTTCCAACCCTGAAAACAGGTTATTTAAAAGCTGTTTAAAAGTAGGCTCTTCACAATCTTTTCTGTTCTATGCAGGATTGGTCGAGGTGGTCGCTTTGGCAGGAAAGGTGTGGCAATAAACTTTGTCACTGAGGAGGACAAGAGGATCCTTCGAGATATTGAGACTTTCTACAATACTACAGTGGAGGAAATGCCAATGAATGTGGCTGACCTCATTTAATCCCTGGGATGAGATGTTTTTGGAATGCAGTGCTCGCTGTTGCTGACTAGGCGATCCACAGCGTGCATTGTGCTTCTTTCTTGGATACATTGAACCTTGTCTCAATGCTCATTACGGATTAGAAATACAGATTTTTGATAAGCAAAGCGACAACTTGTCGTGAGCTTTTGTGGGGAGAGCCTTTGGCTTTCTCCTTTTTAGGGTTTAGACTGTTGGGGTTGGGTGGAAAGTCATGGGGTCTATACATTTTTTATTCATTAGAAATTTATTTCCTAGTTCTGTAGAAGTGGTAGTGTTAGATGTTCTTTATCATTTAATAATTTACTTATGGACTAAAAGGTATAAGCGCTGTATAAAATCAGCCAATTATGTTAAACTGGCATACCTACCTTTGTTGTATGTTATAGTTCTATATTAGACTACATTGGAAAGGCCTTTCAAAATGACAAAACTTTTATAAGAGCATTAAAATGCATTTTTGTTTGGTATGTATTTATTGAATAAAGTATTTAATTAGTGTTAAGTGTGATTTGGACCCTGTTGCTAAACCCCAGCAAGCAATCATTAGTATTGTCTTAGTTAGGGTTAAACCCATTAAAATTGCCATATTGCACATGTCTTAATGAAGTTTGAATGTTCAATAAAATACTTATATATTCACTGGGTGAGTTGGATGCTTCTTGGGAGACTAGGGAGTGCAGATACAAATCCGAAACTATTTTTCAGGATTGTGGGACACTTCCTTAAATTGGTATATTAGAAATGGCCAATAGTGAGGTCCATGTCGGGGAGACAGAAAATCACCTTAGTCAGCAATTGCTACACTACCTTTATATCATGTATTTGTGTCCTGGTGCGTTATGACTTAGTAAGCTGTACCTATACAATTAGGTGACCTTGTTTATGATGTAATACCACATTCCTTCCCAGCAGTCCCACTTTGGGCTTAGACTTCAGCATTATCTCTGTTCTAATAACCATTCTCTGGGTCGAGATAGTGAAGCTGTATAAATGGGCTATTTTTCTTATGTTTAATGTTAGTGGTACTCTGATGCGCTTATATTAAAAAATGCAATGAGAATATACAGAAATGCTTATACCGTAGCTTAACCTCCTGTAAGTCAGATGCAGTTCCTGCAAAATCTGACAATATGTCTTCCCATTCCTGATGGGGAAGTTGGTTTAACCTCACCTTGGAATTTCTTCCTCTAGTGAGTGTTGTGGGAGTGAGTTGGGATGGGAAACCAGAGTCCAACAGCTAAAAGCCACAGCACTCCCTATCAAAAGCCAGCCAACAATCAGGAGTGATGAGAGTTGTAACCCAACATCTGGAGAGCCACAGGTGCCCCACCCCCAAAGAATTGTGTTACTGCTGACAGTCAAGATAACCAAATGTAAACTGAATTAAACAGTGCTGATTGTATCTATATATCCTGATGGCATTTAAAGTAGGCTGTAAATAGCCTGAAACCACTTTGGTCACATTAAAAACTACAGCTTCAAAAGGATGCTTCCTTGCTGTTTCTGTTCTTTCCATGTCTAGTATCTAGAATACTGTGCAGTTCACATTTCAGCTGAAAAGACTGCAGGGTTAGAGCTGGGATATATTTTCAGCCGCTGGGAAGAGGGTGCTGAAGAAATTGGAAATTCGTTTTTGGTGGTGGTAACTTGCCTTTATTTTAGACCAAGTAGTTAATGGGATCTTTTAATTTTTCATTTACAAAACAAGGTTCTTCCCTAGTGCCTCTGCTGGGGAGGCTATGAAGAACCTCATTGGATACTTTATTCCCCTTCTGCCACTTTGTCTAAAATTTACATGCTAAGATTTTTGGCAGGTATTCCCATCAATCTGTTCTGCATGAACTCATTTGACAAAATTTGCAGGAGCAAACAAATCTGTGGAAGCTAACTTAAGATGGTTCTTAAATGAAAGTCAAAACACCCTTAATAACTTAGGTACTGTAGCACGCACCCTGCCATCCCACAAAGAAAAAAGATGAGCCCCCAAGT
Organism: Anniella stebbinsi; assembly: GCA_029215795.1. NCBI lineage: Eukaryota > Metazoa > Chordata > Lepidosauria > Squamata > Anniellidae > Anniella > Anniella stebbinsi. Next base: position 356,987,416 of record JARDYH010000002.1, on the reverse strand, counting down.
TAATGTTTCATCAGAAGGGGCATTGCAAACTTACCTAGCCCCCAAAACTAGCAAGTTGAAAGATAGGAGGACTCAAAACCAATGATTAAGGGCAAACTATCTTTTAAGTATACAATATTTTGCATAAAAATAAAATCAGAATAACTGACATGCAGAAGACAACCCTACAAGTTCTAGAAAAACTTAGATTTATGCTTTGTACAACACTAGATTGTAAGTGCTACAAACTGGGTTTAAGAAGGGTTATGTGGGCAACAGGCAGGCAGAGTGTAGAACAAGTGTCATGAACTCCCAGATTCCAAGCAAGGCTGGTGTACAGTATAAGTGAAGTACAGTTTAGTATAAATAAATCAACCACTAAGCTCATGTTGTATTTTATTACAAAGTACACAAATACCTTGCCATCCAAAACTGCATCAAAAATGATAAAAGTAAACAATTTCACCTTATAAGTTAGCTATTTTGAATTTGCTCCTGCATCACTACTGCACTGAGGCTGATCAACTGCAAGAACTCATCAGAACCATCGGCCAGGCACTTGTCTACCTCCTGGAACAAAAAAGGGGTTCTTAGAACTGTGTTTATAACCCTTGCTTGATCGAGGAACGCCTACTCACACTGAAATTAGTATTCCTCACCTTTCAGGCAGCTATCCTACTTGCCAATGAAGAACAAGAATGGCATACATGGGATTAGATGGCACCGTTTCCAACTTTCCTTCCTGCTAGATAAAGCAAGTCCAGAAAGCTGAGAAAGTATTGCTCAGAGAAAATGCTGGGTGGCAGCCTCCACTGGGCATTTCATTTGCAAGGGTTATTTCTCTTGTTTCTCCTTCAGGCCCCTCCCAATTGGGAGGCTGGTGGCTCCAATTCAGTGGGGTTGAGTTTCTACTTTGGGTTTTAGTTACAACCAGCCAGAAGTCCAAAGGAGCTATACAAGGTGTTGGACCCATGATGGAATCACTGCCCCACTGAAATTGGAGTCACCAGCCTCCCCTGTTCTCAACTATTGTCAATTACCATAAAAGAGAGGCTTGATTCGCACATAATGCTAACCAATGGTTTGTTGTCCCTACCCAGGGGATCTGGCAGACAAACAATCCATGACTTGTTTTCTCAGTCCCTGAGTTGTTTCTCTTTTGCCCGCTCCCTACCTTTATCATAACTGCAACACTGCCCAGAGTAAACTGTAAGCAACCTGCATTTCACAATCCAACAATAAACCATGGGTTGCTGCTCATGGTTAACAGCCTTACAGGTTAACCCGTAGTTCCAGGTTTGCATGTAACGACAACTCAGGATTCAACAAACCATTAATTAAACAATGGTTTGTTGTGTGCAAGCCAGCTGACTGAGAATACAATATAGGATAATTTCCTACAAGCAAATGAACATGTTCATACTTAACTGTTTTTAGTTAGCCAAGGGGTGCCCAATTTTCTAAAACCTGTGGGCGCATTTGGGAATTTCAGATACTGCTGTTGGCTCCACCACAAAACGCCTAATCAGCAGATCGTTGCTTTGGCATCTACCTTTCACGTCTATAGATCTTACACTGCATCTTATTCAGCAAAATTGCTTTACGTTTTTTGGACACCATTTTTAATAAGGGATTGCCTAATTCAGCTAATTGCTAGCAGTGGAATACAGCTAAAGCTTCTTTTAAACATTTGGTTTGACAATGTCCAGCCGTTGCTTCTTTTTGCAGGGAAGTTATAACACAATTTTTTTAGTGGAACAGTCTTTAACATTCACTGATGTGCAGACTCTTTTAAATTATTTACCTACTTCATGGAAATTGTCAAATGGTCAGCATAGATGGATTCACTGCACGCTTTTCACAGCTAGACAACTAATATTACAACACTGGAAGGATAAACCCTCACTAATGCATTGGACTGAGGACCTTACAACACTTCCAAAATTTGAAAGGGTTGCATATAGAAATCATCTTCAAATGGATACTTTTTGGATATTTGGACCACCTTTGTTGAAACCCATGTATAACTGCTAGAAAAATGCATTTAAAAAATGGGGAAAACTTTTAAAAAATTGGGTACCTCTGGGTGACACGCTGGGAACCCCTAGGTTAGCCACTAAAACCCCAAATGAAATCCAAGTAACCAAGACTTACAGCAAGTTTCTCTGCAATAACAGATTTCTGTTTGTCACTGAGATCCTCACTCTCAACAATGATATCGTGAAGCTGGTTTATAAGTTGTGTAGCTGCGTAACCTTCATTGATCAGATTCTAGATACAAGAGAGAACAAACATTGAAAGTAGCTAGCATTAACAGTCCTAAACAAAGATGTTTTTATTGACTTAAGACTACAAACACCTTTCATTAATGCAGAAAGTACTCCTTTACTTAAATAGCATAAAGGCAGGAGATATAAAGCTCAGCTTATCATTAAGCTGTTACATGAAAAAATACAAGCATACAGCACAATGCTAATTCCAAAAAGGTATCTTAAATGTGATTTATCTAATTCTCAGGATGGCTCAGACAACAGGGGTACCATCTCGTTTTGTTGTATGCCAGTACTGTACTATTGTTTAAGAGCTTTTAATCACAAATCAGGTAATGAGCTTAGTGATTTCTGTAAGTTAACCAGATGCCTGGAATTGAGAGTTTTGTTATATTTGTGGAAATGTTTGTGTCACCTGCTTACAGACAGGCTTGTTGCTTTATGAGAATTTGCACTGCTGGCAAAGAATTAAAAAGATCCAATCTACTCATCTTTGAGGTGGCCTTCACAATGTATCTTAGTCCATCTCTGTATTGGAAAGGAAGATATTCAACATTCTAATGTAGAACTGCCAGCCAGGAGGTCCTCTCTATCAATACAATTTTATTTGGCCCCTAGTTATCCTATCAAATTTTAATCAAATTGTGGTAAAATGTTTGCCTAGTTCCAATTATAAGCAAAACGGAAATGTTTTTAAGATAGGCATGCAATACTGAACTGAGCCTAAGATTTTGTGAAATCCTCCAGGATATGTCAGAGTACATGTGCTGTAACATATATTTTTTTGAAGAATTATAACTAGATATCACCAACTTCATTACAGAGATTAACAATATGGCTAGGGGGGGAGCATTGTCAACTAGAATATAAGATTTGGCCATCCCTGCATTTAAAGCACCAAGTCCTATTCACAAGCACATGTACCTAGCCTCAGAGAATAAGTTATTCCTATAGATGGGTCCACTTATATTCATCTTCCATTTGAGACATACATCCAGCAACTGCTGTACATAGGCATACTGCCTTTGATACTGGAGGTAGCATACAGTCATCAGGACTAGTAGCACCTTGAATTTGTCCAACTCCTTTTAAAGTCATCCAAATTGGTGGCCAATTCTAGATGAGCTATTATTGGGGAGTTTTGAGTAACCTTCAAGTATTTTGAAGGGATTTAACCCCTTGACTCACCCTTTCCACTTCCTTTTCACCAGTTCCCTCATTTTAGAGAAGTTTCCTTTTTTGAAGTCAAATGTGACTGTGTTGGACTTCCTGGCCAGTTCCCACTTAAATATAAATTTAGTCTGATATCACTGTGGTCACTGTTACCAATTGGTTCAACAACATTTACATCTTGTACTAGGCCCTGGGTGATGAGATTTAGGATTAAATCCAGGGTCGCCTCCCCTCTGGTCAGTTCCATGACCAACTGTTCTAGGGCAGTGGTTTAGGGCATCAAAAAAAATGACCTCTTTATCATGACTGGAATATACATTTATCCAGTCAATGTGGGGGTAATTGAACTCACCCATTATTATAATACTTCCCCTTTTGGAAACCTGCCTGCTTTCATTTTTATTTCAAGATCACCCTGAGCATTCTGACCTGAGGGACAAAAGCATGTTCCTAGTACTAAAGTAGTTTTAGAGCCTAGTATCAACAACCAGAACGTTTCTGTGGAAGTGGCTACTACATACAACTAAGGGTATAAAGAGGGCGAAAAAAAGATGGAGTTGAAGAAGCCAATGACAACTGGAGTGCCCTCCAAGTTTATCAGGGGGAAGGAGTTGTTGAAGGAACATGAGGTTCTATAAACTAAACCCAGGCACACTAGCCAAGACCTATATCGCTATTTCTGTCTGCTATCTCCATGGCTGTCTCCCTTGACCATAGCTACTTAAAGGTAGACCAGGAGACAGGTCTGGGTGGGAGTGAGGGACGTGGCAGAAGGAAACATAAAGCACCACACACATATGATTAATAATGTTCATGTAATTTCAGCAGCAGCCACATTGAATTATTCAAATAGTATGTATGCTGAAGCTTAACATTAATCAAGCTCTTAATATCAGTCAACTCAGAAGAAATTAGTTACAGAAACCTTACTGTGCAAACTGAGCCAGACAATTTTACTTCTACGGACGTCTGTAAGGAGAAGTGCTACTTCTCTCCTTAGGAGTGCTTTCCTGCCTAAGGTCACAGGCCCAATAAATGTCAGGGGGTTCGTGTTACGTTTACAAGATTACTGGCTTAAAGGCAAGCAGGTTTTAGTTTCAATGTGCTTACATAAGCACCATCCCCTTCTCTCACAGCATAAAGGAGCATAAAATAATCCTGATCTTTATATGTTTAAAATCTTAAGTAAACTACCTTCGTTATGGCTTCCAGTTTCTCAAATGAACCGCTCTGACAGGCAGTTAGTAATCCGTCCAACATTTCTTTAGGGACAATCTAAAACAAAAAGCTACATGAATAAAAGCATGCGTATTTTGCCATTTTATGATAGGTCGTTAACCAGAATATTCTGGGTTGTAACCAGTGATGTCATTCCACTAGTGCAAAGCTTCTACCGCTTGCAGAAACCCTGTTTTTATCCTTGCTCAAGTGTCGAATCCTATAGTTTGTTCAGCTTGGACAAGGCCTTGGGCAACTCGTTACGACTTCTTTAGACTAAATGTTGCAGTTGCACTAGCAGAATGCCAACCCTTCTAAATTCTTCACTAGCATAACATTGGATATAGCCCAGAACTAGCACAATTACTGCAAGCAACTGTGTTTCTGGAAGAGGTAGAAGCTTTGCGCTAGCATAATGACAACATTAGATACAATTACAAACCCCTTTTTTTCCATGTCTCTAATAAGCATCACAGCCAGTGTTCTTACATTTCCATACTTTTTTTACTTAGAAAAATCTCCATATGCAAATTGACCCAAGTCAATGCTACCACAACACGTTAACACCACGCCACGCAAAGCATGTGTGTGAGGGTCAGCTTTTGGAATAGGCAAGGCATAAGCATGTACTAGTAGTAGCAGTAGATTGTGTAAGGTATGTGTATTTGTTGGCGATATTATACAATAGTGGACACAAGTTGTAGGCCCACAAGGAATCACTAGCACGAGGGGGTGAAATTCAAGGAAGTGCATTTCCTGCAGTCTCAAGACCACTTCCGCCACAATTCTTTGAATCTAAAAAGTTTAAAAAGCCCTTATAGTGTTCTGAACTGTCAGCACAGGACCTCACAGATCTCCACAGCACACATCTCTCAGCTTTTAACCCTCACCCCCTGTAAGCTCTCAAAGGTTCAAGCAGACCAGTTCCTTCCTCCCTTGCCCTATATTTCAATTCCTATCCCTACCTGCTCCTGCCCCCCACAACTGATGCTGAACTGTCCTAAATGTTCCATGTACACAAACCCATGAAATTAGTTCAGGTGGGAGTATCAACTATTTATAAGTTTAACCATCCCTTTGGCATGGAACAAGGTTAGAAAAGTAACTTCACAACAGTGTTGATGTTGCCACATTATTTCCCTTTCCCTTGCTCGATCAGCTACTCTAAGAATATTTCAAGCTGCAAAAACCTTGCACCATCATCACAAAAAATAAATTTCTAATGCTCTTTGGGCATTTTCAAAAGATTAAAACCCTAACAATACAATATAAACATAATATAAAAAACATTTACATACAAAAAGCCATCAATGTTCATAGCAAGAGACAAATTACAGCTTGTTTGATCTTGCCTTGATGATGCATTTAGTCTCACTTTTCAAGACTTATAAGCAAACTAGTATTAGAAAAGGACACCTGTGTCAGGAATGTGTTATTTTGCCTTATTGCTTATGTGCCCTACAAAAGGCTTCTGAGAAATCTAGATTCACATGAAGGAAAAAGGTATACTATTTATGTCTATAATTTGGTCAAAATGGATTGATTCGACTTGAAGAATCACCAGTATAGGTTATTTATCTCTAAATTCTTAAAAAAAGAAAACTAAGCAGGATGAAAGAGATTTTTACTCAAAGTGTTTCTTTCCCCTTTGAACCAAAGCATCTGGTTCAAAAGATTTCTAAGGAATACATTTCCGTATGCTTAATTTTGTACACTCAAATCATTAACTATTATTTTGGGCAAGTCATAAAAAAAATAAACTTGCCACTTCAGAAAGTACAGCTTTGAAGAAAGGTTGCCATTTTACGCCACCATTTTTCCAACAGCAAGCACATGATAGTTCGGATTAAATAAAAGAGCTAGTCTTACCCCTGCAATTTCAGTGACAATTTTCTCAGTGACCTCTTTCCCGCCTGTTAATCGTGTAGCACTTTGAAGAAGCGTGATTGCTTTTCTCAAGTCTCCTTCCGATGCATGAACGAGGCAAGAGACCGCCTAGGGAACGTAAGAAATAATATTTTAAATAAAAGGAAACAAAGTAAATAGTGACCAGCAGAGATGAAAACAGTATATCCTTTCCTAGAGTATGCATCTTTCAATTACAAATTGGCCTGAATGTGTTTAACAGAAGCACCTTTCCCAGCCATTTTCTTAGAGGTATTTTAGGGGTGTTTCTCAAATTACATTTCCTGACAGGCATTCTTAAGTGGATATTAAAACCAGATTATAAGCTTTTTCCGGGTGAGAAGCACCACATACACTGATAGGATTGCATCTTAGATTGGTAAGCTGTTGCACGGGCAACAAGATTCTGAAGCCCTCCTGAAGGGCATCAGGAGGGCACATGGGCCTGGATATGGCACAGTGCCAGGCCTACACTGCAGCCTGTCTCACGAGCACTACACTGCAGTCTGATCCATGGCTTAATAAACTAGAGGTAAGGCTACTACATGGCAAAACCGCATATGTACTGTACTGCTCTCTAGAATGTAGCTTCTGGCTCGCTCATCCAACAGGCTGGTCATCACTGGCCAAGTACAGAAATTCTCTTACGTTACTTAGATATTGCTATTTTGTCTATCTGCTGGAGCTACTGTCCTTTGAAGGGGGCATAATGGTCCTAACATGCATGTAGTTCATCAGGGACCCAGAAAAATATACTAAGCAAATGCATTGGTCCCATTTCGCAGCATTAAAACAATGAACCTCTGAATTAACGGAAAAGCTACCTCACTGCTGATTGTCACATTCTCCTTTTCAGCTATGTCTAGAAGTCTCTGCTGTTGGATTTTGTCTGAAAGGGGCTTGAAACGAAATTTAGAGCATCGAGATGTTATGGGTTCAATTATCCTGTCAAAAGGAGGAAGGAAAACATAGTAAGAGAAGAAATCTGTCCCCCCTCAGTTTCTACAGAACAAAACAATATAGTTTTCATTCCCTCCCATCCGTAGTACATGTGATTAATTTAGCATACACACATGTGGAATTCAATCAACTCTAAAAATACAAATTTAATCTTGGGCTTTTAAGGAAAGGGACTTGTAAAGGAAAGTGGGATACTAAAACATACACAACAAACAATAAATAAGAGTGCATGATAAAAACCGATACATACCGGCTGATGTAATTACAGATAAGGCAGAAGCGTGTCGTTTTGGATTCTCTCTCCATGGTCCGTCTTAGAGCTGCCTGGGCTGCTGAGGTCATAGAATCCGCTTCATCCAAGATTATAATCTTAAAAGGGGGACACAGCTTTCCACTAAACACACACCCATCACCAAAACACACATTAACAACTTATGGTACTAGTGCAAGTTATATTTTCAGCACCCTATATTGCCTGCCCAACCCCGCCAAAAAAAAAAACCAAGCTAGGTTACAAACATTAGCCATGTTTATCAGTTTCTGAGATTTGAAAAAAAAAATGCTTTAGCATTTCAGAACTTTTTGCATGCAGGGCATCATCTCAGAACTTTGTGGCATTCTATTCAAATATTTAACAGCATATGATGAGGGTTTTTGTGTTGTTGTTGTGCTTTGACCCAGAAGGATATTGTAATTTTAACTTGTTTTTATGCTTTATGCTTTTAAATGTTGTATATTGGTGTTTTAATTGTTCAATGTTTTTAATTTTTGTAAACCGCCCAGAGAGCTTCGGCTATGGGGCAATATAGAAATGGAACAAAATATATAAATAAATAAATAAATAAATAATATTACTTGCATATTAAACTACTTTCTAGAAACAAGTTAGATTCCTTTGACATGTGAACCTCTTTTTTAAAAAAAGGTTGTATATAAATCTTTATAAGGTTGTATATACAACCTTATAAATATATAAGGTTGTATATAAATCTTAGACTTGGAAGGCTCTTCTTAAAATTCCAGCTGGAATCTCCCCCGCCCTTCTTCGCTCTCCGGCCCAAACAGAGAATCAGAGTAGCTTGTCTTTCAGGGTGTAGCAGTGAGGGGAGAAGGAGAAGAGCATCATGTATGTGATGGGAGACAGCTGATCCAAAGAAGTGAACTGACCAATGGTTCTCATAAGAGTGAGAAGCAATCAACTGTCAGGGAAGATAGAGCTTTTTGCCAAACCTTCCTCAGCATGTTTCTTCAAGTTATTGCAAATGCTAACTCACCTTTATTCCCTCTCCAAGTACATCACAGGAGGGGCACATGCTATTTCCCTGTGTACCAACTGTTGCACTAATGTTCAGAAAGGACACTATTTTCAGCCAGTTTTTTTGTTTCTCATTTAGAACATTTAAAGCAACTATCCCATGTGGTCTTAATCCTTTTTTTTTACTCTGCAATATTTTTGGCAAGAGCAAGTGTCAATAACTCTCCAAATTATACTTGGGAAAGATCATGTAAGGCATGAGACATGGGGAAAGCCTTTACTTTGTAAGCGTCTGATGTGTGCCTCGTAACATTTCGATGTACTCACTATGTGTGTTTTCCCATTCCCAAGCCACTGGTTATGGGCATGTAAAGATTAACTTGCAAATTGCACGTGCCACATGTGGCAATTGCATTCAAAGCTTGCCCAAGATAAGGTGGACAAGATAGTGCCCCTCCCCCATTTCAGGTACAGAAGCCAACTGGACTGGCAGCTGACTCTTACTTCAACCCCAGCAATTTGATATTGTCTTCCACTGCATGTGAGGGCAATAGGCTGGCTTAGTGGGTGGAACAGTTTGGCCAGAGAATATATGGATATGTAGCTTTGGTGGCAGAGGCAAGAACAGCTACTGCAGGGTGGATGGGTAGGTATAGGGCAGGGTCCTCAAACCTGATCATAGTAACCCTCTAAGGTAAGAGTGCAGAACCTCTTTCAGCCCAAGGGCAAAATTCAGAACTGGAGAAACTCGTGAAAGTTGCACTCCAGTGATGGGCGGGGCCCAAGGCAAAAGCCATTGGCCACTTTAACCTAAAATATACCAGTATATTTTAGCTCGAAGCTGTTACTGCCAGTAACTAAGTCTTAAGAGAGGCATTTCAACCTTTTAGAAGGGGGGGGGGGGGGGGGAGAGACAGAACCTGCACAAAAGCCAGGAAACCACTGACCAATCAGTGGTTGTGGTAAAGAGTGTGACCAACTGGAAAACCCTGGAGGGCTGGGTTCGGACCCTGAGCCTGAGATTCCCCAGCCCTTCTCTAAGGCAAAACAAAACTCCAACACCTTTCCCCCCCCCCACCCTCACCCAATCTTCTCTGTGGCAGCTTTTCAGCTATTCTGAAAAACGCCATCTCTTCCCCTCCCCCACTCTTAGTGTTTTTCCTAAGCTCAACTTTAATATTTCATGCTTTCATCTCATAAGCCTTCCAGCCAAGTCTGATCAATGGGCAGATAGGATATTAAGTGCCCAAAACCCTGGTTGTGAAGCTGTTGCTCATATGCCAATGACTGCATCGTTATGGGTGCAATAAAAGAAAAGTACATTAAGCATTGCAAAAACTTTAAAAGTGTCTATGTGTGTCCTATCTGGGATTTTAGCACAAGATGTGTGCAGCTGGTGAAGGATAAATTCTCTCAGAATGTAGTTATGCTCTGTGACTCACTGTGGCATGCATTTTGGAGCCTAAAAGCCATCGTGCAAGTGCTGATTCACGGCCTATTTTAGCATTACAAAGGTAACCCGTATAAAACTGCAACAGAGAAATATAACCCTACAGACTGTCTTTGATCATTGTGCTTACTCTGAACGAGTTCCCGACACTGTTAGCTGAGCAAAACTCTTCACTTTCTCTCGAACGACTTGTATTCCACGTTCATCAGATGCGTTTAACTCAAGGACTCTCTGCCGGAACAGTTCAGGCCTATTTACCATAAGAGAAATTTAGCCAGCTTTTAATAAATTTGTTAAGCAGAACTGTTAATATGGCTTCACAATTTGACTTCTGGATATTGGTCACCTGGCTTGTTTAAAAGCTTTCATTTAACTGAAGGTCTACCATGTTTGAAATTATTCAACTGATGCTATTCCCAGCTCCTCATTTCTGGGTCTTTAGGGCAAAGCATCGACTCCAAAACAACACAAAACGTTGTGACTATTCAAATGACTGTGGGACCAGTACAGGCCTCCATAACCTGTGACCCATTAAGGTGAACACAGCCCATCAGGGAACCAAGAGGCTTATTATTGGTATAATGTCACTCTGAAAAATTAGGAAAATACTTCAGTCAGATGGGAAGGCACTGGAGATGTGATAATACATAGGAAGGTGCCTTATACTGAGCAGCTATAATTAGTGGTCAAAATAGTCTAAGTTTGTTAACTTCGTTGATTAATATAGGACCCGTTCAGATGACACTGAGGATTCTGTGGTTAGCTTAACCATGTTTCTCTGTGGTTAGCACTAACCACAAGCCGTACGCTCGCACACATACTGTTAACCATGTCCAGTTCCCAGTTTCCGTAACCACACGCTAACCACAAAGCAGTTAGATGAGTGCCTGAGTCCTCTGAATGCTCTGCCCTGTATCCCATCTGCCCTTGCACTAAGAGAGCTGACAGTTGCACGATTTAGGCTATTTAGGCAATTCAATACTGCTAGTTCTATGATTTCGGCCCTTTAACCACTTGTGCATATCAGACAACGCCTTAAGCCAAAATTAGTGCCGCTAACCCTGCTGCAGAACAGGATTAGTGAAGCTGACCGCAATATGGTTAGTGGAGGCACTTGGTTAAGGAAAACACATGTCAAATGACACTGTTAACCCTGCTACTTAACCAAAAACCCTTAACCAGCATGGTTAACGGTGTCGTCTGAACGGGGCCATTGAGTTTTTATACACTCAATCTTGTTACAAAATTTCCATGTTATTGCTTGAAAAAAAAATTTTCCCCATTTTCTGATGCCTCTTGCTCATTTATATGCAATTTATTTTAAGAGAAAACCCCTATAATAAAAACCCTCATGCTTTCAGGGAGGGTTTTAGAACCTAATACACGGCTGGTGAACTATATTTGGCTTGGTGGGTCACAATTTCTGCATGCCTATAGTATTATTACACTTCCAAAAACTTAAAGCCATGACCCCAGTTTTGAAAATTAAGTTTTGGTTTCCTTCCCAACATCGCAGTTAAACTTACTGCCTCAAAACTGACATACTTTGCAAAATTGTCAATCCCAATATCTCTGGGCATTAGGGTTTAACAATAAGCCTAGTGTCCACCTTTACAACTTCTAAGTCCTTCGACCCAAGGACAAGATGGGCATATCTGCAGAATTTATAACAATGCAAAACAGATTTACTTGCCACTTTAGGCTCCCCTAAAAAGACATAAAGAAAGTGCTGATGAAACGGAGTGAGGGAGGCAGTGGCTTAATCGTTGGAAGCCAACATAGGTACTTTTCTAGATCTGGCTTCCTGTATTTTTGGTGTTGCTAAAGTACAATTCCCTCCTTCCTTTCATGTTCTAGGCATCCCTTTCCAAATATGCCTCTTTTATAAGCTCCATTCAGTTGATTTTATTTAAGTTTCCCAACTGTTTTGTATGTAAAGATATTACTACTTTGCTCTTCACTGTCAGTACCCAGAGCATTTCTCAGTCATCAGTTGCAGATTCAGTTCAAATGTGAAGTTTGATTTCCAGAAAAGGGCAAACTGTTCTAAGAAGAATAAAGACCGAATAGTACATCACATGATAGTAAGCAACCTTTCAAAGATGCACAAATCCAGTCATTGGAGTAAAACACACACCATTTTTATTCTCTCATTAATATTCGCCTTGCCCCCAAAATATTTCAGTGACTTGCTATTAGTAGTTCTACCCTTGGTTATGTTTTATGATTTAAATAGATCCTGTCACAATTTGACAACAAATATTTCCCAGGCATTGTATGCATGTGTGCACATCCATGAACATATTTATGTTTTTTTCATTCTTCAATCTCTGCCAAAGATTAGCTTTGCAAGCCTACCTACGCTCCCACTCCCAACAATTTATAAGCATGACTACAAAGCATTTTACTGTGCACTATTTTGTTGAAGTTAGCGCCACATGTCTATGAACTAGAATAGCACATATGTTTAAAGACACAATTCAAGTCATCAAAAGTACAAGAGGACTGCCAAATTTGAAACAGGCAAAATGCCACTGAATTCCGGACTTACCCGAAGAGTTCTCTGGCTGCTGCCAAAATAGTAGATGTTTTTCCAGTTCCAGGTGGACCATAAAACAAGAGATTGGGAAGCTGCAAGAGCAGGTGGTTAGAATATCTGGTCACACAATATTTAATTAAGTACAAATTTTGCCTGTCTTTTCTGGACATCCACCACAGCGGGGGGGGGGGGGGGGGTGTTACACAAACATTACCTTTGCTGTGTCCATCCTCACGCACTCAGTCCATTTAACCTCTATTTGCTGTTGCACTACGGTACTCTCTCCCTCTCCCACCTTCCCACCCGTAGTACCTCAATTCACATATTCATAATGGTAATAAGGCATTAGGCTGATAGTCTTCCATCCTACTGTCTCTGCATCGCTTCCCACCAACAGATCCATAAATTCCTAGGCTGCATGAGCCAACTGTTTAAATCTTCTGAGCAGCTAGGTAACACCACAGCAGCTGACCCAATGGCAAGGCATGTCCCATGTTAGTATTCTAGTATGTCCTAATCTTTTACCTAACTTAACATCCTATACATGTCTACTCAGAAGTAAGCCCCATCAAGTTTAAAGGAGCTTACTCACAGGTAAGTGTACATAGATTTGCAGCCGTGTTGGTTATATTTTTAGCAGATCTGTATCATGACCGAGCCCTGCTATTTCTGACTCTTGGCAATGATGAGCTTATGTATGATACCTGTAGGCAGCCTATTCCAAGAAGGTTAGAGTCACGTGGAAATTTACAGTTCACAGTAATTTCTTCATGGAAAGCAGATCCCAACAAAATGTCAACTAATTTCAAGACGCCAGTCAGTTCATGATGTATTACTTAACAATGGTCAAATATTTGATTGAATACTTGGAAGTTGGAACAGACAGGAGTAGGGAGTTATAATCCAAACATCCCAACAGAGAATCATCTTTAAATGAACAACTATTCAATAATGGCCAGGATTCAAACCATAGGCAGAAAAGAGAAGGGACATGGCCTGTTGCATTACTGACCCTTTCTTTGTGCAGACACCCTTGCTGTATCACAAGCTGGTTTTGACAGTCCCTTCAGTTCAAAAAACAAAACAAAAACACTGCTATTTGGCAAAGGGAAACATTTCTTTAAAAAATGGAACCCTGAAGTTCCTTGGACTAGTTGTGTAGTTTTTGAGAGCCCAGCCAATAATATTTGTTCAACTAGCAATTAAGCAATATTGTTCAAATACCATTTGTTTGGTCATTTCAAATCTAGGTATAATATTGAAGTTGTGTTTAACTCTTTCTACTTGGGATGCAAAAACAAACAAACAAACAAACAAACCAAACAAAAAAAAACAGAAAGAAGTTATCCTAGCATGTCATTGGCTGCATTCAGACAACACAATAGTCAACGGTGAAGTAATAATCAACTCGACAATTGTTTATCTAGGGGGTACTCCCCACAAAACATGATAATTTACCATGGTGTTGAGTTGACTCTTAGTACATGCTGAGTTGACTAACTCATCCCCCACCCTCTCTCCCCCAAGTCCTCCTGCTAGTTTCCCATCAGCCATCGTAGCCGAAAATCTATCCTGCTGGCTGGACTAGAGCAGCAGCCAGGTCTTTGACTGCTCTTGTCTTGCGACTCTATGGTTGACAAAATAACCAACCATGACCGAGGAAATAACCAACTGTATGTACCCTCCACACAACACGATAACCAATGGTGGTTCAAATAGCCAACTCAAATAGCATTGGTTATTTGCGTTGGTTATTGCGTTGATTATACTCCAGCCACATAGCCCAACAACCATGATGGGTTAAATAACCAACCTTCAACTATTTAAACCACCACTGGTTATCGTGTTGTCTGAACCCAGTCATTGTGTTCATAAACTGTAACTGATGCTACAATTGTCTATAATAGTAGACTCAAAATAGAACACCTCAGCCACCTTCACAAGTCATACAAGGCACTAAACAATCAATCTTCTAAAGAGAAGCAACAGCATTTCTTCTCTTACTAACAAAAGTAAGAGTCTTGTTAATAAGACTTTGAGTTATTGTTATAATTAACATTATAAGGAGCAAGTAATAAGCCTCTGTTTCATGGCAGGAGGCCAGCAACAATATCTTTAAATTTCCTTTATATTCTAGGGTGCTTTTAAAGGACTTTTATTACTTTTTTGGGATTGCTAGCACCTAAGTGGAACACGTAGCTGCCTAAATACAAGATGGCTTTACCTTCAAAGCAAAAATTATAGCTGCCCTAATAAATCAATTATTCCTTTTTTTTTTTTTTTTTAAATGAAGTTCATGAAGTCTTGCAACATCCTGCAAGATATTAACAATACTGTGGCAATTCAAGTTTGGAAAAGAGATACTAAAATACAGGTGTACTTGTTTGCGTTATAATGAGCAGCACTGTAAATATCATAAGGAAATGACACCTCTGGAGACACACTTAGGAAATTGATCTCCGTACTCATTACTATAAGCATCATTCCATTGCTAAGGATTTTATTGCATTTTGACATTATTCTGTAAGCTGCTCTGAGAGCCATGGTTGAAGAATGGCTAAGAAAAACTTCAAATAAATAAATGATTCATAAGGCAACAAATTCCAAATTCTCTTCTACTGAAGGATAATTTTAGTTTAATTTGGACTAAAACTTCCTGTTAGAGCAGTACAACAATCGAACCAATGACCTAGGGAGGTCGTGGGCTCTCCCACACTAGAGGCATTCAAGAGGCAGCTGGACAGCCATCTATCAGGTATGCTTTAAGGTGGATTCCAGCACTGAGAAGGGGTTGGACTCAATGTCCTTATAGGTTCCTTCCAACTCTATATTCTATGATATGCTAAAAACATTAAGAGAGCTACAGCACTCACATCAACTCCCTGTAAGGATTTCTTCAGCACAGCAACAACTTCTTCTTGAAATGCAACTTCATCCATGCATTTTGGACGGCTAGGTAGGAAAAAAAGGAAGAAAAACGCTGAACATGTACCAATTATTAATATTTTCTTATCAAAATTGTTATGTTCTCTTCATTCCCTTAGATTAACGAGCAAAGACTTGATCCCTCTTTTATTGAAGTTAGAATTCTGAGGGTGCAGCACCCATTACCCACCCATTCCAAGATATGGATCAGACTCACTTACTTTACCCTTTTCACAGCCAACAGAACACGTTTTTATTTAGGAAGGGTGTTTTTAATGGATATGCAGCTTAGCCTGCAATCATATACTCCCTTAACCTGGGAGTTAACCCCATTGAATTCAAAGTCTTACTTATGAGTAGACATGTATAGGAGTGTGCTCAGAGTCTTTTAGGCAGGTTCTCTGCAGCTGTTGTTTTTTTCATTGTACTTCTATTTTTTTAAAAAAATAATTGTAAACTACTTTCTTTTAACAAAAGTAAATAAGTAGTCACACATCAAATCTGGGGCAGGAGAAATATTTTAGTCAAAACAACAGCATGTTCTACAGTAACTCTGAAGCTCTGTAATTCATCATATAGAGACAATGGTGGGCAACCTGTGGCCCACCTGTGGCCCTCCAGATGTTGTTGGATTTCAACTCCTGCCAGCAGTTAAGGAAACCAGGAGCAGGAATTCAACATGATCTAGAGACCTGCTGGTTGCCCACCGCAATATAGACAAGCAATGATGTGGAAGTCAGAGATGAAATACAAAATAGGAAAAGTAAAAATAAATATTTATTGTGTTATATTGGCTTCGGAGAACACGTCAGTCCACGCAGTGTGAAAACTCCACTCAACGGTTGAGTTTTTAGGGGGTAGTCCCACACGACATGTTCTAACTCCACCGTTGTGTGACTGTGGGCTACCATGGAGTTGAGTAAAATCCATCGCGACGTTTGATTGACAGTTCCTCCACCCTCTCTCCTCCCCCAGTCCTCCTGAAGGTATCCCATCAGCCATTGCTGCAAAAAAACAATCCCAGCGTCTCTCCTAGAGTGACACTCGCTTCTTTCGCCGCTCTTGCCAAGGAACTCTGTACCCAGTGGGAAAAGTCAACTCAATGCAATGGAGAACTCCACGGAGCCCACCACACAACACAATTGTTGTGCAGGAACTCTCCTCTGCACAGCGTGGATATTCTGCGTGGAATGTTTTCCAAAAAAACTTCACCTGTGCGTGGAGTTTTCTCGCCAGACAACACATTTCTCCACAGTGGTGTAACAACTCCACCCTGTAGTTCTAAAACCACCGTTGACTAACGTGTTGTCCGAACTGAGCCATTATTAGAGTTCTGGCACATAGGCTCTCCGCTTACTCCATGCTGTATGCACAACAACACAGTCAAGTGTTTTTTGGCCTCCATACCTTCAGATAAGCATGAATGTAGCAGCATATATTATGGAATTAATCTCGATGCTGTCTGAACTACAGCATAGCCTTTCACTGGCTGGAAATCTAAAGAACATTGAACGTGTAGTAAAGTCATACCAAGCAATGACTGAAAATAACATTAGCAGATTCTGTGCAATGGCTCAAAAAGGCTCTGTGAGAAGAAGTGCCAAGATGTACAAGGAACTGCAGCATTCCTAAAAGGAGGAAACCAATGTAGTGGGCCGAAACAGAACATCTGCAGCAGTTCTCTATTTCTGGCAGTTAACCTGCCCAAGTCAGCAGTTAACCTGCCCAAGTTAACTGCTGACATGAGTGTCTACTTGTGCGAGCAACATAATCTAAGAGGAGCTGCTGAAGGTATATAACAAGTTCTATTTTTCCAAAAAAATAGTCTTTGTAATCTTCCACAAACAGCTCCTCTGGCAGCAGGATGGATATGAAGGCAAAGTTAGTTCAATCTGGCATGAATATTCTTACTAGTGCACTTCCTTGTTAAATTCAACAGAAAATCTCACACAAGAGGTACAGAATAAGTGGGGACATTTAATAATAATTTATATAGCATTTATTACAAAGCGCTGTACATAAAATAAAGTATGTCAACTGTTTACCAAAAAAATACAACAAATACAATAATCCTAATAGAAGACCTTCACTGAATCAAAGAATATAACAATAAAAACTTAAACCTATACAAAATATGTAGTGGCCACCACAAGGGCCAACAGCATGCTCTACCTCAGGAACAACCAGCCAACCCCCTTTATTCAAAAGGAAAGATTTTCAAAGCTTTCTTTAACACCTCTAAGCTCTCGGTTAACCGCAATGGCAAGGGGAGTGAATTCCACAGCTCTGGGACAAGGTCCTGGAATGCCTGATACCAGGACATCGCAATCCATGAGGTAGAACAGATCAGGAGAGCATGACCCATGGATATACCAGGACAAAAGGGAGAAGAGGTAAACTGGGTATTGCAAACATAGGGCCTTAAAGATTGCTAGTGGTTACAACCACAGTAATTACTTAAAACACCTAAATTACAGGCACCCCCCCCCCCCCCCGTCCTTGAGCACTTCTGTCTCTTGTGTTAACCCTAGGGAGTTATGCCAGTCAGATCCCTAGCCACAGCCCAATGCTTACTATTTTTCCACCCAGGGAACGGGTCTGACCCTCTTGCCCTCCCCACTGCCTCCTGCAGTGGCTGCTGCTCCCCGCTCCTTGGTAGATAGGGGTTTAGTGCTGATTGTTGATGGGCCTTTCAGAAATGCCTGCATTGCTGCTGTTTCTCACCAGCCTGCAAAAGGAGAATAAGTGGATTAAACATACATTATTATCATTTGCCTTTGAAAAAATAAATTGCACATGTTAATACCCTCCTCTTGCTTTTCAGTGGCCCCATTTTGGCTACAAGCCTGTCAGCACTCACCACCTAAGTTTAGAATGGTTAGAATGGTTTTAACCTAAAATCCAGAGGTTTTTTTAGTCACCTGTTAGGTTTTCGCTTTTTGAACCTTAATTCCCATTTGTTTTAACTATTCTTTCTAAAACCGAACTCCAAATTATATAAAATATAGGCAACCTTAGTTACCACAGGGGGCAGAATCAGCATAGCATCCATCTCCCGTTTAGAAGATGCTATGAACGTAAAGAGAGCTAAACTAAATCCCTCGCTCAATCATGCACCTGCACAAGAGAATGAAGGAACGAACACCTATTAAAATCATCTGACTCCTCCAGAAGAATATTGGATTAGGGTTGCTAATTGTCAAACCATTCTTTATTATGGCAGCTCCACAGAAGATGTGTTATGAGGGAAAACTGACTTCTTCAGAATAAAAGATTTTTAAAAATTGCTTTTGTTGGACCAATTCATTTACAAGTAGCAAAGCTTTCGAAGCTTCCACAGTTTTCTTTTGGTTTGAGAGCATACAGGGTGAAGTCTGCAAGGATAATTTCACCTACTGTTCCATTCTCCAGAACCAACACAGCGCCAGAGCCTTTTTAATCCTTTGGTCTACTGACTGTAAATAAAGGTTGATTGATTGAATCCAAAATATCATTTTTACAGTTCAAAACTGCATGTAATTTAAGTTCCGTTACATAATAGGTTCACCGCAGTTCAACTTTACTGGTCCACTCAAGTTGTGGTCAGCTTGCTTCCATTTCAAACAGAAGGGTAAAGTCCCAGACCTGGCTTTATTATAAGGTATGGGGGTGCAGCCTGAATCATTTGTTTCTCCCAGAGCTGTCAAAACCATCAGTCTATTCTGTGTAGATGTCCTGAAGGCGCGCACACACAGTATCAGATGCTCCTGACGTCGTCATCCCCCCAACTTTCACTTTCTGGAGTGGGGACGGGGAGGGAAGGAAAATTTTGCAAGCCGCTGCTTCAAGGCACTCTGTGTACTTTGAGGCAGCATCTCCCCACGGCACACACTTCTCCCCACCTTGCCCTTCTGCCATGAGAAGACGAGACCATAAGAACAACCATGCTGAATCATTCCCAAGGTCCATCTAGTCCACTATTCTGTTCCCACAGTGGCCAACCAGATGCCCCAATAAGAAGCCCAAAAACGGGACACGGGTACAAAAGCACCCTCCTGCTCCTGCTCTCCCAGATACCAGAAGTAATATACAGCCATGACAAGTAGTGGCTACCGATAGCCATATCCTCCTTTAGGTTGCCAAATCCCCTTTCAAAGACATCCGAAGATCAAGCCGGATGAGCGGAGCTTGGCTGAATAGGTCAGTGCATGAGCTTGTTCTTTGAGGAGCAGAGCTCCCGCATTGTTACCCTTCATTCCTAGATGGCCAAAGGCAACTTGGCATTTAATTTAATTTATTTATTAGAACCTTTATATCCCGCCATATATCACAAGGATCTCAGGGCGGTGGACAGGAAGGCCCAAGCCAAAGGGTCATGGTTGAGACTACAGGGGCATGAACAAGGCAAAAATAAAATTGGGCCAGAGACCACCAGTT
This sequence comes from Anniella stebbinsi, assembly GCA_029215795.1. Classification (NCBI taxonomy): domain Eukaryota; kingdom Metazoa; phylum Chordata; class Lepidosauria; order Squamata; family Anniellidae; genus Anniella; species Anniella stebbinsi. The sequence continues at coordinate 356,967,326 of JARDYH010000002.1, read as the reverse complement.
CCCCATCCCTCTAGTTTAGGGGTGGGCAACCTGTGGCCCTCCAGATGTTTCAGCCCACAACTCCCACGATCCCTCAGCACTTGCTTATGCTAGCAAGGGCCGATAGGCGCTGAAACCCAAACCATCTGGAGGATTACGATTTGCCCGCCTTTGCATTGCAGGGAGAGGGAACCACCTACCCCTGCTGCGGGGCACGCTTCCCCAACCTGGTGCCCTCCAGATGTGTTGGGGCTACAGCTCACAGAAGTCCACAGCTAGTCTAACTGGCTAAAGGGGGTTCGGAAAGGTGCCATCCGAAACATCTGGAGGGCGCCAGGTTGGGGAAAGGTCTAGTGAAGGGGCCCACCGTGCCTGAGGAGCGGGGAAACGGCCACCAACCCCGGCGTGACTAGCGCCCGCGCGCGCTCCTCACAAGCCACCTGCGAGGCGCGCAGCTCCCCTCACCCCAAGGCCAACACAGCCGCTCCCCCCCTTCCCTACTTACCTTCCAACTCCCGCCAAAACCGCTCGCTTTTTTCCTCTCCTCCCAAGGGGAGGGGCCACTTCCGGATATATAGGAGCGCGCTAGGAATGCAACTGACCATAGAGATTTACAATCCTCGTGCTGCTCCCTTCCTTGCTTACCTTCCAACTCCCGCCAAAACCACTCACTTTTTCCCCCTCCTGCCGAGGGAAAGGGCCACTTCCGGATATATAGGAGCGCGCTAGGAATGCAATTGACCATAGAGATTCACAACCGTCGTGTGAGCCGTAGAATTACGGCGCGACCTGAGGGGAGAGAGGAAGGCGGAGCCATCTGAAGGGATGGGGGAGGGCAGAAGGGTAAAGGGGAGGGGTTAAAAAATAAAAGGAAATACCCATCGCGTGTCATGTATGGAAAAAATAAGTATCATCCGTTAGCCTTCCCTCACCTAAAGAGGAAAAAAAGACATGGCGCATGCGTAAAACTCCATCTCTGTTTCCCCTCCACCGCCGTGAGGGTCCGCATGCGCACACCTATTACCTCGGTCTGTACAGGGTGACGTCATGCTTCCAATTGGAAGGGGATGGCAATGAGGGTGCGCATGCGTACAAGCGTATCTATAGAGCCCATAAGAACACAGTTTTATTTACAGCAGCAGCAGCAGCTTCGGTGGACTTGTGAATGAAACCCATAATGGAATCGCAGCCCCACCCAAATCGGAGCTACCAGTCTCAGCTGATTTGCAGAGAGCATCATTTTATGCTATAATGCAAAAATGTAGGCCCTGTTCAGAAGGCGCCTTAAGCCACAGCTTTAACCGCGGTGAATAAGGCTTGCCTTGTCTTCTGAACAGAGCCGTAGTACTGTTTCGTTACAACATTGAGAACGATTGTGCATCCCCCTCCCCACCCAAAAAAAGCCCCCAGAAGACAGACACTCATGTCCTCTGAAACTCAGGTTTGGTTGTGCTGAGAATAAATACATCATTTCTCCTCACTTCTTTTTCTTAATGCTTTGCAAAATCCTCTGTACAATTAGGTTGCAATTCTATCTATGTTTAGACGGGGGGAAAAGCCCTACAACTCGCAGTGTTTCCAGTATTCCCCCCACAGCTCTAGCACTGAGAAGTAACCCATGTCCAGAACAGTGAATCAGCGATACCATTGTGTCATATTTATTTTTTATTTATTTTGTTACATTTGTATACCGCCCCATAGCGGTATACATAGAGACAGGGAGGAAAATAGACTCATGAATATCCGTAGGTTCTATTTCAAAGTTTCCGTATGCCCTGCAGGCATGTAAGAGGAACTCGCTCCATCCAAAAATGTCCTGTTTCTTCGCATTGGTTGCCTTGCACGTTTGGAAACGGAAAATACGTCTAAGGATGCAATCATATGCATATTTACCTCTGAGTAAGCCCCACAGAATTCAATGGGGCTTACTTCTGATTAGGCATTTATAAGTCTTTGTGGCCTTTTATTGCATATAGGTGGCAGAGGCAAGGGCAGACAGATTTGGCTCATAAATTGGGTCACATGTCTTGTTGAAATTCAACAGGTTCAGATTTCCCCATAGTGCTGATAAAGCATATAAAGCTATGCCAGGGAATCAAAGGGGGGGGGGGGTTGACCATATAAAAAGGAGGACTGGGCTCCTGTATCTTTAACAGTTCTGTAGAAAAGTTCTATAGTGACCAGATACAAAAAAGGATCTATCCCTTAAACCACACATTAGAAGTTGCATATTTTTCTTTTCTTTTAATAACCCTAGGGACTAGTGGTGCTCTTCCATGGCCAGCATAAAAACATAGGCTGCTCACCCCTTTACAGGATAGTAAAATTTTCTGCAGACTAACCACTTCTCTGGGCTTATTTACAAGGCTAGAGAACAGGATTGAGGTTGATTATTGAAGACATTCTAATCACTTAAAATACTACCGTACATTTGCACCTAAGAAAAAATAGTTTCTCTTTTAGCTGATCTTTGAAGGGACATTTCCCTTGCTCACTCTCATACAGGTGGTAATGCCTCATTACAGATGCCACTCCCCATCTGTAGTATTTACACAAATACTTTAAAACCTAGCTTTCTTTACTTTTAAAATCTACTACCTAATTAATCATGTGCACATTTTGAATTGATCAAAATATTTTAATCACTTAATCACACCGATTTAATCATGTTGACATAATCTTTTGTAGTCATTCAGCCTCTTAACCCACCTATCTATATTTGAAGGCATGCTTTCATGCCTAGCAATTTAAATTCTACCAAGCACCATAGAAAGAATCCCAAATAAACAAGGTTCTGCCAGTTTGCAGACTAAATAGACAAGCACCTATCACAACAGGAGATGGCAGAAGGAGGAGTACAACAAACAAATTCAGGGCAAAAGTAGAAAGACATTTGGCCAAAGAATGTTCAGAGGGGGGGAGGAAGGAATTACTTTCCTTCCCTCCTCCACACCAAGACAAAATACTCAGCTTCGATTGCCAGTTTTTCGAAGGGTGCCCCTACAAGAGCGATTTAAAGCTCTTTCAAGGCGCATTAAAAATTTGACCTCTACAAGAGCAGAGCGCAAATCGGGTTGAGGCGCTTTTTCTGTCCGATTATGCGCATTATCGAATGCACGTTAAATAGCGAGTTTTACTTTACTGCGGCAGTTAAAGCGCCTTATGACCATGTAAACAAGCCATTCTCTGCATTAAACACCTCTAAAGCGTGTTTCATACAACCGGTAATGCAACCAGTTATGCGCTTAACCACCTCCCGCATATAGTGATTAGCTGTAAAAGCAGTCGCGAGAAGATGCGCATAATCAGACAACCAGGCGTCAAACTGAATTCTTGTAGAGGGGACCTGAGACTGCAGATCCAAAACTTAACATGTTTTGGCCCCATCTATTTGCCAGAGGACTAAGGGGTACTGGGTAGGTGACCATATGAAAAGGAGGACAGGTCTCCTGTATCTTTAACAATTTCATAGAAAAGGGAATTTCAGCAAATGTCATTTGTATGCATGCAGAACAGAGTGAAATTCCCTCTTCATCACAACAGGTAAAGCTGCAGGAACCAGATACAAAAGAGGGCAGGGCTCCTGCAGCTTTAACTGTTGTGATGAAGAGGGAATAACACCAGGTGTTGCATGCATACAAATGACACCTGCTGAAATTCCCTTTTCTATGAAACTTTTAAAGATACAGGTGCCCTGTCCTTCTTTTCATATGGTCACCCTAGTTGTGTGAGTTATGCAGGGAAGGATGGGTACTATTACGTGTTGCTTGTAAGCCACCTTGAGAATCATTTGATATATAAATCTTCTAAAACAATAAATGTGTGGTGCAATGAACACACATCACCTGCTTAGAAAACTAACAATATTGCATCCCAGCAAACTTGTATTCAAACCACTTGAAATATTCAGAGTTAGGGTGCCTCTAGATGGCCTATTTGCGCTTCCTTGACTTCGTTCTGATGGCATTTAGTACAGACAAGCGGGGCGCAATTCAGCCGTCCAACTGATTTAAAGCTTCTGTTAATGCGCATTCTTAAAGTCTCATTTTACCATGACTTTAATTTTTTCTCCGAAGTTACAGCGCCCTATCATCATGTAACGAATCTACAAACCATTCGGATTAATATAGGCATAGTTTGATGGTGATGTCATGACTGAATGACTACCCCTTCTCTGGCTACCCCTCCCAGTTGTAGACAAGGTGGGAGGAGACTGACCCAATGCTTGCTTTGTCATTTCCTGTCTCCTCCCTCCTACTTCCTTCTTCTTCTTCCCTTGACTCATGGACTGTTCAGTAATGGCTGACCTAAAGTTACCAATACTTAAAGTAAAGTTTGTTTTAAATCCCCACTGGAATCTTACTTTTGTCGAGACGCGTGGCTACTCACATGGAGCTGGTTCTACAGGAAGCAAGGGGGTGCATTGTTCATTTTGAGTATAATTTGAGGTCCGCTAAGGCTTCCCTTCCCCCCCTCTCCCCGCTCCCTTGCTGGGATCCTGGCTGGAAAAAGTTCCTGCCATTGAGCTGTCATCTTGCGTGCTGTTACTCAGGAGTAAAGCGCATTGAGCAGGTGGGGGGTCATGCTCCCCAGGAAGCATGGCACAGGATCGGGGATTGGGCTTTGTATCTACTCCTGTTACCTCCCCCTCTTCTGTCATTGCTTTACCGGGAAGGTGTGTGTGTGTGGGTGGGTGTGTATCGCACCAAAATGACCATTTCATACTGAGAAACCACTGCAATATCTTTATTCTAGAAATGGTTACATGTGGGCACAAGCCCATCGCAAAGCATGGCTGGAGTAATCCGAAAGGCACACCACGGGGGGCAAGACAAGGGCTTGGACAGAACGCGGCGACCAAAAGGCAAATGGCAACAGTCGCATGGGAAGGAATGTCAGTCCACAGACGCCACATCACAGCTGCAGCACACACGTTGGGAGAAGGGGGGTGCCCTGCCTGGTCATTCCAGTGGCACGGCCGATTGGCAGAGGGGTACCGGAAGGCGGGCACGCCAGACTATCCGCTCCAGTCTCCTCATGCAACACTGAAGGAAATGCGATGAGCGCACCATACCGCGGAGATGCAGCTGCAAACGCCCCTTCTGCCTCTTGCGTACAGCTAGCTGGAATAACATCATTCGCACTGTGTGGGGAAGAATGGGGAAGAGAGGACAAAGAGACATCAGTGCCAGTCAGGGTTTTTGGGGGGGAGCAGCGGGCAGCTCTCCCCCACTCCCGCCTGCCCAGTCACCCACCTCTGCAACGCAGAGACCTGCTGGGATGGCGAGGTTGACCTCTAGCCCGCTCAGCATGGGGCAACCCAGAACTGTTGCGAGCCAGCATCTCAGGGTCCGGAGACAGACAAAATAATTGGCAGTTTGTATGGAATTGGGACATCAGTGTGAAATGCAACATTGTAACGGAAAGGCTACACAAAAATTTGCCCTTGAAGCAGCACATTTCCAAGACTGCCGAGGTTGCTAGAGCGCAGGAGATAAGGGGCAGCTGCTGCAAGCATGGTGGGGTGGGAGTGTCCAGCGGCGGATTCTTGGCGGGAGGAATAGAGGGGGCAGACGCTCCGCAGGCGGGTGTTCGCCAGGCCGTCCAGTACCCATCCAGTCCCAAAGCCAATGCTGCCCTGCTAAAAACTCTAATTGTAGGCACATCCAATGTTTAGAAATCGTACCCACATGCGAAGTAACTCGCAATCGTGATGGGGCAGGGGCTAACATGTAATCAACCATGAGAAACTCAGGTGGGTGGGATTAACAAACAGCGGGAAAGTCCGGGGGAGGTACCATCAGGAGACAGGGCAGTGCTTTCGTCAAATTTTCCTCGTTCAACCATAGACCCCGATCCAACTCTGCTGCAAAACTCTGCATATAAACAATTGTAAAGCACATTGTATGGAGCCCGTAGTTTGCCTTCACGGCCCTCGTCTACCTCTATTAGACGTAAAATCGAATATAGGAAAAAGCACATATTCAGAGAAACAGGCACCAAAGCGACGTCGTATAGAAGGACCCTGGGACTAATAAGGTCTTCTCTCTATTCCACTCCAGGTAATTATAGAAGGTCTTTGGCTACCATGTTGTCATGGCTCTGCTTGCCATTGTAAAGTCAACACTTCTCGTAAATGAAATGTTTGTGCACATGCCTTATTGAGCAAAAGAAAAGTACCATCCAGCAATTAAACCAGAGGACAACAACAGAAGGAACCACTTGGGAAAGAAGCTAGACAAAGATGGAAAGCTGACCTGGAGAGGGTCTCTATAGCAACAACAGTTTATTGAAAAAGAAGCTGTGGGGAAGGCAACAAGCTAAAATTACATAACTCTACTGGGAAAGGAAAGCTATAATATTGTTTTGGGCAATTTGGCATAAATCGCTTCCTGTCATTGGGCACAGGGGCAGCATCCTCCATTGAATCAGGCCAGATCACATGTAAAGGGCAGTGAAGGGTCAGCAGTATTAGTAATAGTTGGAACTCCACACAATAGTTTTCTTTACAGTGCAGGAGGAAAAATGTGCTTTGCATCCAGCATGGACTTCTGAAATCACAGAATCATATTGTTGGAATAGGTCTTGCGGCCAACTTATCCAACCCCTCAGAAATGCAGGGCATGAGCATCCTCAACAAATGGCTGTCAAGTCTCTGCTTTAACACCTCCAGCAACAAGGAGCTCACTACAACTCTAGGTAACTAGCTCCATTGTCAAACTGCATTTGCCATCAAGACGTCTCTCCTAATGATCACTTATGCCCATTATATCTAGTTCTGCCCTCCAGGTATTTGAAGAGCACTATCATATCCCCCTGTTGTCTTTTCTCCAGGCTAAACATACCCAGTTCTTTCAACCTTTCCTCAGAGGGTTTTCCATACTGCTGGCTATCTTTCTTGCTGTTCTCTAAACCCATTTTACTTTGTCTATATCCTTCTTAAAGCATGGTGCCCTAAACTGGACACTGCACTTTATATAAGGTCTGATTAATTCACAATGAAGTGGAAGTATTACTTTTCCTCTGCCCGCCCCCTCCCATGGCTTCCAGCAACCAATAGGAGGTGGCCTTCTGCCTGGGAATGCCCCCGGAGTGGTTCCTAGCAAGGACAGACCGGCAGAAGAGCTGGGCTGACCTCGCCATGGCTGGAAAAGGTGGGGTAAGACCCTAATTTTTCAGCCTTGCTTCTTTGCCCCAGGGTGGCTTCGAAGCTGAGGCTACATCATCTAACCAAAACAGCGTGGATTCGGAGCCACCCCGGGGCAAACATGACAGAAAAAAACCTGCAACTCCCAGCATTCGCTAGCCAGCATGGCTGGCTTGGGGAATGCCGGGTGTAGTAGGGCTTTTTGGCTTTTAATGCATTAACATGAGCTTTTTTTCTTTTTGCAGCCCCATCATACTACTGACTGACGTTGCACTTATGATGCGATCTTGAGATCCTTTTCACATGTGCTAGTGCCACAGTAGGTATCACCCATCATACACCTGTGCATTTGATTATTTATTTAGCCTAAATCCAGAACTTTGCTTTTTTCTCTGTTGAACCTCTGTTTTACCCTAGTTTTCCGTTCTTTCAAGATCGTTTTGAATTTTATCCCTGTATTCTGAGGTTTTAGCTATCCCACTCAGTTTTGTATCCTCCTCAGCTTTGATAAGGATTCTCCTTCAGCTAAACCAGTCTTGGGAACCTCTGGCCCACAGACCTTATCTGATATGTGGGACTCTCTAATCTGGGCCATAAAGCCTTTGCCAGTGGACACCGCCTTCCTTTTAAACCCTGCCCACTCTCACCTTTGATCTCTTTCCCTGCCCCCTCAGTTTTCCCTGGTGCATTTGCTGGAGCAGAGTGGTGGCTGCCAGAATTGTTTTCCCATGCTTTTCCCTGCTGGGCTCCCTTTCTCAGCACTCAGTGGGAAACTGCTCTTATCTTCATCTGCTGATCAGAGATAAGAGCTTTTCCCTACAGGGCCTTGGGTGGAACTGCTGACTCAGTCAGTCCTGCTTTCTTCTAAGTTACACGCAGAAGTTTGCCCTTCTTATTTGTGAGTGGACATGCTGTCCATGCTTACTTCAGAGTAGACATGCAAGGGCTTGGTATTTAGGTTACTCTTGAAAGTGCTTTTGAGCAATTCAGTCCTGCTTACTTCTCTGAGTAGACATGAAGAGGCTTGTCCTGTTTTCTTCTGAGTAGGCTTAAAGTCAGTAAGAACCACATTTGGGCCACACCCACTTTGCCTTTGGCCCCACACACCTGCACCTGCTGAGACCTTTCCCACATTAGAAATCAGTGCTTGGACTAAAAAAGCTTTCCCATTCCTGATCTAACCACTAATGAAAAAGTTGAAGGGTGCAGGGGCCAGAACAGACCCTGCAGCACTCCATTTGAGACCTCCTTCCAGCTGGATGAAGAACCATTGATGATTCTTTTGCCTGCATTCAGGCAATTGAATCCTGGCTTCATTAATCCCATGTAAACTGCCTAGACAGCTTCGGCTATGGGGTGGCATAGAAATGTAATAAATATAATAATAATAATAATAATAATAATAATAATAATAAGGCAGAATATGCACAAGCTTTATGTGCCCACATTCAGCCCCTTTGCTCCTGTTTAGCTCTGCCCTTCATGTAAGTAGGGAATCAAGCCAGGAAGCTTCCAATGAGCCAGTGCGGTATAATGGTTAGAGTGATGGACTGAAATTTGAGAGTTCCGGGTTCTAATTCCCACTTATCCATGAAGTTCACTGGGTAACTTTAGCCCAGTCACTGTCTCTCAACCTAAGCTACCTCACAGATTGTTGTGAGGATGAAACGGAGAGGAGGATCATATCTGCTGCCTTGAGTTCCATGGAGGAAAAAGGTGGGATATAAATGTAATAATAAAAATAAATTACATCCAGCTTCCAAACAAGCCATGATTTAAAGTTAGCTTACAGATCCTGGTTTGTTTGGAAACCATTCACTATAGTCCCCAGCTCTAACATAAGAAGCTATGGTTAATTATGGCTTCTTGGCTTGTTCACTTGCTCACACAAAGGGAAGAGCAAATCTGGAAGAAAGGGTGCATGAAGCTTGTACCTTTGATCATGGGAACTGGGCATTAGAGTCTGGTTTTCCAACCAGCTGTGAATCCACCAGATAGTGATGTTTTTTCAAGATTCCTCTTGATGTCATCAAAAGAGACTCAGGCTGCCTCTACAAGAGGCATTTAAAGTTCGTTCAAGGCGCATTAAAAAATGTACCTCTACAAGAACGGAGCGCAAATCGGGCGTAGAGGCGCGTTATCTCTCCGATTATGCGCATTATCGAATGCGCGTTAAACAGCGAGTTTTATTTTGCTCCGGGGGTTAAAGCGCATTTTGAATATGTGAACAGGCGATTCTCCACATTAACTGCTTGTAAAGCGCATTTGAAACAACTGGGAAGGTCACCTGTTGAGTGGTCAATTACCTCCTGCATACAAGCATTTACGATAAAGCGCTTCCGAGAAGATGCACATAATTGGCTAACTAGGCGTCAAACGGAATCCATCTAGAAGGGGCCTCAGCCTAGAACAAGCCCACACATCATGTGATGCACCAAACTGAATCCAGCCCACCAGCCACTGATTGTGCCCAACACCCCCACCTTTGTGCTGCATGAGGCAGGCAACAAAAACAAGAGGTTTACGGAGCCCCTACCTCAAAATGACAGCACAGTACTCCTCTGTGTCCTATACTGTTTTTCCTGTAAAACTGTTGCTTCAAAGGATTAGGTAATAGGAATCCTGATATGGTGACGGTTCTTGTGCACTTACCTAATAAGTCAAAAGCCAAAACAATTCCTTTCCTTTTCTGTCATCATTCCCCCTTCCAATTCCACTCCATGCACCATTATCTTATAATTAATACATTTCTCCTTGGTTTTGCTAGGTAGGAGGTCAAAACAAATAAATCTAGAACTCATAAAACAAGAACAAACAGCCTTATTCCTCCACTATCCCATTTATTAGAAATTATGTCTGCTTCTTTGGCACAGAGTATGATTGTACTTCATAACTGTCCATTCCATCAATGGCTCTATCGCTCTCTCTTTTTTAAATTCTAGCTTAACATACCAGCTGAGCTCCAAATTGGTATCAGAGCTCTCTATCCATTATAGATGTTCCGAAGGACATCTGGAGACACCCAGGGGATCCATCAGTATCCACCGAAAAGACAGCTGCTCCGCTCTTGTATCCAGGCTCAGCCCAGCTTCTGGGTATCCTTAATCTACAATTTCCCCTCTTATTTAATTTATCTGATCTGATGAGCTTTGCTCTTATTCTATAACATCCCCATTTTAAACAATTCCCACCCTCTCTTCCTCTACTTCTAAAATATTGTGGCCTGTCTAACCCAATCTCCTGGGAGCATCCCTCAATGTGCAAAGGGAATCATATTAAGATTTTATTCTTAAATGATGATGAAAAAAGCATCCATTTGGTATCTCATGGGTATTTTGTGCAGACAGTTGTTATATTTGCACTAGCAGGCCAAGGAATAAATTAATATCACAAAATGTGTTTCTTTGTGCCAGGAATCAAGTATGCTAAAATCTAATACCGTGATCCTTTTTAAAGGTTGTATCTTGTCACTGCCGTTATATATAAATTGATGTTTTCTTCCTGTGTTTCTACTTTCCGTGGCTTGACTGGCATATTAGAGCATGACTTTGACATATTAGGATTTCTTCTTCTCGCATTACATTTTGCATATCTGAGGGTTGCTTCTCCCACCTTTGTTTGCATACATCTGCAAACATGCTGCAGCAAAGATGGAAAAGTACAACACGTTCCCAGATAACAAAGTACAACACGTGTTATATTCAGGCACAATGAAATGTGTGATGCACCAAAACAGTTTCCAGACTCCCCTTCCTTCTCTTCCCCATCCTGACATCTTCCAGGTGTTTTGGACTATCACTCACAGCATTCCTTTCCATTGGCCATGCTGGCTGGACCTAATGGAAGCTGTTTGAGGAAGGTTGGCCTCGGAAGAACATTGCTGTAGGCCTGTGCTAAGTGCCCTGCAAGAGAACTGTATAAAGCTCTGTTAATATGCCAGTTACACTATCAACATTTCTGTGAAGCTTGAATTCAGTAGTCAAAATGTAACGACAGAAAATTCACACAGAACACACAAAAAGGCATCTCAGGTCAAGACAAATGAATCACAATCAATAGCTCATCTACAAAAAACAGAAAAAGTGAATGTCCACTAAAACAACTTTAAAAATGTAACAAATTCTGACCACAAACAGGACCTAATCTTGTGACTTATAGACTTAATTAACATTGAAAACACATTGGGGAGTCGGTCAGCTTGCCCAGTTTTGTATGTTTGTATACAAATGTATTTATGGGTATACCAATAACATATACCACTACACTGATGGTAACAATGTATTTTCTATAATTGTTCTATTTTCCACTTACATCCATACATATACCACTACACTGATGGTAACAATGCATTTTCTATAATTGATCTATTTTCCACTTACATCCATACACATCGTTGACTTCTTGGTAACCTGGTTGTGCTTGCAAATAAGGGTCCTTGTACAGAATCATAGAATCGTTGAGTTGGAAGGGGCCTATAAGGCCATCGAGTCCAAACCTCCTGCTCAATACAGGAATCCACCTTACAGCATACCTGACAGATGGCTGTCTAGAGGTATTCTGTTAGAGTAGCATCAGTTCTGGAGTTCTTCAACCAAGCTCCAAACTTTCAGCACATGGTCTGAATCCATTGTTCCCTCTATTTTTAATGCCCAGGCTGGGAATGCCAACGTTTATGTAGCTAAAATGGCATGCACCACCCATGCACAAGAGGGAAAGTATCTGCAGGCTAGCAAGAACCCTGAGGTTTGCAGAGTACAGAAACAGTGGGGGAGGGATCTCAAAAAACAGCCCTATGAGGACTGAGGTGGGGGCAGGGGAATGCAATAGGGTGACTGGAATCCTGAACAGGGAGCACTTCACACTGCAACATTTTGTTGCAGTTCCACTTGTGAAACTATTTCTCCAGGGCTGCCTCTACAAGAGGCATTTAAAGCTCTTTCAAGGCTCATTAAAAATTTTACCTCTACAAGAACGGAGCGCAAATCGGGCGTAGAGGCGCATTTTCTCTCCGATTATGCGCATTATTGAATGCGCGTTAAACAGCGAGTTTTATTTTGCTCCGGCCATTAAAGCGCATTTTGACTATGTGAACAAAGCGATTCTCCACATTAACTACTTGTAAAGCGCATTTGAAACAACCGGTAAGGTCACCTGTTGAGTACTCAATTACCTCCTGCATACAAGCATTTACGATAAAGCGCTTCACCAAATATGCGCATAATCGGCTAACCAGGCGTCAAACGGAATCCATCTAGAGGGGGACCATATCTATAAGATCTAGCTGTTACTGGATGGTAAACATGTGTCTGAGCTGTATCACGTCAGGCTCCAGGTAATGTGCTTCTCAGTGAAATAATAATAATCCTTGCACATAGAAAAATAGCTGTCACTAAGAAAAGGTAATATAGCTCAGCTTTCTCAGTGACATGCTAGTTTTCTAGGTGCAGGGATTTATTCATGGTTTGGGGGGTTGGCATGGAGGAGCTTTCCATCATGTGAGCCCCCACCTGCATACTGAAGTGGTAAAGCCCAGACTTGTACTCTATAAATAGTTCTGGAAGTTAGGTAAATCGACATGGGACACCACAGATTTTCAAATAGGGCCCTGGTCAGAATTTAGAGATGTTAGGACTGTAGAAGGGCCTTTTCTGTGGTAGCCCTAAGGCTTTAAAATGAGTGACCACAAGAAGCTCAGCAATAACTTTCAAATAGAAATGGATGTTCCTTTTTGGGGGAGGGGAAAGCAGAATGTAATACCAATCATTTATTCATTCAATTCGATTTCTATCCTGTCCTTTCCAAGGGCTCAGTCAGGGTGGGTGTCAACATGATAAAAATATTACCTCACAGAAGTTGCCTCAGGGTAGAATGGGATTCTTATGTAGAAAGTCACTGAACCTGTAGGTGAAATACCACTTCCATGCTATTTACTCGTGAAAAAGTGTCTAAGAGACCCAGCAAGTTATGTCGTAGGAATTTCCTTACTCAAATCTCACCTTTGCTATGCTAGGAACTCATTTCTTAGGTGACCGACTCTACCTCAATGCCTCCTCCCACAGACACATCTGCTCTGTGTGTGTCTGTATAACGGCGACGATCTACCTCACAGGGCTGTCGTAACGATTCCACCAGGACAACTGCTAATACCCTGCAGCGCTATATACATGATTGGTATTTCTTTCTTTTTTTCCTTTTTTTCCTTTGTTCAGTTATTTTATGTGGAAGTGCTTTCTGCGCAGCAACTTCGTTTCGTTTGAAACCATCATTCTCTGTTGTTGTTGCGTGTGCAGGATGTGTGCGTGTTTCATGACGGGATGACTGTTTGAAATGGATTCTGGCACATGTATGTGAGGAGGGTCTCCCGGCATTTTGCGTGTGCGCCTATAGACATATTTCTGGTTTCTTCAGTCTCTGCCAGCCATTAGCCCTGCGAGACGCCACATGCATCGCTTCATCGCAAAGGTGGAGCTGCATTGGGGCAGGTGGGCAAGGGGTGTGTGTGGAAGGATACGCTTAATGTCTGTGCCTGAGAAAGAGGGGAAAGGGACCCTGCGGCTAAAATAGTCGGATTTCGTGGTGCAAACGTGTCGCCTATTATTATTATTATTATTATATTATTATTATTATTATTATTATTATTATATTATTATTATATATATTTATTATTATTATTTTAATAGCGTCATGGCTCTGGGACCCTGCGGCTAAAATAGTCGGATTTCGTGGTGCAAACGGGTCGCCTATTATTATTATTATTATTATATTATATATATTTATTATTATTATTATTATTTTAATAGCGTCATGGCTCTGGGATTTGTTTTTCCTGCATTAAGATCTCAGAGTCTCCCTGGAAATTAGGTAGCTGCCGACTGCTGAGACCTGCTTCATTTGACAGAAAGAGAGAGAGAGAGAGAGAGAGATGAGGGCGCAGTGGCAGCAGAATGAATGACATAAGGGTTTCTGTCGCGCTTTAGTGGGTGCTGAGCTCCCAAATGGATCAGGGCTTTGGCAAGGACGTTGCCAGGAGGCAGGGCTAGTGCGAGCTCCAGGATATTGCCAGAGCCGGTCAAGGCAAAACAAGGCGTCAGAATCAGGCCGGCAGCGCTCTGGAAGGATCCGGCACTGTGGGCGTGGCCCAGGCGTTGTGTATGTGGCTGAGCTGCCTCCCCACTCCAGCTACATTTTGGGGGGTGGAGGGTGGCGGAGGGGGGGTGTTTGGGGAGGGGGGTGCGTTTCCTTGGATGCTGTGTGCAGTCGTGTCGGTGTGAAATGCTGTTTTGGTTGAAAGAAGAAGAGATGTCGCATCAGGAGCTAACCCAGCGACTGGCTACAGTCATCACTCATGTGGGTAAGGAAAGCATCTTTTGTCGTTATGTATTTCCCCCGCGCGCCCCTTTATGGTTTTGTTTTATTTTGGTGGAGATAGACGCGTTGGGATCCTCTCCCTCTCAGCTGTGATGCTGCTGTTCCTCACAAGGTTGGAACGCTTTTGTGTGTCAGTGGGTAACACCTGGGGGGGGGGGGGGGGGCTGTGGCATCCCATCCTACCTGTGCGTTGGAAAGGGGAGGGGTGCATCTTCTGGGCATTAAATACGGTTGGTGCACTTAACCACGTCTGCACATTGTTATTTTTAGTTCTGTTTTATGAAGTGTGCTCTATGCGTTTAAGTGAGCTTGGTACAGTGTGTATGTATGGGCGTTTAAAGGGTATTGGAGGTTACTATTCTCACTGGCTTTGTACTAAATTTGCAACTTGTGCAGTTATTGCATATACATCCATAATTACTGCAGAAACATTCTAGATTGGGAGCAGAGTACGTTGTGAAATGCATCGCGTCACCTCATCAAAATTGAAAAGGCAACCAGTTGAAATATTAAAGCAAACGCAGATGCACCCTTTCATCCATTGGTGCTGTTTCAGTGCTTCAGGAATTCGTGAGAAGAAGGAGTATCCCTAATCTTGAGTGCTCTGTGGGTTTCCCCCCTACTTTCATTACCCAAATGAAGTTACTGAATGCACATTATCCTGAAGAAATGTATAACGCTGTTGGCTTTTTTAAAAAAAGGGAACTATGCCATGATTGGTATATTTGACAAGGGAATATAATGTAGTTGAAACGTGCTCCATTTCCATCCATAAGAGATATTTTTAGGCTTAAAGATGTACCACATTGTTGCCATGTCCATAATATTGGGGCAATGGAGGGGGAGCTATCAGATCCAGTTCTGGTTCTAGGTTTTGGTCAAGATGCTCTCCGTGGCCTACTTCTCTTCCTTGTCGCTGTTGCTACTGTCCATTCACTAGCTTCTCCCTGTACCACCTCCCAGAAGAAGAGTCAGTGTCAGGCTGACATCTGACTTTGGCACTATTGGGCATTTGCTGAGTTCCTGAGCCCTCCAGGAGCCCCCCCCCCTCACCTCACCTTACCTTGAAGCAAATGTGCACCTGCAACAGCAAAAGAAACCCACCCATCTACTAGCCAGCAAGCATTATTGCTAGCACCCACAATTCTGACTCCCCCCAGAATGTCTCCAAAGGGGCCCTGAAATAGTGTCACTCTGTTGAGGCCCCAGTGGTATAGTGGAGGAATTAAAATGGCGGACACCAGCAGCACCTGCCTGCTAGACCAGCTTTTGTTCCTGCTTCTGAGGCATGCTTACTTCAAGATAAGGAGAGGACGGGGAGGAGACCTGCCACCAGGGGAATGGACTCATGGGTTCCACTGCTATCCCCACTATCTGGGAGAGGTGACATCACCTCCATCTTGGGCCCTGCCAAGTCTAGTAGTGATAGTGGTGGAAGTTACCACTTCTTCTCCACCCTCCTCTCATGGCTTGCTTGCTTGGGTAGGGCAGGGCAATAGGCAGGTAGCAACAGGTGAAGAGGCTCCAGAGAATTAACTATGGCTGAATTTGGACAACACGATAGTCAATGGTGGGGTAATAATCAACTTTACAGTTGTTCATCTAGGGGGTACTCCCCACACAACATGGTAATAAATAATCAACTGTGGTGTGGATTAGGATCAGTGCTGAGTTGACTATGGCAGCATTCGGATGACACGATAGTCAATACAACTGACAATTCCCCCCCCCCCCGTTGCTTATTGTGTCATCTGAATTCAGCCACTGTGTTTCCCACTGGGGTATGAGTCTTGGCAGGTACCTGATGATGCTGACCCCAGATGCCAGCCCTTCTTGGATCAGATCTCCTTTTACTATTTTTATTAATTTGTTTGTAAAGTGCTCATGCGGTGAAGCGGTTAGAGTGTTGGACTAGGGCTTGGGAGATCCAGGTTCTAGTCCCCACTCAGGCCATGAGGCTCACTGGTTGACTTTGGACCAATCATTGACTCTCAGCCTAACCTATCTCAAGGGTTGTTGGGAGGAGAAAACGGAGAAAAGGAGAGCTCCTTGCAAGAGGGAAAAAGGTGGGATATAAATGTAAAACTAAATAAAATTGCTAGGTGCTGTACAAATGCTAAAAATAATACAGGCCCTGCAGACTGGCTTACAATCTAATCAGTCTTTCTATCAATAGCTATTAGTGAACATTTCTATTAGGGAACCAAAGCACCTTGCTTATATTATCAGTACTTCTATTTGTATAGCTAAATACAAAAATAAAGGGCAGGTTTAGGGGCCATCCACTTATAACTTTGTGGGGAGGGAAGAGGGTGGTTGTTTCATATGAGGCTGTTTTAGTAAAGTATTGTGAATGTTCTTCTAGTTTATTGCCATGTAAATATGTTGTATTGTTCAGATGCTATATCTTGTTCTTGTTCACTATGATCATCAACCATTTCTATCACATATTTGCATTTGCATCTTTTGCATTTTGCATCTTATGAGATTTAGGTGCCATCCTAATAAACTCTAGCAGACCTAAATCCTATTACATCTGCAGGACCTGAATGCTTATATATCTGGTAAAGAATATCATTGATTTCAGTGGGACAGGAACAGGACAGTTTCAAACAATACCAAATAGAGTGTACACACAGTACCCTTGCAGTGAATCATGTAATGTTTAAAGGGAGATCCTTGTTTGTGAACAGATGGTAGACATGTGCCCTGGGTCCAATCCACCCTTTAGTGAGCCTCACTGAAAGTGTAACTTCACATATCAATCATATCAATCATACCAATCACTACATGATTGCAGCCTCAACTGATGATTTGCAGATGTGAAACAGCTATTAGGAACCTCAGACATTACCTCAAATGCAATATTTTCCGATGGATGCAGTCCATCTGTTTGCCTGCAAGTATTATTATAATTATTATCCTTCCTGGGAATGCATGATGGAAAAAATAATGTTTTCAGTAGGTACTGAATACCCAGCAAGGTTGGCACCTGTCTAATTTTAGTGGTAGGGAGTTCCAGAGACTGGGCTCAGGATTGGTGTCGTAGGTAGACATGGTTGGGCACCTGCTGAGGGCCAAATGACAAGAGCCCTCTGGAGTTGCTCTTCCTCTTCACAATTGCAACCTACCTGTTCCCTTGTCTCTTGCTCTGGCCTGGACAATGATGGTGGTGAGAATGAAGAGCAGTAGATACCTCTGCCTACTTGCTCATTGTCTCCCTGCCAGTCAAGGAAGCAAGTGGTAGCAGTGATGGGAAAGAGGAGGAGGAGGAGCTATAGCTGCTGGTAGCGAGAAGGTAGATTCCCTAAGGAAGAAGGTCCATCGAGGGTGTCTTGCCCATGGACATCAAAAACCTGGAGCCATCACTGAATGGGTGCTACAACATTGAAGGTCCTACTTCAAGCCATTATGGACTGGACCTCTGAAATCTTGGGCACCACCAGTCCCAGGGTCATCCAAGTCCTTGAGTGATAGGGATTACTAAGAAATGTACATGCTTTTGTGAATTTATTTACAGATGTGAAGGGAGGAATGGAAATGGGAATGTGCTGAGGGTGACGGAGCTAACTTTGTGCAGGTCACCATAGTAGCTCAACCAGCTTGTGACTTTTGCTAGCCTCCTCCAAGTGGTTGTGTGCGATTTCCCCCTTCTGTGTCTTTGCAAACCATGCCAATGCCATGGTTAACCTGCGAACTATGGAACACCAAGCTACCTCTGTTAAATGCATTGCCTGCAGTTAAAGCTTAGTCTAATTATGTTAAATTAGGTTGTTTGGTTCTTTGAAAAGAAACAACAAGAATAGAATCACTATAGAAGCCATTTTAATAGCCCTCAATTTCTGTTTAAGGGGTTGTTTTGTGTGTGTTGCTAATGCAAAAGAACCATACTTGCTTCTTGGTCATGGTCATGCATTATGCGTGAACTGTAAGTGCTATCAGTTTTATACACTGTTTCCATGCGATTTGCCATGGGCAGCTTAATGCTGCACGACATCTGGATGTCATTCTGTGTGCCTTTGTTCAGTTTTAAGGGCCAAAAATGGGCAGAAAAGAGGGAGGCCTCCCTGTACTTGTACTTTCACTAGGAAATTCCTTTTAACAAGGACTAGCAACCTATTTTTTTAAAAAAATATTTGATGAATCACTTGTCTTTAGCTGCCTAATCTAGCCTTCCCCACCCTGCTGGTGCCCTCTAGATGAGATTACTCCAATTTAGAAGTTGATGTGTCCTTCCTTGCCATTCAGAGGTGCATTTGGTGGTGATGCAAGAGAGGGCCTTCTCAGTGGCTGCTCCTAGGCTGTGGAACTCCTCGCCAAGTGAAGCTATGTCAGCTCTCTCTCTGTTGTTCTTCTGACTGTGTTTTTATTCAAATAGGCCTTTGGTGTTTTTTTAGGGTGCAGACCTAGGCATGTCTAGACAGAAAAAAATCCTGCTATACCCTGCATTCCCCACCGAGTCATGTTGGTTGGGGAATGCTGGCAGTTACATGACTTTTTCTTTTGTCAAAATATGCACAGGATTGACCATTAATTGTTTTAATGCATTTGGTTTATTATTGTTTTAATAAGAGTTTTTATAGTTTGTAAGCCCCCTTGAGTGCCATTTTCTTAGTAGATTGGTGGAGTACAAACCAAATCAATAAATACTTAAATATTCAGGTGGGGCTTCTCACCTGGGCTGCTGCTGTTACAGATGCAAGAGGCCCATGGGGAACAAAGAGGTTTACAGCGTCCCCCAACCCCAGTCCTGAGATGTCCCATCATCAATAAAGAAAAGCTCATTGTTACAAGGAATGCCCATCTTTAGGTTATATTCATTAAACAAAAAACCTACGGCTTACAAAAACAATGTTAAGGCTCTACAGATTCCAACCAAGCACCAAAAAGCAGGGAAATTGGGAGTTAAGGCTCACAAGCCTTAACGCCACATCCTCCCTAAGGAGGCAGAAAGTGCAAGTGAAATTCTCATTCTCCCAAAGCAGATAAACCATGAGGACAGGGTGGAGAATATGATATGCAGAGGTGACTGTGGGGTTGTGGAAAACTGATCCCGAACAACTTAGGGCCACCTACTTCTCTTTTTTTGTTTAGAGCAGCCCTTCCCCAACCTGGTGCCCTCCGAAGGTGTTGGACTACAATTCCCATCATTGCAAGTCAGTATGTCCCATGGTCAGGAATGCTGGGACTTGTCATCTCAAAAATCTAGATATGCAATTTGATCTGCAGAGGTGACTGTGGGGTTGTGGGAAATGATGATGAACAACTTAGGACCAGCTTCTTCTCATTTCTTAGAGCATCTCCTTATGTTGAGAGTTGCAACCCAACACATCTGACAGGCACCAGGTTGGGGAATGTTGTTCAAGAACAAGGGAAGGCAGAAAGTAGATCTCCAGATGTTTTGGAATTCAACTTGTAAAAGCCCCTATCAGCATGGGCAGTTTTCAGGAATGCCGCGAGTTGATGTCCAAATCACCAGGATAGATCTTTTTCTGTCCACATCTGTACTAAAGTATGATGTTTTCCAGCATTAAGATATGTGATCAATCAAGGAACTACAAAAGAGCTGCATCACTTTAAATAAACTGTCAAAACCAAATGAAACAACAATGAATGGATCTTGAATACCTAATCCAGATAGCCCTTCAGATATCAACATTAGTTTTCAACACATGGCATAGGATGTCTGTTTCTTGAATATCAGATAAAGGATTTCTCTTACTTGTTCAGCAGTGTGAGATCAAAGGCAGAGCTACCACCTAATACTTTCATGCGTAAGTATTATTTTAAAATTAAGTATGAATTGATTTTTGTCTTCCCCATAACACATAACATGGGAGTTACAGTGCAACGCATCTGGAGACCACCAGGCTGGAGAAGGTTGACTCCTATACATGTCTTCTCAGAAGCCAGTGCCACTGAATTCACTAGAGCTTTCTCCCAAGAGGTATAGGATTGCAAACTAATCTCATCTGAAAGGTGTTCAAAACAGCCAGACTAAACCTCTTCTGCTCCACTGTTGCTTTGATGAGATGATGTATTGTGCAGGGATTGTGGGGAGTGAACAGTATATTTTTTATAAATACATTTAAAGAAAAAAAACATATATTTATAAATACATTTAAAGAAAAAAAAGGCAGGATATTGACCAAAAGTTGGAAGTGCCTGGCACATGCTCTGGTTCTAGATCTGTAATGAATAGTGCCCCTTTTGTTATCAAGAGTGCTGCTATATGTGAGATGTGTGTGAGAGAAAAGTATTGGGCAGACCCTGTATTTGGTAAGGGTATGGAACAGCATTCCCCATCCTGCTGCCCTCCAGGTGTTTGAGATGACAAGTCCCAGCATTCCTGACCATGGGACATACTGACTTGCAATGATGGGAGTTGTAGTCCAACACCTTTGGAGGGCACCAGGTTGGGGAAGGGCTGCTCTAAACAAAAAAAGAGAAGTAGGTGGCTCTAAGTTGTTCGTGATCAGTTTTCCACAACCCCACAGTCACCTCTGCATATCATATTCTCCACCTTGTCCTCATGTTTTATCTGCTTTGGGAGAATGAGAATTTCACTTGCACTTTTTGCCTCCTTAGGGAGGATGTGGCGTTAAGGCCTATGAGCCTTAACTCCCAATTTCCCTGCTTTTTGGTGCTTGGTTGGAATCTGTAGAGCCTTAACATTGTTTTTGTAAACCGTAGGTTTTTTGTATAATGAATTTCATGGCTTTGTGTAACGGATACCATCTTGACATCCAATATAAAATCAAAGCTAGTGTTATGTGTTGAACTCACTTTTAACATTAATAAATCAACCAAAATGCTTGCATCTCCCTCATTTTTAAAGATAAAGAGATGAAACCTGGCATCATGGTAGCTCTTAAGTAGGGATATAGCTATGCCAAGTATGAAGCAGATCCGTTCATGCCTTGATTTTTTGGAATTTTTTAAAGTTCAAACAGAAATCTCTTTGTGGTCCAGGACCTTGAGTAGTACAAGTTTAAAAAATGAAATTAAAGATAAAGAGATGAAACTTGGCACCATGGTAGCTCTGAAGTAAGGCTTTAGCCATGCCAAGTTGAAAGCAGATTGGTTCATGCCTTGAATTTTAGAAAAAAAATTGAAGTCAAACTTTTTACAAAAATATCCTAAAAATCAAGGCACGAACCGATCTGCTTCCAACTTGGCATGGCTCAATTCTAGGGTGACCACTAGGGTGTGTCCTAGTGGCTAAAGTGTTGGACTGGGAGCTGGGAGATCTGGGTTCTACTCCCCACTTAGCCATGGAAACCCATTGGGTGACTTTGGGCCAATTGCAGACTCTCAGCCCAACCCATCTCACAGGGTTGCTATTGTGAGGATAAAATGGAGAGGAGGAGGATTATGTATGCCGCCTTGGGTTTCTTGGCGGAAAAAAGGTGGGATATAAATGCAATAATAAATAATAATAAACTGTCAGGATTTCCCCAGATTTCTCCTGGTTTTTGTTCTATCCTCAGTGTCAGGGGGGATTTTATGCAATAGTCTATAATGACCTGGAATTACACACTTTCCCTTTTAAGGCCACCATTAGCATGGCAGGGGGGAATGACATGCTTTCTGGAGGTGTGTCATTCTCTCCCACTGCTCCAATCAAGGCCTTAAAAGGGAAAAACGTGTCATTCCCAGGCATTATAGAAAAGGGCCTGATTGGAGTGGTGGGGTGGGGTGAGAATGACATGCTTTCCCCTCCTCCGCTCCAATTGGGGACTTTAAGGTGGCCCCAGAAAGCCATTTTCCTGCCCCCCCCCACTAGGTGTCCTCTTTTTTGGTTTCCCAAATATGGTCGCCCCACTCAGTTCTTGCACTGGCTGCATATCCATCCCTAGATATTTCCTCAAAAGTAAGACCCATTGAATTTCCTTGGTTCTTGAAAAGCAACACACTTGCTTTTAGATTTGCCAGTCTCAGCATTCTGTGTGTGCTATGAATGCCTGCTCTGTCTGTCCCTATAGTTTCCTGCAAGGTCCAGCCAGGGGAAGCCAGTAAATTAAACCCAGGGGTGGAGGATGGGATTCCCTCAGGTTCATCTGACAGCAGGTGCTATAGAACATGGACCTTCCAGGAGTGTTGAGGCTGGATTTCTGGCAGACCCAGCCAGGCAACTTTATGGCCTGTTAGTCCCTCCATTTGGTAGCCCGCAGAGCACCTGCCTCATAAGGCAAATGGCCACATGAGAACTGTTATTATGGCCTGCTACTTTGTTTGTCTTTAGTAGTTTGTGGTCCAGATCTCTTCAGAAGGGGGAATAGTGTTTTGTGGTTGTGGTCAGTCTAAATTATCTCCAGTAGTAGGAGTAGTATCCTGCCTTTTGCCCAATGCTGGGCCTCAGGGCAGCCTTACAAAACTAAAACATATACAGCTAAAACCTATAAATAGGAATATACTAGGCTGACCATATGAAAAGGAGGACAGGGCTCATGTAACTTTAACAGTTGTAGAGAAAAGGGGATTTCAGCCAGTGTCATTTGTATGCAATTAGTTCCTAGTGAAATTCCCTCTTCATCACAACAGTTAAAGTTGCAGGGGCCCTGCCTTCTTTTGTATATGGTCACTCTAGTATAGTGCCTGCAACTTTAACTGTTGTGATGAAGAGGGAATTTCACCAGGGACTAATTGCATACAAATGACACTGGCTGAAATTCCCTTTTCTCTACAACTGTTAAAGTTACATGAGCCCTGTCCTCCTTTTCATATGGTCAGCCTAAATATATAAAAGTTAAAAATATAATTAAATACTTTTCAATATTAAAGCATTTAAATTTTTTTAAATACATAACAATTTAAAAGTCAAAGGTATAGACAGAGGTCCAGATTATTTGCCAAAGGCCTGCTGGAACAAAAAAGGGTTTGTCTGCATCTAAAAACACATCAAGGAGGGAGCCAGTGTAGACTGCAAGGATTAGAAAGAAAATCCATGTGTGTACACTATGCAAAATAAACGACAGCTCAACTGTTTCTAAACCTTATTAGAAAAACAGGGTGACTAGGCCGAAACCAGCGTTGTAGGCCCAGAAGCACTTTGAAAGGTTTCAACATTGTACTTAAAACTTAACACCGGCCCAAACTAATTAAATGAAGTGTTTGAAGCTTTCAACTTATAGCAGTATGGACCAAACTCTTAGAAAAGAGGGAAGGAGCACTGTGTGTGAGTGGGGTGGGGGAAATTAAAAGAAAGGTATAGCTACCTATTCCCAGGAGAGATCTGAAGATCAAGTTACCATGGATCCAGAGGAACCACACCCTGCTTCACCAGGGAGCAAAAGAGCAATCTGGCCTTATGAAGATAGCCCAAAATACTCTCAGAGCCAAAGGAATGCATGTTCCAGAAGAGAAAAGAGAAATTCTTCTTCTTCTTCACTCAAAAGGTCTGTGCTAGAGGCAGCGGCCATTTCACTCACCCACCCCACATTCTAAGGCAGGAGGGAGGGGGGAGAGCGACGCTACTGAGCGTGTGTCGCGCTATGAGGGAAGATGGCCGCCTCATTGACTTGAATGAGAGGTTAAAATAGTCCTTAAAAGTCAACCGAAGGGAATTTTAAAAAAACGAAAAGCTTTCGATCAACTACAGTCAAGGAGGAAGAAGACCCCACCATTGGATTACTTAATAAGGCTCTAGAAATTATGCAAATTGTGAGCACAAAAAGTAGCAACCCGGAAATAAATTTTACAAAAGCAAGGAGACAGGTTTGTATTCCTTTTCTAATTTAAACTGCTCTCCTTCCCTCCATCTTTCACAAATCTTCTTGAAATTTTCAGGTAATGTAAAACAAACATTTCTTTCTGGCACCTGTAAATTTCAGAAAGGTTGATGAAACATTTTCGATTTTATGGCTGTTAGAATGACCCCCCCCCCCAATTATCACTTTAACATGGCGGAATGTGTTTTTTACTGACGGCCCTTAACAATGGAGGCACGGCTGTGCCTCCATTAATTTATTTATTCCCAGTTCCAATCATTTTCAAGCCCACCGATTAAAACTAACCTTCACAATTGATCAACCAGATCTTCAGGTAATCTACAGATTAAACTAATTCAAGATTGCAGCCACCATGACTCTGACGCCTGAAATCCAGCAGCCATCCAGACACAGAGGGTGAAGGGCTGTGATGCTGACTGAGGAGGCATTGGCCCAAAACCGCCCCCCCCCCAGCCTAAAACGCCTGAGCTGGGACCCCAGTGCCCAGTCTATTAAAGCCCCCTTCCAACAGGGGACCAATGCAGGTGCTGCTCCTGTGATTATCACATGGAGAGCTGATGGAGTTTTCGGCTCAGGGTCAGAGGGCTGCCCCTTTAAGGCTCTACCCTCCTCAGCAGAGGGGTGGAGCCTGGGAGGTGTAGTCAGGCTCAGAAAGTATAAAAGAGCTCAGTTCCGACTGAGCTCTTTTTGGAATAAGTCATCTTGCTCCCTAGACTCTGTCCAGGGTCCTGAAAAATCTACCACTGATTTCCCAGTTCTCAGGAGTCCTGTCTAGAGCCCACCTTTCTTCCAAGGAGCTCAAGGCAGTAAACATGGTGCCCACTTTTATTCTTACAACAACCCTGTGAGGTAGGTTAGACTGAGAGTTACTGACTGACCCCAGGCCACCCGGTGAGTTTCATGGCTAAGTGCTGCTAGTCCAGCGTTATAATGGCTATAGCACACTCACTCCCGCATCTTGACCGAATTCAGCATATCCTCTTCTGTCCCAGAAGACAGAAGAGAGAGAGAGATTCCTTACATTGTATAATTTATGCAGATTGCAAAATCCATTTCCCCCTTTGGTGCAAAATTTTGTCACCTTGCAGAAAAATGTCCTTTTAAGAGTAATATTTGAAGAAATATTTAAGGAGGTTAGCAATGACAGAATACGTTTTGGCCTCGTGGGATGAAAGAGGTAGAGTATTCATCAAACATTAATGGATCTTCATGCTAGCCTTGACACCTAGGGAAATATATTCATTCTTTTGATTCAGTTAGGCAGTTTCCTCAACATCACTGAAGCACACAGCATTAGTGAGAGACAAAAAACCAGGCAGAAAAACTGGATTTCTGGGCTTCCTATATTGAGATCCAGAGCAGCTTTCTTTGGATGCCTCCTCTGTTTTGTCCAAAACAGAGATGAAGGAAACTTGAACTCATCATAACAAAATACCCCACAAATGATCATCTCAAGCAATCACTGTTTTGATTAAATCAAAAATGATAAAGTATTTATATAAAAAAATCAAACAATGTAAAGATTACCTAGTGATATAAACAATAAAATGTCAAATATTAATACGTTTGCAAAAGATACTTAAGCAATAGATGGAAAGATCCAGTCAGGGCTAGTGCCAGGTTTTTGAGCAAGACACTCTCAATGGACCCTCCTTCCTTAATGGCTGCATTTGGACAACACATTAGTCAATGGTGGGTTGAGTAGCCAACTCACAGTTGGTTATTTTGTGGGTACTCCCCACACAACATATTCCTACACAACTGTGGGTGGTTGGGGCTGACATTGAGTGGACTAATAGTCAACCCAGCATTTGACTGACACAGCCCCCACCCCTCTCCCTACCCTCCCTCCTCCCTCTCAGTTCTATCCCAGCAGCCTCTGCAAGTTGCACCAGTTGTAGCAGAGTGGCAGCTGCCACTTTGGTCACTCTTGCCGCCTGCCTCTATGGGCTTGTGTTTTAACCCACTCACCACACGCCATTAACCCACTCACCCCTCCACACAACACTTTAAACAATTGGCTTCGAGTTAAACAACTTGCAAGCCAGTTGTTTCTCTCAGTTGCATATTTGGGCGGAATAGCATACTGTCAGTAGTTTGTGAGCGGCGTGTTACCCAACACACAACACAATAAGCAACACAACTGACGATTGTTTCCCCCCCAGTTGCTTAATGTGTTGTCCGAATTCAGCCAATGAGTCTACCTTCTCATTGCTGCTGTTACCAGCTGCTCTTGCTCTTGCCTCTCATCATTACCGCTTGCTTGCTTGATAGGCAGAGGGCCAGTGAGCAAGTACACAGTAGCATCTACTGCTTCTCCTTCTCACCACCACCTTTGTCTAGATCAGAACGAGCGGCAGATGAACAAGCACATTGTGATGGTGAAGAGGAGGGGGAACTCCAAGGGGCTCTCGTCAGCGGGCCCCTGCTGGGGTGTGGGCCCTCAGCAGGTGTCCACCCTAGACACCGGTCCAGGACCTTGTCTGCAGAAGTCCAACAAACACACATACAAGTACTGTGTTTTCCCATATATGTAAATATGTTGGGTGTCCCTTTAGCTTGCATCTTCATGGTGGCTCTGAAGCAAGGCCAACTTTACCAGATGTGATCTGCCACCACCGACGCTGATGTGCAGATATCCTCCTGACATTTCACAGAATATAATTTGCACTGGTGAGATGGGGGGGGGGGTGTCTCAGGAACCCATTGAGTAGTTGCTGAACTGGGACTGTGCAAAAGACACTCAAACCAGAAAGAATGCAAAAAGCAAAACTAGTTCTCAAAGGTGCTGCTGATGAGAACTGATTACAGCCCCATATATTTGGGGGCAATGAGCTTCTTCATCAGGAGCATCCAAATTCCGAAAACAACCTAAGCCAATTTTGCAAAACTATTGCTGTATTGCACCCTCATTAGATTGTTCTCAGAATGTGGAAGTACAAGATTGCCCCT
Source organism: Anniella stebbinsi (assembly GCA_029215795.1). Lineage (NCBI taxonomy): Eukaryota > Metazoa > Chordata > Lepidosauria > Squamata > Anniellidae > Anniella > Anniella stebbinsi. The sequence continues at coordinate 356,940,149 of JARDYH010000002.1, read as the reverse complement.
GAAGAAAGAGCTCATTGCTAGGAAATGCATCGGCTGCAATAATTTCAAATTGTTTAACACGCTCATAATATAAATATTGTTATAGAGGGGCAGATACTCAGATCAGCCATTGTCTTGTAGCTCATTTACCCCGTCGTGGCTGCACAGTGGCGCTGCATTGTTTATGTGACGCAGCCACCAACTTGCAGCCACATTGGGCTTTTATCCCCCCCCCCCAACTGCGTTTTTTTGTGGTGTTGTTTTACCACAATTATTTTAGCGGCTGCAAGGTCACCACGTTGTTTCTTCATCTGTCAGTGGTGGCCCTGGTTTGGGTTAAGTCAGTGGGTATTGCTGGGGGCAGATCCAAGTCCAGGGTAAGCATGGGAATGCAGGGCCATGGTCGGGGGTGGGCTTGATGAGCCAAATGGCCGCTGGCACTGTGTTTTTTCTGGCCGGATGGCCCATGCTCCCTCCTGCCATCTACATGTATTGTTCCAGCCTTGCAGCAGTGTACTATGGGGTTTTGAGGGAATCAACTACAAAATGTTATCATACACACACACACACACACACACACACACACACACAGAGGTAATTGCATGAACGGTTTGCAGAGGAGGGGGAGGATCTGTTCTCTCCACAACTAAAGTCAACGAATCACATGTTTTCCAATGCCAGTGACAGCATGTCTAAAATAGAATGTGGGAAAGGTACATATTTTCAGCAAAACTGCGAGGGATTCATTTTGTAAAGTCTTTGTATTTATTTGTCTTGGTCTGTCTGGACCAGTCACCTGAATTTTAAATACTCCTCCTGAGTGATGTATACGTTCTCTCTCTCTCCCACCCTCCGCCCCAGCCACACCATCTCAATGGCACACTCAGCCATGAATCATGTTATATAGCTGAATCAGCACCAGCTTGTTAGAGGTCAAGAAAAAGATCACTTTTTACGGTGGCTGATGAGATGTGTTTGAAAAGGCAGTTTCAGTGAAGGAGAAAGCACTATTTTACAAGTGCATTTTTCATAAGGCCTATTGCAGCCTCCACCCCACCTCCTAGCAATTTCATAATTGCACTGAACTCACTGCTCCAGCCTTCCCCAGCATCATGCCCTCCATCATCCCCAGCCAGCATGCTCATTCCCATTGAGAGCCAAGTTGGTGTAGTGGTTAGAGTGTTGGAAACATTCCTATCCAGGAAATCCAGGTTCTATTTCACACTTCGGCCATGAAAGCTCATTGGGGGCATGTTGCAATATTTCAGTTCTGCCACACTTTACAAGTGGTGTTGGTTGCATACTCTTATTACCTGAAGATGGCATTTTATGCCAGAACATTTCACACTTTTAAAATCTGCTTAAAACTTTAAAAAATCTATAAATGTATAAACTGGATGTGTGTTTGTTTGTTTGTTCATTTGTTTGGGATGACACAGACATTATTTTAATAACTGTCATCATGTAACATGATTGTTAATGTCCATTATGTGCTTCTGCCCTGATGGCACTCCATACATGTATCTTTCCATCCTAGTTTCACATTTGCTGCACATAAAATATAGGTGTGCTGCAGAGAAACAAAAGAGTTCCAAGTTCACAGGACTAGTCCAAGACTTTTTGCTGCCTGAAGCAAAAGACAAGATGGCTGCTCTCAACCCTCCACATGCAGGAGCCAATCAGAGTGGCATTTAGATCTTACTTCAATACTGGTTAAAAGACCATACTGGTTAAAAGACCAATACTGGTTAAAAGACCTAGGGGCAGCAGGCTATCTTAGGGGGGTGCAGGGTAAACCACATGGCACACACAGCTCTGTCCTCCAATACATTGCCACGACTCACTGCCTCCCAGCATCATCTGCTGCCTGAAGCTCCCGCCTGACTATGTTTAATGGTAGGGCCGGCCCTGCCAGGCCAACTATGTTAGCAATCTGTCCACCCTGCAGGATGCGGAATAATGGGCTCAAGTTACAGGAGGCCAGATTCCGGCTAGATATCAGGAAAAACTTCCTGACTGTTCGAGCAGTACAACAATGGAACCAATTACCTAGGGAGGCCATGGGCTCTCCCACACTAGAGGCATTCAAGAGGCAGATGGACAACCTTCTGTCAGGGATGCTTTAGGGTAGACTCCTGCATTGAGCGGGGGGTTGGACTTGATAGCCTTCCAACTCTACTATTCTATGATTCCATGATTCCATCCGTGACTTAACAGGTTCTACCCCAGACTCATCAGATTCTGACCTTCAAAATCAGTCTCACTCAAGGGGGGCAGCATTTTGTAAGTCAAAACTTGGGGGTGAAAGCACAGTCATCACAGGCAAGCGAGGATCATGTAACACAACAGAAATCCCATGCATGTAGAAACATCTGTGAATAGTTTTATTGCTTCTCCACACACATAGTATTGTTAAAAATAATCATAGCTTTTTTCTCACTGCCTCTTTCCTCCTTGCAAGTGCTTGAGAGAAACAGTTCGCTTAATTTACTCATGTTAATTTCCCCCTCCCCACATCTATCTCTTTGATGAATGGGTGGGTGGGTGTGAAACTGTTATTAAGGAAATGCCAAGATTGCTCTTCTCTCTGTACAGATTGGAAGAGAAAAATTACCACATCACTGCAATTAACAACTGGTGTGATTGCTATGCACTTTTGTTCTTCAGCAGTTGCATTTCAGGCCCTCAGTTTGGTTTCATTAATGCTGAATTTCCAAGAGTTTGCTGTGAGAAGGTGGGCTGGAATAAACACCAACAACTAATTTATAACAGGGGCCATGTTTTGAACAAGCCAAGTCTGAAAGGCTAGGAACACTGGCTCACAACAACCCTGTGAAGTAGGCTAGGTTAAGAGCAGTCGACTCACCCAAGATTCCCAGGGAGTTTGATGGCTGAGTGGGGATTTGAACGAGTTTCTCCTCCTAGTTCTAATCCAACACTCTAACTGGATTCACACAGCATGATAACCCATACTCAAGGTTGAGTATAGTTGTCATTGAACTGTGGGTTGCTGTTGTGTTGTCTTAACCCGGCCATGCTAACAAACCATGGTTTGTTACCCAGAGCAAAAAATCTTACATCACGTGTTTTCAGCCTCAACTTTCAAGAAATGGTAAACGATCTTTTTAAAATATATATATATATATATATATATATATATATATATATGGTTTTCACCTTCTCTGGTTTATTTGTAGTACATTTCTTTTAAAATTGGAAAGTTGTTCCAGTCAGAAGGGGAACGGGCAAACATATTTTTGTCCAATCATTCTCAGGGCTCTTTTGTGTTTCCTTACTGTCGCTCTGGCTTCCTGCTTCTCTTCTACGATAGGGCTGAGCAGAATCACATGGGGGAGAAAGGGAAAGCAAACAGATTAGTGGGACAGCACCCTCTAGTGGTCATCTTGTAGCAAAACGTCTGCACACGGCAGGAAATAGCTATAGTTCAGAAGAGTCGCATTTTCTGAGGATTATTTTATAACGAAAAATGGCGGAAGGAGTGGGAGATGCGCAGGAAGATCTCTGTGTTGTCAATATGACCCGCAAACAACCATGAGTGGCCAGCCACAAGCGTGCTATAAAACACTCGTCTGAAGAAGCTCTCAGACTGCTAACCCTTGTGGCAACTGAAGATTAGATGTATTAGGTTACACCCACCCACAAAAAAGAAGCCGAATTGGATAGCTTTAACTAGTTGTTGGAGAGAATGTACCTTCAGAGAATAAGGTCCCAGCTTCAGGTGGTATTAGATCATGTTTGTCTTTACCCTTATTGGAAAGCTGTAGGCTGTACCAGGATACTTCCTTTGTTTGCAGTCCTTACAGTTTTATTTCCCACTGCACTGTTGTTCCATGTTTTGTTTCTGTGCAGCAAAACATTCATGAGAGTTCATGCCAAGTTGTACCCTGTTTACAGTATATGTGGCTCTTCCGCTTTCCACAATTAATGACTGTACTTTGCATTATGACTGTGGGCTTAACTGTTTTATTGATTGTGCTGAAATTGGGCACAACCGGATGTGCTTGGGTCAGCTTGGATATTGTTCTTTGCATTTGTAATTTCCTCTCAGTTCCTTAGCCCAGGACCTAGACAGTAGGTTCCAGCAGCACCAAATTAAAGCTGGTATTGAAGAGTAAACAAGGATCTCAATTAAATCGGTTATCACAGAACAGTGACTCATTGCAGCTTTCGATGCTGAGTCATCATACATCTAATCCATACTTATGTCTCGGGAGAGACAAGAGCCGCTTTATGCAGAAATGCTAGTAAGGTGCAGGAATTTAGCTGGCAGGGTTTTCCCCCTGTAGCATGCAAATGAAATCGTGGGGAAAGCTGCACGCTCCCAAGTTTGGCCTTTTGGGTTGCTGTCAAAGGCAGAAGAGCAGAGCAAGGGAAAAGTGGAATGTTTAGTGGAAAAAGTGGAAGTAAGAACAGCTGAAGTGCTTTGTTTGCCGTATTGTCATGATGGTGATGAGTAGACATTTCTCCTTTGTCCTTCAAAGAAATGTGTCTGTACCTTGCAATCTTCTTGCCAGAAACAGAAAGGCTAGACAAGAGAACCTTCAGGATGGAGTTTTTTAAAAAAGGATGTTCGAGTGGGGAGGGCCAAATTCACAGCAAAGTTCAATGACCTGGTCTTGGATGTATTTAAGATAATTAAAGGGTGCTTCCAGATGGAGGGCTCCTACCAATCAAAAGGCATTGTGCAGTTAAACCATCTTTTCCTCCCTAACAATTTTTTTTTTTTTTTTGCTGGTAAGAAAAAAGATGAAAGAAACAGTGGGGAAACAAGGGAGGGTTACAAATAGAAGACAATGACACTTCCACCCACTGTAAAATTCCACCCAATGACTTCCACCCACCCTCTGAAAAATTCTGTGAATGAGGCAGGGCAGTTGCACAAGAATAGCCTTGACCACCCAAAATGGCAAAATATAGTATTTTGAGAGCATTTGTTGTGCTTATTTAAGAATAGCCAGAGACATTTGTACTGCTGCTGAAGAGTATACAGCGCTGTGTTTCATACCTGTGCCATGAAACACAAGATGCAAACTGCCCTCCGCACCTTCATCCCTACATTGTGCACCTGAGGTTAGGGTTATGGGCCCTGTTTACTGGGAAAAAAATGTAAACATCTGTATGCTACTTGAACCCTACAAGATCCAGAGATCCAATGAACTGTGCCAGAGAGACTATTTCTGTATTTTACACTGCTAAGGAACATACTATTAAATGTCACAGTGCAGACATGTGTAACAGTAGCCTGGTGGCTGCTTCTCCCTTGCAAATCATCCTCAAGCAGGGACAATCTGCAGTAGAGAATGGACCAGAGACCAAGAACAGATGCGATGCTTAGTCCTAACCCCCTTACAAAAAAACCCCTCTTCTCTGCCCAGTTCCTTCTCCCCAATACCCTCACCCACCCACGTACCCCAGGGTTTTAAGGATGTTTTTAAAGATGTTTTAGGATTTTTATGCAGTTTTAATAATATGTGTCATGTTTTAATCAGTTTTATGTATTTTATCATGTTGTTGTTCCCCGCCTCGATCCAGACGGAGAGGCGGGTAAGAAATAAATTATTATTATTATTATTATTATTATTATCATTATTATTATTACAAGGTTTCCTGCTTTAAAACGATTCTTCTGATTTTCAGATTTAATTTGTGAAATCCAATCGCTTGTCTTGTCTTCTCCGCGTCTTACCTGACAAGCGATTTGGACATTCCTTGCACTGCTGAGTAGCATCTCAAAACTCAGAGAGCTGAAGGCTTTTCAAGTGCCGATCCAGATTTTAAAGCCTTCTGACAAAGCCTTCATTGGCACGAGGGTGAGTTATGTAGAACAGGCAGTTGCCAAGGGAAACACGATGCATAGGGCTTCTGCTGCCAACTCCACACTGCTGTGGGCTGCATGATTACCCATTTACTGGGGGCACGATGAGTCCTTTGCTACTACCCCTGTGCGTTGCAGCTGTAGCTGTCTTTCTGGCTGAGAAAGAGAGGCTACACAAGACTTCCTCCAGTGCTGATGCGCAAGAAGCCACAGCAGCTGCTTCCAGCTCGGGTAAGAATTGCGTTTGAACTGCAGCATTGGGTGCTGCAGTCAAACTGGAAAGGGGTCAGAAAAGATGGAGGAGGGTGATAAGCAGGGCTGTGTGCAGGACTGGCATAAGGGGTTGGCATTGTTGGGTACCATGCCTGAGCAAGGAGCCCGTTGCTGACCCCCTGGCCCTGTCTCTCCTCTTCCTTGATGTTGCTGCCTGTTCATCTGCCTTCTTCAAGCCAGCAGGCAAGGAGAAGGACAATGAGAAGAAGCAGCCGGCTCTCTGTGTGCCCCACGATTGTAATGTGAAAGTGTAAAAATTGGTACTCGGCACAGAATTGAGCATCCTGAACCCCTTGGCTTTCAGTGATTGGTTGTTTCTCTTAAGTTCTAGCCCTTAAGGCTTGAAGGTTTTTAGGCAAGTCAGAGAGGGGCAAGGCTGGCTTTCCTATGTTTTGGAGCTGAGTCTTGTGCCCCTCTCCAGGGGGCTGTCTATAGATGTTCAAAGCCCCACGGTGGCTGTGAATCGGCACTGCATCGGTTATATGATGCAGCCACAGTTTCACATCTGTTGCAGGGCTTTTCCGCGAAGCCGCGCTGTTAAAAAGTCAAGGCTTTACACCCAACTTTTTTGTTGAGAGCGAGTGAGGTCACCCTGGCTCTTCTGCTGTCTGACCTCACTCCGTGGATGATCAGGGGGTGTTCTGGGCAGATGGCGCCGGAAGCCAGGAAAAGCGTGGGGCAGCGGCTCCAGTACCCAGATGACTACCAGAAACTCCACGCTCTGTTCTAGCATGGGGATTACCCCACATCACCCTGCAGGAGCAAAACCACGGGGTTTAGGAGAAACTCGGTGCCAACCCAGTGCCGGATAGGCAGCCCCTGTGACTAGGATCTGCCGAAACAATTCTGCAAATTGAGAGAATATGCAAATGTGATTAATTTGCAAGAACCATACACATTGCAAATTTCCTCTTCTTTTGCCACAGGAGTTAGAGCTCAGCTCTGCTTCTAAAGAGGAGAAGATGGGAAGGATGGAGGAAATTAGTATGTTTGATTTACGGAGAAGAAAGTAAAGAAGGGATATCATAGGCATCATCTGAAAAATGTCAGAAGGAAGAGAAGTAGCAATAGTCCCTCCCCATTATGTAAGGAGAGGGCAAAATGCAATGGGTTTAAATACAAAACATATAGGTTAAACCCTAACAAAAAAATCTTACTACTAAGCAGTTCAGTGGAGGGGGGAAAAACTACTACATTTGGTAGATTGTGGATCTCAACATTTTGAAGCATTCTGTGACTGTGTTCGGACAACATGATAGTCAATGGTGGGGTAATAATCAACTCAACCGTTGTTTATCTAGGAGGTACTCCCCACACAACATCTTAGAATCAGCATTGAGTTGACTATTAGTCACTCATCCCCCACCTCTTCCCTCCCAGTCCTCTTGCTAGTATCCCATCAGCCATTACTGCTGAAAATCTGTCCTGCCAGCTGGACTAGAGTGGCAGGTGCCACTTTGACCGCTCTTCCCTTGTGACTGTGGCTGTCAAAATAACCACTGGTGGCCAAGGAAATAACCAACAGTACCCTCCACACAACACAACCAACAGTGGTTCAAATAGCCAACTCTGCACAGCGTTGGTTATTTGGGCCAAATAACCAAACGTTGGTTAAAAAACTCCCACCACACAACACGATGACCCGCGGCTATTTAAACCAGACTTGGTTATTGTGTTGTCCGAACTCAACCACTGGCTGAGTAGGCAGGCACCGTATATGCCAGGGTCTTTGGATGAATTAGAGCCTGGGAGAAGTTGGAAGTCCAGCAGAAAACAACCTAGGCTGCTGGGTACCAATCATCTAGTGCTATTTTGGTCTGATCAATAAAACCCATATTTTGATAGGAAGCTCATATTGGGGCCCTTAGGAGCTAGGAGGGTGGCCAGTTGTCCTTCTTTTCAAGGACAGTCCTCTAGTTGAAAGTGTCCTCTGAAGAGGTGTCCTGTCCAAGTCTGGCTTAAAAACATAGAACCATCAGGAGGAAAAGCAGGGGCCTTCAAGTTGCCCATTAACTGCACTTGGTGTCCTCCTCTTTTTTGGTGATACATTTCTTCTTCTTTGGTGATGTGTTAATGGCCACTCTAGGAGCTGGCAAACACCAGATCCTGCCAGGCTCTGCCCATGCTATGAGCCGCCATGTACTGTTGAGTGTTGGTGGGGAGAAGAATGAAAAATGGGCAGCAACGAATAGATATAACAACTGAGACATGCAGCAAAATGTAGTGTAGAATGTTCCTATTCAGATTTTCAGCCAGCCAGGCCCCTTTCCAGCATACTATTTCCCATTCCATTCTATTCTACTGGAAGAGGGCCTGGCTAGGCTGGCTGACTGGAAATCTGAACAAGAATACTCGTCCACACTACATCTTGTTGCATATCTCAATTGTAATGTCTATTTCTGTCCCCAGCGTCCAGGTATTTAAGTTTGCTGGCAGCTGCCCTTCTATTTTGCAGCCTTAATGTCACTCGAAGTATGCTTTTAAGAATGTGTTGGCTCTGAAAACAGCATCTTACTGGGATTGCTCTGTCTGTATTTACTACAGCCAGAGTTGCTTTTTTGTCGATCAAAAACCTCCCTCCTCTTATAACAACAAAGGAGGAGGACTATAAATATTTTCTCCCTAGGATTATGAAGTTGAGACCTGCTACACTGCTAATGCCATCGAAGCGTTGTGTTTCTGAAGTGAATCAATACTGGTGTTTCACGCAGAAGCTGACAGCGAAGAGCAAGAGTTATACTGAAGAGTTGCACTATTGATCTGTCATGAGGTAGAGAGAAAAGGTTACATGGGGTCAGAAAAATGGCTTCAATCACTGTCTGTCGTTGAAAGCTTGCAGCAGGCAAAGGGCAAATTACTCTGGATTCCAACATGCTCAAGTGTTTGTAATATTATTTGTAAGAGAAATAAGAAAGATAAACTTTGCAAGAAATGAGTTATAATACATTATCTGTAGCATAAGCTTTGGTGCCACATCAGACCAGAGTTCTTTGCATGAGATCCTTCTCAACAACATGAAACTGGCGGCTACAAAGTGGTTTTTCTGTCTTTCAAAAGATAAACTTCTAGAACAAACCCTGCTTATTTGTGCTTTGGGAGTGGCAAAATGTTTATGCCAGGCTTCGTTAGTGCTCTGAGACATTCAGCTGGAAGCAAAATGAAGAGCATCATCGCAAGGGTGGAAATCGTGTTTCCTTACCCTCGCTTCACCACCCTCGCTTTTCTCCCTCATTACTTCCTCTTTTTAAAAAGGAAGTAAACAACGTGCACATGACCCATTCAGTGGGCCGTTTTGATCCCGCAGCTTCTCCTGCACACAGCAGGAGATAGCGGCAACTTCCATCTTTGAAAATAATTCGGATTTACCGGGGTCTTTTTTGTTTTGTCGCACAGAAAAGGCTAGAGGGGGCGTGAGGCATGTGGGTGGCAGACGATGTTGTCCATAGGACCCACGAAAATCCATGAGTACCCAGTTACGAGTGTGCAATAAAACACTCCTCTGATGACGCCCACAAACACTAGTTCTACACGGCACTTTAATACTCGGGCATGATATTAATATACATTTCCTAGGAAGTAAGTCCCATTCAGCAAGAAAGTGGAGCACGTTCTATACTTGGTGAAAATCAGTTTAAGGCTACCTCAGTCTGGCTTGCACCAATTGAAGCTGCCGCCGTCAGGAGTTGTCAAATCTCATTATTTCTTCTCCGCAAATTTTGCATCTCAGTCCCTTCATAACAAATTCAACAGCATCGTGAATGTGGTTATATGTGGACATGCGACTGCATGGTACCTAACAGCAAATAAAGCAAGGGACAAATCGAGATGAAATGTCATATCATGGTTTTCTTTAAAAAATCTGACCGATTGAAAAAGACATTCTTTCTCAGATCAACGTATTTGGTTTTTATCTGAAGCAGCTGGAAGCATTGACATCAAAGGTCAGTTTGTGAATGTAGCAAGCTAACATTACACATTTTTATTTTTTTAATCCAACCCCTGACTTTCCCTGAGTGCTACACACAGTTGGAAGTCAAAGTCCTTTGCATAGCATCGCTACTATCTTTCTGATCCAGTGAGTTCCAATGTTTTATGCACCACCTGCTAAAGTTCTATCTACAACTCCCCAACGCTTCAACATTTTCTGACCTTTTAAATGAAAATAAAAGTTTGTTTTTTAAAAATTCCTTTACTGGCCAGGCACTGAAACATCTGTATAAGAATATGATAATGTAAGGCTTATTACTAGAGATCTACCAGACCAATTTTGGTTTTAAACTGAAGCTTGAGCAGTGCAGATGTACAGAAAATGTTGAAAGTTCGAAAGAGTTCAAAAACTTGAGCTTTAATAGCCAAACAGTGTGTTTCTTGCTGTTTCCGTATTAACAAGTGAAGCCTCTGTGCCAGAAACAAAGATGGCAGCTCCCACTGGTCAGTTTCTCTATATATACCTTGCCTCCATTAAAAACAAAAAGCCCATTGAAGGAGTGAAGACACACACACCGAGATGTTCTAGGCAGGAAGCTTGTTTATTGTCTGTTAGCTTGGCTTATATAGATCTGTTACAGTGCTGTTTGTGAAGACACAGCATCTTTCCACACAGTAGAACACACACACACATAATAGCTTGTCATAGAGCAAAACGATAGACCTCAGAATAAGAATGCTACATCATTACTGCAACATTTGTTCCTAGCCTGATGCTGGCAAGCGGAAGCTAGAATGGCCTGTATGTGCTAGGACATTTTGCATGTAGCGGGGAAAGAGATAACAGATAGAAAGACCTAGGTAGGAGAAAGCACCAGGGTGTGCCCTACAATGCTGTTTCCTAGGATAGTTCCTTCAGCCCATCCTAGCCAGAAGCAAAGATGGCATGACCTGCCTTTTAGGAACAGTTTCTCTGCCAGAGACAAAAATGGCACCCACTACTGCATGTATCTGTCCTCCCCTCAAGCACTCTAGATGTTGTACCTAGGCAGAAAAGGCTTTCCCTGAACAGAAGTTAACAAGGGAAACGAGACCATATTACGTAGGCTGACCATATAAAAAGGAGGACAGGGCTCATGTAACTTTAACAGTTGTAGAGAAGAGGGAATTTCAGCCAGCGTCATTTGTATGTAATTCGTATCTGGTGAAATTCCCTCTTCATTACAACAGTTAAAGCTGCAGGAGCCCTGCCTTCTTTTGTATATGGTCACTCTAGTATAGTGCCTGCAACTTTAACTGTTGTGATGAAGAGGGAATTTCACCAGGAACTAATTACATACAAATGACACCGGCTGAAATTCCCTTTTCTCTGCAACTGTTAAAGTTACATGAGTCCTGTCCTTGTTTTCATATGGTCAGCCTAATATTACGCCAGTCCTTTTTCAACATCACTGGCTGCCAATCCAGGTCCAGGCACAATTCAAAGTGCTGGTACTAACATTTAAAGCCCTAAACGGCTTGGGGCCAGGTTATCTAAAGGAACGCCTCCTCCCATATGTACCTGCCCAGACCCTAAGATCATCTACAGGGGTCCTTCTCCGTGAGCTGCTGCAAAAGGAAGTGAGGCAGGTGGCCACTAGGAGGAGGGCTTTCTCTGCTGTGGCACCCCGGCTGTGGAATGAGCTCCCCAGAGAGGTTCGCCTGGCGCCTACTTTGCACTCTTTTCGTTGCCAGGTGAAGACCTTTTTATTCTCCCAGTATTTTAACATTTAACCCTTGCTGTTTTAAATTTGTATTTTAATCTGTATTAATTCCTGCTGCATGGTTTTATTCTGGTTGTGTTTTTATATTGTATGTCATTTTGTGTTTTTAGATTGTGGTTTGTTTTATATTTTTTTAAATGATTTCATGGTTTTAATTTTTGTGAATCGCCCAGAGAATTTTGGCTATAGGGCAATATAAAAATGCAATAAATTTAATAAATAAATAAAAATAAAACATGGAAGAAGGAGGAGGAAGAGGAGGCAATAACAGAATGTTGGTGAATTACGCAGTGGGGTTGCCACCTTACTCAGATAAGGGCAAATGTGGCCTCCTGGGGATGAGAGAAGAGGCCCCATGGTTGGCATGTAAACCTTCCAGGCCCTCTGCTGCCCCATCCCATCCACCACCCAAGTGAATGTGAGGGGAGAGAATATTGTTCACTAATGAACGGAACATCTTCAAACCCCCATCCATCAAAAAAAAAAAAATGGAAATAATGCCCATTGGATTGTTTAGCAAATCCCCCATGCCCCTGATCTCCTCATCCTCCTATCTTTAAATAACTGCCGCCCCCCCCCCCCCAAGAAAGGGCTTCCTCTTTCCCCCTCTCTTCCTGAGAGGATGCCCTGGCACCCACATCCAACTGTCTTTTTCTGCCCCCCCCTTTGCCCCTTTCCTTTTAGGGTTGGGATCTTGGGTCCCCCATCAACACCCCATTTTTGCTGCTTCTCCAATTCCCTTCCCCAAATGTCTCTCTGTTTGCAACATTGCTTTCTTTCCAGCCAGCCTAAATCATTTTTTAAATAATTATAGTAATTATTGTTATTGTTGTTTGTTGAACGCAAATGCGCTGGCTGGGAAGCAGCAGCCCTTGCAAAAGTACCACCTCCGCCTGGCTCACCTCTAGCCTGAATTCAGAAGGCGCATGGAGCAGGCGCAGAACAGGCCAGGCTAAACCAAGCTGCTGCTTCTTCCATGGCATCAGGAGCGCATCACGCACATCATTTGCTGGTACACAGCGACTTTAAAAGTCCTCTCAGGCTTCCCGACAGGTGGGATTTTCATAACACCCAGGACTACCCAGAATTGCAATCTGTAGTATGTTTCGCCGTCATACAACTAGTGCCATGGTGACATGGGCTTTATACTACTTTACTTATAATGTGCAATAACAATATTGCACTTTTATCATGCTTAATGTATATTATGTTCTGCAATCTTCACAAAGCTGTGTAAGGTCACACTCAGAGGCAAGCCTCTGCTGTGCTTGAAGGGGTTCTGGGGTCAATCCCTGGCAGCCCTGCCTTCTTTTGTATATGGTCACTCTAGTATAGTGCCTGCAACTTTAACTGTTGTTGTAATGAAGAGGGAATTTCACCAAGAACTAATTGCATACAAATGACACTGGCTGAAATTCCCTTTTCTCTACAACTGTTAAAGATACAGGAGCCCTGTCCTCCTTTTCATATGGTCAGCCTAGGCTAGCATGACTATAACACAAAGGTTTTTTTAAGAAAACAAAACAAAACACGAATCCTGGATATTTAATGGTCTGGAAATGCTCCTATAATTAAAAATGATGATGTATGACACGATACCCAGAAATAAGTACCACTGAGCTCAGTGGAGATTACTCCATAGTCAGTGTGCCTAGGATTACAGCCCTAGCCTATGCATATTTATTCAGACTGAATTTGGCAACTCACTAGTAAATATGCATAGAATTGCAGCCTTTCAACACAATCGTGTACATTTATTTAGCAGTAAATGCTACTGAGTTTTGTTTTTGTTTAGAATTCTTATATCCCTCCATTCCTCCAAAAGGAGCACAGAGCAGTTTACCATATTAATAAAAAAAATGCCAATAAACCATAAAATCATACTATCACACTAAAACAATTAAAATTCAATACTAATAATGTATTCTAAAAACACTAAAACTGACAAGACAGGCACCAAATATTTGTGTAAATAAAAAGGTCTTTATGTTTTAAAATTATCACAATAGGGGCTAATTGTACCTCTCCTGGGAGGGAGTTCCATAAACAAGGGGCCACCACTGAGAAAGCCTTTTCTTGAGTCCCCACTCACCTAGCCTCAGTTATGGGGTGCAGGGGACTATGAGCAGGGCACTGGGACACAGCATTTGTAGCCTTAAATTTTCATCCACACCTGCACCGCTACTAAATTAAGTAGTATTTATAGTGGCAGCAGTTAATGGTAGTGTTTATTTCTTATTTTCTTCATTAAATGTGAACAGAAAGGCTTCCTTGTGTGATAGTAACAAAATCTCATTAAGCAAATCTGGCTCATGCTATTTTGGAGCCTGACGTATGGTGTTAAATCAGAAGGCATGTCAATGCTGGCAGCTTCGCTGGATGGATTTCATGCAGACACACCCCAATGCAGTGGGATATTGGGGATCAAACCTACCTCCACCCCTGTAAGCCTCTTCTCTGATCCCAGAAGTATGGGGCGGGGGCTAGGTGAAAGGACTTAGAGGCCCTTTGCATATGTGCTCAGAGTCATCCTCACCAGCCAGTCTATATCCAGAGAAGATGCAGCCTTGGCGACTGCATATTATGCAGCGTTAGGATAAAGACAGACATTCCATACTGTGGGAGAAGAGGATTTTTGAAGAGAAATTTACTGCATTCCAGGGCATTTGGTTTTGGGGCAGAGGATGCGTGTCCAAAACATCTAGACTTTCTGTCTCTCTATCCCCTTGAAATCTGGAGCCTTAAAACAGCTTGCAGGACATCTTCTTCTGCCACTAATGTTTTTCTACCCTCCTAGGGCAGCACCCCAGTATATATGTGAGAGTGAGGGCATGCAGGCTGGGTCACTGCTGAAGACTGGAGGTGTGACAGCTTCCTCCTATCAGGAAGGAAGCTGTCACACCTGGCCTGGGTGGGGCCATGACATGTCCTCATTCTCCATTGCCCCCATGATGTCAAATCAGGTTGGCAATGATTGTGGTTTCTTAGCTATGTGACCCCTATTTGGGTGGGATTACCCAAATGCCTAATCCAGGAAGAAGAAGAAAACAGGGTAAACAAGGGTGGCTGAGCAGAACAGCAAGAAAGGCTCCGTCTTCTTAAATGGCTTTGTGGAGAAATTTGAACTCCTATGAAATGTTAAAAATCGAAACCTGGCCACTGTTTGCCTTAGAAAATTATATTCAGTACTGAATTCTAAGCATGTTTGTTGTGAACTACCTAGAGAGTTTCGGCTATCGGGTGGTAAAGAAATGAATGAATGAATGAATGAATGAATGAATGAATAAATGTTTAGACAGAAAAAAAAGTCCTACAACTCCCAACATTCCCCAGGCAGTAGGACTAGTTCTGTCTATAAATGCACAGTATTGCACCCTAATTTATTAGATCAGAACCGAGCATCAGTCTCTCAAACAAGATGTGAAAACACCCCTGGCTGCTATTTCTAGGCACTGTGGCTAGATGTGAGATGTCCTCCTGTGAGTTGCATGCATTGTCCTTCCCCAGCAGGCTGAAATGATGATGGCTTAGTGCTCTAAGCTCTAGTTCCATAATGCCTAGGTTTACCAGTGTCAGTAGGTTCAATTCTAGTTCTAAGGGTGGTACTGCTACGCATTAAAATGCTATCCATTACTAACAAAATAAACACGTGTTTGCTATACACATCTCTACCAGTTTGTAAACAGGGGGGGGGGGAGAAGATTTGCAGGAGAGGTTTGGTAAGGAGGAGGAGGATACTGAACTTTTTAAATTGCAATTGATTCTCCCCTGCAGATATCTCCCTGGGTAATTTTGCCCTGCAGTTACGCTTCTTCCAGTCTCAGACCCCCTCTACAAGAATTCGGTTTGACGCCTGGTTCTCTGATTATGCGCATCTTCTCGGAAGTGCTTTATGGTAAATGACTGTACGCACGAGGTAATTGAGTGCACAACTGGTGGCCTTACCGGTTGTTTGAAATGCGCTTTAGAAGTAGTTAATGCGGAAAATCGCTTGTTCACATAGTCAAAATGCGCTTTAACGGCCGGAGCAAAATAAAACTCGCTATTTAACGTGCATTCGATAATGCGCATAATCGGAGAGATAACGCGCCTCAACTCCCAATTTGCGCTCATGTTGAGGTAAAAAATTTAATGAGACTTGAAAGAGCTTTAAACCTCTTGTGTAGAGGCAGCCTCAGAAACTTGCTGGTGAAAAGTCAGTTTAAAAAAACAACAAAACACCTAGGGAGCATTTAATAACAATACAAAGTACTTCCTTTGCCTGGTGTGAAGGTGCAGTGTTTCTTACTGGCTCCACTCTGGTGCTTTTAACAGCAACCCAAATACAAAGAAATTTAGCAGGTAATGCTTTTCCATGTCACTTATAACCATGTCGGGAAGTGCTTCCCGAGGTTAATTTCTGTGTATATGCCTGCTATTGAAAGCATAGGGCTATGGCCAGTAGAAAAAAGGGGGGAGGGGAAAGAAAGAGGGACCTCAGCAGCTTCAGGTACATATACCTCTTTCAATCTGTACTTTTTCTGTCCTCTTCTGTGTTAATGCTTTCAGGGGGGAAGCTGCCATCTAGATGCACTTTAAGTGACTTCCACCAGATTTGCAGATGCTGGCAGATAAGATGTTAGGAGACTGGAATAGGGTCTGGATGCGTGTGTGCAGCCTTGGATAGTTATTTCATGCATCACCCACAAAAGAGGAAAAGCATCACTTAAAATTTGCATGTACTTATATGCATGCATAGGTCCAAATTTGGAAAGAATTGCTATAATTTAAATAGAAATGAAATATACCTCACTTTAATAGGGAAGACTCTGACCAGGTGACCTGTGTATCAGTTCAGTCTGCTGCCCAGATGCTAGGTGTGGGCGGGCAGCTTCAAGGCTCCTGCTGCTATTCCTCCTTATCGTTCTTTATCTTTCAACCTGACTTGCATTGGCAGCCTTCAAATTCAGGACACCCTGAAACAGAGGACTATCCTCTGATAGCCCTTTAAATCGAGGACTGTACTCTGTAGAATAGGGCACGTGGCCACCGAAACGCAGCCACCTTTCACGTTCTTCACGCTGCCTGATGGGGCTGAAGTCAGTGGAGGCTGGTGGCTCTGTTTCCAGTGGGGTAGTGAATCCGTTCCAGTTTTCAGTCAGGACCAGTCAGAACTCTAAAGGAGCTATCCAAGGTGAGGGGCAGATTCACCACCCCATTGACATCGGAACCACCATCCTTCACTGGCTGCAGTTATAAATAACCACAAAAGGTCTGCCATTATGGCAAGTGTATAGACTGAGAGGGGATTCTCCTCATGTCTGAGGGAACCATGAACAACCAAGGCATCGTATGTCTAGAAGAGGTGGGCATTGGCCGGACCACTTCAGTGTTCTGTAGTCCATCTTTTTTACCTTCCCCCATAGGAGTGAACTGCAGCCACTTATCTATACTGAAAGATGTGGTGGGGGTCAAACTTGCGTCCTGCCCCAGTGACCCCAACCCGTCAAAGCTACTTCTGTTTACATAGCCCTGCCTCTTCATTTGCATAGTCCCATCCTGGGACTGGTCTTGTACATCAGCGTGTGATGGAACGCTGGAGACCGCAGTGCCTTGTACAGACATAAAATAAATTGTAATAATTCTCCTATATATTGGAGGAGGCCTAATATTGTAGGAAGCCCCCTTCAATTGTCCTAACAGAATACAGTGCCAAAACAAATACTGAAATGTCCTTGACGAAAGGTAGAGAGTTTTATGATGCATCATCAAGGGAGGGGAAAGCAAGTTTCATGCAGAAATTACACAAGTTTAAAATCAATGGTGCCCAGTGATATTATTTTATAGGTGCATCTTGAATTTACTGCAAGCTCCGCCAGTTTGCCATAACAATCAATGAGTAATAAGGAAATCTGTACTCTGGCTTGTCCCCTCCCCCCACTCTCTCTCTTGCTACCATCAATAAGAAAATAAATGAAACTGATATTATAAACAAATGAGAGGAAACAAATGCAGTCAATAAGCCTATCAAGGTCTTGACCAATAGGACTCAAGAGATTTCTGCACGTTACAACGACCTTGAATGAACTTAAGCTGGATAAGTCATCTGCAGGGATTGAAAGCTAGCATGAGTAAAAGCTAGTGAGCGACCGGCAAGAAGCTATGGTAAAGGGGGTGTATGTCTAATGGTCAGTTTTGTCTTGGCCATTCAATGGCTTCTTGGTGTAAAAGATGCAGGAAACATGTGTGTGAAAACCCTCCTTTCTCCATCGTCCGAATAACAGAAGGAGAAATGAAGTCCTACTACAATTTCTTAAGGGAATGTACAAAGTTGGAGAAGATGGCTGGGACAGGTAGGTTGAAGTTTCTTTATGATCCAAAGTGACTTTACTGAAAGCTCAGAGGGACTTATTCTGTAGTAAAAAGTGCTTAGATTTGCAGTCCTTAAAAAGGAAGGTCTGTTGTCATATAGTTAAGTTCATACTGATTTGTGGCTACATTTTATTACATTTTTCATTATTTTAAGTGTGAGTTCTGGATTGTCCACTTTCTCTGATGCTGATGGCTCACAGGTAATACTTAGAAATGTCAAATTGAAACAGGTTTGTTCAGAAGTAAGTCCCACTGAGTTCAATGGGACTTACTCCTTAGTAAATATGTTTTGGATTAAAGAATACAGTCTGTGTGCTGTAGTGGATATTGTGAGGTCTGGGCTTCTATCCCCATCTCAGGGATCAGTGGTACAGCCTAGAGCAAGTCACTTTTGCCTAGTCTCAATTCTCCACCTGTAAAACTGGTGATCTATCTTGCAGGGTAGTTGTGAGTTAAAACATCATAACTGTTGTAAGGCACTACACAACTGTAAAAAGAACTGTGCCTCTCTCTCCGTGTGTGTGTGTATGTGTATGGCCACTTTCCAAGATTCTAGTGCATGTGACCAAGAACCAGAACTCATGATGGGACTAAGCATACAATACGAGATCACAATTTATCAAAAGTCAACAGTTTAACTCAGTAACAAACATATATATATATATATATATATATATATATATATATAGTAACAACAATAACAACCCAACACAATACCATTACAAACATCTTTAAAACACTTAAAAACTATTTCAGCATCGTTTCAACCAGCAGCATTATGGCATATTTTTTAAGGGAAAGCAGCTGTTAATAAATGGGCTTTACAAGCCCACTTAGAGGCCTGTATTGATGGGGCTGCACAATTGAGTAGTAATTGAATAACTCAGTTGGAATAGCTGTTTGGCTACTGTGTGAACAGAATGCTGGTCTAAATGGACTTTTGGTCTGATCCAGCATGGCTCTTGTAATACTATTCCATTTCCACAAATGTTAGGCCATCAACAAGAAGGCCCTACCCCTTGTGCCAACCTAATTGATCTCATCGGTGGGGAGGCAAGCAGTGCCTCTGATGCTCATGTTAGAATACAGATAAGTTCATACGTGTGAAGGCAATCCTTCAAATAATCACGCCCTCAACCATTTAGTGCATTAAATTAGGCACAAAAGTGGACTGGCACCATATTGGTCTCACGTACTTTCACCTTATCAACACTCACACAGCTGCATTTTGTACCAGTTGCAGTTTCTGAACTGTCTTTAAAGGTAGGCCCATGTATAGTGCATTACAGTAGTCTACCCTTGGATGTCACTAGTAGTGTGTGGGTAACAGAGACAAGACCCACCAAGCTGTAACAGAAACTTCCAATTATCTCCAGCCTTGCTTGCCTGGGAAAAAGGAACTTCTTAACTCTTATATCTAGAGCCGCAGCACATTCCTGGTGACTGTGAGCCACTGTCAAGAAGCACATGTGCAACCAGCAACATTAATCCATACGCTGAGACTATCAGAGGGAGAGAAAGCAGCAGTCAAGCACCCTCCATATAGCTCCAGCTGAAAGCTCCTTCTACAACTGCCAATGCTGAGGTCAGCAGCCCCTTTCCCTGTGTTTAGATCCAACCCCAAGACCTGCTGAACTTTATGACTACGAATCTAGTGCCTGAAATTGCTTTTTTCCTCTGTGCCCTCATTCCCTTTCCTTTTATGTGGTGTCTTTTAGAATGTAAGTCTTATTTCTTATTCTTTGCAAGCTGCCATAACAGCCTTTTTGGCTGAAGGATGGATCAAGATGGATCAAGATGCTTTAAATTAGGCTGACCATATGAAAAGGAGGACAGGGCTCATATAACTTTAACAGTTGTAGAGAAAAGGGAATTTCAGCCAGTGTCATTTGAATGCAATTAGTTCCTGGTGAAATTCCCTCTTCATCACAACAGTTAAAGTTGCAGGCACTATACTAAAGTGACCATATACAAAAGAAGGCAGGGCCTCTGCCCTTCTTTATCTGCTCTCCTTATATCCAAAAGTTCTGCCTTCATTGTTTGGATTATGGCTGAAACTGACAGTCAAATTGAGGCTGCAATCCTATACACACGTATCTGAGAGTAAGTCCCATTCAACCCAGTGGGAGTTACATCTGAGTAAACTTGGATAACTTTGCACTGTACATGACAATAAGAAAGCGGAATAAATCCAGGCCTTCATCACATGTTTAATGCAAACTGAATCAAAATATTTCTTCTGACTAAACGATGGATTTGAAAAGTTTACTTTGCTTTTGGGAAGGAAGGAAGGAAGGAAGATAAAGAAAATGCTGTAGCACGCAGCACTTGCGTTGGCATACAAAGACTGCAAAGTCTATTTTGGGATCGGATTTGATATTAAAGGAAGTCAATGAGAGTCCATTAACCAAAGTGATTGGGTTCTTTAATGTTAAGCAGCGCGCTGTAAATGCACTTTTAAATCTTCTCAGCATAGCAACAGAACATATAGCAAAAATTTGTATGCAAAAGGGAACAGGGAAGGAAGGATGCAGTCGGACATAATATTTTTAGAGCAATGGTCTGCTCTGGAAGTGCTTTCATTGCATTCAGACCAAACATATCTTTTCTCTCCACGTTCCATTTCTAGAATAAATTGGTTCTGCAAATTTGAAGCAGAAGCTGGCTGTGCATGTTGCCGATTGGATGACAGCCTTTCTCCCTGATGTGCTAGGGTTGTTGTTGTTATTTTACTTGCAGGGTTGTTGTTGGTTTTTAAATGGCATCTCCCACTGTCCATTCTACCATTTCATTCTGCTGCATGTGTAGATGGTGTGTGTGTGTGTGTGTGTGTGTATGTAGAAATGCCCTGTATATAATTATTATTGTTGTTGTTATGCAATGTTTACTTTGTGTGGCAACAATATAGCTAACCTTTATTTTGCTGCTCCTGCCTTCAGATGTTCTCTTGAAATTCAGTGGCACAGCAGCGGCAAAAAAAGCAGTGGGAGAAATTTCAGTAAGGTGGCCAGGTGTCCTCTTTTACAAAGGATAGTCCTGTATTTAAAAGGCTACCAGAGGACAGTCCTCTATTTTGATGACATCCTCTGTTTGAAGGACTGTCCAGTCTAAGTCCAGTATAACGAAGGAAGAGCTAACTCGAATCCTAACCTGAAGAATGATATGATGGCACCATAGTTTCTATTTATTTCCTATATTAAACCTCTTCAAAAGTTTGATTAAATTCCAACCAGGTACAGTTGCCTATATATTTTTCTGATTAATACACAAAAATACACAAAATGACACGCACTCACGCATGCTCCTTTTATATGTTGTATAACTTGTATTTTTACTTTCATTAGGTCCTGAGCATCTACTTAGGCCATTTTACTGTAGATGTTCCATGAACAGTTAGACTAAGAATTATAATTAGCAAATTCTTTTGTCTCTTTAGTGATTTTGATGGATTGTTATGTACGTCCTTCTTTTTGCTGCTTTTATTTTAACTTGATTTTAACTTGATTTCCAAATAAAATGTCATGATTTAAAAAAAAAGAGGAAGAGCTGGGCTTAACGCTGCCCATCAACACTTAGTATCTGGCCTGAGTAAAGGCCCTCCGGTCACCAGGCACTATGGTGAGCTGAGCAGTATTTCTATTTAAATAATAACATTGATTTTTGAAATTTGTATCTAGAGATACAATTCAGCAGATGCAATTTGGCATCCTCTTTTGTCCTCTGTTTTGGTGGTGCATGTCCTCTTTTCGGGCAATTCCCACGTGGCCAACCTATCCCAGGTTAAGGAAGGCTGCCCCCCCCCCCCCCCAAGTTGCTAAGGCCAAATGTAGGGATTGTCCCTTCGAAATCAGGGCTGCTTTGCTGGTGCAGAGACCCGTTTAGAACAGCGGAGAGCCTTTCCCTGCCCACAGAGGTTTGCCGGTTTCCTCCGCCTCACCAAGAGCCCAGCCAACCAGCCAGACAAAACAAGGCAGTCTTGGCGAGAGAGCGCATGAAAGTCGGCTCTTTCCACCCCGTTTGAAATGGCTTTCTTTTATTTTAGTCTTGTGGTTTGAAATGGATCTTTTGCCTTGAAGCGATGGTGGCAGCTTGGGGAAGACCTCAGCAGGGAAGGGAGCTGGATCTCTTCAGACGAACAGGTTGGCTTTGGCGTCAAACCTTAATAATAATAATTTTAAAAATGCGCCTTGACCGGCGTCTTCTGTTGACGATGCTGAACTTCGCAAAGGGGCTGCAGGCGGCGGCTCGGGGGCTGTGCATTGTGCGTGCCTGTCGGTGGGTCACAGGGCCGGAGCTGGGGAAACACACCGAGGCGAGTGTTTCGGAAGAGGCTGCCGAAAAAGCAAGCCGGCCCTGCTATTTCTTCCCTCCTCCTGCAGTCTTTTTCACGTGCAATTACGGAAAAAGACTGGGGCCGCAGCACAATTGGGTTTCTTTTTTTTAGGGGAGTCGTAGGCATATAATAGATTGAGCTGTTTGCTTCGAATTACTTTACTTTAGGGCCGAAGCAACCGGCGCGTTATGGTCTCTTTTTGGCTGCTTGAAACGGTCAGTGTAGCGCGTTTATGGAAAAAATGGGAAATATTATGTTTTCTGGTCCCATACATAGCAGCGACCCTAATCACACTTACTAGGGAGTAAGTCCTGTTTGAACTCAGTGGGACTGATTTTTGAGTAAACACTTTCAGGCTAATGGAACATTTTGATTAACAACCTATATAATACTTTTTAAAAAAGGGGGGGGGGAGGAGAAACACCTGATAGTAAGTAACAGAGATGCCCCGAGTTTTTAAAATAAATCTTTCTGTAGGAATTACTTCAGACATTTTCTTTGTTCTTCTTTTTGAGGTGGTTTATACATACCTTTTATGGTAATGCATATAGGTTTTATTATGTTTTCTAAATGCTTTGCAGGTCAGGCTACGGAAGTATGCCACGTGAATGTGCTCATTTATTGTTCATTGTTCATTGATGAGGGATGAGTTAATCAAGAATTCTTCAATGGAAAGGAAAGAAAAAAAGCTGGCATTGCAATTGTGGGATATCCCATATTTCAACAATAGTGGAATATTTCATACCTCAACAAGGGAATGCTTAGAGGATGTTGGCATTCAGGAGCTGCTACGATTCTGTGCAAGATTGTAAAATGATCTGTTTCCTTTCCCTCTCAACAATGTTAATATAGACTTCAGCCAGGGATTTTAAAAAATACTCTTTAACGCAGGTAGATATTTCACTTTTAATGCTACCAATGGCATAATTACACCTGTATTCTTGTATTGTATATTCTAATCCATGTTTCAAGAATAATTTTGCAGTTTGAAACATTAGCAATGCATTCTTACACTTGTCTACTCAATAGTAAGCCCGATTGAGTCCAGTAGGACTTGCATAAGATCGCCTAAATCTCTCTTGTGAGGTGGACTGCATTCATTGTTTGAAGCCTGTTCTCATTTCAGGGTCAATAGATCATGAGTAAGGGAAGGAATTTAGGTACTACACAAACAAAACATATTAATGAAGTTAATACAATGTGTATTTTACATATGCATTTCTTTGTAATGCATAAGTGGTTTGTAATGATGATGAGGGGTCATCTGCATAAGAAACAGGCCCACACTTGAACTTTGGCAATGAAAGGGGAGGTATACGGAGAGCTATATATTTTAATAAAAAGTAAGTTTAAAAGCTCTTTAAAACCATGTGTTTTTTGCTGAATGTCTAAATCACCCCTCCATCAGCATTTAACGTCATCATGTCTGACTTCTTGAACCCTGGGGGTTGTATGCACATCCTGTGACCTACTAACCCAAATTTAGCCCATCAGCTATGTTTGTGGCCAGCAAGGGGCTTAACAATCTCCCTGTTTGCTACCCAGGCAGGTAGCACAACCCGGAGGTCTGTCAAGAACTTGTTGGGCTGTCCATAGAGTGGCTCTAGAAAAAACTAGAGTGACCTGCGGCCTGAAATGAACTGGAAACCAGCATGGGCCATAGTACTCTATGGATGCAGATAGTATGGTCTTTTGTTGCTCTATAGTGCAATTCCTAATTTTCTATTATTTGCGTCAGGCTAGTGAGAGAGAAGGTGGTTATGTACAATGACTGGTTCTAGAATTTCAAATGTGAAAATACACTGTAATGTTTTCTTAATACTGTCTATTCAAATATAGAATTCCTTCTACCTGGAGATTCTCCAGGGTCTAAGCAGCAGTGGCGTCACAGAGCCAGGGCTCACAGGGAAAAAGCGATGGCACTTTTTTTATTAGCGGGAACAGTGACATCATCTGCCAGCCCTCTCAGAATTTTCTATTCCCTCTGAGCTTAGCTGCAGTCCTTACAGCAGCTGGGAGGAAATGAATTCTCCCAGCAACATTGGAAAGTATTGGGGGGTGGCTTAAGAACATAAGAAGAGCCATACTGGATCAGACCAAGGGTCCATCTAGTCCAGCAGTCTGTTCACACAATGGCCAACCAGCTGTTGACCAGGAACCCACAAGCAGGACACAGTTCAACAGCACCCTCCCACCCATGTTCCCCAGCAATTAGTGTATATAGGCTTACTGCCTCTGATACAGGAGGTAGCACATAGCCATCACGTCTAGTAGCTATTGATAGCTTTCTCCTCCAGGAATTTATTTAACCCTCTTTTAAAGCCATCCATACTGGTGGCCATCACTACCTCTTGTGGAACTGAATTCCATAGTTTAACTATGTGCTGTTCAAAGAAGTACTTCCTTTTATCTGTTCTGAATCTCCCACCAATCAGCTTCATAATTTTATGAATAGTATTATGAGAAAGGGAGAAAAATGTCTCCCTATCCATATTCTCCACACCATGCATGATTTTGTATACCTTTATTGTGTCTCCCCTTAGCCTTTTTTTTCCAAGCTAAAGGCTTGGACTTGAATGGGCAATTAAGACCCATTGGCTTTACCAAAGACCTGTTCCTGGTGGGGATTGAAACTGCTAGATCTGGTTTGTTGATATGGATCAACTCAACTGCCAGAATATTTGGACTTTCCTTGAGAGCTTAGGTATGGGTCTGTGATGAGGAGTGCCTGCAGTTCAAAATTTTCTACTATGCTACTGTTAAGCATCTTCCAGAAGTATTGTTTGATCTTTTTTTAATTGACCCTCAGTAGGTTAAGATGGTAGTGGCAGGATTTTAGATTTGCTTTGAATTGTGGCTCATTTGACCTTTCCCCCTGTTTAGATCTTATGCTTTATCTTGTTGGTATATTATTACAAAATACTGTAACCTGTCCTGTCTTCTTGGGATAAGAGTAGAACAACAAATCAAAATGGGGGAAACAAAACCAAAATAACATTTATCTGTCTCATACAATTTGCCTTAATTAATTACAAATGCTTCAATTGTCTCAAACTTACATAGACGATTATCTGGAAAACTACTCTCCTTATTTTGTCCTTATTTTTATCTTGTGGGAATTCTTGTTTAAAAAATTGCGATATCAAGTTGCCTAGGTCATTTGTTGTGGTTTCACATTCTCACTAAGGTCTCCCAAACAGAGATAAATCTCTGGAGAAGGTATATCAGATTTCTCCAACCTGCTCCCCCTGCCCAGATCCATTGGACTGCAACTCCCAGCTTGCTCGAGGATTGTGGGAGTTGCAGTCCAAGGCCCTTTCCACACCAGGCATTTTGCCTGGGATAGCCCTTGGGTACTCCCTGTGAGTCCAAATGACGCACAGGGAGTCCCGGGGGCGGGCGGGTACGGGATTTTTCTGGGAAAACACAAACCAGAAAAATCCCAATTCTTCCGTGGTCCTGGAAAGTTCCCGGTACTGCAGAAGATGTGCCTTGCCCACTCTGGGTGCTGCTGCGCTTACGTGCGAGTAAGCGCAGCAGCAAATTGGGCATGAAGCCGCACTGTGTGGCTCCGTGCCCAGCAGGGGAGGGGATGGCACCAGTTTCGCCACCCCCAGGAGGGCAGGGAGGGGGGCCGTGCGAGAGTTATTTTAAAAGTTACCTTTTGCGGTGGAACGCAAGAGCAATTTTGGCCATGTTGAAAACAAAAAAAATGGCGGGCGCAACTTGTGACAGCCCGGGAGCAGTCCGGGCCATCGCATAATTGGTGTGCATTAGGATGATGAACCCGGAAGCAGGCACTTCCGGGTTCATCGGCCCTCTACACCCCTCTGGTATAGAAAGGGCCCAATACATCTGCGGGGCCCCAGGCTGGTATAGATCTTGTCTCTAACACATGTGTGTGTAAATGGGTTCATGAAAACAAAAATGCCATTACAAATGCTGCAGCTGTTGAGTTATATCCTGTAGAGAATGTAACTGCAGGATAACTACATTTCTCTAATAAACCTTTGGCCATAAGATCAAACACCCTATTTGCTTTTTAATCAAAGGACGACAAGACGATTGCCTTTCAACTCCAGGTAGTCTTGGATGACACTGATTTTCTAGACCCATTTCAAACTGGCTTCAGGGCGGGATACGGAGTTGAGACTGCTATGGTCGCCTTAGCGGATGATCTACGCCTGGGTATTGACAGGGGGAGTGTGTCCCTGTTGGTACTTTTGGACCTCTCAGCGGCATTCGATACCATCGACCATGGTATCCTTCTGGAACGCCTGAGGGGATTGGGAATCGGGGGCACTGTGCTTCAGTGGTTCCGGTCCTACCTCTCGGGCAGGTTCCAGATGGTGATGCTTGGGGATAGCTGCTCTGCAAAGAAGGAGCTGCTGTGTGGCGTACCGCAAGGTGCCATCCTTTCCCCAATGCTGTTTAACATTTATATGAAACCGTTGGGAGAGATCATCCGGAGGCATGGGGCGGGGTGCTATCAGTATGCTGATGACACCCAAATATATTTCTCTATGCCTTCGACAACATCGTCAGCTAAGGATAGTGTGTCTCCTCTGAATGAATGCTTGGAGGCGGTAATGGGCTGGATGAGGAAAAACAAACTGAAGCTGAATCCAGACAAGACGGAGGTGCTTGCTGTCAAAGGCCGCAACCTGGGTTTGGAGGTGTGTCAACCGGTTCTGGATGGGGTTACACTCCCCCTGAAAGACTGTGTTCGCAGCTTGGGGGTGCTCCTGGATCCGTCGCTCCAAATGACAGCCCAGATAGATGCGACGGCCAGGAGTGCCTACTATCAGCTTCGGCTGATACGCCAGCTGCGCCCCTTCCTAGAGTTGGAAGACCTAAAGATGGTGGTGCACGCGCTGGTAACTTCGAGGCTCGACTTCTGCAATGCGCTGTACATAGGGCTACCTTTGTGCCTAGTCCGGAAACTTCAACTAGTTCAAAATATGGCAGCCAGGTTGGTCACCGGTACATCTAGGAGTGACCATATTACGCCAGCTTTAAAATCGCTCCACTGGCTGCCAATTAGTTTCCGGGCGAAGTATAAAGTGTTGGTCATTACCTTTAAAGCCCTACATGGTTTGGGTCCAGGTTACCTGCGGGATCGCCTTCTCCCGTACAATCCGCCCCGCACGCTCAGGTCCTCTGGGAAGAACTTACTGCGGTCGGCCAAGACTAGGCTGACGACTGTTACCCAGAGGACCTTCTCTTCTGCCGCTCCCAGACTGTGGAATGACCTGCCGGAGGAGACTCGTCAACTTAACAGTCTTTTAGAATTTAAGAAAGCTATAAAGACTGTTCTCTTCCGGCAGGCATATCCAGTGTAATTTTTAGAATGTTTTTAGGATGTTTTAGGATGTTTTAATGATGTTTTAGGATGTTTTAATGCAGTTTTAATAATATTTGTCATGTTTTAATTAGTTTTATGTATTTTATCATGCTGTTGTTCCCCGCCTCGATCTAGATGGAGAGGCGGGTAAGAAATAAATCGTTATTATTATTATTATTATTATTATTATTCTGGACCAGACCAAAGGCCTATCAAATCCAGCATTCTGTTCCCACGTTGGCCAACCAGCATCTGTAGGAAAGCCCACAAGCAAATAATACCCTCCCAGTCAAGTTTCCCTGCAACTAGAACAAAAGGGAAGTACTTCTTCACAGAGTGCATAGTTAAACTATGGAATTTACTACCACAAGATGTAGTGATGGCCACCAATTTGGATAGCTTTAAAAGAGGGTTAAATAAATTCCTGGAGGAGAAAGCTATCAATGCTACTAGTCCTGATGGCTATGTGCTACCTCCAGCATCAAAGGCAGTAAGCCTATATACACCAATTGCTGGGGAACATGGGTGGGAGGGTGCTGTTGAACCATGGCCTGCTTGTGGGTCTCTGGTCAACAGGTGGTTGACTACTGTGCGAACAGAGTTCTGGACTAGATGGACCCTTAATTTTATCCAGCATGGCTCTTCTTATGTTCTTATACAGAAGCTTACTGCCTCTGACATTGCAGTCCATAAATAGCAACTAGGTAGCCTCATAAAAGGCAGAGTCAAGTCTTCCGCAATGTGAAATAGTTGGATGTTTAATGAGAGGTTCAGGTACTGATTATTCATTGGTATTGGTAATGGAGCTCAGGCGTTACAAGCATGCCCCTATTTCCATGTGTTTTGTATGCGTGAAAGATTGAAGGGAATTTGTTGGGAAGGGAGGATAAAATTGCAGAGCATGCATATATAAAAGAATGAAAGCCTCGTCTGCAATCCTAAGCACACTTACTGGAGAGTAAGCCCCATGGAAAAATGTGGGATTTATGTCTGAGTAAATATGCATAGGATTGCACTGTTAGTGTTTGCTTCTCCTTAGATATCATACATTTCACGGAAAGAAAAAAAGAATTTTCTAACACATACACGCAGTCAACCCAGACACTGGAAAATCCTTTCACTATAAAGTGGTTGGATTTGGAAAAAGTGACCAAAGCAGTTTTATTCCCACAAAGGCATGAGCTAAGCCAAAACCGACTCCGCAGCTGGCTTGGATTAGTAAAGCAAACTGCCTGAAGAGGGCTAAGGGACTGCAGCAGCAGCAGAAGCCATGTACCATCAGCTCTATAGCCAGTATTAAAACCCAGCAAGCCTGGGCATTTGCTGGAGTCAGTGCCGGCTCCAAGTATTTGAAGGCCCTTGGAGAAGACACCCTCCGTGGGCCCATTCCCTCAGTGAGTCTACCTTCTCACCACCATTGTTATCAGCTGCTATTTCTCCTCATCCTCTTTCTCCTCATTGCTCCTACTTGGCAGAAAGCCAGTGAGCAAGCAAGCCATGGCGTCTACTCCTTCTCGCACCACCATTGTCTGGATCAGAATAAGAGGCAAAAGGGAACAATGGTTTGCCATGGTGAAGAGAAGGGGTCTATTGTCAGAGGGTCCCTCCTGGGGGTGTGGGCCCTTAGCAAATGCCCAACCATGCCTACCCTTGACACTGACCCTGGGGCCCAATAATGGGCAAAGGGTCCTGTCTGCTGATAACATTAGTATTCTCACTTTCCATGGGGTGGGGCATATGAGACGTGTCTGAGTTTCTTCTGGTGAGGGTGTCAGTTGTTAAGTGAAAGCGTTATCTCCTCCCTCAGGTACTCCAAACATTCCAGATTAATTGGAAGGTTGCAGAGTTGATCTCTCACCTTGTGTCGGATGCCACTCAATTCTCTTGAGTTTTCCTCTCCAGTGGACATCTCTGGATAGAATTGGTTTACCTACTGAATGGAATCGTATGAAGTGGTCACTTCATTCCAGGCGGTGGGGAAGGTCAAAGGCAGCTAGAGAAGCTTCCACTGTTTTGACTGACTCCAAAGCCCAACAGGGAGTAAGAAATGACTCCACCTCAGTATACAACGCTACCCTTCTGCATATAGGATCTCAAGATGTAGTCTGAAGGTGCATGATAAAGCAACCTTTTTGGAGCTAAGCAGGTCTGGGTTTGATCAGGGGCTGGATGAAGGAACCTTATATTGATCTAAATAGAATTGGATTACTTGCTAAATGGAATCCTATGAGCCTCCATGAGTAAGAGTTGGTGTAGATGCTACTTATACCATGTGGATTCTGTATCTCTGTGGCAAATGTTCCCACCGTTTAGCCACATTGTAGAATTCACTGTTAGATAGCTTTAAAATTAGTTAGACAAATTCCTGGAGGAGAAGGCTATCAATGGCTACTAGTCCTCCAATTACCTCCAGGGTCAGAGGTAATAGGCCAGTGTACTCCAGTTGCTGGGGAACATGGGCAGATGGTGCTGTTGCACTCATGTCCTGCTTGGGGGTTTCCCGTGGTCAGATAGTTGGCCACTGTGTGAGCAGAATGCTGGACTGGATGGGCCCCTTGGTCTGATCCAGCATGGCTCTTCTTACATCATTATATTCCCTCTCCCTGATCCATATCAATGGAGATTGCTGGCAGAGAATGGGATATCTCATGGCCCCAATTCACTTGATGATGTGGTGTTGGGGAAAAAGTTGCCACAGAGATGCAAATATCTACTTGCACCAACTCTAATAAGTGGCAACCTTCCCCAACCTGGTCTCCAAATGTGTTGGGACTACAGCTCCCAGCATTCCTAACTATTCATCATGCTGGCTAGGGCTGATAGAAATTGAAGTCCAAAACATCTGGAGGGCATTTGGCTGGGGAAAGCTGGCATTTTGAGTTCAATTATGGAGCATCATTTGTTAAAGTGTTTATACTCTGTTTTGGACATGCAAGAACCTCTGTAATGTTAATATCTGCTTTTGGAGCTCACTTTTCTTCTTCTAAGTTTTTACACTATCATAGGGGTGGGCAACTTGTGGCCCTCCAGTTGTTTTGGCCTACAAGTTTCCCACCGCCGGTATAGTCTTTCCTTTACTATAACCTTTTGCAATACCAAAGTTACGGTGTTAACATTTGACAGATTTACATACAACATACATCCCTTTGTGAAATGGTGTTAATTGCTCTCAGGTTTCCTGTATCCCAGAGGTAGGCTCAGAAGCAACACTAGGCTGACCATATGAAAAGGAGGACAGGGCTCTTGTAACTTTAACAGTTGCAGAGAAAGGGGAATTTCAACCAGTGTCATTTGTATGCAATTAGTTCCTAGTGAAATTCCCTCTTCATCACAACAGTTAAAGTTGCAAGGGCCCTGCCTTCTTTTGTATATGGTCACTCTGGTATAGTGCCTGCAACTTTAACAGCCTAAGCAACACCAGCAGAAACTTTTCCCCCTGTTTAAGCATTCATCGCAGGCAGATAAAGGGAAATTGCAATGGAAGCCCCACCGAAAGCTTCAGTTGGCAGAATTTATTCTCATTTTCTCCTCCCTCTTCCTCACGCAGATGGGATAGGAGTTGAAACTCTGTGTTAGGAGGCTGGTCGGATGAAACACTGATCCAAATATGGCATTACACGCAGAGGATTTTCTGTGCGATTTTTTTAAAAAATCCTGTCATTAGGTCGGCTGCTGTCCACGAATACAAACTGGGTCACATTTTCCCCTACTGGCCACACTCCCTCAGAGCTCTGCAGAAGAGCAGTGCTTGTAATCTCTCCTTCCCTTGCAGAAGCAATATCCAAATTCACCTGCAAGCAGTGTGCAGATCTCTCCCCCCCCACACAAACACACACCTGCCCCGTGGGTGAGCTGAGCAGAAATAACAATTATTGTCAGTAACCCTCTGGCAGCTTCAGCTTCCCTTTATTTTACAACCTCTGCGGTGCCTCTTTCAGCGTAGCACGGCCTTCAAGGGAACAGTCACCGAGTCCTGTAAAAAACAAAGTAACACTTGTTTTCACCGGTGGAAAGTGTTAGGGATGGGTGCCTCCAGCTAGAGTGGAGGAATGATTGACAGGCCGGAATGGAATGGACGGTGGAGTTGGCGGCAGTTGGAGAAAGTCAGTTAGTGAGAGGCCAAGGAGAGCAGTGCCGTCTCCAGGTCTTTGAGGGCCGTTGGGCAAGACACTTCCAGTGGCCGCCTTCCCCAGCTGATCTACCTTCTCCCCCACCGTTGCCCCCAACTGTTCTTGCCCTTCATCCTCTTTCTAGTCATGGCTGCCACTTGAGGCAGAGAGTCATGGAGTCAGTAGGCCATGGCATCTTCTGCTGCTCCTTCTCACCACCACCGTTGTCTGGGCCAGAACAAGAGGCAGGGAAAGAAATAGGTTGCAACGGTGAAGAGGGGGAGCCACTCCAGGAAGTCCTTGTTGGTGGGGCCCGGCTGGGGTGGGTGGGCCTTTGGCAGGCACCCAGTCATGCCTACTCTTGATGCTGGCCCTGAGGGGAGAGTGAGTGAAATTAGGATAGAGAGAGACAATGGGAGGAACTAGGGGCCAGAGTTAGTTGAGGTAATTAGTGACAGAGGGTAGTATCCAATTGGACACTGGGACTAATGTAAATTATATTGTGCTAGTGTAAAGGTCTTATAGTTCACTGACAATAAATAGTGTTAGGTGATGCAGTAGGTTTTAGAGCATTACTTCAGTTAGGAAGCACATAACTAACATTTCTTCACACAAACCCCCCAATGGTCATTCCATGCTTTACAACCGCTTCTACAGTCCTCATATGTTAGAATGTTTGCTAATCTTGATTTTTTTTAAAAAAAATCTGAGCCCGTGTAGTTTCGCACTTAAATCATACCACCACTCTGGCCACAGGAATAAAATGGATTTTGCTTCTTCAATCCTGCCACTCTCTGGCTGAATTCGGATGACACATTAAGCAACTGGGGAGGGGGAAACAATGCTGCCATAGTCAACTCAGTGCTGATCCTAATCCACACCACGGTGGATTATTTATTACCATGATGTGTGGGGAGTACCCCCTAGATGAACAACTGTAAAGTTGATTATTACCCTACCATTGACTACCGTGTTGTCCGATTTCAGCCTCTGAGTGGTTATGGGGTGGGTGGGTGCTGGACTGCAGGGTCCTGGACTTTGGCCCCAGATCCAACCCTAACCACACTACTGGGAGATTCAGAACTCAATGGTGTTTCTCATTTCATGTGGTCCAGATGTGAGGGAGTATAGTGAACCTTCAATTTCTATGGCAGGCAGTGGCCTGAGATTGCCTTTGATTCCAAGGACCAGGAGGATTCTGCACTGTGGTGTTAGCACCTTGACTTCAATTTATTTATTATTACATTTATATCCCACTTTTTTCTACTTACATAGGACCCAAAGTGGTTTACATGGTCCTCCTCGACTCCATTTTACCCTCGTAATAACTCTATGAGCTAGCTTAGGCTGTGAATTAGTCACTGAGAGTCAGTGACTGGCCTAAAGTCACCCAGTGAGTTTCGTAGAGCAAGTGGAATCCTTCAAAAGAGGCTGGAAGGTTTTAATTTGTGTATTTGAGCATCCCTACGTTAAGGGGAAAAACTGTACCCTTACCATTTTCATCTGGGATCTTTCAGCATTGACTACAGCTCCTTTAGACAGCAAACAATGACAACCATCTGATTTGTTTGAAAGTCACCAACTTCAAACTACGGTTTATGAAGCTGCTTGTTTCAACAAACCACAGTTAAAGTTAACAATGTTTAGAGTTTGAACATAACACTAAGCTATGGTTAATTGAAAACAGAAGTGAAAGAACTCATGTTCAGACCAAAGTTGGGATGGTGGGGGATTGCGTGAACACTTTGGAGGCTATGCTCCTTCCCATCATAATAAGCCATGGTTTACCGTGACACGAACGCAGACATTGTGTGACAAAAACACAAGGAAAAATTGCTGACCAGCTTCCTGCAGCCTCTTACTGATTCCTTTTGCAGGGACTGCTGGGACCAAATGAGGCTTCCAGGTCCACAGAGAGAGCAAGCTTGCGTAGCAAAATAAATCCCTGCTTTTAACAGAGGAGCCAAGCAAAGCTGGATAAGTGGTTGTCATCAGTCCGACTCATGTACGAAACAAAGATGTCCCAGTGTTCTGCTACAGCTGGTTGCCTCAGCTGCTCTTTCATTAAGCAATAAGACGTTAGTGTGTCAATCTTCTATGCACGGTTCGGTCCTTCTCTCCAGCTGGTCATGTTTTTGACTTCATTTGGAGACCATTAATGTATAAATGAGTTTGTTTATGTCAGGAGAGGGGGTTGTAGGGTTCAGAAGGCCACAATGGTATTCACTGTGGTACATTTGCTTGGATCACAGCTTCCCTTCATGCTGGTCTTAAGCTAGCATTGTTCCATCTATCCCAAGAACCTGACGAAGAAAAAAGAGAGTGGAAGCATTGCCCCCTACAAAAGTTGTGAAGGAGGAAAGTCTTTTTCTTCTTCTCTGTCCAGCAGTGGTATCCCCATGCAGCACAGGCTCCAGGTTTTGAGTGGGCTTGGACAAGACACCCTCCATGGGCCCCTTCCCTCAGTGAGTCTACCTTCTCACCGCCCTCGTCACCCGCTGCTATTGCTCTTTATCCTCTTTCTTATCATGACTCCCACTTGCTTGCTTGACAGACGGAGTTCCAGTGAACAAATGGCGTCTCCTCCTCCTCCTCCTCCTCCTCCTCCTCCTCCTCCTCACCACGACAGAGCAAGAGACAGCAGAACCAGCAGGTTGCAATAGCGAAGAGGAGGAACAACCCCAGGGGCTCTTGCCAATGGGCCCCTATTGGGGTGTGGGCCCTTGGCAGGTGCCCAATCTTGCCCACCCTTGACGCCTGCCCTGCCGCCATGGCAGAACTTTGAGGCAGAAGTCCAGGGCCACATCCAGAAGAATGAGCAGCAGGGCCCCAAATGCAGCATGACTGACATAGGCCCCGTCTTCACGCCGCCGGGAACGCTGCGCCCTGATGCCTCCCCGGCGGCGCACGGCACATTTACGCCCCTTACGTCAGTCCTGATGTAAGGGGCGTGATGGCGCCTTTTCGTTTGTTGCCGCCCGCACCGCCAAGCATTCGGCGGCACGGCGGCTGCTGGAGGGGGACTGGGAGCCTTGGCTCCCCTACTCCCAGGTAAGTGTTTTTTTTAAACTTTTTACAAAAAGGGAGGGGGAGTGGAGTGGAGGTGGGTTTTTTTTTTTTAAAAAAAAACTTAAAATGGGGGGGGGGGGGGAGGAGGACTGCCGCTAACTAAAAAGGTCACGTCTAATGGGCGACTTTTTTAGTTCGCAGCCAAGGGCCTTTGCCCCTAGATGTCTTCGCATTGGCAGCTGCGTCAGGTAACGCTACTGCCGCCAGTGCAAAGACATGTCGACGGAAACTGTCCATCAAGAGGTACCCAGACTGAATTGTGAAGGGAATTATTACACATTAAGGTCTAAAAGGTGTGTGTGTTACACCACTAACTCCTGAATTTAAAATTACCTAACTGTTGCCACTGTCTTCTAAGCTGTCAGCCAGCTGGAATTTTACTTAGAATTTCAGCATTTTAGCTGTTGTCCAAATGAAAAGCCAGGAAAATTCCAATTGTTTTGCTATTATTGCGCATGCATGAACTATCATAGCTACCATATGTGGCAGGCAAGTTCCATGATGAGGAACTTCAGTGTTCTACTCGAACTTTTTTCTTGCTAATTTAACTCATCTATTTGAGTTGCTATAATTTAATCAATCCATCATGTCCCCTGCCAGTGACACTGGGAATCCAATGCTCCCCGCTCCCCCACCGCCACCCCATAGCTATCTTTAAAAAAGGAAGTGGAAGAACTGTAATTGTATCTCCCACCATCACATCTAATTGCACCCATTGTGTAAACATTCAGACGAAGATGTCTCACGAGGTATTGGCTGCATTTGGAGGGTTGGGAGCAGTATTGCACTTCCAGTATAATGTGCAGTCTTATTCAAAAGGAAGGTTTCCAGGAACTTAATGGCCAAACTACAGTTACTGGTTATGCGTCTCAACTTTCAGAAAAAAATGATGAAATGAAAGCAGGATCTGTCAAAGTATTTCATCATCCATAGGTGGACGCTGAAATGAAAAAAACAATTTTTTAAAAGAAAAAGTTTATTTTATTTTGAGGATTAATACTAGAAGATCCTTCTAGTTCTATCCTCAGCACTAATGTGGGATCACAAAACCCATTTCAGAATGTGTCTGTCTGCGCTTGCTCATTGTCACGTATGTGTAGCTGACACTTCATCTGTATTACTGTTTTGTTAATAAAAATTAGTACCGTATTTCCTCGATTCTAAGACACACTTTTCCCCCCATATTTACATCTGTAAAAATGGAGTGTGTCTTAGAATCGATAGCATCTAAGAATCGCTGGATTTCTCCAGCGCTGGAATGGGGTTGAAGATACACCCATCCACCCCACACACAGCGCCTTCACAAAGGGGCTCTACATGCCCCCCCAAGTGACTCGGCCTACCCCACTCGCCTCTATCACCATCACTCTGCGCCGCTGGCACCAACCTCCTTGGCTTCCATCGCCGTCAGCGCTGCCCCGGTCCTCGCCACCAGTGCCGCTGGCAGCGGCCTCCCCGGTCTGGAAATGCGGCATTACTATGAAGTAGGCCATGCGGGATCGTGGCCTATTTTGTAGTAATGCTGTATTTCCAGGCCGGGTAGGCCACTGCCAGCGGTGCTGGCGGTGAGGACCAGGGCAGCACTGGCGGCGAGGACCGGGGTGGCACTGGAGGTGAGTGGGGAAGGGAGGAGGGGAACTCCTGCCCTGTCCGGTCCAGTCTGGCCCGGTGGGTCCCTGGGTGGCGAGTCGAGGGGGGGCATGCCCAGCCCTACCATATTTCTTTGATTCTAAGATGCACTTATCCCCAATATTAACGTGTCTGAAAATGGGGTGTGTCTTAGAATCGACGCAATGCTTTTTTCCTGTCGGTGGCCCTGAAATTAAGGTGCGTCTTCGAATTGATGGCGTCTTAGATTTGGTGAAATACGGGTATATCTTATTAAATGGGCAACTAGTGTTACATGAAAGACCTGTACATTTGTTTGAATAAATGCCTCTTGTCGTCCCTCATCCCAATGACTGGACTGCCCCCTTCTTCCTCCTCCTCTACTAGCAGAGTCTCTTCTCTAAAATGTCAAAAGGGGAAGAAGAAGGAAGTAAAAAGAGAGTTCAAAATAAATGAAATGATAGTGTGTTTAACTTCATTTTAAGTAGGGAATTGGGAAGCTCAGCTGCCCCAAGGGATTAGATGGTATCACTACTGCTTCTGGGTTGAATCAAAGAGGAGTGATATCAAACAGATGGATGTAGTAATTGCTTCTTCTTTTAGTAGAAGCCAAATGCAGTGGCATGCAAAATGAGTGTGTATCAAATACTTTCTATGGGCTTGTTGACACATTGCATCTCAGAAAACTTGGCTTTGGAACTACCAAATATACCATTGACAGAAGGGTACAGCTAATGTTGCCTCTCTCTGAGGAGCGCACCTGTAAAATGCAGTTGGCATTAACCAGGGGGGTGTCTTTATGGTGCCGCCTCGGCCCCATGTTCCCTTAAAACCCTGTGGCATTGCAGCTGCAGGTTGGGGACAGTTAATCCCCACGGCAGCGAGTGCAAGCTTTCTGGACTGCACCAGCGGCCATTGAGCCAATAGGCACAACCCTCTGGCTGGCCCTCCCACGCGTCCCCTCAACTTACTGTGAGGCTTGATCCGCTTCCAGAATGCCCCCAGCTTTGCTGTGCAGAAAAGTCACCACTGATCGTGTGAAGAAGGTAGTTACCTTGCATTAAAAGGAAATGCCGTGATAAGCTGAGTTTTTCTTTTCTGCGCAGTTTCACTAGAAACCCCCGTGGTGGCTGCGAGTTAGCATTTGTGTTGTATAAATGACGCAGCTCCACTTTGCAGCCACCAAGAGGTATACAGGGCATATAGACAGCCCCCAGGACTGGCATCAGTACCTGGCATCCTTGAGCAGTTCTCGGCCCCAGGAACCTGGCAGGGCCCCCTGTTGACACCAGCTTTCCATCTCCCCTTTATTAAAACAGCAACAACAACCACCCTGACATTCTTAACAGCACTTGGTAGCAATGTCTACATGCTATTTACATTTCCCACAATGCCCTAGAAGTGGTATTACATTGGGGGCATTGTAGGAAATTCAAATGTATTTCTTTTATTTATTACATTTTTATACTGCTCAATAGCCAAGGCTCTCTGGGTGGTTCACAATGAAAACCATAAAATACAGCAAATCAAAACATAATAAAAAGCTTTAAATGTTTAACAATACCATGTAAGACCAAAATAAACCCAGCAGAAGCTACAGCTCAGAGAAAGCCGTTGTGAAAAGGTGTATTTTCAGGAGGCGCTTAAAGGATGTTACAGTTCTTGGAGTATTATTGCTGCCCACTACCGCTTGGTAAGACCACCAGGGTCCGTTGGCAATGGAGGAGGTCCACTTGAGGGCATTTTTCCCTGGGGCCCTTCAAACCTGGAATCAGTCCTGGTTTTAACCTATAAAACCCTACTGAGCTCGGGACCAGATGGGTCAAGGAATGCCTATACAAATCTGAGCATGCCCTGAGATCACCTGGGAAGTCTCTTTGCCGGATTCCCCACTTGCTGAGGTTTGGTATGTGGGGAGTGGAGAACAGGTCTTTTCTGTGGTGGCAACCCACTGATGGGATTCCCTCCCAAGATCTCTACACTTGGCAGTTATGGTGATGAGTTTTCAGCACCAGGTTTAAACGTTCCTATTCGCCCAGGCATTTTAACTTCAGTTTTGCTTCTCTTAGGGTGCCCGTTTATGCATGGCCAGAAAAGAGCACAAAAGAGGAGCCAGGGTTGCATAAAGTTTGATGTGCTAATTTATATGTATAGAAGCACGTTTAGAAACAATTACTATAAATGGAAATACAGCATCTCTCACCCTAGTGGGGAAGACTGTGACCAGCTGACCTGTGTGCCTTGCTCAGTCTGCTGTATAGATGCAAACTGTTGATGGGCAGCTTCAAGGCCTTGTTCTCCCTTTTATGGTTCTTTTATCCTTAAACCACTTTGGGCCTGGATAGCCTTTTAAACAGAGGATGCCTTCAAATAGAGGACTGTCCTCTATAATGTAGGACACATGGACACCTTAGCTGCTTGCCACATTTAGATTTTTGAGTTATTTTGCACTTGCTACTGTGTTTTGTCATTTTAGTACTGCTTTTGATCTGTTTATTATTACTGTTTTAACTTCCTTGTGGTTATTTATTGTTTTATAATCAGTTTTTATGATGTAAGCTGCCTTCAACTATTTTCTTGATGAGGCATAGTAGACATATATTAATTGAATACTGGTCTCATTCACACAGTACATCACTTGGATTCACATATACAGGGGTTTTTTTAGGTGTACGCCTAAAACATGTAATATATGAATTGGCCCTGTAATGTCCATTCATCCATATAAGAATAAGGTCATGTAAGGCTCATTACTTGAGATCTATCATACCAGTTTGGCTCATTTTTGTTTTCAACTGAAGCTTGAGCACTGTAGACATGCAGAAATTTTTGGAAGTTTGAAAAAGTTCAAAGCTTGAGCTTTAATAGTAATTAATTTCCTTGGCGCCAAGCAGGCAGGACAGCCCCTCCACCAGAGGGATGATGGACAGCTCTGATCAGTGAACCAATGTGGGGTGAACACGGGCCCTAGGAGGGAGTGGGGCCGTACCATATGCAAATTTCGCAAGGGGGATTCTCATCTGCATTATTCATCAGCTCCTCTATGGTGAGGGAACTGAGGGGCAAAAATGTGGGAAAGGAACAGGATTGTTAACGCATGAATATAACTACCCTCATTCAGGAGCTTCTCTGGGGATACAGTTAGGAAAGTCCTGCTGGCTGGATTGGGCCTCCACTTGCCTGCCACTAGTGTAGAATCTGGCACATTCCAAAACATTGTGTGATTGCTCATTTACCATGCGCACAACAGCCCAATTTGGGCCTTTCTACACTGGGTACCGATGAATTTCCAGGCTTAATTCAAGGTGCTGCTCCTTACCTTTTGAGCCCTAAATCAGAGCAAGGAGACTTGTGTGGCCATCCAGATATCGTTGGACTACAGTTCCCATCAACCCCAGGAAGCATGACCAATGATCTGATCATGGGAGTTTAGTCCAGCAACATCTGGAGGACCACGGGTTCCCTAGCCCCACCCTAAATGATCTGGGTCCTGCATACCTGCAAAGGTGCACACCTGAGGTTGTGGCTTCTCCTATATGAACCTCTCCACGGATTAAAATTTGCTGGGGTTGCCCTGCTCCTCACTCCTTTGTTTATATTGAAAAAAATCTGCCAGGGCCTAGATCCAGGCACCCTTGGTGATCAGGTGCACTCTCTGGAACTCCCTACCGAGAGAGATCCCTTTGTATTCCCTCTACTTTTATCATTTGCCATCATGCTAAAGCCTTCTTAATTCTGTCAAGGTCTGTTGCTGAGGCTGATAGTGTTCCAGTTTTGTTTCGGTTTATTTGCTTGCTGGTTATTTATGGTTATTGTGTTG
This sequence comes from Anniella stebbinsi, assembly GCA_029215795.1. Lineage (NCBI taxonomy): Eukaryota > Metazoa > Chordata > Lepidosauria > Squamata > Anniellidae > Anniella > Anniella stebbinsi. The sequence continues at coordinate 356,899,737 of JARDYH010000002.1, read as the reverse complement.
TTTTTAGAGTTTTTTTTTTTTTAAGACAGAGAGATGCTGCTATTTTTCAGTTTGATGTTTTCCAACGGATGTAGTTGTTTTGAGCACTTTCTGGCAGGAATCTGTGACCCCCATTACAATCAATAAATCAAAGTGCCCAGCTTGCAACTCTGGCTAATTTTACTGCAGCGTTGCTACATGCACAGTCAGCAGCTTTTCTGAGCCCTTAATTCCACTGAGTAACTTTCTGCGTATTAATAAAATTTCCTTTTGTATATGCAGGCTGTGATTGCGCTTGGCCTTGCTGTACTGTTCTTGATGGATTGCACTGAAGCTCACAAAACGTGGCACATCAACACCATCCCTGACGTCTCGCCTCCCTGGGGTTTCCATTAATTTTTGCACCCATTATGATAATCCGGCATGCAGAAGATGATAGCAATATTAAATGACCCAGATTTTCTGTGCAGTCATGTGGGATAGTAGGACAAGTTCAGAAACAATTAATTCCAAATGTGTTACATGTCTGAAAAAGCAAACAGCATGGTGCCTCATATATGTATTCATGTATGTTGCCATCTTCTTTTAACCATTGTTACAAAACGGATGTAACAAACTCTGAAGTCTGCCTGTCATGGACAAGAATTGTATTATTTATTGTATATAGCACCTCCAATATAAATTCCCCTTTAAAGAGGCAACAAGGTTCTCTACCCCAAACCTTTCGTAAGTGAAAGGAATCTGGGTGAGGCACTGGCACTTAGTCAAACACGGAAAGCCTTTTGTTTTACAAAACTTCTGAAATTGTTATTAAAAACTTAACAATTAACACTCTGTGATTTCCTGAGTTGTCTTAACTCCTAAACAAATGTCCAACTGTTCCTGCAGGGCCCTGTGTGTTGCCCAAGTAAACTTCTTGATGCTACTCCCAAAATGCTGTTCAATATGGCAGGCTGCCCAGTTCCCTGCTCCTTACAGACATTCTGTCCAACATCGCCTCCTCTTTCTAATCGTCCCAAAATTCCTCCAATGCCCTCCGCTTTTCCTTTTTCCTCCTCCTCCTCCTCCTCCTCCTCCTCCTCCTCCTCCTCCTCCTCCTCCTCCTCCTCCCCTAACCACTCCCAACTGCCACTCCTCCCTTCTCCTCCTTCCATTATCATGACAACCCATGCCACACATTTACACTCTCTAAAGGAAGACATTGTGGGTGTATTGGGTTTCCTATCTGATTTCTGTGAGTAGGGCTATAGGTGTAGGTTGCCCTAAGGTAGGGCTGTTGAACCTCTTTCAGCCAGAGGGCCAAATTCAATTTTGGCAAAAGGGCCACATCCCAGTGGTGGGCGGGGCCAAAATACCAGCATGTTTCAGCATGAAGATCTTACTGCCAGTAACTTGGAGCCTCTCTACATTAAAAAAAAAAATCCCCTCTGCTTTCTGCTTCCATTTTTGATTTGGGATTGCAATTGGCTCAATTAAACGGGCAGTTATGGGTTTGGATTTAATACTTCCTATCTCTGCGTCTTCCGTTCAATTAAATAAAACAGCGCCATCTAGTAGCGGGATTATAGCACAACATTACCATTACCCAGGGCCGATTTTACAGGGGGTTTTTTGTTTTGTTTTTAATAAAGCTGATTAAATCTGTGTTTTCTGAGGGGGGTATTGCTCAGGAGACATCCTGGCTGTTGACGATGTCATGTAAACTTCCATGAGTGGCCAGTCACGAGCATGCTATAAATCGCTCGTTTAGAGAAGCCCTAAGCCTAAGGAGAGCATTTCAACCTTTTAGAATGTGGCAAAAAAATATGCAAAAGCCAGGTAACCACAAAAAGGTACGGGGAGCCTGATGAAGGGGGTGTCGTCTTTTGGGGAACTCGAGAGGGCTGAATTGGAACCACAGGCCTAAGATTTGGCCTAGGATTCAACACCTCTCCCCTAAAACAATACTTGGATTTATCAAAAGCGTGCCAATAGCCCAGAGATGTTGCCATGGGAACCAAATAGAAGGCCAATTGCTTCTTGATACATGATCATTTTGGGAATGTTCTGAAGAGGAAAGCCAATCAGAAAAGGGGGCAGACAACCCACTCCCAGCTAAGGATGAGGTGATCCAGGTGTCTCTGTGTGAAAAGTGGATTGCAGTTTTGATTTGGAGACAGAGAAATCTGAATTTCGACTTTGTAAGCCGGGGTCCCCAACATGTGGCCGCAGAAATCTCCCAGCTGCGCCCACTAAACTCTCCGCTCTCTGCCACCTTCAAAACAGTTATTTTAAGAAAAGCTTTGGAAAATGTTAGAGCAGACTCTTTCTAGCCTCCGGCCTTGATCTTTCTCTCCCCTCTATTTCCCCCTCCTTCCCTCCCAGCCTCTAGACTCACTATTTCTCTTCTCCGTCCACCTCGCTAGCCAGGCCCCCGCAGCAGCCATCATGTGACTAGCCACAGCCTCCGTGGGAACCATTTTGTGGTAATGCCCAAATCAGTTTCTCAAAATCCCAAATGCGTCCACAGGTCCAAAAAGGTTAGGAACCTCTCTTGTGTAAACTGGCCTGTTGGGTTGGGTGCTGTTTTTATTCTGTTCTTGTGCTCTTAATTCTGTTTTTCATGTCTGCTTTATTATTGTTATAATCAGGTTTTTTGGGGTTTTTTTTAATATAATGATTTAGTTCCTACATTTGTAAGCTGCCTTGAGTGCCATTTTCTTGGTAGAAAGGAGGGGTACAAGTCAATCAATCACTCAATCAATCAAACAAATAAGCCAACGACATTTTTAGGGTAATGGCTGACTTTGTTTGCATGACATAACGTGGCTCGTTGTGGGTTATTTAACCCATGATGAACAGCAGCATCCATTTTGCATATCCAGCCCCCACTCAGGGTTGTCATGTCATGCAAACTCACTGAGCATGGGTTATGCAAAGGTTAAACAAGCCTTGCATAACTCATGGTCTTTTCTAACTCTCCAAGTCTGCTTGTCAGATTCGTAGGACAAGCGAACCCCCAGGCAGCAATTGGATATGCAAAACGGTGGCCTCACATAACAGAGCCTTGCATGGGTTATCTATGGTGGGCTGTCGTGTCATGCGAACTGTGTCACTATGTTCCTAGAGATCTGATGTGTAAGCAGTGGAGTTTGTCCATCTGTTGGAATTTTTAAACTTGTGCCTTTCCACCCATGCTCAACCTGTATATTTGTAAATAAACACATAAACAGATATGTAGGTGAGGTGATGCACATGATGCAGCACTCCAAAAACAAAACAAATGACCAAAAATAGCTCATCCAGTTTATAAATTTTTAGATCTAAATAAATAAATAAATTATAAACAGATTTTTAAAATGTGAAACGTTTTGGCATAAAACACCAGCCTCAGTCACTGAAATGTGCCGGAACATTTATGCTGAAACGTTTCACATTTAAATAACGTGTGTGTCTGTGTGTGTGTGTATAATATACATTTATAAATTGGTCATTCGTTTTGTTTTTGGAATAGAGACATATATTACAAAATGCCAGTAAGGTTCCAGTGACCTTCTTCCAAAAGAGACTAACCTTGGGTAAAAGCTGTACCCCTGGAAGTTTTCAGCATTCAGAGAAGTGGAGTGCATGTAACGGGAGCACACGAAGGGATGAAGACAATAGGGGATCCACAGGCTTGGTTTCAGTTGGAGATAAGGATTGTGGTAGGTAATAGCAATTCTTCACACCAGGTAGCAAAATGCCTGTCTTTATGAATGGGGACAGAGGACTTTGTGGCAGCGGTGTGTGTGTGTGTGTATCTGTATTGCTGTGAAGGACGGGACTTCCGGGGGGGGGGATAGTGCCCCCCTCCGGCAAAAGTTCTTGTAGTGCATGCCAAACTACGGTATTTCAGTAATCCTTACACTAGCCCTGTAAGATATTGTCATCCCCGTTTCTCAGGCTGGGGCTCCGAGGCAGATGTTTTCTGAAGGCTACCTAGTGATTTGAGCTGAGAACTGAATCTGAGGCTTGCAGGCTTGCAGACTCACGTTTTGTATTGGCTACACGTCAAGCTGCTCTGTTCCTTCCTGCTGTATGATACTGTGAAATGGCCTCTTTCCCTTTTGGGCAAGAATGTTCTCACTCAACGGAGCCTTTAATGCAGAGCCATGGAAATGGTTCTCTAGTGAAGGTGAGTGGTGTTTTCAGCATTCTATAAAGCCTGAACATTCAGTTAATCCTAAAATTGAGACAAGCTGTAGAAGAAGAGGATTTAGGGCTGAAAGACCAAGGGGAGGGGAGGACACCGGGTACTGGAGTTGGACGCGACTCCAGTATGTGAGAATGTACAATATCTTTACTGCTTTCTTGGTGCGTGAGTAAATTTGCAAGCACCTTAAACAAGATTTTTTTTTTTTTTTAAAAAAACCCTATAATTATTTCTAGGGTTGCCAACCACCAACAAAAGAAAATGTCTTGGCCAGATTTTTTCTCATTAGTGTTGGACAATTAGAGATGTCGCAAGCGCATGACTGGATCCAGGAATCTGGTGGACTCTTCCGCATCCAGCCCCCACTCCCCGAGGGGCTGTCTTCATGGCACCGAGTTGGTGCCGCTCCACTGCCAAACCCCGTAGTATCGCTGGCATGGGGTGACAGTGAGTAATACAGATGAAGGGAGGCAGTGCGGGCCTTCCGGCGGCTATTAGGCTCACTGCCCTCTGCCCAGGCGGATGGCAACCAATCAGGGGTCTAAACCCAGAACCACACAAAAGAGCACTAAAAAACTAAATTCCAAACGTTAGTTTTGGTTAATGTATGTAGTTCTCATGTAACTCACATCTGTAAGTATACACCACTGTACGATCATGCATGTATAGTATGTTCAATGAAAATGCTCAAACATACACCAAATAGGTAGTACAAATAATTTCAAATTTTATCAATATGACTACTATCATGCAATTAATTGTGCATGAATTACATACATACTACAGGAACCCGGTAGACTTGACCTGTTTCGCAAAAGATGCTTTCTCAGAGCCCGCTTATCTAGGACTAAAAGCCATGACGATTCAGGTAGATTCCTGCATTGAGCAGGGGGTTGGACTCGAAGGCCTTATAGGCCCCTTCCAACTCTACTATTCTATGATGCTATGAATTTTATTTCAAGTGTTAGCAACCCGAATTACCTCATCTTTTTATCCTTATTCCACAACATTCTTTTGGTAAGAAAAGGAGCTTCAGTACCAATGAATTGTTTTTAGAAGCAACCTCATATAAAATAAATGTATATGGGGGAGAGAAAACACACGCAGAAACCATTATTTCCTCTGCAAGGCTTAGTAAGTGTTAGTGATACAATTTCTTCTTCTTTAAAGTTTTCCAGTCCTCAGAGTTTTGCAGTGTAGTGTTTGTCTTTTAATGATCATGGAAACCCTCAGGCAATGGGCATGTAATTGAAATGGCCTTTAAGGTTGGTGTGTTTTAGTTCAGCCATTCCAAGTTTTAGTTTAGCCAAAGCGTCTCTACATTAAGGAAAATCACTTTGTTTACCCGGGGCTGTTGTGCTTCCTGGTTCTTTGGCGCGATTGATATGGGCTGCATGGGCTGCATTACACTGGAGGAGAGGGGCGACAACGGGGATGATCCTGCTGTTTCCCTCCCTCCCTGGCATGTGTGCGAAGGAGGGGAGGCGGGAGGAGTCATGTGCTGTAAGTCTGCAACCCTCAGCACACTTACATTGGGAGCAAGTTCCATTGAACACAATGGGACTTCAGAGTATACATATGGGGAACTACTAGCACAAACTAACAGAAAGACGAAGAAAAAAGAATAGCAAGCACAACTCTAATCAAGCATAAGGAAGGGCCTTCCATATTCTTCTCCCTCTGATAGCAGGGAAAGACCTTCCTCAGCAAGTTTATAGCACAATGTCACGGGGGGCGGGGGGGGGGCGGGGGAGACCACGGGAGACGTCCTGTTTGTTTACAGTGTCATGTAATCCACCCGGAAACGTCTATGAGTGGCCAGTCACGAGCTATAAATAGCTTGTTTAGAGAAGCCCTCAACCAGAACCATTTTAATTAATATTAGGCCTACTCTACACAAATAGCAGAAAGAGGGGGGAGAATCCTGAGGGTATAGCTCTCATCACACTCATCTCTAACTATCAGCCAGTCCCACCTCATAATTCCAAAGCCTATGCTGGCTTTCCTTTGCATGCCAGTACAAAGCAATCAGGTGTTGTCTGTAGGGCAGGCGTGGGAAACACGTGGCTCTCCAAATGTTGCTGGACTCCCATCAATTCCTGCAAGCATGACCAATGGTCAAGGATGATGGGAACTGTAGTCCTGCTGTAGGGCAAATGCTGGGAACATTGGGAGGGTTTGGACGACACTTTAGGCAATGGAGGGGGGAATAGGCAACTCAACGTGTGTTATTTTGCTGGTACTCCCCACACGACATGTTGCCTCACCCCCCATCATGCAGCTGAAACCCCCGTCGTCCTTCTGGCAGTCTGTTGCTCCTCCCTCCCTCCTCCCAGGGCTATCCCATCAGCAACTGCAAGTTCTGCCGGCTGCAGAGTAGTGGCTGAGGCACTTTCAGGCACTCCTGCCAGAGGGCTGTATATACTTCTGAAATAACACATGCAACGCGGGAAAATCAGCAGTGGAGCCCTCCACACGACATAATAAGCAACAGGTCTCCAGATAAGCAACGGAGCAGCCCCTTGTTTTTCTCCATTGCTTAATTCCAAAAATTAGCGCACTATGAGTTGTTTGTCCTAGGGTGACCAGATAAAATCCAGGTCAGGGCTCCTGTAACTTTAACAGTTGTAGAGAAAAGGGAATTTCAGCCAGTGTCATTTGTATGCAATTAGTTCCTGGTGAAATTCCCTCTTCATCACAACTGGGCCCTGCCTTCTTTTGTATATGGTCACTCTAGTATAGTGCCTGTAACTTTAACTGCTGTGATGAAGAGGGAATATCACCAGGAACTAATTGCAAACAAATGACTCCGGCTGAAATTCCCTTTTCTCTACAACTGTTAAAGTTACAGGAGCCCTGACCTGGATTTTGTCTGGTCAGCCTAGTTTGTCCCCCTCCAGACGACCGAATAAGCAACGCAACAGACGGTTGACTCTTTACCCCCCCGTTGCTTATCGTGTCGTCCGAACCCAGCCATTGTGTGTGTGAGTGTTTTAACAACATCTTCCACTTCCTTCTACTATTTATTATTCAAAGCATGAACAGCTGCTGCAAGTACAATTTAGAATGCTGTTAATTAGTTTAGTATAAACAGAAAAGAAACCAATGTGCGCCCCCCTCCCCCAAATAAATGAATGAATAAATGTACAGCATCAACAGCTGCTGTGTTTTATCACAAGAACACCTTGTGATTTTGTTTTTAAAAAGGTTTGGAATCATAGTGTGATAGTAAATATTTATGAACACCTATTTTTCAAAAAAGAGTAAAAGGTACCAACAGTTCCATCTTGGCACTTGGGCCAACGGAGTTGAACAACAACAAAAAATACTTTGCCAGTTTTACCATGCATCACACACTTAATAAAATATTAGTTTGCTATAACCTTTCTTTTTACTGGGATGGGAATGGGCCTTTTTTAAAAAAAGGAAAAAAAGGGAGAAAAGTCATGTTTGAATTATAAGTACGGGAAGACATTTTAAGTATTAAAATAGCTGGACTGTGGAAATTGCAGTCAAGGGACTGATGGAGGCCCCTCATTGAATGTTTAAAATAAGAGATGGATTAGGGTGCCTCTACAAGAGGCATTTAAAGCTCTTCAAGGCGCATTTAAAAATTACCTCTACAAGAACAGAGCACAAATCGGGCGTAGAGGCTGTTATCTCCCCGATTATGTGCATTATCGAATGCGCGTTAAATCGCGAGTTTTATTTTGCTCTGTCTGTTAAAGCGCATTTTGACTGTGTGAATAAGCGCTTATGCGCATTAACTACTTGTAAAGCGCATTTTGGACATCTGTTAATGCGCTTCGCCGCCTCTCGCCGCCTCTCGTGCAGAGGGATTAGGCGTAAATGCGCTTCAGCGATTATGCACATAATCGCCTAACCAGGCGCAAAAGCGAATCCTTGTACAGGGGACCTTAGACTAATGTTTGTCAAGAAAGGACATGAGCAGTGCTTCATTTCTTGAAGTATTGATGCTGAGGTGCAAATCTTTGGCTGAGGGCAAAAACAGAAGTTACGCTGGAGATGTTTGGTCCAATCTTCAAACATTTTTTTCCTACTTCATTTTTGTAAATTAAATATTGGTAGTAATTTTGGGTTTATCTGCATCACAGACTTTATTTAGATAATATTATTTGTCCCCAAGGGATCTTGGAAATTGTCATTTCGTTAGGGGAAACTACGGTCTCTAAACTGGGAATTTTCAACACCCTCATAAGAAGAACCCTGTTGGATTGAACCACAGGTCCATCTAACCCAGCATCCTGTTTCTCTTCTGGCCAACCAGATGCCTCTGGGATGCCCCCTAACAGGTGGGGAATATGCCCCTGCTGTTCCCCAGAGACTGGTATTCAGAGGCATGCTACCTCAGATCTTGGAGGTAGCATATAGCCATCATGACTAGTAGTCATTGATAGCCTGACCCTCCATTAATTGTTTAAATCCTCTTTAAAGCTATCTAAGTTGGTAGCTGTCATTACATCTTGCAGCAGTGAATTCCAAAGTTGAACTATGCATGGTGTGCAGGAGCACTTCCTTTTGTCTGTTCTGAGTCTCTCACTATTCAGCTTCATTGGATGAGCCTGGGTTCTAGTATATAAGAATGTCATGTGGATGTGCTATCTTGTTTCCTGAATTAATCAAGAAACACACTGGAGAGGATCAGGGTGAATCTGAACCTCTCCGCCCCTCATGACAGCTGCTTGCAACTCTGGGGAGGAGCGTGCCACATTTTGGAAAGTATTACTACAAGGACAAAGGCAGAGACGAGAGGGACTATAGTAGCATTGTGCGTTCTAGAATTTGCAAAGAATGGAGGGTTTGTTACAGGGATGGGTTCAGGCCTACCAATATTTCGCTCAAAAATAAATAGTGCTATTTCAAAAGATTGAAAAGATGCTTTATTTCAGAGTCCAGATGTGTGGACTTAATATAGACCATGCAGCTGGCCATTAGAAGTTATCGCCCTCAGCAAAGCCTTGGTAAGGCTCAGTTTCTGAAAAGCCTATTTCTGCAAATCACAAAGACAACACATAAAGTAATTGGAGTGGAGATGGGCCTTTTTTTTTTTGTAAACAACACTCAGAAAGCATCTCTACTGTTGGAAAAGTCATATGACAAAGTGAGAGCCAACGGTCAAGGCAAAAACGACTCCGAAGATCTGAGAATCTCCTTTGTGTAGCAGTGTGATGGAAGTCTGCAGGAGAAGATCTCAGTTAACTGATTGGAGGTTCTCTATTTTTTTCTCCCTCCCCACCCCGTTTCCCTTTTTGTGCAGATGAAATCATGCAACAGGAGATCAGGCCTCTTGTTGCTGTGGATATCATTGAACAGCTTCACCGGCAGTTTGCTATCTTGTCAGGTAAGGATGGGCTTCGCTTGCATTATATCTCGATAGACCCCTCCCCTGTAATTGCCTAATCAGGGGAAGCCTGGGGTAATCAGGGGAAGCCTTACTTTTGCTACCAAGTGTCCTGGCTGCTAGGTCTCTTGGTACTCAGACCCTATGATTTAGGAGCGCAACCAAAGAAGATCCCTAGCCTCTCCTTGTAATGGATCTGCAGAGCAAGGATTATTGCCATGCGCTTTTAAGATATGATAGGATTTATGAGGGCTGTATTTGCCGTTCCTTGCGTGCACTGGGCCTTTTTAAGGCCTCCTTTCCACCTGCAGCCCTTTGATCCACCTTCAAAAGGTGCTCCTGAAGATGGTGTGTGTCTTGAAAGGCCTGTGTGGAGGGGGAGTGGATGCATCTATAAGTGGAAATTAGCACAATTCCCCAGTGTGCATAGACACTCTCTAAGTGCATACGCAGGCCTCTTTTGATCCTGGCCATTTTTATTATGCCCAATACAGCGGGTAACAGTGGGGTTTGCTACTCTCTCCTTCACTGGGCCAGCATCAGGTTTGAGGGGCCCTGTTGTGTCTCCCTCGCCCCCATAAGTTTACCAGGTCCCCTTTTATTTCTGTAAAAAAAAAAAAAAAAAAAAAGAGTGGTAGAAGTACTGCAAAGTGAAGAGCAGGCCAAGACTGCAGTGCCTGTCATCTTTTTCCCAGAATGCTCCTGGGCTAGAAACCGTCTCCCTGACATCACATTTTCTATGTAGTGCAGGGAGTGGGGGGTCGTATGGGGGAGTATTCCATCCGGTAACTCCTCATCCGAACACACCCTTGGTGTCTAAATTAGCCTCCACTATCCCCTGCTTTCCATGAATCAGACATGTGAATAAACAAATAAGGCTGCCTCTTAGGCTGACCAGATAAAATCCAGGTCAGGGCTCCTGTAACTTTAACAGTTGTAGAGAAAAGGGAATTTCAGCCAGTGTCATTTGTGTGATGAAGAGGGAATTTCACCAGGAACTAATTGCATACAATTGACACTGGCTGAAATTCCCTTTTCTCTACAACTGTTAAAGTTACATGAGCCCTGACCTGGATTTTATCTGGTCAGCCTACTGCCTCTGTCATGTTACCTTTGGCCCTGAGGCCTATCTATATGACAGACTGAAAGTGGTTTAATGTCATAAAACTTGTAAACTGTAATTCTGTGAGGAGAGAGAGAAGGATCACAATTCCCAACAAGCACGTTATAAAACCAATATAAGCTTGTAATGTAGGGTGACCAGATAAAATCCAGGTCAGGGCTCATGGAACTTTAACAGTTGTAGAGAAAAGGGAATTTCAGCCAGTGTCATTTGTATGCAATTAGTCCCTGGTGAAATTCCCCCTTCATCACAACTGTTAAAGTTGCAGGGGCCCTGCCTTCTTTTGTATCTGGTCTCTCTAGTATAGTGTATGCACCTTTAACTGTTGTGATGAAGAGGGAATTTCACCAGGAACTAATGGCATACAAATGACACTGGCTGAAATTCCCTTTTCTCTACAACTGTTAAAGTTCCATGAGCCCTGACCTGGATTTTATCTGGTCAGCCTATTGTAAAGTAGGAAGGGTCTCTGTTAAAAAGAAGAAACAGGAGGTATAGCAGCTGTGAGTCATGTGTCAGCTGAGGCTGTTGCTGTTACTGTGATAGAGTCCCCCCACCCCCTTGAATGCCCTGGAGAAAGAAAAAAGAATGGCTATCCACCTACTTTCCGTTTCATCGCCCTGTAATAATCTGTAATTATATACAAAGGAGTCTAGTATGCTAGCTGCACCTAAGATTGATACACATCAGGCATTTATGAGAAAAACTGCCACCAAAGATATTAAAGAGACTTTGATTTCCTTAGCGAACGGAAGACTTGTTTTTTTCCATATCTTTAAAATCAGTTTAGTGCCCCCCTTTTTTAAAGGGAAGATGAAAAAATATATGTTTTTTAAAACTGAGAAGAATGGATAATTATTATTTGCCTGAAACCCAGAATTGGTAGCATGATGTTTTCCTGCACACCTTCCCCTACCCAAAGATATACACAGAGTTGGCCAAGACCGCAAAATCTAAAATTTTCACATTTGAGGTCTGTCACTTTTGCACAAAATTAAGACATGAAGAACACAGTAATTGGTAGTGAGAGACATGGGAGGAATGTACCAAGTTCCATGTCATTTCCTCCAGTATATTGTGCAGAGTGTCCAGATGTGCTCTATAAGTTAGGGTGGCCAGGTGATCCTCTTTACAGTCCTCTATTTTGGAGAGCTGGTTTAAAGATAAAGAATCATAAGAAGGGAGATCCTCAGAGGCCTTGAAGTTGCCCATGAATGGCACCTGGACGGTAAACTGAATAGACACACAGATCACGTACTCAATCTTCTCCGCTTTGGTGAGATGTTGTGCATTTCTATTTGAATAATAGCGTTTATTTCAAAATTTGTACATATATATTTGCATATGTAAATGTTATGCAGATTGTGTCCTTCCTCTTTTGCCTTCTGTTTTTGGTGATACATTTCCTTCCCCCCTTTTTGGGGGTGGGGTGGGGTGGAGATGTGTAAGTGGACACCCTAAAGCTATACTAAAATATTTCTGCTGTTTCTTCTTTCCTTCCTCTAGACTCTAGAGGTTGGCAGTTCTAGGGGCAGCTGTACAGGGCTTAGCTCCTTGTGCAGACAGAGCGAGAGAGTAGTGGGATGTGCCTATATGGCACCACTTTGTAGCTGCTTCCCCGATGTGGCTGCAAGTTGGTGGCTGCGTCATTTAAACAATGCAGTGCCACTGTGCAGCCATTATGGGGTTAATAGAGCATAGGGACACCCCCCCCCCCCCGGAGACTTGGTTTTTTTTTCCCCAGCAGTATCTGTGTACTTGCAAATATACAGGCTGAGCAGATGCAAAGCAAGCCAGTACATAGGCAGACGATGATAGTCCAAATGCAGCATGATTAACCCCACCCGCCCCCGAAACAAAAATACACCATTACAGCCCCTGCCCCCTGGATTTTTTCTTGCCAACCAGAATCCTTTAAAACTCTATATTAGTTTGTCTTTCCGTCTCTGGCCCAGATCCCGGAACTGCAAAATTTGTTTCAAATCTCATCCAGGCAGGAGAGGCATGACAGAAATCCCAGTGACTTGAAGTAGCCATTTGCTAAAAAAAGCCTCTGTTGTCCACCATCAAGTACCAGGATATACAAAACCTATTTTGCATAAGCTCAGAGCATGTTTACAATGCTGTGAATGAAAATCCTCTCCACATCTCTCCCTCTGGCAGCTTCTAGTACCGCTGCCAGAAAAGGTTGCCAAATTATTTTCCGACAGCGATCCTGTGCCTTGAACAGCCACATGACATGACATGCAGAAATTTTTCAGATGAAGTTTTTCCCAGCATGGAAATGCAGTGATGGGAGAATCAAAGTTTTGCCATCACAATGATCTTTTGCCTTACCAATACTGAAGGCACATGGGCCCTATTAGAAGTGAAGGGGGAACTGGCAATTTTACCATCTGTAGATTTCGGGATAAGTAATGAGACAAAATGTTTATGAGTATTATTCATTTCCCCAGAGATTCCCAATTTTTTTTTTTTTGGAGTTTGAGACACAAAATTATCTGTTTTTACAATTTAAGTATCTGTAGGTTTTATAAAAATGCAGTAAATTTAGGGGAATTTCTCCACAAAATAAAGACTAATTTTTCAAAGACAGAATTCTCCTGGCAAGTCCTTTTTAGTAAAAAAAAAACCCATTGGAATTATCATTTTAAATGATCTGCTGCCAATCTCAGATTAAATCAAATCAAATAATTCTCTTTTAAAAATCAGCTCTGCCTTAGGAACCTATTAAACAAAAGATGGGGATGACTGCTGCTTTCTGACCGTTGAGACATCTGCAGGAATTTGCATAATCTGTGCACAATAAACACTGCAGCAAGCTTTATTTTAATTTTCCCCTAAGACTGGCAGAGAGAGAGAGAGGTTTGACAGCATTGTGATTTATTTCTCCCATCAGTGATCATTGATAGACATCCCTTTCCACTGGTTAACTGATTGGAAAAGGAGTGATTTGAGAACCCGCTTGCTTGACTGCATTGATCAGTGCTTTAACTTGGCCCTGGTTAATAATGCCAAGTAAACCTAGGTGAATAGACCATTTCGGCCAACGTGCCACAGGTACATTCTGAGGTCTTAGCTGAGCTAGTGCCACTAATGTGTGCGTTTTACCATACATAAGCATTTCTGCCTGTAATTTGGTGTGCTCTTGGGTCTAGGAGGCTCAGGGCTTCTCTAAACGAGCGGTTTATATCACGCTCGTCACTGGCCAGTCATGGAAGTTTGCAGGTCATTTTAACAACTACATGAACTTCCTGCATTTCTCCTGCTCCTCCTCCTGGTTATTCAGCTTTTTAAAAAATGAAATAAAATGTGGAATTCCCGATTCTTCTGAAATATCTCGGGATTTCCTACCGTGTGCTGCTGAAGTGGTGTTACAAAACACCCACTAGAGGGCACTGTCCCATTCAATACAATTGTGCAAGAGAAACAGGAAACAAAACACTGGTAAGCGAATGCGATTTCCTTTTAATCTAAGTTGCGGGATAAAAAGTCTGGTGTAGAGAAGCCCTGAGCTGGGGAGAGTCAGGATGGATGCAGTCTTGACTTGATGGTATAGCTAAGCCTGCGTGACTGTCTCCTGCTGTCAAATGTGCCACAAGCCACTGTTGCCCATGTCACAGGCTGGCTAGTCCTGGCCTTTGATGATGGCCAGAAGCAAAGCAGGGCTTTGCCTTTAACAGGAGGCCTGTGTATGCGTTTGTGATAGGGAATTTCAGCATGTGCAGTATCTCCACATTATAATAATAATAATAACGATTTATTTCTTACCCGCCTCTCCGTCTAGATCGAGGCGGGGAACATTTTCTTCTGCATAAATACGAAAGGGATAGGAGTCCAGTGCCAAACGCAGAAAAAGTGTTCTGAGTAACTCAAATGCTCACCTTCCGTCATTTTGAAAATTCATTCATTTAATTAAGAAGTATTACTCTGCTTTGTAATTTTTATTGGGAGTGGGAGAAAGCAACGCAGCTATATTAAGACTCTGATCTTTCCCGCTCCTCCCATTATCCTCTAGGTCATAGAATTATCTGTCTTGTCCACAAGGTGTCACTAATTCCCTTCTCTCTGAAGGGTGGTTCAACTATATCATACCTAGAATTGAAGGCTGCTTCAAGTAAAGTGTCAGAAGTTCATTACATGGAAATCACTACTGTGCAGGAAATGATGTCAAGCCATTCTGCTTATTTACAAACAATAAAAACAAGAACATTAAAATGGCAAAAATGTTAGGATGGTAAACTGCAGGTTTTAAAAGGCTAAATTGAAAAGATGCAACTTTGCGCCCTTTCTAAAGGTGAAGAGAGTGGAGGCCAATCGTAGTTCTTGCGGGAGGGCATTCCATAGTTTGGGAGCAAAACAAGAGAAAGCTGTTTCGCGCATGCCCAACCAACGGGTCTCTGCAGGTAGTAGCACCCTCAAAAGGAGGTCTCCTGCAGATCTCACAGGCAGGTTCATAGTGAGATAGGTGGTCCTTTACATAGCCAGGTCCTAAGCTGTTTAGGATGTAATTCTATGCATATTTAGACATAAAAAGTCTACAACTCCTAGCATTCCCCAGCTAGCCAGTTGTAGGACTTTTTTTAGTCTGAACATATACAGGATTGCACCCTTAGGACTTTGAAAATTAAACCGAGAATATGCTCAGATACACCTGTTTTTCTCTTGTCCTTTTGACCATCTCCCTCTCTCATCTGCTGTAGGAAGCCAGGCCCCAGGGATACTGTTCTGCAGTCTGGGAAGTGTGGAAGATGAAAGGAGCATGGGTGGAAACCCTTTGAGAAATCCACAGCTCCTTCATCTCTCAGGGCTTCTCTATACCAGGCAACTTTACTGGGGCTTCCGGATTCTTTGTGGGATTAAGATTGACCCTTTATACACACTTCTTCCCTGCCCCCCCCCCCAAGGGATTTCCTTTCTCTGCAAGTTCTATGTGTTTCATTATACAGCCACTAGATGGTGTTGTGGTATAGCTGCAGTTATATTGCAATTCCATTATTACCCGGAGCAATTCAAACCACCCTTTTAAAATAGTGCACTTTACCCGTTAGAAATAAAGCTACAGAAATGGTCACAAAGCATGGGAGAGGCCCTGGAAGTGACAATGTCATGTAAAGGACCTGCAAACTTCTGTGAATAACCAATCATGATCGGAGGATAAAAGCCTGGTGTAGAGAAGCCCTCAGTTCAAAATATAATTTAAAGGGAAAGGAGGAATCTCAATTGTAATTTCTTAATCAGAGGCATGAATTATATGATCCCACGTTCCTGAATTTGTGCATATATATGTGACTAGATGCCACTGTGAAAGTATGTGATTTGGTCTAGCAAACAAGAAACCTCAGTTGAATTTTCGTGGCGTTCTAACCTGTAGTTTATTTCAAGCAGATCTATTATTATTATTATTTGCATTTTTATACTGTCCTATAGCAGAAGCTCTACAGGCAGTTTACAATAATTCATAAAAATACAACAACATTACAAAATAGAACATTATGATAAAAACAGTCTAAAAAACTTTAACATACAAAATTTAGAACAATTTAAACAGCTAAAAACAATTTCACTAAACATTTTTAAAAAAATAATAGACCTGTTCAAGATAGCAGACATAAATGCCCTAGCATATGCCATTAAATGTTTGGAAGTAGAGGGCAGTCTTAACCTGGTGCTGAAAAGAGGACAATGTCGGTGCCAGGTGGGCCTGAGTGAGGAGCTCATTCCGTAGTTGGGGGCTGCCACTGAGAAGGCCCTTTTTCTAGTTGCCGCCTTCTGAGCCTCCCCGTCAGATCATTTGTGATACAAGCTAGAATATTCTCTTGCAGGAGGAAGAGGGAAAGATGGGGCACCAATCATCACCTTCCCCGAGTATGCAGGTTTCAACGAGATCCCTGATGAAGATTTTCTGAATGTTGTGACGTATTTAACTAGCATTCCCAGGTAAGTCTGAAACAACCTTTTACCAAAGCTTTTGGGCCCAGCTTAATTCACTGCTTTTTTTTTTCCAGAACATGTCCAAATGACACCTTCTCATGCTTCCCATTTTTGTGTATTCCTTCTCTGCCCCCTGTCGCACCACTCCCTTAGGGATCCCTTCCCTGAGACTACGGGTACGTTTGTGGTGTTTGAGAGGGGCTGTATCCTTTCACTTCAAACCTTGCCCCTTTTCAAGCCCAGAAAACGGAAATACGGCTTTTCCTACCAGACTCCACTCTCAAGACCGTTGGCACCATATATCCCCAATAATATACCTTCTGTCTCACATTGACTGTCTTGAATGACAGATACCACACTGAATGACGATGAACAAAATAAATTACTATTTATTAATAACACTTTAAAACAGTAGATAAGATGTTTCTGTGCATGTTCAAGGAAGTACTGAAATTTATTGTTTCTATTTTTATTATATCTATCCTATTCTCAACTCCTCCCTCAACCTCTAACCCCAAAATAGCAAACAACGCATCCCTGCACTCTCTGACACTAACTAACCCTCTTCTAACCCTCTCCAATCAACTCCTATTTAAAACACTGTCATTTTATGCTCTCCACCAATCAGTCACCAGCACATCAACATTCCATTCATTCTCTCCCTCTCCCCCCTTAACTCATTTACCGTATTCACTCTATATATTTGACATTGACAACATTACCATATATACACCTACTTGTAAAATGCATTACATCACATGGCCACCAACATTACCACCAACCTGCAAAATACATTATATCACATAAGCAGGTAGTCCCCCCCTGCCCCCCAGGCCCAATGGTGTTCCAGTCCTTGGCAGCCATATAAGCTGGTGGGACTCATAACCTGATGGGAATGATTCATCTTTCGCGAGCTCAGTCCATAATACGTTTTTTAAAGAAACAAAAACTCTTTATGGGTAAAATCTGTCCATAACCTTTGTGAAGGCAACATCGTGTAGCCAAACAAAGTTCAGGTTGAAGATGAAGTTTATATATATGAATCCCAGGTGATGTATATACTTACTTGCTTATACTACTGAGGTGAACTGTTTTTCAGGAATAAGTACTGATGAGCTTCGTCTATAAAGTTCGTAAATTCAAAATAGGAAAGTGGTTGAGTTTGATGCTGATGAATGCGGGAGTCCATGTCTGCAATTTCTATACCTATATTTGAGGACATACTTTGGGGGTGATGTCAGTTTCTGCTACTTTGCCTTTTGTGGAGCTACAACATATTATACGGTTTATTTTGATCTGTGCAAGGAGCTGTTCGTTGTCCAGGACATAAAGCTGTCACCAAAACTTGTATCCTTTTGTTGAGTTCTTCTCCAGAATGTATAGAGTCTTTTTACCCTGCATCGTGATATTACTTTGGGTCTTTCCTACCCTCTCTACTCATCATTGTTTGCTGCTGGCAGGGGCAAGAACATGCTAATATCATGACACAGGATGAATAAGTCTGCAAGAACAGTGGAAGCAGCTCTTTGTCATGAGTAATGTGTAGCTCTGTGGATTTTTAAAATTGATACTGCCTGTTGTATTGATATATTTCATACGTTTTTATACTGACATGATAGAAGTGTGATTCAGCGTTGTGTGGGATTCTATTAAGAGTTTCTGTAGTGGGTGACATTATTAGGTCCCGTAATAGTGTTTCCAGAGTAAATATGGGGACAGAGTTGATACCTGGGTTTGTATCTTTTTTTTTTTTTAATGTGGCCTGTTGTTGCTAGTGAGTAGTTGTTTTAGGTTGGGAGCCTATCTATAGGTAAATGCAGGCCTACCACCCAAGACCTGTGACAGGAAAATGTCATGGTCCACGATATAGTGGTCACTGATGATACTGAGTAGTTTTAGCTGGGAACTGTAGGTGTCAAAAATGGCATTCTGCTGTTTTCTCGTCTGGGTCCTGCATTAGATTGTTCTTGGGTACATATTTGGCCTTGTCAATCGGTTCTCTCACTTGATTGGGTAGGTATTGTGGCCTGACGAATACCTGATTTAGATCCTTAAATTGTGAGCCTTTGTTTGGCGCATCTGAACAGATAGAGTTATATCATAGAGCATGGCTGTAAACAATGGATCATGTGGTGCGTTCTGAGCGGAAGCTGTGAGCACGTAAGTACATATAGCGCTCAGTTGGTTTCCTATATAAGTTGGTACTTATATGACCATTATGTAGTTGCATAGTCGTGTCCAGAAAGTGAACCGGTTGTGTGGATTGTTCAAGGCTTAGGTTGTGGGTGGGGTGAAAAGTTATTGAAATCCTAGTGGAACTTCATTAGGGCCTCCTGTCCATTTATCTGGACTCATGGACAGGAGGTCCTGACAAAGTCCCACACTGTTCTCCTGTTCTACAATTTCTCCATTGGATTTTAAAAATTATTAATTTGAAACATTTTTAACCATAAGAAGATACGAAGAGCCATGCTGAATCAGACCCAAGGGACCATCCAGTCCAGCATCCTGTCCACACGGTGGCCAGCCAGTTGCCTGTGGGAAGTCCACAAGGGAGACATGAGTGCAATAGCTCCATCTTGCTCTTGTTTCTGAGCAACTGGTATAGAGAGTCATACCATCTCTGATACTGGAGGAAGTATATTATTGTCATGATCAGTAGCCATTGAAAGTCTTCTCTTCCATGAAGTTCTCTAATCCCCGTTTGTTGTATTTGCATTTTTCTAATTTTAAAAAATCAAATAATCCCCTTTGAAAGTCATCCAAATTGGTGATTACTGCTACATAATAATAATAATAATAATAATAATAATAATAACGATTTATTTCTTACCCGCCTCTCCGTCTAGATCGAGGCGGGGAACAACAACATGATAAAATACATAAAACTAATTAAAACATGACAAATATTATTAAAACTGCATTAAAACATCTTGTGGTAGCGAATTTCATAGTTGAACTATGCCCGGTGTGAAGTAGTACCTCCCCTTATATGTCCTAAATCTCCCACCATTTAACTTTATCAGATAACCTCCAGGTTCTAGATTATGGGAGAGGGAGAAACCCATATCCCTGTCTGAATATAATAAGAAGAGCCCTGCTGGATCAGACCAAGAGTCCGTCTAGTTCAGCACAGCTTGGATAGCTCCTTTAGCGTTCTGACTGGTTCTGAATGAAACCCAGAGTGGATTCACTGCCCTACTAACATTGGAGCCACCAGCCTCCACTGTGGGAAACAGGATCCTGAACTTCTTCTGTTCCTATGTTTAGAAAAACTCATTGGGGAGGATGCAGGGGCAGGAAAGGCACTTAGTAGTGACTAATAGCATTGGTGCCTGGCAAATTGTCCTGGGGGCGATGTTCTACACCCATGAGAGCCACCACAGAGGAGGCCCTAACCCTGGTAAACCTTGCCCCCACACTACCAAAGCAGATATATCCTCATTAGTAGGGTGACCAGATTTTGGAAAGCAAAATCCAGGTCCAAAATGGCCACCCCACCTAAGCAGCCCCCCCGAACATAAAATAAAAAAATTAAAAAGGCCGCCTGCCATGCGGCCAACAGACACCCCTGCCACCCCCCACCAGAAACAACCCCCCCCAAGCCACCCGCCCCCCCCAAAACCCAGCCCGGACCTACCGGGTCCTCCGCTGCCACCACCGATCTCCTCCACTGCCTCGTGACCCCCTGCAGCCCCCTCACCCTTCTTGCCCTGCTCCTGGGCTCCCTGGAGGTATCTGAGGAACAGCAGCAGCACGCAAAAGAGGAGGAAGAGCCTGCTTTAAAATGCCCGCGCTGCTCCCCGGCCTCCGCAGGAAACAAGTGCTCAGCATTAGGGAGCGTCAACAAATTCCTTGTCTGGTGGCTAAAGCAGTTAGCCACCAGACAAGGAATTTGTTGACACTCCCTAACGCTGAGCACGTTTCCTGCTGAGGCTGGGGAGCAGCGCTGGCAGGAAAGAAGTGCTCAGTGTTAGGGAGCGTCAACAAATTCCTTGTCTGGTGGCTAAAGCAGTTAACCACCAGACAAGGAATTTGTTGATGCTCCCTAACACTGAGCACCTCTTTCTTGCCGAGGCGGAGCAGCAGGCAGGAAAGAAGTGCTCAGCATTAGGGAGCATCAACAAATTCCTTGTCTGGTGGCTAAAGCAGTTAGCTTTAGCCACCAGACAAGGAATTTGTTGACGCTCCCTAATGCTGAGCACTTGTTTCTTGCAGAGGCAAGGGAGCAGCGTGGGCATTTAAGGGCGGGAGGAGAGCTGATCCTTTCCCCGGTTTGCTCCCGCAGTCCCCCTGTCGGCCCAGATTGCCCCAGTTTTCCCGGTTAGGACCGGGAAATCCAGGGCGATCTGGTCACCCTACTCATTAGGACTTCTCTAGAAGATGTCTATCTCTAAAGAGATGTTGCATATTATGCCCCAAAGTATGCAGTAGA
Organism: Anniella stebbinsi; assembly: GCA_029215795.1. Taxonomy (NCBI): domain Eukaryota; kingdom Metazoa; phylum Chordata; class Lepidosauria; order Squamata; family Anniellidae; genus Anniella; species Anniella stebbinsi. Next base: position 356,878,733 of record JARDYH010000002.1, on the reverse strand, counting down.
TTCCTGACACTGAGATTTTAAAAAGAAAATAAAGTTTGGGAGGGTGGAATTGAAAATGGAGAAGCGTGTTGTGGGGGTTATACGAGGGTTTGTTTAACCCTTGCGTAATCCAAGGTCCCTGGGTGTGCATAACAAACTGCAGCTGGGTGTTGAATATGCAAAATGGCTGCCAGCATGCACTATAGCCTATGGTGGCTTAAATAAGCCATGGTGGACTGTGGCACGTGCTGGCAGCCATTAAATAACCCATGGTGGGGTGTGACACAAGATGACAGCTATTAAATAAGCCGCAGTGGGCTGTGCCACATGGCAGCAGCCATTAATTAAGTCGTGATAGGCTGTTGGATTATGCAAACCAGCCCAGTCTCTGGTCATAGATTTCCTAGGCCCTATTGCTCCCTCTGTAGGTTTCCATGCCATAGGATTTAAAACATGTTTGACTTCGGTTTGGACCTTTGGTGGGAAAAGCTGCTGGGATGTGTGTGTGCACGATTGTGAGAGGAAAAGTTGTGAGTGAGTAAAGAGTTAAGCACCTCTTTCCCTCCCCCATTGCTTCTCTACTCTAAGTTTCTCCTCCGCAAAGCTGCTTTTCTTAAACAAAACCCTACAGTATTCAAGTCTCCCGTGCAAGTGTTTATCTAAAAGATAGTTGCCCCCTATAGAGATCAGTTAGACACTACTACCTTCAGGGAAGGCCTTGCCATCTTTGCCACACCTGCAGAGTCCGTTTGGTAACAACATAACAACGGGCCTTCTTCGTGGTAGCACCCTCCCTCTAGCATGACCTCCTCTCTGCAATATGTCAGGCACCGACGATCATGTGCTTTCAGTGATAACTAAAAACTAAGGTGTTTACCCTGGCTTTCCCTAAACATTAACTTATCTAAATGCTGTTACACTTAGGCTGATCAGATAAAATCCAGGTCAGGGCTCATGTAACTTTAACAGTTGTAGAGAAAAGGGAATTTCAGCCAGTGTCATTTGTATGCAATTAGTTCCTGGTGATATTCCCTCTTCATCACAACTGTTAAAGTTGCAGGGTCCCTGCCTTCTTTTGTATATGGTCACTCTAGTATAGTGCCTGCACCTTTAACTGTTGTGATGAAGAGGGAATTTCACCAGGAACTAATTGCATACAAATGACACTGGCTGAAATTCCCTTTTCTCTACAACTGTTAAAATTACATGAGCCCTGACCTGGATTTTATCTGGTCACCCTAGTTACACTTGTAATGATGTATTGTTTTCTGCCTAGGACTATAGTTTTAGCAACATCTCAAGTAACTAAAACTACGAATAGGGAGGCTATTGTATTATCCCTTCCCTCCCAAAATTCAAGGCAACATCCACCTTGAACACCAAACTGTTATAAAAATCTCTGTTTTAGCCCCTCAAATACTTCCCTGAATTACTGGTTTACCCACAAAGGTGAAAGTGAGTAGGAATGTCAGGGGCTGTCTATACGCGCTTAAAGCCCCATGGTGGCTGCAAATCTGCACTGTGTCAGTTATTTGACGCAGCCGCAGATTTGCAGCCACCGCAGGGCTTTTCTGCAAAGATGCGCAGTAAAAAAGTTGGGCACTTACCCTGACCTTTTCAGTGGGAGCAAAGTCACCCCGGCTTTTCCGCCATCTGACCTTGCTCCGTGGCCGATCTGGGGGGAAGTCCTGGCAGAAGGTGACCTGCAATTGGTCACCAGAAACCAGGAAAAGAGTGGGGAGGAGGCTCCAGTACCTGGATGACTGCCGGAAACCCTTCGCTTACCTGATGCCACCTTGGGTAAGTGAAACCATGGGGTTTAGGAAGAATGCAGTGCCAACTCAACGCCATGCCAACAGCCCCTCAGTCACAGTCCCGCTGCCTCCCACCCCTGCCAAGACCTGGGGTGGGAGGCAGCAGGACTTCCCTTAAGATGAGATTTCTGCAACTTCCCTTGGAAGGAAGTCTATACATTCTGCAGTTTGATTGATTGATTGATTGATTTACTGATTGATTACATTTTTATACCACCCGATAGCCGAAGCTCTCTGGGTAGTTCACAGTAAACAAAACTACAAAACACAGCATAAAATCCGATATAAAACTTTGAAGTTTAAAACTACAGTATAAAAGCAAAACCAGAATAAAACTTCACAGCAATGCAGAGATTTAAAACACAATAACTTTTTTAAAACAATAGAACTGAAAGTCTGAAATGCGCAGAGTTAAACTGTGTGCTATGTTCAATGTGCAGCATGTAGCTGATCCTTTTTCCTTTAGTGTAAACAACTGGGGTCCTGATTCGGGACTACTACACATGAGGAGGGGGGTTAAACCTTCCCACCCAGTTACTTCCCACTGTCCATATCTGCCTCCTCCCAGCAAGGAGGCTAAAGACAGGGAAAAGCCAAACTGGTGCCAGCGGAGATTCCCCCATTCTTTATCTCCCTTCACTGTGGTGGCTGTGGGGAAGCCACTGGGTGAAATGGGTTAACCCTAACCCCGACCTGTGTGTGGATCAGGACCTTGCATGCTTACACTGAAGTTTTTTAAAAAAGAATCAGCTATGTGCTCTGCAATTAATGTAGCATATAATTTAGCCCTTAGGGGTTAGGGAAATATACCTCATACATGCTCAAAAGTATATTTCTTTATTACATAATATTGCTCTCAGCAGCTTTCAATACCATTGACCATGGTACCCTTCTGGATAGGTTGTCTGAGCTGGGATTTGGAGGCACTGCGTTGCAGTGGTTCCGCTCCAACTTGGATGGCCGATTCCAGAAGGTGGTGCTGGGGGATTATTGCTCTGTGCCGTGGCATTTAAGCCATGGGGTTCCACAGGGTTCTATTTTATCCCCTATGCTGTTCAACATTTACATGAAACTGCTGGGAGAGGTTATCCGGAGATGTGGGCTGAGGTGTCATCAATATGCGGATGACACTCAGCTCTACCTCTCCTTTTCATTAAACCCAGGTGAGGCAGTAGCTGTTCTGAATCAGTGCCTGGGCACGGTAATGGACTGGATGAGGGCTAATAAACTGAGACTCAATCCAGACAAGACGGAGGTACTGTTTGTGGGTGGTTCGTCTGTCCGGCTAGGTGATGTTCACCCTGTTCTGGAGGGGGCTGCACTCCCCCTAAAGGATCGGGTCTGTAGTTTGGGGGTGACCCTGGATCCAGAACTGTCACTTGAGGCACAGGTGAACTCAGTGGCAAGGAGCACCTTTTATCATCTTGGGCTGATATACCAACTGCACCCTTATTTGGACAGAGATAGCCTAGCTACAGTGATCCACGCTCTGATAACCTCTCGTCTGGATTACTGCAATGCGTTACATGGGGCTGCCTTTGAAAACGGTCCGGAAACTTCAACTGGTACAAAACAGGGCAGCCAGACTGTTAATGGGGACTGGCCAATGAGACCACATTATGCCAGTCCTTTTCCAGTTTCACTGGCTGCTGGTCCAGATCCGGGCGCAATTCAGAGTGCTGGTATTAACATTCAAAGCCCTAAACGGTTTGGGGCCAGGTTATCTGAAGGAACTTCTCCTCCCATATGTACCTGCCCAGACCCTAAGATCATCCTCGGTGGTCCTTCTCTGTGAGCCCCTGCCAAAGGAAGCGAGACAGGTGGCTACTAGGAGGAGGGCCTTCTCTGCTGTAGCACCCCAGCTGTGGAATGAGCTCCCCAGAGAGGTTCACCTGGCATCTACATTATACTCCTTTAGATGCCAGGTGAAGACCTTTTTATTCTCCCAGTGTTTTAACAGTTCTTTATTTTGATTTTTAACCTGTTTAAATTTGTATTTTAAATCCCTATCAATTTCTGCATGGCTGCTCGGTTTTTATCAGGTTGTGTTTTATACTGTATTTTAAATTATGTTTTTATACTGTCATTGTTTTATATTTGAATGGTTTTTATGGTTTTAATTTTGTAAACCGCCCAGAGGGCTTCGGCTATTGGGTGGTATAAAAATGCGGTAAATAAATAAATAAATAAATTCATGTCTTTTACTTGAAGAACAGGCATAGCCTAAGATGGGAGGCGGCATGTCTAGAGAAGGAGGGATGGAGCGACTGGACCAAGACCAGCAGAAGCTGGCGGGGAAAATTGTCTGTATCAATCTAAATATACTCGACGTCCTCCAGTGGTTCCGTCTTTAGTTCAGGGAAACGACACCCTCTTGGTCACAAGGGAACAGCCTCTTGCAGATCAACACCAAGTGGATGGGGCTTTCCCTAAATTAAAGGCATCCTTTCTTGGAACCACAGAATGGAAGTCCGTGCAAGTTCACATTTCCATAGACTCTTCCTTGGTTTTCTTATGTGTGATGGAAGGGACAGCAATACAACACCTTACCACTCACTGCGCACATGTGTCCTAATGAAAAGCCGCATGTGAGCATAACGTTTGCATAGTGCATAGAATCCAGTGTGCAGGCCTGCAGAGTGCAAGCCACACTCCAGATAAGACCCGAGAAATGGCATAAGATTCGGTCAATTCTGCACTGGCTTTTATATCCTATTCAGATGTTACACCCAGCAGCCGTAGAGATCGGACAGGTATGTTGGGTGGGCTGGGAAGGCAGTCACAGTCTCGAGGGGAGAAATTAACCCTGAGTATTGTCCAGATCGGGCCCAATTCTTTTACTAAAGCCAGTGGGATCTCTGTTTACCAGCAGGAAGCACGTAGGTGATGCCAAACGGTTCCCGTTGCCCTGTTTTGTGGAATCTGCAGCAAAGCAGCCGAAGAGATCTGCTGGATAAACGATTCATGTTTTGTGGAAGCTGCTAACCTGATGCCAGGATAGAAGGGGGTGGGGGAGGAAAGGAAGGAAGGAAGGAAGGGCAAGAAAAAATTGGTTTTCATCTCCCTGCACATACGGTTTGCGTCTAGTTCAGTCACACTCTCCGCTGTCTACCCTGCTTGTTAATAATGAGTTTGGAACGTGCCATGAAAGCTGTGCTTTTGCTGCAGTACTGTGGCTTGGAACAGGGCTGCCTCCGTGTAACCCCATATACCTGCTTTGGATATTTTGCAGTCTGGAGGCTGCCAGCATCGGATTCATCATCATCATAGACAGACGGCGGGACAAATGGAGCGCAGTAAAGGCATCCCTCACACGAATCGCAGTAAGTACCTGGAATGCATTGATTTAATTTATTGCCCTCGCCTTCTGCGGATTGTGCCTCTGTCACGGTGTGTCGTTGACGTTGTCTTATGTCGGCTGCGCTCTTTCGGCTGCTCAAGCGGTTCCCTGCCCTCCCCTAGAGATGACTGCCACTGTTGCATGCGAAGAAGCTGAGACTGCCAAGGCAGAAGTGCGGAGAGGTGCCTGCCTTGCTTCCTATTGAATGAGAACGAGATAGTTCCAGCAAGACCTAGAAAAGGGCATGGCTATTTCTATAGTATGCTGTAGGGTGCAAACCGCTTTACAGTTCTAATCTTATTCAGAGCCGGAGTGGTGTAACTGGAGTGGAGCAGGTTCAGCTGAGGACACCCACCCCTCCTCAGCTCAAGCAAGCGTCTGCCGGTTGGCCTTGTTCCGCTACCTCCACCCCATCCTGCCAAAGCAAAATGGGAATAAGAACACGAACGAATCTTTCATAATTGTAAGAGGTCCAAATCAGAGATGACATGGGAGACACCACCATAGTATTTGTCTTCAGAACCGGCATGGGGGGCTCTGAATTTGACTGGAGCCACAGCATGTGTGTGCATTCTTAACTCTTCCCCTGCATGCTGAGTTGCCAACCTTCCCACATTCGCGCACCTGACCTGCTGTCCCAACCAGAGGGGAAAAGATACCAAGTCCATTTACCTTTCTCCCTATAGGGAGGGAAATCATTTGGATTGGGCAGTTTTTTATGGTGAAAATGCCTTGCAGGGGGGTAAGGGCACTCCATTACTTGCTGTGCCACTGCTCTGATCAAATCTGGGATGTGCCACAGCAGCATTAAAATAAAAAAAGGGAAAGCATCAGGAAACATACCACGTCCCTCCCATACTGCATCCATGCGTTGGGAGCAGAAAGCCCTACTGCCAATCTTTGGCATCCCCAGTTAAGAGAAGTTACCCTCTTGACTCGCCCTTTCAACTTCGTTTTTACCAGTTCTCTCATTTTAGAGAAGTTTCCTCTTTTGAAGTCTAATGTGACTTCCTTGGACTTCCTTGGCAATTGTCAACTTTTTATATATGTGTGTATGTGTGTATACACACACACACACCATCTGATATTAAATCTGAAAGCGTTGTGGTCACTGTTTCCAATGCTACTGTTTCTACCACTGAGCCATGGAGGGGCCGTGGCTCTATGGTGGAGCACATATAAATTCCCAGGTTCAATCCGTGGCATCTCCAGGTAAGGCAAGGAAAGAATCCTACCTGAAATCACAGAGAGCTACTGCCAGTCAAGGTTGACAACACTGGGTTAGATGGACTCCGTATAAGGCAGCTTCCTGTAGTCCTATGAATCAGTGGAAGGTAGCTTCACCTATTCAAAGAAACATCAACTCAGCACATTGCTAAGAAACATTAGGCACATCTGTTTCTGGTCTCTTTTAGCGACTGGCACAAAATACAGTTGCCTTCATATAGCCATGACTAAGAGCTTCTGTAGATTAAAGGGAAATCACATGTGCTTACTGGCACCTCTCACCCGCAATTACAATGAGCTGAATTACACAGAAGAAGAGGGGCAACCACGTGGTCTGTAACTGAATGGTGAAGCAGCCTCTAGCGGGTGTTTTGTAGTGCAAATTTGACAGCACACAGTAGGAAATCCCAAGGTATTTCAGAAGAATCAGGATATCCAAGGTTTTTTTTAAAAAAAATGGAACAACTGGGGGAAGGAGCAGGTGACGTGCAGGAGGTTCATGACGTTGTCAAAATGACCTGCAAACTTCCCTGAGTGGCCAGTCACGAGCGTGCTATAAATCACACATTTAGAGAAGCCCTAAGTATATACTTGGATTTTTGTTGTGGCCGTCATCAGAGGCACTCTCACCATGGGAGATCAGGTTGTTGGCCATTGGGGATAAGGGCTCCCTTGGTTGTAGTGTACTTGACACATAAACTGTCCTCTTTGGGGCATCTGGTAAAAACATGTTTATTTTCCCGGTCCTTCCCCCAAGTGAGTTTTCTTGATGTTTTTAATGCCCTTGTTACTTTGGTTTCAGTCTTGCTGATTATGTTTTGATTGCTTTTTATGGGTGGTTTTATGGATGTTATATTCTGATGTAAGTTGTTTTGGACAACTGATTGGAAAGACAGGGTATATAAATGTATTAAATAAATCAACAACTGAATATCAAGGGTGTTGCGTGGGCAAGATCCCACTTAAAATTCAATTAAAAACATGCAAGAATGAAAGCACGTTGCAAGTGAAACCTGATAGATGAAAGATGATAAATTTAATACATAAATAAAATTGCAATACATTCTTAAATCAATCTTTCATAATGAAAGAGGACATGTGTCTGTCAGTGCCATAGCTCTAAGGTCATGAAACCTAATCACCTGAAACTTGGTGTGCAAACTATGGGGATCCCAGGGATGGGCAGGTCGGGATTGTTTGGTTTTTAAAATTCATCAGTGAATTTTAATGTGCCAGCATCTACAGTCCCATCTTCAGTCACTAGGTGGCAGATGTTCCTAAGCAGTGCATAGCTTTGCAGCCAATACAGTTTGAAGCCAGGAGGAAATAGATCCAGGAACAGAGTTATATGGCTACCCCCTAATCCCTGCTGTGGGGCTGCCCCTCTCAGGGGAATGCGGTGGGCAGACCCTTCCCTCAGGAGGCTATAGGTGTACACCATGGCAGGGGCAGACAGGACAGGTGCAGTGTTTAAACTCTGATATCAGTGTAAGTTTTCTTGAAGGCTCTAGCGTATCAGACTAAGGGCTCTTTCAACATGTGCAAAACCAGCTCTATTCACTAGTTAAATGAATAAAATAAAAGTTCTCTTCTACTCCTCAGCTTGGCTGACCTTGGCTTCAAGGAAGTTTCTCTGAGAGAGTTTGCATATACTTTATACCTCATCCCTGTTCCTAACTGCCACAGCTTCTGTTCAGGGTCTCATATTTTCACATCTCTTCTAGGGAGCATTTCCCGGAAATTTGCAGTTGGTCTTCGTCCTGCGTCCATCCCGTTTCATCCAAAGGGCAATCGCTGACATCGGCATCAAACTCTACCGCGATGACTTTAAAATGAAGGTACCGGTAAGCACTTTTTTGTTGCTGGCAACCGTAGCTTCCCTTTCTAACCGTCAGCTATCTAACTTTCTCTCCTTCTCTTCCCCCTTGATGTTGCACCTGTCAGAACTAAAGAATCCATCCAGCAAAGATAGGCATCTGTGACTGTTTTTTTACCCACGTGTAATATGCGGATACAGAATGCGGTGAGAGATTAAAGGCACAATCCTAGGCAGGTTTAGATGAGGAAAAGTCCTTTAACAGGAGACTGCTGGCTGGGTGATGCTGGGAGGATTTTCTTCTGTCTAAACATGCATAGGATTGCATACCTGGGCAGCAGACTCCTGGATTGTAATTATTGGCAAGATATGTGTTCGTGTGGGTGCCATGGTTTGGAATATTCCCTGCATGTTAAACGACAACAACGACAATCCCAAAAATGACAGCCAAGCACATCAGTGAAAAAGGTTAAGTGTAACCAACTCCCTGATGTGTTAGTTTTCTTCATGCAGGGAATATTCAATAGCATGCAACACGCACACACCAGCCCCGCAGTCTGAATGGTCTAATCCAGTTTACCATTTCATTTTGCATAATGTTCAGTAGGCCTCCTAGGGTACCTCTAGACTGTCGCTTTTCCCCGCAGTAGCTTCGGAGTGGCGGCAGGTGGATTACATGACACTGCCGCCACTCCGAAGCTACTGCGGGGAAAAGCCCCAAAGCTCTGCTCTAAAAAAGTCGGGCATTTACCCTGACTTTTTCTAGCTTGGAGCGGGCTGGGCAGGGAAGGGGATGGACCAGCGAGCCATAAGCTCGCTGCACCGTCTCCGCAGTCCTTCCCCTCCCCCATTTAAAAAAATAATTTTAAAAACCCACTTACCTTGGAGTAGGCAGGAAAACCCTCCGTAGCGCTCGTTTCGCTGAAGATGGGTGGAAGGCGCGTCACTGTGGGGCATGCCGCCTGCTGCCAGCCACTGTGCGGCGGAAGAGGCACCATGAAGAGGAGGGCCTAGTCGTAATGGGAAGTTTTCAACATTCATTTTGATCACGAACCGACAATTCTTATGTTATCAACCCTGTTATAAGCTTCAGTTTCTGCTTCAGCTAGAAAAGCGCGATCAGATGCATTCAGTCCTGCTGCAAGGTTGGTTAACACCCTATGGTAAGCGGGAGCAGCAGAGCTTTGGAGCTGGGCTCCACTTATTTTCAAAAGGTCCTAAACCTCTATACAGCACCAGTTTTCTGCTGCAATCTTGAGCAATTAAACATGTTGGGGATTAGAGCTGCTCAAGCTATCCTTAGGAGGAGAAGGAGTTATTAAATTTCTTGGATGCCTTTCTAAACATGCCCAAAACACTCAAGGCAATTTACAGTGGGATTAAAACAAACAACATTTAAAGCAGCTACAAAAGGGCTCCTGCAGCTTTAACTGTTGCGATGAAAAGGGAATTTCACCACGTTCTGCATGCATACAAACGACACCTGCTGAAATTCTGTTTTCTCTACAACTGTAAAAGATACAGGAGCCCTGTCCTCCTTTCCCTATGGTCACCCTATTAAGCAGAGCCCTGCTGGATCAGACCAAGGGTCCATTTAGTACTGTATTCTGTTCACACAGAGACCAGCCAGCTGCCTGTGGGAAGCCTACAAACGTAGGACATGAGCGCAACACCACCCGCCTTCTCTTTCTACCCTGCAACTGGTATGCAGATCATTTGGCGGGAAATGCCAGGAATTGAATCCAGTGCTTTATGCACAGAAAGCTTGTGCTCTTATCTCTGAGTTATAGCAAAAGGTGTCTTCAAAACATGCATAAGCTAACCCATCAAAATAAAACAGGAAAAATCTGTATTCAGCCACCATCCTTATATCATCCTACCAGTAGTCACAAAAACAAGAGCCAAATTATACCAGATGCTCATTGGTATGAGCATATTGTGTGAGCTCACCTGAGAACTCTCTATATAAACGTCATAAATACATTTTATTTCTTTCCCCAATGGTATATTATGGTTTGTTAATTGTATTTTTTTTCGTCATAAAAAGCAGCCTCCGACGCTGTGATCAAGAACGAGGAGAAGGTTTTTCCTTCCTGCCACCTGTCCAGTAGGAATTTCTTTCCACAAATTGCTTTTTTTCTCCACTGCAAAAAACAAGTAAATACATTGGCCGCCCTTCCTGCTCTTCAGCATAGCCTCTAAGGCTGCTTTTCATTTAAAGAGACAACCCACAGGGGGAAAGGGCTGTGCAGCTGAGCTTTCTTGTTTCTGTCGTTTGAGCCTTATATCGCTTCAAGAAACTGTTCAGAACAGGCTTGGTCAAGTCTCCAGGGCAGGAATGGGGAACATGTAGCCCTCCAGTTGTTGTTGGATTGCAATTCCCATCATCGCTATTGGCCTTGCTGGCTGGGACTGATGGGAAATGCAATGCACCTACAACTGGAGGGCCACACGTTCTCCACCTCATAGCCAAAGGGCAGAAATCCAGGGTGCTTCTGGACGAGGCTTTTATTCTGCCTCATTTTAAGGAGGGATCCACATGGAAAAGTCTTCCCCTCGTGTCCCTCCTATGTTTTCCCACTGCTTCGTCTGCCTTTGAAGAACATAAGAGGAGCCATGCTGGATCAGACCCAGGGTCCATCTAGTCCAGAACTCTGTACACACTGTGGCCAACCAGCTGTTGTCCAGGAACTCACAAGCAGGGCACAGTTCAACAGCACCCTCCTACCCATGTTCCCCAGCAACTGGTGTATATAGGCTTACTGCCTCTGATACAGGATACTTGTTTTCCTTTACTGCAGAAAATCTATTAAGGAAAAAAGGCAGAAGAGCTGCACAGAGCCTTCTGATAGCCAGGTCAAGGAGCCCCCCCCTATCTGGAAGCATCCCAGATCTCCCTGATAGTAGGGTGACCATATAAAATCCAGGTCAGGTCTCATGTAACTTTAACAGCTGTAGAGAAAAGGGAATTTCAGCCAGTGTCATTTGTATGTAATTAGTTCCTGGTGAAATTCCCTCTTCATCACAACAGTTAAAGGTGCATGCACTATACTAGAGTGACCATATACAAAAGAAGGCAGGTATCCTTCTGGGACGACTGGCTGAATTGGGAGTGGGAGGCACTGCCTTGCAGTGGTTCCGCTCCTACTTGGGGGTCGGCTCCAAAAGGTGGTGCTTGGGGAACATTGCTCGGCCCCGTGGATTCTCCAGTATGGGGTTCCGCAGGGGTCAGTTTTGTCCCCCATGCTGTTCAATATCTACATGAAACCGTTGAGTGCAGTCATCCGGAGTTTTGGAGTGCGTTGTCATCAGTACGCTGATGACACGCAGCTCTATTTCTCCTTTTCATCTTCATCAGGTGAGGCTGTGGATGTGCTGAACCAGTGCCTGGCTGCGACAATGGACTGGATGAGGGCTAATAAACTGAAACTCAATCCAGACAAGACTGAGACGCTGTTAGTGAGTGGTTCCGCTGACCGGATGGAGGGTGTTCAACCTGTTCTGGATGGGGTTGCACTCCCCTTGAAGGAGTGGGTTCGTAGCTTGGGGGTTCTCCTAGAACCATCTCTGTCACTTGAGGCGCAGGTGGCCTCAGTGGCACGGAGTGCCTTCTACCAACTTCGGTTGGTGGCCTAGCTACGTCCCTATCTGGACAGGGATAACCTGGCTTCAGTTGTCCATGCTCTGGTAACCTCCAAGTTAGATTACTGCAATGCACTCTACGTGGGGCTGCCTTTGAAGATGGTTCGGAAGCTACAGCTTGTGCAAAATGCAGCGGCCAGATTGATAACTGGAACCAGTAGGTTCGAACATATAAGACCTACTCTGGCCCGCTTGCATTGGCTGCCTGTATGTTTCCGAGCCCGGTTCAAGGCGCTGGTTTTAACCTATAAAGCCTTACACGGCTTGGGACCACAATACCTGATGGAATGCCTTTCCCGACATGAACCTACCCGAACACTACGTTCAACATCTAAGGCCCTCCTCCGAGTGCCTCCTCCGAGGGAGGCTCGGAGGTCAGCAACAAGAGAGAGGGCCTTCTCTGTGGTGGCTCCCCAATTGTGGAACGATCTCCCCGACGAGGCCCGCCTGGCGCCAACATTGTTATCTTTTCGGCGCCAGGTCAAGACTTTCCTCTTCTCTCAGGCATTTGGCAATATCTGAGGAGCCTGGGTTTGTTTTGTTTTATTTTTGTAGTTTTTGAAGTGTTGATGTGGTTTTTAAATGTATAGATTGTGTGTATGTTTTTGCTGTTTTAATTTTTGTATATTGTTTTTAATTGTTTTTAATCCTATGTAAACCGCCCAGAGAGCTTCGGCTATGGGGCGGTATACAAATGTAATAAATAAATAAATAAATATCTGGCACATAAATTCAGTCCTCACCAACAGGGCACAATCTTCAGTGACAACCAAGGGTTCAGAAATGTCTAACAGTCTTTCTACACAGGGCTTTTATTTTGCGCCCTTGATTAGTCACTCATAGTAGTTTGTGCTTCCTTTACACGGCATCCTCCTCCTCCAGGGCTTCTCCCATGCTTTGCAATCATTATCACAGGATTTTTTTTCCCTATCAAGGAAAGTGTGGTATTATTTAGAAATGGCGGAATGCGAGTCTCATGTAATTGTGCAATCCTGCTATACCACACCGCCATCTAGTGGTTATATAGTGAAATGTACAGAAAATCAAAGAAAGAAAAATCCCAGAAAAAAGCACATGTAAAAGAGGCAATCTTAATCCTGCAAAGAATCCAGAAGCAGAAACCTTGGTAAAGGTGCAGAATAATAGCCTCTTGTAGAAATGCCCTAAAACAGGTGCTGGCTGAAGCATGATGGGAGTTGTAGTCTTCACATGAGTAAAATAAGATATGCTTGTGACTGGCGGAAGTTCGCAGGTCCTTTTGATGATGTCTGTAACCTCCTGCACATCTCCCGTGCCTTCCCCTGGTAATTCCATTAAAAAAAAAAAACACCCTGTGATATCCCGATTTTTGCCGTGTACAGGGGACGTTGTGCTACAAACCACCCACTAGAGGGCGCTGTCCCTTTCAGGGTTATGAGCAGCGAGAGAAGCGGAAGTTTTTCATTATAGACCATGTGGCTGCCCCTCTCTGGCCGTGTAATGCAGCCCCATTACGATTGCGCAAGAGAAGCAGGAAGCAAAGCCCTGGTAAGGAAACATGATTTCCCCTCAATCTAAAGAAGCCCTAAATCTACAGAAAATGAAGGAACATGGTAAAAATGGGCTGAAAGCAATGTTTAGGCTGGGTTTTTAAAATGTATATCCTGTTTTTGTTTTATTGATGCAGATCATCATGTTAAATTCGGTTTCTGACCTACATGGCTACATCGACAAAAGTCAGCTTACCCGGGAGTTAGGGGGAACCTTGGAATATGGGCACAGTCAGTGGATACACCATCGAACTGTAAGTAACATTGGTTGGGTTGCTTCATTTCTTATATATCTAAACATGAAAGAATATGTAAATGCTAAGGTCTGTTTCTAGGTTCCTTGCCCCAATTTTTATTGAAGAAATAACAAAGATAGTTTCAGCAGAGGCTAAGAAGCAAATAATTCTGAATCATAATAAACTTGCCTTTTTATGGATTTGGTAAAAGGTACCCAACCTTTAAATAATAATAATAATAATAATAATAATAACGATTTATTTCTTACCCGCCTCTCCGTCTAGATCGAGGCGGGGAACAACAACATGATAAAATACATAAAACTAATTAAAACATGACAAATATTATTAAAACTGCATTAAAACATCCTAAAACATCCTAAAAACATTCTAAAAATTACACTGGCTATGCCTGCCGGAATGGTAATGATAATGGTAATGAAAATAACAGTAGACTTAATTATTTTGCTTTCCTTCTCTAACAAGCTTTTATGTCTTGATATTTGGCCATGGTCAAAAAGTCCTCTGCAGGTAACATTTCTACACATGGTGGTGGTGGGGGAATCACACTGTCTGGTCCCACCCTCTCAGTGCATCCAATCACCATACATTGGATACCACATATGAATAGTGTCCTATACAAATGCTCCCACCCACTGTATATGGGCTCCAAGTATGCAATCTATGCACCAGACAAACAGGGTTTACAGGATCTGCAGTTGAAGCCTTTATACATTGTGGCCTATATGGAAAGGCCATACAAAAGAGGGCAGGGCTCCTGCAGCTTGAACTGTTGTGATGAAGAGGGAATTTCACCAGGTGCTGCATGCCTACAAATGACACCTGCTGAAACTCCCTTTTCTATACAAATGCTAAAGATACAGGAGCCCTGTCCTCCTTTTCATAGGGTCACCCTAATTAACCTATGATTTGCCTGTAACATGCGAACTTGCCCGGTGGGACAATTCCACCTACACATGGACAGGATTGCCCTGTAAGTCCAGTAAATGACAAACATCATTTGCTTGAGCAACATCAGAGGAATTTCAGGGGGCGTTAATATTATCTTTGATCTGTGGAATAATAGCTTTTAAAAGTATTTTTAATTGCACAAATTTTCCAGGCCATTGAGAATTTTGCCATGACTGTGAAAAGCACAGCCCAGATGCTACAGACCTTTGGAACAGATTTGGCAGAAACGGAACTTCCCAACGATGTGCAGTGTACAGAAGAGCTGCTGTCTTCCCACACAGAGCAGCACAATAAGTTGAAGGTGAGCATTTGTATCTCACAGAGCACTAGATGCATCAGGTTTGCCATTTCCACACACTCCTCCATTTCATCGCTAGATTTTCTGGGACAGAAGTTAAGGGTAATTATTTTTCCGTCATGCTATGTATGTCTGAGAACAGCAGAAACATGCTGCGACATTTCACTGCTGTGCTATAAAATATTTATTTGCCATAAAATCTGTCTGGAAAATCCAGGGCAAAAACTCAATCCGACGCCGTCATAACAATAAAACACTTCACTTGTTTTTCAGCTTAGCTCGTGCCTGAATCCTTGAGATGATCATGTAGCATTTGGTTACTGCCTGAAAGCAACACTGTGCATATCACTGCATCACAGTGCTGAAAAACTGCTGCGAAGCTGCTTGAGCCACTAGTGGTGGCGAGAAGCATTCTGCCGTAAAGCATGCCTGTTGAAAAATACAGTAAAACACAGTAACAGCCCCTTTCTTGGATGCTGTTGAAAATTCTTGGGATCTCATCACGGATGCCATTTTAGGTTCTGGTTTGTTGGGTGGGGTGGGTTCAAAGAGATTTTAGGAGAGAGAAGCACATTTCACAGGTCTGCTGTTGGATATATTCAAGATTAATGTCCTCTCACAGGAGTGAGTTTTAAGACTTTTGCCATTGTTATATGTACATATCAATGTTATTAACACATATATGCACACCTAATACATGGGTCCATTTCATTGTTGGCTATAGCCATATTTTCACACTGTGGCCCTTTCTACACCACAGGGCCTTCCGGGACTCAGGGGGGAGGATCTTGGGATTTTCTGCTTCCAGGATCGTCCCCAGCATACACACGCCGGCGCAACATCCCGGAAGGAAAGAGGGACATTGCGGGCGCCGTTTTTATTTTTTGAATCTTCGGAGATGGAGCGCAACTGCATTCCACCAACAAAAATGAGTAAAAAAGAAGAAGAAACACCCTGAACCCGCTCCCCCCCCCCCAATGCACGGACTGCCCCCATGCAGCTATGTGCCCGTTTCCAGAGCCCCACTACTTGCAGGGAGGCGGGACAAGCTGGGAGCGCTGTCCACACCACCTGCAGTCCTCAGGATGGTCCTGGGGCCGCTGGAAAAATGGAGATAACTGGTTGCCCAGTTATCCCAGGAAAACGGAGGGGTTGTCCCTGCCTGCCCCCGGGATCCCCTGTGCGTCATTTGGATGCACAGGGATGACCTAAGGAAAAATCCATGGTGTAGACATGGCCCAAGTGTAGAACCAAGTGAGTTAACCAGCAATATAAGTGCTCCTGAGGAATAACAAGGTGCTGTCAAGCTCTTGCCGGGCCCAGCTGAGCCTCAGAAGAGGCTTGTGCAGCCCGGCAAACGGGAACGGACGGCAGTAGGGTGAGGGCCAGTGCAGGTGAGTTCACACGCACCCGTACCTGGGGGGGTGGGGGGAATGAATTTTCCCAACAATATATTGTCATAATACACGGAGTATTTGGGTGTGTCTTGGTCTTGGATGGGCAATTAAGATCCATTCGCTTTACAAAAGAGCTGCTTCTGTTGGAGATGAAAAGTGGAGAACTGATTTCTTTTATATGGATCAACAAGCTGCCTGAATGTTTGGCCTCTCCTTGGGGCCGTGGCTATAGAGACTGTCATGAGGAACACGGGCACTTTGACAAGGTGACCAAGGGTTAATTCCAGGAAGCTTTGACCCCCTCTGAAGAATACCCTTAGGAACAATGATATAGTGCCATTCCCATGGGGCCTTTATAAAACAGATGCTGCTGGGCTGCCAAGGGCAGCAACCTTTTTTATTTCCCTGTTAAAGGAAACAAACCCTCGCCTACTTCACCTTTAAAGGTAAGTCCCACCCCACGTGAAAGTGCAAAAACACACCAGCAGCTACAGAAAGAGGCAGAGAAACATTGCGGTGAGAAGAGAAGAGGCAAAGGGTTGGGATTCTAGGTAGGCCTGATGCGGCCTGTAGCTTGATAGCAAAGCACTGAACCACCACAACTTGTTTCTGCTGTACACCACGCCTATTTAATTCTCCGGTATTTTTTCTTTATGTTCTTGGACCAAGTCCCTTTTTCTTCGGGGGCTTCCAGAAGCTCTTCCCGAGTGTTTTCAGATATTTATTGCTCCTCCCACTCAGCGTAGCTCTTCTAAAGTAATACAGGTAGTCCCTGCCAACACTTTGGTATAAAAGCAACTTCTTCCGTTGCTCAGCCTTGTAAGGCATTGGAGGGAGAATTGATGTATGAGCCGCACATGATGCTACTTTGTGGGAAGCCCGTAAAAAGCCTTTTCAGGGAAAGCCCCTTATGATTTTAACCACACCTCTCAGGACAGTGTTATGCTCGGTTTACTGTCTGTGTCGCTGGTAGAAAACATTTGCACTGCTATGAAATCCAAACTGCTTTGCAAAATACACAAGGAAGACACCGGAAGTTCTAAAAACTATGGGGATGATCCAGCTCTGTGCTCCATCCTTCTCGTTCCCTTCCACATATGCTGCTTTGGACATGACATTTTCCAGCCCTGCATCATTCCCCTGCTCCCCTGTGATGGAGGTGAAAAAATGGATCATCCACTTCCCTTTTATTAAGCTAAGGTATATATTTTTAAATGTGTGAAGTGCAATAAAACTATTCACTTTTAATGGATTAATTGGTTAATGAAGTGATTTAGGATGCAATCCTTTGCATGTTTAGACAGGAAAAATGCTGGCCAGGGAATGCTGGGAGTTGTAGGTACTTTATTTTACCTAAACATGCATAGGATCGCCCCCTTAAAAACTTAAACTAATACGGTCCCCTTAATTCAGCTTTCCCCAACCTGGTGCCCTCCAGTTGTGTTGGACTGCAACTCCCATCGTTCTCAGCTGGGAGTGATGGGAATTGCAGTCCAACATATCTGGGATTGGGCACCAGGGTGGGGAAGCCTGCCCTAATTAATTGGACAACAAATCCGTTCTTCCTTCCCCCCCCCCAACACAGAAGGAAATGTCTCTTTGAAGATAATGCTTGCCTGCTATGCTACATGTGTGCATCATCAAAAAACCAAAGAAAATGTTGTTCGTGCTTCAGAAACATTGTTTCCTCAACCCAAACTCCTATGGCTAATTTATTTTTAAACATTAATTGGGTTGCAGCCCTATTGAAAACCCATTACGTCAGCATGAGATGGTAGATGTGCTCCTGCTTCAAATGGGGTTCAACCACACGATTAAATATTTCTGGAGGTTCTTCCCTCCCTACGGTGCACATTTATCCTGCAACTGCACGTTCAAGGCACAATCTTATGTACATTTAGACAGGAAGACAACTCCTAGCATCCCTCCATGAAGCCATGCTGGCTGGAGCATGCTGGAAATTTAGGGCTTTTCTGGCTAAACGTGCGTAGGGTTGCGCCCTTGGACACATTTACAACTGGATAGTTAGTGGCTGGGTCAGTGAGGTGGACGCAAGTGCAGAACTAACTAAACAAATTCTCAAGAAAAGGTGAAAAGTAGGGACAATGATTTACCAGGCACAGACATCAGGAAACCGGGACTGTCCTTAGTAAATAGGAACAGTTGGAGGATATACTCCTTGTCCATGGGTGCCTCCACACGAGACGTTTAATGCTCTTTGAAGGCTCATTAAAAATTTTACCTCCACACCAGCGGAGCGCAAAACGGGCGTACAGGTGCGTTATCTCCCCGATAATGCACATTTTCGAATGTGCGTTAAATTGCGACTTTTATTTTGCTCCGGCCGTTAAAGCGCATTTTCGCCGTGTGAACAAGCGATTATGCGCATTAACTTCTTGTAAAGCGCTTTTTTGACCTATATTAATGCGCTTCGCCGCCTCTCGCCGCCTCCCGTGCAGCGGGATTAGGAGTAAATGCGCGTCAGCGATAATGCGCATAATCGCCGAACCGGGCGCAAAAGCGCATCCTTGTGGAGGGGGCCCATGCTACAGAGAAAACAGGAGCAGGAAGACTTTATAGGAGCCGGAGGGAGAATGTCGGTGCAATCGCTGTGTGGGAGCCAGAAGCTGGCAACCAGGAGATAAACACGTAAGGTAGTAAATAGTGTGCATTACTGTACAGATGGACCTATGTGCCTTATAGCCCTTTCAGGTCTAGTGTGGCCCCTTGGGCATAGCCAAATAAGAAGTCAAAGAGGACACTGATTTGAATAACATTTGCACATGCTTATATATATATATATATATATATATATATTTATATATACACACACACACACACACACACACACACACCCCTTTAGAAATACTATAATTTCAATAGAAATGCAATCCATCCCACCGTAGTTGGGAGGTCCATGACCAGGTGCCCTGTATGCCTGCTGCCCTGTCTGCGGTCTGTCCAATTTTGGATGGGCAAATACAAGGCCTCGATGCTTTCCTTCTGATCGCCCTTTATCTTTAAACCAGACTTGACTTTGACTGCCCTTCAAACAGAGGATGCCTTGAAATAGAGGACCATCCACTGACAGCCCTTCACGTAGAAGATAGTCCTCAGTAAAGTAGGACCCATGGCCATCCTGTCAGGTCAGGAGAGCCCATGGTTGGCCTGGGTGAGTGGAACCTGAGGAACACTTCTATTATCCTCCAGGTGTAATGGACTACAGTTCCCATCATGCCTAACAAGCAGGACATGGGCTCTGCTAGCTGGGGTGATCAGAGTTTATTTTATTTATTTACAATATTTATATAACACTCCCTATCCAAAGATTATGGAGCAGTGAACAAATAGAATACAAACAGAATAAAACCAATATTAAAAATTACATTTTTAAAAGAACAGGTGTTGGAGTTACAGTCCAACAATTCTGGAGGGCACCCAGTTGGGAAAAACAGACCCAGGTAATGCTTTGACCTGTATATGCATCAGTGGCTCACTAGAGAGAACAGAAACACACAGACCTACTGCTCCTTCGGTCTGGGTTTAGCAGCTTCTGACAGGTGTTATGGTATATTCTGGTGAAATAAATGTACATTTCTTCCCCCTCCCTCTCTCTCTTTCTCTCCCTCATCAGGATGAGTTAAAGCTAGCTGTGAAGCAGGGGGCCACGCTCCTGACTTGCATCAGAGAGCCCGTCACACGAAGTGCCACCAGCAAACTGAGCCCAGACGAGCTTGAAAACGTGGCGACTGTAGAAAGGTTGGAGGAAAGATCAAGGTTTAACTAACTGATTTTGCCGATGAGAGATGTGTGAATTTACCTTCAGTCTCAATCTGAATCATTATTTACATTGTACATATATTCGCTTGTGTCCTTCCTTTAAAAAACAAAACAAAACATGTACTCTTAGCACGTGGCTAAAACTCAGGGTGCTTCCAGATGATGATGATGATGATTTATTACATTTATATGCCGCCCCATAGCCGGAGCGCTCTGGGCGGTTTACAAAGATGAGGCTTTTAGGGCACCATCACCTTTCCTCATTCACGGATGTTTACGCGGGTCCAGGTGTCATCGTCTACTTGTGCCCCTCCCGGGTTTCCTTACCGCTTCTTCAATCTTTTCCCTTATCACAGCAAATCTGTTAAGGAGAAAAAGAGGGACCAGTTGCACAAGAGGCCTTCTGTTTGGTAGTGCTAAGAGCCCTCCGCCTGGAAGCCCCCTCAGCCCCCAACCCACATGTCCTGCAGCAGAAGGACAGTTTCCATCACCCCTCCTTCTCTCACGGTTCCTTCTACCTCATGTCCACCTACTGAATCAGAAACGTCAGGGACGAGGGAACAAAGCAAGGAACCCCTCACAAAGGACTGTTTCTTCCATATTTAGAAGGGGGAGGAAGAGTTATCCCAACTTGAGGAACGGCCTGAAAGCCAAAAGTAGATGTGACGGTGCAACCATGTGGATTTCATCCACATATTTATCCCTTTCATTTATACAGTGGATCTGTTGTTGACAAGATGAAGATCACACAGGAGAGGGCGAGCAAACCCCATCCCATTCCCAACTGTGCCTCATTATATTCTCTTGCTTTCAGTAATATTCTTCCATCGCTTTGATATGATCCTCTTTCAAATCTGAAAAGTTCATCTCCCAGGGGTGCCAGTTCAGTAGTGACAAGCAAAGAGATTTTAGTATAGTTGAGGTGGGGGAAGTGGGGAGATTCTCAAGCAAGGTTACAAAGTTTGTTTTTGGGTTTATATTCAACGTTAAATTGCAAACAAACAAGCAAACAAACAGACAAAACAATGTATTTGAAGAGCATTTGCAGTAGTTACCCACGGGCCCGTTTCATTGTGTATTATTTATTTATTTGCAACATTTCTTATCTGCCAGGGCAGCTTACAACTATATATAAAACTTTATACACATGAAACGCAATAAAAACATAGAACATAAACTGCCAATCAAAACAATAAAATTAAAAACTAGTAATAAAACTGCAAGTAATCAAACATTAAGGGCAACAGCAGCAAAATAAGGCCATAGTAAAATAAAACATTTTATTACATGGAGCTGAACCAGTCAGGAACCAAAGGTTGGTCATACAGTGGACAAAAAGAGGAGAGAAGCAGGTTCTCAGAATGCTAAGATACTTTATTTCCTGTTTCTCTCCTTTTTTTGCCCTGAGTTGGATGCTCTCCTCCTCTTGGTGTTTGGTCATACAGTGGCCAGGCATACAGAAAAGGAGGATGGGGCCCTTCACCTTTCACAGCTAGGTGGAAGTGGGAAATTCAGCAGGTGTAGCGTGCCCAGTCCTAGTTTGCATCTGGCTGCCTTAGTCAGTCACAGTAGCTCAGTGAAAGCTCCCTCAGGTGCATTGTTGTACGTGGTTATTGTTTTCAGAAGCCTTTTGTTTGGCATTTAAACAACTGTGCTGGGTTGGGCTTTAGTGAGGAAATATCTGCCAATTATATCCTCACGAACCTCCAGCTGAGCACGATAAGCAGGAAATAAATTAACAGTGCAGTCCTTATTCTGAGATCAATGGCTATAGAGTTGCAATTTAAATAGGTGATGCATTTCAGAGTTCTCTTGCACCCATGAGAAATTGCTGGGTCAGGCTATGTGTTGAGATGCTGCACGTTCAATTATGGGCCAATCTATACTAGTGTTTTATGCTTGGCTTACTCACACGGCACACGCTGCTCTCCCCAAGTTGTTGCTGAGATGCTATTTCTCCCTCAATATTAGGGTGACCCTATGAAAAGGAGGACAGGGCTCCTGTATCTTTAACGGTTGTATTGAAAGGGGAATTTCAGTAGGTGTCATTTGTACGCATGCAGCACCTGGTGGAATTCCCTCTTCATCACAACAGCTAAAGCTGCAGGAGCTATACTCGAGTGACCAGATACAAAAGAGGGCAGAGCTCCTGCAGCTTTAACTGTTGTGATGAAGTGGGAATTTCACCAGGTGCTGCATGCATACAATTATTATTATGATTATTATGATTATTATGATTATTATGATTATTATGATTATTATGATTATTATGATTATTATTATTTACATTTACATTTATATACCGCCCCATAGCTGAAGCTCTCTGGGTGGTTTACAAAAATTAAAAAGACTGAACACTAAAAAGACAATATACAAAATTTAAAACCATAAAAATAAAACAACTGACATTTTAAACATTTTAAACTGTTAAGCCTGGCCACACCTGCTGCCATTTCTATGCAACCGTTAAAGATACAGGAGCCCTGTTCTCCTTGCCTTATGTTCACCCTACTCAATATTTCGTTTTCCCCCAAACTACTTTCACAGTTAGTTTTTCAGTGGTTGCGTCCATGTGCGCTCCAATCTAGTGGTATTATAACTCTTAACAGCGGGAGCAGCTTTACAGCTACAGAACCTGTTTTGTAACATTCCACCCCCCCCCCCTCAACACACACACACAAAGACACCTTCTCCCCTATTTTTCCCTTCCCTGCTGTAACCTTGGAAAGGTTTTGGGTGAATCTCTGAGCAGGGAAATCAGTGATTATTTTTTTAAATAATCTACACCGTTGTGGAGCTATGAACAACCTCACAATTTTTTAAACTTGGATAGCTGAGAACATGTGCATGCAGTTGCCAGCCTTTTTTAAAAAAGGAAAGTGAACTGAAATGGCTGTATGACCTCTCAGGTCTCTCGCAATTGCAGTATACTGTATAATAGCACTGTGGCTTTTGGCATGTGCTCACACTATATAATAATAATAATAATAATAATAATAATAATAATAATAATAATAATATATATTTATTTCTTACCCGCCTCTCCCTCTGGATCGAAGCAGGGAACAACATCAGTCAAAAGCAATGTAAAATACATATAAAATACATAAAACTGATTAAAAGCATGTGAAGTTAATACATTATTAAAATCAACAAAGTCTTAAAATCCCACTGGTTGTGCCTGCTGGAAGAGATTAGTCTTTATCGCTCTCTTAAATTCTAGAAGACTAGTAAGTTGGCGGATTCTCTCCTGGCAGGTCGTTCCACAGTCTGGGAGCGGCAGAAGAGAAGGTCCTCTGGGTAACGGATTTCAGCCTAGTCTATGAGCATAAATGTAGAAACCCACGTAACGTTTAAAATTCTCCCTGCAATTTCAACACTATGCACTGTTGTGTGGCACTTGATCATATTGTAAACGTAGCGGATGCTCCACCACGTTCATTAAACTGTGCCCATGGAGCATTTGGGAAAAATATACCATCACAGCAGCACCTCGCAAACCAAAAGGGTTCCAGTATAAATCTCTGGTTGCTTTAACGCCTGTGTTTGGAAGGCTGCCTCCAGTGTTAATATTTCCAAGTGACTTTTTGAAAAAATGTATGGAATGGAAATGGCCAAGAAGCGTTCTGAATGTGTGAGCGCGGTGTGTGCATGTGGCTGGGCACCAGGCCTATCATCATTGGGAAAGGCCTGGAGAGAGTCATGCGTCCCGTGTGTGCATTTGATTTCTATTGCCTCTGACTTCCTCTGCCTGTCAGGAGGAGGCCCTTCGGAATTCTTGACAGAGGGCTCACATGGTGGAGCTGCTCTGACATGATAAATATAATATGTAACCAGGCTCTGGGTTAAGGTATGGGAGAGATGAAGCCCTTGGCTGTTGCTTGAGACGTAAGAAGAGCCCTGCTGGATCAGACCAAGAGTCCGTCTAGTCCAGCACTCTGTTCACAAAGTGAGCAAGCAGCTTTTGACCTGGGAACCACAAGCAGGACACGGTGCAACAGCACCCTCCCACCCATGTTCCCCAGTAACTAGTGTATACAGGCTTACTACTTCTGATACTGGAGGTAGCACATATTCATCACGACTAATAGCCATTAATAGCCTTCTCCTCCAAGAACCACCCCCCTTTTAAAGCCATCCAAATTGGTGGCCATCACCATATCTTGTGGTAGTGAGTTCCATAGTTTAACTACGCTTGCTTACCTGACCCCTGGCTTTTGCAGCAGGAGAAGCTGGTGTACATGAGTGGGTCGCATGCTGCCACAATTAGGCTCTGTCAGTTTGATGGTTGTCCCACCTCAGTGGTAGAGATCAATGTGCTGGTTTACTTCATTTCTATACCCCTCTGAATCAAATGCCATTCTCTAATTGCTTCAACAGGTTGCTGGCTCAGTTAGATGAAACAGAGAGAGCCTTTGATCAGTTCTGGTCCAAGCACCACCTAAAATTAGAACAATGCTTGCAGCTCCGACACTTTGAGCAGGATTTCAGAGAGGTATATTTTTTTTATCTGCTTATACCTGACAATGCTTAATGCTTTTATTTTTGAGCCCCGGTGAAATGCTTGTGGATTGTGATTGCTAGATATCTGTTGAGGGGGGCATGTCTTATTTACAGAAAAATAAATACATAAGTAGAGAAGACAGAAATGGAATTGTGTAATCTAACCTGCCAGCTGCCAGTTAGTGAATTCCAGGCAGGGCGAGTCCAAAATATTTGAGGTAAAGAACAAGATGGCACTCTCTCCCTTCCCATGCACAAAAAGAAAAAAGACAGAAAGAAAAAGAGAAAAGCTGACTGGATTGGTAATTGAATCTTTCTTCAACACTGGCTATGGAATAGTTTCCTACACTTCACCTAAAGGTGCAGGCAAGCAGGCTAGTTTTGGGGGAGCAGAGCAGGCCTTGTGGCAAGCTTTCTGCTCCAGCATCTTGCTGCCACCTGAGATGACTGCATCACTCTGCCTAATGGTAGGGCCAGCCCTGATCCCAGGCAGAATCAACAGAATGGCAGAAACCTAGCCTCCAGACTGAAGGGCCAAATACCTGATATACAGGAGGTTCAGCATTAGATTAATTACGTTTTTGTTTTAATGCAACTGCAGGGTGCTCCAAATCCGATCAGGAAAGCAGCACTGGGGAATGGGTGTTTAATCCTCCTGTGTGCTTTCTCCCCAAACTCAATCGCTGTTTCACCCCTCAAAGTTGCAGTTAATCTCCTTGTAGATGGGAATACTGTTAAGATGGAGCAGTCCAAGAAATGCAAGACCAAGAGCCCACGAAATCTAGACATGACATTTTGGAATGCCTGGGAGAAGTCTAGAATGGAGCCAATTATAGGTCCCTTAAAATGGGAGTTTCTGGAAAGTCTTTGCATTGAAAATGAAGACAGACATAATATAAAGGAGAGAGAAAGAGTCTTTCTCTGAGCTACAGGATGAGCCCAGTTTCCTACTGACTTTGTACTTGAAAGCACAGATCTGCGTGCCAGCTATCCTACTGCTGGCCCAGCCATCAGTCTTGCCTCTCCTCTAATGCTTCAAACCGGTGGCAAAAAGTGTTTTAAATTTAATTTAAAAAACGGCATCATGTGTGTTTATATCCATTTATCTGATACTTCATGTACATATACAAAAAGGGAGAAAGTGCAAAACAGCTCCAGGGATTGAGGAGTTGGCTAGAGTTTTGGGTAGCGTCACAGGCGCCAGCCAATCAGCACTACGCACAGCCAGCTTGTGCTGCAAAAAGTATAAAACAACACCTTTTTTTCAGAATTCAACCCTGTAGAGGAAAAAATTGTTTGAACTGGACACAGTAAGAGTGTTTCATATTGGTGCCATTGCACTTAAAACAATCACACCAATCTTCATCCTTAGGGAAATTACTGGGTAGTTGTATGTGGGCTGTTGTTTGGAAAGGAAAGCCTAATTTACAGTTTCTTGAGTGAAAGGAGATTTTCCGTAGCTTTCCACTGGCTTTGCAGGACACCTGTGAAGTATGCAAACCCTTGGTTAGAATTAGTGCCATCAAGGGTAGGCATGGTTGGGCAACTGCTGAGGGCCCACACCCATCAGGGCCAACTGACAAGAGCCCCCTGGAGTTGCTCCTCCTCTTGCTTCTTGCTCTGGCCCAAAGAACAGTGGCGGTGAGAATAAGGAGCAGTAGATGCCACAGCCTGTTTGCTCACCTGCCTCTCGGCCTGTCAAGCAAGCAAGTAGAAGCAATGATGGGGAAGTGGAGGAACAAGAGCAAGAGCAAGAGCAGCTAATCACACTGGTGATGAGAAGGTGGACTCTCTGCCAAAAAGGTGCCATCGAGGGTGTCTTGTTCAAATGCCCTCAAAAAACCCAGAGCCGGCACTGGTTAGAATCATAGAATTGAATGAGATCTCAAGGTTAACTAATCCAACTCCCTGCCAGTGCAGAGAAACTGCTGCTGCAGCATCCCTGAGAAGCCGCTATCCAGCCTCTGCTTCAAAACCCCTAACAAAGGAAAGTTCACTAGCATCCGAGGCAGCCTATTCCAATGTCAAAGGGCTTTGCCCCATCAGGAATGTTCTTCCTAAACGTTTCCCCTCTCTCGTAATTGGAACACATTGACCAGATCTATGCCAAGCAGGATACAGCAGTATGAAAGCAGTATATAAAAGGAAGGAGCCACGCCAAGCAGGATATAGCACTATGGAAGCAGTATCTGGTATGTGTCAATGGGCCCCCAACAGTTGTCAGTGCACTTCAATACCTCTATAACGCAGTAGTGTGGCTCCTGCCTTTTATATACCGCTTTCGTACTGATATCCTGCAATATCCTGCTTGGTGTAGATCTGGCCATTGATTGAGGTCTTAGCCTCCAGAGAAACAGAGACATTTTTTCCCATCTTCTACATGACAGCCATTCCAGTAGCTGAAAGTGGCAATTATATCACTTGTTAACTGTCTCTTCTACGTGGTTAAACCTGCCCAAAGCCTTCAACATCTCCCCATAGAATAGTCTACAGACCCCTCACGATCCTTGTCACCTTCCTCTGGACATATGACTGACTCCTTGGATATTTTCAAAATTTAGCAGGCAGTTGTGACCAGTCCTGGTTCCATAAAATATGAACCTGTCTGAGATACACAACCAATACGCACGGTTGCTACATGCATATTAGTTTTATGAATCCATGTAAAACATTTCATATGTGCCATGAAAGCATGATGTATAAGCAGTGATTTAACTGGGATATCTTTCACAGTCAGCTGCTAAGCAGAAGCAGAACACTTTAACTGTATACTCTGTGGCAAGTCTGGATTTTCTACCATTATTATTATTATTATTACTATTATATTTATTTTTATCCCATCTTTTCCCCAATACTGGCACTCAAGGTGGCTTACAAATTAAAACATGTACAGTTAAAACAAATAGAGATATACAAAAAATAAATATATAATTAAACATAGTACAATTTTAAAATATTTAGAAAAATTAAAAACATTTTAAATACAAAATATTTTTTAACAAAAATCCAAACTATAAGTAGCACATCCACAGAGGACTGAACTACTCTCCAAAGGCCTGCTGAAACACAAAAGTTTCAGCCTGCCTCCGAAAGCACACCAAGGAGGGAGCCAGTCTAGCTTCCCTGGGAAGGGAGTTCCGGAGCCCTGGGGAAGCCACCGAGAAGGCCCTCTCCCGCATTCCCACCAGGCGTGCCTGTGATGGTGGTGGGACGGAGAATGTGTGAAAAAGCTCATGATGTCTATTCTGTTCATGGGTGAAAAGCATTCACATTTATCAAGGAGAGAAGAGGGGTAGAATCGTTTCCTGTGACTATCCCTACATGGCTTTGCTTATAAACTGGAAACAGTGAAGGCATTTTAGGACAGTTGCTAATTTCCCCCCACCCCCCATCTTTTTATGCACGTTTTCCTTGTAGGTCAAACTGGCACTGGACAACTTGATGGAAGTACAGGCGGGTTTCACAGATATTGGAGACAGCGTCTCCCGTGTGGAACACATTCTGAAGGAACGAAAGCAATTGGAAGAGAGAGGACAGGTTTGCCTTTTTATAGTCGTTATAAACAAGACAGAGTAAATTATGTTTACTAGAAATTATATGATGATGATTAATTAATAATATTAATTGTTATTATTTATTTATTTATTACAAATGGGACCTGTAACAAAATGTTGCAGCGTGGAATGCTCCTATTCAGGATTCCAGCTACTTCATTCCATTCCATTCCATTCCCACCCTCACCCCCACTTTCCCTTTTGCCCCTTTACTGTCAGCCATCGTTGCATAGCCACCGACCACACTTAGTCTTCATTGGGCTGTTTTATGTCCCCCACCTCGCTTACGGTTTTCCCCCCTTAAAAATTCTACTTCTGCAAGCCTTTGCGTTCTCCTGAGCCTTCCTCCCACTTGTGCATGGGTGGTCCCGGTTTGGCCACAGAAACAGCGGCACTCTCCTCTTGAAGACTGGAAATAGAGGGAAATACAGTATCCTCAACTCATGTGTCGCATGGCAGAGTTCCACAGACAGTCCAGGAGGATAGGCTGCTGCCCCCAAGGTCCTCAAAATTCACCTTGTGACAGAGACAACAGAGGAAGGGAGGGGAGAAAGAGGCAGCGATAGCAAGGGATGTTTGTGAACACATGCAGTTAGTAATGGATACTTGGGCTTAACTGCAGCAGAGCTGCAGGAGGGATGTGAAGGGAGAGAGACTGCACCATGTGTATGTTTAGGAGGGAGGTCCAGCCGTAAGGAGCTGCAACAGTGAATGGGCAGAATACTTTGAGAGAAAAGGGGGCCTTTGACTGAGAGCGGTAGAGCTGTAGAGGAGCCATAGACAGGGCATAATTGGAAATACAGGCAGAAAGAAAGATAGAGCGGGGCAGACCATGGAGAGCTCTGAGGATGTGCAGAGGGCAACTTCCTGATCAGGCTCTGTAGTGGCCAACTGTGAGTACAAAAAGTGTGATAAGGGGGAAAAAAAGGGTTGCCAACTAGGAGGTTCATCAGATGAGAGTTTTATCACACACTTGCTACTGCCCACTTATGGATGGGCGTGCATCCTTTAGATGACATCGTCTGCCTTCCGCGCGCCTCCCGCTTGTTTTTCCGTAGTAAAACAGACCCCTTTTAATCTGACTTTTTTTAAAAAAACGGAACGTGCCACCATTTCCTGCTGTGTGCAGGAAAAGCAATGTGATTTAGCCAGCCTCCGAATGAGCCACGTGGTCTTTGTTTACTTCCTCTTTCCCCTCCGGGAAGAATGAGAAAGTGCGGAGACGCGACGGTAAGGAAATGCGTTTCCCCCCCCCCCGTGTGATGACACTCTAGATTTACTAGCCCTGCCAGCTTTTTAACAGGTCCCTCCTCTAAGTCTTTTAACAGCAGCTTGATTCACAAACATTAGCCAGGTAGCGATGTTTATCGCCATGCTGCCCTGAAAAGCTTCACCTGCTGATTCTTACAGGCTCAAGCTGCTGTTCAAGGCACAGGACAAGAGACAAAAAAACCCTCCTTCCGGTCAGTGGACAGTCTTGCCTTTCCTGAATACACCCCTGCACTCACTTTACAGCTGTGAGGATTTCCCAGATCAACATTTCTCCTTGTTAGCTGCATGGCATAGGCTGGCTTGGACTGGAGGTGACTTAAGCACCCCGTGGGCTTGGGTTGTCGATATCAAAAGCACTAAAGCGTAAGCAAGCCGATGGTGTTCCTGTATAATAAGCAGGGATGTGCCTTTCAAGAAACAATAGCTCCAGTTTTGCCTGTGAAGCACAAAAACGTTGCTTTTCTTCCTGGTGTGCTTTGAATTACATACATCTTATCCCTTTTTAATGTTTGTATCTTTTACAGGAGCCTTTGGAAAAAGCCCAGTCGTTAGCGCTTCATGGAGACCAGCTGATCCAAAACAACCATTATGCAATTGACTCCATTAGACCAAAGTGTGTTGAACTCAGGCGTATCTGCGATGACTTTGCCAATGAGACCAAGAAAAAATATGATATTTTAGGGAAGTCCCTAGAATTGCACAAACAATTAGATAAGGTAAGATGCATAGAACCAGTAGGTACAGGAACAGGAGACATTAGTTTTTGATAGTAGTTGATTAAAAATCCACACAATAATGGGTTATGGAAAACACGTTCCCCTTCAGTTACCATGGAAGTTTAGAACTCTGCATCAAGCTGCCCAAATCCTGGCACCAGAAAACCCAAATTCTATAAATTTGCGCAGGTGAACTGACGATGTGTGAGGACTGAAATTAATCTTGTCCAGGCTCTTGGTGATTACTGTGTCTTTGGCAGAAACTGCCAGGAGGTTTTTAGGTGTATCCCTATGTGGACTATAAACCTGACCATTCTTTTAAATGAAATCCGATGTTCATTGTTGATTAAATTTGTTTAGGGTGACCATATGAAAAAGGTCAGGGCTCCTGTATCTTTAACAGTTGTACTGAAAAGGGAATTTCAGCAGGTGTCCTTTGTAGGCATGCAGCACCTGGTGAAATTCCCTCTTCATCACAACAATTAAAGCTGCAAGGCCCTGCTTAGCGTGACCAGATACAAAAGATACAGGAGCCCTGTCCTCATTTTCATATGGTCAGCCTAAATTTGTTGACACATAAAAACAACGAGCAGGTGTTTTGCGCAAATGCACACTGGACCATCATGCCCAGTTGTGTCAGTGTGAAACTGGGCTACCGAGAGTACATGGCATGTTAAGAATGAGTGTGGGTGAGATAGATTGGCTAGAACAGCCTTCTCCAACCTGGTGCCCCCCAAGATGTTTTGACTACAACTCTCAGCATTCCTAGCAATCAGCCATGCTGGCTGGAGCTGATAGGAGCTGAAGTCCAAAACGTCTGGAGGGAACCAGGTTGGGGAAGGCTGAGCTAGATCATATTATGGAGGCTGAAGTGGTGTCGGGTTGGACTCGATGGCCTTATAGGCCCCTTCCAACTCTACAATTCTATGATTCTATGACTTTTAAACTTCTTTTCAGACTCCCATAAGTTAAAAAAAACACTCAATGGGTTTGACTTAAGAGCCTTTTAAAATCACGTGCGTAGGGTGGGCGGGGTGAGCTGCTGGTAGAGGATTGCATGCACCAATGGTAACATAATAAAAGACGCACACCAAATACGGATGCAAAGTGAATGAAAAGTGTCAGCTTTTAGTTGAAAGAAGAAGTAACTCAAACCCACAATAGAAACCAACTTGTTTGACAGTGACCAATTCCTTAGGGGTTTTGTGTTAACATTTCTCTGTACTTCTGTACTCTGGTTGGGAGAGGAAAGAGGACTTTAGAAGGATCAAATGAAATTATCATATTATTCTGCCCTAGTGAAGGGATAGGATTGATGGCGGAGCCCTGCTATTTATTTCCTAACCCTGTTATGTATTTATGCAGCTTATCCACTCCTCACCTTGCCTCAAGCCCGCAAAATATCTTGTTTCTTTGCCTGCGCCCATTATTACAGGGATGCCATACTTATAGCCAGAGCCAGTGTATAAAACCAGTGAGCTGACCGAAGACATCAATGCTCATATGGAATAATAGTGTGTTGTCTGAAACACGGGGTGGGGGGCTACCCCCCTCCTGCCCTTCCAAAATGCCCCCCCCCTGATTAGAGTATGTACAGTCTCAGCATTTTTTAGACTGGAGGAACATACCATTTCACATTTTAATAGCTCACTTCCCCCACCTGTCTTTTTCAAGGCTAACCAGTGGTGTGAAGCTGGAATCTACCTCTTGGCTTCTCAAGCTGTGGACAAATGCCAGACCCAAGAGGGAGCTGAAACTGCACTCTGTGACATAGAGAAATTCCAGGACGCTGCCAAGGACCACCAGCTGTTGAATGCAAAGGAGTTCTACAATCAGTTCGATATGATTCTCACCCCAGAGATAAAGGTAAGAGCCCTGTTGGATCAGGTTGACATCCCATATCAGGGATGTTGAACCTCAGGCCTGCGGGCCACGTCTGGCCTGCCTGGGGTCCAAATCTGGTTACATGGGATTTCCCCAGATAGCCCAGCCCTCTTTCCTGACTGCTGATCATTTTGCGGTTTACTGGCTTTTCCGCAAGTTTTCCTCCATTCTAAAAGATTGAAATGCCTCTCCTAAGACTTGGTTACTAGCAGTACATAGAAGCTGCCTTATACTGAGTCAGACCATTGGTTCATCTTGCCCAGTATTGTTGGCACTGACTGGCAGCAGCAGCTCTCTAGGGTTTTAGGCGGGATTCCTACCAGGAGAAGCTGGGGATCAAACATGGGGCCTTCTGAGCTATGGTCATGTTTAAGCTAAAATGTACTGGTATTCTTATCCTATGCCCTTCTGCCTTTAGCACTGCCCACTGCTTCAATGCGGCCGATGAGAGCTTCTCCAAAATTGAATTCAGCTCTCAGGCTGAAAGAGGCTCAGTACCTCTGTCCTATATAGTCCCAGCATAGTGTTTCCCACAGAGGCCTCTGGGACATGAAGGCAATAGCCCCCTCCCATTATTGCTTCCCAGCCACTGGTATTCAGAGGAATGTTACCTCTGATCCTGGAGGTGGCATATAAGCCAATGATAGTCAACGCAAATGTGCATTAGGATCTGGCTGTGAAGAGCTATTAACACTTCTGGGAGAAAATATTCCATTCCGGAGGTATCCTTAGCTTCCTGCCAATACACATTCTGCATCTATCTTCCTCTTCCAGAGCAATGCCCAAAGAGTTCTGCAAAAGTTAGAGGATGTACAAGAAATGTTTGACAAGAGGCAAGTGAGCCTGAAAAAGCTGTCAGCGAAGCAGACCCGGCCAGTGCAACCCGTTGCCCCACATCCTGAGTCATCACCAAAGCGAGCGTCACCTAAAAGCATCCGGCCTGCCACGTTAGGTAAGGAAATAATGTGACTGGACCGCTTTCAGTGGTATAGACTGATCTTTTTACCTTTAATAATGCTTTCCACCAGTTTATTGATGTTATACCAACCAGCTTGTCATTTTCTGGACCCCCTGAATCCTTCCTTTTTTTAAAAAATGGCATTACGTTGGCCACTTTCCAGTCCTTTGGTACAAAGGCTGACCTTAGGGCCATATTGCATATTTCGTTAAAGAAAACCCCACAAAGGCAGCCATGTTGGCTGTTTGAAAAATCAAAAATTCATATCGGACCAGTTCACCTGTAACGGCAGCCCGTGGCTTAAACAGCCCATGGGCTGTCAGAGACATGGGGGAGGGAATGGGTGCACTGCCTGCAGCGTGCCAACCCCTTACACTTTTAATCAACAACCTACAATTGGTCTGTTCATAGGTTGTTGAGTGTGATGTGTGAACCTGGAGTGCTCAGTTGTGGCTAAACAACACAATGGTTAACCCAGCAACAAACCATGGGTTAATCGGTGGGTTATTTAGTCCCTAAACAACCCAGCATTTCAGATTTTATTTATTTATTGCATTTAATTGTCATGCTCAATAACTGATGACCTGGGCAAGCATAAGTTGATTAAAAGCAGAAGCTTTTAATAAGTATCTTTTAATCACATAAATCAGCCTTCCCCATTTTGGTGCCCTGCAAATGTGTTGGACTACAACTGTCCACATCCCCCAGCCAGGAGTTGTAGTCCAACACATCTGGAGGGCCCCAGCATGGGGAAGGCTAACAGAAATGTTGAAACTCCATACATGCTTATGAACTGCCCGAAGAGCTTCTGCTATAGGGGCGGGATAGGAATATAATGAATGAATAAATAAATAAATAAATAAGCGATGCTTAAGTCATTTGCTTAAAAGCAGAGCGCTCATAAGGAGAAATACAGTAAACACTATCTCAGTGCTTGAAGCCGAAACTGTCTGTTTGCAGCACAAAGTTGTTATAGATGTGGGGTGGGGGAGCCAGGCTCATCCTGCAGGAGGAAAAAAACTGCAACATCTCCTGCTTTTAGCGACCTTACATTTCCGGGTTTGATCAATCTTATTAGGGGAGCAAAAGGCAGAGAGCCAGAACTTACTCTATAGACAGCTCTATACGGCTGAATACACCGAATACGTAGTATCCAATGTTAGTCCTACGTAGAGTAGACCCACTGAAATTAACGACAAATTAAATTCCCATTCATTTCAAGGGGTCCACTGTACGAAGGACTAATATTGAATACCGTCCAATGTATCCCCCTGATGTCTGAAGGCTTTATATTCATCCAGAAAGTAAAGGCATTTGTTTACTAAGGCTGCATATCCGTTAGAGGAGGAAATCACAACGCCTGAATGCTGCCTTTGTAAGAGACTGAAAATGTACACAGAATTTTGTCCAATGCTACCTCTGGACAGACAGTTGTATATTTTGGGCAGGGTTCCGGCATTCCACTGCCAAGAGGGTGATTATTGCTAGGTCTCCTTTGCTGATCGGTAACTGGAAGGATCGGGGATGCCCCCATTTACTGACCAGGAGATAGCAGGGAGTCGAAGTGGGGTAGGCATGGTGAGACAAGCCTATAGCTAACCAAGCAAGCAGCCCAGCCCTATGCTCAGGCTACTGAACTGTGGCTATGCAAAGCCTCCTCCTGCTTTAGGTGCCTTGACTTGCACTTTTGCTTTTAGGGCCAATCGTCATGTTATTTGTTCTGCTTGCTGTAATTACATAACTGCCCCACCACAAAAGTTAAGAAGACGTTCTGTGATGAAATCTCCCGATGGTTTCTTTTTTGAATGAAATAAAGAGGGGCAGTGGAGTGGGGGTGGGGGTGCCAATTCATTCGAGGCAGTAGAGAGGGTGGGCTGATGGACCTCTTTCTCTAAATTGCCACTCCCCACGCATGCTGATTATTTTGCTCCAAGTGAGGGGGGCCCAACACAGGTCCCTAAGTGTAGTAGGTCCATTTCATTTTGGTAGTGTATATAAGCCTATATACACCAGTTGCTGGGGAACATGGGCTGGAGGGTGCTGTTGCATCGTGTTGTGCTTGTGGGTTCCTGGTTGACAGCTGGTTGGCCACTGTGTGGACAGCGTGCTGGACGAGACGGACCCTCGGTTTGATCCAGCAGGGCTCTTCTTATGTCCTTATGGAAGCGTCGAGATGAGGAAGTTATACAGCTTCATTCGTGGGCCCACAGGATAGCCTACCTGATTTTCCTGAATTACAGTCGAAGTGTCTTCTACCTGTGACAGCAGAGTGGCAGTATCTTCAGTCAGCTCAACTGTCCTGCATTTGGACCTGGCGCCTGACTTAATTCCAATACACCTGAAATATTTTGTGTTTTAGAAGCTATGACTTACTTTTACACAGAGTACTTGCCTACAACAGTGTCATTAGAAGCCTTCCGTTTTGCCTGAAGAGAAGCGTGCAGCCATGCTGTCCTTCCCCAGTCATGGCATGCCTTGCTCAAGGCAATGAAACATCTGATCGTGCCAGATTCAGCTCAGAATTAAGCACAGTGCTTATGGGTTGACCCCTTAGCTGTTCAAGTGAGCTTTCATAGAATCAGGTTCATGCTGCAGGTATATGAAGAAGGGAGCAGTCTTAACACATGTTAGGAACATAGGAAGCTGCCCTGTGCCGGTCAGACTCTTTATCCATCTAGGCCAATATTGTTTACTTTGACTGGCAGTGGCTTTCCAGAATCTGAAGTAGAGATCTGCAACATAACCTGGGATGGTTTTATGAGAAGGTGTCAGGAATTGAACCTGGAACGTTCCGTATGAACGTAAGAACATAAGAGCCATGCTGGATCAGACCATGTATTCATCTAGTCCAGCGTTCTGCTCACACAATGGCCAACCAGCCAGCTGTCTGTGGGAAACCCACAAGTAGGACATGAGTGCTGTAGCACCATCCCAGTCAAGTTCCTCAGCAAGTAGTGTACATAGGCATACTAGTAGCCATCAAGACTAGTAGCCATTGATAGCCTTGTCCTCCATGATTTTGTCTAATCCCCTTTTAAAGCCATCCATATTGGTGGCCATCACTACATCTTGTGGTAGCGAATTCTGTAGTTACGCAATGTGAAGAAGTGCTTCCTTTGATCTGCCCTGGATCTCCCAGTATTCAGCTTCATGGGATGACCCTGGGTTCTAGTATTGCGAGAGAGGGAGAAAAATGTATCTCCATCTACTGTCTTCACACCATGCATAACTGTGTACCTCTGACATGTCTCCCCTCACTTGCCTTTTGTCCAAGCTAAAAAGTCCCAGATGTTGTCACTTTTCCTCATCAGGGGAGTTGCTCCAGCCCCTTGATAGTTTTAGTTGCCTCTTCCTGCACTTTTCCAACTTCTACAATATTCCTTTTCAGGTGCAGTAACTATGTCAGGCATGCATTCTACCACTTAGCTATGTTCCCTCCCCTATGGTGTTCTGCAATTGCCCTATGATAATGCTGTAATGAGCTACCATTTTCCAGCATGCCTGTCTAGTTCTTAATACTGTGCAGCAGTAGTGTGCTATTTTATATTATAACCCAACAGTATGGGCACAATTCACAGGCAGCCTGGCTACTTTGCAATTCCACTACATTTACTGTGCATGCTGAGGCAATCCTACAATTCCTTTAGTACTCAGCAAACCGGGCAAGAATCTACTCCATTCATATACACAACATTCAGTTCAATCGCATGAATTAGCCCCAGGAAACTGTCACATCAGCTTCCTTTTGAGGAGAAACACAGCTGGAGTCTGTTCAAGCCTTTTATGAAATAAAGTCCTATATCTCATATCCAAATACCTGGCTGACTGTTGGATCATAGCATCCCGTATTGACAGTAGTGTGTAAAAAAACCCACACCACTTAATGAATAACATCTGGTATGAAAATGAAAGTAGAAAAAACTGGGAGAGATTAGCTGACTCAGGAAATGTGGCAGATGTGGATTCCGTCAATGTCCCTTGAGGAACCCTCTACTTTCTTACAGCTCTGAATATTTATTTTTTTTGAAGAGAAGCGAGGAAAGAACTTCCTTTTTTCTTCTCCCGTTTTGCCCATTTACAGGGAAGTTGTAACATATTCCAGAGACAGGATAGACGATTGAAACCTTCATCGGGTTTCATCTTGCCTGATGCTTTTATAGTATGTGACCTAGGGAATGACTTCGCGGCGACAGGTTGGCGCCACATCCCTCGGAAACCCTGCACGTTCCCTCCCCTGGGGTGGCGCCAGGTAATCCCGAAGCTGAGGAGGGAGTGTGGGGTTTCTGGGCAGCCATCGGCAGAAAGCCCCGGGGTGGGTGAGCGATTGCAGAAGCATCATATGATCGATGCCGCACCACCACATACCCGCCCTGGGCTTTCTGAGCATTTATAAAGCCCCCTAGTTGGAGATCTATGTCAAAAGCATTCAAAAGAAGTAAAGGATGAAGACGCCCTAATTCTTAGCTATTAGTGTTTATACCTAAAAGACTACAGTCTGTGCAATAGTATCATTATGAGTTTTGCTTTCTTAGTTAGCATGAATAAGTAGTTGGAGACTTGACAAAAGAATGTTAATGTTCCTTAATGACTGGGAATGTATTTTATTTAGAAATACCCTGAAAATATCTCTCCCATGCCCCTGGTACATGGTCAATGGGTTGGACTTGGCCTGTTGACTCAAAAGATGCAGTGTTTTATGAGCGTTCAAACGCTTCACGTATATTATCTCCGTAAACCTTACAACAAGTGTGTGCAAGACATCAATGTTAAAAAGAATGAAGACCCTGTTAGTTATCCTACACCTTCTGGCGGCTTTTGATACCATCAGTCATGGTTTCCTTCTGGAGCACCTGGCAGGGCAGGGCCTCAGTAGTGCTGACCTGAAGTGGTTCCTGTTTTTTTTCTGTCAAGCTCTATCCATAATGTGGTGCTGAGGAATTACTGCTTGACTCTGTGACCATTGACCTATGGTGTCCCAGAGGGTTCTAGTTTGTTCCCCATGTAATTTAATATTTATTTAATTTATTAATTACACATCTATATCCAAAGCTCTCTGGGTGGTTCACAACAATTGAAAACATAAAATACAATGCAAGATACAATATAAGAATTAAAAGTTTAAAATTACAGTATAAAATAAAAATAAAAACCAAAATAAGACCTACCGGCAATGCAAAGATTTAAAATACAGTAGCAGATTTAAAACAACAGAAACAGACTAGGATGCATGGGAAAATAAGAAAGTCTTCACCTAGCACCAAAAAGAATACAAGTAGCTGCCAGGTGAGACTCTCTGGAAAGCACATTCCACAATCGAGGTGTCACAGCAGAAAAGGCCATCTTCTTAGTAGACACCCACCTTACTTCCTATGGTGGGGGCTCCTGGAGAAGGACCACTGAGGACGAGCTTAGGGTCTGGGCAGCTATATATGGAAGGAGATGAACCTTCAGGTAACCTGGCCGCCAGCTGTTTAGGGATTTGACCTAAAAGTTTAGGGTTTCTCCTATTCTG
Source organism: Anniella stebbinsi (assembly GCA_029215795.1). Classification (NCBI taxonomy): domain Eukaryota; kingdom Metazoa; phylum Chordata; class Lepidosauria; order Squamata; family Anniellidae; genus Anniella; species Anniella stebbinsi. Next base: position 356,840,304 of record JARDYH010000002.1, on the reverse strand, counting down.
CTCCCAAACTGGAACGTGCTCCTTCAAGAACCTTCACTGTCTTCCACTCTCTGGGCTTTTAGAAAAGATGTGCAGATGCACCTTTTTAATTTAGCCTTTTCAATTCATTTTAATGTTTTACTGTTGCTAAATTTAATTTAAAAAAAATATATTGCAAAGTTGCATTGTTTAAAATTGTTGTGCACCACTTTGATGGCTTTTTAACAATGTTAATAATATATATAATAAATGTAAATCAATTGACATTAATTATATATATATATATATATATATATATATATATATATTCCATATTGCAGTTGGGGCTGAGAAGAGAGTAGGTTATCTAAGACCACCTAGTGAGGTCATAGCTGAGGTGAGATCTAAAGGAGAGACTTCCTGCTTGCTATTTATTTATGTATTTATTCTTGTATTGCATTTTTATACTGCCCAATAGCCAAAGCTCACTGTATGGCAACTCTCATCAGCCCAGTTCTATGGAGTGACTCCACGCTTGTGTCACCCATACTTGGCAGCTGCTGGTACCGACTTGGGGATTCCCTATGCAATCAGTCTGATCTACTTGCTAAGTAGCTAACAAATGTTACAGCCCTTGCTCTTGCAAGCAGGTTGTTTTTGTTCTTATCAAGAAGTTCTCTGTTGTCCTTGGGACTAATCCAGTCTTTCAGACAGACAAATGAACATTTGGGCACAGGAAGAGGGCAGGGAGGAAACGCATGGAGAAGGAAGGGCAGCTGTTCCATACCTTTGTTGTCTGTATAGGGACGCAGGTGAGTGAGGAACAGGCAACACATGAAAACAAAAGTGCTCATGCAGTTTTGATGGCCCTTGAGGGTGGAAAACTGGTAATTAAAACCTCCTCTATATTGCTGGCTGTGAAGGTGGTTTGAATTAAAGGCAGCTTGGGTATACTGTCCCTTAATGAACATTATCACATTGCCATGAAATGAGTTTGGACGTTTCAGCTCAAAGCACAAGGACGTAAATTCTAAATTGAGTCTCAGTTCATGCAAGAGAGGACAGTGCCTACCACCACCACCACCCTAGCAGTTTTGCCGGGGGAGCAGATTTGCAGGGGGTTGCAGAGGGACGAAGGAGGCGAGAAAGCTTTGTCCTCCTCCCTGGAGGGGGATACATAAGCTGGCTGGCTGAAGTGTCCTGGGAGAGCCAGTGCCTGCAAGAGGAGAGGACCACCACCACCCAGGGAAGAGGAAGAGCCACTTGCTGCTGCCGCCTGCCTGCTTGCTTGCTTGCTGCTGCTGCTTTGCTCCCACCACCACCCTCTCCTTGTTGGACTTCTGCTCTGCAGACTGCCACGCCCTGCAGGACCAGGCGCCCAGGTACTCAGCCAGTTGCTGCTAATATCGTCCAGCTGTCCCCCTCCCTGGAGGGGGATACATAATCTGGCTGGCTGAGGTGTCCTGTGAGAGCCAGTGCCTGCTGAAGAAGGAGGGACTCCTCCCCATCTTTCTGTGGGGTCCTGAGCTATGGGCCAAGGAGAGAGGATACAGAGCCAAGTGGGGGGATTTGAGGGGGTCCCAATCAGTGTAGTGATAGGTAGAGGGAGATATGGCATTGTGAGGAGAACTTGCCAGGTAAGGGGAATGTGGCCCAGACAGCTAATGGCTGTGCCATGTTCCAGTCCACCCCACAACCATAGGTCTGTTGGTTGCCCTATTAGCCAGCCCTCAGGCCTCTGGATGCTGCTTTTAAATGCCAGATCAGTGCATAATAAGACCTTCCTCATCCACGACTTAATTGTGGATGAGGCAGCCGATCTGGCATGTATAACCAAGACCTGGGTGGGTGAGCAGGGAGGAGTTAGTCTCTCCCAGCTATGCCCACAGGGTACTTGGCTTAGCATCCGGGTAGACCTGAGGGCTGGGGAGGTTTTTTTTGCTGTGGTCTATAGGAACTCCTATCTCCCTCTGCAAGCTCCCTGCCCATGTGACTACTGGTCTGGAATGTTTGCACCTTGTGTTTGGTCAGCAAGACAGATTAGGGATTCTGTTGATGTACAACCCACCCTGCTGCTCCTTAGGTGAGCTGACAGAGGTCTTGGGTGTACTGCTGAGAATGCAGACATTCACACCAAGGGCACCTTATCTGGGGCAGCTCAGGATTTCATGGTCTCCTTGACAACCATAGGACTGTCCCAACATGCCCAACACATGTTGGTTTTGGCACAAAACGGCCTTGGTCGCCCTGTCACTCTGTTGATTCACCTTGATCTCTCAGCGGCTTTCGATGCCATCGACCATGATATCCTTCTAGGAATGGGAGGTACTGCACTGCAGTGGTTCTGCTCCTACTTGGCGGGTCTGCTCCAGAAGGTGGTGCTTGGGGAACATTGCTTGGCCCCGTGGATTGTCCAGTATGGGGTTCCGCAGAGATTAGTTTTGTCCCCCACGCTGTTCAACATCTACATGGAACAGTTGGGTGCGGTCATCCAGAGTTTTGGAGAGTGTTGTCATCAGTACACTGATGACACGCAGCTCTATTTCTCCTCATCTTTATCAATTGAGGCTGTGGATGTGCTGAACTGGTGCCTCGCTGTGACAAAGGACTAGAGGAGGGCTAATAAACTGAAACTCAATCCAGACAAGACTGAGATACTGTTAGTGGGTGGTTCTGCTGACCGGATGGAGGGTGTTCAACCTGTTCTGGATGGGCTTGCACTCCCCCTGAAGGAGCGGGTTTGTAGCTTCAGGGATCTCCTGGAACCATCTCTGTCACTTGAGGCTCAGGTGGCCTTGGTGGCACAGAGTGCCTTCTACCAACTTTGGTTGGTGGCCCAGCTACGCCCCTATCTGGACACCAATAGCAGCTTTGAGAGGGGATTTTGAGCATGACCATGGTGTAGAACACGGATGCATCACTTTTTTGGTCTCAAGAGAAAAATGCTGTTGCCAGAAGATCCAGGGGCTGCACATGCGTGCATACACATGCTTGTGTACATATACACGCAGGGCCGTGCAAGGTGGGGGCTAGTGGGGCCAGTTGGCCCGGGGGCCACGATTTTGAGGGTGCACTCCGACGAGGAGGTCCCCCCCCAGCTTACTCTACTGCTTTCGTAGCGTGAGCAGCCCATCGAGAAGCGAGGAGCCCACCTTGCGGAAACAGCGCAGGAGCCGTCTGTCGTAAATACCACGGTCAGACTACAAGCTCCAGAGGGCCATATGCCGCTTGCGGGGCGGGGATACAGGTGCCTTGAGGTGTTGTAGAACAGGTTTAATATAGAGGTGTTATGTAGAAGGGACATGGTTGGTGGGCACGCCCCTTTGGGGCGGCCATGTTGTCCTCTTTTGAAATAAGGGGAGGCCACACACTTCCCATCTGGCCTGGGCATATTACCAGCTCTGCGCGGCCCTGTATACACACAAACTGGAGTGGGAGGGAGGTGCATAGACACATATATACACAGGGTGGGGGGGGGACACTGAGGAGTGATGAATGTGCACATACACATAAATTCACATTGATGCTGGGGATGCCTGGCGATGCTGAAGGAGTTGCTACAACCCCAGTGAACATATGTGTTTTGCCATCGCAAGTAGCAGCATGGAGCAGAAATAACAGCTCCTTCAAGTCCTTGTTCTAGCAACCCCATGGGCTTTGCAGCTTTTGCACAATCACTAGCGGGGCAGAAGCATCAATCCCAGGTGCTTTGGGGTCACCAGGAGAGGGAGGAGGCTACAGTCTCCTTCACACCGCACTGACCTTGATCCCATTGCTGCCTTACTGCCGCCATTAGCAGCAGTAAAGCAGTGATCCAGGCCAATGGCTGGCTTAATGATGTAGCTCCTTCAGTGGAGGAAGCAGCATAGGGGAGTCACCAATGGCCCATGAGTTGTTCACCTGTGATTTAGAAGGAAATAATTTATTTCACCCACCCTTATGTCTGCAATTTAAAGTAAAACAACAACAGAGAATTGTTCTATGTTTAACGCATCTGTGTAGGATGGCCAGATTTGTAGTAATAGTATTCGATGCCTCATATATCTTTTGCCCTTGATTAACATTACCAGAACAATACAAAAATAGTAAGCACTGCAGAACAAATTATGCCAAATAAAACATATGGGACATGTACATAATTTACTCAGGTTGAAGACTAAATTATCTTAATACCGAATGTATTTATGGTTTAAAGCCAAGACCGGGCTTTTATAGACTTGTTTCAAATGTTTTGCCTAATCCAGTAGGCTGGTATTTCCTATTTATTTTACATGTATAGCCATTGAACGTTATAAATCTGTATAGCCACTAAAATGATTAAACTCTTTGATTACGCTGGGGCCTTTGCTTACAGAGTTGCATTTCCTGATATTATGTGGGGCTTGTCTTATTTCAGCTACCAACAGGAGATCAGTAGAAATTTCTAGTCCTCCAAAATCCATCTCTGATGCAGACTTATCAAAAAAGAAGAGTGTAAAGAAGACCAAAGGTGGAATTAAGGTAGGAAGGTTGTGTTGTTTATATGAATACGGTCTCCAACGGCAAAAAACCAAGTCACCACAACCATTTTCGCATGGTACATAGCTTCTAGGAGGAATGGGGGACCTTTTTGGGTTCAGGGGCCAGATCACACACCCCACCTACATCATTGCTGGATGACATCAGAGGGTGGGGCCCATCTGTGACAATTCCCTGATGCTGTTGAGTCCCCAGCTGAAGTACCGGCTGGAATTCTTTCAGCTGTCGCCTCAGTCAGGGAGCCTGCTTTGCTCCGTGAGAGCTTTTTCCAGATAAATACATTTTACAGCAGATTTCTCAAGCCCCTCCCCTTATCTGAGCATGAAAACAGATTTTAAAATTTTTTATTTTAAAGGTACCATTAACTTTTAGGTCTAATTTTCTCATCATAGTAAACAGAGAGATAGCTTTGAATCGACTCATACATTGTGAAAGATCCTGGTTGCTTTGTTTACCAGCTTCATGATTCTAGTCCTTATACTTTCTGTCTATGTCTCCTCTCCTTTTTGTCACTTTAGCACATTGATTACTGGACCACATTGTGTCCTCCATCCCATCTTAATATTTTCTAGTTTTATGCATCCATCAGGCCTTTTCTTTCCTCTGCTTCTATTTCTTCATCGAAGCATCTAAGACTATACTGAAGCACAAGCGAATCAGCTCTTCTTCTAACTTTATCCAGGCCTTAATTTTAGCCAGCAAGAGTAGTCATTTCCAATTAAAAGAATCAAGTAGCAGGTGATGGGAAATACTGGGCCAGAGTTCGATAAACAATACCGGGCTAGATGGACCTATGGTCTGACATAGTTGAAAGAAGCTTCCTACGAATTCACAGATGTTAAGAGTATTTTCTACTAGAATTCTTAGGCATGAAAATGCATTGTGCACAGAGCTAAAATAAAAAAGGAAAAAAGTGTGCTTGTGATCAGTATATTCTGACCTACTTCATATTGATAACACATGAGAGCCACTGCTGAGTAGGATTTTTGCAGCATGTGAAACTGGCTCCAACATGCTGGCAGTTTTGGAGGCAAAAGACGTTGACAGGCTGCCTCTGCCAGGTTTCTGACTGCTAGCATTATACCGTGCGTTGCACCACAGAAGAAATGAATCTTTAGTCAGAAACTTTTTCCTTGTGTTTTTCAAAATCATTATCCAGATTGAAGTGATGCATGAAGCAAGTCAGGGAGGTTCCAGCAGAATCTTAGCGATGAGCGAAAGTGAAGAAAATCTTTCCACCAGGAGAAGGTAAGGATGAAGCCAGTTTCTATCAGTAGGTATCTCTAGTTATTTAAAGAAAAAAAACAGAAAATAAGCATCCCAACCAATGTTACACTAAATGCAATTGTCTTTGCATCGCACAGTTTACGAGCTCAGTGGGTACTGCAAGCCTTAGCACTGGACTATTAATCTTTTAAGAGGTATTTGTGAAATTTCTTAATACCTTCATAACAGGCAGTTCCTGCATTCCAAATATAGTACATTATTGACCATTTCCTTGGGTCTCTATAGCATGATACCAAATTAATGACACCTTATACCTGACCTGTGAAAGAAGCTAATGAAATAGAATGGATGCATTTAACATCTCTTCTGTCACTATATATAAACAAAGTGTTGTAATTCCCAAATTGCTTTCACAGTATCCACGGCTCTATAGATCATTCAGTTTAAAAAAAAATTAAATTAAATCTGTGGTCTAAAGTCCAAAACCAGTTAAATGGATAGGAAACCTTCAATGATTTCCTTTGCTAGGGGAGGTGTGTTTTTTGTTTGTTTGTTTGTTTTTTATTTAGGAAGTTGAAAATTTATCCACAAATGTTTTTGTAAAGCATAAAAGGGTTGAAAACTGCCATTTAAGTATCACTTAGCCCGATAGGGACAGCTATTCCCCCACCCACCACCACCACCAATTAATACCCTTGGGAACAACATTATGTGGCATTCCTGTTGGGGGATTCTGTTTTGGATTAGAAACACAGCTCTGAATTGCTTGAAGTGGTGGCAAAACGTGTGTGTGTGTGTGTGTGTGTGTGTGTGTTTTAAATCTGAGCCACTTCATCATTAACGGAAAGTCACTCTCCACAAAATCAGAATGCACCCTAACTCACCAAAAAATCACCGAACATCTTTCATTCCCACTTTTGCGGGGGAGGTTCAGACATTTACTAGTTCAGACATTTATTGAAGCACAACCAATCTTTTGACTGTCAAAAGGATTATTTTACAACATTGGCAAGATGAAACCACACTCTCTATGGTCCCCTCTACAAGATTTCGGTTTGACGCCCGGTTGGCCGATTATGGGCATCTTCTCTCAATCGCTTTTACACCTAATCCCTATACATGGGAGGCGGCGGAACACATTACCGGTTGTATAAAATGCGTGTTAAAGTTGTTTCATGCGCAGCATCACTTGTTTACATGGTCATAAGGCGCTTTAACTCCTGCAGTAAATTAAAACTCGCTATTTAACGCTCATTCGATAATGTGCATAATTGGACATAAAAAGCGCCTCAACCCCCGATTTGCGCTCCGTTCATGTGGAAGTAAAATCGGTAATGCGCTTTGAAAGAGCTTTAAATCGCTCTTGTAGAGGCACTCTGAAATGCAATGGATTGAAGACTTAACAACATTAGCAACATTTGAAAGAGTGGCATACAGGCGTCATTTACGAATGGACATTTACTCAGACATTTGGTCTGCCTTTACAGACGTTTATGTGTAATTTATGCTACCTTTTCCCCCTCCTCTTTTTTACTTACCTAGAAATTGTGATATTTGAAACTGAGGCTTTTGAAGTACATATGTGGCTGTATATGTTTATTTATTTTTTCTTTATGGTTTTTTGTTTTGTTCACAAATTCACAATAAAATAAAAAAAATGTGAGGGGGAAACAACAACAACCACAACCAATATATAATTCAGGGAAAGCTAAAGTGATACACTTTTACTTTTTGGTTGGGCACATTGAAACTTAAGGTGGTTGATTACCCATTGCATCTCTCAAGGTGAACTGGGAACTATAGGGCTGGATCCAGGATCTGCTTTTCATAGATGGTGTTCTATTGTGGCTGGTTCAGGCTGGGTCTTGAGGCAGCCTATGGGACAAATCCATCTTGAAAGTCAAAAGGCAGTCAGAGGTCAAAAGTACATGTAAACAGTCCAGTTCAAGAAAACATGGTCTTATCAGGAATCCAGAGGTTAGCAGTGTGAGAGATCCGCCCAAGGTGAAGCAAGATTTTGAGGTACTGGAAGCTGAACTAAGTTGGTGTTTCAGCAGCCTTCTTGGCTAGAACGAGGCTTATAAACTGGAGATTCCAGGGCCCCATTCAGGACTCAGCTGCAGTACATCAGGCTTCTGGAAGAATTCCTTCTTGTGAAGAGGTCCCTATTCACAAGGAGTCCTTGACTCCCGAGAATTCTTCCTTTGTAAACAGACACTCCTTCTCAAAAAGTTTGTTCTAGCCTGCCTCTTGAGATGCCAAGTTCCCATCCTCTTATGGGAATGGACCTGCATCTGTCTTCCCTGAAGGCCCAGGCTCCTCTTGGTCTTCTGGGAATTCTAGTGGCTTCTCTGAAGAGGATTCCTCCAATGTGGGTGTGGCAGACAGAAGGGCTTTGCTCACAGCCACCTGATTTTCAGGGATTCTTCCCACCTCCAAAGCTCTCCACCTTCCACAGGGTCTCCTGATTCATAATGTAGCATTTTCAGGTGGCTGCTGTGGGGAGTAGGTGGGAAGGAAATCTGCTTCTTCCAGCCCAGTTGCACACATTTAAATCTGGATCCAACCCATAGTTTATAAAGTAAGGGGACCATGAGAACCTCTAACAATTCTCAGCATCCTTGCCAAACTACAATTCCCAGGATTCTTGGTGGGAAGCCATGATTTATAACAATTTTTTTAACGAACAGCTGTAAATTCGTATAAATGTATTGTGTATGTAGTATACATGTATCCTATACATCAGTGTGACAAAAGGAACAATGTTCCAAGCCTTAGAAGGGATCATGGCTAGAAGTGCAAAAAAATTTTTTTTCAAGCTGTGGGAAAAAAATGAATTCCATGCAGTACTTACCTATTAAACCTAAACTTATTGTACTACTTTTAAGAAAACACATCTTGTAATGGTAACAGAATTTACATTGTAGTAAACAAAGTTCTCTTATCCAGTCTTAGCATCAGCATATAGATTGCAGCATGATCATACAGAAAAATATAAACTCATATATTTTTTTAGAGAAAATAAGCATTCCTATAATTAGGCTGACCATATGAAAAGGAGGACAGGGCTCATGTAACTTTAACAGTTGTAGAGAAAAGGGAATTTCAGCCAGTGTCATTTGTATGCAATTAGTCCCTAGTCATCACAACCGTTAAAGTTGCAGGCACTATACTAGAGTGACCCTATACAAAAGAAGGCAGGGCCCCTGCAAGTTTAACTGTTGTGATGAAGAGAGAATTTCACCAGGAACTAATTGCATACAAATGACACTGGCTGAAATTCCCTTTTCTCCACAACGGTTAAAGTTACATGAGCCCTGTCCTCCTTTTCATATGGTCATCCTATCTATAATGTAATTAAAAAGGAGCAATGCATTTGGATATTGGCCTACCATTTTAAACAGGCTGTAGTCTTGTGCACACTTAATTCCAAATGAACCCTCTTCAACTCAGTAAACTCTGCATTTATGTAAACATGCAAAGAACTTTAGAGAAAATTAGGTGTTCTGAGCCCATATTTTATCCATATTTTACTCAGTCTCAGTCAATAATATGTCCTTGAAAAGACTAGCATAACTCAAGCTTATTTCTCTAATTTATGTCCAAAAAAGCAATACCTTCCAATACTGAGCGTTGACTTTTTATACTTCATGAAATGGAAAGTTCATATAAGAACATAAGAAATATCAAAGGCCTATTTAATCCAGAATTCTGTTTCCACAGAGGCCAACCAGTTGTCTGTGGGAAACTCACAAGTAGGATATGAATGCAATAGCACCATCCGACTTGTGTTCCCCACCAACTGGAACACAAAGGCATACTACCTCTGGTATTAGAGGCAATAGATAGCGATCATAACTAGTAGCCACTGATTGCCTTATACGCCATGAATTTGCCTAATCTCCATTCAAGTTGGTGGCCATTACTATATCTTGTGGTAGTGAATTCCATAGTTCAACTATGCTCTGTGTGAAGAAGTACTTCCTGGATCTCCCACCATTAAGCTTCATGGGTTGACCCCGGGTTCTAGTGTTTTAAGAGGGAGAATAACCTCGCCCTACCAACTTTCTTCACACCATGCATAATTTTGCACACCTCTATCATGTCTCCCCTTCCTTGCCTTTTTTCTAATCTAAACAGTCCAGATGTTGAAAACTTTATAGGTTTTTTTGTCCCAATGTGTGTTATTTTTCACTTGTTTACATTACATTGCATTTGCCATTTTAATGTCCATTCTTTCAATTTGGAGACATCCTTTTGGAGCTCTTTACAATCCATTTTGGTGCAACCTTCCTAAATAATTTGGTGCCATAAGTAAACATGGCTGCCTCACTCCTAATTCCATATAGTTTATGAGCAATTTAAAAAGTACTGCTCTAATAGAGATCCTTGTGGGTCCCTGGAGCTGTCTATATGCCTGATTTACCCTGAGGTGGCTGCCCAGTGGCGCTGCATTGCTTATATGACATAGCCTGCCAACTCGCGGCCGCCACAGGCCTTTTCCCAAAAGCGGCATGTTTAAAAAGTTGCAGACTTACTGGGACTTTTTCCTTTGCTGCACCATATTTCTTTCGTCTGTTGGTGATGACCTTGGCTTCAGGTTCAGGCTGGGGGCATTCTGGGGGCAGATCGCGGCCAACGATAGGGCGTGGGAAAGCTGGGCAGGCGGCTGGCTGAATGGGTGGCTGCTGATGGAGTGGGGGAGGCCAGCAGTAGCCACTGCCATCAACACGAGATGGGCCTGAATGAAAGAGGAGCAGGCTTCATTGTTTATAGCCCACCCTTTTTGGAAGGCTCTTACTGAGAGGCTGAGTGTTTTGTTATCGCTGATGGAAAAGTGTGTGAACGGAGGGCAGGGAGTGGGCTTTTCTGGCCTGATACCCTGCACTCCCTCGTGCCCTGTCTAGATTTAATAGTTTAGCCTCATAGCAGCAATTCTGCGAGCTTTTCAGCTGAAGCCCTTCCAAAGCTTTAAATCACTTCATTGGCTGCCAGTCAGTTTCCGGGCGGAGTATAAAGTGTTGGTTATTACCTTTAAAGCCCTACATGGTTTGGGCCCAGGCTACCTGCGGGATCGCCTTCTCCTGTACAATCCGCCCCACACACTTAGGTCCTCTGGGAAGAACTTACTCAAGCCAGCCAGAGCTAGGCTGGCGAGTGTTACCCAGAGGACCTTCTCTTCCATCGCTCCCAGACTATGGAATGGTCTGCCGGAGGAGATTAGACAAATTAGCAGTCTTCATGAATTTAAGAGAGTCATGAAGACTGCTCTCTTCCGGCAGGCCTATCCGGATGAATTTTAAGATGTTTTAATGATGTATTTTCTCTTGTTTTTTAAATTTTTAACTGTTTGTGATTTTTGTATTTTACATTGTGTTCCCCGCCTTGATCCAAAGGGAGAGGCGGGTTATAAATAATAATAATAATAATAATAATAATAATAATAATAATATAAAGTGGGGTCATATAGTTCCCCCACTGTTTACATTTCTCCACTACAAGAATTGGCCATTTATTCTTACTCGTTGCCTTCTGTTCTTTAATCACTTACTGATCCATAAGAGGCCCTCCCCTTATTCCATGACTGCTAGGTTTGATCAGGACTCTTTGGTGAGTCACTTTGTCAAAAGCCTTTTGGAAATCCAAGTAAACAATGTCCAGGAGATCACCCCTATCCCCATGTTTATTGACACTCTCAAAGAACTCTAAAAGGTTAGCAAAACAGAACTTACCATTGCAGAAACCATGCTGATTCTTTTTCATCAAGACTTGACCTTCTATATGTTTATTTTAATTTTAGTACTACTTTCGACCAATTTACCTGGAACAGATATTAAGCTAAGCAGTTAAATTTCCCAGATCATCACCGGAACCTTTTTAAAAAAATTAGTGTCATATTGGTCACTGGAAGAGGCTGTTCTTAGGGACTTATCACATATCTTTGTTAGAAGATCAGCTATTTTACATTTGAATTCTTTTAAGAACCAAATGAACGGTGGCTGGGAAAGGGGGTTGGGCCAGGGAAACCCCAGAGGGCCAGATTGGGATGCCATGAGGGCTCGATTTGGTTCCTACCTGTGGTTCTGAACCCCTGCCCTATGGGAAGCAATACCTCGAAAACCACTTTTAGCTCTCTTAATAAGCTATTGGCTGTGTTCAGACAATACGATAGTCTACAGTGGGATAATAATCAACTCAACATGTATTTAGGGGGTACTCCCCACACAACTAATAGTCAGCAGTGATTGGATTAGGATCACTGTTGACTATTAGTACATGCTGAGTTGACTCACTTATCCCCCGCCTTCTCCCCCCCTCAATTCTCCTACTTGTATCCCATCAGCCATTGCTGCCAAAAATCTATCCTGCTGGCTGGACTACAGCAACAGCCATTGCTTTGACCACTCTTGCCTTGCAACTCTGTAGCTGACAAAATAACCAACATGATAACCAATGGTGGTTCAAATAGCCAACTCTGCAGTGTTGGATATTTCAGCCAAATAACCAAGCGTTGGTTAAAAAACTTCCTCCACACAATACGATAACCCATGGTGGGTTAAATGGTTATCATGTTGTCTGAACCCAGTCATTGTCTTTCTGCAACATAAACACCCCTTGCGTACCAGCAAAGAGAGGAGCAAAATGATACTATCTAATTAGACTACAGAAAAGTACAACAGGGAACACATGCAGGCACCCATCCATTCTTTGCTGTACTTATGTTAGCATCAATGGTTCCACTCTTTTTGAATTGGGTGTCCCTCCTTCCTTCCAGTAGTATGAGGCAATACTCTTATAGCTTCAGCTCCCAATACTGTTCTATTGTTCAGTCTGGACCAGCGCAAATGATACTTTCCTCTCCCAAAAAGCATGTTCCTTCGTATTAGATTCTGTCCTACCTCAATTTCAGAAAATTTAAGGTGTAGCTTAAAAAGGAAGTATATTTCCTCTGCATCAAAATACTTGTGTTCTTGAAAGGACTTTCATATCGCAGAGAGAATACAACTCACTAGTGATTACTCTCCGTAATGTAAATAACACTTGTCAACAAGTCATTTTGAGATTTTAAGCTCATGAGGTAAAAATGGGAAATAATTTTGAATGAAGGAGATCTTCCACCCTAAGGCAAGACGAGCAATCTTAATTTGATAGTGTTGAAAATGCTATTCTTAACCAAACAACATGGACTGTAGAGATTTATTTTAAACCAAATTATGTCACTACGCAGAAATCAGATCACATTTACAAAATACACAACATTGTTTATTGAAAACTGGTATTTAACAAAATATGTGGTACAGAGCAAAGAATCAAGAATAGTCATTTTTGTAAAAAACAAAATCTTATCAAATATCTGCAAACCGAACAGGTACAAACTAGTTTAAGTAATAAACACTTTTGTGCAGTGTCAAAACTGGTCCCTGAAGTGACCATTCAGGCTGATGCAATTTTACTTGTGAAGTCAAGAAATAAATTGTATAACAGCCCTGCATCTGGAACACAGGCAAATCTAAGAATTTCCAGTTTTAAACATATAAAGGCAATGTTCAGAGCCCAGAAGCTTAAGAAATCATCTAGCTTCCATTTCTTGGAAAAGGAATGTCTTCATAATTTCTTAAACTTGTTAAACAATCTTCCCTATGTTAAAGTAGTACACAACCATCTGTGTCCCTTTTAAAGCTAGCTAATAAATACTTTTTAAATACAACAGACCTGCTGTAAAACACAAACACATACAGCCATTTCAAAGAGACAACACAAGTTTATGGGGTTAGGCCTTAAATCTTGCAAAATACATGCACTTAATTTGACTGGCAATACAAACAAATCAAATGCCTGCTTGCAAGATTACGATTCTCAAGCATTTTCTGACTGCTATTGAAGTTCCTATAAGTAGCTGTTGTCAGTGTCATGTTATTCTGAAATCTGTTAGAGGAATATGGAAATCTTACCACCAATAAAAAAAACATATTCAGTTTACCGAACGTTCTGTATCACGCAGGTTTTAAAGCTAAGCCAATAAACAGTGTGGAGGTGGCCAACTCATCCCATCAAGTTATGACAAAAGTGTATGCCTAGAGCCATACATGTTAGAACACAAGGTATGCCCAAATCAAAGGAACTATTTTGTTCATATCGTTAAGAGGAAAAATACAGGTTGGAATGAGAGTAACAGTTTGTTACCGTAGACAGTAAAGTCATTACGCTTGACTAAGTTTGTATTTGCATATCAAATTGGTACAGATTGTACATGAACATTTTACATCTTTCTGAGCTTTAAAAGCACATTTTAATGTGGTGTAATCCTGCACCCTTCCAATTGAATTTTTTTTTTAAAAAAAAAAATGGACCTCCATGCGCTAAGGGTTTCAAAAAAATCTCTGGAAGACACATAGTTTAGCTATATTCCCTGGAAATATTCTTTCAGTGATAGGTTGTTGTGTTTTTTTTACAAAATGACTCTTACTTATCAAGTTTAATATAAATGTGTGGGGAGGCAAATCTATTTGCAGTGAAGACCAACTGGGTCTCTTTGAATAATTAAGTGTACTCTTCAAAGATGGACTGGGGTGTTTGGACAGTTTTGTAGGATTCATTTGAACAAGTGTTTTTAAATGCAATGTTAGCACCGCTTATATAATATCAAGGTTTCTAAAACTGGTAAAACGCATAGCCATTCATCAGACATTGGATCAAAATGTGATTGTGCTCGGGAATGGTGTGGTGGTGGTGAACACAAAAAGAGACTAGTCTCAGCCATGCTATAAATAAACTTATTGGTGAAAAGCCCAATGCATGTCTGCCTCTTGTTTTCATTGGGACTTTTTCAAGGGGTTAGAATAACGTCTGCAAAAATTATTAACAAATTGTCACCAGCATTTAAGACACAAGACAATCCGTTGTGAATACTTTCTGTAGACATTGTTACAACCTCTTGAAGGCCCAATAAAAAGCAAGAGGCCAAAACACGTTGGGCTTTTTCATCAATAAATTCATGAATAGCATCCAGAGACTATTCTCTCTTTTCATGTTCATCTTGGATGCTCACCTGCTTTGCACTAATGGTGGGGTGTCGCAGGAAGAGAAAATGCTGTTTGACTAGTACATCAATAGTTTCTTTGCAGGTAATTTATTTGACTTGCCCGCCTTTATCCATGTTTTTTCCAAATTTTATCACAGCTGAAGATGTACAGGTCTTCAATTAATTGGTTTTCCAAAATTCAATTTCATTTGGCAATTACATGGTTCAGCATTTAGAAGTGTAAACAGTTTTGTTTCAGTAATCTCTGTCCAATTCTTAAAACCACAAGGAAACATATAAATTGTAATATATGGAAACAAATTCAACTACAAGGAAACTTTGGTGAACCTACTAGAGTAATTTGGAATATAGCCAAGCTTTCACATTTTAATTTTTTACAGAACATTTCATATTCATTTTGCATATGTCTTGGCAAAAATAGTTGAGATTTCTCATCTACTTTTGGCTCAGTAAGTCTAGTTTATTATTCAAGTATTAGGCCAATGCAGCTAAACAAGGATATGTGTCCTGATAGTATAATCTACAGAGAAGCATAATGTTAACCATTTTGCAATATATTTTACCCCAAACCCCAGAGGAAACATTTTTGACTTTTGGATCTGTAGCTTGCTTCCAAAGATAGTGAAGGTCTTCTACATGTCCATGAGAGGTCATCATTTTATTATAAATGCAAGGGTGATACGGAGCTTTACCTTCCCCGGAAAAAAATAGATGATACTGTGGTACAATTCCCATTTTGTTGGCACAGAGACCCATGAAAACATCATCTATGTAAAGGCTTGAATTAAGAGTCTGTGAGGCTGCATATACTTTAGCTGCTACGTCACTCGATATTACATATGCAGCTCCAGCTGTATAATCAGGATAAGCAGGCCATGGATACATTTCATAGGGAACATAATATTTGCTTTTCTTATCTCTTATGGGAGGTGAGCCACGATGGACACGCCCAACCCAAAGATTCTGAACACCAATTTGTGATAGATTTTGGAGGTATTCAACAAGGTTTGGCATGTGGATAAAAATGTCATCATCTGCTGACATAACGAACTTGGCATGAGAGCAGAACTTATTTACCCAGCTGAACTGCAAGAGTAATTTGTGGGTAAGATTGTAAAATGTATCCAAGAAGTCTTGTTGAATCAGATCCCCATACATCTTGTCTTCCATTTGAAGCCTCTTTTGGATTTGGTCTCTTTGTGTAAGGTCTCTTGGTTTTCCTAAAACAAATAGGGTCTTTATGTTGGCCTTAAGATAGTAATGAATATATTGTTCATTACCCCATGTTTGTCGAATTGCATCTCTCCGGTGACGGTTTTCAGGTGAAGTCTTCACAAACAGCAGAAGGAGAACATCTTGCCGTTGACATTTCTCCCTGTGGTTGATCAAGTATTGATAGCCTGCTACTCTATCCAAGTTGTCTCTACTAAGAGATAGACTTTCATTCACAAAAGAGTAGCTATTTATGAGGTATCTATATGAATAAGATTTCATGTGGGTCACAACAGCACTGTCATCAAGTGGTCCCAAAAAAAACATAAGACATAGTACAAAGCAAGTGGCAAATAGTTGCACAAATTGGCATTTTCTAACTCTTCTAGGATTAACATACATTCTGATGCGGTATCTTATGTCTGGTTCCAGTTAAGGATTGTTTAAGCAAAGTTCTTGTGAGAGAGTTCAAAACCCCTCCTTCAGGGCAAGTGTTCATTGTAGATGCATACTTCTCTCAGACAATAGCTTTAATAAAATCTCCATACACTGACTTTTACAAGTCATCTTGCTTCAGAAGTTTTGTTGTTAGCACAGAAGGCAAGCATAAGAGTCTGGACAACAGCCCTTGCTGAAAATACACCATCTTCTGCTGCATCTTCAACGGAACTAAGTATCACTTCAGAATGGACGTTGTTACAGTTTCAGAAAATAGATTTAAAATAGAATGATCTGCAAAATATACAAAATGAAAAATGTTAGCCAAATTTATTCCAACTTTAAATGGAGTTCATAATCCCCTAGAAGACATCTACAAAGCAGAACAAAAGAAGAATAAATATGCTGGACTTAAAACTGACTAATATTAGCGCCAATACATATTAAATCAAGAACCATCTAGTTGCTACTTCCTCGTGGCTGGATCCTATGCCATTCTAGAAACATTTAAATAAGAAACACATTGGTCAGGCAAATAACAAGATTTTCTATACTGCATCACATAGAGAAAGGTTATTACTGTTATCAACCTGCTGAAGTAACATGTTAAGAACACAAGCCCTGTTTCATCCAGCATTCTGTTCCCACAGTAGCCAACCAGATGCCTATGGGAAGCCCATAAGCAGGACATGAGCATAATAGCACCCTTCTGCTCATGTTCTCCAGCACATGTGGCACCAGATTCCAACCTCCATCAGCCTAAGGCAACATGGCCAACTGTCAGGAAAGATGGGAGTTTTAGTCCAACAACATGGACAGCCATAGGTTGCAAGGAAAAGCAAATGAAAAGTAGTATCTTTTTTTTTTTTAAGGTGCTTCAAAATTTTCACAGGTCCTAATGCAGTTCTGTACAAAGATTCACATTTTAAAATGAGCATTCTTTTAGCATTATGACCTAAAGTTTTACAAAAACTATTTAGTTTCCAGTCATGTGACATTAGTTTGCCAGAGAAAGGGACTGGGTTTGTTTGTGCCATTGTTGTTGTTTTATTTAACTAATTATAAGCACAGTGGGTATATACAGCCCTTTTACCTCAGGAGGAAGCTCCACATGTTAGGAGGTGTGTATGGATGAAACGGTAGTCATAAACGGAGGGGAATAGTGGCACTCAATTAGTAAATCACTGGCTATTCTCAGCTTGTCCTCTGCTGCCCCCAACCAAGCCCCTATATTTTAATGGATTTCCTTCAGCAGGAGGGCAGCTGCCCTTCTATGGTGGTATCAGCTCTATTGAATATAGTCTTACATTTAGGAAGGTTGCGTTCAAATCCTTGCTGGCCCATACTAGCGAGAGGCGAGGATGAGAATTTGGTCTCACAGAGGATAATCTTTTCAAAATATCAAGGGCTCTCTTAGAAGGGTAACACCTGCCTTAAGTGAAAGCCCATTATATTAATACAGGGAAGTCTAAAAAGAAATCTCTGTGAGGCCTGGTTGTTACCCTCTGAGGGAAGCTGTGCTTGGACGTCTGAAAGCAAGAAGCCCAGTGTGTGTAATAAGCTCTTCAATGTTTCCCAGTGTGAGGGAGGCATTTCTTCAGTCAGAAACTATAGTATGAAGAAAACCTTTCTTCAGTATGTGAAGAAGCTTCCATCAGCATTATGATGCTGAAGTGAACCTTTGTATGTAAGTCTCTCTGTACCTCAGGTAACTTAATATGGCTTCTCACAGGGACTGCCTTGACAGTGCCGCATTGGCGCCATATTCCCCCTAAACCCTGCCATTTCCCTCCTGCAGGGTTGTGCTAGGCAATCCCCACACCAAGGAGGGAGCGCAGTTTTTGGCATTCATCCGGGTACTGGAGCCACACACACCCAGCCCTCTTCTTGTCTTCCGGCAACCGATCGCGGGTCGCCATCCACCAGGATCGGCCATGGAGCGAGGTCAGATGGCGGAAGAGCAGGGCTGACCTCACTCCTAACGAAAAAGACAGGATAAGTCCCCGACTTTTTAACTGCGCAGCTTTGTGGAAGACCTGCCGTGGCTGTGAATTTGCAGCGGAGTCATATAACGGACATAGCGCCAATTTGCAGCCACCGCAGGACTTTGGACGTGTTTAGACCGCCCCACAGAGGGCAAGAAACCCTCTGTGGCTTAAGTACTGCCCCACAAAATTGGGATGCAGGGAGACACTACTGAGCACTATCAGACGCAAATCAATGGGTCCCCCTATTGACTACAAGGTATTTGATCAGCCCGTTGTCTGAGGGAGGAGTGAAGCTAAGCAAGTTGCCTCAGAATGGAGAGGTGGCAGCAGGTTCCCAGCCTTTCAAGTCTGGAAAGGGTTGTGCCAGAGTGAACTTATTTCTTATCAATCCCCCTCAAAATTGGGCAAGCTGCAGGGACAAAATGAGGACAAGAAGGACAAAGTCACACCTCAGTGAGAAGATTCACTGAGCACAGCAGCAGGAGCATTGAGGCAGAGTCCCAAACTGTCAATTGCTGTCTTTTCTGCCTCTGAGGCAACACCGCAGCCAGAAGCATTTCCCTCTCCTGCAAACTCCTTTTTTAAAAAAAAGAATACATAATGATGGGGGAGGGGAAGTTACAAAAATGACAGTTTAATGTCATGTCCTCTTCCCTGTCATTTATATTCTCTCTTCAAAAAGGAGTGTTTGTTGTGAAAACAGAACATCTTTAAAGCCACCGAGCAGGGAAGGCTTGGAGACAAAGGCAAGCAAGGCAGCATTTTCTTCACCCATCCCCCAAGTTGTAAGATGTGCAAAGAGCTGACTTCTACTACTACCTAAGTTTAAAATATTGAAATTGTAAATCACCATGTTATCTTTATTGTGGTTTTGCCTTAAACCACCCTATCCGATGACTTGCCCAAAGGGATGCTGACCTTTTCCCTCAGACCACCAAATCTCATGATTACCAGTTTAATTAAAAAAGGGGGGAGGGGATATCAGGAGACACTGAGCTGATACTTCACCAATCATACTTACTTATAACAGCATGGACCTCCCAAACCCCCTTCCATTAATTCCCCCATACCTGTAACTGAAGCAGGTGGTAGGAGGTTGCAATGTACATTATTGTCCCAACATACCCTTACTAATTCTGTCGGAAGCATGAAGGTTTTTTTTATCCTGAATGTTCAGACAAAGCACTGTAGTCCCTGCTCCTCTCCCCCAAACTGTGGGGCATTCCCTGCACATTGGGAATTCACAATGAAATGTGGGTTTCACCCACCAGTTGGAGAAAGGAACTAGCCAAGCACAATTAGGAATGGTTGAGTGTTTCTCCATATGCTTCCATAGAGGGCTGGGCTGGTGCTGCAGTCTTCACTTTTGCTTCCAGCTCCTCCAAAGCATTCAGTATAGCAAAGCTTATTACTACAGTACAGGCATTTTAACAAATCATGCACACACACAAAAAGTGTGCTCCTAATGTAGGAGGGTTGTGTTGTTTATGTTCTATTTTTTAAAATCAATTTTTATTGTGAATTTTTAAACAAAACAAAAACCATAAAATATAATAAATAAAAATGAAATACAAATACACATATACAACTACTTGTTTCAAATATCACAATTTCTAAATAAAAAAGGACAAAAAGAAAAGTAGCCTACATTACACATAAATCCATAAAGGCAGATCATTCGTAAATGACGCCTGTATGGCACTCTTTCAAATATTGCTAATGTTGTTAAGTCTTCAATCCATTGCATTATAGGGAGTGTGGTTTTATCTTTCTAATGTTGTCGAATAATTCTTTTGATGGTCAAAGGGGTGCGAAAAATTTGACTGTGTGTTATTTTCCAAGAAGCCGGTACATAATTTAAGATGACATGTACATCTAAAAATATTAGAGCTTTCTAATACAAAATTTAAGCGTCTGATAATTTCTTCCCAAAAGGCGGCAACTATTGGACATTTCCAGAACATATGAACAACAGAAGCATTAGCTATGTGACACTTCCAACAATTAGTCAATTTTGACAAACCTTTATTAAACAGATGCTGTGGTGTCCAATATACCTGAAACAATAATTTTTGCTGGATAAGACGTAACCAGAGATCCATTGACATATCAGATACTGATGCCAAAACAGTGGGCCATTGATTTGATAAACTAGGGCATTCCAATTCCCTATTCCATTCCTGCTGAAGCCCCATTGTACCATATTTATTCACTGATAATAAGAACTTATAAACATGAATTGTGGGTCGATTTACCCAGTCAACCTCAGTAAGTGCTTCCAATAGTAAAGGAGATTCTGAAGCAGCGAAAGCTGCATGGCCAAATCTAGATTTTAACAAATGTTGCAGTTGCAAGTACTGCCATTCAGCTGTGATAGGTAATTTAAATTTATCATGCAGAGCTAAAAAAAACAAAAACTCATCATCTGCACCCAATAACTGATCCAGGGTAAAAACCATTCTGTCTGTCCAAGTCTGCCATAAAAACATTTCCTTTCCTATTTTTAAATCTGAATTTCCCCATATGGTCAGTTTAGCATGAGAAAATAGATCAAACTGTAATTGGCGTGAGGTTATATGCCACACATCTCTAACTGCTAAGATTGTGGGTGGAGCTCTTTCCACTTTAATATGCCAAGAACCTAATGTCATCCATTTGGAAAGAGGCTCCAGGCAGGATGATTCCAAAATTAAGGTGGAAAATCGAATCTAAGTGGAAAGAACCCAAATTTGGTGAAGGTAAGCGAATAAGCCCGATGGTACATAACAAGGTCTGGAAAGCCAAATCCACCATCTTTGATTGGAAGTTGCATCCTTTTCAGAGATATTCTTGGTGGAGAGGAACCCCAAAAGAATTTACAAAACAAATATTAAAATTTTGAAAATATTTTGCTAGGTATAAGGGGATTCCACGCATAATGTAAATGATTCTAAATGTAGTTAACACAAACAGCGAAGAGCCTTTTAAACTCTGATACACTTATAGGAACCAAGGATCTAGGGGACATGTGTTTCTGACTGTGTAACGAGACACAGCTTTTTAAAAAGTATTACTATTAGTTTACTGCTTCTTTTTTTACCATGGAAAACAGAAACCAGACTCGCATCTCAGGGTAGCGTCTCCTCAGTAAGTAAAAATAGTGGAGACTGTATTTCTAAATATAAAGTAGTAACTTTCACTTCTGTAAAACTGGATTGAATTTAACTTGCTCAAAACCATTTTTGGGGAATTAAGATAGCATCTGAACTATGCACCAAATACAGGATGTGCTTTGTCACACCTCTGCTAAAAATACCAAAGTGTCTGTGCACAATGCACATCACCATCTGCAATCACATCATGAAAATTCAGAAAAGATTTAAGCATCTCTTGCTTAATAAACTGAAACTCAATACAGACAAGATGTTGTTAGTGGGGGGGTTCCTCTGACCGGATGGAGCGTGTTCAACCTGTTCTGGATGGGGTTGCACTCCCCCTGAAGGAGCAGGTTCGTAGCTTGGGGGTTCTCCTAGAACCATCTCTGTCACTTGAGGCTCAGGTGGCCTCGGTGGCACAGAGTGTCTTCTACCAACTTCGGCTGGTGGCCCAGCTACACCCCTATCTGGATAGGGATAACCTGGCTTCAGGTGTCTATGCTCTGGTAACCTCCAAGTAGATTACTGCAATGCACTCTACGTGGGGCTGCCTTTGAAGACGGTTTGGAAGCTGCAGCTTATGCAAAATGCAGTGACCAGATAGGAACCAGAAGGTTCAAACATAGAAGACCGATTCTGGCCTGCTTGCATTGGCTGCCTGTATGTTTCCGAGCCCGATTCAAAGTGCTGGTTTTAACCTATAAAGCCTTATACGGTTTGGGACCACAATACCTGATGGAACGCATTTCCCGACATGAACCTACCTGTACACTACGCTCAACATCAAAGGTCCTCCTCTGAGTGCCTACTCCGAGGGAAGCTCGGAGGACGGCAACAAGGGAGAGAGCCTTCTCTGTGGTGCCCCCCCCCCCCAATTATGGAATGATTTCCCCGATGAGGCCCGCCTGGCGCCAACATTGTTATCTTTTCGGCGCCAGGTCAAGACTTTTCTTTTCTCCCAGGCATTTTAACAGCTTAAGCTGAGGTTTTAACTGACTTTGTGGCCAGGCTTAATTTAAAATGTTTTAAATATCAGCTGTTTTATGTTTTATGGTTTTAAATTTTATATATTGACTTTTTAATGTTCAATCTTTTTATTTTTGTAAACCTCCCAGAGAGCTTCAGCTATGGGGCAGTATATAAATGTAAATAATAATAATAATAATAATAATAATAAAAAACACCCAAGCAAGCAGGCAGCAACAGTGAGAATTCATTTCAGAACCATCCGTATTTCCCTCCAACCCAAGAGCTCTTTTCATATTACCTATAACAACATGCAAGGTGCTCCCCCCACCCCCATCCCCTATCCCCCACCCCCACCCCCTGTTAATTAATAGGAAGCCTGTGTCATTGCTGTGTCTCTTTCACACCAGCCTTGCTCCTCCCAAAAACAGGCAGTGTGAAAGAACTGTTTATGACCAATAAAGAGACTAAGCTGGGAAAACATGGAGAAAAACAGCTTATGTCTGTCTCTTGCAAGCCAAAGTTGAACACATAACCTCATGATGGGTAGAAACTTGCTTTTTGGTTTAACACTACATTCTACATAGCAGGCTCACAGCTATACAAATTACTAGATAAATTAAAGGGTTCAGCTTCATCTTCCTCCCCTCAGATTATATATGGCACTTTCTTTTAAAGAGTTTTCTGTAGCTCTTTAAGAATGTTTGAAACAATTTAATTAGCCCATAAGTGGCCAACCATGGCACAGGACCATCACAAGTTGTTCAGAGAATTAGTGGCCTGCCTGGACAAGAGCACCTGTAGGGTCAGGTCTAGATTCCTTCCGGTCTCTCCCATGGTGCAGTGCTGCTTCCTGCCCAGCTCAGTAAATTAGAGGCAAAACAACACTAACACACTAGGGGTATAGGTATTTTAATACACATTGGAGTGATACTATCTTTTAAAAATATTTTTCATTGGATTGTTTATTATGTTTAGTGCTGTTGACCTGGTGCCCTTCAGATGTGTTGGGACTACAACTCCCAGTATCCCCCCAGGCAGTGTACAGTCATAGATCCAACACATTTGGAGGGCACCAGCTTGGGGAAAGCTGAACTAACACGTCCAAAAAAATTGAGTTTTCAAGTTATCCTGATTCTTCTTCAAGAAGGACATTAGCAACAGAAAGGTGGGGGAAGAAAAAGCAGGGCATTATATTGGACTCTCAAACCTGCAGATTGTAAAAGATGAAGTACTGAAGGTATCAAATGGGATTTACAGCACAATCCTATGCGTGTCTACACATTGTTAAGTTCCACAGCATTCAATGGGGCTTAATTCTGAGTAGACGTGCAAATAATTGCACTGTTAGATTAGTTACAAAACAAATTTTAGGTTGCACCAATGTCTGCTAAGGTAACCTCCCCCACCCACCCCAGCCCTGTATTTTGGAAACATAAAATCTTAACAATTTCTTGGATCTGTCTCCAGCAGAAATTGGAAAAGATCGATAGCTCAGGAGGAAGGGTGTAGCCGTAAAGATAGAGACTGGTAGCCTTTATATTAGCAGACATGAAGGTTTAATTAAGGTGGTACGCTAGGCAAAAATAATAGAAATCAAAGTGGGTAAGAACATAGAGATGTGCTGGATCAGACCAAGGGTCCATCTCCAACATTCTGTTGCCACCGTTACCAACCAGCAGTCCACAGGAAATCCACAAGCAGGACATGAGTGAAACTGCACACTTCTACTATGTTCCCCAGCAACTGGTTTACGTAGGCATACTGCCTCCAATACTGGAGATAGCATAAAGCCATCAGGATTAGTAGTAGTATCTGTCCTGAATCTCCTACCAGTCCACTTCATGGATGACCGCATGTTCTAGAATTATAAGCGAGGGAGAAAAGTGTCTCTCTACCCACTTTCTCTACACCATGCATAATTTTGTACACCTCTATCAACTCTCCCTTTGCTCACCTTTTTTTCTAAGCAAAACAATAGCAGACATTGCAATCTGTCCTCATAGTGGAATTGCTCTAGCCCTTTGATCGTTTCAGCTGCCATCTTCTGCATTTTCTCCAACCCTACAATATCCTTTCTTTAGGCATGATGATAGAACTCTACACAGTATTCCAAATATGTTCAGACCACAGATTTGTATAAATGCAGTATGATAGTGGCAATTTTATTTTCGATTCCTTTTCTAATTATGCCCAATATCAAATTTGCCTTTTTCACATCAGCCACATACTGGGTTGATATCTAGGCTTCCTTGTCAACACCCACCCCATTTCCTGTTCTCTGCTAGGTCAGGAGGTCCCTCACCTGCATAAATAACTTGGGATAGCTACTTTGAATTTGTTTACATTAGAAATGGTTTCAAACTAGTTTATATTTGTAGAAAAGGAGAGGACAAGGAATATGGGTCTGGCAGATGATTTGCAAGAGGAAAGGTGGTGAAGAAAACAGTTGTTGAAATGGAGCGGGGAAAGAGAAAGAGAGAAAATGTGTAGATGTGAGAGTGCAGAAGTTGTTATAGGTCCAGCCTTCCCCTCCAGATGTTTTGGAGTTCAAGTCCCATCAGCACCACCCTGCATGGCTGATGATCAAGGAGGCTGGGAGTTGGTTCCATCCAGATGTTTTGGACTACAAGTTGGGGGAGGCTGTTCGAGCACAAGGTGTTCATTATCCTAGTGGAAGGGAAAGAGTCTGGTTTTATTTCTGATAGATTCTTCATAGCACACAGCCAAAGTTCGCAGTTCATGGCACTCAACAGAAAAAAAAATGCTGCACATGCAGGTTGACAAACACAATTGAAATCAGCACTTTCAGTAGTAGCGCATGTCAAGCTCTGTTGTTTTGGTAACATAAAGTAACACAACACTCATCAAATGAATGAATAACTCAGCAACTGCCTACAACAGATACAAGCTTAGTTGCAATTTGTAAACTAAAAATACTAGAAACAAGAGTGTTACACAAGACCACCCCACTCAGGGAACCCTTTCCCCATATTTTTATTTGGCAATAAACCCGTGTCTTACAGAGGATTCTGGGAATGTTCTAGGAAGCACGTACCATTTATGTGGGATAGTGATCAAACTGGTTAGACCTCATTATTGCTCCACATAAAAGAAAATGCATCCTAAAGAAGTCTTCCAATACTGATCCTGGAATACTGTTTGAAAAAAAGACTTTCAATTCTCTTAATCTTTAGACACCATCTATATTTTTGTGCCCTATCTTTTGAAAAGCAAAATAAGGACATAATTGTTACTTAAAACCAAAGTCTATCAAGCTAAGCATTCAGTCCCTTAATAGGGAGCACACAGATGCCTCTGACAAGCTCATGAGGTCTTAACAATTAAAATGATACCTGTTGTTTGTCCCTAGCATCTGGTAATCAAATATGTATCCCTTTTCAAAATGGAGGTTTTACGCATAAGTCACCATGAGAGAGAAAGAGAGAGAGTCCATTTATAAGAAGTACTTTTCAACTTGTTAAAGCCATGGTCCAGTGTGAAGAACTTCTAGAGGAGCATAGGAATCGCAAACAGTTGCCTTGTTTGTCTTAGATGAGCACGGAAACCTAAGCCATGATTAGTTTCAATAACTTCGATACAAGAACTCTGGATCTAACTCAGAAACTTTTAAAGCAGGGATGGGGAATATCTTGCCCTCCAGATGTTGTTGAACTGCAGTTCCCATCATCCGTCATCATTGGCTATGCTGACAAGAGCTGATAGTAGTTGCAGTCCACCAACATCTGGAGGGCTACACGTTCCTTACCCTATTCTAGAGCTTAGTGGTTTCAACTACAGTCGGATTCCGATTTCAAAAAATGAAGGTCTGATTTTTCCCAATCCGATTCCCCCCCCCCCAATTTTGATTGGGAAAAATCGGAAGATCGGACCTCCATTTTTTGTGTTTTCGCCATGGGCTTGCATTAGGGGAAAGAAAGCTTTTCCCCAATGCAAGTCTATGGGAAAAACATAGCAGCAGGTGACTGGGGACCTCCCTCCCCCCCCCCCCCACTCATGCTCCTTACCTGCTGCCTCCTCGCTGCCGCCCGCTGCCCCAATCGACTGAGAAACAGGCTTTGTGGCCTGCCTCTCAGTAGATTGCTGGGTTATGATGTCATCACCTGGCGCTCTACTGAGAGGCAGGACGCGAAGCCTGTTTCTCAGTCGATTGGGGCAGCGGGCAGAAGCGGACAGCCCTGGCAGGTAAGGAACGCGAGAGGGGGGAGGGGGACCTGCCGGGCCCACCCGCTTCTGTCCGCTGCCGCCCACTGGTAGAAGGGACCAGCAGGCGGCAGCAGACGGAAGCGGGCGGCCCCAGCAGGTAAGGAGCGCGAGTGCGGGAGAGGGAGGTGGAAGTCCCCACTCACCCGCCCCCATGTTTTCGCCATAGGCTTGCATTGGGGGAAAGCTTTCTTTCCCCCAATGTAAGCCTATGGCAAAAACACCTAAAATGGCGTCCGATAATTGGATCCGATTTTTTGGGACCGTACATATCCCTACTAGATACAACAGCATGACTTTGAGGGGCCAAACATGCTCAAAGGCACTCTTGTCCTGATATCGCTGTTTTCTCAGAATCTGGGGGAAGCAAGTGTGTAGCCTTTGCCCTAAAGAGGGAGGCACTCTGCCCATGCCCAGAAACAGATCCGACAAAGGGGGGAAAGTGCTCGGCCCAGCCTCTGCCCTTCAGTAAAGGCTCCTGATTTAGCACTTGGTGGGCGAGAAGCACAGGCCAAGGCAATCCCAACAGGATTGGCTGGAGCTGGGTAAGTCCACTGATAGCCGCTTACCTCCCCTCCTTGGTGACGTTACTCCTCGACACTCTATCAAGGAGTAGCATCAGCAACAAGAGGATGTCTCAGAGGATGCGGGCACCTGCGGGCTGCCAAAACATGCTGGGAGATGTAGTTCTGATATGTAAAGTAGCTGATTTAAAATAAAGTATGGGTGAGCAAACCCTGACCTCTCACTGTCTTTGTTCTTCTACCTGATGTTCTTCAACTGCCACTAACCCTGCTCACCATTCCATTCTAGCCTCAGCTATATCAGTCAATCCTCCATTCACTCTTCTGTCTCAATGGTATAGTCAGGCTGTTACATAAAAATCATAAACTTTATTCAGAAATCCACAAGCAGGATTCCACAACCAAGATGGCCTACTCTCCAGTTGCCTTCCACCACCACATCTCAGATGGTATTCAAAGATTAACATGTTATTCAGGGACCTAGGCTTATGCCTACAACTCCCAGTATGCCTTGGGCAGGAGGGAACACCTTTCAGGCTTTGGCAGCCATTATCTGGGTTATCTCCCCCTATCGCCCAGGAAAAAGCAGGGACCATGTGACTAAAACATTTGAGTATTCTATTGGTCCCAGGCTCCTCCTTGCCAGTTCCATCCATGGCTATAGCTCAGAAGAAAAGAGGACAGATCGATCTCCTGGTAGGAATAAAGGTTAAATACAAATAGGAACAAACAATATGGTCACACTGTCATTGATGTTCCATAAGGTCTGTCTAGTGAACGCAGAGGCAGATATGCATGAGGTGGTAAGCAGCTCAGTAAATGTTACAGGGTGTGGTTGGGATGCCTTCCCGCACACCAACCCAGAAGGAACCTTCTCGGCAAGTACCAATGTTCCGTTCTCTAGGTTGGTGTGAGGAAGGCCTCCCACAATGGGATATGCTAAAGCTAACTTCCAATTAGGGTGGGAGTATAATTTAGAGTAAACCAATCTATTGTGATGTAAGTACCTGTTGGAAAACTCTCCTTCCAAAAGGAAGCATCCACTGAGGCATGTTTGTCAATGTTATAATGTCCGGTGAAATAATTTGGATTTGTCCAGATCACAGCCTTGCAGTTTTCTGCTAAGGATGCACTGGTGCTTAAGGTCACTGAAGTGGCTGCTGACCTGGCTGAGTGTGCTGTCACCTAAAGGTTTGGGGATGTATGAAGCCATATACATTGAAGAAACGTGTGCTTTTAACCATCTAGCCAAGGCGGGCCTAGATACTTTCTTACCCATGGCTGTGGAATTGAAGTATATAGACAGTGAATCTGATTGTCTGAAAGACTGTGCACGTTCTATATAAATTTTGACTGCCCCGCATACATGCAGCTTGTGCTAGTCCTTCTCCCAGGGCTGAGAAGGATTAGGACAGAAAAAGGTAGAACCATCTCCTGTGGTCTGTGAAACAGGTAGTTGATGTTAGGTATGAATGTTGGGTCAGTCCTGAGAATGACCGCATCCCTCTGAAAAATGATGAGCCCTTTTCTAATTGAGGGGACTGAAAGTTCGGATATTCTTTATGCAGATGTGATGGTGACCAAAAAGAGAGCCTTTTGTGACAGGTTCCTTAGCGGTACTGCTTTAAGAAGCTCAAATGGGGTTTTGAGTAGTGCTGAGAGGACAACCTGTAAGTTCCATGACGGAAATCTATGGACTGAAGGAGGGCATATAAGTGATGCTCCATGGAGGAATCTGTTTTGAAATGAGCATGCGAGCTTAGTGGTGGTTGTCCTGCTTTGAAGAGGACCAATCATATGGCTGAAATTTGTCTGTGTAATGTGCCTGTCTTAAGATCCATGTCGGGTCCTTCTTGTAGAAAGGCTAGAAGCTCCTATTTGCCTACTGTGTTTGTATGTTGACTTTGGTTGTTGTTGCTTTCCCCCTGCTCCATCTGTAAAACACTTTATATATTGTCTCATCTATCCATGTTGTGGAATCCCTACGTGATGGTAGTAGGGAGTTTATGTCAGAATTTGGGTAGGCTCTGTTGGTGCAGATTGTCCTTTCAGTAGCCAAGCAACTAGCCAGAACCATTGTGGGTCTGCGTGGAGACCTGGAGATCTGACTCTGTGGTGCACACCATGGTCCTTGCTGAGCTAGGGCTAGGATTTCTGAGAACCACAGACTGCAGGGTCACTGTCAGGCTATCAGGACTACTGTTACTCCTTCTTTTCTGATATTTTATGACCCTCTTGCTAGGGGTAGAAATGGAGGGAAGGCACTGAACCTTCCCTTTGGCCAGTTGGTGTTCTGTGCATCTACTCCTTCAGTTCTAGGAACATCCCCGCTCCTCTGGACAACCATTGTTTTTTCTCTGTTCCTGCAGAGTTAATGGCTAGGGAAGCAATTGCTTTGGGCAATCAAGGCAAAAAAAAATCATCTTTATTAAAGAATCTAGCAGATGAATTTTCCTCTGCCCTTTTTATGGCTCACCACCACCCCTCCTCCCCATCTGAATCGAGATCCTGATGGGAAATGCATGGATGAATCACTGTGCATGTAATACTCAGTAAAAAATAGTTTGTGTTTTAGTATTGCTGCCTGTGACTATGGAGCATGGGGTCTGGTGAATTTTCCCTTCAGTCAGCAGAGGAATGTGGACTGGTAATAGTACTAGTTTGACTTGGCTGTGAATTTTTAACTTTGGTTTTATCCTTTATTTATTTATTTATTATTTTTAATTATTTCTAGTGTTTAGAGGAGGGGAGAAAGAAAATTCAGAGGTGTGTCAATAGTTATTACGCTTTATCACCGCCTCCTATTCTTAGGAGTTTGGTTGTCCAAGAGGTAAAATAGTTAAATAATCCTGAACAGCTTTTGTGAGCTGGGAGAGTACAGAGTCATTTAACTGAGAAAAGTCCTTTATAGGGGTGGAATTCCTTATTCCCTTGCCTGGAGGTAGAAGGGGTTTGCAGAGGGGAGGTTTCACTTTGGCAGTGTGGATTGCAACTGCTATGCAAAATGGCTGCCTGCTCAATTTGGCAGGAAGCTTCCCAGTGGGAGGGGGTTGCTCCCTCAATCTCACCCTTCTGGTGGTTTCAGCATCTAGCTGTTGTTGAGCTGATTCCTCCTCCTCTGATGGCCAGCTCCTCTGATGACCAGCTCCACCTCATCTGGGAAGTGGGTGGCGTGGTCCGAAGACTCCGCGCCCCCATTCCCTTGAGCTCGGCCTCTAACGAGGCTCCTGTGATCTTTGGCAAGGCTTGGAAACCAGTAGATGCCTGCGGGCCAGTGATCTTTCTTCCCCCATCTCTCCAGCCCAGCTTGCGAGGAAGAAATCGCTCTCCTGCTTTGAGGGAGCCAGGACGCTGCTAAGGCTTTTGTCTTTCAATGGTCTCCTAATGATCCGTGATTTTTTGTTCTTTCTTGTGGGGCAGATAAGAGGCCTTTTTCACAGCCAGAGGGGCCCTGAGGAAAACAGAAGGCAGAGCAGAAAAATAGAGGAAGTGTTTTTTTTTGTTTTTAAAGGAGAAGGAATTACTGAGTTGGAGATTTAAAGAGGTAAGAAAGATTAAAACTTTAAGGAGTTTTTAAGACGTTAGAAGTTTTAATCTTTCTTACCTCTTAAAGAGTTTGAAGATGAGAGATATGGGCAAAAAGCAGGGACAAACTGGCAAGGAGGAGCCTGGGACCAATAGAAGACTCAAATGTTTTAGGCACATGGTCCCTGCTTTTTCCTGGGCGATAGGGGAGATAACCCATTGTGGAATGTCTTCCTCACACCAACTCGTGGAATGATCAATCTCCAAAGGTTACTCTTGCTTTTCTGTCCAGAAAGAGATTTAGAAACTCTCTAGTAGCAAAAAAAAGCACATTAAAGCCTAAATACAAATTTTATGTTGGGTTTTCTAGGATTGAAGTTCCTTTTTTTTTAACTCGCACAGGGCAACTTTTATAAATAAAGACAAATATAAATAAAGACAAATGCAATATATCTTTTCAGTGGCACAATTAAAGCTAAAATCCTGAAATATGTGAGTAAAAGAGTGGGGTATGACCCCAATAGTTCACATGAGCTTGGTAAATAAATCTTCAAGCCACCAGTTATAGGCAATTGTCAGTGTTCCAGTGCTAAATCATTCAAAAGGAGCAGCAGCAGAGGTTTTTGGCAGAATGTGCATTGATTTAGGGAAAGACAGATGCCCACATCCTGTACCTCCTATAGAAAATGACAAAGCTCAATTCCACCATGCCACTGGAACCTCCCAACAGTTTGTGGCTAGTTTATATAGAGAAAAACAAGGTGTTTTTAAAAAGTGAGGTTTGCTCAGCTTTCCTTCTAGCAGAAATGGGGGCGGGGGAGGAGAATAATATTTTGCTATGCAAATTTAAAGTATTGCTTTCCTGCACTGGACCAAAAGATACATCTAGTCCAGGTTTCTGTCTCTAGAACATTGCCAATGCTGGCCAGGAAAGGAGTTGCCATTCAATACAGCTTCGGCTATGGGGCGGTATATAAATGCAATAAATAATAAATAATAATCTGGAGGGCACCAGGGAAGACTGTGTGGGGCTCTTAGAAGGCTTTCTTCATACTATTGCTTCTCCCATTTAAAACCCACAAGAGGTATAAAGATAATCAAATTGCATGATACAATTCAGTTCAAAGACAATTAGAAACTATGCCTTTTTTATCTCACACTTCGCTACCAGAAATAAAGAGAAGCAGAGTTGTCAGAGTTACAGAGCATTCCTTCGCATTTCTACTCAGAAGCAAATCCCATTGAGTTCAATGAGACTTATTTGTCAGGTCAACATGTATAAGACTGCAGCTTTAGAGAGTTAAGAACACCATTCCAGAGATGTATTCATTTACTGGGTAATCTAATACTGACCAAAAAGAAAAAGAATTTCCAATTCAGGATTTGTATAAACTGCTCTTTTAGCCAAGAGCAAGTAAAGTCAAGATGTCATAAATCAAAAATATGACAGCTCTGCAGAAAATACATATTCACTGTTTCCTGTTAAGATGCTTTCAGTACTTTACTGTTAAGCACATGCTACATTGCCAAAGCCAAAGGTTGTGTGTTTTAAAAAACCAATTGCTGGTTTCAGATTAGATTAAAATGGCCTCTTTGCACATTAAATGTTATAATTTATATGTTATATGTTATAATTATACACTATAATTCTGATCATAAGTACAATTTAAGTACTTCTCAGATTTTGCAGTGTATTCTGTTTAAATGCATTGTAACATATTGTACAAATTGTTGTGTGCAAGGCCACGTTCTGCATATAATTGTGATGAGGAACCATTCACAGGGCCTGTTCCACCTTAAGGCGGAGAGAAGGGATAGCAAAGTTATGATATATGAAATAGTGGCTGAAATAGATTGTACTTTGCATTTGGATATTCATAAAGCCATTTGCAACATCTCACTGCATTCTCTCAATTCTTCTTGTTTTTCACCTGACTTCCAATTTCACATAAGTTTTATCTAGTCTACTCCATCTCTCTGGAAATGTCATGACAGAATCAATGCTACAGTGAAAAACTGCGACAAATGAGCGGTTTCAAATGTTTATAAGTTCAAGTGATCATGCAGAAATGCCAGAAGTGTGCATGCACACACTGACAGCCGTTCTTCCAGGGAGTAACATAGACTTTACAGCCTTATTCTCTCCCAAGTCTTCCTGTAGGGATGGGCGGGCTTTTGAGCGCTTGGCAGCCATTTGCCCTTGCTCCGGAAATTGTGCATCCCCCCCCTCCTTGCATAAATGGCACCTATAAAAAGCCCTATTTATAGAGAGTAAAGGCACAAATGGATGTGGAAACAATTATAATTTTAAAATATATTTACAGCTAAACGTTTCAGCTTCTGCCCTCATCAGTAGCTGTTATGTTAAATGGATTCTAAGAGTAGCAATTTGGAATGGGAGATAAACATTCTTAAGGAGGAAAAAAACAAAGATACAACTGGTATAAAGCTTATGAATTGTAATAATGTATTTGATCCATATTGTTATTGTATTAATGTTGTCCCCCGCCTCGATCCAAAGGGAGAGGCGGGTAAGAAATAAATTATTATTATTATTATATGGGTAAATATTTATTTCTCATAACAGCACATCAAAATATAACATAATGCCTTAGATTTCTTTTAAAAAATACTATATATTCTACACTGTACAACAGATGTCCTTATTGTGGCCTTCTTGACATCTTGGCTATATTCTCTCCATTATTGGAGGCATTGTGCTTCTGAATATCAGTTGCCAGGCAACATGAGTGGGAAAGTGCTATGGTGGTCATGTCCTGCTTGTGAGAACACTGTGGGAACAGAAAGATGGACTAGATAGGCCTTTGGTCTTCAGCATGGCTTTTCTTATGTCCTTAATCCAGCATTACAGAGGACACACAAACAGCAGAAGCAGTGGAGACCATGTGTTTACATCATTTTAAATCTCACGACCATCACAATTTTCCATGTGTTTCTCTCTCTGATCTCCCGGATATTTAACCATTCAGACCTGTGCTGCGTCAGTTACATAGAGGAACTTCAATAGGAAATGTTAGAAGGGCAACTTGCCCACATTCCCTGGTCCAGCGTGACATGAAGGAAGTATTTACACAGATAGCATTTTGTATTTATAATTTCATTGTCTTTGGCAATTTTGATTGAGGGGAGATATGATAGCACACTTCAAATACGTAAAAAGTTGTCACACAGAAGAGGGCCAGGATCTCTTCTCGATCAACCCAGAGTGCAGGACACGGAATAATGGGCTCAAGTGACAGGAAGCCAGATTCCGGCTGGACATCAGGAAAAACGTCCTGACTGTTAGAGCAGTATGACAAT
Organism: Anniella stebbinsi; assembly: GCA_029215795.1. Taxonomy (NCBI): domain Eukaryota; kingdom Metazoa; phylum Chordata; class Lepidosauria; order Squamata; family Anniellidae; genus Anniella; species Anniella stebbinsi. The sequence continues at coordinate 356,806,226 of JARDYH010000002.1, read as the reverse complement.
GGAACCAATTCCCTAGGGAGGTTGTGGGCTCTCCCACACTAGAGGCCTTCAAGAGGCAGCTGGACAGACATCTGTCAGGTATGCTAAAAGGTGGATTCCTGCATTGAGCAAGGGGTTGAACGCCGATGGCTTTATAGGCCCCTTCCAACTCTACTATCTTATGATTCTATAAGGCAGTTTCCTATATTCTTAAGTCATACCATTGGTCCCTCTAACACTTTCCCAGCACTTCTCGGAGATGCCTTGGATCGAGTGTGGGACCTTTTGCCTGCAAAGCATGTGCTCTATCACTAAGCTGTAATGTTACAACCTCTGTCAATCATTCTTGACGTGTAATACCATTTCCTCCTTGGAAAGCATCTGAGATACTTTGGCATGCCGTTGGTGCCTTCACTGACATGCAGAGCCAAGCTTCTGTTTCCACGCTTCTTCCAAGGAACTCTAAATGTTGCTCCACATGCTGATTTTGCAAACAGAACAAGTCAACTCGGCAACTTTTTTTTTCTTTTCTTTTACACAAATTTCCCTGTGGTCCCTATGCCAATATCTTGAACACATAGTTTGGAATAATAAAGTTCTTTGGATATCCTTGTTCTTAGGTTCAGCAGGCAACCAGTCCCCTGCAAGGGTAGGGTGACCATATAGAAAGGGGGACAAGGCTCCTGTATCTTTAACAGTTGTATTGAAAAGATTTCAGCAGGTGTCATTTGTACGCATCCAGCACCTGGTGAAATTCCCTCTTCATCACAACAGTTAAAGCTGTAGGAACCCTGCCTTCTTGACCTGATGCATACAGGAGCCCCTGTCCTCCTTTTCATATGGTCACCCTATGCAAGGGGCACCTGTTCCCATGGGAAGAAAAGTTAAGTGCATTTTCTTAACTTGCGAAATGCCTCAAGATTAGAAATAAAACTCTAGGCAAGCCTCTGCTAACTCGGGGTAGCAGCTATGGGACTATTCGAAATATCACCCACACTCTCCAAAGCCAGGATCAAACAGGACGGTTTTAGAATCAAAAGGGCCCTCTAGCCAATTAACTTTTTAATCACTGGTATGGAGCATGCAAAAAAACAAAACAAAAAACACACTAATTGAAGCATGGCCTGTGTAAACAGCCTAGTGCAACGCTAGGAAAGCAAACTCCCTCCCCATCACCTGCTGCAACTGGAAGGCACCTGTTGCCTCCTCTCGCCTAATTGTAGTGAAGAGGATTAAAACTATGGTTACTGGTTGTGGTCTGTAAATCAGGAAATAGATGTACAGAACCTGTTCGTGAATTGCTGCCGTTGCAAAATCACACACATGCATACCACTCCTTTTTTCCCCGCGTGAAGATGAACCTTGTGCAACTTTAAAAAACTTTTGCCTATCTTTTCCCTGGGGAAAACAGTAGACCTCCGAAAATTGTCCTGCGATCTGTTCGGGATCCCGCCTGGAGGGGGCAGCACCGCCCGGCCTGCCAATTCCGCCCCTCCACTTCGCCCAGACGCGGAGAGAATGGTATAGAAACCCGTGCATCCCCCCTCCTCTCCGCCCCCCACTGCCGCATAAGGAAGAACAGCGTCCCCCTTCCCTGGGTTTGGGGGGAGCGGAGAGGCCTACAAATACCTGGGGCGAGACTACTCCGCTCTGGGTGGCTTAGGCTGAGATCCTATACTCACTTGCCCCACTGAACGTCATGGGACTTCCTTCCGCGTAATCATGTACAGGATCGCCTTGCAAAGAAATCACACCCAAACTCACACGCTTGAGTGAATTCGGTTGCCTAAACAAGGCGTGGATTCGTCTTCTAGGCGATCCCCGCCCCTCCCCGTTATAATTTTAGCGGGTGGGGGAGAGAGACGCCATTAGAGGTCAGGTCGCCCTGAAGAAATTCCTGTTAAGAGGAGGGGGGTGTTGAGGGTATGAGCCATAAGCCGGGAGACCTTTCTGCAAAAAAACAACAACCTCCTAGTAGCCGCCACCACGGGGGAAACGCTCATTCCCGGTGTAAAGGAGGCGGCTTTCACCGTTCCTTACATCCAATGCTTTGATATTGCGATTTAGCTAGCAGCAACCAAAGCGGAGCCGGACCGGCTAGTTTTGCCGGGTGGAAAGAACCGCACGCAAAGAAAGTTTGGGGAGAGGGGGCGGGAAAGTGTGAATTTTGTTACTACCGTGCCTTTTCGAGCTGTTTTGCTGAAAGTTCCCCCCCCCCCATCTTTAAAAAGAAGGGGGGAGGGAGACAGCAGCAACGGCATCCGTTGCATATTTACTCAGGAATATGTCCTGTTGAGTTTCAAAGGGGTTTACACCCAAGTAATTGCATATAGGACTGCAGCCCTAAAGAAGGAAGTCATACTAAGTAAGGGATCGCATAAAGGCGACGAAGGAGCAAAAAGAAATGAGAAAAAGGCCACCCCCGCCCCATTAGCTTCCAACACATAGCTTCTTTCCTGTAGCAGCGAGTCAATTACCACACCTACTTTGAAGAGTTAAAAGTTAAATTATACAAAGTATCTAAAGAGAAGAACGAAAACTCCAAACGAGGCAATAAAATGGGCGCTCTTTCTAAAGGCCTGAGAGAAGTAAATATCCCCCCCCCCCACTCCTCCCCAAAAGCTAAAAGGGAGGAGGGGCGGGGAAAACCTTAGCTCAGAAATTTTTAAATAAAGCTTGGAGAGCGAAGACGGCAACTAACGCGCCTCAGACCTGGCCATTTTTGCAACATTTCAGTAACATGCCCCCCCCCCCCCATTTGCCTCCTTACACTCCCAAACGAAAAGCGTTTTGTCCAATGAACTATTTTAAAACAATGAACTATTTTCAAACAGTAACACTTCTACAGATATGCGAGCGTATGTTGCTTACCGAGCAAAAGTCCAAGAATCCATCAGCCAGCAAAGCGCGGTTTTAATTTCCCCTGACGGCCTGCTGCATTTCGAAGCCTTAATGCCGGCGAGGATGGAGAGCGGGGCGAACCGACATTAAAGCTCCTTTCCACAATGCGCCCCACGCGCTAATGTGCTTCATTCAGACCTTCGGCAGCAAAGCCGTAAGGGAGGGGCGAGCTGATTGGCCAGAGCAGAGCGCCTCTTTTGCAGCTCGCCTCCGGGTTAAACTGCATTCCTGCCTCTCCGCCACGGGCGGCAGCTCAATTCTGAACAGGCTTACTCATAAGTAAACGCAGCAGACTTCGGTGGGACGGTAACAAGAAAGTGTGCCACAGGATCGCATACTTCCCAACTGTGTCACTGTTTAGGAGGCCGGTTACCTATTTTACCGTCTCTATCCGGGTTACATCGCTTGCTTTTTGAGAATGCATTTTTTATTTAAAGACTGTGAATTATTATTATTAACAATATTAATAACAACAATAATTTATTATTAATAATATTAATAACAACAATAATATATTAATAATAATATTAATAACAACAATGATTTATTATTTTTAACAATAATATTAATTATTATTAATAATTGCTTATTTATTTCTTACCCGCTTCTCCCTCTGGATCGAGGCGGGGAACAACATCAATACAAACAATATAAAATACATAAAACTGATTAAAACCATATAAAATTAATACATTATTATGTATTAACAAAGTCTTAAAATTCCACTGGGTAGGGTTGAGTAACAAGGGATTTGTCCTTGTTCACGAAGCCGCGTCTCTAGAGCGACCTTCCCCCAACCTGATACCCCTCTGAGTGTGTTGGACTACAACCTCTATTACCTTCAGTCAGCATGGCTCATGGGCATGCCGGCTGACAGTAATAGATGTTATAGTTCCTGCACACCTAGAGACTGCCAGGTTGGAAGGCAGGGAGATGTAGGATTTTTTTTCTGTATAAACATAAGGTATGAACAATGACCAACAGTACAAATAGTTCACCTGTCTATATTTTTTATCTATCTACCTGCCAACTGAAGATAATAGTTAGGGTGTAAACATATGCAAGCTGGCTGGTGGAATATTGGGAGTCATTTAGGGTGGCCCTATGAAAAGGAGGGCAGGGCTCCTGTATCTTTAACAGTTGAATAGAAAAGGCAATTGCAGCAGGTGTCATTTGTATGCATGCATCACCTGGTGAAATTCCCTCTTCATCACAACAATTAAAGTTCCAGGAGCCCTGCCTAGAGTGACCAACTACAAAAGAGGACAATGGCTCCTGTTATGACAAAGAGGGAATTTTACCAGGTGCTGCATGCATACAAATGATACCTGCTGAAATTCCCTTTTCTATTCAACTGTTAAAGATACAGGAGCCCTAGCCTCCTTTTAATATGGTCATCCTAGAGTAATTGGTCTTTCAGGCTGCATTTGGATGACATATTAAGCAACGGAGGGGAAATAGTCCACAGACAGAGGGCAAGAGAGGCATCCTCTGTGTGCCCCCATCCATTTGGTGATCACCTCGATGGGGGGGCAGGGCTTGGGACATGCCATCCCTGGGTGGGGCGTCATGATTGCAGCGCCCCTCCCAGGAACAGCATGTTCCCATGCATGTGAGTGCTTCAGGAGCCCCGATTGCCCCACCCCACCACGGGACAGGACAATCGGGGCTCCTGAAGCACTCGCACGTACAGGATTATTTTCCTTTGCCCATGGAGCTGCACGGGGCTAGAACGGCCGGGTTTCTGCCACTCTTGCTTCATGACTCTGTGGACAGGGGGAAATAATCAACAGAACACAACACAGTAAGCAATGGGCGCTGGGATAAACAATGGATCTGCCCGTTGTTTTTCTCCGTTGCTTATCCCAGCAAAATAACCATCCATTGCGTGTGCGTTGTGTGTCGCCCGACACATGACACAATGATCAACGCAACGGATGGTTGATTCTCCCCTCCGTTGTTTATCGTGTCGTCTGAACTCAGCCTCTGTGTGTGTGTGTGTGTGTGTGTCTCTCTCTCTCTCTCTCTCTCTCTCCAAACATGCAGGATTATGCCCATGCAGGATTATACCTTTAATGCAACTGATGAAATGGATATGCATCCATGGAATAAAATCTGTTAATTGTTTAGATGCCACAAGACTCTTAAGCAAACTAAGCCCTATTCAAGGTGTGAAGGAACAGAAGTGTCTTTTAATTTTGTATATAGTTTGGATGTTAAAGTTGTGTGTGTGTGTGTGTGTGTGTGTGTATGCTGGTCAGTGTAAAATCAATAGATCAAAAGTTGGGGCAGTTGCCATATGTCTATAAAGCAAGAGAGGAGATGGGGTTCTTCTCCTGGTCAAGAGCCTTGCTATGCTCTTTGGAATAAAAATGTATATGCTCCGAGAGAAATGTCTGCAAGATTCAGAGGCTTTTGCAGAAATGTTTGCAAGGAGATCAACAGATGAAATTTAAGGCATTGGTGAGCCCTCATTATTGGTCAGGTACAAGAACACAGACTAGATTTCACACATTCTACTAAAAACAGTCTTTTTGCCTGACCAGGAGGCTATCTTCACAGGGTTTTTCCTGCTGCTAGGCTGTGTAGTAATGTCCTTTGCAGCACATGATGTCATGGCCAGCGCACTCCCAAACAGTCTCTTCCTCCTGGAAAAGCCAAATTGTCGGAGAATCCTTTTACTCCATTCTTTTTAGCTAAAGTAGCTCCCAGTTGTTTGATCTGCAATGTGCCCCCATACCTCTGCATTAAATCCTGGGTGTGCCTCTGACCTGGCTGTGACGTGGTCTTGCCCTTCCCTCATTCACTCCTTTAGAATTCCCATTGAGAGACATCTATGTGCTTCTTGCATTAACTCCGGAACTTTGTTAATTTGCTTCTCTGATGTGGTATTAGCTTCGGAGTTGCGCAGCTGCAAAGTGGCAAAGGGACTGTGCTAATTACTCCTGTGATGTGGGTTAGCGCCAGAGCTGCATAGCTCCAGAGTTCGGAGCTGTGTTAATTGGGTTCTCTGATATAGAGTTAGAGCTGATGCGATACTTCTTGGAGTGGGGGGTATTTGTGCTGGTGGGGTGCTCTTATGGGGAGCCAGTATTGTGGGTTAGTTACTCCTCATTCCCATTCATAGAACTGTAGTGGCAAGGGGAACCTGGAGAGGGGCGGGTAACAAGCTTCTCTCTGGATGACCTACTCCACCTTCCCCACCCAGAAGTATGTCTTTTCTGGAGGGCTGTTTGGAAGAACCTGAATGCTTGGGAAACTGAAGCAGATGTTCACATTGTATCTGTGGATGCCTGTGGCAGTGCTGGCTCCAGGTTTTTGAGGGCAAGACACCCTCAATGGGCCCACTTCCCCAATGAGTCTACCCTCCCCCCTTGTAGTACCATCTAATGCTCCTTCTTCTCACCACCACCAATATCTGGGCTGGAGCAAGATTCAAGTGAGCAGGAGGACATGCACTGCCAACTCCCCTTGCTACTGTCGCCATGGTCCCCTCATCCCATGATTGCTTTCGTCACACCGCCAGAACAAGAGATGAGGCGTGTAGCTTTTCCAGAGAGCCAGCCCAATACCATGGTCCTCTGGAGAAGCCACTCGCCTCATCTCTTGCTCTGGGAGAGTTCTCAAAGTAAGAGATCGGATGGGCAGGTGGCCTCTCTGGAGAGCCCAGCTGCCCAAGCTCTCGCTTTACGAGACCTCTCCCTGAGCGAAAGGTCAGCGTGAGGCCTCCCTGGAGAGCCTCCCCCCCCCCCCACAATCTCTCACCCTGGTAGAGCCAGAGGTGGGAGTCAGGTGGGGAGGCTGCTCCAAGGCCCCTTGCACCCTGCTCTCCTGCCGTTGCATTTGCTGCAGCAGGTGAGGGGGGCTGGTGTGATGAGAATGGCAGCGCCCACAGGGGCCTTGCCGGTTAAGGAGGGTGTAATCTGGCACCCCTTCTGATTTACCGCCTGCTTAATTGGAGGGCAGTCCTGCTAGGGTGCAAAGCTGCTCAGCACGTGCAATGTGTAGGGCTTACTCAGCCTGGCCCTTGCCCTGCTTGTGTGCTAAGTAAGAACTTAGCACACAAGCACCTGAGTAAGGATCAGACACCCTTCTAGAATTTATCACGACGACATAATTAAGAACATCAAAAGAGCCATGCTAGATCAGACCAGCGCTCCATCTAGTCCAGTGCTCCATCTAGACAGTGGTCAAACAGCTGCTTACAGGAAACCCACAAGCAGGACCTGAGTCTATCCTAATTAGTCTTTAAGGTCCATCAGCCCTCTTTCGTTATTTCCCTCGCCCATTTGGATAGCTATGTGACTTGCAGTCTAGACAGCACAATGCTGTGAAGCAAGTTTTGGATGTGGAAGATTCAAGTTCTTAAAACATCTGCATTTACATATCAGTTTCAGTAGGGTGACCAGATAAAAACCAGGTCAGGGCTCATGTAACTTTAACAGTTGTAGAGAAAAGGGTATTTCAGCCAGTGTCATTTGTATGCAATTAGTTCCTGGTGAAATTCCCTCTTCATCACAACAGTTAAAGTAGCAGGGGCCCTGCCTTCTTTTGTATATGGTCACTCTAGTATAGTGCCTGCACCTTTAACTGTTGTGATGAAGAGGGAATTTCACCAGGAACTAATTGCATACAAATGACACTGGCTGAAATTCCCTTTTCTCTGCAACTGTTAAAGTTACATGAGCCCTGACCTGGATTTTATCTGGTCAGCCTAGTTTCAGTAACTTTGGGCACATAATTCGTACTAGGTTGCCAACTGACTAGACAGGGCTGGCTCTGCCCTGCAGCAGGTGAAGGGACTGTTCCTGTGCCTTTAGCAGCAGGCAGGGGTGCAAAATTGAGCAGCAAGCTTTTCGCAGAATAGACATGAACGTTATCACCTGCAGATCAAGCAGATGCTAAGGGTATAGGAGCAGGGGCAATCAAAAACATTGGCTACCCTAGCTCTTCTTCCCACCCTCTCCCTGCTACCTGTAGTAGGGTACCATGAGAGCCCTGCCTCCTCCAACAGGATATTATGCAGCCATGTTTGAACGTAAGCCTTGTTGGATCATATAGGGCCTACGTCTGAGGAAACATGCATAGAATTGCATTGCACCTGGGAGAAACCTCATGATTTTTTTGTCAAGGGGTTCAGTACGCACCCACCCCTCCTTGTGATGTGAGGAAACGTATCAGTTAACCTTACTAATGCTACCAAATACACCTGATTGCAACACCCATTCAAATCTTTTATAATGCATTTGCATTTGGATGTTGCTCAGTTGAAACGTATTTCTGTTTATAAACTTCCTCAGAAGTTGATTTCTCTTTTTTGTGGGTTTTGACGCACAAGGAATTGTATTTTAGTTTTAAATGACTGAAAACAGAACGAAGAAGAGCAGAACTGAAATTTGTGTTCAGTGTGTGTTTCTCTTTAACATCCTTTTTTCTTTTTGTCAGAGAAATGGATACTCACAGCATTCTGAAGCTTGAGATGTGTTAGTACATGCAAATGTATAGTTGGCAAGCTTTTAGTGAAAGCTGTTGTCATCTTTTCAATATGATTGAGAGGCCATCTTTGAATAATATTCAAGGGTGTTTATTTTTCTCTATAGTAGTGAGATGTCCAATGCTCTATTTAGTAGCTAACGAAGGAAAACACCCAGCTGCAATGCCTCAGGATGGGACTAAAAACCCAAGTGTATAGTATTACAGCAAGTGTGAGAATGTTTATTGTGTGTGAGAGCTTGCAAAATCTCCTTGCTTGTTGACTTTTAGAATGATGATTTGCTTCGTTTTCCTTAAAATAACAGAGCAGGAGATATTACAAGAGTTCCGGAGAGGTTGCTTGCCAGAATAAACTACTAACAAGCCGCTGAATAACAAATGTATTCCTTCTGGGAGTCAAGAAATACAGTTAACTGAAGATGAGCATGCAAGCTCAAAACATGTATGTTAGGTTATTTACTTATGTTAGATTATTTCTTTTATTTGTTTTACAAAAAATGTTCTAATACATGTAGCTCCGTTTGAGTTTTATCCTGGGCTTTGAGGTTTCTTTTCTTCCTGTACAGTAACTCAGAAATAAGTTCAATTGAGTTTAAAAGGCTTTACAGGGAGGCAAAGGATCACAGCCTTAGATATATTTGTGGGTTGGATTTAAGATTTAGGACAGCTATGCCTTGAAAGAACCAATGCACATGGAACATTTTTATTTTATTTATGTATTTATTGCATTTCTTATACTGCCCAATAGCCGAAGCTCTCTGGGCGGTTTACAAAAATTAAAACCATAACAATTATTCAAAATATAAAACAACTACAGTATAGAACGTAAGATAAAAATACAATATAAGAACACAAGCAGGATAAAACCAAGCAGCAATACAGATTTAAAATTCAAATTTGAAACAGCAAAGTTAGAAATTAGACTAATAAACTGCTAAAATACTGACAAAATAAAAAAGGCCTTCACCTGGCGTCTAAAAGAGTATAATGTTAGTGCCAGGCGAACCTCTCTAGGGAGCTTACACCACGGCTGGGGTGCCACAGCAGAGAAGGCCCTCCTCCTGGTAGCCACCTGCCTCACTTCCTTTGGCAGGGGCTCACGGAGAAGGGCCCTTGAAGATGATCTTAAGGTCTGGGCAGGTACATATGGGAGCATATATTAAAAGCAGCCAGGATTCAGCAACTCACAAAACAGTTATACCGTAGGAGTAGAATCCAAGTATCTTCTTTTTCAATTATAAGGTCACTATTCTTACATTGTACACCCTATTACTCATTTAAAATGTTTTATTGATCTATAGTTCTAAATAAGGCTCTAATGTTTAGTTAATTAATTGGTTAGATTAATGTTTTATTTGATTAAAATGTTGACCCCCAGATTTAAAAGCAAATGTTTAAAAAACAAAACACCAGCTATTTTAATTATGAATGAAAACACTTGAAAATCCAATAATGATTCTCCTCCATAACATAGAATTTGGCCCTTAGTCGATGCTACTCACCCAAACATTTCATAGCCTCATCCCAATAACAGTGCTTCTGAATGCTCAGTCCTTATCACAACCCTGTAAGATTGGTCAGTTGATTGCTCCTATGTTGCAGACAAGACAGCAAAGGCAGGCTGGGTCCAGACGACACAATAAGCAATGGGGGATGGGTAAAGAGTCAACCATCAGTTGAGTGGCTTATTGTGTCATCTGTCAGGCAACACACAACTGACGGTTGACTATTTTGCCGTAATAGTCAGTGGAGAAACACAACGGGCTGCTCCGTTGACTATCCCGGCAACTGTTGCCTATTGTGTCGTCTGACGGGCTCCGTAGATTATTCTCACCTATCCACAGAGTTGTGAGGCAAGAGTGGCTGAAAACCAGCCACTCTAGCTCCGCGGGGCTCTATGGGAAAGGGCAAATAATCCTGTGCCGGAGAGCGCTTCAGGAGCCCCAATTGTCCCGTCCCTTGGTGGGGAGGGGTGATCGGGGCTCCTGAAACGCTCCCTGGCACGGGAACATGCCGACCCTGAGTGGGGTGTCACCGATCACGAAGCCCCACATGTCCGAAGCCCCCCTACGCCCGATCCATCTGGAGATCACCTCGAGGAGATAGAAGGAGTCCCTTCCATCCCCTCCAGGCGATCCACAAATGGATCAGGGGAGCGGCGGAGGATGCCTCCCACAGCTATACATGAGCCGTCTATCCAGATCAGTGTGTTGGAGGCGTGCACAGGGGTTGGAGCTGCTGGTGTCAACAGCAGCTCTGATTCTTGCGCGTCTCCTTGCGTCCCCAATTATGCTAGCCAGAGGGGCATCCTGTACTCAGGCTGGAGGGAGGTGTCGTTGGCTGAACGACACCTCCCTCCAGCCTGAGCACAGGATGCCCCTCCCTTCGGCTGGCGCGATTTGGGACAGGATGAGATGTTCAAGGATCCGAGCTGCTGGTGACATCAGCAGCTCCAACCCTGGTGCACTCCTCTGATGCGCCAATTACCATAGGAACAGGGCAAGGGGTTGTGTTCTTGCGCCCGCTCCCTGCCCTGTTCCTATGGAGATCACTGTGGAAAAGACGTCACCGGGGGGGGGGGGGGGGGAGAATCTCCTCTGTTGCGAGATCCTTCTTCCTGACATCACCTCTTCTATGCCCATCGAGTTTGGAGCCAGAGAGCGATCTCCCCGCTCTCTGGTTCCAAATTCAATTCATAGTCTTGTGATAACATGAAAATCAATTATTCAGAAAAGCAACTGAAATAACAGCATCCTCCATATAATGTATCTTGCTTTTTTTGGTAATATTTTGTGTTGCTACCAGCTGTAACAGAGTAAAGTCAATGAAGTCATGGCAGTTTCTCTAGAGTTGGGTTGCATGCTGACAGTTACACAGTTCTGAAGAAACTAACAAGGTTCTCAAGAAGGATGGCAGAGATCAGTTGTTGCAGCGTGTTGGCCTACCGACTGCATAATGATTCAGGATGTTGCCAGTATTAATTTCACTACTACCAGGAACTCACTCAATGACCTTAGCGAAGACACTCTGTGGCTGTGTTCGGACAACACTTTAGTCAATGGAGAGGAGATAGTCCACTCAACGGGCGGTAAATCCGTGTGCGCCTTTGGGTGACGTGGAAGTGCCACTCCATGGAGAGGACTGCCTCCTCTCCGTCGAGTTGTTGTCTCTTCCCCCCGACCTGTGCTCCCTCCCCACCGAATGGTGGCACTGGGTAGTGTTTACTTTAGCAGCGGCGCCATTACGGTGGGAGGACCGGAGAGCGGAGGAGAAACGAGGCTTCCGGCGGTGGAGTAATTCCATCTCCTGTCAACTGGAGACAGGGCTGCCAGAAGAAGTTCCAACAGAGCCCTGTCACCTGTTGAGAGGAGATGGAAGTACTCCGCGGTGTCGCCAAGCAACCATGAAGCTGCGTCTCCCCTGTCAGGGGAGGGGAGGCATCCGGGGAGCCGGGATCGCAGCTCCTGACATGCGAGGAGGCTGGTCCCATCCCTCCCCGCCACAGAAGCAGGAGTCTTGGGCCCGGTCTCCTCGCGTGGCAGGGGCTGCGATCCCGGCTCTGCCAAAGGACGCCTCAGTGCTGAGGCACGTCATCTGTTGATGCATCCTTCTCAGTTGGGATCCATAGGAACAGGGCAAGTGGCAGTGTTCTTGCATCTGCTCCCTGCCCTGTTCCTATAGAGATTACTGTGGAGGAGGCGTCGCCGGGTGGGGAGAATCCCCTCTGTTGCCCCTTGCCCTGTTCCTATGGACCCCGACTGAGAAGGACGCGTCAACGGATGATTGAATATGGTCTCGGGAGATACACATTTCTTTATTGTGTTTATACTTATTCCTTGCTTTTCAGCCAGACCTAGCTCCCAAAGTGGTAATAATTAAAATCCAAACAAAAATACAATATAACCAGATAAGTGATGGTGAGGGCAGTCTCCCCTGAGCCCCAGCAGTTGGTAATACAGTCCAGATTCCAGGCTCTTCTTTCTAGAAGGCAGTGTGGGAAGGACAATGATACAAATGGGACGGGTGTAGCATCAGAAACATACACCAGAACACTGTAGTATTTCCTCTTAGCTAGGTTAGCTAATGAGCTTCCTCTCATTATTCTCTACCCAAGGACAGGAGAAAGCCATGAGTACTATACACTATTATCATGTACAAACATCACACGGCTGTTTATTTCACAAGGCCCTTCTCCCAATTACTTCTATTTCAGCTGCCAATTGCAGCTTCCCATATTTATTCACACAGGACCAGTTAACGCAGCAAACCGAGGTGTACACTCTATAACAGGGATGGGCAGAAGATACATCAAGATCTTCTAGTAGATCTCTGAGTGATTGGCAGTAATCTGCAAAGGGTTACGACTCCTAATGTTTTAATAGCAACAACAACATGACTTTTCCCACCTAAATTGAGCTACTCAACTGAAGAAAGCTTGAGGTAACCAGAAACTGCCCAGAGAGCTTCGGCTATTGGGCGGTATAGAAATGCAATAAATAAATAGACTTTTGTGCAAAAGGACTGAGCTCAGCTCAGTTTTGGAAGTGAAAACAAATTCCTAGGTTCAGAATGTGCTCAGATACACCCTGTTCTTTAATTTTAGGTGTATGCCTTTTGCACCAGAGTTGGTGGATCTTGGGAGTTCTAGGAAAAATAAACACAGTAGATCCAATAAGATCAGGCCTTGCATCAGTGAATGGGATTGTCAGGTATCTGCAAGGGAGCCCAACTCTGTCAACAAGATACCTCTTCTGCTACTCTTACTGCAGTCCGCCCAGAATTCCGCATAGAGATTGGATTTAGTGGGACAGGGCCCAATCCCCACTCTGGAATGGTGGTGGGTTGTAGCAGTAACGGTAAGGAGAAAGAGACTCAGATTGCTTTTTAATTGACCCAGGGAGTTTTGCTATGGGGGAAAACTTGATATATTTAGTACTCAGGGTAAGTAGATGTTTCTCTCCTTTTCTGTGTTCATTTCCTGTGAGTTAGCTGTGATGCACATTCCGTGGAATATCTTAGGACTTTTACGAAGATAGCCTTTTGCAAGGCTATCAAACAAAGCTGTTTGTTTGAGGGACTCACGCAAAGAGATTAGAGTTGTAACAAGAGACCCTTGCACTGCACCAGATAGTCATGGAATGTTTGTTTGGATGCAAACAGAAGGATCTAGAGCTTCTGATACTCAAATTAAGTGTACAGATCTACCTTAGGCAATTGTGCATGTATCGATTGCAAACTCACCATGTATGAGAGCAAGTCCGTGTGCCCACAGAACTGCATACAAAGGTTGTAACCCTACGCACACTTGAAAGAAGGGACACTGAACATAGTGAGACTTGCAACTGGGTAAAGATGTATAGCACTGGACTGAAAAGTCTAGTTGTTTCAGATATCCATGCAGTCCTCAGGGGAGAACTGGACTCCTGCTCTGCTTATGTTGTGTGGTAATATAAATACTCAAATACCAATGACATTTTAACTAATATTGGTTATCAGGGAACAGAAACTAAGTGTATCCTTCGTGTGCCTATCAGTCTCAACTATTCCCGTATCTTTTGACTGAAGAAGGGTAGAAGCTTTGAAATAAGGTTAAGGTTGATACCTCAAAATGGCGGACACACTGAATGTTTATACGCTGCTGCATTGGAAGTTGATTAGCTCAAACGCCCACAGCATCGCTGCTGCGAGGCAAAATCGAAGAAACTAGACAGGGCAGAAGGGAGCACGTGGTATCTGGCCAGGAAAACCCGCAGCACTGGCAGCCATTCCCTTAGCCAAGACCACTCCCTGCCCTGTGTTCGCGCACTTATGCCCATTGGATAACCTAAACCGAAGCCAGGGGGCAGGGGTGTCTATACACTCTGAAACAACATGGTGAACTCGGAGCAAAGGTAAAAGTTGTGGTTAATTGGCACTTTGAAAATGTGCAGTTTCGGGAGCGAAGGCCTGATGTGGATGCAAGTTGGTGGCTGCGTCCTATAAACAACACAGCGCCACTGTGTAGCCACTACTGGGTTAATTGAGCTCATAGACACCCCCACAATGAGCAAGAGCAAACGGTCTTCTGCTACTACTACTTAACGTTTGTGCCGTGCTTTCAAGTGTTCAAAATGCTTCCTATACTTCATCTAGTTGTAATTAAGGTGGCCATATGCCCTATTTTTCAGAGAACAGGCCTCTATTTGGAGGCATCATCTATTTGTAGGGCTGTCTGGTCCAAATTCAGTTTAAAGATAATGAACCATAAGAAGAGAGAGCAGGAGGTTGTCCAACAACACATAGCACCTGGACAGGAGCAGAATAAGAAGGTACACAGGTCTCCTGGTTATAGTCTTCCCCAGTAGGGTGAGATCATCAGGGGCCAAGCTGGGGAAATATGCTAATTCAAGAGCAGAATGACAAGCAAATCTGGCTGGTCAGGGTATATCCAGCACAGAAACAGACAGGTTGTACGCAGAGCTTGCAGAATCTGATGGATCACAGACAGTGTTATTTATGGAATATGTTGTATGTAAGAGGTGTGGCGTGATCAAAGAATTAAGAGAAGCCCTGGATGTTTTATTTTTGTTATTGATATAACTGATTATAATTATTACAATGAATTTAATATAGCACCATCAATGTGCAGGGTCGGCTGAAGACATTAATTAATTAATTAATTAATTATCCTACTTTTCTGCCAAAAATGGCACTCAAGGGGCCTTTTGCTGCCTTGATTAAAGAACAAGAGGGCATCTCTTTCCATTCCATGTATAAAAGTAGACTGGACTGGCAGTTGAATCTTTCCTCAACACTGGCTGTGGGACAGTGTCCTCCATTACACCTGGAGGTGCTGGCAAGCAAACTAGTTTTGGGGGTACACAGCAGGCTGCGTGGCATACCTCTCTTTCCTCCAATATCTTCCTGCAGCTCAAGCTGGCTACCTCATTTTGCCTAATGGTAGGGCCAGCCCTGTCAATGTATGTCTTGTCCAAAGTATAAGATGACAGATCCTTGCCCCAAGGAGCTTACACTTTAAAATTTAACGCAGGAGAGAGTGGAGGAAATGGAGAAGCATAAAGGTAGAGGTAGACAGCGGATGAATAACTGTTTATTTCAGTTATGGGTATACTGTTTAGGCATAGTTGCAGCAGGTTACTGAGACTAAAAGGTTATATAAAAAGCTTATATCAAAAACAAGGTGGGTTTTGAAAATGGGTCTGAAAGAAGAGGGAGGCAGCTTTCTGCAGATGTTCTTGGAGGATGTTCCAGGTAGAAGGGGCAGCAAAGAAGAAAGGGCAGATATTAACTTTTGTAAACCGCCCAGGGAGCTTCGGCTATGGGACGGTATATAAATGCAAATAATAATAATAATAATAATAATAATAATAATAATAATGTTTGAGGGTTCTGTTAAAGTGCACTGGTGGTTTGCATCCCTGTGCTATGTCCCGCATTAGTGTGTATGTATGTATAATGTCTGGCTCAAACAGCGGTGACCCTGTACATCTTACAGTGAGTATCTGAAACGTTGTTCTCACGTCAATACTGCTGTTTGGACTTCAAGGTTGCTATTGTTGTTGTGAATTAAAATAGCAACTAATGATGCTGTTGACTAAGCATGAACCAATTTTTCATGTGTGGGAAGCACTGCCTGTGATTGTGTATGTGTTGTGTGTTTTGGGAAATTCATAGTCTTGCATCCCTAGGGTCTCCATATTATCAGCCAGTTTTTCCATATAGTAATGAGCAAGTGTTGATGCAGTAGGCTCTTAGAATGTATATAAGTTGAATTTACAGAGAGCCTATCTACACTACTGCTTTAAAATGGTTTATAACAGTTTTAAACCGGTGAATAACGGTTATTAACTGGTTTAAAACTGTTATAAACCGTTTTAAAGCAGTAGTGTAGATAGGCTCAGAGTTTCACTTGTACTGTACAAGCACTGGAACTGCGGTTCCAAATGTGGCATCTGAAGATGCCACTGAGCCCACAAGGCCAGGCTAAGGCACCCACCAAGGTATTTCCACCCCTCTGCAAATGAATGAAGCCCAGACACTTGTATGGGGGGGGGGGGGTAATCCTACAAAGGATCCTTCAGTGGTGATTGGACTTCTCCCGTTTCAGCTGCTTTTCAGCAAGTTTCCCCCCTCCCCCCATCCCTATTCAAGTGAATGGCTGGAGGAGGTTAAAAGCCCACCCCTGCCAAGGCCCCTTGGCGCAAGAGGGTCCTTTACGGCAGGTGGGCTTCCCCCACAATCACACCAGTTGATGTTCAGCAGGGCAGCTTCTCTTTGCCCCATGCAAATTGATGGAGAAATTGGTCCATTCACTTGAATGAGGATGGAGAGAGAGAGGGAAAGAAAGAAAAGATGAGCCAGAGATAGAGAGAGAAGAGCCAGAGTCTTTTCCCAATAAGAACAGAACAGCAAATGGAAACTCATAACTTCACCTACGGACCAAACTATATAATGACACTATCCACATGGGTCTTTCCTAGCCCTAGACATGCCCAGGATTGAACCCGGGATTTCCCCCCATGTAAATGTTGTACTCTGCCAGTGAGGTACAGACCTTCTCTGATGTAGACCTATTTATTTACAGCAAGCCCCAATGATATGAACTGATATCCATGTTCTAAGTGCTCATGCTTAGGGGTCTTATTTCTACAGTTGTAAATTCAGGTCTTTGCTGTTTAGAAAGGATCTGCTACATTATTTTCTAATTTATACCCGACTTGGGAGCACCGTCAAATAAACTTGTGCAAGAACCAAGAAATATGTGTGTCATGAATTAGCCATACCAATGTAATTCCATTGCTCAAACATGAGTCAGCTATGGCCACCACTTCTGTGACATTCACATAAACAGGACTTAAGAAGGTTGAACTCGTAAAACTCCATATGAGGATCACTTTCTCATATTGTCTTTCTGCTTTTTTGTTCCCTTGGTTATACCTTTTATTATGTTTAAGCCAATAATGTTTACTTATCCACTCTACTTCTTTGTTCCATTGATTCTCCCTTTTATTGCATTTAAAGAAATAAGAATTAGCTGTCCACTCTCATATAATTCCTCCTCCTACTCGCATATACTTCCTCCTCCTACATCTGGGGGCTGTCTATACACAGATAAAGCCCCACAGTGGCTGCAAATCGGCACTGCATCAGTTACATGACACAGCTGGAGCTTTGCAACCACTGCAGGGCTTTCCTACGAAGCTGTGCATTGTAAAAGTTGGGGACTTACCCCGACTTTTTCAATGGGAGCTAGGCTCTTCTACCATCTGACCTCATTCCTGGGGCCAATCTTGGGGGGTGGGGGTGTCCTGGTGGATGGCTACTGGCAATTGGTTGCCTTCCACCAGAAAATGGGCGGGGCGGCGGCTCTGGTACCCGGATAAGTGCCGGAAACCTCCTGCTTCCTCCTTGGTGTCGGGATTACTCAACAACACCCAGGGTGAGTAAAACCGTGGGGTTTGGGGGGGAGGCAACACCAACTTGGCGCTGCGAAGGCACGGCCCTGGAACCCAAGCATCATTTTTGTGGGAGGTTGCCACCTCCAACCAATTCTATACATGCAACATCATGAGTCGTGAAAGAAAAGTTTCCCTTTCATTCCAAAATTACATTTTCTACATTCCTGAAATTATCCCATGGCTGACACCTGGACCATGTCTATACTTTGCTCCCTGATTCCCACCAAACCCGCAGCATCGCTTTTGTAATGTGGAACAGAAAGGGCTACATAGCAGGAGTGAGCACAGGCTATCTAGACCAGGAAAATACACAGCACCATTGTCTGATGGCGGAAATGGAGCAAATACTGAGGGACGGGAAACCGCGAAAACCTTTTTTTTAATGGCAACTCTGTGCAACTTTGAAAGCCTCTAGCAGCATAAATGCCATGCTATAGTTTTATTTAATTTATGCATTGTATATCTTAACTACCCTTACTTTTGTTCCTGAACTTTTACATCACCATGGCGGCCATTACTAACCCACTTCCTGCACTCCATATTCCCACACCTACCCTGTGCTGGGTTCCGCCCCCGGGTATAACCCAAAGTGAACCCATCACTGGCAGACGAACCAGCAACTGTGTTGACATTGGAGCAACAGAAAAAGTCACGGTAAAACGACATATCGAAAAAGCGCAGTTTCACAGGGAAAACCAATCTGGCTGCGAGTTGGCGGCTGCATCATATAAACAACGCAGTGCCACTGCACGACCTCAAATTGATTAGATAGAGTGTATAGACAAGCCCCTGGGCTTTTCTACCATGCCCCCCAAATGCCTCCTTCATTTTTGTTACTGCTGTTGAATGTAAGACGAAGAGTCTGAAGAAGAATCCTATGAAGGCTGCTTGACTAAAACTTTTAGATTGGCAGCAGCACTCATCTTCCCCTTTCCCTGCACCAGTGTCTCAGATTATTATGGTGCTTTGTCCCTCCCACCAGATCTCCCTCTGTCCTGCCTGAGCACCAGCCAGCAGGAACTATTTGATTAATAGCTCTTAAGAGAACATGTCACACAGAGAAGCACAAATAAATCTTCTCTGTGTCTCAGACTAACTGCACGAGCAGATCTCTGCCCTAGAGAAAGGCATTTGCTCTAATATGGCTTCCAACTGGCACCAGCAAATCTCATATGGCCTCTATAAATCTCCTCAAGCATGATCCCCCATTTAGCCTCAATTCCCCCCCACCCCTTCAAGGTAATGGGGTTGCAGCGTGTGCCTGGCCCGTCTGGATCTCTGGGCCCTAGTAAAGCGCACACCTCCCTTCCATGTTTGGGCACTCTGCATATTTATGTGAAGTTTTCGTGTTTCTATTGCAAATTGCTCTGTATGCCTGCTAAGCGGAGGGTGCAGTTTTACAAATCTGATAATAAACTATATCACAACTTCCCCCGTTTTATTTTTGAGCTTCATAAAGAAGCAGCGAGCCCACCTTGGTTGTCAGTTGCTCATAGTTTCGTCATCACTGCATTTGTGCGGTGTCAGGTATTTCTTAATTTCATTTATTTATTAAAACATTTGTATCCCACCCTATATCACAAAGATCTCAGATAAAATCGTACAAGGAATATAAAACGATAAATATACACAGCTGAAAACAAATTAAACCATTAATACCGTATTTCACCGAATCTAAGACGCCATCGATTCTAAAACGCACCTAAATTTTAGGGCCACCGTCAGGGAAAAAAGCGTTGAGTCAATTGTAAGACGCACCCCCGCCGCCCCAGTCCTCCCCGCCAGTGCCGCCCTGGTCCGCCAGCACTAGCGCCGGGGAGGGCGCTGCCAGCGAGGAACGGCCTTCCCCACTCACCTCCCCCGGCTCATCCACTGCCACTGCAGCCATTGCCCTGGGCCAAGATCCGCTTCCCTCCCCCTTTTGCTGCCCCGTTGTGGGAGACCCTCCTCAGACCCCCAGCCAGGCACTGTTTCCGTCGTCGTTGTCCCCTCAGTCCGTCCAGGGGTGGGGTGGGGGAGACAGGCAACATTACAAAGGCGGAGGAGGAAGAAGTGGAGGGGTTGAGGGGAAAGGAATCAACCGAGGGGAGGCCGCCACTGCTGCCTCGGCGCCCGCCCTGCACTGCACGTGGCAGCCGCTCCGTTTCCTCACAAACAGCAGCACGCACACACACAAAAGGAGGGTGGAGGCTGCACCAACCACAGCAAAAGCGACTTCGAAGGAAAAGAGACCCTGAGGAGAGGCGCTCCGGCGGGCAGGTTTGTTTCTACTTTGTAGTAACGCCGCGTTGGGACTTACTACAAAGTGGAAACAAACCTGCCCGCCGGAGCGCCTCTCCTCAGGGTCTCTTTTCCTTCGATGGATCTTGGCCAGGGACCACGGCTGCGGTGGCAGTGGATGAGCTAGGGAGGCCGCTGCAAGTGGCGCTCGCGCGGAGGACCTGGGCAGCAATGGAGGTGAGTGGGGAAGGCTGTTCCTCACTGGCAGCGGCCTCCCCGGCGCTGGTGCTGGCGGACCGGGGCGGCGCTGGAGAAATCTGGCGATTCTTAGACGCCATCAGTTCTAAGATGCACTCCATTTTTACAGACGTAAATATGGGGGGAAAGTGCATCTTAGAATCGAAGAAATACGGTAAGCTAAAAACACTATAGAATTTAAAAACAGTAAAACCAGTTAAAACAATTAAAACTACGTGCAGGCTTGGTGAATGTAGCCATCAAAGGCTTTGATAAAAAGCCATGTCTTAACTTGGTGCCGAAATGATGCCGATTCCGGCGCCAGTCAGGCCTCCAAGGGGAGGGCATTCCACAGCTGCGGTGCCACAGCAGAGAAAGCCCTCACCCATGTCCCACCATAGAGTATGTCTCATGTTGGTGGGACGTGGAGGATTAGATGTCCTTTGTCCTCTGCGAGTTGTGGTGTAGGGTCAAGAGTTTTGGACTGGAGTAGGAAACTCTGCATTCGAATCTCAGCTGAATTATGAAACTCATTGGCTGACTGTGGCCTAGTCAGGTGCTTCCAGCCAATCTTACCCTGCCACAGGGTGATTGTAAGGATAAAAAAAGAGGAAACCTCCATGTGCCCCACCCTAGAGGAAGGCTGGGATATAAATGTGAGAAATAAATGTCTCTCACATTTATATCCCATGCTTTCTCCAATCGGAGACTTTGGCAGAAGCTAGTGACATTTTAAAACAATAAGCGCAACAAAACGGATGTGTGTGTTTTAAAACAAAATTAAAACATAATTCAAAATGGGACATAAGATATAAAAACATTTTGGTGTTTAATAGCTGATGATGTTTCGCTAATGTAGGGTGACCATATGAAATGGAGGACAGGATTCCTGTATCTTCAACGGTTGTATAGAAAAGGGAATTTCAGCAGGTGTCATTTGTATGCGTGCAGCACCTGGTGAAATTCCCTCTTCATCATAACAGTTAAAGCTGCAGGAGCCCTGGCCCTTGCCTAGTGTGACCAGATACAAAAGAGAGCAGGGCTCCTGTTACAATGAAGAGGGAATGTTGCCAGGTGCTGCATGCATACAAATGACACCTGAAATTCCCTTTTGTATTCAACTGTTAAAGATACAGGAGCCCCATCCTCCTTTTCATATGGTCATCCTGCAGGATAAGCTGTGAGCTCGCTCGTGTGTGTGTGTGTGTGTGTGTGTGTGTTTGAGAGAGGAGGAGGAGGAGGAGGAGGAGGAGGAGGAGAGCGTGAGAGAGAAGGATAAGTCAGGGTGGATTTGGAGAAGCAGTTAGGAAACAGGAGAAGCAGGTCCGATTTTAGCAGGTGGCTTGTAAGAAGGAGCCATTGGCGGGTGGGGTGTCAGAAGATAACCAGTTTGCTTTGGGTGGCTGAACCTGCTTTGCCTATTAGCACTGGCTGTCCTGGTACTTGCCCTCTTCCCATAACGTGCTCAAAGTGCATGTTTTTAATTAGATATTACAACAGGCACAATAAATCTCTAATAATTGGAAACAGCCTTATCCTGAGCTAGGCCATTAACCGGAAATGCCAAGGACAGAGCCTGGGTTTCTCTGGCATACAAAGTATGTGCTCCATGAGCTAACCCAAGACACTTGTCAGCCTGAGACAGAGTTGCACATGGTGCATCCCCACCCCCGCCTCCCCAGCCCCTGAGGCAGAAAATCCCACAAGTGCCGCTCTCTGGGAGTACAAAGACAATCATGTAACACGTAAAATAACTAATTTAATTAGTTGTGGGGAAGGGCTGAGGCTCAGTGGTAGAGCACATGCTTTGCACGAGGAAGGTCCCAGGTGCATTCCCTGGCATCGTTCCCTGGCATCCCCAGGGTTTCAGGCACTCCTGTTGGACAGGAGTGCCTGAAACCCTGGGGAGACATTGGTGCCGGTCAGTGTCGACAATACTGGGCGAGATGGACCAATGGGCTAACTCCGTGTAAGACAGCTTCCTGTGTTCCAATTTGCTGCCCTTTCGTGACACACCAAATCAGCTGCCTGACTGAGGCAGACGCCTCACTCTGCCTAATGGGAGGGCCGATCCCGGTGCTCTCTACCACTCTGGTGAACTAGAGTGAGCTCTCATTCAAAAGGCCTGGTAAGCAGTGCCCTGGAACCAGACTTGTAGCTGGGGGTGGGATGGGGTTGGGCTAGGGGGGCCTTCCCCCTCTAAATCCCCCCATACATTTTTTTACAAACAAATAATTACATTTATTCTGGACATTTTAGAAAAATGACAGGAATGCCTTTGTTTTTCTTTTTACAAGTACAGATGCTATTATTTTGGGGCGTTGCCACAGTGGAATCTGCCCACATATTCCCAATAGTACATGCAACAGAAGCCATACCTCAGATGAAGGAATATTTTGATTATGGGGAAACATAAATCAGCTGTATGCATTTAAGGGCGTAGCTCAGATTTATAAAGGTAGTTCTCTAAAATGCCTGTTGCTTCCACAGTGCATTGAACACTTGGATTCAGTTATGGTTATACGTTCAGACGAAGAATTCATTCTTTCCACGCTCAGATTACCTATAGTGCATCTTTCCCTTGGCCCCCTCCACAAGGATGCGCTTTTGCGCCCGGTTCGGGGATTATGCGCATTATCGCGGAGGCGCATTTACGCCTAATCCCTCTGCACGGGAGGCGGCGAGAGGCAGCGAAGCGCATTAATTGATGTCCAAAAAGCGCTTTAGAAGACGTTAATGCGCATAATCGCTTGTTCACACGGCGAAAATGCGCTTTAACGGCCGGAGAAAAATAAAAGTCGCTATTTAACGCGCATTCGAAAATGCGCATTATCGGGGAGATAACGCGCCTGTACGCCCGTTTCGCGCTCCGCTGGTGTGGAGGTAAAATTTATAATGAGCCTTCAAGGCTCATTAAACGTCTCATGTGGAGGAGGCCCTTGTGAAAAATGTTGTTATCTAAAAACTGGAGCTATTGGATTGTTCAATCAGATCAGTAGTCTTTCTTTTCCCTTTCTTACGGAAATTATGCTAAAGTACTGGGATATCTTAAATCTGTAACATCGCTGCTATAGCAAAAGAATCCGGATATTGAGGTAGCATTGAAACTTACTGACTGTGCTGGCAGCCGAGAAAGGATGTGATTCTGCTGACAATATAGCCCTATCAAAATGTCTTTGTAAACTCCCTTGGACTTCAGGAAAGTAGATTTTAATAAACTCAGAGCAGAATTCCATGGCAGGAAAACCCAACAGGAAGAGGAGCAAGTCATAGACTGACCACATGAAAAGGAGGACAGGGCTCATGTAACTTTAACAGTTGTAGAGAAAAGGGAATTTCAGCCAGTATCATTTGTATGCATTTAGTTCCTGGTGAAATTCTCTCTTCATCACAACAGTTAAAGTTGCAGGAGCTCTGCCTTCTTTTGTATATGATCACGCTAGTATAGTGCCTGCAACTTTAACTGTTGTGATGAAGAGGGAATTTCACCAGGAACTAATTGCATACAAATGACTCTGGCTGAAATTCCCTTTTCTCTACAACTGTTAAAGTTACATGAGCCCTGACCTGGATTTTATCTGGTCACCCCACATAACATTAATATATCAGTTTAGGGTTTAGTTAGGCATATTGCCTCAAAGGCCTGTGCCCAAATGTAAGTTTCTTTAAAAAATATATATTATTCCAATATGAAGGTTCTGGGGCCTGTCCACATTACACATTAAAACTTAAATAAATCATATAAAAACATTTTTATAAAAACATTTTAAACAAAAGTGTAATATACAGATTCTTACTTGATAAGAGATGTCTGCAGAAATACTCTTAACAGGATGATAGTCTTCTACGATAATTACCGGCGACTGGGGAAATGTAATCATTTCAGGGCCCTCATTATATTCTAATTCATTTTTTTCCATTGTTTCATCATTTTTTTGTCATTTTTTTGTGCTCTGCCATGTGCTTCCATGAAGCAATGATAAGTGCAAGGACTCAAAACACGTCATTACTGCTATCCTTATTGCTATTATGTGGGAGTCACTGCAGGTAATTGCTAAGTCACAGGAGTGGCAAAAATTCAAGGTCTAAGTTTAAGCCACTGGGATGTAGAGTTTTTAACCTTAGGATCCATTCTATTTCCTTTCTTAATAACAATTCATTATCTTGTCTATCCAATTTTTCGAGGGCCCAAAACTTTAAGTCTGGAAAAGAATGATGTTGTGCTGAAAAGTGATCTACTATAGGAGCACCTGATCTGTTGTTTAAGTTACTGAGGTGATCTCCTACATGTAAAAAGGATCTTGTCGTCTGTCACAAGCTGAATATGACTCAGCAGTGTGATGTGGCTGCAAAAAAAGCAAATGCAATTTTAAGATGCATTGATAGAAGTATAGTTTGTAAACCATGGGAAATTATAGTTTTGCTCTACTCTGCGCTGGTCAGACCTCTCACACCCTGGCTGCATTCGGACAACACATTAAGCAACTGGGGGGGGGGGGGGGAGGGAAACAATCGTCAGTTGTGTTGCTTATTGAATTGTGTGGAGAGTAACCCGCTGCTCACAAACTACTGACGGTATGCTATTCCGCCCAAATAAGCAACTGAGAGAAACAACTGGCTTGCAAGTTGTTTAGCTCGAAGCCAGTTGTTTAAAGTGTTGTGTGGAGAGGTGAGTGGGTTAATGGCGTGGGGTGAGTGGGTTAAAACACAAGCCCATAGAGGCAGGCGGCAAGAGCGACCAAAGTGGCGGCTGCCACTCTGTTAGAACTGGTGCAACTTGCAGATGCTGCTGGGATAGAACTGGGAGGACTGAGGGAGGAGGGAGGGTGGGGAGAAGGGTGGGGGCTGTGTCAGTCAAATGCTGGATTGGCTATTAGTCCACTCAACGCCAGCCCCAACCACCCACAGTTGTGTAGGAATATGTTGTGTGGGGAGTACCCACAAAATAACCAACTGTGAGTTGGCTACTCAACCCACCGTTGACTAATGTGTTGTCCGAATGCAGCCTATGTCTTAGCACTAACTTAAGGGAAGTTCAACAGACACAGCTGCCTAGGTGCCATGCTTTTCATCATATGGTGTTGGTGCAGTGGGCTGAAGGATAATTTATCCAGTTAAAATGCACCAGTGGTAAACATACCACTGACTAGGGCCTGTGATTTTCATAATATAGCATTGATTTTGATGATGTGATTAAAATATGGGTCATATATGTGCTTTGGTTTATAATTATCATTTGGTCCACTGCAACTCCCAGCAATTTTCAAGTAGTCCACTGGGATCAGGGGGAGTTTGAGAATCACTGTTCCAGAGTTCATATCCAAAGTCACAACTATGGCTGGATTCAGACAACCGTTTCCCTCTCCCCACTATACATGAAGCGCTGACTATTGCAGTCACTTTGTGATGGGAATCAAGTCAACTGATCTTGTGTAACATGATGGTCTCTCCAGTCACTGCTCATTAGATAAGCCAGAATTCCCCAGCCTCGTGTCCTACAGATCCTGGTGGTCGTCACCCAACACATCTGGAGGGAACCAGGTTAAGGAACCTGGGAGCAGCAGTGGTGGTGGAGTGAGCAATCCACAATCAAAGGCCAATTGCTTTGGAAACCAAGAGGACTTTCAAAAGTGGTTTGCCTTATGGGATGAAGGTTTGCCATTTCAAGTGTGGGGAGCTAAAAATTGTACTGGGCATGCCCAACCCTTTGATGCATCTTATGGAGCTCTTTGGACCGCAATCTAAATGTGCAATTTCATTTTACTTCTAGCTCTTTGCTACTCTGACTGGCGGTTCTTGGCCAACCCACATATTTAGGTCATCATCATGTTTCCACGATACAGGAAGCGAAATATTTGCAGCAAGGAGCAGGACTTTCTTAGTAGTGGCCCCAATGTGGTGACATAACATAAGAAGAGCCGTGCTGGATCAGACCAAGGGTTCATCTAGTCCAACATTCTTTTCACACAGTGGCCAACCAGCTCTTGATAGCACCCTCCCACCCATGTTCCCCAGCAACTGGTGTACATAGGCATACTGCCTCTGATACCGGAGGCAGCCTATCGCTATAATCTTCCTTTAGAAACTGTGGTTGCGACTAAACAAATCAGCCCCCAAAAGAGACTTTTTATGACATTTGGCAGCCTTTTATGGAGGACATAAAATGGAAGTACAACTTTTATAGACACCCTGCATCACATGGTGCTTATGGCATGACCTAGTGGGATAAATCAAGCCCTTTTCTTGTTTCCCTTTTGATGTAATTGCAACACAGTGTTATGTGTTTGCCAGTGTATTTTAGATAATAGACAGCTTCCCATTTTAAATTCCAGAAGCAGTTCACGACATATTACAAAACAATAAATCATTAAAAATATAACAGCATTTAGACAAGTTAATGGATGAGGAAACCCAGGGTAGACGAGTACGTTTTTAAACAAGTACATTGTCAAAAGCACATGATCATCAGTGATCGTAATGCTCTAATGGGTATTTCAGGTAACCTGTTCCTAAGTTGTTAAGGGCTTTATGTGTCAAGATTAATACCTTGAATCTGGCTCAGTAACAAACTGGCAGCCAGCGTAGCTCTTTCAACACAGGTGTTATGTGCAACTGGCCAGGCACTCCATTCAACAGCCTTGCTGCAGCATTTTACACTAGCTGCATCTTCTGTACCAGCTTAAGGGGCAGCCCCATGTAAAAAGCACTACAGTAATGCAATCTCGAGGTTACCAACGCATGGTTAAGCTATCCCTGCTCATGAACGGGGCAATTGATCTACCAGCTGAAGTTGGTGGATGGCGCTTTGTACCACAAAAGTCACTTGGGCTTCTAATGACAATGACGAATCTAGGAACACCCAAACTGTGTACCCATTCTTTCATGGGGAGTGCAACCCCATCCAGAACAGGTAAACTTTCCGAGATTTGGGAAGTACTTCCAGTGCCTGCATACTACCAGGATCCAGCTTCAGCAATCCCACCTGTGGGTTTTCTTATTGTTCTAGCAAATGCTTGTGTTTCAGGGCCTAAGGAACTCCCTGCCATTATAGGGTTCCACAGGTTGACCCTTTTCTGCTGCCACCAGTTCTCTTAGAATACCTTAAAGCCTCCTAGAAGCTTGGTATAATAGGCTTAGGCATGAGATGGGCGCCAACCCTAGAGACAAGATTAGTTTATTAAAGGGATATTTTGTACACAATGGAATACTACTATTTATTTTGGGATTTTCAAAAGAATGCTTGCTGACGTTTCTTAAGGAATCAAGAGACACTGTTGCTCTATATGTCCTCTGATTTATGTTTTTATTAGTATTTTATATAACCTCAACCATTTTAGACCTTTTTTGATTTTTCTTCTTACGCAGAACAGCCAGGTACCAGTCTGTTTTGTGTTTGTCGCTTGTTACTGAAATATTTAAAATAAATGTTGTTTTTAATGTGCGATTGGGTACTATTTTTTTGGTCTTGAGGCAATTGTGTAAAGTTCATTTACAACCACACCACATGTTATGGGAAGATGTCTGGGCTCTACTATTCCACATCTTCCCAGGAATGTGTCGTTTTTAAAATGTGTGCCGTAACATCGCCACATTAGTGCTTCCTTAATAGACTGCCACTTATGGGGTGGGAGGTGGGGGGATGCTATCATGATGCTATCACATTGTTTTAATTACATATTATGTAATATATGGCTTAGGTTGTATCCAAAGAAACATTTGGGGCATTTACAACCGCTAATTATTTTGGCCTACTGTGAGAGATAATTGAAGGCGTAACTGGAAATGATGTAATTGCTGCTATTGTGATACATCTGTGGAGTGTGTTTTTATTATAACTAGCAGGTAGTCAGGCCTGTTAAGTCTATTGCAGAAAACATAACAAAAAGTCTTGTGGCATCTTGAAGACTAACATATTTACTCTGGCATAAGTTTTCATGAATCATAGCCCACTTCATCAGATGGATGGAGTGTGATCGAGAGTTTCTGGTATGTATTGTGTGTGTATTTGTGGAGAGTTGTAAACAATGAGGTCAGAAGGAAACTAAATGCAGAAATTATTGACAGTGACGGTCACCTTATTAGCACATTCACACAGTACATCTTGCATTTAATTTCATTCTGACCTCACTGTTTACTATCCGTACCACCACCACGAAGGTATTGTGTTTTTTTGTTGTCGTTATTGTTTTTATGCAGGATTTAATATTAGAATGTAAGATGCCTTGAGGCCTTGGAAAGGTGGGTCTAAGAAAAAAAGACGGTATAAGGAGTAAATATTTTTTGCTGTCAACCTTGGCCCCTGCAACCAGTGATGACAGTGGTTACCATAACCTGAACACGATTATCTCCCACAGCAGGTGCTGAGTTACCCTCATTTGCTCATCTCATTCAGGACAGAGCTGTGCACCTCACAACCACAATGATGTGATGGCAGATGTTCCTGCTTGCCTGGAACATCTCAGATGTCCCTCAGCCTGCACAGCAGCTCTGTGTTACACTGGTGCATTTATACAACTGCACCCCTTCTCCGAGTTAGTTAGGTACTTGATGGAACCCCTTTCCCTCCAGGAGCGACTCTGTTGAACTGAGGTTGCTACATAATGTCCTTAACGTTTTCATCAACAGCACAACCAGGAAGTCCGGCCAGTCAGGAATGGAGCTTTGTACCTTTTATACGCTGTTTATATGACACAAGGCAGGAAATAATTCAGCATGAATTAGTGGCATTTGCTTTTTAAGGTCAGGTTTGGGGAGCTCTTAACTAGGGTTTCTGCTGTTACGGTTCCATCTTCATTCACGTTACTTGCATTTCAAGTGACAGTTTTACCACTGTGTTCACCTTTTTGATACCAGGCAAAGACATCCCTTTTCTCAGGCATTTTGCATTTTAGATTTGCCTGTAGCATGCTGGAATGGCTGCTTTTATATATTTTATATAATATTTTCTCTGCTGCTTGTTTTATTCGTTTATTCATTTATCAGGTAGTCTGCTCAGAGAACTATTTCTCACTGGGTGGATTCAAAATATAACAAATGAACCCGTTTCCTGTTTGTAAACACCCAAAGGCACCTGGGTAGATGCTGTTAAAAGTCTGTTGAACAAAACGATGGACCTTCTAGCTTGAACAAGCAAGCCAGTTCTTAAATTTTTAGATCAATATTTTAAAGATGAACTTGGCAAAGTTTGCTGCTCCCAGATCTCAAGAAAGTTGCCTATGACTTGTCACTAGAGATGTGAAGGCCTGGGGGAAAAAGTGGGAAAATTCAGAAAAAAACCAGTTTTTTCCTGTTTTTTCCCTGAAGGTTTTCTTGTTTTTTTCTGAAAAATTGAAACAATTGGAAAAAAAATGAAGAAAAAATGGATTATGGAATGCTTTCTTTTAGCATGATGAATAAAATGTTTAAGACATGGTGTCCATATATTTACTTCTCCAAATGATTTCTAAAAACTATGTACAGTATCAGATTATTACAATTTATGTGCACTGAGGACAAGCAAGTCCTAGGTTGCAAACTGAGACTACGAGCCTATCCACATTGCCCTTAAAACGACTTATATTCTGTTTAAAAACATGTTTTTTTAAGTTGTTTCTTTACGTGGTAGGTCACACTGAGCACTACTTAACGTTTCATAGCGACTGCTTCCTCCATCCTCAAAGCGTTCACTGGTGTCACACCGGGTTAATTTTTCATCTCTTCTTCTTTCGTTTCTGTTTTGCAGGCTGCTTGAACTGCCCACTTCAGTCTCCGTAACTTAATCTTGCCCAAGCTGTCAATCTGAATCTGAAACCAAAGGCATTATAGTTGCAGATTTCCCTTTTTGTTATGGATAGTGCTGCTGAAAACGGGAGGGCAATGAGTTGGAGACAGAAGTGGGCGGGTCAAGCAGCCTGCAAAACAGAAACGAAAGAAGAAGAGACAAAGAATTAACCCTGTGTGACACCACTGAACACTTTGAGGATGGAGGAAGCAGTTGCTATGAAACGTAAGTACTGCTCAGTGTGTCCTACCATGTAAAGAAACGACTTAAAAAAACGTTTTTAAACAGAATATAAGTTGTTTTAAGGGCAATGTGTATAGGCTCTACAACTCTGAAATGCAAGAGCAAGATGCATTTCTGCCTGTAGGGGGCACTACCATTGAAGCAGAGACTGAAACTGATAGTGATAGGTATAGCTCAGAAAATGAGTCTGATTAAATTTCATGCATATTAATTGATTCTTGGTCCCCCTTTTTCCTCAGTTTTTATGGGAATGGGTACTTTATGGCTGCTTGACACTGTGGAGGACTAGTGGAGATATAAATCATTTTCTTTGTTACTGATGTTGATGATTTCTTCTGGTTTTTTAAAATTATTTTTGCCTGCTCCTCATAAGCTGAAAAATCCAAAGAGGTTCCTTACAATTCAGGTATCCCTTATAGTTCAGGAGCTTATAGCTCTATTTGTGTGTGTGTGTGTGTTTTATTTAAAAAGTAAAAATTTTAAAAAATCAATTTGTAATAATTGCTTGAATACATTGTACTTTTAATATGCCAAATGTTATATTTTTATTCCAAACCAACTTGTACATAATTACATTTTATGTCCTTAAAGTAACAAAATGACTTCCAATCTGTAAAAAGTGCTAATATTGTATTTCCCTCCCAATTTTCCCCAAAATTTTCAGTTTTTTCCAGAAAAATCTTCTTGGCTTCCTTACCCGAATGCCTGACATACAGAACTAGAACTTTTCCCACCACCCTTTTTTTTCCCTATGCAAGGCAAAGCTTCATTCATTACATTGCTGTAGGTGAGGCTGCTGTTAAAAAAGCACAGATGCAGGACTACTAACTAAGGCATTCAGATGGTGACCACCCGGCTTGTCTATTGGCTCTCATACAGTGAAGCCTTCGTTAAATTCCCATAAAACAAGCGTCCTTGTTTTCCCTTCCCTCAGATATTAGGAGTGGGTGCAGGTTTAACCTTCCTGTAAAACAGAGTCAGAAATACTTGCCTTGGCAGGACTGTTGCAAGGTTTAATTAGATGCCTGTGTAAGTGTTCTGAAGTTGAAAATCTTTATTTATTATTTGCAGTACAACTGGCCTGCACACACAGAACAGTCAGATCTGATTAAGAAATGCTGCAGTTACTTTGAGCTTCCCAGAGCTTGGGCTTGTAACTGAAGCATCACTTCTGTGGAGATTAGAGGAATGAGCAGCCTTCATAACTGGGGGGAGGGGGGGTGGAGAAAAAGAGTGGCAGAAATTAACTAACCTCCAGAAAATTTAGTGTATTGTTTTGGTCAAATGTTTGCCCCTCCAAACATGCACACAAAACATTGGCTGAATTCGGACAACACAATAGTCAATGGTGGGGTAATAAACAACTTTACAGTTGTTCATCTAGGGGGTACTCCCCACACAACATGGTAATAAATAATCAACTGTGGTGTGGATTAGTGTCAGAGCTGAGTTGACTATGGCAGCATTCGGACGACACGATAGACAATACAACTGACAATTGTTTCCCCACCTCCAGTTGCTTATTGTGTCATCCGAATTCAGCCATTGTTTTATATGTGACCACACTTCTGCCCTCCGTTCCTTGTTTGGGGTGGGAGTATGGGGCTTGGATCCTTAGATGAATGTCTGAGGGAGGGGAGCCAAGCCATCAGGTAAGGGGCAGAGACCCATAAGGACTATTGCTGTCCATGCAAAGTCTTGGGCCGTGTTTTGATGACAGCACCTTTGCTGCTCATTCCCTTGAAATGCCACAGCATCGCAGCTGCGGGGTGGGAACATTAATCTTCATTGCAGGAGGGAGCGCGGGCTTTCCTGGCCGAAAAAAGCCGCAGGGCCGGCAACTATTCAGTTCATCAAGCCCACCTTCTGCCCTGCTTTCCCAGCTTACTGTGTCCTATGCCGGTCCTCGATCCACCCCTGGGAATGCTCCCACGAAGCGAGGTCACCATCGACAGATGGCGGAAGGAAGGTGGAGATTTTGCAGCAAAGGCAAAAGCCACGATAAGTCGGCTACTTTTCCGGCGCACAGTTTCATCCAAAATGCCCACGGTAGCTGTGCATTGGCAGCTGCAGCGCCATTGCGCAGCCACCACATGGTATGCAGGGCGTATAGACAGGCTGGCACAGGAAACGTTTAGAATTCTTCCTGCTGAGGGAAGCCAATGGCCAGACTGGGTAGGTGGAGTTACTTTGGAGCCCAGGCAACCTTGGCTTCGGGAACACTCCAACCTCTAGCCTTGGCGGTTGCCACATGGGACAGCAGATTCAAGTCCTATGGGTTCGTCATTTTGCTCCTGACGGTCAGTCCTCCCCACTCCACCCCACATGCCCCCACTAGCACAGAGTATGTGGCCATTTCTTAAATGTTAGATATAGTAGGGAGCCCTCATTTACTATTGCAATCCTTGTATATGACTAATACGGCAACAAAAGGCTGGCAGTTAGGCCCTCACAGGAACTCTTGTGTTTTTATTTTTACTTAAAAATTAGTCTGTGTGGGGGGGCGAACTGTTTTTGACTGGAACAGTAGTGCTGGGGAGGTAGTACTGAATTTATCTTCTCCCCCATCCCAACTCTCACCAGCACTATTTCCTTGATCTAAATTGTACCCAATCCCAAAACCGCTGTTAGCCCTGCAATGGAAATAAAAGTAGAGGAGGCGAAATTTGATTGGGAAAATGCTGCGTAGGAAATGGGTGAACAACCCTCCCCATAAAGAAACTGCTTTGATCCAAGTCAGAACACACAGCCCTGCTGTTTTTAACTAAAAATAAAGGCGATCCAGTCTCCTATATGACAAATAAGGCTGAATTCGGACAACACGATAGTCAATGGTGGGGTAATAATCAACTTTACAGTTGTTCATCTAGGGGATACTCCCCACACAACATGGTAATAAATAATCAACTGTGGTGTGGATTAGGATCAGTGCTGAGTTGACTATGGCAGCATTCGGATGACACGATAGTCAATACAACTGAAGATTGTCCCCCCCCCCGCCCGCCGCAGTTGCTTATTGTGTCGTCCGAATTCAGCCATAGGCTGCATTCGGACAACACATTAAGCAACTGGGGGGGGGGGGGGAACAATCGTCAGTTGTGTTGCTTATTGTGTTGTGTGGAGGGTAATACACAACTGACGGTATGCTATTCCGCCCAAATAAGCAACTGAGAGAAACAACTGGCTTGCAAGTTGTTTAGCTTGAAGCCAGTTGTTTAAAGTGTTGTGTGGAGGAGTGAGTGGGTTAAAACACAAGCCCATAGAGGCAGGTGGCAAGAGCGACCAAAGTGGCGGCTGCTACTCTGTTACAACTGGTGCAACTTGCAGAGGCTGCTGGGATAGAACTGGGAAGACTGAGGGAGGAGGGAGGGTGGGGGAGAGGGGCGGGGGCTGTGTCAGTCAAATGCTGGGTTGACTATTAGTCCACTCAACGCCAGCCCCAACCACCCACAGTTGTGTAGGAATATGTTGTGTGGGGAGTACCCACAAAATAACCAACTGGGGCTGAATTTGGACGACACGATAGTCAATACAACTGACAATTGTTTCCCCCCACCCAGTTGCTTATTGTGTTGTCCGAATTCAGCCATTGTTTGGTCCTCAGTGTACCCCCTTTCCCTGCAATATGAAACTAATCATAATGAAGTTTGTACACTTTGCTAATTTTTAAATCTTCCTTCACATGTAGAAAACTAGTACTTTTTGGTAGGGATGTGCACTGGATCGGACCCGATCCACGATCCGAGTCCGGTCCAGTGGGAAATCGGATAAATTATCCGATTTCCGATCCCGCAGCTGGATCGGCCGATCCAATCCGAACCGGTCCGAAAAGGCTCCAAACCGGTTCGGCGGATCGGCGGGCGCCCACTGGCGCCCACCGCCGCCCACCGCCGCTTCCATTGGTGGGCGCCAGCGGGCGCCCGCCGATGAAAGTGGACAGCGGGGGGGGGGGGAGGAGGGGAGCGCTTACCTTCTCGGCCCGTCCGCTCCCGTCCGGCACTAGCAGCTACTACCAGCGGGCTCCGCGGCCTGCTCCAGGGTGGCGCGCCGGGTGATGTCATCACCCGGCGCGCTACTCTAGAGCAGGCCGCGGAGCCCGCTGGTAGTAGCCGCCGGCCCCGGACGGGAGCGGACGGGCCGAGAAGGTAAGCAGGGGGTGCGTGGAGGGGAGGAGGGGGCGCACGGAGGGGGGGGAGGGGGGCCCTTACCTTCCTGGCCCGGCCGCTCCCGTCCGGCGCCGGCGACTACTACTACCAGCAGGCTCCGCGGCCTGCTCTAGGGTGGCGCGCCGGGTGATGTCATCACCCGGCGCGCTACTCTAGAGCAGGCCGCGGAGCCCGCTGGTAGTAGCCGCCGGCCCCGGACGGGAGCGGACGGGCCGAGAAGGTAAGCAGGGGGTGCGTGGAGGGGAGGAGGGGGCGCGCGGAGGGGGGAAGGGGGCCCTTACCTTGCCGGCCCGGCCGCTCCCGTCCGGCGCCGGCGACTACTACCAGCAGGCTCCGCGGCCTACTCCAGGGTGGCGCGCCGGGTGATGTCATCACCCGGCGCGCTACTCGAGAGTAGGCCGCGGAGCCCGCTGGTAGTAGCCGCCGGCGCCGGACGGGAGCGGACGGGCCGAGAAGGTAAGCAGTGGCGGGGAAGGGGGCTTACCCCCCCCCCCCGGAGCCGTCCGCTTCTATCCGCTGGCGCCCGCGGGCGCCAGCGGATGGAAGCGGACGGCCCCAGGGGGGGTAGGGAGCGCAGGGAAGGGGGCTTACCTGCCGGGGCCGTCCACAGCGGACGGCCCCGGGGGGGGGGGAGGGAGTTAGGCCCCCCCTCACCCACCCGCCGCCATTTTTTCCTCATAGACTTGCATTGCAATGCAAGTCTATGGGGAAAAAAATGGCGGCCGATCCAAAAATTTACGATTTTTGGGTCGGGATCGGACTCGATCCGGTCCGGGGGGCCTCCGATTTTGTCCGAACCGGTCCGTGACAAAATTGGAGGTCCCGATCCGGGTCCCGATCCGATCCGGGGGGTCCGTGCACACCCCTACTTTTTGGTAGGGTCTACAAGTAGAACATTTTCTCATGGTTTTCTAGTTTTTTACATGCATGGAAAGTGTTTGTTTGTTTGTTTGTTTTTAGAAGGCAAAATCCCACCCTAACACAGAGTCGTAAATGATACAATCCAGGATCTTGTGATTATTTTGCTGAACATACAGCTCAGTGATACCAGAAAGCTACATTTGGGCAAATCCTGAGCACAACGTCAATATCCATGGCTGTGTTCCTGCCCCAAGACAACCATATGTTGCAACTGCTCCACATTCCTATTGTGTTTTCTGACTTATCTCTTAAAACAATCTCACACACATCCTTTTGTTTTGCAAGGGCAGAGTTACTAAGCGACCAGGTAGCAAATAATGGGTTTTGCACATTTTTGTTGTCATCCAAATTTCTGTACTGAATGCAGAGCTAAGTCTTGGGAAATAAGATTCAAACTGCACATGATGTTAATCACATCTATTTCCCCCCAAGTATGTTTCTTTGAAACAAAAAATGAAAGCAATTACCCTACACATTCCTACAGGAGATGAAGGGAAAAGGGAGAACATTGGTTTTCCATCTGCACATTCGCTCTTCTCCTTCCCTGCTGCTTTTACCTGGGTAGGGGAAGCAGATAGCCATATTTTTACAAGAATGAAAGTTTTGCAAGGGGCCCAATTTGAACCAAGAAAATGGGCAGATACAAAAGAGGGCAGGACTCCTGCAGCTTTAACTGTTGTGTTGAAGAGGGAATTTCACCAGGTGCTGCACGCATACAAATGACACCTGCTGAAATTTCCTTTACCAAACAACTGTTAAAGATACAGGAGCCCTGTCCTCCTTTCCATATGGTCACCCTAATAGGGTTAAGATCACACACACACACACCATATCCTGCTGCGGTTTGTATCATGGGTGATTGCTTGAAGGGAGGAATGACTGAAATATCTGAGGACAAACTACATGTGACTAACCGTGTGATAGAGCACCTGCTTTGCATGCAGAAGATCCCAGGTTCGATCCCCGGCTTCTGCAGGTAGGGCAAGGAAAGAATCCTGCCTGCACCCCTGGAGAGCCATTGCTGCCAGTCAATGTTGGCAATACTGGGCTAGATGAACCAATGGTGGTTGTGTAAGGCAGTTTCTTATGTTGCTATGTTGTTATTTTTAAAAGGGGAGGGGCTGTAGCTCAGTGGTAGGGCACCTGTTTTGCATGCAGAAAGTCCCGGGTTCGATCCCCGGCATCTCCAGGTAGGGCAGGAAAAACTCCTGCCTGAAATGCTGGATAGCCGCTGCCAGTCAGTGTACTGGGTGAGGCAGCTTCTTATGTTCCTGCTAGGCTGAATTCCTGCTAGGGAATTTCAGCCAGTGCAATTAGTTCCTGGTGAAATTCCCTCTTCAACAGTTAAAGTTGCAGGGGCCCTGCCTTCTTTTGTATATGTTATTCTAGTATAGTGCCTGCAACTTTAACTGTTGTGATGAAGAGGGAATTTCACCAGGAACTAATTGCATACAAATGACACTGGATGAAATTCCCTTTTCTCTACAACTGTTAAAGTTACAGTAGCCCTGTCCTCCTTTTCATATGGTAAGCCTAGTTCCTGCATCATGTGTGCTTTGATCTTAAGGCAACTTTCTCAAACCTTGTGCACTCCAGATGTATCAGACTACATGTCCCATCCTTCCTAGCCAGCGTTTGGGCCCAACAAATCTGGAGGACGCTAGGTTGGAGAGGGCTAATTGTTTACAATAAATAAATAATGAACCCTCTTGTGTTTTCCCA
This sequence comes from Anniella stebbinsi, assembly GCA_029215795.1. Taxonomy (NCBI): domain Eukaryota; kingdom Metazoa; phylum Chordata; class Lepidosauria; order Squamata; family Anniellidae; genus Anniella; species Anniella stebbinsi. The sequence continues at coordinate 356,769,126 of JARDYH010000002.1, read as the reverse complement.
CGGCTTCTTCCACCTTTTGTCTTACTGCTGAAGGTACGTTGAAGAGAAAAAGTCTGCACAATGGCTTCTATTTGGTAGCACGAGGGGTGTTCCGCCTGGAAGTGCCTTTGGGGCCAAGAACCTGCCTTTTGCTTGGGTTACCATTGGAAGTGACCACGTACACTGATTATGCTATATTAATAATAATAACAATAATATGGACAGACACCTGCAAAAATAATTCACCAACAACTGGCCATCAAATTCAACCTTATCAAACAACCTACACCATACTATATATACTCACCCGAAACAATCTTGGAAAATGCAGAGCATAAAATATACCAGGACAGAACAATTCATACGGACAAGACAATACTCCGCAACCGACCAGACATAACGGTTATAGACAAACAAGAAAAACACACATCCTTCATTGACATTCTCAAGAATTGACTGTATGGTAAATTGTAAAGTATGATCTTGTTTTTTAACAGTAATATCAAGAAAATTTACCTGTTGTGTATCACATATGCTCTCAAAACCTAAATTAGGATCCCTGATGTTCCCAAAAATGACTACAACCACCATATGATCATATGGTTGAGGTTCATAGACGACATATTTTTCGTGTGGAGAGGGATGAAGGAAAGGTTGAATGAGTTCATTGAATGGGTCAACATCAGGGATCCTAATTTAGGTTTTGAGAGCATATGTGATATACAACAGGTAAATTTTCTTGATATTACTGTTAAAAAACAAGATCATACTTTAGTTACAACAATGTTCAAAAAACTGACAGACAGAAACACATTGCTAAAGTATGACAGCCACCATCCAGTGACCCTCAAAAACAATTTACCATACAGTCAATTCTTGAGAATAAAACGCAACTGCTCGGAACATCAGGACTTTTGTCATGAGTCTCAGATTATGATGCAGCGCTTCCAGAGTAGAGGATACCCAAAGAAAATAATTGAAGCAGCCAGACTCAAGGCGAGTCAATCTAACCGAGAACATCTACTACAACCAAAAGAAAGAATGGCCAATAATAAGATCTCATGCATTTTACCTTTTGATCCTGTCACTAAAGATCTAAAAAAGCATATTTGCTCAAATTGGCTTCTGCTTCAGGATCTGCCAGGTCTGTCTATGAAACCAATGGTGACATTTAAAAGAACAAGAAATTTGAAGGATTGGCTAATCCACACTGATCATACCAAGTATGATCATAAAAAAACCATGGTCCAGCAGACTGTATTTAACCTACCCAGACCTCAAGGACACCACCCATGTGGACATTGTGTGTATTGCAGAATGACCAAAAAAATGCACTCCTTTAGCCACCCCATCAGTGGCAAAGCAATACAGATTGCAGACTTTTTGAACTGCAACACTGCAGGGGTGGTTTATATGATTATCTGTCCATGCAATAAGGTGTATGTAGGAAAGACGACAAGACCATTGAAGATCAGGATAGGTGAGCATTTGTCTAGTTTAAGACATCAAAGGCCAGGGGCACCTCTGGTCAAGCATTTTATAGACAAAAAACATGGGCCAGAGTCTTTGGTTTTTTGGGGGATAGAAAAGGTAAGAGGGGGTGAGACAGCACTCAGTAAGAGAGAACTTTTCTGGATTCTATCCTTAAAAAGCCTGGAACCCAGTGGGTTAAATGACTCGTTAGATTTATCTTCTTACAAACAATAGCTAGGTGTTATAGAAAATCCTGAATAAAAAAAGTAGCAGGTTGATAAAAAAAACCCTCCCAAACTGCTAACAGAGTGTTGACAAGATCACTGAGTCACAAGGCAATTAGGACTGCCAGCTGCAGAACTAAATGATTTAAAATTGCTTTCCAACTGACCCTCAGCTCAGAATCTCGAGACGAATGAGCCCATCGGGACGGCATATGAGTAAAAACTTTAAACCGTTCTCTGTTAGGATAACAACAACAATTTGTAAAGAAGTGCTCCAGGTCAGTTTTTTCTAAAAACCTCTTACATGAATGTGCAAATGTTGAATATTTCTGGTGTTCTTGGATAGCAAAAGAATGTATACTAAGATAGGCTTCAGTTGATGTAGGGGTGTTGTTTTCATGCCAGCTTAAGACAATCTGTAATGATTTTTATTTTCGTATTTTAATTTCTGTTTAGCTCCTGACGAAGGTTTCACCACCGAAACGCGTCGAACATACAGAGAATATATAAGAAATAAAGAGAAATATATTTTTACATAGCACCAGAACTTTGCTCTCCTACCAGACTACATCCACACCAACATCCAGAAAGCAGTTATAATTAAAGCATGCTCAACCGTCAGGAAATTCCTGAATTAATTAAAGACAGCATGACTTGGTAAAGTCCATCATGTCCGTCTAGAAAAACCTCCACGAGCGAGAAAGAGATACATAATAATAATATTTTCCAGGTCATGATAGGCTTGCATCCAAAGCTGTGCAACAGTCAACCTTCAATTTAAATTTAAATTATTCCCACCCACCCCGCCCAAAGCAACATGTTTTAAAAAAATCTAATGGTTGCAATAGAAACGACTACAAATATCTCTCTCTCTCTCTCTCTCTCTCTCTCTCTCTCTCTCTCTCCTTTAGCCATATAATAAATGAACTGATAGAAACGGAACGGGTTTACGTAGAGGAGCTTCAAAGCATATTAGAGGTAAGTTCAGTGGTTATGGAAACTTGGGGCTAAGACAAGTCTAACAAGAAAGCTATAACCAATCCTTCAGTTGCAGGTTTTTCATCCCAACTTTGCAGCTGAAATGACAGATGTACAGACCAGTATATCAAATACTGGCTAAGCCTCACCCCCCAACCCAGATGGGAGGCTTTAGTAACCTTCCCACCTGTTCTGTTTTTAAATGTTCCACAAGAATATTCATGCATTTATCTGCTCGCCACCTTGTTCATTTTCTGTAAGGATTTAACAAAAACAAAAACTATAGATTGCTCCAGGGAGTAGGAGGAGGTACTTTGGTGACATCACAGAAGGCAGCCAATCAGCACCTTGCAGAGCCAGCTTCTGCTCCATACTTGCAGAATTGTTTCAGAGATTTGTCCTGGGGAGGAATAGGTAAGTTTGGACCCAGTACAGTGAGGGTGCTTCCAGTGTCCCTGTACTCTAAAAACTGTTGTGTCTGACTTCTCCTTTACCCTGTTAATGGAAGGTAGTGCTTTTCGAAGTGCGATCCAACGGACCTTGTTTCTAAAAAAACCCCACACCCTTAATCTGAAGTTCCTTTATGAGAAGTCCAATAATGCCAGACAAGCTTTCCTGAAAAAAAGCTTAACTGCCATTACCCATCTTCTCCACAGACTGTAAAGGTTCTGTGTTGATGGTAGAGGACCTATATTTTTTACTGTAGAAGGAGATCTGGCCTAGACGCTAGTGCCATGTCTTGATGGCAATGTCTTTGCTGCTCGTTTCCTTGAAACCCCGCAGCATCACAGCTGCGGAGTAGGAATGCTAAATCTTCATTACAGGAGGGAGCGTGGGCTTTCCAGGCAAAAAAGCTGCAGCGCCGCTGGCCATTCAGCTCATCAAGCCTGCCCTTTGCCCTCTGCCCGGCTTCCTGCGTCCTATCCTGGGCCTTGATCCGCCACTGGGAACAGCCGTAGCTAGAAGCTGAAGCAAGGTCACCACCCCCATATGGCAGAAAGAAGGTGGTGACCTTGCAGCAAAAGGAAAAGCCGCAGTAAGTTGGGATCTTTTATAGCACACAGTTTCGGGGGAAAGCCCATGGTGGCTGCAAGTTGGTGGCTTCATCATATAAACAACACAGCACCACTGCACAGCCATCACAGCTTATTCAGGGCGTATAGATGAAAACGGCAGTATTGTAATGAAGAATTACATCACTGGGCCAGAAGAAAGCGCTTCTCTCTCTCCCTTCCTTTTTGTTGTTGCTTTTAATTGACCAAAAAATAAACCAAGCGTATATTTTTACACTTTCATTCTCTCGTTATTATTCTCTATTTTTTTTAATAGGGCTATGCATCAGAATTGGACAATCCTGATTTAATTCACTTGATCCCAACTGCAGTTTCCAACAAGAAGGAAATTCTTTTTGGAAACCTCTCAGAAATCTACGAATTCCACAACAGGTTTGCTGCCATGCTGTGCTATGTGACTCTACATGAATATTTTAAAATGGAAGTTCCCCCACAGGGTATTATCTTTTATATCTGCGGCCTCTGAAATATGTTCATAGCCACTTGCTAACAGTGAACTCCAAGCACAACGTGCTATCTTCTGCTGATCTTGGCTGAAACCATAGACTTTTGGAGGTGCTTCCAGATAAGGATTTAGCGTGCAGTTGCCTTGCCTCAAACATGGACTTTTAAGGGGGGGAGAGGGGGAGCATCCATGATTTCTTCAATTTGTAACTCTCCTGTATTTTCCCACCCCTTCTTCTGTCTTTTCTCTTACCATAAAAAAATCCCTTCAGGAGGGAAACACAAAATAGCAGTACTAGCCTATGCCTTTTGATTGGTAACGTTAGGAGCCATCCCTCTGAAAGCACCTTAAGTCCAGGTGCATCCTATCCTTCTCCCTGGCTAAAATGTTATCACTTATTAGGAGCTGAATAAGGAGAACAGGAGCACTGCTTGCAAGTTGGCTGGTGAGGATAAGTCCCTACCCCTCAGACATCAGTGAGAGAAGACTTTCATATTATCAGTAATTTGCCTTTTCCATTGAGAAAGCCTAATGATAGCAGGAACCAAAGTGTTCTGTGACTAGGTATCCAGAAGGAAACAGTTCTAGGGAACACCAGCAGAGAACTGAACCCACCTAGGGCAATAGCCATTTTGAGAACATTTATTGAAAGAGTAGCACAGTGTTAAGTAATGCTTCGCTCCACAGTTCAGTTACTTGTGGCATTTTAAAAAGTTAGCCTCAACAACAGTAAATATTACAGTCCAATCAGATTAGAGCATGGTTATATCCTTCTGAGAAGCTAAATGTTGTCCCACCCATCCCAGTCCTGGAATAGCAAGATGGCTTCCCATTGAAATTTCATGCTAGGGGACCTTCTAGACTAAATGTAATTGAAGACCTGACAAAAATACACAATACCACTTCTTAAAAAATGTTTTCTTTTATCTCCATTCCAGAATTTTCCTCAAAGAGCTAGAAAATTGTATTGAAAATCCAGAGCTTCTTGGTCGGTGCTTTTTAAAAAGGGTAAGTGAATCTCAGTTGTTTGATTCATCTGTTTTCTCAGTAGTGTGTGGGGCAGTTCTCTGTGACAGTTGGTTACCCTAGAAAGCTCAACATTCAGTGGCCAGCCAGTGGTGCTGTTTTATTTAACTTTATGGAGCTTTGCCAAGAGGGGAAGTTTTCAACTACAAATCATGTGGTCACTGTTGGTCCCCATCTAAAGGAGCCATAGTCAACATGGAAAGACCCAAGAAGAAAAAACAATGGCAAGGACATGTTTTTTTCCCTTAATGTAGAGACACCCTTAGTCTCTAGTATCTCACAGCCTGCTGACATTTATAGATTAAACTGGTGGCATCGCATTTGTGGAATTCCCTCCCCAGAGAAGCCCACCTGGCACCAATATTTGTATCCTTTCAGCACCAGACAGATACATACAATACTCTCTCAACCTTTCCCCATATTTTGCAATGCAGTCCTATGTACAGTATGTTTACTCAAAGGTATGCACAATTGGGTTCAAAGGGTTTTACTCTCAGGTAAGTAAGTGAGTATGGGATTGCAGCCTTGATGCATTTTTCTGTTAAGTTGCTGTTATATTTTATTTTTGTGCATTTTTGTAAACCTCTGCTAGAGGATGGTATATAAAGCTTTCAGATAAATGAAGGCACAGGAACAGGCCTACCTGCTCTTTTCTGTTTAGTTGGCAACGCTGTTGGCTGGGTGATGATTGAGGTTCATATTGTTTGTATTCTGAGCCTCCTTTCGTCTTCCTTCTCTCTTCTCTTTTTCCTGTGTTCATAAAAACAAATAGCAGAATATAAAAAAGAGAATGCTGACATTTTGAAATGACAAACTTGGAAGCACAACCATGTAGGGGTGGGCGAACTCACCCGTGTCTGATCTGTCAGAAGCTCCCCTGCCACTGCTCTACCCCCCCCCCCCCCCAATAAGTTTCCTTTGAGGCTCAGTGAGGTCCGACATGTGCTTGGCAGCCATCTGCCTTCACTCTGGAAATTTCTCATTCCCCCTGTTGCGTAAATGGCAACCATAAAAGTCCGATTTACGCAACAGGGGAGATGTGCAATTTCTGGAGCTTCCATTGTGCGCAACAGTAGATGCTCTAGAAATTGCACATTTCCCCCATTGTGTAAATGGTGGCCATTAAGGCCCTATTTTTGTTGTAGGGGGAATCACATAATTTCCAGAACTTCCGTTGTTGTATAATGGAGGCTCCAGAACGGGATGGATGGCTGCTGGGTGCATGACACGAGGGTCCATGAATACGCCGTGGACACACGACTGGGTCTGGGGGAGCGGACATGGGGGAGTCTGTCAGACTCACGGACCCAGTCGGGCATCCGCGACACCCCTACAAACAAGCCACCACCACCAAAATCCAACTGATAGCCCTAGGAGCTGTTCATCTGGACCCCATCTACACAGGGGGCTTCCTCGATTTCTGCTGCGCCTCACACACTGTCATGGCACATGACGTTCCCCCCTCTCTGGTTTTCATGCCATAAAACTCACATTTTTGCAAAGTCGTTTTCTGACAGATTTTCCTGTTACACTGACTCCATTGTGGTTTGGGAGTCTGTGTGACTTCAACTAATGATACCGGCTTTAGCATTGGCTGCAGCACAGATAGGAGAAAGGGGAAGTTGTGTCCTATCCAGAGGAGTGGACCTACACACGATTGTGTTTTGTTTTTCCCCAAATGAGCCTTTAATAATAATAATAATAATAATAACAACAACAATAATAATAATAATAATAAATTTATTTCTTACCCGCCTCTCCGTTTGGATCAAGGCGGGGAGCAACAGTAAATATAAAATACGATAAAATAGATAAAACTGATTAAAAACATGGCGCACATTATTAAAATAGCAATAAAACATCCTAAAAACATTCTAAAAACATGTCGCTGTAAGATGACGTTTGTTCTTTTGAAATTTCCACTTTAGCCTTGGAAACAGCCCGTTAAACATGTCTACTCAGAAGTAATTCCCATTGCTTTACACTCCACTTCTCTTTTCCGGAGAAACAGTCCGTCACATAAGATTAATGATTTTTTTTTAAAGGAAGCTTATTTATGCCACAATATGCTACCTATACATGCTAATGTGGGTTCTTGTGCAGTCTGCCATGCAAAAAGTGTTGCTATACCACTTTTATTGGCTGTGTGTGCCATTGGAGGAGCAAATCCATTTTGATGAAAATGTGGTTTTAAACTGAATTGTGTTGGAAAACATCTTTGTGTAGATGGGGCCCTGGAAACACACAAAGTTAGAGATAGGTGTTTTGCTAGAGCAAGAAGGAACATAGGAAGGCTAGCACAGGCTTATACAGATTAAGAACTCAACAACTGCAACTCATAGGAGGCTGTCTTGTTCTGAGTCAGACCTTTTGTCCATCTAGGCCAGTATTGCTGATACTGTTTTCTAGGTTTTCAGGCAGGATTATTTCCTAGCCCTATATGGGGATGCTGAGGAATGAATCTAGAACTTTCTGTATGGAAAACGTTTGCTCTACCACAGAGCAACGGCCCCTCCCTAAAGTGTTACTCATGTTACTTAAATAGAACAGCTTGTTTTAAGCGTAGGGCAGCATCTGCTTTGAAATAACCTCCTCCAAGCTAAATGGCTGATCTGCCATCATCCCCAACCAGGTCAGGAGAAAGTGGGGCTTCTACCTGCCAAAATGAAGTAGAACTCCAGACAGAACAGTAAATAAAAACACCCTATGCAAACGGTTTTGAGAAAATATGATTTATATTTAAGCTCAACCAAATACAAAAGTTGTAATGAAACCTCGGGCCTACAATATACGAAAGGTCAGGTAAACCTCTAGGGAAAGTATTCCATAAAGATTTTTTAAAACTTTATTTTATGGTTGGGTTTAACTAGGCTGACCAGATAAAATCCAGGTCAGGGCTCCTGTAACTTTAACAGTTGTAGAGAAAAGGGAATTTCAGCCAGTGTCATTTGTATGCAATTAGTTCCTGGTGATATTCTCTCTTCATCACAACAGTTAAAGGTGCAGGCACTATACTAGAGTGTAGGCTGACCAGATAAAATCCAGGTCAGGGCTCCTGTAACTTTAACAGTTGTAGAGCAAAGGGGATTTCAGCCAGTGTCATTTGTATGCAATTAGTTCCTGGTGATATTCTCTCTTCATCACAACAGTTAAAGTTGCAGGCACTATACTAGAGTGACCAGATACAAAAGAAGGCAGGGCCCCTGCAACCTTTAACTGTTGTGATGAAGAGGGAATTTCTCCAGGAACTAATTGCATACAAATGACACTGGCTGAAATCCCCTTTGCTCTACAACTGTTAAAGTTACAGGAGCCCTGACCTGGATTTTATCTGGTCACCCTAGTTTAACTGTTGTTAGGTTCTCTCAGTGGCATAAACACCAGAAGGGTGGAATATAAAATTTCATATAAATAATATTGGGGGGGGGGGGGGGGAGAAAGCAGGTTCCCACCAACACAAGTTTGTATTTTGGTACAATTAACTCTAGAATAGCCTTGACTGCAGAATTCTGGGCACCAAGCCCATTTAGTTCTCGCAACGTCCCAGCATCCTTTATTATGGTTGCCAGGTTGCACCCTGGAGCTGCTGCATTTATTCTGTATAGTGCCAAGGAAATGGGAACCATCCAAGTCCCCGTTTCCTTTGCCCACTTTCCTCCCATGTGTAGTACAATCTAGGCTGACCATCTGAAAAGGAGGACAGGGCTCATATAACTTTAACAGTTGTAGAGAAAAGGGAATTTCTGCCAGTGTCATTTGTATGCAATTAGTTCCTGGTGATATGCAATTAGTTCTTCATCACAACAGTTAAAGTTGCAGGGGCCCTGCCTTCTTTTGTGTATGGTCACTCTAGTATAGTGCCTGCACCTTTAACAGTTGTGATGAAGAGGGAAAGTATTTTATTAAAAAGAAAACAAGAATTCCCATTATGTTAAGGATGTTGTTACTACTTTTAAAGTAGGCTTTCTACACAGTTACTCTTACCACCAATCAGGTGGTAGAAGCCCCAGTTCCTGCCCCTTAACCAACCTTAAGCCAATTCCCCTGTCAAGCTCCACCCAAGTTAACTCAAGTGGCCTAACAGGAGGGCTTGAAAGGTAGTCTTCTTTCTTGTCAGTTTCGACTTCCACCTGGAACCTTCGACTCTGTTCCCTAGGATTCTCCTGAAGTCTTCTGTCTGGTCCAGCAGCTGCTCAATCTCCAGACCTTCCAACCCCCTCCCTCACATCCGCCACTTGCTGTCACTCAGGCTTCAGCTCCTTCTTCTGAAGGTTGCTCCAGGAGACTTCACCTCCCCATCCACAGACCTTCTTTAGCCTCTGCCTCGCATGTTCTCAGCTCAGCTTCCTGGTTTATTAACTGCTCTTCCCCCGGCCAGCCCACCCACCCAACCCAGCCTCTCACGGAGACATCTCCTCAGGCGACCCTCCAGCCAGACTCCTCCTGACAGACTCCCCTGTCAACTCCGACTTCCTCCCATCAGACTCTCCGCAGCTCCTTATATTCATTCCAGTCAGAACCCTCCAGCCAACCAGATTTTAGGTCTCCAACCTTCTATCACCTCATCTCTGGGTAGATTTCTGGCCAATGGGCATCTTTAGAACGTTCAGTTATTCCCCGATCGGATGGTAGCAATTTCAATCCTACCTTTCCATAAAAATAGAGAGAACCTGGTTGCATTTCCACCTCCTAGTGGTAATAGTAACTGCCAATTTGCCGGTGTGCCGTATCATACAATGTAAATCCCCACAGGCACAAGACCTGAGTAAAAACTAAACATTTTTCTTTGACTGTTAATCCATCCCCTAATGGGTTGAAATAAAACGTGACACTTAAACTTTTACCTCAGTTTTACCCCAGTTTCTTCACAGTGAGCAATGGGGATGTGAGCAGAACGGTAGGCACAGTGGCAGCCATCCTTAACAGCAGCATACACAAGTAAATATAATGTTACGTGTTTGGGGTCAGTCTAAATTGCCTCCAGGCACCCCTCATAACTCAGTGTCTCTGAGTAAAAGAGATTAAGGATTCCAGCCCCTCCCCCAACACACACTGTAATTCCTAAATGGGCAACCTTCTTCTTCTACAAGACCTGAGGTGGTAGGAGGAAATTAATCTGGGGGAAGGCTGAATCTGAAACAAAAGGAGAGCAGCTTTTGTCTTGCAAGAGATCTGCTGGGCAGCTGAGATGAAGTAGTGTTGCTTGGAGCTGGGTTGTTGTAGACTTGAACACAGTGTAAAGAAACCTTTTTAAAAGAAACATCATAGGTCCTAGGAAATTGAAGTCTGAGCAAGCGCTGGAGGCCCTGCAAGTCCACCCCTCCCAGGACTGGGGTGCAGAAACATAACAATATAATCTCTGGGTTGCAACCTGGTAACCAAAGCATGGAATTAGGTGCAGGAACAGTGTGTTATGTTTCTGTGGCACTTTTTTAAAAAATGAGAGCAATTGCTGCAGCAACGTTATTTGGCTGCTGCATGAAAAGCAATTTGGGGGTGGGGTGGGGGACGCTTTTAAAATTAAACTGTATTTATTTAGGAAATATATATTGGCCTGGTTCACATGTAACAATCCAGAGTATGGATTGAGTATGGGTTATTGTTGAATCATGGGTTGTTAAATTGAGGTTTTTCATTCCCTGGGAATCCTGCATTACAGTTTAACTATGGGGTGTTAATCTTGAACAACCCAGGAAGAGAATCCATGGATTGTTGTTGGGTTGTGAACTCTGGGCTTTTCATGGTTAACAACCCATAGTTAATAGTGCAAAGAGTTTCACACAATTCAACAACAATCCATGATTCAATGACAACTTATACAAAACCCATACTCTGGCTTGTCGTTACATGTGAACCAGGTAATTCTTTCTTTCTACTATAACATTTATATTTATTATCTGATTACTTAGGATGCATCCCACCCTTACTTCAAGAGTGTTCATGGTGCCATACAGGTACATGGTTCTCTGTTTTTTAAATCCCCATTACAACCCTGTGAAGTAGGTTAGACAAAGAGATAGCAATTGGCCCAAGGCTACCCAGTGAGCTTCATGGCTGAGGAGGGATTTGAACTTGGGTTTTCTGAATCCTGATTTGATACTAACCCAGCATTCCCCAACCTGGTGCCTTCCCCACTCAGGTTGGGAGAAGGTTGCTCTAACCACTACACCACACTCATCCTAAAAGCATTCATCGGTGTTGTTTAAAGAGAAATACTGACAAGGACAATGTATTTATAGCCCATCAGTGACAATCCTTTCAGATGATCTCAGACCAATTTTTTAAGCTCAGGGGAACTTACAAAACAATTTGAGGGATTCTATGGAGGACAGTACTGAGGAACAATCACAGGGGAAAAAAGTTGCTATAGAGTTATTGAACATGTGTGCTTCTGGATCATATCCTTGATCCAGTTTGTATTGCTTTTTGTGTTTGTGAAGCACCTTGGTTTTATTTTCCTGTTGCTTTGGTTACTTTTCTGGTCTGCCAGGCATAGAAGAACATGCTATTGAGTTTCCTAAAACAAATCAACTGTTAATTTTGCTTTAAACAGGCCATTAACTTTAGTGTGTTGCATATTTAAAGTTGCAATGCGTGGTCTTAGCCCAGCAAGCAGAAATTGTGCCTCTATTTTCACCATGAGGAAAACGAAGTGATTGTTAAAAGCTGTTAACTTAATACCACATAAAATGGATGATACTTTAAATCTTGTAAAGGCAATGAGGCTTTAACGCCAAAGAAAAATAAACTTTTGTTGCTGACCTTCATCTTCTTTGAAGCATTAAAGCATTCTTTTGGACTCAGGCATCTGTTCCACCTTGTCCTGTAATTGAAGCCTTGTTTTCAGGGTGCGAAGAGAAACCCTGTGCCTAATCCCAAGATGCTGAACAAAGTAATTCTCTTGGATTCATGGACTTTCCCCCACACAGTGAAATTTCAGCCAAAGGGAGACACATCAGCTCCTAAAAGCTGTTATTTCCCTTGAGGCGGTAGCTGGGAGAAAGGGCCAAACAAAGGCCTGTTTGTATGGCAGCCTTCCCAGAGTGTCTGGCTATTTGCTGCTGCTCGTCACTAAGGAGATCTTCTGTTTGGGCCAGCCATTTTGCCAAAGCTGTGTTTTCTTTGCATGAAAGAAATTTCCCATCTGTTGATGGGTACGATAAAGTTACTTTTTGACTCTTCTCTTTCGTTCTTAAGCATTTAAGAACATAAGAAGAGCTATACTGGCTCTGACCAAAGGCTTAGATAGTCCAGCATCCTGTTGCCACAGTGGCTAACCAGGTGCCCATAGGAAGACCAAAAGCAGGACATGAGTTCAGTAGCACTTTCTCACTCCTGTTCCTCAGCAACTGGAATACAAAGACAAGGTGCCCCTGATACTGAAGGCAATATATAGCTCTCAGGACGTGCAACCATGGATAGACTTCTCCTCCATGAATCCTCTTGTAAAGTCATCCAAGTTGGAGCCCATCAGGATATCTTGAGGTAGCAAATTCCATAGTTTAACTATGTGCTGTGTGAAGAAGTCCTCCTTTTTATCCTTCCTGAGTCTTTCACCATTCAGCTTCATGGGATGATCCCGTGTTTTAGTATTATGCGAGATGGAGAAAAACATCTCCATATCCGCTTTCTCCACCCCATGCATTATTTCACACACACCTATCTACCTTGCCTTTTTTTTTCTAAACTAAAAGGCCTGAAACATTGTAACCGTTCCTTACAGGGGTGTTGCTTCAGCCGCTGGATCATTTTGGTTGCCCTTTCCTGCACCTTTTTCAGCTGTATAATATCCACTTTGAGTTGTGTTGTCCCAAACCATATACAGTATTCCAAGTGTGCTCGCACCATAGATGTGTCTAAGGGAATTATCATATTTGTTTTCTATTCCTTCCTTAATGATCCCTGACATGGAAAGCTTTTTCACAGCAGCTGCACAATGGATCATCATTTTCATCGACCCCTCCACTACAACCCCGAGATCTCTTTCCTGGCCAGTCGGTGCCTGCTCACACCCATCAGAGTAGGCATGGGGTTAGGATTTCATGGTGGCCATTGGAACAGTTCCTCTCCCAGTGTAGCGGTGGCCTGTGTGTGCGAGAGCACACATGACTGCTCTGCTCACCATGGTTATTTCATCCTCGTTGCTTTTTCTTTTCTTTTTTAGTGAACGAGTCCTACCTGTCACCACAAAACTGTTCACAATAGCTTAAATGGTGGCGCACAGGCCCAACAAGGATTTCCCTTCCAAGAAAGCTCTGAAAGTGTGATCTGAAGGGGATTGAGATCTTCGGTGAAGGGGAATTCTGCTTAGCCTTAGCTATGATCGACAGTGGACTGTATAACTGTGGTTAAGTGGGGGAGGCGGGTGTTTGCTCCAGGAAAGACAGGGCACTGGACAGCATGTCCATGGCACTGAAGTTGTGTCCTGATTTGTTAACCATGGTAAGAAGGGCAGTGGCTTTACATCTGAACTGGCGTGTTGTGCCACATACCCATTCCACCTGGTCTATTTAGTTGATTATTTTGATTTGCGCTGTTTAACGCATACTTCTTTTTTGTTGCAGAAAGAAGATCTCCAAATATATGAAAAATACTGCCAAAACAAGCCAAGGTCAGAAGCTCTCTGGAGACAGTGTGGAGACAGCCTCTTCTTTCAGGTGGGTCTTAGTTAGGTCCAGGCAGCTGAACTATCCAAGCGCCTCTCCTCTTCCCAAGTTAATTAAGTTTGTCGTCATCTTGAACCAACGTGAAGGAACAGCTTGCTGAGTGCTTGGATTCATCCAACCTTTCTATCTCCCAAACACACTTTTCTCTTTCTAAGTGGAAGCTTTCATCTGATCCCTGCCTGCTTATTTGAACCTCTACACGAGGCCTCCCAAGTTTCAGAAAGTATTCATAGATTCCAAAGTAAACATGTGTCTGTGCACACCTTTCAGCATGAGCCCCAGGTTTTCGAGGGCCCTTGGGTCCCCTCCATTCACTGAGGCTACCATCTCACCACCATTATCACCAGCTCCTATTGCTCCTTGTCCTCTTTTGCATCATTGCGATCACTTCCTTGCATGACAGAGAGGGAGCCAGTGAGCAAGTAAGCAGTGGCATCAACTGCTCCTCCTCCTCCTCCTCCTCCTCCTCCTCCTCCTCACCATTACCCTCGTTTGGCTGGAGTGAGAGGCAGGTAAATAAGCAGGTCACAAGGGTGAACATAAGAAGAGCCATGCTGGATTAGATCAAGGTCCATCTAATCCAGGACCTATTCACCCAGTGGCCAATCAACTGTTGACCAGGAACCCACTGGCAGGACACAAATGCAACAGCACCCTCCCACCCGTGTTCCCCAGCAACTGGTGCATATAGGCTTACTGCCTCTGATACTGGAGGTAGCACATAACCATCAGGACTAGTAGCCATTGATAGCCTTCTCCTCCAGGAATTTATCCAACCCCTTTTAAAGCCATCCAAATTTCTGGCCATTACTCTGTTCACACAGTGGCCAACCAGCTGTCGACTAGGGACCCACAAGCAGGACACGGGTGCAACAGCACCCTCCCACACATGTTCCCCAGCAACTGGTATATATAGGCTTACTGCCTCTGATACTGGAGGTATATCAAATATAAAATCAGTATGAAATCACACTTAAAATGAGTTCGAGAAAGAACAGCAGCATAAAAATTCAAAGTAAAAATTCAGCAGGAAGGATAACACCTGTTCAGTCCACAAATTTACATTCCGTGCTGGAATGCCTGGTCAAATTAGAAACATCTTAACCTGGGCCAGATCTACACCAAGCAGTATAGCGGTATGAAAGTGGTATATAAAAGGCAGGAGCCACACCAAGCAGGATATAGTGGTATATGGTACGTGTCAATGGGCCTCAACAGTTGTCAGTGCACTTCAATGCCACTATAAAGCAGTGGTGTGGCTCCTGCTTTTTATACACCGCTTCCATACTGCTGTATCCTGCTTGGTGTAAATCTGGCCCTGGTGTCAGAAAGACAATGAATACACTCCATAGATAATAATAATAATAATAATAATAATAATAATAATAATAACAATTTATTTCTTACCCGCCTCTCCGTCTAGATCGAGGCGGGGAACAACAACATGATAAAATACATAAAACTAATTAAAACATGACAAATATTATTAAAACTGCATTAAAATATCCTAAAACATCCTAAAAACATTCTAAAAATTACACTGGATATGCCTGCCGGAAGAGAACAGTCTTTATAGCTTTCTTAAATTCTAAAAGACTGTTAAGTTGACGAGTCTCCTCCGGCAGGTCATTCCACAGTCTGGGAGCGGGTGTCATGACTGAAAATGCTCTCTCTCTGGTCACCGCCCTATTAATCAGGTGGTGTAAGGACCAAGAGGACATCCTCAGATGATGTATGCGTTGTTTGGACAAGTTCATGTTGGGTACCCGGGTCCCAAGTCATTATGGAGCTCCTTTGAACCTGCGAAGCAGTGATTTCAGCTTGGCACATTTATTCTCCCTTAGCTACCTTATTTTGTCAAGGTTTTTCAGATGGGGAAATCTAGATTCTTGTTTTAGTACAGGATGAGCCACTTCTGTGGTCTGGGGACCAACCTCACCCCCGGAACCCACTGGGCACAGCACCCCTCCCTGACTCAATTGCTGCTGCAGCCCCACGAATTTTGTTGCCAACATTTGGCTACATGGTCGTGTCAAAAAAGCAGCAATTTTCTTTTAAAACAAGGTGCACGGGAGTGTGTGCCATGTTGGAAAGCAAAATTGTGCTCCCAGGAAGATATTGGGAAAGCGATTCTGCTTCCCAACAAGGCATGGACTCTGTGTATGCCTATTTTAAAGGAAAATCTTTCTTTCTTTCTTTCTTTCTTTCTTTCTTTCTTTCTTTCTTTCTTTCTTTCTTTCTTTCTTTCTCAACACCCTCCTCAGGTCTAGCCCAGCCCTTTGCTGTGTTGATTTTCTGATTATTTATTTTATTTACAAAATGTATAAACTGCTCTACATCTAAAAAAGATTCCCAAGTGGTGAAGAGTGGAGGTAGAAATCAGAATACAAAAGAATAAAAATATTTTAAATCAAATTATACCAACAAAACACGCATGGCTGGTCTTCTACTAAGGAGTGGCTTGTTTAACTAATGATGTCTTTAACAAAAGCCCAAAACAGAGCACATTTGGTGCTTGGCTGATATCAACTGGCAGGGAATTCCACAGGGAAGAAGCCAGTAGACTGAAAGCTCTACTCCAAGTAGTCTCTAAAACGGACCGCAGGCCTATGTGAAATCACCAGGCACGCCTCATCCAACCTCAAGGTGCAAGCAGAATCATAAGGGAGAAGGCACTCTCTCAAATATCCTTGTCCCAAGTATTTCCTGGACCCAGGAACCAGTCACCCACACGCTTTCATCTTGCCATGATTCAACTTCAGTTTATTGGGCTTCATCCAGCCCATTACTGAGTCCAGGCACTGATCTAGGACTTGCACAGCCTCAACTGATTCAGATGCCACAGGGAGACAGAGCTGTGTGTCACCAGCATACTGATGACACTGTGCTCCATATCCTTGAATGACAGCTCTCAGCAGCTTCATATTGATGTTAAACAACTTTGGGGACAAGATGGAACCCTCAGAACCCTGTACTCAGTTGCCAAGGACGAATCAGCCAATATTATTCCCTGAAACTGACAATGAAGGTAAGACCAGAACCACTGTAACACAATACCTCCAATGCCCAACTAATGGAGACAGTCCAGGAGGATGTGCAACCTTCGATCTAAATGTCACAGTTAAGTCCTCTAGAAAGCTTTCCAAGAAGTTCAAGCAGCCAAAGAGGTGGCAAGGACAGAACAGGGAGGGTGGAGGGAATGGTAAAAGAAAGAGCGTACCCACCCTTAAGAACTTAAGAAGAACCCAGCTGGATCAGACCAAGGGTCCATCTAGTCCAGCACTCTGTTCATACAGTGGCCAACCAGCTGTCGACCAGGGACCCACAAGCAGGACACGGTGCAACAGCATCCTCCCGCCCATGTTCCCCAGCACCTGGAGTATATAGGCCTACTGCCTCTGATACCAGAGGTGGCACACAGCCATCATGGCTAGTAGCCATGGATAGCCTTCTCCTCCAGGAATTAATCCAACCCCCTTGTAAAGCCATCCAAAGTTGTGGCCATCACCATATCTTGCGGTAGCGAATTCCGTAATTCAACTATGCACTGTGTGAAGATGTTCTTCCTTGTATTTGCCCTGAATCCCTTGGTCACCTCCTTATGGGACAGGCAACTCCTTCCCACTCTGTTGGACTAGCTTGTTTCTTAAGCCTTCACTTTAAGAGTACTTGTTTAGTATTGCTAACTGGTATTATCATTGGTGCACTTCTTACTGCTTTGAGTGCCGGATCATAAAGCTAATTCGCTCTGTGAGCCTAGCCTATTCAACTCATTGAGGGTATTGTGTCTTATCAGTGAAGATCTGTTGGTTGTTTTTGTTTTTGTCACAGCAACTAATGCTGTGTATATTTTAGATATCTATCCTGAAACTAAATTCTTAAATTTAATAACAGCATATTATAGTGGGGTTAGCAAGATTTCTGAGTAAGTGTATTTTAATTCTGGTGAAATTAAAATATGTGATGCAGACTGAAT
Organism: Anniella stebbinsi; assembly: GCA_029215795.1. Taxonomy (NCBI): domain Eukaryota; kingdom Metazoa; phylum Chordata; class Lepidosauria; order Squamata; family Anniellidae; genus Anniella; species Anniella stebbinsi. Next base: position 356,751,286 of record JARDYH010000002.1, on the reverse strand, counting down.
TGGTATTTTACTTACATTTAGTCACAGCAGCATGGTATATCTACTAGTAAGCAATGTTATCTTTAACATTACCACAATCCCTGGTTTTCTGGAATCTAAGCTTTCGGCTGCATTTCAGTTTTGTTGCTAGTTAGGCTTATGAAAAGTTTGTTTTTCTAGACAAAACTATCATTTAAAGTTATCACAAAAATAAGATTTAAGCCTGTTGCCCTATTATATCAAATGATATGTTTCAGTGCTTGAGCTCCTAACATTACAGGAGTTGGAGCTGGTAGAACTTTAAAAAAAAAATTAAAATTTTATTTATTTTTGAAAATATGACCAAAAAGTGATCAGCCCCCTAACAATTGATGTCTAAACAGCTGTTATATAAAAAGAGGAAAAATGATTAATACATTTTTAGGGGAGAAAAGAAGACCAAAAAAGAGAGAGAGAGAGAGAGAAAGAAAGAAAAACTAAATAATTATACTAATTAATCAATGTGCTGTGTGAACTTCATTTGTTGCTATAATATCCAAATGCTTAACGCTGAAGCGGGCATATATTGTTGTAAGTTACGTATGCTGGATAAATCTTCACCATATAGCATAAAAGGATAGCGGTTCCGTTTTTCCTTGAATTAGAAGCAGGTCATGGGTTATTTGTTTATTTTTTCTGGTAGAGCCTGGCTTGGCTTGGGGAACTTCTCTTTGTATTGCTAAGCATAGCAAACTCTTTCTCGCACTATCCAACTAGCATGTTTCTCAAACCTGAACAGGTCAGTAGGGTGACCATATGGAAAGGAGGACAGGGTGACATTCCCTCTTCATCACAACAGTTAAAGATGCAGGGGCCCAGATACAAAAGAGGGCAGAGCTCCTGCAGCTTTAACTGTTGTGATGAAGAGGGAATGTCACCCGGTGCTGCACGCCTGCAAATGACACCTGCTGAAATTCCCTTTTCTATGTAACTGTTAAAGATACAGGAGCCTCTGTCCTCCTTTCCGTGTATATGAGATTCACTGGATCAAGAGAGAATACAATGACTTTAAGGACAGACCCACTCAGTGACAGATTTACGGAATGTTTTGGACTTCAAGAATTAATACGTAGGTAGTGTTCCTTGAAATTTATCTCAAGCCAAATAATACAAAGTAGTAGGGGTGTGCATCGGATCGGATCCGATCCACGATCCGAATCCGATCCGACCCAAAATCGGGAAAATCCGATCCGATCCGATCCGGACAACCTCCGATCCGATCCGATCCGATCCGATGAGGTCCGATCCGGATCGGACGCCATTTTGAATGCTTTTTCCCATAGCCAAGTATTGTTTTACAAAAACGCCTATAACTTTTTCATTTTTAAAGATAGAAGGATGAAACTTGGGCACATTGTAGACTGGTTAGGGGTAGTTATCTGTGAGAAATTTCAGAAAGATTGGTGCATGCATTTTGTGGCAATTAATTTTTTAATAAATACCCAGGAATGCCTATAACTTTGTCATTTTTAAAGTTACACACATGAAACTTTGCCACATTGTAGGGGGTACCTTGGGACCTATGTGTGTGAAATTTCAGAAACGTAGGTGCTTGTCTTGTGTGGCGATTAATTTTTAGAAAAATGGGTAGTAGTGGGGTAAATACAGTTACGCCTCCCATTTTTTTATTTTTGAAGATACAAACAGGAAACTTGGGCACATTACAGGTACCACTTGCCTTGATATGTGTGTGAAATTTCAGAAACATTGGAGCTTTCCTTGTGTGGCAATTAATTTTTGAAACAATGAGGAAAGAAACACCTATAACTTTGTCATTTTTAAAGTTACACACATGAAACTTTGCCACATTGTAGGTGGTACCTTGGGACCCATGTGTGTGAAATTTCGGAAACGTAGGTGCTTGCCTTGTGTGGCAATTAATTTTTTAATAAATACCCAGGAATGCCTATAACTTTGTCATTTTTAAAGTTACACACATGAAACTTTGCCACATTGTAGGCGGTACCTTGGGACCTATGTGTGTGAAATTTCGGAAACGTAGGTGCTTGCCTTGTGTGGCAATTAATTTTAGAAAAATGGGTAGTGGTGGGGTAAATACAGTTACGCCTCCCACTTTTTTATTTTTGAAGATACAAACAGGAAACATGGGCACATTACAGGTACCACTTGGCTTGATATGTGTGTAAAATTTCAGACAGCTGGGTCCAGGCATGTGGTGGCAAGGTATTTTTGAAACAATGAGGAAAGAAACGCCTATAACTTTTTTATTTTAAAAGTTAGAAGTCTGAACATTGCTCACTTTGTAGATGGGTTAGGGGTAGATATGTGTCAGAAATTTCAGAATTATAGGTCCAGGCATTTGATGGCTATGGAATTTTTAAATTACATGTTTCAAAAAAATTTCTACAGAGGCCAGGTCTTCCCCTCCCGCTTCCCGCGAAGAAAAGGAAACACTCTCTCGTCTCGATCCCTTTGATCCTTGCTAGTAGTATCCATTACAGGGCTCGTGTTTCCTTTCCTACTTTCACTTTTCAAGCAGAACGGCTGAGCCTAGCTGAGTTTTGCAGCCATGCGTGCAAGGAAGGATCACTCTGGTCTCGATCCCTTTGATCCTTGGTAGTATCCATTACAGGGCTCGTGTCTGCTTGAGTACAAAGTGAAAAGTGAAAGTAGGAAAGGAAACACGAGCCCTGTAATGGATACTACTAGCAAGGATCAAAGGGATCGAGACGAGAGAGTGTTTCCTTTTCTTCGCGGGAAGCGGGAGGGGAAGACCTGGCCTCTGTAGAAATTTTTTTGAAACATGTAATTTAAAAATTCCATAGCCATCAAATGCCTGGACCTATAATTCTGAAATTTCTGACACATATCTACCCCTAACCCATCTACAAAGTGAGCAATGTTCAGACTTCTAACTTTTAAAATAAAAAAGTTATAGGCGTTTCTTTCCTCATTGTTTCAAAAATACCTTGCCACCACATGCCTGGACCCAGCTGTCTGAAATTTTACACACATATCAAGCCAAGTGGTACCTGTAATGTGCCCATGTTTCCTGTTTGTATCTTCAAAAATAAAAAAGTGGGAGGCGTAACTGTATTTACCCCACCACTACCCATTTTTCTAAAATTAATTGCCACACAAGGCAAGCACCTACGTTTCCGAAATTTCACACACATAGGTCCCAAGGTACCGCCTACAATGTGGCAAAGTTTCATGTGTGTAACTTTAAAAATGACAAAGTTATAGGCATTCCTGGGTATTTATTAAAAAATTAATTGCCACACAAGGCAAGCACCTACGTTTCCGAAATTTCACACACATGGGTCCCAAGGTACCACCTACAATGTGGCAAAGTTTCATGTGTGTAACTTTAAAAATGACAAAGTTATAGGTGTTTCTTTCCTCATTGTTTCAAAAATTAATTGCCACACAAGGAAAGCTCCAATGTTTCTGAAATTTCACACACATATCAAGGCAAGTGGTACCTGTAATGTGCCCAAGTTTCCTGTTTGTATCTTCAAAAATAAAAAAATGGGAGGCGTAACTGTATTTACCCCACTACTACCCATTTTTCTAAAAATTAATTGCCACACAAGACAAGCACCTACGTTTCTGAAATTTCACACACATAGGTCCCAAGGTACCCCCTACAATGTGGCAAAGTTTCATGTGTGTAACTTTAAAAATGACAAAGTTATAGGCATTCCTGGGTATTTATTAAAAAATTAATTGCCACAAAATGCATGCACCAATCTTTCTGAAATTTCTCACAGATAACTACCCCTAACCAGTCTACAATGTGCCCAAGTTTCATCCTTCTATCTTTAAAAATGAAAAAGTTATAGGCGTTTTTGTAAAACAATACTTGGCTATGAGAAAAAGCATTCAAAATGGCGTCCGATCCGGATCGGACATCTGGTCCGATCCGATCCGACCAGCCTCCGATCCGATCCGATCCGATCCGACCCCCCAGGTCCGATTCCGATCCGCTATCCGATCCGATCCGGGGGGTCAGTGCACATCCCTACAAAGTAGTACCACAAAATATATATTTATTACTCAAACAGTATCAGGGAACAACAAAACTATGCAATGATAAAATAAGCAAAACACATTACTATACATTATGCAGTTAGGACCATTAGAACCATCATAGACGTTGCTTGCATATTTCTTAGTAAAATCAAAATTTATTTCTTCCCAATCAACAAAGCAGTCATCACTTAGATCTTATAGTTACCTATCTGGCAAGCATGGTTCGCAGCGCCTGCGTAAGCATATTTAGCAGGCTGCTCATTTTCCCAGGATCCCTCCGGGCAATCAGATCTAACTCTTGCTTTTATGGCTCTTTTGTGGATGACCTCATCTTAAGTTTTTGAGGTAGTCACACCACTACTCTGATTTTTCTCAACGTAGCTGCGTCCGCCACTGATACCACTAACAATCAGATGAAGGCCATCCCTGCTAAGCTAAGCAACGTGCTGCTTCTAACGCCTGACTGACCCATTCATGGCAGCCTTCCTTCATTTCCAAGGGTACCTCTTCATGGGCACTTTGCCTCGCGGTGGCTTCGAAATGGCTGCAGTCGGATTACGTGGCACTGCCGCCAATTGGAAGCCATCTAGGGGCAAAGCCCCTTTGCTCCGCACTAAAAAAGTTGGGCATTTAGTCCGACTTTTTTCAAGGTGGAGCGGGCTGGGCAGAGAAGGGGGTGGAGGAGCGAGCCATAAGCTTGCTGCACCGCCTCTGCAGTCCTCCCCCCCAATTATTATTATGTTTAAAACACTTACCTGTGAGTAGGTAGGCCGCTGCTCCAGCCACCCCTCCAGCTGATGCTGGGCAGGTGCAGCAGCAGCAGCAGCGGCAGAAAAAGCCGCCGTGGCGCTTCTGCCGCGCAGACCGACAGCAGGAACGTCAATCTGCTGCGCCGCGCACTGCCACCGCTGAAAGGCGCGCCCGGCGCCGTCAAGAGGAGGGCCAAGAATATATTCCATCTCACAACCCACAAAAAAAAAGTCGGAATAAAAGGGGTCTATTTTGCTACGGAAAAAATGAGCAGAAGGAGCGGGAGGCGCGGGAGAGGCGGGCAATGTTGTCTAAGGGACTCACGCACATCCCTCAGTGGGCAGTCGTGTGCATGCGATAAAACGCTTGTCTGATGAACCTCCATGTTATATTCATGTTCTGTGATGCTTACAGTACGGAAAGCACTGGACCCTGCACCCTGAGACATTTCTCTCAAACTCTCAATATCCCAGTGAAAGAGGCAGAAAAGCAAATGTCACTTTCGCAGCGAAACGAAGAGGTTGCGAAAGGGAGTCAGTCTACCCATCATCATAAATATACTGAGAGCATTGTAAATCAATTCCTAGTTATGCTTCAAACACATGGGGAATTGTAGTGGTGCAAGCTGCGTAAAACCACCTTTTTTAAGCGGCCAGAGGACACCCATCCTTATAAAAATAACAGGCTCCTACGCATAAAAATATATTACAGTGTAATTTTGCTCTTGGTATTCTTGCATGTTGTGTTCATTTCTCAGACTATCAGCACTTCATTGCCACCTATTCCCTTTGTCTTTTCCAGGACTGTCAGCGGAAATTAGACCATAAACTTTCCCTAGATGCTTACCTCTTAAAGCCAGTCCAGAGGATTACCAAGTATCAGCTGCTTTTAAAGGTAATAACTGAATCCAGAAAGCTGCATTTTCCAAAGGGGAAACAGTGGGTAACTGCAGTACTTGATTTCGTAAAGCAGCTTTCCATAACGTGACACTCTGTACGTGTGTTGGCCTACAGCTCCCTTCATCCCCAGCCAGCATGGTCAATGGGAATTGTAATCCAACAAACTCATCTGGAGGACGCCAGGTTGGGGAATTCCGATGTAAAATTAAAGATGATGGTGTTCAAGCTTGCTGGAGGATCTGGCCCCATAATTCCAGACGATGAAGGAGGAGGCAAACTCCGGTGTTCAAAGATAAAAAGAAAATTTATTGTGCTCTCCGCATTTCAGAGAAGGTGTCTCCTTCAGGAGCAATAAAACAAACAACTTTAAGAGTAGTGTCATATGGACAACACCCTCATTCTTTTTAACAAAGTTTTAGGGGCTTTTCTACAAAAGAATTCTACATTTTCATAAAAAACTTTAGAAGTAAGTTACCACTTCTAATATGCCATGCAATTGATCCCATGTTTTTACACCTAGCCAGTTTTAGACAGTGGTGAAAACAATACTTTTTTATATTTACGTACCACTTTCAACGAATACACCTTCTCCGAAACACGTAGAGCACAATACATTTTCAATTTATCTTTGAGCACTGGAGTTTCACTCCTCCTTCATCGTTTGTCTACGGTGCCTTTCCCTCCACATCCGTGCCATAATTCCAGAGGCATGGTGACTGGTAGGTAGTTGATCCACAGTGATTAGGGGAAGGCATTCTGCACATGCTCAGAGGTACTTTCCAGTTACCTTGAATATGCAGCGCAAACTATATGTCCCCATAACTATTACTGGGACAAACCCCCCCCCCCCCTCATTGTTCACCTTGTACTGAATAGATTTTATACATTAATCCCAACATCTGTTTTAAGTTTAATCAATCAAATCGAAACCAATCCACTCAAGAAAAATCACGTATATAAATTTAAATATGAACATTAGTCCGGGTTTAAAAACAGCAACTCACCAAGTCACTTGAGCGTAGTAAAGAGTTCTCTCCCGGGATGGTTCCTGATATGGCTTTTCTCATGCAGTCACCGAATTTTACATGGGATCCAGACCATGTCTTCAACTTGTAACCCTCCTGTATTTTCCTACTGCTTCTGCCTTCTTTACTTTCCACACACACAAAAAAAACCCATAAAGGGTGCTTCCAGATGAGGCTCTTGATATGCTGTTGCCCAGCTTCTTTCACGGACTTTTACAAGGGAGGGGGTCCAGACATCGAAGCCGTCCGGCTGTAATCCTACTGCTTCCCGCTGTGTCTTCCATCTCTTTCCTTAGTGCGGAAAACCAGTTAAGGGTGAAAAGGCGGAATAGCTGCAGAGTGAATTTTAATTGGTCATGCTAGGAGCCCTCCAGGTCCCTGCGTCCCTGCGTGAGGTTTGGTTTAAAGCATGCAGCATAAGGACGTGTGATTGAGATGATAAAGTCTCCTGAGGTGGTACAGTGGGCTGTGCCACTTCAGTCCACAGATCGGGGGGGGGGGGGGGGGAGCCGCCTTTGAATATTTCCTTCTGAAAACCACCATCCAAATTAGCACACTAGAGCTGGCTAAGCTAGAACTTTTGTCCCCAATTTGCTGCGTGCTTTTTGGCTTTTGCTTTCAACGTGCATGGAGTGTTTACATGGGGGAGCATTAAAAAAATATGGCACAGTTGGCCTATTGTTCGTCTTTCTGGATCATATGGCCACTTTCACAGCTGGGTCTGGCTATTTAGAGAGAAGACTGGGCTGTTTCCGCACTAGCAGTGTAGAATGGACATTTGAAACCCACCCATGTTTTTCCAGTAAGCTTCCGTCTATTTTCTTACAACAGAAAGTCGGGGGGGGGGGGGGGTGAAAGAGAGAGAGAGAGAGAGAGAGAGAGAGAGAGAGAGAAGGATGGAATAGTAATGCAATAATGTGGGTGGGTAGTGCTCTGTTTCAATTATAACACCACAAAACCTTGGAAAAACAAGAACTAGAAGCAATCTAGTTTTCAGGCTTAACAGAATAGCACTAATAAACTTTGCTGATTTTCTGTCAAGTCGCTACTTGAGGTGGGGGGGAAAAACCATAAACAAATGTTAAGATTAGATCTCAAGACAGTGAAATTCTCTGGCAGGGCCAGTGCAGTCATTGGGATAAAATCGTGTTTGACTGGTTTTGCACTCATTTAGTATGCTGGAGTGGATATCAAACATCTCGAGAACTATGGAGGGATAGGATATAGATAAGGTAGAAACAGTGCCGGCTCCAGGTTTGGAGGGCCTGGGGCAAGATACCCTTGATGGGGCCCCTCCCTCACTGAGTACCTTCTCAACGCTGTAGTCACTAGCTGTTATTGGTTGTTTGCTTGACAGACAGAGAGCCAGTGAGCCAGTAGGCCGCGGCATCTCCTGCTCCTCCTCACCACCACCACTGTTGTCTGGGCCAGACTAAGAGGCAAGGAAACAAGCAGGTTGAAATGGTGAAAGAAGGAGCAAGTCCAGGGGGCTCTTGTCAATGGGCCACTGGCTGATGAGCAGACACTTGGCAGGGACCCATGCATGGCTACCCTTGACACCAGTAGGGTGACCAGATAAAATCCAGGTCAGGGCTCATGTAACTTTAACGGTTGCAGAGAAAAAGGAATTTCACAGGCGTCATTTGTATGCAATTAGTTCCTGGTGAAATTCCCTCTTCATCACAACAGTTAAAGGTGCAGGCACTATACTAGAGTGACCAGATACAAAAGAAGGCAGGGCCCTTGCAACTTTAACAGTTGTGATGAGGAGGGAATTTCACCAGGAACTAATTGCATACAAATGACACTGGCTGAAATTCCCTTTTCTCTACAACTGTTAAAGTTACATGAGCCCTGACCTGGATTTTAACTGGTCACCCTAGACACCAGCCCTGGTAAAGAGGCGTGGTGTTTGGGGCCAGTGGGATGGCTGAGTGCTTGAGTTCTCCTGCTGGGCAGCTACACCACCATTATGGTGCTGCATCCCCCCCCCCCCCGGAAGCTGATTGGTCCTTGCTGACCTTGGCTGGATACAAATGCAGCTGTTGTGGGAATGGGCTGCTGAATTTTCTGCTTCCTTTGTTGATTCCTCACGTCAAACCCTTGGCCGTTGACCTCAGCCTGCCTCTACATCCTGCTCCTCATCAGCATCTTGCCCTACTTGTGCAAATTCTGAGACAGCAAACTCACTTGCCCCTGCTTACAAACTTGAGCCTTTGACAAGGTCTCTGATGGCCAAAGTAGACATTACACAGAAATGTGTGGCTTGTCTCCAAAAGCTCTCTCTTTTTCCAGTTTATTTCTTTATTAGTAATACTTATATACCACTTCATATAATAAAATCCCTAAGCGGTTGAAATCGAAACCAAGTGGTCACCTTCTCGGAAACATGCCGCCAATTAAAGTGGAAGTGGAAGTCATGAGGCTAAGAATTGTCTAGGCTTCTCCCTATAATGATAAACCATAGTTTCCCATTATGTCCAAATGCCGTCATGGTGCCGCTATCTTCTCTTTCTGTTCCAAGCATTAGACTCAAGGTGGATACTTCAAACCGGCTACTGACAAGGAAGAAATAAAAAGTCAGCCAGCGAGGCTGATGGGGGCAGGATTGCATAGTTCTCAGAGAGAAATAGATGGAATAAATCCAGCTGAAGAACATAAGAGTCATACTGGATTACACCATGGGTCCATCTAGTCCAGCATTGTGTTCACACAATAGCCAAACAATTGCCTAAGGGAAAAACACAAGCAGGATATGAGTGCAACAGCACCCTCCCGCCCATGTTCCCCAGCTACTGGTGTACATAGGCATCTTGCTCACACTGCATGTTCATTTTCAGTAGAAGCTATGTCACAAGGTACACACAGTTTAACTGTCCATAGTTTAACTCCATAATTAATTCCATAGAATTCCGTAGTTTAACTATGCACAGTACATAGTTAAGCTGTGGAATTCACTTCCACAAGATGTAGTGATACCCACCAATTTACATGTGAATAGTGTTAATGGGTATGTCAGTGTTAGAATGAGACAGCCTGAAAGAGTGAAGGGAGAATAGACATAGATATACACACACAGTGTCCAGGTTCAGACAATCAGAAGGGGAAACAGCGCAGCGTTGGTTGTTTCTCCTTTCCCCGTGGATGCTGATTGCACGACTGCAACGACCCCAATTACCTGCACCGTAGTTGCTATATTGCAAAAGTGTGAGTGAACCCAGCGCACAGTGCGGCAGCTTATCACCCACCCTAAAATCCATGGCTTCCGGTAGGGTTGTAGGGTGAGTGACCACCGCCATGCCCAATGTCTGAGAATTTCTATGGGTCTCTACTTGACATCTTTCTGTTTGCAAACTGCATAAAACAAAGAGCCGCATAGCAAGTCTACTATGTTATTGTGTACAACTTGGAATAAGTACTCTGCTTGACCTTCAGAGCGCCCTTCATCGTTGCTGGCCTGCCATGGCCCTGGTAAAAAAGGCCATTAAAGGTCCCCATCATGTACATGAACTTCATATAAGCTCACGATGCCGCTGGAACTTCTGCTTTCCCAGCGCTGACTTCTGGTGTTGCCAGCAGACTAACAAGAAAACTGCTAGTGAAACTACATGACCTTTCTTCACTCCCATTTCCAGTAAGCATGTAACCTGCTGACCTTTGGACAAAACAAGTTTAGGTTTCGGATTAGCAGAATCAATAATTTGGGGAAGAGTTAAGTTCCGGTAAAATGCAATGTTCTTATACACACTCTGTTCACACACGCCATTGACCTATCACTCTCGGACACACAACATTTACACACATACACACAGGCTGGATTTACACAACATGCTAACCCACTCCTGCCTCAGTGGCCGTAGAGCACCGTTCCCCAAACTGGTGCTTTGATTGATCGATTGATTGATTTATACCCTGCTTTTCTACCCAAAACTGGCACTCGAGTGGCTTGCACGAATAAAATTAATTAAAACAGGTGTGTTGTTGGACACTCCATAATCCCCAGGCAGTATGGCCATTGAGGATGCTGGCTGGGCATGATGGGAGTTGTAGCCCAAAATGTCTAGGGGAAGGCTGGGGAAGGCTAGTGTAGGGAGCTCATAAACATGTAAGAAAAATGATGCTGGATCGGACTGAGGGCCCATTTATCCTACCATTCTGTTTCCAGCAGTGGACAGCCACATATTTCTGGATATTTATTTACAAACAAGACATGAAGGCAATAATCCTCCTCTGTGGTTTGTCTCCATCAATTGATATTCAAAATTTGCACTACTTTTGAATAAGGAAGTACTTGAGGCTTATATTATTTTTATTATGAATTGTATTTGCCCTATAAAAACAATCTTAATTACACCATGGCCAAACTGTATCATAAAATCAGAGACACGTATTGTCAATTCCTTCAAAACATTGTATCATCTCCAAAAATAGAACAAAACAATAAACCAGAAGAGGGAAAATTTCTCACTATGATTCGCCAAATCCTTCATTATAATTATCCGATTAAAATGGCACATGAACATCACTATCTAGCTTACCTTTAGTCTTAATATCCTTGAGCTGTTTGTTTCATTTTGAAAAAGCCTTCCACATTCACTGTGTTTCCCTTAAGTGGAATCTCATGTCTCATTAAGTTACTTTCACCTGGGAAGCAGGAGCCAGGATAGCTCAAGTACCCTGTCTCGTCCTGCCACGTTGAGTGCTAGAGCTCTGTGCTGTTTTCTGTGGCTGCTGTTGGCTTGAGTGCATTCCAGATTAGTTCGGACGCAAGTTTCCCTACTGTTCGGAGGGTGTTTTGTTGAGAAATTTGGGCTGGAAGAATACATAGCTTCAGAGAATGCACAGGCAACTTCTGTGGAACATCCCTGGAACTCTTGACAGTGACTCACTATAAGAGTCAGCTATTATTTAGGGCAGCCTCAGAGAGGCCAAGTTACAGAAACCCTGAAACACGTTGTCCTCTAAGACTTATAGATGCAAGTAGCCTACTTACCGGGTTCTCTTGACTTTCTTAAAGATTGGTTCAAATCCTCTGCGAAATGAGCGGTGGAGCCTAAATCTTAAAGGCAGGCTAGGGCAGTACTGCACCCCGAGCTTCTGGCATTAATGCAAAATATCTGTCATTCCCCCAGCCCCCGAATCCTCATCATCAGAGGACAAAGGGGAAGGGGAAGCCACAGCAGATCCTGGGGAAGGGATGAGCAACAAAGTAAGGGATCTTCTCCTACTTTGCTGCTAATCTCTTCCCCAGGATGTGCTGGAGCTTGCTCTTCCCCTTCGTCCTCTGATGTGGAGGACTCTGGGGGAGGCATGACAATATCTAGGCGCATGGTCTGAGGACTGGCTGGTTGCCCTCCTTTATGAGGAACCGTTCTCTGTATCTTTATGCCTCCCCTCCCCTTGCAATAAAATGACAGGTCGCATAAGGACTAGCTCCTGCTACATAATGGGAGTGACATGCCCCATGTTGAGCAGGAATGCAGCCTGGGGTGGCCATGTGTCCTACTTTGGAGAGGACGGCCCTCCATTACATGGGCTCTCCAGTCAAAGGCCAGATCTACGTCTTGTGTCAAACCATTACAAATGGGAGGGGGGGAAGCAGGATATAAAAGTGGTATATGGAATGTGGGTTGTGCCCAACAGTTATCACTGGACTTCAATCCTACTCTAAAACAGTAGTGTAGATCTAGTGTAAGTCTAGTTTAAAGAGATCCATAAGAAGGGAGAGCAGCAGGGGCCTTGTGGGGAGTGGGCCGTTGGCTGGGGCCCAAACATGCTTACCCTGGACAGAAACAGATGTTATTAAAGATTTAGAACCAATTTTCCGTGTCTTCATCCCCCCCCCACCTCTTCTTAGTAATGTTTAGCAAAACACGACCCACAATGTGGCGTCAACGTGCTGTGCATTTTCCTGCACCCATTTTACGCAATTGGTTGCCAATGGCAATGAAATGCACGGCGTGATGATGTCAGCTCGCACAGTGTGGAATACTGGATATTACCAGGAAGAAGGGGGAAAGGGACTGAATGGCTATGGGACCACTTTCCAAGTAGTCCCTTGACTATAGTGTGTTTATAACCACGTCGTTGTCTGTACTGCCTCTTTCAGCGGCCAGGAGAATCTCAGCATTCATTTGTATCCCTTGCTTTCTGATCAGGAGATGACGTGTGTAAGGTTTTGCTCACCATTTCACAAGGGAATACAGATGACCAAATGATTCGTAGGCAGGTGATGATAAACCCCTGCTTGGCAACCGATTGTATACATGAACTTTGTCTTTGTGCCAGAGTTCTGTGGTTAAGGCTATTTCCTTGACGGGAAATGCCTGGGAGGCCTTCTAAGATTGAGTTTCCATTTTTGTCTCCATTTTAAAATCAGGAAATGTCGAAATGCAGCAAGAATTCTGAAGGCACAGCTGAGCTGGAAGAAGCTCTAGCCACAGTGCTCGACATCATCAAGTCGGCTAATGACTCCATGCACCAGATAGCGATTACGGGTTATGAGGTATGCCTGGAGCAAATCGTAAGACTATTCTCTCAGTCCATGGTTTCCAAACCCTGGCGAGCCCTAGAATCACGTTCGTTTCCTCAGTGGCAAGATGGTCTTCCTGGCACTAAATGGCCTGGCCTAGGAACAGGACATCTGAAGGACCTCTACCCAGTCTCTTGGATCTTCAGCAGCATCCCACCAGCTTTGGCGGTCAGGTCGGTGGGTACAAAGGACAGGGCCTTTTTCCTCCATGGTACCCAGGCCTTGGCATTCTCATCCCTAGGACTCATCCCTAAGAGAAAACCTCACTCATGGTTTTCTCCAGTGCTTCAAAACCTCTTCTGTTCTGGAAAGCCTTTGAGGATCATTTTCATTTTAGTATATTCCTGTTGGTTTTCTCTGTGATCCTCCCCTGCTGTTGTCGACTCTGATTCATTTTCTCTCTGTTCATCGGATTAGGTTGGATTTCTCTAAGCTGCTTTGGATAGGAGGCTGCTTTATATTGAGCCGGACCATTAGTCCATCCAACTCGCTACTGTCTCTGCCAGCGATAGGTAACCTGGCACCTCCCAGATATTTTGGACTAAAATTCCCATCCTCTGTATCCAGCATTGCTAGTGGTCAGGGATAATGGGAATTGTAATCCCAAACATCTGGAGGGCACCCCTGATCTATACTGACTGGCCAACTACAGCCCTTCCTCAGAAAAGTGGAATATAAATGTTTTAAAGCAACTGAATAAAAATAAACACTAGATATATAAAGTAAGATCAGCACTGCCATCAATGCTATCCTAAAAGTCAGCTTGCTCACCACCATCAATCTCACTCTGCATTGAGTTTGGGGTGTATTCTGACGTCATGCCAAAAGTTGGTGGGACCTTGCTAATTCTTCACAGGAACTGAGCGTGTAGCATAGAACACCCTAGAACAGTTTCCCCCAACCTGGTGCCCTCCAGATATGTTGGACTGCAACACATCTGGAAGGCACCAGGTTGGGGATGGCTGCCCTAGAATGCTTTGCATTTCATCACGCCAGGTGCTCAAGTCACATGAACAACGTTCGGCCAGTTTAGAAAGACTGAAACACAATGATGCAGGCAAGGTTCACGCAGGGAGACTGGTGGTACAGGAGAAAGGGGCAGAGTGGATAGCTTTAAAAAAACCCCTCATTTTTCTAGAATTGCTTTTCCATCCCTTTTATATCAAGTCACATGGAATGAGAAGAATATCCTTTCTACCACATGAAGGGGATACAAAGTTCTAATTTTTGTGGTACAAATGTAATCCCAGCAGCTGCCTATACGTTTTAAAAGCCCCAAGGTGGCTGCGTGGTGGTGCTGGGTTGTTATACGACGCAGCAGCCACCTCGCAGCCATCACGGGGTTTTCCTGTGAAGCTGCATATTAAAAAGTTGAGCACTTGCCCTGTCTTTTTACTCTGGAGCAAGGTGACCACAGCCCTTCCACCATTTAACCTTGCTCCAGCGTTGAGGGAATGGCGTTCCCAGGTGGATGGCGACCCTTGATTGGTCACTGGAAGCCTGGGCAGGGGGTGGGGCCCAGCAAGCCGAATGGCCGCTGGAAAGCTTGCAGTGCCTCCTGTGTTGGGGTTACTTGCTGCCACCCCTCAGCAGAGAAAGTGCAGGGTTTTCCCAAAAGTGGTGGCAACCTGTTGCCATCAAGGCAGCCTGCTGGTCTTGAAATGAATGAAGAAACAATTCATTCAAGTAAATAGAAGAGGCTTGCTTGAATTTAAAGGAAAAATAATTTTGTTTGTAGTGTTATCCATTTTTTTTCCTGTTAGAGTTTTCTCTATTCTTCGTTCTTTTCCTCTGGCAATTTATCCCGAAATTCTATGACCTGCCCATCTCCTCCAAGTAGTTGGAATGTCTGCAGACATTCCATGATGTCACGTCACACCAGCTGGGTGGGGTGAACAAAGGATTCAGCAATAACCTGCATTTATGCTATTTATAGTTCAGCACAATTTAATTAGCCCAATAGCCTGTTTTAAATCTATTTATATGATTGCTCATTCACCTCTTTGAGTAGTCGGCCAGCCATATTAAAAATTTACTTCTTTCTTGCTGTTTTATCTTTCTACCTAGTAGAAGGTTAACCTGAATTCAATATGCATTTAAGGTATGCAATACAAATTCCATCTTTGTAGGTGGTAGTCTAAATACCTCAGGCGCTTTGATGGCAGCTGAGTCCTATATCAGCTTAACATTCTAGTTATGTTGGATGACAATAATGGGGAAGAATCTACTGGCAAAGGTATAACTCTAAAGATAGTTAGAAATAGGGACCAATAATCATCGAGGCACAAAACATCTGAATATAAGCTGAAAAGAGACTTTTTGCACCTTAGAGGACAATAAATATATTGTGGCATAAGCTTTCGTGGACTACAGCCTACTTATTATTTATTTATTTATTTCATTTAATTTCTATACTGCCCAATAGACGAAGTTCTCTGGGCAGTTCACAAAACTTAAAACCATAAGGTACAGCATAAAATATAAAATACGGAAGCTTAAAACCACAATAGAAAAAACACAGTATAAAAGTGCACCAAGAATAAAACCAAGCAGCAACGCAGAGATTTAAAATACAGATTTAAAACATTTATATTTATTTATTTCATTTCATTTCTATGCTGCCCAATAGCTGAAGTGCTCTGGGTGGCTCACAAAAATGAAAACCATAAGATACAGCATAAACTACAGATGCTTGAAACCACATATTTTGACCTGCATCACCCCTAATTTCCCCTCCCTGGTTTGCCTCCACATTTTTTTACAAGCATGTCAAGCTTATGATCCCTTTCACCTGAGTAGCTGCTCTTTTGCTCCTTTGCTTTTCCACTCCACTCCGCCCCTCCCCTTCTCTTTCTCCCTCCAGTCAGGTCCTGTCAGATGAGTACTTCAACCAGACTGTCTTTCTGCCGGGCAAAATTGGAACAATCCTTTAGTTTGGCTCTTCAGGGGCATTGAGGGAGTACAATCCTGTCTCTGCAGAGATTCAGGTGTTAAAAACGCTTTCGAGCCTGGGATGCAAGGTTTGGGTTTTATATTGAGGCTTGGAGCCGGCTGCTGGGAGAGATCGCTTTTCCCTGCCAGGGCCTAATGCAATCCATTCAACCCCCCCAGTTCCTTTAAAACTACATGGAGGCTTAGAGCGCATTGAATGTGTTTAGGGAAAATAATCCAGACTTTTAGCATTCTAGGAAAGGCTGGGGAAGAGGCGGGGTTTCAGCAGGACAGGCACAGCATAATGTGAGTACCGTGCTGCAAATCCGCACACCAGGCATGGCGAGAGTGCGCTAAATCGCTGGTGTGCTGGAGCTCAAAATCACAATATAAAAGTACAACCAGAATAAAACCAAGCAACAATGCAGAGATGTAAAAAACAGATTTAAAACAGCAGAGCTAAAATACTAGGATGGTAAAATACTAAAAAGCCTGGGAAAATAAAAGAGTCTTCACCTGGTGCCGGAAAGAGTACAGCGTAAGTGGCAGGCAAACCTCTCTAGGGAGCTCATTTCATAGCCAGGATGCCACAGCAGGGAAAACCCCCCACTTAATCAGATGCATGATAGATATGGGGTATAGTCCACAAAAGTTTGATTACTTATTTTTTTGATCTGTATCCCACCTTTCTATAAAATAAATGGCACTCATGTCAGAATAAATTTGTTAGCCTTTAAAGTGCAGTAGGACTTTTTTTCTTGTTTTTGCTGTAACAGACTAATGTGGCAATCCTTCTGGAAATAGAATATAAATAGCGTGGAAAGAATAGCTTCATTAAAGGGATGAAGCTGAAGTAAAATTGGGGCAATGAGAGCTAGAACCTTGCTTTATACCTTTGTTCCCTTCTCTTGTCTGCTTCTCTAGGGAGATGTACATGAGCTTGGCAAATTGTTGCTTCAGGGTTCCTTCAATGTTTGGACAGATCACAAGAAAGGCCACAACAAAGTGAAAGATTTGGCCAGATTCAAGCCAATGCAGAGGCACCTCTTCCTGTATGCAAAAATCCTGCTGTTTTGCAAGAAACGAGAAGAAAATACGGATGGCCATGAGAAGTCTCCTTCATACAGCTTTAAGAATTCTTTAAAGGTAAGTGGCAAGTTATGTCAGAAGAGAAGAATGATGCAAATCTGTAGACCAGGGTGGCTATATGGAAAGGAGGACCAGGCTCCTATATCTTTAATAGTTGCACAGAAAAGAGAATTTCAGCAGGTGTCATTTGCATGCCTGCAGCACCTGGTTAAATTCCCTCTTCAGCACAACAATTAAAGCTGCAGGAACTATACTAGACTGACCAGATACGAAAGAAGGCAGGGCTCCTGCAACTTTAACTTTTGTGATGAGGAGGGAATTTCACCAAGTGCTACAGGCCTACAAATGATACCTGCTGAAATTCCTTTTTCAATACAACTGTTAAAGATACAGGAGCCCTATCCTCCTTTTCATATGGTCACCCTAACCAATACGTTTAAACCTGATGCTGAAACAATACCACTGCAAATAGACTGGAATAAACTCACATCTGCCTTTGCCCTGCAGAGAGTTGTAGATGGAAAAGGTCTCCTCCAAAAGACAAGGGAACATTGGAGACTTGTGATGTCTTTGTTCTATCAACAAATACAGCATAATCGAAATAGACTTCCACAGCAGGCAGCAAAATTGCCGTTCCCACCCCAGGTTCCCCAGAGCAAGAGCGTGGAGTCCTACAATCCACCAAGCAGCTTCCAGTCCAGCTAAATTCACAGGTCTCTGCCTCCATCCAACGCTCTCTTTAGGTTTCGACTTGTTACAAATGATTTATCTGCCTCTTCTGCTAGCTCTGATCAGGATCACATTCTGAAGGCAGGGGAGATAATCTTCTACACCAGCAGGACACTGTGCAACACCACCCTTCCACCCGTGTTCCCAAGCAAATGGTGTACATACGCTTTACTGCCTCTGATACTGGGGGTAGCTCTTAGACATCAGGACTAGTAGCCATCGATAGCCTTCTCCTCCAGGAATTTATCTAACCCCCCTTTTAAAGCCATCCAAATTGGTGGCCATCAGTACATCTTGTGGTAGTGAATTCCATAAGTTAACAATGCGCTGTGTGCAGAAGTATTTCCTTTTATCTGGCCTGAATCTCCCACCAATCAGCTTCATGGGATGATCCCATTGGGTTCTAATATTATGAGAGAGGGAGATATGAAGGAGACTGTCTGGGGACCATAGGAGTGCTCTCCAAGATGCCTTGCAAATGGGATTTGATATAGATTCAGAGTCCAGATCTGTCAGTGGCTATGAGTCATGTCATGACAGATAAATGGAACCTCCATGTTTAAGGGGCAGTATTCCTTTCAATAACCATTGCTGGTGAGATGTGCAAGTGGTGCTATGCTATCGTTTTCCCGGAAGCACGTGGTTGTTCACTGTGGAATGCATGTTGCTGGATCAGATAAATCCTTGGTCTGATTTGGCAGGGTTGTTCCTATGGAAGCTTCCCTGCTGTTGCGGCCCATCTCGCTTTGGACAGAGAAAGGCAGAACTGCACAAGTTGAATTGCCATACAACTTCCCTTGCTTTAGCAGGTCTTGAATTGTTGAGGCTTGAGACACGACAGCCTCAGAAAGGCTGCCTGGAGCTCAGTGGAGACCGGTTGCTCCAATTTCGGTGGGGCTGTGAATCCATTCTATTAGAACTCTAATAGAGCTATCCAAGGTACTGAACCTATTTGGGAGATAGAGTTCAGCAACTTGGATAGCTCTCTTCAGAGTTCTAGCTGGTTCTGACTAAAACCCAGAATGGAACCACAGCCCCACTGGAAATTGGAGCCATCAGCCTCCACCGTTGGAGTTCCAGGGCTGAGAGTCAGGTGTCGAGTGTGCCTCTCCCACCCCGCACATTCAGGACTGCTCTTGGCCCTTAGTGCTCTTAGCTTTGATGCTACAGCCTTTCAACATCACAACTTGTGTAACACTTCTGGCTATATGGCAATGCTTGCTGTTTAAACCTTTTCTTAGCCACAACGGAAAGATTTCCAAATTCATAAGCAGTCTGACTTGCTGAGCTAAGGCTCAAGGCATGATCTATAGATAAGCCAGGCTCTGACATTTCAAAGGACGTTCTAAAGGCCCCTCCTGGGTTCAAGATCCAGTCCTTTACCAGGAGATCTTAGACTGATGTGATTTTACTTTTGTTGTGTGAGAGCCCTTTTACATGGTGCTTATATCGTGCGATCAAGATTGGCTGCTCTCAGACATTTGCGGGTCCTTTATATGATTTGGTCAACCTCCAGAGCCCCTCTTGTGGTTTATGACCTTTATCCTGCTTTCAAAAAAGTCGGAGATAACTTGGTAAGGGGCGTTATTCCGATCAATCGGCAATGTGAAATGCTGACATTGCGCTATAATGCAGCTGCTAGATGATGCTATGTAATGAAAAGATAGAAAAGGGAATTTTTCAATTCAATTCAACCCAAATCACATGTCTTCCATGTAAAGGAGCCCATCGTAATCCCGGAAAGAAACCGGAAGCAGTAAGGCCCGGTAAGAATGTGGGATTTCAGCCTCGTGTTATGAACCTCTTTGTCATATTGTAGGTTTGTGGATCTCTATGAATGCTACTCAAGCAGAAACCCACCCGGTTCAATCCTAGGGCACCTATAGAGTGCAGATAACTTGGCGGTGGAGCACGTTATTCTCCTATGTGTCTTGGCAAATGCCTCAGGCTGCAAGTTTAAGAGATCTCTGCCGAGGAGCACTTAGCATGGGGCGGGCAATCTTTTTGGATGTGACAATGGGTGGCGACTTGCACACACAAACACTCCTGAACATGCACACTCTTTGGCTCAATTCGGACGACACAATAGTCAATGGTGGGGTAATAATCAACTTTACAGTTGTTCAACTAGGGGGTACTCCCCACACAACATGGTAATAAATAATCAACTGTGATGTGGATGAGGATCAGCGCTGAGTTGACTATGGCAGCATTCGGACGACACAATAGTCAAAACAACTGACGATTGTTTCCCCCACACCAGTTGTTTATTGTGTCGTCCGAATTGAGCCTTTCTGTCATGCACACACATGCAAACAGGTGAGCTCAGGTACACACACACACTCACTCACTCATGCCCACACTCCCCTCTTCATCAAGAACACTGTTTCCTCACTTCTGTTTGCAGTAAGGAAACAGTGACTCTTATCTGTTGAACCTCACTTGTTGGGGGAGGTTGGAGCCTCTCCCTTGGCCTTGTCATCCAGATCAATATCTCTGTTTCCTCACTTCTATAAGGAGCTGCGAAATAGCGATGTTCAGCAGTATCGCTGGCGAAAGAGCGAAGGTAAAGGCTCTGTCTGCCCCCCAGTGGTTCTGATCAGGATCACTGGGGGGGGGGGCGAGAAGGCCAGGTCAGAGCCTCTTCCTGTCCCAGCCCAAACCCCCATTATCCTAATCAGGTTTGCTGTTTCTCTGCTGCTAATAGCAACGGGGAAACAGAAACCTGTTCCCTGACATCCAGGTGATGGCCAGTCACTTGGCTGGAAAGAAAAGTGGGCAGGGCACCCCAGGGGTTCCGTGGGCCACCGGCCACCCGCAGGCTGCTGGTTGGCCACATTTGACTTAGCCCATCAATATCTGTAGATGTGCATCTAAAAGATCTAAAAATGTAAGGTTCAAAAAGCAACAAACACCTGTTTGCAAACATAGGCATCATACAAGTATATACCTGTCCAGGGAGCTGGGATTGGCTGCGAATCCTTTGATCACTAGCAAGCCCAAATGTGTGGGTTTGCATAATGTGTGAAATGGCCCGGAGAACCAGAGAGCTTTTGCAAGTCAGGGTAGACAGAACTAAGCTAAATGGACTATTAGTCCGACTAAAAGCAGGCATCTTCCTTTATCTAATATAATGTATCTAACACACCAGAAGAGGTGAACATCTTATCTAATTTGCAGCAAAGGTTGGGCAACATAATAAACTGCAGGAATGCTACATCTTTGCCACTCCCTGAAACCCTCTGGGCATGCTGCAGTACTTCTGGGCAGAAGGGTTTCTGGGAGTACAATCAATACTGGTTAGTAAGCCAGCAATAACTGTGGAGCCCTGTTTATCTTCCTGCTCAGACATTTCAATATCCTCTTGGTTCCACGAGGTGTGAGCACAGTCCACCAAGGCCATCAAGTTCTAGTGGGAACAGTGACCATTTGGACCATACCGTGAATTTTTATTGCCCATTTGGGTGAATCTTATTTGCATTGTAATTGCACAAGAGTTCCGTAGAACTAATCCTCTAACTTAGGAGGCCTACATGTAAAACAGAAAGAGAAATTCCCAACATGATAGCATCAATCTTCTGTAAACACTCTCATTCTGCATCTGTTTCATGCTTCAAGTGCCTCTTTTCTCCCCAGAGAGGTCCAAAGATACATTTCCCATGTGTTTTCTGGAGCAAAAGTCTAGCGTATAGGTGACTCTTTATGAAAGGGAGGACACCTGAGGGCCAGAACTCCATTGCACTAAGAGGTGAAATAAAGGCGTTTGTTCTTCGTGGAAGTGGCATGGTGCCGCTCGGGAGTACCCCCAAGGATCCATTTTACTCCTGATTTGCCAGGCAGCTGCACCATCCAATCAGGACTCGAGTCAAATTGATCTTCTGGGTCTTAAGCTTCATGCTTGATTCCCCTCGGGCACTCTTCAACTGCCCCGGGCAAACAGCACCATATGGGTATGCCCTTAATGCCCAAATGTAAGTATGGTACTTGTACTCCTACTTTTAATGGGGATCAAACTGCAAAACAACCCCTCCAAAAAAAAAGTTGGCCCAATAAATGCGATCAAGCAGAATGTTCTGCATTGATGGGGCTCCACTTTTCCTGCTTACTTCAGTAATATGGTACTAACAGCAAAAAAATAAATAAGAATTTCAACAACACTTTGATTCAATACATGTCACTGTGCTATCATGAAATATTAAAAGATTGGAAACCAACAGTTTTTTCTTATTGCTTACATTTCCTGCTAGTTACGCAGGAAGTTACGCATCCAAGTAGGAAGATAAAAAATGACTAAAAACTGTAGGTGAAATCCAGTGAAGTAGTTTTATTAACAGAAATGCTTCCGGGAGTGGGTGGCAACTCCCCCTTCCCCGTGTGCCTTCAAAATCCTGTCCGGGGTGAATTCAGGGTGTGTGTGGAGCTATAAAGGCAAGGAGAGAGGAAGAATGTCCAACTGTGAGAGTGTAAAACACCATACATACAATAGAAAACAAATAATGAAAAATCTGAATATTTCAATCTCAGTTTAGCGCAGCCACTAAATTACACTCAAGATGGAATTTGAGTCCAACCTGGATGTCACCAGAGCAACTGAAACAAGATCACTCCTCTTCAATTAAGGTTGGGAGGCTTGTTTGTTTTGAGCTCTAAGGCTGAGCTTGTTGTGTTTTAGCCAAATAGTTTAAACAATGTTATCTATGGCTTACTCTCAGTATTAGTACACAAAAAAGAAGGTAGCAGTTGACAGACTGAACAATAGATATAATGCGCAATGCACACAAATGCGGAACAATGAAAATATTTTCAAAGTTGGGGTAAATACTTTTTTATCGAATGTATGATATTTATAAACAATGTATAATGTTTGCATATAACAAGCTACACAATTAAATGAAAAGTGATTTCAAAACTACACTCAGTATTATTCAAAAGAAACTAATTTGCAATACTACTGTTGCAAAGGAAGTTTTCCAAAACAAACTGTTATATTTTATTTTTGCTATTGCAATGAAAATTATAGTTTACAAAATAAACTGTTTTATATATATATTGCTACTGTTTAACAACAAGAAATACAGAATATACAACAGGCTTCAGATATCCACCCGTTTTGCGTGAAGCAAGCTTCCTCAGATAGATTTTTATATGTTGTAGCTGAAAATTAATAAACAGTTACATTTTTAATATTGAATTTTTTAACATTACCCCAATCGGAGGTTGCACATTCAGTCTTGTATAGTTTATGAAATATCCAATTATAAAAATCTTTGTGGACTCACCACCTACTAAGAGGCTATTGCCGTGGAAAAAGGGGAGTCGTCCCTCACGAAATTTGAAGAGATTATTCTGTGGAAACGTTCATATATATTTATAAAAGCTGTAAGATATACTGTTAGCGTCAGATGAAAAGGATGGCAAAAAGTCAAACATTGCAATCCCAGCATGGCGAAGCCTCTGATGGGGTGAACAGAATGCAGCTGTTTGCTGATTAGCCAGTAACAAGAGCTTTTTATCAATGGGTCTGATTTCTTAGGTGAAAACAGCGGAAGATTATCTCAAATGTGAGTATTCAATATTGACATTTAGGCCATTGGGCTGTGTTGATTTCAATCTGAAAATCCATTCAGCTTCTCTTTTTAGCAGTAGATTATCATAATCACACCAGTTGTAATTGTGCTATGGATCCTATCAATTACCAGGAATTTGAAATCATCCCCTTTTTCCACGGCAATAGCCTCTTAGTAGTTTTTACTGAGACAGTTTTGCTTAAAGAGAAAGAATGCTATTAGTTTCTTTCTGTGCTCTATCCTTAGCAGCACAAAATGAGGTTATGTCAAGATTTGATATTCTGAAATACCATTTATTAAATTTATAGACAGCTAGTAGGAGTTCCACCCATATTGAGAATAGTTACCGGGTAGCAGAAGATTTTGCCCTAGTACAACAAGATGATAATTTGGACAATCTGAAGAAGATAGAGAGAATGATCCGTGAATTCCCTGGAACAAAGATCTGCATCCCTCAATGCCAGGACATTGCAGAAGTCAATCCAATATTAAATAACATCAAACAGAGCCACACTGGGAAAGATTCACCCCCTATTTTAACTTATGCAAACCTTGGGGTGTCTAACCACTTGACCTGGGCAGATAAGGACTTAGATGAAGAGGGAAAGGGATCTCCTCAGAGGAAAACTGATCTGATGTGCTATTTATCTGGTGCCCAGTGGTTTCAGATGTCAGCAGATTGAGCCCATCTATAGAGGGCTATTGAATACCTGGAAGATAACCCGGGGATACCGGAAATGCCATCCAAAACTCGAAGTTCATCTCGCAAGCTAGGATTTGACAAAGACTAAATCACTCAAACGCCCAGCTGTTACTTCTTTTGTGGGATATCTCAGGATGGCAGAGTAAAGCTGCAGACTTATCTTTTTTGGATAATATTAATTTATATTAATAAATGTGATAAATTTATATTAATAAATGTGATATAATTCTGTGGCATGGGCCAGCCTACTCACTGGAAAAAAATCCAAGATCTAAGGCAGGGGGGAGTGTCCTGAGGAGGCCTGTGCTTGTTGATTTCCACAAACATCCAAGCTATTAACATTAGACTTTAGGAATGACCTGCCGGAGGAGACTCGTCAACTTAACAGTCTTTTGGAATTTAAGAAAGCTATAAAGACTGTTCTCTTCCGGCAGGCATATCCAGTGTAATTTTTAGACTGTTTTTAGGATGTTTTAGGATGTTTTAATGCAGTTTTAATAATATTTGTCATGTTTTAATTAGTTTTATGTATTTTATCATGTTGTTGTTCCCCGCCTCGATCTAGATGGAGAGGCGGGTAAGAAATAAATTGTTATTATTATTATTATTATCTTTGGCCGGTCTTGCAAATGCTCTGGTTATTAAATTTATTGGTAATATATGTTTATTTGCCTCCTCGACGTCAAAAGAAATTGGAAATGGATACTTGTTTAAGCTTAGAAGAATATATTATTAAATGAACAGCCTTATACCCAGAAGCCTTTGTTATTTTGGTGGGGAACTTTAATGCCAGAATAGGACAGAATGAGGAGGCTTTGTATTTGCATTTCCACAAACTCCCAACTATAATAGATGAGGCCCTGAAATTACCCGTCAGACAATTGAAAGATTATGGTTATAATTGTGTTGGGTTATGTCTTATGCAAATGTTAAACAGGCTTGACTTAGTAATTGTTAATGGGGTCTACATGGAGATAGAAATGGTGAATTTACCTTCCTGTGGTCCGCTATTGATTATTTGATAGTTTCTTTTGAATTTTTAAAGCTTGTGACTGAGTGCATGGTAGAAAAATGTATTGGAAGTGACCATCTACCCCGGTTTTATTTTTAAGTTGTGGCAATCAAATGATTCATGTAGTCCAAGAACCAATGTTAAACGAAGACATTGAAACTAGGTGGTCACCTAAGCTGGCAACTGACTTCAAAGACATATATGAGATACTTAAATGAAGAGGGAAAGGGATCTCCTCAGAGGTGCCTTATTGTCAGCGAACTCCGTAGAAATTGTTTTTGAAATGTTTCAAGAGATGATTCTTCCTTTACAAAATTGTTTGGAACAAAAGAGCTTGGCTAGAAAATATGTTCTTCCCAGTAAGTCTAAACATTAATGTATTACCATGAAACGATCTCTGATCGAAAAATATAGATCCTACAGGGAAATAATTTTATCAACATTACCTGCTGATCGGTTTGAACTGAAGAGGAGATATAAAAAACGAATAAAGGAGAAAAAGAGCCAGTCTCAGAGACTCCTGGCAGGATTTAATAAAAGCATGCAGGGAAAAGGATGCAGTTACTTTTTGGAGGATGGTTGCTAGGGGATGGCCAAAGACATCCATCAGTATGGAGTATCATATCCTGGTGAAATCCTGGGAATCCCATTTTAGTAGCATTTAGGCTAATATATATAATTTCTCTGAGTGACCTGTAACTGTTATGGAAATTAAGGTTCTTATTTCCAAATTTAAAGTGAGTGAGGCTCCTGGGAATGATAATATCTCACTTGAATTACTTAAATCCAACATGGATTGGCAGGGCCTTGTTCTGACGGCTCTATTTATAAGTGTTGATCATTCAGCATGTATTCCAGAGGACTGGGGGCTTGCTATTATCATTCCAATCTACAAAAAAATGGAAAAGATCTGATCCTGCGAATTACAGACCCATTAGCTTAATAAATATCATTAGTAATCTATATGCTATCTGTTTACTTGTGAAATTGCAGAGCCATCTGGAGCAGGAAAACATTTTGGAAGTTGAGCAGGTCAGATTCAGGGTAGAGCGTTCAACAGTGGACCATGGGCTTGTTTTTCTACATCAGGTGGAAACGTATACAACTACATTGGGAGAAGGGGCTCTCTATGCTGCCTTTATTGATTTTAAATTAGCTTTCAGCCTGATATCAAGAGACAGACTGTGGGGAAAATTTGAGCCCATTAATATTGATGGATGTTTATTGATTCTTATCCACAGTCTATATAAAAATACCCGACTGCGGGTAAGATGTAACAGTGTGGGCCGTCTGCCTAGGCTATCCTCACTTTTAATAGAGTGAAATGGGGGTGTATTTTAGCCCCCACTCTGTTTAATTTTTATATTAAGTCCTTGATCAAAAGTCTAGCATCAGTAGGCTCTTACCAACCCAGATTGTCTAACAGACCTTTGTAAATTCTGGTTTATGCAGATGATGTTGTCTTCTTATCACTGACAAGCATTGGACTGAGGCATTTGATGAGGGCTCTGGATCTTTTTGACAGCTCTGAATGCACGTGGCTTTAGCTGTCATTCAGAGCTGTCAAAAGTTGCACAAACTTTCAAAAATTCATATAAAATACAGGGGTGGATGGATTGTTCTGAAATTTCATATACATACTTAGGCATATTCCATAAGCACTGTGACCAAGTTTCAAGTCTCTAACTTCTAAAATACAGAAGTTAGAGTTACATTACAGAAGCTTTTTGAGACATTTCTGTCTCAAAGAGCAACTCTATAGGGCAAAATACTCCGAATTAAATATCGGAAATCTGATAATTATCGGATATCTAATCCGATTCGATACAGAATACCTACGATATTATCGGATCCAAAAAAAAATTCTACCGGAATTTCCGATAACGATATGATACTATAATTTTGGCCGTGCACATCCCTAGTAAAAAGGTACTATCAACAATCAATTATGATAAATCTAAGGTTTTTTTTCTTCTTCAAGAAGAGGTTAAAGCACCAATGGCAAATTATCATCTAATTGAACAGGTCACTACCTATAAGTATTTATAGGGTATAGAGTAAGGAACATGGAGGGCCCAATCAAAAAATGCTATTGCGAATGTGCAGAGCAGCGTAAAAGCAGCGTAAAAAGGGCAACATGTTCCCTCTGCAATTCAGAAGGAACATTTGTTGCTAAGGTTTTAGCTCAGATGCTGCAAGACTCAGATATGTATATGATAATTTTGCCCATTGGGGGCTGTACATATTAAATTTTTGAGAGCAATATTTGGTCTTCCAAGCTGTGTGCCCAATGCAGTTATATGATGAGAGGCAGGGCAAATTTCGATAAAGGCTTGCATATGGCTACGTCAGATTCATTTTTGGTTAAAAATGATGTTTTCACCTTTGGGATTGGCTCTACTCGCGCTAACCAACTCCTTCCAGTCAAAGTGGAAAACGTAATTGAATAAGAAACTATTAACCCTAGCATTTTCTTTTACTGCTGCCTTAACACTAGGTTATGCCAGAGCAAAAATGGGTATTTGTCAGCGAATTCGGGATACTGAACTTCAAAATCATTTAAGTGTGGCAGCTCTAGACCCTGTTTTTAGGAATAACAGGGGGGCAATTGCACCTACTAATTATTTGTTTAATTTGACCATCCCCAAACTCAGAAATGTGTTAACTTTAGCTAAGTTTACTGTTTTAACATCTGCACATCTGGAAGGTAGATTCAAAAGGATCCCTTATAGAGAACAGTTATGCCCCTGTGAGGTGGAAGAAGTAGAGACAGTGGGACATGTAATTCTTTACTGCCGCTTTTATCGAGACCTCCGATCCTCTCTTATAAACCCAAACATACAAAAAATCTCCAACAGAACTGCTGGATTTTATTTAGAATATGTCTTGTCTGGTTGGAATGCTCAGGTCACCTAGATTCTGTGTAGCGGCCATCATCTGTTGGGAAGAGGTGAGAAATCGACATTGTTGAATGCTTTATAGCTGGGTTTTTCTTGTTCTCTTTTATTGGCGTTTGCATTGTCCTATATTCCATTTTTTATTTTTAATTGTATTTAATTGTTTTAATTGTTCTGATATGCTGGTTACTGACCGTAAGAAATGTATTCATTTGTACATTCAGATGAAATTTGGAGCAAAACTTATTTTCCTTTCAATCTGGGTCAGCTTCATTTCCTGAGGCTAGGGATATAATTGCATAGCTTCCATCAGGTTCCAGCTGCACTGCCAAACTATTTTTGCACTGCACTGCATCATAGGTATGATGGTTTACAGTCCACATCGTCATGGGCTTTGTATTCTATAATTACGGCATAGAGGTTAAAGTGTGGTACAGTGGTTACAGTGTTGAACTGG
This sequence comes from Anniella stebbinsi, assembly GCA_029215795.1. Classification (NCBI taxonomy): domain Eukaryota; kingdom Metazoa; phylum Chordata; class Lepidosauria; order Squamata; family Anniellidae; genus Anniella; species Anniella stebbinsi. Next base: position 356,722,681 of record JARDYH010000002.1, on the reverse strand, counting down.
GACGTATGAGATCCAGGTTCTAATCCCCACTCAGTCCACTGGGTGACTTTGTGTCAGTCACTAACTTTCAGCCTAACCTACCTCACAGGGTTGTTGTGAGGATAAGATGGAGAAGAGAAGGATGATCAAGTACAGCTCCTTGGAGGAAAACCAGGATATAAATGTAAAAAATAAATAAATTGCTACATGGAAAGCATGAACGCTGCTACATATACAGCAACTATAGACTATAAAGTATGTGATGCAGTGTAACTCGAAGTAATGTGGACATGCACATAGACAAGTAGGGACTCTCATATTCCTGTTCCTTAGTTTCCTTTCCTCTTTGCCCTCTTCCCAGTCAACTTCCAAACTCTTGGTTTCTCTTCTTTTTCAACACTCCTTCCTCTTATTGTACCTTTCTGCCATCAGCACAGACTCCTCCCGCCCTTATGGCCTATGACTTTTTTTAAAACCTAAATTGACCTTTCATTTTCCTAATAGAAACCGCACTGCTTGTGAACATTCTGTGGCGTCATAGCAGCTGAGCCAATGATGAGGCATGGAATGTTCACACTGAGGCAACAGCTAATTCATGAGTAAGGTTGCATGATTTCCATGTGACTGGGGTTGGGTATCATGGAGGCTAAAACCCTGGCATATCCCTATTAAGAAATTATTATGTGTTGTAGTGATTTCATGTACTCGGTTATGTCACCTAAAAGGAATGGGATACATTGTGAAGGTAACACATCATGTTCTATAATCAAGGTTCTCTTTTACACAGATGAGCACCGTTGGTATTACTGAGAACGTCAAAGGAGATAATAAGAAATTTGAGATCTGGTACAATGGCAGAGAAGAAGTTTATATTATTCAGGTATTGTAGGCCATACTTTTTCCAGCTGCCTTGCCCTCTTGTTTTCTTCTGGATATTATTAATTTCTCTGGTATCATAGTGTGGGAGATGACAGGGTGCATAAGAGAGACTTCATAGGGGATGTTATTTTGCTTCTTCCTTCTGTCAGAATAACAAACACATGGCTCTCAAGAACGTAAGACAACACACATAAGAGAGCATGGATTAGAAGCTGGGTAGTTCCGTTAAGGCCTGCTTTAAGGTGGATTCCTGCGCTGGGCAGGAGGTTGGACTCGACGACCTTATAGGCCCCTTCCAACTCTACTATTCTATGACTGTATGATTCTAGTTCACATCTTACCAAAGGCACAAACTCACAAGGTGTCCTTAAGCAAGCCACCGTTCTCTCAGGGTGGAGTGGTGCACTCTGCACTCACCCTATGAAGCCCCAGTCACTGCTTCTCTTCCGTAAAGGAGCTTTTGAGGTAACAGTTTGCAGGAGTGAAGAGACAAGTGGGAAGAGGAAGGCTGAACCCGCCCTTCCCATCCCACTTCTCCTCACAACGGCTCCCCCAACCCACAGTGGCCTTGCCCTTAGCTAGGCTGACCATATGAAAAGGAGGACAGGGCTCATGTCACTTTAACAGTTGTAGAGAAAAGGGAATTTCAGCCAGTGTCATTTGTATGCAATTAGTTCCTGGTGAAATTCCCTCTTCATCACAATGGTTAAAGTTGCAGGCACTATACTAGAGTGACCATATACAAAAGAAGGCAGGGCCCCTGCAGCTTTAACTGTTGTGATGAAGAGGGAATTTCACCAGGAACTAATTGCATACAAATGACACTGCCTGAAATTCCCTTTTCTCTACAACTGTTAAAGTGACATGAGCCCTGTCCTCCTTTTCATATGGTCAGCCTACCTTAGCTGGGGTGCCATATTTGTGATGGAACAGTTTGCATTTATTCAGTACTTCTTGAGCGTGTTTCACATACATTGTGACTGTGTGTGGACATAACCTCCTTGTGGGAGTAGTGCATTGTTTTCTGTTGCTGAGTGCGCCCTGCTTCCCTCTGCTTTTGCTCTCTAATTATACATGCACCCCGTTCCGAATCCAGGCAGGCTTTCCGTTCCCCACCCCCCACCCCAGGCACCTGATAGAGCCGCCTGATTAAATGTTTACTTAGGCAGCCTTTTTATTTAAGTTGGGACACTGCTGCAGTTCAGAGGTGGTGTGGTGTGAGTAGCTTCATGATTGTCACCAGGACCAGCCATTTACCATTCTGCACAGCCTGGGGGCGGGGGGGAAGAGAGGTGGCTTTCTGACTGTCACATGGGCCTACCAATCAGCACTCTGTGCCGCAGGCTTCTGCCGGAAGCAGGAAGTCGTGTTTGCTCCTGGGCTTGATGCTTTAAGGAAGGCTATACACCTGGCCGAAAAACGTTGAGCGGGAATCCATAATGGGCTCGCCATTGAAGCTATGAACCCAGCCTATCTCAGCAAATAAAGACACCAGAACAAAACACTCACTGTCCCACTAAAATACCCAACACAGTATCAAACTAAGAAGGCACAAACTCAGATCTGGTGTTCAAAGAAGGGCAATCCATCATTGTGAGGTAATCAGCATAGTTTCTTCCTGCCCTGCCGCCCCAATTCCTAAATGGAAAATCACCCCCATCTGAGCCAAGTCACTCCCAAGGCTGAGGCAAGCCAGACCTCTCCTCTTGCCCTCTCCCCTCCCCTCCCCCCTTTCACCTTGGCAAATAATTTTTGAGAACAGATTTTATTAAAGAAAGGAGGGGGAGGGGGGGGAATGGTATATCTGAGGCCAAAGGCCCCAACCGCAGGATATTTAAGGTGACCGCTTGGATCTCTTGCAATTTCCATCTGCCCTGTATTTTGCAGGCTGCTTCTGTGGAACTCAAGAATACCTGGGTTTCTGAGATTAGAAAAGTCCTGACAGGACAATTGGAGGCTTGCAGAGGTAGGACACCATGTAATGCTTTGATATAACTGTAAGGCACAGCTGCATTCTCCATCCCTCACCTTTCTGTGTGCTTGTAACAGTATTTGCCTAGCTGCATCTTGGGTTGCCTTAAGCCATGAGGGAAATGCTCGCATGCCATGAAACACTTATCGGTGACATTTTTATCAGTGCCTGTGAGCTTGAAGTACCTTCTGCACAGGAGTTGGCCCACTGAATCTCTGCGTGAGTCACCGCTCTGGTCTTGCTTCCTCCTAATCAACCTCCCTGGGTAATTTTGCTGCATTTCTGCATTGATCGGATTATTCATTGCCTCCCGGCACAGAGATGTGCAGAAGGATTACCTGGAATCAGAGAAGGCTGCCTATTTGTGTCCTACATCACCATCACCTGGTGGTGGTGATGATGGGGCTGGGCGCAGATGCTTACCAATTTGCAGAAATTGGTCCCTACTGCCTTCTTCTCATTCCAACGCACTACAATAATCATAGAAATAAACAGTGGCCTGATTAAGGTTGAAAAGGGAAACTTTTTTTTCTAAGAGTATGTATGTGTGTGAGGGACAAGACCTAGGTTACAAACAGCTTCCCTTCCTCTTTAGAGTTACCATACTTTTTCCTGATTGGAATTAATGGGCCTGTTCAGACAACACACTAAGCCATGGTTAGGCTGCTGACCCTCTTGCAGCAAATGGTTAGTGAGCATGTTTAAACTGTGGTTATATGGCCACCATGGTTAGAAATGGTTCACATGACACATTAAGCCATGATGTTCAGCTCGAAATGCTTAACCACTGTGGCTTAGGCTGCAGTCTGAACAGGGTCATAGAGGCTGCATTCGGACAACACATTAAGCAATTGAGGGGGGGAACAATCGTCAGTTGTGTTGTTTATTGTGTTGTGTGGAGGGTAACACGCCGCTCACAAACTACTGACTGTATGCTATTCTGCCCAAATAAACGATTGAGAGAAACAACTGGCTTGCAAGTTGTTTAGCTCGAAGCCAGTTGTTTAAAGTGTTGTGCAGAGGGGTGAGTGTGTTAATGGTGTTTGGTGAATGGGTTAAAACACAAGCCCATAGAGGCAGGCGGCAAGAGCGACCAAAGCGGCGGCTGCCACTCTGCTACAACTGGTGTAACTTGCAGAGGCTGCTGGGATAGAACTGGGAGGACTGAGGGAGGAGGGAGGGTGGGGAGAGGGGCTGGAGCTGTGTCAGTCAAATGCTGGGTTGGCTATTAGTCCACTCAACACCAGCCCCAACCACCCACAGTTGTGTAGGAATATGTTGTGTGGGGAGTACCCACAAAATAACCAACTGTGAGTTGGCTACTCAACCCACCGTTGACTAATGTGTTGTCCGAATGCAGCCTATGTCTTAGCACTAACTTAAGGGAAGTTCAACAGACACAGCTGCCTAGGTGCCATGCTTTTCATCATATGGTGTTGGTGCAGTGGGCTGAAGGATAATTTATCCAGTTAAAATGCACCAGTGGTAAACATACCACTGACTAGGGCCTGTGATTTTCATAATATAGCATTGATTTTGATGATGTGATTAAAATATGGGTCATATATGTGCTTTGGTTTATAATTATCATTTGGTCCACTGCAACCCCCAGCAATTTTCAAGTAGTCCACTGGGATCAGGGGGAGTTTGAGAATCACTGTTCCAGAGTTCATATCCAAAGTCACAACTATGGCTGGATTCAGACAACCGTTTCCCTCTCCCCACTATACATGAAGCGCTGACTATTGCAGTCACTTTGTGATGGGAATCAAGTCAACTGATTTTGTGTAACTTGATGGTCTCTCCAGTCACTGCTCATTAGATAAGCCAGAATTCCCCAGCCTGGTGTCCTACAGATCCTAGTAGTCATCACCCAACACATCTGGAGGGAACCAGGTTAAGGAAGACTGAGATAAGTTGTAAAAACTACCCTCACCTGTCATTATTTATTTATTTACATATTTGAAACAGATTCCAGAGCAGGGAACATAAGAATCAAAACAGTAAAAGATACAAAACTTAAAACACCGTTACTATATCAAAGGACACAGGATGCCAATAAAAACCATGGCTCTCAGTCAAGGAATGCTTCCTGGAATAAGACTGCTTTCAGGAGGTGCTGGAAACAACAGTATTGGCACCTGCCTGACCTCCAGAGGGAAGGAGTTCCATAAGAAGGGAGTGTCATGTTTCCCAACGCCCCTCGCTTTACTGGGAGACAATAAAGAGGTCTGCCATGTAATCCACAAAGCTTTATTCAGGCAGTAAACATCTCCTCCCACCTGAAGGGACTCTGTTTTTCTAGGAACCTTTCTCTAGGCAAGATTATGCCAACTAAGCGAAACAATTGTCCTTTCAAGAAAAAAGGGAAAATCCTTTTCCAGTACGCTTTAACTTCAGGGAGGCTGGTTCTGAAGAAGCTTTTGGCAAGAAGCTAGCCGGGCCGACCTCCTCTCCCCTTACTTTCGCTCCGCCCGCTTTAGTCTGCGGTGGATTCTAGGATCAGCTAGGCTTTCAGTGCCCTCCCCCTCAGAAGAACACTGATTCCCAGCTTGTGGGTCGTTTACACCCTCAGGGATAAGGGCTGGCGAAAGTTCATTCCCAGCTGGTGAAAAGCCCGTGAGAGTCACCTTTCCCACTCCCCGTACAGGCTGCTATGTTTCTGGCGCCGTCTCTTTTCCATCAGACTCTGACTCTGATTGATTGCCTGAAAACCCTTCTCCCACGCAAGGGGAACAGTCTTAGTCACAACAGGGAGCCACCACACTGAAGGATCTTTTCCTGGTGGACTCCAATCGGGACATAGGTCCACGTGGAACCACCAGAAGCATGCCCTCTGACGACCTCAGTGACCAGGCAGGTTAGTGAGGGAGAAGGTGCTCATTCAGGTATCCTGGTCCCAAGTTGTACACTACTACCAAAACCTTAAACCTGGCCTGGTAGCAGTAGCCAGTGGCTCCTGTTAGTGGCTACTACTTCTCTCACCAGACAAATAAATCTGCACCAATCCACTTGGTATGAGGAATGGACCTTATTAGTTCCAAGTGCCTGAGTGCAAGTATTCGTGATTGTCCCGATGTGTGCACATACAAATGCAAAGAAATATTCACAAATACCACCCTTTCTTGTTTTCTTTCACAGAGGCGAGCCAGCTGCACCAAAGAATCACCGAGAGTGTGTATCACGCACCCATGAATTCATCCAACTCCTCCAGGTAATGGGTACATCAATAGCTACCGTGTAGTTTGCTGCTGTAGAGGGCTTTATCAAAGACTGTATGACGCCTGTGCTCTATCTTCACTCTAAGGCATATCAGAGAGGAACTAGAACACTGAGTGGGGGCTTTTTATCATCTGCTTCTGCTTCTGATTGACATTTTGGAAGGCAGAAAGGTACTTTTTGTCCGGATGGCATTGGTTTAGTGACCTGGTGTTGGACAGGAGAACCTTGCCTCACTGTTATTCTTAATATTATTAATTCTATTTATGAGTCCTCCAATAGCCAAAGCTCTCAGGGGGACATATGCAACAAAAACAAATACACTTGCTAGATATTTTTTTACCAAGCCCTTCTTGGTAAAAAGGGCTTGGTAAAAGGGCTGTGCAAGATGCCTTGTGTTAGGCGGCTTCTCCCTGCTGTTCTTTCCTTATGGCTCAGTCCTGGAGGAAAGCCCCCACCCGATTGCTCATATATGTCTGTCGCATTGGTATCCTCCCTCAGCCTCTGTTTGCTATCTCCGGTTCCTTCCCTCCATGGACATTACTGGCCTCCTTCCCTCTTTCTCTTGGCCCTTCCTTCCTTTGGCCCATGGGTTCCTCCTTTCCTATACTCTCTGCTTTTTTACCTCTTATCCCTAGAGAATTCCTGCCTAAAGCAGGGGTGGGTAACATGTGGCCCACGGGCTGCTTGAGGCTTCCCCCTGGCTGATTTTGTGGCCTGCCACCGCGCACTGCTGAGTTTGCTGCCGAAATTCGGAGCGCCGGCAGAAGGGAAGGAACACCGACTTCCCCTTAAAACAAGCTGCTTGGGGAGCCACAGATCCCTCCTTCCAGAATTCTTTGAAGCTTCTCTGACGACACAGAAGGAATTCCTTAGGCCAGGGTGGGCAGCGTCTGCGGAAATCATGCCTCCAGAAGTGTCCTGGAAGCGTGATTATATTTAAAACAAGGCGTGCATGCCTTCTGCTCTTTGTTTTAAAGGCGGAATCAGTGGGATTTTGCCGCCACATTGCCAAATGTTGGTGGCAAATTCGGCACTGCGGCAGGGTGTGCCTAAGGAATCCCCTCTGTGACATCAGAGAAGCTTCCTAGAATTCTGGAAGGGGAATCTGTGGCAATATCCATTTGAGGAAGAAAGGCGGTGTGCCGTTGCTAGGAAGGAAAAGGCTGGGGAAGCTATTTATTTATTTGTTACATTTCTATACTGCCCAATAGCTGAAGGTCTTTAGGCGGTTCACAACCATTAAAACCACAAAGTACAGCATAAAATACAATATAAAATGTAAAAGTTTAAAACGACAGTAGAAAAAGTAAAACCCAAATGAACTCTTATCAGCAGTGCAGAGGTTTAAAATGCAAAGGTAGTTTCAAAACGACAGAACTAAAAGTTCGGTTATGGGCCAAGGAAGTCTCTCCGCCTGCTTCAAGGCGAAGAGCTCTTCGCACTACCAGTGAAAAGACATTGGGCAGCGATTCCATCTTTCGCTTTCACGGGGTTCATCAGATGAGCATTTTATCGCACGCTTGCCACTGCCCACTCACGGTTTTTCACGCGCCCTTTAGACACCGCCGTCTGCCTCCCACGCACCTCTCGCTCCTTCTTGCCTTTTTTTCCCCTGTCACAAAATGGACCCCTTTTCATCTGACCTATCTTTTGGACACGGAGCGTGCCGCCATTTCCTGCTGTGTGCAGGAAAAGCGGCGTAATAAAAACGGGCCCTGAATGGGCCACTTGGTCTTTGTTTACTTCCTCTTTCTTCTCCGGGAAGAAAGAGGAAGTATGGTGGGACAGAAGCAGGGGCGGAGAAGCAACGGTAGGGAACTGCGATTCCCCCCCCCCCCATCTGATGATGCTCTTAATGGATTTTCTGTGGTAAAGAAAAAGACAGGAAAAGCAGTGGGGAAACCTAGGAGGCTTGCAGTGGAAGATGTCATCGTTTGGACTCCCCGCCCACCCACCCACCCACCAGTAATTTCTGGGAATGAGGGAGTGCAAGATAAAAGCCTCATCTGGAAGCACCCAGAGAGGCAAGTCAGAGCAGTACACTAAATCAAAGTCCTTGACTAATGAGTAAATCTTGGCTTGCAGCTCAAATATTTCCGCCCCACAAAAAAAAGCACTGTTGCTAACCTGGATACGGGAAGCTAAGATCAAAGTAAATAAATGGAAGTAACCTCTCACTCTGCCATGACTCAACTTTAAGGATTGCTCTTAACTTAGATTCACATTGCCAAAACAATGAGAGCTTATTATGTCACTACGGCAAAATATTATTAGATGTGCAAGGAGCCTTAGGGACCTGCTGACCAAGAAGAAGAAAAAAGTAATATTGGTGGCACGAAAGAGACTCCTATCTCTGCTGGACCATTCTGTCTCCCCCCCCCCCCCCGCCCTCACTTGACGTCCACCCGCAAGGCAGAAGCCAAAAATATCTAGGAATAATCCCTTGGGACTGGAGAGAAAAAGTGAAAAAAAGTGAAGCGATACTATTCTGCCTTCAGCGTGTCCTTGAAACCTGGAAAGGGGAACTCATTCATTCAGATGCGTGAGATTCAGCAACAGAAGGAAGCTGGTATCATTGGTGCCCCACCCACAGAGTGTAGCTAGCTGAATTAATCAGATGATATTGCATCCACCAAATTGCCCCCTCCAGGATTACTAATCTGCAAACGCAATAATTTTGTTGGCAGTCAGGGACCAAACTTGCTTTACAATACCAGAGGCACCACCTTGGCTGACAGGTACAGAGGAAAGCTGCAGAACACCTTCTTTCATCTCGATATATGGCTGGGCTGCTTTGTGTTATTGCTGCACAATTGTTGTTATTGTTATTTTGGAGGGGCAGAGCTTTGGGGGAAAGGAAAACCTGGCTGCTGCAGGAAAAGTGCACGTATGTTGCTACGGACCCTTTCAGGAGCCATTTACAGCCCAGTGCCTAGGATTGCAAAGAGGTTCAGGATCTCTTCCAACAATGTAATCTTTGTCTCTTAAGAGTTCTCTAAGCAGAGCCATCATGGTGCGTGCCTTGAGGCTTAGAGAAATCTTAAGAGACAAAGAATGACTTCATCCTCTGCAGGAAATCCTATGACACTATGGGTTTCCCTAGACATTTGATGGGCAGCAGGAATTTGTTGAAGTGTGAATGTTCTGGACCCTCATCTTATGCTCAGCCGTGTACGTGTATGTGTAAATAAATTGTATAACACAGAAATGCCGTAAAGCTCCAGTGACCTTCCGTTTAAGGAAACTGAATAATGGGTAAGCACTGAAACCCTTGAAACTTCTCACCTTTTGGAGGTGGGGTGCATGTACGTGTAACAATGGGGTTCATCACACAAGGCTGAAATCCCAGATTCTTACCAGGGCTTTCTGCTTCTGGATTCTTTGGGGGTTTAAGATTGGCTCCTTTATACGGGCAGATATGTGCCTTGAATTGAGGACTTCCTTTTTATATGTTTCTATTTGTTTCAATTTATAGCCACTAGATGGCACTATGACTAGAATGCAACACCATCATTTGACACAGCCAATTGATCGGTTTAACATCCCTTATTGTGTTATCTCCGATCGTTTTAAAAGCGGGATGAAGGTCATAAACCGCAGGAGGGGTCCTGGAGGTTGACGGCGTTTTGTAAAGGATCCACAAACGTCCATGAGCAACCAATCTTGATTGCACAATATAAGCTCTGTGTGGAGAAGCTCAATATTTATTTGTTCGTTGAACCTTGAGGGTGGAGCCTATGTTAATCTGAGCTACTTTGGGACAAATGCTATCACCCAAAGCTGCTTAGACCAAGACATGCCCCACCCTCAGGCAAGAAATGCAAGGGAAAGAGAGCGGAGGAAAAACATGGTGGAAGGAGATGAGACTGACTATCTCAGAATGAAGTGGTAAGTTCCAAATGCATTTCCATCTTGGGTCAGGCTGATCTTGCTTGGCTAGAGGCAGTGCAGCTAATAGTTAGCTCTTGTTCCTCTGGCTGGCGGCAGAGTGTCCTCCTTCCCTTCATATAAATGAAAAAGTTCCCAGTAGCCTCAGTTTTAAGAGACTTACAGTAGTTCAGGGATGTGCTAGCAAGAATACAAACCACGCACTGAGATAATTTAAATGCTGCAGTGTTCCAATGTTCTGAGACCGCTGCGACGAGGAAAGTAGATTTGGCTAAATCCATTCCGCCTGTGTTTTGTAGTGGGTCAGGCATCTTTCAGTCCGTCACTGATACAACCTGTTTATAAAAACCAGAACTTCTTTCTGCTTGTGCTAATGCACATTGCGCAAATATACTAAGTTTACTGGATTAACGAATCGGATGCGGATAAGCACTTTTGAGCACTAATGCTAGCGCACACTTGCATGAAGGCGCTTCAGTGGAATTCCCCACCCCACCCCAAGTGAAAAACTGGTCCACGGAATCCACGTGACTCAGAAGCCCAGCCTGCTGCTGAATCCACCGATTGGGTTGATAGAGATCCAAATCCATTTGAGTGCATTGCAAATCTCTCCGGCATTCCAAGCTGAGACAGAGACGGCACTGTCTACTGTGAAGGCTTCTCAACTGTATATGTTAAGGAGGAAGTGGTGGATGAAGGCTGCTCTAGATGGGGAGAGCTAGATTCCCATTCTGCTTTCCTCAGTTGTTCCTTGTAGAGTAAGAGCACTACCTGTAAGGCACATCTAAGCCAGCTTAATATATGTACAGCAAATTCTCTTCTATTCCCTGTGGTGCTTTGATTTTTTTTTTTTACAGTCCAAAGTTCATTTGGACAGGAAGGTTTTTAACCGGGCGACGTGGGCAGTGATGAGTTGAGGAAGTTCTGCCTTGCAGCCCACACCGTTCACGCCCCTTCAGTGGTTGCCAAACATCAACTCCGTGTCTTTTGTCTCTAAAGGTACAGCAGAAAGTCGTGGAGTTTATGCGAAAACAAATCCGAACTCTCAAGCCTGGAGATGTCGAATAACCGGGACCGGAACATCAGCCCCAACGCCAGGCAAAAAAGAGGTAGGCGGTGTAAGAAGGGTCACTTCCAGGCAGAGCTTGGGCGAGATGGTTTGGACATTTGCTTTCCTCCGCTGAGCAGCTGTGAGCTCTCCCTTTCCCGCATCCAAGGAGCATAGGCGTGCGCAGTACATTCCCTTAGGGTGTGCACCCAGGATTTTTTTAAAAAAAGGTGAGCATTTATGGAATACTCGGTCACGAAGGACGTTATTTTTATTCATTCATTTATTAAACACTGTAGACACTGATGCCTTACTCTGCGCTCAGCCTGCCTGACCATGGGAGGGCCGTTGCAGGGGAGGGGAGGGGAACGAGGAGATTCTGCTCAAGCCCCAGCATTGGTGGGATTTTGTGGTGACACTGGCTGGAGGAGGGGCTTACAAGGCGATATGAGCCTTCGGGGGGGGGGGGGGCTTCTCCTGGCCTCTTTGAAGTGCAGCTCCCGACAGAGAGACTCCCAGCAGAGCAATTCCTTTTTGCTCCTGCTGCTGGGAGGGCAGCCAGAGGACCATTCCTGCTGCGTCTGGACCCCCCTCTGGATCCCTGCTCAGTGGCCTTCGGTGCTTATTGCTTGAGGCTGGGCACGCCTGGCACACCCCTTGCGCACACCTATGCCAAGGAGCCATAGAATCAAATCAAGGCCACAAAAGGGGCGCAAGGAAAATCCAAGCTTCCTTCTGGCTCTCGCAAAGAGTCAATCTGCATGTTGCAAGCATCACATGGAGATGCCCAGAAACAACCTTTGAATGCCCTGGAATTCCAAGGCTTGCCCTAGAAGTCATGCAAAAATGCTGTACGCTGCTTCCTGGGGGTCAGTTCACACATGCACGGGCAGGACATCCCTTGAACACTTCATTCCTCAATGCCAGGGGCTGGTTCACGCGTGTATTTTGTCATTCGACAAAATGCAATATCAAGGAATAACCTGGATGTCTTAACACAGGAGTGGGCAACGTGCAAGCTGAATGCGCCCTTGGCCTTCTCTATGGCCACCCCACACTGCTGCTGAAGTTGCAAAAAGCCTGGCAAAATTGCTGTATGACAAGGTGCACGGAGAAAGAGCACACCCTGGTTTAAAGCAAAACCATGCTCTGATAAGTGTTCCGGAGCACAATTTGGCTTTAAATCAAAGTGCTCCCCCCCCATGCGTTGTTTTACTGTAAAGTTGTGGGGGGTTGTGGCAGCTGTGAGGGCAGGGGTGAAGCTCCCAGTGGGTTCGGGGGGGGCAGTATTGGTCCCTGGGCCCCGGAAAGTCGCCAACCTTTGATCTAGCACCAGAGATTATTAGAACTCTCCTCTGATACCACATGTGACCTTTGCTACCCCGAGATTACTTTCAAATGGAGTTGCTGGGTATCAACACTGGGCCGTCTGAATGCAAACCACGTGCTGTACTACTGAGCTCTGGCTCATGGCATTTGATCCTCGCGCATTGCGTAGATGAGCCACGGTCAGCACATGAAGCCGTCACAGCGAGTCAAGCCACTGGTGGTCCGTATTCTATAGGCTGCTGTTCTCTCCCCGACTAGCAGAATCTCTTCAAAACCCCAGGCAGAGATCTTCCCTACCCTTGATGTCTGATATCTTTTTGACTGGAGATGCCAAAGGAGCTAAAGGCACAGCGAATTCCTTTGACAGACCGTTGACATGGTAAACCCTCTTAACAGGCAAACCTTTCTCCCACCGGCGGAAAAGGGCAGACCCAAGATGAACCAGTTGCCAAGCGAAAAAAACATGGCTGTGTGAATTCTCCATTCATTCCCCAGTGAAGTACATGAAGTATAACTTCATTCAGCTGAAACATTCTGCTAACGGGAAGTTTGGAAAACAAGAGAGCTTTTACTTTAGGATTTTTCAAAATGTGGGGCTATACACCATGCATTTGGAAAACTAGCGGTTTCAGGTATTTGAGGTTTGGAGAGACTGTCCAAGCGTCGTATTGCAGAAATTCTACGCTTCTACACAGGTCTTCTGCACAGTAATAGCACTTCCAACCAACTGCATGATGCCTCTCAGGCACCATCTACTGGCTGACTGGGGATTTAACTTTAGGTTAAGGATCTTCCATCATTCCGGGACAGACATTGCGTCAGTCAAGAAATAAAACAGTGACCTAGTTCACAGATGTGTCATGAGGACAAACAAGATTTATTTTAGTTGTGTTAAAAGGAAAATAATAACCTGGAGGTGAGCTGGCCTAGATGGCCCATATAGACCAGCTCACCTGACCTAGATATCCACATACTAGTCACGTCCAGGCTGGACTACTGTAATGCGCTGTACATGGGGCTGCCTTTGAAGATGGTTCGGAAGCTTCAGCTGGTGCAGAATGCGGCTGCCCGAGTATTGGTGGGGGCAAGGTGTTCTGACCACATAATGTCAATACTGCGCCAGCTGCACTGATTACCTGTGTGTTTCCGAGCTCAATTCAAAGTGCTGGTTTGACCTTTAAAGCCCCAAAAACTTTGGGACAAGTTACTCGAAGGACGTATCAGCCTGCCTGCACTTTAAGATCAGAAATAGAGGCCCTTCTCATTTGCCCACCTGTGAGGGCAATTAGGTGGGTGTTCATGCGGGAGAGGGCCTTCTCTGTGATGGCCCCAAACCTCTGGGACAAACTTCCGTCGGAAGTCCACCACGCACTTTCCTTGCAGGTTTTTAAGAAGGCCTTAAAAACATTCAATTTTACCTTGGCCTTCACATGATGAGTATTGTTATTGTTATTATTGCTGCTATTGTTGATCCTCATGTTTTTATTGTTGGTTTTATTGTTTTAGTTGATGTTTTATTGCTCTTAATATTTTAATATTTTACTGCTTTTAATGTTTTGTGTATTTTATTGCTGTAAGCCGCCTTGTGAGGGCTTCTGCCCTGAAAGGCAGCCAAGACATGTTTTAAATAAATAATAAATAAATGTCTTGTACAGAAAGAAAATCTGGTATGGACCAAGATCTTACACTGCTTAGCACCCTCCAGATGTGCTGTCCTACACGTTGGCCATGCTGGCTGGGGCTAGTGGGAGTTGTAGGACATCACATCTGGAGGGGACTAGGTTGAGGGAAGACTACTTAGCTTACTTAAGGTGCAGTCCTATGAGCGTTTAGACAGGGTGGGGGAAAACTACAACTCCCAGCATTGCTTAGCAGCCAGCATAGCTGGCTGGGGAATACTGGAAGTTGTAGGACTTTTTTCTGTCTAAACATGCATAGGACTGTTCCCTTCGTGTTCTAGCTGTCTCGTGAGATGGTAGTGCCCTGGGGGCACCATTTCAGATTTCAAAGTTGATGATTTCTGTTGGGGACCAAATAGATTCTCAGTAATGTCTCAGTAACATTCCAGATCAAATTGCAGAAACAAAGAGGTGAATTTTAACAGCCATTCTTTGAGCTTACTTTTTCACTATAGCCATGTTGTCAATGCAGGTCAAACACAAAGTCAAACTTTGCTTTAAAAAAACAACAAAAAAAACCCATACCTTTGGCATATGTATGACTTTGCAGTACATGGTCCCATTTAATTATTTCTAATGACAGTAACTCAGGAATTTGAACCAGCCAATCAGTGGAAATATAGAATAATCACACACAATCTGAAATGCGGGGTGGGTGGGTGGTGAAAATCCCGCCTCCCCCAGAGCAGGAAGTTTGCACTTACAGCACATTGCAGAAGCCCTGTAGACAGCGCATCAATCATGGGGCACATAGTTGTCTCCGTTTGCTATGCTTAGCTCAGGCTAAGCTGGGAACATCTTATGGGGATCCGACACACAGCATAAACTAAGGGTGTGCATGCCCGAAATTATCATATCGTATCGTTATCAGAAATCACTTTTAAAAAAAATTCGGATTGGGTTATATCAGAGGTAAATTGTATCGTATTTCCGATAATTGCCCTATAGAGCTTAGTTTTTTTAAGGAAAAATGCCTATAACTTCTGTATTTTCAAATTTAGAGGCTTGAAACTTGGTCACAGTGCTTATGGGGTATGCCTAAGTATGTGTATGAAATTTGAAATCGATCCCTCCAACCTTCGATTTTATATGAATTTATTAAAGATGGTTTAAGTTCTGACAGGTCAGAATGACAGCTCACCACGTGCGGTCATTCAGACCTGTCAAAAAGGGTGCTCGATCTTTTAAAAAAATCATATAAAATACAGGGGTGGAGGGATTGATCTGAAATTTGGCACATACGTGTAGCAACATGGACTAGGCATGTGTATGAAATTTGAGATCGATCCCTCCAACCCTCGATTTTATATTAATTTATTAAAGATCGTGCAACTTTATTGACAGATGGCTGACCGGGCCTCCGTGCTGTCATCTTGTTGTCTGCTTTTTTCCCATAGACTTGCATAACTTTTTTATTTGAAATTCTAACTTTTTTATTTTAAATTTTAATGACATGAAACTTGGGGAGCCAGGACTAGCAAGATCCAATCTGCAATGTCCGAAAAGTTTCATGTCTCTGTCTTTTCAAATTAAAAAGTTATAGGGGTCCCCCAAAAGCCCCACCCCCACTGTAACTTCTTTATTTTTAAAGATAAAAACTTGAAACTTGTGGGACATTGAAGATGGAATTTGGCTGATCATTTGTGAAAAAAAATCAGAGCAATTATTCAAACCCTCGATTTTCTATGAATTTTTTAAAGATTGTGCTTGTTCTGAAAGCTGGTTGACCAGGCCTCGCTTATCGGTCAACCGCTATCGGACATTTTAATGATACGATACACATCCCTAGCATAAACATCTCACTTTGGTCCTGTTCAGACAACATGCTAAACCATTATGGCTTAGCGTGTCGTGTGAACCATGATGAAGTTGTCGTGTGAACCATTCCTAACTATGGTGGCTACATAACCACAGTATAAACATGCTCACTAACGGCTTGCTGCAAAAGGGTTAGTGGCCTAACCATGGCTTAGCATGTTGTCTGGACAGGCCCACCATGTCTTAAATGTATGAGAAAGACATGATAGTCAGGGCAGTCTGGCAAGATTAACTTCCTTCATCTTCTTCCACCAACGGGCAAAGGTAACCTTTTCATACACAGATGTTTTTCTCAGCTTATAATATTAAGGCCCCTGTTTGTTTGTATGTTTTTTTAAAATCTTGATTTTATCTAGTATATTTTAAAATTGTTTATAATGGTATATTTTGTATTAGGTTTTTTTTAGTGTTTTTTTAAAAAAAAACCTGGTATTTCTTGCAAGTCACGTTGAGAGCTTTCTTTGAAGTGGAAAAGGGGGTCGTGGATTTATACAACAAATAAATATTTGGGGAAAAGGAGTTGCAGAAGGACAACTTCAATGACACAGTGCTTCAGTGGGGAATAGGGCTGGATGAACGCATGATGTAAGACAAGCTTCCCAACCTGGCGCTCCCCAGTTACATTGGATTGCAACTCCCATAATTCCTAGCCAGCATGGCCATGCTGGCTGGCAAGTATGGGAATTGCAAGCCAATGCATCTGGAGAGTGCCAGGTTGGAGAAGGCTAATATAGGAGCTCATCTGTAAATGTAACACACATCTGTAACACACAATACACCGGAGGACCTATTTAAAAAGAATCTCCTACATCCAAATGAGCATTTGATAATTCCATGATGAATGTCATTGAGCTTGATTGCCTTACTGTTTCAAATGGACTTTTGGGAGGTCTTGTGGGCACAGGATTTTCAATATATATATATATATATATATATTTGCTTTTCGATTACTTTATCGCTGACGTGTCCTTTCAGAACTGTGTATCCCCCTTCTTCCCCTGCACTATTCCATTTTGCTCCCAGATGAAACTTAGCTAGTCAGATTCATCCTTTGCGCAAGAAGGATCAGTTTGGCTCAGCAAGTTTGACTGCCTTGATTCCCCTGGTCCCCTTCCTATTCAGCCGCACCGGCATGGCCTCAAGCTGCCAGAGTTTCACGTCTGTTAACCGTCGCCTCCTTTCTGCTCCCACAAAGCTCTTCTAACCTTTGCTTTCTTCATGCACTGCAAGGTTGACCCTTCCTGCCTTATTTCTCTCTTCCCTCTGCCTCTTTCTCCTAGCCGATTCCTCCACCAGCCTTAATCTTGAGCGCTCAGCGCTCGCTAGAAAGCGGTTTACATTGCAAGGTCTTTCCAACCGCAGAGCTCCACCCAAAGGTAAAGCAATCACAAACAACCCCCTCGCAGCATCCAGTCGCCAGCCACCTGTCTCCTGAGTGCTGTCTCCATTCCATGGTGCCATCCATCATCCCTCTGCAAATGTCGCCACCTCCCATTGTAATGTCTTTGTCTGATGTTCCCCAGTCTTTTTTCTTTTCTTTCTTTTTTTAGCGTTCCCTTTGTGATGTTGACAAAGGGGTAACTTTAATAGTGGTGCCACCTGGTTTTGCTGGCTCTTCTACCTTTCACGGTAACCTGATAGGCACATGCATTTAGCGGGTGAAGCTTTCCGTGGCACGGAAAAGACAAGTAATAGGAAAAGCGTCACCTGCTAAATTCCTGCTGCTGGGCTGCTGCTGTTAAAGGCACAAGGACTAGGCTGACCATATGAAAAGGAGGATAGGGCTCATGTAACTTTAACAGTTGTAGAGAAAAGGGAATTTCAGCCAGTGTCATTTGTATGCAATTACTTCCTGGTGAACTTCCCTCTTCATCACAACAGTTAAAGTTGCAGGGGCCCTGCCTTCTTTTGTAGGCTGACCATATGAAAAGGAGGACAGGGCTCCTGTAACTTTAACAGTAGTAGAGAAAAGGGAATTTCAGTCAGTGTCCTTTGTATACAATTAGTTCCTGGTGAAATTCCCTCTTCATCACAACAGTTAAAGTTGCAGACACTATTCTAGAGTGACCATATACAAAAGAAGGCAGGGCCCCTGCAACTTTAACTGTTGTGATGACGAGGGAATTTCACCAGGTACTAATTGCATACAAATGACACTGGCTGAAATTCCCTTTTCTTTACAACTGTTAAAGTTACAGGAGCCCTGTCCTCCTTTCCATGTGGTCAGCCTATTCTTTTGTATATGGTCACTCTAGTATAGTGCCTGCAACTTTAACTGTTGTGATGAAGAGGGAATTTCACCAGGAACTAATTGCATACAAATGACACTGGCTGAAATTCCCTTTTCTCTACAACTGTTAAAGTTACATGAGCCCTGACCTGGATTTTACCTGGTCACCCTAATTATTACCAGCTGCTGCTCCTCTTCCTTAACATTGGTACCATTTACTTGCTTGGCAGGCAGAGAGCCAAGCAGCAAACAGGCCACGGCACCTCCTCCTCCTCCTCCTCCTCCTCCTCCTCCACAGCACCGCTATTGCCTAGACCAGAGCAAAAGGAGGGTGAACAAACAGGCTACAATGTTGAAAGAGAGGAGCGAGTCCAAGAGCTCTGGTCAGTAGGCCCCTGCTGGGGTGTGGGCCCCTTGGCAGGAGCCTGACTATGGCGACCTTTGAGGCCTGTCCTGATGTCCAGTTTTCTGCTGATGCCTCCTGGATTGCAAGGATCAGGAGCACCAGAGATGCCTTACACTCTGTCATGACCAGGCCTGTTCCCCGTGGTGTGGGGGAGGAGCGTCAGGCTATCAATGAGAATCAGATTCTGAAGCTGAAGAAAAAACGTCCCAGCTTATACAGGAAGTGGGGGAGGTGATTCTCCAAGGCTCTTCATCCGCCAGGGATGAATCTTCACCGGACCTTATCAGCGAAGACATTAACAACTCACCGTCTGTGGGAACTCAGGAATCCTCTGAGGGAGAGGGGATTTCAGAGCTGGCCGATCCCAGAGTATGCCGTAGGTTCAAACGAGCGGAGCTAAAGGTAGGCGAGAGGCGGTCAGCTCAGCTAGCATCTCGCCAAAGGCTTCTTCAAAGAAATCCTCCTTGAAGGGAAAGGGACTCAGGGAGGAAAAGACCTTCCCTTTTGTTGAAAGAACAATTGTCTTGCTTAGTTTAGCCAAGTGGTAGCCTAGAGGAAAGTTCCTATGTTTTAAACTCCCTTGAGGTGCAAAGAGATATTTATTTACTGAATATAAAGTTTTGGGGATTACTTGGCAGGCCTCTTTATTGTTTCACAGTTCAGCGGGAGGGCTTGGAAACACGACCTAGTCACTGAAAGGAGGGCCACCTGCACAAGCCCTTCTACCCCCATCTGCACAGGGCCTCTCCCAGCAGTTACATGCTCCATTGTCCACGTAGCGTGTGTGGTGAGCCTGGAAATGCTTGGGGGTGAATTCCATAACTCTGGAGCGCCTTTCAAGCAGAATGTGGTAGCGGTATATAAAACTATGCCTGGTGTGGAGAAAGTGGGCAGAGGAAACATTTTTCTCTCCCTCCCTTGACTCAAGGTCCTGTGGTCACCCAATGAATTGATTTGGGGCAGACAATAAGGGAAAGTACTTCTTCATGCTTATGTCAGCCATGGCAGCTAAATGGAACCTCTTGGTCAGCTTTCCACAACCTGATGTCCTCCAGTTGTGTTGGACTACAACTCACATCATTTGCAGTCCAACACAACTGAAGGGCATCAAGTTGGAGAAATCTGCTCTAGGTTCAGAGGCAAGTAGTGGTACCTCTCTGAATACAGGTGCTGGGGGTGAGGCTGCTACTGCTTTCACATAATTGCTTGGGCTTTCCTGAAAGATCTGGATGGCAGCCTTTAGAAACAGGACGATGGACTAGATAGACCAAGCAGGGCTGTCCTTACATTCTTCTACACTGTATGCTCTCCAAGCAGCTTAGCCTCCTTGTTTGCTCTCCTTATTTTAAATAGGCACACCCACCGTTGCTCTCTCCAGCGTCCTCCAAAAGCCGCCCCACACATACCAGAAGTAGATATTGGTAACTACCGCTTGACGTTTGCCCAAACTCACATGTCTTGTCTTCACAAACTCTGTCCCTATTTCTTATTATGGTGCAGAGCTCACAAAATACGAAAATCAGGAGCAGTTACGGAGGGGGAGCAATGCTACAGGCATCAGGGAATTAGGCGGCTTGATCTTGGGAAGGAATCCAGTATGGGAAAGTGGGGTCCCTACACCAGCCCAGTCACACCATTCCAGGCAATGGGTTGGGATACCATTCTCCATTCAATACAAGGCGATCAAGGAAAGTGGATGCATTGTGATCAACGTTAAGAGTTGTGCCCCAGCATCCTCTGTAGGGTGTTGAAGTATCCTAAGGCACACATCTCTGGGCCAAGCTATACATGACATGGGAGATCCATGATCAGATCTCTCAACATCTTTTAGCCTTAAGTGTGCATGTTTAGACAGAAAACGTCCTACAACTCCCAGCCTTCTCCAGCTAGCTATGCTGTCTAAACATGCATAGGATCGCACTCTTAAGCACCCTCCCTCTCTATGCCATTTCCTCAGTGGAGCCAACCAAGCTACTATTAGACATGGAGGAAGGGAAAGACAATGGGCCTGTTCAGACTACACGCTAAGCCATGGCTATGCCGCTAACCCTTTTGCAGCAAATGGTTAGTGAGCGTGTTTAAACCATGGTTATGTAGCCACCATGGTTAGGAATGGTTCACACAACATGCTAAGCTATATTGTTTAGCTCAAAATGAGGGTTAAAGAACCCTTGCATTACCCACAGTCTGTTTTAGGATTATGCGAGGATTGTTTAACCCTCAAATACCTCCCGCCAGCTGGATTTACACAACAACCCCCGATTGGAGGCTGCATTTTCATAATGGTGGACAGCATGTGCCGCAGCTTCTCGAAGGGAAATTAACCCATCATGGCTGTTGTGTCATGCATACTGGCTCACTGTGTCGACTGCATTCCCATAATCTACCAGACTAACTCTCTCCAAAAAAGGAGTTGAGGCGGTTTAGTATGATAATACATTAGCTCTTCATAATCGATGCGTTCTTTTCTAGATGCTCACAAACTCACTGCTTAATCATCTGCTGTAGACATTTGCCGGGTATCAACATCAAGCTGACCATCTGTAGTTTCTTGGATCTCATATAACTTGTAGTTTGACCCTCAGATGCCACACTGCTTGATGGATGGTGCTTGAGGCTCCATAAGCCGAGAATTGCAGTTTTGGGGTACACTCTGTAGAACTACATGATCTGCAGCTTTTTTGGTTGGCAAAATATTCTGGGTTGATCCTGGGAGCTCAATATATTGAAGACAGAGCTTGGGACTTGTCAACCTGAAGGCTCAGTGGGAAAACTCCCCATAAAACAAATGGGTCTTTATATCTTAATGGAATTTCCCTTGCCAACGTCCTTTTAAGAAATGTTGAGCCAATTTCTGCTTTACTTTGTAATGTCTCAAAGGGATACTGAGTCCTAACTGCATGTATAAATATGGGCAGGCATCCATCCTTTATGTTGAGTTTATTCAAGACTTTACATGGTGCTGGACCAGCACCATTGGCTTAATTTGGACTGAAATTGCAGCATACAATCAATCGTTCTTTTTACGTTGCTAGTAAATGTAGATACTCATAGTCAAACTATGAAAATGTTGGTTGTGCTGTGTAAATCATGCAGTTCATCAGCTTTTTCATGGATCTGCTGTGAACAATCCAGATTCTCAACACCATAAAATGCCACAGAGGCTAACGTTAGAACTACTATGTCATTTAAGGTGCAATACCCTACAATTCACAGCATTCCCCAGCCAGAGTTATACGTCCCTTTTTCTGTCTAAACATGCATAGGATTCTACTCTTAGTGGGGAAATTATGGGAAACTATACCATAAATAGGAAGCATCCTATGGGAATTTATACCATAAAAACTAAACATTACAATTTTAGAGTTGTTTCTGTTTTTCTTTACATTCAGAAGCTCTGAAAAGACTAGACAACCAACATCCCCTATGATGACCTGCATACATCCTTGTAACAAGAATGTGCCATCTTACTTTTCATGTTCATCTTCATACATTTTATCGACTTTTTACTTGTGTTTGATGCAAAGTACTAGTGATTTCTTTTGCCTCTGAGGTTGGCATCAGCACTGACCGTTTTGACAAGCAGTATTTTGCCACGATCACCAACTCCTCAGGCTTGTTTACATGATCAGCTATCCTAAAATGAGAACTCAACTCAGTTTGATTGCTAATGAAAGGCTAAATTGGAGCCTGGGGCAAATTGGAAGTGTGAATTAGAGCCCCAGATAACTTTGGGGTTCATTAATCACTTGACATGGAATGAATCTTGCAACCATTTACCAAGTGGTCCACTTACCACAGTATGTGCATCTGTGTTATCCTGCCAAGTGGTGTGGAATTTTTTTTTTACCACCCTTCAGCAGCTCATCAGAAATCTGAGACAACAAAAGAGTGGTAACTTTTTTCTCACTACTTGTCAGGACAATACAGGTGACCAGTTTACCAAATAGTTCGTTACAAGCACACTTGGTAAATTGCTTCATGAAATCATCCCGAATTGGGGCAGTAATAGGCGGTTGATGTTGGCCTGTATTCCTCCATGGCAAACACGAGGGTGTAGCTAAACCTCTCAGGGCTTCCCCATTCCTATAAACAAGGGTTGTTTCAATCTAAAAAGCCCTGAATCATGTTGTCAAGCTGTTTACAGCATCTCTGCTCATGTAAACAGGACTGTAACATGCTATTTATTTTTACTGCAGTTTTAAATGAGAGCAAGCTACCTTTTTGAATCCTCTGCCTCTGAATTGCTGTTATCCTTCCTATACCTTATTTGCTTGCCTGCTTCTTTCCCTTCCTTGACCTGCATCTATCTGTCCTCCCAGATCCAGAATCTAAAGAGAGAGATGTTACCCGCCGCTTTTCCTTAGCTTCCTCCATCAGCACCACAACTAACACATCTGCTCTAACCAAAGGTACAGTCACATTAACCCTTTAGCTGCTCCCTTCCTCTACTGACACTGGTACAGACGCCCGTGATCGTTGAATCTTTACCGCCTGGCCCCATGGCCTGCCCTGCAAGGCAAAGAATAGAAAGGGTCAGGTGCAAGGCCTGTGGTACTGGTACAACATTGCCAGCTGAGGAGTTGCACCGCCAGGATGTTGCCCCCATGAAGTAACTCAGGGCAGTTCAGTCTCTGTGCGCATGCGTTATTTCAACACCCACAGTGAGAGCGCGCTCACTGCATTTTTTGACACAGGATCAATCTTATTAACCGGATTAGGTTTCTTAGGGAAGGGGATCTTCTTCCAGTTTGGAGCAGAAGCTATAGTTAGCCAGGGGGCTGTCTAAACTCTCAGAAAGCCCCGCGGTGCGTGCACAGTGGCACAGTGCTGATTATACAACGCAACAGCAATCATGCATCCACCCTGGGGCTTTCCGCCAAAGCTGTGGAGAAAGAAAGTCGGGGACTTATCCTGACTTTCTTCTCTGGAGCAAGGCAAGGACGTACAAGACGACGTCAAGGCAGCCCCTAAGCCTCGCTCCGGAGTCGCAGCTGAGGAGTGGCCGAGCGGATGGCGACCCCTTATTGGTCACTATCTGCCTGGGAAGAGGACAGGGGACCTGACCAGCACCCTGCGATTTCCCTGCACCATCAAGATTAGCTGCTGCTGCCGCCCCACAGCAGTGAAAGCGCAGGGTTTTGGATCATTGCGGCGGCAACCCACCGATATAAAGACAGTCCCCAGGGCTTATTGGCTGGATCTTGTGTCAACCATGAAGCAACTCCCCTGTTTTCAGAACAGGGTTTTGCACAGTGCTGATTGCTTATCCCTTGTGTCTCCACCCCATCAGAGTGTCAAAGTATAAAATAAGGTGTGGGGGGGGAAACCCTCGTAAGAATAGCAACAAAGCACTGGACAAATGTCTGTGCAGTTACCCGTGGAAGCGCAATTAAAGAGGAAGGAAAAGGGAATGTTCTGTGCTCCTGCTTCTTCCACAACTGGTTTGTTGCAACGTATTAGATAGCTATTCTTGGTGGTTTGTGGCTAGATATCCAAGGTGATATTTCAGCTTAAAAAATGGTAGTCCCATGTGAGTAAACCTGAGTGATTAAAAAGAATACAATCCTACAATCTACACAATAGCAAAGATGTCAATAACATACCATCCTACTCATTCATTGCTGGACAATGGGCTACAGTCGGAGAGAATGTTGTGACTGTGTTTTTTATATGCTCAAATACTCAGGGGTTAGCTGTAGTTTTCATGTTAACATAAACTCATTGCTAGGGGCACCACATATGTATGAAGTGGGGTGGTAATATTGGGCACACGTCCATTCTCTTCGAATTGCAGATAATAATAATAATAATGCAAAGAATTTGGTGATTTGTTGCAAATCACAAAACATGTTTCTCCTATCTTTCCAAGCTGACTATTATAATTATTAAAATTGTTTCATTAATATTTTTGTAGACTGAAAGAAGCTAGTCATTTCTACCTACTGCTGATCCTATTTCTTTCCCGTGCCAAGAGATCAGGGTGAAGCTCTAACTGTGTTTCCAATCTTGTTATCTGCAAACTTTACACAGGTCCCCTTGTTCCTGCAGTTAAAGTCAAGAGGCATGAAATAAAAAGTGACCCTACTCCTCTGGGTTTTGAAGGTACAACTATTGACTCACTGCATGGAGCTGTTTTGTGACGGTCCTTTGGTCCCACTCATGGAATGTCCATTCTTTCATCATCGCTACCATACGTGTGAGAAAGTTCATAGGGACCCCTGTGTCAGATTATCAGATGATTTTCAGTGTTCGGAAAACCATTTGTCATTGTTTCATTGCTTGTTCCACATATATATGATCTGCCTGCCAAGTTTCATTTAGGGATGGGCTCTGGGCAAAGACATCGCTGGGGGTATTGGTGAGGAGGAATTTTAGAATCTGTGTCCAGCTCTAGGCTCGGACATTGATTCCTAGGCTTGGATGTTGGCAGGCATAATAAAGAGAGCCTTTTCTGTGTTGGCCCCGTCCTTACGGAATGCTTTTCTGTGGGAGATGTGCTCTGACTTTTTAAACAGGACTAAAAGAATTGAATGCTTCAGATCCTGGTCTCCACTTTATGAGCTGTAGTTTTTAACTGTCCATATACTTTTGGTTTATTGGAATGGAATGTGTTATGCTGCTGTTTTAGTCAATTGTATTTTATATTGTATTTTAATTTTTTTATAGCTTTGACTTGTAAGCCTGGAGAAGGCTTTTGCTTTCAAAGATGGCATAAAAATATTTTAATTAAACATATAATTAAATAAGCTCCCCGTCCATTCAGTGGAAATAAAGATCTGATTAAAAACTAAAATGAAAAACGATTTTTAAAAATGCCCTAAACATCAGATTAAAAATGTAAAATGAACAGCAATTTTAAAAATTACCCTTTGCCAGCTCAGCACTGAGTACAAAAATAAATAAATAACCAAATAAAAAAGTTTTACGGTGTTTCTGGAATTATTATTATTAATTATTAATTTATTTACACGCATCTCATTATTAGTACAAAAGTAGGCCTCAAAGCGCCCAGCAGAAACAATAAAATTAAAATAAAACAGAACCATTTAAAATTCAAAATGCTAAAACCTGAATCAAAATAAGACCAGCAATTTAAAAAAATCAATAAACAAACTGCTAGCAGCCCCCCATAATAGCCTTCAGATCCCTCAAATGTATTGATTTTGTTAGGCTGTGCTCCTATACCCCTTACCTGGACTCAATGAGATGTACTTCTGATTAGACATGCATAAGGTTGTGCTGTCTGTTGCAGAATGTTTTAGTTCACCTTTCCACCCCACTAAGGAGTGCTCAAAACAGCTCATAATAATTGAAAACAACCCCTATCGTCTGGGTTCGGACAACACAACAAACCATAGCAGCAGCAGCACACCTCCACCAGGGTTGAATATTCAAAATGGCAATGCACTTTGGCATAAAGAAACCAGAGTGGGTTGCGGTGATCATGTGAATCCAGTCAGTGGGACTTACTTCTGAGCACACAGATATGGGACTGCACTGTTTTGGATTTCCCTTCTTATTTGAATCTAATGTGAAAGTTGCAGAGCCTAGGACAAATATTCAGTTTTTAAATGTTCATTTCCACTTTCTATGCCACATTCACAAGTTTCACAATCTGAATAAAAAGCAGCCATAATAGCATCCTTTGTGAAGGGGTGAGTTGTGGGGCTTGGCATCATCTCTTTATGTCCATGGCCTTTTCTTCATTGCTCCATTCATTTATTCTATTCCATTTTCTCTCTCTTGAACAGATGTCACTCATTTGTCTCTTGGGTTTGCTGACTGCCGCTTTTTAATTTGTTCCTGCGTCCTTGGTTGCATGTTCATGTAACTATTCCACCCTTGCTATTGGTTTCCTTTCCTCCACTAAGGCTGCAATTGTAGACCCACTTACTCGGGAGTACATCTCATTGAAGTCAGTAGGACTTTCTAGGATTGCACCATAAGCGTAAGCCATCTTGGGTGGGCTCCTGCCCTGGAAAACGGCCAGGAAATATCTTAAATAAATGAAATGGCTCCCAGAGTGAATGGGTACAGCTACAGTCCCATTGTTACTTTTTGGCTGCCTGCTCCCCATGATGTAATACACTTACCAGCCTTTTCAATTTCATGCCTATGAGGGTGGAGGGGAGCACGGCATTCTATGGGTATGGAGCTAGGGTGAGCATTTAATCACGGCAGAGCAGGGTTAATGTTTTCTATCCTGGGAGGAGAGAGGGGTTTGGGGCAAAGCTGGCATCCCATGTGAACTTCAGGTGTACATTACATGCAATGTGAACTCCCATCAGCCAGCAGGGCCAATGGGACTTGTAGTTCAGCAATGTGTCTGGAGGGCCACATATTACCCCCTCCCCCCCCATCCTAGAAGAGTCTGGAATTTATTCTTTTGTTTCTGGAGTGCACCCTCTGTTAGCATGGGGGAGCTGGCCATGGTAGAAGCAGAATGAAAATCCTCTTGCATACATCCTTTAGCATGGCAGGAATTTATCAGATTGTGCCACCCTAGGCAGATACTTAGGGTGAAGACAGACATAACATTTTAAGAGTGTTGTGGAGGTAGTTTGATAGCGCTGCCGATGACATCTGAACACAGATACATGTTTCTGTCCCATCGTAAGGACTGAAGAAACTTATTCGTTTTTAACTAGGGAAAAGCTGAGTGTGGTGAGCTCATACTGACTAGTGCTTCTGACATCATCCATGCAATGAACATATATATGAATAAATGTATATGTCTCATATTAAACAATGTAAATAAAAAGTGGACAACCAACCCGCTGCATGATGGGTGAGTCTGACATGCCTTGGGGCTGGCCAAACACACTGAAAGACCTGGGGTGGCTGCGCGGTAGTGCTGTGTCGATTATACGATGCAACAGCCACCACGCAGCCAGCCCAGGGCTTTCCAGCAAAGCTGCGGGGGAAAAAGCTTGGGGACTTACCCCGACTTTTTCCTCCAGAGCAAGGTGATTACAGCACATCCACCATCTATCCTCATTCCAGAGTCGTGGCAGTGGTGTGGCCAGGTGGATGGCAACCCCTGAGCCCCCTTGTTCATGGGAACCCACTTGCAAAACTGCTCTCCAGGTCGCTGGTGTGTATGCCTATAACACAAGTTGCAAAGATGTGCTCACACCATGTGCGAAGAAACTGTTGTGAATGTTCTTAGAATGTTTCATATGTCTTCACCCTAAGGCCAGATCCACACCAAGCAGGATATAGCACTATGAAAGTGGTGTGAAAGCGGTATATGGTATGTATCAATGGGCCCCAACAGTTGTCAGTGCACTTCAATACCGCTATAAAGCAGTAGTGTGGCCCCTGTCTCTTATACACTGCTTTCATACCGCTTTCATAGTGCTATATCCTGCTTGGTGTGGATCTGGCCTTATAAGTCTGCCTGTTTGGGAGAGCTGGTCCTGATTTCAGAATAATTAATCCAGAGTACAAAGAGACAATCTTATGTATGTGGCATAGAAGAAATCTGGCCTGCTCTACATGATGCAAGCAAGGAACGTCACCAGGATGGGTTGCATGTTCAGTCTATCTTTAAGATTGATCTAAACTAGCACAAACCTCCCCCACTTCCTATCACAGATACTTTTGCAAGCAACCTCTTGGCTCAAGCTAAATGCAGCGTTGCTCCGTCCACAAGATCGGTACCTAGATCTGCTTCACAGACAGGTAAAAAGGATTCAGAATATTATATTTAAGATGTGATGCTTATGCTGCTCAGAGATTGCCTGAAGAGAAAGAGGTTCTCCTATGCGAAATCCCTATGAAATGATTAGGAACCAGTGGATCTATTGAAAAAAGTAAATTGGCCAACTAGGGGAACTGCAGGGTTTGGAAACAAATATGCAACGTGACTCTGATCTTTGGGATACAGATTTACAGTTCGAGGTTGACGTTCAGACTTTGAAGACATGTTTTTTCTTTCTTTTTTTGCATGACTTCTTATAAAACTCAGTTGATTTAAACATCTGGACTCCTTAAGTCAATTCAACAGGCTTTACTTCTTGGAGAGCCAGATGACACATGGCACTCACATACTTTGTGCCATAGGTCTTTTGTTTTCCATAATGCAACCACAGAAACTGCAAAGTAAAGTGGGAAATGTGTGGGACGGGGGGGGGGGGGTAATCGTTTTCCGTCTTGCCATCACTTTCCCACTAAAATCGCACCCCTCAAACTGCTTTTTGCTCTGCAACATACCTGCGTCTTTTCCCTTGCAGGGCAAATGGGTTGCTGGTAGGGTTGTTGTTGTTGTTGTTTTTTGCAGAAAGAAAGTGGCAGGAGGGGCAAAGCATTAAGAACTCCTTCCGAACTAGCCTTCCTCCTTAGATTGCAGAGTCCATGGATAGATTTCTGGAGTGGGGATGACATTTGGAACAAACTATTTGCACATAATGGTAATCCATGGTTAACCCATAGTTTGTTGCCATAACCAAGGTTTATTTGGCAGATGATCGAACAAACTGTGGTTTGTTTTTTCAACCCCTGGGTTGTTTGTTTCTCTTCTCCCCCTCTTGCTCCTTTCCTATATCCTAAATGACTTTGCACTCTTGTAGTGCTGCCATGTAGATTGACTGTTGGCTTTTTTACCACTCTTGCCCACTGCCTGTGTAGCCTGGTGAAACAACCCATGAACAACTCACAATGCTGAGTTCACTTGTAACAATGATCCATAGTTTAAACAAAACAGACTTCACAACCCAATAACAGACTGTGAGTACTCTTTCTGGGTAGTTCATAATTAACAAACCATAGTTTGTTAGCCTGGCTGGGTTTGCACACCACAACAACCCAGAATTCAAAAACCTATACTGTGGGTTAGCATGTGAACCCAGCCTAAGTGTCGGACTATTGTGAGCTCTGAGAGTAGTTATAACAAATATACCGAACATTAGGTATGTTCGGGCATGTAAATAGTCACTTGCCTGATCACTTGTGGTAAGTATCATCTTTAAGACACCAGGCAAGGGAGCTTGTATAAATTAGAAGAGAGTTGGTACTTTTTTACTATGATGCTATCACAGGTATATGCGGGCCCATAAAAGCCTCTGTGGGCTGATTTCTGGCTTCAGTGTGGAGTGCGTTTGTCATGAAAGTTAGGATCTGGTCTGTGGTCTGATTCAAACCTCAGAGGGCCACTTTCTGGACTGCCCTCCCCAAAGAGACATGACTAGTGCTGACATTACAATCTTTCTGGCACCAGATTAAGACTTTTCTCACTTGTACCCTGACCCTGACATTTTAAAGGGTTAAATTGTCTCAATCTGCTTGTAGATTTTATAGTCTTTTTGCTGCTGCCTGTAATTATTGTTATTATTATCGTTTATTTATAAAGTGCCATTAATGCACATGACACTGTAGAGAATAATTTGTTATGAAAGGGATTGTTTTTATTATATTTGCATTTTAGTTAAAATTTTGTGTCTCTTCTACAGCACTCTGGAAATTGATGGGTGAAGGGCGGTTTAGAAATCTTTTACATCAATCAATCAATCAATAAATCAATCTATCTATTTGCTAGGGAAACGGAATGTGGTCCCAACGCAGTTGCTGCCGCAGAGAAACCACTTAAAAAGAGTATGCAGTATTAGTGCACACTCACACCAATAAAACAAGAAAGCATTCTGTGCGCCACCTGAAAGGCTAACAAATTTATTGTGGCATAAGCCTTCGTGGGACGGAGCCCAGTTTGTGAAGCTCATCTGACAAAGGATCAACCTACGTGTTACGTTTAGTATGCGCGTTAAAGCCTGTGCTCAGCTGCTGAGCTCTGGATCTGAACTGGATGGGGAGTGCAGCACAAGGGGAGGAGGGTTAACCCTTTCCTCCCTGTGCTGTTTTCCTTGTGAAAATTGGCCCCTGTGCTGCCATTTGCCTCTATGTCAGTGGCTGGGAAGCTCAGGCCAGAGGACAAATCCAGCCCACCTGGGGTCCCAATCAGGCCCTCCAGAGTTACCTGGATGGCCACATCCCCTTCCCTTGGCTCCTCCCTCCCATCTCACCTACCCCCACTGATCATTTGGTGGTTTTCCTGCTTTTGTGCTGGTATTATTTGTATTTTTGGGCCTGCCCCTTTGGGCCTGGGCCCTCCCTTCTTTGCCCTTGGCCCCGCCCACCAGTGGAATGTGGCCCCTGAAAGCCTATCCAACATTTTGTTTGGCCCTTGGGCTATAAAAGGTTCCCTGTGCCCACTCTATGTGATTAGGGTGACCCTATGGAAAGGAGGACAGGGCTCCTGTATCTTTTACAGTTGTATTAAAAGGAGAATTTCAGCAGGTGTCATTGTTATGCATGTAGCTCCTGGTGAAATCCCCTCTTCGTCACCACAGTTAAAGCTGCAGGAGCTGTATTAGGAGTGACCAGATACAAAAGAAGGCAGGGCTCTTGCAGCTTTAACTGTGGTGATGAAGAAGCAACATCGCCAGGTGCTGCTTGCATACAAATGACTCCTGCTGAAATTCCCCTTTTCAATACAACTGTTAAAGATACAGGAGCCCTGTCCACCTTTTCATACGGTCACCCAAATATAATACAATGCAAATTGCACCCACCTTCAGCAACAAATAACAGTGGCAGGACAGGAGGTGAATTTGGTGGGGAAATGGTGCAGGGAAGAAAGGCTTCATTTATTAATTTAATTATTTAAAATATTTCTAGGCCACCTTTCAAGGCAGAAGCTCTCTCGATGCACCTAACTCCCCCCTCTCCCCCCCCTCTAGCTGCTCTTTGTCAAAGGAAGAGAATAGACGTTTGTATAGGCTGACCATATGAAAAGGAGGACAGGGCTCCTGTATCTTTAACAGTTGCAAAAGACAGGGAATTTTGGCAGGTATTGTTTGTATGCATACAGAACCTGGTGAAATTCCTTTTTCATCTCAACAGTTAAAGCTGTAGGAGCTATACTAGAGTGACCAGATACAAAAGAGGGCAAGGCTTCTGCAGCTTTAATTTTGTGATGATGAGGAAATTTCACCAGGTTCTGCATATATACAAATGACACCTGCTGAAATTCCATTTTCTATGAAACTGTTAAAGATACAGGAGCCCTGTCCTCCTTTTCATATGGTCAGCCTACGTTTGTACGCCTGTCCTTTAAGGCACGAATCTTTGAGCTCCTTCTACCTCTTGCAAAATCTCTGCAATGTAGCCCCTTCACCCGGTCCTCTGGTACTTACCGAAACCTCAGAGGAGGGGAGGGTCTGGTGGCGCTCAGATTATTGCAGGGAGAAGGAAAACCAGGGACGTGGAATGGAATGGAGCGACTGGAACCCTGAACAGAAGTCCTCCACGCAGCTACATTTTGTTGCAGGGCCCCACTTGTTTAACCTAGAGCAAGACAAGAGCTAATGCCAACTGTTCTGTTTCTTTTGCAAAGGGTGGCCCAGCAGGCAGATGCC
The DNA here is from genome assembly GCA_029215795.1 of Anniella stebbinsi. Taxonomy (NCBI): domain Eukaryota; kingdom Metazoa; phylum Chordata; class Lepidosauria; order Squamata; family Anniellidae; genus Anniella; species Anniella stebbinsi. The sequence goes on along the minus strand of JARDYH010000002.1, from coordinate 356,690,816 downwards.
GTCGCTCGACACTTTTGAGGATTTTGAAGCCATCCCATCCAGTGCTGAGGAACTCTCTAACTCTTCGGATATGGAGGAAGAGAGCCAGCCGAATAACGTATGTAAAACCTTTTGAAGCTTTGTGCCGCTGTCTTCCCATTCTCTATAAATGTGCCTCATGCTGAATCTTAACGCTATTTAATGCTGTTCCCAAACTGTAGGAATGTTTCAAAACATGACATTGGGTTGGGTATTTGAGGTAGCCACAACATTCGGATGATGACAGTGTGCATTCTTTTCTTAAGCCCTCATGTTAGTTTTAGATTGGATGGCAGGTAGGGACGTAACCTAGGGGCTGCCTCTGTTCAGTTAGTTTGATTTGGAGCTTACTCCACTCCAAGGGATCAGAGATGGTAACAGGATAACAACAGGCCCGTGTCTGCCGTTGTACAGTGCAAAACTGAGAAATTGAGTTTTAAAAAATTGCCGCATTCAGCACTGTCAGGTCCTGAGATTCTCTCTTTCTAAAAACCCACATGGTTTCTAATCCTAAATCATACTCAGGGAGCCTATTTCTTATATGTTGCTCATTAGGGTCCTAAGGAGAAGCCTTAATTTGCATCCTTCCATTGAATCTGGTTAAATCTCAGAAGGTGTGGTGGTTATGGTATGTAATCTTCGGATTACTTTTCCTTGGTCAAGAACAAACTATGGGTTATCTTTGGGATGTTTAACTCATGAACAACCCAGACTGCCTGGATTCAGACATGGTTGTAACAGCCTATGAATCTGGCATTTGTAGATTGTTCCTGCTCATGTGCAGCGTGCAAACCACAAGTCATGGATTAATCTGCTGCTGAATGCTGCAGTTGTGTGCAAACAGCCACTTTGGGTGTCTTTCCTTCAATACAGTTACTACTATTTATTTATATTTTTGAATGGTTAATTGTTTTTATTAAGCTCCTCACTTGACATTCTATAATAAGACATATTGCTTTGAGGGAAGTGGGTTAGAAATTTCTCAGTAGCCTTCCTGCCAATTCCAATTAAACTTAATCTTTGACGCCATTATGAAATTCTAGCCTTGAACACAGGATATTAGGGAAGGAGAGATGAAAACGAATTGCTGCTATTCCAGATACATTTATCATTCTGAATGTCTGAAATGCATCGCTGGAATGCGCCTGGCCCGGCCCATATCTGTTCCCTCCGTAATAACTGCATGTTTGGCTTTCTTTCATTCATTTTAGGGTGCCAGTCTTTATCGGGTAGGAGGCAATTTTGACACCTGTTTCCCAGATACCCTTACGTTAGAGGATGGAGATTTAGTGCAGTTTATACAGGAAGGTGAAGATGGACAATGGTAAGTATGGCAGCTAGGCAGGAAAACACACCCATGCACACCGATAAGAAGTGTTGTATTGGCCACACCTAAAGAGTAGCAAGACTTTTCTTTTAAAGGGTTAGATGAGTTTTGAAACAAACCTTCACAAACAGCTGTCAGGAATGAAGAGAACAATGTGTGTGTGGGGGGGGAGGCTTTATGTGGCTTTTGGCAGTCTCCAAGGTAGTTTTTTTAAAAAAGAATTAATTGGCTGCAGATATAGACATGATGCAGGATGAGTTCATGGCCTGGTTTAAGGCACAATCCTATGCATATTTAGACAGAAAAATCCTATAATTCCTAGCATTCTCCAGCCAGCTAAACATGCTGGCAGTTGTAGGATTTTTTTTTTGTCTAAACGTGCATAGGATTGTGCCTTTAGAAACGTACCATAAATCTGATCCTTTTGCAGAATGGAATAACTGGGAACATACTTCCTCCCTCCAGAGACATATCTGCCTGTGCCATAAGGGAAGAATGGAGGCAGTCTAGGCAGCCGTGGGAAGCCATGGTAGGACTGGTGAATGGCCAATGGCACCCAGGGAAGGCCTGGGCCAATAATGTCCGCAGTGTACTCTGGGTACTGCCGGCCATTCACCAGATGCTGTACAACGTTGCTGAAATACCAGTGACAACCAGCACATCAGTCCAAATTACAGGTGGTTCTCACTTTCCATATGGACATGCTTTCCATGTGGTGAAAGCACAGCATTTGAAGCGCCCCTGAATCTATCGCTCTTTAGAACAAAGGAACAGGAACATTGTAGAAGAGGCTATATTCATTTGTTCCCAGAGAGCTTGGGCTAGCTCAGACGACTCAAATTATACAAAGACCTCAAGATGCAAAGCGGCGACAGACGAACGATTGGGAAAGAAGAGGAGCAAAACTTTTCTTTCCATAGATATTTCCCTCCTCCCACACACTGAACCAGCTCATGTATCACTGTGTCGGTTGCTGGTTTGTTTAATGCAGGAAGTGCGGGGCATGAGCGGAACATGCGAGCCATTTCCGGTTTCAGTTAACAACCTAGGAAATGTTGTGACTCTGAACCAGAAAACTCTAGGTTGTTTCTGGTTTAAACAACTCAGAGTTAACTGAACAACAAAACGTGGGTTAATTTGGCTTTAATCCGTAAACAATGCAGAGTTTCCAGGTTCGCACATCACAAAGCAACCCAGGAATGGGAGTGTTCCTAGGTTGTTAATGAAAAGCAGAAATGGCTCACATGTGGCTTGCACAGTCTACTCACCCCCGGCAATTCCTGGGTTAAACAATCCAGGAATTGCCACCATGATGTGTGAACCAAGTCACTGGCATTGCATGTTCAGGACTCTTCTTTGCAAAGTAGGAAGGCAGTTTTCACCATGCAGATGCAAGTAGCTATCATGTGTTGCATGTGTATTAGAATCTGCAGTTGGCTTTATGGTGCCATCATCTTCCCCATTCAAAAGCTCAGGCATCTCCAAGCAGCATAATGCAAAACCACGCCATTGTTGCACATCATGCTTCTCATGCGAAAGATTTCTCACACCCATATAAACCTCAGTCAATACAACCAGAGTACTGTAGCAACCCCCCTGCTGCTGCCCTTCAGTTTACATATCCAGTCACCACTTTTCTCCCCCTGCAGATGTGAGAATATTTCCAAACTTGCTACTTCCTGTCCCAGACGCTTATCCTGCCCTTTTGGTATCAGGAACAGAAAATTTCAGATATTTCCAATGTTTCTAATTGATATTTTGTTTAATTTTATATTATATACATTCAGATTAGAGGTAATTCATTAAAGCAAGAGACAGGTAACATTCAACCCATAGCCTGTACCATGTCCTTTACCTTGGCATGGGAAGCCTGCACAATCTTTTATTTTATAGGATCTAGGAGAGAAAGGGTGTGTGGGGGAGGGAAGGTGGATGGAGCAATAGTTTAATTAATTGGACACAGGCCAGAAGCTGGTCATACATTGCTACCTCTGCACTAGAAGCAAGCATCAATCTACCAGGGATATGACTGAATGCAGGGAAAGAGGGCAGTAGAAGGACGTTTCACATATTATATTTTTAGGTGTACGCCAAATATGCTTCAAGGTGCGTCTTACTATTTCACTTTAAAAAGTGAAGTGTGGATGTTATAAACACTTTCCAGAGACATGAAGTCCACAATAATATGTGTTAGTCTTTAGGGTCCCACACATGAAGATCCAGCACAGGTTGCATGTAGCTCCATGCTGAATGTGCCATTGTTAGCAAACTGTTTCACATATTTGCTGTCACGTTATGTGTGAAATGGCCCTAATAATATACTCTTAAGGTCCCTCACTTTCCTGGCAGGCTACTTGTACCAGGGAGTGAGAGGTAGTGGGGCCAGTATCTCAGCTTCCACCTTCTGAAAAGAGAAGCAAACTTTCTGATACCGCTTTCTCCACATCTCTCTTTTGTCTCTAAATTGGCAACTGGGGAGGTAAGGAAGTAGGCAGCAACCTTTCATGGTGCAGGATTTGGCCAAGGTCCATCTAGTGGCTGACCTCCTGCACCAGGACTGGGCAACCTTTTTTGCCCCTAGGGCTGTATACATATTTACCTAGTGTAGGGCCTATATTAAGATAAATATTGCAAACCAGAAAATGGAAAAGAATGTATGCATGCGTACAAGCCTTACAGTTGTTTTAACAGGGCATTCTGGAACAAAACTGCAAAAAGTCACATTCTATCATTTTTCTCTGAATGCTTGAAAAACCACTGAACAGATTCACACTGTTCTCATCCCCAATACTTCTACAATGGCTGGGTTCACACAACATGGCAACACACGCTCAGGGTTCAGTATGGGTTGAGTGTTGGTTGTTGTTGTTGAATTGTGGGTTATTGTCTTGTGTGAACCCAGCTGCGCTAACAAACCATGGTTGGTCAGCCATGAACAACTCATGAAGAGAACCCATGGTTTGTTGTTGGATTGTGAACTGTGAGTTGTTTATAGTTAACAAACCATGGTTTGTTAGAGCTTCTGGATTTACACAAAACAACAACCTCTGGTTCAATGACAACCCACACTCAACCCATACTCAACCTTGAGTGTTGGTTGTCATGCTGTGTGAATTCAGCCATTGACTGTTTCCACAGCTACTAGCTTCTCAGGCACATTGCATGAATTTCCTTGAAGGCTACAGCAGCAGTGGAAGAAATGAGAAAGAGGCAATTATTATATTTCCCTTGAACATTCAGGTTAGTGAAGAAACTGGTTTCTGAGAAAACCGACTGGGTCCCTTCTAGTCTGCTACAGCCAGCAGAAGGGGACGCCAACAACATCCGCAGAATCAGCAATGCAGGTAAAAATGTTTATCAGTGTTCTAAAAGTTTTATGCTGCTCCCCTTTTAAAAATCAACCCAACTATTATTTTGTGCCCCGCCCATTCCTGAGCAACATGCAATTCCAGAGCACCTTTACAGGCTTAGTTTCTTTGTGAAGATAGAGAATTCGTGACCTGCTGGGGCTTTGTAATATTATTTTATTTAGAAATATACAGACTTAGCAGAGGGGAAGCAAGTAGACATACAACAAGCACAGACGGGTACGGCCAGAGCAGCATCAGTCTCTACAAGCAGTGGTGGCTCTCCCGTAAGCCCTCATTCCCACCCACCCCCCAATGGCGTCTCTAGCCACTTCCAAACTCTTAAACTTCTTTCTCTCTCTCTCTTTGCTCTAATTCAAACTGGGCAAACTGTCCCCCCACGGTTGAAGTTGATAGACCGTGAAGTCCCTTTCCCAGTTGTTTTTAAGGATATATATTAACCTAGGCTGACCATATGAAAAAGAGGACAGGGCTCATGTAACTTTAACAGTTGCAGAGAAAAAGGAATTTCACCAGGCGTCATTTGTATGCAATTAGTTCCTGGTGAAATTCCCTCTTCATCACAGCTGTTAAAGGTGCATGCACTATACTAGAGTGACCATATACAAAAGAAGGCAGTCCCCCTGCAACTTTAACTGTTGTGATGAAGAGGGAATTTCACCAGGTACGAATTGCATACAAATGACACTGGCTGAAATTCCCTCTCCTCTACAACTGTTAAAGTTACATGAGCCCTGTCCTCCTTTTCATATGGTCAGCCTATATTAACCTGATGGTCCATCAGCGGTCCTGATGGAGACGCCTGTTCTTCACCATGCCCAAGAAGGCTTGGCAAGAACCTAGGAAGTGAGGGCGCTCTCCTCAGTTGCAGAGGAGAGGACAGAGGGAGGGGAGGAATGGGAGAGGAGAGAGGGCTGTTGGTGCAACAATGTAGCTGCAAGGGCTTGGGCTTGGTTTCAGTTGAGGATGAGGTCCAAGATGGCAGTGGGGGCGGCAGCAATATCCTGTGCAAAACTCCACCAGAAAGCTGGAATCCTAAAAGTGGGTGGGTAACTGTCATATGGAATATACCCACGCCCAGGCATTTCCCAGTATCTCCACCAACAAGGCCATCATTACCAATACAGGTGCATTCTTCTTTCAGATGTCTACAGTGGTACCCATAACACCGCATCCACAAACTCTGGATTGGATGAGATCGAGCTGACCAGAAGCTTAACAACTGAGCAGAAAGCTGGGAGCTGAACGCACCTTGCTGCATTTCCTCAGGACTCCATCTTCTTCTCTGTTGATTGGCAGATGCTGGACCAAATCGCCTTTCCCAGAAGCTCTGACCTTCAGAATTCTGTGAAATTTCATCAGCACGAAATACATTTTTAAAACAACAACAACAACAACAACTTGATGAGCTAGGAAATCTGGAGGATAATTTAAGCTTCCAAGGTGTCAAAGCTATCTTAGTGTTTGACAAACACACCCACATCGTACTTTTCTGCACTGCATTTTTAGAACTATTGAAAGGGTCTTGCCTCAATTAGACTAAGAGCAGTGAATAGTCACTATGCTCTCAGCTTTGTGGATACAGTGGTTGAAGGCTGGATTATTTAAAGACAGGTGTTCAGATGCCCCAGATGACATTCTGTTGCAGAAACCATCTCAGATTCCTTTGTCTGCTTAGATCTGCTGCTCAGCCTCTCCTTGTTCTCCGTGACTTGATCAATGCGGGCTTGAGTATCTCAAGACAATCATGAGCGGCAAGAACAACAAAAATAGGTTGTGTGATGGTCAAGAAGATGCAATTCCTGAACCTGAGCCAACCGCTATGCCTTTGCACAACACGAAGGGTGTGAGAAGGTTTTGGCTATGTTCTTCTCTCTACAAGGTGTTTTGGGTGGTAGTTGGAAACAGATGGGCATCTTGTGAGAAAAGAATGGGATGAGCTTAGCAAAGACAAGGGGACAACTACTGCTGGCAGTTCTGGGATATGTTTGTGTATCAAAAGGGTGCCTAATTCCACCCCCCCACTCCCATGTGTGATTGAGGGAACACATCCCTTGGCCTTCGGTGCTGACAGTTCTGTCTGATGCTGCCATTAAATGTTTTACACTTGAGTAGAATGCATGTTAGACATTATCATACGCTGGGCTCCAGAACAGGATACAGCGCCCCTCTCCAAATATTTAATGCATCCCCATATGATGTCCCCAGTAGGTTTAGGTACTTGCAAATGGACCTACTGCTGAGGAGAACACGTGGTCATGTTAAAGATGTGTTGCCATGTCCCCCTAGTTTAAGAAAGACTGTGTCAACTCTCTGCCACCATGGACAATGTCGTGACGACATCATGATTCACAAGGAAGAAGGCACTTGTGAGTTCCAGGGGGGAAAGAAATATATAAGTATGTTTTGCATGAAGGCATTTTGATGGTGAACGGGAAAGTGAGGGTCCCACAAAACCACTGGTCCCACAAAGCTGCTAGTAGTGTAATGCGTGAAACAAATGTTGATCTGGGAATAGGGCTACTTGACGGATGCTGTAGGTAAAGCTGGTAAATGGAGAAAAATCCAGATAAAGTGACCCCACCCCTTCGCTTTTTTTTCAACGCCAAGCAGCTGCAGCACCACACCATCGGAGCGGTGTGCCCCAGGATGCTTAGCAATGGTACAAGGGATGCTGGGATGCATCTCTCAGATTGCATGCAGCTTGAGTGGCACATCAATCAATTTCTTGGTTCATTTGTGCAGTTAGGCTGGCCCTGGCCGCGCCATGGACAAAATCCAGAACTTAAGTGTTCTAACGATGGAAGGGCTTATTGCAGAAATACTTCTGTGCATAGCAATGCTGCGACTGAAATTATCTGCCGTTTCCCCAGGAAATCTGTCAACACTATAATTCAAATTTAAAGTGTCTGTTCTGTTCCCATTTGCCATTCTTATTATTGAGCATCTACAAAAAGTGTTTAGTATGCAGAATCACTATCCATCCATCCTTCCTGTGAAGAAGGGCACCCTTAATCCTGCTTTATAGATGGAAATATTAAGCTAAGAACTGGACTGCATGATCAGAAGACACACACTGGACCTGTTCGCATGATCGAATAAACCATGGTGGCACGTTTTAATCCCAGACGTGTACTGAATACCATTTACCTAATTACTCGCTGAGATGGCTTGTTGTGTTGTTTGAACTGGAGCAGCATGGTTTATTTAAGGGGGAAACAACCCTACAACAGACCATGGGTTATTTGAGGGTTGTTTCCCCCCTCAAACAAGCATGCCCCCTTAGTTCAGACAACACAACAAGCCATGCCTGGGCAGGTAATTAGGAAAATAGTGCTGGCATGCACCAGGGATTAAAATAAACCACCAAGGCTTATTTAAGCCACCGTGGCTTGTTTCATCATGCAAATTGGGTCACTGTCTGTTGTTGCTAGACTGTACGACTTTAAACTAATATGTGTGTATGTAAGTCCATGCAAATGCAGAACAGCAGGTAGAAAGCTAGTCTAAACTCTTCTCCCTGACATGCTAGCTTTTCCTGCAGGAGAGCATTCAAAGATTCAGCCCTTAACCAGCAAACTGAAGTGGTACAGTCCAATAACTAATTTGCCATGTGAGAGTACTGATCATGTGTTACAGCTCCTGGAGAGCATTGATTTCCCCACAGCTAGCCAGTACATGAGCTGGAGGGAAACTGAATCCACATATCCTGAGTATAGTTCTCTTATCTCTTGTCTTATTCTTTGAGGGCGAAATCCCTTTTAGGGCACCCAGAGTATGATGTTTTTAATTTATTCCTCACAGACACTTGAAGAGCTGGTTCACCCATGTCGCAACAGCAACACATTTCCTACCTACAGACTTGTTCAGTAGTTGCTTGTCCACATTCTCAGGGAGGCAGTAGGCAGCACATTGAAAATACACGGATATCTGCGATCACTGCAATTGCGACAGCCCAGTTTTCAGAGGTCACAACCAGCAGGAATTGCAGCCGCTGCGTGTAAACAGGTCTGCGTATGCTTCCAGTTCACACGCTATTGCCTCCTGGCAAATGTGGGTAAGTCTGAGCCAAAGAATGATTCGTGTGGCAAATTCAGACAGGTGGCCGCTTTTAATAAATTAGCCCCCCTCCCAGTGGAGGCTGGAGGCTCTGATTTCAGTGGGGTTGTGAGTCCATTCAGGATTTCAGCCGGAACTAAGTAGAAAGAAGAGGGGAAAAGGCACCACGACGAAGGCCCAAAAAAGAGAGGCCAGCTCTCTCGTTTATAAAAATATTCTTTCCTTTAGTGAATCCTTCTCGATGCTTGACACTTTTCAGATAAGCATCCTTCTGCAGGATTGACTTTGCAGCAATAGTACGAGTGATTTTGAGAGCGCAGTTCTTGACGGGGACGCCCAAAAGGAAAAGCTGAGGACGCCTTAGCTCCTGAAGAAGGATTTTTATCCGAAATGTGTCGAGCTTTTCTGAGAAGAATTCATTAAAGCAAAAAACATTTTTATAAGCGCCAGAGCTTCGCCTCTCTTTTTTTGCACTTTCAGTCAGGCCCAGCCAGAATTCTAAAGGAGCTATCCAAGGTCCTGAACCTATTTTGGGGCTACAGTACAGCACCTTGACTAGCTCCTTTAGAGCTCTGGCTGCTTTGGACTGAAAGGATTCACAGCCCCACTGAAAATCGGAGCCACCGGCCTCCTCCAAAGCTCTGTTTGTACATACTGTACTCCCAGGCTACTGGAAATTCCACTGAGGTGTCTTCTGGTTCCAGTCCTGAATTTATAAACTTTATAGCCGTTGCCATCTTTTCCTTCTCAACCCAAGGAGCCTAGAACTGAGAAACGTGACCATTTGTTTTAAGTGGAAACAGATTTTCAAAGCTACAAGAAAATGATCATTTTCTGCATATTTTCTACAGTGCTTTATGAAGCCATATTACACTATTCATTGCACATAACTGCACCAGTTCATGTTCCTGGTCCCTCTTGCTGGAGGTAAGGAAGAGGGTGCAAATATGTACAGGTTTGGTGCCCCGATTACTTTTTTAAAAAAAACTCAGCTAAAATGCTATATATCCATGTTGCTTCCGCTTCCCTAAATAGTGGAAAGTGAGTATGAGCTGAGAGTGGGATTGGTGAGAGATTTGTGTCTCTTATGGATTCTTATATAAACACACACACACAGATGCTAATAGGATTTCAACAGGGTCTTTGAACAGTTCTGTGCTGTTGTTTCCACCTTAACCCCATCCCTTTGTCCCTCATTTCAAAAATTTCATTTGCTGATAGAATTCTCTAGGCACAGCCAAACTGTAGACAATCTTTCTATGTGGTCGTCACAATTCATTAATTATTTCGGTAGCGCCACCTGTCTCACTCACTCTGTGTGCGTACTCTGTATTTTACGAAATAAATTACAAATCTGTTTCTTTTTCAACGTGTACCAGAATCCACACAGATAATAATACTGAGATGTTAAAAGAATTTACTCCCACTTCAAGACATCATGAATAATTTGGGTGCAGAAGCAGGGCTTCTTTGGGTACAGCTGATGCCATCCACATCCACTCTGCATGTTCATCTGTCTCCTTGAACATCTTTTCATGTCCCATAGTTGCCTGCAGCTATTTGCACATGACAAACCCTGGATCAAAATCTGAAATGTCAGGGTTCAGACAATTTTTAAAACACAGCTTTCAGAATATTTCCCCCCCCCCCTTAATCATCATGTCTAGTTTAATCCTAAAAAATTCCCACGCATGCTGATAATTGTATAGTAAGGGATATACCAAGTCCTCCTGTGCCACTAGTAACATCAAAGACAGTGATCTGCCAACATGACAAGGAATGGTATAACCAGGGGACTGTCTATACGTGTCCAAAGCTGCATGGTGTCTGCGAATCTGCACTGTGTCAGTGGTATGAACACACCACTCTCCTGTAGCTGCAGAATGCTGCAGAAGCTCACTGTCTCTTGGAGAGTTCATAGAATCATAGAATAGTGGAGTTGGAAGGGGCCTACAAGGCCATCAAGTTGTTACCGTTCCTCCTGATTGAGGAGTCTGCGCAAAGCTCTGAGAAATACCACAGTTTGGTTCGTCAGAACACAATCTGAAAAACACTGCATGACAGCAAAATGACACATTATGGATCACCGCCTTGAAAACAGGTTGAAAATGGTATATGGAGCGTGTCGTGGGCCCCAACAGTTGTCAATGCCATTATAAACCGTTATAAAGCAGCAGTGTAGATCCTGCCCTTCATTTTTCTTTTTGCATTGACCGTGTGCCTCTAAGAAACCAAAATCATAGGCAACCGGGGAGAAGCATTAATTTCCAGGCGGCTTCTACGTGACTTGCAAATGCTGAACATGATTCTCAAGAGTACAAAAAGAACCAAGGCCCTAATCTCTACACCAGTTTTGTGGTGTAGAACGGCTGACTGAAGCGTTCAGAGGATCACTATCACAATAATGCTGTGAAATGAGTTTTACTGTCCCCATTGTTATACCTTGGGCTGTCTAAATGCAGGGAAAGCCCCGGGGTGGGTGTGCGGTGGCGTTGCATCATATAGCCACCGTGCACCCGCCCCGGCATTTTCCGGCGAAGCTGCGGAGAAAAAAAAGTCAGGGAATTGCTTCAACTTTTTTCTCCGGAGCGAGGTATGGTGCATCCACCATCTATCCTTGTGGAGGTGTAGCCAGGTGGATGGCAAGCCCTGATTGGTCACTGTCCACCTGGGCAGAGGGCAGGAGGTGGGTTGGGTGAGCCTAATGGCTGCTAGAAAGCCTGCGCTGCCTCTCTGCATCTAGATTACTTGCTGCCACCCTGCAAGGTGGTGGAGCAGTTCCATCTCAGTGCTGTGAAAACACCCCCCTCCTTGTGTCACCAAGTGTAAGTTTAAGACTCGTGTGTTTTATTTTGAATCGATTTAGGGCATTAATACATACACACCCAGAGAAGCCTTCTGTTAGGTACGCTGAAGAACATTGAAAGACATTTGTGACTAGAAAGATATCATCAGCTGCTTTAAGAAGATACTTAAAATAATCCCATTCTGTATTTCTTTCAGCAGCTGCAGCTAGTACTGAAACTGCTGCTAAAATTCCTTCTTCTGCAATTGCTACATGGTCCAAGACATGTAATTCTTACCCATTTTCCATTTTGAGGGTAATGTTATTTGTAGTTTGTGGTTGCTGGAAGATAGGCAGAGGCAAATCACAGAAATTGCTCCCTTCTCTTCCCTCCTTTGTCGTATCAGGACTGAATGTATGAATGTATTACAAGATATGTGTGTGTGAAGCTGGACTTTCTGTAAATAGACCATTATGAACTGTAAGACCAACCCTTTGTTTTGACTTTATAAAAATTATAAATACTGTATTACAAAATTACTTGCAAAATGGATTTTTACCCCTTTTTTTCTTTTTTAAAAATAATAATACATCATGGAGTACAAATCAATCTACCTCACATTTCTACACAAAAGGGCTAAATGAGATATGACATTAATTGTGTAATTAATGTGCATGGTTTATTTTTATTTATTTATTTTGTTATAGAAATTGTACCTTAGCAGAGGCGGGGGTGCAAGGTGGGGAGCTTAACTTTTTCTCTCATGGCCACAATCCAAGCAAAATATCCTCTCTGAAACAAGTATTTGCATTTCAAGGGACACTTGAATTACACATAGTACAAATAAGAAACGCTGGTGCAGGAAAATATACACATTATGGATTGCTAGAAGTAGCTCTAATACACAACATTGTCCACTAGGGGGCTACATAATTCTTAGGAAACATCTAATCCTTTAATTAACATGACATGCCTAGATTTGGAACTTATTTCTCCTCGCAAAGGACAAAAGCAGCCTCTGACTTCCACTTTGCCATGCTAAATTCTGGCAAGGAAAGCTTTCCTGAGGACATCCAAGGTAGCTGGCTGCGGCAATCGTATTGCAACTGGCTTTTTTTTTTTTTGGGGGGGTAGATATTTCAGGCACAATCCTTTCTATGTTTAGACAAGGGGGGAAATCCTACCATTCCCAGCATTCTCCAGCCAGCATGGCTGGCTGGAGAATGCTGGGAATGGTAGGACTTTTCCCCCTTCATCTCTGTTCCAATTGCAGCTACCGTGAGAATTGATGCTTTTGTGGACAATATGAGAAAAAAGCAGAACTGTGTGATTCCATTCTGAAAATGCAGCGATTCTATAAAGGGGAATTAAGAGAAAAAGAAAAGACTGGAAATTGCTTGTCCCAGTGAGATACCCATGAATATGTGTTCCAATTGTCCCTAATTTCTAGTACCTATCCCTATTTTGCCTTTTTTTTAGCAATGTTGGCATGCCTATTTAAATGTTGTTAGTGTGCATACATGTATGTTAGAGTTGTTCAGGTTTTATTCCCCTTCCCTGTAGCTCTAGATAGAAAGCAAATTTCTGAGGAAAGGGTGGATGCCCTCTGACTCCAGAGCACATGCTTATAAGTATAGGTATGTACATAAGAAGTGTCCTTCTGGACCAGACTAAAGATCCTCCAGGCCTGGCATCTATTTCCCCACTCTGGCCAAACAAGGTGCCTCTAGGAATCCCAAAGCAGAGTATGGAGTAGTAGCCATCATCTGCAGTTGCTTGCTCCCCAGCAGCTGGTATTTAGTGGTATAATACCTCTGAATCTGGGAGATTCCATGTCACCATCATGACTATCAAGGCTCCTTCACATCGAACTTACGTAGTGTGATCAAGATTGGTTGTGCACTGAAGTTTGCAGATCTTTTCACAACATCGTCATCCTCCGAAGCTTCTCTCGCCGTTTTTGAGCTTTATTCTGCCGTGATTTAACTCGCTGAAAATGCAGTAACAAATGCATACTGCGATCAAAGAGCTGGTGTATTTCCGGGATAGCGCAATATTGCTGCAATGTTGCAGTGTCATCTGCTGGTTGTATAAATAGAGCATATGGAATTTCCCCACAAAGGGAATGTCCCAGAAGGGGGGGAAGGGGGAGGAATGTGTATTGTGCTCATCGTAATACTGGAAAGACTCTACAAGAAGAAAGCCCGGTAAGGATGCGGGATTTTTGCTTTAATGTAGAGAAGCCCAAAGTCACTGAGGGGACCCCATGAGACCCAAAATGCCATAAGAACCTCTTCCCTTCCACCTCTCCTCCTTGATAGCTTCCACAAACATTGCTGAGTTTCAGCTGTTCCATAATAAGGATAACCGGATCCACAGTGAGATTAAGCAGTCATAAGGGTTTACGACTCTTGTTATTATTGATGGTGATGAAGAAGAGACAACAATTATGATTAGTTTACTAATCCATTTTGCTTCTGAAGCTACCGCAGAACAGGCTATTCCAGAAGAATGAATACAGTAAAAAGAAGTTTGAAGAAAAAAAGTCAACACCAATATACGATTTATTTATTTATTTATTTATTTATTTATTTATTGCATTTCTATACCGCCCAATAACAGGAGCTCTCTGGGCAGTTTACAAAAATTTGATTTCAAAGCCTTGAAATAAAATAATGTTTTGGGGCCTGGTTGGGGCTTGCAGTAGAGCTTTCTGGGTCCAGGATAGAGCCAATAGCAGCTCCAGGACAGAGTAGACACAGGGAGCACATGCATTTTTCTGGGGCTGGGTCAAAGCAAAAGAAATTGGGAGGATCCAGGGAGCACAGTCAATGGTCTTTTGACGCATCCGGGATGAATCTCAGCACAGGTTTGGATTAAGAGTCCAGTGCAAAATTGTCTTAGTCACCTAGGGTGCACAACTTGAAATTAAAACAAACACACAAATAAATAAATAATGGCTGTGATGGAAAGAAAGTCCTTTGCTTTTCTGATAGCTGGCCTGAAATAAAAATCTATCCAGGCTGTTTTGGGGAAACCCTACTCATAGTGAGGAAAGAATATACACTGGGAGTACTCATGGGTTTATTAAAATTATGCAGGGGTGTCCCTGTTTTGAATTGTCAAATGATGGTGGGTATGCTGTCATGGCCCTCAAAGGCATTTTGGGAAACACCACAAGCTATTTCGCCTTCTCCTTTTTGTTTTCTTCAATCCAGCAGATTATCTGGAACAGTCTGTTTGCTACTGAATCCCCATTCTCATGCTAGACCAAGACAATCTTGCGTGCTTCCACTTTCAGTTCCACCAACATTTTTTTGCACTTATTCACATGATTCAAGGACGTCTTTCCCACTCTCTCTACTGTTTTGCATGTGATTTATCGGCTGCCAGCATCCTCCCAAATGTTGCAGTTCTTCAGCTGAACTTCCCCTTAGCTCACAGCTCTTCAGAAGGAACAGCAAACAACTTGGCTTCCAAAGGAGTAGTCAAGTGAACCTGTTGTAGGGAGAGAAACGTCAAAGATTCTTGTGACGCTAAAGAAGACTGGTGCACCTGCCCTAGTCCACGAAAGCGTCTAGCACCACAATAATTGTGTTAGTCTTTGAGGTGCTACTAAACTGTTCTTTATTTTGGTCTCCGGTCACCATGAGTTGGCAGAACCAACTGGTGGAATTTCTTCTAATTACAGCTTGTGGTGAGTAGACAAACGTCAACTCTTATCACTGTATGCTATCAAGGTGTGTTGGAGTTATGCAGGCAGGCAAAAGAAGCTTGTAATGAGCAAATTACTAGTTCTTCTGTACTTTGAATTGTGCTGTGCAATTTTCAGCAGGGACAGCTTGTCAAATGTCATGCAGTTTAATTGATGTCCTTCCAAAGGGGTATAAATATCAGAGAGTTCTTGCATGCTGTTTGTTGCTTTCTCTGCTATGGAATCTTCGGTGGAGAATCTGGCGAGAGGAATGCGTTTGGAGGCAACACACTTGCTCCTGCATGGCTGTGTCGATTCCTGGGTTGTTTAAGCCAGTAGTTGGCGTTACGTGTGAACTGTATAAGCTTCTTCCTGTTTTGTTTTATATTTTGTACCAATGACTCGTATTCAAGATAGATATGGAGTTAGTATCAAACTGCTGCAAGAATTATACTTTTAAAAATACTGGAACGATCCCAAGAAACCAAACACAGAGGAGTTGATACATAGGATCTGCAAGGTAATCACCATGGCCATCATGACAGGACCGGGAGAGGGCTTTTAGATCTAATTGGCAATTCCATTCTGATCACTCATGTGAATCACTGGGATCTCACTGTTTAAATGTAGTAACATAAAAGCAGTACAATATTAATAACAACATAATTCAATAGAAGTGGGCCTGATCCAGCCAAAGTTAATCACTTCTCAGTCCCATTGATTTCAATGGGGGGAGTTAAGCACATGCTTATCTTTCTCCTACCAGAATCAATCTTTTTCTGCACACCAGCAGATCATGCCCCAAACTGCAAGTGGGAAATTATGTAAGATAAATTTATAAGATAAATGTGTCCAAAGAGGTCTGAGGTGAGGGCAAAGCATGTGATGAAGAATGGTACAAAATTCCTCTTCGAAACGAGATTAAACCTATTCTTTGTTCATTTACAGCAAATTTATTCTGCAACGGCAAAGCACTGGATAATGAAAGGCAGGTCAAGGCAGCTCTGAAATCCACCTCGTTCCCACCAAGAGTTTTGTTTTCTTGGTTGCTGACTCCTGTCAACCAACTAATCACCACTCTTCCATACAGTCAGTCAGAAACTTCAGCCACGGTGTTAAGCCACGGCACACAACCAGTCAACCAAATAACTCATTCAGTGGCAGCAGCTAAGATAATAACAACAGGATCAGTACGACCAGTCAACCAAACTGCAGGCCAACTACAGGCAAAAACTGCAGTGGCTTCTAAGGTGACATCTGCGAACCCCACACATCTGTCCAGTCAAGCTACCATACATACAGTGGTAAAAACTACAGCTGCTGCCAAGAGGACAGCTATGCAGACTAAACCACCAGTTGACCAGACAGGGATTCATAGAGCAGTTACTCAGAGGACAACTGCAAAACCTGAACCACCAAGGAGCCAGAAAATGTCCATTCCTGTCCAGCCAGCAACTACAAACAATGCAAATGAGACTATATCGGAGACAACCGACAAGCACCCGGCATATCTGAGTAAAGAAACAACAACTAACAGAGCAACACCCCACAAGAATGTGACATCTGTTATGACCACTGCTCCCTTGCCAACAGCTCCAGTTGGGCCTACCCTCCGACCTAAACCATCCCCAGCTGCAACTGGAGCTTATAACGTTTCTAATGGAACTGCAGATTGCATTAAAGCCTTAATCGGCTTGACAATGATCGTTAAAAAGAGAAATACAGTAAGCTGCAAGTCATCCCCCCTTTCCCGTTTCTAAATTTCCTCCTTTTTTTGTTTGTTTGTTTGAAAGATCTAACGTGAAATCAGATTAATCCTGGAAGTTTTAATCCTAGGTCCTGAAAGCTATTTTAGAAACACCCCCAGATTCATGGGTTCATACAACATGCTTACCCCCCACCCCAGAGTGGGTTGTTCTTGAACCATGGGTTATCATGTTGCCTGCACACAGTGGATCTGTTCAGAAGAGACTTTAAACCATGGCTTTAACCACGGTGAATAAGGCTTTTTGCTGGTGGTGAAAGCTGTGGTTTAAGGTGTCTTCTGAACAGGGCCAAGTTGTTTTCCACAGGGTTGCTCATTAACCATGCAATATGGCTTGTTAACCACTTTGAACAGCCCAACAACAAACCATGGGTTCTCAAGGTAGGTTGTTCCAGAAAAATAAACCACACCGCATGGTTAACAAGCCACCCTGTGGAAAATGTGCTGTGTTCAGACAACACATTAAGCCACCCTGCAGAATACATGCTGCGTTCAGTCAACATAATAATCCATGGTGAGTTAGTGGGTTGTGTGAACCCAGCCAATGTCAGACATGTCATTGATCAGATGTAATACCAAATCAGGATAAAGGAGGTTGTGGGGAGGGACTATATGATCCCATGGTTCACATCACTACTCACATTCCCTTGCTGCCCATTATGCCTTGAACGTCCTCTGTGTGACCACCTCACTTAATTCCTCTAAGTGTCTCCTTCCTGAGAAGCCTTTGTATCATCCCCATAGGGAGGGGCCATGACTCTGAGGTAGAGCACCTGCTTTACATCCAGAAGGTCCCAGGTTTGATCTCCGACTTCTCCAGGTAGAGCTAGGAAAGAATCCTGCCTGAAACTCTGGTAGCTGGCTAGTGTCAACAATACTGGGCTAGATGGATGAATGCTCTGACTTAGCATAAGATAGCTTCTTATGTTCATATGTAGCCCCCTATACCTGTTTCTAAGCCAAGGTATGTGCAATTGAAGTAAGCTTATATTCTATACCTGCTTACTCATGCCTCTATTTTTTCCTTTCTCTGTTGTTTTGTGGGATTCTTTTAGGGCTTCTTTAAATGAGTGATTTATAACACACTCATGACTGGCCACTCACAGAAGTTAGCAGGTCATTTTGACAACAACGTGAGCCTCCTGTGTATCTCCCACTCCTTCCCTTTGTTATTCCATTTAAAAATAAGCCTCAAAAAACCTGATTCTTCTGAAATATGTTGGGATTTCCTGCTGTGTACAGTCGAAGTTGTGCTATAAAATGCCCACTAGAGGGTGCTGTGTCGTTGAACTATATGGGCTGGGAGGTTTTAAATTACAGGCCACATGGTTGCTGCTCTCTTCCTGTGTAATTCAGCTAGTCTCAAATGCAGAAGAGAAGCAGGAAGCAGAGCGATGGTAAGGAATTGTGATTTCCCTTTAATCTACAAGGCTTCTTAGGATGTATATCCCTTTAGGTAAGGCTTCTTGTCATGCCTCTCTTTTGCAAAGTTCTGTAAAAATAAATGGTGTAATAATAATAATAAGAAGAAATCAGGCTGGAATTCATGCATTGATTTTATCTCCCTTATACAGAGTAGCTTAGAATATTTTAATATTGATCCGAACGCCACCCACACAACAGGAATGTGTGGAATTCGGCTATCAACTCTAAACATCTCATTTCACGGTGGCTTCATACGTTTTACTTTTACCAAGGTAAGCATTTCATCAAAGGTGACTATTTTGGGATCCAGGAATTTTTCAAGGTAGATGCCCAGATCCATTGCCTTATTCATTTATAATGTTTATTTCCCACTTTTCTGTGTGACAATTAGTGGGAAGGAATATATAACAACATATAATAAGATTATCTTAAAAGAAGAACCTATGAAGGCTCAGGATGGATGGGATGAAAATGATGGCTAATCTCCATTCCCAGGTTTTAAATATCGCTGTTACTGCTGGTGATTCTGATGTGGATGTTTCCCTTCTCCATTTCACCATTCCCTTAGCTTCCCTCTTAATTCTGTGTAGCAATCACATGAATGTTGCGCTTCACCTCACCAGCTGTCCATTTTGTTGGGCCTATAAAAGCAAGGAAGGAGGGATGTTGTAGTTGCCTAGCAACTGCAGAGCCAACTCCCTGCTGTATTTGAATTGAGTTGGAGCGTGGATCACCAACGTGTTTCCTTGGGGGGGGGGGTGCATTTGATGATATAGTAAAGGGCAAGTGGGACCCACAACAAAGAGCCTTTCTACATGAGGCATTTATTGTGTGCTCATGATTCCTCACTTGCGGTAGTTTGTGGGTGCTTTGCCTGACATTATTATCCTCCAGGGCCTCTCTTGTGCTTTGCAATCATTTAGCATTGCTGTTATTTCTAATGAGTAAAGTCTGGTATTTCTGTGAATAGCAGCATGAAACCCTGGGTATTTGTGCAATTCCGCTATGCCACAGCCCCACCTAGTGGTTGTGTAATGGAATATATAGAAGGCAGATAATGAAAAACCCCAGGAAAAAAATGTGTAAAGGATCATAATCGCACAAAGAAATTGGAAGCAGAAGCCTTGGTAAAATAGTGGGTTAAAATCCTCATGTAGAAAAGCACAAAATGTTGCAGACTTGTGGTGTGGAATGATCCTTTTCTGTGTTCCAGTCAGCCATGTCCTCCCCCATGATAATCCATTCCATTTCCCACCACCCTACCCCTGGTTTTCTATACCCCACCCCCATACACACAGTCTGTCAGCATTCTGTGGGTTCTGTAAATCTTTCCATAAAGTTTTTTTTGTATTACTGCAAAACTTGGGGTTTCCCTGAGCCTGCTGATACCCCTTTCTTGTGCATGATAGTGCCATGTAAGTAACCCAAATTCGAGGATGGTTTTGCTATTAGTATTACATAAATTGGAAGACCTTGACCCCGCCGAGTGGCCAACTTGGAGTGGTGACACCACTGCCTCTACACCCCAATTTTGCCTCTAGATTGACTTTGACAAGCTATGGGGCAGACCCAACTCAGGTTCTTTTAGTTCAGGGGAGAGCAACCTCTGGCCTGTGGGCCTAATCCAACCCATGCTGGGGCCCAAATCAGCCTGCAAAGGGTTGAGCACCCTGTGGGCCCCAAACCCTCCTCAACCCAAACCCAGACCATGGGGGAATCTCCCTCAAAGGGTGAGTGGAGCTAAGAAGAATCCCTTTCGTATCTCTGCTCTCTGATCCGAAGTGCATACAAAAGATGTCTCCAGGTAGGGCTGGAAAAAAATCCTGCCTGAAACCCTGGAGAGCCACTGCCAGTCAGTGTTGAATACTGGATTAGATGGATTCATGGTCCGACTCAATGTAAGGAATATTTCCTAGCCTGTCAAACATTTGGACCAGGGAGAGTCAGGTTCAAATCCTCACAGAATGTCCTCAGACCAGTAACTCACTTGACGTGCATGTCATACTTCAATTCCTGGGTCATTTAACCCAGTAATTGCCAGGGACGACCACGCTGCCTCCCACAAGTTTGTCATTTGCTCTCAATTAACAACCCAAGAACCATAAACAACCCAGAGTTTCCAGGTTTGCATGTTACGAAAGAACGCAGGTTCCTGGTTGTTAACTGAAAGTAGAAACAATAAGCACAGGGGAGGCAGTGAGCTCGTCACTTTGCTCATCCGTAGCAATTTCTGGATTAAACAACCCAAAAGTTGAAGTGTGACATGGGAACCAGGTCGTTCTTTCTCAGCCTAACCTGAAAGTTGTTGTGGGTATAAATTATGGAGGAGAATCTTATATGCCATCCTGAGATCTTGGGAGGAAGGGCAGAGTAACAAACAATAAAATAAATAAGCAATAAGTGCACAGTCTGAGTAAAGTACAATATTTTCTCAAGGTCAAAAATGCTGCCTTTTGCAGATGTAGAAAATGTGATATCCCTGCAACAGAAACAAAATACTGAGGTGGGGCAGAGTGAGGTGGAGTGGGACAGAGGTTGTGTGAGCCCATGTCATTTTCTCAACAAATGAAGGGGGAAATGTGAACGGCACAAAAGCTCATTGTATTGAAAGGGCCCTTGTCTCTCCCACCAACCTGACACACTAATTATCAAATAAAGTCTCAGTTTCATGTGTTTGCTCTGGCTATATTTACTCCTTTACCCATAAGAGTGCAACCTTATTTAACTGAAGTAAGATCTTTAGAAACTATTGTTCAGTTGAGAGTCACATAGAAAGGTTTCAGTGAAGAAGCTGAGGTAAAATGTGAGTTAACTAACCCCTCCCCACACCCTCCAAGAACAATGCAGCTAATGGTACCTCACTGTATAATTCAACCCTCTCTTTGAGATAAGTGTCCAGAGGTTGTTGAGGCTCTTTGAAATATGAGCAGATATGAACTTCACTGTCAGATTTCCCCATGTGAATGTTTACTTTTCCAAATCTCAGAGACTTGATTCTTATTAATTAACGCTGTGCCTCTCCATTAACTTGCAGCCAAGTAAAAGAAGCTTCTAGAAAAGGCTTGGTTAGGAGCAAGTGGCCTGACCCGAAGCACCACTAAGGGCTCACTCCTATGTGTGTTTAGACAAATGAAAGTCACAAAACTCCCAGCAACCCCCAGACAGGCTGGGAATTGCTGGGAGTCCCCCACCCCACCAACCCCTGTCTAAACATGCATAGGATTGTGCCCTAACTGACTAACGAAAAAAATTAACTGACTTTTCGTGGTGGTGTCTAATTTTTTATTTTTACAGCAGGCAACCTCAGGCATTGGAAACCACTTTTCAGATTTTTTTCAGATTCAAGAAACCCCTCTAGAATCAGGATTGGGCCAAAGCAATTTCACACCTGAGCCAGAAAATCTCAGTGGTCTGCATCATTTAAAAATAGACAACTTAATTAAATCACTATTTGCTGCGCTTTAATGGTGTTCTGAATCTGCTACCTAAAATGGTAGCCAAGTGGCCAAGTGCCCTACTTTACAGAGAGCAGTCATCTATTTGAAGGGATGAGGATAGTCCTGTATTTAAAGATATTTCTGTTTGAGGGGCTGTCCAGTAGTCCACATCTGGTTTAAAGATACAGACTGGATTCGGACAATATGATAACAAATGGTGGGTTAAATAGTCAATGGTGGGTTAAATATGCAACGGTTGGTTATTGTCAGGACTTTTTCACACCACGGTTGGTTATTTGGCTGAAATAACCATTGCAAATAACTAACGCTCTGCAGAGTTGGTTATTTGAACAACCATTGGTTTTCGTCTCATCTGTCAGGCACTGTTGACTATTTTGTCGCACACAGTTGGTTATTTTTGGTGACTACAGAGTGCCCTGGCAAGAGCAACCAAAGCAGTGGCTGCTGCTCTAGTCCAGCTGGCAGAACTTGCAATGGCTGATGGGATACCAGCAGGAGGACTGAGGAGGGGAGAGAGGGAGGGGGACGTGTCAATCAAATGCACTGTTGACAATTAGTCAACTCGAAGATGGTCTTAATCCACACCACAGTTGATTATAATCATGTCGTGTGAAGAGTAGCCCCTCGATAATCAACTGCGGAGTTGACTATTACCCCACCATTGACTATTGTGTTGAATGAATGCAGCCAAAGAGGGATAAGGATGGAGAGCAGTGACCTTGAAGTTGCCCATCAACAATTATTAAGATTGAACTGGTACACACGTCATCTAGTCACAGTGTTCTCCACTATAGTGAGTTGTATTTCTATTTCAATTATAGCAACCAAATTTGCATATTAGAATATGCAAATTTTATGCGAACTAGCATCCTCTTTGGCAATTGCTTCTTTTTTGGCAGTGCAAAAGTGGTCACCCTGACCATCTCACTTAGCCTAACGGCACTGCCTTGGAGAAAGGATTTGCAGTTATGTGGGAAAAGGTACCTGTCCTTCCCAACCCCTCTCCAAGGTTCTTGAGGGGCATGGATACACTGTGCACCTGGGAACTGCTCTTCTGGATGTTTACACCATACTTCCTTACAATGGGACATGCATGGCTCACATATTTCAGTCCTCTATTAATAGCAAATACTCTTCGCAAGCGGTTAACACAAAGGAAAGTTCCCTTCTGTGTATTAACGGAGGAGATGTGACGCCGTAAAAATAAATAAATCTCAGTTTGTCTCCATTTAATTGCCTACATATAAAGCTGGTCATGATCCATCTATGAAGCAAATATTGTGTTTTCTAAATTCTAAGAGGTGATCTTGGAGAAAAGTACAGTCCGTCCTTTCTTTTTTCTTATTTACAGAATGGAGAGGTATACTATGTCAGTGTGATTGAAGCCAATTTTACAGTACCCTCTGAAGGTAAGTGCTATACTTTCTTCTTTTTTCCTTTGGGCGGTTAGCAACTTGGATTCCACTCCATATCAGGCATTGTGAAAGCCTGGGAAATCTCTCTTTAAGACTCTGGAGTTAATGGTCTTAGACACACTTTTTAGATGAAAATATGTATTATTTCACTCAGTTCACAATGTGGTAAGCCAGCCCTGCTGCATTTGAAGGCCATCTTGCTCATTCCACTGAGTGGGGTCCTAGAATTCTTCCCCAAAGTCTGACCCTGATGGCACCACTGGCCAAAGTCAGTGGAGGCTGGTGGCTCTGATGTCAGCGATGGAAGTGAATCTGCTCTGGGTTTCAATCAGAACCAATCAGAGTTCTAAAGGAGCTATCTAAGGTGCTTCTTATAATGTTCTGACTGAAACCCAGAGCAGATTTACCGCCCTGCTGACATCAGGGCTGTCAGCCTCCACTGGCCAAGGTGCTTGATTACAAATCCCCTCAAAGTCACACCTGGTATTTATTCATCACTGAGCACAATGCAAAGGAAGTTAGACACGTTGCTTCAGCACTTAATTGTGTGCATATTCATTTAAAATGGGGCCATAGGCAGATCTATCAATCACACTTAACATATATACATATAGTACATTCAAATGTTCACAGTGGCTCAATTCGGACGACACGATAGTCAATGGTGGGGTAATAATCAACTTTACAGTTGTTCAACTAGGGGGTACTCCCCACACAACATGGTGATAAATAATCAATTGTGGTGTGGATTAGGATCAGTGCTGAGTTGACCACGGCAGCATTCGGACGACACAATAGTCAAAACACCTGACAATTGTTTCCCCCCCCCCCAGTTGCTTATTGTGTTGTCCGAATTGAGCCAGTATTTCACATATATATTATCTTGCCACAATCCTGTATTTTTATTACCCAGTATTATTATTACCCAAGACTTCTTGATTCATAACTCTGTCTCTTATCCATTGTACTATATCAACTGTCTACACCCACCCACCATTTTTTTCTGGGCTGTGCTTATTTTAACCAGACCGATAAATAGATAAATAAAATTGGATGCACTCAAGATCAATTTAAGGCATATTTGAACTCAGTGGAACTTGAACATACTTCTAAAACTCTTATATTTCATTGACTTCTGAGAAGCCAACTCTCTGTGGAGTTAGCAGGCTGTCCATTCCCTGACTAATCTTCCAGTAAGAATCAGAAGTAGATAGACGCCATTGAATAGAGTTGGACATTTTTCTTAGTAAACATTCAGAAATATTGTGCTGTGAGGCATTAAAAGGTTGAACTAGACATATCATTAAACACATGATTGCATCACGTCTCATATTTTACTTCTAAATTAGGATGAGCATATGGAAAGGAGGACAGGGCTATTGCATCTTTAACAGTTACAAAGAAAACAGAATTTCAGCAGGTGTCATTTGTATGCATGCAGCACCTGGTGGAATTCCCTCTTCATTACAACAGTTAAAGCTGCAGGAGCTATACTAGAGTGACCAGATACAAAAGATGGCAGAGCTCCTGCAGCTTTAACTGTTGTGATGAAGAGGGAATTTCACCAGGTGCTGCATCCATAACAATGACACTTGCTGAAATTCCCCTTTCAGTATAACTGTTAAAGATACAGGAGCCCTGTCCTCCTTTCCATATGGTCACACTATCTAAATAAAGATCAGGGTTGGGACCATGATATTTGGAGAGGGGGGTTAACTCTCCCCCCAATCCTGATGGAAATACCCCTCCCTCTCAGTTTCTACTAGCTGAAGGGGTGAAGGTTCCATTGGCACCAATGGAAGCTTCCTTCCTGGGGCTAATAGCAGCTGGGGGGTGGGGTCATCAGGATTGTAGTGGTAGGGAAAGGGTTAATCCCATCTCCTCCACCCTCTCCTGCACCACAGTCCTGATTGCCCACACATCTGTTATTTAGAAGATTTAAAAAATTAGACACATTAAATGCACTCATGCACTTATCATATCTAGTTTAGTTTGGACTGAATTCTTCATGAAGTTACATAAATGTTTAATAACCATTTGGTTATTAATTGACGCAGCGGGAGAAAGTTTTGGAAAAAGAGGAGCTAAATGGCAGCTGATCTCAAGGGAGTGATCCTCACTGTCTCACCTCTCAGCTGTTGCCAGGTGGAATAGCCACTAAGAGCTCGAGGAGAGGAGGGGATTTAGGGCTCAATCCTATGCATGTTTAAACAAGAAAAAAAAGTCCTACAACTCCCAGCATTCCCCAGCCAGCAAAGTTGACTGGGGAATGCTGGGAGTCATAGGACTTTTTTTCCTAACGAAAGATGCATAGGATTGTGCCCTTAAAAAATTATATGCTGTCATTTGCAGAGCACATGACCTCCCAATGTCCCTGCTTATGTGTAATTCATCCTCCCAAAACAGGCTTGGTAGCACAGCTTATACAGAACTGATGCTTGATTCATAGGACATAGCTCAAGTTCCACAGTGCCTGCTGATATTTCAGCCAAGGAAACAACTTCCAACAAAATAATTTTAGCATTTCTATTTTTCTGTGTGCTTCAGGTTCACTGTACAGTGGAATTAAAACCGGCAAGCTCTTTTCAGCTCCAGTGGGGAAATGCTTTAAGTGTTTCAGCATGCAAACCATGGACATGGCCAACAATTTTCAACTGCTGGTTGTCAATTCCCAACTTCAAGCCTTTGATATCATTGGCAACCAGTTTGGGAAAGGTAAGTAGGTGTGCCATCATTGAGCTCACGTGATCGATTTCCTGTCAGTGTGTGGGTTTATGTATGTGCGTCCATGTCTCTGGGTGATGGTTCTTTGGACACAATTTAAGGTATGTCAAATACATGGAGGAGGAAGGTTGATTCCACTTGCTACCCTACACCTTGTACATTTAGCCAAAGGTCTGAACAGCCTGCATGTATACTATGCGTGATCAGGTACCCTGCGTTTAGTAGGCTTTCTGGTCACACAGGAAAAACTAGCGCATGTATAATCTGTAGGCTTTTATCCACACAGCAGGCACAATACAGATTCCCATCTCTTCACTGAACATGTGAAAATGGATAGTTCTTTCTTATAAGAAAGAATCAGAGAGCTAGTCTACTGTCCTTAGATCCTAGTATGTCTTGTCCTAACCTAGTAGCCTATGGGGCACAACAGGGCAGCAAGGCAGGCCAGAGTTGCAGAACTACAGAGAACTCCAAGTCAGTAACTAGCTCTGACCAAACCTGAAGGCTTTTGTTCTTCCTGATAAGCCTCCTAGGCTCTATCCCTTGCTCAAGGAGTAGAAGACCTAAAGGGGAAGTCCTACAGCCGGAAGCCTTATTCTTCCTCCTCCTTGTTAATTCCCTCTCGGCTGGTTACCTGCATTGACTGTCTGACATTGAGAGGGACTGTTCCTCAGAGAATGCAGACTCAAAGATTCTTAACTCTGGAAGCCTCAATTCAGGAGTCCCTGGCCAAACAGACTCTGACACACCCAGCCATATGTATCCAGCACCTCTGCATCTGGTGCTGTTAACCTGGGTAGGGAAGGATTCCTTCCATGTAAAGTGGAAGGGGGGTTATGATAAGGAAGGTCCCTGCTCATGCTGAGTCTGACCACTGGTCTCTGTAGTCCAATAT
Source organism: Anniella stebbinsi (assembly GCA_029215795.1). NCBI lineage: Eukaryota > Metazoa > Chordata > Lepidosauria > Squamata > Anniellidae > Anniella > Anniella stebbinsi. The sequence continues at coordinate 356,663,882 of JARDYH010000002.1, read as the reverse complement.
TGTATACTCATACTTGTAGTAACTCTCCACGGTTTCAGGAAGAGTGAGTTCCCCCCCCCCCCCACTCTTGCTACATGAGAACCTTTCAAGTTGAGATGCCGGCTAAGGATTGAATCTTGGACCTTATACATGCATAGCACATGCTCTACCACTAGGCCATAACCACTCCCAAATGGATTGCAGAGCCACGCCAGAGTATCTAGAACCAGGCAAGAACAGTCAATATGTCAAATGCTCAGGAAGAGGGCAGATCAGTATCTCAGAGGCAGGATGACAGCTGGATACCAGAGAGGGAGAACTAGGCAATCTCCTTTCACTGCATTGTTTCCCAGACTGAAGAAATTAATCAGTGAGTATATATAGCCCTCAGCAGCACCAGATTGGTCTTCTAGCATCATCTGGCCTTGCAAGCCAGGAGGATCATGGGCTTTTGTAGCAAACTCCCAGCTGGAATGGCCTATAATTCTCTCTTCTGAACAGCACCCGAGGTGGAGTCCAGACCTGATGCACAGGGCTGCTATTGATCTGAAATGGGCCGTAGCTTGATGGCAAAACACACAGCTACAGGGTCTCAGGTTTAATCTTTCGTCGAAAGACTTGTAAACTGCCACATAAGAACTAACTTTAAAAGGAAATGTTGCCTTCCATGAGTATGCAGAGCTTCATGTCAGACAATTAAAACTAGCCCTAATGGCAACTCTACAGATAGCACCCACAAGGTTTTGGATCATTATCAGTAGCTGTATTCTACTGAGCAGAAAACTGCTGTGAAAGCATATGATATTTGTGTAACAGGCTCTAACATCCTGACTTTTAATTGCAGAAGAAGAGTGTTCTCTTGACAGAAACAAGAAAATTATTCCATTTACGTTGGGCCTCAGTCTTGCAGGATTGTTTGTCATTGTTCTCGTCACCTGTGCGATTTACAGAAGAAAACCAATCCGAGGATATGATCGTATCTGAATCATGAATTTTTACTTAAGAGTGTGTGCAGCAGTATATAAAAAGGTCGGGAAGAATGGGAAATTCTGCTTTTGTTTTCTACAGTTACAGTTACAAATTGATTGTGCTGTGTATTTCAAGTTGCTTTTTCCAGCTATGTACAGTTGAAAGCCAACTATTATTTTGTTATTATTTCTACGTTCATATTCTGTTTTCTGCCTAAACAAGAACTAGCAGTTACCAATATAAATATCTTGACTTTTAATCATGGCACTTTTACTTAATCAAAAGTTAATCAGGCAGTGTGTAACATTAAATATACATCAAAAAACACAGATGGCAGGAGCCATCTTCAAAGAGGCCTTTATGAATGCCTCTTCTGAAACAGAGGCCCGGGTTCACCATGAGTGATTCTTTGGTTAACTCTAGGTTGTTTATCCCCTAAACAACCTAGATTCGGATCAGATCAGGAACAAGGGGTTCATTGATTGTTCGGATCTTTTCCCGCTCACAGCCAGTGTGGAGATAATCATGTCAGCTGCCTCTCTGAGGCCAGAAAAACGACCTTGGAGGAGGAAATGGGGTGTTCTAGCAGGCATGGAGGGGAAGAGACTGGAGAAGTCAGGATATGAGTTATCTTGAGCCTCCTCCAGCCTTCTTTTCTTAAGTGCCCTCGCTAGACAGGCTAAAAAGCCAGTCTAGGTAAAAAAAACACCCAAGACGGAGGACAGGGAGGGAAAGATCGCCTCTACTGCTCCTCCTGCCCTGCTAATTTCAGCCTGGTAAAGGAAGGGAAACTTGGAAGCCTCTGAATTTGGGGGCTTGGAAGTGGCGAAAGCGCAATCAATAGGACTGTGCCCTTGATTCACTCCTATGCAGAAAAAGTACGGCACCTGGAGGCAACATTGCAAACTGATTCACCACATCTGACACTTTGAGCCTATGGTTGCCTCTACAAGAGGCATTTAAAGCTCTTTCAAGGCGCATTAAATTTTTTACCTCTACAAGAACGGAGCGCAAATCGGGCGTAGAGGCGCTTTAAACATCCGATTATGCGCATTATCGAATGCGCGTTAAACCGCGAGTTTTAATTTGCGGCGGGAGTTAATGTGCCTTACCACCGTGTAAACATGTGATTCTCTGCATGTCAACAGTTTAAAGCACATTTCAGTCCTCCAGTAATGTGCTTCGCTGCCTCTCGTACAGAGGTATTAGGCGGAATGCGCTTCTGCAAATATGCGCATAATTGCCTAACCATGCGTAAAGCCGAATTCTTGTAGATGAGGCCTATATCTACACTACTGCTTTAAAACAGTTTATAACAGTTTGGTTTAAAACTGTTATAAACCGTTTTTAAAGCAGTAGTGTAGATAGGCTCTAGGATGCCCTACCACCGACTAAGTGCATTACATTACATGCACACAGAAGCCTTTCTGAAACAACAGTAAGAAGAAACAGAGCCTTTGCTCGGCTGCTCAGGGATTCTCAGACTGATACATGGGATACCTCCTCCCCTTTCTCTGGCTGTGGGGGCAGATCCTGTCCTCTAACAACACTAGGGGTTTTCCCAGGCACTGTTAGGTGGTAGTCACAGGTGGCCCAAGACAAGGCCTATCAGGCTGGCCTCACATCACCACAATCTTGCAACCGCCAGGAACAGTAGCAAGCAGCTTTTCCCCTTCTACCGCTTAGAGGTGATTCACATAGGTTATTTCCATACTGGAAAAAAAAACAAGTACAATATCACATGCGAAGAGTAGCTCAAGTGTGTTTTACTGTTACAGGAGTCTTGAAGCTGCTATTAAAATGCTGTTGCTGAAAAGAAGCACAATATTGAAAATAATATGCTGTCTTAAAACGATTTAGGGTGCAATCCTAGGTACACTTGCATGGAATTTTTTTTTACAATTCTCAGCATTTTTTTCTGCCTAAACATGTATAGGATTCAACCCTTAACTGACCAATTTACATAAAATGTTTGTGAAAGAGCACTTTTTATCACTTAAGAATCCCATCAATTGCAACATTCCTAAATTTTACACAGTCTCTCTTCCCACACCACCCCAGCCCTGTCTCTCTGCTGGTTGCAGCTTCCTATTGTTTAGAAACTGGGTTCCACATGATGAACATCATCATATGCCTCATAGGACACATTTTATGTAGTGCTTAAAGATCAACCGCAAACCACCAGGCAAATCAGGGTAAGCTCACGTGGAATGGTGCTTGCTCAGGAGAAAGTATAATAGGGTGACCATATTTGGGAAACCAAAAAAGAGGACACCCAGTGGCACGGGGGAATGATTAGGGTGACCAGAGAAAATCCAGGTCAGGGCTTATGTAACTTTAACAGTTGTAGAGAAAAGGGAATTTCAGCCAGTGTCATTTGTATGCAATTAGTTCCTGGTGAAATTCCCTCTTCATCACAACTGTTAAAGTTGCAGGGGCCCTGCCTTCTTTTGTATATGGACACTCTAGTATAGTGCCTGCACCTTTAACAGGAACTAATTGCATACAAATGACACTGGCTGAAATTCCCTTTTCTCTACAACTGTTAAAGTTACATGAGCCCTGACCTGGATTTTATCTGGTCAGCCTAGGAATGACGCACTGTCTGGAGGCCCCGGAAAGCATGCTTGCCCCTTCTCTGCTCCAATTGGGGCCTTTAGGGAGCGAAGGAGGGGAAAGCGTGTTATTGCCGCCCACCTTCCTGCTTCAATTGTGGCCTTTTCTTTAATGTCCAGCAATGACATGCTTTCCCCTCTAATGCCAGATTGCAGCAGTGGGTGGTGGGTGGGAATGATGTTCTTAAAGGGGGAAACATGTAATTCCAGGACATTATAAAGAATTACAGAAAATCCCCTGACACCCAGGATAGAACAAAAAACAGGACAAATCTGGGGAAATCCTGGCACTTGGTCACCCTAAGTAGAGTTGAGCCCTAAGATTTTAATACTGTGTTATGTGTACCCCACTTCTACAAGTGACAGGATGTTCCAGTGGTGCAACATTTACCCAAGTTAGGCTTCCATTCAAGGGATTATTGGTTTTGTAATATTTGTATCCATTTATATATGTAAACAAGTTGTTGGTGTGTCAGTGAAGGCGTACCTAAGTCTCTTTAACAGATAGTGAAAAAATCTACTGCTCCCATATCCCATCTCCAAAGAGACAAGCAGTACCCTAAGATGCTTACAGATCTCAAACTCAGCTGCTCTTCATCTCTGACTCAAACTGCAGTCTATTATTCTTTGACACAGGGACACCTGAATTACCTCATCCTTACATCAGAGGGGTATATGTATCTGTACCCTTCTCTGCTAGGCTTTCCCTATCCCGAACATTTCCAAAATGATTCTTCATCAAGAAGCAATTGGCTAACTATGGCAATGTATCACCTGTAGTTTATCTAACAAAAGATGTGCCAGGCTAGACCCAGCCAGCAGGTCTGACCTGTTTTAAGTGTTTCCTGTTCAGACTCACAAGTACTATTTACAAATGCAACAAAGCATCACACCAAAGAAGCAAGTTTAATTAAAAAGAAAGGTAGAAAATCTGAATGGTGGCAATTTTCCTGCAAATATCTGAGGCAAGTATTCTGCCTTAGAGTGGGTAGTTTCTTCAAAATGCTAAGGGCCAAACTATACATTGATCCAGTTTGCACATCACAGCCAACTCTTGGGTTGTTTAACCTGAGCAAGTGTGCCACCTCCTGCCTGCTCACCAATTCTACTTTCACAAACAACCCAGGAATGTTCCTGGGTTACCGTTTTCTCCAAACCCAGGAACTCTGGGATGTTTAGGGGTTAAACAACCCAGAGTTAACCCAACAATTGCTCATGGTTTGTTGTTTAGGGGTCAAACAATCAAGAGTTATGTAGGAGATCCATTTTTGGATTCTAATGTTTTTGTTTTTTACTTTAAATAAGCTTTGGGGTGGGGAAGTGACTCAGAAATTTATCAGAACAATAGCACTAGGGGAATGTTTAACTCCTCCCCACGTGCCATTTTCCTTACCAAAATGACCCTTCCCCCAAGCTGTTGTTAGCCTTACAATGTATCTGTATCACACACAAACACACAGGACTGCTAACAGTAACTTTGTGGCACGTTTAGAGAGGCAAAATTATACAGTGGGTAGGGGGAAAACTCTCTTCCCCAAGCAACACTTCTCCAATAAAATCAGAACCCTCCCTGCACCTGTGGTTGATTTTAAAGTAAAAAAAATGACATTGGGGAAAGACCTCCCGTTACTTAAGGCTTTGGAGAGCCACTGCCAGACATTACTGGGCTAGATGGATCAATGCTCTGACACAATATATAGTAGCTTCATGGGGTTTCATACGTTCAGTCATGGATCTCCTGTATAGCATGTAGTTTGGCCCATCCATGCTGCTAGAGCAGAACGTGGAAACGTTTGAGGAATTTCTGTTAAATCAGAAGGGCTCTTGTTAAAGCTTCTAGCAGTGGCCAAAAGCTGAGGCTTCTGCTCCTCATCCTTGCGTTTAATAGTACTTAATCAATTATCACATAACTGTGTGGAAAAGAAATATCCTACGACTTTTCTGTGAAAGAAGCATAATAAATTAATTATACAGCATCTTTCTTTCTTTTTGCCTTAAGTGGAAGAGCCAAGAATTCTAATTAAAATATTAGCATGCAGTCCTCTTAGGAGCATCCTTGATCACCATGTTTTGTTCAATTTAATTAGTCCAATTTAAAGTAGACCCACTGAAGTCCCATTCCTTTTAGTGGACTAACATTGGATACTACCTATTCATTCCTGGAGATAGGGTGGGAAAATACCACCTGATCCCCAATTTAGCCACCACCAAGGCATCACAATAAGATGTATTCTCCTTAAAGTATTACAAATACTTTCCTATTTATTTGACTCATTAAAATAAAATCTGGTATCTTTAATGTCTCTTATTTTTAAAACCGACATTTTGCAACTTTAGATCACTTAAAGTTTAACAATGAACTAATTCCGCCATTCACTTTCTCACATTGCATTTTTTATAAATCTAATCCAGATATTGAAGCCACTATTTGTAAATCCTACTTAGCAGCCCCCTCTTGCTTTTCAATCAAGTATTAAGCATTGTTTCTCAAGGCTGCTAAAGGAATACACAGAATGCCATCTCGTGTCCAGATGCATATACTGTCAGCCCAAAGCAGATGTGCAAAACACACCAGCCTGAAAGCCATATGCCCAAATCTAAATAGAGATAGCAATCACTATGCGGGTGCGTGTAAATTATGTAACAGTGCAATCCCATGCATGGCTACTCAGAAGTGAGTCCCACTTAGGCTGACCAGATAAAATCCAGGTCAGGGCTCATGTAACTTTAACAGTTGTAGAGAAAAGGGAATTTCAGCCAGTGTCATTTGTATGCAATTAGTTCCTGGTGAAATTCCCTCTTCATCACAACAGTTAATGGTGCAGGCACTATACTAGAGTGACCAGATACAAAAGAAGGCAGGGCCCCTGCACCTTTAACTGTTGTGATGAAGAGGGAATATCACCAGGAACTAATTGCATACAAACGACACTGGCAGAAATTCCCTTTTCTCTACAACTGTTAAAGTTACATGAGCCCTGACCTGGATTTTATCTGGTCACCCTAGTCCCACTGCCTAGGCTGGCACCTGAGAGAAAGTCTCATTGAACCCAGTAGGGCTTACTTCTGATAAAATAAGTTTTAATTCCCTATAAATCAAGTAAATGCTTGGTGGTTCTCAGTTGTCCCAGGACATTCAAAGTTCGCTGTGTTTCCCGTCGGCCAGGGGCAAGTTTACTTCTGAAAAACAGCTTGCATGTTTATGTTCATGGCAGCTGAAAGGCCGTGGAATCTTCTTCGTGAGGGAGAAACGCCGCCGGACTACAACCCTCTTCCCCGGCCGTCTCCATTACAAACATCGCTTCGTGAACACAGGCTGCTGAGGTGGGCCGGAGGAATCGCCTCCTTCTTCCCTCAGGTGAAGGCCGCCGCCGCCGCCGCCGCCGCCGCCTCAAGTTTTTCCTCCTCCTCCTCCTCAGCCCGCCCATTCCCGGCCTCCTTGCAGGCCTGGCTGATAGGCCGAAGCGCTTCGGCCCAACCTCCCGTCCCCGCCTCCCAGCTCCAGCGCAGCCATGGCGGCTACGGTTTTCGTGCTAGCGACCGAGTGGCGGCGCCAGGCCCTGCGGGGATTGCAGCGCCAGTGAGTGCAGCTGGGCCCGGAGCGGGAGGACGGGGCGCTGCGGGGAAGACAGGGGTGGGCCGGTGGGCTTGGAAGCCCCTCACCCTCTCAGGGCTCTCAGGGGCTTGTCGCGTGTGGGGAAACCTGCGGAGCATCCCCCTTGCACCCAGGCTCGGCACCCGTGTTCGGCGCCAAGGCATTCAACGCCCCCCCGCTGCGTGGCGAGCAATTTGAAAGCGAGGGTCTCTCTGAGGATGTGTAAAGTGCACCTTTCCCGCCAATAAATAACCCGCAGCCCACCCTGCATGTCGCGGGACAGTGCTCCAGTCTGAGCGGAGGTAGCGGGACTTGGAGGCAGAAGGGCTTGAGCCCCAGCACCTCTCATTTCGCCCATTAAACTACTCCGTGAAAGGGGGCAGTAGGGAGAAGGGGGAAATCCTATGCTGCCTTCCCTTTCGCCCCCCTGCAATATAATAATAATAACAATAATAATAATAACAATAATAATAATAATTTTATTTCTTACCCGCCTCTCCATTTGGATCGAGGCGAGGAACGACAGTAAATATAAAACACGATAAAATACATAAAACTGATTAAAAACATGGGAAACATCATTAAAATAGCAATAAATCATCCTAAAAACATCCTAAAAGCATTCTAAAATTGCACTGGATATGTCTGCAGGAAGAGACTAGTCTTTATAGCATTCTTAAATTCTAAAAGACTGTTAAATGGACGAATCTCTTCCGGCAGGTTATTCCACAGTCTGGGAGCGGCAGAAGAAAAGGTCCTCTGGGTAACAGCCTATTCTTGGCTGACTTTAGTAAGTTCTTCCCAGAGGACCTGAGCGTGCGGGGCGGATTGTATGGGAGAAGGTGATCCCGCAGGTAACCTGGACCCAAACCATGTTGGGCTTTAAAGGTAATGACCAACACTTTGTACTTCGCCCGGAAATTCGTGCTGAATAAGAAGTAGCTTTCGCGCCCCTCTCTCAGCAGCTGCAGCTGCATCTTGTAATGATTGTGTCAGGTCCAGCGATCGCACGACCAGGTAGCAGTGTGGAGGTCGCTTGAAACTGTATGGCAGCGTTGTGTGTGGTGAGCCGTTTGCCTGCTGAGAATCAGCCTCTGCCATATGGTACAGTTTCTCCCACCAGGCCACAGAGGCGGACTTGCATGGTGTCACAAGAATGATTTGCTGGATGGAGCAGATGACAAACAGGAGCAGGGTCAAGCAAGCCACGTAATGTTTGTGAGAAGGAACCACATATCCTAAGTGGTCCATCCTGACAGTTTTATTGGAATGGCAGGACAGGAACCACAACACTCTAGTAATTTATGAATTTAAAGCAACTAAGGATGCAATCCTATGCATGTTTAGACTGAAAAAGGCCTACAATTCCTAGCATTCCCTGACCAGCCATGCATTGGATTGCACCCCAATAGGAGTAGAAAGAACCAGTAGAACAAGGGCTGAGCAGTTGCCCCTCATAGGAGAGGCAATGTTGTACAAAAGCTCCCCACAAGTGTCTAAAAAAAGAAGATAAAAATCCTGGTATTTTCCACAATCCCTGCTTGTCTTATACATAAATTGTTCTGCTTTATTCAGCATTGATCTGGATGCTGAAAGCTTCTTTACTTATTAAAATTATGCAGCCTTTCCACCACTAAAGGGCCCTCAAGGCAGGTTTCGTAACAGCAGTACAACAATTTAAAGAATTGTTGAGCCCTAAAACATCAGACAGAAATGCTGCGTTAAATCCAGACTTAAGCCATTATCCTTAGAGTAGACCTACGGAAATAAATGAGACTCCGGCTGCCTCTACAAGAGGCATTTAAAGCTCTTTCAAGGCGCATTAAAAATTTTACCTCTACAAGAACGGAGTGCAAATCGGGCGCAGAGGCGCGTTTTCTCTCCGATTATGCGCATTATCGAATGTGCGTTAAATAGCGAGTTTTATTTTGCTCCGGCCGTTAAAGCGCATTTTGACTATGTGAACAAGCGATTCTCCGCATTAACTACTTGTAAAGCGCATTTGAAACAACCGGTAAGGTCACCAGTTGAGTGCTCAATTACCTCCTGCATACAAGCATTTACGATAAAGCGCTCCAGCGATTATGCGCATAATCGGCCAACCAGGCGTCAAACGGAATCCATCTAGAGGGGGTCTATATCTCTGCATTCAACCCATTAAAAAGAAGCCCTACTTCTGGGTGACACCACAAGTTCATCTAGTTCAGCGTTCAACTTGGTAGAGGGCATGAAGTCAGTAACCCTTTCTTGCTGATGCTGTTGCAGCAACTGGTAATTTGCGATGTACTGTTTCTAAGCATAATGATTCCATTTAGGTATCATTTCTAATTGGCATTGACAGACCCCTCATCTTCTCTGGATTTTGTAGAATTGTAGAGTTGGAAGGGACCTTGGAGGTCTTCTAGATGCAGTTTCAGCATCCCTGGAAATGGGCGATCCGGCCTCTGCAGTGAAAGAGAGGCCTCTCCCGATGCAGCCTGCTGTTCAATTCTCAAACAGTTCACACTGTTAGGACGTTTCTCACAATGTTAAGTTGAAATCTGCAATTGCTTCACTGCAGTTTCCACCCACTGGAGCAAAAGAGAACAAATTTGCTCCCTCTGACTCGGTAGTTCTTCAGATATCTGAAGACCACTATCGTGTCTCCCCTTAATCTCTTCTCCAGGCTAAACATACCCAGCTCTTTCAGCAATTCCTCATAGGAATTTGTTGAAGTATCTTTTAAAGCCACCTATTAGTGGCCAATTTTAGATCCTGTGGCAGTGAATTTCATAAATTAATTACGCATTGTAATTTCTTTGGTCATTTCTACATCTACTGCCAGTCAATTTTCCTGTGTTCTAGTATTAGAGAGACAGAGAGAGACTCCTCACTATTCACTTTCTCTGCAGCAGGAAAAGTTTTATAAACTCTTATTATATACCCCACCCTTTGGGGGCTTTTTGTTTTAACAAAGACAACTGAAGTGTTAACCTTCCTCCAAGGGAACACATGCCAGTCCCTTTGATCATTTTGCTTGCCCTTTTATGCACCTTTCCCAGTTTCAACCATATCCTTTTTGAGACGGGGAAACCAGAACTGTACACAATATTTCAAATGTAGCTTCACCATAGAGTTGTATAAAAGCAATTCAGTTCTGGCCAAGTTATTTTCAGCCATTTTCTGATTATTCCTAGCTTGGAATTTGACTGTTACTGCTGCTGTACATTGAGTTGACAATTTGAAATACTTTCCTGGGCACCACTACAAAATGGCTGCCATCTGAGGCATGGCAAAAGACAAATAACATGCCTAAATACCTGGGTACGAGGCAGAGGTGGGGTAAAATTTTACACTTAATTATTGCCCATTTACCCGGTTTGAAAAAAGAAAAGCAGACCAACATGATTTGCTCTTCAGTACTCTTTTATCTTGCTCTCAGCTATGCAGATGTGGCCAGATGTTAATTCTAAGAGCTGAGTTCACACAGCTGCGTTACTCTTAGTGGTAAACAGTGTTACCATATAATAGCTTAATTGTGCAAAGTCTCTATTATAGATCAGACAGGGTTTTTTTTCGAAACTGGGTTATCATACCATTAACGATGTTATCCATCATTTTATTTCTATCCTAAGAATATTTCTACTTTGGTTCTATACTATGCCATTTCCCCCCCACAGAAAATGGATACGGGCACCACGAGCCAGAAAATATGCTTCTGCAACAGGTAAATTAGATTTTTTTTTCTTCACAGAAAGCTTATTTTAAGTGTTTTGAATATAAACACTTTATAACAGCTATATAAAAAACTTGATTCTTTAAGAGTGCAATCCTATGCTTGTTTAGACAGAAAAAGTAATATAACTCCCAGCATTCCCCGGCCAGGACTTTCCCCCCCTATCTAAACAGGCATTGGATTGCACCCTTAAGAACTGTTGGATGTGCAAACAATCCTGGCGGCTCTCCTAGAGGGGCACTCTCTCCTTTCCGCTGCTCTTGCCAGGGAACTCTGTAGCCAGTGGGAAAACTCAACTCAGTTCAAGGGAAAACTCCACAGAGCCCGCCACACAACATGCAACACAACGCAGGAACTTTCCTCTGCACAGCATAGACATTCTTTGTTGGAGTGTTTTCCAAAAAAACCCCTCCACTGTTGTGTGGAGTTTTCCCGGCAGGCAACACATTTCTCAATGATGGTGTAAAAACTCTACCGTGGAGTTCTAAAACCACCGTTGACTAACATGTTGTCCAAACTGAGCCTTCATTTGTTATGTGGAAAAAGACATGTAAAAAAATATTCTACTAAAGTTACGCTAAAGCATTCTGATCTACAACTTATTTGCAGTAAAAAATAGTAGCTTAATTCTACTGAAATGTATTTTCTCTGTTTGTTTTGTTTTGAAATCCAGGATCAAGGAATATCGAGAAGGTCCTTGTGGCAAATCGAGGTGAAATAGCATGCAGGGTGATGCGGACTGCCAGGAAGATGGGGGTGAAGTCTGTGGCAGTTTACAGTGATGCTGACAGGAATTCAATGCATGTAGCAATGGTAAAGCATGATGGTTAAAACTGTTAAGGTCCAGTCTTGAAAGCAATTGTGAAATGGGATAATTCTGAATATATGTGGCTGATGGCACATTTAACATTGACGTTGTTGGCTCTGGCAGCTCTCTGGGGTATTGTGGGTTGGGGCTTTCTCGGCTGTGTTCGTTGTGAATCTTTCACTGCAGACGCTAGAGGTCCTTTCTCTGGAGTTCAGCCTGGGACCTTCTGCATGCTAAGTATGTGCTCCCTCACTGAGCCATGGCTTTCTGCAGAAAACTTTTAGGTGTGGGCTGCTTATTTGTAAATGAAAGTGAGTTCTTAATATATAATGAAAAGGACAACTAAACTTGGAGAAATAGAAAAGGTTGATAGTAGTTAATGCAACAGATTTCCATACCTGGAAACCCACAGTTCAGTCCTACTCAGATTGTGTCTAGTCTTATTCCACTTTTCTACGTATGTTGGAAAATAAATATACAGATTTATTGTTAATTATATTAAGGGCAGTTTAAAGCTCAGTTCGGACAACACGTTTCTCAACTGTGGTTTTAGAACTCCATGGTGGAGTTTTTACACCACTGTTGAGAAATGTGTTGTCTGCCAGGAAAACTCCACACAATGGTGGATAGTTTTTTTTGGAAAACGCTCCACACAGAATATCCATGCTGTGCAGAGGAGAGTTCCTGCATTGTGTTGCGTGTTGTGTGGTGGGTTGTGTGGAGTTTCCGTTGCATTGAATTGACTTTTCGCACTGGCTACAGAGCTCCCTGGCAAGAGCGATGAAAGGAGCTAATGCCCCTCTAGGAGAGCCACCGGGATTTTTTTTTTTTTGCAGCAATGGCTGGTGGGATACCATCGGGAGGACTGGGGGAGGAGAGAGAGCAGAGAAACTGTCAATCAAACATCACGATGGATTTTACTCAACTCCATGGTAGCCTACAGTCACACAACGGTGGAGTTAGAACGTGTTGTATGGGAAGTACCCCCTAAAAACTCAACCATTGAGTGGAGTTTTCACACCGCATTGACTAACGTGTTGTCTGAACTGAACCTAAGTCTCCCTCCCTCTCTCCCTCTCTCCCTCTCTCTTTTTAGCCAGGTAGTCAAAACTTTATGTAAAGCTTCATCCTTATGTACACTTAACTGATGTTTAAGTTCCATTAAACTCACTAGAACTTATTTCTAACGGAACGTAGTACAATAATAAATATTGTAGCAGGTCTACTTATTTCATTACAGGCAGATGAAGCATATTTCATTGGCCCAGCACCATCTCAGCAAAGCTACTTGTCCATGGAAAAGATCATGCAGGTGGCCAAAAAGTCTGCAGCACAGGTACGTGCTACAATTACCTTGGCGTGTGTGTGTGTGTGTGTGTGTGTGTGTGTGTATAAATGGGTTAGTGAGTATTGCTGATGAACTTTACATACCATTTCAGCTTCTAGAAAAAAATGCATTTTCCTTTACATTTAAGAATTCCAGATGTCCTCCTGGATACCCACAGGGCATCTGGGATTATCCTTCTGTTTGTTCTTACCACTCTTCACAAACAAACTGTATGGAGAGTGCTGCAAATAATCAGTAAATAATCAGAACAATCCTGTGGCCTCTAGACAGTGTCTGTGGGGGGCATATTTGGTTTCCTGGCTACCTGGCTCATAGAAACAGAGCTCTTATTTACTGATTATTGCCCTCTCTGTCCGTCTTGTAGCCATCGCAGAGAGAATCATGCTGGGTGGCTCTCTGCAGCTGGTAAACAGAGTGCGAAGAGAGGGAAAAGGGGGCGTTCCAGGAGGCAGGGGGGAGAGGAGATCAGGCAGCTGTCTTACGCTAAATCCTACAGCTGCCCCAGCCTCCTTCTCTCCCCCTCCGAAGCGTCAGACGGGCAAAATGGCAAATGAAAATACATACATTAGGCATAGAAGTATGGAGAATCATTTGCCATAGGCACTTAACAAAATTATGTTTCCCATGTCTAAGCCCAGCGCTTTATCCGCTGTTTCACACTGGCTCTCTTATATAGCTTCTAAAACAACCCAGGGCAGGCTGTGAAGTGTTCTTCTGATGAACCGCAGCCAACACAGAGAAGATTGCTGCATTTTGGGCTAGGCACAGCTTCTGAACAGACACTGAGAGCATGTCTGTGGAGGGCACTTTGAGGTCAGCAAGCCTTGTACAATATGCCCTTGGCATTTCCTGTTTTAGGCTATCCATCCAGGCTATGGGTTCCTGTCAGAAAACACAGAGTTCGCAGAGCTCTGCAACCAAGAAGGAATCATTTTCATAGGCCCTCCTTCGTCCGCTATCAGAGATATGGGCATTAAGAGGTACTCAGTTTTGCCTTATGGCTAAATTTATTATAAAGAGTTGTTTGCTTGGGATGGTTGAGATTTTTTTGTTATTTGAGCCTAGGCTTCCCCACCCCAGTGTATATATATAAATATAAATATATATATATATACACACACATACATACATACACACACAGAGTGTCACGCCTGCGGTCCTTTCATAAGTCTGAGAACAATATGAATGTGGGAACAAGATCTCAAAACACATGGTGACCCACAGCATGGAAGGGAATTTGGCTGTGTATGAGGCAGTAGGGCAGGACTGGGCAGCGTATGTCCAGAGGGACACATGCAAACCTGAACCTAATTTAATGTGAGTAGGAGGAGCCAGAGGGAGAGATGGGGGGCAAGAGGGAAAAATGGGGGGTAGGGAGCCAAAATGTTTGAGCAATGGAAGGAGGAAAGACGTCCCTGTAAGCTGTTGTTTCAGCCCCCTGGCAAGGAGGGGAAAAATGGTCTGTGGGTTGAAATGGATGATGTTATGTGAAGAGAGGTGAGAGAGAGAGGGATGGGGTGGCACAGAGAGAGACCTATGCATTCCTGCAAACTCGGCCCATATTTGGCTCAGGTTCCACAATAAAACATTGTGCTTTTTGAATTTAGCCTTTGTAGAGTCATGGAGGGAAATTGAAACTGCAACAAATATGATTTTCCTATGTGCAAAAATCTTCCATGTAGAAAACTATGCTAAAGGAATGTGTAGACAGACCTCATGTGCTGATCACATATACAACTTATGTGCGTCATATATACATACTGGGATGATCTAGTTGTACAATTGTGGCTACTCAGCATGCATGTATGGCATGCTGGTTTCTTTCCAAATAGGAAAACCAGAACACTTGAAGCAGCCCTAGACTGTATGAGCGAAATGAAGTGTGTTATTGCAGATCTTGAGGTGCATAATAAATAACTCTCGCTATCATTGCCACTACCAAATAATATTCTTTTGCAGCACTTCCAAAGCCATAATGTCTGCAGCTGGAGTTCCTGTAGTGCAAGGTTACCATGGTGAAGATCAGTCTGACCATTGCTTGGAAGAGCAAGCCCGAAGGATAGGGTATCCAGTCATAATCAAAGCAGTTCGTGGAGGTGGAGGAAAGGTAGAGACAAACCAATGTTTATTTTCTTTACAAACAGAACAACCCAAAGATTTGCACTCCACCAAAGAAATAATAATAATAATAATAATAATAATAATAATAATATATACCCGCCTCTCCCTCCGGATCGAGGCGGGGAACAACAACAATATAAAACACAAGAATCACAAAACAGTTAAAAATTTTAAAAACAAGAAAAAATACATCATTAAAAACATCTTAAAATTCATCTGGATAGGCCTGCCGGAAGAGAGCAGTCTTCATGACTCTCTTAAATTCATGAAGACTGCTAATTTGTCTAATCTCCTCCGGCAGACCATTCCACAGTCTGGGAGCGGTGGAAGAGAAGGATACTTAGGATAAAATGTCTCAATCCCCTGTGACAATACAACATCTCAAATCATGGTTGCACTGTGAAGTTATACTGGGCCTGTCCAGACAACATGCTAAGCCATGGTTACTAATCTCTTCCGGCAGGCATATCCAGTGGAATTTTAGAATGTTTTTAGGATGTTTTATTGCTATTTTAATAATGTGTACCATGTTTTTAATCAGTTTTATGTATTTTATCATATTTTATATTTACTGTTGTTCCCCGCCTGAATCCAAATGGAGAGGCGGGTAAGAATTATTATTATTATTATTATTATTATTATTATTATTATTATTATTATCCCTTTTGCAGCAAATAATTAGTGAGCCTGTTTAAACCATGGTTATGTAGCCACCATGGTTAGGAATGGTTTACATGACATTCTGAGCCATAATGGTTAGCTCAAAGTGCTTAACCACCGTGGCTTAGCGTGTCATCTGAACAGAGTCATTATGTATTAATAGCAAACTCCTTCTCTGAGTGTGGATCCTTATGTTGCCAAAACAGCACCATCCATGCATCAGAGGGAGATACCAGGAGGATTGGTGGAATCCATGGTTTGCCTAACTACAAAAGATCAAGAAAAAAGAGGGGCGGGGAAGAAACTCCCAAAAGCATCTCAGTGAAGACTTGAACATTCTCGGTGGGCATGGAATGCTTATTTGAGAAGGTGGGAGAACGCAAACCCTGGAAGAAGGGGAAATGGAATTGAATATCTTGAAAGAGACCAGGAACACTCCATGCCATAAGATTTGTTGCAGGATCCCACTTGTCTTTCATTATTATTAAGTAGCCAGATGATGTTCATTAGGATCAGGCTGCAAAGGATAAATGAACTAATTTCACACAACTTCAGCTTAGTGCATCTCCTGAGCATGGTGATAACGTCATGAAGGACGTAATAAGGGCAGCATAAGACTGCATTTGCCAATTTGGCCTCTCTCTAGACACGTCACATGTATATCCTTGTTATGTACTGAGGGACACCTGAACAGGCTGCATACTTCCAGTGTGGCGGCCTCAGTAATCCCTGATTAACATTGGTTTTGTCACACCTTCTAGGGAATGAGGATTGCTCTCTCAGAAAAAGAATTTCAAGAACAATTAGAATCAGCCAGGAGAGAAGCTAAGAAATCTTTCAATGATGACGCCATGTTGATAGAGAAGTTTGTAGATAATCCAAGGTAACACGTTACATCTATTTTTAAGTACTTTAGGGTTTGTGCAGACACAAAGGCCAGTAAATGGATGGGCGGCGTGAGAGTCCTACGGTAGGAGAAGTAATAATAGAAATCGTTACTTGAGCCCTATTTAGGGGTCCGGGGTACTGGGAGAAGGTCTACAGAATATGGAATGGAAGAAATCTTTGGTTTGGCTCATTAAACAGAAAAAACTATGTTTCATTTTGGAAGAGAGGACAGAGGTACTGTTGGCTTCTGAAATGAGGGAAAAGATAGACAAATGTTTTAATAAATAAATACTGCCCTGAGATGCCAGTGATATAGGGTGGAATACAAATGTTTTAATAAATAAATGGTTGTTGTGACAGTGACTAGGCTTTGGTCAAGGTATCATATGTACCTTCTGTCTAAAGTTGGATGCTCTGTTCTATATCTAGAGCATACCCTGATAAGGGCTAAAGTTCTATCCGTTGCCTCAAGACAAAGGGAAGCTGTTTCTGGGCAGGAAAGAAAAGTGGTATAATGAACTTTTCCTCCTCACCTGCCATCTGCCAATACAGAACTGGATTTTTAGTTATGAGGGAAGAAATGCAACCAATCAGAGAGGAGGAAGAAGTTTTGGGGTGTTGCGGAACAGAGAGAAGGGGCAGTTCAGTCCTTCTTTACTGGGGTCCAACTTAGCTCTTTCTTCTTCACATACAAGTGGGGTCCCCCTCCCTCCTTGATGCCTTGTGTGCGCTGAAACTTCTCTGCAACACGCAGAGAAGGGAACTTTGCTTTTAAATGTAATTACTTTTGCTTACAATAATTTTACAGTGGGTTAGGTTTTTCCAGTGTTGAGTTTTCCACTGACTCTTTGCCCAGTTCTGATTAAGTTTTATTACATCTTTTTGGAGATTTTAGCCTTCATGCATCTCTCGCATTTATTTCTCTTAATGAATAATACAGGTTGGTGTGGGGTTCATTCTCTTTTCCCAAATATTGTAAACAGCAGACCCATGGATCTCTTTGTGAAGTGTTCCGCTGGAATGCTGGACCTCTCTGATAAATTACTACAGTTTTTTTTTTCTAAAAAAAAATAAAAATGCATTTCTGATAAATGTTTCTTTAAGCAAATGGACCTTTCTTCTCCTTGAATATAATATTGTAAACTATTATGTCTAATGTTATATTAAGCATAATGAAGGGTAGAAGAAGACACTAATCCTCCTGAGCTATACATAATTTCCTGATCTGAAAAACAAGATGACAGCAGATAGTATACGATGGATTGTGCTAGTTATCTTGAAGTTTGACGGGGAACGATTGCTGGATTAATGTGTCTTACTCCAAAAATTGGCACTGGTGGACACAGTTGTGGCCTTCATAAACTTTGATGTATTCATTTTTATATTTGAAACAGGCATGTAGAAGTTCAGGTGTTTGGAGACCAACATGGCAATGCAGTCTATCTGTTTGAAAGAGACTGTAGTGTGCAGAGAAGACATCAGAAAATTATTGAAGAAGCTCCAGGAGTAAGTGACTGTTTTCAAAAAGATGATTAAAATAGCTGTGCTTTTTATGTTTTCTATACTAGCATAATTTTTGTTGGTTTTCCCATGTGATGTTATTATGTTAATGACATCTCGGTATATTATTTTTGCAGAAAATAAGACCCCCAAAGTCACGCAAAGCACCATAACTTAAGATGTCATTTTTACTGTATTGAATATGGAAATTATACCAGCTAGTCCCATACCCTTTTTCCAGACAGTGTACAGCCCTTTCCCCATTCTTCTGAAGCATCAAGGGAAACTACTTTTTCTAGAGCGTTCTGCTAGTTCATCAATGGCATTCTCAGCCATCTAAGCTGTTCAGCAACTGTGGTCCCCCTTGAACGGAAATGTTTTGCATGTGTTGTCTTTTGACTTTATGCTTGTATTAAATGGATTTAATACTTTTCTTTGCAGAGTTTTGGGACTGTCGGAGTTATTAGGTGACTTGTTCTCTATGAGGCTCATTTTAAGCAGAGGATTGTAAATGGAAATGTAACCCGAAGAACTGCATTCAAATATAAGAAAGGGGTTTTATATCAGTTTTTCCAGGATAGATAATATCTGTGTACAGTAGCACATAATATTGAATCATATAAATGTAGCATTATTTCTATTGTTCATAGCCGGGAATTAAGCCTGAAGTGAGAAGAAAACTCGGAGAGGCGGCTGTTAAGGCAGCTAAAGCTGTGAACTATGTTGGAGCAGGTATGGCAGACTTCCTTTTAGTGCCGTATTCAAGTTCACACTGAAATATATTTGTTTATAGAAAGGCTGTTTTAAGTTGCCCTGTAGAGTTTACAAGGCAGAGAATCTCCCAAATACACCGCAGGCAAAAATAATCCTTACAGAAAACTATGCCACCAAAAACCAAAGTTAAGGATAACATATATATAAACTCTGTGCAGGATTCTTTAATACAAAATTAAACACTAACACATATAATAAGACAAATAAGGAAAGTCCATAGCCAAAGGTATCTAAAAACTATGAAAAAATGGATCCAACACATCTTGACATATAGCCTTCATTAGTGGTCTAAAAAGACAAAGCAATCTACAGTCAGCTCAGGCAAAATTAAAACAAACAAACCCAAAATATGATTTAAAAAGGCAACTGATACTCACCGCCTGACTCTTGTACTTAAAGCTTGTATATAAAACCAGCTCTTGTATTATTATCCAGGTTGGTGTTAAATGTTGTATTCCAAAATCCTGTTCAGAGACAATCTCCCAAATACAGTATACTTCAAGGAATGATTATTAGGAAATTCTCCCATGAGTCACAGTGACCTTACCTCAGGCAGTAGATTTGGGCCAGCACAGGAGGGTGGCAGAATGAGAGTGCAGACCTGTCTCAACCACCATGTTGCCTTCAGTCTGCCCACCCTTGCCTACCACTGATGGTGGTGACTCATCTGGCCCAGCCTCTGCCTGCTACCGCTGCTGGTTCTCCCTCCTGCCTAAGTTTAAGCAAGCCAGGTGTGTCTGCTAGGCCTGGTTGTGGAATAGCCACAGGTTTTTCTTGTGGGAATTGTGTTGTAGAGAGCCCAGGTCTGTGGGTCAGATGCTGTTGCTGTTTTCCTCTCTAGCCAGCCCTTCATTGATTTGTTTAGGCAGCGCGGTATCCAGAAGCCAACTCACCCTTGCCTGTCCCCTCATGACAGCAGCTGCTTATCCTTGTTGTCTCCTACTGCATAGAAGGATGGGCGGAGGTGGGAAAGTGAACCTATTTTGCGACGGAGGAAGAATGGAGGCTGATGGGAGTATTTAAAAATGCAATCACAAGCTCTAGATCAGTAGTAGAGCACATGCTTTGCACACAGAACGTCCCAGGTTCAATCCATGGCATTTCCAGGTTTAGTTGGGAAAGGCGCCTGCACAGACCTTGAAGAAACTGTTGCCAGTTAGTGTATAGACAATATTGAGTCAAATGGACCAATGGTCTGACTTGATATAAGGCAGCTTCGTGTGTGTGTGTGTGTGTGTGTGTGTGTGTGTGTGTCAAAGAGAGCGAGGGAGGGAGATAAGGGTGGGATTGTGGTCGTGGTGGGGTGATTCACAGGGGGGTTAGTGGAGGAGATTTCCTTCTCTGCATCAGCCAGCAAAATGTCTTGGACCAGTCCTGTAAAACACTGTAGAAATCCAGCATTTCAAAGCTTAATAAATCAGTTTCACAGTTTGATTCTTGAGAGTGAGTTTTGCCAAGCCAAAAGAAAATAGGCAGCATATGAAAGGAATTGATTCTAATTCTCTCCTTCTTTTCCTTTTCCTCTCAGTCTCTTACCTCTTGGCTTCTCCTCTTGCCCTCGTAACTCCCTGCTTCTTGTACTCTTCCTTTTCTAGGGCGTTCTGCCTGTCCTGGATCAGAACAGCTCAGCCAATCTCTGCCAGGAGCCCTTCTAGCCACACAGCTTATCTATCATAGGCTACCCACTGAGCCAGTTCCTTCATCAACACCATGAACATGACCAGTACAAAATCTCCTAGTCCACTACAACATAGATTGGGAACAGCTTGCATTTGAAAGAGGCTTTATTTCAACTGCATGAGGGGTTGTACTTGCCTGAGCTTTTTACAATATTATTTCTATTCAAGATGCTTACAGTGGAAAGTGAATTCTGTGGACAATGAAGATATGCTGGGGTTGGAGTTATTCTGGGACTTCTGTGAAATGTACTTCCCTTAAATATTTCAGGAACAGTGGAATTTATAATGGATAGTGAACATAATTTCTATTTCATGGAGATGAACACCAGGCTGCAAGTGGAGCACCCAGTTACTGAGATGATCACAGGGACTGATTTGGTGGAGTGGCAACTGAAGGTAAGAACTTACAAACGACTGGGCAGGGACGATCCATTTGAGTCCAAAGGAGCAACGCTTTCTATTGCATATGCGATAGGGTTTCTCCTTGCGTCTGCGGCAGTGAATTCTCACTGTGTCCGTCTGAACTGACTCTCAGTTGGGCAGCGAATGAGGGGGTGGAATGGGCTTATTCCATGTTATGCCTGTGCAGAATGGTGTGCATGTATGTGTGTACTCACACATACACACACACGCTCTTCCTGTTTGCTACAGCCTGACATGGGTATCAATTCTGTACTGCCTACAACTGGCTAATCCAGTTGTAGGCATTACAGAATTCCACCCATAGCTCTGAAGAGGATCTGTTTTACAGTTGGAGGAACAAAAAATTGAGATCAAGAGGTACAGGGACGCCTAATTTGGAGAGATTATCAACAAGAATCTATATGGGAGTAGGAATCCAATATTGTATCTTATTTGGTGAGCACAAAATGTGGCTCGTCTAAGAATAGAAAACATGTGTAGCTAAACCTACCATAATTCCTCACATCACTATATAAATGTTAGTCAGGCAGTATATCCTTTGAGGGATTTTTCCCTACCTAACTTTTTATTATATTAATCTGCAATTCCTTGCATATCATCAGAGTCTGCAGGTGCTATTCTTAATTCCAGAATAAAAGCAGAACTGCTTTTCTTCACAGGTTGCTGCAGGGGACAAGATTCCTTTGACTCAGGAAGAGATCTTACTCAAGGGACATGCATTTGAAGCTAGGATCTATGCTGAAGATCCAAACAATAATTTCATGCCAGGGGCTGGACCCTTGCTGCATTTGTCCACACCCCCCTCTGACAGCTGTACCAGGATAGAAACCGGGGTAAGACAAGGTAAAACTGAAATCCTTCTGTGGGAATCAGTATCGGGGACATTATTTTGGAGTTTCTTCAGACAAGTGTTTCATCACACGCTCGCAACTGGCCACTTGGGGGGTTTTGCAGGGCATTTTGACGATGCAGCATTCCTCTCATGCGTCTTCTGCTCCTTCTGCTCTTTTTTCCATCACACAATGAGCCTCATCAAATCCCATTTTTTTTTGGCTCTAACAAAACTTGCTGCTATTTCCTGCTGTGTGCAGGAGAAGCTGCGCGATAAAGACGGCCCCGGAATGGGCCGCGTGGTCGTTGCTCGTGTCCTCTTTCTTCCCTGTGTGAAGAAAGGGAAAGCTGCTCGTCCCTATTGTGGGACAGAAGCAGGAGGCAAAGCGATGGTAGAGAAACGCGATTTCCCCCCATCTGATGATCCTCTTAGTCTTAAATGTACAGTTAAGTAGTTTCTATGTGGATACGATTTAAAATGTTTGGCTTTGAAAAGCACAAGGCCTGTTTTGCAAAGTTATGAAATCATTATTTGGAGTAGTTGGAATTTGGCACTTTTACTGTATCAGGTGCATCGCATCGCCTGCATATCGGTTGCTATCTCTCTTGGATCCTTCCCATCTCATCTATTGTGTCTGGAGTTTGGCAGAAGGGACACATTTGGCAAGGAATTAAAAGCCTAGAAGAGTTTTGAAGGATTGTAAAATGGCAACGGCCAAACCTCTTACAGAATCCTTCATAACATTTACAGGGTTTCAGAGCAGTGTACAAAAAATAGAATAGCAGCTGATCAGGTGCAGTTGACAAATGGGACGACAAGATCCATCATGCCCTGCTTGTGAGCTTCCCAGGGGCATGTGGTTAGCCATTGTAGGGATCAGAATGCTGGACTGAAAAAAAAGCATTGCTCTTACCTATCAGGGCAATTCTTGGCTCCATCTACAAATTCATCCATGTCATCTATAAAGAATTCCACAGCATGAGAGCTTTATTGCACCAGAAATCTTTAAGGTGGAATGGGTCGGGAAACCTTAGTTAGGCACACTTAAGACCAAAGGAAAAAAACTATGGCCAGTTCTAAGCAAGTCTGTTAAAATTGCTTTTACCACAATGTATAAGAAGCCTCTTGTTGTGGTCCCTATGGATCTTGAAGAGAAGACATTCTTGGCATTCATTGTTCATTCTTTAGTCACTTCCAGATTAGTCTACCAAAAAGTTGCCTTTAAAAATGGTTCAGAAACAGCAATTGGTCCAAAGTGTGACAGTCAGATTATTGCTGGTGCCTGACAAGGTCTTAAGACTCCAATTTTACTCCAATGTCATTTGTTTTCGGTCTCAATTTAAAGTCCTAGTATTACTCTTTAAAGCCCTTAGCCTGAAACCAGGTTATCTGAGACCAGGTTATGCCTAACAATGAAGATCAAGTTTGGATGCCCTGGCTACCATCCCATCAATACACACAGTTAGATGGGCAGGTGTAAGAGGAAGGTCCTTCTCAGTAGGGATGCCAAGACTGTGGAATATTTTCACTTTGAAGATCTGGTAGGATCCCTCATTTTTGGTGTTAGGCATCTTTTAAAGACCTTTCTTTTTCAACGGACCTTCAGTGTGTGATTTTAAATTTGCTGCTTTTAGGGTTTTATTTATTGAATTTATTAGATTTCTATCATATCTGCATGTGAAGTCTTGAAATTAATTTAATTGTAATGTTATTGCCTGGATGGAGGTGTGTTTGTTTTGTACAGTGTTTTGTATGATTCTTCACAAATGCAGTATATAAATAATAGTAAATAAGGGAGTTGCTGTGTGTGACCCCAGTGTGATCAATTGTGTGGCTATAGTGGCTTCAGATTGATGCAGGTTCATAATTCTTCCCATTTTCAGATATATATGCTAAACATGAAACTGTGATATGATCATGTTGAAATGTGGATCGTTTGCAAGCAAAGTTCTGCATAGTGGGTTTACTAGTTCACCCTTTCCTTAGAGCAGATCAAGTTGTCATACCTGGAGTAAAGGACAGAGTCAGGGTATGAACAGATTCCTTTTTAAGCTACTTATTCTGGCAAATCACTTCTCCATATATTCCTGTTTCAGGGGATGAGGTTTCTATACATTATGACCCAATGATTGCTAAATTAGTTGTTTGGGCAGAGGATCGTCAAGCAGCATTAAGGAAATTAAGATTCTGCCTTCAACAATATAATGTAAGTATAAAAACTTAGGAAGGATTTTAAAGTTTGAGTCTATCTAATGGAGGACACAATATTTTGATAATGAGCCTTGCATACTCTCTCCTTGTGCCCCAGAAGGCACTTGGGGATTGTTGTAATTAATTGCCATGATGTCAGATCAGTGCTGAGCACTTCTTTGGAATACCTATACCCTTGTGAGATTTCCACAAATATACTTGGTGTCATTTTTTCTGGCACACTACTGTGCTCACTGCTGCATGTGTGCCTATTTGAACATACAACTGAAGCTCTGTTATTGGCCAGTTATTTGTCTTCATCTAATATTTTGTTCCCCTTCTTTCAACAGATTGTAGGGCTAAGCACCAATGTTGATTTCTTATTGAACCTCTCGGGCCACCCGGAGTTTGAGGCTGGAAATGTCCACACCAATTTTATACCTCAACACTATGAGGTGCTCTTCCCATCCAAAGAAGCGATATCGAAAGTGGCTTTGTGTCAGGCAGTTCTAGGACTCCTGCTGAGAGAAAAAATGATCACAGACACTTTTAGAATTCAGTCAGGAGGTACGGTTGAGTTATCTTTTTCCTTTTAAAATATCTTGCTTCTGAAAGAGTGAAGAAGATATCTGATGCATTTTCTCTCTGTCATACGTTATATGTGGTTCGCATTCATAAACAACCGTTTTCTTGAGCCAATTATTATTTACAGTGTTCTGATGCTTGTAACGTTATTGGCCTAAAAGTGCTTCTCCATTAATTTCAATGGAAGGACCCAGTCTGGACACGCACACAGGAACATGCATGTTTCTTGAGAAGGCCCTGTGCGTGTTTGTTAGCATACAGAGTTCTAGATAAGGTTCGTGTATTTAGGATGAATGTTGCTAGTAATAAAGCATAAAATAGGTCATTACGTGCATCTCCCTCTTTGTACACTTTTTATGTTCTAGATAAGTTCTCTCCATTTGCATCCAGCTGTGGTAGAAGGATAAATATACCTTACGTTAGAAACCTGACACTTCTTGATGGTGACAATAGTAAGTGAATTGACTGTGAATAAAGAGAATTTGAATGACAATTCTTATTCCACTCTGCATAGCTGACAGGGATCAAGAGACATACAGTACTACAATTATTCAAAATAGCGTTGATTTAGATCCAGAGTTACACATGCATAATGGGACCAGTGGAAGCAGACGTCCTCCCCTGTCTCTCTCCAGCCTTTGTGTGGAGTGGAGGGAGAAAATTGGTCAATAGAGAGGAGACGGCTGTTCTCAGCTGAAGAAGGAGCAGCATGACAGAAGGCACAAAGATGGCCGTGGGAGAAGATGACTGAGAAGGGATCAGTGCCATGTGTTTGTGCAGAACAGAGATAACAACAAGGGAAAGAAAGGCCGTGGAGTTGGTTGAGGGTGGGGTGGGGGAATGATTTAAAAGCGGCACAGTTCTACTGAACATGGGTTGCCCTGACTCATAACGTAGCTATTTGCTTATGTTATAGGGTCTTAATGTTTTCTCCCCGCTTGGAGTAGTTTAAATCTTTCTTTCTTTTTTACCAGATGTGAATATGACCATAACCTACAATCGTGATGGATCATATGACATGCAGGTAAAGTTATCTATAATAAGGTTTGAATTACTAAGAGGGTCAGCAACGTCAGGCTCCTTCCATGTGGCTCCTTGTAAATCCTTAGTGACGTAGCCAGTCCCATCTCTGTAGACTGAGGCCCTTTCCACACCAGGCTTTTTGCCTGGGATGGCCCCCGGCTGGTCCGTGTGCACCGATGGTGTGTATTAGGTACTTCTGGGATTGCCTTCTCTCCCTCCCGGTGTGCTGATGGTGTGTATTAGGCACTTCCGGGATCACCCTCCCTCCCTCTACTCCCCTATGGTGTAGAAAGTGCCCGAGTCGAGTAAGGTACAGTTTCTAGAGGACACAAGAAGGGCTTAGGTGGAGGATTTCACCTGGGAAAGTCACGGCGCTGGCAACAGTGGCTACAGAAGCGCTGAGATGGGTTCTGTTATTGTGGTGGAGTCTTCCCAGACTAACATTAGAGACCGCAAAATGGCTTTTATTATTTTTTAATAATAATTGTTACTTTGTTTACCAAATAATTTGCGGGGGGGGGGGGGAGGAGAACAAGCGACACTTTGCTTTCTTTGGTGCTTTATTTCTGCTTCAAACAGAGTATTCAAGGTTTCTTCTGCACTTGATTTCAGCTCTGCCTTCCTAAAGGCCTTTTTAGTTCCCTGGTCTATCTTAACACTTTTGAGCAACTAAGTTTAGAACAGGGGCACAACATTTTGGATTCAGATGGTAGATATAGACGAGTGAAAAAAAACCTCTTCCTCGTTGAGTAGGAAAGCTCATCCCAAAAAGACATGTATGTCCTCTCAGAGCTCATCTCATCCAGAGATTTGAGTCACCCTTCGGGTGGGTGTTGAGAAGATTTGTGCAACTGTACTACTGAGCAGATTGACATTTTTGTATATATGTGTAAAATGCATTGTCTGGATGTGGTGTGTGTGTGTGTGTGTGTGTGTGTGTGCCAGTACCATTAAGAAAACAAAACAAAGTATTCTTTTGAGCAGGACTCTCCCAAGCTGTTTTAGAAATTTCCGTGAGTTTTGAAAGTGGTTTGGTGTGGGCAGGCAGGTGAGAAATGCTGCACTTTGAGAAACACAAGTCTCAGTTGTCCAGTTCTTTGGATCTCAACCAGTGTGCATGTGTTGGGAGCATATGTATGTGTATATTGAGAGCATATAAATCTGTGTGCGTGTTTTCTCCTTTAT
This sequence comes from Anniella stebbinsi, assembly GCA_029215795.1. Taxonomy (NCBI): domain Eukaryota; kingdom Metazoa; phylum Chordata; class Lepidosauria; order Squamata; family Anniellidae; genus Anniella; species Anniella stebbinsi. The sequence continues at coordinate 356,636,993 of JARDYH010000002.1, read as the reverse complement.
ACCCTTGGAATGCAGTATATTTTTCTCCCCAGCCATCCTTATTTCCTCAAAAACTGGTACATGGACCAGGGAGTTTTAAAACCTGTAAATATATTTCAGATTCAGGATCAGTCTTTCCATGTTTCTGGATGCCTTTCGAGGGATGGTGATTCCGATTATATAAGATGTTCAGTAAATGGAGTTGTTCATAAATCAAAGCTGGTAATTTTGGATGACGCCATTTACCTCTTCTCACCGGTAATATTTTCTACTTCATTTATCTGGGGAATAAAATTACCAGCCAGGGAACTAGAGAACAAAGAATCAAGCAGTGATGGGTTTAGATAGGTACCTTTGCATTTTGGAGAACAGGGATTGAATACAAGCCCCTATTCCCCCCCCCCCCCCAATAAGCAGCCCATAGCCTTATTGTAATCCTTGAAAGTTTATGGCTTTAATTAGGGGAGGCTGGGTAGTCAAGATTGAACTATTCATTTAATAAATTGATTGATAAATGCCTCCCCTCCCCTTTAGTTCTTAAGGATGGAGAGGTGGGGCATCATGATATTTAAAAGAATATTTTAAATGATATCTGTGAGCTTTCGGAACAGGGCTGTAATATTTGGAATGTATTCATGAGAAATGATTGATTTCTAATCCATCTATCCCTTTACATTTGTCTTGCATCATTTCCAAAATACGTGTAGGCTTAGACCTGCCTTCCCTAGTCTGATGCCCTCTGTGTACTTTGGACTTCAACTCTCATCAGCCCAGCCAGCATGACCAATGATCAGGAATGCTGGGAGTTGTAGTCCAAAACATCTGGAGAACGCCAGGTTGAGGAAGGCTGGCTTAAACTGACACCTGATACATCTTAGTGCTTGGAGGTAAGTAAATCTAGGTAGGGTTGGAAAATAAATTCAAACTAATGTAACATATCTCTTTGGCATTTTCTGCCTTACATTAACAACCTTGTTTCTAAAAAGGAATATTCCAGCAACGCTGTTAAGAGATCATTTGCAGTTGTTTTTCTAGTAAAAAGCGATTAAAGGGAATTAGAATGGGTCTGTAATGAATGTCATGTAGAAGTCATATCGCTAAATTAAGTATTAATGCCCATCCTAGTAGCATCTGTCGTTTACAGAATGGGGGAAATCTAGGCTTGTACCAATCATAAAAGTGTTGTAGAGTTCATCTTTTCTTAGTTGATTGTTTTTCCCTCTAGGAAGGCAGTGAGCAGATTGGTCTTCCAGTGCCAAAATACTTATCTGGAGTGAGTTCAGCTGGAGATCAGGGTGGGGCTGTGGCCCCCATGACAGGGACAATAGAAAAGGTAATGCTGGGAATTAGGGTGTTGAATGACAAAAGCATTTTATACATTACACAGTAGATAAAATTCCTGTTTTTCCATTTTCTTTTGTACCAAAGCCCAGTTTACATAGACTGTACACACATGGCATTTGCTTCAGGTGCCTATGAATTGTCCCTTCATGTGATTCCCTTCAGAAGATCGTTGCTTTGTTTTCCTCTAACAACTGCTTAGAGCACTGAGATCCTTTATCTCATCTACTAGAAATCCTCAGCACGTTGCAGGAGATTTGGGGGCACATTCAGAACATGTCCTGCAGCCTTTCCCGACCTAGTGTGCCCAAGGCGTGTTGGACTACAATTCCCCTCATCCTCAGCTGGCTGGGGATAACCAGTCTTGTAGTCCAGCACACATCTGAAGGGCACCAGGTCAGAGAAAACTGATATACTAATTTCACGCTGGGCAACAACCAGGCCTCACCTCTGCATATAATAATAATAATAATAATAATAATAATAATAATAATAATATATTTATTTATTACCCGCCTCTCCCCTCCGGATCGAGGCGGGGAACAACATCAAATATAAAATACACAAAACTGATTAAAAGCACATAAAACCAATACATTATTAAAATACCAATAAAATACCAATAAAACAATAAAGTTTAAAGGGGATAGGAAGAAAGGAGAAGATAAAAATGAATATGTTTGCGGATGACACATTACTGACAATAGAAGATCCCCTGAAGAGTGGGGAGATGATTAAGAAACATCTGAGAGAATTTGGGGAAATTACGGGATTACAAGTGAATTGGGGGAAGTCAGAAATGATGCTATTTAATTATAATAAGGAAGAGATGGAGGAGTGTAAACTTAAGCTGGGTTTAAGGCTTAGAAATATAGTACGTTATTTGGGAGTTAATATAGATAAAGATTTAGAAAAATTAGAGGAACTTTGTAACTTTAAAAAAACAGATGGGGAGAAATTAGAGGGTTATAGAAAATTGAAGCATTCTTGGTTTGGTAGAATAGCAGTTATTAAAATGAAGATTTTACCTAAGATTAATTTTTTGTTTAGAATGTTACCGATTAAAATATCAGAAGCGGAGTTAAAAAGTTGGCAAAATCTGATTAACTCTTATTGTAATGGAGATAAGAGAGCTAGGATTAATAAAAGATTATGGTAAAAAGCTCAAAAGAAAGGAGGTTTAGGACTTCCAAATATTAAGTATTATTATATTGCTAATCAGTTAAGATATGTTATAAATTGTATAATAGGAGAGGAAGATCTTGAATGGCTGGAAATGCAAACAGGAGAAATTGATTATAAATTGAAGAATATATTCTTTAGTAAAATTCAAAAGAAAGATTGGAAGGGACTGGACAACCCAATGTTGAAAAATATTTTAGAGATCTGGGAGAAATTTAGAGGGAAGTTGATACTGGGAGATTCTCCACTTGCCCCAGTTGTAGTAGTGGGAAATTTTCCAAGAGTATTAAAAGCGGAGATAGAAGCGAGTTTGAAAGATCAGGAAATAATTAAGTTAAGGAATTGGATGGAAAATATGAAGGATAATGAACAAATTAAAGAGTTGTTAAAAAGACAAAAGATTGCATGGTTCAAAGGTTTACAATTAGGGAATTGGACTAAGGAATGGAAATTAAGAAATAAGAAATTAGAAATAATACAAGATTTGAAGATATAATTGAACTAGAAGGAAAAAAAGAAGAAATTAGAACTAAGAAAGGGCGGATTAGTGAGATATATAGAATATTGATAGAGGATGAATATCAGGACTCACTTAAAGTTATAAAAGAGATTTGGGAAGAAGATGTAGGAGATAAAATTAAAGATTATAATTGGGAGAGGATATGGAATGTAAGAACATTAAAGTTGTTATTGATAAGAATTAAGGAGAACTTTTACAAGACTGTATGGAGATGGTATCTAACACCGTCTAGATTTCACCAGATGGACAAAAAAGTGTCTAAGAAGTGTTGGAGGGGATGTCAGGAGGATGGAACCTATTTCCATATGTGGTGGAGCTGCGAACATGTACAAAAATTTTGGGAAAGGGTGTTTAAAGAAATAAGTGAAATAATTGGAAGTAAATTGGAATTAAACCCAAAGATAGCTCTACTAGCAATATGGGATAGAGGGAATGAGAAGGGAACTAAGAGAGAATTGGTAAACAACCTCCTGGCACCCGCAAGATTAATGATTGCTAAATATTGGAAAGGACAAGGAAGCTATACAATAGAAGAATGGTATAAAGAAATATGGGATATGGCGTTGAATGATATGCTGACTTGTAAAATGAAAATAAAGAGGGGAATGTCCAGCAAGAGTGATTTTGGAGAAATATGGAGTCCCTTTTTGGAATATGTATTAAGATCGGGGAAGGGACAAAATCCTTCAGAAGAGTCGTTAAAATTCTGGAAAGATGAAGATTGATTAAGAGAAGGTCTCATGGGTAGGGTAGCACGGGGGGGTTGTAGAGGATTAGGTATTGTTTGTATTTTATGTAGTTATGTTTTATTATTATGTTTTATATCGTTGAAATTAATAAAAATTATTTTAAAAAAAACAACTTAAAATTCATCTGGGTAGGCCTGCCGGAACAGATCAGTCTTTTTAGCTCTTTTAAATTCTTGAAGACTGGTGAGTTGGCGGATCTCTCCCGGCAGGTCATTCCACAATCTGGGAGTGGCAGAAGAAAAGGTCCTCTGGGTAACAGTTGTCAGCCTAGTCTTGGCTGACTGTAGTAAATTCTTCCCAGAGGACCTGAGCGTGCAGGGCGGATTGTATGGGAGAAGGCGATCTCGCAGGTAACCTGGACCCAAACCATGTAGGGCTTTAAAAGTAATGACCAACACTTTGTACTTTGCCCGGAAACTAATTGGCATGAACTGAGAGTGTGGCCAGGGACATCACCAACAGTCTCCCACGGCTGTATATCGCAGACAAAGACTGGCGTTGGAAGACAAGCTTTCTTTCAGAGAAACTTGGTCATCTTTATGGATCTTCTCACTGAGGAACCGAATTAGCTTCAAAGGACTTTCAGGCTTCTCCAGAACTCAGTTTGAAAATGATTGCTTGCCTGATCTGCTCCTCTGTTTCCATCTTACTTTCTTTACAACTTGTTTGTCAATACCCAGCATCTGCTGTAATCCCATCCTCCACCTCTCATGCTTAAAACACCATGCACAAAAAAATGGAGAATGCCTATGTGGCTAGGATGACCCCTCTCTGTGTGCCCTCCATAGGACATTATTCTGTCTCCAACCCCAAGCAGCCTTAACTGGTAGAGTCCAGAAAAGATTCATCATTTGATTATGCTGGTGGTGCGAACTGACAGTCTTGTGTTCAACTTTTTAACACTCTGATGGTGCTTAAGAAATAACAAGTATTAGTACTGAGAGGTAAACATAACAGGTGACTTCTGGTACAGCAAAGAAGGGGCAAAGCATAACAGGTGCTCAAACTCCTAGGGCCCCTTCACACATGATGGGGCTGGAAATGTGTGTTTTCAATTGCGTGTACACGTTGCAAGGTCAATCCTTTCTCTCTGGAACATATGCCTATATAACATACACAGTAATAATTTGCATGTGCCAATTAAATTTTTAGGTTTACATTTTTATAGGCACACCTTAAAATGTCATCCTGCTAGAGAAACTAGGTAATCTTAGTAAACGTTTCCATTCCTCATCTTCACACAAGGGAACTTTTGTCCTTTTTGCTATCTGTTAGCGTGTAGGAAACTTTAGCCTAGTGATATTTGTATAGTAGGAATGTAACACTTTGCTTCAAGTTCTTACTTATGTTTCAATTTGTCAGGTGTTTGTGAAAGCTGGGGATCAGATCCAGGTTGGAGACCCACTCATGGTTATGATAGCTATGAAAATGGAGGTGAATATATTTATAACATTTTATTTGTAAAGAAGATAAGTGCACAGAGTTCCCGTTGGAATTTGGGTGTAGTTTGTTAACACATTGAATAAAGTGTGCTTGTTAACGGACTAGGTTTTTGAGGATTATGGTGTTTTTATTGGCATAGGTGATTTCTATCTGTAACACACTGTTCTAATGTTTCACAGGAGTAAATATTCCATTGTGTTTGCATACAAGATGATCGTTTACAATCCAGAGCATGGTGCACTCCAGGTATTTTAGACTTCAACTCTCCACAGCCCAAGCCAAAATGGGCAATGGTCAGGAATGCTGGAAGTTGTAGTCCAAAACATCTGGAGGGCACCAGGTAGGGGAAGCCTTATCTAGAGCAATTGTTTTTCTCGCGTTGCTGTTTAAGTATTTCTTCTTTGAGGGCTGCCCTATGTAATTCTAGCAAGGAAGGAGTCTCTTTCTAAAAATTGTTAGTTAAGGTTGAGGTTAATTAATATAAGCCCTTTGCCAGAGTATCAGTTTATAACTATGTAAAGAACTTGCTTGATCCTTGCACATTTAACTATTGTTAGGCAGTGTGTAAATAGAGCAGTATTGTAATACTGTAGTAATCTAACTTGATGCTGACTGACCTTGTTCTCCCAGTGAATGATATACTGCGCTAGCTTTTGATCCAGCTGTTTGATATATTAATGTTTTACAAGTGTAAACTGGGAGAGTTTATAAGCCAGCAATCAACACTGTAATGGCACTGCTCTGTTGTGGAGGAGTGGGAACTTTAATTAAGTCTGGCCGCCACTTCCTCTCTAGCAGATGATGGAGGTTGATGGGAGGAGGCACCAGAGCACCATTTGCTACAGCATAATAGATATTCAGCATTCTTGCAGAAAATGCTCCTATCTGCTCCGCACTGTCCCACCCTACAGATAATTGTTACTGTGGTAGTGTTGCCTAGAAGCAGAGCCATCTCTTCTTATCTGCCGGGATGGAAGAGAGGAAGTAAGTAGTGAGTCTGACCATCACTCCCTCACCTACAGATAATGTCACCATTTGTTAGATTGGGTTTCAGGGGGTATCAGAATGCCCCCTGGTATCCTACCTGCATGATGCAGGCCAGTATCCTCATTAACTGCTTTCCCCAATCACACTTCATGCATTGTTGAACTGGGACATTTTAGAGTTGTTATATTTTTGTTTAATTAAATCCATTGTTTAGAACATCTTTGTGCTCTTCTTTGAGCCTTCTGCTACTGGTTTAGGAAGTGGGTGCCCTCTGATTGTGTCCATGCAGGAATTCTGAATTAGTGAACATTTCTAGTTGTTTTAAAGCAGTTGTTCTGATATACAGTTTTGTACAACTGATTGCATTAGGTTGCAGCTCTGCAAATAGAGAAACTGTGGTTAGTTTAGTGTATTTACTTCTTTCTTTGCAGCATACCATACGGGCTCCGAAGGCAGGAATAATAAAGAAGGTTCATTATCAGGAAGGCTCACAGGCCAACAGACATGCTCCACTAATTGAGTTAGTGGAAGAAGACTCTGAATCAAAATAATCCCAAGTGAATAGAGGTGATGCATTTTGATTCTTGCTTGATTCTTTTTTATTCCTCAAGAAAGCATCCTTGTATTTTATGCATTGAACTGATGACTAATAAAATATTTCCTCTGTGTTCTTTGGATATGTTCCATTACAACTTTAGGCAACTACCGCCAAATTCTGGGGTTTGCTGCACTAGAATGAAAGATATGAACTCCAAGGGCTGGCTCACATCTGCTTGGACATCATTTGATCTCTTATCACTTGATTTTTCAACAGTTGATGGCTCTCAGCTGAAACCTGTCTCAATTGAAAGTATTGTATTTTTGAGTTAACATTGTGTTAAGTAAAAGTTCTCTGTGTTGTATTAAGTCTGTGATGGGTCACTCACACATGCAGTTCATCACTGGATGCTTCAGTCAGTGCATGGTAAACATGCATTTGAGTACTGGCCCTAAGATGTTCCTGGGAATCTAAAGACCATCAAATGTCTTGCTGAAGAACTGGACTTGGAAGGACTGTGGTCATATTTCTACTCAGGAATGAATTGAATCTGGTGCTTCTGGACAAGTTTAGTTCCCAATTCCCTGTTGGCAAATTTGACATAATAATGGTTTGTCATGCAGGATGGTCATTGAGGATGATGAGGTAAGAGCTATTAAGAACGTTGCACAGTGGAGACAGGAGGGTAGCAAAGCAGTCACAAGTAGTACAGATTGCCAGAATCAAGTTCTTTTGAAGTGATTTGTGATGATAATTTGGCCATCTGAGCAATATCTGTTGACATAGAACCCTGTAATCTACACTGAGATCTTTTGTATGTCTGTAAAGTGGCTGTCATGATGCTTAATTGCCTCAAAGGCCATGTGGAATTACCTTAATTGTTTTAAATTTTTTTTGAAAGGTGTTGGTAGGAATGGTAAGCCGTAGCATATGGATTGCTTATTGCTGGGCTAATCTGATAAAATGATCATGAAAATTTATAATATAGGAACATCTCCACCTTTTAAATAATACACTAACAACCTAACATAGTATAATGATGGAAACATTGAAATTCAGACCCCACCTCATCTGTCTTTATCCTGATCCAGTGAAGAGGTTTGCGAGTGGAAGTGGATTTCTGCGTATGTGTCAGGAAGTGTGAGCATTAATTAGATGCCCATCTGAATGTGAAAGAAGCCTTTCCACACTGTGTTGTTTTCAATGTGGATTCCAGTGCACAAACCATGCAAAGTAATGCAGTGTGGAAAGATGACTTCTGCATCTGAATGCACATCTGAGAAAAAAGTTTGTGAACCCTTAGGATTGTCACATATTTCTAATCTAAAATGTTATTTTTATCTAACCTCGTAATCCTGGATAAAGAACGATAACCTGATTAAATAAACAACACACAAACATTATGTTTTAAACATTTATTTATCCCGAACTGATTCAACATTCAATATCCATGTGTGAAAAAGAATGTGAACCTTTAGATTCAGTACCTGGTGGCACCCCCTTGAGTAGCAATGTCTTCAAGTTAGTGTTTCCAGTAACAGTTAGTCTCTCACATCGGTTTTGAAGAATTTTGGCTCGTTCCTCCTTACAGAACTGCTTCAGCTCAGTGGCATTTGAGGGTTTCCTTACATGAACAGTTCGCTTCCGGTCTTGCCACAACATTTCAATGGTCTTTAGGTCCAGACTTTGACTAGGCCTTTCTAAAACACAGAATTTCTTCCCCCGCATTCATTCTTTTATAGATCTGTATGTCTATTTAGGATCTTCATCTTGTTGTATGACCCACTTTCTGTTCAGCTTCAGCTCATGGATGAATGGCCTGAAGTTCTCCTATACACTGCAGAATTCATGATTGTGTCAATAATGGCAAGCCATTGAGGTCCTGAGGCAGCAAAGCAGTCCCAAACCATCACATTCCCAGCACCATACTTCATGGTTGGGATGAAGTTCTTCTGTTCAAACTCAGTGTTTGTTTGGTTTTTGCCAAACATAACACTTATCATTGAGGCCATATAGTTCTACCTGTGATTTTTCTGTCCAGAAAACATTGTTCCAGAAGTCTTGGGGATCATCTATGTGACCTTTAGCAAACTTCAGACAGGTAGCAGTGATTTCCTCCTGGTTGTCTGATGAACACATTCTTGTTTTTTTTATTGTTGAATCATGAACGCTCAAATTAGCCAAGGCGAGAGTGGCCTGTAGATCCTTGGATGTTTCTCTGGAGTTCTTTTTGACTTCCTGGATGATGCACCAGTTTATTTTTGGAGAGATTTTTGGTAGGATGACTGCTCCTGGGTAGAGTGACTGTGGTCTTGAACCTTCTCCATTTGTAGACTGTCTGACAGTGGATTGGTGGTGCCCCAAATCCTTAGAATGGTATGTAATACTTTTTAGACTGATGAGTAGCAACAACTGCTTTTCTGATGTCTTTTGATTGTGGCATGATGTGTTTCCAAACAACCCTATGATGAAGACCAACCTAACAAAGTTTCTGACTCTATTATTGGGTGGAGGCTTCCAAACTCACCCCTATTAACCTTATTGGATATTTCTTAATATTTACCTTATTGGATATTTATTAATATTAACCTTTTGGATATTTATTAATATTAACCTTACTGGATATTTATTAATATTAACCTTAATGGATATTTAGAAAAGGACTGGTTTTGTTTCATGAAGGTTATTATGGTAAAACTGGAATTTCTGTAATTATCATTAGGGTTCATAATCTTTTTCCCACCAATGTATGTTTGTGGTTCCTGATACATGTATAGAAGTTTGTTGCTGCATGTGGATCTCATCCTTTGAATCAGATCATTTATATATGATCCATTCACCATACTAGAAATGTTTATTAGTTCTAAGGTTCTTCCACAGATAAGGGACAGTGTTGGTCACCGCAAAAGAGGAGAGAAACATTGTGTTCTTTGCTTTCCTATATATATGGTACCTGACACATAATGGCTTGCTGGTTCTGAAATACACTGACTTGTTAACACAACACTCCAGATACATTGTTTGAAGGAAAGATTCTTGTTAATTAAGTGCCCATCTTTATTTTAAAAATCTTTTTCAGTCTCTTCGCTGTTGCACAGCTGAATGTGGTCCATCTATGAATTTTAATGACATTTAAATTTAACTAGCCTAGTTTGAACAGAACTTTTTTTATTAAAATGTTTCTCTTGGGCCAGCTGTTTCGGGAAGTGTGCCATGTCAGTTCCTAAGGGCACTTCAGTATGATTCACTTTATAGATAGCTAAGAGTTGCAGTGATTTCCTTTTTTTTAACTCAGTGTTTAGAAAATACAGTTAAAATTGTCAAGATTCTGGTTCGTTAGTACTATGCATCAGATAAGTTATTTTGTATGAGACCTAGTGGAGCCCAAGAATTACAATGCACTGCCAGATGAACCACTGTTGTGTCCCTGTGGTAGCAGGCCCCAATTCCCTGCTGGGCATATTGTGGCATGCAACATTCGTGCATCTGAAAAATGCAGGTACTTTTTGGCAGGGATATTTTTGCCTCGGCAACTGCAAGCCTGCTGTTTAAGCTGTCCATCCAGGCAGGTCCTATTGTTGTCCCTGCCAGTTGTGGGGATGAGCAAATGACCAACATGGGCAAATCTCTATGCTGGGCTAATATAGTCTGCTAGTAGGGTGGGGAATGCAAGGAGCCTAAACCCATTTATCATCCCACCTATCTGACCATTGTGTACTGATTGGCTGTACAGTTTCTAGACAGAATTGTTCTTTATTCACACATAACTATAGTTCTTCTTCGTGGTCTCTGTGCATCACACATATGGGCTCTGCGCCTGCGTGGAGCCTGTTTCGGAAACTTCTATAGCTAAGGCAAACGTTTTTGGCGGGAACCCCTCCCCCACTGTCTACTGACTCCATGTTCCCGCCTTTCTCCTCAGTTCTTTTTCGACCGCCTTGCTGAAAGGATGTCTTGTTGGGAACTTCTGTCTTTCTCCTGAGGAGAAAGCTTTAGAGTGCTAAGGTTTTTAGTTATTTTACTTTGTTTTAGTTCATTTTTAGTCTTAATTAATTTATTTATTTATTACATTAGTATACCGCCCCATAGCCGAAGCTCTCTGGGCGGTTTACGTGCGATTAAAACAATTAAAAACAATATACAAAAATTAAAGCAGCAAAAACATACAACGTACACACGTACATTTAAAACAATATAATTTATTGTTATTATATTCTTAGATATTTTATTCTCCAGAGATCTTGGATCGCTTTGAGGGGGATCGCACAGCCATTAAGGCCCCTTTTCAAAATGTGTTAAGTGCGTCAGCAAGCTTCCCCAGTAGACAGACTTTTCTCTGTTTAATTTGGTTTGGGAGAGGCTCAGGTCATCAAAACCTGTCGCTACATTATTATTATTATTATTATTATTATTATTATTATTTTATTACTATTTACACATTTATATACCATCCCATAGCCGAAGCTCTCTGGGTGGTTTACAAAATTTAGAACCATAAACATAAGACAGCTGACATTTAAAACATTTTAAACTGTTAAGCCTGGCTACAAAGTCAGTTAAAACCTCAACTTAAGCTGTTGAAATGCCTGGGAGAAAAGTTTTGACCTGGCGCTGAAAAGATAACTGTCTTGGCGCCAGGTCTGTGGATAAAAGCTCTAGAAGCCATGGTTTCTTCCAGACAATTGTTACACTTATGGCACAGGCTCCTCGATCTACTGGAGACATGGCCGCTTCATGCCTCATCCGATCTTCCAACATTTGGAAGCTCCCTAGCTGTGTCTACAGCAAGAGGGGTATCTAAGAAGGCTGGAGCCTTCTGGGGCTATTCGCATGGAGCGATTCTACGGAGGAGAGCCCCTCTGCGTCCTCAGACCCTGACTCTGACCAAGGGTCATTCCGATCTTCCAACATTTGGACGCTCCCCAGGCTGTATCTACAGCAAGAGGGATATCTAAGAAGGCAGGAGCCTTCTGGGGCTGATCGCATGGAGCGATTCTACGGAGGAGAGCCCCTCTGCGTCCTCGGACCCTGACTCTGACCAAGGGTCATTCCGATCTTCCAACATTTGGACGCTCCCCAGGCTGTATCTACAGCAAGAGGGATATCTAAGAAGGCAGGAGCCTTCTGGGGCTGATCGCATGGAGCGATTCTACGGAGGAGAGCCCCTCTGCGTCCTCGGACCCTGACTCTGACCAAGGGTCATTCCGATCTTCCAACATTTGGACGCTCCCCAGGCTGTATCTACAGCAAGAGGGATATCTAAGAAGGCAGGAGCCTTCTGGGGCTGATCGCATGGAGCGATTCTACGGAGGAGAGCCCCTCTGCGTCCTCGGACCCTGACTCTGACCATGGGTCATTCCGATCGTCCAATGTTTGGACGCTCCCTAGCTGTCTCTACAGTGAAAGGGATATCTAAGAAGGCCAGGTTACATAGGACTTCTGGGGACTGATCGCTTGGAGCGATTCTATGGATGAGAGCCCCTCAGTGTCTTCGGACCCCCACCCTACATCTGGATACTCTCTACCTGTGTTTCTACAGTTAGAGAAAGACCAGGTTCCAACTCCTCTGCACCTGTTAGCCCCCCCCCCCCCGATACTGAGGGTGGCCCCTTTGGCAGCGATGACTTAACTGGCTCCTTCGGTACCGAGGTCTAAGCTCTCGATACTGGAGCTTCTAACATGCATCTTCGATGTCAAGATGAGACGTCTAGCAGGCAGAATCGACATCACAGGCTGAGACTCAACTGCCTCCTTCGGTACCAAGCGCCATGGTACCGAGCTCCTTGGTACCGAGCTCCTTGGTACCGAGCTCCATGGTACCGATCTCCTTGGTGCCGATCTCCTTGGTGCCGAGCGCCATGGTACCGAGCTCCTTCGTATCGAGCTCCTTGGTACCGAGCTCCTTGGTGCCGAGCTCCTTGGTACCGAGCTCCATGGTACCGAGCTCCATGGTACCGAGCTCCATGCTACCAAGCTCCTTGGTACCAGGCTCCTTGGTACCAAGCTCCTTGGTGTCGACTTCCTTGGTGCCGACGTCCTTGGTGCCGAGCTCCTTGGTGCCGAGCTCCTTGGTGCCGAGCGCCATGGTACCGAGCTCCCTGGTGCCGAGCTCCATGGTGCCGAGCTCCATGGTGCCGAGCTCCTTGGTGCCGAGCTCCATGGTGCCGAGCTCCTTGGTATTGAGCTCCATGGTACCGAGTTCCATGGTACCAAGCTCCTTGGTATCGAGCTCCTTGGTACCGAGCGCCATGGTACTGAGCGCCATGGTACCAAGCTCCTTGGTGCAGGCTCTTGGTACCAAAATGAGATGTCTAACATGCAGCTTTGACGTCCAGATGAGATGTCTAGCAGGCAGAATCGACATCAAAGGGTGAGACTCAACTGCCTCTTTTGGTACCAATCTCTTGGTACCAAGAAGAGACGTTTAACATGCAGCTTGAAGTAGACATCTCCCCACCAAGTTAATTAGCACAGCCATTACAGGCTAGCTGCCAATTACAGGGCTGCTCCCTAGAGCTGCTACAATTGGAGTGCTATGATTTCAACAGAGAGAGTTTTTTTATGCCTGTAATGTCTAGGGGCATCATTCTCGGGTCCCTGTTAAAAAAAAAAAAAAAAAAAAAGAAGAACATAACTTCAACTGGGTTGCCTCCCCCGAGAATGCCATACCAGTACAGAGATTGGTATCAATTATAAGAGGGACACCTCTAGCAATGGGTCCGTAACTCCCGTACCAGGCATCGATACCAACCCCTATATTGGTACATACGCCTTTCTCGATACTGAGCAGCTCCATCGGTATCGTGATTGCCACTGGAGGAAGTTTTCTTGCAACTCCCTCTAGCTCTACCAAGATCACTGTCATTGTGACCTGTCCACAGGGCTCAACCATTGCCTCATGATACCGTCGTGAATGCGTCAGTATGTCCACCTAGCTCTTCTCCTTTCCAGACCCACTCTGTGGGGTGTCAAAAAGTTCAGCTTGGAGAAGATGGGTTTAATCATAGAACTAAACCTGATTCCCCTCAATCCTTAGAGATCTCTCAGTTGGACTCAACATTGCTCTCTTCTGCATCGCCTGTTGATGGGGTAGCTGTACAGAGTGGAGCCTCCTTTGGAAGACCTATATCACTCTCTGATTTAATATTTGGCCCACTCCTCTACAGATCTCTTCAACCTGTTCTGGATTTGAGATGGCTCCATACGTACATCAGAATCACAAATTTCTGATGACACATAAAGCCCTGCCCCAGAATATTTACAAAATGTATGGCACTTCTCCTTCCATTCATTTGCCTTCAAGGGGTAGAAATCTACCCATATTTAGACAACTGGCTTCTGGTGGCTTCCTAAAAGGAAATGCTATTGAAGGCAAGGTGACGACTCAATTTATTGAGCTCTTTGGGCCTCATAGTGAACACAGAATCCAGACTCCCCTGGATCTAACAACCCTACATTGGTGTACTTGCACAGACTATTTGCTACGGGGCATGCGCTTTCCCACTTCCTCCCCCATCTCAAGTCCTCATACAAACACTTTCCTGTTCAACTGGGAATGTCTTTGCAGCCCTCATTTTTCTTCTCATTCCATGAGTACTGTGGTATGATAATATTAATATTGTGTAGTCCACACAGTCTCCATCATAGTCACCCCTTGGTGGCCTAGACAGGTGTGGCTCACTCTACTTCTGAAGATATCAGCCAATGGCGACCAATTGGGTTACCATCAGCTCCGCTGCAGCTCCGAAGATAAAAAAGTCGTGGTAAGTACCCGACTTTTAAAACCGGAGCTTCAGGGATTTGCTCCTGGATGGCTTCGGGATGCCAGCTGCATCATATAGATGACCTGCTGCCACTCCGGATACACCCCGACCGGAGGCAAAACTCTCGTCAAGATGTACCCAGACTGTAATTCCTAAATGGGCAATCTTTTGTCTTACAGCGCCTGAGTGGGTAGAAGAAAATAAATCTGGGGGAGCCTGACCCTGACACAACAGGAGAGTGGCTTTTGTCTTGCAAGGAGATCTGCTGGGCAGCTGATGAGGAAGCAGGATGTGCTTGGATGTAATTTAGACTGCATCCAAACACATAAGAATACAGACAACTGGAGACTGACTGAGGAATCTGTAAGTCAGGCTGTGAGCTTACTGATGTTACTTGGTTGGGCATTGCCCCCTTTGGGAAATCCCAGTGGGGACATTGCCCCCCTCCGCTACCCCCCTCCCCCCATAGTTTATGCCCCTGCCTATGCTCAGACCCATGGCATGGGGTATCCCAATACTGTAACTACTTTCGACATGAGGTCGATTCCATTTTTTCATGCAGCCTGCAATGAAGTCATATACTGCACAATGGGATTCTTTTCTAAATACATGGATCTTCAGGGCCTCAAGCCCCATTCAGCCTCTTTAACGATGTCCTTACACTTACCCCCTATACACTATAGGGCTAAAATAGTTGTCAATATGCAGGTATTTGACTGCTTTACGTGTTTTTGCACCAACCCCATTGTTAGGGGGTTCCTCTGGGCATTACAAATCTGTCTCCTCTAATTAGGAGTTTCATTCTGGCATGGAGTTTCTCTGTCATGCCACAATCTCTGACATTGAAACCAGTTAAACCAATGGCACCTTCAGATATCACATTATTTTTCTTAGAAAGTTGTTTTCTGATGGCTATATCAACACTACGCAGATCGAGTGAATTAGCTGCCACAGTATTGATGCACCCTACCTGGGCTTCCACACAGGGCTAGAACTGACAAATTCCATAAGACGCAAGAGTAGCAATGACTCGTGGGGTGGATTGTACATGCTATTAAACTGCCCTACAAGTTGAAGGGCTTGCACCTCGTTGGTCCAGTAACAGCTAAGTCGATGTGCAGTGCATCGAAGTCCGTATCTTTAGCAGGGGATTGTCGATCCCCTGCTAATATGTTTATATTTGGTGTTGTTCCCCGCCTCGATCTAGATGGAGAGGCGGGTTAGAAATGAAATAAATAAATATGTAAGGCAGCTATTTGGTATAAGTCCTTTAACTTCATTACATGCTACCACTTGATTGTTTGTACCAGGACAAACTGGAATTTGGGGCAAGCAATTTCTTTGTCTTGTGAGGGAACATTGATCTACACCTACCCTCCACCAGGAATTTAGCTTGTTAATCGCCCATATGTGTGATGCACAGAGACCACGAAGAAGAAATGCAGGTTGCTTACCTGTAACCGTAGTTCTTCGAGTGGTCATCTGTGCATTCACACAACCCACCCACCGTCCCCGCTTTGGTGTCGATGTAAATGTACTGTCGATACCGAGCGGTTTCTCTCCTAGTTATGGGGCCAGCAAGTCGGTCTCTTTGAACTGAGGAGAAAGGCGGGAACATGGAGTCAGTAGACAGTGGGGGAGGGGTTCCCGCCAAAAACGTTTGCCTTAGCTATAGAAGTTTCCGAAACAGGCTCCACGCAGGCGCAGAGCCCATATGTGTGAATGCACAGATGACCACTCGAAGAACTACGGTTACAGGTAAGCAACCTGCATTAATCTCCCACTCATTCAGGAAGAAGACATCCTCTAGATGTTTTGGACTTCAACTCCCATTAGCCCCAGACAGCATGGCCAATGGTCAAGCATGCTGGGAATTGTAATAAACATCTGGAGGGCACCAGGTTGGGGAAGACTACATTATATAAAAACAAATGCTTTAATTATTATTTTCATTTTGAGAACTATTTGACACAAAACCATTATAAAAAGGCCTAATAGACTATTTCAAATTCTTGGGTAGAATTCAAAATCACTTTGGTGTTGGGGTTGGCTATTGATTATTTTCAGAATTTTACACTGTTTTTATGCTCACTGATACATCAACAAACAAAAGTTCAAGAGGCAGTCCTCAGCATTTTCATGATTAAGGTGGCCATTGAATCATAATTTTCTCCATGTTTACCCCATACTGGCATCTTTGTATGTATGCCTGCATTTGCTGGTGGGATGTAATGATTGAAATGATAGGTCTGCATGTGGAGAAATTAAATGCAGGTTCAATTGCTTGCTACTCAGTGGATGGCCTTGGTGAAGTTGCTTATCATCCTGCCTAACCTATCTTACTGGTGGTGGTGGTGGTGGCGGCGGCGGCGGGTTGTAAGCTGCTCTGAGCTCCTTGAAGAAAAGGCATGATACAAACGTAAGAAAATATATTACTAAAAACAAAAAATCCTCCCTGCCTTGCCCTGGTTATTGACAGTGACTTTGCCTGATGGAATCTGTTCCTAACAAAAGGATAATTATGTAACTGCCTTGAAGCAGTCAGGAAGAAATTGTCAGGGTAGCAGAGATGGAATGAAATAGAGTGAAAACTCTCAGCTGTGACCTACAACTTTATAACCCTGAGACATGTGTCGTAATTGTTATTCAAAAGCAGTCAGAGAAGAGGAAACAGGAAGAGAAAACTTGCATCAGACTTTTCCTGCTTTGTGTTATTTTAATCAGCAATCAATTAAAACTTTAACCTTAAATTAAAAATTTGCGCTATGATGAATCAGTGCGACTGGGGCCAGATCTACACCAAGCAGAATATAACAATTTGAAAACTGTATATGGAGTGTGTCACGAGCCCCAACAGTTGTCAATACTATTATAAACCATTTTAAAGCAGTAGTGTATATCCTGCCACGAATTAAAAGCACAGGGAAGTATATAAGCAGGTCATTTAGGTAATAGCCCCCCTTATGCTACCCTGCAATTGTTGTGCAGTGGCATTCTGCTCCTGAGCCTGTCCTTTCTATGTAACCATTACACCTAATAGCTGCAGATTGACTTATCCATCATGAGTTTCTCTCACCTCCTTTTCAAACCAGTGGTCATCACTGTATAACGTGTGGCATCAACTTCCATAAATATGTTCTGTGAAGAAGTACTTCCTTTGGTTTGTTCTGAATCTACTGCAAATCGGTTTCATTGGGTAGCCCTGAGGCCTAGTATTATGGAGAAAAACCTCTCTGTCCGTTTTTTCCCATACCATCTGACAGGAACCGTGGGAGTATAAAGCAGGTAAGAATTTGTTTTAACTTTACATGTACAAGAGCATTTTAGAAATGGCAATAACAGCAACAGTAATGTCAGACAGGGAACTAGCAAGAAGACAAAGAAAAACATCAGTGAAATGTAATTAAGCAATAGGTTTCATGCTAAAAGAATAGGTTTCATGCTTACTGGATCATACAGCTACCAGGATTCAGGATCCAAGCCAAGATCCTTCAGCCTCCAAATCCCCCGTAACTGCACAGTCCAGTCTATGTTGTGTCACAAGCAGGAAGCTGGGATGATAGCATCATACTTACTGCCTGGTCCTATGAAATTAGGTGTGCCTAAGCCAGGTGATAGGCAATTTATGGCTCCAAATGTTTTGGCCCACAGCCCCCATGATCACTCAGCGTGGGCTAGGGGTGATGGGAGGTGTAGGCTAAAATACCTGGAGGGCCACAAGTTGGCCTAAACCCACTAAAATCTGCATAGGAATGAGCTGCATGATGCCTACAGAGTAGAACATATTTCTACTTGATGGATGGAGAGGAGGGATATGTGTTCAACATGAGGGTGGGTATCTCCATTTCCTACTTTGGCACTTCTGTCTCCTGCATCTTTCTTTTCCTGACTTTAAGCAAAGTTATTTTGGTAAATATGAAAAAGCATAGACAGCCATGTTGATCAATGTAGAGTATTGCCTTTATTAGGACTAACCAAAATGTTACAAAGTAGTGCTGAAACTTTCAAAAGCTTGCTCACTATTCTGGGTATTATGGAAGTTTTCAACTTTCCTTTACCCATAACAACTTGAGGAGCTGAGAGACTAAGATAGGAGCATGAATAAGGGGGTCATTTCTCTTGCTCTGGTGCACCAACATCACACCCTCAAGCCAAGAGATGGAAACACGTTGGTAGGCTGGAACATCACTGTTAAGTCTAAAAGCAATCATCATCATCATCATCATCATCATCATCATCATCATCATATGCTAAGGGTCTTTGTCCAGATAACTGGACTCTAGAATATCAGACCAACATAATGTACGTGCATTACTGAAAGATCATCAAATAAGAGAAGATTCTTCCCCCTCAAGGGAAGAGTCTCCCTAAGTAGGCAAAATTAATATGACTCCCACACTTGCTGCATGCAAAAACCATGTGATTCTGTTGTTCCTCTGATCTCCTTTGCCATGACTGACGTTAGTCTGTGTAGGTAAGTCCATTCTTCCAAGGAAATCCAAATATTAATGCCGAGGTAAAGGAAAGTGGGCCCTTTTTCTAATAGTAGCTGCTACCCCATCTCTCTCGTCTGTACAAGTGGGGATAGGATCTCAGACCATCAACTTAATAGCCCCAAATCGTAATTAAACTGTTGGGTCATTAAATTTATATCCCACTCCTGGAGTTTGGGTGGGTGGAGATTTAAAGCCAAGTCATCTCAGTCCACGATGCATCACTCTAAAGTGTTATGAGACCCCATTTCTGCCACCCTAATCTAGTACTCTGCAAGGGTGGTCTTTGATGAATGACCTCATGAAAGTCAAAACGTCTACTGCATCTGTGGGTCTCAAGGAAGCTCCTATAAGATCTACCTTTATTCATCAAGGGGGAAAATGGCCTGGAAGAGGGATGTAAGGAAATGACCCTGCCAATTTCTGCCTCGGTCTCCATCTCTCCCTTCTCATATCGATAAAAAATGATGGTCCTACAAGGGTCGTGCATGTGTTGGCAGAGAGGGAAAAATATCCTGTAATAAAGGAAGACGTGACTAGGTAGTGACTACACTACCTAGGATGCCCACCCTGTTAGAGAACCGGTGTGGGAAGCACCACCGGGGAGACCGCACAGGAGTTTCCCTTTCGCTTCCCCTATAAGAGTTCAACCCTACTAGGCTCCTTCTGTCTTCCCCACCAGAACTGCGGCCCCCATCACCCCCTTTCTCCCCCACCCCCCCCTCCCATTCCATATAAGTGGCTCCGAAGAACTCAAGGCGTGAATGTCTCATGATCGCCCCCTAAATGGGGTCAGGGTTGTACTTCGGGCCTGCGCCGCCGTCGCCCACCTCCCTCGCGGGGGGCACCTTGCACTGAGGCCGAGGGGAGGAGGCAGCAAGGAGACTGCTACTACTACTACGGCGGCGGCGGCGGCTTCGTGGGCCCGAGCAGAAGCCCCCGAGCAGCCTCTTTGCGCCCCTGTCCCCGCGCCTCAGCTCTCGGGCCGGCCGGTTGGCGTCGTTCTGGGTCTCCCACACCGGCCCCGGCCTGGGGCGGCCCCGCCGCAGTGCGCATGAGCGGCTCGGCGGCGGAAGGCAGGGCCCGCGAGGAGGAGCCCCGGGAGCCGCCGCCGCCGCCGCCGCCGCCGCCGCCGCCGCCTGTGCCGCCACCATCGTTCCTCCTCCTCCTCCTCCCCAGTGTCCGCCTGAGCCGGCCCAGGAGGGGAGAGAGGCCCGCGCGCAGCCCCCACCATGGTGAGAGTCCGGCCTGTTCCTAGGCCTAGGTCGCCGGGGGAGGCAAGGGAGGAAGGAAGGAAGGAAGGAAGCGAGCAAGCGCCGCCATCGCCTGGCAACGCGGGGCCTAGCCGGGGGAAGCTGGAGGCGGCGGCGGCAGCGGGCGGGCAACACAGCGCGGGACCCCCCCTCAGGCCTCCGCGGGGTTTGCTTGCCCCTTTCAGTCGAGAGGCTGGGGTCTTTGAGTCGGGGGGCGGCAGGGAAACTAGGCCTCGGGGGCACCCACACAGCCCCCCATAGAGCTGAAGGGGGTGGGCGGGCAAACCCGAGGTGCGGGGTGTCCTTCCCTTTGGGCTCGTCTGGGATAGAAGGGAACTGGGGCTCCTAAAGGTTTGTGGGGTTGGGCTGTGTGTGTGTGTGTGTGTGTGTGTGTGTGTGTGTGAAAATGGGGGAGGGGGTAGTTGCTCCCTCTCAATTTGAGGACTGACACAGTAGCTGGTGCTTTAGGGGGTTAATGGGCATTTGAACTAGGGCTCTTTGGGGATACCGCTTGCGTTTGGGTGCTTGGGTCTCTTCCTTGTTTTATCGCTATGCTTTCTGGAGGAAGCATCGTATCTGTGTGTGTGTGTGTATGCGCGTGTGTGTTATAAAGATAACTTGTTTTTAATGTTTGTATGTAGATGTATGTGGAAAGATTCCAGAGGGGGAGCTGCCTTAGTCTGTTTCAGCAAGACTGCCCAAGAGTCCTGTGGCACCTTAAAGACTTAACCCTTTTCTTGTGGCAGAAGCTTTCATAGACTAGAGCTGATTCCTCAGATGCATGGTTATCCTTGGTTGGCAAGTGTAAGCCACATTCTGTTGCTTTCTCTTCCAGGGCTGCCCTGTAGTAGGCATTTTAAAACTGGAATACACATTTAATGAAGTGAAGAAATGGACTGGTACCCAGGAGTTGCCTATTACAAGACAGACCCGGAAAATGCCACTTGCCATCTACAGCTTCCAGCTAAAATTAGCTGTCTACGGAGGCCCGCTCTTCATTAACAGATAACAAACCTAATGGTTGCTCACTAACAACAGTGGGCCACTAATAGAGACTTAGACCAAGTGGCTGGACCCTGCAACAAAACATATCCAGGTGCCAAGTCATTCCCAATATTTTCTGAGGCACAGGAACTAATAACATCAGAAAATTCAATCTGGGTTGTTCACTTGCTTATCCTCCAGTATGACATGTGCCATTGTCTTCCAGTAATGCCTTTAAAAGAAACAGGTAAATTTGCTACAGAAAAAAATAGACACAAATCTGACACCAAAAATGGCAACGTTCAGAAACCACAGGGAGAACTTTTGAATTTCTCTGAACACACTATTGCTCATCCTCAAAGTCACCACACTTGAATGAAAGACTTCAAGAGAGGCTCTGGTATGAAATTGCAGAATTAGATTTTATCAATAAATTCAGTTCTGTTGAACTGAAACTTAATTTGCACTGTAGCTTCCCCCCATAGATGTTAGATTATCATAGCACACTTAGTAGTATCACTACTAACTACTTTTGTGAAGGGGTTGCTCTCTTCTTGTCTTGTTTACATTTCATATACCTGCTTCTCCACTATGTTATCATGACCTTTTGCATGAGTTTTATATGTGTGATATATAGCCAACTAAAGAATAAACTTTTATGCATCTGATGGAATGGAATCTAGTCAACAAAAGCCTAATACGAACAATAAAGCTGTTAGTATTTAAGGTACCTGAAAACTTTGTAAATGTGTGTGTGAGAGAGGCACCCACACCCACACATATTTTTCATTGCATACAAGGCCTATCATAACCATGTGTTTTCATAAGTAATCCTCTCTGATTTTGGTGGGACTTGGTTCTAAGTAAGTATGCTTAAAGCAGCAACCTAGAAGTAAGCCTCACTGAATTCAGTGCCACTATAAAATAACTGGGGTTAGGTTGGGTTTGAAAGGTGCGTTCACATTTGTTTTTCTAGGTGGCTAGATTTTAAATGTTGGAAGAAACTTCTGTTCCCATGCATTTTTCTGCATGGCACTTTAATAACAGTAAAGTAGAGCAATTAAAAAGAATTATTTTTAAAGATTGAAATCCCCAAATTACTTTATGGATTTTTTTTCAAGTTAATGGGACTGTACATATTAAATACCTTGAAAATTGCAAATTAGTTTACAATGTATTTATTTCATTGGGGGTTCCTGGGATTATTTCAGGTATTTTTCCTGATTATGTGGTCTGAGCACGTCCTAGTTACTTGTTGTCTCAGCCACATTGCAGAGGCTTTAATTAAAACATCATGTAAGATTCTTCAGGAAGTGTAGTGAGTGTGTGGAGGCTCATGAACTACTTAAGGTGTTTGAGTGCATTTAACTTTTGTCTCAGAGCACACACCCAGGATGTTTTCTCTTTTACTCTTTTACTTATGTATATATCAACACCCAGCTTCCTGGGAAGTGACTAATATAATGGAGTATTTTGTCGGTATAAATATAACTTATGGAAAAGTCTATTTATATTGTAGTAGTTGTCTCAAGAGTTGTCTCAAGAGTTGTCTTCTATAAAGTCTGTCCAAAAAACTAAAAAATAATTGGATCATATGTCATCTGGATTCAGCTTCTTTGGATGTATAATAAGGTTCTAACAGTTGAATATGCTATTAAAAGGATTTTATGTGTTCTTTACTATACATAGATTGTCTTGGGACCACATACAATATGATAAGTAAAAAAATGTTTAACTTCTGATTAACAGTATCTAAATTATTATGCATATTTATTGGGACAACTGTGTTGGTGAGTATAAGGATGGCCAGGATCTATGTGTTGCTTTATATTCCCAGTGCAGAGGGAGAAGAGGAACTGTGGGTTCCCCTGCACATTCCTTCCTGATGCACTCTGGATTTGCCCATTACAGCAGGCAAGATGTGGGTTTGGGGATAAGACTGGGGAGAAATAGGTATTAGAAAGCATGGTTGGTTTTTCTGATACTGGAGTTTAAAAGCCTACATATATATTCTCAAGTTAGCAATCTGTCAATTTAAATAGGTCAGAGTAGTAAGCTTGTGAGTTACACAGATCTCTTCCAGAAGCTCTTTCTTTTTTCAAAAAAAAAAACTTCTGTAGAGTTTCCCAGTAGACTTCAGAAACCGTATTTTTTATGGCACTCCTGTTCTATAATTATAATTATTTTTTAAAAACATAATTTTTACCCATATATATTTCTTGGTTTTTTTTTAGCTTACAGGGTGTCAGTATGAATTTTGCTCGTATGGCTTAAAGTTACACAGGTTATATAAATAGCAGCCTCTTAACTCCTAGAGAGGGGCATGAGTGGGGCAATGCATGTTGTTCTCTATGCAGTACCCATTGCTGGATAGGAATTTTCCCGCTCTGTACACAGCAGATCAGTTACAGCAGTTTGTGCACAGTATATTCTTATTTATTACATTTGTATACTGCCCCATAGATGAAGCTCTCTGGGCGGTTTACATAAGATTAAAACATTTAGAATGTTTTTAGGATGTTTTAATGCAGTTTTAATAATGTGTGTCATGTTTTAATCAGTTTTATGTATTTTATTATATTGTTGTTCCCCGCCTCGATCCAAACGGAGAGGCGGGTAAGAAATAAATTATTATTATTATTATTATTATTTACATTTAAAAGCAATATACAAAAATTAAAACTTCAAAAACATACAATATGCACATTTAAAAAGCTATAAGCCTAAAAGCAAAAACAGACCCAGGCTCATCAGATATTGCTAAATGCCTGAGAGAAGAGGAAAGTCTTGAACTGGCACTGAAAAGATAACAACGTTGGCACCAGGAGGGCCTCGTCAGGGAGATCGTTTCACAATTGGGGGGCCACCACAGAGAAGGCCCTCTCCCTTGTTGCCGACCTCTGAGCTTCCCTCGGAGTAGGCACTTGGAGGAGGACCTTAGATGTTGAACGTAGTGTTTGGGAAAGGCGTTCCATCAGGTATAAAGGAGGTGATTTGTGAAAAAGTAATACTGTGTTATTTTCAACATCAACTTCTATTTTATGCTATTATTCTTCTGGGGCGGTTCACAGGTATTTAAACTGATGAAGTCTCATTGAAAGTGAATCCTGTGTACTTAGGTGCTGAGCCACACAGGCTCATAGTCCAAAATTCTCCAAAATAACACTGCATGCTGAGCTGTCCCTCTCTGCTGTGGCGTTCCAAGATATGTTGTCATGTGCACACATTCCTACTTTCATTCTGTAGCATTGGCTGGCAGGGGCGGGGAATGCACCATATGATGGCATAACAATGTGGCTTAAGTATTGATATATATTAAAATAGGGTGTGGAGAGCTCTTAAAATGGGAATGCGCTTTTTCAGCAGCATCTTTGTGTCACCTGTAAAGTGTAATTCCGCTTTAAGAGATTTCTGAATTGCTTCCTTAGGATGCTGAGTTAGCACATCATTTCCCTAAACCTGCGAATGTAGTTGAGAGATTCTATTAAAATTAAAGGTGCTTGCTGGGGGTTTGTGTTTCTTGCACAACAGCCCCCCACCCCCATGTTGCAAAAGTAGATTGTAATATGGTTGCTTGTGTTCTGGAATAAATTCCACACTGCACACCAAAGTAGGTCTTTGGATTCTAGTCTATGTAACCAGATTCTCTGACGATAAGTGTACTATCATTCTCTTGTATGTTGCTGGAGGAATGTACGCTTAGCTTCATGGGCTTTTAATATGTTGCTGTTTGGTTTTGCATTGTTTGGGTGCTGTTGTTTTGCATTACCGCTTTCTGTGTTTTAGTTTATACCAAATCTGTGTATTTTTAGGCGATAAAGACTGGGTTCGGACGACATGATAACCCACGATGGTTTAAATAGTCCACGGTGGGTTATCGGGTTGTGTAGCGGGATTTTTTTTAAATCCGTGGTGAGTTATTTGGGTGAAATAACCCATGCAAACAACCAATGAAGTGCAGAGTTGGTTATATAAACCATTGTTGGTTATCATGTTGTGTGGCGAGCACCGTGGGTTATTTTGTATTCCTACAGAGTCGCCAGGCAAGAGTGGCAGACCCCCCTGCCACTTTTGCCTAGTAGGGCACAATTGCCATTTCCCAGTGTGCCCAAGCTGCTGCCCTTATTCCCCTTCCTGATTCTGATCGTAACTGTGATTGGGTCGGGTTTCCCCAACCTTTTTATATATTCCCGGTCCTGTTTTTGCGCAAAACCAGGACTGGGAACTTTGCCGGCACTTCCCTGTAATTTTTCCCATGTGTGCAAATGGGGCTTCACGTTTGCGCACATGGGGAAAAGGGTATTCTTTGGTTTTCCTGGCTGCCCACCTTATGTTTTCAAAAACAATAGAAGGACG
This sequence comes from Anniella stebbinsi, assembly GCA_029215795.1. NCBI lineage: Eukaryota > Metazoa > Chordata > Lepidosauria > Squamata > Anniellidae > Anniella > Anniella stebbinsi. The sequence goes on along the minus strand of JARDYH010000002.1, from coordinate 356,611,405 downwards.
GGAAATGAGGGGGGACAACCCTCTTGCCAAGGACTGTGCGAGCAACACAGACCTTGGCAGGGGGTTTGTTCCCCACCCTGCCAATTTCCTGCTTTTTTATTGTTCTTGGAAGCCCGTTTCTGCAAATGGGCTTCCAAGAACAATAAAAAAGGCAGGATCCCCTTCATGCTGGGGTCGGGGAACACTTCTAAACATCAAGCTGTGGGAGAAATCCCAGTGGAAAGATTTTTGTGGGTATCCCCACATCTCGGCATGAAGGGGGATTTTGCTGGGAAGTGGCTCTTTCAGGCCCTTCCACCCACCCCATTTCCTCTGAGTTTCTTCTGAGGAAGCGGGGGTGCCAGCCATGGTGGCGAGGTGGAAGTGGGTGTGCGCAACCTCTGCCACTCTTCCCCATGCTGGCAGCCGTGATTCTGCAAAAGAAACAGGGTTCTTCCCCTGATCCCAGTAGGGATCTCTCTCTCTGCCTTGCTTTTGGGAGCAGCACGCAGAGAGCAAAAGAGGGAACTAGTGGTACTATTCGGGTGGAAGAACTGAGAGTGGGTGGGGGGCGGATGATGAGGTAGTCAGTGCACAGGTGGTTAATAGTCAACTCACAGTTGGTTATTTCTCTGATTGTGTGGGGAATACCAACTGTGAGTTGACTATTAACCCACCATTGTCTATCATGGCGTCCTAGTGCAGCGAACTCTCTAGACATTTAAAAAATATTGGCTGTTCCTATGTGAAGCTACCCTATTTTTTGAGATCTTTGCTTCGAATGTCTCTGCCTTTTAAGTTTAGATGAGTGGTGACAGGGACAAAGACCTTTTCTGTGGTGAGCTCCATCTTTGGAATTTCTAAAGGACTTTTGGATGGCACCAAGTTTGCTGTCTTTTAAGAGACAAAATCAAGGTGGCTTTTATTCTCCCAAATATTTGATGGATCGTCTATTTTATTACTACTCACTGTGCTTAGTTTTAATTGTAATGCTTTATGTTTTATGCATTTTTTCCACAGTTTATATTGTTAGCTGACTTGAAGGCATCTACACTTGCCTACTTAAACCAAGGAAAAATTGGTAACCATAGATGGATGTGGCTAAGTGGATTCTTACCTCCACTATCATGTTTTATTGCTTGTTTTATCCTGTGAAAGTTTGGCATACTAAAATTTCCCCAACAGATAATGCTATTATTAAATGTCTTAGTTTACTAGCTATGTTTTCTGGGTGACTCTGAAGAATCTCGATTATTCTGGATGTGGAATTAATGGCTCCTAGTGTATTCTCCCTACTATCACTTAATCTACAATACTGAGAGTTGTACATAATTTTCCTGCAAAATTATAGGAATAAGACTTTAGTAAAGGTATATCAGTGCTTCCAAATAAGGCATTTATTGCACCATTGCCCTGCCTTATTCACAGAATTTTTCAGGAGGCTCATACATGGTCGCTTTCCACTTAAAACCCTCTTAGCTTCTTCTATCTTTTTTTTACTGCAGAAAATCAGTTAAGGAGGCAAAGATGGAATCAGTATGCAATGCCGTTTGAGTTATAGCACTAGGAGCCCTCAGTTTGGAAGAGGGCTCCTAAACAAATCATATGTTGTGCGAGGGTTGTTTAACTTGGACATAACCCATGCTTACAATGTTCACATGAAACGACAACCCCTGAATGGGGGTTGCATATTCAGAAAGTTGGCCGCATGCACCACAGCCTTATTATGGGCTAAATAACCTATAGTGGGCTGTCGTGTCATGGGAACAGCCTCATTCTATTACATAGTTGGTTTCTTGGACTTGTGAACTGCTTTGAACGGCATTGAGCAATGTATCTTGGAATTAAATCGTTAAATAAAAGAAGCCTGGACATGATGAGGAACACACATCCCAAGCAGACTTTCCGTTTATCTGCTTTAATCCTCTGTTAGACTCCATACATCATTGAGATTGAGTTGTCGTTTAGGAGGAAGTTAGATGTTCTTCCTCAGGTAAGATCATGTGAAGTCTTACTGTTCTGTCTTCTGATACTTTTCTAGAACAAGTTGAAGTCATCACAGAAAGATAAAGTTCGACAGTTTATGATCTTCACGCAGTCCAGTGAAAAGACCGCAGTGAGCTGTCTGTCTCAGAATGACTGGAAGCTAGATGTTGCAACAGATAATTTTTTTCAAAATCCTGAACTGTATATACGAGAGAATGTTAAAGGCTCGCTGGACAGAAAGAAGTTAGAACAGTTATATAATAGATACAAAGGTGAGTACAGTATAGTTGTTGTTAGCTTCTTACATGCATAATATACCTATAGATTCCACCTCATCTTGAATCCAGGTCAGAAACCTGGATTCCAGCTATGGCCAAATGATTTCAAGAACAGATCAAGGAGGAGCACTACACATGGCCTATACGTGTTAGGACAAACCTTTTACTTCGTTGTTAAATTTTAATCCCATCCTTCTTCCAAAGAGCTTGAGGCGGTAGTCATGGTCCTCCTCTATTGTATCCTTGCAACAAACCTGTGAGGTAAGTTAGGTTGAGAGAAGGTGACTGGCCTAAGGTCTCCCAGTGAGCTTCATGGCTGAGTTTAGACTTGAAGCTGCTTTTTCCAGTCCAATAGGAACATTATAACCACAGTACCCCGCTGGTTCTTGCCATGATGGGTCAAATTATTGGCATAGTGTTTGAATTACAAAATTTGCTTTCCTCAAATTTCTCTTGATCAAAAATAGACAAATATCATAAAATGGCTTGTTTGTTGGCCACAGTGTTCCAAAGATCCAGGTGAATATTGTATGTCAATAGAAAGACTGATCTCTGTCCTTGAGCATGCCTGCTTTACAGGCTAAGAAAACATGGCAATGCATGACTTCCAGAATGTAATCTCATGTGACATAGGGCTACGTGAGAATGCCACTATCCACATCACAACTTGGTGGTGGCAAAGTATTGTTCTGGAAAAAATGAGTTGTCCTTGGCAAACAATGTAACTGCAAGGCCCATCATTTTTTAAAATTACTTCGTTCTGTTGTAAATTTCAATAACACAAAAACTATGAAAAGAAAAAGATGGGAAAAATAAAACTACATGATTTGGATATATCAATTTCAATTAATGCTTATGAAGTGTGTGTGTGTGTCTATAAAAAGAGTTACAACAGAGTATTAAAACATTTTAAGCTAAGCATTTCAGTTTCCACCCTCATCAGTAGCTCTGTGTGTGTGTATATATCTTCTTAAAAAACAAAACAAAATTATATATAAACTTCAACAAAGAAAGACAAAATATCCATATATGTATCTCTTCGTGAGTGGCACCTACATAGCACCCATTCAAATGTTGAAAACATTGGTAGGACCTCAACCCATTGCATTATAGGAGGTGAAAGTTTATCCTTCCAATGTTGTAATATCAGTCATTTAGCTGTCAATAGGGCACGGAGAATCCATTTGTGCTGACTTTGCGTTAACTTCCAGAAAGTAGGTAGATAATTTAAAAGGACATCTATGTCAGTAAATATTAGAGTGTTCCAATACAAAATTTATTTTTACAATAGCCTCCTCCCGAAAGAGGCAACTATTGGGCATTGCCGAAACATATGATTAAAAGATGTATTGGCTGTATTACACCTTCAGCAGTTCACTGACTTAGACAAACCCCTATTAAGGGTTCTGGCATCCAGTAGACACTGAACAAGAGTTTTTGCTCAATAAGACATAACCTGAGATCCATAGACCCTTCAGATACAGATGCTAAGTCGACATTGTCCATTGATTGATTAGGCAAAATGGGACAGTCCAGTTCCCTATTCCACTTCTGCTTAAGATCCTGTATTTATTTATCTATAATAAGTATTCATAAACATGGATTGTGGGTTGATATAACTGATCGGCCTCAATAAGTTCTTACAATTGTAGCAAGGCCAAACTTAGATTCCAATAAGTCTTACCATTCAGCTGTAGCAGGCAAATCGTATTTGGCACACAAAGCTGAGAATGACAAACTTATCACCAGCACCCACTAATTGATCCAAGGTTAAAAAAAATCACCTTATCTGTCCAAATCTGCCTCAAAAACCTTTGTATCAATTTTTAAATCTGGATTTCCCCATAGAGTCAATTTAACATGAGAAAATCGAACAAAATAGAATGTTGCACGTCTCTTAACAGCTGTAACTGTGGGAGGAACTCTATCCATTTTACTGTGCCGAGAACCTAATGCCATCCATTTGGACAAAGGATCCAGACAGGAAGATTCCAAAACTAACCAAGGTCAAAAATCTAATCTGAATGGAAAAGACCAAAATTTAGTACAGGTCAACATGTAGGCCTGATGATATAAAGTAATCTGGAAAGCCAAACCCATCTTATTAATTGGAAGTTGACACTCCCCCTCCATTTTTTTAATGAAACAGCATTTACTTTTTGGAAATATTTGCCAGGTATAAATAGAGGAATGCCACGTATAAAGAATTAAAGCAACCACATCCCTTCCTGTGGTCTCTGACTATGGCTACCACCCCATACTTGGCGCACTCTGTCATTTTTTTATTGTGATAGCTTCAGCAGACAAATTGTGAGTTAATTAATCCATGATTTGTGGGAATGCATGGAACATGTGAACCATTTCTGGTTTTCATAAACAGCTTACAAATGCCCCATTCATGGCGTTTGAACTCAAGACACTCTGGGTTGTTTACAGGTTAAACAACCAAGATTCAACCCATGATTTGTGGGTTAATGCACACTTTGTCACCATGACGTGCGAACCAGTTCAATGTCCCAATGTCTGTTCCTCTGCCATCTTTTAAGTACCATTCTTCTGTTGTAGCTGCTGTGCCTGCCCATGGAGCTTACCCAGCGCAGTAATGGGCTATGTCTAGTTGCATGCAAGCATTTTTACTCACTACAGGTGACAAGGGGAATGTATGATGATGATGATGATGATGATGATGATTCTTATACATTGATCCTGTTCAGATGACATGCCCTGGTGGTTAAGCATTTTGAGCTAAACATTATGGCTTAGCGTGTCATGTGAGCCATGACTTAATGTGTCGTGTGAAACATTCCTCACCATGGCGGCTACATAACCATGGTTTAAACATGCTTATTAGTCATTTACTGCAAAAGGGTTAGTGGCCTAACCATGGCTTAGTGTGTTGTCTGAACGGACCCACTTTATTAAACTTCTTACAACAGTGCTGTAAGGAAGGTCAGTATTATTATCTCCGTACTGTAGGTGGGAGTTTGGGGCTGAGAGGGAAGGCTTGGCTATGGTCACTTAGTGAGTTTGTGGCAGAGATTTGAACTGGGAACTTCCTAATTTGTAGCTGACTAGCACAAAGTTCCATCAGTTGTCAGGTTTCATCTGGAATTCTAGATCCTTACCGTGCCCACTTTTTGGGGGGCATAATTTCTACTTTTCTCCGATCTCCTTATCAAATCATTTGTCAAACAATCTCTTTCTCTTCTCTCAAGAACCTTCCACCCTGGATTGTATTTTTGCTTCTCCTCATAGGGAAGATGGGTAAAATCCAATGCTTCAATGAGAAGGTTTGGTCAGGCGATTGACTCTGTCTCCTCTTTGAAATGTAAATAAGAGTTCAATCCCTTGCATGTTTAAACAGAAAAATGTCCTACAGTTCCCAGTTGCTGGGAGCTGTAGGACTTTTTCCCGTCTAAACACACATAGGGTTGCACCCTAAGTAATCCAGTGCAATTGTGTTCACAGGCAAGATAAGGGTTTCAAAGTACTTTTTACACAGTATATAATGTTATATAAACAAATGAATATTAAATAGCAGCTGCCAGCATTTCATGTTCCTTGGGTGAGAACAAGGGTGGGCAACATGTGATCCTCCAGATGATTGGCCTCCCATGATTCCTCATATTAGCTATGCTTGCTAGGGCTGCTAGGAGATGTAGGCCAAAACATCTGAAGAGCCACAGGTTGCCCACCACTGCGTTAGAAAGTGAATTCTGATACCAGTAATTTGTCTTGAAATACTGCATGGCTATATTTATGTTAGAAATAGTTTCACAAAAAGTTGTAGATTTTCATTTATTTTATTTCACTTTTAAACTCCTAAGATCCTCAAGATGAGAATAAAATTGGCATAGATGGTATACAGCAATTTTGTGATGACCTTGCGCTTGACCCTGCCAGTATTAGCGTATTGATTATTGCCTGGAAATTCAGAGCTGCAACGCAATGCGAATTCTTAAAGATGGAATTCATGGATGGGATGACAGAATTAGGGTAAGTGTTCAATGGGGATATGAGAGTAGCCCAATCCTGTTGTACAAGCAGATGTTTGTGCCTCTGCAATTGAAGGAGCATCTTATAGGACTGAGGAAGAGCCATTCAAGCTCTGTCTATTTGCTGTTTTACATACACACTGCTGTTTTTACATACGTTACAGGCTCCTATACTCCACTTGACTCGGTGTTGTATAGGACCAGACCATGCACTTACATTTAGAAGAAAATGCACCAAACAAATCTTCTACTAGGAATTGAACTGTCTTTGGAATATTCATTTAGTCTTTGGTCTTCTAAATGCTTGTAAACATATTGGTGCAAGGCACAAGAAAGCTATGAGAGAACACAGATGCTATATATAGGGCAGTCTTGGTGCTCCTGACAATGCATTTCTTTACGTCCTTGTCTGGCCACAAGATCAGAAAAACACACTTATCTGCCAGATCATTTAAATTAAATAGTCTTCATTTCAAAAGACTGTCCTTCAAAGACTACCCGTTCCTCTTCCTGGCTGTATGTGTGTGTATTTGTTTTTTGTTATTTGCAGCCATATTCATAGATCTGTACAAAAGTAATGTTAGAACTTGAAAGAGGGTCTTAATCTTTCATGCAGATGTGGCTTCAGCCTCTGCCTCTGCCTCTTAAGGACATTCCAACTCTTGATAGTTTAAAATGTATTGGTGAATTCAATCAGTAGTTAAATATGAAAGAGCTTGAGGAATTATTAAATAACACTATTTTGGGAAGGAAATGAATGTAATATTATCTTTAGTTAAAGCGACTATTTGGTCATAAATATATTAAAAATATTTTTTAAACGTGTGGTATAATACACTGATTAATGCAGATAAACTTCTTCTTCTTCTTTTTGGAACAAATATATAGATGTGACAGCATAGAAAAACTAAAGGCCCAGATTCCTAAAATGGAACAAGAATTGAAAGAGCCAGGAAAGTTTAAGGATTTTTATCAGTTTACTTTCAACTTTGCGAAGAATCCAGGACAGAAAGGTTTAGGTATGTATGCCAACTTTTCCTAGTATAGAAAGAAGTGAGCCAAGCTGCCTGCAGAATGCCGGCAGGACTACTGCTGAATCTGATGGCAGAAAACATCTTCCTTTCTTCAGACATGGTGGTGATCACATATTGAAACCAGCCTACTACGATTACCTAAGCAACCATGTCCTTCTGTGAAACTATATATCTCACTTGACATCTTGGAGGGTTGCTGTGTGTTCAGTAGCGTTTCCATGGCCTCTTTATTTCCCTAAAATGTAACTTCATTTGCCAGGGGACAAGTCACCCCTGAAATTTGGGGAATGTTCAGAAGCCTGAAAAACTATCCATGGGAAAGGAGGAGAAAGTGAAATCCAAATCTCTAGTTGTGGCAGTCCTAGATGTCCTTGGAGGGGTGGGGTGGGGTGGGGTGGGGGAGGAATCTCCAAGATCTTCGAACCCTCAAAAGTGTTCCTGCTCAAAGAGTTTTCTTTGTAACCATCAATTTATCTCCCGACCTGAACATACCCAGACACTACGATCAACATCTGGGGCCTCCCTCCGAGTGCCACCTCCAAGGGAGGCTCGGAAGGTGGCAACAAGGGAGAGGGCCTTCTCAGTGGTGGCCCCCCAGCAATGAAATGAGCTCTCCCGAGTCTGCCTGGCGTCGACACTGGCATCACGCCAGGTAAAGATCACTCTCGGCTCCCAGGCATTTAATGGTATATGATGGGGCATCTCTTGTCTGATGTTTTTGAACAGGTCTGTGAGGGAATATATTGTTCATTTAAATTGCTCTTAGCTGTTTCCATTGTTTTAATTTTTCTGTGTTAAAAATTTTAGACCGTTTTTATTATGTTGTATTTTGTAATAGCGTTATGAATTGTTGTAAACCACCCAGAGAGCTTCGGCTATGGGGTGATATAGAAATGAAATAATTAACTAATAATTGTGCAATTTCAAAATTGGTGTCTTGGAAAAAAATGTAGATATTTTAAAAATTGAGTTAATTTTTTCATTTAACATTACAGATTTAGAAATGGCCATTGCCTACTGGAATTTAGTACTTCATGGGAGATTTAAATTCCTAGACTTGTGGAACAAATTTTTGTTGGTAAGCTCAAGTATTAATTGCTTCATTAGTAATACATTGATGGTGCTAAATAAATAATAGTAATGGCTAGATGTTTGCTTTTAGGAGCTTCTGTAGCCATCAGGCTGTTCCAGAAGAGACCCAGACTCTGAGCAGTGGTCAGCCGAATCTACATTACAGAGAACTGGCAGCTTTATTTGCCTCAAAATTTTGCTTGATTTTAAATTTGAAGAATGATGTGGGAATAACAACCAGAAATTCCATATGGAAATGTTTAAGTTCCTCTTTGATATGTTTTACAAACTTTACTATTGTTCTGAGCAACTGTACTTCTGAAGCCTAGGCCTGCAGAATTTGTGGCCCATCAGCTATATAAAGGCATGTGCCTGGCTGTGCTGCTTGCCTGGCCTGCAAAAACAATGGGGCTGTCAAGCTGTTGTGCTGTGTTTTGCTTCATGGGTCATATTTGAACATACAAGGCTACCATGGACTGAGTCATTGGTCCATTTAGCCCAGTGTTGGCTTGATTCACATGTAATGACAAGCCAGAGTGTAGTTGTTGAATCTGAGTTGTAATGTGCAAACCCGGAGCTATGGGCTGACTATGGATTGTTCATTTGTTCAGAAAGAGACCCCATGGTTTGTTGTTGGGTTGTGAACTCTGGGTTGTTTTAATTAAAGGCTGTAATTATGAGTGAACCCAGAACCGTGGGTTGGTCATGGATTGTTTCGCCAGTATGCCAGTAATACAGTGCAGGAAAGACATTTGGGATACTGGGAGGGAGCAAGCAAAGGGGGAAGGAATCAAACAACTCAGGAATTGAAAAAAGAACCTGCACTTTGCGTGGTTATCTGGCAGACAATTCATGGGTAAACTGGTGAATCCATGTGAACCACGTCACTGTGCTCTACTTGGCAGTAGCTGTCCAAAATCTAAGACAGGGACATTCCCCAATCCTACGAACCTTTGAATTGGAATTGCTGAGAATTGAACTTGGGACCTTCTTTGTGCAAAGCACATGTTCTCCAGTGAGCTCTGGACTCACTTCTGGGCCTGCCAAAAACCTTGGTGCATAGAAATACGCTTTTCATTCTGACAGTGTGGTTTTTCCTCAACCAGGAACATCATAAAAGATCTATACCGAAGGACACTTGGAATCTTCTTCTAGACTTCAGTGCGATGATAGCGGATGATATGTCAAATTATGATGAGGAAGGTAAGGGTTACTTATTTATTTACATTATTTATATATCACTCCATATCTAAAATAGATTCCAGAGAGGTGCACGTAGGAATGAAACACAAAAAAGAAAGATTCAAAACAGCAAATTTAAATTGTTCAATTTGAAATAAAGGACCAATGAAAACTGCCTGGTCAGTTGAGGAAGACTTCCTGGAAAAGAGTTGTTTTCAGGTAGTGCCAGAAGCAGCATAGTGGTGGTGCCTGCCTGACCTCCAGGGGCAGGGAGTTCCAAAGAGAAGGGGCCACCATGCTAAAGGCTCTTCTCCTGGTGGATTCCAGTTGGGCCAGAGGTCAATGTGGAACCACCAGGAGCATGCCCTCTAATTATTCAGTGAGTGGGCAGGCTGGTAAGGGAGAAGGCTCTCTCTCAGGTATCCTGGTCCCAAGTTGTTTAGGGCTTTGTACACTAGTACAAAAACCTTAAACCTGGCCTGGTAGCCCATAGGCAGCCAGTGCACTTCCCTCAGCAAAGGACTTATATGCTGAAAAGAGACAGCTCCCGACAACAGCTGAGCTAGTGCTGGGTTTTGCACTAGCTCTAGCTTCTGGAGCAGCCTTAAGGGCACATTGTAGTAATCCATTGTGGCTAAGCTATCCCTGTCCAGAAGATGCTGTAGCTGGCGAGCTAGCCAAAGACAGTAAAAGGCACAACAAGTCGCTGTAGTCACTTGGGGGCTCCAGCAACAATGATGGATCTATGTGTACCCCAAACTACAAACCTGATCTCTCAGAGGCAGTGCAACCCCATTCAGAACAGGCAGTGAGTCTATTTCCTGGACTCAGGAACCATTCACTCACAGGGCTTCCGTCTTGCCAGGGTTCAGCTTCAGTTTATTGGCCTTTATCCAGCCCTTTACTGAATTTCGACACTGATCTAGGACTTGCACAGCCTCTCCTGATTCAAATGTCACTGGGAGATAGAGCTGTGTGTCATCAGCGTACTGATGGCATTTTGCTCCAAATCCCCTAATGACTGCTCCTAGTGGCTTCATGGTTAAACAACATTGGGGACAAAATGGTGCCCTGCTGTACCCCGTAGTTTAATTGCCAAGGGACTGAGGAACGGTCGCCCAATGTTACTCTCTGAAATCGACCCTGAAGGTAGGACTGGAACCACTGTGCCTCCACCACCCATCCCACAGAGCCAATCCAAGGTATCTATGGTATCAAAAGCCGATGAGAGATTGAGCAGAATTAACAGGGTCACACACACACACACACACACACACCGTCCCTCTCTTGATAAAGGTCATCCATCAGGGTGACCAAGGCTTATTCAGTCCTGTAACCAGGTCGAAATCCAGATTGAAATGGGTCTAGATAATCAGTGTCCACCAAGAGTGCCTGCAGTTGTTCCACCATGGCCCTCTCCAATACTTTCCCTAAGAAAGGAGTATTTGCAACTGGGCTATAGTTGTCTAATACTATTGGGTCCAGAATGGGCTTCTTCAGGAGCAGTTGCAATACCGCCTCCTTAAGGACGGCATGGACCACCCCTTCCTGTAGAGAAGCATTCACCACACCTGGGACCCACCTAGTCAACCCCCCTCAGCTAACTTTTATTAGCTAGGAGGGGCAAGGATCAAGAGGGCACATGGTCGGTCGCATCGCTGCAAGTACCTTGGCCCAGGACCGTCTGCGTCTAAAGCTACTTGATCCAGTTGGAGCACTTTTGTCCAAATACACCTCTCTGGTATGCCAGCCCTTCAGGCAGTAATTCTTCCTCCTGAGGGGCTTCCCTCCCCAGTCCATTCTACTTTTGCCCATTTCATCTTACCAGAACTTTCATTACTTTCCTGTTAACTTTCTTCATATTCATTCATTCGTTGACAATCTGAGATGTTTTAATTATCAGGGAGTGAGCATACACAGAGAGGATTGTTTGCCCAGCTTCTGAAAAATAAGGCCAGTCATTTTGCGCAGATACTGGGCACAATCCAGTATTACAATCACCATCATCACCATAGTGACCATTAACTTCATTCTGGCGAACAACCTCCAGCAAGAAGTAGCTGTGGTATTTTGCTTTTAAAAAATTAAAACAAAAACTTGACAGCCTTTCCCATATTAAGATGGTCTGCTAAGTTGCCAGCTGCTGAGTTGATAACCCTGCACACCCCTCCTCTTCCCACTGACTGGCTGGCCAAGAGAGAACTTGCAGTGCCATTTTGAAATCCTTTCCTTCCTGCCCTTTTCTGTCTCACTTGTTTCCCCAGTCTTGCTCTCTGCAAATTCCATGTTTTGTTAAAGAAGAGCTGTTGCTATTATTGGCTTCTCTCCCCCCCACCCCCACCCCCCCGGCCGCCATTTGCTTAGGTACAAATTCAGTGCTGTGCAGTGGTGAGTGCAAAAAATAAGAGTCTGCCTAAGCCAAGTTTGTTGGAAAGTAACTCCAGGCAGGATTTAGTTAAAAAAACAGGACTGTTTCTTGAGTGAGAGAGATTCTGTTCTTAATTGCGTACAGCAATATACTTACTTGCAGGGTTGAAGGGGGTTGGGCAATGTTTAATATCTCAAAAGAGAAGTGGAGGGGAAATGGTTTACATTTGTCTTGTAAGCCCTTCTCTTTCATGGTGGGCTGTATGTATGTGAGTTGCGGTTAGGCTGCACTTGCTCAGTGGAAGGGGAAAGGCACTCTACCTGTATTCAGAGGCACTTTTAGTGCTGGCTATTTCAAATTATCATTGACTACCAAGCTCAGCTGTGATTTGTTGACCCCCCTGGGTTCATCCAGCAATTTCCTTCTGTAGAAGGGTGCCGTGTGTGACTCTGCACTGTCTTTTTAAAAAGTTGTATAAAAAGAAATAATTAGAATATTATCATATTAGAGGAAGGACATGGCTTTCTGCCTTACATAAATAGTTTTTATTCTAAGAAATAAAAACACTCTCTTTTTTCATTGTGTGTTAAAGAGAGACTGTCCCATGACTGTTGAATAAAAAGCAGGATTTTGTTAAAACTTAAACAATGAAATATGAATAATGGCTTATGTCAGGGCTGTTCTGAGCGTTATTGAAAAACTGTATGTGAAGTGCTTTAAACACTTGAAGTGTACTATATAAATTCTTAGTATTACTATGTTTCTGTTTACTGCTCTTGTAAAAGCTAGTAAAAATACAGAGCCTCCAACAGTTAGTGTGATAAAGTTTTATGAAGGCTTAATAATTCGTCTGTTTCCCCTACTTTCTCCTAGGGGCATGGCCAGTTCTTATTGATGACTTTGTGGAATTTGCACGCCCTCAAATTGCTGGAATAAAAAGTACGACAGTGTAGTGCTAAGTGAACCTTCTAGAATGTACATAGACTGTACAAATAAACATAACGGGGGAAAATTGCGCAGTCAATTTCTGCCGACTGACTGAACAGGACTGAAGACCAATCCTCAAGAAATAAAGGCTGAGGGTTGAGGCAAACCTTTAAGGATCTACCTTGGACCATATCAGACGATGGATGGGTGGTTTGGGCTTCTCTCCTAGCCTGGGCCATCCTTGCCCATTTGAATATTCCAGCATTGTGGATATCATCCTTTTTTTTCTTTTTTTAATGGAGCACCCTAATCCTTTCCATAAATCTTAAATGTCTTTGGATGGTTATTTTGAAATTTCTGGTTCCACCTAAAGCACATGCTGTCTTCACCAAGCAAACTCTTTGGCATAAGAATTTTACAGATCAACATTGCAACCCAATCGTTTTATTTTTAGAAAAAGGGGGAAAAGCGCTCTTCAGATACCATACTTTTGGCTAGCTGCAAAGACTATGCTGAGAAGATCCTAAAACAGTGATATGTTCAAAGTGTGTTGGATCTGGTTTCTTACGGTCTTTTTACAGCTATTGTTAATGTGAGTGGTGAGGGGTTTTGTTTTCGCTTTGTTTAAAGCAAGTGTTGAAACACCCCAACAAAAGCTTGGGTGTTTCTCTCCCTCAGTATCAGGCGATCCAGCTACATAGGTGCTTGACTGGACGCTGTTGAAACACAGCACAGATAACTGGACACTGAACAGAGCCTCTGTTTTAATAAACTAGTCAGAAACACTGGGTGCCTAATGTTGAAAGTTGAATCTTCCTTTAGGGCCCTTGCCTTCAAGAGCTGGGCCGTTTGAAGCTTGTCGAGATTCCAGCTGTTCCCTTAGTCTTCTTGCTGTTGTCCCCACCCAGTTCTGGATGGCTTTCCATGTCTGCCAGCACTTCAGCCTTGGCCACCATGTCTCTTCACAATGCCACACATGCAGAATCAAAGGGGAAGAGGCGAGCCCTGGAACGTCTGTGTCCACCTGGATTAGTGACCCCCCCCCCCCCCCCGGTAACGTCCCTCTCACAATTTAATTGGGTACTAGTTCTGTTCTAGTGCAGGGTTGGGCTTCTTCAGGGTTGGGCTTCTCCTTCTCGTTACCTTTCAATTCTAGGGGCCAGTTGGTACGTTCACCATCCTTCATCTAACTCTGCTATCTTTGTCCACTTTGTTTTTGATACTGACTGGATCACAGCGGACAAAGTTACAATGAAGTATCATGGGCCATGTGATTTCTAACTTCCACTGGGTGTAGGGTTTGCAAAATGAGGACCAGCAGGTTTAATCTAAAACAAGGGTGGGAACCTGTGGCCCCCCACATGTTGCTGGACTGCCACTCCCAACATGACCAATAGTCAGGCATGATAGGAGTTGTAGTCCAGCAACTTCTGGAGGGCCACAGGTTCCCCACCTCTTATCTACAATATGGGTAATAAGTTGCTTATAGCTACACTTAAGAGTTACCCAGTACAATTTTGTAGTATTGAAATGCTCATCTCTTTGTTGGGGAAATCTCTTCCAGCCCCCTGCTCCCATTAAGTTCTATTAAAATGTTAAGACTTGAATACAATACTGAACTTGTACTGTTCGTTACACAATATAGAATTCTTGATTAGGGCCAAGGAAGGTTTTTGATTGTGGTATTGGAATAACAATGAGTGTGATACGAATCTTTTCTAGGCTTGATGGCTTGAGCCATGTAATACAAATCTTTATGATGTTAGCGGTACTGCCATGATAGCCAATTTCATTCCTCGTTGACAGGTGTCTTTGTTCTTATTATATTAACTACAGGTCACTGTGGTTGCCAAACAGAGGCATCAGCCCCCTGAACAAAACTTATGTGAGACTCTAGTGTATAAATGGAGACCTATATGAGTAGGGGTGGTCCTCCATTCACATTAGTATTGGGGACAATTGGAGTTCCTGCTCCAATGAAGCCCCTGCATGTGCTCCATAGTGGCTGGGTCAGAGTTCAGAAGTCTGTCTTCACCAAGCAAGTATAGATTATATCAAGCATAATCAAGCCAAATGGGTTAAGTGCATTTTAATGGGAGAAACTTCAGTATGTCTGTGACTCCTGCATTGTATTCAATAGAACTTAACTATGTGCTTAACTCTGGCTGGATCATAGCTGGGCCCAGTGCAGGTATACTGTTTCTCAGTCGCTTAGCCATGGTTAAAAAAATCAAGAGTACCCTGTAGGTTCATGCACACCTCTGCTCTCCTGTATAAATTCCCTTTTCAGTATACATTTCCCCAAAGGTTAATGCTATCTGTAGTTCGCTTTAAACCAGAATCTAAAAATTAATGTGAGGGGCTTGTTCGCAGACCTTGACTAAAGTGAGCCATAACGTTAACCTTGGCAGCGATGACACGCTAAATGAGGTTAATGTTGAAATGGGAAGGGAAATAATTTATGCGTGTGAGAGGTAGAGGGAACCCCAAGGGTATCCCCCTCTTTCAGCCGTGTTTAAGAGATTGGAAGCGTTACAACTGTGCTGGGCCCAGTGTGCTTAATTTGACCCTACGTTTGTGTTGCACAGAAAGTGGCTGTTCACTTCAACTCTAGTTTTATTCCTTGTGTTTTTTCATGACAGCAGCGCTTGAAATGCCATCTGGCTATAATATCATATAACTCCATGAACTACACGTTGCTGTTTTCTTGAAATAATCACTTTACAGAGAAAACATTAGGAAGTTTCCCATTCAAAATGTTTTTAAAATCCTTGCTAATCTTTAAGAATGAGAAGTTCAGATCTGGCACCTTATCTGATGTCTCACGACTGGCATCTCATTTATCCACGAAATTTCGAAGCGCACTTTTATGCACATGCTAAAATAATTTTAAGGAAAAAAACTTAAGTATTAAAATTGCTTAATTCTTTTTAACTTGTATGAAGTTGTCAGCAAGGTGCCCTCCCCTTTTCCTAGCCATGCCCTTTTGGAAATGCTTAGTCTTGTGTTAATTTAATTAAGCCATTGGATTAAATTGAGAATCTCTTCTTCAGCTGCTGGAACTGGCAAAGTCAAATATATTGATTTACTGCTTTCATTGTTTCTTCATTTCTTTTCTCTCTTTTGTGTAAATATCAGTGGAGACTTGAATTATGAAAACTCTACAAGATGTGTGTGCTGTTTTCTGTCTTACGAAATTTTGGGTACAGCTTTCTCAGAATGAGTCATTGATGTATGCTGTGTGGGGTTGGGTGTTTGTGTGTGTGTGTGTGTGTGTTCATGTTTCTTTTTAAAATTTTAATGAGATGTACTTAATTCTATCCCTGTGCAGAAGTTTGGGGCATACATGCCATGCTGTTCTTGTTTATTAAGATTATTCCTTTTGCAATGTTGAGGCCTTTTCAACAAAATGGATTTTGCCATCAGTTTGGTACCATACAATTTATAATTACTGTGTAATTATAAAACTGCATTACATAAAGCATTGCTGTCTTAAGTAGCAGAGAAACTAAGGTTATTTGTGTGATTGCATCTTTGAATTTTAAGAAAAGGTTCAGCCTTTCAGGCACAAGCTGGTCACCCCCTTTTGTTTCAGCGGGATGTGTGCTGCCAAAGCAGTGCTTGGTTGGATTGTAGCCAGTGATGGAAATATTTGGCTTAATGATGGTTTGCTTCTGAATGTAAATCCTGTCTCTCGAAAAGACTGAAAAATGGTCATGGATATGCCCAAATGTTATGTGTGCCTGTTTTGTTTTAATTTAAAAGTTGTGAACTGGGTAACTACTTGGGTTGATTTTAATAAAAGCAACCCAAAGTTCAATCTGGCAGTAACCTCCCCCTTCATAAATAACTTACTTCTTTGCCAAATGTTAGAAAAAGGAGTGAATGCTAAAGGAAAAAAAGTAAAACCCAAATGTTAGGGTTTTATGCCAATATGTAGAACTAGAAACATCCAGCTGTACGGAACACTTGGGGATCAAGGTTTTATTCCAATCACGTGATCAGCATCTTTCTGTAAGTAGAATTGTAACTTGTTAGAAACACCCCTTATACAAACCAGAGGCAATAAAGTTCCAGCCCAGTTGTCACAGTGAAACCTCATGAATTATTTCCTTTAAAAAAAGATGTATTTTTGTATTAAAAAAACATTCATGGCAAGGAAAAAGATGAGAGAGCAGAATACTACCAACTGCATCCTGCTTGACATGAAATGTAAATACTGCAGTTGCGCAGTGGAGGAGTACTGATTCCCAACTCTGGTACATTGGTTTGAAATTCTTAATTTTGGCTGGGGTGAGGGTGGGGAATATGGTACCTCTGTGTTTAATGTGGTTGGTCCAAAGCTATAGCATATGACTCTTGAACAACCTGTTAAATAAAGTAACTTATTTCTTCAAAACTGTTCTATGATATCCCTGTGGAAGACTTTAAAAAAATTAATTTAACTTAATTTTTAAAAATAAGTTTGTCACTCATCTGTTTTAAATATGTGATCAAACCTTGGAGTAAGATATGTAGGTTAATTTAAGGTCACTTCACATATTTCAGAGAGGTAGATCTGAGTTTACCACTGAGACTGCAGTCCTATGCACACTGTCCTGAGAGTGAGCCTGTTCAGATGACATTCTAAGCCATGGTTAGGCTGCTAACCCTTTTGCAACAAATGGTTAGGGAATGTGTTTAAACCATGGTTAGGTAGCCACCATGGTTAGGAATGATTCTCATGACAAGCTAAGCCATGGTTCACATGACACACTAAGCCATAATGTTTAGCTTAAAATGCTTAACCACCATGGCTTAGCATATGGTCCGAACAGGGTCAGCCTCTGCATAGACATGGCAAAGGATTGCGCTGCGAGTATACACCCTATAGGTGGCTGCAGCCAATCAAGGCTCCCTAATGAGTATACTTGCATGGTACATGTGTTTATATTTAAAATACCTTTTTAGATGTACACTTTTGATAAACCTTAGCTGTATCCCTAAAATGTACTGGAATCCTATGCAATGGGAGGAATCTCCTTTGAACAGTTTACCTCTAAATAAACATCTATAGGATTCTTTTGTTAGATTCTTTGCACATGATGTCCTCACTGGAATCTAGTGACAACGGTAGGGAAGTTCAGATTTCATTTGAAAATAGATTTATTAGAAAGGTGATGACATTAGAAAATCAACATATGCCAAGGTCTTGCTCAATGTTTCTATCCCTTAGCTTTTCTCCTAAATTGTGAGTGCTGTGTCTATTATGAGCCAACACAACATTCGACAGCTATTTGAGTATCCCAAGGGATGACAGCACAGCGTGAAGACAAGTGCACAGTAGCGCAAACTCAACCCTGCAAGAACATCAACTCTTAGACCTGCAGTACTCATTTCGCTTATATAACAACTTCTGCCAGATATGGAAATTCTGTGCTCAACAGTGGATTTTTGTTATTCTTGAGGCGCTCGCCAACTCGGAGTAGGCCTCTCCACCAGGAACAGTTTCCAGAGAAGATCGTCTCTCCCCCCACTTTTCTCAGATACACCCAGGATCGATAGAAGAAAAGAAAAAGAAAAAGAGAGTGTATTTGGTGTACTCTAGAACACCCTAGATCGACTCCTCAGAAGCAAAATACTTCGTCCAGGACAAGTAGTTTTATTATTGACTTGATGGACACCTTTTTCAGAGAGTCGAGCAGGGGTGGGCGCTTTGAGAAGGAATCGAAATCCCTTGGTGAATACGGAGTTTCTGTTTCTCTCCTCAAGGGGAGGCAGCCAGCCAGCTTGATTGTGAAAAAGCAGCGTGGAACCAAATGTGAAATAAGCTCTCAGCCTTGGCTCTCCCTGGGGGTGTTGCACTCTGGAAGACCCTCCTGCTGAAGGCACTCTCAGAGGAAGAAAAGGTTGTTCTTGTAGTGACCACATGGCTGCTGTACAGATCTTTTCAGGCTGCCCAAAAGGCTGCTATGCTGGGCATCCGCCTAATCAAATGGGATATAATCCCCCTGGCTACTAGATGTTTGCTGGAAGTATGTGGCCTTAGCCAATAGGCAAGGGAGGGAGTGGATTCTCTGTAGCCTAGTGCCAACCTCTTGAAAGACACAAATAAGAGTCTTTCAGCACCCAACAAGTGAGTGTCAATGAGGAAGGCTGGTGTGGCCCTGGCTTGTGGCCTTTTCCCTCTGACCTTGGTTGGAGAGGAGGATCTTGTTATTTGCTGCTTCCCTTGGGGGTTGAAGTCTGTGCAGCCTTTGCCATAAGTGGGAAGCAGCACCTCTGTCTCTGCTCCTATGGGAGGAAGATGGGGTGCGTTGGGCAGCTGAGAATGATCTGGAGTGAGAACAGGATTTGAGTAATCGTAGTGCCTGTGGCTCTCCGATCTGTAGATCCCAGATCCTGTGGCCTCTCTGGGATGATGAGCAGGCCCAGAGTGTTGCTTAGCTAGAGTCTCTACGGTAGCTCTGTCTACAATGACTAGATCTGTTCCTATGAGGGAGTGGACTCTACAAACCTTGTGGCTGAGCCTGGAATGGCCTTGATCCATCGACTCAAACCTGCCTGGATGAAATGGAGACTGTCTGATGGAGACCGCTGCCCCATTTGGGTTATACTTGTTTGATCCTCAGCGTCGTTCCCTTATGCAGGATGGGACATCATCTTGGGATGTCTCTGGAGTGCCTAGGTGACCTGCTGGCCTAGGGTTTACGATGCTGGATGCTGTTGCAGGTCTCCTGTGCTCTTCAGTGTGCCATGGAACAGCTGCTGTGCAATGCAGATCCCAGCGTGCCATTCAGCGGCTTGAACCCAAGGTGGCCATTCGGGTTCCATGGGGGAAGATGAGGAAGCTACAAAGCTCTTCTCCTTCCTGGCTCTCCTCTGTGCACCTGGATCTGCAGCTGTGCAGTGCTGCTCTGGGAATGCTTTGTGGCAAGCCTGTGGGAGCTGGGGGTGGCGTTGGGTGGGTGGAAAATGCCACTCTTAGGACTCCCCATGTAGTCCATCTGAATCGCCTTACTAAGATTGCTGGCTCACTCCAGTTTCACCACCCCATTGACTTCCTTCCTAGGAGGCAGATTTTTTCCCCAGGGGATTGAGGGGAAGCCCCTTGTCTTCTGGCCCTGGAGGAGAGGCCTACCTAAAGATGGTTGGCCTCCTCCCCCAAAGAGAGGTTGGTGTGCACTTCGTTGGTTTCTATGAAAAGCACAGCATAAGTCATAGCCATCTGGGGTTGTGGAATATTACTTTTTTGTCTAGCGGAAAGAACTATAAAACAAAATATTGCACTCTGTTGGTTGTTCTCTTATTTACAGTAGCTGTAGGATAACTCAAATGAAGGACGGCTCCACCCCAGCTGGTTTCTGTCCCTGAGCATCCCAGGAAAAGTGAGAACTTTCTGTACCCGAACCCTTTAGTTGCCCTTGAGTCAGGTTCCCATAGTTGTCGTTTGTCCCGGAAAAGGCAGAGCCTCCTTCAAGAGATACTGCATTTCCAGTAAAGCTACTTGCAGTGTCTGGCTAGATGTTGCAAGGGACATCATATGGCAGGGGTGGGCAACTTCTGGGGGCCAGCTTATCCCCCCCCCTCCTGGATTCCCCCCGGGCCAGCTCCCCATACACCTTGTTTATAACAAAACCACTTCCTTTTTGCTGCCTTGGCCACATCAGTGGGGGTGGCAGGTGCCACAACAGGGCTGTGTGTGTGCGTGCGTTACTCCCGCCCCTCTCAAGGGGTATTAGCCACAGTCTCGATAGCACTTCTGCAAAGACAAAGTGTGTGCCTGGCACATACCTCATGCACAATCAGCGTACAGGTTTCTTTGTTCCTGTGGGGACCTGCCACCAATTCTAAGTTCCTGCTGCGACGCCTTGCTGCAGTAGCCCGGCCTATAATTTTATTTATTTATTTACTGCATTTCTATACCACCCAACAGCCAAAGCTCTCTGGGCGGTTTACAAAAATTAAAACCATAAAAACCATTCAAAATATAAAACGACAACAGCATAAAAACGTAATAATTTAAAATGCAGGATAAAAGCACAACCAGGATAAAAACCGAGCAGCCCTGCAGAAATTGATAGGGATTTAAAATACAAATTCAAACAGCAAGGTTAAAAATCAAAGTGAAGAACTCTTAAAACACTGAAAACAAAAAGGCCTTTGCCTGGCATCTAAAGGAGTATAACGAGGATGCCAGGCAAACCTCTCTGGGGAGCTCATTCCACAGCCACAGCAGAGAAGGCCCTCCTCCTGTTAGCCACCTGCCTCATTTCCTTTGGCAGGGGCTCACGGAGAAGGGCCCCCGAGGATGATCTTAGGGTCTGGGCAGGCACATATGGGAGGAGGCGTTCCTTCAGATAATCCGGCCCCAAGCCGTTGAAAGTTAATACCAGTACTTTGGGTCATTAGGTCTCAAGCTGATTTCAAAACAACCCACTGGCAGGCCCTGCCCATGTGACAAAGTCAGGAGGCATTATAGCTAGCCCATGTCTGAGCAGCTGCCACTTCCTCCATCTCAAATGAGAAGTGTGTGTGTGGGAAATAGATCGCGTATAGAGTGCTGAGAATGAGAATGCGGCTGCAGGACAACAACCAGACCACTTAACTGCACAGCCATCCGTATCTGGCATTAAAGTCACTGCATGGCGCTGGCTGATTCTTCAGTATATTGATTTTAGTTTTTTTCAGCCCCACTCTTCAAGCTTGTTTCCATGGTGGTTTATGACTTACTTGTGGTTATCATTAATGTAATCATCTTGGCCTGCTGTTAGTGTCTTGACCAATGTTAGTGATGAACTCTTTATATATTGGGACATAACTGTCTGTTGCACAGCCTGGGCAACAATTCCTGAATCTGAACTTACACCTCTTAAGGTTGGAGAATAAGGTTAAGCCTATAACAAGAACATACATATTTAATGTATATTTTTAACTTTTGTATATTTTTATGTATAGATTTAAACTGTATATGTTTTAATTTTGTAAAGCCGCCTTGAGGCCCAGCATTGGGCAAAACGCAGGATACAAATATTATAATAATAATAATAATAATAATAATAATAATAATAATAATGCTCATGCATTGAAAGGATAACAATCAGCAGGAAAGAAGGAGGAAGAGTTCTGCTAGACGTTAACACAATTCATGCTAAACAGATAAAATCACTCAGAGAATTCTTCCACACTAAAAACATCCCCATTCATAAAGCCATAGTAACAGCAGATAAAAATTACACCCCACTCATCCTAGCACTACAAAACGAAGACCAAACATGATCACTCACACTCGCAGAGAAAAAGGACAAATGGGCATAAAAAGCACTCCACGGGAAGCCCTACAACATAATACAGAACCCACGAATAAACAAAGAAGAATCGTATGAATGGCTCAGGAAGGGTGAGCTATTTCCAGAAACAGAAGGATTCATAATAGCCATACAGGATCAAGTTATAGCAACCAAGAACTACCAAAATGTATCATAAAAGACAAC
This sequence comes from Anniella stebbinsi, assembly GCA_029215795.1. Lineage (NCBI taxonomy): Eukaryota > Metazoa > Chordata > Lepidosauria > Squamata > Anniellidae > Anniella > Anniella stebbinsi. The sequence goes on along the minus strand of JARDYH010000002.1, from coordinate 356,589,112 downwards.
AGTGTAGCAACAGACTTATGTAGGAAATGCCATCAATTCCAAGAAACAATGGAGGATGTAAAATTCTGGCAGAAATGGACTATACGGACAGGCACAATACAGCTGCAAAAATAAATCACCAACAACGTACTCACCCGAAACAATCTTGGAAAATGCAGATAATAAAATATACTGGGATAGAACAATTCATATGGACAAGAGAATATCTTGCAACCCACCAGACATAATGATCATAGACAAAAAAAGAAAAACACACCTCATTGACATAGCAATACCTAATGACAAAAATGTTTTAGAAAAGGAAGAGGAAAAGAGAGAAAAATATACACCACTGGCCATGGAAGTCAAAGAACTATGGCAACAGGAAAAGTTCACAAATATCTCATTAGTCACATCAGTCACCGGCATCACATCAAAAAACTATACAGAAATCTTCAGAAACTGGTCCATACCAACATCCAGAAAGCAGTCATACTTAAAACATGCTCAATTGTCAGGAAATTCCTGAATCTGTAAAAGACAGAATAATGTGGCAAAGCCCGTCATGTCTGTCTAGAAAAACTGCCAAGAGCAAGAAAGAGATATAATAATAATGATGGATGTGCATGCCCCCCCCGATCGGATCGGAACCGGTATCAGAAATGAGGCCTCGGATTGCATCGGATCAGATCGGAGGCTTCCCGGTTCAGTTCAGTTCAGACCCGATTCTGATCCGAAAATCGGATATCCAATTTTCGGATCGGACACCATTTTAGCTGTTTTCGCCATAGGCTAACATTGGGGGAAAGAAAGCTTTCCCCCAATGCAAGCCTATGGTGAAAACATGGGGGCAGGTGAGTGGGGGCCCAACTCCCCCCTTCCTGTCCCTCCCCCCCCCACTCGTGCTTACCTGCTGGGGCGCCCGCTGCTGCCCGCTGGTCGAATCTACTGAGAACCAGGCTGCGAAGCCTGTTTCTCAGAAGATTCGACCAGCAGGCAGCAGTGGACGGTAGTGGGCGCCCCGGCAGGTAAGCCCCCTCCCGCCCCTCGTGCTCTTTACCTGCAGGGGCTGTACGCTGCCAATGGCAGCGCACGGCCCCTGGCAAGTAAGGAGTGCGAGGGGCAGGAGGGGGTCCGATCCTCCGATCTTATCAGAACCGGATTGGGTCCTTCCAGACAGGTTCGGATCAGATCAGACAATCCAGATGTGGGGATCGGAAATCGGATAACTGTATCTGATTTCCCCTGGATTGGGTCCGGATCATGGATCGGACCTGATCTGGTGCACACCCCTAATAATTAATAACAACAACAACAACAACAACAGATGTACCTAGCCCTGTCGCACACAATTTTAGAGAAGAGGCTGAGATGCTCTAAGCAAAGTTGTTGTTTCAGATTGTCTCCATGGGTTGACGAAGATATGTGCTGAATGCTTGAAGTACTGAAACACAGTGAAGGTCATCGCTTCTCTGATTTGATGATGATGTAGCTGGATTTTAAAGTGTGCAGAGAGCTAAGAAGAACTGAGAAGTTGATAGGCTGTGCTTAATAGCCCATTGACCCATGATCTTTTCACCTTTTCAAGAGGAAGTCCGTCCTCCTCTGTTCAGCAGTTATGTGCTCCAATGCGTTCTCTGTGGTTAGCTGAGAGCATTCGTGTGCTGGCTGCTCCCAAGCTTTGGAATTCTATAGTTAAGGTCCGTTGGAAAATGTTGTATTTAAACACCCCCTTGCATGCTCTTTTGGAAGAGAATCACCCCAGGCCTCACATATGTAGGGGATGACATCAACACAGATAGGCATTGCTACCAGCTTGCCCCCGGCATCCCACTAGTTTGAGCTCCGTAGACCTAATAGGAAAAAAAATCTTAAAACAAGCTCCAGTATGGGAAAGTCGTATCCCTTTGTCATGAATTAAATTAAACACAAACTGTGTGTCTAATGGCAGAATTTTGGAGCCAGTTCCCTCTGGAGAAAATTTGCAAAGCTGCAACTTGGTTGCTAGTGCTCATCTTTCCCGGGCCCTATAAAACTGATATGCTCTCTTCAGCAGATGCTTCCTTTGGGAGATGAGGTCTACATAAAGTAGTTGTTCCATCAGTTAAGCTCCCTCAACTCTCATCCTGGGTTGGTTGTGCTCCTGTATATTCCAGAGGTTATGAAATGCCATCAGTGGTCAAGGAAGAAGCACATTTTCTGTGGTGTATTGATATTCTCTTTGACTTGCTTCTTGTCCATGGGACCTGGACATCCATCAAGAGCTGTGTGCTTTCCCTGTACATTCGGGGGGGTAGGAATGGTTGGCAGTGACATCTGGGGATACCTTCCTACTCTCCTGTTTTTCAGTTTCTTTGCAGATTGTCATCCAGCTTAGGGTTAGGGTTGTTGACTTGAAGCATAATCTTAGTGCTGAGGGATTCATCTGCTCTTCCAGTCCAATTTTGTGAGGAGAGATGTCTCCTCCCCTTGGAAGAGGAACTAAGATTGTTGGACCCACCTCCTGGACAAGGGAAGGTGCCTCTTCCAGAAGGTTCAGAGATGCCCTCTGTGAGACAATTGGAATAGAAAGAGTCCAGGAAGGGGAATGACATCATCTACCCCAGAAGGGGCTAGTTTTGGTTTATTAGGTTCTGGTTGATGCTCTCTCTCCCCCCCCCCCCCCCCACTTTATTCACTCTCACACTTGGTGCATTATGTATGTTTTTGGGTTATTCACCACTGTGCACAGTGCTTACTCAATCCATGCGCTTATGTGGTGGATTTCATTATTTTCGATTTAAAAGGTTGTTGCTTATATAGCTTAATTGAAGCAAGGGCCCGTGTTAGCCTTACTGTTGGCTTTGAATTCCAGATGTGCTTTTATTTTCATGTGGTGCTAAAGTCTATGACTTTAAGCCTAGTGGTGAATCCAACCCTGAAGTTCTGGAATGCATATTGGTCTTGTTTGGAGAGAGTTCAGGTGTTATGAGTTGGGAGAGCCTGGAACACAGAAACACATCAATTGTCTCACCATCCTGAAAAACTGACAAATAAGAGACCCGAGAATTGGATGAGCTCATAGGAAGAGTTCGCAGATTGTCAAACTATATCAAAGCATGGGGTGCGGGGTGAGTGCCTGACCAGCTGAGCTGTGAGCTGTCAGTTTGAGCTGGCTTGCAAGTTAGGGAGACGGGGTGGGGGAAGGCTTTTGGGATTCGAGGAGACATGTTACATTTTGGGGTACCTGTTTGGGACTTCCCTGTGACAAAAGGGGAAAATAACAGTACAAAAAGGAGAGACTTGTTACTACTTTTAACATATCACATTCTTCAGCTATTAGGCTGGTTTTTAACTGAAAAGGATGTCTGAACGTATTTTTACTGCCAGGAAGAGATACTTTGTGGGATTTTCTGCCGCTACTGGCAAAATAAGATGGTTGACTTTGGGTCCTTTGACTGGTTATGTGTCTGCCATTTGCCGCTTTGCTTCAGGTGGATAACTGTTTTGGACCAGCCCTGACTGAGAATAATAACCCACACAAGAACATCAGACACATGTGATACACATCAGAGAAGCAAATATGTGATCTTTGATAATGTGTAAACCATGCCACTTTGTATGTTGCATCTTTCATCATGGACAGCTTGCATGTTATAGTATATGATATAGTATGTGATCAAATATGAAATCTAGTACAGGTTTTCTGGACTATTTTATTTTTTATTTTATTTATTGCATTTTTATACCACCCTATAGCCGAAGCTCTCTGGGCTGTTCACAAAAATTAAAACCATGAAATCATTTTACGAAATAGAAAACAAACCATAATCTAAAAACACAAAATAACACACAATATAAAAACACAACCAGGATAAAACCAAGCAGCAGAGATTAATACAGATTAAAATACAAATTTAAAACAGCAAGGGTTAAATGTTAAAATACTGGGAGAATAAAAAGGTCTTCACCTGGCGACGAAAAGAGTGCAAAGTAGGTGCCAGGCGAACCTCTCTGGGGAGCTCATTCCACAGCCGGGGTGCCACAGCAGAGAAAGCCCTCCTCCTAGTGGCCACCTGCCTCACTTCCTTTGGCAGGGGCTCACGGAGAAGGACCCCTGTAGATGATCTTAGGGTCCGGGCAGGTACATATGGGAGGAGGCGTTCCTTTAGATAACCTGGCCCCAAGCCGTTTAGGGCTTTAAATGTTAGTACCAGCACTTTGAATTGGGCCCGGAGCTGCACCGGCAGCCAGTGAAGCTGGAAAAGGATTGACGTAATGTGATCTCGTTGGCCAGTCCATTAGCAAACATGCTGCCCTGTTTTGTACCAGCTGACTAATCCCTGTTACGTATATAAATCAGCTATCCAGCCACCTCAGAACATTGGCTAGCCTCCTCGTTCCCAAAGTGGTCAACCGGAAGCCCATAGACAGGGCATGATGGTAGTCCTCTCTCAGCCACAACTGGTATCCTAGATGCATGTTAACTCTGATCCTAAAAGCTTATTTCCCTCATGACTAGTAACATTGAGACTCTTATCTTTCAGGAGTCTAATTTTCTTTTAAAGTTGGAAAAACACCTCAACTCACTTTTGTGTTGCAATATATATTGCATCTAGTGTCCAGTGGTGTTTGAAGAGCATTATAAGTTATGTTTTTTTTCCCTACAGGGGGAGGAGGAAGACGGTTTTGAGGGAATTGCTCAGAAAAATGTGAGTGCGATACCGCCTTCTGGGTTGTGGCCAACAACATATTTATTTAGCAGATCTGAAGATACACCTGTATGTATTCCCCCCCCCCCCACACACACACTTTCTGAACAGCAAAAACAAAGTATTGCTGTACTACTTGAACTTGAACGCTGCAATCCTGTGCATTTTTACCTTGGAGGAAACGCCACTGAACTTGGAGACTGGCGTGTAAGCAAATGCATTTGGTTGAAGTATATGTAGGAGCTGCCTTACAATAAACTCAAATGGCTGCTACTCAGCTTGGCTGGCAGTAGCTCTCTAGGAGTTTCAGTTGCTGAAAAGCAGTGGCCATTGAACTTAAGTTCTTTCCTGTGTGCTAGACACAGGGTTATAGTGCTGGCCACCCTTGCTTTCTTATCCAGTCTCCCACATGCCATTGAAATACTGCAGCAAGAAACTCTTTATCTAATAAAAAGAGAACTCTTGTCACCTCTCTCTCTCTCTCTCACACACACACACACATGCCAAGATGGAGTTCTCAACTTACTGTGGGCTTTTGGTCAATGCGTCAGTTGTTCCACTGCGAAGGGGGTATAATGATGCTTCCTTTTCAGAGCAGTTATAAACCTGCTTGGTAACATGGCAAGGCATAAACTCAAGTTACCCAAATCCAACTAAAGAGGTCTGAGTCCATATTAGTTACTAGATCAAGGACAACAAGTGTAAATCAGATGTGTGCTAGGTGTCTGCAGTTTCTCTGCAGCAGAGGCAGGAGATGTCTGGATGATTTGCAGGAGATAAGGGTTTGTGTCCCAACTGTTTGACAATAGGAAACAAACAAAACATCCCCCCCCCAACATTTCTTAGGTTGCTAGAAAATGAAGAAAACTTGTGGGGAAACTAGCAATGGATTAAGGTTTTTTTTGGCATAAGACAGAATTCAGTTTTTTGCATTGAAAGCACGTTCCTGTCAAGGCCCACCTTGTTCCTCGACCCTAAATGTACCCCACCTTACTTTGCACTTGGTACCAATTAGGGGACCTCAGAATCCTAGTAGAAAAACTATCAATTCTACTAACCTGACATCTGGACACTCCCATAGAGCATGGCTTTCACATGAAAGTACAATGCAATGGGTATTCACACCACCCTGTCTGATGTGCATTCAGTTTATGCCTGTGGTTCATGATCCAGTAAATGTGTGTATTTTTGTAGCTGGATTGATGTGACTATGAGCCGATCTATACACTAGCTTTGTAACGTTTTATAAGGGTTACGAAAACTCTTTGGGCCACATGACGCACTCCTTTGAACGTTGTATACCCGAGGTTTTTTAAAACTCACTTCAGCTATATACAACGGTTTTTACTTTTAATAAATTGTTTTAAGTAAAATAATGTGTCCTTCCTTACCGTTTGTGATTTGTGGGGGCAGTGCTTCGTTTTCCGGCGTCCAAATGCTTAGCCGTTGATTGGTGGGGAAGAAAGAGGGGCTAAGGAGGAAGTGGGTGAGTGAACTACAGCGCCCACAATGCCTTGCCCTAAACTCATTGTAAAAACGAAAGAGAAAGAGACGGACAGAAGGGTGTGAGACCGCACACCCCGCTTTGAAGACTGAAGAATTTTTCTCCTGTAACGTGAGTACTCCTTAATGTGGCCTAAGATGTTTTGGAATGCACCTATTTGGAACGTTTTAAAATCCTATTTAAAATGTTCCAAGGTACTGTGTAGATAGGCTCTATGTACATAGAACAGGCTGGCTGGGCATAAATCTACATTATTACAGGTGCATGTGTATTGAATCAGGTTGGAATTATGATAGAAATAAGTCAGGAATCCTGCAAGGGGCAAGGATCGGAAGAGAAGTGTCTGTGTGCATGCATCCATTGTGTGTGTGTGCGCGTATATGTATGTATATATATATATATATATATATATATATATATATGCGCAACAGAAAGCAATAGCTAGGAAAAGGGATAAACACCACTTCTCCCCTCAAAATCATGTAACCTCTAGTATAGCCCAGCAAAGGTAAGCTTTTAGCAACATGCCTTCTACCTGTTGGAGCACTGCACATTTAAGGAAGGGTGCATAGGGAGAGACCTTGCGGAAACGTCCTAGCAGGGAGGTATTTTGTTTGTTCCTTTCAAGAATTCTGTCAACACACAACAAATTTTCAGACTGCACTTAACATGAAATTAATTACCTAAGAATCCTTCAGCCATGAAAAGAAGCCAAGCCAGTTAAGTCAAAATTTTATTCAATAAATATAATTTCCATAAACGTTTGTAGAACATTGACACAGAAGTACAGGAAGCACGCTATATTGAACTCTGTTGCCACAGAGCATCTAAAAACAATGGCAGGGTTGGCCACAGTGCCTGCGGTCAAGACGACTTGGGTACCAATTATTGTTTCGGGTTCCAATTGGCAATGCTCCTGTACTGTTTAGCTTGCAGTTTTTAGTAGAAACAGCTTAGATGGGGTACATTCAGTGCTCCTTGCAACTGTACCAAAATGTGAGGGGACTTTCCAAAACTTAAGAGCAGCACATCCAGCCATGCTCATTGTTCAAAACCAAGAATGGTTGATTATTTCTTCATGAGTGTAAGGGTGGAAACAATTAACAGAACTTTACATGGAGCATGTTTTATGAAGCAGTCTTTGGCATAGTAACAATAATATATCTGATACCCTCACATTTAAAAATAAGCTATTTCCCAGATTCTTCAATGGAAGTGTGTATAACTTTCATCCCACGGCTAAAAAAAATAAAATAGGACTCGTCTGAGTCAATGGCAATTCACCTTGAAAGCATTGAGTACAAACTATTAGCACTATTTATGACATTGGATATTCTAGAAAAACAAATTGGCCCTAATCCAGAGACAATGAGTTATGTTATAAAAATAAGTCTATGGGATAACTGGAGTGTAATCCCTTGCATGTTTACAGAAGCAAGTCCCACTATGTCAAATAGAGCTTACTCTCGGGTAAGAGTGCACAAGACTGTAGCCTGAAGCGTGATTAACTGTCTCTGGATGAGAGCTGGGGGAATCGTTAAAGCATTAACTGTTTATATACTTCCTGATATCTCTCATCATATACTGCTGTATACAATTTAGTCAGTGAAAACATGTTGTATTATCTATCAGCTGTTATGGCTATTCAATGCATTTGTAAAACACATGGCAAGCAAAAAGGATAAAATGTCCAAAATGGTGGCGGTTTCCAAACTGCTACTGGAGTTATTCCATGGTGACAGCACCACCTTGACCTGTACTCTTTTCCAGAGCCAGGACTCACGTTTAACCACGTCTTCCAACATGGATCCAGTACACGTCCCTCTTTCTCAGATTTTATCTACACTGCCGATGAACTAACTGGTTCCACAGTCATTCTTTCTCCCTACGGTGATCTTGTTCTATGAGGGCTGGGGATCTCTACCCCCCCCCCCCCCCAAATCTTACTCCTTGCATCAAATTACAATCCCAACGATTGTGGGGAAGGGAGCAATGGCATTTTCAGCAGCAGCTTTATCACAAGTTTAACATCTGTTAGAGGGAAAATGCTTGATACCAACTCAGAACATTGGCCCAGCTAGCTCAACATTGTCTATACCAGCATTCCTCAACCTGGTGCTTGGAGTACAACTCCCATCACCTGAACTGGTATAGCTATTGGCAATAGCTCTCTAGGGTTTCCAAGTCTTTTCCAGCCCTACCCAGAGCTGCCAGGGAGTGAACCTGGGACATCTGCATACTACACATGCAGAGTGCATGCACAGAAGCAGTGAGCCGCCCCAGTTTCACCTCTGAGTCAGCAGATTTGGTGCCAAAAACCCAGCAGGCGACAAGCACAGGGAAAATTCTGCGTAAGCTGGAGCTGTTGAGCAAGATAGGGCCTGTGCCCACCTGTGCAACAATGCTGCTGGATCTAGTTATGTCCACGTTTCAGTCATGCTTTTCTCAAAACACACACTCTTCTTATTGAGTAATTTAGTAAACAACCTTGGTGAAAATCAGATAAACCTCATAGGCCACTGTAGGCATCAATCCATGTGGAATCACCTAACAGGCATTGGGGGTGGTGGCTGCATGCATGCAGCTAGTGTCTAAGCCAATGGATATTTGAATACAGCTGCTATTTTGAGGGCAGACGAGGTTACAAGTTACTCCCTCCAATCAGCTGCATTCTGGAGGAGGGTCATGCCCTTTTACCGTGGCGCGATTTTGTGTGTCTGATCTGGTTCTATAACTCACTGAAAAGAATGGGGCCTTAAGCCTTGTTGATTTCCAGCATGTTCAAGCTTCCTCTGAATTCACCCTTTGTACTCTGTAAGGCAGTGCAATTATGAAAAGTTGTCATAGGAGAAGGAAGGCTCCCTCCCGTCCCCTATGAGTCACTGATGTCAAGTTTTACAGGTGTCGAATCTGTTGAGGGCAAAATTTAAAGCAGCAGAAGGAATCACCAAGTTTGCTAACAAAGCCCAAATACAACATATCTAAGGTAGAAAAAGTAGTCACAAAACTTTGCCCTGAATCAGCCCCCACGCAAAAAAGGGAGGCAGAGAAATTACTGCAGAATCAGTGTGTGATATTTAGAACGGTCACAATATATTAAGAATGGAGTTGCCATAAACCTGGGAACCTGCAAACTGGGCTTGAACTCAAGGGCAGGTTTAGCTAATTGGGACCAACACATAGAGCTATCCAAAGACATGACAAAGCCACCTGGGGACAATCCACATCAGGCCATTCTACGCAGGACTGTGGCAGAAAGAAGACAGCCATGTGTCACATCATCTTTCATAGAAGAGATGGATTTCTGAATTGCTGGAACACCCTGACACCAGTCCCAATCTATCTAGCAATTCTAACGACAACGCAAGGGTTCCTCTGATGATGCACACAGAATTCTCCGTTGGCATCAATTTCAAGGAGAGCTCCTTGCTTGAGTTCCTACTGCAATGAAGCCCTCCAAACTGTCACGAATGCAGAAGGTCCAGGTCAGATGGAACATCATCATCAGAATCCCACCGTATTTTGGACCAGGAATCTTGTACGAACATTTGACTGGTGAATTCTTTAAAATGGGAATGTGACATTTCGTAGTTCAGATTCCGTCAAGGCTGCAGCAGTGCATAATAACAATTTCAGCCTAGGTTTCTTATGTGTGCCCAATCATTGGAGTGACTTAGAGAACATACCCAAGTTCTGGAAAAAAAAATGCAGGAAAAACTGCCCACTTTGCTTGGCTTATCTCAACAACATGTTGTCATTCATTAATTTCATACCAAGTTCCTATACTTGGTTCATTTTGCTCAGCTAACAGATATGCCCACGACTGAACCTACAACGAAACATATCTGGTTATCAAAATATACAAACATTATTATATCTTCTTTTTGAAAAGTAATTATAAAAGTATTTCTGGTCCAATACAAAATATAATTGCTCTGCTTCCATTTGACCCAAGTCCTGTTTATCATGCACAAAGAAATGGAACAATGAAATACATCTTCACTTGGCATGTTTGTTTTCTTAGAGAGAAAGTTATAGCTGGCTTGGACAGATGGGTTCTTATACTCCTCCAGAATTTGTTTAAATGCCTGCTTCTTCTGTACCCTTAACACACACTAAGGAGGGGAGGAGAGAGGGGGTCAAATGGGAAGTTTAAATAAGTGGAGGGCAGTTTAACTTAAAATAAAACTGTGCACCTGTGGATAAAATATTGAAATTCTAACTCTTCAGACAAAAAGCAAACCAGAAAATATATACATTGTATGATACGGACTTAAATTAAATGCTTGGAGCTAGAGTGTTCAAGTCTGATGCCTTTTCTAACAAGTTTACTTGAAAAGATGAAAGGACAAACCAGAATGGCAACAGCGTCTGTGAATGAGTGATTTATGAAATTGATGGAATGGACCACTTTTGAACGAGGGCATTTGAAGAGGGGAAAAAGAGAACCCACAGTAACTAAGGCAAGTAGCCAGTCATTGGACTACAAGGGGTATAATCCATCGGGAAGTTCTCCCTTGCAAACCTCACTGAAGGAACAGGAGCTGGGTCAGAGTGTGATTGGCATATACAGAATTATTCTTCCTCCTTATAAGGAAAAAAAATGCCCCTGAAAAACAAAACTTGCAGGCATTCCTAAAAGTGGTACAATTTGCAGGTTTACGGCTCAATCCATGAAACAATGATCTCCATATGCAAGGTGACGTTTTCGAGCCCTGTCCCGTTTTTGGAAGAAGCCACCCACACCATCAGAAAAGGTGCCCTCAAAGCTGTCGGGGAGAAAGAAGTGGGACTTCCAGAGTAAACCCTACAAGGAACATGCAGCTGCTGAGAGTAACAACCCCGCTTCGTGGCAGTGACATCTGGCATGTGTGAGGCATTCAGTTTTCCAACCCTCCAAAAAACAACAGTCAATGAAATGGGGTTGGAGAAGGAATATCGTATGCAATGGCTTCACGTTACACGTAGCCTTTCACCAGATGTTCTCAGGAAGATGCGGGAAGGAAATGCAGGGATTGCTGTTCTCAGCATCACTCCATAAGCAGCCTTTGATTCAAAGTGGTGGTGGTGGGGGGGGACCCAGTTCACGTACGCATGTAAGTTCTTCCCATTGAGGCCACATTTTACAATATAATCTCTGGACTTTATTTGGTGTTAATGATGTACAAGTGCCACCGTTACTTGTGAAGCTCCTGCAGAAACAGGAAAAAAATTGTGCTCTCTCATCAAGAGTATGACTACATAAATATTGGGGGGGGGGGGAGATACAAAAAAACATCCTCCCAAGTTTTGAATCATGCCTGTCTGGAGAACAAGACTAAAATTTATTCAACATGGCTTCTTTATGATTTTCCATGTTCAAAGTCTCCCAAGATTAGTTAGCTAAAGATATGAAGAGGATCTATTCAGTTCTCCATCTGTGAAGATGATGGAGCTACCACTGTAGTAATGCTGGGATGTCATATCTTGATTATCTTCATAAGTTCCGGATATTTGGGGAGCAATTCAAGCTCATTTTAAAAAAGAAAAGGGATCCCAACATATTATTGTTGATTAACTTGATCACGGAAAACCAAGAGTAGGCACTTGAACAATGCTAATAGGTTACAGCTTCAATGAACAACCTTTTCAACATAGTTTCTTGCAAATGCTAAGTCGGAGCCTTCAAAAATCAACCATTTTTTTAGTACAATAAACTGGCCATTGTTTCACAGTGACGTTCAAATTAAATGCCACCAATTCCACCCAAGCTGTTGGCATGGAACTCAGAGGAAACAAGAACCTAAAAAAATTCTCCCACAATTAGGGAGGGGGGCGGAATAGAAACATTGAGGAAAAAGGTTTTTCTAATGTGAATCAGAGGGTTAGAAGACTAGCTAAAACAGGGATGCAGTCACTCAACCCATTTGTAACCTAGTATCCGAGCCCAGCACATGCATTTCCACAAGACATTGAGAAAAGTCTCAACATGGAATTGAGTCCATTGTGGACAGCGTCAAGATGCTTCGGTCGTTGGTATAGAAGGGTTCCGTAGAGCTCCATGATCTAAAGTAACAATAAGAAAGAAGTTGCTGACAGGAAACATTGATTTTGGTTTAGAATTTAAATGTTTTTTTAAAAATAAAATAAAAGCAAAAAGGGGCTGATCCAGAGCTCGATGTGTTTTCTGATACGTACAGTCTAAAACATCATGGGCATGATCCGAGAGCAAACATGGGGGAAATATGCACAGAGATGCACAAAATTCCCAGACCCAAGAAGAGAAAGGGGGAAGCTCTCTGTGTAGTTTCCATGGTATGTTGGTAGGAAACGATTGTTGGATCACAGCTATAACGTGGAAGCAAGTCTCCTTTACTTGCATGGGACTTGCTTTTGTATAATTGCTGTGATCCAGACTGTTCCAGCATATGTAGAGGTTTCTCAGGATAATCTATGGAGGGGAATATTGAGCAGAAGCACACACGGGAGCATTATCCGGTGGACATGAACAGTTCTCATGGAAGAGAAAGTCAAAACTCTGTGTTCCGGATTGACGGTACACATTGGAGACACTGCATTGTGCCCGGTATGTTTTAGGAGAAGAGTGTAACTGAGCACAGCTCCGGGAAAACTGAAGAAAGCAAATATTTGAAACCAAAACTGAAAATAAGTCATAATGGGGGCACCTCCACCCCACTCATCCATAATCTGCTGAGCAAACTACTATAGACATGAATGGTTAAATAAAACTATATGACCCAACATTAACATCTGAGTGACTGATGCAATGAGAAACAGTTTGATGGAAGACAGATGAGCAACATATTTTGGCAATTTAGAAAAGCCACACACAAGTTCTGTTTTGTAATCAATGAAAGCTCATAATTGCCTCTCAAAAATGATAATTTAACGCATTAAAAAGGACTTCCGGTATCACATCTATTTCCCCTCTACTCCAAGCATTTAAACACCCTCAGGTGAAACAGAAGAGCCCCCACCAAGAATGCCACCAGATACTGATTTCATACTCCAATCCTCATATCTGACAGAATACTCAGTACAGGTAACACATGGCTAATAATGCAACTTCCTTGAGCAGCCATTTGACTACCACAGAACACACTCAGGCTGTGTCGACACTGGGGCAAATTAATGCTGGACCTCAGCTGCAGCTTCTGCCTATCCCCCCTCCCCCAATGTCTTTTGTGCTGATCAGGTTGGCCATGCTGGGAACATCCCGGTGTGGTGGAAGTGCAGGGCCTGTTTGGCATTACATAGTTGTAACAAAGACATTCCACTATGCTATCAGTCGTCCCAAGACAGAACCAACACTGAAGACAAATCTGGCAATAGGCACAGCTTTTGTGAAGGGTAACTTGAAAATTTCTCAGCTCATAGGCAGACCTAGCTATTATCATTGATGAATGTGGCTGAAATATACATGGAAAGTCTAACATACCTAACCCTACTGAAAGCATCATCCTGATTCAGTGAATCAGAAATTATGCTCCCCTGCCCAGAATGGCTTCCTCATTCATTTCCATGGCAGGAGCTAATTTGCATAGGCTTTTTATTTCTCATGAGGATTGGCTCTTTCCATTAAAGTGCATGTGGACTTCATGTGCCCAAGGGATTGTTCTTGGTGCACATCCTACTATTCCAATTGATTTTGGGAAGGAATACTCAAGTCAAATACTGTCCTGGCCATCTCAGATCATTGTGATCTGTGCAATGGCTACATTGTGTAACTCCACTTAGTATACGACCGGTGCTAAATAAATTCATGCTTTTAGGCAACCAACTTCTTGGAGTGCCCATTTCTATATCGTTCAATAGCGGAAGCTCTCTGGTTGGTTCACAACTGTAATATATTACTGATCAACACTTGGGTGCTTCATAAGTTTACTATAATTAGTAATCAGCTGGCCTACAATTCCAAATTGCCTGATGAAGGGTGCTGTGTAATTTTAAACCTATATAATTCTAAAATAAAGTAAAGCCAGCCCAAGAACCCTCAGTATTCTGCCTCTTTAAAGTGGATGATCTACACTGAAACCAAATTTGAGCAGGATTTCAAACCGATACAGAAAATGCTGTAGCCCTTGGATGGCACTAAGCCACATTCCATATATCAGTTAGCTTTTTAATGAAACAGGCGAGGAGATACTTGATAAGCTCTAAAGTGTTCTATTCTGTCAAATAGGAGTCTTTAGTCTCATCGTGCTGATTGCGCACTTACAGATGTCCCAGAAAGAAAAGCAGAAATCGTAAGAATCTTTATCCGGACTTAAGCATCAAGCGGATTATACCTATCTTTGCAAGGATCATGCTTAGTCAAAGGCATGTTGTGATCTGATCTCTTATTTAGGGCGTAATCCTATGCATGACTAAACAGAAAAAGGTCCTATAACTCCCAGCATGCTATAGCCACCGATGGAGTTGTAGAACGTCCCCACCCACTGTCTAAACGTGCATAGGACTAGTTGTTGGGTTTTTTCTTAACGTAGAAAGCAGAACAGAGTTCCGAGTGTGTCAACTCTTTCCCTCAGTCAGCTCCCAACACTCCGTCACACTCTAGCAGGACACACAATGGGGCTATACAGGCAGGAATAGGGCTGGCGCTCAATGGGGGGAAGCCCAAAAAGGAGATTTACACCCCGCCCTGATGGAAACCTCAAATGCAACTCTTTACTTTGTCTCTCAAAGGAGTGAATAGTTGTCATGCCTACGGGGGGGGGGGGGGGGGAGAACAGTGGAAGCTGGTGGCTCTGATTTTGGGGCGGGTGGGTGCTGTGAATCCATTCCAGGTTTCAGTCAGAATGGACAAGAACTCAAAGGAGCTATTGAAGGCACATAGTTTGGGAATGGGGTTTTGGCTGGTTCTGAGTGAAATCCAGGATTATTTGCAGCCCCCTCCCTGAAATCGAGAGCCGCCAGCCTCCACTGGGGCAGGTGAGGAGAGAGGGACATGTTGTATTTGCGGACACGGCTGTAGTGGGGACAAAGCCTGTTCTCTACCCTGTGATACTGGATGGCTGAACTGCCACTGACATGCAGGCATTTTAGTGTGCTGAAGGACAGAGACACACACTGTACCATGGTACCAGGCAGCCCTGCAATAGACAGGTCCTCCTGCCACACATATATCACCCATCTTGACAGCCACTCTGAGGGTAGGAAATAACCAACAGGTGATGAAGCAGCAATTGTTAAGGGGGGGAGGGAGTTAGCATCAGATCAATCAATAGCTTCTCCTGTTTTAAAAATATCTAGTAAAACTTTTATTTTATACATCATGCCTGCTCTCTATACAAAGTGAGACTGGGTTATTTGGAAAAACAAAACAAAACAAAGCAAAAAACGGACTTGTAACAATTCCCATTTTACGGAATGATGGCATTTAATAAAAACTTGAGAGGGAGCCACAAACACTGGGTTAACACGTACGTTTGTTTTAAAAAAAATAAAATCCAGAAAAAGGAACCACAGGGGTCAACGCTGGGAAGTACAATTAAGAACTGGCAGACGGTGTCCACACAATTTACCCAATGATTTTTCAAAAGAAAAATCATCTGAAGGATATCACAGCCTTTATCTTGATCATGGCTGCTGGTAAACTATTCAGGTGCGTCGTGTGTCTGCCGAAAGCAGCCCATGAGAATGGAATCCCGCTGCCTTGGCTTGAATCCCAAAACAGGCTGTGGTGTCGTGCATTTGTCCTCCCACATGGGCTACCCACACCTGAGCACCATCTAACAAGAGCTTTTCCATGGTTCTCATATCAGCAGAAGGCAACACTACTGATTGCCCGTCCAATTGTGATCCAGGTTGCAAAAGATGCTTGAAAGAGCCCTTCAGTGATCCAGGTAGAAAGAAGACAAACAACGTTGGCTGTGATATCGTTCAGCAGTGCAAAAGCTGATTTTCTCCCCTGCAAATATCGCTGTGTATTTGTTGTTCTGCTCTTTTTAGTTTTCTTTCATTGGAAGGATGGAATAGCAAATACTTCCTGTAGATCTTCAAATTGCCTGACATAATTATACTCATCAAGGGTATTTATCAAGACTCTTTTGGAAAAGTCGCTTAAAAAAATCAGCACCTACAATTTAAGGATCATTTAGCACTTATTTTTGAGTGGCACACAGTGTTGGAAGAAGTAGAAAATGGCTGATTTTTTTTTTAAAAAAACCCTCATAATTTGGGAACACTTTGGTTCTGGCTAGGATGTGTTTTTTTCTTAAATGAAGTATAGAAAAGTTCTATTTCATATTATCTAAAAATTTTGGTTTTCACACTCCCAATTAATAATAACAAAAGCACATCTCCCAATCTTTCCTTTTACATAGTGAGTTATATTTCAGGGGAGAAAATACAACTTTTGTATATCTGGAATCAGATATTGTAGTACGACTACTGAAAAGACACACGTTGAACAAACAAGAACAAGCCTTTTGATTTCACAAAGGGATTGCTGATTTGTGAAGGCAAAGCAGCTAAAATCAGGAAAACAAAACAGGAAATTGTTCAGATTTTAAAGAAAAAGACACGCAAAGCAAGAGGAAAGACTGTATTGATATATGCACAGAAGGAAAGACACAAAACAAAGTTCCACAGGGCTTCGGCACACACACAAAGCTCAGTGTGAGCTAAAGCTACCCTGTTCTGTTCATTGGCACGCATGTGGATCAGAGAACAAGGGAGACCTCACTCATGTGAAGCATCATGAGCATGTCAATGCCAATATAGGCACACAGCAGCTGCTGGTTCCGAGAGAGTATGTCATCAGAGAAATTCAACAACTGTTTGGAACAAGTAATAATACAAAGATACTCCATTCTTTCCCCTGCGTCAAAAGCACTTCCCCCAAGAAGCAAAAAATGTTGACCTATTCAGATCTAAAACAGTGCCTATGATGGATGTTTCCTGCATTTTGCTAGACATCTATAGCTGCTGGTTCATCATGTTCCAGTTTATAGGAGAACCGTCTGCAGCAAAGGCAATTGAGAGAAATTCCACACCTGTTGACGCGGGTTGGGCGGGTTGGGCTGCATCTTCCCATTATTCGTTCCAGCACTCTTCTAAGAGATGTGCATGCTGTTTCCCCATCTGAGAAGCAACACATGGAGTCCAAGCAGTTGATACCTGCGCCTGTCTCAGTAAACTGAGGGGGAAAGTAGGGAAAACAAGGGGATTAGCGTACCAACAATGGATTATTGTTATTATAAGCCAGTATAACTCACAAATATCTTGGTTTTTTTTTAATCGTAGGAGCATGAATGCAATATGTACTAGCTTACATGCATCCTTTTTGCAAATAATGCAAATAAATCGACAGCAGCATTTAGATAGCACTTGGTGACCTTACTACTCATTTGGCCAATTTCTTTACATTATATCGAACGTTGGATGCCAAAATGCATGGATCAATAGCCTTCCCCAACCTGGTGCTGTTCAGATGCATTGGACTAAATGACCAATGGCCATGGTGGCTGGGAATGGTAGTCCAACACAACTGGATAGCATTGGATTGGGGCTAGATTAGCAGTTCTGGGATGTAGACCCTGGTCTACCTATCATTTATCCCCTCGCTAAAGCTTCACCAGTTATAGTTATTTGTCTAGTCTACCTTGTTTTTTCCCTTGTCAACAATTACCCACAACCTCAATGGTAGCTTTGATTTGGCAACCTATCCCCAAAGTCTCACTGATCTCACAGTGGATTCCAACTCCACATACGGGAGCCTCTGCTATGGCTACATCAATGAATAGAAAGTCTACATAGAAAGATAGAGGAATGTATTTTGCATTGACTGTTCATGACTGACTGACTGCCAACATTTGCTGCTACCTGGACAGCAAGACCTGTTTCACGATCAACCAAATGACATCCATTTTTTTGTGTAGTGTTAAGGTGATAATTTAAGCAGAAGGGTGGTCTTACACACACCCTCTATCAAGTACAAAAATTGCTTATTGGCACATCAAGCAGAATTTTCAATATGCAAGTTGAGAATCAAGATCTTGATACGCATCCAGTTGCCACGCCTCTGCCTCCCAGCATCACAAAATCTACTCATGACACCAGCACATGAAAACAGAACGTCCATCACACGATTTGCAGCTGATCCTACTTGGAATCTTCCTGCGTGCAAATCTATGCCACTGAACTCCTTGGAGGCAGTGTGCGTTACAAAGATAATAAATAAAAATAAATAAAATAGTAACAATTATTCCATCTTGCATGAAGTGGCCACAGCAAATTCTAATTAGGGTGTTTGACCAGGGAGCCAGGCAAGGAAAAAAGTATGTTTCCATCTGCAAGCAAAGTAGCAACATCAAACACCAAGGACACCAAGGGTAAGCAAAGAGCAGCAGGACATTCAAGCTAAAATTAAAGAAAAGGCTCTTAGTTAGTAGAGTAGTAGAAATAAAGGCACTGAGGGTTAAAAAAAAAGTCAGCAAACAGCAACAGTTACTTACATGCATGAATGTCTCAGCTGAAACCCATTATCAAAAGCTTTTAAGAATTTTGGCAAACTTTAAACATGCGTTAGAAACGTCACAACACTGCGGAGGAACTCAAGTTGTAGCTGCAATTCTCTCTTTTCTCAAGAAAGGAAATAGCTACATGTTCAGTTTGACATCAGCAGCATTGAACATCATGGTAATTCATCATTTGGCCAGATTTAGAGCTGCAAGGTCCAGCTGTACTCCTTTGAAAAACAATACCTTGATAGGGAGTGAGGGAAGCCATTCTACTCAGCACTATGTGGGCAAAGCGACACACTTCTTTCTTTCTTTCTTTTTTTGAAAAAGAGAGATGCAAACACTGTTCTAATTCCAAATGTGTGTTAACTACTTTGCATGTTTTCCAGCAGAACCTGGCAACAAAACAGGCTCGGATTAGCCCGTGGTTTCAGTAAAGACAGTACAAAAGAGAGGAATGCCTATGTGAATTAGTAGAAGAGATTAAGAATCAAATGGCTTAATGAAAAATCACATCCTGTGAGTATACAGTTTTTGAGAGCGCTGAACACATCCCACTATTGGGATCAAGAGTGTCAAAACAGATAACTGAAACGCCAAAATCTGCGAATGATGTTGAGTAGGCAGGATATGTGCACACCCTGGAGGCAAGGACGACTTTTATTATGCCACCTTCAATTCTCTCAAAATTGTCCATTTTCAGTTTTTTGCAACCATGTTAAACTTTGGTCTCCCTATTTATAGGCTTATGCCAGGATCATATACTCTTGACGTCTCAGGAATCTTATGAGTCTTTTTATAAGAAAGTAACATGCTCTATAAACACACACACTTTAAGACCAAAGTCTATGGTATAACTACTCTTAAGAGACATCTGCAAGGATTTGGAGACATGGGGTTTTAGATGTACACTTATTTTTAAAGAAAAAGTTAAAAGGGACAAGGTCATCGTCAGTTGATTTAAAGAGTAGAATCCTCTTTGCAAGTGGTGGGTTATGTTTCTCCCACTGCTCCCTTCACTACCTCTTTCCTACAATATTTTAGCATGAATGGCCATGCTGGGTGGGAATGATGGGAGTTGTAGTCCCAACATATCTGGAGGGCACCTGGTTGGAGAAGGCTGCAGGAGGAGCTGGTTCCTTTTAGACTTCAGATTCATGCGACCTACCTGCCGAAAATTATACCATGTGGAAGAAGGGAAGATTTCCCCCCAAAGTACGGCTAGAAGAGAAATCGGATCGAAAGCAGTTTGATCGAAAGCTGTTTGAGAATTACCTCCCCTGCAATTGCCACCCACACTATTTGTCTCTTTCTGGTTGGGGTCTTTTGAAGTTGAAGTTGATTTGAAGGTCATTAATATGGCATTTACACATTTCAATTGCAAATAGGGGGCAGAAAAGTACCCCTTAAATGTGCAAATGCTCATCTTTCAAAAACGATCTTTTATCATTCTTTTCCCACAATTACCGTTTGCGGTTTTGGTTCCCTTTCTCGGGCTTCTGTGTTGTTTCTAGCATCAGCCAATCAGGGCATCATGGAGTGAACATGATTGTGCCCGCTGATTTAGTGACAATAATGTTTTCATATTTGTGAAGAGTTCTTTCTCCTGTACAGCTCTGTCTGTATTATGTTGCAGACATAATGCTTAGCCACGGGCTTGTATCATGCCTCTGAATACCCAAATGATATATAGTGACTGAAGCAAACCAGGCTGTGGAATTATGGTTTGAAGTGAGAATATGTAAACCATGGTTTGAGTTAACCATGGCTAAGCATTACACCGACAATCTACATCTACAAATGAACACTTAACCATTGTTAAGTGTTACATTCACATAGTTAGGGATGCTTCCTGACTCTCCAAACCCTATGCCTGTAAGACTCTCTTCTGTGTATGCCCTCTAGGATTAGAATCAGGTAAATGAAGTCACATCAGCACCACACATGTCGGACCTTAATCAGGACTAAGGCAACAAACCGTGTTTAAATGTTATGTCTGCACTGTGCCTTACGAGGCAGATATGAGAAAGTTAGTTTAGTAGGAGAAACATCAAGGTCCAGATCCCAATTCAGTCACAAGATCTCACATACAGCCTGTCCTTCAGCCTATACTACCCGGGGTGGGGGAGAAACATTGAGGGGGTAAATGAGAAGAATTAGAATTTGTACCTTTGAAAAGAGCTGCACAGATTTCGCGTTTTCTTTATCACATACGCTTTTATAGATCAAAACAGTGTATGTAACAATTGCGCCCCCTCAGTAGCATTCAAGATGGTCTGGGAAACTACAGGCAGCAAAGAAAACCAGCCAACTCTCTTACACATACAGAAGTGCTTTCCTCAGGTACTCGGATCTCTCGGATGGCTTTGGATCCTAACTAGGAGATCATATATGGGAAGGAGGGGGCAATGGGGGGGCAGGTTTCTCCATACCTTCCTTCGCCCCCAGAACTATGGGCAACCTGGAGCACAACAGTGTACAGATTACACTAATATGTTGCCGGCTAAAGCCTGGTGTACTTCAGGTTTCTTTTGAGATTGCGATGCAAGAAGTCCGTTCCCCCCCCCCCCCACACACACACACACAGTGGATGGGAGGGCCTTTGTGTAATGGAACTAAAACATTAAATTGATGGGCCAGGTATGAGTGATCTTGTTAGCAAAACGCAAAAAACGGAAACATGCCAAAAGAATATCACAGTGAAAAATGCAGGACACGGGGCACCAAAGATGGGTCTATGATGATTTAGACAATGAGAGAGACAGAGAGAGAGAGAGAGAGAGAGAGAGAGAGAGAGAGAGAGAGAGAGAGAGAGAGAGCGCTACCTAGGGAAGATGGGCACTCTTGCTGCCTAAGAACATCAGTCAGCATTTGCCTGCTGTCTTCCCTTCTGTGTCTGCTTTGAGCAAAACCATATGCTGAGCTGACTGGGCCCCTTTCTTCTTCCATCTAAAAAGGACAGAAAAAGCAACAGACCTTTCAAAGCCTCTTTGGAAATGAAGACAGGAGTGGCACCGGACAGCCAGTCATCGAGCCAGCGTAAAATCCCTAATGCCACGCTACACATTTTGCTTACCTACGGTCGAAGTGCCGCTACTTAAAAAACAAAACAACAACGTTTTAAGTAGAGAAAATGCAAATGTTGAATTGAGCAAGTTGTCAAAAGATTTTGCTGAAGAGGACTGGGTACATCCTTGAGTGCTGCAGCAATTGTGGGGGAAGGTTATCTGCAAGCCACAGTGCCTGCCTACCCCCACTGTTTCTTTTCTGTAGTATCCTGCAAAATGAGGGAGTAATAGTGAGCATTTATTTTTCTTAACTTAGGGACCCAAGGGATAAACACACTTGTACTTGAGTAGGACTAGCCTTTTGCAGTGCCCACAGCAGAAGGCTATAAACAAGATGACTCGCCTACTGTGTTGACTTGGGAAAGTCAGGACAGGGCCAGAGGATGTACATAGCATCCCATCTGCTAGCTGTACTAGGCCCAGGAATAGCGGCCATTTTTTTTTTTAAAAAAAAGGCTCAAGCCTGCCTACAACCAAAAATGATCCTTTCTTCCACAACTTACTCTGAGGCAGGGGCAGGCTGTTTGAAATGGTTGTATGCGAGTCCTCTCTGACTGCCAAGCAGCGTCTGATGACGGCACAGGTAGTCGCTATGTTCTTTCAGAATGTTCTACAGCGCTTTGCGCCATATGCGAGGTAGCGCTTCAAGTTTGCAGAGAATTATGGAAAAAAAGACACCAGGCAGAAAACACTTGGATACGACCCTGCCACGATTTGCACTGAATGTAGTTCTCCTTATGGAGTAAAATGGGGTCATGCGCCCAAGCAGTTTGTGAATGGCGTTGAACACATTTATTGCTCAGAAGCACAGCACAGTTTCATTCATAAACAAAAGCTGTATTGATAATGTAAGAAGTCCAATTTGTGAACTACGTAACATATTTAGGACTTCAATCAAAATAAAAAGTGACTTACTGGCAAGCTGTTTGTTGCATTTGTTTCAGCTAGGAAGGACGAACTCCTAAAAACTGGTTTGTTATGCTTTTATAATATACTTCATATATCATATCCAATAGCTCTGTTATCACTAAATTACAGGCCTTTACTAAAGGTACACTTCAACCACCTTGTTTACTATTGTTTGGGATCAATATGTTCCTGGTTTCTGCCTGACTTACTTCGTAATTTCAGGGTGGACTATCAGGAATTCATTGCTATGAAAATAATACCATTTACATTAGACGTTTCTAAGGTTTGGAGGCTGTAGCCCTCATAAGCTGTATGCTTTGATAAAGGCAAGAAGTTGCACAATTATTTTACATTTGCTAATTGCAAATTGGAATGGGTTGGGTCAGTGATGCCATAGTAGACTGCCTTGTAGGGCTTTTCAAAAGAATTCTGCTAATGCTGATTGAAAATAGAGTCTAATTCTCTACAGGAAATATATAGTAATTCCTTAACCATAATACAAGGTGTACAAAATTATGTATGGTGTGGAGAAAGTGGACAGGCGGACATTTTGTCTCCTCTCATATAATACTAGAACCCAGGATAATCCCATGCAGCTGACTGGTGGGAGATTCAGGACAGATAAAAGAAAGTTCTTCTTCACACAGAACACATAGTTAAACAGTGGAATTCACTTCCACAAGATGGCCACCAATTTAGATGGCTTTCAAAGAGGACTGGACAAATTCATGGAGAAGGCTATCAACGGCTAATAGTCCTGATGCCTCTATGCTATCGCTTGGATCAGAGGCAGTATGCCTATATACACCAATTGCTGGGATACATGACCAGGAGGATGCTATAATTGCACTCATAGTGGGCTTTCAATAGGCAGCTAGTTGGCCATTGTGTGAACAGAATTCTGGACTAGATGGATCCTTGATCCGGCATAGCTCTTTTTTATGCTCTTAACCAATTAATAACTCCTTAGTTATAGGCATTGATGAGACATGCCCCATGGCTATTACAACTTCAAGTAGAGCTAAGAAGACTTTATAAAAAGGCGCTCTGGAATTCTAAGGAGTAAATACTGTTGGAATACCAGAGAAAAGTTACAGGAGTGATCACAACATATACTGAGAATATACATTTTAGCATTATTACTTGTATATTTCAAATTCACCATAAAACAAAATTAGCTTTAGTTTTTGCAGGTTTGAAAACACCTACACATCTGAGCTTCAGAAGTCATAGTGCCCTTCATGAAGGTCCTATTATCAATGACATAGGTTCTGTAATAAGGCTCTCCAAGAGCCAAGATTCTGGGATTTTTGCCTTTTTCGCAAATATAATGAACATTTAACAAGTTCGTATGGTCCGAGGGAGCTAGGGAGTTCAGACACATAGCAGTAAGTCTGAAGAACCATTAAAAACTTTGGCTTATGACTCAATGATATCACTGTTTCTAGTTTTTACTGATTTACTGAGGCATGCTGGGAAAACATCCACAACTATGAGGTAGTGAATTGCTCTTCAGACATTTCCAGAACTTCATTCAGAAGTATTACAACACAACGAACGTCTTTACTATTTGTGTTAGTCGAAGGCTCTTGCTCTGAGGAAGGATACAGAATTGCTTGCAAATTGATCAACAGAATAGAAACAGCATAGAAATTGAGACACAGGATCCACTAACTGCGGGGGAATGACTAATTCATGTCTGGAAAACAGCAGAGGCCATCACTATATTCTGACTAGACGTTTCTGCATTCCATTGTTGATATATCATTAGACATTCACATAGTGTGCAATCTTTAAAGAAGAGAAATTGGATCATTTACTGCTACGGCTTGGGATTTGGACATCCATTAATGTGCTCTGGGAAATGCCAACCAGTATGTGTAACATGATAGAAATTAAGAGGAGATAGTCCTTCAGCAAAAACACTTGGTGGTTTTTGAGATTTACTTGTCGATGGCCATTTCCTGATCTTTTCCACTAGATATCAACGATGTCAGATGTCAATATTCACTATAAGCTA
This sequence comes from Anniella stebbinsi, assembly GCA_029215795.1. NCBI lineage: Eukaryota > Metazoa > Chordata > Lepidosauria > Squamata > Anniellidae > Anniella > Anniella stebbinsi. The sequence continues at coordinate 356,564,477 of JARDYH010000002.1, read as the reverse complement.
TTGATTTAGAAATCATAGAACTGAAAACATTATTTTGTGCTTTGGTTATGCTCACAAGCACAAGAGGGCAAGAATACCTTGGGGTCAAAATCAGCCTGAAAACCTGCATTTTGCCCACTACTAACGAAAACAATTTTGCTTTATCATTTTAGCACTTTCAGTTATCAGAGCTAGTGCTGGCACATTATTTGCTCTCGTTGTGATGGCATACAACTTGGCAGAGGGACAAGAAGCCTGATTATTTAGATTTTACAAGGTTTTACAAGGTCAAATTTGAAAGTTGTTTGCATATAGCAATGGGTTTACTTCTATAGACTTTTTGAATACTACAGTATACCACTTAGATTTTTCTTGTACCATCAGATATTGGCCCAGTTTGCACGTGTGTATCTTTGCTTATTAAGCTGAGATATGCAAGAGCCTTGTGCCCGTGCGCTCCATCCTCATATCATCCCTTTCTGGTGAACCCTGATCTACCACTTCCTGGGTTAATTAAAAAATAGCTTTGTCACATCTGAACTAAGACAATGGTTACCAGGATTGAACAAGTCAAGATCCTGGTAACCATTATTTCCCAGTTCAGGTATGGTGGGGAAGTATGGTTAACCCAGGAAGTGCTGAAATGAAGCACTCTGAACAGGGAGAAGGGACTTACTAGGCTGAGATATGCATGTCTGAACCTGGTCATTGCCTCAAACTCATAATTCAGAATGCCAGTACTGGGCCTTAGATGGGAAGAAGAGAATCAAGCCTTTCACCTGGCCTTTATTTTTGTATCGCTTTCTCCTACATTTTACCAGGCCATTACCTCAAACTCATAATTCAGGACATCAGTGTTAGGACACAGATGGGAGGCAGAGAACCATGCCTTTCCTCTGGCCTTCATTTTTGTATAGCTTTCTCCTACATATTACTCTCTCAAGTCACATCCCTGTTGAATTTCATCAGCCTACCAAATGCATCAGTGGTATGTTTCAGGCGCTAATGAATTCGTCCAACTCAATAACACCGTCCCCATCAACCCTGATTACAGTAAAACATCCACAATACTCTCAAAAGCCAAACTCAATTATTAAGCTGTACAAATGTAGATATCAAAGCAACACAAAGAGGTTCTTCCTCCCCATTTTAAAGTAAAAATAAAATTAGCGAAAGGCAAAGTAATCAACAAAGAACAGTTTCTTTTGCTGTAGCTGGTGCTGTCCAGCATGCAGAAAGCACAGTTAACATCATGGATGGAGGAGTTAAGCAGAAGCGTGGGGACCATGCTTGAAGTGTTTTAATTATCTTATATAGCAGAACAGGGAATAGACTTGGATTCTATATACTGAACATCATTCTTGCAATTTCTCCCTCATCCCCCCGATAAGAACTAAGAGCAAAGCTAAGGCGGGAAGTCAGAAATGCACAAATTTGAGCGGCCGTCATTGCCTTCTCAGTCCACACGCTAGTATCCATGCCTCTTTCCCTTTTCTCTCTCTCAGTGCGGGTTAGCTGACCTTCAGCATGCATAAAATTGGATGAAGAGCTGCCCCTCCTACTCTACCTAATTTTGCTCAGCTGACTCGTTGCCCTGGACAATGGCTGCAGTGCGATGCATTCGTCACTTAAAGCAACTCTGCTGGAGTACATCTACAAGTGGACAAAGAAGGGATGGGACATACAAGTCAGTGAGACGAAGTCATCCTTCAAAAAGACAGGCACAGGACAGGATCTTTAAAGACAAACATCTTCAAAATGCAGGGACAAATGTCATTATGCAGAGCACATACGCTTAGGGACACTGGTTTCTGAATGGGAACATACAGCACCTAACACAGCATGGGGGATCATGGCTTGACAAATGCAGAGGAAAGTTTCTGTTCACAATTTAATACACTTAGTACGTACTGAATTGAAACGACACCCTACTTGCTTCATTTATGGGCCACCCATGCTGAAACGTGCAGAATGAGGCTGCCCTGGCTGCAATTCCCTACCCCCACCCCCATTGCAAACCAGTGTTCCTACACATAGGAGACATAATACAAGCAAGTCAGTTCCTAACACCATCCATGTCATTTTAACTCCATTTTAAACATTCCTCCACTTTCACATTTAATGTGAAATCTAGTTTGCACACAACTATAACACTAGCATGTGTGTTCTTTAGTCAAGACGTTACCAAAACAAATGTTATGTTTTATTATTACTAAAAGGTTTCCCCTACAGGTCATTTCTTCTCATACGATTCGACAACGTACAGAAGGTATCAGCAAGAGATGCCACAGCAGCAATATGAAGACGAATCAAATTGTTAGAGCTAGATATGAGTATTTCACAGATATACAAATATATTCGATTTGCCCACCGCTGCCTGACACAGAGCAGGGAACTAGGGCATTCAGGAACACACTCAGCTCTTGACTACGTCCTCAAAGTCGATCCCCCACACATGTATCATTTTCATTACGAGGTACTGGAGTCCACAACTGGTTTTCAAGTGTTCATCTAATGTCGATTTGGCTCAGCGTCGGTATTATATTATTGTTTAGCTTGGGAAAAAGGAGGCTAAGGGGAGACGTGATAGAGGTGCACAAAACTATGCATGGTGTGGAGAAAGTGGATAGGGAGATATTTTTCTCCCTCTCCCATAATACTAGAACCCAGGGTCATCCCATGAAGCTGATTGGTGGGAGATTCAGGGTAGCTAAAAGGAAGTATTTCTTCACACAGCGCATTGTTAAATTATGGAATTCATTACCACAAGATGTGGTGATGGCCACCAATTTGGATGGCTTTAAAAGGGGGTTGGATAAATTCCTGGAGAAGGCTATCAATGCCTACTGGCCCTGATGGTTATGTGCTACCTCCAGTATCCGAGGCAGTAAGCCTGCGTGCACCAGTTGCTGAGGAACATGGGTGGGAGGGTGCTGTTGTACCATGTCCTGCTTTGTTGGTCCATGGTCGACAGCTGGTTGGCCACTGTGTGAACAGAGTGCTGGACTAGATGGACCCTGGGTCTGATCCAACATGGCTCTTTTTATGTTCTTATTTATGATTTTATTTACAATATTTATATACTGCTCCCCATTCAAGAATATCGGAGCGGCGGACAAATCGAATAAAAGAATAAAAACAGAATAAAAACAGAATAAAAACACATTAAAAGTACATCTTTAAAAGAAACATTTTAAAAAAAAAAACAAAGTGAAATAAAACCGCAGCTGGTCATTAAGGGAAGGCTTCCTGGAACAACAGTTTCAGGAGGCGCTGGAAGGAACACAAAGTTGGCACCTGCCTGACCTCCAGAGGCAGTGAATTCCATAGAATGGGGCAACCACACTGAAGGCTCTTCCCCTGGTGGACACCAATCGGACAGTAGGTCTATGTAGGACCACCAGGAGCATGCAAATGAGATAACGTGTCTCTGGAGAAGATTGACTTTAGAGGACACAGCACTTATGGTTAATGGAATTACTGTTACTTTCACATTTCTTCAGTTATTGGTTTCTCTTGGGCGCAACAAATCATCATTAGATGTTTTATTACTTGCGCATTAAAACTATGAACTAAGAACATCCTTAGAGGATGAATTGTTCCAGCTATTCCTGTCCTGATGCAAGATTAATTTTATTATTAGATTATCACACTGGCAGTTATGAATGCATGTTTATATCAGCTGTATTAATGTCACTTCTGAATAGGCCGATGTCTGTTTCATTTGTTTCTTTGACTTCCAAGTCATAAACTGATATTAAATCGGTGGGTGACTAACCTTTTGAAAGGGCTGTGATGTAGCTCTCAATGCATTTTCATCTCAATCTAGAGTTGAAGTACTAGTTTCCACATACAATTTGCTTCCATTGTAAGTCGAATAATGGCTTTTTAAATGCCAGTCTTGGCTCAATACGAATGCTGAACTAAGGCTGGCATTAAAAAGCCATAAATGTTGAACTAAGATTTTTTTAAAATTGAACTGGACAAGTCATGGAACAGATCTGACCAACAGGAATTTCAGTTAACACATTCAGTGGTATGAGCATTCACAGAGAATCTTCTAATCTGCTCTCAAATGTAGCACTGATTGTCAATAATGCAAGCCTGTAGCTGGGCTACATCACTTCAGGTGAGAGCTCTCATGACTGATACTCAGAAGGAATAACTGGCAGAGAGGAGAATTCAATCTAGCATGTCAAAAGGGAGGGTTCTAGTCTAGCCTTCTACCCAACAGGTCAGGTTTCTAGGTTTAGGGACCTGTCCCCTCCCCTCCCCCCCCCCCCCCAATAGGGTACAGGAACCTTTTCCCAATGCTAAACTTAAGTTGTATCATCTGGACACAGGTTTGCCACCAAACTGAGATGTACATTTTGACCAAAGTTGACATTTCCTTGTACGCTTCTTTTGGACACTTTTAACAGAAAGGTAGTTTATACATTTTTAAAATAAAGATCAAACAAAAGTTAAGTGGAATGAGCTCTTGCATGATGAGTGGGGCCATAAAATATAGCAGGCAAGGTACTTCTCCTGGAAGTAACCGAGTTTCATTGTCACATTATGGGGTTATGCTTGAGAGTTGCCTGCAACAAGGCAGATGGAAAATAATCTGAATGTATAGAATGCATTTTGCATCCACCGCACAGAACCAGGAGCCCACACTGGTGTTTAAAGCAGCTCTGACAAGGCGTAATTCCACATAGTTGGGAAAAGGAGAGACTGAATCTAATATGGCTGTATTTTCCTAACATTTCATTTCATTTATTATATTTCTATACTGCACCAAGCCAAAGCTCTCTGGGTGGTTTGAGAAAAATGACAGAAGTTTCCAGATGCAGATTAAATGAGACATTCCATCATTGCAAATACCAGTTTTCATTAACTGTACTGGTGAGCGGAGCTGGAGAGCCATGAAGGTACTGAAAGAGCATTATAATTTGCAAATATTAGTTGCTGTGTTGACAATACAAAAAGCAAAAATAGCTTTCCTGGCCATAAGAAAAAATCTAGAATCCATATTAGTGCAATGCCTTTATTAGACCAGCCCAAACAGCACAAAATGGTGACGTTAAGAGTTGGCCTGATGAAGTTACACTAATATATGCTGACAATATTATTTAAGAAATAAGAATTGGCCTTTGACAGCAAGATTCAATACTGCCACATGCACAAAAGTCAGGGCAAGTTTATGATCTGCCTGTTAGAGAGAAGATGAGGAAAGTAAAACGCGACACATGTCTGAAATATCCCCACCAAACACACAAAGATTTTTCCTTTAGCTGCAAATAGCATTCAAAAGATAAGAAATCACATCCATATTAGCATTCAAAAGATAAGAAATCACATTAAAATGACCAGAGGTGGTTTCCTTCAGCTTATGAGCCTGTCACTGAAAGCAGTATGTAAGTCACTGTGCCTGTTCAGGCAACATGCTAAGCCATGGTTAGGCCGCTAACCCCTTTGCAGCAAATGGTTAGTGAGCGTTTTTAAAATGTGGTTATGTAGCCACCATGGCTAGGAATGGTTCACATGACCCGGTAAGCCTTAATGTTTAGCTCAAAATGCTTAACCGTCATGGCTTAGCATGTCATCTGAACAGGGTCACTCTGATTGTACAGAATGTTATTACATGCCACAAAATCCTCCTGTCTTCAAAAAGGCATTAATTGTAATGGACTGTGTTGGGAAGGGCAAAGTTAACTACAGCTCCTGAATAGCCACTGGTAGAGCTTGAGGTTTTCATGGCATTTGGAACATCAGACAAGGATTGCAAGGTTAATCACTAAAAAAAAAATAAGAATGGGAAAACACAAGCAGGTGATCTAAACCAGTCTCTCTCTTCATTTTCACGTCACTCTTCAAAGTTCTCAACCTAGTATGAACCATCATGCCTCTCGTAAATCTGGTTCTCCATGTCTACCCTTAGAATTTCCAACAGACATAGGCAGGGTTCAAGGAGACTGCCAGAAAGATATAACTGCAGTGGGGGAGTTATTGGCTAAAGAAGCAGCCAGAAACTGCTACGAAGAGCCAAATGTTGCTGGATTAATCTTGTTTCAAAAGAGCAAACAGATCCAAGAACGTCATTTTGGCAACTGGAAAGAGCTCTCTCCTGTAACTCTCGTCAAGAAAGACTAAACCACCCTCAAAGGGCAACAGAGGAGGCACCTCACCTTCCCACACCACTTTGCTTGCCTGGGAAAGAGGATCTTCTGAGCTGATTCTGCTGCTGTCTGCTGAACGGAGAATTATGCCCCTACATGTTTGTCTGGGTGATGGATAATGTTAACACGCATGTAAATGCCTATGAGTATGCCGACGTCTTATGTGGGTGTATGAAAAGGGCATGTATGTTGGCCAATTTTTAAAAATTGCTAATTGACCAAAGAAGTTCCCTGAACTTGAATCGAAATGTAGAAGGAAAGCTTGGGGTGAACATTTATAGGATGTGATACAATGCTTATGCCCTGATCCTATGAACCATGGCAACAGCCGGCCTCTCCCCTACCTCTGAAATGCTAGAAACAATAGCCATCACAGCCTCCCACAAAAAGCACTGGAACTAGACAGTGGTATGGCTAAAGGAACCTGGCACAGTAAGTGGCAAATTCAGAAATGTGGAGAGTGGGGAGTCCAGACACCAGATTTTAGGCATTTGCACCCCCCTCCCCCAATTATTTCAGATTGAAGCCCAGACTGTCTGGGCTTTGCCCTAATACATAAATACCTCAGGTCCTATTATGGTGTTACCTCAGGAATTCCAAATATCTCCCCCACCACCCTTTTTCTTTAGGCCACTGCCCAGAGGCAAGGGGAAATGCTAGGAATGGATCTCAGTTATGCCATCACAGGGACAGAAGCCATGGAAAAATGTAGGTCCCACAGTTCCCAGCATCCCTTGATGCTGCAGTATCTTATAAGATCACCCATCAGTGAGGAATTGTGGTAATCTGCTCATCACTGCTAATAAGTAGCTTGTAATCAATTATATTGGCAGGGCCAGAGTTAGATCAATTTATATAAATGACCTGTTAGATGCTAATAAATCAGTCTCTACCTAAAACTAAATATTTAGATTTCTGAAACATCCATCCTTGGCAATATTAATTACTTTCATTGAGATTCCAACATAATCAAGAGATTGACAAAGAATTGACATTTACAATTTAAAGGCTGTCATGTAGAAATAAATTTGTTTTACATACTAGATCACAGTAATTTAACCAAGAATTGCGGGTAAGATTTCAGTCCAGACACAGAGAAAGGCTGGAAAACCTAATCAGCTCTCCAATAAGGCCCCTTCTTTTAATGCTACACAAACCACGTTGAAAAATGAATTACCTGGGCTTTTTCTGTACTCGTGGGTTGCAGGTGTCTGTACAGTACTTTTTTCACAACATCGAAAGACAAACAAGTGACAATTATTATGATTATGGCAAACCAAGCGGAGCCACTGGACAGCAACTGAACAAATACGAAGTACATGTCTTGAGTGTGCAAAAATGGCCTGGAATTAAATAAAAAATAGAGACAAGTAAATGGAGGTCAGTGAACAGAGAAGAAAAAAAATCACAACAGAGTATTCATTAATAATATTAAATAATATTAAATAATAATATCTATTATTTAAATTATATTTTAATTCACCTTTCAAAACAACCTGCCCAAGGCTAAGACAATAAAAATGTGATTACAATTTCAAAAATAAAACTCAGCAGCAGGTAAAGATTTTTCTGAGTGTAGCACAACTTAAGTCAAATACAAACCGGAATAAATGTGTCTGCAGAGCTTGTGCGTGTGTGTGTGTGTGTGTGTGTGTGCGTGTGTTTTAAACCGACAGCGATGACGTCATTTGCCTCACCATTGGGAAGGCGGTCCAAAAGTGTAGGGCTAATTTGAGGTAGAAAAATCTGGAAATCAGGCCCACCATTAAGCCCTTGAGCTCCAAAGCAGGGTGAAGCTGGAACTAGCCACAGCATAGAATATCATACCATATTCCTTTGGACTAAATAAAGCATCCTGTTAGGGGCATGTCCCTTAACATGCGTAATTTCCCGACATTTTGGAGCTTGGGTGAACACGGAAAGCCCATCACAAAATATGTTAACCAGAAAGGTCAGGAAATGGATCTGGGCGCTTACCTGAAATACCCTGCTTTGATGCTAGAGCACGACAGCTACTCCAACATACTGCTAATACCAAACAGGGACTATCCTTAAAGCCATGTGTAATAATGGGGAGAGAAGGTTGGGCAGAAATACTTGGTGTGAGAGTGGGAGTGCAAAATCTACACAAGAGTATGCCCTAGACTCACGGAATCATAGACTAGTATTGTTGGAAGGGGTGTGTAAAGCCACTGAGTCCAACCCCTTGCTCAATGCGGGAACAGAATGTCATCTGTTAAATGATGGAGTGTAACTCTTTCTTAAAGGCTTAATACATAGCTAATTTTGAAGGATCTCTAAACCAGTTTTCCCAAAGCAGTATGTCAATACGTTTTAAAAAATGCTTTGTCATTCTGCTGATGTTTGTCATTCTGCTGGTGTTGCCCACAGGGCTGCTGAGGCTTGGATGCTCAGGCAAGTGTGCAATGACAGCACACTGCGTTTCTCGGGCTATGTAGCACCGAAGCTGAAATTTGCGCGCTGGTGCCTTTTTAAAATCTGGGGTGTCACTTATTCCGATCGGTGCACAGAACTATCAGCAGTGGCTGCAGGGACACAACTACCAAAGTGGCCAAGCGCATGTGAAGTCCACTTCAGGGCATTCATGGAATACTCCATCCCAACCCCTAATAGCATAGACTACAAGTGCAAGGAGTTAGACAGGTGCACCTCTCTTGTGTACATGCAGACACACATCCACTTACCAGATAATTCCACCATAGAACAAAGAGAATGTAAAGTAAAAGACAATGGAACCCCAGGTAACAAAATGATTTATCCACGTCCAGAAATGAGTCTCTAAGGCCATCTAAAAACACATGAGAATACAAGGAAGTTGGCACATTATCAGACAGCTAGGACATTTGATTAACATAAACATTATTTTCCTTTAAAAATATATCTACCACAGGGTGAAAATATCAAGTCATAGGAGGGCAAAAAATGTTTTCCTCACAGTTCACAGGCATTTAACAGCATATACTGAGTTTTTAATTGACACCAGAACTATATTTAGGCCTGGCTGAGAGTTCGCAGCTGTTTTAAACGTAGACTGCTTTTATATGTTGTCTGTTTTTATGCTTTTATGGTTTAAAATTTTGTATATCGATTTTTAATCTCCAAAGTTTAATTTTTGTAAACCGCCTAGGGAGCTTCAGCTATGGGGCGGTCTATATATGTAATAAATAAAAATAAAATAAAAATTAAGACTGACCCTGTTCAGATGACACAATGGGTCTGTTCAGTCAACGCACTAAGCCATGGTTAGGCCACTAACCCTTTTGCAGCAAACAGTTAGTGTGTTTAAATCATATTTATGTAGCCACCATTGTTAGGAATGGATCACATGACACGCTAAGCCATAATGTTTAGCTCAAAATACTTAACCACTGTGGCTTGGCGTGTCATCTGAGCAGGGTCTTGGGGAACGTGGTTATGCTAACCACGTCTCACCAGTTGCTGGGGAACATGGGTGGGAGGGCGCTGTTGCACCATGTCCTGCTTTGTTGGTCCCTGGCTGACAGCTGGTTGGCCACTGTGTGAACGGAGTGCTGGACTAGATGGACCCTTGGTCTGATCCAGAATGGCACTTATGTTCTTACCACTAACCACACGTAGTTCTGTTGCACGCCATGGCCTGTGGTTAGTGAAGATGGTTAGAATGTGGTTGCACAGCATGTTGTCATACAACACAACACACTAAGCCCTCATAGTTAGCCCAAACTGCTTAAGCAGTATGGTTTAGCGTGTCATCTGAACAGGGTCTTCCGTTTTGAAAACAGTTTTACTAAAGTTTTAAAATGAAGAACAATAACAAAGTCACAACTGTACTGATATACCTTCATTGTAACTGTTATAACCATAACTGTGAAGACCAGAGTACCAAATGTCCAGTTTCCAAACATCTAAAAAGGAACAACAAAAAAGATGTAATGCATTTAATCAGGCAAAAGTTATTCAACACTGTGTGTGTAATGATTGAAGCTACAGGCAATGCAGCTACAATAATGAAATTAATTATACTGGGATCTCAGAAATATGGAATGCTTACTTGTCCATTTACTACAACGTAGTAAAGCAAGAAGAAAAAGGGCAAAGCAAAACAGAGGAAATGTGTGAATTATAAATTTAGATCCCCACAGGACAAGTAATCTTTCTTCACAAGACACTACTAGTTTAAGGGAACAGATTTTCAAATCCCAAAGAAAATAAGACTACAGGGAAATAACACTGATCAGCCAACTATGCATAAATACCCAGCTAATCAAAAATTCTATAGCACTGTGAAAGCAATTAGCCTCTAATTATGAAAATGATGGGATTTTCTACAATGCAGCATCACGTGTAGATTTTAAAAATCCCATCCTCCAAAAATTCAAAAATAATGGTAGTCTTATAAAGTTCTAAGCTTTCAAAGGTCGAATCAAAAGTCTACCATAAAATTAATGTTGTTGTTTTGTTTTTGTATCGAGTTATGCATACTTTTCTGAAACTAAAACAGTGTAGACTGAGGAAATTCAGATCCTTATCAGATTTCAATGATAATGCAAATTCTCAGTGTGATGTATCTGTTTCAGCCCACAGATAACTGTAAGCAACAATTAAAAGTTTAATTTTAGTGATCTCATCTTAGCCAAGAGCAGACAGAAAACCTTGGCTACCCTTCTACAATATCTGGGTCGGAGGAAGGACCCCCCTCAGAGCCAGGCATTTGGGCTGCCTACTCTCTGAAGAGCTATGCTGGCTGCTTTTTCTGGCCATGGCAACACGTCAGACAGTTCACCTGCCTGCCATCTAGATCACCCGGACAGCGAGGCACAGAGCAGGTAGCAGTGGAGGAAAGGGGGTAGCGGGACATTTATTTATTATTCATTACATTTATATCCCGCCTTTTCTCCTCCAAGGAACCCAAGGCGGCATATATAGTCCTCCGTCTCCTCTCCATTTTATCCTCACAACAACCCTGTGTTGTTGGGCTGAGAGTCTGTGACTGGCCCAAAGTCACCCAGTTAGCTTCCATGGCTGAGTGGGGACTAGAACCCAGATCTCCTGACTCCCAGTCCGACATTCTAGCCACTACATCACGCTGCTCTCATGGTTGGGACATGGATGGGTTGGGGTGATGGGTGCCAGCAATGGGTGTGTGTGTGTGTGTGTGTGTGTGCGTGTGACTGGCCTTGCTTCCTCAACTTCAAGCTCTCTGGATGTTTTGAATCCCTGACCATTGCCCAAGCTGGCTAAAGCTGATGGGAGCTGTATCCAAAATGCCTTATGTTGGGATAGGCAATGCTATGCTAAAGTAAGAGGCCGATTTCCTGAAATATCTAGGTTGTGTTATTTAATGATGGTTTACCATCTTTGACATCTTGTACAGTAAAATTGTTCTGTAATAAATATTTATTACAGTTGTAAGTCCCATTCATGAACGCAGCATATTTTTAAATCCTTTCTGAAGAAAAATGCAGTGTGTGGGAGGGTTTTGGGGGGGGGGGGCTTTTGCTAATTAATACCTACTTACACACTATCCTATAGTGAAAGGGGAGGAAGAAACTCTTTGTGGTGTACTTATGTCAGGCCAGAGAAGGACCTTCAAGGAATTGGAACTTCTGACCATAGTCAAAGGGGGAAGTTATCCCAAGGGAGAAACTAAGATGGTAGGAGTCACCACAGTCTGCTAAAGAGGAGGTAAATTCCACACTCCACAGACAGATTTGTGCTCCTGCTTTCTCCCTATAAATTGCTTGGCAAGCCTTCCTTCCATGTGTGTCCTGTCCATATAATGAATGGCCTGTCTGCAGAGAGCTCTCTCTAGTATGCAAGCAGGAGCCACTATAGAACAAGAGCTGGTCGCTATGGTAACACTATTCCATGGAGGAGAGTAGGATTCTTGTAAACATCCAAAATCACACAACTGGGGGTGGTGGTGGTGGTGGTGGTGGTGGGGGGGCGGAGAAGAGATGAGAACTAGCACAAACCTGAGCTGTTAGGTTCATTCCTTTGTACTCTACTTATCTTAGCAAGTAAGAAATACACTGTGGGGCTGTTCACACAACACGCTAATCCACACTCAGTGGTTGGGTATGGGTTGTTTTGAACCACGGGTTGTTCGTTGAACTGTGGGTTGTCACGTCTGAACGCAGGCACAGGGGCTTGTTAAGTATGCAGCGTGGCTAATTTTCTTGAACAAGCCTCCTTGAGAACCCATGGCTTGTTGTTGGGCTGTTCAGGGTGGCTAACAAGCCCCCCCCCCCCCGGTGTTCAGACAACATGATAACTGATGGTTTGACAAACAACCCTCAGTTCAAAGCAACCCAAACTCAACTACTGAGTGAGGGTTAGCGAGTTGTTTGGACAGCCCCTGTCAAGTCTGCTCATGCAGAACAGCTCTTGAATGATGTAGACTGGATTAGTAGAGAGATCCTTTCTCTATTCCACACAAAGGTTTTAAAAGGTCAAAGAATTGTATTACAGACATACTGCTGGAATAGTACTGTTTGTCTCCCTGAAATGAGACATATTGACAAGACTTTGCCGCCATTTATTTTTGAATGTATTCAAGGAGAACAGATGCCGCATTCTTTAACACAGATACAAAAATATCTGGTATCTGGTGTTTTATTTCTACAGCACAGACTCTTACCATTTGCCTGTTAGGTTTCAATATCTGATGACATGCACAGCATGAAAAAAGTGGGGGAAAGGAAACTAAAGGATTAAAATTGAAGTACAGCATAATAGTGTAAGGCTAACAATCTTATAAAGAATTTACATAAAGCCGTTTTCGTTCATTGCTAGTAGACGCCAACAGTGTCAAAATTAAGGGTTAAACTACTCTGTCATTTTCTACCCAGGCTAAGACTGAGTAAAAAGATCCCATCAAAAGAGAGAAGGAACTCTTCCGTAATGCAACAACCTGTCCAGACTATCATTTTGCCTCATCTGATTTGTGAGAAAGCCTTCCTTGCCACTGGGTTAGGGTGATAAATAAAACCAAGTTCACCCTGGGGAGTTTGGTCACGTGTACAGTTGTGGTATCACAAGCTGTAGGGAATAGTAATTTTGGCAGATTTGGAGCTGAGGTATTGCCAAGCAGACTCCATTTTGAGCGGGTGCTTGTGCTGGAACTAGCAATGAAGGGCAGAAAGAGTTAATACCTGAAGTATTAAGGTGGTACATCAGTCGGCAAAGAACAGGCATTAACAGAGGGCCTGGATGGGCTGCTTCCAATAGGTATTTTGGGAATGTGCAGCTGAAAAAGGGGGGGGGGTGCCTGAAGGCAATGGAGTAACACACTACTAAATTAGTACAGTAGTGGTACCCACTGGTACGAAGGTTGTATCAACTGCCAGCAACAGCTGATCACATTGCAATGACTCTTCAGTAATGGAGAACCAAGACACTGAACTATATATCCTGAAATGGCACCAATATATCTTATAACCCATTCTATGCATCCACAAGCAAGTAGTAATGCCGGCACTCTGCTCCATCCCTGCTAAGCTGAAGGGATGCTGTTGCTCAGTGTTGGAGCTGTGAACCAGGACGTTCACTGGTTCAAACATTTTGCCTCTGTCATGAACTCACAAGGTAGCTTTAGGCAAGTCACAATCTTTCAGCCAGTCTGCCTCTCACTGCAGTTTTGTACACAATTTCCCCCTAATATGTGTCTGTCTGTACATCATTTTTGATCAGAGAACTGCACCACAAAATACAAAGAAGTGTGAAAACTGAAAGATAATTGTGTTCCGGTTCACGTATTAGTTAGGGAAGTGAGAAATTTCTCCCCCATCCCTAATAAGAGGTCAATTCTACTCCTTCTCTGCATGAGAACTCATCTTCAGAAGCTCAAACCACATACAGTTTACATGGGCCTGACAGAGATTTTATAGTCTATACAGCATTAACTTCCCAGAAATATTCCAAACATATCAAAACATAGGATTACAAACGCTGTTTGTATTCTACTTTACCTGGCCATTTCCTAGCAAAGATGTGTCTTCCCCCATCAGAAGATAAGAGCCAAAGAAGAAAACAAATGCATGAGCGAATCCCAAGAAGGTCCAGTAAAGGAAAGGTCTAAAGCCCAAGAGGGCATTTTTACTGATGTCTCTGTAGAGAGGAAGGGAGAAATGGTACAACTCTTTACTGCTACTTTCCGAATAACAGTAGGTTAATTTTAATTCCTTAGGTATTTGGCATGCTATCATTCCATCTGAGAACATCTTTTTAATATTTTGGTACAGCCTTGAAAACAATCACCCTGTTATGGGCTATGGGGATGAACAACAAGTAACACAATTGCAAAGTTCAATGGAAGCAGGCATCTCTCCTGCCCTGATGTGCTGACCTCATGACATGTAATGGTAGCTCAGTAATACATGGTAGGGGGTAGGGGGAGAGTCTGTGACTGATCCGTGGGAACCTGCCCCATTCCTCAGTTTGCTTGCAACTTTCCTTAGTCAATGAGCCAACTTTCAATTCGTCAAAACATAATCAGCCTGCTTGATGGATTTGGAGGGGACATCATTTAAACTAGGGTGACCAACTGTCAGGATTTCCCCGGATTTGTCCTGGTTTTTGTTCTATTCTGGATGTCAGGGGGGATTTTCTGTGATTTTCTATATTGTCCTGGAAAGACACACTTTCCCCTTTAAGGCCGCTATTAGCATTTTGGGAGGGAATGATGTGCTTTCTGGAGGCGCATCATTTCCCTCCCACTGCTCCAATCAGGACCTTAAATGGGAAAGTGTGTCATTCCCGAAGATTACAGAAAAGGCCCTGATTGGAGTAGTGGGGGGGGCAGAAATGACACACTTTCCCCTCCTCCACTCCAATTGGGGCCTTTAAGGTGGTGGGGTGGGGGATGACGCTTTTTCCAGAGGCCCTGAAAAGTCACTTTCCTGCCCTGCCCACAGGTTGTCCTCTTTTTTGGTTTCCCAAATATGGTCACCCTATTTAAACAAGTAAAATATATTCTGGCAGGTCAAATAGTGTATTTCATACTTGAAAACGCTTGATCATGGGTTCATTTCTTTGTGGCCCTCTTGCAATAGGTCTGAGCACATCCTCCCCCTTAAAGTATAACATTCTCTGGCGAAGGAACAAAATCTACAATTCAAGTTTAAGCACACTGTACCATCTTAGTTGTCAGAGGTCAACACGCACAACCATCTACAACTGTCCTCCCTCATAAAATGAGGGTGGTAACCAGCTATCCATCTGGACATTTAAACAATCTATTTTGAAGTTTTGCTCCGAACCACCATATCCGATTAGAACTACACCGCGGTTTACATGCTTACTAAAACAAAGAGAAATATATTTTGCCTATGCTGTGCCTCATCCTCCAAGAATAGTATGGCTACAAATTCTCTGATCAAAGGAGGAAGAGAACAGATACCCCTGGTGTTCTTTTGCACAAACATTTATGCTCCTGAACATTATTAAAAAACAGAGCATATCAATGTATGGTTGCCTTATACTAAGGGTGGGAAACCATTTTTCTGTAGAGGGCTACATTCCTTTGGGGGTGTCATCTGTCAGGGCATGCATGCCAGTGGAGGGCAGGATACTAGCCAAAAGTAAATGGGCCCCACTCTTTTCTTTCTTATTGGCACCCCTTTTTCTCTCTTTTCCTCCCCACCCAGCAGACTTTTGTCAATGGTCTGAACTTTTTGCTTGCAGAGAGTTTCTGAAATTAGGCTGGTTGCTCACTCCCACCTTTTACAGTCTGACTATTGGCCCATTTAGCTTAGTATGGTTTACTCTGGCTTGCAATGGATCTCTAAATCTCAGGCAGAGGTCTTTCCCAGTCTTGACCCTTTAACCAGAGATGGCAGGACTGAACCTGGGATCTTGCACATACAAAGCATGTGCTCCACCACTGAGCTGGGACCCACTAACACTAGGGTGATTTTGAAGTTTCAAAAGAAGAGTATTAGCAGCTGACATGAAAACAGATGTGTTGGGATAGTCTAAGCAAACTAAGTGTTTGCACCATAACACACAGCTGCTGAAGGGGGTTTCTTTTTCTGCCACTGGTAGCATAGCCATTTGCCGAGCATAACCCTCCCTCAAAAGATCATGCTTACCGATAGAGCGTTGGCTTGCTATGTAACACATGAGGATGCACGTGCTGCTCAAAAAGACTGTACATGAGGACTGGCAGGGAAGTGAAACAAATGTTGTACAAAGTCAGGTATACACTGTCATACAGAGTCTGAAAAGTGAGAAAGATGGAGGATTAGCGGTTGATTAAAATGCCGTAACAGGAGAAAGGAGATCTATTACTTACTACTTATTTATTACAAGAGTCAAAACGAAGAGAAACCCCAGGAAGGTTAGCCCAAAAAAGCCAAAGTCAAAGGGGTGGAACCAGGGAAAAGATTTAATAAAATGAACTATAAAATGAAGGTACCAACGCGTTTCGGACAATGTGTTGTCCTTCTTCTGGGTAATCTAAAACGATAACGAGTTACAAAGCCCTGAAGAAGGACAACGCATTGCCCTTCATTTTATAATTCATTTTATTAAATCTTTGCCCTGGTTCCACCCCTTTGCCTTTGCCTTTTTTTTTTACTTCTTATTTATTACACCTCTATAATGCCCATTAGCCAAAGCTCGTCTAGTCAAGAGGCACAGCGAAAAGCAATCCACAAGTCAGGTTTAGTCATAGCTAGAAGACATTCACAACTGTCAACGATGGAACATAATGTGTGTGTCTGTCTGCATATACATACATAAACACACTCCCATTTCAGCTTACAATGTTTCAAACTAAAACAACTAGTGAATATTAAGAGTTCATCCCATTCCGTGGTAAAACCTACACATATATCTAAAGCAAATACAAGTTAACTCATACTCTTTCCTAATTTTAGTAGAGTACCTAAGGGAAGGATTTATTAGGGAAAAGTCAGGTTTCATCCCAGTTAAAGCTCTAGAAAACTCGGTTGGTGCAAGATCCAAACTCTAATTGGGTTGGATCCAATTGGAGCCCTGCTCACACCCAGCCCCACCTGCCTTGGTCCGCCCACGATGTAGCACTACCAGGGAGAAGCCCCGAAACAATTGCAAATGCTCGTTTCTGGAAGGGGCACAACCTACAGAAATAAGCATCTGCACTAATTTCTGGGCTTCCCCCGGAAGCGCTACATCACAGCCGTGTGTGGACCAGGGCCAGTGGGGCTTGGTGTGCGGACTGCAGCTGTCGGGGCCAGCCGCATGTGCAAAGCCCCAACCGGATCCAACCCATTAACTCGGGAAGGGGTGAGAAGGTTGTCTAGTGTTCCCCTGCTCCCTCTTTGTTTGCTAACCAGCTGGTAAAGTGGCTAAAATGCTGGGAAAGGCAGGCTGAAATCCCCACTCAGGTATCGTCCCCAACACTCTCAAAGTCATATAACCAGGGTTGCCAGAAGCAACTGATTATATAGATATATACGTATAACTACATGGTATACATCGACTACACTGAGCATGCCCTGTGAGAAACACCAGTGTACACTCAGCAACTGGATTTTCTGCATGAGATGCGGAGCTGCCGGTAGCCCTATAGAACCTATTTCACAGCCTGTTCAGTGGTTAAAATTAGATAATTCTGCATGCTGCCTTGAGCTCCTTGGAGGAGAAGTGGAAAACAAGAATAATAGATGGTGAAAACATAGATATGCTACAAACATAGAAAGGAGTAAGAACAGGCAGTGGCAGAGGTGCCTGAAAGCAAGGAAAACAGATGGGTCAAAGCAGGCGAAGCCCATGCCATAAATCTAAAATATCTAAACCCCATATTCTAAATCCCTTCTTGTCTTGACCACATTTGTGGTAACTTGACCCTAGATGTAAAGCAAAATCTATTCATATTTTTTTCAGCTCTCTAGCACACATCCATTCCTGTTGCATTTTCTAGCAGTCCCTAATGCTACAAAACATTCCTTGGATGAAAGGGATGCTTAAACCCAACCAGCTCATCCCAAGATAGATATAACATCACCTGTGTTGTGAGTCTCACTCTGTATAGTGACGTTCTCAAATGACCCTTGATTCTATTTTGACCTAAGCAACTCTTTGAAAGTGAAATGCTCCTCCACAGAAACAGGATAGTTCTCATATACACTCCTACAACTTTTCCAATAAGGACTTTAAAAGGCAACAAGACAAAAGCGGGATACTGAGACGTTACTGAAAGATAATCTGGATGCCAGCAACAGCTATTCAATTTCAGCTACTGCATAATATAAAATATTATTCATGGGTGTTCATGGGTATTCACATACCCACCCATAAATGGGGGAGAGGGAAAGAAGAAATCCAACTGAATACTTACCTGTTGTGAAAACAAACAAAAGAACTGATATAAAAACTGTGGTGTAATAAAGCACACATTCTGGAAAACAAAAAGGGACGCAACCAGTTAGGGACACAAGACACCAAGTTCTGAAAAAAACCAACGTATCTTGAATATCAAAATGGCAAGAAAATATTTAAGTTTTTATACTGTAAACCAGAACACTGACCCTAATCCTCCAGATTCTTAATCTTAAATGCAATCAAATCCAGGACTAGAGTAGTAAGAAATAATTAACTGCTGATAAAAGATAGTGTCTGGACTAAAAGAAAATTGCTCCTTGAAGGGGATGGCCACTGTTCAGGAGAAATCAAAATGCTCTCCCACATGACACCCCACAGTTCAGAGATAAACCGGCGATTCCCCGCATCGCTCAGCTAGAGTTTACGGAAACTGGCTATTGCAAATCCTGGCTACCCAGCTTGTGCCCTGAACAGGAGCTGTTTGATACGGCTGGCGTTTGCGCGAGTCAGCTTTGCAAGTGCCGGCTGAGTTGCTTTTCATTCAGAGAGGTATGCTTTGTGCTTCTCTCTGCATGGGGGAAAAAGTGGGCGTGGGGATGCCGGTGATGATGTCATGGGAAGGGGTAGCGCTTTGGGGTGGGGCCCCATCTTCTCGACATCATCCAACCTGCCAGGTTAGATCTGGGAGGCAATGTGGCCCCCAGACCAAAAGGAGTGCCCGCCGCCCATATTAAGGCTTCAGTCAAGTGCAGACTTAACAGCTCTATCAATCCCAGTTGGCAAATAGGGAGTGTGTGCTGCCTTCCCCCTCCTCCTCCTCCACCCAGAGTGATTCCTTTCATTTCCCTGCCCTTTAACCATGGTTTGTATTATGTGTGCATCAATGGAAGCCACATTTGCCTTATATATTAGGGACTGAAACCCTGGTTACAAGTGGAGTTGCAAGGCGTGGCTTTTAATTATTACATTTTATGGCTTGGGTCAAAATCTAAGTTATCTTAGGGAAGTTCTTGGAAGTTCCCCCAACCGTTCTCCGACTTGCAACCACTGTAAAGCTACTTTGGATGGTGGGGGTGGGAGAGGCTCCTGAAGAAATGCGGAACGGGGGGAAAAAAACTTTCCTCCTGTGAACTTACTTAAGTTAACTCATCTTAGGGTTCAAGCCTAACTATTTTTATTTTGTTTTATAAACAGCAGTTTCTATGCTTTTTGGAGTCTTTTTTTGTATTTTCTCTTTTTCTTAGCCACCTTAAACTATTAGGAAAGGCGGGGCATAAAAGTATCAAATCGATACAACGGTTATAAAACCTCATTTGCATTGGCCGCAAATTTGTGTCAGTGTGAACGTAATGCAAAACTATGGTTAAAAGAAGGGAGGGTGTGGGGAAAGTATGTCAGCGGGTGGGACAGAGAGCATGCATGCATACATGCGCAAACTGAAAGGGCTTGTGGTCCACCCCATGCCCCTTCATCACAGTTACGACATTGGCAGAGTTACAGCTGCGCCGGTCTTCTCTGGGACCTAGGAAACTGGGCATCACGATAATAAGCTAGGCTGAGTTAAAGCTATCGCCTCCATTTGATGTTTTCCTACTGATTTTTAAGAACACAAATAAACTGCCTATAATATAATGTGCTACGATGTAGAACTTGTAGAAATCAATGATGAACAACTACTGAAGCTATGTGTTTGCTTCACAGTGCATTGTTCGGAGATTTCCACATGTGCTTCCCCCTGTTACAGGTAACTCCAAGGATATGCTGCCAAAACAAAGTATTTCTAGGTAAAGGAATCCCCAGGTACAACCTGAAGGAACTTACCTTGTAAAAAAAGTACTGTACAAGGGTTGCTATTCTAACGTAGTAAAGGTGGCCGTGGACAAAAAGTAACTTGGAAAGGAACTTAAATCTTGCTATTGCATAGTCACTGTTCCTTACAGCTTGCCTTCCTTCTTTGCCCATGATACCTGTGAATTATGGGAGACGAAAGAAAAATTAAGCCAAATCCAACCCTCCAAAGCCCCCACAGAACACAGCGGAGATAAAATGAGGTAGGATCCAAGCAATTTACACCATGATTAGAAGAGATTCAAGCATTTCAAATGTTGCTTACTGAAGAACCCCTGACTGGACAAGAATAAGCCTATTAACTCTTAACTCTTGTGTACAGCGAGGGCAAATTCAATATTATTTAATTCAGCATTTAAAAAAAAGCCACTTGCATATCTGCCTGTGATTAAAAAAATTGCCTCTAGGTTGTTAGATAGGGAAACCTAATTATAAAAAAGGACAAAACTTTTTTAAAAAATGAACACCACACATGATTAGCATGGGCATGTGTGAAGTAGGTTAGTAAAACTTCCACAGGCTAGTAGTTTTTTGTGGAGTTAACTGCAAGGCTGATATAGTATATGCTCTCTTTAAAAAAACAGTCTTCTGGAACTGATTCTAGTCACCCATGCATCAATACTACAGATGCAGTAATCCTACACACATCAATTGCAAAGAGCCTGAAAGCATGTCTAGGATTTATGATTTTGTTTATTAAATTTACACCCCACTTTTTCTCTACAAATAGCACCCAAGGCAGCTAATAAAAGATAAAATTCAAAATTCAAATACAAAAGCAAATCAATTAAACATGAATCGATAAAAAAGTAGGACGATCTTCAAAGCAAGGGCGCATAATCCTGAGCTTCATATATGCTGGGTTTTTCTATTGTCCAAATGGGAAGGGGAAAACTTTGTGTGCGTGTAGACAGTTTCTAATATTCACCCGGACAGTTTCCATTTTGATGCCAAAGGAAGAGCTGCTTCTACAGATTGTAAACCGTCCAGAGAGCTTTGGCTATTGAGCAGTATAGAAATGCAGTAAGTAAGTAAGTGGCTGAATTCGGACGACACAATAAGCAACCAAGGGGGGGGGGGGGAACAATCGTCAATTGTATTGACTACTGTGTTGTCCGAATGCTGCCATAGTCAACTCAGCGCTGATCCTAATCCACACCACAGTTGATTATTTATTACCATGTTGTGTGGGGAGTACCCCCTAGTTGAACAACTGTAAAGTTGATTATTACCCCACCATTGACTATTGTGTTGTCCAAATTCAGCCATTAAGTAAGTAAATAGACATCTTCATTGTCTGTAGCCTCCTCTGCCTGAAGGGAAGAGCCTGCAACGTGGACTAGATCACCAGTTGCCAGAGGCAAAAGAGACTGAATCCCTCCCCCAATGTCTCTCTAATTATATTATACTTCTGTTTTAAAATTGTAAGCCCCTTTAGGAGACACCCTTAGATGACAAGTCAGGCATGAATATATTTATTCATCACTTTATATTAAGCTGAAAAGCCCCTACACACACACAGATCCTCTGATTTCCAGCTCAGGTCTTTCACATATGGATCCAGATACCCATTGTAATTCTGCTTACTGAGTTTTAAATGCAATGAGACTCTGACATATAGCCAAAACCAAAAATCCGGGTACAGATACGCGATGAGAAGGCTCTTACCTATCCCAACATGAGCTTCTTGTATCATGCTCACGTCATTAGCCCCATCACCAATAGCTAATGTGATAGGTTTCTCTGGAGATGTTTTTATCAGCCGTACAACCTGCACAGAGAAAACAGGATTAAAAACAAGTTTAATATTATTCAGGAAGCCCAATGATTCATTCTTGAGCTGCTCAGATATGGAAGACCATCCAAAAAGCCAATGGACAGGGCAGTGCTTAAGAGTCAACCACATTTCCTGCACTGTTTACTAATAAGGTGGAAATAAGGAACGTCATAGAGATCTAAAATATGCCTGTATCAAAGCTGCACTGGTTCTGTGCGCCTGTCAGACAAAGCTTTGCAGTCATGGATATGGAATTGAGAGGACAGCCCAAGTTCCCTGGATTGTGTTTAATAACCCCGACTGTCGTGACGCAAGCTCACCCCAGGCTTCTGCTCATGGACTTTAGGCAAACTGACACACTCCAAAAACAGTGAGACTTCTTTTATTGTAAAATCACATGGAATTCAAGCACAACGGTTTCATTTCTGCATACACACACTTGAAGCTGAAGACGGACCAGATAGCTTTCAGGTACAACGGCTTAATGCGAACAGCAAATCACTCGGGGGAGACATTTAGAGTTAGCCCGTCCCATGAGGTCTGGAGTGGCCACACACACTGACTCATCAGGAACATGAGCAAAAACTCAAAGGAGAAACCCCAGCACAGCAGTGCATGAAGTCTGACAGTAGACAAGATCATCTTGAACCAAATCAAACTCAGCCTGCCAGGGACACTGAGCTGATCACGTAAGCAAGATGTCAGGGGACGAACCTCTTCGACCTAGGAAACCTTCCCTGCTCATAGCTTTGGCTCTGAGGAAGGCTCTCTCGCGGTCACACACACACACAATTCCAGAACAGCAACAATCAGCCTCAGAGTTCCCATGTGCCCATACTTTGGCTCCATGCAGGGAAAAACAGGCTATAGAACATGAATCCAGAACAGTAATCTGGAAGTCCAAATCTATGAAAAGCCACAGAGCATTTTTCATGGCATAGTTCTTAGAAATTAGCAACAGAACATGTACAGAGTGCATCCAACATCTCCAGATAGAATCCCAAACACGAGTTTCTTGGCAAGCGTAGAACCAGATGAACAGGCAAACAGATGAATTCCTAGCAGAGGGGCCTCCCCTTTGCTCGTAGCTATATAGGATGGAGGCTGGCTAATTCCAAGTCACTTTGACAGACAGGGCTTCAGGCCTGTAATCCAAACTCATGTGCCAACAGGGCGGCACGGTTCAACCTCCTCTTGATGACGACACTATGTGAGAGATAGCTTGCAAGATAGCCACCACCTTTTCAAAACATACTCTTGTTCTCAAGGAAACTCAAGGCCTCGGCCAGCAGCCACAGATAAGCACAGAACAGAGACAGACTTTCTCACAACAATTGCCAAGCTACCAACTCACAATTCACTAGGCCAGCCTAGTGAATTGTTCATGAAGCACCTGACATCCGACACCGACTTGAAGTTCTCCAAGGCCCTGATAGGAAGATCTAGATTTCTCTTCGTCTCGCAAATTCTAACCATTTTCCAAATAGGCATAGCAAATGTGCCCTACAGCCAAAAAGCATCAGGCTGGCCTGGCTTTAGACATCTCTCCTCCTAAAGTCTCAGGAAAGCTATTCTGCTCCAGTATTGTTTATTCTCAAATAGGATTGGATGGTGAGGATGGAAAAAATGTGGAATAAAAGGAAAAAAGAAGTGCATCCAGACTTTGTACCAGTCCACATTACTCCTGTGTTTATGGTAGCTCAGGGCCCTACGCATCTGTTTTCTAAATGCAGTATAATGACCAAGAGCCGGGAGATCTCCAGTTCAGGCCTTAGGTAGGTCACTCTGTCTCAGCCTCAGTCCCACATCTGTAATATGGGGATAATACTGGCCCGCCTTGGGGTTATTGAGATGTGTGTGAAATGCTTTGAATGTTCCAACGTGCTATATAACGGTAGTTTTAAAATGATATTCTGAAACTGAGTAACTTGGCAGCTTATGGGGATTTCCTCAAAGAAATCACTAATGGCAGACAAACTTTCCCATTTCTACCCATCTGCCCTGAGGTGTACAGGGATCACCTAGGGTGACAGACAACCAACAGACTCAAATGCGAATTCTGTGGGGGCACAGGTCTCAGAGGCACAGGCATTCCTTGGTCGGCCCTGAAAATGCTCCCTAGAAGCAGAACTGTTCCGAGTCACAGTGGTAGACAATGGTGGCTAAACGGCCCCGACAGTCCCGCTTTAAAACCTAGAGCAAATTACCTTCGCTTTCTGCAGAGGCGCCATGCGACAGCACAGCACTGCACAGCAATTCCTACAGACTTCCATGAAGAGCTTCTCATGTTGCCTGAGAGCAAGGGAGAGGCTGGTCCCATCCACCACCAGCCCATGCTGGATCACGTGGTCATCTTTTATTCTAACAAAGGAGGGAAGAAAATGTTATTGTTGGCAAACAAATCCTTTACTGTTTGGTGAAGGCCACCAATTGGACTCGTCAAATGCTCAAAAGAAAGAGCGACTGTGCGCAGGAAGCCGAAGGACTAAGTGCCCCTCTCCTTCCCCAAAGCAACAGGCTTGTTAGCAGCAGGTGAGGATTTCATTTATGCGGCAAAGAAGGAGATGCAAAGTGACTGTTTTATTTTTATACTGGCGAGTTCTGCAAAGAGCTGCTAGCATTCTCCGTTCAGACGCAGGCAGCATTTTACCTCCTGGCAAGCTGCGTTAGCCGATCTGCACACGCGCTGTCCGATTTCTGCTGTAGAAGTTCCAGAATATTCATGGTTCTATGGAAGTGTCCGCATGATAAGCTGACATTGACAGCCGTTTCATGCTTGTCGCCAGTGAGCACCCACACTTTGATATCCGCCAGTCGGAGGGATTCTATGGTTTCTTGGACTTTATCCTGGAGTCTGTAAACAAAGAAACCATAGTCATTAACAATACTACAACTGAACTTTTCAGCACCATAATTGGTCTTATTTCCCTTAGGTTATTCCAGTTTTGCTAGTAATGGGGAAAGGCAAAGAGCCCTGCCCTCCCACCATTCCATCACTGCTCTAGCTTTTGAAATTTCGCTAGGTGTCTGTTTTCACGTCATGACAGCCCACCATGGCTTAATTTACCCGAGGGGGGGGCGGGGGCAGTTGCACTTTGTCGGGCCCCTGTATGCACACAGTTTGCCATGGCTTGCTTATCATGTCGTGCAAACCCAGATAGCAGGGATTGTTGGAGGGTTCATTCATTTATTGTATTTCTATACCACCCTATAGCCGAAGCTCTTTGCGCGATTCAGAAAAATTAAAAAACATTCAAATACATGATACAAAGTACAAAAAACATTTATGGAAAACATATAAACAAATACCACACACACACACACACACACATCTAAAATCAATTTTTAAACAGTCGACCAAAGACGACCCAGGGATAGACTACCCCCAAATAACCCCTGCCGCCTGGATTCACACAACATGACAGGCTGCAGCAAGCTGGGCATCATGCAAAAATGATGCCTGCGGGTGTCCGCCACAACACGACATCCCTCATGGTTAAATTAAGCCATGGTGGGCTGTTGTGTCCTACAAAACAGGTCGAGGTATTGCTCACATGCTCTCACCAAGCTTTGCTTCTGGACCAAGCTTTCTCCATATTCAGACTCGGCTTTGGGAAGCAACAATTTTCCTCGACAAACATGTACATTTATTTGTAAACATTTGTATGCGGTACCGTACCCTAACCAAAATACCAATCGAATGCTCATAACCTAGAATGTACTATAACGTCACAGTGCAAGTAGTACATACTTGTCTTCTACTCCTGTAGCTCCAAGTAATTCCAGGTCTTTTTCTATAAAGTCATACACCTCTGCCACCCGCTCTTCTCGCTGCTGTAGGGCAGTTCTGGCCTTGTGGAGGCGTTTTTCCACTTCCTCGAACTCCTCTGCTGTGAATCTTCTGTAAGCGACACACAGAGTCCTCAATCCTTTCTAAGATGAAAAATAAATAAATTAAAAAGTGGTTATTAGACATGACGTTGGCAACAAAGTCTATTAGGAAAAGGTTACAGTATTGATCTCCTCCATAAAATTACATGATCATGTAACGTTTTGATATTTCAATTACTTTTACCCTGGCTAATAGGTGAGGAAGAGAAGGAGGGCGCAGGCAGGCAAGACGAGAGAGGATGCCTTGAAGGCTGGATCTGTTCTGCAGAAACAGCACTCTAAACGTTGTTGGTACTGGGGCATCTTAACCCGCCTAATAATAAAAATAGTGCTCTGCAGTTGCAACGTGTTCCCATAGGATGCTAAATCCAGGGCACAGTACTGGCTTTAATAGCCTCGTCCCAATACTGAAAGAGCAACACTGGTTGGCAATTGTTTTCTAGCCTCAATTCAAGGTGTTGGTTTTAACCTTTGAAGCACTGAACTGCTTAGGGTCTAGCTACCTGAGGAACTACTTCCCTCTATATGAACCTGCTCAGTGATTAAGATCAGCAGGAGAGAGTCTTTTGCAGACACTTGGGCTTGCATAGGCCCACGCGGCTGTTATTCCCAAACTCAACATTCCCTTTGGAGCTGTGATGGTCCCCACTCTCTCTGCATTTTGGAACAGGATCAAGACACATCTTTTTCATATGCATTTTTTATTGTTATTGTTTTAGGGTTGTTTTTGACATTTTTCCATATTTTTATTTGATTACGGTTTTCATTTTCTGAACATTTTGTAAAACACATTGGTTGGCTTCAGAAGGAGAGTACAGAAATACAATGAATAAATGAATCAAATGAAGGCTGCAAAGGGGGTTGAGGCAGATGTCCAGGGCTCATCAAGCAGTCCAACCCTATTGCTGTTCCTTTCATCTTAGAAGATGCGTAACTATGTCTTTGCCCAGATTTGAAGGCTTCTACAAATTTTTTTTATTTTTTTTTAAAAGCCAGTTCTCAAGTTTTAACATGAAGAGGGCAAATCTTATGTGCAATAATGCACTGAAGTCCGGTTTCCATTATACAGGAAGTAGAAATCCAGGGCCTACAAGTGGGAGCTGCAACAAAATATTGCAGCATGAAATCCAGCCATTCCATTACCCATCCCCAGTTTTCTGTCCCCTTCTGCTCAGTCAGTCAGCATTTTGTGGCCACTGAGCATGCTCAGTCTTCATTGGGGTTTGCAAGGGAGGCTTCACTTGGGGAGTGGGGAGGGTGTTTAAATGGTTTTGGACTTCTGCAAACCTTGGAATTTCCCCAGGCCTGCTGATAACTCACTCTTATCTGTGGGAGGTGCCAGCACTTGGGAGAGTTGAGAACACTATTTGCATACATGATAGGCCCAGTCTACACCAAGCAGGATATTGCACTATGAAAGTGGTATGAAAATGGTATTTAAGAGGCAGGAGCCACACTACTGCTTTATAGTGGTATTGAAGTGCACTGACAACTGTTGTGGCCCATTGACACATACCATATACCGCTTTCATAGCTATATCCTGCTCGGTGTGGCTCTTGCCTTTTATACACCAGTTTCATACCGCTTTCATAGCACTTATACCCAGCTTGGTGTAGATCTGGCCATGTGTACAGAAGCCACCATGCAACTTCTCCAGGCTGCCCTCAGGATCTTGGCACACTGGAACTTTTTCAAGCTATTGTCATCACACGAATACTAGTAGTCAGGAAATTATTAACTACATGGAGGCAGCAGTTCACAGAAACAACATTTTCCATGGAACTCTGGCAAGCTTGTGGTCCCACATCCTCCTGAAGGAGATTGCATAGGAACCACAACCACATGTATGAATCCGCTCTTAGCCCCACATTCAACTGACCTGAACTATCTATATCTCTATATATAATTTTTAAAAAGAAACATAATTAAATTTTTTTTTTTATCATTGTCGTTTTGGATGAAGATGATGATGCTCAGCAGAAGTTTCACTCTGATCTACCAGGAAGCTTGAAAGCTATGCTCTCACATACCAAAGCAAATTCATCCACGTGAATTCTTGTTTTTTCTATTTCTCCATCTTTACTCCGAGGAAGAATAACAGACTCTGCTCCTTTGATGAATAAGAGCTTTTTACCTGTAAAGGAACAGTTTTAAGAAAAAAATTACAAGTCTGCAACATGTCTACAATTAATGCTAACCTTTTCAGCAGCCACGAGTATTCCTATTATGAAAGCTGCTTAGGACTTTTTAAGGTGGGAATAGAACAACTTAGACAACATTTCTTGGCTTACCTGATGGACTTTCTACAATTACACTCATTCTTCTGCGATCTGCATTAAACTCCAAAACATGTAGCAATCTGTACCTTTAAAGGAGGAGGAAAGATAAGGTTTATAGCATGTACTGGATTAACCGATGGCCAAGATGTTAGATTAGTTAAGTGCTGAGAACCACGAGAAAGCTGCATACCTGCTATGCACTCATGGGTTACCCCCAATGAGATATTGGGACTGGAGAAGCAGATGAGAAACTCAGTGGATTGTGGGAAGAGGGGGCAACTCACAGACTCAGATACAGATGGGGTGTTGAGAATACTCAGCTGTCATTGGCTGTTGGGGGGGGGAGGCAAGAGAGCACCGGCAAGAAGGTCTCTGGATGCAATCACTCTCCCAAAGCTCTTGCCTTCTATCTAGTCTACATCTCGTTTCCGAAACTGACTTACTTTGGGCAATTCATTTTTTCCTAATAAAATCTACCTTTTTGGAAAAACAAAATGCTTCCTACTACATCAGTTTTAGAGGTTGGAATATTATTAGCTGTGATCAGTTCAAGTGACAGTTAAGGACATGAGCTTGACAAAAATTATATCTGTGAAAGACATGAACACCATCGTTTTACGCAACCATGTGCTAAATATAGTTTACTGAGTGAGAAGTGAGCCGTTTCAGTCTATTCCAGATCAGGGCTACATGCGGTGCAAATGCTGCAACCATATCTCTAACAAATGTAAGAGTTCCAGCTATATTTGTGTTTTATGAATAATGTTGTATAACTGGGTAGATTATTGGGACTTGGACCAGGGAGATATTGACTTAAAGTTTTGCACCTTGAAACGGAGCAAATTTCACTGGCTGACCTTGGCCTGATCACAGTCACTTAGCCCAATTTACCTCACAGGGCTTTTGTAAAGAAAAACAGGTAACACCCCATTTACGTGACCCCCAAGTCCTTTGGAGGAAGGGTGGGATACAAACTGATACATAAGAGTTGGGATATATACCACGACCAACCAATGGCCCATCTAACTCAACCCTAATCTGGGCCGCAGCTCTCTACGGTCTCACATAGAGGTCTTTCTCAGTCTTAGCCCCCAAGAACCTATAACTGGAGATACTAGAGACTGGAGCTAGGATCTTACAGAAGAAACACTCTTCCCAGAGCTTTGGCCCTGCTCTGAAAGTCCAGACAAACTGATCAAACTGCGTTTTGTTAAGAAGAGGACATAAGCTGTAGATTTGTTGGATGTATCAAAACTGGTTAAGATTCCTGACACCTGGGATGGGGAACCTGGGGAACTCCAGAAACAGCTGGACTACAAGTCTCATCATCTCTAGCCCTTGGCCATGCTAGCTGGGGATAATGAGCACTACAGAATTTGAATGGAAGGAAATATTTTTAGGAAACATTGATTTTATTTTTACCTTTCTGGCTTTCCACAGCTTTTAAGCTCCATACTTTCTACGCTTGCTCCGGTAAACACAACACCAACCCTAACAATTTGAAAGAAAAGTCAATTAAAAAGGCAACCTTTATGAAAACTGCAAACAATTGCTTAAATGGTACAAAAGAGTGTTACACTGCCCCACCTCCAACAACAGTTCAATATTTTTTTAGGAAGAATTAAAATGTTTATTTTTGGAAGACACGGAAGCTCAGACATAGAAATGACCTACAACAACCCTTCTTAAGTGAAAGGAATATAGTATTTCTGCTATTTTATGATGGTTCAGACTGACCTGTACAGCAATAATGAATACTATGACTTTTTTTTAAAAAAAAGGTTTTTGAACTAGCCTAGCCTTAGAGCACATTGCTAATCTCAATGCAGCCACATTAAATGACAATGAACCCTGTTCAGATGACTCACGAAGCCATGGTGGTTAAGCATTTTGAGCTAAAAATTATGGCTTGGCTTGGCATGTCATGTGAACCATTCCTAACCATGTTGGCTACATAACCATGGTTTAAACATGCTCACTAACCATTTGCTGCAAAAGGATTATCAGCCTAACCATGTCTTAGAGTGTTGTCTGAACAGCCCCAAAGTTTAATATGTATACTGCATATGAATGTCCCCATGCCCTAATAAAATTAAGCATAAATATGTGAAATTGAAATAAATGCATATTCTTTCCCAGTATTCCCTGCTTCCATTTCCCTCCCCTGTAACAAATTTTATATTATCAGCTCCCCAGAGTGGGGACTAGTAAAGCAGGGGCAAACTTAAGGGTTCTGGGATCGCCTTTTTTATTAGTAGAATCCCAAGACTCACCAACTACATTTAGAATGAAAGATTTCCAAATCCGTGAACCCATTTTGAGTCCCTGAACTGAATAGGGACCACAGAGCTTCCATACAAAAATCAACTTCCGGTTGGCTTAAGCGTTCACCATTTTCAGCAGTATAATTTAGGATTGGAGAGTTTGTGTCATGTTGCTGCTGCTTTTCCTAAACAATTTGAAGTCAGAAATCCTTGCCAATATACTACAAATTGACCTACCAGTAGAACCAGATCTACCTTCTACCACCACCGCAGAATACTTATTGATGGAATTATACACACACACACACACCCAACAAGTGGGACCTGCAACAAGATGCTGGAGCATGGAGTGTTCCTATTCAGGGTTCCAGCCAGGAGGAGGAGACTCGTCAACTTAACAGTCTTTTAGAATTTAAGAAAGCTATAAAGACTGTTCTCTTCCGGCAGGCATATCCAGTGTAATTTTTAGAATGTTTTTAGGATGTTTTAGGATGTTTTAATGATGTTTTAGGATGTTTTAATGCAGTTTTAATAATATTTGTCATGTTTTAATTAGTTTTATGTATTTTATCATGCTGTTGTTCCCCGCCTCGATCTAGATGGAGAGGCGGGTAAGAAATAAATCGTTATTATTATTATTATTATTATTATTATTATTATTATTATATCCTACTCCTGGATACTCCATCCCATGATCTATTTCTCCCCTGGATTTCCGTTCCCCCTCCCCCATCAATACTCAGCATTCTGTAATATGACCCATTAACATGTTAAGGGTCACTTATCTGTTTTGAGTGCCACCCCTTAGGGTTTTTTACCCCATAATTTTTTTTTTTTGCGTGCATCTGCAGGCCTTGTGTTTCTCCTGAGCATTCTGATGATAATAATAATAATAATAATAATAATAATAAATTTATTTATTACCCGCCTCTCCCTCTGGATCGAGGCAGGGAACAACATCATCATAAAACACACAAAACTGATTAAAAATACATAAAACCAATATATCATTAAAATACCAATAAAACACCAATAAAACACTTAAAATTCATCTGAGTAGGCCTGCCGGAAGAGCTCAGTCTTTATAGATCGTTTAAATTCCTGAAGACTGGTAAGTTCATGGATCTCTCCCGGCAGGTCATTCCATAATCTGGGAGCGGCAGAAGAGAAGGTCCTCTGGGTAACAGTTGTCAGTCTAGTTTAGTCAGCTTACTTCCCTCATTTGTTAGTGGCCCCATTTTGGCTACAATCCTGTTGGCACGCATCGGCTGACTTTGTTATTAGAGGGCGTGATCCTACAGAATTCTGCTAACTGGGGGTCTTGAGACAGCTGGTGCAATATCCTAAGCACTGTTGCTATTCCACCTCCATTTCACTGCGTATGATTGCTGCTGTGGCAGCTCACTGGAGCACTTCCAGAGGCAGCCAGTAAACCACAGCCCATCGGCACTGCAATGGTCACATCATGATACAACTATGAGTTAATAAAAGACATGTTTCTTGGACAACAACACCCCTCCATCTCCCGACCACTCCGTCCAGAGTGTTTCTGAACTCAAAAAAAAGATGGAAGATTGGCTCTTTCCACGATGCCATTTCTGCCTCTTCTGAACGATGCACAGAATCTGGGCTTCTAATCCTCACCTGCGGGCAGCTTCTACTAAAGCCTTTTCATCCGGGGAGGAAGCATAGTACTCCAGTTGAGATGGAATGCCATTGCTATGCGAAGGACTGCCACAAATGCCGTCAGTTTGGTCGTTATTAATCTGCACTGTATGACAGAGACAAACAGCTTTCAGGAAGAGTTCTTCCTCTTGGGTCTGTTAAAAAAGTTAAAGACAAAACACTGTATTAAAAACTGATTAACCCAATTTGTCAGGCAATTTTGTTCTTCTCTAATGAAGTGAGCTGCTATAAATGTGTATATATATATATATATATATATATATGCTTCTATGCAGACTTGTAAACTTGTAAGCTAGGACAGGCAACTTCCAGCCTACCCTAGGGATGACTTTCTCCTCCCAAATTCCAAATCTGCTACCAGACAGCTGCAAATTTCAATTTGCCATATGCAATATCCCTAATACTAACACCATAAGAACAGCTGTGCTGGATCAGACCAAAGACGCATCTAGTCCAACAATCTGTTCCCACGGTGGTCAACCAGATGCCCCAATGGGAAGCCCACAAGTAGGGCATGAGTGCAAGAGCATCCTCTGCTCATGTTCCCTAGCAATTGGTAGGCAGAGGCATGTTGCCTCTGATACTGAAAGTCACATAAAGCCATAACAACAACTAGTAGCAATGATAGCTTTTATTCTCCATGGACACTGAGAGGGTTTCAAAAAACCTGCTTATATCTGGTCCGAGGGATGTCCATCATGGGGAAATCTGGCCCTCTTTGGGCTCAAAGGATTTCCCTGGAGCCTCCTGACTTGGCTTGTGGATTTCGGCTTAATTTTTTTCTCTTGAAATGGCAAGATATGCATATTGTGAATGCAATTTGTGCAAATTATGTTAATCATGCCTGCAATTTGCCCAGTTTGGAGAAAAAAATAAAGCCAAAATCCACAAGATACACACTGGCAGGGAGAGTCAGTCTGTTGCAGATTCTGCAGGTCCGATTCTTAGGAATCCAATTTTAATTCAGTGAGAATTTCTCCAGCATCACATGCACAAGATGCCCACTCCAGATAGAGGATGCAATCCTGTATACACTTAGATGGGCCCCACTGCAACCAGTCACTTATCTCCAAATAAACTTGAATTCACTCAAGTTGCATGACTACAGGTTAATGAATGCTTACTTTGAAAATATCCCCTTGAACCTAGCAAGATGTGGCTCCCATTTAACATACACATTATCCGGCTGTTAGCCCAAAACAATGACCTCTCTCTCTGTCTCAGTTCAGACAACACGTTAGTCAACACAGTGTGGTACTCCCCACACAACATGTTCTAACTCCATCGTTGTGTGACTGTGGGCTACTGTGGAGTTGAGTAAAATCCATCGCGATGTTTGATTGACAGTTCCTCCGCCATCCCTCCGCCCCCGGTCGTCCTGTTGGTATCCCATCAACCATTGCTGCAAAAACACAATTCCGGCGGCTCTCCTAGAGCGACACTTGCTCCTTTCGCCGCTCTTGCCAGGGAACTCTATAGCCAGTGGGAAAAGTCAACCCAACGCAACGGAAAACTCCACAGAGCCTGCCACACAACACGCCACACAATGATTGTGCAGGAACTCTCCTCTGCACAGCGTGGATATTCTGCTTGGAGTGTTTTCCAAAAAAACTCCACCATTTATTTATTTATTTAATTTATTTATTGCATTTTTTTATACCGCCCAATAGCCGAAGCTCTCTGGGCTGTTTACAAAAATTAAAACCATAAAACCGTTGCATGGCGTTTTCCTGCCAGACAACACAGTTCTCAACGGTAGTGTAAAAACTCCACCGTGGAGTTCTAAAACCACCATTTAAGAAACGTGCTGTCTGAACTGAGCCTCTCTCAAACATTACCAGCTACTCCTGAGCCTTTTCTCAACAATCATTCAGTCTTCTTAAACTGCTTCTGTAAGTCGATTTTGAAATAATATCTTCTTGTACTTGATGGACATTAAGTTATTTAAATGGATAATTGCAGAAGGCTGTAAATCAATTTTAATTAAGAGAAAGAAAATCTTACAAAACTGGGCTGCATTCCATCTGGAACATCTTCAATCAGTCCTTCAGGAACCAGTTTGCCATTGATCTCTTGGTACTTGATACCATTAATAGAACATTCCCGAAACTGCATCACATTTTCAGTCAATGTACCAGTTTTATCTGTAAACACATACTCCACCTATGATAAAATTGAGAAGTGCTATGATTGAAATAGGTTTAAGAGGAGTAAAACTAAACATGTTTCTACCTGAAGCACAACTTTGCTGTGGTCTGCATTCAAATCCCTCTACATAATAATAGTCCCAATAAAACACCCAGGGAAAAGTCACGATCTCAGTCTTCATCTATTAGATTGGACAAACAGATTTACATGACACACAGTGCCATGTGCATCCTGACTTTACAATCATGCCCCAACATAATCCAGTTAAAGGCCTAGGAATCTAGATTCTGAACTTGTATTATTATGCAACATTAGATTTGCACATATTTAATGTTATTTTTTTCACCTTGGGGGAGATCTGTGCAAATGTAACTTTATTTTATTTTCAGTGAGATTTGCGTAAATTTGCAGTAACAATTATGAGTTAGCAAATTGCCTCAAAATAAACTCTACTCCACTAATGAGCACAAATGTGTGCTCATTAGCGGCCTAGGCTGCTGAAATTGTGCTGTAAAGGCCCATGGGATACGTGCCGGAAGCAGGTTGGAGGACTAAGGGTGAAACAAGCCATGGCAAGCTGCAGAATGCCTGATCATTTGTTGGCAGTAACATGGCTTAATGAGCTCACTGTGGCTTATTTTCACACTCTCCCAATGACCTGGATATGGTCACCCAGTCAGAGAGCTTCACAGCTGACTGGGGATTTGAACCTGGATCTCTCCAGTTCTAGTCTGACGTTCTAGCCACTAAACTGGGCTGGTTCATCAAAGGATTTGCAGTAACATGTTCAAGGTGGCACCAGTGAGAATTAAAGACTGCTTCAAGCTAAAAGCCACTTTGAAAAAAATCCAGTCATTTTTTTAAAAAAACAACGTAATCATTGTTTACCTGTCCCAGCTCTTCATTGAGGTCTGAAGTATTTACTTGCGCCTTCTCATTGGTTTCTTCATGATAAAGGTCAAGATCCCAACCAATAAAAAAAGATCCAAGAAATTTCTGCATCTCAACTGTCACGTAAAGTGAAATGGGTATAATGAAGTTGTAAAGTACCAAGAAAGCAAGGAAATCTGAAATAAAGCTCAAGATCTGAGAGAGGAAGAGAAATACTATTATCAAACTAAAAGTGAAACACACACATTTTAGAATGTATAATAACTGATGCAAGGAGATGAACATATGTTGAGTGTACAACTATGCCTTTTTCTGCCTTTGAGGCAGACATTATTTACTAACCGAACAACAAAAGATCATGCCTCCTTCAAAAGTAGTAAGTATTCTAATTGGGGCAATATGATGGCTGGGTTTAAACTAAAGGGGTTTAGTTTCTTATATTTTTATATAATAAATATGTTACATTTATATCACACCCGTTCTCCAATGAGCTCAGGGCAGCATACATGGTCTCCTGCTTTCCATCACGTACCCCCAACAATCCTGTGAAGTTGGGTAGGCTGAGATTGCATGACTGGCCCCAAGGTAACCTAGCAAGCTTTGTAGCTGAATGGGAAACTAAACCCGGCTCTCCCCAATCTGTAAACACTATACCACATCTTTAAAATATATTTTCACTCTCCCCAGACTGTCACCTGGTATGATGTGGATTGTTTTATTTGTACTAGAAAATTAATAGACATTAATGTGATTTGGGCAATCTATGCATATTAATATCCAATAAGGCCTCAGTCATCACTTTTGAGTGTACATGATGGCTTATAAAGATTTCTGATTCCTGGACCTGATGAATTTTCATTCTCAGACACTGGCAGTACTTCTTTGCTTCCTGGAAGTGAGCAAAAGCAGTGTCTGAGCAAGTAACTGACTCACCACCGCCATGTCCCTTTAGCTGCAGGCAAGGCAGCAGGGACAAACTGTTCAGAGAAAGCACCACAGGGACACTCTTGCAGTAATCCTTTAAGCCCGGGGGATGCAACGATGACAGCGCTAACAATTGGACATCCCACAAAGGGGAAAGGTTCCAGGGTCATCTTGCTATGACAACCAGGGACCAAAGAGGGACTGCTGTAATAATCCCAGAGCATTTTTCACATGAATGGGGGCAGGAGGAAGCATGAAATAGTAGCAAAACACAGTTGGCTTGAAAACTCTGCAATGAATAATGAATGCCACATGGACAGAATCTAGGTAAAAAGAACAAGTCCCTGAAAAAAAGAGTACGATGCAGAACTATGGTGAAAATTAGATATTCTGCAATGGGAGACACACAAAGAGATAGGGTGTGAGGACAAAAATGAATGGTGCAATGTTGTGTGAAGGATTATAAAAGAAAAAAGGGATGAAGATTGGGAAGGAGATCTTAACAAGGCGAGGTACCAGAGAACGACTTAAGCACTAAAAATATTAAACTTGGTTAATACAAGCATGCTGGTCTCCCATGATCAGCTACGAAAGGGAAGCCCATGTTCCTGTTATCTTCAAACCCATGGCTGGAAACCAGAATGTATATTGTGAAAACTTGAAAGGACAGGTTTCTTACCTGTAACTGTGGTTCTTCGAATGGTCACCTGTGCATTCACACCTATGGGAGCTCCCATAGGTGTGATGCAGAGACCATGAAGAAGAATCAAGACTTCCATAGCATATAGTTTTACACATTACCTTACTGCTGTTTCTTTCGTGATCGGTTTGCTGGTTATACCAAGGCTCATCCCACTTTTCTTCAGATCGCCAAGCATATTTCAATATTGTACTTAGGATGGCTTCAAAAAGGAGGATTATTAGATAGATAATCAAAAAGGAATTCATAGACCTAAGGAGAAAAAATCAATAGATGCTGATTTAATGAACAGATATCCATAGGATTGAAACTGTTCTGGGGAAAAGTTGAAGATGACTCAGAATTCCAAGACACCCATACATTGCTTCAAGAATCGCTCAGGAAAAATTAGTCAAGGTAGCTAGAACTCTGCATGAATATGACCTTCCAATTCAACAAGTCGTTCGAGCCCTTTGGTTGCAGACTTAAAACTGCCTTGGTTCTAGCCATGGTAGGAAACGGACTGTGAAGAAGATGTTTAGGAGGGGGCAAGGAAGAGCTGGCTCATTAGGCAGGAAGTGAAGCAAAGCAAATGGCAATGCTCCCTTGGAGGACCATGAAGGGCAAGTAAGTGAGGACTGGATTTAGCATCACCTGAACTGTATTGTGTCAAACATAGCCCAATTCTCACGTTATTTTCCAACATATCCAGAAAGGATCTGATCACGTCAAATTTCACTGTGTGATTTCTTTCATTTCAAAGTTCCCTTACGTGATGAACAGAGACATTTAGCAAATGTGGATACACTGAAAGAAAATGATCACTTTTCAAACTGTAATATGAAAACCAGGCAAAGAGAGCTAGTAATCAGTGTATACAAATGGCTCCAACAGCAACTAAAAACAGGTTTTCAAACCTACATACAAAAGCCAAGAAAAGCACAAACATGGAAACCCAGTTCTCTCCTAAAACTTTAAAGGGTACGATAGTATATTTCCCCATTCCCCAGGAAACTAGTACTCAAGCATCACAAGTATTTCCAGTTTTGCAGTTTACAACACATTCTACTAGAACTGTTAATGCAGCACTACAGTCCACAACTGACTGAAATATTGTCAAGCACATACTTTTCTACGGCTGATCGTTTCTGAGATTTGCTCTTGTAATTCAGCGCCATCTTTGTCTCCATTCCTGTATACACTGCTACACCTACAAAAGACAAAAACAAGGTTTAGCCTTTGGTGTTTACAGCATGAGCTGACAGCCACATGAGGATGCGGCTTTGATTGTTGGGGTTGCTAGGGCAAAGCTGTGGCAAGGAAGTGCTAGATTTTTGAACAACACGCTGTTATGACAAGCAAAGGTTGAGAAAGTATTTAACTCCTATCAGAGCTTATACTTATAGTTCAGTATGTGCTACTCTGTAACAAAGGAATACTTGCATCCAAAAAACTCTAGCTGCGCTAGTTCAACTAGTCATTTTGAAAGTCAAAATTCGTGTCACACAAATGATACTGTTCCATAAAACCATAGCAGCCCCTTCATCCTTTGAAAACAGCCGGGAACCAGCTGGTTGAGCAACTAGCTACTAGGGTATCAATTGGTGCCATCCATGTCGATCTGCACCAGTTTTGCAACATTTTCACTGACTTCCAGTTGGTTTCTAGGGCCAATTCAAAGTAACGGTTCTGGCCTTTAAAACCCTTACACAATGTTGTGTTCAGGATACATCAAAGACTGCATTTTTCTCAAGAGCTCTGCTTCATGCTCCCCTGTTGTTTAAAGCACAGGGGATGGGGGTTATCTTGGACAAAATGCCCTTAACAGCGGCAGCAAGAGTGTGCAAACCCCCTTCCCTAGCAAGTCCACTTGAACCCATGTATTAATTTTTTGGGCGAGTTATAGATTGTTCTACTCCAGAGATCTTTTGCGGACTGTTAGCTGAATTTCTGGCTGATAGCGATGCTGGATTTCTATTGCATTATGGATTGGTCACACATAACACTAATCCATGGTATGGGCTGTTGGTTAACCACAAACAACACAAAAAGAGAAGCCATGGTTTACTGTTGGGTTGTGAACTCTGGGCTGTTTAAATCATGGATTGTTATTATGTAAGGGCCCAGAACTGTGGGTTGTTCATGGGCTGCTTCCCCAGGCTACAGAGGTGGTAGGCAAAAATAGTAAAAAAAAAAAAACCAAACCCAAGTAACAACCAGTTGTTCTACATGTCAATGCTACAGTGTCACAAAGGCATTGGGATACAGAGAAGGAATGGGTGATGGACAAGGGGAACAAACAACCCAGGAATTAAGAAAACAAGCCACAGTTCTCTTTGATCACCTGGGTAGGGCAACAAACCATCAGTTAAATAAAACATGACCTAATGTTATGTGCAAACCAAGGCTCACTGCTGGGTTATAACTGCATTAATTTCTTGTTTATTTTATGACATGTTTTAATGTAGATTGTGGATTTTCTTATTCTTTTGTTAGCTACTTGCAAATGTTTAAATCAACAGGTGGGATACAAATATTTTATTAAATTAAATAAATAGCAGCTTCTCTTTACATTAAGATGCAGGCAGCTTCATCTACCTATCGCTATGCATGAAAGCAAGAAGCCAGTGGCCATATTGTATAGATAATACTCCATGATGTTAAGTTACAAGGAATGATACAAGGAAGGCTTTTCGTGCATGCAGGAGCATGATCTGACATCCTTGACAGCAGCATAACCAGGATCCACAACCCATATATGGCAGAAGGAACAAATCAGGTGTGTCCCAAAAAAGGTGCAAATGAGGGTTAAAACCAAGCCTTGTGCGATTGCTGGAGGTGAAAGATAGGTGGATTTGAACCCAAAGCCACCATGCCACACTACTATCAAGACTGCTCCTTGGTGATAGTCAATGGGGCACTCCCACTAATCAAAACAAGGACTGCACAACCATGCTTGGCATGTGTGTGTGTGGGGGGAGAGGATCTAATATTGCATCAAGGTGACCCATTCTTGCTGATACTCAAGAGATTACGTCACTGTCAGAGGAATCTGTGTTCCCATATCCAACCTCAAAAATCTTTGAGCAATTAGTGAACTACATATTATATTTACAAACCAAAGATTTCTTTTGTGTTTTTTAATCTTGCTCCTCGAAGTAAGAGACTTTCAGGCCCAAGTGGTCTGAAAAAGAAAAGAGAAATCAGTGTTTATGATTACAGAGGACAACCTAGCAGCAGCCACCACGTGTAAGCCACCAGTTCTTATTGATTGTGCACATTGATTTAATCAACCTGAGGATACACAACAAGAATAAAGGAGGGTTCATTCAACGTGAAGGGCTATATATGCCATTTCATTTTGGAAAATTGTAAAACAAAAATCATTAACATTAAGTCAAGCAAAAAGGCAATCTTCTTATTTTGACAAAAGCTACTCAAAACAGAAGCTGAAATTGAAGGGGGATGGGGAGAAAACACATTGCAGTTTAAAGATAGCTGGGTTCTTATGTCCATAAAAGGGGATAGACAAATTCATGAGAGATGGCCATTGATAGACCCATTAACAAACATGGCTATACGGAACTTACAGAAGACAAGCAGTATGCCACTGATCCATTCAATATGATCGTTTCAATGGGTCTACTCTAAAATTAAATACAGTATGATTTCATAGTTAAAGACAATCTACAGCAAAAGATTATTTCTGTTTATTTCTGCAAGAGATCCCAAGTTCAATCTCTGGCATCACCAGCTCAGGCTGGGAAAAATTTCCAGTCTAAA
Organism: Anniella stebbinsi; assembly: GCA_029215795.1. Taxonomy (NCBI): domain Eukaryota; kingdom Metazoa; phylum Chordata; class Lepidosauria; order Squamata; family Anniellidae; genus Anniella; species Anniella stebbinsi. Next base: position 356,523,860 of record JARDYH010000002.1, on the reverse strand, counting down.
ACCCTGGAGAGCTCAATGTTGACATCACTGAGCTAGACAGATCAATGGCCTGAATCGGTAGAAGGCAGCTTCTTATTTATTGAAAACATTCCTTAGCTGCCTTTCAGGGCAGAAGCTCTCCCAAGGTGGTTTACAACCATATATAAAACAACCATATATAAAAACAGTATACACATTAAAAGCAATAAAACAATAAAAGCTAACATTAAAAACTAGTAATAAAACAGCAAGGGTAACAGCAGCAAAACAGTATTTAAGAGAAGGTCACAGTAAATTTTCAATTTTATCATTGAGGCAACCTAAAACAGGTTTTAGCTCGATCATAGTAAAATAAAACGTTTTTAGGTTCCTAAACCACATGTCTTTCTTAAAATGAAAGCCCTGAAAATTGCAAGGGAGTCCCCCCAGTGTGAGTTTCTGAAAAAGGAACTCAAGAGCGAATGTCACCACAGAAAAGGCGGGATACTCTTCTACAAACAAAGAGTCCCTTCAGAAGGGAGTTCTCTGAATACCTTAGTGCACGTGACGGAGGATGTTTTAGAGATTTTATGGTGCAACAGCATCTTGGCCATATTGCATCATATCCAAAGGATTATATTTCAAGTATTTGTCTTCTATCCAGTTCATATGTAACTTCTGTCAGGTGGGGCCTTACCTTTCAGCAGGAATTGCCAGATATGGACCCACAGTTGCTACGGGATGTATTTGACAACAATTGGAGAACTGGTTTGAGAATTGTTTGTTTTGGCTTTCCCCACAGCTCTTGCCACTGTAAATTTCACTCTGAAGATGAGGCAATCATCAGTAACAAGATCCCTGCATGACTAATGGCAAGTTGGGTTGCCATCTGGGAACCTTGGCCAGCCAGTTTGTTCCTTCTCATTTCAACATGTCCACCAACACAACAAAAAGATGACAGAGAATGAAGAGCCTTCAACTGGGAAAAGGGGGCTTTAAGAAACTAGACGCTGGCTCAATTCGACGACACATTAACCAACGGTTGTTAAGTTAAACAACTGTCAGTGGGTTAACCAAACGTGTTGTCCAAATTCAGCCACACAACGGTTAACCAACCCACGGTTGTTTAAGTTGCAGTTTTAAACAACTGAGTTAAACAACTCGCTTGCGAGTTGTTTAAAAGTTACTCAATTGACTAACGTGTTGTCCGAATTCAGCCACTTGAGGTGCGTTGGTTAAACAACTGAGGTGAGTACGTTAACACAAAAGACCATAGAGGAGAGCGGCAAGAGCAGCAGACAGCAGTCGGGAGCTCAGGAGCGGATGAAACAGATTGCTGGTTTCGCTGCCATAGCAACCAGGACGCCCGCCTCCCCCACCAGGCAGCCGGCACGGAGCTCAAAAAGGAGCCAGCTCCTGCAAGAACTCACGCAGGGTGCCCAGTCAGCTACCCAAACGGACAGGGAAGCGCACCAGAAGGGCACTACGGCAAAGGGGGGGAGGGCGAGACGGAATACGCAACAACCTCAGGTGTCCTGGAGCAAGGGGCAGCCCCCCCACACCAAGAGGGAGAACAACACCCCATCCAAAGTAGACCCCCCCACTGCACCGCCACCTCCACCCTCGCATCACCCAGAAGGATGAGGGCAGGGGAAGCGGCGACCAGAGAGCCCCCCCTCATCCGCCCAACACGGCTGGACAGTGAGCCTTTGCCAGGCCCCGAGAATCCCGTTGGGGAGCGTCGCGGCCGTGCGGAGGCGTCCCGGGTGCGTGAAAGCATCAGTGCCTGGATCTGGCTGCGCTACCCCCATCCCGTGTGAGCGTCGGCTGTGGAGTTCCATCTCTGGACTAGCATCTCTCCCTGGCATGGCACCCTCTCCACCTCCTCCCTTTAGCACGTTCCGTGCTTGGCTCCCTGGGGGTGTGGCGTTGGCCATCCCCTCTTCACCGCTGTGCCTTCCAGCCGCCTCCTCCTCTCTTCCCAGGGGCGCCTGTCCTCTCCGTAGGTTCTGCCCTGGCATAGTGGTGCCCATGTGCCTTACTGCCCATGTCTGATTTTCCTGCTGAATAAAGATTTCCCAACCGCCCCACTCTCGCCTTCTTTCCTGTGTGTGCGGGTGGCTGCTCTGGGAGGGAGGTGGGAGGGGGCTGGGGGAGGTGGGTGACTCTTGCAGATGCCAGGTCTCCCGTATAGGGTGGGCGGGGGTGGCTCCCTGGGGTGTGGGTGCCAACGTTTGGGGAGCATTGCTGGTTGTTACTCTTGTGTAGGTGCTGCGGTTCCTCCTGGCTGCCTCTTTGCCCGAGGCTGCTGAGTTCCGCCCAGTGACTGAAGCGGCCAATGGGGTTTGGGAGGCATGTCCTGCATCGGCTTCAATGGCGGCGGCCATGGTTTTTGGCCACAGTGCCTTCTGGGATACCTGCTGGAGGACTAACGGGGTTTGGTAGGCGGGGAAAATGGCGGCCGAGCTGTCAGTCAGAACCGAGTACGTTATTAACCACTAGGGTGGTTAACTTAACTTTGCATCCCCTGCTGCAGCGTGTTGTCCGAATTGAGGCTGCCTTTTTAACCCACTGTCAGTGGGTTAAGTCCTCTCAGTTGATTAACGTGTTGTCCGAATTGAGCCACTTAATAACTTGGATCTGGCCTACGTGGATCACGCGGTAGAAATATTTGTAGATTGTACCATTTCTGTACATAGGCTGGAAACCAAATGTCCACCTGAGCAACAAAATACAAACATACAAACCCTACGGGTAGAAAACTAGATGTGAGGTTCTAGTCTACCCTTCCCCCTAGCACGCTACCTTTTCAGGATGCTTTTTTAAAAATGCGGGGGAACATTTAATCAAAGCCCACCATGTACAATCAAGAAGTGGCACAGCCATTCAATTGATGGTGCATAAGAGATTCAATTTATAAGCCCTTAAACATTTACAAGGGAAACAAAATGGAAAGGCAAGAGGGAACTTTCTACTCAAGTACAGAAGGGGGTTTTGATCTTAAACTGACAATGATAGATACTTGATAAGAATCCTTCTTAACACAGATCCCCCTTTCCCTTCAAAACACAGATTTCATGTACACATGCATAGTACAACATGAAGAATCCAACAAAGCTTAAACATTTTACTCCAAAAACTAAAAACATATTTCCATCCCCACCCCCACCCTTTAAGAAGGAGACTATATATGAGCTGCACACATTTTGAAGAAAGCAAATCCTCTTTTGAAATAGTTCTAAACATAGCTTTGATTATGCTGGGCAAAGGAGAACGTCTGGTGCTAGCCTCGAGTTCTTGAATGTCAATATAGCATTGAGTTCATGATAAAGTCCTGGGATAAGGAAGCAAGTCTTCCAAATTTTACTTAAATGCCCTCTGCTACATGTGAAAATAAATATTTCCCCATATAGATGCCAATGTGTACGTTTTAGAATACTGGAATGCTATTTAAAACTTTTTTTTAATTGAACTCAGTGTCAATGATGAAACTGCAGCTCAGGCCTCCATGCTAACTCATGCTGTTTTCATCCCCCAGGACTCAGCAACTTGTGACCCAGCAAGCACAAATTGTGGCCTAGCGGGTGGAAAGATTGCGATGCACCCATGTTCAATTTCTGCAGTCCCAAGGTAAACAGCAGAAACAGGATGCAAGAAATCCACCTTATACAGAGCCAGACCATTGACCCATTTCAACCACTACTGTCTACTCTGGCTGGCAGCAGTTCCCCAAGGTCTAAGGTAGAAGACTTTTTCACAGCCGTGCTAATGGGTTCTATTGAACTACTGATGCTAGGTACTGGATTTGGACCTTCTGCATGCAGAGTGTGGACTTCATCACCAAGCTCTGCATGCTTCCCATTTATTGAACCACTGATGGCCTGCCATTCCAGCTTGGTAGGTCACATGCTCCACAGGCCTTCTGTAAGTATGGTTGTTTAAAATTCAAAACAAGCCACGTTACCTTAAAGTTATAAACATTTGGCTTACCGTACTATTTCCTCAATTTGTTGAGTTATTGTTATTCGGCCAACAAATCTGTGGAAGAGATTCATGAGTCATAAGAATATAGTTTTGGAATTAAAGAGATTTTTACCCCAGCTTTGCAAGTTATAATTTAGGAACGGTAACCAACAGAAGGAAGGGCTCATCTTTTGATCTGTCATTAATCCGTCCCCATTACATAATAGTTAATGATTTCACTGACGCATATTAAAGAAATTGTCAAAAGCAATCAATCATTTTGCAAGAGAATTTATTAGAAAGGGAATTTAAGATGAACCCGGCAAAAATCAATGCTATGACAAAATGCATACAAGAGAAATGTGTTCTCTAGTTAATACAAGTGCAAGTCACATACTTTAAATATAATTCCCTAACAGGTTCAAATACAAGGCAATCCTTTATTCCATTTAAACACAATACTCCATAATTGGTTAACATGTCAATTTTTAGATGTAAACAAATGTTTGGGTTTGCTATTTTTCTAATAGCATGTCTGGGCTCTGTCTGGCTATTTTCCATGGGGACAGAGCCTTGTGCTAACCAAGATTCATGTGCTCCATCCCTGACTCCTTGCTGTGGGAAAAACTCCTTGCTGTGGGAAAAAGTGAATGAATGAGCCCAGATATAATCTACCCATGGTCAGGGAAGATCCCTGAGTCTGCCTAAGGCAGGGAGAATCACAGGAAAGATGTGCAGAGGGAAGGACTTAACATCTGAAAAGGGTCTTTGTGGGCTTGCCCTGTTATACTACCCAGGTTAATCCTGTGGCAAATTGCTCACATCAGTTATGACCAATCACTGCAAAGTGACAACCCCATGGAATTCTGTCTTGTGAAATGGTTCAATATGCAGTTGGCTCCACAGTGGCAATACCAATTGGAACGGCAGCTGTTGGCAAGGTGTCTCAAAAGCACACCTTGGGTCCTTCCACGAGACTGAGGATTAGTTCACATAACCATTTCAGGCTTCTCATTAAATTTGTAGTGATCGTTTGTTAAATCAGGTTAAATAAGGTGAAGCGGTCTTCCCAAGCCTGCACCACAAATAGAGAACATCACAAAAATATATATTTTGAAGCTTTTTCCAGAAGTGTGCTAAATTAGGTTCTGGATGCATTGGTGTTTTCAGAAGACCATCACATAAACATTCAATCTATGTTCTGACAAAGAAATCCTCCAGTATTAAGAAGGGCCCCTGTAGAGAGCTGTCTCAACACAGGGCAACGCAAAAATCACTGAATTTCAAGATACACAAATATTTCCCCAAGTATTGGAAACTAAGGGGAAGCTCCAGTTCAATGCTAAAATGTATTGAGGTACAAATTAAGTATTTCGATCTAGTCCTTGCCATGTCTAGTCAGCACATTTATCATTTTTTTAAAAAAATAATGATTCAGACCAACAAGTGTTATCTATATCTATCTATCTATCTATCTATCTATCTATCTATCTATCTATCTATCTATCTATCTATCATAGATACACACACACTGTCTCAATGCAGCGTTCTCAGCTCAGTGCTTCTAGCTTTAGCAGCACATGTATTTACATACAGTGCTCTGTAACAATTTCTGGAGCAGTTTTATACTCTTAAAATTATCTAATCCTTAACACAGCTATAAATGTTTATTTCCCAAATAATCTTTTAAAAGACAACAATGAAAATGATACCTGTAGAGATCTGCTTCTGGTTGCTGGCATTCTATAACAGCTACAAGTTTGTCCAGATTGGTAACTGATTGCAATACTGCGGTTTCTGGGACTGCAACATGTGTCTGAAAGAGAACAATTTTTTTTTCTAATATATTGGGCAGAACCTAAAAGCACATACTGACCGGTCTTGATTGTTACCATAGACATTTCTTAGTGCCGCATTTTTAATAAGAACCATGGGATCTGAAAAATTGATAAGGGCTGCAATTGTATGCCCACTTACCCCACTGAGCACAGTGGGATTTACTTCCAAGTAAATTTGCATTATATCAGGCTGCCCGAGAGCTGTGTTGTCTGCTGCATAATGTACTCTCAACTTTCTAGAAAGAGCTCAAAAAGAAGGACTAAATTTATGGCAGCTGTTTGTTACAGAACAGCTCACCCATAATGGCTTTATGTGCACGTGCAACTGTTTTTTATTTTTGTTGACATCATCCTGGCACTTTGGCTACAGCACACATTTTGTCCTGGAAAAGGCTGCAAAAGCAGGAGGCTCTAGGGCTGCCAGGTGCCTCCCCAGTGGCAGCAGGGGAGCTGTTACCTAAGTGATTAAAAGGAGTTGCCCTGCTGCACTATGCATACCTTAAGAACTCCAGATAAATGTGCTTCTCTTCCTAACTATCAAGACCCCATTCCAGACAACCAAAGAAGGTACCTTTAAACTGGCCAATCTAGAGCCTTGCTGGAAAACACAGTCCAATACTGAAGCAACCTCACCCCAGACAAAGAGCTGGCTAAAGCACCCCAAGCACGCCTCATGATACTCCTTTTCTTGGTATACCTCTACCTCCCGCTCAGAAGCATTTTGTAATGCTCAGTCTGTCTTGGTTCCAAGTTCTCCCACCGAGATGTGAGACAATAAAGAGGACTGCTATGCAATCCACAAAAGCTTTATTAGTAAACACACACCTCTTCACACCTGAAGGGAGTGTGAATGCTAGGAGCTATCCTCTAAGCTTAATTAGCCTAACAAAGCAAGTCAGTTGCCTATCAACTAAATGGACAGTTTCCCTCCGTGCCTGACAGGCTTCTACCGGACCCCTCCTTCAGGGACGGTCTTTAAGCTGTAACCTCTGCCATGTGGCTACTCTGGAGGACTTGCCTCTGCTTGACCCTGTGGCTGACTCTGGGAGTTGTCAATTCTGATACTCCCTCCCCCTCCAGCAAAGACTGAGTTCCCAGAGGGGGAGGGGGAGAGAGATAGCGGAAGATGATCTCTGAGCCTGGGCCTCCTGTTCGATAAGCTCCTGGAAAGATTCCTTTTTGACTCTTGGAGAATCTTGGATAATTTTCTCCCCCGCTTCCTGTCTCAGATGGTCTTCCTCAGCCTTCCAAGCATGATTCAGAATCCACACCAGGGAGACTGGGTGTCATCCTGACACAGTCAGCTCAATTTAATTCAGTCAGGTCCCTTTCATTCCCCAAACTCAAAGGGTGCTTTTCTTCTACTCTACCTTGAGTCCAGCTCCAGAGTTATTGAGTCTTTGGTATCCTTTGTTTTGAACCCTATAACCACTCTTGACTTTGAGCACTCAGCATATTCTTTCATCATGGGACGTATAATGGAAAGACTCTGCTGTAAAGCTTCAAGAATCACCCAGGGTTTGCTTGGCTCTCAAGCCTGTTTCTTATTATCCTTCCTAGCATTCTTTTCCTACTCTGGTACCTAGCCCATGTTACCAGGGCCAGTTGTTCCTCACTCCCTTTTGTTTGGTACCACCTTGTTTGCCCGGATAGCTCTCGTGCCTTGTATACCCAGACAGAACTTCACAACCTGGTAAAACACTCATTGTGGTGCTCTAACCAGTTGCCCAATTTGTGGCACATTCTTCACCAAGCTGTGAGATGAATGCTTGCCCATTTGAGAAGCCCTGCCTCATGAGAGGTTGTGTCATTTTTATTAAGTTGCTGACTTTGAGTCTAGTGATTTTTTTCATTTGGTGGTCATGCTGGGAGTCTTGGGCATTGTGCTGAGGTTTTTCACGGTCTCATGTTAAGTTTAAGAGGAATTCAAAATATACTAGCCGTAGTTTTGAGGAAACAAAACCTTAAATCTATTTCAAACTAGTGATATTCAAAAGGTGATAAACAGACCTTAAGATTAGTTTCTCCATCCAAGCTTGCAGTAGTAACGTAACAAGAGCCATCTGCTCTATCGGAGGACAGAAGTACAAGATCAACAGGAAAAGTTTCATCTTTGGCTACTCTGACAATATCCCCCACCTGAAAATACGAAGCAAAAATATCTAAGCAGACACACATTTACAGAATGATTGTAAGATTCAAACATTCAAATTAATGTTGCTATGTGTTCTAATTCAAGAAACCTTTGTAAAATGGTGATTCTTTAGTTCAACTACCACAAAAATACATGTCTGTGAAACGGTGATTTTTAAAAAATGAAATCAGTACTATTTTTTTCTGATTTAAATATATATAACATAGTTACATTCAAATTTAATCACAAATATGCTACACCTATACCTATAGTCTTATAAAATCAACACACACACACACACACACACACACACACACAGATACCTATCAATCATTTCAGTTTTTCCTCTCATAGCAGTGTCTGTATCTCAGTGGTAGAGCACATGTTATGCATGCAGAAGGTCCCAAGATCAATCCCTGGTATCTCGATATGTAACATCCTTTAAACGTGGAAAATGAAATGCCTCCTGAAAACGTATCTTTTCACACAGACTTTCCCTGGGCTTTAACTTATTTTGGTTTTATATGGTGTTTTGTTTTTTTTACTTTTAAAACAGTCTTAGGACTCAGTGTAAGGCAGCTTCCTATGTTTTTCTGACAAAAGCCACATGTATAAAGACATAGGCTGCATAGGATTGTTGTTCTGTGCTTACGTGGTAACAGATCTGGGTCAAGAAAGGCAGAGGAATTACCTCGGGCAGAAAGACAATATAGAAAAGGACAGGAAAAGTGGAGTGAACTGGAAAGAAAAAGGTCAGATATCATAATACAGATATAGCTTCCAGTTCTTCTATTCCTACACACTTTTGGCACAGAAAAAAAACACTGTTTCTGGGCATAAAGGATCCCCTAACTGGGAATATACCCACCATGCTGTCGTAAAATGCTGTACTGAGTTGTAAATGAACATGTTTTAGTGAACAGATCTGCACCATTAAGAAATATGTGAAGAACTATCAGTGGCAAACTTGATTTAAGATCACCTTGATTTAAATTTAAATCAATCCACCCTATTGTGAAAGTGCACGATCATTTTGTGTTACTAAGTCACATACCCGAATGTTCTTTGATCTAGTTTTTACAAGGCCGCCGCTGCGAACGACATACACTGGAGCTCCATTCACTTCATTGTCTGCTTTATGCCGTAACCAATCTTCATAGCCCTAAGAAGATTCGAACATTAGAAATGTTTTGAAAAAAGAAAGCTAACAATTAATCTCATCAGCCAAGAACAAGTGTCTTTGTAACCAATTTTCTACAATCTGAGACAAATCAAACCTCATTGGGCAAGTAAGAAAAGGGATGACAATTGGCAGCCCTTGGACACAGTCTACTCACAGAAGGCTGATAGTTAGCCCCTGGCAGGATAGTCCTGTCACTTTAAACTAGGGTCTAGAGGAGCAACATAACTTTCCAGGCAGTTTCATGATAGCTGGATTGAGGAAGGGTTAATTTTGGATAGGATTAGGAGAATATAGGCAGTGTTATAAGCTGTTGCAATGCAATTTGTATTCAACAAGCAAGAGTCAAAGCAGAAGCTTCAGCACTTGCTTTTTGCTACCATAGCTCACTTGCAGACGGTACATAGCTCACTTGCAGCTTGGCACCCTGAGGAACCACCCAGCTTGCCCACGCCTAAGGCTGGCTGAACTAAACTCTGGGTCCACACGGCACACTCAGCAACCTACAAACGAGCTGACTGTAGGTTGCTGAGCAAAAGTGGAAGCAGCGGGTGTGCGAGAGGCAGCGCACCTGCTGTCCTCCATTCGTGCACAACAACCCATGGATTGTTTAAACCATGGGCTATCATGATATGCAAACTACGTCACTATGGCCCATGGCCTCTGCAAAGGGGACACAAACACGTCCACTAACGGGATAAAGTATCAGCGGTTGCGGTTTACCTCAACTGGAATCTCACACTTAGGCTGTGTGTTATTAAAAGGCTTCCTGAAGTAGATGGATGTGGTTTGAGAAATCCTTTGTGCACACCTGGTCATGAGAGACTAGAAGAAGCTGCAGATGTCTGGCCATCCCCATAGCTACTATTAACTTGGCTGAACGTGAGTGTGACAGGCTGTTACCAAGGCAACAGGCCTGAGATATTCTGCTTGACTGAGCGGGAAGAATATGCAGCAGGTTGTGGTGGCCAGTTTCTACCCTTCTGGACAGAGGCGACTGGAGCTCACAAAAGACCTAAAGCTCTAGGTACAGGAAAGAGACTTGGCAAATAACATAGAACTGAACTTCACAAGCTATGAAGAGACCTTGTTGTTTGAGATATATTATATATTTATTTCACTTGTGGGAGTTGCCTTGGGAGGGGTTTTCCATAAAAGGCAAGATAAGATACATTAAATAAAATAAAAACCCTCCATGTATACCATTTTCAAATATGATGGAGCTTCTCTCACTACATAAGCCACTCCAAATCTCTTTCTAAAGCTGTTATACAAGAACACACTCCTCTGGATTATGCGTGAGAAAGCAGAAAAAAGTTCTTTATAATACGAATTGACAAAAACAGCACAAAAAATCTGTGTCAGTCTGTCACTGTCCCCTTAGGGTTTTACTATGAGTCACTGAGTGCATGGCAGCTAGACAAAAAAAAATGTCTCCAGGCCAACCTGCTGCTTTTCGTTGTTTCCTGCAAGAAGTTTGAGCTCAGTGAAATGCTGTTAAATTTCAGGAAGGTCCAAAAAAAGGTGAAAGCAATGAAGAAGCCCAGATCTTGCCTGAGTTCCATGACATGCAAGTAACCTCCATTGTATCACAGGTTGATTGGCAATCCAGAAAGCATGAGCTGCAAGCTCATATCTGATCCCTAATCCACCAATTATCCATTTCTACTCGAGATTGTCCCCTCCCTTGAGAATTTGTACAGAAATTGGGAATGTAATGTGCTCAAAGGTAGAATTCTACACTGCATGGGACAGAGGGCTGCTGCTAAAAACAGCATCCCTGTATCATGCCCTCCCCATTTCCCCTGCAACATGTAAGATGATATATGCAGCATCATGACACGATGGGACGGGTTGCATTACCTCCACTCCACATCACTATTGTGGAAAAATACAGTGTTACGATGTCACAATACAGGGTAAGTAAACTACACAATCTGGGGAAGAGAGGAATAAGCTGACACAGGGATGCCACTTTCAGCTGCAGTCCCGTGTTGCACATAATGACCAGGGTTCACATGATCACTGTAGTCAGCATAGCTTATTTAAGCTACGATGAGCAGAGGCACCCACAGGCCCCATCCTAAATATTCAAGCTGCAACTGCAGCTTGTTGTGTCATTTGAACCTGGCGAGGGTGGGCTTTGCGAGGGTTTAACAAACTTTGCATAACCCTAAAACAGGCCATGGGTTCTGTGAGGGTTGTTTAACCATTGTACAACCCCTTCCCACCAGGTTTGGATAAAACGGCAAGGTGCGGTTGCAGCTTGAATATTCAAAATGGCCACCCACACATGCCCCAGCTGTTTGACAGACCCATTGTGAAGGTCTGTCTTAAGCAATTTTCTCCAAAAAAAAAAAAAAAAGCCGTCTCTCCTTACCTGCTTTATGGCTGTTACAGTTATTACAAAAAACAATGGCAATCCACTCGTAACTGGACTTGTAGGTGTATCTATCATAAGCTAGAGGGGAAAAATAAAGATGGAGATAGTGTCAGCATGAGCATATTTTTGAAGGTGCTCCAATCAGGATTGCATGCCATATACAGGAGTTTCCAAATGTTGGTTTGGGGTTACCACTAACCCTGTCCCATTCTGACTATGGGAGGAGCAGTCCCTCTTCCTCAACAATCATTTGGAACTTTGGCAAAGGCTTTTTCCTTCTAAGAGCTTCCGAAGCCCAGCTCAACATCAGGGAGAAGGCTAGTAACATGGAATAACTTTGGAGGCACTCAGAAAGCAGTCTTGCTGCTTTTGAAGTGCCTCCAAAGCTTGGCAAGAAGCCCCTGCCTGTCTCTCGCCAAATTAAAAGATGCACCTGCTAATGGCAAAGCAGTAAGCACACTGACACCCCCAATCATACAATATAAACTAAACGGTGACCCGTTAGGGAATGGCCTTCCTTCCCAGTCCCTCATTATGTTCCACCCAGAGTGGGAACATAAGAAAGCTGTGCTCTATCAAGTTGCTCTATAGCTTGACAAGACACAGAACTCCTACACTCTTGGCTGATTACAGACATGGAGGGGTTTGCTCCACCCTAGATATCCCCTCCCACAAAGAGAAGGCAGACCTTGGTGCTGCTGGAAGAAAGGCACATGCAAAACAACATCTCAGCATGGCTTGAACTTCCACAATACTTAGCAATGTACCTTAATCCTAAATGAATAAAAGACTCATTTTGCTCACACTGCAAAACAGGTAATCACAATCTGTCCTATTACTACTGCTGTGCTAACTTCAGCAGAAAATATTAACAAGCTCTGCTCCTATCATATACTGCTGATAGAGGAAAAGCACCATCTTGTAGGATATGCGGCACGTGTTCGGGGGGGAGATCAACGGAACAGCAGTTATTCAGAAACTAACATTAATCCAAAAGATTTATTACCTTTAAGGAGGATTTAATACATTTTCTAGGAAACTGGAAAAATCCATTTATGTAAATCATCAAGATCTTTTCTCCCAAGGATTAGCATCCTCCAAAAACCAATCCTCATAAAACAGCACAGTAAAGGACAAAGCACCAACAGTTCACTGCCTAATTTACACCCTGAACTTTCATTGAAAGCAGAAAATAGAACTCCAGATGTTTTGGATGAATTTGCCCATGCCAGCAGGGGCTTCTGGGATTTGAAGTCCAAAAACATCTGGAGATCTAACTTCTGCCCACCTCCTATTCGGTACTAGGCCAGGTTGCTTTCTTTCTAAGTTGGGGACAGCATTTATTTTAAGGCTTGATGTACTGCTAAATTAAAGCAGGCCTGGTCCTGTAAGGTGCCTGGATGAGAGACCATTTGGATGCCATACATTAGCTACCCTAACAGACAACTTTGGCTAACAATTGAAACAAAGAGGATACTGGTTGCAGTAAAAACCACAACCCAGTTACTAACTGAAGCAATAGAGAAAAAAAGCATGGCAAACTAGGTTAATGTCAAAAGGATTCACTTTAAGAGATAACCGGACAATAGCCCTTCACTTTTGGAACAAAGGACTGAGTTTATAGTCTGTTGAAATGAAGTAAAATCTTTTTGAAAAGGGCAAACAAGAAGCATTGACTGTTGCATGATGGCTTGCGGGGATACGTGTAAATCAGTTTTCATTTGTTTTTTAATTGTATTTTTGTTGTCTCCTTATTTTGTATTTTCTTTATTACAAATGATACAAATAAACCCACTGTATGCTTATTCGAGGAAGAGGGGGGATATAAGTAAAAATACATACATTCAGAACAATTTCACGGGTGAAGAACTGGACATTACTATTTTACCAATGTTCATTCTAACCTTATTTACAAGTAGAGCAAATGTTGCAAATTAAATTGCATTTCTAAATTTGTTCAAGAATAGAAACAGTAGATATTCAAGTCCAGTCCAGCAGGGACACTAACGGAGTAACAAAATAAGCTAAAATAGCACATATTTACATTGTTGTTCAATTGAGTTTACTGCTCAAATATTAACCTTTGGGCACTGCTTATGAACCATCATTTTGCTGGATGTTAGGAATCCCTTCCTTCTAAGATCTATTTTTAGCGTGGAAGAGGCTACAACAGAAATTGTGAAATACACAGATGCAAGCTGAGAGGAAAGCCTGACAAATATGACTCACAACTAATTCTGGATGACATAACTATATACCAACCTGCATAGACAGGTTGAATGACATTTGGAAGGGAGCAAAAGGATCTTTAAACACATTTATTGAGAACCTGATTTTCCAGGCGCTATTAGAAGTCAATTTCTTTCCCCCTTGGAATATCTTTTCTGTCACTCATTCTTTTCATTTAACTGGCCATGAAACATATTTTAAGGTACTATTTCTATGTTAGAAATCCCACAGAGTACTCTAAAGATATGCAATATACACCTGGTCTGTATTTGGAGTGGATACAAAATGTAAAAATGTATGTACACCTGTTTACAAATGGGTACATACACAAAATAAACTCGAAGGGCCGGGTAGATGGTACTGTGAACAACTACATCCTGCCCTCAGGGTCCACTTCCTTACACATGGGGAGCACACTGCATGGTAGCAATGGAAGCCCTCTCTGTTATTCTTGACAGCCTGGGCCTAGGTCTTTCTGTTTGTCATGTCGAAAGGATCTTGTTAGAGCCAGGTTGAGGCTGGGGGACCATGGAAAAAATGAAAGGAGCGAGCTGAGGATTGGGAATTAAACTTTGCCCATTTCTTTCCTGTCACCAAGAGAGACTTCAAGATTGTAAATACAAACACTCAAAGCCTTAAATGGTTTGGGGCCAGGTTATCTGAAGGATCGTCTCCTCCCATATGTACCTACCCGGGCCCTAAAATCATCCTCAGGGGTCTGTCTCTGTGAGGCCCTGCCAAAGGAAGTGAGGTGGGAGGCTACCAGGAGAAGGGCCTTTTCTGTTGTGGCACCCGGTTGTGTAATGAGCTCCCTAGAGAGGTTCGCCTGACACCTATGTTGTACTCTCTCTGGCGCCAGGTGAAGGCATTTTCATTTTCCCAGTATTTTCACAGCAATTCATTATCCTAGTCTTTTAACTCTGCTATTTTAAATCTGCATTTTAAATCTCTGCATTTTAAATCTCTGTATTGTTGCTTGGTTTTATTCTGGTTGTACTTTTGTATTGTGGTTTTAAGCTTTTATATTATATTTTATGTGTACTTATGGTTTTAACTTTTGTGAACCGCCCAGAGAGCTTCAGTTCTTGGGTGGTATAGAAAATAAATAAATAAATAAATGCTTCAAGTTCTCCTTTCAAAATTTAAGCTCTTTTTTATACATTTCTAGAAAGACTGCAATCTAAAATCCTCCAACCATTTAAGTACTGTGTAAATGAGATGCATCTTCTAATCTCATTTACTTCGCAGTCTTGGACAATGTTCAAACTTGTCACACTACCTAAGGTATCAATTCCTGCTATTACAATGCTGTCAATAGCATTTTAATTCTCTGCCACAGCACTATGACAAGCTAGGCAGCAAAACAGCAAATATGACCCCATCAGAAGCCAACCCAAAAGGAACGCTAAGCTGTTGGTTATACTGCTAACCAGGTTGCATTGGGGGGGGGGGGGGGAAACAAAGCTGCCATCTGACTGGTTAATAAATAGCAGAGTAGAGAAATATGCTTTGAATCTCAGGCTCTTTCTTGTGTTATAGATGACAGCACTTATTGACAGGTCTCTGAGAAATTCCCCCATCAGATTACCAAATCAAACCAAAATGTTGCCCTTTCCTATTTTGACAGCGATGCTAATTCATGTCACCATGCATTTAGGTCTAAAGCTGATGCCTGACAAGTGTGTCAGTTCCAAGTTTCTTGAATTCTTTTCCATACATTGAAGGTGTTGAGTGAGAATATAAAATCAGACAATGGGCCAGGTCAATAGAGTTTGGGGAAAACTTTTTTTCAACACTGAATGACTATTTTGTTGTCAACATTAGGGCAAGGCAGTGGTCCACATAGTTTTCTGCTCTTAACATCTTCCATGTGAAATGGGTCAAGCTTTTCCCCCCTTCCTCCAAATTATATTAGAAATCTAGTTCACTGAAAAGGAAGCCTTTCTATTTGGTTTCCAATGGCCTAAACGTTTCCACTTTGCAAAGTTTCAAGATCTGTTGCCTTCATTTCCCATTTGGAATGTTTTCAATAAAGCAAGCCATCATACAATTGTATATTGTGGTACAACAACAACCATCATCCAGCAGCAATTCTCATATGTCAAACCCTATGTTTCAGATAGATATGCTTAAGTGACACTAGATTGTCCAACTTACCTGAACTAAAAATATAATAAGAAAATAAAAGTTGGCTACTCTTCTGAACTGCTCGAATAAATTTTTGGGAACAAAATTCCATACAGTATACTGCAAGAAAAAAAAAATCACCAATAGTTATAAACAGAGTTACATGATATACTAAAAATGATGAAACAATGCTTTGAGACTTTAAACAATGGATTCCCGCCTGCTCCCAAAATTCATAAAATGAGCCCACAAATGTACAAATATTTTAATAGGTCTCCTGTCAAAATGCTCATATTAGCCAATTAATTTTCATAAGTTTACCACATGCTGAAAAAAAATTAAGAGAAAGCAAATGAATTATTATTCACATACAACTTTTGCCCATCTACAATCTGAAGAGTGTTCTCTTAATTTTGACTGCTGATAGAGTAAATCATCTATGAAGCTGCCTAATATTTTCCTGAATCGTTATACAGCTGGCCTATATACATACTACTAAAATGATACTACCTTTTTTTTGCACATACCAAATGTGTTTACTTCAACTAGCTTCTCCATTATGAGAAATGTTTCACTCATGATCTTTTGTGCAATGTCGTCCATAACGCTCAGACGTTATGTTCTTTCAAGAGCTTCCTCACTTTCATGTCTTAAGCCATGCATTTCCTGCCCCATTGCTAGCAAAAGTCAAACGAGGCAAAGAAAGAGAAAATCTTCCATCATTGCCTAGGTTTCAACGGAAGATGATGCTCCTAACTATTCATGCCCTGCCATTTTTATTTAGCACTCATTGTCATGAAATCTGGTTGGCACGGGGAGTGGGGGTGGAGTTTAATTTTTTGTACCTCACGGTATACAGATATAGCTTCTTACAACTTATCTTAAGCAGGAAGCAGAAAATCAGTGTGTAGACATATAAATGGAAATTTTGGGAACACCACTTTGGTTTAACGTCGGGGAGGCAACTTGTGGCCTTCCAGGTGGTGTTGGACTGTGACTCCCATGAGCCCTAGCCAGCATAGCTAATGCTGAGGAATAATTGGGAGTTGCAGTCCAACAACATCTGGAGGGCCACAAATTACCCACCCCAGGTTTAACATATGAAATATGTATAAAGCCTATTCATTTAGCATTAATTTTAAAGACAAACTGGGCAGTATCCAACGGGGCCATTACCGCCAATGTCCTCCAACACAGATTGCATTGCGCAAGCAGCTTCCTTGCCGATTCCACTGAACAAGCAGGACGCACCACTTGCACAATGGAGATTTAATGTTTTTATAGAAAGCCCTGAAACGCACGGAAATGTTTATTTCTGGATCAGGATAGGCTGGCAAAGTTCCCTTATGTGAGCTCTGCTGACCCATTCCAGAAATGAACATTTCCACTTAGAATCATAGAACAGTAGAGTTGGAAGGGGCCTATAAGCCCATCGAGTCCAACCCCTTGCTCAATGCAGGAATCTACCTTAAAGCATCCCTGACAGATGGCTGTTCAGCTGCCTCTTGAATGCCTCTCCTGTAGGAGAGCCCACAACCTCCCTAGGTAATTAGTTCCATTGTCATACTGCTCTAACAGTCAAGAAGTTTTTCCTGATGTCAAGCTGGGATCTGGCTTCTTCTAACTTGAGCCCATTATTCCATGTCCTGCGCTCTGGGATGTTTGAGAAGAGATCTTGGCCCTCCTCTGTGTGACCTTTCAAGTTTTGAAGAGTGCTATCATGTCTCCTCTCAGTCTTCTCCAGGCTAAACACACCCAGTTCTTTATCCTCTCCTCATAGGGCTTTGTTTCCAGACCCCTTATTATCCTTGTTGCCCTCCTCTGAACCCCTTCTGAACTTAGTGCCAATTGTTTCAGAACTGCTAAATCTCCATTGCGCAACTGGTGTATCTCGCTTGTGGAATGAAATTGGCAAGGGTTCAATGGAACTGGTGTGTGTGTGTATGTGTATGTGCAATGCGCCATTGCAAACTGCCTATTGTCTGCTATGCAAGTCATGCAATCAGTTTGCAATGATTTCCTAGTTAAAGAAAATATCACCACACCATAGAATTGTTGGCACATTTCAAACCATACTCCCAACTCAAAATTAAGATCAAAACATTGAGTATTATGTACAAGCTGCTAATGAAGACCAAAAATATGCTCAGCTGGTGTATGGCTTTTTGTGTATTATTTGCTAATGTTATGACAGGTTTTTTTTAGATGATAAGACATTAGAATGTCAATGTGTTATAAGAAAGATTCTCTATGTGAAAATGAACTTGCGTTCATTGTAGATCCCAAGTCTGAGTTTTTGTACATATGTTCTTGAGTTAAGTTATTTATTGTTTTTATTTTGACTGTCAAACTATGTCAAGTCAAAACCTAACGTTATGTAGCATGCTTAACAAGGCAAGCATGCATGTAGTTAGGTTACCTTTACCTTAGAGGAGATTATTCTGTTTTCTGCAAACTTCTGAGGAACGTAATGGCCAAGCTGGGGAAAACGATTTGCAATATAAATAGTTCGGCTATCACTTTGATGTGGTGGGTCAAAACCCTGAAAAGGAGAAAAGATTGACTCGGGTTACATTAATAATCATAAATTATTTCTTCAGCATTTAATATACATAATGTTTTGTAAAACTTTATTGCATCCTAACAAGAACCTTGAGAAATCAGCTGAAAGGTAACAACTCCTTGTCCAAGGGCAGCCGGAGATCCTCACTGTCAGGCTTGGACCTGAAGACAGCTTTCATACATCTAACCCAACACTCTTTTCAATGCTTAGAGATTCTCAGCATTTTTAATAATTAATTTCCATGTCGTAATCAAAAGAAAAATGCTGAACTGGACATAAGGCAGCAGACTAGAAATTAGGAGTATCTACTACTATTCTGGAAACGCTTTTTACCATAATTTAAATTCATTGATCAATGTTATACTTTTAACCTTTACAATGGCTGCATTTGGACAACACATTAGTCAATGGTGGGTTGAGTAGCCAACTCACAGTTACTTATTTTGTGGGTACTCCCTACACAACATATTCCAACACAACTGTGGGTGGTTGGGGTTGGCATTGAGTGGACTAATAGTCAACCCAGCATTTGACTGACACAGATCCTGCCCCTCTCCCCACCCTCCCTCCTCCCTCAGTCCTCCCAGTTCTATCCCAGCAGCCTCTGCAAGTTGCACCAGTTGTAGCAGAGTGGCAGCCACTGCTTTGGTCGCTCTTGCCGCCTGCCTCTATGGGCTTGTGTTTTAACCCACTCACCACACGCCATTAACACACTCACCCCTCCACACAACACTTTAAACAACTGGCTTCGAGCTAAACAACTTGCAAGCCAGTTGTTTCTCTCAGTTGCTTATTTGGGCGGAATAGCATACCGTCAGTAGTTTGTGAGTGATGTGTTACCCTCCACGCAACACCATAAGCAACACAACTGACGATTGTTCCCCCACCCCAAGTTGCTTAATGTGTTGTCCGAATGCAGCCAATGTGTACTAGGAGCTTTGGACAACAGCAGTGAAAACAAATATGACTTTTTGCAAGTGCCAGAAAGTACCAAAATAACAGAAGGAAATAGCACCTACAGGCAGTCCAACTTAAGGGAAAATTACTGGTTTTTGGCCAAGGGACATAAAAAGCAGGAATCTGGGTGATGGTGCAGATGTATGTAGTAAATAGAAATGGAATCAGACTAAAAGGCAGAAATCAAAAGGCATTATTTGTGCAG
The DNA here is from genome assembly GCA_029215795.1 of Anniella stebbinsi. Taxonomy (NCBI): domain Eukaryota; kingdom Metazoa; phylum Chordata; class Lepidosauria; order Squamata; family Anniellidae; genus Anniella; species Anniella stebbinsi. The sequence goes on along the minus strand of JARDYH010000002.1, from coordinate 356,504,323 downwards.
ACTTGAAAGGAACAGTGAGGATTATAATAGGTTAAACACAGAAAATGAAACAGGAATTAGTCATGGGAGACTCACACATCCTTTGCCCAGACCTGATACTCTGAGCAATGCCAACCAACCCTTCAATTGCTAGCTTGGGGCAATATCCAATCGGTCCCTTCTGCATGTGGACAGCACTGCCAGTCCTGACTGCACACAGCTCCTACCACTTGCGTGATGCGATATAGCACTCCTGGGGGCAAGTCCTGGAACTGGGGAGGTCGCTGGAGCTTTGCCCCTTCCAGAAACAAGTATTTCTGCTTATTTCAGGGCTTGCCCCTGGACACGCTATATTGCGTTGCACAAGCAGTTGGGGCCGTGTGCAGACAGGGATTGGTGGGGCTGTCCGCACATGGAAAGGCCTGCTTGGATGCTTGCACTTGACTTCCTGCTCCTACATCTGCCAGAAACAATTTCTAGTAGCAGTAAGGGGGGGGGCCTGCCAAGAGAGAAAGCCCCCTCAGCTTGCTTGCATCAGTCATTGTTCTCACACAAAAACCTGCACATCCCACAGATACCTGGCTGACCATCTTTCACTGGCAACTGAAAATGATCCTGTTGTAAAACTATTGATTAGATTTGCACCCCACCCTTCGCCCAAGAAAATGGATCTCAGGGCAGTTAACTAGGGATGAAAACACACTTACTGCAACTCAGTTTTCCCCTTCCCCAATCCGCTGCAAGTCAGAGGCCTTGAGTGAGGGTCAGCCTCTCACTTTGCTAGGACACACTCCAAAGTGGCATGAAATCTACAGGATTTAGTGGGTTGTAGGAATATTCTTTCACTTTTCATGCTGGGCTTTGGAATCCTCACTGTTTCCAACCTTCCTGGGAGCATAGGGCCAAGTGAGAAAATAACTCCTCCTTCTGGAGCTTTAGAGATCTGCCCACCTCCTGGGCAGAGCTGCACCATTACCATCACATGGAAGACTAAAACCCAGCCTTATCTTGTCCATTTGATCCTACAGAGCGTTTCCCACAGATGCCATTGGTTGTTGTTGTTGGTGATAGGGAGGGGTGTGTGGAAAAGAATTTCAAGACCTATTAACCACATCCCCACTTCACGAGATTTTCCTTCCTGAGCCTCAGCTGCTAAAAGCAAGACTGGTGCTAAGAGGGCAAAGGGAAGCAAATTTTTCTCCCGCTCAGTTTCAGCTGGCAGCGCAAGAGCACTCTGTCTGAGATCATGTAAATCCCCTCCCGTTTCAGCCTTAGCTGCTTGGAGAAGGCAGCTCAAAGTAGACAAGACACTTTCTTACTCAAAAGTCAAGAAAAGTGATGAAACAGATTCAAGTTCACAGTCATTTTGGCTACTAAAACCTTGATTAGCCCATGGGCCAGCAGATTTCCTCTGACAGCTTCACTCAGGCAATATTTCTAATGGTTATTGAAAGCAGTCATAGGCAAGAGTTGAATCACCAGGATGCAACCAGTTTGTAGGAGTTTGCTATTTCATTGTCTTTGTAAAGCTATTAACTGCCTTGTGATTCCATTGGGAAAGAAAATGAAGGTCTGGACTGAATGAATACATAAATAATAGATTCAACCTATTACAAAAAACAGACACTCACATAGCCAGCAAGAGAAAAACAAGCAAGACATAGGAAAAACATGTCCCGGACAAATAAAGATGGAAACCGTGTCAGACAATCAATATGTAATGAACTGAATTCAAGCCTTTCTACTGAATTTAGGGTCTCCTCCCTCACAAAGCCCAAGGTAAGTAACATGAGGCATTTAAACACATTTCTCTATATCCAGCAATTGCATTTGTATATTGGCAGCAGGAGCAGCCACTAGGAACCAAAACTCACAGTGAGAACAGGCGTCTTACATACATATCAAGCTTGCATCAATGAAAACTTACATATAAGCACAAAATGATAAAAAGAATACCTCAAGCTGAGACTGCACCTTGTGGATTGTAATCCACAATTGCGATGTCTCTTCTAAGGGTGGAAGCCCAGCTGGGAGAAGAGTGGCAGAGTGGTAGTGTGGGAAGTGTAGATGATACATGGGAGGTAAGAGTTGAAGTAGAGCACTTGCAGGATGGATACTGGAAACAAAATGGCAGTACTGTAGAGAAACAACCCAGCGGTGCGTTTTTGGAACACGCCCCTCAGTAACATCTCAGCACATGTCATAACCACATCCACGGCAAAATGCTGGAAAGTTACAGTATCAAACACCCATAGCAGTTGATGTTTGCACTATTATTGAACACCTTGAAACATTAATCAATGAGAAAAGGTGCAAGAAGCAGGGGAGGTTTACAGGACAATGTGTGGAACCCCCATAAAATACTGTGAACAAAGCAAGCTGATGGCACTTCAAAAGTCTCATCTGGAAGAACTACTTAATGGACATTTTCACTCCTCATCTTCACAAGAAGTTAATTATATGACACAGTGACAAATTGTTAGGAGCTTTGTTCAAAATATGAATGGACTTCACGCTCAACTGTTTCACAAAACCAAGCTGTCAAGTGAGGAAAATGTCATCTGAACATTACCTAAGAAAGGGACCCCCCCCCCAAAAGATATTTCACACTTCTAAGTGGGGCAGAGTCAATTCACTGTAGACGGAAGTTGCTTACCCTAACAGTACGGCTTTGCAGTGTTTAATATTTCAGATTCCAAGCTATAAAGCAAGCAACACACTTTCGCAGTTTCCTCAGAGTAGATTCACCATTAAAATTTGACCACTGACGGCACATAAATTCTCCTCACAGTTCCTGAACCACTAGTTCTGCTAGTTTGTTCATAAGGAAATCCTAAGAAGAGTCAAAGGAACCAGGAACTAAGAAAAATCCAAGAAAGCTCTTACTGAATCATTACATCCCCAAAATCGGACAAGACTGGAAGACTTAATCAGGGCTAGTTTGGCATTCATGCTTCATCCTTTTTTCAAACATAAATGCACTTCATGCCTTTTTCAAGCATAAATGCACTTCATTTCCCGAATGGGTTCTCCAAAACCTTTTCAGTGGGAAAAGAAAAAGAAGTTTACATATAATAGAGGTTAGTTGCAATTATGCCACCTGCATTCTGCCAAGCAGAGATGACCTTACGTTTCCAAAAGTGCTTTGTCAGATCAGCTCAAGCTACTGTTACCTGCTGGCTCTCAAAATCTTCACGCAAGCAGTTAAAAGATTCTTGTGCTCTCTCTAAAAGGTATGGCTATAGAAGCAGAGTTAAAGGTACTTACAAATGCTGGGCTGTCGTTAAAAGGGACAATGGAACTGTTAGGAGAAATCAGGTCACTTAAGTCACTACTGAAAAATACAGACAAGATGTGACTTTTAGCCAAAGTTTTAAAAAGCATTTCTAGTACTCCAAGCTTTTAGGGTCACTACCCTTCCCCATCCAAAAAACCCGAAAGAAATAAGAATATTAGCAAAAGCAATTTCTACCTGCAAGTGCAGCCAATGAAAGGAATAAAGGATGTTTTGTTAACTTGTGAGAAGTCCTTCATAGCACTCCTGAGCAATATTCCAGCTCTCGTTAAAGAGTTCTTAAATTCCTAGTTTCATTTTAATTAAGTTCCTAACCTTCATGATTGAAGAGATGTATTTGTAAATGGGAAGGTATACTGTAATAAAGCTAAGAAGCAAAAACAAACTTACACTTGGTATCCACTGAGGTAACCCAAGATTTCTGTATTTGGGAGAACTGTATAAAAAGAATATTGTGGCATGCTTTTATGTAATAGCAAGTAAAACACTGTTGTGACATGTTTTATATACAGCCTCATATGCATTTTCTTGTATGCTCACCATGTTGTTTGTCTGGCCCTTAAACATTTTATCAATCCCGAGAGAGGGAGACGGAGAGGAAAAGAGAGAGAAAAGGGTTTCCATATTAAAGAACAATTTGGTAGATATACATGGAGAGCCATCAAACCCAATCCTGGAGGAGAAGGCATGCAATATAATTTCCCTACAGCCATTCAAAGTTCATCATTATGTAGGAGAGGTAAATCTAACCCCATCTCCATACGAAATGGGTTTACTGAACTGCTAGACATGCCTATAGTAAGTAGGTCTGTTCAGTATGCACAAATCTATTGGACTGCGAGGAGTAGCCGAGGAACCCCACTACTGTGTGCATGTATCCCTGGATCAGCATCACCACAACTATTCAAAGGCTACTCAGATGCAAAAGAAAGAATCCGTAATTAACAAACAAAAGGACCGTACCCTATTGTCTACTTTAAAAGTTACGCTTGTTCAGGTATCGACTCATCTGTCGCAACAGCTCCCAAGAACTTAAGTCTGAAAATGTATTGAGTCACATTTAGAAAGAGAAACCCACCTATGAAGAACTTTAAGCAGCTATTGTCTCGAGCTCACAAGACACTTGGCTTGCAAACTGCTTGAGGCAAACACTTTGTCCTTCAAATTGATTGATAAAAATGCGAAGTATGCACTTGGCAAGATATCCTAGTACAGAGGCATCCAAATGGGGCAGGGCACGTGTTTTTGAACTAATATCAACAACAGGAAGTCACCCTTGCACAAAAGCTACTTTATTTATTTATTTCTGAAATGTTAAGAGCTTGGTTTGAGGAAAGCATTGTAGAAAGTATTTAATTAACTACAGCAAAAGTGCTCCTAGACTCCAAGTAGATATTCCTGAGAAATATCCCTGCAGTCCAAATGCTTAGCACCAGGTAGGGACAAAATACTTCACTCCCAGTTTCCTGTTACAGGTTACATATGGAAACATCCACATCGGCCAGGAGGCATGCTCACAGATCCCAGATGAAGCAGTTAAGACCTAGAGAGCACCGGAACTACTCAAGTAAACTTACAGTACTTCATTTTTATTGTGAAAGACACATCAAATATATCTTTGTAAACGAACCTGAACCACATAGGCTAGAAAATTATCACTGATGGCAATGCCTTTTTAATAAGGGTTTGTCTAACTTGCACAGTTGTTGGAGATGTAATGCACCTAATACTTCCTTTATTCATATGTTTTGGTAATGCCCAGTAGTCACGTCCTTTGTGGGAGGAGATTATAATAAGGATAATCGTTGTTCTAAAACAATCTATAATATGGAACGATGTGCATGTCTTCTAAATTACCTACCAGGTTCTTGGAAGTTAACACATGGTCAGTGCAAATGGATCTTCAAAGCCAATATCACAGTTAAAAGACTTATATTATCACTTTGGAAGGATAAATGCTCATTTCCAATAATGCAATGGACTGAAGACTTTATAACTCTATCAACATTTGAACGGGTGTTGTATAGGCACAACTTACAAGTGGAAAAATATATGAATATTTGGTCTGCTTTTCTTGACACCTATGTATAAGCCTCGTCCTTTTTCCTTTTTTTATGAATGATATACTTGATGGAAAAAATGACGATATTGCTATGTATGTAACGTGGCTTTTCCCCCTTTTTTCCCTTTCTCTTTTTCACGACTCCTTTTTGTTCTGTTTTGTTATTATTCACAATAAAAGGGGAAAATCACTGATGGCAATGTTTAACAGGCATCATGTATGGCACTGTGGACATTTCTTTCAAATATATCACAATTGGCTCCAACTACCAGTTATCCTTGGGACTGGAGAGCTGAAGGGAACCACACTCAAGGCTCTGCCATCAATTGGGGGATCAGGAGCACTTTGGAGGCTGCACCCCTGCCACCCAGAACATTAAGCCAAGGCGGAGATCAGCCTGGCCTTATCCAATGGCCAAACAGCATCAGCTGTAGGGAGCTTGTGTGTGTGTGTGTGTGTGTGTGTGTGTGTGTGAGAGAGAGAGAGAGAGAGAGAGAGAGAGAGATATTACAATTTATTGTAAGCAACTATGAGGATCATTCAATCAAAAGGAGGGCTATAAACAAACATTTCAGCTAAACAGATCCTCATGAAGATTTTGGATAAATATGAGATGTTTTCTCTTTCAGTCATATTTTGTTGCTGTATGGCAAATCCAAGCTCCTGGACACAGTAACAAACACATCTGACAAGGTGTGGCACATTAAGGGTGAAAAATCTAGGCAGAAGAACATGTTCCTCAGGTAGATAACCAGTTTGCCAAGAAATGATCCATTCAGTTTGAGAAGAATGGTTCTCTCTAGTTTGGGCTGACCTCTTTGCAATTCTGCTTAGAATTTCTCATGACTATCAGATTTTACTTCTCATCTAGTCCTGCTCCAGAGTGATACAGTGATCTCCAGCAGAGCACTGCAGACTGTTCCATGGTTTATATTGCAAGTAACACCACTGCAAAATGTGTGTGTGCATGCACATGTGCATATAATGTAATACACAATAAGTACATAGTAAGTACATAGTAGGCATATTGACTTGCCATAACAGTTGTCCACTATTGTGCTATATAATTCAAAGATGTGTTGTGACCCCCCCACAGAGAAAACATCATAAGGTTATTCAGGAAAGTTTGCTTCACGAGTCTGTATATATATTACTATCTCATCCCTGCAAAGAGGACTGTGCTCAGTTATTTGTGCCAATGTGGCTTCAGATACAAAAATCAACTTCACTCTATTGAAAATTGGCACTAAAAGGGGTTTTTGATGCAGAAAAGCTGATTGACTGAATAATATGCTTGGAAAATTCTCAATTGCATTTAATGACTTAACAAAGGCAGACTTGTAAGGCCACTTGAAGAGGTTTTGTTCCCAGATAAACATCTATTCTATACAGTTATTTTTGTAAATTTATTTTTCAAACATATACTTTGCCTTGTAAAACAGGAATAAGGAATGAATAAAGAATGTAACTCCCATTGTTGTTGCTGTTATTTTAAAAGCGGTGCTTCCAGACTAAGCAGACAGCGAACTGAATATAAACTAAATGTTTCTAGAACAGTGTTCACTTCTGGGTGAAAGATGAAATCAGAAACTGAGAGTACCAACGAAAGGGCAAGCAAAATGAGGAAAGATTTGTCAATTGAACATTTGTAACATGACTGAAGAAAAGCCTGTAACCTGATCTCTATAACACAACAACCCACGTTGGGTTGTCACCCTTGGGTTGTTTCAGAATGGCTTGTTGTGTTGTCCAAACCCGGTACAATGGCTTCAGCATTGGTTGTTAACCACACATAAGCCACCCTGAGAATCCATGACTTGTTGTTTGGTTGTTCAGGGTGGCTTGTTCTCAGGGTGGCTTGCTGTGATGTGTGAACCCAGCAGTGTGGGTTCTGCATGGCTTGTTTGGAAGAGAAACAGAGTTGACTTGCAAGAGCGGCAAAAAATCTGACCTCACAGTGTCCAATGCTAGCTTGGTGTTTCATTTGACAGCAACTGGCTTTATCCCCTTGTGAACCCTGTTAGCACAGCTATGCATGCTTGACTTACCGCTGGGTAATCGCAAGCAGCGCCAATTCAGGGCCATGGTATTCATGTGGGAGGATTTAAGCAATTTTCATGCCCAAAAGTAAAGAAAAAATTCTTTAAAAAAATAATTAAAACTGTTGTCTTTAAAAAAAACAACAACACAGCCCACCTGGGGGGGGGAGGATTTCAGCATGAAAACAAGGGGGAGGGGAATGTATCCCCTCTCAATGGTCTCAAATTGGGGCCACACACACTTACCCTGAGGTAAGTCAAACACACATAGCTGTGCTAGGAACGTCACTTGTTCACGGCTGCAACGAGCAGCCAAGGAGTCTTTTTTAAAAAAGTGTTAAAGTAAACAAATAAAACCCTCAGCCACCTCATCCTAAAAAGAAAAGAAATAAAACCCTCAGCCACCTCATCTTAAAATGTAAGGTAAGCCCTGATCCGCTCCACTCTGAAGATATGGCACTTCATCATGAGGTGTCCCACATAGGCCCCTGGCATACACCCTGGGAGCGAGTGGGACGACAGAAAGGGAAACAAACCATGGCAAGCCAGTGAGCACCTCGTCAGCTGTCAGCAGCTGTGTGGCTTAAAGAGTGATTAACCAACCTACCATGGCTTGTTTTCAGCATGGCTTATCGTGATATGTGAACTGGCCCAATTTCTGTGTGCAATCAAGATACAAAGTAGCTTTCCCACCCCGCATCACACAATCTAAGGCACTCTTACTCACACACAGAAAAGTCAGCTCAGCACAACATGAACCAGAGTGTAAAATGAAGGAACATGTTTCAGGGGTTGTTAAAAACCAGCCTGATTCTCAAATGGCTCTAACTTATGTGATGCTCCAATTACATGTTACTGTAAAGCTCTAGAGACCACAAGCCACTGGGAATTGATGGAGCCAAGCCAGGGATATCCTCTATTCAACAGCAGCAGCCAGAACCCTCACCATCTGTTACACATAAATGATGTAACAATGCCAGAATCTCTAATAGAAAGGCTGATTAGAATTACTGCATATTAACAGGAAAATTCCAAGAATTTGATAGATGTTTCAAAAAGAATCTCAATTATAGTTTTAAGTTCAAATTTCAGAGAGTATAAAAGACACAATAATAAGGATGGTGCAAAAGAGCAGAGCCTACTTATATTTAGAAAAATCACTACGTGTGTGTTTTGGTGCCACATGACACTAAACACAGAAGAGCCGCTCTGTTACGATTAGTGGTTTTGCAGAGAAAGAGCAGTTAAACCACACTGAACCAAACATGGGAGTCAAACTTTTTAAAATATGAGCAAAGCTTTGAACACAAATGATCTTGAAATTAGAAAAGTCTTGGGCAGCTGAAAAGAAGCATTTATTATGCAGTGATCTCAAGGCATTTTAGTTACAGCACCATAGCCATGCTAAATTGCTGTAGCAAAAAACACAATTTGTGACCAATTGATTTTGGCATCAGTTGATAGGCTAGAGCCAATATCATAACATGCATGAAGTTGAAAGGGGAGACACTGGCTGAATTCGGACAACATGATAGTCAATTACACAACATGGTAATAAATAATCAACCGTGGTGTGGATTAGGATCAGTGATGAGTTGACTATGGCAGCATTCGGATGACATGATAGTCAATACAACTGACGGTTGTTTCCCCCACCCCAGTTGCTTAATGTGTCGTCCGTATTCATCCAGTGGCTATCAAGAGCTGCTACAGTAGCCCAAAAATGGAGGAACTGCAAGCCCTCCCTCCCAATTCACTCACTCCATGCTTTCTCCCACCCCTGCAAATCCCCTCCTATCTGCTTCCCCAATAGAAAGACTAAAGAGGACATTTGAGCTGGCTTTGGTAGCTAGCCACAAATTTGTGATCATAGACTCTGCCTCTGCCCGAGACTCAGAACCCAGACAGGATCGAGATTCTTATGTCACACAGGGGCTTCAGAGTTGCTCTGAAGCACTGAGAGTCTGCTTCAAAGCACCTCCAAAGCCCAGTGTGATTGCAGGAATAACCCCTCCCCTCCACACATCCTTCTTCCAGGCTCAGAAATGCCTCAAGCTCAGTCATGACATGCTTTAGAGCTGCTCAAAAGTCACTGTTTTCATACGTCCCCAAACTCAACATGAGGCAAGAGACAAGTCCTGCTCACCAGGTTAACAGTTATAGTTCCCATTGGCAATCTGACAAGCACATTGGAGTTCCCTGAGCTCCAATACATTTTTTACCCCAAACATACGTTTATCTGCCAACTCCCCATAATTCAGTGCCCCCCCCAACCCAACGTTTCTAGTTGCCTCGCTCAGGCTATAATCTAGACAACCAGCGGCTCCCAGTTTTCACTCAACCAGCTTTCCCTTTTCTTCAGGCTTTGTGGAAGGTGCTCTGTTGTCCTGATTGTTCCTCAAGCTTGAAAGAGGCTGGAGAACAAAAGCAGCTGGCCACACAGCCACAAATCAGTACTGAGATTAGCCAGCCTATCTCCATCCTGGGTGAATAAGTCAGTTTTAAACAACAACACATTGAGATTTCCATAAGGCTGAGCACACTTAAACCATAACTCTATTAAAATTGATACACACACAAACAGAGACTGCTTTTCTGTGCAAAGAATCATGTGGAAAATATCTGATCTATGAAGTTTAGCATCTTTTAAATGATGAGTCTGCATGTAACAATAAGACAGGGTTCTGTCTCTCACCTGACAAGCCAGAGTCCTAACACAACCACAAACCTGGGTTAAGACTCTAGATTGTCAGTGGAGAGACAAGCCAGAATTCTGGGTTTGTCACCTCATAGTTTAGCGAATCACAAGCAGAAGGTCTGTGATTTAGCCAGCACACTGCCTGGTTTCAATAACACATGAACTGGGCCAATAAATACTTATGTCAAACTGGGGCAATGAATTGTGTATTGTTATTATAATGGTCTCCCTAATGGACCCAGGGACTAGCAAACCACATGTGCAAAAATTCCAGAAATGGCATCTAACATCTCACCTAGATTATCTACGGAACCCATATGGGTAAACTTGTACTCCTTTTATGTGCACCAACTATCTATGCATTGCAATGTATTCAGTTTTCAAAGTTATGAATATTTAAGATACTGCCAAACATGAACCTGATTCATCCTGTGGTATTTTTGTACCTGCCAGACAAGCTGTGTATGTGTTAAATCTTTTAGATGCCGGAATATTTGGACTCTTTGGACCAAGTCAACCTGATTTCAAATCTGTGCTCACCTATGAAGCTCACTAAATGGCCTTGGGTCAGCTGCTCTCTCAGCGAAATCAACCTCACAGGGATTATGAGTGGATATCCTATTCACTAATCAGATATTTTATTCTGGGTGTAGAGCAGTATATAAACCTTATAAATAAATTGTAAATTAATGGTATAACAACATATATGTCAGCCAAGCACTCTAGGTGAAGAGGATACAATTGTAGGAAATAATAAAAATTGAATTTGGGAGGAAGTAGTTGAAATCCTAGTGAAATTGCTGGATATAGAACCAGAAATAATAATAATAATAATAATAATAATAATAATAATAATATAATAATAATTTTTATTTCTTACCCACCTCTCCCTTTGGATCAAGGCGGGGAACAATATTAGTACAACACTACAATATAAATCAAATGCATAAATCTAATTAAAAGAGCATATAAAACCAATACAATACTAAAATAACAATCAGACCATCTTAAAATTCTTAGGTTTAAAATTCATCTGGGTACGCCTGCTGGAAGAGACTAGTCTTTATAGCTCTCTTAAACTCAGAGAGTGTTAAGTTGACGAATCTCCTCCGGCAGGTCATTCCAGTCTGGAGGCGGCAGAAGAAAAGGTCCTCTGAGTAACAGTTGTCAGCCTAGTTTTGGCTGACTGAAGTAAGTACTCCCCAGAGGACCTGAGTGTGTGGGGCAGATTGTATGGGGGAAGGTGATCCCACAGGTAACCTGAACCCAAACCATGTAGGGCTTTAAAGATAATAACCAACACTTTGTACTTCGCCCGGAAACTAATTGGCAGCCAGTGAAGTGATTTTAATGTTGGTGGCAGTCTATAGAAGATTGTTGAATCAGATAGATCAGGAGTTAAGGGAACCGCCTGAAAACCTGGAATAAATGAGGTCAGCTCCCAATGCTCCCATTCAGTAAGGAAGTTCCACATGCAGAAGCAGTGAGCCTATCTACACTACTGTTTAAAACGGTTTATACCAGTTTTAAACTGGTTAATAACCGGTTTAAAACTGTTATAAACTGTTTTAAAACAGTAATGTAGATAGGCTCAGTCTCACATATGCACTGCCCCTTTGGATGTAGCATGTATCTGGATATGCATTTGCACACTCATCTAGGCAAACTGAACTCAGTGAGCATGAGGATGTATATCTCAACCCAAGACTGCTACCTGCACATGACTAGAGCTGGATTAAGGCCATTGATGTGATGTGTGTGTGTGTGTGTGGGGGGGGGGATCCGTTCTAAAATGTGCTTTAAAAAAATAGATGCAAACCTAATTGGGGAGTTTCAAAGTTGTAATTAACTTTTTTTCAGGTGATGATCTGTAGGACGCATTCATCAATCCTCCTCTCCCATCATCTATCTGTAAACATGGGAGGTGGAGTAAGCAGGGGAGGGCAATTAAAACCAAAGGTACCACACAATCTAAATACACAATAGTCTAATTCCAAATTGATTTAGAAGATCAAACATTTTCCCCACATCCACATCACTGACCAAGGCAGATAACTCAAGAGTGGAAATTGTACCGTGCTAGATGTTAAGAACACTAACAATTGATTAAAAATAATTTCCAAAATCTACAGTTAGGTAATACCTTTACTAGAAACAGCCAAAATGTTCCAAGAGTGTGCAACCTTTCACGTTCTCCAGAACTCTTCCTCAAGCTAAATGTTACAAAAAGCCACCCAAAAGTACAAAGATGAGGCCACATATTGTGGCCATGAAGTTTGCAGTTTATTCTTAGTTAGAATCCTAATGCAATTTGAAGCAAGCACATGCAGTTTGAATCCTAGATGCAGTTTGAAGCACATAGTTTGAATCCTAATGCAGTTTGAAGCAAGCGTATACATAAACTTGAACAAAACCCAAAATAAACCCGACCTGTAGTATCCCCAATTCTCCACCATATGAAGCTATGCTGCAGTGTCATACTTGCATTTTATGAGATCTACTTCAGATCCATTTGCAAGTTTCAAAACTGACTTTTGCTAACATAGTATTATTGAATTTGATTACTGCTTTTTTCCAACCTGGATGGATATTTCTACACAAACAGCTGCACCTAGCATGTTATGCAACTCTCCACGACTTCACTCAGACTAGTGCACTGTACTGGTTCCTTCGCTGTTGATAAGCAACACTGAATTTCATTTACATAGCACTCCTAATCTCTTGGTCATCCTCACAATAGTCCAGTTAGGTCACTATTATTCCAGTGAAGAGAAGGTGAACTATGGCTGAGATACAGTTTCTTATCTAGGTCTACACTCAAGGAAACATTTGAAATCAAGAACTTAAAGTCCATACCAGGTTTTCCATTCAATGAATCTGTATCAGCTCTCAGATGAATCTAAGGAAACCAACAGCAGCAATCCCCTTACAATGCTCAAAATATCTTTGCCACAATGGCTGTTTTTATAAAAACAACCTATCTGACTCTCTCCCAGTCCTTCTACTAATGCTTCAGCACCTGAAGGAATTTGAATGGTTTCCTCCTTTACTTATTTCTAACTCTCCATTATATTAGATTATAAAATCCAATTATGCTACTCTTATGTACTGCATTTTTAAAAATACACACTTTTAACAGCTCTAGAATTAATTTCAATGAAAGGTGGTATACAAATTTTCTTCAGAATAATCCTTACAGTTCCTTTCTGTTCTGGGGATTATTAGAATTACTAAAGCAAACAGTGGTTATTCTAAATTGAATATTGAAAATATATATATTTTTAGATTTTTGTCGTGACAAATTCCTTTGTATCCTGACATTTTATCTCAGATTTCTGCATAGATGAGAACATTAAAACTATATAAGGCAGTTTTGGACCAGATGCAGAAGAACAAACTAAAGCTTAATGCAGATAAAATGAGGGTGCTCTTGGTTGAGGGATTTGGCAATCCTGGAAGTGGTCTGCAATCTGCAGATTCACAGTTCTAGACTATTCCTGAATGAACACAGGTGGGGGTCAAAGTGCCTTTTACCAACTTCATCTGTTAAGACAGATGCACCCTTATGTGAAGTCAGACCAAGGGCCAATCCTTGGACTATTACAACACACTCTAAATTGAGTTGCCCATGAAGATAGTTCAGAAACTTCAATTTGCACAGACCAAGACCAGGACTAGGAGATTGAAATCTATTACTCTGATCCTTTACTAACTGCACTGGAAGCCAATTTGTTTCTCAACTTAATTCAAGATACTGGCTTTGAACTTTAAACCCATACACAGTCTAGGACCAGCATATCTCTGAATCAGGCTCTCTCATACAAGCTATCTGAGAAATCTACTCCACTACGGATGCTGTCCTCTGTATCATCTAGCTGCCAAAGGTGTGACAGGTGGAGATGAGGGGGCCAAAGAGGCATGCTTGGCTTTGTCACTGCCCACTGTACTATTATTTTGTTCTTTACTGTTGTTATTTGTTGTTTTATTTTATTAACTATGAGCTGCCTTGAGTACCTTTGATGTAGGAAGGCATATATACACACACAAATATAAATGCTGGATTAAATTGTAGATATTGTAGTGTTGCTGCCATAAAAACAGTATGTAGACTTTTGAACAGCTGTAACTTATCACCCTTAGTTAATTTATCATTCACTAAATTAGACTGAATAAAACCCAACACTATAAAGGGAAACACCTGCTTCCTTACTGCTTGCAGATTTTGATGTCTGTTAAGTTTGCAAATCTGTGCACTTGTTATTCTGTTTGGGCGTAGCAATAGCAGCTTTTCACTTGTTTATACACTGCAATGGAAGCAAAGAGCTCTTTAAATTATTCTTTCAGAGAACAGTGTGACACTAGAATCAGCTTCTTTTCAAGGTCATGAATGCTAATTAAGTTAGTTGCGCAAGGCATAGTGCTCTGGCCAAAATCAGCTATTCTTTCCCATAAAAAATATAATTATTTTGAGGCTCCATACACTTCCAGCTGCCTGGAAAATTTCTGCTTGCCCCAGCTTACCCAACCCCAATCACAAGCACACTGCAATCAGAATCTATCATATAGCACGAACAAGACATGGCCAAGCATTTCTCTGTACATGGCCATAGGAATGTCTATCTTAGTCATAAGCAGAAAGTTCACAAGGATGAGCTTCGTATCTGTTTTTCCAACAGCATTGCAATTATGTCCTTCAACAAGAAGAATCTGCAACAAAATGTTGCAGTGTATCTCTACCTTCCAACAGGAGTCATGCTCCTGTTCAAGCTTCTGGCAAGCCACACTCTCCTCCAGGATACCCCATCCCATTCCCCAGATAAGTTCTCTTTCCAACTGATACAACATTCTTCGTCTACAGAATATGCTCATTCTTCCATGGACTGTTTATTTTGGAGGGCTGCTCTCCAAGGATGTTTAAAAAAAGACTTTTTATGGACTTTCTCAAATCTCAGGGTTCCCTCAATGATGCTGATCCCTCCCTGTTGTTTCTCTGTGGCCCCGTTTTGGGCTCAATTTGTCAGCATTTGTAAGCTGAGTTCACTGTTAAGTGGGAGTGACAGGGAAATCTCATAATTCCACTTCTCAGACAAAAAGTAGTACTACCCAATGATGCTTGAATTGGAAAAATAGATTAATTTGCATGAGGCTACTTTCATAGGAAATTGTTCAGTTTGAAATTGAAAATTTTCCAATACAAATTAGGTTCATTTGCATAGGGTCATATACATTAGAAAATGTTTGAAACCCTAGAGCAGGGGCGAGCAACTTATGCCCCCCCAGATGTTTTGGCCTACAAGTCCCATCATCCCTCACCATTGGCTAGGCTAGCTAAAGCTGATGGGAGCCATAGGCCAAATCATTTGGAGGGTTATAAGTTGCCCACCGCTGCCTAGAGGGATCTAATAAAGCATGCTCATTTTACTTCTATTTAGTAAAAAAAAATTAAGCTAATAAAATGTACCCCATGTTAATTTTTTGTCCCTATATACCAGAAATATTTGAGGAGAAAAACTAAAGATCGCTTAATGTGATTTAAAAGTTATATTATGCAGAAATGTCTTTACATATTTACAGGTATTCCAATAAACAATAGCATGTACTTCCTTACATTGTTTCGCTTTAAGGGGAAAACCCCCAAATGTACTGAAACCTAGTCACACTAATTTTAGCAATCCTAAGAAATGTGTATGATATGCTGACAATAATAACTCATTGATTTCAATAGTTGTTCAGACCTCTTCCACTAACGTTGTTGGGGCACCTTCAACTTTGCTGTCACTTTTTATTAATTCCATTTCACTCTGAGACGTACATGCATTTTGATGACATATAGGTATGCTAGGGATCACCTGAAAACACATTAGTTACGGCTTTGGAACTGATAAACTTGCCTAATATTGCAATAGGCATACATTCATTTTTTATTAATGAACTTATAAAACCGAGAATTTTCCATCCCACATCACTCATGCGATCGAAATGGCACACAAAACAATGCAGCTTTAAAAAAATGAAACCATGAACAATGAAACCTGCTACTGGCGCTTAAAATTTCATTCAAGGTCTAAGCACTGAATGTGACCTCGCTTCCACACTCTTGGCAATTGTTATTATTAAGCCTTGGGTTTGGCTTTCAACACACTCTGGGCACAGCCCAGAAACAATTATGTTTGGCTGTCTGCATTAGCAGGGAGAAGAGACAGCACATCGTTGGCAGATTCACATAACCAGGATTAAACACCGCAGGGCTTTGTGCAACAGCCAATACTGCTGGGACTAGTGGAGGAAACAGAACAGCTCTTGGCTTCAGTAGGGCACCATGTTCATACAGCTCGATGCCCCATGCTATGGTAACAGTGCATCCCATCAGTCAAACCAGACTACGGGCCATATGGTGTCTGGTCTGGACTCCAGGTACGTCTGAAATTTGCTTGGGCAGAAATATCTACTTGCCTTTAATAATTTTTTGTCAATTATATCTAAGTTTAAATTGTGTGCATCATTGTGCTACAACACCTCCATCAACTTCAATATACCCTATTTCCAAATCATCACTGCTTCTGTTATCCAGCATTTTCCAACATAATAAAAAACTAGACCGGCTCAGTTTACATCTTTCTTACAAATCCAAGGCATTCAAGTTAACATTCTTCCCACGTTGTTTTGACCAAGTAGGCTACTCACACCTTGTCTCTGTTGGTAGCTGTCTCATTCACATTTAGGAAAGTTTCATTCCCACACCCTTGGAGTTTCTATAATTCCTTGTGTAACCTCAAACTTATGACTACTTTAAATGCAAAGGTCTTGACTACCATGCCTTTCATCATCAGTAACATGATGAACTCAATCACCTGTCAAAGGTAAGAGCATATGGTGCTTTTGCACTGCAAATGCTTTACTTACACTACCCTTGTTCAAGCACTATAGCATGCTATTCCGTCCCCAGATCAGGAAAGGTGTAACCAGCTACAAAAGGGGGAAAAAGGAAGGGGGGGGGGAAAGGAAGGGGCACCCTGGCCCTGAAAGAGTAACTGCGCTGTTCTTTTAGAAATGAATATCTCAAGAGAGATGCGCCCTCCCGAACTAAAAACACACACCCAAATTACAGCATGCCTTCTTACTGTTGAGACATGCTATTTTTTAAAAAAAACTTTATATTCTGCTTTTCCACAAAGAGTGCCCAGTGTAGCTACTATTATTAAAAACTGAATGCTTCAACATTCCGTTTTATTCTTGTTTTTCTGAATCATAATGGGAGGCTCACCTCACTCTGAGACCCAAAAAAGTTTGCACTAGGCTATAGAGAGTAAAACAAATATGTGTTAGAGAAGTCTATCACAGAACTTTCTATGGGAGTCAGTGTTCTGAGCATGACCAATGACTGGAAAGTAAAGGCCAGAGCAGTAAATTGCACAGAGTTGCAGCAAGCATCTGTGGTTGGGTGCCTGGCATAGGTGTGCACAAGGGGTGTGCCAGGTGTGCCTAGGCACACCCTAATGTCTCAATAAGTGCTGAATTGAGGGGGCCTTTGAGTGGGGATCCAGGTGCAGCAGGAATGGCCCTCTGGCTGCTCCGCCACCGCACCGAAGAACCGCTGCCTCCAAGAGAGCATCATTGCTCCTGGCAGCAGGAATGAAAAAGCCAGTGTCATCAAAAAGCCCCACCAATGCAAGGGCTTGAGGAGCGTCTCCTCATTCCCCCCCACACTCCTGCAACAGCCCTTCCATGGTTACAGGCAAGCCAAAAGCAGAGTAGGGCATCAGTGTCTACAGTGTTTAATAAATAAATGAATAAAAATAATATTCTTTATGACTTAATATTCAATAAATGTTCATCTTTAAAAAATAGTAATTCCTGGGTGTACACACTAACAAAATGTGCTGCGTACACCTATGGTACCTTAAGCCAGAGATGGGCAGACTTTAGGATTGTAGAATCTACTTTACTATTTACTGAAACTCCAAGATCCACCAACTGGATATTTCTAAGACCAGGAATTTGTTTTGAGTATCAGAACTGAATAGAGCTTTCACACAAGAATCCACTGTGGGGATACCTAGAGCTTTCTTCATATCAGCAGTATAACTTAGGGATGGTCAAGTTTTTGTTGCTATTGTTAAACATATGGAAGTAAAAAAAAATCCTTGCTGACTTACTGCAAATCACTCAGAGATCTACCAGCAGATTCAGATCTACTTTCTGCTTGCCGCTGCTTTAGACTCACATGAGCCTAAGCTATTTCTCACAGCCCATTAGCTTCTCTCTCATGGCATGTATGCCCCAACTCACCAGTTCAGGATTATTGTATTTAGAAGCTATGAAGAGTTAAGTTATATTCTGGAAGCAAATGTAGTTAGCATTTATGTATGTGAAATACACACACATAACTCTGACAGGGTAATAAAGCAGTCAAGATAAATAAACCTAAGAATTTCTAACAGTATATCAAACAAAATCCATTTTAGACAGATTAGCAGGCCTCATGGCAACTGAACAAAGCCCAGTGATAAAGCAAGTTAATTTTGGCACAGTATGATTCCAGCACCAAACCAAACCAATAAAGTGTCATTAAACTGACAATCAATATATGTTGTAGCTCCAATAGAAGTGAAAAACGTACACATACACCAATTTGTGAAAAGCTGGTTCTCCTTTTTAATACAATTATCAATATTCCTAGAATATTTCTAAGTAAAATTCGTTACAAGCTATTTTAATCTTGCTGTAAATGCTAAAGCATGTACATAACGTAAATGTAATCAATTGGAAAACAAACAGGCTGTAAGAACTGAATGGAAGCATCGCTATGAGAGACTTGTAACATTTCTCCTCATTCACTGTGTAGCGATCTATAAATTATAAGTGCTTTAAGTGCTGTTGTTGTTTACTTTATGGATGACTTATAAAGAGGCAGTTAATATCAATGGATGTTTATGTCTCTTGTGAATGAGCGGCAGATTCACTATCTCAGTTACTGTAATTTGCATTATATCATTGCCATGTGAGAGTGCAACTCATTTGGAGAAAACTCCCCTCAAGTTGCTACTTTTCCCAAGGCTTTTACTGTAAGAAGCAGGAAGGATGTGGTTGTATTTTGAATCACAATTACTACTTATTTTCTTGCAACCGTTTTCATGAGTCTTGGTATTGAGAAATAAGGTGGAGGTGGTAGCTAGAACAAGATTAAGCAAACTTCAAAACTGCTGAAAGTCATATTCAAATCCTTACGAACTTCACCTGCAGACCAGACCAATTTTACTCCAAAACTTGATTAAAATATTGCCATTTCCCAAAAAGTGAAGCCCTCCTCTTAAGTTAAGTGATCAGGGATGCTTCCATTCAGGACTTTATTATAAAATGCCATTGTTATTCATCACACTCACATTCTTGGATCAAATCTTAATTGTTTTTAATTGTAAGTCTTGGCAAAAAAGCCATTAACTTCCGTTCAATTGCAAGCACACAGTATCAGTCCAAGAACTATACGCTTGGATCTAAGCTCCAGTCAAGAAAGAGAGGAATTTTCAATTAAATGTCCATTCTCTGGAAGGATGACCAGACCACTATGTAAGTGCTCTGACACTCCCCCCCCCCCAAACAGTATTGCAAAATAGTGTACTTTTCACAAAAGCCCTCAGGTTTGCAATCATCCTGGCAACTTCCTTCTTTCAACTCCTCAGGGGCTGCCAACCAAACTTCCCTCCCTATTTCACTCACCTGCCATCAGTAAACTGACAAAGTGCTTAGATTTGGAGGCAGGGGATTGCACCTGTGGGGCAACAACAGCAAACAACAATCTCCGGAGGAGATTCGACAAATAAGCAGTCTTCTTGAATTTAAGAGAGCAGTGAGGACTGATCTCTTCCAGCAGTTGAATTTTAAGATGTTTTTTAAATAATGCATTAGTTTTATTTGTTTTAATGTTTTATCTATTTTATGGTCTTTGTATCTATATTTATTGTTGTTCCCTGCCTCGATCCAGAGGGAGAGGTGGGTTAGAAATAAATATATTATTATTATTATTATTATTATTATTATAAAAGGAAGAACAGAATGCAGGATGGAAGCCTCACAGAATACACGAGAACAGATAACTAATCTAATCCCCAGCAGGGCAAACCTAGATTTGTCACACAACTATCCTCAACAGGAAGCTGCACCTGTATTTTCAAACATGGGTGTGTCACATTCACACTCTGGGCATTCTGAGAAGCTTGTTAAAAAAAAGCCATTTTCAACATATGCCTGACAACTTATCCTGGCAGAGGAGTCTTCACGAAAATTGAGACACCGCTACAAATTGAAACGTGGTGCCAAAACAGGGAAAGAGGAGGACTTGGCCCACTTGACAGATGTTGAGATTGAAAGCAGACATCGGGAAGGGGGGGGAGAGAGGGTTACCCCAAATCTTCCCTTCGCCATTAAAAAAAATCACAAGCCTGGGGAAGGGGGTTGAAGGGGGGGTTAGCAAGAAACACATGGGGAGGAGGGGAAAAGACATCGGAGAGGGGGGGGGGGAGAGAGAAAAGCTTGACGATGGTGAAGGAACAAGCGTCTAACTGCACAAAGGTTTTATTTGTTTTTAATGTTTTGTCTATTTTATGGTCTTTGTGTTTATATTTATTGTTGTTCCCCGCCTCGATCCAGAGAGAGAGGCAGGTTAGAAATAAAATTATTATTATTATTATTATTATTATTATTATTATTACTAAGGTGGGAGTCGGGTGAGATGAGTTTCCTCAGAGCCCTGCGGGCGGAGAGAGAAAAGTTGAGGCGGAAAAGAGGAGACCCTCACCGACCCACCCACCGACCCCCGGTCTCCACCCACATTAGGAGGGGGCGAAACTCCCTCCGGGCGCGAGAAAAGCCCCGAGCGACCCCCACACGCAGCCTCCGCCTACCAGCTGCTGTCGGATCCACCGCAACATCCCCTCGACCCGCCGGTGGCTCCCAGCGCCCTGCCGCGGGCGAGGTCTTCCTCCCACTCCCCCGGTCGCTTGAAACGAAAAATTGCCGCCGTTCAGTCAGTCGCCCCGATAACGCCGCTGCTGCTGCTGCTGCTGCTGCAGTCGCCGCCCTCTTCCGCTGCTCCCGCTCCCCATCAGCGCAGGGGCCGGGCGCTTCCCTTTAGCTGCAGCGCGGAAGTCCCTCGGCCGCCGGCAGCGGCAACCGCCGCCGCCACACCGCGGGGCCCCGGACCTGCCGCGGCTGCATGCCAGCCGCCATCATGGCCTCCGCTGACGCCTCCCAAGAAGGCCCCGTCACTAGGGGGTCTCCCCGCGGTCCGGACCGCCTCCAGGAAGTGACGGAGGGAGGGAGGCAGGCTCGAGAGGGGCGGATACGGACCTGGGTGTGGGGTAGGCGGGGGAGGGGGGGGTTGCCGCTGGTGGTGGCGGAAGCACCTGTGTGAGTGAGAGAGAGAGAGAGAGTGTGTGAAAAAAAAAGAGCTTTCACTAAAGGAGCACTGGCTGGGGATGATGGGGGTTGTAGTCCACACGCAGCGGGAGGGGGGCGCTTTTTGAAGGGGGTAGGTGGGGCCAGGCGTGCTCCTGTGGCGGGAAGAGGGTGCTAAGCGTTCTGAGGTAGCACAGAGAGGACTGTACCGCTCTACGCCACAGCTGGGGAGAGGATGGTGCCATATATATATATATATATATAATATATATATATATGGTATACTCTGTTTATTTGTTATGTTAAACTTTTGGGGCGACCATATGAAAAGGGGGGACAGGGCTCCTGTATCTTTAACCGTTATACAGAAAAGGGGATTTCTGCAGGTGTCATTTGTAGGCACGCAGCCCTTGGTGAAATTCCTCTCTTCATCACAGCAGTTAAAGCTGCAGGAGCCCTGCCCTCTTTTGCATCTGGTCACTCTAAGTGTAGCTCCTGCAGCGTTAACTGTTGCGATGAAGAGGGAATTTCACCAGGTGCTGCATGCCTACAAATGACACCTGCTGAAATTCCCCTTTCAATACAACTGTGAAAGATGGAGGAGCCCTGTCCTCCTTTCCATAGGGTCACCCTAATACTGACCCAAAGCCGATTTCTCTGGTGGATCACAACCATTAAAACCATTAAAGATGACACAATAGAATAAAATATAAAAGCTTAAAACTACAGTATAAAAAATAAAATAAAACCAAATAAAAGCTAGCAGCAGTTGCAAAGGTTAAATTACAATAAGAGCACAACAAAAAAAACTGAAATGCGTGGAAAAGTCTTCACCTGGTGCAAAAAAGACCACAACATAGGCACCAGGTGACTATTTGAATGCTCTACCATGTTAGGATGACCATATGAAAACAAGGACAGGGCTCCTGTATCTTTAACACTTGCATAGAAAAGGGAATTTCAGTGGGTGTCATTTGTATGCATGTAGCACCTGGTGAAATTCCCTGTTCATCACAACAGTTCAAGCTGCAGGGGCCCTGCCCTCTTTTGTATCTGGTCACTCTAGTATAGTGCCTGCAACTTTAATTGTGATGAAGAGGGGATTTCACCAGGTACGAATTGCATACAAATGACACCGGCTGAAATTCCCTTTTCTCTGCAACTGTTAAAGTTACATGAGCCCTGTCCTCCTTCTCATATGGTCAGCCTAGATTAAGGGAAATGTGGGAATTGGATGGCAAACTCCTGCAGCAGTTTTAAAATTGTGTTCCAGGGAACTCTGGAGGTTCTGTGCCAACTGTGCAGAGGTCCCCTTCACATAGATGTTGATTTTATTTATTTCAAATATTTTGATATAACTTTTCCAGGTAGTTTTACTATCGGACAATCACTGTAGGAAGCCTGACTACTCATTTCCAGTTTTTATTGTTTTGAATACTATTTTGAATATTACAGCAAAACACTTTTTAAAAATCTCTGTGCGACTCAGGCCGTTCCTTAACTAATTAACTTTATCATGTTCAAAGCAGCTAAGTATTTAAAGTATGGGACTAAACCCTCAATCTCCATTCCGATGACCTATTCTAATAAAATTGTAATTCCAATTTGTAAATCTACTTTCCAGGGAAGAGTTTGCAGACTTAATTTGAAGCCATGGGAGACCAATACTATTGCAAATTTGGAATTAAGGCACTACTCAGAACTATTTCATTGGAATGGGTGGAGGGAACCTACCCAATTTATATGCAGAAAGAAGCCCGTTGAAAAATGATTGAGGTGTGTATGTGTGAAGGGAGGTAATTACAAGGCATTCCTTATTAACCTTTGTATTCCAGTTGACTAGATCTGTCTATAGCGCTTAATTTACATCCCTGAAGTACTATCCTAATGCCATGGTTTGTGCAGCGGTAATGCTACATTAGTTGGCGCCAATTATTCTAGGCTTATAGAGCATGACACAGCAGCCCATAAACCTGCAAATGTTTGGCCTACTTAACAGAACAGTCGATGAAATATTAAAAGTATTTCTGGACTGTCTGTACCACTTCAGACTTCAAGTGTGGGAAACCACATGAAATGAAAGCTTTTTCACTTTAAAAAAAGCTTCATCTATATAGAAAAGTAGACCCTAAGGAGATTAATTTAGTCTAACTTCTTCCTGATATGGTAGTTTTCTCTGGGCAGTGGGGAAGCATTTGTATGTTTTCCCCACCAGCAATCTCAAATGTCATAGTTTAGGAACAGTTTTGCCACCACATCTGCTCATTGCATAAACTAGACCTTAGTTGCATCTAAGTCCCACTGAAACTATTGGACATTCATGTTATGACCAACTCATATCCCATTGATTTTAAAGAATGTTGCAATGTAGTCCGAAACGTGGGATTTGGGCTGCAGTTCTAAAGACATTTTCAGTTCTAAGCAGATGGGTAGAGCAATCCTATGGTCTCTGGGAGGCTGTCCCCACAGGCCACAGGAAATTATGGATTCTCCCCCCACTCCCGGGGCCATGGATCAGGTGGATTCCTGCACTGAGCAGGAGGTTGGACTCGATGGCCTTATACGCCCCTTCCAACTCTACTATTCTAAGATTCTATGAACCTCAGGCCTGGGATCAAACCTGGCCCTCTAGAGGTCCCAATCTTGCCCTCCAACATTCCCCAGAAGGCCATGCTCCTTTCCTCCAACTACTGATTGTTTTGTGGTTTACCCAGCTGTTGTGCAATTTCCCCCATTCTAGATGCCTTTCCTAAGCCTTAATTACTGGAAGTAAAAGATTTTCAGGGGCACATAGCCTCTGAAAGCTTCTCCAGAATGGAATTCAGCACGGAGGCTGAAAGAGGTTCTGTATGGGGCCATCTATATGTAACAATTTATTTTATTAAATTATTTTTCAGAATATGTTAACAACCTAAAATGTTTTTAAGGATTTCCTATGCAGAAGCTTAGAATTGTGTGCCGCACAGAGATACAGATTCCAAAGGTGGCAATTTATGCAACATGGTTTCCCTGTTCTTGCGCTGAGCCCCATCATTAACTGTTCCTGGAATTGTTGACACATAGTTCACTTGTCACAATTTTGATTGCCGTTTTATGTGGGTGTTCCAACATAAAAGTCCAAGTGGAACCAGGAAAAGCATCGTGTAATCATAATCTGTAATCTTGTGTGACTGGATTAAGGAAACTGAACAAACCAACCCATGTAAGCTTATGACTGGTACCAACAGTTCATTCCTTGAATTGTTGGAGGTCAAAACCAATGGGGGAAAAATAGACATTTACCTGTTGCCTCAAGATTGTAAGACTTTGCTGTTTTTTGATTATTTATTTTTAAAATTTATAAAACATCCTTCAACGATAGGATCCCAGGGCAGCGTATGCAATATTAAAAATAAACAACAAATCTAATATAAAAACCATACACGTACATATCAAAAAGTAAATTAAACAACATTTCTTCGACCAGCAAGCCAAACAAAACCGCAGCGATCAGATCAGTCTAAAAATAATTTACATTTAAGATATTAAAATTAAAATGTTAAAATGCCTGGGGAAAAAGAAACATTTTAACTTGGTGCCAAAAAGAAAACATTGGGGAGGGTGCCACCACAGAAAAGGCCTTTTCCTCTTTATCTCATTGATGGTACTTAGTGGAGGTTCTCCTCTCCCCTGAAGCTCTTAGTGCACTGGCAGGATAGTATGGGAGGAGGTGGTCCTTCAGGTATTTGGGTTATATACCTGATAACCCAAATATTGAGATATATATTTCAACATTGTAGCAACATTTTAAAATCCAAATATATTTTTGTGGGATGTGTATTAGTTGAAATAGATGATTCCCCATCCTATATCATCAAACATTTAAGTAGCCTCAAAATGTGTTTTGGGACTACTTAAATGTTTTGATGCAATAGAATGAAGAACCAGAGCGAATCAAAGTAAAATGTTGAAACACTCAAGAACAAAAAATGCAACAGCATCCTGCTACAGTTAAAAACTGGATGGAAGACATTTACTGTGTTCGGTGTGTGTGTGTGTGTGGGAAGGCCTTCGTTGAGGACAAACCCAAGATTACAGGGATTTCTGAAATATAAACCAAGTCATTATCATTTGGTGTTGATAACTTCCCTTCAGAGCAGGTGAGAGCTAGGGCAGCCGTCTGTCCTACTTTATGGAGCAGTCTTTGAAGGTATCTTCTGTTTGAAGGGTTGTCCTGTCTGACTCTGGGATTTTATGCTCAGAGCAGTGTGACCAGTACACTGCAGTTCTCCACTGGCTGTCAGAAGCCACTGCAAAAAGCATGAATGCCTCCAAACGTTCCAAATAGCTCCCAAGCTTAGTAGATTGCCCTCTTGTAGAGACATATTCATTTATTATTACTTTTATGTCCCTTTTTCCCCCCTCTTGCAAGGAATCCAAGGTGACGTACATAATCCTCCTCCATTCATCCTCCAACAATTCTGTGGGGTAGGTTAGGCTGAGAGCAATGACTGGGCCAAGATCACCCAGTGAGCTTCATGGCCGAGTAGGGCTAGAATCAGGATCCCCTGAGTCCCAGTGCAATGCTCTAACCACTACGCCACACTGTTCAGTGTGGGATATAGCCAAGTTAAGAATTGAGCTAGGCTTTGAACCTTAGTGACTCCTATGTGAGGTAAGAGTTGTGGAAGCCAATACAATAAAAAGCAAATTGACCATGTGACTCAGTGTAAAGTACAGATGTTAAATTAGACATACTCGTCTGGTGATCAACACTGAATATCGTTTTAAAATTAGCCAAATGATTAAAAAGGCATATAAAAACCCAAGTGTAATCCATTGCTCACAACACGTGCTTCACTCATTGCAACAGTAAACGTCTTTCATGTATGCTACTTGCTGGGAAGAAAACCTGTGGTTCTAAAGTCTTAATTATAAACCAGTGGACACTGAACCTTAAATAAAATGCACAAATTAAAATGCTCTATTTAGCAATTAAATATGCTGCATCGAGAAATCTGTAATGGAGGAAACACTGCCATTCTGGAGTCATGGACGCCAAGGTTCATATCTAGGACATTTAAGCTGCAATCCCATGCAAGTTCAGACAGAAAAGAAGTCCTGGCTGTCTGGAGAATGCTGGGAATTGTAGGACTTTTCCTCTCTGTCTAAACATGTATAGAATTGTGCCCTTAGGGATTTATAGGTTATTAGAACTTCGGCTATTAGGTGGTATATAATGATGATGATACCAACATACAGAAAGCAGTCATACTTAAAACAGGTTTAGTAGTCAGGAAATTCCTGAATCAGTAAAAGACAGCATGACTTGACAAAGCCTGTCATGTCCATCTAGAGAAACCGCCACGAGCGAGAAAAGAGAGAATAATAATAACTGGCACTTTGAACTGTACCCAGAAAGGAGACTTACTGCAACAGTAACCAATGCCCCCTCCCCACTCCAAACAACCCACACTGTCGTGGACTCCTGTTCCCTCCAGCATTCACACGTGCTGGCAAACTGACAAGGGACACCCAATCAGTGAGACTCCTTTTATTCAGGGAAATCTCAAGGTAAAAAGCTTAATGGTTACACACTTCTGATGGTCAGAAAGCTTTAGGCTCCAAGATAGTGTACAGTCAAAATGCTACTCACTATTAATAACAACCTGGTTTCCCAGTTGCCATCTCAATAGTTCCAAAAACGGGTTCCAAACCCAACCAAGGGAGGGGAAGGATTCCTGATACAATCCTTCAGGCAATCACAATGTGGAATTCTTGAAAGGCTTAACAAACCATCCCAAGGGAACTAGTCCAAACACGGCTACACGTTGGTAGCTCAGGGAACACAGCCAAAGCCTAAACAAGATCATGGGGCGGGTAAAAATCTAAGGCACAAGAACTCCCGTGCTGCTGCTTTAGCACAGGGAACTCCCTGTCACCTGAATCTGCAGGGGAAAAGTCCAACAATAAAAATTAACTCCAGTCTACCCTTACACTGAGTGGTTGATAATAGGGATGTGCACGGACCCCCCGGATCGGATCGGGACCTGGATCGGGATCCACGATGTTGTCCTGGATCAGTTCGGACAAAATCAGAGGTCCCTCAGTTCGGATCAGACCCGATCCGAAAATCGGACGTCTGATTTTCAGATCAGCTGCAATTTTTGGTGTTTTCGCCATAGGCTTGCATTGGGGGAAGAAAGCTTTCCCCCAATGCAAGCCTATATGGAAAACATGGCGGTGGGTGGGTGAATGGGGGCCTAACTCCCTCCTCCTTGTCCCTCCCCCCACTCACGCTCCTTACCTGCCGCCTGGCATGCTACTGAGAGGCAGGCCGTGAAGCTTGTTTCTCAGTAGATTGGAGCAGCAGAGGGAAGCGGGGCCCAAGCAGGTAAGTGGGGCCCTCGTCCTCCTCCACCCTCGCGCTACTTACCTGCCGGGGTGTCCGCTTCCATCCACTGCTGCGATCTACTGAGAAACAGGCTGTGAAGCCTGTTTCTCAGTAGATCGTGGTAGCGGACAGAAGCGGGTGCCCTGTCAGGTAAGTGGGGCCCTCCCCCTCCTCCCCTTTGCGCTTCTTACCTGCCAGGGCTGTCTGCTGCCGTCCGCTGGCGCCCGCGGGTGGCAGCGGATGGTAGTGGACGGCCCCGGCAGGTAAGCCCCCTCCTCCCCCTCGCGCTCCTTACCTGCCAGGGCTGACCTGGCGCGCTACTGAGAGGCAGGCCACAAAGCCTGTTTCTCAGTAGAAGGGGGCAGCGGATGGCAGTGGATGGCCCCGGCAGGTAAGGAGCGCGAGGGGGAGGAGGGGGCTTAGCTGCCGGGGCCGTCCACTGTCATATGTTGGCGCCTGCGGCAGCGGACGGCCCCAGCAGGTAAGGAGTGCGAGGGGGAGGAGGAGGTCCGATCCTCCAATCTTATCCGAACCAGATCGGGTCCTTTCGGACCGGTTCAGATCAGATTGGATGATCCAGAAGCCGGGATCGGAATCGAATAATTTTATCCAATTTCGGTTGGATCGGCTCTGGATTGTGGATCGGACCCGATCCGATGCACGCCCCTAGTTGATAACATCCACAATCACAGGGAAGATAAAACCTCAGGCACAATGAGTCCTGTGCTTGTACTTCAGCCCAGGGAACTTCCCACCACTTGAGTCAGCAGAGTAAAAGTCCAACGGTAATCACAGTCTGCCGCTACACTGAGCTGACCACAAACACACATCCACAGCAAATGTGAGTTCAAGTCTATGAAAAGCCTCACGGTACTTTTCATGGCACAGTCCTTAGTAATCCAATGTCCAAATACAAGAGAGTCCATGTGCAGAGTGATGATGGATCCAAACAGGGAGGGATTTCAGGCCATGAGTTGAAAGATTATCCTAGCAAAGGCTCCTCGCCTTTCCTCCAGCTTTTAAAGGGAGGCGTAGGCCTGTTCAAAGCCACTTGACAGACAGGGCTCAACCCAAATATCATGCCAGTGTCCAAAGAGGGCGGCGCTGCTCAATCCACCAAGATGACACTAAAATCTGAGTGACTCCTTCAACAAGGGCCCCACACCTTTCTAAACACTCTATCACTTTCCCAGGGAACTCTAAACAGTTCAAGGCCAGAGGGCGGAGGGTGTGTGTGAACTCTTTCCCTGAGAATCCTGACAGAGATAAGCTTGCAGAAATTCCAAACTAATTCTAATAAATCTAACTACAACTTGCTGAAACCTGTACGAAAAGGAGGACAGGGCTCCCGTATCTTTAACAGTTGCATAGAAAAAGGAATTTCAGCAGATGTCATTTGTATGCATGCAGCACCTGGTGAAATTCCCTCTGCATCACAACAGTTAAAGCTGCAGTAGCCCTGCCCTCTTTTGGCTCTGGTTACTCTAGGGCAGGGCTCCTGCAGCTTTAACTGTTGTGACAAAGAGGGAATTTCACCAGGTGCTGTGGCTTTAACTGTTGTGATGAAGAGGGAATTTCACCAGGCGCTGCATGCATACAAATAACACCTTCTGAAATTCCCGTCTATGCAATTCAGGAGCCCTGTCCTCCTTTTCATATTGTCACCCTCAGGGGCCTGGGAACATTAGAAGTAAGAATTTGGTTCCAAACAAAATTTCCACGAGTAGTTTATTTTAGTGTGTTCCTTCCTTGCGGACAGCTCCAGGCAAACTGGCCCTTGCCTTGCCAGTCAAGTATAAATCCTGGGATGGATTATCTGTACTTAATCCAGGTCATTCAGAAATCCTGGCCTGGCTCAAGGAATGGGCCTATCACAAACACTACAGGCAGTGGGACTGCTGCAGTGGCTGGCTGGCCAGAGCCACCTGTACAACAGTGAAATGGGGAGGGTGAACCATGCAGTACCATTCAGTGGAGGCTGGTGGCCCCGATGTCAGTGGGGCGGTGGATAACTCCTTGGATAGTTCTTTTAGAATTCGGACTGAAACTCCAAGCAAATTTACCACCCCACTGACATCCACCACTGGTCCCATTCATCAGCATGATTGTCCTTTGGTCTATGTAGCATCCTCTATTAGCACATTACTATATGTGCGTGTGTCAGGCTTTAGTATTGTTTTCACAGCTCTGATGGATTGAACATTGATTTTTGGCTGCTCCTCCAGTCTTTTAATGTTTTATGTGGATTTTTTACTGCATTTCTTATACTGAATTGTATAGCCTCCAGGGAGTCTTGCACTGAAGGATGGCTTTAAACAAATAGAATGATTTATTGACTCAAACTGTGTTTCTATTAAAAAAACTCATGCTGAAATATATGCTCTGACGTGACATGAAACATCATGTTTTTACTTGCTGGATTGTGTTTTGTGGAAGTAATAACTGGTGTTGATTTTGATGCAAATCAGGAATGAATTGCCTTAGATATGCTGAACTGAAAAATAAGATATAATAAGGACAGTTACCAGAAAGAGCAGAAAGGTGTAGTGTTGCTGCGGTAGAAAACGGGCAACCGATGAGATGTGTATTTTGTGCTAGCTAAACTCCCTGTGATGTTGTTGTCATTGTTTTGTTGTTGTTAACATTTAATACTTGTTAAGGCGCTGTACATGCAACAAGGAAGATGCTGTGCTTGCCTGCAGGCTGACAGTCTAAATCAGACATGACACACGTGGATAATAATGGAGGGAAAGAGAGGGAAATTGAAAATGGGAGATAAGGGGCTGAGCTAAAGTGAGGCAGGGAGAAGGATTAAAGTGGAAAAGCTCTAAGACTGACAGAAAAGGCAAGTTGTAAGTATCTGTAATATTGTCAGCTAGGGTGTTCTTAGGAACAGTTGTTGAGTCCTGGTCTAGACTGCAATAGTAGCTTTAGCTTGTCTGTATCTATAGGCCTTGTCACACACTGCGCAGGGTAAATCTGAGTCTCCTATAAAGGTACATCAGTCTTGGCTTTCTAAAGCAGGACTAGGCAATGTTTTGGGGCCGTGAGCAAATTTGCCAATCTGAGAAAGTGGGCACCGCCACAAAATGGTTGCCATGGGAGGTGTGACAAAGGACAAGTAACTATGCCAAAAGGCTTCGTGCATGGCAGAGGTGGGGTCTGACCTGCAACACACTAAACAACTCCTTTGGACTGATAGTTTTCAGCACAAATAGAAACCTATTCCATGGCAATCCCAGCTGCTAGTAAGAAAATGTGTTAATTTAAAAAAAGTTGGAGAGGCACCAAGAAAAAGTCTAGAGGCGCATTGGTGCCCATGGGCATCACATTTTCTACTTTGCCCTGATGAGTATAATGAATTATTTTGTCCAGTTTTTTCACACTTTTCTTTTCCAAACAGACACTCAAAATTCCTTGAGTGTTAACACCTAAAAAGACAAAATGTGTAAAGGAGCCCAAAAATAGATATGCACCTATTAGCTGTCCTGTGTTCTAGACTATAGTACTTGAAGAGAAGTATGTCTGATCCTTTTATCAACCAGAAGCAAATCTTTCCCTCTGTATTGACGGGAATACTAGATACATACAAGGCGTAGTCCACACCTAACTCAATGGCAAAGTGCTCCAGTCCAATATATCAGAATTGTACCCATTGTATAAGTTTTTACAGATGAAGAAAGGTTTAAACTAGGATAGCAATGGGCCTGTTCAGACAACATGCTAAGCCATGGGTAGGCCACAAAACCATTTGCAGCAAGTGGTTAGTGAGTGTTTAAACCATGGTTAAGTAGCCACCATGGTTCACACAACACACTATTTATTTAGTTATTATCTATTTATTTATGTATTTATTTATTTACTACATACCTATACTGCCCAACAGCCAAGGCTTTCTGGGCAGTTTACAATGGTTCACACGGCACGCTAACCCATAACGTTTAGCTCAAAATGCTTAACTATCATGGTTTAGCTTGTTGTCTGAACAGGGACAGTTGTTATTTACTTTACAGAGGACAATAAAGTCCTCTATATGAAAGGCTATCCTGTCTAGGCAGGAGACACATGGGCCTTGAAGTTAGCACCTGGACAGCAGACCGAGCAGGTACCCAGCTAAGGTTGCACCTTGGGGCAAAAGCCCAGGGCCTCCATAGCCCAGGTGACCCCAATGCCTATGCAATGAGTGGCAGGTGATGGGGCTACTGCAAAGAGACCCCAACAGCACCTGAGGTGGCTGGGACAAGCCAGGGCTTACCAGGGCTGGCACTGCTCACCACAGTATCCACTCTTTCTTTTTATTTCTAAAACATCTAAAAGTTGGCAGGCAGCTGACTGGACGTGTACGCTGGTGACAGATGCTCATGTTATTATATTGACTTCTCCTCTTCTATGACACATTGGTGCATATTTCCAAGTAAATGTATTTAACACTGGGGTAGAAGGAGCAAACTTCATTTTAGACATTTAACACACAGGCGGTTTGATCCACACCCGCCGCGACTTTGATCCAATTCTTTCACATGACGTCGTTCCCCTCACGCCGCTCTCACGCCTCGAGTGCTCCTTTTTCCTTTCCTCTTTCAAAATATCCCTGAATGGGGATTGTCCGTTTTCTCCCCTCTCCCGCAGGCTTAGCTGAGATATCGGAGCAAAACCGTCCACGTGTGATTCAAAAGGCTACACTCGCATAGGAAA
This sequence comes from Anniella stebbinsi, assembly GCA_029215795.1. Classification (NCBI taxonomy): domain Eukaryota; kingdom Metazoa; phylum Chordata; class Lepidosauria; order Squamata; family Anniellidae; genus Anniella; species Anniella stebbinsi. The sequence continues at coordinate 356,471,788 of JARDYH010000002.1, read as the reverse complement.
CGGAGGGGGAACCCTCATAAGCAAAACCGGTAGGTGTGAGAAAGGCCTTACTCTGGTAGTTATGACATTGCTTTAACTTAAGTACGTTTAAAATGCAAGCCTGCACATCCTCAGAGAGTTTCATTTTTAAAATTAGGGTTGGCAAAGTGTCTTCCTCCCCCTGCCATAACATAGCCGGAATGTCAAAGATTGTAACGTATGGAATGTTTGGGAGGGGAGGAGACATGTCAGTTGTGTGGTTCACAACTAAAGCAAAATGGCCGAGTAAAGGTCCCCCGCCAAAGGCTATTCTGTCCAAGGTCGAAAATTAGCTACCTGCACCACTGCCCAGGTCTCTTGGTTATAGTCTTCCCCACTATAATGGGATGTATTGTATTTCCATTTCAATTTTAGCAATTATTTCTAAATTTGCACCTTAGTTATTTATGTGCCTTCAAGTCGACTTCGACTTATGGCAACCCTATGAATCAACGACCTCAATTTGCATCTGTTGTAAGCCACCCTATTCAGATCTTGTAACTTCGTGTCCGTATTTTCCTTTATGGAGTCAATCTATCTGTTGTTTGGCCTTCCTCTTTTATTTCCACCTTCTGTTTTTCCTAACATTATTGTCTTTTCTAAGGAGTAATTTCTTCTCATTATATGTCCAGAGTATGATAGCCTCAGTTTCAACATTTTCACTTCTAGTGAAAGTTCTGGCTTAATTTGTTCTAGAACCCACTTATTTGTCTCTCTTGCGATCCAAGGTATCTGCAAACCTTTCCCCCAACTCCACATTTCAAATGAGTTGATCTTCCTCCTATTCGCTTTATTCATTGCCCAACTTTCGCATCCCTACATGGAGATCAGAAATACTATGGTCTGAATAATCCTGACTTCGATTCCAACGTTATATCTTTACTTTTAAGAATTTTCCCCAAATCTCTCATGGCCACCCTTCCCAATCCTCAGGTCCTCTGGGAAGAATTTACTACAGTCAGCCAAAACTAGGCTGACAACCATTACCCAGAGGACCTTCTCCTCTGCTGCTCCCAGACTGTGGAATGGCCTGCCGGGGGAGATCTGCCAATTTAACAGAAAGCTATAAAGACTGATCTCTTCTGGCAGGCCTACCCAGTCGAATTTTAAGAGTTTTATTGGTATTTTAATAATGTATTCATTTTATATGCTTTTAATCAGTTTTATGTATTTTATATCATGTGTTGATGCTGTTCCCTGCCTCGATCCAGAGGGAGAGGCGGGTAACAAATAAATATATTATTATTATTATTATTATTATTATTATTATTATTCTGATTTCTTGACTATTGTTTCCATTTTGTTTAATAACTGTGCCAAGGTATTGATAATCCTTGACTACTTCGATTTTCTCATTGTCAACTTTAAAATTACGTAACTCCTCTGTTGTCATCACAATACATGGAATTTTCCTGCAAATCTGCACCTTCTTTTCTGGTGGTGCATTTTCTCTTTTTGTGTGATGTGTGAGTTGAAACAGGTGCACTATATAAAAAAACCAAACCAAACCATACATACCATCCTTATCCCAAAGCAGGTATTTATTTATTTATTTATTACATTTCTCTCTGGGCTGAAGCTCTCTGGCAGTTCACAACAATTAAAACCATGAAATACAACACAATAATATTTAATATAAAAATTTAAACTTACAGTAAAACACACACACACACACACACACACACACACACACACGAAAAGCAAGCAGCGGTGCAAAGATTTAAAACACAGTAACAAATTTTAAACAACAGAAACGGAAAGACTAAAATGCCTGGGGAAAACACCTGGTGCTGAAAAGTGTACAACGTAGGCATGGATTCAGAACAGCCACTGCCTTACCTGGATTTAATGGAAAGGAGAGATAGAGCTGGGTGTCATCTGCATACTGATGGCACCTTAGCCCGTGTTTCTGGATAACCTCCCCCAGTGGTTTCATGGAGATAGTGAACAGCATGTGGTATAGAACAGAGCCAGTGGAACCTCATAGCATAGCTGCCAAGGCACAGAACAAAAATCCCCCAATACCACCTTCTGGAATTAGACTCTCAATTAGGAGGTGAACCACCGCAATGCATAATTTCCAATCCCCAACCAAAACAACCTATCTAGAAGGATACCATGGTTGATGGTATCAAAAGCCATCAAGAAGTCCAAGAGAATCAACAGGGTGACACTCCCCCTATCCCTGTCTTGGTAAAGGTCATTCCACAGGGTGATTGGTTTCTGTTCTGAAGCCAGAGGCCTGAAGCCCAATTGAAATGGATCTAGATAATCAGTTTTATTGTAGAGTGCCTGGAGTTGACCAGCAACCATTCACTCAAGCTTCTTGCTCAGAAAAGGGATTTTGGCTACTGGTCCAGGTTAGTTTTTTTTCCAGCATGGCCTAATGATTGCCTCCTTTAAGGAGGCAAGAACCACCCCCGCTCTCAAGGAGGAATTTACAACCTCCAATTTACAATAATTACTATCTTTAAGACACATCTTGTTAATGTTTGTGGAAGATGAATTTCACTTTGTTCTTCACATGCAGCAAAGTTGAATTTCAGACAGCAGTTCTAACAAAACGATCGATTCAGGGAAATCAATCAACTTCTATAATGCCAGCATGACTTCATAGCAGTGGCCTTGTGCCCAGATAGGCGACTTTTGGAAAGCTCCTGCTGAAAAACTTAACCGATCTGATCAGCATTCTCATGCTGGCCCTTCAGAAACAATCCAATCTGAGGCAGAAGACCCATTCTCTCTCAAGAGGACAGCTGTACCTCTTTCCAACCTGGCTAGCGATATATTTCCCTCCCACACCCACAAGATATTTGATGTTAATGCTCTGTGAGTATTATAAATGTGAGCTGGTCGCTTTGCAAAACATCTCCATATATCTTGTTTTGAAAGGGCTAATCGCTTTGGGAAATAGTGCTATGATCAAATAAAGTAAACAGTTTTTGTTGAAGGTTAAGGAGACTGGCCAGGATCCAAAGAGGTACTTCAGGCATGCTTGAAGGCTTCGACATGTTCAGTGAGTTTCTTGAAGTGTTTATCACCAGACCTCTCCACTCATATCATACATTTCCTTCGGTTATTGGGCAGTTTGGAAAAGGCAGAAATAAAATGAATAAAAGTACACATCACAACCTGTTCTGGGAAGTCCTCCTTAGATTCAAAAGTGGCTAAGTGCTACGTGGCATCAGGGCTGGTGTTCAAGGAAACACAGGGACCAGGCATACTTGGGCCCATGGAATTACTTGCGCAGTTCTATGGCTCCTGGACATTTTTAGGTACACTACAAGCCACACACTTTTACAACACCAGAATAACCACACCTTGGATAGCTCCTTTGGAGCTCTGACTGGTTCTGATTGAAACCCGGAGCAAATTCACCACCCCATTGACATCAGAGCCACCAGCCTCCACTGGAATTCGTTCATTTCACCAAACAGCAAATAAAGAGATAAACCTATTTCAGGACTGTATCACTTCAGAGTACAGGTGGAGGGATTGCATGGTTCAATGCTGCCATCTTTTTTTAAAAAAAATCCCCTGTATGATTATTTATTTATTTAGCACCATCAACGTACATAGTGCTGTACATAGTAAAACAATAAAACAGCAACATCTTGCCACATAGGCTTACATTCTGTACAAAGAAAACTGTAACGTCAGGCCTGAAACCTCTTCACAGAGAAAAGTTTGCTTTGTTAGTGCATTTAGTCACCCCCGCCACCACCCCCGGCAGTCTGAATTGGTACTGTCCAAAAACGGATTTATCACCTCATTTGGTGTTCATGTGAACTAGGCCTTTATGTTTATGGTTTGGGTCTTTCTTCAGAGGTGGGAAACCTGTGGCATTCCAGCTATTGTTAGACCACAACTCCCATAATCACCACTGACCATTGATTATGCTTGTTGATGCTGATGGGAGTTGGTCCAACATCTGGAGAGCTACGAGTTCCCCATCCCTGTTTAGAGCCTTCAGAATTGATGTCATACCTTCGAACTATCTCCATTTTTCAGGAACAGTCTTGATTTTCTTCCTGCTTTTCCTGATGAAATTTCACCCCTTTCTGTGGGCTGTAGCGTCATCATTCTTGAACTGCCTCCATAGGGTCACTGGAAGTTAAATCTTTGATGCAGTGGTGGGTGCATCTTGTCTCTAGTGCGCATATAATGCACATGGATGAACACGAGAGCACCATGCATAGCTAGGTAGCATACATTTACTAACATGACCTCCTAAAGTAAATGCAGCTAGAAAAGCCACCTCAAATATTGAAGGGGATTTAGCCTCGCAGAGTGAGGCTTGAAACAGGCAAGAAAAGTCCTGGCACACTCATGCCCTTACCTTCCTCTGTGGTGTGTGATTTCCATATGTCACATGATTTGAGAAAAAAGGTCTTCATTGTTTCAATAATAATCCAGAATATGATGCTCATGAGACCAGAGAGATGTATGTAGCTTGAAAACTTGCCCACACAAATAAATAAGCTGTTGTCTAGCTTGCTGCCAAAACAATGCAAACATTTGTTAAGTTAGGCATAGATGTGGCTTTTGCAGGCTCATGAAATTATCAGAGAAAAATGAATGATATTGCTTCATTTTGAGATTATTTGAAATGATTTCTAGCCTCTGGGTAGGCAAAATGGTCAAATATATCCAATCGCCCATTCCTCTTTACACAACCCTGCTATTTTCCAGTTCTGTCTCTATTGAAAAATGGTTTTGGTTGCTTAACTAGCCATTTCAAGTCTCCCGAGACATAACATAAGCAGTAGCTTTAGTAATTGCCACCTGTAGCCAAATAGGTATAAGAAATGGATGATGATATAAACAGTTGTTTTATTCTTAGCCATACTGGAAACTGTTGCTTTTAAAAAAACAACAAACCTGAAATCAGCTAGCATCTGTAGCAGATGCAATGTATATATATTTCTGAGAAAGTCACCTGTCTATAGTAACACCTGCCTTAGTTACATCAACATTGAATTACTATAGCACGCTGTACATGGAGCTACTTTTGAAGAGTTTTTGGAAGCTGCCATTGATCCAGAATGCAATAGCAAGGATGTCAGTGGATGTAAGCCCATGGGATCATGTTACACCTAATAGCTTTGGTCCAAGTTAGCTAAGGGTATCCTCCTCCATACTAAGGAGAAGCTCTTGTCTGTATCCTACCTAGGGTGCAGGCATTGTTGATGGTGATGAAAGATTGGGCCTTATCAGGGGGCTGAGAATATTATGAAGCATCTTGCCCCATGAAGTGTGGGTGACCCCTGTATCTGGGGGCTTTTCTACATGAGGTTTTTAACCCGCATTGTTATCGAGGCTTCTGATTCTGGATTCTTTGCGGGATTAAAATTGGCTCTTTTACATGTTTTGTTTTGGGGGTTTTCTTTCTCCGCTTTTCTATACGTTTCATTTTACATAACCACTAGATGGCACTGTAATATAGCAGAATTGCGTAATTGCAGGAGAGTCTCATCCTACCATTTCTAAATAATACCAGAGTTTCCTTAATCTAAAAAAAAACAAAAACCCTTGGGAAAATGGTTGCAAAGAGTGGGAGAGGCCCTGGAGGATGACAATGTCATGTAAAAGACTCCAAAACTACCATAAATGAGAAATCATGAGCGCACAATAAACACCTTGTGTAGAAAGACTTTGGGTGTCTTTCACCAGTTTCTCTTTCTATACTGGCTTCTACCTGCTGAGTGTTGGTTTAGCTTAGAAGTTGTTTATCTGTGGTCTCTGCCTCTGTATTTTTATTGCATTTTTATCGAATGTATGGTTTTATATTAAGTTACAGTTTTAAATTGTGAGCCACTCTGAGTGATACATGGCCATTAGAACAGGGGGAATAGACACTTCTATATAAATAAATAGCAGAGAAAACTAGTGATTGCATTATCAGAGATGAATGAAAATGTTCACTCGAGAGCTACAGATTTATTTTACGTCATTCTTTTCCCCTAGGCATCCAATTACTGGGCAGGAGCATCAGTTACAAAGAAAATAAGCAGCTGATGTCCCAGAACAAGGCCTGGCATTTATAGAAGCCAGGCCTGTTTAACTTGTGACCCACCAGACCAAACACAACCCTCTAACCCAGGTCTTCCGGGGACCCAATTAACATCCTGTTTTTGCCCTCTGCCAGGAACCGCTTGAAGGATCAAAACTGTGCACATCTGATTCAGATTGTCAGCTTGCAATCTGCCAACATTCACAGGTGAATGTTGACAATCCCAGAAATTCAGAGATACTGATGAACTACTGCAGTTACCTATTTTTGAGTGCTTGCATTCATTAGTGTGTGTGTGTGTGTGTGAAAATGTATACATATCTATTTTCAGATATTCTTAGCTATTATTATTATTATTATTATTATTATTAATTGCATTTGTATACTGCCCCATAGCTGAAGTTCTCTGGGCAGTTTACGTAAGATTAAAACATTTAAAAACAATATACAAAAATACACATACATTAAAATCCACTATAATAACTTTAAAAGCTATAAGCGTAAAAAACAAAACAGACCCATGCTCATCAGATATTGCTAAATGCCTGAGAGAAGAGGAAAGTCTTGACCCGGCGCCGAAAAGATAACAATATTGGCGCCAAGCGGGCCTCGTCGGGGAGATTGTTCCACAATTGGGGGCCACCACAGAGAAGGCCCCCTGTCTGGGATTGCCAGGATTCTGGTGTGAATACTAAATTTTTGGACATCCAGTATAATTCTGAATAGGGATGAACAGATTTTGTTTTGTTTCCAAGTGAGTTTCATGGATTGTCAGGTGTTTTCCCCACCATGTGCTGGATGGTACTATGCATTTACGTCCTGTCTGTGGGCTTCCATGGGCCCCTGGTTGGCACAGGATGTTGGACTTCATGGGCCGTTGGACTGATCCAGCACTGCTCTTCTTATATTCTTTTGTTCACATCTACATGATGTGAGTACCGGCAATTAGCACCATTACATATTCACATAGTGAACTTAAACTTTTTTTAAAAAATGGCATGTATGCCAATGGCAGCTTGACATGAGTGGTGTCAAGGAAGCTGTTAGAGAGAAGATAGCTTCCTTCAGAAAATGGAAGTCTTGCCCAAGTGAGGAGAAACAAAGGGAGCACAAACTTGCATGAAGGAGATGCAAGCAGACAACAAAGAAATGCAAAAAAAAGCCCTTCGAGAAGGATACCACTAACAACATCAAAATATCTGTCAAGGTTCCACCTTTACCTGAACCCCTTGATCAGCTCCTTAAAGATATTTTGCCTCTTTAAGAGCCCTTCTTTCCATCCGAAGTCAAGTCAAGTTTTCCTCCTCCTCTCAATAACATGGGGTTTAGGTCTTAGGTGTGGTGAAAATCACACTCCAGACAACCAGTTGTTAATCACTATTTACTAGGTTATATAAGATAAGGTAAAATCATATAAACTTTACTCAAATAGAGCTGTAAAACTTCAAAAGGCATTTACAATAAAAAATAATAATGTAGAACTGCAGTTTCCTCTAGCCTAACTACACTTTCACCTGCAAGTTGGGCCTAGAGTCCCTTCCAGCCTTTTGTAGCTGTTCTCTTTCAGGGCCTTTTCCTTGTTCCAGAGTCTATCACCATGGTCCTCCATAGCTCTCTGCAGTTCCCACTCTAGTCTACTCCCCAGCTAACTCCACCCCTTTATATACTATAACCCAGAAACTGAAACTACTAATCTGGTACCCTAAAACTGGAGAAATGAAACTTAACTCCTTTAAGAGGAAAATGAAACTCAGGCATGCCCCCTTCCCATCAGAGGCTTTCTCAGGCCTTCATGCTTAAACTAAAACCAAGCCTGTGTAGGCCTCAAACCGTCACAATATCAGAAGAAGGAAACCAGCTAGGGAGGCAGTTGGACCGTTGGATTATAACAGAGTTAAAGGAGTACTAGATTGCAGAGAAGCTAAATGAATTTATTTCATCTGTCTTAAAGGAAGATGTAAGACAGGTACTTGTACCTGAACTGGAGTTTCCAGGAAGGGAGTCTGAGGAACTGAGGCAAATAGTGGTGAGAAAAGATGATGTTATCCACTTAATTGACAAACTGAAAGTTAATACATCACCAGGCCCAGATGGTATCCATCCTAGAGTTCTTAAAGAACTCAAATGTGAAATGGCTGATCTTTTAACCAAAATATGTAACAAGTCCCTAAGATCAACATCTATACCAGAGGACTGGAGAATGGCCAATGTAACACCAATTTTGAAAAAGGGATGCAGGGGAGATCTGGAAAATTACAGGCCAGTTAGCTTAATGCCTGTTCTGGGTAAACTGATTGAAAGAATGATTAAAGATGTGGTAAGAGTCTTGAAATCAGACTCATGTATTTCCGTGTCTCAACGGTCACTATCCCAATCAGTTTCCCCATAACCAAAACTTTTCTGTGCAAGTAGAGTAATTTCCCAAATTCCTCAAGAAATCCCTTTGTCTTATCCAATCTTTCTATTTTTCATTTTATATTCTTGAATGGTGACAACAAAAACACATCCCAGGGGTATATATGCTATATTTGAACTTCTTGAAGTCAACTTCATTTAAATTACTGGGATCAGAAAACAAAGTATTCTTTTGCTGTAATGCTCCAACTATTACATCTGGACTTTCAATAAGAGCAGGTAATACTGAAAATGCTCTTATTGCTGCTGGATGTTCGTAATACAAAATTGAATCATTCCTCCAGCGATTAAACATTTCTAAAGCATGTCTTTTAAACCAATTTGACTGTCCTTTTGGTATACAAAATTTTATACAATATAAAATGAATATTACTTTCATATTTATTTCTTTTGGAACCTTAACTTTAAAGGGTGTGTTTCTTTATTAGTAAATCTCACTGTCCACTGCGGTTCTACTGAAGGAGAGTGTAATTCTGGTGTGGGTAACACGGCCCATGTTTTGTCAATTTTAGGATGATGATCCTGTTCCTCCTCTGCCTCTGCTTCTTGTCCTGCTTCGTCTACGCAATTCGGAGAAGGACACGCGTTGATCCCTCGTAGCGAGACGTCCTCACTTTCGACCCCTCCCGCGCCAGCGAGATCAAAAGGTCTTTGTGGGTTTTTCCTAGCACAATGCGTGTAATGAATCCAAGCCCCTTTTCCTTTTACTTTCAACGCTGTATGAGTGGTCATCAATACAAGATGAGGGCCTGACCATCGCTCTTCCAAACCGTCTGCTGTCCAGATTCTCACGTATACTTCATCACCAGCTTGAAAGGATGTGCAGGAGTATCCAATGGCAAAGGTTGGGCATCTATCACGTGCCGCCTGATCTTCTGGAACTGCTTCTGGAGCAAATACTTAGATCTTTCGACATCAAAGGGGGCACATCCACTTCTGCTGCCGCCATCAGATTAAAGGGTAAAGGACGAAGAGCAGCGGCCTTAGCTTCGTCATCAGCTCTCCTATTTCCTCTTGTCACCTCATCAGTCTCCGAACCGTGCGCTTTGCAGTAAACAATTGCGAGGGCAAGGGGCAGATGTATAGCACCCAGAAGGGCATCTATTTCTGCTCCATTGGAAATGGGTCTGCCATCTGCAGTAATAAACCCTCTTTCTTTCCACAACGATCCTGTTGCAAAACATACTCTAATTGCATATTTTGAATCAGAATACACAGTTAATTTTCTGTTTTTCGCCTTTTGACATGCTTTTGTTAACGCTATAAATTCTGCAGCTTGTGCACTTTTACTTCCTGGAAGAGGTCCAGAAATAATAATTTCTGTCAATGAGATAACAGCAAAACCAGTCTTTCTGACTCCTGCTATTATCTTTGAAGATCTATCTACAAACCACATTAATTCAGCGTCCACTAGAGGCATATCAGTTAAATCATCTCTTGGCAATTGTACTTCTTTAATTACTTCAATGCAATCATGTGGAGCCTCTGCATCCATTTCTGGTAATAAAGTGGCAGGATTAAGTACGTTACATCTTAACACAGTCAATTCAGGAGTTTGCAATAATAAAGTCTCATATTTTGTATATCTTGCATTTGTAAAATGTTGAGTATTCTTTTGCGTTAATAACGCAGAAACAGCATGTGGAACTCATAATTGTAATGGGTGTCCAAGCACAATATCTTGTACTTTTTCAACAATCAAAGCTGCTGCAGCTATACTCTTTAAGCAGGCAGCATATCCCTGTGCAACTGGATCCAATTGTGCTGAGTAATACCCTATAGGTCTCCGATGCGAACCCAAATATTGACATAAAACCCCAGATGCAACACCTTTTCTTTCATGTACAAATAAAATAAAATCTTTCTGATAATCAGGGAGACCTAGGGCAGGAGCAGAGACTAAAAGTGATTTTACTTCTTTCCAGGCATTCTCATCTGCTTTAGTCCATTCAATTTCTTCTGGGGCTTCTGCTTTCGTTTTTTCTAACCAGGGTTTAACAATTTGTGAAAAGCTAGGGATCCATGCTCTACAATAACCCAACATTCCTAACAGAGCACGAATTTGACTTTTTGTCACCTTTGCCTGCGTTATTGCATGTATACGCTTACAAGACAATTTTCTATTTCTCCAGGACTACATCCAGTGGAGATCCTTCCGGAATATTCAGTTATCTTCTCTCCAGTAATATTTGATTTCGTTGCAAAACTCAAACCAAATATTCTAGAAGATAATCAACCTGGTCTTCACTACCCGCAATATTTGTAGTTCAGTGTATTTCCAAAACACATCTCTTGAACTATTCCCTGGTCTTCACTACCCGCAATATCTTGGTTTTGCTGCGTGTGTATCTTTCACCACCTCTTTATAAGCTTTCACCAAAATATCACCGAAGACCCCTTTAAAAATATTACCGAAGACCTTTTACCTGCTTTATATCCTTCGATCTTACATTCATTGAAGGGAGTAGCCTTGGTTGATGACCGCCCGTCCTTCCCCAGACTGTAAGTTTCCCTTAGGTAAAAACTCACCTATGCCGGCAGGGCTTGTTCCAGTCTGAAAAAGGGCGCGATGATCATCTAGTTGGGCCTCCTGGCTGGCTCGCCATTTGTGGTAAGAGTCTTGAAATCAGACTCATGTATTTCCGTGTCTCAACCGTCACTATCCCAATCAGACGAAAGACACGTGTAAGATCAAAAACTTTAATTCTCCTTCTTGCAAGAAGTGACCATTTAGGAATCAAAACCTAGAAATGGTACTGAATACATATTTTGATCAACCTTAAATAGAAAAATCACACAAGGATACATGGATCTCTGCTCAGTTAAACAGTAACTGATTTCTAACTTATCTTGAATACACATAGGCTTCAAAGAATCTTCTGATGTAGATGAAGTTAACTCATTCTTTAACTAAGAGACGGAATACACAAACATTGCAATCCTTATCAGATAGCCTGTCTCTCAAGAAAACAGGGTTCATTGATATGTCAGTTCCTGCCTTAACCTTTGTTTTCTGCTCTTAGGAATGTAGCTACTTAGCAATTCCTCTACGTGCTTTAACTCTGGTGTCAAGTTAACCTGAGGTCTTTCATGAGACCCACTTTATTAACTATAATTTCAGAGGCACTCATAAGGGAATTTTGAATTATCTTACAACAAAGACAACATGTAAGTATACAGAAGGACAAGCCCTGCTGAAAAAAATCAACATGGATTCCACAAAGCTAGCTAATTAACTAACTAAAGCTCACTAAGTTTTTAGAGTTCCTTGAGAGTGTCCATAAACATGTGGACAGACTTCTAGTATGCCTCTGCATACCAGTTGCTGGAAAACATGTGCAGGATGGTGCTGTTGCACCTATAGCCTACTTGCGGCCACGGTGTGAGCAGAACGATGGACTAAGATGGACCCTTGGGCTGATCCACCATGGCTCTTCTAATGTTTTTACGTTCCTCCTGATGCAAATAGCAAGTGTAGACTACACTAGTCCAGATTAGAACCATCATGGGCACCAAGGATTAATGCTCCCCTCCCTCCCATGGGCCCAATAGAGACCCCATGACCACCACCACACCTGCTATTTACATTTCAAAAGCCATTCAGACACTTGCTATTTGTCTGAATAATGTCACTTGAAGCTTTGGTCCACATAATGTGGGGCACAGCATAGGACGAGTAGCCGGCTCTCATCAAAAACTTGAGTCAATTTCAGTACCTCGGACAGAGCTCTTGAGCCAGAGCACCAACAAATTAATACCCCAGCACTTTACTGGGAGCAACTGGCAGGGATTGATAGTCAGGCCAAGAGAGTCCTTCTGGAAGCTCCACCCCCTCAGGTGCTGTATCTGGGAATGAAAGTTAGACGGATGAAAAGCTAATTGGGGACTATTCCTCAGGGTTTCACTGTTCACTAGAGGAGTCTGAGGCCCACTGCTCAAAGTCAGGAGGCAGTGGCAATTCCTGGTGGTTCCTTGGATAGGCTATAATTTCCAAGGCAGCAGGCCATTCAGAAGGGCTATGGGAAGTTTCTGGTGCCTCCACTGGAAGCTTCAGTCTCCAGGATCTCATGCTCCTGGGCTGTGACAGTGGATTGACAGCGGGTTGAATAATAATAATAATAATAATAATAATAAAACACATGTATCCAATCAAAGTGTAACATGAGAAGTATCCCTTAGAGCCTCACTGAATTATTCCCTGTTGCATACAGTGGCTGAGGTTGTACTGTTTTTGTGACTTCAGATTCTAGGTAATTGAATCCAATTGTTTTTGACCTTTTAATCAGCCCTTATTTATTGTGGGCAACATTTAACTAGACAGGCTATTTTCTTTTTAGAGATCCACTAACGTTTAGCATTGCATTGTCTCTGAAGATGGATTGCTCTGGTTCATAATTTAAAGCCTTGTGATGGAAAATCAGCTGCTGATTTTCCATGGAACTGGTGCTTATGCCCAGTCATTCAATGTTGGGAGAATGAAAAAAGCCTTTAAAGAACTCTTTATATCAGGGCAAAACTGAATTTCAGAGAAGATCTCAGGGGCCCCATCCCAGTGGCAGGTGAGGGCAAAGGCAACGGGTGAAGCCAAAAAGATTAAGGGCACAATCCCATGCAGGTTTAGACAGAAAAAAAGTCCTCAGAATGATAAGATACTTTATTTCCAAGCCCAAGGCGTTTTGGCCTATGTTGTTTTTAAAGGCCTTCTTCAGGGGGCTGTAATATCAAGAATATATTATGTTTATGGGGATAAAGTATCTTAGCATTCTGAAACCTGCTTCTCTCCTTTTTTTGCCCTGAGTTGGATGCTATCCTCATTTTAGTTTGTTTGTTTTTAACAGAAAAAAAGCTGGCTGGGGAATGCTGGGAATTATAGGATTTTTTTTCTGTCTAAACTTGCATAGGATTGTGCCTTTCAGCTCCTACTGCCAGTAATTTCTTTTAGAATGGTAAGAATCTGCACAAAAGTTGGGAGACCCCCCAGACAATCAGCAATCAGGGAAAGAGTGTGGGGCCATGGGAAGGGGTGTGGCCATTTGGAGAACCTCAGAGAGATGCACCAGGACCCAAGGTGGATTAGATTTGGCCCATGGGCATGAGATATAATACCTTTGCTTTATATCTTAAGTCAGAATTGGGGAACCTTTGATCCATGGGCTGGCTGCAGCCCACAGAGGTTCCTCACCTGCCCAGTGGAGGTTTCTCTCTCCAGGCCTCGCCCCCACTTACAGAGAAAGGAATTGCTGCTGTAATCTCCAATCACTGATTGGAGATAACAAGAGGGATTCTGCTTCGCGCATTGAACAATCACGTGACAGCTAAAGAGTCCTGTCACTTGATTGCATGCTTACTCTGGTAGGTTACCACTTGGTCACCAGCCATCTGTATTTAAGCAATATTTCACTTCCTATGAAAGGCATTTTTCTGCTCTGAGCTTTTTCATCCTGGAAAATATGGTGAGGCTCCTGGTGCACCTAGAATTAGAAAGGTTGGGTGAGGTGCTTTGTAGGCCATCTAGTCTGCTCTGAAGCAGGAAATCTAAAAGCAGAGTAGGGTGACCATATGGAAAGGAGGACAGGGCTCCTCTATCTTTAACAGTTGTATTGAAAAGGGAATTTCAGCAAGTGTCATTTGTATGCACGCAGCACCTGGTGAAATTCCCTCTTCATCACAACAGTTAAAGCTGCAGGAGCTATACTAGAGTGACCAGATACAAAAGAAGGCAGGCCTCCTGCAGCTTTAACTGTTATAATGCAGAGGGAATTTCACCAGGTGCTGCATGCATACAAATGGCACCTGCTGAAATTCCCTCTTCAATACAACTGTTAAGATACAGGAGCCCTGTCGTCCTTTCCATATGGTCACCTTAAACAGCATCCTCAACGGGTGGCTGTTCAGCCTCTGCTTGAAGACCTCCAGTGAAGAAAAGCCCACCACCCTTTAAAGGTTCCACAGGTTCCATTGTCAAACTGATCTTACTGTGAAGATTTTCCAGCTGGTGTATAGACTCCTGGATTGTGACTACCATTGTTTTGAATTTACAACATTGATATCCCATGATGGGACCCATAGGGCTCCTGCACCATCCCCCAGCCAGGCACTGACTTGCCCCAAACCTGCTTAACATCAGCAAGCTGGTTGCATTGTGTGTCTGCCAAGGGACCAAAGTGTCCTTTGGGGCAGAGGGAGGCAGAAGGTAAATCTCCAGAAGTTGGGACTTCAGTTCCCAGAAGCCCCTGCCAGCATGGCCAAAGGTCAGGAAAGCTGGGAGTTGAAATCTTAAACATCTGGAGACCTACTTTCTGTCCATCCCTGCTTTGGGGTATCTGCTGGCACACCCTATTTGATGCAGCAAAGGCATGAGATGCTTTTACCTACACACAAAGGAACTGTTCCTTCAGCTTAGCCAAAACAGGCAATATGACACAAACAGGTGGCAGGAGGACAAACCATTCATAGATAAGATGGGAGTAAGGCTTACTTGCTTCATTGGCTTAATTGTTTGATGATAGCATTGTGCATCGCTTAATTACTAGGTGGGCCATTCGTAGCTATTACAATCGATTTCCTCTGCCGTGATTCCAACTGCATTGTGCTCATTGACCTGTTAGCTGAGCGAGTGGTTTGCATTGTTTTTTATAAGCCATGCGTTGCCAACATATTGTTGCTAATGTGCTTTTAATTTCATCCAACATCAATCATGCATATCCTGCTCGTTTTGAGGTTTAAAAGCCAACGAAGAAAGAAATAGGCTGAGTTTGGATGACACTTTAGGCAACGGAGGGGGGAATAGCGTACCGACCGTGCGTTATTTTGGCGGCGCCGCGGCAGCACCTGCCACGTGACATGTTGCCCCTCCCCCATCGTGCGGCTGAAAGTCCCGGCATCCTTCTGAGCTGCTGCGTCTTCTCCCTCCCACCTCCCTCAGTCCTCCTGCCATATCCCAACATGCACCGCAAGTTCTGCCAGCTGTATCAGAGCAGCCGGGGGTTTTTTGGCTGCTCTGCCGGCGATCCCTATGACCAAATGGAATAGTATACGGAGAGCGGGGGGTTCCCTCCACACTACACTTGAAACAACAGATTTCGGGATAAACAACGCACAAGCCCGTTGTTTTTCTCCGTTGTTTAAGTGCCCCAAATAGCATACTGTCAGTTGTGTGTGCGTTGTGTGTTGTCCTCCACACTACATAATAAGCAACACAACTGACAATTGTTTTCCCACCCTCCGTTGATTATCGTGTCATCCGAGCCAGGCCATACTGATTCATGGGGCTCGACAGTGTTTATATATTGCATGCCGAAGGTCCCAGATTCAACCCAAGGCTTCTCCAGCTCAGTCTTGGAAAGAACCCTGCTTGAAACCTAGGTAAGCCATTTCTGCCATTCTGTGTCAACAATATTGGGCTAGATGGACTCACGGTCAGGCTCAGTATGAGGCAACATCCTGGGTTCCTGTGTACTAAAGCGCAATGTTTGAGAGGCCGGGCCAGATATTACATTACAAACTCTTTCGCATCTCCCCACAGCCCCTGAAAAAGCTGTGGGGGAGGTGTGCATGCCAGTGGAGGCTTGTGGCTCTGATATCAGTGGGGCAATGAATTTGCACTACTTTAAAAAAGGTGACCATACGAAAAGGAGGACAGGGCTTCTGTATCTTTAACAGTTGTATGGAAAAAGGGTTCAGCAGGTGTCATTGTTATGCATGTAGCACCTGGTGGAATTCCCTCTTTCCTACAACAGTTAAAGCTGCAGGAGCCCTGCCCTCTTTTGTATCTGGTCAAGAGGGCAGGGCTCCTGCAGCTTTAACTGTTGTGATGAAGAGGGAATTTCACCAGGTGCTGCATGACTACAAAGGACACCTGCTGAAATTCCCTTTTAAATACAACTGTTAAAGATACAGGAGCCCTGTCCTCCTTTTCATAGGGTCACCCTACTTTAAAGTTCTGACTGGTTCAGATTGAAACCCAAAGCAGGTTCATGATTTTTGTGCCTTGCTCTAACGTTCGTAGTGGCATCAGTTCTGGGACAAAATCAAAGTGCAAGTGGGGGCTTGTTTTAAGGAGTGGATGCGCCCGCCTTCCCCTTGGTTTGTTGGACCATCCATACTTCTGCCTTCATGGCTCAGATGCCAGCTGAGAATGATGAAAAGTGTCTGGAGCTCCAGACTGACCAGGAATCTTACTCTCGTGTGCCACTGGGACGGCTTACAAGTCAAGGAATTGGCTCACCTGCTCTCTGGTGCTCCATAGCGCCACTCTGACAGTGGTGGGAAGGGAAACTACAATGAGCCCAGAAGGATCAGGTGTCCCAGGGGGCCAACAGCCGTCCTGCTGACCTTATATAAGAATTCTTCAAGGCCCAGATTTTCAGTCTGAGGGCCAAATGGCGTGTTATAGTAAGTGTGCCAGAAAAGAAAGCTGAAAGGCAGGAGTTTTAAATCTGTTAAATAAAATAATAAGATATATGCAAACAGGGTAGACACATGAAAAGCAACATGCATCTACCTGAGGGCCAATCTAGATTTGATGGTAAAAGTGTGACTGTATTTAACATGTCAAGGTATTTCCCTAAATATCAGCTGTGAGAGATTGCCCAAATCAGGTTAAGGATCGGCCCACAATCACGATGAAAATGGATTCTCCAAAGCTGCCGTTCAAGTTAGGAGGGAACCTTCTGCTGGAGGGAAAGTCTTTGGGAAGGAGATGATTTTCATCAGACTATGAGAGAAGGAAGGGTTAACTACCCCCTCCCTGGGTGCTGCAATCCCAGTCTTATTTGGGTCCACTGAAGCTGTTATTTAGGAACAACAAACTAGCCTAGCATTCCCCAACCCAGTGCCCTCCAGATGTGTTAAAGTTGCAGAGGCCCTGCCTTCTTTTGTACACGGTCACTCTAGTATAGTGCCTGCAACTTTAACTGTTGTGATGAAGAGGGAGTTTCACCAGGAACTAATTGCATACAAATGACACTGGATGAAATTCCCTTTTCTCTACAACTGTTAAAGTTACATGTGCCCTGACCTGGATATTATCTGGTCAGCTTACGTAAGTAGTTCATAGGGCACATTGCAAGCAAGGCCTGTGCATTTATTTAAATAGTATAAAACATCTCAAATATTACATACTCACTAGTAACAGTGTCTGCAGAAATTATGTACGACAGCTTGTTTTGCTATAAACGCTGGTGACTTGATGGGGTGTGCTGAAGGTTATGTTTTTTATATTGTTAGACAACTACAAATCCCATCAGCCCTAGCCAGAATAGTCAATGATAAGGGGAATGGGAGTTGCAGTTCGACATCTGGAAGGCCACATCATGTTCCCCATCCCTGACGTAGATGAAAGATTGATATATTGCAGAGATTCTTGGAAGAGGTGTGTAGAGTGTCTTTGTGCAGAGATGAATTCTGCCCACACACAGAGTCCTATTTTTCCAGGCAGTTTTAAGAATTGGGTAACTGTGCTTTTAGATGTTTGCCCTGTTTTTGACTTGTATGCTGTTTTTTAAAAAATTTACTCTTCTTTAAAAGTAAGTTTTTTTATATTATGTTTTACTACATTATCGTATTTCATGGTTTTAAGTTTTGTGAACTGCCCAGAGAGCTTTGGCTATAGGGTAGCATAGAAATGCAATAACACACACACACACACACACACACACACTCACACACATATATATATATATGTATGTATATAATCCAGCTACACCCCAAATGATTTGTGGAGGGGTTCCTGGCCAAGTGGTACTTCTATAAGGACAGCTGTCATATGTAGCCTCCCTCTGTCTTATGGTCTTGTATGCAGAAGCATAATTGTGGTTAATGGCAGCAGTGACCACTTTGGGACTCTATCCAATGAGACGATAAACCACATCCTGCTGGAATTGCTGAGCTGCCTCAATTCCCCTTAGAAGGAACAACCACTCTGAGTTTCAACAAAAGGTGACAGTTGTAGTGCTGCAAAGGTGTCTTTTTTGGGAAGCCAGCAGACAAGAGTTTCAGAGTTTGTCTTATTAAACAGAAGCTGAATTTATACTGGCTCGCTATGGATTGGTTGGCTACAAAAAGCTAAAACTAAGATCAATGCAGAGGCAGAAATGCATTGCAGAGGTGGAGTGCGGGAGCATCCATCACAGGGGATTGCAGCTGAAAGGAGCAAGGGCCAGCTCTACCATTAGGTAGAGCAAGGGGGCAGAATGCCATTTAAGCATATCAAATAGATTGTGTTTTGTAAATTGTATTTAAGTAAGTTAAATTGTGAGCTTGTACGTGCCATTGCACTCTGATGTGTAAAATGTGGTGTTTTTGAGTTAAAAATTGTGTGTGTGGATGTGGGGGTGTGCAAGATCTATATCTAAATGTATGTGTGTGGGTCTGTATGAGCTACAAACTTGAAATTTGGGACACTGATAGGTCTTCCTGTACAATGTACCCCTAAAATCCTAAAACCTAAATTTTTGCAGTTTAACTATTTTTAAATAATTTTAAACAAATCCTATGCTGTTGCTTACAACTCCCAGCAACTGTCGAGGTGGCACCTCTCAGAGGACAGGACCTCCTGCAGAATGCCAAAGGCATGCTGGGAGGTGTAGGTGTTTCCGAGATCTCAGGGGATCGTGCACAGCCACATGGGTGATTGCCCAAGATCTCTGAAACGGCTACACATCCCAGCATGCCTTGCCCAGAGCTGTCTGCATCCACTGAGAGCTGCTTCCCTCAAGTCCTTGGCAATGCTACTCCTCGAGAGAGCGGCGAGGCGCAGCATCAGCGATGAGCAGAGGGAAGTGGATTAATGTTATTAGGGGCCCCAGCAATGCTGGGAATATCTGCTAGCATATTTAAGGTGATAGAAAAGGAGAGCAACATAAACCAATAACATTAATTGTGTACTTTGTCACAGAAGCAGCAGCGCATCGATTTTCTGTGCACCGCTAATTTTGGAATGGATCATCACAGTGGGGTGAATGGCTATTTTGATTTTCCATCTTGGTTGTCTCATGCATCTTGAGCTGGCTGTGGAAAAGGGTGGAAGAGAAAACCCATTTAAGTGTCATGCTTCACTAGGATGGGTGCAGGTGGTGATTGTACTAGCAAGAAGAGTCACACGAGGCAAAGCAAATTCACATCCAAAATTGTCAGCATTCATTTGCACCACTGCATTGGCGCACATATACATTGGGCAGTGGTTCAAACATTTTATGCAGACCCCGTATTGCTCTAGGGTTACATCTGTGCAAAGGGGAAAGTGCAACAGACACTTGAAAAGCTGCTTGTGTGAATGCATTAGTGCTAAACTGGAGGTACGCTGATGTAGGACTTAGAATTCTAGACTCGGACCCCCTCTAGATGGATTCCGTTTGACGCCTGTTCCTCCGATTATGCGCATCTTCTCGGAAGCGCTTTATCGTAAATCCTTGTGCAGGAGGTAATTGAGCACTCAACAGGTGACCTTACTGGTTGTTTGAAATGCGCTTTACAAGTAGTTAATGCGGAGAATCGCTTGTTCACATAGTCAAAATGCGCTTTAACAGCCAGAGCAAAATAAAACTCACTATTTAACGCGCATTCGATAATGCGCATAATCGGAGAGAAAACACGCCTCTACGCCCGATTTGCGCTCTGTTCTTGTAGAGGTAAATTTTTTAATGCGCCTTGAAAGAGCTTTAAATGCCTCTTGTAGAGGCAGCCTCGGACTGGGTGATGCAGTTACAAATTCAGCTTCAGCCAAGCAATTTACCGGGATGACCTTGGGACAATTAGTTTTGAACTAAGCCAACCCACAGGGTTGTTATAAGTTGCGAAGGGAGGAGAACATTTCATCCTGCCCGGAACTCCTTGGAAGTAGGGCTTGATAAACAAATCATAAATAATTAGTTGTAATGATGACTGGACCAGAAGACTAGGAAGAGATATCTGAACAAAGAAGTATCCAGGAGTGAGTACAGACAACCATTTACCAATGGAGGGAGCAGAGTTGGTCATCCATAACATCTGTTCCCTTGGTAAGACTTTTTTTTTAGCACGCATCTGCAGAAAACTGAAGAAGTTGGGGGAGAGTAAAGTTCTTTCTCCCCCTACCTGCACAGAAACTGATGGAAATCAAGACGGCCAACATCCAGAATTCCTTTGCTTGGCAGAGAAGCCTCAGTAATCCAAAATGCTCCCTTTAGATACAAGGCAAGCGTTATTGTTCCTAAGTCCTGCCTGAGCTGGAGAAGATCCCCCTCCCACAAACCTTGGGGCAGCTCCTGCTGCTATGGAGCATATTACACCCCCATGCTGCAGTCCTGATGAAAATCCCTCCAAACTCTTATTTGTCCCTGGAGGGAAATTGCTAATGCTGCAAATGCTGCCTGTAGCTTCTGGTTGTCCGTAGACTGAATTCTCGTTGTTGTTGTTATTGTTATTATTATTATTATTATTATTGTTGTTGTTGTTGTTGTTGTTGTTGAAGTTAACCACAAGGATAGGATATTAACTGGAATATCAGGGGAAGCAAATAGCACCTTTCGGTTCTGAACTGTGTCAGCCCTTTGGAGTAAGGCTGGAAAGGTTCCATTTGGAACTAATGGAACTTGAAACGGATACAGTCAAAATGTATTCTTTGACCTGCATATATTTTTAATGAGGTACTTTCAGCTTTCAGTTATGTGGTGCCAGTGGAGACAGCCCTTATACAGATATCCCCCTGCCCCACTAAATATCTTAGGGTGACCTACAATGTACATTTGGTGCTTGCTTACACATTTAGGCTGCAGTGCATATACAGTAGCAAAGATGTTTTAAGTCAATATAATTAAAAGATATGTTCTCAATATGGGTCTTGGGTTTTCGCTTCTCTGGTTCATAATTTTATTTCACAGGGAACTCCAGCGCTTAACACTATACCTATTTTCTCCTTAAATACTGGCTGGTTTAGAACAACACTTTAGTCAAAGGTGGGTTGAGTAGCCAACTCACAGTTGGTTATTTTGTGGGTACTCCCCACACAACATATTCCTACACAACTGTGGGTGGTTTGGGCTGGCGTTGAGTGGACTAATAGTCAACCCAGCATTTGACTGACACAGTCCCCGCCCCTTTCCCCACCCTTCCTCCTTCCTCAGTCCTCCC
Organism: Anniella stebbinsi; assembly: GCA_029215795.1. NCBI lineage: Eukaryota > Metazoa > Chordata > Lepidosauria > Squamata > Anniellidae > Anniella > Anniella stebbinsi. Next base: position 356,450,232 of record JARDYH010000002.1, on the reverse strand, counting down.
AGTTCTGTCCCAGCAGCCTCTGCAAGTTGCGCCAGTTGTAGCAGAGTGGCAGCCGCCGCTTTGGTCGCTCTTGCCACCTGCCTCTATGGGCTTGTGTTTTAACCCACTCACCACACACCATTAACACACTCACCCCTCCACACAACACTTTAAACAACCGGCTTCAAGCTAAACAACTTGCAAGCCAGTTGTTTCTCTCCATTGCTTATTTGGGCGGAATAGCATACTGTCAGTAGTTTGTGAGTGGCGTGTTACCCTCCACACAACACTATAAGCAACACAACTGGCGATTGTTTCCCCCCCCTCCGTTGCTTAATGTGTTGTCCGAAACCAGCCACTGACTGGTTTGATTGACTCATTGATGACATTTTATAACACGTCCCATCCCTTTTTACCTTCAGGGAACTTATACCATGAGAAAGTTATACCAGCAATATGAAATGATAATTGGGTTATATTTTATTATCCTTTCACCTATGCCTCAGCCTTGGCGTCCATCTTGGAAAACAGTCTTAATTTTTCTAACTAAATGCATTTGTTCTTTGGCTACTAGGTGGTGACAATTGGTACCTTACAGAACTGAGGAACAATTTGTGTTTGCCATAGAAATCCCACAAATTGCAGAAGATTCTGGGACTAGTTTTGGGTTGTACACTCAGGCTGTATGGTGTGCTGCTAGGTCTCAATATCACCTCCATTACCCAAAAGCACATCCTAGAACAGGGGTCTCCAACTTTTGTTGGTTGGGGGCCACATTTTGAATTTTCTGTGTGGTGGATGCACTCACAAAATGGCTGCTATAGGTGGAGTTTTGCATTCATAAAATGGCTGCCATGGTGGGCATGGCCAGTCACAAAACACTCATTTACCAGGTGGCAGACTGGTGAAAGTAAAAGAAAAGTAATTTGCCCAAGAACCTAAGTACAAGGCAGAGATGAGGTCTGAGCTCCAAAACATAAAACCACTGAACTCAAATAAAGATGGTACTAGAGGGTGGCACTTTGCAGCATGCATTCAACCTCCCAGTTAAAAAGATAATTCATTAAAAAAATATCCCAAGAAACAAAATAAAAAAAAAACAGGAGGGAAAAGAAGCCTGGTAGATGTCAGGATAAGTATTTGAAATGTACTTCTGAACATTCTTCATGTAGGGTGTGCAGAGTTTGTGAGAGATAGCAACATGGCTTCCTAGCCCTCATGATCACCACTAGAACATTCCCTACATTGCAGGGCATGATTGGTAGTAGTGGTGGACAAGTTGACTTTTAGGGAAGCTTGTCTGCCATTATCGATCTTTTCACTGAGGAACCTTTCATAAACTTGTGAGGAACCCCAGGGTTCCCTGGAACATATTTAAATTATAGGGTGACCATATTTGGGAAACCAAAACAGAGGACACCTAGTGGGGTGGGTGGGAAAGCGGCTTTCCAGGGCTTCCAGAAAGCGCATCACCCCCCAGCCACCTTAAAAGCCCCGATTGGAGCAGAGGAGGAGAAAGCATGTTATTCCTCCCACTCCTTAATCGGGCCCTTTTCTAGAATGTCTGGGAATGATACACCTTCCCCTTTAAGGCCCCAATTGGAGCAGTGGGGGAGAATGACACACCTCCAGAAAGCGCATCATTTCCCCCACCACACTAATGGTGGCCTTAAAGGGAAAGCGTGTCATTCCAGGACATTATAGAAAATTACAGAAAATCCCCCCTGACACCCAGGATAGAACAAAAACCAGGACAAACCCAGGGAAATCCTCACTGTTGGTCACCCTATTTAAAAGTGTTGGCCTTTGATGAAATAGCCATCATTCAAGTAGATTAAATTGTGCTGGAAGTGGGGGTGGTGCTCAGAATTTGTCAATACTATAATAAATGATTGGAAGTGCTTGTCTGAAATGTACTGTAGAAGAAGATTTTTTTAAAAAAAATTCCTTACATACAGGGAAGGAGAGTGCTATTTCATTTTTTAATTGTTGCTGAGATTCGGAAAGGTAAAACCGCTGCTTATACTTGCCTTTCAGGCTTACTGCCTCTCTCTTACTGCCAAAATATATTACATTTCAGAGTTCTAGTGTTGACTACCAAACTATTTAAATATTCACCGGGAGCCCATTGCCAAGACAGATTAATTCACCGCATCATGTCCTAGGCAGGCTGTCAAATTGTCAGAATTATTTGAATTGTCAGTGCCCTTTGTGACAATGTCATGCAGGAAGAAGCAAAGACTCCTTTGCAATTTTATTCTTCTCCAGGAATATTGTTGTTTCCTCAAGTCCCCCCCTTCCCCCTCGTCTCCTTAGAAAAAGCTATAGCAGTAGGGTGAAACCAAAGAAAAAACAGAAGATAGCTATAGAAGCCAACTTAGAAATAATACTGTAACAGTCCAGAAGGCCTCAATGCAATGGTGTGGTGCGCATAACCACTGAGGCATAAACACGGTCTCCTCCTGCCTGCCAAGTGCCACTGCTGAGGACTTCAGAGCAAGAGGAAGCAACAACCCTTCCACTGTGTTTGGATTCAACTCCATGATCTGCTTGAACATTGCAACTATCTAGTGCCTGAATAATGCTTTCTTCCTCCTCCCTCCAAATTGCCTTTCCTTTTGTGCCATGTCTTTTCGATTGTAAGCTTGTGGGCAGGGACTGTCTTATTTCTTATCTTTGCAAACCACTCTGGTTTTTGGCTGAACGGTGGGATAAAAATGCGTTGAATATATAAATAATAATTAAAAAATGTAACAGAACGAGGTGTCATAGAGTTTGGATCACAGAAATGGCTGCCATTCTTGAAATGTATACAGCCAGTGGAGTCTTCTAATATAAGTGATACCCCCTCCCCCGCCCCGGCTGCATTTAAGCTTGATTTTTTAAAAAGCCAAATTGCAGTGGATAGTCACGGTTGGGCAAGTGAGAACCTTCCTCTGCTGCAACCAGTTTTTAAAAGTGCCAGTGGAGGCTGTGTTCTTCATGAGGCCTGATCTATTCAGGACCTGGGGGTTGTCTTCATGGCGCTGCTTTGCTGCTCCTTCCTCTTGAAACCCCACAGTATCTCTGCTGCAGGGTAGGGGCAGGGAAATTCCCATGGCAGGAGGGAGCATGGGCTTTCCGGCGGCCATTCGGCTCATCAGGCCTGCCCCCTGCTCTCTGCCCAGCCTTCCTGTTTTTCCAGTGATCTATCAGCAATCACCATCCGCCCAGATACGCCTCCAGCTTGACGCCAAAGCGAGGTCACATGGTGGAAGGACTGCGGTGACCTCACTTTAAAGTAAAAAGTCAGAATAAGTCCCCGACTTTTTAAATTTGCAGCTTCGGGGAAAAGCTCTGTGGTGGCTGCGAGTTAGCAGCTGCACCATATAACTGACGTAGTGCCACTGTGCGGCCACCACCCAGCAAATAAGGTGTATAGACAGCCCCTCCAGTCAAAGTAGATTCTTGGGATTACCAAGAAGCAACTAGACCACTTGGGAAAAGAATGAATGTTTATTGATAGAAAATGGATGAAGAATAACAATGCAAAGAAAGCTCACACATCTCTTCAGCCCACGCAGCTGGCAAGTCCCAAAGAACTGGCATCAACAGCAAATAGAGATCGTTCCTGAAACCCATATTCTCCAGGTTGGCATGGACATTTCCCTGGAACAAAGCCAAATTGATTAGGGCTCAGTTCCATCATTTATATTTTATCTGATATTCTAGTATGCGCCTCAAAACATAGCAGGCAGGTAATGAGTTACCTGTCCTATGACTAACAGACCCCTGCATTCCAGCACAGGGGTGGGTGGGAATCATCCTCATTTCTTCAGCAAGACAGAATATCAAAGCAAACAGAGGATTACACCCTTATCAGCACTAGACAGCTAGCAATTGTTAAGCCTGTGTAGTGGTGCCTGCTTGCGTGATACTCATCTCTCTCTATGAAAAGCCTGCAAAAGCTGCCCAATATATCTAAGGTCTACTCTAAGAAACAAGAAAACTGTATTTTGAATAGGACTTTATACATTTAATAAACAGCGTACAGGATGATTGTGTAAGTTTGATACCAGACTTGACTCCTCCTCACCGTTTCTAGCTCACCGCAGAGGCTGTTTAAAAACCAAATTGCGGCAGGGAGGGAGGGCAGGAGGGTGTGTGTGTTGTGTTGTGTGTGTGTGAGAGAGAGGGGGGAGAGATCACGTGAATAGGTTCTCAGCAATCACATGGGGGGGATGCCAGCATTGCGGTGCTCCTGCCCACTTTGGGTATGGCCCCACTGCTGGCATGAAACCTCCAATTGCTCGGGGCCCATTGCACCCCAATTGTCTGAGTAGTGAGAACTCCAGGGATGTAAGCATCAGTCAGGTCTCTGGCGTCTTATGGAGTTCTGTAATATTTGTATTTATTTACAATATACAGGCTGAGAGGCACAAGATGCAGGCTCGCCGCATTAATCACAGACGCAGCTCTCCCATTCGGTGTCTAGGGAGGCTTTTGTGCCCTCAAGATACTTCCAGCGCTTTAGCTCAGCCCAGTTGTCTCTCCAGCCTGATCTTGTCTGTGACCTTTCCACAAAACTGCCAGCTTCTTCCCAAACACACAGCTTGATGACCTCATCCCCAGAGAAGGAAGGCGGGGATGGGGGCAACGAAGAAAACAGAGGAAGACATGCCCTCTCCTAAGAGTTTCCTCAGCCTTTAAGCTAATCTCCTTAAAAAAAGGAAGGTATTGGGTTCTTTGCACGGATGAATAGCAAGCTCAAGGCATGCCTCATGTAACCCACTGACAGAAAGCCCATTCTCAGAAATCTTAGAGTCATAGAATCACATGCATTTGGAAGGGAATCTGTGCGGGCATCCAGACCAATCCCTCAAACGTACAACAACATGTTTGCAATGGGAGAACATGCACTGTGAATCTCATCTCCACAACTTTCTGGGGTTGGGATTCAAACAACCACTATTCTCTGGTAAGAGAGACTGGGGTCTAATCTACACCAGACGTTTATCCTGGGGTCGTCTCGAGGTCGTCCCTGCGTATCCAAATGATGTACAGCTGATCCTGGGGTGAATGGCGGCTGAGCACTCTGTTTTCCCAGGATAGCTGGGACTGGTTTTTTTCCAGTATCCCGAGCTCCACCGGTGGTGTGGCTCTCCCTCCCTGGGTCGTTCCTCTTCCCCGCCAGTAGCAGGGCTCAGGAAACAGGGAAGGAAGTGTGGGGGGGAGTCCATGGGCATCGGGGGTGAGGGGGAGAGCATGTTTAGAATGTTTTTAGCATGTTTTTAGCATGTTTTAATGCAGTTTTAATAATGTGTGCCATGTTTTAATCAATTTATGTTGTTCCCCGCCTCGATCCAAACGGAGACGTGGGTAAGAAATAAATTATTATTATTATTATTATTATTATTATTATTATTATTATTGCCCTCCTTGGGATAGCGCTTGGCATCTTCCAGGGCTGATTTTGTTGGTTGTGTTTATTTTTAAAAATTGTTCCTTTGCACAGGATCGCGCCTGCGCAATTGCACAAATGTCTCGTCTTTTTAAAAATCAAAACAAAACGATGGTGCCCCGGACCATCCCTCTTTACTTCAAGGATGATTCACTGGTGTGTGGCCCCTGAGGGATGATCTCGGAAGTGGAAAACTCCGTGATCTCCCTCCCCACTCCCCAAAGGGCTGCAGGTGTAGATGAGCCCTGGTTTTTCCTGTTCTTTTGTACTGATGCTCCTGTGGCATAACCAGAAAGGATGTGCATAGTAACACCTGGGAAAATGGTAACCATTCATAAGCAGCCCAATTAACATGGGGGAGGGTGAGAAGAAGACACAGAGATAGTAGTGGGGACTGGGGATCAGACCACTGGATGTGGGAGGAAATGGGTTGGTTCTGTAATGCATACAAACATCCACTTGGGAAATTTCTGCTTTGCACATTTCTATTTTGTCCCTTCTAGGTTTCCTGGAGAGCTGGGATGGGGTGGGCAACTTGTGGTCCTCCAGTTTAATAACTCGTATCAGCCCTAGCTAATGGTGCAGAATGATAGGAGTTGTAGGCCAAAACATCTGGAGGTCCACAAGTTGCTGGCCACTGCTTTAGAAACGTTTTGGCTTAGTCGAGAACATGGCAGTTGTTAATCTTGTTGAGAGGACTCTTCTGTATAAAGCCTTCTTCTGTCATTAAAAGACTTGCAGCATTCTTGTATTACAGCTGGGCGAAACCAGAAGTGGTCTGGGTCAGGGGCACTTGCCAAAGTGTCTTGTCCTGATTGATACCATTGCTCATCAACCCACTGCCAGCTACGTTGATTGGTCCAGCCTCTGCCATGCCCTGTGGGGATGGTCTTCCCAGCAATGACTGGTGCTTCGTAACCATGGTCACCAGGAAGTAAGTGAACAGGCAAAGCTATTAGGCCGGTTCACACTGAGGGAAATATGGCATAGTGGCTCTGATATCTCGGTGGCTTGTTAACCTTGCTGTGATCATGCGAACTGGCTCACTGTTGTTGGCCTTTTAGCCATTGCTCACTTAAAATTTGGCTCTAGTTAAGAATGAGTTCCAAGGGTGGCATTCTTCTCCTGCGTCTTTCCATGCCATTCTCAAAGGTGACATGCTCAGATGTCTAGCGTTTGCACAAATAAATTATAAACAGGAGAATTGATGACTGTGGAAACCTTAGATCACCTGATTATATTTCAACACATGCTCCTGCTTTCAGTAAACAAACAACACCATTTTACATTTCATTTCTTACTAAGTATTTCCACTAATGTGCCCTATTTATACATTCATCTTATACCACTTTGTCATGTAACTGTCTCCCCTTTCCCTCCACTTTGTTGATGTTAGCTATCTGTACAGACACTACTACATAAAATCTGAGTTGCCTGTCGTTTCCTCCCATCTCTCCCATTAGAGTTAATTGTTTTAAATTTTCGTCTCATTAGCACCTGCTTGAGAGGTTACATTAAACCCCCGAAAAGAGAAAAAGTAAACAGAGGTGGGATGATGAATCTCCTAGGAAAACAGCGGTTAGTATTTAGTGGAAGTGTGTAGGCCCAGTGTTGATGGTTATAGGTCATTGCCTGATGGACTATAGACAGGACGGCATTCCACATTGCTTTGTTGAAAGCAACTCTGCTTAATTGGTAATGGAACTAGAGGTGAAAAGAAGATTTGCAAAAAATAACAATTCAGAATTAACCCAACATTAAAATTTCAGCATTTTTACTTTGAATGTGGAATTCAAAGTTTGAATGTAAAATTAGACTGCATATATTTGATATTTTAGATTTGTTGGAATTCTGGGATTGTTTTGCTGTTGGCAGGAAATACTGTGAGCCGCCAATTGTCAAATCCTAGAATCCTAGAATAGTAGAGTTAGAAGGTGCCTTTAAAGCCATCAATTCTAACCTCCTACTCTATGCAGGAATCAACATTAAAGCATACCTGACCTGACAGGTGGCTGTCCAGCTGCATCTTGAATGCATCTACTGTGGGAGAGCCCATTACCTCCTCGTATTGCTCTAATAGTCAGGAGGTTTTTCCTGACGCCCAGCCGGAATCTGGTTTCCTGTAACTTGAGCCCATTGTTCCGCATCCTGCACTCTGGGATGATCGAGAAGAGATCCTGGCCCTCCTCTGTGTGACGACCTTTCAAGGACTTGAAGGGTGCTATCATGTCTCCCCTCAGTCTTCTCAAGGCTAAACATGCCCAGTTCTTTCTGTCTCTCCTCATAAATAATACCTACCATTGCATGTGATCCAAAAAATACAGTCAAATTCCATGTACTGTTGCATGTCAGCTGTCAAATACTGTCAGAATTAAATACTGAACTCAATGAAGATAGTGTTTGATTGTCTTTGCTGTTAAATAATAAGGGGATAGAGTAAGGAAATAATGGAGGAAAGAGGCAGGGAAGAAAAATGCATGTAATACAAGGAGAATCCTCTGGCTACATGAATTTTTGCCCTCTTTATGTCAAGAGCTGTACCAAATTAAAGGCATAGCAATTCATTCCTGTTACATTGCCCCAGTTTTATCAGCTGGCATTTTATTCCTACGTATTCTGTACTCAGGATACTTCTTCGGTTTTAGACCACTATTCCCCCCTCCTGCTTCTGGTAGTTCAACCCTCTTTTACACTCAAATTGCCTCCGCTTGAGAGCCTTTGGCATCTATAGTTCTTTAGAGACCAAATCTAGACCTGAAGAATGTATTTAACATCCTAATATAGTTTTTTCAACATTTTTATTTGTTCTTATTCCTCTTCCAAGAAACCAAAAATAAATAAATAAAATTAAAATGGTTCCATGGCAGTTTCTGATTCAAGCAGTTATAGAGCCAGACCTGCTTAGCTTCTTGATATGTACAGACTTCCAAGCAGATGGGATGGGCACCGCTAATAAAAATTTTAGGTCATGTGTAACATTATCATTTAAACAACTGTGGTTTTGACAGGGTTTGGCACCTGCATCCCTCAAACTGAGCCAGGCCTCTGATGAGAGGGTGGGAGGGCTATTATTGACTGTATCAAAATTGCTAGTCTAGAGGTATGAAGAAGGTGGAAGATACACAGTGGGAAGAGACCTGTCTGCTCATCTGATGTGCCTTCTTCTCACTCCCACATTCGCTAGGGTGGCCCTATGGAAAGGAGGACAGGGCTCTTGTACATTTAACAGTTGTATAAAAATGGGTATTTCACCAAGTGCTGCATGCATACAAACAACACCTGCTAAAATTCCCGTTTTTGTACAACTGTTAAAGATACAGGAGCCGTGTCCTCCTTTCTATATGGTCACCCTAACATACGCCCACTCTTTCCTCCCCTCCACTAGGTGGGAGCGGAATGGCTTTTTAAATAGATCTGCTGCATGCAAGCTAGGGAAAGGGTTTCCTGAATGAAGAGATGGTGGGTCAGAGTTCACCAGAGTTTTTATTTTTTAAAAAATGGCAGAGGTCGTCTTGTTTTGTATTTTCTGTGTTGATGTTTGGGTTGGGTTAACTGATATCGTGGCATCTGGTGCTGACCTGCATATGTGCAAGGAAGATCTTGGCATTTGCTCTTTGTCTTTTGCGCATCGCGGCATCCTGTTCGTGGGCTTGGGCATGGGAAACAGCCGCACTGTTCCGGCAAAGCGACTCCCACATAGACAAACCAATGGTATAATTCAGGAGCTTGTACATTGAGAGATCAAGAAAAATACTAAGGTGGTTAGTTTGTTAAGAGCAGTAAGAATAACTACTTAATTTGTTGTTGTTACTGTTTCATACTTCTCTAGATCTTCAGCCCTAGCAAAAATAAAATAAATGTAGAAATGGGTGGCGGTTAGCAGTTCAGAAGCTGAATCTGGGCTCAAGCTAGGCCCCATCAGAGGAATCTTTGGCTGAATTCTACCTCCCCCCCTCCCTTTTCGATGAATGATGCTTTCCATTAAACTCCAGACCACAACCCAGATGCTGAATGCAAGGCAGGCTGGGCTGCGTCTCTGTCCTCCTGGAGCTAGGTTGGTTCTGCGATACCCAAAATAGCAAACGTGCTTTTGACAGCACTGGCAAGCTGATAGGGCACTTGGAGATCAGATCTCTGAGCTCAGGAGGAACTATTTTTGAACAGGCACCTTTCTCATCTGGCAGCTGCTTCCTCCTATCTCTCCGTCTTTCCCTCTCCCTGCCCCTCTTTCGCCCTGTTCTGCAATGCTAATACCAAAATGCAGAAAACAGCCCAAAGGGACAAGGGAGCTGGCTTGCCGTAATATCACCCCCTTGTGTGCAGAATATATTCCAGATTGCCTGCAATGGTTTTAAAGGGATTCGGAAGCTTGCTCCCAAAGCTGGTCCACAAGCTGCTCTTGTGCTGTTACATATGATGTCAACTTTATGGATAACACTGCGTAATTGCGCATCTGATCGAACTGCTTTTATTAAACCGTTCTGCGCAGAGCAACAATGCAGCTAGGTCAGGGCAGGCTAAAAATAGATTGGGATAGCATAGCGTTAATTAGATTTGATGTGGAGGAGGAGGAGGAGGAGGAGGAGGAGAAGGGGTCTAATCCTGCAAGCCTTTGTTAGTGGAGGCTGATGGCTCTGATTTCGGTGGGTCTGTGAATCCATTCCAGGTTTCAGCCAAAACCAGGCAGAACTTTAAAGGAGCTATCCAAGGTGCTGAACCTAGTTCGGAATTGGGTGGGGAATGTGCATTGCTCAGTGGCAGAGCACATACTATGCACGTAGATGGCCTCATTTGTAATCTGTGGCATTTCAGGCAGCAGAGCTGCAAAAGGCCTCTGTCTGAGACTGCAGAGAGTTCTTACATTTAGAGTATTGGGCAAGAAGGCCAAGTGGCTGGATGCCATTTAAGCCAGCTTCATGGAGGTGGCCACTTATGCATTGCTAAACAAGAGGATAACAAGGGCTCAAATTTTGCACAACATTTGCATCTGCAAATGCATAGGTATCGGTGGACATTTAGAAATAATAGCTATTATTTCGATAGAAATGCAAGACATCTCACCATAGTGGAGAAAACCGACTAGTTGACTTATGTGCCTGCTTAATCTGCTGCCCAGTCTGTTAATGGTTGATGGGCAACTTCAAGGCCCCTGATGCTGCTCTCTCTGCTTTGAGTTCTTCGGCTTTAACCTAGTCTTGGACTGGAAAGCCCACCAAACTGAGGACACCTTCAAATAGAGGGGACCATAGTGGCCTCTTCCCTGGGAGCTCTCCAAAATAGAGGGCTGTCCTCTGTAAAGTAGGACACTGGCCACTCTAGACTTCAATTGTTCATATGATCTGCCTTTCTCTTACCCTTTGCTCCTAAGTAAATATTTTGGGGTGTAAGCATTAAGTATATTTCTATTTTTTTTATCTCACAGGAAAAGTATGCACAAAGTGTCCAGAGGTTTAAGAACAATTGCCTGAGGGATCTAATGTCTTTCCATAGACTTCAGTAATGCATATCTTCTTTTTGCTGATAAATTTACTTATGGCATGGCTAGGACCAGGAAACTGATAATCATAATCACACATATTCATAATGGTTATTCAAAAGCCAAAGGAGTTCCCAGCCAGATGTTGGTGTAGCATCTCTTCAGCCGAAAGCGCGACAAAAAGGGTGTCATGACCTTAGTGTTATTTACACTTGAGAAGTGAAGCTATTACATGAACATGTAAGCCAAGGAGACAGTGTGACATTACCCCCTCATGTTTCATGAAGTCTCGGTCCTCTTACACACCACCTGCTACAGTCTGTTTTGACAGATGAACCAATGTGGATTCCAGGTTAGTAGGAACCCCAGGACAAACAATCCAGCACATGCAACTCTGCACCTCCTCTTCCCCATCATATTGGCCTTCTCCCTCCCAATTCTCTGGACAAACCACGGTGTATGTTCCAACTATATGTTTTCTCTTCATACAAGGATCTACAATTCATCATAAAGTATCTCCTGATTTTATTAGAGACACTTTCTGGTTATCAAGCACCTTCCCCAAGGAGGCCCAAAAGGTCTCTTTTGACTTTTAGAAAATTCTAGAACCAAACAACTCTAGAAAAAGCCTATGAGCTTCTTTACATGAGCGATTTATTGCACGTTCATGATTGACCACTCATAGAAGTTTGCAGGTCATTTACATGACATTGTGAACGACCAGGACGTCTTTCGCGGTATCCTTTAGAAATTCCGCCATGAAAACAACCACTTTTAAAATGGTAACAGCCGGGAGAAAGTGGGATCTTTCGCCACTAGATGGCACAGTCTCAATGGAAGTGAATGGCAGGGACGTATTCAATTCAAACCATGTGATCGTCCCTCTCTGTCCATGTAATGCAGCCCATAACAATCACATCAAAAAGCAGGAAGCACAAATGTCCTGGGTAAGCAACGCAATTTCCCCTTAATGTAAAGATTCCGTATCTATCCTGGTAATCATTGGGGAGCTGCAGAGTCCAGTATTTTACATGTAGAACTCCCTGTCTGGGAGATTCATTGATCCTGCTGGGATTCAGATACAAGGCAATAACTGTGTTATTCTTGGCATTGTTTTCCTATGGGCAATAACTGAATAACTGTTGTTGTTCCCCTTCTTTTGTGTTTTACGGGGGGATCCTAGCATTACAGCCAAAAGGCATCATGCAGCAATTTTGTCTTTTTCTACTTTTTCTACTAAGAAAAAAGTGGTGGGAAAACACAGGAAGGTTACACGAGGAGAATGTCATCATCTGGAACCCCTATAAATTCTGTGAATGAAGTAGGTTGAAAGCGCCATGAATGTGTGCCAGTCTGGATGGTTTTTGGCAGAAAGACTGTCTGGACATTTTAGAAAACAAGCATTTGTTTAAAACAAACCATATTTACAAAATTCAGCACCCCCTAGCGTTGCTCCTTATTTGAAGTCAATTAGGAAAATAGTTTATCAATGTTAGATTAGGGGCACAGCAACCCTAATTGCCTTGGGCAGCTGTTTGAGAGATGTAATGTTGGGGCAGAGGTGCCTCTCCACCAGCTAAGAGGAGCTCTACAAGCAGGGGGCCATATTCATCCTGGTTCCAGGAGGATACAAAAGGCTCCATGGGCATAACTGTACAGCTGGTGGTACAGCTTCCTTTCACCGCTGGCCCCAAAACAGGGTATTCGACTTCTGGGAGCAGGGCAGAGGGAAGAATGAGGCAGCCTTGAATCCACTGGAACCAAAGTTCCTTTGGTCGCTGCAGAAGCCTCAGGATCACTCCCCCCCCCCACCTCACGCCAGCCTTGAGCTAGCATGAGTAATCGTACCCCTCCATCCCACACTTTGGAACCCCAAAGGAATGCATGGGATAAAAAAGGCAAGCCCATTCTCCATAGCTGCCCACATGCGAATTTCTAAAAAGCAGGAAATGCAACCCCCCCAAAAAGGGGATGAAAAGAGGGTAATGATTTGCATAAAATTTGCACATGCTAATTTATATCTATAGATGTAAATATCAAAATCATGGTTATTATTTAAATGGAAATACAGTACATCTCACCTTAATGTGGAAGACTGAGACCAGGTGATCTGTGTGTCTTGCTCAGTCTGCTGTCCAGGTGCTGTTGAGGAGCAACATCAAGGCCTTTTAGCTCTTCCTTCTGATGGCTCTTTATCTTTCTGCAGGACTTGGACCAGACAGCCTTTCAAATAGAGGATGCCTTCAAAATAGAGGACAGTCCTCTGGTAGCCCTTCAAAGAGACGGCTGTCCTCTGTAAAGGAGGAGACATGGCCATCCCCTAAATGTTAAGTCCTTCTTCCTCCTGCCCTGGCCAGCACTAGCTGGCAGACCTTTAGAAGTGGTGCATTGATCTGCCACAACACACCCCACAAACTCCAGTTGGGATTGCACCATATGCCAATTACTAAAATGCCCCAATTTTAAAAGGTATTTTGCTTCTCATTTTAGAAAGCTCAGCAACTTAACAACTGGATCATATTGCCTTCCACTAATAAGGAGCTTAGCTTACTGCTCACCCTCTCCCTGATCATCATTAACTCTCTTTTGCTTTGTGCTGGTTTAGCTTTATTTGCCTTTGTCAGGTCAGAACTATACATTACAACCCCACCCCCGCCAAGGCTGCTGTCAAAATTGCATTCAGTGACATAAGAATGTAACATAGAAAGAGCTATGCTGGATCAGATCAAGGGTCCATCTAGTCCAGCACTCTGTTCACACTGTGGCCAAACAGCTGTCGACCAGGAACCCACAAGCAAAATACGAGTGCAACAGCACCCTCTTGCCTATGTTCCCCAGCAACTAGTGCATATAGGCTTAATGCCTCTGTTACTGAAGGTGGCATATAGTCATCAGGACTAGTAGCCATTGATAACCTTCTCCTCCATGAACCTGTCCAATCCCCCTTTTGAAGCCATCCAAATTACTTACACTTGTGGTAGTAAGTTCCATAGTTTAAATATGCGATGTGTGAAGAAGTATTTCATGGTATCTGTAGTGAATCTTCCACCAATCAGCTTCAGGGGATGACGTTTTTGGGGTCTAGTATTATGAGACAGAGAGAAAATGTCTCCATATCCATTTTTCCCCCCATACCTTGCATCATTTCTCCATACCTTGCATCGATGACTCTAAGCCCTTTCTGAAATGTGCAGCGTAAGAATGTAAGAAGAGTCTGCTGGATCAGACTAAGGTCCTATTTAGTCTAGCATCCTGTTTTCCACAGTGGCTATTTATTTTAGAAGCCCACAAGCAGACATTTATTGACAATAGCTGTCTCCTACTGCTGTTCCCTAGCAACTGGTTATTCAGAGACATACTGCCTTAGATCCTGGAAACAGTATATAGCCACCATGACTTCTAGCTATGACTACTACCCTTATCCTCCATGAACGAACTGCAGAGCTGCTTTGACGATGGCTGGATTCGTGACTGCACAGGTGCCAGCCAGCTAGTACTGTGCTCAATTGACTGTTCACTTGTTTACATTATGAAATCTGGCAGAACTAATTTTAATTGAGCTCAACCTTGGAGAAGGCGTTGTTAGAACGCTCTCACACATTCACACAATGTACATCTGCACAGTTTATACAAAACATTTTTAGCATGGGCTTAATCTAGCAAGTAAATTTACAAGAATCATTTCAGCATGACCTCCTGTATGGAAATGAGTTGGGGTTAACAGCAGCCAAAAACATTTGGCTCACCAAAAGTTAGGATCAGCGAGATATCTCCTCTCTTATCACCATCTGTTATTCCCTTCCTGAGAGTTAGATACATCTTCAGAAAAAAATAATAATGCTAAAGCCTTCCTGGGAATTGAAACAGCTGGGAATTGCGTGTTTGAACCATACAATACACAAGCATGTAAGAAAGAAAGGTGTGTTAGGATCCTTGTCTCTGAGAGGCTAAGTTCCAATGTCAGTGGGGTGGGTTTCAGTCAGAACCACTCAGAATTCTAAAGAGTCTGCTGCCCTCAGGTGCGATAGAAGATGCTGGCCCGTCGCAAGGGTTGAAGTAAGATTCAATTACTAGTCTGGTTGTCTTCTGTATATGGAAAGGGAGAGACTATCTTGACCTTTGCCTTGAGCAGCAAAGCATATTGGGCCAGCCCTGGAGGAGGGATAAGTTTTTGAAGTCAGGGAGCATTCAGACATATTCATTCCCACCTGCCTTTGAAAGTGGTATAGTAACAGTTCCAAGAGGGTTGTACCACATGGTTTTTATGAACCTTTAGATCAGCCTCCATTTCAGCCACTGGGAAGGTTCACCTTCTTCAATAATGCAATCTTCATGCTTCTTTATTACTGAAGTAGGCCATATCTGGAACAATCTCTTTTCTATCTAAGAAACAAAATCTGTTCCCCAAATCCTTCCTCAAAAGGCTTCTGCTGCAAACCATTTTGTGGGTTCTTTCCTTATGGCTGTTTACGTTTTTGCATAATCCATTTCTGTATCATGGCAGGCTTTCCCCCCTTTACCTTTATTGGATAAAGTTTATCTCATCCATGCTGTTTAGACTGCACATCCGTCCATTAGTAACATAAGAACATAGGAAGAGCCATGCTGGATCAGACCAGACCAAGGGTCCATCTAGTCCAGCTTTCTGTTCACATAGCTTCCCATGACCCACAAGCAGGACATGAGTGCAACATCACTCTCCCACTCGTGATCCTCAGTAACTTACATAGAGAAGCATACTGCCTCTGATACTGGAGGCAGCACGTAGCCATCAGGATTAGTAGCCATTCATAGTCTTCTCCTCCATGAATTTGTCCAATCCCCTTTTAAAGCCATCACTCCATCTTGTGGTAGTGAATTACATAATTTAACTATGCACTGTGTGCGAAGTACTTCCCTTTTTCTTTGATCATTGGGCTTGGAGATGGCAGTATGCCTCTGTTCAATTCTTGATGATCGTGAAGATGACGTAGAAGACGGGAAAGCTACTTTGGGTGGGAAGGTAAGCAATGGCATTTTAGAAGAGAGCTTGGGTGGTGAGCGTACAGGGAAGTAGATTTGACATTGTCCTAAGTCAAATTATGGGCATGGCCCCTAGATATCTGGTGGGTGGAGAATTTGGTGCTACAACCCATTTGAGTTTGATATATTGTAGTGATTCTGGCCCAAATAGAACTCCTTTCAGACCTGGTCCTGGGAAGGGTCAACCTTGGTCCCAGCTTAGATCTGATATAATTGGCAAGGCACTGGGATTTCTATGACTAATTTCTTTGCTCTGTAAAATGGGTGTAACTGCACTGTCATCACAGAATCATGTACTGGGAAGGGTGCAATTCACAAATTCAAAGGCAAGCCTTTTGCCCAATCCTTTCCAAGGTTGAAATAGTGATACGTTTGTGTCATCTCCTCCGGAGTATGCGCTGTCTCTTCAGAAACTTTGTTCTGAGCATAATCAAAACATTGGTCAGATCTCTATACTGACTTTAACCTCCAAACCTGATTTTCAACCAAATAGGCACACAGTTCCTATTAAATGCTGGATCGTTTGTCTTTCAAGGCAATTAGGATGTAAAGTGGATTTGTCCCTTTTCTGAAACGTCCCAGGAGAAATGCATGGATGAACATAAAAGCATGAGATCAGATAAAGTTTCCATCTAGTTCAGTATCTTGTTTCCAACATGGCCAACAAGTAGAGGCTTCTGGGAAGCAGGGATTTTCCTAAGCAAGATTTAGAACGGCACAGTGGGATGTGATTTTTCTGACCTGACTAGCTTGGCTCAAGGTTCCAGGGGAGCTGATCCAAAGCAATTGCACTTCCTGGAATGGTGGGGCAGAGTCAACTCCAGCTATGCAGGATGGCATGGTGCATGGCTCGGCCCTGGACAGATCTATGCCAGTTAGAACTCACTAAGGAAAAGCTGTTGTCTCAGCAGCATGCAGAGGTCTTCTGAGAAATTAAGACTGCTGGGTGATCTGGGCTTGCTGTTACCCCTACCCCTTCTGAGGAGCTGCCTGTCTCTTAAACAGGGTGACCATATTTGGGAAACTAAAAAAGGGGACACCCGGGGATGTGTGTGAGAAAGCACGCTTTCCCCCTATTCTGTTCCAATTGGGGCCCTAAAGGCCCTGCTTGGGGTGGAGGATGGGAAAGCATGTCATTCCTGCCTCCCACCCCCCAACACTGCTCCAATTGGGACTTTTTCTATAATGTCTGGGAATGACACTCTTTTCCCTTTAAAGCCCTGATTGGAACAGTGGAGGGGGGGAATGAAGCACCTCTGGAAAGTGCATCATTTGCCCCTGCCACACTAATGGGGGTCTTAAAGGGGAAAGTGTATCTTCCCTGGACATTATAGAAAATTACAGAAAATCTCCCCTGACACCCAGGATAGTACAAAATCCTGGACAAATCGAGGGAAATCCGGACAGTTGGTCACCCTATGACTTAAAGAGCTTGAAAGGTCTCGGGGTTACAGACAAAGTCTCACTGGATGATGCCTCCTCCACCTTGGAGTCCTCCTCTGAGCCAGAAGGGGATCAAGACCATTTTCATTCACATGTGTAATGTGCAGCACTACAACACAGCTGTGCCTTTTCCCTGTGTCCTTCATGGCTTAGCATCACATTTCCTGCCATTTAGAAGTTTACGCAGAGTGAAAGAAAATCCACAGAACTAGGAATTTGACAGCACTAATGCAGAAGAAAAGAAAGTACTTTAAGCGCGTGGAGAGTTTTGCCCACAGCTAATCTAACTTGTCTGCTCCTTCTTCTGGTAGGATCCCAATGGGTAGCGAGGGATAGCAGGACCCCCCCCCCCCATATTTCCAACCACCCAAATATGTTCCCTCAGCCTTTTGTCACAGTATATTCAGCTCCTATAGAACATGGATGACAGTTCCAGAACGTTTACAGATTTTTAGGATTTGAACTCAAAACTTCTTAGGACAAAGCCAGCAATAACCAGAAGCTCAAGAGAAAAGTGAGTAAGAACATGGTGAGGATCCGAGTAGTACAAATACACAAAAAACAAGTGATATGCATTTCAACACATTGGTTGACTAAATACATTTGTTTTCTCTTTATCTTCTTTCTTCCTTTGTCTGTTGATTCAGAACTCCATAAAATTCCCATTAGATCTGGCTTAGAAGGGCATATTTGGGTAGAAATGCATATTAGGAAAAACCCTGATGGGAGCCCCAAAGCAGGTCATCTATCACTGTAACAGAAGCTGATGAATGCTATTTGATTGTGCTATTAGTTGCTGCACCGCAATAGAGAAGGAGAAAAAGAGAGGACTTATTAGCAACATTGAGGGAAACATATAGCGTTGAAAGGCTTAGCCAGAAATGTTGACATTCTTCCTATATAGTTTTAAATATAATCTGATGGAACGCCTCTCCCAACATGAACCTACCCGTACACTATGGTGCCTACTCTGAAGGAAGCTCGGAGTATGGCAACAAGGAAGAGGGCCTTTTCTGTGGTGGCTCCCCAATTATGGAATGATCTCCCCGATAAGGCCTGCCTGGCACCAACATTGTTATCTTTTCGGTGCCAGGTCAAGACCTTCCTTTTCTCTCAGGCATTTAAAAGCTTATGTTGAGTTGTTAACCGAATTTTTGGCCTGGTTGGGAGTTTTCAATTGTTCTAAATGTTAGCGGGTTTTTATGTTTTTATGTTTTTAACTTTTGTATATTGATTTTTAACGTTCAGTCTTTTAATCTTTGTAAACCGCCCAGAGAGCTTTGGCTATGGGGCGGTAAATCATCATCATCATCATCATCATCATCATCATCATCATCATCATCATCATCTTGATGTTCAGAATCTGTAAAGAAACGGAGAAATGGTCTTTAACTCTTGAATGTTTCGGAACTCAGCAATCACAAGAACTTTACATATTGAAGGAGCAAAATACATCCGTACTTTTCAGACTTCCAAATCCTCTTGCAGTTTTAAGGATTGTATGTTGTGTGTTTCATGTATTCTGTGAAAGGGTAATAATAATCTGTTTCTCATTTCTGATCCACTCATGGGAACAGGGACCTGCTGCAAGCATATGGCCTCTTGGCTTGGGCTTTTCAGCTATTGCTTTTAAACTAAATTCTGAATCATAGCACCACCTTGTGGAAGGCACTGCAAGCTTTTTGTGGCATGGAAATATGGTGGGAATAGCTTCACCAACTTAAACGTCTGCATAGCAGTCTGAATATTAAGTGGTGAAGCATTTCCTGCCAAAGTTCCATGCCATGAAAGGTTCACTTGCAACATTTCTGTGTGCCAGGCTGCTGTTCAAGGCCCAGGAGCAAGCCCAGAGAAAAAAAGTGGCAACATAAGGCTAATCAACAAGTGACCATTGAAAGTACAGTCGTCGTGCTGAACACTGCATGCCAAGTGTCATGGACTAGTTAACATGTATGCTTTATCAGAGTAATTCCTGCTCTCTGATGTCTTTGCTATAATTCTCCAAAGAGAACTGCAGGTTGGCACTTGGCCCGTATTTTGAGCACAGATGAATGGAGAGAAATCAAGTAGGCCCTTTTTCAAGGCTGGACGGAGAGCATCCATTGATTTTACAATGAAGTCGTCCCTGTTCTTCTGGGCCTTTGTTCTTTTTCCTGGCAGCAAGCCAACGGCACAGAGAATACTCAGCTTTGCAGGCGAAGGCTACGTGGGGATGTCAGAGAAATCTGCACCTGATTCAAATGACTTCGGATTTCTATGAATCTGATGTGTGAATCTGGCGGTTTCAGAATCGGGCGGATTCCGTGGACTTGCGGACTGATTTATTTACTTTTGGGGGGATTTGCGCACATTCACACTTTCACTAATAGGCATTAGCGCTAATGCATATTATGCACACTAGCCAGTGTTGTGATTCCAAGCCCTCCAACCAAGGTGTGAGACGAAAAAGAGATCCGATGTGCGATCCACAGAGTGTTATTCAGTAAATAGACATCTCTTTACAGCTGAAGGAAGCGTGAAGGCTAGGAGCTATCCTCTAAGCTTAATTAGCCTAACAAAGCAAACAGTTGCCAATCAACTAAATGGACAGTTTCATGCCATGCCCAACAGGCTTTAACCGAACCCCTGACTCAGGGCGGGTCTTCAAGTTGTAACCTCTGGCAAGTGGATAGCCTGTAGTGGACTTCCTCCCACTTCCCCTCAACTCCGCCCACTTGATTCTGTGGCAGACTCAAGGATCTGTTAATTCCGACGTTCTCTTCCCCTCCAGCAAAGACTGAGTACCCAGGGGCGGGAAAGATGATCTCTGAATCTGGGCTTCCTGCCCAATAAGCTCCTGGGAAGATTCTTCCTTGACTCCTGCAGAGTCTTGGAGAATTTCCTCCCTCACCTCCTGTATTGGCCCTCCTCTACTAGATTTCGCTTTGACGCCTGGTTCCCCGATTATGCACATCTTCTCGGAAGCACATTTACGCCTAATCCTTATACATGGGAGGCGTTGAAGCGCATTACAGGCTGTATGAAAGGCATTATAAAGTTGTTGACATTGCATGCAAATGTTGCTGAAAGTAACGCGCTTTGTCCCAGAGAAACTCCCCAAACCGGTTTCTAATCTTTATTCTCCCTGCCCACTAGAATCTCCCACCTTTGGTTTCCTAGGTTACCTGAAAGGAAGGAGCTGATTTAACATATTCGGCTACCTGTCTTCCCCCCTCCTTCGCCCGATTGGTATGACTTCCTCAGGAGTAAATGTGAATGTGCGCACACACACACACACGCCAAAACAGACAGGTGAATGCTGCTTTGTTCCTTCCTCTTCCTCTTCCCAGCGAGCTCACCAATTGTAAAACATACACACACACACACACACACACACACCTCAGCTCAGCTCAGGAACCCAGCAAGAAGCGAGGGGAAGGTATGTCCGCTGATGGCTAATTATGCGCACATCCGCCCATCCTTCCTACCCCCTTTCCTTCTCATAAAACCACCTCCATCTGGCCCCGTGTCTCCATGTTAAAAATATTTCATCAGGGTACTTCAAAGAAACTTAATTTTTGGTTCACGTTGGGTCCCCTCTTCTTGGAGCTTCCATCCAGAGAAACGGAGTACAAGGAGGAAGTTGCCAGGAGGAGAGAGGCAATGAATCTAAACCAAAAAGTGGGAGGTTTTCCCAGCGAAGGGGCAGTTCTATGCATGAGATCACGACCACAGTCCAACCCCCTGATCGTTAATGCGCCTCCTCAGAAAGTTGTTTACACGGACATAAGGCGCTCTTACTCCCGCCGTAAATTAAAACTCGCTAATTAATGCACATTCGATAATGCGAATAATCGGATGTTTAAAGCGCCTCAGCTCCCAATTTGCGCTCCTCTCTTGTAGAGGTAAAAATTTTAATCAGCCTTGAAAGAGCTTTAAACCGCTCTTGTAGAGGCAGCCTTGGCTTGTCTAGTTCTTCTTCAGGCTCCGAGTCCAATTCAGGGCACACGCCAGGTAGACTGGGCCTGATCCTGACACTAATACACATTTATGCAAGTTAAACAAAATTCTCGTATGCCACTAAAAAAATTCTGAATGCGTCAATGAGCAGATGACAGAACGAAAGATGTGAAACACAGACAGAACGGATTAACAAA
The DNA here is from genome assembly GCA_029215795.1 of Anniella stebbinsi. NCBI lineage: Eukaryota > Metazoa > Chordata > Lepidosauria > Squamata > Anniellidae > Anniella > Anniella stebbinsi. The sequence goes on along the minus strand of JARDYH010000002.1, from coordinate 356,428,736 downwards.
CTCCATGCATTCCCAAAGCTACAGGACTAGTGTGATGGGAGCCTCCATACCTTTTTATGAAGCACTCAGGACTACAAAAATAACAGGTTTATTCTGAATCACATTTATTTATTTATTTATTTATTTATTGTATTTTTATCCTGCTCTTCAGCCAAAAAGGGCACCCAGCACTTACATATAATCAGTAAAACAAGGAAGTCTCCGCCCACAGGCTTACAACCTCAAAAGGCACAGCACACAGGGCAAGAGGAATGGGAAGGAAAGAGGAGGGGAAATCAAGTCTTTCAACAGGACTAGTGGAATGGCCCTGTTCTCCCTTATCAACTCCCTCTGTACAGCCTGCTGGAATGGCTACTGGTGTCGACAGTAGAGGGAGGAAAAGCCTTTATGGGGGTGGAATAGCAGGGCTGGTGGAATGACCTTACTTCCACCTCTCATCTAACTTAAGTACATCCTGCTGGAATGCCTGTATCCATTCCACTGGTATCCTTGCCTAGCCTTATCCATGAGCTAGCTCTCTGCATGCAGGGCTAATGCATCTCCTGCACATGCCCCTGATGTTGCGTGCCCCACGGGCCCCAAACTCACCTGGCTCTGCCCCTCTGACCATCACTTGCTCTACAATGGCTTTACGCACATAGGCTTCTCCAAATGAATAGTATCCCCTTACACAGTCAACTCCCCCTTTAGGCCCGAATGCATGGAGGTCAGAAGAGCAGAGTTGCCCAGGGGTGGTGATGGTGACAGGGCTTCTGGGCAATGGACCCAGCGCCATGTGTTCATTAATGTGTTAAGGGTAATGTGCCCTCTTCCTTGTTGCCATCCTCCGAGCTTCCCTCAGAGTAAGCACCTGGAGGAGGACTTTGGATGTTGAGCGTAGTGTACAGGGCAGTGATGCCCTGTTTGGACAGGAGCTTTGCTGAAAGGTCAAAAGCCTTTGTCAAGTGGTCCGGAGGAGATGACCTACAGTCATGGTTTCCCCTTTTAAGCTCATACAAAGGCGAGGAATCCTTTGCTAGGAACATCACATCTTCATTGCCCCAAACCCTCTCTGTTTGGATCCATCGTCGTCTGGGCTGCTGAAGGCATTTTGCACATGGACTCTCTAATTGGAACTTTGGAGTGCTAAGGGCTTGCCATGAGATGTACTGTGATGCTTTTCACAGACGTTGAATTCTCGTTTTGCTGTGGATTGTGTGTCTTGTCATCAGCCAAGGGTACTGGAAGGCTGGGTTTGGTTCTGACTCTTGGACCTCTCTCTGCCAGAGTGGACTTACTCTTGGTCTTAATAGGCCTCACCCATATCGCACAGAAATCCCAACAAAGGATCAAGATTGGATGAAGTCTCTCACTGTGTGGATTTGTTTGGGCCTTTTCAAGAACCACTGTCCTCAATTGTCTGGGAAGGAGAACCCTAGGAATCCTGAGTCCCTTCCCCTGAATTTTGAGCCACAGAGATTAAAGTAGGGAAACCTGCTGTGTGGATCTCTGACATGGTTGTAGTTTTTAGCTTTGGGCTGTTCTGGAATTACGTGGATCCTATAACTACTGGCCATCAGCTATATGATTTCTGCAGAGTATAACCATTAGGCCTTTGCCATGGGATTTCCTGCAATAAAGAAGTCTCACTGATTTGGATGGCCTGTGTCAGTTTGCCAATATGTGTGTGCAGGAAGGCTCAGAGTTACGACAGCAGGCTTCATCCTCTTGTCCTGCACTGCTTCCTGTCTACATTTTGCAGGCAGCAAAATAGTTACAGCATAATTCTAAACAAGAATGGGATCTGGTGTAGCGTAACAATATGCACCCGATCCAAAGCCCTAAATGGCTTGGGACCAGGTGATCTGAAGGATCATCTTGTCCCATTTGTATCTGCTTGGACCCAAAGGTCATCTTCAGGGGTCCTTTTCCGGGAGCCCCTGCCAAAGGAAATAAGGCAGGTTGCTTGCTATCAAGAAGAGGGGCTTTTCTATTATGGCATCTCGGCTGTGGAATGAGCTCCAAGGAAGACTCACCTGGCACCTACATTGTGCTCTTTCCAGAACCAGTTGAAGACCACACCATTTTTTAGTGAAGGAAAGAAAACAACTTCACTCACAAATATTCTTGCATAAAGATATAACATAGGGTTTGAAAAGAGTTTGGTCAGCCATTTTGTGTTCTTTTACATAGGGAGAGAGGGAGAGAGAACAAGCAAGCCATATGCTCCCAGCAAAGGAGGAAGTTTGGAGAAAGATGGATGGGGGTGGGTGGGAGTGGAGGAGCAGGAAGGAGGAACCACACCATAGACTATAGAGATCTTAAGGCTAGCTAAGCCTATGAATTAACTAACTAACCGCAACACTGCCCCCTTCCTGTAACTTGCAAATGATGCTGCACTATTCCCAACAGATCCATTTCTGTAAGTAAGGCTGGCTGCTTTATCAGGCCATTTGTCTCTCTGCTCCAGTAGGGTTTGCAGTATTTGACTCCAGTGGCTCTCCGAGGTCTTCGGCCGAGATCTTTCCCTACACTGCTACCTGTGATCCGTTTAACTGGAGATGCGAAGGAGTAGATCTGGAACCTTCTGTATACAAAGCATATATTCTACATGGAGCTATGGCTCAAGCTACAGCCCACTTGTGATTCTCGTGTGTGTGTGTGTGTGTGTGTGTGTGTGTGTTTGCGGTTTGTTTCTGTGATTTAGACTCATGTTTCCTCCTTCCAGAAGTGTGATATTCACCAGGAAAGAAAACATAGACAATTGACAAACTTGTCTTTTGCATACAATGCGAAGGAGCTGCCGGTCCGCCGTCTCGCCTCCGATTTTGGTCTCTCGCTGCTGCTGTTCAAAACCTAATCATGATGGTGGCTCTTCAAAATGCTTTCCCAGCACTTTTATTTGTTATGCTATAATGTGGCTGGTACTGTAGCTGAATATGTAGATTCGGAAATAAATATTTCAAAGCGGCAGCAGCACTCGGGAGGTATGCGTGCTAATCCCATTATCTGATAACAGGATTTGCAAGCACACCTCCCACATCCTGCATTAATCACGCACCCCTCAGCATTGCTATGAAAAATGCAATTTCAATGCTCGTGGAGAGTTGATAGAACATATGTTCAGACTGTGGAATTAAATAAAACAAGTTTATCGAAAGTAGCAATATTGCTGAGATCATATCTTTCCTCCCTCCCACCTTTAAATGTAGCACCTCATTCACTCCGGAGCTCCTGCTGAGCTACAGATATTTTCGTCTGCATGTCAAATACTGTTATTGCCACACAAATAGCCTAGGTAGCGGAAGGAGTTACAAGCTGATTCCACAATTCCAAACACATCTTGGGCTTTGAAAACTTTATATGGGACTGGGGATCACTAGAGGCACTGTATTTGGATAGTTCGCTCTTAGATTTGAAAATAATTATATTTAACATTTATATTATGCTTTTGTACACTGTAAGTACTTCACATACATTACAGCAGTGATCTACCTTACAACCCCATAAGGTAGATCACTGATATTGACGACATATTGTAGATGGGGTGGGCACTCAGGCAGAAGAACTTACCTAATGCCACCTAGTGTGTTCATGACAGGGGTAACCTTTAATTGGAGACTTCTGGATTCTTTGGTCGGTCTCTGTGGCCGTTTATTCCAGGATAACATCGAAGTTGTTCCTACCAGGCCACATGATGCACAGTTGATCCTGCTGTGATCTCGGGTCGACCCCTCACTTATTCAGGAATATCGCTGACTGCTTTTGTCACCGTTTTTTGTCTCTCTCGCTACAATCTCGACGTTCGTGGCTGGTGTGCCCCCCCCATCGTGAAGTTGTTGCTGTTCGGCACGAGTTCCCGGCTTGGCAAACAGCCAAGCCGCTGTCAGGGGTGTGTCCAGCGGTTTTGGAGGGGTGTGGGAGTGGACCCATCTGCCATTTTCGGAACATTTTTTTTATTGGTTCGCAGTGTGTTTTGGTGCTGACCATGTATTTTTATTTTTATTTTACGAAAACCTATCTCTGCGCAGCATCGCATATGCACTGGACTTCCTATCCACCCCATACGTAGCTGTGATTTTTCATTTGTGCGCATCCCTCCTGATTCATAAAAAAGTCCCATAGCTGCATCATTTGCCTAGCCCTGCCCACTTCTCCCAATACACATGTGAAAGCACTGTTAGGGGACACACGTCCTCCCACAATGGCAGTCCTGTCATGGCAGAAACTTCCCTCACGTGTGCCCCGTGAGCATCAATCGCGGAAGCAGGGAACCATCGCAATAATCTCTCCTCAATTGCGAAAGGGCTGTAGGTGTAGATTAGCCCTATGTTGCTCCAGCCCACAGAGGTTTGCTACCTGTTGCTGTGCCTATTAACCACATCCTGACACACAGACTTTTAGGTTGTGAATTTTCCCCCTGACCGCTAATCTCCATGTCTGGGAAAGCTCCACGTCTCCAATTTCCGCATGCCAGCTTGCAACAAATGGCATTTCAGCAGCGTCCTCAAAGTACACTGCCAACAGCAAGTTCCTAGAAAGGATGGCATAGCCTGAAGACAGGATATCAGTGTCACCTGGAGCTAACTTTGCTAGCACCATTTATTAGGCTGACCAGATAAAATCCAGGTCAGGGCTCATATAACTTTAACAGTTGCAGAGAAAAGGGAATTTCAGCCAGTGTCATTTGTATGCAATTAGTTCCTGGTGAAATTCCCTCTGCATCACAACTGTTAAAGTTGCAGGGGCCCTGCCTTCTTTTGTATATGGTCACTCTAGTATAGTGCCTGCAACTTTAACTGTTATGATGAAGAAGGAATTTCATCAGGAACAAATTGCATACAAATGACACTGGCTGAAATTCCCTTTTCTCTGCAACTGTTAAAGTTACATGAGCCCTGACCTGGATTTTATCTGGTCACCCTAACCATTTTTACTGGGCCTCTTCTTTAGGCCAAGCTAGGCAACCTGACAGTTGAATGCACCTATGCTACTAAAGTGCAGGTCTTTTGTTTTTTGGGTTTTTTTTAAAATGCAAATTGCATCAACAGGTTCAGAGCAGGCAAAGGGGAGTCAATTAACCCTTTCTAGTCCTTCTGTGGTCCAGAGGAAAATCCCTCCTCTGAAGCTGGTATTTGTATCAGGAGGAAATCCCTCCACTGATTCAAATGGGGGACTTCCCTGCAAAGCTAATACAAGGTTCAGAAGATTGTTAAAGGGTGAAATTCCCTCCCCAAGCCTGCTCTGACTCCATTAACTATAACCCCACCCTCTTGCAGCTGGTGCAATTAGCATTTAATAAAACCTGCACTTTAGATAAAAAGAAGCATTTAACCCTGTAAGTCATATGGCCGTCCAGTTAACGGACATCCTGAAATGTAGCAGGCACTAGAGATTTTCTTACTAGCTTGCTCCATGTTAAAAGCCACAGGAGCTAGTCCTTTTAAAAATAAAGTAGAACGTGGGAATCGTAGTTCATCCTGTATCTTGAATATCATGGCTCCACAGAGATTGAACAGACATACCTTATTTCAGATTATCATCTTGCCATGCTCTGCTGAGCCAATGGCCAAAGTTCATTATTTTGATATTTTAGAAAGGTTGCTTTCGATACCCTTAGTGTGCAATCCTATGCATGTTTAGACAGAACCAAGTCCTACAGTTCCCAGCATTCCCCTGGCTGGTCTAAATGTGCATAGGATTGCCCCCATAGTTTAAAAGCCTGTCTGGATCTGAACTTGTTGTTGTCTGTCCTTGAAGGATTGAACATCTGTTTCTGTTTCATTTATTTATTCTTATGTGATATCACCAGCATCAATAAGATGTACTGATTTTGTTGGCAGGTGGGGTGGATCCTAGTGAAAAGTGCTTGGAGATGAGCAGTTTATTGATTGATTGATTTCATTTCTATACTGCCCAATAGCTAAAGCTCTTTGGGCAGTTTGGCATTGAGATGAAAGTCAGCAGCACCTGTGCTGAGAAATCCTTCCCTACCTGGTGCCCCCCAGATGTTTGGGGCTAGAACTAGCATCACACCCAGCCAACATGGGGACTATGAGAGTTGTAGTCCAACACATCTGGAGAATGGAAAAGGCTGCCCTAGATCATCTAGTGATGGCGGTGTGTGTGGTGGAGGAGCTTCATTACCAACCAAAGGAAATATATCTTCACTCTGTACATATTTAACTTATGAAATTCCCTGCCCATAAACTATTAGGCTAGACCAGCCTTCCCCAAATTTGTACCCTCCAGATATTGTTGCGGGCAGATTGGAGTTACAGTCCAAGAACATCTGGAGGGCTGTAGATTGCCAACCCCTGCTTTAACAGGAGAGCCAATGTTTATTTATTTTAAACATTTCTTGGTTGCCTTTCAGGGCAGAAGCCTTTACAAGGCGGCTTACAACAACAGAAGACATAAAAACAGTTTTAAACATTAAAAGCAATAAAAACATACACAGTGAAATAGCAGTTAAAACAATAAAAACTAACATTAAAATCAAGAATAACATTGGCAATAGCAGCAAAACAGTATGCATCATGAGAAGGCCACAGTTAAATAAAATGTTTTTAAGGCCTCCTTAAAAGCCTACAAGGATGGTGCATGGCAGTCCTCCAGTGGGAGTTTGTTCCACAGGTCTGGGGCTACTGCTGAGAAGGCCCTCTCCCATGTGGACACCCACCTAATTTCTCTTACAGGTGGGCAAACGAGAAGGGCCACACTTTCTGATCTTAAAGTGTGTGCAGGCTGATATGGATGTATCACATATATTGTGGTGTATCACACTACATGACATAGCACCAGTCAGGGTGCCTCTACAAGAGCGATTTAAAGGTCTTTCAAGGCGCATTAAAAATTTGACCTCTATAAGAGCGGAGCGCAAATCGGGGGTCAAGGCGCTTTTTCTATGCGATTATGCGCATTATTGAATGCGCATTAAATAGCTAGTTTTAATTTACCGCAGCCGTTAAAGCGCCGTATGACCATGTAAACAAGTGATTCTCCGCATTAAACACCTCTAAAGTGCATTTCATACAACCGATAAGGCAACCTGTTATGCGCTTAACCACCTCCCGCGTATAGTGATTTGCCGTAAAAGCGATTGTGAGAAGATGTGTATAATCGGACAACCAGGCGTCAAACTGAATTCTTGTAGAGGGGACCTTAGAGGGTTTTTTTTGTTCTGACCTAGCATTACAAGACCTCTTCTTGTAATGGAACAGAAGGGAAACTAAAACAACCCTGTATAATGTGGGATCTAAGAAGAGGAATGCAGCTCACCAGCTGCTAATGTTGGCCAGGGTCTTGATCAAACCTTCTGCTCTTGATCCGTCCAGGGACTGAAAATAGAGGGGGTTATCAAGCACCTGGGAGGCCACAACACGTGGCTAAGAGTTTCCTAACCTATGTGAAACTTCAGTGCGATGACTGTCAAAACCTGTGGGATTTCCCCCCCCCCCCCGCCTTGCAGGTAAAATGACTTCAGCACCAACTATTGGGCCTTGCCAAGGAGATGAGCTCTGCAATCTTTCCCACTGTAGCTCTCCTCTGGTTTTTAGGCTACCTTCCATACACTCAATGTACACTTCACGTCTGCCTCCACCAAGAGGAGCTCCAAGCCCAGAGCTCAGCCGTCTCCGATATTTAAGTAAAACGTAGCAGGGTCGCGGGAGGGGTGGAGAGCAGAGGAAACTGAGGAAGCGTTCTCTTTTATTTTCGGATGGCAACATAAATAGAATTAATGAGTTGTTTGGGAGTGCAAGTAATTTTGCACACTATTTTTTGACGGGGGCTTGCCGTGTGGCAGTGAAGAATGCACGGGCGCTTAAAGGCAAAGGGAAGACGTACAAGCAAATTTAACGTGGAATCTTAATAGCTTTGGCGCTAAACAAAGCCTGTTTTCAGAATTCTCCTTGCTGCGCTTGGCCAAATAGGAATCACAACCCGTCTCTAGAAAGGAAGGAAGGAAGGAAGGAAGGAAGGAAGGAAGGAAGACAGGCTTGCATTTGTACTATAGCATTCCCCAACTTGGTGCCCACCAGATGTATCAGACTGTAACTCCCATCATCCCTACCCAGCATGATAGGCGTTGGAGTCTAACACATCTGGAAAGCACCTAAGGGAAGGTTGCTATAAGCATATTATGCATATACGGAGCATTGACTTCCAGGCAGTAAATTTCAGCAAGAACATTTTCACACACATTGTTCTATAATTATATATGATGCTCTTAATAATGGAATGGATTCTAATAAAAAAAACACTATAGAGCCTGTGTTCAAAAGCTTGGTAGACCTCAGACAAATTGTCGGATAAAAATAAATGCAAAGCACTTCATTGCTGGGTAGAAATCAATCTCTTATTAATTTTGCCATTTTATTTATTTATGTATTATTAAATATATATCCCGCCTTTTTTCCTCCAACGAACCCAAGGTGGCATACATAATCCTCCTCCTCCTCCTCCTCCTCCTCCTCCTCCTCCTCCTCCTCCTCTCCATTTTATCCTCACAACAACAATCCTGTGTGGTAGGTTGGGCTGAGAGTCTGTGACTGGCCCAGAGTTTCCATGGCTGAGTGGGGACTAGAACCCAGATTTCTTGACTCCCGGTCCGACACTCTACCACTGCAGCACACTGGCTCTCTTGCTCGGGATGTGCAAATCCACAAAACTAGACCCTGCTGAAATTCTCAGAATTCTTTCTTGGAGCTCATTCCAACTCAAGTCCGTATCAGAAGGCGAAATTTGTTTTTTTTTCTTTTCGCATGAAAATCCATTCATACTTTTGTGGTGTTTTTTTCAAGTGTACGCATCAATTGTGTGCATTTTTGAAATGTATGTATTCTTCTCCCATTGATTAAAGTGTATTTGTGTGCATTTATCAAAAGTACAAATTTTTTCATGCACATTTTTCAAATATAGGCATGTTGTTGAATGCATTTTGGGGGGGGTCCATAAATCACATTGCAAGCTTGGAAATGCATGGCCTTTGACTGCAGATTGTGTCCGAGTCTGTGTTCAGCCTGAAAGTTCAGGACACCCTGCCCACCACAGACTTAGGCCCTTTCTACACCTCAGGGTGTAGAGGAAGGGCCTGGGGGGGGCAATCCTGGACTTACTGGCTTCTGGGATGATCACCCAGTTTTTACACAGGAAGCGTGACATCCCAGAATCAAACAGGGACATCGCACTCATCATTTTTTTAATACGAGGGAGCCGGGAGCGCACTTGTGCTCAAACGCAACAGCAAGTAAAAAAAAAGCCACACCCCTGTTCCCCCCCCCGATGCCCCTAGACTCCCCCCGACCTGGCTCCTTCCCTCTTGCAGACCCCTTCTACTCGTGGGGAAGAGGGAAGAAGCCGGGATGGGTGCCCACACAGCCTGCGTTCCTTGGGATCGTCCCGGGATCGCTGGAAGGTTCATGTTTTCCCAGGCTTTCTCTATCCCTGGGAAAACCCGTGTCCATCCCCCCTGCCTCTGGGAAAAGGCCGGTGTGGAAACAGCCTTAGAGCCATTTCACACAACCATAGGGTTTGGGGTGGCCTTCTTCATGCATTCTCCCACAGCAGCCTTTTGGTTGCCTTCATTTTGTGTGCCTTCTTGTAAATCCTTGGGGGTTGCATCCAAACTGATGCTGGACCAACTGCGTTGATGGGAATGTATTCCCCGACCCCCTCCTTCCCACATTAGTCTCTCCAGCCCCTTGAAAACACAACACAGAGAAACGGGAGACCCTGCTGAATGGGGTATGGTGTGTGGGCGGATGAGGGGGATCCCCAAACCTTTGGTGGAGGGACTGTCTGCAACTGGAGCCCTTCCTCTTGTGTAAGGCAGATCCTGGGTCCAGCCACATAACTGCAGCATGGAACTGATTGCATTGCACCTGGAAGGCAGTCATGCACATATCAAATAGTAAAGAAGGTATGGGGTCACCAACACCCCCCCCCCCCCATGCCTGGATTATGTTAGGACCTCACACCCCTGGGCAGGTACCATGCTGAATATAACGCAATAGGCTGCAGTCAGCTTAGTGGGTTGTATGTTTTGCAGGCTGGGGTTGGAGCACCTATTTAATGCACAGTAGAACTAAGGCCAGATGTACAACAAACAGGATATAGCACTATAAAAGTGGTATGAAAGAGGTATATGGAGGGAGGATTGATATTACGGCTTTATAGTGGTATTGAAGTGCACTGACAACTGCTGGGGCCCATAGACGCATACCATACACCGCTTTCATACCGCTTTCATAGTGCTATCTCCTGCTTGGAGTAGATGTGTCAATGGGCCCCATCAGCTGCCAGTGCACTTCAATACCACTGTAAAGTGTAGATCCTGCCGAAGTCTTTTTTTTTCCAGTGTGAGTGGGATGGTTTTAGAACACTCTACACATTCAACACTCTACACAGATGAAGGAAAACCAGTAGCTGTGGAATAGAGTGAGCGAGACAGCTTTATAGTAATTAATTAATTAATTAATTACATTCATACCCAGTCTTTCTGCCCCATGCAGTGGTCCCCACGGCAGCCCAGCCATTAAAAACAGCAGCGATAAATCAATAATAACTTCAGTGGTCAGATGTCAACAGTTGAAGAGGTTTAAAAATGAAGACCGGTGGTAGAGTGGAGCCAGGCCTTGCAGGGTCGAACCGCTGGGACGTTTTGTTTAGCAGAGACGGTGGCATCGCTGGCTGCCTTTGTTATGGGTCCCTGGACCGATCTACACCAAGCGGGATATAACACTTTAAAATGGTTTATAATGGTTTATAACCGTTATAAACCATTTATAATGGTTTAAAACTGCTATAAACTGTTATAAAGCAGTAGTGTAGATCCCTGTTTCTGTGTTGCTGTGCTGCAATCCACACAGAAGCTGATGGGGAGGTAGGATGGATTTCCCCAGCCAGGGTATATTCTGAGCTATCCCTGTTGCCGTGCAAAGTATTAAGTCCTATAATAGAGTGACCATATTTGGGAAACCAAAAAGGAGGACAGCCTGTGGAGGGGTGGTGGGGGTGGGAAAGCGGCTTTCAGGGGCTTCTGGAAAGCATGGCATTACCCTTCTACTTTAAAGGTCCCAATTGGAGCGGAGGAGGGGAAAACGTTTCATTCCTGCCCCCCACTGATCCAATTGGGGTCTTTTCTATAATATCTGGGAATGACATACTTTCCTCTTTAAGGCCCTGATTGGAGCACTGGGGGGGGGGGGGATGACGCACTTCCAGAAAGCGCATCATTCCCTCCCGCCATGCTAATGGCAGCCTTAAAGGGGAAAGTGTGTCTTTCCAGGACATTATAGAAAATTACAGAAAATCCCCCCTGACATCCTGCATAGAACAAAAACCAGGACAAATCTGGGAAAATCCTGACAGTTGGTCACCCTATAAGGCCCGCTCCTGGTGGAAATGAAAACTGCTAGAATTAGTTTATTGACACGGATCACCAGAACTATCTGCATTTTTGGACTCTTGAGTGGGCAGTGGTGGCTTTGGGGACTACCATAATGAGTGTCCAGACTTCAAATTTTACCACCAAACCTTACATTTAAAAAACTAGACTAGACTAGAACCTTGCATATATATATATTTTTAAAAAAGCAGGGACGCTTGTGATGAAAAATGCTCAGCTCATTTTATTTATGAAATTGGATATAGTGAGGGTTGAAGGTGGAGGGTCCAGTGTTAAATTCAAATTCTTATGGTTCAATCCTATGCATGTCTAAACATGTACCCTTAATCACTATGTGATCTTTGGCAATTCATCAACTTTCCCCTTTAATTTCCCATTCCTAAAATGCAAATGAAAGTAGACTTTTATGAGGCTCTAGAACAGATCTTGCATAAAAAAGGCAGTGTATATACAGTGTGGCATTTCTGCCACTGTTCACTCTGAACATCCAGCGTGACAGGTTTTCTACTGCTAACTCCCAATTACAATGCTCAAGGCCACCCAGTACAATTAGATGGCCACTAGATGGCAGGGTTGAATTCTGATAGGGAAAGAAAGATAGCAGCAGAAAGTATAAGAATGAGTATTAAGTATTAAAGAATTCTGCTTGACCAGGAAAACATTAAAAAAAAAGCTCTAATTGATTTTCAACACGTAAAATCTCTAGGAAGCAGCTGGCTGTGCTTTAAGGAAAATCAAACCTGTGGATCTCAGTGTCCCTGGGAGCAATTAAGAGGTGCTTAACATCTAATGAATCTCCAGCTCATATAGCTGGAAATGGGTGACAGAATCACATGTCATAAGGGGAAAAACTGATTCTGCTTGAAAGTAGGGAGCATGTTCTTTATTGCGAAAAGAAAAAGGGAGGAGAGCCTCCGCTATAGCTGAAATGAACTTTCAGGACAAAATTCTAATTTGCATACAGAAATCCAACTCATAAAATTCAGGATTTCAGCTGTTTAGATACTGAAGTTTAAATATGGGTTTCTAAGTACTTTTCAGAAACGCATTTGTGGGTGTATAAATGGTCAAATATTGTTGGCAACAATAGTTGGCCAGTGTTGTATGATGTTGTATGTTGTATCATTTTATTGTGTTTTATTGGTTGCACCCCACTTTGGGATTATTTAACATGAAAAGCGAGTAATACATTCCACAAAACAATCAAACAAAATAAGCAAGGCTTATGGGTTTTTGAAAATTCAGAAACTCAATTTTGGTTTGTCTAACCATGCAAAATCCAGCTTCAAAATGTTGAAAATAGGATGGATTTCATTTTATACATGATTCAGTTCCTGGACCATCTATTTCCCATATACCTTTTGTATATTGTTTTTCATGGAACCCTTTCTACATCCATTTCTCTGTTGAGGATCTCAGACACATCTGCCATGGCAGCCCCTGCATATTGCAAAGGATTCTGGGAGATATTCTAGGGGACACATTCAGTTTACTCACAATGTTGGTGGTCCTGAAAAGATTCATAGTTAAAAACAGTTCAAATATCATTGAAGAATTATATTCTGGTCACAAAAACCTGACCATATAAACTGCTAAAAGTACTCATCCATTTACAAGAATTCCATCATTTGTTATCTTAACTAATTTAGGGAGCAATCCTATGCTCGGTTTATGGGCTCCAAGGCCGGAAATAGGGCTCTGACCTCAGAGATGAGAAACCACGCTCCCCTCCCCCTTATAGCTGACACGGTTCTTTTTGGGTCGGCTACGTCTCCACACTCATAAACCGAGCACAGAGATGGGATAAGGGGGGTTCGTGGGAGCAGCAAGGGCCTCCCAAAGCCTCTGCTAGACGGGTGAAGCCCGTCACCAACCGTGTGTTCAGATTCCAATTTAGTGTGCCTTCACATTGGTTTTAAAATGCCATTTGTGTGTGTGTGTGTGTGGGGGGGGTGTTTATATGGTAGCATATGCTAATTGACATGTATAATTACACATTTAGAAATAATAACTATTATTTAAATAGAAATACAAGGCATCTCACCATAGTGACCAGGTGATTGTGTGCCTTCTTAGGCTAGGGTGACCAGATAAAATCCAGGTCAGGGCTCATGTAACTTTAACAGTTGTAGAGAAAAGGGAATTTCAGCCAGCGTCATTTGTATGCAATTAGTTCCTGGTGAAATTCCCTCTTCATCACAACAGTTAAAGGTGCAGGCACTATACTAGAGTGACCATATACAAAAGAAGGCAGGGCTCCTGCAACTTTAACTGTTGTGATGACGAGGGAATTTCACCAGGAACTAATTATATACAAATGACACTGGGTGAAATTCCCTTTTCTCTACAACTGTTAAAGTTACATGAGCCCTGACCTGGATTTTATCTGGTCACCCTATCTTCCTAACATATCACAGCTCACACAGAGACTTCGTTATACAGATGCTGCAATGTTTTGTGAAGTTAAGAAATTCATTTTTGTTTTGTTTTTGTCTTGTTTTGTTATCCATGGTTTTCAAAGTACTTTGTCAGTATACTCTGGGAACATGAATGACATTTGAAATGGCCCACTGTGAAAAATGAATATCAGAATGAATTTGACAATATCCCATATTAGTAGGTTCTCTCTGTGCAAATAAAATGGAATTTTACATCCCGGAATACCCTCCCCTTAATGCACCCAGCCAAATGTGGGGGAAACCACATTGCACACAGCTCTACCTATACTCTGTTTTTCATTGCTAGGGTGACCATATGGAAAGGAGGACAGGGCTCCTGTATCTTTAAGAGTTGTATAGGAAAGGGAATTTCAGCAGGTGCCATTTGTATGCATGCAGCACCTGGTGAAATTCCCTCTTCATCACAACAGTTAAAGCTGCAGGAACCCTGCCCTGTTTTGTATCTGGTCATGCTAGGCAGGGCTCCTGCTGAATGTATTTCTATGCATACATTATTTCTATGTATGCATAGAAATAATGCCTGCTGAAATTCCCTTTCCTATACACTCTTAAAGATACAGGAGCCTTGTTCTCCTTTTCATATGGTCGTCCTATCCCTATCTTTCAAGGGTTCCTGTTTATCCATGATACCAACAATCGAAAAGATGATTTTAACATATGTCAGGGATAACCTCTGTTGATGAAAGCCCTAAGTAATGTAACTGCTTGTGTGTGAAAATGGTAATCTTTAGTGCAATTTTTCTTTGAAGGCTGCAATCATATACCCATTTACCTGGGAGCACTTTTTAAAAGTTGCAATCATATCCCCACTTTTCCTGAGAGTACTGAATTCAGTAGAGCTTACTTCTGAGTAAACATGCATAGGATTGCATTACACACGTAAAAGTTAGCCAACTGGTACGTTATGGCTTGAGACAGCTGTAGTCATATAATATGGAATTTTCAATGGGTGGTTTTCTTATAAGAGTTAGTAACTCATCGTCTCTACACCAGAATGACTTCCTGACTCTGGTTCCCTCCAGCTGGGTTGGACTACAATCCCCATAACCCCCAGCCTTGCTATTTCCCCCTCACTCCCAGCCTCTAGCCTCACTATTTCTCCCACACACACCTCTTTAGCTCACTTTTGATTAGCCAGGCCCTATGGCAGCCATTTTGTGACTAGGCATTTTTTGGTGGTGCCCACAGCATGTTTCTGAATTAGGGGTGTGCATGCCAAAAAGTATCATCATTTATCGTTATCATCATTTCGGACCAAAAAAATTATCATCTTCATTCATATTGTAGGTGAACCGTATGTTGCTACACATATGTGCCAAATTTGAGATCAATCCCTCCAACCCTCGATTTTATATGAATTTATTAAAGATCGTTTCAGTTCTGACAGATCAGAAGGACAGCTCACCACGTGTGTTCATTCAGACCTGTCAGAACGGAAACAATCTTTAAAAAAATTATATAAAATCGAGGGTTGTAGGGATCGATCTCAAATTTCATACACATACTTAGTAGGGATGTGCACTGGATCGGATCGGATCCACGATCCAAATCAGATCCAGGGGGAAATCGGATAAATTATCCGATTTCCAATCTCACCGCTGGATCAGCCGATCAAAGCTGATCCGATCCGGAAAGGTTCCGAACCGGTTTGGATGGATCGGCGGATCGGCGGGCGCCCGCTGGTGCCTGCCACTGCTTCCATTGGCGGGCGCCAGTGGGCGCCCACAGATGGAAGCGGACAGCGGTGGGGGGCTTCCCTAGCGGGGCTGTCCACTTCCATCGGCGGGCGCCAGCGGGTGCCCGCCGATGGAAGCGGACAACGAGGGCAGGGGCGGCGGACGGGAGCAGACGGCCAGGAAGGGTAAGCAGGGGGCAGGGGGGGCGGGGGGCGTGCAGCGCGCTTACCTTTCCTGGCCGTCCGTTCCCACCCGGCGCTGGCTGCTACTGCAAGCGGGCTTCATGGCCTGCTCCTAGTTAGTGCGCCAGGTGATGACATCACCTGGCGCGCTACTCAGGAGTAGGCCGCGAAGCTCGCTCGCAGTAGTGGCCAGCGGCGGACGGGAGCGGACGGCCAGGAAAGGTAAGCAGGGAGCAGGGGGGAGGGGGGGGCGGGGGGCGCGCGGCACGCTTACCTTTCCTGGCCATCCGTTCCCGTCCGGTGCTGGCTGCTACTGCGAGCGGGCTTCACAGCCTGCCCGTAGGTAGCGCGCCAGGTGATCATCACCTGATGATCACCTGGTGATGATCACCAGGTGATGATCAGGTGATGATGATCAGGTGATGATCACGTGGCGCACTACCTAGGGGCAGGCTGTGAAGCCCGCTTGGAGTAGCAGCCAGCGTTGGACGGGAGCGGATGGCTAGGAAAGGTAAGCAGGGGGCAGGGGGGAGGGGGTTTACCCCCCTGGGGCTGTCCGCTTCCATCCGCTGGCACCTGCGGGCGCCAGCGGATGGAAACGGACGGCCCCGGGGGGGGAGTAAGGAGCGCGGGGGAGGGGGCTTACCTGCTGGGGCCGTCCACAGCAGATGGCCCCGGGGGGGAGGGAGTTAGGCCCCCCTCACCCACCCACCGCCATTTTTTCCTCATAAACTTGCATCGCAACGCAAGTCTATGGGGGGAAAAAAATGGCGGCCGATCCAAAATGTTCCGATTTTTGGATCGGGATTGGACCCAATCTGGTCCGGGGGGCCTCCGGTTTTGTCCGATCCGATCCGTGGCAAAATTGGAGGTCCCGATCTGGGTCCTGATCCGGGGGGTCCGTGCACACCCCTAATACTTAGGCATACCCCATAAGCACTGTGACCAAATTTCAAGCCTCTAACTTTTAAAATACAGAAGTTATAGGTATATTTATATGGCAGCCCGATAAAACGAAAAAATCTCCCGAAAATTGTCGTCTCCGATGATTATCGTAGGTTTTTCTATCGTATCGTCATCGTTAAACACATGCACGATAATAATCCTATCGTATCGCTATCGTACATTTTAACGATACGATACACATCCCTATTCCGAATCCCCAAATGTGCCCACATGTCCAAAAGGTTTGGGCACTCTTGGGCTTCAAAGGTCAAAACCAGCACAACACTGTTCAGCTGGGGCAGTATAGGCATAGGAACCTATGTATGTTTACTTAGAAGGGAGTCCAATGACATCAGTGGGACTTGCACCCAAGTAAGCATGTATAGGAACATAGCCTATGGTTGCAATCCCATACACAGCTGAGAGGATGTTCCATTGAACACAATGGGACTCCTTTCCAAATGAACATGCACAGGGTTATACTGTTAAATTTCTTTTCTTCTGTCTATGAGTAACATTGACATTACGCTGACCAGATAAAATCCAGGTCAGGGCTCATGTAACTTTAACAGTTGTAGAGAAAAGGGAATTTCAGCCAGTGTCATTTGTATGCAATTAGTTCCTGTTGAATTTCCCTCTTCATTACAACTGTTAAAGTTGCAGGCACTCTACTAGAGTGACCCTATACAAAAGAAGGCAGGGCCCCTGCCACTTTAACAGTTGTGATGAAGGGGGAATTTCACCAGGAACTAATTGCATACAAATGACACTGGCAGAAATTCCCTTTTCTCTACAACTGTTAAAGTTACATGAGCCCTGACCTGGATTTTATCTGGTCACCCTAATCTACATCAACATTTCTCTGTTTACTCAAATGAGTAATGAGTTACAAAATTAGTTACAAAATGGGAAATTATTTTTTAAAAAAATAAATTTGGTCCCCATATTCCTCAAGTGATAGGATGAGGTCACATTCCTTCCTCTATGAAAGCTGTTAAATTTGAAACATATTATTTTGGCTTCCTCACCCGTTTTTGCAGCTACAGAGGGAGTCTCAAGGGCCACATATAATTTCTTGTTTCCTAGCAGGGTCGGAGGGGGGGCCTTGCAGAGAGTAATTGCATATAATGGCTTCGAAGGCTCATAAACCCTGCTGTATCTTTTGTTATTGACACATATTGATTGCATGTGCTGAAGGCCTGCAGGCTACTGGCATGTCCCTTATCTTTGCTCAGTTGCCTACACCTCAGACCGATAGCAACAGCATGTAGCGATTGCAGGAAACCTTATGTGCTGCTAACCTCAGTATTTCTGCCTTTTGCACGGCAATTGTGAATGCACGTTGTTATATGCGCCCCACTTCCCCAGGTGGTGAGAATGCTCAGGGGCTGTGCTGCTCAGGTTTGATTTCCTTTGAATGAGAGAGCACAGGGGACGGTGTCTTTGAAATATTTCTTTTATTTACAAATATGTAAGAGGGGATAAGTGGAGGCAAACAGCAGGCACTCTTTCAAAGCAGCAGACCTGCTAACCCACACGAGATCCCCAGAGAGAGAATATTCACCCTCTAGGGGCCTTCATCGTTCAGCTCACAGCTCTTTCTCTGCCTTTGGGTGCTTCCAGACAGAGGACTTCTTCTGCTCCCAGTCAAAAGGTATCTCAGGGAGGGGCAGAAAGTAGATCGCCAGATGTTTTGCACTTTAACTCCATAGGGTGGTCTGATGGTCTACTTTACAGCGGACAGTCCTCTGTTTGAACGTGTCCTCTATTTCAAGGAGGGGCAGAAAGTAGATCGCCAGATGTTTTGCACTTTAACTCCATAGGGTGGTCTGATGGTCTACTTTACAGAGGACAGTCCTCTTTTTGAATGTGTCCTCTATTTCAGGGAGGGGCAGAAAGTAGATTGCCAGATGTTTTTTGTACTTCATAGGGTGGTCTAGTGGTCTGATTTACAGAGGACAGTCCTCTATTTGAAACTGTCCTCTATTGAAAGGCTGTCCTCTATTGAAAGATCTACTGCTCCTTGTCCTTTTTCTCATCATTGCTACCACTTGCTTGTATGACAGGCAGAGAGCCAGTGAGCGGATAGGCGATGACATGTGAACAAGAAAAGTAACAGCAACATCAGGGGGCTCTTGCCAGTAGACCTCTGTTGAGTTGTGGGCCCTCGGCAGGTGCCCATCCACACCCACCCTTGACGCCGGCCCTGAGACAATGTCAACTTTTTGGGTTAAACCAAAGGCCTCAGTTAACTTGGCCGAATATCCTCAGGCCCTCCACAACACAGAGAAGTGACTTCACTCAGGGTGCAGCCAAACTTGTCCAAATTGTGTGTTGGCCACAGCTTTTTATTCCCAGCGCCACCCTTGCGATCATGGTGCAAATTGCTGCACTATGACACAATCTTCCATTACTGACAGCACTGAAGATGCCAGCAGGACCATGTCTAGAACCTTGACATCCTTCCAGGGGCAGCTGCCGATGTGGAGCGGGGACAGGGCAACTCACTAAAGATGCCCCCCAATACACGCAATGAGGAGAGGGAGGGAGAGAGGCCGGTGAAGAAAACCCCAGGGCCTGCCCCAGCTGGACCATGTCTCCCCCTCCCCAGCCATTTACCATCAACCGCTCAGGGAGGGGAGAAGAGTTCCAGAAGCGAGAGGTTGGTTAGATGAGGAAAATACCTGACAACTGTTCCTGTTCCAGCTGGAGCTTCCCTGCCCGACGGCAACTGTCCCAGGGCCAACTTCCACCAATGACCTTGTGGTAGAAGTTCCTGACAATTTACGTATTTTTAACTTTATTTATGATTTAATTTGTTAAAATGGTTTATTGTGATGTTCTTATTTTTATGTTACGTGTAAGCCGCCTTAGTAGGATTTGTATCCTGAAAGGCAGCTTATAAATAATTGAAATAAATAGAGGAAGTAAATCTGGTATCTCCACCGACGAGCCCACAGATATGTCTCGTGACATTTACCAGGCTCCTTGTTCCTCCTGATTCTTATTTTATTTCTTAAGGGGTTTTTTTTTCGTATTTAAAAAACTTTTTTATAACTTGAAGGTTGGCATGCTGCAAAGCAAAGTGCTTCCCTCCAGCACCATCCTTATTTGGGTTTGCAAGAGTGGTTTGTGTTTCGGAGCTCAGCTCCCCACCTCTACCGTGTACTTAGATTCTTGGACATGTTCCTTTACTTTTAGTCACCTTCTGAGAAACGAATGTTTTGTGAACAGCCACGCCCTCCATGGCAGCCATTTTATGAATGGGCAAGTCCCACCATGTCAGTCATTTTATGAGAGCACCCACAACGCTTTCAAAATTCCAAATGTGCCCGCCGACCCAAAAGGATTGGGGACCGCTGTTCTAAATGTTATGGCTGGGAAGTGGAAAACTTACCATGAGGATACTGTGCCCCTCTGGCAACTGTAATATAGGCTAGCTTTGAGCCAAGTTCTACAGAGCACCAAACATGGAGTTACTCCTAGTCTCTTTACACACATCTAGTTTTGGTTCTGCAAACAGACTTGACCCAGGCCTGATCTACAAAGTTCTTGGTTGCATAAAAATGGCAGTTTCCTAATGGGTGAGCAAACACTGTCAGTAATGCAGTTTAAGGATAGCCAGTCAACAGCTTTGGATAAGCAAGATAGACATTTTCTAAGTACTTAAATTAGCTGTCTTGGCTATTCCAAACCTTTGATAAATATGTTGTTCGTGCTGGCCAAAACAAAGAAAGAAAGGAAATAAATAAAAGAAAAGAAAGCTAAATCATTTTTTTTTTTTGTATCTCAGACATCCATGTTGAGTGCTACATAATCTTTGGATTCATGTGTCGGACAATTACTGTCTAATTAATTAATAATCTGATAATTAAAATGACCTCCTTTTGGCTGATACCCGATCTGTGTGAGGTTCAAAGGAAACTTGACACATCGTGTTGTGTCCTGTTCCAGCATGACCTACAGGCATGTTATCGTGTTATGTCAAATCTGGTTTTCCACAAGGAAAGCTAGCCAAGGTACAAATTAAAGGAGACGGGGAGGAAGGGACACAGCTGTAGAGGATTAGAAGCTGTAGAACGGGTCCTTCTACCTGGCAGAATGCACACACAAGGAAACTCCCAAGAGCATCTGCACACAAGCCTAGGATGGAAACGGTCGAGGGAGTTGGATATGCTATGCGGCAATGTACCATTTTAGGGAAAGTACGTTTTGCATGCCAATCAAATTAGTTAAGCCACTGGTATGGACTACATCCACCATAGGTGGAGTTTCAAGAGAGCAGGCAGAGAGAAGCAGAGCTGCCTACAGATCAAGATTGCTGTCTTAGTCCAAGAGCCGCCAGCCTTCCCAGTCCCATCCTTAATCTGGACTGATAAAAAGATGGGGCCTTCTTTTGATTTGATTTGTATTATACCCATGCTCTTTAATGCTTACTCCATCTGTTTAGGCCTGCCCCCTCTCTTCCTTTCTCACAGGGCCGGTGTCAAGGGTAGACATGTTCGGGGCCCACTGACAAGAGTACCTCTGAAGTTGGTCCTCCTGTCCGCCATGGCAACCTGCTCGTTCACCTGCCTCTGACTCTGGCCCAGACAATGGTGGTGGTGAGAAGAAGGAGCAGCAGGTGCCACGGCCTACTTGCTCACTGGCTCTCTGCCTGTCAAGCAAGTAGGTGGTACTAAAGAGGAGGAGGAGGAGCAATAGTAACTGGTGAAAATGTTGGTGAGAAACTAGACTCATTGAGGGAGGGGAGTGTTGATGGTGTTTTACCCAAGGGGGCCTCAAAAACCTGGAGCTGGCATTACATCCCCTCTCTCTCTCAAATATGCTTGTAGGACTGCTGGTGTCACCTACCAAGGTTGGTTCAGACTAGGGATGTGCATTGGATCGAATCCGATGTCCTATTCCGATACGATTCAAATGAAATTGGATATCCGATTTCTAATTCTGATGCTGTTTCAAGGAGCTCTGATTTTATCCGATCCGATTTTTTTTGGTCCAATTTTAATAGGATAAAATCGGAGAATCGGACGCCATTTTGAATGATTTTCCTCATAGCCTAGTATTGTGTTACAAATGCCTATAACTGTTTTTATTTTAAAAGACAGAAGCATGAAACTTGGCCACATTGCAGATGGTTTTGAGGTACGTATGTGTGAGAAATTTCAGAAACATAGGCACAGGCATTTTGTGGCTTTGACATTTTGAAAAACAAGCCAGGAATACCTATAACTCCTTTATTTTTAAAGGTCCACATATGAAACTTGGCCTCATTGCAGATGGTATGTTGGTACTCATGTGTGTGAAATTTCAGAAACATAGGTGCTGGCCTTTGGTGGCAATGAATTTTTGAAACAGTTATGCCTTCGACTTTATTTTTAAAGATAGAACCTTGAAAGTTGGCCACATTAGAGATGGCATGTAGGTAGTCATGTGTGAGAAATTTCAGAAACATAGGTTCAAGTGTGTAGTGGCAAGGTATTTTTTTGAAAAATGAGGAAAGAAATGCATTTAACTTTTTTATTTTTAAAGATAGAAACATGAAACTTGACCACATTGCAGATGGGTTTGAGGAACTTATGTATAATAAATTTCAGAAACATAGGTGCAGGCATTTTGTGGCTATGAATTTTTACTTTAAAAGTTCCAAAAGTTCCAAAACAGTGGGGGGGGGGGGAGAAGGCGGGGTGTGTGTGTGTGTGCTGTTTGACAGCTGTCAAACCCACCATTTTGGAACTTATGGAATTTTTAAAGTAAAAAATCCTTAGCCACAAAATGCCTGCACCTATGTTTCTGAAATTAGGAGGTCCGATTTTCGTATCGGATTCGAAGCGATTCGAAGGACATCTGATTTTACCTGATACGATTCAGGTCAAAATCAGAAGTCCCGATTCCAATTCCGATATGATTTTCATGGTTGTGCACATCCCTAGTTCAGATACTGTTGTAGTTCCAAATCCACCAACTGAGGTCAAATAATGTGCATATGAAGCTGTCCTTATACATGAAGATGCCCTACCATTGGGCAGAGTGAGGCAGTTGACTCAGGAGGCAGATGCTGAGAGGAGGCAGTAAACTGTCCCCCCCCCCCCCCATTACTGGAATGTGGCCCTCAAAAGATTCTCTGATATAGAATCCAGCCCTTGGGTTGAAAGAGGTGTTTCGCACCTTGGATAGCTCCTTTAGAGTTCTGACTGTTTCTGACTGAAAACTGAAGCAGATTCACTGCCCCACCCTGTACACCCTGTTCTGGTGGGGGTTGCACTCCCCCTAAATGATTGGGTCCATAGTTTGGGGGTGCTCTTGAATCCAGAGCTGTCACTTGAGGCACAGGTGAACTCAGTGGCAAAGAGCACCTTTTATCAGCTTAGGCTGATATACCAACTGCGCTCTTATCTGGACTGAGATAGCCTAGCTACAGTTATCCATGCTCTCATAACCTCTCGTTTGGATTACTGCAATGCGTTATACATGGGGCTGCCTTTGAAAACGGTCCGGAAACTTCAGCTGGTACAGAACAGGGCAGCATGTTTGCTAACAGGGACTGGCCAACGAGATCACATTATGCCAGTCTTTTTCCAGCTTCACTGGCTGCTGGTCCAGCTCTGGGCCCAATTCAAAGTGCTGGTACTAACATGTAAAACCCTAAATGGATTGGGGCCAGATTATCTAAAGGAACGCCTCCTCACATATGTACCTGCCCGGACCGTAAGATCATCTACAGGGGTCCTTCTCCGTGAGCCCCTGCCAAAGGAAATGAGGCAGGTGGCCACTAGGAGGAGGGCTTTCTCTGCTGTGGCACCCCGGCTGTGGAATGAGCTTCCCAGAGAGGTTCGCCTGGCACCTACTTTGCAGTCCTTTCGTTGCCAGGTGAAGACCTTTTTATTCTCCCAGCATTTTAACAGCTAAATTAACTCAATTTTAACCCTTGCTGTTTTAAATTTGTATTTTAATCTGTATTAATCTCTGCTGCTTAGTTTTATGCTGGTTATGTTTTTATATTGTATGTTATTTTGTGTTTTTAGATTGTGGTTTGTTTTATATTTCTTAAAATGATTTCATGGTTTTAATTTTTGTGAACCGCCCAGAGAGAGCTACAGCTATAGGGTTGTATAAAAATGCAATAAATAAAAATAAATAATAAAATAAATCGGAGCCACCAGCCTCCACTGCCCTAACCTAGAACTGCTCTGGAGCATTATGGGAAAGTAAAAGGGTACCTAGACTGAGCTGCCCAGTGTTGCTTGGAGCACTGTCGCTGCAGCCAGGTAAGCCCAGGTAAGCCCAGCAGGACTGATAGAGGGGGAGCACCAGAGGGCAGTTTGATCAGGGCTCCCTCGAAACTGAAGCAAGCCCTTCCTACATTACAGAGCTGTTGTAAGTAGGGGTGTGCATGGACCCAAAAAAATCGGATCGGAATCGGAACCAGAACTGGAACCGATGCCTCGGATCGGATTGGATTGCAGGCTTCCCGGTTTGGATCGTATCCAATTCCGATCCAAAAATCGGACGTCCGATTTTTGAATTGGACACCATTTTAGGTGTTTTCGTCATAGGCTTGCATTGGGGGAAGAAAGCTTTTCCTCAATGCAAGCCTATGTGGAAAACATGGGGCTGGTGAGTGGGGACCTAACTCCCCCCTCCCTATCCCTCCCCCCCCTCGCGCTCCTTACCTGCCCGGGCTGTCCACTGCTGTCCGCTGCCGTCTGCTGGTCCCTTCTACTGAGAAACAGGCTTCGCAGCAGGACCTCCCCTTCCCTGTCCCACACCCCCCACTCGTCCACTGCCATCCGCTGGTCCCTTCTACTGAGAAACAGGCTTTGCGGCCTGCATTTCAGTAGCACGCCGGGTGGTGACATCACCAGGTGCGCTACTGAGAGGCAGGCTGCGAAGCCTGTTTTTCAGTAGAAGGGACCAGCGGATGGGAGCGGACAGACCTGGCAGGTAAGTGGGGACCTCCACCTCCCTCCCTCCCACCCACTCGTGCTCCTTACCTGCTGCCTACTTGCTGCCGTCCACTGCTGCCCATTGCTTCAGTACTACTGAGAAACAGGCCTTGCAGCCTGTTCCACAGTAGAGCGAGGGCATGCTGAGTAGAGCGAGGGTGTGCGCCGGCGCTCTATTGTGGAACAGGCTGCAAGGCCTGTTTCTCAGTAGCATGGAAGCAGCAGACAGCAGTGGACGGCAACGATGATGCAGCAAGTAAGGAATGCGAGTGGGGGAGGGGGGAGGAGGTCCGAGGTCTGATCCTCCGATCTTTTCCGATCCGGATTGGGTCCTTTCGGATTGGATCAGATTAGATCGGATGATCCAGATGTTCGGGATCAGAATCAGATAATTGTATCCAATTTCGCCTGGATTGGGTCCGGATTGTGGATTGGACCCAATCCACTGCACATCCCTAGTTGTAAGTATTACAAAATGCTCTGTATGCCCTTAAGGTTTGTGTGTGTGTGTGTTTTTAAAAAAAGATCTTAATTTGATTATACTTTCCAGTTAAAATGTAAAAATATATACAATATACAAACAAGGGCAAAAAGAAAAAAAGAGATTGCATACTTTTGTTCTTCGACATTACAGTATCTTATATGCAGATACGGAAAAAAAAAAGATTTGTGAAAATACATATATTTTTTTTCATGCCTGCATATCATCCATAGTGGTATAACTCTAAAAAAGGTTACCATCTATAATTATAAAAAACTTACATGCCATTTCTAATACTTGAAGGGCTTTAACATCTTTCTACCACTTGTCTTATTTGTAAAAGAAAACAGAATTCAGCAGTTGAATAACAAAGATCCACAGGGGTGTGTGTGTGTGTGTGTGGAAATAGAAATGCAAAAACAGTGGAATAAATGCGGAGTAAGTGGATTGAGTCAGTTTGAATTTGGAGCCATAACTTTTTGGCTTTTCTATTCAAATTTATGTGTGCACTTTTCACAGGTAATGTTCCAGTTTGAACATTAAGGTATATTGATGCATGCTATTCCTTCCCAAGAACCATGGATCTTCCTTGTTATTCAGCTGCTGCATTCTGCTCTCTTTTACTGTTTTGTATTATATTTCAGAATAGGTCTCCGTATTTAACACATACAGCATATAGGTTGTGGTGGGTGTGCTGAGTTCTTGCGATGAGCGTCAGTGGACTGACCTCCAAAAACAAACCCATGGATTCCCCAGAAAACGAGCTGTTCAAGTTTAGCGACAGTGGATTTGCCCGACCACATCAGATATGCTGACTCTTTCAGGACTTGTGGGTGATGCCGGCCTCATCTCCAGGGGATATTGGTTTTCGGTATATAATTAATAACAAGAAAACTGTATCCTGACTTGAGGGCCTGCATGAGCATCCTGGAACAAAAAGGGCCATAAATTAACATCAATTATGTATTAAAGTTCCAATTAACCTGGCTGATACTGATATACTTTAACAAGGTACAGTTAGATAAAAGAAGCCAACTCTCTAATTACTCAGAGCGGGACCTTCTGACCCATTCCTCTCTTTTATCCCAACACCAACCTAATGAGGAAGGAAAGGAAGTGAGAGGTAGGGGACCCATACAGAAGGTGAGGTCCTGAGCACCACAAGCTGCCCCCCTGGGACATGCCTCTACCTTCTTCTTAAAACTGTCAAGGATGAATAATTGATTTCTCTCAGAGTCTTTTAACCCTTTGAAGAAGATGATGATTTAGGCTCAAAGGGGGCGAATCTCCTTCCTACACGGAATGTTGCTCTCTGTCTACTTTACCTATTAATCTTCCTCACTTTTCACATTCTTCACCATTCTGTACTCATATTACGTCTGTGTTGAATTTGTCTCTAACCTTCACCTTCTTATAGGGTGACCTATGAAAAGGACAGGGCTCCTGTATCTTTAACTGTTGTGATGAAGAGGGAGTTTCGTCAGGTACTGCATGCATACAAATGGCACCTGCTGCCTTTTCTATGCAACTGTTAACGATACAGGAGCCCTGTCCTCCTTTTCATATGTTCACCCTACCTTCTAGGGCTACTTTCACTAGTATGTGCTGCTTAGATTTATGCCCTGTCCTAGGTTTCATGGTGGGGTTAAGGTGGCCACTTATACATCACCCCCAAAGGAAAATGCATGCCCCCCCACAAGAGAGAACACACATTTGCATAACATTTGCATATGCTAATTTATATGTGAAGTTGCAAACTTATAAATCATAACTAAAATTTAAACAGAACTGCGATACATCTCACCCTAGTGAAGAAGGATGACTAGGTGATCTGGGTGCTTGCTCAATCTGCTGTTCAGGTGCTATAATTGTTGATGGGTAACTTCAAGGCCCCTGCTGCTCTCTCTTTCTCTCTCTTTCTCTCTCCCTTTCTCTCTCTCCCCACCCCTTTGACTGCCACCACATCTTTGTGTAAGTAGATAAAATTTCCCTGGCTTGCTGTTTGGAAGGTTGGCTATTGGGGGGGGGGGGGCAGAAGGCAAAGCCTGTAAAGTTGAGGGGGGGAAGGGAGGAGGGCAGGAAGAGCCCAACCATCCGGGCTGCCCCCACATCTTACCTGCCCTGCCCCAGGTATCCTGGCTGGCACCTCTTTCCATATCAAAGCTCTACTTACAAGCTGGTGTGGCAGAGTTTTTGTGGTCTTCTTATAACTCTGGCCCTGTCTTCTTCAAAGTAGCGGTATTTTTAACTACTTAGAACGAGGGAAGAGGGGAAGATAAAATATAAGCACATTCTTTGACATACAGCCTCCTGTTATCTGGCAGTAAGGGAGGCTTCCCAGATCTATATTCTATCCTCGCTATACTTTTTCCTTTTCACCAGGCATAATAAGTTTATAAATAATCTTGCCCACTCAGGAAGCCCCTTTCTCTTTAGAAAGATCAGGGATTTGGTCAGAAAGAGGATTATTGATAATATGGAATATTTTTTATTATAGTGGTGTGGTCGCGAACAGGGCTGTACTTAAAGGTCAGTCAGCATTTTGAGAGACAGAGAGAGAGATAGTTGCACCGGGGAGAAAAAAAATAATGTAAAAAATACTCAGTCCTTAAACTTGGCATGCAGAGGATTTAGCTGCCAGAAAGTTGGATTTATCAGTGTTATTTTTATTTTAAATTAAAACCAATTTGGGCCTGGCTTGACTTCTTGCAGATTAAATAACCAGCTCAAGCCTTTGAATTGCACAGCTTAACCCCTTGCTTCTGCTGAGGGTGGACTGCAGAAGTGTCAGAAGCGTATACAGCCTCTCTTTGATTATGTTGGGTCCTCACACGCGGCCTGCAGGGCAGACTATGTGATGAGCCTCAAAGTAACAATGGCAGGCACACCTTTTAAGGAGGGCAGGCTGCCCTGATGTTCCATGTGAGAGGCAGTGCAGTGCAGCGGTTACAGCAGAGGTGATCTTTTTTGGTCTTGTGGGCTGCATCTACAGATGGGGAGAAATCCATTGAGTTTTGATTTTAATGTGAACTTACCGAATTCCTCACTTTCAAATCTCTATGCGAACCAAAACTCAGTAATTCTTTGAAATTCCTCTCTGAATTTTACAATAGAGTTCTGCAGTCAAAAATGCATATATTAGGGGAAACCACATTAAAATGCATTGTATGAGGAAAATTGCTGGTACAAATGTGCATTAGGCAAAAATACATACAAAAATGCATATACTATGAGAAATGTACAGGACAATGCTCGTGAATTTTCACACATACGTAAAAAACAAATAAAAACCCTCAGCATTTGGGATGAACTGAACTACAGACAGGAGGTGACCTCACAGGATTGTTGTGAGACAAAACTGATGTGGGGGTTGAGGGTAATCATTTATGTTGATCTGAGTTCCTTAGAGGAAGGGTAGGCTATACATAAATAAATAAACAAACAAACAATTTTCATACCACATGAAGTTATTATTCCTTAAGAGGGTTTATATTTTTGGCCAAATCATTGGCTCCTATTGTTATCAATGTTACATGGGACCATCCCCTCTGATATCAGTGGGGATGTGAATCCACTCTCGGTTTCAGTCAGAACTCTAAAAGAGCTGTTCAAGGTGCTGAACCCAAACCCCAAAATAGGCCCAGCACCTTGAATAGCTCCTTCAGAGTTCTGATTGGTTCTGAATGAAACCCAGAGTGGATTCACAACCCCACTGACATTAGAGCCACCAGTCTCCACTGGGGACCATATGGTAGATACACACGCCAATGGTACGTATACCTAAGCCACGATTAGGGCTGTTAATGCTTTTTGCAGCAAGTAGTTAGTGTGCATAGTTAAATCGTGGTTATGTAGCCATCATGGTTAGGAAAAACATCGTCGACGTGACACACTAGGCCATGATGGTTAGCTCAAAATGCTTAACCATCATGGCTTAGAGTGTTGTCTGGACAGGGTTAGGTCTAGAGATGGGAATGGGAAAACAGAGAGTTCCTCAGTGCCCCCATCCCCCGTTGGGTGGAAATCCCCATTTGGCCATGAAGTTCACTGGGTCACTTTGGGCCAGTCACTGTCTCTCAGCCTAACCTACCTCACAGGGTTGTTGTGAGGATAAAATAGAGAGGAAGAGGACCATGTAAGTCACCTTGGGTTCCTTGCAAGAGGGAAAAAGGCGGCATATAAATGTAATAATAAATAAATAAATAAAATGAAGTTGGCAACCTACTCGCGCTCAGATGTCCTCCCTACTGTGTTATGACAAGAACTTTGTGGCCTAAATAACGGCATAGTGGGTTGATCAGGAAAGGCAGGAGAGACACCCTCTGAACTCCAGCTCAGTAACAGTAGCTGGAGGAACAGAACCTCCATCTCCTCCCTTCCATCTAAAAGACATCAACTTGTTCACCTCAAGAGCCCACCTGGGGCCTGACAGGGGATAGCAGAGCTCTCAAGAAGGCAGAAAAGAGAGCGAAAACACTACAGAATAAGCTACAAACCTATCACCATTTGCCAAGGGGGCAGAGTGGTGATGTCGTAATCCTGTCAGCCAATAGGGGGTGTCATCTCTCCCTCTCTCTCTCTAGGATTGCGGTGTTCAGCTCGCTTTAAAGTGTGGATGTGTGTGAAAACTATAACACAGAAGTGTTGACCCTCTTTCTGCTCAAAGGCCGAATCCCATTTTGGAGAAACTCTCGGAGACTGCATTCCAGGGGTGAGCAGGGGCGAAGGCAAAAGTGGCAGGACCAAACATATAAAAGATACCAGTGCATTTTAACTTCCTTTGTATTCCATTACAAACGAATATTCCTTTTCGGGGGCTAAATTTTTCCATGCTGCCATGATAGGACAACACAGGCAAAAAAAAATTATTATCTGGTTTCTTCTTGAAGGGTTGAGTCACAAACCCCTTATCGTGGTCACTGAACATATAAGTTTTTTTTTCATGTGCTTTAAGCACAGTTAAGTTATTTAAAGTCCTTTCTTCACACTGTACAATTTATTCTTTCCTTCGTGTCTCTCAGCATTTCCTATTTGGGGTCAGCGGAATTGTATCTTTCCCGTACCGAATTGTACACAAAGGATAATGCTGTTCTGTTTTGTCTGTTGACAAGATCTTTAAATCCTACTGCCCCATGGACGCATAATCGAAATTTATAGGAGAATATTTCCATCTGTGTGTGTGTGTATGTATAGGGATTTAGCTAAGATGTTGACACCATGGAAACTAGGCCCTAGGCGATGATCTAAATATTATCCCCTGACTTTCAATTTTGCTCGACTTATGCCCCCCCCCCCCCCGTTTTATGAAACTGCTCTTTCACAGCAACTTATTTTGTCCTTTAGGATCAGCCCACATGCCTCCGAAACACCTGACTTTGGAGGGGATCTGTTGGGTTCTCTAGTACAGTCTTTATGAGATAGTTTATATTCATTTAATACAAAAGAAAATGCTCATCATTTTGACAGGTGGAGATTTGTGGAGGATGACATACACTACAAGGGCTCTGGATGTCAGGATTCCAAGTCCCCTCACCAAAATGTGAGGCAACAGAGTTTTGCTATGCAATCCCCAAGTTTTTATTCAGTAAAAAAACCCTCTTCACACCTGTAGCAATTGTGAATGCTAGGCGCTATCCTCTAATCCTAATTAGCTCAACAAAGCAGGGCAGTTGCCTATCAACTAAATGGACAGTTTCTTGTCATACCCAAGAGGCTTTAACTGGGCTCCTCCTTCAGGGAGGGTCCTCTTGACCCAACTTCAGTTGTGCAACTAGTTTGGCTGACTCCCTCCCACCTCCTCTCAACTCTGCCCACTTGACCATGCAACAGACTCTGGGATCTATCAATTCTTGTGTTCTCTCCCACTCTGTCAAAGGTTGAGTTCATAAAGGTGTGAAATTACTGAACCTGGGCCTCCTGTTTTATAAGCATCTGGGAAAATTCCTCCCTGACTCCTGGAGAGTCTTGGGAAATTTTCTCCCCTGCTTCCTGTCTTGGCTGAGTTTCTTCTAGTTCAGCCTCTGAGTCTGACTCAGCATCTGAAACCAAACCAGGGAGCCCAGGCCCCATCTTGACACCATGTGTGCATATATGCATGCAATGCATTTCTCTACATGCATACATGGTGCATGCATGTTCGTACACACACATGATCCTGTCAGAGAGTTCTGGGCCACCCAATGACAAAGGTGGAGGGCAGCTTTTGCCCTTGTGTGTATACAGGCACCATAGATCATCTGTGCACTGTTTCTTTAAGTATAGCCCAGCCTTCAGATTTCTCTCTCATTTTCTTCCCTTAGACTAGAAGAAACCCTGCTGCAGGCCTGCATTCAGAATCCTACCAGGAAGCTATAAAACCCTTTTAATAAACTAGTTATATTTAGTCATCCTGCTGAATTTTGTAATTAGTTGCTTCATTGGTTGAAACTTGCCTGTTTGTAATGCTCACCTGGATCGATATATTATGATTCACCATTTGCTTCAGAATGGCATGCACAATCTACCTCTCAACAGCACTGTGGTGTACTGTTCTTTTAAAAGTATTGTAGCAAATGTAAAAGCAAAACCAGAAAAGTTAGTTCAATGTTTAGTAGTTTAGTCCTAGGAATGTGTGTTTGAGACGTTCTATGTATTTGGTAGGGATGTGTATCGTATCGTTAAAATGTACGATGACAATATGATAAGGTCATTATCGTGCATGTGTTTAACGATGACGATACGATAGAAAAACCTACGATAATCATCGGAGACGATAATTTTCGGGCGATTTTATCGTTTTATCGGACTGCCATATGAATATACCTATAACTTCTGTATTTTAAAAGTTAGAGGCTTGAAACTTGGTCACAGTGCTTATGGGGTATGCTTACGTATGTGTATGAAATTTGAGGTCGATCCCTCCAACCCTCGATTTTATATGAATTTTTAAAAGATCGTTTCCATTCTGATAGGTCTGAATGAACGCAAGTGGCGAGCTGTCATTCTGATTTTTAATAAATTCATATAAAATCATGTGCTACACATATGTGCCAAATTTGAGATCAATCCCTCCAACCCTCGATTTTATATGAATTTATTAAAGATCGTTTCAGTTCTGACAGATCAGAATGACAGCTTGCCACGTGCGTTCATTCAGACCTGTCAGAACGGAAATGATCTTCAAAAAATTCATATAGAATCGAGGGTTGGAAGGATCAATCTCAAATTTTATGCGCATACTTAGGCATACCCTTTAAGCACTGTGACCAAGTTTCAAGCCTCTAACTGTTACAATACAGAAGTTATAGACATTTTTCTTTAAAAATAGGACTGCAAAAATATCATTTTTTCACAATAATTATCATGATGACGATACGGTTCACCTACGATATGAATGAAGACGATATTTTTTTTGGTCCGAAATGACGATAACGATAAACAACGATATTTTTTGGCGTGCACAACCCTAGTATTTGGTCATTCTAACAAATGCTGAAGCTTAGAGAAGATAAAGGGTGTCCTGAGATTTGTCTAAATCCATACATAAGCAATGGACATTGCAAACACCATTTTTTGTGCATGTGTGAGTTGGTTGGTTTAACGTTTGAATGATTAGATATATTCACTGCTGCTTCCCTCGTTTCTGTTGCCAGTGCAGCTCAGGCTCCCCAAGGATGAGGCAGAGGACCTTGTACGTCAATCTTCTCCTCTCCTTCATATACCAGTGAGTGGTGAGTAAACATCACATCATGCAGACGACCCACATGGAAACAACCAATATCAGGAAGGGGCATCATGCCTATGTGATTCCAAACTACAGCTTCCAAGGTGCACCTTGATATGGCGCATGCACAAAAAAACTTGGAACAAGATCTTGTATTAAAGAACAACTCTCATCCAGACTCACATGGGCAAATTTGTTACTTTCTGAGTAAATAAGGAACTCATTCGGGGTGTTGCTATTGTTATATTGAATATGTAATTTCGATGTTAGTGTTTTTATATTGTGCTTTTCTTTTTATTAGTATTTTAACAGAAAACTGGGGGATAAACATTTAAAATGAAATTATGAAGTGATTTCCTTCCCTAAATGCAGGTTTGGTTTCAAGCAGAAAGAACCCCTTCCCCCTGATCTCAGGCCATAAGAAGAGATTGTATATCTGAATAGAATGTGATGATTTGCTCCAACTGCTCACAGCTCAAATTACGTGCATCGGGGGGAATGCCCTCGGAGAGCAAGATCAACAATAATTACCATCTTCTTTCTGTTGGGGATCCTTTTCAGTATTCTGAAAATTTTGGAAATCTCTTGGCATTTTAACCTCCCCCTGGCCCAATAACATTCTTTTTATTTTTTCTTGTCTCTTCCCATGTTCTCTGATCTTTTTCTCTTTTTATTCTGGAAACCTGTTTGCTAGCGGCAGTGTTCAACCTTTTCAGACCCAAGACCCAACTTTAATCCCAACCAGCAGCATGGAAGTTTAAATTAATTTCTGCATATGTCCATCTTTCGTCTTTTTCCTCTAGGATGGTCGGATATGAAGGAGGACTGTATGGCCTTATGCACCTTTACCAGTTGTATAGAAGAAGGAATTTCATCAGGTGCAGTTTGTCTTGGAAGATGAGAATAGGCACCCCTCTTGAAATCACCTCAGGAGCCTGCATCCTCTGTTGCATCTGGCAAGTCTCTTTCTCTCCCCACCCCTTTATTTTTTTTAAAGAAAGCTAAATAGCAACAAAAATAAAAACGATGCTGGTGCTACAGGCATGACTCACTTAAGATTAGGGTACAACCCATTTACTGATCAACCCGTTGTAGAACAATGTGATATCTAGAACATGAGTTGCATATAGTTTAGCGGGACCAATGTTTGTGTTGAAGGCCCAAATGCTTTCCTTAAAATGATTTTGCATTTTGTATGTCTCAATGGAAAAGTATCTTTTTTCTGAATGATACGTTGCTTGAACAGTGCTAAAGAAAGTTGGTGGGGTTTGCTTGCCTCTGTCCTTCACGTTGGCATAGGGATGAAATGTGAATATTCACAAATATTTGAAATTTGCCAGAACTCTAAACAGGAGAGCCCTAAGCCAAACGGCACCTGAACCAAATGGCAACTTCGGTTGCCCTTCTGCGTTGTTCAACTTTTGAATACCTAATTTCTTAAGAACATAAGAAGAGACCAAAGTCCTGTCTGTTCTAGCATTCTGGTTACACAGTGGCCAACCAGTGGCCTACAAACAGGATATGAGTCCAATAGTACCCCCTACCCAACTCATGTTCCCCAGCAACTGGTATATAGATGCATGCTGCCTCAGATACTGCAGGTAATACATAGCCATCATGACTAGTAGCCATTGGTAGCCTTATCATCCTTACTGCATTTGTATCCCAGTTCACAAATTCGATGGACAATTTGCTAGCATGACTTATCCCTCATGTATAAGTTGATAGATTTGCATGCATGGATTTGGTCACTCTAGTAAGGCTCCTGCAGCTTTAACTGTTGTGATGAAGAGGGAATTTCACCAGGTGCTGCATGCATGCAAATAACACCTGCTGAAATTCCATTTTATATTCAACTGTTAAAGATACAGGAGCCCTGTCCTCCTTTTCATATGGTCACCATAAACATTACACTGTCTCAATGTGGCAACAACACACCCACACCCACAACCCCCCCAATAAAATATTTTATCTAAAATACTCAATAGGTCTAATCTGCTGAATTAGAAACATGAATACAGTTTTTCAGCCTTCCATAATCTAACTGTTTTATAGAGCCCCTCAACAGGGAAACATGGGTGATTGGAGGAGAAAAAAAAGAGGTAGGAATTGGTTAATATATATATATATAATGAAAAGAGATAATATCCCCTTAAATTTGTTTATACTAGAAAAAAATGCACGAATGTACTTTGTTGCATTAATTTCTCTGACACAGCAATTTCCCATACTCTCGCCATTCACCTCTATAAAGAAATATTATTTTATTTTTGTTTAATTTAATGGGTTGCTGATCTGGATCAGGATTACCATGTGCTGGTGGTGAAACCTTCCCACCCAGCCACTTTCCCCCTTTGAATTCAATCCTTCCCCCACATGCACAAATGGAGGGCAGCAAGGTAGTTTAGGGTGTTCAGTAGTTATGTGGCCCACACATCTCTGTCCTCCAGCACTTCACAGCCACTTCCTGGTCACTTCATTCTGCCTAATGTTAGGGCCGGCCCTAGATTTGTTTTAAACATGTGGATCATGTCAATTTGTATGGAATGAGTAAAGATTGAATTCTTCAAGCATTCTTCAGCACAAACGATGATGCAAGAAAGAAAGAAAGAAAGAAAGAAAGAAAGAAAGAAAGAAAGAAAATTCTTGAGCTCTTATATTTCCCTCCTCCTTCCATCGTTGTCGCTGACATGCACACACACACAAACACACACACTGCCTCTCCTTCCTCTGCATGGGTCAGCTTACTATTTTTAACCAGCTTGTTTTTATTTTTAAGTGCCAATCAACATGTGTTATTTCTTGCCTGCCCAAGACTACAGAGCTTAAAGCGTAATAATGGAGAGCGAAGGCACAGAGGAGGGTCTGCATCTAATGCCCTCTCTTCCTTGAACCTGTCTGTTCTGCCAGTGACCCATATAGAGAGGAGCTCTGTCAGCTTATCGGTTAACTATCCATCGCTGACAGACAAATACCTCAGAGTGAGGTTGAGCAAAACTGCTACAAAAAAATCCCCTCCGTTTCAGGGCTTGCTAACCCCCCCTCCCTCATTTGTGGAAGCTCTCAGACTGTGGGCAGAAATGAGCCGTGTCTGCAATAATATGTATTTTCAGCATTCTTGGGATCGGTTTCTTAAACGGAAAAAGGGATTTGTTATTTTAATTTTTCATGTTGTGGTGGTCTCGATGGTAATGATGCTGAATTCATACACAAAAAAGAAACGGCATGTTTTTGAGGAGCAGATAAAGATAGGCTTCTCTTTCATGACTTTAATTAGAATGATGAATAATGATATCCCTTTCTAAGAATAAAAACAGAATATACAAAAGCAGGGCACATTCTCACTGAGGTGGTAAATCTGTGCCTGGGCTGTAGCACTTCAAGCTGCAAGTGGGGGCCTATATAATGGTATGCTTGTCCATACAAAAACATTCCCTGCACATAAACAACTAGCATCTCAAGGAGAAGAATTCTAGCCTACAGAAATGAAACTAGAACTGGTTGGGGGGGGCAGAGAGAGAAATAAGCTCAGTGTTCCAAAAGAAAGAGAGAGATCAGCAATCTTGATCTGTCACTGTGCATTGTTATAGAGAAGCTTAGCTATGATGGCTTTATGTACACATGTATTTTGTTTTATCGTTGGCATCATCCTGGCACCTTAGCTAAAGAGTCCATTTTGTTCTGAGAGAGGCAGCAAGAAATTTGTAGCCTGCTCTTAATGAGAGAGTCCTGGATAGGAGCAAGTGGGCAATTACATAATTAACTGATTGTGTCCTCTGCTGATTAAATTACAAGGAGTTGTCCCATAGAACTCCAAATGCACGCAAATCACTACCGAACTACCAAGTCATCACCTCATCCAGACTATCTATGAGGGTACCTCATTAATTAGCCAGTCTAGAGCTTGGCAGGAAGTACCCCCACCCCGATAGATCACCTGATTACCACCTGGGCATCCCTTGTGAGGCCTTTAGTTGCATATAACTCTACCTATCTAATTAAGCATTAAGCATTTCTCTTCTATCAGTTATTTGTGATAACGGAAGGCTTGTAACATTTACTCTTAGCAGTTGTCCTTGAGCTGATTTTCCATTCTAATGGGGCGATTTTCCCACTTCGTTTAGGTACAGTGCATAGTCTGTTGTGTTCATGTTACACCTCTGGGAAAGATTTTTTAATTCCCCTGTTTGCCGTGATATGTGTGCATATGTGAGGAAGAAGACATGCAGCAATTGCTAGGAATGTCTTGTCTAAATTGGATCACACATCCATCCATCCATCTGCCTGCCCATCTATCTATCCATGTTCCTATAAGGGGTCAAAATTGTTGGAAAGCATACAAACCTGAGGGCAGGATCTAAAGGAGAGCTCACACTCCTGCCGATCCCCTTCCACAGTGGTGGGTCCCACCAATTCCATTGCACAAGCGAGACCCATCACTTTCACAAGGGAGACTTAGTGCTTCCTAGGAGAAGCCCTAAAATGAGCAGAAACACTTATTTCTGGAAGGAGCCAGGTCGACGAAGCTTCCTAATGTGAGCTCTGCCAACCTGCATCCTTCCAGAAACAAATGTTGCAACTTGTTCCAGGTTGTCCCTGGAAGCACTAAAGTGCCAATGGAGGCCACTTCCACAACACAATTGGCAGGATGGATTCCACCCAGAGAGATTTTCTAGAAGCCAGACATTAGAAAAATCTGCCTTCTTCACAAATTCAGTTACTTTGTGCAGTTTTAGGCCCCAGGGATTGCTGAGCAACTGGGGTTGGATTCAGATTTAGGTGTGTGCAGCTTCTGCACTTC
Organism: Anniella stebbinsi; assembly: GCA_029215795.1. NCBI lineage: Eukaryota > Metazoa > Chordata > Lepidosauria > Squamata > Anniellidae > Anniella > Anniella stebbinsi. The sequence goes on along the minus strand of JARDYH010000002.1, from coordinate 356,391,155 downwards.
CTTCCTCTCCACAGCATCCCCAGTAGCCCACAGAAAATGCTTCACAGAGGGTCAGGAGATTTTGCTGAATGAGGTGATGTGTTTTGCAGGGAGAGTCCCTGAAAATAGGGTGGAGGCATCACCAAGGCCATGCCCCCTTGGGGGTGGTCATGTCAAGATGGGCCCACCTTCAGGGCTGGGCATGTTGGAGTGGGCACGCCTCCTTGAGGGCGGCCATATGGTCCTCCTTTTTGGTTTCCAAAATATCCCTTTCTTCAACAGAAGGCAAATCCTGGACTTTGTATTCAGTGTATAGAATCATAGAATAATAGAGTTGGAAGGGGCCCATAAGGCTATCGAGTCCAACTCCCTGCTCCATGCAGGACTCCACCTTAAAGCATATACTTTGGAACACCTTTGTAAAATATTTTCAATGCAATATACAATAAAAATAAATATCAGAAGAAAACACGATCGATAGCATGGAAATAGATAAAAAAACATAGTGAAAAAACATACATAGGAAGGACAGCAGTGAACACTTCTAAAACCAACATGGAAAAACAGTTATCTCGATATCCAAAATAGTTTTTTTAAAAAGTCTTCTGAAATAAAGCCATCTTCACTTGTTGGCAAAAAGGTGAAGTTGAGGCAAAGTTCTGAGTAAACTTTACTGGGATAGGAGTTGCGTACACAGATGGCACCACTAACAAAAGCCTGCTTTGCATTCAGAAATGCATTCATAAAAGTATACATGTGTTCAAGTATGCCTAACTTTCATGACAGCCGTTTTACAATGGACCTTCATTTCAGATAACCTTCACACCCAGACAACCTTGTTAAAAAGATTTTTTTTGTCCGTATGAATTAGCTCCGTCCCCACCTCACCCCTACTCTGAGATATAAATAATTTATGGTTTTAAGAGGAAATGCAAGGACACTGGAAAAAAAAGAGGTGAAAACCTGAAGTGTGCTCAGAGAAAGTTGATCTCATGGTTGGAAATGCCAGCAGGCTCCTAGTCCTGAAACCCAAATGCTTGTTGATTTTGGCTGAATGCATCTGTTGAGTACCAAGTGACATTTACCTGTGCAAGCAGCATCTTGGATTTCAACACAAACTAATTTAGCCATCCTTTTGGCATCCATCATTTCCAACGACCCAAGCTAAAGAGCAGCATGCAACACCTTGTATGCTCTTGCATTCAGGCAGAGTATCAACTAGCAATTACAGCTAGTAAATCGCCCGGGCGCATTTGGAGGAAAGGGGTGACTTGTGCTTTGCACATATTGTTAAACAAAAGGAGACTTAGTTCACGACAAGAATGTCTTCACAAGCTCCCACCCAGTCAGTAATCAAGTTCTATCTTGAAAAAATAACAGGGAGAACAGAATGTCCAACATTCCCTCCCATCTCTATCCACCTGTCCATTTTGGCATTGCTTAAGAAAACACATTTGGAATGGGGTTTAGCTTCTTAAGGCATCAAGCTGGCTTTTGTGGGCATCTTGGTAGCAACCAGATGACGGCAACAGGCATGGAGAACCTATTGACAGGACCTACAGGGAGGAGAGGCAGGAGGCAAAAAGGGTCACTTCCTGAAGGAGAGCGTACAGGCGAATGCATTCTCTATTGCTTTCCTTTGCTTTGTTGTTGTGTTTTTTCCCCAAGCAAATCATCTGTTAAGAACGCAGGTGAAAGAATGCCATCATTCTTAAGCTCTCCATGAACTTTAGGAATGATGCAAGAACTTCCAGTAGGATGATGGTAACTCTTAGTACGGAAAAATAAAAACAGAGGCAGGACCAGAAAATGGAGAACACAAAAAGAGAGTTCAAGGGACCGGTACTGAACTGAAAGGCTTATTCTTTTACACATATCCTCACGCACACCCACACAATGTAAAGCACAAACATATTTTGAGCACAATCTTCCACAGGGGCAAAGGAGTCCATTTTTTTTTATTAAAGGATATTTGTTTTGGGAGGCTTTTTCAAGAAGGATCCTTGGATCATGTTAAAGAAGATCCTGGGATTTACTCAAGGATGAGGCACTAGCCAAGTTGGGTTTAACTATTGCCTCATGTGAGAGTTGGAGGATGAGCCTTAAAACACATACTACATTTTTCTACGGCTGTACACTGCAGGATAAGATTGGCAGTGGTTGGCAAGCTGTCTGAGAGAGAAAAGTAGGGAAATTCACAGTCTACTGCTTAGCAGAGAGGAGGCCTCAGTCTCCTGAGGTAACTGCTCCTTAAAGGCTCCCTCCTCTGTTGTCATCATAGGTATCATCACCATAATGAATCTAGGAATTGATATGCTAGATTCACAAACTCCAGCAAAAATGGAACAAGTGAGGAAAAATTGTGTTTTGCCTCAGGTCTCATGTATATTTATGAAAGCTCAAAAAAGAAAGGTATCCCGTGGCAATGATAGTCCAGGGCCCCAGGCCCAAAACAAAAACACGGGGTTACAAGTGGATCTTCAGATCATTCATTTGACTTCAGGAGGGGAAACAAAAGTAAAATATGCTGTATTTTAGTGTATGGGAAGCAGGCATAAGGTAAATGCTGAAGTCTGAAAAAATAGCCATTGATATGATTCGTCTCTGTCACACAAGCACACACACACGCACAGCTCAAGACACTTCTATAAATAAATGTCCCACCCTTCATGGAAACCTTTGGGGAATTTAGTAAGTGTGTGTTTTTGTAAGATATTTCTGTTCAATTAGGCCATACCGCACAGTAGCTTTATATGAAAGGCGGCCTAGAGACGGAGCGAGCCAGCTGAGGATAGCTCTGTGGAAGTGAGAGTACGTTGTAATGATAACAACCCTGCTCCGGTTGTAAATGTCATCACCTCTTATTCTTAATCAAAAGGCTTCCAATCCGCTGGAAATGAAGGGACTGACGGAGGAATCATTTGAATGTGGCAGCCCATGATAATGATGAAATGAATAAAGGGGTCGTATTTTTTTTTTTTTGGTTTGGGTGAGGAGGAATTCAGCACAAGGCTCATAAAAAGGCAGTGGTTTAATAGCGCTGACGGCAGCCACAAGGGCTTCTAGTTATCCACTGTGCAGCCTCCTTTGCGGAGATAATGGCTGGAATGAGGGCTTCCCTCAGCCTGCACTCAAGGCCTGACAGAGCAGAGGAAACTGCCTGAGATTCCTGAGGAACTAAGGGCCGGTTCACACAGTCGCCTTTTGAGCTTATTTAAATGCAGGCCATGTGGTGAAGCTATGAAGTGAAGCCCGCCACCAACCGTGTGTTCAGATTCCAATTTAGTGTGCCTTCACATCGGTTTTAAAATGCCATTTGTGTGTGTGTGTGTGTGTGGGGGGTGTTTATATGGTAGCATATGCTAATTGACATGTATAATTACACATTTAGAAATAATAACTATTATTTAAATAGAAATACAAGGCATCTCACCATAGCGACCAGGTGATTGTGTGCCTTCTTAGGCTAGGGTGACCAGATAAAATCCAGGTCAGGGCTCATGTAACTTTAACAGTTGTAGAGAAAAGGGAATTTCAGCCAGTGTCATTTGTAGGCAATTAGTTCCTGGTGCAATTCCCTCTTCATCACAACAGTTAAAGGTGCAGGGACTCTGCCTTCTTTTGTATATGGTCACTCTAGTATAGTGCCTGCACCTTTAACTGTTGTGATGAAGAGGGAATTTCACCAGGAACTAATTGCATACAAATTACACTGGCTGAAATTCCCTTTTCTCTACAACTGTTAAAGTTACATGAGCCCTGACCTGGATTTTATCTGGTCACCCTATCTTAGGCCCAATCTACACCAAGCAGGATATTGCACAATGAAGGCAGTATGAAAGCGGTATATAAAAGGCAGGAGCCACACTACTGCTTTATAGCGGTATTGAAGTGCACTGACAACTGTTGGGGCCCACAGAAACATACCATATCCTGCTTTCATACTGCTTTCAAAGTGCTATCTCCTGCTTGGTGTGGCTCCTGCCTTTCATATACTGCTTTCATAGTGCTATATCCTGCTTGGTGTAGATCTGACCTTAGTCTGCTGTCCAGGTGCTAATTGTGGATGGGCAACTTCAAGACCCCTGCTCTCCCCTTCTTATAGTTCTTTGACTTTAAGTCAGACTTGGGCCTTATCTACACCTGCCATTTATTCCGGGGTGGTCACAGGGTCATCCCTGCATGTCCAAATGATGCACAGCTGATCCTGGGGGGAACTGGGGATGAGCACTCAGTTCTCCTGGGATAGCTGGGACTGCTTTTTTCCCATTTTCCCCACCGTCTTGGGACCATCCTGAGCTCCGTGGGTGGTGTGACCAGATACAAAAAAGGGCAGGGCTCCTGCAGCTTTAACTGTGGTGATGAAGCGGGAATTTCACCAGGTGCTGCATGTCCTTTCCATGTGGTCACCCTACTAGTGGTAGTGCCATAAGTTGGAGCAGGTGACCATGGGAAGCCACTTCTGCAGATAAAGAGAGCCAGTGGCTAGAGGGTTGGATTGAGACTCGGGAGATGTGGGTTCAAGTCCCCACTTGGCCATGAAGTTCACTGGGTGACTTTGGACTAGTCACTGACTCTCAGCCTAACCTACCTCATATGTCATGAGGATAAAATGGAGAGGAGGAGGATCATGTAAACTGCTTGGCGTTCCTTGGAGGAAAAAAGTGAGATATAAATATAATAATAACTAAAAAGTCTTCAGAATATTTTGTGGATTATCAAGATGTTTTATAATATTGAAGTGTGGAGCAATTCTTAGACTGAAGAATACCATCTCTAACACATAGAAGAAACAACACACACACAATTAATGGCCTGTGCATTGGCCCTAGACACACAGAGTAAAAAATAGCACCTGGGTTCCTCCATCTTTGCTTGGCATTCCCCTCAACATCCTCTCCTTTCCATTCTCTGCCACATTTATTTACAAAGTCTGACCATTTTGCAAGGTTAAAAGAACAGAGTGGGAGACCATCCATGTTGGGACTGCAAAGCAAAAGGATTGCTTGGACAATTGGATGTGGCATGAAGGTGATGACATGGGGATGATGCTAATGGAGCATGTGGGCCCAAAGAGCAAAGGCCTGTTATGGGAAGGAAGAGATGAAAGATACTGAGATGCTGCATGTTTGATTGGTTGAGTCAACTGGGAAACTGGTGGAAGGCAGGCAGCGCTGGAAACATAGTGGAAGTTGAGAATTATTAAGATGGAGGTGGACAGGTCATGTTAGAAAATTATATAATCCAGGGCCAGGTGCAATTGATTGCCAGTTGGAAGGAACATAGCAAGCTGCCTTATACTAAATCAGACCATTGGTCCATCTAGCCTAGTATTGTCGACACTGACTGGCAGCAAAGGTTAGGGGGACCAGATAAAATCCAGGTCAGGGCTCATGTAACTTTAACAGTTGTAGAGAAAAGGGAATTTCAGCCAGTGTCATTTGTATGCAATTAGTTCCTGGTGAAATTCCCTCTTCATCACAACAGTTAAAGTTGCAGGGGCCCTGCCCTCTTTTGTATATGGTCACTCTAGTATAGTGCCTGCACCTTTAACTGTTGTGAAGAAGAGGGAATTTCACCAGGAACTAATTACATACAAATGACACTGACTGAAATTCCCTTTTCTCTACAACTGTTAAAGTTACATGAGCCCTGACCTGGATTTTATCTGGTCACCTTTGCAAAGGTTCTCCAGAATTTCAGGAAGGATTCTTTCCTTGCCCTACCTGGAGAAGATGGGGATAGAACCTGGGACCTTCTGCATGCAAAGCATATGCTCTATTACCCTGAGCTATAGTTAGCAGCTGGATTGGACCTTGTGGGTGGCGGTGGCAGCAGTGGTCCACAGTTGCAGCTACCTCATGTTCACCATTTTGTTTCCTGGAAGAGCCCCTTTATATCACACTATAGGGGCTTCTGCGGGAAAGAAAATGACATACATCAGAGTAACACTGCAGCTACCCATCACATAACAGGCAATACCAGAAAAGAAAGTGAAAGGAAGTGGGTAGTTTTGCCTATACCCCCCCCCCCCCATAAGCCCAGATGTTCTCAGAGGACTTTCAGTCCACTATTCATCTCCCTTGGAGCTTTTCTTCACAAGACGTTCATTATGCACTTGTCATTCTCTACTCCCAGTTGTTTGCGTATTCCTTAGATGATGATGTGACCCTCTAGTTTTGCTTGTTTTTAAACAGCGCTTCCAGCAAGTTTTTTTTAAAGCAGAAAAAATGCAGTATTATCTAAAGAAAAAAAAAGAAAATGTTATTTCCACTTTTGTAGTTGTGCTGTTCTGCAATAACACAGTGCCATCTAGAGGTTATGTAGCAGAAAAGAAGGAAAGGAAATGCTCTTTGTGTAGTGCTCGGATCTCAATTCTGCGATCAAACCAAAAGTAGATATAGCAGATTAACAGCCTCGTGTAGAAAAGCTGATGGCGAAATCATGAATTACAAGGGTGGAAAGTGGTAAAGGCCTAAGATGTATGGTAATACCACTCCTCCACCGCTTGGGGTTGCACTTTTACCAATCACTAACTACGAAAGGCCTGAGTAGCCGATCTTTCCAATCTCATAGTTAGAAAACCTGTTAAAATAAATAAATAAATGTGAAGCTCACTGTTTCTCACGCAGATTTCAAAACACTGCTATTCAGTTTGAGCTACTGAAGGAGGGTAAATTTAGCTGAGGAAATAGTTTTTGTCATGCTTACACATAGTACAATTATCTTAATAAGAGAAGCTATTTTTAAACGCTAGCTTCAGTGAATTGGCTTTGGCTTCTGTCCATACACTTTAATTCACATGGCAAAACAGTACCTGCCCAGTATGTCAGGTTAAGCCTGTGGTTCCAACCTAGAAGGCAGAAGAGGGCCCCATCAGAACCGTCACTCACTTTGACAACTTGATTTGTCACGCAGGATTCAGTGCTACGGTAACAGGAGAATATGCGGATACAGCATGGTCTTTTGGGCCGGCTGGTGAGCATCTTCCTCCAGCTGGGGAACCCAGCTTGGGTTGAATCACCGTGCATCCATTCTTTGGTTGGGCAGATGCGGCATGCGGTGGGGGCTTCCCACCTTAATTCAGCAGCATGCCTGTCGTCCCCCCCTCGAATACTTATGCTCCAATAAGGGGGGAACAGCTGGGCTTGTTTGGAGGCAAGGCCCTGCTTTTACAAGTGTCGGCCGATTGGGAAATCATTTGGCAGTGGGGCCCGGCATGCTGATCAGGTGGCCATGATCGTTGCCCAGGCTTGCCTGGAAGAGAGGGTGCGACCCCATGGCGTTGGAGCCCAGGCTCGCCTGGAAGAGAGGGTGTGACCCTCTGGCGTTGGAGCCCAGGCTTGCCTGGAAGAGAGGGTGCGACCCCTTGACGTTGGAGCTCAGGTTTTGCCTCGAAGAGAGGGTGTGACCCTCTGGCGTGGGAGCCCAGGTTCACCTGGAAGAGAGGGTGCGACCCTCTGGCGTTGGAGCCCAGGTTTGCTCAAAGAGTGGGTGCGACCCCATGGCGTTGGAGCCCAGGCTCTCCTGGAAGAGAGGGTGTGACCCTCTGGCGTTGGAGCCCAGGCTTGCTCAAAGAGTGGGTGCGACCCCATGGCTTTGGAGCCCAGGCTCGCCTGAAGGCAAATGGCGAGAATTTTCGCTGCTTACGGGCGTGGGGTGATTGGTATGGTAATCATCCCGCTATATACCCAGCGCGGAGGGAGCTTTATAGGCCTGACGGGGTTCATCTATCGGACCTCGGGAATGATATCCTTTTGATGGATTTGCAGAGGGGTCTGCGGAGGGTAATCCTGCGCAGATGGGGGGTTGGCGACAAAGCATAAGGCTTGTCGCACCCTGTGGCGGTTAGGCGCGGGCATCTTCACCTGGGAAGGGATAGGTGAGCATTCACAGGCACCGAGCGGTGACTGGTAATGCCTGAGGCTCATCACCTGAGTGGTCTTGAGGCCCATGGTGGTGAGATAAGGGTTACCTTTGGGGCGGACCTTCCTCACCCGCTCGGAAGTACTGAGGCACGAGCTGGGGGTGACACGGAAAGCCTCCCTACCCAAAAGGGGGGGCCAGGGGGTGGCGTGAGCTGCACGCCATACACTGGCCTCGATTTGACTTGCCCGGTCCTTAGAATGGCATTGGCCACCAAGTCTTGAGGATGCCCGCTAGTTTCCCCTTCTGCGAATTCATCAATAAAGTGTGGCCCATTTTAAACCCAATTTATTGTGTCGTCTCGTTATTTACTGCGCTCCGATTCCGCAACAGATCTCCATGTAACTACAACCCTGAAATATGTACTTCAGAATGTGACTTTTGCAACAAAATTAGCATTTTACCACATTTTTTTAAAAAAAAATGTTATTGTGTTTTGCAAGAAGAAACTTCAGTTTTGAAAGACCCAAAGCTCCCCTTTTCTCACCAAAACCTGAGCTCCATGGAAATCACAATCTTTCACTTTCCCACTTCCACAAGCAGTAGAAAATTCCAGGAACACATTTTAGAGGGTCAGTTTCATTGTAAGAAGGTGAGATTTTGGGGTGTATATTTTTTTTGGGGGGGAAGTAATATCCATTTATTTACACATTTAAAGAAATAATTTACACATTCTATGAAATAAGGGGGAGTTTAGAATTCACATTTAGAAGTTTAGGTCACATTCTATGAAATAAGGGGGAGCAGGCAGATGACAGGTAAGCAATGGTAACTTTAATTCCACATCAGCCCTCACCCCAAAGCCACAGACCGTCTCTGCAGCCCCCAAAATCTCCAGACTTAATTTCTTCTTCTCTGACCATATTCAAAGACTTCAAAATTGTTTGTCTCTGACCTCTGATTTTTGTTTTTGGCTTTCAACCCTGGCAAGTACATTTATTTAGATACAGGCCAGATCTACACCAAGCAGGATATAACACTTTGAAAGCGGTTTGAAAATAGTGCACGGAATGTGTCATGGCCCCCAACAGTCGTCAATCCTGTTATAAACCAATATAAAACAGTAGTGTAAATGATGCCATATTTTTTTAAATTACATTTTATAACTGCCCATTAACCTATGTTCTCTGGACAGTGTCCAAATTGAAATGAAATAAAATAAAATGCATGGTAACAGTAAATGACAATAAAACATGCCTGATATAAACAATATAAAACCAGCACAGTAAAAACAGCAGTAAAACCACCAGCAAGGATAATACAGTGCAAAGTTCTAAAAGCACTAAGAACAATTCCTAGAACGCCAGAGAAAATAAAAAAGGTCTATACCGTGCTGAAAAGACCACAGTGGACTTTCCATAGGTGGGATGCCACCTTTGAAAAGACTCGCTTCTCTCACTTCTCTCTTTTAGCCGCCCACTCATTTGCAGGGGCACCTGGGGAAGGGGCTCAGATGACCTTAGGGTCCCGGTAGGTAAACCATATTTATACTCCTTCAGGTAACCTGGCTGCAAGTCATTATAACCAGCACTTTGAATTGGGCCTGGAATTGGACTGGAAGCCAGTGCAGATGGCAAAGTACTGGCATCATATGATTGTATCAGCCGGTCCGCTTTAACAAACTAGCCACACTGTTTTGGACTAGCTGAAATTCCTGTACGTTTTTCAAAGGCATCTCTACTTATAACGTTTTGCAATCATTGCAAAGTCATCATGTCACTTTGAATGGCTGTTAAGGGCGTTCAGATGAATCCCCCCATGCTTTCAAAGGGCACATGAGGGGGATTGCAGGGCTGCACATTCTAGCCCTGAGGAGCACATATGAAAAGCACCTCCACACAAGGACGGATCTTGATCGGCGCAAGATACTGCCTCACCTGGAGGAGCTCTGTGAACATATGTTAGGATGTGGGTATTTATTTATTATTGCATTTATATTAGGCTGACCAGATAAAATCCAGGTCAGGGCTCCTGTAACTTTAACAGTTGTAGAGAAAAGGGAATTTCACCCAGTGTCATTTGTATGCATTAGTTCCTGGTGAAATTCCCTCTTCATCACAACTGTTAAAGTTGCACGGGCCCTGCCTTCTTTTGTATATGGTCACTCTAGTATAGTGCCTGCACCTTTAACTATTGTGATGAAAAGGGAGTTGCACCAGGAACTAATTGCATTCAAATGACACTGGCTGAAATTCTCTTTTCTCTACAACTGTTAAAGTTACATGAGCCCTGACCTGGATTTTATCTGGTCAGCCTAATTTAAATCCCACCTTTTTTTCCTCCAAGGAACCCAAGGCAGCATACATAATCCTCCTCCTCCTCTCCATTTTGTCCTCACAACAATTGGGTGAATTCCCTCTTCATCACAACAGTTAAAGCTGAAGGAGCTATGCTAGAGCGACCAGATACAAAAGAGGGCAGGGCTCCTGCAGCTTTAACTGTTGTGATGAAGAGAGAATTTCACCAGGTTCTGCATGCATACAAAGGACACCTGCTGAAATTCCCCTTTCAATACAACTGTTAAAGATACAGCAGCCCTGTCCTCCTTTCCATATAGTTACCCTATATATGCAAGAATATTTCTGTGTACAGTTTTTACCTTTTCTTCCAAAGAAGAGTGTGGTCTCTTTTTTTATTATTATTATTATTAGCGTTTTGTGTGCCTGTGGGACTGGTAAACGCTCATTCTGCTTTGGCTTTTGTTTTTACTCTGTTGGGCACCTTTTCAACAGCAATACCAAATAATCCCATGACATAAATCCCTTAGCACACTATGATATACGTGGGAGTATATACCTCCCCCAGACACCTAAGTCCTTAGCTGGAGGTGCTATGCCTACTGTTAATATTGGTAGCGTCTTGAAATTCAATCCTATTGACACGGGCTGATGAAGGTAAAACAGGGACTAAAACAAAAATCTAGCTACATGATGAAGGTAAGAAAGATCCTGGTGTTCAGATGATCCAGGAGCCAGATTCACAGAATTCAGTGATTTCACGACACAGATGGAGACTCAGGTTGGGAAAATAATAATAATAATAATAAACAAACAAATGATTCTTTGGAAACCTAACTAAAAATCTATTGGAATGTTGGCTTAGAGGTAGTTATAAGCTACTTTTTATCCTAATAAGTCTGGGCACTCAGTCAAAATCTTATATTGAAGAAAAATAAAATAAAAGAATTGTGCCAATTTAAAATGAGGTTTGTAAAAAAAGGAGGTTTAATAAACACAACAAATGAATAATCAAAATGAGTTAGGAATAAAATGTCATCTTAAGAATACAGGCAAATAATAAGTAGCTGTCTTAAATAGTTCCCCCCTCCTTAAACTAAGGAAGGACTTGTAACATTATAAACATTATAAAAATACTACTTATACAATTATGAAAAAATATAAAAATGGCTACTGGGAACACCCTGGAATTACTACAGACAGTACTGGAGGTTGCCTTCACGACATTGCTTTGCCACCGCTGAAGAGAAAACCCTGCGATTTCACTGCTGTGGGGTGGGGGCGGGAAACCCCCCATAGCAGGAGGGAGCGCAGGGTTTTCTGGTGACCATCCGGGTATTCGAGCTCACCCCCTGCCTTCTGCCTGGCTTCCAGTGACCAATCAGCAGTTGCCATCTGCTCGGAAATGCCTCCAGCTCGACGCCAGAGTGAGGTCATATAGTGGAAAGACTGTGGTGACCTAGCTTCAAGGGAAAAAGTCAGGGTAAGTCCCCGACTTTTTAAATTCATTGCTTCAGGGAAAGGCTGCAAGTTGATGGCTGCGTTGTATAAGCAGCTCATCACCACCATGCAGCCACCGCAGGGCAAATAAGCCAGATAGACAGCCCCCAAGAGTGTTGACTATTTTGCTCAATACCTGAAAAAACAGTTTTTGCTCTCTAAAGTTCCCAGGAGATGATTAGATTCAGAAAGCTATATAACCTGCTTAGATTGTACACAAGGTAGCTTTCACACAACTTGGCTGGGCCAAAGATGAATTTATTTTCCAGGCAGTGGGTAAGGCACTTATTGTAAGGTTTTAGACTATGGAACTGAGCTTTATGGATTTTCTATGACTCTATTTTTATATGACTTCAGATATTGTATATTCTGTACATTTTGTATCTGCTATTTTTCTAAAGAGAGAATAGTCAATAATAACCAAGCTACACATTGAGCCTTCTTGTGTTTATTATGTATCCAATACCAGTGGGTATCCTAGACCACCTGTCTAGTATGATGTCACCACACCTGGGTAGCTAAGGTGAAACAAAGGTGATTGAGTCCCTAGTACAGCCAAGGGGAAGAAGGAAATAGAGAGACGATCCCGCCGTGAATATATTTTCCTCTATCAAAACGTGAAGCTCCCACAAGTTAGTAAAAAAATCCATAATTTAAATTTCCAAGTTGGTAGAAAACAAATTGCCCTGCTCTTCAGCTGAAAAGTTACCAGCTAAAATTATATTGCTGTTGAGATTCCATTCCTTCCTATGTCTTTCCTGTTAGTGTCTTGTGCGTTTCTATTCTGGCCACAGACCTTGATCGTATCATGATAAAGGCAGGAGGAAGCACCAGCTAACACATATGAAGCTGCAGTATGTTCTCCTGTGTGCCTTTGGTGGCATTAGCAACCGCAGGGAGGTTGTGCGTGAGGAGGGAAAAGTGCCTGTGTGTAACTAAAATCCTCCCCACAGGATTTGTTTAGTGCAAGAGAATGATTAGCAATTGCTAGTGATTAGTAATTTTCTCCCACAGATGGCTTTTCTGCATTCCTGTAGAGCTTCACGTACACAGCAGCTCTGCCAATGCGTCGCAAAGGCAGAAAACACCATGTGGCAAAAAAGGAAGAAATATCTGGCAGGCTTCCCCCTCCTTTAGTGTTATTGTTATAAACAAGCAGCCTAATCGCACTGGCGAATAAACAACAAGGGGAAAAAAATATGTGCTGGTTTCTGAATTATTTTGTACACATGCGGCGAGAATCGTTCCATCAAAATCAAAGTTTGTAGAGGGGGTCAGGGCTATATGAATAGACGTGGGCGCCCCTGGTGAACTATGCTGCTTAGGGATGGAGTTGTGCATTCCCATGAGGTCAGGCTTTTGTAACACATAGCATTTCCAAATCTTCAGAGTTAGTTCATGTACGCTATCTTCTTTTAATTTCTACAACAACTATGAAAAGTGGGAATGGACAGGCCTAGAGCCACATGTGGCTTTTGGCGTAATTTTATGGGAACCTTGGTCTAAGTTCAAAAGTCTTCTGCACGTGATCAATTCAGATCCCTAGCAAGAGTGATCTGACTCTCTCCCAGGAGCATAGGTGTGCATACAGGGTGTGCCCAGGCATACCCTAATGTCTCCAGAGCCTCAGGAAAGTGCGTATTTCCCCGCACCATGCTAATGACGGCTGCCATTAGCCTGGTGGTGGTGACATAACGGTTTCTGGAGTCCCCGGAAAGCACACTTTCCTGCCCTCCACTGCTTCAATCGGGGCACACGTTATGCCGGAGGCATTGTGGGAGGGAAGGGGGATGGTGGTTTAAAATTCCATGGGTGCACACTCTAACGAAATGTGTTGCATATGCCTGTGCTGAGGAGCAGCGGAGGTTAGTGGCTCTGGTCTCATTGGGGCGGCAAATCTGCTTTGCATACACTTTGGGTAGCTCCTTTAGAGTTCTGATTGGTTCTGACTGAAACCCAGAGTGGCTTCACTGCGCCACTGACATCAGAGTCACCAGCTTCTACTGCCCAGGAGCCTGTTGGGCAAGAAAGGGTGGAAGGAAGATGGTGGCAGAGAGATGGAGAGAGAGAGAGAGAGAGAGAGAGAGAGAGAGAGAGAAGTGGTGGCCCCATCACCATTGGTGTAGCCCCTGCTGACCGCCAGTATGTGGCCCCCGAGAGGGAATGTGCTCTTGACAGAAAACAGGTTCCCCACCCAAGCTGTAAGTTAGGTCAGCGTAATTATGAGACAGAGGGGTGAGGGATTGCCCAGAAAACGTTAGTTATTAGGTGAATTGGGGATGTAATAAATAGATAATAAAATTAATCAAATCAATCAAGAAATGCTTGATTGAAATCTTCATAATAGTGCATGTAAGGAAAATTGTGCACACTCGACTGTTCTGAAGGGGGGAAGAAGCATCCTTTCTTTTCTTTTTAAATGATAAATCCACATGCCACAGAAGACATCATCTATCTTAGAAGAGCCATTCTTCATTCTCTTTCGGATACGGGTGGTTGGGGATGTCTTGTTTAACACGGCACATGCTCTTGGGGCTTTTCATAAGTACCTGTCTTTAAAAGAATGCTTAAATGCATTGAGAATCTGCTGCCCGATTTCTCAGGCACATTTTCATCCATTGACTAAACTAGCCCAGTGGAGGCTGATGGCTCTGATTTTGGTGGTGCTGTGAATCCATTCTGGGTTTCAGTCAGAAGTAGCCAGAACGATAAAAGTTCAGAGTTCTGGCTGGTTCTGAGTGAAACCCAGAATGGAATCATAGGCCCACCAAAATCGGAGCCGTCAGCCTCCACTGATCTAGCCGATCAGTTGACTCAATGTTGGTAGTGACTTGCCCAAGAAGATTAGTCTGGAGCTGAGCTGGGCTTAGAGCTCCAGTCTTGTTCCAACAATGTGTCCTCAGACGCACACTGATGGTCATTTGCTTGCCCTCTTTCAACCCACAGCAGAGATGAAGGAACTCTCTTGCTTAGACATAAGCAATTATTCTCCACCTTACCCCCATTTTTGATGGCACTGTAGTTTTTATGTGGAATTTGTCCATCTCATTGTGCGAACAAAAAACAAGTTTTTCATGAGGGTTAGAGGTGGTTATAATTTATTTTCCTATTGCTTGTGCTGCAAAGATCATGTGTCCACCCCCCTTGCACTCCCAAAGTGAATATCATGGAGGACATGTTTGTTGATGTCCCATTCAGATTGAAGAAGATCAATCAAGGATTTATTTTACTTGGAAATTGCTCTTTTTCCTGTACTGTGTCAGTCAGTCAATCTCTCTCTCTCTCCCCCCTCCCTTTCCCTCTCCCTCTCTCTCCCTCTTTCAAAGCCCACAGTCATTACACCCGTTTAGACTGGAGAACCGTCAACCTGTGTGGCCTGGTTTTTCTGAATCATCGCCTGTCTCCAAGATTATCAGAGCATGACTGTTTGGCTTACTGACAATTGCATACTTTGCCTGCATCAGGGCTCTGATGATCCTTTTTCTTCTTCTTCATTTTTTTTTTGTCAGTCCTAAAAGAGTTGGCCTAATAAATCCTCTTTGAAAAATATGTAGAAGCTCAAATAATGAGTAAGACAGTAACTTGAGGGCTGACAAAAAGGAATTACTTTTTTTCACACATTCTGCAAATAACTTGTGGAATTCATTGCCACCAAATGCAGTCATGGCCACTGGCTTAGGCCCAGGTTTAAAACTGAAGTGATGTAAGTGTGTAAACAAAGTTAGCTGTGCCGCAGCAGGAGTAGGCAGATATTTTAGACTACAACTCCCATAATCTAGGCTGACCATATGAAAAGGAGGACAGGGCTCATGTAACTTTAACAGTTGTAGAGAAAAGGCAATTTTAGCCAGTGTCATTTGTATGTTATTCGTACCTGGTGAAATTCCCTCTTCATCAAAACAGTTAAAGCTACAGGGGCCCTGCCCTCTTGTGTATCTGGTCACTCTAGTATAGTGCCTGCAACTTTAATTGTTGTGATGAAGAGAGGATTTCACCAGGTATTAATTGCATACAAATGACGCCTGCTGAAATTCCCTTTTCTCTGCAACTGTTAAAGATACAGGAGCCCTGCCCTCTTTTTCATATGGTCAGCCTACATAATCCCTGACCATTGGCCAGGCCACTGCATCTCCCCTGTTTACATGACTACTGTCATTCTCAAAGAACTCTAAAAGATTAGTGAGATTGGACTTATCTTTGCGGAAGCTGTGTTGATTCTTTTTCAGAAGGACTATTCCTTCGAAATGCTTATTAATTTTGTCTTTAATAATGCTTTCAACCAATTTACCTGGGACAGACGTTAAACTAACCGGTCTGTAATTTTCCGGATCTCCCCTGGATCCCTTTTTTAAAAATTGTGTTTTACATTGGCCATCTTCCAGTCCTCTGGGAAAAGATTGAACTTAGGGACATGTTTTTGCTTAGAAGATCAGCAATTTCATATTTGAGTTCTTTGAGAACTCTAGGATGGATACCATCTGGTCCTGGTGATTTATTTGCTTTTAATTTGTCAATAAGGTTGAGAACTTAATCTTTTGTCACCACTATTTGCCCCAATTCCTCAGATTCCTTTCCTGAAAACATCAGTCCAGGTTAGAGTGACCATATGAAAAGGAGGACAGGGCTCCTGTATCTTTAAGAGTTGTATAGAAAAAGGAATTTCAGCAGGTGTAATTTGTATGCATGCAACACCTGCTGGAATTCCTGCTTTATCACTACAGTTAAAGCTGTAGGAGCCCTGCCCTCTCTTGTAGAGTGAACAGATACAAAAAGTCATCCACGGGGTGTTTTTTCCCTGACGGATTACACAAATGCCAACCGTTGACTGCTCCACTCACGGTTGGCTAATAAAAACATATGTGGATATTGTGTCGTCCGAACTGAACCAGTGACTGTCAAGCCATTGCCTTATCTTCTGAAGTCACAGGAAAGAGCGTCTGTAAATGGGGAACTTAGGGCACAAGTCTGCTTCCCTCTGACTTGGTAGGTTAGGAGAGCCATTGATGGGAGCAAATCCTATAGACCCTATGCATCCTTTAGCCGTGGAGCAAAGGTACTTGAATAATAACTGTGTGCCTTTATCCAGTTTGGCTTTTTTCCCCTTGTGATCAGACATAGCCTCAGTTTCTTAGGATGTATACTTTTCGCATTTATCCCAGGTTGCTCTCTCTGCCTAGTGCTACTAATCTCAACACGTGATGAAGAGGGCCATAAAAGCTTCTGGCCCATATGAGTGGCATCAGGGCTGGCCCTATCATTAAGCAATGTGGGGCAGTCGGCTCAGGTAGCAGATCCTAGGAAGTGTCAGCAAGGTGTTGGAAGAGAGAGGTGCAGGTCATGCAGCCTAGCTTGCTGCCTCCAAGTGTGATGAAGGACAGTGTCCCCATTGGTAGTGTTAAAGAAAGATTCAACTGCCAGCCGTTTGAGTTTTTGTACATAGAATGGAAAGGACACCATCATGTTCTTCATCCGAGGCAGCACAATGTCTTGGCTGCCCTTGAATGGCACATATGGGTGATGATGGATGGAGTCTGTCACAAGGAGAGGTCAAGGGGTGGAGAAAAAACAAGTCCGTCCACCAACGCAGTCGAGCCAGGACCATTTCTCCTTAAAGAACAAGTCAGTTCACATACGAAAGTATTAAAGAACCTCTTCCTGGACGGTTCCACATCAGATTACATGTATGGGATTATATTTCCGATTGCTCCACTATTTAAAAAAAGTAGCGGTACATAAACTAGCATGCCTGAAGGAATGCTCAGTCTTGTTGTCTTCATGAGATGTTGTTTGTCTACACAAGGAAACTATTCCATGGGGGAACATAAAAAAGAAGATATACAACTGCCTACCTACAGTCTGAAATGGCACAATTTACACTTAAGAACATGTCTTTGGCCAGATCTACACCAAGCAGGATACAGCAGTATGAAAGCAGTAGATGGTATGTGTCTATGGGCCCCAATGGTTGTCAGTGCACTTCAATACCGCTATAAATTGAAATTTTATGCTGTGTTTTATTACTTTATCTCTGTGGTTTGTAATTTTGTGAATGGTTGTGAACTGGCCAGAGAGATTCAGCTATTAGGCAGTAAGGAAATGAATTTATTATTAGGGGTGTGCACGGACCCCCCGGATCGGATCGGGACCCGGATCGGGACCTCCAATTTTGTCACGGATCGGTTCGGACAAAATCAGAGCCCCGCCGGACCGGATCGAGTATGATCCCAATCCAAAAATCGGAAATTTTTGGATCGGCCGCCATTTTTTTCCCCATAGACTTACATTGCAATGCAAGTCTATGAGGAAAAAATGGCGGCGGGTGGGTGAGGGGGGGCCTAACTCCCTCCCCCCCGGGGCCGTCCGCTGTGGACGGCCCCGGCAGGTAAGCCCCCTCCCCCGCGCTCCCTACCCCCCCTGGGGCCATCCGCTTCCATCCGCTGGCGCCCGCGGGCGCCAGCGGATAGAAGCGGACGGCTCCGGGGGGGGGTAAGCCCCCTTCCCTGCCACTGCTTACCTTTTAGGGCCGTTCGCTCCCGTCCGGCGCCGGCGGCTACCGCCAGCCGGCTTTGCGGCTTGCTCTCGAGTAGCGCGCCGGGTGATCACCTGGCGCGCCACCCTGGAGCAGGCCGCGGAGCCCGCTGGTAGTAGCTGCCGGCGCCGGACGGGAGCGGACGGGCCGGAAAGGTAAGTGCCCCCCTCCTCCCCCCCCCCCGCTGTCCACTTTCATCGGCGGGCGCCCGCTGGCGCCCGCCAATGGAAGCGGCGGTGGGCGCCAGTGGGCGCCCGCCGATCCGCCGATCCGCCGAACCGGTTCGGAGCCTTTTCGGACCGGTTCGGATTGGATCGGCCGATCCAGCTGTCGGATCGGAAATCGGATAATTTATCCGATTTCCCACTGGACCGGACTCGGATCGTGGATCGGGTCCGATCCAGTGCACATCCCTAATTATTATTATTATTATTATTATTTATTTATTCCATTTATATACCGCCCCATAGCCAAAATAAATGGGCAGATAAATAAATTATAGCTCTGTTGGATCAGACCAAAAGCCCATCTAGTCCAGTATTCCGTTCCCACAGTAGCCAACCAGATGCCAATGGGAAGCCCATAAGCAGGACATGAGTGCAATGGCGCCCTCCCTCTTGCGTTGCCCAGCAAATGGTATTGGAAAGCATATTGGCTTTGATACTGGAAGTAGCATATAGCCATTATGGCTAGTAGCTATTGATAACCTTCTTCTCCATGAATTTGTCTAATCCCCTTTTAAAGCCATCGAAGTTGGCGGCCATCACTACATCTTGGGGTAGCGAATTCCATACGTTGACTATATACTGTGTGAAGAAGTATTTCCTTTTGTCCGCCCTGAGTCTTCCACCATTAAGTTTCATTAGATGACTCGAGGTTCTCATCTAAATCACTACCTCCACACCCTGCATAATATTACACATCTGTCAGGCCTAGGCTGACCATCTGAAAAGGAGGACAGGGCTCATATAACTTTAACAGTTGTAGAGCAAAGGGAATTTCAGCAGGTGTCATTTGTATGCAATTAGTTCCTGGTGAAATCCCCTCTTCATCACAACTGTTAAAGGTGCAGGCACTATACTAGAGTGACCATATACAAAAGAAGGCAGGGCTCTGCAACTTTAACTGTTGGGATGAAGAGGGAATTTCACCAGGAACTAATTGCATACAAATGACACTGGCTGAAATTCCCTTTTCTCTACAACTGTTAAAGTTATATGAGCCCTGTCCTCCTTTTCAGATGGTCAGCCTAGTCAGGCCCCCCTTGTAGCCTTTTTCCAAACTAAAAAGCCCCAAACATTATAGCCTTTTCTCATTGGGGAGTAGGGTGACCAACTGTCAGGATTTCCCCGGATTTGTCCTGGTTTTTGTTCTATCCTGGGTGTCAGGGGGGATTTTCTGTAATTTTCTATAATGTCCTGGAAAGACAAGCTTTCCCCTTTAAGGCCACATTAGCATGGTTGGAGGGAATGACGAGCTTTCTGGAGGTGGGTTATTTCTATCCCACTGCTCCAATCAGGACCTTACAGGGGAAAGTATGTCATTCCTGGACATTATAGAAAAGGACCCGATTGGAGCAGTGGAGGGCAGGAATGACACACTTTCCCCTCCTCCGCTCCAATTTGGGCCTTTAAAGCAGTGGGGGTGAATGACATGCTTTCCAGAGGCCCCGGAAAGCCACTTTCCCACCCCCCACCCCACTGAGGGTCCTCTTTTTTGGTTTCCCAAATGTGGTCACCCTATTGGGGAGTTCACCGTGAATTATATAACTTGGCTCAGAGTAGCCAATCCCGATGCCATTGAGCATCTTCTGAAGCCTAAATGTGGGAAAGGACCCCCTTTGGCCTGTGCTCCGAACAGGTCCTGAGCAATTTCATTTTGTCCCCTAACTTGGAACAGATTCTCATCTTTGTGGCCTAAACACTGTTGACGATAAGACTCTCTCCAACATCAGGTTTCTCAAATTGGGAAACACGTTTCTCGGCATTACCTGCCTGTTTTCCCCTGTCAGGCATTCCTGGGTTGAGCTAAGGGGCCAACTGAAGTGACAGACCAGCTGTGTTTGCTTTTCTTAATCCTTCATACAACTACAATTGGGTGCCAGGTGACTGGCGTCTCCCTTTTTGCCAGGGCTTATTTCCGTATGAGTTTTGATATTTATCTCGTTCCAAAAAAGAAGAAGAAAAAAATTCTACTGTAGTGAAGTGGAGAGAACAGGAAATCTCAGGTTATTTGGGGACTTCTTCAATGGCCTGAAAAATAAGCATTTGGGGGCAAATTACACGTTATATGCAAAACTAGGCTGACCAGATAAAATCCAGGTCAGGGCTCATGTAACTTTAACAGTTGTAGAGAAAAGGGAATTTCAGCCAGTGTCATTTGTATGCAATTAGTTCCTGGTGAAATTCCCTCTTCATCACAACAGTTAAAGGTGCAGGCACTATACTAGAGTGACCACATAGAAAAGAAGGCAGGGCCCCTGCACCTTTAATAGTTGTGATGAAGAGGGAATATCACCAGGAACTAATTGCATACAAATGACTCTGGCTGAAATTCCCTTTTCTCTACAACTGTTAAAGTTACATGAGCCCTGACCTGGGTTTTATCTGGTCAGCCTATGCAAAACATGTGTAAATAAAGCCCTGACTTTATTTTTCAGTGCCATGACCCTGATTCTGACCAGCAGCCACGTGTCTCCCTCCCCACTGCAAACTTCCTCTTGCCTCATGGGCCCAATGGTCAGCCAAGATGGGAAATTAAAGAACACCGGTAGGGTGACCATATGGAAAGGAGGACAGGGCTCCTGTATCTTTAACAGTTGCAAAGAAAAGGGAATTTCAGCAGGTGTTATTTGCATGCATGCAGCACCTGGTGAAATTCCCTCTTCATCACAATATTTAAAGCTGCAGGAGGTATACTAGAGTGACCAGATACAAAAGAGGGCAGGGCTCCTGCAGCTTGAACTGTTGTGATGAAGAAGCAACATCACCAGGAGCTGCATGCATACAAATGACACCTGCTGAATTTCCCTTTTCTATGCAACTTTAAAGATACAGGAGCCAGGTCCTCCTTTCCATATGGTCACCCTAACCAGCAGCTTCAGGGGTCTTGAGTTGTAGAGAATGGGCTGGGAGTGGGGGGGAAGTCAGAGGAAAAAAGGAGTGCTTGACCCTTTCCCAATTGATAGTTTCCCCCCACTCAATAATGCCCCCTTCCAAACCCATTGTCTCCCCACGATATAGAAGATATGTTTGCTGTAGGCACCAGACTCCAGTGATCCCTTAACATAGTGCTGACAATGGGCCCCTGATATCCCATGCCACCACAGCCCCTCACCAACCAATCGCAGCCCCTTGCACCCACCTTCTTGCAGGGCAGGACAAACACTGGACGCAGGGCTGGGGTGTTGTTGTTGTTGTTTTTGGCCATTATTTATTTTGTTAGGGTTTTGTTGTTGTTACCTGTCAGAGTAGGCACCCAGAGCGGTGTACAATTAAAATAATAAAATAATACCCAAACTTTAAAAATAATTATTAATGATCACCTATACAAAATGCTGGAAGGGCTGGGCAAATAATAAATACGAGCATGGGAAATACATCAAGTTGGCACCGGGCAAGCTTTTCTGGGGAGGGCATTCCAAACATGGCGCACCACGACCAAGTCATCACACAGCACATCTCTGATAGTGGTGGTATGTGGAGCAGGGCCTCAGATGTATGTGGTATGGTAGGAGGCAGTCCTTCGGGTATTCAGGTCTCAAGTCACAGGTAAATACCAGCACATTGAATCGAACCCAGAAATGGGCTGGCAGCCAGAGTTGCTGTTTAAGAACTGGTGAGATATGTTCTTTATACCCTGTCCCAGTTAGTAACCTAGCAACTGTCTTATGTAAATAACTGACTCATTAGGCCCAAATAGGTAGGGCTGTGTGCATACTGAGATTTTGTAGGAAACGAGCAGAACATGGAATTTGGCACAGATTGCAGCTTTGACTGTCCACTTTCATTTTTTTTTTTAAAAAAAGCAAGTTACTAGTCCTTGTGGCTGTGAAGAAATGTTTGCAAATGTACAAACGGCACCTGCTCAAGTCTCAGAAACCAGAAAGGATATTGAACATAGTTTCCAGAGATTGGACTTTAGGATTTTACTTAGCTATTTTACTCCTCCCCATGATCAGAATAAATTATGCAAAATTAGAAGGATTGTGCATATTTGCATAATTTAGAGAGATCATGCAGAGTTCAACTTTTCTTGGCACAGACATTTAAAAATGATATATATGGAATAAATACTGAGCACACAGAATTCTAACTCACTCCAAAATCAGAAATCAAACAGAGGTACCACACACCAGTCTGTCTTTCAGTTTCCCCACTCATCTCAGCATTGTTCCATCTGGTTTTCAGAGCTGAGCTTGAGGCAGCTGGCAGAGGCAAGCCAGGAGAAGTCCAGGAAATACCAAGAAGAGTATTAGCACTCAAGCATAGTCCTAGCCCAAACATTAAGTCTTTTATAGTTCCTACTGTCCAAGAAGGACCAATGATGAGCCTGGGTAGGCGGGGTTCCAGGCTGCAAATCTGATTCATTTATCATCATATAGGACTGGTGCCTTTCTCTTCCTGTCACACTCCTGAATGTCTTCATAGTGCAATCCTTCTGTCCTGGGCTCTAGCTGCTTTTCTAAGGCCCTGTGTTATCTGTTCCTTTAAGCTTCTCTACATTAAACAAAAATCCTGCATCCTTACCAGGCTTTCTTCTTCCGGAGTCTTTCCAGGTTTAGAATGCGCTCCTTTAGACAGCAAACACTTGATTTGGAATTGAAAAACTTCCTTTCTCAGCAATGCTCTATATGTTCAATTAGGCTGACCAGGTGGCTCGGGATTTCCCGGTCCTAACCGGGAATCCAGAGGCCAACCGGGCCAACCGGGCCAACCGGGGGAAAACCGGGGTGGCGGGGGGTCACGCGGTGGTGGCAGCGAGACCCGGTGGAGGTGGAGGAGCCCGGGAAGCGGACGCCCCTGCAGGTAAGCACGAAGGGGGCACTTACCTGCTGGGGCGGCCGCTTCCTGGGCTCCTCCGCCACCTTTGCCGCCGCTGCCGGGCTCGTAAGGCCAGAGGCCGCGCGGAACAGGCAGGAGAGGGCCGGATCCGGAGGTGACATAACCGGCCCTCTCCCGCCTCTTCCGCGCAGCCTCTGGCCTCCTTGGGGCTCAATCGCGATGGCGATGAGCCCTGAGGAGCCCGGACGCCCACGCCCGCCTCTTCCGCGTGGGCGTCCGGGCTCCTCGAGGCTCGTCGCCATTGCGATGAGCCCCAGAAAGGCCAGAGGCCGCGCGGAAGAGACGGGAGAGGGCCGGTTACGTCACTTCCGGATCCGGCCCTCTCCCGCCTCTTCCGCGCGGGCGGCGATGGAGGACCCCGCGCGGCTGCGCGGGCGACGGAGGACTCGGCGCGGCCGCGCGGGCGGTAGCGGAGGACCCGGCGCAGCCGCGCGGGCAGCAACAGAGGAACCCGCGCGGCCGCGCGGGCGACAGAGGAACCCGGCGGTAGGTCCAGGCTGGTTTTTTTGGGGGTGTGTGGCTTGGTGGGGGGGTTGTTTTGGGGGGGGGGCGGGGGGGACCGGGATTTTTACTTTTAAAATCTGGTCAGCCTAGTTCAATGGAACAAAGCTATCTAGTGGCTGTATTATAGCTCTACTACGACATTACACACTGCCGATATAGAGCCATTAATTTTTATTACAACTTCTGATCTTTTTGAAAATGGGATAGAGAGGGAAATGTGCGGGAAAATTCCTGGAGGTTGACAATGTCATGTAAAGGACCCACAAACGTCCATGAGTGACCAGTCACAAGCGTTAAATAAATCGCTCATGTAGAGAAGATCTCTGTGTGTAGGCCCCTCTTCCTGCTCTGCCCCTCTCTGGGATGTGAGCAGATCAGCCAATGGCAAGTAGAGACTCTTCAGGTTGGGAGCAGTAAAGCAAGTAACACCCAAAGATGCGTCTGACTGCCAAAACCCTCTGTGACATGCAGGCAGCTAAGTCAATCACTGTCAGATGTTTTGTCATCATTACTGTTACCACAATATCCCTGGCAGGCTTGGAATCATGGCTAGGCATGGTTGGGCACCTGCCAAGGACCTACACTCCAGCAGGGGCCCACTGACAAGGGCCCCCTGGAGTTGCCTCTCCTCTTCACCACTGCAACCTGCTTGTTTACCTGGCCCAGACAATAGGCAGGGTGAGAAGGAGGAGCAGTCGATGCTGCTGCCTACTTGCTCACTGCTTGTCAAGCAAGCAGTCTGTTAAGCAAGCAAGAGGAAGCAATGATGAGGCAGAGGAGGAGGAGTGCTGAGAAGAAGGGAAGGGGCCTCAAAAACCTGGAGCTGGCACTGATCCCTAGCAGTGCATGTTTACTCAGATGTAAGCCCTATAGTGCTTCCCAGGGGTTTCATGCACATAGAATTACAGCCTTAGTGCATTACAATACAGATGTGCAGGATCATCAGGGGCTTCAATATCCATTAAGTATTTGTGACCTATTATTAGTAGATGCCCAAGAACGCACGTTGCTGCCATAGGCCCTTTGATGCGGTATTCACTCAGCGCTATAAATACTCAACGCCTGGACTATCAATAGTTTATCAGGTTAAAAAGGGTGACAGCCCTACCTATTTAATGCACAGGACTTCTCAATCTACCTGTAGCTGGCAACCTTAAATCCCTTCCCAAGGAAATGTGAATTGGGTTCTTTTTGTGTGCTCCCCTTTCCATGAAGAGCTGGGACTGCCCTGCATTTTGATAGGGTGACCAGATAAAATCCAGGTCAGGGCTCATGTAACTTTAACAGTTGTAGAGAAAAGGGAATTTCAGCCAGTGTCATTTGTATGCAGTTAGTTCCTGGTGAAATTCCCTCTTCATCACAACAGTTAAAGTTGCAGGAGCCCTGCCTTCTTTTGTATATGGTCACTCTAGTATAGTGCCTGCACCTTTAACTGTTGTGATGAAGAGGGAATTTCACCAGGAACTAATTGCATACAAATGACACTGGCTGAAATTCCCTTTGCTCTACAACTGTTAAAGTTACATGAGCCCTGACCTGGATTTTATCTGGTCACCCTATATTTTGACAGCCAGGGGTTTCTAAAAACATTTCCCATTTCTTTCCCCTTTGACTCCGGGTCAGCGGCCCATGTGTTTCAGAACTGACTCTTTGCTCTCAGGGCCTGTCGTTATTCATCAGAGATGTGGCCATCTAAGGGGAGTATAAAACACTTTTAAAAATTCATCCTCCTCTCCACCCTTGTTTGAGTTTGTTTTTCTAGGACGTGGAATACAACCCAAACCCAAACCACAAAGACCCTCCACCACACCTAATTCCCCACCCGCACGGTTTGCCTCCGTGTTTTTTACCTCCGAGGCAGAAGCACATCAAGCTTATGATCCCTTTCACCGGGATAGCTGCTTTTTCGCTCTTTCGCTCATTAGCTTTCCAGCTCCACTCCACTCCGTCCCTCCTCTTCTCTTTCTCCCTCCAGTCAGGTCCTGTCAGATGAATACTTCAACCAGACCGCCTTGCTGCCAGGCAAAAATGGAACGACCCTTTGGTCTGGCTCTTTGGGGGCATCGAGGGAGTACAATCCTGTCTCTGCTGAGATTCAGGCGAATGATTTTTAAAAAATGCTTTCGAGCCTGGGATGCAAGGTTTGTGTTTTATATTGAGGCTTGGAGCCGGCTGCTGGGAGAGATCGCTTTTCCCTGCCAGGATCTGATGCAATCCATTCAAGCCCCCAGTTCCTTTAAAACTACATGGAGATTTAGGGCATGTTAAATGCGCTTAGGGAAAATAATCCTGACTTTTAGTGTTCTAGGAAAGGCTGGGGAAGAGATGGGGTGTCAGCAGGACAGGCACAGAGTCATGTGAGTACCATGCTGCAAATCTGCACTGCGAGAGTCCACTAAATCGCTGCTCTGATGGAGATCAAGATATGCTCAAGGCTGGTATCCCTTCTGCTAAATCAGATGAAATTGGCTCCACCAGGTGTCGCTCTTTACTTATCAATCGGCTGGGATTTGGCGACTTCTCCGCACATTTAGAGCGGATCTGTTTGATTCTTACCCAAGGGTGAGAAACTGAGACTGTGTACAGCATGAACTGGATTGCCATCAGCAAACCTCTGAGGTTCAATTAAGGACAGATTTGTCACTTACGGCCTTTTTGGATGATCCTAACTTTTGTGTGTAAACAAAAGAGATGGAATTTTAAGGGGACATTCAGATACTCCCCCCCCCCCCCCAAGGGAGCTCTACTATTGTGGGGAATATCACATCTTCCCAACTCTCAAACTGCAATATTCGTTTGCTGGAAAAGGCAAGTCTTCCTCTAATTAGAACATACACTGCAATTTGTAATGGGCTGTAAGAACATAAGAAGTGCCATGCTGGATCAGACCAAGGGTCCTTCTAGTCCAGCACTCTGTTCAGACAGGGGCCAACCAGCCGTTGGCCAGGGACCCACAAGCAGGACACAGTTGCAATAGCACCTTGCTGCCCATGTTCCCCAGCCATTGGAATATATAGGCTGTAGAATGTAATAGGTTTTAAGTGATACTAGTGTGTAGTGGACAGTGTCTGTTCCATCACTACTGATGGGCAATATGTCCTTTCCTTGCCCATGGCTCCCCCCCCCCCCAGCCTAAGAATTCTGCAGTGCAAGCTTGTATTAAAGAGCCCTGTATAGAATACTGTCAATAAACAAATAAAGTTTGCATTACCTCTCTTGAACCTGAAGTCCATGCTCAAGATTCAACAGACAGCAAAGATGTATACTTTTCAGCAGGATTGTCAACATGTTCACTCAGGAATAAGCTTCACTGAATCCAATAAATGGGACTAAGTGTGCTTAGTATTGCAGTTTAATTGGTAGGCTAATCAGCTAAAGCTTTAGTTCAGGACTACTGGACTTGAGCTGTTCACAAAAAACCATCCACACATGCAAGACTGAGAAGAGCTTGATAACATTCCTGGATTTTGTGTCCCTCCTTCAGCGAGGGCCCATTTTAATTAGAGTTGCCACTGAAATCCTGCCTAAAACAAAAATTGAAACTGATCTGGGGGTTCTTCCTCCTATGGAATATCTCTGAGGCATTTTGAGGGAAGCCAAAGGATTTTTTTGAGAAGGCTATAGACATTTCTCAACCAGAAAGGGGGATGGTGTCTTGAAAATCCCTAGTTTTAATTGGTGGAGCTGGAAGTTAAGGGCTCACATTATTATTGTGATGATGAGGAGGAGGAGGAGGATTTTTTAAAAAAGAAAATACAAAATGCCTTTTGCTCTGAGAACAAATAAGTTTTGTTCATTAACTTTTAACTTCTCTTACACTTCCTTCAATACTTCAATATTATTCATTTTGTAATATGCATTGATTTAAAAGTAACCAATTAATGAATTAATTGAGCAGTTAAATGATCAAGTAAGAATTCTTGAATTGGTGGCAGCCTTGCTTAAACAGTGATATAATTTTATATGGAGCACAATTCAACCAAAGGTAAGCACGTCTGTGTCGCATTGATCACAATGGGAGAGTTAAGTATGCCACACTGAAATCAGTGTCGGATTTAACAGTGTTGAATTTGACTGGATTGTGTTCAGGATTGCTTTAATTAAAACACACCCACACCCACACACCCCTACTTTAGAAGGTGCAGTCCCTTACTGTACTACTCAATGACCAGGTGCTCATAATAGGGTGACTGTATGGAAAAGAGGACAGGGCTCCTATAACAGTTGCATAGAAAAGGGAATTTCAGCCTTTGTCATTTGTATGCATGCAGCACCTGGTGAAATTCCCTCTTCATCACAATAGGTAAAGCTGCAGATACAAAAGATGGCAGGGCTCTTGCAGCTTTAACTGTTGTGATGAAGAGGGAATTTCAGCAGGTGCTGCATGCATACAGATGACACCTGCTGAAATTCTCCTTTCAATACAACTGTTAAAGATACAGGAGCCCTGTCCTCCTTTCCATATGGTCACCCTACCCATGTAGCTATTAAAAAGTGACATTATTGAAGTTCCTGCTTTCCCTCACAGCAATGTAATGTTGTTTTAACAACTTCTCTCCCTCTCCACTTCACCTTTACTGTCCTCCCCTTAAAAAGTAAATAACTATATGGCCATGCACTCCCCCTCTCTAAGGCCGGATTGAAAAATCTCCCATTACATTTTCTAAACATTTGTAAGTATTTTTTGGCAAGGCTACCCTGGCCTCATCCTCAATGCTATTCCCCTCTAAATGTCATGGAGAATGGGATATTGCATTACTGGTATTAAACAGGTCAAGTAAAGATATATAAAAAAAGAAAATTCGGTTTTCGTCATCTGGAAATGCCCAACAGTTAGGAGACCTTAAAGCTCAGGATCAAGTATTTTAATTGGAAAACACAAAGAGCCAGAAGGCACCTTAAAGGCTAACAAACGGCTTGTCATTTTGATTTAAGTTTTTGCAGGCTGCATACTGCTTTGACAGATGCAAAAAATAGCTCTGTGTGTGTGTGTGTGTGTGTGTGTGTGTATGCGCACATACACACACAGTGCGGGGCCAAAAAGCAAAGGGAATGAATGAGCAGTCAGTGTAGCCTAAACCAGACATGACGGGGGCTGCAAATTTGATTGGAGTAGTGGTGTGGTTGCAGAGGATACCTAATCTTTTCTCTGTGGATCTTCTTTTTTTCTCCACGGTCAAAATCCATCCAATGACCTTTCTTCCTGCAGGGAGTAGTGTGTGGCACAATGTGCCATAAATTTCAATTTATCTTTCTCCCTTCCCACAGGTAGGAAAACAGTTTGAGGAGGGTGATTTCGATTTGGAAAAACAACTCACGGGGAAAAGGTAAGTGCCAGAATTGGAGGGTGCTGTGTGTACATTACTGTCCTAATGGAAAACTACTTTCTGAAGGCATTCCACACATTACATTTTTGGTATAAAACTAATCCCAAGCTACACATTATGTGGCAAACACCGCCTTCCTAAACTCATATTTGCCTCAGAAGGCATTAGCAGTGGAGGATTGACAGGCAAGTGGAGGGAACTTAACCCTGCACCCTCGGTTTTTCCCAAGTTATTCCTCCCTTCTGGCTGTTTCCTCTTTTATTTCCTCCAGCTTGCTCTGAGATTGGAAATGGTATCTTCCCATGTTTGACGGGTGGAAATAGGAAGCTCTTGTCTGACATCAAGGAAGCAGCAACTCCTCCAGCGCCTCCTTCTTGCATTGGGACTCAGAATATGAGCAGCACTCTCCTGTTGCGACAGACAATGGCACAATATTGGTTACGGAGGACAAGGGAGGCCTGTCTCCCGCTACACAGGGATAGCTGCAAGTTTTTGTGATGCCTTAGGCCCAGAATGGCCATGATGCCCTTCCCCTACTTCACCCTCCCAAATTAGGATTGCTTTACATCCTGCCACTCACTTTTGCCTCCCATTTGGACTCCCTCCTCCCCCAGGCCCTGGAGTTGTTGCAGGAGTCTCTGGGTGATCTCCTGTTTCTCAATGGAATGGGTGTCTGGATTAGGCAAAGAGGAACAGTTCTCTGGTGCTCCACTTTTTCGTTGCTGTCAAGTAAGAAGTAGGACATTGGCCGCCATCTCGGGTTTGCAGTAGCCCCTCTGCTAGCGGGTGCAGCTCAGCAGGTGCCTTGTCATGCTATCGTTTGATGCTGGTCCTTCCGGTATGGTCAATCTGATTGAGGAACCCTAGAAAAGCTTCTGAGGAATCTCAGAGTACTATGGAACACAGTTGGCAAAACACTGATCCACAGGGCTTGTTCAGACAACACCCTAAGCCATGGTTAGGCCGCAAACCGTTTTGCAGCAAATATTTAGTGTAGGCTGACCATATGAAAAGGAGGACAGGGCTCCTGTAACTTTAACAGTTGTAGAGAAAGGGGAATTTCAGCAGGCGTCATTTGTATGCAATTCATACCTGGTGAAATTCTCTCTTCATTACAACAGTTAAAGCTGCAGGGGCTCTGCCCTCTTTTGTACCTGGTCACTCTAGTATACTGCCTGCAACTTTAATTATTGTGATGAAGAGAGGATTTCACCAGGTACTAATTGCATACAAATGACGTCAGATGAAATTCCCTTTTCTCTGCAACTGTTAAAGTTACAGGAGCCCTGTCCTCCTTTTCATATGGTCAGCCTAGTTTAGTGGGCATGTTTAAACTGTGCTTATGTAGCTACCATGGTTAGGAATGGTTCACATGAAACACTAAGGCTACCCTACTGCTTTATAGTGGTATTGAAGTACACTGAAAACTGTTGGGGCACAATCCACAATCCATATGCCACTTTCATAGTGTTGCTTCCTGTTTTTTATTTCACATTCGTAATGATTTGACACAAGGTGTAGTTCTGGCCTAAATCATGGTTCACATGACATGCTAAGCCATAATGTTTAGCTCAAAATGCTTAACCACCATGGTTTAGTGTGTTGTCTGCAGTGCACAGAGTCATAGTGTGATAACTGGCATGTTTAATATGCAAATAGATTGGCTAGGTGTCTTTCGCAGAGGACAGGCCTCTATTTTGGAGAGCTGGCAGAGGACCGTCCTCTGCTTGAAGGTTGAATACATACAAATATACAAACAAACTAGCATTTTAGTCATTATCCATTTTGAGGATACTTCTTTAGGCATTAAGGTTAGGTAGCCAGGAGATTAACTATGACCATGGGTCAAACTCAATTAGTGTTCTCAGAAGCCACTAAGCTACTGAATGTAATGATTTGAGCTCTTTTTGTTTAAATCAGTTTCTATTCCATGGTTCTTGGGAAAAGTTATCCACATCTGCAGTTGGTTGCTTCTGACACAGAATCAGGCTGCCTCTGGGCGTGGTCCACAGTCTGCTGGGTCTTGGGAGGAGTAGTCTACATGTACCATTGGTTGCTTCTGGTCAAAATCTCCTGTGTCGTCCTTGAGAGCACTGCCTCGGTCGTTGTCCTCTCTTGACTGGCAAAGTCTAGGTCAACGGCCCTCTTGCAGTGTGGAACCCAAGGCAGAGGATTATGTATGCCGCCTTGGGTTCCCCAAAGCTCTGACCACAAACTCCTTCGCAGTGCATGGGACTGGTGCAACCTGAGGAGAGCAGGTGTGCCTTTCCCTGCTGCAGCTGCAGGCACAATAAGGTGAGTCTGCTTGAAGGTGTCATCTGTTTGCAGAACTGCCCAGTCCATGTCTGGTTTAAAGTCAAAGAAGCCTAAGAAGGGAAAGCAACAGGGGCTTTGCAGTTGTCATCAACACTTAGGCCCTTTCTACAACAATCTTTTTGCCTGGGTTGGCCCCCGGCTACTCCCTGTTAGGGTGACCAGATAAAATCCAGGTCAGGGCTCATGTAACTTTAACAGTTGTAGAGAAAAGGGAATTTCAGCCAGTGTCATTTGTATGCAATTAGTTCCTGGTGAAATCCCCTCTTCATCACAACTGTTAAAGGTGCAGGCACTATACTAGAGTGACCATATACAAAAGAAGGCAGAGCCCCTGCAACTTTAACTATTGTGATGAAGAGGGAATTTCACCAGGAACTAATTGCATACAAATGACATTGGCTGAAATTCCCTTTTCTCTACAACTGTTAAAGTTACATGAGCCCTGACCTGGATTTTATCTGGTCACCCTACTCCCTGTGAGTCCAAATGATGCACAGGGAGTCCTGGGTGTGGGGTGGGTGTGGGTGTGCATGTGATTTCCCCGGGTTTACAGAAACCAGAAAAATCCTGACTCTTCCGTGGTCCCGGGAAGTCCCTGGGACTGCAGAAGATGTACCCACCTGTCTCGGGTGCTGCTGCGCTTACGTGCGAGTAAGCACAGCAGCAAAATGGGCCCGGAGCCACACTGCATGGATCCATGCTCATCAGGGGAGGGGGGAAAGGACGGCCACCATTCCCAGGATGGAAGGCCCCCGATTTTGCGTGTGTTTTCCCCCCAACTTACGTTGCCGCTGGAGCACAGCTGCACTCTTCTCTGTTATAAAAACAAAAACAAAATGGTGGGCTCAATGGCCTAGGAGCAGCCCGGGTCATTACGCTGGTGATGTGTATTGATCATGATGTTTCCGGAAGTGGCTACTTCCAGGTTCACCGCCCCTCCGGCCCTCTACACCCCATGGTATAGAAAGGGCCTTAATCTCTGGATAGCAGACACATGGTCACCTAGTTGGTCTTCTCCACTAGGATGTACTGTATTTCTATTTAAATTAGAGTTACTATTTTTAAATTTGAACCTAAACGTAGAAATTTGCATATGTAAATGTTATGCAAATTGGTGTCTATGGTCCTCTTTTTTTTGGTGGTGCAATTCCTTTTTTTGGCAATGTGTAAATGGGCCCCCTACCTAGGGACCTAACATCCCTGACAAAGAATTGCTGAAACACTATAATTACAAATTGATTTCTTTATAACCCATAACTAGATGTTCAAAATTTGTACTTTTTAATTGTCAAACAATATATGTCTCAATTATTTGAGAATCTCTAAATTCAATGGGATTGAGTTGAACATTCCCTGAATTTTCTTGTCCACTTGAAAGAAATGAAAAATCCCTGCTGTTTTTCACCACTGTTCCCTACTGTTTGTAGCTACTTTTTCTAAGCTGGTGCTTCAGCTGCATTTTGTTTTGTTCTTTCTCAAATGATCCTAGCCAGTCAGGGATCACATACTGGATGTGATATTATATACACTACATAACCGATCAGAGTTGTTTGTTTGTTTATTTTAATAAGGGTAGCATTACTATGGACAAATGAAGCCCATTCAGAGCGAGTGCAATACTTCCTACACATGTCACATGGGTAATCCTAGCCAATCAGAAATCATAGATGATCATGGACCACAAAATGAATACTTCCACAGGCCTTTCACAACAATCTTTGAAAAAAAACAGCCAAAGTGGAGATCCTCTTTTGGTTCAGAAAAAGATGTTTATGAAACAGGGTCTTACCATTTTGCTCAGCTTTACAATTCAACACATATTTACATCTTCCGGGTCCAGCTAATGCAAAGCTGGATCAGGAAGATGTACATAATGTTAGGCCAGTTGCTAACAATACTTTCCTGAGCAAGGTGCTTGAAAGGGTGCTTCTGATCCAACTCCAGGCACTCTTGGACGAAACTGATTTTCTAGATCCTTTTCAGTTGGGTCTAGGACTGTCAGATGACCTCTGTTGAGAGAAAATTGGGGAGAGTGCAACCCTGCTTGTCCTTTTGGATTTCTCTGTTGTTATATTTGTTTATTGTAAGGTGCCCACAGAACATTATGTCATGAGACATCATACAAATGTCCAAATAAATGAATAAAATAATAATAATACATCTGGTGCTATGGATGGAGGTGTTGCCAATATGCAGATGACACCCATGTGGATCTCTCCTTTTCATCTAATCCAGATGAGGCAGTGGCTGTTCTATATTAGTGCCTGGATGCAGTAATGGGCTGGATGTGGACCAAAATAAACTAAGTCTCAATCCAGAAAAGATGAACATTCTATTATTGAGTAGTTTGTAAGCCCAACTGGATGGTGCTCAACCTGTTGTGGAAGGGATCACGCTCACCTTTAAGGAACAGGCTCATCATTTGGGTGGTGGTTACTACTTTTCACCAGTAGTACCCCTCTGCAAAATGCCCCCCCCCTCCACATACACATCAGGGAGGCTCACCTGGTGCCTACCTAGTTTTATGGTTTTGGCTTCTTTA
Organism: Anniella stebbinsi; assembly: GCA_029215795.1. NCBI lineage: Eukaryota > Metazoa > Chordata > Lepidosauria > Squamata > Anniellidae > Anniella > Anniella stebbinsi. Next base: position 356,357,232 of record JARDYH010000002.1, on the reverse strand, counting down.
TCCTGTGTTTTTCTCCGTGCCAGGTGAAAATCATTTCATTTTCCCAGGCTTTAAAATAATGTTTAAATCTTTAAGTAATTTTGTAAGGCTATCAATGGTACTTGTCCTGATGTCTGTACGCTACCTCGAATATCAGGGGCAGTAAGCCTATGTAAACCAGTTGTTGGGGAACATGGGAGGGAGGATGCTGTTGCACTCATGTCCTGTTTCTGGGTTTCCCACAGGTAGCTGGTTGGCCACTGTGGGAACAGAATGCTGGACGAGATGGACCCTGGGTCTGATCCAGCATGGCTCTTCTGATGTTCTTGTGTTAAGTTAAAGGGTTTTGAAAAACTATTTTCTGAAATGTTGAAGGTCTATTTAAATACCTTCTATGCTGTTGAGAGCCAGTGCTATATTGATTTTCGTATTCACTGCTGAGTTTTGATGCAATATTTTATATTTTGGTTTAATGGTTTTGATTTGTATTTTAATAGTTTATTATTTTAAGTCACCCAGATGATGGATATATGAATGTTGTCAATTCATGAATGAAAGAAAGTAAAATAAAATAAAAATGTTATGGCTGTCTCCATGCAAGCGCAAACATCTGAGTAGAAGTGTATTTTAAATGGAGAGTAGCACCCAATCATATGAACTGGCTCTACATGGACATGTGAAAGCATCTCTAAAGAAGCCTTCCCATAACCTAGTGTGCTCCAAATGTGGTGGACTGCAACCCCCATCATCCCTAGCCAGCACACCCAAATGGGAATGCGGGCTGGGGAGTAATGGGAGTTGTAGTCTACTACATCTGGAGCACACCAATTAAGCAAGGCTGTGCTAGACCATATTGATTTATTGCATATTACATGCAGTAAGCGAATATATGTAGTATAGTGCTGAGTTAAAGTACAAGTTTCTTTAATTATTACACTTGTTAGCTTTCCGTTCCTCTCTGGAGCTTAGAGCAGTGTTTTAGCCTCACAATAATCCCTGTGATGTAAGGTAGGAAGACACATTACCTTGGTTCCTAAACCCACATTTGCAGAGGTTCTGTAAATCTGGAGCTGCCTTCTTTTGTCTTCTTTTTTGGTAAAGTATTTATTCTTTGTCGGCCCTTCTATTTGCCTGATGGAAATGTCCCTCCACACCTGCATTTCTCTCACACTGGATGGGAATCCCCTCATAAGAGCTTTGTGTCTAGGCAAGGCTGAGGAAGAGTGACTTACTCAGGAGGACCGCGACTGAGCTTCAGTGCTGGAGAGGTGTCTGAATCCAAGCTTCCCACATCTGCCTGGTCGTCCAGCCGAGGCCTTCACAGTTTGTTACTAACCATGTTTAAGGCAGGCAGCCGGCCATATATGGCAACCCAGAATCAGGGTGGGGTAATGTGTCTAGTCTGTTGGACTTACATTTGGGGGCTGTGGGTTCAAATCCCTGCTTAGCTACTAGATCTGGAGTGGGCTGATTGTGTCCCTCCAGATGTTTTGGCCTGCAGTTCCTGATCCCTCACGATTGGCTATGCTAGCTAGGGCTGATGGGAGTTGTAGGCCAAAGCAGCTGGAGGGCCACAAGTTGCTCACCTCTGTACTAGGTGACTAGGTGGCTATTTCCACATCTTGGAAAAAGAGGAAACGCCAAAGAAGAGGATAGAAGAGGATGCTAATTCGTATAGCATTTGCATATTCACATGAATATGTGTAGGTGTAAATTTAGAAACAGACACTATAATGTAATTAGACATACAATATATCTCATCATAGTGAAGAAGACCAGGTGACCTGTGTGCCTGTTCCCTCTGCTGCTGTCTGGGTGCTAACATCAAGGCCCTGCTTCCGCTTCTGGTGGTGCTTTGATTTTAAACCAGGTGTGGACAGGACACCTCTTCAAATAGAGGACACCTTCAAACAGGGACATGTCCTCTGTCAACTCTTCAAAACAGAGGACTGTCCTCTGTAAATTAGGACATCTGGCCACTCTATGACCTTGGACCAATCGTTCACTCTAACATGCCTCACAGGGCAGGCTAGTGTGAGGATAAAACGAGAGATGGTTTATGGTGTCTAGGACTCTTGAGTCACTAAGGGAGGGTGACCAGATGGCCCGGGGTTTCCCGGTCCTAACCGGGAAACCTGGGGCGATCCGGCCAACCGGGGGGCCAACCGGGGTGGCGGGGGGTCACGTGGCGGTGGCAGCGAGCGATGAGCGGCGGTAGACCTGGCGGCGGCGGTGGCAGCGGCGGAGCCCGGGAAGCGTCCGTCCCAGCAGGTAAGTGCCCCGACGAGGCCAGAGGCTGCGTGTGAGAGGCGGGGGAGGGCCGATTACGTCATTTCCAGATCCGCCCCTCCCCCGCCTCTTCCGTGCGACCTCTGGCCTTACAAGCCCAGCGGCGGGGGACCCGGCGGCGGCGGCAGACCCGGCGGCAGCGGACCCGGCGGAGGAGGAGGAAGACCCGGCGGCGGCGGGGGATCTGGGGGCAGCGCCGGACCTGGCGAGGGCGGCAGCGGAGGACCCGGCAGAGGCAGCAGAGGAAGAGAACCCGGTAGGTCCAGGCTGATGTTTTTTTGGGGTGGGTGGCTTGGTAGGGGGGGTTGTTTTGGGTGGGTGGGGTGGCTTGGTGGGGGGGTTGTTTTGGGTGGGTGGGGTGGCTTGGTGGGGTTGTTTTGGATGGAGGGGTGGCTTGGTGGGGGGGTTGTTTTGGGTGGCGGGGGGTGACCAGGATTTTGGGTTTCAAAATCTGGTCACCCTACACTAAGGGTTAGTCTGTGCATGTGTGTATGTATGTATGTGAGTGTGTGTATGTATGTATGTATGTGCACCCCCACACCCCCACACCCCCATTGCTTTTGGTGCCTGAGGTGTGGTCAAACATTAGGTTGTCTATAATGCATGGCTAGTGGGATATGCTTAGTTTGGTGAGTATAGGCTGCTCTAGCCATTGAATCACATTGCCTCTCAAAGCCTCAAATTCCAATTAATGCTGGAGACGGATCCAAGTAGCTGCTAGATTTTATATTTTCCAAAAAAAAAAAAAAAAAAAAAAGGAAAAAAAAGGAAAGGGAAACAGCCACCTCGAAAATCTTTTCCTGAAAAGGGCAAAGATTACCATAGAGAAATCAAAACCAAAATTTTCTTTGCCCCAGCAGTCCTTGGTGCAACCTGAAGCCTGTTTTGCACCTAGCCATAGGCATGCGCAGCACATTTCATTAGAGTGTGCGCCCAGGGATTTTTTTTTTTTTAAAAGATGAACATTTGTTGAATACTCAGTCGTAAAGAATATTCCTTTTATTCATTTATTTATTAAACACTGTAGACACTGATGCCCCACTCTGCATTTTGCTTGCCTGTAACCATGGAAGGGCTGTTGCAGGTGTGTGTGGGGTGGAATGAGGAGTCACTCTTCAAGCCCTCACATTGGTGGGGCTTCTTGGTGACATTGGCTTTTTCATTCCTGCTGCCGGGAGCAATGATGCTCTCTTGGAGCCAGTGGTTCTTTGGCATGGCAGCAGAGCAGCCGGAGGGCCATTCTTGCTGTGTCTGGATCCCCACTCAAAGCCCCCCTCAATTCAGCACTTATTGCTTGAGACACTAGGGTGTGCCTGGGCACACCTGGCACACCCCTTGCGCACACCTATGCACCTAGCATACATATTCCTATCTTAGAGCAATGGTGGTCCTAGAGTGCATTGTATGCAGACATTTCCAGGTTCAACTCCTGGCATCTCCAGGTAGGGATGGGAAAGACGCCCCCCACCCTGAAACCCTGGGAGAATTACTGTCCATCAATGTAGACCAGTGATGGGAATCTTTTTGCTGAAGAGGGCCGCATTCCCACGGGGGTAATCTTGTAGGGGTTGCAGGCCAGCAGTGGGTGGGTCCAAAGCTAGCATTGGGAGGGGCAGGTGGATGCCTCCCTCTCTTTTCTATACAGTGGAGGCTGGTGGCTTTGATGTCAGTGGGGTGATGAATCTGCTCTGGCTTTCATTCATAACCAGCCAGAACTGTCCAAGGTGCCTCTTTCCATCTTTCAGAACCACTTAGGAGGCTGTGAGGAGAGGTGTCAACAGGATGTAGTGGTGGACAGCAATTTGGATAAAAGGGGGTTGGATGAATCCCTGAAAGAGAAGGCTATCAGTGGCTACTAGTCCTGATGGCTATGTGCTACCTCCAGTATCAGAGACAGCATGCCTATGCACACAGGTTGCTGGGGAACATGGGTGGGAGGGTGCTGTTGCACTGTGTCCTGTTTGTGGGTCCCTGGCCACTGTGTGAACAGAGTGCTGGACTAGATGGACCCTCGGTCTGATCCAGCGTGGCTCTTCTTATGTTCGTATGAGAGGGACAGATGGCTTTTGCCAGAGATTTGAGGTGATCATTTGCAGAGGACTTTTGAAATTAGGCCAAGAGCCACATGCAATAAGGCTGAGGGGCAAAGGTTACTAGGGAGGCTATGTATGAATCACCCCCCCCCCCCAAAAAGGACCAAGGAGTACACCAATTTGCATAACATGTGGATATGCTAATTTATATGCATAGATGCATATTCAGAAATGATTATTACAATTTAAATAGAACTACAGCCCGTCTTGCCGTAGTGTGGAAGGCTGTGGCCAGGGGACCTGTGTGCCTTGCTCAGTCTGCCGTCCAGGTGCTGTCGATGGCCAACTTCAAGGCCCTTTAGCTCTTCCTTCTGATAGTTCTTCCTCTTTAAACCAGACTTGGACTGGTCAGCCCTTCAAACAGATGAAATAAAGGATTGTTCTCTGTGAAAGATGACACATGGCCACCCTATTCATTCCCTGGAGTAGACAATGCTGAGGTTGACAGACCAAGGGTCGGACTTGGCGGCATAAGACAGCTTCCTGTGTAGGCCACGTCATACAATTTCTTTTTTATCACAAAGGGTTGTTACAAAGGAAGAGCTGCTGGGCAAGAGAACTTTCCCATTGAGAGGGCACCCATTCCATCTTGAGAAGTATTCTTTTCTCAAGAGGCCAATGGGTAATCTAATTACAAGGAAAGGCCCAATGCACACCTAATCTTCATTCCATCTTTGCAGACGTTTCCACCATATTTTCCTTAATGCCCAGTTTTATTTAAGTAATAAAGGAATGAATGACTACCAACAGACATATTATTCAATATTGAGCATTCGTCTTTGAAATGTGGCCTCTGTGTTTCACATTCTGTGGGTTGGGGTTTTTTTGTGTGTGTGTTTTTTTTAAAAAATCCACACGGCATAATTGATAATTGCATGAAAAGCTTTGGGAGGTTGGACAAGATAATAGCAGTTTTGTAAGAACCTAGGAGACACTGCAAACTTTTTTTCCCCAGGATTTTCTTTTTAAATGCATAATTATTATTTTTCCCCTCAATGTTTCATACTTAACAGTTGTTCCTGGCATAGTTTTAAATGGTTGGGTGGACAGTGTGGTTAACGTAGCACTTCTGCAAGATGGATTCGGGTTCTGCCTACGATGTGGGATATTCAGTGAATGCACCCTGTAAAAAAAGGCTTGGAAATCTGCAACTGGCCTTGTACTACAGTACTGAACAGCGTTTAAACTATCACCGTGAATTAGATAATAAAACTGCTGTATACTAATAACTAACTGGGATCTGTAACAAATATGTTAATTGCTGTATTAGCCCAAACCCAGCTTTAGAATGAATCACCCAGTTGTATCCAGAGGGAATTGTCTAAGAACTGGAGTGGTATATGGTATGTGTCAGAGCTTGAGGTCTGAAGGCAAAACAAGAACTGAAGAAGATAGGAGATATGGACAATCCGAGGACAGCCTTGCCTTCACTCAAGCTATCAGTCGCCCAGACTGAGGGTCTGGGTTTATTTGTTTGTTTATTTATTACGTTTCTATACAAAGTTCTCTAGGCAGATCACAAAACAAAACTGAAAATCATAAAATATAATAACATAATAAAACACCATGACCTGATTCACACATAACGCTAACCCATGGGTTCTCTTTCTGGGTTGTTCATGGTCTGTTAGTGTGGGTGGGTAACTCATCATGACAACCTAGAATAAAAGAACCCATGGATTAAATAACTCATGAGTTAGTGTTGTGTGCAAACCAGGTTAAAATAAAAACCTTATATTTAAAACAGAATAAACAGAACTTAGGGTAAAAGCCAGTAGCAGTGCAAAGATCTAAAAACACACTAACACAATTTTTTAAAACCGAAGAACTAAAAAGCCTGGGGAAATGATGCTGAAAAGTCCACAGTGTGGGTATCAGGTGGTCTGCAGACGGTATTCCACAACTCGGTTGCCACTCCTCAAAAGGCTCGCTCCTTAGTAGCCACCTTCCTCACCACATTTGGCGGGAGCACCTCTAGAGGAAAGCCTCTGAAGATGACCTTAAGGTCTGGGCAGGTATATATGATAGGAGATGATTCTTCAGGAAACCCAGCTCCAAGTTGTTTAGGTTTTTTTTGGTGTCTATAGATTACGAAATGTCCCTTCATACTGCAGAAGAATCTTCCTTCAGAATTATCTTAAAGTTAATTTAACATGCCCTTTCATCGGATGGGAAATTTCAGACCCCAAAACAGCATTTTGGATGCCCAAAACCTCCATTTGGACTGAGTTAACAGCAGTACTTTGCATGAAATAGCATTTTTGAGCATTTAAAGTGCTTCATGTGCATGCTCTCAGTAATTTATGCAACATCCCTGCAAAGTAGGACAGAGCTACTATATCTGCACTGCAGGTGAGATTGCACTGTGAGGCAGAGAGATTGCTAATTTATTTATTTTCATATATCTCCCACCATCCCGCCCTCTGCTTTACTATAAAATGGAAACAATATCTTCAAATGTTCACGTGATTGTTCATTATGCTATGTTCCTTAGTGGATATTTGTCTTGTTCTACTTTGGGTCTCTAAAGAAATTATCTGTTGTCCGTTAACCTTCAAGCAAAGCAAATGGGGAAGTTCTGGGGAGAAAGAAGGTTATGGTGTCTGGACTGGAACCCTATCTATTTTCCCCCCACCTTAGTCAAGCCTTTCCAGATCCTTTAAAAGAAGAAAACAAAATACATCCAGACATATTATCAGCAATACAATGGCTCGTTTGGTGATTTTGTGTGTGTGTGAAAAGGGCTAAACTAACGCTGTTCTTCACGAAAATAGTATTTCTTGTTACATTAATCTGTAGCCTCTCAGGCAAGCTACTGTTGCAATGGCCCATTATGTCCTCCTGGGATGGTGCCTCAGATTTCTCTTTCTTTTTTTCTCTTTTTTTAAGACGAAGATTTCAGGGCCTTAGTTTTTCTTCCACCATCTTTTCTTCCTTTAAAGAAGGAAGCAAATAGTACATTGTCAAACGTCTTTGGGGCAGGAGGCCGTTGCTGTTCTTTATCATCTTTGTCTTCATCCTCCTTCCCTTCATAAAGCACCTCATGCATTGTATATGAGGTTTTAGAAATAATGGTGGACGTGGCAGCCACTGGGTTCCCAAATCCATGATGGCTTCGAAATACTAATATTTTGGCAACAAACCCGGGAAGGGGGGGTGGAATTATGAAATTTGAAGAAAGATCCAGATTTTTACCATCGTTCCCCCACCCAAAGGGCAGCTTTACTTTATAGTCAATGGGAATTAGCAAGGATGCTTACAGATCTGTCATTTTTAAAGACAGAGATGAAACGTGGCACTATGATAGTCTTAGGTAGGGCTTTAGCCTTGCCAAATTTGAAGCCGATCCGTTAATCCATTGATTTTAAGGAATTTTTTAAAGTTTGAGGTTTGAAAATTAATTTTTTATAAAACCATAATTTTTAAAGATAAGGAGATGAAACTTGGCATTATGATAGTTCTTAAGGAGGGCTTTAGCCATGCCAAGTTTCAAGCAGATCTGTTCATCGGTTGATTTTTAGCATTTTTTAAAAAAAAGTTTGAAATTTTAATTTTTGTTTTTTTAAAAAAAAACCACGGAAGCATATCCTTCCAACTCAGGTTATCAAACCTCCTCTTTGGGGTCTTGCGCCTTGAGCAGTTTCACCCCTTGGCATCAAGGGGATCTTGAGTTTTTAGATAAGAAATGCTGGGAGAGCACAGCACCTTTCCTGCTGCAGATTTGGTGGGCAGTCGGGCACCTGGAGCGCAGCAGAGATCAAAATGTAGGAAAGGAGAGGTCAGTCAAAGCAGTCACCTGTTTGTGCAGGAAGCAGACAGGAGTTCAAAGACTGGGTGTGAAAAATGGTGCCAACGCACAAGCCTTGAGAAGCTAATGTATATAAGTGAGAAGTGTGAATGGGCAAAATAATGTCCGCTGCCCACAACACCCATGCTGATGTTAGAGTAGAGAAACTTGTGACAATCATACACAAACTTTTTTTAAAAAAAATAACTTTAAAAATAAAAAGCCAGCCACCCAGCTGGCAGCAAGCCGTGTTAAGCAGCAGCTTGCAGCGGAGTGAGGATACAATCAGAAAAGATATTTGAGGGAAGGGGAGAATGTATCACACAGAGTATAGCAAAAAAGTACAGCAAAAGCTACAAAAGTAGGAGTGAGTGAAGTTAAGTAATTGGATGTCTCACTTGTTATTGCTGACATGTTAACACTAGATGTTATGTGGAACAGATTTGTCTTAACTGTGTGCTATAAAATCAGACATGTGACCAAGGCTATGCTCAGGTGGGCACCCCCCCCTTGGTGTTGGACATGCCCCCTGGGGCAGACATGTTGGTGGGGACGCCTCCTTGGGGGCCGACCATGTTGTCTTCCTTTTTGGTTTCCAAAATATGGTCACCCTACTTTTACCTCACAACTCCCCCCCCCCCCAAGCTATTCCCCGACCTGCCATTTCTCTCCAGGTGGGCTCTGAGGCCAGAAATAAGCCCCTGAGGGGTGTGGAAAACAGCCTTGGAGGAAGGCTTGTGAGGGAAACACACCGGCAGGGCATGGGTTAAGTGTACCCCACCTCTCATTGACCAATTCTCCCTTACAAAGGTTTCCACACGCTCACTTTAGCGTTACCTGGAAATCATGGATTTGGGAAAGGTGTATTCGCTGCCTAATGTATAGTTCCAGCCTCACTTCTTTGTACACGCCATAAAAAGTTTTTTTTTTTAAAAAAATAGTCATCCCATGTCACCATGCAGAGGTCACGGTCTAATTTCATAATTGTTTCTCACAGTTTAAACAAAGAGATTTTTCTCTCTCCCCCTTTTGTTTCCTCGCAAGCGAGTTAATAGATTTATTCATCAAGTTTAGACAACAAACTGATGTCTTTTTCCCACTGTTAATTCTATTCTTAGCAGCTCTTTACTTAAAGCCAATCCATGCAACAGTTTGAAAGAAACAGGTACTTGATGGATTGGGAAGGATTGGCAGGGTTAAACAAACAAACAAACAAACAAACATAATTTACACCCCTCCTCCCCGAACACACATTGAGGTGCTCTTGCAACATTTCCATTCATGATGACTAGGATGGCTATAAAATACCGCCAGTATCAGAGGCAATATGCCTGTGATAGCCAATGGCTGGGGGACAGAAGTAGGTGGATACTATTGCACTCATGTCCACTTGTAGACTTCTACAGGCAGCTGAATACTGGACTAGAGAGGCCTGTGATCTTTTCCAGCAAGGCTCCTCTTATGGTCTTACGTCATTCCCATCACCTGTTATTTCACCCTTATAACTGGAGATGCCAGGGATTGAACCTGGGGCCTTCTGCCGGTAAAGCATGAGCTATGGTCCCTCCATAATTTCCCTGGGGATTGTAGTCCATTAGAAAATGGAATGATAACCAACCAGGAGCCTTAATACCAAGCATGTTATATTGCCAGAGCTGTGCTACATTCCCTCCCTCTGCTTCCAGATCCTACAATCCCTGTACCAGAATTTATAATGAAGTTGAATAGACACTTTGAGCATTATCAGATGAGCGTTTTATTGCACGCTCGTTACTGGGTGCTCAAGGATTTTTTCGGGTCCTATTCATGACAGCGTTTGCCTCCCATGTGTCTCCCACCCTTTCTAACCTTCTTCCTGCAATAAAAAAAGAGACCCCAGTATGTCTGAATTATTTTTAGAGACGGCACTTGCCGCTATCTCCTGCGGTGTGCAGGAGAAGCGGCGCGATGAAAACAGCCCACTGAATGGGCTACAGGCACATTGTTTACTTCCTCTTTCCTCTCTCTGAGAAAGAGGAAATATTGAGTAACGAAAGCGAGAGTGGAGAAGCGACGGTAGGGAAGTGTGATTTCTCCCCGACTGATGGAGCTCCCAGGGACGCTGTGAAACATGGTGAGCCAATGTTTCCCAGAATGGAGTTAACAGAGTAGAAGACTTGGGCTGAATTCAGACGACACAATAAGCAACTGGGGGGTGGGGAAACAATCGTCAGTTGTTTTGACTGTTGTGTCGTCCGAATGCTGCCATAGTCAACTCAGCGCTGATCCTAATCCACACCACGGTTGATTATTTATTGCCATGTTGTGTGGGGAGTACCCCCTAGTTGAACAACTGTAAAGTTGATTATTACCCCACCATTGACTATCGTGTTGTCCAAATTCAGCCTTGGTATTATGTCCGCAGCACCATTTTGCACATGACATTTCATCCCTCCCATTGCTGAAAACTATTTACTAGGGGTGTGCATCGGATCGGATCCGATCCACGATCCGAATCCGATCCGACCCAAAATCGGGAAAATCCGATCCGATCCGATCCGGACAACCTCCGATCCGATCCGATCCGATCCGATGAGGTCCGATCCGGATCGGACGCCATTTTGAATGCTTTTTCCCATAGCCAAGTATTGTTTTACAAAAACGCCTATAACTTTTTCATTTTTAAAGATAGAAGGATGAAACTTGGGCACATTGTAGACTGGTTAGGGGTAGTTATCTGTGAGAAATTTCAGAAAGATTGGTGCATGCATTTTGTGGCAATTAATTTTTTAATAAATACCCAGGAATGCCTATAACTTTGTCATTTTTAAAGTTACACACATGAAACTTTGCCACATTGTAGGGGGTACCTTGGGACCTATGTGTGTGAAATTTCAGAAACGTAGGTGCTTGTCTTGTGTGGCAATTAATTTTTAGAAAAATGGGTAGTAGTGGGGTAAATACAGTTACGCCTCCCATTTTTTTATTTTTGAAGATACAAACAGGAAACTTGGGCACATTACAGGTACCACTTGCCTTGATATGTGTGTGAAATTTCAGAAACATTGGAGCTTTCCTTGTGTGGCAATTAATTTTTGAAACAATGAGGAAAGAAACACCTATAACTTTGTCATTTTTAAAGTTACACACATGAAACTTTGCCACATTGTAGGTGGTACCTTGGGACCCATGTGTGTGAAATTTCGGAAACGTAGGTGCTTGCCTTGTGTGGCAATTAATTTTTTAATAAATACCCAGGAATGCCTATAACTTTGTCATTTTTAAAGTTACACACATGAAACTTTGCCACATTGTAGGCGGTACCTTGGGACCTATGTGTGTGAAATTTCGGAAACGTAGGTGCTTGCCTTGTGTGGCAATTAATTTTAGAAAAATGGGTAGTGGTGGGGTAAATACAGTTACGCCTCCCACTTTTTTATTTTTGAAGATACAAACAGGAAACATGGGCACATTACAGGTACCACTTGGCTTGATATGTGTGTAAAATTTCAGACAGCTGGGTCCAGGCATGTGGTGGCAAGGTATTTTTGAAACAATGAGGAAAGAAACGCCTATAACTTTTTTATTTTAAAAGTTAGAAGTCTGAACATTGCTCACTTTGTAGATGGGTTAGGGGTAGATATGTGTCAGAAATTTCAGAATTATAGGTCCAGGCATTTGATGGCTATGGAATTTTTAAATTACATGTTTCAAAAAAATTTCTACAGAGGCCAGGTCTTCCCCTCCCGCTTCCCGCGAAGAAAAGGAAACACTCTCTCGTCTCGATCCCTTTGATCCTTGCTAGTAGTATCCATTACAGGGCTCGTGTTTCCTTTCCTACTTTCACTTTTCACTTTGTACTCAAGCAGACACGAGCCCTGTAATGGATACTACCAAGGATCAAAGGGATCGAGACCAGAGTGATCCTTCCTTGCACGCATGGCTGCAAAACTCAGCTAGGCTCAGCCGTTCTGCTTGAAAAGTGAAAGTAGGAAAGGAAACACGAGCCCTGTAATGGATACTACTAGCAAGGATCAAAGGGATCGAGACGAGAGAGTGTTTCCTTTTCTTCGCGGGAAGCGGGAGGGGAAGACCTGGCCTCTGTAGAAATTTTTTTGAAACATGTAATTTAAAAATTCCATAGCCATCAAATGCCTGGACCTATAATTCTGAAATTTCTGACACATATCTACCCCTAACCCATCTACAAAGTGAGCAATGTTCAGACTTCTAACTTTTAAAATAAAAAAGTTATAGGCGTTTCTTTCCTCATTGTTTCAAAAATACCTTGCCACCACATGCCTGGACCCAGCTGTCTGAAATTTTACACACATATCAAGCCAAGTGGTACCTGTAATGTGCCCATGTTTCCTGTTTGTATCTTCAAAAATAAAAAAGTGGGAGGCGTAACTGTATTTACCCCACCACTACCCATTTTTCTAAAATTAATTGCCACACAAGGCAAGCACCTACGTTTCCGAAATTTCACACACATAGGTCCCAAGGTACCGCCTACAATGTGGCAAAGTTTCATGTGTGTAACTTTAAAAATGACAAAGTTATAGGCATTCCTGGGTATTTATTAAAAAATTAATTGCCACACAAGGCAAGCACCTACGTTTCCGAAATTTCACACACATGGGTCCCAAGGTACCACCTACAATGTGGCAAAGTTTCATGTGTGTAACTTTAAAAATGACAAAGTTATAGGTGTTTCTTTCCTCATTGTTTCAAAAATTAATTGCCACACAAGGAAAGCTCCAATGTTTCTGAAATTTCACACACATATCAAGGCAAGTGGTACCTGTAATGTGCCCAAGTTTCCTGTTTGTATCTTCAAAAATAAAAAAATGGGAGGCGTAACTGTATTTACCCCACTACTACCCATTTTTCTAAAAATTAATTGCCACACAAGACAAGCACCTACGTTTCTGAAATTTCACACACATAGGTCCCAAGGTACCCCCTACAATGTGGCAAAGTTTCATGTGTGTAACTTTAAAAATGACAAAGTTATAGGCATTCCTGGGTATTTATTAAAAAATTAATTGCCACAAAATGCATGCACCAATCTTTCTGAAATTTCTCACAGATAACTACCCCTAACCAGTCTACAATGTGCCCAAGTTTCATCCTTCTATCTTTAAAAATGAAAAAGTTATAGGCGTTTTTGTAAAACAATACTTGGCTATGAGAAAAAGCATTCAAAATGGCGTCCGATCCGGATCGGACATCTGGTCCGATCCGATCCGACCAGCCTCCGATCCGATCCGATCCGATCCGACCCCCCAGGTCCGATTCCGATCCGCTATCCGATCCGATCCGGGGGGTCAGTGCACATCCCTACTATTTACCATTGATTTCAGTTCATGTACATAAAACAAATGCATTTTGCATTTGTTCCGTTTCAGATGGCAATGAGGAGACAGCAAGAATATCTATCTATCTATCTATCTATCTATCTATCATCTATCTATCTATCTATCTATCTATCTATCTAATCATCTATCATCTATCATCTATCTCCTGCATATATATTTGGAATACATCCAGTCTAAATTCTTCAGGTTTTTTTTAAAATAGATTTTTGTGGGGACAGGACAGCTAACCGTTTTTCTTTTGATGCCTAGACTTGTCTCATCCATTTAGTGTAATTATTTGAGTATCCAGTAATCCCTGAACCCCGGGATTGGACGCACAGGGACAACCTAGAGACAACCCTGGGATAACTGCATGGTGTAGAGACGGCCTATGTGGCTGTTCTAAAATGCAAAGGGTTTCTTTCTCTCCTGGACACATGGATGTCATAGCCATTAGCATCAATGAAAGTTAAGTACGCGCATACCCATATACAAGTCTTCCATTTTGTAAAACAGTGAATGACAGAAGAGGAGCAGTAGGCTAGTTCAGCCTTCAAATAAGTAAATTCTACTCTATTCAGAACAAATAGACTTTATACACCAAAATGAAATACACCCATTTGTGTTTTCATTGGTCCAGACTGATATTTTAAAAGGTATTTTCGATGCCTGATAATCATATGGAAGTCTTTGTATCGTTAATATGATCCCCTTCATTCTTTTTCTTAAGAAACTTCTATCCAAACTGTTTTGTTGCCCGTTATAGAAAGAGAGAGCCTGGCAACAGTAAGTAAATAAAAATAAAAATGGGGAACTTGGCGCTGCCATCCAAGGGATGGCAAAAATGTTGCCCCACCTCCATGGGCACAGAGCCACCCTGTGCAGCTCCATGCCCGTTTGAGGACCCAGGAGCCCATGCCACACTAGCCACGGTCCTCGGGGTTGTTCCGGGACTGCAGAAAAACTGGGACATCCGCGGTTGCAGTTATCCTGGAGAAAGTCTCTGGTCATCCTTGTTGACCCCGGGACCCCATGTGCATCATTTGGATGCACAGGGACAACCTAGAGACAACCCTGGGATAACTGCATGGTGTAGAGACGGCCTATGTGGCTGTTCTAAAATGCATTTTAAAAGGAATACAGTGGTACTGCAGAATCTAAGGTTGTTTCTAAACTAGGGCAGGATCTACACCAGAGCTTTACAATGGTTTATAACAGTAGTGACAACTGTTGGGGCCCAGGGCACACTCCATATACAGTTTTCAAAACCATTTTCAACGTGTTATAACCTGCTTGGTGTAGATCTGGTCTTGGTGATTACTCTGGAGTAGCCAAGCTTCATTCATTCACATTTTGCAAGGCATTAACATGACATCACCATCATCTCATTGTTCTCAGATTTTCCCCATTGTTTCACACTGCAAAAAGAACAGTAGCGTCATCTCCACAGGTGTATATTGTCCAGGCACAAGGGCTGTGCACGGATCCGGATCCGGATCCTGAACCGGATTGGATTGGGCCCAGATTGGGCCGGATCGGATCCGCAATCCGGATCCAATTTGGATCTGTGCACAGCACTCCCTCCCGCTCTCCCCCTCCTTCCCCCCACTCTCCCTTCTTACCTGCTGCCTCCTCCACATTGTCCCCCATCATCCTCTCTCCTTGCTGTGTGCCGCCGCATTTGCCGGTTGCGGTGGGTGATGTCATCACCCGATGCGAGCGGGAAAAATGGTGGCACACAGCAAGGAGAGTGGACGATGGCAGGACGATGCGGAGGAGGCAGCAGGTAAGCAGGGAGAGGGGGAGGAGGGAGGGGGAAAGCGGGAGGGAGTGCTGTGCAGGGATCTGGATGAGGCTCGATCCGGACCTGACAGATTGGGATCCGGATCGGATCGGGGACTCCGTGCACAGCCCTGCCTGGCACTACTTTTCATCTTTTAAAAAAGGCATGATATTGATGTTGTGCAAATGTGCAGAAGTCAATGGGTGGTGCTGGCAAGCACAGTCCCATTTCCCCCTCCATGCATTTGCTATTCTCATGCAACAGAGATCCAATAGGACCTGGACCTTGGTCACCACAACACAGCCGAGTTGGTCACTGCAGGCTACCAGTTTCCCACTGCCTGCTCTACAGCTCTGAGAAATGGGGCTGCTCACATAAAGAAGCCTCCTCAGCTCCTTAAAGGAGTGCTCCTATTTTGGACTCCAGCTTTGTAGTCATGCTCAGGCTTGTGGGAGAGGAAATCGGGAATTTCTGGAGGATGGAAGATCTTTCACTTCCCCTGCCTACTATGCTACATAGTGTTTGACAACTTCCAGAAAAGAACCTAAACATTTTAGAGTTATACAACAGGAAATCTGGAGAGTGGGAAAGAGAAAAGATGTCCTTTTTATTTTTCCTTTCTCCTGAAACATCCCTGTATAGAGCAGGGTGTGTGTATGTTAAATCTTACAACATGCATCCCTCAATTCTAATTTCCCCCTCCAGGGGACTCACTAGAAACTGTGAGGAAAGCAGGCCAGTTTCCTTTCTGCTCACTGTCCTCCATATTCTTTTTTTGTGTGTTGTTGGTGGGACAGTCTGTGTCTCAGCTGCTCTCAAACATAGACTTCACACCGTCTGCCCTTCCCCCCTCTTTCTTTCTATAGCAGAAGTGAGCAACTTCCAGCTCCCATCAGCCCTGGTCAGCATAGTCAGTGGTGAGGAATGATGGGAGGTGTAGGCCAAAACAGAAACCATTCAATGAGTAGAAACTACTCATTTACTTTTGGGGTGCTCTGTTTTGCTTCCAAACCAAACGGCACGTAAACATCTTTCCATTATTAACCAAGGATTGGGGGTGAGTGGAATTAGCTACTTCTACTGAAGACTCTGCAAGTTGGCATTCTGACCATCAGCCAGCCCCTGATTCCACCTGCGATTCCTTCTTCCCTCTCCCTCTTGAGGAACCATCCAGAACTTGGACTGTATCACCAATTGCCAGAGGCCAAATAAGACAAGCAACACACCCCTAAACACCAACATATCCATGGTTGCATAGTACATTTCTACTGATTTTAATTATAAGCTGCACAGGGAAACAATCTTGGCTAAAAAGTGAGGAACCGATATAAGAAATAACTACTTGGATTCAGTAGGGTGGCCTCTTATGCATCACCAAAACCAAGGAAATGAATAACTAAAAAAGAGGCCACAGATTTGCATCAAATTTGCATGTGGTAATAATTTGTATGGATACATGCAAATTTAAAAGTGATTGCTATAATTTAAAGAGAAATACAATACATCTTGCCGCAGTGGGAAAGAATGTGACCAGGTGACCAGTTCAGTCTGCTCTTCAGGTGCTGTAGATGGGCAATTTCAAGCTCCCTGCAGTTCTCCCTTCTTGTTGCTTTTTTATCCTTAAACCAGACTTGGAATGGACAGACCTTTAAATATGGGACATCTTCAAAATAGAAGATAGTCTTCTGTAAAGTAGGCCACCTGTCTATGCTAGGATCCAGTGGGATGCTAGGCAATAGGCATGCCAAACCACTGTCCACTGGGATGACCATATGGAAAGGAGGACCTGGCTCCTGTATCTTTAACAATTGCATAGAAAAAGGAATTTCAGCAGGTGCCATTTGCATGCATGCAGCACCTGGTGAAATTCCCTCTTCATCACAACGGTTAATGCAGCAGGAGCCCTGCCTAGTGTGACCAGATACAAAAGAGGGCAGGGCTCCTGTAGCTTTAACTGCTGTGATGAAGAGGGAATCTCACCAGGTGCTGCATGCATGCAAATGTCACCTGCTGAAATTCCTTTTTGTATTCAACTGTTAAAGATACAGGAGCCCTGTCCTCCTTTCCATATGGTCACCCTACAGTGTACACAGCTGTGGATATTATTGACACTACAGACTGCAGTCCCATGTTTAACTCTTCAACCATTTCAAAGTCATTCCCTCTTCCCAGAGAACCCTGGAAATTGCAGCCCTGTGAGGGTGGTCTAAGAATTTCTAACAGAGAACTTCCAGCACCTTGCCAAACTAAATTTCCCAGGATTCTTTAGGGGACACATGTCAACGTGGTAGAAGAAACCAGATATAAGTTTGTATAGACTTAATTTCTCTTACCCAGTTCAGAAAAGGAAGCTCTGTAAGTAAGTAACTTGTGTTTTTTTAAAATACAATTTCTAAGTTCATGCATAACACCTGCCATTTAATTGTTAAGAGATGCTTGAAAAAGTTAGCATCCTGTCCATCACAGCCTAAGAAACATTCATTTAAAAAAATGATGTGAGAAACAATAAGAATTATGGGTCTCACAAACAATACGTGATGTTCATAACGTTGACTGTTTCTGCCCCCTTCTTTTGTTCCAGCTCACTTTGAAAATGTAAAAAGGAGATATTGATGTTAAAAATTATCAATCATCGTTGGGAAAAGTGATGTGTATTAGAAGTAGACGCAATGTAAGAAGGGGATGATTGGCTTATATTTTGGTCGTTGAGTATCATTTAAAAAGAGCACACACACCCCATCTAAGACAGGCACCTTGGCTTCCCACCCCTAAATGTATTCTTTATTTACAGGTGCTCACTTAGTTCTAGATGAACACAGCCCACTCTGTTTCTTGTACATGTCCTCCCGTCCTCCCTCCCTCCCTCCCTCCGTCCCCCTCTCTCTCTCTCTCTCTCTCTCTTTCACAAACACACACACACATCCGTAGCTCCCCCCAACTCTTGTGTTGTAGCTTTATATGCGGCTAATGGAGCAAGGCAATGCTCAAACGTCAAATTAAACCGCACAGCTCTGTAATCACTCAGACTGACATGCCATAAAAGGATAATTAGTAGTTCATTACATGGGACATTGTTTGTTCAGCTAAATTGATTTCTCTCAGCTGCCCATGTTTTCTGTTTATTTAGTGAGTGCTCTGCTGCACATTTTTTATTTGTGAACTAGGAAATCCCTTCTCCTGAAAGTTAAACACACACACACACCAAATCATTTCCCCCCTTTTGGCCCCTGCATATATATATATATATATATATATATATATATACACACACACACACACACACACACACACAATCTCAGCTGTTTGAGGTAGGTGAACCACCAAAGCAGGTGTACGGGGAACAATCGCCAGTGTGGAGTGATGTACTCTAAAACTTAAAACGGTGGTTAAGGAGGCCTGGTGGATGAGCCCACGAAGGGCCAAGCACACCCATCTAGTTTTGTGTGTGGAAATTCCTTGCTTGGCTTTTTTCTTTTCTGTTGCAGGGAACCTTCCCTTTCTTGTTTGGTCTCACGAAGGGGCATAAATACAAAGGCAGAACCCACATAATCCCTCTGCGCTCAGGGGCGGAAATTTTACAAAGTCTTCTGACAAGCCTGTCTTTTGGCACAGCAAGGCCTACAGAAACGAGGGCGGTGGGTTGTTGTTTTAAGCAACCTTTTTGTTCCAGGTTTCGACACAAACACCTGACTTCAAAGCTTTCCAACTTTGCTACTTGGTGTATTTCTAAAATGTCACATTGTTGGGTGTTCAGAGCACTGCAGGTAGCTCTTAATGGTAGGGTGACCAGATAAAATCCAGGTCAGGGCTCATGTAACTTTAACAGTCGTAGAGCAAAGGGAATTTCAGCCAGTGTCATTTGTTTGCAATTAGTTCCTGGTGAATTCCCTCTTCATCACAACTGTTAAAGTTGCAGGGGCCTTGCCTTCTTTTGTATATGGTCACTCTAGTATAGTGCCTGCACCTTTAACTGTTGTGATGAAGAGGGAATATCACCAGGAACTAATTGCATACAAATGACACTGGCTGAAATTCCCTTTTCTCTACGACTGTTAAAGTTACATGAGCCCTGACCTGGATTTTATCTGGTCAGCCTAGTTAATGGAGACTGAGACAAGAAGAAATCGATCCTGAACTTTGTGTGGAGATGGTCCAAGTAAACTTGAAGGCTCTTCTGAAAGGCTGATTTGACCACCCAAAGGTGAGAAGACATTATCTAAGGAAAACATATTCCTCTTCCTTGAGCGCTTTCCCCCAAGGTTGCTATCAGGGCCAACCCTGGCTGAACAGGTACTCCTAGAAACTAGAGGACTGGACTGCTGTTCTTGCCAAGGTAGTAAACCCATACCTTGTCTTTGGCACATCTAGCTACAAGTGTGAGCTCACATGATTGAATGCTCCTCCATACAAAAACTGGCATGTCGGGGGAAAGCTAGGCTAGCAGTTGAATCTTTTCTCTAAGTGCAGGGATGGTTTTCATTTGCTTTTTTGGAGGAACATTCAAACATGTGAGCCCTTACCCGAAATCTAAAGTGGAACAGCTCAGACTGAGGTTTACCATCTCAATGAGTGGAGTGTGTTTTGTTGGACTGTACCAAAGGACCCAGATTTCTCCTTACTTGTGGTATGATGCTGGCATGTACCACCACCCACAAGGCATGGTGTATCTGAAGACAAAGAAACATTTTAAGAGCAACTTGATTAGGGTGACCAGATAAAATCCAGGTCAGGGCTCATGTAACTTTAACAGTTGTAGAGAAAAGGGAATTTCAGCCAGTGTCATTTGTATGCAATTAGTTCCTGGTGAAATTCCCTCTTCATCACAACTGTTAAAGTTGCAGGGGCCCTGCCTTCTTTTGTATATGGTCACTCTAGTATAGTGCCTGCAACTTTAACTGTTGTGATGAAGAGGGAATATCACCAGGAACCAATTGCATACAAACGACACTGGCTGAAATTCCCTTTTCTCTACAACTGTTAAAGTTACATGAGCCCTGACCTGGATTTTATCTGGTCAGCCTAAACTTGATAGCATCTTCATTGACCTCAAAACACTACACACACGCTCAATACTGGTCCTTCTGCCTCATGATAAATGAACCATCATAGTTTTTTAAAATGTTTTTTAATCTACATAGATCTGTGTTAATGTTGTGTTAAAATGGCAAAATCCATATCAATCTCAGACCTCTTTTAGAGATCATTCTGAACTATGTGTGTATTACTGCATCTTGTATTCTGCCATATATTTACCCTTCATCAACCCATTTCAGAGCTCTGTTGCTTGAGCTTCGGAAGCAGCTATAGGGCTCAACTGTGTATGATCTAAGGACTGGAAACCACATTTGAAACTGAAGGTGCTAAATAAATGGTTATGGTAATGGCCTCTGTGTCATGTGCAATTGAGTTATAAATCACTCATATATAAAAATGGATTTGTTATAAACCCATTTGCTACTTTTGTTTCATATCTTTTGGGAGGAGGAGGAAACGGAACACATGCAGTTTTTGTGTCCTTTAAGAGTTCAAGATCTCTTCCACTGCAAATGCTATAACCTTTTTTCTCACTTCTCCATTCCATACTGGCATATTTGCTGAACTCTTAAGATATGCCTGGTGCCTCCATGGATACCAGATGTAACCATGGGATGATGTTAATATCAGGCCTAAATTTGGAACTAGACCAAGAATTAACTCATTGTGTTCCCATCTAATTTCACAGTGCTTCACCCCTAGGACGGTCCCTCATTAATCACTGACATAATAACAGGCCTCAGACGGGGCCGGAGGGCTGTTCCCAGGATTTCCTGCTGCTTGGCAGGTGAAAAAGTCACAGCCAAGGGCTTCTGAAATAACAGCATCAGGTGCAAGATCTGTGGAAGGCCAAGTGACCATTCCCATGAGCTTTCTGGGCTGGATCCATATGCTCAGCCACTCTGTCTTGTCAGTTGTTGTAACCCCATTATAAAGACTTCCCTAACACCTGGGCTAAGTGACCTAGAGATTTGGACTTGTTAGAAATGGGGTCAAAAGTAATCCACTATCCAACTCCCATGATATAAATCTATATATATTGCATTCCCATTTTTGGCTGTTTTATGCTTGCATATTCATCACTTGATGGCTGCAGCATCTAGGTAACAACTTGCACGTGTGGATGGCCAAACGCAGGCGTAACACCACACACATCATGTTTGTTTTGCCTCCACTCTGTCAAATGCAGTGGTTCCAGTTCTCGGTCAACTATATCTAATAAAGTGCAGAGAATAAATCAAGTGACAGATATGCAGGCATGAATCAGGCCCAAGTATACACGAAGAAAGCCCTTTTCATAGGCTGACCATCTGAAAAGGAGGACAGGGCTCCTGTAACTTTAACAGTTGTAGAGAAAAGGGGATTTCAGCCAGTGTTATTTGTATGCAATTAGTTCCTGGTGAAATTCCCCCTTCACCACAACAGTTAAAGTTGCAGGGGCCCTGCCTTCTTTTGTATATGGTCACTCTGGTATAGTGCCTGCAAACTGTTGTGATGAAGAGGGAATTTCACCAGGAACTAATTGCATACAAATGACACTGGCTGAAATTCCCTTTTCTCTACAACTGTTAAAGTTACAGGAGCCCTGTCCTCCTTTTCAGATGGTCAGCCTACTTTTCAGACATCATAGCAAAGTCTCCATAGTCAGAGAATATCTAGCCGTGACAGACAAAATGCGGGGGATTAACAAAAATGGGAGGCTATCTCCACTGCTTGTGAACTTCTTTTGGAGGGATGACAGTAGGGATTCTTCAAGCCCTCCCCCATTGCCCTTGACTGAGGGTTAATCCATATTGGTGGGTGCACAGTAAAATGCATGAGACCCTCCTATGCTTCGCACATAGTTAACCAATGGCCCGCCTCCCCTCCCGAAACTTGGGGTGTGGCCTGCTTGAGAACACCCATGAAGCTCCTTTCGCATGTTTACAGAGGTACACTTGTGAGAGGAGAGGAATTACACCCTTCTATTTTTTTTTTAAAAAGCTCTCTCTGCAGGGATAGCAAAGTTTCCAAGTCATTACCTAGCAACAAAGCTCAGTAAGATGTTTAAAAAGCAGTTTTGCGTTTCTCCCATTGATGGATGCAGCTGTACTAAAACCTACAGACCTGGTGGAGGCACATGAATTCTAAGTAGGACTGGATGCTGGAACAAGTAGTCTTCTTCTATAGGTATACAATTTCTTGGTATCCTTTATGACATCTCATATAGCATGCATTTTATAGAGGGGGTGTAGGAGAGGAGGCCCTCTCCTTGCCATTTCCTATTGTTTCTACAGTACATTTTAAAGATTTACGGCACAGCTTTTCTGAGCAAATTCAGACCATGGTTTAAGACTCCAGTCTAGGCTGGCCCTACCATTGGACAGGGTGAGGCAGTCGCCTCAGGCGGCAGATGCAGAGAGCTGGTAGCAAGATGTTGGAGGAGAGCTGTAGGTTATGCAGCCTGCCATGAGCCCCCCTAAGATTGCTTGTGGTGTGGTGGAGGATAGTATCCTGTTGCCAATGCTGAAGAAAGATTCAACGGCTAGTCCAGCTGGTTTTTGTGCATATAATGGGATGGGAGAGGGATTTTGTTCTTTGCGACAAGGCAGCAAAATATCTTGGCCTGGCCCTGACACCTGTTCTGCATTTTATCTGTGTTGGCTTATGTATTTGATTTCAATAGGCCCCATGGATGTTGCTATTTTGGAATGGATTTTCTTATGGCCATTGAGATCAAGAGATTATTCTGTGTCTCAAGTTTGGGGATGGGCAAATGAGCAATGTTTGAGATCGCCAGAACGCTACGAACATCACCTTGCCGTTTGTCTCCTGCCTGATTCCTGATTGCGTGTACGATCGCTATTCAGCTTACGTGAATGGGAAAATTGCAGAAATCGAGCAGCGTTCAAATAGGAGATTTGCACAAATGTCCCCAAATTCGCATAACTTCCTTTCATTGGCTAAAGCAGGGCTGATTCAGTCCGCAGGGGGAATTTGCACAAATCAGGAAATTTGCATGAGTCAGATTTGGAATTTGGAACGAGACAAATGTGCGCCTGTGTTCGACAATTTGCAAATAGTTTTGGTGGACACATGATCCTGCCTGCACTTGCATTTGGAGCTTCAAATGGGGCACACTTGCGTGTTTTGTGAGCAAAATCAAAATTCTCATAATCCCTACTCAAGTTTGCAAACAGGCCTGATCCGCTTACCTGGTTTGGGGAACTGCAGGATGGGAAGCGTGAGGGAGGAAAGATGTAGAACCTGTTTATTCCAATCAGTTATCAAATGTCTAGACAGAGGAAGCAACAGCAATGATCCTTCAAGAAGTGAGGCGACTTGAACTATGCAATCTGCCATTTATTTAATTTTTTAAAAGTCTGTTCACATTTTTACTTCATTGTAAGAATTAATTCAGTCCTCAGATCAGTTGGTGCTGACATAGCTGGATGTAAACAGATTTAAAAAACCATTGGCTTTGGGTTCTATACAATTAGCACAATGTGTAGTTTGACTGGCTTGTCCATCAAGCCCAGTATTGTCACACCAGTGGGGGCTGGTGGCTCTGATGACAGTGGGGCAGTGACTCCGCTCCGAGTTTTCATCAGAACCAGTCAGAACTCCAAAGTAACTCTCTCTCTCTCTCTCTCTCTCTCTCTCTCTCATCTATCTATCTGTCATCTATCTATCTATCTATCTATCATCTATCATCTATCTATCTATCATACAAATCTGTATCCACTTCTGTCCTCCTTTTTGGGGATGCATTTTTTCTCTTTGGGGGATGATTAATGGCCATCCTATATAGCAGGGATGGCCGGAAGGTAGATTTGAAGATATTCTGGACATCAACTCCCAACATTCTCGACCGCTGGCCATGCTGACAAGGGCTCTGGGCAGTTGAAGTCCAAAGCATCTGGAGATCTACCTTCTGCCCAGCCCTGCTATATAGGACAAGAGATGTAGATAGAAAGAACAGAATGCTAGAACTGGTCAGGGAAATTGCAGGACGTGAAGAGGTTGGAAAGAGTAGGTGGTTACTACAACTTCATGCTTCATGCTGTAGTACCTCTTTTATTCACTGTTCAGTATGCTCTGCGGTGGACATATGGGTCTTCTCCTTCTGCCCCTACAGCACACTGCTCGCCTCCCTCTATTTTCTCCACACAATGATGTTAACTATGTTGGATTGGACTGTTGGCACCTAAATTAAACACACACATTTTTTTAAAATCCTTATTTAACAACACCCCCCAATGTATTTCAGTGAAGGGGAAATTATGCTCCAAAGATCCTCTTG
Source organism: Anniella stebbinsi (assembly GCA_029215795.1). NCBI lineage: Eukaryota > Metazoa > Chordata > Lepidosauria > Squamata > Anniellidae > Anniella > Anniella stebbinsi. The sequence goes on along the minus strand of JARDYH010000002.1, from coordinate 356,332,646 downwards.
TGTTGGTGGAAAGCATAGGGGGGATGTGACACTCGATGTGTTTGAAGTGAGCGCATCTTAATTGAGGAATTTAGAATTTTCAAGCAAACCTTGCAGAGCTTTGTAGTTATCCTTAAAGGAGATGATGTGCTTGAAATACCACAGCACATCATTGTAATTAGTTTTAGAGTCATGAAGAAGTCAAGCACATTTTCAACAATTACTCTTTCTTTTAAATACCTCCCCCCCCCCCAATAAGTTAAGTGTATACATTTTGTTTCTTTTTCGGGCAACTTTATACAACCAACGTGTAAAATGGAGCAATAACATAATGGCAAATCTCAGATGAAAAAAATAGCTTTCAATGGATTGAAGAAACCCTTCTCTTCTCCAATTTATACTCATCTCTCTAAAAACAAGGCAAGCAAGACAGTGCATAATATCCCACTTGAGGCTGTGTACAATGTTTGACTGTATATTGTCCCTGGGTGCTTCCAGATGGGCAGCTTCTACAGCTAATAATAATTGCTTCTCTGCTGTAAGCTACAAGTGGCATTGCAATGGATTCTCAACATTATTGGAGACATTGCAATTTCTATGTATCTTCATGCCACCGTGGTCTGTCCACACTAGCTGAGCTGCTGTGGGTGGGATAGGGACCATCCAATTCCCCTGAGCAGAAATTTGAAACTCAGCACATCATTTTTTAATTGATCTTTTAATTAGCATGAAAACATTTTTCAGGCTATAATTTGTTTTTATTTTAGAAAATACTACTTGAATGAAAGAATGTTGTAATTCTATAGCACTATCATGCCATAATATTCATTTTAAATAAAAATGATCATAGAATGATAGAATGATAGAGTGATAGAATCATAGAATCATAGAATAGTAGAGTTGGAGGGGCTTATAAGGCCATCGAGTCCAACCCCCTGCTCAGTGAAGGCATCCACCTTAAAGCATCCCAGACAGATGGTTGTCCAGCTGCCTCTTGAATGCCTCTAGTGTGGGAGAGCCCACGACCTCCCTAGGTAATTGGTTCCATTGCCGTATTGCTCTAACAGTCTGGAAGTTTTTCCTGATGTCCAGCCAGAATCTGGCTTCCTGTAACTTGAGCCCATTATTCCGTGTCCTGCACTCTGGATTGATCGAGAAGAGATCCTGGCCCTCTTCCGTGTGGCAACCTTTCAAGTATTTGAAGAGTGGTATCATATCTCCCCTCAATCTTCTCTTCTCCAGGCTAAACATGCCCAGTTCTTTCAGTCTCTCCTCATAGGGCTTTGTTTCCAGACCCCTGATCATCCTTGTTGCCCTCCTCAAAACATGCTCTAGCTTGTCTGCATCCTTCTTGAAGTGTGGTGCCCAGAACTGCATGCAATACTCAAGGTGGGGCCTAACCAGTGTCAAATAGAGGGGAACCAGGACCTCGTGCGATTTGGAATTTATACTTCTATTAATGCAGCCCAAAATAGCATTTGCTTTTTTTTCAGCCACATCACACTGTTGGCTTATATTCAGCTTGTGATCTACAACAACTCCAAGATCCTTCTCGCTTGTAGTATTGCTGAGCCAAGTATCCCTCATCTTGTAACTGTGCATTTGATTTCTTTTTCCTAGGTGTAGAACATGGCATTTATCCCTATTAAATTTCATCCTGTTGTTTTCAGCCCAGTGCTCCAGTCTATCAAGATCACTTTGAAGTTTGTTTCGGTCTTCCAGGGTATTAGCGATCCCACCCAATTTTGTGTCATCTGCAGATTTGACAAGCATTCCCGGCACCTCCTTGTCCAAGAGCACTGAATCCAAGACCGAGCCCTGCGGTACCCTACTCGTTACCTCCCCACTTCACCCCCACTTTCTAGTCACTGCCATTTTAACAATGTTGTTAATGGTGGAGACCAGAAAATGTTTTCGAATCATTAAAAAATAATAATAAAACAAATTGTGATGGCAAAGTACTAAAACACTCTTTCATTTAAGTATTTCGCAAATATTTTAATTTTAAAAATATAGCTGGAAAAGTGTTTAGACTGATTTAAAAAAACAAACAAGCTGGCATCCAGTGCAAAAGTGATCATGAATGTGTGCTGAGTATGACCTGTTTGATACATCTCTGTCCATGTGGACACGCCACCTTTTAAAAAAGATGAAAGAGTAGTGGTAAGGGCATCTAGGCCTGTAGAGGTTGCACTACGGCTCTGTCTCCTGAAACAAAGGTTGATGTTCTACAGTCTGACAAAAGATGGATGACCCATGGGGAAAATGTCAATGGTTGGGTGATGGTGTTGTGCAGATGCCTTGTAAAATGTATGAATGAAGCATGGCATTTCCAGACTAAACACTGAACGAAGCCTCCAACGGCAGCAGTCTGCTAGCATCAATCGCTTTGGCTAGCAGGAATGACTGGAAGTGCAACAGGAAGCTACCTTTTCATAGGGCAGCCATGAAAATTAGCTCCAACTAGTCCTTCTGGAACAGGAGAAATCAGTAGAGCCTCCTTCCACGATCTCTACTGACTTGTCCGATTAGTTGTGCGAGTGGTCATCCCTGCTAGCACAAGGGCAGCATTGGATACTGTCCATTGTGTGGAAAGCACCTCTTCTCTGCAAATCAGTTCCATATTCAAGAATCCCAAAAGTGGGAGGTGCAAGCACCTCTCCTCCCCTCCTCTCCAAGTCTTTCTTCCTTAACCATAGTGAAATTAAAGTGAGTAAAGGCAAGTTAAATAGAGAATAATCTGAGCATCCATTCAATGGGGAATCTGGAACTGCACATTTCAATCACATCTCTTTTGACAAATGACATTGTTAGGGCGTTCCAAAAGTGCTTGGGATTCTGTGATACATACTTTCTTTCCAGGAATGAGGAGACTAAGGGACCCAGATAAGGTGAAATAGCTTGAGATAGTTCAGTGTCTGTGGCAGAACATCCAAGTGGCAGTCCCACAGTAGTAAAAATATGAACTAAATAATCAACATTTTTGCTGTTCATTAATAGTAACCCCAAAAACTTCCTTCTCAAGAGGGCTACCTCAGCCTGACTGTTTGGTTGGACTAGCTGTACTGCAAAGGGAAACAGGCTCTTATTGCAAATGAGACCGAAACCTCATTTATTCAAGAGCTTTTCTATTATGAATCTCATAATTAACGGATGACGTCTACCAGAAGACTCTCCAGTCTTGGTAAAAGTGGAAGGTTCCAGCAGAACTATCACATCTCTATGCACTACATCAGGCAATGAAAATGTATTCATTAGTTGCAATCATATCCCCCACCCCCCTTCCTGGCTTGGCAGAGATATGGGGAGGGTTGGGTGATCCAGGGACATGTCAGCTGAACCCCAGGAGATGGCAGAAGGTTAAAAAAAGGGCCACCAAAGTGTTCTGTGGAACAGAAGTGCACATTAGTTGAAAGCACATTTTCATGTGGGACTGCATGTTGCCTGGTAGAGAGGGCATTAGAAGAGTCTCAGTTTGAAAGGACACAACATGTGGGTTCAGAGTTAATATGGTAATGCCAACAACAGCAGTGGGCACAGAGCACTGTAGATTAAACAAGAGAATAATGAAAATGTGTGTGTATGTGTGTGTGTGTGTGTGTGTGTGTGAGAGAGAGAGAGAGAGAGAGAGAGAAGTAGAAACCCACATCTCTGAAATACATAGATATTTCTTGCAGGGTTAGCTGTACCCATCTCTATAACTGTCAATCACATTCCTTCAGAAACCTACATTGTTGCCCTCTCTTTAGGAGGCCCAATCACTCTCTTCTGCTAGTTTTATCTAAAGCACTCCATTGGCTATGTGTCATAGCTTTGAGAGCCAATGCTCTCAGAAGTCATTTAAGGCACTCTTGACTCTGAAGGCCATAACTAGATTCAAATCGGAGAAACTGGGATGAGCAAGGTCTAACCCCGGGCAGTTGTGGCTCTTGAAGAAAACGTGAAAATTGCTGCTTTAAATAGAAGAATCTTTCCTTCCCGAGCTCTATGTGCTGCCAATTTCTGCTCAAGTTTAGCTTGTTATCGCCAAGATGCAAACTTTATACTGTCTTCTTACATGGATGCGGTATCGAGCGTAACAATTCATGCCAAGCAAAGAAGTCATCCCAAGATGTGCTGAGCCAGAAGGCCATTTTAATCAGGTTTGGTAGGATTTTGCATTAAAACTCCCCGCAGTCTGTGCCAGTGACCCAGAGGGCAGGCAGTGAAGGTTGGGGGTTACAGGCGATGCAGTGAGGGGTAGAGATGATGGGTTATATAGCAGCGGCAGCAATGCGTGGGTGTGGGTGTGGATGGGTGTGATGATGCACCAGCAGTCCTGTGGTCACTTGTGAATCAGCAAAAAAGAGAGCACGCATAATCAAAAAAGAGAACAAAAGAGGACACCTGTCTGCATATAAATTGCATATGCTAATATATATGTACAGATGAAAATTATGAAAGAATTATTTTAATTTAAATAGAAATGCAATACATCTCAACAGTGTGGGGAAATGTGATCTGTGTGCCTTGTTCAGTCTTCTGTCCAGGTGCTAACTGTTGGTGAGCAATTTCAAGACCTCTTCTGCTCTCCCTTCATAAGCTCCCTGAACTTCAAATTGGATTTGGCCTTAAAGAACATAACATTAAAAGAGCCGTGCTGGATCAGACCAAGGGTCCGTCTGGTCCAGCACTCTGTTCACACAGTAGCCAACTGGCTGTCAACCAGGAACCCACAAGCAGGATATGAGTGCACAGCACCCTCCTGCCCATGTTCCCCAGCAACTGGTGTACATAGGCTCACTGCCTCTGATACTGGAGGTAGCACATAGCCATCTGGACTAGTAGCCATGGACAGCCTTCTCCAGGAATTTACTGGAGGTTTCCCATGGGCAGCTGGTTGGCCGCTGTATGAACAGAATGTTGGACTGGATGGACACTTGGTCTGATCCAGCACAGCTCTTCTTATGTTCTTATGTAGCCCAAACTAGCATTTCCAGAATTGAATAAGTCAGTGGAACTGCCTTACAACTTTTAGAATCAGGGTGCCATACTCATGTCCTGTTTGTGGGTTTCCCATGGGGCAACTGGTTGGCCACTGGGTGGACAGAATGCTGGACTAGATGGACCCTTGGTCTGGTCCAGCATGGCTTGTCTTATGTTCTTATGTCCTCTGTTTAGACCCATCCTGGGTTCATTGCGCATTTTGAATCAAAAAGCTGAAATGGGGTAGGTTGAGATGGGTGGGGGTGGTGAGGGTCTGCTTCTGGAACAAATTACCCCTGCATGGGGGAGAGAAAGAGAGATGGCCTGGATGGATATATGATGTCACAGATCCCTTGGTGTATGTATCCCTTTATCTGCCAATTAGATTAATCCCTCTCGAGTGCAATTTGTTGCTGTGGTGGCATTGAGTTTCATGCAACAGGGCTGATGAGTTTCCTTTCGTTCTGGCCTCAGCACATACAGTCTCACTATCTGGAGATCAAAGCCCTCTGGAAAGTTGGTAAATAGAATATTCTAGCTTTGATGCATGCATAACTCCCCTTGAACACATACACCTCCAGAGGAAAATGTATCCTTTTGGCGACACAGTAATGGACGCGCTGCTCCGTCCACTTAACAGTTGCTGGCAAAGAGGAACAGATTTCAGGGAAGACTTAACGAAAATATTCCTCCTTTGTTCTTTCTTGGAGCTATTACAGTGCTTTTTCTGTGGGTGATGAAGGATCGGTTCTCCCCCCCCCCCCCCCCGCCCTGGCCACAACTTCTAAACCAGCTCAATAGCTTTCCAAAGCAGGTAACATATAACCAGGTCCATTGTGATGCTAAAGAGTTCTATTTAGCTGTATTTAAACTGGATATCATGACTCCACATGATGACCTTTCACTCCTGGGAAGTAGTTTTAAATTCAATCCGCGGTAAAGGAAAAATCCTTCCAATTCATTGGCTGTGAAAGGTCACAAGTGAGCTGTGTTTTGATGCTATCTGCTGCTTTAGTGGCTTTGGTTCTCAATATACATGAGCATCGAGGCAGGCTGAATCGCCTCTTTGTCTCGTCAGATGGAGCTGCAAGAAGCCTGAGAAAGCAGAGCACAAGAAAAAAGATACTTGCCCCCCCCCCCCCCCGCAAAGGGACCAAGGTGGAGGGGGCCGAACTGAATGGTAGAGTGCATGACACAGAGTCTGGAGGTTCCAGGCTCAATAACTGACAGCTTCACAAAAAAGGACCTTAGCTATCAGGGGTGGGAAAGAGTGCCAGGCACTTTAGGGAGCAGCTGCTGGACCAGACAGTGTCGTGGATTCCTGTTCCCTCCAGCATTTGCACATGCTGGCAAACTGACACAGGACACTCACATCAGTGAGACTTCTTCCATTGGAGGAAAACTCACGGTGACAAGCTTAATGGTTTCACGCTTCCAAAATACTTAAAGCTGATTGATGATCAGCAAGCTTTAGGTTCCAAGATAACATACAGTCAAGATGCTACTCACTACAGTCAAACAAAAACAGGACCAGAGGATGATGGCAATTCAAGAAATGGATGTACACCACTACCCATAGTTGAACTATTTCATGCAAATATCAAACAATGTTTTATTGGCTCATCTGAGCTTGACAATGAGCAAAAACCTAACTCAATGAGCTGGTGGATCAGAGTGTCTTCTATTATCTGCGTCTTCTATTATCTTGAATGCCACTTCACTGATGAAATGTGGAAATGGATTACACAATTCCGGAGTTGTCAACTGTTATTGTTTGTCATTGTAGCTCCAATTGAGCAAACATTTTTATTTGTACAGAGATTTTATTAATTCTCGTATATTAAAATATAATTCATTATTAGTTTATGTACAATTTTATATTAAAAAGTTTATTAATAGTTTATTGTTGCTGGTGATCATCAATCCACCAGCTCATTGAGTTATGGTTTTGCTTATTGTCAAGCTCAAATGAGCCAATAAAACATTGTCTGATATTTGCATGAAATATTTCAACTATGAGTATTGGTGAACATTCATTTCTTGAATTGCCATCATCCTCTGGTCCTGTTTTTGTTTGTCTTATGCTTGTGAGGGCTCCTCTCTTTGTTTGCTCTACTCACTACAGTCAGCATAGACAGTACTAGGGTAGACAGACCAATGGCATGACTTGTCACATGGCTGCAGTTTTTAGTGATGAGTCTCATGTGGAAAGGCAGAACTGTTCCTCCACATAATCCTTTCTTTCAACTCTCAATAACCAATGAGCAGGGCTGGTGTTAAAGGTAGCAATGGATGGGCACCACGGGAATGAAGAAAGGAAGTCTCAATGTTGAAAAAAAATGTATGTAGTTGTATTCTTTGAAGTAGTCTGGTGCGTTTCGGCCCTGTACCATATAATTGGTCCAGTTTCAGGGGTCAATTTTTCTAAAAAATGCCTGCAGAGATCTCTGAAAAGTTTGTTTCCAAGATGAATCCTGTGACTCTGTATCTCCTGGGGCAAGCACTACCAATGAGCCTTAGATTATACACAAATATGTTGCTATGTACATACTAGCAGTTGCACGCATGGAAATAGTACAGCATTGGAAATCCAGGTTGGGATTCACAGTTAAGAGTTGGTTTGACTGAATGTGGAAACTAGCACGATCAAAGAAACTAACACACCAGCTATTAAAGAAAAGAAGACTTCCTTCAGAAAATGTAAGTCTTGCCCAAATGAGGAAAACAAAAGGGAGCAAAAGCTTGCACAAAGGAAATGCAAGCAGACACCAAGAGATGCAAAAAAGCATTTTGAAGAGCATATCACTAACACCATCAAGGCCAACAATAAAGAATTCTTTAAATATATCAGAAGCAGGAAACCTGCTAGGGAGGCAATTAGACCATTGGATGATAATGGAGTTAAAGGAGTGCTAAAGGAAGATAATGATATTGTGGAGAAGCTGAATGAATTCTTTTCATCTATATCCACCACAGAAGATATAGGATAGATACCTGTGCCTGAACTAATAATAATAACAACAACAATAATAATAATAATATAATTTATTACCTTACCTGCGGGTAATAAATAAATATATTATTATTATTATTATTATTATTATCGAGGCAGGGAACAACAATATGATAAAATACATAAAACTGATTAAAACATGACACATATTATTAAAACTGCATTAAAACATCCTAAAAACATCCCCAAAACATCCTAAAAACATTCTAAAATTCCACTGGATATGCCTGCTGGAAGAGAACAGTCTTTATAGCTTTCTTAAATTCTAAAAGACTGTTAAGTTGACAAGTCTCCTCCAACAGGTCATTCCACAGTCTGGAAGTGGCAGAAGAGAAGGTCCTCTGGGTAACGGTTGTCAGCCTAGTCTTGGCTGACTGTAGTACGTTCTTCCCAGAGGACCTGAGTGTGCAGGGCAGATTGTATGAGAGAAGGCGATCCCGCAGGTAACCTGGACCCAAACCATGTAGGGCCTTAAAGGTAATAACCAACACTTTATACTTCGCCCGGAAACTAATTGGCAGCCAGTGGAGAGATTTTAAAGCTGGCGTAATATGGTCACCCATAGGTGTACCGGTGACAAACCTGGCTGCCATATTTTGAACTAGTTGAAGTTTCCAGACTAGGCACAAAGGTAGCCCTATGTACAGCGCATTGTAGAAGTCGAGCCTCGAAGTTACCAGCACGTGCACTACCGTCTTTAGGTCTTCCAACTCTAGGAAGGGGCGCAGCTGGCGTATCAGCTAAAGCTGATAGTAGGCACTCCTGGCCGTTGCATCTATCTGGGCTGTCATTTGGAGCGACGGAGTCAGGAGCACCTCCAAGCTGCGAACACAGTCTTTCAGGGGGAGTGTAACCTCATCCATAACTGGTTGACACACCTCCAAACCCAGGTTACAGCCTTTGACAGCAAGCACCTCCATCTTGTCTGGATTCAGCTTCAGTTTGTTTTTCCTCATCCAGCCCATTACCACCTCCAAGAATTCATTCAGAGGAGACACACTATCCTTAGCTGACGCTGTTATTGAAGACATAGAGAAATATATTTGGGTGTCATCAGCATACTGATAGCACCCCGCCCCACGCCTCTGGATGATCTCTCCCAGCAGTTTCATATAAATGTTAAGCAGCATTGGTGAAAGGATGGCACCTTGTGGTACGCCACACAACAGCTCCTTCTTTGCGGAGCACCTATCCCCAAGCATCACCATCTGGAACCTGCCTGAGAGGTAGGATCGGAACCACTGAAGCACAGTGCCCCCAATTTCCAATCCTCTCAGGCGTTCCAGAAGGATACCATGATCGATGGTATGTTATGCCGCTGAGGTCCAGAAGTACCAACAGGGACACACTCCCCCTGTCACTACTCAGGTGTAGATCATCCACTAAAGCGACCATAGCAGTCTCAACTCTGTATCCCACTCTGAAGCCAGTTTGAAATGGGTCTAGAAAATCAGTGTCATCCAAGACTACCTGGAGTTGAAAGGCAACCGCCCTCTCGATCACCTTGCCCAAGAATGGAAGATTTGATACCAGTTTGTAGTTATTAAAGTCCAGGGGATCCAAGAAGGGTCTCTTTAGAAGCGGCCATACTACTGCTTCTTTTAAACATGATGGAAAATTCCCCTCCCTGAGAGATGCATTAATAATATATTGTAATTGTGATCTAACTGCATCTCCTCCCTGGGCGACCAGCCATGGAGGACAGGGATCAAGAGGGCAAGTTGTCCTCCTCACTCGTCCAAGCATCTTGTCCACGTCCTCGGTACTCACCAACTGAAACTGATCGAGTGTAATTCTACTCGCGGAGTCGCTGGACACTCCATCGTCAGCATCTGCTATAACAATGGCATCTATGTCGGCTCTTATCTGAGAGATTTTATCTGTGAAATTATCATTAAAGGCATCGCAGCGAACTGCCAAAGGCTCTAAGATTGGATTCAGGGGGGAAGGTGCCCGGGTTAGACCCCTCACCACCCTGAACAGTTCTGCTAGACGCGAATTCGCAGACGCAATGCATGTAGAGAAGAAAGCTTTCTTCGCTGCACGTATTGCCACTCCATAGGAACGAAGATGTTCTCTATGTCGTGTCTTGTCGGATACAAGTCGAGTTTTCTGCCATTGGTGCTCCAGTCATCGTCCTTCCCACTTCAACTCCCTGAGGTCTTCTGTATACCAGGGCGCCTGGTTAGAAGCGGGTCGGAGAGGACGTTTGGGGGCAATCCTGTCGATAGCCCTAGTTAGGTCTTGATTCCATCTATTGACCAGGGCTTCTACAGAATCACCAACAATACCAGCCATAGAACCCTCTAAGGCTTTCTGGAATCCAAGAGGATCCATGAGCCTTCGAGGGCAGACCATCTTAATAGGTCCGCCACCCCTGCAGGGGCGGGTGGTAGCCGTGATACTAACCCTGACTAGAAAATGGTCTGTCCATGACAACACAGAGGTATTTGTTACCTCCGCCCACAGATCTGTCTGTTCAGAACTGAAAACAGCATCAAGGGTGTGACCTGCTGAATGTGTGGGTCCAAAGACCAATTGGGATAGGCCCATGGTTGTCATGGATGCCATGAACTCCTGAGCTGCACCTGACAAACCGGTCTTGAATGGGATGTTGAAGTTGCCCAGGACCAAAAGTCTGGGCGAATCCAACACCAGCTCCGAGACCAGTTCCGTGAGCTCAGCCAGGGAGTCTGATAGGCAGCGGGGGGGCTGGTACACTAAGAGAATCCCTAGTCTATCCCTGGTCTTCAGACTCAGGTACACACACTCGATGTGATTCAATTCACGAACAAGAAGTCTGGTCAGGTTAAGATTATCCCTATAGACCACAGCTACTCTGCCCCCCCCTTCACTTTCCCTCACCTGCTCACTGACACAGTACCCAGCTGGGAGGGCCTGCGCCCATGTCGGGCCACTGCCAGGTCTCTGAGAAGCATGCCAGGTCAGCCTCCTCATCTGAAAGAAGGTCATGGATGATATTTGTTTTATTTTTAACTGACCTGGTATTACATAGGAGCAAGGAGAGGTTCTGTGGGTGGCCTGGTTCGTTCTCCAAGTTTCCCGGGTTGGCAGAACAACCAGAAGGTAAGATGGGTGTTAGATATCTATCTCTCCTTCCCCTGTAATGGCACATCGCCCTGCCAATGCCATATCTCCCTTTGCCCTGCACAACACAAATTGCCGCTCCCCTACACATTGTGTTCAGCTGGAAGGGTGGGGTGCAGGTGGCTCTCCTCTCTTGTGCTCTTCATCCACGGCGGCAGTTTTTGTCTGACGGCTTCGTTCCCACGGCTGAGAGCCTCAGGCCGAGAGCCCTTTTGCTCGCGCCCTTCGGCTCGCGCCTTCAGCAGCCTGAAGGCTGAAATACCTGAGGAGATGGGCAGGGCAGACAAACACTCGTCAGGCTCAGGCCCAGTCAGCAGCACAGCACAGCACTCCCTCCCTGCAACGACCACTTTCCCATGGGCCCCCAGAGGAAGGGAGCCAGAGGAACATAGGCAAGTAGTGGTGACAAACGATGAAGTTTTAAACCTTGCTGACAAGTTGAAAGTTAATAAATCACTGAGTGCCGATGGTATCCATCCTAGAGCTCTTAAAGAACTTAAATATGATATTGCTGATCTTCTAACAAAAATATGTATCATGTCCCTAAGATCAGCCTCTGTACCAGAGGACTGGAGAATGGCAAAAGTAACACCAATTTTGAAAAAGGTATCTGCAATACATAAGAAGATCCATGTTGGATCAGACCAAGAATCCATCCAGTCCAGCACTCTGTTCACACAGGGGCCAACCAGCTGTCGACCAGGAACTCACAAGCAGGGCACATGTGCAAGATCTTAACAAGGAGGAAAGAGAAATAATATAATATAAATAATATGAAGTTACAGGAAGCCAGATTCCGGTTGGACATCAGGAAAAACTTCCTGACTGTTAGAGTAGTATGACAGTGGAACAAATTACCTAGGGAGGTTGAAGGCTCTCCCACACTAGAGGCATTCAAGATGCATCTGGACAGCAATCTGTTCAGGTATGCATTAATGTGGATTCCCACATTGAGCAGGGGGTTGGACTCAATGGCCTTATAGGCCCCTTCCAACTCTACTGTTGTATGATTCTTTGAATTAGTTTAAAGAATCGCAAAGAAGGATCATTGGTGAGATATTTAGGAAACCCGTCATGATGCAGGGTGAAGCCACTCAAAGTTGCCCCAAGCAACAGGCAATCTACCACAACCATCCCCAAACTTCATTAGCAAAGAAAAAGGCAGCTGGGGTTGCAGGCACTGCTGGTTCCAGGTTTTTGGGGGCCCATCGTCAAGACACCCTCAATGGGCCCACCCCCTCAATGAGTCTACCTTTATACCACCATTTCCACCATCTGCTGTTGCATCTCATCCCCTTGGTCATCATTGCCACAATTTGCTTGTTTGACAGGCAGAGAACCAGTAAGCAGGTAGGCAATGGGATCTCCTCTTCCTCCCTCTCACCACAACCACTGCCTGGGCCAGATCAAGAGTCAGACAAATAAGCAGGGTGCAAGGTGAAAAAAGAGGAGCTAAAACTCCAAGGGGCATTTCTCAGTGGGCCCTCGTCAGGTGTCCAACCATGCTCCCCTTGATGCCGGCCCTAGTCGCAGATACACTGTAGCTAAGCCTTCACTGCTAGGGTGATGCCAATTGTATTGCAAAGCCTCACCTACTGTAAGCCATTCAAATTATTTCTGGAGACTAAAGAGGCACTTGGAATGAGAGAAGTGGGCCATTCCTACTACACAGCGTGGCTTAGTTAGAAGCCTGCATCTTTTCTTGTGGCTTGATTGCCCCCATGTAGTAGCAAATCCAATGTTAGAAATTCCCATGTCCACTTTCTGGAAGGTCAGGTCAGAAGGTTATTGCTTGAAACTCTTCAAGATCAGGAGAACCCATTAGACTGTATGAATATCCCAAAGATCCTATAGAAATTCCTCATGGGCTTCATTCGTTACATAAAGCTCGCCCTTGTAAGTCCACCACGCTCAGGGAGGGCTTTGGATTATGGCTGCCTGCGGCTAGTTTCAACTTGCACATTCAAAGTAAAAAATAAATAAATTGTACTGTAAGTTTAGCATTCATAAATTAATGGTCCCCTTTGGCTTTCTTCTCTGCCCTTGGTGACTTCTGCCCTCCTCTCCCAGATGCCCAAAGAAAGTCCCATTGTGTGTGGAAATGCCTGACAATTCACATATATTAATTAGAAATGACACATCCAGTCACTTTTAGGCGAACACTGTTATATGTCAAAAGTATCCATGCAAATCTCTTTAGCTTTGAACATGAAAAGTCGACTGGTGTATCAGTTACTGTAACAGCAGTGTGTGTGTGTGTGTGTGTGTAAACAACCTCTTACAAGATTTTGTTTCCCCAAAATTTGGCGTGCATAATCGCATGGGGAGCTTGGTGAAAACTAAAAAAAAATTTTTGGGTTGGATCCAGACTAAGCTAGTCATGCTTTAGTCCCATTTAAAGCAATGGAATTTAAGTTAGTCATGACATTGATCTCAATGGGTCTAAAGTGTGACTAACTTAAGGCACAACCCTATGCATGTTTAGAGAGAGAAAAAAGGCTTACTCCTTTTTTCCCTGTCTAAACATGCGTAGAATTGGGCTCTTAACGCTGGTTCCAACCCATTATTTATTACACTCATATCCTGCTAGTCATCACAGGAATTCAAAATGGTGTACATGTTCCTTCCCTTGCGTCTTATTCTCACAACAACCCTGTGAAGTCAATTAGGCTGAGAGACTGTGTGAATGCCCAAGGCTGCCTGGTTAGTTTCATACCTGGGTGTGGATTTAAATCTGAGCCTTCCCACCCCTAGTCCAACGCTATACCACACTGGCTTTCTAAATAGTTATAGATGTAAAATTGTCTTCACCCGACCCCCTCCACCTTTTATGTTGTAATAGAATTAATGGTAATTTCCCCCAGTTTCTTTTACAAACAATTGATTTTATTATTTTATTAGGAACATTGCAGGCTTGTTCACACATGCATCACTTGATTTCCTTCACCACTTGATTGCTAGCAGCTGAATGTGCATGAACCGATTCCATGGGAAAGCACTGCAGTGAAGCCGATATTGGCTGGTAACGAAAGTCCTATGTGTAGCAGTGGGGGCTGGTGGCTCCGATTTCGACGGGTTTATGAATCCATTCTGGATTTCAGGCAGAATGAGCCAGAACTCTAAAGGAGCTATCCAAGGTGCTGAAGCCTACCCTAAAATGTAAAATAGATGTGATATTTTTTGCCTCGCAAACTGCATGAGGGAGGGTTTTCCAGAGGGTGGGTGGCACTACGGAGAAGGCCTGCTGTTTTGGAATATGTGTGCTACTGCTCAAAAGCAGTCCATAGTTTGCAGGCAACTATTTTCTTCCTTTAAGAGACCAAAGAAAATGCCAAAGAACTCTTGGCTGGCTATACTGTAAGGACCATTTTAACTTGGAATCGGATATTTTCCAATTAAACCCATCTAATGGACTCGTAGATGGAATCTGAACTTTGCCCACTCTTAAGCTGTGAACCGAAAGGACACTACTTAGTGCTGTTACACTAACAACATTGCACTAGATGAAGTGAATGCAATCATTTAATTGTTAGGCAAAGGGAAAATGTGCTGCCAAATTTCAGTGGTGAAGATGGAAACAAATCACTTTCCCCCTTTGCCTAGCAAGCTCTAATAACATTGTGCTAGCGCTGGATTGCTCTACTACTGTGGCAGCATTTGATACTGCCCAAAATCATTGGATTCCATCCAGCGATACACAAATGACTTCTCTTTCCTCTTCTTCCCCTGCTCCAGAGGGTTCCCCAACTCTCTGGAGAAGGTTTGAGTAGTGTGGGGGAGGTTAGCAGGGAGAATCCATTCTACCAACGGCGTCTGTTTAATTGATGGATGGACAACACTGGATGCCAGCCCTTGCATCCAATTGGATAGGGACAATGCCATGTGAGTCTTGTGTTGCAAAACCAGATGCCAGGCATGGCAAGAGTGAGTTAAACCACTGATGTGATGGAGTTCAATGTCTGGGTGAATAAAACTGGTTTTGCTCAGTGCCAAAAAGTTTGTAATGTCGGTACCAGGTGGGCCAACATTACATTTGTCCACATTGGGAGGGCACTTCACAACTTGGGTACCACTGCTGAGAAAGCCCTCCCTATTGTTGTTCAGTAGCATACCTGGTGCAGGGACTCAGCAGAAGATCCTAACAGCTTTGAAGCCTTCTGCTGCTTTAATAGCAAAGTGGGTGTTTGTTCTTTTAGTTAACTATGCTAGAACAATTGTGCAGTAATTGTTGCCAGCAGTTGCACGGCGTGAAAGGCAAGCTGTGCTCTGCATGGTGCCTGAGGTTCATGTACATTTATTTACATGGATGTGTGCTGTAGACAAAATGCACACCTCTGTCCCTATGCACTCGGAGTTCTAACTTCTACAGAGGGAGCTGAAACCTGAAAAATGGCAATTCTTGCAATTCAGAGTAGCTCAGTTTTTTTTAATGCACTGCCCCCAGTTCCCCATAATACACAAAATTGGGGAAATGAGTTACAGCAGGTACAAGCAAATCAGGAGTCTCCCAGTTAAACAAGGACCACTGGAGTGAACACCCACTGGTTCTGTGTGGCCATGAGGCATACCATTTTTTTCCTAGTAACTTTTATTTAACACGTGGATGGCCTTCTCCTCAGAATTTGTGGCTATGTGTTTTTAATACTGTCAATAAACGTCTTTCCTGGAGACTCATGAGGGCAATAATGAAAGCTGTTAACGAAGTGTGAAAAGCAGAGGGCCAGTAAAGGTTAATCATATGGCTGTCCGCTAATGACCTCTCCAGCCCCTGGTTTTAAAACCCTCCGCTACTTGTAAAGACCAATCACGTGAGCAATTTCCTGTCTGAGGTTGCCTTTATGGTGAAGAATAAAAGCCTTGCTTTATTGTGAAAAAGAGAGCTCCCAGCAGGGGTGGAGGTTATTATTTTTAAGCTGATCTAAACACCTGGGTTTTCTACTAGAGCCGATTAAACTTCTTCCATTATGTCTAAATATTTCACTAATTCCCAGGCCCGTAGTAGATTAGGTTAGTCCTGCTTAAATCAGGGACAGAGATGCTCTACGCACAGAAGGGGGATCACTTTTATCCTGCAGAAATCATAGGCAGGTGTGATTGTGTCGGGTATTTCACTTTGTTCATGTTCTTATTGAGCATGCTCATATTCTTATTGAGCATGCACAGTGGAAAAGGAAATTATGTGGGAGGGGTGTGTTTCAGTTCCCACCTCCGCAAGTTTGTAGCCATGGATAAATGACGTGTCTCTCAGGCTTGCTGATTTGCCTTCTGTAAAATGGATGCTGCGGCAGCTCATGTTGGGGGGGGGGTCAAAGGAGTTATTTGGTGCTTTGGGCTCAAATCCCAACTCTGCCATATTGTTCGGGCCTTGGATAACTCATTTCTCTCCACTTATTTCAGCGGTCTGACAGCAGCTAGCCAAATTCCTCTGGGAACACTGAAAGAAGTTGGGCAAGAGTGTTCCCTTATTGTTTATCCGCAACACTTGGCATTCAGAAACATGCTGGACCACCTAAATAATTGACAGACACTCCTTACTCTGGCAATTGAATGAGGTGATAACAAGGCTTTCAAACTTCATTATTGTTTGTGACAGGTTAACACAGAGGACATCCAAGAAGGGCGAAAACAACCCAGCTGAGGCTAGGGCTGGATCTACACTACTGCTTGAAAACGGTTTATAACACAACTGTTGGGGCCCAGGACACACTCCATATACAGGTTTCAAACCGTTTTCAGAGTGTCATATGCTGCTTGGTGTAGATCTGGCCTAGATCTATCTTTCCTTTACTTTGATGGGGGTTCCTCTCTTATGCTAATAGTTTAAATGGTAACAATTCTTTGCATGATTGTTTGCATTTGTAATTAAGAGCACTAAAGATCATGTTTCAGATGGCTGAAGATCTTCCGTTAAAGGTCCATATGCTTTTAGAAGTTGAACCCATGAAGTCAGAAGTAAACACCACTGTTCAGTCATAGAGCTCAATGGAGCTTACTGCCAGGAAACTATGCATAGGACTGCAGTTGTGTCCTGTAAATTTAATTGTAGGGTTTACTGTTTGTATGAATTGTCTGTGATTTATGATGATTAGCCAGAATGAGCGCCTTTTGAGTATAAATAACAGAATAGCAGGATATTGCTCCATCTATCCATCCTGGGGCATGGCTATAGATTCCCCTTGACAGTGTAGTCATGATGAGCTTCTGCTGTTCAAAATGTACCACGAAACCACCGTGCATGGATGGGGCTGGGGTGGAGCAGATCAGAGGGACTTTGGTTGGGTGGTAATGAGGGATAGCGTGGAAGAGAATATGTGGTGGGAGTTTATGTATTTATTTGTGATATTTATATACCCCTAAATATAATAAAAACTCCCAAGTGGTTCAAAAATCACATTTAAATACATTTAAAACACAATGTTAAAACCAATTCTGCTTCCAATAAAAGCAATACAAGGGGTAGTAAGCATTTGTGTAGCATTTGAGAATGCTTATCAATCAATCAATCAATTAATCAACTTTATTGCGGACAACAGGCCAGAAAACAGAATGCTTATCAGATTTGCAGATGACACAAAATTGGGTGGGATCGCTAATACCCTGGAAGACAGAAACAAACCTCAAAATGATCATGATAGGCTGGCGAGCTGGGCTGAAATGAAATGAAATTTAATAGAGATAAATGCCAAGTATAATAATAATAATAATAATAATAATAATATTTATTACCCGCCTCTCCCAATGGATCTTGGTAACCAAATGCACAGTTTATCTTGGTAACCAAATGCACAGTTACAAGATGGGGGATACTTGGCTCAGCAATACTATAAATGAGATGGTGTTGGGCACCATCACATTTATTCTGGCGTCAGCTGTCATGGACTATAGCCCACTTCATCAAATGCTTTGGGTATTATGGGGATTTTCAGGTTTATATTCAGTACATATGGTGGTAGGAATTGTAAACAGTGAGGTTAGAAGGAAATTAAGTGGAAGAAGAAGTATTTAATGAAGGAAAATGTTCTTCTTCCATGAAATATTTCACGGCCAACCCCACACCTGCGTTTCTCTAGAAACAAACAAACCCAACTGGGGTAACAACTCTGAACTACACTGCAGTGATATCATACACTTATCTCCCTCCCAGCAATATGGGTATAATAATAACAACCATGGACTGGGTGACCAGATAAAATCCAGGTCAGAGCTCATGTAACTTTAACAGTTGTGGAGCAAAGGGAATTGCAGCCAGTGTCATTTGTATGCCGTTAGTTCCTAGTGAAATTCCCTCTTCATCACAACTGTTAAAGTTGCAGGGGCCCTGCCTTCTTTTGTATATGGTCACTCTAGTATAGTGCCTGCACCTTTAACTGTTGTGATGAAGAGGGAATTTCACCAGGACCTAACTGCATACAAATGACACTGGCTGAAATTTCCTTTTCTCTACAACTGTTAAAGTTACATGAGCCCTGACCTGGATTTTATCTGGTCACCCTAACCATGGATTACTTTTCATGAAACCCAAAGTCAACCTCAGTGCTGCTTAACACCCCCCCCCCCCCCCCCGCTCATAAAGGCACAATGTCTTTATTTACATTGGCAGGTGCTTTTTTAAAAAAAATGGTTACAAATGCAGGGTTTTTAAAATCATTTTTGTTGGTTTTTAAAATCATTTTTGTTGATTTTACATGAAATAAGACCTGACCTAAAAAGTACATGAACTTTTAAAATGCCAACTATCCATTGTTTGGGGCTGGATATAGTGCCGCTTAATCAGAGCTATACTAAAATTCTGGGTTTTGCAATTGTTTCTGTGGGTGGAAATCACTATTGCATGAGGATAGACTCAATAATAATAATAATAATAATAATAATAATAATAATGGGGGGAGGACTCAAAATAAACCAGGAAATTCCTTCTGGAGACAAGTGTTCACTCTATACTCATCTCCATGGTCAAATGTTGATCATAGCTTCGCTCATTGGTTAAACACACTAAAAGGCTCATTTCTCACAAAACGATTCTCAGTTTCTCACAGAATGACTGGAACATGCCTGAATGTTTTGCTTCATATCTCAAGTTCTACAAGGGCTAGAGGCTTGGCTCCTTTTTTATTTGAAAGCTGGCGATACAGGTCAGCTAGTGGGCCCCCTGAGATGTTGAGTCAGGGGCTACAGCCCCCTTAGCCCGGTGGTTAATCCATCTATGCCTGCGTTTGGGATTTAGCATAACAATACAACCACAAATGTATTTTCGCTTTTACTATAGGAAGAGATGATGCAAGGTTGACTTTCAGGGCACACTTGTACTGGTGGATGCCACTCTTTACCCTGATAAACTGTGGATAATCCTGCTCTGACTGCAACATGTATGGGGCAAAATGAACAATATCCTTAATGCAACCATGGTGTAATCATTGTCATCTACTGACATCATTTTAATTACTTTAATTGTTAAGCTCAGAGTGGGAAATCAGGTTATTAATGCCTAATGATCATTATAGCCTCTTATTATCCCACACAGAAATTTCTGGTTTTTTTTTTTTTTTTGAGTAGGCAGGGCATACAAAATAACACTACTATGTATTATTTTCTTACAGGACTCACCTTTATTCTTTTTTAAAAAACTTATTTTGTGGGGTTCACTGTTTCCTTCAAATGATATTTTTCTCAAATGCACACTTGTTTTTTGAAACAGACTGATCGAAAGGTAGGCCATAGAATACACAATCGGTGTTGCTGAGGCAATTCTGCTGACAAACTGACAATGGGTTTTCGTCACCACCGTTGTTTTTACAACTTCAGAACCAGGCATGTGGTGCTGGGCCTCTCCTGAACACACAAGAACATACGAAGAGCCCTAATTTGTCAAACCAGAGTCCATCTAGTTTCTATTGGTGGCCAGCTAGATTCTTTCAGGAAGCCCACAAAGTCGAGTATGAAGGGAAACAGCCCTCTCTTCTTTGGTTTCCAGCAACTGATATTCAAAAGTATGCTACCTTACTGATGGATATAGGGGAAAAGATGGCCCTTTAGGCTGTGCCAATTTTAAAAATAAGCACTTTAAATTGAGCTTGGAAACTCTTTGGTAATCACCGGAACTCTTGGAAATCGCAATATTTGTGTTTACATGCTCTCTGCAAGACCAGCAATAGAAAACAAAACAAAACCCTGGTTGCCACATTCCGGATGTGCTGAATTTTCTAGGCACTCTTCAAGAGCACTCCCCAAGAGCACTCCCATGCAGAGTGCATTCGTGGCTGGATCTACACTACTGCTTTATAGTGCAATGGAAGTGTACTGATAACTGTTTGGGCACAATCCACATTCCATATACCACTTTCGTAGTGTTATTGCCTGCTTTTTATTCCACATTTGTAATGATTTGACACAAGTTGTAGATCTCACCAGACACATTACAGCAGTCAAAGAAGCAGGTTAACTGGTGAGCCAGCCAAAGTTGGAAGAAGCCCTTCCTCAAAACAGATGTCACTTGATCATCAAGTAAGAAAGCTAGGTCCAGGATTGCACCAAAGATGTGAATGCCAAAGCTTTTAGTGAGATTGTGAAGGGGGATCCTGGAGTTTTCCACAATTGTGTTTCCTCCTGCTTCTTTCCAAGATCCCAATGACGGCACCCTCTTCATACCTAGGAAAAAACTGCCACAGAGATTTACTTCCCAGTGGTGAAGTAGTAATTATAGAGTATCAGACCAAACATAAATCCTATATTTCAGCACTTCTGTTTTTCAACTGAGCATGGCCACCTAGGTCATGACCAACGCCAGACAAGCAGAACTTTGGGAAAAGGCAATAGCTCAGTGGTAGAGCACATACTTTGCATGTAAAAGACCCAGGTTTAATCCTCAGCATCTCCAGGTAGGAGTGGGAATGACTCCTACTTGAAACCCTGGAGAGCCACCACTAAGTGTAGACCAGGGATTCCCAAACCTTTTGGACTTGTGGGAACCTTTGGGCATTTGAAGAACTGATGTGGGCACCACCACAAAATGTTCCCATGATGGATATGGCTAATGCTACCTCCAGTAACACAGGAAGTAACCCTATGTCCACCAGCTGCTGGGGAACATGGACGGGAGGGTTCTCTTGCACTCATGTCCTGCTTGTGGTTTCCTGCTGAAAGCTGGTCAGCCACTGTGTGAACAGAATGCTGGACTAGATGGACCCTTGGCCTGATCCAACATGGCTCTTCTTATGTTCCTATAGTCTAATGGCTGCCTTGGGGTCCTGGCTAGTCAAAAGTGAGCTAAAGAGGGGCAGGGCAGGGAAGAGAACTAGTGAGTCTAGAGATTGGGAGTGAGGGGAAAACAGCAAGGCAAAGCTGTAGAGAAAGAGCAAGGCTAGAGGCTAGGAGGACAAGAAACAGTGAGCTAAAGAGGAGAGGGGAATAGTGAGGCTAGAAACTGGGAGGAAGGGGGAAATCGCAAGGTAGAGAAGAAAGAGTGAGTTTAGAGGCTAGAATGGGAGAGAAAGAAGACTGCCCTAAGATTTTCCATGTTTTTTCTTACAACATTTTTTTTTGAAGAGGGAAGGGAGGGGAGAACCATTGGAGGTCCCATTGGAGGGCACCATGTTGGTGCCTCCTGATGTAGACAATCTCAAGCTAGATGAATCTGCTGGTATAAGGTAGTTTCCTATGCCCATAGGGATTTAGGGATAGATCAGTTATGGTTCTAGCCACTCAAATGACAGCTTTCAAATGGGAGAACTCTGTGGTCACTCTACATTTTCTTAGTTCTATGGTAGTTGTGGGTAGGATTGACAGCTAACTGGAATGTTACACTGCTTCAGGTCGATCTTCCTCCCAGGATGTTTTGATTACCTCAGCAGAAAGCAAAAATGCTGATGGACAATTTCATGGCCCCTGGATTCTCCCTTATAGTTCTTTATCTTTAAATTGGACTTGGAATGGACAGCTCTTGAGGATGTCCTCTGATAGCACTCCGAAATGGCGACCCTACAGGACACGTGGCTACCCTATAGCTGTGTGAAGCAGCAGGGCTGGCGTACACTGAAACCTCATTGCACACCTGGATTGTGGGGATCAGAAGCTCAGAAGCAATAAAGATGACCCTCCGATTTAGGGTCCTCTGGCCATGCTCTTAGGTGCATGTGTGCTTCTAGGTACAGCACCAAGAAACACCACACTTACTGAGAAATTGGCTACTGCATCTGTTTAACAGGTACAGCTGCAAAGCCTGGGACCTCCATCAAAGCCCCCTAGTTATGCCCACTTCATCCTTATTTGCCTTTGAGCCGAGATGTTTACAACATGTCAGTGAGAGTGACAGAACAAACTGTTCAGAGCCTTCCTTTCCAATGATACAGTGCCTGGCTTTAGACTGAAGTTGTGGCGTGGGCACCTAATTAAAAAAAAAAAAGGGGGCTCACATTCAGACTAATTAAAAATCCTCATTGGTCTCTTCAAACCCTACACTGATTTTCTTCTTCTATTTAATTGAGCCCCTATTTTGTTGGCTGGTGGAAATGCGAGAAAAGTTTCTGCATCTTCAAACAGATTTTTTTTTTTAAGTGTGTTTTGATTGTTGTGGGAGCCTCATTGCTATTCCCAGAATGTTGAGTTCAGCTTATGCTGATCGGCAGGACTTAGAAGCGTGAAACGGTAAGAGAGAGGGATAGAGAGAGAGAGTCCTTTATTCTATTTCCCCTCTTTTCTCGGTACCCCCCCCCCATTCTGCTTCCCCATTAACATTGAAACTTAGCCAAGATCACTTCGCGTTCTGTCTGTGGCCTGTGAATTAAAATGGAACCATTCATCTTCTCCCACTTTATAGGCCTTGTGTTGAGTTCTTGAGTTTAGTCCTCCTTCAGAAAAGTGTTCTCCTATTCCTTCAGATGAATTTCTTTTAAAGTTTTTTTAAAAAAACAAGACTGGAGTTTGGGTTGTTGTTGAGTAGGGTGACCATATGACCGGAAACCCCTGGATATGTCTGGAAAATAGAGGCAAAATTGGGGTCTGGGGAGGAAATCCTAATTTTTGCCCCCAAATCTGGAAAATTCACATCCCCCACTGCCCATCTAGGCTCCTGCTGGGTCACTGCCATCGCAACAACCCACAAGGAACCCAGACCGCCACTCCAGAGAGGCTAGAAAGGCCCATTTTGGTACTTCCGGAATCGGGCCTTCCTAACTCTGCCCACACTACATATGGGCTCCTTGGGGGCCGTCACAATGGCAACGAACCTCAAGGAGCCTGTACGTAGCGTGGGCAGAGCTAGGAAGGCCCATTTCCAGAAGTACCGAAACAGGCCTTTCCAGCCTCCCCTGCCGACTGTCTAGGCTCCTGCTGGGTCGCTGCCATCACAATGACCCACAAGGAGCCCAGACTGCACTCCAGAGATGCTAGAAAGGCCCATTTCAGTACTTCCGGAATTGGGCCTTCCTACCTCCGCCCACATGACATATGGGCTCCTTGAGGGCCATCACGATGGCACTGAACCCAAAGGAGCCCATATGTAGCATGGTGTGAGCTCAGAAGACCCATTTCCGGAAGTGACTGGAACTGGCATTTCCAGCCTCCCACTCCGCCCATCTAGATGCCTGTACATCCTCCAGCCCCTCCGGCTCAGGCCCAGCCATAGCCCGCCATCCCCAGCCTCATGGTGGCTTCCCCTTCACTGCACTGCCATTGCTGCCACCGCCCACTGTCTGCCTCCTCAGCTGCCGACGTCTCTGCCAGAGCTGCACCCCCAGCAGCCCCCACCGCTTCAGCCAGCCCAGCAGCAGCAACAGCAGCATTCCCACGTACGGCCAGCTCATTTAATTTTAATACATTTTAATTGTGCTTGTCTTGTAAACTGCTTTGAGTGCCCCCCCTTTTTTTTTTTAGTAGAAATCAAATCAGTCAATATAGTATAGCCCATGGATTTTCTCTCTGCTCAGAGAAGGGGGGGATTGTGTAATGTTACACTATTAAGCACAAATAGTAACGGACAGTGAAATGTATTTTTATTATTGCTATTTATATGCTCCTGGTTTAGTACTGATGCTTTTATCAAGTCTGTTTTGTTTGTTTTTAACACTGTGTGAGTTGCAAATTGCCTCAAATTTTATGAGGACTGGCACGGCAGACATGTTTTAAAAGATAAATAAATATTCTCAAGTTGAATTCTTAGATCAAATTTCTCAATGGCTATGCTGAAAAACATATGATGTACCAGATGAAATTAGGAGAGGGCAAAGGCAGTATATCTGATTTTCACAACATATGGAATATTTTTATTTGATATACAAACCAGGGACATACACCTCTGTATTTGTCAAAGCCTGTCCTCAGATTATGGAAAAGAGACTAAATATAATTTGTTCTTATGAAGTATAAAGACAACTTCCATGCAGCTAATGGATTCCATCTATATTTTTCTGTGGAAAATTGTGTGTGCGTGTGTGTGTGTGAGGAGAATGTAGGTCTTTTTTCTGTCTAAACATGCATGGGATTACATCCTTAGTTGTCAGACAAGTTCTTCACTCCTGGTGCAGAGAGGTACAATTTTATATTTGATCTCCAGTATGAAGTACACTGCAATCTGTTAGAGCAAACAGTCTGTGTGAGAAATATAATATGTGAGCTAGCATAGTAGCAAATTATTCTAGGGCACAGCGACTATGTCGTTTTTTCAATGTTCCAAAATGTATGTTGTAGAATCATAGCACAGTGGCTATAGCTGAAATTTGTGAGCTATCTGCACACATATTACATTGCTCACCAAAATGGTTGAGCAATGAGGCAGCATCAGTTATTTCCAAAGCATTCATTGAGCCTTTGCTTAGTATCCATAGATTTTTACCCATCCTAGAGCAGGACAGGCTGAGAGGTGAATGGATGAAATGGAGCCAATTTTTAATTAAAACAAAAACTAGGGGTGTGCAACGGATCGGGTCCGATCCTGATCCCCTGCACCTGGATCAGCCGATCCAATCCGATCCGATCTGAAAAGGACCCGAACCGGATTGGATTGGAGGATTGGACCCCGGCAGGGAAGGAGGAACGCGAGGGGGGAGGGGCCCCCATTTACCTGCTGAGGCGGCCGTTTCCCTCAGGTGCTCGAATCTACTGAGAAGTAGGCTTCGCGACCTAGTTCTCAGTAGAGCGCCAGGTGATCACCTGGTGCTCTACTGAGAACTAAGCCGCGAAGTCTACTTCTCAGTAGATTCGAGCACCTGAGGGAAGTGGACGGCCCGGCAGGTAAGGAACGTGAGGGGGGGCTTACCTACTGGGCCCGACCACTTCCATCTGGGCAGTGGATGGAAGCGGACGGGCCCAGCAGGTAAGGAGGAGCACGAGGGGGGAGGGGGGAGGGAGCCCTACTTACCTGCCGGGGTGGCCGCTTACCTGAGAACTAGGCCGCAAAGCCTACTACTCAGTAGATTTGAGCACCTGAGGGAAGTGGACGCCCCAGCAGGTAAGGAGCATGAGGGGGGGAGGGACAGGGAGGGGTGAGTTAGGCCCCCACTCACCCCCCCGCCACCATTTTCTCCATAGACTTGCATTGGAGGAAAGCTTTCTTTCCCCCAGTGCAAGCCTATGGCGAAAATGGCGGCTGATCCAAAAATCGGACCTCCGATTTTTGGATCAGGATCGGATCTGATCCGATCCAAGCGACCTCCGATTTTGTCCTTGCCGATCCAGGACAATCTCGGAGGTCCCGATCTGGGTCCCGAACTGATCCGGGGGGGAGGGTCCATGTACTTCCCTAACAAAAACCAGCCTTTTGTTTTTCCTGAAAGTAATTACTGTAGCATTAAGGAATGTAACCTGCCATACATTTTTTAAAAAATTGCTTGCTATTCTTTATGGGATAGCTGGTAACCTAAGTCAATCAGCTTTCCTGACTTGGTTTGTCTGTCCCTTGGATGCTATTAAATTTATGGGATGAAGAAGGCAGATAAAGAGCCAAGCATTTGTTTGCAAATCTTCCATGGTGCTCTGCTCCATTCCATGTGAAAATAGCCATCAATTCCTAAAGCAGCCTTCCCCAACCTAGTGCCCTCCAGATGTGTTAGACTGTAAATTCCATCATCCCAGCCAACATTTGCCATGGGGATGATGGGAGGTGTAGTACAATACATCTGGAAAGCACCAGGTTCCTAGGCAACTGCTGTACATGGGCATATGCCTCTGATACTGGAGATAGCATATAGCCATCAGGTCTAGTAGCTATTGGACAATAGCCTTCTCCTCCTGCTGCTGCTGTTGCTTCTTCCTTTTCTGTCCTCAGAAGGCTCTGGAGGAGTGGAAGGTGAGTCCCTCAATACCTGCCCCCTTTTCAGTCTTTCCATCTGACTTTTCATACACACTCACACACCTTCCCATATTTCTTGTTTTTAATGCTTTGCTCCTTCACAAGCTGCTATATCAGAAACACTGGAAATTGCCTGATATGCACTATTATTCATCTAGTCCTATCATCTAGTCTGTCAGCAGCTCTCTGGGGTCTCAAGTAGTTTTTTTCCCCTTGCCCATCACTAGCTGCCCATTCTTTTTAACCGGGGAATGCCAGGGATTGAACCTGGGGCCTTCTGCAGGCTAAGCATGTGCTCTACTACTAATCTATGGTCCATTATCACATATTGTGGGTACATTGTGTGTTTGCTACCATCCATTCCCAGTTCAAGCTACCATCCATAACAATCCACACTTCTAGCTATTGGGGACGGCTCTTATGCACAGGCAAGCCAAGCTTAGGGCAACAATATTTTTTAATATCTTCTGTGAAGTAGCATCCCCAGCATCTGCTATGAAGTTGCGCCCACTACTGGAGCACTGATGGTGTTGCCTAGTGATTTGAGGGCAACAAAATGCCAGCCCCATCTGCTGCATTCTCTTAAACAGGACACAACTGAGAATAATAGGCTAACACCTCCACCCCCACTGTAAGATGAATCAATTGGAAGGGGGATTTATTATTTGTTCATTTCTCCCACCTTTGTGTACCTTACCTAATATAGTTTGCATGAAAGACTGAAAAGTCTATTGGTTTTCAACACACCTTTTTAGGATGCTGTGTTTGTCAGATCTGTTCTATGTCCAAGCTTCTGTTCATGAACACAAACTTTTTAAATGTTTCTACCTAATATGCCCCACCCCAACACAGATACATCAATCCAACCTTAACACTCAAGATATATAACCACATCTAACCTTAACATTCAGCATATATAACCACAAACCCTTATGTCACAGCCACCAAGTCACTATTCAACCCATTTCACAGGGAGAAAATTGAGGCCGAGCCCAAGACCACCCAGAGAGACCCTAGAGTTGGGATGAGCTGTGATATATACCAGTCAGCTCACCCAGGTCTGAGTTCCACACTCTAGCCACTAGGTAAGATTGTCAGGCACTGCTTCTCCTTTCCCCTGTTTTCCTAACTTCCACCTGTATGCCTTCTAACGATTCCCCACACATTCTTTCCTTCTCCCCATCCATTCAGAGGTAAAATATCTAAATGGGGGGGTATCAATGCTTAAACCTCATTTATCTCTGCCTATTGTGCAATAAGTTAAATCAAATGCATTTATCCATCTTGATGCAAATTACTGGCGCTTTCCCAAATCATAAATCGATGTGATGCTGGTGACTAATGTGACTTACAGAATAATTGTAACCTTTTCCTGTTGCCATAGTTCTTTAACTTCCATAGTAAATGGTGTATATTTCTTTCTCTTTTCTTCTTCCTTTAATGCAACATTTTTGTTATTAGGTATTGCTATGTCAATGAGGTAGGTTTTTTTTTCTTTTTTTGTTTATGACTCTTGTATCTGGTTGATTGCAAAGTATTGTCTTGTCCAGAATTGTTCTGTCCCAACAAGATAATATGAGTGCATAACGTAGCCTAGCTTAACTTGTTTGAGTGTGTATGGACCTCCTAGACAGTGAAAGCATCTTTCTGGAGAGCACCTGCTGGTTGCATGATCATTGAGGCCAGGTTCTGGTGAGTGCATAGTTCTGATTGACAGGAGGGGCTTGCACTTGCTAGAGTAAGGTGAACAGATGTAAAGAGGCTGCGATCCTATATTCATTTATCTGGGAGTAAGCTTTATTGAAATCAATGGGAGTTGTTTC
This sequence comes from Anniella stebbinsi, assembly GCA_029215795.1. Lineage (NCBI taxonomy): Eukaryota > Metazoa > Chordata > Lepidosauria > Squamata > Anniellidae > Anniella > Anniella stebbinsi. Next base: position 356,304,478 of record JARDYH010000002.1, on the reverse strand, counting down.
TGTTGTTTCTTTGGGCAGTTTTCTTTGGGTCCCTGATTGGGATTTCTGTTCTCTGCACAGTGATGTAGTGTAAATTCAGGAGATATTTGGATAAAAGGAGGGAAAGATCCTTGTCTAGCATTGTGACAATGGGCATCCGTTCTGGCCTTTCTTTGTATTGCTACTGACCATGGTCTTGTGTACATGGCTAATGAACCAGAGGTATAATGACAATTTCTTAGATTAGTTTCTCACCGATAAAGCAGAAGTTGACACAAGCTAAGATGTGCTACTGAGAACTGCAGATAAACCAGAACTGCAACAAGCCTTTAGTCCATTTTGTTCCATGGCTAATATTTGCAGAGTAAGAGTATTTTATACACTTTCTGAATGCTAGGTTGTCAGTTTGTTGTACTAGTTTTTTCTGCACTTGTCAACTGCTTCATTTGTTCAGTGGTAGCAGTATGCTGAATCTGTGAGTACGGATATGAGAAAGGTGATGGGAAAAGAGTGTTAAATGTTAGGAAAGTTGAGACAATGGTCATCCAGTGAAGGATTTGCAGTCAGAAAAGATATTTGAAGGAAGGGGAGACTGTACCACACGGAGTATAGCAAAAGCTTCAAAGTACAGCAAAAGCTACAAAAGTAGGAGTGAGTGGTTAATTTCAGATATACTTCAGTCTTACTTTTCTTTATTTCAGTGATTTTAACATTAAGATGTTACATAGAACAGTTTGTCTTAATTGTGTGCTGTGAAATCAGACATGTGACCAATGCCATGTTCAGGTGGGCACGCCCCCTTGAGGGTTGGGCATGTTGGTGGGCATGCCCCCTTGGGGGCTGGACATTTTGGTGGGTACGCCCCCTTAGGGCAGCCATGTTTTGGCTTTCCTACTGAATTTTTGAAATGGGTAAAAATTTTGTACTCGACCCCGAGAGCTAGAGTAAGGACTAATGGATTATTCTCTGCTTTTTTTCTACTTGGTCGGGGTACTAGACAGGGATGTCCACTTTCCCCATTGATATTTGATTTATGTTTGGAACCCCTGGCATGTGCCATTCGGCAAAGCAGTAGTATTCACGGTTTTATACATACTGACTTAGAATTTAAAATTATTCTATATGCAGATGATCTTTTGCTATTTATTTCAAAACTCCAGTCCAGCTTTGATGAAATTGATTAATATTTTTGGTGATTTGTCTGGCTATTCAATTAATTGGTCAAAGTCGGAAATAATGCCGATTGGAGATAATATACATTCCAGTGTATTAGCCAACAGGCAATTTCGCTGGTGCCCTGATTCTATCACTTATTTGGGAATAGTCATTCCCAGAGACATAAGTCAAATCATTAAGTTAAATTTAAATAAGTTGATTAATGATATTTCACGAGATATTGATAGATGGGCATCTTTAAAGTTAAGTTATGGGGCAAGGTTAATACACTTAAGATGAATACTATACCTCGAATTGTTTACGTTATACATGGAATCCCCTTACTTATACCCAGCAAGTATTTTCAAAAATTTAATACTTTGGTCCATAAATTCTTCTGGGGTTCCTCTCCACCAAGAATATCTCTGAAAAGATGCAACTTCCAATTAAAGAGGGTAGGTTTGGCTTTCCAGACCTTGTTATATACCATTGGGCTTACTTGCTCACCTGCACTAAATTTTGGTTCTTTCCACTTAGATTTGATTTTCCACCCTTGTCAGTTCTGGAATCATCCTGTTTGGAGCCTTTTTCCAAATGGATCACATTAGGTTCTCCACATATTAAAGTGGAAAGAGCCCCACCCATAATCCTAGCAGTTAGAGATGTGTGGCATATAATGTCACACCAATTACAGTTTGATCCATTTTCTCATGCCAAACTGACCATATGGGGAAATCCAGATTTAAAAATAGGAAAGGAAATGTTTATATGGCGGACTTGGACAGATAGAATGGTTTTTACCCTGGATCAATTGGTGGGTGCAGATGATGAGTTCCTGTCATTCTCAGTGCTGCGTGATAAATTGAAATTACCTGCCACAGCGGAATGGCAGTATCTGCAGCTGCAACAGTTGTTAGAATCTATATTTGGCCCAGCAGCGTTCACTGCTTCAGAATCTCCTTTGCTATTGGAAGCATTGATTGAGGCTGACCGGGTAAATTGGCCCACAGTTCATGTTTATAAATTCTTACTATTAGTGAATAAATATGATACAATGGGACTTCAGCAGGAATGGAATAGGGAATTGGAGTATCCTATTTTATCAAAACAATGGACCATTGTTTTGGCATTCGTATCAGCTATGTCAATGGATCTCCAGTTATGTCTTATCCAGCAAAAATTACTGTTTCGGGTATACTGGTCACCACAGCGTCTGTTTAATAAAGGTTTGTCTAAATCAACTAATTGTTGGAAGTGTTACATACCTAATGCTTCTTTTGTTCATATGTTCTGGAAATGTCCAATAGTTGGGAGGAAATTATCAGTCGCATAAACTTTGTATTAGAAAGCTCTTTAATATTTTCAGATGTACATGACATTTTAAATTACGTACTGGCTGCTTGGAAACTAACACACTGTCAACGGAAATGGATTTTTTGTGTCCTTTTGACTGCCAAAAGAATTATTTTACAACATTGGAAAGATAAAACCACACTCTTTATAATGTAACGGATTGAAGACTTAACAACATTAGCAACATTTGAAAGAGTGGCATACAGGCGTCATTTAAGGATGGACATTACTCAGACATTTGGTCTGCCTTTATGGACGTTTATGTGTAATTTATGCTACCTTTTTCCCTCCTCTTTTTTTAATTACCTAGAAATAGTGATATCTGAAACTGAGGCTTTTGAAGAATGTGGCTGTATATGTTTATTTTTTATGTTTATTTTTTAATTTTCTTTATGGTTTTTTGTTTTGTTCACAAATTCACAATAAAAAAAAATTGGGAAAAAAAAATGTTGCCCTCCTTTTTGGTTTCCAAACTACGGCCACCCTATTGTTGAGGTTTGGGGGCCGTTGGGGTGGTTGTTTTATTATTATTATTTTTTATTTCCCCCGCTTTCTGTGTCCAGATTGAGAGTTTGCATGAAAAGAAGGGCGGGAGAGAATGGCTTGTTTGCGTCTCGAGGTAAAAAACAGCCTGCTAGCCAGCAGGTGCAGCCTCCAAACAGCTGTTTTGCTACTCTTGAGTTGAAGCCTATCACGTCCCCCCTCCAGCCCAAGAGCTCTTCATTTAATCCTCTCCTGCAATTCACACTGTAATTGCAGGAGATCCAGACAGCCGGCGGCGGGGAGGGGGGGCTCATGTTATTATTAGTATTCCCCTACCCCTGCACAAATAACAAGATCTTCAGCAAATAAGGGACAAGGCCTTTTAATTAGTTTTTGAGACTTACTTTGGGCAAAAATCTACTGGGGACTTCTACTGTGTAGGCGTTGTTGACAATAAATGAGAGTTTGCACATGTTACAACAATGTGTAACTGGGCTTGTGCAAGAGATGTTCCTGGTGGGTTGCGGTCCTCCTAGGCAACTGTTGCCAAACTAAGCTGATTTGCATCCCAGTATTTAATGATTTGCACTTTTAACTCACACAATCACCATAGGCTCAAAGCTGAGAATATTTTTTTAAAACAACAGCCTTCTGTCTGTGTGTGTGTGTGCCTGCACACACACACAAGTATGTGTGAGGAACTGAATGTGCACAGTGAGGTGGTGTTATAATTATTATTTTTCTATTCTTCCAAATACCATCACAAACTGCTTTTAAAACAAGACAGCTGTTCTGGCTTCAATACACACTGGACTGTTACTCCTAGCCAGGCCACTAAACTCACATCCATGTAAATCACATCTTCAGCTATATTGAAAACACAATTTGGAACAGCAAGCAACTGGCAATAAATGCAGAAGAGCAAACACTTAACTGCAGAATGAGTACGAATGGATGTTGAAGAAGTTGAAATAAAATAAATGGTGTGGATGAGGTGAAAAGGCAATGCAAGGCTAGGAGTTCCAGGCTGCTGTTTAGAACAACAACTAAGAACCGGGGCCAGAGGAAGAAATAAATTGGCCTGAACTGGACTAAATATTCATCCTCACAACAACCAATCAATGCATATAGCAGATAGTAAGTCCTTATCAGTTGCTGGCTGATCTATACAGGGAGAATTAAAGCTGGTCTAAAGGCAAAGTAGGGGGCAACATGCCAAAGTCGGGGATAATATGACACTAGAGAGCCAGTGTGGTGTAGTGGCTAGAGTGTTGGACTTGGAGTCGGGAGATCCGGGTTCTATTTCCCACTCAGCCATGGAAGCTCACTGGAAGTATAGCTTCTAAATCATGTGAGGTACTGGTTCCCCTCTATTGGGCACTAGTTAGGCCTCATCTTAAGTATTGTGTCCAGTTCTGGGCACCACACTTCAAGAAGGACGTGGACAAGCTGGAGCGTGTTTAGAGGAGGGCAACAAGGATGTCAGAGGTCTGGAAACAAAGCCCTATGAGGAGAGACTGAAAGAACTGGGCATGTTTAGCCTGGAGAAGAGAAGACTGAGGGGGAGACACAATAGCATTCTTCAAGTACTTGAAAGGTTGTCATACAGGGGAGGGCCAGGATCTCTTTTCGATAATCCCAGAGTGCAGGACACAGAATAATGCACTCAAGTTACAGGAAGCCAGATTCCGGTTGGACATCAGGAAAACCTTCCTGACTGTTAGAGCAGTACGGCAATGGAACCAATGACCTAGGGAGGTGGTGGGCTCTCCCACACTAGAGGCATTCCAGATGCAGCCGGACAGCCATCTGTCAGGGATGCTTTAAGGTGGATTCCTGCATTGAGCAGGGGGTTGGACTCAATGGCCTTATAGGCCCCTTCCAACTCTACTATTCTATGATTCTACGATTCTATGACTTTGGGCCAGTCACAAAGAATATAAGCAGAGCCATGCTGGATCAGACTAAAGGCCTGTCTAGTCCAGCATTCTGTGCACAGTGTCCAACCAGCTGCCTATAGGAAGCCCTTAAGCAGGACATGAGTGTAATAACTCCCTCTTGCTCGTGTTTCCCAGCAGCTGGCATATAGAACAACACTGCCTCTGATACTAGAGGAGATATATATATATATATATATATGTATATATATATGATAGTAGCTATTGATAGCCTTATCTTCCATGATATATATTAAATATAAAAAGGAAGGAGCTTTATTTATTTATTTATTTGTGATGCTTCTATACTGCCTAATATCATGAATATTTATCATGATTAGTCGATATATATATATGAAACTGGACACTGGAAACTCATGTGTAATGTAATTATTCTGGTGTATAATAAGATTTTTTAAAAAACATTAGTAATCAGTTTCCTTCCAACAGTGTGTGGAACGTTGGTTTATTGTAAATTATCTCCTACTTCAATTCAGTAGTGCAAGATACATCTATACAGAGAATTTGCAGATTTATTTAAATCCTGCTAGCCTGTTAATTGGTTAAAAGTCAAATGATCATTATATATATATATATATATATATATATATATATAATCACATTGATTGTCCTCTTAGACACAGGTTAAAGAAAATGTAATCGAGAAGAATAGTGATACTATTTCTAGAGGGGTTTGTTAGTATGTCATAGGGACATAGGAAGCTGCCTTAAACTGAGTCAGACCATTGGTCCATCTAGCTCAGTATTTTCCACACTGACTGGCAGCATCTTTCCAGGGTTTCAAGCAAGTGTTTTTCTTGCCCTAACTGGAGAAGCCGGGGATCAAACGTGGGATCTTCTGCATGCAAAGCAGGTGCTCTGTCACACTAAGCTATGGCCCCTCCAACTCTGAGCTATAGCTTCTCCCTGTCTTCTAACCCAGAGAGCTTCATGAGCCATACCCAAGGGTCCAACATGAGCACTGGGCCACTTTCAAATATTATTATTAGGAGCAAACTGCAGCCCTTCCACACACCTTGCAACGTGCTTCTTGAAACTTCACAGAGTTTCAAAAGCTGAAGAACTTCCCTTGGGGTGGTTTTGTGTGTGTGAATTCAAACATCCCTTTAGTTATGGAAAATAATAATAATAATAATTTTGTATAGTATATAAAATATACCAAGAGTTAATTACAAAGTTCTCTGGTTTACACACTTGCTTTGGCTGGATTTGGTATATTTTCCTATTGTACACAGTGCTAATTGGAGTTAAACACATGTTCGTTTTTCATTAGGAATGTATAATTTTAAGCTGATGTCTCTCCTGTTTTAACTTAAAACAGCCATCTATTTGCCCTGGGAGGAGTAGTGTGAATAATGCATCTCTGTATGCTTTGCAGAGAGAGACATCTTGATAATGGTGCATGGGCTACCAATGTCGGGGGAGGAGGAATAAATGTAATGGTGTCCCCACATACCACAGCTCTGTACGTTTAATTTCCCCATAGGAATCAATGGCAGCCATTATGAGGAAGAAAGAAAACAGGTACAATTCCTGCCCAGTGGAGGCTAAATGGCTTTGAAGTCAGTGGGGGCGTGAATCCACTCCAGATTTCAGTCAGAACCAGTCAGAACTCTAAATGGGCTATCCGAGATGCTTGGATAGCTCCTTTAGTATTCTGATTTGTTCTAACTGAAAACCAGAGCAGATACATCGCCCCACTGACATTGGAGCCAGCAGACTCCACTGTTTATGCCACCATCCAACAGGCATTCTTTATTCCCAAAGTATCCTGAAAAGAGTAGCTTCTGTGAGGAGACCTAGGGAGGCTGTCTAAATACCAAACTATGATCCCCAGGGTTCCTTGCGTGAAGTTGTGAAGGTCGAGTTGACATAAAGCCAATAGAGCTTTCTGCTATCAATAGACTCTTGCACAATTCTTTCCGAAGATTTTCAAGATGGCGCCAAGGGGGAGAAATCATGCCAGTATGAGCAAGAATCTCCCCATCACTCAAACCCAGCCTCATTTGGAATAAAATAAATAAATGGGTGGGTGAAATAATTGAAAAAAATATCCCCCCAATTCAGAGATTCACTAACTGAATTTGATCTGGACCCCCCCACCTCAGCCCCCTTTCATCCCCCCCCAATTTATCTGATTACAGCATAATAGGATGGCAAGGTTTCCATTAGATCCTAGATCCTGCCATGACAGCGTCCAAAACATCTGGAACCATGGGAAATGTAATTCCCATGGTTCCTGGTATCCCTAACATTCAAGCTTGAGACAGTGCCTATTTAGAGCTATCAGGAACCACAGCAAATGTTCCTGTTGGACTGGATGCTCCTATGGCAGCATCTAGGCCTAAGGGAGGCCACCCAATGAGGCCTGCACCTCCATCACCTGGGCAGGATCTACACTACTGCTTTAAAACAGTTTATAACAGTAGTGACAACTGTTGGGGCCCAGATGACGTGTTTACTATACAGAACCCAGAAAGCCAGCCAATTTCCTTATCTACAAATGTCCGGGAAAAATGCCAGGCCTTACTTGTTTACAGAGGTTTATTTATGGTTCGTGAATCCAATTACAAATTGCCAGGGTCATGCCATTAGTTCCATCAGTTCCAGTCGTCTAAGCTGAAGGTCAAACCACGTTTCCGAATTCCAGATTCCAAAGCAACAGTCAGCCGGGTGTCCAGTCCACAGATTCTGATCCAAGATCACGGAGGGGTTCAAGAGCCGAAAACGTCGGTTGTTCTCAACGAACCTTAGCTTCTGCCTGCCTCCCTCTTTATACTCTGTTTGAGCCTGCTCACAGCTGCATGCCATTCCCTCGTTATCTTACTTAAGGCTTGCGTCAGCTGTGCTCTGTTTTCTTAGTCTCATACTTCGCCTTGTGGGCTTAGCTTTCTCTGCCCGTTTGAGCTGCCGCCTTTCCTGGGGAGTTACCGGACAAACTCCTTCAGGCCCCGAGTCTTCCTCATTAGAAACATGGGGTGGGGAAGGGTGGCTTTCCTGGGGCTCTTCTGAGGACCCTGCCTGCTGTTCCTCCTCCTCCGGTAAGTCCTGGGGAAGGGGTGGAGCTGCAGTTTCTGCCCCTTCTTCCTCCTCAGAGGAAGATTCTTCAGCCTGCCTCATGACACCAGAACACACTCTATATGCAGTTTCAAAACATTTTCAAAGTGTCATATCCTACCTGGTGTAGACTGGCCCAGCAAACTTTGTGTCGGAAAGGGACAAGACAGTGAACCCATCAGTCGTGTTTGGTAGCTATTGAGGCCAGGCCAGTGACAGAGGCAGAACCACGGAGCATAACAGGAGATAAAATAATAATAATAATAATAATAATAAATAATAATAATAGCCCATGATATTATTATTATTTAAAAAAGAGTGTGAGGCTGGTCAATCCTCTACTCTGCCTTCCCACACTTACCCGGATCTAACCTGGGTTTAGATCCACCCCCCAGAAACACCCACTGGTTAAACCTGAACCAAGGCCACCACTGACAGACGGGGGGAAATGCAGTGATTTCGAAGCAACTTAAAAAATCGCAGTAAGTTGACACCACAAAAAAAGCGCAGTTTCGGGGGGGGGGGAAGCCTGATGTGGCTGCAAGTTGGCAGCTGCATCATATTGACAATGGAGTGCCACTGTGCAGCTGGAATGGGCTAAACAGGGCGTATAGAGACAAGCCCAATGATAATGTCCCCAAAGCAACACAGAAACTATTCTAAGCCATAGGAGCCAGCAAGCCATACTACAGAGAGGAAAATGGGGCACATGAAATTCTATTTATTTATTTATTTATTTATTTATTTATTACATTTGTATACCGCCCCATAGCCGAAGCTCTCTGGGCGGTTTACATAGGATTAAAAACAATTAAAAACAATATACAAAAATTTAAACAGCAAAAACATACAACATACACACAATCTGTACATTTAAAAACCACTCCAACACTTCAAAAAGCTACAAAAACCAAACCAAAACAAAACAAACCCAGGCTCCTCAGATATTGCCAAATGCCTGAGAGAAGAGGAAAGTCTTGACCTGGCGCCGAAAAGATAACAATGTTGGCGCCAGGCGGGCCTCGTCGGGAAGATCGTTCCACAATTGGGGAGCCACCACATGCAAAGCACAAGGTTATGATGATAATCCTCAGGTTTTTTTAAAAAATATAAATAAATAAATAAATAAAAGGAACTATTGTCAAATACAGCCCCACCCCCCAGCATTTAAAAAAGGAAAGGAAATTGCCCGGCACACAGTCTCTACAAGCATTTCTTTTTAAAAGAAATTGTATCTGAGTCTGTGTTTGGTCTGGAAGGTGCAAACTGGGTAAATCCTAATCCAAAATGATCTGAAACAAATTTCTTATAAATCTCTATGCCTGTGTCTTCTTTATGCCCTGCTGCGCCTGTGTGAAGGAGAGCAAAACCAAAAAGGAACCTGCGCAAAAGAAGGGCAAAGTGCTCAGTTGCAATCGGAAGTAGTGATCAGAGGTTTGGGAGACTCTGGATGGTGCACCACTGTAGCACTTACAGTAAAAAGGGTTTTAAAATTTGGGCTCTCTGGGGTCTCTGAATTTGATGTGGGAGGAGGACAATCAGGGCTCTGCTCCCTCCAGCCTTATTAAAGAGGATATAAGCTATATAACAGGAAGTGCAAGTACCTCCCACTTCCTTTTTCCTTATGCTTCTCCAATCATCCTAATTTGAATGTTCACATCTTCCCCTTCAAGATGATGAAATGCTTTTGAAATGCTCCATGATTCAGAATCAACACGAGCTGTGACAGTTCTAGCGCTTGATCCACATAAAAGGGACTTTTTGGTGGTGGTGGTGGTGGTGTCCGTTTGGAACCCGCTACCTGGGAGGCTTGGCTGCTGCTGTCACTGTTATCTTCTGTTGTCAGGGGTATACTTTTTTAAAAAAAAAATCACCCAGGCTAGGGTTGAACTAAAGCGTTTGCTCCTATGGCCATCCAATCCTTGAGTGGAGAATTTGGGGGACATTTCCCATTGCCCACTGTTTGGCCCCAAAACTGTTTCGTGATGGGAAGGAGGCACTTAGCCTGGTGGTAGAGAGAGGTCTCCTCCCACCCCGAGCAAGAACTGAGTTTAAAGCCTATTAGCATCACCAGAAAGAGGCATGAACTCCAACTGTGGTGGCCCAACAATAGCCTTTAACTGTTTTGGCTTGAATAATATTTATTTATTTATTTATTTATTTTATTTCATTTCATTTCTAACCCGCCTCTCCATCCAGATTGTAGCGGGGCACAACAATAAATATAAATATGAAAACAATAAAATGGATAAACCATTAAAACAGATAAAAACAAATACATTATTAAAAATTTCTTAAAATTGAACTGGGTAGGCCTGTCGGAAGAGAACAGTCTTCACGGCTCTCTTAAATTCAAGAAGACTGCTAATTTGTCGACTCTCCTCCGGCAGGCCATTCCACAGTCTGGGAGCAGCGTCTTTCACTACGGTAAGCATCCCTTCCCGAAAATCAGCATGAAATGGTTCAGAGCCAGCCTGCCCAAATTGCACCCCCTGTTTCCTGCCCTCCCCATGCCTCCCCCCAGATTGGGCCAAGACTATTAGGTGCAACCCTTAATCAGGCTTTTTAGGGTGTTTACGGTTTTCTGACTGATGCTTTTATCCGTTTTTTAAAAAAAGTTCTTCTATTGCTGTCTTCTCTTTTGCTCCATTAATTTGTACGGACGCTTTCTTGTTTTAAACATTTTGTATACTGCTTTAGGAAGTTGTTATACCAGAAAAGCGGCACATAAATGTTTTAAACATTTTTTTCCCCAGTGGATGGTGTTACCAACACTACCGTGGAATAACTAACCCTGTTAACACACACACACACACACACACACACACACACACACACACGAAAGACCACAGAGGCAATAACTTTGGACAAGAAGTAAAAGTTGCATTGCCATCTGCAAATGTCACGCTGCTTTTGAAGCCCTTTGCCAATGAAATCTCTGAACAAAACAGTTGTGGTCTCTTCAGCAAAAGTGTCGCGTCTCTCTCCCTCCACCCCCCAGTTTTCCTTGCTAGATGTGAAGTGATCCGGGAAGGATGAGGAGAGAGAGAGGGGGGTGGGGGTGGGCAGGACTGACATTTGGAGATCCTGGGAGCAGCTTTTCAGCCCCGGAGGGAAACAGGCAGTTGGCTCCCAAACCCTTTTCTTTATGAAGCGAAAGGGACATATTCGCCAGAGTTTTTCGCAGCTTCCATTTCATCCCTCTTCATTTAATTTTCACCTTCATGGTTTCTAACCCTTTCAGCCCCCCTCTCACCACCCCCGTTTCCCCCTTTTCTTCCTTTTCCTACATCCCCCCCTCCCCATCTCTGCCCCCTTCCGAAGCCCCCAAGTTGCCATGGCTCATTGATACATCCTCCTCATTAGCATTTCAGCAGCTTGGCTCTGAAACTATCCATCATGAAAAAACTGGAGAATGTGCACCGTTCACATGTTTCTGTGCCAGAACTCAACTCCCCTCCCCCCCTCAGCTGGTCATTGTGCAAGCTTTCCCAGGAAGTCTCAGAAATCATATTTGAGATTTTGCAGCCCTGTTGTGTTAATGCTCCAACGTCTAGTTCTGTTGGAAGTGCTTCTTTTTCAAATAAAAACACCCAGAAGCTGGTCAGGCACGAAGGACCATCGTAAGCTAGCTATCATTCCCTCTAATAGTGAATTTGGGTGGTTGAACGCTGATCGCTTAGGAAGCAAAATGGAGCCACCCACAAACAAAACAGAGGCTACGGCCTATCCGGGAGAAACTCAAAGTATCTAAAAGTACACGTGGGGCTCATCTATACTTGCAGGCCTTCCGGGATGGGGGGGGGGGGAGGATCTCGGGCTTTACAGCTCCTGGGATCCACTCCCGGAATTGTCCCCCAGGGTGCACACGCCAGCATGACATCCTGGAAGTAAAGAGGGACATTCTGGTGAGTTTAGTTTTTAAAGAAGAGGAGACGTTTCACAATTGTGCGGGCATGATCCAGCACCGAGGTAAGTTTTTTTAAAAAATAACCGGGAAACTCAGCACTGAAAACGGCCGAGAGCCATTCAAAGGATGGCAAAAATGCTGCCCCCTCACTCCCAATGGGCATGGACTCCTCCCGCAGAGCTCCATGCCCATTTGGTGAGCCTTGCTACTCGCGGGGAGGAGGGACGACCCTGGAGCCTGCACCACACCACCCGCAGTTGTTGGGGTTGTCCTGGGACTGCGGGAAAAATCGGGATAAGTGGAGTCCCAGATACCCCAGGACAACTGAGAGATCGTCCCTGGTTGACCCTGGGATCAGCTGCGCCATTTGGACGCACAGGGACGACCTCAACCTGACCCCCCGGATAAATGGCTGGTGTAGACATGCCCCAAACTGAGCCCTACAAAAGGAGGCAATCCCTCCAAAAATTAGTAGTCAGGGACTTGGCATGCATGTTGCAGCCTCACTATGCTCTCTTAACTATTCTCGTCCACTTGGCTTTGTTCATGTGCATGTATTGAGGTTTTGATTGACACTGTGGCTAGGCTTAACAGTTAAAAAGTTTTTATACTGTTTTAATCAATCAATCAATCAATCAATCAATCAATCAACCTTTATTTACAGTCAATAGACCAAAGGCAAAACAAATATAACATACAGTCATGATGCTTGCAACTTAGCTGATATAAAAGGGACTATAAATCTACAAATAAATACTATAAATAGTGAGTGTTAAAATTAATCATCTGCTAATGATCTGGTTCGAATAGCCAGATTCAGAAACTTAGCTATGGTTTTGCATTTTGTAAATTGACTTTTTAGTGTTAAATCTTTTAATTTTTGTTAACCGCCCAGAGAGCTTCAGTTATGGGGCGGTATATAAGTGTAATAAATAATAATAATAATAATAATAATTATTATTATTATCATAATTGTTATTATTAGGGTAAGTCTCTATGTCACCATGGGCACTAGTAGTCTGATGGCAAAACATACTATTCTTTGACTCCTGCTATGTTAGTCCTTCAGAAGCTATATGGAGGTTACTTTCCTTCAATGCAACCAAAGACTTTTGGCCATCACTTCCCCTCACCTGTTGCTGCTGAATGATATTTGCTTCTTTCCCTCAGGCCTCAAATCCACTTCCTTCTCCCTTCTCCCACGTTTTAAAACCCAACTTTTCATATGGCCATTTCTTTGGCTCCTCCTCTGCCTCAGAGCATTCACCTCTTCCCCCACTATCCTTGCCACCGATATGGCCGCTCCAAGAGCGGCCTTGTCTGGAAAAGTCAAAGCCCTCCCTCTGTCCCCGCCTTTGTGTTTTCTCCCTGGGTACCTGTGCATCACAGTTACCCAACTGCCTCAGGCTCTTGGCCAGGGCGCAGAAACATACTATACGGCTATGAAAGCTTGAGCTTTGAACTTTTTCAAGCTTTGCAAATTTTCTGCATGTCTACACTGCTCAAGCTTCAGTTGAAAACAAAAATGAGCAAAATCAGTCCAGTAGATCTCGAGAAATATGCCTTACACTACCTTATTCTTATTTAAGATTATTATTATTTTTAAAAGTCCAGTGGTGGGTGGGATCATGTGGAAGAAAAGGTTGTTCAGCTAGCAGTTTGCCCTTTGTGTTGGCTGCCCTGGAGGCTGGGCTGAAGTTTCAGGAAGAGCTACTGCTGATTAGTAGCACAGAAATCCTGCCTAGGTTGGCTGCCCATATCCCTTTTTTGCAGAGGAGCATCCTCTCTTTGAAGGGCTGTCAGAGTACTGTCCCCTATTTGACGGCATCCTCAGTTTGAAGCATTTTAGCTCTTCCTTCTGATGGCTCTTTATCTTTATACTGGATGTGAACTGGCCAGCCCTTCAAACCGAGGACTGCCTCTGCAAAAGAGGACACGTGGCCAGCTTGCTTCAGGCCTGAGCTGGTACAGACTGAAATTGTGAATTGTGATTTGGTGGACTTTTAATACATTTTGAAGGTGGGGCACCAGCCCATCTCAAAAATAAAATTCAGGAAATCCATGTGATTGGGGGGGGGGGTGAGAGAGAGATGTATGTGGGGCAATGGAAGTTACTATGCATATGGGCAGGAAATGAGCGGCCCCCACCCTAATTTATAGGTAGTTGGGAATAGACTGAGGTCTAAGGTAGCCACTTATGAATCAGCACCAAAAAAAGAAGACAAAAAAATTGACATCTATTTGCATACAATTTGCATATGCTAATTTATATGTATAAGATGCAAATTGAGAAATGATTATTACATTTTAAATAGAAATACATTTCATCTCATCAGAGTGTGGAAGACTGTGAGCAAGTGACCTGCATGCCTTGCTCAGGCTACTGTCCAGGTGATGTTGAGGGGAACTTCAAAGCTCTTTAGCTCTTCCTTCTGGTGGGTCTTATCTTTATACCAGACATGGGCTGGCCAGACCAAAATGCCTTCAAATAGGGGACAGTCCTCTGATAGCCCTTCAAAGAGAGGACTGTCTTCTGCAAAAGAGGATATGTGACCGGCTTACCCAGGTTAGGGTGACCATATGAAAAGGCAGACAGGGCTCCTGTATCATTAACAGTTGTGTAGAAAAGGGAATTTCAGCAGGTGTCCTTTGTATGCAGGCAGTGCCTGGTGAAACTCCTTCTTCATCACAACAGTTAAAGCTGCAGGAGCCCTGCCCTCTTTTGTATCTGGTCACTCTAGTATAGCTCCTGTGGCTTTAACTGTTGTGATGAAGAGGGAATTTCACCACGTACTGCGTGCATACAAATGACACCTGCTGAAATTCCTTTTTCTAAACAACTGTTAAAGATACAGGAGCCCTGTCCTCCTTTTCATATGGTTACCCTAACCTAGGTTTACATGAACAGGGCTGTTATAAACCTGTTATAACCAAAGGCTGAACTTTGGTTTCAGTACTAGAATTATTTAATGTGTCTTGGCCATTCTCTGGGCCCAGTTCCCGTTGGCAGATGTTCAACTGCTTGTATGGCTGCTATGGCAACCCTAGGTAGAGCAAATTGCAATCCCTGAGAATCAGCCCAACAAAATGAACGCACCCTTCCCCTTAAGCAGTGGGTAGTCATCCACATAGCAGATCTTCACAGGCAGCAATTTCTGAGATCCAGACTGTCAAAAATAACAACCATGGTATTTTGTTCCCTAAATGCTAATTAATCATTCTAACTCAAGCAGCTGTCCTCAATTTTTCCTTTCCGGTCATAAGCATAGCCAGGTATGATGGTTGCTTTTCAAAGGGCCCCATGTCTTCTATAGACACATGAGGAGATTCTACATTTCAAAGTGATATATGTACCCAATGCATCTTTACTTCATATGTTTTAGCAATGACCAGTAGTTGCCCCCTTTTGGGAGGAGGTCATAATAAGGATAAACTTTGTACTGAAACAGTCTTTAATATGGAACGATGTGCATGTCCTCCTAAACTACCTACCGGCTTCTTGGAAGTTAACCCATGGTCGGCGCAAATGGATTTTCAGAGCCCTTATGACAGCTAAAAGACTTATACTATCACATTGGAAGGACAAATGCTCCCCCTCCCATAATGCAATGGATTGAGGACTTAACAACGCTATCAATATTTGAATGGGTGTTATATTGGTGCAACTTGCGAGTGGATAAATACATGGTCTGCTTTTCTTGAAACCTATGCATAACTCCCCCTCCCTTTTTTTAAATGAATGGTATACCTGATGGAAAAAATGATGATATTCCTATATATGTGATGTTTCTTTGTTTTTCTTTTTCACGATGTATTTTTTTTGCTCTGTTTTGTTAATATTCACAATAAAAATTGGATTTTTTTTAAAAAAGAAGATACAGTGTGAGTACCAAGTACTTGTGAGAAATGGCCATATGGCCGAATCTCATACCTGGAGCATTGTCTACTTCCCTAGTCCAAGCGTAGGAAATAATATTGCTGGATTTTTAAAAGAGGATAAATTCACTGATCTACAATTATTTTGTGCTACAGCATACTTATATCTGGAGTCTGTGAGTCGATGAGGAAGAGAAGTTTGTCAATAGTTATTAGTCCTGATGGCTATAAGCTACCTCCAGTATCAGAGACTGGACACCAGTTGCTGGGGAACATGGGCAGGTTGGTGCTATTACACTCATATCCTCCTTGTGGGTTCCTGGTCGAATGGCTGGTCATCCACTGTGTGAACAGAATGCTGGATTAGATGGACCCTTGGTCTGATCCAGCATGGTTCTTCTTATGTTCTTATGTCTTTTTCTATGTATAGTGGACAGCAGGAAAGTTGTGAGCATATACTGGGTTTCTAAGAACCCTACATTCCAGCACCTCTTATATGGACATCATCATTCATCTCAATTTCTGCTAGTGGGACAAAATGGTATAGAGCAGGGGTGCAGAACCTCAAGGTGCCTTAGAAGGCCACATCTCCTGGTCCTGGTCCTGTCCCTTTCCTCCAAACACCAACTGTTGGGAGATTTCCCGGCTTTTGCATAGACTTCCCCTCATTCGAAAAGGTTGAAATGCCTCTCCTGAGTCCGGCGGTAAGCGTTTTAAGCTAAAATGTGCTGGTAATTTTGGCATTTTGGTACTGCCCTCTTTGACTTGGGCCCCGCCCACAATTGGCATACAGCCCCTGAAAGCTTCTCTGAAATGGAATTTGGCCCTTGGGGTGAAAGAGGTTCTGCATCCCTGATACAGAGTGTCAGGTGCCACACACCAGAACCTATTTGGGGGATAGGGTTCAGCAACTCGGATAGCTTCTTTAGAGTTCTGGCTGGTTCTGACTGAAACCCAGAATGGATTCACCGCCCCTCCGAAATGGGAGCCACCAGCCTCCGCTACCACACAGGGAGCTTCCTTATTCTAGCTCAGACTATTTGTCCATGTACTCCAATACTGTTTTAGGAGCTCTCTAGACTCTACCGTCTTCGGCCAAGGTCTTTTGCAGCAATTGCCACCTGATTCAATTAGCTGGAGATGCCATGGATTGAACCTGGAACGTTCTGCATACAAACCACTGGGCTAAGATCTGTCCTCCTAACATCTGAGATACTGCTTCTGTTATGTTTTGGAGTGGGATGAGGCTGAAGTTATAACATTTGAGTTATCTATATTATATGACTGGGTTTATAAAAAGTTGTATCTAGCTTTAGTCATATGTAGAGTAAACCCATTGAAATCAATGGGGCTAGTTAGACATGACTAATTTATCCTATTGATTTTAATGGGTCTGGTCTAAGTATAACTAAGAGCTTTTCTATGCAAGGCTTTTATTGTGCGCTTTTGATTCCTCAGTCACAATAGTTTGTGGATACTTTAGATGACGTTGTTATCCTTTAAGGCTTTGCAACCATTTTGGTGTGTGTGGGGGTCTTCTAACGAGAAAAGTAAGGTATTTCTATGAATGGTCGCTTAATCCCTGGTGTATTTGCACAATTCCACTATACCACACTGCCACCTAGTGGTTGTGTAATGGAACAAATAGAAAGGCAGAGAAAGAAACCCCACCAGAAAAAAGGCACGTGTGAAGAAGCTGATCTTAATCCTGAAAAAAAATGCCAAAATTGCTTGTGTGAAATCTGCGCTGTGTGAGGATATTCAGGAGAAACTAATACAATGCTCCTCATTTTCTCCTTTAAAGGGTAGCTATATGATGGAAAGAGAAATGTCTGCCTGGGTTAGGTCACTTCACAAAATGGAGTTGCAGGAGCAGGGTTAGCTCCAGAAGGTGGCAAGGTTGGGCATTTGCCAGTGCTCCAAGTCCACCAGGACGTTACTGCCCAACAGTGCTACCAATTCCATGTTCTACAGACGGCCCCAAATTCAGCCTAAGACCATACTCTGTTTGCATGCTCTGCTACTTCCGAGTTAAGGGGGTGTAATGAGGGTGCCTGGCCTGAGGGCCTCCAAATCTTGAGACTGGCAGTGGAGTGGAGGGAAGGGTAGATGCCAGTGAACACTACCTCCAGGATCCAAGATTTTTCTCAAGGTGCAGATGCATCTTGGACAGCTCCTTTAGAGTTCTGACTGAAACCTGGGATGGATTTACCGTTCCAATGACACCGGAGCCACCAGCCTCCACTAGACCTAATGACCATTATGGACATATTTTCCAAAGGACAAACAAAACACAAGCTCTCCACCCATTTGCAGCCCAACCTTAAGTTCTACCACACGGAGACTGTGGCATGCAGGATCCGACAAAAGGATCCCAATAATGGCACCAGAGCATACAGCTATTTCCATTGTTGCAGTACTAGGAACCAATGGTATAAATGTTTGTTACTACACAGATGTAAATTGATGATGATGAAGATGACCGTAGTGGTGGAGCAGCAGAAGCCATCAATGCTTCTTCTTCTTCCAAGCCTCTGCATGGTGCAGACTGCAGAATAAATATGCCATGCATGGTTCTCTTTCAGAACAGAGGGGGGTGGCAGGAATGCAGCACTGCAGGTAGCCCCTTCTCTAACATCCAAAGAGTCATCGGAACGACCTTGATGCCCTAATGCCATCACAAGCTTATGCCAACAAAACCTTAGAGTGTGGGACAGTACAGAGATCCTAGGAGTTTATTAAAGGTGTTTTCTCTGTGATCCTTCTTGGTCTCATTTGAGATTGACGTGTTGTGGATAGGGGGTGGGTGGGGCAGAGGGTTAGTGGTGGAAATCAATTTTATAGAATGTCCTCTTCAGGGAGAGCTATTGAGAAGACTCCCTTTCCGTATGCAGCGGACTTTCCCCAACCTGGTGCTGTCCAGATGCACTGGACTCCCATCATCCCAGCCAGCATGATTAGCTTGATAGGAACTGTAGCTCTGCGCACAAGTCATAAAATGGCTGCCATGTGGCATGGCATCACAAAATCGTTCGAACGAGGAAGATTTTCATAAACAATGACTGAAACAGGCATAACCCCCCCCCCCCCCCCAAACCAAACATGTCCCAGAGGCATCTTTTTATGGGAAAAACAAAACACAAAAGCCATGGCATCATGGGTGTCCAGAAAACATCTCATGTCTGGTTTATATGGGCAGAAAATACAGAGATACCCACACACTCTCACCCCCTGCCCCAGTCACAGTGCAGGTGGCCAGACTGAACTGTGGTGCTCTCAGAACTTACTGCTTTTCTGTCGGACTCTGAGAATTCTCATTATTATCACCCAGAAACTGCAGAGAAACAAGCACATATAGAAATTACTCGGTATTGTTAATATCTAGAAGTTCCTTGGTATTCATTGAACGACGGCGCAGCATCCTAAAAGCATGGTGTGATGTTGCAACACTTCTGTTATTTGAGATGGCCGTCGTGGTTGAGGATAATAAGCCAGAGGTTTCTGAGCATTGGTTAACACTCATCTCTGTTTTAAAAGCTCTATTTTATATGTCTGGATGCATCTTTTAAGTTAAAACTAATTTCCTGTCCCCCCCCCGCCCCCGACTTTTAGATCAGGCTGTGGATTTAGATAAATAAAACTTGTTATGTGCTGTTCTTAGATACTATCATGCCTAATGAAAGGGGAACAGAGGGGGTAAAAATCTTTTAAGTAGCAGCTTACACTTTGGCAAAAATGCCTTTGTGTCAATGAAGCCATAAAAATGTGAGTTTTCTCTCTCCTCCCCCACCCCTCCATCTTCACCTTTGAGTTATGTTGGGGCAGGAGGAAAGTGTTGGCGGTGTCGAGGGGAGGCGGAGAGGAGAGGGCCCAAAACGCTGACCTTAATTAATAGAAGATCCACTAGAGCCAAAGAAAAAGATTTGGCTCTCAGGCCTGGGCCTCCCCTGATCCTCTCCTGGCTGTAATGAGGGAGTTCAGCTTCATTATTAGCAGCGTAGGCGAAGGGTCACTGGCGATGGATTTGTAAGGCCTGCATTGAGAGACTCCGCTTCACGCTGAGAGGAGCTGGCCATGTTCTTGGACACCTGGTCATTAACATTGCTAATTAGTAGCCATTAATCAGGGCCCTCGGTTCCCCCCCTCTTTTTTTTTTCTGATGTGTGGCACCGCCTCAGAGGAGACCAGGGAACAACAGAACTGTTTCATTACCTCCACAAGAGGTGGAATGAAAGCCGTTCCCATCAACTCAAGTTGAGATGGATTAAGGGAAAGGTTAGACAACAGTTTAAGATGAGCTGTGGGGAGGGAGACACGGGAAGGGGGCACGCGAGGAGGGGGAAGGATTGTGGGGGGGGGGGACCTGAGCTGTCCTCTGAGGGGAAAGCCAGTCACCTATAATTAATGACATCTTCCGTGACCTAATTCTAATCACCGTGTGAGCCTTCCACCAACAACTGAACCTCTGTATCTTAGAAAGGGCTCCAATTTATCTGTTTGCACATGAAATTAGCCAGCAGCCAAAGTACCTCATTGTCTAAATTTTCCATGTTGAGTGCAACAGGTTTCAAGGAAATCTCTCTCTCTCTCTCTCTCTCTCTCTCTGTATCTAGATGAGTAAGAAGCAAACACAATTCCAGCTCACCATAAAGAATGTTGCTTTTTCATCATCGCACACTGCACAATTATTTGTATAATTAACAAGATCCTTTGAATTTCCTTACATGTGTGGGGTTTTTTTTTACATTGCATTTTCATTGACATATTAAGAATTAACAAGAGAGAAGGGAAAGAGAAAACGTACGGTATGAAAGAAAGCTTACAGTTTATAAAATACAAAGGTATGTAGATGAAACTATGAGCTTACACTTGTAGCATTTGTGAAAATTGTATAGAGTAATTAGATCAATCCCCAAAGATCTATACTGCACAGAGGTATGCATGAATCTAATAATAATATAATAGATAATAATATAATGTGAAATATAATATGGAATCTTTTTTTATGTTACAAATGTAGGTGTATTGCCGTTGCTATGTTTCCCCTACATTCTGAATATACTCAGGTGTGGGGGAAGTATAAACCCACGGTGTTTGGGTGAAGGACATAAATGGTCAAACCTTCTCGAAACTATCAAGGCAGCATCACGCGAACTGACTTAGAGCTTGAAGCCAAAATATGCTGGAAGTTTTGGCCTTTGGCCCCACATCAATTTGCCTTTAGCTCCACCCACCACTGAAACGTGGCCCATGAAAGCTGCATTGAAATGGAATTTCAGCCCCTGGACCTAAAGGGGTTCAATGCTCCCTGCCCTGGCATCTCCAGGAGAGCCACTGTAAGAGTAGTCAATACTGGGTTACATGGACCAGGATGTGGCTTTGAGTGACTGTACTTAATCCAGACATGGAGCATGCTCATTTCTGGATCTGGACAGGTCAACGGATCATATAGAAGGGAACTCCGATGCCTTGTGCCATTCCAGAAACAAGCATTTTCACTGGTTTCCGGGGTTGCTTTAGGAAGTGCTAGCTTCCTGTTGCAGTAGTGGGGGGCCATGCTGATTCAACGGAAACAGCGGGAGTGCAACAGCAGTATTGGATGCTGCCCACTGTAATGTATACATCAGAGATATTTTTAAATATGTTCGGCAGTATATAAATCTATTAAAAAAAATAGGAGGAAATTTACGGTGGTCATTAAAATAAATTTTAGCTGATGAATAGTCAAGCACTTTAGTTGATTCATCAATTAGTTAATTAAAATGTGAAGACATTTGCATGCAAATAAATATTTGGCTTATAATCAAAATTGACATCCAAAATGATAACCTGCTTTGGAGGCCTGCCTCACATTAGTCCGCCAGCTTCTGTGAACAAGAAGGAAGCTTGCTTTGGTGCCGCAAAAATGGAACACTGCCCTGCACACCACATAATACCAGGATAATATATGTATTTAAATCATGTTGGTCTGGAGAATATTAATGTGGTGGTGACTACACCTGCAGGATATAAAACCCAGAGCATGTCTATAAGAGCTGTTATTAGTCTTGTAACCTTTCACTAACATTAATGGGCATTTTGACCAACCATATGGAAATATAAAAACAAGCCCTTGTAGGACTTAAAAAGCACTCAGTACATAGCTGTCCATAAACCCATCATATAAATATTAGCTCTATAAAAATGTGTCAAAGACATCAACACACATTACATTACAGAGTAACAATATCCCGTAACACCTGTTTCCCCTTCTTTCTCTGCGAAATTGCGTTAACAGCCCTAACAATGTTTTCAGTTTTTTGTGTAGCCATGCAGGGATCACCATTGTCTGTATGCAACAACTACAATCCTCCTCCACCTCTAAAACTCAGAGCTTGATCATACATTATGTGGAGACAGTGGTGTGACAGGTTGTGTGCCGTCTCTTGTCACATGCATAATCTGTGCTAATAAATAAATGAATGAATAAACTGTGCCACAATAACCCAAATCTCCCAATCATCGGAAAACCTTATTCAGCAACTCCTCTGAGTTCTGAATTTCACCAAGTTTTGCCCATGTACTTTCAAGGGTATTTCCAAAAGGACTAGAAACTTATGTGCTGTGGGTTTTTTTTGGGGGGGTTAGTGGAAGGTTCTCAAGAAGCTGAATTCTGCAACTGATACTCTGGTTCATATCTAGTGTTAGGCTTCTGAGGAAAGTACAAGTAGTGTTGATGTTCTGTTAATGGTTCCACAAGCGCTATTTGAATGATTAATGCAAGCAACACCTAGCCTAATGGGTTCTGCAACATCTTGTGCAAGGAGTAAGCCCAATTGAACACAATGGTACTTCTGAGCAAACATGTACAGGAGTGCTCTGTGATCCGATCCCACTAACCAATTAACGGACTAAACTTTGCAACCTATTATTATTATTATTAACATCATCATCTCTCTTTTCTTGCTCGTGGAGGTTTTTCTCGACAGATATGACGGGCTTTGCCAAGTCATGCTGTCTTTTACTGAGTCAGGAATTTCCTGACTATTGAGCATGTTTTAAGTATGACTGCTTTCTGGATGCTGGAGTGGGTGTATTTTGGTAGGCCCAGTTTCTGAAGGTTTTCTGTATAGTTTTTTTGATGTGATGCTGGTGACTGATGCGACTAATGGTATAATTGTGACCTTTATCTGTTGCTATAGTTCTTTAACTTCCATAGCCAGTGCTGTATATTTGTCTCTCTTTTCTTCTTCCTTTTCAACAACATTTTTGTCATTCAGTATTGCTATGTCGATGAGTTATGTATTTATTTTTTTTTGTCTATGATTGTTATGTCTGGTCTGTTGCAGGGTACTGTCTTGTCCATATGAATTGTTCTGTCCTAGTATATTTTATGATCTGCATTTTCCAAGATTGTTTTGGGTGAGAATGTATAGTATGGTGTAAGTTGTTTGATAAGGTTGAATTTGATGGCCAGTTGTTGGTGAATTATTATTATTATTATTATTATTATTATTATTATTTTAGGGTGACCGATATCATACAGTACAGAGGACAGTCCCCTATTGGAAAGGCTGCCCAGTCTAAGTCCAGTTTACAGATAAAGAACCACGAGAAGGGAGAGCAGAGCAGGGGTCTTGAAGTTGCCCGTTAACACTTAGCACCTTGGCAACCAACTGAGCAGGCACACAAGTCATTTACATAGGAAGCTGCCATTGGTTTATCTAGCTTAGTATTGCCAACACTGACTGGCAGCAGCTCTCCAGGGTTTCAGGCAGGAGTTTTTCCTGTCCTACCTGGAGATGTCACAGATCGAACCTGGGACCTTCTGCATGCAAAGCAGGTGCCCTACCACTGAGCCAGAGCCCCTCCTCACAGAGCATCCTCGCCACAGTCTGCCCCACTTTGGAGAAGTGTATTGCATTTCTATTTAAATTATAGCAATTATCTCTACATTTACATCTATATGTATATATTAGCATATGCAGATTTTATGTAGATCGGTCTTGTGTCCTCTTTTTGTTAAAGCTGCAGGAGTCCTGCCTAGCATGACCAGATACAAAAGAGGACAGGACTCCTGCAGCTTTAAGTGTTGTGATGAAGAGCGAATTTCACCAGGTTCTGCATACATGCAAATGACACCTGCTGAAATTCCCTTTTCTATACAACTA
The DNA here is from genome assembly GCA_029215795.1 of Anniella stebbinsi. Lineage (NCBI taxonomy): Eukaryota > Metazoa > Chordata > Lepidosauria > Squamata > Anniellidae > Anniella > Anniella stebbinsi. The sequence continues at coordinate 356,280,557 of JARDYH010000002.1, read as the reverse complement.
TTAAAGGTACAGGAGCCCTGTCCTCCTTTTTATGTGGTCACCCTATTTAAACCAGACTTGGACTGGACAGCCCTTCAAACTGAAGTTGCGTTCAAATAAGGAACAGTCCTCTGACAGCCAACCAGAGAGAGAGGACTGTCCTCTGTAAAAGAGGACACATGGCCACTCCAGGAGTCTGGAGGCTGTGTTACATATCAGGGGACAGCTCACAGTTAATTCCTGGATGCAAAACATACGGCAGCTATTAACCCAATTGAAGAGTGTGGATAACTTCAAGCTTGGTCACAAACTGTCTATGAAGAGCCGTGAGTCAAATGTTGGCTTCATATGGAACAACCCCACCCCATACCTCCCACCTGGAATATGTCATCCTTCTATGTGCTTGTGCATGCTGAAGATTTCCCTCTTTTGAAATGTTGCCCAGAAATTCACTATGTTTACTTTAATAAGTGGGACATTAGCTTACATGTTAGCATTTCCCTGCAGAGAGGAGGCTTTCTTCCCCACATAACTTTCGACTTTGCATTTTATTTTATTTTTTCTCTAACTTGATGATTTTATCCACCTTTGACAACAAAGGGATCGGATAGGTTTCCTCACCACCATCCCTCCTCCTCCTCCTGGTGTATATATATATATATATATATAGAAAGAACACACCTGGAATGAAATTTTGCCTGCCAAGAATTGGAACGCACACCTGGAAACACTAAATCATTTTTTAAGTCAATATTTTAGTAGGAAACTACATTTCCTTAAGCCTGACTTTAATGAGTACAAGTGTGCCCCTTTTGTGACATAAATATGCTCTGGCCACAGCGGGTAATTTGTAAAAGGATGTACCACACTTTTTAACCCAGGAATTCTGCACACCTAATCCCTCAGGCCTGTGAGAGCTAGATGCAACGATGATTCAGTGCTGAGAGAAAGATTCTGTACATGAGATGCAGAGAGACACCCAGCCAACTTGCAGTTCCAGAGGGCATGCTGAGACCAGCCAGGAATTGAACCAGGAGCCTCACACTTTCTGGTGAGACACTTGAGATGGGAGTGGGGAAGATGGTCTCAGCATGGCTTTTCGCACCACCACTTCTGACAACCCCAGTGGAGGCTCCAAGGGCAGTGAGGTGATAAATCCGCTCCAAGTTTCAGTCAGAACTCTAAGGGAGCTATCCAAAGCCTTGGATAGCTCCTTTGGAGTTCTGATGGATTCTGACTGAAACCTGGAGCAGATTCACCACCTCACTGATATTGGAGCTTCCAGCCTCCACTGGACAACTCATTATTTCCTCTAGGCTTGGCCTGAATGTAAATACTTCCAGGTCAAGCCTAGGTTTCTGCTTAAGAAAAAGCCTGGACTTCAGACTTGGCCTTATGGGAGCTTCTCAGCGGCCTTCCTGTCAGTCTACCTCTCTCCCTTCGCTATCTGCCTGCTTTATCCCCTCTCAGTCTGCTAGTGGTTTCCCTACCTGCTTAGCTGTCCTTATTTGTGTATTTATTGTTCCATATATAACATTACTGTTAGATCCTACCCTTTTTTCCCCTACTGCAAGGAACCCAAGATGGCTTTCAGGCTTCTCCCCTCTCCATTTTATCCCCACAACAACCCTGAGAGGTAAATTAGGCTGGGAGTCAGTGTCTAGCTCCAAATCATCCAGTGAACTTCATGACCAAGTGGGGACTAGAACCCAGATCTCCCAAGTCCCAGTCCAGCATGCTAACCACTATACCACACTGCCTCTCCTTCTACTTGCCTTTCTCTGGCCTGTCTTTTGGCTGGACTGCCTATCTTAGAACCCAGGAAGCTTGCAGGCCCCCTAGAGCTCAGACCTTAAGAAGGCCGAGGAGTAGTGCCTCATATTATATTTTATGTTTTATGTGAAGAAGTATTTTATTTTGTCTTGTCTCTGAATCAACTGCCATTCAGTTTCCTTGGTTGACTCCTGAATTCTAATATTCTTTGTTTCCAAACCGAAAATCCCCAAATACTTAAGCATTTCCTTATGGGGAAGGTGTTTTTCAACTAGGATGACCATATTTGGGAAACCAAAGAAGAGGATGCCCAGTGGGGGTGGGAAAGCACACTTTCCCCTCCTCCACTACAATCAGGCCTTAAAGGCCCCAACTGCAGCGGAGGAGGGGAAAGTATGTTATCCCCCTCCCACTGCTCCAATCAGGGCCTTTTCTATAATATCCAGGAATGACTCTGTTTTCCCCTTTAAGGCCCCAATTGGAGCAGTGGGAAATGTTGCGCCTCCAGAAAGTGTGTCATACCTTCTGCCACACTAATGGCGGCCTTAAAGGGGAGAGCATGCCATTCCAGGACATTATAGAAAATTACCAAAAATCACCCCGGACACAAAAACCAGGACAAATCCGGGGAAGTCTTGACAGTTGGTCACCCTATAAGATGGTTTGCCGTTTTGTGCACCTTTTCCAGCTGTATAATCTTCCATTTTGTGATTGATGGGGTGACCAGGATGGTAAATAATTTTAAATGCAGCTGTGCCACAGATTATGAAAGTGGCCATTTTATTTTCAGATTCTCTTTCCTGATTAATTGCTTATGTGGAATTTGCATTTTCTCACTACTGCTGCATGCTGAGGGCAAAACTAGGCAATAGGTTAAAGGCTTGAATGCATTTAACATGTCTAATATTTGTTTTTAAATGTCAGCTGTGGGAGGTGAATAAGGGTTAGGTCTGTGGTTTGCAGGGAGAGGGGTCTTAATAAAAATTACCCCTTCTCCATTCTCCCACTCCCCTACCCCAGTAGAGACACCAAAGGTAGTTTCCTTCACTGGCGAACACACAGTTGTGTTAGCTCCCTTTCTAGTACACGTCTGTCTCAATTGTCCCCATGGCTGCTGTTTAAATAACAATATAAAAAGACAACAACAAAACAACAAACAAGGCATGGGAGATGGATTCACACATTCATTTGGCTGGGCTGTGAGTTAAGCATTTCATTGAGCTATCCACCATGACCCCTGTGGCCCCTGCGCACATATTCCGCTTGCTGTATGCGTGTCTCCGTGTGTAGTCTGGCATGCATGCACAGAGGAGGTGGGACGTGCTGCTGCCCACGTGTAGAGGAAACAGACACTACATGATTGTCTGTACAGGACTTGTCTTCTGTTCAGTGGTTTCTCTTACCTCCATCATGCGCAGAAACGTGAGCTCCCCCTTATAACTAACAGGCGGCTTGCTGTGTTTACACGGCTTCCAGTAATTGGAGGAGAAGATGCTAGTAGGGGCTGAAAGATTGCTCTTCTTCAGTGGGAAGATCTCACGGCCAATGCATGAAAGTTCCTCTCTATGTATTCCTGGGATGACCCCACCGCCTACCTCAAATTCACCCCTGCCTGGTTGAATTTGCTCCTAACCAACTACTGTACAAACAAAGGGAAAACTACCCGCCCAGAGACTCTGTCTTTCTCGTTCTCCTCCTCTTTGGTGGCTCCGCTTACCTCCATAGCATATGGAAATGTGAGCATATCCCTTTGCGGGCCGCCGATTGTTTGCAGTGTTTACACCACTTCTAACACTAATCCCCATTAATGTTTGATATTGCTCCCAAGGAGTTGAAATAGATGTCAAGCTCCAGATCTATTGCATATTTGCCAGGCATCATAGCTACTTCAAAATAATAATAATCATGATCATGTTTACCCACTGGATTAGCTACTTTGTGCATATGCAAACTGCTGCTATATGCCTATTGTTTGTGCCTGCTTTTATCTTAAGAGGCCTTATTTGCATAAGAAATATAAAACATTAGCCCACCCACTTCTTTAGAAGGGCATTTCCTCAACACCACCCCTCTGCGTTGTAGTTTTCTCCAATGGATGATTCAAACATCCCTTTTCTCAAACTTTCAATAGCTTCTTAAATATACTTAGAACAACAAGGCTGCACAACTGGTGACCCATCAAGCCAAATGCAGATCATAAGCCATGCATTGTGTAGCTTGCCGAGTGCTAGTGATTTTCCCTTGGTTTGGCAGTCTTAGGCAGGCAGCAAAAGCAGGGTGTTTATTGTACCTGACAAGGAGCTGACCTCCACACACTGAGCATTCCTGTTAAATGAGTGACTGATTGCATGCTCGCGATTGGTCACTTACGAAAGATTGTGGGTTTTTTACACGAAGTTGTGAATGACCAGGACATCTCCCGCTGTATCTCTTAGAAATTCCGCCATGAAAAGAACCACTTTTAAAGTGGTAACATCCTGAAAAGAATCTTTCACCACTAGATGGCACTGTCTCAAGTGAATGGAGCATGCTTAGAGGGGAAGCATTCAATTCAAATCATGTGGTCACCCCTCTCCGTCCATGTAATGCAGCCCGTAACAATCACACCAAAAGGCAGGAAGAACAAACACCCCAGGTAAGTAATGGGATTTCCTCTTAATGTAAAGACACCCTGAGTCACAATTTATGCAGGACTGATTGAGGAAAGGGAAAAAACCAAAACATTATCCCAACTGTACACTCAAAAATTTCTCCATATGCTTCTTGGTTTGAAAGACTGTCTTTTCTTAGGTGTACCCCTGCTCCGAAACTTAAGACTCTCTTCAGAGGCCCTCTCTGATGTCAGTGGGGCAGTGAATCTACTCTGGGGTTTAGTCAGAACTCTAGAATTCTGACAGAAACCCAGAGTGGATTCACCACCCAATTGGCATTGGAGCCACGAGCCTCCACTGCTCATAAGCCACAATTAAGTACAGGGTCTAAAATTACCTAGCTGCACCATGATAAATAACATGTATGTAGCCCAGGCCTTTCAGTTTAAAATTCTATGTGTTAAAAATAGTGTTTTTAGTTGTAATCGTTTTATTGTAGTATGCTGTATTTTAATGTTGCATTTTTTTGTAAGCAAATCAGAGGACTTCTGGGGCAGTTATATAAATACAGTAATAAATAAAATAAATAATGTAACAAGGAAGCCTTCTTGATATTAAGATGTAGAGCTGTCAACGGTTCTTTTTTAGCTGATTCATATGCTGTGCAGAACTGCCATGTGTTGAATCAATCAATTACATTCAACATGTGGAGCTCATAGCTTGGTGCTAGAACATACAGGGCAGTATCCTATTCGGCGTTAATGCTAATGTAAATTTGGTTGTTCTAATATAAACTACCGCTAGTACAGTACCAACAGGGATTGTTTGCGTGACGGGATTCCCCGGAAAACCCATAAGAACATAACAGCCATGCTGGATCAGACCAAGGGTCCATCTAGTCCAGCGCTTTGTTCATACAGTGGCCAACCAGGGACCCACAAGCAGGATACGGTGAAACAGCACCCTCCCATCCATGTTCCCCAGCAACTGGTGTATATAGGCTTACTGCCTCTGATACTGGAGGTAGCACATAGGCATCACTACTAGTAGCCATTGTACTGCCACCAATGCAACACCAATAGTGATTCCTGGATTGGTGGGATTCCCTGGAAAACCCACTGTACTACCTTTAGCATAATGCAATGCCAACAGTAATTGCTGGTGTGATGGGATTCCCCGGGAAACCCATTATCTCCTGCGCAATGCCAATAGTGATTGCCTGTGCGGCGGGATCCCCTGGAAAACTTATCGTACTGCCTCTAATGCAATAGCAATAGTGTTTGCTGGTGTGATGGAATTCCCTGGAAAATCCATCATGCCTGTAAACACTATTGACGTTGCTCCAGAGGTCGCTTACGCTAGCGCAAAATAATTTACCTCAAGCTCTAGTGCCAAATTTCTTTCTTGTTTACATGTATTAAATCTCTCTAGGCAATTTACAATAAGAAATAGGATACTGCCCATATGTTCTGCATGCAGGAGGTCCCACCTTGAATCCCTGGCACCTCCAGAGGCCCCCAGCAGTGGATTACAGAGTCCTGCCTGCTGTCTGTTGTAACATCTTTCTGGCACCAGTCAAGTCCTAATGTTACACATGCTATTTAAGGGCACAATTGCAGGATGACTTGGAGGAACATGCATTGGATTGCGCCCTTAAGTCTCTGTTTTGACAATGTTTAATTATTTTACGTTGAACCCTGCGAGATTGTTGTAGCTCTCTGTGTGTGATTTGTTTTTCTCTGCTAGTTTTGTATTTCATTATGGCATTTTATATTGTTTGCATTATGTTTTCACCCTTTGTTGGACTTAATTTTTACATTGCCTAAAGAACCAGGTTAATAGGTGGCATCATCATCATCATCATCACCATCACCATCATACAAGAACAATAATGATACATTTATTTACATTTAGGCCAGACTGCAGGTTGGCAGAAAATAGTTTTGGAAAAAGGGGATTGGGATAGAAGTTTGTACTCTATCACCTCTTCTAGCCTTGAAGTAATAGCAATATTAGGGTGACCATACGGAAAGGAGGACAGGGCTCTTGTATCTTTAACAGTTGTATTGAAAGGGGAATTTCAACAAGTGTCATTTGTAGGCATGCAGCACCTGGTGAAATTCGCTCTTCATCACAACACTTAAAGCTGCAGGAGTCCTGTCCTCTTTTGTATCTGGTCATGCTAGGCAGGACTCTTGCAGCTTTAACAAAAAGAGGACACAAGACCAATCTGCATAAAATCTGCATATGCTAATATATACATATAGCTGTAACTATAGAGATAATTGCTATAATTTTGTATCTGGTTACTCTAGTATAGCTCCTGCAGCTTTAACTGTTGTGATGAAGAGGGAGTTTCACCAGCTGCTGCATGCCTACAAATGACACCTGCTGAAATTCCCTTTTCAATACAACTGTTAAAGATACAGGAGCCTTGTCCTCCGTTCCAGATGGTCACCCTAATATTAATGGTACTATGGATTATATTTGGGGAGATTATGTTGACACTGTGGGCTCATATTAGCTCATGTTTGGGCAGGGGAAAGGGAAAGATCCTTTGGGCATCTCATGCCAGATCATATAGATCAATTCAGATATTGATAGCTTGCTATTATGAGCTCCTATGTATGAAATACTGATACTGTGAGATTCCCCACCCCTCTCCACAGACCCATATAATCACCTCCCTCTGGTTTATAAGTGCATTAAGGCTACATTTTCTGCAAACATTAGGTAATTTTTCATTAATTGCTCTAGTGATTGCTACTAGTCAATATACTGCACTTTAATGGATTGATTGGGTTTGATGAACCCAGCAAATTATTGACTTTTTGAGTGTAATGGGTTGTTGTGCATAATATTTGAATGGATCGCCTGATTTAATAATTACTGGTGATTATTTTTTAATCCATTTTATAGGGTTTTTAATGGGTAGGAGGCAAGGAAAGGTGAGAAGAGGTGCTATAATAGGGGAGAAATTAGTAGGGGGTTGTTTGAAGGACCTCTTCTCTTCAGAAGAAAAGAGTAAGCCATGGTAGGAGGAGAGGCTATTTGTTATGTCGCCACCTGCCTCAACCTGGCCCAGCCTATAGCTTTCTGCCATAGGTTTGAACATATGTGGAACTCCTTGCCTGTTGATTGCAGGCAGGAACCGACGTTCATTTGTTTGTGGCACCTGATGAAGACATTTTTATTTAAACTACTCTTCCCTGATTGAAGAGCCATTCTTTGGGGGCAGTGTTTGATTTTAAAATATTTTAACCCTGTATTTTGATCATTTTTTTCCTTTCTTTTAATTGTTCACCACTCAGAAATCTGATTAGCTACAGAGTGGTATATAAATCCAATCAACCAATGAATAATAATAATAATAATAATAATAATATGCTCTTAGCTGTCCTTGTTTTCTTCGTCTGCTCCCTGGGAAATCAGTGTACCAACTTTCCGGCATTTGTGGGGTTCCACAGCTCCTGAAGGGCCTAATGCTGTGCAGAGGCCAGCCCTGCTGCAGATGTCAGGTGTCTGGGGTTGGAAGCCCCATTCCTTTAAATTTCTTCCACTGACAAGAAAGTAAAGCCCTGCAAGTGGCCGCATTGCACCACTTCTCCAACCATCACTGCAATATTCCTGACCTCTCTAAGGCAAAAAGGGAGACCACTCCTGACTCTTTGGCTGGTTTCGCACAACATATTAGGCAACGGAGGGGGAGATAGCGTACTGAGGTAGGCGGTGCTCCCCACACGACACGTTGCTCTGCCGTCTATCGAGCGGCTGAAAGTTCCGGCATCCATCTGGGCTGCAGCGTCTCCTCCCTCCCTCAGTCCTTCAGCCGTATCCCAGCATGCACCGCAAGATCTGCCGGCTGTATCAGAGCAGCTGGGGGGGGGGGGGTTGGCTGCTCCGGCTGGCAGAACTCTATGACCAAATGAAATAGTCCACGGAGAGAGGGGAGTTGGTTTCGGACAACACTTTAAACAACGGGCTTCTGGCTAAACAACGTGCCAGCCCGTTGTTTTTCTCCGTTGCTTATTGGGTGGAATAGCTTGCCATCAGTTGTGTGTGTGTGGTGTGTAACCCTCCACACAATACAATAAGCAACACAACTGACGGTTACCTCTTCCCCCCTCCGTTGATTATTGTGTTGTCCGAAATCAGCCTTTGTCTCTCCTCACCCCTTTGTTCAGATACCGGATCAAAACCTACCTCTTCAGACTGTGAGGCTTTTGGCTTAACCCTTTTGCCCAGATGAAACAAACCCTGAGGTAGGGTGACCAGATAAAATCCAGGTCAGGGCTCATGTAACTTTAACAGTTGTAGAGAAAAGGGAATTTCACCCAGTGTCATTTGTATGCAATTAGTTCCTGGTGAAATTCCCTCTTCATCACAACTGTTAAAATTGTAGGGCCCTGCCTTCTTTTGTATATGGTCACTCTAGTATAGTGCCTGCACCTTTAACTGTTGTGATGAAGAGGGCATATCACCAGGAACTAATTGCATACAAATGACACTGGTTGAAATTCCCTTTTCTCTACAACTGTTAAAGTTACATGAGCCCTGACCTGGATTTTATCTGGTCAGCCTACCCTGAGGGCTCCTTCAGTCATGGAGAAATCACGTTTCCGTACCGTGGTTCTGCTTCCTGCTTCTCTTCTGCATTTGCAACAAGCTGGACTTACACAAGGAAGAGAGCAGCAACCACGTGGCCATATAGTTCAATGGGAACAGTGCCCTCTAGTGGGTTTTATAGTTCAACTTCACCTGCACATGGCAGGAAATCCAGACAAATCCTGACTCATTTCAAAAGAGTCTGTTTTCTGTGGCTTAATTTATAACGCTAAAACCGGGAAATGGAGCGGAAGATGCACAGGAGGCTGACGGCATCATCAAAATGACCCACGAACATTCGTGAGTGGCCAGTCACAAGCGTGCTATAAAACACTCATTTAAAGAAGCTCTGAGTGTGCATTGGTGTATATTCATAGCTCATTCCCTTTTCTCTCTCTCTCTCTCTCTCTCTCTCTCTCTCTCTCTCTCTCCCCCTCCCTTCTCCTGCCCTTGTTACAATCTTGTTTTCTGTTGGGGGGGAAAAAGATTGCAAATTCCTTGAGGCAGGGACCCGTCTGTTCTTCTACTTTGGCTTATGGTACCCCAAAGCAGTGTTCCCCAACCTGGTGCCCTCCAAGCATTTTGGACTACAACTCCAAGCATTGCTGATAATTGGCCATGCTGGCTGGGGAGATGGGAGTTGAAGTCCAAATCTTCCGGAGGGCACCTCCTGCCCTAAAGCATCGCACGTTTTGATGGTGGAAAAAATAAATGGATGAATGAATCCATAAACATGTAGAAGTGGGAATTTTGGCAGGCAGAGCTTGTCATGTATGGGATAGACAATCTGTACCTGCTGAAACTATTAAAGGGGCAGCCAAGGGACACAATTTTGAAAGGGGCAGGAGCTCAGTCCTCCTTTGTTTCTGGTCACCCCTCTCATTATCCTGGACACTGCAGGCTGGATGTATGCATGTAGCAGAAGGAGGAACTACTGTTCCAAGGAGGCAGAATGGACTTTCCCAATTAAGGCTGGGGGATGACATTTTTGAACAGACCTCTACTTCAGCCTTCCCCAACATGGTGCCCTCCAGACAGCTTGGACTACAACTCCCATTATCCCCACCCATTGGCTATGCTGGTTGGGGCTAACGGGAGCTGCAGTTCAAAACAGCTGGAGGGCACGATGCTGTGGGGAATGTTGCTCTATATTGAGAAAATCTCTACAGGTAGAAAACTAGCACAGCCAGTAGAGGACTGGGCTAGAAAACTTCCATGTGCTAGATTTCTGCTCTAAGATAATATATAGTTTGCATGGATTCTGCCACAATGACAGGCATTTTGTCAACGCGAGTACACATAGCCACGTTGTTTGAGGGCCACTAGAGAAGATTGTTAAGAAATGCGTCTAAAACAGTGTCAGAAATGTGTAGGCTTGAGTCTGTTAAGCGTCTGCAACAGAAAGAAAGGAGGCCTCTGGCCTTATTCATTTATATTAAAAGGACGCCGCCTCTCACAGCTTTTAATTACCAAATAATTTGATCCGTGCAAAGAGGCATATTCTGCATCCAGCCTGCTGCTCCCTCCCCTCCCCCCTCCCCGTCCTTCATTTGTGTGACCGAGTTCAGCTTGGGCATAGCTGGCCTCATTATGTCCTTAAAGGAGTTCAAATTTCCTGATAGCCAGCCGGAGAACCAGGTAAAGCAGGCAGAATTAGTATCCAAGCCTAATAAATGACTGGGAAAAATTGTATCTGTCACATAGTTCTGGTTCCCACACACTCTGGTTACATCATTACTTAGTCTGTAAACGAGGAGGCCAATTAGACGAGCGCGATGCCGTCAGGTGACCAAAACATGAAAACGCACACGAAACCCGACCTGAAAGATGCGATTTCAGAAGGGGCCCTTAGATAGTTGACTCCTCATCTGCAGCACTGCAATTTTCGTATTTCGTTTCACCTTTGGTTTCAGACCGAGCGCTTTGGGTACCACAGATTGATGGTTCGAACGAGCCTTGTTGATATGTCCCCTTCTCCCCGCCCCCGCACAGGTGCGGTGGACAAAGTTATTTCCTGCATCAAAAAGAATGGAATTGGATTTGTTTTCTGCCTTGCCCTGTGAAATCTTCTGATGCCCAGTGTCTTAAGAAAGCTCCCTCCTTCCCTCCAGCCTCATCTCTTAATCAAAGATTAGCAAATTATAGCACTGTTTTGCCACCCAAAACCCCTTCTAGATCAGGACGTGGTGTTCTTCTTAATGGATGAGAATGGGTAATGTTACCGCACAGTTAAGGTTTCAGAGCAAGCTGTGTATTGGGGGGGGAAGGGGGGGCAGAAAAAGATTATTTGTTTTCAGTAGATGTTTATAGGCATTTCCCCTTTCAGCCTTTCCGAACCTCATGCCCTCCAAATGTATTGGACTGCAACTCCTATTATCTCCAGCCAGAATGGCCATAGTAACTCATATAGTAAGGTACTTATATTCATAGTATGTATTGGATTCTCAGGATAAAAAGGCCAAGTATTTGCTATGGAATTGCTTAGGCCATTTCTTATTTACTTATGGGCTGTAAATCTCTAAGCCAGAAGGCATATATTTTCTCATTCCCGTGAATGAATGTGTGCATGAGCATGGATTCAGAAAGCTTAATCTCTGAGCTGGTTCACACATGCAGAGTGGATTGGTTCCATACTTGATCATGCTCAGAGTAGACCCATTGAAGTCATCCAATCATGACTAACTAAAGTCTCATTGATTTTAAGGGATCTACTCTAAGAAGGACTGAATCTTGGGATACAACACATGGGCTGTAGGTGGGGAATGGGTTAAATGAATTCATTAACTGTTGTCACTGTACGACTAACAGGGCTGAGTCACAGGCAGCCACCTGAGGTAAACCAGGAGCCGTGGGACAAGCCAGTAGTCAGAACCTTAGATTCAGGTCTTCTTCACATGAGCAAAATAAATTTGGTTTGTGGGTCCTTTTGATGACGTTGGCACAAGCCAGGACATCTGCTGCAGTCCCCCCCCCCCCATTCTGATTTAAAATAGATGAGAGAAAAGCTGGAATAAACCCTAATGGCGCAAGATTGACAGTGTGTAAAGCTGGGGTTGCGCTATGAACTTGCCGAGGAAGGACATTCTCATGTCTGCGATCGAGGGAGAAGAGGGTAAAATGTCTCCCTGCAACAAAGGGAGGCAGATCTGATCCCCCCACACCACCAAGAACATTCCTTTAAGTTCAATGGGGTTTACTCCCAAGTAAGAGTGCTGAAGGTTGCAAACTTAAAGCACATCTACTCAGCAGTAAGTCCTGGCTTTCCCAGGTCCTGCGAGGAAACACTGGTCCCCTCTACAAGGATTCGCTTTTGCGCCTGGTTAGGCAATTATGCGCATAATCGCTGAAGCGCATTTACACCTAATACCTCTGCACGAGAGGCGGCGAAGCGCATTAACGGATGACCAAAATGCGCTTTACAAGTAGTTAATGTGCATAAGCGCTTGTTCACATAGTCAAAATGCGCTTTAACGGCCGGAGCAAAATAAAACTTGCTGTTTAATGCACATTCGATAATGCGCATAATCGGAGGGATAGCGCGCCTCTCCGCCCGATTTGCGCTCCGTTCTTGTGGAGGTAAATTTTTTAATGCGCCTTGAAAGAGCTTTAAATGCCTCTTGTAGAGGCAGCCAAAAAAGCACAAGTTAATCTAGGAAAACAAGACTTCTCCTCCCCTCCTTTGCACACCTGCCAGGGAGGGAGGGAGGGAGGGAGATGCTCCCTCGATTCAAACCTTTAAAGGAGCCCCAGGAATCAGCAGGATTTCCCACCTTGCTGCTCCTCTCCTCCCATATAAACAGCTCATATCAATCACGCCAAGAACCAGGAAGCACAACAGCCCTGGGTAAACGACGTGATTTCCCTTAATGTAGAGACGCTCTCAGTCAGATCCAAAAGTCAATGAATCAAGAAGCAAGCCATTAATTAGGATCAAAGCAGGGGGTTGGCTTAACGTTGCCTTTGCCCTGGGGATGCCTCCAAATCTGCGCTGCATCGATTATATGAAGCAGCCGCCGATTCAGAGCCACCCTGGGGCAAAGAGCCGAAGACCCGCAGCAGCCGAACAAGGTCAGCGTGACTCTTCCCGTTTGTTCTCGCTTGGGCACTGCATCAGGGGGCATTCCTGGGTGGAAGGCGACCTCTCATTGGTCACTGGAAGCAGCGAGGGGTGGAGGGGGGCGGGCTTGGCAAGCCTAATAGCTGCCAGAAAGCTTGCGCTGCCTCTCTTCGTGTAAATAACTTGCTGCCATCCTGCAGCAGCAACACCACGGGGTTTGGTGGTGAAGTGGCACCAACTCTGCACTGTGAAGACAGCCCCCAGGAGGCAGGATCCAAGAGTAACCAAGGATTTAGGAAGACATCAGAGTTCCGGAAGAGCAGGCTAATCCACTGAGGATCCACTGGGACAGAAAACCCTCTTATACTCCTTCCTGCCTAGAAGTATCCAATGGGCAGCTTGGGTGGGCGGAGCCAGTCCAGGGCTTGATGATACTTCACAGAGAAGGCTGCCATGTACAGTTCAGCGGTTCATCACACAGGGGAGCTGCACACAGCTCTGGCATTTCCTGACAGTGATGATGAAGAGATTCAGCAGGACATTGCTTGGTGACAGAGGCCAGAAGCTGGCTAGGTCTCCGCAGTTCAAGCCCCATACTTGTATAGTTGCTAGTAGCACCACCATTAGCATGAAGCAATCATCCAGCAGCGGCAGCAGTGGCCAAATAGTATATTCAGCCCCACACCGCTTCCCAAACATGGGGTGAAGAGATGACTGGAAGTGACATCCAGCCTTTTCCTCACTTGGACTTCCATCACACCTAATTTCCCCCTCCCCCCCCAGTTTGCCTCCGCATTTTTTTACCTCTGATGCAGAAGTGCATCACACTTATGATCCCTTTCACCTGTATAGCTGCACTTTCACTCCTTCGCTCGTTCGCTCTTCCGCTCCACTCTGCCCCTCCCCTTCTCTTTCTCCCTCCAGTCAAGTCCTGTCAGATGAGTACTTCAACCAGACCGCCTTTCTGCAGGGCAACAATGGAACGGCCCTTTAGCCTGGCTCTTTGGGAGTATCGAGGGAGTACAATCTTGTCTCTGCAGAGATTCGGGCGTTGTATGGTTTTTTAAAAAAACTTTTGAGCCTGGGATGCAAGGTTTGGGTTTCATATTGAGGCTTGGAGCCGGCTGCTGGGAGAGATCGCTTTTCGCTGCCAGAACCTAATGCAATCCATTCAAGCCCCCAGTTCCTTTAAAACTACATGGAGATTTAGGGCGTGTTAAATGCGCTTAGGGAAAATAATCCAGACTTTAAGCGTCCTAGGAAAGGCTGGGGAAGAGGTGGAGTGTCAGCAGGACAGGCACGGTGTCATGTGAGTACCGTGCTGCAAATCAGCACACCAGGCATGGCGAGAGTGCACTAAATCGCTGGTGTGATGAAGCTCTTGAACTGGCGTCTCCAATGTCAGCGGTGCAGTGAATCCACTCCAGGTTTCAGTCAAAACCAGTCAGAATTCTAAAGGATCTATCCAAGGTGCTAAAAGCCCCACTGCCGTCGGAGTCACCAGCTTCCACTGCCAGAGGCATACCTGTAGTTGCTCTTTGGACTGACAGACGCTACAGGCCCGTCGAAGCTTCCCTGCATCTGTCGCTCCATTAAGTGACAAACCGCAAATGAATGTGTGTGGGGGGGGGGGTGGATGAGTCCCTCCCCTTCCAATGGTGCCCTCCCTACCGCAGCCCCTGCCTTGGGAACAGGGGCTGTTAAAAGCATAAATGAGTGGGGACCCCCTACATACCCAAAAGACAGATTTGAATGCTCGGAAACGTTAGACGGTGAATCCCCCCCCCCCTTCATCTCCTCTTTGTTCATTAATTTTGGCTGATGACCGTCGGAGGGAAGAGCCGAATCAGAAACTCTTTGTTTTCTGGTTATTTAGTGGAACGAGCGATTTCGTCGCTGTGCAAGGATGAGCAAGCCGCAGTCTGGCCGGACGGCTGCCAGAGAGAGGGACGGGGGCGCTCACATGTCTCCCATGACAAGTGCCTCATTATTAATTCATGGTCCAGATCCTCTCCATACATGCTGTTACTAATATTAGGTTTCGGCAGCATAACGGTGTGTGTGTGCGTGTGGCGGTGGCGGCTTTGGGAAGGGAGTGGGGTGGGGGGAAACCGACGGGCCCGTGTTATTTCAGATCATTAAAACAGGGCAGGGTAGGGTGACTAACGAAAAATACTTCTTTAATTGGGATTTGAACAAAATAGAGATCTGGATGGAGAGTTTAGGATATGCTCTTGGGCGGCCAGTATGGAAGCGGCATCGGTAAAACGGAGAGGAGGAGGAGGGTTATGTACGCCGCCTTGGGTTTCTTGGAGGGAAAAAAAAAGCGGGATGTAAATGTAATAAATAAATAAAGCAGTCACGCTCGTGAGTTCTCAATAGAAAGGATTTCTTCCTGATGGAGCAAAACTGGGAGGTGGTTTACACAGGGCAGGGGCTCCTGAGGTGAAGATCCAAGTGAATAGGTCAAAACACCAGTGTGAGAAGGCAATTCACCCCCCCTCCCATGCCAGTGTAGGGGTTAATTCTGGGGTTGGGGGTCCTGGCTTTCAGATGCGGAGTTAGCCCATGTGGCTCCCTAAGGCCTTGCAGATATGCGATTCCACAGCTCGGTGTGGTTGCCACCTTTAGTTTTCAACAATTTTTGCACCTAGGATTGTGTACCTCTGAGCATGAAAAGAGTCTCTTCCCACCTAGCCTTTTTTTTTTAAAGCCTTATTGGTAATTATCACTGGTCTTTTCTTAATCTCTTAAGTTTATTGAAGTTTGTATTTTACTTCTGAAGCTACATTGAGAGGGGTTTTACCCTTAAAAGCAATATATATTGGGTTGGATCCAGGAACTGCCTTCCATTTACGGATGGACTCCACTCATGGAAGATGCCTCCATCTGATTTGGGAGGATCCCCCTCTCTCCTGTACCACATTTCACCCCATTCTGTATAGCATGGAGGGGCTGCCATGGGACCCACTTTAAGTCAGGAAAGAAAGCTGATGGGCAAAGTGCTAATGAACATGTGCAGAGTGTCGTACCTTTGTGAAAGAATTGCTTTCTCACATGTCTGTAGAATGCGCAGGAATGCTGTGGAATCCAGCGTCCTGCGCCTCACCTGGCGTGTGCATGCTGAAGGTGGCAGAAGTTCTGCAAATGACAGCAAACACATCCAGACCAATAGCAAGGATGGCTCAGCTAGAAGTGCCCCTAGTGTTTTAACCAGGCTTGGGATGAGTTTGCTTGTACATTCCGTCAATCTGTCCTAGCTATGACTTTCTGTGCTTCCGTGTCCCTCTCTCTCACATGCAGATAAACGGTTTTCATTGTACAATTCCACTGGATGCCAAGAGCCGGGATGGGCAAATCTGTGAATTTCGGTTTCTCTCAATTTCTCCTTTTTCCACCCTGAAGGTCAGTACGTCCCAAGCTTTCAAGTCCACATGAAAATCCATATGCAGTTTTGTGCACATTTCACCTAATACAGGTATTTCTGTATGCAATTTTGTCCAGACATCCGAAGTGATTTTGTGGGTTCCCGGGTGCGAGGCCAACTGGAGGCCCATCAGACTCCCTGCTCACCCCTGCTCCCCATTTGCCCCTGCTGAACCCAGAGAACTGCTGCCCCTGCCTGCCCTGGGGCCTTACTTGATACGTCCGGCAGCTGTCTGTCCTCGATAAGAGCTGCCATTTTTAAGGAAGATTGCAGCTCTGTTATTTCCTAGATCTGGAAATGGCTGTAAAGGGCCATTTCCAGATCTCGGCCCAATCCGGATTCGGACCGAGGTGGGCCGAATCTGCCCACTTCGGTTCAGGATCCAGATTTGGACTTGAGGCAGTACACAGTTCTACTGCAAACTAACTGCACGGCTATTCCATTGTGCAGTAACTTGATGCATCATCTCATTCTTGTCCATCGGTCATTCAGATGGAAGACTGGGTTCAGATAGGAGGTAATTCGCACAGTGGGGTAGAGGGTCTCACATTACTAATCTCCACCATGTTATTTCAGTCCTGGCCTTTGGTGCGTGCATGAATCAGGGCCATGGCTGAATCTACACATACAGTAGAATGAGGGGGTAGAATGTTGCGCTTGTAGACTGGATGGTGCCATTTCAAGCTGGGGAAGAGAAAACCACTTTAATGCTCCCCTATGTTAAAAACATCCCACAAAATTACATAAAAGCCCTGCCCCATGGGGGGACCCATGGGAATTATTTTTGATAGATACTGGGTCATCTTCCAAAACTTCAGATGGAGTCAGAAAATGATCTGAGTTCTTCTAAATTTGTGGGAGAAGGACCTGGATCATGTGTGAGTTAATCCAAGGTAAGTATAGGAGACTTGCACATCTCTGGTGGTAAGAAATCCAATGATGGTTGTTCATCCTGGCTAGAAAAAGGAAAGGTACGTATAACGATTTCCCCTACAGCTTTTAGAGGCTTCCATGTGGACATTCCTGCTCTTCTTGAGAATGCCAAGCTGTTGGAGAACTCCATCCTCAATTTCCCATCATTGTTGCTCTACGGTAAGTCAAGGCAGGAAATGCAAAGGTATGTGAACCAGGAGGCCATGCTGCCTTACAAATCCCCCTCCACCAATGTAAGCATATCTGCTTCAGCACATCTACAACGGCAATATGCAGAGCATTTCCAGAAATGAAGGATTAATTTTATTGTGCGTTTTCCACAGCAGATCTGGTAACACAATAGAGCACTTCTAAGAGGACCGATTCGTCTCAAGATAATGCATGCTATGCCCTTGCTAAGTTGTTCTGCTTGGAGATAAACCTTGATCCTAATAATCCCCCAACGATTCAACTGATGAAAAAAAAACAGCAATGCATCATCCAGATGGATGGTGCTATTCTTCCTCAGGTTCCTTGGGATAGTCCAAAGGAAAGTAATGGTTTCTACATGTACCTATATATTTTCACTTTTATATTAAACAGATGCCAGGCATGTTTATAATAAGACCACTAAACATTCTTGCTTGAAGTTTTGTTGTAGTTGCTTTTAAATGGCCCAAAGTGGCATATGATGGGCCTTATTTGCATCAAGCTAGCAAAATACGTTAGGCAAAGATAAAATAATAATAATACTTGAGCTATAACATAGTATGGGTGAGGCCCTCCAGATATTGTTGGACTCCAACTCCCATCAGCCAGCATAGCCAATGGTGAGGGATGATGGGACTTGCAGTCCAACATCTGGAGGGCCCCACATTCCCCATCCCTATAATATAGGCCAGAGCTATTATGCCAACCATATTTTAATAAATGACAATGTAAGTGCACCATCGCTTGTGTGGAATATTATATCATTTCACAGATGGGGTGCAGACATTAGGAGCAAAGGTTCTCAGAAAGAACATAAACAACTTATGGATTTTTATGGATACAACATTTTTTATGGACACAGTCACACAGAACTGCTGATCCTCCTTGATGAAAGCTGCAGTCAACATATAACCCAAAGTCGGGAGTTAGTTGCTCATCCCTTTTTGACTGCCTTCCCACCGATTCCACAAATAATAACGGTTTTCACTATAATTCAAAGTCAAGAATTCATTTATTTACATACAGGTTTTTTTTTCAAAAAAGAAAAGAATTAGGCTATCTCCTATGACAATGTACTACAACGTTTTATTTTTAATATCAAAAAAGTCAAGTATAATCAAACAAACATAATTAATTGAAAATTGGAGCAAAATGAAATATGAACGCAAACAGATCTCTGTACACCTTTATAAACAGAAGAGCAGGCCAAAGTACAATCATATGCCAGTAACATACAGTCTGTTAGGGATGTGCACTGGATCGGACCGGATCCACGATCCGAGTCCGGTCCAGTGGGAAATCGGATAAATTATCCGATTTCCGATCCCGCAGCTGGATCGGCCGATCCAATCCGAACCGGTCCGAAAAGGCTCCGAACCGGTTCGGCGGATCGGCGGATCGGCGGGCGCCCACTGGCGCCCACCGCCGCTTCCATTGGTGGGCGCCAGCGGGCGCCCGCCGATGAAAGTGGACAGCGGGGGGGGGAGGAGGGGGGCGCTTACCTTCTCGGCCCGTCCGCTCCCGTCCGGCACTAGCAGCTACTACCAGCGGGCTCCGCGGCCTGCTCCAGGGTGGCGCGCCGGGTGATGTCATCACCCGGCGCGCTACTCTAGAGCAGGCCGTGGAGCCCGCTGGTAGTAGCCGCCGGCGCCGGACGGGAGCGGACGGGCCGAGAAGGTAAGCAGGGGGTGCGTGGAGGGGAGGAGGGGGCGCGCGGAGGGGGGAGGGGGGCCCTTACCTTCCCGGCCCGGCCGCTCCCGTCCGGCGCCGGTGACTACTACTACCAGCAGGCTCCGCGGCCTGCTCTAGAGTAGCGCGCCGGGTGATGACATCACCCGGCGCGCCACCCTGGAGTAGGCCGCGGAGCCCGCTGGTAGTAGTCGCCGGCGCCGGACGGGAGCGGCCGGGCCGGCAAGGTAAGGGCCCCCTCCCCCCCCTCCGCGCGCCCCCTCCTCCCCTCCACGCACCCCCTGCTTACCTTCTCGGCCCGTCCGCTCCCGTCCGGCGCCGGCGGCTACCACCAGCAGGCTCCGCGGCCTGCTCTAGAGTAGCGCGCCGGGTGATGACATCACCCGGCGCGCCACCCTAGAGCAGGCCGCGGAGCCTGCTGGTAGTAGTAGTCGCCAGCGCCGGACGGGAGCGGCCGGGCCGGGAAGGTAAGGGCCCCCCTCCCCCCTCCGCGCACCCCCTCCTCCCCTCCACGCACCCCCTGCTTACCTTCTCGGCCCGTCCGCTCCCGTCCGGCGCCGGCGGCTACTACCAGCGGGCTCCACGGCCTGCTCTAGAGTAGCGCGCCGGGTGATGACATCACC
The DNA here is from genome assembly GCA_029215795.1 of Anniella stebbinsi. Taxonomy (NCBI): domain Eukaryota; kingdom Metazoa; phylum Chordata; class Lepidosauria; order Squamata; family Anniellidae; genus Anniella; species Anniella stebbinsi. The sequence goes on along the minus strand of JARDYH010000002.1, from coordinate 356,260,691 downwards.
AGGGGCGCCACCCTGGAGCAGGCCGCGGAGCCCGCTGGTAGTAGCTGCTAGTGCCGGACGGGAGCGGACGGGCTGAGAAGGTAAGCGCCCTCCTCCTCCCCCCCCCCGTTGTCCACTTTCATCGGCGGGCGCCCGCTGGCGCCCACCAATGGAAGCGGCGGTGGGCGCCAGTGGGCGCCCGCCAATCCGCCGATCCGCCGAACCGGTTCAGAGCCTTTTCGGACCGGTTCGGATTGGATCGGCCGATCCAGCTGCGGGATCGGAAATCGGATAATTTATCCGATTTCCCACTGGACCGGACTCGGATCGTGGATCGGGTCCGATCCAGTGCACATCCCTACTATTTAACGCACATTCGATAATGCGCATAATCTGAGAGAAAATGCGCCTCTACGCCCGATTTGCGCTCCGTTCTTGTAGAGGTAATTTTTTTAATGCGCCTTGAAAGAGCTTTAAATGCCTCTTGTAGAGGCAGCCCCAGTCAAAGTTTAGTTATTGCTCAGAAAGGAAGCCTTCAGCTGTTAAATTAAGCAAAATAACATTTAAATGTCTTTGTACACCTTTAGTTAAGCTAAACCTTTTTCTAGATTTGGTTTTTCTCCACAAACTGTGTGGGGAACCAACTGGTTCATCATCCAATTTTGCCACACAAATTTCAATTGCAATCTCTGAAAGCACATTTTCCCCTTAAAAATGGAAGTTCAAGTGCTTTAGACCTGATGGCATCTCTTGATTGATTTGGTTATGGGAGGCGACAAAGCTGAAACATCATAATTCTTTTATTTTATTTTATGAAAACCTGCCATGGGAATTTCTATTGAAGGGTGGTATAGAAATTTCTATTTAAAATATTAACAACAAAAATATTAATAAAATAACATTTATATCCCACTTTTTTCCTGCTTGTACGGAATCAAGGCAGCATACGTGATCTTTCTCTTTATTTTATCATCACTACAACCCTGTGAGGTAGGTTAGGCAGAGTCTGTGACTGGCCCAAAGTCACCCAGTGAACTTCATGGCAGTGTGGGGACTAGAACCTGGGTCTCCGCAGTCCCAGTCCAGGAATCTAACCACTTCACCACACTGACTTTCTTATTTATTATAAACAAATAAGCTGTACTAGGGTGACCATACGAAAAGCAAGACAGGGCTCCTGTATCTTTAACAGTTGTATTGAAAAGGGAATTTCAGCAGGTGTCATTTGTATGCATGCAGCACCAGGTGAAATTCCCTCTTGACTAGATCCAGAATTTTCTACTTTTAGCTTGCCATGGCTAGGCTTGAGGGGGAAAAAAGATGATTTTAATGGTCCTGCTTCACAGAATGTGATTGACAGCTCTTACAGCAATTTGCTGGCTGATCAGATAGCAGCCTTCTCCCATAACCCTGGTCTCCACATTCTGTTGACCCTAATTGTGAATCGACCTGACCTTTGACCTCCCAAGAAAATGAGACTCAAACATCTTCTGTCTTGTTTTCTTTAAGGGTACAGTACAGGGCCCTGTTGCTTTGAGTGGGCAGTATGGACATAGTGTTTGCAGTTTAAAAAGAAAGATGTTTGAATTAAATGCTTCTCTCATAAACAAATATAAAGCAAAGACCTTTATTGTATGGTTTTTGGAACATTCTTCCAACTTTTCAGCAACCTCAGCAAGGCTGATTTGAATATACTGTGGCATGAGCGTACCATATAAATGGCATGGAAAATGCCACTTCCTGGGTTTAGTCAGACCAGCAGGGCCTTATGGGTAAAGGGCTGGTTTGGTTCTCAGCGGCTCCCATTGAGGTCTATGGAGCAATCCTTTAGAAAAAGCACGCTGAACCTCTTTCAGTGTCAGGGCTGAATTCAGTTCTTGGAGAAGCTTTCGGGGGGCCTAGCCCTCTGGGGACCCCAGGACTGCTAGGCCAGAGGTTCAACATACCCTGCCTTTGACTGCAGTTCATAGGAGCGATGCATAAAGAGGGAATAAAAAGCAAGTGGGAAAAATGGCCTTATTTCAAGTTAAGCAATACTTGGTTTCTTTATTACATGAACTTGATGTATTACTATGGGCAGCAGTGTGAGGTAAGCCAGGATCAAGGAATTGTGGGACAAACTGGTAGTCAGGAATAAAGGACAAATAAGGAGGCATGATTGAGGAGCAAGCCAAGAATTAGGACCAAGCCTGCAGGAACATACTAGAATTTAGGAAGACCATGTTGCTCAACCAAAGCTCAGCTGGAACAGGAAGTCCTTTATACTCCTTTCTGCCCAGAATGATGCAATGGGCTGTGTCTGGGGGTGGGCAGAGCCAGTCTGGAGCCTGATGATACTTAGGGTGACCATATTTGAGAAACCAAAAAAGAGGACAACCTGTGGGGGGAGGTGGGAAAATGGCTATCCGGGGCCTCTGGAAAGCATGCCCCTCCCCCCACGCCACTTTAAAGGTCCCCAACTGGAGTGGAGGAGGGGAAAGTGTGTCATTCCCGCCTCCCACTGCTCCAATTGGGGCCTTTTGTATAATGTATGGGAATGACACACTTTCCCCTTTAAGGCCCTGATTGGAGCAATGGGAGGGAAATGACGTGCCTCCAGAAAGCATGTCATTCCCTCCCACCATGCTAATAGCGGCCTTAAAGGAGAAAGTGGGCCTTTCCGGGACATTATAGAACATTACAGAAAATCCCCCTTGACACCCAGGATAGAACAAAAACCAGGACAAATCCGGGGAAATCTTGACAGGTGACCGTAAAGCTTCAGCAAGGTTGCATCATGTGCCTTAGACCAGATGTGGGGTCTGTTCTCCTAACCTTGTAAATGGTGTGCAAGGTTGCGGTAAAGTTATAGTTCAAAATTATTACAGGCATCAACCATGGCCAAGAATAGAATTACTATAAATGAAATAAATAACAAAAAATGAGTGAATCTGGCCTAATATTAAATGAGGGTGGCCAGGTGTCCTACTTCATAGTAGACAGTCCTCTATTTTGGAGCTCTGGCAGAGGAGAGTCCTGTATTCTAATTGAAGAGGTGTCCAGTCCACATCTCATTTAAATTCAAAAGAACCATAATAAGGGAGAGACCAAAAGGTCTTGAAGTTTTAATTTATTTATTGACAACATTTCTATACTGCTCAATGTCTAAAAAAAGATTCCAGAAAGGTGAACAGAGGTATAAACAGTAAAAGGAAAGAAGATTAAAAAAGCAAATTAAAATTGTTCAATTTAAAATAAAGGACCAGGAAAAAAAAAACTGGCTTGTCAATTGGGGAAGGCTTCTTGAAAAATAGTTGTTTTCAGTAGGCACCGGAAGCAGCCTAGTGTTGGCACCTGCCTGACATTCTGGGGCAGGGAGTTCCACAGAGAAGGGGCCACTACACTAAAGACTCTTCATCAACAGTTTAGCTCCTGGACATATGTACATACCTACATATATAAATTTGCATATGTACATATTATGCGAATTGGTGTCCTCTTCCTCCGCCCTTTTGGTGATGTGTTTCCTCTTTGTTTTGTATAAATGGCTACCTATGATATCTCTTTCAAAAGCTTTCCAGGCATTCTTCATGTGCGTTTGTAGTTCCTCACTGAAGGCCAAGGAGTGTTGTCAGCGTGGCAACACCCTTTTCCAAACCATTGTTTTACGAAATCTTCTGACTTAAAAATGTGAAGTGTAAGAGGGCAGGTCAAGTTGTTGTCCATTGGACTCCATGTTGTTTCTAGGGGGCAGGGGGCAAAGTCCACCCTGTATTCCAGATACCGATGCCACAAGGAGAAGGAGCCAGGTGCTGCCCTCACCCAAGTGGTGCCTCTGAATCCACCTGTTTACACTTTCTCCCTCATGAATGAATGGCTACAATTCACTCATATGGGGAAAAGGACAGAGGGAAACATTGCAGTGGTGGAAGCAAATGGGTTAATACGACTTGTCTGCTGCCACCTTTTATCTGTGCCTGCTGCTTCCAATAGCACATCAAGCCCTGCCTCCATGAAGAGACACAGGATTAGGGCTTGCATCAAAGGCCAGCATCTTCTGGCACCTCCTAAGGCCCACTGAATAGCAGGGCCCCCACTGCTGACCTCCGCTGGTTGCTCATTCACCCAACGCTGCTTCTAAGGCCTGGTCTACACATGCAGTAGAATAAGTTGGGAATGAGGTGGAATAGATGTTTCTACTTCAGAACACAAGTGTAGAATCGTGTTTTAATGCCTTTCTTTCTTTCTTTCTTTCTTTCTTTCTTTCTTTCTTTTAAAAAAGCTCCCTACATAGAGTAAGATAGCATACCAGGGAGAATGTTTGGACATTCATTCTGGTGCTAATGTTCTACTTTCTGGAGTTTGTTTTTTTCTCTCCTCTAAAACAGTATTGGGGAACATTAAAAAAACACAACTGACACCCAACTCAGGCCGGCCCTACCATTAAGCAGAATGAAGCAGTTGCCTCAGGTGGCATATTCTAGGAGATGGCAACAAGGTGTTGAAAGAGAGAGCTTTCCTAAGTTAGTTTGATAGCTTCAGGTGCAGTGGAAGATGCAGTGGAGGATGCTGCTGCATAATCAGTATTATTATTATTGTTATTATTATTATTATTTACATTTTTATACCACCCCATAGCTGAAGCTCTCTGGGAGCCTATCTACACTACTGCTTTAAACCGGTTTATAACCGGTTTAAAACTGTTATAAATCGGTTTAGAGCAGTAGTGTAGATAGGCTCTTAGTGGTATACAAAGAAGGCGTATTTATCTGCCAGTCCAGTCAGCTTTTGTACATGGAAAGGCAGAGGTTGCCATCTTGAAATTTGACTCAAGAAGCAAAATGTCTTAGGCAGGCCCTGCCTAAGTGGTATCATTCACGATTCAGTCTTTATTGCCATAATGAACAACTCTCTATTAACTATAGTAAGACAAAAATAATGGTTTTTGGTTAGTCAAGCCGGATCTATAACTGGAAAGTGGATGGAAATAATATAGAACAGGTCCCTTCCTTTAAATATCTGGGGGTTATATTCCAGCAACGAGGAACTTGGTCTCTCCAAATAAAAACTAATGCCCTGCTGGCAGATAAAACGTTAAACGGATTACTCAGGTTTTATCGAACAAAAGGGGGTAATCTAGTGAAACCAGCCTTAGAACTATACAGGAGTAGAGTCATGCCACAGTTGCTCTATGGAGCCTTATTGTGGGCGATGTCTAATTTAGATCCAATAGAAAAGGCTCAAAATAATTGTTTACGTAGACTGCTATACGTGCCAGCCTCAACTAAGCTGGTAACAATTAGGGCAGAATTGGGAGTATTGTCAATAAAAGTAGAAGCCCTTAAAATAGCTTTATACTTTTGGTTAAAAGTGACATTCAAAAGGTCATCTGAGTTAGTTCTTTTGGCATTTGAGGAAATGGATTCCACCTCTTGGAAACAAAAGATTTCTAACATCATCTCTAGGATGGGTTTCTCTACGCCCGTTCTAACATCTATGGGTTATGATAGAGCCAAGCAAGTTTTGATGGAGCGTCTTAAAGATATAGAACTGCAATCTCAACTGGCCGAAATTACAAGTTGTGCATCAAATAAGTTGTATATGCATTTAGCCATTCCCCCTTTCTCCCTCTCAAAATATCTGATAGATTTACCCTCAAGAAGGTTGAGAGTGGCGTTTTCTTGGGCACGGTTAAATGTTCTTCCGGTGGCAGATCACATGGGTTGCCTTCAAGGTATCCCAAAGGACGCTAGAGGTTGTCATTGCAATCACCTGATACTGGAGGACGCTGCCCATTTTATTTTAACTTGTGAAAGTTACTCAGATATTAGGAAAATTTATATTCTCCCATTGTTGACACAACTGACTGGAAGAACAATTGCTGAAAAGTTGTGTTTTTTACTGCGTGATTTTAGTAAATATGTAACTTTTAGAACAGCGACATTTCTGGTTTTGGCCATGCATGTGAGAGTAAATAGTGTTGACTCTAGGGATGTAATTTCATGTATATGAGAAGTGTATAAATGGCTGGTGGCTATATATAATAAAATTTACTGACTGACTGACATTTTTTTCTTTCTGTACTTTCATGGCCCTAATCCCATTTGTTCCAAATTTACATGGACCTGAAACAGATAAACTGGATTCACCTCTTCTTAGAGTTCAGTGCTGTGGCTGACACTCCAGTAAAATGAAAGAGATGCTTTATATATTTCTCACAGACGAAGCTGCCATTTCCCATTTCCCTGCAATTGCTTAATTGCCTTGATGAACCAGGTCATCAGCAGGGAAAGACTGAAAATAATTGTCCTGTCCATTTTGCTGTGTGTGTATGTGTGTGTGTGTGTGTGTGTGTGTTGGGGTGGGTGGGTAATAATTCATAGGAGAACTATTGGTTTAAAGCTTTCTTCTGCATCCCTCTTGAAGTTTGCCAACGGGACTGCACTTGTTGTTTTCAGTAATATGTGCCTTGAGCTTATTTTAATCTTGCCGTGCTGGTAATGGGTGCTGGTCATGTTTTATCTTGCATGCAAAGTAAATTGTTAGTCAGATGTGCTGAGCCATTGGGTTAGTCTACCGTGGTTATGGCTTGGTTTTTCTTTACCCTGTAATCCTACTTAATATTTCTATGATTTACTTATAAGATGGAATATAATAATGCCCTCACACACGCATAAGCTAAACTATTTCCTGTCACCCATTGCAAACAGTTTAAAGCATTAGTGTGTGCATTAGGCTTTGTTTGGCAGCATTGTGGGCATATGGGTGGCTCAAAATACATCTTGATATGATAAGGTATCAACAGCATCACTGCTCTAGGCCTTGTTTATATAGCCAAGGTTTGGTTGAAATCATGGGAGAGAAATTCCAGTTTATACAAATGAGGATTTCCAAGATTTTCAACTATCCCTACAGAAATACTAAATGCTTCAGTCTTTGAAACTTCAGTAGTTATTGTCTGCAAGACATCTGGGTCCCATTTGGCTCAACTACTGAGAAATTATGGAATCTTCACAAACATTCCTATTTTCAGGAATCTAAAAACTATCAGTTCACGAGACCTAGGGAAAATGAGGCTGTATTGGTGGTGGTGGGAAGGAGTTCATCAAAGAAGTTACGTTAGCATGATCAAGGTATTGGTTTACCGATAGCCTCTTTGTGTGAATGTTGTATTTGCATGAGAGTGGTATATGAATACTATATACCAGCATTGTGGCTACATGAGTATTGCGTGTGAGTAGTGCAAAAGTGTATGCAAAAGTGTAGTGTCATGTGTGAGTGAATAAAGAAGAAAGGACACAGAGACAGTATTACACCCAAAAACACACAGCCACAAATGCATGTGAATATGTACTTGTTAAACTCAGAACTGGAAACCAGGTAATCAATGTCTAATTGGTAATCATGGCCTAGTTCATGTGTAATGCTAAATTATGGGTTAGCACAGGATTGGGGAAGGTGTGGGCCTCCATATGTTGTTTGACTGCAACAATGCCAGCTAGGGCTGATGGGAATTGCAATCCACCAACATCTGGAGGGCGACACATCCCCTCCATCCCTGGTTTTTAGCATTATCTGTACAAGTCCAGATGGCCCTTCTCCTCCGGTGCAGTTGCACAGAGGAAATAGGAACCTTTTGCTTCTCTTTTTAATGGACCACGATTACTTGTTATATCCAAACCTGAGCAAGCTGTGGTTAATCTTAACTATGGTGTCGGGAAATAATAAGCCAACTTCAAACTGAGGTTTTATGATCCTGGCTTGTTACCCTGAACCAGTGGCAAACAACATTTTTAGGGACCTTTGATTAAATTTGTCAATTTGAGAAACTGTCCTGGCCATCATCGCAAAATGGCTGCCATGGGAGGCGTGGCTAATCACAAAGAACAAGTAACCTGGCCAAAAGACTGAGCATAAGGCAGAAGTGAGGTCTGGGCCCCAACACACTAAACAACTCCTTTGAACTCACAGTTTTCAGTGCCAACAGAAACCTATTTATTTCTCTCTCCCACCCTCTGCCAGCCAACACATCCCCCATATCTCTTTTTCTCTCTCACTCTAGATCACAACTCATAGATCTCTCTCTCTCTCTCTCTCACACACACACACACACACACACACACGCACACGCATCCCCAACCAACCATATTCTCATAGGTCCATTTTTTAGCCCAAAAGGTTTCCTGGGAAATGACGATCGCAGCGGCTGGAGCCCTTATTTTGCTTTGAAATGGTCCCACCTGCCAGTAAGAAAATGTGTAAATGCCTTTGTTGTTTTAACAGTGGGAAGGTTAGGTTATCTTGTGGGCACCAAGAAAGGTGTCCAGGAGCATATTTATTTATTTATTGCATTTTTATACTGCCCAATAGCTGAAGCTCCCTGGGTGGTTCACAAAAATTAAAACCATAACAATTATTCAAAATATAAAACAACAACAGTATAAAAACATAGTATATAAGAACACAAGCAGGATAAAACCAAGCAGCAATATAGATTTAAAATACAAAGTTAAAACAGCAAAGTTAAAAATTAGGCTAATAAGCTGCTAAAATACTCAGAAAATAAAAAGGTCTTCACCTGGCATCTAAGAGTATAAGTAGGTGCCAGGCGAACCTCTCTAGGGAGCTCATTCCACAGCCGGGGTGCCACAGCAGAGAAGGCCCTCCTCCTGGTAGCCACCTGCCTCACTTGCTTTGGCAGGGGCTCACGGAGAAGGACCCCTGAAGATGATCTTAGGGTCCGGGCAGGTACATATGGGCACCATGTTGTGCAACAGTGAATCAGGTGGAAGGCCAAACTCCCAGCTGGGGAGTGCCTATAGAGCAGGAAATCTCAAGAGGGACTAGGGCAGGATCTACACTACTGCTTTAAAATGGTTTAAAACAGTTTATAACAGTAGTGACAGCTGTTGGAGCCCAGGACATACTCCATATACAGTTTTCAAAACGTTTTCAAAGTATTGTATCCTGCTTGGTGTAGATCGGTCTGTAGGAGACAACTCAAGAGGTTTTACTACTACCCCAGAGCCAAATCTGGTCCTTCTGGGGTCCCAAGCCAGCCTGTCAGGATTGCTCAGATGGCCTTTTCCCAATCACATCCCCTTTTCCCCTGAGCACTGACTGGTGGTGTTCCAGCTTTTGCATCCCACTCCCACTCCCCAATTCTAAAAGATTGAAGTGCCTTTCCTAAGTCTTAGGGCGGATCTACACACGAGTTTTTTGACATATAAGGGTTATGAAAACTCTTTGGGCCACATGACGCACTCCCTATAACGTTGTATATCTGAGGTTTTTTAAAACTCCCTTCAGTTATATACAACGGTTTCACTTTTAATACATCGTTTTAAGTAAAAGAATGTGTCCTTCCTTACCGTTTCTGATTCATGGGGGCAATGCTTCCTTTACTGGTGCCCAAATGCTGAGCAGTTGATTGGTGGGGAAGAAACAGGAAGTGGACCAGTGAATTACAACACCCACAATTCTTAGCCCTATACTCGCTAGGGAATGACAGAGGAACTAAGAAGGAAGTGTGTAACTGAACTACAACCCCCACAATGCCTTGCCCTAAATTCATTGAAAACGAAAGAGAAAGAGACAGGGCAGAATAGTGTGTGACCGCACACACCGCTTTAAAGGCTGAAGACTGTTCTCCTGTAACGTGAGTACTCAGTAATGTGGCCTAAGACGTTTTAGAACGCACCTATTTGGAACGTTTTAAAATACAATTTAAAACGTTCCAAAGGACTGTGTGGATTCCCCCTTAGCTAGCAGGAAGAGGTTTAAGGTAAAATATGATTATATGTTGGGTATGTTAGCTTTGAGCCTTTGGCCTCCCCCACCACTGGAATGTAGGGTGACCACATGGGAAGGAGGACAGGGCTCCTGTATCTTTGACAGTTGAGTAGAAAGGGAATTTCAGCAGGTGTAATTAATAAGGGAGCCCTGCCCTCTGTTGTACCTGGTCACTCTAGTATAGCTCCTGCAGCTTTAACTGTTGTGACAAAGTAGGAATTCCACCAGGTGCTGCATGCATACAAAGGACACTTGCTGAAATTCCCAGGAGCCCAGTCCTCCTTTCCATATGGTCACCATACTGGAATGCAGCCCCCAAGAACCTCTCTGAAACGGAATTTGGTCCTTGGGCTGAAAGAGGTTCCGCACCCCTGTTTTACTGGGTAAAGGAATTTATAATGCAAAGAGTTATTATCTGAAACACGTTGGGTTTTTCTCAATAAAAACTATTAACTAGCATCTGGGGAAATTTTAAACTCTGGATTTCCCCAGCCAGTCAGCTCACCGGTTTTGCTTTTTTGTTTTGGTGCTATATTCATATTATTTTCTTCCCCAGGGACAGGAAGGGCAATGTTAGAGGACAATCAACATTTGATGGTAGAGGGAGGAGCACGCAGAATTGCGTTGGATTTATAGGATGTCCAAATAGAATAATGCTAATCAGCACACAACTACTAGAACATTAAACAATATCCAAAGAATGGTGGCAAATTAATGTTTTATATTACATATTAATTATAATTCAAGTGTGGAATATTTAACAGAAAATAAGCAAGTGGTCAAATGACAAAAAAACAATGCAAAAGATATGACAACCTAGCAAACAGGATTTACAACAACAAAAAGCTAACTTAATAATTGCAGTAATTAAATAAAGTGCACTCAATAGTTGCAATATCTGTACAAGGGGCTACAGGCCGCTGGCTTCTTATGCCTGTTTCACAACTGCTTCTTCAGACTAATATCACTGCAAAACATAATTGGAAAAATGAAACTGCACCTTTAACTGTTGTGATGAAGAGGGAATATCACCAGGAACTAATTGCATACAAATGACACTGGCTGAAATTCCCTTTTCTCTACAACTGTTAAAGTTACATGAGCCCTGACCTGGATTTTATCTGGTCAGCCTACAGTAAAATGTTTTCTAGGTATGGGAAACGAACCTTTTATTTACGGTTCCCAACAACTTAAATTGTGGTGGATGGATCCACTGAAGTGGACTGTAGTCCACGAAAAACAGTGAGATATAAATGTAATAATAAATAAATAATGCCAGGAAAAAAATGGTGCCGTTTTTTTACTTTTGCCTGGAATAGGATAACCATATGGGAAGATGGGCAGGGCTCCTGTATCGTTTAACAGTTGCATAGAAAAGGGGATTTTAACAGGTGTCATTTGTATGCACGCAGCACCTGGTGAAAATCCTTCTTCATCACAACATTTAAGGCTTCCGGAGCCCTGCCCTCATTAGCTAGAGTGATCAGATACAAAAGATGGCAGGGCTCCTGCAGCTTTAACTGTTGTGATGGAGAGGGAATTTCACCAGGTGCTGCATGCATACAAATGACCCCTGTTGAAATTCCCTTTTCTATGCAACTGTTAAAAGACACAGGAACCCCATCCTCCTTTCCATATGGTCACCCTTGCCTGGAACAGACTATGATGGCTACCCCTCTGGAAACAGAGAAATATAGTTTTGTCTGCTTTCTTAAATGGAAGCCTAAAAATATAAACAGAAGCAAGAGTGAAGTTATCAGATTGGGAGATGGCAGATAACAGACCCCAACATTTATGGAGGAATGAAACCTTTTATTGAATACAGGAAAAATCAAAATAGTAAACGAAATTATTACATATTCTTGTTTTGCTACTTTTTAAGCCATTGGCATTAGAAGGTATGTGAAACTTGGTCTGACGTACTATTTAACCTATTTAGTCTATTTGATAATTAACTCATCCTTAAGTGTTTATATGTGGCATTATGCTGGGTGTTTTTGATGAGTAATTGATATAATTGAATGTGTATATTGATTGTTATGCGTTAATAAAAATTAATTAATATTGCCAGAAAAATATTGTGCAGGAAGACTTTTTGTTGCTTGCTGGAACAGACTAACACAGCTACCCTTCTGGAAAGGGAAAAATTGAGATATTTGTCTGTTGTCTAAAATGGAAGCATACAAATGTAGAAGCAACACAAGTATCCAAATGAGAGTCTGTTTTATCAAACTGCACCAGAACTGATGAAAACAGCACATGGTGTGACAGATAGAGAGTGGGGAGAGGCACCTTTGTGACATCAACAGCCAGTAAGTAGACCAATGCTGTCTCTCTCTTTTTCTGCCCACTCCCCTATTTGCATATTTGAACATTCTGGGCTCAGAAAGACCTGCTGCTCATTGCAACTATTTTCACCATTTGGTGGCTTTTCCTCTATTAATACAATATTCCCTTTTAACACCAGGACTTAACTCCTGCATGAGCTTTATTTGAGAACTGCAAACCAGGTGCCCCTTGGGTGTCTTGCTTTGGCTGCCTTTCCCATCTGTTTTTACCTGCCTCCCATTTCTGAATAATTTATTTCTGCCATCTGCATAAATTGAGCAGCTGGCCTAAGGGCAACTTATTCACCTTAATTATTTAGTGCCAAACCCTCCCACAAAACCCACAGAACCTCTTCGAGCTATATTCTCTATATTCAGCTAATGTAATGGTTTGACAGACATCCCTCAATGGAAGAAAAATGGCTTCCATTTGGGGTGGCCAGTACTTAAGGCTGGATCTAGATAAAGAGTTAGACATACGAAGTGGATCCATTGAAATCAGATAGTCTGGATCCATCCCTTACAGTTGCGCAATCCTGTAATTTACATTCAGAAATGGGACAATATTGTTTGGGTCCAAAAAACCCTTTGACAATAGAGGATTTCTGACCTTCTTAAGAAATCTGGTTCTCTTAGTAGAACACATTCAAGGCTAGTGTGACCATATGGAAAGGAGGACAGGGCTCCTGTATCTTTAACAGATGTATAGAAAAGGGAATTTCAGCAGGTGTCATTTGTAGGCACGCAGCACCTGTTGAAATTCCCTTTTCTATGCAACCGTTAAAGATACAGGAGCCCTGTTCTCCTTTCCATATGGTCACCCTGTTCAAGGCCTCAGCAAGAGTGGTGTTGAGGAGGCTGGAAAATGGCCCAATAATTTTGTATATACCACTCCTCCCAACCATTCAGTTTCTTACAGCTGGTTCTGATATTTTCCTGGCTCATTTTCCTCTTTTAGGGCATCATTCCCAGAGAATTGTCTGGGAGTATCTATCCTAAGTAGCTTTGGACCTGATCGGTGCCTGGATGGACGACTGCTTGGAGCAGCCACTAGCAGTAGCACTATTACTATTAGTAGTACTAGTGTTACTTCTACAATGTTAATCCACAAGAACAAAACCTCCATCATGTCAGTTGCGGCAGCCCTTGTGATCTGTAGTGATCAAAAGTGCACCTCTGAAATCACACTACATTCTGTAGCTGACACCTGTGACCTGCTGGAATGAAAGCTGATTGGTTAAGCCTGAACAGTAGGGTATCCTTCATCATAGCCTCAATGCTGTGGTTACCTTTGTATACAAAACTCCAAAACCAGGCCTCCCAAACACCATCACCTGAGTGTCACAGCTTTATGTAGGCTGACCAGATAAAATCCAGGTCAGGGCTCATGTAACTTTAACAGTTGTAGAGAAAAGGGAATTTCTGCCAGTGTCATTTGTATGCAATTAGTTCCTGGTGATATTCCCTCTGCATCACAACAGTTAAAGGCGCAGGCACTATACTAGAGTGACCATATACAAAAGAAGGCAGGGCCCCTGCAACTTTAACTGTTGTGATGAAGAAGGAATTTCACCAGGAACTAACTGCATGCAAATGACACTGGCTGAAATTCCCTTTTCTCTACAACTGTTAAAGTTACATGAGCCCTGACCTGGATTTTATCTGGTCACCCTAGCTTAATGTCACTACTATTGGTAGTCGTACTGGTATCAGAATACTGCAAAGGAGTAGGGCGCCGCATGTGTAGCTTTATCATTTCTGTTGAGCAGGGGTGTTTAATGATATGGCCCCCATATCACTCTAATGATATGGGCCCCAGGCCCGTAGGCCACAAATCTACATATACTAATTTATATCTATATGTCCACATTTAGAGGGAAAAAAGATACGAGGATTTATTTAAATTTCACAGGAGGCAAAGCCAGTGAATCAATTTCTCATCCAAATACTCACAAATAAATTCTTCAGTTAATTGGCAGCCTGCACTTGATCATCCCAAACCAATAGAAAAAGCCCCCTCCCCAAGCTTAGTTGCCATTTAAAGGAAGATTTTTCAGGAGGTCTTGCAGCATGTGGGGAGGGGGAGAGTTAACACTTCCCTCTCCAGCTGCAGTTCCCCCTGGAAAATTGTCCCCTGCATGACACTTCAGCTGAGACACAGAAAAAACAACTTCTGTTAGCGCTAATGGACACTCAGGACCTTGAAATATTGGTACAGGGCCCCAGGGAACAGAGCCTCGCCACACCAATGCTATATAGCATTTTAAAATCCCAAAGTGCTTTACCCTCTTTATTATTTTGCCTTTGCAGTAACTCTGCAAGGTAGCTCACTGAGTTCTACAGATGGGGAATTCAGGCTGCAAAATCCTATATATGCTTTCAATGGGACTTACTTCTGGGTAGACCAGCACAGGATTGCACTGAGAGACAACGACTTGCCCAAGGCTGCAGGAAGGAATCCAATACCAGCGGTGGTACTTGAACCCAGCTCTTCCAAATTCAGTTCCAACGGCCTATGCATTTGATCACAGTCTTACTGAGAATATAACCATTTCATAGTTCATGGCTTGTGCTGTAGCTAAACTACCACCCTTCCTTTGAGGGTACTTCTTCTACCGTGTCAGGTTTTTGCTTTCTGTTTATTATTCCCCGAGGACTAAATACTGTGGCTTTCAAGCAGGCCTCTGTACGTTTGCAGGTGAGTGAGCGAGAGAACACGACCGAGCGGTCATAATCTAATCGTGCCATTTTGGCTTTCTGCCTTTTATTTTTACAAGGAGGGGAAGGGGGGGGGGAACCAACATGGTTCAACTCGTATCCCCGTTGGAGTTTCCTTTCCTGTGCTCAGTGCGTCTAGCCAGAAATGTAAGAGTGACAGGATGATAAAATGTTGATGCCAAGTTCTCTTGCCCATTCAAAGACCCTCCCTCAGGTATCAGGTGCCTGGACTTTACTTTGAGGTCAACCAGACACCTCCCCTGAGGCTTACCTGGGCTGAAGGATATATCAACTCAAAAATTCTCTCAGGTAAAGCAGCTGTTATCTGAGCTAGGATCAAAGTGCTTCTCTGTGCTCCAGAATATATATATATATATATATATATATATATATATATACACACACACATACACACACACACACACACACACACACACACCTTCCAATTTGATCTTCTTTCTCCATAATTCAAATGAATGTTGAATGAATCTCAGGGGGAAACAGTTGTTTTGCTGAGGAACCAGCTGGCAGAAATATTGTGTGGTGAAATTTTAGTTTTCTTATAAAGCCAACCCCCGCCCCCCCCCCCAACCACTGACTAATACGAATTAAAGATAGAAGCTATTCCACTACAAAAAACTTACATTTTGTAAGCAGCAGTAGTTGGTTTAAGAACTTTAACCAGAATTTCAAATGTGTTTCTAGGATTATATAAACATACATGGAGTGGATCGTTGTCCTTAAAAGAAAGGCTGGAGATAGTTTTAAAATTGTGATTATATTGAAATGTATAACCCTCTTTCTGACGGCTGGTCCATAAAGCAACTTAAAACATTTCAGTGTGTGTGTGTGTGTGTATGTGTGTTTCTACTAGCAGGGACATGAAACTTTGAAGGAAACCAAAAAGAGTTACTTGTGTTACAAGGCAAACAAATGATTCTACCGCGCAATGTACATTTTACCGAGGATGTTGCGATAGCCACTGGCAGGAAAACCTATTATCAACAGACTAGATAAATTCATGCGTGGCACAATAGTCAGAAATACAATCTCTTTCTTCAGAGGCTGCATACCATGTGCCAGGGGTCTCCAACCTTTTTGGCTTCGGGGGCACACTATGAATTTTTAAGAAGTGTCATGGGTGCTATCGCAGAATAGCTGCCATGAGGGTTACCATTCACAAAATAGCTGCTCTGGTGAACACGGCCAGTCACAAAACACCCATTTCACAGAAAGGCAGCCTGGTGAGGCTGAAAAACAAGTAATTTGCCTGAGCGCTTGAATGCAAAGCAAAGGTAGCTCCAAAACATAAACCCGCAACCATAATGCCTTATCATTATTTATTTTAGAATATTTATACACTGCTTCCCATTTTTTAAAAAAATCCCAAAGTGGTTTACAGGAGATTATGTCGATTTTGTCATAATCTGTATATGAAAAGTGTCTTTCCTTTAAGTAAACACTGGAATCCAGCAGTGGTGGAGAGGGGGGGGGCTACTACAATGCGAGATGGCTTGCATTCCCCCCTTGACTTGTGCCACCAATGATGGTAATAATGGAATAATGAAATCCTGTTGAATTGATGCTGATATAAGTCCTTGGATAGCTCCTTTAGAGTTCTGACTGAAACCCGGAGCGGATTCACTGCCTCAGTGACATTGGAGCAACCATTCTCCACTGGCTGATATGGGTTAACCAAGTAAGAACATAAGAAGATCCGCTGTAGATCAGACCAAAGGCCTAACTTATCTATTAGCCCAGCATTCTGTACCCACAGTAGCCAACCGGATGCCTAATGGAAGCCCACAAGCAGGTCACGAGTTCAATGGCATCCTTCTGCTCTCGTTCTCAGCACCTGGTACTGAGAGAATTCTATCCTGGTTCACACGATCACCCTGCCTTAAACACCCCTCGCCCCATGCGTATCAGTTTACACTTGCTAACGTTGAACTGCAGTTGCCGTTTTAATACTTGTTCCCCCAGTTTGGAGAGATCCTTTTGGAGCATTTAGCAATCCGTTTTTGGTTTAACCACCCTAATTTGTTGCCATCAGCAAATCTGGCCGCCTTATTTGTTCACCACTAAGTCTAGATCATTTATGAACAAGTGAAAAAATACTCGTCACAATGGAGGTCCATTTATGTCATGCATGTATGTGCTGTTGTAATTGTTCTTGAACAAAGTTTGGAGAAGAACGACATGAAATTAGATTATTTGGATTGTTATTCTGACGGTTTGACATGAGTTCCGTTTAATATTTTCTCCCCTGTTGCAAAACTACAGTTATGTTATGCCAGTTGGGATTAATATGGCAACATGAAAGGGTTTCAGGTAGTATCATTTTCCATGGTTGTTGCACTTATTGATGTGAGGAACTGAGTTGTACTGCACTGCAAGTCAATTCTTGCCAGGATAGTGGAGAGCAAGGTCATGTCTATATAGGAGCACAGGTAGTTAACTATATTCTTGAGAATTTTTTCTACACAAGCCTGTTAATTGCTGTAGTTACTTCGGTTTTGTCACAAAATTAAGATCCGAGCTCTATACAAAGTGCTCTTTGTTTCCTGCTTTCCCACTACATAACCTCTGGGCGGTGTTGCGCTATAGCCAAACAGTGCAAATACACAAATAGGAAAATCACTTTTCTTTCACTTTCAGAAATAATACCCATTTTCCCCACGCCACAAAAACCCAGGAAAGTGCTCATAAAAAACAGAAGTGAAACTTGAGGATCGCGACGTTGTCTAAAGAACCTGTAAACAACTGTGAGTAAGGAATCACAAGTGCACAATAAATGCCTCATGTGGAAAAGCTTTTATTCAGTATAACTGCATTGTACCCTTCCTCCAAAGAGTTCAGAGTGCCACCTTTAGTTTCTTCAGAATCCTTGTGAGGCCCTCAAAGCAGGGACGTTATAACTTGCCCCAGGCAATGTAATGCACTTCCTTGTTGCAAGGGGGACTGAGTGTGAGTTTCAACCCCCCCAATCCACTCCAGCATGACACCAGCATTTATCAGGTAGGTTTATAGGGAGGGGCTGTAGAGCACATGATTTGCATGCAAAAGGTCCACGTTCAATCCTCAGCATCTTCTGTCTGAAACCTCGGAGAGCCACTGCCAGTCAGTTATAGACCAGAGGTGGGCAACACATGGCCCATAGGTGCTAGCCATTTTTGCTGCCCCTGTTCGTAATTGTGATGACAGCAGAAACACTTCCAATTTGGGGGGGGGGAGGGGAATAAGGTGCATGGGGATTTTGCACCTTGTTTGGAAGTAGAATTGTGTCTCCAACCCCCAAACATTGCCCACCTGTCGTGTAGACAGTACGGAGATAGATGGATCAATGACTGACTTGGTATTGTTGGATAGTAGGAACAACTCTGCATGCTTCCAGACACGAGGGGCGATAGAGAAGGTCCTGTAGCTTGATCAGTTCCTATTCCCTGCTTCCTTGTTCCTCTGCCTCTGCAATGAGAAAACGCCATGCACTTGCTCTAGAAAATAAGCAAGTAACCATATCTCGTGCATTTGTTCACTTACACTCACATATCCAGCTTAAATAGGCTGACCAGATAAAATCCAGGTCAGGGCTCATGTAACTTTAACAGTTGTAGAGAAAAGGGAATTTCAGCCAGTGTCATTTGTATGCAATTAGTTCCTGGTGGAATTCCCTCTTCATCACAACAGTTAAAGTTGCAGGCACTATACTAGAGTGACCATATACAAAAGAAGGCAGGGCCCCTGCACCTTTAACTGTTGTGATGAAGAGGGAATATCACCAGGAACTAATTGCATACAAATGACACTGGCTGAAATTCCCTTTTCTCTACAACTGTTAAAGTGACATGAGCCCTGACCTGGATTTTATCTGGTCACCCTAGCTTAAAATGAACAGTACGGATTAATCCAAAGCATATCAATCAGTAAAACACAGGATGAAAGAAACATGTCTCAAGATGTTATTTTTAAAAGGAAATAGCAACACTAATAATGATGGAGCCACATTTCATTTCATTTCATTCATGTAGACTTTCAGGGAGGGCAAATTCCATATGTATGAAGCCACAACCAAAAAAGCCCTGCACCTTGCACTTAACCTTGAACCTTTTCAGTGATGGACAGGGCCCCAGATATTCACCTGGGCTGGGCCCAGAAACAACCAGGCAGACAGCGTAACAGAATGGGTGTAATATGTTACCTTTGCTTGTTGTCCACAACCAAACTCACTGCCACTTTCTGTACCAATCCCAGTTTCCAAACCGCCTTTAAACGCAGCCCCATGTGAACAGATTTTAGTAATCCAGCCTGGATGTAAGCATGTGTCACTGAGGCAAGGTCTGCTTTCTCTAGATAGGGTTGCAACTGGCAAAGTAGCCAAAGCTGGTAAAAGGTAGTCCTGGCCACGAATGCCACTTGCATCTCCACTGAGAACACCAAAACTTTCAATTTCAGCATCTCATTTTTCTAATCTTCAATTCGGTTCGTCTTGAACTATGAGCATTTCTCCAGTCTTAAATTCAATTTGTCCTGGATACTTTTAACTGCATGAAAATTCCTAAGCATTTTTGTGTGCATTTCTCCTAATACATGCCTTTTTGTATTCCTTTCGCCAGAATAGACACGCTTCTGGTGTGCATTTTTATTGGAGACCTCCATTCCAAAATTCGGAGAAGTGCAGACTTTGCTGGATAACTGAGGTTCGTTTTGCATAGTGGTTTGAAAGTGCAAAGCCCAGAGACCTTGAAGGCAAAGTTGCAGCTAGGCAATTTTAGACCTTCGGCTTGATGGAGGCGCCCCCTTTAGATGGCCGTGTCTTGTACTCCAGTTGTGGAGCACACTGTCATGTGCATGCCTGTTCCCTCTGGCATTCACAAGTGCCGGCAAACTGACATGAGACACTCTTTCAAAATGCATCATTACGGGGAACCTGTGCCCCATCTACCAAACAGGGTCCAGACCCACAGCCCCTGCGGGGCTTTCCCCGTATGTAGACAGCCCCCGTCTAGTCCAGCATTCTATTCACACAGTGGCCAAACAGCGGCCCACAGGAAACCCACAAGCAGGATATGGGCACTACAGCACCCTCTCACCCATGTTCCCCAGCAACTGGTGTACATGAGCATACTGCCTCTGATACTGGAATATGTAATGTGTGAAATGGGCCTTTGAGGGTTTGGAAGAAATCCCTCCCACGCTTCTGATATGAATATTTTGTAGATTCACTCTGCAGAGACCGAGATGATGGGTGTCTTTCTGAGAGAAGAGCGTCCCAAGAGGACTTTGCCATCTAAGTGTATATCAGAACTTGGCAAGAGATCCCAAAAGGGCCTAAAATGAGAAGAGCTGAAACAATGGCTGGTTGACATCAAAGAGCTCTTTGGGAGCACAAACAACCTTCCCTTGAAATGCGAGTCCTTAGGTACTACCCTGGGGAGTGTCTCTCTTCTCCTGCACCATATATTGGCTCTCATTCTTAGAACTCAGTGAGTCACTGTTTTGCCTTTACTGATCTTTCCCCACATAAATCATCCCATTATGGTTGCTTCCTCATTGAAGTATCTACGAAAGCATTCGCTTTCTTGTGCTGCCTCTTGTCTCTGTGAGCATGTCTCTGTAATCCGGCCTTCCAGCCTCACTCATAATAATCTATCAAGATTGGAAGTTGCCTTATATCACCTCAGACCAGTAGAGGCTGGTGGCTCCAATCTATTTGGGGCTTCAGTCATAACCAGCCAGAACTCTAATCTTATTTGGGTCCAATCCACTTTATTGGTGAAAAGCAAGATACCAATTTGGAAAATAAAACAGGAACATAGGAATCTGCTTTATAATGAATCACACCATTGGTCCACGTGTTGTCCCTAAACGGGTGAGAGTTTACGGCCTCTGAGATCTTTCGCCCAATAAAGACTCAGAGACTCTCACCCGTTTAGGGACAACACATGCAGCTCAGTTTGGTGTACACCAGGAGTAGGCAAGGGGACTCTAATGTGCCCCTGCATGCCTTTTTGGGCACCCACAAAGGTGCCTTAGCTTTCCCACTTAAAAAAATGCATTTAATTTTACTGGCACCTGTGATTGCTGACTTGTTTAGTGTGATGGGGCTCAGACCCACCTTTGCCTTGTACTCAGACTTGTGGGCAGGTGACATGTCCTTCACCATGCCTCACATGGCAGCCATTTTGTGGTGGTTCCAGTGGAGGCTGGTGTCATTTGGGCAGTGAATTCGCGCTGGGTTTCAGTCAGAACTTCGCACCTTGGATCACTCCTTTGGAGTTCTGTATGGTTCTGAACGAAACCTGAAGCGGATTCACACTGGAGCCAGCAGCCTTCACTGGGTGCTCCCCATAAATTTCTCAGGTAGCCAAAAGTACCCATAGCCCCAAAAGGTTGCCTACCCGTTGTCTACACTGATTGACAGCAGTTCTCCATGGTTGCACACAGGAGTCTTCATCAGCCTTACTTGGAGATAACAGGGATTGAATGCGGGGCCTACTTCATGCAAAGCATCTTCTCTTCCACCGTTCCAGCCCCCCCGCCTCCCTCGCCATGGCTTTCCGAGGCCTGAGCTGAATTGCCAACTGACCCGGAAAAAGAAAATCAGCCCAGTCTGTTCATGTATCTTGAACAGGATCTGAAATCTGCAGGAATGTGCAGGTGCTACCTGCTGATGTCGCTACCCCAAGCCACTGTGAAAGAAGGCACAGCTGCAGAGGCTGGTTGAGAAGTTGGCAGCCCTATGGGCTTGGAAGCGACATTAATGAATAGATTACACACACACACACAAAAACTATTGCTACTTGGGAAGAGGATTAAATCAGAAACTTTGGCTATGTAAAGAAGCAAACAAAAATGAGGCAATTTGGGGGTGAAGATGAAAAGCAATTGTTCAGTTGCCCTGGCAACGAGATGTGGGTGCAGCCAATCAGCAAAGTTGATATACTGTTTTGACATCCATGCGCATATTCCTAACATAAATAGCAACAGAGACCTAATAACAATGGGTTTTAAAGCTAGAAACCGATGTCATTTCAAATGTGTCAGTCAAAGGGAACCTATGAAAGTGCTTCTTCTATCAAGCTGACGTTAAGTACATGCTGTAATGGCTTCATAAGTGATAGCAGACTCCTGTCAGGCCATAAAGGAGATGAGAAATCTATAATTACCTTGTAGCTTGCTTGCTTTCTTGCTTGGTGTCCTTTGGCAATTTTTTTTTTAAAAAAAATTTGAAGGAAAGATTAAAGAATAAAACTTGTGCACTCGGATCAAACCAGTCCCAAAGTATGTCGCCGCTATGAAAAGGAGAATTATTAATGGAACATGTCTGGGTCTGGGCAGTCCTTAAAATGGTAGTCTCTAAACTTTGTTAGTGAAAGGAGCTGTACTCCCAATCTCTTGAGGTAAATTAATTATCCCTTACAATTCTCAGAAGCATTTTATATTCACAATCAGAGCCATTGAACACAACAGTACAGCCAACCGTACTAGAAGTCAAGAGGATTTGGAGTAGGGGCGTGCACGGACCCCCTGATCCGGATTGGCTCAATCCAGATCTGTATGATCTGGACCTGGTCCGCTTCGAACCAGATTCGGATCCAGGGCCTGATCCGGATCTCCAGATCGAGATCCAGAGATCCTCCTTTTCCCCATAGACTTGCAAGTCTATGGGGAAAAGGACTCACCGCCCTCCCCCCATTCTCCCTGCTTACCAGCTACCATCCGCTGCTGTCCGCTGCCATCCACTGTACTGAGAAGCAGGCCTTGGCCTGCTTCTCATTAGAGCGATGTCACGCTGGGTGATGACATCACCCGAAGCGACATTGTTCTACGGAGAATCAGGCCAAGGCCTACTTCTCAGTACAGTGGATGGCAGCGCCAGGTGGTAGCGGTGGCGACGAGGCAGCAGGTAAGCAGGGAGAGTGGGTGGAGGGCGATGAGTCCAATGGACTCACCGCCAGCCTGGCATCCCTGGGTCTGGACCTCCCCAGTTCGAATCAGATCAGGAACTGGGAGGTCCGGATCACCCCGATTCGATCCGGATCTGGGATCTGGATTCGGATCTATGCACAGCCTAATTTGGAGTGCCATAATATGAAGGCACCGGAGTGGTACACAATGGACTCATCTGAAACATGGGTGCGATCCTTCTTGCACACATGCCACACTGAAACAAATGGGATCCTGGCCAGATCACGGCTCCTGTTTGCTTTGAGAAGGCTTTTGCAGCAGCACCTACTGGTGGATTTTGCCTCATGTTAGTGTGTGGAAGGTGAGGGGGACAAGGTAGGTGCCATTGGGAGTTTTTGGGCAGAAGTTTGGGTAAAAAGGGAATGCTTTTCTACGTCCTGTGTCTGTGTACTGGGTGTACTGGGGAAGGGTCATACCTTAGTGGTAGTGTACCTGCTTTGCATGCAGAAGGTCCCAGGTTCAATCCCCAGCATCTCCAAGAAGGCCTAGGAAGGAATCCTGCCTAAAACCCTGGAGAACTGTTACTAGTTAGTGTTGACAGTGCCGGGCCAGATGGACCAATGGCCTTACTTGGTATAAGGAAGCTTCCCATGTTCTGATGGTGACAGTGTTTGGATCCTGGGATGTCCAGAAGAGCAGAGCAACTGCCCTGTTGATTGGATGAAAGGCCTGTTTAGCTCAGCACCAGGCCCAAAGACAACATGGGGCACCCTCAGGCAACTGATGGAGCTTCAGTATGCTTATGGCCCACTGTTACGGTAATGCCTCCCCTGGTCTCTTTTCACCTGCTAACTGAGCTGGGGAACAACCATTTTAATTTCTCAGCATGACCCCAATGTAGTGTCATCCTGGGGCATTGTGAGAAACAAAAAAATGACAGCTTCAAAGCAACCTCTCCCCCAGTCCTGATCAAAGTGCTTTGATGGCCTGCTGCCAACTTGGGCCTACTGACGTAAGAGTGGGCCTACCAAATGGCACTTATCCGAGGGCCCCCTCAAGGCTGGAGCTATTCGATCTAGTGATGTCGCCAAAGTCTGTGATTACTTGATCTGGAATATGAATTTGGCCAGCCCAGAATGCTCAGCTGCATTACAACTGCAGTAGCCTTTCTGCCCCTCCTCACCCAAAATACTTCTTTGGCTTCGCAAATGCAACACCCTGCATGAGATCAGACATTGCCCTTGGATAGCTCCCGGAGTGGATTCACCACCCCACTGACATCGGAGCCACCAGCTCCACTGGATGGGGGAAATCCAAAAAAAGCCCAATGAGAATGAACATGCTCAGCAGGCACAGAGTACTGACAAAGTCTTGGGAGGCAAACCTGGGATGGGGGTAAATAGAGCATCCTAGAACGGAACCTAGCTGGTGGGCTGGCTGAACAGGAGCACTTTGTACTGCCACATTTTGTTACAGTCCTACTTGTCTTCTTTCTATTTGGGTAAGTTCTCTCATTTGATTCTGGCAGACGTTTCTTATTCACTAGTATATTTGTTTTGGAAACAAATGAATTTCCAAGTGGTCTCCATCATGGCTGGTGCTGGGAATTGCAGTTCTCAGAAGGGGCAATAAATCACTACATATACCCACAGCACCATGAACATATATGCATGTGCCAGCATAATGAGCTGGGAGAGAACAACTGTTGGCAAATGGAGGGATTTATTTTCCTCCCTGTATGCTCATTGAGAAATCTCATAATTACTGAGTTGATTCCAAATTGAGCCAAGAGGAGTTTGCTCAACACCATTTCCTAGCATTACTTGCAAGAGCCCAATCTTGCTGGGTGGATCAGATGCTACCTCCCAATTAGGGAATATCTTTCTCCTGTTGCTTGTCTGAAACTTGTGTTTGAGAGTCATCCAGAAATGCTCTTTTAATTTAGTTGGCTTTACGATTAGGAAGGACTGAAAGCATTTTTAAATGTATCTAAGGGTCTGTGTTCAGCATGCTGCTATTTATTCGTCATACTCAATGTTCTGTGTCACTTTTCATGGAATTTCTTGGCAGTCTCCCTTCCAGGCACTGACCAGGCTGAAATAACTGAGCAAATCCATACCAAAGTTCATGGAAAAGCTGGAATTCTAGTTGTTGTTGTTTATATCCCAACTTTCCTCCAAGGAGATCAAACTAGTGTACCTGGTTCTCTGTCCCCCTCCCCCCCCAATTTTATCCTTATGACAACCCTGTGAAGTAGATCAAGTAGAGAGATAGTAACCGGTGCGAGGTTGCCCAATGAGATTCATGGCTAAGTGGGGATTTGAACCGGGGTCTTCCTATTTCTAATCCAACGCTCTAATCACGACACCACGCTGACTTTCAGAACATTTTATGTTTGGCTCGCAGAAGAGTACAAGTGCAATCCTAGACATGTATTGTAGTTTTTTAAAAATATAATACCTGATTCTATTTTGTTAGAATTTTTATTTTTATATTTTAGTTTTAAACTTTTAAACTTTTTGTATTTTATCACCTCGTATTTTATGGTTTTAATTGTTGTGAACTGCTCAGAGAACTTCAACTATTAGGCAGCATAGAAACGGAATGATTCCATGTCTACTCGGAAGTAAGTTGTGTTGAGTTCAGTAAGACTTACTCATAGGTAAGTGTGCATAGGATTGCAGCCTAAAGTGCTCTGTTTGTTGCAATGTTCTCCGCCAGATACTTTGAATGTATCTTAAAAATAAAAATAAAGACCAGACGTGGAAACAAATCCATGTGTTCAGCACATGTTCCTTAGACTAATAGTGTATCATCAAGCTGTGCCTTTTGGAGAGTGTTCTTGAAAAGAATGTGTGCATTTAAAAAAGCAAACATGCATATGTCAACATTCTGAAATGATATATATGTTCATAAAATTCCCAGATACACAGATGGGTACTAAACGTTGCTGCTATGGTGGGATTACGATACCCTTCCTGACGCACCATATATGAGAATTTTTGCAGTTCATATGGCTCAAATCATAACTGTTGCTGAGGCAGAATAGTCTATGCCGGGACAATACTGAAAATAAAACAGGAAAGAACACTACGTTAAATAACCACCACCACCACCAACTCTGGAGAAAACAAGATGCCAGCATTTCTGAAAAAGAGGACATTATGGGCAGAATCCAAGGGGACGCTTATGCTGCGGTGACTCCTTTCTGCCACATTGATTCTCTTCCACAAGTGGTGGGTCCTGCCAATTCTGTTGTGCAAGCAGCGAGATTTACTGCTTCCTAGGGGAAGCCCTGAAACAACAGAAATGCTTGTTTCTGGAAGAAGGCAGTGACATGAACTCCACCGACCTGCCTCCTTCCAAAAACATGTGTTTTCGCTTGTTTCAGGTTGCCTCCAGAAGCGCTAAAGTGGGGGCCACTTGTGCAACGCAATTGGCAGGGTGGAAGAGAATCACCGGGGGGGGGGGGGGCATAAGCCTCCCATTAGATTCTGCTCAATGTTCTGTCACCAGAACACAAGTGAAATCCTCTCTTGCTCTGCCATTTTGCATTCTTAAAAATTTTGAATGGAAAATTATTATTATTTTTAGTTTTTTAAAAAACTACACCAGTCATCAAGAGGCATTTTAAATAACAAACATGCAAGACATAGTAATATCAAATTATATTTTCATATCATACCCAGCAAATAGATATACCACCTTGAATTAAAAGTCCAGCATTAATCTGAAAGCGCCTTAGGCTCAATCAAAAACAGCTTGACAGCTTGTCTATCTAACTTGGTGTTGTCTTCTGAGGCTGGGGTGACTCTTTCTTGGCCCTAGGGCCTGGGATACTTGGAGCTGGAGATCCCAGGGGTACGTTGGAGATGTTGTATGTAAAAAGCATATGCTCCACAACTAAGCTTTTTAGTGTTTAATCTTTTAATTTTTGTAAACCGCCCAGAGAGCTTCGGCTCTGGGGCGGTATATAAATGTAAATAATAATAATAATAATAATAATAATAATAATAATAGGCCCAACAATCTAATCAAAAGGCCTGATGTAAAAGGGTGGTTTTCACCTGGTGCCTAAAGATGACCAATGTTGGGGCCAGTCTGAACTCCAGCATGAGAACATTTCACAGCTGGGGTGCCACCACTGAGAAGGCCCTATTACAAGTTTGGAAGTCTGGATTCCGTGAGGTGATGGTAAAACCAAAAGACCTCCCCAGCAGATCTCAAGTCATGGGCAAGCTGATACTGAGAGAGGTGCTCCTTTAGGTATGGGGGACAAAGTCCTCTGTTGAACTGGCTAAGCATCAGCTGGGCATTAATCTTAGAAAGGATGAAGGTAAAGGGCAAGAGTACATGAGCACAGCTCAAGAAACTTTACCACCTGAGGCAAAGGACAAAATGGCACACTCACATTCCACATACAAAAGCTGACCAGGTGGGCAGGTGAGTCTTACTTCAACATTGGTAATGGGACAGTATTTCCTATGGCACCTGAGGTCAGCAGTCTATCTTAGAGATTCAAGGCCAGGGCCGTGCAGAGGGGGGCCCAGTGGGGCCAGTTGGCCCGGGGCCCTCAATTTTGAGGGGGCACTCCGATGAGGAGGTCCCCACTAACTTACGCTACTGCTCCCGTAGCGTAAGCAGCCCATCGAGAAGCGAGGCGCCCGCCTTGCGGAAACAGCGCAGAAGCCATCCGTCGTGAAATTTTGAATGTGAAGAAGTGATGTCTTACATCTTGAATAAAAGTGCTTCCCATACCATTTTTTATAAATCGTTCTAGTTCATGTATGTATTTAGCACTGAATCAGTGCCACTGATTAAAAAAATACTTAATGAGCAGTTTGAAATGGGGGGGGGGGCACACACTTCCCATCTGGCCTGGGCATATTACCTATCAGCTCTGCATGGCTGATAGGTAATTTTCAGTTTCTCACTGAAAAGTGCATTTTTTCCACACCCTTTTGACTTGATAAAATCCAGATTTTTATTTGCAAATGCACAGAGTGTCATAGTGATTCATTTCTGATCTTGACTGAATCCACTGTATGCTCTCTTCTGCATGGGGAGGCCATGTGTCCTATTTTACAGAGGATGGTCCTCTATTCGAAGGGCTGCACAGTCCAAGGTTGGTTTTGTAAAGATAAAGAATCCTAAGAAGAGAGAAGCTAGAGCCTTGAAGTTGCCCACCAACAATTAGTGCCTGGACAGAAGAATGAGCAGCCATATTGATTTCCTGATCACAGTCTTCCCCATTATGGTGAGGTGTATTTTCATTTCAATTAATTAATGATTTCTAAATCCGGATCTATACATATAAATCAACATTATGCATCTTTTAATACAAGTCAGTGTCCTCTTTCATCCTCTGTTTTTGGATGATGCATTTCCTCTGTTTTGTCTAAATTGCCTCTCTTCCACACCGCCTTTGATTCATCTCTGTTACTTCTCCAGGAAAGTGTTAAGTAGGGATGTGCACTGACCCCCCGGATCGGATCGGATAGCGGATCGGAATCGGACCTGGGGGGTCGGATCGGATCGGATCGGATCGGAGGCTGGTCGGATCGGATCGGACCAGATGTCCGATCCGGATCGGACGCCATTTTGAATGCTTTTTCCCATAGCCAAGTATTGTTTTACAAAAACGCCTATAACTTTTTCATTTTTAAAGATAGAAGGATGAAACTTGGGGACATTGTAGACTGGTTAGGGATAGTTATCTGTGAGAAATTTCAGAAAGATTGGTGCATGCGTTTTGTGGCAATTAATTTTTTAATAAATACCCAGGAATGCTTATAACTTTGTCATTTTTAAAGTTACAAACATGAAACTTTGCCACATTGTAGGAGGTACCTTGGGACCTATGTGTGTGAAATTTCAGAAACATAGGTGCTTGCCTTGTGTGGCAATTAATTTTAGAAAAATGGGTAGTAGTGGGGTAAATACAGTTACGCCTCCCATTTTTTTATTTTTTAAGATACAAACAGGAAACTTGGGCACATTACAGATACCACTTTCCTTGATATGTGAGTGAAATTTCAGAAACATTGGAGCTTGCCTTGTGTGGCAATTAAGTTTTGAAACAATGAGGAAAGAAACACCTATAACTTTGTCATTTTTAAAGTTACACACATGAAACTTTGCCACATTGTAGGTGGTACCTTGGGACCTATGTGTGTGAAATTTCAGAAACATAGGTGCTTGCCTTGTGTGCCAATTAATTTTAGAAAAATGGGTAGTAGTGGGGTAAATACAGTTACGCCTCCCATTTTTTTAGTTTTGAAGATACAAACAGGAAACTTGGGCACATTACAGGGAACACTTCACTTGATATGTGTGTAAAATTTCAGAAACATTGGTGCTTGCCTGGTGTGGCAATTAATTTTTGAAACAATGAGGGATTCATTGGACAGCACTTGCCCATAGGGATTCATTGGACAGTACTTTCCCATAGGGAATCATTGCATTGCACTTTCCCATAGGGAATCATTGCATTGCACTTTCCCATAGGGAATCATTGCATTGCACTTTCCCACTGAGAAATACAGTTATGCCTCCCACATTTTTATTTTTGAAGATACAAACAGGAAACTTGGGCACATTGTAGACTGGTTAGGGATAGTTATCTGTGAGAAATTTCAGAAAGATTGGTGCATGCGTTTTGTGGCAATTAATTTTTTAATAAATACCCAGGAATGCCTATAACTTTGTCATTTTTAAAGTTACACACATGAAACTTTGCCACATTGTAGGTGGTACCTTGGGACCTATGTGTGTGAAATTTCAAAAACGTAGGTGCTTGCCTTGTATGGCAATTAATTTTAGAAAAATGGGTAGTAGTGGGGTAAATACAGTTACGCCTCCCATTTTTTTATTTTTTAAGATACAAACAGGAAACATGGGCACATTACAGGGAACACTTCACTTGATAGGTGTGTAAAATTTCCGAAAGCTGGGTCCAGGCATGTGGTGGCAATTAATTTTTGAAACAATGAGGAAAGAAACGCCTATAACTTTTTTATTTTAAAAGTTAGAAGTCTGAACATTGCTCACTTTGTAGATGGGTTAGGGGTAGATATGTGTCAGAAATTTCAGAATGATAGGTCCAGGCATTTGATGGCTATGGAATTTTTAGATTAAATGTTTCAAAAAATGTTCCACAGAGGCCAGGTCTTCCTTTCCTCCCCCTCCCGCTTCCCGCGAAGAAAAGGAAACACTGTCTCGTCTCGATCCCTTTGATCCTTGCTAGTATCCATTACAGGGCTCGTGTCTGCTTGAGTAAAAAGTGAAAGTAGGAAAGCAGACACGAGCCCTGTAATGGATACTAGCAAGGATCAAAGGGATCGAGACGAGACAGTGTTTCCTTTTCTTCGCGGGAAGCGGGAGGGGGAGGAAAGGAAGACCTGGCCTCTGTGGAACATTTTTTGAAACATTTAATCTAAAAATTCCATAGCCATCAAATGCCTGGACCTATCATTCTGAAATTTCTGACACATATCTACCCCTAACCCATCTACAAAGTGAGCAATGTTCAGACTTCTAACTTTTAAAATAAAAAAGTTATAGGCGTTTCTTTCCTCATTGTTTCAAAAATTAATTGCCACCACATGCCTGGACCCAGCTTTCGGAAATTTTACACACCTATCAAGTGAAGTGTTCCCTGTAATGTGTCCATGTTTCCTGTTTGTATCTTAAAAAATAAAAAAATGGGAGGCGTAACTGTATTTACCCCACTACTACCCATTTTTCTAAAATTAATTGCCATACAAGGCAAGCACCTACGTTTTTGAAATTTCACACACATAGGTCCCAAGGTACCACCTACAATGTGGCAAAGTTTCATGTGTGTAACTTTAAAAATGACAAAGTTATAGGCATTCCTGGGTATTTATTAAAAAATTAATTGCCACAAAACGCATGCACCAATCTTTCTGAAATTTCTCACAGATAACTATCCCTAACCAGTCTACAATGTGCCCAAGTTTCCTGTTTGTATCTTCAAAAATAAAAATGTGGGAGGCATAACTGTATTTCTCAGTGGGAAAGTGCAATGCAATGATTCCCTATGGGAAAGTGCAATGCAATGATTCCCTATGGGAAAGTGCAATGCAATGATTCCCTATGGGAAAGTACTGTCCAATGAATCCCTATGGGCAAGTGCTGTCCAATGAATCCCTCATTGTTTCAAAAATTAATTGCCACACCAGGCAAGCACCAATGTTTCTGAAATTTTACACACATATCAAGTGAAGTGTTCCCTGTAATGTGCCCAAGTTTCCTGTTTGTATCTTCAAAACTAAAAAAATGGGAGGCGTAACTGTATTTACCCCACTACTACCCATTTTTCTAAAATTAATTGGCACACAAGGCAAGCACCTATGTTTCTGAAATTTCACACACATAGGTCCCAAGGTACCACCTACAATGTGGCAAAGTTTCATGTGTGTAACTTTAAAAATGACAAAGTTATAGGTGTTTCTTTCCTCATTGTTTCAAAACTTAATTGCCACACAAGGCAAGCTCCAATGTTTCTGAAATTTCACTCACATATCAAGGAAAGTGGTATCTGTAATGTGCCCAAGTTTCCTGTTTGTATCTTAAAAAATAAAAAAATGGGAGGCGTAACTGTATTTACCCCACTACTACCCATTTTTCTAAAATTAATTGCCACACAAGGCAAGCACCTATGTTTCTGAAATTTCACACACATAGGTCCCAAGGTACCTCCTACAATGTGGCAAAGTTTCATGTTTGTAACTTTAAAAATGACAAAGTTATAAGCATTCCTGGGTATTTATTAAAAAATTAATTGCCACAAAACGCATGCACCAATCTTTCTGAAATTTCTCACAGATAACTATCCCTAACCAGTCTACAATGTCCCCAAGTTTCATCCTTCTATCTTTAAAAATGAAAAAGTTATAGGCGTTTTTGTAAAACAATACTTGGCTATGGGAAAAAGCATTCAAAATGGCGTCCGATCCGGATCGGACCTCATCGGATCGGATCGGATCGGATCGGAGGTTGGCTGGATCGGATCGGATCGGATCGGATTTTCCCGATTTTGGGTCGGATCGGATTCGGATCGTGGATCGGATCCGATCCGATGCACACCCCTAGTGTTAAGATGCTTTCTCTAAAATGGCAATGATTTTATAAACCTATAAGATGCCATTTATTTTTACTTCCCTCTGAGTCAAGTTGTAACAGTCAGCAAGGGTTCAATTATCTTGTAAGTAGAAAATCTCGGAAGGAATAAAAAAAATAACAGATCTCTGCAAATGATTACCTAACCTAATAGAAGGAGACAATTGAAAATTTGGTGGGGAACAATTAGCAGTCAATTTTTGAGACTTGAGATGTTCCTGCACACTTCCTCTTCCCCCACTTTCTCAAAACTAATTTGTACTATACCGAGTGAAACTCTATCTTCCCACAAAGTTAAAGAGCATGTAATATGGCCTAGCCCCAAACGAAATGTAGGTCAGGTTTTTTTCACACAACGGTACTGCTTAAAAATGGAATGGCATTGTATTTTGTATGCAAATGGGCACACAAAGAGATAATTTGCTTCTGATGGGCTTTGAAAATCAACCAGAACTGGTAGCCTTTTTATTTCCTTTATTATTATTTTAAGGTTCAAGCATGGAAATAATAGAACATCCTAAAACTAACAAGTGCAACCGAACGGAAGTGGAAAGATGAATGAGTAGGGGAAATTCAGCAGGTCAGGGAAACCAGGGCAGGCCAGAGAAGGATGGGAGGGCCCTCCCCCTCCCCCTCCCCCTCCCCCTCCCAAATGTGGAATAGTCAAAGTGGAATCAAAAGATTTTGCACAGCCAGGAATTCTAATAAAGGACACTTAAATTTCTCTTTGTGTCCAGAGATCCCCTTAGCCTGTTCGTTGCTCAGTGACAAAAAGTCAGGCAGAACTACATCACATTCTTGGTGTAGTTCTTCTCAATACAGATTATGACTTTAGTTTGAGCCTGGCTAGATCAGACCTCAGGGTGGAACATGCTGATAATCCCTGACTGGAGGCAAACATGGCTCTGGTGGCCGAGAGCGGTTCCTTGCCAATGCCAGAGGAACTACGGAAAAGCAGGCTTGCTTTTCGCCATCCCACATGAATGAAGGCCCAAATGTAGGGTGGCCTTGATGCCTTGCCAAAAAAAAAGACAAAAAGAGGACAGCGATTTGCGTAATATCTGCAAATGCAAATTTATTCGTAGATGCACAAATTTAGAATAATTCTAATATAATTAGAAATATTTTATATCCCACCAACTTCAATGCCCCTGCTGCTCTCCTTCCTTATGGTTCTTTGAATTCAAAGCACACATAGACAGGATAACTCAACAAATAGGGGACACCTTCAAACACAGGGCTATCCACTGCCAGATCTCCAAAACAGAGGAATGTCCTCTCTAAAGTAGGCCACCCAAGTTGAATGAATCGTGATGGCGGCATGTCTTGACATGTAGTTCTGCCTCAATCATGCCTAAAGTAGGTGTGTGTGTTCCATTGTAAGAGCCAGTGGGGTGAGAGGCTGAGCCCTCCCCACGCATACTGTGTGCCTCTCCACAGTCCTTTGACTCAGGTGCTTTCCTCCTAATTGGGTATTAGAACTTGCGTGAGACAAAGGTGATGTGAGGGGATAAATTGTGAGGAAGTAAGTCATAGGTGGGGAGAGGGTTCGGTACCCCCTTGCTCCTTTTGCTCTCAAAATCAGATCCCCCCCCCCACTTTAGAAATGTCAAAATGTCAGGGTTGCATCTTTCACCACCATGACACTAGTCGAAAATCCCCTAAGAGGATGTATTTGTTTTTGCCCACTTATTTCAGAGCCACATCATTCACTATGCAGCACTAAATCCAGATCGACTACTAAATGATCGCATGTCAGGGAGGTGTACTGGCCTCCTGACCACAGTGCATTTGTGGGACAAGCAAGATGTGATGGAGTTCCATGAGTAGATCTCTCACTGTCGTTTTCCTTGGTTAATGGCAGCTGCAGGGGGCATTAGATTAGATTTTCCTTCTTCCGCAGCTAATAGCACTCCAGGGAGCAGTTTTAGTTTGGAAAACAGTGCATGGGGAAAGGGTGAACCTCCTATCCCAGCATTGTGGTTCTGATTCAATCCTCCTTACTCACAGATGTTCTTAACCAGAGAAAAGGGCCATATTCTGGGAGTTGCTGTTCAACATCTGGAGGGTACCAGGTTGGGGAAGAGAAGATTACATTAGCAATTTATCATGACCGTGGATTGAGGATGTTCACACACCACCATGTTGAACCATGGATTATTTGTTAAACTGTGGGTTAGCGTGTTGTCTGAACCCAGTACATTTTCGGCAGGGTTACTTGTTAGCCCTGCAGTGAACATCCCAACAATAAACTCCGGTCTTGAAAGTGCCATGTGCCATCTCCTAAAAATGCAGGGTTGTTGGAAAACAGCCACAGACAGACCTTTTCGAATTAGTCCGATCCGGCCCTCTTCTCAATCGGACTTGAATGCCGAGCCCATCCCGCCAAAGAGAAATAAAATGCAGAGAGGAAAGCATGTGCTATAAATGCTTGTTGGCTCAGGGAAATATTAAATTAGCTATCTGCCAGCAAGAGATGCCTTTTGAAGGTCTGGAATTGAAGGGGGGGAAATACGTCTCTCAGCTACCTGGGAGATCCTTTGTCAAAGGCAAGAGGGGGCAAGGAGGAATGCTCCGGGTTGCCCAACTGGGTGGGGATCTTTCTGTCCTAAAATACGGCTCAGTCAGAGCTCAGACTTGGCAGAAACAGACTTCTCCAAATTAGTGGTCTTCAATTACGCACTTATCCCCTTAAGCGAGATCCAAGATCTCGAGCGAGAAATTGGAAGCAGGGGCTCCAACCTTGGAACAGGTGTTTAACGGGAAGGCTGAAAGGCAGCAGGTGTCCGCTTGTGGAATCTTTCACATTTTGCTGTGGGGCGGGGGGGAGGAGTCGAAAGGCAAAAGGTGCTTGTTCTTTCCTTTTGGCAGCAGTGAAAGGGGAGGGGGGTCCTTGCCCTGAAACAAATAACGAAAGCAGCATCTGCCAGTGGTACATTTGTGGGTATCATGACCAACTATAGCTCCAAAGGGATGCATGGAAGCATGCAGATTGGAATTATCCATGCCTCCATTCTATGGTTCAGCCGCCGCTTGCAAGGGCTTCCCTGTTCACGTCAATGCAGGAGCCAGTTCTACATGGGTCAAAGGGATATGGGTGCTGAGCTGATCCCTTCACTGAAGTGAACACGGAAATCCAGTAGGGCAGGAACTTCACATGCACACTGGAGCACATGTGGAGCGCCATGGGCAATGATTAATCGAAAGCAGGGGGCAATCATAACCTCAAGGTCAGCTGTCCAGCCCAGGCTCCCGCATGAGTTATCCATACACGTTTTCTAGAGGTTTTAATATGCCAGAACAGGAGCAATTTGAGGTCAGGGTTGGATAAATGCCTCGAGAAGGCTATCAATGGCCACTAGCCCTGATGGCAATGTGCTACCCTCCAGTATCTGAGGCAATAAGGTGGTGTGCACCTGTTGTTGGGGAACATGGGTGGGAGGGTGCTGTTGCACTATGTCCTGCTTTGTTGGTCCCTGGTCGACAGCTGGTTGGCCACCGTGTGAACAGAGTGCTGGACCAGATGGACCCTTGGTCTGATCCAGCAAGGCATTTCTCATGTTCATATGTCCTCATTTTCTCTCCATGATCTGTTATGTGGCTAGGCAGCCATGAAAGATTCTTAGAGGACATATGAACTGCATGCCTCCCACTTTGAGAACGATGCTTCTACCTATATTCAGATCTGGTCTGCACATGCAGATAAATCACCTGGTGTTGGATCACTTAAGAATCTGGGTGGGAAGATGCATGGTGGAATGCTCACTCACATAAAGAACAAATACCCACCCACCCACCCACACCAGAAAACACCTCACTGCTGATAAAAAAAGAATACTACACCTTCAACATGAATAAATGGCGATTTAACATACGACATGATAACTAACCATTTACAAGGCAGTATAAGGAGGCATTGGCACATAGTACAACACATTCCTGATTGCCAGAACCAACCACTTATCTCCTTTAAAAGAACGAACTAAAAAAGCCCTCCCTGGATCCCCTGGACCTTAATAACTACAGGCCAGTATCAAATCTTCCATTTTTGGGCAAGGTGATCGAGAGAGCGGTTGCCTTTCAACTCCAGGCAGTCTTGGATGACACTGATTTTCTAGACCCATTTCAAACCAGCTTCAGGGCAGGATATGGAGTTGAGACCGCTTTGGTCACCTTAGTGGATGATCTACGCCTTAGTATTGACAGGGGGAGTGTGTCCCTGCTGGTACTCCTGGACCTCTCAGCGGCTTTCGATACCATCTAACAGTGAAAGTTGCGGGGGCCCTGCCTTCTTTTGTATATGGTCACTCTAGTATAGTGCCTGCATCTTTAACAGTAGTGATGAAGAGGGAATTTCACCAGGAACTAATTGCATACAAATGACTCTGGCTGAAATTCCCTTTTCTCTACCACTGTTAAAGTTACATGAGCCCTGACCTGGATTTTATCTGGTCAGCCTAAACTGGATTAAATGAAGATCTGGAACTGTGCCCATTATTGTGACTCAGCAAAAAAAAAAAATGCTGGAGAGAGAAAAAAAACTCTCTACAGATAATAGCACAATGACCCTGACATTTACTAAAAAGATAACACCTGACAAAAAAGAAAAAAAAGTGTGCAGGGTTAGAACATAAGGCTCTGCATACCCCTCTTTTCAATTGTTATTTATCAGAGAAAGAAATTCTGTTGAGAGGAAGATCTTCGCAAATACCTTCCGACAAGTAAGATTTCACAGATATTCTTTTGAGTAGAAATGTATTGCACATACGTAATGAAATACTAGTATACAAAGCAATTTGTCCTTTTGTAATAATTTAAAATGTTGCAAAAATAGTTTACATATGTACATAGGCCTCTGTGGCAATATGTCAACTTGATTTTATAATGAGAATATATTTTAACTCACGTTGTTCCCACCATGTTTTTTTTTACAAATACAGCCCCCTGAAGAAGGCCATATAAAGATTAGGCCGAAATGTGTTGGGCTCTTCAACTTTTGGAAAAATAAATTAAAAAATCAGCATCCTGAGAACGTGTTTCTCCCTTTGTTTCACCGTTTTTTCTTGACGGATATGACGGGCTTTGCCAAGTCATGCTGTCTTTTACTGATTCAGGAATTTCCTGACTATTGAGCATGTTTTAAGTAGGACTGCTTTCTGGATGTTGGTGTTGGTGTATTTTGGTAGGCCCAGTTTCTGAAGGCATTCTATAAAAAATTAGATGTGATGCCAGTGACTGATGTGATGAACGGAATAACTGTAACCTTTTCCTGTTGCCATATTTCTTTAACTTCCATAGCCAGTAGTGCATTTTTTGCTCTCTTTTCATTTTCCTTTTCTACAACATTTTTCTCATTAGCTATTGCTATGTCAATGAGGTATTGCTATGTCAATGAGGTGTGTTTTTCATTTTTGTCTATAACTGTTATGTCTGGTTGGTTGCAAGGTATTGTCTTGTCTGTATGAATTGTTCTGTCCCAGGTATATTTTATGACCCACATTTTCCAAGATTGTTTCGGGTGAGTATGTATAGTATGGTGTAGGTTGTTTGATGAGGTTGAATTTGATGGCCAGTTGTTGGTGAATTACTTTTGCAGCTGTATTGTGTCTGTCCATATATATTCTTGCCAGAATTTTACATCCTCCTGTCACATGGTCTATTGTTGCTTGGAATTGATGACATTTTCTACATGAATCTGTTGCTGCTGCTGCTGCTGCTGTCATTGTTATATTTATATCCCATCATTTCCCCAGTACTGGGACTCAAGGTGGCTTTACAAAATTAAAATGTATACAATTAAAACATATAAATAGAAATATACAAAAGTTAAAATAGAATCAAACAAACTGTAAAATTAAAAACATTTTTAAAAAATTAAAAGTCAAATAACAATAAAAAAATCCAATGCATTAACACAGATCCAGAGTATTCCCCATGATTGTTTCTATGAACAAGGAGGTTTCAGTATAGGGGAACACAATCATGCACCCCCTGTAGTCCCCCCATCTGTGGTATAATACCTGCCCTTCTGTACCATGTGATTTATCTGCATGTGTGGATCAGCTCTTAGTTTTTGAAGTATGCATCATTGGACTCTGTTTATCTTAAATGCAGATTTTTTTTGGTTCTTATTGTCTCTGCTTTGGGTGGGTGCGAACTTCTGCTTTTAAAAGTGTGGCGTGAGATCAAAGCATGAACGAATGAATGATGGGGATGATTAATATGCTCAGAACGTTTGCTACCAAGACATATGACTTGGCGTGTGACTATGAGCCCCTTAATCTGTGAGGTCAGGTGGAGATGGTTGGTAGGAATGAATATGTTATCTGGGCCCAATTCCAGGGCTGCACCTGGTGTCAATAAGATCTGAATTGCCTTTTGTGAATCGGTCAGGGCTACACAACAGTACTTTATTTTTGGCTTTCACTTCTTTTTTACGCGTCTTATTTTGATCTGTTCCATTTATTGGAGTCCTAATCTCCTCCTCCTTTTTAAGCTATGTCTCTTTGAAACAGGAACGAGGTTCGTACGTTGCGAAGTGACCCATTCCGTGATCTTCCAGTTTAAGCCTTTGATTCTAAGCACACATTTAACAGCCCGGGAGCCAAGGCACGTGGGGCTGGAACAGGTGCCCATGTTCCCCAATGCATGCATCAAGTGACTTGTGGTGATTCACTCATAGAGCCAACATGTGCAGGTCAGGTTTATATCCAAGTATATTTTATTTTATTTATTATTGCATTTATATTCAGCCATTTTTCCTCCAAGGAACCCAAGGTGGCATACATAATCCTCCTCCTCTCCATTTTATCCTCACAACAGCAACCCTGTGAGGTAGGTTGGGCTGAGAGTCTATGACTGGTCCAAAGTCATCCAGTGGGTTTCCATAGCCGAGTGGGACTAAAACCCAGATCTCCAGACTCCCAGTCCAACACTTTAGCCACTGCTAGGCTGACCAGATAAAATCCAGGTTAGGGCTCATGTAACTTTTAACAGTTGTAGAGAAAAGGGAATTTCAGCCAGTGTCATTTGTATGCAATTAGTTCCTGGTGATATTCCCTCTTCCTCACAACAGTTAAAGTTGCAGGCACTATATTAGAGTGACCATATACAAAAGAAGGCAGGGCCCCTGCAACTTTAACTGTTGTGATGAAGAGGGAATTCCACCAGGAACTAATTGCATACAAATGACACTGGCTGAAATTCCCTTTTCTCTACAACTGTTAAAGTTACATGAGCCCTGACCTGGATTTTAAATGGTCACCCTAACATTAGGCTCTGCTGCAGGTTTAGGGCACACCAGGAGAGTTGGGACAACCAAATATTGTGTATTTGTAAATTGATTCCTGTGTTGGTTTATTGACCGTAAATAAACAATTCAATTCAGTGGTTTCATGGATTTGTCTCCAACCCCAGGTGGAACAAAGGAATCTTTTGGCAGGCAGAGGACTCCTTTGTTCTTTTGGGGGGAGGGGGTTGTAACAGTGTAGGTGTATAAATTAAATATTGTTATGTATATTCTAATGAAGCAATACAAGGTTTGGGGGTTTTATTAAATATATTTTAAATATGGTGGTATATAAATCTATTGAATAATAATAATAATAATAAGAAGAAGAAGAATATATTTATTTATATCCCGCCTATCCCTCTGGATTGAGGCGGGGAACAACAATAAATGTAAACACAAGAACCACAAAATAGATAAAATATTGAAACAAATAAAATATAATATCTATATCTATATCATAGTGTATGCAAGGGGTGTGCCGGGTGTGCCCAGGCACACTCCAATGTCTCAAGCAATAAGCGTTGAGTTGAGGGGGGTGTTGAGTAGGGATCCAGAGGGGGATCCAGACGCAGCAGGAATGGTCCTCTGGCTGTTCCGCCGCCATGCCAAAGAACTATTGCCTCCAGGAAAGCACCATTGCTCCTGGCAGCAGAGCAAAAAGGAATTGCTCTGCTGGGAGCCTCTCTGCTGGGAGCCACACTTCCAAGAGTCCAGGAGGAGGGCCCCTGAAGGCTAATATCACCTCATAAGCCCCTCCTCCAGCCAGTGTTACCACAAAGCTCCACCAATGCTGGGGCTTGAGGAGCATCTGCTCAATCCCCCCCCCCTCACCTGCAACACCCCCCACCTCCCCATGGTCAGGCAAGCCAAATATGGTGTAGGGCATTAGTGTCTACAGTGTCTACTGTGGAATGGTCTGCCGGAGGAGATTAGACAAATTAGCAGTCTTCATGAATTTAAGAGAGCCGTGAAGACTGCTCTCTTCCGGCAGGCCTATCCAGTTGAATTTTAAGATGTTTTTAATGATGTATTGATTTGTTTTTAATATCTCATCTATTGTGGTCTTTGTATTTTATATTTATTGTTGTTCCCCGCTTCGATCCAGAGGGAGAGGGGGGTTATTAATAATAATAATTAATAATAATAAATAAATGAATAAAAATAGTGTCCTTTATGTTCACCTTAAAAAAAATTGCCTGGGTGCACACCCTAATGAAATGTGCTGCGCACGCCTATGATCTCTATATAATAAAATTACACACACACACACACACACATATATATCCATCCATCCGTCCGTTACATCTATAAAATAAACAATTCAGTCTACTAGGAAGGTGGTGAAACAAATCAATATAACCCGCTACGGAGAAAATAAGAGTATGGGAATCTGGAGGGAGTAGATGGAACAAGAAATTGGGACAATACGAGTTTTTAGAAGAAGGAATGGCACAGGAAGGATGGTGGGAAGGGATGAGTGAAGTAAAGGGGAGCATACAGATCCTGGGAAAGGAAGAAAGAAGACGGATATAACCAGGGGACCTTTTTTTAAAGGTCAGTTTGTTCGTGAAAACATCTCCGCTGGAAATGGATGGTGGCACCATTTTGACCTCTGAGACCTCTGAGAGCAGTAATGTACTTTTCAAAAACCTATGGCCCTTCTTTCCAATTTCTCCTAATCCCATGTCTCCCCTCCCATTTGAGGCTATTTGCAGCTACAGCCCACAATTGTCAAGCAATAGTACCATTATAAGCTTCCTTAACAAAAGGCTTCCATGATCATTTTCTAGCAACTTGAAGACTGACAAGATCTCCTCCTGTTACCCAGACACATTTTCTCGCTCCTTCCTGGTGATTTCTTTTCTTGTTCCTGAGAAGGAAAGTGCTTCACGGAGGGCAACCTCTCTTGCTGTTGAGAGAGACCTTGTAGAAGGGGAAGGGGGAAAAAAGAAAGAAGAGAACCAACAAACATTTCATGTTAAAAAACAACAACAACTGCAGAGCATTAGGACTGAGCAGGGCATCAGCTAGCTCCTTTTTGACTCACTGTAAACCCGCCACAACCTGCTTCTTGGGAATCAGTTCAATTAGAAAGAGACGTTGCAATTTGCATTAAGTCACTCTTACAGAAAGATGGACTCATCAGGTACACATGATACCAAATTTAAAGTGTTTACTTAAATTCTCTAGGCTGATCTAAGCAAGAGATGCTAGCCACTATTACAGCTTGCCATGGGCTCCATCACACCTACTTTTTCCCCCCAGTTTGTGTCCGTGGTTTCCCCCTCCATTTCCTTAACGAGTCAAGTGGTGGGCACTCTCACGTCTGAGCATTGTTTAACAAGCAAAACTGAAAAGGACAAAAACTCATAATCTGGGCCTATTAGTTGATCCAAAGTAAAAATAATATTATCCATCCATGCCCACCACGAAAATGCTTTCTTCCCAATTAATAAATCTGGATTTCCTCCATAAAGTCAATTTTGGGTGAGAGAATGGATAAAACTGTAATTGATGTGAGATTATATGCCACACCTCTCTAGCAGCCAAAATTGTAAGGTTTTTTTTAAAAAAAACTTATTCTAATATAACGAGAGCTAAGTGCTATCCATTTGGGAAGAGGTTCTAACCATAGGACTTCTAGAACTGACCATGGTGGCAATTCTGAGGGATGGGAGAAGTCCAAAGCTTAGAACAAGCCAATAGATAGGCCCGATGGTACAAAGCAAGGTCTGGAAAACCAAACCCACCTTCTTTAATTGGAAGCTGCATCCGTTTCAAAGATATTTGAGGTGGGGAAGAACCCCAGCAGAATTTACGAAACAAAGCATTACGTTGTTGAAAATATTTGTGGGGTATAAGTAAATGAATCCCATGCATAACATAAAGAATTTGAGGTATAAAATTCATCTTAAGTGTGATGACTTTACCCCACAGACTCAACTTTAATGGTGTCCATCTGTCTACATCTTGTGCAATCTCACTAATCAATTTATTTAAGTTTATTTTGATCAGTTGAGATATCTCTCTTGGAATAAGTATTCCCAGATAGGTAATAAAATCAGGGCACCACCGATATTGGCCATTAGCCAGCACACTAGGAAATATACTACCTCCAATCGGCATCCATTCAGACTTTGACTAATTAATTGAGTAACCGGAAAGATCAGATATGCTTACAAATAAATATTAAAATGAGATGTTTCTGTGCAGATTGTTTAGAAAAAGAATAGCCACAGATTAACGAAGAAATGGGATGGAATGGATTTAGGGATGGATACACACAGTAGCGATCTGGATCAGAAATAAACTGATTCATCCATCCCTGCCCAGGATCTACTGAAGCATAGATTTCCCATATAGGTTTCCTTAGGC
This sequence comes from Anniella stebbinsi, assembly GCA_029215795.1. Taxonomy (NCBI): domain Eukaryota; kingdom Metazoa; phylum Chordata; class Lepidosauria; order Squamata; family Anniellidae; genus Anniella; species Anniella stebbinsi. Next base: position 356,218,178 of record JARDYH010000002.1, on the reverse strand, counting down.
TCATGGTGCTGCAGGAAAACCAATCAACTTCAGTCTTCCCTCAGTTTCCCTCCAATCACACCATCTCATCCCTCGGGGGCCAGGCACTTTGAGAATCCCAGCTTTTCACTGTTCTGAACATCAGCTGAGTGAAAATTTTAAGGAGCAGCATCCAAATGAAATACTGTTCAGATTCTTCCCCAAGGCTCTCCATAAAACAATATAAAAGAAATTGGGTTCGCAGTCTGTGCTTCTTTATTCAGAAAAGGTGTAATCCTGTCGTGTCCACTTAGAACTTCAGTCATGTTACTATTACACCTGCATTAGAAGGTCCCATAACAAAACTTCTCTCTGCTCTCCACTTCTTACATCTGGAGAGATGATAAGCTTTCAGTTGGATCTTTAACCCCCCTCTCCCCCTTTAGTAAGCTGTACCTGGCATGCTCTGTGCTTCGTAAAACATGCTGTGGTCTTAAAATAATAACAATATTGGAGCAGTAACAACAACCGTACAGACCACTTGGTGGAAACATTAAAACTAACAGTTGAAGAAACACATGGAACTGTGCTAAATCCCTCTCTGTTGGGCACACCCCTTGCAAATTCTACAGCTGGTGTGGGGCTTGAAATTTTGGGAACTTCTGTTGACTGATGACAAGGCTGACCATATTTGGGAAACTAAAAAAGAGGGGACACCCAGTGTGTGTGTGGGGGAAGCAGCACTTCCCCACTTGGAGCAGAGGAGGGGAAAGTGTGTCATTCCCGCCCCCACTGCTCCATTCGGGCCCTTTTCTATAATGTCCAGGAATAACATGCTTTCCCCTTTAAGGCCCTGATTGGAGCAGTGTGTGTGTGTGTGTGGGGGGGGGGAATGATGCACCTCCAGAAAGTGCATCATTCCTTCCTGCCATGCTAATGGGTGCCTTAAAGGGGAAAGCTTGTCTTTCCAGGACATTATAGAAAATTACAAAATATCCCCCCGACACCCAGGATAGAACAAAAACCATGACAAATCTGGGGAAATCCTAACAGGTGGTCACCCTAAGACTGCAGGAGCAGGGCTGCCATGCAGGGAGGAAGGGGGACCTACATTTCTGTCTAACTCACTGGATTTACACACTGTAGACCAAAGTAGATATGACACCGGGGATACACAAAACATTCCTGTGGGAAGGCTTTGGATTTGATTGTGTCACCCAAGTCATGTCTCCTGTGGCCCTCAGTTGCTATTGTGATTAAAAATTAAATGGGTATAATACTAGGCATGCATGGCAAAGCCAGAAGTACCTTTGCTTAAAAAACAAGACTGTTCAACCTGCATTGATCAATGTTATTATGAGCTACCAACCCTCCTGACAAACCCACAACAAATGCTTCGTAACTACATCATATTTTTGCAAATGGATTTTCAACATCTACCCCCAAATTACCTCTATTCAGGGTTTCCACTAGGACTGTGAATGAATACAGATCTCGGATCCGGACCGGATTGGGGTGATCCAGACCTCCCAGATCTGGACTGGATCAGGGAAGGTCCAGATCATTCTGGATCGATCCGGATTGATCCGGAGATCTGGGGCCCATTGGCCTTCCAGGTCCCTGGGTGCCGGCTACGCAGCCAGCACCCAGAGACGCCAAGCCAGTGGTGAGTCCATTGGACTCACTGCCCTCCCCCCACTCTCCCTACTTACCTGCTGCCTCATCATCACCGCTGCCGTCCACTGGCTGCTGCTGCTGCTTCCGCTCTACTGATTCTCAGTAGAGTGGAAGCAGCGGTGGCCAATGGACAGTAGAGGAGGATGGCGGCGGCAATGAGGAGGCAGCAGGCAAGCAGGGAGAGTGGAGAGAGGGCGGTGAGTCCTTTTCCCCATAGATCCGGAGACCCGGCTCCGGTTCCGGACTGGGGAGATCCAATCCGGTCCGGATTGAGCCCGATTTGGATTGTCCGGATCCTGATCTGGACTGGATCGGGAGGGCTGTTCACAGCCCTAGTTTCCACTGCCTCTCAGAGATTAGATGATGGAAAAGAGAAACAGAGCTCTTTGTCATCCACATTTTTAATTAAAAAAAAAGATTCCTGCATGGAGTAGGGGATTGGACTTAATGGCCTTCCAATTCTACTATTCTATGATTCTGTGATTCTATTCCTCCCATCCTCATAAGGAGTCCAGAGGGGCTTGACAACCTAAACAAAAGACATAAACAACGTGAAAATTGCAACTCTAACATCACAATTATAGAATAAAATACAATAAACACACAAATAAATAACACAAAATTGACACAATCAATCAGTCAAAAAACAAATAGGGTACTTGCCTATACCCCCAAAGCCTGCACAAATGACTACATTTTCAACTGGCACCTAAATGACAACAGCATAGAGGACATCTGATTCTCTACTGGAAGGGAGTTCCATAGCTGGGGTGCCATTATTGATGACATTTAACTCCAAATGTCTGAATGACTTCTCCCAGTACAGCATTCACCAACCTGGTGGCCTCCAGATGTTTTGGACCACAACTCCCAGAATTCCTGACACTTGGCCATGTTGGCTGGAGCCCCTGGGAGTTGAAGTCCAAAAATCTGGAAGACTCCAGGTTGGAGAAGCCTGGCCCAGTGGTTTCACATAGAGGTTAAAAAGCATGGGGACAAAATAGAATATAGAAACATGCTAAAAGCTAATGGCCAAGAGATGAAACATAACCTTCACAGCACAACCCTCTGAATCTGCTCTTCCAAGAAGAACTGTGCCTCCAAAGCCCACACCAGAGACATGTTCAGATGTTTACCATGGTAGATGGTATGAGAAGCTGCTGAGATGTCCAGGAGAACAATCAGGGTTGCACTCCCCCCATCTATTCTCAGTTATTTACCAGGATGACCAAGTCAGTTTTCATCCCAAATCAAGGCCAGAAAACAGATTGGAATGGATCTAAATGCTCACTGTGTCTTCCAAGGCTTTCTGGAGTTGGCAGGACATCACCTGTCCTAGAACCATGCCCAGAAATTGTAAATTGGTAATAGTTTTCTAGAAACCAAGGGCATAAACTTGGTTTTTCAATGGTGGTTTTGCTACTACCTTCTTCAGGACGGCAGAAACTGTACCTCCCTGAAAGAGGTATTCACCATCTCTGATGCCCATAGAGTCTAGAGAGCAAGGTGGTAGGTCTTAACCCTCCAAGAAGTTTGTCGGTCTCCTCAGGCTGCACAAGCTGAAACACATCCATAGCAACATGACCTGATGGTGTTATGGGTTATATCCATCTCTGTTTCTGTCAACATCATGGCATCTAAGACCCAAAGCACAAGTTACTTTAAAGACGTAGACTTTTCTCTTTAACTCCAGAGTAAGTGCAGTCCCTTGTTCTGAATCAGGAGCCTCACTGAGGAGGGGCATAAGGGGCCTTTAACCCTTTCTCCCGTGCTGTGTGGTCAGGCGCCAATTCTTAATGTTATGCGGTGCTTATAATGTCAAAAGCAATGCAGCTGTAATGTTGTGGGTCTTCTTATCCCAACCAGCAGGAATGGAAACCGTGCAAAAAAAAGGAGAAGCCCGAAATTGCTGGTCTTACAACAGAGCTGATGGAGTGGCTCTGCCTCCTGTCTCTCCCTCTTCTATGGTGCCATGGGATGGCTGCATGCAAATCATGCCCTCTGCCACTGAACTTTGGCCTTTTCCCCTCCTTCTTTCATGTCACCAAATGCCAATGACACTTTTATTTTTTACTGTCCTTTGACTGTTGGTAAAACTGCTGGAATTAAAATGGGAAGCGAAGCCCTGTATTTCATGCAAACTTTCGCTTGTGTAAATATAAGTGGATCATTTCTCACAGGATCAGGGTGATCAAAACGTCCAGAGAGTCTGCTCATTAACTTACATACAGCCAAAGCGATTTCAACAATAGTATGTACGCCAGCTAGACTGGAATTTGGCCTACTGCACATTGATGCAGGAGCCAACGTGGAGGATATACAGGCAAAGCTCCCATAGAAACTCCACAGGAATCTTTTGCCTCAGTAAGAGCTTGAGGATGAAAGCCACACTGGAGGAGAAAGGGATGCTCACCCCCTAATTAGCGCACTGAAGCTAGGCTTCAACGAGTGGTAGGTTAGGTCATCTCAGATGAGCGGAAATAAATCTCAGGCAGGAATCGTTTTTTAATGAATGTCTCACAATTGGCTCTCCAAGCAGCTTGGATAATAATAATTGATACAGAGTTCTCACAAAGCTAGACATATAAAATGAAACCCTTCTTACTCAACAGGCCTGCCTATTCTCAAGGGTAAGTCACAAGTGTGAACAAGTCCTGTGCCAATCAAGGCAGAGAAACTAATACTGGGTACTTATACCCTACTGAGCCGGCATTCCATATCGTCTTTCCTGCCATGAGTGATGTGGAGATTGTTCACAACTGTAGCCTACCCTCTAAGGATCAGGCCTGTCACCCAGATGAGCTGTGAATTTAGAGGTTGTTGGCAACTGTCCACCCTCGTGAGACGACGGGGTTTGCGGTGTTCTTCTAGGGTGACTTGGATTATGGTTGGTTATATTTCCTTTGGTGGCTGTCAATGCCAATAGTTGCTCAGCAAGACCTGCCACACTTGTAACCTCTCATGAGTAAATTATAGCTGACACTCAGCTTCTTGCATTTGTGTGCATTCCGGAGCTGTAGGAGCCATTACTTGTCACAGTCCTGTATGCCAGCCCAGAGTTTGCGATGCCTGATGTTCCTATTATGTACAAGGAATTTCCACTCACTGACAACGGTCCCTCAGATCACGTCGGCAAGCATTTTTGTGTCGGAACATTGGTCGACCTTTGAGTTTGTTAGCATGGACTACCCCAGGAGAGCGTATGCAACCCTCTTGCATCCTGTGCTATACCCAGCCCAATGCACTTGCCTTTTGTTTCAGGAGAGCAAGGAGTGCAGCTTACCTTTCCAGGAAAACCAAGGACTTAAATGTAAACAGTAGAAATGGGAACTGTTGAGTCTAACTTGACCATTGTGCATTGTTTGTTTGTTAGTAATGCGGCAACTCAACTGAACATTGAAAGTTTAGAATGAAATTTGGTACACTTGAACAGGATACAATTTGAAATTTGATAGTTTGACTGCCTCAGTGCCTCTCTCTCTCTCTCTCTCTCTCTCTCTCTCTCTCTCTCTGTGTATGTGTGTGTGTGTGTGTGTGTGAGAGAGAGAAATCTCAATACAATGTCCCCTTGAACACTGAGATATTAGGGGGCATGTTGATGTGCACATTCAGGACCACAATTTATCATCATCATCATCATCATCATCATCATCATCATCATCAGTATCCCACCTTTTTCCCTTTTACAAGGAACCCAAGGTAGCTGCGCCCCTTCCTAGAGTTGGAAGACCTAAAGATGGTAGTGCACGCGCTGGTAACTTCGAGGCTCGACACTGGCTCACGCTGATTAAAGAAGATGAATAGATTATTGTAACATGCTATACATGATGGGGCTACTTTTGAAAACAGTCCAGAAATTTCTGTTAGTCCAAAACTGGGCTGCAAGGTTGCTCACCAGGACTGGCTGTTTTGTTCATATTAGGCCTATGCAAACTTCGGGATCCGGATCCGGAAATCCAAATCCCGATGGCCATTTTATGATGGAACCACCATTCATGTGCACAGCCCAAGGTACCCGGTATGTTGGAAAGATCCTACAACTCCCAGAATGCACTGCCTGGGAGGGATGGACTTACCAGGGGCCCAGGAATGGCACGCTGTCCTGACTTCGCTGCTGCGATCGCTGTTGCTGCCACTGTGATCACCTGGTTGCTGACGTGCTTCAGGATATGCATGTCCCTGGATGGATCGCCCATGCGGGCAGCCAGGTGATCGATCCAGGGACGTGCATCCTGGGAGTTGTAGATTTCAGCTGAGGACTTGACCCTGCAATCCTGTACGTGTACTTAGAAGTAAGTCCCCTTGAGTTCCGTGGAGCTTACTTCCAGATAAATGGGCATAAGATTGCAGCCTTTGCACCAAGTTCTGATTGCAATCTTTAATGTAAAATCACGTAATTTAAAGTAATAATTCAAACTTCCCTTTCCCTGCCAACATCCCTAACACTGTGTCAAGAGATCGGTGAGGTGGGGTAGGTACCCTAACTAACCAGGCACAATAAAAGCATTTCCACCACTCTGGATTCTGTTTGTAACATTTGGGTGAATCAGCAGATTTTAAGGAAACGCATTAAAGCTGACGCACACAGATACACGCTTAGGTCAAAGAGAACCATATTCTTTAAAACACTGTTTTGAAATGAACGATAGCTGCCTTCTGCTTTGCAAAGCTGAGCGTGGCATGGTTTGATAGCTCAGCATGAATGCAATCTCCGAACACATGTCTGTTTCTTTTGGCAAAGGTAGGCGTTGCTCATGGTTTCCTCATCGGATGGTAAGCAAGGGTAAGTGTCAAAATACGAACAACAAGAAAATTGAGGGTTGATTCAGCAAGTTTCCGGCCCTTTGTTGGCTAGAACCAGAGTACAGTCTTAAAGTGCATCTCCTGCTGTCGCTATTTATTTATTTATTATCCTAAGGGCTTGAATTTGGAAGCAACGTCACTAGAAATCTAACGCAATCCATGCAGGTCAGGATGGTGCGGGGATTTGTGGTGCATATCAAACAGCCTTAGACCATTGAAACATTTTAAATGCTTGAAACATTTAAAACATTTGCATTTTAAATGTTTGAATTTTACAGCAGGTCTAATTATATTTTTAAATTTTGTAGATTTCTATTTATATGTTTTAATTATGTAAAGCCGCCTTGAGTCCCAGTATTGGGGGAAACGCCGGAATACAAATAAATATTACAATACAACAACAACAATGACAATTTGTCTATCTAGCCTGCTTGGGCACCTCCAATGGTGCCCATGAAGTGGTCTCCAAAGTGGCATCTACAGGCACCCGCAAAACATGTTTTGAAATTATTTCCCCCATTTTTAAAATATGCATACATGGATTTCTATATATTCATAGCAAGGGATACATATGAAATGCACAAAACTTTGTAGCAATGATACATAGGCTTCAACAAAAGCAGACCGAATATCCAAGTAAATATCTATTAAAGATGGTGTCTGTATGCCACCTGTTCCAATATTGAAAGCGTTGTGAGGTCCTCAATCCACTGCATTATAGGAGGTGAGTTTTTATCCTTCCAATGTCCAGTCTCTTAGCTGTCCAACGGATGCCAAGAATCCATTTGCGCTGATCATTTGTTAATTTCCATGAAGCAGGTTGACATAGAAAACAGCCTTTGACCACGTCAAGACTATTTGTCTATCTAATCCAAGAGAACCTCCGGCCCGCTGTCCCAATCTGTCCCTCCTGTGGTCCCAATTTGACCAGCCCCACCCCTTTCTCACAACTTCCAATTGTTGGGCGGTTTCCCCGGACGTGGAATGAGCTCCCTACAGAGGTTCCTGGCACCTACGTTGTACTCCTTTCGGCACCAGGTGAAGACCTTGTATTTCCCCAGCATTTTAGCATTTTTAGCATCCTAGTCCTTTAGCGCCACTGTTTTAAATCCGTATAATCTCTGCATTGCTGCTCAGTTTTATTCTGCTGGTACTTTTATATTGTGTTTTTTAAGCTTCCATGTTTTCTGTTTTAGGCTGTGCCTTGTGGTTTTAATTTTTGCAAACAGCCCAGCTGTTGGGCGGTACAGAAATGAAATAAGTAAGTCTTCAAGTCTAACCTAGTGCTAAACTAAGTACCTTAGTGGGGACAACTGGGAGAGATTAACTCTGCCCTGCTCACCCACCCAGGTCTCAGTTACACATGCCAGATCTGCTGCATCATCCCGTATTAGATCGTGGATGAGAGAGATCTCATTTTGAACTGATCTGGCATTTTAAAGCTAGAGATCTGAGGGAAGGCTGATAGGGCAACCACCAAATCTGTGGGTCGGGAAAGCTGGAATGCGGTACAGCCATTAACTATCTGGGCCATGTTGCTCCTATCTGGCTAGACCTCCTCCCTATGCCGCATCTCCCTCTACCTGTCACTACACTGATTGGGCAAGCCCCCCACTTAGCCCCAAACCCTCTATCCCAGGAGCATGATCAGGCCCTAAGAAGGCAACCACACTCCTGGCCAAGGTTTGAGAGGGGTGGCTCTTGCTCTTGCCCTTGCATCTCCTGCTCCCATACCAACTGGAATGGAAGATGAATCTGTCTTTAGCGCTGATGAGGAAGAGTCTCCTCCACTGTACCTGAAGGCAGCAGGCAAATGTAGGGGGCGCAGAACAAACTGTAATTGTTTGTTCTTGCTGCTGCCACCCAGCATCTGCCACCTCTGCCTAATGTTAGGACTGGCTCTGCTTAACTTTGAGCCTGAAAGAAAGGAGGTATCATGGCCAGCCCAAGACATTTTGCTGCCTGAAGTCAAGGACATGATGGCGCTCTCACTCCATTCCATGTACAAAAGCCAACTGGGCTGGGAGATAAATTTGTCTTCAGTGTTGGTGATGGCATAGCATTCTCCACTGTGCCTCAAGGCACCAGGGACTTAGGGGGCACAGAGGAAGTTAACATCTCACTGCCACCTCCCAGCATCTGCCGCCTGAAGAAACTGCTTCACTCTGCCTCATGGTAGGGCCGATTCTGGCAGGTATTGCCCAAAGCATATCAAAACGAAGTGGCCCCCTTTTCCAAAACAATTTCCATTCCCCATGCAATTTTGGTAAGCTCAGGGAAATGGTTAGAGAGTAGGGGAGATCCAGAAAACACAGAGCAAGGTGTCAGACTATGATGCTTAAGAAAGATCCCTGAGGAGAAAAAGAGTGGGAAAAATGTCTGACCCTTTAAAAAAAAATCCAGTGTACCTGACACAATGAACTAGATTTCTGCCCAGGGTCAGCTCTACTATGAGTTAGGATGTGGTGGCCACTTCAGGTGGATGCTGAGACCACTTTGAATGGTGCTTGGGTTTATATTGGCGTTTGCTGCAGTGAACATACCAGCTGTGAAGCAACGGCATAATGCACATCCCAAAGCATTCAGGGACAAGCTCTGATTGGCTACAGCTCCCCAAGGTGTGTCCTGTCTATGTTAACCCTTCATAATTTAAGCATTAATTGTGGGAAATGCCAGTATCACCATGGTAAACACAGAAAGCCATAGGTTAGAATATGAAGCATCTCTGAACTGCAATTTAATTTCCCAAGAGCTAAAAATGCAGAGTGTCACATTTTTAAACATACTCAATCATTGGCGGCTTCAATGTGCAATACTAAATTTTTTTTAAAAAAAAATGTCCAAGCTGGATTTCAGGTAGCAGCAATTATTGGTATATCCCAGATGAGCACAGCGTGAAGAATCAAAACTGGAGAAAGATTTGAGAGCCAAACACGAAGAAAGAAACAGAGGGCAGGCTTTTAAAATATATATAAAAAGGCAAACCAAAAAGAGGCCTGAAAAAGCAGGAAAGGGATAGGTATCTGCAGGAAGCACATATTCTTATGTGAGATGTGAATGGCCCATTCTTGGGTAGGATGTTATCTCTATGTGATCTACAGAATTTCTTCTCTCATCTGTGGCAAGTGGAGAAGAGCAAATTAAAGTCTTAAGGGGAAAAATCAATAAAAGGGGAAAAAAGAAGAAAAAATATATAGCGGGTAAAGGACCTTTCAATAGCTGTATGATGGTCTTCAGAATGATTGAAGGTACACTGAAATATCTAAGCTCTCAGCACAAAAAAAAGGGGGGGGACTTCCAAAAATCAAAACAAAACACAAAGAGATTCTTTTTTTATGCATTCTTGAAGGAAAATTTGTCTATTGGCCATAGGATGGCCTCTTCTGAATTGAACCAAAAAGAGAAAATGCATGACCAAAAAAGGAAAGAAAAGAGGATTTTAATTTGCATATAATTTGCATATGCTGATTTATACGTATAGATGCAAATTTAGGAATGATTATTCTAACTATCTAACCATATTGTAGAACAGTGGTCTTCAACTCTGGTTTAGACCTGGACCCACCTTGGGCTGCCAACCTGCAACATGGGACACACTTTCACCATTTCACAATTGCCCAACATGACGGCAACAGCTTTGCTGTGACCCTCTGGGATTGATCTTGTGACCCACTTTTGGGTCGCAAATCAACAGTTGAAGATCACTGGTGTGGAAAGTTGTGACCAGAGGACGCATGTGCTTTGCTCAGTCTGCTGTCCAGGTGCTTCTGATGATAGCTTCAAGGCCCTTTAGCTCTTCCTTCTGGTGGTTCTTTATCTTTAAACCAGACATGAACTGGACAGCTCTTCAAACAGAAGACGCCTTCAAAAATCGAGGACAGTTCTCCGGCAACCCTTCAAAATAGAGGGCTGTTTTCTGTAAAAGAGGACACAGGGCCACCTGAATTGGCCATCACTGGTCAAACCAACGTTTCCCAAAGCCAATGTGAGATATTTCTCATCCTCTGAGACGGAAAGCCAGTTCAGCCCAGTGGACAGAAAAATTGACATGGAACCAGAGTTTTTGAACAGAGAAGAGCAGCAAGTGTAGGCAAGCTTCCATGAAATGCAGTTGGCCTACTCCTATCATTTTCCCCATCCTCTATCACCCCTTGGCCCTGCAACTTCCTCTGCATGGTGTGCATTCCTTGGCATGTCTGGACCATGGCGTTGTCTATGTTTGCATAACCACAGACGTGTGTATAAGCATAAGCAGAACGAGACACACCTACAGGAGGGGAAGGGGCTGCTATTCCATGCCCTATTTATTTTTATTTCTTTTATTACATTTATATCCTGCCATTTCCTCCAAAGTGGTGTACATGACCTTCCTCCTCTCCATTTTATCCTCACAACAACCTGGTGAGGTCGGTTAGGCTGAGAATCACTGACTGGCCCAAAGTCACCCAATGAACTTCATGGCTGAGTTGGGGGACTAAACCTCAGGTATCCTGAGTTCCAGTCCAACACTCTACCTAAGCATTCATGCACACAGGGAGCATCATCATTCCAAGGGAGAGTACCTGCTTTGCAGTCCTTGTTTAAAGCATTCAGGTAGCAGGTGATGGGCAAGTTTTCTCTGCCAAAGATGTTGGACAGCTGCTGCCAATCAGTGTAGACAAGACTGGGTGAGGTAGCCTAAAGCAGCTTTCCATGTTTCTGGGAAGGGGACCAATATTATTTCCCCACCCAAATCTACCTGGATACTACGAATAACATCAGAGGACTTATTCTGATCTCCTCCTCTGAGGGTGGCTCAGAAGCTGGCAACAAAGAAGAGGACCTTCTTAGTGCTGGCCCCTTGACTATGGAATGCTCTCCCCCCTGAGGTCTGCCTGGCACCAACAATGTCATCTTTTCAGCTCCAGGTTAAAACTATCTTCCACTCCCAGGTATATAATGGCCTATGATGAGGCATATATGTCAGTTGCTCCTATCTGGTCTAGTATCTTATTGTAAACGTTTTAGCTGTTTAAATTGTTATAAATTTTATATGTTTGAGATTTTATATGATGTTTTTATTCTCTTGTATTGTGATGTGCATTTTTGGGGGAACAGCCCGGTGAGCTTCAGCTATTGGGCAGCACAGAAATGAAATTAATAATGACAGAAACAATTTGGAAAGTTTCTGCTCTCCCTGAGAACTCTTGACTAGCTGCCTGAAATTTGGGTTGTCAGGGTCTCAAGGCTGGTATCAGGATTTGAGCCTCCTTCTCAGGGTCCCTAGGAGGAGCAAATAAACTCTCAGTGTGAATCAAGAATGCGGTTATTCCCTACTTGGCTTGCAATGAGCCCCTCTTCCATGTCCACCAGGCTCCACCTCTAAGCCAGTGGATGCTGGTGGCTCCAATGTCAGTGGGATGGCAAATCTGCTGCGGGTTTCAGTCCAAACTCTAAAGGAGCTATCCAAAGTGTGAAAATGCCATGGATAGCCCCTCTAGAGTAATGACTGCTTCTGACTGAAACCTGAAGCAGATTCGCCACCTCGCTGACATTGGAGCCGCTGGTCTGCGTTCCTCTAAGCCATCAGGCAAAACGTACCAGGAGCCTCCACCAAATGCCACTCAGATCTACTGCTACCCTCCCAGGCTTTTCCCAGGCGTTCCCCAGGTCTGCTAGGCATCACCCTTTACTTCCCAGGCTCCTATCCTTGACACTCAAGGAGACCTAGCAACCCTACTTGTAGCATTATTTTCCACAATGCTGAGATACTTTATTAATTTACGCCCAACGCGTTTCAGCCTACGTGGTATCTTTAAAAGGCCTTCTTCAGGGGGTTGATAAGAGGAGTCTGCAGAAAACCCTTAACAGAATGATTCTCGTGGTGTTCACTGGTTTCTCTCGTGGTGTTCAGTTGCCAGTGAACACCACGAGAGATGAGCCTATCTACACTACTGCTTTAAAACGGTTTATAACAGTTTCAAACCGGTTAATCGGTTTAAAACTGTTATAACCCATTTTAAAGCAGCAGTGTAGATAGGCTCACTATCATTCTGTTAAGAGTTTTCTGCAGACTCCTCTTATCAACCCCCTGAAGAAGGCCTTTTAAAAAATACCACATAGGCCGAAACGCCTTGGGCGTGAATTAATGAAGTATTCCAGCATCCTGAGAGCCGTTTCTCTCTCTTCTTCTCTGACCTAAGTGGATGCTCTCCTCCTTTTGGCTTTTTCACATTATTTTCCACAGCCTCCTCACTATCCTGCTGCAGCATGACTGGCTCTCTTGGCCCAGCACCAGTGATGCCATGGAGCCAGGTCTCACAGCGCCAGCACGTTCGGATTAGCAGGGATGCTGACATCATCTACCAGACCCCTCAGCATTCCCTGTCCCCTCTCGGCTGAGCTGCAATCCTCACTCTAGCCAGGAGGGGTGTTGATTTTCCCAGCAACAACACATGGTTGTGAGTGATCCCTGTTGAAATGCAAATTATTTGGGAAGTGGTTTGGTCTTTACCAAAGGCTTTACCAAAGGCCTGCTCCTGGTGGAGATGAAAATTGCTAGAACTGGTTTGTTGAAATGGATCAACACAATTGCCTGAATGTTTGGACTTCCTCTTGGAGCACAGCGAGGAGGGCTGTCAGAATAATAATAATAATAATAATAATAATATATTTATTTATTTATAACCCACCTCTCCCTCCAGATCGAGGCGGGAAACAACAATAATAAGTACAAAACACAAAGACCACAAAATAGATGAGATATTATAAACAAATAAAAACCAATACATCATTAAAAACATCTTAAAATTCAGCTGGATAGGCCTGCTGGAAGAGAGCAGTCTTCATGGCTCTCTTAAATTCATGAAGACTGCTAATTTGTCGAATATCCTCCGGCAGACCATTCCACAGTCTGGGAGCAGTAGAAGAGAAGGTCCTCTGGGAAACAACGGATGAGTGCATGCCCTTAAAAACTGACCACCTTAGCACTGCCCAGCACTCTGCAGACTCTCTGGCTAGCTGGAGCAAGGCAGTAGTAAAAACACAACAGGTCATTGTTCAGCACAACTCAGGATGTTGAGTTAACCTGCTCTTATTCTGCTGAGGCCAGGCCATATTTAAAGTTCTTCCAATATGTTCTGGCTAAAGTTTAACTGCAACAGGGCTGATTTTCTAACTATATGTAGGGATGTCAGAGAAATCTACAAAGGATTGAAATGAGTTCAGATTTCTGCAGCAGTCTGGCTTTTTCTGAGTCATGAGGACTCCGTGGACATGCAGACCAGTTTGTCACTTTGGGGGGATTTGCGCTAATGTGCATTTATTAATGTGCATTAGCACATGGTCTAATAAAAAATGAACAAAATTCTAGTTTTAAAAAAAATCTGTTTCCGTCTGTCAGAGTTCCTTCTGTGTCTTGAACCCCCAGATCTCTGCCTCCTTAAAGAGTCACACCTTCTTTCTTTTTATCTTCCCATTCCCAGTAATGTTGGGTTTAGGGTGTAGACATGGGATGAGTGACATTCCAGACACTTGTGGCTTAACACAACTGTTTCTCTAGTGAATTAAAACAAGGAAGTCACAATAAAAGGTATTTAGTCAATAGAGCTGAATAATACAAAAGGCATTAAAATAAAATCAAAGTCGTAAAAACGCAAGTTCTTTTACCCTAAGCTGCACCTAGACTTCTTCAAGCTCCTTTTTCTTGCCCCTTCCTCATGGTCTGGTCTTTTCTGGCTCCTGCTCTTGGCTGACTCTCTCCTTTATTCCCTCTACCCCTCAAAACTGAAAGTGCTGTTTCAAACTTGAAGAGATTAAATTTAACCAGGGAATGAATCTTAATTGGAGAAATGAAACTACTCCTCTCAGGGATACCCCCTCCCAACAGAACCCCCCCCCCCAAGCCTGGCTCTATTACTTTGCCTCTGTAGGCTTCAAACCTTCACACCATCAATGAGTGAATGGTGGAACAAAAGACAATCCACAAAACACAGACATAATGGATTTAACAAAATCAGTACATATAGGGTGACCATATTTTGGAAACCAAAAAGGAGGGCAACATGGTCGGCTCTCAAGGGGGCATGCCCACCAACATGTCTGGTCCTAGGAGGCATGTCCAGCACCAAGGGGGTGTGCCCACCTGAACACAGCCTTGGCTACATATCTGATTTTACAGCACACAATTAAGACAAATCTGTTCTACATAACATCTTAATGGCAAAATCACTGAAATAAAGAACAACATATCTGAAATTAACTCCACTTACTCCTGCTTTTGTAGCTTTTGCTGTACTTTGAAGCTTTTGCTATGCTCTGTGTGATACATTCTCCCCTTCCCTCAAATATCTTTTCTGACTGTATCCTCACTCCGCTGCAAACTTCTTCTGCTGCTTTTAACAGGGCTTGCTGCCGGCTGACTGGCTTTTTTATTTTTAAATTGCATTTTTTAACCTTGTGTATGATTGTCACAAATTTCTCTACTCTAACATTAGGGTGGGTGTTATGGGCGGCAGAAACTACTTTGCCCATTCACACTTCTCACTTATATACATTAGCTTCTCAAGGCTTGCACGTTGACACCACTTCTCACATACAGATTTTGAACTCCTGTTTATTTCCTGCACAAACTCGCAACTCTGAGACCCTCTTTCTAATGCCCTGCATTGTCTGCCAGCACCGTAGGGCTAAGTTACAACAGGTGTCTCTGGCTTGACTGTGCAGCCTCTGTTGACTCTTTCTAAGTCATTGCAGCCAATTGCAATGACTTAGAAAGACTCTTTCTAAGCCATTGCAGCCTCAAACAATCTCCCCCCACCCCGCCAAAGTCTCCCGATGGTCCAGCCAGGCCACACACTTGTGACCAGGGTATTGCTTATTGTTTGGTAATGTCTGGTGACTCTTACTTTAAAAAAACTCTGCCACCAGCTGCCTCCACCTCCTCTCCTCCTGCACACCTGCTCAACTCTGATGCACTCTTAAAACACTCTGGGTGGCAAGCCACCCTCTCAGGGCCAAGCTACAGGCGAATCTGGGTTGTCTTCAGCCTCTCTCTGCCTTATGCCAGCCAGCCAACATCTTCAGCTTCCAGCCTCAAACAACCCCCCTCTCTCTGCCAAAGTCTCCCAACAGTCCAGCTAGGCTGTGCACTTGTACCCTGTGGCTAGGGGTAGGGTGCCAACTTATAGCATCTGGTGACTCTTGTTTTTTTAAAAAAAACTCAATTGCCAACCACCTCTGTCTGCACCAACATTGGACTCTGAGATGCTCTTAAAAGGCTCTGTGTGGCACGCCAGCCTCTCAGGGCTAAGCTACAGCAGTCTCTGAATTGTAACTCTGTCTGAAACTGATGCCAGCCAAAGCCTCCAACCAACCAACATCTGCACCAACACTTGATTCTGAGATGCTCTTGAAATGCTCTTTGTGGCATGCCAGCCTCTCCGGGTTCAGCTACAGCTATCTCTGAGTTGTGTCTTCAGTCTAGCTCTGTCTCTAAGAGATATGCCAGCTAGCCCAAGCCACAGATCTATCTATTTTTCTCCGACATGCACTTCAAACGTTCTGCATTGCATGCCAGCAGTGCAGACAGAGTCTAGCTCACAAGTGAACAAAGGGAAGTGGAAGGGAAGGGGTAGCAAAGCAAAGCAACGACATGCCAAGTTCCAACATCCGCATCAACAGGACATCCACAAAGATGAGTCTCTCTCTCTCGACTGACACCTCACTGTTGGTCCTGAGAGTTTTTCTCTAAAGATGACCCTTCATTGCCCATGATGTGGAACTCTGAGAAAAAGGCCTCTGGCCTGTTCCATTTTGCCGTGTGGGCTGCTTTGACTGACCTCTCCTTTCCCATATTTTGATCTGTGGATGCCTTGCCTCTGCTGAGCCCACCAAATCTGCAACAGGAAAGGTGCTCTGCCTGCCCAGCACTTCTTAGCTAAAAACTTGAGATTCCCTTGATACCAAGGGCTGGAAATTCTCAAGGTATAGTACCCTAAAGAGGAGGTTTGACAACCTGAGTTTGAAGGATATGGCTCCAGTGGTTTTAAAAAAATAAAAATTCAAAACCTCAAATTAAAAAAAAAATCCCTAAAAATCAGTGGATGAACAGATTTGCTTCACATTTGGCAAGGCTAAAGCTCTATCCGAGAACTATCAAGGTGCCAAATTTCATCTCTTTACCTTTAAAAATGACAGTATATATATATATATATATATATATCAAACTTTTAAAAAATCCTAAAAATCAACGGAGGAATGGATCTGCTTCAAATTTGGCATGGCTACAGCCCTTCCGTAAAGCTATAATGCTGCCAAGTTTAATCTCTTTATCTTTAAAAATGGTGGAGCTGTAAGCGTTTTTGTTCATTCTCATTAAAGTAGAGCTGCCCTTTGGCTGGGGACGATGGGAAAAATCCGGATTTTTCATCAAATTTCATAATTTCCCCCTCTTCCTGGAGTTGTCACCAAAACTCCTGAGAAATCTGGGTTTTTCCTGTCACATGGTCAACCTAAGTACATCCCTACCTATACGGGAGGTGCAGTATTAGCTCCCTTATTGGGGTGGGGGGAAGCAATCTCACTCTAGGCCAATAGGAAAAGCCTGCAATGTCCCTACTCCTGGCAACCCCCTTTTGTATTTCCTCCAACTAAACTGCACCACTTGCTCACTTCTGTGATACATCTTCCCTCCTTGCTGGTTTTGGGATCATGCCAGGTATGATATTCGCCAAACCCTTTTTGCCAGGTGCTGGCTGTGCTTGAGCCAAAAGATGGCCCTTCCCTGTGCAGCGTCTTTGCAACAGCACCTGAAGGGATGAAGAGGAGGCTCTGGATGTCCACCGTGCTGTATAACATGCCTGACATTTCTGCAAGCAAGAGTATTTTGCTTTTTTAAATATATATATATATATATATATATATATATATTGGTGAGTGAGGGGACAGCCCTTCAGCATAATTAAGAGTTGCCGGCTCTGAGAGCCCCATCCCAAATTGGGGTTACACAGAGATGATACAACTGTGGTCCATGTAACAAAACAAAGCCCCAAAAGAGAGAAACATCTTTTGATGGCCGTTTAACAATAACTCACAGGTAGTGGTTTTCTCCATGTACCCCTTGCTGGAGCCATTCTGCTTCATCCTTAATAAGAGATCCCTACTCCCTGTGTAGCCAACAGCCTCCTCCTGGCAAAGCTTTGTAGACTCCTTCAGTTTGTAGTAGATTGAGGCCTGCTGTTTGCGCTCTCAGCATCAGCCTATAACTAGCACACCTGTCTCCACAATGAGGGCTTTTTGTTGTTGTTGCTAGCAGCAGTTTTGCCTTTTCTGTAGCTGTTCTGCCTTAACCTCTTCTCTACCAAAACTACACATCTGCCAGAGGGCCAATCTTCAAGGCAGTGCTAAAATCATGGGTGGGGGGACGGGGGACCCTGAATGGGCAAGTTGCATTCTGCACCAGGCCTAATGCTCCTCACCTCTATGCTGAAATTTAAGCCAACCAAACTAACTTGGGTGTCCAAAAGTGTATGGTAGAGCTGTGTGCAAATAGTGTCTTGAAACCCTATTTGTGGTCAGAAGAATGAGGAGAGACCATTTTACTGCATATCTCCAGGGAAAGGAAAAAGTCTTCACCATTTTTTTTTCTGGGGTGGGTCTCCTTATTATCAGTGGCTGTAGTACAGCTTCTTTCACTTATTTGTAAGGTTTCTCTTTTCTTCCTTCCTTCCTTTCTTCCTTTCTGCTGCAAGCAGCAGTAGTAGCAATTGCGACGACCTTTCAAATATTTGAAGAGTGCTATCATGTCTCCCCTCAATCTTCTCTTCTCCAGGCTAAACATGCCCAGTTCTTTCAATCTCTCCTCATAGGGCTTTGTTTCCAATTTAAAGCACCCAGTAAAATCAGCAGATAAAGTGTTTGCATTATCCCACTCTTTCAGGCTGCGTATCAGAGAGAAGACTGGGTTAAAGAATCCCACCCACTAGTACGTTAGATTTCTGCTTGCAGGGGGTGATGTTCTTGTGAAGCAAACATGTAAACCTCCACATAGACACTTGCAGCTTCCAGTGGCTGACTCCAGTGAAACCTTACCAGTTGATCATTTTGATGTATATAAACTGACTGTGAAGAACTATGCATTATTGAACTATGGAGTTGCAAAATTAAGATATTTACACTCTGAAAGGACTAGAGTTCATATCTCTCCCCATACATAGAGTGGCAGTCTATGATCATGATGTACACATCTAATGGGCAACTGACCAGACGAGAGAATCTAACGTGTGTGCGAGAAATGGAGAATCGCAAAGAAATATTGTGGATCTGTTGACAACCTTTCTTCGCTCTCGCCTGCCCTCTTCATTCAATCACTTTGTCATAGGGAACAACAGTAACATCACGAAAGTGGAACAAGAGATGTAGTGCCCACCACAAAGCATTTGCATGTGCTAATTGGGAGATGCCATAACTCGGGAATCTAAACTTCAGCTCTGCGGACCACACAAGCAAATTGAATTGGCAGCCAAAGACTGATAAGAAGTCAGACAGGTTTTCCGAGGCCATATAGTCTATGCTCCGTTGAACAAGAAAAGCAGTCGCCACAGTAACCACGGCAGCACAAAAAGACAGAGCGGCCCCTGGCTGGTCCCATTCAAACAATCCTTCTGCCAAGTATTTATTCATTGATTTATTCATTGATCACATTTGTATCCTATCTGGCATGCATGGGCTTTTCCTGTTATTATCCAGACCACAACCCTGTTTCTCAGATGAGGCTGAGAAATTGCAAGCATCTTCTGCACACGAGCATCTTCTGCACAAAATCCATCCAAACAAAATGTTAAATGTCAACAGGTGTGGCACAGGAGAGATTTCATTGAACTGTGACCAGGTGAAAGGGGTATCAGGATACCTTTCTATGCTTTAATTATACAGTTGAGGGCCAAACTAGGCTGACATGGTAGAGCCACAATATACCTCTTGGTAAGATAATACAAAGCTAGGGCAGGATAAAAGAATGGTATATGTGCTGAACATAGCTGCAGGACTCCAGTGGTGACGAGGAGAGAAGCAGGTTGTCTGAATTCATCCCGCGATCTTGCTGAGTGCGCATGGCTCTCTGTTTTTTAAGCACCCAGTTATGTGGAGCTTTGAACGCTCCATTAGTGACTGGAAGTGGTCAGGAAAATACCCGAACAGCAGGCCAGTGAGGACACAGTGAGGTATTGTGGGTAATTAGAGATTAATTACAATCCCATAGTTTGTATCATGGTTCGGGGTCAGCGCAGGGTCAATGCACATGGCAAACTTAGAGAGCTGTGACTGGATGGATGACGCCAACTCAGAGCGGCCCAGGAAAGTGAAGCGTGTACAAACGAGGAGCCAGGGAGGCTGGAGAGTGGACGCACAGCCAGGGTGCTGGCGACAGCAATGACACAGGCTGCTGGGGCCTCCAGGCGCAGCAAAAAACGTTAGCAAGCACTGGAGAGGAAGCAGCTGCCCGAACCATTGCACGGCAGCCAGGCCTGCTCCAATTAACCTCTTCCAAGCACTCTGCCATTTGGCAAATCTGGGGCACCGTTCTGTTGACAGGGAAAGTTCTGTGTTTTCAATTCCCCCCCCCCTCCCCAATTTTTCAGAAAAAGGCACAACGAGGAAACATTTCTTTCCTCATCAGAAGATATCTCTGCCTTTGTGTGCAGATCACATTGCGAGAGTTTATTTAATACTTCAAAATGGCTCATCAACCATCTCAGCTCTTTGCAGCCCTAACACTGAAGGGGCACCTGTCCCGTCACAACAGACCAAGCACTATGTTAGGGTGATCAGATAAAATCCAGGTCAGGGCTCATGTAACTTTAACAGTTGTAGAGCAAAGGGAATTTCAGCCAGTGTCATTTGTATGCAATTAGTTCCTGGTGAAATTCCCTCTTCATCACAACTGTTAAAGTTGCAGGGGCCCTGACCTGGATTTTATCTGGTCAGGCTAGCTATGTCTTTTTTTTCCTTTTTTAAATAAAAAAATAGTTTGTAAGCTTTTTATAATATAGGTTGACCATATGAAAAGGACAGGGCTCCTGTAACTTTAACAGTTGTGGAGAAAAGGGAATTTCAGCCAGGGTCATTTGTATGCAATGAGTTCCTGGTGAAATTCCCTCTTCATCACAACAGTTAAAGTTGCAGGCACTATACTAGAGTGACCATATACAAAAGAAGGCAGGGCCCCTGCAACTTTAACTGTTGTGATGAAGAGGGCATTTCACCAGGAACTAATTGCATACAAATGACACTGGCTGAAATTCCCTTTTCTCTACAACTGTTAAAGTTACAGGAGCCTTGTCCTCCTTTTCATATGGTCAGCCTATATAATACATGGCATAATGAAGATGAAAAAATAAACATTTTACTTCTGATCTGATCATCCCGGTGGTTGTTTTTGAGGGTTTTCCGAATCTCCTAAGCATCACCAAACCAGCATTACCTGGCATCAGCTGCCCTCCAAGAATTATTGGGTCCTTCCTAGACCACTCTCCTTTGTAGACCTTGCTGTAAATCTTGGACTGTTCCCAGCTTCTCAGACATGTTGGATAGGATATGTGGTGTGCCTGATGGTGGCACCTTACCCAGAGGGAGCAGAAGGATGCCTAGAAAAAAGGCTGAATTATCCGCTCAGAGGTGTTAAGAGGATATCCTAAACACTTGCATCAGTGCAAGTTAATTGCTGCAGTTGAGACAGGTAATTTTATCTTTTTATATTTTAGGTTGAATAGTTAAATATACAGTAGCCATCCCCAACCTGGGGCTGTCCACATGTGTTGGACTAGAACTCCCATAAACTCCAGCCAGCTGAGTTTGGTGGCTGGGAATAATGGGAACTGCAGTCCAAGGGATCTGGAGGGTTCCAGATTGGGAATAGCTGATGTAGATCTTGTTGTTTTGTCTGCTAGCTTAACGAATCCTCGTTGATGAAACGTGGCCTTTTGTTATAACCTGATTTAATGTAAAGCCTGAATGGTTAGTTTTGAGGGAAAGCAGCAAGCAGACGGGCAGTGCTAGTTTCAATTCAAGAGAGCTTCGGCTATTGGGCGGTATAGAAATGCAATAAATAAATAAATAAATAAATAAAATTAAACATCAGTTCTGCTCACCTTCAATCTCAAATTATGAAAATCTCAGTTCTTTCTCTGAAAATTCATTAACACTTCGTTAGGGATGTATGAATCCATGTATATCAGAAATAGCCGACCTTTTGAGCCCATGAGCCCATTTGAAAATTTGAGAAACTATCCTAGGCACAGCCATAAAATGGCTGCCATGGGTGGGCATGGCTCGTCAGAAAGAACAAGTAACCTGCCCAGAGGCATTCATTGGAAATTAAGATGGCAGCAGCCAGAGGCTCTCACTTCACTTTGAAGCAATCCTAGCTGCCAGTAAGAAAATATTAGGGTGACCATATGGAAAGGAGGACAGGGCTCCTGTATCTTTAACAGTTGGATTGAAAAGGGAATTTCAGCAGGTGTCATTTGTAGGCATGCAGCATCTGGTGAAATTCCCTCTTCATCACAACAGTTAAAGCTGCAGGAGTTATACCAGAGTGACTAGATACAAAAGAGGGCAGGGCTCCTCTTTTGCGGCTTACACAATTTGACATAAGTTTGTCCAGACATAAAATTTCCATGGCTTACACCGGTAGTTATTTGATGCAATTGTTTCCATTCTAATCTTGCTGGTAGGTGCTTCCTGGTTTCCCCATTTTTATGTCCAAGTTGACTCTGCATTTTATTTGTGTGTTTTATTTGCACTTTGTAACACAGACCTTCCATTTTGCTTCAATGTGAAAGTGACAGCACATTGTGCTGTCCTATGGTTGGAAACAGAAAACTTGATTTGACTTGACCAATAAAAAAATAAAGGAGGATACTGTATGGAATTTTCTTAAGCCATCCCTGGTTGGTTTGTTTGTTTTATTTGTCTTAATGACTGGCTTCTCAGATTATGGATGAGATCCTAAGCGTGGAACTAGGTGCCGTTGAGAGAAATGGGATCTCCTTCCAAGTAGTTACACCCAAGATCAGGATATAATAAAGCCAACTGCTGGTCGTGTTCCGAAGAGGAAGACGTTATAATTTGCTTCAGCGAGGGACAGCTGCTTTGTGGGAGACATACCCGTCCTCTTGTGTGCCACCAGCCGTATCTGCAGGTGGTCCCTGCCGCTCTGCCTAGCTGAATGAGAGTCTCTGTGAGTTCCGCTCCTGTTGCACAACAAGGGGGCATTTTCCCCTCTGCCTGGATTTGATATCCACATGCATCTGTGCATTTCGATGGTACCGGGAGGCGCTTGCAGTAATTCTTCTTTATCATTCGAGCAAGCAGCCGTCACCATTTCTATCACTTCTACATAGTGCTGCTGGGGTTTTGGGACACTTGACGTTTCAGGACTTTGTAAATGATTTGATTATAAACACACACACACACACACACACACACACACACACAGAGTCAGTTTTTCTGGGTATCCTCATCCATGCTCATGGTTGCAGTTACTACCCTTATGTAAATGATTCCTCCTTCTTCTCAGCCTCCAAACTCCTACAGCATTTCCACCTGGGGCACCTTAGTTATCTTTCAGACTGAAGAGGCTGAAGGCACAATTCCTAACGCATCCTTTCTGACCTCCCTAACTCCCAACCTTCTTTATTATTGTCCAGTAGTTGTGTCCTCTACGCATTTCTATCTCAAGTCTCATTGGCATGCAAATGTGTGTTCTCTATAATTCCTTTTCTTTCTACTCCTCAGTGTTGGCTCCAGGTTTTTGAGGGCCTTCTATGGGCCCCCTCTCTCAGTGAGTCTGTGAGCCTCATCCTCTTTCTCATTACTGCTACTACTTGTTTGCTTGTCAGGTAGAAAGCCAGTGAACCAGTAGGCCGTGGCATCTACTGCTCCTCCTTCTCGTCAACACCACTGTCTGGGCCAGAGTGTGAGGAGGGCGAACAAGCAGGTTTCAGTGATGAAGAGGAAGACCAAGTCCATGGGACAAATGTCTCTGGCCCCCTGCTGTAATGTGGGCCCTCGGCAGGGGCCCTGCCATGCCTTGTTTGATGCTAGCCCTGCTACTCCCACATCCAGGTCATGGCAAAGTCCTGCAGTTTGTTCCTCTCTGAGATCTCCAAGTTCCAACCTCCCCATCCCCCTATATATATTTCGGAAAACTCTGATGTGCAGCTTTTCCTTAGAGCAGATCTATACTACAGACAGCAGCGCAAACAAATCAGGAGTAAGTTCAGACATCACGACATGGCATGGTTTAGATAGGCCTAGGACAAACCGTGGATTCTATTTGTGATTTATAGCTGGTTAACAAACCATGGTTTGTTTGCAGACACAATGACTTGGTTCACACCTAATGACAGACCATGGGTTAAACAACCCATGAGCTGTCGGGGACAAACACTAGAGAGCAAAAGTGCACTGCCTCCCACATGCCCTCCTCTTCTGCTTTTACTCAACAATCTACGATCATATTGGTATCTGAAAAAACCCAGCATTCTTAAACTCATGGAGAACCTCTACAGGTACAGGAGTCTCTCCTGTTCAGAAAGTCACCCCCCATGTGTAGAGGGTGACGAATGTGACAATGAAGGCGGGCAGATCTAGAATGCTCCCTCTCCTCGTGTGTTAATTTACCCACTTAGAGAACGCCTGAGTAGCGCTTTTGTTTGAGCTGAAACTAGTCACTGCTTTTGTGAATGTTTTTGGCTGCATCAAAAAATAAGTCCCTTTTGAGAAGAAAAAGTTTAGTACATTTTCAAACACATTCAGTTGGTTTGCTTCCAGTAATGTTAGCGTGTAGCCAAATCTGATTGGCCATGTTGTGACCTCAGAATTTTCGCTAGATGAGCCTTGATTGGCTTAGATCATCCATGCTGCGAAATGAACAGGTATCTCTTTGTTGCTGTTGTTGAATTTTTGCTTTGTCCACAGGCTGAAGCAGGTTAATCACGACTATGGTAAGAACTAATATAAAATAATGAATGAGACATCGGAAAACAAGGACATTGGAAATCCAAGCTTTGGCTCACTTCTTCCAGCCTCCCCTCTTTATTCAGATACTTAGTATCCACAGAAGAGACACTTGAGATCATCCAGGCCCATGTTTCAGAAATCTAAGAAAGACAACTCAAATTGCATGAGAATAATTATCCAGGCCTCATGGCTAATTATCAGAGGACATTAAAAGGATGACTGATTTTCATTTATTTTATTGTGAATGGAGTGTGTTATTTTTCTCAGAGATATAACTTTTTTCATGTAATTCTTTTCTAGAAATGCTGAAAAGCTGCATTAATGCAATTGCCCGTGGGCTTGACTAGGAATGACTGAAAGAGAGAATGGCTCAATTCGGACGACACAATAAACAACTGGTGTGGGGGAAACAATCGTCAGTTGTTTTGACTATTGTGTCATCCGAATGCTGCCATAGTCAACTCAGCGCTGATCCTCATCCACACCACAGTTGATTATTTATTACCATGTTGTGTGGGGAGTGCCCCCTAGGGTTAGCGTGAGGGTTAGGGTTAGTCAACCCACCATTGACTATCGTGTCATCCGAATTGAGCCAAAGAGTGAAAATCAAAGTCTGTTTAGTTACGATCTTGGGTCTCCCTCCCCAGGTTTTCCTGAATGCTCTGGGGGGTAGTACAGAAACTATCTGGTAGACTCCACAAATGTAAATACATCACTTGACTACTCAGCATTTGGTGAACAACATGTTGCAGCTGAATCTGTTGGAAAAGCATTCAGCTTGAGGTCAGAAGATGAACTCCTGGGTTGGAGGGCTTCAACAAAATGCCCTGCATGGGCCCACCGACCAACCTGGTGGCAGGCAGCTATGTGATACCATTTAAAATGTCCAAAAATGTCTCTGAAGTAGCTTTGCTCTGGGGCATTCTGGGAAGTTTAAAATGGTGGCTCATGGCTGCCTGCTGTCTAGCATGAGGTCCTTGCAGGCAGTGCCAGCTCCCTGAGGGTGCCACGTGCTGATATGGGCCTCTATGAACTTCCTAACTGTGACAGAGGGGGTCAGTCATTGTGGCACTGGTACTTGCTGGCAGAGTGTTCGGACATGTGTGGGAAAGGCCTTTGACCTGTCGCTCCCCCAAGCCTCTCTGGAAGTGGGTCTCTTCCCAAATTAGATCCTAACTATGGGAGGGGAGCGGTACACCCTATCCCAGGCCTCCAAGTCAAAGACAGCCCACCAGCATTCTGTTATAGTCTGCCAAGTTTTTGACTCATCCATCCTCAACGCCTTGAATTGTAGTCAGAGCAGACAGCCCCAAACATGGTTTACTAAGCCACTAGCGAGCTGCTGTTCAGGGCAGATGGACTGCATTTGGTTTGATGGGACACAACTTGATAGGCCGATGATGCCTATCAGTTCCCCAGCAACTGATGCATAGAGGCCGATGATGCCTCTATGCATCAGTTGCTGGGGAACATGAGCAGGAGGGGGCCGTTGCATTCATGTACAACTTTTGGGTTCCTGGTCGACAGCTGGTTGGCCACTCGATGAACAGAATGGTGGACTAGATAGACCCTTGGTCTGATCCAGCATGGCTCTTCTTATATCCTTATGAATCACCGAAAAAAAGAGGGCACTGATTTGCATACAATTTGCACATGCTAATTTAGATGTAATTTATAACCTAAAGAGAAATACAGTGCCTCACCATAGTGGGTAAGATTGAGCAGGGCTAGGTCTATGCTACTGCTTTATAGCAGTGTTGAAGTGCACTGATAACTGTTGGGGCACATTACACATTTCATAGTCCGCTCTCAAAAGTGTTATTTCCTGTTTTTTTTTATTCCACATTATCCAAAATACTGCAACAAATGTCAGTGTGTGCCCTACAAGGTATAAATGCTGAAGAGGGATATAGCATTACTATGATGGGATCGTAATGTCTTGACACAAGGTCTAGGTCTGGCCCCAGGTGACCTGTGTGCCTACCTGTCCAGACTGGGGCTATCTGTTGATGAGTAATTTCCAGGCCCCTCCTGCCTTCTCTTCGTATGCTTCTTTATTTTTACACCAGAATTGGACAGGGCAGCCCTTCAAACAGAGGATGCCTTCAAATAGAGAATGGTTCTCTGTACAAGAGGACACATAGCTATCTAGAGTTGAGCAGGCCTGTACCCTACTAGCCAAAGCCTTGGTGCAGTGAGTAACCCTGGGTGGAACTTGGAGAAACAGATTACAAACCGATGACAAAATGATCTGAAGTTGTGCAAGTCAAGAGAGGAAATGAGGGGAAAAGATTGATACATTTCCTGGAGTAAATTGCATGTAAAGCAAAAATCCCTGAGGCAGAAATGGATCCTGGGAGAGAAAGACGGGAGAAAAACTTATGCTGGACCAGGAAAAAAAAAGTACTTCTTCTATCCTTTGGAAATTAGCTGAATATTGCTGTAGCCTTTTCTCGAGCCAAATCAAGCTCATCCACTACTCTGAAGCAAATAGTTCTTATTTCCGTTGACAAATATCTCTTTTTAATTTTTTTTTAAAAAAAATAATCCCTTCATCTTTATCATGATGGGTGAGTAGGTTTTGCACCTGGACTGGCAAATTGTCTTGACAGCTCTGCACGGGTGAATGAGTCATTGGAGCCTTGGTATTCATGTATTGCAGCTACAGCTACACAGAACCTCAAATGACTGTAGTTAATAAAAGCAAGATCCTGTGACAGAAAGCAAAATACAGCAAAGGTACAATTAGAGCCTGTGTATTTGTTGAGTAATGGGCATGAAGCTAATTAATATCTTACTGACTCCCTTGGGGATTAAAAAATAAAAAGGGTTGGTACAGAGTTGAGTCATCCCAATCAACAAAATTCTTTCAAATATTGGAGTATATTTTTACTTTCCCACGTGTGCATGTATTTGAAACCTGTGAAAAACGGAGAAGTGCTTTAGAGGGAAAGAAGGAGTTTGCACCACCGATGTTACAAACAACTAAATAACCTACGTGATTAGAACATTCTCTAGTTCACCAGTCAATCACATGACCCAATTCTCTTCCTCATAAAGATAGCACGGAAGGTTATCTGAGATTTTCCACAGAATGACGTTCCTCCACGTTCTCTGCTAGGGTACTTAGCTGCCTCCCATCAAGAGCAGCCATCATCGGTTTCGGTGTTACATTCAGTCAACTGTTCAGTGCTTTGATACTTGAAGAGGAAGTAGGAAGATTATTAACAGCTTCCATTCCATTTTATTTAGACAGGGGTGACAACTCATGGCCCAAGGGTGCCATCCGCACCGCCCGCCCCCCCATGCTTCCAAATTCCTTCCCCCAGCTATCCTCATACAGTTCGTCAGATATAGCACTATGAAAGTGATATGAAAGCGGTATATAAAAGGCAGGAGCCACACTACTGTTTTATAGTGGTATTAAAGTGCATGGACAACTGTTGGGGCCTATAGACACATACCATATACTGCTTTCATACAGCTTTCATAGTGCTATATCCTGCTTGGAGTAGATCTGGCCCTGGTAGCAGCAGTGAGGGAAGAGCAATCTCTATTAAGACCACTTGGAAGTGTGTGTGTGAACGGCTCCCAACTCCTGAGCCGCCACTGTCACCTGTGGCTGAAGACATTGTGCATCCCTATATTTAGGGATGTCGTGGTAATCTGCAGGTTCATTTTCTTGAACAGATATTGTTGCTCCATTGGTGGAGACCAGACGTGCTGCACCTTCGGCACTAGGGCCATGCGAATCAGCCAAATGCAACTCCCTGAAATGCTCCAAATTCCATCTCAAAGCTCATTCCGACTCGAATCCAGATTACATCATGAGCTTTGCATTTTTTCCTTTTTGCATGAAAATCCATGCGCATTTTCAGGTGTATTTTCCCCAATGTACGTATCAATTGTTCACCTTCTTCTCCCATGGATTAAGGCATTTGTGAGCACATTTGGGCAGAAATAAAGGGATATGTCTTACACATCCGATATTCTACTCTATTCTGTCCTCCTGCAGTTAATACGAGTATTCCTCCCTTATCACTGGTATGCACATCGAAAATGATAAAACATTGCTAAAAAAATTGATTTAGTCTTAAGCACACAAAGAATTTTTTTTAAAAAAAATATGTGTATCTCAGTTTATCTTATAGAAATAGCTCACAGCGGCTGACAGCAATAAATAAATAAATAAATTATAAATAAAAAATACTAGGGATGTGCACTGGATCGGACCCGATCCATGATCCGAGTCCGGTCCAGTGGGAAATCGGATAAATTATCCGATTTCCGATCCCGCAGCTGGATCGGCCGATCCAATCCGAACCGGTCCGAAAAAGCTCCGAACCGGTTCGGCGGATCGGCGGATCGGCGGGCGCCCACTGGCGCCCACCGCCGCTTCCATTGGCGGGCGCCAGCGGGCGCCCGCCGATGAAAGTGGACAGCGGGGGGGGGGAGGAGGGGGGCACTTACCTTCTCGGCCCGGTGGCTCCCGTCCGGCGCTGGCGCCTACTACTACTAGCAGGCTCCGCGGCCTGCTCTAGGGTGGCGCGCCGGGTGATGTCATCACCCGGCGCGCTACTCTAGAGCAGGCCGCGGAGCCTGCTGGTAGTAGTAGGCGCCGGCGCCGGACGGGAGCCACCGGGCCGGGAAGGTAAGGAGGGGGTGCGTGGAGGGGAGGAGGGGGCGCGCGGAGGGGGGAGGGGGGCCCTTACCTTTCCGGCCCGGCGGCTCCCGTCCGGCGCCGGCGCCTACTATTCCCAGCAGGCTCCGCGGCCTGCTCTAGGATGGCGCGCCGGGTGATGTCATCACCCGGCGCGCTACTCTAGAGCAGGCCGCGGAGCCTGCTGGTAGTAGTAGGCGCCGGCGCCGGACGGGAGCCACCGGGCCGGGAAGGTAAGGAGGGGGTGCGTGGAGGGGAGGAGGGGGCGCGCGGAGGGGGGAGGGGGGCCCTTACCTTTCCGGCCCGGCGGCTCCCGTCCGGCGCCGGCGCCTACTATTCCCAGCAGGCTCCGCGGCCTGCTCTAGGATGGCGCGCCGGGTGATGTCATCACCCGGCGCGCTACTCTAGAGCAGGCCGCGGAGCCTGCTGGAAGTAGTAGGCGCCGGCGCCGGACGGGAGCCGCCGGGCCGGAAAGGTAAGGAGGGGGTGCGTGGAGGGGAGGAGGGGGCGCGCGGAGGGGGGAGGGGGGCCCTTACCTTTCCGGCCCGGCGGCTCCCGTCCGGCGCCGGCGCCTACTACTCCCAGCAGGCTCCGCGGCCTGCTCTAGGATGGCGCGCCGGGTGATGTCATCACCCGGCGCGCTACTCTAGAGCAGGCCGCGGAGCCTGCTGAAAGTAGTAGGCGCCGGCGCCGGACGGGAGCCGCCGGGCCAGAAAGGTAAGGAGGGGGTGCGTGGAGGGGAGGAGGGGGCGCGCGGAGGGGGGAGGGGGGCCCTTACCTTTCCGGCCCGGCGGCTCCCGTCCGGCGCCGGCGCCTACTACTCCCAGCAGGCTCCGCGGCCTGCTCTAGGATGGCGCGCCGGGTGATGTCATCACCCGGCGCGCTACTCTAGAGCAGGCCGCGGAGCCTGCTGGAAGTAGTAGGCGCCGGCGCCGGACGGGAGCCGCCGGGCCGGAAAGGTAAGGAGGGGGTGCGTGGAGGGGAGGAGGGGGCGCGCGGAGGGGGGAGGGGGGAGGGGGGCCCTTACCTGCCCGGCCCGGCGGCTCCCGTCCGGCGCCGGCGCCTACTACTACCAGCAGGCTCCGCGGCCTGCTCCAGGGTGGCGCGCCGGGTGATGTCATCACCCGGCGCGCTACTCGAGAGTAGGCCGCGGAGCCCGCTGGTAGTAGCCGCCGGCGCCGGACGTGCCGAGAAGGTAAGTGGCGGGGAAGGGGGCTTACCCCCCCCCCGGAGCTGTCCGCTTCTATCCGCTGGCGCCCGCGGGCGCCAGCGGATGGAAGCAGGCGGCCCCAGGGGGGGTAGGGAGTGCGGGGGAGGGGGTTTACCTGCCGGGGCCGTCCACAGCGGACGGCCCCGGGGGGGGGAGGGAGTTAGGCCCCCCCTTACCCACCCGCCGCCATTTTTTCCTCATAGACTTGCATTGCAATGCAAGTCTATGGGGAAAAAAATGGCGGCCGATCCAAAAATGTACGATTTTTGGGTCGGGATCGGACTCGATCCGGTCCGGGGGGCCTCCGATTTTGTCCGAACCGGTCCGGGACAAAATTGGAGGTCCCGATCCGGGTCCCGATCCGATCCGGGGGGTCCGTGCACACCCCTAAAAAATACTACACCAAAATACATAGCAAATACACAAATATATCAAGACCATTGCAAAAGAATGAATTACAAAGGAATATATTTTGTAAAAATATAATTGCATCGAGCTTCTGTTTGTGCAATGTTTTTGTCCATGCATAGGCAAATAATAATAATAATAATAATTAATAATAATAATAATAATAATAATAAGTTATAACCCGCCTCTCCCTCCGGATTGAGGCGGGGAACAACAACAATATAAAACACAAGAATCACAAAACAGTTAAAATTAAAAAAAACAAAAAATACATCATTAAAAACATCTTAAAATTCATCTGGATAGGCCTGCCGGAAGAGAGCAGTCTTCATGACTCTCTTAAATTCATGAAGACTGCTAATTTGTCTAATCTCCTCTGGCAGACCATTCCACAGTCTGGGAGCGGTGGAAGAGAAGGTCCTCTGGGTAACACTTGTCAGCCTAGTTCTGGCTGACATGAGTAAGTTCTTCCCAGAGGACCTAAGTGTGCGGGGCGGATTGTATGGGAGAAGGCAATCCCGCAGGTAACCTGGACCCAAACCATGTAGGGCTTTAAAGGTAATAACCAACACTTTATACTTCGCCCGGAAACTAATTGGCAGCCAATGAAGTGAACAAGTACAGAGAAAAGGTCTTGATGCTACCACATGTATGATCAGGTTTGCTTCAACTTTTCTGTTTTTGCATGCAGTGTTCTATCAATGCACTCATGGTAACACAGAGGAAAGAAACTATCCAAATGAACATAAGACACTGAAAAGTAGGGCTGTGCACAACCCCCCAATCTGATCTGGATCCCGCTGCAGTTGCTGGTCACGGCGGGTGACGTCATCACCCAGCACGAGCAGGAAAGCTTCTTTTCTTTATTGTTAAGGCAACCTAAAATAGGTTTTAGCCCGATCTCACAATCAGCAGGAAAGCAGCCGGCCAACATCGAAGAGACAGGATGACCCGGAGGATGACGGGGGACAACGCAGAGGAGGCTGAAGGTAAGCAGGGCGATTGGGGGGAGGGAGGGAGGGAGGGAGCAGGGAGAGCGGGAGGGAGGGCTCTGCAAGGACCAGGAGCAGATCCAGATCGTGGATTCGATCTGGCCTGATCCGGACCGATTCAATCTGGTTAAGATCAGGCCGGATCAGCCCGATCTGCTCCAGATTCGGGATCTGGCTCCGGATTCGGTCACAGCCCTACTGAAAAGTATGGTGAATTGCACAAATTCCAGTTCTGGTTTTTAAATGTGTGTTTTTTAAATTCCTCAGTTAAGTAAAATTCTGAAGGAGTGGAAAGCACGGCTCAGCCAAGGTTTGAAAGAATAAAGGGACGGAACATGGGAACGCTGCTCATTCCTTCAATGACAACAAACAAATCAATTAAAGAATACATCATTGGCAGGCTGTATTCTGTTTTGCAGGTTGCCAGTTCTGCTGGCCTGTGCTACACCACTTCTATGTTTACAGTGGCCAGGTGCCCCACTTTAGGCAATACTCGATTTGAAGGCATCCTCTGATTGAAAGGTTGCCCTGTTCAAGACCAGTTTAAAGATACAGGGTGAAATCCAATGCTGGTCATGTACAAGCGGAGCTGGCTGCGATTCTGGTCCATGCAAGCCAGTCGTATCATTTCCAATCCTCAAGCGGCCTCTACAGCTGGAGGAACCACGATTTAGCACTTCCGGATGCTCCTTTCTGGAAGTGGGCAGGTCATCAGATCTCCCCCATGTGAGCTCCGCCGACCTGTCCCCTTCCAGAAACTAGGGTTTCTGCTCATTCTGGAGCTTGCATCCAGAAGCGCTAAGTCGCAGTTCCGCAAACGGTAATGGTGGGACTGGTTGTCTGCACAAGGGCATTGTTAGATTCTGCCCAAGAACCACAAGAAAGGAAAGCAGGTCGGGCTTTGAAGTCACCCATTAGAACCTGGACAGCAGACCGAACAAGCACACAGGACACTAGGGCCAGAGCTACACCAAGCAGGATATAACACTTTGAAAGTGGTTTGAAAACTGTATATGGAGTGTGTCATGGGCCACAACAGTTGTCAATACTGTTATAAACATAAAGCAGCAGTGTCAATCCTGCCCTGGTCACAGGTCATCTCTACACCATATGGGTGTAGAGGGAGGGAGGGGCAGCGATCCCAGAAGTACCTGCTTCTGGGATTGTCGCTTGAATCCACATAGGAAGTGCAACGACCCGGCTTCCTCCCAGGCAGTCGCAGTCGCGGGCACCATTTTTTTTGTTTTGAACATCCGAGAAGAGAGCACTTGCACTCCAATGAAAGTATAAGTCAATTTTTTTTTTAAAAAAAACCCAAAATGGGCCTTTCACCCACCCCCGCCATCCTGGGGATGGCAAAATTGCTGTCCCCCCCTCCCTTGATGGGCACGGAGCCACGTTGTGGGGCTCCGTGCCCATTTCTGCTGCTGTGTTTACTCATGAGTAAGTGCTGCAGCAGCCAGGATGGGCGGCCACATCTCCTGCGGTCTCGAGAAGTTCCCGGGACTGCAGAAAAATCAGGATTTCCCAGGGATCCCTTATCCCTGGGAAATCCCGTGTCCCCCCCCCCTCCCCAGGAGTCCCTGTGTGTCATGTGAACACACAGGGACCAGCCGGGGCGATTCCTGGCAAAAGGCCTGGTGTAGAAACGGCCACAGTCTTCCCCGCTAGGGTGAGCTCTATTGTATTTCCATTTAAAATATAGACATTTCCCCCTAAATGTGCATATATCACATATAAATTAGAATATGCAAATATTTTGCAAATCTGTGCCTTTCTTTGTCCCCTCCTCTCTCTCTCTCTCTCGTATTTATTTATTGATGCGTTTCCTCTTTTTTGTTTTGGTGATGTGTCATTGGGCAGTCTATCTGCCATTCTGGTAGAGGCTGATCCCTAGGAATGGGGCTTGAGAGATTGGGATGGTCATGGCCAAGGAAGAAGAGGAAGTGGTTTGCTAGAGCCTGGTATTGTTTGCAGTTAACCATCTAGTAACATAAAATTAAATTAACATCTCTTTTGTGCACAGGGGACCCCAACACTTGAATTCCTGTTCACCTTGCCCGTTGCCGTGCCCTTTGCCAATAGCAAAAGGGTTTAAAGCTAGAAATGGGCCTATTTAGCTGTCATTAATCATTCATACTGTTCAAACACATCATCCTGTAACTGAAGAGGGGTTAATGGTGGCTAAGCTTGAGGCTGTTGTCAAAAGTAGGTTTAACTTTCTATGAACTCACTGGACACAAAGAATGCAGCCTGCTTACTATTCCGAATGTCACCAGCTAGCCGCAAACCGATGATTACTAATGGTAATTAAATACCTCTGAAGCCATTTGTACCAATAACAAAGAGTTACTGTCAGAACTTGAATGAGGTCCATCTGCCTATTTGGGAAGGACGTTAACACCATGTAAGTGATAAAGCAGATGGCAGCCCCCCAAAGAAATGGTTTGTTTGGTTATCAAGGATTTGTTATTAGAGCCCCCTCGTTCTCTGGGTGGACTCGATTCCCCTTCGCAGACAAAATGTGAACAGTTTAGTTGTTTAGTAGCACCGCTTTGTCGTTTGTTCTTGTTTTTCGCACGGGGTGCCCAAGGAAGATGTCCAGTCACCCTGCCTCCCCCTTCACACTGAAACTCTACTCTGCTAATTCATTGGGAGAAAGGCCATCCGCTTAGTTAGCCATCAGAATCTTTGGCTGCCTCTACAAGAGGCATTTAAAGCTCTTTCAAAGCGCATTAAAAAATTTACCTCTACAAGAACAGAGCGCAAATCGGGCGTAGAGGCGCTTTAAACATCCGATTATGCGCATTATCAAATGTGCGTTAAATAGCGAGTATTATTTTGCTCCGGCCATTAAAGCGCATTTTGACTATGCGAACAAGCGATTCTCCGCATTAACTACTTGTAAAGCGCATTTGAAACAACCAGTAAGGTCACCAGTTGAGTGCTCAATTACCTCCTGCATACAAGCATTTACGATACAGCGCTTCCGAGAAGATGCGCATAATCGGCTAACCAGGTGTCAAACGGAATCCATCTAGAGGGGTCTTTGACTTACACTCTAGATGAGGGACAGCCTTCTGATGGCAACCTTGGGATACCCCTGGGGCTGTTCCGTTTTTTACAGAGGGCTGCCCTCTATGTTGTTTTAGGCTGTATTTTGTTTTGGACTCCACATCCCATAAGCCCTGAGCCCTGGCCATGCTGTTTGGGGCTAACGGGAGTTGTAGTCTAAAACATTTGGAGGGCACAAATTTGGAGGGCTTCTGGGCTTCTGAGAAGTCTCTGGTTAGCCATTATGGGGAGCAGACTTGTTGGACTCCTGGTCAGATCCAGTAGGGCTGTTTTTAATGTTCATATGAAGGGATCCCCATTGCTCAGGCAACCAAAGTGATGCTTGTGGTGTCTCACATTATGTTGACAGGTTTATTGCGCATTAGAGCTACCTGGAAAGACTGTTGTCCCATTCTAGCTCTAGTGGCACACGGTTGGACATGACAGTGTGGCTGGTGATGTGCATTTATCTATTACACATATTAATCATTAAACTGACATTCCACCTTTCTTACTCTTACAAGGAACCCAAGTCGCTTTACATTGTCATCCTCCTTTTCATTTTTATCTTCACAACAACCCTGTGAGGTAGGTTGGGCTGAGAATCAGTGATTGGTCCCAAATCACTCAGTGAGCTTTTTAGCTGAGTAGACATTAGAACCCAGCTCTCCCTGTCAGGCACTCTAGAACACAATGTACAGCTGAATGCATATCCCCCTCCACATTCTGCTCAAACTAGTCAACCGCACAAAGATGACTGGGATCAGGAAGTTCCAGCCAGATTTCCTCAGCAATCCTCCCCCCCCACCCCCTGCAAAACAGCCCCCTTCACATCCCTCTGGAAAGGGCTGCAAAAAAAAAATGACAAACCCTTCTTGTTTTTTTGCAGGGGTCTAAAACGTTCATGAAATGTGCCCCCTCCCATTTCAACTCACCCAGAAGAACAGATGTATACAACTTCCCTTTTTCCAATGAAGAGTCCAGCTGAAGAAAGCCAAATGCCTCTCGTAAAGAAGAAGAAGAAGAAGAAGAAGAAGAAGAAGAAGAAGAAGAAGAAGAAGCAGCTAACTGCCTTGAACAAAAGAAAATCTCAACTGGTTTTTTATCTTAAGGGCAAGGAAAGGAAAACTATTCTGTTGTGAGCTGCAACACACAAAACCTGCGCCTAAGGCATTTTAACTCCTCGTTAAATCCCTGGCAGACAACCAGCATGTAATATATCATGTCTTAACTGCAACATCTTCATCTGCATCTGCTTTTTTTGCTTTTAAATGTTCCTCGCTGCATGTGCCAGTGAGGGGCTGAAAAGGGGGAGGGGGGGAAAGAGCCCAGATGGCCAGCAGTATGTTTTTTGCAATGCAGTGGGGGCATCCACCAACGACAGAAGTTACCTTGCTCCATCCTGGTACAGTTCTGGCTTTCAATACGTATGACACATTTCCCTTCACCTGCTCTCAGACAGAGGCTGCCTCTACAAGAGGCATTTAAAGCTCTTTCAAGGCGCATTAAAAAAATTACCTCTACAAGAACGGAGCGCAAATTGGGCGTAGAGGCGCGTTTTCTCTCCGATTATGCGCATTATTGAATGCGCGTTAAATAGTGAGTTTTATTTTGCTCTGGCCATTAAAGCGCATTTTGCCTATGTGAACAAGCGATTCTCCGCATTAACTATCTGTAAAGCGCATTTGAAACAACCGGTAAGGTCACCTGTTTAGTGCTCAATTACCTCCTGCATACAAGCATTTCCGATAAAGCGCTTCAGCGAATATGCACATAATCGGCTAACCAGGCGTAAAGCCGAATTCTTGTAGATGAGGCGCAAATCTGTGTTCTTCTCCATAGCAACGGTATACTTTGAGGTTAAGCCAGGGCATTGGTGTGCATGACACACAGAGACCATGTTTTGACCAAGGTGCATGAAGTGAACTTCAGGGGACAAGGGAAATCGGGACGTAGCATTATTCCATGGTATTCTGGGTAAAAGTAAAATGGCAGCCACCAGCTAAGAGGATTTTATTTTTACCCTGAATGCCATAGAATAATGCTGCATTATGATTTCCAGTGCATTTTGGGAGAATTAGAATGGCAACCCCCCCCCTCCCAGCCATGAGGAGCTGCAGGAGTTCCAGTGAGTTGAACCTCCCTCTATGAAGACTCTCCTGTCTCATTAGGAGTCCTTTACTGCCTGTTGCCTCCCTTTCCAAAGGAAGAGGTAGACTGGCGGAGAAGGCATGGTAGCGGTAGAGACAGGATGCAAGTGAGTTGGGCCCACGTTGAATGAGGCTGGACCTGACTAGAACTGGTACCAACGAATGCAGGTGGGTAGAGTTTGCATTTTGAGCTCACCTTTTCTAATTCTTGTATCATGCCTGCACCTCAGGAAGCTAACCCTAACATTGCTAGAATAGTGGGCCTCACAGATGGGTGTGTGAACAAGTCAATATGACATTTCTTCATCGTAAATATTTGAAATGTCTTCATGTGTTAAAGAAACTGGGTCTTTCACTTTTGGGTTCAGCACCTTGGATAGCTCCTTTCGAATTCTGACCGTTTCTGACTGAAACTTGGATTGGATTCATTGCCCCACTGCCATCGGAGCCACCAGCCTCCACTGAGTAAGACAAGCTGTGGTTGGCCAGTCATTGTGCCAGATGAGGAATCTGGCACAATGACGGAAGCTGAATCCAGACAAGATGGAGGTGCTTACTAGCAAAGGCCCCAACCTGGGTTTGGAGGTGATGGGGTTACACTCCCCCTGAAAGGCTGTGTTCGCAGCTTGGGGGTGCTCCTGGATCCATCACTCCAAATGACGGCTCAGATAAATGCGACGGCCAGGAGTGCCTACTATCAGCTTCGGCTGATACGCCAGCTGCGCCCCTTCCTAGAGTTGGAAGACCTAAAGACAGTAGTGCACGTGCTGGTAGTTTCGAGGCTCGACTTCTGCAATGCGCTGTACATAGGGCTATCCCTGTGCCTAGTCTGGAAACTTCAACTAGTTCAAAATATGACAGCCAGGTTGGTCACTGGTACACCTAGGGGTGACCATATTATGCCAGCTTTAAAATCCCTCCACTGGCTGCCAATTAGTTTCCGAGCGAAGTACAAAGTTTTGGTCATTACCTTTAAAGCCCTACATGGTTTGGGTCCATGTTACCTGCGGGAATGCCTTCTCCCATGCAATCCGCCCCGCACACTCAGGTCCTCTGGGAAGAACTTATTACAGTCGACCAAGACTAGGCTGACATCCGTCACCCAGAGGATGTTCTCTTCTGCAGCTCCCAGACTGTGGAACGACCTGCCGGAAGAGATCTGCCAACTTACCAGTCTTCTAGAATTTAAGAGAGCGATAAAGACTGATCTCTTCCAGCAGGTCTACCCAGTAGAATTTTAAGACTCTGTTGATTTTAATAATGAATTAACTTTATAAGCTTTTAATCAGTTTTATGTATTGTATATGCATTTTACATTGTTTTTACTCATGTTGTTCCCCCCCTCGATCCGGAGGGAGAGGCGGGTAAGAAATAAATAAATAAATAAATTATTATTATTATTATTATTATTATTATTATTATTTACATATACATTGGTGTCTATGCTGTTGATACTCATCTAGACAACAGGGAAGTAACTGTTGTCCACTCCTCCTTAGATTCTTGAAGCTGTGTTCTTGTCCAGTGCATACCAATGTCTCCTTCTGCCCTTTTTGTATGAACTTGATGCACTGATGATCATTGGAGGAGCTTGGTAACGTACAGACTGCCAGAGGAATGCAGAGCTGCCAATCCAGGGGCATAATCATATGACTATCTGGACCCAAGTAGGTGGAAGCTCCATGCACGCTGGATTAGAAACAATGAAATAGTGCTCCAGTCTTCCCAATGAGATCTGTTTCCAGCTATTGTAACAATGGAGAATGGATGGAAAAAGATGATGTATTTCAAATACAGTGGATACAATCTCAGAGTATCAACTAGGGCTGTGCAACCACATTGTGGTGTAGCCAAGACGGGAGCGGTCCCAGGACATTCCTGGGGGTAACGAGAGCAGTACATGCGCAAAAAATGGGTGGTTGCCATTATTTTTCCTGGAATGCCCCATAATAATGCAATGTTCAGAGCATTCTGGGGAAATGAAAAAGATGGTCACCAGGAGGGGGCTACTAAAATCAGCTGAGGTTGCCAGGGAAAGGTAAGCCTCCCTCCAAATGAGTGACAAAAGGGTACAAAACAAAGGAGATCATGAAAACAAAGCCATGAGCGTCCATTCATATCCATTGTTCATCTCATGGCACGTAGGGTACTTCTAGATGTTTATGGTGCAATTGTCCTACCTTATTCAAAGTTTTATGAGGGTCTCGATGACGTAGTCGTCAACTTGTAACCCTCCTGTGTTTTCCACCGCTTCTTCATTGCTTTCTCTTAATGCAGGAAATCTCTTAAGAAAGAAAAGATGGAATAACTGCACCATGCTAGGAGCTAGGAGCCCCCACCTGGAAGTACCCGTATTTCCTAACCAATGAAAATTTAATATCCCATCTCCCTGAGGCCCAGGCAGGCCCAGTCTATTGTAACTCACCAGACAGGGTTCCATCCCCTGTGATTCTGACTCAAACTATTTTTCACTTTGGAAAAAAAACAAACCACCCCAAACCAAAGCTGTACATTAAAAATAATAAAATAAAATGAAACAAACAGCTCTCAAAATATCAACTGCTTCATTTTAAGAATGAATGTGGTTGTCCGATTTTACGATGGCCCATTTTGCATCGGTATTAACTGTGTCATGGGCTTCTTGTATTTGATTGTCTTCCATCCCTGAAAGGAAATCTTGTAAACAAGAGGCTATAAATATCCTCCCCACCTCCCGCTCCCCACCTCTGCCTTATAGGCTGAGAAATTCTAAACCCGGAGTTTCTACACTCTTGAAAAGGACTCTTTAACCTAGTGTGCCTTCTGATAGATGTAAATTCAGCTCAAACAAGCAGAACATTTCCCTGGGAATGGGGCACAGAGTTACAACATGGCGCATGCTTAAAGGTCAGGCAATAGGCCCAAGCCGACAGGAAGCAGAACAATCAAGAAAGAAGAGATGGACTGTAACCAAGATGGAAACACCAAGCAACAAGAGAAAAGCAACACAGGATTATATAAAGAAAACAAAAGGCTGCCCTGCCCGCTCTTTTAACATTTACCTGTGGTCCACCTGCCAGGTATACGAACAACAGTTCCAAGTCTCAATAGATCCCTGTGTGGCAAAATCAATTCATCAACATGTGATGGTTCTGAGGTCAACTGAAGTTCCTGTGGCACCCAGTTCATGAACATTTTTTTCCCACCACACCGCTACAAATAACAATGCAGAAGGATTATAGAAGGGGATGTGTACCAAAGAGACAAGATGTAAATGCAAACATCCGTTGGTGCCTTCACTGAGAGTGCCTTCACAGGCACATGTGCTAGAAGCTAATCATGTAAGGGATGGCAAAGTTGTAATCAGACGTATCAATGATAAACCAGATCTCAAGTTATGTTTAAACATGTGAAGAAGAAGTGCATTGTGTAAACAGGACCTTGATTAGGTATGGCCGAGAATTTCGTTTGATTCATTTTTTGATAAGGACTTACCAAAATTCAGATTCCCCGCCCCCAAAAGGTTAGAAAGAACTTGAGATTTTTAAAAATCTTTTTTTAAAAAAAGGTCAAATGTAGGAGAAAGCAAAAGTAGCAGATTTTTGCATCTGGGCAGATGGGTTGAGTGTTTATGTCTTTAAATCCCCATATTTGAATCCCCATGTATTCAGCAGTGGAGTCTAGTGGCTCTGACGTTAATGGGGTGACGAATGCGCTCTGGGTTTCACTCAGAACCAGACAGATCTCTAAGGGAGCTATCCAAGGTGTGGAATCTATTGTGGGGATGGGATTCAGCAGCTTGGATAACACCTTTAGAGTTCTGACTAGACTGAAACTGGGAGCAGATTTACCACCCCACTGACGTCGGAGTCACCAGCCTCCACTGGTATTCAGCCATGTTTCTGGTGCTCAATCAGGGCTGCCTCCTCTTTTTCTGACAAGCGCCTTGCCTTTGTCAGCGACCTGGCAGCCATCTCCATGCTGGGAACAGCTGTACCTGTTGAATTTGGCAGGTGCCCTTGAGCAAGAGCTTCGTTCAGTTTGTCATTTGATATGAACTTACCCAAATTTGGAAATTCATCAACAGGATGGAAAGAACTTTGAGTACATTTATTTTTAAATGAGTGTTGCAGAAAGCAAAAACAACTGGTTCATCCATCCCTGCCCTTGATGCTCTTCAGTACAATTCAGTTTTTAAGCCGCCTCCACAAGAAATTGTTGTATTGTGGTTGGGCTAAGTCAAAACTACTCACAAAATGTTGCAAACATTTGTGGCAGTGTCAAATGATGCCTCCCTGTTTGGTGATTATTATTTTTTGCACTCCTGGTGAAAATGGCAAAATTTCATTTACATTGTCTTATTTTGCTGTCACTCCTGGCTATATGGCATTGTAATGCCATCACCATATATTCCCTGATTGGTTGAGTTTACCCATGTGACTTACCCAAAAAGGAGAATAAAGCCAAAGAACCAGCAGTAGAAGTAAAAATGGCACCACAATGGTACCTGGCAGAGGAAATGATGCCATCAAACATGACAGCAAATTCACACAAAGTGCTTTTCAGGGAAATATCAAAATAAACATTTTGACCTGAAATCTGAAACTAGATCTTGAAAGGGTATCGAAGTTCAGTCTGTTCTGCTTGACCTGTGATGGCTGTTTCACACATTCAAGTCATCATTGCAGACAGTGTTGTTGTTCATATCAGTGGATATTCCCAGCAAGATAATTGGCCCTTGGATGAGGGATTTCACACATTCTAAGCCAATCAATGTTGACTAAAGTAAAAAAAATAAAATCAAACCAGGTTAAACAAACAAGGGGAAATGTGTTGTATGCATCAGAGACCCCATATTTGGTGGTAAGAGGCTTAACTGTGGAATAAGTGGGTTCAGTTGAGTCTAGCAATGGGTGATGGTTTCTTCCCTCCGTCCCTTTTGGCAGAGTTGAGTATCCAGATACACTCTCTTTTGTGCTAAAAATAACGAAGGGCAATATTGGAAAGAAATCAGGATAGTGGACCTGTTCCATTATTGATAGAAATTTCAGGCCAGCTTGCCAATCTGTTTTGTACTGTGGTCGACCCTCAATTTTTAATGAAGGAAATTATGAGAGTCATAAAAGGGTGTAAACTGGTGACCTCTGAATAATACCTTGCAGCAAAAGTTCCCATCATAGAATGGAGCTGCCTCTCTTTACATCTTTTCTGAGCTTTACCTCAACCTGACCTTGGCTTTTGAAGGTAAAAGAAACAATACCATCAGGCACAATACCTTGACTCAGACAGGAAAGGCAGATTTAGGGAGATGCGCAACGCTGAAAGGACATTAAACAAACCAACCTGTTCACCTATTGTGCAGGGTTTCCATACATTACCCTCTGATTAATACCCTGGCCCTGTTGTGCTGTACACACCTCCTGTTTGTTGAGACCCTGTTTGATCAAACAGTTTTCATAAAGACAATTCTGTTCAGAGTCAAGCAACAAAAACACAGGAAGAGGCACCGCCCACTGAAAAGGAAGAGCGGAGACACGAAGGTGGGCTGGGCAATTTTGCACGTCAACATGCAAAAACGGAAGAGCTTGGTGTGTCTCCCCCTCCCCAAAAATCTAGCTTTCAGAGCAGGATTTGCCCTCTTTATATCAGGGGTAAATAATGGGGCACCCATGGGCACCTTTCTTGATGCCTGCCGAGGTGCTCAACCCCTTCTATTTTAATACTGGCAGCTGGGATAGCTTCAAAACAACGTGTGGACCTCTGGATGCTCCTGTCTTGTTTTCCCACGAATGTCTCTGGTCTACTGCTGCTCTATATGAAGCCGTGTATTTAATTCTTGGTGATTCTTAGAATATTAGGTTGTAGGGCTGGGAGAGATTCCCCCCCCCCCCACACACACACACAAAGCTTGGGCGGCCATGTGTCTTACTTTCAAGGACACTCTTTTATTTGTTGGTGACCTCTATTTGAAGGGTTGTCCAGTCCAAGTCCTGTTTAAAGATGGTGACCCTGTTCAGAAAACACCTTAAACCATGGCTTTAACCACGGTGGTTAAGCCAGAAAGCCAGGATGTGTTCAGAAGACACCTTAAACCAATTTTAACCACAGTAAATAAGGCTTTTTGCCTTATTCACCATGGTTAAAACCGTGATTTAAGGTGTCTCCTGAACACGGCCTGGCTTTCTGGCTTAACCACCATGGTTAAAACCATGGTTTAAGGTGTCTTCTGAATGGACCCAAAGAAACATAACATGGGAACATGGGACATGCCCAGCAACAGTTAACAACTCGACAGAAGACTGAGCAGGAACACAGATGACTTGGTCATTCTTCCCCACTATGGTGAGATGTTTTGTATTTCTATTTAAATTATAGAACTTATTTCTAAATTGGTACTTATACAGAGAAAAAAGCACATTTCTCCCCTTTTCTGGTGATATATTTCCTTGGTCGTTTTTTTGTTTTTTTTGTTTTTTGGGTGATGCATATATAGGTGGCCATCCTTTTCCAAGCCCTCAGCATACATGTTTCAGCATTGCAGAACCTGATAAATTGTTGTTAGTAAAGATTATTTAAAAATGGTTATCAAGACATCTCCCTTCTAGGAATGAGCAGAACTGTTTGCTTTCTCATTGAAGAGTTTTGGAGAGAGAGAGAGAGAGAGAGAGAGAGAGAAATCAAAATTCTGTTCTTGAACCAAACTTCCACTCCGTTCCAGGCCTATGTTTTGTAGTGATGTCCATCGTTGAGAAATCTGGTTCTTTGTTGACTTGCTGAAGTTCCATATCATGTACGACTCAACTTACATTTGTGAGCCGAGGTATAGGCTTTTCCCTGAACTCTTCGAACATTTTTGTGCATTTTCCCCACAGCAGGTACCACAATTCGCACAAATTTCTGGAACTATTTGCGCAAATTTCTGAGCAATTTGTACAAATTTGCCTGTAATTTGCACAAATGACTCAGAAATTTGCACAACTTGCCCAGCAATTTGCACAAATTGCAGAACATGCAGGAAAAAAATGTGCAAAATGCCCGGAAAAATTTGCAAACCAGCCTGACTCATTGCAGACCAAGTAAGGCTCTGCAGTGGGAACTGGAATGAAATCCAGGGGACCGAACCAAAGAAAACCCGTTGAGCCCATCCCTGACATTGGAGGGGCATTGTGGTGACACTGGCCAGAGGAGAAGCTTACGAGGTGGTATTAGCCTTTGGGGC
This sequence comes from Anniella stebbinsi, assembly GCA_029215795.1. Classification (NCBI taxonomy): domain Eukaryota; kingdom Metazoa; phylum Chordata; class Lepidosauria; order Squamata; family Anniellidae; genus Anniella; species Anniella stebbinsi. The sequence goes on along the minus strand of JARDYH010000002.1, from coordinate 356,174,068 downwards.
CCCTCGTCCTTGTCTCTGAAATGTGGCTCTCACCAGAGAGACTCCCAGCAGAGCGATTCCTTCTCACTCCTGCTGCTGGGAGCAACAGTGCTCTCTCAGAGGCTTCAGTGGCAGAGCAGCCAAAGGGCAGCCGGAGGACCATTCCCGCTGTGTTTGGATCCCCCTCTGGATCCCTACTCAAAGGCCCCCTCAATTTGGCACTTATTGCTTGAGACATTAGAGTTTATCTGGGCACACTCAGCACACCCCTTGCGCACGCCTATGAATAGAAATAAAATACATCTCTACTTTGTGGGGAAGACTGTGACCAGGTGATTTGCGTGCCTGCCTCTTCAGTCTGCTCTGTAGGGGCTAACTCATGAAGGGCAACCATTCTTTAACCAGACTTGGACAAGACAGCCCTTTAAATAGAGGACACCTTCAAAACCGAGGACAGTCTTCTGGCAGCCCTTCAAATAGAGGACTCTCCTCTGTAAAAGAGGACACATGGCCATCCTACAGTGGCTTGTGGGTACTGAGTACCACTTGGTACCATGTTTCCTAAACTTCTGATAAGTGAGAGAATTTCGTAATGTCAGTTTGGAACTAAACATGACTTGTGGAGAGCATGCTTCACTATAATGCCTGAAAAGATTTACTTTCAGGATAAAACAATAACAGTAGGCCACCCATTTTAATTAATAAAGTTGGAATGTGACAGACCCAGGCCAGTGATTCACGCAGAGACATGAAAGGGAGAGACATGACAGGGAACCTCCTCTGACCATCATGGGTTATTTTAAATATTTCTCTGCATTCACTCGCATTTGGTCATTCTGCCTCTCAGGAGGGGTGTGTGGGGGGGTGATAGGTCAGTGGTAAAGCATGTGCTTGGCATGCAGGACGTCCCAGGTTCAATCCCCGGCTTCTCCAGTTAGGGCTAGGAAGGAATTCTGCCTGGAACCCTGGAGAATCATTGTTGCCAGACAGTGTCAACAATACTGAGCTAGATGGACCAAAGACTTGACTTAGTTTAGGGCAATTTTTATGTTCTTACATTCCCTCTCTCCCTCCCAATGTAGCATGACAGTGGAACTCCTTTCCCTCACAAGGGACTGATTGAAAGGCGTCTTGCCTGGACCCTCACAGGAGCCTTTACGGAATTCTTTTGCTTTCTCAAATCAAACGCTAGTGTTGCCCCATCGCACGCTTTGGCTCAGCATGCACAATGGTTGCAGAATGAACGGTTGCAGTTTTTGCAAGGCCGGGGAGCACATCCTCTTCCCCCTCATGATTCACCGAGGGTTCACTTTCTCACACGCTTGACCGCTGGGACAATGTCGGATTTCAGACCCCGAGCCCACCTCACCAGCAGCGTGCAGTAGGAGAGAATGGCCGAGATGTCCCCGATAATTTGTGTGTTTCTCATGCAGTTCTGTTTACCTCGGAGAATAGCTCGGATTCGTGGGGTAGCTCATCTGTTTGTTTCCCAGGAGTGTCCCTCCTGCTCAGGTACAAATGGCTTGTTGTTCCCCAGGCTTGTCTGCCTCCTTGGTGATGGATAGATGAGAACCGCTCCCTTTGCTTTGGGAATCTCATGTGATCTGGGTCACCTCGGTGGCAGGCAGAGTTGAAGGGATTTAAAGAGGGGCCAGTTAACGCTATGAGAACTTGAATGAGGGGGGGTGTCCTATCTCTTCTCTGAGGTGTGGGATTGCTTGGTCTTAACACTATGCTTGCTATACTTTCCCAGAATTTGCAGCAAAGAAAGCATCTGTATGTGTGTGTGTGTGGGGGGGGGACTTGTAAAATGGCCAGATTTAAACGCAGCAAACTACCAGTTCTCCTTCATGCTGGCTGGAGGATACTGGGAGTTGTAGTCAAACACATATGGAGGGTACCAGGTTAGGGAAGGCTGATGTAGATTAATCTACAAGGGGAGAACTGGAGGCGGTGTGTATGTGTGTGAAGAGAAAGCTGTATCTGTCAGGTACATTGTCAGATTTTTCCAAGACCAATGAGTGCGTTCTGTTTTTAATGCTGTGTACAACGACCTGGGATCTTGGGAATGAAGTGCAGTTTATAAATTCTAAAATGAAATTATGAAATGAATAACCAAGCGGGTTCCATCCCAGTGCAGCCTTATTGGCTTGGCGGGTAGGGATGGGTGAAAAAGTGAAGTGTGAGATTTGCCTCAATTGACCAAGCATCATCTTGCTGCTTGTCTTGGGCCCGAGACCCCATTGTGTTTGCAAGTGCTCCTTGTTTGGTGTAAGTGGGAAACCTGCGTAAATTGAGCAGTGATCAAATAGGAGATTTGCGCAAATATCCGCAAATTTGCCCAAATCTCCTAATTTCCTCTATAGAATTAAGTGGCGCTATATCAGTCCACTTAGGAAATTTGCACAAATCAGGAAATTTGCACAAACCAGGAAATTTGTGCAAATCAAACTTAGAATCAGGAACAAGAAGAACGGAAGCACGTGTTTGATAATTTGTGAATAGTTTGGGTGGACATGCGCTCACATTCAGAGCTTTGAACAGGGCATGCTCACATGTAGTTGTGAGCAAAAACAAAATTCTCCTCCATCCCTAACTGCGGGTTCCAAATTGAATGTGCAGAAAAGGGCAGCCAAATAGAACATGGAACTGGACATTCTTCCCTTCAAGGGAAGGCAAAAGCATTGGGAAGGTTTTCATTTTGAAAAAGAAAAGATGGCATACGGGAGACATAATGGAATAGGTTTATAAAATTATGCATGGTATAGGGGGACATGGGTAGATAGAGGTTTTTCCTCCCTCTTTCATAATGCAGGGATGTGGAATATCCATTGAAGTGGAAAGTTGGGAGAATTAGGACAGAAAACAGGTGGGAGATTCAGGACTACATTGCATAATGGATTGATGGAATTTGCTGCCACAGTGGTACTTCTGAGGCACCACTGTGCTGGTATGTTTTTTCCCTACATGTAATTGCTGCTTTGTGGTCACATGTTAATGAATCCAGTGCAGTATCCTACATGTTTATAATATGATCAAGAGCTTTTCTACATGAGGCTGTTAATCCACTGGAACTACTTTTAGTTTCATCACAGAATTGAGATCTGAGCACACTGTGAGGAGTGTTACCTTTCCTGCTTTTTTACTACATGACCTCTAGGGGACACTGTGGTATAGCGGAATAATGCAAAAACACAAGAGGGAAACACACTGTCTTTCGCTTTCACAACTAAATGCCACATTTTGCCTGCTTTGAAACAAAAACTTCATGAAAGTGCTGGTGAGACACAGAAGTGAAACTGGAGGGTGAAGATGTTGTCCAAAGAAACCATAAACAACTGTGAGTAGGAAATGATGAGTGCATGATGAATGCCTTGTGTAGAAAATCCCACGTGCCCCACACTCGTTGTGTTGTCATTGTGGGAGAAGTAGGAGACGTTTGAAAAAGTCACATGTGCTTTATAGTTTGCATTTACCGTGGGAGTACATGCCAGAAGCCACACTATAGTAGTACAATTGTGGAAGAAACCACGCTGCCCCTTCAGATTGCTTGGTTGGGGGAAGCCCTTTCCATGCATGAACACCTGCGCAACTGTGCAGGAATAGAGCTTTTAAAAGGGAAGGACTGTGTAGTTATTCACAGCTGTGCAGCTCAGGAGCTACGCACTGAAAATTACCCTTCTTCCATTGCAGTACTGAGAAAAAACCCTAATGTAGATTGGACCCAGGCATGGTGATGGCCCCTGTTCTAGGGTAGTCACTGTGGGAAACAGGCAATTGGACTTGAAGGATGCTTAGCATGCTCCAAGCATCCATTTATTTGTGGCATTGATATACTGCTCCGTAAAATCTCTCAGTGGACCTTGGATTTTGCATTCTCATTTTGATGGTGACCAATGCCAGGCAAAAATACAGAAATCCTCCCTCCTGTTTGTGCCAGGGTGTTCCCACTAAACGATACCTTTCAAATGGGATCTGAAAAGCGAGGTCTGTTCCACTCAAGTCTTTTCGGAGCACCGTACGCTTAGCATCTCCATGGTGGGTAGGTTCATGTATTTGGCCAGCCGCTTCCCCCTCTCCTTACCCATGAACCATTGGCTATAATTGGACTGGTGTTGTAGTCCATTGACTATAGCAGGTCCTGGAAGCTGCCAGAACCTCAGCACCGTGGCCAAGTCCACTGCTGATGCTTGTCCTGGGCCCCTGTTTCATTTTTTTTCTTGTCCAGTACTCAGATCACTCCTGGGCATTGTGGGGCATTAAATGGTGGCTAGACTCAGTAGTACTGGTGCTGCTGCCTGCCCCCAGGGCCCACTGATGGGAGAGGCGTCCCAGCAGAGACCACTTCACCTGGGCCCCGCTCAAAGCTGGAGCTGATGACCCTGGAAGCAGGCTTTGAAAGGTAACAGTTGGCAGAATCCAACAGGGCGCTTATGCCCCTACCAATTCTTTTCTGCCCTTCTGATTCCCTCCCACAAGCTTTGGCTTCCCTGAATTCCATTGCACAAGTGGGACCCACTGCTTATGCAAGGGAGATTTACCACTTCCCAGGGGAAGCCCCAAAATAATCAGAAATGCTAACTTTGGGTTGCCCTGGAAGCGCTAATTCACTATCAGTGGGGATTAAGCACCCCATTCGATTCTGCCCAGTATGAGTGTAGCAGTTAGAGTATAGGGGAGAGTAGAGTTTACAACATTTGAGAGACAGTGTGGTCTAGTGGTTAGAGTGTTGGATTGGGGCTTGGGAGTTCCAACTTCTAGACCCCACTCAGTCATGAAGCTCACTGGATGACTTTGGGCCAGTCACTGACTCTCGACCTACCCTACCTCACAGGATTGTTGTGAGGATAATATGGAGAGGAGGAGGACCATGTAAGGCCTACACCAAGCAGGATATAGCACTATGAAAGTGGTATGAAAGCGGTATATAAAAGGCAGGAGCCACACCAAGCAGGATACAGTGGTATGAAAGCGGTATATGGTATGTGTCAATGGGCCCCAACAGTTGTCAGTGCACTTCAATACAGCTATAAAGCACTAGTGTGGCTCCTGCCTTTTATATACCGCTTTCATAGTGCAATATTCTGCTTGGTGTAGATTAGGTCTAAGTCATCTTGGGCTCCTTGCAAGAGGAAAAAAGATGGAATATAAATGTAGTAATAAATAAATAAATAAAACCAAAAATGGTCAATGATATGGAAAACAAATCACATGATAGGGTGGGCAACCAGATTTGATTACAACTCCCATTATCCCTGACCATTGGCCATCCTGGCTGGGTCTGATGGGAGCTGCAGCCCAACAACATCAGAAGGGCCATAGGGAGCCGAGCTTTGTCCCATGAAGAAAGGGTGAAGGAACTGGCTATGTTGAGCCGGAAGAAGAGAAGACTGATGGGGATGGAGAATAGTAGAGTTGACAAGGGCCTATAAGGCCGTTGAGACTCTTCAATACCTGAAGAGCTGGCACACTCTTTTCCATATGGTCACCCTATCACATATAACCAACGTGTGAGGAGAGGGAGCACTACAGCCCCTCCCCCCTCCATTATTGCCTTTGTGGAAGGCGACTGTCTGAAGAAGAAACCCTCTTGCACCTGTGGAGGCTCTCCACGTGATTAAAAACCCTAGAAACTTTCCCAACTATTTATGAGGTCAGCTTTGCATCACAGTGCCCATAAGACAGACAGACACCCCTCAGTTCCACTGTGCACCCCACAGATCTGGAACTCTGCATGAAAGGAGGGCCTCTTGAGTCTGGACTCAATCTGTTATCCCAGTTATGAAAGCAATTGTGTCATCCTTGCATTTTTATTTCTAGCCAATTTATGACTTTCCATTTGGGCATATGATGGCCAGCCGGCCGATTTGGCTGCTCTGACTTCATGACTGTCTCTGGGTGGGGGACGGGGGATGGGGAATCCTGTTGATTTCGCTCCCTCCTCCTTTCCCTCCACCCTGTCCCTCCATTTGAAAATAGAATCTATGATTTCTATCATTTCCACTTAGATAGAAATATGTTGTGAAAGGTAATTTTATTGCGGAGAAATAATCTTCCTAATGTCAGCCATTATTTCACTCTCAGTGTGACAAGCAGGGTAAGTGTTGGAAATCGCTGTATATTTCAGCTAAAGTATCTTGACAACACAAACCAAGAGGAAAGAGGCAGTCTCTTTTGTTAATGAAAACTGCACTGTTATTTCAGGGTATAATGGAGAGGCTCATGTAAATGATTGCCTGTCGTCTGGCTGAAAGAAAAAGAGAGGAAGGGGGGCAGGTAGGGAGGTAAAAACACCCATCAGGAAAAATGACTGCTGTCCTTCGTTGATATCTTAATCTTGTATGTTTTTTCCCCATTTTTTGTTATTATTATCAACCTTCTCTCCTTCGTTGCTTTTTTGGAAAATGCTGACTTTGAGATTACATACTTCCTGGTCTGGGAAAAATTCTTGGCTTCCAAAGGGCAGGATGGCGTGTTGGGCTCATGTTGTCAAGGGCTCAGGGGCCGCATGACAGCAGTCCCCAAAGAACCCAGCTTCCATTGTGGGCAACCGAACGAGGGCGTGATTTTGGAAACCCATCGCACGCGGGAGCTCCTGTTCCCCTCACCCAACCGGCGCATTTGAGGCCATATTTTTCTAAGGCGCATGGCATGCTGATAATTCCACTTATGCAATCCAGCCTACAGCTGTGCGCTTTGGCACATGTGACTTGCAGTGAGAACAAAATCTCGCAGCATTTTTTTTAATATATATATATATATATATATATAGCTGGAAACAATTTAAGGCTAACGTTCATTTCTAGGAAAAAGACCTCTGGGTTTTTTATCTGTCATTTGATGGTCTCTATTTATGTTGGTTCATACCCAGGAGCGCACTGTGTACTTTTGCCTGTGGCTTTGCATCATATAGATATATATGATCATCGTGCTGGGCATTTATATGGCACTTTTTCGAGAGTATTCACTTAGGCTATGTCACTAAGCCTTACAACAACCTTGTAAGGTAGGTCAGTATTATGAACCTCATGTTGCAGATGGGGGTGGAGGATAGGGCCAAGTGATTTTATGTGGCATAGATGAGATTTAAACTGTGCGTGTGTACCATAGTTAAGAGCTCAGTCTCTTAGGATGCAATCCTGTGCATGTGTAGACGGAATAAAAAGTTCTACAGCTCCCAGAATTCCTCAGCTAGCCACTGCCTACTGCACCTCAGGGGCCGCTCATTGGAATAATCTGCAAGTACAAATCTATATCTGAACAGGGATCTTAACACAATACTCTAAAACTGGATGGCAGAGTTACAGAAAGATTTGGTGAAAGGCAGCCAATTAATACACTTATGTTAGAAGTGAGGAACGCTGGCACTGAGAGACGAGCAATTAGCACAACGTAACCCATGGCAAAGATTTCCCCCACCCCTTGCAGTTTTATTTTGGGGGCTCAGAAACTCTTGTTGCTCTGCTACTACCAGTAGATCCTGAACTTCTTTCTGACCATTATCTTTCAGTAGCTACAGCTATATTACAATTTGCTGAAGCACCTACTGTTGCCAACTGATCAGGAAGGAAGGAAGGAAGGAAGGAAGGGAAAGAAAGTATGGTTCTGGTCATCATACGTAACAAAAGATATTGCAGGGCTGGAAAAGGTGCAGAAAAGGGCAAGTAAACTGATCAAGGGGCTGGAGCATCTCCCCTATGAGGGAAAATTACAACAGCTGGGATTGTTCAGCTTGGAAAAAAGGAGGCTAAGGGGAGACCTGATAGAGGTGTACAAAATTATGCATGGTGTGGAGAATGCGGATAGGGAGACATTTTTCTCTCCCTCTCTCCAAATAGTAGAACCCAGTGGGGTCCTCCCACGAAGCTGATTAGTGGGAGATTCAGGACAGATAAAATGAAGTACTTCTTCACATAGCGTAGGCTGACCATGTGAAAAGGAGGACAGGGCTCATGTAACTTTAACAGTTGTAGAGAAAAGGCAATTTCAGCCAGTGTCATTTGTATGTTATTCGTACCTGGTGAAATTCCCTCTTCATCAAAACAGTTAAAGCTACAGGGGCCCTGCCCTCTTGTGTATCTGGTCACTCTAGTATAGTGCCTGCAACTTTAACTGTTGTGATGAAGAGAGGATTTCACCAGATACTAATTGCATACAAATGACGCCTGCTGAAATTCCCTTTTCTCTGCAACTGTTAAAGATACAGGAGCCCTGTCCTCCTTTTCATATGGTCAGCCTAACATAGCGCATAGTGGAACTATGGAATTTGCTACCATAAGGTATTGTGACGGCCACTAATTTGGATGGCTTTAAAAGGGGATTGGATTAATTCCTGGAGGAGAAGGCTATCAATAGCTGCTATTGCTGATAGCTCTTGTGCTACCTCCAGTAGCAGAGACAATAACCCTACGTGCACCAGTTGCTAGGGAACACGAGTGCAAGGGTGCAGTTGCACTTGTGCGCTGCTTGTGGGTTCCTAGTCAACAGCTGGTTGGCCACTGTATCAATAGTGTGCTAGACTAGGCTGACCAGATAAAATCCAGGTCAGGGCCCCTGCACCTTTAACAGTTGTGATGAAGAGGGAATTTCACCAGGAACTAATTGCATACAAATGACGCCGGCTGAAATCCCCTTTTCTCTACAACTGTTAGTTACATGAGCCCTGACCTGGATTTTATCTGGTCACCCTATGCTAGGCTGACCATATGAAAAGGAGGACAGGGCTCCTGTAACTTTAACTGTTGTAGAGAAAAGGGAATTTCAGCCAGTGTCATTTGTGTGCAGTTAGTTCCTGGTGAAATTCCCTCTTCATCACAACTGTTAAAATTGCAGGGGCCCTGCCTTCTTTTGTATATGGTCACTCTAGTATAGTGCTTGCAACTTTAACTGTTCTGATGAAGAGGGAATATCACCAGGAACTAACTGCATACAAATGACACTGGCTGAAATTCCCTTTTCTCTACAACTGTTAAAGTTACAGGAGCCCTGTCCTCCTTTTCAGATGGTCAGCCTACCTATGCTAGACTAGATGGACCCATGGTCTGATCCAGCATGGCTCTTCTTATGTTCTAAAGGCCTGCACTTGTACTGTTAACTGCAATTTGATTTGCAGAAATTAGAAGGTGTAGCATGATTTCCTACTAATGGGTAGTTGGCAACCTCCAAAGTTGGTGCTGGCTACAAAGGGACAGGTTGGGAAGCTTGGTTTCTGGGCTCTGAGGTCAGAGCCCTGGTTCTGATCTTGAACCCTAGAAATGGAAAAACCCCATGTCCCCCAGATGCTGTATAGGGGCATAGGATCACACTCATAGGTATACTTATGTCCCAATGGTTCAATGTGTCTACTCTAAATATGACTAATCCTGAATATAAACCAATGTCTGGAGATCAAGCTGCTCTTAAAGGCATAGGGGCAGGGGCAGGTTAAAAAGTTGGCAACATTAACTATCATTACTACTACTACTGTTACTGCTAATCTTAATGAGGTCTGTTTCCCACTTTACTTAATGGCCAGGTCAGGAAAAGTGTGTTTTTGGTAATGTTTGAATAGACGAGCAAGTGTCTCTTCTACTGTAAGGGCATAAGGACTGGGGAAACAGTCCCAACCGGGGCAGCTTGCAATTCATGTACAATTGGCAAAAAGGCTTGCCACTAATTGAATGTTCTAAACAGAAGACTAAATGGGATGATTCTAGCAGCAGATAAAGAGTTCAGTGACGCTGGCAGCTAAGTGATGCAATTTGCAGATTCATTAGAAAAGGGAGAGACTAGGCCAGATCTACTCCAAGCAGGATATAACACTTTGAAAACGGCTTGGAAAACTGTATATGGAGCGTGTCCTGAGCCCCAACAGATGTCACTACTGTTATAAACCATTTTAAAGGCGTAATGTAGATGCTGGCTTGTTTGCAGTCCAGGTGGGCCATCGCATACTGTACTTCTACAAAGGATTTTTTGGCTGGGGGCAAGGTTTCTTTCTACAACACAATTGCTCATTTCCAGCTTCTTCTACAAGACACATCATTCGGCTATTGGGCGGTATAGAAATGCAATAAATAAATAAATAAATGCTCAGATCTTGAGGAAAGTTTAAAGGCTGAGATTAAGATGCTTTTGCTGCTCGTATTGATTTTATTGTTTTTTTGGTTTTTTTTTTAAAGTATTTTCCTGCATGTTTTTAATTTATTTTATTATGTTTTGAAATTTTAAAAGCTTCCCTGGGCATTTTATTGAAAGAGTACAAATGCAGGAGGGTGCTCCGGAGACACAAGTTTGAATTTCCTTTGAAGGTGCATGTTTTCCAGCATAGCTTATTGAGTAGTCATGACAGTCCAGATGGACCTCCATAAAGCACTGCCATCTTCCCAGACCCTGGCTTTGAACCTGGGGCAACAAATGTTTGGAGGATGCTAGCTTTTCACTTCACCACATCTCGTCCTAGACCTCGCTGTCTCCTAACCATGGTTAGGGTGACCAGATAAAATCCAGGTCAGGGCTCATGTAACTTTAACAGTTGTAGAGAAAAGGGAATTTCAGCCAGTGTCATTTGTATGCAATTAGTTCCTGGTGATATTCCCTCTTCATCACAACAGTTAAAGTTGCAGGCACTATACTAGAGTGACCATATACCAAAGAAGGCAGGGCCCCTGCAACTTTAACAGTTGTAATGAAGAGGGAATTTCACCAGGAACTAATTGCATACAAATGACACTGGCTGAAATTCCCTTTTCTGTACAACTGTGAAAGTTACATGAGCCCTGACCTGGATTTTATCTGGTCACCCTGACCATGGTTCACTACCTCCTACTTGTCAGGTGCGATGTGGGCATTGGGCACCAGTTCTTTAGTCATTGTGCCACCGAGCCAGAGGAGGAATCAACAGACAACACATTCCAGCTTCTCGGGGCAGAACACCCCCCAGCCAGGACTTCAGGTGACTATAGGGAACCAATCACCTCCCACTTCCTTGTGCAACTATTTGAACAACCTGTTGGCGAGACAAGCCACTGCGTCCTCTGTTACCACCTTGATTTCTCCTTCCCACCTTTGCTTTGCCATGCCTTGCCCACAAACTGGTACTCCAGTTTGAGGTTTTTTTTTTTTTTTGCTTGCTCTTGTACAGTGTCGGCTCCAGGATTTTGAGGGCCCTGGGCAAGGGACTCTCAATACCCCCATCTAGGGTGACCATATGGAAAAGAGGACCGGGCTCCTGTATCTTTAACAGTTGCATAGAAAAGGGAATTTCAGCAGGTGTCATTTCTATGCATGCAGCACTTGGTGAAATTCCCTCTTTTGTATCGGGTCATCTACAAAAGAGGGCAGGGCTCCTGCAGCTTTTAACTGTTGTGATGAAGAGGCAATTTCACCAGGTGCTGCACACCTACAAAGGACACCTGCTGAAATTCCTTTTTCAATACAACTGTTAAAGGTACAGGAGCCCTGTCCTCCTTTCCACAGGGTCACCCTAAACAACTTGATCCCCTCAGCTCTCGTCCACTGCTAGGTGATTGGTCCCACCAGTGCCAAGCAAGAGAACATGTTTATGTTGGGGCATCATTTAAGGGAAATGAAGGACAATAGTGTGCGATTATATTTCTCCATCCATTCCATGCATCTGATGAAAGCAGGCCTGTGTAAATGTACCCTTCAGTACAAATTTGCTAGTTGCTAATCATTATTTTTCCCCAGGTTACTAGTTCTTGCGTTGGATTACTTCTTCTTCTTTGATCCACTGCCATTTCTTCAGATATAACTCCATCTGGTCATTGTTTCTTAAATTGCTCCATTTTATTTGGTGTTCTCATGATACTTATCAATGTAGTTTGTTACCAGGTGTGGGTGGCACAAGGCTGATATGGCATTCCTTCTTCAAACAGGCTTCTCATGTATTCTGAAAATTGAGTCATATGCCCCCTTTTGCTGAGTTTCTGCCGGTCTTTTTCTTGCCCCTTATCTGTCAGCTCCGTACGCAGTCACTCCTTGACTTACCAACTGTTTATATTTTAAAGTGTGGGACACCAGATCTCCCCCCTGGGGATCTTCTTGGCTGTAGGTTGCCTCGAAAGCCTCTTTCAGGTTAGAAATCTCACCCTTTTATTTCTCATTGTATTAAACGTGCAGTTTACAAACTCTGTAGGATAAGGCCTTCGCCTGTAAGATTGGGAAGCCAGACATAAAGGCTAAGTGGCGCCTGCAAGATGATTCACACAACCGTTTTGGCTTCTCTTGAAATTCCTGAGATGTTTTGCTTAAAGAGAAAACAACAGGCAAATTAATTTTGGGTTTTGTCTTAGGCAAAATGTTGCTGCTGTCTCCAGCTCCAATCAGTCTGGATTCTAATTCATTGCATATTGGAGAAAAATCTTCCAAATCACTGAGATTGAGGGATGCATGTCCCAATCACGTCAGTGGCACATACCCATGAGACTTTTTCAACATGGCAACGCATGGTGGGAAGGTCAGCTTCCACTCAGTTTGCCTTATAAATGCAGCTACATAAAATCTTCTCTCACCCCTTGATCTCCTTAGCGGGAACATTCCCAACATCAACATTCAAGGCTGGAGCAGTGGTCTATTGAGGTCATGCCCTCAAACGTTTGGCAGCAGAAAATAGGTCACCCTTCTTGTACTTTAAAGAGGATGTGGGGACAAATTGTACCTGGGAATGAGGCAAACGACTGATCGTTTTCATGGGCTTTTTGCTGAACAATTTTTGAAACATTGGCTTAAAATATACACTTCTCCATAGTTCAGAAAGCACATTTTAACCAGGAGCCAATCAGACCACCTGTATGTAGGGAAGAACTATGCACACAGCCTGAACTTGATTTGTTGTTTTATGTGCAGCCATTACCTCTGCCAAAGAGACAAGCCACAATTGCTTTAGAAATCAATGTTGCCTCTTTGACACTGGGAACCTCTACAGCAAAACCCACAACAAATCCCTAGTTGCATGGCTATTTCTCATCCTTGAGGCCATGTGTATGTACTGTTTTATTGCTGTACAGTACACTCCAAACATTAACATATTCTTAACATCAATAGTTTTGCACACTAATGAAGTGGTGGTATCCAGTTCCTAAATAAGTCAGAAAACACTATAGACAGGGTAGAATTTCTTTTACTGTTTTTTTTAAGTAGCCATGTATAAATAGGACAGTATGCCCCAAGTATGAATGATAATGAGCTCATCTGTTTGCTACAAAATGAATAATTTGACTCCTGTTTTTATTTTTGTTTAGTAGTCAAAATATGTTATAAAGTTTTTTATGTTTCTTAAGGCCTACAAACATAGACCCACTTGGGAGTAAGCCCTAATGGATTTATTAGACATACAAAAGATTGTGTTGTTAGTCCATTGATGGGAGATGAGCAGAAAGGAGAATTAAATGATACCAAAGCAAAATAATAATAATAATAAAAAAAGAGCAAGAGGAACACCGGAACGTTTGCCTGCCACATTCAGCAATGCAGTTGGAAATATTTCAACTTCCAACAGACGCAACATAATACCAACAGTTTCCTACCTAATTGACCAGAAGACAAACACTAGGTGATTGGTATGCAGTGACCTTTGGCATTATCAGCGCACTCAGTAGCTGCTCAGGAGCGTGGCAATTTTTTTCCTCAGTCGGGGCAAGATGGGAAAATCGGACATCATGGATCCTCTGAGGGCACAATCTATTTAATAAGTGTTAACTTTAGATTCCTGGTGATGAATTTATGGAGTCTAGGATGTCAACAATGAGGATGCACAACACACCTTATAAGAGTCTAGGTGGTGTAGTGGATACAGTATCGGACTAAAATTGCAGGGACAGAGGCCAGATCTACACTAAGCAGGCTATAACACTTTGAAAACAATTTGAAAACTATATGTGGAGTGAGTTATAGGACCCAACAATTTTCAATACTGTTATAAACCATTTTAAAGTAGCAGTGTAGATCCTGCCCCAGGTTCATATCCCGCTCAATTATGAAAGTCATTGGATGAAGATGGGCAAGCTGCTAATTCTCAGTGAAGGTATCCTCTGTTTGAAGAATTGTTCAGTCAAAGTCAGGTTTTTTTTTTTGATGACGTGTAAGTGGCCACCTGACTTATAAGGCCCTGGCCCTTTGAGGTCACTGGTAGGGTGACCATATTGAAAAGGAGGACAGGGCTCATGTATCTTTAACAGTTGTTTTAACAGGATCTACATCTTTAACAGGATCTACATCTCTTCCGGTAGGCCTACCCAGTCGAATTTTAAGACTTTGTTGATTTTAATAATGCATTAATTTCATATGCTTTTAATCAGTTTATGTATTGTATTTTATGTAGTTGGTATTGATGTTGTTCCCCGCCTTGATCCGGACGGAGAGGTGTGTAAGAAATAATAATAATAATAATAATAATAATAATAATAATAATAGAAAAGGGAATTTCAGCAGATTTCATTTGTATATATGCAGAACCTGGAGAAATTCCCTCTTCATCACAACAGTTAAAGTTGCAGGAGCCCTGCCCTCTTTTGTATCTGGTCAAGAGGGCAGGGATCCTTCAGCTCCACCTGTTGCGATGAAGAGGGAATTTCACCAGGTGCTACATGCATACAAATGACACCTGCTGACATTCCCTTTTCTATGCAACTGTTAAAGATACAGGAGCTCTGTCCTCCTTTCCATATGGTCACCCTAGCTGGGGAAGTCACCCAGCTGGGCCACTGAGTCCAGACTTCCCTAATATCCTCTGATATGAAAAGAATATACTGAGTAAATATGCATGTCTTCACCCCTTGGTTCTGAAAGCTTTAAATAGTGCATCGTATGTGTTTGTGTGGCTTCTTTTGTTCTCTACATCTGTGATTCCTACACCCTGCCCGCAATTTCTTGTGAGTGTCGGAGGTCTGCTTGGTATGCAGAGATTCCCTAGCCCCAAGAGCTGTCCCATTCATTGCCATGGAGAGAGCAGCACTGTGCATCCAAAGGAGTATTCCCCGTGCCAAACTAACTGCACAGTCCCACAAGATCACATTCCACCGTGATTTTTAAAGCTAGCGATTTGGCCACCAATTTGGGTGAAAGAAAAATTTCAAGGTGGAATATGTGAGGAGTTTTGAGGGAGCTGAGAAGAGTTTGTACAAGGATGGGAAGGGGGAATTGAGGGAGGGAGCTTCACTTTACTGGAAGCGACATGCCAAAGCCAATGTGGAGGCTTCTGCTCAGGTAAATCATCCCAGGCATTTTGAGAGAAGCAGAACAAGTTTTGAAGTGAGACCTGCAAACGTTCTCAGGCACGGGGGTCTCACTGGGCCCAAAACAGAGGTGAAAGAACATAGCACAAAATCTGGGCATGTTCTATACTAAGCAGGATATAACACTTTGAAAGCAGGTTGAAAATGTTATATGGAATGTGTCATGGGCCCCAACAGTTGTCGGTGCACTTCAATACCGTTATAAAGCAACAGTGTAGATCCTGTCCTGGTTATTTCATGTTTAGTCATGGTTATTCATAGGGTGACCATATGAAAAGGAGGACAGGGCTCCTGTATCTTTAACGGTTGCAAAGGACAGGGAATTTCAGCAGGTGTTGTTTATGCATACATAACCTAGTGAAATTCCCTCTTCATCACAACAGTTAAAGCTGCAGATGCTCTGTCTCTTGACCATGTACAAAAGAGGGCAGGGCTTCTGCAGCTTTAACTTTGTGATGAAGAGGGAATTTCACCAGGTTCTGCATATATACAAATGACACCTCCTGAAATTCCCTTTTCTATGAAACTGTTAAAGATACAGGAGCCCTGTCCTCCGTTTCATATGGTCAGCCTAGTTATTCATTATATGGATCATCGGGGGTGGGGAGCTGCTGCCACCGTAGCTGCCTGTCCCAGGCTTTGTCCTGAACTTTCCAAAAGGGAGACTCTTCTCCCCACTCCACAGGCAGCCCAGGGGCATTCTGGTGGCCATTCAGCTCACCGGCCTGCCAGCCCACCCCCTGCCCAGGTGGACGGCGACCAATCAGGGGTCGCCATTTGCCTGGCCACACCTCTGCCATGACCCTGGAGCGCAGCAACAGATGGCGATGCGCCATCCTCACCGCACTTTGGACAAAAAAGTCAGGGTAAGTCCTCGACGTTTTTGTTTCGGAGTTTCAGGGGGAAGTCCTAGAATGGGTGCGTAGTGGCTTCTGCATTCTATGATCAATGCTGGGCCACCGCAAACGCACCCGGGGCTTTCATCACATATAGACAGCCCCTAGGCTCGTCATTGCATGTGTTTCTCAACTGAAGGGTCGCTTACAACATTTCAGAAATGCATTAAATGGGGGGAAAAAGGCAACAATGTAGTAAAATACTAAAATAGCAGGAATATCCTATCCTCTATTTCTGATGTTCAGAGGTGAGTACTGATGCTTCTGCAGCCAAAATGGCACTATCCATACACAAGAGGGGGTATAAAAAAAGTGTACAAAGATGCACAGATGAGGGGAAAGTGTGTGTGTGTGTGTGTGTGAATAACATACAAAAATACATCATATTTGTGTATATTAGGAAAAAGTGGAGTATCAACCCAGTTAGGGTACTGAATCAGTTTTGGTTGCCCTGATGGATGAACTTCATCAAGAGAGGGGCAGAGGAGAGCTTCGGCTATGGGGCGGTATATAAATGGAATAAAATAAATAAAATAAATAAACGCTGCTAATTCTTCTTGATCTCTCATCAGCTTTTGATACCATCGACCATGAGATCCCCCTGGATTGACTTCATAGGATGGGCGTTGTGTTACAGTGGTTCCAGTCCTACTTCCAGGGCTGATTTCAGAGAGTAACATTAGGTAACCATCCCTCGGCCCATTGGCAATTGAGCTATGGGGTTCCATGGGGCAGCATCCTGTCTCCAGTGTTGTTTCACATCTGTATGAAGCCACTGGGAGACGTCATTGGAGGAATCAAGTACCATCAGTACGCTGATGACACACAGCTCTTTTTCCCAGTGACATCTGAATCAGGGGAGGTCTGGGAGATATAGGCTCATTGCCGGTTGCGGATGGGGTTGCACTTCTCTTGAAAGATCAGGTTCGTAGTCTGGGTGTACTCCTAGATCCATCACTATTGCTTCAGATGGTTCGCCAGCTATGGCCTCTCCTGGATAGGGATACCTTGACCACAGTGGTTAAGGTGCTAATAACCTCAAAGCTGGATTATTGCAGTGCGCTCTATGTGGGACTGCCCTCAAGGCTGCTCTGGAAGCTGGATTTAGTGCAGAATGCAGCAGCTTGGTTGTTATTGGGAGTTAACCACTTTCAACATGCAACTCCCTTACTGAAGGAACTGCACTGACTGCCTATTTGCTACTGGGCCAGGTTTACGGTTCTAGTACTAGTGTACAAAGCCCTAAGCAAATTGGGGCCAGGATACCTGAGAAAGCGCCTTCTCCCTTACCAACCTGCCTGATCACTGAGGTCATCAGAGGACATGCTCCTGGTAGTTCCACATGGATCTATGGCCTGGCTGGAGTCCACCCAGAGAAGAGCCTTCCTAAGGAACTCCCTGCCTCTGGAGGTCAGGTAGGTGCCAACACTGTGTTCTTTCCAGACCCTCCTGAAATCAGCTCTTTTCCTGGAAGCCTCCCTTGGTTGACCAGCCACTCTGTTCTTTGAAAAATAATGTTAATATCATGTTTCAATCTTTTTACTTTTGTTCATTTTGTCTCTTGTTGTTCACCATTCCGTAATCTGTTTATAAATTTATGAAACAAAGCATTGATTTTCTGAAAATATTTCCTAGTTATATATAAGGGTAACCCACATATAACATAAACAACCCAAGGAATAGAATTCATCTCAAGTGTGTTTACCTTATCCCACAAACTCAGCTTTAAAGATGCCCATCTATCTTAATCCCAAGAAATCTCATTAATCAATTTATTAAAATTAAGCGTTATCATTTGAGATATATCTCTGGGAATAAGTATTCCAAGATAAGTAACAACATCCGAGCACTGTCAAAATTGCCAATCTACTAATACATTACATGTTATCGAACCTCCAGTCAGTATCAGTTTGGATTCTAACCAATTAATTGAATAACCAGACAAATTACCAAATGAATTAATCCATTGCATCAATGCCAGCACAGATAACTGGGGCTCAGAAATAAACAATAAACGTTCATGCGCATGAAGAATAATTTTAAATTTTAAACAATCAAACTCAAATCCATGAATATGACTATTCTGCCTAATAGCACAATCCAGAGGTTTCAAACATAAATCAGATATCAAAAGAGAAAATGTACAAGGGGAACCCCCCCCAACCCCCAGCTATAATTCTAGCTCTTTGGAAATGAATATAAAATTCTGACTGTTTATTCTGTCATTGTTATGCTTTTATTGTATTTAAATGTTTTATTGTTTAATCTATTTTAACTTGTTTTTGTAAGCCTTGAGTGCTGTTTTTGCTAGAAAAGAGGGGTAGAAATCCAATAAATACATATATAAATAATAAATCACCAAACAATCGGTGGTTGGAGAAAATGAGTGAGGCTGTAACGGAAATCTTGTTAAGGTACAATGCTATCTATATTTAGATAGAAAAAGTCCTACAACTCCTAGCATTCTCCAGCCACCATGGCTGATTGGGGAATGCTGGGAATTGTAGGAGTTGATTCTTTTGAAATATGCATAGGATTGTGCCCTTAGCCTCTTATTAATATGACTTATGTTACTTCACAGTACAGTATTTTCTACAGCTGCCTTTTGTTCATTATGGATGTGTATCGTATCATTAAAATGTCTGATAACTATACGATATGCTCTTTATCGTGCATACGATTAACAGTAACGATACGATATAACTTCCTACGATAAACATCGGAGATGATAATTTTCAGCCCGATTATATCAGATTATCGTACTGCCATATAAATGAACCTATAACCTCTGTATTTTCAAAGGTAGATGCTTGAAACTTGGTCACAGGGCTTATGGGGTATGCCTAAGTATGTGTATGAAATTTGAGATCAATCCCTCCAACCCTAGATTTTATATGAATTTATTAAAGATCAATCAATCAATCAATCAACTTTATTGTGGCCAACAGGTCAGAAAATTATTAAAGATCGTTTAAGTTCTGACACGTCAAAATGACAGCTCACCACGTGCGTTCATTCAGACCTGTCAAAAAGTTGCAGGATCTTTAATAAATTCATATAAAATCGAGGGTTGGAGGGATCGATCTCAAATTTCATACACATGTCTAGCACATGTTGCTACACATATGTGCCTAATTTCAGATCAATCCCTCCACCCCTGTATTTTATATGAATTTTTGAAAGATCATGCAACTTTTGACCTGTCAGAACTTAAACGATCTTTAATAAATTCATATAAAGTCGAGAGTTGGCGGGATCGATCTCAAATGTCCTACACATACTTAGGCATACCCCATAAGCATTGTGACCAGGTTTCAAGCCTGTAACTTTGAAAATACAGAAGTTATAGGCATTTTTTCTTTAAAAATTCAGCTCTATAGGGCACAATGGGGCTGCAAATTAAATATTGTATTTCCGATAATTATCTTGAAGATGATATGTTTCACCTACGATATTATCGGAGAAGATAATACTTTTGGTCCGAAATTACGATAACGATAAAATATGATATTTTTGGGCATGCACAGCCCTACTGTTCATCATCAGATTAGTCCTATTCATAATTTTGAGATTGAAGGTACCTTCCTCATTATTGAAACACATGGTCCAACATTCCCCATGTGTCCCCTGCCATTATCAAATGAAAAAAACAACCCATCGTCATGTATAGAGACATTTCAGATGTAGAAAATTTTATTTAGCCTTCATTGCAAACAAAAGCCTACGGAAATCACGTCAATGGATGTTTGAGAATACCAACTGATGATATTTATTTATTTGTTCATTCATTCATTAAAACATCTGTATCCCGCCTTATATCACTGGGACCTCAGGGTGGCGTTCAGATAAAATCATACAAACAGTACAAAACAATAAATATACACAGCTAAAAACTAACTAAACCATTAATCAAGCTAAAACCAGTATAGTATTTAAAAGCAGAAGAAACAATTAAAACTATGTGCAACCTTGGTGAATTTAGCCATCAAAGATTTTAACTTGGCACTGAAATGAGGTCAGCACCGATTTCAGTCGGGCTTCCAAGGGAAGGGCATTCCACAGCCAGGCTGCCACATCAGAGAAAGCCCTCCCCCACTACAGCGTATGTTTTGCATTGATGGGACACGGAGGAAGACTCTTCCAACAAATCTCAAGTCTTGGGTAGGCATATATAGGGAGAGGCACTCCCTCAAGTATTGAGGGCTTTAAATGTCATTACCAACCCCTTGAATTCTGACTGGAAGTGTATAGGCAGCTAGAGCAATTCCTTTAAGACCGGTGTTATATGTAGGGTGACCAGATTTTAAAAATAAAAATCCCGGTCCCCCCCCGCCCCCCCACCAAACAACCCCCCCCACCAAGCCACCCCCCCCCCCCCCAAAAAAACCCAGCCTGGACCTACCGCCGGGTTCCTCCTTCGCCTGCGCGGCTGCACGGGTTCCTCCTTCGCCGCCCGCGCGGCCGCGCCGGGTTCCTCCTTCGCCCGCACGGCTGCGTGGGGTCCTCCTTCGCCGCCCGCGCGGAAGAGGCGGGAGAGAGCCGGATCCAGAAGTGACGGTTACGCCACTTCCAGATCCGGCCCTCTCCTGCCTCTTCCGCGCGGCCTCTGGCCTTACGAGCCTGGCAGCGGCGGCGAAGGCGGCGGAGGAGCCCGGGAAGTGGCCGCCCCAGCAGGTAAGTGCCCCCCTTCGTGCTTACCAGCTGGGGCGGCCGCTTCCCGGGCTCCTCCTCCGCCTTCGCCGACGCTCCTTGCTTGCTGCCACCGCCGCGTGACCCCCCGCCCCCCCAGTTTGCCCCCCCCTACCCCCCGGTTGGGCCGGTTTGCCCCTGGATTCCCGGTTAGGACCGGGAAATCCCGAGCCATCTGGACAGCCTAGTTATATGACCTTTGTGGGATATAACGGTCAGCAGCCTAGCGGCTGCATTTTACATTATCTACAACTTCCGAATCATCAGCACTGGAAATGGCCACAATCTTGTGCACCCATTATGTGCACTTAAGCGTACAATCCTGAGGATACCCGAGAAAGCACTTTCTCCCTTACCAACCTGCGAGATCACTGAGATCGTCGGAGGGCATGCTCTTGGTGGTTCCACATGGACCTGTGGCCCGATTGGAATCCACCAGGAGAAGAGCCTTTAGTGTAGTGGCCCCTTCTCAGTGGAACTCTCTGCCCTTGGAGGTCAGTCAGGTGCCAACATAAGGCTGCTTCCGGCGCCTCCTGAAAACAACTGTTTTGAGAAGCCTTTCTCAATTGACTAGCCTGTGTTCCTCTGTTTCTTTTGTTTTTAAACTGAACAATTTTAATTTACTTTTAAAATCTTTTTTACTGTTTATACCTATGTTCACCGCTCTGGAATCTGTTAGATAATTGAGTGGTATATAAATATTGTAAATAAATAAATATTTACCTGGGAGTAAGTCTCATTGAACGTGATAGAACAGAAGTGAGTATAGCCCACACATCACATTGAAGTCATTGGGGCATCAGCCTGATGTAACTCTGAGCTACATTATGGCTGGTGTGTTTTGTGGGTTATAGGGAAATTTATACAGTTATAACTTGTAGCAATATTGAGTACTAGAAACTTTTTTCTAAATTAAATTCGGAAGGCTTCACAAGAGAGTTTCAAGTATTGTCAATAGTGTGTTGGCTATCTCTTGACTGTCTGGTCCATAGAACAACAGGGAGATTGTTTTTGATCCTCTGACAGAAGCCGGTACTGTAATGATTTAAGTAGAACAGAATCTTGGGATAAACAGACAAAATTGCAGCATTCAAAGTTTTTCAGCTATCCAAACTGCTTCACCAAGGTAGTGATGAATATTCATGTCAAAAGAGGAAGAGCAAGACTGGAAAGAAGAAACTTTATTTGGTTTGGGGATTTCTCTCCCCCACCCCCATTCAGAGTTGAGAAATTAGAAGCTTTTGCCCCTGATGTGAGCATTGAATTATTTGTGCAACATGGTTCTGTATGGCGCAGGCAGTTATTTAAGATATATTCCACTAGAGGGCGCTACCACTTCATCGCCAACTTGTACAAAGGACAAAGGACAAGGCTGACCTGGTTGTTTAACTTACATACACTGGTTTCAGGAACAAATTTAATCACATTGGCATAGTGGGACTTTGAGTAATGGCTCATAACATTAAACAGCCAAGTGAAGGGCTTCTTCTGCAAACCACAATTCAAAGCTCTTGAATCCTGACCCTTCTACATTGTAGATTACAACGGCACTTTGTTCTTGACTCCTTTTGCCTTAACACACTTCTAAATGAAGGGATGATAGGTGAGATTGTTGTGGAAGACAAGTTTCCTTAAAGAATCCATAGCGTAGGGCCCAAACCATGTCATGGGATAGCGAGGCAGTGTGATATAGTACAGCGAACAATGTTGAACTCTCAGTAAAATCCAGACTCCACTTTGAATCTCACTGGGGATCTCTGAGCAAATCACAACGGTTCATCCTAACCTCGTTTGTGAGGATGAAATGGCACAACCTCAAAGTATGTTGCCTTGAGATCTTCAGAGGAAGATTGGGATACGAATCGGATAGGTAGACCTTTCCATGGGGAATTTTGCTCAAATGGGTTACAGGAAAGAGACTCAATCGAAATAAATTGGGCTCGTAAAAGGGAAGGGGGAAGGAAAATGTGATAAATTGAACAGGTGAAGACCTTATTTTCACAATATTTTTACAGTTTATTATTATAGTCTTTTAACTCCAGTGTTTTAAATCTGTATTTTAAATTTGTATTTTAAATCTGCATTGCTGTGCCATTTTTTATTCTGGTTGTGTTTTTATATTGTATTTTTATATTGTGTTTTTATACTGTTTAGTTGATGGTCTTAATTTTTGTGAACCGCCCAGAGAGCTTCGGCTATTGGGTGGTATATAAATGTAATAAATAAATAACTATATTTATAAATATTTTTTAAAAGGACTCATGATAGTGACATCAATGTACCTGACATTCATGCATCAGTTTGTTCATTCATTTAACTGAATCGTTTTGCCTCACTCTTTAGCAAAAAGTCCCCCAAAGCAGCTTATAAAGATCAGTAGTAAGATAATTCCTTCCTCAGACTTACAGTTATGACACCAAAGGAAAAAGGGAAGGGGAGAAAGGAGAAAAACAGAAGTTCAAGACTGGTTCTTAAAGTTCCAATTTTTATCATGACCAACTGCAGTGGAAAGAGTTCAGGTAGCCTGATGGAATGGCTAAGTGACAGCTGAGGGGAGCCAAAGACAGCTGATGTCTCAGCAGAGGTGACGGAATACTCCTGCTTCTTTTCTCTCCCTCTGCTTTGCAGCCTGGTGGAATGGTTGCCAGCACACAGGACTGCAGGCATTTCAAAGTGGGACACCCCCCCCCACCACCAAAATTCTCCTGGCCCAAAAAATCAGGTGACACCTGAGGGCCAATCCCATTTACCGATGTAAAATTCACAGATCTATTGCTATCAATAACCCTGGACAATGTGTTTCTGAAGCCAGCAGGTTTTCTTCTGTGCCAGCAGATTACTGGTATTCTTGCCATCTGACTACGTGCCATCTATCAGTAGTCTGTCAAGTAGGAGCAAAGAAAAATGCTTCAGGATTCTGTTCTTGTTCATTGCTGGAAAGCCTAATTAATTTGTAACAACTTCCTGGCAGGTGGGTGGGTGGGTAGCCATGTTAGTCTGTTGCAGCAAAAACAACTAAGAATCTTGTAGCATCCTGAGGAAGAACTAATTTATTATGGCATAAGCCTTCATGGTCCACCTGACCAGAAGCCTGAAGTATTTTTCTCATTTTGCAGGTATGTATACACTGGTGTAGTGGGGTGGATTAGAAACAGGTGAAGGTAATAGGCAATGAACTGCAAAAAGTATGGTCTCTGTGACAATTCAATTACAGCTTGAACGTATGCAAAATTAGCACATTCACAACAATTATCACAGCATAGCATAATGCAATTATCATAGCATAGCTAAATAAATTTACACCTGCAGTGGGTCAGTTAACCATTGTTTTTATTCAGACCTAAATAAATAGAATCAAACTTTGTTACTGGTTGCAGTTCATCAATTTCCACTGGAACTGGAATCTTCCTTTGAAACTCCTTAGTTGGAGCATGGCAACTTTCAGGTCAGTGTCAAAGTGTTTGGGGAGGGAAAAAAAACCAGAAGCTTCCTTCAAACCTTGCCATGAGGGAGGGAGGAGATAGGGATACTGGGGTGTGGGAGCCCATTGGAAGCACTTTGCCGAGGGCCACTGGAAACTGGTACCAGTCCTGGTTGGCATGTAAGGGCCCGCACCCCTTGCATGGGTCCAGATTTCCTGTTCAGGTATAACATCTGAACAGGGGTAGTATCATTCTAGGTATTTGGCGGCATGGGGTTGGGGTTACGATGGTGACCAGGCCAGATTTAGACTCTTACCGTATCAGGAAAAAAGATCCTCAAAACCAGCAATACCTTATATGGCAAATGTGTGGATATTAAAAATGGCAGATGGGTCAAGAAATCATCAACTATGTCATCTGCAGGAAGCTTATTTCATTGCTGAGTTGCTCTTTGCCAGGCATCTGTATCCCAAAATTTCTGAAGATCTTTCATGCTTGCCTGTTGTAGAAAAGATATATATGCAAAATCCAGGGACTCTTTGAAGACCAACATAAGAACTTTCATGGACAGGGCCTATTTCATCACTGTGGGGTAGCAAATAGATCACTGGACTGAGTTTCAATCCCTGCATAGTTATATCAACGGAGGGCCTTGGGCATGTGACTGTCCCAAGGGGGATTTGTGTGGATAATACGGGAAAACACCATTTATGCTGCTGTGCCTCAAGATCGGTAGATGAAGGGCAGGATCTAAATGTCCTCATGGATCTGCTGAAGGTTCTCCTTGCCCGCAATGGCTGATATCATACCGAAAACACTGAAGTGAAGCAGTTTAAAGTGGTGCTGGTTTTGATGGGTTTCCAATTGAAGACAATAAGGATGGGCTGGAAACCGAATTTCCCAAAAACTATTCTCCCTATTGCTATGCAACCAGTGGTGGACATCACCGGCATATGCTTTGGTGGTGATGGGCATGGCCCCCAGGTACAGTGCCTCTCCCCTGTTAATGCAGGAACAGTGGTGTAGTTGTAAACTTTGAAGTGCAGTTGCTCATCATGACAGTCCGCATAGTCACGCCCCTAAGGAGAATCCAAAGTTTCAGGCAGCACAGCAACAGACCAGTTCTAGCCATTTTCATCTCCACCAGAAACAGGTCTTTTATAAAGTCGATGGGTCTCAATTGCCCATTCAAGACAAAGTCACTGCAAAATATTTTGCATCACAACATCCATTACCCCCCAGCTACTATGTGGATTGCAACTAAACTCTGAAGGAACAGGGAAATCTGAGGGGGGGGGGGGTTGCAGATGTCTTCAGCCTCCATAAAAAAAGGTCCAGCGTTGTATTCCTGCAAGCCCTGGCTCCACTACAGCACTGCCCAGGAGGGCTGTTTGCTTGAACACCCTGATAATTGAATATTTATATCCTGCTTTTCTGTAATTGCAATCATTTTAATAATGTATTAATTTTATATGCTTTTAATCAGTTTTATGTATTTTATGTAATTTGTATTGATGTTGTTCCCGCCTCGAACTGGAAGGGGAGGCGGGTAATAAATAAATAATAATAATAATAATTATTGTTGTTATTATTATTATTATTATTATTATTACCTGGCAGTAAAAATAGGAAAGTACGAGAAGAAACGCATGATGATAAATGATGATAAATAGCAACAATCAGAATTTTAATAAACAGCACTGCAAATCTAAAAACTACAGTAGATCACATGAAAGGTTTTAAAACAGATCATGCATTAAAGCCAACTGGAATGAGGAGAAACATTTTTTTTTTTTTTTTTTTTGCCCAACAGAAGATGGGCAAAGAGGAAATCCAGCAGCTCTCATTCCGGAAGGAATCCACAGCCTTGGCACCACCACTGAGAAGGACCTGTCTCTTGTACCTGCCACCTAATCTCATAAAGTGGACAGGATGTGGAGAAAGGTCCTTGAAGCTGAGCCTAGAGGAGCAGCCAGTTTCTGAGCTAATCTGGCCTTGATAATTGGATAAGTGCTGCGTATGGATGCATGAACCAGCCCTAAGACTTGATTCTGCAAAGTGAGGCTAAGGGCCAAACTAAGAGATACCTTAAAAACCAGTGAAGGCTGATGGCTCTGATGTTAATGGGGCTTTGAATCCACTCTGGGAGCAATTCAAGATGCCGAATGTACTTTGGGGGTTGGTTTCAGCAGTTCTGACTGAAACCTAGAGCAGATTCTCAGCTCCACTGACATTGGACCACCAGCCTTCACTGTATGCATTTAATCTGTCATATTTTAAAAAATAAAAACAACAGCCATGAAAGGAGGGGAGATCAAGTTTGGGGCCATGGTGTATAGGGAGGGGGAAGCACTGTGAACAAGGCTCCTGTTCATCGCAGGAGAGGAGTTGCCATTACTGTCAACATAATGCACCATTAACTATCCAATCCTGTACACGTCTACTCAGAAGTAAGCCCTATTGAATTCAATGGGATGTACTGCCAGATAGGTGCGTGTAGGATTGCAGCCTTAATATGTCATCTACTTTGCACTTAATACTGGCCTGTAGCTGCTTTCGGAACAGACAGATCCTTCAACTGGATTTGTATTTTATTTTATTGCATTTCTTGCATCTACAGTGTGAACGACAAATCTCCATTGACAATGAATACATGTTGATTTTTAAATGGGTGTCTCTTAAATTCTTTTTTTCTTGCCTGCATTAGCAATATTCACAAGTGATACATCCCAGACTATAAGCTGCCCTTAGCGAAAATGCTAGGGATGTGTACGGCCGAAACTATCGTATCGTATCATTATCAGAAATTCCGGTAGAAAAGATTTCGGATTCGATGATATCCGATATTTAATTCGGAGTATTTTGCCCTATAGAGTTGCTTTTTGAGACAGAAATGCCTAAAACTTCTGAATTCTTAAAGTTAGAGACTTGAAAGTGGCCCACAGTGCTTATGGGATATGTCTAAGTATGTGTATGAAATTTCAGAACAATCTCTCCACCCCTCTGTTTTATATGATTTTTTGAAAGATTGTGCAACTTTTTGACAGCTCTGTCTGTCTGACAGGCCACGTGCATTCAGAGCTGTGGGCCACCTCACAAGTCTCTAACTTAAAAAATAGAAAAGTTATATAAAAAAATATTAGACAATAAACACATACGCTTTCCTTAAAGAACTTAAATGGGTGTAACTTTTTTATTTTAAAAGATAAAGACATGAAACTTGTTGGACTTTGCAGATGGGATGTTGCTAGTTCTGGCTCCCTAAGTTGCATGTCTCTATCTTTAAAAATAAAAAAGTTATAGGGGGTCCCCCAAAAGCCCCACCCCCCTGTAACTTTGTAAATTTAAAAGTTTGAATTTGAAACTTGAAATTTTTTCCACAGTGCAGCTTGTCTATTGCTAGTCATGTGTATTAAATTTCAGTGCAATTGCTCTGAATTTTATATGATTTTTTAAAAAATATTTCTAGTTGACAGCTGGTTGACTGGGCCTCTCAATTGCTTTCAAAGTACCACGATCATTAAAAAATTCAAATAAAATTCAGGGTTGGAGGGATTGATCTGGAATTTGGCACACATGTCTAGCACATGTTGGCAATTATCTGCCTTCCTGTAGTGTTTTAGCAGTTCCACAAAATCCCCTGTATTCGTGGAATATTTTAAGCACTTTGTACTACACCGTGTCCAGTTTTCTTACTACATTCCATGATATCAAGTGCAATGTAGAGTGAAATACAGTATCACAGCACATGCATGGTAATGTATTTACCTATATCCATGATATAGTATCACCTATCGAGAAATAAGCATGCATATCTCTATCTACATGTAACATTCGGACTACAAAAGCCATGGTGCAGTGTTATTGCGAGTGAAACTGGAATAAATAATAGAATCATAGAATTATAGATTAATAGAATTGGAAGGGGCCTGTAAGGCCATCAAGTCCAACCCCCTGCTCAGTGCAGGAATCCACCTTAATCCATGGCCTTGAATTAAGCTGAACAATTGCTGAAGTCCTAGGCAGGGATGAGGATGTGGGGAGGAGCTTAGTTGGAATTGGCTGAAATTTAAATCAGCTAATGGATTTTCCACTGAAACACACTTCCTGGGGCCAGAACTCAAAATGGATTCCCCCCTTCCAGTTGCATATGACTGTTCAAAGGGATTCTACTGTGCTTTGTCAGGCATGTCCTACTTGTGAGTTCCCCACAGGAAGCCACTGTATGAGCATAATACTGGACTAGATCAGCCTTTGGTCTGAACCAGCATGGCTGTTATGTTCTTATGTAGTGTAACAGACTGCTGGTCATAGAATGGCTGGGTCACACAACACACTAACCCATCATGAGTTCTTGTATTGTCTGAACGCAACGCATTTTCCTCAGGGTAGCCTGTTAACCACACAGTGTGGTTTATTTTTCTCAAACAATCCACGTTGCAAACCCATGGCTTGTTGTTGGCTTGTTGTTGGATTGCTCAGAGTACTTAACAAGCCATATGGTTAATGAGCAACCCTGCAGAAAATGTGCTGCGTTCAGACAACACGATAACCCACATTAGGTAGGTTAGCGTGTTGTGTGAACCCAGCCAATATCTTCTACAACCCATTTAAGGATATGTCCACATGAAGGGCTAAACTTGTTATGGTCCTATGGGTGCTCTTTCAATGCACTTGATCCCTGCAAGCCCTATGGTGGCTGCACCAAGCTCCCACCTACCTTTGGGCTGTGCAAAGACTATGCAATCCCCACAAGGGAAAGGCTGCTGCTGGCAAGCCCACTGTCAAATAGCTACTCCCACCCTGCCATCCTCAGTGCTGCTACTTCTACTACTATTCAACCCCAAAGTACTGAGTGGATCTCTGATGTGCTTGGGCCTTTTAATAAAGAAGTGCCATGACTCTTCTACTTTTCAATTTCAGAAGACAATAAAGTACAGGATGTAAGATGCTTTCGCGCTTACTCAAGTGCCACTTCAAACATGATGAATTCCCTGCACGGAAAGGACCTCCATGGAGGGAAAAGCGTGCAAACTGCATATAGGTTGTCATTTGTGAGAATCATATTTCACACAACTGCTTTGCCACAATTAATACAGCTTTGTAAAACACGTGCACAGGATGAAGGCACAGCAAAAAAAAAAATAGAAATGTGTGTGATTAATACAGGTGACTGTTTGCATGCTATTCCCTGTTCAGAAGTGTTTTCCAAGTGGGAAATGCATAAGGTTTGAAGTGACCCTTAATACCTAAGGTGAGGGAAAGCAATCCTTAAACTTGCTTGTTCTTAAAAAAAAGAAAAAAAAGAAAAAAGGGGGTGGGGTATATCAGCGACATTGGCAAAGTATTTGTATTGGTAAAAATGGAACATGCTAATGCCTAGAAAAGTATGATTTGTATTATATAGTTCCTGCAATCAAATTGTCTATCAATGTATATATCTTGTCACAGTGTGTATGAGGTTTTGCTGTCAAATACATTCATATGCTTAGCTCTCTGAGTCAAGCCATCTTCATTTTCAGTCATCTTGTCCAAGACATTTCCCAGAAACAGATCTAAACACACACACACACACATATATATGTATGTATGTATGTATATATATATATATATATATATATTCAGAGATTCAGTTCAGAAAAAATATATATGTATTGTCCATCATGTTGGACACATCCTAATGTCAACACAATACATCGCGGCTGCTATTTCGGTTAGGTATGTTCACTTCTTTGGAACTGTACAACTCTCCATCCCATGATAGCTGTGAACATTTCTTTTTTAAAAAAAAAAACTTAAAGGGGGAAAAGGGGCCCTGCTGCTTCTCACCCTCTGTGTTACAGACATATTCTTTTTTTTGGGGGGGGGGAAGAGTGGAATGCTGGAGCTTTGGGTTCAGCAAAGGTTATGCTAAGTTTTGCAATCCTTGGTTGCTGGACACCCTCTCTGATGACCTCATTGTAGTCACAGATGTTTTACTGCACTTTAAGGGAGTGGGGGGGGGGGGGTGGGGGGGACGGAACAGTGGGCTAGGCCAGCTTGCGGTAAGGCTGTTACCCACAATCCGCAGGAAAACATGCTGGATAGTTCCCACTGGGTTCTGGTCGGCTAGGTAACGGTAAGTTATTAATCTTGTGTCAGAGGGCCAGCTGCAACTGTGGCAGTTACCATATCTCACCACCAACTCTATGTCTGGACACAACCATTGTCTTTTTTTTTTGGCATGAAAAGCTCTACAAATCAGCTGCTTTCTCCCCCCCTCCCCCCTCCCTATCCCCTTTCCATATCTATGTGTCGAAATTTAGCTTTCGGGGCGGAGGGGGGGAACGGTATGTGGCTCTGAAGGAGTTCTCGGCAAGCCGTTGTCCGCACTGTGGTCAGGTTTACTAATTCAGAGAGTCTGCCTAGTTTCCAACTTTAATGATATTCCCTCAGCATATCACTCTGGTTGCCTGGCGACCGGATTTGAGCTAGGCCTTTCATTTGATTCCCACACATCAGCCTCTGAAAAGCACTTCCCCCCCCCTTCTCACCCTCCCTCAGCTTTTGATTCTGCCTCTTCTGAAACCCTTCCCCCTGCGGAGTCAGTATGGGTGGGCAGAACGGTGGTAGAATAAGGCCAGGGGTGGAGGGCAGCCGGGAGGCTATTGCTGGTCACACATCAAGGATTGCAAACAAAGCCGCTGAGAACCCTCCTGACAAACATAAATTCACAGAAAGAAATTTAGTCTTCCCTTCATAGGGTGGGTGTCGTTTTGAGACTTTTCTCAGATACTTTATTAAATCTGACGCTTTCCCTTGTTTTTGCAGGCAATTTCTTACAAAAGACTTCCTATTATCAACAAGTTGCCCATTGGAGTAAGCAAACAGCTTGTGAAGGCCTGACATAATCTAATAAGTGCTGGGTTCTTTATGCCTTGTGCCTTTACAGGCTACCGGAGTTCATTCATTTGGGTTAAGCAATCTTCTGCTTTCGTTTGCTGAATTCCAACCCGTTTCCCTCCCCCCCTCCCCCCACAACACAGGGTGGTGTGCCAGGATTTTCCTTCATCAAATGTTGCTCCGTATGCCAGAGAACTTTCTTCTTCTTTCTCTTCTTCCTCTTTTTGTTTTGTTTTTTTGAGAGGGGGGACAGTGTCCCCCACATCTATGAAGGTTATCAGAACAGCTTGTATGTAGTAAAAACACAAATTAGGTGCCAAGATTTAATATCGGTGCAATCCTCAACACCAGGGCAGGATCTACACTACTGCTTTAAAGCGCTTTATAATAGCAGTGACATCTGTTGGGGCCCAGGCCACACACTCATATCCCTCCTATGGGCACACATCCCACCAGGGCCCCCCTGGATTTGTTCCTCCTCTTCACCATGGCAATCTGCTTGTTCGCCAACCTCTCACTCCGGCCCAGGCAATGGCAGTGGTGAGAAGGAGGAGCAGGAGATGCCGCGGTCTACTTGCTCGCTGGCTCTCTGCCTGTCAAGCGAGCAAATGGTAGCAATGACGGGGAAGAGGATGAGAAGCAATAGCGGCTGACGACAAAGGATGGTGAAGTGATAGACACATTGGGGTGGGGGTGTTGAGGGTGTCTCCCCCTCAAAAACATGGAGCCAGCACTGTTCAGATTCCTTGTGATTATTTCTTGGGAACACAGATAGTTCTAGGTGTTTTAGGGAGGGCCTGTAGTTTGGTGATACAACATATGCTTTGCATGCAGAAGGTTCCAGATTCCATCTCTAGCATCTCCACTTAGAAGGATCAGGAAGTAGGTGATAGGAAAGACCTCTGCCTGAGTCCTTGGGAAATAATTGCCATTCAGAGGGGACAAAGACTAGACGAGATGGATGCCGCTGGTTCCAACCTAATTTAGCAAGAGCCCTAACTCGGAAGCTGATCCCATGCTTTGCTTGCAAAAGATTCAACATTCAGTCCCTCTCATCTCCAGGTAGGGCTGAAAAAAGACACCTGCCTGAAACTGGCATCTACATTATATGCCTTTAGAGGCCAGGTGAAGACCTTTTTTTATTTTCACAGTGTTTTAACATTTCTTCAGTTTGATTTTTAACCTTGCTGTTTAAATTTGTATTTTAAAGCCCTATCAATTTCTGCATGGCAGCTTGGTTTTTATTCTGGTTGTGCTTTTATACTGTATTTTAAATTATGTTTTTATACTGCTGTTGTTTTATATTTTGAATGGTATTTATGGTTTTAATTTTTGTAAGCCGCTCAGAGAGCTTTGGCTATTGGGCTGTATAGAAAAGCAGTAAATAAATAAATAAATAAACTCTGGGGAATTGCTGCCAGTCAATGTAGACCCAGCTTCCCCAACCTGGTCCCCTCCAGATGTTTTGAACTACAAGTCTCAGCTTCAGCCTGCTTGGCCAATGGCCAGGGAAGTGGGAATTGTAATTCAAACATCTGGAGGGTACCACATAAGGGAAGGGTGGCGTACTGAGCTAAAGGGAACATAGGAACATAGGAAGCTGCCTTACCCCGTCAGACCCTTGGTCCATCTAGCTCAGTAACGTCAACACTGACTGGAAGCTATGGTTCTCCAGGGTGTCAGGCAGGAATTTTTCCAGCCCTACCTGGGGACGCTGGGGATTGATCTTGGGACCTTCTGCACATGAAGCAGGTGCTCTACCACTGAGCCACAGTCCCTTTCCAATGGTCTGATGCAGTACAAGGCACCTTCCCGTGTGATATAAGTAAGTAAGGGGGCAACTGGGGGCAACCTGGGGATGCCCCTGGGAAAACCCCAGGATAGCAGAAACTGAGGATATCCCAATTTTTCCACCATCCATGTCCTAAAACAGGCATGGAACCATGCGGCTCCGTGCCCATTGGGGGGAGCAATTTTGCCATCCCCAAGATGGTGGGGCAAGGGCCCACAGGGGGTTCCTACCTTCTCCGCCATGTTCCCAGCTCCTCTGTTTCTAAAAAAAATGGCGGGCATGACGTCCCTTTCCTCCTGGGATGTCGCGCTTTCTGTTTAGAAGCTGGGGGACACCTAACGCGGCTTTCCCCACCCACCACCCCAATCAATTTGATATTATTGATATGAGGGAAGAGATTCTCAAGAAGTGTAAACCTGTGCTATTTCCATTCACCTTTTCATGATTTCTTCAGCCACTGTGAAGCCTGCTGCTGACAAACGATCGCTTGGCCTCCACAAAGTAAAGGCAATGGATCCCAGAGAAAGCATTCCAAATCCTTTGGGCCAGTGGTGAAGCACAGAGCCATAAAATCAGTGGGACCTCTGTACACATAACTTTGCATGGGTTTCTGGACAGAAGCAACCATGTGCCAATAATTAGAAACCATTAAACACCCCCCCCACACACACACCACTGTTTTAAAAAGGAAGAAAGAATGCAAACCGCAGACTAATTTCCCTAAAAGGAGTCGATATTGTGTTACATGTAAAGCAGGCCTGAAAACAATTGCATTCCTATATGGTAGTTTTGCAGAGGGGCTGAGAGTGTGAGACCACAAGTACCTGATTCAAGGCACTCCTCACCCAGAAGCAGATGCAACTGTTAGCCTGCTCAAACAACAACCCCATATTATTTATCCTACCCCGGCTCAGGCAGTGTACTGCATGCAGAATTAAGATCCAATAAGTAAAACTTCTAAAATCATTCAAATCCCTACAAAAATAACAAAGCCATAAAATTAATGACTCACATCACAGCTAAATCTGCTTGCCCCTCTAAAAGCTGCTTCCCAACATTGTCACGACACCAAGAAGAAGAAAAAACCAATCGGGGGAGGAGCTACGCAGACAGAGTAGGTTTGATTCTCAAAGGCCTAGCAAGCGGGAGTCATCAAGGGCAGAGTCTTGCCGGCCCCCTGGTATTACTGATGTTCCTCCTTTCCCCCATATAATTGGAAATTGGGGTAGTCTATGCATAGGGTACATCATTCAGGGAGATTTGGGCAGTGGAATGAAGGAGCAGAATGCTTCTCATGATAACCCCATATTTCTGGAATGAGGAGGTATTGCATTTGTTGAGGTTTAGCAGAAATGGTAGCACCGATATTCCAAGCATATATTTGGTGACGGAAGCTGTAATCTTAGACATACTAATGTGGTACTAAGTCTCATTGACCTCAGTGGATCTTCTGAGTAGACATGCATAGGATTACACTGTAAATTAGATTGTTACTATTATTATTATTATTATTATTATTAATTCCATTTATATACCGCCCCATAATTAAAAACATTGAACATTAAAAAAAACCCCGATATACAAAATTGAAACCCATAAAAAGCATGAAAACAGGTTATAAATACAATACAACTATTCTGGGTTCTCTCTCTCTCTCTCTCTCTCTCTTAAAAATATCAGCTGTTTAGTAACTATTTTATGCTAGCAAAATGGTAGAAATTAAGACAGATGGTGTGTTAGTAAAAGGAGGGATTCTGGAGGGTTCTATTCCAGTTTTCCCCCTGCAAAGTGGTGTATGGCCAGACTGACAGGTTGTGTCATGAGTCTGGCAATGACCTGGACACGGACTCCGGGTCAGAGGAGCTAATGGTGCCAGGTGGGGAAGCACTGAGCCCAAGCACTACTGCAGAACCAGAGATCCTCATGCCTGAGACCCTCAAAACTGGAACGACAACTGTGCCCCCTAAGTCTAGCTTTAGCACTGGCTTGGCACCATCTCCAAGAGTTCCATGATCCATGGACCTGGTGTGTCAATGCCGGCAATGTGCCCAACAT
Organism: Anniella stebbinsi; assembly: GCA_029215795.1. NCBI lineage: Eukaryota > Metazoa > Chordata > Lepidosauria > Squamata > Anniellidae > Anniella > Anniella stebbinsi. Next base: position 356,139,120 of record JARDYH010000002.1, on the reverse strand, counting down.
GAGCGCATAGAGGGATGGAGGAGTGCCAGGCTGTGGGTCGGAGGACTGTCCCATTTCAATTTTGTAGGAGGGGATGGAGTCTGAGAAGGGGCTCCTGGGCTAACCATAAAAGTTTTCCATTTCATCTCAGTATTGTCAGAGCATGTTGCTCTCCTAGGTACCGCAATGTTGGCTGCCTTGATGCCTTGAACCCCATGGATTCATGCTTCAGCTGAGAACATGACGGATCATTGTTCCTTAATGGCTCAGGATCTCTCAGTAGGCTCTTGGCCTTGGAGTCCAAGTATACTCCTCATGCTTCCTCTTCCTCTTCCTCCTACCCATGCCCCAGATAAATGAGGTGAACCCTGGTGGAGGAGGGAAGGGAATCAGCTCCACCCACATGAGTCTGCCCAATCATTACATATTGCCAGGATCTGCTGACTGCTGCCCCATGTGGTGAGCCACAACACTGCTGCTTCTCAATGAAAAGTCAAGAAGTTTTTAACACTGCTCTGTGTGGTGAGCCACATCACTACAGTAAAGAACCTTCTGGACAAACTCCACCCAGGTTGGCCATTAGCTCCTCTTGGGTTGGGAGAAGTAGAAGGGTGCTTCCTGTCTAAGTGGAATTTTGCTTGGCCAATAAAGTATATCTGAGTTCAAGTGTGCCTTTGTGTTTCCTTCTGTTCTGGTTGCTGGCTCGCTCCAGATTCATGACCATGGCCCAACTCTGAGACAATAATCATCTGAGGTCTTTATTCTGTTCCCCTTGGCATCTGAATTTAGGCAGATGATGATTGGAGAAAGGGGTTTTTTTCCACTTGGGGGCACCTCTAATGTGGAATGCCCCTCCTAGGAAGGTTCATCTAGCACCAAACCTGATAACTCTCCAGCAACAGATGGAGACTTTTTATTTGCCCAGCAGAGCCAGTCCAAGACATTTTGCTTCCTGAGGGAGAACAGCAAATGCCCCCCGCCAAATCCGACCTGCATAGTGCCTAAGGCCAGCCAAGTTATTTTGCCATCTGAAGCAGAAAATCCACAAACACCTTTTCCCCTCCCTTGCAGTATAAATACAATAATATTAAATAATAATTTGCTGCCTAAGGCAGTCAGCTCACTCTGACCAATGGTAGGGGCCGTCCTGTTGCCAAAGTCATGACCATGTCATTGAGCTGGCTGAGGGGCCACAGCTCAGCTGTAGAGCACATGGTTGCATATAAAACATCCCAGGTTCAGTCCCTGACATTTCCAGGAAGGGCTGGGAAAGACTCCTGTCCAAAACCCCAAAGAGCCACTGCCAGTCCGTGTTGACAATACTGAGCTACATGGACCAGTGATCTTACTTGATACACAAGAAGCTTCAGTGTTTTAATGTGCTGACCTTTTATTGCTCTTTGAAATTTTCTTTTTATTGCTCTCCTGTACTATTTTACATGATTGATAAGATTTATTCAATCGTTAACATTTGGGGGATTGGTTTATGATCGTGTAACCCACCCTGGAAGTTTGCTAGCTGAAGAGTGCCATTTACATCTTTTAACATACAAAAACTGGTGTCAACAAGTACTTTGGAGCCACCGGATCACATAGAACCTGCTGGATTTCAGCACTTTTGAAAGTGGCGGTTCACATCACTTTCAGAGAAAAACTGATTGTTCTGCTCATCACACACAAAAACAAAGGATCAAGTTTTAAAACATGTTTGTACTGTTATATAATGCAGCGTTTAATCTTTATCACCCTTCCCCCCCAATTCTCTGAAGGTCTTAATTATCACCGTTAAATGTAGCGGCCTTGAACAGATGAGCAAAAGGCAAATTTATTTAGGCCTCCTCTTGATGCAACTAGAGTGCAATTCAGCTGTATTCAAATTTAGTGGGAAGTTTCCCATGTACTTCTTAGCCTAATGTGTGGTGGTATTTTCTCCCTGGTTGTATGTTTAGAATCCACTCTGTTAAGCCCAAACTGAAATACAGAACAAAACTGAGAAAATGGGGGGGGGGGGGGAAAACCTCCAATGGCCAAGTCTAATTTTCTGTCAAAGAGTCGTCTTCAAGCCCCATCCGGAGGAGGAATTTATTTATTTATTTATTTATTTATTTTATTATTTTATTTCATTTCTATACCGCCCAAAAGCCGAAGCTCTTTGACCAGTTCACAAAAGTTAAAAGCATAAGTACAGCATAAAATATAATATGAAAGCTTAAAACTACAATATAAACCACAATACAAAAAGTACAAACAGAATAAAACCAGAATAAAAGTACAACCGGAATAAATGTGCATACAGTCAGCATTCATGCTTGCTTACTTGCATACATGTTCAAAAGATTTTCCCTTTCAGACAATAGAACGTATCCTCAGGTGGAGAGGAGATGTGGGGTGTCACAGTGGTAGGCTTTGCCCCTAAGCTATGTGTATTAATTTGGCAGTTCAGATGCATATACGTTTGCATGGATGTACGTTCTTCATTCTTCCAAGTGATCATGCATTGGTTGAGGGTGGAATCCATTGCCTTGATCCTCCTCCTCTCGATATGCTGTCATTCTACACCAGGGACGCTCAAACCCCTTTCAGTCCTATTAGCATCCCTAATAGAAACGCTGTATCTGTAATGCAGGTGTGCAGAACCTCTTTCAGTCCGAGGGCCAAATTCCATTTCCATTTCCAAGAAGCTCTTGGGACCACATTCCAGTAGTGGGCAGGGCAGAAACCAAAAGAGGGTGGAGCTAAAGGCAAAATGGGTGTAGACAAAATATTTTGTAAAAAAATATCACCATATTTTACATTAAAGGTTCTTATTGCCCCTGACTAAGCCTTAGGAAAGACATTTCAAACTAGGGGAGAACTGCACAAAAGCCAGTTGGAGGGGAAGGGGTGGTGCCAGAAGAAGGGGGCATGGCCTTCTGGGGAGCCCCAGAGGACCAGGCTGGGCTCCTAAGAGGGCCTGATTCTCTACCCCCTTTTCTCCACCCTTTGATTGTCTGAAAATGGCTCCTGTTCAATGGTGGATGGTTTCTTGTTGTTGTTGTTTTTCGCAAGTTCATTCTACCTACTTATGCAAGCTGTCATTAGCAAGCTCTCAGATGGCATCCCAGTTGCCATCACAGCAGAGATGAGGCAGGAAAGGGCTACGCATGAAACGCTACAACACCAGTAATGATCAACAAGATATATTGGACAGACAGAGTGCAGGATTCTGCAGACAGGGAGGGAACTCTTCACGGCTGGTCCTGAAAGTTTGAAAATCTCGCCATCTCCATTCTTGGTCAAGACACTGCGACTACTTTACTTATCGCCCTGCCACAGTAAGGTTGGCTGTAAATTGTTGAATGTGCCTTTCATCGCGCCTCCCCCACCGCCCCCCACCCCACCGCCTCCCAGCAACCCCACCTCTGCGTTCCGAGGCACTGATGTAAGCCTACGAAATGAGTTTGCCCAGATTAGTAAGGTTGTCAGCATCTAGACACACGCTAACCCCCTTTTCCACTTCAACGGGCTGAGCTTCTGACATTTTGAAAAGCACCATTTAGAATTCATTAAAGTGTCGTCTTTTGCACTGGTTCCTACTGCTGCTGACCGGCGCATATTTTGCTTTGTGGGGTGGGATGGAGTGGATTTCTTGTTTTTGAAACAATAGTTCAATGCCTACTTATCATGTTCTGTGAATGAAACAGGCAAGTTGAGGGGCATTTGCTGAATAAATGGCAAGGTTAGCTGACTAGTGGATTAAGTTTTGACTTAATTATATATTAGGTATCTTTTAAAGACATTATATGAATAGTTTGGTCTTCTGCTGCATTTCACCAAATGGCTTTTTAACAAATGTGCTTGTTTTTTTTCTTTCTTTAAAATTAACATTAATGTAGGTAGTTTAATCAACTTTTCACTTGTCACATTCCTCCGAAATCATTCTGTGGTAACTGTTACAAGACAGTTCAACATAGTTCTAATTAAGAGCTTCCTCCCAGTCTCTTAGCTCCATCTGATTTATGGATAATTCTCTGTTGACAATTGTAGCCAGAGTGGACAAGACACAGTAATTCAAATAATTTTGTTTTTGGTAAAATTGGCATAATAGTTTGAGAAGAAAATGGTTCTGTGAAATGACCCCCTTCCCCCCACCTGATCCAACTTTATTTCTCTGATTCATTTTGCTGATTCTTCAGCACACTTACTTGGGAGTAAGACCCACTGAACTCAAAGGACCTTACCGCTGCATAGATATGCATAGGATTGCATTGTTAATTCCAGATTCCCCCTCCTTAATACAGGAGAGGATGCCTTTTAAACCTTTTGGTCTGCTTTCAAAGAAAGCAACTTTGGGATTTCATCTTTAATTTTATTTGTCATTTCATCAAAAACAACTGACAGATGAAAACAACCCATTTCAACGTGAGTGAAATGGCTTCAAAAACATTGTCGTCATTTCAAGCAGGTCTTCGCTGTGGACATCATTTTTAAAACTGCTTTCCCCACCACATTTTCCTTTAACGATCTGATAAACATTTTTTAAAAAAGAAAGAAAGAAAGAAAGAGCTGTGTATTTAGATTTAGAACACAAAGGAACCTGATCAGATGGAAGAACATTGGGTGAAACATCACAGTTAACTAATCCATGACATTCAAGTGTTCTTCAGCTCGTCATATTTGCCAAACATCAAATTTCTCAGCTATCCACAAAAAATGTAAATGGGACACTTGAGATGCAAGCGAACAGCGGGACGTCCCATGCAGCATTAGTGTTGTGCTAATGTCTTGGCATTGATTGGGGTTCGCTTGAGGTACTTATTTAGTAGCTCCGAATAGGATGTTGACAAACAGTGAGGGCCAGCAGTTTAACAGGGAATGCAGAAGTTAGAGGAGTCCCCCAGTGCCTTATTCCAAGTGCAGCAGACTGGATCCAAGCTTTTCTCCTATATTCTTGATCCAGCAAGATCAAAGGGGGCCCAGCTATCAGCAATTCTATTTATTTATATATTAAAACATTGATATCCTGCCCTATTTCACAAGGATCGCAAGGCGGCATACAGATAAGATCATACATATAAAATAGAACAATAAATATAAAATTGTAAAACAAATTAAAATATTAATATGTTAAAGCCAATGTGAAATTTTAAACACTAAAATCCAATTAAAACAGGCTGATAGATTTAGCCATCAAAGGCTTTATTAAAAAGCCATGTCATAACCTGGTGCCGAAGTGAAGCCAATACTAGTGCCAGTTGGGCCTCCAGGGGGAGGGCATTCTGCAGCCAGGGTGCCACAACAGAGAAAGCCCTCTCCCATGTCTCATGATAGCATATATCTTGCATTGGTGGGACATAGAGGAGGGCTACTCTGACAGATCTCAGGTCTCGGGCAGGCAGATATAGGGAGACACACTCCCTCAAGAATTGAGGTCCCAATCCATTTAGGGCTTTAAATGTCATTGCCAATACCTTGAATTCCGACTGGAAATGTACTGGCAGCCAGTGCAATTCCTTTAAGACCGATGTTTTATGGTCCCTATGATATCCCGTGATAGAGCTGCTTTACATTACATTGTGCTGATGGATGAGGGGTGAGTGCTTTCTTTCAGATGCTGTTGTGATTTTAGACTCTTATATATAATTATATATATATATATATATATATATATATATAATTTATTCTGGGTGTGGCATGTATAAGGTGCCCATTTACACATAGCCAAAGAAGAGGAAATACTTTCCTAGGGGATACCAGTTTGCATAATACCAGTTTGTATGTATAAGCACAAATTTAGAAATAATCTTTATAATTTATTATAAATTATATAATTTTATATAATAATTATATAAATTATTATAATTCATGTAGAAATATTATATATCTCCCCATAGTGGGGAAAACTGCCCAGGTGACTTCTGTACCTGCTCTGCCTGCTGCCCAACTGTTGATAGGCAATTTTCAAGGCTCCCCCTTTCCCTTATGGTACTTTAGTTTTAAACCAGACTTGGAATGGACTTCTCATCAAATAGAGGACTGCCCTCTACCAGCTTTCCAAAATGGAGGACTGTCCTCTGTAAGGTAGGACACCTGGCCACCCTAACTGGGTGTAGAATAAGTGGAAGTGATGTATGATGGTAGCTCCCAAAACTTAGGTTTATAATGAAGTAGTTGAAGGGTAACCAACAAAGATGTTTGTTCAGGATGTTCAGATCATGTGAAACCTATTCCATATGTGTTTCAAGGATTGCCCCATGCCTTTGTTCCATCATCTGCTCATTGGCGGATCAGATTTTCCCCAATGTTAAGAATTTGCACAAATTCACATTTGTGCAAATTTAGACTTGCAAAATTGTGCAAGTCCCCAACTCTCCCATAATGTACAAATCCTTCTAAAAATACAGTTTCATGCTTTAGCCAGTGGAAGGAAAGGAACATTTTTGGCTTTTTTATCTTATGTATTTTTCTATGACTAAATACTCACAAAACTCTGGAAAGTTTAAAAAAAAAAAAGAAGTCTGCAAATGCATGGAATCCATGCAACTTGGGAAATGCTGCAGGTTGGATTTATAGAAAACTGAAGTCATTTGATGCCATTGCGGATTTCTCCAACAGCCCTAGAAGTTGTGTTAGAAATGCCAGCAGTGACCACCAAAGTACTCTGCATTGGGGAAACCTATGTGGATAAGCTTCTGGAACCGCAATTGCACAGGAATCCAGATCACACAGGTCTTTGCATCCCTCTCCTGCTGGGGGGGGGGGAATGGAGTTGGCAGATACCTCCCTCATGGAGCTATAAGCAGGGGGCCGTGCCTAGGGGAACTAGTGGGATAGGCTTCACTCAGACAGGGCGAGCACAATATGTCCAACCCTGGCAGCTGTGTAGGTTTGCTTGAAGGTTTTTTTTGTATAAATCCTACAGCTATTCCAGCCTGTGTGAGGCTGGGTATGTTCGAAAGTAAATCAATCAATAAAATCAACCTATAAAATGAATTAAAACTAAAGGTGGGCTGAAATTTGCTACCTGTTTTCACAGGTCCATTTGTCTTTTGAGAAAATTAGTATTTTCTAGCTTTTGGAGGATGGGGTGATTTCCCTGATTTGTGGGGGGGGGGGGTTGGCTTACTGACTTATTGAGGTGGCAAGTCCCTCCACCCCACTTTTACATATATATTTTTACAGCATCCCATGACTGCCTGAATCCTCTAGGGCTTGTTATGTTCTCTGCTGGGCCAGATTAGAGGTGTGCATTTTTAAAGCGGTAGAGAGAGCTTGCTTTGTTCTCCCTGTTGGGGTGGAATGGTGCGGTGACTAAGAATCAGTAGCACAGGTGCACAGTGAGAGATCTCTGGCAGAAACAGTCATTGGGACAGGAGCACCTCCACCGCCATGGGACACTTGACTAGGAATGGACGGACTCACAGTTGGGTGCTCAATGAACCTCTGCCACCCATCTGTCCCTGTGAGCTGCACTGGGTGAGCTGCTTGACAGTCTAGCAAGTGCCCAGCAAGCACTCCGTGGATTCCTGTCCTATTAGCAAGCCACCGTTTTCTGTAAAATGCCGGCTCATTATTTTACATAAAAAACGAGCCATGATTTCTGCACAAAATGGGGTTCACTAAGGGGATGGGCAGCTGGGCAACACTTATTGGGAGCTTTCTGGGTCATTTACCAGTGAATGGAGATTGCTGGGCAGCAGAGTTCACAGACCCCAGTACGGTAGGCTGAGCATGGAGGGGGAGCATGGTCGACTTGATCAAAGTGTATAAAATCATGCATGGTGTAGTAAATTGCACAGGTCATCCTCATCATCCTCATCATCCTCATCCTCTTCCTCTCTTATAACGCTAGAACTCATGATCACCCAAGGATGATGAGATTCAGGGCAGATAACAGGAAGTACTTTATTACATAATGCAGAATTAACTTATGGAATTGGCTGCCACAAGAACTAGTGGGGATTACCAACTGAGATGGCTTTAAAATGGATTATACAACTTCATGGAGGGTAAGGCTCTCTATCTCCTCAAGTCATGATGGCTATGTGCTACCTCCAGGATCAGAGGAAGTATGCCTCTGTATGCCGGTTGCTGGGGAACAAGGGCAGGAAGGCTATTCTTACCTTTGTTGGTTACCTTGGCTAACCCTCTATTTACCTTTGACACATTACAAGCACAGACTTCCCTCTGCAAGCAGAGGCAGTGGACTCTCCATCATCTCCATGCAGTGTATCTCCTAAGAAGTCTCCATGGCTGGCACCTACAATCTCTCTCTCCTTATGCGAAGGCCAGGAAAGTCTCCTGGTACAGCAATTCCACTTGGTAGCTCTCCTAAAAATGTAACGTGCAGAACAGCTGTTTCTTAAAAAGGTAACCGATACGTTTGCAGACTGCCTCTCAGGTGCAGTGTGTACCCCCTGGACATGGCAAACTTCCTTTCCTCCACCCAGCCCGAAACAGAGAAAAGCAAACACATGTATAAAGACAAGACAAGGAAAACATTGTAAGAACACCGCTTCTCTACCTCAAACTCTGAATGGGATCAACAAGGGAATAATCCTTTGGAGATATATCTCCGCCCGCTTTCCTCCCTTGCGTGAAAGATGACGAGCTTTTGCTGCCCTTGTTTTTACGAAACAAGCCCTTTGAAATACATCAATTCAGCCTGTAGGCTTTCGGAAGTTTACTGATCCTATCAGACTGATAGTGCGCAGCTACATTCAAATGGAGACGGCTGTTGCTCTGGACCCTTTTATCCTTTAAAGCCTAGCGGAGACATTAAGCACTCAGATGTGTCCTCCACATCCTAAAAAACCAACCCTAAAACAGTCTCAACAAGATATTAAGATATTCTCAGAATTCTTTGTGTCTTGGGAAATATTAGATGCGGCATATCGCTTCTTGATTTACCTCGTCGAGAAAGAATTGCCATGTAACAAATTGCTGAATGACAACTCCCAACCCATTAACCTCCTGCCACAAATTTGCTGCGTAGATTAAAGCTGAAATTAATGGGGATGGGAATTTTCAAGCATATTCTCAAATTTGCTAGCAAAACATTCTTTTGATTTTTATTGTGAATTTCTCAAAACAAAACAGAAAACAAATCATGGGGGGGGGGGAAACAAACATTACATGCATAGATTTGTCATTCTTTTTTTATCAGATACACCATCCATTAAAAAAGAAAGAAAAGGGAGAGAATTATGCATAGATTTCAAGAAAAACAGACCAAATATCCATGTATTTATCTATTCACAAGTGGTGTCTATATACCACCTTTCAAATATTGATAACACCGTTAAGTCCTCAGTCCATTGCATTATAGGAGGTGAACATTTATCCTTCCAATGTAGTAATATCAGTCTTTTCAGCTGTCATGAGGGCTCAGAAAATCCATTTGTGCTGACCCTGCGTTAACTTCCAAGAAACCTGTAGGTCGTTTAGGAGGACATATACATCATTACATATTAAAGCTAGCAAAACATTGACATTACATTTCTTTATTATTTATTGCTCACTATCCATGCCTGACTTCCTGGCCCAGAATGGCTTGTAATAAAATGGCATGAAGCACATACAAAAATTCTAATGGAATGATAGGACAACAGCAGAGCAAAGCAAACAGTCAGCTCTAGTAATGCAGCCAGATGGTAAAGCCTTGCTAAAAAGGAAGGTCTTTATCAACATCTTCAGTACAGGGAGTGGAGAGCCAGTTGAGCCTTTCTCCAAGGAGTGGGGGGGGGGGGACACCATGAAGAAGTTCCTGTGGCAGGTTGCAATCCACAACAACTCATAAAGTGGGCAGGGCTCACCACCACAGACCTTTAATTCGTGTTGGATTTAGAGGTTTTGGAAGAAACAAAGTGGAAAGGGCATTGCTAAGATGATACTGAACAAGACTGCCTTAAAATTCATCACCAAGGCTTTATGATCATGCATGATCCAACCAAGGTTCAAATCATGTAAGGGCCAGCTCACACATTAAGCCAATGTCAAAGCAGGCTGGCCATTGGTCCATTTGCCATAAAGAAAGGAAGAAAGAGCAGGCGAGAGGGAGATGCAGCCAAATATAACTCCCTGATCAGTGTACCTGTTCAATACATGGGTTTCATCAGGGCAGGCATGCTTGGGCACCTGCTGATGGCCCACAGCTGAGCAGGGGTCCAGTGAGAAGTGTGCCCTGCAGTTGCCTTTCCTCTCCACCACTGCAACCTGCTTGATCACCTGCCTCTCAGTCTGGCCTCAACAATGGTGGTGGTAGTGAGAAGGAGGAGCAGGAGATGCCGGGGCCCGCTGGCTCTCTGCCTCTCTGCCCATCAAGCGAGCAAGTAGCAGCACCGGCAAGAAAGAGGAGGCAGAGCAAGCGCGGCTGCTGGCCACGCCCATGGAGGGAGCCTTGCCGAAGGGCCCTCAAGCACCCGGAGCTGGCGCCGCTTTCCAAAATTCACTTTGTCACGTTCACCCTTAACATTTGTAGAAGCAGAGCCATTTGTTCATTTACGAATGGCATTTATATAGCCCACACAATCACAGTGTCCTTCTCGTGTGTGAAGGAGACTTACATCCTATCAATAACCAGTGGGAAAGTTAAGATACGCTTTAATATGTCTCATTGAAATCAATGTCAGGACGAGGTAGCAGCAGATTTGTGAAGGGAAAATGCCCCCCCTCCCTCAACTGCATGGAATGCGGCCCCTTCCCTTTTATACGTCTTTGCTTTTACACAATGCTGGCATAATAGAGGCTCAGATGACCCACACTCACACTGAAAGTGTGTGTGTGTGTGTGTGTGTGCTCAAGTCAACAACTCTGAACCCCGCCCCTAACATCATCTACAAAGTCTGTCCCAAATTCAGTCCAAGATTGCTGGTTCCAAGGCTGTGAAAGACCCTAAAGGCTCAAACCTATCGCATGTTTAGAAAGAAAGACGTCCTGCAACACCCAGCATGCCCCAGCCAGCATGGGGCATGCTGGGAGTTGTAGGACCTTTCTCTCTCTAAACATGCATAGGATTGCACCCTGAGAGCGTCAATGCCAGTCAGAACTGAGAGTTCAGTGGTCTGACTCAGCATAGGAGCATAGAAAGCTGCCTTACACTGAATCAGGCCATTGGTCCATCTAGCCCAGTATTGTCAGCACTGATTGGCCGTGGCTCTCCAGAATTTCAAGCAGGGTTCTTTCCTAGCCCTACCTGGATATACTGAGGAGCCATGGCTCTGTGTGTGTGTGTGTGTGTGTGTGTGTGTTTGTGTAGTACAAAGCATACCCAAATGGTAGGGTGACCAGATTTTAAAAATCAAAATCCCGGTCCCCCCCGCCCCCCCACCCAAAACAACCCCCCCACCAAGCCACCCCCCCAAAAAAAACCAGCCTTGACCTACCGCCGGGGTCCTCCATCGCCCACGCGGCTGCGCGGGGTCCTCCTTCGCCGCCCGCGCGGCCGCGCGGGGTCGTCCGTCACCGCCCGCGCGGAAGAGGCGGGAGAAGGCCAGATCCGGAAGTGACGGTTACGTCACTTCCGGATCCGGCCCTCTCCTGCCTCTTCCGCACGGCCTCTGGCCTTACGAGCCCGGCAGCGGCGGCGAAGGCGGCGGAGGAGCCCGGGAAGCGGCCGCCCCAGCAGGTAAGTGCCCCCCTTCGTGCTTACCTGCTGGGACGGCTGCTTCCCGGGCTCCTCCGCCGCCAGGTCTACCGCCGCTCCTTGCTTGCTGCCACCGCCGCGTGACCCCCCGCCACCCCGGTTTGCCCCCCCCGCCTCCCGGTTGGGCCGGTTTGCCCCTGGATTCCCGGTTAGGACCGGGAAATCCCGAGCCACCTGGTCAGCCTACCAAATGGCTAAGTTCTTAAAGAAGCAAACAGCCCAGTCCTCTATGAGTGTAGGCAGGAGTACGGGACAAAGAAATGCCCTTAACCCACATCCAATTCTCTGTGAAGAAATTAAATTCAAGCTGCTCAAATCAACTAACTCTGATGGTTGTGAAGATGCATGGAAATATTTCAGTTTTTGTGTCACTGCATATATAACATTCTTTGGTTTAATTGTATCATTGCATCTTACATTTCCAGGCAGGAGTGCAGCAATTGAATATTACATAGATCATTTTTGAGCAAAAAGATAAAAAAGAAGAAGAAAGAACGACCATTGTGGAGGGCCACAATGTTTAAAGGAAAAAGAACATGCCGTTTGACTCAGCATAATCCCATTTGTTTACTCCAATTTCAGATTTGCAGGTTATAATTTCACATATGGATTGTTGATGAGTCACGTCGCTTAGAACCCGATATCACCGTTTTTTCATTATCGGTGAAATGCAGCTTAAAGTCAATAGGTCTGACCATCTAATGACAATTTAAATATGCTATAAAATTTGAATCTCCACAATGCTTGTTGAGATTTATTCAGACAAACAAAGGTAACAAAAGTCTTTTGTGCGTTTGTCAGTCATTTCCACTTCTCTGTTGTTGCAGTGTCAAATAATGTCAGTGATTTCAGGACAATTACTGTAATTTTAAACTCTCAACAAATTAAATGATAAAGACTAGTCGTCCAGGGAGGACACTACCCCCATTTTCCCCTCCCTACTTCACAAGTAAATTTTAATTGATGGAGGGTGAATTTCATCCTGACTGATTAGAAAATTGACCCGTTTCACCACTAACAAATTTGGTTTCTTACAAATAAAAGCTGTTCCTTGTAGGTATTTTTAATTAGGTCTCCTTGCCTTTTGAGATGCAGTGAAGATTTAAAGATATGAGAGATGTTTTTAGCCTGTGAATGGCAGAGTCAGAAAATAACATTCCAATGCTAACATAGGTTAGCCCCCAATCATGTTGATTCCAGTAGGATTTACTTCCAAGAAATTGTGCTTGGGGCTACCGCTTGGGCTTTTTGTTATAAGTTATGGCCACTGGAGATTCATGAGCTCACAGGCTTGGTTGATGCTGCAAAAGAGGACAGCAGGAGAGCTTGTGGGCAGACGTGGGGCCCTTAGTTTGCAACCAAGGGTTGGCATGGTTGGGAACCTCTTGAGGGCCCACATTCCAGAAAGGGCCAGCTGGCATGGTCCCCCTGGACACGCTCTTCCTCTTCATCATTGCAACCTGTTTGTTCTCTTGCCTCTTTCTCTGGCCCAGACTTTAGTGGTGGTGAGAAGGAGGAGCAGTAGATGCTACTACCTACTTACTCCCTGGTGGTTAAGCAAGCAAGTGGTAGCAGCGATGAGAAAGAGGAGGAACAATGGTAGTTGGTAGCAATGGCAGAGAGAAGGTAGAATCACTAAGGAAGGGGAGCCACCAAGGGTCTTAATAATAATAATAATAATAATAATAATAATAATAATAATAATAATAACTTACCCGCCTCTCCCCCTGGATTGAGGCGGGGAACAACATTAAATACAAAATAGTATAAAATACATAAAACTGATTACAACATATACAATTAATACATTATTAAAATAACAATGAAACTCTTAAAATTCAGCTAGGTAGGCCTGCCATCAGTCTTTATGGCTTTCTTAAAGTCAGAGAGACCGTTAAGTTGACGAATCTCCTCTGGCAGCCGTTCCACAGTCTGGGAGCGGCAGAAAAGAAGGTCCTCTGGGTAATAGTTGTCAGCCTAGTTTTGGCTGACTGAAGTATGTACTCCTCAGAGGACCTGAGTGTGCGGGGCGGGTTGTACAGGGAAAGGCGATCCCGCAGGTAACCTGGCCCAAACCATGTAGGGCTTTAAAGGTAATAACCAACACTTTACATTTCTCCCAGAAACTAATTGGTAGCCAGTGAAGTGATTCTAAAGTAGGTGTACTGGTGACCAACCTGGCTGCCATATTTTGAACTAGTTGAAGTTTCCAGACTAGGCACAAAGGTGGCCCTATGTACAGCGCATTGCAGAAGTCAAGCCTCGAAGTTACCAGCGCGTGCACTACCATCCAAGGGCACCCAAAAACTTGGAGCTGGCACTGGCTGGAACCTACACATATAGGATAAAAAGCATGTACCTTACTAGGTGATGTTGATACTAGGGGTGTGCACGGACCCCCCGGATCGGATCGGGACCCGGATCGGGACCTCCAATTTTGTCATGGATCGGTTCGGACAAAATCGGAGGCCCGCCGGACCGGACCGGATCGAGTCCGATCCCGATCCAAAAATCGTAAATTTTTGGATCGGCCGCCATTTTTTTCCCCATAGACTTGCATTGCAATGCAAGTCTATGAGGAAAAAATGGCGGCGGGTGGGTGAGGAGGGGCCTAACTCCCTCCCCCCCAGGGCCATCCGCTGTGGACGGCCCCGGCAGGTAAGCCCCCTCCCCCACGCTCCCTACCCCCCCTGGGGCCGTCCGCTTCCATCCGCTGGCGCCCGCGGGCGCCCACGGATAGAAGCGGACGGCTCCGGGGGGGGTAAGCCCCCTTCCCCGCCACTGCTTACCTTTTAGGGCCGTTTGCTCCCGTCCGGCACTGGCGGCTACCGCCAGCCGGCTTTGCGGCTTGCTCTAGAGTAGGGCGCCGGGTGATCACCCGGCGCGCCACCCTGGAGCAGGCCACGGAGCCCGCTGGTAGTAGCCGCTGGCGCCGGACGGGCATCCCTAAAAGGTAAGTACCCCCCTCCCCTCCGCGTGCCCCCTCCTCACCTTTCCGGGCCGTTCCCTACCGTCCGGCGCCGGCGGCTACCGCCAGCCGGCTTTGCGGCTTGCTCTAGAGTAGGGCGCCGGGTGATTACCCGGCGCGCCACCCTGGAGCAAGCTGCGGAGCCCGCTGGTAGTAGCCACCAGCGCCGGACGGGAGCGGACGGGCCAGAAAGGTAAGGGCCCCCCTCCTCCCCTCTGCGCGCCCCCTGCTTACCTTCCCGGCCCGTCCGCTCCCGTCCGGCGCCGGCGGCTACTACCAGCGGGCTCCGTGGCCTGCTCTCGAGTAGCGCGCCGGGTGATGACATCACCCGGCGCGCCACCCTGGAGCAGGCCGCGGAGCCCGCTGGTAGTAGCTGCCGGCGCCGGACGGGAGCGGACGGGCCGGAAAGGTAAGCACCCCCTCCTCCCCCCCCCGCTGTCCACTTTCATCGGTGGGCACCCGCTGGCGCCCGCCAATGGAAGCGGCGGTGGGCGCCAGTGGGCGCCTGCCGCTCCGCCGCTCCGCCGAACCGGTTCGGAGCCTTTTTGGATCGGTTCGGACTGGTTCGGCGGAGCCAGCTGTTGGATCGGAAATCGGATAATTTATCCGATTTCCCACTGGACCGGACTCGGATCGTGGATCGGGTCCGATCCAGTGCACATCCCTAGTTGATACAACCTTTAATGCTGCACTGTTGTTCTGAGTTGAGAAGAGATGTTGCCCCAATGCAACAGAGTATGTTAGCCCTGCTACGTCAGCAGTGGCCACTGTAGCCAGATGGGATAACTTGGCTTGGCATGTTGAAAGACAATCGTGCAACACAGACTCAGAAGGACAGGGATCACGATGAGGCAGGGCAAAGGTACTGGTGGGCAGGGTGGAAATTAGACCTCAAGATACCCACACACACGCACACACACACACACAAAGGGAGGGAGGCTGTGCATCAGATCAGTCTGTTTTAGCCTGTTGTGTTTGCTTGCATGCTTTATTTTTTAATCTATTTTTATTTTTTACTCATTGTAATTGTATTGCTTTTTACTACTTTGTTAGCCACTTTGCAAACATAAAATTATACTGAAGACACAGGATACAATTTTTCTAAGTAAATAAAATTTTATGGATCTGTTCTTGGGCAGTGTGAGTGGGGTGGGGATTTCAGCTATTTTGTGAACTGTGGCATATAAAAAGATAGAGATCAAAAACTCACCAGAGCTCCTCTTGGCTCCTTGCTGCCTTGTTTAATTTCTAATACATTTCCCCCCCCCCCCCGAGTGATGCTAGATTTTGCTGAAGGGTATTTTGGGGGAAATGGTGGTTCCCATTGGTAGACCGCTGTCCACGTCCCTCCTGTGGCTTCATGTCCATTTATTTATGCCCCCCTATTTATGCAAGCTTTCCTGGTATAGTTTCGCTCACTATGTCAGGCAATATGGTGTTCTAATTTATTTTATCATTTACACACTGATCTTAAACACATTTGCTTGGTTCAAGCATTTCCAGTGCACACGCCAAAGTTATGATACACGCACCAAAGAACATATGAGCAGGAGCAGCCCCATTCAATCCAGTGGGAATGGGGCATTTGATAATAGGGATGTAAAAATGGTCAGTTTTGGTTTCCCTCACTTTCTCTTCCCCCCCTTTTTTTTAAAAAAAGTTGGATCTTTCAAAAAATTCCCAATCGTAAGTTTTGTTTGTGCCAAATTTTGAGAACTGTGGAGTATTTTTAAAAAATTTGCAGGAAAATTCATAAGCATTTTTTATGAACATATCTTCTACTACAAGAATCCTTCTGTGTATTTTTGTCTTGGACACATTGTTTGAGCAAGCAATGTTCCTAATATAATGCATTTTAATGTTATTTCCCCTAATAATTTTTTCGATTGGGGAACTCCATTGCAAAATTTGGAAAAGTGTGAATTTTGAAGGATAACTGAGTTTTGTTTGCCTATGTGTCCGAAATTGTGGAATTAGGTAAATGTGTATTAAAATGCCAGCTGAACATTTTTTTCTCCCATCCTTATTTGACATCAATGGCTCTTCCATTTCCAGGTAAATAAGATGCTCATTTATTGAAAGGCACCGGGTTTGTGGTCCTTTCATGTATGTTTTTTCTGATTGTATTAACACAATTTCATTAAAATGCCTTTTTAATCTGTTGCTCCTATGAAGGAGAGTGAGTACGGTGAGTTTTACAATCTTATTCCGTCCATCATTGTAAAAGCTTCTTCTTCATCATCATCATCTTCTTCTTTTTAAAAACCATTCACTTCAAAGTGAGCCCACCATTTCACAACAAACTTTCATTATGTCCCAACTGAGTTCTGTTTAATGGAATTAAATTTCACCCTTTCTAATTATCTTTTAGAGCAGACAATCTTTACAGAATCATTAGTAACAGAAATACACAATGGATCATTGTCTTTACTGTGACAAAAGAAATCCTAGAAGCAGCATTAAATCTAAAGAAAAGATCACACAAAATATAAAATATCTTTGCTCACTTCCCCCTAAATGATGTAACGTTCGATGGAGTCAATGTAATTTAAGCACAATGGTTGTAACTTAACTTCTTTAAATGGCTAACTTTATGTTTCTTTTAGAGAATAATATCTATGATTCCATTCTAATTAATCAAGGCTATAGATAAACAATCTTTTTGTTTTCAGTTTAATTTCCCACATTTCAAAAACCACAGACAAATGCTCTGTTGTAAAAGTTTTCTAAAAAGGCGTATTCCTTTTATCTAACTCCACATACAATGGTCATTCTATTGCTCAGTTGCTTTAGCACATCTTATTCCAACTCCAATAAAAGAGTATAAATGAATAACTGCCCCCACCAAATGTGAGTTGTAATAATTGTATAAACAAGTGCAGTAGAACCTGCATTAATTTGTGTGTGTGTGTGTGTGTGTGTGTGTGTGTTCCCCCCCAAGGATTTCTCTGATGTATGTGATGATCCCAAAGTGATATCTGTTGCAGCTTAGATGTGCAACTATCGCACATCTGCTTATTATACAGAATCGGATGGTAAAATCGGGGGCTGTTTCACTTTGGACTGCAGGAGTGGGAGCCAAATTTCTGAATGTTCCCCATGTGAAAGAAAAGAAATATCCCTGCATATTGTCTAAATATGCCAAGGAGCAAGTTTTATCATATCCTTTCCCCTGATGTGCTAGTTTATTCCATGCAGGGACCTTTTAAAATGAAGAAGCACTCAAACTATGCTTCCATGAATCTGTGAGCCTATCCACATTGCCCTTAAAATGACTTATATTCTGTTTAAAAACGTGGTTTTTTAAGTCGTTTCATTACGTGGTAGGACACACTGAGCAGTACTTACGTTTTACAGTGACTGCTTCCTCCGTCCTCAAAGTGTTCTCTGATATATTACAAGATTAATTCCTTGAGTCTTCTTTTAGTTTCTGTTTTGCAGGCTGCTTGACCCACCCACTTCTGTCTCCGTAACTCAAGCAGCCTGCAAAACAGAAACTAAAGAAGAAGAGTCAAGGAATTAACCCTGTAATATACCATTGAACACTTTGAGGACGGAGGAAGCAGTCACTATGAAACGTAAGTACTGCTCAGTGTGTCCTACCACGTAATGAAATGACTTTAAAAAACACGTTTTTAAACAGAATATAAGTCGTTTTAAGGGCAATGTAGATAAGCTCCCACTCTCTGCAGTCTAACATTCTAAAGATCACACTAAATAAATCCAGAATTCTACTACCTCAGACTAGAGGAGTGATTTCTCTTTTATTCAAAATATTTTTGAATTGCCCCTCCAATCAATGAGTGTTCAAGGAGATATATTATTAAAAACAAGCAAAGGTGAAAACACACACACACACACACAATTTTTGAAGCCAGGGATGAATGACAAAAACAGAGTGGCATTAACTGTTAAAAGCACAGCAGAACAAAACTGTCTTCAGCAGCTATCTGAAGGACACCAAGGCAGAGAGTAGCCTAACCTCCCTGGGGATGGCATTCTACATCCTAGGTGCTGCTACAGAAAAGGCCCTGTTATGAGTGTCAACCAGCTTCGCCTCTCTAGGAGATGGGACACATAACAGGGCCTCAGATGACGAGTGCAAATTTGGGCAGGTTCATACGGGCAAGGCAGCCTTTTAGATCCAATGGCCCTGAGCCGTTTAGAGCTTTATAGGCAAGAACCAGCACCTTGAATTGCATTCAGAAACAAATTGGATGTGAGTGCATTTACCTAGACTTCACACTCTAATTTTAAAAACTGAGCTAAAAGCTGAACTTTTGAATTGAGTGGAGGTCTGCACCCATACTATAGGTTATAAGATGCGCTTGGAAACCTAAACTGAGCCTATTCTGAGCTGAAAGAGAATGTTAAGTCTACCATTTTTGTTTTAAAGCTGGACTTTTCCACTAGCTTGATCTGCACTTTGGCCTTTGTCAATGCAAAATTATACATTCATTTTCATCCCCTTTCCCAAACTTGGCTTTACTTTAGGTTTCTGGTTGAGGTTTAAAGCTTTTTACATGAATCTCCTTCCTTTCCAAAAATATATATATACTAAAGGCAGTTCACAATCAAAATCCCAAAATGATAACATATCAATAATATAAATGGCTTCCAACTTACTAAGAAGCTGACAATTGTGTGGATGCCAGGCTCAATTCAAGGCATTGGTGCCAAGCTCAATTCGAGGTGATGGTTCTTACCTATAAAGCTCTAAATGGCTTGAGGGCCATGGTATCTAAAAGACTGCCTCCTCCATCTGAGCCTGCCCAAAATTTGTGCTCTTCATTTGAAGCCCTGTTGCATGTCCCATCTCCTAGAGAGGTGAGGTTGGTCGGCACTCATAACAGGGCCTTCTGTGTAGCAGCACCCAGGTTGTAGAGGAGAAGGGAGAGGAGCAGACAGGGCCATGTGGCGCTATGGCAATGGCACCATGACACTTCCAGGAGGCAGCTAAGAGTGGGATAATTGGGAGCCAATCAGGCTCTGATTGCCCTGCTGGGACTTCCTGGACTTTCCCTCTCTGGTTCACCTTGGTGACTATACATACATATTAGGATGGTGCCAAAGATGATAAGCTTAGTTGGCACCTTTCTTGTGTGGACCACTCAAGTAGATCATTCGCTAAGCAATTTGGATCCTTTTTCAACATCAAAAGCTAAACATTTTTTTTGCAGATATTTTGCTGCTGCCCACTTTTACCTTCCTTGTGCAACCAGAAAAATCCACTAATCACCATTTGCTCTCCTTCTGGTTTGCATTTAAGACAATGACAGAGAATATTCATCGAAAGACTGCGATCAATTGCATTTCATAAATCCCTATCAGTGGTGTCGGGGGATATGCACTTATTTGCTTGGTTAGGCTGAAACATTTTATTTATTTCTTATAAGGCTTTGATCTTTGCTTCCTCAAAAGACAGAGCCCCCAACCAATTTAGCCTCTTTTTTATTGTCTAATCAGACTTAAGCCTGCTAAACATGCAATGCCTTGCTTGATACATTTTGTTCGCAAGGCAGACGGCCACATGGATTCCCCACCCACCCCTCCTGGGTTTCTCTCTCTCTCTCGCCCTCCCTCCCTCCTTCGTAACCCTAAAAGCCGTTTGGAAGCTGTGTTCGTGTAATTATTCCACGGGAGAAATCAGGAGCTGGCAGTACAGTCAGTTCTCAGCGTTGCTGTTGGCTTTAACCAGCAAAGGTTTGTCAGATGACTCAGAGGTGAATCACAGGTTTCTGCAGGTGTACACTGGGGAGGGCTGGCCTACTTCCACGTCTCGGTGGTGGCAAATGTTTACTTCATTAGTTCATGGGGTTACCCAGCAGTTCTAGCCAACTCTATTTCTCAACATTAATGGATGCTTAGGAAAACAAAACGAGACGAGAAAGCCCAGGGCACTGTCGCCATCCAAGAGAGCACCGCAGCTTTGCAAATGTCATTTGTTAATGAGCGAATGTTATAGTCACTTGAGGAATTGAACAAGACAAGCTTAAAGCTCTCCTCCCCCTGATTGTATCTCCCCTTTCATGTGCCCTTACGAGTCGGGCTCTTCGTTGCCTCCTGTTCCTCGTGTCTCCTGTTCCCTCTCAGAGCGCCATGCTTTCTGTGGCTTTCTGTGACTGGATCATCTGGATTGATGAAGGCCATACAAAGTTGCCGTACACCACATGTGACTATTGGCCCATCTCGCTCAGTGTTCCCTACAACTGGTTGAGGTTTACCATGTTCTCAGGCACACATCCTCCTGCTTAAGATTCTTTAACTTAATTCTTGTTTGTTTGTTTGTTTGTTTGCTTCCTCCCATCATGGAACTTATGGCTACAAGAGATTCCCAGGTGATCTCCCATCCAGGCACTGACCAGACCCAGACCAGCTTAGCTTCATCAAGGTGGCTGCTTCATGTGCCTTTGGACCATATTTGTTGGGATGTGTACCCCAACAAGTTAGGATGTGCATTCCCCCCTCCATTTCTTAACACCATGTGTTTGGGGCAATAAAAGACCCATTCATTTCATTATAGATCTGATAAAAACCACTTATGTTTCATTATCTATCCACTGTGGTTCAGTACCTGCATTAATTTTCATTCATTCTTTCCTTTCTGTTTTGACATGCTTTTCGCAACTGTCTTTGGTGGCCGTGACAATGGTGCTGATGACCACCGTTCCCAACCACAACCTCAGAACACCTGCCATTCAAGGGGAGGGGGAAGTCACTACCACAAAAAAAGAGCCACCAGTGAGGGGGGGCATTTTTGTGTGCAATAGCTTCCATTTTGCTCCCCAAATACCCAAGAATTACGCACTGCGACAGGAAAAAGCGATGCCACTGTGGCATTAAAGCAAAAAAAAAAAAAAAATGGCATTGTGGCAGGAAAAAAATGCCGCCCCTGAACTCACTGCCAGCACCTGAATAACATCAACTCCACCACAAGTTTCCAAATAGGTCTTCCACACGTGCCCATTCATTACTTTTTTTTCATTTGCGCTGGAACAAACGAAATATGAAATGAATGAGCTCTTTGATTCAATTTCTCCCATTTTTTCCCAAAACAAACTCGCTCTCACACCCATACTAGAAATACCAGGGACTGAACATGGGGAATTATGTATGCAAAGGAAGTGGTTTATCATGATCTAGGGTTGTTTTATGGTACGCCACTGGGATTTTCACTCCCCACCCCATCCCGTCCCATCCTTTGAACAAATGGAAGACTCTGTTCCCACTTACCACACCATAATCTGCTTTTGAAAGTCTTCTGAGGTCCGTGTGTGGTTAGCCATACTGCATAGAGGAGGTGCGGTGAGGTTTGGAGAATCATAAGACTACCTTAGATGCATGAAACTGGTTGTGTGGTTCTTATCTACCAGCCTTTGTCCAACCCGGTGCCTTCCAGATATGTTGGATTTTAACTCCCAGCAGTGCCAAACAGCATGGCCAATAGTTGGGCCTATGTAAGAGGTAGATATGTCAAAGGCTCAAATCACTTCCCTTAAAAAGCTGGCTGTTTGATCTGTGTTGATAGCATCATTATGAGGTATAAAGAAGTAACCACAACAAATACTCTTCAAATACACTGCTTTTTTGTGCGTGCAATTTAATCTTAATTATATCCTTTCCCTTTTTGAAAAAAACTGCTCCTGCTTTCAACACCTTCCTCAGGGCCAATCCAGCACTTCCTTAGGCATCCTAGTCTTACCTGAACTGCCTGATTAGAGTCACTGGATCCAATAGAGACTATAGATCCTGCCCCCATGGGGGCAACTGGTTGGCCAGTGTGAGGAACAGGATGCTGGACTAGATAGGCCTTTGGTTTGGTCCAGCAGAGATCTTCTTATGTCCTTATGGCTTCATCTATAATTTTGAACCTGAAAAAGAGGACATTTCGGCATGTGCTTTGTAACATATGCCTATTACTATAAATGCAGGTGCTTGCATTGTTAAATGTGACCCAGATAACATGGGGTTAATAGAACGTTAGAGAGTGAGTGAAAAATGGCAAGGGATTGTGGGTGTACATCTAGTGAGTGGGGTTTGGAGAATAGGATTTAGAAGGGGTAGAGTAGGTAGGTAGGTAGGTTAGGACCAAGTATAGATTGCATCATCATCATCATCATCTTTCTGCATTTATTAAATTATATTTGTTTTATTATAAATACAAAATCCCATATTTGTCTTAATACACTACCAAGTAAAAAAGTCTATTCCCTTGTTACTTCTCCTGTATTGGGTAGAATAAGCCAATTAATCATATTTTCTCTGGGTCCTTTGACTCAGAGTAAAAGGGCTGAAGCTTTGTGTGTCAGTGAGGATAAATGGCCAAAGTGGAGGCAGACGTCCTGAGGGCTTTTTCAATTTCAACAGGTAGAAGCTAGAAAAGCTATAACCCAGGAGCAGGGATGTCACATGCCGCTTCTCTTGTCAGAATGAGAAAAGCTGTATCTTAAGCTTCTGTAAACTGGGCTACCCAAAGCCAGTATAGATCAGAACTTACAAGAACTCAGAAAGGCTCTTAGGGGTGCGCTTTGATGAGTGCCCCCAAGAGAGAGCAACTCCACAGCTGTGTGGGGCACCTAAGATTGCCAGTGTGGGCAGTTGTGGGCATTCAGCAAGCAGGAGCATCAAGGACAATGGAACTTGTTCTTCTGAAGTTTGTACCCTTGGGTAAAATCTGAAGCTTGCACATCTCTCTGGTGGGAAACGGCTGCTATTGGATACAGAATTCCATCCGGACTAGATACAGTAGATCTTTGGGCTCATCTGATCTACACGTCATCCTCGATGCGCCCTCCCTGCGCCACAAGCCGCTTTGGAGTGCTGAACTTCGTCTAGTGTGGCTCAAGCCTTGGAGGCTCTGCTCGCGCTCTCTCCGCCGCTGCCACCCTTTCATCCCGGCAGGTCCGAGGGAGGGTTCTAAACAAAAGCTAGCAATTGGAAATCCCTCTCCCAATCACTGGCTTTTGTTTACAACCCTCCCCTCCCTCCTCCCTGCCTCCCCGGGACCAGCCTGGATGAAAGGGCGGCAGCCGCGGCACGAGCGCAGGCAGAGCCTCTGAGGCTTGAGCCACACTAGGCGGGGTGAAGCGATCCTGCCTTCGTCATTTCTCTGATCTTATGTTTAGTAGTCTAGCTTTCTGCTGGGTACAGTGGTTCGAGTGATTGTAGTGTTGGCTCTTGAGTTGCTCCGTGTCACCTAGCTCCTCTTGGAGCAGCTGCTTCCTGTTATTTCATAGTTCATCCTAAGGCTCCACTGGAATGGGTGGAGAGGCAGACGCTGCCTTTATTCTCAACCTCTCCTGTAGCTTGAAGGATAATGGACTGAGTGGAGACAAATAAACCGAAGCTTAATCCAGACAAGGCAGATGTGCTCCTGATGAGTAGAACTGCTGATGTGGGACTAGAAGTTCAGCCTGTCTTCATGGATCGGTTGCACCTGCTTCTCGCTCTGGCCCAGACAACATTGGAGGGGAGGAGAAGGAGCAGGAGATGCCATGGCCTATTTCCACGCTGGCTCTCTGCCTGTCAAGCAAGCAACTAGTAGCAATGATGAGAAAGGAAATGCGGAGCAATAGCAGACTCAACGAGGGAGGGGCCCATTGAGGGTGTTTTGCCCAAGGGCCCTGAAGAACCTGGAGTCGCCTCTGGGCTGGGTTTGGTGAGCATGTGACTCACCTTTCACAACACCTTTAGTGCCTTTTGGACAATTTGGTGCTGGTCATTATCTTTACAACCATAAACAGATGGGGCCAGGGTCACTAAAGGACTGTCTTACCGTTTATGGACCTGCCTGCTCATTAAGCTCAACTGGATAAGTTCTCCTTCATGTCCCTACAACATCTTGGGTGCAGGATGCAGGAAAGAGAGCCTTCTTTGTGGCTGCGTTTGAACTCTGGAACTCTCTGCCTGCTTAGTCCAACCTTGCCTCCACTTTGGTAGTTTTCTGCCATGACTATCTATTTTCCCCAACAACGTCTCTGGAATGTCACTGTTTCCTTAGATGATGTCCTTCCAGGTGAGGCATTGTGGGGAGGAACATGGGAGCTGTCTTCACGGCATCACCTCCCTCCTCAACCCTGTGCTTTCCCTCTCTTAGGACAGCATCAGGTAATCCCAACACCGAAGAGGGAGCATGGGGTTTCTGGGCAGCCATCCGGGTCACAAAGTCACCCCTGCCCTTGTCCTGATGGAAGGCGACCAATCGCTGGTTGCCTTCCACCAGGCTTCACCTCCGGGTTGGCCCTGGATTGGCTGTGGAGTGATGCTACAGGGCGGAAACACCATGTTGACGTCACTCTGTTTGAAAAAGTCGGGATAAATCCCCGACTTCTTCAAATCGGAGCACCACAGGGAATCCCCTCGATGGTTGTGAAGCTGCGCTTGGGTTGTCTAACTGATGTGGTGCAAATCCACAGCCACCACAGGGATTTCTCCACATGTAGACAGCCCCATGGTGGCTGCAGAGCTACCGATGACAGCGCTGTCACACCCAGTGGTGACAGCCAAACCAAAGTGGGTGCTTTTTGTAAAGACTTCCCTCCCACAAAATTACTGCTCCCGCTAGGGTTACTAGTGCAGATAAACCCCTGCCTCTAAATATGCTTTACAATTTTCTCCAGCTCCTGACATTTTCTCCAGCCCTCTGTTCTCTCTGGTCCCCTTCCACTTCTGAGAATGAGGTGGGAAATATGGGCTCCAGTTGTCATGGACTTTTAATCTGCCCTTTAAGAAAGCCATAAAGACTGATCTCTACCGGCAGGCCGACCCAGTTGAATTTTAAGAGTTTTATAGGTATTTTAATAATGTATTTGTTTTATTTGCTTTTAATGTTTTATCTATTTTATGGTAGGGTGACCAGATAAAATCCAGGTCAGGGCTCATGTAACTTTAACAGTTGTAAAGAAAAGGGAATTTCAGCCAGTGTCATTTGTATGCAATTAGTTCCTGGTGAAATTCCCTCTTCATCACAACAGTTGAAGTTGCAGACACTATACTAGAGTGACCATATACAAAAGAAGGCAGGGCCCCTGCAACTTTAACTGTTGTGATGAAGAGGGAATTTCACCAGGAACTAATTGCCTACAAATGACACTGCCTGAAATTCCCTTTTCTCTACAACTGTTAAAGTTACAGGAGCCCTGACCTGGATTTTATCTGGTCACCCTATTTTATGGTCTTTGTATTTATTATTTATTCTTGTTCCCCGCCTCAATCCAGAGGGAAAGGCGAGTAAGAAATAATTAAATATATTATTATTGTTGTTGTTGTTATTATTATTATTATTATTATTATTAAAGGCACCTTGCTACGTTCTTATGTCTACTCAGAATAGGTCCCAGTAAGTTCTATGAGGCTTACTTCTAGGTTATGTGTATACAGCAGGAGTGAGCCACAGGTGGTCCCCTTGGCCTTTTTTTGGTGTTTTGGTGGCCCTGGCATGCCACTGAATTTGCAGTATGGCAGCCAAAAAGGCCTTTTTTGCTTTAAAACAAGTTGCATGGGGAGTGTCAGCCTTTAAAACAAAATCACACTGAGTCCCAGATGTCCCAGGGGGTGCTTTCATCCCCACACACCTTCTTCTAAAGGAAAAAGATGAGTTTTTGTGCCGTGCTGCCAAATATCAGTGATGCAGCAGCAATTCCAACGGTGAAGGGGGCAGCCCCCGGTGGATTCTGGGAGCAGGGGTTGGCCCCAGAAATTGCCATCCCCTGGTGTACAGAATTGCAATCTTAAGCATAATGTACTGGATCAAGGACTTTCTTCTTCAACCTGAATCATTCTCCCCTTGTATTTTTCCTGTGAACCAGTACTGGCAAAAGGCTCTTTCTTTTAGGCAATAAAGGTGGAAAAACTCTGCTTGGAACAGTTATTTTAGAGAAGCAGGCCAAATAAAGGAAAGTAAAAGTAAAAATATAGTAATTGGTTAAAGATCTAAAACTCAACTAATTGCAGGTTTAGAAAGAAGAGGCAATTTACTACATCTGTAAGCATTCTGTTTTTATCTCAGATTTCTTCCCTATTGTTTAAACTCTTGCATCAGAGTTTGCACAAAGAGCTTACGTTTTCTGTGTAAGCATACACTGGAGAGCTCAGTAACCTAGTTAGGAATGAAAAGTATATTGGGCAGAAAATAGGCCCAAGAGCACCTTGACCAGAACTACTTGCAATCCCAAAGCAGAGTAGACCTGTGTCAATGGATGTCAGCCGTCACTGTCTAATTCATGGGGGATTTCCCATGTTACAGTAGCTCCTGGTAAAGCTAACCTGAGTTACACCCAATGGCACAGATCTCCATTGCAATCCTGTTTTCTATAACATGCTTAACAGAAGACTGGTTTCCCCTCAAGGTGCAGAAATGTTCATAGCTTATCTGCCGCTCCTATCTCGACAGATGGAAAAGGCAGTCTAGGAAATGACATCTTTGCTTTCATTTCATCTAGATGTTTGATACAGTGGGGCGGTGGCGGCGGGGTGGAGGAGAGCCCAATCCTTTTGGAAATGTACTTCCCGTCTCTAGAGTTGCTTAATCAAGATTTTAAAGAATCCCCAAATCCCTTCCCTAAGCAGCTTGTCAATTCTTCATGCAGAGCCAAGGAGACACCTTCGAGGCACGTCAGAACACGATGCTGCTACATCACGCTGGTGCCAGGGCATGACTTGCAACCCCAGGCAGTGCAGGAGCAATCTAGCATTTAGAATCTGGGGACAGAGGGACTCATTAGCATATTTGACGTCTATTAAGGCCAGTACGAAAACATAACCACCTGGGAGTCAGTGCAAGTGATTATAAACCCATTTCAGCAATGAGCCCGTTGCCTTGAGGCTAAATGAGCACTAAGGTTTAATTCGTCTATAAATATCCTGGTTTTATATTCTGCAAGATGACTGAGCCCAAGGTAGGTGTGCTCATTTGGCATTTAACATGGGGAAGTCATGTCAGTGTTTACACACACACACACACAACACGCACACACTCCTGATGTTTGGCAGCAATGTGCTAGATCTCAACCGCAGATCTTTGCCAAAACTTGACTCTGCTCCCGTCAGATTAACTGTCTCCATTAAGCAAACTGGCATTTCTTCTGAGGATTCTGATTGAAAGGATAATCTCGAATGACACCCGCCTTAAAGAGATGAGCCTCCTCAGAGGGCCGTGATTAGGCAATCAGGTCGGCAGACATTTACACGGGCTTTGGCCTGACACGAATCAACCTTTAAACTTAGGAGAGCTGCATGCCATGGGCTATATGACATGGTGGCTCCGGGTTTCTTTTTTTAAAAGGCCCGTCTACTTCAGTTGGATCTGGACCGGATAGATAGAACTCTCATATGCTTCAATCCAACACATCTAAACTGGCTGGGAGATTTTGGGAATTTTTGCCCAACACATTTGGAGGGCACCAGGTTGCGGAAGGCTGGGTTGGATGGGATCCTTCTCCTCCAGTTCCTGTTGTTCCATGAAAGAAGCTGGAACAGCTCAACCAATGAAGGTCAGGAAGAGCATTGTGCAGAGAGGCAGAGCTGGTTTTCAAGGGTAGACATGATTGGGCACCTGTGGCAGGCCAATGCCCCAGCAGATGTCCATTGACAAGAGGCCCCTGGAGTTGCTCCTCCTCTTCCTCCTTCCAATTTGTCAAGCAAGCAAGTAGTAGCAGTGATGAGAAAGTGATGGTGAGAAGGAGCAGTAGATGCCACTGCCTACTTGCATGTTGGCTGTCTGCCTGTCAAGCAAGCCAGTGGGAGGAACGGCGAGAAAGAGGATGAGGAGCAATAGCAGCTGGTGACAATGACAATTGTCACCAGCTCACCAAGGGAGGCTCACCAAGGGAGAGAGCATAGGGCCTGCCTCAGATCTCAGTGGCTCCCCTGAATTCTCTGGGATGAAATAAACAGCCTGTCATTTCAGATGTAGTTCAGTGCAAATATAAGACCTTCCATCTTATTAGGATCTTTAGACCAGCTGTTGGTAGACTTGCAGGACCTACTTTGTTTTTTTTTTGCTAGAACACCAAGGCCTGACAACCAGTGGCATGTGTAAAATGGTGGCGTTGGGGAAGATAGGAAGATGCCGTATACTGTAGCAGTCAATGGGTCCATCTAGCTCAGAATTGTCAACACTGGTCAGCAGCAGCTCTCCAGGATTCCCTTTCTTAGCCCTTCCTGGAGATGTCACAGACTGAATTGAGGACCTTCTACTCACAAACCTCCCACCTCCCACCACTGAGCTAACGGTTAGGGCCAGCTACCAATTGCACCTACATTAGGATTGCCAGCATATCTAAATAAAAATTGACATCTAAATTGCAATTGATCGGCCCTTATAACACCCTAATTAAGGACAGAAGGGAGCTCTGTCTGTTGCTCTCATTAAATAGAAACACTTCCTGATCTATGCAAACCATCCAGCAATCTCTCAGTAGATCCCAATCCACCTTCTTCCAAGCCCTTATGATGCTCTGGAGAGCATCACTGAATCCCACCCCACCCCCGTTGTGTAAATGATTGGCTGTTCTTGGACCAGGATTTAACCTGATCCATGCCCCTGGTGATCCCAGATTCTTAGGGATCCCAGGATTTGCTGTTCCCTTAAGAGACTTCTCACTGCTTGCAGATCATTAACATTCACCCCTAGAAATTAGTGGCAACCTCTGTAAACCGAGGCTGTTTCTATTTGCTTGGCCTCTCCTAGGAGCCTGCTTCTTGGCCACACTGTTATGAAAGTAGAGTGTGTTATGGAACAGTGGAAATGACTTTATAGTTAATTCCACAAAATGGAACCTTACGCAACTGGAAAGTCTATAGTATAATCTTCTTCCTACATCCCCTATGAAAGTAAAGCTAGATTATTTTCGTATTGAAATGACTTCTGTTGAATGAATCATTACTTGCGACAGTAACACATGGTCTAAGTTTCCATAAGGAATGTTGTGCAAACATACCCCTAATTGGTCTGCTGTTACCTTTTGTCCACCTTTCAGAAAGGGATATTGAAACAGCCAGAATGCTTTTCTATTCTAAATTGGATTAATTAATATTATCACAAAAACAGAGGAACAAAGCTAACAACTATGTGGAGCATTAATCATACCATGAGTAATTAGTGCCAGAAAATAGAAGTACAAGGAAAAACAGAGACGCAAGAAAATAATGCTAATGGCTGAACACGGACTGTTTTCAGAAACACTGTCACAGAAATACTCATGAACTTCACAATTCCATGTCTTCCTAGGTTAGGGTGACCAGATAAAATCCAGGTCAGGACTCATGTAACTTTAACAGTTGTAGAGAAAAGGGAATTTCAGCCAGTGTCATTCGTATGCCATTAGGTCCTGGTGAAATTCCTTCTTCATCACAACAGTTAAAGTTGCAGGGGACCTGCCTTCTTTTGTATATGGTCACTCTAGTATAGTGCCCTCACCTTTAACTATTGTGATGAAGAGGGAATTTCACCAGGAACTAATTGCATCCAAATGACCCTGGCTGAAATCCCCTTTTCTCTACAACTGTTAAAGTTACATGAGCCCTGACCTGGATTTTATCTGGTCAGCCTATCCTAGGTCATATGCACGTCCCACATGTCTGGATCACTGGGTGAAGATGAAATAAAAGGAGGAAACATAAAAACTGATCCCACCCAGTAACATGCCAGCATTATTTGATTTGGTAGGTGTCAAGGAGCTGTTGATGGTAAAATATTATACATTATTCTAAGATTAATGTTGCCCAATGATATAAGAGTAAACTCACATAAACGATATGGTGTCTGGGTTCACACAACATGCTAACCCACACTCAGTGCTTGAGTGTGGGTTGTGGTTAAACCGTGGGTTGTTTGTTAAACTGTGGATTAGCATGTTGTTCAAACCCAGGACATTTTCTGCAGGGTGGCTTGTTAACCACGCAATGTACCTTATTTTTCTTGAACAAGTCACCTTGAGAACCCCTGGTTTGTTGTTAAATTGTTCAGGATAGTTAATAATCCACATTGCAAGGTTAGCAAGTGGAAAACATCTTGGGTTCAGGCAGAATGCTAACCCACAGTTCAAAAACAAACCACACAAACCACTGAATGTGAGATGGTGTGTAATGTGACCAGCCCCCCTGTGTTAGGAACATGAGTCTGGTTCACAGATTGGACCGGTTTGCATGTTATGATAAGCCATGCTGAATATATAAGCCATGTGGACTGTTTGTTTGCTAACCCACATTACTCCAGGTAGATGGTCAGGAGCTTTGGGTTTGCCATGATTTGTTTTCCTCTTAGACCTCTTGCCTGCTCCCAGAGCATGTCCCAGGCGCCTGCATGGTTTCACTACATCAGCAGCCTTTTTTACTACTGGTATGCTTTGTATGCTGGCATGTTTTGCCAGGTCTAGAGGGAAACTTTTCCACACCCTTCCCTCATCCTCTGTCAGATTGCTACCTTTCCAGGCAACTGTGTAGCCCTTTGAACAAACAATGCTCAAGTTACCTTGCCAGGTTCAAACACCACAACAAGCCATCTTGAACAACCCAACAACAAGCCTCAGTTCTCAGGGTTGCTTGTGCTTAGTTAATAAACCATGCTGCAGCTACCCCGTCAGGTTTAGACAACATGGCAAGCCACTCTGTAATAAACATGGCTCACAACCAACAGTGGTTTATCATGTGTGAACCCAGTCATGGTGGCTTATTTTCCCTCCATGTGCATGATGGTCACAAGCCACCTAATTAACATAATTACCCTTGCTGGGTGATGGTTGTCATGATGGGTGGGTGGAGTGGGTGGGTGGAGTGGAGTGGAGTAGAACAAGCCAAGTCTGTTGTTGAGCCATGGGTTGTTTGTTGTGGGTTAGTGTACTATCTGAACCCAGAACATTTTCCACCAGGTGGCTTGTTAACCATGCAGTGTGGCTTCTTTTTCTCAAACAAGTCACCATGAGAACCAATGGTCTGTTGTTGAGTTGTTTGGGGTGCTTAACAAGCCACACTGCATGCTTAACAAGCCACTCTGCAGGAAATGTCCTAGTTCAGACAACATACTAACCCACGGTTCAACAAACAACCCATGGTTCAACAACAACCTACACTCAACCACTGAGTGTGGGTTAGCATGCTGTGTGTGAACAGCTCCTTTCTCATACAACCAAGCATCCATTTCACCCATATTTGGAGATCTATCACATGTGCAAAAAAATTATGCTACCTGCGCAGTTACTGAGCCCAATCCAGCAGCTGAAACATAGCTGCCAATAAGCTGTAATCACTCTAGTCAGGGAAAGGCCTAGTTCTGCAACAAACGCTGGATCAGAATCTGTCAATCAAACTGGGGTGTGGTATGGTCTCATGCCCCAGGAAAAAAAATGTATCCTAGAAGCAAATAGGGATGTTTGAAGAATATACTCCAGTATTGTATGCGAATTTGGTAAGCTCCAAACACAAAACAGGAAAACAGTACTCCAATCATGTTGGAGATTTGCACCAAACTACATTCTCCATTGTTTATTTGTTTGTTCAACCCTGCATAGAGTAAAGAAGCTGCAAAGAAATGCCAACGTTACCACCGGTGGTTGGCTTGTGTTTTATGGCGATAGTTGTCATACATAATCCCATGGGTTCCAAAGACCGGTTTTGAATTCAACAGTATTGACAGTATTGAGGACACAAGCTGCTCAATGGCTCAATATCAATTACAGAATTTAATTAACTAGATCAAGTGATGCAACATTGGCTCCAATTAAAGTAAATATGTTGGGTGGTGGGAACAGAGGGAGAGTGGTGGCCAAGTGATATTTTCAAATATACCCTCCAGGCTCTCAAAAGCTTTTCTTCATCAAGATGCCAGTTGATATACGAACCAATCTGTCATATCAACAACAGAAGGCTAAAACAGCCATTCCCCATCGGATAAGTCAGCCACTTGGCAAAACAAGCTTACAGACAAAACAACAGGAAGACCAATACGGAACTAGGCGACTGCTCTTTTCCATATCCTTTACTCTGCAAATCTATAACATGGAGGTTACATCCCGCCCCCCACCCCCCCAAGCAAGGATGTACTGTGGTGTCTGACAGCGAACCTTTTCCCAGGGCAGATTCAAATGTGTGACGCAGGTAAGGAACTTTGTTAACCCCAAATGTATTCGTTTCTTTTGAGTATTTTTATCCCTCTTCCTAAGTGAAGTTCTTGAGGCAGTTGGGGAAGGTTCCACTTTTAAAGCTGACCTAGAATAATTTTAAATGAATGCATTAAAAATTGAGGCAACTTACAATATATTCAAAATAAAACAAAATAGACAAGAGTTATTAAGAACATAAGAGCCCTGCTGGATCTTACCAAGGGTCTATCTAGTCCAGTGCTCTGTTCACGCAGTGGCCAACCAGCTGTCGAACAAGGACCCATAAGCAGGACACGGGTGCAATAGCATCCCCCAACCCATGTTCCCCAGCAACTGGTGTATGCAGGCTTACAGACTCTGATACTGGATATTAGAGGGTAGGGTTCCCCCACCCATCCCGGACCTCAGACGTTCCAACTGTTACTCTGCTTCTTCTGAGTCTCTGGACCATGGCAGATCTCAGAGGAAATGGCCATTCCATATAGAATGTTGCTTGCTCCATGGCAAGAGTACTGCCTGGTATTATGATGTAAAGTTCATCTCCTGGGTTTTACCTGCTAGGTGTTAAAAAATGTCCTGGTTTCTGACTGTTCTTTTAATCAGGACTTATTATTTTTTGTGGATACCAAATGCCAACATTCTAGCTAGTGTGGAAGTATTTTGGAGTAGAGTTTCAGTCCTTTTTTTGAAGGTCAAAAATGCAAATGTCTCATTTTCAAATTCCACTCCCCCACCCCCATCCCCACCGGGGTGGTTTGAATCAAATGTGTACCAGATTTCAAGACTAACTCTTGGAGAAGCATTCTAACAATTTTGGGTGACTGAGGGAGACCTGATGTTCTTTAGAGTAGGGCCAAACCAACCCCCCCCCCATTTCTCACCACTCTATTTGTGAGTGGCAAAACGGGTGGGCATTTCTGATGATTTTTCAGGGGAATTAAAATCTGACAGTGGTGGTGGTGGGGGAATTCATCAATGCTCCCATGCTAACCTCCCCCCCCCCCCGAGTCATCCCAACATCCACTGGCTGGAGTCCCCCCCCCCCCAAAGACCCAAGTGTGCTGCTTTGTGATGACTTAGCACTACTTTTACAGGGGCTTCTGGGGAAATGAAGGCACATTCCTCACTGTAGGCTGCCATTCCCCCCCCCAAAAGAACAAAATCTGTAACATACAGGAAGCATTCCACAGAGCAGGTGTGCATGTTTGCTGAAATATTCCATCCTCATAGGCATTTAATGATATATTAGGGTTCTCTACTATCCTCTCCACATCCAGCAATCAGACCATTATGCATCACCAAACAAAGAAGAAGACATGCATCTCCAAACAAGATGACAAAAGAGGATACAGATTTGTACATGCTGGTTTATATGTAGGGTTGCAAATTTTATAATTATAAAATTACTCATCATGGTGAGATGCATTATGTTTCTTTTAAAATTAAAACTGTAATTTTAAAAGTAATACAATACATCTCACCATAGTGGGAAAGTACTGGGGACCAAATGACCCAAGTGTTTGCTCAGTCTGTTGGGTAGGCTGACCATATGAAAAGGAGGGCTCATGTACCTTTAACAGTTGTAGAGAAAAGAGAATTTCAGCCAGTGTCATTTGTATGCAATTAGTTCCTGGTGAAATTCCCTCTTCATCACAACAGTGCCTTCTTTTGTATATGGTCACTCTAGTATAGTGCCTGCAACTTTAACTGTTGTGATGAAGAGGGAATTTCACCAGGAACTACTTGCATACAAATGACACTGGCTGAAATTCCCTTTTCTCTACAACTGTTAAAGGTACATGAGCCCTGTCCTCCTTTTCATAGGGTCAGCCTACTGTTGGGCATGTGCTAAATGTTCAAGGCCCCTGTTCTCCCTTCTTACGGTTTTTCATCTTTAAACTCTAGGATCAAATAGAAGCCACCTTCAAAGAGAGGACTGTTTTCTGAAAAGAAGGACACTTGGTCACTTTAACACACACTTACAATAGAACTAGAGAACGAAATATGATTAGCCATGCTATTAATTATCAATATCTTATTATGTTTGAACACACACATTAGAGCTGAAATGTATTTCACGGAAGCTTTCTTGGAAAAAATTCAGCTGATATTTCTGCCCAGTTTGACTGTAGTTAGAGCTAAGGGGAACAAGACAGAGAGAGACAGAGAGAGAAAGAATAATTGAATTTGGGAAGTGAAACACTGATATTGTTGCCTTAAAGCCCATCAACTAGTTTCTAAATTGATATGTGTGTGTGGGGGGGTGTTAATTGATTTATAAAGTATCCCTCAAAGTGAAGAAAAGAAAAGGAAGGCAATATATTTCAAAATGAAATCAAAAGATCAAATCCAAAGCCTGAATTTGGGCTGAAATTCAAATGTATGGAAAACTTATTTTATGTTTAACTCCAAGAAGCAAATACTGTGACTCTTTCTTCCAAATATCTTCCTGCATTGAATGGCTTGATAAAATGATCTCAAGCTGGAAAGACTTGTCTCCATCATCCTGAAACAGGATTAGGCTTTTTTATTTAGAAGACTTTTAGACTGCCCTTCATCAGATGATTGTAGGGTGGGTTAAAGGATGGCCACTTGGACATCACCAAAGAAGAGGACAAAAATGATTCTCGTTTCATTTGCATATGCTAATGTGCAGGCATAGATGTGCATTTAGAAAGGACTACTGTTATTTAAATAGAAATGCAAAGCAATTTACCATAGTGGGGAAGGCCACAACCTGTCTACCTGCTGAGTCTGCTGTCTAAATTGATGGATAACAGCAAAACCTCTGCTTGAACTTCTGTGGTTGTGGCATGAAGCCGACCCTGCCCCGCATTCAAGGAATAACCTTAGTTGGTGAGTTCATACGCTATTTTTCTACACAGGATGGCCCAGGCTGCTTGTATTATCACTGGAGTTATCACTGAGCGGGCTCTTTCTTGTGCTTCTTTGCTCGTTTAATTGTGTTTGTACATTAGAAAGATTAACACAGTTAATCTGCACCAAACAGCTCCACCTCCAACTTCTACATCATTCTTTTCCTATCATTAGTTTAAATTCACGGCAGATGGGTCTATCGATATTAGTCATGACAAACCAAATGGGGCTTCAGTCATTAGAAGCTAGCACATCTCTGAAAGATAGATAGATTCTGATGGATTATATCATGTGAACTTCCCAGGACATCTGGCTGGAGACTATTGGAGACAAAATTTGCATTTGGAGATTGTAATAAGCCGTGGTTTATTAGGATGGGAATGAAACTAACCTTGCCTGGGCTCATATACCAGTACTGGTTAGAGTGTTGGACTGGGAGTTGGGAGATCCGGTTTCTAGTCCCCACTCAGCCATGGAAGCTCACTGGGTGACTTTGGGCCAGTCACAGACTCTCAGCCCAACCTACCTCACAGGGTTGTTGTTGTGAGGATACAATAGAGAGGAGGAGGAGGATTATGTACGCCGTCTTGGGTTCCTTGAAGGAAATAAAGTGGGATATAAATAAATAAATAAATAAATAAATAAAACATACTTTCTCCCCACCTCCTTCTCCAATGCTGCTACAAGGAGTTATAAATTTTGACTTCAATTTTTGGTTAACCACAGTTTGCGATGGTTTGTTTGCATGAAGCCAGTTTCAAACTATGGTTTACCAAGCTGTCTTGTTTCAAACCATCTTTAAGAAGAATCACATTTGAGGGTTTGGAC
Source organism: Anniella stebbinsi (assembly GCA_029215795.1). Classification (NCBI taxonomy): domain Eukaryota; kingdom Metazoa; phylum Chordata; class Lepidosauria; order Squamata; family Anniellidae; genus Anniella; species Anniella stebbinsi. The sequence goes on along the minus strand of JARDYH010000002.1, from coordinate 356,102,747 downwards.
ATGATAATAAACTCTGATTAACCAAAATAGAAAGCTTCTGATCTCCTCCTCATGGCTGCACCAAGGAGGAAAGGAGAGGGAAAGGGCATGAAACCATGAGGAGGCTAGATTTATTCCCATCACAATAAACCATAGTTTGTCATTATGTCCAAACATAGCCAGAATCTTGGACCAGATGATCCTTGAGTAATACTGGCTTTGAGGATTCCAGAGTGAACTGATCAGAGATAAGTAAACTGTATCAAAGCTAGGAAGCCATGATTACGCACCATCATCATCATCAAATTAATATTAACCATGATAAGAAATAACAGGGATTTCTATACATTCATAATAAACAATAATGTACAATAGAAAGTAAGACAGCTATTAGAAAATTCAAGCACAGACATCTTATTTCTATTTTCATTTTTAAAAAAACCTTTCCTACCTTTACTCATATATACCCATTTTAAGACATTCCCATAATTTATCTAATCACCCTTTCATGTAAGAAATGCATTGCTGCATCTGAGATCTGGAGTATACTATTCTCACAGCTGTTATATGAGAAATAAATTATCTCATGATATTTATTTGGAATTTTATTAGCTATATAATTTAATGTGGATGGGCTTAATATTTTTTTTTCCTTGAGGCTTTGAGGTCCCCGTGCCCCACACTCAGCCCCAATGCATTTGGTAAAAGTCACCTATTACAGACAGACCTTCAACAATTTGGATGATAATTTCTTTTAATTCTATTTATTTGAAGAGGTGTTTACATGATACTGTGAGCATCTTCATACCATTTTCCTTCCTATCCAGGTGGGGAGCCGTTTCTATAGACTTTCTCCATCATATCGATGTGCTAATTTCAAAGGCAATGGATAGCCTGTGTCCAGCTGAGTAGACAGAGCTGTGTCCCAGTTTCTGAACGTGTGTCTTGTCCAGAAAGCAGCTGGATTGTGGGCAGCTCTATGGAATGGGAGCAGCTGTTCTGATACACTTCATGGTAGGGTGAAGAACCTTAAGCCCAGGAGCCAAATCCAGCCAACCTGGGCTCCCAATCTGTCCCTCTGGTGTTCCCCAGGTGGCTGCATCCCTTCTCCTGGTCCCACCCCTTTTCATCATTGGTAATTTCCTGGCTTGTGTGTGTGTGTGTGTTTCCCCGTTCTAAAAAGATTGAAACACCTCTCCTAAGGCTCAGCTACTGGCAGTAAGAGCTGGTATTCTGGCCACAACGCTTGGGCCTTGGGCCCCACTCACCACTGGAGTGTGGGCCTTGAGAGAGTTTCTGAAATGAAATTTGGCCCATAAGCTGAAAGAGGTTCTAAACTCCTTGCTTTACGGGAGGAAGGCAAGGCTTGGCAGGTTGATGTCTAGGGCAGTAAACCAGGGGTGGGATCAAGGGTGAGCTCAGGGGAAGAATCGCTGTAGGAGCAAGCCAAGGACAGAGCCAGAGAGTGGCAAGGAGACATCACATTGCAGTGAGGTGGAAGGAACTGTTGACCAGCCAAAGCACAAGCTCTTTCTGCTGCCTTTTATGGGGCTCACTGAGGCCACTGGACAATGAAGCAGATGGGCAGGAGGTGAATAGGATGTGGGGGAGTTCGCCCATCCCTACCCAAATATGGATATTGAGTTCTGAGTTCACATTTTGGTTATTAGGAACATTTTCGCTTTTTAAAGTCCCTGGCTGCATGTGAGGATGCTTTGAATTTGGGGTCAAAAGCAAACATGTAGAATTGAATCTTCGCATTTCAGTCCTGCAACATTTGGAAAAGTCAAAGCAGAAGTTTTGCTTGTTTTTGCTTTTTAAAAAAACTGTTTTGAGTTTATTTCAGATTCACATTAAAAAGCAAAACAGTCATGATTTCTGATAACATGTTCAAAAGAAGATGTCTGGTTTATTACAAAAGTGTGTGTTCTATCTCTCCCCCCCCCCCCCGCTTTCCATCAGAAAAGCGTGGAGGACAGCAGCAAGGGAGAGGGCCTTCTCTGTGGTGGCTCCCCAATTCTGGAATGATTACCCCAATGAGGCCATCTTAGCGCCAACACTGTTGTCTTTTTGGCACCAGGTCGACACTTTTCTTTTCTCCCAGGCATTTTAACAGCTTAAGTTGAGTTTTTTATCTGAATTTTTGGCCAAGCTTAAAGTTTAAAATGTTTTAAATATTAGCTGTTTTTAGGTTGTATGGTTTTAAATTTTGTATATTGACTTTTTAACGTTCAATCTTTTAATTTTTGTGAACCGCCCAGAGAACTTCAGCTATGGGGTGATATATAAATGTAATAAATAATAATAATAATTGTATTGTTCACAAATATTCCAATTATACTGTAGCCTTGTAACAAATTTCTTTCATCTCTGGTGGCTGTCCCCTTTTGGGCATAATTCAAATATTGGGAAATTAAACATGGAGCAAATATTGAGTTATAACATAGATATTGATCCATTTTTTATGTTTATTGACTCATATTAAAGATAAAGTGACTTTTATGGACAGAGGTGGCATATGATAACAGTTGTCAGGACTACGGGAAATTCTATCAAATAAGATCCAGTAAAGTTTCAAAATTCTGAATTTGGAAAATGTGGTGGTTGCCTGAATTTATTTTGAAGTTTTTACTCTTATAAAAACCCTGTGGTCTTTCAATCATCATTGCATGACTTGATAATTATGTGCTGGTTTGCCACCAATAACAAAAATAGAGGAATGACTTTTCTTGTCTTGTTGAAAGTAAAATCAGGGTCGGTTTTGTCTTCCTTTGCCAGGCTATTTAGAGGTTTCTCAGTGGAGTGTCATGTTCTCTTTGATAACAGATCATTCTACCTTCTTTATATCTCTCTGCCAAAAGGGACTCACCTATTATCTCAAATTGCAGGCGATTCAAACTTTAAGTAAGCCTGTCTTTATCAACCACTGTTTTAACAGCTGATTAATTAGGGCTGCAGGGAATCCAGTGGAGGGCTTTATCTGAAGAGCGGTTCAACCATTAGCAGAAGAAACTTCCTTGTACACTCCTAGCTCAGATAACAGAGTAAGATAATAGCCCGCAATCCTTTTCTAGCTAATTCAAATAAAGGCACTCCTTCTTATACCAACACAGAGGAGGTCAAACAAACCCCCAACATAATATATCGTTATAGTTCTGCATTCTGTAATGCAAGTAAATATAAACGCAAAAGACACTTGAATGTCAAATCATGGGAGTTACACAGCTGCAGATTTAAAACAAAACAAAACACCAACCTATTGAATGTCCCCATCCTCACAACCACCAAATGCAGGGAACACGGATCAGAGTCTTGCTAGGATGGCTATGTGTCCTACTTTACAGAAGACATTCCTTTGTTTCAAGGGCTGTTAGAGGATAGTTCTCTATTTGAAGACATCCTCAACTGGAAGAGCTGCCCAGTGCATGTCCGCTTGAAAGATAATGAAACATTAGAAGGGAGATCAAAGGGGGTCTTGAAGTTGCCCATCAAAAGGGGACACCTGGACAGCAGCCCAAGCAGGCACATAGGTCACCTGATCGCAATTTCCCACACCATGGTGAGATGATTTTATGTCTATTTGAATTATAATCAGCATCTATGCCTGTAAATTAGAAGACCCAACTTTTACACAGGTCTGTGTCCTTTTTTGCCCTCTTTTTTGCTGATGTGTAAATGACCGCCATAGCATGTGCCCAGGCCTCAGCCATGGCCAGTTCTTCAGTGTACCCACCACCATCTTATAGGATTGGCTGGTGGAAAATGCCACCATGAGTCACTTTTCTAATATGCATGGCGGCATGGCAAAAGCAGGACGCTTTGTGTGGTGGCAAGAGATGCAACAAGAGCTGACTATAAACCAGCATACATATGCTTTCCCCCTCCGCGTGCAAACGCTTGACAACAATGTGCCAAAATGGCCAGTTGAAGAGGCTCTAAAATTCAGAGTAGGGCTTTTCTCAAACTTTAAGCAAGTACTTCTCAAACTCCAATTTCTCATTCTATGTTCTTCTCAAGTTTTAAAAATGAATAGGGGTTAGCATTCCTTCCAGAACGAATGAAAAATTGAACTCAATGGCCCCACTGAGTTCAATTGTCATTCACTCTGAAATGAATACAGAGAAGAACAAATGAGTATAACTGCAATTCCCATTTAGGACCCCCCCAGTCATACCTTTTTATTCCTCAAGGTATTATATATTGATGAGGGGGAGTTAGAATCATAGAATAGTAGAGTTGGAAGGGGCCTATACGGTCATGGAGTCCAACCCCTTGCTTAATGCATCCCTGACAGATGGCTGTCCAGCTGCCACTTGAAGGCCTCTAGTGTGGGAGAGCCCACGACCTCCCTAGGGAATTGGTTCCATTGTCATACTGCTCTAACAGTCAGGAAGTTTTTCCTGATGTCCGGCTGGAATTTGGCTTCCTGTAACTTGAGCCCATTATTTTGTGTCCTGCACTCTGGGATGATTGAGAAGATAGAAGCATAAAACTTGCCCACTTGGAAGATGGCTGTGAGGTACTTATCTATGAAAAATTCCAGAAACATTGGTGCAGACATTTTGTGGCTATGAATTTTTTACTTAAAAGTTCCAAAACTTCCAATTCGGTTGGTTTGACAGCTAACGGAGGGGGGGGGGAGGAGGGGGTTGCGGTTTGACCGCTGTCAAAGAGTCTATCTACACTACTGCTTTAAAATGGTTTAAAACAGTTTAAAACGGTTTATAACAGTTTTGAGAACTGTTGAGGCCCAGGACACACTTCTTATACAGTTTTCAAAATGTTTTCAAAGTGTTTTATCCTGCTTGTGTAGATAGGCTCAAAGCCTCTGTTTTGCACTTTTCGAATGTTTAAAGTCAAAAATTCATAGCCACAAAATGCCTGGACCTATCTTTTTGAAATTTCTCACAGATAAGTACCTCACTCTCATCTGCCATGTGGGCAAGTTTCATGCTTCTATCTTTAAAAATAAAAAAGTTAAATGGGTTTCTCTCCTCTTTTCTCCCAAAATACCTTGCCACTACGTGCTTGAAGCTATGCTTCTGAAATTGCTCACACATGTCAACCAAAGTGGTACCTTTAAAATGAACATGTTTCTTGTTTGGATCTTAAAAAATAAAAAAGTTGAAGGCATAACTGTCTTTCCCCCACTACTACCAATTTTTTAAAAATTAATTGCCACCCAAGGCAATCACCTATGGTTCTGAAATTTAACACACATGAGTCCCAGCATACCATCTGCAATGTGGCAAAGTTTCATTTGTGAATCTTTAAAAATAAAAAAGCTATAGGCATTCCTGTTTCATTTGTAAAAAAGTCATAGCCACAAAATGCCTGGAGCTATCTTTCTGAAATTTCACACAGAGAAGTAACTCTAACCCATCTGCAATGTGGCCAAGTTTCATCCTTCTATCTTTTAAAATAAAAAAAGTTAGAGTGACCAGATGGCCCGGTGTTTCCCAGGGAGTCATGCGGCGGTGGCAGCGAGCGACGAGTGTCGGTAGACCCGGCGGCGGTGGCGGCGGAGGAGCCCGGGAAACGGCCGCCCCAGCAGTTAAGTGCCCTCCCTGGCGCGCTCCTGAGAGACAGACCACGAAGCCTGTTTCTCAGTAGATTCGAGCACTGGAGGGAAGCAGACGCCCCTGCAGGTAAGGAGCGCGAGGCGGGAGGCGGGAGGTATGGGGGGGCACTTACCTGCTGGGGTGGCCTCTTCCCGGGCTCCTCCGCCACCACGGCTGGCTGCCGGGTCCTGTGCCGCCGGCGCCAGCCGCCGGGACCACCGCGGCTGCCGCCGGCCGCCAGGTCCTCCTCCAATGCCGGCCGCCTGGTCCTGCGCCGCCACCGCCGGCCGCCGGGTCCTCCTCCGACGCCAGCCACCAGGTCCTGCGCCGCCGCCACCGCCAGCCGTTGGGTCTGCCGCCGCCAGGCTCGTGAGGTCAGAGGCTGCGCGGAAGAGGCGGGAGAGGGCCGAATCCAGAAGTGATGTAATCGGCCCTCTCCTGCCTCTTCTGCGCAGCCTCTGGCCTCCTCGGGGCTCGGCGCCGGCGGAAGAGAACCCAGTAGGTCCGGGCTGGTGTTTTTTTTGGGGGGGTGGCTTGGTGGGGGGGTTGTTTTGGGTGGGTGGGGTGGCGGGGGGGGGGGACCGGGATTTTGGTTTCCAAAATCTGGTCACCCTAAAAAAGTATAGGCATTTTTGTAACACAATACTAGGCTATGGGGAAACACATTCAAAATGGAGTCTGATTCAAAAATCGGAGGTCTGATTTTCATATCGGGATCGGATATGATATGATGCGATAGACCTCTGATTTTTCCAATCCATTTTTTTTAAAAAAATCTTAAGTTCTGATTCCGATCCAATTTTTTGCGTCCCTGCACTTCCCTACTAGACACACCTATCTGGGAGTAAGTCCTATTGAATTTAATGGGATTTACTTCTGAGTAGATATGGAGAGTATTGTACCATTATAAAATGACAGTGAAAGTTAAAAAAAAGTTTTCATATTCTGTCTAAAAGACAGAAAAGAGGGAGTCTAATTAATGCCCACTGGGAAAATATTCTGGTGCCACCACTGAGAAGGTCTGTCTCTTGTGCTTACCTGTCTAATGACTTGAGATGGTAACCCTGGGAGCGGGGTCTCCCAGGTAGACCTGAGAGCCTTGGCAGGTTTCAATGGATCTACCCTGTTTTGGCATGGCCCATCAATATGAATGGAGGTATATTCAGGGAAGTGGCGTCTCAGTGGCTCAATTGGTCCCGTGACACCCGAGTACAACTTTCCATGTGAGTGGAAGTACATGCCAGCAGCACTGGTAAATAAGAAAATGTGGGTCCAGTATTTTTTCTCACTAGGCCACTGATAAAATTCTATATTAATGCAAGTAGGTTCTTTATAGGAGGGAAAGATCTTGTAATGAAAATTATATTTTGAATTAATATTGCCCATGAAATCCTTCAGTGTGAGACTCATTGATATTAAATGGGCTTTTTCTTCTACATTTCAAAGAAAGGTGGGGAGGGGGGATAGCTATCCGTACACTCTATAATTAAGCATTTTGCAGAACCCCGTTCCCCAGATATCTCCCGTGAAATGACTGACATATGGTATCACTCTTAGATCTGCAAATCACAAAGAGAGGAAGAGGGGGCCCTTTTATTATACCATAATAACACGCTTGGAATATTCCAACAGCTATAATGAAATGTGATAAGTATGACAGCTGCAATCTGCTCCCAGAGATGTCTTGAGCCGTTGGTTGAATTGCCACACTTCAGAAAATATGTCATGTCAGTGCTAAATGCAAAATTCACAGAGGTTTGGAAAGGAGGGGGAAGTGAGGGGACCTTAATTTTCCCATTTTGCTGTGTACAGCAATTTTCAAATCACCAGTTGTCTGGAAGTGATACAAATTTTTTACTTGTTGTCAGTGGAGAAGGCGGCTTTTTTATCATCATCATGGGACAGCGAGACCGGAAAACATTTTTGAAGTGCCCAACTTCCCGAGAAGTGTTGCAAACTCCCATATTTGTCCACACTGGCAGGAATGTATGGGGATCAGACAAGTACTGAATTTTAGAGCTGGGCTTCCCACATTCATTGGATTCCTGTGAAATGCCCTTGAAGGGTCACAGGAAGTCTTAAAACAAGTACAAAGGATAAAGATGACTTGTGGGAAAGTCAGTCCAGAGTTGTAGATGACATTAGGATTGAATCCCAAAGATTAGAAAATTAGCCCAGTTGTTTCAGGAAGTCATCAGGGACAAACTAGAGCAGGCTTTCCCAACCTGGTTCTCTCCAGATGTTTAGACTATCTCTATCTATCTATCTATCTATCTATCTATCTATCTATCTATCTATCATCTATCAAATCTCAGTGGAGGCTGGTGGCTACTATGTCAGTGGGGCAGTGAATCCAATCCAGGTTTCAGACAGAACCGGTCAGAACCTTAATGGAGCTATCCAAGGTGCGATGCTCAATCGAAATGTCAACCCAGTAGGCATCCACCATAAAGAAGGCAAACTCCATGTTAGGAATTAGAAAAGGAACTGAAAATAAAACTGCCAGCATCATAACTGCCATTATACATATGTGTGGTGTGAACATACTTAGAATACTGTGTACAATTCTGGTCACCACACCTAAAGAAAAATATATTGTAGAGCTGAAAAGGTGCAGAAAAGAGCAGCTAAAATGATTGGGGCCCCCTCCACAAGGATGCACTTTTGCGCCCGGTTCGGGGATTATGCGCATTATCGCGGAGGCGCATTTACTCCTAATCCCTCTGCACGGGAGGCGGCGAGAGGCGGCGAAGCGCATTAATTGATGTCCAAAAAGCGCTTTACAAGTAGTTAACGCGCATAATCGCTTGTTCACACGGCGAAAATGCGCTTTAACGGCCGGAGCAAAATAAAAGTCGCTATTTAACGCGCATTCGATAATGCGCATAATCCGGGAGATAACGCGCCTCTACGCCCATTTTGCGCTCCGCTGGTGTGGAGGTAAAATTTATAATGAGCCTTCAAAGAGCATTAAACCTCTCTTGTGGAGGTAGCCCAAGGGAGGGAAGGTTACAACAGCTGGGATTGTTTAGCTTGGGGAAAAAAAGTAAGCTAAGGGGAGACATGATAGAGGTGTACAAAATTATTTTTCTTCCTCTCCCACAATACTGGAATCTGGGGTCATCTCATGAAGCTGATTGGTAGGAAATTCAGGACAGATAAAAGGAAGTACTTCTTCACACAGCACATAGTTAAACTGTGGAATTTGCAACCACAGGATGTAGTAATGGCCACTAATTTGGATAGCTTTAAAAGGGGGTTGAATAAATTCCCGGAAGGAAAGGAGATCAATGGCTATTACTCCTGATGGCTATGTGCTACTCCAGTATCCAAGGCAGTAAGCCTATATGCACCAGTTGCCGGGGAACATGGGTGGGAGGGTACTGTGTGAACAGAGTGCTGGACTAGGTGGACCCTTGGTCTGATCCAGCAGGGCTCTTTTTATGTTCATATGTTCTAAGGTGGCATATAAAGTGGATTCATTTAAAAAAAAAAAAAAAACTCCCAGGTTTCCTAACCATTAGCTATGCTGGCTGGGCCTGATGGGAGTTGAAGTTCCAAACATCTGGAGGGCACCAGGTTGGGAAAGCTGAACCAGAGCATTACAACTCATACTATGAAATCAAGTCATCTAAAGGCACAAACTTATGCATGTTTAGGTAGAAAAAAGTCCCACAGCTCCCAGCATCCATCTTGAGTTGGCATGAATGTTCATGCATATTTTCTACACATTTCTCATATTGCATGCACTTTTGTACACCCTTTCGCCTAACGTACACATAGTTGAAAGCAATTTTCCTAATAGAATGTATTTTCTTTAAACATCATTTTCACCAACATAGGCACAATTCCCCCCAATGTATGTATTTTAAATTGGAGGTCTCCATTGCAAAATTCAGAAAAGTGCAAATTTCAAAGGTTAATCATGTTTTGTTTCGCATATTGGTTTGAAAGTGTGAAAACAGGTAAGTTTTCCATTGGAATGTGAATGGAATGAACATCTCCCCAGTTCTGTTGACCAGTTGGGAATTCAAGGAGTACCAATAGCAATTCTGACGCAGAGATCTTGTGAACCAATTTTGAATTGTATCGCCTGGTCCTATAAAACTTTTATGATCACTACTGCTTCTTTTCTTCCCGCCTCCTGCCCCTTCCCTCGGCCCAGCTGTTCCATTACGAGTTTGTTCCTCCCCCACACAACATGCATTTTGAGAATAGACTCTCCCTTGTTTCAACCAAAATAAGCGCGGCAATTGTTTTAAGGCTGACCAACTGTGTGAGGCAAATGGAGTTTGAGAGGGTAGCAAAATTTTCTTCTTATCATCTGAAGGCTTCCTCCCAACTTGAAAGGTGCGTGGGTCACAGTGGCAGGAAGTCATATTTTGAGATCTTGCTATGACGATACATGAATGCCCTGTAGATACGAGCTCCACATCAAATAGCTGACCTTCCCATACTTGTATCCCGCAGGTCAGTGTAAGCTTTCTCTTTTTTCTTTTTCTAAGCTGGGAGGCCCGAGGAGTACCCACACAAGCCGTTGAATGATCGCCTTCACTCAAATGCTGGGACAAAGCCCAAGGATTTCTGGGAAGCCTTCCTCAACAGCCTAGGATGTACGGCATGATTTCACAGCCGTAGGCATCTGACAAGCAAGTTCGTCCTCTCTTTTCAGATGTAGACAACAGTGAAGTCCTTGTGGGTGCTGAGGAGCGCAAGGGGGGAATGAAGCAGTCCTTGGTGTTGATCAGCTCTTTAGGCTGGGTCTTCACATGCAGTAGAATGAGGTAATAGATGGCTGAGAAGATAGAAAGAACTGTAGCATCTCAGACTATAGGTGAGGGGTGTCACTTTAGAACACCCCCAACATAAAACCAAAATGCTCTGTAAACAAAAAAGTGGTGCATCAGGGACAAAGGACCTAGCCCGGGTCTTTGCCTATCTCAAACATAGCTTTCAGACTTCACAGCAGCAGCAACAGCAACACACCCTGCACTCCCTTTGGAGTGGGCCTCAGAGGCGTTACCTGTGTGCAAGGTGGGTGTAGCTGCCCCTCCCTCACAGACCCAATGGCTGTAGCTTCAGGTGGGTCTGGAAGCAACAAGCAAGGGCCTAACAGAGAGCAGATGCTTGATTTCCTTTTGCTCTCTGCCTTCCTTCCTAAAGGCACAGGTCACTTTAACCCAACAAACTCCTGATGATGGAGAGGGGGAAAGGACATGGCTGGGTGTAGGGTGACCATATGAAAAGGAGGACAGGGCGCCTGTATCTTTAACAGTTGAATGGACAAGGGAATTTCAGCAGGTGTCATTTGTATGCATGCAGCACCTGGTGCAATTCCCTCTTCACCACAACAGTTCAAGCTGCAGGAGCTATAATAGCATGACCAGATGCAAAAAAGAGCTGGGCTACAGCTTTAACTCTTGTGATGAAGAGGGAACTTCACCCGGTGTTGCATGCATACAAATGATACCTGCTGAAATTCCCTTTCTATTCAACTGTTAAAGATAGAGGAGCCCGGTCCTCCTGTTCATATGGTCACCCTAGCTGGGTGGGCAGGGAAGTAGATACAGAGATGGCACAAAACATTTTGCTGCATGCATATAGGGTGAACTGCAGCACAAAGGAGGGCATGCATCACCAAAGAAGGGTACAAAATAGGACACCAAATTGGATAACATTTGCATATGAATATATATATATATATATATAAATATATATACATACACACACACACTTACACACACACATACACAGAGAGAGAGAGAGAGAGAGAGAGAGAGAGAGAGAGAGAGAGAGATTATGATTATGTTTAAAATAGAAATACAATGTATTTCACCATGGTGAGAATGACTCACCAGGTGACCTATGTGCGTTGCTCAGTCTTATGTCCAGGTGCTATTGATGCACAACTTCAAGGCCCTTTTGCGCTTCCTTCTGATGGTGCTGCATTTTGAAAGTGGACTTTCAAATAGAAGATGCCTGCCAAATAGAGGACTGTCCTCTGGCAGCCCTTCAAAGAGAGGACTGCCCTCTGTAAAAGAGGCCACCTGGCCACCTTATGGCACTTGCGTAGTATCTGAGACCAGCCAGGTAAATCTTGGCACTTGAGGCAACAAATTTCACAAGCACCTCTTCTCCTTCCGCAAGAGTAAAGATGCAATTATAATAAAAGAACTAGCAATTTGCTGCCCTTTCATGGCACCCCAAATCAGTTGCCTGAGACAGGGCTGTGCCTGAGGAGATGACAGCAGAGTCAGATACAGGTGAGGATAGGAAGGGGACTGTTGCAATCTTCCCTTGAAAGCACAGGACAAGCACTGAACCATTCCCAGCTCTGCTGTTGGATCATCAATGCAACAATGCCCAAGGGCTGAATCTGATACACATTTCATGCTGACACACAACAGAAAGGGGAATCCTACAAATTCTCCTTTGAATAGGGGAATTCTCCACCGCAGAGAGCCAGTGTGGTGTATTGGCTAGAGTGTTGAACTGGGAGTCGGGAGATCTGGGTTCTGGTCCCCACTCGGCCATGGAAGCACACTGGGTGACTTTTGGCCAGTCATAGACTCCCAGCCCAACCTACCTCACAGGGTTGTTGTTGTTGTGAGGATAAAATGGAGAGGAGGAGGAGGATTATGTTTCTGCCTCAGGTTCCTTGGAGGAGAAAAGGCAGGATATAAATGAAATACATAAATAAATGTTTGCACTGCAGAAATAGCAGCAACTCTCCCTTCTAACTCTCTGCCCATTTAAGGATGATATATGCCCTGTTCAGAAAAGCAAAAAGTGACAATGGATGGTTTCAGAAGATAGTGTGCAGCTATTCCTCCTTTATCACCTTTTCCTCCTTAATGGGTTTTTTAGGAGAAAGAAAAAATGCAGACGAAGCAATGGGAAAATACGGGAGGCCTCCAAGTGGAAGATGATGATATATGGACCAACCCCTTGCGAAATTCCGTGAATGAGGCAGGGCTATTGCACAATAAAAGCCTCACGTCTGGAAACATCCCATATAGAGGAAGGAGAGGGGTTGTCTTCTGCCCACCATACATTCAGAATATCCTACTGAGTTGTGTGAACAGGGTTTTGTTCAAACCTGTACAATGATTTTAATCTGGGGTGTGTGTGTGTTTTACGGTGTGTGAGACACTACGAATTCTGATCTGGAGTGGATCACCTGGCCCCAGATAGAACAAAATACCCTAGAATCAAGGCATCTGAAAATAAACAAAGAGGTATGACTAACCCTGATTTAAAAGACTAAGATTCTTTGATCTGTCATCACATGGTTACATTTCCTCCAAAATTAATGAACAGCTATACTAAAGATCACCTTTGACTCTCCTCCAACTTATTTATGGAGGAGGATAGTTTGCTCTGGAGTCTAGCTCTATTTGTTTGCATGTTAGTTTTTTGCATTTTCATTGGCTGGGATCCAATGAATTTCTTACATGAGTGGAAGGCTCTTCTGCCCATATAAGGGGGAAATTCCAATTTTCCCCACTTCCCCCCCCCCCGCCCCCGGCCTCAACGGCAGTTGACCATGGCAGCCTCAATGGTCCCCTGACTCTGAGAGCAGCTTTTCAAGGGGTACAAAGAGCTGAACAGGAAGTCAAAGGCAGGAAAGCCCCATTGGAGAAGCAGAACTCTGCTAATGCTTTTCTGGGAACCAAGCTGTTGTTTACGAGGTCCACTTCTTGATGACTTGAAGACAATTGCATCTCAAAGGGCGAAAGAGTCAAAGGACTCTAAGAATGCAATCCTGTGCATGTTTAGACAGGAAAAAGTCCTACAACTCCCATGGAGTTGTAAGACTTTCCTGTCTAAACATGCACAGGATTGCACCTTAATAGAAAGTAGTCTTTTGTGTAACTGCTTTATGAAAAACAAATGGTAAAGGAATTTACAGTGGTCGTTTCCCTTTGGGGAGGATCAATTCAAGAGAATAAATGCATTCCTTTATGTATTTATTTTGTTATTTGTTGGGCACCATCACAGGAAGCTCCTTTATACCAGATCAGACTAATTATCCATCTAGTATTGGTTACTGTCACCGGAAGCAGCTCTCTAGGGTCTCACACTGAGAAGGATCTTTTCCATCTCCTGGGTTTGCCCTTGGATTGGCCCATCCACTGGATCTGCCAATATAGGAAGGGAATGCTGGACTAGATAGTCCTTTGACCTGATCCCATAAGGCCCCTTCTTCTGATGTTGTCAGGCTACCTGAACATTTTAAGAGCTACAACCCCCAACGCACAATTGTTGACCTGGTGTAGACCACTGCCCTTCTCTAACTTCCACTTGTCTGACTGCCAACACAAGTAAGAGATTGCATGCAGCAAATGCACTTGACTGTACTTACCAGGCAATCCTATACGTATCCACTCAGAAGAAGTAAGACTTATTGAGTTAACCTTACTCCTAGGTTAAATGTGTGTAGATTGCAGCCTTCTTGTGCAGGGGTGGGCAGAAGGTCCATCTCCAGATGCCTGGAATCAACTCCCAGAAGCCCCTACCAGCATGGTAGATGGTCAGGAACTCTGGGAGTTGACGTCCAAAACATCTGGAGATGTACTTACTGCCCGATCCCAGTTCTAGTGCAATACGTTGCATATTTACTGAGTTGCAAACCTTATTGGATTTACACACACACACACGTCAAGGTACACAGTACCAAGGCTAACCAAGAGATTTTGGCATTTCTGGCGGAAAATCTCACAAGCACCTCTCCCCTTCCCTGGCTGTAAAAATACGATAATATTAAATTTATAAATGAATCATTTGCTGACTTCTCATGGCACCCAATATAAGCTGCCTGAGGATCCCTAACATAGGAAGCTGCCTTACATTGAATCAGACCCTTGGTCCAGCTAGCTCCGAATTGTCAACACTGACTGGCAGCGGCTCTCCAGGATTTCAGTGAAACAAAGGGAGAAACAGGTTCTCAAGATGCTGGTTTTTTATTTATTTTTCCAAAGTTCTCAGTCCCTTCTCCAGGCCCAGGAATTGGGGTGTTTGCCTGTTCTGGATGGGGTTGCACTCCCTCTGAAGGAGCAGGTCCAAAGTTTGGGAGTGCTCTTGGATCCATCTTTGTCACCAGAGGCCCAGGTAACCTCAGTGGCCCAGAATGGCCATTATCAACTTCAGTTGGTACACCAACTACACCCATTCCTGGATAGGGATAGCCTAGCCACGGTCATTCATGCACTGGTAATGTGGGCTACTCATGTGTGTGGTTCAGAAGCTGCAGCTAGGGCAGAACGTAGCAGCTAGGGTGCTCACAGGGACACCGAGCTCTGCTCATATTAAACATGTGTTAAAAGAACTGCACTGGCTGTCTGTTAGCTACCGAGCCACATACAAGGTTATGTTGTTACCCTATAAAGCCCTAAACAACTTGGGACCAGCATACCTAGCAGACCACCTTCCCTTATATACACCCAGACAACGATCTTCAGAGGAGGTCCTGCTGGCCATTCCAAAATGAATGGAATGTCACCATGAAGAACCTCGGCAGCAGGCCTTCTCAGCAGGGCCGTGCAGAGCTGGTAATATGCCCAGGCCAGATGGGAAGTGTGTGTGCCCCCCCCCCCCAATTTCAAACTGCTCATTAAGTATTTTTTAAATGTTTTTTTTATGCCAACAACATGTCCGTTCTATATAACACCTTCATATTAAACCTGTTCTACAACATCTCAATGTTGAATCAGAAATTAATATTTATTTTTAGTTGCTGCACAAATAGAAGCAACAACAATAGAACAGTCCTTCATCATTATCAAACATTATCATCATCATCACCCTCACGGTATCATCATCATTATTATCATTAATAACTATCATCATCATTACCTCACCCTTCTCTCCAGTGATTATATGCCATGGAGAAGATTGAGGAAAGAGACGCAGTAAGGACAGCCATCACAACTTAGGCACATATATCCCTACCCCGCATGCGGCATGGCCCTCTGGAGCTTGTAGTCTGACCGTGGTATTAATGACGGACAGCTTCTGCGCTGTTTCCGCAAGGCGGGCTCCTCGCTTCTCGATGGGCTGCTTATGCTACAGAAGCAGTAGCGTAAGCTGGGGGGACCTCCTCATCAGAGTGCCCCCTCAAAATCATAGGCCCTGGACCAACTGGCCCCACACTACCCCCCCCCCCCACTCTGCCCTGCCCTGCTTCTCGGTAGCAGCACCCACCCTCGTGCATTTTGGGAAGCAGAAAATGTAATAGCCTTTAAACGCCTCCTAAAAACATACCTCTTCACACAGGGTTCCCCTGGACTGCAATTTATCTGGTTTTATATTGCACTTGTACCTTTTAATGTTTTTAATTTATTGTATACTTATTGTATTTTTATGGCTTTAATTGTGCACTGCCCAGAGAGCTTCGGCTCTCGGGCAGTATAAAAATGTAATAAATAAATAAATAAACATCACCAGTGAAATGATTCGCTAATAGGGTCCTCTGGCTGAAGGGATAGGCAATCTTCCCTTCTTTTCTATCCCCAGCACCTGATATTCAGAGGTACACTGCCTTTGGACTTCTATTTTGCCACCATAGCTAATGCTAAATAGCCAAGGATAGACTTATCCTCTATGTTTTTCTCAAAGCCTTTTTGAAAGCCGTCTCAGAGTCTAAATACATGTTCCATGCAGCCCTGTCTAACAAAACCCCTATAGTTGCTTACATTAAGGAAAAGTAGATTCTGGGAGAGATGGTTTTCAGTGGAGAAGTGGCGGAGCAGCTTAACCCGTTCCCCACCACTTTCCTGCAGCACTTCTTCAGGGAAACCTGGATCCCACGATGACAACTGATTAACAAACTAGTGAAAAGTGGGCTAGGTGGAACAACTATTAGGTGGATCCACAGTTGGCTTCAAAATCAGACTCAAAGAGCGCTTATCAATGGTACCTTTTCAGACTGGGGGGAGGTGACAAGCGGGGTACCGCAGGGCTCAGTCTTGGGCCCAGTGGTCTTCAACAGTTTTATTAATTATTTGGACAAGGAGGTGCAGGGAATGCATATCAAATTTGCAGACGACACAAAATTGGGTGGGATTGCTAATACCCTGGAAGACAGAAACAAACTCCAAAGTGATCTTGATAGACTGGAGTGCTGGGCTGAAAACAACAGAATGAAATTTAATAGGGATAAATGCCAACTTCTACACCTAGGAAAAAGAAACCAAATGCACAGTTACAAGATGGGGGATACTTAGCTAATCAATACGAAAAGTGAGAAGGATCTTGGAATTGTTGTAGATCACAAGCTGAATATGAGCCAACTGTGTGATGTGGCTGCAAAAAAAGCAAATGCTATTTTGGGATGCATTAATAAAAGTATAGTTTCCAAATCACACAAGGTACTGGTTTCCCTCTCTTTGGCACTGGTTAGGTCCCATCTTGAGTATTGTGTCCAGTTCTGGGCACCACACTTCCAAGAAGGATGCAGACAATCTGGAGTGTGTTCAGAGGAGGGCAACGAGGATGTTTAGGGGTAGGAAACAAAGCCCTATGAGGAGAGATTGAAAGAACTAGGCATGTTTAGCCTATGGAGAAGAGAAGATTGAGGGGAGACATGATACCACTCTTCAAATACTTGTCACACAGAGGAGGGCCAGGATCTCTTCTTGATGAACCCAGAATGCAGAACACGGAATAATGGGCTCAAGTTACAGGAAGCCAGATTCTGGCTGGACATCAGGAAAAACTTCTTGACTGTTAGAGCAATACGACAATGGAATCAATTATCTAGGAAGGTGGTGGGCTCTCCCACATTAGAGGCATTCAAGAGGCAGCTGGACAACCATCCGTCAGGGATGTTGTAGATTCCTGCATTGAGCAGGGGGTTGGATTCGATGGCCTTATAGGCCCCTTCCAACTCTACTATTCTATGATTCTATGAACCCTAGCATGACATCAAGAGGTACAAGAGCAAACTGGCAATGGGTGAATCTGTCCGTTTTACTTTCTCCCGCATTAAAAAAATTGAAATCTCAAGTTCTTTCTCTCCCAGATATGAAGAACTTTGCAAATTATGGTAAATTCTTATTAAAAGCGAAATAAGATTCTTACTCATGTGCACTAGACAAAGGTAATAGATATTCCAAACATGGAGAGGACCACGATGTAGCCATTAAAGAGGAACAACCTCTCACAAAAAGAGAGGTGGGAACCCTAAATCAGGCACAATTGTGGTTGAAGGAAAAGGGATTCAAACACAGATTTTTAAAAGCTAAGAACATAAAGCCCTGGCCTTGGATGGGCAAATCTATCAGTATCAGCTTCTCCTACATTTGATTTTAAAAATAAAAATCATCATCATCATCTCAAGTTCTTTTTGTCCTGAATTAACCATGTAAATTTTGGGAAATTCTTATGAAAGCCAAACTGAACTAAAAATCCTCACCTATCCCTAAGGCCAACCTCGGGAAGGGTAAGGATTCCTCTGGAATAGGAATGTGATAGTGCTGGTACTTGAATAGTCAATGGGAGATTATATGTTTCTGCTTATGAATGAAGAAAAAGTGGAGGAGTGAAGGCAGGCAGTTCCGAAGTCAGCGGGGCGATGAATGACCTTGGGTAGCTCCTTTTGAGTTTTGACAGGTTCTGGCTGAAACCCAGAATGGATTCACCACCTCACTGACAACAGAGCCACCAGCCTCCACAGGAGGAGAAGGGTGTTGAAGACAGAGTGGGGTTATTTAATAAGGGATTTTCTCACTCCTGAGCATTCACGCCTTTGATTGGCTGCCCTCTGCAAAATACACAGAGTTCTGTTACACAACAGTTGGGCAGGACCGGGTTTCCAAAACCAACATTCCACAAATCGACATCATATTCTATTGCATGCCAAGAACGGAGATAGAACTTGATTTGTCTAGAGTTTCTTTCTTTCTTTCTCTATTATATTGCCCCTCAGCTGTCCATGAAGGGGATCGCTCTGCTTACTTCGCCAGAAAAGAATTATGAATAAAATACTAATAAAACCATCACCTGTAAGGCAATATATCTAGGCATGTACAAAAAAGCACATTTTTACAAATATGCCACTGAAATAAATGCATACTTAATGCTTGCAGAGAGAGAAATTCTGGGGTTTGATAAAAATAGCCAGGGTTTCTAATATATTGATCTGTCATTTTTTAAAACTCCACATGGAAATGTGCACTTTTTGTGTGGGCATTTTCCACAAATATATGCATTTCTCTTTTCCTTTTTTTGAATACATGTGTGTTTTCCCAAGTAGTTTGTGTTGATGCAATGCAGTTTTGTGCACAATTTTCTCCAATAAACACATTTTGTGTGCCCTTTCCACTAATATTCACATCTGCTTCCTGCCCCCCCCCCCCCCAAGACCTGCATCAAGGTCAGGAAAATGCAGACTTTGGTACACAGCTCTGTCGTGACTCACTTGTTGGATTGGAAGGTGCAAATTTAGTAAATCTGCATAAAAATATCAGAACCAATTTCCTCCCTGAAGCTTCTGTACCACACCCATTCCTAATGTGGTACTGCAGACCTGGCCCTAGTAACAGAAGCCTTAGAGTGAAACTACACCTTTGCTTAATGAGTACAATTTACAGCATGCTTGAAAAGTTTGCGGGTCCATTTCGTGACGACATCAACAGCCAGGATGTCTCCCACATTATCCCAGGAAATCATGCATTTTAAAAACCAGAGATAATGTGGTATTATCTCGGATATCACGGGATTTCTCCATCACTAGATGGCACTGTTTCATTAAAATGCAATGGGGCCTTTCCAAGAAGGGAACAAATCACATGGTCACATGTGAAGGAGCATGTTGCAATGGTGGGATTACTGCTAGGACAAAAGCTACAGTAAAGTGCGGGATTTTTCCTGTGTGTAGAGAAGCTCAGAGAGCTTTGGATATTGGGTGGTATAGAAATGTAATAAATAAATAAATAAATCAATCAATCAATCAATCAATAAATAGAGGCTCCATGCCTGAAAGCAATCAAGGAAAAAGCAGAGGGAGCTATATATTACGTACCAATCCTAACATGTAGTTTGGCCCTTAGTTACATCTTATTTGGGATTAATGCAATGTGCTTGCTGTGGGATTGCCTTTTGAGGACTGTTCAGGAACTTCAGCTGGTTCAGAATGCTTCAGTTGGGTTATTGGCTGGTGCTAGTCCCTAAGATATAACAGCTACCTAGATTTGCCTATCCCCAGATTTTTAAATTCGTTACCGAGGGTGGCCCACCTAGCCCATTCACTGATTTCCTCCCACTAGCAGGTAAAAACCTTTTGATTTAAACCAGAATTTGGCCCATTGAATTGTTTTGTCTTCCTCTGCTTTTCTATATTTTAATCTGAATGTTTCTTTTTAACTGACTGCCGCTGTCTGGCTTTTTATCTTCTCTTCCTTGATGATTATATTACTTGAGTTATTGCTTGTTTGTTGATATTTTTATGGTGTGTTTATTGGGAAGGTTCCACCCTTAAAGATGGCCTAAGGATTAAAAAAAGAAAAAGAAAAACAGTTGCCACCATCTTGGGCATTTTATATGGAAAAGCAGGGGATAAATTTAACAAACATATAAATAACAAATATAACATCCTTTGCGTGTTTTAGTATTATAGTCCCCCTTTTTTATAATTCTTCAAGGGGATTGAATTTATCTAACATTTGACCGGTGGGAGGCTGATGACCCCAATGTCAATGGGGTGGTAAATCTACTCCAGGTTTCAATCAGAATGAGTCAGAACCCTAATAGGAGCTATCCAAGGTGCAGAAGCGCCTTGGAGAGCTCCTTTAGAGTTCTGGCTGGTTCTGACTGGATCCTGAAGCAGATCCACCATTCCACTGCTATTGGAGCAACCAACTTTCAATGCATTGGACTTGTTGTTTTCTGCACCAGAATGAAACTTTCATCTTAATGTAAGTTCATAGTTGATATGTTTTGAAAAAGGGCTGGTGTTTTCAGAAGCTCAGTCATATGTGTGTGTGTGTGTGTGTGTTTAACCCTCTTCAATTCTCCCAGGCAAAAGTGTAGTATGATTATCAAACAGTATTTCGCTAATGTTTAAACATCGGCAGCATTACATTTTCAAATGTACCTGATCTTTGCCTAAGGTGAGATGAACATGGCATTTATTTCTCTGCCTCCTCTCTAGGCTTCATCTGAAGATCCGTGGTGTGACAGCCAGATCAACCGAGGCAGCTGGACTTGCACAACCGGTCCATCTTCAGAAAGTGCATGAAAAGCTTTCTGCTCTGCATTTCATCGCCGTTGCCAAGAATTTTACAAGTTGCTGCTGCTTTCAACACTCAGGACTGTTTACCTGTGTCTCTTTTCACTCATTCTCTGTCAAAGTTTTTTATTGTACGATCATTGGACCGTCCTAAGAGAGGTAGGTTGAAGAAATTATGGTAATCTAGTAAATGGAGGGATATGATTGCTTCCATTGCTTGCAGATTTTTTCCATAGATTCCCTTCCCAGAGCACTCCCCAGCAGATGTCACATCGCATATGCAATACATTCTGCATGGGGCTGCCCTTGAAGATGATTGTAGCTTGTGAATAATGTGGCATCCTGATGGATAGCAGGGACCAGATGGTCTGAGGATATAACGTTGATTGTGGCCCACCTGCACTGGTTGCCTGTACATTTCCAAGCCCAGTCCAAGGTGCTGGACTTGACCTATAAAGTTTTACATGCCCCAGGACCACAATACCTGACAGAGCACCTCTCCTGATATTTATTTATTTATTTATTTCATATTTATACTGCCCAACAGCCAAGGCTCCCTGGGCAGTTTACAATTAAAAACAGAATATCCAAAAACAGAATAAGTTATAGTCCAAGGAAAGCTTGTCTAAAACTATATGTTTTAATCTTTGTAAACTGCCCAGAGAGCTTTGACTATGGGGCGGTATATAAATGTAGATGATGATGATGATGATGATGATGATGATTTTTCAGGAGGCATTTCAAAGGTGTTACATTTTCTGCCTCTTGAACCACACGAGGGAGGGATTTCCAGAGGGTGGGTGCCACTACAGAGAAGGCCCACCATCCAGGTACTATGAGACAATGTTCTGTTCATCTTGGAATGACAAGCATGACCTCCTCTGATTATTGTAAATGTCACCTGGGTGTATATAAGGCAAGGCGGTCTGCTAGGTATGCTGGTCCCAAGTTGTTTAGGGCTTTATAGAATAGTAACATATGAACCTACCTATACATTATAATCACCATCTGGGGTGCTCCTCCAAGTTCCTCCTCTGAAGGAGGTGTAGAGGGAAAGGGCCTTCTTGGTGGTGGCTTCCCAACTGTGGAATGCTCTCCCCAGAGAGGTCCACCTGGTGCCAACATTGCCATCTTTTTAGCACCACATTACGACTGCATACAATGGGGCTTGTTGGCATACGATTTGACGGCATACATATGGCCTTTTAATCTGAGTTGTTTTTATTAGGTCATGGTATTTCATTGCTATTGTTCTAGTTATTTCAAATTGTTTTAAATTTATATATGTTAAAAGTTTTATTATGCTGTATTTTAGGGCTCTAATTTTTTTTAACTGCCCAGAAAGCTTTGGCTATTGGGCAGTTTAGAAGCGTAATCAATGAATGTAGGTTGATTCATTAGGAATAGTTTTGGTATGTCTATGCAAACAGTTCTCTATCAGAGTTTCCCATGTGAGTTGCTTGCTGCACTCCCTGTCTCAGGCTTGAAGTGGCTAGTTTCTCTGTGAATTTGGGAGAGTTTTGATATGGGGGGACCACTTTTTGGGGGTGTCACTCACATTGTAGCATCATCAAAAGGGGGCTTAACTGTGCTACCCTGTTGGCACATGGGCATGGTTTACAGGTTAAGAGGACATGTCTGTCAAGTGGCTTTGAAAAGGCATTAGTATATAATAGCCGAGCAAGGCTGGAGAAGAGATCAACTTTCGACGCAAGGCCTGAAACCCCACTTGTTGGATTCTACCTGTTTTGGAAAATTGCTCTCTCGCTTGCTATTTGGACTCTGGATTTCTAAGCTCGGAGGATGGCAACAAGGGAGAAGGCCTTTTCAGTGGTGGTCCCCCAATTATGGAATGATCTCTCCGGCGAGGCTCGCCTGGTGCCAACATTGTTATCTTTTCGGTGCCAGGTCAAGACTTTCCTCTTCTCCCAGGCATTTAACACTGTATGTCGAGGGTTCTGTGGTTGTTGTTTGATCCAGAATAGTTGTTTTAAATGGATATTGTATTTATAATCTGTTTTATGCTTTTTACATTTTATATATCGGTTTTTTAATGTTCAATGTTTTTAATTTTTGTAAACCGCCCAGAGAGTTTTGGCTCTGGGGCGGTATATAAATGCAATGAATAATAATAATAATAATAATAATAATAATAATAATAATAATAAGGATTGTGCCATGGAAGGTACCGTGAGGCTTTTCATACACTTGAACTTGCATTTGCTGTGGTTCATGTGGCTGTGCCCAGACTCAGGTGGCAGTGAGCTGCTCTGGAGCTAGTGTTACATGCAAGGGAGTGTCCTGTGCCTGAGGCCTTCCCTTCCCTGTGATCATGCTTACTGTGGTCAGCTCAGAGTTCAGCAGACTGAGTTTTGAAGGTGCGTGATCTGTCTCTGCCCGGCTCAAGTTCTTTGAGCACTTCCCTTCCCTGGTCAGCTCAGCATTCGGCAGGATGGGAGTGACTATTGGATTTCTTCTCTGCCCGGCTCTGGTGGCGCAGAGCATAAGTGTTTCCCTCCCTGGGATTTTGTTTAGGCTTTGGCCATGTCCCCAGCAGTGCCAGCATACGCAGCATCTGGAGAAGCCCAAATCGGAGGGTGGCAAACCCAAACCCCCACCCCACCCCGCCCGAGTGCTTGCCTGAAGGATCGTATCAAGAATGGGGCCTAAAGCCTTCTGGACAATGTTCAGCTTTAAGTATGTTTGGAGAATGTAACCAGTATGCTTTTGACCATGTGATTTCCTCAATAAAAAGAAGTCTCACTGACGTGAGTGTCTCATGTCAGTTTGCCAGCATGTGTGAATGCCAGAGGGAACGGGCATGCTCACGACACATATGAGATCCAAAGCAGAAATGGATCTTTTTCAGGAAATGTTTGGAAGACCCGCCCTCCATTTGAATATCCATCAAACTTCGGTTCCCTCCTTCCAGCATGTGTCTTTGGATATCAGAGACCCAGGCTGAACTTGTCACATCCTGTGAGCTTCAGGCAGCAGTGGAGGCTTCTGAAATGCAATTGGCTGTGATGTGCATGCCTGAAACTACACATGAGCAGTAAGGCCAATGGCATCACAGAACCTCTGGAACTGCAACACTCCTTTCCAAGGACGTTCCATGTTTATGGCCAAACTCCACAAATGGTGGAATAGGGTGGCATCTCTAGTCAAGGCACCATATTCCACTATGGCATGAGCAGACCCTTGGTGTTTATGACAAAAGACAATAAGTACTGGCAATTCATATGTGCTGATGCACACCATTTTTCTGGTGAGATTGTCTTTGTGGCAGCTCCTCTGGCACATAGAATGTCTTGCAGGGAGCACATTTATGACCATTTCAGCCTAGACCTCATGGATAGGCCAGGCAATCTTAGCTCTGTGTTGCATGTCACTGACAGATCTCTCTCTGGCTAGGGTGCACTGACCAGTCTCAACTTCCCCTGTGTGGTCTAGGGCAGTGATCTACAACTGGTCCGGACCTGACACCCACCTCAGATTCCCAACCTGCAACATGGGACCCACTTTCACAATTGCCCTACAGGGCGGCAACAGCTTTGCTGTGACCCATTTGGACTGATCTCGTGACCCACTTTTGGGTTGTGACCTACCAGTAGAAGACCACTGGTCTAGGGACCACGCCCAACTCCTTAATACTGCTATTGCCCCAGTACCACATATAAATATGTCACATACCAGGGATTGGCAGAAGGTAGATCTCCAGGCGTTTGGACTTGAATTCCCAACGTTCCTGTCCATTGGCCATGCTGGCAGGGGCTTCTGGGAGTTGAAGTCCAAAAACAACTGGTTATGTACTTTCTACCCACCCCTTCCTTCTACCGAGAATACTAGTCTATCTAGCTCTGTACTGTCATCTCTGATTGGCAGCAGCAATTCTCCAATGGCAGAGGGTTTCTCAGCCACATGGCCTGAGACCCACTTTGCTGGAGAAGATGAGGATGGATCTTGGGACCTTCTGCATGTAAAGTGTATACTCTACTACTGGGTTATGCTCATTCCCAAGGAGGGGAGGGAGTGCACCAAATATGCGGTTGTAGTAGTAGTAGCAGCATCATATTCTTCGGATCTTGCACAATGCTTAGCACTCTTCAACAAAGCTCTCAATTAACTGATGCTCCAGGGCTATTTCTTGATGTGATATACCTGTGAGAATAAAAATAAAATTAAAATACTGGCTTTTGGTCATGCATTTAAGATCTACAGTCTTCCCAGTCGCTCTTTCAGATAGTTCTGCCCTAGAGAAGCACAGCCTTTCAAATTACTGACTGCCCGACTGCCAAGGCCTCACTTTGCTCTTATAACCAAGTGCTCTCATTATAGGGATATTTTAAGAGAAAGCTATCCGGCCAAAAATCCTTTTCTAAACCACTTCCTAGATAAATTTCTAGCATGAATGGATTGAAGGGCACTTTCATATCTACCAGGCTGGAGCCAAAAGTAGTTTGGGTTAGAGTGACCCAAGATACAAAACGATGTAATTGACAGATGGGGAGTCTTCATCTCACTAATCCCAATAGCCGTGGCTTTGTCAAGTCCATTTGGGGTCAATTCAGATCAGATGGCCAAAATCAGAGACGAGTCCTTTTGATGTCATCCTCCTCTTCCTCTCTTTAGATGTTTTTTTTTTCCTTTCTCCTCGACCCCTTCAAAGCACAGCATTTTCAGTTCTTGACATCTCGCAAGGGTGGGTCTTTAACTACGTTCATTTCACATGTACGACTAAAGAGCAGCAAGAGATGGCATCTTTCCCTGCTCTGAAGAGCGTTGAAAGCAGTGGCATTTAGTGCAAAGGCCACTGTTCTGATTCCAAGCCCTCCCACCAAGCTATGAGACAATAAAGAGGTCTGCTGTGCAATCCACAAAACCTTTCTTCAGTAAATAGACACCTTTTCACACCTGAAGGGCGTGTGAATGCTAGGAGCTATCCTCTAAGCTTAATTAGCCAAACAAAGCAAGGCAGTTGCTTATCAACTAAATGGACAGTTTCCTGACAGGCTTTTATTGGACTCCTCCTTCAGGGAGGCTCTTCAAGCTGCAACCTCTGCCATGCGGCTAGTCCGGTGGACCACCTTCCTTCTCCTTTCAACGCTGCCTACTTGACCCTACAATATCACACTAGAGTTGAATTAAGCTCCAGATCTTTAATTACTGACATCATCATCATCATCAATAATTGTTACGACAAGTAAGAATGGCAATGCAAGGTCATGATAACAGAAGAGGAGCCACTGATGAAAATGTGTCCTGGCCTTTTTCTATACTTCTGCTTGGTTATTTGGAATTGCCTGGAATTGCCCCAAATTAGGATTCAGTGATTCATGTGCTTGCATTCTCTTGACGTCCTTCCTGAACGCAGCTCCAAATGGTTTGGGAGTGACCCAAAAGAAAGCTCTTTCCCGTGGGCCTCTGCATCATCTCGAGTGCTTTGAAAAGTGGAAAGATGATTTAGGATGCAATCCTGTGGATTAGGTGCCTTTCAACAAATATTTTATTCACAAATATAACAACAACAACAACAACAACAACAAACAGACAAACAACAACAGAGAGAAGAAAAGAAAAAGGGGGGAAGGATTTAACACTTCCATTTCAAATATATACATTAATATAACCAGACCATATCCCTAAATAAGCATCCATATGAAATTGACTGTTGTAGAAGATATGTTCAAACATAGCAAGAGCAGTAAGATCTTCAGTCCACTGAATGATAGGTGATGGGTATCCTTCCAAACTTAAGTATAAGTCTCTGCAACTATAAGAGCTCTCAGCATCCACTTTTGCGGTCCATCTGTTCATCCCCATATCACAAGGATGTAGTTTAAAAGCGTGCTATTTTTATAGATTTCTGAAGAACAAATGTATGTGAGTGTAATGTTTTACTGATTATTGCTATTTATCTATGATGTAAGTGCTGTTTAGACTTCAAATGGTAAGGATGGTAAGTGAATAGTAAGTGCTGTTGGGAGGGAGAGTGAGTGAATGGAATGTTGGAGTGAATGCTGATTGGCTGTTGGATTCAAGTGTTTGAATGACAGTTAGCAGTTAGTAGTTAGAAGCAGTTGAGAGTTGTGTGTGGAGAGTTGACAGAGTGAGAGAGAGTCTGGTTTGTCTGCTGAAGGGGTTCAGATCAAAATAGGATCAACATTTTATTGTTTTGGGAAAAGACGGAATTTGACTAGTGGGTAGAGTAGGCAAGGGTACAGGATATATACTGTATTGTAATAAACAAGTATTGCAACAAATGAAACCACAAAATTGGTAAACTGCAGGAACTTACTTCTTGTTAAATAAAAGTTATTTTGTTTTATAAACTGGATTGGATTCTTAAAGTACCTGAGATAAGGTACTAAGATATATGGTTGCAGTGGTGAAATAAAAGGGTGAAAAGAGTGGAGTACAGAGTGCTGGGCTGGTTGCTGTGGGGCCATGAAGAGTCAGTGACTTAGTCCATGGTTGGGATCTTTTAATATAGAAAGCTAAAAAGGAGATGCAAAGGGAGGTCGTGACAGTGAGCAATGACTTCCAACCAAGAAGAAGCCACAACAGCTCATGGCCACATCATATGCCTTAGTTATCTTCATTACATCACCAGCACCTGACAGAGCAGGCCAGCTTCTTCTTGACAAGCCTCTAGGAATTAGATACCCAAACAATGGAAACCTCCAAAATCAGAGGCTTCCAAGTATCTTATGCCCTACAGGGGTCTTGCCAGCAGGATGGAAGAAGTAACAGGCTGGTTTGCTTCTCTGTCCTCCTTTGCTGGACTTTTCATTCAGTGGTCCTTGGAGTTCATCTAGCTGATGCACACTACCAGGGACAGTGATGGTGATAGTGGCTGAGGGGCCTTTCAATCCTGGAGATCCACAGCTTCCTGAGGTCAGAGTTCATATGTCAGGAGGGACAAGGGTTTCCTTCTTAACAGCTTTGGAGAGGGAAACTCCCAACATCCTCTGGACCCATGGATTGCACTGTTCTAAAATGTTCACAGCAATGCATTTCAGGAGGTCTGTTTGACTCACCTTTGCATCTGCTAGGGTTCTCGTCAAAACACATGATGGAGTTGCCTTCTGCCAACTGGAACATTGGTCCACTGAGTGTAGGATTGTCCCCTTTGACTGGTAGCTGCTCTCCAAGGTGGCTTAGACAGAAGGGGACATCCCCAGCTCATCAAAACCCACAGCTAGGCAGAACTGACAATATGAAGGCTGCGCAGGAATCACTGAAATCATTTGAGGTCAAATTCAAACCAATCTGTTTGCAGACAGCAAAAGAATGACTAAAATTGTCTCTCTCCACCACCCACCAAAAATAATAGGTTTCAGCAGCATTAAAACACTAGGAATTTTAGAACTGACACTGTACTGAGAAATAATGGGCAACATTTCAAATAGTAGTACATCCCTTCAGTTTAGTGTGTGGCATCTGCCTATTACCACTCGCGCATGTTAATTACAGTGGAAGGAACAGGGGCAATGATTAATAATAACGATAATGATAAAAATATCATGGGGAGGAATATAATCTAGTAAATGGGAGTCCTTGCCCTATGAAGAATGTTCAGGATACATTTTTTTTAATTCTGTGTCATTGCAGCTCACGCTAGAGTACATTTTGAACTGAGCCAATGGGGGGCATACAGATTCCCCCAAAGTCAAGTCCCTCATTAGGATTTGCTTGATGGTCCAGGGCATGGGGGAGGGGAATTCCCTTGCTTCACATTTCAGTGAATGCACTTTTCAACCAACATGCGAACAGAAAACTCAGTTGTCCTTCAAAATTTGCACTTCTCCTGATTTTGCTTTGTAGTCCTCCAATCAAAAAAAATGTGCACAAAAATGTATGTACTAGAGCAACAGAGTGAAAACAAAAATGTATAATGAAAATTGCTTGGACAAAATGTGTATATTGGGCAAAGTTGCATACGAAAATGCATCCGAATTTCCACTGGAACAAAAATGAAATAAAATTAAACTTGGGATGAACCAAATTTAAGATTGGGGAAATGAGAAACTGAGGGAAAATGTAATTGACAGGTTCATCCATCCATATTCCAGACCATCCCTGAAAAAAGGCTACATATTAAATTTAATACCCACTTATTTTTAATTAGATGTACATTGAGGTTGAAAAGCCCCAGAAAGTTGGCCCAAAGGATGCCGTTGAGAACACCAAGACCAACAACCAATGGAGACTGGGAGGCTCCAATGTCAGTGGGGTGGTTTCAGTCAGAACCAGTCAGAACTCAGAAGGAGCCTTGGATAACTCCTTTAGAGTCCTGACTGGTTCTGACAGAAACCCAGAGCGGATTCACTGCCCCAGTGACATCAGATCCACAGACTCCCCTGCCAATAACTGCTGTCCTGGTTTTGTTTTGAAAAATCCATTAGCAATCTTAAGGCTGTGGGAGACCTTTTAACTGATGATGCTAAGGAGTCCTTCTGCATGTGAAGCATGTGCTTCAACACTCAGCTGTGTTCTCAGCCCTAACTTATCTAACATTTGTAAAATTACGATGAGGTTAAACAGCTTTTCATTTTTATTTTGTGTGTGGGGGGGGTTGTTTCATGGGTCAAAATGCAAATATAGATTTGCTAGGTGGAGAGTTGCAGAAGATAAAGGAATGAAAGAAAAAAGGAGAAAGCAATGAAAAGAATGTTCTCCTTCCCATAGCACAGCTATATATATGTGTGTGTGTGTGTGTAGATGTATATATTAGATTCATTAAAAAAATTGTCTGCCTTTAAACAAAGGGATTCTCCCCCCTCCCAACACCACCTGATGTAAGATCACATCACTATGATAACACTACAGCCATCTTTACAAACATACAAAAATGTTTCAAGTTTTTTGATATGGAGGTTCTGTGAGTTTAACCTTCTCCAGGATCCTTGCAGGTTTCTTGTATTTAATGCATGTTTTATCTGAAGCCTACGGAGGTAGTAAAATATTAGAAGACAGACACACTTTCTGAGAAGTACCTTTCTAGTAGCCTGAAGGTATATCCTTGATGTCAGGCAACAAAGTTATTCTCTGTAATCCTCTTGATGTTGTATAAATGGGGGAAAGAGAAAGAAGGAGGGAGGGGGGAGGGGGGGAGGGTGTTAACATCATGTGAACTTTGGGCAAACCACTGTCACAAAAGCACCATCAAAAAACCAAACACCTTGTTTAAATTAACCACACACACACTCTCAATGCATACACAAAATAAAATTGCTGCAAATTAGCTCAATTTCCTTGAGGGGGGGGGCATACAAAACAAAACCCACCGCAGCCTCAGGAGGACAGAGAAAGGAGAGATACATTGAAGCTGTCATTTCACAGTGGCCATCTTTTAACAGCATCCTTTCTTCAACATTTTAAAAACTAAAAGAGAAGGGGAGAGGAGGTGGGGGGAGAGAAAGGGAGGGAGGGAGACAGCCCTCTTCCTATTGTTATGTTCCTATTCAACCTCCATTCGGAGTCATTCACTCTGCATTAATTACTGCTTTCTTCGATTCGCCAGGAAGCTTCCAAACATGTCTCTGTTTTCAAAGAGGCACGCTTCCTGAGCCTCCGCTTTTTATATGTAGAACCTGATGAATCCCTCTTCCCCCTGCACACAGCCTGTATTCCAATTCCTCTTGTTTTTGCATACTGTAACTGTTCATAAAAGGGAGAGAAGGGGCGAGGGAGAGGGCAACCCCCCCCCCCACAAAACCCCAATTTCATGCCTCTGCAAGAGTTGTTTGCATCTCTTTCATTCTGTCTTCCAGCTGTGACGGGCAGAAGAAGTTTCTTTAGCAGGTGTCTTGTCTGCTGTCCCTGTGGTAATTTTTTAACTTTCCTTCACTTTCTTTTATGTCTGCCACATTTCACAAGGATCACCCACCCACGCACGCTCACACACCACCTACTACCAGCACATTCTGCTGGATTCCTTTCTTTCCGCACACACATCGACTGCTACCTGTTCTACTCTTCATTTTCCCTGTTCTTAAAATAAAATTAAACAAAATCTGGATTTTCTTTATGCTGTCATTCCGCGCCACGGTACTGCCAGATTATGGGAGCAGGAATGAAGGAAAGCACACAGAGATCCTTTCGCATCAAATATGTGGCGGTGTATCTCAACCCTTATGCACAGTTTGATATTTGATATTTAATAATAATAATAATAATAATATAATTTATTTCTTACCCGCCTCTCCGTTTGGATCGAGGCGGGGAACAACAATATAATAAAATACATAAAACTGATTAAAACATGACACACATTATTAAAACTTCATTAAAACATCCTAAAACATCCTAAAAACATCCTAAAAACATTCTATTTGATATACTCCCAATTCTCTGACTTCTGCTATACTTTATTTATTGCAGTTATATATTGGTTCTTCTTTGAGACAGGCATTTGGCAATATCTGAGGAGCCTGGGTTTGTTTTTTTGTTTTTGTAGCTTTTGGGGTTGTTGTAGCGGTTTTAAACGTATGTGTGTATTGTGTGTATGTTGTGTGTTTTTGCTGTTTTAATTTTTGTATATTGTTTTTAACTGTTTTAATCCTATGTAAACCGCCCAGAGAGCTTCGGCTACGGGGCTATGGGGCAGTATACAAATGTAATAAATAAATAATAAATAAAATAAATAAACTCAAAGTGGCTTGCAAGGAGCTGTCAATGGGCTCCAATCTAGCCACGGATCGCAACCAGTGCCCCCATTCAGGGCCAGCCCAAAGCGTTTCGCGGTCTGAGGTGAAAGACAAAATGGTGCCCTCCCTCAGTCCACATACCAGACTATTGCAGGATCTACACTACCGCTTTATGACAGCTTATAATGGTTTCGACAACTGTTCAGACCCGGGACACATTCCATATACTATTCTTCAAATCGTTTCGAAAGTGTTATATCTTGCTTGGTGTAGATCTGACCCTGGTAGCCCATACCTGACTTCAACATCGGCAACAGGATAGTGTCCTCCAATGCACAATAACTGAAGCTCTCTGGGCGGGTCACAACAATGAAAACCATAAAACAGGAGACAATCCAATGCAATATAAAAATGGAAAAATTGAAAACGGCAGTATAAAAAAATAATAGCCAAATAGAACCTAGCTGTGGTACAAATGATTTAAAATACAATGCCAGGTTGAACAACAGCACCTGAAAAAATAAAAAGGTCTTCAGAGCACAATGTAGGTGCTAGATGAGCTTATTTCACACCTGGGGTGCCTTGGCACAAAAGGCCCTCTTCTTGGTAGCTACCCACCTCACCTCTGTTGGCAGGGGCTCCTGGAGAAGGACCACTGAAAATGACCTCAGAGTCCAGGGAGGCATATATGGGAGGAGACGACCCTTCAGGTAACCTGGCCCCACACTGTTAAGGGATTTGAATGTTAATGCCACCACTTTGCCTAGTTGTCTTGAGAGAAGACAACTAGGCAAGACAGACAGACACTCTGGGCCAACAACAAGCAAGCATTGCCGTGCCGGTTCAGGAGTCGGGAAATAGCCTGGGAGGGGCTCAGGAAAAATGGCTGGGCTGAAGCACCACCACCTCTGCCCATCAGCATCTGCTGCCTAAGGCAGCCTCCTCACTCTGTCGAATGGCAGGGTTGGCCTTGCAAAGCTCCATTCCATCCAATAGACTAGCCTTTCCCAACATAGCTGGCGGGGGGATTCTGGGAGTTGTAGTCCAACACACCTGGAATGCTGCAGGTTGAGAAAGGATGCACTAGGCTCTGGAACAGTCCGCCAATGGGTAGATACAGGCATCCATTTCACCAGCCCTTGAACTGTACATTGCGATACCTAAATGGCCTTATTTGCATCAGTTAAGTTTTTTATGGCAGCAGGTTCAGGGGGAACTCACATTCTATGTTTTTTGAGGAGACACTGTTTTGTTAGTCTTCAAAATATGTCCAAATCTGGGACTTTATCAAGGGAAAATGATTATATTATGCACAGATAATTTTCTATAGCAAAACCTCTATGCAGGGAGAAATTACTAGAAGGATTGAAATATATAATATGTCTAAATACAAAAGAAGAAATAAAAATCAGTCTGAAGATTTTATACTAGGCTGGGTTTTTTAAAAAAAAAAACTAGATTAAATAAGTCTCCTGATATTGATAACTCATCTCCTTCCAATGTAACTTGCTAAATGGTTTCTCTAATGGTTTAAACACTCATTTACAAAAACGAAGTTCATCCATGAAATGTTCATAAAATTGGGTCAATCATTTTAGAATAAAGGGTAAAAATGGAGTTTGCTCTTGTGTCAATTATTTTCTGAAGCTTTTTTTGAAAGCTAAATATAAACCTATGTATAGCCTAAGAGATAAAAGGGCACAGTTATTATGGTTTAAAGCTACCCCCATTCTTGATGGCATTGCAGCTGAGTCCTTTTGAATAATCACAGCTTTTCACAGAAAAGGAGCCCTTTCCCATGTAAGTCATCCTAGCCTCCTCCATTTTCAAAGTGGTCTGATTTGCTGCAAATTACACAGGTGGTTCTAGACAGTTTCTGACACACTTTAATAATGTTCAAAATTGTGCAAATATTAAATGACATTGCCATTGCAAGGGATGTTCAGTGCACCTTGAGAATAATCCACCTCTCATGTAAACTGATTGCAGAAAGAGTCATGGCAAGGGAAAGCGTATTTTCAAGAAATGCATTTTCCCCTGCTAAATTCAAATACAAAACAAAAAAAACAAACAGGACATGATTTAGCCACCTTTCGAAGATACGCTATCTCTTCTGCATGGGTTGCTCCATGCAGGATTTTCCTACCACCTAATCCTTCCCTCCATTTGCAACCCTTCCATAAACCAAGCCCTGCTCACGTGGGACTTGCACATCAACAACATCTATTCCTTCCTCAATCCTCAGCCATATTATGAAGATACTCAGATGCATTATTGAAGGAAACAGATTTATGTGCCTGCCTGTCCAGTTGTTGGCTGTGGTCATCAAGAGATACCTTCCTGACACTCACCAGGGTTTGGGAGAACTGGTCCATGATGGACCAGAACAGGGCCTTTACTAACATAGTGTGCACTCTCTGGAACGCCCTATCACTAAAAATTAGGCAGGCACCGACCCGTCTGGGTTTTTCAATGCCTACGGAAAGCATACTTTTCCCAACAAGCATGGCAAGGGAGGTAATCTTGCTTCTTTATGCAATATTTAGATGTTCTTAGATGGTATCTTTGTACATCACTTAGAAAATTCTTTTAATGTAAGCTATTCATGAATATTTTAAAATAAATAATCAGTTTATTATGGACCCAAGTCATAAAGACATAAGAAGAGCTCTTCTGGATCAGACCTGAGCTCCATCTAGCCCACCTCCTGCTGCAGGTGAGGCAGCCCTATTCTTCTAGGATGTGCATAAGCAAAGCATGGACAATAGTCCTCTCCAATTGCTTTATATTATTTGTATAATTTTATCTATATGCTGCCCTCAGTGATATAGGGCAGGCTACAAATGTTTTAATAAATAAATTAATAAATATCCCTGGTATTTCGAGGTAGACTGTCTTTGGCCATGGAAGTTCTACATTGGCTGTTATGGTTACCAGGGCCAACATTGGCACTCAGCTTCCTTGGGCAGCCACCGAATGCCCATGGCTGCAACCACTACCACTTCTGGGCCTGCCCACCTACTTGCTCCTGTATGGTTGGATTTTACTTTGGGGCAGGAGGCAGCGGTGAGCTGCCTGCAATTTTAAATTTCCCACAGTGCCCCAGAGTAATGCAATATCAAGAGTGATGATGCATTGTGGGAAATTTTAATTGGCGAAGTCATGGCTGAGGGGAAGCCAACCCTATAACAAAAAAGTTCTCACAGTGGCATATGCAATAAAATGGGTTAAAAACAGCTAAAATAATAAAAAAATCTAAAATATCTAATTCTTGCTAAGTCTGCCACTAAATATATATATATTAAGCATCATCCCCTCTCTTGCCCCATTTGTTGTCCTGTATATGAGCTCCATCGCACCAGCAATTTAGTGCACTCTCACCAGGCCTAGTGTGTAGATTTGCAGCATGGTACTCACATGACGCCACGCCTGTCCTGCTGACAGCTCGCCTCTTCCCCAGCCTTTTTTTGTTTTTTCCTAGAATGCCTAAAGTCTGGATTGTTTTCCCTAGGTGCATTTAATGTGCCCTAAGCCTCCGTGTAGTTTTAAAGGAACTGGGGGCTTGAATGGATTGCATCAGGTCCTGGCAGGGGAAAACGATCTCTCCCAGCAGCCGGCTCCAAGCCTCAATATAAATCCCAAACCTTGCATCCCAGGCTCAAAAGCCTTTTTTTAAATCATACAACACCTGAACTTCTGCAGAGACAGGATTGTACTCCCTCGATGCCCCCAAAGAGCCAGACCAAAGGGTCATTCCACTTTTGCCTGGCAGAAAGTCAGTCTGGTTGAAGTATTCATCTGACAGGACCAGACTGGAGGGAGAATGAGAAGGGGAGGGGCGGAGTGGAGTGGAAGAGCAAATGAGCGAAGGAGTGAAAGAGCAGCTATACTGGTGAAAGGGTTCATAAGCTTGACCCGCTTTTACCTCAGAAGTAAAAAAATCACGGAGGCAAACCGGGGGGGGGGGGGTTAGGTGTGATGGAGGTCTATATGAGAGGGAGGCTCAGAAAAGGCAGCCAGGATACCAGTTGGCTCGTGTGCAGTGCTGATTTGCTTTTCCAAAAATATAACCCCAACTGATTTCATTCATATAGCCTTACAAAAAAAGAAGAAGAAAGTGCTCCCCACCTTTTTTTTTTTTTTTTTAGGATAACTGATCTGAAGGCTGATTCCTCCTGTTATTTCCATATTTAAAAAAATAAATAAAACATCTATTTAAAATAATTGTTACTTTAAAAAAAAACGAGTTGAAAACTGGGAACTTACATTCATCTTTACATGCCCAAAGTATAAAGCCGGAATATTCAAAGGGAAAGAATAAAGATGAACTGCTGCCCTGGCTTTTATTCTTGCCAGTTCTGAATCTATAAGCCACAGTGCTGACGATACTTTATTTGCTGGCTAAGCTTAAAGGACATGAGAAAGCCGACTGATGTCAGAACGATTTCAGTCGCTGATTCAAGTTATGGTTGTGCCGCGAGTGTTTGCGGGACTAAAACTTTTGCATGCCTGCTGCCCGGAGATCCAGTGTGGTCCATTGAAGAGAAAACCAGAGCAGGGCTTGGTCTGAGCCAGTTCCCACATTCTGTCACACTGTAGGAATGGAAGGCAGGGTGGGGCTATGCAGATGAATGGGTGGGGCTATGCAAATAGAAGCAGGGTTCCCATTAATTTCTATGGGACAATGTAAACAAGCTCCAGTCTAGAGCAAGACTGAGAGGATGTGAAACCTGACCAACTCTGGGTGCTGGGATTCTCAAGTGCAAAAGGTGGGTTGCTGTTGTTTTTTATCATACCTGAATCCCACTAGGCCACAATATTTACTTCCAGCTATATAACATAAATATTTATTATTCATTACATTTTTATCACAGGCTTCCTCCACAGATTTCAGGGCACCATCTTAGTGTGTGTGTGTGTGTGTGTGTGTGTGTGTGTGGAGAGAGAGAGAGAAACATTTCTCTATCTACTTGGTTGTGCATACCCTTAGTAGCCCTTACTTACCCATTTCCCAAACTTAATAGCCCCCAACTGTGTAACTTTCCTGGTAAGGGAGTTGTTCCATCCACTTGATCATTTTGATTGTGCTTAACTGCATATTTCCAGCTCTACGAGATCCTTTTGGGGGTGCGGTGACCAGAACTGTACACAATATTCCAAGCATGGTCACATCATAGATTTGAACAAAGGCATGGTCATATTGGCAGTTCTATGTTGTGAAAGGGTGCCTGGCCAATACACACATAAGCAGAGTAATAAACAATGGCCTAAAAAAAACCCCAAACATAGCAGGTGTATTCTCT
Organism: Anniella stebbinsi; assembly: GCA_029215795.1. Lineage (NCBI taxonomy): Eukaryota > Metazoa > Chordata > Lepidosauria > Squamata > Anniellidae > Anniella > Anniella stebbinsi. Next base: position 356,066,023 of record JARDYH010000002.1, on the reverse strand, counting down.
CTCTCTCTCTCTCTCTCTCTCTCTCTCTCTCTCTCTCCCCTGCATTACAAGCAGCACCTGCCAAAATTCCCTCTTTGAAACTTCTCTTAAAGATACAGGAGCTTTGTTCTGCTTTGCCTCTGGCCAGCATACAGACCACACCCACGACGGCAGGGAGATATCCAGGTGACCAAGCTTGCTGGTTACACCAAATTATTTAGGGTGTTTAGCAGTGGAGGCTGGTGGCTCTGATGTCAAGTGGGGCAGTGAATCCGTTCCAGGTTTCGGCCACAACTCTAAATGAGCTATCCAAGGTACAGAGCAGATTGACTACCACACTGGCATCAAAGCCATCAGCCTCCACTGGTATTTAGCACTCAACGTGTTAGCAAAAAGCTCCCAAAGGATTTCTCCAACCTGGGGGAATGGGCATTAAAATGGCAAATAAGTTCAACGTCAGCAAGTGTACAGTGATCCGTATTAGGGTAAAAAATATATATATTCTAACCACACGTATGTTTATAGGGTCTGAGGTGGCAGTGACTGACTAGGACAGGAATGTCAGCATTGTGGTATAGAACTTGATTTTTTAAAAAAAATCTGGCCTGCTGTGCAGTTGCTGTGAAAACAGCAATTTCCATTTTGAAACCATTAGGTAGGCTGACTATATGAAAAGGAGGACAGGGCTCATGTAACTTTAACAGTTGTGGAGAAAAGGGAATTTCAGCCAGGGTCATTTGTATGCAATTAGTTCCTGGTGAAATTCTCTCTTCATCACAACAGTTAAAGTTGCAGGCACTATACTAGAGTGAACAGATACAAAAGAAGGCAGGGCCCCTGCAACTTTAACTGTTGTGATGAAGAGGGAATTTCACCAGGGACTAACTGCATACAAATGACCCTGGCTGAAATTCCCTTTTCTCCACAACTGTTAAAGTTACATGAGCCCTGTCCTCCTTTTCATATAGTCAGCCTACATTAGGAAAGGAATGGAAAATGATACGGCCAATCTGGTGCAACCACATTGCAAATACTATCCACAGATGTGGTCACTGCACCACCAAAGGGGACATCAGCATCGGCCTGGAAAAGGTGGCATGTTGATGCAGGCGTTCCAAATCCACGCCCCAGCAATCTTTGGTAGAAACAAGTGGACTATCAGCGATAGGGGCAGGAATATACTTGTGCTAGCAGAATGCCAACTGTTGGGCCTGGCCCTACTATTAGGTAGAGTGAGGCAGCCACCTCATGGTGTGAGTGCTGGGAAGGTGGCAAGGTGATGGAGGACAGTGTTGCATGTGCCACGCAGACTGCTCTGCACCCCTTCAACCACCCTGCTGCCCCCAGATGCAGTGGAGGAGGATGCCTCACTGCCAAGGTTGAAGTAAGATTCAGTTACCAGTAGGGTGAACATATGGAAAAGGGGACAGGGCTTCTGTATCGTTAACAGTTGCATAGAAAAGGGAATTTCAGCAGGTGTCATTTAGGGTGACCATATGAAAAAGAGGACAAGGCACCTGTATCTTTAACGGTTGTTTTGAAAGGCGAATTTCAGCAGGTGTCAATTGTATGCATGCAGCACCTGGTGAAATTCCCTCTTCATCACAACAGATAAAGCTGCAGGATCCAGAGGGCAGGGCTCCTGCAGCTTGAACTATTGTGATGAAGAGGGAATTAAACCAGGTGCTGCACACATACAAATGACACCTGCTGAAATTCCCTTTTCTATGCAACTGTTAAAGATACAGGAGCCCTGTCCTCCTTTCCATATGGTCATCCTAGGTAACAATGTTCAGAGATGTGAAGTAGATGTGAGATCTTTGAACTAATGGGATTCAAGCTGGGGGCCTATATGCAAAGCATGGTCTCTCACTAAGCTATGGCCTTTTACAAAGTACTCTAGGGCTCAAACATTAAAGTGCCTTTAATTTTGGCACTTTGAGCAGGAGCTATTTCAACATGTCAGCTTTGTTTTATTTATTTATTTATCATTATTTATTTATTTATTTATTTATATAGGACCATCAATGTACATGGTCTACCATGTGCATTGTACATGGTACAATCTTCTTTCTTTTTTTCTTTTTTTTTTGAGATTATATATATATATATATATATATATATATTCCATAGCAATTAATATATATGAAATGCACTCATAATACAACTTTCTAGCAATTCTGCATAAATTTCAATAAAGGTAGACCAGATATCCAAATAAGTATCCATTTGAAGGTGGTGGCTATATGACACCCGTTCTAATGCTGAAAGCGTTATAAGATCCTCTGTGCATTGCATTATAGGAGGTGACTGATTTTCAGTCTGTGAGCTGAAAACAGGGCATGGAGAATCCACTTGCACTAGGAGGAAAGGAGGACAGGGCTCCTGTATCTTTAACAGTTGTATTGAAAGGGGAATTTCAGCAGGTGTCATTTGTATGCATGCAGCACCTGGTGAAATTCCCTCTTCATCACAACAGTTAAAGCTGCAGGAGCTGTACTAGAGTGACCAGATACAAAGGCAAAGGCGTTTCCTTGGAGCAAAATTGCCTTAACCTATATATATATATATATATTCACAAATGAATATTAGCCTCTTCAGAGCTGATCCACTGTCGTTTCGAATGAGCCGACTGAACCACTAGACGCATTTCTTTTGTTCTGCATATGCACAGGGTGGAGTTTGAAGCTTCTCCACAGAATAATGCAATTGCCCGCTTCCACTTTACCACTGATAGCTATTAATCATCCTTTTAAGCGCTGGACAAAAGGTATTTGACATCCGACCTTATAACCTCTTGCTGCAGCACTTCGCATTCTCTCAGCATGAAACCTCGGTGGTCTTTCGGCATCGCACTTGCCTGCGACTTCCTCTCTGCCTTTCCTGTTTGTTTTGCAGGTGGTCATTATTTTATGCCATCGTTGCATATGCGAGACCACCAAGTTGGGGAATGGGGAAAATGGTGATGCCAAATCACAACTGCAAAGGGTTCAGCTAGAGAGTAATATCGTCATCGCTTCTGTTCACATCAACCAGGTGGCCCAGCTTTTGCTGTCTATCAGAACAGGCTGGCCAGTTGCGGACAACACGATAATCAACAGAGGGGGGAAGAGCCAACAATCAGCGGTGTCGCTTATCATGTCGTGTGGAGGGCAACACACACACAACGCACACACAACTGATGGTACGCTGTTTGGGGCACTTAAACAACGGAGAGAAACAACGGGGTTGCGCGTTGTTTATCCCGAACTCTGTTGTTCAAAGTGTCATGTGGAGGGAACCCCCCTCTCTCCGTGCACTATTCCGTTTGGGCATAGAGTTCTGCCGGCTGGAGCAGCCGTAAAACCCCGGCTGCTCCTATACAGCCGGCAGAACTTGCAGTGCATGCTGGGATATGGCCAGAGGACTGAGGGAGGTGGGAGGGAGCAGACGCTGCAGCCCAGACGGATGCCGGGACTTTCAGCTGCGCGACGGGGGAGTGTCATCCGAAACCAGCTGCTGTCTTTCCAGTCTGCTGAATGAGAGTTCTGTGTAGCTCAAAAAGCCTGCTTATTCCTATACACAGAGGCCATCCTACTTTGCACACCTGGTGCCTTTTAACTTTGAAGACTGGATGTGCTGTTTGCATCCACAGGCTGCCTCATTACCTGAGCCTTCACTTGGAAGGGTTTCCCTCCAGCCCCGAGATTAGTGATGGGAGTATAGAATGCAATTGAGGCAGCTTTTAACCTATAAAGCCTTACACCGCTCAGGACTGCAGTACCTGATGGAGTACTTCTCCCAACCTAAACCTACCCAGACATTTTGAAAAACATGAGAGGCTTTCTCTGAGTGCGCCTCCAAGGGAAGCTCAGAAAGCAGCAACAAGGGAGAGGGACTTCTCAGTAGTGGCCCCTCCAATTATGGAATGCTTGCCCTCTTTGGGGGATGGTTTTAGTTCCTGACGGTTTGGTTTTGCATTCTATATTGTATTGGTAGGTGCTTATTGAGGTTTTATGCTGTGCTATGCTGGCTTTCAATTATATATCGTGCTTTTCATTCTTTTATTGTTATGTTTTTAACTAACGTACAATGTCTAGAACACTAGCTTTATGAGAAGTTTAATAAATACATTATTTATAATTTTTACTATTTGTTAGTAATAGAAGCAGCTGTTGTTGTTGTTGTTGTTATCTTCTGTCATTGTTGTTATTATATTTACCACTTGAGAGAGGGACCAGGTTAGTTCAGGTTGTCCAAAAGCAACAGCAGCAAATCTAGAAGCCTACATGACAAGTTAACAAACTACTGAGAAACACAACCACTCTCCTGGTGTTATTCCTGTCAAAAGACATTGGCTCAGTTTGGACAACATATTAAGCAACGGAGGGGTAAATAACGTACTGACCGTGCGTTAGGCAGGAGGAGCTCCACAGACGACACACTGCAGCCGGTGCTGCTCGGAACCGGCAAACACCCTGGCTGCAAGGAACTTGCGGCGGCCATTTTGGTTGCAGCCTCTCCTCCGTGTGTCCCCCAGCCATATCCCAGCATGCAGCTGGTGAGTTCTGCCAGCTGCATAGAGGTGGCTGGGGTTTTTTGGCTGCTCTAGGCAGCAGAACTCTATTCCGAAATGGAATAGTTCACGGAGAGGGGGGGGCAGAATTCAGACGACACTTTAAACAACGGGGCTTCGGGCTAAGCAACATGCAAGCCCGTTGTTTCGCTCTGTTGTTTAAAGTGCCTGATTAACGTACTGTCAGTTGCGTGTGCGTTGTGTGCTGCCCTCCAGATTACACAATAAGCAACACAACTGATTATTGTTCCCCCCCTCCTCCGTTGCTTAACGTGTCGTCCGAACTGAACCATTGTGTAGCTATTCCATCTTTTCCTTCTGAACAGATTTTTTTTCCAGTTTTTAAAAAAATAATAGAAGAAGCGTTGAAAAATCATGGGAGGCTTACAAAGCACTTCTGAATTAAATCCTTGAAACCAGAAATGTTGCCAAATTCTGCCCCAAACAGAATGGAGGTCGGGGTGGGCAGGGGGAAGAGATGTGTGTTTGTGGAAGCTGAAGAAGGGTTTTCAAGAGAGCCATGAATTGAGGAAAGAAGAATCTCCAAAATTCATTACAGCTTTTGGCCGGATCGGTTGGCTTTCTTGGGCCCCCTCCACAAGGATGCGCTTTTGCGCCCGGTTCGGCGATTATGCGCATTATCGCGGAGGCGCATTTACTCCTAATCCCTCTGCACGAGAGGCGGCGAAGCGCATTAATTGATGTCCAAAAAGCGCTTTACAAGAAGTTAATGTGCATAATCGCTTGTTCACACGGCGAAAATGCGCTTTAACGGCCGGAGCAAAATAAAAGTCGCTATTTAACGCGCATTCGATAATGCGCATAATCCGGGAGATAACGCGCCTCTACGCCCGTTTTGCGCTCCGCTGGTGTGGAGGTAAAATTTATAATGAGCCTTCAAAGAGCATTAAACCTCTCTTGTGGAGGTAGCCTTGGATACTACCTTCAGAATGCTGCAAAACGGCGTCCTACTTAGCATTAATTGGGAGACCTCATTGGAACCCTATTGTTCCTATGTACAGAGCAATCGGGGATGCTGTTACACCTGTGCAATAGCAGTGCAGAGGTGCAACACCATGTTGCCCCCACCCTTCCCTGGATGACCCTGTGGGACCACCACCTGCACTGCCAAGGCCTCCATGTGCTGGCACCAGAAGTACAGAGAGGCCTCTATGTACCAGAGCATTCACTATTCTCCTGATGAGCTCCTTAGTTCCAGGCTGATAGGGTCCCAGAAATCAGTTGGAAACCAACCATCAAATTTAGATTTATCCTGTCCATTAGATTTGCCCATCTTGACTGGAAAGCAATCCTGCTTTAAACTGATTCATTCAGAATGACTTGGCTGTATTTTTAGCCTTGGCTAATTAATGACGCTTTTTCTCCATCCAGTCCCCACTTTCCATGTCTTGCTTCTCTCCTTCCTGTTAGCGACCGAACTCTTCACATGATGGACCCCACGTGGAACTTTCAAAATGCCTCTTTTCCTTCCTTGCTGACCCCGATAATTTGAGTCAGAACCGTCCCTTTCAAAATGCCTCCACACTGTGCAAATAGTTTAGTCTTGGGATGAAAGAAGGACACATAAATAAATGACATTTTCGTGTTGTGGTCAGAATTCTAAATATGTTTTGGAGACGGATGAAAAGTAAACATTCATCTCATGCTAATTGCAACTGATTAAATAATGGCGAGCAGCAGCAGAACCCACAAGATTGACTGTCTTAATTGTGCACTTCTTTCCAGTTGTTAACTAGTTACCTGTTCTTCAAACAGATCTTTCATGATGTTAAATAGGGGTGTTCCCCCCGCCACCCAGGAATGAATTCTGTGTGCTGAATTAAGTGTAGCAAACAGCAGGATGAGCAATGTAGGGGAGGGGGGAGCCTGATAATTTATCACAAGCTATGGTCAAGATATGGGGATGCTACTGCCCACTGTCCCATGGTCTAGGCTACATCCAAATCGAATTTGCACATAAACGTTAGGGGTGTGCGAAGCAGGTCTGTTCCGCTCCGAAATTCGAAGTGGAGTTCCGTAGAGCGGCTTCTCCGCTCAACGGCTTCTCCGCTTCGGTTTTCAGAGTGGCTCCCTTGCTCCGCTTCGTCAGATTATCCATCAAAGAATCACTCCGTTTTCGGATAACCACTCTATTATAGACTATGGAAATTAACCTAAATGCTTATAGCTCTCTCATTTTTCAACATAAAGAGATGAAACTTGGCACTATGATAGCTGTCAAGTAGGGATTTAGCCATGCCAAGTTGGAAGCAGATCCGTTCATCCCTTGATTTTTAGGATTTAAAAAAAAAGTTTAATAGTTGTCAAGGTCCGACAGTGTCAGCCGCTTCATTATAGCCTATGGAAATTGACAAAATTGCTTACAGCGCCATAATTTTTAAAGATAAAGAGATGTAACTTGACAGCTGTCAAACTTTTTTTAAAAAAACTAAAACTCCAGGGATGAACGTATCTGCTTCGGAGCGATCATATTGCCAAATTTCATCTATGTAAGCTTTTTGTTTATTCCCATAGATTATTATAGAATGGTTATCCGAAAATGGAATGAAGCTCCAACTGGGTGCCTCTCTGCTCCATGGGTATTTGATGGTTTTTAAACTGTCCCCTCTCTCCTCCAAAAACTCAAAGCTTCATCGAAACTCCGTCAAATCTTCAAATTTTCGGAGTGAAGTGCACACCCCTAATAAACATCAACAATGCAATATTTCAGAATTCAAATTCTGCTGGGTCCTTCCAAGTAGCAAACTATGAATATAATAAGCAAATTAAACTGGGGTGGATATTTGTAGATTCAGTTGAGGCGGTAATGTTAAATATCGCCTTGACACTGCAATACTCCTATACTTCCTTCATCCCAAAATCCTGTCTGTCGTCCAACACAAAATGAAGCACGTTGGGCTAGACCTCTTCTGGATGAGGTTGGGAGAATTAGTGGTGGCATTAAAATCACTGCCTATGCACTGCTGGCTCAACAGGGCTGTGAGGGAGGTGGGAGGGATGGCTATCTGTGCGCAGATGCGTTTGCTGTTCCTTCCCTCCCACTGATACCAACAGGAGGGAACATCTAGTCCACCATTCTGTTTGCACAGTGGCCAACCATCTGCCTGTGGGAAGCCCAGAAGTAGGACCTGAGTGCAACAGCATCCTCCTGCTTGTGTTCCTCTGCAAGAGGTACATGGAGGCATGCTGCCTCTGATACTGGAGGTTGTATGTAGTCATATGGACTGTGAAGTTGCAACCTTAAAGCCATTGATTTTTCATCAGGCTTCTCTACGCTTATCTCCATGTGGGTTTGTGGCCCCTGAAGCCAACAGCTTCCAGAATTGTAAGACATGGGGGGGGGGGAGAGAAACATCGAATGGGGATATATAAATTGCCTACTTCCATTGTCTCACGTTGGCATCTCAGGATACCAGAAAAGTCATGACCATATAGAGATTCCAGTCACATTTTTACCATAGTCAAGATTAAGATTCACCACCTGAGACAGGGCTTGTAGTACAACTTGAAAAGATACAGCTGTTTGCTCTTTGGCATTTTTGTGGGCTATGCGCTGGGTCTGGGGCCTTGAGGAGGTCATGCATGTTTAGGTCAGGGAAAGGTGTTCAAGGAGTGTGTGAAATACTGCTCAAAAGGCACTTTTCGGTTGGAGGATCTGCGGCAGAACCTGTTTGTTCCCTGCTTGTATCTTGCCATTCTGGGAGGAGGGGAGGCAGGTGTCAGGACAGCTGCCAGGTTTGAGGGGTCCTATGGACACAATGTCCTCCCAGGGCCACCCAACATCAACACCCTGGCAATTCCACCACCTTCCCTCCACCCCTGCAGTTGGACTCTTCCCCCCCCCCCCACACACACACCACTGCTGTGGCTGGTCTACTACTTTCTCTCACTACTGCCCTGGTCGCTCTCTTCCACCACCCAGCTACCCCAGCTGACCAGGAGGTAGCAGTAAAGGAACAGGCACCCCTTTCTTTTCCTTAACTCATTTGTGCTCTTCGCCCATCCAATGTTATGTTTCTTACCCGCCCAAGGGTCTCTACTTCTCTTGCTCAGCTTTGTCCATTTTCTCCCTCTGCTCCCTAGGCCTGGCATTTTCTCCCAGAGCTTTAGCGGACCACGGGTTCAATAACAGTCTTTCAAACTCAGCTGAAAACTTTTCTTTTCCCCAAAGTTTTTAGAACTGTGGTTTGATCATGCTCTTTTATAATGTTGTTAGTTTTGTTGTCTGCTGTGCCTGTTTGGCACATTCCTTTCCCTTTTTTATGGTGATTTTATCAGAATGGAAGCCTACGTGGCAGGGAGTTGCTGTTTTATTGTTTTACTATGTACATTGCCATGTGCATTGATGGCGCTATATATATTCATAATAATGATCCCCCCACCCATTCTTACAGAGGTCAGGCACACTGTGCAGTTTCGTTCCCTGGAATGTCTCTGCAGTGTAACAAGCTAAAAAGGAAAGAAAAAGGGATGCTCATGCCGACCAGCGTTCCCCAGCAGGCTGCTGATGCTAGGATTATTTGCTGCAGTGACACCGCCTCCATCATCTGTCGCCATGACCTCTGTTGTTTGGAAGGTCCCCAGGCTATAGGGCCCAAACCTGGGTCCTGTAGTCCAATCTTAAAGGCACCCAAGAGAACATAAGAAAAACCATGGTGGATCAGACCAAGGGTTCATTTAGTCCAGCATTCTAAGAACATAAGAAAATAAGAACATAAGAAGAGCCATGTGAGATCAGACCAAGGGTTCATCTGGTCCAGCATTCTGTTCACACAGTGGTCAACCAGGAACCCACAGGCAGGACACGAGTGCAATAGTACCCTCCCGCCCATGTTTCTCAGCAACTGGTGTGCTTAGGCTTACTGCCTCTGCTACTGGAGGTAGCACATAGCTATCAGGTAGCACATTCTATTCACACAGTAACCAACCAGATGCCTCTGGGAACCCGAAAAATAGGACATGAACAACACCACTGGAGGATTGGGTTGTTGTTTGTATCTGAGTTTTAACACTTTTTTATTTCGGGCTTGTGTGGAAGGCTTCAGAGGGTGTGTGTCTGCCTTTTATTTGCCCTCTGTGGCAGTTAACCCTGTCTTATTTGCTTTGATATATTTTTATTAATAAGGATTAGGTTACTTGGCACTACATGACAGGCTTAGAGTTGGTAAGAGGACCCGAACAGGTCAGATTCCTTTCCTGATCTTATTTTCAAACAGAGAACATGTTGCCTTTTGTGGTGCTTTGCGTACCATTTCTTTATTAAATCAAATCAATACTTGAATGATATTTATATAGATCTGACAAGTCCTATCCAAAATGACATTTATGTTAATACTGCTGTTTAATCAATGTCTCCTTTTAAAGGAGAGGGTAATGAAGCAATTTGTGGGCAGTTATTTAAATCGCTGCAGGAATTCACAACTGAAACACTTTCGTTTTGCAGGTTTAGTGACACAACGGTCATTTTTTGCCTCTGTGTTGCTTCCTTCGAGAGATGATGCTCGGGGGTTGCCTGTTCTGGAAAATCAAATGATTTATGGAAACAAAATATTGCAATTTCCACATTTTTCCATACAGCTGATATACCAACTGCGCCCTTATCTGGACAGAGATAGCCTAGCTACAGTTATCCATGCTCTCATAACCTTTTGTTTGAATTATTGCAATGTGTTATACGTGGGGCTGCCTTTGAAAACGGTCCGGCAACTTCAGCTGGTACAAAACAGGGCAGCCAGACTGTTAATGGGGACTGGCCAATGAGACCACATTACGCCAGTCCTTTTCCAACTTCACAATCGGGGCCCAATTCAAAGTGCTGGTAATAATATTTAAAGCCCTAAACGGCTTGGGGCCAGGTTATCTAAAGGAACGCCTCCTCCCATATGTACCTGCCCGGACCCTAAGATCATCTACAGGGGTCCTTCTCTGTGAGCCCCTGCCAAGGAAGTGAGGCAGGTGGCCACTAGGAGGAGGGCTTTCTCTGCTGTGGCACCCCGGCTGTGGAATGAGCTCCCCAGAGAGGTTCGCCTGGCGCCTACTTTGCACTCTTTTCGTCGCCAGGTGAAGACCTTTTTATACTCCGAGTATTTTAATAGTTAAATTAACTCAATTTTAATCCTTGCTGTTTTAAATTTGTATTTTAATCTGTATTAATTCCTGCTGCTTGGCATTATTCTGGTTGTGTTTTTGTATTGTATGTTATTTTGTGTTTTTAGATTGTGGTTTGTTTTATATTTTTTTTAATGATTTCATGGTTTTAACTTTTGTGAACCGCCCAGAGAGCTTCGGCTATGGGGCGGTATAAAAATGCAATAAATAAATAAATAAATAAATAAATAAATAATAAACTCCTCCTCTTGCCTGTGAATCTGCATGGGCTTCCCTTTAAATTAAATTAAACACACATATTCAGGGATGATGCAACCAGGTTTTACAGTGGGGGCAGAAAGATTAGTTTCTACTTGATTTACACCTAACCTCCAGTCCAACAATCCTTACACACAGTATAGATTTATTTATTTTATTATTACATGTTTACCCCGCCCTTTTTGCAGTTATAAGGAGTGGTCCTCTCCATTTTATCCCCACAACAACCCAGTGAGGTAGGTTAAGCTGAGAGTCAGTGACTGGCCTAAAATTACTCAATGAGCTTCATGGCCAAGTGGGGACTAGAAACAAGGTCTCTCCAATCCCAGTCCAACACTCCAACCGCTACACTACACTGGCTCTCAATGTGGCATGTAGATATAACATGCATATTTAAAATGGAGAGGAGGAGGATTATGTACGCCGCCTTGGGTTCCTTGGAGGAAAAAAGGCAGGATAGAAATGCAATAAATTAATAAATAAATCTAGATATAGATTTATATACCCACAGAGTTGAGTATGAGGTTGTCCGTACGGAACACACGTTTGGCTTTATAATATAGGCTGACCATATGAAAAGGAGGACAGGTCTCATGTAACTTTAACAGTTGTAGAGACAAGGGAATTTCAGCCAGTGTTATTTGCATGCAATTAGTTCCTGGTGAAATTCCCTCTTCATCACAACTGTTAAAGTTGCAGGGGCCCTGCCTTCTTTTGTATTTGGTCACTCTAGTATAGTGCCTGTGGGTGTAGAAGGGTGCTGCTATTCAGTCCCCTAAGCAAGTGATCAGGGACATCAGAAGCCTTTTTCTCATGGTCTTCCAGGGTTATGCAATGAACATACGATGAGGAACTAGGATCTCATCCACTGTACCTGTGCACCTAGAGCTATGCACATACACAATTACACCACAGTTATGGAAGAATTCTTCCCAGTTATATCCATTAATTAACATATAACAAACACACTAACACACACATATCAGGGGTACATTTTCAGAATTCATTAAAGAGGGAAAATTAGGACAACATCCAGCAAGGCCCCAAAATTTGTTCTTGGATTCACTGAAGATTAAAGGCAGGGGGAGAAAGTTCGATTTCAAACCACCTTTTGTGATTATGTTCTTTTAGGGGGCAGTCCTATGAACGTTTAGACAGAAAATCCCACGCCTATGTTTAAACAGAAAAAAAAAAATCCTTAAGTATCGAGGTCCCAAGCCATTTAGGACTTTAAACATCATTACCAACACCTTGAAATCCAAGCGGAAGTGTATAATAATACAAGCATGTCCCCGCCTTCAGGTGTACAGTCTATAAAACATGACAAAAAAGGAAAGGGAGAGGGAAGGAAGAGGGGAAAAGCAAACTCAGCACCAGTTCTTAAATTTATATTGTTTTTATACCGACCACATGGGATGGAAACAATTCAGGGTGCAGAGAGGAGCCAAAAATAGCTGTTCTCCCAGCAGAGTCAATGGAGCGGCTCTGCTTCCCATCTCTCCCTCTGTTGCAGCCTGATGTAGTGCCTGTTGCCCAGTCACAACTGAGGTGGGGAAGGAATCCAATGGAACTGGTTTTTCAGTAGAACTGATGGAGCAAGCAATGGAGGTTTGTAAGACATCTGGCCTAAGTTAAAGTAGTTGGCCTGACTTGTGGATCAGACAGCTGGGGAAGTTGGTATGGGGAACTCCACCTGCAATTCTCTTCGCCAAATGAAGAAGAGATCATGACCTGAATTCCTGAAAGCTAGAGATAAAAAATTTTGAGGCCTTTCATTTTTTCCTGAAGACCAAGAATAGGTCTTCTTGTCCAGGGTCAGAAATATCACCAGATTACGTACAGTAAAGAATCCCCCCACCCGCAACCCCTGTGCCTGGTTGGAGCAAGGCAATAATATCTCCTGGTCCCCTTGAGTCACCTGCAAAACAATCGAAGATTGTGATCCTTTACCCATCTGACCACAGTCACTTCGGTTCTTGGGCGGTAAAGAAATGCAATAAATAAATAAGCAATTAAGTGCCGTTTTATGGCACTTTTAAGTGCCTTATCATTTTTCTTGGTAGAAAGGCGGTGTACAAATAAATAAATAAAATATGTAGATTTTCTGCCCTGGTTTTCTTCTCCAGTCCCATCCCAAATGACCAGAGAAGTTGACAGCTACTCCTTTCTTCTGCCTCCCTGCTCCTAGACAATCGGTACACGGGCATCAAGCCTGAAGACATTTAGGGCTGCAATGCAGAGAACTCTCCTGTCTTTCTCCACAGCCATCCACTATTGTCCATCACCCTCTGCTCCCACCTACTGAGGAACAGGAGGGGGATTTATCCTTGTCCCTTACTTTTAAGGCAAGTAGCTTGAAACAGGGAGCAGAGGACCGGCTGGGCCACTTCTTTCTGTTTGGTTGGCAAGCCTACACACAACAGTTGGCTGCGATTGTTTTTAGGTCAGCCTCTAATTGCCATTTTTTTCCCCTAGTTCTCACTGCCTCAAATCCGGGAAGTCCTGCTTGGCTCATGTTTCGCCAATGTTCTCATCACAATTTCCCAGAGACAGTGTGTAATTAATGGCAATTACTTTGGGGAGCCTCCACCCCTCGGCACATCACCACCACCTCCACCTGTTAAAGCGGGGTGGGGGGAAACAGAAAAAGCCTGAAAGTGAGCCAACCTCACCTGGTCTGCCTGCCACGTTTAAGCTGACGTTACTGGGAAGAAACTGTACGCTTGATGAGAGCTTGCAAAGGAGATCCTTTACATAGCCATGAATGCATGCTGACAAGTAAATCGAGCAGAAGGGGACCATAATTGTTGTGAAGGCATTCTTTTATTTGTTAATGCATATATACAATATCATAACAACTGAATATTGTGCAAAAGGCTAATGGGGAACACAGTTTGTCAGTTCTGGGAGAGCACCGGAGACAATGTGACGATTAGTGTGCATGGTTGGGGGAGCAGGCAAGCGGCTGCAGAGCCCGCGTTTGCATCCGACGTTATTTATTCATCCACGTTTAACTCATAGCTCCTCTCTGCTACCATACTGAAGGTTCAGGGCAGGTAACAGCACATTAAAAGGGAACAGAATGATCCAGTTTGCACGTCATGTCTACCCAGGGGGTGGGGGTTAAACCCCAGGTAGTCATAAACAAGCAGAAGCAAGCAAACATGTTGGCTCCTGGCCACCCTGGTTGCTCCCACTGAGCTGAACAACCCAGGGGCATTATGTTCTAGGTTGTTTACTGTGACATCCGAATGCAGAAGTCTGGGTTGCTGGAGGGAAAGACAATCCAGAGTTGGAACCCATGGTTAAACCATAACAGATATGAAAATGTTTTACTCTGCCACTGGTTCCCATGGGCAAGTGGTACTTTTCCAAACAGGAGACTCACACTCTGTTGAGTGTCTAGTGGGAGAAAGTTCTACAGATATCTGGAGAGCCCAAGCATAATTTCTCTTGGGCCAGTACAGACTTGCAGCATGGGTCATATAGACACACACGCACATGCATAAACACGCCTGCACATACACATACATACATGAACACGCGCACACAAAAGGTTCTGTCTGTTTTGAATCGGATTATGGATTGGTGTCTTTAAACTTCTTTAGGTCCCTTTGCTTATGCTCTTTCCATGTTTGGCTCCCTGGGGGCTGCCTTCATGGGGCTGGGTTGACACTGCCTCCCTCGTCAACCCTGTGCTTTCCCTCTCCCAAGATGGCATCGGGCAATCCCCATGCCGGGGAGGGAGCACAGGGTTTCTGGGTGGCCATCCGGGTCCCAGAGCTGCCCCCACCCTCTTCCTGGTGGAAGGCGACCAATCGCTAGTCACTTTCCACCAGGCTCCATCCCCAGGTTGACCTCGGATTGGCCCCGGAGCAACACCACACGACAAAAGCACCATGCTGACGTTGCTCCCGTTGAAACAGCCAGGATAAATCCCAGACTTTTTCAAATCGCAGCATTGCAGGGAAGCCCTGAGGTGGCTACGAAAGCTGTGTGTGCATCGTTTAACCATGCACACACATGTATAGACAGCCCCCCTGCTAATGAGTCAATATTACACAAAATCAATTTGGGGGGGTATGGAAGTGTTTAGAATTTTACTTTTGGGAAAGTGGTCTTTGAATCTAGGGCCCTTTCCGCACCATAGGGGCGGAGAGGGCTGGGAGCGCCCGAACCCAGAAGTGAGCACTTCCGGGTCCGGGCTTCTCTCGGGCCGTCGGAAGTTGCAGTGACCATTTTTTTGGGTAAGGTGTTTTTTTTAAAAAAAAATGTGGCATGTGATTGCCCCCCCCCCCCGCCATCCTGGGGATGCCGATTTCGCTCTCCCCCCCAATGGCCTCGGAGCCACACAGTGTGGCTTCGTGGCCATTGATGCAGCCATGCTTATTCATGGGTAAGTGCGGCTGAGCCCGGGATGGGCAGCCACACTAGCCGCCCGACTCGCTGCCCTCCAGGGAACAGGGAACAAATCGGGATAAATGCGTTCCCTGAACTCCCGGGAATATGGAGGGCTGACCCCTGCCTGCTTGTGGGATGCCCTGTGCATCATGTGGACTCTCCGCGAGCAGGCAGGGACAGCCACAGGGGAAATGGCTGGTGCCGGAAAGGGCCTAGGTCTCCTATATCCAAATTTGCCTGGCTACTTTTTTCCCCAGTTGTACTACTTTCATTAACATTCCAGAACATCTTTCGCCTTGTAGTTCTCACATAAGAGCTGCCCTTGCTAGATCAGACCAAAAGCCATTATCCTGTTTCCCAGAGTGTCCATCCAGATCCCCCAATGGGAAGTCCACAAGTAAGACAGGAAGGCAATCCTTCTCTGTCGCCTTGTGGCTCCCCAGCAACAGGTATTTCAGAAGCCTGGAGGTAGCTTATAACTTTCATGACCAGTAGCCTTTGGTTTGTTCAGTCTTACCGAATGTTGCTAAACTCAGGCCTAATCCACACCAAGCAGGATATGGCACTATGAAAGTGGTATGAAAGCGGTATATGGTATGTGTCAATGGGCCCCAACAGTCCTCAGTGCACTTCAGTACCTCTGTAAAGCAGTTGTGTGGCTCCTGCCTTTTATATACCGCTTTCACACTGCCGCTCCCAGACTGTGGAATGACCTGCCGGAGGAGACTCGTCAACTTAACAGTCTTTTAGAATTTAAGAAAGCTATAAAGACTGTTCTCTTCCGGCAGGCATATCCAGTGTAATTTTTAGAATGGTTTTAGGATGTTTTAGGATGTTTTAATGATGTTTTAGGATGTTTTAATGCAGTTTTAATAATATTTGTCATGTTTTAATTAGTTTTATGTATTTTATCATGCTGTTGTTCCCCGCCTCGATCTAGATGGAGAGGCGGGTAAGAAATAAATCATTATTATTATTATTATTATTATTATTATTATTTCATAGTGTAGGCTGACCAGATAAAATCCAGGTCAGGGCTCCTGTAACTTTAACAGTTGTAGAATAAAGGGAATTTCAGCCAGTGTCATTTGTATGCAATTAGTTCCTGGTGAAATTCCCTCTTCATCACAACAGTTAAAGGTGCAGGCACTATACTAGAGTGACCATATACAAAAGAAGGCAGGCACCCTGCAACTTTAACTGTTGTGATGAAGAGGGGATTTCACCAGGAACTAATTGCATACAAATAACACTGGCTGAAATTCCCTTTGCTCTACAACTGTTAAAGTTACATGAGCCCTGTCCTGGATTTTATCTGGTCACCCTATCATAGTGCAATGTCCTGCTTGATGTGGATTAGGCCTCTGAAAGTAGCTTCTGGCCCATCAGCCTTTGGAATGGGTGAAATGGCATGAACCTCGAAAGGGGCCATATCGGAACATTTGGGTAGAGTTTGCATTATGCAAGACATGGTGTTGCCCTTCTCTTAACCTCTGCTGTAGACCTCAAGCACCGTGCCAAGGGCGATCTATTGCAGCAGGACATATTTTCCATGTCTTCCCTTCATGAAATATTAAGGACAATATGCTGTAATGCACTCCGAGAACTGCCAAAATGCAGGTACCTGGGACATCTTGTATATTAAAAATATTAAATACAGAAGCAAGAGTGGTGTAGAGCATGAGTCTTATCACAAGATCATATTAGCAGACAAGATCATATTAGCATAGAAGGCTTCAAAAAAATACAAACACAGCGAAACTCACCATGGCCCTCTTTTCCAATCAGCCCTCCCTTTACTCGAAGACGTAATGACACATTGATGACAAAGCCCTCCTGATAGATCTATTGAACCTTGAAACCCTGGAAGGGAAAGCTGAGATTGGGCCAAATGGCCATTAGTTTAATTTCTTTGTTCTTCTTTCTACTGAGGCTCAAGCTCATGTGGAAATAAGCTTTAGTGAAATCAACACGACCTGATTCTCATATGTCTTCCCCAGTGGGCAAGTAGCAATTTCAGATGTTCCTAGATTTAGCCTGGTGCCAAAATTCCCCATAAGGTTTTGGGGGAGAGCATTCCAGAGTCAGGTGCCAGCACAGAGAAGACCGTTCATGTCCTTCTTGTTGGGGTGGGGCGATGGGATGGGCCTCTCCCCCCCCCCCCGATTAAAGGGCATGGGCAGGCTGATACTTGGGTTTGAGCCTTAGGGCTCCTTCACGTCACACGTTACCCACCGAGTAAGGGAATGCTTATGTTTGTGTCTCCCTCTGCCTGTTGTGGAATTCTGAGGAAGGGAAGAAACAGCTATTTGGTAGGATATCAGGAGCCCCATACTGCTGAGAAACAAAGTCCACTCTCCCTGCACCCCATTTCCCACTGGAATTGCCACTTCCAGCAATTCTTGAGGGAGAGTTGCAGCCATCTCAGGGTTCTCGGAAGGAAGGAAGGAAGGAAGGAAGGAAGGAAGGAAGGAAGGAAGGAAGGAAAGAAGGTGAAGCAGAAGCTACAGACCATGTCTGCTAGAAATCCAAGTTTAAGGGTGGAAGTCAATCCTTAAGCATGGCAAGGGAAAGAGATGAAAGCACTAGAATGGAACTCAAGGGAGAATGGGCATCCCAATGGCAAATGTGGTTCAGTGTAAGCAAGTGTACAGTCATGCATGTTGGGGCAAAAAAATCCCAACTTCAAGTATAACCTGATGGGATCTGAGCTAGCAGTGACCAACCAAGAAAGAGACCTTAGAGCTGTGGTGGAGAGCTAGATGAAAATGGGAAGGGGGGCAAACTCCACATTAGGCATAATTAGAAAAGCATTTAAGAATAAAACTGACAACATCATACTGCCTATATACAAATCTACGGTGCGACCACAGTTAGAATACTGTGTACAGTTCCTGTCACCGCACTTTAAAAAAGGTATTGTAGAGCTGGAAAAAACTGCAGAAAGGGGCAACTAAAACAATCAGGGACTGGAGCATCTCCCCTATGAGGGAAGGTTACAACAGTTGGATTGTTTAGCTTGGAATAAAAGGAGAATAAGGGGCGACCTGATAGAGGTGTACAAAATAATGTATGGTATGGAGAATATGGATAGGGAGAGATTTTTTTCTCCCTCTCTCATAATACTGGAACATTGTAGCTGATTGGTGGAAGTTTCAGGACAAATAAAAGGAAGGACTTCTTCACACAGCACATAGTTAAACTATGAAATTTACTACTACAAGATGTAGCGATGGTCACCAATTTGGATGGCTTTAAACTTTGCGAATTTTAATAAATTCTTATTAAAAGGGTCAGTCCAGCACACAGTGGCCAACCAGCTGTTGACCAGGAACCCACAGGCAGGACATAGGTGCAACACCGCCCATGTTCCCCAGCAACTGGTGTATATAAGTTTACTGTCTCGGATACTGGAGGTAGCACATAGCCGTCAGGACTGGTAGCCATTGACAGTCTTCTCCAAGAATTATCCAACCCCTTTTTAAAGCCATCCAAATTGGTGGCCATCACCGCATCTTGTGGTAGTGAATTGAATTCCATAGTTTACCTATGCACTGTATGAGGACTTCCTTAATTTTATCTAGCCTGAATCTCCCACCAATCAACTTCATGGGATGACCCCATTGGGTTCTAGTATTATGGGAGAGGGAGAAAAATGTCTCCCTATCAACATTCTCCATGATTTTGTACACCTCTATCGTATCTCCCCTTACCCTCCTTTTTCTCTATACTGTCCCCACTTCTGAGTTTAGGGTTATGAGGGCAGGTGGCTCTTTTTGTGGTGGCACCACAATTGTTGCATGGCCTCCTTAAGACATTCCTGTTCTGCAAATCGTCTTTTTCCCATCGTCGCTGCTTTTGGTATTTTGTTGTGTGCCTTGGCTGTCATGATTCCAAGCCCTCCCACTGAGGTGAGACAATAAAGATGTCTGCTGTATAATCCACAAAGCTTTATGCAACAAATAAACATCACTTCATACCTGAAGGGAGTTTGAACGGCTAGGAGCTATTGTCTAAGCCTAATTTGGCTAACAAAGCTAGGCACTTGCCTTCAACTAAAGCAGGACTGATACCTACAATCCAACAGGCACTTTAGCTCAGGGAGGGTCTTTTGGGAGGAACTTCTCATGAGTTGCCATCCTAAGAGACTACCTCTCACCTTTCAACTCTGCCTGTTTGACCTTGTGGTGGACTCTGGGATCTGTCAGTTCTGATGTCCTCTCCACTTAGAGTTTGAGTTCTCAGGAGTGTTGGGGAGATGGTCTCTGAGCTATCTGCATTCCACATGATAAGCTTGTGGGAAGATTCCTCCTTGACTCCTGAAGAGTCTTGGAGAATCTTCTCCCCCACTTCCCATGTTAGCTGGTAAATTCCTTCTTCTTCTTCTTCTTCTTCTTCTTCTTCTTCTTCTTCATCTTCATCTTCTTCATCCGATTGACCCCCTGAACCCCCTTCCCTCACACTAGGGAGAACAGGCCTGACCCTAACATAAGCTTATGTGAGGCACGTTTTTAAATTGTTGAATGGAAAGATGACCAATATGTTTTATAAATGCAGACAGGGAGTCAGGCAGATAGACAGTCAAGCATAAAAAATATTGGGTAGACACAGCCACATTCAAGATGACAGGAGTCTCGTGTGTCCAAAGAAAATTGCCATGTTTGCATGAGGCTGCCCAGGAGTGACTGCAATCAAGATGGCAGATCCATGTCAATTAGTCTGGGCATGTCTTGGAATGATCAAACTTCTCGATGAGACTTGCGAAATCTCACCAGACGTTGGACCAAACGGTACTGAAAGTTGCCAGGAGCTCTAGGCCATTTCCTAATTTTAAGCTCATTGAGTGAAAAATATTTATACATTGGAGTTCGCCCAGTTCTTCCAGAAACCCCATTCACCAGGAGTTTACCTTCAGAAGCTTTGCTGACCGAGCTGCTGCAGGCTCAGTAATTACACTGTACTGCCAGCAAGGATTCAATATTGTTATTACTTCCTCCCATCCTTCGTTGCCTGAGGGTTACAACACATTTGCACCATAGGGAAGCTTTTTTCCCTTGCATCTCCAAACTGTAACGCAAACTCTTCTTTTATTCATAACAGCTCGGTCTCCAGCTGAGATAGGCACTTTCGTATTACCCCAGATGACAGATTTCTGTGTTCTTTCCAAGCACAGGGGGTTTAATAAACATATCTGGCAATCTTTCGATAGCTGGAGGGCTTGGGATGACACCGTGTGTGCAAACAATATGCTCTCACTGCTAGGGAAACAAGTTTATTCAATTATTCAATTAATAGATTACAGTCAAGATACTTGTTATCCTACAAGGGAAAATGGCAGAAGAACGCAGAGAATTAGGGTAGGTTCTGGGATTAGTAGCAGGCAATGCAGGGAGCCAAGTTTTTTTTTTTTTTTTTTTGCTTGGGGTGGGGGGAGAATAAAAAGCAAACATTGATGAGAATTTATTTTATTGGGGAAAATGTCATTATGGTTGTTTGATCAAGAGTTAATGAGTTTTGGTAGTCATATTTTTCATTTATGTAGCACTTTTTTTGAGTGGCTTTCCAAGTGGGTCCCATGTCTTTTCTCAGCACCATGGTCTAGGCATGCAACAGAATGAGATGTTAGAATTGACATCTCAGCATTTCGGATTGCAGGTAGGAATAGTGGAGGCTGATGGCTCCGATCTCAGAGCTTCACACTTTGGATAGCTCCTTTAGAGGTCCGATTGGTTCTGACTGATGCCCAGAGTGGATTTACCATCCCACTGACATCAGCACCACCAGCCTCCACTGGGTGGAAGTTGCCAGTTTTGGAAAGTAGAATGCTAATACATCCGGAATAATGATTCCAGCTTAACCCTGTCCCTGCTGTGCTAGTTTTCTACTTACAAGGAGAGGTTTTGGGTTTTCTTTTCTTTTTATGTAGGGGAGCATTGAAAATGGGAATCCTCCACCTGTAGACTGAAGTGGTACAGTCCCTTTTACGACCTCAGCATTCTCCTTCCTCATTGTGCGGTGCATATGTTGACCCAGGTTCAGTCAAATCCCTTTCAGCTGTGTTCTAGTCAGGAGTCCATTTCCTTTGTCCCATTGATTTCAATAGGAGGCATCTGCGAACGGAGGCAACTTCTGTTCACATATCCTACCTCCCTCTTTGCATAGCCCTCCAGCGGGGTTCTGATCTTAGATAGATAGATTTAATTCCATGACTAACCACCAGTGGGAAAGACTTTTACAGGAAGAAGATTGGCAAGAATTCAGGTGGACAACTCTGGATTTATCGCTTTTGGCTGAGGACGATCTCCCCTGAACCCATTGGAAATGTTCTAGAAGCAGTGGAAAAGGTTGCCCAGGCCATTTCAAATCTACATCTTCCCAGTTTAGATTTTTATTCACTGCAGTGAACATATGCCTGGTGTTGGGCCATGGGCAGGTGCCATTTTGCAGTTGACCATCCACTTTTAAAGCTGCTTCTGAACGATAAACAGAGTTTGCATTTACACAACAGTAGGGTGAGATGCACCTGCCCTAGCTTTGGCGGTGCGGTTTTCTTCCTTCACAGTGCCTACAAGAGTGTTCCTTGTCTGCCATCCTTTTAGCTAGCCAACGGCAGGGTGTGTTTGTACATTGTTGTGTTTTGAGTTTTTTCTCAACTTGAAAAAAAAGAAAAGAAAATCATAAAAAGAATTGAGCAACTGGGAAAAAAACCAAAACAAACAACAACAAAAACTTGCAGAGAAATTGCGCTAAAAAGAGCCATGATTTCTCTTATCCAATAAACCAGGTGGGAAATAGATTTGCCTGAAGAAAAGAGGTGGGGAGGGAAGCAATGGAGGGAGGATGCAAAAGAACAGCAGTTTGGCTAACATATGACCACCATTTTGAATGAGTAAGGGTCAACTCTGTGTTGTGTCACAGTCTGTCAACACAGACTATGCATCACTGATTTCTCATGCAAAGCCCTAAACAACTTGGGACTAGCATATGTGAGGGAGCGCCTTCTCCCTTCTAGCTATGATGTCATTTAAACAAACACAAATCTGCAAATAAATAAATAAATAAACCCCACATCCTATTTGAATGTTGTTTTTGAACAAATTTTGCCATGAAATAGCTTTGGGCTGACCAAAGATCCTGCCCCCGCCTTCATCTCAGCTTCCGCCCTGCTTGAAAAGGTGGTCTGAGGGCTGCCTTTTTTAAAAAAAAAAAAAGAAACACCCAAACAATATTGTCAGTTTTTGCAGGAAATAGCTGCCCCAAGCAGCTAGAAAACTGAACTGGGGCCACAAATGCCCTTGGCAGAGATGGGAGTTGGTGGCATGCTGTCTCTCCTTGGGCACTGCACAGGGAGTAGGGAAAATGGCTGCCCCCAGAGGCCCAGAGGGACAGCCATCTTTTGTTCAGTATAAGCTCCCTGAGAGGAAGATACCCTATTGTATCTTATCACTCCATGGGGCATTTGCAGTCCCATTTTGAATGCAGTATCAGAGGCAAGTGCCTATGTACACCAGTTGCTGGGGAATATGGTCAGAATGTTGCGCATGAGTTTCCCATAGGCACTCGGTGAACAGAATGCTGGACTAGATGGATCCTTGGTCTGATCAAGCCCTGCTCTTATTCTGTTCTTAAGTACACATTTATACATACATTTTTATCCGAGAACTGCAGCACAAAATTCAGAGAAGAGTGAGATCTGAAAGTTAACTACATTCTGTCCTGCACAATAGACTGGGAGGTGCAGATCAGGTGAGTTTGTATGAGAGTTCGCAAATACTGAATTCCTCAAGCATCCCTATTCCCCAGTGCCATATTTCTGCCCCACCGTTTCTTCTTCAAGAATTAGTCATAGTCCCATGGGTGGTCCCATCCAATCAGGAATCATGTAGGAAATAAGAAGGCTTCGCAACAACATGTCTGACGTGGTGACATCATGATTACATCATTGGTGTCAGTAAATAAAATCATAACCAATTAGATTTGGCTATGTGTTGATTTCACTGACGGGATTTGACAATAAAGGAAAGTGATGACAGCCCATTCATTTCTGGGATTAGACTCCGTGTGCGAGAGAAGAGATCATCCCATAAGAAATTATTAACTAATTAGACATTATTATGAGAAATTAATACTTGCAAATGATTCACTAAATAAAAGAATAAGCGGTTTAAGGATTCCTGCAAAAGTCGCAGCACAAAGGCAGATGCTGTAGGTTTTCCAAGAGACTCACCTGAATCTATTCCATGAAGATTTTATAAAGATTGCAGAGAATTAGTAGAATGATCATGGCCCAAGTTCAAAGCTGGTTGAACTTACTGTAACCCTGCAGGCTAAGGGAACAAGAATGAAGAAGAACATGCATTGATGCAGAAGAAATTAAAGCTGTTGGTTAGTGTCTTAAGGAGCAATTTAGCCAGTGGTTAACTTTTTGCTACAATAAATTCTCTTCCAAAGGTCCCGTCCCCCGCCCCTTATTATTACATTAGAGGTTATTTTTAACAAAAGGAAATGGAAATGGATTACAACTTTACAAGCTGTACTTTTGCTTTAGGGTGTTTAAAAAGTGCATGCATGGGCACCAAATAAATCAAGGAACACTTGAAGACGAGTGTATCAATTCCCTGAGGAATCATAAATTCATATTAAATGTTTAAGAGCCAGAAGGGACCATTAATGATTAGTCTCTGACATTATATGGGAGACAGCATTTGCCTTAGGATTTGCTATATTAAACTCTGAAACTCCTGGCTGTATTCAAAATCACCTTAAAAACAAACCAATGCTCCCATGGTTCTTATTACTATTTCTTCTGTGTTCCTTTCTGAGATCAAACAGCAGTGAACTGCAGAACACTAAAGGATGGTGGGATTCTATCCCATCCTGCCCCTTACTTCCGTTTCCTGCAATGTGCCAGCAGGAAGAAGCACAATATTCTGCAGTGGAAGAGCATTCCTGTTGCTGGGGGAAAGGTATTATCTGGAATATCATTCACTTCCTCTTTGGAGGATTGGACAATATACATAACCAATGATCTGCCATGGAGATTATAAGCGTCATCACACAGGGAAATCACGTTTCCTTACTTTTGTTTCTCCACTCCTGGAGAGGAAAGAGGACGTAAACAAAGACCATGTGGCCCATTCAGGGGCCATGTTTATCACACCACTTTTCCGGCACACATACCATTAAAAAAAAAGTTGGATTAAAAGGCGTCTATTCTAGGGATGTGCATGCCCCCCGGATTGGATCGGATCGGAACCGGGATCGGAACCGAGATCGGAACCGAGATCGGAACCGAGGCCTCAGATCGGATCAGATCGGAGGCTTCCTGGTTTGGTTCGGACCTGATTCCAATACGAAAATCAGACATCCGATTTTTGGATCCAACGCCATTTTAGCTGTTTTCGCCATAGGCTTACATTGGGGGAAAGAAAGCTTTCCCCCAGTGCAAGCCTATGGCGAAACCATGGGGGCAGGTGAGTGTGGGCCGAACTCCCACCATCCTGTCCATCCCCCCAACTCGCGCTCCTTACCTGCCGGGGCGCCCGCTGCTGTCCGCTGGTCCAATCTACTGAGAAACAGGCTTCGCGGCCTAGTTCTCAGTAGAGCGCCAGGTGATCATCACCCGGCGCTCTACTGAGAACCAGACCGCGAAGCCTGTTTTTCAGTAGATTGGACCAGTGGGAGGCAGCGGATGGTTGCAGGCGCCCCGGCTGGAAAGCCCCCTCCCCCTCCCTTGTGCTCCTTACTTGCCGGGGTGTCCGCTTCCCTCCAGTGTGCGGATCTACTGAGAAACAGGCTTCGCGGCCTGCCTCTGAGTAGCGTGCCAGGTGCTACTGAGAGGCAGGCCGCGAAGCCTGTTTCTCAGTAGATCCGCGCACCAGAGGGAAGCGGCTGCCCCGGCAGGTAAGTGAGGCCCCTCCTGCCTCCCGCCCCTCGTGTTCCTTACCTGACGGGGCCATCCGCTGCCGATGGCAGTGGATGGCCCCAGCAGGTAAGGAGCAAGGGGGGCAGGAGGAGGTCCGATCCTCTGATCTTATCTGAACCGGATCGGGTCCTTCCGGACCGGTTCGGATCAGATTGGATGATTCAGATGCAGGGATCGGAAATTGGATAATTGTATCCGATTTCCCCTGGATCGGGTCCGGATCATGGATCGGATGCAATCCGGTGCACACCCCTTGTCTATTCTGTGATGAAAAAATGAGTGGAAGGCAGACATCCATAAGTGGGCAGTAGTGAGCATGTGATAAAATGCTAATCTGATTATGCCCTATATCACTCCTGAAGTCAGCTGTGGCCATCAGATCTCTTCATCAAGGGAGTAAACTAGGGATGTGCACTGGATCGGACCCGATCCACGATCCGAGTCCGGTCCAGTGGGAAATCGGATAAATTATCCGATTTCCGATCCCGCAGCTGGATCGGCCGATCCAATCCGAACCGGTCCGAAAAAGCTCCGAACCGGTTCGGCGGATCGGCGGGCGCCCACTGGCGCCCACCGCCGCTTCCATTGGCGGGCGCCAGCGGGCGCCCGCCGATGAAAGTGGACAGCGGGGGGGGGAGGAGGGGGGCACTTACCTTCTCGGCCCGGTGGCTCCCGTCCGGCGCCGGCGCCTACTACTACTAGCAGGCTCCGCGGCCTGCTCTAGGGTGGCGCGCCGGGTGATGTCATCACCCGGCGCGCTACTCTAGAGCAGGCCGCGGAGCCTGCTGGTAGTAGTAGGCGCCGGCGCCGGACGGGAGCCACCGGGCCGGGAAGGTAAGGAGGGGGTGCGTGGAGGGGAGGAGGGGGAGGGGGGAGGGGGGCCCTTACCTTTCCGGCCCGGCGGCTCCCGTCCGGCGCCGGCGCCTACTACTCCCAGCAGGCTCCGCGGCCTGCTCTAGGATGGCGCGCCGGGTGATGTCATCACCCGGCGCGCTACTCTAGAGCAGGCCGCGGAGCCTGCTGGAAGTAGTAGGCGCCGGCGCCGGACGGGAGCCGCCGGGCCGGAAAGGTAAGGAGGGGGTGCGTGGAGGGGAGGAGGGGGCGCGCGGAGGGGGGAGGGGGGCCCTTACCTTTCCGGCCCGGCGGCTCCCGTCCGGCGCCGGCGCCTACTACTCCCAGCAGGCTCCGCGGCCTGCTCTAGGATGGCGCGCCGGGTGATGTCATCACCCGGCGCGCTACTCTAGAGCAGGCCGCGGAGCCTGCTGGAAGTAGTAGGCGCCGGCGCCGGACGGGAGCCACCGGGCCGGGAAGGTAAGGAGGGGTTGCGTGGAGGGGAGGAGGGGGCGCGCGGAGGGGGGAGGGGGGCCCTTACCTGCTCAGCCCGGCGGCTCCCGTCCGGCGCCGGCGCCTACTACTCCCAGCAGGCTCCGCGGCCTGCTCTAGGATGGCGCGCCGGGTGATGTCATCACCCGGCGCGCTACTCTAGAGCAGGCCGCGGAGCCTGCTGGAAGTAGTAGGCGCCGGCGCCGGACGGGAGCCACCGGGCCGGGAAGGTAAGGAGGGGGCCGGGAAGGTAAGGAGGGGGTGCGTGGAGGGGAGGAGGGGGCGCGCGGAGGGGGGAGGGGGGAGGGTGGCCCTTACCTGCCCGGCCCGGCGGCTCCTGTCCGGCGCCGGCGCCTACTACTAACAGCAGGCTCCGCGGCCTGCTCCAGGGTGGCGCGCCGGGTGATGTCATCACCCGGCGCGCTACTCGAGAGTAGGCCGCGGAGCCCGCTGGTAGTAGCCGCCGGCGCCGGACGGGCCGAGAAGGTAAGTGGCGGGGAAGGGGGCTTACCCCCCCCCCGGAGCCGTCCGCTTCTATCCGCTGGCGCCCGCGGGTGCCAGCGGATGGAAGCAGGCGGCCCCAGGGGGGGTAGGGAGCGCGGGGGAGGGGGTTTACCTGCCGGGGCCGTCCACAGCGGACGGCCCCGGGGGGGGGGAGGGAGTTAGGCCCCCCCTTACCCACCCGCCGCCATTTTTTCCTCATAGACTTGCATTGCAATGCAAGTCTATGGGGAAAAAAATGGCGGCCGATCCAAAAATGTACGATTTTTGGGTCGGGATCGGACTCGATCCGGTCCGGGGGGCCTCCGATTTTGTCCGAACCGGTCCGGGACAAAATTGGAGGTCCCGATCCGGGTCCCGATCCGATCCGGGGGGTCCGTGCACACCCCTAGAGTAAACCCTTCTGGGCTGTGCTGGTTATTTGGGCTGTATGGTGTTGGGAGTAAGAGAGGCAAGTGTCCCATCACTCCTTTCCCCAAGAATATTAGCTGTCAAAGGTGGGACCAGAAATGGGTTAGATGTTTGCTTGTTTTAATTTTTGTATACAAATTTCTTCATGAATGTGGGAGAAAGTAATATTGAATGTGGGAGAAAGCAAAATTGGGAGATTCATCCATCCAGGCCCAGGGCTCAGCTCTTCCCAGTCTAGGTTTGAATACCTGTATATTCAGCCATGTTTGTACCGCTGAGTTAGGGCTGCCACCTCTTTGTTCTGACAGGCTCCTCCTCTTTAACAGCTACATGGTCAGCAGGTACAATATATTCCTCTCCATGGTGGTAGTAGCTGGGCTTATTGAATTTGGCCAGTGCAGCTGGGTTAGAATTTCATTTCAATTTGTTTTTGTAAAGAATTTGTCAAAATCCAGAAATTTATTTATATTCTGGATTGAAGAAAACATTGAGGTCTTTTAAACAACAACAACAACAACAACGAAAGTGGGAGGAAATGAAATTGGAAGATTCATCCTTCCCGATGTATCATACAAGGAGTGGTGATTGACTTCATTTCTCTGGTGGTTTTGGTGGCAAACTGGGTTTTGACTAGGGCTGTGAATGGACCCCCTGATCCGATCCGGATCCCAATCTGTCAGGCCCGGATCGGGCCTGATCCGACTTGGATCCGATCTGGATCCAGATTGGGATCCAATCCGGGTCCATTCACAGCACTCCCTCCTGCTCTCCTCGCTCGCTCGCTCTCTCCCTCCCTCCCCCCACTATCCCTGCTTACCTGCTGCCTCCTCCATGTCGTCGTGCTGTCTTCCTCCCTCCTCACTGTGGGCTGGCTGCTTTCCCACTCGCACCAGGTGATGACATCACCCACTGTGACTGGCAAATGCGGCGTTCTAATTGGTTAGAGCGCCACATTTGCCAGTTGCGGCAGGTGACATCACCTGGCACGAGTGGGAAAGCGAGGAGGGAGAATGACGTGGAGGATGATGGGGGATGACACAGAGGAGGCAGCAAGTAAGCAGGGAGAGTGGGGGGGAGGGAGGGAGGGAGAGAGAGAGCGATCAGGGAGAGCGGGAGGGAGTGCCGTGACCGGATCCAGAGGTCCGAATCATCCCGATCCACTCCAGATTTGGGATCACAGCCCTAGTTTTTACTCTGTCCAATGCGTGAAATACATTGCACAGTGTGAAACGCACGACATATTTTGGGAGGAACTACCCATTTAGCGGAAACCTTGCTGCAGGTGAATCCAGGCCTCTTCTGAACAGCTATAAAACCAGGGGGAATGCATGATTAGAAGTCATGGGTGGGAGGAGGTGATGGAACAAGCTTAGGGGTCAAGTACTTTGCATGCAGAAGGTCCCAGCATCAGTGCCTTGCATCTCCAGTTGAAAGGATCAGGTATAGCGGGTGATGGAAAACACCTCTGGCCGAGATTGTGGATACCCGTTGCCAGCCAGAGAAGATTACATCGGGTTAGCTGAGACAAATAGACTGATCTGGTCTAAGGTGGCTTCCTAGATTCCTAACCATTTGCCATACTTGGATACCAGACTTCAAATTGCACACCCACCCACCGGCTTTGCTGTTGTTTGGTGGACAGCTGGGTATTCATACCCAGAACTCTACCAAACTCTTTAGCAGTTTCAAGAAGACATACAGACCTTTTTCTTCTGTCTGTATTTTCCTCAAAGCATCTCATATTCACTACTACCAGAATATGGTCTGGCCTTGTATTTCTAACATAAAACTAACTGTATGGAGAACAGGGGAGTAAAATGCAGAGGAATTGAGAGAGTCACTGAAAGTTACATCCTGTAACAAGATGATCCTTTTTCTCATATTATTCACAACCGCATTGTTGCATTACAAATAGCATTGGGAAGGCCTAACTTTTCTTCTATTGTATATTTTTACTCTTTGCAAGTGATTGTGACAGCCAGCTGTGGACAAGGGCCCCACTCATCCCAGCCACCATGCCAGGTTGGCTGAACAACAGATTCGCCCCTGCTGGGCCTTGAACCCGTGATTGTAATGAGTCCAGACATCTCCAAACTGTGACTTATACCATTAACAAATCCCCTTCCACTCCTTTCCAGCCCCCCCACCATAGTCAAGTGGGAAGTCCCAAATAAACAAGCACATTGCTTTCGCTTCTTCTGATCGTCACACGCACATAATAGCATGCCCAATTTGATTATGTTAATTGACTGGCTTTTTTTTTGTTTGTTATCCTCCTTATGGAATCGAAGCAATCCATTCAATGGCCTCTTGTGCTTATGCATTCACCTGTGCAAAGAACCCTTCAAGAACTCTCAAGCCATCCACATACTTCGTTCTGCATTGGTCATTGTTTCTAAGTAAGCATCCCCAACCAATGTTTTTTTCCTAGGATGGATCAGCATGGACAGCCCACATCACATCCTGCCTGGTATCTCCCATTAAGATTCCTCTTCCGGGTTTTGTTGCTGATATGTGCACATCTGCATAAGTGCTAGCATCAAAGTTGTGAGATTGGCCACAGGAACAAAGGCAGGAATTGCCAAGACCCATGTACAACCACCAACCCTGTCATTATTCAGGAAGAAGTTTGTCTCCTCCTTGGTTTACCTCCTTTGAGCAAGTGTGGACTGCAACCGACAAAACAGCAACATATCAATCTCTCCTCCTTGTCTTGGAAACAGTTTTGAGAGGAGAGCTACTTTCCTCCTGATCTTTCTCTCAATTATAATGTGTTTTTGTTATAATGGATGGCATCCATTGTATTATTTACTTACAAGCTTACTCACTTATTTCTTACTATACTTATATGCTGCCCAATAACAAGGCTCTTTGAGTGACTAACAATAAGAAAAACAAATAAACATTTTAAAAAATACAACTATTAAATGCACGTCAATCACACGGTGGCAACAGGTAGAGGGACACTGTATAAATACATCATTGGTGATGATGTTGATGATTAAAACACTTCAGGTACTTGATCTGTATAATCCTTATTAAAACTCCTCCAAAGACTGTCAATATTATTATGCCCATCTTACTGATGTGTGTGCGTGAAGAGCTTGAGACTGAGGGGAAAAAGGGGGCTCACCTAAGGTTAATTGAGATAAGATTCAAACTCACAGCTCACATTCTTAACTCGCAGTCCTATGCTCACTTAGCCAAGAGCAAGCTCTGATGAACACAGTGTGAGAATTACTTCTTAGTTGACAATGCAGGATAATGCTGTACATTATAACACAATGCCAATTCTATTACGAGTTAAACAATTCATTTACTCACCTTGATTTGATTGGAGCAAGCTGAGTACAAAAAACCAAACTTGGACTCTTGGTCATGAAATCCTTGGTGGTGCTGTGCATGTGCTAGGAACATCCCCACATCATGCAGGGATGGGGCACACCCTCTTGATGGATTGAGGCCATGTAACTGCCCCCAATCCATCAATATCAATTTAGGAAGAGGAACTGAATCTAGGCATCCCCTCTCCCTGCCCATTGACAGGTGAATCCACGCTTTAACATTTTCTAACACCAAAGTGACCTTTTCATTGCATGTTTATAGTGTCCAGCAAGGTGATTGGCCATTTTCCTTAGCAGTCAAATAACTGCATGCAGCAGCATGCATTATTATTATTATTATTATTATTATTATTATTATATTAGGTTATCATGGATCCAGTGTCTACTGGTGTGCACAAGAATCCATATGTTGGCATTATTATTATTATTATTATTATTATTATTATTATTATTATTCTATATATTTGTAACCTGCCTTTTCCCCCAATACTGGGACTCAAAGCAGCTTTACAAAATTAAAACATATACAATTAAAACATAGAAATATGCAAAAGTTAAAAATATAATTAAACCTGCTGTAATATTAAAACATTTAAAATGCAAATGTCAATAATAATAATAATAATAATAATAATAATTTTTAAAAATCCAATGCATAAGAAGAGGTCCAGACTATTCCCCAAAGGCCTACTGGAACAAAAACATTTTAGCATGGAGGGAGACAGTCTAGCCTCTCTGGAACGGAGTTCCAGAGCCTTGGTGCAGCCACTGAGAAGGCCGTCTCCCACATTCCCACCAGGCATGCCTGTGGTGATGGTGGGACCAAGAAAATGGCCTCCCCTGAAGATCTCAGGAAACAGGCAGGCTCATAAGGGAGAATACGACCTTTCAGATAACCTGGATCCGAGCAATATAGGGTGCTATAGGTCATAACCAGCACTTTGAATTGTGCCTGGAAGCAGACTAGAAGCCAGTGGAGCTATTGTAACGGGGATGGGGGTATGCTCCCTGTAACCAGCCCCAGTCAATAGATTGGCTGCAGCGTTTTGAACCAGCTGAAGTTTCTGAACACTCTTCAAAAGCAGCTTCACGTAGAGTGTGTTACAGTAATCCAAATGGGATGTAACTAAGGCATGTGTCACTGTAGCCAGATCAGACATCTTTAGGAACAGGCACAGCTGGCACACTAGCTTTAACTGTGCAAATGCACTCCTGGCCACCTCTGAAACTGGGCATCCAAGCTCAGGGCTGAATCCAGGAGTACACCCAAGCTG
Organism: Anniella stebbinsi; assembly: GCA_029215795.1. Taxonomy (NCBI): domain Eukaryota; kingdom Metazoa; phylum Chordata; class Lepidosauria; order Squamata; family Anniellidae; genus Anniella; species Anniella stebbinsi. The sequence continues at coordinate 356,033,923 of JARDYH010000002.1, read as the reverse complement.
GGCATCCAGCACAAGCTGAATCCTTATTCCCTGATCCGCCTTTCAACTGACCAGGAACACCTTTGCCTTGTTACCTGATCATGACATGCTCACTGGAAGGGCCCATCCTCCAATGTTAAACTCATGTTGGCATGTGGAAGGTCCCAGGTTCAGTTCCCAGCATTGCCAGTTGAAAATAGGGATGGGTGAATCTGGCAAGCTTGATCTCATTCAGGTTCTCAATTTTGCACCACTGGCCTCATTCCGTCCCAGTTCTACGTGAGCCTTTTTTTCCCCTGCAGAGAAATGTGTACATATTTTTGTGTGTATTTTTCAAATTGTGCACATTTTTGTACATATTCAGCCAATGCCTAAAGTACATTTGTGCATATTTTAGAAACGTACACCTTTTCATTGTGCATTTTCAAAGGTGTGCATCTTGTCAAATGTTATTTTTGTATCGCAAACTCGAAAACATAAGGATTTCCAACCGCAAATTGCATTCGAATCCAGGAAATGTGAATTGGATAACCTCGGATTAAAATGTGAAGCCAACTAATTTATCACCCATCTCTGGTAGGGGAAAACCTACTGCCTTTTGAGAGCTGCTGCTATTCAGAGGGGATAGAATTGGGCTAGATGGACCAATTTCTTGATTCAATTTGAGGGAGACCCATGTAGTTGCATGCCATTTTAATCAATAATAGTGAACAATAGGTCAGATTACATTCAATTTACGGTTACAGGATAGTGCTTCCCATTTCTCTATAATTCCATATCTTATTAAGTAACATGGGGGGGATCTATCTGTTATTTCCCTCTTCCTCCACCCCTCATCACCAGACTTATTTATCACTCCAGAAGAGGAGAAAAATAGCTTTGCTACAACAACCTTGGTTGTATATATCAGATGCATTTTATACATATTCATCCTCCTAACTTGACAGATGGGAGGAATCTTCCAGTCATTGCTGCAAGCAGACAAAAGGGCCGTTGGCTCTGCGCTGCACGTGCCGTTTTACAAGGCAAAATATCACCCACTTCTATTGATGATTATATAGTTCTATCCATCTGTCTGCCACTGAAGGTTGTAAGAGTGAGATACAGCTCACACCGTCTTCATAAACAAAAGTGGATTGTACTGTCAGTCGTTAGACACGCCAACTAATTGGAGCTGTCGACAGACACAATATTCTGTGTCAACAGCTCTGGTAACAGTTTGAAACAGCAATGATATGTTGGGTGATGGTGAAGTTGACACATATGTCGCTAATAGCTTGCTAGGAAATCTGACATAGCCAGAAAGGAATGACTCAAAGGTGGTTTCCAGCCTCTAGCGTGGCTGTTCAAGACTTCATTCCGAAGTCTCCATGGGACCAAGGGAGGGGAGAAGGTAAGGGGTGGGATGGGATGGGATGGATAGAGATAAGAGGGAGGAGGATTCACATACAAAGTTGTGTACTTCCCACATCACGTTTGCATGTTGACAACTTAATTTTATATTCCTCCTGCTTAACTTTAAAATGAAGCTTGGCTTCAGTCAATTTCCGACTGTTCTGGAACACTAATAAAAAGGAAGACAATAATAATTGGTTGTTTGCTGAGCTGGAAGTTGGATAACGTACTTGGCTTGGTTCACATTTTAATAGGGATGGCTGTTTACCTGTCTTTAATTGTCTAACTGATACACACTCCCTCACTCCCCACACATTTCTCTATGGAAATTATCCAGGGCTATAACCATACATGTAGAACTTTATCAAGGGTTGCACTTAGGGGTTACTAAGTGATATAATAATAAAAATGGCCACAATGCAACACAGAGTTAGCCATATTTCAATCTCATTGATTTCAATTGTCTCACAAGGGCTGGCTCCAGGGTTTGGGTGGTCCTTGGGCAAGACATCCTCAATGGGCCCTCTCCCTCAGTGGATTTACCTTCTCATCACCATTGTCACTACCACAAGACATAGTGATGGCCACCAGTTTGGATGGCCTTGAAAGGGAGTTGGATAAATTCCTGGAGAAGGCTGTCAATGGCTACCAGTCTTTATGGCCATGTCCTACCTCCAGTAGCAGAGGCAGTAAGCCTATATACCCCAGTTGCTTGGGAACATGGGGGGGTGCTGTTGCACCATGTCCTGCTTGTGGGTCCCTGGTCAACAGCTGGTTGGTCACTGTGGGAACAGAGTGCTGGACTAGATGGACCCTGGGTCTGATTCGGCATGGCTCTTCTTATGTTCTTAACTGATTCACATCATTGCTTCCACTTGCTTGCTTGACAGGCTGAGAGCCAGTGAGCAAGAAGGCTGTGACATCTACTGCTCCTCCTTTGCACCCCCCTTGTCTGAGCCAGAGCAAGAGGCAGGTGAACAAGCAGGTTGCCATTGTGAAGAGGAGGAGCTTCTCCAAGGGCCACTGCTAAGTGAGCCCCTGCTGGGGTGTGGGCCCTTGGCAGGTGCCTAGCCATGCCTACTCCAACACTGGTCCTGGGCTTTTGCAACCCTAATTCAGTTTTGGATTGTAGCCAATGCCAGTTCCTGACATGGCTGCATCTAGTGAAACCACCCAAATTGACTAATCTGATAACATTTCAAATCTCCATTTTAAATCCAGTTGAGCAACAAGGCCAATATGGCTGCCAAAGGTGTCCCGTCTTGTACTGGCAAAAGGTAATCAGTATTCAATGATCAGCCTGCAGCACCACAGCACTACAAATGTGAGAGATCATTAAATGCAGGGACCATGGCACAGACATTATAAAGTCTGTCAAAGAAGGGAGTGGGCAGAATGGGATCAAAACTACCCAAAAAGTCATTAACCGTAATTAAACATATGCACCCAATCAAACTGAAAAACAAAAACTGAATAGAACTAATCAAGGATGGTCAGATATATCAAATAGATAAAGGAATCCATAAAGTGTGCAAATGGGCAGATTGTGCTAGAGGTAGTCCATAATACTGCTCCTCCCAATGGATGAACTGGTCCACATGTTACAGAGGAGCTCAGATGTGCTGGCCCTCAGAACACTTGTATTGTGCAGTATGTGTGTCATTTGCATTACACTTACACCTTGGCTCAGGAATCCATTTGGGCTCCAGAAGGAGTAGAAGGAGAGCTTCCAGGAACATCAATAAGGTTCTGGACAGCCAAAGAGGGGCAGGAGCCACAGTGTGTATAGGGTTCCTCCATCCATTAAAGGGAGTCGCTCCCTACAACAAAAGTCACACCTGTATGACTGCCATAACACCACCCAGACAGTGAACCAATAAGGCTACCTTTCTGTTGATCAACACAGAGCCTCGGCAGGACGTTTGGCCCAAACCTGAAGCCCTCCCACTTCCTTGATAGGTCAACAGGTTCAGATACCACCTAATGACCTCAGTGATAACCTTTGTTTTGAATTCTGGTGGCTAATTGTCTTCTCCTTGACTGCTTCAGCCCAAAGAGCCATCCGGATGCCAACCAATCAAAGGTCAAAGAACCTCCTGAGCTTTTCATTCATTCTCCAGAATCAAACTATTGTTCTCTTTGTTTTGACCCATCCTGGATGCAGCCTCTGAGCCATCGAGTCCTTTGTATCCTTTGTTCTGAACTCTATAACTGTCTGGGTGTTCAAGCAGCAGTTCTTTGTTCATCAGCTAAGCTATGTGCCCACTGAATCCAGAACCAAGTTCCATACACTGTAGTTTGATTTGTGAGACCACAGAGGCAGCCTGCACCCTCCGTATAAATTGTGGCCTTTTATTCCGAGGGAGGTGGTCAAGAAGAGAGTCCAGAGCATTTGGAAGCAGATATTAATGCCACAATCCTAGGCATGTTGAATTAGAAAAAAAGTCCTACAACTCCCAGCATTCACCAGCCAGCCATGACTGGCTGGGGAATGCTGGGAAATGTAGGACTTTTTTTTCTGTCTCAACATGCCTAGGATTGTGACCTAAAGATCTCATGCTGAGTGTAGATATTTTGTGCAGCTTCTCATGTAACTTTGCTCAATAATGTCTTTGTAGGTTCACGATTAGAGGAAATGTGATGAATAGGATGAATGTGTAATTTTTGAGCTTGTTGGGGTTTGCCATATTCTTCCTCAAAGCTCATTTTGCCTACTTTGTATCCCTACTTTTTCCCCCTATAGGGACAAGTCTCCATTTTTAAAAGTGCGTATTTTACCTAAATGGAAAAATACACTTTTTTTAAAAAAAAATGGCATTGTCCCCAATTGAAAATATATACTTTCCCCATAGGCTAAAGTGTGAAATGCTTTTTCAGATTAATTCCTAAATTATCCAAAATCGTCCATGTACAGCATGAGAAGATCATGGATAATTTTATTTATTTGTTATCCAATCCAGAAACCTTTGGGGTCAAAATAGCAATGGGGAGTTATTTTCAGGGGGGAACAGCTCACGGGCCTAAACCTCCTCACCCCACATGTCATGGTACCGATCCGGAGAGGGATTGCAATATTTCAGACAAATACATGAATAAAAGGGCATTTGACAAATTCATGGAGGATTGATCTGCAACGACCATCTACATAAGAACATAAGAAGAGCCATACTGGAACCTAAGAAGAGCCATGCTGGATCAGACCAAGGGTCCATCTAGTCCAGCATTCTGTTCACACAGTGGCCAACCAGCTGTCAACCTCAAGTAGGACATGAGTGCAACAGTACCCCCACCATGTTCCCCAGCCACTAGGGAACATAGGCTTACTGCCTTTAATACTGGATGTAGCACATGCCATCAGGACTAGTAGCCATTCTCCTCCAGGAATTTAAGAAGAGCCATGCTGGATCAGACCAAGGGTCCATCAAGTCCAGCACTCTGTTCACACAACAGTCAACTAGCTGTTGATCAGGAACACACAAGCAGGACATGAGTGCAATAGCACCCTCCTACCCATGTTGCCCAGCAACTGGCATATATAGACTTACTGCCTCTGATGCAGAATGTAGCACATAGCCATCGATAGCCTTCTCCTCCAGGAATTTCTCCAACCCCCTTCCATTTAGCTGCAATGGCAGCTTAATGGAACCTCTATGTCAGAGTCCGTTATGCCAATTGCTGGGAAAAAAAGATCCGCAAGCTTGCTCTTAATTACCCAAAGCCAAGCCAAGCAGATTAGTTCTTGCAATGTTTCAACAAGATGGTCATGTTAAGAGCGTGCTTTCTTTCTGTCTTTGTGACTGGCATCTCAGGCTGGGAAGGTGAGCCAAAGAAGGAGCGATTTGCAGCAGGCTCCCTTGCTTGTCCTTGCATGGCAAGATTTGAACTCAGGCTTCCCGGTTCCAAGTCTCCTTCCTCTCCAGTACATCTTAGTATTAGGTCCTTACCAAGGGAACGATGTGTAAGCTGCAACTTCTTCATGGCTTCAATGCAGCATTTAGCGGTCTGCTGGACTGCTCCATCCTTTAGAATAGAACATAATCAGAGATGACTCCATCCAAGGCACAGAAATAGCAGGTGCTCCCTCAATGTATTTCCTGCCACCTTTGGATTTGATCAGGGGGAGGAAACCTCTCTCATTCCAATGGAGGTGCAGATCAGGTCACTTTGAATGAAAGTTCACAAATACTGATTTCCCCCAGTGCCATATTTCTGCCACACAGTTGCTTCTTCCAGGATTGGTCCTAGTCACATGGGTAGTCCCATCCAATCGGGAATCATGTAGGGTGGTATAACAAAAGCATGTCTGATACGGTGACATCATATGATTACGTCATTGGTGCCAATAAATAAAATCATAACCAATCAGATTTGACTATGGATGGAATTCAATTTCAGGGAAGGTCTTGGGGACTGAATTCCATTGGTGGGCAGGGCCAGAGGCAAATGTGGCAGGGCTGGAGGCAAAGGACCCCCAAAATACACAAAATACGACTGTACTATAGTTTAAAGCTCTTATTGCAAGTAACTAAGCTATTGGGGGGATGTCAACCTTTTAGAATGGGGAGTAAAACTGCACAACAACTGGGAAACCATCAATTGATCAGTGGTTGGAAGAAAGGGGGGTGGCCTGGGGAAGGGGGAGTGGCCGTCTGGTGAACCATAGAGGGGTGGATTTGGCCTAAGGTCCTCCAACACTGGATTAGATCTTGGTTTTCCTTATAATGCTCCTGGGCCAGATCTACACCTTGTCTCAAATCATTACGAATGTGGTATAAAAAGCAGGAAATGACAGCAGTACGTGGCATGTGGACTGTGCCCCAACAGTTATCAGTACACTTCAGTGCTGCTATAAATAGGCTGACCCTATGAAAAGGAGGACAGGGCTCATGTAACTTTAACAGTTGTAGAGCAAAGGGGATTTCAGCCAGTGTCATTTGTATGCAATTAGTTCCTGGTAGAATTCCCTCTTCATCACAACAGTTAAAGTTGCAGGGGCCCTGTCTCTTGACCATGTACAAAAGAAGGCAGGGCTTCTGCAGCTTTAACTTTGTGATGAAGAGGGAATTTCACCAGGTTCTGCATATATACCAATGACACCTGCTGAAATTCCCTGTTCTATGAAACTGTTAAAGATACAGGAGCCCTGTCCTCCTTTTCATATGGTCAGCCTAGCTATAAAGCAGTAGTATAGATCAAGCCTTTGTCACTCTTTCCCCCCTACAAACTAATTTTCCTGGTGTCACCCCTGGATAAAGTAGAATAACCTTGATAACAAACAGTCTGCATGACTGAGTCACTTTATATAACTGTTTTCTTTCCGGAAGTGTTAGGTCATGAGTCAAGATTATATACATACATACACACATTTACCTTAGGATAGCAATAAAAAGGGAGCTAGAGTGGCCATGCGGGATTTAATGAGCAATCTACCTGTACCTCTTGGTTCCTTTGAGTGTAGCAAGGTTATCATTACACCAACTCAAATGGAATGTGTTAAAAATAATAATAATTGCTTTCTTTAAAATGTGAGGAAATGCCATTAATCATGGTCACTAGCACAGTACAGCTAGAAGAAAAATCTGTCAGAAGGGTTTTAGGAGAAAGAAAATAAATTAAGAATGTTCTTTTAAAAAAATAAAAAGGGCAGTATATTCCCCCTCCTTCCATATAGCTAGCTAAGGAACAAGTTATTAAACACGCTAACAAGAAATGTGTATAAATAGCCTGACAGCCAATTATTCCAATTGTGAGCCGAGCAGCTGGGCTGATACAGAAATGGAGGATCATTTGCAGAAGGCATGAATCAAGGGCTGGGCACTTGGGGACAAACGTTGAATGTTGGTGCCCCCAAACACCTGCCACGTGGAGGCTGCTTTCAGTGGCGCCTGGTGGCAGCTGCCTCTCCGTTTGCATACAGCGGATCACGTGGTCTGGGGTACTTTTCTCCGCACCACCACAATACCTTGGAAGGGTTTATGGGAGTTTCAACCTTGTAGCATTTTGTAAATTGACCCATTGTTCAGAAATCTTTCTTATTTATTTATAGGCCACTCTTCGGCAGATGCTCTCTGGGCTGCTTGGAATAATTCAACAAGCTCATCATGAAAACAATAAGTGAAACACACAATCAAAACCAAGAAACAGCAGACCATATATATTGAATAAAATGCCAATATAAAACCACAATACCCCACCAACAATTAAAAGGCCTGGGCAAATAAGAAGGCTTTTACCTGGCTCTGGAAAGAAAGCAACAGACTTCACCAAGTGCCCCTCATGGGGATGGGAATTCCAGAGACAGGGTGCCACAACAAAAAGGCCCCCTCTCCTGTCTTTACCCACCTCAATTCAGAAGGAGGTAGGATCCTGAGCACAATTTAGGAGGCTGATCTTATTTATAATTTATACCTCAGTTTGCAAACTCTTTTTCCAAAAAGGGCTGCCATTGAAAACAGCATATTATATAGGCTGACCATATGAAAAGGAGGACAGGGCTCATGTACCTTTAACAGTTGCAGAGAAAAGGCAATTTCAACCGGCATCATTTGTATGCAATTAGTACCTGCTGATACTCCCTCTTCATCACAACAGTTAAAGTTGCAGGCACTATACTAGAGTGACCAGATACAGAAGAAGGCAGGGCCCCTGCAGCTTTAACTGTTGTAATGAAGAAGGAATTTCACCAGGTACAAATTGCATACAAATGATGCCGGCTGAAATTGCCTTTTCTCTACAACAGTTAAAGTTACATGAGTCCTATCCTCCTTTTCATATGGTCAGCCTATATTATAGCAATCAATTATATTACGTAACAAATAAAGCAGCTCTTTTTTTTTTAAAAAAAGCAGCCAATAATAAAAATGGCTTCCAGATTAAAAATGTTTTCAAATGCAATCTAAAAAATGGGAAGGGAGGGAGTTTGTTGGACTTAACCAAGGAGAGAATTTCACAGCTGTGGTGCCACCACTGTGAAGGTCCCATCCCTGATATCCACCAGTCAGATCTTTGCTAATAATGGGCTAGAAATCAGGCCTCTGGGGGTGATTTTAAAGTGCAGGCAGGTTCACAGAGTGAAGGAAAACCTTAACATAATCTGGTCCAATTTAAAGGTTACCATCTTTTTAAACTGAGCACAGAAACACATTGATATACAATAGGCACGATATGATCAGAATGTCATCATCCTAACAGCCACATTTTTTTTTTTACCAATAGTAGTTTTCGAACTGTCTTTAAAGGAATCTCCATTGCATAGCACTAAATGTGTCTGGATATAACCGGTAGAGGAACGCACAAAACCATTTTTTAAAAAACAAAACGAAACCCAAACTTTAAAGGTTTTGTGGGCAATTTGCATGAACAGGATATACATGCAATGTAGATGCAGCCCTAGGTAAGTTCCCTAAAAAAGTAAATTCAGAATAATAGGTGCGGGGATTCAGCCTGCAAGTAGGTGCAAAGTAAACTTGCAAAGCGAACTGTAAACACTAGAACAACTTCTGATTTGCTACATCAATGTCCCTCCCAAAAGCACAGTGACTGGAGAGCTCTGGTGAAGCCATTCCCTGAGTAGAATCTAGAGCTGTCAGTCACAAAACCATGCACCCTTCTCTCCCTCCCCCTGTGCGGCAATTTCCTTTTATGGAGACCTTGCCTGCGGTGGGTGTAAAACTGTATCTGTAGCAGGTTTGAATCTTCAGAAACAACCTGCTTTGCTTTAGACTGCTTTGGACGAGTGCCACTTCACTTTGGAGATGGTCTGAGTACCTGCAAAGTGAGCCGCTTTGGTTCAGTATTTGGGCCTCATCCAAAGTGGATGCACAGCCCTAGTAACCAGTGCATAAGAAACTGAAGTCAGATCCACCTTCTCTAGGAAAAGCAACAGCTGGTGAACTAACCAAAGCTGGTAGAAAGTGCTCCTTTGGCCTCTTGGGCGTACATTAATAATGCTAGATCCAGGGTTGCCCCAGACTGCATCCCTGATTCTTCGAGGGGAGTGCAATGCTACCCAAAACAAGTTGCATCCGTCTACCAGATCAGCAGAATTCCCAGTAATAAGCACCTCCATCTTGACTGGATCGTCCACCCTCATCCAAAGCAGGACCTCTTCCAAACATCAATTCAAAATTTGCACTGCCTGGGAATAAGAGGTGACATGCTGGGAATAAGAGGTAGAGCTGGATGTCATCAGTGACACTTCAGCCCAAACCTTGGATGACCTCACCCAGTGGTTACTGGGAATGCACCTCCAGGAAAGACTGAATCCCACACCAGCAAGGCAGTCCAGGATGTACTGTAATTAATAGTATCAAACACCACTGAGAAGTCTAGGAGAATCAACACAGTTGCACTTCCCCTGTTCATTTTCTGGAGCAGGTAAACCAGCATTTCAAAAAAAACCATGTTGTAACTTGGACTAGAATGTATCTAAATAATCAGTTTCATTCACCTGGTATTGAGAAGCCATCATAGGGTTTAACACCTTGCCCCAAATGGCAAATTGAACTGGCCAGTATTTTTTTCCAACTCAACCAGACCTAGGGTGGGAAAGTATGGACATACCACTGCCCTCTTTAGGGCCATGGGACCTGTACTCTCTCTCAGAGAGGAATTTGCCAAGTCTGACACCCAAACAGGCAGGCCAGATCTGGCAGATTTAATCAGCCATGAAGTACAACAGTCAAGAGTACAGTGGTGGCCTCAATCCTCCAAGTAATCTGCCCGTGTGTTCGGGCTGCACAAGCTGAAATGTATCCATAACAACATGAAAAACAGAACAACAGTTGCATCCATCTGTGACTCAGCTACAGACATGGCATCCACGTTGGGATGAATGTGAGCAATTTTATCTGGAAAATGTACCAGACGTTTGTCACAGCAGGCTACCGAGGGCTCCATCAACTGCCCCTCTGGGCCACTCGAAAAGCTCCCTCGCCATTCAGAAAAGTGGCCAACACAGTGGAAGAAAAGAACACTTTCTTCACCTTTACCATCAGTGGTATAATAGAAGCATCTTGGATAGCTTCTTTAAAGCTCTGACTAGTTCTGACTGAAACCCAGAGCGGATTCACCACCCCACTCATATTGGAGTCACCAGCTTCCATTGGGTAATAGCCACTAACACAGACAGCTTTTAAAATAAATAAATTGTGTGTGTGTGGGGGGGGGGGGGGTGAACAAATTTGGGGAGAGATGGATCAAGGTTTATGATAGCTAACTGGGACTTCAGTGTTCAGAGTCAGTATATTTTTAAATAGTAGATGCTGTGGGACATTAGATCATACTGTCTAAAAAGGTCAGAATTTTCTATGCTTTCAGAACCTTGTGATTATTATTCTTATGATAATTGTTCTACACACAGAGTAATTAATCCCAGCACTGCTCCTGCATCTTGATGCTTTTTAAAGAATCAAAGTTTAGCTCCCCTGTAATAGTGGCACTTAATAATTATGCTAGCTGTCCCCAAACTACTTTCCCCCGTATCTTATGTGGCAGGCCGCCACGCACCACATGGGTTCTCCAGGTACAAATTGCTAAACAATTACCGATGAGAGAAAGGTCATAATAATAGGTTGCAGCAACCTTTGCTGTCTGCCTTTACTCCAGGAACGTTTATAAAAGAACCATTTCATCCCATTGTTATAATGATGAGGAGGAAGTAGTTTAAGGTAGTTAAAGACAAGCAAACAAAAGGCAGGAGTGCAGCGCTCTATAACAGCTACTTTCACTTCCTGCCTACTCCATTACGTCTGGCATTATGGGAAAAATAACATGATTGGAATGACCCAAAGGCTATAAGGGTGGGCCAGGTTTACCTTGTGGAAAGCAGAGCGAACACTGTTGGCTAAACCTTTTTGAAAGCTGAAAGCTGTGCTTTTTTTATCAAAAATGCTACGCTGTCATTGAAGAAGTACATTACCTAGAAGTGTGGTTTCTTTTCGGTCTTTCTTTTCTGTCTCAAAAACTTCTCCGTTTATTATTATTATTATTATTATTATTATTATTTATTATTATTACCTAGGAAGGAAAGGAAGAAAAATAATCAAGATGTGAACTCTCCACCCCCACCCCCTGTTGAAAACAAGAAAAAAAATGCAGGTTGCATGCTGACCCCAAATTCCCCAGTTGCGCTCCAACAGAAGAACACTGAATTCCAGAAACTTTTTCCAGAGAGTAGGCCACCCTCTGTTTTATATAGAGTGCATTTTTTAAAGAAAAACTGTAACCCAGTACTTATTTCACACAATGTAAATTGAATTCACACGTGATGCTAGATCCAAAGCAGTGTTAATGAGCTAGGGGCTCCAGACTTGAACTGGGAAGATATGGGTTCAAATTCTTGCTCAGCCACAAAGCACTCGCTATTACCTTGAGTTAGGTTGCAATCCCATACATCAGGCATCCCCAACCTTTTTGGACTGTAAGGTGACCATATGAAAAGGAGCACAGGGCTCCTTATCTTTTAACAATTGTACAAAAACGGGAATTTCAGCAGGTGTTATTTGTATGCATGCAGCACCTGCTGAAATTCCCTCTTCATCACAACAGTTAAAGCTGCAGGAGCCCTAACTGTATCTGGTCAGTCTAGTATAGCTCCTGCAGCTTTAACTGTTGTGATGAAGAGGGAATTTCAGCAGGTGCTGCATGCATACAAATAACACCTGCTGAAATTCCCTTTTCTATACGGCTGTTAAAGATACAGGAGCCCTGTCCTCCTTTTCATATGGTCACCCTAGGTCTTTAGAGATAAGGGCTGATTTATCTACATCACTTGATTTTTCATTACTTTTGTGTATTGCAACTCCCGGTGGATCTCAGCCAAAGGTGTGGTGCCTCTTATTGGAGAGCACTGCATGTGTGGGGATGGGAGAGGTAATAGGAAATGCCTATCTGTAGTGTTTGATCTACACTTGCTTATTCACACAAGCAAGTTGCTTCCAGTCCTAGGGACTAAACTCTCCCCTTCTTTTATTCTTGAGAATTGAACCTGGGACCTGCCACATGCCATGCGTGGGAGCTATTGCTCACCCACTAGATCCACATTGAGAGGGGGCATAGCTCAGCAGGAAAGCACATGCTTTGTGTGTGGAAGACGCTCAGTTCAATCCCCCCACCATCTCCAGTTTGAAAGGATTGCAGATACTAAGGCAGAATCAGACATGCACCCACCTAGTTGCTGAAGACCTATAGCTAGTTGGGGTAGACCAAGGCAGATTTGTTTGTTAGGACCTGCTGTCAATAAGCTCCTGCCTTGAACCCTCAAAGACACCGGATAACACGCACACCCTACAAGCTCAAAACAAGAGATTGGGTAGCTTTTATTTCAGGGCCTTGGTACCAGAGGAGGGCCTTGACTTTTTCAGCAAGTCTCCTGAAGATGAGGAATGTGTTACTTTGTCAACACAGTAACCAGTAGCAACTTGGCATGCAGGTTACGTGTCAAACATTGTATCTAGTTTCATTCTGCTGAGATGCTCAGCCAAATGCTAAATACAAATTAACATCCAGGTATTTGCATTCCACAACCCCCTCAACCATCAGAGACAACAAGCTTTTCTACATGAAGCCTTTGTTGTGTGCTGGTCATTCCTTAATTGTGGTTGTTTATAGGTTCTTTAGACAACATCGTGGCCCTCCAGTTTCGCTTTTGTTTTTTAAAAGCACTTTCCCAGGTTTGTTCGTTTGTTCAGAGCAGAGAAAATGGAGTATTATTTTTGAAAGTGAAAGAAAACATATTTTCCTGCTTGTGGAATTGCATTATTCTGCTATACCATAGCACCACCCACAGGTTATTAGTGGAAAAGCAGGAAAGGAAAAGCTCTTTGTGCGGAGCTTGGATTTCAATTCCGTGCCGAAACCAAAAGTAGTCACAGCAGATTAGCAGCCTCATGTAGAAAAGCTCATCAGGTCCGCACATATGGCTGAGAGGGAGCCACACTTCACCTCCTACCTGACTGGTACAGGATGGGTCATGGATGCCTTGATAACAATTCAGAGGGCTGGCATATGCCTCTTTCCATACAAGCCTGCCCAAAACTTTGCCCTACCTTGAGGCAAGTCGCTGTCCCTGTCAGGTCTTGGACAAGCTAGGACAAGATGATGACGATGATGATGATGATTATATTTATTTATATCCCGCCTTTTTCCCAGGGCTGGGACTCAAGGCGGTCCACAAAGTTAAAACATGTACAATTAAAACATATAAATATAAGTTTTACAAAAGTTAAAATAGAATTAAACCTACAGTAAAATTAAAAACATTAAAAAAATTTAAAAGCAGTAACAAATTTTAAAAGCAAAACCAAACCATACATCAACACAGGTCCAGAAGGTGAAGGGCTCCAGGGCTTCAGGTCCAGTTCCATCACGGGCAAGCCAGGATCCAAAGGCAGATGACAAGATGGTGATCAACATCTGGATTTGCAGCCAAGGAGGGGAAATAAGCCAAGGCAGAGCAAAAGGAGTCAGCATCTATTCCCAACGACTATGTGCTCAGACTAATGAGCTATCTCAATGGTACGATGGCCAAAATATAACACCACTTTGCCTATCATTTGCATATGTAAACAGGTGCAAATTTAGAAATAGTAATTTAATTTAAATAGACATGCAAACGGAGAGTAAGGGGAGACATGATAGAGGTGTACATGCATGGTGTGGAGAATGTGAAGAGGGAGACATTTTTCTCCCGCCTCTCTCATTATGTATTTTTAGCCTAATCCCATCCTTGCAGATTGCAGCAAATACCCCCAGTCCATATATCCATGGCCTTCTATCCACATTCTCCATGGTGAGAAGAATGTGGCTAGGAAGACACTTTTCTCCCTCTTTCATAATGCTAGAACCCAATGGGGTCATTCCATGAAGCTGTTTGATGGGAGATTCACACAGCACATAGTTAAGCGATGGAATTCACTACCACAAGATATTGATGTCCACCGATTATAATGGCTTTAAAAGGGGGTTAGACAAATTCCTGGAGGAGAAGGCTATCAAGGTCTACTAGTCCTGATGGCTATGTGCTGCTTCCACTATCCGAGGCAGTCAGTCTACATACACCAGTTGCTGGGCAACATGGGTGGAAGGGCGCTGTTTTGCAAATCTTTTCTGTTTTGCTCCATGTGTAATGATTGCATTACAGAGGAGCTGATAGACGCTTCCACACTCAAGTTTTCCTCTTGCTCTATTTTTCAGTTTTAAAAACCATTCTAAGTTTTGTATCGTGCACCGCCTTGAGGGCCTGTGGGCTGAAAGGTGATATAAACACTTAGCAGAGAGAAGACAATGCTAAAGAAATTGTGAGCCTATCTACTCTACTGCTTTAAAATGGTTTAAAATGGTTTAAAACGGTTTATAACAGTTTTGAGAACTGTTGGGGCCCAGGACACACTCCATATACAGTTTTCAAAACGTTTTCAAAGTGTTTTATCCTGCGTGTGTAGATAGACTCTCAGTCAGTTCAAATACTTAGCAGAGGTTAAACCGGAGCGTTTAGTTTTTCCCATTTGGTGTGCCTTGTCTTGACTCTATTTCCTACCTATGATCCATGTCTTATCTCAATTTCAGCTCCTGACCAGATGTACTATATTCACTTGCAAAGTCCTTTCAATAAATATTACTCTATTACATAGCTACATTATGAGCCACAAAGACCCTTTGCTGGTATAGTAACAATATTTCCTCCACCACCTTCTTCCTTTTCCAAACAAATTCATTTCTAGTCTGTAAAACTACCAGCACATTTGAAACAATATACTGCATTGTCTATGAATTTTAGTCTAGATCAACCTGAGGTCCTTTACCTCCTCATGGTCATGCCAAAAATTGTTATTGGGTTCTCTTTGTGAATATGCATCCATTTAACACTCCCTCTTAAACAGTTGTTGGTTTAAATCCGGGCAGATTCAACTCTAGCATGGCTCACATCAGTGCTTATAATTTAGGATTATGTCCATTGCTCTAAAGCTATTTTTTAAGTAAAAAAAAAAAGTTCTTTGTAGAAAAGATGAAACTCTTAATGGTTTTATATTATGTTTTATTTTAGGGTTTTAATTTTTGTGAACCATCCAGATAGCTTTTGCTATAGGGTGGTATAGAAATAAAAATGAATAAATGAATAAAAAAGTTTTTTTAAAAAATATAAATATAAATAAATAAATAAATGCATTTTCCCATTTGGTTGTTTATTATGGTATTTTATTGCCAATAGTTGAAGTTTTAAAGTTGGCCTGAGTATATTTTAATATAGAAGAGAGGGACATACATAATATATAAGATATAAGAGAGATGTAGTTTTCTTTTATTGTTTCCATAAAAGGATTAGTGACAGATTCATGGTGATACAGAATTGCCTGTAACATCAGAACCAGTTGAACAAAAGGAATTGGAGGATAGTCTCCAAAATAGATAACTGGCAAATGACATATAGATGGCCTGTACTGCTGATGAAGTATTGTATTTTATGGTTTTAATTTTAATGAACCACCTAGAGAGCTCTGGCTATTGGGTGTTCTAGAAATGTAATAAATAAATAAATAAATAAATAAATAAATGGTAGAGTTTCTTGGGGCTTGTCTTGATGAGGGGAAAGCCCTGGAATGGATCCACAGTGGCATCAGATCATTTATATGATGCAGCAGCCATCGCGTAGCCATCCCAGGGCTTCCCCAGAAGCTCTGCATTAATAAAGTCTGAGACTTACCCCGACTTTTTTCTCTTCCAGCGAGGTGACGATGGCATTTGCTGTCTGTCGCCTTGCCCCGGCGTTGCGTTGGAGGCATGTCCCAGTGTTTCCCGGCCAATGCCGACCCCTGCTTGGTTGCCATCAGCTGGACAAGGACAGGGGGTGGGGCAGTGAACCAATTGGCTGCCGGACCTCTTCCGTGTATCCTTTGGGGAGAGCCAAAGATCAATCACATCTTCCAGGGAGAGCAAGGTAAATGTGGGGGAACCGGGGAGGGATGCACCCAGCTGCAGTGGTGCCCATCCGGTGGCACGGCAGAGCGGTTCCTCCCTCCCCTCCTCATTACAACCCTGGCACTCTCTCCTTTGAGGGCTTGAGGCACCAATGTGCCACCATCAGGACACAACTTTGGGCTGTTGTGTGATAAAAAGTTCAATTTTTTCGAGTTGGGTAAGTAAACTATTAGATTTGCTGAAGGTTATTCCTTCCTTCCTTCCTTCCTTCCTTCCCGCCCTCTTTCCTTCTTTCTTATTCTGAGCATCATACATGCTATCACAAACTAAACTTCCTCAGTGCTGTTGCTTATGTAGCCCAAACAGCATTATCCACACACAAGAGGGAGGTTTCAGCAGACATAGGGGAACCCCAAGGTTTTCAGAACAAAAAATAAGCTTTGGAGGGTAAAAAAAACACTAAGTGAGATGGTGGGGGGACAACCCAATGAGAACAGAGTGTGCTCGGTGCCTATAGAATGCTGAATGAAATCCTTTCCACACTGCAACATTCTGTTGCACATCCAGTGGAGGTTAGCAGCTGTGATGTCAATGGGTCAGTGAATCTGCTCCAGGTTTCATTCAGAACCACACAGAACTCTAAAGAAGCTATCCAAGGTGCTGGATCGCTCCTTTAGAGTTCTGTCTGGTTCTGACTGAAACCTGGAGCAGATTCCCTGACCCACTGACATTGGAGCCATCAGCCTCCACTGTGCATCTCCCAGCTCTGCATCATAATTTGCTGAGCTAAACATAATGGCTCTGATCCTGAATGTACCATAAACACAGTACACCAATGTGCACATTGAAGAGGCTTTCATTCACTTCCGTGGAAGGGGACAGCTGTCTATTATGCATGCCTGTTTACGGATGGTGATGCCTGTCCATCAGAGTGAATGAGAAGCCACTCTATGCACAAGAAGGAACTCAGCATGCGCATTAGCTGTCCTGCTTTGAAAAGGAATCCCTGGGGCAAAGGATTTGTACACAGCATGGTCTCCCTTATGCACCGGTACATTTTAATTATTATCTGCCATGTATTTTATCCCCCCCTTTTGTTCAGTGAATTGATTTTTACTAATTTTATGCAGATATTATTTTTTTAAATGAAATTCTACTAGGGTAACTGTAACGGCTTCTTTCAACACAGGCCAACTCCGTTTTTTCTCAGTGTAGGGGGGGAGGAGACAGATTGGGGGAAACCTCAATGTTTTAGCTTCCCCATCTCAGGGAGTCCTGGAAAGGCAGGAGTAAATGTGCTAACTGAGTGTGCTCAAGGCTCCAGATCTTTTCAAAATAAACGGCAAGTCTCTCCCAGCTGAATACAATGGGAGGGATTATGTGGGTCATTAGAAACTGGAGGTGTTTGGAGATTCTCCATGGTAATACTTCTGCTAAAAGCACCTGTGAGAGGCCCAGTCTAGACAAACAGATTATCATGGGGTAAAACTGTTCATGATCTCTGCCATTTCAAACTGCAGGTGAGGAATTTTTACATGTTAGAGTGCATTCCCCCAGCTCAAAAAAAATATCTCTATACATAGAAAACTTGCATGTTGTAAAGATGGCTTTCTCCCAGCCATCTGTTTCCTATGGGCATTAAGCATGGATGGAAGGATGGATGGATTTTACATTTTTATCCCGCCCTTCTTCCACAGAGCTCAGGGCAGCATGTGTGGCTCTCCCCACCCTCCCATCCATTTTATCCTCACAACAGCCCTGTGGGGTAGACTGAGCTCCAAAATGCTAAATAGTCCTACTTGGTTCTGTGAACTCTGTTCATGCTCAAAGGCACTCATGTCTAATGGGAGGGAGGAATTTTTCAAACCAAAATATGGCCAACCAACCTCACACACCCCCTTTCTCCCTGCCATCACACACCCCTTTTGCCTCTCCACTCACCTGCTTCTTACGTGAGGAAGCATCCACTCATTTGTAGTCCAGGAACAGTTTCCCTTGCAATGGGAACAGATCTAAGACCCAAACTATACCCTACACTAATTGTAATGTGTGCATAAGTGTGCATGACCCACTTTGAATGTGTGTGGCTCTTCCTAGCTTCTCAGAGAGGCTTTTAACTTTAAAGACCTCAGACCAGCATCTACTAATGTCATTTTCAATTTATTCCTTCAAAATCTTTCATCAGATCTTAAAACTCTGGATTTCTAACTTGGAGGAGGGGGGGGGGGGAATTATGGCAGGGTCAGTTTATCCAAGACTAGTCTCTTCACTGAAATGAAGGATTTCTACTGCTTCTGTACCAAGCCCTGGAAGAGTACAAAAAGCCAATAAATCCATTCCTGAATTCCTACTGCCCAGCCCCTTCAGCAGCAAAAAGTTCTGTAGAGAGATTCATGATGCAAGTTTAAGGACATAAGAAGAGCCATGCTGGATCAGACCAACGGTCCATCTAGTCCAGAACTCTGTTCGCACAGTGGCCAACCAGCTTGCGTATACAGCCAAAGAGAATTCTATGGGTTAACTGAATTTGCTTCTGAACTCAAAAGCCTGGACTCAAAACTTAGCAACGCTTGCATCAACTCTAGGAGTAGAATTAGTCAGTTTTGAATTATGAGCTGGGCTTTTTGAAGAAATCACTTAACCGTTTTACAAAAAAATAATAACATTTATCTGTGCGTAAATAACATGTTTTGGTCCCCAGTTACAGATACATTATTAAGTTTTCCTTCCTCCCACTGCTTTGCACCCCATCTCGAATGTATTCAATATCTGTGTAAGTGAACAATTGCCAAGAAAATCCAACACAATCATATTTTACTTCAAGAGATAAAACCTCTCTAAAATGAGGGAATTGATAAAAAGGAAGTTGAAAGGGAAAAACAAGAGCATACTTCAGGGGTTATTCAAAACAACCCTCTTCTTTAGCAAATTTCAGGGGTTGTTCAAAACAATATCAATAGAAGCTCTGCTGGAATGTATACCGCAGATCAGGAATGATACCACCAATTCCAAGAGGAAGCCAGAGTCAAGGAAGCTAGTAGAGACAAGAAGGGTAACTTCAGAAAATGAAAGGCTTGCCCAAATGAGGAGAATGAAATTAACACAAACTTTAACAAAAGAAATGCAAGCAGATGATAAGGGAGGAAGAAGAGGAGGAGGAGGAGGAGGAGGAGGAGGAGGAGGAGGAGGAGGAGGTCTGAGGAGCAAATTGATAAACACATTTAAAATCAAGATTTTTTTAAAAAAATATATATAGTAGAAGCTATAGGACAGCAGCTATAGAAACTGTTGAACTGTGAGATGATAACGGAGTTGTGCTAAAGGAGAATGGGGGAGATTGCAGGGAAGATGAATGAATTCCTTGTTGGATCTGTGTTCATTGCAGAAGATGTAGGGCAAGTCCTTTTCAGGAAGGGAGTCTGAAGAACTGAGGCAAATACTGGAGACAAGGAGTGCTGTTCTAGGCCTTATCCACAACTGGCAATGAAGATCATGGGGTCCAGATGATATCCATCTATGAATTGTAAAAGAACTCAAATGTGAAATTTCTTATCTTCTAACTAAATTATTTAATTGTCCCTAAGATCAGTGTCCATACCAGAGGACCGGAAAACAGCCAATGTAATACCATTTGTTTTAAGGGATCCAGAGTTATCCAGGAAATGACAGGCCAGTTGGCTTAGCGCCTTTTTAAAATAAATTGGTGGAAAGCATGATTATGGCTGAACGAGCAATAAAATGACAATTGCAGTTCAATGTAAGTAAGTGTAAAAGTGATACACATTGGGGCAGAAATCCCAACTTCACATATACAGTGATTGCTCTTGAGGTGACCAGGAAAGGGATAACTTAGTGTTGTGGTGGACAATAGGTCAATGAAAACATCATCCCGATGTGCAGCACCTGAGTAAAAGGTAAATTCCATGCTAGGGATTAGGAAAGCAATTGAGAATAACATGGCCAGGATCATAATGTCTTTAAATACAAACCTGTGGTGTGACCTGACTTGGAATACTATCTATAGTTCTGTTCACTGCATCTTAAGAGAGGAAAATGGTAGAGTTGGGAAAGGTGCAGAAAATGGTGGATAGTACTTCTTCATACAGCATATTTCAATGTACTATAAAGTTTCAAATTTTGTATATTGACTTTTAATGTTCAATCTTTTAATTTTTGTAAACTGCCCGGAGAGCTTTGGCTATGGGGCAGTATATAAATGTAAATAATAATAATAATAATAATAATAATAATAATAATAATAATATAGTTAAACTACAGAATTTGTTACCACAACATATGGTGATGGTCACTAATGCAGATGGCTTTAAAATGAGATGAATTAACGGAGGATAAGACTATCAATGGCTATTGGTTATGATGGCTAAATGCTACCTCCACTTTCAGTATGTCTCTCAATACCAATATGCTGAGAAACAACTGCTGTTTTCTACTGACTTTTCTGAATTTCTGAAATTACACCCTGGCGCACTCTGGGGTATTTCTACCATGCCCCCTCTCATTTTTGCTGATTTTGTTTAACATAACATTCAGTCTGAGGAAGAGTCCTACAAAACTTGCTGACTATTCTGTAACTACATTGTAACTTTTGGTTGGTTCCAATGTAGGCATTATCCTGTCAATTTTTTTATTATTATTATTCTAATGGAGCAACACAGCTGCAAACAATTTAAATAAACTGTCACTTTTAAAGCTTTCTCTTTCTTGCCCTTATCATTGCAAAATCACAAATTATCTTCCCAACCTCAATTTCTCTTGCAGCTTTACACTAGCAAACTTCCACTGTTCCTCCAAAGTTATGACATTAGGAGAACAATATTTGATGGATAAGGTCTGTCATGTTTTTTAGGCCACAAGCCTGGATCAAATAACATAGCACTACTCTCTCCTGTTTTTTTGTAGACTTTCTTCAGCACCTGGCCATGCTAAAGGTGATGTTGCCTGGTGGTCTTTTGAAAGCATTAGATTGGAGTTGCATGATTTAAATCTTATATATAATTCAAAATCATGAGTTAGGTGGTCATCCCTTTTTGACTGCCTTCCCATTTACCTATTCTCATGAAACACATGTCATTGGAAAGCTCTTGACATGCAGGTTCCACAAATCACAACGTTTTTCATTATAATTCAACATTGGGAGTTTATTTATATCCATAAAGCTTTTTTTAAAAAAAAAAAGAATTAGGCTATCTTCTATATCAATGTACTATAAAGTTTTATTTTTAATATCGAAAAATGACAAGTATAATTAAGCAAACATAGTTAATTGCAAATTTGAGCAAAATGAAATATGAACACAAACAAAAGTCTCTGTACACCTTTATAAACACAGGTGCAGGCCAAAGTACATTGATATGCCAGTAACATACAGCCTGTAAACAAATCATGGACAGATTGTAGACCAAGTTAGCATCTATCTGTGTACACCTTTCTTCTGCCATGGACAAACTCTACGTTGCCATGGGTTGTGTGCACTCATTGGCAAACCTCAAGATTCAGCTCGTCGATGGACCAGAACAAGGACGCTACAGTGGCCGCCCTGGAGATTACACCAAGAACATAAACAGATGCAACACTTTGGTTGTTTCAATAAGTGCAATTAGTTAAGTTCAACCTTTCATTGGATTCGATTTTTCTCCACAAACTGTGTTCATGGGTAACCAATTGGCTAACCACTTATTTAATAAAAAGGAAAAGAAAAGAAAAATAAATGGAGGAAATTACCTAGGGAAATTACCTATGGGTATAGGTTTTGAAGGCATGGGGGTAGGGTATTTGAGAGGATTTCATTTCATGACTGCAATCACTGGAAATCTTCATTTAGCGTGGGGTTTCAGGGACCAAGAGTATATAATATCATAAAATAGAATACATATTTATTCTGTAGCCATTCTCCATCCCTTGTAAAGCTTAAATTGATTTTTTTTTTTATTAAAACACTCAGGCTGTAATTCTCTATCCACTTACCTGGGAGTAAACTCCATTGAACTCAGCAGGACTTACTTCTGAATAGATAGGCATAGGATTAAACTGTCAATGAATGTTGATTTCAGAATTTCACTTCAAAATCTTACACCAAATTTCTACATTGAAATTTCAAAATCCAAATCTGAAATCTCCTACTCAAGGGGAGGTTTTCTAATTAGTTAAATAAATGAATGACATGAGAATAAAATTTCTAAATGCCATGGCAAGTCATCAGTCCAGTGCTATCAAATACTTAATTTTATTAGCTGTTAAATACTATCAAATATTGGCTGATACATGTAAGATACTGTCAAATGTCAACTACCACCTCTTGTCAGCAGCAAGATAGTCAAAAGCTGAATGTCACAGTGTACATTTGTTGTCAGATATTGCCCAGTACAAATTGCTACTGCATGTCAGTCATCAGATATGGTCAAATACTGACTACTACTGCATGTCAGCTATCATGCTGTCATGTACTGATTGTTACTGCATCTCAGCTATGGGATAATCATATACTTGCTACTGTACATTAGTTATCAAACATTGTTAAATGCTACTGAAAAAATAATTCAATGTCAAATGAAGATATTGAATACCAAAGGTTTTCCAAATATTTGAGCATGGAGAGAATATGCAGAGAACATTCCTTATTGAAATTCACAGAGGAAAATTTCAAGGAGAGTTTTTGGGAACAAATTAATTTCAGCTCTAGCCTTTTCTGTTAAAGGTGATTTCTCCCCCTCCCTCCTCCCGCCACCCCTTTTGATTGACAAGCCTAAGAGATCTTCATTCCATTGTTCTACTGTAGGAAGGTTTTTATCCTTCCAGTGTTCAAGTATCAAACGTTTAGCTACAAGCGCTGTGCAAGGGACCCGTTCTTCACATTAACCACTTCTGAAGGCTGCAAGGAGGCACTCAACTGAAATTTCTAGGCTTCTAGCACACCAATTTGGTCATGTGAATTGACCCGACAGGTGGAATCCTTACAATGCCTACTTGGAAGTAAGTCCCTTTGAAATCAATGAGACTTCTTTCTTAGTAAGCACTCTGAAACTCAGGCTATTAGTCCTATTGATTTCAACAGAAGTTGCATCCAATCAAGATTTTTTTATGACCTCAGCCTTTCTCAGTTGCTTGAGTTTTAAGTAGGCATGATATACTTGAGAATCATATATATATATATATATATATATATATATAGAATGATTTTTCTTTAATCACTCAGACTTAATCAAAGTAGCTGGCGTTCAGGTCTGCTGCAATCAGATTCAAATTACATGTACTGCTACTAAAAAGATGCAGATAGGAAAGATAAGAGAGATGGTCAAAATGTAAAAAAAGCAAAGCTGCAAAATGTTTTTCATGATTAAAAAAATCTTTATGCTAATAAGTGTGCTTCTGGGTTTTACCCACACGCTCCCCATCGGAAACCCAGCTTTATTATAGAGTCTGAAACATTTATTCCAAGACATCAGGGCGCCCATCTCTAATATGCAAAATAACGGTGCTTGTATCATATTAACATGAAACCACAAATGCTATAATTAGCGTTCTGAAGTAATAAGACCATAATCTACTTGATAATACTGCACTTAATAATGCCCCACATGAATGCTATCAGTCTCAAAGCTTAAAAAATAGCTTAGTTTCTTTTTATAAGGCGTACTTATGGCAAAATGAAATAGTTTTCCATTTCTAGATCATCCCCTGCCACTATGCCCACAAGAAATGGATCCTTTGTTTATTTGTTATGCTATAATCCCACACTTCCTCAAAGGAGTCAGGATGGCACACTTGGTCCTTACAACAACCCTGCAACAACCCTGAAAAAGAGCATCTGGTGAGCTTTATTGCTGAGCAGGGAATTGAACCCAATAGCTTACCTGCACGGAGCTTTTATTTCTGTTCTACTCCATCCCCCAAGTCCATCGTGTCATAGCTAGTGCAGCATTTCTTGCCGAAATCTGTTGTTCTTTTTTCAAACTCATTTTGTGATGGATTCCCATCACTGTCGATCCCGTGCAGTTTGGGAAACCATTGACCTCATATGGCTTCACCATGGGCTGGTGGAAGCAGAGCTCACTGGCCGAAGGGAAAGTTGCATGGCATGGGGGGGGGCGTTGTGAGAGCAGTGGGCTAAACATGGCTACCTGGAAGTAACTCACTGCCTTCCATAGCACTTTGCTGAGTACAGGACTGGGGAGTAGAGCCAGCCTACTGCTTTGAAACCGCACTACTGCAAACTTGGGCTCAAACACTGCCTTTTTACTCTTTATTGCTGCACTATTTCATAGTTGTGCAGTTGTGCACTTTCAGTATAGGGTACTTCAGGCTGCATAGGTGTGTGGACGCATTCTTTCAGTGCTACAGAGAACCTATCCACATTGCCCTTAAAACGACTTATATTCTGTTTAAAAACATGTTTTTTTAAGTCATTTTGTTATGTGGTAGAACACACTGAGCAGTACTTACGTTTCATAGTGACTACTTCCTCCGTCCTCAAAGTGTTCACTGGTGTATTACAGGGCTAATTCCTTGACTCTTCTTCTTTAGTTTCTGTTTTGCAGGCTGCTTGAGTTACGGAGACAGAAGTGGGCGGGTCAAGCAGCCTGCAAAACAGAAACTAAAAGAAGACTCAAGGAATTAACCCTGTAATACACCAGAGAACACTTTGAGGACGGAGGAAGCAGTCACTATGAAACACAAGTACTGCTCAGTGTGTCCTACCACGTAATGAAACGACTTAAAAAACCACGTTTTTAAACAGAATATAAGTCATTTTAAGGGCAATGTGGATAGGCTCAAAGTTGAGCAGAAGGGAAAAATGCTTTCAGAGCCCCATCATTAGTTACTCTTTATTGCACATTATGGCTGTGTAACAGATCCTGCGAAGTTTCGCAGCATTATATTTCACATTCAATCATGTGTTCATGTATTACGGTGGTTGCCACTTTGCAACAGCAATGTTATGGATTTTGGGAGGATCATCAGTGAAAGTGGCACCTTGTAGACAGCCCCCAGGTTCCCTTACCACTGTCTGCTATAGTTCAACTGAAGTAAAAAGTGCAAAAGTTAATTAAAAAAAATACATACCCACTTTTAGATGCAACTTGAGACATTTGCACTTCCTGAAAGAAGTGTTGGATTCAGGTAAGTTTAATATTGTTGTACCTCACTCATTGCATCACCAATTCACTAAACTGCTTCTTATTGTGAACGAGAGATCGAAATGTCACTATAGATTAGGGATGTGCACTGGATCGGACCCGATCCACGATCCGAGTCCGGTCCAGTGGGAAATCGGATAAATTATCCGATTTCCGATCCCGCAGCTGGATCGGCCGATCCAATCCGAACCGGTCCGAAAAGGCTCCGAACCGGTTCGGCGGATCGGCGGATCGGCGGGCGCCCACTGGCGCCCACCGCCGCTTCCATTGGCGGGCGCCAGCGGGCGCCCGCCGATGAAAGTGGACAGCGGGGGGGGGAGGAGGGGGGCGCTTACCTTCTCAGCCCGTCCGCTCCCGTCCGGCACTAGCAGCTACTACCAGCGGGCTCCGCGGCCTGCTCTAGGGTGGCGCGCCGGGTGATGTCATCACCCGGCGCGCTACTCTAGAGCAGGCCGCGGAGCCTGCTGGTGGTAGCCGCCGGCCCCGGACGGGAGCGGACGGGCCGAGAAGGTAAGCAGGGGGTGCGTGGAGGGGAGGAGGGGACGCGCGGAGGGGGGAGGGGGGGCCTTACCTTCCCGGCCCGGCGGCTCCCGTCCGGCGCCGGCGCCTACTACTACCAGCAGGCTCTGCGGCCTGCTCCAGGGTGGCGCGCCGGGTGATGTCATCACCCGGCGCGCTACTCGAGAGTAGGCCGCGGAGCCCGCTGGTAGTAGCCGCCGGCGCCGGACGGGAGCGGACGGGCCGAGAAGGTAAGCCGTGGCGGGGAAGGGGGCTTACCCCCCCCCCGGAGCCGTCCGCTTCTATCCGCTGGCGCCCGCGGGCGCCAGCGGATGGAAGCGGGCGGCCCCAGGGGGGGTAGGGAGCGCGGGGGAGGGGGCTTACCTGCCAGGGCCGTCCACAGCGGACGGCCCCGGGGGGGGAGGGAGTTAGGCCCCCCCTCACCCACCCGCCGCCATTTTTTCCTCATAGACTTGCATTGCAATGCAAGTCTATGGGGGGGAAAATGGCGGCCGATCCAAAAATTTACGATTTTTGGGTCGGGATCGGACTCGATCCGGTCCGGGGGGCCTCCGATTTTGTCCGAACCGGTCCGGGACAAAATTGGAGGTCCCGATCCGGGTCCCGATCTGATCCGGGGGGTCCGTGCACACCCCTACTATAGATGCAATCTTAGGCACACTTATTTGGGAATGAGTAATACACAATTTACTTCCACATAAACATGCATAGGCCTGGGCTGAAAAGGTACACTTCTTGGAATTCTTGGAAAGAGTAATTAAATTTCCAGATTCAGTTGTTTTTTATTGCGACATTATCAAAGGAGGAGTCTCTGTTATTCTCTATCCCAGCATGCCTCTGGGTAAGCTGAGACCTTTGGTCATTATCTAATTTGGCATTAGCATTAACATAGCATTAATTATCATAAGCAACCCCTAGCGCAATGCAAGTAGGGTTTGCCAGTGTGACAGATTTCCCCAGAAAATTATACCTTATGTAATTTCCATCTCCGAAACCTTGACTACAATTGTTTCATAGTATAGAGATGTAGGACTTAAGAATCTGGGAATGTTGAGGGCCAGGCCTACATGCAGCTGAATCCTTTGCATATTTACTCCAAATTAAGTGTCACCCAGTTCAATGGGATTTAATCCTGAGAAGGTGTGCATAGAATAGCAGCCTCATGTTGAGCACCAGAGCTGCATAATATACCTTCAGAGTCTGCCAGGGCTGGCCCTACTATTTAGGGTGACCAGATAAAATCCAGGTCAGGGCTCATGTAACTTTAACAGTTGTAGAGAAAAGGGAATTTCAGCCAGTGTCATTTGTATGCAATTAGTTCCTGGTGAAATTCCCTCTTCATCACAACAGTTAAAGGTGCAGGCAATATACTAGAGTGACCATATACAAAAGAAGCCAGGGCCTCTGCAACTTTAACTGTTGTGATGAAGAGGGAATTTCACCAGGAACTAATTGCATACAAATGACACTGGCTGAAATTCCCTTTTCTCTACAACTGTTAAAGTTACATGAGCCCTGACCTGGATTTTATCTGGTCACCCTGCTACTATTAGGCAGAGTGAAGATGCTGGTGGGCCAGGGGGTGAAAGTAGCAGCCTCCGCAGGTGTTCCACCAAGGCCCAGTGGCCCCCTGTTATTGCCCCTGAGCTCTTCCACGGCTGATAGTCCCACAATGGTTATGCTTGTTTCCTGTTGGCCTGGCCCTGCACTGCCTTTGTGTTCATCTAGTTGACTTCTCCCAACACTGTTGGGAAGGCCCTTGACCAAGCGAGCAGGCAGAAAGGCAGCCAGGCCAGACCACAGACTCCTGCAGCATTCAGGCAGCAAGCAGGCCACTGGTGGAATGATGGGCAAGCGGCATGAAAGGCGTTAGAGGACAGAGCAATCTGTGACTCACGGCTTGCCCTGTAACCTGGCATGGGAGATGCTGACCCATCACCAATTTTGGAGGAAGATTCAACTGCCAGCCCAGTTGCCTTCTATCCATGGACTGGTGAGGTGGTGGCGCATTATCGCGTCCTTTGCCTAGGGCAGCAAAATGTCTTGAGCCACATGTCCCCGGGCATTTGCAAGACATATTTGCTGGTACGGGAGCAGAAGCTCCCGGGTGCATTATATGAAACTCTCCCACTAGTGAAGGATTTGCCATTCATATTATTTGTGTGGATGGATGCCTGTATGCAATGGGATGCTAATGCAAAGCCCCTTTCTCCCCTGAATGAATGGAGACTCTTTTTGAAGCATGAGTATTGTATCTACCTCTGAGAACTTAACAACATAAGAGCCTCCAGGAATTTATCCAACCCCCTTTTAAAGCCATCCAAACTGGTGGCCATCACTACATCTTGTGGAAGTGAATTCCATAGTTTAACTCTGTGCTGTGTGAAGGAGTCCTTTCTTTTATCTGTCCTGAATCTCCCACCAATAGCTTCATGGGATGACTCCGGGTTCTAGTATTATGAAAGAGGGAGAAAAGTGTCTTCCTATCCACATTCTCCACACCATGGAGAATGTGGATAGAGGGCCTTGGATGTATGGACTGGGGGTATTTGCTGCAATCTGCAAAGATGGGATCAGGCTAAAAGTACATAAACGGCAGCATTATTAAGCCTGAGTTATTCATTTTTAACTTAAGCCCCGTTGTTTTCATCGATGGAAGTAAGCAAGTGCTCCTACTGAAATCCATCAGATTTGCATGTGCATCGACTTCATCCAAATTGTGTCATATAGGTATATCACGCTCCTTCTTTGGAAGGGAAGAGGGTCTTTCTGAATGCTTTGTTATAGGAAGAATCCAAGGAATTAAACTTTTAACATTTGCTACAAAAAAAGGATCTCTCTCTCTCTCTCTCTCTCTCTCTCTCTCTAATCACCTCGTAATCAAAACCAAGGGATCGAGCTATGCTGTCTTCCAAACATATCCAAGTGCTGGATTAGCAGGTAAAATGAGAAAGCCCCGCTCCATGAGCAACAAGCATGTGTAAGCGGGTGAATATAGTCCCAGGGCTTTGAACGACACAGGTTTTATCACTTCCTTTTTTCTGTGTAATTTCATATTTTTAAACATGAGGTGGAAACAAAATTAACTGCCAATACAATGCATTCAATTTTAAGCAAATCTCGTTTTTATTTCCAGGGTTCGCGGTAGGCTTTAATCTCATATCAAGCTGCCACTTAAAACTGCACGCCAAGAGAAAAATCTCTCTCCCTCCCTCCCTTTCCCAATCTCCAGAGCCACATTTATTTATTTTTACTTTAGCAATTGCCCCATTTAATGCATTAAAAAAAAGTTGTGGACTAGCTTTGGCAAGGTTTTGAATAATGTATTTTGGAACTGGTTCCCTATTAGTTATTTTCTCTTGCTCTTTGGTCATTTTTCATAAGATTTTATTAAGACTGCAAGAAAAAAACTGCATATGTAAGACATTTATTAACTAAAACAAATACCAGTATCTTTCAGGAAATGAATTCCGTTTTTCTCCTGGATCAGAGGTACGTTTGAGGCCTTTCTACATACTGTACATGTATAGTGTCATTATAGAGTTTAATCACTAGGTGGCACTGGACTTAGGTGTGTCTGTGTGAGGTCAGGAGTTTCTTGATGCTTCTTCTGATCTTGTTTAAGAACATGGGATCCATTCCAGACATCTTTTCTTATGGCCTCTCTTCTATTGTGGAGCATTTTCAGGGTTCCTAATGCTACCAATTAGAATTTGTTGCGTGTTCTGTTTACATCTGTGCATTATGTTTACACTATTGATATAGAATCATAGAACAGTAGAGTTGAAAGGGGCTTATAAGGCCATTGAGTCCAACCCCCTGCTCAATGCTGGAATCCACCTTAAAGCATACCTGACAGATGGTTGTCCAGCTGCCTCTTGAATGCCTCTAGTGTGGGAAAGCCCATGACCTCTCTAGGTAATTGGTTCCATTGTCATACTGCTCTAACAGTCAGGAAGTTTTTCCTGATGTCCAGCTAGAATCTGGCTTTCTGTAACTTGAGCTCATTGTTCTGTGTCCTGCACTCTGGGATGATCAAGAAGAATCCTGACCCTCCTCTGTGTGACAACCTTTCAAGTATTTGAAAAGTGCCATCATGTCTCCCCTCAGTCTTCTCTTCTCAAGGCTAAACATGCCCAGTTCTTGCAGTCTCTCCTCATAGGGCTCTGTTTCCAGACCCTTGATCATCCTAGTTACCCTCCTCTGAACCCCCTCCTCCAGCTTGTCTGCATCCTTCTTGAAGTGTGGTGCCCAGAACTGGATGCAATACTCAAGATGAGGTCTAACCAGTGCCGAGTAGAGGGGAACCAGTGGAGGGATGTAAACAGTGTGGATCCACAGGGGAACAATGTTTTTCAACTTGTTCATAAATGATCTGGAAAAAAATGAGGTGCAAGCAATGAGGTGGCCAAGTTTGCCGATGACATCAAATTATTTAGGGTGGTTAAAAAAAAGGATTACAAACAACTTCAAAGGGATCTCTTCAAACTGGGGAAACGGACATCAACATGGCAAATATGGTTCAATGTAAGCAAGCATAAAGTGATTCACTTTGGGGGGTGGGGGGAGGAATCCAAACTTCACATATTTGCTGATGAAATCTGACCTAGGGGTGACTGACCAAGAATGAAATCTTGAGGTTATGGAGACAGCTTGATGAAAATGTCGACCCAGTGTCTGGCTGCTATGAAAAAGGTAAATTTCATGTTAGGCATAAGTAGGAAAAGAACCAGAAATAAAATTGTCAATATCCTATCCTTAGGCCTAATCTACACCAAGCAGGATATTGTACTATGAAAGTATTTTGAAAGCAGTATATAAAAGGCAGGAGCCACACTACTGCTTTACAGCAGTATTGAAGTGCACTGACAACTGTTGGGACCCATTGACACATACCATATACCGCTTTCATACCGCTTTCATAGTGCTATATCCTGCTTGGTGTAGATTAGGCCTTATACAAATATTTTATGTAACGACACTTGGAATACTGTTACAGCTGTGGTTCACCACACCTAAAAAAGGATATTGGAGGGTTGGAAAAAGTGCACAAAAGGGCAATTAAAATTATCAAGGGGCTAGAGCAATTCCCTTATGAGGAAAGATTACAACATCTGGGACTGTCCAGTTTAGAAAAAAAATGAGTAAGGTGAGATATAATAGAAGTGTGGTGAAACTGGTTAGATAGACAGACATTTTTTGTCCTTCTCTCTCATAATATTAGAATCTGGGCTCATCCCATGAAGCTGATTGTTGGGAGATTCAGAATGTATTTCTTCACACACTGCAAAGTTAAATTATGGAATTCGCTACCACAAGATGTAGAGATAGCCACCAATTTGGATGGCTTTAAAAGGGGATTAGACAAATTCATCAAGGACAACATTTTCGATAGTTCTCATGGATATATGCTACCTCCACTATCAGAAGCTATATGCCTCTGTATACCAGTTGCTGGGGGAACATGACTGGAAAGGGCCATTGCACCCATGTCTTGGATGTGGGTTTCCCACAGGCATTGGGTTGGCCACTGTGTGAACAGAACGCTGGACAAGATGGACCCTTGGTCTGATCCAGCAGGGCTCTTCTTATGTTCTTATGTGCAGCTCTTCTGCATTTTCTTACCCAGTGGAATTTCTGTGGTAAGAAAAAAGATGGAAGAAGAAAGTGGTAGGAGAAGTTGAAAAACATGGGAGGACTACAGGTGGAAGATGGAAATGTCTGCCCGTCCCCTGTAAAATTACATGAAAATAGGCCGGGTGATAGTGTGATAAAAGCCCCATCTGGGAGCACCCGTTCTGAAGAAAACAAGCGTCAACCCATTGATGATTCAGTGCTGTTGTGACTGTGATGTGGCGCGTGTCATGGTGTCCTCTTTTGCACATTGACTGAAACATTGAATGGATAGAAGCAACATAAATCCTTCCTATAGCGCCCTTTATGTTCTGGTTTCTTACCTTTTTCTGAAAAGATTATGATGAATTGATTTAATGCCTCAGAGTAGAGATCCCACATAAACTCCTCTGAGCTAAATCCTGCCCTTTGAGGGGGTCATACCTGCCTCCCACTCCATTTGCCAAACCACACAGACAAAGACTGAAATTACAACTGGGACATAATGGCTCAGTTCGGACAACACATTAGGCAACGGAGGAGGGGGGGAACAATCATCAGTTGTGTTGCTTATTGTGTCGTCTGGAGGGCAACACACAACGCACACACAACTGACAGTATGTTAATCAAACACTTTAAACAACGGAGCAAAACAACAGGCTTGCACGTTGTTTAGCCCGAAGCCCCATTGTTTAAAGTGTCGTCCGAATTCAGCCCCCCCTCTCTCCATGAACTATTCCGTTTCGGAATAGAGTTCTGCTGCCTAGAGCAGCCAAAAAACCCTGGCCGCTCTAAACAACCAGCAGCACTCACGGTGCCTGCTGGGATACGGCTGGAGGACACAGGGAGGAGAGGCTGCAACCAAAATGGCCGCCGCAAGTTCATAGCAGTTTGCCAGTGCTGAGCAGCGCTGGCTGCAGCATGTCGTCTGTGGAGCTCCTCCTGCCTAACGCACGGTCAGTATGTTATTTACCCTTAATACGCTTAGTATGTCGTCCAAACTGAGCCACTGACTTTGTAAGGGTTGCTTTCAGTCATGTAATCAGGGGAATGAATTAGCAGTCGCACAGGGAGAACAGATGCCACAGAGGGAGGTGGGAGTTTTTACTGTTACAAACAGGAAGAAATAAAAAGAGAACAATTTTCAGTACAGTCAATCTAGCAGAGGTTTTCATTTGGTCATATATTATCTAGCATGACATGCTGATAAAGCCCTTTTTAGGGTGACCATATGGAAAGGAGGACAGGGCTCCTGTATTTTTAACAGTTGTATAGAAAAGGGAATTTCAGCAGGTGTCATTTGAATGCATGCAGCCCCTGGTGAAATTCCCTCTTTGTCACAACAGTTAATGCTGCAGGAGCTATACTAGACTGACTAGATACAGAAGAGGGTAGGGCTCCTGCAGCTTTAACTGTTGTGCTGAAGAGGGAATTTCACCTGGTGCTGCATGCATTCAAATGACACCTGTTGAAATTCCCTTTCTATGCAACAGTTAAGGAAACAGGAGCCTTGCCCTCCTTTTCATATGATCACCCTACTATTTTTGATTAGGGGGGCAAAATATCTTCTTTTGCCATTTTTTTAACAAACCCACTTTGCTAGGGAATGGAGCTGCAAAAGGGCACACATTTTATGATGGTCTGGAGAAGCCATCAATGTGACTCTCAGAGGATCTAGTCTGGTATGCATGAACTTTGGGTCACTTCTTGGTGGCTCAGATTTCAGAGATTGAATGAAATTTGAAATTTGGCAAATGTTTTAGAATATGAATCTAGCTTCTGAGTTTTCAATATATCTGAATGTGTTCCTTGAAAGTAAATAACATGGTTTTCAGTGGAGCTTATTTTAAAACTATGTAAAGTGGTTCTATGGTATACTGCTTTGTAATATGTATGTGATGCGCAGGGGCAGGAGAAGTTTGTAATAATGTTTTCGCTTCTGTCCTCGTTAATTCCAGATGGATAATTCATCCAGTGGTATAGAACACTTTTCCTGAGTGAAGACTTTATGCAGAGTTCACAACATATAGCTCAACCTTGTAAAACAAAAAAATCTCAGCATTGTCATGCTAAATATGTATACATTCATGAACCTACAAAAGAATGTGTTGAGTTCTCTCTCTCTCTCTCTGCCTATCCACATTGCTCTTAAAATGACTTATATTCTGTTTAAAAACGTGTTTTTTTAAGTCGCTTCATTATGTGGTAGGACACACTGAGCAGTACTTACGTTTCATAGCGACTGCTTCCTCCGTTCTCAAAGCGTTCACTGGTCTCACGCAGGGTTATTTCTGTGTTTTGCAGGCTGCTTGAGTTAGGGAGACAGAAGTGGGCAGGTCAAGCAGCCTGCAAAACAAAAATGAAAGTAGAAGAGACCCAGAATTAACCCTGTGTGACACCAGTGAACATGGAGGAAGCAGTCACTATGAAACGTAAGTACTGCTTAGTGTGTCCTATCACATAATGAAACGACTTAAAAAACATGTTTTAAACAGAATATAAGTCGTTTTAAGGGCAATGTGGATAGGCATTCTCTCTCTCTCTCTCTCTCGCACACACACACACGTGTGCATATGTGTGTGTATTTATGTGATTAATTTTTTCGTATTCATGCGAGTTGAAAGACTGACAAGCATGAATGCATCTCTTTATGCACAGGCCAGTGGAAATCACTACTCAACTTGTTACCCTCAGTGCTAATATGGAAGGCCCTAGCCTGATGCAGGGTGGGAGGACAGTTAAAATTTTATGCTCATATAATCTTGTACCCTTTTTGGAGCAAAGGATGACCATTGTACCCAGTTTTCTCCAATTGCTGGGTAACCTTTATGTAATCTTGATGAATCTAACAAATTCAATCCACTAGACTGCTGCTGATAATCACACACACACACACACTGAATTGTGCTAATGCACTCTGCTCTTATGTGTGTGTGTGTAAAATAAAAACATACATCTTACAGGGTCTCTTCAGGCCTCTTCCTTTCACCCTGGGCATAGTTTGTTTCAGAATCCCATCGCTTTCAAAACTTGCCTCAATGGATTGATTTTGCCAAAGATAGAAATCCTTAAGAAAGCTTTCGCCCACCTAACAGTCGGCCTCCGAGCTGTTAACGTTTTGCTCTGGTACACAGCAAAATTGATTCTTTTAAGAGGAGGATTTTTCCCCCTCTTGATATTTTTGTCCCCTCTTTTCATGAACAAGAGCTGCACTCTGTTTCCTGGTCATTTCCTTTAACAGAAGGTTCATTTAAAAGATCCGTATTGTGTTATTACCTATCTGTGGTGCTGTGGTTTTAGCGCAAAGGCAGTTTATCTTATTAAAGTTACGCTCTTTGAGGGAGATTCATTTAAGTGTGACCTGGCGTATTATTCTTGGAGCCTTTTGCGTGCTGTATTGGTCATTGGAGAGTTGTAGAAGTCTCTAGTGTATTTAAGCAAGGGCACTTTCTAATGCTATCTCGATAATTTTCATTCATTTTAAAGGGCTCTTCTAGGCCTTCAGAATTGCTTGAAGGATCTTTGGCCTGCTAAGGACTACAAATATTTGAACAACAGTTTCAAATATGTCCCCGTATACACACACACACACACACACACACACGGGAACCCAGACAGAGATGGAGATAGAGAGATGAGAGGAAGAAGGAGAAGGAGAGCTTAATTATTGTTTGGAGGAAGCCAGGTTGGGGGGAGGCAATTATTGGGAAGCCTCTTTGCTGAGAAATTTTATTTTCTAAGAACAGTATTTCTGAGGGCTCCATCACACCAACTCCCCCCCCCCATGTTTTTACCTCCATTTCAGAAGCGCTGAAAGCGCTCCTCCCTTTCACTATGGTACCTATACTGTGAACTCTCTTTTTGCTTTCCTGCTGCTATTGTGCCTGCCCAACCCCGCCAGCCCCTTTTCCTTCCCCCTCTAGTTCATTGGTTCTTGTCGTTGATGGACATTGTAATGGACGAGGCAGCCTTCCCCCCTCGCTCATTAGAGCTCCTATTAGGATGTACAAAAATGCTTACATCTGTGTAATTCTTAAAGCTAAAGCGATGAAACTTAGGATCTTGAGAGCTCTTAAGTAGCGCTTTCCACATGCCAAGTCTGAATCAGATAGGTCCATGCATTGATTTTTAGGAATTTTTAAAATACAAATTAACCAAAATGCTTACATCTGCGTAATTTATACAGATAAAGAGATGAAACTTTGCATGGTGCTAGGCCTCTAGGAGAGCTTCCGGCATGCCAAGTTTGAATCAGATCTGTTCATCCCTTGATTTTTAAAGAATTTTTTAATTTCCCACCAGTGCACTCTTCCACCTCTTTGTATTTGTGAAGGGTTGCTTTTCCTTTCCTCTGATCATGCAAAGCTGAGCAGCTCCAGTTCATAAAATACAGATGGCTGGTTCCCTTACTCCAAAGTAAATCCCATTGACTTCAACTGTATTTACATCCAAGTCATACTACATTCGCACACACACCCATAGCTCAGTTTTACTTCAAAGTTACATTGCTTGACTCACTGGAAAGGATAGGTTTCTGTCTTGCAAATCGGGTCTCCTTGGAAACATCCTGTGGGCTTGATTTGTTTTAAACTGCTTTGTGGAAGAAGATTTCAGGCAGTAAAAGGAACTAGAACACGAAATTCACTAGCACCAGGAAATGTTTTCTCCAGCAGTATAGGATAATATAATATAGGATAATATAGGAGGAAGAATAATGACACAAAACAGAAGAGAACCACTAGGAAGATTTATAAGGCAAGTGGAGGGGTGATGGAAGTGGACAGAAATGGATGTATGAGGAAGGATCAGAGTGGTTTGAAAGGTTAAGGTGGATAGGCGACAGGGTGAAGTTCTGCAATTCCAACAGGACAGGGGTTCAGCAAAACAAGGAAGGAAGCCCCCCAAAAAGGGGAGTTGGGGCACGGAAACCTTCCTTCCAACTCCTAACGTGTCCAAAGATGTAAAGGAGGAAGTAAGTTGTAAAAGTGCCCTGGCCGATTAAAAGCACACCCTATTCTTTCGTCACTGAAAATGGCCTTTAAGACACCCCCCCAAACACCCCCCCCCAACACAGAAGTGGATTTACTGGTTTCCATTTGGTTTTTTATTGTGCACTTCCAAGATGAAATGGACTTTCCCAGGTACAAAATAAGCCGTGAGAATGGCGGAAAAAAGCGAGAATGGTGCAGGACAAGAACGACGTCATGCGAGTCCATAGCACCAAAAGTGGAAAGAATTAGGTTGTATGTTCTTATGTACAGGTGAAGAACAGGGAAACCAAAAAGGTTAACCTTTCCTAGAAAATGTTGAAACATGAAAGGTTGCCAACATCCAACTGGCCCTTGTTACTGTGCCTTTAACACTGGGTTGGTATGCAGGAATTAGCTAATGAAACTCTTCCCTGCAATGGAGATGAGCATTATACCATATGGCCCTGCCCGTTTGCTAAAATTGTCTTTGGAGGCTCTTCTCTGGGTGCCACCACCTGTAGTGTTGCTACAGGGGCCATCAGGGAAAGAGCCTTCTCTGGAGTGGCCCCCTGTCCATGGAATGCCCTCCTCAGGGAGATATGCCTGGCATCTTCATTGTATATATGTAGATGCCAGATTAAGACCTTTCTCATTAAGCAGGCATTTAATTTCTAATCTGTTGCTTGATTACTAATTTTACTGCTGGCTCCTCAGTCTTTTCAATATTTTTAAATGTGTTTAATATTGTATTATTATTTTTCTTACTTTGCTGTTGTTGCTGCTGTTTGTTTATGATTGTAAACTGCTTGAAGGCCATTTGCCAGCTGGGAAATATATAAATCTAATAAATAAATAAATAAATAATCACCTGCTGATGGCTACAGCTCTAGCTGGTATCACACACATAGCAGCAGGGGCTGAAAGGTTGTCCACATTGTCGATAGGATTAAGCCTTGTTTCTGCTTCTATTTTATCATAAATACTAATAGGGAACTCAGAAGCTGAGTCACGTAGCAAAAAGAGTGCTACTGAGATGAGAGAGAGAGAGAGAGAGAGAGAGAGAGAGAGAGAGAGAGAGATCCCCATGACTGAAAGAGTTCTAAGGTCTGCAGAAATAGGGGGAAATGGGGGGAGGCACTAAGGAGCAAAATATCCCCCAAATGGTCCTATGCAGATTGAGCATGCTCATTGGCCACAAAATGCTGAGTATCTTTTGGGAAGTGGGAAATGGGGTAGTGGTAGTGGTGGAATGGAGTATTCTAAATGAGGGCATAGCTGGCTGGAACCCAGAATAGGGACGCTCCAGGCTACAACCTTTTGTTGCAAGTCCCACTCACATTGGAAATATTCTGTTTTGACAGCTTTCACCACAACATTCTGGTAGTTTGTATGAAGAGCGGTTAAAATGCAAACCGAAGACTCAGATGTGTTGTTGTAAGAGCTATAACGAGAGAAGTCACTTAGCAGTAGGGACGCTTTCATCATTATTGTTATTTTTTTTAAGGCAATAGGCAGATCACGAACTCTGTGGTTGGTCCCGGTTGACATGAAAGGGTTAAATGGGTAAATAGCTTCAATCCCACCCACCCCCACCCCCTAGCAGTGGTATTCTGGGTAATTACTACAGCTTAAGCGAGGAGGCCACACCTTAGATAAATTTCCAACGTTGGTGTTTGCTGCAAACATTTTCTTTTCGGCAAGCCTCAGCTTGCCTTCTCAGATGCTCTGTTTCCAGTTTGGGTTTTCCCTTCAGTTACCTTGCACTCAGTTGAACTAACAAATCAGAATGTGTGTTGACTTAGCTCCATACCTCTTCAAGGATCGCCTGAGGCAACCACGCCAGCAATGTGGTAACTAATACTGCGGGGGCTGAGGACTTTCTTTTCCATGTGCTGGGACAAAACTCAAGACCAAAGACCAAAAACGAAAAAGAATCACATTATGAAGATTTGATGCACGTGTTTTAACTGCTGAGGGAGCTCATCGCTGTGGGCAAAACAACGCTAGGCCTCGGAGACTTCATCCCTCAAACTGAGAGTGCCTGGACCACACCTGGAGATGGTCCCTATTGCAGCCATTGCAAAGGAGTTTGGCAGGCATTGGAGCATTTAACTGTTTATAACAATAACTGTGCAATATATAGAATAGGCTGACCAGATAAAGTCCAGGTCAGGGCTCCTGTAACTTTAACAGTTGTAGAGAAAAGGGAATTTCAGCCAATGTCATTTGTATGCAATTAGTTCCTGGTGAAATTCCCTCTTCATCACAACAGTTAAAGGTGCAGGCACTATACTAGAGTGACCAGATACAAAAGAAGGCAGGGCCCCTGCAACTTTAACAGTTGTGATGAAGAGGGAATTTCACCAGGAACTAATTGCATACAAATGACACTGGCTGAAATTCCCTTTTCTCTACAACTTTTAAAGTGACATGAGCCCTGACCTGGATTTTATCTGGTCACCCTAATATAGAACCACTGGGTTGTAGAAATACAGTATCTCCTGAGGAATAATCACATCTGATCTGGAACGTAAGAACATTAGTAGAGACATGCTGGATCCGAGCAGGGGTCCATCTAGGCCATAATTCTGTTTGCACAGTGGCCAATCAACTGTCGACCAGGAACCCACTGGCAGGACACAAATGCAACAGCACCCTCCTGCCCATGTTCCCCAGCAACTGGTGTATATAGGCTTACGGCCTCTGCTACTGGAGGTAGCACATGGCCATCAGGACTAGTAGCCTTTGATAGCCTTCTCCTCCAGGAATTCATCTAATCCCCTTTTAAAGTCATCCAAATTTATGGCCGTTGCTACATCCTCTGGTAGCGAATTCCATAGTTTAACTATATGAAGAAGTATCTGTCCTGAATCTCTAACTAATCACCATGCAAAACTTTGTACCCCTCTATCAGGTCTCCCCTTAACCTCGTTTTTTCCAAGCTAAACAGCCTTAGCTGTTGTAACCTTCCCTCATAGGGGAGATGCTCCAGCCCCTTGATAATTTTAGTTGCTCTTTCCTGCACCTTTTCTGCTGTACAGTATCTTTTTAAATATGGTGACCACCAGGACAGTACACAGTATTTCAACATGCAAGAGCTAGGGTGGCCGTGTGTTCTATGTTACAGAGTACAGTCCTCTATTAGATGGGTTGTCAGAGGACAGTCCTTTATTTTAAAGGTATCTTCTCCTTGAAGGGCCATCCAGTTAGCCATCAACAGGTAGCATCTGGACAGCAGACTGAGCAGGTACTCAAGTTACCTGGTCACAGTTTTCTCCACTATAATGAAATGTATTGTATTTCTATTTAAATTATAGCAATTAATTGTAATGTTGTATCTATATATGTAAACTGACATATGCACACTATGCAAATTTGCATCCACTTTTTTATGATGCATCTCTTTTTTTTTTTTGGTGATGACTCAAGGGAAGACAGGTGGGAACAGCAAAGAATCAAAGGTTTGCCCTTCCTAAACAGTACCCCGAATGGTGCACAAACAGTCCTGAATAGGTTGAAAACAGTGGCCAAATGCCAGTAAGGTGTTGTGAGAACAACTGGAACAATCTGGGGCTGCAATCTTGTATCCACTTACCTGGGAGTTAGTCCACTGAACTCAATGGGGCATACTTCTAAGTAAACATGTATAAGATTGCACTGAGAGATATGTAACTGCAGGTTATTTATTTGTTATAGAACTATCTGAAAAATCCAGGGCAAAAACATAAAACTACTGTAAAAAATAATATATTAAAATAAACATTTAGTTTGTCTTTCAGCTTAGCTCACTCACTGGCTGCATTCGGACAACACATTGGTCAGTGGTGGTACTCCCCACACAATATATTCCTACACATGTGTGGGTGGTTGGGGCTGGCGTTGAGTGGACTAATAGTCAACCCAGCAATTGACTGACACAGCCCCTGCCCCTTTCCCCACCCTCCCTCCTCCCTCGGTTCTCCCATGCTATCCCAGCAGCCTCTGCTAGGGTGACCAGATTTTGGAAACCAAAATCCCGGTCCCCCACCACCACCACCACCCACCCAAAACAACCCCCCCACCAAGCCACCCCCCAAAAAAAACACCAGCCTGGACATACCGGGTTCTCTTCCTCCACCGCCCACACCGAGTCCTCCACTGCTGCCCGCGCTGGGTCCTCCGCTGCCGCCCCCACCGGGTCAGCCGCCGCCCCCAGGTCCCCCGCCGCCGCCAGGTCTTCCTCCACCACCGCCAGGTCCTTCGCCACTCCTGCCAGGCTCGTAAGGCCAGAGGCCGCGCGGAAGAGGCGGGAGAGGGCCGATTACATCACTTCCAGATCCGGCCCTCTCCTGTCTCTTCCACGCGGCCTCTGGCCTCACGAGCTCAGCAGCGGCGGCGAAGGACCCGGCGGTGGTGGAGGACCCGGCCACGCGGAAGAGACGGGAGAGGGCCAGATCCGGAAGTGATGTAATCGGCCCTCTCCTGCCTCTTCCGCGCGGCCTCCGGCCTCACGAGCCCAGCAGCGGTGGCAAAGAGCCCGGCAGTGGCGGCAAAGGACCCGGCGGTGGTGGAGGACCCGGTGGTGGTGGAGGACCCAGCGGCGGTGGCGGCGGAGGAGCCCGGGAAGCGGCCGCCCCAGCAGGTAAGTGCCCCCCCTTGCGCCTCGCGCTCCTTACCTGCAGGGGCGTCCGCTTCCCTTCGGAGCGCGAGGCGTGAGGGGGGGCACTTACCTGCTGGGGCGGCCGCTTCCCGGGCTCCTCCACCGCCACCGCCGCCAGGTCTAGCGCTGCTCGTCGCCGCTCACTGCTACCGCCACGTGACCCCCTGCCACCCCGGTTTTCCCCCGCCAGCGCCCAGTTGGCCCAGATCGGCCTAGGTTTCCCGGTTAGGACCAGGAAACCCCGGGCCATCTGGACACCCTAGCCTCTGCAAGTTGCGCCAGTTGTAGCAGAGTCGCTCTTGCCGCCTGCCTCTATGGGCTTGTGTTTTAACCCACTCACCACACGCCATTAACACACTCACCCCTCCACACAACACTTTAAACATCTGGCTTCGAGCTAAACAACTTGTAAGCCAGTTGTTTCTCTCAGTTGCTTATTTGGGCAGAATAGCATACCGTCAGTAGTTTGTGAGCGGCATGTTACCCTCCACACAACACAATAAGCAACACAACTGACTATTGTTCTCCCCCCCCCAGTTGCTTAATGTGTTGTCCGAATGCAGGCACTGTGACCTGGAGATGATGTAGCAATAATAAGGAGTGTTTGAAAGCAATTCATAGGCTGAATTCGGACGACACAATAAGCAACTGGGGGTGGGGGGGACAGTTGTCAGTTGTATTGACTATTGTATCATCTGAATGCTGCCACAGTCAACTCAGCGCTGATCCTAATCCACACCACAGATGATTATTTATTACCATGTTGTGTGGGGAGTACCCCCCAGATGAACAACTGTAAAGTTGATTATTACCCCACCATTGACTATCGTGTTGTCCGAATTCAGCCATACATTACTGAGTCCAAGTGTTGCAAAACTCAAATAAAAGTCAGTAGTGCTGGCATGAAGCTTTCTGCCACAAAACATTGCTGCTGCTGCTGCAAAACGTAGTCAAGACCCACTGTCAGCTTCATCCCACATCTGCCATGGATCTGGCTTCATCCCACATCTCCCAGGGCTGAGATGGTCACAGGAATAACTGCTCCACCTGAGTTCAGTTTCCTACAGAGTGCTATTGGCATTGACCATCGGTTGGTGAGATAGTTGATCCTTGATAGTTGTGCAGAAGAGGGCATTTCGGCAAGTGCATCTCGCCATCCAACTGTCCAGAAGATGAGCTTGCTAGATCAAAGAGCAACACTTTGCTGTACAACTCAGCACCTTTGCGAGCTGATAAGCGCTTTGTGAAGCATTTGTTCAGGATATGTCTCTGCTCCTTATTTCCTGTGATTGTACTTCATTTTCTAGGCAAGTGTGGCCATTTCTGAACTTCCTCTTCAGCAGAACTTTGACACCGATGAAAA
Source organism: Anniella stebbinsi (assembly GCA_029215795.1). Classification (NCBI taxonomy): domain Eukaryota; kingdom Metazoa; phylum Chordata; class Lepidosauria; order Squamata; family Anniellidae; genus Anniella; species Anniella stebbinsi. The sequence goes on along the minus strand of JARDYH010000002.1, from coordinate 355,991,374 downwards.
ACGTGTCTCCCTGTAATCAAACACCTTGATCTTTGACCTAACGACCTATCAGAAGCACAGAGATGGCAGGTATACAGCAGGTCCTGCAGCTGCCTAGGGGGGTAGTAAACACGATGCTTTTATGACTGTTCCCCATTACATGCTCACTATTCAAAGAAACAAGCAAATATGTTGTGGGTTTAGCTATTGGTTTATAATTGGATTATGCTGGCAGAAAGGGGGGAAAACAACTAAAGGTAATTATAGCCACAGGGAATGCCATTCAAGAGCAGCAGGACTGGGGAACCGATGCAGTTGATCCTCTATTCGTAGCATTTGTCTTAATTTGGGCCTACTGCGTTAGCATATCTCAGGAGATATCAAGGCCGAGAATGAAGGAATTGGCTGTCATAGCTGAGTTATTTTCTGCTCTATCTGTGGCAAATATTGCTAACTGGGTGCGATATAACTTTGAAGGTTTTACTTTTGTCTCTTGGCGCTAGGAGCTATTTTGCCATACTACACCAGCCAAACTGAGAACAACTGACTCACCATGTTTGGCAGTTACTCAGTACTCCTCCTGTTCTTGCTGCCTGTCTGGGACTGGAGATGGAAAAGAGTTGTCAAGCAGTAGGTTGCATTTGGCTTGGTGAGTCATGTTATTCAGGGTTGTACTAGGTTCTCAAGACTGCATAGAGTAGTGCAGCCTTCCCTGACCTGGTTCCTTCCAGATGTTTTGGACTTTAGGTCCTATCAGCACCAGTAGGCTGACCATCTGAAAAGTAGGACAGGGATCATGTAACTTTAACAGTTGTAGAGAAAAGGGAATTTCAGCCAGTGTCATTTGTATACAATTAGTTCCTGGTGAAATTCCCTCTTCATCACAACAGTTAAAGTTGCAGAGGGCCTTCCTTCTTTTGTATATGGTCACTCTAGTATAGTGCCTGCAACTTTAACTGTTATGATGAAGAGGGAATTTCACCAGGAACTAATTGCATACAAATGACACTGCCTGAAATTCCCTTTTCTCTACAACTGTTAAAGTTACATGATCCCTGTCCTACTTTTCATATGGTCAGCCTAAGCACCAGCCACCATGGCTGATGGTTAGGAATCTTGGGAGTTATCATCCAAACCATATGGAAGGTAGTGAGAGGCCTACCAAGAGTCCATATAGTGAAGCAGATTAGCCAACGAAGAATAAGAAGACGGCTACACATTTGTAGGCAAAGGGTCACTAAACTTTTGTGGGTTTTTCAGCTTTTGTGCAGTCCCCCCAAGGTTGGAATGCCTCTCCTAAAGCTTATTTACTACTGGTAGTAAGAGCCTTAAGCTAAAATATGCTGGTATTTTTGGTATTTGGGACCTGCCCTTTTTGTCTTTGGTCCCACCTACTTTTGCCATTAGCCACACCCGCCACAAGAATGCACCTGCTTAAGCCTGAAGAGGTTCAACAGCCCTATGACAGAACCTGTTGATGTTCTAGTACACTAAAGGCTACAGTGTCTAGGGAGGTCAATCTCCTGTTAAAGGATCTCACAGAACAGGGCTAGTAAAAGTTTCTGCTGAAGACCACTGGAAAATTTATTCATGTATTTATATGTCTTTCCATATAGTAGCAACCAAGGCTACTTAAAACACATTTTTTTAAAAAATCCTATAAAATAATATATAAAAACAAACAGGTCAAAACCCAGATCAATAAAACTACCAGTTAAAAACAATGGTCGCTGCAGCAAATAAAACAGATCATCTTGACATAGACCTCCATCGCACCAGCGATTTAGTGCACTCTCGCCATGCGCAGTGTGTGGATTTGCAACACGGTACTCACATAATGCTGTGCCTGTCCTGCTGACACCCCACCTCTTCCTCAGCCTTTTCTGTTTTTTTTCCTGGAGCGCTAAAAGTTTGGATTATTTTCCCTAAGCACATTTAATGCACATTTAATACACCATGTAGTTTTAAAGGAATTGGGTGTGTGTGCTGTGATGGGAGTCTTGCTGTTGGCTTGAATGGATTGCATCAAGTCCTGGCAGGGGAAAGCGATTTCTCCCAAGCCTCACTATAAAACCCAAACCTTGCATCCCAGGCTCGAAAGCATTTTTTTAAAATCATACAATGCCCAAATCTCTGCAGAGACAGGATTGTACTCCCTTGATGCTCCCAAAGAGCCAGACTAAAGGGTCGTTCCATTTTTGCCCAGCAGGAAGGCGGTCTAGTTGAAGTGTTCATCTGACAGGACCTGACTGGAGGGAGAAAAAGAAGGGGTGGGGTGGAGTGGAATGGAATGGAATGGAATGGAAGAGCGAAGGAGCAAAAGAGCAGCTATTCAGCTGAAAGGGGTCATAAGCGGAAGCAAAACGGGGGGAAATTAGGTGTGATGGAGCTTACAGGCTAAATAATCCCCATGTAAATAAAGTATCTTTATCTGCCAGTTGCTGACAGGCATAGAGGCAATACTGGGCGAGATGGACCAGCGGTTCCACTCCATATAATAAGACAAGTTCATGTGTTGATCTATTGAAGAATAAAAGATGGAGAGAGCAAAGAGAGTCATATTTTTCTCCATTTTAAAAAAAGTTTCTCACTGGAGTGAGCCAGTGGGCAGAATTGCTCTTAGAGGCTCTACGTACCTTGTAAATTGCTTGTGTTCCTATGGGGATGAAAGCTAAGAGTATCTCTTTGTAGGGATGATCTGACAAATTTTAAGGTTGAAAGTTTATATACAAGGTTATATACAAGCAGTTACTCTTGCAGGTGTTGTCGGTGTCGGTATGGGAAATGTATTTCTTGGGGGGGGGGGGGTAATCTATTTTCCCAAATTCCTTTTGAAAAAGGGAGGGTGTGTCATAATGGGGGAAATGAACAGTACGAAAGCTCTGCATGTTGTAAGGAAAGCAGAACCGAGACTAGCTCTCTGTTCTTTTATTTTCCTGGATCCGTGGTTCTAAACCTGGCAATAGGCTGGGGCGTGGGATGGGGTGGGGTTTCCATCTAGCAGAGATGTAGACACCTATCTGTGTCATTCGGAGCCGTCTCTTCCTACATGCTGTTTTGTGATTGGCATGAACCTCATCCTGATTCTCCCACTGAAGATGAATCTCTTAGTCATCTCTACAATGGATGCATCACAGGTTAGACAGGCAGAATAAACAAGGCATTGAGCTTCAACAGCGAGAACTCAAATGCAGAACTATTTATAGGCAGCCTGAAATTGTGGAGTGGGGCTCCCTAGCGTGGCTTGAATATGCAACGAGGAAAGTATCCAATTCTTCCAGAGCTTGTGTGTGTGGCAACTTTCAGGGTTGTGGGATCTACTTTTTTACTCAAAGCCCATGGCCCGTCTTGACCCAAAATGGTAGGCCAAGAGGTGGAGCCAATTACCTATTGCACCATACAATGGTAACACATCTACATTTGAATTGCTATAAGAGCTCAATCACACTTACTTTTTTTATATTGATATGTACCCACAGTTTTGATATCCATTTCCCTTTCACGATCATAGCCATACCAGGGCCTCCCTTTTCACTTATGGGCTCTTTGGGGTGTTGGGGGGGATGTTCCTGGTGGCAGGAAGGGAAGGGGCAGGCAGAGAAAGATGAAGGGGGGAATCCCTTGCGCTGGAGGAGGAGAAACACCCTGCCCTTCCTTTTCCTCATCAACAAACACGCCCCCAAGGAGAAAGCAAAACGGGGGATATTCCTGACTTTCTCCACACCAAAATACTTCGCAACAAGAGGTGGAAGGGGCGCAATGAGAGCAGGACAGGGATGACGTCATGCGAGTACCTCACGGCAAAAACACATACAAGGCAGGGCGAGTGTGCAATAAATCGCTGGTGTGATGGAGTTCTAGATCAGGGATTCTAACACAACACTCTAAAAATGGCCAGCAGAGCTACACAAATACCTAGAGAAAAGTATCCAATTAATACCCCTGGTTTAGAGATGAGGAACACTAAGCAATTAGCACAAGGCCAGCCATGGCAGAGGTTGTTTTTGTTGTGATTGTTGTTGTTTTACAACTATCCTTTATATTAATGGCAAACTCATTCTCTGAATGTGGAACCTGATATACCTCAAATGACCCCATACATGCACAAGAGGGATGAAGCCCCAAGGTTCGCAAAAGCTAGGACGACCATATGTGGAAAACCAAAAAAGAGGACGAGCAGTGTGTGTGTGGGGGGGTGATATGCCTCCAGAATGTGCATCATTCCCCCCTGCCATGCTAATGGCAGCCTTAGAGGGGAAAGTGAGTCATTCCAGGACATTATAGAAAGTTACACACACAAAAACCCGGACACCCAGGATAGAACAAAAACCAGGACAAATCCGGGGAAATCCTGACAGTTGGTCACCCTAGCAAAAGCACAACAACAAAACTTTAGGAATCAAATCCCTCTTGGTGGGAGGGACACCCCAAAACATATCTCACCGAGGATGGAGCATGGTCAATGAGGATGGAATGCTGAATGATTGTTGAGGAAGAACCTCCATTAAATAGCAATTGTGCTGTTCCCCAAAGTGAAATGAACTCTTGACAATCCTCAGTGTATTTACTCCTCTTTTCATGTTGTGATTATGGTTCTAATTAATAGTTTGAAAAGTAATAAAAAATATGTATATTTTTTTAAAAAACAGACACTCCCAAGTTCAGAGGCAATATAATAGTAATAATAATAATAATAATAATAATAATAATAATAATAATTTATTTCTTACCCGCCTCTCCGTCTGGATCGAGGCGGGAAACAACAACAAGGCGGGGAACAACAATATACCTCTATTATACTTACTAGAGGTGGGTATTCCCATCATGAACTGTTCTCATCAGCACACAAGAATGCTCATTGACTTTATCTCCCAAAAAGTTTCCCCCCAATATTTTATTTATTTATTTATTTATTTATTATATTCCTGTTCTGCTCAATAGCCAAAGCTCTCTGGGCAGATGTTGACTACATCAGCTACTTGCTGCTGTATTCCCTTCTCTTTTTCTGCTACACAGCAACTCCAGGAGTTAAAGAGCTGAAGACAACTGTGGTCGTCTTAATTGCTTTCACTTTAAATTGCAACTAACTTTAGAATAACATCTAAGGAGAGATGGAACAATATCCTGCATAGATTGATCTTTGACTTTATTTATGTCAGATTTATTTTATAAATCTTTTTTTTTTTTTACTTCTTCCTTTCCACTCCCCAGAAATACGAACTAAATAGTATCCTGAGTATTTATGCAAAATGAAGTTCTGGTTTCCATGATTGTTGCTGAACCCTGGAGAAAGTCAACCTCATAAGCGGCTAGGTAAAAGATACCGTCAGTTGCACAAAACAAGACCTGGTATGGCACAGGGCCCTTTCTGTTGACACTTTCCTCCCTTTTATCTTTAGTAGATACGTAATATATGTTTGGCAAGTTCATAAAAGCTTTTAAAGGAAGTGATTAAGATCTTTAACTATTCCTCAGTTCAAAGTGCTCTCTCTTGATGGTCTAAAAGTTTGCATTTGGTTTAAACCTGCTCACTCCCACCCAATAATCATTCTGGGACAAGTGTCCTGCTTGCAGTGATGCAGGGACAGAGCTCCAGCAAACTAGCTAGGGTTGGTACCAAAGGTAGGGTGACCATCTGAAAAGGAGGACAGGGCTCATGTAACTTTAACAATTGTAGAGAAAAGGGAATTTCAGCCCGTGTCATTTGATTGCAATTAGTTCCTGGTGAAATTCCCTCTTCATCACAACAGTTAAAGTTGCAGGGGCCCTGCCTTCTTTTGTATATGGTCACTCTAGTATAGTGCCTGCAACTTTAACTGTTGTGATGAAGAGGGAATTTCACCAGGGACTAATTGCATACAAATGACATGGGCTGAAATTCCCTTTTCTCTACAACTGTTAAAGTTACATGAGCCCTGTCCTCCTTTTCACATGGTCAGCCTAACCAAAGGCAAGGCCAGTCGGCAGCCCAAAGTCCAAAGACAGGGAGCTCCAGAGAAGAGCCAGTTACCAGGGAAATACAAGGTGTGGATCTGGGAGATAGTGCATAGGTGTTGTTCCAGCACTCTTGTGCCTAGTACTGAAGGTTGTTAGAGCCCCACCAGGAGCACAGCTGCAGGCCATCAATTTAGGGTGACCAGATAAAAATCCAGGTCAGGGCTCATGTAACTTTAACAGTTGTAGAGCAAAGGGAATTTCAGCCAGTGTCATTTGTATGCAATTAGTCCCTGGTGAAATTCCCTCTTCATCACAACAGTTAAAGTTGCAGGGACCCTGCCTTCTTTTGTATATGGTCACTCTAGTATAGTGCATGCACTTTTAACTGTTGTGATGAAGAGGGAATATCACCAGGAACCAATTGCATACAAACGACACTGGCTGAAATTCCCTTTTCTCTACAACTGTTAAAGTTACATGAGCCCTGACCTGGATTTTATCTGGTCAGCCTACATCAATGCCCCCTGAGGAATGGTCTGCTCATGAGTAGAATCTTGCTCCTGAGTATACTTTTATTTATGAGGAGCCCTTATTCCTGATGTGGGCACTTTTGCATCCAGCAGCTGGCCAAGCCTGATTCTTAAGATAACTGTGTTACCTGGGACTAGGTGGCCTCGTGGCCTCAGCCTCTGAGAACATCTTTACATTAAAAGGAAATTGCATTGCTTATCCAGGGCATTTGTGCTTCCTGCATTTTGGTGTGATTGTTATGGACTGCATTACAGTCCATTACAGGCGGAGAAGGCCAACCACGTGGTTTGAATTGTTCCCTCCATCTAGTTCTACTCAGTTCCATTGAGATAGTGCCATTTAGTGATGGAAGATCCCACTTTGTTTAGGATGTTACCACTTTAGAAGTAGCTCTTTTCATGGTGGAATTTGCAACAAATGATGCAGAAGATGTCCTGATCATTGATGATGTCATGTAATCAACCCACAAACATCCATGAGTGGCCAGTTATGGATGTGCTACAAATCACTCGTTTAAAGAAGCCCTGAGTCTGAGACAAGGATAATGACATTGTGAAGGGTAGGCAATGGCCATCCACCCCAAGGACCCAGGACCCACAAATATGCCTCAAGCCCCTCAGGCAGAGGCAGCTCCCCATGATGTTTAGCTCAGGGAGTTTCAAGTCATCCTCCAAAGAGAAGTCCTCCAGAGGACAACAATCCAACTTAAGCTATGCATTTCAAAGCCCTATTAATTTCAGTGGGAATGTTCAGCACATGTTTCCATCTCCCCTGTAGAAATCATTGGGACTAAAATGCCAATTTATGCCTGGATTAGCTTGGGGTGTGGCTGGGAGGGAAGAAGAGAAGGTCAGAGATAGTGGCATGAGACTCCCTTCACAACAGGTAAAGCTGCAGGGCCCGGCCTAGCATGACCAGATACAAAAGGGGAGAGGGCTCCTGCAGCTTTAACTGTTGTGATGAAGAAAGAATTTCACCAGGTGCTGCATGCATTCAAATGACACCCTTTTCTATACAACTGTTAAAGATACAGGAGCCCTGTCCTCCTTTCCATATGGTCACTCTAGTTCATTCTAGTCTCTGAGTCAAGGTGCCACCCTATCCAAACCAATGAGGCAGGTTCTGAGAAAGCATCAGTCTTCTGCTTTATAATGTATGATGCTATATCTAAAACCCTTCCACCTGTCCAGCAAACAGCAACCCTGTTGCTGAATCCCTGCATCTAAGGCACGTATGGTCCTCTGTGATGGTTGCTCACCATGCAGACATCTGTTGGCTAATTCTGCTCTGACAGCACGAATCACCTGTATAGGGAGAGGCTAAATTCAGGGTCTGTTTCTCCCTATCTCCTAGATGTTCAGAACTATGAAAACCAACCTTCTGTCTCGTAAATGTGCACACATGTCTTACTTCTCTACTATAGACCAATTAGTATTACTTTACATGACCCCCATTACTAATGTTTAACTAACAATTCATTTCATAGTACTATCGTTATTTTTGATACTCTATATTTAGCCACTGAATCAAATGGGTTATTGTGGGATATATTTCCCAAGCAAGTGGAATCAAGTGAACTCAAAACCTTGATCTTAAAAAGAAGAAGAAAATAACCCTGGAGAATCACTGCTTTCGGCATCATTAAATAATACATGTAAGAATATAATCCTTTCACGATTTCCTTCTAGCAATAAAGGAATTAAGGCTCCAGGTGAAATGGGGGAGCCGGTGTCACTTCTTTCCAAAGAATTCTTGATTTCAAAAGACTTTTGGTCTCTCTACTACCATTTGGTTTCTTTTCATCCTACCATTTATCACTTTACTTACTTTGTATTATTTTATTTTCTTAAAAGTGAAAATATCTTGTAGAAGTAGACTGATATATATCTTTTACTTTTTGAAAAAAGTGGTTGACACACAAACACACACAAAGTGTTGCAGGGTGGAATGCTCAGGATGCTCCATTCTATTCCCCCTCCCCCTAATTTTCCATTTCTTATCAGCATCCCATAGTCACTGGCTGAATTTGGACGACACAATAAGCAACTGGGGGGGGGGGCACAATAATCATTCGGATGACTATTGTGTCATCCGAATGCTGCCATAGTCAACTCAGCGCTGATCCTAATCTACACCACAGTTGATTATTACCATGTTGTGTGGGGAGTACCTCCTAGATGAACAACTGTAAAGTTGATTATTACCCCACCATTGTCCGAATTCAGCCACTGAGTATGCTCAGACTTCAGTATGCTACTGGGGGGGGGGGGGGGGGGAGGGGCTGCCCCTTTAAGGATGTTTTTTTAAAAAATAAAAATTGTTTGTATTTCTGCAAACCTTGGTTTTCTGACACCTACTTCTTATGCATGGGAGGAACTGTTTTGGCTACATAAGGACCAGGGTGCTTCTGGTTGGAAGGCTGCTGATGCTACCAGTCAAAAGACACTATGGAGTTACTCCGTCTGTTCCGCCTTAATGAATTTTCATTGGTTAGAAAACCAATGCTAGAAGTGATAGGACAACACAGGAAGGTTACAAATGGAAGAGGCCACCATGCCACATTTTGCAGAAGCCGGTACCCTCCGTCTACAGATGAAGGACCATCGCTCAGTGCTTTGTGTAGCTCCCAGGTTCAGTTCAGTTAAAGGATCTCACTTAAGTGAACTGGAAGAGTGCTGTGCCTAAAATCTTGGAAACCTGGTGCCACTCCAAGTAGGCAATACATAAATGGCCATGGTGGCTGGGAATTATGGGACTTGTAGTCTGACACATCTGGAGGTTGCCAGGCTGGGGAAGGCTAAATCTATATGGGCTAGGGATGGGGAAGAAACTCATTCAGTTTTACTCAGGTTCTTGGACAAGTCATTTAAGCCTCGCCAGTGGAATGGGTGTTTCATTACAGTAGTAAATATTGTAATTGTTCACATGCCCACAGCAGGCATTTTCTGACTGGTCATGCCCCTCACACAGCAGCCATTTTGTAAGGGCACCCCTGGCATTTTCTCAAAATTCCATACATGGCTGTAGCCCCCCAATTGTTGGGCACTCTTGAATGCGGGGGCGGGGACTTACATGAAGGCAAAGAGCCACGAAAGCGTAGTGGCTCTTTGCCTTCATGGCCATCTTCTTATTCTTCCTTGGGCTAATCTACTTCACAATATGGCTTATTGGTAGGCATCTCACTGCTTCAGTTTTGCCCAACTTGGCGCCCTCTAGACGTTTTGGATTATAACTCCCAGGATTGGCCGTACTGGCTGGGGCACAAGGGAGTTAAGACATTTGCAAGGAATGTTGGGGATCCTTGATTGTTACGTACATAGCATGCTTCCTCTGAGGAGCTCTGATGCTATAAATTGGTTCCCCCCCCCCCATTTTACCATCATCATGGCAGCTTACTGAGGTAGGTTAGGCTGTGAGAGAGACAGAGAGCCACTGACCCAAGGTCACCCAATCAACTCTGGAGTTGAATGGGGATGTGAGCATCCAGACCCCTATGCCACACGGTCTCTAAAGGCCAAAATAGAAGTGATGTTGGCAGGTGCTTAACTCTGAAAAATGGGTCTTCCCCCTTCGTGTGTAAAGCAAAGGGTGGGGCTTGATTTAAGAAGCAAAATGGGGTTGCAGGTAGGGGTGTGTGTGTGTGTGTGTGTATTTCACCTGGGCCAGGTCTACACCAAGCAGGATAAAACACCTTGAAAATGTTTTGAAAACTGTATATGGAGTGTGTCCTGAGCCCCGACAGTTATCAAAACTGTTATAAACCGTTTTAAAGCAGTAGTGTTGAGCCTGCAAAGACCACCTCATCTCTGGCTTTCTGCCCCCCACCCAGAGCCTATCTACACAGTCCCTTGGAACATTTTAAATAGTCTTTTAAAACATTCCAAATAGGTGCATTCTAAACCATCTTAGGCCACATTACTGAGTACTCACGTTACAGGAGAAAAATTCTTCAGTCTCTAAAACGGTGTGTGCAGTCACACACTCTTCTGCCCCATCTTCTTCTGTTTCGTTTTTACAATGGGTTTAGGGCAAGGCATTGTGGGCATTGTAGTTCAGACACCCACTTCTTCCTTAGTTCCTATGTCATTCCCTAGCTTTCAGTGAGTATAGGGCTAAGAATTGTGGGTGTTATAGTTCACTCGCCCACTTCCTCCTTAGCTCCGCTTTCTTTCCCACCAATCAACTACTAAGCATTTGGGCACCAGTAAACGAAGCACTGCCCCCATGAATCACAAATGGTAAAGAAGGACACATTATTTTACTTAAAACAATTTATTAAAAGTGAAACCGTTGTATATAACTGAAGTGAGTTTTAAAAAACCTCAGGTATACAAAGTTCAAGGGAGTGCGTCATGTGGCCCAAATAGTTTTCATAACCCTTATAAAACGTTAAAAACCTAGTGTGTAGATCGGCTCTTAGTGTCAGCTGGAAGAAAAAAATGTTGGAGTGGGGGAAGAGCTAAGGGCAGATTTGTGGCAAGTGCAGGAAATATTCATCCCTGTCCCCTTCCCGCATTACCCTTTTGCTCTTTAAGTGATGTGCAGGAGCCCTGCCCTCTTGACCAGATACAAAAGACGGCAGAGCTCCTGCAGCTTTAACTGTTGTGATGAAGAGGGACCATCGCCAGGTACTGCATGCAAACAGAGGGCTGAAAGTCCCTTTTCTATACAACTGCTAAAGATACAGGAGCCCTGTCCTCTTTGGTCACCCTATGGGACCATCATGGCTGGTTTGGCTCCTCCAGATCCAATCATCCCAGCTTTAGGTCACCGGTGGATTTACAAGAGAACTTTGAAATTGAGTCGCTGCTAAAGAACCTTCCTAGGATCTTAACTATGACTGCATCGGGCCTGCCGGCCTGCCTTCCTCCTGTTCTTTCTTCTGTGAACAAACATGTTGAATGCAGCCAGTGCTGAGGGAAAGCCTCTTCTCCACTTACATGTGAACTTTCCATTGTCTTCTTTACAATATCCTGCAGTAATGATGAAGTAGGGGATCACCGTTCTTCTATAACGCCTTCCTCTCTCTTCTTGAGATTCTCAGGGTAGTGCCATGGTGACCTTCCCAGAGCAATTGTTTCCATTCGGAAGAATTTAAGGGCAAAGGAGTACAGACTGAATTCAAAAAAATTGATTTCTCTCTCCCCCGCCCCACACCTCTTTGCATGGCAGCATTCAAAGCGAGTGCAGACTTGTGTCAAGAGGGATGGTGTATCTCCAACCATTGCCAAGTGGTAAAGTGGGGCAAGGCAGAAGAGGTCCCCTCTTCCCCTCTTCCCCTCCCCTGGGAATGTATTGTGTGAAAGATCTTCTGCCTTACATCACACACTAGATCTTGTATAAGGGTTGTCAAGTGATCACAAAAAACTTGTCCAGCCTGCTCCTGTGCTTTCACAGCAGCTTGGTCTAGAGTAACCAGCAGCTTAAGCTGTTCACGGCATGGACAGGATCATAACCACTTGCTTGCGTGTGCAGATAAAGCAGCAGTTCAAAGTGCAGGAGCTGGAGCGGATTAAAACAGGTGGCCTCCCTATCTTGGGCAGCCACATGCCATCTATAGAAATGTGAGCATGTTGGCAAGGGATATATCGCCTTGGTGGCAGGGGTTACCGTTACAAAAACTGTCCCCGGTGACAGAAATTCGGGATATCAGAGGAATCTGACTGGGGGGATGGAGCTCAATGAGCTTACATCAGCTTGCCCCCCCCCCAGTCTCTGCTCCATCTTCCGCTAGCTGGCAGGACTCATCTTGCAATAATTTGGACCAGGTAGTGGATTTCCTGTGGTTTTTTTTAAAAAAATCGTTAGTTATGGCTGCGATTTGAACAAATTACACAAATCGCTATCATAATTTGTGCAATCGGGAGGTGTAATATGCACAAAGTACAGCCAAGACCAACAAAAATGACAGGGAAACTGTGCGGTGCAGCTATCGAAAGCAAGCCACGTTGTGGAAATCCAGAGAGCCCCATCAGGGCCAGATTTCCCAGAGATGGACATCCTAGCAGAACTGGGCTCTCGTTCCCCCCTTGAGCCAATCCACAGCCTTTGTGGCAGGGTAAGGTGACCACCTCAGGTGCCAGCAGCGGTAGTCCCCTAACCATTCTTCCTAAGCCCCCTCGCCATTCTCCTCTCTTGGAGAACGAAGCTGTATACACCACACAACCTGTCCTGCACCCCCCTAAACTAGCCTGCCGCACCTTATCCTGTTAAAGTAAGGTTCAACTTCCAGTCCAGTCAGCTTTTGGACATGGAATGGAAGGGGGCACCATCTTTTCCTTTGCTTTGTGGGGTCCAGCTATACCACACAATAGGCTGAGAGAATTACTGACAGAGCAACACCAAAGGCAGCCGCACAGCCTGGGTATTGGGTCTCCAGGTGAGGATGCAAGTTAATGACCTTCTCATAGACTCTGGCTCTTTGCCAGAGAGGAAATGTACATGCAAATGAGTTGGAATGTACATTTCTTTGTGCTGGAAAGCATCATCTGAGGGGCTGGGGAGTACCAGGGCTGGCTTCAGTCTCTCCCCCTTTGTCCTCCCCCCATACCGAATATCAATGATATTGGAGTCAACTTGAATGGGACTGCATATGAGCAAACTCAATTCCCAATGACCATGGCCAGCCAAGAACAATATGCATACAACACTCCTTCCGTACATGTATCCCTGCACCGGGACAATTTGAGTTGAGTAAGGGAGAGGAAGGTGGGTCGCACCCTTCCAACTGTATCATCAACTTGCATTAAGCGGAATTCATCTCAAAAAATCAGACCATTTGGTTCTCTGTGCTCATCCTGAGACCGAACTGATACACTCATGGCCTTGCAATTGAAGTGGGTGCAAGCAACTGTAGCAAACGTGTCATAGCCTCCCTCCAGTTGCTCTATAATATGGTCCAAGTTGGAACAGGCTCCAAACCAGAGCTTTTCAGAATAGGCAGCCAGACACAAAATCTGCGGTTGTTGGGGTGGGGGGAAATGCAAGGCTCTAAAAGAACATCTCTGCAGTTCATAAATTTATGTCATGCAAAAGTTATATTATGTGAGCTGATGTACAAAGTGACTGCTAACAATGTGAAAAGTAAAGTGCATAATCCGGGCTCTTGTAGCAACCCAGACCGTTTCTACACCGGCCTTTTTACCTGGAACTGTCCCTAGGTCATCCCTGTATGTGCAAATGATGCACAGGGTCTTCCGGGGGTGGGCAGGGGATGGGCAAAGGTTTTCCCCAGGATAAGAAATCCCTGGGAAAACCTAATTCTTCCCGTGGTCCCGAGACTGCGGGAGGTGTAGGCACCTGTCCCACCCGGTGCCCAGTGCCTAGTGCCTGCGGGCACCAGAAATGGGCTTGGAGCCATGCCATGTGGCTCCATGCCCATCAGGGGAGAGGGGGGAGAGCAAGTCTGCCATCCCCAGGATGTGGGGGAGGCAATTTCAGGTTGGATTTTTTTTTTTAACTTACCTTTTTCGATGGAAGCTGGGACATCACACTTCCATTTAGAAAGGGGAGGACGATCCTGGAAGCAGGTACATCCTGGATTGCCCCCTCCCTCCCTCTACACCCTAAGGTGTAGAAAGGACCCCAGATCCTCATCAAGCATAGCCATATCTTCTCCCCCCTGCTAAACACTCCCCAGAGACTTCTCTGCTACTCACTCTGGAGTAATCACCAATGTTTCAAAGATGAAGGAAATTATACTAGAACATCTAATCCTGTCCCCACAATATACCCCCATAATACTTTTGAGGTCCAGAGATTTTCTCTGCTGATAAGTGATCTTGAGGTATTGGATTAACATAATAATTTGGGTAGACAATCTGATTCTTGTGCAAATCCTTTTTAAGCACTATTTTCAAAAAGGTGGACAATTTTCTTTAGTTCACTAGCTTTCATCAACCACAGAAGTAACTATCTTGTGTTTGTTATCAACTTATAAGTTTTTGGGGTCAAGGAGCTCAAAGAATATGTTATTTTAATTTCAGAGTACTCCTTCCACCATTTTCCAAGATGGTGCTGAAATGTTGTCTCATTTTCTCATTTACTTGACAGATCAACATACAAATGTGATTTTGGCTTTAAACTATAGGTTTTTTGAGTCAAGGAGGTTAACAACAGCATTAATTGTGATGGAAAGGCTGTCCTTCCACCATTTTTAAAAATGACATCCAAACAGTTATCTCTACATTAGGCCACTAATTGAAAATGTGTAGCTTATATGGTCATTTTTTCATGATGTATGCTAATATATTATGGTTTATTACATCATTCATTTAAAAAAGGAACAAAATTTGAGTATATTTTATTTTATATACTAGTCAGCTACCAATATTGGTTCACATTTTTATCTTTTTTCTCAGTATGAGCATTCAGATGACACTTCAGGCTCTGTGGTTAAGGTGGCTTCTGAACAGGCCCATTATGGCTTAGCGTGTCATGTGAACCATTCCTAAGCATGGGGCTACATAACCATGGTTTAATCTTGCTCACTAACCATTCGCTGCAAAAGGGTTGGAGGCCTAACCATGGTTTAGCACGTCATCTAAACAGGCCTGATATCAGCAACAGGCATAGAGAAATGGAGCTGCAAACTTGTTTCAGACTTGCCATGCCAGAAGGTGAAAAATTACTACAGTCCAGTCATTTGACCTAGTTTTCCAGAGGCCTTCATTGTCTCAGATGATATGGATGATGTTGTTGCAAAAGCATTTACAAATGATTTTTTCATAACGCTTTTTAGGTGTGGTCTGTCAAATGAAGAAAAAAAGAAAGTTCCTACATGGTGTGGAATTTGTGCCATAATCTCCAAGGATACAGGTCCATTGTCAAGGGTTGGTTTCTTGCCAGTTATACCACATCCACTTACTGACTATATGACTGTGAATACAGCTCTAAAAAACATTCAAAATATTTGTGTCCAAATATTTGGACAGAAATTTGCCTGCCCTTCCAGTTTTCTGTGATGAAGAGGTTTTTTCATATTGTAACAAACATTTTTTTGTCTAGTACAGAAGAATTCACTGATCTGTATCTCATGATGGGCATGTTCCATATGACAAAAGTAGCATTACAGTGTGCAGGAAAATATATCTGTGGAAGTGGCATGGATGATGCCCTTATTGAAGCAGAATTTTTTGACAGTAAAACTATTCAGTCTGTACTGAATGGAACTCATTATGTTTGGTCTTTCCAAGGTAAGATAATAATATCGGAGGCAATGCGAACATAGTGGGATGCTTTTTGGTGCAAATAAGTGTTTCTGGAATTCATTCAAGGTGCAGAATGTACTTGACCTAAGAGACCAAAACAAAAAAAGCTCACAAAATGTTTGATGCACTAAGTGGGAAGGTTGAATATCTGAGAATGAAGTCTGAAGCTTTTGTTAAAGAGCATGGAGAGAAATCTGAACTGTGTAAGAACTGGGAAGTCTTCCTCAAGATAGTTTCCCTAGTGAAAAACCTGCTTATTGATTATTGTGCTGGTAACTGGAATCTGCATATTAAAAATGTGCAGTCTTTGCTTCCCATTTTTCATGAATTTGACTGCATCATTTACCTATGGTATGGCAGTTGGTACCTGGAGAGAATAAAGAAACTGGAGCATGAGAACCCCTTTACCAAAAATTCATTGAAGGACACTTTGTTGCAAAGGATAAAGAGGGGAGATTAAGTGCTGTAGCACCTGATATGAAGTTGGAAGAAACCATTCAAAGGTCCCAGAAAAGTTCAAAAGGCATCGTCAGGCAAACGCGAAGACGTAATTAGGTTGCTGAGTGGCAGCTAGTGTACCACAAGGTTTTGATGATAGGCAATTTGTTTTGAGAGCTTACCCATTCTGATTTAGTCGATTGATGTGTTACCATACCCCATCATGATCTTCTGGGGGAAAAGGTGAGCAATTTGGTGAAAATGTTGCATGACTCCTAGATTTCATTCAGCAGCATGGAAATCCATATGAAGTAACTGAGTCAGTGTGGCTTCACAGCTTTGTAACAAAACAATATGTGAATGATATTATAAAGGATAGAATTCTTGATGTCTTAAGGCATGGTTCAGACCTGTATCAGCACCTCAGGCAGGAGAGATTTATATATAAAAAGAAAAAGCTGTCAGACATAATCTCTGAAGTAAAGCTGCCATCTTTTGCTAGAAAAAGCATCCCAGAGCCTACCACACCCAAACTTATAACTAAGAAAGTAATCGATCAAGCACATAGACATATGGAGATTACGAAAGAAAGGGGGACTCAATAGAGAAAATTATGGAGCATGATGTACTGTCAACAAATATGTCATTTGATGGTAATGCACCTATGAATCAAGTAAAACACATTATCATAGTATAGCTCGAGAAGCATCTCTCCCCTGAGGATTTTGAAATCACCATTGAAAACCACTGTTGTAGGTGACTTTATGTCCCAAGTAAGAATGGTTAAGATGTCAGCAATGAAAAACTTTGGAGAAGTTGTTAACAATGTAGTCAAGGGATCAATGTCTGTATGTTCTCTTCAAGAACTTCATTTTGTTTTTGACAGCTATTTGCAGGTGTCAGTAAAGGAATGCAGGAGGATAAGAGAATCTACCAGTGTTACAATAGATCTGGCTGTAATTGAAAGCAATACACCAATACCTGTCAGCTTGGAAAATTCTGGTCATCATCTACCTTAAACGAGACACATCTGAAGAAATTAGCATGAACAAGAGTGCAAGAGGAAGCAGGAAAAGCTATATTTCCACTGATATCTAGCAGTTCAGTCATTGATGATGAGTTGGAACCTGCAGTTCAGTTCACAAGAGAAGGGACTCATGTTCTTGAACAACTAAAGAATACATTGGAAGAGGCTGACCTTAGAATTGTTCCACAATGGTACAGAGAGTTGTGCTTTTGAATGATACTGCTGTCGTCTTGCTTCTTTGATTTATGTCCAGTTGGGTTTCCAAAGGTATATCTCAGTTATGGGTATGTTTTGGAACAGGGAAGAATCGTCACTCCATTCCAGTTCATGAACTCTTCAAAAAATTAGGTCCACAGATGTCAAGAGTGGTCATAAAGGCTTATATACTAGCAGGAGATGACGAAGTGAGCAAAATTGGGATGAAGGTTAGAGCTCTAAGTGCCAAATTTGGGGAAACACCTGATAACTGCCATTTTGAGGAAGTGGAAAAGTACCTTGTATGCATCTGGAAACTTCAAAATGTGACACTTTTGACAGTCTGCATTTCAGTGAGTATAAAAGATCTGTACCAATCAGTGAGCTTCCTCCCACATCATGCTATATAAGAGGGCATATCACAAGAGCATTTTACCTGGTAAGATGTATGTGCCTCTTAGAGAATGTTCATCCACTCTCTAAGAGGCACATACGTGATTGCAGTTGGGAAAATGATAATGATGTCCTATGACCAAAAAAGTTCTTGAACATCCTGCAAAGTGATCTTTTATGTGTATGTAACTGTAAGGTTTGTGGTACAATGAGATGTCCATGTTAAAACACAGTGGTCAAATGCACAATTTTTTGTAAATGTTTGGAAAATAACTGCAAAAACACTTATGTTAAACTGCTTTAATATTTTTTGTATTTTTTATGTTTTAGTAAGTCTTTATATACTATGGGCCTGTTTAGAAGACACCTTCTGGTTAAGCAGCAGGGTTTAAGGTGTCTTGTGCGATGTGTTTTGCTAAACCCTGCTCACTGAATTACCACAGTCAAACTGTCTCCAGCAGGGTTAGCGGCTCTAACCATGGCTTAAAGTGTTGTGTGTGACAGCACAGCTTGTGGTTAGTGCTAACCCCAGAGAACCACAGTTTCGCTAACCATAGGGCCTGAAGAGTCATCTGAACAGGCCCATTATTTAATTCAAAATGCTTAACCATCATGGTTTAACGTGTTGTCTGAACAGGGCCATTGTTGGCTTGCCAGGCCCTACTCCACAAGACTCCATGTGTCTTGTGCTCCACTGAAAGAGCACAAGACACATGGTACTCATGGTACCATGAATACCATGTGTCCCTGATAATGAAGAGTTATCCTGGAAATCAAAATTATCAAGAGAACACTAATTCCAGACTTTTCAGTCATAGTTTCATATTTTTTTCATTTCACCAAACCTGAAAAGAGAAGAATCCATTAAACATGATTGCATATATCAATAAATGTTTGGATGCCATTTTAAAAAATGGTGGAAGGACAGCCTTCCCATCAAAATTAATGCCATTGTTGACCTCCTTGACCCAAAAAACCTATAGTTGAAAGCCAAAATCATATTTGTATGTTGATTTGTCAAGTAAATGAGAAAATGAGACATTTCAGCACCATCTTGGAAAATGGTGGAAGGGGTACTCTGACAATTAAAATAACATATTCTTTGAACTCCTTGACCCTGAAAACCTATAATTTGATACCAAACACAAGACAGTAACTTCTGTGGTTGATGAAAACTAGCGACCTAAAGAAAATTATCTGCCATTTTAAAAACAGCACCTAAAAAAGTTTTGCACAAGAATCAGAATGTCTACCCAAATTATGTTGTTAATCCAATACTTCAAGATCACATATCAGCAGAGAAAATCTCTGGACCTCAAAAGTTTTATGGGGGTATATTGTGGGGACTGGATTAATCCCTTTCCTGACAACTTATGTGAAGCTGTCAGTGTTATGATAAGGGTGGAGAGATGCCAGGAAAACACACAAATGCAACACTCTTTGGTTGTTCTGGGATCTGAAGTAGTCTATACTGAGACGGGTGTGAGCTGCAGTCTTGCTGTACTGTGTTTGTGCATCTATTTGTTTGTTTCCTTAGGTTTCTTTTTAATGTCCTTCACTCCCAATAAAGTTTCATTGGTGTTCATGATGCCTCATGTGTACAGCTTGAATATAACGCTTCTGCATTCTGAGTATTTCCTCCCATTTTGTACAGGTCTCTAAGTGTCATGGAATGCGACTCTAAGGAACAAACCATGCGCGCACATGCAAGGAAAAGGCATAGGTGCACTGTTCAAATTTTCCACTGGAAGACACCCCAGCGACCCAATGGTGGCAAAGAGTCACTGTTTCTTTGCTGCCATCACCACCACAAAGTAGATACAATAATGCCTCTTACCATGTTTGACTGTATTCACTGCAAATCTTATGCAACCTGCATTTTAGTTGTCTCCCATTTAACTGTCTCATTGCCCCAAGCTCCCTGGTGAACCAGGAAGAGTCAATGACCCTGTTCAGATGACACGCTAAGCCACAGTGGTTAAGCATTTTGAGCTAAACATTATGGCTTAGCATTTTGTGTGAACCATGACTTAGCAACTGGGTTCAGACAACATGACAACCAACAGTGGTTTAAATAGTCAACAGTTGGTTATTTAACCCACCATGGGTTATCGTGTTGTGTGGCAGGGTTTTTTTAACCAACGATTGGTTATTTGGCCGAAATAACCAACATAAATCACTATCACCATTCATTATCATGTTGTGTGGAGAGCACTGTTGGTAATTTCTTTGGATGCTGTTGGTTACTTCGTCAGCCACAGAGTTGCAAGGCAAGAGTGGTCAAAGTGGAAGCTGATGCTCTAGTCCAGATAGCAGGATAGATTTTTGGCAGCAATGGCTGATGGGATACTACTGGGAGGACTGAGTGGGGGAGAGAGGGCAGGGGATGTGTGAGTCAACTCAGCATGGACCAATAGTCAACGCTGATCCTAATCCACACCATGGTTGATTATTATCATGCTGTGTGGCAAGTACCCAGTAGATAAACAATGGTCGAGTTGGTTATTACTAGGGGTGTGCACGGACCCCCCGGATCGGATCGGGACCCGGATCGGGACCTCCAATTTTGTCCCGGACCGGTTCGGACAAAATCGGAGGCCCCCCGGACCGGATCGAGTCCGATCCCGACCCAAAAATCGTACATTTTTGGATCGGCCGCCATTTTTTTCCCCATAGACTTGCATTGCAATGCAAGTCTATGAGGAAAAAATGGCGGCGGGTGGGTAAGGGGGGGCCTAACTCCCTCCCCCCCCGGGGCCGTCCGCTGTGGACGGCCCCGGCAGGTAAACCCCCTCCCCCGCGCTCCCTACCCCCCCTGGGGCCGCCCGCTTCCATCCGCTGGCGCCCGCGGGCGCCAGCGGATAGAAGCGGACGGCTCCAGGGGGGGGTAAGCCCCCTTCCCCGCCACTGCTTACCTTCTCGGCCCGTCCGGCGCCGGCGGCTACTACCAGCGGGCTCCGCGGCCTACTCTCAAGTAGCACGCCGGGAGATGACATCACCCGGCGCGCCACCCTGGAGCAGGCCGCGGAGCCTGCTGGTAGTAGTAGGTGCCGGCGCCGGACGGGAGCCGCCGGGCCGGGCAGGTAAGGGCCCCCCTCCCCCCTCCCCCCTCCGCGCGCCCCCTCCTCCCCTCCACGCACCCCCTCCTTACCTTCCCGGCCCGGCGGCTCCCGTCCGGCGCCGGCGCCTACTACTTCCAGCAGGCTCCGCGGCCTGCTCTAGAGTAGCGCGCCGGGTGATGACATCACCCGGCGCGCCACCCTAGAGCAGGCCGCGGAGCCTGCTGGGAGTAGTAGGCGCCGGCGCCGGACGGGAGCCGCCGGGCCGGGCAGGTAAGGGCCCCCCTCCCCCCTCCCCCCTCCGCGCGCCCCCTCCTCCCCTCCACGCACCCCCTCCTTACCTTCCCGGCCCGGCGGCTCCCGTCCAGCGCCGGCGCCTACTACTTCCAGCAGGCTCCGCGGCCTGCTCTAGAGTAGCGCGCCGGGTGATGACATCACCCGGCGCTCCACCCTAGAGCAGGCCGCAGAGCCTGCTGGGAGTAGTAGGCGCCGGCGCCGGACGGGAGCCGCCGGGCCGGGCAGGTAAGGGCCCCCCTCCCCCTCCCCCCTCCGCGCGCCCCCTCCTCCCCTCCACGCACCCCCTCCTTACCTTCCCGGCCCGGCGGCTCCCGTCCGGCGCCGGCGCCTACTACTTCCAGCAGGCTCCGCGGCCTGCTCTAGAGCGCGCCACCCTAGAGCAGGCCGCGGAGCCTGCTAGTAGTAGTAGGCGCCGGCGCCGGACGGGAGCCACCGGGCCGAGAAGGTAAGTGCCCCCCTCCTCCCCCTCCGCTGTCCAATGGAAGCGGCGGTGGGCGCCAGTGGGCGCCCGCCGATCCGCCGATCCGCCGAACCGGTTCGGAGCTTTTTCGGACCGGTTCGGATTGGATCGGCCGATCCAGCTGCGGGATCGGAAATCGGATAATTTATCCGATTTCCCACTGGACCGGACTCGGATCGTGGATCGGGTCCGATCCAGTGCACATCCCTAGTTATTACCACACCATTGACTATCATGTTGTCCGAACACAGCCAGCATGACATGTGAAGCGTTCCTAACCATGGTGGCTACATAACCGAGGTTTAAAACATTTGCTGCAAAAGGGTTAGTGGCCTAACCATGGCTGAGCATGTTGTCTGAACAGGCACAATGTTTCTTTAGGGCTTGGACAAGCACATTATATGGGAGTGGTAATCGAAAACCAAGCACTTAGACCTCATTTTTGGTAAGAAAACAACTATTTGATTCTGGCTTGGCTGGTTCACCTAGATTGGGTACCTAGCATGTACAGAGAAGTTTGACCCCGAATTTGATTTTTATTCTTTTTTTTTTTTAGCTTCTCAGTCGCAAAGCTCTTGTCATTTGTTATCCTCTAAATTGTGTGCAATTGTTTTGTTTAGCAGAACTCTTGTTTCATGTGATGGAGAGGATTTAGCCGCGTTGCGCTTTGTATCACGCCGTGGCAATCAAGGCTCGTTAATAAGCCTGGAAGATTGAGATCGGCTTGAAAGGCAAAACCTATACAAAACAATTAATTAAGAAAGTTAAAACAAACGAACTCCTCAGAATGGAATCGGATCCCAGAGATGAGGTGGTAAAAGCCCAGAAGGAAAGGGCTGTAATTGAAAATCGGAGCTAGAAGACACGCCGCCTAGTTCCAGCATTATCTTATCAGAAAATTAGCGAAATGTAATTTTTATGGGATTTTTTTTAAACAGATGTTATTTTTAACCACATCAAAAAATCCCCACCTCCTGGCTATTGGCACAAACCATCATAATTGCTATAATTTGAAGTCTGGGCTGCCAAATGACAGCTCTGATAGCTATCTCAGACTTGGGATATATTAGTGAGACAGCTGGGAGATGTAGCTTTTCTTTTGGAGGGGGGGGCTTTGTACTAGATTTGGACTTCATTTGTGCCTATTATTTAATCTCATTCTTGAGAATATACTAAAGAATGATCTTCCCCCACTTGCCACGCTGGAAGAAACCAGGAGGTTAATAATATTGAGAGAGGTAAAGTTGACTGCAATTAACATACCAATTATACCTGTGCTTTGAAAGCAGAATTGTTTTATTTTACGTTCCCCGGTGAGTCCCACCATGTTTTAATACATCACAGGAACTTGTATTAATATGTTGAGGGCTCTATATGAGATAAGTTAATGGATCCCATTCTGATTAATTTACCCACATAGGTGCCAATTAATGAGGTTCTATGAAGCAATGTAATTATACAGACATGGCACTGGAAAAGATTGTTCCTGTTCAGAGCAGGCTTCCAGATGTTTCCTTGCCTAAGGCATGATAACCAGGGGTGGGGCTGCTGTTCCCCTCCCTGCAGTTACAGTCATGTGGAGGGTAGTGAGTTAAGGGGCCAATGGAGGCTGGTGACTCCAATTTCAGTGGGGCTGTGAAGCCATTCTGGGTTTCAATCAGAATCAGCCAGAACTCTATCAGGTTTAGAACTTTGGATAGCTCCTGTAGTGGTCTGGCTGGTTCTGACTGGAACCCAGAATGGATTCGGAGCCACCAGCCTCCACTGTAAAGGACATATTTCTCCTTCTTCTGAACAGATTCAAAACTGTCTTTTCCCCATCCGATGTCTTGATACACAAACTTTCCAGCAGAACATTGTTCACAATGTTCCCACACACAGAGAGACACATTCCCAGACATACTCACACACAGGCAGGGATTTTTGGTGACTCACATTCTGGGTTATAGGAACACTATCCATTCTATGCCCATTAAGGAAGCACCTTTAGCTATCAAGCTGTGCAGAAGCCTAGAGCAATTCCCAAAAGGTAAGGACAGAAATTCCCAAGCCATGTACCATGAGAAAGAAAGGAATTCAAGGCTCCTGCAAGCCCTAACCATCCATCTCCTGAGGAAGCTGCCCACTGCGATTCAATTGCTCTGATCGATTTCTCTGGCCTTGTGTCCTTGTAATCAACCTCTGCTGCAGGAGGTTAATCTTGCCATAACTCACCATTAGGTGTGATTGGATCTGATGCAAGGACAAAGCAGAATTACCAGACCTCAGAGGAGGAGGCCATCCTATAGCATCTCTTAATGAGTTCCTGTTCTGAGCTTGCCTTCTTCACATCAGGAGGAATAACACTCCTTGGTTCAGGGATGGATAACTTGATAAAAACAAATCAACCCAGTGTGCAGCTGCTGTGAAAACAGCAAATTCCTTGTTGGGGATAATCAGGAAAACTGAAAATAAATAGCCAATATCACAAGGGCTTATACAAAGGTATGCTGTGACCACACTTGAAATACTGTGTACAGTTCTGGGTGCTGCACCTCAGAACGGATATTGTAGAGCTGGAAAAGGTGCAGAAAAGGGCAAGCAATATGATCAAAGGGCCGGAGCAACTCCCCTATGGAATGGTTACACTGGGGGTTTTAGCTTAAAAATAAAAGAAAATATGATTCAGGGACATACGATAGAAGTGTACAAATTATGAATGGTGTGAAGAAAGTGAATAAGTTTTCTCCTTCTCTCTTATATTAAGAACCCAAAGTGGTCATCCCATGAAGCTGAATGAGATCCAGGACAGATAAAAGGAAGGATTTCTTCACACAGTGCATACCGTAGTTAAGCTGTGGAATTCGCTAACACAAGATGTCATGATGGCCACCAATTTGGATGTCTTTAAAAGGTTTTTTTTTAAGACAAATTCATGGAGGATAAGGCTATCCGTGGCTATGATTCATGATAGTTATATATTACTTTCATGACCAAAATCAGTTTGCCTCTGAATACCAATTACCGGGGAACATGAGCAGGAGGGTACTATTGCATTCGTTTCCTGTCATGGGCTTCCCACAGATAGCTGGTTGGCCACAGTTCAAACAGAATGGTGGCCTAGAAACACCTTTTATCTGTTCCAGCAAGGAGAATAAAGAGAGGAAGACATTTTTCTCCCTCTCCCATAATACTAGAACCCAATGGGGTCATCCCATGAAGCTGATTGGTGGGAGATTCAGGACAGATAAAAGGAAGTACTTCTTCATACAGTACATAAACTGTGGCATTCACTACCACAAGATGTGGTGATGGTCAGCAATTTGGAGGGCTTTAAAAAGGGGTTGGATAAATTCCTGGAGGAGAAGGCTATCAAGGGCTACTAGTTCTGATGGCTATGCGCTACCTCCAGTATCCAAGGCATTAAGCCTGTATTACACTGGTTGTTGGGAAACATGGGTGGGAGGTGCTATTGCACTCATGTCCTGCTTGTGGTTCCGTGGTGAACAGCTGGTTGGCCACTGTGTGAACAGAGTGCTGGACTAGATGGACCCTTGATCTGATCCAACATAGCTCTTCTTATGTTCTTCTTACATGAACAGTTACTCCCCCAGATACACTGTGGGTCTCTTCTATGGGCAGATAATTCTCACACTCTAAAAGTTTTTTTTTTTTCAGGTATGGGAGTGAGGTTTGCTTCCAATTTTAATTCAGGAATATTTAGCTTTCAAAAGTTTGGGAAACTGGCATTTCTCCACTTTGCCCTATAACATAGTGGGCTGATGATAGTAGAACCATCATATACACTTGTCCAAGGGCCAATCTGATTTTTTTTTGGTCAAATTTGAAACTTAGACTGAAATGTGGGGGGGGGGGGAGACAGGTGGTGGGAGTTGCGGAGTTGGTTGGAGGTGATGGGGAGAATCCACATATTTGAAAATCTGACTTAATTCCACTTCCTGGGAGGCTTTTCTCTTTTTATGTGGTGAAGAGACAGGAGTTGCTACAAGTCATCAGGCTGTGAAATTATGCTATTAATTCAACATCAAGGATTCAGAAGAATAAGTGTAATTGAATGAAGCTCCAGAGTGTGCAGAGGAAACATAAAGCTCTCTGATTTCTTAGCAGGCTTATTTTTTATAGTACATCACTGATGATTCGGGTGCTAATCTAATGGAAAATGAGGCCCATAAACATTGCTAGTTGCAAGTAGTATTACAAGCAGATGTGGTTTCTCTTTCTTTCTCTGCATTGACTTTTCTAAACACTGGGATTATTATTATTTATTTATTTTAGCATTATACTATCACTAATCCTTATTCCATGCCAAAAAACACAATATTCTTTCCCAGGCAAAGCCGTGCTCTGGAGGATGTTAGCTGTAGTACAAGGTGGGCAATCATGGCTGTCTGCAGGATGATGGGAGTTGTACGGGGGGGGGGGGTGTCTAAAACATGCATGAGATTGAGCCCTAAGAGGTGCATTTTTTAAAAAAGCCGGCATTTTCCAACTCTTTTTGCCCATGATCTTTCTGCCTGCATCTAATGGGTTTTATAACTCTTACAGTGCTATCCTATATATGTCTACTCAGGAGCCAGCCCACTGAGTACCTAGGGATGTAGGAGAAATCCACAATGGAACCAAATTACTTCAGTTCTTTATGAAACTGGCCTGCTGATTCCACAGCCAGTTTTTGAGGGCCGTTGAGCAAGATACCCACAGCACGCCCCTTCCCTCAGTGAGTCTAGCTTCTCACTGCCATCATCACCAGCTCCTGTTGCTCCTCCTCCTCCTTTCTCTCTCATCTTACTTGCTTGACAGGCAGAGACGCAACCCCTTCTCACCACCACCACCATTGTCTGGACCAGAGCAAGAGGCAGGTGAACAAGCAGGCTGCCATGGTGAAGAGAAAGGCCAATTCGAAGGCTATTTTCAGTGAAGCCATGCTGTGGTGTGGACCTTCGGCAGGGACCAACCATGCCTACTCTTGGCGCTGGGCATGAAGACTTGAATTAGTTTAATGGGATGGGGCCAAAGAGGGAGCAATGTGGCTTGGGAAGGAAGGGGTAAGAGCCCACTCATATCCTGCTGACCAAGGGCCCACAAAAACCTAGGACTGGCCTTAGAAGTAAGGTAGAATACGTCCAACCTGAAACTTCCACTGTAGAAGTCAACACCTCTGAAACATTTGAAGGACATGCTATCCATTTAACAGAGGTTTTATAACAATAATAATAATAAATAATAATAATAATAATAATAATAATAATAATTTATTTCTTACCCGCCTCTCCCTCTGGATCGAGGCGGGGAACAACATTAAATACAGATATAAAATACATAGAACTGATTAAAAAACATAAAAAACAAATACATTATTCAAATAACAATAAAACTCTTAAAATTCAACTAATAGGCCTGCCGGAAGAGATCAGTCTTTATGGCTTCCTTAAAGTCAGAGAGACTGTTAAGTTGACGAATCTCTCCCGGCAAGCCAGAATCAGCAAATGAAGCCGTTCATGGCATGGAACTAAAGACAAGCAGTGTGTAGTAGTGGTTAGAGTGTCAGGCTGGGTATGGGGAGACTCAGGTTGAATTCCCTACTCAGCCATAAAGCTCACACTGGGTGTCCTCGGGCTGTCCCCCCCCCCCTCTCTCTTTCTCTCTCTCAGCCTAACTTACCTCATAGGGTTCTGGTGATGATTAGTGGTGAACTATATATGCCACCTTGGGCTCCTCAGAAGAAGGTTGGGATATAAATGTAGAGGAGTGCTGTGCCAAAAATTTCTTCCACATTTCCCCCCTAACTATTCTCACTCCATTTGATAGAAAAGAAATTGCTTCTGAAAACAATGTTGAAAGCAGGATTTTTTGAGGGGGAGAAATTCTCATGGGTAGGTTTTGGAGTTATTGTGTTTATCTTGCTTAGGAAGTAGCCAAGGAGTGTGTCAGCCTTACTGACTTCCCACACTTCATTAAACGCCCAGGGAAAAACATCCTGAGGTAACTTTTCCTCTAGTGGGTTTTTTCAGATCACGAAGTGCAGGCAGCCAGGGAGGCTGTAGAATGATGGAGAGATGTGTAATTAAAAACATACACACACTCCCAGCACACACATCACAACCATGAAAGGAAATTCCAAAGAAACTCCAAAGCACCCCAACAATGAAGCAGAAAAACTGAAGCCTTTTTCAGGGGGGGAAGAAAACTTTCAAGAAATTGGAGGACAGATTTTGGCACAGCACTCAAAAGGAGATAAATAATTAGGGCTGTGCACTGCCCCCCAACTTGCCTTGGAGGCCATTTTGGATCCTCTGAAATGGCCCCAATTCGACTCGGGATGCTTCAGAGGGGGGTGCCCACCTCGCCTCAGAGCTGAAGCCAAAGCGAAATTTGAGCCCCCGAAGCAACTCAGCCTTGCAGGTTCCTGGGTGCCGGCTGCATGGGAACAAGGACGACGGGGAGTCCATAGGGCTCCCAACTCCCCATTTCCTGCTCGCAGCCCCCTCAGCAGCGAGCGGCAGTGGGGCAGGGCAGCTGCAAGGAGGAGTGGTGCGGGGACAGGGGCAGCATGGCAATGGCGGGAGGTGAGCGGGGAAAGCAGGGGAGGGGAGGGAGAAGGAGGGGAGTCCAATGGACTCATGGCCAGCCTTGCACCAGCTTTCCTGGGTGGGTGGGGTGAGGGCCCAGTGCTGCTCCAAACTGGCCCACCTTGCCTTGGTTTTGGGGATTTGGCCCGAGGCGGTGCACAGCCCTAGAAATAACGGTACAGGCCACTTTCTAATTGCTGCGCATCAAACTGCCACAAAAGGGAATGCTTCAGGGCTTGGTTTGAAAGCTGGCAATCCTGCATAGTCCTGGTTGATTCTATCAGACCATAAAAAGAAAATGCTACATCAGCATAAGCTGCTATCCTGACATAGCTACCTATACCTCAGGTTGGGGAAAATAATAGTTACATATATAATACCTTGCATCCCTCAAGCACTCTTGACTGAAGCGAGGCTACACAAGGAGAGACTAACTGCTTGCTGTAACAAAGGCAATCCTCTCTGCCTCTTAAACCTTCCTCTGTCCTCCGCCTAAGTCAATCAAATACGTATTTACTCTTGAATTCGTACCATCTTGCTTGTCAGAAAGTCTTTCTTTAGGTCTAAGCAGCTAGATAAGGCAACAAAACCACAAAAATGTTTTAATTGCCAGTCATCAAAAGGTTTCCCCCTCTCCAGCTGCAGCCGTAAAGTAAGTGGGAAGGGATACAGGGGAGGACTTTGAAGGGTCATATTTGCACAAGGGTGGTGAAAGCTTGAGAATCAGGAGACGGAGCCCAGGAAGAAGAACACAGGCTAAACTTCCTTTCTGCGAGCCACATGGTGAATTATCCTATGAGAGCAAGTCTTATCTCAGTATATCACATTTCTTCACACTGACCTAAATATGGTGAAAGTGGGTGGACTGGGCCTCATTAGATGCTCATTCTAAAACTGAAACAAATTCATGACCCACCGTTCTCCTCTATGAATTTTAATGGTGAGTATTGTCTGGTTGCGAAAATATTTCAGCATTTGACAATAAAGTTCTCTTCAGCAGGGCAGAGCAGAGGGGGGCAGTGGGGCCAGTTGGCCCCGGGGCCCATGATTTTGAGGGGGCACTCCAATGAGGAGGTCCCCCCATCTTACGCTACTGCTTCCGTAGCGTAAGCAGCCCATCGAGAATCGAAGAGCTTGTCTTGCGGAAACAGCACAGAAGCCGTCCGTCGTGAAAACCATGGTCAGACTACAAGCTCCAGAGGGCCATATGCCGCATGTGGGGCGGGGATATATGTGCCTAAGTTGCGACGGTTGTCAATCTTCTCCATGGCATATAATCTCTGGAGCAGAGGGTAAGGTAATAATGATGCTAGTTATTAATGATAATAATGATGATGATGCCATGATGATGATGATGTTTGATAATGATGAAGGACTGTTCTATTGTTGTTGCTTCTATTTGTACAGCAACTAAAAATAAATGTTAATTTCTGACTCAACATTGAGGTGTTGTAAAACAGGTTTAATATGAAGGTGTTATGTAGAACGGACATGTTGTTGGCATTAAAAAAACATTTTAAAATACTTAATGAGCACTTTGAAATGGGGGGGCACACACTTCCCATCTGGCTTGGGCATATTAGCAGCTCTGCATGGCCCTGCTCTTCAGAAGCAGTTCACATTTGCCAACATCTGGCTAACAGGCAGCAAGTCAACATTTGTCAAGATCTGACAGAATTACTGCAACGTGCTCTGTGTGGGGCTGCCCTTAAGGCTGGTCTGGAAGATGCAACTAGTACAGATTGCAGCAGCAAAACTGTTGTCGGGAGCTGCCCCCTTGTCAGCATGTAACACCTCTGCTGAGGGAACTTCACTGGCTGCCTGTTTGCTTCCGGGCCAGGCTTAAAGTTTTGCTATTGGTATGTAAAGTCCTAAACAACACGGGACCAGGATATTTGAGAAAACGCCTCCTCCCTTACTGTCCTGCACAATCACTGAGGTCATCTGATGAAGCACTCCTGGTGGTTCTGCACGGATCTGCAGTCCAATTGGAATCCACTCAGAGCAGGGCCTTTAGTGTATTTGCCCCCTCTCTATGGAACTCCTTCCCAGGCCAGCACCAATATTGTTTCGGATTCAGCACTTGATGAAAATATTTCTATTTAAACAAGCTTTCACGGTTTTATTGGCACAGCCTGATTTTCAATGTTTTCATTCTGTATTTTGATGATGAACATAAGGATCATGATGATGATGATTTCTCTGACCCCTCTCCCCCTCCCACTCACAGCCAGTGTGGAAGAACTGCACCAGCTGCCTCAGTGGGCAGGGAGGGGAAGAGACTGGAGAGACCAGGATACGAGCTCTCCTGAGGCATTCCCTGCCTCCTTCCCTCCCCCTTTTTGCCCATTTCACTATATGGGCAAAGAAGCCCATCTAGCAAAAGTGCAGGAAATTTCCCTCTAATCAAAATCTGACTTTTGAAATTTTCCTGGATTTCAACTATTCTCAGAATGTCAGTTCTGCTTTAGTCCATTTTTTTCTTTTTTCTTTTTTGTAGGTTGCGTCACCTTACTGATAGGCAATGCCTTTTATAAGGCCTTCCAATAAATCTTCAGCTGAGCTGTGATTTGAACTCAGAGCCACATCCAAGATTCCATTCAGTGGAATGTACTAGCCCTCCTGGTTTTGGGACTTCAACATCTTGATGTTCATTGCCCTCATGCCCTCACATTCAATTAGTGCCCTCATTAGCCATATGTTATTCAATCCTTGTTACCCTGGCCTCTCCCTTCTCTCACCTTTCTTTATTATCTCCTCCACTGTCAAAATAGACTGTGTGCTCCTTGGGGCAGATATCAGTCTGGTTTTGTTTGTTTTTCTTGGTAAAGCACCATGCACATTTATGGTGAGATTTGTGTTCAAAGTTAGATTTGGATAACGTGCTAGGGCTACTTACTATCACCATAGAGATAATTAGGGTGACCAGATCACCCTGGATTTCCCGGTCCTAACCGGGAAAATTGGGGCAATCCGGGCCGACAGGGGGACTGTGGGAGCAAACCGGGGAAAGGATCAGCTCCCCTCCCGCCCTTAAATGCCCAGGCTGCTCCCTTGCCTCTGCAAGAAACAAGTGCTCAGCATTAGGGAGTGTCAACAAATTCCTTGTCTGGTGGCTAACTGCTTTAGCCACCAGACAAGGAATTTGTTGACGCTCCCTAACGCTGAGCACTTGTTTCCTGCGGAGGCCAGGGAGCAGCGCGGGCATTTTAAAGCAGGCTCTTCCTCCTCCTTTGCGTGCTGCTGCTGTTCCTCAGGTACCTCCAGGGAGCCCAGGAGCAGGGCAAGAAGGGTGAGGGGGCTGCAGGGGGTCATGCGGCAGTGGAGGAGATCGGCGGTGGCAGCGGAGGACCCGTTAGGTCCAGGCTGGGTTTTTTGGGGTGGCGGGTGGCTTGGTGGGGGGGGTGTTTCTGGTGGGGGGGCAGGGGTGTCTGTTGGCCGCATGGCAGGCGGCCTTTTTAATTTTTTTATTTTATGTTCGGGGGGCTGCTTTGGTGTGGTGGCCATTTTGGACCTGGATTTTGCTTTCCAAAATCTGGTCACCCTAAGATACATGTCATGTGACAAATTAAGGCGCAGAACATACAGATTTACCATTAAATACAGTTTTTGCCAATTTTCCTGTCCCCTAATCATAAATGTGACACACATAAAGCTTGATGTAAAAACTCCATAGCTACTAAATGCAGCAACTCTGGCTTCAGTATGTTGAAATACACCTGTCCCCGTAGCCTTTGGATCAGCTGCAGAGGTATTATGAATGTTTATGAACATTCTAATGACTCAGAAACAAAAAAACAAAACAAAACCTTAAAAAACTGAGCTTGTAGGGACAGATTTGTACTATTGGTGAGAAGGTGTTCAGCAGAGAAGGGAATAGGCAGCACTCTGAAAGTGTCAAATATAAGGTGGTGGTTGTGTGTGTATGTGACAGTACTAGTATGTCGATAGCATGGGTGAGTACTGTGTGCAGGTGAGTACTATAAGTGGAGAGAATGAACAACTCAGTTCTTCTTCCTCAAGTGGGTGGGAATGAAGTGAAAGTTAGGGCAAGGACATTATTTGGAATTTGGTTTCAATGCAAGAAATATCTTGGAAAAAAATCTCCCTCTATGTCTGTGAGTGCCGTTGCTTATGGAGCCAACACAAAAGAGGTGGTTCTGGTTCCAGAAATCCCAAGTTAGAAGTACAAAAACATATTTTGAGGGGGAATAAAAAACCAGATGGGGGGAGGGGGCTGCCTGAAACAGCCCACTGAGGAATGAGCATGCTCAGTGGCTGTGGGAAGCTGACTTGCTCTTGAGAGGGGTGCATGGAAAAGAGTGGCTGAATGAGTAGCCGTGCAGACTGCAACATTTTGTTGCGGCTCCCACTTTACGTATCTGTCTATGAAAGAGGATGAGCTCGTGAGAGGTGGGATATGGGAACTAGTCCCTGTGTGGGGAATATGGGTTAGTAGAGATGATAAAACGTTCGAATGTTATAATCCACCCTGAGCTTGAGGGGAAGGGCAGAGTATCAATTAAAATCTGCAAATGAATAAGTAATGACCTGAGAGTATACACGCAGCCCATTCCACCTGGCACAGGAACAACAACCCCAAAACAGTGCAGGTCATATGTTCAGTAGATCTGATATGCATGTGTCACTGCCAACATCTCACAGGTGCGCCCAAGCGCCCGGTATGTTAAAAGAATACAATTGTGTGGGTAGAAGCTAAGCAGGAGATGAGGTTTCTTTAAGTCCCTGAAGCATTTGTTTGGCAGGGTACATCTGTATCCATTTCATACCGAAAGCCATAGCTGGTTCTTCTCTTCCATAACGATCAAGCACTTTATTTTATTTATTACATCTTTATACTGCCCATCAGCTGAAGCTCTTTGGGCAGCGCACAATTAAAACCCATAAGAATAACTTTATAAATTTAAACATTAAAAAGTTAAAAAGGCAGTGTAAAACGAGCTACATTAAAAACCAGGGGAAGCCTGTGTGAAAAGGTATGTCTTCAGGAGGTCACCCCTGACCTTTGGGAGCTTATAAGGTATGCCAGGTTTTGGGGGAGGGGTCTGCTGGCAGAAAGGGACCTGCAGTGTCCCCTTATCTGCATACATTACTGTACATGGCGCTCTGGATCATGGCTAAAGTGGAGGTAATCCATGTTTACATGTTCAGTAATGTTGCCAGATTCAGTTGGACTCCTGAATGCTTGGTGGTCCTGCAACCATGCCTTTAATAGCAGCCTAATGCAGAGAGATTGTACAAGTGAAGCTTTTAGCAATCACTTCACTTGCCACGAGGATTGGGTGCTATGACCAAACAAAGCCCTTTGTGCTAGGGATGGACAAATCTGCCAATTTTGGTTTCTTTTCATTTTCCATTTCTCCGGTCTTGAATTTGGTTTATCTTGAACTTTTGAGAATTTCTCCAATTGGAGAATGCCTAACACATTTCCCAAGCTGCACGTCAGCTTCTTTGAATGGTGCCCTTATCTGGCCAGAGGTAGCTTAGCTACAGTTATCCACACTCCGATAACCTCTCATCTGCATTGCTGCAATGCATTATATATGGAGCTGCCTTTCAAAACTTCAGCTGATCCAAAACCGGGCAACAAGATTGTTAATGTGGATTGGCCAATGAGTCTACATTACGCCAGTATTTTTCCAGCTGCGCTGGCTGCTACTCCATGGCCAGATCTGCACCGAGCAGGATATCGTGGTATAAAAGCCGTATTAAAAAGGCAGGAGCCACACCAAGCAGGATATAGTGATATATGGTATGTGTCAATGGGCCCCAACAGTTGTCAGTGCACTTCAATACCGCTATAAAGTAGGGGTGTGCACGGACCCCCCGGATCATATCGGGACCCGGATCGGGACCTCCAATTTTGTCTTGGATCGGACAAAATCGGAGGCCCCCCGAACCGGATCGAGTCCGATCCCAATCCAAAATTCGGAACTTTTTGGATCGGCCGCCATTTTTTCCCCCATAGACTTGCATTGCAATGCAAGTCTATGAGGAAAAAATGGCGGCGGGTGGGTGAAGGGGGGCCTAACTCCTCCCCCCCGGGGCCATCCGCTGTGGATGGCCCTGGCAGGTAAGCCCCCTCCCCCGCGCTCCTTACCCTCCCGGGGCCATCCGCTTCCATCTGCTGGCGCCCGCGGGTGCCAGCAGATGGAAGCGGACGGCCCCGGGGGGGTAAACCCCCTCCCCCCTCCCCCTCCCCCTCCCTACCTTTCCTGGCCGTCCACTCCTGTCCACCGCCGGCTGCTACTGCGAGCAGGCTTCACAGCCTGCTCCTAGGTAGCGCGCCAGGTGATGTCCTGGCGCGCTACCTAGGAGCAGGCTGCAAAGCCTGCTCGCAGCAGCAGCCGGCGGCGGATGGGAGCAGACGGCCAGGAAAGGTAAGCGCGCCCCCCTCCCCCCTCTCCCCTCCCCCCTCCCCCCTCCCCTGCTCCCTGCTTACCTTTCCTGGCTGTCCGCTCCCGTCCGCCGCTGGCTGCTACTGCGAGCGGGCTTTGCGGCCTGCTCCAGAGCAGCGCGCCAATCCGCCGATCCATCCGAACCGGTTCGGAACCTTTCCGGATCGGATCGGATTGGATCGGCTGATCCAGCGGTGAAATCGGAAATCGAATAATTTATCCGATTTCCCCCTGGATCGGATTCGGATCGTGGACCAGATCCGATCCAGTGCACATCCCTACTATAAAGCAGTAGTGATTCCTGCCTTTTATATACTGCTTTCATACCGCTTTCATAGTGCTATATCCTGCTTGGTGTAGATCTGGCCCATGTCTGAGCCCGATTCAAAGCTCTGGTATTAACATTCAAAGCCCTAAATGGCTTGGGGCCAGGTTATCTGAAGGATCACCACCTCCCATATGTACCTGCCTGGACCCTAAGATCATCCTCTTTGAGCCGAAGTCACACTCCCCAGCCTATCCTCCCACATAAGTGAGGATAAAAGGGGGGGGGAACCCATGTCTACCATCTTGAGCCCCTTGGAGGAAAACAGAGAACAGAAATCGTCATGAATTTAGTAATTCCTCCGCCCCTGTTTACTTTGGCACAATTTGGCCACTACTTTTCTCAGCTGGTGGCATCTCCCATCTCACTTTTCCGTAACTTTCTAAACCTTTTCTGATCCACCAAGAGCACCCAGGATAGGGTGGGATTAAAGAATCCAAACAAAGCAAGACATCTGGGTGATGTTTGTGCCCACTCCTAAATTCCTCAGTCTCAATTCACTGAAATTTGATGAAGAGATTCACAAATGAGCTTTATTTTAAGTGTAACAATGGGAAGATTTTTGATTTTTTTTTTAACTTATCGGCAGTGCATGTTATGAACCCCAAATCACTGAGCCACCTGGGAGAAGAAAACTGCCTTTTTGATTCCCTCTCCTTTTGCTCTCTCTCTCTCTTTTCACTTCACTTAGCCTTTTCTACCCGATTCCCTCCCTTCTCCCTCCCCATCACAGGGAGTTCTAGTACCTAATGGATTAGCAGTGATCTTCACAGATTGCTCACACCTGCGGTTCTGTCTACTCCCCTCTTCCACTTTGTTCAATCAGCCATACCTTGGTAAGTCCATCAGCTTCCAAAATGACATGCAAACCGAGACCCACCTGACAGCTCAAGACCTGACACCTGGGCGGAAGGGGGAAGTGGGAGAGAAGATGGACTTACACAATTAAAACTGCTGGGAGACAGGCTCAAAACAATACGGGAAAGGTTTACGCGGTATGTGAGTAGAAGTGTGGAACGAGGAGCAGTGGGGCTGATTCACACACAGCCATAAAACTTTTTTTAAAAAAAGCCAGGGCCCAATTAGGAAACTTTACCTGCACAAAGTTCTTCCTTGTGCTGATGAGGAAGTTGACCTTTTTCTTCCTTCCAGCCTACTAAGCTTCATAAGGTGCTGGTGCACCCCTGACCTTTGGAAGCTTACAGGGTATGCCGGGGGGGGGGTGTCTGCTGGCAGAAAGGGACCTGCAGTGCCCCCTTATCTGCATACATAATTGTATATGGCACTTTGGATCATGGCTAAAGTGGAGTTAATCCATGTTTACATGTTCAGTAATGTTGCCAGATTCGGTTGGACTCCTGAACGCTTGGTGATCCTGCAACCATGCTTTTAATAGCAGCCTAATGCAGAGAGATTGAGCAAGTGAAGTTTTTAGCAATCACTTCACTTGCCACGAGGATTGGGTGCTATGACCAAACAAAGCCCTTTGTGCTAGGGATGGGCAAATCTGCCAATTTTGGTTTCTTTTCATTTCTCATTTTTCCAGTCTTGAATTTGGTTTATCTTGAACTTTTGAGAATTTCTCCAATTTCACCTTTGGTTTGTCCTGAACTTTGATGATTTCTCTTGAAAGTTCACATGAATATTCATAAGCATTTTTGTTCACATTTCTCCTAATAAATGCATTTCATATACATTTTTGCCTAATGTACACATTTTTGCAAGCAATACTTCAGATACAAGGTATTTAAAAGTTATTTTCCCTAATATACATATTTTTGTATGCATTTTTTATCAGAAGAGTCCGTTGTAAAATTCAGAGGTGTGTGGATGTTGAAGGATAACTGAGATTTAGTTCATATAATGCTTCAAAAGTGCAAAATGGGGTAAGTCTGCATTAAAATGTGAACTGAACTAGTTTCTCTCCCATCTCTAGTAATGGTCCTGCTGCCACCGGAAATAACATCCCAAAGCAGGGCAAGATCTACACTACTGTTTTATAATGGTTTTGACAAGTGTGCACATTCCATATACCATTTTCAAAGTGTTATATCCTGCTTGGTATAGATCTGGCCCAAGTCTCTGTTGAGGTGAGGGTGTTTTATAATGCAGGAAGATGCTTACCTAGATGGGATTTTGTGGTGTATGAATGTGATGCATTTAAAATACATGCCTCAGTAGTTTTTGTGTATTGGCAGATTAAATATTGCAGCTAAAATGCCAGCCCAAGAGAAGGAATTGGTAATGACAAAATCCTAATTTTGCCATTAGCGATCAAGTTCAACACCCACATCCCAAATAAGCAGTGAGATCTAAACCCCAGACACATGGTGTGTTGCATGTTGGATTAGATTGTGCTAACGTGCTGAGTTATCTTACATGTTTTCAGCAATAAGTGAGAAACATAGTTTGCATTCTCCCTGTGTGGTCCCTCTCTCTCTCTCTCTCTCTCTCTCATTGCAGCACACATGTTTCCAGCTGTTATCTTCCTGACCTACATACCTAGCATAGAGTCTCTCAAGCTTATCAATCAAAGCTTGAAGCACACTGGAGCGGGTTTAGTTGCTTCCTTCTTGAACCAACAGGAAGAGAAAATTGGCCCTCACCTCTGACAGGTAAGGATGAAATTCTTGTAGAGAAACAATGAGGAAGGCAACAGTGAATGACTGATTGCATTAATGGGGGGGTGGGGGGGAGAGAAATCTTTCCCTTTCCCTTTCTTTTTTTTTTCCTCTTAGGCAAAATGCTCTGATAAGACAGCCCTGGCTTGGTGAGCAAGCTGCCATTCCAGCCCAACAATTTCCTACACCAATCTCCAATGCAAAACATGTTAGCAACAAGCATGGACACAACCACCACCATCATCATCATCACCAAGTCCTCAGTTATATCAAGTGGCCTTTAGTTCTAAAATAAGTAGTCACCATTCCAATGCAGTTATGTAGGCTGACCATATGAAAAGGAGGACAGGGCTCCTGTAACTTTAACAGTTGTAGAGAAAAGGGAATTTCAGCCAGTGTCATTTGTATGCAATTAGTTCCTGGTGAAATTTCCTCTTCATCACAACAGTTAAAGTTGCAGGGGCCCTGCCTTCTTTTGTATATGGTCACTCTAGTATAATGCCTGCACCTTTAACTGTTGTGATGAAGGGGGAATTTCACCAGGGACTAATTGCATACAAATGACACTGGCTGAAATTCCCTTTTCTCTACAATTGTTAAAGTTACAGGAGCCCTGTCCTCCTTTTCATATGGTCAGCCTACAGTTATGGCCCAGTGAGTAGGAAGATCATGCATCTGCGCTGCAGACCAATATGGCTCAATGTGACAGGGTGCAGCTTACCAACCTAAACATGTATTTATTTTCAGGTCTTATAATCTTTTTAAAGGATGCAGGAAGGTTGGCATGGGCTGAGCATGACATTTGATAGCTCATCCGCTGACTATCAGGGAACTGGTTCTGCCCCAGACTGGTTTCTGAGGCTTCCCCAGGGACTGCCCCTGCATTTCCAATCTTTCCTGTACCACCATGAGAGCTAGAAACTTTCCTTTGGTTAACCATGGAAGTTGAGGGTTTGTTTGTTTGTTTGATTGATTGTTTGTTCATTTGTCTGTTTTTTCAACATGACAAATTATACTGCACCAAGCCCGGATTTCCAAATTGCAGACCCACATAGCCCTGCTTATATTTTGTGGCTGGAGATCAGAGAAAGACTCACGACACTCATTTGTATGGTGACACAGAAACCTCAGGATTTTGCTGAGAGATGTGCGTGCCTTCTCATTTTGTTTCCTTGTAATTTAATTCTCCTGGAAACACATAAATACACGGTGATGAGTAAACGGTTTAAAGGTTTACAGCCGCATTCCTTAGTTGGTTCCAGTGTGTAGTGACATCAAACAAACAATTTCAGAAAGAACAGAACTCACTTTCCCTTCAGGTTTATTCTGCCTGCAGAGAGAAAACAGATGGGGACAATAAAGCCAGATGAAGTCAGCAGAAGAAAAATTGGGGTTTGTTTTTTTTTGCTCTGGATCAATATCAGAAACAGTCAACTCTGGTTTCTAACTTGCTAGTGTATTTCTTATGAATTTTAGGGGCTCCTAACAATAGTAACAGCAACAACGTTCCAGTGTCTGAGGCCAAAGATAGGCGTAGCACCTCTGGTTGTGTTCCGGTTGTGCCATGAGTGTCCTAATCCTTAGCATTACAGCTAACTGAGAATAACCTCTTAGATGCACAGTAATGATAATCCATTAAAGCCTTATAATTTAACTTGGATTTCTTGGTTGTCACGCACTGAGTTCAGAAGCAGGAAGTATGTACGACAGAAACCCTAAAACACTCAGCACAGCACAGACATGGAGTGCCAGTAGAATATGTGCACACAAGGTGCTTCTCATACTAGAAGCCCAGAAAAAGGCAACCATAACAATCAAGGGGCTGGAGAAAAATCCCCTATGAGGAAAGATTATAATGTCTGAGACTGTTTAGCTTAGACCAAAGGAGAGACATGGTAGTGGTGTACAAAATTATGTCTGGTGTGGAGAAGGTGGGTAGGGAGACACTTTTCTCCCACTCACATAATACGAGAACCCAATGGAGTCTTCCCATGAAGCTGATTGGTGGGAGATTCAGGGCAGATAAAAGGAAGGCATTTACTACCACAAGACATAGTGATGGCTACCAGAGCCGGGGAGGGGAGGAGCGTTTATGCTTTTGCCTCTGCTGTGGTCCCAATCAGAACCCGCCCACGCATGCTTTTTATACTGGCAGTGCAAATAGCACGCGGGGGTAGGTTTAGAGCTGAGGAGAAACTGAGATCAGGCCAAATGTTTGTGAAATTGACTCCGTAATTGGAGGAAAAAAGGTTCCACGAAATGGTGCCTCCCCCAACTTGGAGCATTGTCAGATGGGGGAGGGGGGAGAATCGTATTTCCCTACCACCACTTTGAGAATCATATTTCCCTACCACTGCTGCTGTCCCACAATAGCGACAAACAGCTTCCTTTTTCTTCACATGGAGAAGAAAGAGGAAGCAAGTGACAACCATGGGGCCCATTCAGTGGGCATTTCTATTGTGCTGCTTCTCCTACACACAGCCCCAAAATTGGTTTTTTCCCCCGTCTTATTTTATGACGGAAAAAAGACAGAAGGAGCAGGAGTCTTGTGCTGGAGAGGAAGTGTGGTCTGGGGATCCTATGTTCACATGTGGTGGGAAATGTGAATGTATTCAAAGATTTTGGACGGAGAGTTTTGAAGAAATATTCATCATAACAGAAACAACAGTAATGAAAGCACCAGAATTGGCCTTACTTAATAAATTTGATGGCCAAAACCAAACTATATCACACAAAACATGATAGCACTCTTCAAATATGTGAAAGGTTGTCACACAGAGGAGGGCCAGGATCTCTTCTCGATCAACCCAGAATGGAGGACACGGAATAATGGGCTGAAGTTACAGGAAGCCAGATTCCGGCTGGACATCAGGAAAAACTTCCTGACTGTTAGAGCAATACGACAATGGAACCAATGACCCAGGGAGGTCGTGGGCTCTCCCACATTAGAGGCATTCATGAGGCATCTGTCAGGGATGCTTTAAGGTAGATTCCTGCATTGGGCAGGGGGTTGGACTCGATGGCCTTGTAGGCCCCTTCCAGCTCTACTATTCTATGATTCTATGAGAGACAAATTGAGCATCTCTTAAAAGCAGCACATATGCTGATAGCTAAATGCTGAAAGGAGGCAAAAGGATTAAATATAAGGAAGTGGTACAGTACAGTATGGGACATAGCACTCTATGAGAAACTTACTCAATGTATGAGAGTATTAAGAGGACAAAAGAAAAAATACAGTTTTGCTACAGAATGGTTGTATTTTATTACACACACACAAACAAAACAACAGTGCCAACACAGGTTTCAACTGCCTTTAACAGCTTGTGGTTGTAATAGTTTCTCTGGAGAAAAATAAAATAAACAAAACTCATTTTAAAAATAGCCTTGATTTGGGATCTATCCTCCCATTAATTAATTAATTAATTATCCTTTAAAACTGCCTAATAACCAATGTTAAATAATTTGTACTGAGTGTTTATAGTGTTGGACTGTGTAGCATTTTCTTTCTTCTTTAAAAAAAAGTATATGTAATTTAGTATTCCTTGCATGCATGATTTCTGTATTATGTTAATATTTAAGTGTTGTATTTGCAAATAATTTTTGTAAACCACCCACAGAGCTTCAGCTATTGGGCGGTATAAAATGCAATAAATAATTAAATAAATTTTAAACAATTAAAAAATAAGGAGCAGGAGACGCGGGAGGTGGACAGTGTTGTCAAAAGGACCTGCAAAAAAACGTGAGTGGCCAGTAATGGATGTGTGATAAAATGCTCCTGTGATATGCTTTGGGTTTCTCCACATCATTTTTTCTGATTCTTCTACATGCTTACTTGGGGAGTAAGTGCCATTGAACTTCTGATTATTCCTGCAGAAGATAGTGCTGTTTAATCTCTGTCTCCTTTTCTCTACACTTCCTCTAAGCGCTACCCCACAAACAAAAATGGCTTTGCCCACCTTTTAAATCTTTGGATCTGCTTTCAAATAAACAATCTTTAATGGGGGGGGGGGTTGTTGTTGCAAGAAATTCTTCTAAAAAGAAAAGAAATCCAAAAGAAATAAACATATTTCCTAATAGCTCAGGTTTAAAATTCAGGTACAATGGAATGGCACACTGTGAGTTTATATCTTTAACAAGTCTTCTTTGGTAACTTCCCTTTCTTTAGAGGGCTATTTAACTGAATGAAGCAAACTTAAGAGCAGAAAAAATGAGAAACTGAGAGAAACCAAAACTGACAAATTCGTCCAGATGTCGTTGTGAAATTGCTATACTCCTGTGTTTTCCTTGGAAGTCCAAACAATATGACTTTTTGGGGGGAAGAGGAAGAAGAAGAAGAAGAAGAAGAAGAAGAAGAAGAAGAAGAAGAGCAACTCAATATTTGCAACTTTTTTCAGGATTAAAGATTTTTATTCTGTTTCACTATTAAAAACATAAAAACAAAACAAAACATACAACATTTAAAAGGACCCCCTACTCTTCCCACAGCGATTTTATAAATCCTTTTTAAAAAGCAAGTATTACATAAAACTTTTAAGTAAGAAAAAAAATAACCCCCCATCCTCCCCTTTTAACACAACTACATATTAACATTCTTATTCCCCTGATATTCCCTTTCTCCCCCTTATTTCTCCCTTGTTACAACATAAGCCTTCACAGAATTTTCTATCTGCTTCAGATATTAATAAAAAAGAAATAACCCAAACCCAGCAAGAGTCCAAAACAAACTTCCACTTGTATTCCATCTCCCAAAAAAAAATTCCAGCCTCTTGCCAGTTTCTTATAAATTCTTCTTTCTCCATCACACTTCGTTTAAAAATGTCCAAGTCTTCTCTTATAAAATTTTTAAACTTATCCCAAACAAATACACATTACTTAATGCTGCATTATATACTAAACAGTTTTTATATCCTTTTCCCAACAACATTGTGTCTGTTCTTATTCATGTTGTAATACTAATAATAATACTAATAATACTAATAATAATAAGATAACAATAAAAATTTAAAAAATCCCAACAAATATTTGCAACTTTTTTCAAAGGCATTGTCTTGATGTGTGCAGCGACTTTTCTAGAAGCTGAGACTAGGAATGGGTGAGAATTTCGTTTTGGTTTGTTAATACTTTACCAAACCCACAAATTTTATAGAATCATAGAATAGTAGAG
The DNA here is from genome assembly GCA_029215795.1 of Anniella stebbinsi. NCBI lineage: Eukaryota > Metazoa > Chordata > Lepidosauria > Squamata > Anniellidae > Anniella > Anniella stebbinsi. Next base: position 355,948,751 of record JARDYH010000002.1, on the reverse strand, counting down.
TTGGAAGGGGCCTATAAGGCCATCAAGTCCAACCCCCTCTTCAGTGCAGGAATCTATCTTAAAGCATACCTGACAGATGGTTGTCCAGCTGCCTCTTGTATGCCTCTAATGTGGGAGAGCCCACCACCTCCCTAGGTCATTGGTTCCATTGTCATATTGCTCTAACAGTCAGGAAGTTTCCATATTTGAGATGGAAAGAACTTGAGTTTTAAAAGAATTTGAATGTGAGAGATGCGGAAATGGACAGATTTGTCCACTCCAAGTCATGAGCTTTCACCACACCATCACTATCATGTCTACATAGGCAAGACCGTGGTAGACTCATGCCTACCTTTTTAGAAATGTTTGCCAAATAGCATTCAGTTGTGATTAATTGTAGTTTTGTTTCATTTCATTGCCAAAAGCAAGAAACAACCATCTCTGTTAGAGAATGCACATTGGAAAGACCGTTTGTCCATCTAGCTCAACATTTCCGACACTGGGGGTTAGGCAGATTTCAGGCTTGTGAGATCTACTTTGTTTTTTAATAGGACCCCGAGATCCATCACCGGGAGCCCCCTTCAAAAGACATAGGCTGAGAATGCAATCCTATGCAATCCATTCTGGGTACTTGTAACCGCTGGACTCAGAGGCTTACGAGTATCCAATGCAGAGCAGGAGGTACAATGCACCTCCCAGTCTGCATTTTAGCTAGATGGGCATTTTAGCTAGAGGGGAGGGGAGGCTTCAAGGAGCGGGAGGGACGGAGGCTGGAGATAGCATGTATCCCCCTTCCCAATCTCCTCCTCTCCCACCGGCACACCCCTTTTCCTTCCTCTACATTATCATGTTTGCGAGCTTGTAAAGGCAGCCATCACGGTTCTCTCCAAGCTGGCTGCGAGGGGGCAGAGAACTGAAACTCCTGGGTCCAAGTTCGGAGCAGCCTCGGATCCAGGAATCCAAAGAATCCCATGTCCCCCAAAAGCTGACTATGGGCCTCAGGACTGCTTCCTTAGAATTAAAGGCTTATAAGCCCTGGAACTTATTTTGAGTACCAGAACTGAATGGAGCTCATGGTCTCTCCACACAAAAATTCACTTCTGATTACCATATGTTTTCTTCATTTAGCGCAGCGAGGATGAGGACGGGGTGGGGGCGTTATTTTGTTGCTGCCATTGTTAAACAATTGGACATCTAAAATCCTTGCTGATCTACTGCAAATCACCTGGAGATCTACCTTTTGTCCACCCCTAGTCTACAGGGATAGATAACAGCTTTCCAGGGTTTCAGATAGGGTCCCCCCCCCCCCCAGTCCTACTTGGAGTTGCTTGAAATTGTACCTGGAACCTTTTACATACAAAACATGAGCTCTGCCATTGAGTTATGTAGCCCCTTCCCCAACATTTCCTGGGCAGCAGTTGTTTTCAGCTTTTATTTGCAAAGAAATAAGACTTATTTTTCCCAACCTGGTGTGTGCCAGGCAATTAGGTCACGTCAATGGTTTGCCACATACCCAGTCCCCTGATCATATGGGTTGCCCTTTTCTATACCTTTTCCAGGTCCGTGATTTCCTTTTTGAGACTGGGCCACCAGAACTGTCCACAATATTGAAAATGTGAAGGCAGGCGTAGGGTTATATGGGGGCATTACGATATTCTATATACTGGTAAAGCTCTTTCTGCAGTTGAGGTTGGAGGCTCTGATATCAACAGGGCAGTGAATCCGCTCAGGGTTTCAGTCAGAACTCTGAAGAAGCTCTCCAAGGTGCATAAGAACCTTGGAGAGCTCCCTTAGAGTTCTGACTGGTTCTGACTGAAACCTAGAACAGATTCACCACCCCACTGTTATCGGAGCCACCAGCCTCCACTGCCTTTCTGGTAGAGTGACGAAATTTATAATAAGCAGACCACCTGCGTGGGAGCCAGACTGTTCAAGCCCTTAGACCAGTGACTAAACAAATACAGTGGGAGAGAGCATCTCAACATTCATTACCCCTGCTCTATGCAAATAGCTCACTTTAAAGATATTCCAGTTTTCAATGTATACAGATTGGATTCCTAATCTCCAATTCCCGTGGTCTTTTTGAATCGCCATAATTATTCGGAAACTAATTCAACCCACTTTTTTTAAAAAAAACTTGGTGATCACAAAGACAGGAGTGTAGCTGGGTGGTTTTTTTTTCTAAATTTTTAAAAAGACCTTTTCCCAGACTTTAACTAAACTTTATCCACCGTCGTCAGTCAAGACAGACAGCTGAGAGCAATATTAGAGCAGGTAATTGTGTGGATCCGTCAACAGCTTTTGTCCCAGAGCTACTGAGTCTTATGCTAAAGTAGGCACAGAACGGCACTGTAGTAGATTAAAGGCAAAAGATCTTTCTTCGGTTGTGTCGCTGCTTACCAGCTGTTATTTTCTACAGGAGGGGACAGGAGCCGCTATAATATCTATAGGGATAATCTAACCTCCTGCAAATTCCACTTCTCCCCTTCCTCCTGCCATGAAACAGTTTATTCTTCCCATTTTAACATCAAACTTCTTTCTATCTTGTCATCTGGCCCTGACATTAATTATGTGTGCACAGTATCTTAACTATCTATAAATTTGGGGCGAAACGTTTTTCGTTCCTTCCCCCCTTAAAAATAAAATACTACACTCTTTGATCCTAGCTGGAGGAATTCATGAAAAAGTTTGTGGTGGGAGCTTAGGTAAACACGATGGAAGGGACAGACACATTTTATTAACAACTAATTGTTAATCACTGGCATTGACAAACATACTGATTTTTTAAAAAATAAAGCTGTTGCTGAGCTGCTGAAGGATGTCTGCTAAAGTCACAGGAACTTTCATATGTGTGTGCGCACATGCACACCAAAGGTTGCCAACTTCTTAACTGGCCTCTGCAGATTTAACACCTCGGCGGGTGAGAGCTAGCAATATCACATCTGCAGAAGCTGAGCTAGTTGGCACCCCAAAAGTTGAAAAGTTTATTTATTACATTTATATCCTGCCTTTTCCTCTGTGGAGTCCAGGATGGTGTAATTGATCCTCCTCCTCTCCATTTTATCCTCACAACAACCCTGTGAGGTAGGTTAGGCTGGGATTCAGTGACTGGCCCCAAATCACCCAGTGAACTTCATGGCCAAGTGGGAACTAGACCCCGGGTCTCCCCAGACTTACACCAATACTCTAACCACTACACCACATGCCTCAAGATGGCACCCCTAAAATTATTCTATGGGGAGGTGGTGTAACCATCTGTTTGGAGGGAAGTTCTCAAAATTGTAACCCCCTCAACCTTACTAGTGCCTCCCAGCACCTGAATTGTGCATCCTCTACCTCCTCAGATCTTTTTGAAATATTTCTTTTTGTGGAAAGTAGGGTGTGCAAGACATGTGCTCTGACATTCTGCTGCTCCTCAGACAGTGGATGAGCACACAATGCCTATGACCCTCGTCTCTCCTGCTGGCTTGCCTCTGGGCTCAGCCTTTGGATTGTGGGTGCATCTCTTTGCAATAAGGGAAGATAAAAGGGTCTGGTGGTAGTATCCCATGCAGTGGGGTAAGGTGGTAGGACATCCCCCCCCCCCATGATTAGATTGTGAAAGAGTGTGTGGAACCCCTCCCACACACTCCTGCTTGTTGGTAGGATTTCAGTGATTGGCTTAAAATAATGACCCAGTGATTCAATTGGGTCAAAATAACACACTACATGGCTCACCAATGTTATCTTTTTATACGAGTTTTTTTAAAAAAAAATATGTGCCCTAACCCTCTATGTGCCCTGTATGGCAGCTGGGGCTGCAGATATACCCAACTGCCCTAGTTAAGTTATCGTTGCTATTTTGTTCCCATTTTGCTGGGAAGGGGGATTTTGAGGATGCTTAAAAATATACGGTGACAATAGGCATCTGTTAGTGCACTTAAATTCTTTAGATTTCACCTTTCTTGACCAGGTCTCTAGAATTTAAAACTCTGCATGAATAGAGGCAGGGGTGTAGCAGGACAGGGGCTCACAGAGATGCAGTGCTGGTATTTTTTATTAACAGACACATTGGCACCATCTGAGACTGCCCCCCCCCCAAGAATTCCCTGTTCCCTCTGAATTTCACTGCAATCCTCACAGTAAATGGGGGTGTGGGAATGAATTTTCCCCAACAACAATATAATTGTTCCCTATTGTAATGCAAAGTATTTCCGGGTGGCTTTGCCTTGAATGTGCAATGAAAATGCATTAGCTTTACAAAAGACCAGTTCCTGGTAGAGGTAAAACTGTTAAGTGTTATGTTGATATGGGTCTACACAGCTGCCTGAATTTTTGGACTCTCCTTGGAGTTGTAGCTATGGGGCCTCTCCTGACGAAAACCTACACTTCAACATTTACCACTATGCCATGAGACAGAGGAGAAGGGGGCAAATGTAATGGGCTCTAGGGTGGAGTGGCCATATGGAAAGGAGGGCAGGGCTCCCATGCCTTTAACAGTTGCGTAGAAAAGGGAATTTCAGCAGGTGTCATGTGTATGCATGCAGAACCTGGTGAAATTCCCTCTTCATCACAGCAGTTAAAGATGCAGGAGCCCGGCCCTCTTGACCAGATACAAAAGAGGGCAGGGTTCCTGCAGCTTTAACTGTTGTGATGTAGAGGGGATTTCAATAGGTTTTGCATGCATACACATGACACCTGCTGAAATTCCCTTTTCTATGCAACCATAAAAGATACAGGAGCCCTGCCTTCCTTTTCATATGGTCACCTTAGTGCTCTTGTGTATAAATACATGCAGGCACAAAATCCAATAGCACTACTTCCGTTCCCTCCATCCATCCCCAGCCCCACCCATATAGGGTGACCAGCTAAAATCCAGGTCAGGGCTTCTGTAACTTTAACAGTTGTAGAGAAAAGGGAATTTCAGCCAGGGTCATTTGTATGCAATTAGTTCCTGGTGATATTCCCTCTTCATCACAACAGTTAAAGGTGCAGGCACTATACTAGAGTGACCATATACAAAAGAAAGCAGGGCTCCTGCAACTTTAACTGTAGTGATGAAGAGGGAATTTCACCAGGAACTAATTGCCTACAAATGACACTGGCTGAAATTCCCTTTTCTCTACAACTGTTAAAGTTACATGAGCCCTGACCTGGATTTTATCTGGTCAGCCTACACCCATAGCTATCAGTAAGTTTTGCTGAAAAATGTTTAACTCGTAGCTATTCCATCTTTAGTCCAGCCAGATCCGTTGTAGAATTTTTAAGCATTCTGTTAAACTTTCTTAGAGTACACGCTGGTCTTTTTATACACAAGAAACCCAAGCTAAAAAGTAAACTTCCTTGGTTCCACTTGGCAGCCAGGCAACATTTCCCTACCCATTGCGATGCCATGTGAAGGTTTGAAGCCTACAGTGCCAAAGTAAAAAGGTCAGGCTTTAGAGGCCTGGGGGTTTTCTGTTGGGAGGAGATATCCTTGAGAGGAGTAGTTTCGTTTCCTAGTTAAGTTCCATTTCTCTAATTAAGTTTCATTATTTCAAGATTTAAACAGCACTTTCTGCTTTGGAGGAAAAGGGTATAAAAAGAGAAGGGAAGACCACTGCCTAAAAGAGAGAGAGAGAGAGAGAGAGAGAGAGAGAGCAAGAGCAAGAGAGCAAGCGAGCAAGCGAGTAAGCAAGCAAGCAAGCAAAAATGAGAGCATGAGGAAGAAGCAGCTAGAAAAGCCTAAATGCAGCTAGGGTAAAAGAACTTGCATTTTGCAACTTCTATTTTCTTTCAATGCCTTTGTATCACTTAGCTTTATTGACTAAATACCTTTAATTGTAATTTGCTCATTTTAATATATCAGTAAACTGTTGTGTTAAACCTAAAATGCCTGGAGAGTCACTCATTCCATGTCCACAGCCTAGACCCCACGTTATTTGGAAGGGGGAGGTAAAGGAAGGAAGGAAGGTGGAACTCTTAAGAAGGCAAAGGAGTTGCTCAGGGGGTCCAGGCCATAGAAGGAACCCTGACACAGCCAGGTTGGTCACCGGTACACGTAGGGGTGATCACATTACACCAGTTTTAAAATCACTTCACTGGCTGCCAATCAGTTTCCGGGCGAAGTATAAAGTGTTGGTTATTACCTTTAAAGCCCTACATGGTTTGGGTCCAGGGTACCTACGGGATCGCCTTCTCCCGTACAATCCGCCCCGCACACTTAAGTCCTCTGGGAAGAACTTACTCAAGCCAGTCAGTACTAGGCTGGCGGGTGTTACCCAGAGGACCTTCTCTTCCATCGCTCCCAGACTATGGAATGGTCTGTCGGAGGAGGTTAGACAAATTGACAGTCTTCATGAATTTAAGAGAGTCATGAAGACTGTCCTCTTCCGACAGGCCTATCCAGATGAATTTTAAGATGTTTTTAATGTTGTATTTTTCTCTTGTTTTTTTTTTAAAAAATTTAACTGTTGTGATTTTTATGTTTTATATTGTTGTTGTTCCCCGCCTCGATCCGGAGGGAGAGGCGGGCTACAAATAATAATAATTATTATTATTATTATTATTATTTGTAGCTAAGGGCCAATCTACACAGTCCTTTGGAACGTTTTAAAAAATATTTTAAAACATCCCAAATAGGTGCGTTCTAAAACGTCTTAGGCCACATTACTGAGTACTCACGTTACAGGAGAACAGTCTTCAGTCTTTAAAGCAGTGTGTGTGGTCACACACTGTTCTGCCCTGTCTCTTTCGTTTTTTCAATGAGTTTAGGGCAAGGCATTGTGGGTGTTGTAGTTCAGTCACCACTTCCTCCTTTGTTCCTCTGTCATACCCTAGCGAGTATAGGGCTAGGCATTGTGGGTGTTGTAGTTCACTCACCCATTTCCTCTTTCTTCCCCACCAATCAACTGCTAAGCATTTGGGTGCCAGTCAATGAAGCACTGCCCCCAGGAATCACAAACGGTAAGGAAGGACACATTATTTTACTTAAAACGATTTATTAAAAGTGAAACCGTTGTATATAACTGAAGTGAGTTTTAAAAAACCTCAGATATACGACGTTATAGGGAGTGCGTCATGTGGCCCAAAGAGTTTTCATAACCCTTATAAAACGTTAAAAACCTCATATGTAGATCGGCCCTAAGTCTCTCTGATGCATCCAGAGCTGTTCATTAACTCTGCACCCTGAGTGACCCTTGTTAGCACATGTAATAACTGCCTTGAAATTAACCCTTTGGTTGTGTCTTTATTGGGTGTGATTTGCTGCCATTCTTATTTCAACACACCCCTCCTTCTAACCACATTCAGTGATTGTCTGAAAAGGCCTCAAATGTGCAATAAGCAAAAGTAGAGAAATCAAGAAATATCTTTTCATGCATTAAGCACACCCACCCACACCCAGCCTCTTCATATTGAACTCCTGTTGATTTTAAAGGAGAAAGATTGGAGCCTCGTTGAGCTAACTCTCACTTTTCCTCTAGTGATGCTGTTTACTTGAGGAAAGAAAAGTTTTTAGAACTAGTTTGTTTGGAGTACTAAATATATATATTTCCTCATCATGAAATTTACATGAAAAAAGGAAACTTCTGAAGGGTTTTAATATATAAAAATCACTTTTTAAATAATCAACAATGCATTGTGGCAAACGGTGGGCTTTGTGTCACACATATGCTGTGGTGGATCTTTTTCATCGTCTTTAGATCGGGGGAAAATGTTGCAGTTATAAGGGATTATTTAGAAATCAAGTCAATTCAGGTTAATACAATCTCTCAGAAAGGTTCTTTTTGGCGTCTCTGCTGCAAATTGCAAAGAACAAGCAAGAGCAAGAGCCTAAATCAACATATTTGTATTTCTAAGCTTCCTACGCTGCATTCACAACTTCAGCCTCTCTTTCAGTGACCTTAGAAAATTTAAATCCCAAATTCATGCCGATGGGTGAAAAACAACCTACAATATTTTCTGGTGTCCTTCTTTGGGTTTATGTTGCTGGTTTTTCATTTCAGTATTTTGAAATGATGGGAGAACAAAATGTTTTAGGTTTGTGAGTTTTGTTATGTTTTTACATTTTAAGGGAACCTACAGCTCAGAGCTAAAGTAACCTCCTTCCCTACCTCTATGCTGCTTTAAATCCTGAAAAATGTACATAATCCAGTGTAATCTTATGGGGTGAAAAGACGGCGCACCCAATGCATTCACAGTTTCACACAAATTCCACTTGTACCGTGATAGGGGCAGGTCATCAATGGTCTGAAGGCATATAGTGATGCCACAGCATTAAAGCAAAGCAGGTCTCAGTCTAGTCAGTGGCTAGAGCGGACTGCCTGTAGCCACCCCTTCTGAGCTCCATCCAAAAGAAGTGGAATATAAATTTAATTATTACCTGAAATACAAATGCACAGACTTTGTTTCTGCCATAAAACATTTTATCCTGCCTTTCCAGTTTTAAAATCTGCTCATTGGCTAGCAAGATTAAGCCCAAATTGGTGTGGGGGAGAGAAAAGTAAGAAAGAAAGAACTTAAAACTTACTATATACAACCAACAGCAATACACCAATTAATGGCAGCCATTAGTTCTTGCCAAATGTCATGCCAATCCCAAAGTCTTCCAAAATGGCATAAGGTGAAATTCAGCACTGTCTGCCCACCAACAGAACTGACACTGTTTGCGCAAAGGACTCCCCCTTCCCTCTGCAGCCCCCCCCCCACATGTCCCCAAAATCTGCTCTGAAGGGTTGGGGGACCCTCCAGAGCAGATATGGAAGGGCCCAGGAATGCAGGGGGATGGAAAGACAGAGAAGGATGTCCCATGGCCCAAGCGAGGGACGTCTGCTCACGCAGGTTCGGCTTTCACTTGTAATCTTGACCAGGCACTTTAACCATGCCAGCGAAAGAGCAGAAAGCGCAGGGAAGGCACACCGCTCTGGGGAGAGAATCCCACTATCTCCTGAAGTGGGCAGAGCTGAGACAGGTCAACTCTATTCGTTGCCTTCACCCAGGTCTTGACCGCACACCAGATCAGCTTACTCATCCAATCTTAGCTTGCTTCAGCATAATGTCTGAAGATGAAATTGCCCCTTGAAATGCACACATAATGGAATACAAGGTGGCACATTGCACACTGCCACAGGTACCCTACCCAGGTACCTTTTCATGGTATCTGGGTAGGGCTGTGCTCTGAACAGAACAGGGCTAGCAAGAGTCCTGGCAATGTATTCAATTGGATGAGCCCTGGCATACTTACTTGGAGGAGGCAGAAGTGCTCCAATCCATGCTGGTTGATGAGACACCATTTTAATTTCCCACAATCGAACACTGAAAACCCAATAGCCATCCAAGGCTGTTCTACATCGAAACCAAGCCTAGAGCTAACATTAGGGTGACCAACTATCTGGATTTCCCCAGATTTGTCCAGGATTTTTTTGTTTCTATCCTGGCTGTCAGGGGGGAATTTCTGTAATTTTCTATAATGTCCGGGATTTACACTTTCCCCTTTAAGGCCTCCATTAGCATGGTGGGGAATGATGCACTTTCCAGAGGCCCTGGAAAGCACGCTTTCAGGAAGGGGGGGTTCCACTGGGAGCCCTGCCCTCCTTGCCATACTGTATACTTTGATCAAGAGGGAATTTCACCAGGTGCTACATGCATACAAATGACACCAGCTGAAATTCCCTTTTCAATTCAACTGTTAAAGATACAAGAGCCCTGTCCTCCTTTTCATATAATACGGTGGCCTACCAGTGCCTCAATAGACCTGTTTTTGTTGCAAAAACCACAGGGCTTTTCAACATTTCTGATAGGTCAAAAGACATGGCTTAGGTGAGGCTGACTTAGCTTTGTGGAGCATAACTGTGCAGGCCTATCTGATCATACTTGATGACTTGTTCATACTTAGAGTAGGCCTATTAAAATCAATAAGACATAAAATCATCACAACTCACTTGTCCCATTGATTTCAATGGGACTACTCAAAGTAAAGCTACACCTGAATCCAACCCAATAACAAAAAGGTGAAAATTCCTCATTAAAAATGGATTGTGTCCAGTCTTCCACTCAGTCTGAGTGTGTTTCTAGCAAACGTTTGTAACACTGCCAGACCATTTTGAATTGCTTGCAATTAGCTTATCTCCAATTATATAAACAGGTACATGATGACAGTATTTGGTAGCAGAGGTATTATGGGGAAAATAAGGGGTTCTTTACTTTGAATGGAGGTATTACTGGGAAACAGATTACAGCTTATGTGGATATCTACAATAATAGCTAGGCTAATTCTATTGTCTGTTTCTCCCAAATTATTTTATTAGATGCAACATATTCCTTATAATGAAAGCAAACCCTTGACTCCGTTGCCTCCTAATGAAAATTCCTTTGTAGGATCACGGCAGGATTTCCCATAATTTCTCCATTCTGATGAAATTAACTCCCTGTGGTTGGTCATCGTGATAATCTCATTTTAGCCAATCAGCTCGGGAGACACCATTTACCTCCCAAAAAGGTATCCGCTGTCATAGCAACAAGTGGCTTTGCTCTGATCATATTTGTCTCCTTTAGCATAATGAAAAAGGCCCTGGTTTGCTTTTTAGATGATTAATCTTTTTCCCCCGTGAGCCTACTTGAATACATTAGCAAAACAAGTATGAAAATTTTGTTTATCCCAAGACAATCAACAGAAAATTACCTGCAAATGTAATTCTCATTAGGGCAAAGTCGGTGAATGGCATGCCATATGGTAAATGAGAAATGGCGAGAAGCAATAACCTCTTTCTTGAGTGCAACAGGTTGCTACAAAGTTTATCATCTTTTTCAATCAAAGAGTTTAAAGCAGCTGGAAAAAAGATGGTGAAGTTTTAATGTATTATTTTTTTTTCTTACCCGAATAAAAATTCAAAAAGGCCTTGTCAAGCCATAAATCCAGCCCTCAACATGTGGGATAGATGAGGACCCAATTCACACAACCAATGACCACATGCTCAGTTCTACTCATGTCTCCTTCAGTACTGTAAAACTACTGCAACCCACATCATTTTGTGTGTGGGGGGGTGTTGGGAGGGCTTGAAATGAGTCAGAGCATCATTTTGCTGCCTGAGGCAAAAGACAGAATGGCGCCCTCTCCCCACTCTACATTCAGATGCTAACTTGGCTGGCAGCTGAAATTTTAACGCTAGCAATGGAATAGCATCGTCCACCACAGTTGAGGCAACAGACAAGTTTAGGGGGCCCAGGACAAATTATGTGGCATATACAGCTCTTTCCTTCAACAGTGGGGAACAGTTGGAGAGTTCATGAGGAACAGTTGGGAGGCTGCCAGCACTGCCCTCCCCACAATATCTACTGTCTGAGGTTGATGCTTCACTTTGCGTAATGGTAGGGCTGGCCCTGTAGAACACTGATGGAAGTCATTTAAAAATGGCAACTTACAGTGGTTTGCCAACATCGCAATGAACGTATCAATGTAGCCTTTGTTTACTAAAATACAGCATTGTAGGGCCAGTTCTATATTCAGCAAGCTGACATGTTGTGGGATATGAGCAGAAAGTAGCATTCTCTTCCCCACACAAACATCATTAGGCTGACCATATGAAAAGGAGGATAGGGCTCATGTAACTTTAACAGTTGTAGAGAAAAGGGAATTGCAGCCAGTGTCATTTGTATGCAGTTAGTTCCTGGTGCAATTCCCTCTTCATCACAACAGTTAAAGGTGCAGGCACTATACTTGAGTGACCAGATACAAAAGAAGGCAGGGCCCCTGCAACTTTAACTGTTGTGATGAAGAGAGAATTTCATCAGGAACTAATTGCATACAAATGATACTGGCTGAAATGCCCTTTTCTCTACAACTGTTAGAGTTACATGAGCCCTGTCCTCCTTTTTATATGGTCAGCCTACACATCATGCGATTAAAGTAGGGTGTTAATTCATTGTATTATTTTCGTTCTAAAGGCAGTTACTGTAAGTTACTGTAAACTAAAACAATTAAAATAAAATAAAACCCTGTACCATGACATTAAAACAATAGAGCAGCAAAAGCAATCATAGGATTAAGGTCAGAGGTACAAAATTTGAAAAGCAACATTCTCAGCAGCACCAAGGGCTGCCATTTTAATTCCCCAGAATGCTCCAAAGTAGTGTCACACTGAGGTACTGTGGAAAATCAAAATGGCAGCTACATCTAGCCACCTCTTGCACCTCAGATCACTAGATGGGGGGATTAAGATGGCCCCAGGGCATGTGCCAAAAGTGGGCCCTGCCAGGATATTGGGCCCCTGGTTTCTGCCCCAGAATGCCAGGGGTGTGAAGTGCCCAAGTCACATGTTAGCTTATCCAGGGGTGCATGCTCTCACACTACCATCATGGAATGAATCCTCAGCAGAGTCAATGAGCGGACTGAACGTTTTCAGTTCAATAATTTTTCTAGTACTTTAATTTGCTGAGCACTTTCCAATCTCTAGTATGTTTGGCTTTGCCTCATAGCTCTCTGGTTAAGCAGGGGTATACAATATAATGCCCATGGGCACCAATGCATCCCCAGACAACATTCTTGGCATTCACCAGGGTGCCCTACCCTTATCACTTTTTTTAAAATAAAAAAACCAATTAACATATTTTCTAACCAGCAGCTGGAATTTCTGTAAAAGTGTTTCTGTTGGTATTGAAAGCTATGGGTTCAAAGCAAGGGAGGGTGCTGGCTCCGATTTTAATAGAATTTTGATGCCATTCCGGGTTTCAGTCAGAACCAGCCTAAATTCTAAAGGAGCTATCCAAATCACTGGATCCTATCTCCCCCAAAAATGGGTTCATCAACTTGCATTATAAGAGGTGGGACTAGAACTCAGATCCCCATCCAACTTTCTAGCCACTAAGGGCGCAATAAAGCACGTAAACATATTAATAAGGCAAAGTATGCATTGATAGTAGTCTGTGTAATCAGCAACCTCTTTGGTTTTAGCTGAGGCTCAGGTATTTATCATGTACATTTTTTCCTGGGCTGAGGGCACAATCATTAGCATGGCCATCCATTGAAAGAAAGCCATGACAAATCCTTTAACATCTCTTGTGTGGTTTCAATGTTTTTATCCATACGAACTGATGAATGTTCATGGGAAGGGGGACGTCCTCTTAGCCCCCTTCTAGCTCTTCCTCCATAAAGTCTAAACTTATCAACTTACAGCCAATGATTGCTTGAGCCCTTCCTCTCCCTCTTTAGCAACGCAGGATTACAATTTTCAATGGGGATTTCAAGGAATGTATTGCATTGAGTTTGCGTTAATAAAGAATTAATAGGGCATGTCATGATGATGATGATGATGAAAATAACAACAACAACAACAACAACAAACAACAACATTTCTTTCCCCACTCTTGTAATATTTCCCACCAAACAAGAGAAGGCCAAAAAATATACTATAACAATTATAACTCTTTGGATCCATGCGGTATAGTAAATGGTAACTATGCAATTAGCAGGAGCATATTTATAACCTGACAACAATTGGCGCATCATCCGGCATTTAAAAAATGATTCCATTATTAATAATTCATGCTCAAGAAAGCCATATGTGGGCAATGAAGCAGAAGCAAAGATGAAAACAGAGGCTGATCTGTGAGCAACCTTACATCTGTACAGAACCCGACGGAACGAAGATACAAAGTCTTGCTTTGTGCAACATTTGCAGTAATTCTGTAGGAATCTGTCACCCTTAATAGCTCTTAGCCAGTGCTTAGATTATAGGTACCCTCTGGCACAGGCTCAAGAGATGGGTAGGTAATATTATCAAATATGTATCAATGATTCCTTGAGTGGGGTGGGGAGAAATGTGCTTAGCGCATTAGAGCTGTGGAAATGTTTCATTGAACAGGTTCATCTTTCACTGGCATGTGTGCCCGTGCATTTCAATGGCTAGAATTCTCAAATTCTAAATTCATGACTTCAGTTGGCACTTGGGTTTCCAATTCCAAAGGAGTCCAGTTTATATACAGTAATCACAGAAATTGTGGACTTGGAATGCAGCAAAAGGCTTCTTGATTAAAACAGGCCTGGTTTAATAACTATGCTAAATATCCCGTCCTTGGCGTATGATGCAGGGTGACCAGAAGCAAGAGGGTATTTTGGTTAACCAGTAGCCTGGCTTTATAGTATGTATTTTGACGGGAAAGAGACCTGTGGTGCTGCGCTCATGCATTCCCCCTCCAGAATCAGTACAGGAAGCTGAGTCCTAGCAAATCCCAGGCATTCTAGGGAGCAGAAATAGACTGAAAAGAAGCAATGAAACTGTAGCGTAGTAGTTGCAAACCTGTCTAGCTATTTGAGGGTTCCACCTAGGGATGGGTGAGAAATTCACTCCATTGAGGTCTTTCTTTTCTTTCTTTCTTTCTTTCTTTCTTTCTTTCTTTCTTTCTTTCTTTCCTTTTTACAGATATACCTGGTACTCACTCCCGAAACTGAATGCAGAAACAGATACAATTTGCAGTCAAAAATCCATACTTTTCCAAACTTGCAATGCGTTCTCTGTAAAAGAAGGAAAGAGAGATGTGTTTACGCACACATATGGAAAATGTGTATGGAAGACGTACATTTCTAAAATGTGTGTGAACATTCTTTAGTCAATGGGTGAATGTGTTCATTAATGCATCCGTTAATGTGTCCATTTGAAAAATGTGAACAAAAATAGATATGGGTGGGTGGGTGTCTGTAATAAAATAAAATAAAATCCACAATAGAACCAACACAGAACAGACTTGGAGGTGGGAAATCCATGGAAATGGATTTGACAGATACACCCATCCCTAGTTCCACTTTCTAATGATATATGGGCACTGGTGTCCGATTTAGTTGTGCTAAGACAGCCATTTCTGTAGTGGTCAGAACTCTCTGAAATAAACCCTGTCCTTGACCTGGCTGACATCTTCGTGCTGGAAAGCTGGAGAAAAATCCCCAGAAACACATGCCAACTGCAATAAGCTCTGGCACTGCTCATGATTTGTTAACATAGCTGCAACTGCTCTTGGCTAGGATTATAGCTGTATAGACTTATGGCCCTTGGCTGCAAAATGTTGAGCCATGGTCTCATGGGCGGTTTCATAGCTTGTGCTGGCGTTTGCATATTTCCCGGAGTTTGCTGGAGCCAAGACTGGCAGCAGGTTTGTGGATCCTGTCCTTGGCAAACATGGGACTTGAATCCACCTTCAGAACCGATTATACTCTTTATGCTGCATATATCCCACAGCAACATGGGTGAGCAAGTCCCTGGAGAACCCTACTTGTTGGGATATACTGTTTAAAGAAAAAGAAAGAAGATGAAGGCTAGAAGTATTCCTTCCATAAGCAAGAGTCTACTTACCAGCAGCAAGATTTATTTTTATCCTCGTTACATTATTGTAAAAGCTATGCCCATATGCTGTATGTCTCATCAAGAGGCATTACCGTCGGATGAAAGCACTCCATAATATTTTTATGAGTGTTGTGGAGTGTACTTAGGCATTCCAGTTGTATCTTATTTGATTTTATGTACCATTAAAGCACATGGCTTCAGGCAACAAGAGTGTCAGAGGGCAGATGTGATATTGCTTTTGTAGGGTCACTCATGCATTTGCCTGTGAATGCCATAAAGGAGGCAAAGTAGGGTTTCTTCAGTTCCACCGAAAAATCCCTTAATAAATAAATAAAACAAATATAGTCTCTAGGATTAGATTCTTTCTCGTCCCTGGCTACACTTAACACATACCCAGGAAGCTACCACCATGGACAACAGCTACTATAGTTAACAAAGAAGAATCAAAAGAATAGTCTGAAGATACCTGATGCAATTCTAAAGCTAAACCTAACGAGGTTTTGGCCTGTAAACTGTCTAGTGAATGGGGACCATATATAAGCTGCTCTATACTTGTCACATAGGAAGAGCAAGGCATAAATATTAATACTCTCTCAACCCCCCATCTGCAAAGGGGGGATAAGAATACTGGCCTTAGGGATGGCACAAATGCCTGACTGGGTCCGGGGGTCTGGCAGACTCACCAGCGCCTGGCCTCCTGGACTTCACTCGGTAAGCCACTGTTCCCACTTGCCAAGCTGTGTGAGACCCCAGCCCTTACCGGTAGGGATAGCGCAAGTGTCTGCTTGGGTTCGAGAAGGCAGCGGATGTCCCCGTGTCTGGCCCTCATGGACCCAAGTGGACATGCCCTCGTGAGAACGGACCACACTCAAATGCTTGTGAGCCCACGTGAGTGTTCGGCCATGGGTCCTCCCTGGCTTCTGGGTCCTCCCTGGCTTCCGGAATTGCATCCTTTCCCCCCACTGCCATTAACACAGCAGAGGAAATCTGCAATTTCCCCAGCCTTGGGGAAATTGCTTCCCCCCCCCCCCAACTACGTTAATGGCAGCCACCTTTAACGCAGTGTGAGGAAAGGACGTGATCCCTGAAGTCTTGGGGAAATTGCACGTTCCTCCCCAATGCCAATGGGGGCTTCAAAGGCCCTATTAATATGGCCTTTAAGGCCCCCATTGGCATGGGGGTTATTGTGCATTTCCCCCCTCTGCCCTAATAGGATACTAAAGACATAAAGTGCTCTGAATACCTGAAATGCATGCCAGGACTTTTTTATTCCACAATAACCTGGGATTATTATCCTGCAAGAAACAGCAACATTTCTTCCCTTTCCAAAATGTTAATGAAGGAGCTAAAAGGTGGGTCTGTAAGTTCAAGATTTGTGAATGTGTCAAATGTTATGGGTTCAGCAGATAAGTGCAGCATTGGAATACAGAAAGCGACCTTAGAACATTGGTGCATCTAGTTCAGCATTTTCTACACTAACAGGCAGAAACTTTCAATGGTTTCAGGCAGGAGCATTTCCCAGCCCTATTTGGAGTTGCCAGGGACTGGACCTGAGGCCTTTAGGATGCAAAGCATGTGCTCAACCAAAGTGCTGCCTACAGCCCTTCCCCATCATCATCATCATCATCATCATCATGTCATTTGTTTTTAAAGGTATGGTCTGATTTCAGCCCCAAGCAGGGCTTAACCAGCAACTTAGCCTTAGAGCTTCTCTACACGAGGCTGTGTTAATCCACTGTATCTACTTTCAGTTTCGTCACAGAATTGAGATGAAGCATTTGCTTTCCTGCTTTTCTGCTACATAACCTCTAGGTGGCACTGTGGTGTAGCGGAATCAGGCGTTGTTGTTGCTTTTGCTTTCACAATTAAATGCCGCATTTTCCCTGCTCTAAAAACACACACACACAAACCAAAAGTGCTGGTTAGACACAGGAGGATCATGGCATTGTCTAAAGAACCTGTAAACAACCATGAGCAGGGAAGGATGAGCACATGATTAAATACCTTGTGTAGAAAAGCCCTTAACCATCTCCGGACAAGGATATACTTTCTGCAATCCAACAAGTGAAGCAGAATTATGTACCCTGGAGAATATATTTTTATCTTCCTCCATCAATACTCATCAACACACATGATCTGATTATGTACCCATGAAGTCCAATTTCATTGTAAATGTAATGTAGGCCTAATTATTCACAACACCTGTTAATGCCCCACTCTCATTTCTTTAGGGGATATCTTTCATTTTTGATGAGCGTCGCTAACCGTGTTACTTTCTGTGATGCTCCTGGCTTCTGTCTGTACTGTTTCATAAAACCTGCTGATTGATTTATTTCAAGCATTTATCTTTTAACAGGCTTTTGGTAGACAGGTGCATATTGGTGGAACAGCTCAAGAGCCAGACAGATCAGGGCTGCTAAAGTATTGTCTGATGGGGGACAATTTTCCATTCCCATAAAAATCACTTGGAGTCTGATAGCTAAGAAGTTCCATTCTTTGGTAGAATGGCAAAATACCATCAAAAGAGCCTTTCCCCCATGAAATTATTTAACGTACATGAGGCCAGGTTGGATCCTAGCAGGCATCCAAACCACTGTACTGATGTATCATCCAATATGACTGAACTATGCCTGCCTCAAAGTATTATCTTAAGAACATAGGAATTGCCTTATTGGATCACATGGAAGGTCCATCCAACCTATACACAGTGGCCAACAACAACAACAACAACAACAAAAAGACCTGGCAAACTCACAAGCAGGACTTACTGAAAACAGTCATTCCTGGTTGCTTGTCACCAGCATATGGTAATAAGGAGTCTACAGTCTCTGAATAGAGAAATTCCATTCTTAGCTATCATGGCAAATATCTGCCTGTAGATCTATCCTCCATTGATGTAATCCTGTTTAAACTGAATTCCATAAGTTAATGATGCATAAGGTCATGATGCATTGCATGAAGTCATCTCTTTTTGTCATGTACCTATTTTACCTCGGGGTAGAGCACATCCTTTGCATGTAGAAGGTCCCAGATTCAATCCCTGGCATCTTCAGGTAAGGCGACGAAAGATTCATACCTGAACTAAACAATACTGAGCGAAATGGACCAATGGTCTGACTCGCTATAAAGCAGCTCCCAATGTACCACTGATCAGTTTCACTGGATTTCCTCTGTTTTGAGGAAGAACGATTACTATCTATTCATTCTCTGCCCAACATTTTTTTAAGCCTCTCTCATGTCCCCACTCCATTAGTAATCTCTTCTCTCAATTAAAAAGAGCCAGTTAACCTTTTCATCTTTGGAACGCTGCTCCAATCTTTGTAATGTTTTACTTGCCCTCTTCTATATTTTCTCCAGCTCAAAGATATCATTCACTGCATACATTATTCCAAATGTGGGTGTACCATAGATCAGGGCATCAATGATGTATTCAGAAGCCTGCTGAGATTGCACAAGTATTTTTTTAAAGTTAATCAAGCACCAAGACAGAAAATTCCCAATTTGGTATAACCCAACATGTGAATTCAGAGAAATGGGGGGATGCTGGGAAAACAAGGCAGAGCAAAGAGCCCATGAAGAAATCTCACCGTCCAAACACTTTTAACTATTTCTGCATCTTAGGGGCTATCTTCACGGCGCCGAGTTGTTGCCTCTCCACTGCCAAACTCGCAGTATCACTAGGGCAGGGTAGTGGTAGATAATCCCCACTGGGGGAGGCAGTGCAGGATTTCTGGCAGCCACTGGGCCCACCCCCTCGCCCTCTCACAGTTTTGGGTGACCAATAGGAGGTCACCTTCCACCCAGAAACACCCCCAGAGCAGCACCAGAGTGAGGACAGACAACAGAAAAGCCACACTGACCTTGCTTAGGCAGGAAAAGTAGAGGTAAGCCCCCAACTTTTCTGCTGTGTATCTTCAGCTCTTTGCCCCAGCATGGCTCCGAACTGGCAGCTGCGTCATATAACAGATGTAGTGTGGATTTGGAGCCACCCTGCAGTTTCCAGAGTGTATAGACAGGCCCCTGGAAAGAAATAGCTCTTTATAAGCAGTCCCCCAGCCTTCACCTACTCTAATAAGTTTCCTACTAATGCCACTATTAACTGGCCTTTTCCTCATCTAGTGCTCCCTTTTGCAGGAAGGTTCGTCTTATCTTGGATTTCATCATCCCCTGCAAGATTACAATCTCAGCAATATCTCCTTGACATTGATCATAATCTCAGCCCAGTTGGCTCCTTCCCAAGGTCCTGGCTTTCATATCTACATCATGAACTTTTATCATTTGAATTAGGGATGTGCATGGGCAGAAATATCGGAATCGGATCGGAATTTCCAATATTAAAAATATCGGATCTGATCATATCGGGGAGTACCTATATTTGATCGGATCTGATATCCGATAAATATCGGAATTTCCAATCTGATTACGGACTGCCATTTCTGGTGTTTTCCCCATAGGCTTGCATTGGGGAAAAGAAAGCTTTCCCCCAATGCAAATCTATGGGGAGAAACACTGGGCCGGCACTCCATCCCTCCCCCCACTCATGCTCCTTACCTGTCACTGCTGCCGCCGTTGCCACCACCATACATCACGGCCACCCACTTGGTCTGTAGTACTGTTAAACAGGCTTTCCAGCCTGTTCCTCAGTACAGCAACACACCAAGTGATGATGTCATCACTCAGCGTGTACCTGTACTGAGGTACAGGCCAGAAAGCAGGTTTAGCAGTACTATGGACCAAGCAGGCAGCAGCAGGGAAGGCCACAGGTAAGGGGGGACTCCTTGGGAGCACTCCCTCCCTTCCCCCCCTCTCGTGCTCTTTACCTGCAGCCTTCCCTGCTGTCGCCCGCTTGGTCCGTAGTACTGCTAAACAGGCTTTCCGGCCTGTTCCTCAGTACAGCAATGCACAAGTGATGATGTCATCACTCGGCACATCGCTGTAAAGAGGAACAGGCAAGAAAGCCTGTTTCGCAGTACTACGGAGCCAGCAGGCGGCAGCACCAGATGGCGGTGGCAATGGCGGCGATGGTGGCAGGTTAGGAGCGTGAGGAAGGGGAGGGAGGGAATGCCGGCCCAGTGTTTTTCCCCCATAGACTTGCATAGGGGGAAAGCTTTCTTTCCCCCAATGCAAACCTATGGGGGAAACACCAGAAATTGCGGTCCGAAAATCTGATATGTCCATTGGGAAAAATACCAGAAATTGCGGTCCGAAAATCTGATATGTCTGATAGTTA
The DNA here is from genome assembly GCA_029215795.1 of Anniella stebbinsi. Classification (NCBI taxonomy): domain Eukaryota; kingdom Metazoa; phylum Chordata; class Lepidosauria; order Squamata; family Anniellidae; genus Anniella; species Anniella stebbinsi. Next base: position 355,928,252 of record JARDYH010000002.1, on the reverse strand, counting down.
TCGGACATATGGATATCAGATCCGATCAGGTAGAGCCACCTAAGGAAATAATTGTTATCGGTCATCGGATGTCCGATAATGACCTTATTGGTTTGTTATCGGACATCGAACCCAATACGATACCCATCCCTAATTTGAACGCCAGTTTCATTCTCATGGCTTTCCCTCAAAGAATCCTGGGGATTGGAGTTTGGCCACTTTGAATTGTAGTGTGAATTCTCAGTTAAGTGTTCCCAATCAATGAAATACAACCAGGACCAGTTTCATGGTTGGGCATTCCAGCAGAGGTCCAGTGACAAGGGTCCCCTGGAGTTGCTCCTCCTCTTCACCACTGCAGCCTACTTGTTTACCTGCCTCTCACTCTGGCCCAGACCATGGTGGTGACGAGAAAGAGGAGCAGTAGATGCCAGTGCCTACTTGCTCATTGGTCAACTTCCTGGCAAGCTATCAAGGGGCAGCAATGATGATATCGAGATGAGGAGCAATGGCTGCCAGTGGCAATCGTGGTGAGAAGATAGGCTTGCTGGGAGAGGGGGGCACTGAGGGTGTTGTGCCCAAGGGTCCTCAAAAACCTGAAGCTCCAAATGTTCATTGGGAAGAGGAGCAGTTAAAGCCAGTTTAAAGTCTGTACTATGGGTATGTCCCCATTTTCCTGAATGCTGTGCTTTTTCCATGGTTTTCTCTATTTATTTATTTTATTCATTTTATTTATTATTTATTTTATTTATTTATTTGTTTTATTTATTTTATTTCTAACCCGCCTCTCCATCCATTTATATACCACCCCATAGCTGAAACCCTCTGGGTGGTTTACAAAAAAATTTAAAATTGAACATACAAAATATATAAAATTTTAAACCATAAAACATAAAAACAGTTGATATTTAAACCATTTTAAACTTTTACACCTGGCCAAAAATTCAGTTAAAAACCTTGCCTGTTTAACCTGCATGGCATAGACCATGGACTCTGCACTACCACTGCAGGTCTTTAGCAATGGTGGGCATTGCTTAATCCAACCCCCACAAGTGCCTGGAGGTTCCTGCATTTCATGTGCAATTGTGCAGCATCATAACAACAGCTATGCTTGATCAGGGTCTATCTAATCCAGTATTCTGTCCACCCAGTGGCTCTGGAAAGCCAACATGTAGGACTTGAATGCATTAGTACCCTCCCACTCATGCTCCCCAGAAACTGTCAAACAGAGGCATACTTCATCTGATACTGGAAGTAGTATATCACCATTGTGATTAGTAGCCATTGATGGTCTCATCTTCCATGAATTTGTCTAATCTTTTTTTAAAGCCATCCAAATTGGTGGCTACCAATTTGTGGTAGCATATTCCAAAGTTTGGAATATGTGCTGTGTGAAGAAGTACTTCCTTTTATCTGTCCTGAATTTCCCACCAATCAGTTTTATGAGGAAACTGGAGAAAAACTTATTCCTATCCACCTTCATAACATCATGCATAATTGTATGTGCCTCTATTATGTCTCCCCTTACTTGCCTTTTGTCTAAGTTAAACAACCCCAAACATTGTAAACTTTCCTCATAGGGGAGATTCTCCAGCCCCTTGACCATTTTCTGCCTCTGCAATAATCCTTTTTTTAGGTGTGTTGACCAGAACTATACACAGTATTCCAAGCGTGTTCGCACAATAGGTTTGTATAAGGGCAGTGTAATAGTGACGGTTTTTATTTTCGATTCCTTTTGTAATTATGCCCATGAGAACTTCATTTTTTTAAGCTTGTTCATTAGTATGGAATATTTATTTACCACTTTGAATATTCCCATGAGGTATAGTAACTATAACAAAGTACACACCAAGCAGTGGTGTTCTGCTTTGAAAAAATAAAGACTTAGGGTTCTGTTGAAATAAATAACTCAGTAAGTCTACAGCAATATGCACAAAAGCAGCCACAAATATAAATGCAAAGAATCTCGCTCCCATCTCCAATTTTTGCTCACTGAGTACCTGAACGTCTGGATTTTTATATCTTCATCAGCTTAAGAGGGACTAATGCTTATATTTCCACGAATTGTTTGCCCCGGGCTGCAAGCTGCATCATGCTGGTGCTGGTGGATCCTTTTAGATATTATAAATGTTCAGACACTTAAATTCCTAAAGCAAACATTGCCAATGAACGTGGCAGCCCACACACCTGAAGGACACCTACGTTACAGGCTTCTGAACATGTCAAAAAAAGGTTTAAAGGGGGATCAAATAAATAGGCACAGGTTTGAAACTTCACATGTTTTTTTTTTCCTTTTCCTACTCCTTTGAAAAACAACTGTGGAAAAAAAACAATGGAGAGAGGTATTTTCTGCAAGCAAAGGATTTGAGTTGAGTGAACAAATAGTGAATCAACCTAACTCTACAAGATACGAGTTACCTTTTGTTCATTTATTATTTTGGATGTGTACCAGGTGTTTGGGCCTTAAACAAGACAGATGCCTGGATTACATGGACAGTACCTCCCTCTTCACACACACAATGGCCAGATCTACACCAAGCAGGATATAGCGGTATGAAAGTGATACATAAAAGGCAGGAGCCACACTACTGCTTTATAGTGGTATTGAAGTGCACTGCCGGCTGTTGGGGCCCATTGACACACACCATATTGTGCTATATCCTGCTTGGTGTGGCTCCTGCCTTTTATATACCGCTTTCATACCACTATATCCTGCTTGATGTAGATTTGGCCACAGACACACACACACCAAATAATGAAGACTGGGCCCACTTTGGACAATGTTGTCTCCAGAGACCTCTCTGCTGGACATCCACACATGGGCAGAACATATGAACAGAATGTACATGTGTAAAACCCCAAACACCATCGGTCTGAAGAATGCTATCAAGTTCCCTTCCTATACTCCCAGAATCAAACACACAATTCAGGCCTAAATGGACTGTCGAGTTTCCACAAGCAACCTAGTTCAAACATTACATGTTGTATGGCAGACTCACCTTGGTGTGGGGCAGAAGGATGCAATCTCACATCCCTACCTTGCATAGGAAGAAGATCAGGGAGGAAATATCATGTGATCCAGGCCCTTATAATTGGACGTCTAAACTTAGCCTCTAAGGAATAAGTGATATGTATGTATATACAAAGAAATGCCTTAGAGGAATATAATGGCATATCAAACATCATTTTAGAATGTTTTGATTGTATTAGTTGTGATGCTTCATACTTGTCAAAATAAGCACTGGGTGGGCTCCAAAAGCTCAATCTGCAGCTATCTATGTAGACTGTTATATCCCTATTGCTACTCTGCTGTTCCTCCTGGAGGCATCGTCTCTGCCATACTGGAAAACTGTATGTGTGGTATCTCTTCTAGCGTGCATTCATATCAAAACATGCTATAATATGGGTCAGTGTGATATCATTATTCATTTTATAGATTAGGTAGAGGCTGGTGGCTCCGATGTCAGTAGGGCAGTGAAGCCACTCCAGGTTTCAGTCAGGACCAGTCAGAACTCTGAAGGAGCTACCCAAGGTGACTGAAAACTGTAGCAGTTTCACCTGCTGCTGACATCACAGCTATCAGCCTCCACTGAGTTATCTCTCTATTTATCTAGAAATAAGGCATGCTCACGACTGGCCACTCATGGAAGTTCATGGATCCTTTTGATGACGCTGGCAACCTTCCGCACATCTCCCGCGCCTTCCCCTGGTAATTGCATTAAAAAAAAAAAAAAAAAGCCTGTGATAGCCCATTTTTGCTGAAACATCTCACAATTTCCTACTGTGTGCAGTACAGCACTCACTAGAGGGCGCTGTCCCATTCAGGGCTATAAGCAAAGAGAGGAGGGGACGTTTTCCATTATAGACCACGTGGTCACCCTCTCCAGCCATGTAATGTAGCCCCATTACGATTGCGCAAGAGAAGTGGGAAGCAAAGCCCTGGTAAGGAAATGCAATTTCCCCTTAATCTAAAGAAGTCCTCTATCTATCTATCATCTATCTATCTATCTATCTATCTATCTATCGTCTTTATCATGCTTGAGCAGATGACACTGCATTCTGGTGATTAAGACTATTCTAACCTGATGCTGTGCCTACCATGACTGGTAGTGGATGTCAAGGGTTTCCAGCAGAGATGTCCCATCCTTGCTATTGCACAGGAAAAGAAAATGCCAACAGAATGACCTTCTGCATGCAAAACTCTACCACTGAGCTACAAATAGTTAGTGTCATGCACTTTTCTTTAATTGCACCACAAGTTTTAGTCTTCTGCAACAGAAAACAACATTTTTTATTTAAAGTAAGCCCCAAATATTTGGGGTGATTTTCTGAAAAACTGAAGAGCCTTAAAGAACACCAACACCCATGTCTACAGGTGAGAAAGAAGTTGAATCCCTACAGGATTAGCTGTTCTGGTTCTCAGAAAACTCAGTAATAATTGGAAATCTGAAGCGCTACTTGAACTTTTCTGCTAATTCAGTAATTACTGCTCTGCCTGAAATGGGCCCCTTTCCTGCAATTACTCAACAGGCGCTTTCAGTCAAAGAGGTTAGCACCTGAATCTAGATTCTAATTAACACCTCAGGTAGAGGTGTGTGTTTTTTAGTTTTTGTTTAAAGCTTAATAGGACGGGGACTTTTCTTGGCATAAGATTTCACCTGTTGCCCTAGATAAACACCCTCATAACCATCAGGTGCCTTCACCTTGTCTTGAAACGTTGCAAGTAACACATCCATTTGATTAACTGTAATACAGAAGATTCTACAGGTTGCTTTAGATTGCTGCTGTACCTGGAGGTTCATTTCTCTTATGAATGGGACTTCTTGGTGTTTTCATCTGAAGCATTTTGCTGCTTGAGAATTGGAAGGCATAGCCGAATCACGATAGACCCTGCTCCATGTTCATTTGTTGGTAGTAAAATAATTCCTTCTATTTTCAATATTTATTAAGAATTTGTTTAGGTATTAATGATACTTGTATACCTTTTCATATAATAAAATTTCTAAGTGGTTTTCATACAAAAGTATTGAAATCACTGTCGAACTACACTGTTAAGAAACAATTGCAGCTACATCAACAAAAATACATAAATAAAAAGAAACATTAAAATAGAGCAGTGTCGTGGTAATGAATTACAAGCCAGGGAAATCTTGCATAAATAAGTACATTTTCAGGAGGTGTTTAAAACACACTGTGTTTTCCGCCTCCTGTACCACATGGGAGAGGAAGCTCCAGAGGTTAGGGCCACTGCTGAGAAGGCCCGCTTTTGAGATGTAACATGGAGACATTCTGTTGGCCATGGAATGGCCAGCAAGACCTCCTCCGAAGAGCTTAAAGGTTGTCTGGGTGCATAGAGGGGAAGGTGGTGCTAGGTACCCTGGTTCAGAGTTATGTAGGCCTTTGTATCTGTCAGGTTTCTCAGTCCCTCTGGCATGCACATATTCTGGCACACTGACACGGGACACCTAACTCAGTGAGACTTCTTTATTGCAGGAAATCTCATGAGAAAACACTTAATGGTTACTAGGCTTTGGAGAACTCGTGGGGCCAGGCCCCACTGGTGGGGGGGGGCTACCTAGAGATGCTGGGAAATGGGATTCCACCTTCTGCATGTAACGGAGGTGCTCTGCCACTGAGCTTTGGTACCACAGAAACCCAACCATGAACAAATAAGCCACCAAAAAGTCCAGAGAAATAGGACAGGTTTTGCCTGGCACTTAAAAAAAAACAAGATAACAAAAGTGTCAGGTGGATCCTTTGAGGGAGGAGATGTGAGACACTACGGGGAAAAGATCCACAGTACTGGGGAAGAGAGGATTACCACATTCTCCCAGTCCTCATGACTTTTTCCTGAACTAAATCACCGACACTCCCAAAGCTGCTAATTTGAGAGGTGGGAAGCCATGCTGCTGTCTTGACCTTAGACCTATGGAATGTACCCCCACACATGTGCATATGTGTCCATCTCTAATCTCTCATTTGAAGTAGGTAGGGTGACCAACTGTCAGGATTTCCCCGGATTTGTCCTGGTTTTTGTTCTATCCTGGATGTCAGGGGGGATTTTCGGTAATTTTCTACAATGTCCTGGAAAGACACACTTTCCCCTTTAAGGCTGCAGTTAGCATGGTGGGAGGGAATGATGTGCTTTCTGGAGGCGGGTCATTTCCCTCCCATTGCTCCAATCACAGCCTTAAAGGGGAAAGTGTATCATTCCCAGACATTATAGAAAAGGCCCCGATTGGAGCAGTGGAGGCAGGATTGCTACACTTTCCCGTCCTCTGCTCCAATTGGGGCCTTTAAGGAGGCAGGGGGAATGACGCACTTTCCAGAGGCCCAAGAAAGCTGCTTTCCCGCCCACCCGCCCACCCTCCCAGCTTGTCCTCTTTTTTGGTCTCCCAAATATGGTCACCCTAGAAGTAGGTAAAGCAGGGGTGGGCAACTCATGGCCCTCCAGATGTTTTGGCCTACAACACCCATCAGACTTAGCCAGTATAGCCAATGGCGAGAAGGGTAGGCCGAAACATCTGGAGGGCCACAAGTGGCCCATCCATGAGGTAAATACATTTTTATTCTGCCATTTTTACTTGGAAAACAGTTGGAAGACCTTCTTATAATATCATTTTCTTGTGTTTATTGAATCCTTCAATTGGATTAAGGTTATATTTGCATTTGTTTTTAATTTATATTTATGAGCATTTTTGCTGAAGGGCAATCTAAAATATTGTATGCCAATACATGGAAGGCAAGAGACCTATGATGCCTGACAGACCGCACATGAAGATGGGTGGCAGGGGGGAGAAAGTTGCTATCAGGAGGAGGATGGATGTCACATATTGCATTGGAATAAGCAGACCTTTGGCTGCAATTTCTCTTAAATTCTATTAATGGGCTGAAGCTTATTTGTGATGCTTTTGAGTCAACAAGAAGCACAAAAAAACATCCGCTACCAAAAAACAGAACTTTATGGATGCTGATATACAGTTGGGGCTACACTCCTCTGAAGATTCAGGCTCACAGTTTGGGTGTACTCCTGGGCCTCATCTACACCAAGCAGGATATTGCACTATGAAAATTGTATAAAAGCGATATATAAAAAGCAGGAGCCACACTACTCCTTTATAGCGGTATTGAAGTGCACTGACAACTGCTGGGGCCCACTGGCACATACCATATACTGCTTTCATACCACTATATCCTGCTTGGTGTGGCTTCTGCCTTTTATATACCGCTTTCATATCACTTTCATAGTGCAATATCCCGCTTGGTGTAGATGAGGCCTTTGACTCAGCCCTGAACCAGGGTGCCCAGTTTTCTGTGGGAGCTCAAAGTGCGTATGCATAGCTGAGTCCAGTGTGCCAACTGTGCCCATTCCTATAGTTGTCTGATCTGGCCATGGTCATCCTTGCCTTCATTACATCCGTTTGGACTATTGTAATGCACTCTACAAGGGACTGCCTTTAAAAATTATTTGGAAACTTCAATTGGTTCAAATGTTGCAGTCAGACTGTTGACCAGGGCCGGTTATAGGGAGCATGTGGTTACCTGCTTACAACATCTTCACTGTTTATCGTTTTATTGTGTTCATATTTTTATTTTATTTTTATATTATGTTTTAACTAAGATTTTGCTTTTAATCTGTATTTTATTGTTAGCCACCTTGGGCAGCATCCCACTATGTCATTCCGTTAGCATAAATGTCATTGCATTACCGGAAACTCGGTTCTGAACTTTGCGCAAGAGAAGAAACCAACGAAACTCCCGTTTGCACGTGTGCAGTTGTGTGAGCAGTTGCACACTATGCTTGTGCAGCCCATTGCACAACCAGTTGCACATAACTATTGCACAACCCCTCGCGCAACTGGGAATCTGCTTGCACAACAGAAAGCTTAAGCGGAACCCCGATAATGCTATTTGAATTTGCAGAATGACATCATTGGGTACTGCCCCTTGAGCACCATTTGTGGGGGAACAGAAAGGCAGGCTATAAATTTAATTAGGGAGCAATCCTGCACTGCTTCCAGCAGGCCATGAGGAGGACAAATATGATTGTTGCCTCTCTGTCCTCCATTGCCCCACCAATGCACCTTCTGAACCTGTCTAGAGAAGGTGCATTGGTGGAGCCAGGACCAAGGCTGGAGAGGCCATAGGATTCCTTGTATCCTGGGCTCTCCTCTCCTCCCCTGCTGTCCCCTCTCTACCCACCAGAATGCCCTCTTCCTGCAGCAGCTGCAAGGAGGAGGGGTACAGGATCAAATATCAGCATAGGCGTGCGCACAGGGTGTGCTGGGTGTGCCCAGCCACACACTAATTTCCCAGGGCACCTCTGCTTTCCTGCCCCCCCCTTGAATCAGGGTTTTTAAAAGGATGGGAAAGCCTCCATAATACCGCCATTAGCATCCCTGGGGGAGCTACACACTTTCAGGAGACCCTGGAAAGTATGCTTTCCCCTCCTCCGCTCCAATCAGGGCCTTTAAGGTGCACACCCTAATGAAAAGTGCTATGGATACCAGAGCTTCCTTCCAAAGTTGTAGAAGTGTCTATGGCCTTGGAGGGGGACTCTGAAAAATCCTACAGTCCCTGGGATGTTCTCTCGGGAGCATAGGATTGCTGTCCCCATAAACTTGTAAACAGCTCTCCTGAAAGCATTGATTGTTGTCTAGCAAAATCAAATCATTTGGACTCTTGGGGTTCGCTTGTTTGATTTTAATTGGGATGTTTTAAAAAATATTCTTATATCCATGCTGATCGGGAGAAGGAGAAATGGTGAGAGACCACCAAATGGAAACACAAAGGACTCATTGACAGTTCTCTGTTTTGCATGCCATAGAATAAGAGTCATTTTTCAGCTAGATTTCTTTCCCCCCCCCCCCATGGGATACAGAAAAGCGAAGCAGACAGATGGAGGTGGGTAAATCATTCCCAGAGAGCTGACACAGTGGCAGCTAAAGATCAAATTTAAACTCACTTCGCACTAATTGTCAGGAAATGGACGAGATCCGTTTATGAACCGTGAGCCAAACGTTACAATCCTGAGTTGTTGCCACAGAAGTAGCTGAACGGCTTTTCTTTTCAAAAGATTAAAACTTCAAAGAATTGTGGAATAAGATACACAAGAGGTGGCATGTGCGTTGGCTTGATACCGTTTGATTTCTTTTCTTTCCTTTTTTTAAAAAAGAAAACATAACCGTCCCCCCCTCCCCCTGCTGCCACCCGCCATCCCCTCCTTTCGCTTGCTTCCTTTCCCATCCATCTCAATGTAAATTCTTAACACTAAAGTTGCAACTAAGTAGCTGTTGCAGAAGATAAAGGACTTGGGGTATGAAAGACGTTGCATCATACACACCAAAAAAAAAAAAGAAGACAGGGAGGCCGGCATGAAATGGATCGGAATAAACACGATCAGCAGTGAACAATGCCCCCACATTGCAGGCCAAGCAGTCACATTTTTCAGAACACTTGACCAAAGGATGTAAAACACACGCATCTGAGCTCTGTTTTGTAATAGCAACCACACGTGACCTCAAAGGGGGTAGGAGAGAGAGAGTCATAGCTCTGGGAGAGCAGCCATCTTAATATTGCTTTGCATGACCTTGGGCATGTCTACATGATGGATTTATCCTGGGGCCATCCCTAGGTCGTCCATGTGCATCCAACAGCGAATCCCAGGCGCATCCGGGGATGACCTAGGGACGACCCCGGGATAATAGAAACTGGGGATATTCCAGTTTCTCTGCGGTCCCAGGTTGTCAAACAGGCACGAAGCTACGCAGGGTGGCTCTGTGCCCGGGGGGGGGGGGGGGGAAGCAATTTTGCCATCCCAATTTTGCCATCCTTTCCGTGGATCAGGGTCAGACAGCTCCTCTTCAGTTAAAAAAAATGGTGCCTGCGACATCCCTCTTTCCTTCTGGAACATAACATAGCAATGTAGATGGTCAGGGAGGATCAAGGGAGCAGGTAAGTCTACGATCCTCCCCCTTCCTCCCTCCCTCCCTCCCTCCCTCTACACCCTTAGGTGTAGATGAGCCTTTTGCGTGCCCCTATAAGGTTGGAATGAGGGAGAAATTTGTTCAGTTTGCATTTTAGCTTATTTCACACTTTGGAACCAATTTGCAAATGGAAACTCAGTTATTCTTTGAAATGCTGTCATGAAGTTCTCTGTTCAAAACAAAAGTGCATATAAAAATGTGTATATTAAGGGAAAGAGCATGCAAAAATTTATATATGAGTATAACTAACATTGTTTTGCATTTTCTTTTCTCCTGCCTTTCAATTCAACCATTTACAGGATGACTATGAGAAATGGCCCAGGGTCCTTTTCCGTGCACTAGGTTTACAGAACAGAGCATCTAGAGTTCTTTGACACACGAATCTATGTGGCTGTCTAAATACCTTCAAAGCCCCACAGTAGCTGCAAATTGGTGATGCGTCAGTTATATGATGCAGCCGCCGATTCGCAGCCTCTGCAGGGCTTGCCCCTGAAGCTGCAATGTAAAAATGTCGGGGACTTAGTCAGACTTTTCCTTAGGAGCGAAGTCACTTTGGCTCTTCCGCTGCATGACCTCACTCAGGCATTCCTGGGTGGACAGCGACTCCCAATTGGTTGCTGGATTTGTATAGCCCCACATATACAACAACGATGAAATATGGGAGCATTGATATTCCTCTCATCCAAATATGTGGAAGGGATAGTCTGGAAGCATCATTCCATAAATGCCTTCCTTAGCATTGAATGAGTCAAGGATATTAATATTAATCTCAATTCTCAGAGTGCCCTTTCCTTATGCAGCCTTATCAAACACTATCGTGCAGAAGAGGGAAGGATCACTATGTTTTGGGGAGCCCCAACATTTGCAGAAATATGTTCAAAATCTAGAGCAGTGTTTTGTGGCAGGTCCCACTCATACATAGCAAACATTCACAGAATACTTGAGACCTGATTCTGACATCCAGATACATTTCTATACTTCACATTACTTTTTGATGTCAAATACTGGTCATTTGAAAGCTGATATTCCACTGTAGTTTGTTGCTCTGTTTGAATGTATATGATGGCTAACCTGCAGAAGGATTTTATATTTGATGATATTCAACAGATGACCTGCAATGGTAATTAATATCTAGCCGTGTTTGACAGATTATATTCAATAAAAACTGGGAGCATTTGACAGTTCTCAGTTTAAGAATTCTCATATTTGACACCTGCCAGAACCAAAACAATGAAATAAATTTGAAGGCAAAAAAAAAAAAAATTGAAATGTGAATTTTACAATTTAGACTTTGCCCTCAAAGTTTGAATAATGAGATTAAACCACTTGGGGAGAATATTTACTAATATTTGTTTAACTGTTGTGATTTCCATCATGGCCTGCCAACTTTCCCAATGAACGAAAAAGGGATGCTAAAACCACTCAAGAGAACTTGGGTCAGCAAGAGGTTTACTTTGCACAGGATTAAATGCTTCTTGTTTAATTGTCATCTGATGGGTGTGGTGCAATGTCTTCAGTGATCAGGTAATTTCAAATTAACCAGTGACAATTACAGTTGAGAAAATGTGTCTGTGATGTGTAAGATTAAATACAATTGAAGAGGATTATCGTGCAGTATAAGATTGTAATTAGACATAGATATCATGTTATAGCTACTATCACCCATGGATAATTTGGAAAATTAAATATTCTTGTTCCCCCACCACAAAATCCCATAGATTTGTTAAAAAGCATGACAACTTCTTCAGGTTTCAGATAGGGCTGTGCTGCAATCGGTTTTCATCATGGAATGGGTTGAAAATGGACATAACTTGTCACAACGCGTTTGGGTGAAGTGACAAATTGAAGACTTAATTCTCATGGAGTTGGGAGATCTGTGTCTGGACAGCTCTCATAATTGAATTAAAAATCTCTGTATAGAAAGCTAGCATTTCAGGAATCTAGTTTTCTATTTGGAAGGATGATGATGATGATGATGATGATGATGATGATGATGATGATTTGGTATGGAGGAGCATACATTCATATGAGCACATCTTCACAATGTTTTCTGATGTGCTATCTCTGTAATAACTGGGGATGTTGGAGAAATCCTCAATGGCATCAAATGAGTTTGGAATTCTATGGTGAGCTTTTCCAGAGTCATACAGATTTCATAGACATGCAGACTGTTTTTGTTTTGTTTTGTTTTGACTTTCTGGAATTTTATGCAAATTTAGTCATAGAAAAATCCATAAAGTAAAAAAACGCCAGCCAAAAATCCATATTTCCCCCGAAGTTTAAAGCATGAAAATGTGCATTTTGGGTGGATTTACACACTTTTGCGTAAGTGCAAATTTGCATGAATGCAAATTTATGCAAATTTGGGGGAATGGGAAAAAATCCAATTCTGACAATGGAATGGAAGGCATCTGACTATATGCAAGAGGAACAGATCTTACAAAATCCATACCTCACTGTTAACTAATCCACACTGGTGGAGAAAACATTCCTACAGAATGTATCCTACTCAACAAAGGCTTCCCTTATGGTTAAAAAGCCTGAAGCTCAGTAGTACAGCACCTGCTTTGCATGAGGAAGATCACAGGGTCAGATCCCTAGAAGATCCCCAGATTTTCCAAGTTGGGCTAAGAAAGAATCCTCCCTGAACCCCTATCAACAATCCTAAACTTGCTAGTCTGGTAAATCTGCTTTCTATGTCCAATTCAGAGTCCAGATTAATTCCAATGTCTCTCCCCGAAATAAATCCAGATTATTTTCAGAGTAGATGGGGGGAGGGGGAATCTGGTTAGCCCTAAATAGCAGTATGCATCTGATCAAGTATAAGTATTATATTGAAATTGAAATTGCAGATCGGTTTTGCAAGAGGACTTCTGTGGATGTTTGCATACAGGGCAGAATTGACCCGAACAAGCCATTTCCACTTTTTCATACATGAATCAGCCTATCATGTCCCTGAGGTAGAAAGGGGGCGAAACACCTTATGAATGAAGAAAATGAGTTATTATTTAAGCAACGGAAGCAATAATTATACAGCAATTAAGTTATGATCAGGACCTATTAGTCATAAGGAAGCTGAGAAACATCCAGGCTTTGAAAATGGCTTACTTATTCAGGTGTTTGTCTACAGAATGCCATTTCTCATCTCCAGTTCTACAGCTCAGTTCCAAAGGAAATGATGATGCGTTTGTTTCAGATCCGCACATCAAATGTAAGTATTCATGTAACCTGCACGGATGCGTCAAAAATCAATGTGCTTCATTTAGTTATTTTGTAATGAAGTGATCGTGAATTCAAAGAGAATTGACAAACATTCATATGAATTAATTCAATGTGGCATGGGATATCTTCTTAATTTTCCTATTCCTTGGGGGGCAAAGAGGTATGCAAGTTTATCAACTCCCTCCTCTAATCCTGTCCTTCTTCATACTCGATATATTCCATTGCAATAACAAGATTAAGGATGCAATCCTACAATTGGTCTATAATTACCCACGCTGGCTGGGGCAGGCTGGGAGTTGTAGGCCTTTATTCTGTCTAACATGCATAGGATTGTACCTTAAATGGTCTGTACTTTTTCAACTTCCTCTCGAGTTTGTACGTGTTTTCATTGTTGTCCTTTTTATTTGATGTTTTCATTAAGATGGCATTGAAGATACTTAGACCTTTGTTAAAGTGTACAGTGTAAAACAGAACACTGTAGGCCCAAAGGTTGGGGAGTACTAAAAGACACTATGGTGAAAACCTTCGTTTCAAAATACAATTGCTACTGTATGTGAATGAAGAAATTAATTACTTTACCTGCCCAATGAAAAGGATTTGCTCGGGAGGTTAATAAAAGGAAGTGTTCGCCTTTTAGTATAGTTTCTAGTTCTGTGCCAGATCCTGCCCCCTATTTTCGGGATTTTTTTTTTCTCCCTGCAAAAGAAGCATTTTATTCCTGCCTCTTTTGTAGGAATGGGGACAATTTTCTGCTTGGGGAGGAGACCAGGGTTTTCACATAATTTTTTTAAGTTTGGTAGGTGGCTGGAGGTTCTTCTATTTGTTATTTTACTTTTTTAAAAAAAAACATGACCAAACGTAAGAGTCTTTACAGAGAGCCCAACAGCTCTTTCTGAACTCCCAGAGACCATGGCTGGTTTCGCACGACACATTAGGCAACGGTGGGGGAAATAGCGTACTAACCGTGCATTAGGTAGGTGGTGCTCCCCACACCACACGTTGCTACTTCCTCCGTTGAGCGGCTGAAAGTTCCTGTGTCTGTCTTGGTTGCAGCGTTTCCTCCCTCCCCCTCCCTCAGTCCTCCAGCTGTATCCCAGCATGCACTACAAGTTCTGCCGGCTGTATCAGAGCAGCTGGGGGGTTTCAGCTGCTCCAACCGGCAGAACTCTATGCCCAAACGGAATAGTCCACGGAGAGAGGGGGGTTGGTTTCAGACAATACTTTAAACAACGGGCTTCGGGCCAAACAACTTGGAAGCCCATTGTTTCTCTCCGTTGCTTAATTGGGCAGAATAGCATACCGTCAGTTGTGTGTGTGTGTGGTGTGTAACCCTCGACACGACACAATAAGCAACACAACTGACGGTTGCTTCCCCCCCTCTCCGTTGATTAATGTGTCATCCGAAACCAGCCCATGTGACCTTGCCCTCTCCAATAAGCATTCAGGAAGAACTCCCAGGCTGCAGAAGCTTTGCAAAGAGTCCTGGGTTATTTCAAGCAAGAAGAAATGGGACTTTTGGAGCTTAAAAAAAAACAAAAACCCTTGTCTTGCTTGGCCACAAGGAAGAAGATAATTTTTTCTAAGCACCCTATTTGTTCTTGCTTTGCAGATCTTCTGCAGCCCGGGAGTCTTTCCTGAATGACTACTGGTGAGGGAGGGTCACATGGTCTCCTGAGAGTTCAGAAAGAGCTGTGGAGTTGAAGAAGAATCCTGAAAGTGCAGGGAGTGTTTTTTAAAAAATAAATAGAAAGAAGTCCCCTCAACCACCATCTACATTTAAAAAGGTAAGCGGAAAATCTGTCCCGCTCCCCAAGGAGAACGTTTTTCAAAATTCTCATCTCTCCCAGTCTCTTTTGCTGAAATTTTCATTTCACCTCAAACCCCCCACTCTACAAAATGCCAAAAATGGAAGAATCAAAAATTTTGGCAACTAGTTTCATCTTATTCATACGTTCATCCAGGAACGTTTAAGGTGAAGGGGAAAGTGCATGAGTAAGGTATCAGAGCTCCATAGGAATTACTGGTTGGGGGCATTACGGACCCCCCAGATACTGTCTCTGTACACTTGTGCCCTTAGCATAACCTATAATCCTTAATGCAATTTTGTACATTTTTAAACATTAAATTGGACGCCTTATCAAGTACATCTTGTGTGTGTGTTTTTTAAAAAAGAAAAAATTATGACAAAATTGGTGTCTGTTTGACCTCAGTATCTGATTAGTAAAGCGCTTTTTATAAGTAGATGAGCCAGGGTTAATTCAAATGAGCAGGAAGGCTTTTGATAGTGAAGTTGTTTTCATTGTACTTACAAAAAATATCACCAATATATTTGTGCGAGAACACCATCTAGAGCAGGGATGCTAAGAAAAATGTTTAGGGAGTATGAGTTAGGGCAGGGGGTCCCCAATGTGCATGGTACCCATGAAGCCTTCCCCTCCCCTCTGTGTCCCTTTTGAAAAATTGTTTTAAGGAAAACTTTGGAAAACGTTAGAGCAGTCTCTTTCTAGCCTCCAGCCTTGCTCTTGCTCTCCTTTCTGTCCTTTTGCCTTGCTATTACCCCCTCCCTCCCAGCCTCTAGACTCATTATTTCTCTGACCCCCCTCCCACATCTCTTTTGCTCACTTTTGACTAGTCAGGCCCCCATGGCAGCCGTTATGTGACTAGCCACGTCCATCCCGCAGGGGTTTCTCACATTCCCAAATGTGCTCATGAGTCCAAAAAGGCTGGGGGGCAGGTTAGTTAGGGCAAAAATATTTAGGAAACAGAATATGGTTAGAAACAGAAAGGGTGGGGGGCAGGAAAGCACACTTTCTGGGGCCTCTGGAAGGTATGTCATTCCCTCCCTGCCCCCTGCTCCAATCAGGGCCTTTTCCATAATGTCCAGGAATGACACGCTTTGCCCTTTAAGGCCCCAATTGGAGCGGGGGGGGGGGGGAAGTGACCCACCTCCGGAAAGGTAATGGCAGCCTTCAAGTGGAAAGTGTGTCATTCCCTGGCATTATAGAAAATTATAGAAAATCTGTCACCCATAATAGAACAAAAACCAGAAGAAATCCGGGGAAATCCTGATAGTTGGTCACCTTAAAGTATGTTGCCTCTGGTGGTTTACATAACTCCTAAACCATCATGTTGTACACAGGGCGTATATGGTGTCCATGCAGGGCTAGGGTGGCCATGAATGCATTACCAAGAAAGAAGGAATGCATCACCAAAAAAGGATAAAAGAGGCTGTGTGTTTGCATAAAATTTGCATATGCTAATTGATATGTATAGATGCAAACTTGGAAAGAATTGCTATTACTTAAAAAGTAATATAATCCATGTCACCCTGGGGGGTGGGGTGGAGACTGTGAGCAGGTGAGTTGAGTGCTGCCCAGTCTGGCGTCCAGGTACTAAGTGTCGTTGGGCCATGTCATGGGCCCATTTGCCCTCCTTTCTTAGAGCTCTTTGTTTTTAAGGTAGACTTGGTCTGGACAGCTGTTCACATAGAGGTCTGTCTCTGTAAAGTAAGACCCACAGCCACCCTATCCAGGGCCCAGTAAACCTCCTGTTTTGGCAGTCTGCTTGAGACTGAAAACTAGGGGTGTGCATCGGATCGGATCCGATCCACGATCCGAATCCGATCCGACCCAAAATCGGGAAAATCCGATCCGATCCGATCCGATCCGACCAACCTCCGATCCGATCCGATCCGATCCGATGAGGTCCGATCCGGATCGGACGCCATTTTGAATGCTTTTTCCCATAGCCAAGTATTGTTTTACAAAAACGCCTATAACTTTTTCATTTTTAAAGATAGAAGGATGAAACTTGGGGACATTGTAGACTGGTTAGGGATAGTTATCTGTGAGAAATTTCAGAAAGATTGGTGCATGCGTTTTGTGGCAATTAATTTTTTAATAAATACCCAGGAATGCTTATAACTTTGTCATTTTTAAAGTTACAAACATGAAACTTTGCCACATTGTAGGAGGTACCTTGGGACCTATGTGTGTGAAATTTCAGAAACATAGGTGCTTGCCTTGTGTGGCAATTAATTTTAGAAAAATAGGTAGTAGTGGGGTAAATACAGTTATGCCTCCCATTTTTTTATTTTTTAAGATACAAACAGGAAACTTGGGCACATTACAGGTACCACTTGCCTTGATATGTGAGTGAAATTTCAGAAACATTGGAGCTTTCCTTGTGTGGCAATTAATTTTTGAAACAATGAGGAAAGAAACACCTATAACTTTGTCATTTTTAAAGTTACACACATGAAACTTTGCCACATTGTAGGTGGTACCTTGGGACCCATGTGTATGAAATTTCGGAAACGTAGGTGCTTGCCTTGTGTGGCAATTAATTTTTTAATAAATACCCAGGAATGCCTATAACTTTGTCATTTGTAAAGTTACACACATGAAACTTTGCCACATTGTAGGTGGTACCTTGGGACCTATGTGTGTGAAATTTCAAAAACGTAGGTGCTTGCCTTGTATGGCAATTAATTTTAGAAAAATGGGTAGTAGTGGGGTAAATACAGTTACGCCTCCCATTTTTTTATTTTTTAAGATACAAACAGGAAACATGGGCACATTACAGGGAACACTTCACTTGATAGGTGTGTAAAATTTCAGACAGCTGGGTCCAGGCATGTGGTGGCAATTAATTTTTGAAACAATGAGGAAAGAAACGCCTATAACTTTTTTATTTTAAAAGTTAGAAGTCTGAACATTGCTCACTTTGTAGATGGGTTAGGGGTAGATATGTGTCAGAAATTTCAGAATGATAGGTCCAGGCATTTGATGGCTATGGAATTTTTAAATTACATGTTTCAAAAAAATTTCTACAGAGGCCAGGTCTTCCCCTCCCGCTTCCCGCGAAGAAAAGGAAACACTGTCTCGTCTCGATCCCTTTGATCCTTGCTAGTATCCATTACAGGGCTCGTGTCTGCTTGAGTAAAAAAGTGAAAGTAGGAAAGCAGACACGAGCCCTGTAATGGATACTAGCAAGGATCAAAGGGATCGAGACGAGACAGTGTTTCCTTTTCTTCGCGGGAAGCGGGAGGGGGAGGAAAGGAAGACCTGGCCTCTGTGGAACATTTTTTGAAACATTTAATCTAAAAATTCCATAGCCATCAAATGCCTGGACCTATCATTCTGAAATTTCTGACACATATCTACCCCTAACCCATCTACAAAGTGAGCAATGTTCAGACTTCTAACTTTTAAAATAAAAAAGTTATAGGCGTTTCTTTCCACACAAGGAAAGCTCCAATGTTTCTGAAATTTCACTCACATATCAAGGCAAGTGGTACCTGTAATGTGCCCAAGTTTCCTGTTTGTATCTTAAAAAATAAAAAAATGGGAGGCGTAACTGTATTTACCCCACTACTACCTATTTTTCTAAAATTAATTGCCACACAAGGCAAGCACCTATGTTTCTGAAATTTCACACACATAGGTCCCAAGGTACCTCCTACAATGTGGCAAAGTTTCATGTGTGTAACTTTAAAAATGACAAAGTTATAGGTGTTTCTTTCCTCATTGTTTCAAAAATTAATTGCCACAAAACGCATGCACCAATCTTTCTGAAATTTCTCACAGATAACTATCCCTAACCAGTCTACAATGTCCCCAAGTTTCATCCTTCTATCTTTAAAAATGAAAAAGTTATAGGCGTTTTTGTAAAACAATACTTGGCTATGGGAAAAAGCATTCAAAATGGCGTCCGATCCGGATCGGACATCTGGTCCGATCCGATCCGACCAGCCTCCGATCCGATCCGATCCGATCCGACCCCCCAGGTCCGATTCCGATCCGCTATCCGATCCGATCCGGGGGGTCAGTGCACATCCCTACTGAAAACCAAAACAACATGAGCGGGATGGGACCGCCAAGTATCTGTCGGGGTACAATACACAACTGGTGGGCTGCAGTTGGCTTGGAAGGTCAGCAGTGGCAGCAGAACCCCTGCCGTGAGGAGGGGTTCTGCCGTGAGGAGACTTTTTTAGTCAGAGCCAAAAAAAAAAAAAAAGATTTGCACCCCACAATGCCTGGTTTATTATAAGCCTCTCTGAGTCTCTTTGGAAAAAGAGGGGTTAAAAAGTTATAAACAAACAAGAATAAAACGAATGGTTTCCCTTCAGGCCTAGAAGAAGGTGGGACAAAGTAAGGAGGGGACCATCAGACCCAGCACATCATTCTTCAGCACTCTTGGGCAGCTGCCATGGTCCCAGCAAGCCCACCAGCCCGACGCCCATCCCCGGCCTCCCACTCCAGCTGCTGGGTGGCTAGTGTGATCCACCATTTTAAATTTCCCACAATCCTGTCAGAGTGATGCTATGTTGGGCACCCCAATCGTTGTGGGGAATTTGGAATGGTGGCTCATAGCTTCCCTCAATTGCTGCCCGGTAAGCCAATGGCCAGGAGGGCACTCTGATGTAGGGGAGCCCCACAGAGGCCCCTGTGCTGAGGGCTCCCCTCAGACCTGTCTCTGCCCTGATCAGGGTCATGTTGCTATGGGGAGGTTCCCAGTGTGTGATCTTCCAGGCTTCTTGTGTTACTCAAGCAGTGTAGGAAGGAGCTATGTTCCCCAATGTAGCAGGCTTGAACGTTACAGTCAACATTGGGCAGAACCTGACAGCTGGCATACAGTAGCAGGGTGCAAAAGCTGATTTGCAACGGCATTGAGTAAAATTTGTTCTCTCCTCATTCTTTCATTTCACAAATCAGGAAATGTCTTCTTGAATAGATGAAAAGCTCCAAAGGTTTTCAATTCGAATGTTGATGTCAAATATAGGGTGACCATATTTGGGAAACCAAAAAAGAGGACAACCTGTGGGCAGGGCAGGAAAGTGACTTTTCAGGGCCTCTGGAAAAAGCGTCATCCCCCACCCCGCCACCTTAAAGGCCCCAATTGGAGTGGAGGAGGGGAAAGTGTGTCATTTCTGCCCCCCCCCCCACTACTCCAATCAGGGCCTTTTCTATAATCTCTGGGAATTACACACTTTCCCATTTAAGGTCCTGATTGGAGCAGTGGAAGGGAAATGATGCATCTCCAGAAAGCACATAATTCCGTCCCAAAATGCTAATGGCGGCCTTAAAGGGGAAAATGTGTCTTTCCAGGACAATATAGAAAATCACAGAAAATCCCCCGACATCCAGAATAGAAAAAAAACCAGGACAAATCCGGGGAAATCCTGACAGTTGGTCACCCTAGTCAAATATCTGTATGGCAAATGTTGCTCTCAAACTTCAAAGTCAGAATCTGAATTGCAAAATGTTATACTTTTTCTGACTTTGATTCAAAGTAAAAATAATCTCCACTCTAACAGAGTCATGTCCACACAAGGGCAAATTCACATAGGTACGCTAATCTTTCAGGACTAAACATCATGTGCATTGCAATACAGGTTTCCTGGATAGTAGTCTTTTATCTAGCAGGAACATGGCACAAAACTCCTGGAAAATAGAAATGTAGCACATCAGGAAGAAGGCTAAGCTAGAATCCTCTCCCCCTGTCAGGCTAGCTGTCTATATGCAGGGTGTTTTTGAAATAGGGAGCACTCAACCATGCAATTTCCACTCATGTACTCTGGCGATACAGAGCTTGGCAGACTGTCCCATGTGACTTCTCTAAATGTATGCATCAGCTCTTCTGCCTCTCTCAGTTATGAGGCACGTATGTGCACGAACAAACACAGACACGCACACAAATGAAGAAAACAAAAGGGCACTTATACTAAGTATAACTGTGTCATATTTAGTTCAGTGTAGGAAAAAATGTTCTCACTTACAAAGAAGTCATCATAATCTGATTTTATAAACTTGCCAGAAAGTTTATACACACGAACTTTGACTGCATGAAAGATGCATCCAGCTTACATGAAATTTAGCAATTTTAAGGCACTGTCTTCAAGCTGGAGCATCCCTCCAACAGCTGAAATCTTTGTCTACCACACCTCCCCATGAAAGACTAGGTGGCCTTGGCTGCAGTTTTGAGATCTCTGCGGGCTGCTCTTGGCCTCCTCCATGGTGTGACGTGGCCGTCTTAATACACTTTGGATTCCAACCTGTTAATTCTTACGGTTGGCGTTGCTGGTGATGCCTGCCAGACACAGCTCATGTTTATTCTTGTTTCAGAACTAAGCACCCCATCCAGGTGTGGCCTTGGCAAAGCTCATAATAATTATACACTTTCCCTGACCTTTTCCACAAACTCTTCCTGTAAATAAGTATGATGCTCTTTGTCTCCGCCCACCCTCCTCTCCAAGAAAAAGGATTGCAACATAATCCTGATCCGAATTTCTGGAAGTTGTGGTGGTGGTCCTTCATGTCTCTAGGAATGCTGTCTCCTATTATGACCACCTTGTTGCAGGATCTAATAAAAAAGCTGCAACTTCAAAGTGTGCAGAAGCCAAGACTGGAGATTGCAACTTTTCCTGTGAACTGGAGCAGCAGAACTCAGCAATGCAACTGCCTGTTTTCCCATCTCTTCAACTCCCTTATTATAAGAAAGTTGGATGTGGATGGATAAAGCATAAAAATTGACGTATCAAAAATCAAACGGTTAATTGGCTCAGATTCTGCGGCACAAAAATGTGCATTCAGCAGCTGCAGCAACGAGTGGCATGAATGGATATAACATCGTTACATAAGAAGAGCCTTGCTGGATCAGACGAAAGGCCTGTCTAGTCCAGCATTCTGCTCCCACTGTGCCAGTGAACAACTAGATGCCTGCAGGAGGCCCCACCAGCAGAACATGAGTGTAACAGCGCCCTCCTGCTCAAGTTCCCCAGCAACTGTATTGAGAAGCATACTGCCTCTGATACTGGAAGTAGCATATAGCCATCAGGGCTAGTAGTAGCCATTGACAGCCTTATTGTCCATTAATTTGTCTAACCCCTTTTAAAGTTGTCCAAGATGGTGGCCATCATTATGTCTTGTGGTAGCCAATTCCTTAGTTTAACAATATGACGTGCGAAGAAGTACTTCCCCTTATCCGTCCCAAATCGCCCACCAGTCGGGTTCATTGGATGACCCCGGGTTCTAGTAGTATGAAAGAGAGAGAAAAAAACCTATCCACCTTCTTCACGTCTCGCATAATCTTATCCAGCTCTATAATAAATGTACAATGCCATGTACATTTATGGCACTTTATAAATAAAGAGTCCTCGATCTCTTTTCTCACCTCGCCACAGTTATAATATGTTTCAATGGAATTGGTCCTTATTCCCAGCCCTTAAGAGTGGAATAATCATAATGTTCATTTTTGCTGATGTGACTTGGCTCTTAATTGTTCTCTCATATTTGTAACCCGGCCGTTGTCAATTATTTCATTGTCCTTAGTTCATGGTGATGGTGTTTTTTATTACCTTGGCTGGGAAGGGCCATACCAGATACATCTTCTCAGTTTGGTGGGGTGAAGTCAGGTGTGGTACTTCCGCGGCTACAAATGGGGTTTTAGGCCACTCGTTTTCAACTGGTGGGTAAGGGTTCACCACTAGATAAAGCCCGAGCTCATGAAAAGAGGTGTGATGTGAACTTGCAACATCATAGTTCAGTCACTTGGGCAGGCTTCACAACATTGAAGATTCCTCCATAGAATCCTCACTGCTCCAAATGTCCAAGAGGGAGTATTCTTGCTGATTTGTTAGTTTTCTACATTAATGGCATTTTTGTTATAAAGAGGATAATTCAATCATATGCACACACACACAAAAATCAACCCACCATCGCCATCCAGAGACACAGATACATCACCATTTCAGAGAGAACTAGTACATCACAGTAGCCCTGACTGCTTGCAGTTTCAACTGATAAAATTACACTGTTCACAGAGATTATTAGAATTCTCTTTTTCATTCATTCATTCATTCATTATTTGAAATCTTTTAATACCACTATTTGAGGCAAAGCCTACTTAAGGCAGTTTGCAAAATAAAATAATTAAAAGAACGGCATTTAAAACAACAGCAATAATATAACCTCAAAAGCAACTGCAAGAAAAAAGTAGAAGTGTCCATTTATAAAATGAAGATTGGCATCCATTTCATATGAAAACAGATCAGAACATCCAGGTCATTAAGGCCTGTTTAAAACATCGGGGAAGGAGCCATGTACATATCCTGCAGTAGAGTTTTCCATAAGGATGGTGCCAAAGCAGAAAAGGCTCTGTCTCTTTTGCCCACCAACCTGATACATCTTGCCAGTAGGCATATGAGCATGGCCCCTATGTCTGAGCTTAGGGCCCACAGGTGTATACAGGTGCAGATGGTCCTTCAAACAGAGCAAGATGTTGTTTTTGACAAAAGCTCTGTCATAAAGTCAGATTGGCAAAACAGCTCCATTGTTGGGAGTTTTAGGGACCTCACTCCCTGACCAGACCTCAGGGGGCTTGAGTTAGATCCCACCATCCAAAAATGCCTGAGGCTCCCCTATGATTAGCACAGGTGTAAGAAACATTATTTTATTTGAATTGTAGGAGAGTAATAGGACATAGCTCAAGGTTGACACAGAAACGAGCAAATCGAAAGGGAGCCGTTGCAGAAGGACATCCTCTGATGTGTTCATATTTTTTTTTCCTGTGGACACATCCAATAAAGCTGATGGGCGCAACCACTCTCTTCACTGATCCCTGACAGCAGGCAGATAACGTGAGTCAGGTTTCAAAACATCCAGGTGGAAAGAAGCATCTACCCGGAATGAAACGATCCAGGAAAGCATTTCATTTCATTGGCATTTGGATTCATGTTTGTCTCAGTTGCATTTTAGTGCATCTGGAGCAGCAGGAGGGAAGATGGGTAACAGGGAACACTGAAGTTGCCCTTTCAGCCAGAAGGGGTACTGCTGAGGCAGGGCTGTGCATATGTTGTTGATCATTCCATGCAAGCACAGAAGCAGCAGCACTGTAGGTGGTGCTTGGTGCAGGAAGCTAAAGTGGGCTAGATGTTATGTTCACTGCAGTGATTGGCAGCCCCTTGTAAAATTTCCCACCTCCAACTCTAGTGGAACAGCTGCTGATTACAGTAATCGATAACAAATCTTTCGACCAACTAGAGAGGTTCCCTTGAGTAACCAAGCAACAGATTTGGTTTTTTAAAAAATGCTAATGACTTTTATTATAAGAACTTACCATAAAAAACCTTACAAGTGGCAAGCACCATCTTTAGAAAGAGAGATTTCCCTTTCCCACAGACTGGGTTCACACAACACGCTAAGCCATGGTGGTTTATTTTCCAGAACAACCCATGATGGGTTAGCATGATGTCTGTAGGATGTCTTCTCCCCACCCAAGTGACTGTTTCCCCCAGATAAGCCATCCTGAAAACTCATTGTCTGCAGTAAGGGTTATTTTACCTATGGAGGGTTAGCATGTTGTCTGTCGCACAGCATGGGTTATGGAGATTGCCTACAGAGCTGCTCGGCAAGAGCAGCCAAAAACTCTACCGCCACTCTACTCCTCTCAGCAATCAGTATTCCCACCATAAAGGAAGCTGGGATACCTGTCTGACTATACTAACAGAGGATGGGGGCGAGAACGTGAAATAAACTACTTTGTAGCTTGTTTGCCTGATTGTCTGATGGGAGCACAGTAGGTTGCTTGTAGCTTGGGTTAGCGTGATGTGTGAACCCAGCCACAATCAAGAGAAAGCTTTTAAGATGGTGCCTGCTAGGGCTGGGCACAATGGGCTGGGTACAATGGATTGACCAAAATGTCATGAAACAGACCAAGTAATTTAACAAGAAATGGTTTTGTCAAATGGCCCCTCTCCCAGTGCAGTTTCTCTGAACCATTTCACTAATTCTTCAGCAGATTTCCTTGGGAATAAATACCATTGAGCTCAATGGGGCTTACATCTGCTTAGACATGCATAGGATTGCACTGTTAGTTTTTTCCCCATCCTGCCCCCCACCCAAGCCTTCAGCAGAGGCTGACTTTTAAACCTATGGATCTGCCTTTAAATAAAGAGTCGGGAGTGGGTGGGTTACAAGACTTTCTTTTTAAAAATAGAAATTTAAAAATATTTCGCACTAGTAGTTCAGTTTTTTAAAAAAAATAAAACTGCATGGAAGATCACCCTGTGACTTTATATTTTTAAGAAGTTTGCTTGAGTCACTGCCTTCCCTTGAGAGGGGTATTTAACTGTACCACACCTCTCCAATAAAATGAGCTGTTGGAGGAATGACCCATCCAATCTGCAAAAATATGTGTTCTTCTGTAGATATTCAGTTGCTGTCCACTCTCATGCTGGGGCTTACTGAGTGGTATCAGCTTTTTATTTAATGGTGTCTTTGAATTTCCCAATATTCAAAAAGACCTCAGAACAGGACCTCCTGGGAAAAACAAAATGGTGGTCGATCCAATTCTGTTTTCTCACACACAATAATTTCTTCCCACTTCCCAAATATAGCTAAAACAAAACCAATTTCAAAGTGGGTGAAACAACTGAGAAATAGTCCTTTTCAGTTTGGTGGCCCTATACATACATCATTGTCTTGTAAAGTGAAAAAAGAATCTTTGGAATTCTTGTTTTATTTATATGCAAATAGGATTGCAGATGCAATCCTATGCATGTTTATACATGGTTGACTGGGGAATGCTGGGAATTGTAGGACTTTTTTCTGTCTAAAAATGCATAGGATTGCAAACTAAAATAGAGTTAATTTAAGGACAACCCTAATATCTATTTACCGAACCCTCAATACTGAAACCTTTTTGAAATGAAAAAGACCAGTAAAACAATTTGCAATTTAATCAACAAAACCTGCCATTGTTTGTCAAAAGGAAAAGCTATCTTTAATATTTTGGGTTTTATTCCATATAATAGTAATATACCAGAACTGAAATAGCCTAAAAAAAAAAAAACTAAACTAGCTTGCTTGCCTCAAACTTACAGCATGCTAATTAAAATTTTCTCTGCCTCGTTCAAATTTCCCTCCAGTGTTTAATCAAATTAAATTCTAATTTGATTGCTCTTGTGATTAAAGTTTACAGCCCTAGTACTTAAGGTCATAAGGTTCAATACCAGCCAAGTTCAACTCAATAATTTCATCTATTGCTGATATGCTGTGCTGATGTTCTCTTGAGGTGAGTGTGGCTGCTTATCTAGTCAAGATGGCACAAGAAGGAGCTATCAGAAGACTCAGAGAAATGCCAGGTTTGCAGAAGAACAAAACCCTAGAACAGAGGACATCCCCTAAATCTGCCCAGTGAGGACTGAGCATGCTCAGTGGCAATGGGATAAAGACTGACTCTTTTGAGGGTGGGAAGGCAAGGCAAGATGGGTGAAGGAGGGAATGGAATGGAACACTGAGGCAGAGGGCTTGCCTGGCTATCAAGAACCTTGCCTTTTACCCGCTTCGGCTGGCTCGCCAACTACAGCCTCTTCTAGACAAGGATATTTTGGCCACAGTGGTTCAGGTATTAGTAACCTCAATTCTGGATTACTACAATGTGCTCTGTGTGGGGCTGCCCTTCAGGCTGCTCTGGAAGCTGGAGCTAGTGCAGAACACAGCAGCTCAGCTGTTGTCAGGAACTGCCCCTTTTCAGTAGGCTGACCATATGAAAAGGAGGACAGGGCTCATGTAACTTTAACAGTTGTAGAGAAAAGGGAATTTCAGCCAGTGTCATTTGTATGCAATTAGTTCCTGGTGAAATTCCCTCTTCATCACAACAGTTAAAGGTGCAGGCACTATACTAGAGTGACCATATACAAAAGAAAGCAGGGCTCCTGCAACTTTAACTGTTGTGATGAAGAGGGAATTTCATCAGGAACTAATTGCATACAAATGACACTGGCTGAGATTCCCTTTTCTCTACAACTGTTAAAGTTACATGAGCCCTGTCCTCCTTTTCACACTGTCGGCCTACTTTTCAGTATACAATCCCTTTGCTGAGGGAACTGCAGTGGCTGCCTATTTGCTATCAGGCCAGGTTTAAGGTTTTAGTACTAGTGTACGAATCCCTAAACAACTTGGGATGAGGATAACTGAGGGAGTGCCTTCTTCCTTACCAACCTGCCTGGTCACTGAGGTCATTAGAAGGCATGTTCTTGCCTGGTCACTGAGGTCATTAGAAGGCATGTTCTACGCCTGACTGGAGTCCACCAGGAGAAGAGCCTTTACTGTGGTGGCCCCTTTTCTTTGGAATTCCCTGCTCCTGGAGGTCAGGCAGGTGCCAACACTGTGCTACTTCCAGTGCATCCTGAAAACAGTTTTTTTTCCAGGAAGCCTTCCTCAACTAACCAGCCACCATTTTTATTCGAATTCTGTTTTAAATTGAACAATTTTAATATGCTATATTTCTCTCTTTTTATTGTTTTACTCCTATGTTCACCACTCTGGAAACTATTTTAGATATGGAGCAGTATATAAATATTGTAAATAAATAGCATTTGTAAGTGGGTATGTTGGGGAAAAAAACATGCTTTTTTGCAAACAGATATGAAATATTGGTATATCCCACCTTTCTTCTGCTGTGGAACCCAGGTGGTTCCATGGGATTGCCAAGTGGTCTCCCTTCCAAGAACTGACCAGACCAAGACCTGCTTAGCTTCAGCAAGGTGGCTGCCTCATGTGACTTCAGACCATGGCCTGTGTGACTTACACATGATGTCACCCTTCCCTAAAAGTTCACATCTAATGCACTCTTTCAGCATGATTTTCCACAGCTGGGAATTTTGGAGGCCAGTATATATGACCACAGATAACATTTCACTGTAAGTACGGGATCTCAAGCACCCCCATACTGCAAATTTACTTTTGATGATGCGAAATCAGGCATGTTTGTTTACTTTAATGCACAGTCAGTTGGTTTGCGAATTATGAATGGGAAGCCACAGGCCTTGGAAGCATCCCATCTTTCCTATATAGTATCTTTTCCCCCTCTGACGTGTTGATTTCCTTCTTAAACAAAACTGGTTATAAGGGCAGCATCTTCCTGCTCAGTCTGACAGTACCTGTCAGAAAGATAAAATCTTCCAATGAACTCAAGAAGAAGAAAGGGCAATCCTTCCTAGTTATCTGGCGGTGATTTACATCAGGATAATTATATCTTCATTGCTGTGGGAAATTGAGTGGCCCTCTGGGGAAATGTTACAAGTGCATAAGAAGTTTCTTTCTCTGTGTGTGTGTGTGTGTGTTAATTACTGTAAAATATGCAGCTGTAGCATTGGGCCAATTGCTTCAGACTGGTACCAATCATGATTAATTCAAGAGAAAAGTTGTGGTGTACTTTGGGGGTTCAAAAATGAAAATCATTATGCTGAAGTAGTCTCACAGATTTTGATGGGCTTGTTCTAGTGATAGGATGGACTCCCTTTTTAGTGATATTATTATATATTAATCCATGCACTCTAATATATTTATCTGCTTGGCTAGTCTAAAAGAAATGCTCTCAATACAAAACCTATTATTATTATTATTATTATTATTATTATTATTATTAAAAATAAAAATCAAATTAAAAACCAATATAACCTTATTATTTTCATACTCTAACAATAAAAGCAAGAATCCAGAATAACCCAAGAGAGATCCAAAGAGTTTCCTCAAAAGGTTGCATCTCACAAGCTTTTGAGAAAATATACTGGAGGGGTAGGTGTGCTTCCCTAAGCAGGGAATATGTAGATTTTCTCACTGTAATGCATAGCTTGGCTCATGGCATGACTCCTCCAGATCATATGATGGGCATCTTCACCAGCACTGGTGTTCCTGGGAATGTTTGTTGCCAGCATAGGAACTTTCCATGCAATTCTAAGGATTCCCATGAGGAGTTGTGCTAGATATGATGATGATGATGATGATGATGATGATGATGATGATGATGATGATGTATTACATTTATATACTGCCCCATAGCCAAAGCTGTCTGGGTGGTTTACAAAAATTAAAAGATTGAGCATTAAAAAGTCAATATACAAAATTTTAAACCATAAAACATAAAAACAGCTGATATTTAAAACATTTTAAACTTTTAAGCCAGGTCACAAAGTCAGTTAAAAACCTCAACTTAAGCCGTTAAAATGCCTGGGAGAAAAGAAAAGTTTTGACCTGATGCCGAAAAGATAACAGTGTTGGCACCAGGCGGGCCTCATCGGGGAGATCATTCCATAATTGGGGGGCCACCACAGAGAAGACCCTCTCCCTTGTTGCCGTCCTCCGAGCTTCCCTTGGAGTAGGCTCCAGAGGAGGATCTTTGATGTTGAGCGTAGTGTAGATATTACAGTGGGTGGAATGGAAAGCCAACATGACACTAAGCAGAAGCACATATTACCTGGCACAGTGATGGGAATGATAAAAGTAGCTCGACCTAAACAAAACCATGGAGTATGTTCTGCAACTGGGGTTCCAGTGTGGTACATTTGGCCTAATGTGCCAACAGACATCTGTCTTGATGCCTGGCAGGTTCCCTGCCCCTCCTCCTTCTTCTTAGGGTACCTTCTCTTTTCGGAGGTTAAGGTTGCCTCTACACGAGACGTTTAAAGCTCTTTGAAGTCTCATTAAAATTTTTACCTCTACAAGAGCGGAGCGCAAATCGGGCGTAGAGGCACGTTTTCTCTCCGATTATGCGCATTATCGAATGCGCGTTGAATAGCGAGTTTTATTTTCCTCCGGCCGTTAAAGCGCATTTTGCCTATGTGAACAAGCGATTCTCCGCATTAACTACTTGTAAAGCGCATTTCAAACAACCGGTAAGGCTACCAGTTGTGCATTCAATTACAAGCATTTACGATAAAGCGCTTCTGCGATTATGCGCATAATTGGCTAACCAGGCATCAAACAGAACCCATCTAGAGGGGGTCTAACTCTCATTACAGCTTTTTTTCTTTTTTTTTTGATGCCACTGCATCAAATTGTATAAAAGTACCTGCCCCTCCTGGAGCCTATCTACACTACTGCTTTAAAATGGTTTATAACAGTTTTAAAACCGTTTTAAAACAGTAGTGTAGATAGGCTGCTGGTTTAATTTTATTTCTTAAGACTTTTTTTAAAAAAAGAAAATTAAATTACATTTAATTGGGAGGCCGGCATGCTGCAAAGTGAGGTGCCACTCTCCAGTGTCACCTCATTTTATTTGGGCTCAGTGGTTTTGCCTCTGGGAGCTCAGTTTCTACCTCTGCCATGTATTAGGTTTTGGGCAAGTGACTTCCCTTTTAGTCTGACCCATTTGCCTTCTGGGAAAGGCGTGTTCAGTGACTAGCCATGCCTACCATGGCAAGCCATCCCCCAGAACAGCTATTTTGCAAGAGCGCTCACAACACTCAGTGCCCACTGACTCAAAATGGGTGGACCCCCGTGTTCTACAATCTGATAAAAGTAACACCACTCAAGATGACCCTCATAAAATTTGCAAATATGGTGGGGACACAACTCTTGAGAAACTCAGTCATAAGGCGGTATCCAACTGTGTCATTCCACTAGCACAAATGACATTGAGCTAGTAGAAGCTGGGTTCCAAACTATGTGCAAGAGAAGAAGTCATCAAAAGTTACCATTGGGCAAGCTCAGTTGCGCATGCAGTTGTGAAAGTGTAATGCGTAAGTGCTTGGGCAGCAGAAAGATTCAGCAGACCTCCACTAGCATTGTTTGAATTTGCAGAATGACACAATTGGCTGTTGGCCATAATAGTTTTAAGAAATGCAGATGTTCTCCAGGGCCAGATCTAAGTTATTATAACTATAACTCCATATATCTCACGATTGGGATTATGTCTACTATGACTCCAAACTACTCAATGATTCTCTCTCTCATCTCCAAAAGGAGGCCGCTCTGCAGACTCATTTCAAAGTGGATCTTCTTTAGGTGGATCAGACATTCTAAAAGGTGTCTCTCGAAAGACTTAGGACATGTCTACACTGGGGATTTTCCCCAGGATTGTCCTGGGGTTGTCCTTGTGCATCCAAATGATTCACAGAGGATCCCGGGAGTAGGCAGGGATGACTCCTCCATTTTCACGAGATAACTGTTTGCCCAGTTAGCCCAATTTTCCCAGCAGTCCCGAGAAGATCTCAAGGACCGCAGCTGATGTGGGCGCCTGTCCCAGCTTTTTCTCCTCTCCCCGTAAATACCGGGAGTCAGCAAGAGGGAAGAAGCTGGTCTGGGGGGAGGCCAGGGGCATCGGGGTGGGAGTGGGAGCGGGTTCGTTTTTTTTTAAAAAAAACTTACATTTTTGGAGGAGCACAATTGCGCTCCCAGCTCCGGCTTCTTTAAAACAAAAATGGTGGCAGTGACATCCCTCTTCCTTTCCGGGACATCGTGCTTCCGTTTAGACATTGGAGGAG
The DNA here is from genome assembly GCA_029215795.1 of Anniella stebbinsi. Classification (NCBI taxonomy): domain Eukaryota; kingdom Metazoa; phylum Chordata; class Lepidosauria; order Squamata; family Anniellidae; genus Anniella; species Anniella stebbinsi. The sequence continues at coordinate 355,896,800 of JARDYH010000002.1, read as the reverse complement.
GAGGATCGCAGAAGCAGGTAAGTCTGCGATCATCCCCCTCCCTCCCTCTACACCCTTAGGTATAGAAAGGGCCTTAGGTACTGGCAGTAAGAGCTTAAAAGCTAAAACATGCTGGTATTTTGACTCTACCCCTTTTGCCATGTCCCTTCTGCATTTGGCTGTGCTCACCACTGGAATGCAGGCCCCAAGAATTCAATAGCATTCAGCCCCTGGGCCAAAAGAAGTTTGCCATCTCTGCTTTAGTTGCTATGACCTAGAAATCACCTTCATGCCAAAACATGGCATGTGCATTGAATGTGTACACTCCATATTGAAACCCACAATGAATTTCCTCATCGTGTCCGACGGGAATGCCATATGCCCATCATCTCTTGTAGCAAGAAAACAAAATACTAACTGAATAAATTAGTCTACATATTGAAATGTGCAGCTGACTCATTGGAAAATACTGTTGATCTGTAATGCCAAACCGTGCTGGGATTGACCCTCTGGGTCCCTGTGATTGCACAGATTAAATCAATCGTATCATTGCTGCAATTGAAATACGGGCAATGCAATGTACAAACTCCCCCTGAGTATGTCAGGAAGCACAGTAATGGAACAATGATAGAACCTACTCCAATTTTAGTCTGCTATTACCAAGCTGAAGAAGGTAAGGACATCATCTGTGCAAGTGTGGCCCAGTTGGAGTGGGGAAATTGGTTTATCATGTCAAACCAGAATGTGTCCAGAGGAGGGCAACTCAGATAACCTCAGGTCAGTAGATCGTTCTCTATGAGGTAAGGTCGAAGGTGTTGGCTGTGTTTAGTCTGGAGAAGAAATGATTCGGAGGGGATATGATAGCCATCATTAAATATCTGAAGGGTTGCCCCACAACATATTTTCCCCACTCTTGTAATACTAGAACCCGGATTCATCCCATGAAGCTGATTGGTGGGAGATTCAGGACAACAACAACAAAAGGAAGTACTTCTTCACATAGCGCATAGTTAATTCATGGAATTCACTACCACATGACATAGTGATGGCCACCAGTTTGGATGGCTTTCAAAGAGGGTTGGATAAATTCCTGGAGAAGGCTATCAATGGCTACTAATCCTGATGGCTATGCACTACCTCCAGTGTCTGAGGCAGTAAGCCTATATACACCAGTTGCTGGGGAACATGGGCAAAAGGGTGCTGATGCTGTCATGCCCTGCTTGTGGGTTTTCCATGGCCCATGGGCAGCTGGTTGGCCACTGTATAAACAGAATGCTGGATTAGATGAACCCTTGGTTGGATCCAGCATGGCTCTTCTTACGTTCTTATGAATGATTGAGCAAATTTGTTTCCTGCTCCTCCAAAGGGCAGGGCACATACCAACGGGTTCAAAATACAAAGAAAGGAGGTTTCAACCAAACATTAGGTATGAGCTGATCAACCATGGAACAACTTGTGTCAGAAGATGGCAGACTCTTTGGTTAGAGGTTTTTTAAGCAGAAGCTGTAACAATGGATTGGACCAGATGTCCTTTGAAGTTCCTTCCAAATCTTTAATTCTATGGAATCTTCAGTAATTGTTTTTAAATCACAGTTAGAAACTTTTCTTTTTTCCAAGTTTCTGGGACTTTAGTTTAGATTTTATTCATTGTTGGCAATATCATGTTGTTGTTTTTTGGGGGGTTTTGGGGGGGGTTAGTGTTTCCTGCCTGTTTGCTGGATTCCCTTCCCTTCTCTTTGGTTTTATTTTGTGATTTTATTAGAATGTAAGCCTTTGTGGCAGGGATTTGTTGTTTTATTGCTTTATTCTGTACAGTGCTATGTGCATGGATGGTGCTATATAAATAAATAAACTGTCCATGGCAATTAAATAATGCTGGGGGGTTTTATTCATTCATTTCCTTTCACTTATTCAATTTATGAGTTGCTGTATAGTAAAGCTTTCAGGGTGATGTACATAATACAAGCAAAACTACTAAAATAAATGATAAACACATTAAGGGCGCAATCCTATCTAGTCACTCTACAACAGAGGGCAGGGCTCCTGCAGCTTTAACTGTTGCGATGAAGAGGGAATTGCACCAGGTGCTGCGTGCATACAAATGACACCTGCTGAAATTCCCTTTTTTATGTAACTGTTAAAGACACAGGAGCCCTGTCCTCCTTTTCATATGGTCACTCTTATCATATTGGTATTTTTTAATCTGTTTAGTGTGTCTGGAGCAGGCCCCAGGTTTAAGATAATATTCCACCCTTCTTCCATTAGTGGCAGATGTAAGTGTGTATTATTTATTAACAGTGCTTCTGCTCACCCTATCAGCTTAGTTCTCAAGGCAGCTTGCCCATTTATCTTCACAACAACCTTGCAAGGTAAAGTAATCTAAGCTGTGTCTGTTTGTCTGTGTGTGACTGAGCCAAGTCACCCAGCAAGTTTCATGGCAGAGTAAAGATTTGAGTTCCAGTCTCCGTAACTCACGTCCGTGTCTGATCCTCTCATAGTGCCAACCCTATATGTGTCTACTCAGAAGTAAGTCCCATTGAATTCAGTGGGACTTACTCCGAGATAGGTGTGCAAAGGATTGCAACTTAGACCACACTGGTTCTCACGATGCTACATTTATTTATTTATTTATTTATTTATTTATTCATTCTTTTAATTTCATTTCTATGCCACCCAACAGCCAAAGTGCTCAGGGCAGTTCACAAAAATTCAAACCATAAGGTACCACATAAAATATAAAATATGGAAGCTTAAAACCACAATATAAAAGTACAACCAGAATAGAGCCTAGCAGCAATTCAGAGATTTAAAATACATATTTAAAACAGCAGAAGTAAAAGACAAGGATACTGGCAAAATAAAAAGGTCTTCAACTGGCACCAAAAATAGTACAATGTAGGTGCCGGATAAGCCTCTTTAGAGAGCTCATTCCGCATCCAGGGTGCCACAGCAGAAAAGGCCCTCTTCTTGGTAGCCACCTGTCTCACTTCCTTTGGCAGGGGCTCCTGGAGAAGGACCCTTGAAGATTATCTTAGGGTCCAGGCAGGTACATATGGGAGGAGGCGGCCCTTGGCCCCAAGCCGTTTAGGGTTTTGAATGTTAATACCAGCACTTTGACCTTTGAAACACAGTGGCTCTGCATGGCAAACTGCTTGCACACAAGTAGATTTGGATTCTACGTGATTTGGATTTCTAGAGGTCACTATACTCAGCCACTCATTTGTGTGAATGAGCAGAAAGGGGAGGAGTTGGTTTTTTTAAAAAAAAATCTTAAAGCACTCTTCTCTGCAGACTGACATGTCCCAAGAATGAACTAAGACCATCACAGAACTCTCTGTATATGGAACAAAGGAGGATTGCTACTCATTAAAGGCTGGGGCAGCCCCCATCCCACATCCTCCCAGCAGTGAAGAGTTGCTCACATCATTCATTACTCACTGCAGAACCAGCGTAACTGCTCACCTCTCCGCAATTCCTTGATTAAACCTTGCAAATCATGTCACAGTTACTATGGAAATTATCTTCCTCGCCCCTCGAAAAAAGAACAGAGCTTAAAGCATCCCCCATTTACATTATTTTGCTATGGGTACTAGTTGGGCATCTTTAGAAAGGACAACATTAGAAACACACACAGAAAGGCCAACATTAGAAACACACACACACACAAATAGAAATAAAATAAATAAATAAATCACCCCTTCCTCCTACACTCCCTCCAGGAGCTGAACAGAAATTCAACATCTGTCTGGTTTTGCATAATCAACTAAGGCTGCAGTCCTAAGCATACACTTACTTGTAACTGTTCGCCTTGTCCTGCTTTCGGTTTTGTTGCATGAAATTGATTTGAGTAATGTGAACTGTTTTTCAGGCTCTTTGTGTACTTTGTGAGATGGAGGGGGGGGCAGCTAAGCAGTTTTGCTAAGGGAAAGCAAGATCTACTACTTTTCTGAATGAATAAAGAAAGAAACGAAGCAGCCCCTAGGACCTGGCAGATCTTCTGAACAAAAATGCATAGGACTGCAGTGCATGAAGTTCTCTGGACATTGTGCACAAAAAAAGGGGAAAAAAGAACATGGATCATGATCCCCCGCCCAAACCACTGTCTTGTTTATTAAGAAAAGAGCTTTCTGGGGATAAAAGGTTCACTGCTGATAGCTTGTCTTTTGTATGAGAGAAGATCACAAACTCAGTCAGGCAGAATCCTGGTTTGCTCTCAAGATTATTATGACCACTAATGAAAGAACCTGATTTCCTGCCTTAAACAATTAAGTAATCAGCTGCCTTCGGTTACCCCTAACAACTTACACAGCCAAGGAGATTACTAAGCAAACAGACGGCCTTTGCTCCAGACACCACAGCAAAGGGGAATGCCAGCAATGACCTGAATTCCCAGGGAGTCACTTCCCCCGAAGGAAGTTGGGCTGCTGAGAATGTAAAGCTTGGGAGATATTTAAGGAGGGGCGGTGGCTGATTTGGGGGCCTAAAGGCACAAAGAATGTCACCTGGATAAGGATCCACACAAGAGGCCTGTTTTCTCAGGTCTCCTTCATCCATACATGATCACTTGGTGACATTTGTTTAAATTTTGACTGTAAGCTACTTGGGGCAGTAAATTATCTGCTTCTATTATGCTGCAAAGTGCTCCTTCTGCCTAAATCACTCAACAAAAAGAATCCTAGAGTCGGAGGGGGTCTTGTAGACCCATCTCAAGCTGGATGTGGGAAAGCCAAACTAGAGCAGCCCCAAGAGATGGCTGGTCTATTTATTTATTATTGCATTTATATCCTGCCTTTTTTCCTCCAAAGAACCCAAGGCAGCGTATATAATCCTCCTCCTCTCCATTTTACCCTCACAACAACAACCCTGTGAGGTAGGTTGGGCTGAGAGTCTGTGACTGGCCCAAAGTTACACAGTGGTTTTCCATGGCCGAGTGGAGACTAGAACCCAGATCTCTCAACTCCCAGTCCGACACTATAGCCACTGCACCACACTGTTCAGCAAGGGACAGCCCACCATCTGTCTAGGTTGGGGTGGAGAACCTGTGGCCCTCTAGAAGTTGTTTAACTACAACTCCCATCATCCTTGACCACTGTCCATCTTGGCTGGGGCTAATAAGAATCTGAGTCTACCTGGAGGGCCACAGGTTGCTCACACACAGCACCTAGTTAAACTATGGAATTGGCTACCACAGTGATGCACCAAAGAATAGGCTGACCATATGAAAAGGAGGACAGGGCTCATGTAACTTTAACAGTTGTAGAGAAAAGGGAATTTCAGCCAGTGTCATCTGTATGCAATTAGTTCCTGGTGAAATTCCCTCTTCATCACAACAGTTAAAGTTGCAGGCACTATACAAGAGTGACCATATACAAAAGAAGGCAGGGGCCCTGCAACTTTAACTGTTGTGATGAAGAGGGAATTTCACCAGGAACTAATTGCATACAAATGACACTGGCTGAAATTCCCTTTGCTCTACAACTTTTAAAGTTACATGAGCCCTGTCCTCCTTTTCATATGGTCAGCCTACCAAAGAAGAACATATCACCTTTGGTGTGGAGTAAAAATTCAAAATATTTAATAGTTATATCCACATTGAAAAATGATTTGTTTCTTTAGAAATAGTAGACAGACTTGTACATAAGCTCAACGTTTCCGGCCCTAAGGTCCTTCGTCAGGAACTGTAAATAACACATAGAACAATACTCATAATTACATATCGTTCTTTTTATACCTTTTTAATCAAACCAATGATTGCCCAAGGGCTCTTTAAGAAAACCCCAAAAAGCTTATAATGTATATTTAATGCGTTTTCCAGGTTTCTTTACACACACACATATATATTAGGCTGACCAGACCCCCCAGGGTTTCCCGGTCCTAAACGGGAAAAATGGGCCAAACTGGGCCGACCGGGCCCCAGGGGGCAACCTCCGGGAAACAGCTCGTTCTCCTCCCGCGAGGAGGGGGGGTGGCGCGGCGCGGTGCGGGTGGGGTGGGCGGCCTGCGCGGAGTGGGCAGCGGCGCGAGACACTTACCTGCTGGGGCGTCCGCTTCCCTCCGGTGCTTGGAATCTACTGAGAAACAGGCTTCACGGCCTGTCCCTCAGTAGCGTGCTGGGTGATGACGTCATCACCCGGCGCGGTATTGAGAGACAGGCCAGGAAGCTTGTTTCTCAGTAGATTCCGAGCACCGGAGGGAAGCGGACGCCCCAGCCGGTGAGGAGCGCGGGGCAGGCGGCGCGGGGCGGGGGGGGCGGCGCGGGGGGGCGGCACGGGGGGGTTGTTTTGGGTGGGTGGGGTGGCGGGGGGGGGTCCGGGATTTTGATCCTCAAAATCTGGTCACCCTAATATATATATATATATATATATATATATATATGTCCCCATGTTTCAACTTGCCTAGCCAAGCTTTTTAGGTTTTCTAAAAGAGCCCTTGGGCAATCGTTGGTTTGATTAAAAACGTATCAATGGCTACTACTGCTGATGTTAATGTGCTACCTCCAGTAGCAGAGACAGTGTGCCTGTGTACACCAGTCACTAGGGAACATGGCTGGCAGAGTGCTGTTGCACTTGTGTCCTGCTTGTGGGCCCTGGTCAACAGCTGGTTGGCCACTGTGTGAACAGAGTGTTGAATTAGATGGACCCTTGGTCTAATCCAGCATGGCTCTTCTTATGTCCTTATGTTCTCTTCCCATCAAGATATTGTTCCTAATCATGGCTTATGCTCATTAGGTCTAGTCCTGCACTCTCCAAAGCTATCATGATCAGTGCCAGCTTCAGGTTTTTGAGGGCCCTTGGGCAAGTCATCCTCATCAGGGTGGTTGTGAGGATAGAGGGGTTGGGATGGGGAGTATCATGTCCACCACTTTGAGCTCTTTGGAGGAAGGGAAGGATATCAATGCAACAAACACATAAATTAAAAAATAACTTCACTGGTATTTTTATGTTGCTTAAAGTCCTACACAAACAACTAACTCACTCTCTTCCCTTCCCTTCGTCTACCCATGATCTTTTCCAAAGCTCTATTCTCTTTTCCATATCTTCTTGGGAGCATTTTAAGCATTGCATGGCTGTTGATTTAGCAAGCCTCTAATGCTTTACTGGATAACAGTTGGAATGGATATTTCTTATTTACCTGCTTTCTCAAGCCCTGATTCATGTGAACAGTGTATCATTTTACCTTGTCTCTATTTTGCGTGTTCTGTCAGTTTAGGAACAAAACCAGAACTCATGTTTTCTCTTCCAATCCTCCCCTCACCCTCTCCAAATAGCTTTCTTACCTGTCTCCAAATACCCCCGGCTGACTTCCAAATTTTTGTTTGACACGTTCTCCTAACATTCGTTTTTAAATCCCTCTCTAAAAGGATGGCAGCAAGCCTCCCCAAGCTGTTGGCCTCCAGAGGTGCTGGACCACAGCACCCATAATCCCCAGCCAGGATGTTCAGCATGCTGGCTGGAGATTGTAAGACTTGTGGTCCAAAACATCTGGAGGCAGCCAGGTAGAGAAGCCTGCAATACATATCATTGAACAAGAGTAATGGAGTGTTGTTGTTTTTTCATACATCAGCTTCTTTCCATCTAGGTACTTGATACCTTTACCAGTAATTCCTACTGTCCGAAAAGTGAAGACCTACACCTGTTAACATAGGCTCAACTACACAACTCTCAGAGGATTACATAGCAGAATAAGAAAATCCCATTCATTTCAGCATGCATTACAACAGCATTTCAGACCACCAGGAATTTTTTTTTTTTTAAAGGCAAGAAGGGCAGACATGATAGAGATGCACAAAATTATGCATGGGGTGGAGATGGTGGGATAGGGAGACATTTTTCTCCCTCTCTCATAATACTATAACCCAGTGGGGTCATCCCATGAAACTGATGGGTGAGAGATTCAGTACTTTCTCACACAGCTATTATTTCTAAATTCTAAATATGTAAATATTATGCTAATTGGCATCCCCCTTTTTTGGTGATGCATAAATGGCCATGGTATCCGGGCAGCTGCCTGCACTACCTCCTGGATTGGGCCAGTCCTGTGTGAGAATGATCTAGTACAGACTGGACACCATGAAGAAAACTTCCATATCACCTCAAAACACAATGGTGTTTTTGTTTTGTTTTTAAATAAGAGAGTGTGTTCACACTTCATGTGTAGGGAAACCAGGGGATGCCCATAGAAGGGATGGTAAACCAGCCTCTGGTGTTCTCTAAGACCATCCATCCAGATTCACTAGCCTTCAGAGAATTGCTAACTGCTAGCGTGGCAAGCTATCAGCGTGACGTTGCGGTCACCTGAGCCTTCAAAAGAAAGAGGCTGCACTGCTCCAAAAACAGAGCAGATGCAAACAGTGTCAGGAAATGATTGATCAATTTCATGTGCAATTCATCCGTCAGGGCTCAGCAAGAGAAAAACTTTAGCAGAGCCACGTAATGTGAGTTAATGAAATCATATTTAACTAAGGGTGTGTATTTAGACTTGATCTTACCTTGGTGACTTAGCCATTAGTAGGAATTCACTGTTTACCTTCAGGATTCTTATCAGGACTTAGCCTGTATTTGCACGTGATTCCTCCCCCCTCCCCCAAATGAAGAAAGTATTGCTCAATTTGCCATACCTAGACCAGTTCACAGCAGATAGTTAAGCACAGTTATCCAATCTGTTTAAAAATGTACACTTTCTTTCCTCTTCGAAGCCACTCTGTGGATTCCTCTTTGTGTAAAGGTTTAATGGTTGTAGCCAAACTGAATCATGTTCAGTGATTCCCCAATGATGGAATAGCAAACAGCAAAGGATCATGGGAAGTGGGCTAGAAAGTAAGATGATGCTATAGCCCAATTCATGGAATCCATCAGCAAGTGGATCGCTTAAACAGGGCATCATCCAATGGTATCATGCCATCTGAAGGGAACCCATGGACCTTGGTTTTAAAAAGGATATACAGTAGGTGGGTATAACTCAACAGGGGCTTAATTATAAAGTAAAATGAGAGAGAGTTCAGCAAGTGCTTATTTGTCTTTTCTTTAAAGCCCCACTAAAGTAGGTTATTCCCTAACCCCACGCAGAGACAATCTGACCCATTGCACTCTGGACCATGGAGACTGCAGGAGCCCTGCCCACCTGACCAGATACAAAAGAGGGTAGGGCTCCTGCAGCTTTAACTGTTGTGATGAAGAGGGAATTTCACCAGGTGCTTTATCCATACAAATGACACCTGCTGAAGTTCCCTTTTCTAGACAACTGTTGAGGATACTGGAGCCCTGTCCTCCTTTCCATATGGACACCCTATATGTGTGTGGGATGGGTGTGGTCCATATTGCCTTCTTCCCTTGTGCCACAGTCTCTCACATGTCCTAGCTGTGAAAGAAAAAAAACGTACAGTCAGGGGCAAGCCTCATGAATTTCATCACATATGCTTTGGCTTCCCGTTTCAGGTGGAATCTGAATGGAGAGCCAGAAACCTCTGGAAATATTGTTTTGCAGGATGGCTTTCTCACAGAAATCTTACAGGTTTTGTTTTGCCAATCTTTTGTGCATGCCCAATTACACCTGAGTTTAATATTGAAGAGACTCGCTCATCGGTCCACAGCCAGCCTCTGTAAAGAATTGTATACACCTGGGTTTTTGTTCTAAAATGTCAGGGCAGTCTGTTAATAGTTTATGTCTGCTTCTTTGCAAACAAACCTCTTGGGGACTGCGTATATGCTGTACAAACTACACAAATAGGGAGCACGTGATGAGACAGAGGATAAAAGGAACTCAAACTAAAAACACTAAGAAAAGGGATCTTTTCTCTGCCAATAATAAATGAATAGTATGACTTTGACAAAAGGACAGGGAAAGAGTTGCTTTCCTCAGAAGAGGAAAATTCCAACGGGTTTCTTGGAAAAGTGGGATCCTGCCAGCAGGATTTTATTCATATCCCACTGTTTTTTTCACTACCACCCACAAACAACATTTGAATTTTAAGCATCATTCTCTTGCAGTTACTTTGAGACTCCATTCTCAATTTTGTAACCCATTCCAACCAGAGCATATGACTTTCAGATGAGACATTTCTGGAATCGAAATTCGGGGATTTTAATATAATGTTGTGATGCAGAACTTTTTAAAAAAATAATAATAATAGGTGCTTTAGGCTTTCTGGCATAGGGCAAGAGTCAAATATGAGATTTCATAAGCAGCTGGCTATCAAATACACAACAGGCGTGATCCTGTGTATGTTTAGACAAAAGTGCCCTATTCCATTCATAGCTCCAGACACACATTGTTCAACTTTTTCTGACTAAACATGCACTACCTTAGGGTCCAATCCTATACCCACTTACCTGGGAATGAGTCTCATTGAACTCAATGGGCTTTACTTCCAAGTAGACATGCATAGGATTGCACTGTAAATTGTTTATTTATCTATAAAATATTTTATACCTCTTCTCAGCCTTCCCAAGGCCCTCCCAAAGTGCTTTACAATTAAAAATATATATTGCGGTATGCCAAATGCATTAAATACCATGGTATGTAGGCTGACCATATGAAAAGGAGGACAGGGCTCCTGTAACTTTAACAGTGTAGAGAAAAGGGAATTTCAGCCAGCGTCATTTGTATGCAATTTGTACCTGGTGAAATTCCCTCTTCATTACAACACTTAAAGCTGCAGGGGCCCTGCCCTCTTTCGTATCTGGTCACTCTAGTATAGTGCATGCAACTTTAATTGCTTTGATGAAGAAGTGATTTCACCAGGTACTAATTGCATACAAATGAAGCCAGCTGAAATTCCCTTTTCTCTGCAACTGTTAAAGTTACATGAGCCGTCTTCCTTTTCATATGGTCAGCCTAATGGTATGTCAGTTATATACGTATCAGATATGCTGTATATACAATCATACGCATGTCTACTCAGTCCAGTTGAGTTCAGTGGGGCTTACTCTCAGGAAAGTGGCACTAGGATTGCAGCCTAAATGTGATGGCTTGTCAGTTATGAACTATCAGCTGTAAAGGATCAACTACTAAAACAAAAAGTCATCAGATGAAATATAAAAGAGTCAGTGGGTGTCTGATTAATGTTTGTTTGTTTGTTTGTTTCTCTTACAGATCTACCCTGATTTGAGGGTGACCATATGGAAAGGAGGACAGGGCTCCTGTGTCTTTAACAGTTTTAGAGAAAAGGGGATTTCAGCAGGTGTCATTCGTATGCATGCAGCACCTGGTGAAATTCCCTCCTCATCACAACTATTTGGGTTTGTGGAATGGCATCGTTGGATACTGGCCACGAACACCAGAAATGATGTTCAAAGCAAGAGCGACATCACAATTTCAAGTTAAAATACATAGAACTCCAGCATAAAATCTAAATTGAGACATCAGTTATATATCTAGCGTCCTACCTGCCTTGGTATACATCCAACTGACCTCTAAGATATTCAGAGGAGGTCTTGTTGATTGCTCCAAAACTGTTGCCACATAACACCTTGAAAGTGGGCCTTCTCAGGTGCTGCATGCATACAAATGACACCTGCTGAAATTCCCTTTTCTATACAACTGTTAAAGATACAGGAGCCCTGTCCTCCTTTTCATATGGTCACTCTAGTTTCCAGGCACAATTCAAAGTGCTGGTTATGACCTATAAAACCCTATATGGCTCAGGTCCAGGTTATCTGAAAGACTGTATTCTCCCTTACAAGCCTGCCCGTGCTTTGAGAACTTTCTCTCGATCCCACCACCATCACAGGCCCACCTGGTGGGAACACGAGAGAGGGCCTCCTTGGTGGCTGCTCCAGTGCTCTGGATCTTCCTTCCTGGGGAAGCTGGACTGGCTCCCTCCTTGATGTGTTTTCAGAGGCAGGCAAAAACTTTCTTATTCCAGAAGGCCTTTGGTGAATAATGTGGACCTCCATGTAAGTAGGGTGACCAGATCACCCATGGTTTCCCGGTCCTAACAGGGAAACCTGGGGCGATCTGGGCCGACCAGGGGTGGTGGGGGCAAACCTGAGCTGCGAGAGGTCACGCGGCAGCAGCGGAGAGCAGCAGACCCGGTAGGTCCAGGCTGGGTTTTGTGGGGAGGTGGCTCAGTGGTGGGGTTTGTTTTGGGTGTGGGGACCAACCCCCCGCCACCACCTGCCGGGGCATCTGCTTCCCTCAGGTGCTCGAATCTACTGAGAACTAGGCTTCGCGGCCTAGTTCTCAGTAGTTTCGCGCACCTGAGGGAAGCAGACGCCCCGGCAGGTAATCCCCCTCCCCCCACTCACGCTCCTTACCTGCCAGGGTGTCCACTTCCCTCCGGTGCTCGAATCTACTGAGAAACAGGCTTCGTGGCCTGTCTCTCAGTAGCGCACCAGGTAATTATGTCATCACCTAGCACGCTACTGAGGGACAGGCCGCGAAGCCTGTTTCTCAGTAGATCAAAGCAACAGAGGGAAGCGGCCGCCCCGGCAGGTAAGTGGGGGGCCCTCCCACCTCCCTGCCCTCGCGCTCCTTACCTGCCGGGGCGGTCGCTTCCCTCTGGTGCTCCGATCGACTGAGAAACAGGCTTCATGGCCTAGTTCTCAGTAGAGCGCCAGGTGATGACATCATCACCTGGTGCTCTACTGAGAACTAGGCCGTGAAGCCTGTTTCTCAGTAGAGACGCATACCGGAGGGAAGCGGCTGCCGCAGCAGGTAAGTGGGGGGCCCCTCCTACCTCCCCCATCGGGCTCCTTTCTTGCCAGGGCACCCGCTTCCCTCCGGTGCGCGTCTCTACTGAGAAACAGGCTTTGCAGCCTGCTTCTCAGTAGCGCACCAGGCCATCCCCCCCCACACACCTGAAACAAACTCCACCACCAAGCCGCCACCCCCCCAAAAAACAGCCTGGACCAACCGGGTCCGCTGCTCTCCACCTCCACTGCGTGACTCCCGCAGCCTCCTCACCCATGAGAGGGCTGCAGGGGGTCACCGTCAGGTGGCGGCGACGGCAGCGGAGAGCGGCGGCGGAGGACCTGGTAGGTCCGGGCTGTATTTTTTGGTGGGGGGGTGGCTTGATGGTGGGGGGTTTGTTTCGGGTGGGGGGTGGCGGGGGGGTATTTGCTTGTTGGCCGCATGGCGGGCAGCCTTTTTTTAAAAAAATGTTTTATGTTTTTTATGGGGGGTGGACATGCCCCCTCTGGGTGGCCATTTTGGGTGGCCATTTTGGACCGGGATTTTGGGTTCCAAAATCTGGTCACCCAACATGTAAGTTAAGACTTTTAAAATTTAATATCTATTTTAAATGTTGGAATGTTTTAATATTGAAACCTATTTAACTATATTTTTAACTTTTGTATATTTCTATTTATAGCTTTTAACTGTACATGTTTTAATTTTGTAAAGCCGCCTTCAGGCCCAGCATTGGGCAAAAGTCTTGATACAGATAAAGATAATAATAATAATAATAATAATAATAATAATAAGGCGTGGAGAGGGGAATGCTTATCAAATTTGCAGATAACACAAAATTGCATGGGATAGCCAATACTTTAGAAGATAGAAACAAAATTCAAAGTGATCTGGATAGGTTATTAACCCTGAGCAGAAAATAATAGAACAAAATTTGACCGAGAGAAGTACAAAGTTCTTCATTTCGGAAAAAGAAATCAAACGCACAGGCATAAGGCAGGGGATACCTGTCCTGCTTAGGCTGGGTAAACTCAGCATTAAGGAAATTGAGGGGCAAAACCAATAGCAAGTCAATGAATAGGAAAAAGGTCAGGTACAGAGATATCAGTCCAGTATGGGACCAGTTCAAGGCAGAAGTGGGCAGGATAAAAGCTTTGGTCAAGGCACAGGATTACCAGGCAAGGGGGTAGATTCCAGAAGAAAGGTGTGAAGTGCAGCCAAGGTCCACACATGAATGAGCAGTCAGAGACAAGCATAGCCCAATAAGAGGAGTGAAACAGGGGTCCCAAGGTCAGAAATACAACAGCTCAGCCTCAGTCAGAGAAACAAGGGTCCAGAGCAGTAGAAATGGATGTAAAGTGTTGATTCCAGCAGCTAGTGGATCTAACTGAAGGCTTCCTTCCAGAGTCCCACCCAGGGCTCAACTGCAGTTCATCACAGGCCCTGTGGCTAAAGCGCTACTCATAAAGAGGCCTTTACTCTTGAGGAGCCTGGTTGTTTGGTCTCCTCAGATTCTACAGAGGATGTATGGTCCTCAGGAGCCCCATCCAGGAGTTCTTCAGTGCCCACCAGTACTGGAGGGCCCAGTGTAGCTTCCATGGAGGTGCCAGGTGTGTCAGTGTCAGGATGCTACACAGGGTTGTTGGATTCTGCAGTCTCTGAATCATCATCCAATGAGTCATCCTGAACTGGGTTGAGCATGACAGCTGGCTTGACAACAGTACATATGAAAAGGATCATGAAGTTGGAGTTGATCACAAGCTGAATATGAGCCAACAATGTGAGGTGGCTACAAAAAAGGCAAAGGTAATTTTAGGTTGCATCAATAGAAGTATAGTTTCAAATCACAGGCAGTAGAAGTTACACTCTATTCTGCACTGGTCAGTTCTGGACACCAAACTTCAAGAAGGGTTCAGATAAGCTGGAATGAGTTCAGAGAAAGGTAACAACACTGATCAAGTGACTAGAAACCATGTCCTACAAGAAAGGATTGAAGGAACTGGGTATGTTTAGCTTTGAGAAGAGAAAACTTGGGGGGGAGGGATGGGATAGCACTTTTCAAGTACCTAAAGAGTCGTCAGTCATACCCATGTTCTCTATCATCCAAGACTGTAGGACACCAAATAATGACCGTAAATTACAGGAAGGCAGATTTCAGCTGAAGATCAGGAAAAACTTCCTAATGGTCAGAGGAGTCAGACAATGGGACCAACTGCCTAGCGAGGTGGTGGGCTCTCCATCACTGCAGGTATTCAAGCAGAGACTGTGCAGCCATCTGTTGGGGTGCTTAAACTGGATTCCTGTACTAAGCAGGGAGTTGGATTCAATGGCCTAAATGGCCTCTTCCAACTCTATAATTCTATGAACCAGGAAATGACGGAGAGGAAGCAATTAATTCAAATCAGGAAACTTTATGGTCGCCAGTATTAAAATACATTCTTAGTTCTTGGGGGACCCAGGTTTCAGATCAAGAGCCTTCAGCGAGGACCACAAGGTACTTCTAAATGATCAGAAAAAGCTAAGGATGAATGATGTTGCCTGACAAAGAGCATTGTTTTAGGCAGACACGCCTCACCGGGATTATCGCTCATCAATCAGATGAGGAATCAAATGTATCATCTGCCTGAAGCTGCCAATCACTGCCAATGAAAATTCTATTGTAAATTGCCAAATGAAAGCCAGAAAGCCAAATCAGAGGCAAATAGAAGGAAGGAAGGAAGGAAGGAGAAGGAGAAAATATGCATGCTGCCACTGTGCTCCCCTCCCCCTCCACTACTTCATATATGCCAATAACAATCTCAGTTTTCTGAGCACTGATCCTTATGTAACCAAGATGGTACCACCCAAACACAATAGGGAGGAATCTTCATGCTCAGGCGAACCCTGAGATTTGCAGAAACACACATAATCTTTGGGGAGGTGGATTATGTGGAGGGAACAAAAACAACCCAACAAGGACCTCCAGCTCTTCTACACAAGGCTGTTAATCCGCCATACCTAATTTCAGTTTCGTCACGAAATTGAGATATACGTGAAGAGTGTTTCCTTTCCTGCTTTTCCACTACATAACCTCTAGGTAGCACTGTAATGTAGCGGAATTATACAAATGCAAAAAGGGGTTTGTTTGTTTTTGCTTTTACAAATAACACTGTATTTTCCCTGCTCTTAAAAAGGACTCCCTGAAAGTGCTGTTTAAAAAACTGAGGCAAAACTGGAGCACCACAGCATGGTCTAAGGAACCCATAAACAATCATGAGTAGGGAATGACTAGCACACAATATATGTCTTGTGTAGAAAAGTGAGACTTTCTGGGGAGAGCATTCCATATGTGGTGTGTCACAACCGAGAAGGCCCCGTCTTTGGTCACCAGCCACCTAATTTCTAATGGTGGGCTTGCAGGTCTGAGGCAGAGTCTCCGATAGTGAACACAGTGTCCAGGCTGACGAGTGTGGTAGAAGGCAGCCATTTAGGTACCTGGATCCTATGCTGGCTGGGGAATGCTATAAATTGCAGGACTTTTTTCTGTCTAAATGTGCAAAGGATTGTGCCCTAAATGAATGAATGGAGGATTCATCTCTTGGTAGTGGCTCAGACTCACCATGATAACTGGAAGTACAGCCCCCATCTTCTGAGACAGTCTTATCAAATGGCAGTGATTAACAATAGGAAAGCCCAGGTGTACTTTGTGTATTTTTTTTAAAAAAAATCTGCACCAAGGTAGCTCAGATTCTGTTGTGAAAGTGGCATTCCACCTGCCGTATGAATTATGCAAATTCATCCTTCCTTTGCATAACATATTCTGCCTCTGCTAATCACCAAGACGTGAGACAATGGACTATACAAACCACTGGAACCCCTTCCATGGACCCTTGAAATCCAAGAGCCTTTCTCTGGCATTGCACATTTCATCACACACACACACACACTTTAATTATAAAGCCTCTTTTTGCAGCCATGGGAACCAGAAACTTACTTTCTAGGGAGTGGGGGACAAAAGATAACTGAGATCCATAAAGGACCCAATGTCAGATTCTGCAGCTTTTCTATACTTCCATGGAATTTCAGGATAGATAGATATAGATAGATAGATAGATAGATAGATAGATAGATAGATAGATAGATAGATATCCCACATTGGACAATGTAAACTAAATGCTGACTCACTCCAAATGGGTCATTAGTCCAGGGTTGGCAACAAGGTTAAGCATGGATAGACACCTACTGATGACCCACACCCCAGCTGGGGCCCACAGACAAGAGCCCTCTGGACTTGCTCCTCTTCACCACTGCAACCAGCTTGTTCACCCACCTCTTCCTCTGGCCCAGACAATGGTGGTGGTGAGAAGGAGGAACAGGAGATGCCACGGCCTACTTGCTCACCGGTGCTCTGCCTGTCAAGCCAACAAGTGGCAGCTATTGACAGTGGTGACAAGAAGGTAGACTCACTGAGGGAGGGAGGCCATTAGTGGTGTTTTGTTCAAGGGTGCCCCCCAAAATCCGGAGCTGGCACTGCATTGGTCTCCCCCATCATGACCATTCTTATGATCTGTAGTTAGGAAGGTAGGCAGATAGGCCGACAAAGTAGCACTAGAGATCTAACTGGAGTATTGATGTTATTTACACATGCCCCCCAATTTAGCCATCAAAGAGCCATTATCCGTGGCTAGTCAAACAAATCGTCAGGTCGTTGAGGTACCTGACTTGGTGAAACATCTGCGAATGTGTATTTGGAAAGGGATACAAGCACCTTTAGGAACATTTTGAAGTTAGCTGGCAAATCAGCTAGCCCAGTCAAAAGATATCTCCCATTACGGATGATATAATGACTTTTGGTTTGCTTAAAGCTGAGGAAACGTTGACACAGCGATTAGGATTGGGGAGGGGGGAAGCCTGAGGAGATGGGAAGGACAGAGTGGGGGGGAGAGTTACTTTATACCACCTGAATTCTGGTTGTTCCTGGGGCCTAGACCCTGGCCGTGTTTGAGGAAAGATTATCTTGACAAATTGGATAAACATTTTATGCATGACAGGATGCTGATGGAGAGCCCGTTCTGCAAGCACACCTGTTGGTAGTTTGCTTAGCGTGTGACCAAGGTGTTCAGCTAACCCCAAGTCCTCCCATGGTGCTCTGTTTACTGTTGGACAGGTACGGGCAGATCCAAGCTTTGGGCCTTAGTAACAGTTGCTGCAATGTTTTCCTTGCTGTCTTTAAAAAAAAGAAATCCACTAAAAACACTTTTGACTAGACTAGGCCACAAAAGGCTCCTGCAGACTTTTAACAAATAGCGTCCGTCTCCCCAACCGGGGAGACTGCAGTCTGATGGGCATGAGACCATTAAAAATGGCACATAGAAAGAAAGCGATGACATTGCCCTCTTTTTGGCTGCTTGGTGACATGTTGGACTTGGCGGTGAGGTTAGGATGATCGGGGTATAGCAGCCTTCTCCAAGATGGTGCCCTCCAGAATGTAAGACTGCAGATCCCATCATCCCCAGCCAGCATGGCCGATGGTCAGGACAGGCGAAGCTTGTGGCTCTGATTTCTGTGGGAAGGTGAATCCACTCCGGGTTTCAATCAGAACCAGTCAGAACTCTAAAGGAGCTATCCAAGGTGCAAGGGTTAGAAGTTGCCGGCCAAACCATCTTGGGGGCACCA
This sequence comes from Anniella stebbinsi, assembly GCA_029215795.1. Lineage (NCBI taxonomy): Eukaryota > Metazoa > Chordata > Lepidosauria > Squamata > Anniellidae > Anniella > Anniella stebbinsi. The sequence goes on along the minus strand of JARDYH010000002.1, from coordinate 355,878,539 downwards.
GGTTGGAGCAGGCTGAACTCCTGCAGTCAGGTCCTTCTTACGGGCTTCCTAGAGGCATCTGACTGGCCCCTGTAGGAAACAAGATGGTGGCACCGGGCTTCTTCCTACGTTCTTGCCAATTGCAAACAGGGCGGTCCCCAAGGCCAGCCCAAGACATTTTGCTGCCTGAGGCAAAAGACAAGATGGCACCCTGTTCTGATTCTATATCCAGAAGTCAGCTGGATTGGCAGTTGAATCTTATTGCAACACTGGCAATGGGATAGCATCCTCCATCACATTAGAGGAAGCAGGCTCATTTCAGTGAGCCCTGATCAAGTTGTGCGGCATAAAGAGTTCTGTCCTGCGACAGAGGGGAAAAGGTAGGAGGCTGCTACTGCTGCCCCCCTTAGCATCTGCCATCTGGTGGGAATCTACACTTATGTGATGTAACGTTGTTCAAGGATGGCGATGACTTCATGGGTCACATGCCGATTTTGTTTTGACGCTTTATCCTCATTATTTTTTGTCTTTCTCTACCATAATATAATCCATCAATTTCTGCAGTCACAACGTTGCCTCGCCCCTCATGTGTCCCATCTCAGCCTTGCGGCCCCGGTTTTCTTGATTCAAACATTCCCTGCTAGCCAATTGATGCCCGGGTTGTGGTGGGGGGGGGGGGTTGCTCAAATTTCAGCAGCTGCATCCCCAGTTGTGAGTAGGGGGTGGGGAAGAGAAAGTGGGTGTCAACAGATAAGGAGTGGTTGGAGGACCGCCCCGCTGCTGTGGTAACAGGAGAATGCATCTTCTGTTAACGGAATAAAGGCAGGAGAATGGCGCTATGGCCGAGGAGTGCGCACCTAGACGTTTGAATCAGGGAGAGAGAAATAGCGTCCTTGGGACTGATTTCTATCGTTAGGAGTTGCGTGTGTAGATTCGGCCCTGAGGTGATTGCCTCATTCTGCCTAATGGTAGGGCCAGCTGTGATGGGTCCCATTTATGAAAAGCTTTGCCGGGTGTCCACTCTGACGTTCCTTTGGCGATGGGCAAAGAGGTGTTTTTTTAAAATTTTCCCAGGATTTTAATTCTTAAAAGTTTTAATCTGTAGTGGAATTGTTTTAACTGCTGCTTTTATTCCACTGTAACCATTGCTGTGTGTGTGTTTTTAATCTGTCGATTTCACAGTTGTCTTTTGTATGGTTCTTTGATAAGACACCCTGAATAGATAGATAGATAGATAGATAGATAGATAGATAGATAGATAGATAGATGGTCATAAATGATGGAAATAAATAAATACCATATGAATTAAGAAAAAGAAAATCAAACTTGATTACTTCAGTAGTCTTTGTGGAATGGAGATTAAATTTTTAGCATTCAGGTACATTTAATTAATGCATTAGCTGTATAGCCAGTTCCCTGCATGTGCTATAATTCTGTGGAAGCACATAAAAGCCACACAATGTGTCCTTTTATGCAAAATTCAATTTCCTGGAAATCTCAGGAAAGAAAAAAGCAAAGCCCTAATGGTTGTGAGAAATCTTTAATGGGTCATGTATGAAGGAATCTCAGGAATCAGCGGGTTTGCTGGATAGGTGGGGCATTAGGTTGTTGTTGTTATTATTATTATTATTATTATTATTATTATTATTACATTTATATACCACCCCATAGCTGAAGCTCTCTGGGCAGTTTACAAAAATAAAATGTCATAACCCTTGCCCCACCCCTCCCTGGGACAGGCTGAAGCAGAAAATGTTATGTAAAACAGGAAGAAATGCAGAAGAAATGCAGTTAGCCAAGAGAAACTTCTCCAGTTTGGGCACATGTCACAGAATCCTGACTTTTTTAGTCACAGAATTTCATTTACCTTGATGAAGAATGCTGATTGAGAGAGAAGGGAACTCATTATTGAACCCCTGTCCTTCCATGGGGAGGGTTGTGGGGAGAGGTTTGGCTAGTCAGTAGATGGTTTAGATTTCTGCAAACACATTTTTGTAAACCGCCCAGAGAGCTTCGGGTATGGGGCGGTATATAAATGGAATAAAATGGAATAAAATAAATAAATAAATAAATTAAATAAAATAAATAAATAAATAAATAAATAAATAGTTGCTCATGTCCACCAACCTCTGAACTACCACTCTGCCTCATGTTTAAGAAATACAAACTGCACAAATTCAACCATGGGTCTAATTTCAGAAGAAAATGGTCCTGAAACATAATACATTCTCTCTCTCTCCTCTCTCTCTCTCTCTCTCTCTCCCTCTCTCTCTCTCACACACACACACACACTGATTGGAAAGTGCCATATAATCCAGGCTGATTGGAAAGTGCCATATAGTCTAGGCTGGAGCAGGTATGGAGCCCTATCGAAGAAGTTAATCAGCTTTCTGAAGTAGTTGGCTTCTTACATCCTGCCCTCCGGGTGTGATTAAGCACTGAAAGTTGTTCCTACAATGTAATCCCTCGACCTCTTGTTTCATTAGTTGAGTGTGCAGTCACTCAATATTCTGTGCCGGAATTCCCCCCCTCCCACCTTTAATTTGACTGAACCATTTTATGGAGCTAGATTAGTTCTGCTTTTTAAGAAAAGACAGAGATTTTGTGGTGCTTTTTTGAAATTGCTTTTAATATTTTAATATTTATGTGGGAAAGTTTCTTATACTTTGTCTTTTTGCTTTTTTTGGAAGATGTATGCTCAAAGAATGGGACAAACTGCTATACTGAAGGCTGCAATCTGATATACACACTTACCTGGGAGCATGTCCTATTGATGTCAATGGGGCTTACTTCGGAGTATATGTGTTTCACTGTAAGGTTGTACTCTTACATTTACCTGGAAGTATGTCTGATTGAACACAGTGAGACTTGCTTCTCAGTACACATGCATCTACAAATCTGCTGAACTCAAGTCACATTCCACACTTAAGATGGATTTTACATTTTAACTGGGATGAGAGATGAGGGGAAATCGCCTATATGGGTGAAAGAGAATCTGCTAGTGGAAGAATCCCTGCTGTTATCTGGGATCTCTGATTGGAGAAATCAGTGAGGATGCCCTCTGAGGGGGTTTCTCCAGTGGGCAGGACTTGGAGCCTAAGACCTGTTGGGAATATTGCAACATCATCTGCAAGTTACAGGAAAGGGGCTAGTTAATTCATGGGGTTAGTTCATGGAAATTTGGGCATAGCTAGCCTTAAAATTTCTATAGGCTACAGTTTGGTTTTGCTCCTCCCCGTCCTTCCTTCCTTCCTCTCTCTCTCTCTCTCCCTCTGTGTGTGTGTGTGTTCCTCCATTGCTGGGAGCACATGACTTGCTCTGTCTTGCTCACTCTCTCCTGACGGCGTAATAGAACACAAAGAAATGGACTGAACAAACTCTGTCTGAAATTATATGCTGTATCTGAGTCATCGTATACAAAAAAAAACTATGAGTAAACCATTTTACTTTTCTTCACTAAAGAAGAGTGTAGTCTTTTCTACGAAGATTGCCTTCCGTGCATGTGGATCTTGTAAACCCTCATTCTATTCGGCCTTTTTTTTCCCTCTCTACTAGCTGCGTTTTTAAAAGGGGGCAGCAATGCGAAATAGAGGTGGTGTGGACCATACTGGGGTGCCTCACAGGCCAGATTAGGCTCACGGGGTGAACGTTCTGCACCCCTAGTCAAACAGAAAAATGGTGGGATGGACATCATCTGTAAAGACGGTCACTCCCCAGGGGACGAGAACAAGATTGTAATAAAGAAGGGAGTTAATTGAAGTTAAATAGGGCCAAAGTGTGATAAGGAAAAGGGTTTAAAAGGCCTCAAAATGTGTGGCATACTTTATGGGTGGCCCTCTGGATGCACCCTCCAGCTCTGGAAATGTTCTTTAGACCTTGACAGTGCAATCTACATGGTATACTATCTTCTCAAAAGAAAATCCCATTGAGATCAATGGCATTTACTTCTAAGTAAGTGGGTATAGGCAGTAAGCCTATATACACCAGTTGCTGGGGAACATGGGCAGGAGGGTGCTGTTGCACCCATGTCTTGCCTGTGGGTTCCTGGTTAACCGCTGGTTGGCCACAGTGGGAACAGAATGGTGGACTAGATGGATCCTTGTTAGGTTGACCATATGTTCGGAAAAACCAGGACATGTCAGGATTTTTGGTATCAAATCCGGGAAGGGGGGAAATTATGAAATTTGAAGAAAAATCTGGATTTTCCCATCCTTCCCCCCACCCAAAGGGCAGCTCTACTTTATAGCCAATGGGAATTAACAAAAATGCTTACAGCTCTGTCATTTTTTAAGATAAAGAGATGAAACTTGGCACCTTGATATATCTTGAGTAGGGTTTTAGCCATGCCAAGTTTGAAGCATCTCTGTTCATCCATTGATTTTTAGGATATTTTAAAAATTTGAGGATTTAAAATATATTTTTTAAAAACCCAACATTTTTAAAGATGAGGAGATGAAACCTGGCATCATGATAGCTCATACTTAGGGCTTTAGACATGCCAAGTTTCAAACAGATCTGTTCATCCATTGATTTTTAAAATATTTAAAAAAATTGAGGATTTAAAAAAAAAATTAAGAAAAACCATCATTTTTAAAGACAAGGAGATGAAACTTGACAACTTGATAGATCTTAAGTAGGGCTTTAACCATGCCAAGTTTCAATCAGATCTGTTCATCCATTGAGTTTTAGGATTTTTTTAAAGTTTGAGATTTTAAAATTATATTTAAAAAACAAACACTGGAGCCATACCCTTCAAACTTTGGTTCTCAAAACTCTTCTTTGGGGTCTTGCACCTTGAGCAGTTCCAGCCCTTGGATGTCTCATTGTATGTAGAACAGATTTGTCTTAATTGTGTGCTGTAAAATCAGACATGTGACCAAAACTATGTTTAGGTGGGCACCCCCCCCCTTGCAGCTGGACACCCCCCCTGGGGTGGACATGTTGGTGGGGAAGCCCCCTTGGGGGCCGACCATGTTGTCCTCCTTTTTGGTTTCCAAAACATGGTAACCCTAGGTCAGATCCAACATGGTTCTTCTTATGTTCTTAGGATTGCAGCCTCAAGAAAATAAAAGGGAGTCAGTGGTTGGGAGAAAGGCTGTGTGGCCAGGGGGAACAGGAATGGCCATTGAGAGAATAAATAAAAAAGCATATTAAGGTGAATGTTCTGCATTGCTTTAAATATTTCTATTTTACCAAGACTTTGGTCGTTAGTGCTTCTGAAAAAGGATGTGATGGTCATCCTGCTGTTCTGTCCTTCTGACCATGAATTTATGAGAGTTTAGTTGTGTGCTACGATATATTTTCTAATAGTGTTATTTATGTTTATTTTATTTGCTTTCTTACAAATATTTATTTGCCACCTTTCAGGATACAAATCCTACCAAAGTGGCCAACGAGTAACTTAAAAACGATGAAATCACAATCAACAATATTTTTCCCCCAAAAAATTAAGGGCACAACCCTATGCATGTTTAGATAGATAATAGTCCTACAATTCCCAGCAATTCCCAGCATAGCTGGCTGGGGAATACTGGAAGTTGTAGGACTGTTTTCTGTCTAAATGTGCATAGGATTATGCCCTCAGTCATCAGGATACTTCCCACTGGGCAGTTGGTGGAAGACGATTCTGGGAGCTGGGAGAGTTCAGCAGGAACAAAAGCAAGTTATGATATTATCCTCCTCCTCTCTCTCTCTCTCTCTCTCTCTTCCCCCTGGAATCCTTCCCACTGAGCTGTTGATGGTAGATGATCCTCCTGGCGGGGTGAGGAGAGCAGAGGAATCAAGCTGGAGCAAGACAAGAAGTCTTTTTCACCTACCTCTCTGTTTCTCTCTCTCTCCCCTGCCCCCCCACTCTGGAATTCTTCCCACAAGTCAATTGATGGTAGAGGGCCCTCTAGGCTGGTGGTACTATAAACAGTGTTGGGGATCCAATTTGGAATAAGGCCACAGTTGAAGAACAAAGAAGAAAGGAAGAAAGAAAGAAAGAAAGAAAGAAAGAAACCCACTGACTAACTTTTATCAAAATTCTGTCTCGTTCCTTCAACTTTCCTTAGATCAGTGGTACCAACATGAGGCTGCAAGCATCAGTATGCCCCTGGACATATTTCTTGACCCCCCCACCAAGGTGTCTTACCCACTCCACTTAAAAAAATACCATATTTTTGTGGGGGCAGCTGGGATTGCTATAAAATAGATTTATGTTTGTGTTGAAAACCATATGTTCAAGGAGTTGTTTAGTGTGTTGGGGCTCAGACCTCACACACACACACTTCTGCCTTGTACTCAGTGTTTTGGTCAGGTTAATTGTCCTTTGCCATGCTTCTGATGGCATCCATTTTGTGGTGGTGCCCAGGACAGTTTCTCAAATTTTCAAATGTGCCCATGGCCCAAAACAGCTACCCTCCATCCCTGCCTAGATGTTCCACCCAAAAAGAAATAGTTGTGTTCATCTAGAAATTTCTCTTTGAGTGAAATACAGTTGCAGGCAATTCTACCTCAAAGCCAAGTGTGGAATGAACCACTGGAAAACCCAGTGAGCCCAAGGAACCAAGGCCACCCAATTAAATTCCCAACAATGTGTTCTTGACTGAAAAGCTCTGGTGTTTCCTTCCCACCTCTAGAGATAAACACTCCTTTAAAATACATGCCCCCCAATCACTTAACCAAACTTCAACTTACTCAATGAAATTTCTTCACTTTTTAAAAATTGTTTTTCTTGTGCGTAAGCCTGCGTCTTTCAAATAATCCACGAGCAAATAGCTCTATTCCGTAGATGAGAAATTATAAAAGACCATGTAATCGGCTGACAAAGGCACTGAAAACAACCCCAGAGGAAACGCTTAGCTGTTCTTACAAAGACACAATGCCCTGCTCTGTTTTCCCCGCCCACTCTTTAAGTGTACACTTCTGACATTTCTTGCTCACAACTGGACTTTATGAATGGAACCCGGAGGTTGTTTTCTGGTAAAGAATCGTAAAGGGAAGGAATTATAGTATTATTGAAGAGTGAGCTAGTTCACCATTTGCTACCTGGATCTGAATGGAGGAGAAGAGTGTTAGTTTTCCCTCAGTAGCAAAGACATGAATCACACTTTTTAACACTGAACTGTGACAGAAAGCTTGTGGATGAGGCAGCCTGGTAAGCCGAAGGAGCTATCGCCACCCGAAATAAATTGCAGAGTGTTATATTTAGCGACGCCTGGATGGTTTTCTGAAGTCCTGTTACATACAGCTGAAGGTTTGGGAATTTATCCAAAGTCTATTCAAGCCTCTTTGGGTCTCGAAATTGGCCTGGGAACATAGCAACATAGGCAGCTTGTGGCATGCATCTGTAGCGCCCAGTCTCAGATTTCTCAAAGCTACAGCAATAACCTCCACAAGTCAACCTGTATTTTATGTTCCTGCACAAGGCAGTTTCAATAGCTCCCTTTCATAAACTTGTAGGTGTGCTTATGTGAGCATAGTACAAAATCAGATTCCTTTTTAAGCTGCCATGAATCTGATTCAAACACTGTTCAAGTATTAAAGATGAGGGTTTACTCTGAGGATAAACGCATGCCATGAGCCATGATCCAGCCAGAAGCCAGCCCAAGTTTTTTTGCTGCCAGAGGCAGAATACCAATTGGTGCCTCCCCTCCTCAGGTCAAGGTGTTTAGTATCAAAGCCTGGCTAAGTTATTTTGGCACCTGAGACCAAAACGAATTCTGCAAGGACATTTCTCTGGGAGTAAAAATACAGTAATAATAAATTTGATAAATAAAAATGTGCTGACCTTTCATGACTCCCAAAATCAGCTGCCTGGGCCAGTTGCCTCACTGTGCCTAATGAGAGGGCTGGCCCTGCATCCAGCAATTCGTTGCAGGCAAGGGAACTCTGATGCACATGCAGAGAGTTCATCAATTATTCAATTCAGTAGAGGAATTGGGGAAGTTTCCCCAATTTAGTGGAGGAACTGCCTCCTCAGTTGAAGTGGATGTTACAAACCAGACATGAGCAATGCCTCTAATTATCAATTGCTAGGGAACAAGAGCAGGGGAGGATTATTGCCTCCATGTCCTGTTTGTAGACTTCCCAGGAGGGTGCTGGTCTAGGTAGGCCTTGGGTCTTATCCAACACAGTCCTTCCTGCATCAGAGTGAGAATATTCTGACCATATTCCCAGATTCCATCATTGATCTATGTGAAACTATTGGCCGTTCGCTGGTCAACTGAAACAGTTATCATTTCAAAAGAGTTGATTTCCTCATTCCCCCAACCTGGCACCCTCCAGAAGTTGAGACAGGAGACCCATTCCTGCTCCAACCAACTAACTTGTTTCTCTTAACTGCACAGGTGTGTATGTGACTCACCTGACCAAGAATGAAAACAGCAGCTGAATGGACTGACCCAACTCAGCAACAGATGTATGGTTCCAGCTGAATGTTCTGGGCTTCAAGAATTAATTTATATGGGTTGTGGTCTTTGAAACACCCCTCAAGCTAAGTAACATAAGGTGGTACCACAAAATATTTATTTATTGCTCAAAGAGTATTAAAGAATAACAACATAATAAAACAAGGAAAACATTACTATATACAATACAATTAGGATGATTAGAAGTTTAATAGAAACAGTGGTGAGTGTATTTATTACTAAAACTATATTCCTCTCAACCAGCAAAGTAGTCAACATTATGAACTTATAGTTACTTATCTGGCAAGCATGATTGGCAAAGGTTAGGTAATCATGTTTGGTAAGCTTCTCTTTCTCCCTGGTTGGGATGTCATGGATATCCAGGGGGGGGTGGAGTCTGACAGACATACACCCTCTTGGCCCCCTGAACTGGCATGCATGGACCCCACCAGCAACCCAACCCTGCTCAGCGTGGGGTGTGAGCCGCCAGCCGGTCCCTCACCAAGCCACCATTTTGCAGGAAATGGTGGTTCGTTCTTTTATGTAAAGGGTCTTTTAATGCAAATGGCGACCATAAATGTGCCCATTTATGCAACATTACGGGCGTAAATGGTCGCCAGACACCTGCAGTCTGGCTAGTGGCTCGTGCCCCATGCCGAACGGGGTCAGGCAGCCGGCAGTGGGGTCCGTTGAGCAGCGGCGAGTGGCCCCGGATAAGTTTGCCCATCCCTACTCCCAGGATCTCTCTCTGGGCAATCAGATTAACCTCTTGCTTTTTATAACCTCTATGTTGATGACCTCATCCTAAGTTTTGGACCTGGTCATATCTCTACTCCTGGTTCTACCATCTAACTTAGCAACAGCTCTTGTTCTTTTCTCTTAAGCACACTTCTGTGCATCTTGACTTTGGGAACTTAGTCATAGCTTCTACTCGTGACCTCAGGAGGGCCTCTCTTTAATGCAGCCGGGTTTACTGCTGACTTCAGAACCACCTTAATGAAGATTTCTCTCCTAAGCCAAGCAGTTTTTCATTTGGGTGGAGATGGTTAACCAACCCACCTGTGGCAACTCTCTTTGCCCAGTTTCCAAGAGCACTTTCCAATAGTCACTGTTAGCTTATAGTATACATAGCTAATCACTCTGTTACTAATCATTCACAGTTAGCATACACAGGCTATTATGAATAGCAGTCCTATGAAATACAATGAATTCTTATCAACAATACATGTTACATTCGTACTTTGTGACAATGTGTTGGGCTATTTATTTATTTATTTATTTAAAATATTTTTCGTCCGCCTTTCCCAAGGCAGCATACAATAATAAAGCCATGGCCATGCTCGCTCGGAATTATGGGAACCACAGTCCAACATATCTCAGGGGTGCCAGGTGGCTGCTTTAGAAGCCATCAACATCTGACAGGATCCTGTGTGTGGCAGTCAGCATTTAACCTTGCTTGACAGCTGACACGCAGGAACTATCAGCATCTGAGTATGAGACATGCAGCCTTCCACAGTTGATAGTACCTACCTACATGTTGGTCTTTTCAGCGCCTGGTAGAATCCTTTTTAATTTTACTAGGCTTTTTAGAAGCTGTGAGTGCTTTTATATCTTTGTACTCTTTTATGCTATCGGTGTTTTTTTATGTTGGGTTTTATTATGTACAGCCGCTGGTTTTATCTTGCTTTTATCTTGACCTGTTTTATTGTCATTGTTTTACTATCTTCTATACGCACGCTGCTCAGAGAGCTTTCATTATTGGACAGTTTTAAAATGAAATCAATAAATTAATGGGTATGCCTTCTCATGCAGATGTGCCTTCTCAGTCTGACAACAGATGCAATAGGATTTAGTAAATATTATGTTAATTTCATCCATCGATTGAGTGTTCAATCAGTAGTCAATCAAAAAGGGGGATGAGGGCAAATTCTGACATGAAAAACGGAATGTTCTTAGTTTGGAAAAAAATGTATCTGATTTTGACATTTGCAAAATTTCATTTCAGCCAAACTGTATTGTATGAACCAGCCCTGAAAGACCAGCTAGAGGTTCCCTTAAGCTTTTTGGTGTAGCTAGTTTCAACCAGGTATTCCAGAGGGCATTCCCCAATGAGAATTCTACTAATTCTAAGGGAAAGAAACCATTACAGAAATCTTCTCAACAGAGGAGACCTTGCGGGGAGTTTAGCCAACACACAAAAGATCTCCATGGTTAGGAAAGCCATGTTAATTTCTTCTTTTCTACCTCTGTGCGCTGACCTTTTAACCCCCAAAAGGGCACATCTGTGCAAAGCTTGTCCTGTAGATGTCCTTATGCTGACATGTTGGTACCAGTGGAGGCTGGGGGCTCCAATATCAGTGGGGCGGTGAATCTGCTCCAGGTTTCAGTCAGAACTCTAAAGGAGCGATCCAAGATGCTTCTGCACTAGCCAGGCTTTTCTAATGCCCTCTGAATGCATTGAAATACAACTCCCATCATCCCCAGCTAGCACCCAGATGGCCTTATGTTGGGGAAGGGATGGGCTGCACCTCACAAGGGCTGACGTGAATGTGTTTGGCCACAGCACTTCATGAGGAGGGCTTTAAACTGAATCCTATGGGGGCGGGAGACGTAAACTTGAAGGCAATAAAGGATGAAGGCTTATGCACCATAACAGAGAGAACAGCTCCAACAGTGCCCAAAAATAGTCTTCACAATGATGTAGGAAAGAAGCCAGACTATAAAGCACATGGACTTCGATGTCTATATGCTAATGCCCAGAGTATGGGAAAAAAACAGAATGAACTTGAACTCTTAATACATGAAGTCAAATACGACTTCATAGGTATAACTGAAACTTGGCGGGATGACTCCCATGACTGGAATACAGCAATTGAAGGGTATAAGTTGTTCAAAAAGAACAGAAGAAATAGAAAGGGAGGCAGAATCACACTATTTGTTAAAAAATACTTATCCCTGCACAGAAATACAGGAGGATGAGCTTGGTAGCCTCATCATGAGCATCTGGATTACAGTAAATGGGGCAAGGAATCAAAGGAACATGTTAGTCGGAGTCTACTATCAACCACCCAATCAAGGAGATGAGGATGAAACTTTTGAAAAGCAAATTGCCAGTGTTTCAAGGAAGTGTGATGTAGTAGTAATGGGGGACTTCAATTACACTGATATCTGTTGAGAGACAAATTCTGCCAAAAGTGGCCCCTCCAAGAAATTCCTGACATGTGTAGCTAACAACTTTCTCCTACAGAAAGTAGAGGAAGGAACTAGAGGATCGGCTATCTTTGACTTGATATTGACCAATAGGGATGACTTAGTGGATAAAGTGGTAGTTACTGGAACTCTGGGGGAAAGTGACCATGTCATGCTTGAGTTCTTGATTTTAAAGGAAGCAAAAGCTGAGTGTAGCCATAGGCATACTCTGGATTTTAGGAAAGCTGATAAGAACAATGATAAGTAAGGTCCCATGGCAAGTGACTCTAATGAGAAAAGGAGTCCAATATGGGTGGGAATTTCTAAGAAAGGAAAATTGAAAGACACTATTACAAACAATTCCAACAAGGAAAAAAGATAGAAGACAACAAAAGAAACCAATGTGACTCCACAAAAAGCTTAGAGATGACCTGAAAACAAAAAACGGATACATATAGGAAGTGGAAGGAAGGCCAGGCTACAAAAGAAGAGTACAGACAGCACAGAATTGCCAGGATGGTGTCAGGAAGGCTAAAGCTGAGAATAAGCTGAGGCTAGCGAGGGATGCTAAAAGCATCAAAAAAGCTTTCTTCAGATACGTGCATAGTAAAAGACAGAGGAAAGAAATGGTTCAACTACTCAATGAGGATGGCAAATTCATAACAGATGACAAAGAAAAGGTCAAAGTGCTCAATTCCTACTTTGGCTCAGTCTTCTCCCAAAAGTGGGTCTATGGACTGTGGGAATGCTGTGGTCATAATATATCTTGACTTTAGCAAAGCTTTTGACAAAGTTCCCCATAACATTCTGATTAGCAAACTAGCTAAAAGTGGGCTAGATGGGACAACTATTTAGGTGGATCCACAGTTGGCTACAGAATCAGACTCAAAGAGTGCTTATCAATGGTACCTTCTCAAATTGTGGGGGAGGTAAGGAGCGGGGTACCACAGGGCTCAGTCCTGGGCCCAGTGCTCGTCAATATTTTTATTAATGATTTGGATGAGGAGTGTTAAGGAAATGTTCCCTAACTCTCAAATTGAAGAATCACCAGGAACAGGCAGAGTTCAATCCAACAGGTTTATTCAAAACAACGTACAAAGGAGAGAGAAGTGGCACATGGGTAGTACCAAAGCTCTCTGAATCACACAGAGAAAACTGTTTCATTTATCTCTGTTACAGGCTTTGACGTCACATACCACTCACCCCCTCCCTCCTGTGATGGATACATGCCAATAAATGTTTCAACTAAACAATATCTTAAACCATAATAAAGCAATATCCGAGGCATTAGACACCTCAATGAAATTTACTGTTTCCTGATAACCTTCGATCACTGATACTTGGTGTTATTTGGTTTTCTCTAATGGCCAGTATTTTCCTTGCAAAGAACTGCAAATGTTTACATTGGGGGTGCCATCTTGTCTGTGTTTGAGGGCCATTGAGTCATGTCTAATTCACAGTCTATCCGGAGGAAGAGATTGCGAGGCTCGTTATTGGGAGAGGATGTTTTGGTTATATCATTCTGTGTTTTTCCTCTGAAATGCTAGAATGTGAGGTGTGAACTATACCCTGGTGCAGTGAAATATGTTTCTACTTCACTCAAAGCATTTCTTTAGAGGCTTGGGGAAAACTAGAGTTTCAGGTTTTGATTTTATATCAATGCCCAGATCAAAAATCCTTATCAGGAGGTGCAGGGTATGCTTATCAGATTTGCAGATGATACAACATTGGGTGGGATCGCTAATACCCTGGATGACACAAATAAACTTCAAAGTGATCTTGATAGGCTGGAGTGCTGGGCTGGAAGCAACAGAATGAAATTTAATAGGGATAAATGCCAAGTTCTACACTTAGGAAAAAGAAACCAACCGCACAGTTACAAGTTGGGGGATACTTAGCTCAGCAATACGACAAGTGAGAAGGATCTTGGAATTGTTGTAGATCACAAGCTGAATATGAGCCAACAGTGCGGTGAGGCTGCAAAAAAGGCAAATGCTATTTGGGCTGCATTAATAGAAGTATAGCTTCCATCTCGTGCGAGGTACAGGTTCCCCTCTATTCAGCACTGGTTAGGCCCCACTTTGAGTATTGCGTCCAGTTTTGGGCACCACACTTCAAGAAGGATGCAGACAAGCCAGAGGGGGTTCAGAGGAGGGCAACGGGGATGATCAGGGGTCTGGAAACAAAGCTCTGTGAGGAGAGATTGAAAGAACTGGTCATGTTTAGACAGGAGAAAAGAAAATTGAGGGGAGACATGATAGCACTCTTCAAATACTTGAAAGGTTGTCACACAGAGGAGGGCCAGGATCTCTCCTCGATCATCCTAGACTGCAGGACACGGAATACTGGGCTCAAGTTACAGGAAGCCAGATTCCAGCTTGACATCAGGTAAAACTTCCTGACTGTTAGAGCAGTACAACAATGGAACCAATTCCCTATGGAGGTGGTGGGCTCTCCCACACTAGAGGCCTTCAAAATGCAGCTGAACAGCCATCTGTCAGGTATGCTTTAAGGTGGATTCCTGCATTGAGCAGGGGTTTGGACTCGATGGCCTTATAGGCCCCTTCCAACTCTACCATTCTATGATTCTGAGATTCTATGACATTGGCAATGACAACAGAAAGGGGAATTCAATCTGAGTTGATGGTGGGATTAGGACTTCTGCAATGCCTCTTGGTGACTCATTTGAAGATTATGTGGCAGGCCTCAAAGGCAGGGCTTCAAGAGCCAAGGGGAAAGAAGGAAACATTTGCAAACTGCTTAGGGCAACCTGTTCCTCCACGTTTGCCTTCTACATTCCATATTTTCCTTCCTCTCTCTGTGTACACATGTAGGTGTGTATGTTATGCCTCTTCCTAGTCCACAAATACCTGCTTTTGCACCTGGATGCCTTTGGAGAAGCAGGTGAGCCCTTTCCAAACATTTGAGAAGATTATGATTAGCTTTATCGGCCTGTTTGTATGTGCGTTTAATTTCAAACACTGAAGCTCTGGGTGTCCGCATAGTTGTCTACCATTCAACCTGATGCAGAAAACCTAGCTGTAATCAAGCACCAAGCTAAACTCTTGCCGTTGTAGCATCTTGAATCAAAATGATTCCATCTGTAGTATGATGCAAGTAAATTCTGAAGAGGCAAGTACACCATTCTTAGGCCCTGTTTCCCCAACATTACGATGGGAGTTGCAGTCCAACACATCTGGAGTTGCAGTCCAACACAACTAACGTCTCTAGTTATGCAATCTTGTTCCCCGGCAAGAAAAAGTAAGTTTCAATCTGACGGAGGGCATTCCCCCAGATAATTAAGAGACTTTCTTTCTCTTTTTCACTCCCACGGTTGTTGCTCTTACTAGGCAACTCAAAAACTTCTGTATCTGATGAAGTGGACCTTCTCGAAACGGGACTTATCCTGGATTCCTGTCATTATGTATAATTAGATGGATATGATTTGTATAGATAAATATGTACTACTATTTGATGTAAATTCATTTGAGGTGTAATTACTCAGTGTATTTATGAATGCACACTAAAAACTGGTATGTTTAAAAAGCATGTTTTTTGTCTATTGTCCTATTACTTTATTAGTTGTTACAGCAGCAGGTGAATTCTAACTTCTACTTTAAATTTTGTTACTAGTGAGGCCATGTGCTAGCAGTCAAATTTGACTTCTATACTCGCGTGTTATGACATGGTAAAAAAAGTTGTAAACAAATATAAAATACCTGTGTGAATTAACAGTTAAAAACAACTTTAGTCTTCTGACTTGGTGTTTATTGTATAATTATACACAGCGAGATAAATTAGTAGTGATTCCAATTGATGCGGTTGTGTGCATTGGCACTTTCCATTGTTTATCAGTACAACTGTGGCCTACATTTTTGTGGTGCTCCTAAATCCAGCCATGTTTATGGGTATGAGATGCTATTTGAATTTTATGCAAGGCACATAGAAAATCAAACCCCATGCTAGTAAGCATGTCTTCCCAGCCGTAGATTTTCCCCTGCTTCCTGTTTGGTGCTGGTGAAAGTGACATCAGGAAACACTCGGGGAGCGGGGGGGGATGAACTAAAAAAATCAGACAACAGAAGCCTTTATGTATCAAACGTCTGAAATTATACTAATGTATCAAGTGCAAAATGTTTTATCTTTGTGTAACCTCCAGGAACATTACTGATGCTAAGAAAGAAAGAAATAACCCACCCACCCTCCAAAAAACAAAACAAAAAGCCAGGTTTGGATCAATAAAAACACAAATTTCTTCTTTGTAAGTAGCCTGTTCATATCTTGTTCAGTTTGAGGTCAGTGACCAAAGGCATCCGACCTGCAGAAGTTAATTCTACAGAACAATAGGAAAGAGTTTCTGAGGCCTTACTCTATTACCTTCGGATGCCAAATTAATTGGTTTTTTTTCCACGCTCACAATGATTCCCTGACCCTCTCAGCTATGTGTGTTGATGGAAAAGAATGACAGATTAAATTTAAGTGAGGAGACAGAGTGTGTGCGTGTTCCGTTTTTAACCTGTCAGGGTTCCTATATTATAAAAGGGTCTGGAAACCAGCTATTAATAGTTGAAATCTAGGCTTCAGCCAGAGGCTCTGCTGCATCCATCAGAATTTTAAGAATCTTTGCTTTTCACTTGTTTTAAAAAATAACAGAATAAAGATATGTCTGTATTACAAATTTCAACTGGACGTAGGTTACCCTTGCAAGAAACCCTGGGAGCTGTAATTCAGCTGTAACAACACGTAGGCCTAAAACACCAAAGCGAACAGATCAGATGAAGGGCTGCTACTTCTGTAGGGCTAAAGGGGAGAATGGGAAAGCTCTTCATGAATCTTCAAAATGCTGCCTTGTAATAAACAGAATGAGACAGGGGAGGAGCAAAACAGGTGGGCGGAGAAAGGGGGTAGCCTCCAGCCCTTCTCCATATAATATTCATCCTGTGCCTAACTTTGGGCTGGGCCCATCTTCGTGATTACTTTTGTACCAGTTGTAAACACTTGATAAAACAATAACAATATTTTTGGTTAGTCTTTTTATTGGGATTTGACCTTATTACCTGACTAGGCAGGATCCTCAAATCCGATCACAGAAATGTATAAAATGAAAAATGGAGTGATGCTCTGGCTTGGGATAAGGCAGTTTCTGATGACCCAGAAAGTGTCCCTTAAAATATCCGAGGGCTCCATCACACCTACTTTTTTTCCCAGTTTGTGTCCGCAGATTCCCCCTCCGCTTCCTTAGCGAGTCAAGCACTGGGCACTTCCACATCTGTGTCTTGTTGCGCTATTTCACCTCATGTATCTTTTCACCTGTATCACTAGTATGCCAGCAAAATCTCCCATCCCGCATCCTATGTTCTCCTCCGCCCTGCAGTTATTTTTGTTATTTTTTTTATTTTAGCACAAATACAATAGTACTACAGCCTGAAATTGCACAATTACGATAAAACAACACACTATGCTTTCCCCTAAGATCATATTAAACAATATAATTAAAGAGAAAATATTACAATTAGTTTTTGGAAAAGTTTGTGGTCAATGTTGGCATGGCAAGGGGAAGCCAACAATGTTCTGGTCAGAAAACCTAGATATGCCTACTCAGGAGTAAGAACCATAGGGTTGAATGAGCAGCGGTGGCCTCGCTCACCTTCTCTGCGGGGTGTTGGGCTCTTCTCTCCCTCCCCCTTCACAGTTGAGCAGTTGAACAGAGAACCACCCAGTCCTCCTCCTTTGTCAGTGAGACCACCCTTCGACACACATGCCCCCGACAAAAAATGGGATGGTCCAATATCGCGCTAGGACAGCAATACACAGGAGTGAGGAGTGGCTTTATTGTGCAGGGAGGGGGGGGAAATAGACTTTCCCCGCTTCAAAATAAGATGGAAAAGGGAGGGAAGAGGTGAGATGAGCAGAGGACAGTGATGAAGTCATGTGAGTACCATGCTGCAAAAACACATACCAGGCATGGCGAAAGTGCGATAAATCGCTGCTGTGATGGAGCTCCTATGCCCAAATAAAAAAGATAACAATAAACTGGGTGAGTAATTCTTCCACGGCTTTCCTAGGCCAAATCTCAGAAGTATCTACATTAGCAACAGGCAACACATCCAGCGTAATGCTGGTGTCACACACCTAAGCTGCGGCACCATGGCCAACCCCACCAAGACAACCAGATGGAAATGGAAGGCAGAGCTATAGGTTCAACCTAGGTATAGCTAGAAAACTTGCTGCCTGGAACGCTGGAGAGCAGCTGCCAAACAGTGTTGTGTTGACAATACTGGGCTGGATGGACTACCTCAATATGAAGCTGCTTCCTGCGTTCTTAAGCTAAGGAAACCTGAATAAATTTGAGGAAGTCTGGGCAGGTTTCTGGAGCGGTACGCAGTTTAGATACTATTTGGACCATACCTGGATGGCAAGCCATTTGAGAGATTTTTTTTCCCATTTTTAAGGTAGGAGCAAAGTATATAAAATATGTTCAAAATATATGGCGGTGAGAGTTCTTTGCTTCTTTCCTCTCTTCTTTCCTTGTCTTGTAAGTATAAGGTTTATGTGAGGAAGGAGTGGATGGCAAAGAAAGCTTAATTTGGGGAGCAGGGAGAGAGAGAGAAGGTTTATAAGGTATCCGTAAGGTGGTATAATAACCCTTTAAACTTTCAATAAAACGTTAAAACCAAAAAAAGAATCTGAACACACAAGGGAGATTGGCAAATGCTCCCCCTCCCCACCCCGATGAAGTGAGAGCTGAAGGAGCCAGATGTACACCGTGGAAGATGCATTATATTCTTTTACTCCCTCTCCGCCTTGACCTGTATATGGTCTTTTCCCTAACTGCTGGGGAGGACCTAGAGAATCGTGCTGAGAATTCCCCTACAGTGATCAACGCTTTAAAATGTTTGCATTACAAATTCACTACAAACGCCATGTTACATTGCAACTTCGAAGGGTGCATGGCCGGATGTCGCAACGATACAGTCGTTCCATGTTGTGAACACTACAAAACCTGTGCTATAGTGCACCAGAAAAATGCTCATCAATGTGTGGATTCTCCCAGGGAAGAACTGTAACAGGTTTGCCTGACACTATTGTGGAGTCAGATGTAGTCCAAATCATTTTGTTGCCTGAGACAGAGAATTCAGATAGTGCCCCCATGGTGCTAAAAATATAATTATCAACTAAATGTTTGACCATTTGCTGCCCTTTAATGATACCTCAATATCTGCCAGCTGAGGTGGGTGCTTTATCCTGTCCAAGGAAAGGGCTGATCTTTCCTATGATAACCGGACAAGGGCTGTAACTCAGTGGGGCAGAGCACCCGTTTTGCATGCTAAAGGTCACAGGTTCAATCCTCGGCATCTCCAGGTAGGACTGGGGAGACTCTGGGGAGCTGCTGCAGACAATACCAAGCTAAATGGGTCAAGATACTGGCTTGGTTTAAGGCAGCTTCCCAGGTTCCCATAATTTGCATCCTTATTCCTATGTGGCGAACATGACTCTTGAGGGACTGGCCTATCTGGGCCATATGCTATGTGTGTTTCCGCTATCTAGGAGAATATGAAAATACAATCCCAAACAGTTTTACTGAGTCCAGTGGGTCTTCCCTATTAGGGTTGCAACCTTAAGCTGAGCATTTACCAAATATAGGAATATAGGACGCTGCTTTATCCTGAGTCAGACCATGGACCCATCTAGCCCAGCATTGTCAACACTGAGTTCTCCAGGATTTCAGGCAAGAGTTTTTCCAGCCCTACCAGCAGATGCCAGGAATTGAACCTGGGACTTTCTGCATGCAAAGCAGGTGCCCTACCACACAGCTAAAGCTTCTCCTAATGACATCCCTTTTTGCAACAAATAAAGAGAAGTCTTATAGAAACTTGCTGTCCAGCATTTCTTTTTCTTTCTTTTTGAAAGGACAGAACCCAAAGTAGTCTTCATTCTTGGGCAAACCAGAGAATAGTTGGCTTCAGTCTTCACATACTCTTGCAGCTAGGTTCACACAACACCCTAACCCACCCAGAGTGGATTGCTGAACCATAGGTAATAGTGTTGGCTGAAGTCAGCACATTTTCCGCAGGTTGCTCATTAACCATTCAGAATGGCTTGTTAGCCACCTTGAACAACCCAACAACAAGCCATGGGTTCTCATGGTGGCTTGTTCAAGAAACATAAACCACCCTTCATGGCTAACAAGCCACGCTGCAGAAAACGTGCTGCTTTCAAGACAACCCATTAACCCACCCTGAAGAACACATGCTGCAACCCATGATGGGTCAGCGTGTTTTGTGAACTCAGTGATAAAGTGCTAGGTCTAAATTGCCGCTTTGTGGCATATGCTGCCTTTTGAGCCATCTGTGCAGCCTACCATATCTCTGTGAAGTTACGACCTCTCTTTCAGAAACCCGGAGGAGCTCTGGAATCTTACTGGTTAGCTTTTCAATGTGGTCCTTGTAAGCAAAACAACAGCTTTCTTTCTAGCATCACTGAGTCCAGAAAAGTATTAAAATTCCAGACAGATAAATCATCTAGTAAGTATCTCTGGTTGTTGTTTTAAAAAATGAAAATAAAAAACCACAAACAAATTAAAAGGCAAAAGTTGAACAAGCAAATACCTTTTGAGGGTTTCTTATCTGCTCTCACAACATAGCCATATTAATTCGAGTCATGATTGTACAACAAAAATACACTGATTACAAGGCTATACTAGAATCAAATGAGGAAAGACTTTAACTCACAGGAAGGCTTCTAAATCTCTTTTTCAGTGCTCCAGAGATTCCAGTTTCACTGCAGAGGACAATTCAAGCCTTGGTCATACCTTTAAGGACTTTAAACAGCTTGATGCTTGTACTTTGCCACTGGGGCTTAGAGCAAATTTGTGTTTCAACGTTTTTAAACCCTGAGCTACAGTCTACAGAAAGGAGTTCGCGGAGTCTCAGATGGTGTAAAAAAGGTGTTGCAGGGTCGTTGCGAACCCTATACATCGAGGTTGTGCCTTTAAAGTCGATTATGAATTTAATTGAAAGTAGAGGGTGCAGAAAGGCAGGCCAGGAACAATGGGGGCGATTTATTTTGGAGCGAGTAAGGAGGCACACCATTGAATGTTGGGGGAGCTGCCAAGCTGATAAAATGGCACAGGACAAGCTGGAAAAACTGAGGAGTCAATCAGATGAAGGCTTTCTGCTGCAGATATAGGCACGTGAACAAGAGGTTTTGGTATATGTCTGTGTGCAACACCCTGCTTACAAAAGCGGAAAAAGTAATAGAAAAAGCATGGATGCATCAAATGTAGGGTGACCCTATGGAAAGCCAGACAGGGCTCCTGTATCTTTACCAGTTGTATTGAAAGGGGAATTTCAGCAGGTGTCATTTGTATGCAAGCAGCACCTGGTGATGTTGCTTCTTCATCACAACATTTAAAGCTGCAAGAGCCCTGCCCTCTTTTGTATCTGGTCACTCCTAATACAGCTCCTGCAGCTTTAACTGTTGTGATGAAGAGGGAATTGCACCAGGTGTTCCATGTATACAAATGACACCTGCTGAAATTCCCTTTTCTAGACAACTGTTAAAGATACAGGAGCCCTGTCCTCCTGTCCTCCCCCTGATAAGCCACACTGCTGGCCGGGGGACCTTCCGTTCAGTCTGTCAGCCATGTTTGCATCACAGGGTTCTTGTAAGGATACAGGCAGGGCAGGGAAAAGGTGGGACACAAAAGTCATACATTATCTATTTGTTTATTGCACTTGTGTTCTGCCTTTTCACCACAAAGAGAGCTCAAGGCAGCTAAGAAAAATAAAATATAAAATAAATTACAAACTCATTAATGTTGTTATTATTATTTAAATTTCTTAGACACTTTTAAAAAAATAGGACTCCAGGCCACTTACAACAGATTCAGGGGGGAACAGTGGGAGGCTCCTGTCACTATGCTCCCCAACCCCCAGGCTCTGCCATCTGAGCAGTGGAGGAAGGTGGCTCCAATGGCAGTGAATCTGCTCCAGGTTTTAGTCAGAACCAGTCAGAACTCTAAAGGAGCTATTCCACCGTGGGTAGCTCCTTTAGAGTTCAAACTGGTTCTGATTGAAACCCAGAGTGGATTCATTGGCCCACTTACATCTGAGTCAACAGCCTCCACTGCAGAGGACAGCCCTCTATTTGAAGAGCTGACCAGTCCAAGTCTGCTTTGGGGAAAAGAAGGAGGAGGAGGAGGACCACAAGAAGGAAGAGCGGGGACTGCAAAGTTGCCCATTTTGGGGGGTGATGCACAAGTGAGGAAGGTAAGAATGGGTAGAAGGACATTTCACCAGCCCTGCTGAAAGACTTGATATTTTTTTTTCCTCTTCCTTCCCCATTCCTTTTTCCTTGCGCGTTGTGACTTTTCAGATTGTGAACCTGTGGGCAGGGAAGGTCTTGTGTTACTGGTTATATGTAAGTTGCTCCGGGGGGGGGGGTCTTTTTGGCCAAGGAGCAGGATTAAAATACTTAAATAAATAAATAAATGAAGTGGCCATCTTATTCCTGGCCACAGCGTGGGGAAACCCTGCCGCTGTAGGGCTGCCTCTACAAGAGAGGTTTAAAGCTCTTTCAAGGCCTCTACAAGAACGGAGCGCAAATCGGGCGTAGAGGCGCGTTATCTCTCCGATCATGCGCATTATCGAATGCGCGTTAAATCGCGAGTTTTATTTTGCTCCGGCCATTAAAGCGCATTTTGCCTATGTGAACAAGCGCTTATGCACATTAACTACTTGAAAAGCGCATTTTGGTCATCCGTTAATGCGCTTTGCCGCCTCTCGCCACCTCTCGTGCAGAGGTATTAGGTGTAAATGCGCTTCAGCGATTATGCGCATAATCGCCTAACCAGGCGCAAAAGTGAATCCTTGTAGAGGGGAGGTAGTTTATGCCTGCCAGCCTAGCAATGTCTACCTGCTCCTTAGCAGTGCTCTGCCTTATCCTTCCCACCATGAGAAAACCATACAGCAGTATCCAAGGGCTGCCTTGATGGCGCTGCATTGTCTCCACATTCCCCCTAAACCCAATGGTTTCCCTCCTATGGAGTTGCTCTTGGTGATCCCCACGTCAAGGGGTTTCCCCTTGGTCATCTGGATACTGGAGCCACCCCACCCACGCTCTTCCTGGCTTCTGGTGACCAATCGCTGGTTGACTTCCACCAGGACCATCCCCGGGATCTGCCCCAGAGCCAAGTCAGACAGCAGAAGAGCCAGGATGACCTCACTCTCAATAAAAAAGTTGAGTAAGTCCCCAACTTTTTAACTGCGCAGCTTTGCAGAAAATCCCCATAGTGGCTGTGAATTTGTGGCGGTGTCATATAACTGAGCAGCGCTGATTCACACCCATGGCAGGGCTTAGAGTGCATATAGACAGCTTCCATGTGTAGAACGAACGGTGATTTGCTGGCAGCGTTTCAAGCCCCATCACAGTCCCAACATACAAAAAAAATGTAGTGATCTGCAAAGAACAAGCCAACTGGAATAGTGGCCTGCAATACAATGAGGTTTAAGAATTGCTGGCAGCAGCTTAACTGCTTTGTGTCTTGCAGCCTTAAGGAGAGGAAAGCCGCATAAAATGCAAGATGACCCAGTGCATTTCAACTGAAGTGATTCATTCAAATAGTTAACGCTGGACTCAATGGGGCAAAACCAGCTCAGATCTGAGTAATGGGGTTCAAGCAGCTTGCAAATTTCAGCCTAAATAACCTCCCAAGCAGGAGAATATATTTTTTTTAAAAAAGGAAAGGAGCCCTCAAGTTGCTACGATGCTATCTGTAGGAAATAAACCACCAAATATTTCTCTTTTGGCTGCTAACAGTATATGTTTCCTGATCCCTCAAAACGTTTCTTTCCAATGCATTAGCTCCTTGCTCTTTCTTCCTCTAAAGAAAGCGTTGCTTTGCAAAATGTTCAATGTGTTATCAGCTTTGGAAGAGAGTGGCAGGGAGGGGGAGGGCTCCTCCTGTAAACTGATGGGAGAGGAGCCCAATGGCTCTTAGGTTACCGTTCCGAAATCCCGCACTCCGTTCTGTTTGGGGCCTTTGTTCGCAGCAAATCATCCATTGAAAATCAAACCCTTCAGCTTATTATGTGTTCTGTGTCTGAGGTGACCAGAACTATTTCCTGCATCTGGCTTTGGGTGCTAATTACCTGCTCAAACACCTTGTAAATACCTCCGTATACCTGTCACCCAAGAGGAAGAAACTACCTTTTCAGGCCTACGCACTTATTACATGTTCCCCTTTCAACTTCCTAAAAGTTTGAGCTGTCTAAAGGCAGCATGTCCTGTTGTTTGGCAGCAAGGATTCTCTGCTGGCATTTCCCCCCCCCCCCTTCTGTCCCTCCCCCAACCCTGGAGGCTGCGGGGGGGGGGGCATCTCTTACCAGCTGTGGCTGGCCAAGCCCTGTCGCCAAAAGATGGGGGGGAGGGTGACCAGGGAAAGCCTTTCTCCCACGGAGGGACTTCATCCACTTCTTTTTGTTGCTGCTGGGGGTTTTCCTTCCCAGTATACAGTGCACATCTTATTATTTAAATCTTTTTTTTGTCTTGAGTTCTGCTCTGTTCCACAGCCTTGACACAGGAAATCGTGCCCTAAAGCTGCGAACCAACAAGAACACTAATGGGATGCAAGACCCGTGCAAAAAGAATATATATTTACTTAAAACCAACAACAACAAAAATAGATTTGAGATGGCCTCGCACCTGCTTAGTGTTGCCCTTTGATAGCCATTGCGACCCAAAAGATCTTTTGGTGAAGTGGACTGCAAACCCAAAGCCCAGTTTCTGAATTCAGCAGCTCATAGGGCAACTGGCTGTGAGAAAGGATCTAGATTTCCTTGGAGCTGTTTTGTTAAAAATTAAAAGTTGTTTTGCTTGTGGGAGGGGGGTGTTGAATTCAGATTGGGTGCAGTGGAAGGTTTTCACCCCATCCCCCACTCAATTTCCCCTCATTCAGATTTCTCTACCGCCCTCCAAAAAACTTGGGTAACTTTGATTTTTTTGTGTTGCTGGTTTTTTTAATTGGAGGAATGTCACAGCAGAACAGGATGTGAAAAAAAAATCTCCCCTAGCACTCAGTACACTGGACAGGGCAATAACCAAACGTGTTTGGAGGCAACATGAGACGGCCTTCTAGGTGGCTGCTCCCTTGGCTGTGGAACTCCCTGCCAAGGAAAGTTAGGTTCTCTTCCTCTCTCTGCTATCCTTCCGCCAGCAGGCAAAGACCACTTTGTTCAAACAGGCCCTGAGTATGTATGCAGACCAGTTGGGTTGGAGGCTGTTTTTTACTGTGTTGTTGTTTTTAATTGCGTTTAACGTATTTGTTTTATTGGTTTGATCCAGGTTTATTAGTGATCGCAAGCCGCCTCGAATGTTATTTTTGGTTGGAAGGCATGATACAAGTCAAATAAATAAATAACCATTCCATGCTTTGTTTTAACGCAATCTCACTGTATCATGAACTGTTTGGTCTTGATGTGTATTTGTGACTGTGTGTGCGTGACGTTGTGAGATTATAGAATATATGAAGATACCTTATTCCAGAGCAGCACAGTCTTTTCTGACTGCTTCAGAACTAACTCTGTGACAGACTAACTTAGGAAGCAGCTGGTCTCTCCTTCACTGGAGGATTCTAGCAGAGGCTAGACGGCCATCTGTCAGGGGTGAGTTACTTGCATCCTGTACTGCAGTTCCTACACTGAAGGGGACTAAATAACCTGCAAAGTCCCTTCAAACTCTATGATTCCATGTCTGCCAATGGCTCTCTGGGGTATTTATTAGTGGAGGTTGCTGGCTCCGATGTCAGTTGGGCAGAGAATCCACTCCAGGTTTTACCTTGGATAGCTCCTTTGGAGTTTTGACAGATTCTGGCTGAAACCCGGAGTGGATTCTTTGCCCTACTGACATCGGAGCCACCAGTCTCCATCACCCGGAGTTGAGATATCAGAAATTGAACCAGGGACTTTCTTTAGGCAAAGTAAGTGCTCCACTACATGGTTTAGGGACCTCCCCCATAATCCTCCCAAATTATGGGAACTGGAGTCCAACACCGTCAGGAGGGCCACAGGTCCTCTGCTCCAATCTAGACCAAACTTCAGCTACAGCCTAAATCCCCAGCAGACCTTTTCAGTACAGATTACTCCACCACATCCGGATTATAGTGTGACGCAGTTGTGCATCTGGAACATATCACAGGCGGAGAGGGGGTTTCCCCTTCATATCAAGTTGATTTAAATACTTCATTTATTAAATTTATATCCTGCCTTTCCGCTACAAATAGTGCTCAAGGCAGCTAACGGCAACAACATAAAAGATAAAATACAAAATCATAATTAAAACACAGCAGCCTCAAATACAAAAAAAATGCATAATTTTTTTTGGGGGGGGGGAGAGTAAACAGCAATCATTAGGTAAAAGTTACTCCAGCAAACAATGATTTAAAACAGTATTGCCAGTGGCAGGATATCAGCAATGAGGTGACTTCCAGAGTCCAATTTAGGGTGGGGACCGGACAGATGGTTCAAGTATGAATTTATGAACAATGATCAAACACAGCCTAACAGAGCAATCCTATGCATGTCTACTGAGACGTAAGTCCCACTGAGTTCAATGGGATTTACTCCTAGATAAGCGTGTACAGAATTTCAGCCTTAAATTCACCTCAGTTGTCATTGGATTGTAACCAAAGTGCCCAATGATAAATCTTGATTAAATCAAAGGGAATGAACCATCAGCGTTAAGTGTTCTTAGGTTATATCCATTTTAGCTGAAGATTTAAGCACATATTTCAGTATCTCCTACTGAAATCAACCAGTTGGAGCCTGATTTAGTCATACTTAAAGTAGACCTATTGAAATCAACAGGACTTAAGTATGATGAAATCTGGAACCAACAGTGGCTGGATTGTGTCCTGTTTTATTTGTTTAACAGTTTATAAGAGCATAGAATAAATAAACGGGCACAATCCAGCCAAAGTTAAGCCACTTTAAATCGATTGACTTCAATGGCAAGTATATATGCTTGAAGGTGCAATCCTATGCAGGTTTAATCAGAAGTAAGCCCCACTATATTCAATGGAGTTACTCCCAGATAATGATGCATAAGATTTTGCAGCCTGTATTTCTCCTATTTACATCAGTGGGAATTAAAATGCTCATATTTGGTTAATTTATTTATTTATCACATTTATATCCCCACCTTTTTCCCTCCAAGGAACCCAAGGTGGCGTACATAATCCTCCTCCTCTGCATTTTATCCTCACAACAACCCTGTGAGGTAAGTTGGGCTGAGAGTCTGTGACGGGCCCAAAATCATCCAGTGAACTTCCATGGCTGAGTGGGGACTAGAACCCGGATCGCCCGACTCGCAGTCCAACACTCTAGCCACTACACCACACTGGCTCTTGGCGTCTTATGAATTGTGGGATTGTGTTTTATGGTCTTCATAAATACAGGGTTGAAAATATGCGTGCCGCTGTTGTTTTGTTTACCCAGCACGTTTGGTGTTTCTGATTGATTTGGTTCCACTCCAGATTACTGCCATTGCTAACAAAGTTTAAGTTGGAGATGTCTCTAAGATATCTGAAACTTGAAGTGCATTTGTTGGTCTCTCCAAAAAATAAAAATAACTTTAAAAAGAATTTTCTAATTTTGGATACTACCATTTGAAAAGCTTTATGCGCAAGCATTTGATGTATTTCTGTACAGTCTGCAAAGTTAAAAGCAAAACGTTGACCTGGCTCTCTATACATGCTTTTCTACATTCTTTTACTCTAATTCAGCCCCTCTCTCTCTCTTTTCTAGTTTTGGGGTTCCTTCTTCTTTGCACATTCCTCTTTGCAAGTGGTATTCCGCTCTTCTGGAGTGCAGGGGGTGGGGCAGAGCGGGGGCCAAGCAGACTCCAGATCACAAGGCTTAACATTT
This sequence comes from Anniella stebbinsi, assembly GCA_029215795.1. Taxonomy (NCBI): domain Eukaryota; kingdom Metazoa; phylum Chordata; class Lepidosauria; order Squamata; family Anniellidae; genus Anniella; species Anniella stebbinsi. Next base: position 355,851,058 of record JARDYH010000002.1, on the reverse strand, counting down.
TGTGCAAAGTGAAACAATCCTCCTGCCGGCCACAGTAAATAAAATATCAGCGGTGGGATGATTTCCAAGCATGTAACAGGCTTTTTGTCTCCACCGCTTTCCCTGCACCTCAAGGGTTTCTGAGTTCTTTCTCCGCAGGTTCTCAGTGTTTTGCTTCTTGGCTACAAAGGCCCTGAGCTGCAGCCCCCACTTCGGAGAGTTTACCCCCAATCTTGCACATGCTGAGGGTTACTAACAGCAGACTCAAATGTTGCACTGGAGTCCAGGAGCACTGGCAATTTAGGAGCTCAGCACTCAAGGAGGGTTTTTCAGAGTGCATCAGTGAGGCTCATGCTGGAATTAAAAGCTGCCTTTTGTTGCCTTTTTAACTCTTCCATCACCAACGTGTGGTTTTTCTGGCGTCTCTGCACAGGCCTGCTCACCACATCCTTCATTTACCAATGATAGAAATAATGGAGCTACTATTCGCAATTTGAATTTAAGCATTCATGCCTTGCAATCAATGTACCAGCTTTAGAAAGTAGACATGCTCAACGTTGCAATTTCCCGACCCCACATTTTGTTTCGTTCTACACATTTGGTTTGGAGGGATTGTTCAATAACTTCACATAGTTTGTGAAAAAGAAAACTCTTAAGGGTAAAATCCTACGCATGCTTAGACAGAAAGAAGTTCTACACTTGTTGTAGAAGTTTATTTGTCTTTGTACAATCATAGACAAAGCTACTTCCAGTTCTATTCTTTGGGGTGTCTTGTTAAATTTTTCAGCTGTAGATCCATCCCACATTTGACTGATCAGCATTGGATTAGTCTGAGATTTTTTTGCTAGCATTACAAGAGGCAGAATTTCAGTGTTTGACTCCTTAGGATGTGCCCTGCAAGGGATCAAAATGTGAGAAAGAGTTAAAAGATAGAAGTTTTAAAGAAATATAATATTGTTACTTTATCAAAAACCAGATCATTGAAACCAGCTCATAACACGAACAAATGTCTTACACAAAATGAGTTTGCATTTTAAGGAATCAATGCACAGCAGTGGGTTTATGAAGTTTGAACTATGAAAGATCATTTCCATAGTGAGTTTATTTTAGAAGTCCTAATGTAGCACAGAGTCACCTTAACTTTTCAAAGACCCAGAGGCTGCAATCCTGCACCCACAGACCTGGGACGAAGCCCCATTGAACTGAGTAGGCAGATATAGCATTGCGCTGTAAAGTCTACACAATGTAAAGTCACAACAGCTGTTACTCAATTAAAGAAATATTAGTCTATGAAATAATATCAGTTTTGATCAACAACAACAATAATAATATGATGATGTAATAATAATTAATAATACTAGTTTTTATCAATAGTAATACTACCCATTTTGATCAATTCATTGTGATTGGATCTACATAAATTTGATTAATGAAACTGTTCTTATGAAGGATTGGCTGGCCAGCAGCACCCTGCATAGCCTGCTGGTGTCAGCACCCCACCTGCCTGGTGCTAATGGAGCTATCCTCTGTGTAGGCTGCTACCTTTAGTGGTGTAGTGGAGCCAAGGCTCACCGGGAAACAGTGCTGGCACTTTTTTTATTAGCAGGGACCCCGAGGTCATCTGCCACGCTACCACTCTGGCTTCCCTGTTCTCTCTCAGCATAGCTGGAATCCTCTCACGGTTGGGGAGAAATGGATTTTCTGAGCAACAATATAATTGTTCCCAGTTGAGATGCAAAGTGCTTTGGGGTGTCATGCTCTGGAATGGGAAATTAAGACACATCAGCTTTATGAAAAGCCTGCTCCTGGTGGAAATGGAACTGTTAGAATTGGTTTCTGGAAATGGATCAATGCAAGCTGCCTGCATTCTTGGGCTGCCTCTACAAAAGGCATTTAAAGCTCTTTCAAGGTGCATTAAAAAATTTACCTCTACAAGAACGGAGCGCAAATCAGGCGTAGAGGCGTGTTTTCTCTCCAATTATGCGCATTATCAAATGCATGTTAAATAGCGAGTTTTATTTTGCTCCGGCCGTTAAAGCGCATTTTGACTATGTGAACAAGCAATTCTCTGCATTAACTACTTGTAAAGCGCATTTGAAACAACTGGTAAGGTCACCCGTTGAGTGCTCAATTACCTCCTACATACAAGCATTTACGATAAAGCGCTTCAGCGAATATGCGCATAATCGGCTAACCAGGCGCAAAGCCAAATTCTTGTAGATGAGGCCTTGGACTCTCGTGATGAGTGCCTGCACTTCAAAATTGACCACTACAACACCACTGGCAACCTTTCACCTCCCTCTGGTAAGGGCAGGAGTCCCATGCTCCCACTCCCAGGAGCCTTTACACTCTTCCCCACCCACACCCCTGCTTACTGGCCACATCAGTGTGCATGAAGGCAAACACCATCTACATTAGTGAAATGATTATACATTATGCCCCGTTTCCTCTCCTTCCCACCCCCATTTCCCTTCCCTTACTCTGTTATCACCTCTGTGTTGAATTTTAGATTGTAAGCTCCTTGGAGCAGGGACCTGCCCTCCTTTTGTACACTATCAAGCATCGTGCATGCTGATGAAGCTATATATATATATTAACAACAAGAGCCACAATCCTGGAAGGCTCAGGAGCAGATGCAATGTTGAAATCAGGCAGAAACCATGATTGGCAGCAACATCCAGGAAAAAGCCAGGGAAGCTGAGGTGCTAGAATCCGTAGAGCAGCTATTCCATCATTCGGCGCAGAAGACTGAAGTTCTAGCTCTGAGGCTGAGCTTTATAGCATCTTCTACACTGTGATTGGCCCCTGGGATCAGCTGACTGGGATACTCAGGCATGTTGGTTCTGCAGGCTAGAGGGCTCGTGAAGTTCAGCGCTTAATCCCGCAGGAGTGCAGTAGGACAGAAAGCTAGTGGGGCAGGAAGTACAGCACTGGAACCTGACCATTAGGAGTTGTGGCTTGGGAGAAACCCCCACCCCATGACTTATACTGCCTGCCAATTAGAAGGTTTGGTTTTTTTTAGCTGATTAAACACACACACTTTAACAATTAATCAATTGGTAAATTGATGAGACTAATATAAATAGGCTTGCAAATGACTAAAACCTCACTATAGAGGCTTTTTTGAGGATAGTGGAATAAGTCTGAAGTAACTTACTTGTAGAAAACAAAAGTTCATTGTCAGAATGAAAATCTATCTTTACTCTTGTCTTCATTCTATATTCTGCTCACAGCCAAGTCAAGTAAAGTCAAATTTTATTTCCATTAAGTCAATGGCCACTGTAAGCTCACAGCCACGCCCAAGCTCAGATGGCTTGGCTTCTAAAGAAAAGGGCCCTTCAACCCTACCAATTTCTTTTCTCCCCAATTAATCAGCAATTCCTTTATTTGATTTATCTACTGGTTATATGGGTGGAAGCTTAAAATTCTTGTTGCCATTTTTAAAAATAAAATCCTTTAAAAAATGTGTTGTCACCCACATTGAACCATTGGGACAGGGTGAGATATTAATCCTATTATTATTATTATTATTATTATTTTATCCTGAGATATTAATCCTATTATTATTACCATTATCACAGCCTAGATCAAATCCTTTTAAAAATGTGGTCACCCATATTGAACCATTGGGACAGGATGAGATATTAATCCTATTATTATTATTATTTTATCCTGAGATATTATTATTATTATTATTATTACCATCTCATCCTGAGATGATTATTATTATTATTATTATTAGCACAGCCTAGCTGATTTACCCTCAAAGGCAATTGTTTGCAACTGTATTAGCAATTTGGCTATTTTAGTGCACTTTCTCTGGAAGGCCAACGGCCTGTCAGGAGTCATCCAGAGTGGTTGAGGTCCAGTATACTCCAGAGAACAGAGCTATTCTGTTGGCAACCTTGGATCAGCAGCTCTGGGCGCTCCACATCAGCCAGCCAGCCAAACAAACAAACAGCCTGATCATATGCCCAAATGCACATGATGGATGCAGATGCGAGGCCATGAAAGGACCCCTTTGCATTCAGAAACACCTGCAGGAATTCCAGAAGCACTGGAAATAATGCCTTCCACTCTAATGCATCTAAAAAATCCTGACATCCATGCGCACAAAGCAACCGATCCCAGGAGATGCTGGACGGCCCATTGAGGTCAGCTGGGTCCAGGCTTGGTTGTGACAGAACAACTCCTGGAATTCGTGCTATCCCATCCCTGTGGAGAAGGGCAGTGGGGGAGTTCTTCCTGTGACATTCCCACAATGCCTCACACCTGCTTGGAAACTGAATGAAAAGGATTCTTTGCTAAGCTCTCAAGCTAATCCTCCAACCGCTGCACTGGTGCAAACTATATTATAACATCAACACTACCCCCACAGAAAGAAAGGAACGAAAGAAGGAAGGAAGGAAGGGGGGGAAAGAAAGAAAAAAGCCATCCCTGTGTCTGGAAGGAAGGAAGGAAGGGAAGGGAAGGGAAGGAAGGGAAGGGAAGGGAAGAGGCCATCCCTGTGTCTGGAAGGATGGAACGAAATTGACCATCTCTGTGTCAGTTAACCAGGGGTTCCAACTAAAACCTCAGTGCAAGATTGAAAGACTCCAGCTGAAGATGAAGAAATGTAAAATTGACAAGGGAATTCTCCACACTTCCTTCTGGAGGAGTCCTCACTTTTTAAACTGACGTTGGCTGCTGATGTTAGAGCAACTACCTGGCCAGGAGGGCTGTCTTGGTCATGGCCAGCAAGCAATGTCGTGGGCCCAGTTGTTTCTTGTACGACCCCTTTCCCAGAGGGACGGCTCTTACCACTAGCCATCGAAACGCATTGTGCAGCAGCAGGCCGTCTTAGGGAAGAGGCAATAAAACTGGATGTCTCCCCTGGATGTGAAAATGACTGCCCTGCATTTACAAAATTATAACACCACATCAGGTTGCAATGTAGCTCTTCTTCCGGGTTCTTTTAAAGGAAAGGTGGCCCCTCATAATGGCGTCCCAAAAGCCCCTTTAGCACTAGCCCAGATCAACCGTATCCCAACGCCTCCAATCCCAGGTCTTGTCTGTCCTCTGCCACGTTTATTTTGCATGCACCTGCCTCTTTCACCAACAGAGCACATGCCTGACTGTGTAGGGGTTAAAACGATGACATTAATAATCATCATCATCCACCCCGCTTCCCAAATGCAATCCCTTTTGATCTCAGCTGCTCCCAAATATGTCACCCTGCCATCAGCCGAAAACACGTGCATTCACAAGGCTGCCTTTGCCCGCTCAGCGTCCGCACGACGCTTTGTTTACGGATCGCCTCCAGAGAGAAGGCCGCGCGAAGAAGAGCCATTCTGCCCTCGACTCCAGCAGGTCAGAGAGATTCAGGGCTCCCCCCCCCCCCCCACTATCCGCCCCCTTTGAAACTTTCTGATGTCCCCGAGCGGTGCTTTTCTTTCTCTATTCAGCTTGTGCCTACATTTTGGGATCCTAACAAAGCTGTCCCCTGGACCTCGGATCTTCGAGGAGCAGAACGGGGCTGGGACGCCGTGCCAGACATTGTGGTCCCTTCCAGAAAGGAGGCCGGGGAGCAGAGCTGCCCAGCAGAGCGAATTCGAAACTTTTGGCTCCGAAAGAATGGGCCGGCTTGTTTGTCCCGGCTCTGCCTGCAGCTGCTTCCCCCCCCCCCCCGTCCCTTCCCTTCCTCTCTCCCCTGCCCCCCATTTGGGGTGGCTTATTACACACAGGCTCGGGATGAATGGGAGCCGCTGTTTTACTGTACACCCCACTTGCAGGGCTTCTCCCCGGGCCCACCGCAGATCTGACTCATCAGCAGCGGGGCCCCGCCTCGTCATTCTTCCTAGAAACCGGAGGATAAAAAGGGGGTTTGTTGGAGGTTGGCTGGCAGTTCTGCCTGCCGGGAGTTCTCCGCCTGCAGGGCCTGCTGATGCCATGGCGCGCTGCTCGGCTCTCTGGCCTAATAAGGCAACAGAAACAAAGATTGTTCCCTTGTGGGAGAAGGCGAATGGGCCCAAGTTCGCGGGGGGGGGGGGGGGAGGGAGGGGGAGAGAAAGGGGGAGGGGAGGCAGCAGGGCAGCCGTCCAAGTGGGATTAAGGCGGCGAGTGCAACTTTACGAGGGCCGGCTGGGTGGCGGAGACTCCCGGCAGTCGAAGGAGCCAGTTCAAACATAATTTATGACATGTCACTCATAGTTAAAGGCGGCTGTCGTTAAGAGTTAATTGTTGCATTGTTTGCAGCGTCTACTGATAAGAATTCCATAAGCTGCTTACATGTTATCATAACTCATGGGTAGCCGGAGGGAGGGAGATGCGGCAGAGGGAAAATGAAAGTGATTACTCATGGGAGGGGGAGGCTACTGCGGCATCATTGCCCCAGGTGTGACTCAGGGGCACCTGAGGTCAAGCTCCCGTCCTCATTGTGCAGGCCTCTGATTTAGTCCAGCACCGTCAGCATCCATTCCACCACCACCACCACCTGTGTACCCTAGGAAATAATAGCGACTTCTTCCTTGAGAAATGTAGTGTGCAAAGACTATACTTGCACAGCAATGGGTATTATGCACAGAATTTAGCATCCTAACAACCTGAGCTTTCATCCATTTACAGGCACACACGCACACATGTTTCATTTTTATACCCTCAAGGGTACATAGGTAGGCTTGAAAGTACGTGGTTATTTCTTTATTTACTTACTTCATGGATATCCTGCCCAATAGCTGAAACTCTGTGGTGGCTCACAGCAATTCAAACCATAAAACGCCATACGATAAACTCTTAGGAAGATGCCTTATACTGGGTCAGTCCCTCGGTCTACCTACCCCAGAACTGTTAATATTGACTGGCAGCAATATTTCAGGCAGGGTTTTTTTTTCCAGCCCTCCCTGGAGATGCCGGGGATCAAACCTGGAACCTTCTGCATCAAAACAGGTACTCTACTGCTGAGCTTTGGCCCCTCCCTTGACTGTTATAGTGGTCGTGGTATTATTATTTTATTATATTTTTTTTATTATCGTTCCCAGTTTTATCCCTTCGTATCCCTGCAGAGCTCAGGGCAATATATGTCATTCCTTCCATTTTAGCCTCACGACAACCCTGTGAGGTAGGTTAGGCTGAGAGATGACAACGCAGCCCAAGGTCATCCAGTTGATGAAGGGTTGAGGAGGGATTGAAGGTCAAGATTTCTGTCCATCACTTTTTGAATCACACTGCCTTCTTTGGTTAGTGTAGTCTCGGAAGATGAGTCAGAAAACATGGACCGGATTTCCTGTGAGGAGTGGGTGGGGCGTCAGTGCTTCAAAGCCAACTTTGCCATTTCCTATGTCTAATAAAAACGGGGGGGGGGGGGAGGCAAAATAAGTAAACATGCTAATGCACTTATTTTACATCTTGCTGTTACTTTGCACACAAGTGGCATAGTGTGGATTAGCTTGAGATAGAATTTTGGCTCATGCACACCCATAAACCCATACGATTTTGTTGTACTGTTGAGTACCAAAGAGTGCTAGGCGTTTTGACACAGCAGAATGTTTGCACTCAGACCTGGCCATAGCTGGTGGTTTCACAGGAGCACAAACATGAACATTTTTAAAATAATAATTATAATGTGGAACTTTGTATTGGCAGCAGAGTTAGATATCCTGAGAATGTCTGTTTTCGTTAAAAAGGGGGAGAAGTTTCTAGCCCCTATAGCAGTGAAAATAAGCTTGAATAGATGTGGTACTCACTAGATCATGAAATCTCAGAAATTGGGTGAGGCGCAGCACCATTTGCAATACTGGGGGAAGAGAGGAAGGAGTACCCTGCCTTCTTCCTTCCTCCTCCTCATGACTGAAGCAGAGTAAAGTATATAAAATAAGCAGATTTGTCTGCAAATTTGCATGATATACACAGCTTACAGAACTCAGGTTTTCTTGGGAGTAGATTCTGGGTTACTTTGATGCAGAATTTTTAAAAGCACATAATAGATGCACATCCTTGGCAAGAGTGTGCATATATCAATATAATAAGGGAGAGCCAAATGTCCCATAGCAGGGGGCTGGACTCAATGGCCTTACAGTCCCCTTCCAACTCTACTATTCTAAGATTCTATGCCCTGGTTGTTCTGACACTTGATTGCTGACAAGGCTTCTCCAATGCGCCCAGTTTCAGAATGCCGCAGCATGTTTGCTCATGGCCTTGCACCGCCGTGATCATATTACGGGCCACCATGGTTGCCTGTAAAGAAGGGGATTGCTTTAAGCCTGCGCCATTCCTTTTTAAAGCTCTTAATGGAGTAGGCCTTGGAGACCTTAAAGACCTCGCCCATCCGACCTAGGCTTAAAGAGATCTAGGCCAAGACATTATCTACTGTTTCAAAGACCCACCATTCCTCAGTCTACGGGGGCGCATACCTCATCATGCAGGGCTCCCCCTTCACAATTTCATCCCTTATTTTCCACCGCCCTCTATTTTCATGGCTCTGGCGCACGCCGAGTACACTTTGCAGCGGGAAGATGGCTTTGGCTACAATGAAATGCTCTGTGAGCTCATCCACCAGATGACATGTTGACTGAATATTGGGGGAGAAGGTTGAGTTCGAATCCCTACATGGCCACGGAGCTTTTGGGCCTTTGGTAAGTTGTCGGTCCTACTTTCTTGCCTGTTCAGATGAAATAACCGTGCCCTACCACACAAGATGGCTTTAAGAAATAACAACATAGATCAATGAAATATTTTAGGCAAGGAAGGTACTACATCAGCCTTTCCCAATCTGGTGCCCTCCTGATGTGTTGGATTACAATTCCCATAATTCCCAGACACACACACACAAAAAACACCAGCAACCCTCTGTTTAGTATAGAGTTAAAGAATACGCCAGAGATACAAAACTAACTGATTTCTATCAACAAAAGCCAGCACAGTAGCCTAAATGCTATGCCGTAACATAAGGTTATAGAGATAACAGAGCCCTTTATAACTAGCCCCATTAATCACTCATTTATTGGGTGCCACACTTAAATTTCATGGGTGATGAAATTAAATCTACTGCTTTTCTCTCTTAATTTTGTAAACTGCCTTGGGAGGATAGTTTATCCTGAAGGGCAATTTTAAAATCCATTAAAAATAATATAATAAAAAGGTTTCAATTCCCTTGACTGCCTCACATGCCATTGCAAAATGAAGCCGCTATATCAGCCACCTTGAATGCCATTTTTCTTGAGAGAAAGGTGGGGTACAAATCAAATCAATAAATAAATACTGAAAAAAGGAATGACTTTATTTTGTGTTTTCTTGCTTCGGGGGTCATTTTAACAATCCTTGCCATACACTTTCATCCAATGGATGTAAAGTTCCTGGCCTCAATTTACCTTTTCCACATCTGCTGAGGAACCCCCTGCACACCTAACTGCATTGCAAAGGATTCTGGGTAGCATGGCCACTTGGGAAAGTCCCAACAGTATGATGCCTATTTGCATAAATTTGCATATTCTGATTTAAATGTGTAGATGTGAATTTGGGGAAAAGGCAGGATTGGGTGACTCACCACATGAATTGAACCATTTCGTCAATACCCCAGAGGTTTTCACTGCATACATTTGCAGTGCTATAGAGAGACATCATGTGCAGGGCCAGCATTTGGGGTTGATATTGTTGGGCAGGACCCATGTCCTCTTGGCCTTGCTGCTCCTTCTACTGCTGTTCTCTCCTGTTCTCGCCTACCATGCATCAAAGACAAGGAGCAGGGAGGGCACCCTTGCGCTCATGTCCTACTTGTGGATTTCCAGTCGACAGCTGTCAGCCGCTGTGTGAACAGAGTGCTGGACTAGATGGACCCTTGGCGTGATCCAGCATTGCTCTTCTTATGTTCTTAAGCAGCATCTTCCACTTGCCTTGCACTCTCCCTTTGAGAAATTGTGTGGATCGGGCCTAGAGAGAGAGAGGGCAAATCAATGGCTAGAGGTGGCAGCGGCGAGGAGGAGGTGCGGCCACTCGGAGCGAGAGCTCACTGAGAGCACCTTGTCCCAACCCCACCTCAAAGACACCTGGTGCCAACACAGATCATTTGAACCAAATGATGAGCTGCAGTGCACAAACAATGCACCGCAGGGAAACAGCCACCACGTAAAGTGATCTACAGCAGTCTGTATGAGGTGGCCACATCCGCCCCCCCCCCCCCAATCATCTCCAGACCCAACCGTGTTCATGCAGAGCTTTTCAGCAGGGTGGGGGTGGGGTGGAAGGGAGAGGGGTCAAAGGACTGGAGTAGGGGAAGAATCTACATGTGGAGGCTCTTATACCTCTTGCCCAGTCGGTGACCTGTTGTGCTGGGATCCTACCATAAGCAACTTGCTTCCTGGAGGCTGGGAGATGCAAGAGGCCATCAGTGCACACAATCTGGCATTACTGAAACCAGAATTAGGCCAAAGGGGCCTTCCGCAAGCGTTCTCCAAGGGACAGAAGAAGGTGCAAGTGGAAGGAGCAGAGAAATGCCATCGGGTTCCTTCCCTCCTCCAATAGCTGAGGGATGAGGCTGTCACTTTAACGGTCTTTCCACTGGAACGGTCTTTGTTGCCAAAGAGACCTTGCTCAGCCTTTTCGGGGGGGGGGGACTGAATTGCCACAAGCACCAGGGAAAGACTCACTTGTCTTTTGTAACACAGTATGCAGTGCTGAGCGGATAAATCTGCATTTTTTTTCTCCTCTCACAACAGCATTCCCCCCCCGCCCCCCACTCCGAATGTTTGTGTGGAAAACACGACCATGAGGCAGATGAGCAATAGAGCACATAGACCTCCTCTGCAACTGGTGGCAGCTTTAGAAAAACTGTGCGTTTGCAAAATGGGACGGCTTACATAATTGGAAGCAACAGGAGCGGACAGGGGTTGCTGAACAGCAAAATTGCTAGCTGGCAACACTGGCTTCTCTTATGAGACCAATCCTGAGCTGCTAGAGCCAGTCAGAGCTTTGCAATTGACCCTGAAAACAAAAGCGAGAGCAAGGAAATTTATCTGCTGTGCTGATGAGAACTATTTGCTCTTCTGGAAACATTATGTAGTGCACCTGTTCTCTGTGCGTGACACTCTGTGGCTGGAGCTATGTAGGGTAACTTGGAGGTTACCAGAGCATGGACAACTGAAGCCAGGTTATCCCTGTCCAGATAGGGACGTAGCTGGGCCACCAACCGAAGTTGGTAGAAGGCACTCCATGCCACTGAGGCCACCTGCGCCTCAAGTGACAGAGATGGTTCTACGAGAACCCCCAAGCTACGAACCCGCTCCTTCAAGGGGAGTGCAACCCCATCCAGAACAGGTTGAACACTCTCCATCCGGTAAGCGGAACCACCCACTAACAGCGTCTCAGTCTTGTCTGGATTGAGTTTCAGTTTATTAGCCCTCATCCAGTCCATTGTCGCAGCCAGGCACTGGTTCAGCACATCCACAGCCTCACCTGATGAAGATGAAAAGGAGAAATAGAGCCGCGTGTCATCAGCGTACTGATGACAACGCACTCCAAAACTCCGGATGACTGCACTCAACAGTTTCATGTAGATGTTAAACAGCATGGGGGACAAAACTGACCCCTGCGGAACCCCATACTGGAGAATCCACAGGGCCGAGCAATGTTCCCCAAGCACCACCTTCTGGAGCCGACCCCCCAAGTAGGAGCGGAACCACTGCAATGCAGTGCCTCCCACTCCCAACTCAGCCAGTCGTCCCAGAAGAATACCATGGTCAATGGTATCGAAAGCCACTGAGAGATCAAGGAGAATCAACAGAGTCACACTCCCCCTGTCTTTCTCCCGACATAGGTCATCATACAGGGCAACCAAGGCTGTTTCCGTACCAAAACCAGGCCTGAAACCTGACTGAAATGGATGCAGATAATCAGTCTCATCCAAGATAGAAAGTCTTAGAAATGGACCGGAACCTATCTTTTTGGACATATCATCAGACTCTTCAGCCCTTGCTGTAGTTCAACACTTAAAAGTGAAAAGATCAGCCTCTGTGGTCCCCTGATGACCACATTCAGCTGCAAGTATCCCCAAAGCAGCTCTCAAACTTTACCTGAACAACAAAAGGAGGATTGGTTGAATTGTGTTCCTGCGGATGCTGCCTTCTTTATCACAGCTGGTTCTAACACAACACCTGAAACTGCTCAAATTCACATATTCACATCCAGAACTTCGTGCCCTTTGCCCTGAAAAATGGCTTGACAATTCTGTATCAAACTAATCCAACACCACTAAGTTGAACATATGAATCTGCCATATACTGAGTCAGACCATGGACCCACCAGTCTAGAACGCTGCCTGGAGGTGGCTTTTCAGGTCTTTCCCAACCCTACTCCCTGAGATCCTTTAGCTGAGCCTTCCCCCAACCTGATGCACCAGCTGGGAATGATGGGAGTTACAGTTGAGCACATCTGGAGCTTATCAGGTTGGGGAAGGCTGCTTTTGCTGATGATGCCAAGGACAGATGATGCCCCCTTCCCCAAATGCTGTGAACAGTCTGATAAACCATGCGCAAGATGAATAAACTAAGATTAATGTCTTTTTCCACCCTATGAAAGAGGGCTCTTTCCATTCATTTCAATGGAGCCTTTGCGAGGAAGACTTCCCAGCTCTGTGGGTCAGTTCTGTCTCCCACACATAACAGTACCACAAATTCTGTTCCCTGAAGAGTCCTCCTCATTTTGATTTAATAAAATTAATTAATAACCAATTCATAGACACCTTTTAAAAAATTCAAAGTGACTTACAACAGAATTTAGGCTATAAAATTTTAAATGGCTACAAGAATTATCCCTTAACCTCCTCATCTAACAACTTCATGGTAAGACTGCCATTACGTGCAAGGACAACGTGAGTAATGGTTGCAAAATTGGAGTCTATCGTGAGCAATAAAACTGAACAATGAATCCACTTGCTAAGTAATCCAAAGTTGCTCTAATTTGTGAGTAGATTCCCATATCAGTCAAAACACATACATAAAACTACCTATGAATATTTGTTATCTTGTGTTGGTTATAGTTCTTTCACATGTTAGAACCTTGTTCAATCCAAAGGAATCAAATATGTGCTTAAGTATTTATTTTACAAAGCAGAAGTGCTGGTTAGACCTGCACACCTTCATTCCAGAATCTCTTTTTTTTTTCTGCATGCCATGTAATTTCCTTGTCTTAATTTTTTTTAAAAGCACCTGTTTTGTTTGGGCACAATCCAACCAAAGTTAAGCAATTGACAGTCCCAGGAAAATCAATGGGATGTAAATGTGCTTAACTTTGGATGGACAATGCACTTCATTTAAAAACAAAACAAAAACAAAATCCTGAAAGGTTGCACATATTCAAACGCTACTCCTTTGATTAAAGAACTTTTTTTAAAACAAACACCAAACCCATTGTGGCAGGAAAGAAGCATATACATTTTAATTACATACGTTGTGCGCATATATATATATATATATATATAATCACACACTTTCAGTAATTCTAAGAAGATATCTAGAGTTAGAAGGGAAATGTGGAAATGCCTTATGTTTTGAATCTAGGAATTTTTGTTTACCTATCTGATATTTGCATATAAAGAGAAAACCATTCTAGTTTAGGACAAATGAAAAACTGACTTGCTATACTGAAATCAGAATGCGTTTAACATTAAAAGCAAGATCTGAAGACGTGGACGGATGCAGAACTCTGCAAAGGTTTACCAAATACAAACAATGAATGCTAACCAGAAACTATCTGCTAACAAGGATTCTCCCCCCCCTCTCCCCCCCTCTTGCAATGGTTTTTTAATATGCTTTTAATGACCTGCCCTCCTCATACCTACTTCCTTGCTTCCCAAACTGTTTGTACTGTCCCCAATAACACTCAGTGGAAAGCTGTCATTCCTGCCTAAATCCTTCCTTAGGTTGGATGTGATGCCGACGTTAGACAGGGTCAAGAGGTCACCATCGATTTTGGAGGCCACCTGGAGAGTCCAGGCCGTGAACTGACTCAAAAAATTTATATCAGAGCTGGAATGGCCCACCTCCCAGGGTTCGGCCTTGACGAACACTTTGCCGGCAGGATGGGGCCTGCCTGCCCCAGCTCGGAAAGAGGCCAGAGTTGTTGACCCTGTTAACTGACCTCTTCAAACTTCTGGAGAATTTTTCTGGCAGTTACCACGGCGACTGGGCACTCCAAGCTTAGCCTTCTTACTGAAAAATGGTGGTGGGGGGGGGGGGGGTTAGAGAATTAAGAAGGAAAATGTTTTTTAAAAACCTACCTTGTAGAGAGGTGCCTATCAACAATCAAATATGTACAAAAATAATAATTGTTTGTTTTTTCTATTGCCTGCTCCAGCAGTAAGTTCAAATTCTAACATCGAGGAGGTAATTAATATACAAAGTTTGAAATTCCCATTAAAAGTGAGGATTGCTATGCAGAACAAGTGACGTTGCCTCTTCCACATCAGCTGTTTCAAGATCTTCTGGGCAGAAGAAAAACATGTGATGTTCAGATTGCCTTTTGTTAACCATAGCCAAATCTGTAAATGAATTCCAGCCAATAAATGTACCATGACCACCAACACCTCCCCAAAAACCAGGGGGTCAAAACTTTCTTGGCTTCTCATTTTTCAAATTAATTGTTTGCCATAAATGTGGTTGACTCTTAGTTATATGTGAAGCCAAAGAAAGAGAAACAGTAGAGCTGCCGAACTGATGCTACAAATCCTTAGATGTAGGCAAAGCCCAAAAGTAAGTTTGTGTGAGTAAGTGTGCGCCCGTGTGTGTGTGTGTGTTCCCCCCAAAAAACCTGGAAATCTCTCCCCACCCACCCCCGGGACATGAAGAGCAACGCCAAGCGTTTATTCAGAAATAAGCCTCATTAAGTTCAGTGGGATTTACTCCACAGTAAGTGGGTTGGATCCAGATTTAGTTATCTTTGGAGTAGACCCATTGAAATCAATGGGACTGAAGTTAGTCGTAACTAACATATCCCATTGCTTTCAATGGGTCTAAGGATGACTAAACTTAGATCCAACCCAGCGCATTTAGAACGGCAGCCTTACGTCTCCTCGCAGAACTACGGTTCACAGAATTCCTTGGTGTCATGGAATTAAAGAGGGTTGAAACCTGTTTGAATTATTTTTGTAGATCCATACATAGTGCAGAACTTCAGATTTCTCCCCCACTGCAATCCTTCAATCCTTTATCTATGAATTAAGACTGTACTACAAAATCACCCTCGCATGACAATATATGATGTAACCAGCAATGTTTTGGTGAAAGAGTGAACAATAGGAATAATAGAGTGTACTGGAATAACTTACACAGAAACCAACCAATTAGCTAATTATATTTAAATCAAGAAAATGAGTTTCAAGAGGCTAACATGAATAGTAAGACTCAAAAAAGAATATACAGCAGGATAATAATGGTAGAGGCATTTTGTTATAAGAAGACAACAAACACTAACCAAAATTATGAAAAATAGCCTGCATATTGGCAAGTTTAGGGTGTTTACCACTGCAAGAGTCATTTTAAAGGGGTCCCTTACTCGAGACATGTCCTGAGGTCCCTTTTCCACATTAACTTTGGGCCAATCCCCACGGTCAAATGGCCATGTTGAGACTGTGAGCTGAGTGGATCACTGCAGAATTCAGAATGTTCCCAGTTCAGTTTGCATTTCAAAACGTGTTTTCCATTTCAGGGAAAAGCAGCCTTAACTGTCCTCTGTGTGGCCCATTCCATCCGCAGAATAAAGGGAAGCAGGGCTATTCTGCTAAAAGGCCAGCTGCCTTTGGCCCTTTCTCAATTGTCACCTACCAGCAGTGATTCCATCAGGCTACTAAACAGCTGTCCGTCATACCGAGTGTACCTAAGAACTGATGCCTGAGTTTGTGTTTTTTCCACCTCCCTTTTTCCTTTTGTATTATATCTTTCACATTGTAAGCCAACGGGCAGGGACTTAGGCTAACACATTTCTTATGCCATAAGATTTCATGGATCACATCATGAGATGAATGGTATATGTGGGCTTTTGCATGGTAGGTACCAGCTGAAGCAACTGCATAGCACCTCATCACACACAGCATTGGAGGCAGTATGCCTCTGAATAACAGTGGGCAGAGAGCATGAGCAGGAGGGCTATTGGTAGGGTGACCCAATGGAAAGGAGGACAGCGCTCCTGCATCTTTAACGGTTGCATAGAAAAGGGAATTTCAGCAGGTGTCATTTGTATGCATGCAGCACCTGGTGGAATTCCCTCTTCATCACAACAGTTAAAGCTGTAGGACCCGTGCCCTCTTTTGTATCTGGTCAAGATGGCAGGGCTCCTGCAGCTTTACCTGTTGTGATGAAGAGGGAATTTCACCAGGTGCTGCATGCCTACAAATGACACCTGCTGAAATTCCCTTTTCTAGACAACTGTTAAAGATACAGGGAGCCCTCTCCTCCTTTCCATAGGGTCACCCTACTATTGCACGCATGTCCTGCTTGTGGGCGTCTCAGAATGCTGGACTAGAGAGGCCTTTGTCCTGATCAAGCAGGGCTCTTCTTAGCTTCACATTCTCAACGTGCCAGTATGGTTCCTGAAATGGCTTTTGAAAACAGAAATACAAGCCTGCAGCTGCAACTGGAGGCGAGGGAGGATGGAGCTTTCCTAATCCCCTTCAACCCAAGTCTTCAACTTCTCAGTGCTAAACACACCAAACCAGACACACACACACACACGGAAACAACCCTTTCTATTCATCCTGCCAGTCAAGGTAAGTTAGATGGACCATTAATCTGACAGTAGAAAGCAACTCCTTATAATTTATAGAGAAATTGCCTAAACTAAATGTTCACATCAGTCCATGTTGAACTTGAGGTCCCTGTAACAGAGCTAATCCTCTTCTTGTCCATCTGTCCCTCTCTCTCTCTCTCTCTCTCTCTCCCCCCCTGTGTGTATGTGTGTGTGCATCATTTGGTATAGCGATCTTTGAATGCATCAGCTCACTAGGTTCTCTGAGTGATCGGATAGGACAGTAAAGCTTTTCTTTTGACATTTCCCTGTCACATTCTTGCTGAACAGCTCGGTCCATCCCAGAGCTTGCCCTTCCTGATGAACTCACGCTGTGGGCTGGTGACTCGTACGAAAACCATGGTGCCAGCTCATTCCCAGCTGATGCTGTAAAACGCTGATTCTCCTGCCCACAGCCAGGCACCCCCGTGGCAACATGACAAAAAGGGCCTTGAGGCTGGCAGAACTGTCGAATCCTATGACCGGAAATGAGATCCCTTCTCGCTGAAAAGCAGAAAAGACTGACGCGGTGGCATTTCATCAAGGAAGCGTTTCCTGAGTCACAAGCTTCACGTGGAGCTCATTCCCTGGATGCTGGTAGCCAGAGGTCTGACCGGGGTTGGCTTGGTCCTGTATCAACAATAGTTTTGCAATAGAGAGAGTTTGCAGAAATGCAGATTTCCCCATCTCTACAACACTGTATCATGACAAGCTACACCTGCCAACATGCACATTTCTATGCAGCTATTGAGTGTTCAGAAGGGCTGATCTCTCCACTGTACCTGGTCACCTCTACATCCAAATTCATGCTATGCTCAGGACAGGGAGCTAAGGCTACTGCTGCCCTGTCCCCATTGACCCCACATTTCTCTGCTGCCTGACTCTGTTGCTGTTGCTGCTGTTTCAGTTTGCTTAAGTTGTCATTTTCTGCCTTTGCTGTGAGATCCATACTCCCATCTCTTCCTCAAAGCTTCCAATCCAGCTTTTAAAATCAGTTCCTTAGAGGAAGCCTCTCTTCTGCCACCAAACTTAGGAATCAAGCAGAAGCCAGGCAGCTGGGGATTACATGGCTCTTAACTAAGGGGTGGGGAGGGCGACCATATGGAAAGGAGGACGTGGCTCCTGTATCTTTAACAGTTGTCTAGAAAAGGGAATTTCAGCAGGTGTCATTTGTATGCATGCAGCACCTGGTGAAATTCCCTCTCCATCACAACTATTAAAGATACAGGAGCCTTGTCCTCCTTTCCATATGGTCACCCTATGTTGAGGGGAACAGGCCTGAGTAGGTGGCTCAGGAAGGGCCATCTTCACTCACCTGGGCCAAGTCTATACAATGCTACTTTGCCTTCTGATCCCCCCAGAATCCCTCAGCATCGCTGATGCCAAGAAACAGTGATAGAGTTACACGGGTGAGTACAGGCTACACAGCCCAATCGCAGCACTGGTTACAAAACAATTCCATCCTTGCCAATTTCAGGCTGGAGTGGTCTTAAGAAGGAAAGAACTGTACTAAACTTTCCCACCCCCTCGAAACAGACCACGGTTGCTCTCTGAACAGAACTCACAGTGAGGCAGCTCTCTTAAAATTAAAATTTAAACATGTATTTTTTTTACAAAGGGATGGAGGAGGAAAAGCAGAGTCACTTCCTGCCACAGAGATGTTGATATGCATAGGGGCTATGCACACTTTCCCAACCCAAACTGAATCCACCAATGATAGATGAGGAAACAACGTGGTGACATCAGAGCAACTGAAAAAGTCGCAGTAAAACGACACCTTGAAAAAGTGCAGTTTCTGGGGGGAAACTTCAATGTGGCTGCGGGCTGACATCTGTGTCACATAAACAATGCAACACCATTGTGCAGCCACAACAGGGCATATAGGGCATATAGACAAGCCCCCGCTTTCATTGGGGAAGGGGAGATGCCCCCAAGTGCTTTCTTTTTATCACAGCCTGGACCACCAGCATTTATTGCAGAGCTGAGGAACCTCAGACCCAGGGGCCAGATCAGACCTTCTAGGATCCAAATCTAGTCCTCTGGATTTTCCCAGATGGTCAATGCCCTTTTCCTGGCCACATCCCTTTCCCACACTCACCAATCATTTGGTGTTTTCCCGGCTTTGGTGCAGGTTTTCCATCCATTCTGAAAGGTTGAACTGCCTCTCCTAAGGCTTAGTTACTGGCAGGAAGAGCTTTAAGCTACAATATGGTGGCTTGTTTGGCTCCACCCTTTTTGCCTTTTGCCCTACCCACCACTGGAATGGGCACCTTGAGAACTTCTCCGGAATTGAATTCAGCACTCAGGCTGAAAGAGGCTTCCCATTCCTGCTTTTTTACCTCCATTTACAGAAAGAATTCAAGAAGGTACCAGTTGTAAACCTTCTGTTTTTACTTTGCTCATGCCTGTTATCGCAATATCTGCTCCCTCGTTGGTAAAACCCAGCCCCATTCCCCACTCCATTCTCTCCTGTGTAGGGTGACCATATGGAAAGGAGGACAGGGCTCCCGTATCTTTAACAGTTGTCTAGAAAAGGGAATTTCAGCAGGTGTCATTTATATGGATGCAGCACCTGGTGAAATTCCCTCTTCATCACAACAGTTAAAACTGCAGGCGCTATACTAGAGTGACCAGATACAAAAGAGGGCAGGGCTCCTGCAGCTTTAACTGTTGTGATGAAGAGGGAATTTCACCAGGTACCGCATGCATCCATTTCACCTGCTGAAATTCCCATTTCAATACAACTGTTACAGATACAGGAGCCCTATCCTCCTTTCCATATGGTCACCCTACTCCTGTCTCAATTCCTCTTCCCACAGGCTGGATGTTTACAGTTCAGCCACCAACCTAAAAAGATACACATTATTCCAGGTAAGAAAATGAACAAAGGATGTTTGTGCAAAGCCCTGCCTGGCATTGTCCACATCTCACTTGTTCATTTTTTTCCTGTATTCACTAGCATGCTTCTCCGCAAATGGGATGCTCAGGCCCCTGGAGGGTTCTACACTAAGGCAGACATATTCAATTGATAACAACAACAACAACAACAACAACAACAACAACAACAACAGCAGCAGCAGCAGCAGCAGCATTAACCCTGGGTGGTTTTAGGCAAGTCCTTATAACCAAAGCTTTACACCTCTAACGTGAGAACTATACATACCTCACATGATAATGCACTTTGTACTTCAGAAGTGGAAATAGTCCATAGGGCCCTCTCTGAGCATGCGGCATGGATGGCCTATTTAATCCAAGCATGGTCATGGCCACACAGCACTGGGAATCACATCCACGGTCATCCTGTAAACAGAAGACATTGGCTGAATTCGGACAACACATTAGTCAATGGTGTGTTGAGTAGCCAACTCACAGTTGGTTATTTTGTGGGTACTCCCCACACAACATATTCCTACACAACTGTGGGTGGTTGGGGCTGGCGTTGAGTGGACTAATAGTCAACCCAGCATTTGACTGACACAGCCCCTGCCCCTCTCCCCACCCTCCCTCCTCCCTCAGTCCTCCCAGTTCTATCCCAGCAGCCTCTGTAAGTTGCACCAGTTGTAGCAGAGTGGCAGCCGCCGCTTTGGTCGCTCTTGCCGCCTGCCTCTATGGGCTTGTGTTTTAACCCACTCACCACACACCATTAACACACTCACCCCTCTGCACAACACTTTAAACAACTGGCTTCGAGCTAAACAACTTGCAAGCCAGTTGTTTCTCTCAGTTGCTTATTTGGGTGGAATAGCATACCGTCAGTAGTTTGTGAGCGGCGTGTTACCCTCCACACAACACAATAAGCAACACAACTGACGATTGTTTCCCCCCCACACCAGTTGCTTAATGTGTTGTCCGAATTCAGCCATTGTTTCCAAAATGAATTTCAGACTCTCTCACTTTCCTCTTGTGTGAGTGAGTGGGACGATGAAGTAAGTGAACATGATTAGAAGGACAGAAATAAGTCAATCAATCAACCTTTATTTACAGTCAATAGACCAAAGGTATAACATATAAAATATTTAAACCAATTAAAAACCAATAACAGCATCTGAGTTGGACAGTAGACCCAGCAAGAATAAATTGGGATATGTCTGGAGACACCTCAGTCTCCTCTGTAGGGATTTGCCCAAAGACTACATCTAGGGAGGCACCAGATATGGGTAAGGTGCAATGCTTGAACTATAGAGAGCAGAGAAACCCACAAATCATCTTTTATGAAGGCCACCATAACTACTGTTTTTTCGAAGGATATGGGAAGCCATGAGTTGGCTGAAATTGGGATGAGTTGGGTGGAGTTTATAGGTTTCATTAACACTTCCACCACCATTACCACCATCTTTCCACCCGTAATTCAAACATTGATGAGGTGGCTCTCCCTTGCCCAGTCTTGGCCACCTTTTACATACTGACCCAAATCAGTGGTAATACAGTGGGACTATAATGCTCCCAAGGGGGAAGGAAGAGCTGAGTACTCAAATTCACTGTGCCCTGGCATCTCAGCCTCCTTGCTGGCAGCTGAGCCATGCCCATCTCTCAGAGAAGGAGGTAATCACAAGCCAGAAGCACACCTACAGAGCCATCTCCAGGTAGGCAGGGATTTTCTATCATCACTTATCCATCAGACAAGCCTGCTGAAGATGGAATGGTGCCTGTGGCATGATTGATTGATTGACTGATTGATTGATTAAATGGATATGCCACCTTTCCAGGCCACACTTTCCCAAGGCAACTTACAAGCATAATTAAAACAATATAAAACATATTTTAAAATATGTATAAAACAATCCAAGTACAAAACTAAAAACAGCAGCATTTTAAAAGCCCAGTACAACAATTTTATTTAAAAAAATACAGACTGAAACAAAAAAAAGTGTTTAAGGTCTGTTTAAAAGATAACAAAGTTGGAGCTATATATACTTCCTTCAGGAGACCATAAGATAGAACAGAACTCCCCCAGACCATCTCCTGGATCTGTCCCTCCATGAAGGACCAGAGCCATCATAGCACCATGCCTCCAAATCCTATTCTGGAGAGATAGCCTGGAAGGATACCATGGTCTCTGGTACAGAATATCACTGGGAGGTCTAGGAGGACCAGCCATGTAAGTCTTCCATCAGAGTGACCAAGGCCATTTCCTTCCCAAAACCAGATTGGAAACCAGATTGGAACAGAACCAAATAATCAGTGTCATCCAAACCTACCTGGAGTTGAGACACCATCACCGCTTCAGCACCTTGCTCAATTAGACATTGAGCGAAAGTTGTCTGAAACAGTATGTTGTCATGCTTCTTCATTCACATGGACTTGTAACCTGTATGTATACATATGTAATGACCAAAATGGGTCTAAGGGGGCCTTTAACCAAAGGTGTGGTGTGCACACAGGGGATTTATGCATTATGGTCTTACTAAAATAGAGAGTACCTCTGTCTAAATTGGGGACGTTAGTTCAAACAATAATCAAAGTCCAAAAACATACTTTTTCTGATTTGGTCTTAAACACACACATGTACATTTGAAACAGAAGGAAAAATAGCTTGGTTAGTATAAGCACACTCCCAAGCACATGGACCAGAATACTATCCTAATGTGCCCTGCTAGAAAAGGTAGGGAACATGAGAACAGCCTTGCTGGATCAGACCAAGGGTCCATGTAGTCCAGCATTCTGTTCACACAGTGGCCAACCGGCTGTCATCCAACAACCCACAAGCAGGACACTCAACACCATTCCTGGCCACATTTCTGACAGTGCCTTCAGGAACAAAAGTGGATTTTTCAGTCAAGGTATCAGGGTAATGCCAATTAAATCCATTGCACACAATACACGTCAGGCAGACAGCATGTCTGAAGCGCCTCTGTAACAAGTAGGGTCCAAGCCAGATTTCTTTGAGAAAGGCCAAGATGGTAGAGACCTAAAAGAGGCAATGACAATCTCTGAGATCCAAACTATCAACCCAGCAGGAAGGGCAAGGATCTAGAAAGTACATGGTAATCCTCGACCCTCATCCCCATACTGCACAAGCTGAAAGTGGTCCATAACAGATGCTCTCCTTGCTGCATCCATCTTTGACTCTCTATAAGTATAGTATCCAAGATGGTCTGGGTGAGAACAGTTTTATCTGCAAAATGTAAAGTACATTGGTCACAGAAGGCCTCTGAAGGGTCTACCAGTTGACTCTCTGGGCCTCCATGAAGGCCTTTCTGCACTCCAAATAGCTCCACTGGCTGACATGGTGTAGAATACAATGGGAGCGGAGAAGTGAGCACTCTTTGCCACCACAGGATAGGCTCTAGCCTGTGTTGGATTGTGTCCACAATTAATCTTCTGCCATTTCCTTCCATTGCCCTCAGCAACTCAAAATACCAAGGAGCCAGCAGGGCTCTACAGTTTGGTCAAGGATGTTTCAGAATGATCATTAGTCCATGCGATCTCCTCGGTCCAGGCAGAGACAAGCACCTCAGCAGGACTATAGCCAAATCTATTATGAAGTCCCTGGAGACATCAATAAATTGTATGTATCCATAAGCCTGCAGGCTTCCAGCTAAATGATCATTACCTGCTAGACACATCCTTACTTCAGTAGAGCTTACTTTAAATTCAGAGACAGCAATTAAAAGATAATCTTAAGTAAAACCTAATACTCCTCCCATTTCACAGGTGGACTTCAAGGAAAGTAAAATTCTTTCCTCAGCAAACATCTATTCTTTACTTAATTGCTCATTAGCTTCAGGCACACAAACAACACAAAAAAAGAAAGACAATCTCAAATCCAAATATCCCCAATATTCAAGAGACAATTAAGATAATAAAAATTCACAGTCAAGATACCAACCAAGCATTGCTCAGGTTGCATCACTACAGTTCTGGGATCACTTGAGAGACAGTGTTAGAGGAACCTTTCGGGTTGGTTGTATCCCTAGTCCAATAGTTATATCAGGAACTGTCATCTGCAAATCTAAAAAGAATGGTACAGAGCTTCGGTGCATTTCACATACATTATCTTAGTAATTTCAGTGGAGCTGTGAATCCATCCTAGGTTTTAGTCAAAATCAGCCAGAACACTAAAGGAGCTATTCAAGGTGCTGAACCCATTTGGGGATACAGTTCAGCACTTTGGATAGCTCTTTTAGTGTTCTGGCTGGTTCTGGCTAAAACCCAGAATGGATTCATAGCCCTAAAGAAATCAGAGCCACTAGCCTCCACTGGTAATATGTACAATAGCCCTGTAATGCAGGTTGTTGTTATTGTTATTATTATTATTATCATCACCACCATCATCATCATCATTCAGACATTACAGATGGGGTGTGGGACTGGTAGTGGGTTGCCTAAGACCAGCCAATGAGTATATGTTCATGTCTCAAAGGTCTCAAAATTACTCTTATTTTTATTGGTTTATTTCATTTTTAAATTTCTATCCTGCAGTGCTCAGCCCAAACAAGGGACATGACTACCAACCTTTTATTCACTGGGAGAGAACATTAAATTAAATCCCCTGAAGGAGACCTTTTCTTGCTCAACACACACTAGGAATCAATCATCATCTATATATGATCTTCATGGCTTGCGGCTTGTTCCTTGCATATTGGTGAAACTCCTTTGCCATCTTTTCAACACTATGTGTGAATATTTCCATTGGTGCCTTGATGTGAACACAAGTCAAGGTAGTCAAAGGATTCATGGTTCAGCATCACAGCATCTACTGAAGGAAAACACATATACCATGATTTTGTGAATTGGACCCCCTCTGATCTGGATTCCATGGGTTATTTTGCTGGGCTTTAGTATGTAGGTGTGAGCATAAATGTGAAGATGCCTGAATTGTTGGTCCCTTCTGTGATTCTACCAGTGCAATCCTATATCTCAGAAGTAAGCCCCATTGAGTTCAATGGGGGTTTCTTCCAGGTGTGTGGATTTAGTATTGCACTGTAAAGCATGGATCCTCAGGAGATGGTAGCAGCTTCTCCTTGTAATGGTGTGGAGTTATTATCATGTTTTTTCATCTCAATATCCTCCCTGTAACTAAAAGCAACAATAATATTTTTGCCCTCGTAAACAGCGTGCTTTTTTGTTTTTATTGGCACATTGTCGTAAAGATGCCTCCAATTGATTTCCACCCCACCCCCCCTCCTCTTGCTAATCAGCCTGGAGAACACTCTCAACTGTAATTAAAGCCAACATTACAGGCCTCTTGGTGCGCTCACTTGTCTCTTAGTTTACAGGGCTAGGAAATACAGTGCATCAAATGGCAGAGTGTACAAGATAGGCTCCCTGCCAGCTCTCAGAGCCATTATGGGAGCTTGCCTTTCGTGTGCGCACAACAAGCGAGCATCATCTTCGCCAAGTGCATAACTTCAAGAGAAATGGAAACAAGTCTTGGAGAAGGAGAGGCAAAAAGAGGCCCTGCGTTGTGGGGAGGAGGCGCAGCAGGTGGCCTCCATTCGTTTGGACATCATGAGGCTGTGAGATGATCTTCTGGGGGTTCTCATTAACTTCAGTTGGGCTTCTCTAGAGGAAGTGCTTTGACTGTTGTAAGCTTCAAGGTAGAAATGCATCCCATGGGAATCAAAAGGATTCACTTCCAAGTGACATGTTTAGGATCATGGTGCTGCTCTACGTATCAACCGGCAGGGCCGCCCAAGACATTTTGCTGCCCGAAGCACCTCCCACCCATGTCAAGGTGCATAGTATCCAAAGCTAGCCAAGTTGGTCCCCACTTTCTCTACATTCAGGAAGTGCATAGGCATGTGCGGCACATTTCATTTGGGTGTGCATCCAGGGATATTCTTTTTTTAAAAAGAAGAATATTTATTGATTACTAGTCATAAAGGACATTTTTTTATTCATTTATTTATTAAACACTGTAGACACTGATGCCCTACTCCACATTCGGCTTGCCTGACCATAGGAGGGCCGTTGCAGATGGGGGGCGGGAAATGAGGAGAGGTCTTTGTGGTGACACTGGCCTTTTCATTCCTGCTGCCAGGAGCAACGATGCTCTCTCGGATGCAGTGGTTCTTCAGCACAGTGGTGGAGCAGCCGGAGGGCAGCCAGAGGGCCATTCCTGCTGTATCTGGATCCCCCTCTGGATCCCTGCTCAATGCCCCCCTCAATTCAGCACTTATTGCTTGAGACTTTAGGGTGTGCCTGGGCACACCTGGCACACCCGTTGCGCACACCTATGAGGAAGGGGGGTCATTTGGCTTTTAAAGTTGTTATGGTTTTAGATGTTGATTTTAATATGTTACTATGTGTGGATTTGTTCACCCCTCTTTTTTCTGAATTGTTGTATCCCTGTCCACTGAATCACCCTCACCACATAGCATGTTGATTTGAAAATGTGTGTATCTACTCACCCATTTCATGCATCTGATAGAGAGATATCATAATAAGGTGTTCGAGGATAAGTATTATGAGAAGGTCTTGGCTTCCTGGCTCACTGATGGGATTAAGCAGGAAACAATCCCTGGGTGGGTGGGGGAGGAGATAGCATGTGACAAAGAATTTGGGCACCCTATTACTGTCCCACCCCCATTCCCCAAATAGAATGCACTGCCTGAGCTAATCCTGTGCAGTGCTCAGATGAGTGATGTCCCAAAGCTGCAGGAGAAATGCCCTTTCCATTTTTTTTGTTTTGAACTCCAGACAAGCAGATTTTAATAGAAAACCTACGTGCCTGGTATATTTTGGTTTGTTCCCTTCATTCATGCCTGTCAATTCCTTACATCAATTAAAGGTCCCAGATGTTTAAATGTATAAGTTATTGTTCTTGAGTCAATGCTTTATGAGCTTTGTAGTCAAGGCCTGCATGAACGCAGCCTAAGGCTGTAATTTTATGCCCACTTACCTGTAAGTAAGCCCCACTAGGCTCACTGGGACTTACTTCTCAGTAGAAACATATATGATTGCGCTGTAAGTCTATCTTCACTCAGCAATATATCTCAATGAGCATGCTTCAACCAAAGTTAAGCACTTCTATTTCCCCATGAGAGAGCAATGAACACTTGCTTAATTCTCGCATGGAAATCAGTGGGCCCTAAAAATACTTCACTTTGACCGGATTGTGCCCACACTGGTTTCAATAGACATTCTTCCCATGCAATTAGGCTCAGAACTGCAGCCCTACTTCCATGCAAACTCATTCCACACTAGTTCACATCACATCTTTAATTTTGTTATTTATTATTATTATTATTATTATTATTATTATTCTCAAAGCTGTGTAAACTTTATCTACACCCTTGTGCACATAAGCTTTACTCTAGATTTCATATGATATGGTGGGATTTGGCCAGATTTTATTAGGAGAATCAGTCTAGCCCATTCTGACTTCTCTCTCATTGAAATCAATGGGACAAAACATGCTTAACTTTGGCTTTTAGGATCATGCCCTAATAGATGATTATATAACATGATATAGATTTATACTGAATGTAGATATGAAGAGATACATTTCATACTAGCAGCCCTACAGGATCATCCCAACTCTCAGAGATTCATTTAAACTGCAACTCTGTTTACACTGATTAGGGAGTAACGTCCATTGGACACAATAAAGCACATTCTTCCAGTTATATCCGAATCTCACAGGGAAATATTTTGGGAAACTGTGTCAGTCCAGGGAGATTCAACAGCATAGGGCAAATTATTGGCAATGAACTAAGCTCTGATAGAGTGGTGAGGATCCACAATAGAGTTACACCAAATTTACTTAATTGTACCTGACTGGTCCAACAGCCCAATTCACAACCCAAGTTTCAGTTAAGCATTTGGATTTTCAAGCAGTTTAGTCCCATTTTATGACTAAATTGGTTTAAAAACAAAGGAGTTCAGCTTATGTGCTTTATGAATTGCGGGGAGGGGGGATTTGTTTAAATCCAATGTTCAGCCCAATCCTATGCATGCTTATTGCTTGTTCTGCATTCAATGGGCCTTGTTCCCAGGGATCTTTAGATAGAACTGCAGCTGTGTAGACTGTTTAAAGATACAACTGTATTGGTATCTATTTGGAAATACATTCTTCTGAATTGTGGAGTTTACATTGCAAGTAAATTTGTATAAGTTCAGACTGTACATACCTACAGACTGGGCTGTTAGAATAGTGGATACTGTTTCTTAATAGCCCCAAATTGTTTTTCTATGGAACTTGTACGTCTGCCATGAAATCATAAAATTAAAATGTGATTAAATTCCTTCCCTGCCTTGTAAATTTCATCCTACCACTGAAACTAACCAGTTGAGAACCACAGGTAAATTATAAAAGGTGGATAAGTTTGGCATGTGGGGAAGTTAGAATGATAATACTGACAATAATAAAACATAGTAAGAATCATAAAACGTTCCAAGAGCAATTACGATTTTTGAAGTGGAGGCAATTTTCTTAAGGTATTTTGCAAAAGGAACTTTTCTGAAAGCTTGGGGGCGACTGGGGTGTTGAGTCACAGGGTAGGGAAGGTTCCCCCAGTTTTTCCCTTCTCGTGGGGCTAGTTAACCTTCCCCCCTTTTGAAAATGCAACAAATTCCGCTGCGCAGAGCAGGAATCGCGTTTCTCAAGCTCGGTTTTCTCCGACGCAAGGGCCGAGCGCAGGGGCCAGGCGGCGGCCTTGGGCCCTGCCCTCGGCTATGGGTTGCAGCGCGAGGACCAACGAAGGCTTCTGAACTTCCTCGCCTCCCCTCTTTCTCTTCGTCCTCCCTCCCCTTCGTCTCACCCTCTCCTGCCCTCCCGGGTGGGGGTGGGTGAGGGAGAGCAGGCCAGTCCCTATTTGCGCCCCCCTCCACTCAATCCTCAGAGCTGCCCTAATCCGAAAACTCAAGTGCCCGTAAGTAAAACTTCAAGGACGGGGGATGGGGAAAGAAAAGTGATTGAAACTGACAAATACAGGGTGACAAATAATCAATAACAACCCAGTTCGACAGCCTTCATTGTTTTCAGGCACTAACAGCAAATAATGAAACCTCGACTGGAAAGGAGACTGCAGGGAGGGGAGGGGAGGGGAGGGGAGGGGAGGGGAGGGGTGGGCCCCCTCTTGGAAACCTTCTGCGGGGAAGTCCCCGGCTCCAGCAGCCGGATTAATGGCCTCACCTCGTACACAGATCTGGTCTTCTCATCAACCTTAATTAAATTCATTTAAACATACAGAGAGAGAGAGAGAGAGAGAGAGAGAGAGAGAGAGAGAGAGAGAGAGAGCTTCGGATGCTGGGGCTTTTCCTTCATCGCGGAGAAAAGCGCGCCCGGGGGCGCGGGGGGGGGGGCTGTAGGCTTCCTCTGGGCGACTACTCGCTTTTTAATTGGAGTAGGTCACTCAACCTACCCCCCCACCCCCCCAAAAAAATCATTGTTGACTAACGATGAAGTTATTTATAACATCCAGTGTATGTCACCTTGTAGCAAATGGACGGGGGGGGGGGGGGGCAATGTCGATATCACTTCTTTTTTTAAAAAAATCCAAGTTCTCCTGCGCAAGCTCCATTGAAAAGTTACCATGTCCCACCTAGGCATGATTGGTTTGATTTGTGTCTTATGGTAAACACCCCGCTTTTCAGCCACGATTGGCTCCCAAAAAGACTTGCAATTAAGATCCGCAGCGGTACAATATCCTGAAGCCCCCTGGCATTTGAGGTTGCAGTAATCCGGATCCCAGGCTCTCCCCTCTAGTGGGGAGGGGGGCAAAAAGTGCCATAAACGAAATCGGGGGCTGGTAAAGATGGCAAGCGACAGAAACAACTTTAAACTATGTAAAAGCAACAGAGACCTATGGTACCTTAAAGGCTAACACGTGAATTCTGGCATAGGCCTTCGTGGATTGTAGCCCACTTCATCAGATGCATGGTTATGGGGTTTTCAGATTTAGATGCCCAGGACACATTTCTTGGAGGTAAGTTTCAATGAGATTGCTTCTGAGTAGCATACAGTAAACGCTACACAAGGCTACCATCCTTCCTAAAACATCTTACTAAGAAGCAATTTCTATTGAAGTTAAAAAGACCTGCTTCCGAAGGCTTAAGGAACCTATTTTGTGATTCCTTGAATATACATTGGGACATGAATGAGGCATAAAAATGTGAGTGCGCATCCCCACGTCTATTGTAAGCAAAAACACCTGTAGCTAGTACAACGGAGATCAGACACCCGTGATTTCATATCCGATGTTTTTCCAGGTAGACTGGAAGATAAAGGCGGTATTATACACCCATCACCGGATTGACACCCCATTTCTAAACCCTAAACGTTAGAAGCAAAACGCACTGATAACAATGAAGTTTGCTTAGAAGGAATGTGAATCTGAATTTAAGGCGACGGCAAGCCTATGCACATGACCCTGGGAGTAAGCCCAGGGCATATAGTAGCACTGACTTCCAAGTAAACATGCATAAGATAGGATCGTCCTCTCACTCGCTCTTCCTCCTCCTCCTTCCTCTCTCTTCCTCACACACAACTGGGTAGGGCTGCAGATAAATGGGACACCACAACCCGACGCGCAAATCCTCCGCTATATTGATTTGGGAATAACCCCCACCAATTCAACTGGATCCTACACACAATTGAGGGAGGTATCGCTGATGTTCCTGGGACTTACTTCCAAGTGAGTATTCTGTTGCAAAAGCGGCCAACCCCCCCCCCCCCCAAATATTTCGGCTTCCTAGGCTGGGAGACTATTATGGATCCTTTATGTATTTAACGTGCTTATTATTGTGAGCGTCTGTCTACCCCCATCCTTCCTGCAGTCCTGAGACTACCCTCTCGGTCTCATTCAACTTCGGTTGGTCCTGAGCAAGGTTTTGTCCGCCTGATCAGGGCCCAAAAGTCAAGGTCTTTTGATTTGCTTTTTTTGCCTAATAGTCCGACGCGGCACCCTTTACTTTTTGCAGATCCGGCCGAAGGGTAGCCGCCAAGGCCCTCCTCCCGAAATCCGAGGCCGGGCCCAGTTGTGTGAATCACATCACTCGCCATCTACTGCCCTTTCAGGACACCCAACCTCGGCAGCCTTGGGCCAACGCTGCAGTCTGCCTAATGGTAGGGTCGGCCTTTGCCCTTTTGCAACTCGTTTCCAGCGTATCTCTATTTTTCGTTTGCTCGATCCTGTCTGCCAAGCCATGTTCCGTTTATCTCAAAAGAAAGAGGAATGAAGAACTGCCTGGCTCGATCAGACCACAGATCCGCGTGTCTCCACCAGGCGCCTGAGAAGATGGACAGCACATCAGCGCCCATTTTGTCACTCTGTCTGCCCGGCTACATGTGTGGAGACACAGACGGGACACGTTTCCCCATCAGCTTCCCTAAAGAAAACATACGGGAAGGGGGGGGGGGGGGTCTTAAGCACTGGCTCCTAAAGCAAGTTCCAGAAGAAGCGCTAAGGGCGCGATCCTATGCATAGTTAGACAGAAAAAAGTGGGGGGGGGGGCTTACAACTTGCTGGGGCATGCTGGGAGTTGTAGTGCTTTTTTTCTTTCTGAACACGCCTAGGGTTGTGTTCTAAACTGCTGGTTTTGGATTTGAATGTTTCAGGAAGGTCAGCAAGCGGAGCTGCCAGCCTGCTCTGGACTCAGAAGAGGGCCTGAGAAAGGACGAAGCCCCCTTGGAGCAGTGGAAGCTGGTGACTCCGATTTCGATGGGGCTATGAATCCACCCTGAGTTTTGGTCAGAACCAGCCAGTACCTCGAGTAACTCCTTTAGAGTTCTGACTAAAACCCAGGATGGAATCACAGCCCTACCGAGATTGGAACCACCAGCTTCCACTGCCATGGGGATCACCGAGGCCTGCGCAGCTGTCCTCAGACTAGCGCATTATTGGCGCTGCCCAGGTCCATTCACCACACTGGGAGTTCTCCCATTGACACCTATGGAACCGGGTTGTGCCTAAAGGGCTGCGACCCTCCACACACCCCACACGCCAGCCAGTGCTGAAACGCGCTTAAAGCCCGGCACTTTGCTCTTCCTCGCCTTTGCTCCCGATCCAGCGGAAGTGCCCTTGGCCTTGGAGGGCGCCTGAGCGCCTCGATCTCTCTCTTCCAGGCGCGGGCCTGGCGGGAAGCGGGCCAGGCCGCCGGCTCCTCTGGAGTGTCTCTCCGAATTAAAGGCCGAGCGATCAGCTCCCAGAGGCCTGCAGGAAGTTGGGCCGCTTCTCCGGGCTGCGCCCTCGTCGAAAGCCAGCTTCTGGAGCGGCCTTGGACCTTCGCAGCCGCGTCGATGAAGCGCCCTGGCACATAATCGATAGCGAGGAGGGAGCTGTCACGGGTCCGGACGGCGCTTCAGACGCCAGCGGTAACGCGATTTGGCACCTCCGCGTCTGCGGATGGGCCGCCTGGGCGTCGGGGGCTGCGAGAAGAAGAGACGAGAGGAGAGATGTGGGGCGGGGGGAGGCTGGTGGCTCCGGTATCAGTGGGGGCGGTGAATCCGCTCCCGGTTTTTAGTCAGAACCAGTCAGAACTCTCAAGGACCTCTCCAAGGTGCAGAGTTCTGACTGAAACCTGGAGCAGATTCGCCACCCCACTGACATCGGAGCCGCCAGCCTCCACGGGGGGTGGGGGTGGGGAAAGTCGGAAGGGCTCCTTCTGAACCTTCTCTTTGCGACCCCCCCCCCCTTTCTCCTTTCCTCAAGCGCCCATGTTCTTGGGAAACAGGGAGGGGGAGCGCTGATCCACTACCGCCCACCGTTTCCAATTGTCATTCAACGGCCTGTTCTCCGGTCCATCTCCAAAGTCCTGGAGCCGCAACGCGCGTCAAAGGCTGAAGGGCTTGTTGCGCCGCTTGGAAAGCCACGGAGATGTCACGAAATTCCGGCGGGCAGAGTGCGCGGCTTTAAAACACATGCAAATCCCGCTCCCCCTCCTTGGAAGTAGATGACACTGATTTCAGTGGGACCACCTTCCAAGTAAGGCTATATCATCCTAAGATTGTTACTAGAAACGCAGCAAGGGCACTGACTCCTCAGTAAAGAGGCTTATATGGCGGACCGTTTAAGGACTGAAGACCAAGGAGATGGTCAAGGTAGAACCTTAGGGCAGAGGTGCAGGGCCCCACTCTGCTCAGTGGGGGCGGGGAGGGCCTACGCAGCAGGGCTGGCTTATGGAGTAAGTGAAATCAGAGACATGGCCATTTCATTGACCTCACTGCACTACTGGAAACAGTAGTTGTTCTACACCTCGAGCCTGGAATGATAGGCCCCCACATTGGGTTGTATCCCATGTTAATCCCATGTTAATTAATAGGGCTGAAGTTAGACTAACATTGGATACAATCCCTTGATTCTATTCAACCAGCTTCCAAAGAACGGATGTACTTGGAACCTCTGCTTAGGTTATGGTAAAAAGGGCCCAACTATTTCTTTGATCACTCACTGGCTACCTGGAGAATACTCGACTAATAATAATAATAATAATCCGCTCTTTCCACCTAGTATAGGAATGCAGAAAGAAACAGTTACAAAGAGGCAGATATTCCAAAATTTAGTCTTTACTCACTAGGATGAAACTACAGTAGTGGGGAAGCTGCACCTGTTGAATTTCTTCCTGTCATTCATATGAGATCCGCGAGAGAGTGGTGCAATTTTACAAGTCCACGTTCTTACAAAACTTAGTCCCCCACACAGAAGAGTCAGGCGAGCGGGATGGCGGCCGACCCACCATGGAGCTAAATTTGGATTGAAATCAGTGGGGTTTAAACCGAGTCCCTAAAAGAGAGGAAATTTGCAACGCCCAATCTACATACTCCGGAATCAGTCCCACCGAGATCAAACTCCCAGTAGCCTGAAGGATAGGAAGTCTGGGTTGTCTTTGGGTTTGAGCTATTTGGCTGTTAGGTTATTTGTCAACTTCCCCAGCCGCGTAAGTTTTTCATCAACTTTGCTTTGAATAGGAAGCCAGCAATCGGGTGTTCGTGTATGAGGCTTAGCTAGGGGATGTTTCAGCCTTGGTGTAAGGTTGCTCGCCTTTGAAACCGTGATCCGGTTAGCTTGTGGAAAGGGATCTAGGTTAATTCATAGTTAATGCGCAGTGTTCAGCGGGCACCTGGTTGTTGTTATCTGAATATTTAAAAGCACCCGTGTTCGATGATAAATTTATGAAAAGTGAAGTGAACCCTGGGCTCGGCGAAGAATGCTGCTTGAGAAGCCGAGTTCCTGATTGGTGGAGGAAAGGACTTCTAGCAGTGGATTGGCTAATAGCACTGCCGGGAGTTAGAACTGTTGGTTAATTTCATTGTCTGGACGTCCCTTGTGTCCACGAGCTCCTATTTGCGAACCGTAGCAGAAGGCGATGGCCTCCTAAAGAGAGGGGGGAGCAGTCGTGGGAGTACATTACACCAGTGGTTCAGAGTCTGCATTGGATGGATCTCCGGTGTCCACCGAGCAAACGCCAGGTGCTGCGATCGCCCTTAAAGGCTATGGCCAAAAATATTTGCTTTTAGCATATCCCTGCGTTTGGCCTCTCTCGATTCCAGCCAGTTCCTTCTTAAGGATACCCGCTGTGGGTTACATTAGGACATAAGGAGGCTGTAGATCGGGGTGTCGTGCTCTCTGCTGGAGACTCTCCAAAGCCAGAGCCTGGGAGGGTTCTCACATTCACGTGCATACGACCAATATCACCCAGTGCCACAACACTGACTGATTCGCAGCAGATCACTTCCATGTTAAAGCATTGGGTTTTGAAGTTCTATGTGGTGTTTGATCTGTGACGGTCTTTTCACATATGCTGGCCATCAGTTGATGTCACAGTCCCAGTGCGGATTTACCCTCACTTGCCACCAGTGGTAAACCTTTTGTGTATGCGGTTATTATTCCGCCGGTGAATTTGAAAGGGGAGGAACCTATGTCTCTTATTGTTCAATCTGTTTAAGGGTCCCCCTGTGTGCTTTCGGGATGGATGAGTCTGTGACGCTGAAGTTTCAAATAAATATTAAATACCTCGAATTAATTTTTGTTCTAAGTATCCCGTCGAATTGTGTCTAAAGAGAAAAATGTCGCCAGGAGAGGATAGTGGGCTTCTCTTTTTAACTTCAAATTAGGAAACTCTCCCAGATGAAAGGGCAACTTCCCTTTGGTGGAATTGCAGCTTCATTTGATCATATCTTTATTTGACTGTTGCCTGAACAATGGGAACCTGGAGGGAAAGAATGAAGAAATTGCGGTGCAGATGATCCTTTGATTCTGACAGAAGGAAACTATTGCGCGTTTATCAGATTAGAACTGTCCCGAAGTGTGTGTGTGTGTGTGTGTGTGCCTTGTATAAAATATATAGGGAAACTAATCAGGCGACGTGTGTGTGTGTGTGTGTGTGTGTGTGTTGCGGGTGTTCTTAAGTGCCACTGTGTCTTCAATCCCCATCTGGATAGCATTCAAGTCCCTCTCCCAGCTTAAAGTAATATACTCTGCCAACCTTAAGACTCCCCCCCCCAACTCCAAAAAAAGAAGAAAAAAGAAAAAGAGGGATTTAATGAGGCCGAGCTTAGACCCTTCTATAATTTAGAGGATTCGCTGGAGCTGTAAAACGACAATGGGGACATGTGTAGTGCAAGAGAGGTGAAATCCCATCCAGGGACAAAGTTGCTTATTTCTGAAGGAGCTGTCATTTCCAGCAGGGGGGACACAATGGCAGGGCCAGGAGGGACGGAGCTCTGATCTCCACCTCGGAGAGAGATAACCACCTGATTAAAATGGGCCTCTTGTTCTCTCGGTTACTCGATCGTCGTGTGAACTTGCCTTGCTTACTATTCTGGGCAACGATGACTGAGTCTCCCCAGATTGCAATACAACTCCCCCTTTTCCTCCCCCGCCCCTCGCCTGCTTTCGCTCTCCGCTTCGCTTCTCCTCAGAGCATCAGGAGGACCGGCTCTCAGCCAAGCCTGTGCTCAGGGCTAGGTCAGAAACCGCGAGGGCTTGAAGGAGAGCATGAAACTTCACCCAAATGGCAGGCAAACATAAATTTCTAGGAAAGTAATGAGGCCAGCCCTGTCTGCCATCCCTTCAGTGGGGCTTCGCTCATTCAGAGGAGCCTGTTCACATACCAGCCACTTAGGCCGGTTTAGTCGCATTATAAAAAGAGCGCACTTGGATCCTACCCGCTTTTCTCTTTAGCAAGTGTCTTTAGGATTACAACCTTATACTCTCATTCTGCCATTAGAACAGCATCCTTGCACACTATTCAAATCCTTTATTTTAGGAGAAGTTTCCCAGGCACTCTGGATAAACGATTTGAAAATTACTTCTTGATTGTCTTTCGTAGTTTATGTCCACTACAGTTTATTGGGACTGACACCCGGATCCTAAACACGTTTTGCTTGCAAATATGCTAATATGCGCCATTAGTTCTAATGGCTGTGACTCCCTAGTAAACACATTTATATTCCAAGCCCTGCCTTATTACTCCTAAGGAAGTGCCGAGCCTATGCATATTTAGGGAAATAAATCCCATCGAGTCTCACGTAAGAGCGGGCAGGATTGTGACCTTCTTAATTGAAGTCCCACAACTTCCCAAGGAACATGTTTAGGATCAGAATTCAGCAGAATTACCCTTCCTGCCCAGCAGGCTTACAGTTAAACATGTCTTCTTAGAAGTAAATCCTGTGATGACTCGGTTTAAATTCAAGTAGTTCAGTTGAACATGCCTGGAGGCCGCTCTACAAACGTGTTAAGCAAACATTAAATGCTCCTCCTTATTTCAAAAGAAACCTTGCATTTGAAATTTGGGGATCCAAGAGATTTTCTACTAGACAGACAAGGAAGAGATTCAAACACGCTACCGGGTCACACTCCTCCACCACCACCACTACCACTCCCCGCCTCTTTCACTGGAAACTGCCGTTAGGATTCGGATATCCGCCTGCTCTCCCTTCGGTCCGTCCTCGTCCAAGTCCTGTTTAGAGCAAAGCACTTAGGGGGAAAACCCCTTTTTGGCAAAGAGAGGAAGGCGCCCATACTTTTCTCCACCATCGGTGATCGTCACCAAAATCGCTTCAGCTCACTGCTTTGTCATTTGGTTTCGGATTTCAGGTCCTTTCCTGCGCGCCATCCACTTTCAGGGAAGAGAGGGAGAGTCTTCCTGATTCGGGACAGGAAAACCACCCGTGACCGGGGTGCGGGGAGAAAGAGAGAGAAAGAAAGCAACGCTGCTCCCGACGGTATCAATAAGTTCCCGGAGGGATCGCATTATCTCTTCCCTTCTCGCCATTTCTCCCCCACCCCCCTCCTTTCCTTCGATTAATTTATGTGATCGAGTTGTTTTACAATCTCAGGTCCTACCCACAAAAGTTTTACTCTGGAGGAAGCGCCTTGATTCCCGTGGAGGTTTGCTTCCAAGTAAAGGTGTTTAAGATCGCCCTTTTAGCGGCATCTCTCTCTCTCTCTCTCTCTCTCTCTCTCTCCTCTGCCTCCTTCCCAGCCCCACAACAGGTGTCTGCGGAAGCGCCACCGCGAATTTTAGCCCGTTACCTCTGAAGGTATGAAGTGCTAAGAGCGCATCATAGGGCAAAATTTAGCCGTTTGTTTGTTTGTTTGTTTGTTTATTTGTTTTAAGTCCTTTGTGCATCAATACAAAAGCAGAAAAAGTGGGGAAACCTAATAAATTCTGACAAGACCCACCCTTAACCAGAAAGATTTAAGATACATGAAGCTGTTTCCTCCTTCCCTCTCCCACCCTCCCCATTTGAAATCAGTGAGACAAAAAACAAAGGGGAGGAAGAAAAGGGGGGGGGAACCAGGAGCGTAGGCATTTCCTTGAGAAAACATCCCGTTGGTTCTCAAAGGGACTTTCTTGCAACTAAAACATTTACATGATTTGGACAAAAATCGGCTTAAATCTCACCTTTGCACACAAGGGTTCCCTTTGGCTAGAAGCGAACCGTGTTTGGGGAGGAGGAACACCGCTGACGAAACAGGAGTGTTTTATGAGTTATATAATTTCCTCACATTCACCGGGGATTTCCCAAAGATTTAGGGCAGCGGAAGATCTTCTGCCCTTTTGAAAGTGTTATTGCGCAACCCCCCCCCCCATTTATTTCAATGGTGCCAAGTGAGGCAGGAGTGCTTCCAGGTGGATTGTGGCCCAAGTCCTTATATAACCTGCAAGTTTAATGTAATTCTGTCCGTTTGGATAAATGAACAATCAGCTGAATATCTCAGATTCCATTATCTGAAGTCTTCTGTGGGAGAAGAAATCGCATAAAGTGCCCATGCATTTGCCGGTACTCTTGATATTCTCTTTATTGGCAGTATCCTTTCCGACTATTTATTTGAATATTCTGATTTGGATGTGTATGAATCCTCTGATTCTAACTTCCTCATTGAGAGTAAGTTGTCTTGAAATGAGCGGACCTGGCTGGCGTGTAAATTGCGTTTTGGATCGGGGCATCGAGAGATTAGGGAAAGGTCTATCGGCAGATATTTATCTTCCCTTAAAAATGCATCTATGCATTTATCGCTGTGAGGAATACCGCGGGGCGGGTAGAGAGATGGAATCTTCATAAACTAGTAGGAAGCGATCAACGAAAAGTTGTTCTTATTGCCCCCTCAGTATATGAATCGATGGACCTAGAGCTGGACATCCGAGAGGTGGGTCCAGAGAGAAAGAGAATGAAATCGAAGTGTCTGTGGAAGGTTTAAGGGGAGGGAGAGATCAGGTAAAGTCTCCCCTTCAAACTGATCTCACAAATGTTTGCCTACACCTGATAGATAATCTGTGTTACCATACCTAGACCTGAACAATCCTCAACATTTAGAGTAGCCTCCCTCGAAATGGATTTGATGGAGTAGATTATATATATATAATCACACACATCACCCTTCTCCTCGAAGTAAATCCGGAGTAGCACAGCCACGTAAGAAAACCAAGAAGGCCCCTAGTTGCGAGAGCTGAAGACAATTTTTTTCGCCCCCTCGCAACTTTTCCTTTATTCCGACAGGATCAATCCCTCCATTTTCCCACGGTTGGATTGGTTTGTTAGGCACCGGACTAAGATCCTTGGCGGGCGGGTGGGGGGGCGGGCATCACCCTCTTTATACCTTCTCCGGGGGAATATCACTGACCCCCGCTTGGTATTCATGTGTCTCTTTGGATTTATTTCCGGTTTGGTTTACCCCCCCCCCTCCATCCTGCTATTCCTCCCCCCCCCCCTTAATACTATATTGACACACCTTCAGACAGCTACCTCTTCGGGTCAACACCGGGAAGATAATTCTAATTCCCCCACCCCAAAAAACACCCTTGCCTGTTCTCTCGTTGGTTACATTCCAGCACTCTCTCCACCTTGCTCAAAGTGAATAGTAAAAGGCCCATTCATGTCCCTGGACCACACGGAAAGCCTTAATTAGGGTGATGAAATCCCCAGAAATGTATGGATTCGCTATAATCGAGGGTGTCTCTCTCTCTCTCCCCCCTTCCTCTGGCGTCTGTAGTCAAGGAATACAGGAGCAGCTGGGAGCACAGAGAGGCCCGTCGCGGGTGGGGTGGAGGAAGTCATGCATGTAATTGAGTATATTATTTAACATAACAATTTTAATGATCGGTGATTAAAAGTGCACCCTCCTGAAAGTTGGAGACCTCCGCAATTTCTTCTGAATAACTTTGAGAACGTCTATAAAGATCCCCCTAAATAAAGAAACATAGAGAAATGGAATCAGTGAGCACACACACACACACAATATTTGACTCCATGGTCCTAGAAGGGGGAACCTTACCCTGGCCTTAATTGCCTTGACTTGGGGGGCTGCATTTGAAGTAGGGCTCACAATGTCACTCAAATAAATGTATATGCTTTCCTTGTGCACTCCTGCTTCCATTCCGTCCCCCCTTCTTCGGCTGTCTCTGCTATGTCAAATTTTAGATGGCAAGCCCCTCGGGGCAGTGACTTAGCTTCTCCTATTTTGTAAAGACCTATGCAGGTTGATGGCGAGGTGTGAATACTAAATAATAATAAGGCTCTTTACAGGATAATTGTGAAACCATAGAAGAGAGTTTATTTGGACATGTGCAGCCCGTCTTTTCCTCTCCGCTGAAAATCCGCCGTCAACCTTCAAAGGCTAGATGCTTGGCATCTTCACTTAAGTAAGGAGAAGTCCTATGGATTTCAGTAGCACTTCTTCCATGTAATTGTAGTAACAACAGCAGTTATCTTCCCTTTTTGTAGAAGGAAGAAAGGTCTTTTGTAATTCCAAAGTTTACATGAATTTGCACCCATATTGGACAGGTCGACACTTAGGCCAGATCCACACCATGCAGGATATAGCACTATGAAAGCGGTATGAAAGCTGTATATAAGAGCCAGAAGCCACACTACTGCTTTAAAGTGGTATTGAAGTGCACTGACAACTGTTGGGGCCCATAGATACATACCATATACTGCTTTCATACAGCTTTCATAGTGCTATATCCTGCTTGGTGTGGATCTGGCCCCAGTTTATTATCTGCTTTGGATCGGGATGAAGAGGCAACAGTGTATATTCAGTGTAGTAGTAACCAACTTCTCTTGCCCTAGTAATATGCAGACCTTCCAGTTACACTACTTTCCTTGTCAGACGGAAAATAAAGGGAACTACTCAAAAGAGTCTTCTCGGTCCCTTCAGACAGACAATGGCCAAGCGGGCAGCTAACTAACTCTACTTCCAACTGTGCAGAACATTTTTTTGAATTCGAAAAGAAGAAAAACCTTTGGGGATATGTCTTCTGTCTGCGTGGAGTGGCTTAAAAACATATGTGTTTGTAATTAGTTATCTCTCTGGCTCTGTTCTCTCGGTAGCCGAGAAACCCATTTTTCCATTCTCCCCAGTAAAGAATTCTGTGTAATTCCAAAGTTTACATAATCTTGCATCAACCAAAATTGAGTTGGATATTGACAGTTCTTTCTGTGTGGGGTAAAGAGGCATCTTTTGCTAGGAAACAGCTTACTCCAGTGTGATATCAATTAATCACTGTTTAGGGGGGCCTTTCCCCCAGCAAGGTCACACAATTAGAAACGCATACTAAAGCGAGTTTTCTTAATTATTTATATCAGATGGGGGGTGCGCGAACGAGCGTGGACAGTCGTTGGTTTTATTTCTTGCATTTTAAAAGGGCGTCTTTCTTTTCTTTGGCTGGTCTTTTGGGAAATAGCGGGAGGAGTCACTCAGCATGGAAATAATAATATTTAGAGTATATGATCCTAACTTATTTGTGACAGGGCTTACACACAGGGAGGAGATAGGCCCGGGGGGAGGTAGATTTCTTTCTGGCCCATTCCTGAGGAATCTGACGTTTAAATCGATGGGAGGGGGCAGGACAGGGGGGCACGTACTCCACAAAGCCCGCTACAGGATTCGCTTCCCAACGCAGTTAAACGGAAACACTCGTATTCAATATAATTTAATTTAATTAACACCCCGATTTTAAGCATAATTGATTTGGAAACAAGCTCCATGGTTCTTCGGATCACAGCCTCGGTGGGATTGAATTTATGTAGTTCGGCTTCAGCGGAGACTGCTGGAAGCTGAACCGAGCAATCTTATACAATTCTACTTCGAAGTAAGTTCCACTGAGTCTAATGGGACTTTCTCTCAGGTAAATGAGTACACGATTGCAGCCGAAGTTCCTTCCTTGCCTTTGTTCCGCTCTGGCTGGAGGCAACCCCGGCAAGGGGAGGGGGGTGTCACTGTGGAAATTCAGCACAAGCCAACTTCTTCCTCCCCCCCGCCCCTAAATCCCTTATGATCCAAAAACACACAAATTTGCAATTGCGTAAGACTCTGTAAAGAGAGGGGGGTACTTTGTAGGATCACAAATGGTGCACCCTCTGGTTCTAGGTTGGAAAAGGAAGCGGGGAGGGAAGCGCTAATCACCTTGGACAAATGGGGTTGGTGGTAATTTTTAGGTGAATATCTCCGATTTCAAACGCATTGTGAATGTCGAGCTTCCTAACTTTGCAAGGGGCAGGATCTTCTCTTTGCTTAAATCGGCAGAGATGGGGGGCGGGGAGGGGAGTTGAAGTGCAAACTTCCATCTCCTATATCCCCTCAAGCTCCAAGTTCAGACCTAGAAAGTGGATTCAATCTGGTGACGTGCCTTTTAAAACGCTTTATAACAGTTTTAAACCGGTTTAAAACTGCTATAAACCGTTTTAAAGCAGTAGTGTAGATAGGTTCTTACAGAGGTGAAATTGACAAATCCCTCAGGGAGGTGCGGGACAGGCTCTTTTTATTTATTTTTTATTATTATTCTTTTAAACTTTCCCCTCGTTGTTTTGGTTTGGATGTGAAATTGACAAACCACTTTAAGGGACAGGTGGTGACATTACTTGGCCCGGACTTGAGTCTGTGCAGAAGAATTCGATGCCTTGAGAACTTATTTTTCTTCTGGCTATGGTGGCACTTAAATGACAATGTACGGCAGCGGGGGGGGGGGGGGATAGAGAATTAAACCTTTAGTGGGGGAGGGGAAGATGGAGAATCAGGAGAAGGAGAAGACAAGATTTATATACCCTTTGGAAAGTAGGACGAGCCAGATGGTAATCGCGTCATTAACAAACAAACGTGGGATGGACAAGCGAAGTTTAAAATTGGGGAAGAGATCGGGCGAACAAAGAAGGTTGCTGTTGGCCAAATAGAGGAAAGAGGGAGATGGAGGAGGAGGAGGAGGAGGAGGAGGAGGAGGAGGAGGAGGAGGAGGAGGAGGAGGAGGAGGGTCTCCCTCCATAGAGAGGCCAGGTCTGCTTCTGCCTACAGCTGGATAATAAACGAGAGTCCCTCTCCCCACACCCCCTCGCTTCCCCTGTTGTGAGCTAGAAAGGACTAGAGATAAACTTTTTGCAATAGGCAAATGTGGCATTTATTTATGTGTAACCCTTTGTAGCCTCAAGTGTCCCCAATGGGCCTTTAATTCAAATCCCCGGTTTGATAGGGAGGGATTGATTCGCCCGAGTTTATTTTGATGGAAACAAAGCGCCGCTTGTGCGAGTTTGGAAGGGGCAAAGAGTTCAATGGTTATTTGGGGAGGGGGC
The DNA here is from genome assembly GCA_029215795.1 of Anniella stebbinsi. Taxonomy (NCBI): domain Eukaryota; kingdom Metazoa; phylum Chordata; class Lepidosauria; order Squamata; family Anniellidae; genus Anniella; species Anniella stebbinsi. Next base: position 355,808,379 of record JARDYH010000002.1, on the reverse strand, counting down.
GGTAAGCTGGATCAAGCCAATATGAAGGGGAGGGGAGCAGTAAACTTCGCCGGGAGAAAGGCTGACGGGGCATTCCAGGCTTCCTGCCGTCCTAACTGTTTCTTGTGCCCTTGTTTTCTGTGGTATTCGCGTTTCTTCGATTATGTTGCTCCGAACTTCAAGGCGATAAATATCGCACTCGGTCCTGTCCTTAGTAACTGATTTCAGTGGGAATTACTTAACGGTAAGCTTGCAAAGGCTGGAGCCTTGTTCCTGAATTTGCTGCGCGCATCTCTCAGTCCCAGGAAAGGTCAAGAAGGCAGAAGGAGGCGATCCTATACACAAGAGAGCTAGTCCCATTGAAATCAGGGGGATTTACGGTCGAGTAAATATGCAGAAGATCTGACAACAACTCACATTGAAATCAGCGGAACTTATTTCCGAGTAAATGCGCAGATGTTTCTGCCATCCAGGTTACACAGTGAAACCCACTTTTATTCAAATCGATTTGAATAAGTGAATTTAAGTGGTCTGGCACTGGGATCAAAAGTACCCAGAGTGTGACAATTAGTTCCCAGGATTTTGACTATGTGCTACTGCTTAGTAGGATGGCCATCTTAAAAGGCTTAAATCCGAGTTGTGTTTGTGGATCGAGATGCATTTGCACTCCAGACCCCTTCGTTCTTCTACCTGCACGCCACGAATTCTACCCACTGACTTTATCATGAGTCTCATTGCGAAACATGTGGTCATAAGATCCCAGTGTTGCCCAGCCAGATTCACAGAAGGGATTAGAGGGAGGGGGCAGGTAGGAGACAAAGCGAACTTCCATCCAGGTGCTTCTTCTTAACTCATTGGTAGACCACATCATTAGGACCATAGGTCCGAATATGTCTTGATTATAATATCCACATGTCTCACAGCAAAGAATGGGGTCACAGGGAGGAGTTAAACTGAAGTTCTTAAATGTTAGCAGATACATTTGAATGGAATAAAATGGGCTCAAAAAGGATCAATCAATCACTTAACTAAATGGTGCTGGTTTTTGCTTGCCTATTGTACAGTAGGGTCACTCTGGATTACTATGAGCCTGTTCAGACAACACGCTAACCCTTTTGAAGCAAATGGCTAGTGAGCATGTTTAAACCATGGTTATGTAGCCACTATGGCTAGGAATGGTTGACATGCCACGCTAAGCCATTTTTACCACAAAATGCTTAACCACTATGGTTTAGTGTGTCATCTGAACAGGGTCTATGTTGCTGTCTTTTATGGTTTTTAAGTTTTGTTTTGTGAACCACCAAGAGAGCTTTGGTATAGAAATGTAATAAATAATAAATAAATACCTTCCCCTCCTATTTGTAGTTTTACATCCTGATTCCTAACTCAGTTAAGCTGGTGTCCCAGGGATGCCAAATTGCAGGCTGGTGTATGCTGGGAGTTATAGGATTTTCCCCCTTCTTCTAAACATGTATAGGATTGTACCCTTAAATACTCATGCTGTGATGTAATTGGTTTTTGGATCTGGTCACATGCCCTATACACTAAAATTTGGTGCATACAAGTAAACGAGCAGAATGAATGGAATTTTCTTATTAGAAGAAGTATCTTGAACTGACTATAGTATTCCGAAGCAACACACAATGGGTTTGGAAGAAGAACCAGCATGTGACCATATTTTCCCATTTCTTCTTATGCTAGTTATCAATGGGATTTTGCAAGAATAATATTGGAACAACCAACCCATTGTAAAAGAAAGGCGGACTGTTAAGTTTTTGAATCAATGAATAAAGCAACTGGCTGCCATGTAAAGTAAAGGCTCATTTCACACCCGTGCACACCACCACCACCACCACCACCACCACACATACACACACTATTGGGAAGAGGAACCTGATGCATGTTCAAAAGTAAGGCCTGGCTGTGTGCACCTGTTACTTCCACACAGAATTGCTGGATGTTTAGGAGAGGAACAAGCTCCTCAATTTGGAAGCAAGGTCAGATCTACACCTTGTGTCAAATCATTACGGATGGGGAAGAAAAAGCAGGATATAACACTATGAAAGCATTATATGGAATGTGAATTGTGCCCCAGCAGTTATCAATGCACTTCAGTTCCGCTTTAAAGCAGTAGTGTAGATCTAGCCCAAGTCTCACTGAACTTCACCTCCCAAACCAAAAGTGTTTAGATGCAAGCAGACCCATTCCACACAGTGTCAGAGCACACTGATTTTGACCGAACTTTATTCCAAATCGATGGGCTTGCGTAGCAGCTTTTATCCAAATACTTCAGGGGGAATCCATCACGAAGGAAAGTCTGCCTGTATAGTTTCTTGCGGTGTGTTCACGAAAGATGTGACTTCCCCATATCTATAGCATACTGAGGGTGCAATCCAGATTCATTGCTACAGATGGGAGCTTTACATGTAAAATGGACTCCACAGGGGAATACCAGTTCTGAGGTGTACCACCCACACATTAGCCTTGCACAACCTGATCTTATGTACCTTTCTTCGGAAGTTAAGTTCCGCTGAGTTCAGTGAGTCTTTCTCCTCCCTAAGGCTGCAGCATTCTTGTGTTCCCCCCTTCACCCCACCTCCACAACCCGAAGGTAAGTATACTTATATGGAAATCCAGTCTGTTGAAATTAGTGCGGGTTTCAGCTCCATTTAAATGCGCTTAGGATGGGGTTAATACTGAGCGATCCTTAGGGAAGGGAGAAAGTCGAGGAAAGTTTTCTGTGGCTGGATAAAAGTTGCTGGCTAAAGGCTGACCTCTGCTCGCCCCCTTGAAGACTCAAACTGACAGGCGGACCTGGGTTCTAAAGTTTTAGTTTGAGCAGGGGTGTGTGGAAAGGGGTTAATCTAACCTTTTCTTTTTTTTTCTTTTAATATACTGGAAATCTTTCAAAGTCCTGAGGACTTACCCTTAAGGCCTTATTCAAAGAGCAAAAAAAGGGGGGGGAGAGGAGGGGGAAAGGAGAAGGGGGAGAGGGGGGAGCGAACCAGCCTGACGTTTCGTCACAGGCAATTGTAAAGGGGGTTCAAAGGACCGATCAAACAAGTTGCAGAGTAATCTACATTAAAAGTCCGGATGGCGATGTTACAGCTTGCACCTGCAGGGTGTTTGCTAGCCGAGCCCCTCGCCGAGCAACAAATCATCAGGAGAAAAAAGCCGCTTAAGCTTCCTCTTTGCTTGTCCAAAGAGTTACCCGGGCTTCTTCCCTTTGATGATATTTATACATCTTGTTACTGATAAGAAAAAAAAAAAATAAGGAAAAAAAGCATCTATGCCCCTCCCCCTCCCCATAGGCTCTTGCAAATAAAATTGGGAGTGATCCAAAGGCTCCCTCCTTGAAAGCGATGGGCAAAACAGCACCCAGCGGTTGATAAGTAAGGAATGTGATCCATGAACTGCTGTTGGGTTTTGTCTCCTTGTCGAAAATAGATAAGTCAGCCCTGCCGGAGAGCGTGCCAGAGACGGTTGCGCCTAAATCGCTCCTTTGGTTTGAGGAGACTGTTTCAGCAGACCCCCGAAGCGGGCCGGTGATGTCAGGGCCAGAGGAAGTCTCTTGAGGATCGTGGCCCCAATCCAGTTAAAACGAAAGCTTCAGTTTAGCTGTGGAGGGAGGGGGTGCAGTTGGCCAACCAAAGTCAATGGAACTGAACTTTGGTTTAAACCTAAGTCTTCGCTCCACTCAAACAGCTTTTGATTCCTAGCCTAAAATTCATACAAATGGGACTATTCGCTATTTTGGGCTGAGTCCACTGGAACATCCCTACCCAAATGAATGAAACTACGCTAGTGGAACGACATCACTTTTCATTGTCTCACTCCATCTCGAACACAGAACTGCTGCATAAGATCAGGCCGATTGAAGTTTGACGGTGCTGGGTGACATTTCAGTCCTTAAGAAGAACTTGCATTGAGCTCCATTAAAACCTGCCTGACCTTTGCTCAAGTGCTTTATTAGGTCCTTCATGTAAACCGACAAAGATCTAACCCAGTTAAGTGAAATGTTGGTCAGATTATATATAATGCGTGAGACCTCTCTCGTATACATCTTGCATAAAGGTCTACTAATTTTTCCTAATACCCCCTCCCCTCCCCCCCCCCAGCATATACTGTTGGGACCTTGAAGGGGGGAGGGGAGGGAAGTGGCGTCCCATTATCGTCAGTTAATCGATATGAATCGTCTTAAATGCTAATATTTTCGCTGAACTGCGTCGTGGATTGGATTGACGCAGAATCCAACTCTCATGTTGAAGTCAATAGGACTTCAGCAAGCCACACTTAAGTAAGTTTACTCAGATGTAAGTCCCACTGAGTTGAATGGGGTTTCCTCCCAAGTAATTGCCAACATGATCTCCGCCTAAAAAAGGGTGTGACTTTGGCTGGATCTTGCCTTTTCCTTTTATAATGCCGTAGTTTTTAAACCCTAACGTCAGCTGTAAATAATTAGATACAGATAAATATTAACTCCCCTTCTGAAAACCCTACAGTACTGGAATGATCACCCCACCCACTCACCACAGCCAAAAAAACACACTCTCTCCCTTTGGGTCCTAAACGCACTTACTTGGAAGTAAGCGCCAGTGAGCACAGTGGGGCTTACTTGCAAGTAAAGTGAAACGAGCGTTTCAGGGCCTGACGCAGGATCCTGCCCATTGTTTGCGGACGTCCAACTAAGATCCCCACCTAAGCCGGTCACAACGCCGTCCCGGAATGCCCCGTTTTCCTCCTCCGAGCGGAGCCCCCCTCTTCCAAGTCACCCAGAGTCCCACCCACTCCTCCAGCGGCGATCCCAGCCCATATTCGTTCTCTATGGAGGGAGAGAAAGAGGCCGATTACGCACTTTGGGGAGATGGAATCGGGAAGGGGGGGGGGGAGAGAGAGAGAAAAGGGAGGGGGCGAAGACGAAGAAACGCGGAAAGCCCGAAGACGCCGGGAAAAGTGCGCGCCGGCGCGGCAATCCGGGCAGGCAGCGCTGGGCGGCTTCCTCGCGTGCGGCTCGATTTGGTTTCTCCCGGTTGAAAAGCGCCGCCGCCGCCGCTTGCGACGCGCCAAGATCTACATATCTCTTCCCCCCCCCCATTTGAGCGCCAGCGGAGCGATCAATAGATCGGTTCCTTCACCCCTTCTAGCTGCCGCCGTCACCGGGGAGACGAGCAGGGGCGCGGGGACGCATCGGAACGTGGAGAAGTCCCTGCAAAGATTTTTCTCACAGCTGCGGGAGGCGCCAATATGGAAATGGCCTCATTATGGGGAGGGAGTGGCGGCAGGAAGTGCCCCCCTCCCCCCTCCTGCCTCCACACCCCTCAACTCCCAAACCTGGGATCGTCTAAGCACGACATCAACAAAAACAAGTTTTCGCCAAGAAGCCACCAACTGCAGCTCCGCCTGTACAAATGTCAATTTCAACGATTATGTAGCGTTTTGTTTAGATCTGGCTGAATGATTCCCTCTCTCTCTCTCTCTCTCTCTCTCCCACCCCCTTCTCCATCTTTCTCAGCTTCGCTGTAGCAGTTATGGTATCATTAACCCTTCGCTCCGTGGCAGAGACCACACAATAATTTAGGAGGAAGTGAGGGGAGGGGGTGGGAGGCGAAGGAGGAAAGTCCTCCCCAGCGCCCGCAAAATGTCATGCAAATGGCAATTTACAGTTTCCATCCCTATTTCCAAGAACGCCTTTGCGACCCGTTCCCGTGTATTCACTTTAGAGCAAGTCCGGTTGATTCCAACCACATTTACTTTCATGAAAGTAAGCTTACGATCTGCGTCTTCAGCCTGACGCCCCGATCCTAAATATTCTACTTGGAAGAATGTATCATTTAAATCCATAGGATGTGTTTCCAGCAACATACGATTAAATCAGTTTAACCCCTCTTTCCACATACTTACATGGGGGGGAGGGGGGGAAGAGAACCGAAATCTATCTATCTATCTATCTATCTATCTATCTATCTATCTTCCTTCTGGATTTGGGAGAGGAAAACTAATAGCAAATATAAAGGGGACCAAGCGCGCCAAAAGAGAGTCAGGCAGTTCCGTTTGTTTGGAAAGATCCAGCCGACAGTTTAACGTTTGAGGGACTTGTCCCTTTGCCCAATTTTGCGCGTTAAAATGGAAACCACGAGGGGGAACCTTGGACAAAACAAAACGTAGGAGCGCCCCATCTTTCCCCCTGGTAAAACTTCGGGTGTGCTGTGCTTGGAAGTGGCAAGCCAAATACTCAGGCAATCCAATGGATTTGCTCGGCGGCGGAGAGCGGACGCTTCTGGGCGCTTGTTCAGCTCAGCTTTTTACACCCTTGGCGAAGAAGAATGCTCTACATCACCCTTTAATCTCCTACTGAGTGAACTCCGGAGCGCATCAAAGCGCGCATTGTTGAACGCTTGGGGGAGAACCAACAAGACTAGGCGGAGGATCGGCATTGTTCCCAATGCTTGTTGGGGGGAAAGTTTTCTAAATAAACTCCTTTCAGCACAGTTAGATTTAAAGGGGTGGAAGCGGAGGGGGAGGGATGCGGCTCTGTTGCCCTTCCTCAGCAGTTCACCACCAGCACCAGTACCACCACCACCCCATACAGGTTGTAGATCCAACCACACGCTACGCGGCCCAAAGTCGGCCGAGAAGGAAGAATCACCCCAACGAGGAGATTCTTGCAGGTGGCTGAGAAGCCAAACCCATCACACAATTGGCACCCCGATCCTTAGTGACTGTGGGTAGTGCGATTTAGTGCGGATCAGTTTAGAGTTCGAATGGGGTAAGAATATCACTTTAAACATATTTACTCGGAAGTAAGCCCTCTGGATTTGAAAGGGGGTTATTCCATAGTATGTTGTTAGGGGTGCAACTTTTACTCTGTAAAAAATTCGGGGCGTCCTAGTCCTCCTATCCTCTGCATATTTACTCGGAAGTAAACCTTCCTGGGTTTTTTAGGGACACAGATTATTCTTATTCACGGATAAGGTGCACAGAATAGCAGATTTATTTGGATTGTGGCATCCTGTTTCATAGGTTAAGGCCTTAGATGACCAGCCCAACTGGTTCTGGATCGGACTGGATCGCCTTCCTTCCCAGTATTTCGAGCTCTCTTAGAGCCACCTACTCCATCCATTAAAGTCGTACTATATTTGTAACTGGGGTGAGGAGTGTCAGAGGCGTGCTTCCAAAACCAAACCAAACCACGACCCTGTTGTATCCACTTGGTGTAAATACTTCGAATCGTCCGAGTGGGAGAGAACAGGTGCTTTATTTTTCTACTGACGGTCCATTAGTATCTCGCACATTGTTGTGAGCTGGGTAAGTTTCACACGAACTGCGAAAAGGAAGGAGAGAGAGAGAGGGAGAGAGAGGCAGCCGCTGCTGTTTCCAGATGAGAAACTGATAACAGGGAGTGTGAAACAAACAGAAGGCGAGATGCCCTCAGTAAGCAGGGGCTAAACTGATTCGGGTGGATTTCGGCGCTGTTTCCTTGCTGCAGTGGAGCCCTAATTCAACAGGAGCAAAGCAACTGCAATAACCTATTTCAATCGCTGCCGATTTGCAACTTCATCAGAGTTTGAGACTGAAGTTCTCATGTTTATAAACAAAGTGAGGCTGAATAATCAAGAGCGAGAGGTGGGAGAGGGGGAAATCCTCATTTATAGCGAGGGAATATTAACAGCGGGGTTGTTATATTTTGTTTTTGTTTTCTGTTTTTAAGAGCCCTGGCATTAATTCCCTGTGTACCCTTCTACTTTCTTGTGAAGCCTGCCATATAAATAGGCTGTATAGCAACCAGGCAAAAGGAGAAAGGGAGAGGGGGGGGGGTTTGTATTTGCTTCTGGAAGATTTAGGTTGTTGCTAGGATGTGAGAACAAAAAAAATCTCTCCAATAAGTCGGGCTGGGGAGGAAGGGGAGGAGGGGGCGGCAGGCTGGTTGAGAGCAGGGGAAAGTGCAGACATCTGCTGGAGCTTCCATATCTAAGCTGGTCATTTCCAGGAGCCAACTTTCTGAAATCTCCACAATTAGATCTGCATTGTTCTTTCCCAACAACACGGCGTGGAAAGAAAAGGTCCTCTCTGTCGGGGCCAATCCGACGAAGCGTTTGAAGTTATTAAATAATAAAGCGATTGTGATTTACATTGTGGTGGTGGAAAAAAGGGTCAATTATCCAGTTACGTTGCCATAAAGATCATATTAACTCAAATTAGTAATCCGACAATATGTTAGCATTTTTTTAAAAAGTATATAAGGTGACAATATGGATTTTATTTTTGCATTCCAGATTATTCTCCCCCCCCTTTCCCTTCTTCCTCCCTTTCAAATTTTAAATAGTAGTAGTAATAATAACTAATAAAAACAATCAAGAAGCCTACAAATACAACAAAACACCCAAAGAAGAAAAAGATTGGGGGGTGGGGGGTGGGAAGGGGATAGAACAGCGCGCGTGCGAATACAGAAAGCTCTCCAGCCACGATTGTTTTCAATTAATTGTGAGCCCACCCAAATCTGATTCCCGAGTTCCCGTTTGGAAATGTTTTAGGAATTAATTAATCCTACGGCAGGGAAGGGGGGAGCGGGGTAATAGCGCTCCATCATCGCAGTGACTTTTGTATCTGGTGTGTGTGTGTGTGTGTGTGTGACCCCCCCCCCAGATGCAGTCCAGATCTAAATCCCCCACACAGAGGTGGAGAGGTGGGGGGAGAAGATCCTAACCCCAAACCTGCACCCTCGCCTTAGACTTAATGTTTTCCGCCATAATCAAATAATTATTTTTTTTGCTTTAAAGCAGTTATTAGGTTTATAACTCGTTTCCCACTTAAATTTGTGCAACCAACCAAAGCAATCTAAATAGGCTGGAGCAGCCTCGTGGGTACCGCAAGCAGGCATTAATAAGAAGGATTAATTATGGGTGTGTACATCAATGGGGCACAAAGGCTATCAAGTAGCAATGAGTGGGGGGGGGAGAGGGGGAAATCAGAGACAGACAGTGAGGAACTACACTTAATCGGAGGGTTGGCGCAAGTTCTCCACGCTTAGGGGAGGCATCCTAAAGACATATTTCAGGTGGAAGCTCTGCTGCACCGAAATCCATGCGACTCCCTCCCCAGTAATATCTTTTTCAGAGTCTGGGAGTGAAGTCCTCCATCTCCCTAGACTGTTTCCACTGTTTCCGATCTACACTTCAGTTAAGCCGAAATCCTTAGAAGGAAACTAAACCGGATCCATAATTCACTTAAGCCAAGGGCCTTGCCTTAAAACCCCTTTTATGAGTCCGATCCACAGCTCAGTTAAACCCTTGGATTGAAGTTTATACTTGGAACTCTTAATCTCGTCCACCACAACAGCAGCCCTTCCGCCGAAATCCTTGCGTTTAAAAAGCTCAACATGCCAAGCCAGCGATTTAGTGATCGGCATATAGGCCATCTCCCCATCCTGGCTGGATTGTGCGATGAATACACCCAGCGGGCTTGTAGGAAGAAAAAGAAAACAGGCCAGAAAGTGGGGAGGGGGGTTATGGCCTCGATCCTAGGCACTAGCGCAAAAGCAATGGTCTTGAAGTCAATAAGGCTACATCTCCGGCTCAAGGGGCTTCAGGACGGCAGCCTTTATTTGGGGGCTGCAGATCAATGGCATGTCGCTGTGTGCAGCAGCGCCAAAACTAGATTGTGTTTATTATTATTATTATTATTATCACACACTTTATGCCCAGAACAATTTCTCTGGCATCTGTAAGGCAGAAAGTTTAACCAGGAAGAACAATGCTCGAAAGCGTTTTGAAATCCGGTGTGGGGTGGGATATAGCAGGATCTGTTGCATCCCTCTCGCCCCCCGGCTTGCCTCTGGTACCCGGGCTCTGCTTGCTGACATGGGGATGCTTAGAGATTCGGCCGACCCCTCCTCTCAACGCGCGTCAGCAGAAGGAGAGAGAACAGCTTTGCCAAGAGCTCCAGAAGTTGACGCTATTTGTTGTCACGCTGTGTGTGAGTGCGCGCGTGTTTCAACCCCCTTTTCCGGTTACATGGTTTTTCATAAGCAAACACGGAGCCATTTCCTCGGCGCAATGCATCACCAAGCCCATCCAAAAGGGCCTAATCTGCTTGGTACAGAAGGAAAGCAACAAACGCCTGGGAGACTAGCCTTGTGAAGCTATGAAAAATACCTTCTCAGTGCCTTCTCTTCCCCCCCCCCCAGCCCCCGCAATGGGGAGAACAGAAGAGGGGAGGGGGAGATCGAGGGCCGCCCTTGCCTTGTTGCTTCTTAATATCCTGGTCGCGTCCAAATAAGCCATCAGCACCCGCGCAGAATGCAAACTTTTCACGCTCTTCCTCCGGCCTCCGCACACACATCCGCCCAAAATTAGGACGGGCCAACCAACAAACTGATTATGCCGGAATATACAACTCGTTTTTCAGCGATGGAAGGCTCCAGGCCAAGAACCTCGGCTTAACTGAGATGCGCGGAGGAACTGCCTTAAACTTCCTTCCTGATCCACACCCATTAAACACACAGGGCGCGGATCCAGCCGAAACGAGGCACGACTGGTTCCTTCACTGAAATCCATGGGTCTTACCAGTGCTTCGGTTTGGGGCTTGGTCGTGTCCCTGAATTTAGGATGGTCTTCTAAACCAGGAAGGAGCTCAGGCAGGAATCTGTGAGATGACTTCCACATCAGCGGATAAGATGTTAGAAAACAAGCCACAATCCAGTCAAGATAAACTGCTTAGGGTTCAGCTCACAGAAGTACCTGTGCAACCCTAAAATCACTGACGCCAAAGAAGACCCATGGCAGTTACTGAGAGTATTTCAGGTTCGCTATTGACACAGCAATCTGAAAAGCATGTAACTGGAGCTAAATCTTTACTGAAGTCAGTGGAATTTACTTCTGTACAAGTGTTCAACAGCTCAAGTGGGAATAAGTCCCATTGGTCGAATGTATTTCCACCTATGTATACTCAGGATAGGGCTCTCATTCAACAAAAGGCTGCAATCTATGCAGTCTGATTCTATGCATATTTACTCAGAAGTAAGCCTTGCTGCATTCTGTGAACATTACCCTCCAGGAAGCCTGCATAGGATTGCAGCCTTAAGTATAAATACTCAGGAGTTCTCTTACATTTACAGAATTGGGCTGTAAATTACACTTACAGTGCAATCTCATGCATGTCTACTCATGAGTAAGTCTTATTGAATAAGCAATGAAGCTTACTCCCAGGTAAGTGTGTATAGGATTGTGGCCTTATGTGGAAGGAAGTCCCAGTAATATTAGTTAATTAATGAGATTTAGTCCTAAGAAAAAGTGTTTCTGACCCAGCGAATGCAAGTTTATATGTAGGTAACTATCTTCTCCACCTAAATCTTTCCTCTAATTTCAGTCGTGCATCCAGAAATAAAATCTAAGTACTTCCACCTAACTGTTGCAGCCGGATGGGGAAAGAGGATGGCGAAAGAGGAGCGGGCATCTTTAATCCTACAACCCATGTGTTTTTTGGAGGAAGGTGTTTACAGAACCCAGGCCAATGTACTTGAACTGTCATATTTCCATTCAGTTGAAGTCCTTGGATCCAGGGTGATTAAAAACAACCTAAATCAAAACACTTGTAGAGGCTCCTGACGGTCTTTAAATCGACTTCAATCCAAGTATTTGGGCCTAGTTGAGTTCTGTCTTGAGGTCCCCCTATTGGTTTAAATAGACATCCTGAGTATACTTCAAAATCATGATTGGGTGAAAGTAAACAAACAAAACATAACTGTCAAGTTAAGATTATCTGTTACTATTGTTTTCTCTCCTATCATTTGATAAGCTTTGTCATGTGTTTTTTTTTAAAAAAAATGGTATAAATGGTTAGCCCCTTTTGGCTCCACTGTGGGATACGTTATTAATGGAGGGTTTGTTTGCTTTTTGTAACCTTTGTAGGCTAATGTGCTCTGAGTGAGATGTCTGCCTTCATAAATTGAGGATTTTTTTTAAAAAAAAAGCCAGCTATTTATTTATTTAGGGGGAGGTCCAAATAGTCATTACACTTTTAAAAAAAACAACCCAACTAGCATTACTGTAGGAGCATTTTGTGAATTCAGAACTGTGGAGTAGAGAAAGGAGAAGGCGCTTAAAGGGGGTGAGAGTCTGAACGTGTTAGCTGATGCCCTGCCGGCTGGCAGTGTGTGGTCTATTGTAGGGAATGTGCTTTTTCCACTGAACAGAACTTCTCTCCACCCCCACCCCACCCCCACCCCCACCCCACCCCCACCCCCCTAGCATTGCTGCACCTGCACTGGCTCAGGGAACTGCAGCCATTCACCACATCAGCATGGAAGACATCTTTGACAGCACTCAATTCATTCCATTCCTTCCTGCTTTTCAAACCAACACACACACACACACACACACAAAATGAGCCTTGCCACTCAGTGACAGCCCTCTCTCCCCCCTCCCCAATCATGCAATGAAGTTACATGATGTACAACTCCTTTGGGGATTTAATTAAGAAGATAACTAGTTTCCGTTAGCAACTTTTCTCCGTTTAAAGAGGGAACGGAAATGAGCAAGTATTTATTAGGAGGGACAATACTCTTACTTTCTGTAGTCCCTACAGAAATTAGAAAGTAAATTAATACACCTAATATAAATTATGTGTGTGTGTGTGCATCCTATGCCCTCAATTCTCTTGGTAGTTAAGTTCTACTGACTTGAAAATAGGGAATGGTTGTTGGTTTGTTTTTAATGGGGTATAAGCCAGAAAATGGGTTTAAGTTTCAAAAGAAGTTGGGAGTTCCTAGGAGGGACAGCTCAGATTCAGAGGGGTGTTGGGATTAAGAAGGAACAACCCAAAATCGCAGCCCAGTTAAGTTCCACTTAATGTAACCCACAACTCAATAAGACTACAATATCTCACAAGTCAGTCCTCTTCATATGTAGGTGTGAATGAGGCCTGATTTATATGCCCAGAGTTAAGGTGGAAGTTAAATCCCTCTCCTCCAGTTGAAATGGGATGTGGATCGGCTGATTATCCAGAGTCCACCGGAGATTCCATCTATCCAATTATTTCCATTTAACTGGTAGTAAGGTGGGGTTGGCAATACTTCCTTCTAATCCAGTTGTTCAGAGTCCACAATGGTACCTTCACACATTGCATCCCTATCTAGTTTTAGTATAGTGAGAAAGCCAAACACAAAACAAAGAAAACATTTTAAGGGAAGAACAGAGGAAATCACAAGCCAGTAACGGAAAAGGCACTGAGGGCTTACATGGGTCTCCACCACCTTTACCCGGAAATGAATCCCAGGGAAACCCACGTGGTTTCTTTTCAGGTCTGGGAGTACTATCTTGATACAAGCACATGGGCTTTAGTAGTTTGGATAGACCTGGTTTTTTTTCAAGCTCACTCAGAATTTTAGAGGCAAATCCTGCTACATGTGTGAATTGTATCCTAGAAGGTTACATTTAATCATCTCCAAATGAACCAAATATTGGAATCAGTTTTCAGTTTTCTTCCTACACATGCAAAAAACGGTTTGTTCATTAAAACTCACAGCAGAATACAATTCGCCATTTCCTTTCAAAATATCTCAATGTATACATCTCCTAAAATCATTCCCCCATCCATTTACCGCAGAGGAGACTCGTGAAACTGATGGGGTTTTGTGGGAGCAAACTTGGATTATTTTCTATCTCAGAATGGGGGGGGGGGGAGAACATTCTGATGTTCTACGCATAGACAAAAAGCATTGATATATTTGAAATATTTAGTACAAGGTTTGTATCCAGTGTTAGCCTATCAATTCCCATTCACTTCAACGTTTCTAGTCTAAGTGGATACAACCTCAATAGTTTTCGACTTAAATATTTGCTTAGTGCATTGAGCAAGAACGAGATGGAGAAAAAGGTGTCTTTATCACCAACAAAGCCCAAGTAAGCCTTGTTAGTGTGTATGAGTTTAATATAATCTAGCTAGCTAGTTACTTTTTATGTACGCATATGGTGCCTGGCAGTTCAGAGCTGTACATGTTTAACTGCCAGCTGCTCCTAGTTGGATGGCAAGATTGCGGATCTTTTCTCAACCTCCCTCCCTCCCCCCCGCGCAAAACACCTAATAATTTCATAACATTCAATGGAGCAACGGTGACGTCACAGGGGTATTAGCATACGAGGAGGGGATGGAGTCAGTGTGGCTGAGGTTGATAAGGCCCCTCCTGAGGAATTCGCTGCTTGTTTTAATACATTAATTATTTCTCCGCTGTCCGCAAGTTTGGGCAATTTGTAAAGGCTTAAGCCTGCTTTGAGTGAGGAGGCGGGGTGAGGAGGGTGCAAGAGACCCCTCTCACGGAGAGTCTGAACTGGGGCAAAAAGAGGGAGCCCTGAAAGTGGGGGGTATCCCCCCTCCCCAGGTGGTCTGCTTTTGTAGAAGGACGGACCCATGTTGGTCCTCTTCTATATTCAATGGGGAATCCGCCCTTACATACAGACCAGTCATCTGCGGTGCATGTTAAAGACAGAGGCGAGGTCTTGAGCTAAGGAACCCGGGCAGGCGAGTAGCCATCCCTCTTAGATTAGGCCTGGCTTATCTTCAGCCTTTGCAGGATCGTGGCCCGAAGAAGCTTGAGGGGTTTTGTAAGCGCAGGATGGGACTGGACTGTGCTAACGTAGAAATATTCGTGGACCTCAGAGAGCTGAGCACATCCTAGCAGGCCTGAAGACGACATTCGCTTCCCCATTCCCCTCAGAGAGAAACCGATTTCGCTCCCCTTTTGCGACGCACAACTTGTACCTCAAAAACATCCCCTCACCTATTGCCTTATTCCTCCATCCCCAAAGGAAATCCTGTGAAGGCTACAACGGTAGAACACGTTACCTGGGAGTAAGCGCCACTGAACCCAGTGGGACTTACTTCCGAGTCGACATGCACAGGATGGTGCTGTGCTAGGCACATTTTCTTGGCAGCAAGTCCCACTGAGAGCACTGGGATTTACTCCTGAGTAAAGATGTGTGGGCCTGGGATGCAATGCAGCCCAAATCAGGTGCTGTTCGGGGAATAAACCGAGGGAAGGCGGACCTTTACTGCGCGATCCAATTCCCCCTTCCAGCGACGGATTTCCTGGAGTTGTGCGCCCTCTCCCAAACACATTTGGGTGTCGACTCGCATCGCTTTCCCGAGGACCTCCTTCGCCTTGCATCTCTAAACACTTCCGCTTAACTGGGCGATGGATCCGGGCGGAACAGGTGGCAAGGAAGCGCATGGCCCCTGGCAGGGTGGGGGCGTGGGAGGACGAGATCTCTCAGGACCAAACTCTCTTTTCTTTTTTAATGAGGGAGCGGAGAGCGGCCCTGCGCAGTTCTCCAGGGATTCCCTCAAATTGTGCTCAGGGAGCAAAGGGATTAGAGGAAAGATATGCCGTTTTCTACTGAGAGCAAGAGGACGGGATTTCCAGAAATGGAAGGTTTTGCCCGGCCTGGAACCCGCTCAGGTGGCTGCCTCTGTCCTGACTTGGACTCGAACCCGACTTGGCTGGTGACGTCAGTGGCAGCCACCCGTAAAATTCCTTTCCATTCAAGTGTTACCATGGCCCACATTACGTTTCCCACGTGCACACGTGCTACTAAAAAAAAAAAATTAAAGCTGGGACATCACAAACAAGTGCGGGCTACCAGGCGATTGTGTCCATGCACGTTTCCGCGCCCCACCCCCAGCAGTGAAATTCTAAGGAGCCCGATGGGACTTTCTATCCGCAAATGGCATGTAAGGGTCGGTGTGTCTGTTCAGCACCCAAATCGAATCAACAATACCTCAGATAGGATTCCTTCAAGGCAATAACAGAACTCACCTTGACTTTGATGGATCGGGGTTGCACGCAGAGAGCTCGATCCATAAATCAATTGAACGGAGGCTCTAGAATTTAAGCTGCTTGGGCCCATCCCTCCTGAACACATCGTATGAACCTACTCATCTCAGTCATGAGCAGGTTTACTCGGAAGCACGGCCCACAGAAATGAATGAGGTCTATTCACAAGCATGCTTTGGAGTGCAGCCCTAAAACTGTGGAGGACCGTGTTGAAAATATACCTTATCTCGAGTGGCAGCTTCAAGTATTTCTATGTGTGTTCTGTTGCATAAATATTTTATGTATATAGTGTGAAGACGAGCAAATAGTGTGTAAATCTAGAGGTTGTAATCATCATAGCTACGTCATGTACTGTAAGTGCAGCTGTGTGAAGACGCAGGAATCCAAATCCATTCCGACTAATGGGATATGGATTGTATTAACGGGCTGGTTATATTCACATCCCACTTGAAGCCAGTGGCAAAATTCCCACTAATTTTAATGGGTCTACTTTACTGCATTCACCAACCGCTTACAAACCTATGATAAATACATGAGAGGTTCTCACAGAAGACAAGCAGGTGGTCATAGGCCATTGCCCCACAGTTGCACTGTGTACGTTGGAAAGAGCAATTTCTAAAATTGGAAATAGACAACAGTCATATCTACACCAAGCAGGAAATGACACTTTGAAAACATTTTGAAAACTGTATATGGAGTGTGTCCTGGGCCCCAACAGTTGTCACTACTATCATAAACCATTTTAAAGCAGTAGCCTATCTCAGGGTATTTGAATTGGCAAACAAAAGCACACTACCCCTCTTTCCCAAGAAAGGACTATCTCAAACATTTTAAATGTCATGTCCTCTTCCCCATCCCAAAGTAGAGACCTAAGGGCTGCTTCACATTGAGAAATAGGTTTGTCATCACTTTTGAATAGAGTTCTGAAAATGAATTATTTCGCTTTGAACTCAAGTATCCATTATCTTTAATAAGAGAAAATAAGTAAGCATTATACAGGAAGTATAGAAGTGACTGGGGAAGTTTTTCTTTGTTTATTTATAAAGTGTTGTTTTTTAAAACCATAATGAGATATCAGAGAAATGTAATAGTTCAAAATCAAAACCTCTGATCGCAGAAAGATAGTGATGGTGGGTTTTGTATTATGAGTTAACTAGCGGCTATATAGCCCCATAATCTGAATTGCTCCTCATAAACTCTCTGGACTTGTTATGCATAATAATCAAAAGATAAGTATCTAATTAAATATTATTATTATTATTATTATTGTCGTCGTCGTCATCATCATCATCATCATCATCATCATTAAAGAGCTTTAACCTGGCAGATTAAGTGTGGAAATTGTAATTTTCTCCCTAACAGTAGAAAGAACATGCCTATGAAAAAAAAATAGGGGGGGGGGAGGTGAGGTAGAGATTCAATTCAGATCAATCAGTCTTTTCCTTCTGACTCTGAATTGTATTTGAGTTGCACCCACAGAAAGATGGATATCTAACATAGAAATTTCTTCCTTCAGTAAATGCATAAGACTGATGCCCAAATGTTAACTATTTGCGGTACAATTCGGAGGTGAAAAAATATTCCAACAATTAAAACCGCCACAACCTAACAACATTCTTTAAACTCCTAATTCACCTGTTGGAACAAAATGCACAGTTTACCTGTACGTGAAAAATTACCTACAGTACCTTGTCAGTTTCAGAACTCCACCGCTACAAGCGAAATGTACAAGAGGCAAATCGGCCTGGGTTTGCTCTTCATCTGCCAAGGTGACAACTTGAATTACATTCCAAAGGGAAAGAAGCTTCTTTCCCTCAACACTAATTTGACCATCAGAGAAATACACACTTTCTAACATTTACTTAAGAAAAAAATGGAGGGAAACAAACACCAACAACAGAATCTTTTTTAAAAAAAATCTATTGGGCTCACTAAGTCTTTCCAAAAATTTGTTTCTTCAGAAACAAACAAATAAACATCACTCCTGAGTTCCCTCATGGAAAATGTGTGTGCAGGTGTGCAGAGAGAGAGAGAGAGAGAGAGAGAGAACAGAGAGATAAGATACTAACTAATAAGCGATCAAACGCAATCAAACTTCAATCTCGGAACAGTTAGTTACAATGTGTCAGCAAATGAAAAGAAAAATCCGAATCACACGAAGGATTTACTTCATTTTCTCCTTGCATTAGCCTTAAAGGAGGACCCCATCACCATGCAGTTAAATGGTGCTACTTCTTTCCCCAAGGTGCTGACCAGTTCTTTTTAATGTGAGTAAAACTGGCAACTCCAAGGCCGTCAGTGCAGCTCCCATAACAAAAGTCCTGAAAAGCTGAATGAACTGGGCATATAATTACTGCTTCTACACACACACACACACACACATCTTCCTTTGCAGCTTATCTCTTATTCATTCAACATATATTGTTACCTAACCTCACCCTCAATATTGCTTTTTGGGGAGCGCGCCTGAGGGTGGGCGGGAAGTATCTACTAGTACTACCACCGCTACTTGGCAGAAATTTACTAAAACTTCTTATCTGAAAGTGTAGAAAAGTGAAGAAATTATGAAAAAATGCTACGATGATTATTCTCCCCCAGAGAAGAAACACCCTTAGGGGGTCTCTGCAATCTGCCCCCCTCCCACCATCCCCAAGGAAGGTTGTTTAGAATGAGTTTTGTTTTGTTCACCGATATCATGGGAGAGATTAGATATGACGTCTTAAACACTATGGTCTTAAGCACATTTTCCTTAGCAGGAAATCCAACTGCATTAAATAACTTGCAATTTGGGGCCGTAGGTCTATCCAGCCTTACTCAGGCGTAAGCCTCATTGAATCCAATGGAAGTCTCCCGTAAACACACTGCTTCCCACCATTCCCATTTGACCAAGTCAAAACTAGAATCCGTTCACTTAAGTTCAATGGGAGTAAAATAGCGCGCTGAAGTGCACTGTAGATCTCACTACTAGACTCCTCAGGAATGAATTAAAAAATAATCTGTTTTACTGTCATAGTATATTATATATATACACAGCATGTAAGTAGACAGCCAACTGCACTCCAGCTCCCATTAAACGATGCACGTATCATAATGTGTTTTAGGGGATATAGGTTGCACAATGTACCCATCCACAACATACTTATCCCAGCCCACACTGACTTGAATGAAACTTCATTGTGGATACTCTAATTATCTCTCCAATACAGACAGCGAAGGAAAACAGCCTCAGAAACGTACATTTCTCACTTTTCTGCCTGGAATAACATGAGAGCTACGGTGAGCGACTGCAGCCTACCCCACAGATGAAACCAACTACCCTGATTCTAGGAGCCTGGCTCCCTAAGCGCCCTCCTTGCATTCTACGACTCTCTTTGGAAGAGAGAAGCCAGAGGAGACTTACAAGCCAAAATCTCTTTGCTGCTCAAATGCAAGAAGCCATTCTCTCCCCTCCCTCCAGCCTTGGAGGCCAGCCTCCCCTTGCCTCTGGTTTGTGCTCAGACCTTGGTGGGGGAGGGGAGGGGAGATTCTCCAGAGATTGCTCTACCGCAAGAATTTGTTGCTTGGAGGAATAAGTACAGCTATTACAACCAAATCTACTAGCAGTCTAAATAATTAATTGAACCATTGCTCTTTGACCCTTGCAAAGTCCAATAGGGACCCGTTTGTAGTAATAATACCCCCCAAACGAGCCCTTGTCAAATATTCATTTAGTGGTTAATTCGAGCCATTTCCCCTTGGGACAGCCTGTAATACCAGCCTCTCCGGCTTGCCAAGAAACCCTGTTAATCTACCTCTCCAGGTCAGCGAAATGTTTTAACACCCCGTCCTTAAAACGAAAACGACCCCAAAAAAATCACAGGGAATCTTCTTATATTTATCTGTGGTCTGTCTTTTTTGTGAAGGCTAGGCTTCAGAAAATGTGACACTGGATCTCTGCCACCCAACATCCAACCATCGCGTCTATTTTAAAGGAGAAAAATATACACGAAGATTGCGGCCACCGTCAGGATCACGAACAGCGTTTAATAACCAAACGGAAGTCAAAGAGAGCAGGGGAAATTATGTCACTGAACACCGCAGGTGCAAAGGAGTGAGGCTAAAAAAAGCCTGTTCCTATCATTTAGAGAAGGTGCGATGGGGGGGACGGGGACCAAAGGTGTTGCTTCTTATTTGCTAAATTATTATTATTATTATTAAAAACATCCAGATTTGCATGTATAACATATTGCTCAGCTCATTTTACTGTATATTATATACCATGTCCGCAATCACTACAAGAGTGAGGATTTCAAATGCATTTTCTTAAAACCAAACGCAAATAAATTAATTAATAATAATAATAATAATAATAATGGCATTTATTAATCTTACAATTTGGAATGGGGAAGGCGGAAAGTGCTGAATCCATGAAACACCTTTTGTTTAAGGGCCATGATGCCCGCGGCTGAGGGTGTACTAGGAAGGCTTTCCCCTAACACCTTCCCCCCAATCCTGATATGTTGACGAGCCTTTTAATCCAGATTCAAATCATCCCCACCCTTCCCAACCCCCACTTCTAGTTAAAAGGCCAACTTTCACACCTGATGTTTTTAAAACAATTAACTGTCAACGTTGGTGGTGTGAGTTTGCGCATGTCTTTGCGTGTGTGTGTGTGTAGAAAAGGAATTATTTCAGAAAGTGTACTTTGAAAACTCAAAAGGGGAGGGAGGGTCGTAGCACGTGAATAATCCCCCCATGCATTATAAATGCAAGCAATTTCTTCAAGATTCTTTTGCATTCACTAAGGCGGGGGGGGGGGGGATGGGAAAGGCTTAGAATACCAAATAATAATTCAGCATTTCTGTCCGATTCTACCCTGGTGTAGAAAACGGAGCAGATGAGAGCCTACGAGTCGAAATGAGGCTTTGTAAATCACCGCCTTAAATGGGTGGCTGACCAGAGGCCTGATGCAAAACGAGGCCTGCATTAACACCCACTGTTTATAGTGTGCAAATTTAGGGTTCACAGAACAAGCTGGATGTTCTAGGTTCCTTAGAACCCAAATTTAGAAACTTTTAAGAGGAAGTGTATCACCAACATCAAAGGGAGTTATTTCCAAGTAAATCGGTCTAAGGATCATCGGCAAAGGCTGTTCTCCCAATGTACACATTTACAGGGAAGTTATGGGGCTGACCTTCAAGTAAGCGTTATGTAGATTTTCGCCCTACAAACCCTATTTGAAATGGATTTACTGGGAAAATAGTCTGAGCAACTATGTTAGAATGTGCAAGGAAGCTATTTCAAACCCAAGATATTATTTTCCAAATTAATGGGTTTTGGTTGAGACACCAGTAAATAGCCAATCTCTAAAATAAGCAAATACATTGAAAATAATAATAATCTGATACCCATCATTAGTTGAGAAATAACCAAACATTCATTTCTTTAGCTTTAAAAATGCATTATTTCCACCCAAAATTTTCTGCTTCCCAATAGCACAAGCAACTTAACAACAGCAACGATTTTAGATTCAGGCGGAGAAATGTATTATTTGCGGCCTTTGTTTGATACAGGAGGAAGGTGCCAATGTCTTAAGGTTCTAGCTATCCCCACCCCCTCACAGCGAAAGCTTTATTCCATTTTACACTCGGGATTAGGTGCCATCGGTTTCCATGGAACTATATGCCTGTTTAGGATGGAAGCTACAGAGCTTCACAAAACTCTCATCTTCCTGACCTCCTAAGAGATTTGCTTGAAAGCGAGAGGAATACCCCAATCCCAAATTCCTTATACGTGGAAGTAGATCTTACTGTTTTGTGTTGAGATTTACTTCCACGTAAGTATTTCGGGGATCGCAGCCCAACTGCCATTGATTTCAGTGGAACTTACCAAGCAGGTGCAACTCCACACTGAAAAGGGGTGGAAAAGCAGATATTTGTACATGCTAGGAATAGACAGAGCTTTTTTTCTTTCAAACAACATCCAATATATTTCAAAGTACAATAAAAAGAGCAGAAAGTTAAACAAGATCTACCTCTGCAAGACGGATGGTCTCTTCTTTAATGTGCATTTTGGAGGGGAGGGGGGAGGGCTTGATTTTCGGCTGCTTCACCTCGCTGGTGAATTATGAACTAGGAGTCAAGAGCGAACTTTTGTGAAAGCCTATGGCATTACAAAATTGTAGGTTATTATTCTCAATATTGATGGTTTAGATTTTAATCCTCCCGCCCTTGCTTGCTCTCCCCCCCCCCCCTGCCCCGCCATCCTGGAGACACACACACATACATACACATACAATCTTGGGATGTATGGACAGGGGAAAAAACCAAATAAGAGAAAGTTTAGAGAGTCAAACACCGCCCCAGACAGTCCCGATGTAACAGCTGCATTTTATGCATTGTCGTGGTATAATTATCTTGAAACTGTGACGTTGCAACCCCCACCCCAAGACACACACACACACGAACACACACACACCTACACCCCCCCCAACCAACCTCATGTCAGCCCCATTTTTCCCCTAAATACACCTCTCCAGAAGGAGATTGTCTATTATGAAAGAAGTCAAGAGAGACACGAACCTCGCCTGGTCCTTATTTCTTTTCTTTCTGCTCCTGTTAAGAGTCCAGCCTCAACTTTACACTCGGGGCCCCTTGGCAACAAGTGGTCGTTCCTTCCAACAGCAAAACTCTCCAGAACCTTCTTTCCATACTGTTAGGCTTATTATTATTATTATTATTATTATTATTATTAAACAAAAAAAGGTCACAGCCGATGCATTTTACCTCGGGGAAGAAGTTCTAACTTGATATACTTATCTGGACCACATCAAATTTCAGGCCTTATGTTATTTTAATTAGAAAATACTAGCACTGAAATTACCTTTCAAACACAAAAAGTGAAATATTTCCTCATTCTGTAGATCTTTACGCTGCCATCTAATTCATCACACACAAGTTATAATCAGCCATTGAACAATATAAGATAATACATAAATAAATGAAATTGCATCCTGCTTTCTAAAAATAAATCGAAGACTCAAGTGTAATTTCAGTGTCCATATTTCAAAAATTTATTTACCTCAAACTGTGCATAATGGAGTAAAAACTTAAATTGAATATGTACCTGTTTATAAGGATGGTATTAGTTCAAATATATATGTGTGTATATATACATACATACATGTATATATCTATATACATGTATATATGTATATATACATGGACTGCCAGCGGACTGATTTCAGATAATACACAGCCGAGTTTTTAAAGTACAACTACGGGAAATGAGGAGGGACAAAAATAAAAGAACTTAAAATATTGTCACAATAAATTTACAGAAATATTACAAACCATAAGAAAATATTTCAAACACAATAATTTCAAATCGCTGTTTGCTGCTGCTTTAACTGAACAGGATAAAGTTTGGAAACAGAATGGGCTATTTTAAATTAACAAATGTGTGTGAATGGGCAAGACAATTTTTGTTTTTTAACAATGTGTAAAAAAAAATTAGTACACCCTAAACTTTTGCCCTTTTATATATATATATATATATATATATTTTAAAAAACAGTTCAATGGTATGCAAGTACTTATTCTATTTTTTTCCTTTTGTACAACTGGTAAAACAATTAAAACGTCCAGGTCTTTGTTTTAAAATAAAATTCAGATTCCCCCTTTTTATTTTTTTGCTGCTGCTATAAATTCATCTGCAATTATCTCAGCGTCTTAAGTAGACTCTGGTGTATTTTAAAAATAATTGGCAAATTCTCAAGTTTTTCTCTCTCTCTCTTTCTGTCTTTTTTTTAATATAAACAATGGGCTTTTCGATTGCCATGTTTATTTTGATAAATACTGTACAAAAGTTGCTTGCAAATATTAAAACATTTCCCACCCCATTCCACGGTCTTCCTCCCTTCTCCCCCCCTCCCCCTTTCCTACTTCGCTTTCTGGAGTCTAGTTCTAAAGATTATTGTTTAAGACTTTTTTTTTTTTAAAAAAAAAACACCCTTTCTGCAAAGTACAGTTTCCACTGGAACTTCGGGGAGGGGGGAGGAAATGGGGACAAACAAGTTTGATGGAGTCGGTTCCCTTTCCAAAGTGGGGCGGGGGGGAGGGGCGGGAGAAGCTCTATACAAGTTCCTTGGTGGGTTCTGATTTTGAATGTGATTTGTTTGTCTCCCCCTCCCCTCCGGCGCGCCCTACCCAGTTATTCTCTGTACAAAAATAGTGTGTGCCCCCCCCCCAGAAAAAAAAAGGAGAGGAAGGGGAGGGAAGGCAGAAGTTCAGAATTCCTAAGAAAAGTTTGTGGCTCGCTTTCGGTCTCTTTGCACGCCTTCCTTCCTTCCTTCCTTCCTTCCTTCCTTCCTTCCTCGCTCGCTTCCTCCCAGCCCGCCAGCCAGCCCGCCAGCCACCCCCTTTGTCTCACATGTGGGAGAGCGGGAGCGTGCCGTTTATACTAGCCGTGCCGGGCACAGGTGCGTTCTGGTAATGCTGCGCCATGTGCAGTCTGCTGGGGGCGGCCGGCTCGGCCACTTCGGCCCCGGGCAGGTACATGCTGATCATGTCCCGCAGGTCCCCGGCTTGGCACGGAGCCCTGGCGTGGGACGAGGACGTGACCACGGGCGGGCTGGCGCTCGACTCCGTCTTGACCACCGAGCCCATGGTGCTCAGGCCCATGCCCGGCGTGCCCTGCTGCGGGTACGACATGGCGCCGTAGGTGGGCGAGCCGTTCATGTAGCCCTGCGAGCCGCCCATGGCGTTGTAGGGCAGGGGGCTCACGTCGTAGCGGTGCATGGGCTGCATCTGGGCGGCGGCGGCGGCGGCGGCGGCGGCGGCGGCGTTGTGGGCGTTCAGGCCCGGGTGCTGCGAGTAGCCCAGCTGCTCCTGCATCATGCCGTAGCCGCCGTTGGTCCAGCCGTTCATGTGCGCGTAGCTGTCCATGCGCTGGTTGACGCCCGCCGCGCCCAGCGAGGCCCCCACGCCGACCCCCGCCGCCATGGAGTTGGAGCCCGGGGCCAGCAGCCCGCCCGGCAAGGTGTACTTATCCTTCTTCATCAGCGTCTTGGTTTTCCTCCGCGGTCGGTATTTATAATCCGGGTGTTCCTTCATGTGCAAGGCGCGCAGCCGCTTGGCTTCGTCGATGAACGGCCTCTTCTCCGCCTCGGACAGAAGTTTCCACTCGGCCCCGAGGCGCTTGCTGATCTCCGAGTTGTGCATCTTGGGGTTCTCCTGGGCCATCTTCCGCCTCTGGCCCCGGGACCACACCATGAAAGCGTTCATGGGCCTCTTGACCCGATCCGGGCTGTTCTTCTGGTTGTTGGCCCCCGAGGTGCTGTTCCCCCCCGTGCCTCCCCCCGGAGTTGGCTGGGGGGCGGGAGGCTTGAGCTCGGTTTCCATCATGCTGTACATTCAAGCGGCTTTCGCTGGGGAGGGGGCGCAGCAATCGGCGGCGGGGAGGTCTGGGGAGGCTGGTGGGGGGAAACCAGCGAGGCTTCGGGAACACGGGCGATTCCAAACCGCGCACGCACATGCACACGCACACGCGGAGAGGGAGAGATCCGACCACCGCCAAAAACACAAAACAAAACAATTTTGAAAAAAAAAATGGGGAGGGGGGGTGAAAACGAGCGCGAGTTGGAGAAGCAGCCGAGAGCAGCGAGAGAGCGTCCCAAGCTGGACTTGTCTTCTTGGGGAGGGGGAAGGGAGGGGAGATCTCCCCCTCCCAAAAAGAAAAAAGAGCCTCCCCTGTTCGGACCGACACCAGGATCTTCCTCTTTGCCAGCAGCCCTCGGACGATTATTCAAGGAGAATCATAACAAAGAAGGCTTGGAGAGTCTTGATTGAGAAACTTCTTCCTGGTCGGTGTCCCCTCCTTTCTTCTGCTTTTCCTATTCTTTCTCCTCTCTCTCTCTCTCTCTCTCCCCCCCACCCCCTCTCTATATCTCTTAGTCTTAAAGAGCCAGCAAAAGTCCCTTTCCCCTGTCCCTTTTTTTTGTTTTGGTTTTGTTTTTCACCCCCAAACTCTCTCTCTCTCTCTCTCTCACTCTCTGTCTTTCTCTCTCTCTGCCTTGACAACTCCTGATACTTTTTTGAACAAGTTAATAGACAACCATCCATGTGATGGGGGGCTTGTCAGGGAATAAATGCGTTTGCCCTGGCCAATCAGCGCCCGCCGGCTCCTCCACTGAGCACAAGCCTCCACTTCTGGTTTTGCATGAAAGGGGGCGGGGCTTCCAGCGCGCCAGCCGGGACAGCTCGGCTTGGGGAAGCGGGCAGGAGGCAGGGAAAGGAGGAGGCGAAGGCGGGCCTTGGAGGCAGCCACTCAAAGGGCCCCTTGGAGCTCCTCTTACAAGCAACAGGTCACACACGCCTTTGGGAGGAAGTGTGTAAACAGCATTGTTGCTAGATTAAAAACAAAACAACAAAAAAGCCCCACTCCACAACAACTTGATGTTGACTTGAGATTGGAGAAGGAGGGTTTGCAACTTTCCCTTCTTTTTTGCATGACGGATTGGAGGGTGGGGGTGGGGGTGGGGGTGGGGGTGGGGGTGAGAGAGAAGACGGCAGCCCCGCTTCCGAAGGCTCCTTCTTAGGATTTTAGAAAGCAGGCTGAGAGATCGGTCAGTTTCACTTCCTTTTCCAAACGTTCAGCAGATTCCTTCAGTTTTCCCCACAACGTCTCTTCTGCCATCACAGACTGCAACCTCCTCTGCCCCCAAACCCAGGGAATCCAGCTCCCACTGCTTCTAGCTCTCCTGCAAAGGGATCTAGGCAAAGACGGGCCCCGCCAAAGGAAGGCTCCGATACACTGGCTGGAGATGCGTTCTGCTCCAAGCGACCTCTAAGCCGCATGAAATGAATCTTCTCCCCTGAGATGGCCTTCTAGGGCTGCGCACCTATGTTTACTTGGAAAGAAAGCTCGGGGCTCGCAGGGGCACTTATTCCCATGGAAATCACTGAACGGAGCACAGGACTTGGCCTCTAAAACTGGGATCCATACGCCACTCAGGTCTGCTAGAGGATGTTGCAGCTGCGAGCATCGGCACACTTACTGGAGAGTGGGTCCCATGGGCCCACACGTGGGATAGGGCTCTTAGGAAGCAGTCATAGTGAACAGAGGTCCAATGGGACTATAAGCGAACGTGTTTAGCAATAAGAGCTGTTCCAGAACCCCTGGCCTTCTACGGGCGCTTGCTTTTCCATGGCTACCCTAAGGCATCAGTTCTAAAGTAACCAAAGGGATTTACTTCCGGGTAACGTGTTTTGGTTTGGGGTGGGGGGCTGCTGCTTCTCCCGACCGACGCCAGATCCCCTCTGAGCTCGTGGTGCCCTTTGTGCCCCTTCCCCCAATTCAACGCCTGCCTGCAAGCCACGCCAAGCTGCGCTCTGCCTCTCTGCCCTTCGCCTCCCAACATCTGATCTTCTCCAGCAGGGATATTCCTCTCGTAGCTACTTTACACGAGACATTTCTAGGGGAAATAAAATAATTGTCCTCTCTCTCTCTCTCCCTCCTTCAAACGGAGAAAGAGAGATTCAATAAAACACAGAGACCATCCTAGAATCTCCTTCCAGGCGCCCCAGCAGCCTAACCCCCCTTCTAAACATTCTTCTTTGCAATTTAAAAGTGTGCCATTATTTCGCTCCTCAGACAGTCTGGGGAAGCAGGTGCGCAGGTACAATGAGAAGTGGGAGACAAGCGACGGCGAAGTGGGCCACGCACGCACCCTCGATTTGGGAGGCTGGCTTTTAGGTCCATACAGGAGCGCGCGCGCGCCCGGAGGCGCCCCCCCCCCCCGTCCTCCAGTATAGTCTTTTTACAGGGGGTGTGGGGTGGGGAGGTTTCAAGAGGTGATCTCTCCGGCAATGGCGAGGTGGCAGCAGTACCGTTACAAATAGGTAGTTTTGTTATCCGCGCGGCCACTACACGCTGCTAAACAAAGCGCCAGCTAAGTTTACTTCGAGGACCTTTGTCGTCCAAACGCGCTAGCCTACAAAGAAAGGCAGGAAGGAAGAGCAAACCCCTCCTCCCGCGTCTGTTTTATAAAGTGCTTAAACATTCGGGGCTTCGACCTCGTCCCCCGTTCAGCCCCTGAAGAAGAAGAACTATGTAACCATTGCTATTGCTGGGCAGGTTCCGCTTTGTAGTGAATTCAGGGAAATGGATTGTTTTCTTTTCCCTCGAGTTGCCTCCTCCTCGTCGCCCTACATCGCTTTCGCGTCTTTTCTTCGCGCCTTCGCACGCGAAGAACCCTTTTCAGACTATGTTACGAAAACGCAGTGGGCAACATCTGGTTAGAAAGAAAAGGCGCGGGCGCGCGCGCGCAAACAACCTCACTAAAATATAAACGCTCTTCTTCCTCCCCCCCCCCCCGCCTTTGGCCCGGTTTTAAAGTTTGTTTCAGCTTCAAACGGATGGCCCTGGAAGTAAAAAGAGCAGGGCTTTCCGAGGGAATCAGATTTGTATTTCGCATTTTGGAACTTGGAAAAGCCTGCAAAAATTGAGAAAGTATTGATAGCATTTTAAAACTCCTAACCGAGTCGGATTTAAAAAAAGGGGGGGGAGTGTGTGTGTGTGTGGGGGGGGAGAAGCTGAGAAGTGATTTTGAAACACAAAAGGAGAAACAACGGCAAAGGAGCGTGGACTTTCAAAGCTGGGGGTTTTACGGATAGGGTCGGTGCGCCCCCTACTGGTCAATTCGCCTTTCCCCCTTCAAAAACAAAACAAAACACCCTTTCTCGTGTAAACCAAATGTTTCTTGACAAGGCCCCAAAGAGGAAAGCAGGTGACTGTGAGGCACTTGTGCACTTAATGTTAAATATTATCGCTATTATTAAACGGCTATACTCTGCTTTAATATAGCTTCGTTCATATTAGTTGTGCTTGTAAGTGCCTTCAGTTCCATTGGGAAGTATGGATTAGGGAAAGAAGTTGAGAGTTGTGAGATCCTCAGACAGCTTGCTTTAATATAGCCGCCTTGCTTTGATTGACTACAGTGGTAGTAAATAAAATCAAACCGTGGCCCTTCCATTTCCCCAGAGTTGGAAGAAAATAGACGGATAATGGTGAGCAATTTTCCCCATCACCCCCCTCCGCCTCCGCAACCCCCCCCCACACACATATAGAGCACCCTTAATTGTCCAGACACCATATTTAACTTTGTTGTTGTTTATACTTTAGCCTAAACACTTGAATAACGTCCTTTTAAAAAATCTTATGGATAATTAAGTTTGAAGAAAGGGGTGGGTGTGGGAGGCAGTGATTTTGTCTCCCTTAATACAATGATAACTGATGGATGGTGAGGTGTGCGTTTAAAAAATAATAATACTGTTGTAGACGGAGAGAGTAAGGCAGGCTTTAGTGGATCGGGAGAAAGGGAAGCCTGAAGAATTATGTTCTCTTTTCTCCCTCCCCCCCCCCCCGTCCCCATAACTAGATGTGTTTTATTGGCACTGAACTCTATAATAACACAGTTAAGAGGTTAAAGTGGCTGGTTTGGCTCTTTGTTAATTGCATTTATCATCTAAATAAGGTATGGAGCTACCTAACAATTGCGTTATCACGAGTATTTACTGCTTTATTTTAATTAGCTGTGTTTTCCTTATCAGCGCAATGAACTGCGCTGATAATGCGCTATAGAAATATAGGATAAGACCGATCGCACTTTTCATGCGCTCCCTCCTCCATCGAAGCTTCCTCTTTCCCTTGTCAGATCTAGGAATGCTCGCCTATGTGTTGAGATCCTGGCTTCCCTCTTAACTGCCTGTGTGTGTGTGTGTGTGTGTGTATGTACACACCTAGGCAGATACAGAAATGGCATCACCCACGGAATTATCGTCTGCTTCAGTCTAACAGCACCCCATTCATATCCTCACCCTCCTCCAGTGGTAGGATATAAGCATTATATAAAGCGAGGCCTGGAGAGCGACGTTTTAATCTGAATGGATTTAAAATCCGTTGCCTTTGGTATAATTTATGGAAATGAAATAAACATCCCCCCCATGCTTCCCAGCGATAGTTAAAGAAGGGTGGGTGGGAAGGCTACGTTATGAGCTTATTAACAAGACTGTTCTATTGCCTCGAAATGGTCTTTATTTTCTTTCTGATCTAAACTACCACTTAACTCAGAAAAGCCTGGATGTCTATGTATCTCCTGGCGTATCCCCCCCAGCAAAATGAGGTAGGTGAGTGAATTGGGAGGGGAGGGGGGGACACTTACAAAAATTGGTTTGTCTCAACTCAGACTTCATGCCCAAAGTTACTAAGTTATCTTGTCTTGGGGAGATTGGAACCCCCCCTTCTTCCCCCCTTTTTTTGGTCCTTAGCTGCAAATAGAGGTTTAACTTGCAGCAATTAGGCGGGAACTAGCCAAGCATCTTACTATTATGATGCTCGTTAAAAACCCTTCTTTTCTACATCTGCATTTGAGTGTGTTTCTTCTGCACTCTTAATCTTCTTATGGAAATGAAGGCGAGCGGCAGGGAACCAGCGGAGACTTAGAGAATGTCCTTGTTAGGATGGAATTTCTCAGCATTGTTAATTAGCAGAGTTTGACGACCACCAGTATTGGGGTGGGGGTGGGGGGGGAACTCTGTTTAACCACTCACAAACCCTTTGGCTAGGAAGAGCAGAACTCTCTTTTTTGAATGTTCTAATTTGAAGGGGGGGGAGAGAGAGACTCTGAAAAGAGTCTCCTGTTTGACAGTTAGGGGCAAAGAGAATTTTTATCTCCCTGTGAAATAATTACTGCCTTGATAACTCAATTTCCTGCAAAATGTCAACCTGCGAACTCAAAAGTTTTTATTTCATTACCCCAAGGGATTGTTTTAAAATAACAAATCGAAGAGTACACAAATACCCCCCACCATTCCATAAAAAAATCGAATGCGTGGGGGGGGGTGTATAAACATTTTTGAAAATTGTTTTTTAAAAACAAAACAATCTCCAATGAACTGTCCCCTAAATTCTATTAATTTCAGACAGACACAGGAAGAACTGGAATGCTGATGAATGAGGGAGGAGGGGTGAATATAAAATATTTCCCGGCTTACATCCATCCCATACACCTAAGTAGCTGGGTGGATTCGAAAAAAAGGAATGTTTTATTTTCTCTTATTAAAATGTGTGGAGATCCATCTATTACAACTAATCTGTGATTGCTAAAATCTCTTGACACCTTAGAAGCTAGATAAACAAGCAAAGTTATCCCAAGAGGCCACTCCGGACTAACTATAATAACGGCAATATAGTAGATCCAATCTAATCTGATCTGCAATGTATTTCAGTCCCTGAATTATTATTCAGTGTTATTCATATTATATGAACCACCATATATGCAGAAACTAACAGTTACATGCAGTTTTATTATTTATATTTGTTGTTTCTGTGCTTAGATCAACTAAATATTATATTATGCCATATAAGCTATGCACTAGTATGATCCTATAATATGATCAATACAGATATTGTATTTTGTTTGGTGGGGGTGGGTGGGTTGCGTGCCTTGCAGCATTTTGAACATGTTCGGAGGATGTGAACTTTGTTATGTTAATAAACATTTCCTTTCCAGAAGAAAAAGAGGATACATTGCAATTTCCACACAGAGGTGATTCCCATGTAAAAGTTGGAAGTTTTCTCCCATGTATCAGTAGTGGATTGCTGAGAACTACAAATTCACCCACACACAAATACACACAAACACACGCACACACTGAATAATTGCTGTGAATTGTAGCTGTGTGGAAATTAGAAATTTCCATGGAAATTAGAAATTTTTAAAAAATCAATATATGTGTATGATATATATATATATATATATATATATATATATATGCGTGTGTGTGTGTACTCTTTACAATATATAAATAACTAACTTTAATTATTACTTTAAAATTATTATCCGAAGGTGTTCAATCTACGTGTGTTCTTCCTCATCCAGCAAATGGCTAGCTTGTCATTCTCTGAAGTAGTAGTATCCTACTGAGGGAGGGGGGGAGTGAAATGGAGGGCAACAAGTGATGCCTCATCAAACCCAAATCTACCCCGTAATAATTCAAGGGTTCTCAAGTTCTTCGCTCCCCCCACCCCCAAATAACCAAAGGAATGCGATCACGCTTTGTAGAGAATTCCTTCGTCTTAACTATCACTAATTACGTTATTATATGAGTGAAAGTCTTGAGAGAGCTTCTACTACACTGTCACCCCCGCTCCTCCATCTCATCGTAAACACACACACACACACACACACACCCCGCGAGATGCTGAAAAGTAACTAATACTTAAAGAAAAAAATCATATGATTTTAGATGAACTAACAGAACTCCATGCAAACAAAACAAATAACCAAAAGGAAAAAAAAACCTAATAAAATATCCCACATAAACAGGTATGATTCGATCAGGTCACCCTCTAAAAGTAGTATTAAAAGCTTAAAAGCGGGAGTGTGGGGAGAAGGTATATCTGGATAACATTGAAAACTGCGGAAAGATTTGTAGGCAAACCACCTGTTTGATTAGTGACTGGAAGAGATGTCCTCCTCTCCGGAATTTACCAAACCGAATTGTCCCACTGAGTATAACTTTTCAGCTCAGTCTTGAACGCTTTTACCTGAAAGCACTGGATTTCCCTGTGTGTATTTATGGTGGTGATCCTAACGATGCTTACTTAAAAAGTAAGGCTGCAATCCTATACCCACTTACCGAGGAGAAAATTCAATTGAAGCCAATGGGGCTTACTTCTGAATAGACAGGTATAGGATACTGCTATAAATTTCAGTTCGGTTGGACTGACTTCCGAGTTTAGGATTCGGCTCGTAAGGGTATTAGAATATCACTAATCTGCATTAAATGATTTTGCAGTAAATGCCGTAAAGCGGATTAGAATCCTCACCCCACTCCTAAAAACTCATTGACTGTGCCCCTCTTTCTCCACCCAGACTGTGGGTAGGGTGTTTAATGCCTATTCAGGGGTACCTAAATCCTCCTCATCTTTTCTAGCCCTTGCACTGAGATCCCAAATAGCCTTCCTGGAAATAAATTCCACAGGATTCAGTGGGAACTTACTCGCAAGTGATGTATTTAGACGCAGGTGGCTTCTTTAAAAAAAACCCTAGTTCCACCCCCCTTTCCCTAATAAATTTATTTTCACCCTTGCTTTAAAACACCCGATAACCTTGAAAATAAGATGCAAGATTCTAACATCAATAAACACGTTCTCTATCTGAGATCCTCTACATGTTTTCTCAAAAGCAAACCCCACTGTACTCCGTGGGATTTACTCAAAGGAAAGGTGTGCATAGATTACCTATGATGAAGAATCCCCTATGTCATAATAAAAGCTTTAGACTAAGACCCACAAGGCTCTTCTTCATTGATTTTGCTGCAACACACTGACACCCCTGCATAGATTGCATCCCATATTCTCTCAAGCCAGGATTGCTTTGGTATGGCCACTTTTTCAGTGGCCCCTTTACCTCCCGTCGACTGATATCTAGGAACAAGTGAACTTTGCCCACTGAAACTGGTCAAAGTCCAGCTGAGCAGGGCTGGAGTCTAGCGCACACTCACGAGGCACTAAGTCCCCTCAATTCACGACTACCGGGAAGAAATCTCCACTATTTGCTCCATTGGTACTTCCGAAGATGATGCAAAATGAGCCTGTAGCCTCACTCTCCCGATCCTAAAACGCCTTATGGCTGCTAGTCGGAGCGGGCTGAGTTGTAAGCAAGTTTTATGGGATATGGGATGTAGTTCTAAGTCATGTGTTTTGGATAATGTGCTACTCAGAAGTAAGTCCTATTGATTTGAATGGGTCACTTCCAAGTAAATGGTGTTTAGGGTGGGAAGGATGCCTCTTCAGTCCAAGTATTTAGATCCATGCCGGTTTTAAACAGAGAGTCTGTGGACACAGATTTGGAAATACGTTGTCTTAGAGAAGTCAACAGCATCTATTTCCAAATGAAGGCATTCAAGATCCGGCCACTGTCACTAACTACAGCGGGATTTATTACTCCAGGCTTACCCCTCCGATACTATTATCAGACTCATTGGTGAAAGTGTGGTTAGGGATCAGAGCATTAAATAAGTCCAAGTGGGCTGGAGAACACACTGCTAGTCTGACTGGAGTCAATGGAGGCAGCCCTGCAAACAGGCTGCTGAAGTCCCACTGACTTCAACAGGGTCTAAGCAGCATATCTTGAATGAGGCAGAATGGACGAGTGTCTTGGGGAAAAGGTCATCTCTACAAAACCGTCTCCAGGTTTCTGGAAAAGCCTGTTGGCCGCCTAACACCTCGATCCTTATCATAGTCATTATGAAAAATAAAATCAATGGGTCGTTCTGTAAATCTGATTGGAACCCACTGGGATTTCCTTCCCAGAAGAGCCTTCAGTGTGGGGTGTGCCAGTTCTCTAGGGATGGGGGTGGGTAGGTGGGGGAGCTCTCTTGGCAATTCCGCAGTGAGACACACAACTTGCATCTCATTGGCTTTTAATTGCACTTGAATATGCCTCAATTGAGAGGACTTCCTTCCACCCCATTTTAAGAAATTGGCCTAGACATCAGAATCAAAGGGTACGTTTGCCACTGACACACACACCCGACAGATGTGGGAGACAGCAGAGACATTCTTTAAGCGGTTTAGCAGCTCCAGGCCTCGAGAGGCGAATGGCCGCGATGGAAAAGGATCTGGTGGTGTGTTTATGAAGGCTCATCACGGCCCACCCAGAGGGGCTCCAAGCGGCCGGCAAATATTGCAACACCAAACACGAACGTAGGAAGTCCGGTGTGAGATCATATGACTGACGTCCATTATGAAATACCTCCTTCCTTCCACTTTGGAAACCTGGAGCCCTGGTGAGCAGGAACTCCCTATGTTTCCAAGTCTAGGAAAGAAGAAAATCATAAGATGGCCGAAATCCCTCCTCTCTGAGACGCCAGAGGCTCTCAGCCACCCGTCGACATCTTTTTAGCAGATAAGATGGTGTATATACATGTGAATAATAAATCAACAGCGTTGGCACTTTTGGAAGAACACCATTGGAATGGCCATGGAAAAATTGAGATAGCTGCTGGGTTCTTTCCACGAGAGAATGGAGATACGCCTAGACCAGATTTGCACAAGCAGGATATAGCAGTATGAAAGCGATATGTAAGAGACAGGAGCCACACTAGTGCTTTATAGAGGTATTGAAGTGCACTGACAACTGTTGGGGCCCATTGACACATACCATAACCTGCTATATCCTGCTTGGTGTGGCTCCTGCCTTTTATATACTGCTTCCATACTGCTTCCATACCGTTATATCCTGCTTATATAGGCTGACCATATGAAAAGGAGGACAGGGCTCACATAACTTTAACAGTTGTAGAGAAAAGGGAATTTCAGCCAGGGTCATTTGTATGCAATTAGTCCCTGGTGAAATTCCCTCTTCATCACAACAGTTAAAGTTGCAGGCACTATACTAGAGTGACCAGATACAAACTTTAACTGTTGTGATGAAGAGGGAATTTCACCAGATGCAGCATGCATACAAATGACACTGGCTGAAATTCCCTTTTCTCTACAACTGTTAAAGTTACATGAGCCCTGTCCTCCTTTTCATATGGTCAGCCTAGTTATATCCTGCCTATTGAGAATGACCTAGGCTCCCCTTTCAGGTGTGCTTCATCTCCCTAATAGTGCTATGTTGGAATTCAAGGGAATCTTTGATATCTTTTTACAGAAAGAAACCCTAACGTGCCCTCAAGATCATCTGAGGCTGTTTTTTCTAGGTGTCAAGATGGAACAAGAAGAAGGCCTCTTCTACCTCACCTTCTAGAACATTCCTGGGATTCTTCTCTCATCCCCCCCCCCCAATCTATTACTGCTGTTATTTCTTTACTGGGTTGTTTTAGTTTATTTTTATTTGGATTTTATTGTTTGAAAGCAGCCTGGAAAGCCGGGTGGTGCAGAGGCAAATTCACAGGATGGATGTAGGTAGGAACACACAGCGTAATGTGATTTTTAAAAATTATATGTCATCTGTAAGTCCTTGTCTGAGTGCCAAATATACTTCCACGCCTTCAACCCTGGTCAGGACCCTTTGCACCATGGCCCTCCACAGAGCTTGAATAGTTTTTAATCCTAAAACCTGTTGGGAACTCAGCTGTCAAGTTTTAAAATCTGTTGTTTCAAGAAATTTTATTTTTCAGTGGGTTTTGGTGCTGCTGTTTTAAAATTAGAATTTTAAAGGGCAAATTTTAGATGGAAGGGAAGTTTCATAGGATCGGATCATTTATAAGCGACTCTATAAATATGACCATTACTTTCATATATAACATTTCTTCTGTATCCCGTTTGTGTGTGTGACCCTTGCTCTCTCTCTCTCTCTCTCTCTCACACACACACACACACACTCCGAGGATACAGAGGAAATGTATTCCCCCCCCCTTTTTTTTTAATTGCCTTCTAATCCCTCACTTGAAAGTTTGAGACTTGGTTCTGCTATTAGCCTTCCTTCCACTTCTGTCTTACCCAAGCCCCTGCAAGGCATTTTCATCCAGCCACATGAGAGGATGCCTGGGCATTTAGGATCGGGGCTTAAGTTTTGCTTAAGGATTCGTGGACCTAGTAGCTGACCCGCTGCGATTCCTTTTACAGGGGTAAAGCATCCATGTCCCAGCTACAAATCCTCTGAGCGCTTTGTAGGAGACCCCCCCCTCCCAGCTATCCAAAGGGAAACTCTTTTCTTTTCAAAGAAGAGATCTTGCCATTTTTTTCTTCATTTTCGCAAAGCGTTCCCACAAGGAACATGAAAGACAACCGACTGCGACGATGAAGCTGCCTTCTTTCAGTACAATGTGGGCTTGTTTGTTTGTTTTGCTCCAGCAGGCGGAGGGAGAAAATGCGGAGGGGCATTTTGCCGCATCTCAAAAAGAGAAGATGTTCCTTTTTCACACAGGGAAGGGGCAAATGCCACAGATGTAGAACCTCCAGGCTCTGGTAGCGCTATCCCATGCATACTTGCTCAGTTGCGCACTATTCAAGGAGCTGACGTGCAACGCAGTGGGCATTGGATCCCAGCTTAGGGCGCAAGCCACGTCCCAGGGATGTCAATGGCGATGTTTCCATTGAATTGAATGGGGATCCCCACTGTTTGTTTTCAGGCCACACTATTTTAGAATCTCACATTCTGGACAGATGGAACCCCCCTTCCCTCCCCCCAATATATTGCATCTAACACCCTATACCCCCACTCAGTACTACTCATCTCATAAAGCTTGGGAAGCAGAAGGACAACTTTCCTGGACCAAGAGAAAATATAGAGCTCATTTCATTTGAGGATCGCAGCAGAAGTTTTGTAGGTGGCCTGAGACAGAACACAGGGATGAAATGAGGGAGTCTGCAACCCTATGCCCATTTACCAGGGAATAACCTCACTGAAGTGAATTGTAGTTACTTTTGAGTAGACATGTATAGGAATGTGCTGTTGGGATGTAAATGCCATGGAAATGAATGGGACTTGCTCTCAAGTATACATGACAATAGAAATGTGGGGGGCGGATTGGCCCCATTAGGATTCAAAACACATTTACTGGGAAGTACTAGTGATTTCTATGGCATTCACTCAGTAAAAGTTGTGGCTTCAAGTTTGCATAAAGCCCTCCCTTTAGATTTTTATGTTGTTGATGTGTTATTTTCCTTTTTCAGTTTTTAGAGATTTTACTTCTGCAGTTTCAACTTTTATCTCTATTGTTGTAAGCAGCTTTGAACTCAAATTTGAAAAACAATACATAACCCCCACACCCCCACAAATTGATAAAAGGAGTGACTAGGATTCTGCCTTTTGTCTTTAAAACACATGCTACAAATACACTTTTAACAGAGGCTACATAAGTTTAAGTCAGGGAGATAGTATTCCGAATTTGAAGAATGGCAGGATTTCTGTTATTTTGCCTAGTATTTTATATTAATGAATTTATTTATGTGTATTGTTAGTAAGAAAAAGATCCAGCAAAAGGCCAAACATTTCTTTCCCTCAGAAACATGTACAAAAATGCTTTAATTATTTTGACTACATGATATTATTGTTGCTTTAATTTGAAATTCAAACTCTATTTTTCAAAGAGCACCTTTTGGCATGGACTCTCCCCTAGCCACTCAGGAAGTGTTGGAATATGGGGAAAAAGGGATTTTCTTATAACTGCATCCTCAGTCAAACTGATTCTGTAGTTTTGTAATACCAGTGCAGGGATTTGACTTCCAATGATGTTGCTATTTACAAATTAAACATACAAGTCACGTTTCATTTGCATAATGCCTCCACTGTAGATAAGTTCCTAAAAGAAAAATAAATGGATTGGGTTTTTTTAATCTGTTGATTAATATATAGGCTATTCATTACTTTTTAAAAAAAACTCTTACAAATTGAAGGAGGAATTAAAATACTCAAGAAAGAAGCATTTTGCCTCATTAAGTAGGGTCTGGATTGGGTCCTGGAAGTTCTCATTGATGTTGAAAAGGAAACTTTTGTAAGCACAGTGTGCCGTAGACTAGTCCCTTTCCTATACTTTGATTTTAATTGCCAACCTATTTCATCTTGTTAAGTTTGCTAAACTATATGTGTAAGACACAGAACTCAACACCCAAGAACAAGGTTATTGCTGCAGCAGGACTGGCGCTGTGGCCAACAGGGGGCGCTGAGACATCCTGCTCAGCTCCCGCCTCTCATCTAAGCCCATCACAACCCCGGAAGAAGCGGGTACAAGCTTGCAAGCTTAGCAGGGTCGAGTACAGATCTTTAGTCCTTATGGATAAAAAGAGATTAAAGGCTAACTTCCCTCTCCCCCCCCTTTTTTTTGTATCAATTTTAACCAACTACGAAAATGTAGAGCTTTTATCCTTTGATGTCTTCCTAGAAAGAAACGGTTACATCAGTCGAGAAATTACATCGTTTGCAGAGCCAACAAATCTAGCATGAAGTGGGGAAAATAATTTAATTAATAAATTGTCTTCCTTAAATGGCACTTAAAAAAAAAACACTAATCTTTGCCTTCCTTTTTTTTTCTTTCCCTCCCCCATTCCAACCAGAGGACTCCTTTCTTGCTGATTGACACTACATCTTATTAAATGTATCAACCAAAAATAAATAAATCCACATTAAAGT
This sequence comes from Anniella stebbinsi, assembly GCA_029215795.1. NCBI lineage: Eukaryota > Metazoa > Chordata > Lepidosauria > Squamata > Anniellidae > Anniella > Anniella stebbinsi. Next base: position 355,769,449 of record JARDYH010000002.1, on the reverse strand, counting down.
CCCTTGCCGTTCCCTATTTGTGAGCGATCTTTCTATTAGAGGTTGCATTTATTGTCCACACGAATCTTTTTAAAAAAAATGTCTAAAAGGAGGCTCAACCCAAGATTACAGGAAGAGAGAAAAAATAACAATCTAAAAATGAAAAACTGTGTCAGACGTTGTATCCACACCCATTTATGATGGAAAGCCTAAATAAAATTGCAATGGCCTACCCACCCCACTTTTTTTTTTTTTTTTTTTAAAAACCCTCTTCACCTGTATTTAAATAGCACGTCTTTAATTACAGCGGTCGGGGATGTATGAAGCTGAAATGAAATTAGCAGTCATTACCAGCCCCTTTAACTCCGTGGTGCTTTTGATCAGCGCTAAATTAGCTTCCCAGTCCTAACAAAGGCTCTATAGCAAGCAGTGGGCTGTAAATAAGACAGCTCGACCTGCCCTCAACACCTTTTCTCTTGTCAATCACAGCTCCGTCATTCAACCCAAGATTAACCTTTATCTACCAAATTCGTTGTGTGTTTTTTAAATAATAATAATAATAATAATAATAATAATAATGAAAAAGAAATAGGGGGAAAAATTAAAACACTCACAACTTCGTAAAAGGAGCTGCCTCCTTATGAAAATGAAGGGAGCAGGGAGACACAGAGAGAGATCCCGGATTATAATTAGCCACATTTTTGCTATTTCTAAAATCATTTTCAAGCGCTGTCGTGTAAAGACATTGCGGTGCTGCGGGTCGGGGGGAGGGGAAAGCCCGCTTGCTCTGCGAAGGGAGGGGAGTTGCAAATCGGCAAAGAAAGTTGGGGGTGGGGGAGAGAAAAATGCCCCCTTCGAGTGAATCAACTAAAGGCCGGTCTTCATCTTACCATTAGGGGGCGCGAGAGAGCAAGTGTGCGCCTGGACCGCGGGCTGGTGCCTAACAGCACGTTGTAGATTTCACCAGGTAAACCATCTCCCCTGATTTTCTTCATCCTTCTTTCGCCCCCCTCCCTCCCTCCCTTCCCCCCCGTCACTTCATCTTCCTTCATTACCTGTTTTCCGGAAATACAACGTGCCCGGTGTCAGATTCAGATGCGGCACGGGCAGCGTGCCCCCGATCACTGGAAGCCTCTCTAATTTTATTTTCTGCAATCTGGCTCGGGGTTTCTTTACAAAGCAGGGTCTTTCCTTCCTTGCCAAATAGCGTTTACACTAAAGGCAGCGCCGCTTTGAAACTCTCCCTCTAATAAATGCAAACCGTTCCCCCCCCCCCCCCAGGGGTGTGTGTGGGGAGAAAGAGAGACAGAGAAACAGTATATATTCTTTTTCCTGATAAAACGAATAAGACGCCTGGGGGGGGGGGGGCGGGGGGAAGAGAAAGGGGCCACAAAAACGTGTCGTTTTTGTTGTGTTGTAGCAAAAGAGCTTTTCATCAACTGTCAATTTGAATCCCAAAATGGGGAGCAGGAAGGGGGTGGGGCAGAAAAGCGAGAAACAGAAACCTCCATATTACTACACTATAACACTCTTTCCTCACGACTGGTATACAGACCTGTGCCTATATTTTTTTTCTTTACTTTTTTTTATTTTAAGGCACCCGCTAAGGCAAGGAGGGAAAAAAAGAAAAAAACAAGTTGGAGTTCATGTCAAAGTTGGTTGAAGTTACTTACAGGTTCCTGCCAGTTCAGGCTGTTGGCTCGGAAGTCGTTTGATTGGCAGAAGAAAGGCAAAGTCCACGGGGGCTCTTCAGTCCCACTCGGCCTCGGGGGCTTGGAGCACTTTTCCCGGACAGCGACACTTGCAGATGCTTGGAGGCTCCGCTCCCCCCCCCCCTCCCCATCTTTCTTCTTCTCCATCCAGAGTGAATCCAGTTCGGTTTTTCTTCCCCCTGTTCTCCTGGTTGCCTACACAGCCTTCAAGTCCTACTCCTAGCTTTAAACTGCAGCCCCTGGAACAAGAGGGGGGAGTAAGAGAGAGGGAGAGAAGAGAGAGAGACAGGGAGAGAGGGAAAATCGTTTATGGTATGGCTTAAAAAATCCAAATGGCTGATTTTGTGTGCGTGTGTGTGTGTGTGTGTGTTATAAGAATGCACCCACAACAACAAAAAAAGTCAATTCTCCGTCTCTTTCTCTCTCTCTCTCCCTTCTCCCCCTCCGCAGAGGAGAATAAGAATAAAGAATAAAAGCTTTATATTTTTGCAGTGGGTATTCAAAGATAATTTGATGCTATTGTTTCTGCTACAGATGGTTCTTTTTAATACAATAACAGTGTGCTTTGTGCATGCCACACACAATACAAATCGAAAAGCGTTTTCCTGAATAACCATTTTGTTCTCATTTGTATAGGGCCAACAAAAGGCGCCGTGAAGTAATGGGGATTCTGTTTGTTGAAGCCCACAGAATAGGGGCTTGATAAAGATTTAGGTTTGGTTGCCCCCGCCTCCCGCCCAAGGGAGGAGCACAAATGCAGAAGAAGGACCGCTAAGACCTAACTGGTCCCTAAATAGTACTACTAATGTTATTATTATTATTATTATTATTATTATTATTATTATTTCTACCGATGATTACTTTTTTTAAAAAAAAAGATGAAGGATTCTATCTCCCCCTCACGTTTTAATCGGTCCAAACATCTGTTTCTTCTAATGGAGGGGGGGGGGATGTATTCATCTCTTTAAAAAAAAAACAACCCTAGAATTAGAAGGGAGGGGCCTGAGAAATGAGTATTTGGAAATGCTAAACTGAAGACAAAGTGGACAACACCACATCTGCACCCGTTTGCCTGTGCGCGCGCCCGCGTGTGTCCTGTTTTTTTTCCAGCCTGGTGTACCATAAACACACAAGGCTTCAAGAGATGATCTTCCAGGATTGGTATAAATGATTTTCCTTCAGGACAAGTCAGCATGCAGAAAGTGTGTCCAAGAAAGAGGCGCTTGTCTCTCGTTCCGCTCACAGATTGGTTCTGCCCCCAGCCCTCAAAAGTTTACTATCTCACTCCCAAGATAAAAGTCAATAGAACCGGATGACTGCAGCCCCAATGGCTCTGTTTAGATCAGGCGGGGACATTCGCCTCTGTAAGAGGTTCTGTTCATTAGGTGGCACTCAGTGCAGTTAAGTCTGAAAGTATGCAAGCTTTCTTGAATACTCTGTTCACTGGGTCCCCTCCGAGCGCCTTCGGGTCTTTTCCTTCAGCAAGAAGGTCACGTCCGAAGACGACCTCCCCCCTGGGTTGGCCACGCACCCCCTGCTTCAGCCAGAGTCATTTCCCTTGAAAAGTCTCTCATCTCTCCAGAATGTTCACACAGGATTAGTTAATCCGTGGTAATGAGCTCCGCACAGTTTGGGTCCCCACCGTGGCGAAAGTGGATTAGAAGCCCCCGCTCGCGCCCACCCCCACCCCATGCATACTTGGGCTGTACACTGAAAGTGGGGGGCACGCACACAGCTGTGACACGGGGAATGCGTGTTCAAACATCTTGAATATGCGCCCTCGGATTAAATACGAGGTGTTCTGTGTGCATGTTATCGTATTAAAAGTTAAGAGTCGATTTTAACTTCGCAGTGATGACGTCTATTATTATTATTATTATTATTATTACTACTACTACTATCCACTTCCTCCTCTTTTTCTTAAGTGTAGATTTGCCCCCCTCCTCTTGCGGGTCACGAATAAATAAAAAGTACTAACTGAGGCTGAGGGAGGGGGGGTAGAGACACCTAATTTTCGCCAGGACACACTCACGCACACACGCTCTTCTCCAGTCCCTGCAAAGGCAGGCTCACAGAATAAAGAAATCCCACTTTGTCCCCCCATCCCTTCCATCCCAACTGCTTTAGCAAGCCTCGTTTCCGAGCGGGACCCGCCTGCCTCGACCCATGGGAAGGAGCCCCCACTAGCCGGGGAAAAGCGCTCCGACAATGGGGCGCGGCGGGGGGAGCTTGTTCCGCTGGGCGTTGTGTTTGTCTACCTTTCTGTAGGAATTAATGCTCTGGCTCTAGCCGCTTCTGTAAACCCCGTCCTGACGGTAATCTACCTCCGTGACTTCTTAACCGGAGTGGGGAAGGGGGTCAGCAACTTGTTGCAGAGAAGAATGACTCCGGGGGGGGGGGGCGCGTTGTCCCACTCTTTAATTAGTTCTCTTCATCCCATCCTGCCCACCCCCTTCAAGCAAAAGGAAAGATCCTTCGCGCGCCCCCCCCCCCCCCCACACACTTTAATCTGCCCCTTCCTGGCTCCACTTTTGCTTTCGGAACTCCCGTTATTGGTTTAGAGGCCACATCTTGGAAAGTCTCCTAATCAGGGATTATTGATGGGGGAGAATTAGAAGCGACACGCGCCAAAGGCAGAGACCCTCGGCCGGGACCCCGACATGGGGCAGGCGCCCCGCGATCAGCGTTTCCCAAAGCACGTGGCTCGGCTCCTTTAGAGGAACAGCTAGAGCAGAACGCGCGTCCAGGAGGCCGTGGGAAAGGCGTTCGGCGTCTGCGCCCCCAGAAACGGGCCGACATTTAACAACGCCGCTAGCCTGCTACTAGATCGTTGCTGGCACATCTCGGTCCACGAACCACTTAAGACAATCGTCTTCTGAACCCACTTGGAACATTGAGGTCCCCTGAAGTCAATAGCAACTGCTGTCAAGCAACTGAATTTAGGATTGACGTGGGGCGGGCGGGGGATGTCAAGTTTAGCTGAAACCCAGAGGCAAAATCCACCTAACAAAACCTCTGTTAGGTAGAATAAATTTAGGAATATAAAAGGACAAAATAGGTACACTTTTATTAAGCAGATTGGTGGATCGCCACGTCGGGGTTTCCCACGCAGTCCGGCAGAATTTAGTGGAAAGTGGCTTTTCCCGAAGAGGCAGTGGTAACCCTCCAATTGCGCCCCCCCCCCCGCCAGATTACATTTGAGTGCCTCCCCCCTCCGCACCCCACTTCGCTCATTCACCTTCCTCCTCCTTCTGAAGATTCATTGCATGGACTCTTCCCTTTGGAAAGACCGTTCAGACGGCAGAATAGTAAGGATGACTCTAAACGCTGTTTAAAGGGGCATAAATGACTCTTGTGACGCAGCGAGTCCCGGGATTGCAATTGATCTCCCTCCTCAAATCGCCCCCGCTGCGCGCTCCCCCGGGGAACCAATCCAATTGAACAATCCGGCGCCCCAGGAATCACGCAAAGGATCGGGCTGCAGAGAACCAGGCGAGGTCTGGAGCCGCCTTCAACTTCTGAACGGAAGCCAGAGAGGCGTCGTCCGCAAAACTGTTAAGCCGAGAAACTCCGTTGGGGGGGGCGGCGCCCGCCCCCACTTGCCCTCATTCCTGAACACAATTCAGGGCGATTACAATGGGACACCTATTTCCAGTCCACATCTCATTAGACTGAATGGAGCTCGGCTGTTAACAATATAGTATGTTTAGCATGGATTGGGGGGGGGGGGCTTCCCTAGAAGCGCTTCTCCTTAACAGGGCTGTGAATCGGGACCAGGCAGAAACAACTCTATTATTAATACTCATGATATCGGTTCTATTTGGAAGCGATCGATACCAATGGGTGATCTTCAGTCCCTTGGTCCAGTGAGGGAATGCGGAGAAAGGGCGACGTCTCCGTCTCCGGTTTCTCTGATCCCATGTGCCAAGCTCAGGATGTGCCCCGCTGTCTCGCTCGGCAAGGGGGCGCAGAAAGCCCCGCAGTCTTTTCCGCCAGAAAGAGGCAGGCACGGAAAACTCACGTCCCGTTGACCCAGGGACTTCAGAACTGTTGGCAGAGATTCGCGGGGTAAATTAAGGGCTCGACTCCCCGCTCTCGCTCCCTTGCTGGGGAGGGTATTTAAAACCGCAGGCCTTTGAAAGGCTTCCTGGCCTAGTGGTGATGGTGATGTAAATAACAGTGTCGAATCAAACGCAATTGGTTTTCGAGAATTATCCCTTCCAAGGACGCTTGCCTTGTAGATTTCGGCTTAATAGGCTTGTGGATCGGTCTGTCAGAAAGTTTTATATGTACTTTCGGGTCAACCGGACTATAATTTGGCTTCTCTCCATCCGTGTTTATTATGCCTGGAAGTTACACCAAGCGGCTTGTTGATCTGGTCTTTAGAACATGGTATTCTCACAGGCGCACAGCTTATAGGGCTCTAAGCAGAAAGATGCGCACAAGTTTGTAGGTATGGCTTCCTCATTAGGTAAATAGGTAGGCAGTCAGGTATGCAATGGCATTCTACGCCGTGATAGATCCACTTTCAAATAACCCGATTCCCCAAGCGGGTTGAGGTAAAAGCACGCCCGGTTAAGAGACACCCAGATCCACATCTTGAACAAACAGAATATGGGGATCCAAAGCCGTCTGGCTCCATGGCAGCCACCGGCCCGAGGCGGAATCATTCTGGTCCCGGCTGGGATTTTGCCATGGGAATGTGCGTAGGTGCAGTTCAGCATGGCTGGTTTGTGGATCGAACTAGCATAATCCTGAGAGCTGACGGGTTCCGAAAACTTCGGGCCGGAAGACTACCGACAGTCAGCGCCTTTCTGCGCGCTCTGTCCCCCACGCCCACCCTCCACCTTTCAGGGTCACAAACTAAAACTCTATCCGCCCCATCCTTGCCAGCCTTCCGACTTTCTTTTCTGGATCTCGTTTATTTGGCAAGTTCCCAAAATATCACCGCCGCCACCGTCACCATCTGCCCCTCTTTTTGGCTACCGGGCAACTCGATCCACAACTAGGTTCAGACGAAGCATTTATGATTATGAGAAATGGAATGAAGCCACAGGTGTAAATTCGAAGGTTTCGGCTTAAGTAATTACGGAACCCTGAAGGTTTGGCCAAAATAACAACACCCCCCCCCCCCCCCAGTCCCAGTTCCAGAACTAAAGAAGATAAATGTCCATTCGGAATTTATGTTGCCTAGCAAGGAAGGATGCCGGAATTAGAGTTTATCGGGAGAGAAGAGGAGAAATCCCCGTCCACTGATTGCTGTGCATGTCCCTTCACAACCGTCTGAATGTGTCCCCAAGGATCAAGTATTCCTAGACGGGCGTTTTTGTCGTGGTCTTTACCCAAGGCAAAAGGTTCCCCTTTAAGACGGTCCTAACACACCACAGAGGCACCGGCAGACTCTGAAGAGGGAATTCACTTTCACGCGAACACCGTTCCCTTGGCGGAGTCCCGTGCAAATCGATTGACTTGCCTGTGAATGCGTGTCGGTGCTCCCTGTAAATTTTAGTTAAACTGGCGCGCATCCACCGACTCCTATAAGCTCACCCGTGTAGGGCACGATGGAAGAAGTCGGCTTTAAGCTTTTAAAATTGCAAGCCCATGTACACCTTGGAGTAAACCCCATTAAACTCTATGGGAATTACTTCTGAGTAGACACGTATACGATTGCACTGCCCTGTATTTCTCAAGGAAATCAAGCGGACTGAAGCCGAAGTAGTTGGGGTTTCACGTCTCTGGCTGTGCTGCAATGACCGCACTCTATAGTTCACTTACTCTGGAGGAATCCCGTTACGGTTAACAGAAAGGATTCGGGAGTCAAGTTATGGAGGCCTACAGCCATTGGGTCTTAATGCCTCTACAAGAGAGGTTTAAAGCTCTTTCAAGGCGCTTTAAAAAATTTACCTCTACAAGAACAGAGCACAAATCGGGCGTAGAGGCGCGTTATCTCTCCGATTATGCGCATTATCGAATGCGCGTTAAATCGCGAGTTTTATTTTGCTCCGGCCGTTAAAGCGCATTTTGCCTATGTGAACAAGCGCTTATGCGCATTAACTACTTGTAAAGCGCATTTTGGTCATCCGTTAATGCGCTTCGCCGCCTCTCGCCACCTCTTGTGCAGAGGTATTAGGTGTAAATGCGCTTCAGCGATTATGCGCATAATTGCCTAATCGGGCGCAAAAGCGAATCCTTGTAGTTGAAATGGACGGACTGGAGAATGGACCAGATTCTCCAGCCAGTTTGAATGCGTTTTCCTGGATTAGGAGGACGTTTTAAACCCGAGACCAGTTTGGGCTTCACCAAGGGGGAGATCGGATCACTGGAAAGCAAAAAGCAAACAGCCCCCTCCTCCCGAATCAGGGCACGGTGTGTGTGTGTGTGTAAGAAGTTGGATGTTATTGAGATCCACCATGGGACATGTTTCGAAGTAATAGAGTTTGGGGCAGAGGGGCAGCAGCAGCGGCCGCCTTGGGTTTGCAGCAGCTGCAAAAACTCTTATAAAGTCTCCCAAATTCTTTTCTAGAGGGCTGCGCCATAGAAGGCGCCCCCTAAAGCACTGTCGGGCGAGATAAATTAACAAGCGTCGCAATGTCGCTTGGAACGGGGGAGGGACACGGGGGGAGGGCAGCCTTCTTTGGAAGTCTCCCGGTTTCAAGTGTTCCCAGTTCGCAGGAGCTGCCCAAGAGTTTCGAGAGTTTCGGCACAAATGGATCTAACCTGACCCTCAGCGGAGGGGGTGAGATAACCTAGGACACTTGCACAGAGAAAAAGAATAAAGATCAAGGGCCCAATCCACCAGAAAGTGTTCTTAAGAGAGACTGGTTTGAAATCGGGGTGGGGGGCGATTTAGGCAAGAGGAGCTTCTCCGTGGGTTGGACCCCAAGTCTTTCACTGGCACTTTTTTTTTTTTTTTACAAAGGTATTGTAAATTCTCACATGATTTCTACACGCTTTCTTTAATCGGCACTCCTGCACCCAAATTATGTAGAGAATAGGCGCCTGGGTCTCCCCCCTGAGGACGCTGCTGCTGCATTAGCTGCAACTTTCTGGAAGCTTTGCTTATCCGAGGGCTCTGCGCTGACCACACCAGGAGTCAGTGACATGAAGCGCCTCCACCCATGACATCAAAAGCTGTCCTTGCATTTCTATCATTCAAAGGTAAAATTTGTTGTTGCTAGAAAGTACTTCGGATCTACCCTTCTAATCCACATTAACAACAAGCTGAGCATTTTCACACCAGGCTCTGCATGGTTCCAGCTTAAAATGCCAGAAGGAACATTTGATTTCTCAGCTGCATCCCACATTAACAGCATACAGGTGTCTTGGTACCTGAGATTTACATGACCTTCTCACCCTTACTCACCTATTTAAGCCACCCTCTGATCAGTGGTAATGCAGAAGAAAGAGAAATGTTAAGGGACATTTTGGCCATTGTAGGCTTTACATTTATCACTGGCTGGCTATTCCAGCTAAAGCCTAAGACACGACTAAACTTCACCAAGATCACAGCAGTGTCTTTGGCATGACACTCTTAGGCTTAGTTCCCAGTTTGCAATTCTGGGGTAACAATAGAAAGGGCCTTCTTTACAAGGTTGTTGTAAAGATTGTGGAGATAATATGTATGCGTTCCTTTGAATGCTCTAAAATATATTTATTAACCATAACATTTTTATTATAAAAGTGGTTGAATTTAGAACCATTGTAAGCCCTGCATGTGAAAACGTGCTTGCATTTGGCACAACTAGTGGAGGATGGATTATGGGGTATTTCAGGTACATCCTACTCAGCAACTACTGCTCAACACCCATGAATATGGGTATTTTTGGTCCCTTGATGCACTTTCTCTACTTACAGCCAAAGTATTAATAGAGTGGCCAAAGATAGGGGATTTTTAGTGTATTTTAAATAACTGATTCCCAGAAAATGTATCCTTAGAATACTGAGTTAGGATCTCATCTTAAAGACATATATTCTTACTGTCTGTTGTAAGCAACCTTGAGGAATATTTGATCAAAAGGGTGGAATACATCTTCTGAATAAATAACATAATAAATGCTGGGAGCTTGGTTCTTACACTTTCCCCTGAAACACTTCCTTTAAAAATATTTTCTGAGCAGCTAAATCTGCTCACAGTTTTTTCCAAACATTATAGAGTTAAAGTACTTACTATAAATCATTGAATTAACTTTTCCTTTATAATGTGCTAGGGAAACTGTTCAGCCAATTAAATGTGATCGTAAGCACCTTCACAGGACCGAGGGGTTTAAGGAACAGGTTTGTCTTTGTCCCAGATGTAATTCATGATCCAAAAAGGGGATGTTTTCAGGCCCTGATTGCTAGGCCAATCCTGATATCTGAGAACTCTCTCATTTATATTACAGGGAGAAAATAACTGTCATTATTCACTGCAGAATTCCTTGTCACCAGTTGCTATAGTGCCAAAAATACCTTGAAAGTGATGTAGTCACTTGTTACAGTTAAGGATTTCCCCCAGTAGATGAGTATGGGATTTAGAATTGTGTTATATATTTTAACTCATTCAGCTCCAAATGAGCCCAATTTACAACTAAGCCAATTTATGCCATAATCTTAATATATTGATCAGAGTCTATTGGGGATTTATGCAGAAGCTCCACTGACATGAATGGGACTTGCACAAGGACCACAATGTGATTCCTGTTGGTTTCACGAAGTTTAAAACCAATTGAAATTCAACTAGTTGGCCATTGTGTGATGAGAATGCTGAACTAGATGGGCCTTTGGTCTGATTCAGCATAGCTCTTCTGATATTCATCATACATTCAACTCCCAGAATTCCTGATTATTGGCCATGTGGCTTGGGCTGCTGGGAGTTGCAATCCAAAACATCTAGATAGCATCTGTTTGTTGCAATTAACATTTGGACTAGCTTTTGCAAACCAGTTAATAATACATGAATAAACCAACCAACCAACCAACCAACCAGTCATATGTGCTAATAGCAAACTGATTCTCCACATGTGGATCCTTATGCAGCCATTATGGCACCACTTATACATAAGAAGGATGTATCACCAAGTTTGGGGGAACCCCGAAGTTTGCAGAAGTACTAAAAAAAGTTTAGAAAGAAAAACCCTAAGGGGTTGGGAAAGTCCCCAGAGAACAAAATAAGGTCTGGGCATGCTCAGTGGGGTATGGAATGCTGGCTGGTGTGTGTGTAAAACTATGGAATGGGGAATCGAGTATCCAAGCTGGAACCCTGAACAGGAGCACTGAACACTGCAACAGTTAGAAGGTACCACTTCTAACAACAAAGTAACAACAAAACAATCAACCTAAAAGAGTTCTTTACATTGAGGGAGTTTCAATGTGTCCATCCCTTGAAGACAATTCCTCTTTTAAATTTCTTCTTATTAGGCTCTAACAGAGCAATCCTATGTATGTTTACTCAGAATATTACTTAGAACTGAATTCAGTGGGACTTACTCCCATTGCATAGGATTGTATAAGAACATAAGAAGAGCCATGCTGGATCAGACCAAAGGTCCATCTAATCCAGCATTCTGTTCACACAGTGTCCAACCAGATGCCCACAAAAAACCCACAAGCAAGACATGACTGCAACAGCACCCTCCTGCCCCTGTTCCTCAGCAACTGGTGTGCATAGACATACTGCCACTGATACTGGAGGTAGCATATAGCCATTAGGACTAGTAGCCATTGATAGTCTTATTCTCCACGCAGCCTTAATGTGTCACACAGATTCAGGATCATCATCATTAAGAGGAAGAAGAGGAGGGGGATGAATAATAATAATAATAATAATAATAATAATTTATTTCTTACTCGCTTCTCCATCTGGATCGAGGCAGGGAACAACAATATGATAAAATACATAAAACTGATTCAGACATGACACATATTATTAAAACTGCATTAAAACATCCTAAAACATCCTAAAAACATTCTAAAAGACAGGTCACTGCCCTGGGGAGCTTACAATCTAAAACCTGACAAAGGAGAAACAACAGAGGAAAGGGAAGGAAAGGGATGGTGGTGGGACCAGGGAGTATGTGACTCACTTATATGTGCTTGGGCTTGGTTACTTGCAGTCAGGCATGAGAACTGCCTAGGCACACAATCTATTTGTATGCAAAAATGTATGCATAAATAATCTATAAACAACTTAGGCTGGTGTATTTGAACTCAAAACAACGGATATTCCTACAGAGCTTTCTGTAAGCATCAACTTCAATATTAGCAGATGCAACGTTTACACTAGGGTCTGCACACCCTGAACATACCCTAACATTAGAGAGAGTGGAGTATTCCCTGCTCGAGAGGAGTTCAATGAACACACTGAAACCCTGCAGAGCTTTGGCTTGTGGCTTTGAAATCAATGGAGCTTATTTTCAGGTAGCATACGGGTTTACAATTAATGTGCAAATTGTTCAGTTGAAAGGAACAGCACCTTGCAATCAGGGGCTGAAACCCTCCTACCTGGCATTTACTCCACTGATGCTGCTGCAATTACTCCAGAGAAAGCAAGGCATAGATTGCAAGCCATGTATGTACAGGGAAAGACAGGGGGCATCCCACCCCCCCCAAAAGCATTTTGCCACCCCAAGCATTTAAACTGGGTTGCTCCAGGATTCTATGCAGAGGATCTTGCCGGGGTACAGCTCCCAGATGACCCACTACTTCACATTGGTGCTCCTTAAAAAATATTGCTATCCCAAGTGATCTGTTAGATCATTTGTGATCAAGAAACCATGTTGGATCTATTGGATTGTTTGTAGGCCAGGCCTGCGGACAGAATCCTATCACAAATTATTTCTCAGGTTATTTATCAAGATGGAGAGAGAGAGAGAGAGAGAGAGAGAGAGAGAGAGAGAGAGACCTAGTCTTTCTGCCTCCAATTAGCAAGGAAAGAGCAGCCCTCAATTGGAAATTCCTCAGGGCTAAAGAAGAAGAAAGAAAGGGAAAAAAGAGCCCCTTGAGTAGTGGGGTTCCACCTGGCCCTTGCCTTCCTTTGTGTATTCAACATGATTAAGCTATAACAGGAATGTGGAGAGGGTCATTACCAACGGGTGCTCATCTCTGTGGTTTTATACAGTTTCCTACCCTCCTCCCGACTTCATTACTGTTGTTGGTATTGATTATCTATTCTAGAGTAAGCATCCGTTACTCACACAGCCACCCAGGATATTCTGACTTCATGGGCATTTGCTGATGAAAAATGGTTCTATATTCCGGTGCCACTTTTCTGTACTAGAAAGAACCCCCAAGGCAGTTCACACAAACATTTTCATCTACAATTGGTGCGGGGGGGGGGGGGGGACTCATCCTTTAAAACACAAGTAAAACCAGTGTTTAAAACAACCAGTAAAAGAGCCAGGAGATAAACAGCAGAGCCAGCTCTCTCAACATTTCTATCGAATAAAAACAAAAAGGCTAAGGAGGAGTTCTTCCTGATACAGGGAGTTCCAGAGGGAGAGCACTGCTAGTGTAATGGCCTGGCTTGCAGGTATCAGCCTGATTTCCAAAGGCCAGGCTACTCAAGGAGAACCATGCGATGGCCTCAGGAACATTCAGTATGCAATGTGTTATGTCCTGCTTTGAAGACAATTGATTCAGGCTTGCATATAGTTTCATCACAGTCTTCCCTAGGCCCACAGTTCTTCTAATGAGTTAGGTGGGCATCCATGTAGCGATGATATTCTCAGCTCTTTTTTATCTGCTCCATGTTTTGCAATGGCTTCCTTGCATGAGTGTCTGGGATATGTAGTATACTGGGTGAATAAATGTCATCTTAATCCAGCCAGAGAAGTAGAGATATGATGGTGCAGGGTCCACTAGATGCCCTGGATGGGAAAATTCATGTCCTACATCAGCCTGACCCAACCTAGTGCCTTTCAGAAAAAAAGATCAGCCCCAGCCACCACGGCCAATGATTATGGGAGTTATAATCCAGAAATCTGAAGAGTAGCAGGCTGGGGAAGGATGTCCTGTATTCTGCCTGAAGAGTTTGTAGACTGAGGGTACTCCTGGGCTCAGATTTGCTCCTGGAATCCCAGGTGGTACCTGTGGCTTAGAACAAGGGTGGGAAGATCTCCAGATGTTTTGGACTTCAACTCCCAGAAGTCCCTGCCAGCATGGCCAATGGTCAGGGATGCTGGGAGTTGAGCTTCGACTATGGGGCAGCATATAAATGTAAAATAATACTAATACTAATACTATTACTACTAATAAAAATAATAATAACTAAAACATCTGGAGAGTTACTTTTTGCCCACCCCTGGCTTAGAGTGTGTTGTTGTTGTTGTTTGTTTGTTTTAGTTTTTACTGGTTCAGCTGATGTATTCCTTGCTGGAAGATGGAGATCTGACCATTGTCATCTATGCCCTGGAGGCTTCCTTATTGCATTATTGTAATGTGATTATGTGGGGGCTTCTCTTGAAGATAATCTGAAAAGGTCAGCCGATATAGACCACCACTACCTGAGTACTGATAGACATAAGTTAATACCTACTTTAAAGCTGTAATCTTAAACATACTTATGCGGGTAACGAGTCTCATTGAACCCAATGAGACTTTTAAGTAAACATGAATAGGATTGGGCTGCATAACATCTGCAATGATAACCAGTTGGTTTCTGGACCAACTCAAGTTGCTGGTTTTGACCTTTAAAGCCCTAAGATGCCTAGTCCCTGATTATCTCAAGAGTGTCTTCTCTCATGTTATCCCCCCACCGCGCCCCTTGGTGCATTGAGATCTGCTAATGAAGACTTGCTGTGGACACTGTTCTTTTCATACAGTATGTTAGGTAAAGTCTACTAGGCTTTTTTAGGAACACCCTTTTCCAGGAGGTCCATCTGTCTGCCACTCTTAGCATTTTTTAAAGGCAGGTGAAAATGAATTATTATTATTATTTATTTATTTATTTATTAATAATAATAATATTTGGTTAAGGAGTTGGGAGCTAGGCTTGTATTTGAATTTTTGCTGTTTTTAATTATCTTTCTACTTTTTACAGATTGATATTATGACATTTTATTATTTTGATAGTGATTGCAATTCCTTATTGTAAATCTCTTTGAGAACTCCCCCCTGCCCAACCATACATCAAAACCCCCAAACAAATCAGTATTGGAAATACAAAAAGCGTCAACACACGGGGGGCAATCACGTTTGGTTACTGTCGCTTCTCCATCCGCGCGTTTGTCCCTCATTACTTCCTCTTTTGAAAGAGGAAGTAAACAACATGCACGCGGCCCATTCAGTGGGCCATTTTGATCGCACTGCTTCCTACACACAGCAGGAGATCGCAGCAACTTCCATCTTTAAAAAAATAAGTTGGACTTACTGGGGTTTTTTTTGTCGTACGAAGGGGCAGGAGGCAGACCATGTCATGAGAAGGACCCATGAAAATCCGTGAGTGCCGAGTAACGAGCGTGCAATAAAACACTCATCTGATGGAGCTCAAAAGCACTGCCAATTGCTAAGGGCAAATTCAAGGTTCTCCTTCCTTGATGTTCTTGAGCGGTTCATATATGGATCTTTGGGCTGGAAGTGAAGGCTGCAATAGCTGCATGGCCTTCCACAGATACTATTGATTGTGTCTCCTCAACATTTTTGGATCCTATCTGAATTATATACATCAGTGGAGGCTGGTGGCTCTGACGTCAGCAGGACAGTGAATCCACTTCCGGTTTCAGTCAGAACTCTAAAGGAGCGATTGCATCTTGCATACGTCCTTTAGACTGGTTCTGACTGATACCCGGAGTGGATTCACCATCCCATTGACATCGGAACCACCAGTTTCCAATGGTATACACTATTTTCAAAATTCAGATTTTCAAACCAATCCAAACTCTTTGGATTTCTATGTGGCTTCTTAAGAATTAATCCATAATTCGTTTCATCTCATGTTTGTAGTGTAACCTCCTTGTATCAACCAGTCAGAATACATATTGCAATGCACATGTTTGTTTTTCTTTCAATTGTTCACTTGTCCAAATGGTTGAACCATTTTGGTTACTCAGCAGTCATGAAGATGCAACGACAATATCAAAAGAAACATGGGCATCTGACTTATTTACTTGAAATTTACTAATTAATTTAAAGTAAATAATTTTCAGGAATTCCTGATTTGTTATGTCAGCCAAACTGCGATGTATAACATGAATAAATGTGGAGTATATTCACACTCCAAATAAAGTAGGCGGTCAGGAGACAATAGGAATCAGGATATCCCTCTAAAAGCAGAGAAGATGAGTTAATGCCAGGAGTACATTTTTAACTGTATGCCACCTTGTTTATTCTCTCTGAAAGGGGTTTTAGAATTTTTAAATATACATTTTAAAATAAATACTGGTTTTCTTTGACTCCAAAGAACCCAGTGGCCCACATACACATGTACATTGCTTGCATTTTAAGTCCAGTATTTGCTGTTAATCCAGCCTGAACTATCCCCCTATCCCCTCCCAACAGCCTGCACTTCACTCTCACTTTAGGGTTACCCTCTTTTGTTTCTTTAAAAACACTCTTAAGGAGTAAACTATTAAAAATACACCATATATATACACCATGCACCATAAATAAAAGCAATCTGGTTAGTTTAGTTTAAAAAATAGTCTGGAGGCAACCCTGCCTCCATTTCTGGCTCCTATAACTATCCATTACAAAATCATGTTTAAAACAACGATCCAGAATCTGTAAGTAGAGAAGCTCTAGCTGACCAGGCTAGTTTTGAAATATGAAGTAGGACTAGTGGGTCCCAGGGCCTTGGTATGACTGCTCTACCTTTGACCTCACTAAACCCATGCCAAGAAAGCCTTCCCAAAGCTCCACCTTACAAGCTCCACCCTAACAGCTTCCCCCAGCATGAACGGTTGTTTCATCCGCTAAGGGCCAAATTCAAGAGGCCTCTGGATAGTCTAAGTTTTACAGTTTGCACTAAGGCTATATCAGTTATATTGAAGGAGGAAACAGCTATGCAAAAGCAAATTACCAGGGTCCATGAACCCCAATTACCTCATTACATCCTACAAAACTCTACTGTTGCTCTTCTGATATCTCTCAAATTGTCCCTTTTTTGTAAAGAAAATCTGGTGGGCGATAGCATCACATGTTTTGCTCAAATTAAGTGTGTGTGTGTGTGTGTGTATGCATGTATATATAGATAGATAGATACACACACACACACACACACACACTTAGAGTACACAACACATGCAGATAACTATACAGATAGGTATAGTTATTAAAATGCATTGTTATATTAATAGGCACTGCAGAGAGTTTAATTTGTATCTCTATTAAATTAAACATATGGTGAACAGGGTATAATAGATTTTCTATCATTCAGCTGCCAATGTGGCAACAGAAACCAGTTACTCTTGTCAGTGGTTTGTTTATTGGCTTATTTGAATTAAAATAAAGCTTTGCTTCTGCTGACTGCACATCATTATCTATGAGACCATAATCCTGCTAGCAAATCCTATATCTTCCAGAACTGGCTCTTTTGTTTGGGATTACTGAGAGCTTAGCCTATAACAAAGAGGAATAAGGCATCCCTCTCATCCTCGTAATTAAGTGTGGGGAGTAATTTAGAAACAAACCCAGCAAAGATGTACAATTTGGAGCCATGTTTCTTAACAGAACTACGGACTAGGAGAGGCCAAATGCTGATTATGTCAAACATAATGTTTAAGCCATTAAAACAGGAATCCAGCTATTTCTGCTTCTTCTGCTTCTTCTTGTTTTTTAAAAACTCTCAATAAGTATTATGTTGCTCTACACAGCAGTTATTATTTTTCTTTTTTATTTGAAAGGTGCATTAGAAAAATGGGTAGAGCAGAGCAGCCACAGTTTAATGGGGCTCTCTGCCTTTAAAAAAAAGCAAAATGACTATTCTCATTGTGAAAATGAAAATTAAGAATTTAATCAATGCCAGGTCTTCTGTTTTAACATGTCTAATCATATTGTCACTTCGCTCCAAGTAAGCACAGATTTCAAAACACTTGCAAAAGGCTACTGTATTAAAGCAAAGTCCATATTATTTCCAGTCATTAGTGCTTCCCATCCATATTGCAACCCCCTAGTAGAAAAGTAACAAGAGTACATTTTATGACAGATGATCAGCAGAGTTGAAGTGTTAGTAGTATGGGCATATATTCCTCTAACGCTTTCCCCCTCAGTCTTTCTTTGTATGTTTTGTTTTAGAATTGCACAAGGGTACTGCAAAATTAAAAGCAGTTCTGTGAATAGAGAGAGAGAAATGTTTTTTTTAAAAAGACAAAGATTGATTGATACAAGTCTTCCGCAGGCAGTAATGCAAATGGGAATTTAAAGGAAGACATCTCTGAAACTAAAACCTGGTCTCACTGAATTAAAAACAAGTCTATCTATCTATTTATCTATCCATCTATCTATTATATTTCCATATCGCCCATTAGCTAAAGCTCTCTGGGAAGTTCCCAAAACAAACTAAAACATAAAATACAATAACATGGTAAAACATATTATTAAGAACGTAAGTTTAAAACAGAATAAGCCTCCATCTCCTTTTCTGAAATCTGCTGATGGTGCCCCACATTATGTTCCTTCTGTATGAAACATTAGACCTGTGGGGTGCAGAATGTCTCATTCTCAATAGCGACCATGTAACTTTGGAATACCAACCTATAGAAGATGCAATCAGCAGCACCTTCCTTATATTTCTCTGGGAGGGTTGTCAAAACCTTTCTTTTCTGCCAAGCACCCAACAGAAATTGCTGGTTTTTCAATGTTGCTGAATTTTAATTTTTACTGTCTTCACTATATGGATGGATTTTGGCTTCATCTTTTATTACAGTGATCCTGTTTTTATTGACTGCTTGTATTGTGTTTTTAAATTGTTAACCCTCTTAGGGGGTTTAAAATTAAAAAGTGATATATACATATTATAATAAGAAAAAGAAGGCGATAAAGACGGAGAAATTTAGGCAAAGTGACAGTTCAGAACATCTGTTAGCCTTCTGTCTGTGTATCAGCTCGGTGTCATGGAGTGCACAGCTGTGGGCATTTTCAGCTCCTTTTTGCTCACATCTGTCACAGTAGTACAGTAATATAGGTAATTAGCAACACCTCGTATAAACCATTTGCTATTTTAATGTTCTGAATAAGTAAAATGAGCATTAGAGCTCTTAAAAGGGAGGGAGGGAGAAAATAAGAAACCAGGAAATACACTGTGTAGAATGTTTTGGTCTTTTAAAAATGCTGGATGATAGTTCTGATCACTTTGGAAAAGTAAGAGTTTCATAAAAATGTATTACTACAAATAAGGATCGCATAGCCTAGCATGAAAAAAAACAGCTGCGGGCAAATGTAAAATGTTCTTTTGCTCTAACAACTCATCTGTCATAAGCAAAGACAAAGATAGGAATGAACTAGACATCGTGGGTTTGCCCCATGGGAAAGCAGCCACGAAATTATATATTTCCCCACAGTAAGAAAGCCAAGAGATCTTCAATACCAGGCAATCTTACTGTCATTTGGTCATCTCTTTGCTCAACCTCTGCAGCCTGGAAAGAAAAGTATCACCTTGTGACGGTGGCTATGATCTTTACCCCCACTGGGCAGTGAAAAAAACTAAGCGGGGTAATTACCAGTAGGACATTTCTGAACCAAAGCCAACGCTGTCGAAAGCTCTGAACAGGTGAAGAAAGAAGGGAGAGGAAAGAACATTCAAACAGACTTTCAAGCTACCTTTTCAGGCCATTTAGCTGTCTCAAAGGAAAGTGCATATAAGTACATCCTGATGATAATATCTAGAGGATAAGAGTTGTGAATTGACTAGAGATGTAGAAGCTTTAATTCTTGAGTGTCTGAGGAGAGGCATGGCATCTCCAGAGAATATTATGATTCCCATGTTATTTGAGAGGTAGGCATTCCTACTTTGAAAGTATAACAAATAAAGGTTACTCACAGTCATCATTTGTTTCTGCATCTTTAAGAAACAATGAGGTCATAATTCCAGTCACCTCTCTCCTCTGCTCTCAAAATAATCATAAGGGCTAGTAACTGTGTTTGTTTAACATGGCTATTGTCACGATGGCTATATGCTACCTCCAGAATCACAGGCAGCATGCCTCTGAATACTAGTTGTTAGGATAACAGCAGGAGAGGACTATTGCCCTTATGTCCTGCTTGTGGGTGTCCTGGAGGCATCTGGGTGGCCACTGTGGGAAAGAAGGATGCTGTATTAGCAGGGCTCTTCTTCACGGGCACAGGGAGAGGGGCTCATGGATCATGTTGTCCATCGCTTAATGAAAATGGTATCTAGAAGTACCTAATAAAAGTTAGATTTCATTGCCTTAACATACAACATTTTTGTTTGCTTGTTTTTAAACTGCCTGACCTAAAACTTACAGCAACTTTGGGAGGTCAGGGGATCACGTTTGATCCCCTGGAATCCCTTCAAGCTGTACTCCTGCTGCCAAAATCAGCAGTGGTTAAAAAAAACTTGGTGATTTGTCATCAAACTTTGGTGGCAACCAAATAAAGAAATTTGGTTTGTTTTACACCTAAATTTGTCCTTTTTACCCTTCCACATCAGTTGCTGCTGCTGCTGCGAATTTCTTTGGGGTTGTGGGGACCTTGTGTTGCCCATCCCTGCTCTAGAGAAACTTCTTTGGAAGAAGACTCTTGGAACTCTGCAGAGCACCCCACTCCAACTGAAGAGCTGGAGGAACCTGCAGTAGTCCAAAGGCATCGTGAAGAATTCCCTTTCGGGGGGACCTCACTTGGGTCCTCCAATAACCCCTCTGATCCCATCCCAAGCCCTGCCTTGATATCTGATTATCCCCCTGTGCCCCCCCTCAACCCTCAAGGGCAAATGTGGCTGTGGATCCAGTTGGAAGCCCAGTCTACTCAGGAAGAAGGATCTTACTTTGTAGGAGAGGGAAGATCCTTGCATCGAGCAGGGGATTGGACTCGATGGCCTCATAGGCCCCTTCCAACTCTACTGTTCTATGATTCTACGATTCTATGATCGTAGACCTCACTGACCTCACTGAGGACCAGGAAGAGTGAGAGACTGGCAAGAAGTATATAGGGCTCTCAGTCTTCTCTGGACCTTTGCTGGGCTAACAGCTTTCTTTTCAGTTAATTCTTGCTCCAGCTCTGGAACTTCCTGGCTAAGGTCCCCTCTACAAGGATTCGCTTTTGCGCCCGGTTAGGCGATTATGCGCATAATCGCTGAAGCGCATTTACACCTAATACCTCTGCACAAGAGGTGGCGAGAGGCGGCGAAGCGCATTAACGGATGACCAAAATGCGCTTTACAAGTAGTTAATGCGCATAAGCGCTTGTTCACATAGGCAAAATGCGCTTTAACGGCCGGAGCAAAATAAAACTCGCGATTTAATGCACATTCGATAATGCGCATAATCGGAGAGAAAACGCGCCTCTACGCCCGATTTGCACTCCGTTCTTGTAGAGGTAAAAAAATTTAAGAGCCTTGAAAGAGCTTTAAACCTCTCTTGTAGAGGCAGCCTCAGTTCCTCCACCCAGTACGGGTCAGGACAACTTCCCTTTTTAGAACACTTCTCTTGTACTCCTCATTTGATGCTGAAGACTGAACTCCCAAATGGAAAAAAGCAAAGCACTGCTTTTGGAGCTGATGCCCATATGCTTGAGTTTTTGGACATTTACAGCATTTGTCTGGGATTGTCAGTCTTTACATGTGGATGCTGATATTCACTAAATTTCAAACATCCATTGAAACATCCATTGAAAAGCCGTGATTCCATTCTAAGGCATATGCATGCGTGTGCACATATGTGTGTTTGGGTTTTTGGGGGGGAGGGATTTGCTTCAAATTTGCTTCAAATCCCTTACAAGATTTTGTAGGAGTTTGAGACTGCATGCAGTTCTAGCCATTCTCTACCTCTATGGAAGGACAAGGAGACAAAAGCTATGACGGCACATGGCACCGCAGGAATGAAGCAAGGAGGATATGCCATGTCCCTGTTCAGTGGGCATCAAAAGCTACAGAATAGTACAGGAATTCAATGCTCCAGCCTAGAGAATGGCCCTCTGCACCCAAGTTCATTCTCCACTGGGGTTGGGGAGGCTTCAACAGTCATTGGGACGTCTGCTGTGATCAAGATATAAGGGCTCATTTTAGTCCTGCAGCTCACGGAGACAACTTGGCTGCTTCTGAACTCTCTGTACCTGGCTCGCTTCTGACTGCCCATTCTGCCTGCTCCCCCAGCAATTTGCCACCTGGCTTCTATTGACTGACTATACTACCCCTTGCTGCCTCCCGTTATCCTTCCCATTCATGCTTCCAGCCAATCCCTGAAAGACCCATAGGGCCCAATTGGCCACAAAAAGACAGCTCAGAACAGAAGATGGGGGACACAAACGCAGAAAGAGGAAGGGAGACAGAAAGAAGTGAAGAATGAGCTAGACAGAGATGAAGAAGGACAAACAGCTCATAGTTAAGCCTTGAACAGTTCTTAGCATTTGAAATTACTTTGACAAGGAGACCAAGCAGTTTGTCTTCACAGTCACAGTTGTGGTTATCCAGCAGTGAGGGGAGGGCTCTTCCTACATGCACTCTTGGGCGCAACAGTGTGCAAATGGAGCAGCCATCAAGCCAAGGCAAATCACCACACCACCCCCAACTTTGAAGATTGGTCAGCAACAGCTCGGCTGTCATTGTGAGCTGCCCCTTTTCAGCATGCAATTCCTTTGCTGAGGGAACTGCACTGGCTTCCTGTTTGCTACCAGGCCAGGTTTAAGGTCTTGGTGATAGCGCACAAAGCCCTGAACAACTTGGAACCAGGCTACCTGAGAGAGTGCCTTCTCCCTTACCAACCTGCCCCATCACTGAGTTCCTGACGGTTCCACATGGACCTATGGTTTGATTGGTGTCCACCAGGAGAAAAGCCTTCAGCGTGGTGGCCCTCTTTCTGTGGAACTCCCTGCCCCTGGAGGTCAGGCAGACACCAACACTGTGTTGCTTCTGGTGCCTCCTGAAAACAGAGGTATTCCTGGAAGCTTTCCTTAACTGACAGCCATGGTTTTTATTGGCATTCTGTTTTTTTTTAAAAAAAGGTATAATTTTAATGGTGTTTTAATCTTTGCATCTTTTACGGTTTTACTTCTTATGTTCACTGTTCCAGAATCTGTTTCAGATATGGAGCGGTGTACAAATTTTGTAAATAAATAAATCCTTGGTATAGATAACTGCAAGTGACCTGCTGTTTAAATCACCTTCAGTGATTATGGGATAGCTTCATTATGTGGACAAGAGTGCATACCCTACTCATGCAGCTGTTTTCCACAGGGAACGAAGCCACAAAGGATTGCACAGAAATGGGGCCTACAGTAAGCCTGCTGATATTTATGGGACTTTTCTAGCTTAAGTGGTTTCAAGGCTATGCTCTGTGTGAGCTTTAAAAGATGAAGGGTTTGTACACTCCGTTGGCATGTAGTACAGCAATGTTGCTTTGTAAAAGGCTCAGAAATGCCTGTCCCCCCCCCCACCCCACAAGTCTATTCAATTCCAAGATGCCCAATTAAAAGAAATCCCATAAATTTGAGCAGCTCCTTCTCTCCCTCCTTCAACAATAAGCACGGCAGTAGAGTCCATTAACACTCTTGCATACTCTTTTTGAAAGAGCCATTGGAATGTTCAGTTAATAGAGTGATCCGATTGGCTGAACATTGTTGGACTTTTTAAATATATAATTGATACTTTTTTAGCAACTGCACAAAGGTAAGGACTTTAGCCTTGAATGCCTCCTACTGGCAATATGCCTGCAGGGAGAAAACTAGTGTTAAAGGCATTTATTAAAATACACACTTTAAAATACCATGCTTTTCAGATCTAGTAATTATGTTACAGTGTGTGTAAAAGGTTTTTTTTTAATCAATGGCACACAGGGACTCCAAACACACACACACACACACAGATGCCCATGGGACTGATTCATTTCAGTTGGAATGCATCCAGATCGGTTCCCTTTTTGGAGATGAAATCAAAATACTTCAAGGCCACCACTGCTTCACAACCCAATCAAACCCAAACGTCAAATAAGAGATTGCGTACACTATTCTTTTCAGAGAAAGACTTCATGTTCTAATAGAACGAGGGGCTATTGGAATTCTTTGGCACTCCTGTGATACTTACTGCAGAAATGACAAGAGAAATACGTTGTTGGCAGGAATGAATTTTGCAACAGTCAAAATAGGCAGCAACTACTGCAGCTGCCCACTGGAGAATCCCAAGTGCTCTCAGCTTTTCACACAATCCCTGGCGATGGCAGCTATTCACAGGCAAGCTAATGGATTAACCCCTTGCATGCCTTAGAATCACATGAAAGAGAAGGCAAAGCAGGTCAGGGCAGAAATAAGAGTGCCTTTTTGAAAAAGGGCACAATCCACTGGGAAGTTCATCTGTGCAAATCCCATGGAAATGGAATTACACAAGAGATCCTGCGCTGAGGAACAAAAAACTTCCATTCATTTCAATGGGATCTACCCAAGAGAACTTCCCAGCAGATTGGGCTCTATGTCTGTATGTGAGCTTGTGGGGCTCATTTCCCTCTCTGGGTTTGGACCACACGAGAAGCCACGGTGAGAGCCTCAATTGGCAGTGTGACACACACAGATGCCACCATCCACTGTGACTTAAATAAGCCAAGGTGGGACGCATGATCAGGCAAAGCAGGTATCTCTCTGAATTTGAATTAAAGCAGGATTTGGCAACACATGACCTCCAGGGCAGGCTGCTGCTCCCAAACAGGAGTTAAGAAAAACTAGACATGGCAGATTGGAACCAAAATTCATTGGCAAACCAGTATGGAGACTTACTAAGGACAAATTTAGCTTGTTTGAAAGCAAGCTAAAGCGGTCCTTAGTAAGCCTCCACAGGAGGGGAGGCTGGTGGCTCCAATTTCAGTGGGGTGGTGATTCCGTTCTGGGGTTTAGCTACAACCAGCCAGAAGTTTAAAAGAGCTATCCAAGGTGCTGTACTCATTTCGGGGGTGGGGTTCAGCATTGTGGATAGCTGCATTGGCCTTCTGGCTCATTGTAACTAAAACCAAAATGGAATCATCACCCCACCAAATTTGGAGCCACCAGCCTCCCCTAATCCACCCCCCTCCATGCTGCCAGGGGGAGGGGGGAGGAGACAGCCTGCAGGAAGATGTCCAGCAGAGAGTGAGGAATTGGCCCCCAGCACACCCAAAGTTCCTAAACTAAAGCTATGCTGGGGTCCCTTGTGGGAATGGGTATTTGGTGCACACCATAGGATTTGTGCCTGGACCATTCCTGAACCTGCTGCTCCACCACGCCTACTTCCCCCCCCCCCGGTATGCACCCACGATTTTGACCTCCGTTTCATTAGCGTAGCAAGTGCTGGTCCCTTTCATGATTGCCGCTGTTTGCGAGGTGACTGCAGGACAGGCATGGCGTCAAGTGAGTATCGTGTTTCAAAATGGCAAAGCAGGCGGAACGAGAGTGTAACAAAACGTTGCTGTGATGGAGCCCTTGAACTATGGACAGATTGCTTAACATAGCTACTTCTATTGCTAAGATATGGACATAGGAAATGATTCAGGAATACTATAGAACCCAAATATGGTTACCATCCCTGGAGTTTGAAGCTTTTCAGGTGTACACTTCTCCTGATGAGCTATTCTGGAGGAACATCAGCACATGCTATGCTAGGACAAGGGAATAAATTAATTTGGTTTGCATTTTATCCTGACTGATATAATTTGCATTTCCTGAACTAACACAACAACTGGAATGCAATTATCCTTTGACTTTTGCACTACTCCAAATTTTGCAATGCACTTCTCCAGTCAATAATTGCATGCAAAAATGTGCACATTTGGGAAATTGCATTGCCAAATGGAAAGTTTCGTGCAAAAATGTATATATTGGGGGAAATGCATACAAAAATGCATACAAATATTTGTGCAGACTTTAAAAAAATTCACAAACTAATGTGGAAATGGAACATAATGATCTTGTGTTTGAAAAAATACAAACATAATAGAAGGTGAGAGATTCTATTATATTCAGTGGTATATAAATGCTACAAATAAATAAATAAAATAAAAAGTGAAACAAATACATTCATCCATCCCCATCCCATGGGAGGTATGGCTTATCTCAGTCGGAATCTAGAAGCAGTTGTGATGTATGGGTGCATAGCTCCAATTTATTTTAAAGGAGCATGCCCAGTTTCTGGCGGGTTGTGCCTATTGAGAAATTTAGGAAAGAAAACCTAAACCGCATGTAATTCTTATACAAGCCCTGTTTTAATGTTTGGGCACAAATCCACAGGTTAGTTGAATGATACTCACTGGCTTAGTTCAGACGACACTTTAGGCAACGGAGGGGGAAATAGCGTACTAACCATGCGTTATTTTGGAGGCGCCACAGCAGCACCTGCCACACGACATGTTGCCCCTCCCCCGTCGCACGGCTGAAAGTCCGTCTCCTCCCTCCCACCTCCCTCAGTCCTCCGGCCGTATCCCAGAATGCCGGCTGTGTTGGAGCAGCGGGGGGGGGGGGGGGAATTCGGCTGCTCCGGCCAGCAAACTCTATGACCAAACAGAATAGTACATAGAGAGAGGAGGTTTCCTTCCACACGACACTTTAAAAAACGGAGTTCGGGATAAACAACTGAGCAGCCCGTTGTTTTTCCCCATTGTTTAAGTGCCCCAAATAGCATACTGTCAGTTGTGTGTGCGTGGTGTGTTGCCCTCCACACGACACAATAAGCAACACAACTGACGATTGTTCCCTCCCTCCGTTGATTATCGTGTCGTCCAAACTAAGCCACTGAATAACTCAGCTTTAGTCAGTTAAGTGCCAGCTGCAAGTAGGAACTTTATTGGCACACTGATACAAAAGCTGCCCCAATGCCTGTGCAGTTTCAGGAGCAATGCTGGCACTGGTTGGTTCTGAACCATATCCCTGACATGACATGTATTTGGGCCATGAGAGGGCTGACAGCCACATGCACATCCAATTAGCACATGACCCACACAGTTCACCCTGTGCTTATTGTCTGCCTTCCTGAAATGTGTTAAATCTTCAAACTGGGAGAGTGGGATGCAACTCATGCAGGCCTACTCGCGATCTAAGAGTCCTAGAGCTGCAGAGTTTTCCACTCAGTGCCACATGACACTATCACACCTGATACAGCTTGTTTACTGAATGTCAGTTCTTTTGGCTGAAGGCAAGTGGTATTCCTGTGGCTGAAGGTGTGGGGTATCAGTGAAGGCAGAACTGTCTTGATAAGGGTGATAAGGGTGTTGCTGAGGAAAGCAACAACCAGCAGGTATGTCCAAATAATTCTCTGCCAATTGTGATATCCTTCACAATCTTGGAGAAAAGGTTGTTCAATTCCCCAGCTGGTGGTAAGGCAGTCATGAGACCAGCTGCATCAGATAATATTATTTCTTTTTTTAAAAAAGGGGGCGGGGAGAGAAAGGGGAATATCTGTATTTTGCCAACTCTTTCCTTTTTTAAACCGAAAAGCATTTTGTAACATAGTTATTTTGAGCTTTGGACGATATACGAGGCTATTCTCATATAAAATCAAAATAAATGATAATGTTAATTGACAGTTTTCCTATGGAGAATACGTTGAGCGTTTCAGGAACAACAGAGTTCTATTATCTACAGAATGTTAACTCTCCCTTGCTTGCTGTACCCCAAGCGGTTGAACATGATGGAGAAACACTTAGGGCCAAGCTACATGTCCCAAACAAACATGTGTATTTAAACTCTAGCAGCTGCTTTTTATAGTGAGTTTTAGTTGGAGAGGTGGCAGAAAGGAGGCAGGTGGGAGAAGGCAAAGGTTAAGCACCTCACCACTTCTGCACTGAAAATTGCCCTCTCCCAATTCTGTTTTTCACAAGGAACAGCAGCTGTTAGTGTTTAAATGCCTACGTTTCAATGCAATGCGTAATTTGGCCCTTAATGGGTTTGCTTCCTTGGAGAAAGCATTGGAGTGCTAGGGCACAAATCAATGGGAAGTTCTCCTCTGCAAGTTCCATCTAAATGAACGGGAGCTAAACTGTTCCCATTTATGTCAATGGATCTTATGCTGTAATACATACATGACTCACAGTGCAATC
Organism: Anniella stebbinsi; assembly: GCA_029215795.1. Classification (NCBI taxonomy): domain Eukaryota; kingdom Metazoa; phylum Chordata; class Lepidosauria; order Squamata; family Anniellidae; genus Anniella; species Anniella stebbinsi. The sequence goes on along the minus strand of JARDYH010000002.1, from coordinate 355,741,623 downwards.
CTATACAGGCCTACTCAGAGTTAACCCCCAATAAGTTCAATAAGGCTGACTTCCAGGTATGTAGGAATAGGGCTTTAGCCTTTTAGTGTAATTTAAGTAAAGCTGAGACTTTGGAGTCAGATTTTTTTTCTCCATGGCTCCTCTGCCCTTGGAGAAGGAGCCTTTAACTTATAGCTATATAGAGGGTGGGGGGTTGGCAGGGGCATACAATTCTGTAGCAAGGTATCTATCTCAACCAGAGTCAAGTAGAAGCCCCCTTCAGACCTCACCCTCAACATGGGAAGATCAGGGACTGAATAGATGGGGATGCTGGGGGAGGGCACAACTTGCATGCATGCCCATGTTCTCTCCCCCTATTAGCCCTCACCTGAGCAGCCTGAATACCTGCCTTGGGCTACTGCCTGCTTGAAACCTCTTCCCCACCCCTCTTAGTAGTTCAACAGGTTCTTTTCAAGCAGTTTTGGTTTATTTTCTTTTTTCTTTACAAAATGCCATTGCTTTAGAGGGGCTGTAGCTCAGTGGGTAGAGCACCTGCTTTGCATGCAGAAGGTCCAGGTAGGGCTGAAGAAATTCCTGCCTGAAACCATGGAGAGCTGCTGCCAGTTAGTGTCAACAACACTGCACTAGGTGGTCCAAGGTCTAGCTATAAACCACCTTCCTATGTTCTTATTATTCACAAACATATTTACTTATGTCTACCTAGGATGTTTCCCAAGTATGAAGAAGCCGCTATCTTATTTTTGGGTGGCCCAGTTTCACTTCCAATCCCACAGATTCTCACATGTTTGCTATTTGAGGGAACAAGTAGGACCTACATACAATCAAGTCTATCCTTCCTCCTAACAAGAGTGCTCCTCTCCAGGATCTGGACAGCTGTTCCCTATAAGCAAAGCATTCCGCTCTTTCACTAACACCCCCCTCCCCCCCCCCCCCAGTTTTCTGAGTTTTTAAAGAATCCAACAGTTTGGTGGTGGTGGTGGTTCTGTTTTTGTTTCGCTCTCTTATGTTTGCTTTTTTAAAATATTGTTTGTACTTCTGATCATGTGAACACCTCCCTCTTGTTTCTCAGTGTCCCGACTTTAGTCCTGAGTTTGCTATTAGAGAGAAGATGCTGCTGCTTAGAAGTTGGCCTCCCAACTACCACAGCTTGTAACCCAACTTCTTTTATAAACACACTTATATAGGTTACATACATATACATCTCTTCTACTGCTCCCAGACTGTGGGATGGTCTGCCGGAGGAGATTTGACAAATTAGCAGTCTTCATGAATTTAAGAGAGCCATGAAGACTGCTCTCTTCTGGCAGGCTTATCCAGTTGAATTTTAAGATGTTTTTAATGATGTACTGTTTTATATTTGTTTTTAATCTATTTTGTGGTCTTTGTATTTTATATTTATTGTTGTTCCCCGCCTCGAAGGGAGAGGCGGGTTATAAATAATAATTATTATTATTATTTTATTTATTTCAAGGTTTATATACCGCTCTACATCTAATAAAATATCTGAGTGGAGAACAATGAAAGGGGAGAAATCATCACCATTGAAATACAGAATTATACAATTCAAAATCAAATTGTGCCAATAAAACCGTGGCTGATTAGTCAGGGAAGGCTTGTTTAAACAAAAATGTCTTCAGCGGGTGCTAAAAACGTAACGACGTTGACGCCTGCCTGACATCAATAGGCAGGGAGTTCCACAGAGAGGGAGCCAATGAATCAAAGGATCTCTCCTGAGTGGTCTCCAAATGCACTGCAGGTCCATGTGGAATCACCAGGACCGCCTCATTTGATAACCTCAGTGACTGGGCAATCCGGTAAGGGAGACGGCTCTCTCTGAAAGAGGTGCGTCCTGCGGTTTACACCACTGCTACCGCCATTATAAGCAACAAGCTCTTCGTTTGCCTTTTCCAATGCCATTGCTTTGTCACTGCTGTTATGATGATCTATCTGTTCTGTTGTCTGTATGTCAGCTGAATAGAGTGTACAACAATTAGACACTCATCCCTTTTAGCTGCTCTTTGAGATTTATGTTTTCCCTTTTATGGTTTTGGCACAACCCTTTAAAACATAGGGGCCTCCGTACTTGCATCTAAAACAATACTCTTGCTAGTGATCTCTTGGCCTCTTCTCCACTAATCTTACCTTGTCAAGGGCAAATGACTCGCACATTAAATCAAACTGTGGTATTGCTTCTGAAAGATTATCTGAGAACACCAGGCTTTCCATGGAGATTTTTTTTAAAAAAAGATCAAGCCCAATAGTTTCACTAGGGTTGTAGTGTAAAGCACCAATATTAAGCAGAAAGCACACCTATAAAGCTGCTAGTGGCCAATGGAAAGCTTGTAAGAGTGAAAAGTGAGAAAAACGAGGGGAAAAAAACGAGAGAAGCTATCATGGACAGAGGAGGGGAAAGCAAAGGTCAAACAGTGAATAAATAACAATATTAATATTTAATATTTATATTGTGCTTTTTAAACATTTAAAATGCTGCAATATAGTGCCTCAATTATCCTTACAGTGACCCTGTAAGAACCATTTTATTCATTACCATTTTGTAGATCTGCACCTGAGAGATTTTAAGGGTATACCAGAAGATATACCCTCAGTATACTGGCAAACTTGTACATCATACAGGTGTACTTGTCAGGAACTCTGGATTGGCTGCAATGGCAAATCTGAGGCTGCTGGTTTGCAATGTATGGAACAATTTTTAAATTGTTTTAAAGGTTTAAATTTAAGTCATCTTAGGGGCCGTATTTAGGCTGAAAGGCAACACATAAATATATATATATATATATATATATATATATATATAATAAAAAGCTGTGTTAAGGTAGGTCCGTATTATTATCATCCCCAAATTGCCGATGAAGCAGGGTTGGGAGTGTTGAGCGGGCAGTGCTAAGGTCATCTAGTGAGGACTCAGGTGAGATTTGAAACGCAGAGTTCCAGTCCTCCAGCTCCTGCTCTTAGTCATTATGCTACAATAGCTTAGCTAACTAGCATGGAATGCAGGTGAGTATGTCTCACTTAGTAGCATGCATCACTTGAAGGTCTCAAATGGAAACACTTGAGTATAGGGCACATTTGTGTCAAAAATACCATTAAATGCGAGTAAGGAACACTGCCAGCCATGGTTGATGGTGGGGTTGGTTCTGGAGGGTGTAAACTCCCTCCTCTGTGACTTAGATTGCGAGGAGGGGCTGCAATTTTATTGTGTGTTTCTAGACAAGTGAGATAATGTCGGTTTGCTATTTACATGCCATCTATATTTGTGTTAAGACATTTTGCCTACTTTGTGTTAAGATACTTGGCCTAAGATACTTTGCTCCCTGAGGCAAAGAATAAGAGGGCATCCTCTTCCTCTTCCAGTCCACATACAGAAGCCTATAGGATTGGCAACTGAATCTTATTTCAATACTGTGACGGGAGAGCATCCTTCACTGTACCTGAAGCAGCAGACTAGTTTAGGGGGTGGGACAGATCATGTGGCATATAGAGCTCTGTCCTCCAACAGATGGGAATGGCTGGGGCAGGGATGCTGATCCCTCAGAGATACTGGTCCCTAAGGCAAATGTCTCTCTTTGCTTAAGGGCAGAGCCCTCCCTCCCATTGTGGAACATAATACTGAGTAGTTCAACATATTGAGGAAATATTTTAGACAAAGACTAGATTAAGAACACAAGAAGAGCTTTACTGGATCAGACCAAAGGTCCCTCTAGTCCACAGTGGTCAACCAGATTCCTATGGGAAGCCCACAAACAGGGTTTGAAGGCAAGAGCAGTCCTACACTGTCTGCCTCCAGGAAACTAGTCTGTTAGGAGTCTTATCACCTCTGAACCTAAAATTCTAGTATTATGAGAGCGGGAGAAAATGTCTCTACCCACTTTCTCCACAGCTTGTATCTCTAAGATGTACCTCCTTAGTTGCTTTTTAGTAGACTAAAAAACCTCAAATGCTTAGAACTTCCTGATTCACTTCTAGTACTCATAGATTTGTAATGTTAAATGACCCTGACAGAGCATCCTTCCATACCACTTTAAATCGCCTCTAAAACAAATGTTTTTCATGGTGTTAGCTCACACATTCAGCTGAAAGTCCTCAAGTGCTAAATAATCAACTGGGAGAAATCAAATGAAGTATCTGCATGTATGAACTAAATATTCTGACATGGAACTTTTATTTGATCTATCTGACATATTTCCTCTGCTGCCTTTATTCACCCGGGAATATGGAGGCAATTATATCAAAGAGGAAAGCATTTTCCTCCATCGACTTCCACTAAGCTTCACACTGTTGAGCAGAACATTCTTCATGGCCTACTCTTGTTTCATGATAAAGAATAGCCAAAACATTCTAGGAAATTTTAAGAAGACCTGAAGAATAAACAGGTTAGATTTGAGACTTGATCCAAGGATACCTATGCACAAAAGGGTACTGTGTGAGAGCTTGTCTTGTGCAGTACTTTGATGAGCATTTCAATCCACATAAGATGTAGGAATGCATTTGTGCCTGTATTAAGAATCTGAACTAGATCGCCATTCCCCCTGTTTCTTCACATACAGCATCTTATGGATCTGAAGATCTCCTCTTCCAAACTGCATGGGAGGAAGGTATGAGAGGGAAGCACATCAGTCAGGCACTTCACGCAGGCTCCTTTATATTCATACACGTAGCACTAAACTATGGTTAGCATTAGGTGTGAACACAGCCATCCTAGACTGCCTTAGAGAAAGACGCTCCCCTCAACCTGCTTCCAGCCAGTTTTAACAAATAATTGTGATTCATTATATAACAACTTTTTATCATAGGAACCAGACAGCTCTTTTCTTCATTGTTTTGTCCATTTCCATGAAGGGGCGTTGTTTCTGCTTTAGAGTGAAAATGATCCATCAGAAACAAAACAAATAAAACAAAAACTACAACACCCTTGGGGTGAGAGGAGAACAGAAAATGAAGGAAGAGAGTGTAAACAGAATTGCCATGGAAAGAAAGCCAATCAAAAGTCTAGAATGCAAAATCAATCTCTGGGTCAATACTGATCAAACGGCAATTGATTAAAAATCTACCTTAGTGAGAGTTATGATACTTTAAAATCCAGTCCATACAATAGGGAAACAGTGGCATAACGGGAGGTACTGAGTGGAGGTGGGTGAATGAGATGGAATGTTGCTCCCATATTACAAAGTACCTTCCCTTGTCCAGTGTAATGGTAGTGCTATAGCCCTAAAATCAACACATCTACTTAAAGATTGGAGACCTAGCTGTTCTACTGCCACTAACCTATGAAAAGCACAATCACACTTTCTCCACAATGCACAGGCTGGTGTTGCAATTGCACTTTATCACCCAAAAAGTAAAACAAAAAATAAAAACAAATAAATACTTTCAACACATCAGGTCTGCAACATCATGGAAAGATTATTCAGACAACTCTAGCATGAAAGGGGCTAGCAGCAGCAATTCCAGAAAAAAGGGCTAGTGTGGCAATAACCCTAGCGTAAAGTTTCAGTAGTGATTGAAAGCCCTGCAGTGGCTGCACAGTGGCACTACATTGGTTATACGACACAGCAGCCACCTCACAGCCATTGGGGGGCTTTCCCACGAAGCTGCGAATTTAAAAAAAGTCGGGGACTTACCCTACTTTTTTGCTGGAGCGAGGCAAGTACAGCACATCCACCGTCTAACATCACTCCAGCGTTGCGGTGGAGGCATTTCCAGGTGGATGGCAACCCAATTGGTCACCATCCACCTGGGCAGAGCGTAGGGGGAAGGCCTGGCGAGCAGAACGGCTGCTGGAAAGCTCACACCCTCCCTTTGTGTTGGGACTAGCTGCCGCCTCCCCTCAGCAGAGAAAGTGTGGGGTTTCCTTAAATACACCGGCAACACGGTGCCGTCAAGGCAGGGCCCAGGTTTCTAGAAAAGCACATATGCTAGCAGAATGGGTGGCTCCAGGCTGGGGAAATGTTTACAGTCCTGCATTCTAGACACACCTTCCCTATCTTTCCAAAAAGGCTTATGATTAATCTTCCCCACGCTTCCCTCAGCCCTTCAAATTCTGGTGCAGAAATAGAGCCTATCACAGTTTTTGAAGAATCTGCACAATCCTAAGTCAGCCCACATCTCCAGGTGATTTGCCAAGCTTCAGTTTCTCCCTCCCTCCCTCTCTCTCACCCACATCTCCCTTATGCTGCCTTATCCCTCTCTCATTGCCCCACATTCCTTTGCTGTTGCCAACATTTGTCAGAGTTTCTCTACATGTACACATATGCAGGGTGACCATATGGAAAGGAGGTCAGGGCTCCTGTATCTTTATCAGTTGTATTGAAAAGGGAATTTCAGTAGTATGCATGCAGTATGCATACAGTATGCATGCAGCATCTGGTGAAATTCCTTCTTCATCACAACAGTTAAAACTGCAAGAGCCCTGCTCTCTTTTGCATCTGGTCACTCTAAGTGTAGCTCCTGCAGCTTTAACTGTTGTGATGAAGAGGAAATTTCACCAGGTGCTTCATGCATACAAATGGCACCTGCTGAAATTCCCTTTTTCTAAGCAACTGTTAAAGATACAGGAGCCCTGTCCTCCTTTCCATATGGTCACCTTACACATATGTCTAGAAGCATAAGGAAACATGGGGTGCCAGGGGTCAATGAGAATAGTAGGTGCTCTTGGACAGGTAATGGCCCAAAGATGGCAAGTAAGGAGACAAGGCTGACAGTTTGATTTAACACTTCAATACAAAGTGTTAAATCAACTGTCAAAGGCCCCAACCTGGGTTTGGAGGTGTGTCAACCAGTTCTGGATGGGGTTACACCCCCCCCTGAAAGACTGTGTTCGCAGCTTGGGGGTACTCCTGGATCCATCGCTCCAGATGACAGCTCAGATTGATGCGACGGCCAGGAGTGCCTACTATCAGCTTCGGCTGATACGCCAGCTGCGCCCCTACCTAGAGTTGGAAGACCTAAAGACGGTAGTGCACGCGCTGGTAACTTCGAGGCTCGACTTCTGCTAGTCCGGAAACTTCAACTTGTTCAAAATATGGCAGCCAGGTTGGTCACCGGTACACCTAGGGGTGACCACATTACACCAGTTTTAAAATCACTTCACTGGCTGCCGGTCAGTTTCCGGGCAAAGTATAGTGTTGGTTATTACCTTTAAAGCCCTACATGGTTTGGGCCCAGGCTACCTACGGGATCGCCTTCTCCCGTACAATCCGCCCCGCACTCTTAGGTCCTCTGGGAAGAACGTACTCAAGCCAGCCAGAACTAGGCTGGTGAGTGTTACCCAGAGGACCTTCTCTTCCATGGCTCCCAGACTATGGAATGGTCTGCCGGAGGAGGTTAGACAAATTAGCAGTCTTCATGAATTTAAGAGAGTCATGAAGACTGTTCTCTTCCAGCAGGCCTATCCGGATGAATTTTAAAATGTTTTAATGATGTGTTTTCTCTTGTTTTAATTTTTTTTTAACTTTGTGATGCTTGTATTTTGCATTGTGTTCCCTGCCTCAATCTGTAGGGAGAGGCGGGTTATAAATAAATATTATTATTTATTATTATTAAGAAGAAAAGGTTTATGGAATACATCACAAATTATCAATTTCTGGCTTTAATAAATTATATATATATATATATATATATATATATATATTTAAAATAAAGAGATAATATAAAAAATAAGGTCCACTGGCTCATGCAAATGGCTCCCAAAGTTGATGAGTTGATCTAATGCCTGTATTAGGAAATTTCAGGAAATAGAAGCTTAAGGATTAAACAAATCCATGGAGGATCTATCTATTAATGACCGTAGTAATGATAGCTAGGTATGGAACTTCATGTTCAGAGACACGTAACTCTGATTATCAACTGTTAGAGACTAACCATCTCTGATAGCTATCACCACCATGCTGAGTATGTACACGTTCCTGGAGGATCTGATTGGTAACTGTTAGAGAAAGAATGCTAGGCTAGATAGACCTTTGGCCTGATCCAGCAAAGCAATTCTCATATTCTTTACATATTTTGTAACTGTACCTAATTATTAAGTACAGTCCTTTCTCACTAGCACATTGGTTGCTGGTGAATACTAGATGTATTCATAATCACCCAGAAACCTATGTTCCCATTTGACTAAATGCTATAAAACAATTTGTCATATGTGGAAACTAGGTCTGACTACATCAGTACTATGTACTAAATTTTCATAATTTGAAAATGTTCATCTCCGAGAAGTGAATAATGATGGTAGCAATATATAAAATCATGATACCCAAGAAAGAAACCACACTTCCTGGATTGGAGGAAAATTAGTAACTGCAAATGGCCTTTAGTGGCACATGTTACTGGACCTGATTATGAGTCAAACCCCCTATATTTGTGAAATATAAAGGAAGTGTAATCATTCCTGTCTGTCAAATCTTGGGAGGTGTGCAAAGGAGAGTCATCTTACTTATCGCTCATTGCTTCATTCAAAGATCATTGCTCATTTCCTATGTCTGAGTTAATACATTTTGAGCATATGCAAAGTGAAGATTTTTCCATTACATAAACAGTGAATTGTGTGTGTGTGGGGGGGGGGGGGGGGGAGGAGGAACTGACCAGAACACAGAAAAGTTCACCTGGTCATACACTTCATCTAAACCCAGGATTTGAACCTAGATGACCTTCACTGATGAGAACAGGGGCCTCTACCAAGTCACAACTGAAGGAGAAGCTCTCTTTGCTCAGCAAGTAGAAGATGAGACATACTGCACAATTATAGTTGAGCAATTCACCCAGTTGTACTGGTGAGATGATTACTCTATTTTTCACAGCATGCCTCATGGGTAATGACAAGCAGTGCATGCAACTTTACGCGTGAGTGTCTTGCGTCTGTTTATTCCCAGCAAGGTCAGCAGGGAAAGCTGTATCTTACAACATTCTGAACCATCGGTCCTTGATGCTTCAATAAGCAGCTCTCACAGTTTGCTCTAAGTCAATTTTTCTCCGCCTGGTGTTATATGTTTGCAACAAGATTCTACATGGCACCCATTTTACAGAGAAAACACAGCACATCTTGCTCTTAAAAAAAAAAAAAAGGAGAGCGAGAGACAGACAGACAGACGGACAACTAGAAAGAAATAAGCTGATTCACTTGCTTTCATTTACATTTCTCAAGTTGCTTTCACAGTTCACAAACACAGTTGTTAACCGCTTGAGTATTCCTGGATAACCACTAGACACCCATCAACCTGACACTTGGGCTGACTGTTGATAGGTGCCGGTTGCAAAGAAGAGAGTTTCAGCCATCTATTTAAGAGTTTGAGTCTAGAGTTGCATCCATAGAGCTTAGGAATGTTTTTTATAGCCTCACTGAAGGATAAGTTGATTATATAATATAGCCGCTTTCTAATGGATGAAAGAGATGGATTCAGAATCAATCCGGCGAGGCACACAGCAAGCTAAGGAGACCCCAGTTCATAATAATACAGAGTTAAGAGATGAACTACATAGCATATTTAATGCCAATGAAATTCAGTTTGTGATTATTTTCACATCTATCCAGACCCTTCATTGTAAGAATTCAAATTTGAACAACAGGTACAAGTCTCTTCTATGCTGTATGAGATGGGGAAATTGCTAATTTGATCTCATGAAAGATTCTAAAAGATTTGAATCTCTAAAAAGGGCTGTATCAGTACATTAGGAGACAGGATTGGTATACTTTCTTCTTCCATCAGCTCATGCCTCATCTACACCAAGCAGGATATTGCACTATGAAAGCAGTATATAAAAGGCAAGAGCCACGCCAAGCAGGATATAGCGGTATGAAAGAGGTATATGGTATGTGACAATGGGCCCCAACAGTTGTCAGTGCACTTCAATACTGCTATGAAGAAGTAGTGTGGCTCCTGCCTTTTATATACTGCTTTCATACCACTTTCAAAGTGAAATATCCTGCTTGGTGTAGATTATTATTATTATTATTATTATTATTATTATTATATCTCTTTCTCGCTCATGGCGGTTTATCTAGATGGACATGACGGGCTTTGCCAAGTCATGCTGTCTTTTATTGATTCAGGAATTTCCTGACAATTGAGCATGTTTTAATTATGACTGCTTTCTGGATGTTGGTGTGGATGTATTCTGGTAGGCCCAGTTTCTGGAGGTTTTCTGTATTTTTTTTAATGTGACTAATGGGATAATTGTGACCTTTTCCTGTTGCCATAGTTCTTTGACTTCCATGGCTAGTGGTGTATATTTGTCTCTCTTTTCTTCTTCCTTTTCAACAACATTTTTGTCATTCAGTATTGCTATGTTGATGAGGTATGTTTTTTTTTCTTTTTTGTCTATGAACGTTATGTCTGGTCGGTTGCAAGGTATTGTCTTGTCCGTATGAATTGTTCTGTCCCAGTATATTTTATGATCTGCATTTTCCAGGATTGTTTCGGGTGAATATGTATAGTATGGTATAGGTTGTTTGATAAGGTTGAATTTGATGGCCAGTTGTTGGTGAATTATTTTTGCAGCTGTATTGTGTCTGTCTGTATAGTCCATTCCTGCCAGAATTTTACATCCTCCTGTTATATGGTCTATTGTTTCTTGGAACTGACTTTTATATTATTATTATTATTATTATTATTATTATTATTATTATTTACATTTATATACCACCACATAACCAAAGCTCTCTGGGCGGTTTACAAAAATTAAAAACATTGAATATGTAAAAACCGATATACAAAACTTTAAACCATAAAAGCCTAAAAACAAACTACATATCATTTAAACTGTCCAGGGGTCAGTTAAAAAAAGCTCAACATATGCTGTTAAATGCCTGGGAGAAAAGCCTTAACCTGGTGCCAGAAAGATGTCAGTGGTGGCGCCAGGCGAGCCTCGTTGGGGAGATCGTTCCATAGTTGGGGGGCCACCATTGAAAAGGCCCTCTCCCTTGTTGCCATCCTCTGAGCTTTTCTTGGAGTAGGCACTCAGAGGAGGACCTTGGATGTTGATTGTAGTGTCTGGGTAGGGTCGTGTTGGGAGAGGCGTTCAGTCAGGTATTGTGGCTCTAGTCTTTGCAGGACTCAGATCCATGTGACAGTTGATGACTTCTATGCAGATCCAAGACCTCATCCTCAGATCAGCATAAATATTCACACTAGCTGCCACCCTGAACTCTTGCAACCTGCAGGTGGCACTAATGGTTTTAGTACAAGGCTCGACCCACAGTATGGGGTAAGGCGAGAGGGAAAAAAGGTGAAAGGACAAGCAAGGTAGTTTATTCACTGTGCAATCTGCTGCCCTAAGGAGACCTCAACAAGTGCCATTAAAAATGGGAAGCATTTGGCTGTAGTAACTTCCTCCTGAGCTATTTCCACTGTTGCTCGTTCTTTGAACACCATGACTATTCCATTCAAGTGGGCTGTGTCAGCTATACAGATAAATGTATCAGATTACTTAAATACATTCCCTTGATATTCGAGATGTATAATTTCAGATCCCTAGCAAAATAGAGAGGGAGAAAAGAAAGCGATGAAATCATTCTTCATAATTTTTAGTTCTAAGATTTTTTTAAAAAAATTGTGAAGGTAAAAAGTGAAGGGATAAGATAGGGAGGGAGGGAGAGAATCAATAGGTTCTTCCCATAGTTCAGTTCTAACTCAGTAGATCAGAACACTTATATAAACAATATTCTAGAAACAGAGTTAACGTTGTGAAGTGACATTTAAAAATATTAATCTGAACACTGCAAATGAAAATTTGCAGCTCCAAATTTCCACCTTCTCTGTGGTGGCCCCCAAATTGTGGAACGATCTCCCCGACGAGGTCCTCCTTGCGTCAACGTTGTTCTCTTTTCGCTGCCAGGTCAAGACTTTCCTCTACTCTCAGGCATTTAGTAATATCTGATGAGCCTAGGTCTGTTTTTTGTTGTTTAGGCTTATAGCTTTTTAAGTTATCGTAATGGTTTTAAATGTATTTGTATATTGTATGTTTTGCAGTTTTAATTTTTGTATATTCTTTTTAAATGTTTTAATCATATGTAAACTGCCCAGAGAGCTATGGCTATGGGGCGGTATACAAATGCAATAAATAAAATAAGTAAATAAATGAATAGAAACTTAAAAGTCTTTATTAAAAATTTGACCATCCTGGATCCTCTGGCAGTTTCTGACAAAAACAAAACAAAACAGCACCTACTTTTCAATATTCCAAACCCAAGTTTTGCCTCCACAAAGTTTCTCAAAAGCTGAGGCTATTTAATCAAATTTATGGTTTTTTTCTCCAGTTCTTTACAGATAAGTATGCGGCATGTGAAACACCTGATATATCTTGAGTTAAATTCTTGCAGTTTCTGAAACCAAAACCAGACTCTTATTAGGTACAAGTGAACATACAAGTTGGATTTTTTTTACTTTTGTATTTTTTATTGTTTTGTGAACTTTATTGTGTTATATTGAAATTACTGACTGACAAATATGTTGTGTTCTCTGCATGGCAGTCTTTTAAGTCTGTGATTACTTTAATGCTGAAATGTTTCATTAAAATATTTTCAAAGTGTAATAATTAACTATTCTTGGATATAATAATCATCACTAAACTATTTTGGGGGCTGCTTTGCACAGGAATGTCAACATATAGCCTGGAATCTAAGTGGTATTCTTATTTTTTAACTTGTACCATTATTGTGAATAACATACTTTTCCAGAAGAAAGTACATCTGTAGTCTGTAAAGGCCTCTAGTAACAGGTAGGCTAAAAATCAAAACAAGCATTGATATTGTCCCAATATTTTAACACATATCCTGCAATCCAGGCAAAGTTGTCACAACAAGAGATCCAAAATTACATTAGCATATATTGGTGTTTTGAGTTCCCAACCACAACCAGATCTACATCCACTATACATGATTTGTACCATGGGCAGAGATAATTCTAAAGCAAGACAAAGCACCTTCTCATGAGCTTCTTCCTTCTATTACCTACTGGATTTAATCTACAACTATAAACTAAGAAAAGGATAATACAAATGGCGTGACTGGATAACAGCAGAGGCAGTAAATCTGGCTATATCATCCTATGCATTTTGGGTACAGAGCTAATGTTGAAAAGCTTCCACTTGTAGGTCTTTGTCTGCTTAAAAGTAGGAGGAAATGTCTCCAGTGACTGAAGGACAGGAGAAGGGGTGACATTAAATGGAACTTACCTCATCAGAGAATGCATATCTACATTAGGGCTGTGCACGGACCCCCCGATCTGTATCTGTATCCGGATCTGTCAGATCCAGATTGGCCTGATCCAGATCTGTATGATCTGTATCCGATCCAGAGCCCGTTCCGGATCTCCAGATCAAGATCCGGAGACCCTCCTTTTCCCCATAGACTTGCAAGTCTATGGGGAAAAGGACTCACCGCCCTCCCCCCACTCTCCCTGCTTATCTACTGCCTCCTCGTTGCCTCCGCCGCTGCCGTTGCTTCCTCTCTACTGAGAATCAGGCCTCGCAGCCAGATTCTCAGTAGAACGACGTCACGCCGGGTGATGTCATCACCCAGCGAGATGTCGCTCTACTGAGAATCAGGCTGCGAGGCCTGGTTCTCAGTAGAGAGGAAGCAGCGGCAGAGGCGGCAACGGCGACGAGGAGGCAGCAGGTAAGCAGGGAGAGTGGGGGGAGGGCGGTGAGTCCAATGGACTCACTGCCAGTCTGGCGTCCCTGGGTGCCAGCTGTGCAGCCGGCACCCAGGGACCTGGAAGGGCAATGGGCCCCAGATCTCTGGATCGATCCAGTACAGTCCAGAACTATCTGGACCTCCCCCGATTCAGTTTGGATCCGGGATCCAGATCCGTGCACAGCCCTAATCTACATTCTCCAGCAATGAGAACAGTACAAGGCTTAAAAGCCCAGGAAAGGTTTGTTATTGACTATATGAACATTGCCAAAGAAGTGCAATCAGTTCACTGGCCTTTGGAATTCCAGTCACTCATCCATCCAAACCACATTAAACACAAACCCACAAAGTAAAACTTCAGAAACAACCCGGGGGAGGGGGGGCTTTTACAGAGAACCAAAATGTTCCCAAGGTATTACAGGAGGACAGAAAGTGAAAGAGAGGAAGTGAAACATCCTCTTCCTTGTCAATCACCTATGTGTACGAATGCCTTTTAACATATTAGGAAGCACAGGGGAGGCTCTTTTCTTAAACACCTCGCTGCTGCTTCCTGTCCCCTGTTTCTCTGCACCTGCTACCTGAGGCAGTTGCCTCACTTTGTCTAATGGTAGGGCGAGTCCTTCTAGTCCAGCTGATCTGGTGGGTTAAAAATGAGCCAGATCAGGGCTGTGGCTAAAGGGTTGTTGTTCTTCTTGATGTTTCGCACCCTGGAAAGATATATAATTTGATATGGCTCTTGGACTGAATCTCTTGGCTCTGTAGTTATATATTTGAAGTGCAGGCACTCATCCTCATAGTCCCATCCATAAGGAGAGTCCAAAAATGCAGGCAGCTGTGTTGATCGATGTCAACAAATAGTTTTAGGAGTTTTCATTTCCACCAGGAACAGATCTTTTGTAGAACTAATGGGATTTAATTGTACATTCAAGACAAAGATGTGACCTAAAATACTTTGCATTACAAATAGGGATAGCCCACAACTATATGTTGTTGTCTGGAAGATCCATTCGCTGCACAAATCCTCATACCCCCCTACAGCTACTCTGAGGATTGCAGCTACACTCAGAAGGAACAGGGGAATCTAAGAGGGGTGGCAGATGATGTCATTATTCCTGCTAATCAAAACATCCTGATGCTTTAACCCTGTGAGCTCTGGCTACAGTGCAACACTGCCCTATCCTCCATCTTAACAGTTGATCAGTGAATTAGTTTGGGTGGGGCCTCAATCTTGGGAGGATGCAAGGATGCACTTTGATGCTGTGCACATTTACTCAGAAGAAAATCCCACTGGTGAAATGGGGCTTACTCCCAAAAGGCGCAATTCTATCGATTGTACCTTCAATGATCAGAAGCTTCCAAACTCGGAGGCATCTAATCATCCAAGGCAGGGCAGGAGAAGCAGTAGAGGCAATCCTTATCTCCCTGTCCTCCCGCCCTGCAGATTCCACTGGACGGGCGGTTAACCCGTCTAGCAAGAGTGCTTCAGAGGAGGAGAGAAGGAGGATGGAAAAGACTAAGGATAACTCATATCATCGCCACTCCACTCCACTCTCCTCCCCTTCCCACCCACTGGAACACCCCCTTTCCTCTTCCTCTGAGGTCCTTTTTCCAACTTCGGAGGACAGCCAGCATGTTTTTCCCTGTGCCGGCTGCAAGGGACGGGGAAGAGGTGGATCTCCAAATCCCCTTTGAAGTCAGAGTGCTGTCTCCAACCTCAAAAGGGGGAGTCGGAACAATCCTATGGTCCCTGGAATGCTCAAGTAGGGACCATATGATTGCACTCTTGTATTTAAGAGTTTGCAGGTATGCCAAGCAATCCTAAGCATAAGAATGCTGCTTATTCCAATGGAAGTGTGTTTAGGATTGTACCCTTAGTCACCATTTTTCTTAGCTAAAGCAAGATGAAAATGGAGCAATGCCAATGTTCTAACAAAAGTGATTGTGAACACGAGACTCATTCCCAGTCCCAGGTGATTGTATATAGGACTGCAACCCAAATTGCCTCCCTGATATGATATGAAGTGATTTGGTCAAACATTATACATAAAACTGGGGTAATCCATCCCTTTTTCTTTCTTTCATGAATAAAGGCTGAGCACACTTCTGCCTTAGGCAAGCCATTGTCTTTCAGCCCCCCCCCCCATCTGCAATTTTAGGGTTCTTGTAAGAATTGCAAGATAATTATGTGAACTACCTTGAGCATTCAAATGCCCTATACAATGTTGCTGTTATTATTTTTCCTTCCTTTGGGGTAAGCCCTTAACTCAAGATGGTTTACACAAAGCTAGAAACAAGCAAATTACATCAAAAACATGCAATTAAAAGTACTTGAAACCATTAAAAAATCCTCTTAGATAAAACATCACATCAGGCAGCAGTAGAAAAAAAGAGTTATCTAAACAGTAAGGGGGGTTAATCTGCTTTGTAAAAGACTATCATTCCAATCCAATTCTAGTCATGCTTTTAAAAGGCATATTGCTCCTGACAAGTTGTGCCAGAATGTTTGAGCGCACTTCTCATGGAGAGCACGCAGTGTGGATAGATGGCAGTGGTACTCAAATGTAGCCTTCATCAGATTTATGCCCCAAATCCCTGATTCCACAAGTGATATATATGTTAATGTCTATGTGCAAGGGAGCCTCAGGGTAGTTAGTGTTTGGCATAACTGGACCTCTCAAGAGAGAGATTTCTACAAAGCTCAGACTACAACCCCAACCCTTGAAGCATGGCATGGGAACGGAGTATGACCTTCCCTGCAGATCTCAAGAGATGGACAGGCTCACATAGGGAGAAGCGTTCCCTTACACAGACTGGACCCAAATTACATAGTGCTTTAAAGGTCAAAACCAGCACACTGAATTGGACCCAGAAATAATCTGGTACCCATTGTTGATCATATAAATTTGGTGTCATGAGCTTGACAATCCACATTTAGAAGAAGAGAAGCATTCATTTCTTTGCTAGCTAAATTGCTCATTGAAGTATTCCTGTTCCTGTTAGGTCATATTGGATTTCACTTATCAAGTAGCAGGTAAGTAACTTGCCAGGATCCAGAAATATTTTTCCCCTATACATGTAATATCAATTAATTATTAATGAATGGCCTAATTAATTAGTTAATGTACAAACAAGATTACACCCTGGATATCCATATTTATGTATTGCCATTCTCTTTCTGCTCAGTCTTTCAGCTAGCCAGGTAGTCATTTACAAAGTGCATATTTTTACAACTGTTCACATGAACAAACAATAAACAGTAGTCTGTTTGGCAACCCTTGTACAGAACACTTGGATTTCTGAATCCTTTGTTAGGTTGGATTTTGTGTGGGCAATATAAGAAAGATTGGAATTATAACCTCTCAAGGCACAAACGTTTACCAGCATTAATGGGAACGTCCCCAGGTTCAAGGAGCGGCATTTCTTAAGTAACTACTTGCTTTCTCATGGGGTCCACTTCAAGTGCTGTTAAATCTATAAAAATCAATAGTGAGTCTATGTATTATGTGGCAGTTCCATCTAAAAATATCTAGTATGGTATATGGGCCAGATACAATAGAGCAGCCAAGCACAAGTAATTTACCAAACAAATCTAAAGCACTCCCACATTGATTTTTGCAGGGGGGGGGGGGGTTAGCCCCTAGTCACTAAGCAGAGATGGAGGGGGGAAACGGCTTACTCACAGAGTGCGCTAGTTCTTGGGGCTACGACATGTTCATCTTAGTGCCTCTGAAGCAGTGTTGCTGGCCAGTTGCCATTACCAATGAATTTCTAGGTCATCTTCCCAGTTTGCAATATTTACTTTTATGGCCAACAGAAATATACTTTTTAAATCTTTCAGTTGGTTGGCAATCAGTTGCTAAAATTAAACCAAATAAATGTTTTAACGTTCAAGTATATCCAGAGGTATATTGACATGCAATAAGAAAAAAATGGTGTGTGTGTCTTTGATAATTTTCATGGTAGTATTAATGACCACAATGAAAATTAAAGGAATAATCAAGGCACCTATTTGATCAGGGACCATTGTAATGAGAGTAACTATATTTGATGTATATAGGCAAGCAGAAAAGGGGGGGAAAGAACTTTGAATAGTAAGAGAACAAAACCAAATATAGACATCCGTTTTTATTCAAAACACACGTGTGTGAGTTCCTTTGCCAATGCAATTTCTTCAAATACGAAGTATTGTTGTTTTTCTTAGATTTTTATCTCTCCCTCCTTATCTCTCCTTCCCTATCTCTCTTTCTGTGTCTGAATATCTACACATGTATCTGAAGAGGATAAATTTGACTATTGCTTGAACCAGGGCAGCAAACTATGAAATACGATTACTTCAAGCATTTACAGTATCCATTCTCTAAGCACATCCCTGACTTAGGCATGTTGCATGCAGAGTGCTTTCCATTTTATTTACTCATAAGTATCATTAACACACGCAAGATCAACAACCTCCGCTGCCATGTATGTCACTCTCTCTCTCTTCAAGCCTTCAGTAGTCCCCATGCTTATCTGTTTCAGTCAAATGTATTTCTTATCGAAAAAAAGAGTGAGCAACCTGACAATACAGTGTTATCGAGTTTTTTCAGCTGAGACCCACATGTCATTCAGCATGCAGACATGCCTGTGCTTGATTGATGGATGGGTTTGTGACAAATGAAACGAGGATCAACAGCTTTGCACCTTTCCCCCCCATCAGGAACCCAGAGTAAAGCACAACTCTGTAACAATGGCCGGATTAGGGATGCATTAGCTCGCCATCGACCAAAACCCATCCATTCCCATCAATACTTTGCACTTAATAACCTGAAGCTATGATAAGAAAACAAAAGAAGGAGAAAGGGGCAAGAGAAAACAAATCAATAGAAGAAAGGAATGTCCGTAAGATGTACCATCCAAACGAAGATTTTTTTTGTATTTTTTTTTTTGCTGAATTGGTAGGATAATGCCCCTTGACAAGAGAACAATGTACTGTCAGGGTTTATCAGTGAGAAATTGGCACAGTGCTAAGCACAGGTTTGGCATCTGAACGATGGCACTTACTGTGGCTAGAAAAACATATCATTCCAATGTGCAGACAATACCTGCCAATATCCATCCAACCTTAGCAGACATCACAAATCTTTAAGAATCGTACCCATCTCTTGTGATGTAGACTTAGTTCTGCTCTCCTATTTTATTCCCAATCAGAACTTTAAAACAGTATTAACCATTGATTTATACCTTTATCTATTTTGATGAATCAGAATTCAAGGACCACTGGTTACATTGGTCTTTAAAAAATAAGTAACATAGTTGGTTTTTTCAAAAAAATCTGGTCTTCTTCCAAAACAGGAATTCACAAGCCAATGACAAATATTTCATGGTCAAGAAAGAGCATCCTTGTATAAATTGTAGAGTAGGACTCACTTGCTTCTCACTAAGGTGGTAAACTTGTGTTTAGGCTATCACTAAGGTGGTAAACTTGTGTTTATTACACAGAATAATGGGCTCAAGTTACAGGAAGCCAGATTCCAGTTGGACATCAGAAAAACGTCCTGACTGTTAGAGCAGTACGACAATGGAACCAATGACCTAGGGAGGTCATGGGCTCTCCTACACTAGATGCATTCAGGAGGCAGCTGGACAGCCATCTATCAGGTATGCTTTAAGGTGGATTCCTGCATTGAGCAGGGGGGTTGGACTCGATGGCCTTATAGGCCCCCTCCAACTCTACTATTCTATTATTCTATCTATGATTCTATACCATGTCAGGTGACAGGTGGGGGTTTCACATGACTGAATGCTCCTCCATAGAAAACTGTTCCTTGCACATAGCCAATGGCTCAATTCGGATGACATGATAGTCAATGGTGGGGTAATAATCAACTTTACAGTTGTTCAACTAGGGGGTACTCCCCACACAACATGGTAATAAATAATCAACTGTGGTGTGGATTAGGATCAGCACTGAGTTGACTATGGCAGCATTCGGACGACACAACAGTCAAAACAACTGACAATTGTTTCCCCCACACCAGTTGTTTATTGTGTTGTCCGAATTGAGCCATTAAGTGTGGCAGGGAAGGGTTCTAGCCTACCCACCTCCAAATTTCCCAATATGCCAATTTTTCATGTGCAGGGAAGCTCTTTATGGAGAAACATTGTCATGTATGGCCACACAGACCAGGTACAGATTTACCACTGAGAACTAAGCCTAGATTTTTATATTTTTAAAAAATTATTATTGATTGCATAAACCCACATTCAGTATAAGCCTTCCAGGGCCATGTAGAATTAAGTCTGCAACCTTATACATGCTTAGCTAACCCCTAAATTCCTACTGAATTCAATGTCTTATTGAACTCAGTAAGGTTTACCTCTCAGTAGACATGGATTAGGAGTACACTGTTAAAATAATAAAAAAACAAATAAAATAAACCTCAGTAAAAAAAAAAGAATACAAAAAAATTACAATATAACAGTCATAAAAGCAGTGAAATCCAGCAAAGCCACACAAATACAGCTAAAACCCATATAAAAAAGGTCTGGAATGCCTGGAAAAATCTACCTGGTACCCAAAGTCATCAAGGTTAGCCCCAGGCAAGTTTGTCTGGGGAAGGCATTCCATTTGTGGGGCACCACAACTTCATCAAGTCCACTATAGCAACAGCAGACCACTTGCTCCCTAGCCCTGACGGACAGACAGATGGGACACAGTAAGCACCCTCCTGCCTGCTCTATAGCATTCCTCCTCAGAGAGCTTCTGCCCTTTCCTCTCCTAATTAAGCACATCGGCTAGCATTTGCTGCTAGCCATGTGCAATGGCTACTTGTATCTTTGTACAGAAATAGGAACACTTCATGAAGGAGGAAGCATCAAGCTAACACGTACAAAGAGTCATCACAAGGCACAGACCTACAGTTGGTTGGTTTTATTTATTCAGGATATGAATATGCTGCCTTTCAATTTAAATACCTTATATTTAAACAATAAAATATAAAAACCATGATGTCAGAGGCATGGCCCCATCCCTGATGTCATTTGGCCTGTAGAGGGCTGGATGGAGTGGGGTGGGTTATCTGCCCCAATTTAAATTCCCCACCCCTGACAGAGCATGTTGACCGAGAAAATCATCTTCCCAATAACCACTCAATTAACCCCAGAGGGAGGGGGCTCAGAGAGAGCCCCTGTTGATGTTAAATTTGCATCTTACTGCTTATTATGGCCTTTTGTTTCTTTTTCACTTTAAACTGCCAGGGGAACTTTTGTTACTGGGCAGTATAGAATGACTGTAAATAAAATAAAAGGATAAAGAAGTTTCCACAAAGTCTTCAAAGGCAGCCCATGTAGAACACAGCACAGTAACCTAATTGGAAGTGAATAGCGCACAGATCACTATGACCAGGATATCTTTGCCCAGGAGTGGTCCCAGCTGGAGCATTATCTGGCAGAAGGTGCTTTGTGCCTTCATAGATGTGATTTGGGCTCTCAGCGATAATGCTGGGCCTATCTTCACCCTGAGTGTACAGACTTGATCCTTTAGGAGGAGTTCAATGCAGCCAATCCTGAACAAGTTGAGCACAAGCTGTAAAATAAGCTAACAACCAACAGAACTTCTCTCTTCTCTTAATGAAGCTTCAGTGTATTGATCCAAAGTGCCTTAATTCTTTCATCTGCATCTGATGAAAAGTAGAGTAGAGCTGGATGAGATCCACATAGTGGTGGCACATTATGCTAAATCTAAAATGTTTGGAAAGAAATGGTGATTCAGGTCATTTCTAAGATGGTGCCTGCCATCTATGGGTTTTGTCATTTCTTGTATAAATATGAATATTAAACATTTTTAAATGTCCTGCCTCATTAATCAGGGGCTGCTTTTGCTTAAGATTTTTAAATTATCAATCAACTAAACAATGCAGCTGAGTTTGAACCTTGGGCTCTCACATCTAAGCCTAGAGTTCTGTCCATTTGCATCCCCCACATCCCCATTGTAGTTTCTCTTCCATTCACAAGTCACTAGGCTGACCAGATAAAATCCAGGTCAGGGCTCATGTAACTTTAACAGTTGTAGAGAAAAGGGAATTTCAGCCAGTGTCATTTGTATGCAATTAGTTCCTGGTGAAATTCCCTCTTCATCACAACAGTTAAAGTTGCATGAACCCTGACCTGGATTTTATCTGGTCACCCTAGTGCAGGGGCCCTGCCTTCTTTTGTATATGGTCACTCTAGTATAGTGCCTGCAACTTTAACTGTTGTGATGAAGAGGGAATTTCACCAGGAATTAACTGGATACAAATGACACTGGCTGAAATTCCCTTTTCTCTACAACTGTCAAAGTTACATGAGCCCTGACCTGGATTTTATCTGGTCACCCTAAAAGTCACAGAACTAGGCAGAGAAACAAATGGAGAGAGGAATTTAAAGTAAAATGCAAAAGGATATGTGGGCATAACTCCTTTTTTTTAAAAAAAAATGTGGAATCCAGCAGCAGCAGCATCTATGGGGAGGACAAAGGTAAAATGTGGCTGCTACACCACTGAGCAGTACCTGTAGCAGGTAGGAACCTCCATCTTTTCTGCTAGGTGTTGCTTGGTAGCAGAGCCAGGTCGTAATCAGGACTCCATAGGGTAGGGGGACCCTATGAAAAGGAGGACAAGGCTCCTGTATCTTTAACAGTTGAATAGAAAAGAGAATTTGAGCAGGTGTTATTTGTATACATGGAGCACCTGATGAAATTCCCTCTTTATCACAACAGTTAAAGCTGCAGGAGCTATATTAGAGTGACCTGATTCAAAAGAGGGCAGGGCTCCTGCAGCTTTAAGTGTTGTGATGAAGAGGGAATTTCGCCAGGTGCTGAATGCGTACAAATGACACCTGCTGAAATTCCCTTTTCTATGCAATTGTTAAAGATACAGGAGCCTTGTCCTCCTTTCCATAGGGTCACCCTACCAGGCAATAGTAGTGCAGCTGTTGAGTGGGCAGTGCCCAGAACTGGGGGTGAGTACTGGATGCTTCTAGCTGTTCAACAACTATGTGCCTGCATGATGTAGTCTCAACACCCTGTCTCCACCACCACAAACAAGGTCCAGCATTCAAGAAATTAACTCCCATCTTCTCTTAGTCACCTCTCAGCAGTGGAGTTTGTATGTTTTCTGCATCCCTGCCACTGGTGGGATATCTAATACTCCGAAGCTATAGCTTGTTTCATTGCATTGGAATTCAAGGTACATGAATCACAGCCAGTTAGACACAATTTATTTTCCCAATGTGATCTTTAAAACAGTAAGAACTCTTGATTGGCCTTATGCTGATATATGTATATTCATTGTTTACTTCACCTGTCAGAACTGTAATGGAAGTTGGGTCAGGGACTATGCTAAAGGGAGTTGCTCTGGTGTGATCCCATCTGGACCCCGATTGTAACATCATATGTCATAGTTACCTGGAACCAGATAACTATTGTTGCCTAGTTACCCTGGCTATTCAAAGTCTTGGGACTACTTTTTATTATTATTATTTTATAAAATATTTTATGAAGTATAACCAAAAAAGTGATCATTCCCCTAATAATTAATGTCTAAACAACTGTTACATAACAGAAAAGAATAATTAATACATTTTTAGGGGAAAGAAAAACAAAAGAAGGAAAGAAAGAAAAAATAAAAAGAAGGAAAAATAGAAAAATCATAACTAATATAATTAAACTAAATTATAAATGTGCTGGATTTCCTTCATTTATCGTTACAATGTCCATATGTCCATATACTCAAAGCTGAAGCAAGCATACATTGTTGTACATCCGGTTGGGCTGCAGATTGAACGAATCTCCCCCATATAGCTTCAAACGAAGTTAACTCTGGTTTTCCTTGGATTTGAATTAAGTCATAAGTTATTTTCTCAGATATTGCCACAGATCAAATATTACGATACCAACTAGTCTTGGGACTACTTAAAGTAGCACTTTGAGTCTCAGCCCAAATGTATAGCTTGATTAGTCAGTGGTAACCTGTGTAACAGAGTAATTTAATTTATCTGTACATCTGTTTATCCAAATGTTTTGAACGCCCTCAAGTCCCTTTAAATATATGTTGATTTTACTCTGTAAATGATTGAGCAGTAAATCAGTCCCTTAAGAATGAGGTTTCCTCTGCTGTCATTCTCCTGGCTGAACAGCTCTAGAAGTACATGTCTTAATCATTCCACTCTATAGCACCACTAAAACTAAACATACTGTTTTTAAAAAGATCAAGATGCAGCTAGATACTGGAAATAATATACATCTCAACCACAAAATCACACACAATCTGATCATAGCAAATAGCGTTGAAATCACAAGTTCAACAGTAAGGAGGTGATCTAACTAAAATTAAGCAGCTTTTAGTTCTATTGATAGCAATGGCAAAGTACTATGTAAATGCTTAATTCTGCCACTGAAGTATATTGGGCTTAAATATGCTTATAGCTGGATTCACAGCACCACAATGCTTTCATATAACTAAAAAAAATGTAAGACAGAATAACAACTGAATACAAATTTTCCTAGAATTTATTTTACTGGAGTGTTATTGCTGTTTAAAGTGGTTGAGGAGAAAGCTTAAAAGACCAAGAGGCTTCTTTCAAAATGTATCTCAAATACATGAACACATCCATTGAAACAAATACAGACATTGCTTTGTACTTCAAAACAAGTGCCATGAAGTTGAGAAAGGACCTATTACAATATTCTTACATAATAAATAGGGTTATCCCTGTTGTAAATTATATTCTCAATGGAGCCTTAATTATAAATCCATAATTAATTACTGCTTCTGTTTTCCCCCCAAACATAAAATAATTATCTGCTTCTGATGATACCATCATCTCTAGAGCAACCAATTATGTCCTCACTGATATCAAGTGTGGAGTGAATAGAAGCAAGAAAGCTGGAGCAGGGTTATCACCCTTCCCTATCCCAATCTTACTATGACCTGTGAAAATGACACACATGAATGCATTAACTCACAGTATTTGAGTGACTTCTTCACCTGCACAAAACCTTAGGATTGTCTATGTGCTAAATGGATACTGGAAACATTGATCTACCAACAAACTTGATGGTTGAACCAAACTTGAAGATTCAAAATTCACTTGCCAGCTCCGATTCATTTTTCCAGCTAAGTTTAATATTCATCAGTCATTCTGGTTGCTTGGACATTACTCCAAAACTAAACCAAAAATGACATTTCAGTCAAAAGTGGCCTCTTGCACACTGGTGTTAGTTAGTTAGCTAGTTAATTAGTGCTCCCTTTCATGCACTCACTTGGGAAATGCCTGTCTCAGCTATGAGCATGGGGTTGTTTCTGAACTGCTGGTATAACCTTAGTCCTCCCAGAGCTCCTGGGAGAGGCACTCTCTGAGATGTCACTCCATTCTGGCCATGGGAAGGATGAGGAAGTGTTTCTAGCTGGCTCAGAAGTGGCATGTAATTTAGCTTGGGATGTGGTGATTCCCAAGGACTGCTGGAGAAGCAGTGTAGCCAAAGCTAAATGAAGGATGCCTACCAGAGAACAGTGAACTACTTCTGAGCCAGCCAACATCTCTTATCACCAGAACAGAGAGATGCCATTGGGCTAATGCAGAAGTCTGTGGAGTATTTCTCCAAAAATTGCTAGGAGTTATCATAGGCAGCTGTTGGCCTGGACAGAGAGAAATAACCATATAGCCTAGTTAAAATAATAAAATAGATACAATTAAATTCAAACATAAAATCAATATAAAGATTGATATAGAAATACTTTGATCACCATATGGATTACTTTTACTGGGAAAGAGACAGGGTAAGTGAGACCCTAGTAATTTTCCTGGATCTCTCAGTGGTATCCTTCTGGATAAGCTACTGCTCAAACCTGGATGGCCAGTTCCAGAAGATGGTGCTAGAGGATTTCTCCTTGACTCCTTCACATTTATGTTTTGGTATCCTAGAGCATTCTATTCTCTTCTGCCCCCAACAATGCTGTTTAGCATCTAGATGAAACCACTGAATGAAGTCTTCAGGAGATCTGGAACAAGGTGTCATCAATATAGCAGTGACACTCAACTCTATTTCTCCTTTTCTTCAAACTCAGCTCAGATGAGGCAGTGGTTGTGCTAAGTCAGTGACTGGGTGTGACAATGGACTGTATGAGAGCCAATAAACTGAACCTCACCCCAGACAAGGCAGAGCTTTTGTTAGTGGGTGTTTCGTCTGTCTGGATGAGTACTGTTCAACCAGTTGCAAAGGGGAGTGCTCAGCTCATTGATCAATCTTTGTCATTATAGGCACAAGTGGCTTCTATGGTATAAGGTGCAGCTTATTAGCATAAGCTGATATGACAGCTATGACCCTACCTGGACAAAGGTAGTCTTACTTCAGTTATCCATGTCCTGTTTGGATTACTGCAATGCACTGTACATAGGGATGCCTTTGAAAATGGTCTGGAGATTTCAGTCACTCCAAGATATGGCTGAGAGTTAACTGGAGCTGGATTATACCAACACAACATAATATTCCCCCCTATTTTTGATTCAAATATTTCCATGCATGTGCAAATGTTGCCAAAAGTGTACCACTTACAGAAATGAGGGAGGTATCAGCAGATATCGGGTACCTCAGGAGTTTTCAAGGGTACAGAAATCATAAGAAAGAATCCTAAGGGAGTAGGAAGCTCCCCTGAACAGCCCAATGAGGATTTGACTAAATGGAAAAAAATGACAACCAGGTGGGAGGGGGAATGGAATGGAGCAGCTGGAAAAGGGGGACAGAGAAAGAGACACATAAATATAAAAGGATACAGAGAAAACCATCTCATTGTCTGATTAAGTCATTTCCTGGTTTATGCAGAAAAGCTATATTTAAGTGTCCTCGAGACAGAGTTTCCCATAGAAATCAACTGAGAAATCCAAGATTTTAATTCATTTACGTTTGGAGACAAGTGAGTCCACTTGAACTCCCCAAGCCCCCCTTCCCCTAAATGGGGGGGGGGGGGTTGGGAAAACAAAGTGGAGTGGAAAATCCAAAACCAGCCCATTGAGGACTAAACATGCATAGTGGTCACGGAATGCTGACTGACTGCTGGTGGGAAAAAAGATGAAGACCACTGAAAGGAGGGGGAACAGAATGGGGTGACAGGAACCCGGAACAGAAGCACTCCACATTATTATGTTTTGTTGTAGGGTTCAACTTGCTTTATTCTTGTTTTATTTTTACAGTTATTGACATTTTTATTTGTTTGATGTTATTTTGGAAGCCACCTGAGAGCCCTTTGTTACAGGACAGTCTATGTATGTTGTAAGTAAATAAATAAACAAACAAACAAACAAACAAGAAACCACAGCCATTGCTGGATGATAAAAACAAAACTAAAACCAACTATACAACATGCTGGAAGATCTGGGCATTTTAAAAAAAATCATCACCAGCGGGTACTAGATGAGCTTCTCTGGGGAAGATATTCCAAATACAGCTTGCCATGACCAAAAGGGTCCTCTTTCTGACCATCACCTTCAAACTTCAGATGCAAGGAGGACTCGGAAGAAGGCCTCCAGTGATGACTGTCAATTTTGGACAGACTCATATGGGAGATAGCTTTCTTTCAGATAGCCAAATACAAGGCCATTTAGGGCTGCTAGACGCATTTATTGTAATATATTCTACATGGGGCTACCTTTGGAGACTGTTTGGAAGCTACAGCTCTTGTAGCATATTGCTGTTCACCTGTTGGTAGGAACTAGATCTGGGGAATTGCATTCCACAATTTGGACAGCATTTCAACATTTAAAAAGAAAAGCAAAAGATTTAATTTCTGGACCCCTTTGAAGCTGGTATGTTTTTTTATACTACTTGTTTTTTTATTGGGCCTGTTCAGACAACACACGAAGCCATGGTTACTAGGCTGCTAACCCTTTTGCAGCAAATGGTTAGTGAGCATGTTTAAACTATGGTTATGTAGCCACCATGGTTAGGAATGGTTCACATGACACGCTAAGTCACGGTTTACATAACATGCTAAGCCATAATGTTTAGCTCAAAATGCTTAACCATTGTGGCTTAGCGTGTCATCTGAACAGGGTCATTGCATGTTACTGAAAACCAATCTCAATGATTTATCAGAAGAGCGCTATAATTTTATCGGAGTAATGGTATGGAGATTTTTTTACTGGAGATTTGGGGAAGGGTGGCAAATAAATCTGACAAAGAAATAGGGGAGTACTATAAAAGGGATGATATCAAGGAAGAGGAAGGGAAGGAAAAGAAGAGATGCATTAGACATTGGGGATGCTGGATAAAAGGAAAATATGGTGTTTAGTTGGAAGACTATATGTGAGTGTGGAAAGACCCTGGGGTTAATTGCAGCATTTGAAAATGACCACATACAGCTTTTACCATTAACGACATTGGTCAACTTTCGTACATGTTAATGAGTAAAAATTGTGATTAATTTTCTGTGAAGAGAAGAGCTCAAGAGAAGGTCCCTGGAATCTGCAGCTTTTGATCGCGCAATGTTTCCAAAACTGCAGATGTGGGAGTACTGCGCTCTTTGCATATGCTCTGAGATATCCCTCTCTTTCCTATTACGGCACATGTCTCAGAGTTGACCCCTGATATGCAAATAAATTGGGGGAATCTAAAGCTGACTCAAATTGTATACAGGATGGGGAGCATATAGGGTTATTACTTGTCCACATTTAAGATACTCGACGTGCAACCAGATGGACTAGGCACCTAAACCATTCTATGCTTTGACAAGCTCTTACAGCATTTTTTGTTAGATGGGCCTCTGAGCCCACCTAACTTAGACCCCCTCTACAAGAATTCGGTTTGACGCCTGGTTCTCCGATTATGCGCATCTTCTCAGAAGCGCTTTATGGTAAATGACTGTATGCAGGAGGTAATTGAGCGCACAACTGGTGGCCTTACCTGTTGTTTGAAATGCGCTTTAGAAGTAGTTAATGCAGAGAATCGCTTGTTCACATAGTCAAAATGCGCTTTAATGGGCCGCAGCAAAATAAAACTCGCTATTTAACGCGCATTCGATAATGCACATAATCGGATAGATAACGCGCCTCAACTCCCGATTTGCGCTCCGCTCATGTAAAGGTAAACATTTTAATGAGACTTGAAAGAGCTTTAAATCTCTTGTGTAGAGGCAGCCTTACTCATTCTGCCAGGGATGGGGAAGGGGACTGAGAGTCCTGACCATGGGAGAGGGGGCTGCCACAGAGCTTTCTGCAGCGGCTGAGCTGGGAGAGATCCACAGTTCCTCTCCCCTTGCCAGTTCGAAGCTCTGTCTCTGGCCTCAGAGGAGGTCCACTGCATCCTATGGACCCTCAGATGCTGCTTAGGGGCCGCAGGACCGTTCTTCAGACTACCATTCTTGTGTCCATTTGGATATGGATTCTAGGAAAACCAAACTAGGGCACGCGTTCAAAGAAAGTAATGTATGCAAAGTCATGACATCGGAATTTTCCCCATTCAGAAGAGTTGGCAACTCTGACACTAATTCATTTTAATGTTCTTCCGAATACTGATAGTGAAGACTTATTTTGATAAGATCAAGAAAATACATTACATCCTTTTCTTTAAAAAATGAAACAGCCACTGCAGTTAGTCAATGAACAATCTCTAAAGTCATGATCCTGCACGAACATATTTGGGAGGAAATCCCTTTGGAATCTGTGAGGCTTGCTTTTGAGCAAACATGGATGAGATTGCACTGCACGGCTGTTTTCATAAGTGATGCTTACATTGTATGCGGCATTCCTTATATCTGACATTTGAGCTAAAAACTAAAATGAGCTAGAATGCACCTTCAATTGAAAAATGGCTATCTTCCATTTCTTAGTCCACACTGACAACATTCATGCATGCACACAGATAGTGCATGTAACAGAAGCTCAAGGTCCTTTAAGTGTCATGCATGAAAGCACTCTAACAGTTCACAATATATTTGGCAATTGAATGGTAAGCTATATATATATATATATATATATATATATATATATAACTACATGTATAAGTTCTAGCGGGTGTTGACCAAGTTCTGAAGGACAAATGCCTATAATGGATATTTCTCATTTCTGTCTGGTTAACAAGTATATAAATAAGAGGAGGCTTCAGTAATTGGCTTAGAGTTACTAATGAATTAATTAACTTCAGTCTATTTTACCTAACCTTTAATAATAAGAGTCCTTTTTTTCTTTTTTTGGTCTAGCAATAGGCCTGACAGGCTGAAAAAAACAGACATACAGCAGAGCTCTTGAAAATTAATGAGAAACGAGGAAAGAATCAATGTACATTCTGCTTGCAGAGGGCTGACACAAAAAAGGCACAATAAACCATGAACAAACACAGTCAGTTTAAAAAATAGGTTAGGAAAACTGGGCAAATTCAATTATAGAAGTAATTAGGAGATATAGGGCAAGGCTGCCGTTTGGGACTGTGCCAGAAAACATGAATTAATACGAGTGAATAGAAAGCGCCCATGTAGTAATTAAGAGGCAATCACCTATGGCAATGAATACCTGAAAACAGGCTGGGGGGGGGGCACTAATAATTCAGTGATCAAAAATATTTTTGGATGATTAATATGGCAAATTTGCTTTAATTTCAGGAAAGATATCAAGACAATAGCATGCCGTTTGTTCATCCTGGCATTTTTATAGCTAATTAAATTTTATAATTTGCAACGATGTTCAAGAGCATTAGATAAAAAACACTAAGTGCTACTGATTCTCTGCAATAGCTGCCCTCAAATCAATAGCTCAAACGAGCTCAACTTACTTTTATACACACAGACACTCGTCTATATATGCAAGGAGGAGGCTCCAATTGCTTCAATTTGTCAAATGATGTTTGAGTTATTGTTTGTCAACTTCTCGGTGTTATTCCCCACATCTTTGTTGTCACCCAAGAAAGACGTGCTAACTCTGATTTGCCCAGTTACCTGAACCACTTCATACCCAACATTCTCTTTAGGCAAATGCCTAAGGGTGCCTCTACAAGAGCGATTTAAAGAACTTTCAAGGCGCATTAAAAATGTGACCTCTACAAGAGCAGAGCGCAAATCGGGGGTCGAGGCGCTTTTTCTATGCGATTATGCGCATTATTGAATGTGCGTTAAATAGCAAGTTTTAACTTACCACGGCCGTTAAAGCACCTTATGACCATGTAAACAAGCGAGTTTCATACAACTGGTAAGGCAACCTGTTATGCGCTTAACTGCCTCCCCCGTATAGTGATTTGCCGTAAAAGCGATTGCGAGAAGATGCGCATAATCGGACAACCAGGCGTTAAACTGAATTCTTGTAGAGGGGACCTAGGACTATGTGGACATGGAATAGTGTGAATGTGACAAATGCTTTTTCAAGCTCACATACACTATACATATATGATTTTTAAAGCATCAAACAGCAGTTCCGACAGGTCTGTTTTGAATCCCAAAATGATGCAGTTAATCCCTTAAAACATATATTTATTAGAGTCACTAACACAGCAGAAATACTGACAACTTAAAGCAAAACATTTTGGTTTCTGCTTTCTTTGGTTGCCCTATGAATCAAAGGCTCCTGTAG
The DNA here is from genome assembly GCA_029215795.1 of Anniella stebbinsi. Taxonomy (NCBI): domain Eukaryota; kingdom Metazoa; phylum Chordata; class Lepidosauria; order Squamata; family Anniellidae; genus Anniella; species Anniella stebbinsi. The sequence goes on along the minus strand of JARDYH010000002.1, from coordinate 355,710,413 downwards.
GCTAGGTGGCAGTTATAGAACAGAGAAGATGGACTATTCTGAAGTGTAGCATTTGCTTTGGATGAATGCTATAAGGTATTATCTTCCATTTGAGAACATGGCACAATCTACACTACTGCTTTAAAATGATTTTTAACAGTAGTGACAACTGTTGGGGCCCAGGACACACTCCACATAAAGTTTTCAAATCATTTTCAAAGTGTCATATCCTGCTTCATGTAGATATGGCCCATGTGATGTTAAGGTATTAAGTCTCTATATCCAGACATTTTCTCTTGTTTCCAATGTTCTTGGATCACATGGCATTTCTATTGCAATAACTGATAAATCTGATCGGCTGTGATTTTCTGAACTGAAATGCTTCGCGACTGGTTGCTCCAATTTGTTAATTAAGATTATAGATTTGTGGTTCCTGAAATGTGTGTGTAGGTCAGATCTTGTTTTACCTTTATACTGAAAATGATATCCTGGCTGTTTGCATGCAATGGTATAAATTACATTGCAAGACCTGCAGACAATGTTTTGTTTGATGTAGTAAGTCCTGCCAATGCTCTTGAAGGTAACTGCCTCCCTAAGGCAAACACAAGTGATCCAGTGCTTGGATTCACAAGGATGTGATTCAGGATTGCTGATCAGTGATTTGAGAACAGGTCTTACTAGTAATCTGCATAGATTTGGTGGCTGACAGAAAGACATAACAAGAGGCTTGCTGAATGAGTAGCTTTCCCTGTTTGCCAGGTAATAGGAAACATTGGATGGAAATTCAGAACAAATGGGATGCATTGTTCATTGTTGCCAGATATATCTTCCATGGAGAAGTTTTTTTCTTGAAAAGATGGTTGCACTGTTGATGTTATAATCAATAATATGTAGAGGATATCTTCTGGGAAGGAGGTGTATTTTTCAGTTCACTGGTTCTTTGGTAATTTTCTTTTTTGTTACAGATGCATCTAGCACACATAGAACAATGATATAAGGAAGAACCTGCAGCCTACAATAAGTAAGGAGATGATTAGAGAAGACCTAGCTACTATAAATGTGTCCAAGTCTTTACGGCCAGATGGATTACATCCTAGGGTGCTAAAAGAGCTTGCAGATATTATTTCAGAGCTGCTGTCTGTAATCTTTCAGAAATCTTGTAGGAAAGGTGAGGTGCCAGAAGATTGGGACAGACAAATGTTGTCCCCATCTTCAAAAAGGGAGAAGTGGATCTAGAAAACTACAAAGTCTCTCACAAGTAGAAACTTGCTGGACTCTGTCCTAGCCCTGTGTTATTCAGCATTTTTCTATAATGTCCTGGACGATAGTACAGAGAGATTGTTTATCAAATTGAAAGTGACACAAAGCTAGAAGGGTTAGCCAACACCATAGAAAACAAAATCGAGATTTAAAAGGATCTTGACAGGCTAGAACACTGGGTCGAAATGAACAAGTTGAAATTTAGTGGAATGTAAAGTCTTGCATTTAGGTACAAAAATTTAAAGGCTTTGAGTATAGGATGAGAGGAAGACAGTTGGCTTGGCAAAAGTGCATGTAAAAAAGATCAAGGACCCCCTCTACAAGAATTCGGTTTGACGCCTGGTTCTCCGATTATGCGCATCTTCTCGGAAGCGCTTTATGGTAAATGACTGTACGCAGGAGGTAATTGAGCGCACAACTGGTGGCCTTACCGGTTGTTTGAAATGTGCTTTAGAAGTAGTTAATGCGGAGAATAGCTTGTTTACATAGTCAAAATGCGCTTTAACGGCCGGAGCAAAATAAAACTCGCTATTTAACGCGCATTCGATAATGTGCATAATCGGACAGATAACGCGCCTCAACTCCCGATTTGCGCTCTGCTCATTTAGAGGTAAACATTTTAATGAGACTTGAAAGAGCTTTAAACCTCTCATGTAGAGGCAGCCAAGGTGTGTTAGCAGATCACAAGGGGAATATGAGGCAACAATGTGATGTGGCTGCTAAAAAGGCTAATGCAATCTTAGGCTGCATTAACAGGTCACAGGAAATAATAATTCTGCTCTATTTTACGTTAGTCAAGCCACATTGGGAATACTGTATCTAGTTCTAGGGATCACATTTTAAAAAGGACATTGAGAAACTGAAGCTTATCCAGAGAAGAGAAGTGAGGATGGCAAGGGGTCTGGAAGCCAAGTCCTATGAGGCACAATTGAAAGAGCGGGGTATGTTTAGCCTGGAAAAGAGAACATTAAAGGAAGTCATGATCGTGGTCTTCAAATATCTGTACTGCTATCATGAAGGAGATGGAACAGACTTGTTTTCTGTTACTTCAGGGTGCAGAATTACACCAAAGGGTGGCATTTGCTGGGAAGCAAATTTCAGCTAAACTTTGGAAGAAACTTCCTAAAGGTGAGAGCTGTTCGGCACTGGAACAGACTTCCTCAAGAGGTGGTGAATTCTCGTTCACTGGAGGTATTTAAGCAGAGGCTGGTTAGCCATCTGTCAAGGATGCTGTAGCTGCATCCTGCATTGCAGAGCCTGCATTGAGCAGAGGGGTTGACTCTCTCCAAGATCTCTTCCTGCTCCGTGATTCTAAGGCACACGGCTAATCAACATGGTGCTTGCCAGGACCCTGTGTGTGCCCCCCAGGAGCCCCATTTTCCCTTCTCCAACACAGGTGAACACAGCAAAAGGAAGCAGCAGCAGCAGCAGCAGCGGACAGGCAAGGGAGGCAGAAGCAGAAGTGAGCAAGTGAGAGAGTGGGCACCCATGCATGAGGGGAGGTGGCAGCGGATGTTTGGGTGAGCAGCAGGTGAGTGAGTAGCTGCAGACATGGCTGGCAAGATGGGCAGTGGCAGACAAGTAGCTGGGGGAGGAAGCAATGAGTGGCAGGTGGAAGTTTGGGTGAAGGGCCAGCGGGTGAAGAGGGGTGGCTGCAGAAGTGGCAGGTAAAGGAGGCAGGAGAAGCTGGGGGGTGGGATGGAATCCTAAGAGGAAAGGTATCTTGGGGGGCAAGAGGAAATCCTGAAAATTGGGGGAAATTATGTATGTGTCCCTGGTCTCGAAAAACAAAACAAAAACCGTATAAGCCCATGGACATGAAAAGATTGCCAGTCCTGTTCTAGGGAAATAGTCAGCCAAGAACAATTTTCTGAACTTAGCATCCATAAAAGAAGGTAACTTATAGTTTTATTATGAAACATACTGTAATTTTGAGTGTAATTTAATCCAGTTTTTAATCCCAAAAAAGGATATTCTGTATCTAAAGCATTTCTAACAGTCCTGTGGCTGTCCAACCTTCTCTTGAAAGGTGCTGGAAAACAGACCCTATCATAGGTTGACCATATGAAAAGGAGGACAGGGCTCATGTAACTTTAACAGTTGCAGAGAAAAGGGAATTTCAGTTGGCGTCATTTGTATGTAATTAGTACCTGGTGAAATCACCTCTTCATCAAAGCAATTAAAGGTGCAGGCACTATACTAGAGTGACCAGATACAAAAGAGGGAAGGGCCCCTGCAGCTTTAACTGTTGTAATGAAGAGGGAATATCACCAGGAACTAATTGCATACAAATGACACTGGCTGAAATTCCCTTTTCTCTAAAAGTTACAGGAGCCCTGTCCTCCTTTTCATACGGTCAGCCTACCTATCACCTTCCTAGGCACAGCAGTGATGGTAATAATCAGTCAATTGAGCATTTTGCCCCATTAAATGATGATCAGGGATGGGTCATTCTAACCTTTATAAAATCAAAACAGTTTGACCAGTCTTGCTCAAATTTTCAGGTGCCAGGAAAAAAAAGTGTTGATTGTACATAACCTGGAAATTTAAGGATGATTGGTGAAATTCTGAGGAAGCAAGAGCAGTTTAAAGACAAAAAACAAAAAACAAAACACCTTTCCCTCTGTCAAAAAAGGCTTTGGAAAAGGTGTTGGTAACTGTTCTGTAGTCACACGTCCTGAAGTAAACCAGAAAATGTTAACCACAAACAATGAAGGATTTTTCTTTTACTGCAGTCGGTGGGGGCTGGGGAGGGGAGAGCGGACTAATTTTCCTCCCATTTCATTTATAGTCCTAAAAATAAGTGGGTGTTGTTGTTTTTACATGTGGTCAATGGGCAAGCCCAGTAGCAGTCTCTTTCTCCCTCTCCCATCACATCACAGTTTATTTAGACAGTTGAGAAGAGGGGAGGGGAAACGGCCATTTTACCCCATAATATCAGTGGTTGTGGAGAAAGAGATGATGCTGTTTGGCAGGTTGGTGGAGGAGGCTGAATCAGCTGAGAAAGGTGGGGTGATGGTGACCCCACCCCCGCACCAAATTCAGCTAGGATACTCTCCTCACACTCTTGATGCCCCATCAGATTCAACACCCCCTCCAACTCACCAAATAGCCCACCACACAGAATAAAAGCTGGGAGCGCTCTTGAGTTCTACTGAAGGAAGTAATGTACAGTGGTTAGATTATAGCAGCCACCATTGTGGCGGCTTTGGGGGATCATCAGACGAACGTTTTATAGCAGGCACGTTACTTGGCACTCATGGATTTTCGGGGGCCCTGTTCACAATGCCCTCTGCCTCCCATGCGTCTCCCGCTCTTTCTGGCCTTCTTCCCATAACAAAATAATAATAATAATAATAATAATAATAATAATAATAATAATATATTTATTTATCACCCGCCTCTCCCTCCGGATCGAGGTGGGGAACAACATCATCATAAAACACACAAAACTGATTAAAAATACACAAAACCAATACATCATTAAAATACCAATAAAACACCAATAAAACACTTAAAATTCATCTGAGTAGGCCTGCTGGAAGAGCTCAGTCTTTATAGATCGTTTAAATTCCTGAAGACTGGTAAGTTCATGGACCCCAGTAAGTCCAATTTATTTTTTTTAAATGGAACTTGCCGTGATTTCCTATTGTGTGCTGGAGAAACAGCGCGATAAAAACACCCACCGAATGGGCTGCATGGTCGTTGTTTACTTCCTCTTTCTTCTCAGTTGAGAAAGAGTAGTATTGTGCGACAGAAGTGGGGACAGATTTCCGTGATTTCCCCCTGTCTGATGAAGTTCATAATTCAGCCGGCCAGTAAAACAAGTGTTCTATCCTCATAAAAGATGTTGGGGGGGGGGGTGTCATTCTAACCTTCATAAATTTGGAACAGTTTGACTAATCTTTCTGAAATTTTCAGGTATCAGAAAGAGGTGGTGGTTTTACAAGCTCTGAAAATTTCAGGGAGAATGGTACAAGTCTGATAGAGAAAAGTAATTTAAAACAGAAAGAACAGGGGAGGGGGAACCTCCCTCTGTCAAAAGTGACTCATAGACTTTCAGCCTAATCTATCCCAGAAGGTTGTAGAGAGGATAAAATGTTGTGACAATAAAGGCAGCCCATGCAATAGAACCAAGCATTTGTTTACATTTCCTTGAAGGTGAGAAGGAGAAGCTCACTAGATGACTTCAGGCCAGTCATAGACTCTCAGCCTAACCTACCTCACAGGGTTGTTGTAAGGACAAAACATTGTGAAGATAAAGGTGGCACATGCATAGAATCAAGCAGATTAACCAGGGTTTCTTAATCCCAGTACGACAATCATTGAAGCAGTCTCCATACACAGACACAAAAGGGGAAATGGTTCCTTTTCATGAGGCACTCTTTAAAAGCTTTTATCTCCTTCTGACTCTGGCTACTGTAAAGTTCAAATGAGTATCATCAAGCTGCAAGTCATTGTATAATTTTTGGGGCTCATTTATTAATGTAAAAATGGGTTTGAACTCGGTTTTGATTTTAGATTAGATATTGACATTGTGTAATACCCTGGGTGCCACTGGTTTGGTTGTCAACGGTATAATATCAATTTGTACATTACACAAAGCTATGAATTTCAATAAATAAAAAACCTAAGCTTTACCAAAAAAAAAAAAAAGGATGTACAATTTTCAATCAAGCACCAAAAAGCTGGGAAATTGTGATCTAAGGCTCACAACCTTAACACACCCCATCCTCCCCAAAGAAGCATAAAATGCAAGTAAAATTTTCATTCTTCCAAAGCAGATAAACCATGTGGACAGGATGGAGAATATGATATGCAGGGGTGACTGTAGGATTGTGGAAAACTGATGGTAAACAACACACGCCCTTACTTCTTTTTTAGAGCACCCTTCCCCAACCTGGTGCTCTCCAGATGTGTTGGACAGGCAACTATCATCATTGCCAGTTAGCATGGCCACTGACATCCTCCCTTCCAGAATTAGGACAAAACATATGTGATCCATCAAAGAAGTCCAAATCAGCTGCAGCTCTTTAAACAGACTATCTTAAACCAAGTGAGGAGACAAATAATGAATCTTGAATACGTAATCAAGACACTTCTGCAGACTCCAAATTAGTTCTCAATACATAGCATAGGTTTTCTTTTTAATAAATATCAATAATATGGTGCTGGAGTTTTACAAGCATACAATGAATTTTAAATTAGGTCTTAAATTGTCTTTGGCTGATGGTTTAACAAAGACCCTGTCCAGATGCCACGCTAAGCTACAGTGGTTAAGCATTTTGAGCTAAACATTATGGCTTAGTGTGTCATGTGAACCATTCCTAACCATGATGGCTACATAATCATGGTTTAAATATGCTCACTAGCCATTTGCTGCAAAAAGGTTAGCAGCTTAGCATGTTGTCTGAATAGGGTCAAATTGTTTTTAGATATATGTTGTTTCTCTCTGTGTTATTTATTTATATGGTTTCATGTAAATGCCTTTCTTTTTGTACTTTGCATAATGTGTTTTACAGGTATTTTAATTTTTGAGAACTGCCCAGAGAGCTTCGGCTATGGAGCAGTATAGAAATTTGTAATAAATGAAATTAAAATTTCAGCCCTGTGTGATCAAGGACAGAGCCATCACCTAATACTCTCATGTATAAATTTCAGGATAAAGAAGTGTTGGAGAAACCAATACAAGAAGAGGAAGTAAGAACACCCAGTTTAGATGGATTCCATTTTGAAAATTACAAATTTTTGAAGAGATCTTAAAACCATTAACAAAAGCAATGAATGCTATTTTAGACATAGGGAATATACCAAACACCTGGAATTTGGCAAATATTATGATTATTCCAAAAGTAGACAAAGATCTACTTTTGCCGTATTTCATTGCTAAACTGTGAATATAAAATTCACAGTTTAGCAGGCAGGTTAGATTTAGTTGTGCATAAAGTAATTCACACTGATAATCAAGGGTTTATTAAAACAGGATAATGGGTTATATTTGTAAAAGGACAGACTGGGGAAAATAAGGCTATATAACTTTTGTAGATGCAGAGAAAGCTTTGGATAGAGTAAAGTGGCCCTACTTATTTCAGGTTTTACAATATGAACTCATATCAACATATGATTAATATATTTGTGAGGGAGAATAAAAAATCTAGAATAATGTTTTAAACAATGAGTATTAATAGAAAAGAAGGAAGCTTACTTGAAGAGACTTTTTTTTCAAAGAATTTGTTTAATGTAAATTATGGACTCATATCATGAAATTAGAAAATGATATATAATTTAGAAGAAAGTTTTGTTAAAATGCCATTAAAAGCTCTTCTTTGGATAAATCTGAAAGACATATATTTATTAAAGGAAATCAGTTGGATTATCACAGCCTTACTGAAAGTTTGTGATAAGCTATTTATGTCCTTCAAAATCACCACCCTCATCAGTCTTCTTTGATCCATAACTTAATAAAAATGGCGTAATTGGTAATTTTCTAAAATGGCAACATGATAAATTTGTTGATCAGATTGATGGTAATCAGGTTAAAACTTTAGACCAATTGGAGAATAAAATGTTTATTTAGTAAAAACCTGAATTGTTTGAATAATTTATAATGATAGAATATTAAACTAGTTGATTAAGAAAGCAGGAGGGAGGGAGGATTAAGACAATTAAATAAATTTGAGAAGAGGGGCAAACCAAAAAAGATGCTAACTGAAAACTACTGAAGTATAATGCTCATTGAAGAAAATAAAATACCAGATTACATTCAAAGATGGGAGAAAATACCTGGAGAAAGAACATCAGATGAAATGTGGAAATATATTTGGAATTTCTTTAATAGAAAATTCAATTAAGCTTCTGACTCAGTGGTATATGACTTCTTTACAGTTATCTAAGATTCATGAAAATTGCAAGGATATTTGTTGGAAGTGCGGAACGGGAAGAGCATTGTTGGTAGAAGTCTTCTGAGGCAATGAGATTCTGGAAAGAAACTATTTTTAATATTAGTAATATGTTGCAATATACTATACCTTTTGATCCTAGAATTTGCTTATTAAACTATCTAACAGATGCAGAACCAAAGAACAAACAAAAAACTACTCTTTTATATGATATCAGCAGCATGGCTTTTTTTAGGCCAAGTATTTGGGGGGAGGGGGCGGGGGGAAGGAAATACGTTCACTAAAAGATTGGCATATTAACATGTTGGATTTTGAAACCTTAAGCAAAAATTTATAGAGTCTTTGAGTTAAGCAGGGAAGATACAGGATAAATCAATTAGAACAGGAATGGGGGCCATTTAGGAGGTTTTGGAATGATAAGCAAAGTGTGATACATGGTAGTTCATGTTCCATGATCTCCAGCAACTGGTTTACAAAGGCATACTGTTTATGGCCCCCTCCACAAGAATGCGCCTTTGCGCCTGGTTCCGCGATTATGCGCATTATCGCGGAGGCGCATTTACTCACAATCCCTCTGCACGGGAGGCGGCGGGAAGCGGCGAAGCGCATTAAAAGATGCCCAAAAAGCGCTTTCCAGGTAGTTAATGCGCATAATCGCTTGTTCACACAGCGAAAATGCGCTTTAACGGCCGGAGCAAAATAAAAGTCGCTATTTAACGCGCGTTCGAAAATGCGCATTATCGGGGAGATAACGCGCCTGTACGCCCGTTTTGCGCTCCGCTCGTGTGTAGGTAAAATTTATAATGAGCCTTCAAGGCTCATTAAACGCCCCGTGTGGAGGAGGCCTCTGATACTGGAGGCAGCATACATATAGCCAACATGACTAATAGCCATTGATAGCCTTATTCATTGAGGTTTTCAAAGTATGAGGAATATATTATATGTTTATAGATCTTATAGTTTGATTTTTTTTTAGTTTTATTTAAAATATTGTACCTCACTCTAAGCCTTTGCAATAGGGCAAGATATTATATATGAATATAAAATAATGCTGTTATATATAGGTAGTGGTGATAAAGAAGACAAGTAAATCAATTTTTGATTGAATGGCAATGAACAAACAAGATGGAGTACAAGTGACTGAACAACTTGGACTTGCTATCAAAATCATGTTTAAAAGTGGAATGAGTTGAATATTAAAATTCTGCTATAGCTAAATATTTGGGTAGTCATACCCAGATCTTATAACAAAGTCAACCAAATCTTCATTCTGCCCAATTTGTTTTCATAGTTTTCATGCTAATTGCTACAGGCATAATATATGCTTGCAACTTTTGCATTGTTTCAATGTTTTAAGACTTTTACTGCACATCATGTCAGTTACATGCTTATTATATTTTAAGCCTTTTGGGTAAACTGTCTCTCATGATCTCACAAAATCCCACAATATGCACACACCAATCTCCTCTAATGGTAGATTTCTGGGTGATTTACAGTAGACCAGTAGTGGTTCTGACTCCAAATTGTCTAACAATAGGAAAAACTAAAAAGCCCCCCCCCCCTCAAAAAAAAACATAGATTACTGAAAGAGAACACTAAAAGCAGGAATGGATCTTTGCATGAAAGGAATTATGAGCTTGGTTCTGATACCAATCAGAAGTTCCTGGGCTGAATATGAATTCGGAGGCACCTGTTTTGTTACTTCATAGTGTATTTCTCCTTGCGTGAGCCACTATTTTGAACCTGGTGTTGGTTGTTGAACTTCAGGGTTCTAATAAAAAAACAAACTAGATCCTGGAAGTTCGAAGTCTTTCCACCCTGGCACACAAAAACAGAAACATGTTTACCTGGAGTGCTTCCAGACAAGGATTTTATAATGCCATTGCTCAGTGACTCTTTCACAGAATTTTACAGGGGATCCAGACATTGTCATATTCCACTCGTAACCTACCCACTGCTTCTTTCATCTTTTTTTCTTATTGCAGAAAATCCATTAAAGGCAAAAACCTGAATTACTGTACAATGCTTGCTGATCGGTAGTGCTAGGAGCCTTCCGCCTGGAAAGCACTCCCAGTTTAAGACTACAAAACCTGTCACTAAGTCATGACAAGTTCACATTTTATATTGTTCACTTGGGCATTTACTATAGCCACTATTTCATAATCTGAACTTGCAGGATTGCTTACTATGATCATGGAGTAAAGAGAATTTGAACCAATAGGGTGTTAAGGGGCAACATTCTGTGGTATCTTACCACAAGATCCTTGCAGATGGAATATGTGAGCTCATTCTTTTTCATTCAGATCTGCCTATCTTCATAGCGAGATGTATCAGATGCTTTTTGTACAGCAGCAAAAGACTTGCAGAAATGCACCAAAGTTCATATTGGGCTTTAACCTCAAAAGCCACACATGCTACTTCATCTTTCATCAAGCCTACTAGAGAAAGTATGACTCTGATGGGATATGATCTAGGTAGGAGGGGAAACCCGTCACTGACAGTATTAAGTGACAAGTGCAATTATTACATTATTAAGGTAATGTGTGAATACACCCTACCATCCCTTAAGGCTAAATGGTTTAAGATACCCATTTCCTGAACAACCTTACCCCAATAGGATAATCAAAGCTCATATAAATCTCTCTTCAACAGTCTTTTGCCAGTGAGAGAATCATAATGGGATAATAACACTTTTCTTGAAAAGGGTAGACTGTTAGAGGAATTGTATAAAAGAACTGTATATACTAAACAGAATAAGCTGGAAAGTGGAAACCAAATAAACAAGCATGCCAGAAGAGAACAGATGGAAGAAATCTAAATGGATAATTGCATAAAATAAGAAATGATGGGGCTGTCTGGAGCATTTTATAGGAGTTCTAGGAGTGGATACACAAGTTCTTAATAAAATTCTTAATAAACTTCAGTCTTAAAGATCAAAATGTCAAAGTACATTTTAGCCAGCTTCATATAAATAAAAATTGATGACATAGTATTACTGGAATTTAAGAATCAGGAAAATAGAATAATGCTGAAACTTACCAATTTCATAAATATATCAGGGTAAGAGGGGAGTGAAAGCTACAAGATAAATGAATAAAAATGTGATCCTTTATATAAAGTAATAATATATCATAGAATCATAGAATAGTAGAATTGGAATGAGCCTATAAGGCCATCGAGTCCAACCCCCTGCTCAACGCAGAAATCCACCTTAAAGCATACCTGACAGATGGCTGTCCAGCTGCCTCTTGAATGCCTCTAGTTTGGGAGACCCCACGACCTCCCTAGGTCATGGGTTCCATTTTTGTTCTGCTCTAATAGTCAGGAAGTTTTTCCTGACGTCCAGCCAGAATCTGTCTTCCTGTAACTTGAGCCCATTATTCTGTGTCCTGTACTCTGGGATGATTGAGAAGAGATTCTGGCCCTCCTCCGTGTGACAAACTTTCAAGTATTTGAAGAGTGCTATCAGGTCTCCTCTCAGTCTTCTCTTCTCAAAGCTAAACATGCCCAGTTCTTTCAGTCTCTCTTCATAGGGCTTTGTTTCCAGACCCCTGATCAACCCCATTACTCTCCTCTGAACCCCCTCCAGCTTGTTTGCATCCTTCTTGAAGTGTGGTGCCCAATATAATGTTTCTTTTTTCTCATCAATCTGATGTATCTTTGTGAATATTTTTTAATTTATTGTTATTTTTTCAATATAAGAATAAAAAAAGATTAAAACAAACTGAGAAAAGGTCTTCACTTTTAGACGCCAAGTAAAGACCTTCTTATTTTCTCAGTATTTTAACAATTTATCAACTTAATTTTTAACTTTGCTGTTTTAAATTTGTTTTTTAAATCAGAAATTAAAACAAATTTGAAATACAAATTTAAAACAGCAAAGTTAAAAATTAAGTTGATAAACTGTTAAAATACTGAGAAAATAAAAAGATCTTCACTTGGCGTCTAAAAGAGTATAATGTAGGTGCCAGGCGAACCTCTCTAGGGAGCTCATTCCACAGCCGGGGTGCCACAGCACTAAGAACATTGTGCAGGATCTAGATCAACTTTCCCCAATCTGGTGTCCTCCAGATGATTTTAGACTCCAACTTCCATCAGCCTCAGCCAGCATGGCAAATGGTCCATCCAAAATATCTGGAGCGTACCAGGTTGGGGAAGGCTGCTCTAGGTCTCTCATTCTCCACTAAATGCCCATGTCAGTTGCTTTCTCACACAACCCACACAGTTCAGAGTCATTATTATTATTCACTTACCTAGCATCTTATTGATATTTATATCCTTTCATATCCACAGAGATAAGTTTTCTGATGACATCATTAATGAACTGCCTTTCTGCTTGACAAACACCCAATATTGACTAAAAGACAAACCACTCAGGGAATTTATAGCTCTGCTGCGATATGAACCAAAGTTCCTTATTCTATGGCCGGGTTCTCATGCAATGGCAATGAGCAACCATGAGTGAGCCAGTGTGCTAGCGCACATAGCTCGATTACTCCCACTTGGCTCCTCCTGCCAGTGAGAGAAGCTACACAAGCCAGGGACGCTCTGTCTTTGGCTTGGTTAGTGTTGAACCACGAACTCTGGCTTGTCTCTCCCCTGACAAGCCAGAGTTGTAACCCAATAACAATCTGGGGCTTAAAATGTTGGCTTCTCAGGGTAGGGTGACCAGATAAAATCCAGGTCAGGGCTCATGTAACTTTAACAGTCGTACAGAAAAGGGAATTTCAGCCAGTGTCATTTGTATGCAATTAGTTCCTGGTGAAATTCCCTCTTCATCACAACAGTTAAAGGTGCAGGCACTATACTAGAGTGCCCATATACAAAAGAAGGCAGGGCCCCTGCAACTTTAACTGTAGTGATGAAGAGGGAATTTCACCAGGAACTAATTGCATACAAATGACACTGGCTGAAATTCCCTTTTCTCTACAACTGTTAAAGTTACATGAGCCCTGACCTGGATTTTATCTGGTCACCCTATCTCAGGGGAGGGGCAAGCCAGAGTTCTGGATATGCATAAAGCCAGGGTCAGAGTTTGCCTAGCTTGTTTAACCCCTCCTGCTGGTAGAAGGAGCCAAGCAGGAACAATCAAGCAGTGTGTACTACAATGTTGGCTCACTCATGGTAACCCAGGGTTGCTGGTCTTTTTGAGGGGGAAAAAAACTGTGTGTGAAGTGGACCTATCTATTAGACCAGATTGGGCTGTAGATGCTATTCCGTTTGTTTTCATGGGATTTGGATTTTGGAACCAATGTTCACGCCTGTGTAAACTCAGGGCTACAGACATATGCCATTCGTACACACAGACAAGCACACCATCCACCAGAGCAACTCCCTCTTCACCACTGTTGCTGTGCAAAGGGGGAGTTGCTTCTTCAGGAACTGCCGTTTCAAGGTGCTCCAGGCATCTGGAAGTGGTGGCTCCCCAAGGAGCTGGCTTACCTCACCATCACCCTTCTCTGAGAGTGGGACTTTGAGGAGGAAGCATCCACCAGGACCTTGAAAGGTCAGATGTGGAGGCCTGTGAGAAGTGGTCAGGGTCACCATGCAATCCCCCAGATGTCCCTGGTTGCCCAGCAATAGTAACCAGCCATAGCTAAAGCCGATTAAAGAGAAGGTAGGGGAATCAGGACACAGGCTTTTTAAATGGCTCATGGACTCGAGGAGGGAGGGGGAGATGGGCAGAAGCACAGGATAAAAGCCTGTACACTAGAAGCACAAGGAGAGGAGGAGGAGGAGGAGGAGGAGGAGGAGGAGGAGGAGGAGGAGGAGGAGGAGACGACGGCGGCGGCGGCGGCGGCGGCGGCGGCGACGGAGACGGAGATGACAACAAAATGAGAGTGAAGAGGTTCATGCAGAAAGAATGGCTTGAAGAAACACCAGCCAAGGAACAAAGACCAGAAGTACAAAAAGGGACAAGAGCAGTGGGCTCATTAGTACACCAAAGAGCTGAAACAAAGGAGTGGCTGCTAGGAAAGATAGGGAAGCAGCAACAGCAGCAGAAGTCAGAAAAGCATAAAGACACAAGTACAAGAAAATTTATTTATTTATTTATTTCATTCCTATACAGCCCAACAGCCGAAGCTCTCTGGGCGGTTCACAAAAACCACCCATAGTTGTTTAATTCCATAGCAAACTCAGTAGGAAATCATTCTGACTCCACAAGTAGTGGCTTGCTCCACAATGTAGGCATTCTCTCTGATCCTGCAGCTACTTACCTTTATGGCACTACAGGCAATCACCCTAATCCTGCAGGTATTTACCAGCACTATGGGACTTCCTGATTCTGCTATTTGCCTGAATTACGCTGTGGGTGTCCATCCTGGTGCTGCAGCTACTTACCTCATTCTGAGCGCACCTATCCTGCTCCTGCAAATACTTTTCATATCATCCTGCTGGCATCTAACCTGGTCCTGCAACTACTTACCTTACTCTATGAACAGCTATTTCCTGCAGCCAGTTACCAGTACCATTCTGGTAGCTTTCCACCTCATCCTGCAGCAACTTACTGCAGTTCCTAAGAAGTGAGTCTGATTCTGAAAATACTTATGTGAATGATCCCGTGATGTAACAAGGATTGATAAAGTCTGTCATTGAATTTAGGTGGTTACATCACTCCAGTATCCGAGGCAGTAAGCCTGTGTGCACCAGTTGATGGGGAACATGGATGGGAGGGTGCTGTTGCACCATGTCCTGCTTTGTTAGTCCCTGGTTGACAGCTGGTTGGCCACTGTGTGAACAGTGTTGGACTAGATGGACCCTCGGTCTGTTCCAGCATGGCACTTCTTATGTTCTTTGGGATGAAAACTGTAGAAAGTGACACATTTCCCCTGAGGGAGGGGGCACCCCATGTGACAAGGCCTCATGGGCTGAATCCAGTCCATTGCTGGGAAGTTCCCCATCCCTGCTCTACAACCCAGTTCTCCTCCTGGCCATAGTGATCACAAAGTATTTTTTAAACAGTGACCATCAAGTAAGTGAAGGGTCCCCTCTACAAGAATTCAGTTTGATGCCCGGTTGTCCGACTAAGCACATCTTCTCGCAATAGCTTGTACACCTAATCCCTATACACGGGAGGCAGTGAAGCGCATTAACGCTTGCCTGAAACACAGTTTAAAGGTGTTTAATGCGGAGAATCGCTTGTTTACATGGTCATAAGGCGCTTTAACTCCCGTGGTAAATTAAAACTCGCTATTTAACGTGCATGCGAAGATGCGCATAATTGGAGGTAAAACGCGCCTTGACTCCCGATTTGTGCTCCGCTCTTGTAGAAGTAAATATTTTAATCTGCCTTGAAAGAGCTTTAAATCGCTCTTGTAGAGGCACCCATAGCTGTTTTTGCACAAAGTGTCCCTACAAGTGTCTCTGAGCAGAATTTGCTGTATCAACAGAAACAAGATATCTGTCAACACTTATGAAATCCTAAATTATTAGTGAAAATAAGTAGATTTAAGTGTACAATGCCAGCAGCAATAGCAGATTTGGGCCAGAATATTTTACTTCATGGAACTGGAGTTACCCATTGCAGGGCAGGAGTGCTTTGTCTTCTTTTGCTGAAGGTCTGATTCCTTAAGGCTACAATCCTACACCAACTTACCTGGGAGTAAAACCTATTGAACTAAGTGAGACTTATTTCTGACATGCATAGCACTGCGTTTTAAGAGTCGGACGTCCAACCATAAGATGGTATAAACTGGAAAATAGACTCCCCCTGGACCACTGTTACGGGGGGGGGGGGGCTACTAAGACTGCTTTGTTACCAAGAGTAGCATTTGGTTGCGTATGTGTGGCCAGACTAGTAAGATTATCACCACTGCTTCAAAAGGGGCTTAGACAAATTCCTGGATATAAGGCTATCAGTAGCTACTACTCTTGGTGACTATCCAGTATCAGAGTCAGCAAGCCTATGTACACTAGTTGCTGGGGAGCATGGGCAGGAGGGTGCTGTTGCACTCGTGTCTTGCTTGTGGGTTTCCCGTGGGCAGCTGGTTGGCCACTGTGTGAACAGAATGCTGGACTAGGTAAACCGTTGTTCTAAACCAGCATGGCTCTTCTTATGTTCTACCCAGTTGAATTTTAAGAGTTTTATTAGTATTTTAATAATGTATTGGTTGTATGTGTTTTTAATCAGTTTTATGTATTTTATATTTGATGTTGTTCCCCTCCTCGATCCAGAGGGAGAGGCGGGTAAGAAATAAATGTATTATTATTATATTTGTATTTTATTGATTGATTGTATTTTGTATGGCCCTTCGATTCATAATTTCCATGGTAGTTCACAAAAAGGTCATTAAACAGTAAAGAACAACAAACATTAATTAATGAAATAGTTGACAACGGTAAAGGGCAGCATTAAATACGTTCCTAGCAGAGATAAAAGAAAATCATCAAGTATTAAAAGCCTGGGGAAAAAATCAAATCTTGGCTGGCACATAAAAGACATTAGCATTGCTGCCAGGGAAGCCTCTCTGGGGAGAGCATTCAACAAGTGAGGTGCTACAACTGTGAAGGCCCTGTGAGATGGTTGGGGCATCTGCAGAAAGGCCCTCAAAGTTGATACCAGTGCATGGGCAGACTGATACAGGAAAAGACATTCCCACAAATACCAGGTTTTACAAAATGTTTTAAGCATCAGCACTTTGAATTGTTCCCAGAAATGGAATGGAAGCCAGTGGACAACAGCAAAATGTGCCCCCAATGCCTGTTTCCAGCTAGCAGACTATTGTCTGTGTCTTGAACTAAGTGCAGTTTCCAGGCAGTCTTCAATGGCAGCAGCACATTCAACACCTCGCAGTGATCTAACCTGGAGATTACCAGAGCATGGATAACAGGCTCTATCTATACAAGAGGATCCACAGCTGGTGAAATGAATTTTGTGCCACTGAAGCCATTTGGCCCTCTAGTTACAAAGCTGGATCAATATTTACCCCTATATTGTGAGCCTTATCCTTTACAGGACATGCAAGTCTATCTCCCTCGACATCATCTCGCTGGACAGATAAATCAATGACCAACAGTTCCTCCACCTTTTCTGTGTTTCTCTAGGTTACTTGGATTCTATGTTAGTGAAATCAAGGTTGATCTTTCCTCTTCGTGATCTGCTGCAAAAGCTTGGGAAGTGTGACCTCATGGTTAAATCTAGAAAAAGGCCAGCTTTCATGTAGAGCTCACTTAACTGCATGGTTCAGGTAGAAGATGCATGGGCAATTTATCATCTACCTGATGGGGACTCATTTCAACGTTTTTTTTGAGGGATTACTCCTTTAGCTTTTATTTCTGCTGAAATTAACTCACAGTGCAGGTTTACTTATGGCAGCCAGCACTCATAATGACAGAGTGCCATAATATTATGAAGATCCTCCTTGAAGATAGCAATACCATTCAACACACCTTTCAGGTACTGCAGCTGTTGACCCATGACTGCCTATTAGCTGGTGTGACCAACAGCTAGCTTACCCTGGACACGCTTTCCACTTGTGGATATCTTTGGTAGCGGAACAGGTCTTCTAATCCCCTTGGCTTAACATCACTTATAATAATCAGAGATCATTATTATTAGCACTCCCCTTTACAGGAGTCAAAACCAGAGGGCTAACTGGTTATGCTTGAGGTACAAACTGTAAGTTCTTGAATGAGAAAGAAAGTGAATGGCAGAAATGTTTTTAGCCTATATTGGCTCATAACACTTTGGTCATTCCAGAAGCATACAGCAATCTGGATTATTGGTTATAATGTTCTATATTACAGCCTAATCTATTTCAAATAATCTATTTCAAATAATCTAGAATAAAATTATCCTGATGCCCTTCAGCCATATTCCAGTCCTCCAGGATTTTAATTCTAATTACAGAAAGAAGCAGCACCAACTGAAGTGGGCAGTACTTCATCTCATCATCACTATTATTAGGTTCCTGGGCACTGATAAAGCAAAAGCAACTAACAACTGAATGGAATATTTTGTTGTCATGTGATTGAAGCACTCTTCAAGAATCCCAACAGGACAAATCTGCAAAACTGAGCATGCCACAAAACAAAACAAAAACCCAAATCTACAAACATGCTTATTAGCACATGCCACGCTCTTAATATTCTGTGACACGTGTTTACTTTTTAGCAATTTCACACACTGTTCTGCTTTCCAAAACGTAGTTCCCAAATCCAGAAAACTCATGGTTCATGTATGCAGAAAATGTTCTTTCTATGTCAACTTTTGAGACGCAGGCACAACTTCTCTAGGAGGTTGGCTGCCAAAGGTGAATGTGTGTGCATTTTATAAAACCAAAATTTATTTTAAGCATGTTCCGTATTGTTTTCAATATTTGTTTACATTGCTGACATCCAACCATGTTCTGGGGCTTTTTCTATATTGGTCTGAAAATTTCATTCAGCTGTAACTTGTCAGTACAGAACTAATTGATAACAAAAACTGAAGGCTTTCTTTTCTATTTGTCAAAATTATTCCTTGCAAACTCTGTGGTAGCTGATACAAATGTTACAGCTTTATCAGAAAACATATCTCTATGCTATGGCCCTATCAGCCTTCATCTTTCTTCCTTATATTTTAAACATAGATTATTTTACAGGATTATGGTTTTATATCATCCGTTATTTAACAATTCATGATACTGGGTTGCAATATGTTTTCAAACCCTCAGAACGCAAATACTGGGGATGCAAATTCCATTGCCTCCTCATATTCTGTAACTTTAAAATAGCCAATTAAAATTTGCTGTACAATTTATTTAGGACAGAGGAGGCGGCTGCTGGAGATAGAAAAACAAAGGTCAAAAGTCACCATGGATAATAGCTGATGGTTTCGATAGTGGTAATTATATATTACGATAGGATAAAGGTAGAAAGGGAAATACAAGTGCTAGAAGAAAGACAAACATCCCAAATGCTGAATTTAAAAGAGAAAAATAAAAGGAAAAAACTTTAAATGTCTTTGTAGTTCACTGTCATGAATCAAAGACATAATGAAGCCTGAATTAAAAATGTCAGTTTCTGTGAATGTTGATAACTTGGCTCTTTGTTGCGCAAGTCAAAATGTGTCTATTTGATGAGTTAAAATGACAGTCTGAAAATGGGAGATGCAGAAGCTTAAAAGGGGGGGGGGGAAGAAAGCCCACCAAAAAAAAAGAAAAGAAAACATCTCAAAAGTAGGCCCATAATGTAGTACTTTAAGGAGAAGACCTGTAGGGTAGGAGGCAGAATCTTTAGGATGTAACCAAGCAGCACTAAAATGCAATGTCCATGGCCAATCAAAACTATTTCTGTAGCTGCTGGGGCTCTTGCATCTCTGTCTTTACACTAGACTGGAAACCCTTTGTACTAATTGCCAGACTGTACCAGATTTTCTGGTTCAGTTCCATCCTATAATTGACTGACAATGATGGGCAAGGAAGGGGAAAAATTCAAACTCACCACTCCAAGCAGAGGGTCAGAAATGGTTTCACAGGGAGCACATCATTGCTTGGCACTAAATGCAGGGGTTAAGAAACCATCATCTGCCCACGCCTCTAATTCCTGGGGTAAAAGAGGAGGGGGCGCAGAAAGAACAAGGTTGCATAGGACAAGAATAGGATTTTGCAGACCAGCATTTGCCCTCTGCAAAAACCATTTCTGACAACAAGGAACGCTTGCATGTTACCAGCATGAAACTATGGTGATGAGGTTTTTGTTATTATGTTTTGCCTGTAACTGCAAATACTTATACTGACTCCCATTTGTAGTGCTAAAGTTACAGAATTTGAAATGTGCCTTTGCCTTGAATAGAATAGAAGATTTGCTGGTATAGAAATTTACTTTAGCTATACTTGACACACTCCCTATGCATTCTGCATATAAATATTCAGACATATCATTATTTCAAATAGAAAAGACAGACAACTTGCAATGTATTTTTCTTACTAGCTGACTTTTAACTGATGCATACTCTCATATCGTTCTGCTCATGCCAAAATCGTGTACAATTCCAGTGATGTGGCTTATACTGATTCATTACTAGCTTGACAAATGGCCTTGTTTATTGTCTCCTCTAAGACTGCAATCCTAAACACACTTACTAGGGGTAAGTACAACTGAACACAGTGGTACTTTGAGTAATCATGTCTGGCATTGTACTATAAGTTCTATCAAATAGATAAAACTGACCATTTAAAAGCTGAAACAAAAAGCATTTCTTCAAAACTTTCAAACCATCTGCATGTCTGACCAAAAAACTTGTTTTTTTTATCCTCCGCCAGCTTAATTTCAAACAACACCCACCCACCCACAATTATCAGTACACAAAATCTCTGCTCCCTACTTCACAATCTACAAATGGCAAAAACAAGTGTTCCATTTAAAGGCTGGATAGTAGTTCAGCTTTTTTTTTTAAAGGAAATGCTGCATAAGTCAGACTGCATCTCTGAACTTTTATATTCACTCAACAATATAACGAGGTGTGCCTACCTATGCTATTCGTTCACCTCCTCACAGGTGCTACAGCAGCCATTTCAAGTTTTTTTGTATGGCACATTTCACCCAATCCTGCCCCCTCCAGCCCCATTCTATTTCCCATTTCCATACAGATGTCATTTTGGGAACACTGAAATTGCTGCTGCACTAGTTCACAAGCCAGAGAGACATTGCAAAGTTTCACAGCTAGGCCAATCAGCTTGGCATCCCATAAGCAAAGGCAGCAGAGGAGTTAAGCGAAAGCTTACCTTTCAAACCCTGAACAGAGCTGTCTTTACTCTTTATGAGACCTACACCAGCTGACAGGTTGCCGAATTTTCTCAAGCACAGTGCCCGGACAGGTGAAATTCTAATAGGTAGCAAACACCTGAGAGCAGGGCTAGAAAACTCTAGGAAATAAGAAAGCAAACGAGTAAAATGTCTTCCCAGAGACACAGTCAGCTCTTGTGCATGGGGAATTACAAATGCTCTGGCTATAGACTTTTGTCCAAAGCTGTAATTCCCCCCCTCTTTCTTTCTTTTCTCTCCCTCTCTCTCCCTCTCCCTCTCTCTTTTTTTAGTGAAGCTAGATTAGTTCATACAAAACTCAACAATACAGCACTGAAACCCATTGTTGATATTCAACATTTTTCACATAGCGGAACAGAAGAGACAATACGGTATCTAGGAAACCATGGGCTGGATTACAAAGTGATGCTATCTCTTCCTTCTGGTGGGCCTGTAATCCTTTTTTTAACCTACCACAGCAAAATAAAATGAAATACAATGACATAAAAATTAAGTACCCTAAAAATCAGGGGAGGGTTATGATGCCTAAAAAACATGAAGAAAAAGCAACCCAAGGAAGATAAAAATAAACATTTTGCCATGGAATCTAAATAGATGGATGGATGGCTATATAGGGGGTAACCAAAGGCTCACTTGTCACCTCATTTCATGTTTTCAGTAGAGAAAGCTGCTTATTTGAAACACAGTCAAGACAGATAATTCTTCCTGTGAGTTCACTGAAGTCAAATAGCCTCACAGTGCAACTCCATACCTGCCTAATCAAAAGTAAGTCCCACCGAGTTCCATGAGGCTGACTCCTAGGTAAATGCATATAGGATTGCAGCCTCAATGCACCCAAGTGTGGCCTGTCTGTGTTTTCACTTGTTTTTCGGTTATTTCTATTTGCAACTGTAGACATGGCCACTCAAACATTCATCAGATGGAACCCTCCAGAGCAAGCTCTGCATTCTTTTAGGATTGATGGCATGTGCAGCTAGGCTTCTGGGTCAAGTTTATGGAACATGTGGCTACATTTTACATTGGGATTCTTCCATTTTGCAAACAAATTGCTCCAGTTTACCACCGGTTTGTGCTTATTTGTCTCTGAACAATCCTAGTTCTCACTTAAAGAGTATCGTCCATTAAGTGTGTGCCGAATCGTTCTCCCAGCTCTCTGAACTTCAAATTGTTTGTCTTGCATTTTAATCTTCCACTCTCTAATACCACCAACCTCTGAAGCTCATTCCGTTTTTACTTAATCCAGTTCCCATATTTTCCGCCAAACCCCAAATAGTCTAGGTAGCCACTGAAAGTGATTGTTCCTACCAGTTTCTTTTCATCACTGCTGCAATTGACCAATTGACAACTGATTGATGGTTATCTTTTCACTTCAACAATGAAAGAAATTACCATCACTATGGCTATGTACAGTAAATGCCTCCAGAGTAAATTACATGATTCTAAAATTCTCCTTAGCTCACTTAGTAAAACATCAACACAAAAAGTTTCTCTCTCTCTCTCTCTCTCTCTCTCTCTCTCTCTCTCTCTCTCTCTTTTGCCTCTCTTCCTGTATTGCAGATTTGGCCTTCCCTGTCAGCACCAGAAAAGAACTTGACAGCTTCTTTAAAAAGAGGAGTATAAAAGAACTTGAATAAGGGATGGCACAAGGCCTGCCCAAGGCTTCCATTCTCTGGAAGCGGCTATTCTTTGCAAAGAAAAAAAAAAGGCATGTGAGGAAAGATAAGCCATGTCAGAATACCCCAGGAATATTCCCAGTGACCTTGGAATTTTGCTTTTATTTCTTAACGGTTTTATGCTGGAAGAGCTTCTGAATCTGTGAACTTTACAAGTCCAGTTAGGTTGTTCCAAATATGTAGTCCTGAGTCCAGCTACTCCTTTATCGCTGCTCCCCAATGAATTCTTTAGCACTAATACATTTTGTCCTGCATTTATTTAGAAATTACGGATGAGTTTCAGGAATATTTGTCCAATTAATGGATTTGTATAGAAGAAAAGTATAAATATTGAAACAATACATGTATTCTCATTCTCTCTCTCTCTCTCTCTCTCTCTCTCCCCGTAACCTCAACACAGGTGGATATGGTCTGTTAAATGGTCTGTTAAATCAAATATTATACAGTTAATGCAAGTACTGAGAAATGAGAGATGGCTGATTTCTTAGGTCATCCTTCATTTTAAAAAAGGAACTGAAAAACTAAAATTAAAATTCAAGACAATACATTCCCTTAAGTTTTAGGATGTGTATTAATTTGTTTACAATTCACTCACTTAAAAATACCGAATGAGCGATTATTTTCAAAGTTGGTGCTAAACTATTATTATTGCGATGGTGTTTTGATCAGTTCAGTCTTTATGACTTAGCCTTAACTTCTGCAGTTCCAAGATATAAATGCTTAGGAATACAAATCATGGTATACTTTCTACATCAGCAAGGTGGAGCACCATGAAATAACTGTCTGCTAAGTGGTAACTGAGAGAGATCCTTACTGCTCTCTGTTTTAAGGCAGTGGTAAAGGCAAGGGGCGGCTGAAACTGTGTGGTGGGTGCTAGCAGTGTCCTTGTACAAAGCTGTACCTGTGCTAGGCACTGGTGATCAATCAGCAGGTGGTTAGTGATCTATTGGTAAGGATATTGCCCCGCTCCCCTTCATTATTGCTCAGTGGTGACTGTTGGTTACCATATACCATCCCACCTCACTAGCCAAAGCCCACGTTCGTGCACTCCTGTCTTCCACTTCTGTATCTTGCACTCCATCCCTCCTCCCAGACCCCAAATTTAAGAGCCAACATCGTTGCTACCTTCTTTACCTGTCCAACCCCTGTCCTGTTCTCAGGGGAAAAGGAGCAGTGAAAGGCTCTCTTCTGATGTAGGGCTCAGGACAAATGTCCCGGCCATCCAACAAGTAGTATGGTTCTGGATGAAAAGCAACCCTGCCAAAAATCAACATTTAGGTTAAAACAAAGGGTATAGGGGCAGCCCTATGCTGAACCTTATCCCAGGGCCCCAAGCTATGCAAATGCTATAAACCTCTGAGCCAAAATGGGAGAGTTGGGATTGCCTAGTTTTAATGGAGAATCTAGATATAGTAGGCAATTCAGAAACCTGGTAGAATGGAGAGAACCAGTGGGATAGGGTTACCTCAAGATATAAACTCTATAGGAAGGGCAGGGAAGGGCATATTGGAGAAAGTGTTGCTCTGTATGTCAAAGAGGGCATAGTGTCAAGCAGACTAGGAAACCTAAAAGGGGAAGACTCTTCCACAGAAGTTCTGTAGGTGATAAGAACAGGCTCTAAAACTAATTTAGTACTAGAATATGCTCACAGTGATCTTGAGATGGAAAATGAAATCAGAAAGGCCTCTAAATGAGGAAGTGTTATAATAATGGGTGACTTCAATTACCCCCAGATTAACTGGATAAATGCAAGTTCCAGTCATGACACAGAGGTTACATTTCTTGATGCCCTAAACAAATGTGCCCTAGAACAGTTGATCATGGAACCGACTTAGAGGGGAGGCAATCCTAGATTTAATCCTAAGTGATGTCACCCAGGACCTAGTATGAAATGTGATTATAGTTGAAACAACTGGAAACAGTGCTTTAATATAAATTTAATGGGAAATTGCCAAGGAAGTCCAACACAGCCACATTGACTTCAAAAGAGGAAACTTCTCTAAAATGAGGTAGCTGGAAAAAAGACAAGGGGGGGGGGGTCAAGAGAGTTAAATCATTTCAAAATGCTTGGAGGTTACTCAAAACCACAATGATAGAAACTCAGCTAGAATGTATACCACAGGATAGGAAAGGTACGATGAAGTCCAAGAGGTCACCAGCATGGTTAATGAGCAGGATCAAGGAAATCAATAGAGAAAAGAAAGCTTCCTTCACAAAATGGAAGACTTGCCCAAACAAGGAAAACAAAAAGGAGCACAAATTTACACAAAGGAGATGCAAGTAGATAATAAGAGATGCAAAAAAGCATTTTGAGAAGCATATTGCTAACAACATCAAAGCCAACAATAAAGTTTCCTTTGGCTGGTTTCGGATGACACATTAAGCAACGGAGGGGGGGGCAAACAACCGTCAGTTGCGTTGCTTATTGTGTCATGTGGAAAGCAACACACAACGCACACACAACTCACAGTACGCTAAGAAGGCAAAATAAGCAACAGAAAGAAACAACGTGCTTGCACGTTGTTAAGCCCAAAGCCAGTTGATTAAAGTGTCATGTGGAGGGGCGCGTGCGTTATCGCAGAAGCCCATAGAGGCAAGCGGCAAGAACGGCTGAACACGGCTGGCCGCTCAGGCACACCCCCAACAGCTCGATGCCGATGTCACCATAGCAACCAAAGACGCCCGCCCCCCGCTCCACCAACAGCCGGCACGAAGCTCAACAAAGGGCCAGCTCCTGGAAGCAAGTGCTCCGTGCTGCCATTCAGCACCCAAACACAAAAGCAAAGCCACCAACCTAACAGAGCCGCAATCGGGGAACGAGGGCAAAGGAGCGGGGAAGCCACAGGACACATGCCACCCCCAGATGCCCCCAGTCACCCAGGAATACAGGGGCACCACCCGCCCAGCCAGCAGGGAGCACCACAACCCAGGTGAAAATGCTCCTGACAGCCGCGTGCCCTCTCCCGTTGCCTTACCCAGAAGCAGGCAGGCCGGGGAAGCAGCGGTCACCAAGCCCCCTTTCATCCACCCAACACGGCCAGACAGCGCTCACTGGCCATGGCCATCCCCAAGCCATGTAGAATGCCAATGCAAAGGGCGCCCGTGGGCAGCTGACCTCCACAACATGCTGGTCGGCCAGCTGCGGATGTTGTGGGAAACATCCGAAGGTATGCACCACATTCCCATGGTCATGAAGCGCCCGCAGCCAGCAACAACATCTCCGCCGCCAAAGAGGGCACATTCCCAGCAAACACGACAGCCCACCATCCCCAACCATCCCACAAGCACATGGGACAGGGAAGAGCAGGTGAGGGCCAGAGACACACGGGAGCACCGTAAAGCAGCGCCACTGGCACCATGGACCCAGAGGGAGAGGATAGCTGTGGCACTCAGACCGAGGACACCGGCTCGCAAACCCAAGGAGAGGGAAGCAGCCAGGACCCCCAGGGAAGACGCAGAGTGCAGCACTGGTCCGAGGCTGAAATCGGGGACTTCATAGAACTGTGAGGCAGTTAGGAAGCAAGGAGGATCATGGCCACAGCCAGGCATGACCAGCTCTACCCCTGGTTCTCCAGGCAGATGTGGGAACGGGGACATAAAACACAATGCCAAGCAATGCAAGGACAAGCTGCACGGACTCAAGAGGAAGTTCAAGGAGACCGTCACGCACAATAACAGAACCAGGGACAAGCCATGCACCATGCCTTTCTACAACGAGCTGGCACGCCTGCTGGAGGAGTGCCATGACGTCGTGCCAGGGCACATGGCGGACAGCGGGATCGCAACAGGCAAGACACCGTGCACGCGACAACGGGCCCGACAGGCCCAAGGGGCACGCCATGATGACACCACTAACCAGGCACCTCAACCGCCTCCACAGATGGACGCCCCATGGCCACCACTGACCAGCATGCCAGTGGTGAGGGCCCAACCAGACCCACAGCCAGCCATGCCGAAGCCGAGGAGTGGGCACGCGGGAGACCACAGCCCCTCTCTGCTGCCACATCCGCCACTCATAGAGGCCAGGACAGTCTGCTCCTCAAGGAGCACCTCCCCTGTGACAACCCCCTCCAGCACCAACAGCCCTATGGTGTTCCTACGGTTGTTCTGTGCAGAGTTGCAGGTAGAGGACAAGCGACCCATGCCTATAGTGCCAGAGACTCAGCACGGGGACGATCTATCTGGGCTCTCATGGCCACGGGTACCGCCCACAAAGCCACAACCAGTCAGTGTCAGAGCGGGCGCCCACGCCACGGGCACCAGGGTAGCAGGGCGGGCAGTCAGCGCACCACGTATGCAGGTGGAGATGGAGAGCAGCAGCACCATAGTGGAGGGGTTCGACTGGTGCATCATGGACCCCGTTATGGAAATGGGGCCAGTGTCTCAGGAGGTGCAGGTTGAAATGGAGCAGCTCATGGAGCTCCAGGTGGGCGACGTTCTAGAGCCAGAACTGTCACCTTCCCAGGAAGAGCTGCAGGGCATCGATATGCAGGCCACCGATGACATCTTCGTGGAAGTGGACGAGATGGGGGAGGATGCGCTTCTGGAAGCCGAACTCCAAGTTGGCGAGGCCGTGCTTAGGGAGGAGACAGGGGCCCCCAGCAGCCGGAGGTCGCAGAGATAGAGGACACAGCCCCCCTAGAAGAGGAGTCGCCCCCCCGCCCGCCGGCAGGGACGTTGCGGGCCCAGCCTCTCAAGCCCATCCCCTGACTAATTCACAGAGGTGTGCCCGTCTGCGCAACAAGCACAAGGCAAACTGGCTGCAGGTGGCGAAGGACCTGGTCACAGCCACAGAGGCGACAGGAGGCCGCATCCATGAGCTATTCACATGCATGGTGGGCGAGGAGACCAGGCACACCAAAGAGCGCATCCTCGCCGTGTGGGTGATGCGCATGGCCACCTAAGTCATAGATGGATGCTCCCAAGCCATACGGGAGGTGGGGCAGGAACATGGTGACCATGTCACCGGGATGACTGAGGCCATGGTGGCCACCGACACCATCATCAACCAAAGCATGCACGAGCGCACAGCTGCCATCGACTGCCAAATCGAGGTTCTCAGGGAGGTTGCCCAGGCATTCCAGGGAGCGTACCATGGCGCCCCGCAACCAGCCCCCTACATGCTGCCGTACGGATACATGCTGCCTCAGCAGTACCTGCCTCCACCAGCGGCTGCAGCATACCTGGCCCCACGAGTGGCGCCGGCTGCACCAGGTGCCTCAGGGATGGGGGGGGGGAGAGACCAGAGGGCAGGAGCAGCGACGCTTAGGCAGCTGGGCTGAGCAAGCCTGGGACTTCCCGCCCGACTCCAATGAAGAGGGAGAGGAGGAGGGGGAGGAGGAGGGGCCCTTCTCGCATGACATGCCCTAAGTCACAGGCATGTAATGGCCCCCCTGGGCTGTCCACTGAGGGTCCTTGGCAGTGGACACCCCCCCATGCCACGATGGGCCCCCTTATCGCTCTGGCAACCGCCTCCCTCGGACCGTTCTGCCCACTCAAGGCCAAGTAGATGCAGCGGCCAGCTGTTACAATGTAGCACATCCTAGAGATGAGCCATTCCCAGCCCCACTGTCCCTCATTGCAGACCCATCCCAAAGAGATACCAGCACCCTACAGGTACACTTGGCTCCTCACCGGCCACACCGGCCTGCGCAGGAAGGCGCCCCCCCATGCCACCGCCACAGGGCTCTGCAGCGAGGAGGTGGGTGTCTGGGTAGGTTGGACTGGGTGCAGGGGAACCACAATGGCCTCTGTGTCACTGATGGCTGTCATCCCTCCTCTCCCCCTTCTCTTCCCTCCCCAGGAAAGCTGCGCTCCCTCCACCGTGCCTCCGCAGCAGGCTGAGGGCCCATATAGCATGGTGCCTCTCCGCTCTGGAGATGGCCCTGGGAGAAGTCCTCTGTTGCAGTTGACATCTGGAGCAGAGCGTCAGGCGGTACCGCCTTACAATCCCCATGCAGCCATAGGCTCTTCCATTGGCATAGGCGACCTGCACCCATCCTTCCCCTGTAGTTCCCTCGCATCTTCATGAAGCAGCGCTGTCCCATAGCATCCCCTGATTCCGGCCACTTCCTTTCACTTCCCTCTTTTGCAGGTGTGCAGCAGACATAAAAATGCTGCCTTATCCTTCTGTTCCCACACTCCCGTATTGGGCCATCCCATGCTGGCTGTGGTATCACCCCTCCCTCCGCCCTCCAGCTCCGGCATGCCCACCAGCCCTCCCATTGTGCCTGCCTCCCCTCTGGCCATTCCACTGCTAGTGGCTATGTCCCGCCAAGAACTCGCTACGGCCGGCTTGCGGGTGGCAATCCAGGCAGCTACGCAGAACCATGGCGATGGCAATGAGGAGGACATACTACGTGCCCAGCTGCACCACCTGGGTGGCACCTTGCCCGTGAGGCCGATGTTCGGGATGGGCGGTGGTTGCTGGGTCCTTGGTGCTGCGGAGGCCTTTCCCTGTTGCCGGGCCACCGGCCTGCTGCTGCTGCGCAGATGTGATGTGGGCACGGAGACTATGGGGGTGTTGGCCAGAGGAATGGCTGTGGAAGCCCTGCACCACATTCCCCACCTGGTGACATCTGCTGACCTCCTTGAGCAGCGTGAGACCGTCTGCCGCTGGGTGCTCCCACAGACAGATGCCATGTGGATGGAAATGCAGAACTTGGAGGACTGGGACGACGAGCGTTTCTGCGGGAGCTTCCGCATGTCCCGCATGACATTCAATGTGCTAGTGGCCAAGGTGACCCCTGTACTGCAGAGGGAGTGTACTGTCATGTGCCCGTCCATTCTGGTCTCCCGCCATTTGGCCCTGACACTGTACAAGCTGGCGTTCAATGTGGGGTACCTGCCCCTGTCGACGGCCTTCTGGGTGGGCGTGTCCACTGCATGCGAAATCTTCCAGGAGATGGTGAGCATGCTGAACAAGCTGTACCTGGCCAATGTCATCTGGGTTGGGGATGAGCAGGAGAACATGTGTGGCTTCCATGCCCTGGAGCGGTTGGGGTGCTGGATTCGACCCACGTGCGCATCCTGGGCCCCCCTCTTGCGGCGAGGAGTATTACAACCACAAGCATTTCTACAGCATGGTTCTTCAGGCAGTGGTGGATGCCAAGGGGCATTTCCTGGAAGTCTATGTGGGTGTGTCTGGGCGGAGCCACGACACGGCCATCTTCTGGAACTCCCCCCTGGCAGCCAAGCAGTCATTGGGTCGCTTCCTCTCCTCCAGGCCAGCTTCCATGTGCAGACATCTGCGAGTCCCGTGGGGACCAAAAATAAAACTGCCAATATCATAATGCCTTTATACAAATCTATGGTGTGACCATACTTATAATACGGTGTATAGTTCTGGTCACTACACCTAAAAAGGGATATTGTAGAGTTGGAAAAAGTGGAGAAAAGGGCAACTAAAATGATAAAGAAGGGGCTGGAGCAACTTCCCTATGAAGAAAGGTTAAGATAGCTGGGATTGTTTAGCTTAGAAAAAAAGATGAATAAAGGGAGACATGATATAGATGTATAAAATTATGCAATGTGGAGAATGTGAAAAGGGAGAATTTTTTCCCATTGTCTCATAATACTGGAGGGAGAGATAAAAAGAAGTATTTCTTCACAGAGTGCATAATTAAACCATGGAATTCACTTCCTCAAGATGTAGTGATGGTACCCAATTTGGATGGCTTTAAAGGGAGTTTGGACAAATTCATGGAGAAGGCTATCAATGGTTACAAGTCCTAATGGCTATATGTTACCTCCAAAACCAGAGGCAGTATGCTGGAGAACATGGTTGCTGGAGAACATGGGAGGGAGGGTGATGTTGCACTCATGTCCTGCTAGTGGGTTTCCCGTGGGCAGCTGATTGGCCACTGAGTGAACATAACGTTGGACAAGAGGGACCCTTAGTCTGATCCAACATGGCTCTTATGTTGTGTTCCTAAGTACTTTTCAAACGTACCCTACCAAATTTACCTTTATTCTTTCTTTCTTTCTTTCTTTCTTTCTTTCTTTCTTTCTTTCTTTCTTTCTGGGGTGCTTTGGTTTATCTTTCAACTCCTACAAATTGCTTGTTCTTTTTTCTAGATCACTTACCATCATAATTTTCAGAGGGGATGAACAACTCTGATGTTGCAAATTATCATATTATAGGAAGGAATAAGACCACATTAATGTGAAATACATTGATCAGGTTCCACTGGGAGAGAGACAGGCTCATGGGAACTGACATTTGTGCTACAAGCATGGACAAACAAAAGATAATGGCTCAGTTCAGACAACATGTCAGTCAACGCAGTGTGAAAATTCCACTCAATGGTGGAGTTTTTAGGAGGTACTCCCCACAGTACATGTTCTAACTCCACTGTTGTGCTACCGTGGGCTACTGTGGAGTTGAGTAAAATCCATCGCGACATTTGAGTGACATTTCCTCCACCCTCTCTCCTCCCAATGGTATCCCATCAGCCACTGCTGTGAAAAAACAATCTTGGCAGCTCTCCTAGAGTGACACTTACTCCTTTCACCGCTCTTGCCAGGGAACTCTGTAGCCAGTAGGAAAAGTCAACTCAACACAATGGAGAACTCCATGGAGCCCACCACACAACACACAACACAATGGTTGTGCAGCAACTCTCCTCTGCATAGTGTTGATATTCTGTGTGGAGTGTTTTCCAAATTAACTCCACCATTGCGTGGAGTTTTCCTGCCAGATAACACATTTCTCAACAGTGGCATAAAAACTCCAGCATGGAGTTCTAAACCCACCATTGAGAAACGTGTTGTCTGAACTGAGCCAATGACATGAGACAACTTTATTACAATGAAACATGAGGTTCCAGAACACTTTTGCAAGAGGCAAAAGAAGAACACCTCATTCTGCACCACATAATCTGAACTTTACATCAAAAATACTTGGTGGTTTTAGCTTTTTTGAATAAACCAGTTCTACAAAGCACAGTTCTTGGAATCCCAAATGGGTGGTAGGGTTCCTTCTGAAGTAGGACATTTATTATTCTTAGTTCTTTATATGGGTTTGTAGCCCAGCCCATCCTGAAGACCTGGGGCTAGATCATTTAAAATTCATAAAAATCCTATTAGCACAGAATGAAACTCAATCAGATTAAACTACCATTCAAAAATATAATTGCCAGTTTAACCCCAGTGCCCCAAAGCCATCTCAAACAGATAGGTTTTGCACATTTCCTAGTGGAGGGTGTTCCATAACTGGAACAGCCACTGAGATTGTTCTATGGAAAGCACCCTTGGCAGTTACAAGATATTGGAGATCGACAAGTATGACTAGTTAAGCAATGTGGTCTTCTAATTTAAAATGAAATCTGTGCCGCTAGAATGGAAATTCTCAAATAAATTCTCAAATTTCTGTTTTGCCTGTGAATTTCAGCACATTGAAATGGACAGTTTGATAAATGAAATGGACAGTTTATTATCAAAATAATTTTTGATACATTGATAGTTATCAATATTTTCAAGCTCTGTTGAACATCACAAGAGATGACAGAGGTGAATGGACCTAGCTCAGGGCAAGTCCAACATACTTGTGCTTTGACTTATGTGCTAATCATCTACGAAATGTGGCTGTACAGCTGTAATCTTATTTCTTTCTGAAAGTACATGTAGAATCCAATGGAGCAATTTTCTCCAAGAAACATTTCTCTTGCATAATAGCTGAAGACTGATCAAGCACTAAAGTGGGTTTTGAAGTTTTATCCCTTTACAATTTCCAGCAGAACAAATCACTTAGAAATTTCAAATTTCATTAATTAAATATGTGAGCAAGGACAACCACACAATGGCTGAGGTTTAATGCAAGTCATACATCTCCTTCAGATTAAGGACAAAACGTAAGTAGTTCTATAATATTTCTCCTTTGGATACTGAGTGGGAAACGGAATATGTGGAGGCAATGGATTTAAATAAATAGACCTGGAATGAGAAATACATTTCTCATCTTCAGCAGTATCCAAAAAGGTCTAGGAGATTTGTGCAACCTTTAAGGAAACTTATGCTCAGGTCCGGAACTCAGGCTGATACATACAAGTTCTCTAAAATGTGATTTGTGCTTGTTTCGAGCAACTACAGTTGTCACCATAGCTTTCATCTGCCTTCCTCGCTTGCTTATATTCAAAAAATAGTATTGGTGGCAATGGAAAATTTTTAGCCTTTGCTTGTAGATTCAAAATATGTGCATGTTTAGACAAGTATAAGTTTTCTCACAAGAGCATTCTTGTGCTTTATTTTAAAAAACCCACAACCCATCATCACATGATAGTGGGGAGCCATGGCCAACATGAGAGTCTGGAATACTATCTTTATCACACGAAGTTACAGAAGCAGAAGAGAAGGACAAGGATGTTTGGGGACTGAGATTTTGGCAGAGAATCTTCAGAATTATGAAAATATTTATTTATTTAAAACATTTCTTGGCCACCTTTCAGGGCAGATGCCCTCACAAGGCGGCTTACAACAATAAAATACATAAAACATTAAAAACAATAAAACATAAATTAAAACAATAAAACCAACAATAAAAACAGGAGGATCAACAATAGCAGCAATAATAACAACAATACTCATCGTGCGAAGGTCAAGGTAAAATAAAATGTTTTTAAGGCCTTCTTAAAAGCCTGCAAAGAAGGTGCATGGTGGACCTTCGACGGAAGTTTGTTCCAGAGGTTTAGGGCCACCACAGAGAAGGCCCTCTCCCACATGGACACCCACCTAATTGCCCTCACAAGTGGGCAAATGAGAGGGGCCTCTCTTTCTGATCTTTAAGTGCAGGCAGGCTGATATGGGTGAAGGCGGTCCTTCAAGTAACTTGGTCCCAAACTGCTCAGGGCCTTAAATGTCAAAGCCAGCACTTCGAATTGGGCTTGGTTATGTATGGTGAGCATATTTGGAAAATGAAAAAAGAGGACACTCAGTGGGGGCAGGGCGGGAAAGTGCATTTTTCAGGGCCTCTGGACAGCATGTCATCCCCCCACCCCCACCATGCTAAAATGTTTGAGTGACATTGTGCGTGTGTGTGGGGGTGGGGGAAATGACACACTTTCCAGAGTCCCCAGAAATAGGCTGACCATATGAAAAGGAGGACAGGGCTCCTGTAACTTTAACAGTTGTAGAGAAAAGGGAATTTCAGACAGTGTCATTTGTATGCAATTAGTTCCTGGTGAAATTCCCTCTTCATCACAACAGTTAAAGTTGCAGGCACTATACTAGAGTGACCATATACAAAAGAAGCCAGGGCCTCTGCAACTTTAACTGCTATGATGAAGAGGGAATTTCACCAGGAACTAATTGCATACAAATGACACTGGCTGAAATTCCCTTTTCTCTACAACTGTTAAAGTTACAGGAGCCCTGTCCTCCTTTTCATATGGTCAGCCTACCAGAAAGCACACTTTCCCCTCCTCCACTCTCCACTGCTCCAATCGGGGCATTTTCTATAATGTCCAGGAATGAAATGCTTTCCCCTTGAAGACCCAGATTGGAGCAGTGTGTGTGGGGGGAATGACGCACCTCTGGAAAGGGGGTCATTCCCCCGCCATGCTAATGGCGTCCTTAAAGGGAAAAGCATGTCATTCCCAAACATTATAGAAAATTATAGAAAATCCCCCGACACCCAGGGTAGAACAAAAACCCTGACAGTTGGTCACCCTAACTAAAGTAATGCTGTCTTCAAACTCTAGCAAGCCAAACAATGTCATCTCATGACACAAATGTTCAACTTCTAGGAGCCATAGCCATGCTGCCATGGCTACCCAACAGAACTAGTGATGTCATAAAGCCATGCCTATGGAGAGTTCAGTTCAGCTATTGCCATATAGGCCACACTAGCTGAAAAAGGTCATTATGGTTTCAGTGGTCAATAAAATCCGTCTTTGTGAGAGTGTTGTAGCCAAGTACTGGCTAAGAGTCAGTGTATTTCCTTTCTAACACTCAGCGTTGGATTTCCTTTTATTTTTCTGCTCTTGATTTTGGGGCATGAGTGAAGAGAGGGCTATAAGTGGTCCAGATGTTGAAGAAAATACAGATGCTGGTAGAGAAGAGCACTCTACTGGGTGCTTCCAGGTCTCGGCCTTGTGTTGCTGCATCCCTAAAAGGTAAGAATGGTTGATCTTTCACACTGCAGTTGATTTGTTCCACGAATACAGAAGATGACATTTAGAGGTGGCATTTCCCAGTTAACAGAAGCAAGGATTGCTTGGAGAAGAATGAATTCAGCAGCCTGATACACATTAGCATTCCATCCATTTTGTCAAGCAATTACAAACCTATAATTAGGCACACTAACTGAGGTCACTGCTAGACTGTTAAGGCATGAGGATATAGGGCTGTAGAAAGGGGAAAAATTGTCAACAGCTGCCCACCCTCTTTTCAGATTCTTAATTCCCGTCTTATATCTCTGCAGGCGGATGTACTTGACAGGGAGGCAACCCAAGAGCCGAAAGAAAAAAACCGAGGAAAAGAATAATGCTGGAGATCCATCCCCCGATGACACCATGTTCGAAGAAAGACAGCCAAGCAGGGCCCAAGACTACTGGAACATGACACCTGCAGGTGACCCGGGTGGTGTACAAACAGAGGCCATCAAGCCAGTTCTAACACTATGTATTCAGCCCCATAACAGAAAAACTCAAGATCCTCATATACCTTTGGCTTTAGGTGATATCTATCTGGAGGAAAAACAGGAAGAACATGATGAAAAAACAAACACAAAGGCTGTTCACACACAAAGCAAGACACAGCAACAAAAGGAGGGATTAGACAACCTGAGTTTATTATCTGCAGAAACGGAAAATAAAAACTTAGTGGGTGCTGTATCAGCAGGCACACCCCTCGAAGAGGGGAAGGAGCATCTAGTTATGCCAGCCAAAGAAAACAGACAATCTGGAAAACCTGAATTGCAAAGTGCATTGCTTCAGGAAGTAGCCAATGAAAAGGAGAAACAAGAAGGAGGAGACCATGCAAGCATTATATTGGAAGGTGCGCCCTGTAAGAAGGAGCTGAAGCAGGACCACCAAGAGCCACAACAGTCTAGAGTACTAGTCACATTGGCTACTAATGAAAAGAAACTTCAAGAAGAGCAAAACACTGGTATTGATTTGCAGGAACTGCTCAGCCAACCAGCTGTACAATGTAATGAGGAACAGCAGGCTTTGGGCCAACAAGAACTAGTTATGGGTGTTACACATGACATGGAGAAACAAGTGACCTGGAGCCAGAAGAATTCTGTATCTAAAGAAGATGTCCGCAAAGAGGATCAGGATTACCAAGTCAGGCCCAATGAGGAGGCACAGCAGTCTCTAGAATTAAAATACCCAGATATTTTGTCCACCATGTGTGGAAACCACGAACGCGAACAGGCAGTAGTGCAACAGCATCTAGACTTTGTGACGGAACCCTTTCCCAACAAGATAGAACACAATTACCTAAATTTGCTTGACCAGGAAAACCAACCACTTGTTATACCAAAAGCTCCAAACTTTTCATTCCAGGGTACAACATGTGAGAAGAAACAGGAAGAAGCACAAACCATTAGACGTTCCACATCAGATGTTGTTCTCAGCAAGGTAGAAGACCATCCGTATATTTCCCATCAGGTGGATCTACAAGCTGTTGCTCCAGAGAACACGACACCATTGCCCCTGGGGGCAATGTATACAATGGATCTGCAAAAACTAGCTCATATAAACTCTTTGCCTGTGGATGTTGCTGTCCACATTACAGAGCAGAAGTACCCAGAGACACAGCAGCTCCTTTTACTAGAACAAGTTAGCACACAGCATAGTGTAACTGGAGAAAAAGAACAGCAAGAAGGACTAGATTATACACTGCCTGGAGCGAAAGGCACTGCTTATGTTGAAGAACAGGAGAACCAAGAGCCTCTTTTATCAGAAGACAATAGCATATTGCTTGACAATATAAGCTATGAAAAAGAACAGCAAAAAAAATTGGCTTGTGGAGATTCTGGGCCTGAAGGCATTTATGACAAGGAAGATCTGAACCTCCAGGGTACTCTTTACTTGGATGCACAACAGCCTCTAGTACTTGGAAAGCTCAGCACTTTGCATTTGAGTGGGACTTTTGAAGAAGAACAGTGTGCAGCGCAGGACAACACAAACACTGGCAACCTAGAAATTCACTCTCTGGATGAAGAGCCAGAAGAACAGTTCAACATGCCTGTATCTGCATCTTCTAAAGAGAAAGAAGCAACACAGGAACATGAACGGCAACAACCCACTATGTCCCCACAGGTAGGATCTAACAAAGAAGGGGAGCAAGTGGAGGCATGGCACATCCAAATGGCCCCATTCATAGCATATGAGGTGCAGCAGCAAAGGGAACAATTGAACCTGGGCATGACCTGTGAGGAACATCAGAAGAAGGAAAAACAGGGTCTGTCAAACATCACATTCCCTTGTAATACCAGGGAGGATGAGGGGAATATGTAAGGTAGCCATTTCCTCCAATTGAGGTAAAATCCCCAAAACTTCTACTTTCACTGTCTCAGAAACTATTTCTCCTGAAATATGAGAGCCGAAAAGAGATATTATTGCTTTTTAAAAAAATTGCACAATGGTACAGTATAGATGTAGACAAAGACAAAAAGTAAAATTGGAATTAACTGCTGCATTATGATTGTTCATTGAGCCCATTGTTTTATAGTGTACATTGCTATTACAAGGCAATGAAATGTTAAGAGGACAGAATCATAGAGTTGGAAGGGGCAATTTAGGGTATTGAGTCCAACCCCCTGCTCAGTGCAGGAATCCAGTTTAAAGCATCCCTGATAGATGGTTGTCCAGTCTCCACCTGAATTCCTCCAGCGACAGAGAGCCCACCACCAACATCGAAAGTTAGTTCCATTGTCTGACTACTTTGACTATTAGGAAGTTTTCATGATGTTCAACCAAAATCTGCCCTCCTATAACTTAAGCCCATCATTTGTGTCCTATAGTCTTGGACGACAGGGAATAGGTTGTGGCCCTCTTCTGTATGACAGCACTTTTCAAGTACTTAAAGGATTATCACACACCCCTTCACTCTTCTTTTCTCAAGGCTAAACATACCCAGTTCCTTCAATCTTTCCTCCTAGGACTTAATTAAGGGACAGGAAGTTTTATGGATACAACATTAAGGTGTTATTATCTAGGTAGGTTGTCACTAACTAGGGAAGTCGCAAACCCATAATTTCTAGTATGTTAAGTATGACAGCCAATTCACACATTTCATAGTTCCAATGTGAGAGATACTGGGTAAAGAATTAAACTCTGGGAAAGATTATGACACTGGAAAGCTGTGGCTATGAAAAGCTCACATATGCAATTGTTACGTGTTATGATTGAAGACAGAATAAATCCCTTCCTAGCCCGACAGTTTAGAAATGGTTTGCTTGAACTAAACTATTTACCCAGATGTCTGAACTAAGTCCAAGTTAGTATTTTGGTGGCCTGTTACCCTCCTCAAACACTTTCTATGGCCTGGTGCCAGTTGATAACATCACTGCTGTGCACAAGGGCCATGAAGACTAGTCCCTAACATAGGTTTCCATTGGGAATACTGCCCTCTCCGCTGCTTCCTGTTTACCAGTTCTGAAGAGGGTGGCAGGAAACACCAGTCATCTAGCATAGAGGTCTCAGGCTTCAACCCTTCCACACATGCATGGTACTGACAAATAGGTAAAAAGACCAAAGGATCAATAGACCAATTTTTCAACTGGAATGCATCATTCTGGCTCAAATTAGGATTGCTGCAATATTCATATTGGGTTCTACCAATGTGCTGCTTATATATTAAACGAATCAACTAATACAGTTCACTGACTCTAGACCTCCCATTCCTGTGGTCACCACACATGCTCAATCCTCATTGGTGTGTTTCCCCCCCCCCCTTAAATTATGCTGTACTTCTCCAAGCCTTGGGAACATCCCAATAATGTGGATTCCTCCCTCTTGTTTCTCAGTGGATCATTTTGGCTCCATTTCACTGATTAGTCCCAACATTAAGGCCACCAGTTGTGTGCTCAATTACCTCCTGCGTACAAGGATTTATGATAAAGCGCTTCAGCGATTATGTACATAATCGGCTAACCAGGAGTCAAACAGAATCCATCTAGAGGGGGTCATAGTTAGATTTTCCTAATATTCTCTTTATGGCCCCCTCTAGATGGATTCTGTTTGACGCCTGGTTAGCCGATTATGCGCATAATCGCTGAAGCGCTTTATCATAAATCCTTGTACGCAGGAGGTAATTGAGCACACAACTGGTGGCCTTACCGGTTGTTTGAAATGCGCTTTACAAGTAGTTAATGCAGAGAATCGCTTGTTCACATAGGCGAAATGCGCTTTAACGGCCGGAGGAAAATAAAACTCGCTATTTAACGCGCATTCGATAATGAGCATAATCGGAGCGATAAAGCGCCTCAACTCCCAATTTATGCTCCGCTCTTGTAGAGGTAAAATTTTTAATGAGACTTCAAAGAGCTTTAAACGTCTCGTGTAGAGGTAGCCTATGTGATAAATATACATTTCTCCCTTGAAACAGGAGACTCAAAATGTCACACACACACACGCAACTGCAAACTAACGAGAGAGGTTAAATATGGCGCACACAAGGTCCAAGACACTCTAATTATTAGGAAAGCCTCAAAATGGCACTCCTTAATTTACTCCTGAAAAGTTGAAGTGTTTCCACTTCACCTCCAAATTTGAAATGTGCAACATTTCATGTAAGATACCCTGATACCTTGAAAAGTCAGAATGGGAGTCACATGTGTACAACCTTCCCACCAAAAAGATGCTTTCAATACACCTCCAAATAGTAATCTGAAATTTAGTACAGACATGGCACAAGACACCCTCGTTACTTGAAAAGTCTAAAAAGGAGACGTTTTCATACCTAACAGTCAAAGCTCAGGGACATAACATGAACTTCATGATATGATGGGAGCAGATCTAGCACAACAACACGCAGGCAGACACTTGGGAGTTCTGTTGTCCCTTCACACCCTTGAATCAGCCCTTGGAATAATTCCAGGAGCAGCCAGGAATGTTTATTTGTGCTTGCAGAATACAAGCCTGGTTTACTAGTGAATTATAATATTTCGTTATAGCTACGAACATGGATCTATAGCATGAGTTCTCGAACTTTATTATAGCAAGATTCTCAACCTAAGACCATAAACAGAGAGTGAAACTCAGTATTGTGCAAGCAAATGCCTGCCTCTCCTTCCCCCCACAACCCAGCGCGCACACACCCCACATCTGCTTTGGAGGGCTCTCAATGCTGTAGAGCAGATTTTGAAAGTGTGGGAGGGGGGCTGCAAAGGGAGGGGGAATTGCCCTCTCCCTGTTCTACTGATGGAAGCTTTTCTATTGGAGAGAGGAGCTAACTGGATAGAACCCAGAACTTCCCCTGGTGGAACAAAGCAACAGAAACTCAGCCAGAAGAGCTCGTGTATCCGAGGCAGAGGGCCAGGTAGATTAACAGAACAAGAAGAAGGAGTGCACTTTAAGTTCACAGGGATCTGCACAGCCGAAAGTACACCGTCACAAGCAAGTGGAGACAAAAGGGCTGATGACATATAAAGTTGTGTGCAAAACAGAGCTCGAGAAAGACATACGGCGAGACAAGGAGGTACGGTCAGGGAAGAGAGGTGCAGAACTTTAGAATTAAGCTTGAAGTCAATGTGGAAATTGGCAGGAAGTGGCAGGAGGCCACCTTTAATGGACTCAAGAGTTACAAACAGCTTCCATGTCAAGAGTGTTTATATGTGACAGGTACCACAACTTTCTAAAAAAATAAAAATAAACAAGTAAACCACAACCTTTGTTACAAGAAAATGGTGCAGTAAGTGATGGGAACAACACCTCACCCATCCTAGCATGACATTTTCACTGGATCTGGAATACCATCAACACCATCACCAGCATGAATCATCCAGCACACAAAGTTCCAAGTATATAGTGTATAAAGAATTATGCAGTACATGCCCAGGGCATTCCTTGGAGTATAGAATAAAAGAGGGAGCCCAAATCAGGCCCATGAGCACACGGGAGCTCTGTGGAGCCTTCGTCCCGACATTTGGAGAGGTTCTATGACAGCCTCTTTAAACTGACTGAGACATTAGACATGCCCCTTGATCCAGTGGAGATGCATACGAAAACCAAGCATACTCTAGCTTACTAGTCATCATCCCTCCATAGGGATTCCTCTCATACCTAGGGATGATTCACACATTCAACTCCCACTTATTTCCTTGGTGTGACATTGTACACAGCCACAAGGAAAACCAGGCTTTGATGCAATGATTCCTATAAGTACAGCAGCTTGAAAAAGGAATGGGCAAATCTGCCAATGTTGATCTTGTTCTCAGTTTTCCCCCACGAGGTTCAGTCCATCCTGGTTCCACATGAGCCTTTTTTCTGCACAGAAATTCATACATTTTTTTTTCAAATGCATGCATGCCTATAGACTAAAGCGTGTTTGTGAGCATTTTTAGAAATGTACACTTTTCCTTGTACATTTTTCAAATGAGTGCATATTGTGGGAAATGTTTTGTTGTTGTTGTTTGCTTTTGCAAAATATACAGATTTGTGACAGCAAAATGTGTTTGGGTCCATGTCCTATTTTGGGAGTACAAATTGGATGATCGCACATTAAAGCACAAATTCAACAAATTTCTCACCCATCCCTACTTGGAAAAGGTGTAACTGCAGTCATGGAAATCATTGCCAGTGGTCTCTGTTTACTTCCTAGTTCATATACTACTATGAGGATATAAGTGGGGCTTGCACATATGAACCAATATCCTTAGATTTATAGGATATATGTGTTTGGACGAGGTCAGGACAGGCACAACTAAAACAACCCCTATTAGGTAAAAGAGAGCTGAACAGAACAGCTACAAATGCAGAGTATTCTAATAATAGCAAAATGCAGTTGTTTAGAAATAGGTAGAATCCATTTCACATTTTGTCCTGCAGACTAGCTATGAGCTCAAGATTTGTTCTTCATCTAATTGAAGTAATTTGTGCAATTCAGATTTGATTCTGGAAACAACATTTGTACAACTTCGTTTCAGATTTGCCTGCCAGATATTTTACTGCAGCCTTATTTGATTTCTTTGAGAAGATTCTCCACTCCCCTAATGTGTCAAGCAATAGTGATATTGTGAAACGTACTCGTATCATATAATGTGTTTATTATGTCTATTTCTCTGCCCTGGCAGCCAACGAGCCCCTTTGGGACTAGATAAAAAGTTTGCCAAAAATAAAAGTCAAATATCCTTCGAATCAAAACAAGATAAAAAGGAGATCAGCGCCACCGGTGTCAAGGATGCCACTTCCAAAACATATGCTCCAATAAAACATGAAAGCTTTGGAGGCCCGCTTTTTGCAAGCTTCAGTCGCTTATGCTTCCTTCCCCTCTCCCCCCACGATCTATTATTAAAACGCATTGCCTAAATTTGCGTACTAAATGGCATGCTACACATTCTCAATGATCTCCAAGTTATTTAAAGGAGAATTATCATCTTCAAACATCTTATTAGAGAAGACGGATTTCTGTACCCAAGGCAGTAGTTTTCTGTGTCATTTATTCCTGCTCATAACACCAGATATAAGGACATCCAGCAGAATTTCTTTGACAT
The DNA here is from genome assembly GCA_029215795.1 of Anniella stebbinsi. Classification (NCBI taxonomy): domain Eukaryota; kingdom Metazoa; phylum Chordata; class Lepidosauria; order Squamata; family Anniellidae; genus Anniella; species Anniella stebbinsi. The sequence continues at coordinate 355,668,195 of JARDYH010000002.1, read as the reverse complement.
TATAGAGCAATCATAAAACAAATGTAAAAGGAGTTACAGCTGCCAGAAAGCACTCAGGGCTCAGGAAATCACGGCTGCCTTCCTCCTACTGGCTTATAGCCATCTCCCAATGCTCAGAGGCTTCACCACGGCTCAGTAAGGGGGACCATAAACTGGAAAGGTTTGGGACTAGTTGAAGGGTTTTGTTTCATTTTAATCATCATTCTGCGCCTGCATCAGAGAACAGAGCTTGCATCCCCAGCCTCAGGTCTGCCAAGTTCACCCTCCCCTACTGAGTACCACATACACATTTTTAAAGAATTCTTAAACTGTGTTTTCCTTCTAAAGTGATGGAGAATGATAAATGGCAAAAATGGGTTTTGGATAAGCTTAGTTTGTCACACAAACACCAAAAGAACCTAGCACAGTCCCAGATGTCCTATTCTGCACAACAGCAAAATTACTGGTTACCATGATACCTTCCATGGTGAGTGTTTCAATACATAAATCTTCATGTCTAGCTATTACCCCTAAAGAAACATTATGGTTGGCCAAGAATACACCCTCGACCATATAATCCATGAGCTGGGTTCATATTGGAAGGCACTTAGAGCTATATTCTTCATTCCTGTTCTACAATTACAGTTTCCTTTTCCCTTACAAAAACTGGGGAACCTGATCTCTATCCATTCCCCAAACACGCATGAAACTGTTCTTATTTGTCACAGCTGTGCCACTGACAAGGACAGTGACCCTTGGGCCCTCATGTTGCTTAATTATAAGAATGTGTGAAGCAGCAAAACATGACCTCATTAAAGTTCTCCAAATTCCACCTCAAAGCTGGTTCTGTCTCATGTCTGTATCAGATCGTGAGCTTTATTTTTTTTTCTTCTCGCACGGAAATTCATGAGTACTTTTCATGATGCCTACATTTTTCCAAATGTAGGCATCAACTGTGTGCATCTTTGAAATGACTGCATTCTTCTCCCATTGGTTAAAGCGAGTTTGTGCACATTTTTCAAATGTATGCACAATTTGTGTATATTTTTGTTTGGTCCGCAAATCACATTGCAAGCTCAGAAATGTACACACTTCAGCCACAGACTGAGTCTGTGTTCAGTCTGGAAGCTGTGAATGGTGTAAATTCTGGTAAAAAAAATGAATTGAAACTAATTTCTCGTACATTCTTATTTAATTCTGTAAACAACTGCTTCAGTGTAGTGCTCTCCCCTTGAATACGGAGTGTTATCAGATCATCATCAGTTTTTGAGTTCAAAAGTAAAAGACAATGCTGAGTTTGGAAGAAGGACGGAGTAAACAAGAACAAATATTTATTAATCTAATGTGTTTCAGACCTTTTATTTATAATGGCCCTTCATCACAGTAATTCAAAAGAAAGAAGTTATCACTTTTGAGAGTCCTGACTCTTGAGTCTTCTGTGCTCCAGCTTTGCCTGGAAATGGGACCTTCTGTATATTCTGACACTGAACTACGGACCTTCCATTTGCACAGGCTCCAATCTGAAAATGAGACCTTTCTCAAAATCTTACATCACCCATTTCTTCTTGCATTTTGGGGCTAACTCAGTTGCAGCAATAACATGCAATGAACATCTCAGTTAATCACACCAAAAGTTTCCCTTTCATAATTCCGTATAATTGAATGGCATCATAATTTAGCATCACTTAAAAAAATAATAATTAAAAATTAGGATGATCACTTCAGACATAATCAAATAAAGAGGACTCATTCATTGTCACCAGGGGGACAAAATGGAAACATCCTACCACTACACTACGTATATAAAGAACTCTGTCCATTGAGACTTGAATTTGATGTTATTGCCACCTGTCTAACCTATATATTTTTCAGCAGGTATGTGGCACTAATAGATGATCAAGCAACTGCAATTCCTCCCCAAACACTCGCTTCTTCTCATCCCCCCACCCAACCCTAGGAAACTAGGCATTTGACAATGGATGCTTGATTAATCACAGTTGCACTGAAAGAGGCAAAAGAACATAAGCTCTTTCAAAATGTTGGCATTTGTTCCTAAGCTACTAAGGGGATATTTTAAAAAAAAAAACATGGAGACAAAAAGAGGGGGGGCAATAAAAGCCCTCAAAAAAACTGCAGTACTTTCTATGAGACAGAAATCTTCGATTCATACACTTTTAATAAATAAGCAGAACATTATAGATTTACTTTATTCTTTCACATAGCTGTTACTAATGTTGCCCTGTGCTCCAGGTAGACAATACTGTAGATTGCAGAAAGATTTCTTTTCGACATGCTAAATGTTATCCAAAATACGAAGAAAACCCATTATATTAAGGTAATGCACCACTTCAGTAAAAGTGCACAGTATTTAAATGCATTACCTAATTTTATCGCATTCAAATCGGAAATTAGTTGCACTAATCAAATGTCCAGCTTTTGTTCCCTTCAGGCAAAAAGAGTGTATTGACAACAGAAATATCTTTATTCTGGTAGATTCAATAACGTTTGTAAGTTGCTGGGAGTTAACTTATGGGAAGTGATATTTAAAACCTACTTACTGTTCACTTTGGGGGATAGCACTCACCCAGTTCACATGATCATGGTATAATTAACAAGTGATGGGAGGCAGTGAGAACTTGACCAGTGTCTTACTCTGGCTGCATGGGCGCCATTTTGAAGATATCAGATCAATTGTATTTCTGTGAACACTCCCTTTTGTTTTTCAGTAGTCTTGTTTTGGTTCTAGTCCTCTCAGCACTCACCATTTGAGTTTGCTACTAGAGAGGGTGCTGACAATTTGCCTAGGCTCTGATCCAGAAGAAAACAAGGATAAAAGAGACTACCTGAATCCTGCTGCACACAAGTATCTGCAAGTACCAACAGTGCCTTGCTGATCAGCCTTGCCAAGGTGATCAGTTCTTTAGGAGGTATGGAAGTCCTAAATCTACCCTACACTTCTTCTACCCCAATTATCTGTATGCCACTTCAAGTGTAGTTCCTTATCTAGATTAAGAATTGCATGCATAACCTAAATTCCAGATATCTAAGGCCAGAAAACTTCCAAGGAAACATCATACACTTGGTTGGATGACATTAAATAATATCTTAAGCTAAATGGGTTAGAAAATTTGACTCTAGATGTGATCCTAGCCCTCCAAAATCACACATTACATACTGGTCTAAAGCCAACTATAATAAACTTGTTAGAATAAAATCTAACATCCACCAGGATTTAGACTCCAGTGATACACCAGGCAAATTACACAAGGTATCCAAACCACAGCCTTGGCCATTCTTTTGGGATGAGTTTCAGTTGGTACTACTTGAAGATGCTGACAAGGTGCTTGGACAGTTTTATGCAACAATTTCTGTATTGGATCCTTGCCCCTCTTGGGTTATAAAAACCAGCAGCGAGGGAACAGCCAACTGGGCCATAGAGGTGATTAATGCCGCCTTACAAAACGGAGAGGTCCCAAGCCAATTGAAAGAGGAGGTGGTGGTGAGAACACTTCTGAAGAAATCCTCTCTGAACCCAGAAGATCTTGACAACTTTAGGCAGGTGGCAAATGCTCCTTTCCTGGGTAAGGTCCTTGAGCAGGTAGTGGCTAACCAACTCCAGATACTCCTGAATGAAACCAATTATTTGGATCCATTTCAGTTGGGACTCTGGCCAGGTTTTAGCATGGAAACAGCCTTGGGCACCCTGTATGATGGCATACAGGAGAAGGGGAGAGAGGAGTGTGACCCTGTTGATACTCCTGCATCTCTCAGTGGCTTTTGATAACATCAACCATGGTATCTTCCTAGGGTGAGTCTTTGGGCTGCGAGTGGGGGTTACTGCATAGCACGGTTCAGTTTCTACTTGGATAGCCAGCTCCAGAAGGTAGCGCTTGGGGAAGATGTTCCTCAGGGGTTGGTTTTGTCCCCCATGCTATTTAACATCTATATGAAACTGCTATGTGGGGCCATCCAGCGTTTTGGAGTGTGTTGCCATCAGTATGCTGATGTCCTGCATTGGCTGAGCAGACTCTGAGTGAAGGGGCTAACCAAAGACCAAAGTAACAAAGTAGGCAAATGTTCAAGCACACAGGTTTCGGTCCACTGAGGTTCAGACTAAGGCGGAAGTGGCCAAGATAGCAGGCAGAGGTCAAATCACAGTTAGGGAGTCAGATATATCACACAGTTCAGAAGTAGAGTCATGAAAGAGTCAAAGGGTCAAGTAGCACAATCACAGGGGAAGGTCCAGGAGTCAACATAGAAGACACCGGATCTGAAAGTATGGTGTCATTTCCCAGCACTGTCTAGGCAGACACTGAAGGCTTTTTAACACCAAGGGTTTGCTCAGTTCCTGCCTCAGAGGCAATGGCTCAATTCAGACGACACGATAGTCAAGGGTGGGTTGACTAACCCTAACCCTATCCCTAGGGGGCACTCCCCACACAACATGGTAATAAATAATCAACTATGGTGTGGATGAGGATCAGCGCTGAGTTGACTATGGCAGCATTCGGATGACACAATAGTCAAAACAACAGACGATTGTTTCCCCAACACCAGTTGTTTATTGTGTTGTCCGAATTGAGCCAATGTCTCCTCCCAATGATAGGGATAGGCTGACCAGATAAAATCCAGGTCAGGGCTCATGTAACTTTTACAGTTGTAGAGAAAAGGGAATTTCAGCCAGTGTCATTTTAATGCAATTAGTTCCTGGTGAAATTCCCTCTTCATCACAACAGTTAAAGTTGCATGCACTATACTAGAGTGACCATATACAAAAGAAGGCAGGGCCCCTGCAACTCATTTTCATGGAGTGCTCCCTACCAGCTTTAGCTGGTGGCCCAGCTACACCAGAGATAACATGGCTTCAGTAATCTATGCTCTGGTAACCTCCAATTTATATTACTGCAATGAACTCTATATGGGGTTGCCCTTGAAGACTGTTCAGAAGCTGCAGCTTGTGCAAAATGGAGCAGCCAAATTAATAACTGAGACAAGAATATAACACCAATTCCAGCCAAATTGCATTCTCTGCCTGTATGTTTCCGAGCCTGATTCAAGGTGCTGATTTTAACCTATAAAGCCTTACATGGCTCCGTGCCTCTCCTGACATGAACTTACCTAGACACTAGGATCAATATCTGGGGCCTTCCTCTGAGTGCCCCTCCAAAGGAGGCTCAGAAGGTGCCAACAAGGGAGGAAGCCTTCTCAGTCGTGACCCCCCGATTATGGAACGAGCTGCCCACTGAAGTCCACCAGGTGCTTACACTGTTATTTTTTCAGCTCCAGGTTAAGACTACCTTGTATGAGCAATTTAATGGCAAATGATAGGGCTGTTATGTAAGTTGTCTTGAATAGGTCTATTATTGAAATTGTTAACTAAAATTGTTCTTAGCTGGTTAACGTGTTTTAAATTTTGTATGTTACATTTTTTATACTATGTTATATCAGTGGTTTGTAATTTTTGTGAATTACTACGAACCACTCAGAGAGCTTTGGCTATTGGACAGTACAGAAATGAAATAAATAATAATATTAATAATAATTTTTCACAGATCCAAAGATACAGTCATGTTATGATTATTAAAGCTTCCTGTATGTTTCCTTTATTAAAACATCTAAAGATACAATTTGTGATAGAGTTGTAATTGTTAAATATTATTAACTTTGAGATAATTACAGAATCAGAAAGATGTAATCAGAAGTCCTTATCAAGAGAGAACCTATCTATATAATATAGGGTGACCAGATTTTGGAAACCAAAATCCCGGTCCCCCCCCACCCCCCCACCCAAAACAACCCCCCCACCAAGCCACCCACCCCCCAAAAACACCAGCCTGGACCTACCGGGTCATGTGGAAGGCAACACACAACTGACAGTAAGCTATTTGGGGCACTTAAACAACGGAGAAAAACAATGGGCTTGCACATTGTTTATCCTGAAATCTGTTGTTTAAAGTGTAGTGTGGAGGGAACCCCCCCTCTCTGTGTACTATTGCATTTGGTCATAGAGTTCACTGGCAAGAGCAGCCAAAAAAAACCCAGCTGCTCTGATACAGCCAGCAGAACTTGCAGTGCATGCTGGGATACAGCTGGAGGACTAAGGGAGGTGGGAGGGAGGAGACGCAACAGCCCAGAAGGATGCCAGGACTTTCAGCCACATGGTGGGGGGGAGGGGCAACATATTGTGTGGCAGGTACTGCCGCAGCACCACCAAAATAATGCACGGTCAGTATGCTATTCCCCCCTCGGTTGCCTAAAGTGTCATCCAAACTCAGCCATTCTATGGTGTGTGGAGAGTGGTTCCTACCACTGAAATTAACAGGTGTCCTGCTTTGGCTGTAGCAGACTATAGATGCAGTGGAGTCAGGTTATAACAGAGGTGGTTTAAGTCCAGGCAGAGGTCAGAGCACAAGCAGTCAGTCAGACAAGAAGATCAGGCAACAACAGGAGTGGTCACAAGAACAGGCAAGAGGTCAAATATGGTAAAACAGTCAGGTACATTACACAGTCCAAAAGTTCAGGAAACAAGGCATCAGACAGAGCCACAGTTCAGGAGACACACTACAAAGCAAACTGGACCAAGTTGTTCTTACACTGGCTGATTTCTAATGCAGGCTTTTAAGCCCAAAGTCTGCTGGACCCCACCCAGAGCTCAGCTGCAGTAATCAGAGCTCTCATTTCAGAGCCCTATTCCTGAGGAGTCACTTTCTCCTGAGGAGACCTTTTCTGCAGGCAAGTACTCTGTCGCACAGGAGCCCTACTAGCCTGTTGCTTGAGGTGACAACGCTCCCGAGGGTCATGGGATTACTCAGCCTCTGCCTCAGAGGCAGAGTCCCTTTCTCTTGACAGGGATGGCTCTGCAACCACCTCCCCCCAGGGCTCAGGCTCCTGTGGGTTAGATGGCGGTACTTGGTCTGGGGCTCCCTGGGCTTCTGGGGACTCTAGCTCCTCCTCTGAGGAGGACTCTTCAAGTAGGGGGAAAGCCCTCACAAGTGGGAGAACTCCTTATTTACATCAGAACTTCTACACCAACATTAGAGATCTGGATAGGAAAGCTGGGGGCTGCCAACTTGAGTAAAACCTTGCACTTTCTCTGCAGCAGGGTGGTGCCAGCTAATCCCAAGGAAGAGGAAGGGTGGCTGTTGGCACACCAGTTCTACCTCCCGCCCTCTGCCAGGTTGCTATCCACCTGAGAAAGCCTCCAGCGCAACTCTGGAGTGAGGATAGACAGCAGATATGCTGTAGTCGCCTTGCTCCGGGGGGGGGGGGGGGGGCGGAGGGAAAGTCAGGGTAAGTCCCCGACTTTTAAAAGTTCCAGCTTCAGACCATCTAGATTCTTAAGGTATGCATCCATAAATGGCTCCTTAACAAAACAATGTTGAGCCTCAATAGGTAGAACTAAGGGAATCTCACATAAGGCTGCAGAAGGAACAATGGTCTCTGCAGCCAGTCACTTTAGTCATTCATTGTGCTTTTAATGCACAAAAATGATTGCATGAAATCATTACTCAGAAGTATGCACATCATCCCAGTTCCCCCCTCTTCAGACAAGACCCAAAAGTGTTGTCCCCCTCTTACTGCTTCTTTTGAGTATCTCTGTCTCAAGTTGCTTCTGCATCACTCCTAAGGTGACCATCTGCCAGGATTTCCCCGGATTTGTCCTGGTTTTTGTTCTATCCTGGGTGTCGGGGGATTTTCTGTAATTTTCTATACTGTCCTGGAATGACACGCTTTCCCCTTGAAGGCCACCATTAGCATGGCATGGGGCGGGGGGGGGGGGGAAATGATGCACTTTCTGGAGGTGCATCATTCTCACCCCCACTGCTCCAATCAGGACCTTAAAGGAAAAAGCATGTAATTTTCAGGCGTTATAGAAAAGGCCCAGATTAGAGGAGGCGGGAGCAGGACTGACGTGCTTTCCTCTCCAATTGGGGCCTTTAAGGTAGGGGGGGGAATGATGTGCTTTCCCAAGGCCCTGGAAAGCCACATTCCCACCCACCCCACACTGGTGTCCTCTTTTTTGGTTTCCCAAATATGGTCACCCTAATCAGTCTGTCAGACAAGGGCAGCCTGATTATGAGGCAAAAGCAACAAAGAGTTATTTGTTGCACCTTGAAGTCTAAACAATTTATTCTGGCAGAAGGTTCATGGATTATAGTCCATTTATTTAGATGCATGGAGTATTATGGAGAGTTTCAGGTTTTTATACAGTAAATATGGTGGTGGTGGTGGTGATGGGGAATTGTAAACAGTGAGGTCAGAAGGAAACTCAGTGCAAAAAGTATTGATGTGACAATCATAGTATTACTTGTGGATAATAATGGACAATCACATTATCATCAGCAACTATTGCTGATAACAAGCATCCTGGAACTAGGTAAGCCAATTAACAGATGTAGCGTGATAAAAATCCATTACCCTGAATAAAGTTGCTAGTCTTGAAGGTGCTACAAAACTTTTCTTGTTTTTGCTGCAGTAGTAGGGTGACCTTATGAAAAGGAGGACAGGGCTTCTATATCTTTAACAGTTGTACTGAAAAGGGAATTTCAGCTGGTGTCATTTGTATGCGTGCAGCTCCTGGTGAATTTCCCTCTTCATCACAACAATTAAAGATGCAGGAGCCCTGGCCTCTTTTGTATCTGGTATATACACATGACACCTGCTGAAATTCCCTTTTCTATGCAACCATAAAAGATACAGGAGCCCTGTCCTCCTTTCCATATGGTCACCCTATCTGCAGTAGACTAACACAGCTTCCCCTTGGGAAACTCGATCATCAGGGAGGCCAAAGCCCCTGCCTCAGACAATAAATTTGTGGCATAATTAAAGATCACAAATTTTGAACAAACTTTGTCCAAAATATGCCATCCTGGGCCCTGCCTCCTCCAGTTTCATCACAACTTGCCTTGGGTGGGGGATGGCAAAGGCCAGTAGTTGCAACACAACCACAGATGTGTTATATCCAACTGAACTGGAAATAAGCCAGGTCAAGTGAAGTCCATTTAATTAAATGGGCTGACATGCTGAGGAATGCTGGGCTGGTACACACCTACAATACTGCATGCTGACCTACAAGCATATTCAGATGCATCCAGGTTAAAGAGCAGTGGTGTGGTGGAGGCAGGGTTCACAGGGGTGCAGCACCAGCACTCTTTTATTTATTTATATTTATTTATTTATTACATTTGTATACCGCCCCATAGCCGAAGCTCTCTGGGCGGTTTACATAGGATTAAAAACAATTAAAATCAATATACAATATTAGGGATGCTGTGATCATCTGCTATCCTCCCTACCCACAACACTTCCCTGTTCCCTCTGAGTTTAGCTGTAATTCCTCACAGTAGCTGGGGAGACATTAATTTACTAGCAACTGCATATTGTTCCCTGTTGGAAGGCAAAAGTATTTTGGGACTGGCTTGCCCTTGAATAGGCAATTAAGACCCATTAGCTTAACAAAAGACCTGTTCCTGGTGCAGATGAAAAGTGCTAGAATTTCATTTGTTGATATGGATCAACACAGCTGCTTGGACTCTCCTCAGTGGCGTGGCTACAGGGACTGTCATGATGAGTGTCTGCCCTTCAGAATTTGCAACTACACCACGGTTAAATAGTGACATAGAACCAAACCTATGGACATGTCATTCTAATCTACCTTATCTTTACATTTCCTTTCGGTGGGAAAAGTAACTAAAATTAAAGAAAAAACACTTATTAGACAACTTAAAAATGGCCTCATAACACTCAGTAGCTGTTAGTGTGTTCACTCAATGCATATATCTTGTTATTAGATAAATCATAAGCCCCTTCTAAATGGTTGTTTATCAGCTCCAACACCAAATCCTTTTACAAACACATTGTTTACAGAAATGCTGCAGGGGGGAAACAAATAGTGAGAAGCAACTTGAGTTGTGTGGATTCAACATACACACAATTGTATTTTTAATGTGAAATTAATACACAATATTTATTTATTGATTTATTGCATTTCTATAGTGTCCAATAGCAAAAACTGTAGGTGATATTTTTAAAGCTTAAATATATATATATCAAAGGTCATTTATTTAGTGAGTGGGTGCAAAACTAGGTGAATATCAGGATGGGGCAGGCAATCTAATGCTTCAGTTTCCACATTTGAAATGCTAGCACTAGAAAATTGGAGCAAATTGATCAAGTCCCGAAAGAAAGCATGTTAATGATGAAAAGAAATCCTGAGTCCAATATTAACTATTTCACAGAAGGAAATTCAACAAAAGGGTCCTTGGGACAGAAGGAAGGGTCCCTCTTTGTATCTCACACCAAAGACTCTGTAACTCGCAGCTGACCAGAACAATGGACTCATCTACAGCAAGCTGTGAAAAGCTAAAAAGAGACCTCCCCATGCTCATCTTTTTTAAAAAAAAATCTACATCCAGATTCACCATCTGCTAGGCCCTCCACAGAGCTAACATATCTCTGAGCATTCTAGACATCCCTGGGGGTGGGGGAGAAACACAAGTCATCATGCACATTGCAGTGTGAAAATCTTTGGGGGGGGGGGGGGAATGGGGTGGCCGAAGGGCCAGAGGGGGACAAGGAGGAAAGGTGCATTAGTAATCTCCTTACCCATTTTTGAGCACAAAATCAGAGTTAAAGAGTGGTAAAATGGTGGATTCTCTCCCCAATCCCATACATATTTATGTGTGCATTAGCGATTAGAATTTACATTAGTAATGGTGAATAAATGTAAAGGATGGTTACAGCTATTTCATATCAATTGTTTCAGACACATTATTCTGGATGGCACAAAAGCATGTGAACTTCTGCATGTAGTAACTCAACTGTCTCTACATACCAAGGCACACGTCTACATAAATGCATCCCCAAATCACTTTGAAGGGTACAATCCTGTAACCCACTGTGACTGGTAGCCCACTCTAGCTCCATGGTTTCATGAACGTCATAATATTTCTTTATATGTTTGGCTTCATACTAAGGCTCTGCGTAGATATAAAACAGAGTGAGTATATACAAATGAAGGTCAGATTACCGGGCTTCAAAAAATTTCGAGAAGGAAAAAAAACCCTGCTGTAATAAGAACATAAGAAGAGCCATATGGGATCAGACTAAGGGTCCATCTAGTCCAGCATTCTGTTCACACAGTGGCCAACCAGATGTCAACCACGGACCCACAAGCAGGACATGGGTGCAACAGCACCCTCCCACCCGTGTCCCCACCAACTGGTATATATAAGCTTATTGCCTCTGATACTGGAGGCAGCACTTAGCCATCAGGACTAGTAGCCATTGACAGCCTTCTCCTCCAGGAATTTATCCAACCCTCTTTTAAAGCCATAGAATTGGTGGCCATCACCACATCTTGTGGTAGCGAATTTCATAGTTTAACTGTGCTGCGCGAAGTACTTCTATTTATCTGTCCTGAGTCTCTCTATCAGCATCATGGGATGACCCCGGGTTTCAGTATTATGGGAGAGGGAGAAGAATGTCTCCCTATCCACATTCTCCACACCATGCATAATTTTGTACACCTCTATCAGGTCTTCCCTTAGCCTCCTTTTTTCCAAGCTGAACAACCCCAGCTGTCGTAACCTTCCTTCATAGGGGCGATGCTCCAGTCCCTTGATCATTTTAGTTGCCCTTTTCTGCACTTTTTCCAGCCTCATCTTCCTTCGCATCTGGTCATCATATGCCATCAGTCCCCAACCTGATTCCCTCCAAATGTTTTGGTCTGCAACTCACAGCATTCCTGACCATTGGCAATGCTAGCTAGGGATGACGGGAGCTGAAGTCCAAAATATCTGGGTTGGAGAAGGCTATTTTAGGATGAAGTGGGATTTGAAATCCAGTTTCCCAAGTCCGAGTCCTACATGCTATCTGAGTGTAGACCATACTGGTCCACTCTTTTTTCTCAAAAATAGTCTCACTCATGTGAGTGGAAAAATAAAATTGATCACAGGTCTGACCATAATACTTGAGCTTGAATACTGGACATGAAGTGATTTAACTTAAATGAATTTGAAGGCTTAAAAACAAGTTCTCCTACAAAACTGGTTCATAGACTATACTAGGCTATGCAGGTTTTTCAATCTGTGAGCCATATCTGGCTTTTATATAAAATCTACTTTGCATTTCAAAGTCTGCTAAAAAAATAAACAAAATGACTATGTTAATAGAGGGCCTACTGAAACATTGATCTAGATAGAATTAAAGGTACTAAGTAGCATCTAACTAACACTGCATGCAGGTGTCTTGGTCTGGAAATCATTATTAAACATATGAATAATAATTTCCTATGAGATATAAAAAAGGAGAAAGGGCTTTCCAAGGGTACAACCTGAAATTACTAGTATGTTATAACTTCTCAAGTAAAAAATAATGACTCTTTTCCTTTAATGTATGATGTAGGCCAGATGGAACAGTGCCGTAGACATTAGGAACACTTGAAAAGGAATTAACAGCTTATAGGATAAAAGGTGTTATTATTTGGAGATAAGGAGTGATTTTCACACATGAAGGGAGGATGACACGAGGAGGAAGAGGCAAAGTAAAGACTGCACAGGTAACAAGTCTTGAAACAATTGGGAAAAGGGAAAGAGGTGGTAGAGGTTCCCATTGTTCCTGATACATTCTAGAGCAGGAAAGGAAGGAAGAGGACACAAGGTATAAGTTCAGGTAACCACCTATAGAGTGCTAATGTGAAGTACTAGAGTTTACAATCTTCTGTTTTGCCAACTGTAAGATCAATATACAATAGTTTTTTTGGATATTCAGAGGCAATGGACACACCAATGGGTGAAGGAAAGAGGTGTATTTAGCTAAAATAGGTGAATAAGGCAAGAAAATAAAACAATACAGAATAATGGCAGTAAACAGAAAATACAAGGCAAGATCAATATGCTTATGCATCTCCAGCTACTGGAAGTCCCTTACAGTAGCAGCTGTGCCCCAAGAATTGGCCTGGTTGGTACACAGTACTTTTACGATTAATCTGCGTAGAGACTCTGAATTGGGAGTTTCCCAGGGAATCATATACTATCCCCTTGATCCCTCCCATTCTAGATGGAGTGCCTTATCACACATGTGGTTTTAAGCACACTCATCTCGATTTTGATCCACTTCTTCAGCGCGGGACTCACATGACGTCATCCCCCTCGCGCTGTTCTCGTGCCGAGTGCTCCGTTTTTAGTTTCTGTTTCGATTTAACCCTGAACGGGCAAAGTTTGTTTCAGGCAAGTTGAGGCAAGTTCAACAGGCTGAGCTGAGGCATCTGAGCAAAACCGATCACGTGTGATTCAAAACACTACACTCGCATATGAAATAGAGGGGGAACCTGCAGAAGAAAACCGGGAGAAAAATAGTGGGTGTGATAAAGGCCATAATCTCATGACTTCCTACTTTCTGCAGGGGGATGGGGGAACACTGGCTCTAGAAACGGGTAGGCTGCCAGCCCAGAAGGTAACATTCTTCTCAGCCACTCTAAGCAACAAGTGGCTAACCTTGAGATTTTGCCAGAGGTTTTACATTCTGTTGAACAGAGCATTAACAAGTAATTCCCTGGGAACTAACACAGTTACCCTCACCCCATCAGCTCTACAAACAGGCACAATGGCACTCTAGACATGGGCAAGAGAACTGGTGCACCACTGACTCCTCAATATACAACAGTCTTCTGCATTTCCACTACATCTTCCTATTTTATTTTAAGGATAGTTCCATCCATCTAAAACACAGACATGAAGAGAGAGGGGGGCTCATCTACATCTTCAACCCTTTCGAGAGGGAGAAGGGATGACTGCGAGGCTTCCCGCTTCTGCTATTGTTGCTCACGGGGCACAAGCAAAGGAATTTTCCCGCAAGTAAACCGCCCAGAGAGCTTCAGCTATGGGGTGGTATATAAATGTAATAAATAAATAAATAAGCAAAGGAGAGCTGTGTGCCCCATGACGGCGGTTCCAATGTGTATCGGCAGAAGTGGGCAGGATTAGACAGATGGGTATGGGGCACAGATTTTTTAAATAATTCCTCCAAGATGTGCACAAGTGCAAACACACAGCAACATGGGGGGATAGGTACTTTGTCGAACTTGCGCTATTGCGCATCGATGTTTGTGTAAAAAAAAAAGAGACAGTCGCGATGGAACACGGTGATGCCCATGCACACTCCTCTGACAGCGGGTTGGCTGTTTGCCTAGCCAGGAACTCGCGAGAGATGGAGAAAAGCCATTACAAAACCAGCCAGCGATATTCTGGAAAAACTGAGCAGTCACCCCAAGATCACTGAGGGGGTAGGTGAACATCATGTGGCCCGGTAGGTCGACCTCGATATTATTCCGGAATAAACGGCTGGTGTAGGTCACCACAGAGAGAGATTTGGCTTGTAAAATTCAAGCAGATTAAGGTCAACAGTGATTTCAGGAGGTGCTAAGCTTTGACTCTCCAAGGAGAGAAAACTCTACTTCTGGAGGAGGAGTTCTTGAGAATATAAGGGCTATAGCTTGGCATAGCGCCGAAGCAGAATGACAAAGCACCTGCTTCACAATCTTTAGGTCCCAGATCCAAACCCCAGTATCTTCTGGCAGGGCTGGAAAAAAACCATCCTGCCTGAAACCCTGGAGATCCACTGTCACTGTAAATACTGAGCTAGGTGGACCTATGATCTGACATAGGCAGCTTCCTATGTAAGTACTCTTATCAGCCAGATGTGGCAAACACCTTGAGAAGGACAAAGGAACACCTGATCAATCTTGAAAATTAAAGACAACAGAAGCAAGAAGGTGGTCTCTTTGCTACACAGGGATCAGGTTATTTAGGACATACTAGCCAATCCTTGAGTTGTGCTTAGGAGCAATGTATGCCAGAAACACAAATGCTACTGTCTGTTCTCAGGGTAAGGTGGGGTGTATATATTTATGCTACCAAATACAATGGACACATCGAGGTGTACACTTTATTTGTATGCATGTCATATTAAACTACTTTGATGCCTCAGAAGTACATATATATATTAAACCTTCCTCCAATATTAACCTCATCAGACGTATCTGTGCCGTGTCCTACTGTAGCTCCACGCAATGGAAATTCTGTCAACATCCCCCCCACACGCCCAGCTCCTTAACATCTAAAAGTTTTACTGCATGCCCCTTCCCTGGATAGTTGGACCAAAGAGGTCACATCGAACTCCACATTACATATTCATGCTTTACAAATATTTTAAGTGTATTGCTTTAACAATGTGTGTGTGCGTGTGTGTATATTAATGAGCTGCCTTGTGTAGGCTGACCAGATAAAATCCAGGTCAGGGCTCATGTAATTTTAACAGTTGTAGAGAAAAGGGAATTTCAGCCAGAGTCATTTGTATGCAATTAGCTCCTGGTGAAATTCCCTCTTCATCACAACAGTTAAAGGTGCAGAGGGCCTGCCTTCTTTTGTATATGGTCACTCGAGTATAGTGCCTGCACCTTTAACTGTTGTGATGAAGAGGGAATATCACCAGGAACAAATTGCATACAAATGACTCTGGCTGAAATTCCCTTTTCTCTACAACTGTTAAAGTTACATGGACCCTGACCTGGATTTTATCTGGTCAGCCTAGCCTTGTGCTCCCTTCCAAAGTAACATCCACTCTGCCATGCACAGAATCATATGGTTACAAACATACCAGGAAAATAAAAAAGTGAAAGCAGAAATCTAATTTTTAAAAAACAAATATTTGAGTAGAGAGCTTCAGCATAATAATTCTCCTATTTTATTTTAAAGATGGGTGGATGGATGGATGGCTAGATGGCTCTTGGATCCCTTCCAGTTCTATTTATTTGTTTTAAAACCATTCATTAGGCACCTTTCCAGTATGTATGGTGGCACAGAGTAAAAATAGTACAAATAAAGAAAATTCAACATAGCTTTATCCAGACATATATCTGTGTTCAGCCTATACATGGTAGCAATAGCAGACATTTTTGTGCTAAGGCACCATATCCGAAACAGGAATTTCCCATGGGGACAGACAGCCCTCCATCAATATATGAACATTTTAGTCACAGGAATATCTTCACACCTGCCTTATTTATGTTTATCTATAAACAAAAGCTTACAAATTCTTTTCAGTTATGTTTTCAATCCCATTTACAAAGGCTATATTTTACTACACATATAAGGTTATACAATGAATGCAAAGTATAGCACCAACACTATATAAATATGTAGTAACTAGTAGTAGGGGTGATGGTAGAAGTAGAATAGAAAACATGAGAATTTATTTTTAATTTATGCTAACTTTCTGACCCACCATTCCTGTTTAAAATAACAACATTTCAATAATAAAACAGTAAGGTAAAGATGTCAGAATCATTTGCAGGCTGAAATGATCTTAGCTCAGATGACACCATTTCAAATAATCTCAATTCACCCATGTTATCAATTAAACAAGTGTGACGCTGTTACTGAACCTAACTGCAAATATTCCGATTTTTCCCCTCTGTCAGACTGAAGGTTATCTCCCTGGTAGCTCTGGAAAAAAAATCAGGTGACAGCCATTTCCCATGATGCTTTATGGGCTGTCAAGCTGTCCATCAAGTTGTCACCTGACCAATCGTTCCCATGGTTCTTTTAGACTCTTCGTATGACAAATTGAAAGGCGCTATTATCTGCTTGTGGTGAAAAGGAACTGCTTCAGCTTTGATAAGATATCACTAGTCCCAGGTGAGAGGAGGGTGACAGCACATCAAGACAAGACAACACATGGAGACATTGAACACAGGAGCCCCTTGGTTTACAAACATCTGTTGTCATTATTTATTACCCTGCTCCTTGGTTTTTGTTTCAGACTTTGTCCTAGGTTGGTTCAAAAGAAGACACTCCATTTTCCGTAAGCAAGCCTGAACTGCTGCTATTGCCACAGCTATTGGGTGCTTAAAACAGAATGAAAAAAGATAACACAGCCATCTATTAGAGCTACCTACCTTATTTGGTACAACACGTGCTTGAAATATTCTGTGAATCTCTGGTGAAATTATGTCAGAAGAAATGAGAAACCCTGAAAGATAGGAAGATTACTTTTTTAGTTGCCATTAAACCCCAAAATAAATGTTGATATCTGTGTTTATTAGGCAGTCCTACAACATATCTCAGGTTTTGTTGTTCATATCTCTCAGCCTTAGCATAAGCACCCAAATTTATCTTTGGGAACGCTGATGATGAAAACAATGTGTTTGTTATTTATTGCAAGGTTGTAACATGGATAAAACTGAGCTGGTTGCTAACATCCCCACCTTGTGTACAAATCTTTTCTTGCATGCAGTTTTGTAATGTCATGGAGGTGTATTGAAATATCATTTTGGATGCTGGTACCAGTTGCTGATTTGGGGAACACAATCACTTTGTAAAAGAAAACTGGGGGTCAAACAGAGCAAGAGAAATATTCACAATTGAAATTGTTCTTCACTCAGGCCTAATCTACACCAAGAAGGATATAGCACTATGGAAGTGGTATGAAAGTGGTACATAAAAGCCAGGAGCCACACCAAGCAGGATATAGTGGTATGAAAGCGGTATATGGTATGTGTCAGTGAGCCCCAACAGTTCAATACCGCTATAAAGCACTAGTGTGGCTCCTGCCTGTTATATACTGCTTTCATAGCACTTTCATAGTGCAATATCCTGCTTGGTGTAGATTAGGCCTCAGTGACTGCAACATCGTAACTACACCAGAGACAGGGCTTCCATATGACTTTACATCAGCTGAAAACACAGGACAAACAATGGCAAAGCGTATTACTGGACAAACGAAACACGATTTAAACTGTTGACATGCGGAGAATCGCTTGTTCACATAGTCAAAATGTGCTTTAACGGCCGGAGCAAAATAAAACTTGCTATTTAACGCGCATTCGATAATGCGCATAATCGGAGAGAAAACGAGCCTCTAGGCCCGATTTGCGCTCCGTTCTTGTAGAGGTAAAAAATTTTATGCGCCTTGAAAGAGCTTTAAATGCCTCCTGTAGAATCACAAAGAGCATTAGCCTATACATGTCTACTCAGAAGTAAGTCTCATTGAGTTCAACGGTGCTTACACGCTTGCAGAGCTGGCACCAAGGGCAGGCATGGCTGAGCACCTGGTGAGGGCCCATCCTAGGAGGGACCCACTGAGAAGAGCCCCCTGCTCTTCACCACTGCAACCTGCTTGTTCACCTGTCTCTCTTACTGGCCCAGACAAGAGCGGTGGTGAGAAGGAGCAGGAGATGCCACTGCATACTTGCTCACAGGTTCTCTACCTCTCAAGCAATCAAGTAGTAGCAATGATGAGAAAGAGGATGAAGAACAATAGCAGCTAGTAACAATAGTGGTAAGAAGGTAGACTCTTTTAGGAAGAGGTCCATTGATGGTCTCTTGCCCAAAGGCCCTCAGAATCCTGGATCTGGCACTGTCTTCAGATAAATGGGTACAGGATTGAAGACTATGTGATACTGAGTGATATACAACACATGTGTATGAAACAATACACAATAGCACTGAGGATGTTAATCTAAACACATTATTAATCACCTTCACAGAACTTTGTAGTTTGCTAAGTGCTTTATGAAATGTCTCATTTATCCTCATTGCCTACAAGCTGGTACAGTTGAGATATCATGTTTTGCCTCATATGAGCTTTCTGGGATTTGGAGCTACTAACTTCGATTGTCACATCATAACCAAGAGAACTCCCCCTGCCATCTCTTTAACAGCATCACAACCACCAAGGAGGATGCAGGGATGATTCCTTGACAGTGTGATGTAATGGATATTGTATTGTAGTGGGACCTGGGAGATTTGGGTTCAAATCCCTACACAGCGGTGGGCGACCTTGGGAAACTCTTTATCTCCCAGCTTACTACATGGGGTGGTCATGAAGATAAAATGGGGGAACCATGTATGCCACCCTGAGCAAGTTGGGGGAAGGACTGTGGAAAATATAAACAACAACAACAACAACAACAACAACAACAATGGACTGAATGAGAAGTGATACAGGAGAAACCATGGGTGTCACTTCGCGCATAGCTGTTAAAGAAACAAAGTGTTCTCTGGGCTGTGGACTAGCAAATCTAAAAATAGATAGGGTTCAATCCCACAACCACAAAAATTGTGGCTTTTAACCACACCATTTTGTGTCATTGTGATCTTAAAGATGCCATGAGATGACACCAACAGCCTTACAAAAAAAGATCCATCAGGAATCATCGGAATGTTCCCCTGAAAAATCACACAGATAATTAGGACTGCTACCTTTAACTGGTTTTATTTAAAACGTTCTGATCAATTAAAAAGGTGCCCCTGATTAAGCATGCAATGTATGTGGGGTTTTTATTCTATTAAAAAAATTGAACCTAAGTACTTATAAAAAGTTGGAGATAGCAGGTACCTTCTGAGAAGAGGAATTCCCCCAGCATTTATACCTGCAATGCTGAGATATACATATGCATCATCTGAATTATATACCCCTTCAACAGTATATTAACATGCAAATTTATGCAGATTCAATCAATTAATTAATTTAAACTCATATGATTGCTTGACTAAAGAGATCAGGCTACAAATACCCCATTCCAACATAGTAGTTTCAAGTATATGTCCTTTGAAAAAAAACTTTTTAAAAAGACACCACTTTTGACGCTCCAGACTTTTGGGGCTGGGTATCTTAAGGAGCATATCAGAACCTGCTGCATAGCCCTGACAATAGAAAGTCCTCCAGAAGCAGGTTTGCTTGGCAGCAACACTGCTACCTTTTAGAAGCCAGGAGAAAACCTTTTTATTCACCCGGGCTTTTTAAACTTGGTGAAATGTCCTTTTTTCCCCTCCAGGTTTATTAATTATTTTTATAGTCACATACAATGTATGTTATAATTTTGATCTGGAATCAAGTTTGATGACGTGAAATCAAAAATGTTTAAAATAAAATACAATTAATTGTATTCAAGGCAAGAAGTGTCTTCACACACACACACACACACACACACCCCAATTCTTCCATCTTTTGAATACCTTCTTTTGTACTGCATCTGTAGCCCATTTCATGACTGTAGTAAAAAGAGAGAGGGAGGAAAAGGGAAAAATGAAGATCTATCCCTTTCATAAAAGCTCGTTTTCATGGAGCTACCCACAACAACACCAAGATCCTTTTTCTGACAGGGAAAGGAATTTTGAAGTTGTGGTGGACAACTTGATGAAAATCGTAATCCAGCATGTAGCAGCTACAAAAAAAAGGCAAATTCTGTGTTAAAGACCTTTAGGAAAATAACAGAAAATTAAACTGTCAATGTCACAATGCCTTATAGTTGGTTCAAACTTGGGGCCTGTCTTGATGAGGGGTTTGCTCCGGGGTGGATCCGCAGTGGTAGCAGGTCATTTATGTGACGCAGCCGCCATCACGGAACCGTCCTGAGACATTCCCCCAAAGCTCCGCTTTAAAAAAGTCAGGCACTTACCCTGATTTTTTTTCTCTTGGAGTGAAGCGAAGCATCTGCAGTCTGTCGCCTTGCTCCGGAGCTGCTTCAGAGGCATGTCTGGGCAGATGGCGAACCCTGATTTGTTGCCATCTGCCCAAACAGGGGGGGAGGGGTGTGTCAGCGAGCTGAATGGCTGCTGGCCCACCTCCATGCTTCTCCAGGATGGGGAGGAGCCCCAAAAAGCTAAAGAATAAAAAGCAAACCTGGGATATGAGGAGGCCTGGGCACCCAGGTGCCCTGGTGCCCGGGCACAGCGCCTCCTCCGAAGAAAATG
This sequence comes from Anniella stebbinsi, assembly GCA_029215795.1. Classification (NCBI taxonomy): domain Eukaryota; kingdom Metazoa; phylum Chordata; class Lepidosauria; order Squamata; family Anniellidae; genus Anniella; species Anniella stebbinsi. The sequence goes on along the minus strand of JARDYH010000002.1, from coordinate 355,647,460 downwards.
GTTAAAAAAACAAAAAACCCTGGGACATGAGGAGGCATGGACGTGCCTCCTACGAAGAAAAAGGTTTTTACAAATCTGGGAGCGAGGAGGCACTGCTTCTTGCATGCAACCCCCCATGCTTGCTCCTTCACGTGGCGATAATGCGAAGGAGCGCAAATGCAGGGGGTTGGGGGCTCATGGCGCCAAAGCGCCATCGTCAAGATTGAGCCCTAGGACTACTTTGTGCACATTACATCAAAAGGATATTGTAGAACTGGAAAGGGGGCAGAAAAGGGCAACCAAATTGATCAAAGGCTGGAGCAACTCCCCCAGGAGGAATTTTTTCAATGTTTGAGGCTGTTTAGTTTAGGAAAAGGTAAGTAAGGGAAGACATGATGGAGTTGTATAAAATCATGGATGGTGCGGATAAAGAGAGGTTGTTCTTCCTCCTTCATAATACTAGAACTGAGGACTACCCAGTGAAGCTAAATGCTGGGTGATGCAAGGAAATACTTGTTCACACAGCACACTGTTAATCTATAGAATTCGCTACCACAAGGCTACCAACCTGGATGGCTTTAAAAGGGATTAGGCAAATTCATGCAGGATAATGCTATCAATGGCTACTAGTCATGATGCCTATATGCTACCTCCAGTATCAAGAGGCAGTATGAATACCAGTTGCTAGGGAACATAAACATGGGGGTGTTATTGCTCTCATGTCCTACTTGTGGGGCTTCCCAGGGGCATCTGGTTGGCTACAGTTATAATGCAATGCTAGAATAGAAACTCCTTTGGTTTGATCCAACATGGTTCTTCTTATGTTATGATGATAAATTTGTACGCATAAATATGATCACAATCTCTCCCATTCTCTCTGCCTTCCAAACCATCCAGTTTATGTATTTATTTTATTATTTAAAGTATTTATAGGCTGCCTTTTAGGGCATAGCCCTTACAAAACAGTGTATAGCATGGAGTTCAGCCCCATCTAGTACCAATTTCTCCCTTCAGCTCAGATTGACTGTCTTTCCAATCCACAGTATGCTTGACTTATCTTGGTTACTTTTCCGCTTGTTCATCCACATCCATCCTAATACCACATTCAGATATCTGTTCAAGAGTTCCACAACCTCCATGGGATTTGTAGATGGAAATGTGAGGTAGAGTATTGATGTCATTACAGCCCAAACTGTGATGGTTCACCCAGTGGATTCATGTAAATGTTAAAGAACATGGGGAACAAGATGGAACCCTAACTTACCCCATAAACTGAAGGCCACAAGATGGAACAGATTTCTCTCAGTACTGCTTTCTAGGACCAACTCTCCAGGAAGTGGAACAGCCATCATAACACCAGGTCTCCTGGCCGGGTGCTTCAGGAGGATGCCATGCTCAATGATATTGAAGGCTGCTGAGAGGTCCTTTGGAACCAACAGGTTCCACACACACTACCCATTCATCCAACAGGGTGACCAAGACTGGACCTGTTCAGAAGACACCTTAAACCTTAAGGTGTCTTCTGAACAGGGCCACTGTTTCCTGAAAACAGGCTGGAATCCTGGTTAGAGTTATCCAAATCCCCATGTTGGTACAATCTCATCCCTTGTAGCTGCCACTGCTTTCAGTGAAAGGGTTACATTCAGTTAGTAGCATCTGTACCTAAATTCCAAGGCATCCGGATGGGATTGGGAAATGAGCCCTGACAATTGCATGCCATCAATCAGCATCTTTTATACTTGGTGACAGTGTTTGAGAAATCCATCTGACTTATTTCAGCTATAAAGAGTTTGCTTCTTAAAAGAAAGAAAGAAAAAGAAAGATCCCTGGGGATGTGAATTGATGTGGAACAACCACAAGAAGGAAATCTTTGAAGCTATATGAAAATGCATTTTTGTGACATGAATATCTCACAATCTGGAGTAAAATTGTGCTGATCACTTCAATCTAGATTTGGTTTCAGAAAAAGGATTGTAGCTGTAACACAGAGATGAAAGTGAAGTATCAAAGTAGTTCCATAGGTACCATGGAGACAAAGAACCTATAAACATTGTGCTGATAATACATTCTTGGTCATCTTATCTGTGTTAGATGCTATCCAGAGCAAGAGACACGTCTTCTTCCCACAAAGGATCCCAACATAAACATGCAAACAAATGAAATCCAAGTACACCGAAAAATGTCAATTTACTTAATAAATGAAGTCGAAGAAGGGATGCATAGCATTTGATTTTGGGTGAAGAATTCAGCACCTTGACAATATCACCTTTCAGATTTGGTTAGGTTTTCTTAAAGAAGATTCTAATTCTTAAGGATGCAACATATCAATTTTAGATATGGAGCAGTATATAAATATTGTAAATGAATAAATAATAAATCAACAGGAAAGTACACGAGTTATGCCAGAGGAAAATTTCAGAAGCCAGAATAGAGACTAAGAATTTTCAGTAGCCAGGGGATGTAGCATCCTGCAGGTAAGAGGCTAGGCTTTAAATAGAGTGCATAGCTCCTTGCCCACTTCTATGACTAATGGAAGCAGGATAGATTATGCAAATTAAGCATATATATATATATATGAAAAACTGCATGGGATTGCATATTGTATGCAGATTGCAGAATCCAGCTGATCTTCATGAAGGATTTTTATTTTAGTGCAGACTGTACGCTGGCCTAGACTCTTAATCATAGAATCATAATTAGAAGGGACCAGTTGGCAATTTAAGCAAGATCATTACACACCAACCCTCTAGAGATTAACATATGTAAATACAAAGGTGCTGCAAGTTGAGATGACACCACATAAGTGAGCAACTCAAAGTGGACACACACAGCTCCAGAGGACTGGGGAGCTAAGCCGTACTCTGTGGCAGAATTTGTGAACAGTGAAACAAATCAATAATTGAAGTTGGATTGGAGTGCTGCAAAATACCATTTTCAGTGCTGCAAAACTGTTATTTCTGCTCACAAGGACTAGCAAGGGAGTTCGTATTTTGTGACAAATGTAAGTGGCATGATGAACAATAATAGAAGCTCTTGTCCTATATGTAAAAAGGAGTGGGTTTGATCCAGAATTATTTACAGTAGACCCACTGACGTCAATGGGATTTAGGTTAGTCAATTGACATCATTGGGTTTACTCCAAGCATGCCTAAGTCTGGATCCAACCCATTGATCCAAATTGATTTGCTCACATGCCAAATAAGAAGGCTTGTGCTTTTCTAGTATCTTTCTTGACGCTATATTGAGGACCTATTGGCCTAGTATATATTTTTAAACAGATATAGGAGTCATTGCAATATCTGCATTTCTGATAGAAGCGTCACTTGTGAAAACTTGTAATCTGGTGATGTTACATCTGTGATGACCAAGTGATCCTGTTGCAAGCAGTACCAAAATGATATTTAAAGAAATTCCTTAATTAATCAGAATCCTGAGATGGCTATTTCTCAGCTTGGTAAAATCACAATGCTTAATGAGTCATCTGGCTACATTAATAACTGAATGACCTTTATTTTGAAGAAAGTGCACTACCAATTCAACAGAAATAAATATTAGCAAAAAGACTCCTTTAATGTGTGTATTTCATAGAACACCAATCATAAGAAAGATCCAGACAAAATTTAACAATGCAACATGATCCTTTAAGAACTTTATTTCCCATTGCAATTTTGAACAATAAAGTTTTCTACATAAGCAACTATGTGAGCTGAAAAAAGGATTGTGTAATTCATTTCCACAAGCTGCGCCAAAAAAAAAAATATGAAGAGGGGAAAAAAATTGGATTCTCTTCTGTTGGCCTCCTGTGTAAAAAAAATTCTCCTTATCATCTCATCTAGTCATATCTTTCTGCAGTTTGAATTACCCTCTTTTCCTCAATCTGGTAAGGCAGTGAAAGGATGTTTGTTCTGCTAATTAACTTTATTACCCTGATAACTCCCTGCAGCCTTTGACGAAAACAATTACCGTTCCTCTTTTTTCCCCCCACTGGCAAAAAAAGAAAAAAAAGAAAAAAAGACTATTAATTAGAAATGAGGCCCCAGTCCCTGCCATGTTAGCCTACCACGTTCTCAGACCCTCAAGCGGGATAGCATTACATTGTCAGTAGTAATTTAGCTCTCATCTGTCTCTGCTAATTATTGTCACATTCATCAAATTCATCAACAAAAGTGCTCTCAGAAGGATTGCATATTTGCAGTTAATACAGCATAAACTGGTATTACCCATCACCACATTTGTGATGATGAGAGGGACACAACTTATTCATCCCTAATTAGAGCAAGCTGGGTAATTAATTATACATTCCGCCTTATTACTTCTGAGTTCCCAGATATTGTTTGTCTAAAAAGGGGGAGAGAAGGAGAGAGGGAGAGAGGGGTGGGGGTGGGGGGAACAGGAGAGGAGCCTGAAAATGCAAAAAAAAAATAGGGGGGGGGGGAGAGGAAAAAAACAGGAAAAAATGTGTGATGTGTTTTGTCACATGTGCTTTGCCATAATTCCCACCTGACAAACTAGCTGATTCAGTAGAAAATTGCAAGTTGTCAGCAGCAGAATAAACTGCCGTAATAGCTGATTAATGATCAGCACCTGTGACAGGTGCTATACGGGACTGTAAACTTGGTTTGATTAACAGTCACTGGACGAATAAATATTAGTGACAGTCACTGGAGAGCAAGTTTGCTTGTTTGCTTTCTGTGTTAACTAACCTCACACATTAAAGTTATTGATATTTTCAGTGCCATTTCTAGTTTCAGGGTATTTTTTTTTCTTTTCTGAAAATCATCTACCAACCTCATTGAAAAGTTCTGTTATAGCTGGGTTGTTTCTGGCCCAAACTAAGTGGCATTTTAACAAGGTGACCAAGGAGGTTCAAAACTGTAAACAGTTGCATTTAGTCCATTTATAATTAATAACAATCTTTTTGTGTAGCATGCATATCTTTGAGTAGAGGAGGGAGAAGTTGGTCTCTGTACTCCTAAAATGCAAATTCTATCACCCCAAAACTCAATTTCTACTCTCAAAAAATGTAAGGTAAGAATATTTACATAAATGTATTTTTTTCCAGTAGAAAAATCTCTGTCTCTGAAGCATTCATGTGACTATTTTTGGCTCAGTTTTGGAATGGAGGCGTCAATCTTTGCTGACATTGCCATGCGGTGTGCCAGTCATGGGTCTCCACCATATCTTTACTTGACCTCTTTTGGAAGATTTGCCATAACAAGATGGATTATAATTTGGAGAGATATTAAAACAATGGACTCTCTATATGCCTGATTTAAAGTTGACCAAAGGCAGCTAATTAAATATCAGTGAAAGACCAAAATCAAAGTTTGTGCTTTGTACATTTAACACCAGAACACCTTTCCCTTGCACCTCCGCCCCCCCCCCCATCTCTCTCTCTGTTTGATGAATAAAAGTTGGAAAGAATGTAATCCTAATGAGGGATGTGTCATCCTTAGGAAGAGTTTCCAAAAAGCTACATGGCCATGATTGCAGTACAAGCATAAACATCAAAACCGATGTGTGTGTGTGGGGGGGGGGGGTGTCAAAAGGTCATATCCTGTTCTTTTGAGAATCCTCCACCCTATAATACACATACAAAACACATATATCTGTTTCCACACTTTGGTGCTTTTTGAGCTTCCAGATCTATAGCTGTGGACCCATGCCATGGATCTATGGCAGTGGAGCACATATCATGGCAATTAGCAGAGAATCTGGAGGCTGCTTAGAATCTTGAGAACTTGCCCCTTCAATACAAAGAGAGAGTGTTTCTAGTCCTCATAGTTTGGAGTAAAGCTTACACATGAATAAATCTAAGGGCTTTGGCACTAAATAAGTCTGGATGAGTCAAATTCCAATAGACAGGGAGTGGTACTTATAAAATCATCTCAGGTCTCAGACCTTTCAGTGGCATCCTCCCCGCTCCTATTTTTCATTATTTTGCCACTACATCCTGCTTACCTCCAATGTTCAAAGCTTCAAATCTCTTCTCCCAATTAATGATGCATTCTGCACCCCAGATAAAATATTCAACAAAGCAAAACTACTTGCCACAATCTAGAGCTTGACATGCATTCCATTCTATACAAGACTGTGCATCAGCATTCATTTCATCAGAGAGGGAAAGTTGTGGGAGTGTTAGTTTTGCCTCCCTCCCAGCCATAAAAATGCTTAAATCAGGGTTATTGTATGGTAATTGGTAGTCTATCTTTCTTCCAGACACAAACATACTTTTTAAAATTTATTTATTTTTACTTATAGTTGATTTTAGTAGGTGGGCATTATGTTATATTATGTTAATGTTATCCTTATTTCCTGGCTGGTTGAAATAGCCATAATAGCCTGATGGACGATCTATTCTGAAAGAACAGACTGAATTTTACTCTGATCATTCTTCTAGACCTCTTGGTATCTTTTGATACCATCAACCATGACATCCATCTGGATAGGCCTGCTTAGATTAAGGTTTGGGGCAATGTGTTTCAGTGGCTCCACTTCTACTTGGATAGCTATTTCCAGAAAGTGTTGCTGAGGGATTATTGCTCAACCCTGTGGCATTTATACTACATGGTCCCACAGGATTCCATCATTTCCAACATCTGCATGAAACTGCTGAGTGAAACTGTCTGGAGATCTGGAGTAAAGTGCTATTAGTATGCTGATGGCCCCAGCTCTTCTTTCTCATCTTAGCTGAGACACTAAATGCACTGGGATGGTGTCTGGCCTCAGTAATGGACTAGATGAGGATCAATAAACTAGAAATGCTTGAGGATTTTGATTGGTCCACATTTTTAAGTGAACCAGCCTGATTTGCACTTCCAAGAGTAATATGTGGATCAGTACACGGATATCTTCCGGCAGGCCTACCCAGATGAATTTTAAAGTGTTTTATTGGTGTTTTATTGGTATTTTAACGATGTATTGGTTTTAGGTGTTTTAATCAGTTTTGTATTTTGTGTTTGGTGCTGTTCCCCGCCTCGATCCGTTAGGAGAGGCGAGTAATAAATAAATAAATAAATATATTATTATTATATTATTATAATCTTTCAGTATTCACACTTCTCCAGATTTTGCAATACAGTTATCGGCTCAAAAAGTGGACCAAAATGTATATAGAAATGCACATTTTTGGTTAAAATACAGACAAAAAAATATTTGTCAATCCCTACAATAAACTGAAGTTAGTTCCTGAGAAGATAGAGAGACTCTTGGTGGATGATTCTTTTGTCCGTAAAAATGATGTTCAACCTGTTCTGGATGGAGCTGCATTCCCTTAAAAACCAGGTTTGCAGTCTGCAGCTGCTGATAAATCCAGCTTTGCCACTGGAAGTCCAAGTGATATGCAGCATCTTTCACCAGCTAACGCTGGTGCACCAACTGTGAACCTTCTTGGGCAGAGATAGTCTGGCTGTAGTTATCCATGCTCTGGTGACCTCTAGACTAGACCACTACTTGACAGGATTTGCACAATCAGTAGGGAAAACAACGCAGTATGGGTTGTTTGTCCCTCCATTGCGCGTGCCCGGCATTCCCCTAACAATCTGTGCCATGTCGTGTGTTGCTGTGGTCTGAACCTGGTGCATGGCTGGAGTTGCTTCTAACTCACCCTACATCCATAGCTTGTAGTAGAGGTTGTGGGGTGGGTTAGAAGCCATCCCTGCTGTTCCCCATACCAGGTTCAGATAACACGGCAACCCACAATGCTGCACAGGTAATTAGGGAAAATGCCGGTCATGTGAACAGCATGTTCAGGGGTAGGTTGTTTCCGCTCAGATCATCCCCCTCTGATCATTCCCCCTGTGATCCCCCTACCCCACACTAGGTAACAACCCCAGTATGGGTTGTTTCCCCCTCTGATCATTTGAACACAGCCATTGTGTTGTAGTCAGGTTACTTTGGAATACTTCTCAGAAACTCCAGCAAGTTCTGAAAACTGCTTCAAAGCTGATAACTGGGACAGGATATAGTAACCAAATTTCACCAGTTCTCCAATTATTATACTAGCTGACGGTCCATTTCTAAACTCATTCAAAGCGCTGGTGCTAATCGTAGAGTATTATATAGCTTTGGACCTGCTTTTCCCAAGAGAGGCTTGTCTAAATCCCCTCAACTTCTGAAGTCAGGCAAGTAGTGTCTTGAGGGAGCACCTTTTCAGTTGTGGCTCCTTATATGTGGAATGCTCTTCCAAGGAGGCTTACCTGGCACAAATCATATTTTTTTCAGCACTAGGTTTTTTGTTTTGTTTTTTGTTTTTTGCATTGCCAGGCCTTCCAAAATGTCATTTAGGTTTACTCTGGTTTATTGTCTGCTGGTTTTAATGCTCGATTTTTTAATGCTCTGCTATCTTATTGTATATTCAGTTAAGTTAAGATTTATCACTGATAACCTTAGGTCATCACAATTTAAAGCAGGGAAAATGAACACTATATAACAAATAAAATAAAAATGGGACAAAATGAAACAAAAATTAACCAATAAGAAACCAACTTAGTGAAAATCAGACCATATAACAACATAACTTATTGTTATTTATATTTCTGTCTAGGGATGTAGGAATCAGGCTATATCTGGCTTGTGTCAGTTTCACAAGTATTCAGTCATAAGTCTGTTCCATCCAATTTCTGCATCATTCTGTGAATTCTTTTTGAACGCATAAACATTCACATCCATTTCATACAGTTTTCCTTAACATAAACATTTTGTATGCATCTTTCTCTATTATACACATTTTTATACGCAACTTTCCCTAAAGTACACATTTTTGTATTCAACTTTTTGAATACAAAATATTTTTGAGTCAAGAACTGCATCCCAAAAGTCGGAGAAGTGCTGAATCCAAAGAATAATTGTGTTCCAATCCGCATATTAGTCCAGGCAGTACAAATTCGTTTGGTTCACTTAAAATGCAGACCAAACAAAATTCTCCAGTATCCTTATTTTTACCTCTATTTTAGATGTTGCTTAATGATCTTGTAAGCCATCTTCACCATGTCGAAATAAAGTGGCATATAAATACCTGAATGAATAAACAAATGAATGAATTTCTGGCTAAGGGTCCCTATTTGGGGGGGGGGGAATCAAGTAAACAAATGGCATATGACTGTATTAATGACCTTGCTTTTCAGGTCACGTATTAAAATGTTTTCTGATAATCTTGGAGTATACTTTTTTCTTTGAAAATTGTATTTTTAACATAAATATTTGTAATTAGGCTTCAGTAAGGTGATAACCAAGCTAAATGATGACCATGCAGCACAGAAGTTGTTGGACAACACCTTTTCAGACTAAAAATAAGGTTCTGCATAGTTGAATTTAACCCAATACAGAAAATTCCCTGCATGGAAAAACAGGCTAGAACTGTCTCCCTGACATGCTACTTTTCTATGTGCAGGGAATTTTAATGTAGACGAGTACTGAAGCATGCAACCCACTACTTACAGTGAAACGGTGCCGTGTAACAAGGAGAGCAACACAAGACTTTGCTCTTTGTGTACCTTGGGTCAAAGTACTACTAACACCAATGACACTTCGTTGTTGTTGTTGCAGCTGCTGCTGCTGTTAACCACCACACATTTTCTAAGCATTGTACGGTTAAAATATAAGAGAGTCACTGCCCACAGATTGGAGTAGAACCTACTGCTAAACAGAGTAGACGGAAGTGACCAATGTTTTGGTTCTTATTCTGGCTTACTCTGAGACTCAGTATAAGGCTGCTACTTTTATCAACTGTGTCACCTATCTTAGTCAATAGATCTAAGAAAGAAGCAGTATCCATTCAAAATATGTTACTGGAATATGTTATTTGCCCAACTATGCATTACAGAGATAAGCATACTGGAAATATAGAGAAAGATAATATATCATTAAGGAAGAAGCAAATGCATATTACATCTCCCTGCATTGCCTGGAATGTAGGCATGGTTTCTTCAGAGGTAAAAGGACAAGTCTTCTGTGTGAGGGAACAATGGGGTTTCTAGCATCAGAAAAGCACTCTATGGTGATTGTTTCATATGTTAAAATCATCACTTGAAGTTACAATCACCAAGACAGAAACATGAATGTGTGAGTTCATTCTTGGACATACTTCGTTGAACCTTTCAGGAATGGGAGTTCCATAGCTGTATAGCAGCTATCTGGAATGCAGCAGCAACTTGGAATGTCTCTCTATATGCCCTTTGTTGCTGAACGTTGTGAATTTATTTATTTATTACATTTTTACATTATAAAATAGCTGAGGATCTCTAGGCAGTTCACAAAATAAGACTTCAAACCATACAATATAAAAACACAATAAACATAATCAACATTGCTACAGCCCAGCAGGAGCTGGAAGAATGAGCAGCCTGCATTTCACTATTCAGGTCTGAGTGACAAAAGCCCTACCCTCCAGGGACATTATAACATCTGGCCCTGGAGTTTTTTAAGGGATGGGTAGGCTATTTCTCCTAGGGTTGACACAGCACAGAAATGTAGTAAATAAATGAATAAATAAATAAATAAATAAATAAATAAAAACAAGCCATTTAGGCCTCTGAAGATTAATTTATAACCAGCACTTTGAATTGGGCCCAGAAACAGACTGGAAGCCAGTGAAGAACACCACCTGTGTAGTAGTGAAGCAGATGAACCACCCACTAACAGTGCCTCCAACTTGTCTGGTTTGAATCTAGGGTGGCTATTAACATGTCACCCAAAAGAAAAAGAAAAAGAAAAAAGAGGAAATGCATGGAAGGACACCAATTTGCCTCACCTGGATTTCATAGAAAGGAAAGGCACAGCTGGGTATCATCTGCATGTTGATGACATCTCAATCCACAGTTCCAGATAACCTCTCCCAGACCTCCTTTTCATGGTGCCTCTTCCATTGCGCAGCAGCAGCGGCAGGCATCGCGCATTGACGCTCCTTCCACCCATCTACAGCGGAAGGAGCACCACGGCGGGTTTTCCTGCCGCCGGCGCTGCCATGCCCGCGCCTACCCAGCAGCAGCTGGAGGGGCAGCTGGGAGCATCGCCCCCCCTACTCCAAAGTAAGTGTTTATTTATTTATTTATTTAAAATGGTGGGGAGGACTGCGGAGACGGTGCAGCGAGCTTATGGCTCACTGGTCCATCCCCTTCCCTGCCCAGCCTGCTCCAAGCTAAAAAAAGTCAGGGTAAATGCCCTACTTTTTTAGAGCGGAGCTTTGGGGCTTTTCCCTGCAGTAGCTTCGGAGTAATCCACCTGCCGCCACTCCGAAGCTACTGTGGGGAAAAGCGACCATCTAGAGGTACCCCCAGTGATTTCATGTAGACATTGATGAGCATTTGGGGTAAAATAGAGCCATGTTGGACTTCATAGCATAACTGTCAAGGAGCAGAACAATAATCCCCTAGCACTACCTTCTGGAACCAGCCATCAAGCAAGAGCAGAACCACCACAATGAAACACCTCTAACACCCAACACTCATAGCCTATCCAGAATGGTATTGAAAGCTGATGAGAAGTCCAAGTGAATCAACAGGAATTTATGGTTTTGCTTAGCAAGCATTTTTGGTGGAGCTTAGAAGTCATGATGGAACAAACAGAAGTCATCCATGTTCATGGAATCGATGATTCAAGACATTACCTTCTTTGAATTTTAGGAATATTGATAATTAAACTGGTCCACAATGCACTTGCCATGAGATCATAGTGAAAAGAATACAGAAAATATTGAATAAAAGGGAAGATATAAATATTCTCCGAATGGTGTGTGATCCACAAGGAGATAAAGATCCCATGCATTATAGCTCCTGCATAGAGTAGCTACTAAACAGATGCCTTTCAGCCTTTCTTGTAATGGTTATAATATAAGAATTGGCTCTAAATATTCAAACTAGTATCTTGACAGACAAATCTTGCAGTATCACAAACTATGCCTACCTAGCACCTAGTAATGTTTCCCTTTACCCTTCAGCTCATACATTCATTCTTCTGGTGGGAAGGGCACAATATAACAGTGGAGTCCAGAAGGTGAAAATCTTTAATTTTGAAGCTCTTCAAGAGGCTATCTATAGGGCAACTCTAATGAAAGATGGTGGTCTGTAAATAACAAGCAAACCAAAACAGTGACCCATAATACAATAAAGATTATGAGTCCTTTGTCTTGACTATAAACACACATACTACACTGACCTCTGGCCTTGCCCATATTTGAATTCAGGGTGTCAAGAATTCAGAGGATATGCTCATGCACCTCACATGGATAACTGCCTGTTCAATTGTTGAACTTTCATTTTCAATATATTTTTTGCTGTTTGCAATTATTTATGCAGGTTCTAATTTTTAAGCAGACATTGCAAGTACATTCTTGTAATATGGCAGTTTGTTTCCACTGTACACACTGTAAGAATTAATGCTTTTCAGGTTCAGCCCTTTAACGAAAAGTGGCATTCAAACAAACAGCCTTTTGAAATATGAAATATGTTCTAGAATTGTTCATTAAGCTCCTTCCTCAAAAGACAGCAATATGTTTCATTAGAAATTTAGAACTTATGATGTAGAAAACATGAATACAGCTTCTATATAATTTTCTCTATATCCTTCTGTGGAAGAAATGAAGACAAAGGAGGCATTTACATACAAAGAACAACTAGAGTATTCAGTCTATCGAGCAGTATTTCTGATGACTCAAAATAGCTGTCGAGGTGGTGTTTCATAGCACAATTTTTGATATAATCCCTACATCAACTAGCTGGAAACAAGAGTTGAAATAATATTGTTGAAGGCATTCCTATCATCATCATCATCATCATCATCATCATCATCATCATTTTGGCATTCCATGTTGATAACAAATTGTAAGTATTCTAGGCATATTTCAAGGTTCTCGTCAACTTACGAAATCTAAAATCCCTTGACCCCACATTTCTAGACTTAAGGTCCTCTCTTGTGATCTATTTTTTAGCATCAGCCATCCTGAGATAAAACAGTCTTGCTAACTGAATTCTCAGTAAACACGCCACATATAGGAAATGTTTGAGGGGCACAAAACATGTTCACCCCAGATCCTTGGTTTACCAGAGCAGAGAGCAAACTTAACCACCACCCAATGATGGTTCTGAATATATCCCCTTTATTTTCCCCCATGTAGCCTCCAGCAATAGAGACCCTACTGAGGTTACAATGCATGTCTGTTTGCAATGGAAACATGCATTCTTACTCCTCTCCATTTAGACAGTAATCATATTAATGGACATTTTGCTGTCTTATATGTAAAATCCAGACCCCTGACTTCTATGATTCACTCTGGTGCAGTGTAATCTTTTCCCCATTGATGGGAACATGCACATGGAATCTGCCTCTATGTCAGATGATTTTCAGGGATCCCTCCTTCACCCTCAGCACCCCACCCCACAGCCTACCATAATCAGCAGAGTTCTTAACATTCTGTGTAGCATTTGGGGGGGGGGGGACTGGAGGGGCTGCTGTGGGAATGAGGCAGTGGGGAAGTCCTCTTCTTCCAGTCTTGTTGCACACATCATAACTAATTCATGCAAAGGGTGATAGTCAAGGTAGAATAAGCAGGTAGTATTAATTTTCCAGGACTAGTGGAAATACCACCTGTACTTGTTACCTATAAGCCTGGAAAATGGACAACAGTATAATTATCTTGGATGGTGACTTGTTATTATCTGAACTTTTTTAAAAAAAAAACAACTCCTCAAAATATTTGGGGGGGGAGTATCCTGGAATGTGTGTGTGCAACGAGGTTTGACTATCTTCACTGTGGAGCATGCATCCCCCAAACCTAATTTCCCCCATCCTAGCTCTCCCATCAGGATGGAAAGTTCAAAATATAATTTCTGCTTCACCTGCTTAGGTTCAAGGCTACATGAACATCTTCCTGAGTCATAGCTCACCAGTTTCACACAACAGCATTATCAAGGTCAATCACAAGCTGAATATGAGACAGCAGTGTGATGTGGCTGCAAAACAGGCAACTGCAATTTCAAGGGGGTGTTTTTATGGCACTGAGTTGATGCTACCTCCCTCCCTCAGAAACCCCGCAGTTTTCCTCTCCCACAGGGAGAGGGAGCATAGGGTTTCTGGCAGCCATCCAGGTGCCGGAGCTGCCCTCGCCCTCTTCCTGGTGGGAGGTGGCCAATCGTGGACCGCCCCTGGATTGGCCCCGTACTGACCTTGCTCCCATTGAAAAGTTGGGGTAAGTCCCCAACTTTTTCAATGCACAGCTTTGAGGGAAAGCCCCACAGCGGCTGCAAAGCTGTGGCTGCATCAAATAAGTGATGCAGCACAGATCTGCAGCCACCGCTGGGCTTTCCCTGCATATAGACAGCCCCCAGGTTGCATCAGGAGAATTACAGTTTCAAAATCACAGGAAGTTCCACTCTACTCTGTGCTGATCAGACTTCACCTCAAATACTGTGTCCAGCTCTGGACACCACACTTTAAGAAGGATACAGATAAATTGGAACAAGTCCAGCGGTCAACAAAGATGATCAGGGGACTAGAAATTAAGTCCTCTGAAGAAAGTTTGAAGGAACTGGGTATGTTTAGCTTTGAGCGGATAAGACTGAGGGGGCGAAATGATAGCACTTTTCAAGTATCCAGAGGGTTGTCAAACAGAAGAACGCCATAACCTCTTCTTTATCATCCCCAATTGTAAGACACCAAATAATGACCTTTAGTTACAGGAAGGCAGATTTCAACTGAACTTCAGGAAAAACTTCCTAATGGTCAGAGGAGTCAGACAATGGAACCAACTGCCTAGCGAGGTGGTGGGCTCTCCATCACTGCGGGAATTCAAGCAGGGACTGTGAACCATCTGTCAGGGGAGCTTAAACTGGATTCCTGCACTGAGCAGGGGGTCGGACTCAATGGACTAAATGGCCCCTTCCAACTCTATGATTCTATTATTCTAAGTGGGTGTGTAATTCCTCTATCATTTATTCACACACACCCCCTTTGATTGGGACTCGGTGGCACTGTGCTTCAGTGGTTCCGGTCCTACCTCTCGTGCAGGTTCCAGATGGTGATGCTTGGAGATAGTTGCTCCTCAAAGAAGGAGCTGCTATGTGGTGTACCACAAGGCGCCATCCTATCCCCAATGCTGTTTAACATCTACATGAAGCCGCTGGGAAAGATAATCCGGCGGCATGAGGCGGGGTGCTATCAGTATGCTGATGACACCCAAATATATTTCTCTATGCCTTCGACAATAGCATCAGCTAAGGATAGTGTGTCTCCTCTGAATGAATGCTTGGAGGCGGTAATGGGCTGGATGAGGAAAAACAAACTGAAGCTGAATCCAGACAAGACGGAGGTGCTTGCTGTCAAGGGCCACAACCTGTGGTTGGAGGTGTGTCAACCAGTTCTGGATGGGGTTACACTCCCCCTGAAAGGCTGTGTTCGCAGCTTGGGGGTGCTCCTGGATCCATCGCTCCAAATGACAGCCCAGATAGATGCGACGACCAGGAGTGCCTACTATCAGCTTCGGCTGATACGCCAGCTGCGCCCCTTCCTAGAGTTGGAAGACCTAAAGATGGTAGTGCACGCGCTGGTAACTTTGAGGCTTGACTTCTGCAATGCGCTGTACATAGGGCTACCTCTATGCCTAGTCCGGAAACTTCAACTAGTTCAAAATATGGCAGCCAGGTTGGTCACTGGTACACCTAGGGGTGACCATATTACACCAGCTTTAAAATCTCTCCACTGGCTGCCAATTAGTTTCCGGGCGAAGTACAAAGTGTCGGTCATTACCTTTAAAGCCCTACATGGTTTGGGTCCAGGTTACCTGCGGGATTGCCTTCTCCCGTACAATCCGCCCCACACGCTCAGGTCCTCTGGGAAGAATTTACTTCAGTCAACAAAAACTAGACTGACAACCGTGACCCAGAGGACCTTTTCTTCTGCCGCTCCCAGATTGTGGAATGACTAGGCTGACCAGATAAAATCCAGGTCAGGGCTCATATAACTTTAACAGTTGTAGAGAAAAGAGAATTTCAGCCAGTGTCATTTGTATGCAATTAGTTCCTGGTGAAATTCCCTCTTCATCACAACAGTTAAAGTTGTAGGGGCCCTGCCTTCTTTAGTATCTGGTCACTCTAGTATAGTGCCTGCACCTTTAACTGTTGAGATGAAGAGGGATATCACCAGGAACTAATTGCATACAAATGACACTGGCTGAAATTCCCTTTTCTCTACAGCTGTTAAAGTTATATGAGCCCTGACCTGGATTTTATCTGGTCACCCTAGGAATGACCTGCCGGGAGAGATCCGCCAACTCACCAGTCTCCAAGAATTTAAAACAGCTATAAAGACTGATCTCTTCCGGCAGGCCTACCCAGATGAATTTTAAGTGTTTTTATTGATGTTTCATTGGTATTTTAATGATGTATTGGTTTTATGTGCTTTTAATCACTTTTGTGTATTTTATGTTGATGTTGTTCCCCGTCTCGATCCGGAGGGAGAGGCGGGTGATAAATAAATATTATTATTATTATTAATAATTATTATATTTGCAGGCCCCCAAACTGTATTTCTTATTACTCATTTTCAAATGTTAAATAAGCAAGACAAAATTCTCAATGAATACAGTTACTTTCTCATTCTGCCCAAAGAGTAGTTGAGATGTCTAGAGAGGTTTACTCTGACACAAGTGTGTGTGTGTGTGTGTGTGTGTAGAGCAAGAGAGAGAGAATTGTGACTAATCTTCAATGTAATGATCCGGAACCTTAGACATTAAAGTCATGATTGAAAGCTTTATGCAAAATACATGTAAATATGCCATGTTGTGGAACGGATGCATAACCATCTGAAAAGGCAGCAATGCTGGTAGCCAAGAGTTTAGGAAAGAGGCCAATCTCACATCCAGATGCCCTTGATAGAGACACACTGTGAAGCATCTAGGTTTCCAGCTGCTAAGCTCCCTATGACTGTCCTTTTTGTTTGCTTGTTTATTTGTTTGTTTGGTAGGGCTGTCTCTAGCAGATTAAGACCACTAAGGAGGCCAGTGCTAGCAGTTAATTGGAAGGAGGGAAATGCAACAATGGCATTGAATGTGGACAGTGAGATTCTTTAACGTTGCAAAGAGACTTATATTTCAAGCTCAGAAGGATAAACACCCACCACTTATCATTTAAGGGTTTGGAGATCTTACTGCTCTTGCTACATTTGAACGTATCTCCTACAGCCATCAATCTTGTTATGGATGCTTATAGAGAGCCTATCTACACTACTGCTTTAAAACGGTTTATAACAGTTTTAAACCGGTTAATAACCGCTTTAAAACTGTTATAAACCGTTTTGAAGCAGTAGTGTAGATAGGCGGACTGCTTATATTAATGTATCTATTAGAAATGGAAGTCTCAATTTTTTCTTTCCCCCTCTTTTTTCTTTTCTTCTCTTAAGGGTGATGTACATGGTTATTATGCATGGATATGTTTTAGGATATATTCTTCTTCCTCTCCTCCTCCTCCTTATTCTTCATGGCTTCCTCCCACTCACCACCCACTTTTTGTTTGTTTGCTACTGTTATATTTGCAATTTAAAAAAAAGGGATCGAAAACCAAATGTTATCTAAGTGCTTGTAACTCACTTTAAAATTCAGTGGAAGCCTTTATTCATTGCTGGATTTTGCAAGTTGTTAATCATTGGGCTTGACAATGATAATGTGCATATTGCAATAATGGCCCTTTCCACATCAGGCAAAATGCCTGGGATGGCCCCTGGCTGCTCCCTGTGAATCCACATGACGCACAGGGAGTCCCAGGGGTGGGGTGGGGGCCAGGCACGGGATTTTCCAGGGTTAAAGGAAACCACAAAAATCCCGAATCTTCCATGGTCCCGGGAAGTTCCTGGGAACGGGGAAGATGTGCCCGCCCGCCCCAGTGCTGCTGCACTTACTTGGGAGTAAGTGCAGCAGCACCAATGGCCATAGAGCCGCCATCAGGAGAGAGGGGGACAGCAAATTTGCCATCCCCATGATGGGGGGAAGGCCCCCCGATGCAGCATGTTTTTTTCCCTTTAAACCTTTGCGGAGGAGCGCTCATGTGTTCTCTGTCGAAGGGGGGGGGGGAATGGCGGCTGTGACTTGCAACAGCCCAGGAAAAGCCCGGGCCATCGCATTTCTTATGTGCATTGGGCACGCCAATCCCGAAAGTAGCTACTTCTGGGATCCCTCGCCCTGAGCCCTCTACACCGCTATAGTGTAGAAAGAGCTAATGCCATGCCTTTGTCAGTTCCTTTTATATGGTTTTAGTGTGCAAAATCATGCAAAGGAAACTATCAAAAGCACAACATTTTTTGTACATGGCAATCTGATGGAATGGTAGCACAAGAAGACCTATTGTAGCCATCATGGAAATTTTGGCTGAAACGCAGCTTAGAATTTTTTTAAAAAAATAACTGAAAACAATAGAACGATGTCATGACTTTCATTATTTGTATTCGTTTGGAATGCATGCCCCAGTGTGTTACAAGTACCAAGACTTTTGTTCCAGGACATTCTGGCTGGATCCAGCCACTCAGTTCTTGGAAACTATTCTTGCTTTATGTGACAAAGAAAACTTTATTAAAGGAACACCTGATGACATAAAATTTAGATGAAACCAAACTAAGCTAAGGAAGTGGGTAAAGATAAAAAAAACAGG
The DNA here is from genome assembly GCA_029215795.1 of Anniella stebbinsi. Classification (NCBI taxonomy): domain Eukaryota; kingdom Metazoa; phylum Chordata; class Lepidosauria; order Squamata; family Anniellidae; genus Anniella; species Anniella stebbinsi. The sequence goes on along the minus strand of JARDYH010000002.1, from coordinate 355,628,852 downwards.
AAGGAGGCAAAGCAACCATGCTCACGCCATAAGATTGGCCCTGCTATCTGGCCTGTCACTAATGAAGGTTAAATTGATAGGTTCTAGTGACAGGGTATTTTCAATGTGGCCCCACAGTCATGGAATTCCCTTCTCTAGGAACTCCATCAAGCCCCCCATTGCCAGTCTTTAGAAGTAATGTTGTTGTTTTTTAAAAAAAATTGCAAGGCCTTTTTGGATTGATTCTATGTTCAGCGTATATATATAAACAGATGTGTTTTTCTATTTGTGTATGTATTATGATTTGTGTAATATTATTGTTTTGTGATACTGCTGTGAACTGTCTTGGAAGAACATTTTTTCTTAAAGGTGGAATATAATGACAACAACATTGTGAACCTGCCTGTTGGCATTTCTGGTATTTGTAAGTGAGGAGGCTGGACCTAGAGAAGTCTCTCTCCTGACTGGTTGGTTATTATTATAATTTATTAAATTCCTATACTGCCCCTTAGCCGAAGGTCTTTGGATGGTTTACTAAAGATGAAAACATTAAAAACAAAATACAAAATTTTAAAACATAAAAAAACACACAGCAGACAGTATACACAAAGACAACATAAATCTAAAAACAGCTTTGAGCAATCAGCCAAACCTAAAAAACAGATCCAGGATCAATTAAAACTCATCACATGATGCCAAATGCCTGGGAAAAGAGAAAAGTCTTGACCTGGTGCCAAAAAGATAGCAGTGTTGGTTCCAAGCGGGCCTCACTGAGGAGAGGGTTTCACAATTGGGAGGCCAACACCAAGAAGGCCTCTCCCTTGTTGCCGTCTTCTGAGCCTCCCTTGGAGTAGCACCCAGAGGAGGACCTTAGATGTTGAGTGTAGTGTATGGGTAGGTTCGTGTTGGGAGAGGCGTTCCATGACGTATTGCGGTCCTGAGCCATGTAAGGCTTTATAGGTTAAAGCCAGCACCTTGAATCAGACTCGAAAAATGCAGGTTGCTTACCTGTAACTGTAGTTCTTCGAGTGGGCATCTGTGCATTCACACATTATGGGCTTGTGCACCGGCGCCGAGCCTCATTCGGGAAACTTCTATAGCCTAGACTTCTGGCAGGAACCCCTCCCCCCTACCGTCCTATCGCGCATGCTCGGATTCCCGCCTACCTCAGTTCTATGAGACCGAATTGCCTCGCGAACGAGATAGATGTAACAAATATTTCCAAAAAAACATTGTGCATGCACAATAGACACTCTCTTTGACCAGGCAATTGACAGCGAGGCCAAGAGGGGACGGTGGGTGGGTTGTGTGAATGCACAGATGACTACTCGAAGAACTACAGTTACAGGTAAGCAACCTGCATTTCTTCTTCGTGGTCTCTGTGCATCACACATTATGGGCGAATAACCAGCAAAAAAACTTACCGGAGGAGGGTAGGCTCACTGGAACATCATTGAAGGATCGAAGAGAGCACAGCACGACCAAAGGTAGAATCTTTTCTGGCTCTAACGTCCAACTTATAATGGATAACAAAAGTGGAGGCATTAGACCAAGTAGCAGCTCTGCACAAGTCCGGAATAGACACTCCACAATCTAGCGCAGTGGAGGTGGACAGCGCCTGAGTAGAATGTGCCTTCAAAGAGTCTGGTGGCTCCTTCCCTGCTAGCTGGTAAGCTAACAAGATAGTCTGTACAATCCAGCTAGCGAATCTTTGAGCTGAAACAGGTTGACCTTTTCTCTTTCCTCCATAACATACAAATAAATGGTTAGATTTACGAAATCTGGCCGATCTAGATTTGTAGAATGCTAGAACATGTCTTACATCCAAGGAATGGAGCTTGGAGCTCAACTGATCTGAGGACGCCTGAAAAAAAGTAGGCAACACAATGTCCTGATTAACATGAAAGTTGGACACAACTTTTGGGAGAAAAGACGGACCAGGCCTTAGAACTACCTTATCGCGAAAAAATTGAGTATAAGGGGGGTCAATGAGAAGAGCACAAAGTTCAGAGCCTCTTCTTGCAGAAGTAATGGCAACTAAAAACGCAACTTTAAAGGTCAACAGTCTAATGTCAATTGTGGCCAATGGTTCAAATGGCTTTGCAGTCAATGCTGCTAGGACAACAGAAAGGCTCCATTGAGGAACAACACGACAAAACGGAGGATGAATATTGCGTAGACCCTTGAGAAAACATTTGGATAATGGGTGAGTAAAAATAGAAAACTTGTAGACCAAATCATGGTTAACAGAGATGGCCGCTAAATAACCTTTAATAGACGTTGTTTTCAGGCCGGCCTCATAGAGAGAGTGCAGAAAAAGTAGATCATCCCAAATGAGGCAAGACCTAGGGTCAAGTCCCTTAGCGGCAGCAAACTGAACAAACTTGTTCCATTTTCTCTCATAAGAAGCTCTTGTCGAGGGCTTTCTTGCCTTCTGCAAAATAGCTTTTACCGCAAGAGGTAGATCTAAATCCTGCCATCTGGCCGGATTCGCCATGCAGTTAGCCGTAACTGTCGGAGGTCTGGGTGAAGAACCAGGCCGTGGTTCTTGGAGATCAGATCCGGTTGAAGTGGAAGGTGCCACATCTCTCCCTTGGCCAGATTGAGGAGAGGGGTGAACCATGCTTGCCGTGGCCACCACGGAGCTATTAGAATGGCATTCTTCTGGTTCCGAGACAGCTTCATCACCACTTTTGCCACCAACGGAAACGGAGGGAAGGCGTAAGCCAGGCCCATCCCCCAAGTCAAACTGAATGCATCTCCTAGAGATGACTGGCCTATTCCAGCTCTGGAGCAGAAAACGCCGCAGACAGCATTGTCTGGGGTGGCAAATAGATCTATCCCCATCGAGCGAACAGGAGGTGCAACACCGCCGGAGATAGCTCCCACTCGTGGGTGTCCTGAAAATGATGACTGAGAGCATCTGCCTGAATATTGTCTGTCTCTGCAATGTGGATGGCAGAGAGACGGATCTTGTGTTTGATAGGCCAGTAGAGGATGTCCAAGGTCAGTTGAAGAAGAGGAGGGGATCGGGTTCCTCCCTCCTTGTTGAGGTACCAGACGACCGTGGTGTTGTCTGACACAATTCGAACATGTCGGCCCCTGAGATGCGCCTTGAACACACACAGAGCTTTCCTTACTGCCAGGAGCTCTAATTTGTTGATATGGACAACCACTTTCGATGGACGACCACTTTCCCTGAATCACTAGGTGATCGCAGTGTGCCCCCCATCCCAACAGCGACGTGTCTGTGGTGAGCATGCATGTAGGACCTGGGTCCACAAAGGGCAGCCCGCCCACCAGGTTGTGTAAGACTGTCCACCATCTGAGAGTCGAGCGCAGGTCTGGGGGTATGGCGAGCTTGACCTTGTTTGGATTCATGGACGGGTCGTAGTTGATCAGCAGGAACTGTTGTAATGGTCTCATGCGCATCCTTGCCCATCTGACCACATACACTGAAGATGCCATGAGGCCCAACAGTCTTTGTAGGGTGAAGGCACTGCCTTGTCTTGAGTCTAGGGTACGCAGAGCAAGCTGTTGAATAGTAAATGCTCGTTCCTCTGGAAGAAATGCTTTCCCTAATGAGGAGTTTAGGAGAACTCCAATGAACTGGATGGTCTGGGTAGGTATAAACACTGACTTTTCTATGTTTATCAACAAGCCCAGTTTCTGCAGAAGATTCTTTGTCACTGCCACATCTCTTTCTGCCTGAAGTTGAGAAGGGGACACTATCAGCCAGTCGTCCAAGTACGGATAGAGTTCTATACCGCCAGTTCTTAGAAAGGCGCAAACTGCTCCCATGCATTTTGTAAAAACTCTTGGGGCTGTCTTGAGTCCAAAAGGAAGGACTGAAAATTGATAGGCGTTCGAGCCTATCATGAACCTGAGAAACTTTTGATGCGAATGGTGGATGGCGATATGAAAATATGCATCTTTCAGATCTATGAGGGTGAACCAACGATTTCTCTTTAGCAGCGGAAGAATGATTGCTAACGTAATCATACGAAATTTTTTGGTTGGAATGAATTTGTTGAGGTTTCTCAGATCCATGATGGGGCAGAGACCACCGTCCTGCTTGGGGACTATAAAGTAATGGGAGTAGAAACCTGTTGGTAGGTCTGAGTGGTGGACAGGAGTAATGGCTCCTTTTTGAAGTAGGTTGGCTACCTCTTGAAGTAACACCTCTGATGGTGGAGTCACTTTGACCTGGCAGGTGGGTGGATGAGAATTGAATTCTATTTGATATCCATTTTTTACAATATTTAAGACACATTTGTCCGATGTGATCTCCCTCCAAGAATTGTGAAAAATTTTCAGCCGGTTTCCAAATTTGAGATGCAGAGGAAGAGCGACAGGGATGAAGTCAAAGCCGCTGCTTCTGAGAGGTGTCAGGCCTGCTGCGTTGCTGACGGAAGCGGCTCTGTTGAAATTGCTTTTTGTGTTGAAAAGAGGACTGAGGTGCAGGTGGTTGATAACGCTGCTGTCGACTAAGGAATTGTCATGGGGGTATGGTTGTTGTCGTACCCACCTACGTGGACGGTATGGCTGTGATGCTGTGGTTGGGTAAAAACCCATCTTTTTCGCTGTTGTCTTTGCCTTCTGAATAGTATCCATCGTAGTGTCCATTGTGGAGTGAAACAAGCCTTCACCATCAAACGGGAGGTCCTCTATCCTGGCTTTGGACTCCTGTGGTAGATTAGAAGAGCGGAGCCACGCATGCCTTCTAAGAGCGACTGCTCCAATCATGGCTTTGGAAACGCAGTCCATCTGGTGTCTGGAAGTCGTTAGTTCCTGTTTGGCCAAACGGATGGCCTCTGTTTGGAAAACTTGCGCCAAGTCCCTTTTTTCGTCTGGTAGGTACGTAATGAGAGAGGACATTTTGTCCCATAGGAACAGCTGGTATCTGGCCATTATAGCCTGGTAGTTTGCTACTTTCATCGACAGCGCAGTGGAAGAATAGATTCTTCGCCCAAACATATCCAGCTTCCTGCCCTCCTTATCTGTAGGTGCGGAATGAGATTTGGATGATTTCCCTTGTGCAGACTCAACAATTACGGAATTTGGTTTTGGATGAGTAAATAAAAACCCAGCATCTTTCTCCTGGATTTTATAGACAGAATCCAAACATTTTGAGACGGGTCCCATGGTGGATGGGTTCTTCCATGATTCTTGGGCAGTTTGCAACAAGGTAGGAATCAGAGGTATGGCAAGAGGAGCCAACGAGTCGGTATACATGACATCAAATATAGAGTCAATGCATTTCTCCACAGGTTGTTGGTGTTCTACTCCCAAAGATTGCGCCATGCGGAGCATCTGTTCTGTAAAACTCCCCACTTCCACGGATGGAGAAGCAGGTTTTTCAGTTCCCACCGCATCATCGGGAGAGGGGACCGAGGGTGGAACAGTGTTTGTGGATGATGAGTCCGAGGCGTAGTCCTCCGCGGACTGAGAAGATGGCGTCGGGATATCGGCTACCTGCTTCAGTACTGGCAGAGGCGTTGGTACCGGTGGGTCCGGAAGAGGTGCCGAAATCGTGGCCGAAGGCGGACGTCTTGGGGGTACCGGAGGCACAAAAACTTCGTCGTCCCTCAACTGTTGTCCCATGTATGGGTCGAAGGTGTAGCGGTATCGCCTTGAGGCATCTTCCGGAGCTCGATGTCAGTAGTACACATCCCCAGGTAGATTCGAGTGGGAGGCCCAAGAGTGGGCCGAGCGATTCGAGTAGCGATCCCAATCTTGAGAAGGGGTGGGCGAGCGCGAACGGTAGCGACAGTCCTCGGAGCCGCATCTCGATCCTGGAGCAGGCGACGGTACTGAGCATGGTGAAGCATTTGGCGATACTGGGCCAAAGACGTGTCCTTCCGACATCGGTACCGGAGGCGATCCCGTCAATGGGCGTATCGATCCCGTGGGGCTTGCTCGCAAGGACGAGGGAGAGAATCTCTCTTCACATAGTAAGTCAAAGGCCGATGCCGACTCGGTATCGAGAGAGATGCCGGGGGAGACGGTATCGGTTGTGCCATTGGCATCGAGGCTGACACCGCAGGAGACAGTATTGGTCGTGCCATCGGTATTGAGACAGACACCGAGGGAGATGGTATCGGCCGTGCCATCGGTACCGGAGATCTCGTCGGTACCGAAGCGGGCCCCGATGAAGGCGGTACCGAAGAGCCCAATTTCGCCATCGGATGACTCTTAGAGATCTTTTCGGGCATTTCGGCGTGCTTTGTCTTCGCCTTCTTCTTACGACGAACCTCCTCCTGAGGTGCCATGGCCTTTTTAGGCTTCTTAGCCTTAATTCCAGCAGCAGCAGGAGTAGTCCTGGACAAAGTCGGGCGACTCATTGACTGCACCTCGGGATCCCCAACTTCTGTGGTGGCCATCACAGTGGGGAGAGAACGAGATGCTGCATCAACTGCCTCCAGTGCTTTCTTCCAAAGCAATCCCCGCAACCTTTCTGCCCTGTTTTTGCGGGTTTGGCGGGAGAAGCTCATACAATGAGCACAAGTCTCAACCACGTGTGACTCCCCTAGACAGAGAAGACACAGGGAATGTCCATCCAACAAAGTTAACTTGGCCCGGCACGTAGTGCAGGTCTTAAACAGGGCCGTCTGCGCCATAAGACACCCAAAAAAGGGTTTGAAAACAACTTTAAATAATATATATATATATATATATATATATATTAAGCTATCCTATAAAAGAAACAAATAAACAAACAAGGAAGGAAGTCTAAGGAAAAAAATAAAGGATAAGAAATAGCAGATACGAACAATTGTTCCAAGAGAAGTCTCCCGCGAGGCAATCAGCACAGCGGTCGAAAAAGAACTGAGGTAGGCGGGAACCCGAGCATGCGCAATAGGACGGTGGGGGGAAGGGGTTCCCGCCAGAAGTCTAGGCTATAGAAGTTTCCCGAATGAGGCTCGGCGCCGGCACACGAGCCCATAATGTGTGAATGCACAGATGACCACGAAGAAGGACATACAGGCAGCCAATGCAAGTGGTCCAGAGTTGGTACTATATGTTTGAACGCAATACTCTTATCAGATGTCTGGGATGACTTTCTCAGAAAGCTTAGCTGATATCAGCTTTTTCTGGTGTATCATATCATTCCATAACTGAGTCACCACCACAGAAAATGTCCTGCCCATATGGCCATCAACCTAACCTTGAACAAAGGAGGCACATGGAGAAGGACCTTATTAGATTACCATAAGAAGTGGAGAAGATCTTTTAGATCAGGTTGTGTAGGGCTTTAAAGGCCAACACCAGCACCTTGAATTGGGCCCAGGAGCTAACTATCAACCAGTGAAACTAACTATCAACTATCTCATTTGCACAGGTACAATGTGCTTCCTGAAGCTTGTCTTGACCAAAAACCAGGCAGCTGTATTGCATACCAGATGGAGTTTCTGAGCAGTTTTCAAGTGCTCACAGATATCAGAAATTATCAGTCCAGAGGCAAGACATACATGACTAGTTTTCCAGGAAAGGGTGAAGCCAGTACAACAACAGTAGCACGTAAAAGGCGCTCCTCCTATCTATGGCTGCAGCCTACACATCCAGAGTGAAATCAGGTTCATCGCCACTCCCAAATGGTGCACCTGGTCATTCCAGTCAATTGTGGCTTCTTCTAGAACAGGCAGTCTTCCGGCTCTTACACGACATGCACACCCAACCATCACCATTTTTACCTTACTTCAGTTTGTTTGCTTTTACCAAGACCCAATATCTGAGAAAGAGCTGAGTGTGACCAGCATATTGATGACACTAAACTCCAAAAAACTGGATGCTCTCCTGCAACAGGTTCATATAAATATGACTGACAAAGGCGACTCCATCAGCACCCCAGGATAATTTTACTGAGATGGGGCAGTAGAGGTCCAGAAGAATACAGAGGCTGGTGGCAGCAAAAACTACTGAGAGATGGGGGAAAAAAACCTCCTTCAGAACAAGGAGATTTCTCTAAAACTGAACCAAAAGTTCTCTGATGAGAGCTTTCAGCTCAAAATGGGGGAGGAAATGTAGGGCTCCCTGAAATTGGAAGGCAATTTCAGGAGGGGGACCCAAAATTATTCAAACGACCGGGGGGGGGGGGAGGTGTTTGTAATTGTGACAGTAGTCCTTTCAAAACCTTATATTTAAGGCTCCCAATACATGCAGCAGCAGTGAAGTTTCTTTTGATGACCCCTCAGCTGGCAGCCACCTTTTCCCTCAAACTGCCCTGGGACCCTGCTGAGGGGTTCCTACAAAAGCGGTTAGGTTTTTTTGTTTGTTTTGTTTTTGTTTTTTAGCCAATATATCTTATTATCATCATACTACCAACAGAAAAAATCCAAAAGGCACTTTAGGGTAATGTGTGAAAGGTTCCTCAGTATTTTATATTTACATTAAAGTTTCTTTCTTTCTTACCGGGATGGGAGATCTTTCACACATAATAATCTGGTTCGAGGGATGAAGGAAGGAATAAATTCTGCAAAAATATATAATGCATCTGATAGCTTCTGAGAGACCTTAATACAAGTGGAAACAATTTGAGACTCTTGTTGCTTTTTGAAATAGCAACATTTGAAGAGAAATATCCACTTATTTTTTCTACGTTAATCTGGAGTTGGAAGACGGCAAAATGTTCTTCTATCACGACATGATTATTTTATCCTAGCTGAATAGATAACTATCAATTGGGGGGTTGGGGAGTGCCATTACAGTGGCTACGTCTATCCAGGCCACACTGGCACATTTATAACTTTCCATAATTTAAGAGATCCATATACAACCAGCTGCAAGCTTAAGGTTGTACCTGCCTTGCCTGGATAGATGTTTTAGACTACCACTGACTCATGAATATAAATAGTTATCATGGGCTAATAACATTTATAGAACCCCAGAGCTGGGAACAACAGCCGCACAATAAGAAAAAAGAGGAACCTCCCAGAGATCAACAACTCTGAAAGAATCTAGTGTCACATTCTCGAGGATGTCAGATTAAACTAACATGTGCCAGTCAATATTGGTACACTGTGACCCTTGGTGCTTCCGAAGCAAAACTATTAAGTCCAACATTTTCTCCTGTAAGCACTTATCTGTAAGGATGGCTAGCATGTCCTCTGAAGCAGATATTGAAACTGATTGGACAATAGGTAGACACCAGACAGAGGCCTGGGGGCCGACCTCTAGAAATAGGGGGAGAAAAAAAAATCTTAATCTGCAATACAATGCAGCTCTCTTGAAACCCTATCATTTTCACTTCCCATGTGTCTGCTGCCTGGCTGTGAATGGATTTGAAAAGGAATGGTTAGTGGTGAAAATTGGATCAGAGCTAACATTCTCTCATTTTTATCAGCAGCTGCCAAAGGTCATCTGACATAATAGCTGATGAATTCAAGCCCAGTGGATTTCATTTGCAATTTTCAATTTACTGAGGCCTCCAAACCCCACAGTGATAAAAGCTTCCCCTATCGTGGCCTGTCACAAACATCAAGGAAACCTCACAAACCCACAAGAAAAGAAATAGGAGAGAGCTGTGCATCATCACAGCCAAAGATAAGGAGAACAGGAAGACACGGCATCATGGAGAAAGGTGTGTGGTTGACTCTCTAAATGCCAGTTGTAATCAAAAGACTATGAAGAGCAATCAAATAACTTATACAGAGCAACATCATGGGGGGGTGCGTGTGTGCGTAGGGGGAGGATTTCTCACCCCCCCCATTTTTTAGTTTGAAAATTGTTTCCTAATTTCTTGCTTGACACCCTGAAAATAAAAATGGGAATTTAACGCCCTCCCCTCAAAAAAAGGGTTTATTTAGACATGAAAAGAATTGTAGAACTGATATATTTTATCATCATTTTATTTCCATCCAATTACTAGACAAATGATCCATGAGCACCATAGAGAAAAGAAAAAAGTCTCTTAGCTGAACTGCATGCAAAAATGCATGGAAAATTTCAAATTTATATTCAACTGATTTGAGTTTTGCAAAAATTTCCAGTGGTAGATGCTGTTAGATTTAGGAACTCTAGGAAGAAGAGGGAGAAGAAACACAGCTGTAAACGTACTGAAGTAGTTGGCAAGTTAATGCTTGTTAATTTTTGCAAAATTCAAATCATTGCCTTGAAGTTTATCAAGTATGGTTGAAATTTATGTTTTTTAAAAGCATTCAAATTTCAAAAATGAAATGCAAAAATGTCTGAAATTCAGTCAAATTTGAATTCTGAGATCGTGCTAAATATTTCAGCTTTAGTTGAAAAAGAAGTTTCATATAAAAGAGGGCTTTCTCTGTTGTGGCACCCCAGTTGTGGAATACCCTCCCATTAGAGGCCCGACTGGTGCCGATGCTGGCTTTGTTTCAGTGCCAAGTTATCAAAGCCTTTGAGGGCTAAATTTGCCTAAAAGCTGCACATAATTGTAATTGTTTTTATTGCTTTAAAATTTTTGACTGGTTTTAGCTTGTTAATAGTTTAATATGTTTTTAGCTGTGTACATTATTTATTGTTTTATATTGTTTGAATTGATTTTATCTGTATGCCGCCCTGAGATCCCAATAATATAGGGCGGGATACAAATGTTTTAATAAATAAATAATAAATAAAATAAAATAAATAGCAAGCTTGTGAAGATATTATTATTATTATTATTATCTCATGGAATTTTAAATCTGAGCTATATAAAGAATCACCATGGGATCATATTCTCTGACATAGTTGTATTCAGGATATCCCAAAGGGATGGGGGAGGGGGTTAGATTCCTGTAAAATTGCCAAGTGGCTCATCACCATCTTATCTTACACCTGCCAATAATGTGCAGATGAATGAGAATCATTGGAAGGACAGCCCCAATTTGGAGCATGCCTGATTTAAAAATTAATTCCAAACATTAGCATCTGGTTCACAAAGCAATTGGCTTTTATCCAGCAAAAGTCATATGTCTGAAACTACCCTGCGTTTGTGGTCAAGACACAACTATGATGTGCACACATTCTGATCCAGCAGAATATGTCCTCGTGGCCATAATCTGAACTTTCTGTACCAAAAAAGAAAAAGAAAAAAAAAGAGGGGGAAGTTATCTAGTCATATTTCTCATTATGACGATCATTAATGCTCAGGGGAAGGGAACCCTATGGTACCATGCTGTGGAGTCTGCAGGCTATCAGAAGGCATGTTGGGCATACTAAGGTCACCTGACATGTACAGAAGGGATTGAGTTACTATTCCCTTTCTTAGCAGCAACAAGTACATACCTTGCAACACTTCACAGATGAAAATATGGGCATATTCTTATGCTCCTTTTCTCATACTAAGGATCATTGGCTGAGCCCCAATATTTACCCTGAGCCCATAGTGGGAGCAGAATTGCTGGGACAAGACAGCTGTACAAAAGCTATTAACCCAGCAAAGGTCTGGGTAAAAATGAGAGTTTATGTGCTGACTCTTGTGTAGCAGTCTGCCTTGTTTGCAGTCACAGCTAGCTCTTCCTCGCCATAAGTCGACCCTTGCCCCCAGTGGGGCCTTCCTCATAAGTATACCTAGGGGGAAAGGGTTTTCTAGTAGCCAGACAGGAACTCTGACGACAAGTTCATTGCTGTTGGTGCTCTGGTGAGTCATGGGCAGCGGTAAGAGAGTCTGGAATCACAGCTGGGGTGGGGACAGGGTTGCAGGGATTCTTGGAAGCCTCAGATGAGGAGCCCTCAGGTTGCCCCAGGACTTCTATAGGAGAAGGTTGTGAAGAGGTCTCCTCTTGGTTTGCCCAGGAACCTGACATCATTACAGACTCATGAAGGCACTGCTCCGCTTATTGTATGCTGTAATTATTTGTTCTGTAACAGCCTGGCCTGCACTATTTAATGGGTGTATTCTTTTGATTAAAGTCATACTAGAAAATCATAAATGTCCTAAAATATCTTAGTAAGAACTCAAAATATATACCACCTCAGGAGTAGCAGTCAGTGCATGCAGGGCGAAAGCACTGGGACTTTTTGATTAACAGAGACAATTACATCATCTGCCAGCTTCTCACATATCCTTCTTCCCTCTGAGCTTAGCTGCAATTCTCATAGTGGGCATTTCTACATGAGGCTTTTCTTCCCGGAACTGTACCACTGCTTCTGCTTCCTTTTTAGTAGCTGAGGGGAAATGGAATTTCCCAGTAACAATATTTTATTGATTGATTGATTGATTACATCTTTATACTGCTCATCAACCGAAGCTCACTGAGCACTGCACAATTAAAAACCATAAAAATAACAATATAAATTTAAACATTAAAAAGTTAAAAAGGCAGTGTAAAACGAACAACATTAAAAACCAGGGAAAGCCTATGTAAAAAGGTATGTCTTCAGGAGGCGTTTAAAAGATGTAACGTTTTCTGCCTCCCAAACCGCACGAGGGAGGGTTTCCAGAGGGTGGGTGCCACTACAGAGAAGGCCCGCCGTTGAGGTTCTTCATGTTGTGAAATATCCCTGTTGTAATGCAATGTATTGGCTTGGGCAATTAAGACCCATTAAGATCTGCTCCTGGTGGAGTTGAAAACTGCTAGCGCTGCAAAAAGTCCTTGAAAATCTTAATCTGTTGGTTTTAGGCTGTTTGAGGTTCCTTTCTTTCCCTTTCTTATGCAGCTCCAGGGCCATGTCTACACCAGCCATTTATCCCGGGGTCAGCTCGAGGTCATCCCTGTGCATCCAAATGATGCATAGCTGATCCTGGGGTCAACCAGGGATGACCTCTCAGTTGTCCCAAGATAACTGGGACTTCACTTATCCCAATTTTTTCCGCGGTCCTGGGACAACCCCGAGGACTGTGGGAGGTGTGGCATGGGCTCCCTGGTACTCCCTCCTACCAGTGAATAGCACGGTCATGGAGCTGTGCAGGGAGAGGGGGCTCCGTGTCCATTGGGGGTGGGGGGCAGCATTTTTGCCATCCCTGGGATGGCTCTCAGCATGTTGGGGTGCCAAATTTGAAGGGTTTCCCCCAATTTTTTTTTACCTTTGGCGCAGTATCGTGCCCGTGCAATTGCACAATCCTCTCTCTTCTTTAAAAAAAAATGCTACACCAGGAACATCCCTCTTGACTTCCGGGTGCACCCTGGGGGATAATCCTGGAAGCTGTAAAGCCCGAGATCCTCCCTCCCCATCCTGGAAGGCCTGCAGGTATAGATGATCCCCCGGTCACTCCAACAGAGGTCTAACCTGTTAACCACTACATTGCCCTTTTACTATTCTATGGTCCCCTCTACAAAATTTCGGTTTGACGCCCGGTTGGCCGATTATGTGCATCTTCTCCCAATCGCTTTTATACCTAATCCCTATGCACGGGAGGCAGTGAAGCGCATTACCGGTTGTATGAAACACACTTCAGAGTTGTTTACATGAGGAGCATCGCTTGTTTACATGGTCATAAGGTGATAAATTAAAACTCGCTATTTAACGCGCATTCAATAATGCGCATAATCGGACAGAAAAAGCGCCTCGACCCCCAATTTGCGCTCTGTTCATGTGGAGGTAAAATCTGTAATGCACTTTGAAAGAGCTTTAAATCGCTCTTGAAGAGGCACCCTATGACTATCAGCTTATGTTAATAAAGGGGGAATTATGCTATGTACTGCTGCTCTTTGATGTTTGTGGGGGGGGGGAATACACACACACACACACACACACACACACCAGCAGAGATGGATCAATACATCTGCCTGCAGTTTTGGACTCTCCTTGGGTGCATAGCTATGGGGACTGTCATGATGAGCATTTGCACTTCAAAACTTACCACTACAGTACTAGTTGCACTGTGCGAAAATTGGAAGGATCTGCACTGGACTGTGCCTAAATATTCATGCACATGCATTTTGAAAATGTACATTAAACTTTCCCTTCCTCAGAGATTTAACTTCTAGAGATCATGAGGAGACAAGGAAATCCCATGAACATATTTCGAACAAGGCAAAAATAGGAACAAAACAGGGGTCCTGGTTGATCTGGGAGAGGTACCAGATTGCAGCTGTCTCTCATAAATAGGCGCAATTAGAACATATGCAATTAAAAATGATTCTGGTCCTTCTCAGGATGGAGCATCCAGAATGTATACATGTCATCCTTTTGTCCAAATGGCTTGATGGCATCTAACATGCAAACTTTAGCTGGTGCAAAAATACAGCAGCTAAATCGTTGACTGGGACGAGGCAAATGGAAAATATGTGCCCAGATTTACAACAAGAGCACTATATTCCAATGAGTTTAATGCCATAAACAGCTTGTATCGTCTCCTATATGAACCTCCTACATGAACTTGCCTGGGTATGAAGAAAATCCCCAGAGGCTCTTCTTTGGGTCCCTGTACCCCTCTCCTCACCACTTTCAGAGGTGAGTTGAAGTGAGTGGCTATCAAATATAGTGCCTTCTAGAATACAAAGACAAGCTAAAAGTTGTGGCACAATATCAGCCACATTACAAGGGACCTCAAGGAACATTTCTCGAATTGTGCAGTTGACCAGTTGGGATGGCAAACTGTTTGGGGGTTGATATTGTCTGATGTTTAAAAGTTTAATGAAACGTGGGGTCCTTATTTAGAGGTTAAACCTCAAATACAAAATTATGAAATGAAAACACGAGAGTTTAAAAAGTAGTTTCCATAGTCAGTTACTGCACTATGCCTGTGAGCTACAACTGAGCCGATTAAAACATTTACCAACATTAAAACAATGTAGATCAGTAAATAGCTGGGGTGCTATTAGTCTAGCATAACTGAACACATTACCCAACAATACAACTATAGTCTATTTATAGTCCTATTTGTAGTTTTAAAAGATCATGTTTGAAATGATTATTTAATTCACTCATACATCAACCTTTTAATTTTAACTAGCAAATTGCTATGCCAAAGCACTATGCCATCTCCACTAAACAAATCTGTAGGAAATTTAGCACTGTAATTTCTTTAAACCCTGTGTTAATTTTTTATTTGTAAGTGCTTATCTCTCACTCTGCACAGGCTTGGAAGTAATTGTTCTCCCTTGACCACCATGTAAAAATGATCACAAGTGATCCTGTAATATGTACATGAAAAAATAAAACAGATCTGAATCTTTTTGGAATTTGAAAAATATGAAAAGTGAGGGGATTCAGTTTGAAAAGGTTTTGGATTTAAAGACTTGATTTACTTTTTTCCCAATGCAATATTAAAATTCTAGACTAATGCGCAAAATATTTCTTATGTGGAGATCTACTTTTGAATGAATGCTTGCATCTGCCTGTGTAGGGGATCCACAGTACATCATAACAGAACACTTCCCACCCATGGCTGAGTCTGTCATGTGCCAGGTGCAGTACAATACATCCAGCTATTACCTACACTGTAAAGCTCATACAGAGTTATCATAGTAGTTCCAGCAACTCTGTTTCTTTCCGAGAGGACACACACAAGCTACTGATGATGTGGGCATGAGTGACCAGTGCACCAAAGCCTTGGGGAAGACCATGGCCTTTAGATCTACCCATTGGAGGGGAATGTGACTGTCTCATTTTGCAGGCTGGGGAATGCTGGGAGTTGTAGAACTTTTTTTTGTCTAAACATGTGTAGGATTGCAGCCTTAAAAGACTAAATGCTTGACTAACATAGTTTGGATCCAGCCTATCTACACTACTGCTTTAAAACGGTTTATAACAGTTTTAAACGGGTTAATAACCATTATTAACTGGTTTAAAACAGTTATAAACCGTTTTAAAGCTGTAGTGTAGATAGGCTCTATACATTTGTGGGTTTCATATTGGTGGCATTTTGTCATGTAAGCAGAATATGAATATGAACAAAAAAATCCAATAACACAAGAAATATGGAATAGGAGAGTACAAAATGTTGAGATATCACGGATGGCATGGTTGCAGATTGACAAATTTATTAGAAATGGAAAGATAGTAAAGGAGAGTACAAGGGAGCTAACTGAGTGGGAAAAATTTATAGACAATTATAAAGATGGAGATAAAGGACTGATTACACAAATATAGAGAATTATAGTAAGACAGGAGACTGGAGGGAATGATATTATACAACAGACATGGGAAGAAGATTTGGATCAAGAAATTGAAGATAGAGAGTGGGGAAGTATATTTGAAAAATTCCCATTCAAAACTACCTCCACAAAGATAAGAGAAGGGGCATTAAAAATGATACAAAAATGGTATTTGACTCCAGTGAAGGTAGCAAAAATGAACAGAAATGCGAGCCCAGAATGTTGGAGAGGATGCACAGAGTCTGGAACAAATTTGCATATGTGGTAGGAAAGTTATAGAGTTAGGAAATTTTGGGATAAGGTTTTTCAAAAAATAGAAAAGGTCACTGTTCAAAGAATTAATAGAACATCAGAACTAGCTCTTTTGAATATATTTGTTAAAGAAAATAGTGATGAAAAGGATAAAATATTGATTGGATTTATGCTGACAGCAGCAAGGCAGCACATAGCTAGTAATTGGAAGACAACAAGGATGTTAACAATTAAAGTGTGGGGAAAAAAATTGTGGAATACAGCAATGAATGAAAAATTAACACAGAAACTTAGAGTCTATAGAGGAAAAAAGAAGAGGGATACATTTAGAAGAGAATGGATTGCATATATAGATTATATGAAGAAAGATCCAAATAAGAACAATATTGCGGAAGCATATAAAAAGTTATGGGACTCCTGAAAAGAAAGAAGAGATAGAGAAGAAGCTGGAAGAAAAGAAGAAGAGAACAGAGGAAAATTAACCAATAAAAGAGAGGAAGGGGGGGAAGGGGGGTAAATAATAGTATTGATGTTAAAAGGGTGGTTGAATGATGTAAGATATGAAAAAAATGTAATAAATATATATATATATATATATATATATATATATATATATATTTTAAAAAAGCAGAATATGAAGACATTACTTCTCTACCTCATTCATTCGGTGTAATGAATGCATGTCTGTGCACGCATGCGCATGTGTGGTCGCTTTATAGTGACTTTACTGCCTCAGAACTCTGTGCATCCTAATGAATGGAGGCTCCCAAAAGATCATCTAATGAATGAGTAGAAATTAGGGACAGAAACTAGCTCTGTGATGCAGTCCTCCTCCAACAGTACATGGAATGAATGAGTACACAGGGGCTACGTTTCCATAACTTAAGCAGATTTTATATAAGTATAATAAATAATGTGAATGCTTTATTACAGTTTCACATAGCACACAGTCCACTGTCCTCAATGCTAACAATTTCACTGATTTTAGTAGTCCTGGACTGTATCCTTGGGTTTTCGACTATGGAAATATTTTTGCAGATGTTTGAATTTGTTGTTCTAATATTTTTGGTAGCAACTGGAGAAAGAAGAACTATGGAGGATGCAATGGCAGAGCCCAATGGGGCACAACAGAAATGTAAGGTTACTTGCATATTGAGCAGGGTATATGATACTCACTTGAAAGCACAAAAATACATAACCACTTTTATAACTGCAGACTAGTAACACAAGCTAATGTGAGTTAAAAAATAAATTAACACAGTGGCTCAGTTTGGACGACATATTAAGCAATGGAGGGGTAAATAACATACTGACTGTGCATTAGGCAGGAGGAGCTCCACAGACAACACTCTGCAGCCGGCGCTGCTCGGCACCGGCAAACGCCCCGGCTGCTACGAACTTGCGGCAGCCATTTTGGTTGCAGCCTCTCCTCCGTGTGTCCTCCAGCCGTATCCAAGCATGCACCGTGAGTTCTGCCAGCTGCATAGAGCGGCTGGTTTTTTTTTGGCTGCTCTAGGCAGCAGAACTCTATTCTGAAACGGAATAAATAGTACACGGAGAGAGGGGGGGCAGAATTCGGACGACACTTTAAACAACGGGGCTTCGGGCTAAATAACGTGCAAGCCCATTGTTTTGCTCCGTTGTTTAAAGTGCCTGATTAACGTACTGTCAGTTGTGTGTGCATTGTGTGTTGTCCTCCAGACGACACAATAAGCAACACAACTGACGATTGTTCCCCCCCTCCTCCGTTGCCTAATGTGTCGCCGGAACTGAGCCATTTTCTTACCAGCAGTTGGGATTACTGGTGCTGCTATTTAGTATACTTGTGCTCAGAGCCACTTCTGCCTTGCACTGAGTCTTTTGGTCAGGTTACTTGTCCTTTGCCATGCCTCCCATGGCAGCCATGCTATGGTGGTGGCCAGGACAGTTTTTTTTTTCAAATTGATAATGTGCCCTGCCCCAAAAAAAGATTGCTAGCCCTCTGTTAGATCATTTCAATACCCCCAAATTCAGTGAAAAGTTCTACTTGAATTGATGTGTCCCTGCTCAAAGACAGGTTGTGGAGTTAAGGTCTGATCTGGCTGGAGATCCAGTTCTGATGCAAGCAGAGCAGGATCCAAAAGGTTGGAGATAGATGTCATCTAAAATTGGTGAGTGGCCAGGTTCCAGAACCGGCAGACAAGGGTAGCAGGGTAAGGTGAGGCAAAGTAGGAAAAGCTGATGCATGGAAAGGCAAGTGGGGTCTCTTCAGCAGGTTTTCACAATGATATGCAAGGAACTGGGTTAGGTCTGGATTAACCTGTAAAGTCAGCTGACTATCCAGACTGTTCCTGAATGCTAGAGGGTGCCCTTGACCCATGGGTACCCTTGACCCAGTCTGTTTGGGTGTTTGGGTTTTTTGGGGGTGGGGGTGGGGGGTGGGGGTTGAGAACAGAGAGCTGGAAATACAGGAGGTAAGCACCAGAGAGAGACTGGCTTCTAGAGTCCTGATTTCACACACACACACACACAACACACACACACACACACACACACACACACAATTGACTTTTAGAAGGAGACTGAGGAGTCACCAGAAGGAATCATTTGAAGGCAGCACCAGGAAATTAGTGTGTGAGCTCTGAGTAATGCTGCTATTTAATAGTTCTTAAACGAAAGAATGAGTCCTTCTGTTATTGATCATGACACAGTGCATGAAGCAAAAAAAAAAAAAAGCCCCATGTGGAAGGCCCACCAAGATCCCCACTGGTTTCTGAGCCATTAGCAGAAACTGCTGGGTTCTTTCAAGTATTTTCTCCACAAACACGAGGGCTTAAACTTGCTCTTTTCTTTGAATCCATGCTGAGATCCTTATGATTCTATGAAAACTATATTCTGCAATTTGCTCTATGGTTTTGGCCACATACAATCTTTCAGCTCCCTAGTTAATACAGCATTTTTGGCTTTTAATGGTAGGACTACCTACATTTTGTATTTCCAATTGCTAATGAAAGGCTGATTCACAACTGCAAACATAAAACTAATCTTGTGTCCAGATCAGTCAAACTCATATTCAGAATACTGCCTAAAAAGTGATTGCTTGAACATGGGTTGATATAAATCTGGATACTGGTTCCTGTCATGCAAAATACATCTGTCCTAAATCAAAGTGATTGTGCAAAACAGTCCATCATGGTAGCCAGACAGCTTGATATGTATTGGATCCTTTCACAAGAAGAAAAACCGATTCATGAACCACGCTTGAATACGCCACAATCTAAATAAACTGACCTATAGTAGAGCCATCACAAGACCATTTTATTAAAAATATATGAAGCTGCCTTATGCTTATGCTAGCCTTCCCCAACCTGGTTCCCTCCAGTTGTTTTGGACCAACTTCCTTCAGCTCCAGCCAGTGTGGCCAATGGTCAGGAATACTGAGAATTGTAGTCTAAACATCTGAAGGGCACCAGGCTGGGAAAGTCTGACTTAAACCATTGGCCGTTCTTGACTAATATTGTCTCCTCTGACTCACAGTTGCTCTCCAAGGTCTTTTCCCAGCCTAGTTACCATGTACTGGGAGAAAATACATCTGTCCAACATCAGCTTGAATTCCAGGCTTTCCATTTAAGTGAGTTTCAGATCCAACCACTTAATGAGTGTAATGCAAATAGTAATTTAATGTTACTTTTGTTTTGTATTAATAACCTTTTGTGACACTGCATGCACTTTATATTTTATTTATGAGATTATCTAGCCATAACTTGACGGTTTTGTTGGATATGTTTCTGCAAGGAAATTTCTGAATGACTACATGTTTGATGCTGGGTGAAGGAAAAGTATTGATGTTGGATGAATGGTTTATTCCCAACTCTTAAAAAAAATTACAAGAAAGAGATTTGTTTAAATATCAAGCATGCCCAAAAGACAAGAAAACAATATACGAACATTATCCACAACTAGAATTAAAATTAAATTATGGTCATAGCTACAACTGAGGCTCTGAAAAGATGGAAATGTGAGAAGTGTGAGAAATTCACTCCATTAATGCTTTTTAAATGGTTTCCCCCTATTTGCAACTCCCAAACTGAAACGTGGACCCGTTCATTTCTGAGCTTGTGATGCATTACACAAAACAAAATAAAAATGTGTTTGATAACATGAGCACATTTTAAATGAGTGCAAAGAAAATGCGTACATTTAAAAAATGCACGCGGTTACACTTTAGTCAATGGGTGCATGCGTCCAGAAAGGTGTCGTTTTAAATGCAGACAAAAATGTTTACATTTCTAGTGCAGAAATGGGATGGAATGAGTTTGACCCCAAAAAACAACCATTAAGGTGAGACTGAGATTGACAGAGCCACCCATCCTTGGGTAGAAACTGAATGCAGTTTTGTTATTCGTATTTCATCAGACAAGAGAATTCAGTTCAAAGATAATTTTAAGCAACATCATGTTAAGAACCTGGAAAGTGGCAGAAAAGTACACCCTGGCCATTCAGGAAAAATGGCAGGAAATCATCCTCTGGTCACCTGAGTTGCCACCATTTTCTGCAAGAGCTCCCTATGCATTTCAAATATACCCAAGAGGCAGAAATTTGACAGCTCACAATCACAGAGTTATGATGTGAAATGTACAAGAAATTCAAATCTCAGTTTCAAGTTTACTTTGGAAGTATTTGCATTGGTGCATGCTGAAGCGATTTGAAAGCAATTTCACCACATTTATGTACAATACCAGCTGATAAAAAAGTAATCACTAAAGACTTTACAAATTAAAAATGAAGTATCTTTGGTGTGATTTGTGACAGCTCTTTCATTCACTTGATGCTACTTTCACTGAATGGTAAGTACACGTGTGTAAATTTTAAATTGTAATCTGTTGGCAGTTCCCAGTCAAGGGTGTACTGCTCTTGTGAATCAGCTGCCTTGAATGGAATCCATTTGAACATCAACACATATGGGTTTAGACTGCACTCTAGTTGGCAGCCACTTCACCCAACTTGCCACCATGTGCCTAGATGTTCTGTCAACTAGTTCTGTGCAAGCTCTTATTCACCAGCTATGTGCAAGTTGGTTTTTTGTTTCTGCAAAGGTGGACGGAAACAGTTTACTGTTGGGTATGTACTGGAAAGATGCCTCAGACTGCTCACTTTTCCATGCATTTTTCCTGCCTTGCCAACCAAGAACTCGGCCTTATTGGTAACTATCCAATAATAAGCCCGATTACAGCTAGCCCTAGGAGACATGACAGAAAGAGAGTCCTCATCTCGCATTAATTGCTTGCATTGAAAGTATGCCACATCTCTTGAAGCTAGATGTTGCTTAGTATCCCTTTGATATGATAATGACATGCTTCTTAGCAGATGAATATGCAAATGAAAAGCAGTAATTTGGTGGCATGCACCTGCTGACACCGCACTGCCATGCTTACTGGCTCCTCTGTAACACTGCGGCTACACAAAAGCATCACAGAGGTAAAATTAAATTCTAATGTCGTATATATTAAACAGATGCTTCCACTTTTCTTTGCGTGTCTACTTTTTACAGTGCTTGCTGTCGGGATCTCGGTTCTCCTTTTGTGCAATTAGCGGACATTTGTGTGCTATGCACAGAAACATACTCAGAGGCGTTCTAAGGACTCTGTTTTTAAAGGGATGGCTTACATGTGTAGCACTCTGAAAGAGGAATTTTGAATACTGATGTGTAGCACTCTGAAAGAGGAATTTTGAATACTGATGTGTTAGAGATCTTCATTCATACACAGAACACATGCAGGAGTGTAGCTGTCTGTCACAGGATATCTTAGCAGCAAAAGGAGATACAACAGCAATAGAGATTCCAGAGGAGTAGCCATGGTAGTCTGTTGTGGGAAAGGAGAAAATGCACCCCCTGTTTTCGTAAGCCAGTGCTTCCTCCATCAGATGCAACTGGCTTGTAAAAGCTCTAGCTGTGATACATTAAATTAGTCTTCAAGGAGAACCCAGGATGTTTTGTCATCTTTACAGCATTATATTTTTCCCTGATTAGGCAGTTTCAAGAAGATATTGCTCTGATGAACAGATTATTACCATCAGCAGATCCTTGGTTTCCTGTGTCTGTAACTAATTGATCACTTTGTCCATTTCCAAAGACCTGTGAAGCCAACAGGATTTATAAGTCTTGGAGAACTGTCTGCATCCTACCTACAACATTTGGTTGATCCATGAACAGTAGGCTGACCTTAGCAATTAACTCATAAGAAGATCCTTGTTGGATCAGATCAACAATCCGTCTAGTCCAGCATCCTGTTTCTCATAGTGGCCACCCAAATGTCTTTGGGAAATCCACAAGCAGGACATGAAACCAACAGCCCTCTTCAAAGGATATCCACTGCCTCTGAACCTGGAGGTCACATACAGCCATTATGACTAGTAGCCAGAATTTTCTTTCATGAATTTGTCTTGTAAAGCCATCTAAGTTAATGGCCATCTCCACGTCTTGTGACGGTACATTCCATGATTTAAATGTGCTGTTTGAAAAAGTATTTCCTTTTGTCTGTCCTGAATCTCCTGCTAATCAGTTTCATTGGATGACCCTGAGTTCTAATATTATGAGTTCTAATATGTCTCCACATCTATCATTCCCTCCACCCTTGTGGGCTTTCTTTTTCAACGCAAAGTTGATGGATTTAGACATTTTCTTTTGGCTTTCCTGGAATGCAAGGAATCTCAACTGCCTGAAGCAGGAGACTAGGAAATATACAGAGCACAAAGGGTTCTTGGGTGATGCCAAGGTGTCAGGGACGCTACCATTTCAACTGGGAACTGACTATCCTTGAGACTAGTAAACTACCTAGAACTGTGTGGGTTTAATTCTTAAAGACTTCTTATTTCATTTACTGATTGATTAACAACCATTTATATCCCACTTTTGAGGATCAAAATCCCACCAAGGTGGCTTACAAGTAAGACTACAATAATGAATAAAAACCACTACAAAACAATATTTAAATAATAATAGTAATTAATAATAATAATAATAATAATTCAAAGGGATCCATCTCACAGGGCAGCTGATGGTAGAAAGATCTGTGAGGAAAAGGAAGAACAGCCCAGCTGGAGCAAGAGCATGAAGTGGTCTTTGCCTGCCTCCTTCCCTCTCCTGGAATCCTTTTCACAGGGCAGTTACTAATACTGGGGTACATCCACCCATGGCAAGTCACAAGCGAGAACAAACTAAGGCTTGAATTCACAATCTGACATGGGGTTGGTGGAAATGACGATTTTAAACCTTCAGATGAACACCACAGAAGCAAATATTGACTGCATAGCAGCTACTGAGGACAGGACATTTTGGCAAAATTGCTAGATACCCTTAAGCAGTGACAATTACTTATTCAATGTGCCCAGTGCACCTATGGCCACCATTTTGGAAAGGGACAAACAATCCTTAAATAGGCTGACCATATGAAAAGGAGGACAGGGCTCCTGTAACTTTAACAGTTGTAGAGAAAAAGGAATTTCAGCCAGTGTCATTTGTATGCAATTAGTTCCTGGTGAAATTCCCTCTTCATCAAAACAGTTAAAGGTGCATGCACTATACTAGAGTGACCAGATACAAAAGAAGGCAGGGCCCCTGCAACTTTAACTGTGGTAATGAAGAGGGAATATCACCAGGAACTAATTGCATACAAATGACACTGGCTGAAATTCCCTTTTCTCTACAACTGTTAAAATGACATGAGCCCTGTCCTCCTTTTCAGATGGTCAGCCTACCTTAAATATCAATGTGCGTGCATGTAACCAGTATGAGTTTTCAAGATTACGGTAGATTTTTTAAAAAAAAAAAAAGTTCCAACCTGGAGCCAGTATTCCTGCAAGTGTACTAGTGTATGAGGATGAAAAAGTAGTCTCAAGGCTACCTGGCTGCTAGCCTCATGGATGCCTGTACTGTGGCACAACAGAGGAGGAGTGAGTGATGGAGGCAGGTTGGCTATCAGTGCATTGTTGGGTGACTGCTAATTGGACAGAAGCTGCCCTTTACAAAATGTTACACCCTACGTTTCTTTTGATTTTTAAGCATTTATATTAATATCCTGCCTTTCAAAAGGACCCTTAGGGCAGCTGACCCACTATTTAAACTACACTCTTTGTAAAAAAAAATACTCATCTATTGAAATATAATATAGTTGTCCAACCTGAAAGACTTGTGAGAACAGAGGTCTAAACATTAAATCCAAGATAACTTCCATCAGGTCAAGTGAAGAGACAGCTAGGCAATAGAGTAGGGGGATTTGTAGTACCCTCTGTAGTGAGGTTGTTGGTGAGCAAAAAGGTGAATTTCACAGCATTCCAATTTGCTACCTAGGCCCTTTCTACACCATAGGGGTGTAGAGGGAGAGAGGGAGGGTGATCCCGGAAGTACCTCATACCATCGGCGCACAGGGAGCAGTCAGGGGCCATCCCAGGCATTTTGCAAGGGCCCTAGAGATTTGTGCAGTCTAACATAGTGAGTAGATTTTAGCTGGCTTTAGTTAACCAAACTAGGTTCCTTCTATAATAGGAGCGAGTCTCTCACACAGGCTATTAATTTACAGCCACACTTTGAAGCTGTTTTGGCCAGATGGATGATGTCAGCTTCTGGGAGATGAGAGACGTTTTGCTTCCTGTGGGAAGGAAAGCGCCTCTTCTCCCTGTAGCTCCTGCAGTAGGGAGAGACTTATAAGATCCAGACCACTTGCTTTGCTCTTTGGTCTCGCTCCAAGGGGGAAATATGCACTACCAGTTTAGAGAAACTTGTGGCCCTAGGAACAACTTCACACCTATCTTGGGGACCCAGATAGACATTAATCTGCAATAGCTTCATTAACTGATAAGAGGTGTAAGCTTTCTCTGCTTATTTTTCTTTCTGCATCTATTTCTATCATTAAACTGTCATCCTTTCACACAAGTGGCTTTGTTTCATCTTGGTTATTCAAAAGAATCTATTTTGACTGGGCCCTGACAGAATCAGGACCCCAAATTAATACACATACCCTACAGGCTCAAGTATACTCGGTGGTCAGGTACACTTTGGGCTGCTTAATACCATGAGAAAAGAAATAAGGCTAAATTGTAGATTATACTTGAGGATTTTTTGCAAACTAATTCATGTGAATGTATGAATCTAATTGGGGCTTTCCAGATCTCATGAGATTTGCTGGAGCTAATCAGAAGCAGGGTTAGAATAGAATAAACAACATTCTGAATAGTGAGTGGCTGGTCATGAATTTCCTTTAGCACTACAGAGATATGAAAAAGGCATCAGATTGACTGTATCGGTGCTCATAAGTTCTTATTAGAGAAGCTATTTTTAATGATCCCCAGGTGTAGGCTGACCATATGAAAAGGAGGACAGGGCTCCTGTAACTTTAACAGTTGTAGAGAAAAGGGAATTTCAGCCAGTGTCATTTGTATGCAATTAGTTCCTGGTGAAATTCCCTCTTCATCACAACAGTTAAAGTTGCAGGCACTATACTAGAGTGACCATATACAAAAGAAGGCAGGGCCTCTGCAACTTTAACTGTTGTGATGAAGAGGGAATTTCACCAGGAACTAATTGCATACAAATGACACTGGCTGAAATTCCCTTTTCTCTACAACTGTTAAAGTTACAGGAGCCCTGTCCTCCTTTTCATATGGTCAGCTTACCCAGGTGGAAATCAGAGCTTCCCATAGAAATCAATGGCAAAATCCAAGATAGCTGTGATTTGGTACCCTGTTCCCCAAGAAAAGGTATCAGCAGGGAGAAAGGTTCCTGCTCTTTCTAACTCAAGTCTAAGTTCATGTGAAACTTTTTTCTAAACATTAAAAAATATCCTCCATTTGCAAATTCTAACGATTATACAGTCCCATGCCCCTCTGTTGCTGCATGTGGGATCTGAGGCTGAGAGTAGGTTATGAAAATCCTGCAACCTTCACCAGTGTTAATGGTGAAGGTTAGAAGATGGGTTACAATACCCCTGCAAAGCACTGTTATACACTTATTGCAAATTGCAGGACTGAAGCTGAGAGAGTAACCTATAACAATCCTTCAGTATACTCCAATGTTAATATTGCCACTGTCTCCCAGATAAAATCTAGCAGTCAACTGCATACAGAAGCCCACTGACTTGCATGCAGCTCTTATTTTCCATGAAATAAGATGCAAGTTGGAAAGAGCAGGAAGAAATACTCTCTTTCCTTCTATCTTTTGTTTCTGGCTGGACATGCTGGTGTACAATCACAATGGTACTAAAGACTTGGGTTTTTCCATTGATTTCCATGGGCAGGCCTCAATTCTAGCTTGGCAGCAAAAAAGAAAAGACTGTTAGCAGAAGAGGGGAGAAATACCTTAATTATCAGGGATTCTGAGACACCAAGAATAGCAGGTGCCTGTGTTGCTGATGGGATTGAAATGCTCCAGAACGTATACATAAATGAATTAAGTCTCTGGTCTCCAAAGTGCATAGATGAAGTGACCTAAGAGTCATATTCACATACCAAAAAAAACCCCTACATGAGAAGTGGGTTTGTGCCAACGAGTCATGCTCCTGATGTTGGCACCCCACCCTGACCATATCACGGACATCTGTGTATTCACTTGAATGTGTGAAAGGAGCCCCTGCATGCATTCAGCATGCATACGCACTGAAATGTAAGGAGCTTTGAAAAAGGGAACAAACAAAAAGAAGAAGAAGAAGCTAAAATACACTTATCAACCCTCCTCTTTTCAGACAAGGGACCATAAGGGAATGGACAGCAGCAGTGGAAGTGAAATAGAGAGGAGAATAGAATAACTATGGGGAGGAAATGGAAGGTAACATTGACTATCAACTGGTTCTATGCACTTACCACTTTAAAACTTATGTGTCTAGTAAAGTCCATCATTACCATCTTTCTGAAGCACTGCTGTGCACAAAATAATCTTTGGAATCATTAAAAAAAAAGCAGAGGAATGTAGGTAAAGGGCTGTTAATTTTTCTTTCACATGTTTAGAGTCCTCGTGGCTAAAGTCTTAGAAGTTTGAATGGGACTTGCAGAAATCAGATGTTAAGGGTGCAATCCTATGAATGCTTAGATAGAAAAGAAAAACACCTATAACTCTCAGCTTTCCCTAGCTAAAATTACAGGTTGAGGAATGTTGGTTGTTGTAGGACTTTCTTTTCTGCCCAAAAATGCATAGGATTGTGCCCAGAGGCATCTTCACTCTGCTGGGTGCCTAGTCCTAAGCAACATTCTATTTCCCCTCCCCCATTCACACTAATACTATGATGATGTCACCTTGCTGTTTCCGTTAGCCGACTTAAGCATACAATCTAAATTTCTGGACTTCAATGATTGCAAGTTAAAGAGAAATTCAACAGTTATCTACATATAAAACACTAAGGCAATGCGTGGCACACTTCATGTTGCTAAGCAGAAAAAGTTTCATAATAAGAACTTAGTATTACTAAGCAACAGAATATATAAAGTGATTTAAATCACGATTTAAATCATGATTTAAATCAAACTGATTTAAATCAAATCCACCCTGATATAAACTACAATGTTACAGCTAGCATTGATACACATTATTGCCAAAGCAGCCGAACCACTTCAGGCCTATCTAGTCTAATGTCCATCTGCTGCCCCCTGGGGATAAGTCTCTTGGGTAGGTGAGCAGGGGAACAGTGGCTGGGAGGGAGCAGGGGGAACGGCTGGGGGGGAGGTGGAATTTATTCTTGGATTCCAGAGTTAGCAGTGAGTGGAAAAGCATCCTTGAATAAGATTCCCTGGCAAACAGGTTTCTGAAATTTAGAATCTGGAATTCAAATATGTAATAAGCAGATTTTAGTGCCCTATAAATGCTGTTAGGGACTCATATTTGGATCCTGAAAAGGGATTGAGGGACTGTTGATTGTTGAATAATGAATCTGTGCTTGCATTAGGAATAGAAGAATATAAATACCTTGAGGGTGCAAACCTATGCATGTTTAGACAGCACCACTCCTTTAGAAATCTTCCTTGGACCCTGAAAATCTTAATAACTACAGGCCAGTAGCAAATGTTCCATTCCTGAGCAAGGTGCTTGAGCAGGTGGCTGCAAGCCAGCTCCAGGCAGTCTTGGATGTGACCGAGTATCTGGATCCATTTCAGTCAGGTTTCAGGCCTGGTTTTGGCACGGAAAAAGCCTTGGTCGCCCTGTATGATGACCTATGTCTGGAGAAAGACAGAGGGAGTGTGACTCTGTTGATTCTCCTTGATCTCTCAGTGGCTTTCGATACCATCGACCATGGTCTCCTTCTGGGACGACTGGCTGAGTTGGGAGTGGGAGGCACTGCATTGCAGTGGTTCCGCTCCTACTTGGCGGGTCAGCTCCAGAAGGTGGTGCTTGGGGGACATTGCTCGGCCCCGTGGATTCTCCAGTATGGGGTTCCACAGGGGTCAGTCTTGTCCCCCATTCTGTTCAACATCTGCATGAAACCGTTGAGTGCAGTCATCCGGAGTTTTGGAGTGTGTTGTCAACAGTACGCTGATGACACACAGCTCTATTTCTCCTTTTCATCTTCATCAGGTGAGGCTGTGGATGTGCTGAACCAGTGCCTGGCTACAACAAAGGACTTAATGAGGGATAATAAACTGAAACTCAATCCAGACAAGACTGAGACGTTGTTAGTGGGTGGTTCTGCTGACTGGATGGAGGGTCTTCAACCAGTTCTGGATGGGGTTGCACTCCCCTTGAAGGAGCAGGTTCATAGCTTGGGGGTCTCCTAGAATCATCTCTGTCACTTGAGGCTCAGGTGGCCTCAGTGCAACGGAGTGCCTTCTACCAACTTCGGTTGGTGGCCCAGCTACGCCCCTATCTGGACAGGGATAACCTGGCTTCAGTTGTCCATGTTCTGATAACCTCCAAGTGAGATTACTACAATGCTCTCTACGTGGGGCTGCCTTTGAAGACGGTTCGGAAGCTGCAGCTTGTGCAAAATGCAGCAGCCAGATTGATAACTGGGACCAGAAGGTTCGAGCATATAAGACCTACTCTGGCCCGCTTGCATTGGCTGCCTGTATGTTTCCGAGCCCAATTCAAGGTGCTGGTTTTGACCTATAAAGCCTTACATGGCTTGGGACCACAATACCTGACGGAATGCCTTTCCCGACATGAACCTACCCGAACACTATGTTCAACATCTAAGGTCCTCCTCTGAGTGCCTACTCCGAGGGAAGCTCGGAGATTGGCAACAAGGGAGAGGGCCTTCTCTGTGGTGCCCCCCCAATTGTGGAACGATCTCCCCAACAAGGCCTGCCTGGAGCCAACATTGGTATCTTTTCGGCGCCAGGTCAAGACTTTCCCCTTCTCTCAGGCATTTAGCAATATCTGATGAGCCTGGGTTTGTTTTGTTTTTAGGCTTATAGCTTTTTAAAGTTATTATAATGGTTTTAAATGTGTGTGTATATTGTATGTTTTGCTGTTTTAATTTTTGTATATTGTTTTTAATTGTTTTAATCTGATGTGAACAGCCCAGAGACCTTCGGCTATGGGGCGGTATACAAATGTAATAAAATAAATAAATAAATAAATGCAACTCCCAGCATTCCCTGGTCAACATAACTTGCTGGGCAATGCTGGGAGTTGTAGGACTTTTTGCTGTCTAAACATGCATAGGATTATATCCTTAAAATCACAAAGCCATATCTGGGTCATCTCCCACATCAACAATAACTATTATGAAATTAACCAAGAGTCCTATTGCAATGTAAGGAAAATAATGTAAGGTAATTGCAGCATAAGCTTTAATGGACTAGAGCCCATTTTGTCAGTTCCATGGACTGTCATCTTCAGTTAATACGTGGGTACAGAATAAAAAGTCATGGAAACAGAAGGGCAAAGAGGCCATGAAATGTAAGGGATAATACCAGTACCTTTACAAAACACTTCCATGCAGAGCCCAAGACAAGAACAGACAACACTTCATGCATCTGACAAAGTGGACTCTATTCCATGAAAGCTTATGCCGCCCACAATACTTTTGTTAGTCTTCAAGGTACACAGGTCTCTTGGTTGTTTTTGCTTCAACAGACTATCACAGAGCCACCTCTCTGGAATTTGTGAGAATGCATCCCTTGATGTTTACACCCTGATTTTAAATGCATTTGTTTGGAAGTAAATCCCATATTTTGGATGAAAATTCCAAATAAATATGTTTAGGATGGAGGGGTTAGAAAGAGCAGTAATATCATCAGTAAGCAGTCGTGCTGCTGGAGAATGAGTTTATAACAGATAAACACACTGTATTAAGACCATTACGCATCAATTAACATAAACAGCTTAGTTTCAGAGTTGTCACTTATACCGCGACAAAGTGTAACGAATTTCTTGACAGTAGAATCCGTGTACCAATAATCCTCTGGACTGCTTGTCGCTGGGGGGGGGGGGGGAATAGTTTGAGTAAAAGGCGTGTGACCACACTCAGTCACAGAGGTCTGCTTTGTCCAATGTTACCTCGGATTCTACTCGTCATCGTTTCCTGTTGACTCCGTTTGCTCTGGCTAATTATTGGTTCTGTTACTGTCAAGTCATAGCCTTCTGCTTCCTTCTCAGTCTCACTGGACTGGTTTTGGATCTGTGTTCTCCTTTTAGCAAGAAATGGGGGTGTGTGGGAAGAATAGGGAGATGAAGATTGGAAGGAACGGGCTTGTGCCTCCAGACCGCAGAATACATGCTCACGAACACACACTTCTCTTGTGAACTAACAATTCTGCAGAATGTGATACGCTGCACCTCAGCCCCACCTGACTGCTCTTTAAAACAAACAAACATGGATGTATGTGACCTTTAGTAGGCCATCCAATAGATAGATAGATAGATAGATATCCCTTCAAAACTGCCTTCTGGCACTGATCCATAACCCAAAGAAAGCACACTGGAACTGCTATTTCCATGTTGCACACATCAAGGGGAGGAAGCGTATGGTGTGCTGCTTTCTACATTTAAGAGATAAGTATAAAGTAAAAGAAAAAAAATAGAAAAAAGGAGGAAAAAAACACTCCAATAAGCACATTATTGATATGCTGAACATTTTGGTGAGAGTTTTTTTAGGACACAGAGCATGTCCAAAATTTACATAAAAGTTCAGCCTAGTGAAATCATTGTTTGAGCTGACACAGCTTTGAACAAAGGGATTCCCTCTCTACCATGAAAATTAATGCTTGTGCATCTTAGTGAGGAATAACCAGAGTTTCCTGAATGGGCTTGGGAAGGACTGCCTGGCAAAGATATTTGCAGGCTGGGATCTTAATTAGATCTGGATTAAAACTTTTATTAAGACACTTCAGCCCATACAGAGTGTGAGATGCTAGAGAGGCAGGGAGGGTGAGGGTTGGAACATTGAGCAGGAAGGGGGTCCAGACTGTGGAGAAGTTTAGCTGCTTCAAATGTTCAAAACAAGGCACTTCTTATCTGACATGCAAAGTGGGAACCCTCTGAACATCAGCCAATTTAATTTCTAATAACTAGAACCCCCTCATAAATTCCTGGAGAAGGGTATCAATGACTACTAGTCCTGGTGGCTATGTGCTAGCTCCAGTATTAGGAGTTAAGGCAGTTAAGTCTATGTATACCAATTGCTGGGGAACATGGACAGTAGGATGCTATTGCAGTCGTATCCTGCTTGTGGGTTCCTGGTCGACAGATGGTTGGCCACTTTGTGAACAGAGCACTGGACTGTATGGGCCCTTGGTCTGATCCAGCATGGCTCTTCTTATGCTCTTATCTTTTCAGGCATCATACCTATTTAAACAGTAGCTGCATTGAGTGATCAGGTATATTTCTGCCAGCAAAAAGAATGTATATTTCCTTAAATTCCCAGGCCCAGCTAAGGCTGTGCTCCCATATATACTCCCCACAGGCACATCCCTGCAATTTTCAAAATAACTCACTCAAGCAATCTTGGTAGACACACCAAAAGGTCCCAAAGAGATCCTTCGTGGAAGGGTATGTAGAGCTTTCTAAAGACAGGAGAACCCTCTACCTTCAATGAAAACAGATTTGAGCTAACTGCACCAATTTCCTGACTTCTCCAGGCCAGTTGCTTATGGTTTACCAGAAACATGAAGACATAACTTAAATCAGCAGTGAGCAAAACTCTTCACGCGCTTAAGGGACTGTATGGAATATGTAGTAGCAGGATTACTATTTCTTTAAGAGTTAATTTCCTGGTTGCTCAGGATCTGATAAAGGCATAAGAATGAAAGAAGAGCCTTGCTGGATCAGACCAAAGACCAAAATTCTGTTCCCATAGTGGTTCACCAGATGTCTATAGGAAGCCCACGAGCAGAACATGAGCACAATAGTACCTTCCCACTTGTGTTCCCCAGCAACTGATATTCAGAGGGATATTGCCTCTGATAATGGAATTAATGATATAACTAGCATGATTCATAGCCACTGATAGCCTTATTCTCCATTAAATTGTCTAATCCCCCTTTTTGAAGCCATCCAGTTTGCAGCCTTCACTATATCTTCTGGAAGGAAATTCTTTAGTGTAACTATGTGCTTTGTGAAGTACTTCTTTTGTCTGTACTGAATCTCCCAACATTTGGCTTCACTGAATGACCCCCAAGTTCTAGTATTATGACACACAAAGAGAAACTTCCCTTATTCACTTTCCCACTTTCTCCACGCATAATTTTATACACCACTATTATGTCTTCCCCTTACTTGCCTTTTTGCAAAGCTAAAATGCCCAAATGTTGCACTTTTTCTTCATAGGGGAATTCTTCCAACCCCTTGATCACACTGATTGCTCTTTTCAGCACCTTTAAAAGTTCTACAATATCCTTTTTGAGATGTAGTGACCAGAACTGTCCACAGTATTCCAAGTGTGGTCTCACTACAGATTTGCATAAAAGCATAATGCTATTGGAGTTTTATTTTTGATCCCTTTTGTAATGATTCCCAGCATAGAATTTGCCTTTCTTTTCACAGTTGGTTAATAGTTTCATCAAGCTTTTCACCACAACTTCAGCAAAGTCTTTGACAAAGTAGCACATGACATTCTGATCAGCAAGCTAGCTAAAAGTAGGCGAGATGGAGCAACTATTAGGTGGATCCACAGTTAGCTACAGAATCGGACTCAAAGAGTGCTTATCAATGGTACCTTCTCAAACTGGGGGGAGGTAACGAGCGGGGTACTGCAGTGCTCAGTCCTGGGCCCAGTGCTCTTCAACATTTTTATTAATGACTTGGATGAAGAGGTGCAGGGAATGCTTAGCAAATTTGCAGATGACACAAAATTGGGTGGGATAGCTAATACCCTAGAAGACAGAAACAAACTTCAAAGTGATCTTGATAGGCTGGAGTGCTGGGCTGGAAACAACAGAATGAAGTTTAATAGAGATAAATACCAAGTTCTACACCTAGGAAAAAGAAACCAATCTTAATAGGCTGGAGTGCTAGGCTGAACACAACAGAATGAAATTTAATAGGGATACATGCCAAGTTCTACACCTAGGAAAAAGAAACCAAATGCATGGTTACAAGATGGGAGATACTTGGCTCAGCAATTGTTGTAGATCACAAGCTGAATATGAGGCAACAGTGTGATGTGGCTGCAAAAAAAGTGAATGCTATTTTGGGCTGCATTAATAGAAGTATATCTTCCAAATCATGTGAGGTACTGGTTCCCCTCTACACGGCACTGGTTAGGCCTCATCTTGAGTATCATGTCCAGTTCTGGGCACTACACTTCAAGAAGGATGCGGACAAGTTGGAGGGGGTTCAGAGGAGGGCACCAAGGATGATCAGGAATCTGAAAACAAAGCCCTATGAGGAGATTCTGAAAGAACTGGGCATGTTTAGCCTGAAGAAGAGAAGTTTGAGGGGAGATATGATAGCACTTTTCAAATACTTGAAAGGTTGTCACACAGAGGAGGGTCAGGATCTCTCCTCAATCATCCCGGAGTGCAGGACACGGAATAATGGGCTCATGTTACAGGAAGCCAGAGTCCGTCTGGACATCAGGAAAAACTTCCTGGTTGTTAGAGCAGTACAATAGGAGCACCAATTACCTAGGGAGGTAGTGGGCTCTCCCACACTAGAGGCATGCAAGAGGCAGGTGGACGGCCATCTGTCAGGTATGCTTTAAGGTGTATTCCTGGACTAAACAGGGGTTGGACTCGATGGCCTTATAGTCCCCTGTGAACTCTACTATTCTATGATTCTATGATCCCTTTCCTGGTTGGTCATCACCAGCTCAAAACCCATCAGTGTATATGTGTATATTTTGCTCCAATATGCATTACTTTACATTTGCTCCAACTGAACCGTATTTGACATTTTAATCCTCATTTCCCCAGTTTGGAGAGATTTTTTTGGAGCTCTTTGCTATTCCCTTTTGTTTTAACCACCCTAAATAGTTTGGTGTCATCAGCAAACTTGACCACCTCACTGCTCACTCCTAGTTCCAGATCATTTATGAACAAGTTGAAAAGCATTGATCCCAGTACAGACCCCTGGGGACCCCACTGTTTACAGCCTTCCATTGGGAGAATTTATCGTTTATTCCTACTCTTTGATTTCTTTTCTTTAACCAGCTACTGATCCATATTTCATATTCCATGACTGCTAAACTTACTCGGTCTTTGGTGAGAAAATTTGCTTGAAAGTCCAAGTAAACAATGTCTTGCTTGATGACATGGTCTGTCTACTGTGTGAACTGAGGCCTGTTGTACTTATGCACCTGTTTTGTTTTTCTCTTGCTCTTTGGGTTTTTTGTTTAAATGTCCTTCACTACATCATTAACTTTTCTGAAGTTCATGATGCTTATTGTGTAAAGCTTGAATATAACACTCTTCTGCATTAGTGCTTTCAAATTCCCAGTTCTGAGAATTTCTCCCACTCTGTGTAGGCTTCTAGGTGTCATGGAACGCACACAAGGTAAATGCACAGATGTATTGTCACGAATTACACTTACATACTACTCTGTAGTTCCAAGTTTTTCTTTTTAAAAAGCCGTGATCATTGTAGGCAAGTAACTATCTCTCAGCTTCAAGTCCCCGTCTGTAATCTGGTGTTCATAATATAGACCCATTTTACAGGACGGTTCTAAGGACTACAACAAGATATTGTTTACGAAGCATTTTGAACATCTGAATGAGCTAGGAACATGCTAAGCACTGTGACTATTATTTCCTAATTTCTGTAACAGATGCAATCTTAAAGATGAACATAATCCTATATAATAATTGCAAATGCATGTTGAGGGAGGGAAGGAGGGGAGAGAGAGAGAGAGAGAGAGAGAGAGAGATTAACTGGCATAGAGCAGCCCAATGAGCAAGGTCCCATACACAGTGGGCATAGAATACTGACTGACTGTTAGGAAAGGGAAAGGGAAACGTGGGGGAGGGAGATGGAATAGAATATTTTGGAAAAGGGTATGGCTGGCTGCAAGAACTCTAAACAGGAGTACTCTGTACTGCAACAGATAATCCCTAACATCCAACATGGAACAGTGGAGAAGGGGAATGGAATGGAGTATCCTGCATGGCTGGCTGGCTGGCTGGAATCCAGAAGAAATGCTCTCCACATTCTATCGCAGGTACCACTACTATATACTAGTAACAAATTCAGTTCTCCAAGTGCTGCTTCTTATGTAACCAAAATGGCATGATCCACCCCCACTCACCCCCAAGAGGGAGGTATCAGCAGGCTTGTAGGGATGTCGGGAATCTCAGAGTTTTCTGATTTTTAAAAAACTTCCCTCCAAAATGGTAGGTGTGGGAGACTAAGAAAACAAAAAGCCCATGGAGGACTGAGGATGCTTAGTGTGTACGGAATTCTGGATCACTGGGGGTGGGGTGGATAAAATGGCATGGTTGGAAATGTGAGCAGGAGCACTTATCATTATACATTCCTCAAAACAGAATTGTCTGTTCGTTCTTGCCTGGTCTGGTTTTCTAATGTCATGCCAATACTTTTTTTCTCTTTCACTTACTGCAAAAAAAACAAAACACAATTGAAACAAATTGTCCAGAATGCTAATTGACATTTAAATGTTTCTCTTCCTCTTTCTTTTCTATTTAAATAACAAAGTGTTTATATAAATATCAAGAGGGAGGAAGCTTCATGTATGATAGCCTTCCAAAAGAATCCTTGAAGTGTAGTGAATAGCATGTTGGTTACTGGATGAAACCTGGGTTCAATATCCTGCTCAGCTACAAGACCTGGGTCCCCTCTACAAGAATTCGGTTTGACGCCTGGTTGTCCAATTATGCGCATCTTCTCGGAATCGCTTTTACAGCAAATCACTATACGCGGGAGGCAGTTAAGCGCATAACTGGTTGCCTTACCGGTTGTACGAAACACGCTTTAGAGATGTTTAATGCGGAGAATCGCTTGTTTACATGGTCATAAGGCGCTTTAACTGCCGCGGTAAATTAAAACTCGCTATTTAATACGCATTCAATAATGTGCATAATCGGACAGAAAAAGCGCCTCAACTCCCAATTTGTGCTCCGCTCTTGTAGAGGTAAAAATTTTAACGCACCTTGAAAGAGCTTTAAATCGCTCTTGTAGAGGCACCCCTGGTAGGCAACCTCAAGCACATTATCGCTCAACCTAATCTCCCTTACTATTGCAAAAATTTCTCCCTCTAACCCTTGTATTGACCAGAGGAAGGGCAGGATATAGATGAGAGTAACAGAAGATAAAGATGCATGCGCATGTTTTGTGAGAAAAAAGGTTAGTTTTTCTTTCAAACTAGTACAGCACTATATTCACAAAGGATGGGCTATATCTCCATGTAAGAACACATTCTTTGCATATTGAAGGTCTCACATTCAGCCTCTGGTATTCTTGGCTAAAGGATCTCAGCTTCAGAGCCAGGAAGGACCCTCTTCCCAGACACTTAGATTTCCACTTTAGCCAAAGAACACAGCGGTGATCTCGGTGGACCAATGGACTGACACAGGCAGCACACTATGATGCACTGGTTTAGAAAGATTCCACATCAGAGACGTCAGCCTATTATATTTTAAGCAAACTTCTCGACTCCAATAACTAAGATCCTTTCTACACCATAGGGGTGAAGAGGGAGGGAGGGCGTTTCCAGAAGTACTTAATACACACCATCGGTGCACAGGGACCAGCTGGGGGGCATCCCAGGCAAAATGCCTAGTGTGGAAAGGGCCTAAGTTGTAGAACTCCCCAAAGAGGTTATCTGTCTACCTCAGAGCTGGCACGTGAGCAAGACGTGGCTTTTAAGAAAAATCTTGGGTCTCATTTAATTTGGAATATGGGATTATTGTTCATAACTGTTTGGGCTTTATATCAATCTTTTTTTATTGATTGATTGGTGTTTCAATTCTGTCCCTGTAAGCTGTCTTAATTATTTAATCATGGAAAGGCAGGGCATAAACCTTTTCTTCTGCCACTCCCAGACTGTGGAATGGCCTGCCGGAAGAGATTTGCCAATTTAACAGTCTCCTGGAATTTAAGAAAGCCATAAAGACTGATCTCTTCCGGCAGGCCTACTCAGTTGAATTTTAAGATGTCTTTTAATAATGTATTTGTTTTATATGCTTTTAATTAGTTATATATGTATTTTATGGTGTTTCATATTTGTTGTTGTACCCCGCCTCAATCCAGGGAGAAAGGAGGGTAATAAATAAATAAATAAAATATATTATTATTATTATTATTATTATTAGTTGTCCAGAGAGTTGTCTGAGAGACAGAAAAGTATTTTGTTGTACAACCTGACCCTTTCATTAATGATAGATTATACATTAAAGTTAGTACTATACAGGATCTTACATACTCATATTGTTTGACTTTATCCTTGTGGAGCAAGGAATGAACTCTTAAACAGGCAAAATGGCAAAAGTCCTGTGCCTTTCCAGAATATGCATGAGACAGCAGTAGAATACAATAGTATATAAAATATATACACAGTGTTCTCCATGAAGCAGCTATTGGCTGGGGCATTCAATACAAACCCAAAGGGAGATGTAGTATAACAAATGAAAAATCTCTATCTTCCATAAGTTTTGAAAACCACAACCTTTTCTGTAGGCAAAAATTGGTTTTAACATTTTGGTTGCATCACTACAGCCAGATAAAAATAAAATTCCTATATATGGCACACAGACCACCAGTTGGCCATTCCTGACCTATGCGATCAGATATGTGAAGATTTTACCCACTGACTTGAACAAGCACAACACTGTGATCAGAGTTCAGAACTACTCCCAAAATAATTTGCCTGAATATAAGCGCAATGTTGGGTTAAGAAGCAACAAGTAGACATTATGTTATAAATCTCACTGCATTGCCCTTTTCACTGGCCTTAACAAACTTTTCAGTTGTAAAGAGAGAAATGTTAACATCTCTACTGTTGACATTTCAGGTCTTTTAAAAAAAATTAAAAATAAAAGGCCAAGCTGCTTAGAGACCATGCAAATACGGAATGTTTTATGCATAAATACTCAACTGGTTAGAAGCAAGGTTGGAACAGAACTTTCCCTACCAAATTTAAGGAAAGCTAGCATGAAGACAGCTGGAAAATTATCAAAACAATTAAATTCTCTGAATGTCCAAATGGTGACAATACACAAATATATCCTTTTATTCTGGATCAATTAATCCAGAGTTATTATCACACCCACATTCTACGTACAGTCACAAACGCAAACATGCAATAAACTAGTAACACCTACACTCACAAACACAAGCATATAGAGTATAGAGGATTGTAACCAATGATGGCCATCCACCATCAGAATGGAGGGTTGGGAGGCCCTGCGGAGCAGATTTGGGGTGGTGCATGGGGGAGGACAGCAAGGGAAATCCCATTACGTGTTTAACTCAGAATGCCGATTTCAAGCTTCAAACTTCCACTGCCTTTTCAGCAGCATATTACAAAATACAGGCAGAGCTGGAATTAGGGATGTCAGAGAAATCTGTAACAGAATTAAATGAGTTGAGATTTCTATGAATATGACCCATGGATTCTGCAGCAAGCCAGCTGTTCCCAAGTCACATGGATTTTTTTTACTTTCCTGAATTCTATGCAAATTTAGTCATAGAACAATACATAAAATAAAAATGACCCAGCTGAAAATGCACATTTTCCCCATAGGCTAAAGTATGAAAATGAGCAGGGCGGGCGATTTGCACACTTTTGCAACTGCGAATTTGCACAAATGTGAAGTTGTGCAAATTCATGAAATTGGAAGAAACCTGATTCTGTCCATGGGCATATAACAGAATGAAAGGACCCTGACAATCCATGAAACACAAGACGGAACAGATTTGACAAAGTCCATACAGACCTAAATGGTCCACCATCCATTTATTGCTCATCCTTCAGATGAAATCCTCAACTCACCGCATGAAACAATGTACATTGGGGCAATTTATCCCCAGTGAGATCTCATGGGATCCAAAGTAGGAGTGACTAATCAGAAAAGAGTTCTTGGAGTTATAGTGGGTAGCTCAATGAAAATACAAGCTATCCATCATTAAGGTTTTCCTATATCTATATCTTATTCCTATGGCAACTATGAAAAGGGGAAACGGTCTGTTATGGATTATTAAAAGAGGGACTAAAATAAAACAGCCACTGTCATCACACCTCTATGTAGATCTATGACATCAGGAAGGCATGCCCCCTGACATCATTTGATCCCTGGACAATGCTTCGCTGCGTGCAGGCTTCCCCCAATGGATAAGGACACAGGCCAGGCAAAGCTAAGCCATCCAGGCACTTCCTTTGCACACTGGTCATTGGTCCAACTGGGGTGGCATGCAATGCACAAAATGAGAGTGAGAGGAAGGAAAAGCAAAGTACATTTGGTCAGCTCTCTGACATAATATGGTCCCTGGCCAATGCGATGGATATCACTGCTCCCACAGATGAATCCCTTTGTTATTTCTTATCTGTGATCGAAGATAACAAGTAGATTTCCTTGTGTGCCCCTCATGCTCTCAATTGGGAGGGAAAGTAGCATGCAGGGGAATCTCATTGTTACATCTGATATTCATCTTCTTGTCTCCTCCCTGTGCT
This sequence comes from Anniella stebbinsi, assembly GCA_029215795.1. Taxonomy (NCBI): domain Eukaryota; kingdom Metazoa; phylum Chordata; class Lepidosauria; order Squamata; family Anniellidae; genus Anniella; species Anniella stebbinsi. The sequence continues at coordinate 355,588,603 of JARDYH010000002.1, read as the reverse complement.
CTGGCAGCCTCCGGGCCAGAGGTGGGGCTTGTGGAGGAGAATAGGTGAAGCCTATGGAGGTAGCCCAAGACTCTGTGGGCTGGATGGGGAACCTCCATTATGTCCTTGAGTAGAAAACACACACACACACACAGAGTTTTAGACAGCAAGCCTGCTTTAATCTTTGTGCAGCACTTAGGTGTTTTATAAATTAACACCAGCAGCACCTCAACATGGCATTCTTGCTTTCTGCATGTGCTCACATGTGACTACAATTTGTCATAGTATAAAACCTTAATTGGCTTGAGTATAGTGTAAACTGGCTTGGTGATATATCTATCATCTGTCTATCTATCTATCTATCTATCTATCTATCTATAATGTTTATTTCCAGGCAACCAATACCACTAGATAATGTCACCAGGTAATGGTCTGACCATGACTACAGGGATATTTTAACACCTTAACCATCAGATCACCCCTCTCATATCCAGGTGTAAATATACCAATGGTATATCCCACCCCCTGTGTTGAGCCAATGACACAATCAAATAGCCCCATGGTTGCCATGGAGACACATGAGGTTCTGAGCCAGCCATGGAAGGCAGGTTTGGCATAGATGTTGAAATCCCGACAACTGTTCAGAGAGATTTCAACATTTATGCCAAAGCTTCCTTGAATGAACCAGCTCCAAGACCACTTCAGACAGCTCAGGAAGGGAAGCTGTTGGGCAGCAGGATGGATGGTACACAACGGCAATCCCCATCTGTCTCTGTAGCCCAGCAAGCCCTCTAAGTCCACCCCATGGTGGAGAGATTTCCTGGTGACAGCAACTCCCTGGCCCTCCAGTATAGCTTGGTGCTGTATCAAGTACTCAAACAGGTAAAGCTGGGTCAGATCAACTCCACCCAAGCCTCAGTGATACACACAAGGTCAGTTCCCTCATTCATCATCAAGTCATGGATAAGTTCAATCATTATGAACCAGACCTGGCATTCAGCAATAGCACATCAGGCCAGAGAGCTGGGTAACTGAGCAACCAGTATATGAGAGATGGAGGGAGGATCAGAAGAAAGAAGGGCCTGCAAGTATCATACCCCCTTATTCTCTAATAACCATGGCCACTGGCTCATCAAAAGACAAGGGAGCAATGCCCATTCTTCCACAGGTTATCAAAATTAATGCATCAGTTGCCTAGATTGCATTTAGAAAGCACTACTCAATGCATTTCTGAAAATCCTAACATGAATGCAATGTAAAGTGGACAGGAGTGAGGGTGAGATAGTGCAAAAGACAAGGCTGGGTACACTTTTGTGTAAGTATACTAGTAGATGGGATTATATAGCACTATAGGGCCAAAATATGGTTTGGTATAGCACTCCCCCAAAAAACTCTATTTGACTATATTACTTTGCTTAAGGTACTAAAATAGCTAAAAGCCTATTTCTGTTTCCAATAATGTTCCTTTTTCCTTTTTTGAACATCTCACCTTTTTTAAACATCTTGACCCAGTAGCCATCAAACATTATTTGCTTGCAAACAGATATGGCATTTTCTTTTAAAATTGTGTATTTTGAGTTTTCACACACTATGTTGCATGTAATTTAATATACCAAGAACTGCAGATGAATCTGACAAATAATGTGGCTTGTCGGCGAAGATGGTCAACCAAAGCAAAACTTCTGGCTTGATCTATTAATAGAGAATAAGGATTAATGAAGGATTATGTCATAATGAGTCTGCCTGCAGAGTAGTCTCAATTCTTGTCCTTTGCTGCCAAAATACAGTTCTCATTTCCAGCAAACAAAGTCTATCAGAGAAAAAGCACAGAGCCCCCTTTAGAAAAGGGAAAGTCCGTCGCATAATAATGAATGCCGAACTCTTCTTTTGCCAAAGAGCTTCGGCACTTTCAGTGTCAAAGGGCAGGGCAGTGATTCAGAGAGGGCCTGATCCTTATCTAAGCTCTTGCAACAAAATTAGAATGTGCTGTAGTCTTATTAAAGAAATGTTTGTTCCATCATCAATGGGCTGAAAAGAAAGCAGCTCAGTTGAGTTTTTGCAAAATGCTGCAATAAATGCCTTTGGTTAGCTGCTTTCTTTAAAAATATTGAATCATTCTGCATGTAAAAGAATCTGTGTTGGGTTTTCTTTCTTTTTTTAAGGTGAACTGACATCTGTTCATGGGTTTCTCTAAAAATTGATTTTTGTTATTTGCCATTATGTTAACACCATTTGCATGGTGTTTTTAATGAAGAAAAACAAATCCTAATATTTTGCCAAAAATGAAAGCCATTGTGAACTATGGCTTATCCTACGTATACTGTATAATATGATATATGCCTTATTTCACATATAAACATATAAGACATAAAAATGAAAATACATTTTAGAAGTGTGTACTATACAAACAGTTGATAAACTTTAGTTAAGGATAACATTGGGGAAATTAGAAAGGATAGTTTATAAATGGATATCCCTTGGTTGAGTTACAATAGAAAATACCTTATGAAATCGAGTCTACTTTCAATATAAGTGAATTCATCTGGATAAGTTCTTGCTATGTATGCATCAGTAATTTAAACTGATAACATTTTAGAAGATCAGGGTCTGCCCCAATGTTAATAATGAAGGAGAGACAAAAGCCTCTTTCCAATTTGATTTTCATTTACTAGACTAGAATACACAAAACAAAAGGATACAAAAAAGCAACTGAAGTTATTCTTTATTTTAGTGGGCTGTCTGAAGATGATGTGGCTAGTGAGAATATTAGCGCTGAAAGGGAGAATACTAATCTGTAAATTTAGAAAATTGATCGGCCGGGCTATATATCAAGAGAAAGATTTCATCAAAGCATTGTAACAATCTATCTTCATGTACTGTTTAGATATAGCTAATCTACATGACTAAATTGACCATTCAATCCCTCAAAATCTGCCATGTAGGTCCCAACTTTTCACAGAGGCTTTTAAATATGTATTCGGTAAGTACAAAGTGCTGAATATATTTTCAGCCTTTTTATATTAAGATTTACAACTAATGACCTTAAGCAATGTCATGCATGTAAAACAAAATGATGAGACCACCCTGGTTTGAACAGATTTGAGGTATAGAATCATACTTCATTCTCATTCAAATTTTTAGTGGACCAGAATAAAACAAAACAAAATCCACCATAATATAGCTAAACCTATTTCATAGTTTTACTTTGTAAAACATGCCTCCACACTTGTATTTTGCTCTTAAGGGCTCAGTATAAGTAGTCAATTATCTAAGCTTAATGCCAAATATAAGAATTGCAGGGAGAATGTGTAAAGTCTTCGGCTTTCCATGCCGACTCTTTGTAAAATCATAGCTTTAGAGTCTAAAGTTTACTCATTCAGAACCCAAAGCAGAAAGGCTGATACCCAGATAACTCCCCTGGCAATTTGCCATTCCATACCCACATGCACGGCAGGCTACTGTCTGTCCCACCACTTTCAATAAAAAGAGCCCTTTTACTTAATGGTAGTGGTTGGCACTTTGCCCCTTTCACAGACCAAAGTAACCGGCATCTTGGATGTAACAAATTAGTACATTCTCAGAATAATAATAAGCACAGACCATGAAAACGCTATTGTTTTTTCAGGCTGCTTTTGGGTGGGGGTTGCTGTTGGGGGGGGAGTAACTACATTTTAGCAGGCATGATTTTTTTTCAAGTCAGTGCCACAGGCAAAAATAAATCTTAAAAGGAAAAATAAGACAGACGAGATGAAGTCTTAATCATGGCTTCAGAAGCAAAATAATTATCCATTGGTCTACTCTGAAAACATGTCGCACAAACAACAGTTCAACTACATGCATTAATTTACAAGAAATGTTGTGTTTATGTACATAGGGAAAGGTTGCAGTTTTGAACCTCTTTTATCCCAGGAATTAAGGGGCAGGGGAATTTAAAGTTGCTTTCTTAGAAGTTCATAGACTTTACATTTTAATGCAGCGAAGAGCTAAATATGCTAAAAATTGCCTGTCGTTCAGAACATGTTGGGTTCTTGGTATATGCAAAATCAATATGATATATTTTGAAAATATAGAGCAGCGGGAAATCTCACTAAATATAAAAAAACGATTCAAAAGACAAATGATTAATGTCCTTCCTATGTCAAACTTGTAACTTCTCTCAAAATGCAGTATATAACCTGTAACCACAAGGCATTTAAAATAGCATGCATTGATTCGTTTCTATATCGATCCCCTCCATTCATTTATTTCTATCTAGGGATGTACAAATTTTGTTAATTTCATTCCCTCTGTGCTTCATGGATTGTAAGGTATCTTTCATTCCGTTGTCTGCTGCTCATCGAAGGAATCAGACTTTTTGCATGAGAATTTTTTTTGTTTGCAAATGCACTTTTGTGCTAATGCACACTTGCACTACTGTGCATTACCACAAATGCACCGTAGTGCAAATGCACACTTCTGCAAGTGCACAAATCTCAAAGTCCGCTGTGGAATCCGTACATTGGATTCATAGAAATCTGAACTCATTTGAATCCGTTGCTGATTTCTCAAACATCTTTAATTCTATCCCACCTTTCCAAAATAATTTACAGCAATTTACAGTTATTAAAACTATAAAAATCACATCATAGTTCAGTAACATTCTAGCAGACATTCTAGCTAAAAGAAATCGATGTCCCCATTGTTGTGGATAATAAAGGAAAAGACCTTCTGGACAGAATTATCTGAGTTATTAGAAACCCACCCACCCCTAGAATAGTTATACTTTCCCTATGAACCTCTGATATGGAACACTGAGCAGGATTTGAATAACAAGTGTATCATTTACTGTATAGCTTCTTAGCAACAGATAAGACTTAAATTAATGTGACACATAACCAATATGAAAGATTCCAACAATGAATCTTCAAGACCTGTCAGATGCATTTCAATTTTAAGTGTCTGCTAGTATTAACAACAATGATCTTGTAGCACCTTAAAATCTAACAGATTTACTATGGCATAAGCTTTCGTAGACTATAGCCCACTTCATCAGATGCATTTTGTCAGAGGTAAGGTATCTGACAAAGTGGACTATCTTGTCCATGAAAGCTTCTGCCACAAGAAATCTGTTAGTCTTTAAGGCCTATTATTGGCTGTTCCCCTAGAATCCGCAATTTTTTAAAAAAAAAAATAAAGAAACAAAAAGGACCAAACATATTCATAAAATTATATTTTAAATTCAGCCTGACTGCTAGCCTTCTTAAACAATTCAAGGTACTTAATGTAAAAATGAAACCATTTCATAAAACTTTCTGGTTCAAATGAGTCCAAGAATATCTCATTATAAATGGAGACAGTCCTGAAAAGGCAGCCAAGCATGACTAAAAAGATCACTCTTTTACACAAAAAATAGCCTCCTTATTTTACCCTTTGTTGGAAAGACATTTGGCAAGCCACAGGGGAAATACATAATCTACTTTTATTCAAATACTATATTTCAAAATTCTAGGCTTATAAGGACCTTAAAACAATTCTTGGTGAAGTGTATGAGGCATAGGTTTATGTGAGCTCAGTTACTAAATTGTAAAATGAATTGATAATTACATGGCAATTTTTCAGAGTTGACCTGCATTGGGAAGTTGGGTTGGGATGCAATGCGTGTATGGTTGGTTCATCCTGCATGGAGAACATCTCTTAGTATTGAGTATGTAAGCCCCCGTTCACATGGCTCTGTGTGTATATTAAAGCTAAGTTCTGAGGTCTTGAATATTCAATTCTTTTACCATATTTCATATTTTCTTTTTATTAAGGAATACAATATTCTGCATATAAAAATTCTTACATCATTGCGTCAAATTTCAAATAGTGGAACGATGCCACTTTCAAAAAGGTAATATTAACAGCAGTACATGAAATTTAGAGAGCATTTCACCACATATTTATTGACAGTTTAAAAGATATCATCACACATCCGTTTTAAAAAGGTGCAAAAATAATCCAACATTTATGCATTTTTATATGAGACGTTTAAATTAAATAAATTCAGGAGGAAATATTTTTATAGTCTCAAAGGTTAATTAGTTAGTTTTCCTAATTAGTATAAGCTCTAAGTGAAATGTCCACTGTTCTGGAAGGAAGTTAGGTTTTCTTGGTTTTTGCTGGCAAAGGTTAAGGGCTGTAGAGGATAGAAGCAATTCTTCCTTTACTTTTAACAAGAAGTCTGTGTTATCCACTTTCTCAATAGCCAGGATTATGAAGATCAGAGTACTATATATCCCAAAAGAGGAAGGGCTTAGAGCAATTACAGTCCCTTTGTAAGTACTGTAGTACTTGCTGTTTATTTTTCCATTTTTTTGAGAAATAAGAAGTCTTATCCCTTCATAACTGGCATTAGTCCTACTTCAGAAATTCAAAAATATGTAAAAGAAATGAAACAGTAATCCACACACCCATTTTTAGGAAATCTGTCATATATGAGAAACAAAACATTCCTACAAACTCAAATTGATATATTTTTATCAAAACACAATGTCCTTCGAATACCAGGCAAAAGGCCTAAGCAATACAATTTCACTGGTGTGACATATCCATTTGTAGCTTTGCCTCCAGTAGTACAATAAGAAGAAAGAATAATTTATGTTACATTTCCAGATTCTATTTGAGGTGGTGGTGGAATCTAAACCTTATGGGGATGCTGGTTACAGCTGTCTGTGTTGGAGGGATAAGGCATAACAGACCCCTGTGTTCTCACCCTGGGTGCATGTGCATGGATATGCATGGATTTCATTACATTTATTACATTTCTATACTGCCCTATAGCCAACACTCTCTGGGAGGTTAAAAAATATTTAAAACCATTAAAATACATCATGCAAAGTGCAAAACCATTTACATAAAAACATATATGGAGAGCCAGTGTGGTGTAGTGGCTAGAGTGTTGGACTGAGAATAAAGAGATACAGGTTCTAATCCCCCACTTGGCCATGGAAGCTCACTGGGTGACTTTGGACCAGTCACAGACTCTCAGCCCAACCTATCTCACAGGGTGGTTGTTGTGAGAATAAAATGGAAAGGAGGGAGATTATGTTTGCTGCCTTGAGTTCCATGGAGGAAAAAAGGTGGGATATAAATGTAATAAATAAACAAAATATAAATAGATAGCACATACACAAACAACATATATAGAAAAATCATTTTTAATCAATCAAAGACAATCCAGGACCTAATTTAAAAACTCATTATAACCTTCAAATGCCTAGAGAGGATGGTAGTTTTCACCTGACGCCAAAAAGATAACAATGTTGACAACTGGTGGGGCTCATCAGGGAGACTATTCCATAATTTGGGAGGGCAGGCACCACTGAGAAAGCCCTCTCCCTTGTTGGCACCCTCCGAGCCTCCCTCACCTGGAGGAGGGCCTTGGATGCTGAATGTACTGAACAGGTCAGTTCATGCCAGGTGAGGAGCTCTATCAGGTATTGCAGCCCCAAGACATGTAAGGCTTAATAGGTCAAAACCAGCACCTGAATCAGGCTTGGAAACATACAGGCAGCCAGTTCAAGTGGCCCAGAATCAGTATAATATGTTTAGACCTTTGTGTCCCTTTTATCAGTCTGGCTGATACATTTTGCACAAGCTGCAGCTTCCAAATCGCCTTCAAAGGCAACCCCAGGTAGAGTGCATTACAGCAATCTAAGTGGAGCTTACCAGAGTATATACAACTGAAGCCAGGTTATCCCTGTCCAGATAAGTGCATACCTGGGCCACCAACTGAAGTTGGTAGAAGGAACTCTGTGCCACTACAGACACCTGAGCCTCAAGTGACAAAGATGGCTCCAGGAGAAGCCCCAAGCTACAAACCTGGACAGGGTTGCCCCTTCGGCGGGTGGGGATGCAACACTGTTCAGAACATGTTGAGCACCCTCTATCCATTCAGGAAAACCACCTATTAACAACATCTCAGGCTTGTCTGGATTGAGTTTCAGTTTATTAGCCCTCATCCAGTCCCTTGTCACAACCAGGTAGGAACTTAGCATATCCACAGCTTCACCTGAAGATGATGAAAAGCAGAAACAGAACTGCATGTCATCAGCGTACTGATGACAGTGCACCTGAAAACACTGGATGGCCACACTCAGCAGTTTCATGTAGATGTTGAATAGCATTGGGGGAGGGGGGAAACCAACTGCTGCAGAATCCTATACTGGAGAATCCATGGGGCCGAGCAATATTCCGCAAGGACTACCTTCTGGAGCCAACCATCCAAGTAGGAGCAAAAACACTACAATGCAGTACACCCCAACTCAAGCAATAATCCCTGAAGGATATCATGGTCAATGCTATCAAAAGCTGGTGAGAGATCAAGGAGAATCAACAAGGTCACACACACTTAGAGCCTATCTACACACACAGGATAACACACTTTCAAAACTTTTTGAAAACTGTATATGGATTGTGTCCTGGGCCCCAACAGTTCTCAAAACTGTTATAAACCGTTTTAAACCATTTCAAACTGTTTTAAAGCAGTAGTGTAGATAGGCTCCCTGTCTCTCCTCTTGAAACAGGTCATCATACAGGGCAACCAAGGCGGTTTCCATGCCAAAACCCAGCCTGAATCCTAACTACGAGCCTATCTACACTACTGCTTTAAAACAGTTTAAAACGGTTTATAACAGTTTTGAGAACTGTTGGGGCCCAGGACACACTCCATATACAGTTTTCAAAACGTTTTCAAAGTGTTTTATCCTGTGTGTGTAGATAGGCAATGGTAGGCTGACCAGAGAAAATCCAGGTCAGGGCTCATGTAACTTTAACAGTTGTAGAGAAAAGGGAATTTCAGCCAGTGTCATTTGTATGCAATTAGTTCCTGGTGAAATTCCCTCTTCATCACAACAGTTAAAGTTGCAGGCACTATACTAGAGTGACCATATACAAAAGAGGGCAGGGCCCCTGCAACTTTAACTGTTGTGATGAAGAGGGAATATCACCAGTAACTAATTGCATACAAATGACACTGGCTGAAATTCCCTTTTCTCTACAACTGTTAAAGTTATATGAGCCCTGACCTGGATTTTCTCTGGTCAGCCTAGGCAATGGATCTAGATAATCAGTTTCATTTAAGAGAGTCTAGAGATGGTTGGCTACCATCCACTCAAGAACCTTGCCCAAGGAAAGGAACAATTTCCACTGGCTTAAAATTATTAAATTTTCCCAGACACATGAGCTTAAAGATCCTGTCTGCAAACCAAAGTGTGTGTACAGAAAAGGGAAACTGAGGGGAAATAACTTTGAGATCTTGGCTGCAAAGTAAAAGATTGGGGAGGGGCAGAATGAATCTCCACCCAGCATGAAGACATAAAATCATTCTTTTGAATTCTCTACAGTCAGCATCCCATAGCACAGAAAAAGGAAGCTGAGGCAATCTTACCTGCACAGAAGTGAAACCACAAACAGATTCTTTTAAAAAAATGAATTGCCAGCCCACACAATAACAATGTCTTTAAAAGAAAATAACAATCGCCAGACCAAGTAACCACAACAGCCGTGGTGGTGGTGGTGGGGACACACACACCATTGCCCAAGCAAGCACAACAGATTTTTTAAAATGGGGGCAAGGACCCCCCCCCCAAAAAAAGATTAAAATTGTAAAAAAAATAGCCAAAACAATGTGAAACATATCTAACTGTGTTGATCTGGATTTGTTAAGACTCTTTAAAATCTCTCTCTCTCTCTCTCTCTCTCTCTGTCACACACACACACACAAACACACACACTTTCTCTCCTGTTCAAATTAATTAAAAACTAAAATAAAATAGCACATCTCCATCTCCCCTGTGATGCTGCTACTCCTGCTGTGTTCACTGTACTCAGTCTGCTCTCCCACTGGTTTGTTGCCTCTGCACATGTCCACCAAAAACATTTTTTTAAAAAATGCACACAGTCATTGGCTGGAGGCATCTTCCTTCCTGCCCATGTCTACAATCATCTCTCATCACTACCCTGATGCCCCCAGGGGAAGGGTGTTCATAATCATATATGGCATCCAGGCAATTCACAATTCCTTAATGTCCTGTCTGGGTGCCTTGTTGCTTACCTAAGCTTGTGCTGCACCAGCTTTACCCTACACAACCCCGTAGGAGAACAGAGCATGCACAAAGCTCCTCTCTTTTGTGCAAATGCAGATTGTCTAGATTATTGGCATCATCATTCCAAGCAGAGATAAGGAAGTGTCTGCTGAGCGCTACTCACAGTAGGAAACCAGTGGTGTTTTTTTAAAAAATCTGCTGTTTGACGTGGGCATAGGAGGAAGACACAGGTGAAGCTCCGCCCTCTCTGCTAATTCATTGCCAGGTCTTTCTCTTTCTAGATCCCTTTCCTTACATCAACATACTTTGCTCCTCACATTCCTGAACAAGTCATGTATTGGATTTAACTCTCACTCATTTATGTCCCAAGGCCTATGTTAACTCTGCTACCCATAGTGCCTTAGAACTTATTCATTTGAAATATTGTCACCTTGAAATCTCCTGGTTGGATCATAACTGTGCCCATCTTCTTTTTTCCCACTTCTCTCTCCCATATTTGGATCAACACATATATTTACTAGGAAATTATATGTTATACTTTTCTGTTACTTATTCATTCATTTATTTGTATCATCATCATCATCATCATCATCATCAACATCCCTTATATCCTGCCTTATTTCCCCAAAAAAGGAAAAAAAAGAACTCAAAGTGGCTAACTAGAGCACATATAAAAGAATTATATAATTCTTTTATATGTACTCTTGTTAGCAACCTTGAGTTCCTATTTCTAACAATTAAAATCATTTCAAAACCCCAATGGAGCATAATAAATGAACAAGCAGTGACTATTTTGACTACAACAATAAAAAGGGAACATTTCTTTTTAAATCAAAACTCAAAAGATCGGCAAAATGCTTTTAAAAAATAAAGCCTGGTTTTTACCAGTTGTCATAAAAAGTAAGGTCAGAGTCTGACAGATCTCAAAAGGCAAAATATTCCACAGGGTAGTTGTCTCTACAGAAAAAGACCTACACTTGGTACCATTTGCCATACTTCATGGAGATTTGAAGAAGGGGGAAAACATGGGAGAAGGCAGTCCTTAAGGAATCCTGGTGCCAAGCCAATTAGGATTTAAAGGGGTTTAGTGATGGCTCATGCCCACTGTAGCTGGTGGAGCAGAGGGCGAGACCACCATAGGCCAACTGAGGCACATGAGCATTAAAATCATGTTTGCCAATGCCAGAGAAAGAGCTTGTATCTCTACCTATAAAGCGGAAAATATGCGTGCATCACGTATGTCCAGAAATGTTTACCCACTTCCAGATGAGTTAGAAACTTGACATGGTGACACAGTGATAGGTCTGGCTGTACAATGTACCAGAAAAATCTAAAAACATGAATTTTGGGGTTTAAGTATTTTTAAAGAATTTAATAAAAAACTAGGTTTATGCCTACAACTCTCAGCATGCCTTGGGCAGGAGGCCAGACTTACTGGCCTTTGGCAGGCATTGTGAGTGGCTGCTGCATGTCTTTTACAACCCCAACTCCTAAGGTTGGTCTCGAGCAGTCAACTCAATTCCACATAAAAGGAAACAACCCATATAAATGGGCTGCATCCATTTGTGGTGCCTCCTCCCACCATCTGTGTGGTTTTAAAATGTAACTAGATACAACAGCATGACTTTGAGGGGCCAAAATGCTCAAAGGCACTCTGTCCTGATATCGCTGTTTTCTCAGAATCTGGGGGAAGCAAGTGTGTAGCCTTTACCCTTAAGAGGGAGGGAGAAACGGGAGGCACTCTGTGCATTCCCCCAACAAAGGGGGGAAGTGCCTGGCCCAGCCCCAGCCCTTCAGTACAGGCTCCTGATGTAGCACTTGGTGGGTGAGAAGCACAGGCCAAGGCAGTCCCAGCAGGATTGGCCAGAGCTGAGTGCGTCCACTGATAGCAGTTTACCTCCCCTCCGTGGCGATACTATTCCTTGATGCACTATCAAGGAGCAGCATAGGCAACAAGAGGATGTCTCAGAGGATGCGGGTACTTGCGGGTTGTCAAAGGCAAGTGTAGTACTATCAAAGGGAGGTGTAGTACTGGCATGTAGAGTGGCTGATTTAAAATAAAGTATGGGTGAGCAAACCCTGACCTCTCATTGTCTTTGTTCTCCTACCTAACTTTTGCCAACTGCCACTAACCCTGCCTACCATTCCATTCTAGCCTCAGCTATATCAGTCAATCCTCCATTCACTCTTCTGTCTCAATGGTATAGTCAGGCTGTTACATAAAAATCATAAACTTTATTCAGAAATCCACAAGCAGGGTGCCACAACTAAGATGGCCTGTTCTCCAGTTGTCTTCCACCACATCTCAGATGGTATTCAAAGATTAACACTGTTACATTTACATGAAACCGCTGGGAGAGATCATCCGGAGGCATGGGGCGGGGTGCTATCAATACGCTGATGACACCCAAATATATTTCTCTATGCCTTCGACAACATCGTCAGCTAAGGATAGTGTGTCTCCTCTGAATGAATGCTTGGAAGCGGTAATGGGCTGGATGAGGAAAAACAAACTGAAGCTGAATCCAGACAACACGGAGGTGCTTGCTGTCAAAGGCCCCAACCTGGGTCTGGAGGTGTGTCAACCAGTTCTGGATGGGGTTACACCCCCCCTGAAAGATTGTGTTCGCAGCTTGGGAGTACTCCTGGATCCGTCGCTCCAGATGACAGCTCAGATTGATGCGATGGCCAGGAGTGCCTACTATCAGCTTCGTCTGATACGCCAGCTGCGCCCCTTCCTAGAGTTGGAAGACCTAAAGACGGTAGTGCACGCGCTGGTAACTTCGAGGCTCGACTTCTGCAATGTGCTGTACATAGGGCTACCTTTGTGCCTAGTCCGGAAACTTCAACTTGTTCAAAATATGGCAGCCAGGTTGGTCACCGGTAAACCTAGGGGTGATCACATCACACCAGTTTTAAAATCGCTTCATTGGCTGCCAATCAGTTTCCGGGTGAAGTATAAAGTGTTGGTTATTACCTTTAAAACCCTTCATGGTTTGGGTCCAGGTTACCTGCGGGATTGCCTTCTCCCGTACAATCCACCCCACACACTTAGGTCCTCTGGGAAGAACTTACTCAAGTCAGCCAGAACTAGGCTGGCGAGTGTTACCCAGAGGACCTTCTCTTCCATCGCTCCCAGACTATGGAATGGTCTGCCGGAGGAGGTTAGACAAATCAGCAGTCTTCATGAATTTAAGAGAGTCATGAAGACTGCTCTCTTCCGACAGGCCTATCCAGATGAATTTTAAGATGTTTTTAATGATGTATTTTTTCTTGTTTTTTTAAAATTTTTAACTGTTGTGATTTTTGTGTTTTATATTGTTGTTGTTCCCCGCCTCAATCCGGAGGGAGAGGCGGGTTAAAAATAATAATAATAATAATAATAATAATAATAATAATAATAATAATTATTATTATTATTATTATTATTCAGGGACCTAGGCTTATGCCTACAACTCCCAGCATGCCTTGGGCAGGAGGGAAGACTTATCAGGCCTTGACAGCCATTATCAGGTAGTGGCTCACCCTCCTGGGCTTGAAGGGAGAGCGCCTGGGGCCAGTTGCCTCAGTTGATAGGCCCCATCGGGAGCAGGAGGGGTAGAGGTCAGCAAGCCAGCTCCCTCACAGCCTACTTATGGGCACTGATTGCACAGTGTAGTGTGGACTGGCTCAGCCAGACTTTACTTCCCATGAGCTTCAGCAGCAGGACTCCCATTGGGCAAGCAAAAGACATGCCGGGAGTTGTAGTTTTTGTTTTCTGTGGGGACAAGGAAGATTCTGGCGACAGCTTTAAGGCAGCCCTGGCCATGCATTGAAGGGGGGGGGGGGGAGAAACTAATTTAATTTGTTTTAAAGTTACCTCACAGGCCTAGGACTGGCCTAACTTGAAGGGTTGTCATGAGGGTGAGAGAGGAAAAAAGAAATGAATTTAATTTGTTTAAAGGTTAATTCACAGGCCTAGCCGGCCTGCAACTTTAAGATGATTACCTCATAGACATATATTTTAGGGGGCCTGAGCAACACCGGGTAGAAACTTGAAATCTGGCATGCTGGTGTTCTGGCTGCTTTCTTTTTTTCATAATAATAACAACTTCAGAGCACATGCATACAACAGTTCCTCACGTCCACTGAGATCCGCTTCCCTACTATATGTTATTCAGATATCTGGGTATATTTTGAAAACATATTTTTAAGTTTGCATCTTTTTTAGCTGGTAGAAAGAGTGTTGTGTGTACTGATTGTTTTTGACGTTTAGACGGCTGCTCCGACCAAGGCATGATGGGAGGTGTAGACTTTTCTCTTCTCCCAGGCATTTAACAGCATATGTTGAGGGGTTGTTGTTGTTGTTGTTGTTGTTTGACCCAAAATAGTTGTTTTTAATGGATATAGTATTTATAATATGTTTTTATGCTTTTTATGCTTTTTAAATTTTGTATATCGGTTTTTTAATGTTCAATGTTTTTAATTTTTGCAGACTGCCCAGAGAGCTTCGGCTATGGGGCAGTACATAAGCGCAAATAATAATAATAATAATAATAATAATAATAATAATAATAATAGGCATTTGAGGTAAATAAAAAAATGTGGTTTATCACGAAGCTCTAATACAGTTCTTATTAACACAATTTTCCATTTATTCTAACAAAACAATTTACGAACGGACCCGAGTAACGCCGGGCATATCAGCTAGTGTCTGATAAAAGGGATGATTGCCCAGCTGTCCATTCCGTCGGTGCAGATGAGAATAAAACGGTGCAAAGAGGCCATTTTCGGGTGACCATATCTGCCACCTGGACAGGTTGCTCCCACAATAGGTTGTGGAAATGAGCTGTCCTATTTCTTTCGCCCTGTTTAGTAAAGGCCTGGCAATAGGTGGACGAGTCCATTCTGTGTGCCTCTCTGAGGCACAGGAAACAGAAGGAATGACCTTCCATTAGTGGTATCTTCCCACCACAGCGGGTGTACTTTTTGAAGAAGCAATATTGCAGTGAATGGCTGCGAGACACAGAAAATGTTCCAAATACTGCCAATCGCTGCAGTGGACAAAATGGAACTGAACAACTAGCAGGAGCCACACCCAGAGCATGCATAGAAGGGGTAACCAGGGTCCCGTCTAAACTCTGCTCAGCTCTAAAATGTTCCAAATAACTGTTCTATACAGGTGCATAATCTATATATGTGAGTCAAACAGACCAGCTGGTGACAATGGTAGTGAGAAAGTAGACTCACTGAGGGCCCTCAAAAATAGGGTGACCAGATTTTGGAACCCAAAATCCCAGTCACCCCACCACCACCCAAAACAACACCCCCACCAAGCCACCCCCCACCCAAAACAACACCCCCACCAAGCCACCCACCCCCAAAAAACATCAGCCCGGACCTACCGGGTTCTCTTCCACCGCCGCCCCCGCCGGGTCCGCCGCCCCCCCCCCCAGGTCCCCCGCCGCCGCCGGGTCTTCCTCCACCGCCGCCGGGTCCCCCGCCACTGGGCTCGTAAGGCCAGCGGCCGCGCGGAAGAGGTGGGGGAGGGCCGGATCCGGAAGTGACGTAATCGGCCCTCCCCTGCCTCTTCCGCGCGGCCTCTGGCCTCGTCAGGGCTTGTCGCGATGGCGACGAGCCCCGAGGAGCCCGAATGCCCATGCAAAAGAGGCGTGAGAGCTCCCCCGCCTCTTCCACGCAGGCGTCCGGGCTCCTCAGAGGTCGTCGCCATCGTGACTAGCCCCGATGAGGCCAGAGGCCACGTGGAAGAGGTGGGGGAGGGCCGATTACGTCACTTCCGGATCCGGCCCTCTCCCATCCCTTCCGCGCGGCCTCTGGCCTCACAATCCCGGCAGCGGTGGTGGAGGACCCGGCGGCAGCAGACCCGGCCGCCCCAGCAGGTAAGTGCCCCGCGCCCCGCACCCCTTACCTGCAGGGGCGTCCGCTTCCCTCCGGTGCTCGAATCTACTGAGAAACAGGCTTCGCGGCCTGTCTCAGTATCACACCAGGTGATGACGTCATCACCCGGTGCGCTACTGAGGGACAGGCCGCGGAGCCTGTTTCTCAGCGGACGCCCCTGCAGGTAAGGAGCGCGAGGCGCGAGGGAGGGCACTTACCTGCTGGGGCGGCCACTTCCCGGGCTCCTCCACCGCCACCGCCGCTGGGTCTACCGCCGCTCGTTGCTCGCTGCCAACGCCGCGTGACCCCCCGCCTCCCCGGTTTGCCCCCGCCGCCCCCCGGTTGGGCCGGATCGCCCCAGGTTTCCCGGTTAGGAAACCCCAGGCCATCTGGTCACCTACTCAAAAACCCAGAGCCAGCACTGCCCAATAACTGCCTTACTGTAGTTAGAAATATATTCTCACCAACAACGTGGGGACAGATTTGGAACAGGAAATGGATAGCAGACTGCTATCTAGAACAGGGTTTACTTATAATTTGGCAGCAGGCAGAAGAACAAATGGTCAGATATAGTGCAAACAAGACAGTGCATGATAACTGTGTAAACAAACACAGATGCCATACAAGAAAAAAGGCCAGAGCCCAACATTGGGATCCATGGACTCTTGGCACAGACTTGCTTTTTGGCCTTTGTTCAAGAACCTAAGGCCTGATTTTGAGGCAATTTAGTTCTTTAATTGTGCAGACAAAACGTGTCTACAATTTCAGCCACAATTTTCACAATTAGGTAATTGCATGCACAAATGCATGTAATTAACTGATGGGATTTGCAGTTAGCTGATCCGTACAGGGAAGCATATACTTTGTGGAAGTAAGGTCTATTTCTATTTGCAAGGCACTGGTGATAAGATATGGTATTACATATACAAAATGTTCCTGATCCAGAGATCCCTTATACACAAACTGATGTACCCAAGACAGACTTCGGGGATATGCATTCCCACCAAAATTGCAATGAAGGTGGTAATGCATGTCCCCACCCACAATTCATAGTGTCCAACAGATTGGTTGCCCCGCATTCAAATGTAAATTGTAATCTGTTAATTGTGGTCAGAATTCTCAATCCATCAGCAGGTCCTTTCTGCTTAAACTGTTTCTGCATGTGTATGTTATGTCCCTTCCTGGATCAATAACAATTGACTTGTTTACATAGAGGCTTTTTACTGGCATTCCCAAACAGTGATTGTAGTGCCAATGGATTGAGTTGCAAGCTGAGCTTTGCAATTCCTGGTACGCAGCTTCTTGAAGAAAATAAAGCCATCAATAGCTACTAGTCATGATGGCTATATATCATGATTAATTCCTATACCAGTTCCTGGGGAACATGAGAATGAGGGTGCTATTGTACGCATAGCCTGTTTCTTGACTTTGCACTGGCATCTCGTTAGCCACTATATGAACAGAATGCTGGACTAGGTAGGCTTTTGGTCTGATCTAGCATGATTCTTATTCTTTTGTTCTCTTATTCCATAGCCCTTGCCACAACTGTTCTCTTTCCCACAATACAGATACACATCTTCTCTAGGAACAATCAGGATAATCTCACACAAATAATGTTTCTGATTATGCTGGACCCAGGAGTGCTCCAAATTGCTATGCAGATACATGTAGTGTTTGTTTTCTTTGGGATTTCTGGACTGCTTTTCAGGGCAAAGACCCTCTCAAGGTAGCATACATGATAAAATCCTCTACAACAAAATCCCATTCAATGATAAAATAGCACAAAATAATGAAAGTAACAAAAACAAGAGGAAAAAAACCCCGTCCCGCCCAGATAGTGTTAACATTGAAAACACAATTGCAGCTAAAACCCAAGAACAGTCCAATATTCAGGGAAAGGGTAGAAAAACAAGTAAATCTTCAAGGTCTTCGTAAAGGCATATGATGTTGGGGTCTGAAGACCCCTGATGGCAACCCATTCCAAGGACCACTGCAGAAAAGGCCCTTTCTTGTGTACTTGCTCACTTAACTACCCTCAAAGGTTAACAAGTGAAAAGGGCCTCTGCTGCTGATCTTAATGTGTGGCTAGGCTGATATGGGATGGGCGGGGGCAGGCAGAGGCAGTAGCAGGGCCCAGGCGAGGGAGGAGTGGTGGCGGTGGCGGCGGGGAGGAGGAGGAGGAGGAAGCAACAAGCGGGAAGGGGAGGGAAGGGCGCGGAGAGCTGGGCGGAGGCAGCGGCCGTGGCAGCGAGGACCCGCATGCGCCCCCCCCCCAGCGACTTGGCTTCCCCACTCACCTCCATTGCCGCCCTGGTCCTCGCCACCAGCACGCGGGGTCGCGGCCTACTTCGAAGTAACGGCACATTTCCAGGCTGGGGAGGCCTCTGCCAGTGGCGCTGGCGGCGAGGACTGGGGTGCCCCTCCCTCCCTGTCATGACTCTGTAAGTTCTAACGAAAAGGGTGAGGACAACAAACAGACCTCTTGAAGGGAAAATACAAATACAAAAAACGATCGTTCTCCCTCCTCCAGCAAGACAAAGGAAAACAAGGTTATCAAAAGGTTCTTTAGCCCCTAGGCAATTTAGTTGAGCTAACTTAGAGAGAAAAGAGAACAGAGTCATATACTTAAGATCAATTAGCCTGTAGAGCTTTGTTTGCTAGCCTCTCTGAGCGACGGGCGGTCCTGAGTTTGAAGTCTCTTCTCTTTGCCCTACGCCTCGCCACCGCATTCCTCAACCCCTTTGTCCCAGAAGAGAAAGTACTCTCTCTCTCGTTAAGGTCATCTCCTTGGGGATTAACTTCCTCTCCTGCCGTGGGAAAGGGCTCTTCTTCTTGTGGTTGCAGCAACTCCTCCAGCTTTTGCATTCCAACTTCAGGATCCGAATCGGTATCTGAGATTTCATCCCTTTGAAGCAGGGAGTTGGACGTAGACACAACACTCCCCTTCCCTTTTGTCCCTTCTTCTTCCTCCTCCCACCACCACTCCTCCCTCGCATGGACCCCACTACCACCTGTGCCTGCCCGCGCTTGCCCCGCTCTTGCTCTCTCACCCCTTCCTGGGATTTGGCAGTGGTGGCGGCAGCAGCGGTAGAGAAGGTCTGGAAACACAGCATTACTACAAAGTAGGCCGTGATCCTGTGCGCTGGCGGCAAGGACCGGGGTGCGATGGAGGTGAGTGGGGAGGCCAAGTCGCTGGGGAGGGCGCATGCCGGTTCTCGCTGCTATGGCCGCTGCCTCTGCCCAGCTCTCCACGCCCTTCCCTCCCCTCCCCTTCCCAATTGTCGCTTCTTCCTCCGCCGCTGCCACTCCTCCCTCGCCTGGGCCCTGCTACCGCCTCTGCCTGTCCCCGCTCGACCCACTCTTGCTATCTCACCTCTTCCTGGAATTTGGCGGCAGCGGCGGCAGCAGCAGTAGAGGAGAAGGAGAAGAAGACACAGAAGAGGAGCAGCAGCTGCAGCAAAGGATCTTTGCCCGGCCTAGGAGTGTGATTCATCCCTACCATATTTCTTTGATTCTAAGATGCACTTTTTTCAAATATAAATGTGTCTGAAAATGAGGTGCATCTTAGAATCAACACAAAGCTTTTTACCTATTGGTGGCCCTGAAATTAAGGTGTGCCTTAGATTCGATGGTGTCTTAGATTCGATGAAATATGGTATATATAATATAATCTAATACCGCAAGCAAAAATTCCACTTCCTAAATATTATATTCAATGGATGGTGTACTGATCAATTAAATGAGGCCAATTAGCCAAGTATATCGTAGATTGTGGGCTGATTAATTCCTCTGGAGAAAACTTTAATATCATATTAAATCTGAGAAATCTGAAAGAAAAACTAATATGCTGTCAGAATTACTTGTTACCCAAAAATTTACTAGCACAAAATTGCCATATGCTAAAAATCATTTTCACCTGATTTCCTCCAGCTCACTCTTTCTCAGAATGGATTTGTGCTCCAAAGGCCAGTCACCAAAAGAAGACATAATGCTGCCAAACAGCCATAAATCAGGAAGTGGAATAGGCCATAATATATATATATATACACACACACAAATGCAGTTCACAGTTTAAAGGCATAATACAAAACAAACAAGACATGTACGAATACACTGCCAAATCAATCTTTTCATTCAAAGCTACAGGGGGAAAGAATTAAGAGTAAATATCCAGAATGCTTTCCTCCATAATATATTGTTATATAAGTGTGATCTCAAATGTTCAACCACAAAGAAAGAGATGCCCTCCCATCTGTAAGATTTTTCAATGGTATGAGATACCAAGGGAGCATCTATGACTTTATTTTTAATTTTACTAAGAAGTTCCTAATTTTCAAAGACCTCATCGTTTTTGTCACATACATATACTTACAAGTGCATATTATAACATAGATGGGTGGCATTGCAATTATACATCAGGTTGGTTTAAATTCCTACCATCAATGGAATAAATAAATTCTTGAATTTAAAGAGTTTGGGGGCAGTTAACACAATGTCCACATTTATAGTGGCCTCTAAAGTCATCATTACAAGGGCTAATGTGGGAAAGATCATAGTGTATAAGAAGTCCCTTGAAGGATACCAGTACACTGGCACAACCAGATAGATTATTCGCTAAATGCCAATGTTTTCTTATACTTTTATTGATCAAAAATGGTAATGGGGGCCGCTCTTTTTCTCACCTCATGGATTATCTGAACTGGTATCCTCTATCCCAATACAGAATAAAAATGGTAAGTCACTGCAGCTTTACGGGACAATGTAAAGCAGTGTTACCCAGCAAAAGAATAAGAGTTGATCTATACAAAGATACAAGTGAAAAACTACCTATTTTTTGGTAGGAGAAAATATAGACAACCCTCCTTAAACACATTATGTGGATCATTTTATGGGAGTTCATTTCCACATATAGCATTTAAGATTGGAGCTTCAGAACTAATCTTCCATGTACCTGGTTGGGACTAAATCCCATCATGATCAGTGGGATTTAGGCCTAATTACATGCTACCATTGTGGCATAAGAGCCGCTGTCTCTTTAGAATCCTTTATATGCCACCCAGTGGAGGTTTTCAGAGTCATCTAGGGCTTATTATATGCTGGCCCTAAGGTCGCTGTGGATTCATTTGAGGCCCACTGCAATACACTTGCTAGGCATTTCCAAGATAAAATAATCAGGGCTTAGACTCCAGTGTTACAGCAGGTGAATCATATGAGTACAGCTTTGGCCAGTTTTTTTTTTAGATGAGTTTCAGTTGGAGCAGTTCCAGGATGTTGACAAGGTGCTTGGACAGGTTCATGGAACCACTTTCAAATTGGATCTGTGCCCCTGAGTTCTAACTAAACTGGAACCAGCTCAGGCCATCTCCCCTCACCAATCACAAAAAGAATCACTGAAATATGATGCTAATTAGACATAATTTGAATATGAAGATAATTAGACATAAAGATCTGACTTTCAGTTAAAATGCTTGGGAAATAAAATGGAAGGATATAGAAACGATATAGAAAGTAGTAGCTAGTTGGAGCAACACAGCTTATATTGTTTATTAATAAAGCATTCATAAATTAAGAACATGCTAGTTTAAAATGCTAAGATGGTAACTGAAAATTCTACTAAATTTAATGAAATCTGTCGAAAGTTTAAAATAGCAGCAGCAACAACTTAATACTTAATATTTATTTAATACTACTGGTGTGCACATAATCCATGGGCATTGCTTTAAACTATTCCAAAGAATGTATAGGCAAAGTAATGAGGATTTGTTTATGGGATTGTTTTGTGCTTGAAAGGCTTTTCAGAATAAACGAGTTTTGAGTAGGGTACTACCAGGATTCTATGCATATCATAACCATTTTTATTTTATACAAAAGCTCCAACATTGGTTTAAAGGAATGGCAATAGGAAGCACTGATAGATGGACAACACATGCGAGTAATGGCAGGAAACGAGGTTTGGGCAGCAGGTAGTGATCTGGGTATCAGAGAGCCTACCTACACTACTGCTTTAAAACGGTTTATAAGAGTTTTAAACCGGTAACCGGTTTAAAACTGTTATAAACCGTTTTAAAGCAGTAGTGTGGATAGGCTCACTGTAACACCAAAGCCAGCAGCTTGTGGCTTCAAGCTTTTCTGTGAATAAATTTGAAGCTTCAGATCCTACTTAAATCGTTTAGAGTAAAAGAGCCCTAGATGACCAGTTGGTTCCATCCTAGAATAAAACCCTCAATCCTGAAATTCAGTCATTTTACTCTCTGTTATTCAAAATTCTTCCAAACCCAAGGTAACAGCAATTATTAATGCTAATTGGAGGGAGGGGCAAGTTATTCTTTAACTCTTCATTATGGTCAATTATTTCCTCTTTTTAATTTCTCATCAACACCACCCACTTAGTGACTGATGAGTCTACGCCTTTCTTAGTGCTGCCAGGGTGGTATGAGTTAGAATGATTGAGTGGGCGAGTGAGGTAGGAAGACTGAGGGGAGTAGAAGGGGAGGGTTGGAAAGGGAGGGTGTCTAGGGGGGGGGGACAGATGAAGAACAAGCAGAGGTCAAAGCAGGGAGGAGAAAGCAAACATGGAAATTAAAAATCACAGACCTGGGGTGGGGTGGGGGACCAAAACGGGGAAGCAAGAGATGAAACTGCAGGAGAACTATATTTATACATATATACTAGGGATGGAATACAATATATATTGCACTGCACTGCTATGTTGATTCATCCAAGGTAACAGGGTATTTATCCTCCCCTATCAAATGCTTACAAGTTTCTATAAAAGTTCATGTAGCATTTTTTGGAACTGTAGTTTTAGACCTCCATCGTATTTACTTACTAAAAAATTATGACTGGCTCAACATGCATTCTACAATAGCAAGTTTCCCCACAAACATTGTTTAGCAGATCAGCTTTCATGTCAGTAGGGGTCTTTGCAGAAAGAAGTGCCACAGGCTCTCTGGTGTCCATTGGCTATGCTGCTGTGATCACAACGGCCTGGGAACATGTAAGAGAAATTCATCCCCCAGTCTCTCATGAAAGCATCTCCTAGGGAGTGCCTGCCGATACCGAACCTGCTGCAAAAATTGTGACATGTCTTGTTTGACCATGTCGCAAACATATCTATGCCTGGCATTCCCCAGCGATGGAACAGGTAACGTACTATCCTTGGATGCAGTTGCCATTCGTGCGTGTCCGTGCATACACAACTTAACTTGTCTGCGAGAACATTCGTTGTCCCTGCAATATGTGATGCTATCAACAGAATATTCCTCGGGATGCACCAATTGTATAGGTCTATGGTAAGTTGATTTAACCTTCGAGAACGAGTCCTGCCTTGTTTGTTTATATAAGCAACTACTGTGGTGTTGTCGGAAATGACGTGAACTATATGACCTCTGAGTTTCACATCGAAAGCCTTGAAGGCTTTCATCACTGCCAACAGTTCCAGGAAGTTGATGTGATAACTCTGTTCGGCCTTGGACCATTGTCCTTGAGTCCAAAGGTTGCCACAATGAGCTCCCCAGCCTAGCAGAGAAGCATCTATGGTCAAAGACGTGGTCGATCGAAGAGGGGCGAACGCTACCCCCATGGAGATGTTTGTCCTGATGGTCCACCAACTGATGGAGCATTTTACGTGGTCTGGAAGAAGCAAGCGTGTGCGATGTGGATTCATTGTGTGGTGGAATTTGTGGAGGAACCAGAGTTGCAGGGGCCTCATGCGAAGGCAAGCCCACTGCACCACTGCAACTGTGGACGCCATAAATCCCAACAGGCGCTGAATAGTGATGGCGAGAACGGTGTGTGCATGCTGCACTGTCCTTGCCAGGGCAATCAAAGTATTTTGACGGTCCTCTGGCAGAAAAGCTCTTGCTTTGAGGGAGTCTA
The DNA here is from genome assembly GCA_029215795.1 of Anniella stebbinsi. Classification (NCBI taxonomy): domain Eukaryota; kingdom Metazoa; phylum Chordata; class Lepidosauria; order Squamata; family Anniellidae; genus Anniella; species Anniella stebbinsi. The sequence goes on along the minus strand of JARDYH010000002.1, from coordinate 355,564,805 downwards.
AGACTGCTCCAATAAATTTGATTTTCTGTCTCAGAAACAAAATAAACTTTTCTTTGTTGATGTAAAGTCCCAGGGATTGTAGAAGATGGAGGGTATACAGCAAGTCGCTGGTTAGAGTATGTTTTGACTGTGCCACCAGCAGCCAATCGTCTAGGTAAGGGTAAACTTGAATGCCCTGTAAACAAAGATGTGCACAAATTACTGTCATGCATTTGGTGAAGACCCAAGGAGCTGTAGCCAACCCAAAGGGTAGGACTCTAAACTGATACACTTTGTCTTCTATAGCAAAATGAAGGAACTTTTGGAAAGACTCTTCGATAGCTATGTGAAAGTAAGCATCTTTTAAGTCCACTGATGCCATCCAGTCGTGTTCACGTAAAAGAGGTAAAATTCCAGCAAAGGTAGTCATGCGGAACCTCTTTGGCGTAATATACAAATTGACAATGTGAAGGTCCAGAATAGGTCGATGTCCACCATCTCTTTTTGGAACTGTGAAGTATTTTGAATAACAGCCAGTTTGAAAATCAGAACGAACCTTGACAATAGCCCCTTTCTGGAGAAGCAGAGATGTTTCCAGTAATATAGGCAATGAAGGAGTGGTGTATTGTAGTCCTGAAAAGGGAGGGAGGACATCGAATTCTATTCCGTATCCAAATTCGATGATTGAGAGCACCCACTGATCAGAAGTTATATCTTTCCAATTGCAAAGAAAAGGTCGGAGGCGGTATTTAAAATGTGGGCTCTCTGACTGGATGACGCCTGTGGAGTCAAAGACGCCGTTTGGTAGGTGGGTTCCTGCCCCTTTTCTGCGGACGCATGCGGTACGAAGAAGGCTGCCTTTTCCAACCTGAAGTATATTGCTGTTGAGGTCTTGCTTGCCGATCAAAATTGGTTCGTCCCTGATAGGGACATTGGTTCCATCACCTTTGTTTAAAACGGTTCGTGGAGAGCTGTTGATGTTGCTGTCCCATGCCCATTTTGAACACTCGCTTTTTGAACACTCTCCATTGACTCATCAGTTGTGGCATTAAAAAGGCCTGTGCCATCAAAAGAATTATCTTCAATTTTTGACCGAGCCTCGTGCGAGAGACCCACAGATCTGAGCCATGCATGTCTACGAAGTGCTACTGCTCCCATCATAATTTTAGCATGGCAGTCAGTTTGGTGGCGAGAAGTATGAATCTGTTGTCGAGATAAAGACATAGCTTCTGTTTGAAAAACTCGAGCCAGATCTTTTTGTTCATCTGGAAGAGATTTACAAAGAGATTCCATCTTCTCCCACAAGAATAGCTGATAGCGTGCCATAGCCGCTTGATAGTTTGCAACTTTAAGTCTTAATGCTGAAGAGGAATAAAGTCGCCTTCCCATAAAATCCAGGCGTCTGCCCTCTTGATCAGCAGGGACAGAATGCGACTCCTGAGACCTTCCCTGTAAGGATTCCACGATAATAGAATTAGGGGTAGGATGTGAAAATAGGAAATCAACATCCTTTTCCTGGACTCGATACATGCCCTCCAGTCTCTTAGAGGTAGGTAACAGGGTTGCTGGTGACTTCCACGACTGCTGAACGGTGGTAAGCAAAGTTGGGAAATACGGAATCGCCACCTGAGCAGTAGTTTCCGTCGTGACCGCATCAAAAACAGGATCTTGTGGCTTCTGCATCTGGAAGTTTGTCTCGAGCCTGAGAGATTGAGCCATTCGGCTCACTTGTTGAGAAAAGTGCCCCATATCTTCAGATGGGGAAACCCCTTCAGCCTGGCCAATGTTATTCTTGGGTGACGGAACGGATGGAGCCAACGAAGAGGCAGACGAGGAGTTGGAAGAATAGCCTTCTTGCTCTGATTGGTGTGAAAGATCTACAGTCGGTATGGCAACAGGGCGACCCGAGGGCGGCGCCTGCTCTGTATGTGGTGCTGGAGGCAAAGACTGTAGCGGCAGCACAGTCAGAGGTTGGGGCAAAGATCTGTGTGAAGTAGAAGGCATTCTCGCAAAATAGCGATGACCTTCCTCAAACCAGGACCGGCATCTAGAACGGTAAACTGTATGAAGGGGCAAACGATAGGAATATCTATCGTAATCAGATCGTGGAGATCGGGAGCGGTCCCTGCTACGAGATGGATATCGGTACCGATCCCCTCGGTATCTACTACAGCAAGAGGAATGGCTGGAATCCAGCGATCGCTCTCGGTACCTATAATCCTGCCTTGGGCGGGGAGATGGAAGAGGGTGCCCTTCCAGGATAGGCTGATCATTTCGTACTGGCACGGGAGAGTGGTCTTGTATTTCACCCTCCGACGCCGATGGGGCAACTTCCTGTTCCGTCAGTACTGAGACGGATGGTGCGTCTATAGGAAATTCCTGCAGTGGCATCGGTACCGGCATAGATGGCCCTTCGCCTCTGTCAGGAGACTTCGAGCGGGCAGCCACAGCCACAGGCAAGCTCTTTTTCTTCTTATCATGGTCTGCCGGTAATTCAGGGTGTTTTGTTTTCTTAGCCACCCGTTTCATCATTACCACCGAGGTACGTGGTATATTGGCAGAAGTGGACGGTTCACTAGAAGGAACCGGTTCTAACTGCTGTGGCGGTGCGGCTGCGGGTGTAGACATTTTCCCCGAAACAGCCTGTAAAGTTCTCCTCCAGAACTCTGCACGGAGGCGGTCCGCTCGATTCTGTCTGGCTTGCCTGGTAAACTTCTGACAATGAGGGCAAGTTTCTACACAATGTCCCTCGCCCAAGCAGAATAAACAAAGTGAGTGTCCGTCAGTGTGAGGAAATTTTGCCGTACACTTTTTACATTTGCGAAAGGGGCCTGCTGAGGCCATACACTTTTATTGATGTAGCGATCTGAGGCGGATCGTGTTCCAAATAAAAAACAAAAAAAAAATCTAAATAGGAAGGAAAACACTATAGAAAGAGAGAGAAAAGGAACAACAGAATTCTAACTAAGTATTTACACACATTATATATATATATATATATATATATATATATGTATATACAGGATTAGATAAGGGATCTGTTCAATCCTACACGTTCCCAGCGAGACTCACACAATGGCGGTCGAAGAAGAACTGAGGGAATAGACAGGAGCGCTTAGGAGTAGGTGCACAGGATGGTGGGGGAGGGCTTTCCCGCTATTTTTTCGTTCCTATAGCTGTAGAAAGTTCCCGAAGCGAGCTCCGCCCAGGCGCAGAGCCCATATGTGGGAATGCACAGAGACCACAAAGAAGAAACTGCGTTTCTTACCATGGTGGCTACATAACCATGGTTTAAACATGCTCACTAACCATTTGCTGGAAAAGTGTTAGTGGCCTAACCATGGCTTAGCGTGTCTTCTGAACAGGCCCATAGTGAGAGCTCCTGATAGCTACATGAAGTTGTGGTATGTATACATAAAAAACCATGCATTACATTTGCATTATTCTTCACTAGCTACACAGATAATTACTCCATTCTCCTAGCTGATAGCTAATATAAGGGATGGGCCTTGGGCACTAGTCTGGAGGAAGCCAGGAGCTGGAACCAAGGGTCAGGACCAAAGAGCAATAAAGATCAGAGGGAAAACCAGGACAAGAGAATAAGCCTGAGAGACCTGGGTTCAAATCCTAACCTCAGCCTGCACTGTGTGCATTACTCTGTTGCCAGTGCACAGTCTCAGCTTTCTATCTGTAATAAGGAATTATTAAGAACTGTTTAACCAGTTTATTTGTGAAAATGAATGAGATTTTCCTGTTCGCTCGTGGCCTGGTATGTAAGGAATTTCTGCTCTTCAAATTAAGTATTAGAAGGCATAATTTAAACAATATTTTATACAAAGCCAAACATTGGGAGGTGGGTCAGTGGAGAAGGAGAACTTGCATACATAATATTCTTAAAATCTATTTTTAAATCAGTTATTTTCTTGAAACCCCAAATGACAAAAAGGTCTTCTTTGCTGCATCAGATTCAGACTCATCCATGAAGGAAAATAAAAAACCTCAATGAGAAGAAGCAGTGAAACTAGTATTTGAAGTTATTTTTCTTTCTCTGAAAGGGGAATTAAACTATTAAAGGACACCTTGTTAAGTAATTATCTAGCAACATCACTGCACAATTAAATAGCCATCAGTCCCTGCAGCTGAGAAATTTCAGGTAATTATTCAAAGATAATTTAATAGGAGAATTACTGTATTCAAGAAAGCATTAGCTAGTAATCTACCTCAATTAAAGCAGCCAATTAATTTCAGCACCTTGATAATAGTTGCCTTTTTGCGGAATCATCTTCCTTCTACCTAACACACTTGAACATATGTTTAAAAATATTCTCATAAACACGCTAAGCTTAATGCAATTTGCCCAAAAGTCTAGTCCAGCAGTCACTAGGGACCTGAAAAGAAAACATTTTGATGAATTCAAGCTGACATTTGTATATATTCACTGCAGAATTTTGAGCAGCTGTGTTTCATTAAAAAAAAATAGTTGCATTATAGAGATGTCTGTCCAGTTGTATATCTGTGCTCACACAAGCTAGATGACTTGTACAGATATTGGGTGGGATTGATTAGGCCATCTTCCTTTCAACGGCTGCCCCACCAAATAATATTGTAAACATCTATAAACAGAAGCCCAATAAATGATTAGGAAGCAATTGATATGCTGCATTATTTAAACTAAGCAGGTCTGTTCAATAATCTGGACTGAAGGCCACTGGAAATCCCATGTAACAGGTGTGTGTGTGTGTGTAGTGGGAGCTTCTAAAGAGGAAATGTTATGAATAAACCCAGATATTCAAGCACTGTTGCCTGTACATTCATAAGGCATAGATTTAGCCACAAAAAGAAATGTCCATATCTTAATTGGAGGTGGGGTAGAGAACGCATTCTACCACCACCACTTCTGTTACAACTGCTCTCTCAAACGGCAAAGTTGGATTATATAATTTTTTGCAGAAAAAAACTGCTTACTGAAGCAACCAGAATAATAAACTCGTGAGATTATCCATGCCCTCCAATGAACTGGAGAAAGAGGACTGCCTCATGAATTCAACAACCCATAAAGAAGGACACTCTTCCTTTCCAGACCCAGAAGACTCTGAGATGGGTATTTTTACTTGTATTATCCTCATTCCTTAAGGATTAAAAAATAGGACTGTGACATAAACTTATAACTGTAGTATCATTGTTAATTTTTATCTAAGGGCTATAAACTCCCCCCCCCCCCCCGAAGAGCTTCCAGTCCAAGCCAGGATGGATAAAAATCAATTATATATATATATATATATATATATATATATATATTCAGATTTTTAAAATTAAATCGGATTTTCTTGATTTAAATTGGATTTTTTTTAATACAATGCTTTTTAAGGAAAAATCTATCTAAAATAGTTTTCTATTTAAGATACATTATAGTCCAAAGGTTATTCATCATGAAATAAGGATTAGTTTTTAATTATGTAGCATGAGGCTGTATATTCATGCAATGTTTAAATGTTTTGGTAAATGAATTCTATTAATCCATTCACAATGTCATGCTCTTCCAGAGGTTTCTGGAAGATTATTGGGCATTTTTTCTATCTAGAAGATATTATCACAGATGCTTGGTTTTACAGTTCTCAAAATTGTGAATTTGTGTCTGCAGAGATCACAATCCCATTGTTCCTTTGCAAATCTATGTACACAGAATCAACCCCTTACCTCTTAAGTGCTAAGTTTCAAAAAATTCAATGAATAGATTGTTGAGAGTGAAATAGATCTGTACAAGAAGCTAAAAATGAAACCTGCATCTGCTTGTAAATATTGAGATTACCAGCAACAATGAGTCTTTGGTAACTCTGAGTTGTGTAAAATATGTATTAAGCTTATAGCAAGGAAGAGTGCACTTTTGGGGGGGGGGGGGCAGTCACATGATTAAATCAAGTCTTTCTGAGTAGTGATTAAAATAGTGATTTAAATCATGATTTAAATCAAATTGATTTAAATGAAATCCACCCTGATCCAAGCTAAGCCTTTCACCAGTCTGGGATCTTGGGTGGAGCTGATGGGATTGGAATTGGTTCTGATTATCAGTCTTCTTAGTTCTGAAATTAATTACTCAGTTGACTGGTCTACTTTAATGAAGGTATATTGTCAGAGCAGCAAATCCACACAAGATATCCATTTCCATGATGTGAACTGGAAATCTTACATTCTACTCCCATAGTTGCTCCAGGGCACACTCTAATCTGTGTGCTATTAATCTCTCATCCTCATTTCCTCTTCCCACTGCAATCCAATGGTATAGTCACCTCCATCAAACTTATTGAGCCACTGTAGATACACTACACACAGTACACAGTATTAGGTATAGGCTCAAATGAAATACTCATTGGACCAGAGAGAAAGAGAATCAAACCAAACCACTCTGCAGGTTCATGTAGGGATGGGGGAATATATTTTAATGTGAATTTACCCAACTTTACACTTTTGAGTGAATATGTGAACAAAACTCTGTTATCCTTTGAAATTTGCACTTCTCTGAATTTTGCAATAGTATTCTCTAATTTTAAAATGTACAAAAATGTATATATTAGTAAACTAACATTAAAATGCATTGTATTTGGAAAATTGCTTCAAAATGTGCATATTTGTCAGAATTGCAAATAAAAAGACATGAATTATGAGAAATGATCACAGAAAGTGTATGTATTTTCATATGAACTTTTTTTTTAAGTCTCTAAGTTCAGGATGAAACAAATTTAAGATTGGAAAAAAGCGAAACTGAGAGAAACCAAAATGGTCAGATACATCCATCCCTACCCCCAAGAGGCAATCGGAGTCATATGCCACAGGATCCCTTGCAATGTTGCAAAGGATGCTGAGGCCTAACTTGGGATCAGACATGATAGCATTCTTCAAATACTTGATAGGTTGTCACACAGAGGAGGGTAATGATCTCTTTTCGATTATCACTGGGGTGCAGGACACGGAATAATGGGCTCAAGTTACAGGAAGCCAGATTCCGGCTGGACATCAGGAAAAACTTCCTGACTATTAGAGCAGTACGACAACGGAACCAATGACCTAGGGAGGTCATGGGCTTTCCCACACTAGAGGCATTCACGATGCAGCTGGATAGCCATCTTTTAAATATGCTTTATGGTGGATTTCTGCACTGAGCAGGGGGTTGGACTCGATGGACCCTTCCAACTCTACTATTCTATGATTCTATAATTCTGTGATTAGATGCAATCTAAGATTTGTTTTAGTTCTCAAGTCCTCTGAAACACTGAAAGAAATCCTGGGACACACCTCGCAGATCACATACTAAGCAAAAGGTCTTGGATGCCCCTATATTCATAGGAATAAGTGACTGCTTGGGTGGCTTGTGCAATTCAAATAGTCCTATATGGAATAAAATGGAGTGGAATCCAAAGCAGCTGGTAATAGAGTGATCATAACCCCCATCTCTCTATTTTGTAGCAAGTATTTGTATCTGATATCAAAGGGGCGCATCTAAATGCAAATTGGATCTTAAAAAACTGATTGCCCTGTAAAACTACACAATAAGAAATAGTCGTTGGCAACATTTACCCCACCTAAAGCTGCAATTCTGTTGGCAACTAGAGTCAAATTATAAATGTTTCTGCTTTCCCCTGTCACAAATTTACTTTCCTGAACGATATAATCCACATGATTAGGGATCATTCAAATTATCTGCAAGACATCTCAAGGATTTATTCCCACCCCCGATCCTAGCACCACTTGCAGACCTAATTATAATTTCATCCAGAATTACCTGCAATTTTCTCCTAGATCTCCCTTCCCTCAATATACACCCAAAATATACAGTTTTGTTTTCTTAACATTTAGTAAAAGGTTTTGTTTAATCAATCAATCAATCAATCAATCAATCAAGAATGTGTTCTTGGTTAAGACTATGATGGAAAATAGGGAGAAGGAGTTATCTTTGATATTTAGCATCCAAACCATAAAGGTCTTCATGAGTCCGCAACAGTGCTCGAAATTATCACAGAAGGCTGAAGAAAACCAATGCAGATGTTGAGGCGGAATGGAGTGCAGTGATTTCACATGACAACTGTTGAAACAGAAAACATCTTATGTATATGTACCCGTATGCTTCACAGACAATATAGCTCTGAGATAGATATAGATATATAGATTTGGTGGAGTAGTTAGTGTGACTAAGGCCCTGTCTTCAAGCCGGGAGTGCTGCGCCCTGACGCCTCCCCAGCGGCATGCGGCACAATTATGCCCCTTACACCAGTCCTGACGTAAGGGGCACGACGGCACCTTTTCTTCTGTTGCCACCTGCGCCGCTCCCCTACTCCCAGGTAAGTGTTTTTTTAAAAAAAAAAAATACAAAAAGGGAGGGGGAGGGGAGCAGAGGCAGGCCGGGTTTTTTTTAATGTGGGGGGGAGGACTGCCGCTAACTAAAAAAGTCACATTTAATGGGCAACTTTTTTAGTTCGCAGCAAAGAGCCTTTGCCCCTAGATGTCTTTGCATTGGCAGCTGCGTCAGGTAACGCTACTGCCGCCAGTGCGAAGACGTGTTGATGGAAACTGTCCATCTAGAGGTACCCAAGGTTAGGGTGACTGAAATGCTATAATAATGGGGCCCGAAGAGCCCCATGGAAGCATCCAGGGTTTTGCTAATATGAGAACTTCTATTCCCATCATGCTCTGCAACCCCAAAATGTTCTGTGCATTCACATATGGTCAGCTGGTGGGTCACATGTGGCCCAAGCAGGCTAGCTTCCTGCCCTCCAGCTGATTCGTCTCTCCCACTCTCCCAGCATTAGAATACCTGACAAATGCACCAACTCAGCTGTTCCCAGCACTAATCAACTGGGCGGCAGGGTGGGGTGGAGGCAAGCTATGGGATCAAGGGAAGAGAAGGCATGCAGCGGAACTGCACCCTCCTCACCATTCTCCAGCTGATTAGCACTCTGTGTGTTTGCATGTGTGTGGCTGCTTCCAAAACAAGGCTTTTTATCATGCGATTGCCCTGCCTCGTTCCTGGAACTTTACAGGGGGTGGGGTGGGAGTCCAGACATCATTGTCTACAACTTGTAAACCCCCCTGCATTGTTTTCCCACAGCTTCTTCTGTCCTTTTTCTTACTATGAAAAAAACTGCTAAGGAGGAAAAGCTGCACGATGTTTATTGATTAGTAGCACTAGAAACCATCAGTCTGAAAGCACCCCGTGTGTGTGTGTGTGTGTGTGTATATGTGTGAGAGAGAGGGAGGGAAAGCCCATGCCCGCCCACCACTGGCATGTAGCCCTTGGTTGCCCACTTCTGCCTCAGAGACTCTTTGTACAGGATCCCTGAGGTCAGATTCAGCTGGTTTAGTAGTTGGAGATTAAACAAACTAACAGAGCTCTTAGGCTACAGAATCCCCAGCTGCTAAAGCAGCTAATCCAACTGCAGGCTGCAGGGACACACAGGCTGCATTCGGACAACACATTAAGCAACGGGGGGGGGGGGGGGAACAATTGTCAGTTGTGTTGCTTATTGTGTTGTGTGGAGGGTAACACGCCGCTCACAAACTACTGACGGTATGCTATTCCGCCCAATTAAGCAACTGAGAGAAACAACTGGCTTGCAAGTTGTTTAGCTCCAAGCCAGTTGTTTAAAGTGTTGTGTGGAGGGGTAAGTGTGTTAATGGTGTGTGGTGAGTGGGTTAAAACACAAGCCCATAGAGGCAGGTGGCAAGAGTGACCAAAGCAGCAGCAGCTGCCACTCTGCTACAACTTGCAGAGGCTGCTGGGATAGAACTGGGAGGATTGAGGGAGGAGGGAGGGTGGGGAGAGGGGCGGGGACTGTGTTAGTCAAATGCTGGGTTGTCTATTAGTCCACTCAACGCCAGCCCCAACCACCCACAGTTGTATAAGAATATGTTGTGTGGGGAGTGCCCACAAAATCACCAACTGTGAGTTGGCTACTTGACGCAACATTGATTAATGTGTTGTCCGAATGCAGCCATAGAGAAGCTCGTCTCCTGCAGGTCCTCTGGAAAGGATGGACTTCTCCCATTGAGGTTTGTTGTTGTTGTTGTTGTTGTTTGCCCCTGCAGCCTCTTAATTTTAATTTATTATGTGCAATGTAATGGAGTGACGAAGAGAAAATTAGGAGGTGGAGAAGTGTGTTATTTTCCCAGCCATTGGACTGCCTCAGAAAAGTGATTAGAGATTCTGTGTGTGTGTGTGTGTGTGTGTGTGCAAGATTGTGGATCATGAGTTAATCCAAAATGAGCTTTGGAAAGCTAACCTATCTCCATCACAAACCAAACCGTGCATATCCCAGACTGCACAGAAATCTCTATTCACTAGAATGCATTGATGATTTTATCAATGAGTGCCAGTTAGCAGAGGTCTTTGGAAAGACCTGGTGCACTAGCAAGGGGGCGGACGTGGGGGCTTATGGGAACCAACAGAAACCACCTCAGATTCAGGTAATACTGCCTGTCCACAAAACATTCTGCCCTCTTCAGAAACTTTAAATACAATCAAGTCTGAGTAAGACAGAATTCAACAACTTGGTTGATTTCTCCTATGGTTACTTGGAGCAGAATAATTTTCTTCCCTCCTTCTCCCATAATGCTAGAATTTGGGCTCACCACCAATGAGAAAGATTGGCAGTTGTTTCAGGAATGACGGAAGAAGAAGAAGAAGAAGAAGAAGAAGAAGAAGAAGAAGAAGAAGAAGAAGAAGAAGTATTTATCACAGCACGTGATTACATTATGACCTATAGACTTGTAGATAATTGTTCAAACCGATTTATCTTATACATTTTTTTTCCGGCCAAGGCACTAGTAAAACAAACATTGTACTCCTAAAACCTTGCAGGAAGCTACATTCCACTCAGAACTATTCTTTGAAGTCTGACTATCATCACGGGATTTGTCACAGAGCGGTTAGGGTCAAACCATCAGCAGTATCCTTGACTAGATCTGGTGAAAGAAACCCAAAGATAAATAACTCTTATTTCCCCAAGAGTAAGAGAAAGAAAGGTTCAAGGATTGGCTCACTTTTTCCAGGATGTTCTCCTTCTCAGGACTCTCAAGACTGTTGTTATCTTGGACTAGACCTTCCAGATCCTAACCTGATGGGGCTCATAAACACATACCATATACCGTTATATCCTGCTTGTTGCAGCTCCTGCCTTTTATATACGCTTTCATACCACTTTCATACCACTATATTCTGTTTGGTGTAGATCTGGCCTAAGAGAAAGAAAGGTTCAAGGATTGGCTCACTTTTTTCAGGATATTCGCCTTCTCAGGACTCTCAAGACTCTTGTTTTCTAAGACTAGACTTTCCAAATCCTATCCTGACTCCATCCAGATCAATTTCTTCCTTAGAAAAGTTATCAATGTCCATTGATTGGGGGGGGGGGAAATCATGTACTGAGTTTTGTTGAGGCACTGAAGCATTTTCTGCAGTGAACATTGCTTTCTTGCCATGACCATGTTAAATAGCTATTGGATTTTTCCACATAAAGCTGGAGAGTTCTGCCTCCTTGAGTGATGCTGCAAGTTATAAGCTGCAAAGGAAGGGCCTCCATCACCTCCAACTATGATGCTACTTGTGCACACGGTGTTGCATTTGGCGCAATGCCAAGACACGCACCAAGGTGCTCCTCAGGCAGCCCCACCCTTATATACCTGAGAGTAAGCCAAAAAAGCAGGCTTAGGGGTGATTGAAGAATGGGGGTGGGATTTCAAACTCGTCCCCTCTACAAGATTTCGCTTTGACGTCCGGTTGCTTGATTATACGCATATACGGATAAGCGCATTTACTCCTAATACCTATTCACGAGAGGTGGTGAAGCGCATTACGGGCTGTATGAAACGCGCTTTAAAGTTGTTTACATGCAGAGAATTGCATGTTTACATGGCCATAAGGCGCTTTAACTCCTACGGTAAATTTTAAGTTGCTATTTAACACGCATTCAATAATGCGAATAATCGGAGGTAAAAAGCATCTCACCCCCCGATTTGCGCTCCGCTCTTGTAGAGGTAAAATCTGTAATGTGCCTTGAAAGAGCTTTAAATCGCTCTTGTAGAGGCACCCTCAGTCTCTGCTAATTTCCCCAGCTCCAACCTCATAGAATTCACAGTCATAAGATGTCAATGGCTACTAGCTTAGATTGCTTTTAACAATGATTAGATAAAATCCATGGAAGATACATCTATTACAGTACAATCATGCATGTCTACTCAGTTCTGTGGGATTTACTCCTTGTTAGGTATGTATAGGATTGCAGCCTAAGTGGCTATCAGCCATGATAGCTAAATGTGGACTCCCTTTTCAGAGGCAGTATACCTCTCAGTATATCCTGGAGATATTGAAGAGAGGACCATTATCACTCTCATATCTGCTTTGTTTGTGAACTAGAGATAATTGACCTGCTGTGATATGTTGGACATAACACTGAATTAGATTAATTTCTGATATATTCCAGTAAGGAAATTCTTATGTGTACATAGAAGAAATTTTGCAGGACAGAGACCAGCATAACAACAATAATGCCCACGGTATTATTATTATTATTATTATTATTGTCGTCGTCGTCGTCGTCGTCATCATCATCATCATCATCATCTCAATGTATGTTCTGCATTTAACAGCTTTTGAGCAAACCATGCCAAACTGATTTTAAACCACTGCACTGCAGCAGCAGCTCATAGTACCATAAGTCAGCCTTCCACACTGGTCCCCTCCAGATGTATTGGACTACAGGTCTCATAAGCCCCCAGTCAGCAGAATTGGCTGGTGGATTATGGGACTTCTGGTCCAACACATCTGGAGGGCACCTGGCTGGGGAAGGCTGCCCTAAGGTATTACTGGTTGCCACATTGATCTGTCTTGCTCAGGCTCACACTAATTGGCTGGAGATTAAGGCCCTTTCCACACCAGGCATTTTGCCTGGGATGGCCCCCGGCTGGTCACTGTGCACCAATGGTATGTATTAGGTACTTTCGGGATCGCTCTCCCTCCCTCCCTCTACACCCCTATGGTGCCGAAAGGGCCTAAGTTCAGCAAGCTTAATTATAAAAAAATCACAAAACAATGCTGGACACGTCTGAAATACTTTAGGCTCTGGCTGTTCAACTTCTTCTGCCCTCCCAAATTTCACTAGATTTCCCAGCAAACAGTACTCCAAGTCTAGTTGAGTACAGGCACTCAATACTCTTTTCAAGATGAGATTTGCACCTTATAAAATAATTCCATAGCTGAACTTGCTGATCTAATAAAAATAGACAATCAAGAAATATATAACTATAACAAGCAAATAAGAAACAGCCAAAATGAGCATTAATTATCTCTTCCCTATCCTTAGCCATTTTTTTAATTACTAGTGTAAAGCCCATGTTGCCATGGATGCAAGTAGTCAGTCCACTCACCATAGAGGGGCTCATGACTAATGGAAATGTGGCTCATGCACAGTGAATCTGCCCTGTGAAACTTCCCTGCCCTCTTCCTCTGCTCACCCTGATTGGCCGCCTCCATCCCCTTCCCCCTCCCAGCTGGCGGTGACAGTGTAACCACATGAATGTGCCTGGATCCCATCTTTGCATCACACTGGGTGGTCTGTCATCCTGTTGGTGGAGAGGCTGTCGTGTCTGTTTGGTGCTGAGGAAATTAATTGTTATTAAAGTTTGAGTTTGGAAGGTTTTTGAACTTTCAAAATTTTCTGCATGTCTACACTGCTCAAGCTTCAGTTTAAAACAAAAATGAGTAAAATCGGTCTAGTAGATCTGTAGTACTAATCCTTACACTACCATATTCTTATATAAGATGATAGGGGAAGGAGGGGGAAAGCATCCTCTCAGACAAGTAGCTTATCCCCACATACCCCACCGCCATTGCTAGACCTCTGTGGTTATTTGAAGGAAAGATGCTTTTCACATACAAATAATAACTGAATAATAACTTGGAAATTGAAATGCAACTGCTGCAACTCTATATATGTTTACCTGAAAATTAACTTCATCAAAATCAATTGGACTAACATAAGGCTACCTTTTAGGATTAGGAACTTTAGGGTAAACTATACTGATATGTCTTTTCAGGAAACTTAAATTGTTATTTTTGAATTTGGGAAGCTATCTCAAACAGCAGGAGAGGTGGGGAAATATATTTAAATAACTTTTAAGTCAGAAATTGCAGTGGAGGCTGGTGGCTCCAGCGTCAGTGGGGTGGTGAATCCACTCCAGGTTTCAGTCAGAACTAGCCAGAACTCTAAAGGAGCTTAGCTAGTTCTGACTTAAAACTCGGAGTGGATTCACTGCCCCATTGACATTGGAGCCACCAGCCTCTACTGTGAAGTATGAATGGGAAAAATTGACAATTTTGGTCCCTTTCAATTTCTCATTCATCCCACCTTAAATTGTTTCTAAATCAGTTGGTGACTTTAAAAAAATAAGGTCTGCATGAAAATTTGTATGCATTTCTGTGCGTTTTCCCCTAATGTATGCATTTTGTACAAATGTTTGCCTAATTTATGCATTTTTGTATGCAAGTTTGCCAGTCACAGTTTTTGCAGGCAGTTTTTGTTAATATAAGTCTATTTTGTGTCCCCTCTGCCACTATTTTTGTGCATACTTTCCCTAATACACACATTTTTTATGCTTTTTCATTCAGAGAACTGCATTGCAAAATACCATAGGATAACTATGTTCCAGTTTGTATATTAATTCGGGAAGTGTGAACTTAGTAAATTCTTATTGAAATACGAATGAAGAAAATTCTCCCCAATCTCTACGCAGAACTTCACGGCATCTTCCTCCCTTGACAAATGTTAAACCTAGATATGAACAATAAGATGTGTATATGTGTGGGGTGGGAGGGATCAATCCCACCCTGTTCAACATGTATACAATTATTAAATGAATAATTCGATTTGGAATCCTAATCAGTTTTCTCCTGCGATTATACCCTAATCATCTGAATCCCTTTATCAACCCAAAGGGCCATTGTCTTACAATGAAGCAGACTCTACTCACCAGCCATTTTTTGCATGCTATTTTTTCAAAGATTTTGGACTGCACATGAAAAAAATGCTTTGCCCAGTTATTGCAAAAATTAGACTGGAAGATTTGTATGTGTGTGATTTTGTGGATGGTGGTGATGGTGATGGTGTGTGTGTGTGTGTGTGTGTGTGTGTATGTGTGTGTATTTAAATCTATGCCTGGCACCAGTAGGTTACAGCTTTGCATGTCCCTAGGATATTAAAATAATACTCTTTACAGAACAGCAGGTGGACTATTTTAGGCTTCAGCTTTCTAATTCTAACAAGGTTTTTTTTTTAAGGAATTAAAGATGCTAATCACAATCTGAAATTGTGCATTGCTGAGTAGTAAAAATATGAGACCACAAACTGACATGACAGCAAAGCATTATGCCACTAAAAAGGGGACATAAATAGGTGGGAAACTCAAGATGTGAGGTCTGGCTGGGCTTGATGTATCACAAAGGTCAACATAATTGGCCACATACAGCAGAATCAGCCCCCACCTTCTCGCCTTGGCATCTTGGCCACAGGGGAAGCTCTGTCTTCCTACAGGGCTAAGTGATGCCCTGAAGCAAGGGAAATGGGGGGAGTCGAAATATTAGATGTAAAAATTAAGAAACTCTGAAGCTGCCATCAAATTTAGCTTTTAAGATGCCGTGTGACCAGCTGAGTTGCTGGGGCTGCAATCCACCACCTACTTACTCTGGAGGAGTCCCATTGGCCTTGTAGTGGATTGCAAGAGGGAGGATAAAGGGGAAAGGGCCTGGACTTGTTTTGTTTTACAGCGAAGAATAGAATGAAGATATGTTTATTAAAAGCACAACGTTTTATAAATGCTCTAATAGACAGCATTTGTTTAAATATGCATGCCAGACTTCTATTTCTTTAAATATGCATGCCAGACTTCTATACAATAAAATGTTTAATGGTGCTATTTAATGATACACACACTAGTAACTGTTAATAATTTGATTACATATATATATATATATATATTGTTGATCATTATGCATGATTATAGGCGACCTAAGGTATACGTTTCATAAAGCAAAAGCAAAACATCCAAGTTGATGTGTTGTAAGTTAAAGCACTAGGCCTTCAGGTTTTCCAGATAGATGGCCTATTCCAACCTGCAACATGGGAACAACCTTTATGTTTTCCATTCTTATTGCTTTTACCTATTTTAATATCTGTCCAGTTATCTTGATATCCTTTTCTCTCCTTCCCCTTCTCTCTCCGTCAACCTTTCTCATATCTTTTTCCCAAAGGATTATTGTGATGAAGCCTGTATGATTCTCTTTAATTCAGGGTTAGGGTTATGTATATAGTTATGTATTTTATTCCACCAGTTGAAAAACGGTGGCTTAAAATCTGAATTTAGGCTACATCTCTATCTGTTGATGTTTTTAAAAACCATTTTAACTGTTGTGGTTGCTCACAGGGAATTCTAAAAATGTTACCAAGAATTGTTGAGTTTTTGTAAGGACCCTAACGATTTCTAGCCTCCACATGTGGTTCACTGTGATTGGGGGGAAAGCTATGATAGTTGGTAAATACATTTGAGATGCCTGTACACATTTTAAGGACTGCCAACATTCACATAGATGTGGCCACCATATGAGTGGGGAACAGATGCAATTGGGGCATTTTACACTCTGTTTATCCATTTTATCCTTCTTCCAAGGACAGCATTCATGAAGCTGACCTTATTTTACTCCTTCACAAAAACTCTATGAGGTAGGTTATGGTGAGAGATAATGACTTAACCAAGCACCCACAATGAAATTCATAGCTGAGCAATGCACTGAATTTGGGTTATCTATATTAAAGATTAACACGGCGTTGGCTCTCAATTTAGAGCAGCTCTTTCTGAACTTTTTATTAGGATATGCTCCACTGAACTTCACTTCCATCAAATAGCATCGCGTAACTCTTACCATCATGCCCTGCTGTGGGCTTCCCAGAAGCATCTGGCTGGCAACTGTTGGAAGCGGGATGCTCAATTAGATGTGTGCTTGGTCTCTTCTGTGACCCAACTGGACATAGATGGTTCTGCTAGAGATCCATGCTCTGCTATCTTCTTGGTTAGATTACTGCAATGTATTATAAGCAGAGCTGGATGAAAGCCATGATCCAGGACTGGCCATCTATAGCAGGTCCCCTACTCTGCCCCCAAAACTGAACTCACACACATTTATGCATACATATACACAGTCATCAATGTACAATAATAATGGCAAAAAATATGCTTTACTATATATTTTAGTGGAAATCATCTGGAAGCGAAAGACTAATAACTCTTCTGGGTGGTAGAGAACTCAAAGGCCCCCTCTACAAGAATTTGGCTTGACGCTCGGTTGCCGGATTAAGCGCATCTTCTCACCATTGCTTTTACACCTAATTCCTATAAACGACAGGTGGTGAAGTGCATAACCAGCAGTATGAAACGCTCTTTAAAGTGGTTGAAATGCGGAGAATCGCTTGTTTACATGGTCATAAGGCGCTTTAACTCCTGCTGAAAATTAAAACTCGCTATTTAGCGTGCATTTGATAATGCGCATAATCGGACAGAAAAAGCGCCTCGACCCCCGATTTGCGCTCCTCTCTTGTAGAGGCAAAAATTTTAATGTACCTTGAAAGAGCTTTAAATCGCTCTTGTAGAGGCATATACGCTTCCCTTTTACAGCATACAGCACACAGACACAGAAAACATAAACACAAATCTCTCTCTCTCTCTCTCACACACACACAGAGAGAGAGAGAGAGAGAGAGAGAGAGAGAGAGAGACTGCTTCACTGCCTCATTCAGACACAATAGCCAACCAGGACTGATAAAGACACAACCTTTTGCTGCCTGAGGACCAACAAATTCCTCCCATTTCTCACTGGATGACCTAGTGCCAGTAACTTCCTCTTAGCCTAAACTACCTAACAGGACTGTTGTGAGGATAAAAATGAGGAGCTCCTGGAGGAAAGGCAGAACAGAAATGTAATATAATAAAGTAAATAATTTTATACTAGAAAAACATAATTGCAGTACACTATATTTATAAGAAGCCTCCCTAACATGTAAAACGGCCAACTGTGCACTGCATGCTGCCGGGTATGCTCATTTACATGCATGCGCTGTAGAAACAAGATGCATCTAGTATTCCAGTTGGAAATTTATCTTACAGAAATCCTGGGTAGGGAGGAAGAAGACTGATACCATGCAGGAAAAGCTGATGGCTCCAGTTTTAGTGGGGTGGACATTTCATTCTGGGTTTTAGTTACAACCATCCAGAAGTCTAAAGGAGCTAACTAAGGTGCTGAACCCTATCACCCAGATGAGTCCAGAACCTTAGATAGCTCCTTTAGACTTCTGGCTGGTCGTAACTAAAACCCAAAAGCATCTTCCTGCTTTTCATATGCCCCCCATCTGTATGCCTCCATCTTCTGCATGAACATAAACTCAACGAAACTGTTAACAGCAAAAACAACAAAGAGACTTAATGCCTTAAAGGTTAAGACATTTATTCTGGCATATGTTTTTGTGGCATATGCTTCACTTCATCAGATGTATGGAGTATTGTGGTGAGTTTCAAGTTTATATACAGTACATATAAGCTGAATTCAGACAACACGATAGTCAATGGTGGGGTAATAATCAACTTTACAGTTGTTAATCTAGAGGGTACTCACCACACAACATGGTAATAAATAATCAACTGTGGTGTGGATTAGGATCAGCGCTGAGTTGACAATGGCAGCATTCGGATGACACGATAGTCAATACAATTGATGATTGTCCCCCCCACCCCAGTTGCTTATTGTGTCATCCGAATTCAGCCATAGTGTGTGTTGGGAAGGACTGTAAACAGTGAGGTGCTGCAAGACTCTTTGTTGCTTTTGCTGCATTAGACTAGCAGAGCTACCTTCTGGTGGTTATTAAGGGCACAGTCTTATACATGCCTACTTCAAAGTAAATACCACTGTGTATATGTGTGTAGGATTGCAGCCTTATACAATCATTTGCATATCTATCTAGAGGAAAAAAATTCCATTGTTTTCAATAAGGCTCACAGCTCCATCAGATGAGCATTTTATAGCATGCTCATTACTGGGCAGTCACGGATTTTTGCAGGTCCTTCTCATGATGTCGTCTGCTTCCTGTGCACCTCCTGCCCCTTCTAGCCTTCTTCGCACCACAAAAAAATACCCCGGTAAGTCTGATTTATTTTAAAGATGGAAGTTGCCACTATCTCCTGCTGTGTGCAGGAGAAGCAGTGCAATCAAAACAGCCCACTGAATGGGCTACATGCAGGTTATTTACTTCCTCTTTCAAAAGAGGGACAAATGCACGGGTGGAGAAGTGACTGTACCCTGTGTGATGACGCTTTTACTCTCCAATATGTGAGCATAAAATTGCAGCCTAAATCATTCTTCTCCACCCCCTCCCCCATTTGAAAATGGTCTTGAAACACCAGCTGGCTGGGTGTCACAGCAGAAAAGGCCCTCTTCTTGGTAGCCACCCACCTGACGTCCTTTGGCAGGGGCTTCTGAAGAAAAACCACTGAGGATGAAGGACAGCTGAAGATGATCTTACGAGTCCAGGAAGGTACACATGGGAGCTGATCCTTCAGGTAACCTGCCCCAAACCATTTAGGGCTTTGAATGTTAATATCAGCACGTTAAATCGTACCTGAACATGGACTGGCAGCCAGTGCAGTTGGAAAAGTAGTGGCATGATCACATAGGCCAGTCCCTGTTAACAGTCTCTGTGGCCTACTTTGGAGTGGCTGAAGTTTCGGACCATTTTCAAAGGCAGACCCATGTATAACATGTTGCACTAATCCTAATGAGAGATTATCAAAGCTCGGATAACTGTAGCTTGGCTATTTCTATATATCAGCCTGAGCTGATAAAATGTGTTCATTTTAATCAACCAATACTACAACAGTGGAAGAATATGCAGCCATGCTGCTCCATCATAGTAGCCCCCTCCATATACATGCTTGGTGAACTGACCACAGAGAAGTTCTCACCATGCCAGATACTGCCCATGCCTTCTTCAGGAAGACCACTTCACACTTTGAGAATGCTAGTTCTAAATCAGCAATAACCAATTGATGGTCCACAGGATACATCCAGAGTCTAGAGACCTTGCTTGCCTTTCCCTCAAGAATCTGGGAGAGCCTGTTCCTTTGAACACATTTATAAGTTGTTAGTTGGTTACATGTAAGATTATTTTTTAATCTTAACAATGTTTTTGAGGCAAAGTCAAGATTTTTGTTTTTTATATATAATATTTGAATTAATATTATAAAGGAGGGGAATTGAATTATTTAGGATTATATCTGGTTTGGACATTTTGTCCAGGTTCGGATGAGCTGTGGGCCCAAGGGCACCAGGTTGCACATCCAACCTTTGCTTGGGGATTGTTGTGTCATGCAATCCTGGCAAGTGTCAGTTATACAAGGGTTAAAGAGACCATACGTTATGCAAGATTAAAACAGATATAGGTTTGACCCTCGCATAACTATGCTCATGGGGTTTGCATATTCAGAATGGTGGCTGCACACACCCCGCACACATTGCAGTGGGCTTCACACTAAGAGCTACCACATTGTGCTAACAGCCCCAGTGGGGCCATAGTTCCTGCTACATGGTTAAGCCATGATGAAACTTGGGCTCATTCACTCATCTATTCCCTCTCCTACTCTTCCACTCACTAAAGAAGATCAGAAATATTTGCTTCTGATTTTAAACAAATTACAGTTCCCCACAAAGACCAAATCTTGGGAACTGTGGCCATTAAAACTCAGGTTACAAACAAACTAGGATGTGTATCCACATTTTGATCCTGCCTTGTTCTCACTAGTTAGAGTTTTAAAAATTTCCTTTAGTTTGGACATCATGGGGAACTATAGTTTGTTTAAAATCTGAAGCAAAAGCTTCCAATTTTCTCCTCTGCTATGCAAAAAAAGGAGAGGGTTGATAATTTAGTCAAGAGAGGCTACCATGTTTGTAGGTCATGCTTAAGTTGACTATGGCATTGATTCTGTCATTTGGTAGGAAGATTTTAAGTGCCAATCTTATTCACCTTCATAATTTAAATGTGGAAGGTTATAATGATATGTTAAGTAAAATACAGATATCTATGAACATTAAAAGGTTGTTTGTTTTCCCATTCCTGAGAGACAGATCTTCACATTTATGTGACTTTATCACGCAACCCTAAACATGCCTACTCAAAAATAAATTACATTGAGTTAAATGAGGCGTACTCCCAGGAAAGTATGTTTAGACTGCAGTCTTAAAGAAGCAAAGGTGTAACTTTGTGTTGAGCAATTTGGATAAGAATATTAATATATTATATCAAATTGTTAACATATTTTATAAACATATTATCTATCTTAAGAGACAAAGCAATATAATGACCCTGTTCAGGCAACACACTAAGCCACGGTGGTTAAGCATTTTGTGTTATGGCTAAGTGTGTCATGTGAACCATTCCTAACCATGGTGGCCACATAAATACAGTTTAAACACAGTGGCTTAATTCGGGCGACACATTAGGCAACGGAGGAGGGGGGAAACAATCGTCAGTTGTGTTGCTTATTGTGTCGTTTGGAGGGCAACATACAACATACACACAACTGACAGTTCATTAATCAGGCACTTTAAATAACATAGCGAAACAACGGACTTGCACGTTGTTTAGCCCAAAGCCCCGTTGTTTAAAGTGTTGTCCGAATTCAGCCCCCCCTCTCTCCATGGACTATTCCGTTTCGGAATAGAGTTCTGCTGCCTAGAGCAGCCAAAAAAATCCGGCTGCTCTATGCAGCCAGCAGAACTCACGGTGCCTGCTGGGATACGGCTGGAGGACACAGGGAGGAGAGGCTGCAACCAAAATGGCCACCGCAAGTTCGTAGCAGCTGGGGCGTTTGCTGGTGCCAAGCAGCGCTGGCTGCAGCATGTCGTCTGTGAAGCTCATCCTGCCTAACACACGGTCAGTACGTTATTTACCCCTCCGTTGCCTAATATGTCATCCGAATTGAGCCAATCACTAATCATTTGCTGCAAAACGGTTAGCAGCCAAACCATGGCTTAGTGTGCTGTCTGAACAGGACAAAAGAATACTTTTCCAGCAATATACAAATATTTTAATTTTGTGAAGGTTCCTTTGGCTTGCACCCACCGATTGTGGGTAGTGTTTATTTGTTTTGCACTTCTTTGTAGGTCTGATCCTTCTTTTGTCCTCACAAAAGGCATTACAGACAGGTAGTAATGGGAAAAGAATGCAACCTCTTGCATATCCCCTCAGGGATCCTCACAGAAACCTCCCACACATTATCTGTTTTTTTCCATAAGGATGAGGACCAGAAACTTGATTGTGTTTTGTATAAGAATTCAACTACAAGATACTCTGTTGTTCTGCTCTTCACAGCCATATAGATATGTCATTTTTCTGAATATGCTGAAGAAACACATTAAGCAAGAGACATGGGGGCAGGGAGGGGGTGCGGGAAGAACTTCAAGGACTTGAAAAAGAAACAGAATCCCCATCTTTTTTTTTATACCATCCAGAAAAATAATAAAAACCATTTTAAAATGAATGTGCAGTCTCCCCTTTCTCCCCATTTTCATATTCTTTTTAATCAGGATCTTTTTCTTTCTTTTTCTTTTTTTTTAAAGCTAAGAGAAATACAAATGCAAGAGACAAAAAAAGTACTTCGCCCTGCAAGAATACAAAAATTGTGAAAGCCCAGGCAGCACTACAGAGAAGCAGTGCCATTCACTCACAAAGAATTTTGTGCATGTAGATGGCTGATTAATTGTTGGCCTGCCTAGACGAAGCTGCAACGAGCCAGATACTGTCAGCATGCCATCTGTTACCATGGAAATGCACAATGTTCCTGTTTCCGACAGGCCCTTGAATACTGGATAGACTGTGCCATATGTAAATAAGGCAAATTAGTTTTCCTATATCTTCCAGACAAGGTTAGACTAAAAGAAAATAGATCTGTTTAAAACATCCTCTATCCTCCAAGGTGTTATGATGAACCTGGCGAACCTTGCTTCTTTCTTGTTAAGAAAGAAAGAGTATAGATTATTGCTAATCTTGAAGGACAAAATTCTTAGTAATCATCGAGGCTTACAAAACTCAATATTGAAAAAGGGGGGCACAGTGTGTTCTTTCGCTATAGCAATTAACATGGTCATCTGTTATTTAATCAAGGAACTGATTACTTAATGACTCTTCTAATGTTAGAGTACTGGCCATCAGTGGGAAAATGTCTCGTAGTCTTTAGACTTATTTTCACTTTGGTGGAAATAGTTAATCCAGGATAAACAAATACAGGCCCATGGGCAAAATCCAGTTTTGGGCAGGACAAGGAATACTAATCAATGCTATCAGAGATTCATTTGTATACCGCTCTGCCCATTATCTATGGGTACGAAGATATGGACTTTCTCCATCACTTCCATGAAGAATTTTGGGGGAAGGGAATATAGGTAGGGAGACTTGAAGGCAAGTGGTCAGGCAGGGTTAACTAGAAAGAGAAGAGAACCACACAGGCAAGACTATGTCTATTGTCCAGGTAAATTCTTATGGCTTAACCTGGAAGCATTTATAGCCGGGCCAGGTCAGAGTTATGTGGCTATGCTAGAGGAAAACCTTTCTAGTACTTTCCTCTGAAGACCCGAGTGATTCGTCTCCTTATGCAGAATAGAAAACTCCCCATTCAACAGGCTTGAAGTTGACATTTGCCAAATTCATATTGGCTTACTGTTATTCTGGTGACATAGATGTTTAGCCCACAGGCTTCTAGATTTATTTCAAGCATGCACTCCAACACTAAATCGGATTCATATTTAGCCATTTGATAAATGATCTATTCAATTTATGGACCTGCTTCTAACTCAAGTCTAACTAATAAGTAATAATTGAATAAACAAAAGTATGGGTCTTTCTCTGCCACCCAGTTTTATTAAACTTACAGGCACACACGCACACAGAATTCAAAGCAGGAAATATACATAAATACAAATATGAACTTTAATGCATTACAAAAATTAGATAACAATATAATCTAAATTAACAAAGACTACAAACCCAATATCTAATATATTAATGCATAGTATATGAATGAAAATTAAAAGAGAGAAGAAAAACAATCTCTCTCTTTTTATCTAGATAGATAGATAGATAGATAGATAGATAGATAGATAGATAGATGGTATAGATCAAAGAGAACAACTAAATGAAATTAAACCAAATTGTTTGAAAGTCCCCTTCCTTGCCACTCAAATTGAAAAAGAGCCAATTCAAATGTAGACAAAGAACATGTATCAACTATCCACTGCTTTATATCAGGAGTGGATTTGTCCTTCCAATTTTGTATAATAACTCTCTTAGCTTCATTCCTTGCTTGAAGTGTCCATAACTCTTGATATGAAGATAGTTTCCATATACTAAGAATATAACCTTAAAAAACTATGCATCTTTAACAAATAATGATAATTGTAGAATCATATTAAAAAACTAGAGAATGTCTAACAGTAATGGAATAACTGTAGGACAAGCCCACACCATATGAGTAAGTGTTCCAATCCTGAATTATGCCTCCACAAACATCATCATCATCATCATCATCATTTGCATTCCTATACTGCTCCATAGCCAAAACTCTCTGGGCAGTTTACAAAAGATTAAAACATTAAAAACAATATACAACATTTAAAACTATAAAAACGTAAAACAGTCAGTATACACAAAGACCACATACATCTAAAAACAACTTTGACCTGTCAGCCAAACCTGGAACAGATCTGGAATTGATTAAAACGTCAACAAGTGCTGCTAAATGCCTGGGAAAAGAGAAAAGTCTTGACCTGGCGCCAAAGAGATAGCAATGTTGGCACTACGTGGCCCTCATTAGGGAGATCATTCCATAATTGGGAGGCCACCTCCAAGAAGGCCCTCTTAAGATGCATATCCATGAAAATATAGACACAAAGCTCAGATAAAATCACTGCATTGTTAATATTGCTTCGTTGACAAATTGTGCACTCTTAAACATAACTGCACACACTATGAAGTAAAATTCAGTGTGCCTCCACACTGTGTATTTAGTTTGGAATTGCAACTCTATGTTCATTCACTTTTTACAGGGATTCTGAATGATACCGTCATCAAATAGTCCCCCCTTTTGAGTTTTCTCTATAGTTCCGTATTTTCGTAGATTGCAGAAAATCCATTTAAAAAAAAAAGAGAGAGAGAGAGAGAGGGCGCAGAATGGTACTGTAATCTATTCAGGTGGACATCATCTTAGTACCACTCGTCCATCTGTTTAAAAAGAGGCATGGTTTTGATGCGCACTGGAATATTGGACAAATGAATCTATTTCTACTTTGGTATATTCTCATCATTACCTTTCCACCATTTTATCACAGGGTTTATTTCTAAATTAATCTTTTAATTAGAATCATAATGTTATTTCAGTAATATTTTAAATAGTAAAATGTGTGCAGTAGCATTGTAATGAAAGAGAATTAAAGCACTAGTTAAAAAAATGATTTTTAAAAACACCGGTTGTCTTTCTAGTTGCTGTCATTTTGGCAATGTCAGGATAACATGTCCTGATTTTTTTTTGCATTTCGGCACAATTTTTAAATATATATATATATATAATGCCAAGAATTGGAGTCAGGAGTCAGTGAATTGCACCTTCTCTGCTCTGTTACTAGTGTAAACAGAACATAGCAGGATGGACACACCCAGAAAAGGACTATGCTCCTCTGTGTGGAAAGCCAATTCCAGTTTTGTTTGTAACTTATAGCAGAAGAGTAATGACTGGGTAGCAATAGAAGTTGTCCATCTAAAAGCATCCTAATAAATTATGACATGCCCAGGACTGCCCAGTAAGCTTTCATGAACCTGGCAGGTATGCATTTTATTTATTAATTTGAAGTAGTTTTACCCTGCTCCTCAGGCGAAAAGCATTGTGCCACACTGGATCTCAGAATGGTTTGCAAATCTCAATCACTTTTTCAATGGTTCTATGAAGTAGTCACTAAAGTTTCCACTGTGTAGATGACATGTGCAACCCAGGTATTTCAACCCAGCTTCCTCTAGTACAATAATCACTACTCTCCTGTTCCACCATTCTTCCCACAATTCAATTTTACATGTTATTTCCTGAGGCCAGAGAATGGCTTAAACTCACATAAATCACGTTCGTTGCTGAAAACAAACAGATCTAACACTGTAAGCTGATTGGATAGGAGATCATCTGAGAACCATATGTAAGCCACTCTGAGCAACCCGGGAGTAAGACCAGGTTATCAATGTTAAACAAGTAAATGAACTTTGTTGTAATGTTATCACAACAGAACTGTTCCCCTATGGACAGTTTTCATGTCACAATTGTAGAAGTGTTCACTGTGCTTATTTTATCCATGTATTAAATTTATATTCCACCTTTCCACTACAAATAGTGCTCAAGGCCACTAACAACAATAAAATATAAGATAAAATACACAAATCGAAAACCATCAATAAAAAACAGACAGCACTCCTCACTTAAAAGCTACTCCAGCAAACAAATTGGCTTAAAAGCTTATCTGAATAAAAATGTATTTGCCTGCTAACAGAATGACAACAAAATGGAGCTACTCTGGCTTCCCTTGGTAGGAAATTCCAGAGCATGGGAGCAACTACCAAGACAGCCCTCTCTTGCATTCTTGCCAAATATGCCACTGATGGTGACAGGAGAAAGAGAAAGGTATCTCTTGGAGGAACTTAAAAACTGGAAGAATACAGTCTTTCAAATAGTCTGGTCCCAAATCATGTAGTGTTTTATAGGTTATAACCAGCAGCACTATGCTACTACACCAGGGGTGTGGAACCTTATGCCCATGGGCCAAGTTTTGCTCACCTGGGGTCCCAATCCAACCCTATATGTGTCAGGATCAGGCTCATTCTCCTTAGTGTGGGGGGGGGGCGGGATTTGAAGCCTGGATCGGACTCAGAGGCTGAAGAAGGAGAAGCGAGGGAGGAAATTCTCCAAGACTCTCCAGGAGTCAAGGATGAATCTTCCCAAGAACTTATTGGACAAGACACCCAGGCTCAGAGATCATCCTCCCTGCCCTAGGAACTCAGTCATTGTCGGAGAGGGAGGGAACATCAGAGTTGACAGATTCCAGAGTTCGCCACAGGGTCAAGCAGGTGGAGTTGAGAGGAGATGGGAGGCATTCTGCTAGGTGAGCCACTTGCCAGAGGTTTCAACTTAAAGACCCTCCCTGAAGGAGGGATTCAGTAAAAGTCTGTTGGACACTGTGGGAAGCTGTCCATTTACTTGTTAGGCAACTGCTCTGCTTTGTTAGGCTAATTAAGTTTAGAGGATAACTTCCAACATTCACACTCCCTTCGGGTGTGAAGAGATGTCTATTTACTGAACAAACCTTTGTGGATTGCACGGCAAGCTACTTTATTGCCTCACATCTTGGCAGGAGGGCTTGGACTCATGATACGATGGTTCTCCAGATGGCCGTGTCCATTCTACTGCTCCAACCTCCTTTTCCACGAACAGCAGTTGTTTGGTGGTTTCTTGGCTTTTGTACTTCTCCCTCATTCTACAATGCCTCTCCTAAGCTTTCATTTCTGATCGTAAGAGCTTTAAGTTAAAATATGTTGGTAATGTTGGTATTTGGAATTCCATCCCTTTTGCCTTCAGTTCCACCTATCACTGGAATACAGTCCCTGAGTGCTTCTTCACAATTAAGTTCAGTCCTCAGACTGAAAGAGGTTCAATACCACTGCATTAAGGTAACACTCAAATGTTACCACCACTACAATATATTTCCTCCTCTGCTTCCTGCTTACATTTTCAAAGCCCTTGCATCACTGAAGCTATCGTTGAACTGTGTAACTGTAGTTAGAGCATAGTGCTCAACAAAATCAGCAGGTAGTTGCTGATGTATATTTTTGCTGCAGATGAATCATAGTCTCCGTAGCTATAGTAACAGGTTTATGTGCTTAGTAAATATAGCATATATTTTAATGCAGTCTTTTCACTGCCTTTTCATTAAGGAAAATTATTGCAATTTCATCATATTTTTTTCTCTCATAACTTATATGCGATCTCAAAATCAATGTAATGCAGGAACAGAAAGTTGGTCCATTGCAAAGTAGCCACAAACAACTCCTGCATAATCCCATACTGAAGCACATAATGCTATTTATTTTCTTACATTCATCAAACATCTGTCTAGAGCATGCGTACACCGTCATAGAGCACATCCTGTGTTCACTAGGCCAAATACACATGCAGCAAAATGGAAGCCGGATGGAAGTGATCATTTTGCTTTGTTTCTTGAAGCAAGCTTTACCTAATTTTAATCAAAATATGGTAAAATGTTTAACCACAGTATTACTCATAAGGAAAAGAAAAATATGTTCATGATGTAAGAAATATAGAGAGCAGAATCCAACAGGGTGCTTACGCCACTGCTCCGCTCCATCAAGTCCATTCTGCAAGCAGTGGGTCCCACCTATTCCAATGCATAAGCAGGATTCATCACTTAAGCAAGGGAGTTTTAGCGCTTCCTAGGGGAAGCTCAGAAATGAGCAGAAATGCTCATTTCTGGAAGGAAGGAAGGAAGCAAGTCAGCAGAGCTCCCTTTTGCAAGCTCCATCGATCTGCTTCCTTCCAGAAGCAATAAATTGCCATTGCACAAGTGGTAGGACACATGTACCCCAGAAATGGTGGGGTGTAAGAGAATCAGCGGGGGCATAAGCACCCTGGTGGATACTGCCCAGATATTCCATACTTCACTTAAATCTCTTTTGGGTTCCGTAGGAATATGTAAAAGTACATGTTTGTATGTAGAGCTATACTTTAGCATGTATGTTCTATAACTGGAAATCCCTTACTGCTTGATGGCAGTAACTTTATTATGGAGGCTGATGACTCAGTAGTCTGTCTGTACACGAGAATGCACCTTAGGTTCTGGAGCCCTGTCTGGAAAACTGGGTGGTGATTTTGGGCACAATCCTATGCATGTTTAGACAGAAAAAGTCCTCAACTCCCAGCATTCTCCAGCCAGCCATACACTGTTCGATGATAATTTAAGTATTCTAATACTTAAATTTGAATACTTAAATGCTGTTAGAATACTTAAATTAGAATACTTAAATTATCCTTCCTCAGAAACAAAGAGTTGAACTGCGTGGCACACCTCAATCTTTCAACTCAAAGCTTTTTCACAAATAAAGCTAACATATGCCTTGAAGCCTCTCCAAGCTAATCATGTCATGTGTGAATGTTGTCACTATAGGACAGAACATGGAACATCATTCACATGTACATCTGCACTATTGGGTCAATTATGCAGAAACTGATTCTAGCCTCATGTGTGATAATGTCTTATAGCTCCAAGGAAATAAATTCCTTGAAGCCAGTGTGAGCAAACATGTCTGAGCAAAGATTTGGGATCATGTGAGCGATGAATGAATCAGCTGGTTTCTCATCCATGTCACTTTTGCATATGTTCACTATAAATCTGTTCTGTCCCATGTCTGCAGTAATCTACATTTTTTTAAAAAAGAAATCCATATGAAAATAAGCACTGAATATATAATATTGTGAAACACATTTTCTCATAAAACATGCATTTCTAATGTATTTTCTCCAAAACACACATTTAAAAAGTATATTGATACTTGTCTGAGCAGAGAACTGAGTCAGAACATAAGGGAAATGTGAAAGAAGGCAGATCATAACTACATTCTGATATGCCCATTAGACCGGAAGTAAGAGAGTTCATATCAAAATTTGCAAGGATTGAATTTCTCAGTTCAGGCTCCATAATTCTAAGGTTAATTTACTAGAAATGTAGTACATTCCTGTGCATGTCGACTCAGAAGTTCACTGAGTTCAATTAGACTTTCTCTCAGGTAAGTGTGTATAGGATTGTATCCTAAAACTGCTCAAAGAAATCTGGTTTAGGGTGCAATCCTATACATGTTTGGACAGAATTAAGTCCTACAAATCCCAGTAACTCCCAGCTGCTGGGAGTAGTAGAACTTATTTCTTTCAAGATTAGTTATTACTTTCAAGAATTAAACCTTCATGACAAAAATAACCCTCTGTAGACTTTTTACATTCTAGTTTTCCATCTTAGATATTTTCATTAAACCCCCCCCCCATTTTTTTTTAACTTTTTCCTCTAGAATATTTTAGCATAGACTCAAATGTACTAAGAAGTATATGAATACGTAATTCTAATGGGAGTGAACCATCAGCACAACTATAATCAAAGCATTTGAATCATACCACTAATGGCAAATAGGGGGGACGTGCCCAATTTTACAGTGAATAGTCATCTATTTAGTTAGTTATACAATTCATTCATTCATTTTATTCATTTATTACATTTCTATATCACTCAATAGCCAAAGCTCTCTGGGCAGTTTACAAAGATTAAAAACCTTAAAAATACAATTTTATGCATAATATAAAAAACAGTTTAGCTACAAATATATATATGAGCAGACACACAAATCCAAACAATTCAAACCTATCATATGCTGCCGAGGGCCTGGGAGTAGAGGAAAATCTTAACCTGGAGCTGAAAAGATATGATTATTACCCACTTTTCATTATAAAATAATCCCAAAATGGGGTACTACCAATGGTGTACTACCTATCAAATAATCTGAAGCACTGTCAAAAGACAGTCCTCTATTTGAGAGTGTCCTTTATTTGAAGGGCTGTCTACTGCAAGCCCAATTTAAAGTTAAAGGAACCTAAGAAGAGAGAGCAGGAGCTGGAACTTGCCCATTAACAGCACCTGGAGAGCAGACTATGCAGGTTACCTGGTCACAGTCTTCCCCGCTGTGATGTATTGCATCTATATTGAAATTATAGTTATTCTTTCTAAATTTGCATGCATACCTATGCATTACCATATACAAATCTCTGATCTCTTTTGTCCTCTTTTTTGTTGATGCATTTCTTCTTTGTTTAGCAATGCAAGATACAAAGATACAAGATACATCTTAATGGCAAGATACAAAGACTGGGTTCAGACAACATGATAACCAATGGTGGTTTAAATAGTTGACGGTTGGTTATTTAACCCACTGTGGGTTATTGTGTAGTGTGGCCGTTTTTAAACTAACAATTAGTTATTTGGCTGAAATAACCAACACAAATAACCAACGCTGTGCAGAGTTGGCTATTTCAACCACCATTGGTTACTGTGTTGTGTGGAAGGCACCGCTGGTTATTTCCTTGGCCACTCTTGGTTATTTCATCAGCCACAGAATTGCAAGGCAAGAGCGGTCAAAGCAGTGGCTGCTGTTCTAGCCCAGCTAGCAGGATAGATTTTCAACAGCGATGGCTGATGCTCAGCTGATCCAAATGCAGGTTTGCATTCTGTTTGTGGTGTGTGTAATCACATTGTTTCCAATCCACAAACAACCCTCACCACCAAGACAGGAGTTTAAATTTCACCAGTATTTAACCTGGAATTATGTATTATTTACTAGCAAATAAATCCAGTTTCACACAGGTTGGAATATCTCTTAGTTTGATACACTTGGACCTGTTCAAACAACACGCTAAGCCATGGTTAGACTGCTAACCCTTTCACAGCAAATGGTTACTGAGCATGTTTGAACTGTGATTATGGCCTCCTCCACACGAGACGTTTAATGAGCCTTGAAGGCTCATTAAAAATTTTACCTCCACACCAGCAGAGCGCAAAACGGGCGTACAGGCGCGTTATCTCCCCGATAATGCGCATTTTCGAATGCGCGTTAAATAGCGACTTTTATTTTTCTCCGGCCGTTAAAGCGCATTTTCGCCGTGTGAACAAGCGATTATGCGCATTAACGTCTTCTAAAGCGCTTTTTGGACATCAATTAATGCGCTTCGCCGCCTCTCGCCGCCTCCCGTGCAGAGGGATTAGGCGTAAATGCGCCTCCGCGATAATGCGCATAATCCCCGAACCGGGCACAAAAGCGCATCCTTGTGGAGGGGGCCTATGTAGCCACCATGGTTAAGAATGGTTCACACAACATGCTAACCCATGGTTCACATGACTTGCTAAAACATAATGTTGAGCTCAAAATGCTTAACCACCATGGTTTAGCATGTTGTCTGAACAGGGTCCCTGAAGCCTTCAAGCATTGGGACCATTTTCATCCATGAAGTAACGAATACCTTGGATGTCCATAGTCATAATCCCAACTAGCAACCCACACACCGACTTGGAGGAGGCTGTGGCCACATCCCCACCCCATGTTTCTTTTTAAAAAGTCCCTCAACAGTAACATCAGAGTCATATCAGAGTGGCTTTGCGGCTGCAGGTGGGTATGAAGCCCATCTCAGGATGAGCAGAAGATGGAATCCAGCACAATGGGAGCCTCCCATGACATACAGGGAATACAGTACCAGCAAGTTGGATCACAGGACTGGATAGCCCAAGCCCTCAAAAGGCTACCTGGCCAATTTCAAGAGGCCCAATATTCCCCCTTAACTGAGAAACCAACAAGTTTTTCAAAAGAAGACATAATACCAAAGCAGTGCTAAATTATAATTTAGAGCACAGCCCCATTAAGAGTTCCTCTCCTCTGTGAGGGGATGAGACTCGAACATTGATGGACCATGTGCTCTGTCTGGAAGCTGTCCACAGTCCTGCAGATCCTATATCTGGCTTATTCCCTGTCTTACCTCTTTCCTTTGCTTCTGCCACCTCAAGCCAGGACCTCTTCATGGTTTCCCACCCATTCCTTGGGGGCCTTCCTTGCTCTAATGGATTCAACCAGCCATGGTAAAATACCCACAGAGCTTCTGCTCCCATCTCACTGTCTCCAATGTGCCCCCTCCTTCCTGATAATTTTTCTGTACACGTCATCATTTAAGCATATCCTGTGGTCTGCCCGTTCCCATATACTAATACCAAACTCGTTCTCCAAGTGCGGAACCTTACGTAGGAAAGGAGTACAATCCACATACAAGAGGAAAGTATTAGCAGGCTTGTGGAAACCCCAAGGTTTGCAAATGAAAAGGGGGGGAACTTAAGAAAGAAGGAAAGAAGGAAAGAAGGAAGGAAGGAAGGACTTTAAGAGGAATAATCCCTCATATCAGGACTGAGCATTCTCAGTAGGTGCAGAATGCTGACCGGCTGTTGAAAGGGGTGGGGGGCAAACAGAAAATGTGGGGTGAATTGAATGAAGTATCCTGCAAAAGGGCATTGCACTGCAGGTCCCACATCTTTCTAAATGAAATCAACAACTAGCATTAAAGTTTATAGCTTGAAATTAAAGGACATGGTTTCCCTTATTCACTCGCACACAGGCTAGATAATAAAACACTTATTGACAGGGTCTTATCTTTGAGATGCTCAACCACAAATGCTCAGTAGTCTTATTTAGTGAAGAGGGAGTAGGGAAGACAGAACCTAACAACAATAAATCCATTAAAAAAACATTCAGTGAATTTTTGACAAAAAGGAACTTATCTCCATGTCTTCCCATCTGTGACCGTTTGAGGTTTTAACAAAACAAAAAACAATCTCTCTCTCTCCCTCCCTCCCTCCCTCCCTCTCTCTCTCTCTCTCTCTCTCACACACACACACACACACACACACACACATACAGTGCTCCTGAATATAAATTTAACACCAGCCCTAGCATTTGTGGCACCTGAGGTAGAGGCCAGTGGCCATCCACTTACACACCACCACCATGACTTACATCTGAATCTGCACACATACATGTTTTTATTTGGCTCTACAAGTTTCTTCCTCCTGATCCAGCACAATCCATAACCCAGGGTTTCAAACATGGAAACAACTAAAGAAACTATAATACTTACGGAGGCAGCTTACAGAAAGTTTAAGGGGGAGGGGGTGTCTTCATGGCGCTGGGTTGGCACCATGTCCCTTGAAAACCCCATGCTATCCCTCACCTGGGGTGGTGTTGGGTAATCCCAATGCCAACGAGGGAACAATGGGTTTCTGGGTGGTCATTTGGGGACTGGAGCCGCCCCTGCCATCTTCCTGGTGGAAGGCAACCAATCGTAGGTCTCCTTCCACCAAGCACCACCCAGCCACGCCTCTGCTGTGACTCCAGAGTGAGGCAAGGGGATGTCTTGATGGTGTCTTGCACTTCCTTGCTCACCCCAGGGGAAAAAGTCGGGATAAATCCCTGAATTTTTTATCCGCAGCTTCGGCAGAAAGCCCCAGGGTGGGTGAGCGATTGCAGCAGCATCGTATAATTGACACCACACCACCGCACACCCATCCTGGGGCTTTCCAAGCATTTAGACAGCCCCTGAGTATTCTACATACAGCCAGCACCATGCAAAGGCCCTCTTTTATCCCAATGGCTAACCATGGCAAAATTAGGAAAACAATAACAAGATTAAGTAATATTATTATAGAAGCATGAAAGATATCAAACAGTGAACTGAATGTATGGATGACAGATGTGAGTCCCAGTTTGTTCAAATGGTATTTTTATGCATGTCTACATACACAGTCACTTTCATGTCCTTATATAATAATACAATGTCTTTTCTTATAAGGACTGTAGAAAACTAGAGTAGTTTTAAGCTATTTGTATTATAGCAACTATGGCATTTTTAATTGACAAGATCCTACATCATTACGTGTATGACTTCATGCATCTGAAAAATGCTTGTGTCTATGAAATCACATGCTCCAATAACTTCGTTCACGTTTATGGTGATGCAGCACTCTTTCTAGTTGTTGGTGCACAAGACTTACATGCCTCCCCTTTTGGAATAATACAGTAAACAGGTTCTAATGTGACAAGTACTTAGTAAAACTTGAAGAGATATTTTGTTAATCATATCCTATAAACACCTCTGTCATGGTGCTGGCAGGTTCCTCCTGTTCCCGGCTCATGGCACATTAATCTGGATATAAGACTTCCCTTTCTATTACAGATGTTAATTGAGCATTGCAAAATGCAATGGATGGAATTATCCTGGAGGGGTTGTTTGAAGATCTCAGTTGGTGCCTGTTATTGTAAATTCCTCTATTACAGGGACTAAGCTTTAAAATAAATGTTTGAATACAGTAAATCCTGCAGGAGTTGATCTAGATGATCTTAACTACTATTACACAGACCTATAATATTAATATGCTTCCTCAACAGACAGTTAAAGCTCATGAGCAGTATTATATACCTTTTGAGTAGATATAAATCAAAGGGCTGATGAGCAGAGGTTAAATGCTGCTTATGGACCCTCAAAGCCAGCTATCTATTGATCTATAATCTAGACAGATGTCTGGAAACAGAATAGAATAGAAATAGATTCTAGATGATTCAGCCTCAGTGACTCACTCACTGATGAGGGTATCAAAACACAGTATTTCCATAACAAATAAAAAATGAAATTTGTAGGAAAGAATTAAGACTTTTACAGTTATCAGTCTAACTGTAGTGTACGAAAAGTGCCTCACAACAGCAGTGAGAAGTCCAGCACAGAGGAAGCAAAGCCAAACATGAGGCAGAATGCCGGGCTCTACCATTCCCCCTTCATCCACTTGGAACAACTTCAGATGAGGGATTTGGAGCAGCAACCAGGAATATCCGTCTGAAAATGAGACAAGCCACCCATGAATGTATGTGCTTTTTCACGTTGTTTCATAATGCTCTGATAAGGGAAGGGCTTTTCAATGGCTAATAATAAGTTCACTAGTCTTTAGAGTTGAGACTAACACACTACATGGAGACACTTTCTAAGGTAATACCATTTAAAACTACATTTTCATGAATTCGGATTTGCTCCTCCCTTGGCACACATAGCCAGTAAAGTGGTACATTTGTTAAAAAACAAAAACAACTCTGCTTTCACAGGGCAAACAACACCTGAAACCGCATTAGTCCAAGGTCATGTGGGCAGAGTCCTGTGAATAGAATGGAATAAGAACATAAGAACACAAGAACAGCTATGCTGGATTAGACCAAGGGTCCATCTCGTCCAGAACTCTGTTCACACAGTGGCCGACCAGCTGTCGACCAGGGAACCACAAGCAGGACATGGGTGCAACAGCACCCTCCCACCCATGTTCCCCAACAACTAGTGTATACATGTTTACTGCCTGTGATACTGGAGGATGCACTTAGCCATCAGGACTAGTAGCCATTGATAGCTTTCTCCTCCAGGAATTTATCCAACCCCTTTTAAAGCCATCCAAACTGGTGGCCATCACTACATTTTGTGGTAGTGAATTCCAGAGTTTAACTATGCACTGTGTGAAGAAGTACTTCCTTTTATCTGTCCTGAATCTCCCAACAATCAGCTTCATGGGATGACCCCAGGTTCTTGTATTATGGTAGAGTGAGAAGAATGTCTCCCTATCCACATTCTCCACACCATGCATAATTTTATACACCTCTATCAGGTCTCCCCTCAGCCTTTTTTCCAAGCTGAACAATCCCAGCTGTTGTAACCTTCCCTCCTATGACCAGTCCCTTGATCATTTTAGTTGCCCTTTTCTGCAATTTTTCCAGCTCTACAATATCTTTTTTTAGGTGCCATGACCAAAACTGTACTCAGTATTCTAAGTGTGGTCGCACAATAGATTTGTATAAAGGCAGTATGATGCTGGCAGTTTTATCCTCAATTCCTTTTCTAATAATGCCTAACATGGAGTTTGCCTTCTTTACAGCAGCCGCACACTGGGTTGAAATTTTCATCGAGCTGTCCACCACAACCCCAAGATCTCTTTCTTGGTCAGTTGCAGCCAGCTCAGATCCCATCAGATTATACTTGAAGTTGGGGTTCCAACGTGCATCACTTTATAGTTGCTTACATTGAACCATTCATCACTTGGACGCCGAATTCAATATTGCTAGTTGAGGTAACACAGACTCCTAACCCACACTGAAGCCAGGGTGATGGAAAAAATCCTTTACAGCATGAAAACCCGTGTTTGCTGCGAAATGATAAGAACATCATATGCCATCAACGTGTGTGAGGTGTAGCAGCACAGAAGTAAATCCTCCATGTAGATCCACTCTAGCTCTCAGTGGCTCTGGTCAACAATTTTAGGCAGTGAACCTACTTCAGTTGAGAAGCAAACAATAAACATTTCCCTCTCTCCCACTATTCCATGCTTTATAACTGCTGCTACATCCTTGATATGTTAGAGTAAAACAACACTTTTCAGAGACACTAATATATATTTAAAATAAAAAATGAACATCTGGAATGGGCTGTACATATGTTGGAAAACTTGGCTGGTTCAGTGGTAGTGATGATCATTCAGAATGATCACCCACAAATGAATTCTGCAATTAAATTGCACTCCACCTCCAGATCAACCCAAGCAATTCCTCTTCAATTAATTTTCCCCAGATCCTGACCCTAATTCATTCTCCCCATTCATCATCCCACCTCTACCCACCCCACAGACACACAGACACAGACACAGACACACACACAAAATTCAAAATAAATAGGGTGCATGAACATTTGGGTGTTTGGGTTCATCTACGTGATGAGGTAGCTGGTAGGTGCTCTTCTATTTTTACTTAAGTCATCCAAAGTCATTGGAGAAAGCAGTGATTAAACTTTTCAACTATTCTACATTCCACTTTTGCCCTTTGAGATCACAGCATAGCCCGAGTTCCATCAAGATGCCTCCAGGGTGTATGCCCTGAGCTTAGGCTCCCCATCCAGGATACAATTCATGCTTTGCACTCTTCTTACTATAGCAAGGTCCTCTGGGTGGTCATTTGAGGGAGATCCAGGGGGCAGGGCCCCACACCTGGGCCCTGAAATCCCATCCTTATCTGAGCCATTATTTACTCAAAAATCTACAATAAAACTGCCAATATCATCCTACCCTTATACAAATTCAAGTACAACCACACTTGGAATACAGTACACCAAGTGTGGTACACTGTATGTTACACTTAGAACACTGGTCATCACATCAGAAGAAGTGTATTATAAAGCTGGAAATGGTGCAGAAAAGGGTGATCAAAATGATCAAGGGACTGAAGCAATTATTTATGAGGAAAGGTCACAACATTTTATCTTTTTATCTTGGGGGGAAAGACAAATATGGGGAGATATGACAGAGGTGCATAAAATTATGTGTGGTGCAGAGCAAGTGGATGGGGAAATGTTTTCCTTCCTCTCTCATAAAACTAGAACCCAGGATCATCCAATGATCCTGGCTGGTTTACTTTTGTGAACCGCCCAGAGAGCTTCGGCTATTGGGAGGTATATAAATGCAATAAATAAAAATAAATAAATAAATAAATAAATAAATGGAATGGTGGGAGATTCAAGACAGACAAAAGGAAGTACTTTTTTACATAGCACATTTTTAAACTATGGAATTTGCTACTTCAAAATGTAATGATGGCCACCAGGTTTTTGAGGTCTCCAGATCATTTCATCAGGCAAATTGTTACAAAATGCAGGTTAGAGGTGTTGGGAGGGGGGAACTAGGGGAGGGGGGAACTAGGGGAGGGGGGAAATTTGACATGGTGGTAAAGTCACAGCATCTACATATTCAGAACCCCAAGATAAAGTAGGGAAGAGGGGTCTGGAGATATTCAAATTAGGCTCTACAGGTCATGTGATGGTTACAGGTTGGACCTGGAGCTGCATGTATGGTTGCTGGCAGCAAGAAAGGGGGACATGTTGCCTCTCCCATTCTGGAAATATATTTTCCCATTCTTGCTCCCAAGCTAATCAAGGGGCAAGGGGAACAAAAAATATAAGAAACTCGTGCTTCTCTTTCCTCTACATCTCTTTCTTATAGAAAATTGATCTTTTACACTTCCCCCTGTGGGGTATCTCCAAGCTGTCCATGCATTTAGTTAGTCTGTTGGGAGGAGGTATCTACTTGTTGTGTTGTCTAAGTTATCTAGCCTGCATCAGCATTGCTTCATTGTAATTAGATTACAGCAGCTTCTCTTTCATTATGAGATTTGATGCAAGAAAAACTGAGAGTGATTTCTGTTAGCCACCCAACGTCTTCAGCTCAGATACATAATTGACATCACAATCAATTATTGGGCAGCAAACTCCATTATTATTTAGCCAAGCTGTCTGCAGTTGAGAAATCATTTTAATTATGATACATCACCTGTTTGCTCTCACTATGGAAAGGATATGTAGAAAATCGTATTTGATTGCAGAGTTTAATGAGCTGTTTATTGAATGTGTCTTATTGCTCTCTGGACATTTCAAAAATTACAAAAGAAATGCCTTTGAACCAAAAGG
This sequence comes from Anniella stebbinsi, assembly GCA_029215795.1. NCBI lineage: Eukaryota > Metazoa > Chordata > Lepidosauria > Squamata > Anniellidae > Anniella > Anniella stebbinsi. The sequence goes on along the minus strand of JARDYH010000002.1, from coordinate 355,525,535 downwards.
GTTTTTTTTGTTTTGTTTTTTTGCAAACATTTCCATGAGCATCAAAAAGACCCATCACTCTTTCAGTAATTTTTCAGGGATTGGCAGAAAAAGGAAATGAAAATGTATGCCTATTCAAGAAATGCTGTCCTCACTCTGAATAGGTTTTATTTGCTTTCAGTGATGTTTGCACATAGCCAAACCTGATTGGCTACACCGGATAATGACATCAGCACATATACTACAAGATCCCTGACCATTATGGAACTAGTTCAGGAAGAACTGCCCTCACCGGCTGTGTTTGCTCCAAATGATGTCAAAGTTGATATTATGTTCACTACATGATCACAACTAGAGCAGAGTTCTAACCAGGAAGAAAATGTCACTGGAGCAGCAGCATATAGGGGAAACAATAGCACTGAACACACCAGCTTTACAGGAAACATTTCTGCTGTTTCTTGAAAGCATTACTTTAGACCCCATCAGTTAAATGAGTGAACATTATGAACAACCAAGATAACATTTCTGCAGTGGAAGTATATAATCAGTCTAGTCCAGTGATTGGAGTTTTGCAATTGGGAATGATGGGCCAGGTTTCTAGTTGCTACTTGATCACTACCTCCTTGAGTGGCCTGGGGCAAGTTCCTAATACATACATGTCCTCAAATAATGGAAGAGGCAGAGTTAGCCTTGCTACAGAGGGATAGGCATGGGTGCGCTTGGTTTTTTTGGTGGTTGATTACATATTATTTATTTATTACATCTTTATACTGCCCATCAGCTGAAGCTCTCTGGGCAGTGCACAATTAAAAACCATAATAACAATATAATGTTAAACATTAAAAAGTCAAAAAGGCAGTGTAAAAGGAGCTACATTAAAACCCAGGGAAAGCCTGTTTACAAAGATATGTATTCAGGAGGCGTTTAAAAGATGTAACATTTTCTGCCTCACGAACTGCATGGGGGGGGGGGCAGAGGGTGGATGCCACTACAGAGAAGGCCCACCGTTGAGGTTCTTCATGGCGGCATTCCATTTGTCTTGGAATGGCCAGTAGGGCCACCTCTGAGGATTGTAGTTGTCCAGATAAATATAAGGGAAGGCGGTCTGCTAGGTATGCTGGTCCCAAATTGTTTAGGGCTTTGTAGGATAATAGCATAACCTTGAAAGAGACATATGGTCTGATTTTTGAGATCTAAAGACATGATCTCTGAGGGTGGTGGGGAGGAGGAGAAAAGCATAATGAACATTGTGGAATATTTAAACATTTCTAGATGGCAGGGCAGTGAAGAGGGAGGCCCCCTCTATAAGAATTCACTTTGGCGCCTGGTTGTCCGATTATGTGCATCTTCTCACAAGCGCTTTTACGCCTAAATCTTATAAATGACATGCGGTGAAGCGCATAACCGGCAGTATGAAATGCACTTTAAAGTGGTTGAAATGCGGAGAATCGCTCGTTTACGTGGTCATAATGCGCTTTAACTGCCACGGAGAATTAAAACTCGCTATTTAACGCACATTCAATAATGCGCATAATCGGACAGATAAAGCGCCTCAACCCCTGATTTGCGCTCCGCTCTTGTAGATGTAATTTTTTTAATGCGACTTGAAAGAGCTTTAAATCGCTCTTGTAGAGGCACCCGGGGATAAGTCACTTGAAGCACTAATATTACAGGCTTCAACCAGTAAGTATTCATGACAGTTCCAATATCTTACAAATAAAAGCCCAGGTTTTCAACTTGCCATGTGGCTGTTCACCTTGCCTTTACAAGCAAGGATGGATGATCACCCTCCAATTTCCCCCAAAGTGCTTGGGGGTCTGAGTGTTCCAAAGCCTTTGAAATTATCACCTCCTCCTCCCCCTTCTCCTGGCAAAAAAGTAACTTTTGGGAAGGAAATGTGGGAGGTGGTGGCAGTCATTTTTACTGATGTCCAGAGCACCACTTTTCCCACAGTTGACTTAGGACGTGACTACAAATCTCAGGACTCCCAACTGAAACTGAAGTTCTGTGCATCCTAGCCTGCAGGGCTTCCTCTTATGCTGGACCTGATTCATGGAGTATCTTTTCCCAGGTCTAACTCTCATGTAACATAGTAATAATTGTACACACAACAGAAAAGTAGAAACCATCTGAATAGCTGTAGGAACACTGACAAAGGCTCCCACAGCATCTCAGCCAACTCCAGAACCAATACCAATGACAACATTTTGTACTGACATCACCACATTAGCTATGCATGGAAGGCCCTATGCAACACACAGCAATGTCATAAATGCTACTGTGATGTCACACTACTATGTCCACACCTCCCTTAGACACAATGCTCAAGAATCTAGCAGATAGAGCCCAGAGCACCTCCCTCATCAGAGGCTGCCATGGTTTGGCCCAACAAGCAATATGTTAGCAACTGATATCAGTGTCAATAAGTTTTCCAGACCTTCCCTGAAGGCAACTGGTGTCTCTGTGTGAGGGAACAAGTTTTTTTTCCCCAAAGGAGAGGGATGGTGGCCATATGACAGGAATTAATGGTGTGAGCTTTCATACACCACAGCCTACTTCCTCAGATGCACAAAGTAGACAAATTAAAGACATCCCAGACAGTGAAGGACACTTGAGACGTAAGCACATGGCCAATGAAATGAGGAGACCTACAATATTGTTCAGGTTTGGGACCACAAATTCTTTAATCCAGTATAGCAATCAAACATTATTTATCCAGCTGTCCAAATATTACTGTAGGCAATGATGCATAGGTGCCCTCTAGTGCCATCTAGTGATCTCCCAAGTTAACTTATCCTCACATCTGTCAGACTCATAACAAAGACAGCTGAGACAGCTGAGCAGTAATGAAATCAGCAGGAACTGTGATTCTTTCACACCTCAGGGAGAAAGAAAAAAAACTCCAAGCCATATGCTTATGGCTAACAATGAAGCTGCTTTCTAATTGATTTTATAAGCTAAGGTTAGCTGTATCATATTTTCCTCCTACAGTTGAGCTAAAAAGTTCTAAAGGCAAAGTTATAAGAATTATCTAATAAAAAGAGAATAGTTTATTTTCATATTTTAATAAGCATTAAAGCAACATTTTGCAATTACAGAGCACCCTTAACATGAATACTGGATACTGAATGCCCAATTTAATTACATCTATGGATACCGTCAGTAAAGAAAATAAACTGATTTCAGAGAATGTGGAAAAACTTATAGCACCTGAAGCCAAATGAAGAAAGATAGTCTATCACCAGTATGCAAAAGTCCTATGGTTCTCAATTTGAAACACTTTCACCAGGGGGGCTATCATACAAAGAGTTTGTATCGCTAAATTGGCATGTCCCAAACCCCATATTTAAAAATGAGTTGCCAACACATAATCCCAAAGAAAGCCCCTTTACCTTTAGAAGCTGCTTGAAACTGAGCAGCTTTGGACACGACATGTGTAGTAAACAGAAATTGCAAGTGATTCATATTTCTTGTTTTCATACTTTTTCAGTAATATCCCAAATGTAGGTTCATCACATGTCTCCCTCACTTGTGTCTAGTCTGTGATCCATCTCTTGTGCTGCATTTATCGTGTAGCATTCAAAATCTTAAATACAACCAGCACGCATTATATCTAATATAAATTATACCAGAATATATTTGATACAGAGATGGTGGTGGTGATGATTACGTCTTTGCTCTAAAGCAGGGTGCCCTCCAGATATCTAGTGCCCTCCAGATATCTGGACTACAACTCCATCAGCTCCAGCCAACCCGGCTGATGGCTAGGAGTTATGAGAGTTGTAGTCCAAAACATCTAGAGGGCACCAGGTTGCTTACTTCTGGTTTAAAATATTTCAAATCTAGCTATACAAGGAAGGAATACTTACTAGGACTTGGCCCAAGAATATGCAAAGTAATAAAAAAAGAGAGACTGTCCCTGAGCATATGTTAAGTGTCTTTTCCTTCTCCACTGGATAACCATAGGTAGTACCAACAAGTTAGAAAGACAAGGATTCTAGGGAAGTTTGTGTGAAGGAAGCATTCTTTTTAGAAATTCGTAAATGGGTGTGGGGCATTCCTCTAAAATCTCTCTGATTGTGCTAGATATTCCATATTTATTTATTTCCATTGTTTTTATAAACTACCCTACTTTCTCTCATTTGGCTACTCTGGTTCTTTCAAAACAAGTGGGAAATTTTACCAAATGTGGATAATCTGTCAAAGCAGGACAGTTGAGAGATATAAGTCTATACCATGGACATCACAAACAGCAAACCAATATGGTAACCCTCAACCACAATTTAAGAATTCCCTTTTTAGATTCCCCCCTTGGATTATGCCATAATATTTTGCCAGCTCTCATGCTGTAAGGCTTACATATCTGGACAAGCAAAAACCAGTTAGAGGTACTTTTTGTAAAGGTGGTTTCTAAAGATATCCTATATATAGGTATGCATACAGGGTGTGCCAGGTGTGCCCAGGCACACCCTAATGTCTCTGGAGCCTCTGAAATGTGTGTATTTTCCCCCACAATGCTAATGGCAGGCGCCATTCACGGGGGAAAGACACAATTTCCGGAGGCTCTGGAAAGCACATTTTCCCATCCCACCCACTGCTCCAATAGGGGCCTTAAAAATAAAAAAATAAACTTCCCTGGGTGCACACCCTAATGAAATGTGCTGCACACACCTATATGTTAATCTTCAGGAAGAGTATTCTTACATTTGTTTTATCTTGCAATATACAATGGCTTGGATCCTAAGATAAATAACTGGAAGGAGGATAATGGGAGAGCTTCCCATCACTTCCTCTCCCCTGCAGCCACAGATGTGATCATGAAAATCCTCTGTGGTGTGAGCTCTCTGGACGGCTGAGGGACTCTCCCAAACCAGGTATGTTGGGAGAGATGGAATATGCTCATAACTGGAAGACCTCTGACTGATATTGGAGATTCTGCCCTCTTTCAGCAGCCCTCCTGCACCACCCCACATCCCACAATTCCCACCACCGACAATCTAGAGAGGATGGGGGGGGGGGCAAAGATGGCTTTCAGAGGACGAGGAGGGGATGAGAAATAGTCTTTCCATGAACTTCCTTCCCTTCTCTATCTTAGGATCTAAGCCAATGAGCCCTTTTGCATAGGGCAAGTAATAAATATAAATCAATTTTTGAGCAAATAATAGTTCAAGGTAGTACATTTCTTGAACGTTGCTGCAAAATTCTTAAGTAATCTATTTTAGTAATATTTGTCAACTTATCATTAAACAACTTAAAATATTTTTTCATCTTCTCCAACCTTCCCTTCTCACTTCTTTTAAGCTCTGCCCTTGCAAATTGATATCCTCCATAAAAGTTACTCCCAATTAAAAACTATAGTTTTTTGTTATGAGCCTTTTACACACCCAACCATCATTCACATCTCCTTTAAAAGGTCAATTTTTGTGAACATTTATATTGTGTGATAGTCATCATCCACTTTTGCCACTGGTCCAAGACTAATGACAGCTTATGCTGGCAGGGTAACCCAAAGACCAAATTATGCCAGCCATGAAGACATCAGAGAACTTGGATTCTTCAAGAAGGGCTGTGGCTCAGCAGCAGAGCACATCCTTTGCATGCAAAGGGCCAAGGTTCAACTTCTGGCATGTTCAGTTAGGGTGGAGAAAGATTCTTTCCTGAAACCCTGGAGAGCCATTACCAGTTAGAATAGACAATACTGAGTTAGATGGATCAGTGCTCAGTAAAAGCCATAGTTTCTTACATTCCTAAAAGAATGACCAGGTCAATTTCTGCATTCATATTCTGGAGACCATGGGTGGGCAGCTTAGGGTGACCATATGAAAAGGAGGACAGGGCTCATGTAACTTTAACAGTTGTAGAGAAAAAGGAATTTCAGCCAGTGTCATTTGTATGCAATTAGTTCCTGGTGAAATTCCCTCTTCATCACAACAGTTAAAGTTGCAGGCACTATACTAGAGTGACCATATACAAAAGAAGGCAGGGCCCCTGCACCTTTAACTGTTGTGATGAAGAGGGAATTTCACCAGGAACTAATTGCATACAAATGACACTGGCTGAAATTCCCTTTTCTCTGCAACTGTTAAAGTTACATGAGCCCTGTCCTCCTTTGCATATGGTCAGCCTAAGCTTGTGGCCCTCCAAGTGTTTGGACCTACAACTGCCATCCCCCTTAGCTAGCATGGACAATGATGAGGGATCATGGGAGTTGTATGCCAAACATCTGGAGGCCACAAGTTGCCCACCCCTGCTAGACTTGCTCAGATACTTGTGGAGCTTTGTAGTACATGCAACTTTGTCTGGCTTAGGCATGAACCAAAGCCTCCCCATGTGAGGGATCTCTTCCTGTTGAGAAAGGCTCCCCCACCGACTGTGTTTCTCCATCCTTTATTTATTTCGTTATTTCTCTTCAAAGTAGCTAATTTTTCCTGATCCCCCCTCCCAATTCTTAGGGAAAATTAGCTGCCAAGAAAAGAGATAAAACAACTGACAGAGAAAGATCCCAGGGATATAGGGCGGGATACAAATGTTTTAATAAATAAATAAAATATACAGCAGATACTCCTTCACTATGCGTATGATTTCTGTTACCTTCAGCTTTCTGTACCTATTAGTAGGAAGCTTTCAGAATATTCAACAGGTGTGTTCACATGGTGGGGCTTCTCTCATGTGCTGAGCATAACATTTAGCCAGGCTCCCAGTTACTTTCACTGATGCTAGAGAACATAATAATAATAATAATAATAATAATAATAATAATAATAATATATTATTTATTACCCGCCTCTCCCAACGGATCGAGGCAGGGAACAGCATTAAACATAAAATACAAAACTGATTAAAAGCACATAAAACCAATACATCATTAAAATACCAATAAAACACCAATAAAACACTTTAGTGATTCATAGTAATTCCATGGTCACATCCTTGAATACATGTGCTAGACAAATGGTGGGTGCTGTCTATTTAGGAAGTATCAATCATCACAAAGACAGAAAAGGGTGATCTTAAACTAGACCTCATCCATTTAGAAGTGGCTGACATTGTCAGAGCAGATACTGTGACTTATCTCTTTGATAGGTGTACACCCAGCCTGCATCTACATGTACAACCCTGAGTGCCTGAGGAAAACAATCCACAGAGCAGTTTTTTGTAAGTAAAGGAATCAACCCAAAGGCAGATCTGAATGTGGAATCTTGTGCTTTCTTGATTGCCCAAGAAAGACTGAGGATCTTGTCTTAAAATTTTAATATGGGAAGCAGATCACTATCAATTTTATTTTAATTATATAAAATGAACACTTTCCTCAGAGGGAACAATTCTATTGCCCCCTAGACAGAGTCTGATGGTCCACAGGATAATACAGGCCCCCTCCACAAGGATGCGCTTTTGCGCCCGGTTCGGGGATTATGCGCATTTTCGCGGAGGCGCATTTACGCCTAATCCCTCTGCACGGGAGGCGGCGAGAGGCGGCGAAGCGCATTAATTGATGTCCAAAAAGCGCTTTAGAAGACGTTAATGCGCATAATCGCTTGTTCACACGGCGAAAATGCGCTTTAACGGCCGGAGAAAAATAAAAGTCGCTATTTAACGCGCATTCGAAAATGCGCATTATCGGGGAGATAACGCGCCTGTACGCCCGTTTTGCGCTCCGCTGGTGTGGAGGTAAAATTTATAATGAGCCTTCAAGGCTCATTAAACGTCTCGTGTGGAGGAGGCCTCAGTTTCCTGGATCCAAAGTTGGAGACAATGCTCCAACCGTGGAACCAAGAACCTACATTCCCTGCCCCTCCTCTTCACATCTGGTGTGTAGAGAACAGTGCTGGCAGCCTCTCCAAAGTCTTGAGACCTCGGAAAAGGGATAAAGGGGAGTGCCACTGGGCGGGGAGAGGGTTGGGGAAGCCAGTATACCCTAGGCCTCCCCAGCCTCCTTCCTTCCCACTCTGATGCACCCCAGATAGACGGGCAAAAAAGTCTGTGTAGCCAAAGTGCAGTGCAGGAGACCCCTCCCAGGTCCCCTCTACAAGGATTCGCTTTTGCGCCTGGTTAGGCGATTATGCGCATAATCGCTGAAGCGCATTTACGCCTAATCCCTCTGCACGAGAGGCGGTGAGAGGCGGTGAAGCGCATTAACAGATGTCCAAAATGCGCTTTACAAGTAGTTAATGTGCATAAACGCTTATTCACTCAGTCAAAATGCGCTTTAACGGACGGAGCAAAATAAAGCTCGCGATTTAACACGCGTTCGATAATGCGCATAATCGGGGAGATAACGTGCCTCTATGCCCGATCTGCGCTCCGTTCTTGTAGAGGTAATTTTTTTTAATGCGCCTTGAAAGAGCTTTAAATGCCTCTTGTAGAGGCACCCCCAGTCTGCATAGGATAGGCATCGCCATAGGATTGCACCATTGGTGTATTACTTTAGCCATAGACAACCTAGAACTAGGTGTTAATGTTGCAATTAACTAATTGCTGTACTATCTATATAATCGGTAGCTTCATATACCAAAAATGTGCATAGCCTCCAAACACAGAACTAATTCAATTCCTCAGGCAAAATAGTGTTGCCTAGAATAGATACATTGTCTTGAATAGATTGTCTACACTGAAAATAGCCTGGTCTGTCAAGATATTAATAATAATAATAATAATAATAATAATATATTTATTTATTTCTTATGTGCCTCTCCATCCGGATCGAGGCGGGGAACAACATCAATACAAACAATATAAAATACTTAAAACTGATTAAAAGCATATAAAATTAATACATTATTAAAATATCAACGTCTTAACATTCAACTGGGTAGGCCTGCCGGAAGAGATCAGTCTTTATAGCTCTCTTAAATTCTGGAAGACTGGGGAGTTGGCAGATCTCTCCCGGCAGGTCGTTCCCCAGCCTAGGAGCAGCAGAAGAGAAGGTCCTCTGGGTAACGGTTGCCAGCCTAGTCTTGTTCGACTGTAGTAAATTCTTCCCAGAGGACCTGAGTGTGCGGGGCGGATTGTATGGGATACTTTCAATTGCCAATTACTCTGATTTAAAATGCATATTATTATAATCTTTGAGAAGAGTTTTTAATGTCTTGTGCATCAGCACATATACCAGAAATACTTTTTAATTATTTGAATACAGAATTAGAAATAGCACTTCCAAAAGTTAAGGATTTTTAAAATCTCTCTGAAAATGTAGCACAGGCTGTAGAGAGTCTATAGTTGTAAAGCCACACGCAGGTCACAGATCAAAACTATGTGGAGGTCCTCAACATGCAGAGCTTAAAAAGGAGGAAATAAATGTCACATTCTTTCATTTTCAGTATAAGAAATGGCCAACTTGTTCAGGGCAAATAATTGTTTGAACTGAGGATTTTATTATTAATCTCTGAAGACTGCTGAATTTAGGGTCACAGTAAGGGTTGATTAGGTACAAGGTGCACAAAGCTCTCCTCTGTCGATGCTATTGAAAGAAGCAAGTAATTTAGATTCAGAATTGGTCTTGGATTGAAGCTCACTCCATTACCGACCATTTTCAATTTCAGCTATACAATAAACATCAAGCTCAGCAAGGAAATTAGTACATTTGGTAATGCATTGGGGGAGATGGGTGGGTCTTTCACAAGATGACACTTATCACCAAAGCTTCAGTTAATGAAACCCTTGAGTGGTATCTGCGTTTGACATATTTTGACATTTTTTGAAATCACATCCAGCGTTTTCTCTCTCTCTCTCTCTCTGTCTCTCCCCCCCCCTCCACCCTCAACTCCAACCACACAATGTTCTGCTTTATGAGGGGGTGGGGGGGATTCCATCTATCTTTAAAATAAGTGCTGAAGATCTGAAATATTAGTGGGGGGTGGGAATTAAGGAGAGCCTGACTACACCAGGAGAGACACACAGAGAGGAAATTTTCTCAAAACGTAGAAGATATTGCTGGATAAATATTATTCAAATTACAAATGTGCCTAGAAGATGTGTCTCCACAAGGAATTTTCAGATATTTGAAGTTGCTTTTATATACAACAACAACAACAACAGCAACAACAACAACAAAAACAAAAACAACAAAAACAGTTATATTAGCTGGTAAAGCAAGACACAAACATTCACCTTAGATGCCTGAAAATTCCTTGTGGAGAAGTATCTGTGTCTAGGTGCAGATGAAGCTGATGCTGATTGTCTTATCTATAACAACAGTTTTAAAACTGGCAATATAAAATGCAGTAGAAATACATATTAAAAGAAACTTTCAATTACTTATTTAGACATGTTTGGGTGTTATCGTCCACAATGACACTGTGCAAGCATAGAAATTGATATTTCATGCAGAACTCAGTATCCTTTTTCACTAACTATCTTTTAAAAATGTTTCTAGCCTCTAAGGCTTAAAACATAAGCTTGAAAGTATGCGGCACTCTGGGCGTGCCTAGTAAACATGTAGAAGTCCAAGACGGAGCTCAGCACAATTTCAAATGCAGTGCCTTCTCTTGATGAGTAGAAGCAGAATAGATTGTCCCCATTAAACAAATATGCTTATATAACTTATGTCACATAATTAATGTTTTTCTTGGTTCAGAACTTGAATAGAGTGAGAGGAACATACATGCATAGTCCTAAATAAAAAGTCTTATATTGCTTCTGGAAACTGCTCAGATACAAACTTCAGCAGAAATCAAGAAGCAGACAGGTTGCACAAGTGAACAATGGCTGCCATAGATGTCTCAGGCCCTCAAGATTCTGATCGGGTGCGTGGAAGGTAGTGCTGAGCCCATAGATGTGCACAAGGGGTGTGCCGGGTATGCCCAGACATACCCTAATGTCTCAGGTAATAAGTGCCGAATAGAGGGGGCTACTGAGTAGGGATCCAGAGGGGGATCCAGACGCAGCGGAAACGGTCCTCCAGCTGCTCTGCTGCCGCCGCCCCTGACAGCACGCCATTGCTCTCAGAAGATGGAGCAAAAAGGAATTGCTCTGCTGGGAGCCACATTGAAAGCTAATATCACTTCATGAGACTCTCCTCCCGCCAGTCTCACCACAAAGCCCCACTAATGCTGGGGCTTGAGGAGTGTCTCCTCATTCCCCCCTTCACCTGCAATGGCCCTCCTGTGCTCAGGCAAGCTGTACATGAGGTAGGGCATAATCTTTACAGTGTTTAATAAATAAATGAATAAAAATGGTGTCCTTTATGGCTGAGAATTCAATAAATGTTCACCTTTAAAAATAAATAAATAAATAATCCCTGGGTGCACACCCTAATGAAATGTGCTGCGCACCCCTATGGCTGAGCCAAAAGGAGCAGGGGAATGTTTTTCAAACATTTTCACACTCCTTTTTAAAAGGGTACAAAACTATGGAAGAGGATGGCTGTTGGGGAGAAAGACAGAACATGCCCCCATTCCTGAGGCAACCATGCTGAGCCAATGTGACTTCAAACTGGGATATGCCTTCACATTTGCTGTTTATAAGGAAATTCCCCCCCCACCGCAATTTATAGTTATATTGAGCCCTAATGCCCTCCCCTATCGGTGAGCATTTGTCTCCTGCAAAAGCAGGAGGGAGGAATAGTTTAAAACTTGAGAAAGCATTGGAGAAATTGGAGGAGGCTGGTAGTTTTCCATATTAGACAAGGCGACAGAGGGTTTCAATCTTTCCTTTACTAAATAAAACAAATTTGCTAACACTACAAGCAGCAGCAGCAGTATCTGCAATACACAGCAGCCTGGCAATGTCCTTATCAATAATGGAATGGGCAGATGGGAATGATGCTACTCAGGGGTGGGCAACTTGTGGCCTTCAGGATGTTTTGGCCTAGAACTCCCATCAGCCCTAGCCAGCATGGTGAGGGATGATGGGAGCTGTAGTCCCAAAATCAGGAAAAATGTTCTCTCCCACCCAACCTGATTCAAATGAGAGCAATGGGGAAAGGCTTTGTTTGCCCTCAGTGTTGTCACTACATAGACACATGTGATTGGCTACATGGTGCCATGAACCAACAAGAACAAACAAACAAACAAACCCTCCGAGCTGCATATCAAGACTGGACAAGAAAGAATGGAAAAGCCCAGTAAGCAAGATGTGCAAGTGTGTAGGAGCTTTAAACACCCACTGAAAGCCCACTTTTTGCATCAAAAATGTTGTGCAGTACTAGTGTAGGAACTTCCAAGTAGGGCTGTGAACCGCTCCGGATCCAGAATCTGAAGCGGATCGGGGTGATCCGGAACTCCTGGATCCAGATCTGAACCGGATCGGGGGACGTCTGGATCATTTCGGATTAGATCGTTCTGGATCGATCTGGAGATCCGGGGCCCATTGGCCTTCCAGGTCCCTGGGTGCCGGCTGTGCAGCTGGCACCCAGGGACGCCAGGCCATCGGTGAGTCCACTCTCCCTGCTTACCTGCTGCCTCCATGTCATTGCCTCCACTGTCTGCCGCTGCCGCTGCTTCCGCTCTACTGAGAATTAGGCCATGAGGCCTGGTTCTCAGTAGAGCGGAAGCGGTGGAGACGAGGAGGCAGCAGGTAAGCAGGGAGAGGACGGTGAGTCCTTTTCCCCATAGATTTGCAAGTCTATGGGGAAAAGGAGGGTCTCCGGATCTCGATCCGAAGACCCGGATCCGGAGTGGATCAGGGGAGGTCCAATCCGGAGCTGTGCACTGCCCTACTTCCAAGGCAATACTCTAATGATGATGATTATAGATCAAATGGAAGAGATAATTTCTCAAGTATCTAAGGATCGAGCTATCTGAGGCTTTATAATGCTCCAAGGTGTGAACACATTTTGAGCATCATCACGCTTCCTTACTGTCGTTTCTCTGCCCCTGCTTTTGTCCTTCATTAATTCCTGTTTCTGCCCAGAGGGGAAAGAGGAAGTAAACAAAGACCACGTGGTCCATTCAGGGGCCATTTATATCACGCTGCTTTTCTTGCACACAGCTGGAGATTGCGGCACATTCTTTTTTTTTTTTTTAAGTCGGATTGAAAGAGGTCTATTTTGTAATGGAAAAACAAGCGGAAGGAGTGGGAGGCACGCAGGAGGCAGATGTCGTTGTCTAAAGGACGCACGCACATCCGTAAGTGGGCAGTAGCGAGCGTGAAATAAATGCTTGTCTGATGAAACCCTTTAATAAGAGTGCACACATCCAAACTTGTAGGTTTATATGTTTATATACAAACTTATATATGCCAGTGGCTGTTGAAATGGAATTGCGGATGAAATGTACCTAATTGTCTGACATAAGGGGAAGAGTGTGAACCTGAGAGTAAACATGATGAGTCAGCAGCAATCTCCATGATCACAGCTTCTGTAAATAGTGCCACAGAGATGACTGCCTGCTACTCAATGCCTACACTGTTGACTTTACACTAAGACTAACTCTTCTACATGTGATGCCCAAGTACAACATGGCCAAATTCTGTTAACCAGCCCCCAAATTTCCAAAAATAAACCCTGTTAATGGGGCATCTCAGTCATTACACTCCATGAAAGCAGCTTGCTAATGGTACTTGCTCATTACTGAGGGGATTTCTTGACATTTTTTCCTCTACACATAGACTTCCCATGTTGCACTGTAATTAGTTATTTAAACTTGGTCCAGCTTCCAAAGGTGTTTGTGATGTGGTTGACAAATCTATTTAACATAAAAAACATTTTCCCCTGATAAATGGCAGGTATTTTGTGTGTATGATTGCCAGAAATGTTTAGTCTTAAAGTAGCTGCCCTTTATTTTTAACCACATCTGTTCCATGGATGCCCTAAGCTACTGGCTCTGTTTTGCCATTAATGATAGTATAGCATTTGTTGCAGTCTGAAATGATGTCTTCCAAATGTTGCAAGAGGAACAAATCAAAATAAAAGACAAGAGAGAAAGGAGGGAGGGGAAGCATACTACTTTCTTCTCTGATTTTTTTAAAAATAACAAGAGTGAATGAAATGATAGCATGGAATCTCATAGTCTTGGAATCTCATAGCCTTGAAAGTACAAAAGAAAGTTAAATATGTTTAAAACTGAAAGGAGGGTAGCCTCAAACTAGCTGGGAGGGAATAAATAATCGCTGGCCTAAAACAAGTTCTAACTAGTTCATGACCCAAACACACCACTATCGGCTCTCAGATCACTTTAAATGTTGCATTGTGGCCGCTAGGATGCAAGACCATATTTTTAAATAGGTCCAGCATGGACGAAGCAGAAGATTTAAAGTTCACTCATTCTAAGGGATTTGATATTTACTTTTTAGCTCTTGTGAAAGCCGAGGGAAATGATTATAGATTCATATATTTCAAAATCTCACACAGCTCCATTATTGTTCATTTTTCCTTTCTTTTGCCCTATTCAGAAGAGAGAGAACAATTAAAACAAAAATACAAAGCAACCTAAATAGGCCATTTCTGAACTCGACTGGACCCACCGAGATAACACGTACAGCTTGAGTTCCTAACAGGGTGGTCCCTCCCAAAGATATTTTTCCCTTCACATGTGGGAGGTCATCTTGAAGATTTCAGGGATGGGAACTGTATTGTAGAGAATACCTACTCCTGAAGAGTTGCATTGTGCCGAGCAGCATTTTTTAAAATTTAAAACCTTGCCCTCACATGACACTGCTCTGAGCATTTTCCGTGCCGCCTTCAGGCAAGATTTAAGGTGCTGGAGCAAGAACCCTGGGTATGTCTGCTCCTGTGAAAGCTCAGAGAATAAATAATAGAAGTTGGATATCTTCTGAACCAAAAATAAATCCCACATCACAAAAGAGTTAATACTTATTTCTCCAACGTTGAGTGTGTGGGATTTTCTTCCTTGCTTTCTTTTCCTTCCCCCCTCTCTCTTTTGCAGTTTCCCACAACAGAACAGTCACGTTCTTCCACATGCTACTCACCCCTTCCACGACATTTTCAGTTTTATATCAATAACACTTTGCTAATATAACAGAAGTTTCAGTTCTGGCAGACACAGTAAGTGAAGCAGGCAAAGAAGTACCCAATGCCATATGTATCACAGACCAATGAACAATCTGAGCAATCAATTCATTTTTAGAATAAAGATTCGATACTTTTGATACACATCTTCCAAAGTTATATTAAAATAGTTTTATTCGATATACATGGTTATTTTTGTGTTTATAATGCTTCTTAGGCATTTCTCTCCTTGATCGAGGCTGGAAAAACAAAGCTCTACTACATATGTGGTAGGTGCCCCTCCTGGCAAAAAAATGAGTGGTTGCCCCTGAGGCTTCACAAATTGTGAAGGAAAAAATTGTTCTCCTTACAAGTGAAGCCATAAACTTTCAAAAAACAACAACTCTGCATTTGGTAGGGTTGCTGGGGATTAAGTATGATAGCATTGTAGATTAGATGTTTCACAGGCTCTTCCAATTGAAAGACACCTTGATTCATGCAGAAATATAGCTGCAGGCTATATCTCTTATCTTGACTGCTGATCTGCAAGAGACTCTGCATGGCTTGTGGTGGTTGTATACACGATCTCACTACTGGTTTGTTTATTTATTTAAAGCATTTTTAATGCCACACATTAGCCAAAAAGACTTTCAGGACTTGAAATTTTCATTGCCAAAAACGGATTCATTTATTTTAATTGGTCACATTTTGGCAAGGAAAATTACAGGCATTGTAATCAGGACCACAACACGGAAACAAAGGAATAAAGTATCATACCCTACACATACTTTAGTGTAAAAGCTGTAGCAACTACATCTTCAAAGAAACGTTCAATGTTGGTCTAAAGGACATGAGACACAAGGGACGGGGAGGGAAAAGGAAAAAAGCAAGCTCAAGCATTGGTTCTAGCGGTTGCTAGCTGAAGCTGAGAGAGGACAAAGGCAGCTGGGCTTTCAGCAGAGGCGATGGAATGGCCCTGCTTCTCTTCTCTCCCTTTGCTCTCTGGGAATTGGAAAGCCAAAACAAAAAGCATTCCTTCCTTTGCACTAGGGTCTCTAGAGGGCAACAATTGGTGGGAGGAAAAACTGGGTCATCACCACCAACAGGAACAGCATGAAGGGGAGCTGTGTCCATCCCTCTTTTCTGAAGGCATCTCTAAAGTGGGGGAGAATAGATCTATAAGTTCTGAGAGACACTTGGTTCCTCCTCTCTCCCTGAAGGGTTATCTGTTAGCAGCCATTCTATCTGGCTGCAGCAAAGAGAGAGAAGCGTGACAGTACAGCCCACTCCACTGGTTTGGCTGAGGCAGAGTCGTTTGCTCTGTTTCTGGGTTGGGGTGGTATGGGGTTGGAAAGAGGATGGAAATCCTCCCCCACCCATCAAACTTGATGGACCTATAGTTAGATATTCCTATAAAAGCGTTTAAATACATCTTTCCAAGTTCTCTTTGATTTTGTTCCAATGAAAATAATTTCAGCTTGGCTTTTTTTATTATTTACATAATTGGGAATGTACATTTATCCAATGTGGTTGAAGTTTCCCATTCCAAATTACGTGAAATTTTGTTACTGCTGTGCCTCTGAAAGTAGCCATAAAGGGATTAAAAAATTACACCCTAATTGCAAGGATCTGCTCGTTGCTCACATGTTGGTATGGATTAATTAGTGTAATTAGCCTTCTAGTTGTAACCAATGCCCAATGCGTACAGTAAAAAGGAAACAGGGCTGCAAGGCAAAGCAACTTCATCATTGCAGCTATTGATGTTTATTTTTTTCCATGTTATGGCTTCAGTAAATCAAAATTCATTTGATTTACTCCCCCGGACAGTCCAATGAAATTGGCATTCATGCTATATATTATTTTCCTTGTTAAGTTAATTTTGTGTTGCGTTCTCTTTATAATGGCACTTGTTTCCAGTCAGCTTAGGACAATGGGCAACCTTTACTCAAGGAATTATTCCAAACTTGTATTTGTATGCTTCACCTGAAGAAGTCATGTGCATGAATAAATGAGGTACTTTGCCATATTAAGAACTATAAAGCCAAAGCCATATTCACATGTGGTTCCACTTGTGTAGGACGCAAAGCGTGGCAAGCATCAGGATAAGGGCTGCCTACCCCATGCCAGAACATCCCGAATACAGTTGAGCTGAAATTTCTCAAAATATAATTTTCTACAATTTTTTCTTAGTTTTTTTCTTTTTCTCACCTCTGAGAAAAAGAAGGCAATTTTGCAAAATTTTATCTAAATATTTGCACCATTTGTGTCGCAGCCACCATCCCCCTACCCCACATGTTCATATGTTTTTGACTAAAAATTACAAAAGTACTGGGGCTTTGTGGAGGATGCAAAATGGTGGTCAGGCTGCCAACACAATTGCTGCAACTGCAGCAGCAGCAGCAACCCCCCCCCAAAAAAAAATCTTAAGAAAACAGCTGTGCAACTGCCACTGCTAATGGTGAGATCCACCGTCATTGGGGAATTTGTCCCCCCCCCATAGAGCAATTCAGTGAAATGGTACCCCCTCCATTTTTCTGCTCACATATAGGGTGGAGAATTTCAAAAGGCTATTAAGCATTTTGGACATAATGTTGCATTAGAGGCCTAAGCCCTTAGAGCTCAGTATTTATAGGCCTCTATCCCATGTAGACAGCTGACATGTGAATGTCAGGTTTACTCTTTGCTGAGACAGACATGCTAGGGCAGATGTGCCAGAAGACTGGGTGGCTTGGCATGACCTTAATCACCCTGCCTGTATGGAAACTACACAGGCAGTGCCATATGTGAAAAGGGCTTGAATGGGACAAGAAAAAGGAGGATGTGGTTCACTTAAGGTGAACTGTACTGCAGGACTAGTAGTAATCATATCATGCTAGTGTAAGCCAACATTCACACAATATAACTAGCACTTCTAGAGCAATGGGGAAAATAATGATCTGACACCAGATTTCAACAGCACATCACCACTTTTCCCCACTGCCCTAGGCAGCACTAGTTGCATCGTGCAAGCATTGGTTTACACCAATGCAACGTCATTAGCACTAGTGCAGGAACATAGTTGGATACTATCCATAAAACCTCATTTTGTTGTGGCTTGTACAGATAATATTCCCAGCAGATTATGCCCAATATTCTTGGGTTAAGAGAATACCATGCTAAATGTAGAGGCTGTGATCCAAAGCTTAATGCGGTTCTGTTCACAAAAAACATCTATTCCTTGACAGTCCTTGATATTGAATGGGGTTGTTCTCTATACGCACCGGGGCCACTTGTTCAGGCACACGCTGCGAGTACAGGACTGCAAGGGTGGGGGAGGCTATATCAGAATCAACAAACACAAGAAAACGACTTGACAACACAATTTGTCCTCTCTTGTCAAGGTGACACATATTTGCCCCAATTCATAGCCTTGCAAGCAGGGAAGGGCTCAGTATCCTCTCTATCCACCACAAAATAAATGATCAATGGTATGGGGAAGAGGTGCCATGCCTGGGTTATACCCCTCTGGTGAAAATTAAGGATACTGAAAGGAGGCTCGTGAGCATTCTGAATCGCCATGGGATCCCTTGCATTTGGCTACTCAATGCAGATAATTTTGTATCTCATTTACTTTTTTTTCCTGGAAAAGCTCCTGTGCCTTTAACATCGAATGAGGCAAGCAGAAATCCAACTGGCAAAGCTTCCCCGTTCCCTGGATCTTTATGCCAGGAAAAGCTTCAGCTGCTGGATTTCTGCCTGTCATGTTAAAGGTACAGGAGTCATGCTTCAATGCACGTTTTAAGCAACGTTTCACCCTATCAACTTCTTTGCTGTAATATGCCTCTTTGTTACCTCTTCCTCACTTCTCCCCTGACTGACTCGACCATGATCATCCCTACTACACCTATCCTATCCACCTAATTCAGACTGCAGGACTTCAGTTCTGTGTACTGTGCAGCACCTAGCACTGTAAGAGCTCTATTAATGCTAAGCTGCAGCTGGGTTGCCTGGACTCATTCAGAATCTTCAAAGTCAAATTTTGTAATATAGAAAAACAATGTTTTTTCCAGCCTTGTGAAACCTTGGTGTTTGGGGTTTTGTTTTTTAATGAAAGGGTTTAAATGTATCCAAAACTGAAACAAATAGCAAGAAAATATTACTGAAAAAATCAGGCATATGTGCATATTTCTCTAAACATATATATGTATCTACATATTACATCAAAGTAGAAACAAACAAAATATAGTACTTCAAACAGGTGGACCTCCCCTCCTCCCCAAAAAGGCAGGACTCCTAATTATTCTTATGCTGTTGAAATTATTTTAATTTTGCATCTCAGCAGATCCACATTTGTATGCTGAAAACAGGTGTTCATCAAAAGGAGATGATAAAGAGATGCCGCAGTCAAGGCTTGGAACCTTGCCGGCATGGTGTGATGACAGATAAATTAGAAAAAAATATCCTGCTCAACATCTCCCTCCTTCAGAAGGAGATTACACCTTTTTAAAAAGGCAAAACATGCAGTTCAATTACTTATTGTCTTGGCATGTGGTTGTGATGAAAGAGGCAGTCTTAAACATCAATAGAGCTAAACTAACATCCCCAGATGGGCTTCAGAAGAGGGAAACCTACAGTAAGATCCACCTGCACATGAGGCAATGTTTTGTTGCCAATTTTTTTAAAGGGTAGAAATGTTCCTTCGTCCTCTTATTCAGACTGCCCCTTCATCTAAAATGACCATTTCACATGGAACTTAGGGTGGGATTCTTTTCTAGACAAAAGAGGAATAAGCGTTCCCACCTCTAGGATTAGATCTTTTTCTCCTTAATGATTCCATTACAGAGGTATTTGAACATGTGTAGGAGAAAGAGAAACTGAGCGTGTGAGTTACAAACACATCTATAACAAAGTTAGTGGTCCCAGTCAACCAGCTGCAAAATACTGCTGGGCATGGAGAGCTGTGATGCACAATTTGGAGGAGAGCATGCCCAGACATGGAAAAGCATGTAGGCTTACCCATGCAGAGTTCTGTGTGAACAGCAAGCCCTGCAAAATTGTGATCCATGGGCATTCATTTGTTAATTGGAAACAATATCCAAGATAATATTTTCTATCTTTATATATTCGTATGATTTGGAAACTTCAGAGCTTTATACAACTCCAGCTTTACTAACAAGTGGCTCACAGGCAGGTTGGGGATGGAATAAAAAGGGGGGGGTAGCAAGATCAGAAGTTCTTGACTCAGTTTTCTTTCATTCAAAGATAAGTAACCATGGAAACAATAGCAGGGCTGGTATCAACAGAGAAATACAGTGACCTGTGAATGGCCGTCAGACAATCATAGTATCATAGAATAGTAGAGTTGGAAGGGGCCTTTAAGGCCATCGAGTCCAACCCCCTGCTCAATGCAGGTATCCACCTTTTAGCATACCTGACAGATGGTTGTCCAGCTGCCTCCTGAATGCCTCTAATGTGGGAGAGCTCATGACCTCCCATTGTCATATTGCTCTAACAGTCAGGAAGTTTTTCCTGATGTCCAGCCGGAATCTGGCTTCCTGTAACTTGAGCCCATTATTTCGTGTCCTGCATTCTGGGTTAATCGAGAAGAGATTCCGGCCCTCCTCTGTGTGACAACCTTTCTAGGCTGACCATATGAAAAGGAGGACAGGGCTCATGTAACTTTAACAGTTGCAGAGAAAAGGGAATTTCAGCCGGCATCATTTGTATGCAATTAGTACCTGGTGAAATCACCTCTTCATCAAAGCAATTAAAGTTGCATGCACTATACTAGAGTGACCAGATACAAAAGAGGGCAGGGTCCCTGCAGCTTTAACTATTGTAATGAAGAGGGAATTTCACCAGGTACAAATTGCATACAAATGACACAGGCTGAAATTCCCTCTTCTCTACAACTGTTAAAGTTACATGAGCCCTGTCCTCCTTTTCATATGGTCAGCCTAAACCTTTCAAATATTGGAAGAGTGAATCATGTCTCCCCTCAGCCTTCTCTTCTCCAGGCTAAACATGCACAGTTCTTTCAAACTCTCCTCAACATGGGTCTCAGACCATGGGACCCTGGGTAACAAGAACCCTTCCCTGCTCTCTTCACCACTGTGATAGCTGCAACTTGAACATGCCTCCTACAATGAGATATATGAAATAGGGTGACCATATGAAAAGGAGGACAGGGCTCCTGTATCTTTAACAGTTGTAAAGAAAAGGGGATTTTAGCAGGTGCCATTGTATGCATGCAGCACCTGATGAAATTCCTCTCTTCATCACAACTGTTAAAGCTGCAGGAGCCCTGCCCCTTTTGTATCTGGTCACTCTGGGCAGGGCTCATGCAGCTTTAAGGTGCTAAATGACTCTTTGTTGTTTTCAAACAATAACATTTAAAAAATCTTGTACAATTGTACAATTAATCAAGGCACAGAATGGCAATGGTAGGTAAGCCATAGACATCAACAAAGATTGGTTGGCTATAGAACTGAATTGAAACAGCCTTTTTTAATTTCAATTTTTTTTTTCACTTTCACAGTTGTCAAAAAGCACCTTTTGAGGAGTTTCCTTGTTTAATTCTGTGGATTTGGTAGAGAGTACTAACTGTGTGTGATGACCATCTAACTTGCCTGTCGTAAGACCAAGAAGCAACAAGAACCTTCTTTATTCAGAAACAATAGATGCTAACAAAACAATTTAGCAGCTTGGGCTTGTTATACAGACAGAATAATGAGCTCCATCACACCAGCGGTTTAACACACTCTCGCCACATCTGGCATCTGGTATTGCAGTGGGGGACTCACATGATGTTGTCTTTGTTATGAACCCATCTCGCCTCTTTTTCTCCATTTTGCAAATTATTTTGGTGCAGCGAAGTCTGGATTATTTTCCCTAAGCAGATTTAATACACTCTTAAGCTGCCGTGTAGTGCTGCCCTCTTGCTTTTTCCTTTGGTGGGGGCGTGTGCTTTGAATGGAGTCTTGCTGACAAAAAGGGGCGGTTCTCCTCCTCCTGTGCTTAGTCAGTGGAATGGACTTTTTACTGTTCCAACCCCACCTTCATTGCCCACAGAAACAGAGCTAAATCAGTAAATCCCTAGACAACAGAACCAGAGCGAGGGGAGAAGGAACCCACGACCTTGAGGATCCCAGCAGGGTCTAGTAGGCACCAAGAAAGGTGTTCACAGGGATATTGATACCCACTGGCTCCATATTGGAGTCCCCAAAGGAGTATATAAAGAAACAATACTCAAGTTTCAGTCCAGTGGGTTGGGGAGCTTTCTGGAACATGGTCAGACCAGCTCAGGTATTGTCCAGCTTCCTTCCTCCTAAGGCTCAAATGTTTTCAAGAGCTATGACATGTGGGACTGCTTAGTTTGCTAGAGCATCTGGGAGTTTTTGCATGATTCTGTCTGACCTTTGATGAATGCACAGAACTTGTAAGAAAAGCAGGAAATTGCTTTTAATTTTCACACGCCATTCTAAGGAAAAGTTCTCCCTTACCAAACATGAAAATTTCAAGATGAAAATTAAAACTCACAAACATTCAGCTTTGCTCTCGTTGATTGTGGAAATTCAAAACTGAAAGCAGTAGGGATAGTGAGGGAGACTCGGCCAGCATTCCCATGAGTTATATTACTTAGTTGAGTGTGAAGCCAGGAGTGCAGCTACAACTGGATCTTGGAGTCAAGTCCAGGGCCCTGTAGTTTGGGTGCAGTGAGGTGCTAATGTCCACTGAGGGGGTGCAGGTGATAAGGGCACTATAAAACCAGAGTCTAAAGTGACCTAGTAGCACCACTGTCTGGAGCCCCAAAAAACTGTTCCTAATACTCTACTCCATTCGTACATTCACTACATTTATTTGTCACCTTTGTAAAAACAACGCTCAAAGCAACTTGCAAGAGGCATGACATTGCCATTACTGTGCATCAGTTGGGAGGTTCTTCTTTTTTAAAACTAGCTATTAGCAGCAACCAAGCCCTACAATGTAGATGATTAAAAAGTTAGTAAAAAGAAGAGGATCCTAATCGTAGGATTCAAAGATGTGGATCCCATCACATCTAGTTTGACCTTCAGAATTAAAAGCTGAGGCCCCCTCCACAAGGATGCGCTTTTGCGCCCGGTTCGGGGATTATGCGCATTATCGCGGAGGCGCATTTACGCCTAATCCCTCTGCACGGGAGGCGGCGAGAGGCGGCGAAGCGCATTAATTGATGTCCAAAAAGCGCTTTAGAAGACGTTAATGCGCATAATCGCTTGTTCACACGGCGAAAATGCGCTTTAACGGCCGGAGCAAAATAAAAGTCGCTATTTTATGCGCATTCGAAAATGCGCATTATCGGGGAGATAACGCGCCTGTACGCCCGTTTTGCGCTCCGCTGGTGTGGAGGTAAAATTTATAATGAGCCTTCAAGGCTCATTAAACGTCTCGTGTGGAGGAGGCCATAGCAAACTTTGGCCCCCTCCACAAGGATGCGCTTTTGCGCCCGGTTCGGGGATTATGCGCATTATCGCGGAGGCGCATTTACGCCTAATCCCTCTGCACGGGAGGCGGCGAGAGGCGGCGAAGCGCATTAATTGATGTCCAAAAAGCGCTTTAGAAGACGTTAATGCGCATAATCGCTTGTTCACACGGCGAAAATGCGCTTTAACGGCCGGAGCAAAATAAAAGTCGCTATTTTATGCGCATTCGAAAATGCGCATTATCGGGGAGATAACGCGCCTGTACGCCCGTTTTGCGCTCCGCTGGTGTGGAGGTAAAATTTATAATGAGCCTTCAAGGCTCATTAAACGTCTCGTGTGGAGGAGGCCATAGCAAACTTTGGCCCCCTCCACAAGGATGCGCTTTTGCGCCCGGTTCGGGGATTATGCGCATTATCGCGGAGGCGCATTTACGCCTAATCCCTCTGCACGGGAGGCGGCGAGAGGCGGCGAAGCGCATTAATTCATGTCCAAAAAGCGCTTTAGAAGACGTTAACGCGCATAATCGCTTGTTCACACGGCGAAAATGCGCTTTAACGGCCGGAGAAAAATAAAAATCGCTATTTAACGCGCATTCGAAAATGCGCATTATCGGGGAGATAACGCGCCTGTACGCCCGTTTTGCGCTCCGCTGGTGTGGAGGTAAAATTTATAATGAGCCTTCAAGGCTCATTAAACGTCTCGTGTGGAGGAGGCCCTGAGATAACAAATTCTTCTCTTATATGCTATAGACTGGGATGGGCCACAAGTGACCCCTACTTTTTTTGCAGCTCCCCAGCCCCTGAATTTCCTGCAAAAAATTGGTAGTGCAACAGCAAGAAGGGCTGCTTTTCCATGTTTGAAGGAAAGCAAGCAGCAATTGGTGCAACAGCAGCAAGAAAAAAAGAAAAAAGGCCGGTTCAAAAGAAAAATCTCCCATTTTTTGCTGCCCTCCCACCATATTTTAGCAGCAAATTCAACTGCATGGCAGTGGGGGAAAGCGGGCAGTCCCAGTGGGTTCAGGGGGGGAGTTGTCTCTAGCTCCCCAGAAATTGCCCACCCCAGTATAAATAGATATCGTTTTCAGCAATTAAAGAATGCAATTAAATAGAAGTAGCAATAACACAGTCACAATTTTAAAAATAGTACAGATTAAAAGATACCTATTTCAACTTGGAACACAGGCCACATATGGAGGATGTTAAATAATGTGATGGTCACCTTTGAGAATGCTGTTAAAACTGTTTGCATATTAAGTACTGTAACATAGATCACATTAATGTCTTACATCTTCACTAGTAGGGTGACCAGATAAAATCCAGGTCAGGGCTCATGTAACTTTAACAGTTGTAGAGAAAAGGGGATTTCAGCCAGTCATTTGTATGCAATTAGTTCCTGGTGAAATTCCCTCTTCATCACAACAGTTAAAGTTGCAGGGGCCCTGCCTTCTTTTGTATATGGTCACTCTAGTATAGTGCATGCACCTTTAACTGTTGTGATGAAGAGGGAATATCACCAGGAACTAATGGCATACAAATGACACTGGCTGAAATTCCCTTTTCTTAGGGTGACCATATTTTGGAAACCAAAAAGGAGGACAAGATGGCTGTCCTCAAGGAGGCGTGCCCACCGAATATTCCCAGCTCCCAAGGCAGGCCCATCTTGAGATGACCGCCCCTAAGGGGGCGTGGCCTTGGTCATATGTCAAATTTCATACTTCACAATTAAGACAAATCTGTTCTACATAATACGTTAATGTTAAACTTACTGAAATAAAGAACAAGTAAGACAGTCAATGTATCAGAAATTTACACTTTCTTTTTGGCATTTTGAATGTTTTTCTACAAAGTTTTTACTGATTTACAGACCAGAACAGAATCTAAAAGACAATACAGTATGATATCATTGAGCATCTCCTACAATTAAACCACCTTACTGTTGTGAAATGCAGTCAGTTAGGGAAAAGGGGAAAAGAAGGGGCAGGAGTACAACATCACCACATTCCATGCTTATCTTACAAACACATCTCTTAAAAACAAAAGTGGCATGGTGATTCTCTGACGTTAGTTATGCGTGACGAAAAATTAAATTTTTAATCATAGTCCACAGTGAACTACGATATCTCAGCTAAAAAACAAACAAACATCAGAGAATCACCATGCCAGTTTCCCAATACACACATCACACAATTGACAATGCAGTTCTTCCAAACATCCCACCTCCCTTTGTAGCTGAGATATCATAGTTCACTGTGGACTATGCTTAAAAACCAGTGGTGCTGTTGATGGTGAGGAATCCACCTGCTTAAGGCAAAAATAAAAATTCATTCACACACATACACACCCAAGCCAAAATATTATTACTAATAATAGTAATAATAATCTACACACACCTCACACATGCTTACCACATGCAATAAAAAATTAAATCCACACCCCCTGCACACTCACCCAAAGTGGAAAAAACCCACAACCCTCTCCAAGGCCTCCTCCACACGGGGCGTTTAATGAGCCTTGAAGGCTCATTATAAATTTTACCTACACACGAGCGGAGCGCAAAACGGGCGTACAGGCGCGTTATCTCCCCGATAATGCGCATTTTCGAACGCGCGTTAAATAGCGACTTTTATTTTGCTCCGGCCGTTAAAGCGCATTTTCGCTGTGTGAACAAGCGATTATGCGCATTAACTACCTGGAAAGCGCTTTTTGGGCATCTTTTAATGCGCTTCGCCGCTTCTCGCCGCCTCCCGTGCAGAGGGATTGTGAGTAAATGCGCCTCCGCGATAATGCGCATAATCGCGGAACCAGGCGCAAAGGCGCATTCTTGTGGAGGGGGCCCAAGACAATTTAAAAAAACTCCCCCACATACACCAAAGGCAAAATAATAATAATAATAATAATAATAATAATAATAATCCACAGCCAGCCACCCAATTACATTTATCAACATAATAAATCTACACACAGACATGCACACACCCCCAAGGCAAAAAATAAAATAACATAAAAAATACAACATCTACCCACATATCACCCAAGGCATAATAACAACAACAAAAACAACAAGATTACAAATCCACACACGCACCAGGGCAAAACCAAGCAAACATCCATACACACTCAACCAAGGACTGCCCGCTGCCTGCCTGCCGCGCACCCACTCCACACCCCTGCCTGCCCTGCGCAACCACCACCTGCCTGCATCACATGCCGCTCCCCCCCGCCCACACTGCCTGCTGTGCGGACCGCCGCCAGCCCACATCACGTGCCCTGCTGCTCGCGCCCTGCAGCATTCGCACTGCTCACAGCCCATGCCGCACCCGCCCGCCCAGCACCACATGCCTCATGCCCAGCACCACGCGCCCTGCCCGCACTTACCTCTTCATCAGGGGTTGCGCTGCTACTGCTTCCTCCACCATCTGGTTGTTCTCCTACAAGTCTCCCGAGACCAGGAGAAGACAGGGAGAGAGCTGGGAGGTATGACGACCAAAATAAAGGGCCAGATCGTCAAGAGGGAAGGGAGAAAGAGCACTCTTTCACCTCCCCACCCCTCCCACTCGGCGATCCGGCCCTTTATTTTGGGTGATTTCAAGCAAAACAAAGGGCCAGATCGCTGAGGGGGAGGGGTGGGGGGAGAAAGAGCGCTCTTTTGCCCCCCCACCTCCCTCTCCGCGAACTGGCCCCTTATTTTAGCAAAATAAAGGGCTGGATCAAGGAGAAGGGGGGGAGGAAGGATGTTCTTTCTTCCCCTCACCTCCCTCTCCGCGATCTGGCCCCTTATTTTAGCAAAATAAAGGGCTGGAACGTGGAGAGGGAGGGGGGAGAAAGAGTGCTCTCTCACCCCCCCACCTCCCTCTCCGCGACTCGGCCCCTTATTTTAGCAAAATAAAGGGCCGGATCGCGGAGAAGGAGGGGTGGGGGGGAGAAAGAGTGTTCTCTTGCCCCCCCACCTCTCTCTCCATGATCCGGCCCCTTATTTTAGCAAACTAAAGGGTCGGATCACGGAGAAGGGGGGGAGAAAGAGCGCTCTCTCACCCCCCACCTCCCTCTCCGCGAACTGGCCCCGCAGAAGGCCCGGATCGCCCAGGGAAGAGGGGCTGGAAGTTGCGTTTTGGATGCGCCAAAACGCAACTTCCAGCCCTTCCCCCAGGCTGATCAGGGTGGTCTCGAGGCCTGTGCAGTTGCGCTGGCCTAGCAAAAGCCCGGGAAGGCCCCTGGGAAAGCCGCCATTCCCGGACTTTTAGGAAAATAACATGTTTTCCCCCCAGACGCCATTTTGGCGCCCTGTTTCCGGACTTGTCCAGGGGATACCGGACGTCTGGTCACCCTAACTACAACTGTTAAAGTTACAGGAGCCCTGACCTGGATTTATCTGGTCAGCATATTCACTAGCCCAGTAAAGCAAGAACCTAGTTTCCAAGTGCCATTAAAAAAATGGATTGGTTAGGGAGATGTCTGGATAAGCTCATGAACCTTGTCCTCATTGACTGTGTTGTTAATGGATTCAAAAACCTCCCTTGGCCTTTAAGAAGATCACAAAAAATATAAGAAATACAGTCATACAACATCTAAAACTCAAGCTCTAAAAACTTGACCAGAGCATTTTTTCTACATGCCTTTACAGCTTGGTTTAATTAGCATATGGCAAATGACCTTGTCTATGATACCATTTGACCAAAGTACTTTCTAATTTCTTATATCTAATCACTGGGTATACCTTTAAGCATTTCTATCTGTTGAACAAGGAAATCAAGTTAAAATTGCAGAATTCATGTTTAAATGATCAAATTACAGGTTGTAATTACAAATTAGTTTCATGTCAGGCTTGACATAAACACGAAAAAGGGCAGGTTAAAGTATATATCTTCATCAGTTTTCTCTGCATTTGGGGCTCATTATTATTGCAGATTTTGTTTGAATCTACGTCATTCAGTAATTCAGTTTCAGTTATGTTTCCTCCTCTTGTTCACAGTGAGGGTAAATGTGCATTGGCAGGAAAATTATCTCATTATAAAAAAAGGAGGAAAAGGTTGCTTCAGTTTAAAGAAATGTCTCTTTCTACAAAAGACTTTGATACAAAAGTCATCAGCAAAAAAAATCAGGGTGCACATTACATGTTGCAATACTTATGCTGAAAGATGACCCCTATGGCTATTTAATGAAAAATAAATTAAGAAAAATACATTGGGGCAGAAATTACTAGTGTAAAATGGGAAGAAAGGTTTTGCTTTATTCATGGAGATTTTCTCAAAAAGGAGTATGAGTTTCCAGGTACTCTTTCTATCTGGTGGGCCGGTTCGCATGATTGGCAACTGGCAGCATAGCTTAAATAAACTATAGTGGCTTGTAGAACAGGCAAACCACAATCGTGAATATTCAACCCCTGGTGGACGGTCACAGTGGCTTATCATGTCGTATGAACCCAGGCAGGGTGGCTTGTTACCATGGTTAACAAGTTACTCCAGAACCCAACAACCCATAGGTTCTGTGTGGCTTATTAATGTCAGTAACAAGTCACTCTTCCTAGATTCGCACAACCCAAAGCTGCAGCGACTACCTGCTGTAGCTTGAATATTAGCAATGGTGCCTGGAACACACCACAAGCCACAGTGCCTTATTTAAGCCACACTGCCAGCCACTGATTGTGCAAACCCACTCAGTCTATCCAACTGACAAGAGCCCCTTGAAGTTTCCCCCCTCTTTATTATGCAATATGCTTGTTCACTTGCCTCACACTTTGTGCCACAATAGGACCAGATAAAATCCAGGTCAAGGTTCATGTTGCAGGGGCCCTGCCTTCTTTTGTATATGGTCACTCTAGTATAGTGCCTGCACCTTTAACTGTTGTGATGAAGAGGGAATTTCACCAGGAACTAATTGCATACAAATGACACTGGCTGAAATTCCCTTTTCTCTACAACTGTTAAAGTTACATGAGCCCTGACCTGGATTTTATCTGGTCAGCCTAGCTCAAGGGGACCAACCAAGGTTCAGTCTGCCCTCATTCCACCATCCAGCCTTTTTCTAGATGTTTCTAGATAATAAGCTTCATCTTGTATCTTAAATCTGGAGTATCTCAGCCCATCAATAATTCACAAGGAATAGCCCACACAACCATACTGCTCTAGTCCAAAAGATGAACTCCTATATCACAGCAGACCCTTGCGGAAGAGACTCCTTCTAACCACTCCATTTTGGGATGGTAAATACCTCTGTATCAACATCATCTCTTTCTCTAACTTGGTTCTTTCTCGAGCATTTCTTTTTACAACCACTGCCTGTTATTTGTATTTTTGGTCTCTTTCTCTAGCCCTATTAGGTCTCTCATATGTCCATCCTCTATTACCCTCCTATTCTCTTATTTGGCATCAGTTCCCTTCCTTTGCCTTCCTATATCTCTTGCATGCTGTTCCATATTCCCTGATTTTCCCTCTATTTTCTACCTCTTCTACAGAGTTGACCAGATAGGTGCTGGTTCAACCTAAATGCTGTCCATCTTCTTCTATCCACTTTTGGAATACAGTGCTTATCCAAGAATCCTAAAGTCAGCCTCATTGTTTCTTTACTCCTTTCCTCATCTCGATGTCCCAATTCCTGCCGGGACAGACTGTGGCTTTTGGTTGAAGATCCCAACGTGTATTCATATAATGAGAAAAATAGCATTGTAGCTGTTAAGCAGGTAATACTGGAAGTTATACAGTGATCTAAACATTTACACACATTTATAATATGGGAACAGAACAGCATGTTCA
Organism: Anniella stebbinsi; assembly: GCA_029215795.1. Taxonomy (NCBI): domain Eukaryota; kingdom Metazoa; phylum Chordata; class Lepidosauria; order Squamata; family Anniellidae; genus Anniella; species Anniella stebbinsi. The sequence goes on along the minus strand of JARDYH010000002.1, from coordinate 355,495,483 downwards.
CATGATGTTCTTGCACATATGGGCTTGTTACCCACCAACTCCTTCAATCCTCTCTTCTCTTCCCTGGTGTTAATAGGGTTCCTCAAAGGCCTAGTCCTAGTCATCTGCTAAAATGGCAGCTGGATGCTTGTAGATACACATAAGACTTCACCTTTATCTTCCTATTATACTTTGCTGCTGTAAGCCAATAAAGCAGAGCACTGCTACAAAACTAGTTGCCAAGCATATCAATCAGGCAGAAAATGAAAAACAGTCAATGTTTCCTTCCCTAAACACTTGTGTACATGTCAGAGTCATGGAACACTGGCAGAATATGAACCCATTCTGAATAACGCAAATGGAACCGCTAATCAGTAAATCCATGTTAATTGAAAAACTACAGTCACCTGAGAACCAATTTTCAAAACCTGTTGTACTGTCAAATATTGTGATAAGATATAGGGTAGCCTGCGCCAGGCCGAACACTGTTCAGCAAACAGCTTCTGACTCGCAAAATAAGCAAGCGTATTATCAACTAATTTGAAGTTGAAAATGTTACCACCTAGACCTGTTATTGAAGTAAAGTGATTGAGAGTCATCCATTTAAAACTAATAGGCAAACAGATCCTAACTCTCCTAATTTGTTAAGGCTGAGAACACTGTTTCTTTGCATTATTCTTGCTCAGTGCATAACAAAAAATAAACACAATTTCCCACCCAAGCTGATGTAACACAATATTTCTTGCATGCCTGGCTACTCTGATAAACTGGCATCACCACCTCATTCACCATTCACCAGAATTTTCATGTCTTGGGGGAAGGTGGTGGGGGAGAATAATTTTTCCTCATAATATAATCTCTATTGAAATTAATGCTGTTATTTTTTTTAAAAAAAAACTAATGCAGCTTTCTGCATAACATTAATTAGTAAAGCCTTGCAAAATTCATGACATTTTGCAAGGAAGTTCACAGCAGTAGCACTACTACAGGTCAACATTCAGGGACCCTCAGCAGGGTAGGAGATGCTTATGCCTCTTCCCTTCTCACTGCAGGAAGCCATCCTTGGGGCAAATGGACCAAATTCCAAATACCAGTATTCCAAATCAAAGAATAATATCTAAATCACATTTTCTCTCCACAAAATGATGCCAGGCATGTTTTATTGTAATTAAGGGAGCAATACACGTAGCACCAAATTCAGTTAATTTTAGTCAGGCTATGCAGCAGAGGCATGTATCAAGTGGTCACCAGCTCAAAATTCCTTGCTCCACAAGACCACTCTATGTGGGGGATTTTAGAGTGACCCAACTATGCCCATGTTGCTGCTATATTGATGTTCAGAAATCTCTTTGGCTGGTACAGGCAATGTCATTAACCTAAGAATGATCTTACTAGTGCCATTGGTTATCTACACATGACCATATATTGCGGAGGGTATTATATGGGCTACATTGGTTACCAGTTCATTTCAGACCCAGCTTTAAACAGTGTTTCATAATGAAATACATTTTGCCCATTCTTCTATTTTTGGGGGTTTGTTTTTTAAAATTATTTTTCAAGACAACGACAAGCTAAAATACACACTCTACATAGAAAAACAATAACAACAACAAAGAATAAGAACAGTAACAAATAAACACATAAAAAAATCCACCGAGTTATAATATGCTTCCGATTTTCTCCCCAGCAAAGATAAGTAACCATATTCCCTCTTGCTTATAAATAATAAACAAATGGTACCCTCTTTCTCTTATTTTAACCATTTCTACTTATTGGTTGAATCCACAGACAAATAGATCATTTTTTTCTTGTCCCCTCACAAAGTCTGTAAGGGGTTTCTATTCAATTACAAACCTAGATATTGACTTTTCTCTCATTATTGATGTAAGTTTTGCCATCTCCACCAACTCCAATATCTTCAGCATCCATTCATCCATTGTAGGTAGCGTAGGACTTGTCCATTTTTGTGCATATAATAGTCTCGCTGCCGTTATCATATGTAGAAATAAAGTTCCATAGTTCCTTTTCATCTGGTCATTGATTAGACCCAAAAGGAAATATTCCAGCTTCAGTTGTATATTTTTTGAATTAAGGAATGAATTTGTTTCCAAAAGGATTTTGTTTTTGTATAAGTCCACCGTATATGATAAAATGTTCCTTCTTGTTCTTCACATTTCCAACAAGTTCCGAGGCACCTTTATACATTTTAGCTAATTTTGAAGGAGACATATGTCATCTGTACATCATCTTATAAAAGTTCTTAATGTAAACTTTAGGCCTTTTGACCACATATTTTCCCATTGGTCCATTGATATATTATATCCAAAGTTTTGTGCCCATTTTATCATACAGTCTTTCACTTGTTCATCTTCCGTTTCATACTTCAATAACTTATATATTTTAGCGATGACATGCCCATCATTTGTACATAGTACCCTTTCAAATTTGGACTTTGTTTGCTTGAACCCCCACGTTTTTCTATCTATTTTAAACCTTTCTGCAATTTGTAGGTAAGAAAACCATTGACATGTATAACCTTCTTTTGTTAACCCTTCTCTTGATTTTAGTTCATGTTCACCTTGTGACAATTCTAATATATCGCTGTATGCCAACTATTCTTCTCTTTTCTAGAAAATTCTGTTCAACATGGAAGTTCGCTACCCAGTGTCAATCACTCTCATGACTATGATATGAAGCATATTAATTAGCATTGTATTAAGGAAAATTACACATGTACCTCCTTCATAAGAGTGAAAACTTAAAATGAATGCTATGGCCACAGCCCAGATAACTATAGCTAGCTTTGCACATTTAGCTCTTTATTTTCTGACAGCAACTCCTTTCATAAACCACTTTTGGAACTTGGGAAAGTGTCGAAGGTGGGTTACAAATGTACATAGAATAACGGTTGTTAAGGAAAAAAGGGAAAAAAAGGCTCTACTGAGGATATACAAGTTTTTGCAGAAGAAACACCGACTCTCAAGATCACAGAACTTATGAACAGATGTCAACCTGCATCTCACAATATTTATCACTGGTTTTACTAATGTATTTCAAGAAAGAAAAGGAAAGAAAGACTTGAATTTTACATGTTGCATGTTTTTAATGCTTCAAAAGGCAAAATGATAAGCAAACTAAGTATCTGACAGTACCATCTTAAGTATGTTTTGCTCAGAAAGAAGTCCCACTGAGTTCAAAAGGACTTACTTCCAGGACAGTAGCCTGAATATTTGCTTCAGCTAAACTAGGCTGACCATCTGAAAAGGAGGACAGGGCTCATATAACTTTAACAGTTGTAGAGAAAAGGGAATTTCAGCCAGTGTCATTTGTATGCAATTAGTTCCTGGTGATATTCCCTCTTCATCACAACCGTTAAAGTTGCAGGGGCCCTGACTTCTTTTGTATATGGTCACTCTAGTATAGTGCCTGCACCTTGAACAGTTGTGATGAAGAGGGAATTTCACCAGGAACTAATTGCATACAAATGACACTGGCTGAATTTCCCTTTTCTCTACAACAGTTAAAGTTATATGAGCCCTGTCCTCCTTTTCAGATGGTCAGCCTAGCTAAATTAACAGTTGAAAAAGTCATTTACAGTGCAATCCTATGCATGTTTACTCAGAAATCTCACTGAGTTCAGTGGGGCTTACTCCAATGTAAGAAGGTATAGGGCCGCAGCTTCAGGTGTCCATCTTAGTTAACTCCAAATCAATTCTGTTTAACATTTTTAAAGGAGTTTGTTTTTATATTTACTGGACCTTGAAATAAGAATAATTCAGAAAAAATACTGTTTGGTTAAATAGTATTTTCTAGCATTTTCAGTCCACTTCATTGAATCCTGCTGGCCTTTTCAACCTCTTCAAAATTCTCTTCAGTTCCCCTCAAGGTTTTAAACAAAAAAAACAACAAAAAGGAAGTTGGAAAGGAGGCTAAATGCAATGAGAATTGCATTGATTGTTATTGTTTGATGTGCACGGCGGTCTATGCCAAGAGGTCAAATGTATGCATGCAGAAGGAAGAGAGGGAAAAGAGGTGACAGCAGTTATCTGGCAAAATACCCCTTGTATTCATAGTATGACCTCACCAAGCACACAACTGATACGCCTCACTTCTTCTCAGGTCAATAGCAAGCACTTCCCTCTAGCATGGTAAAAATGTTGGCTATTTAGAATGCAAACGGCATGAAATGTGCTTACCAAATATACCCTATGCCCCTTTAAGATTTTTTTTAAAAAGTAGCACCTTCTGCTGGTAATATTTCACAACTTTGTGCCAGTGGTATAATAGTTACTAAATAGTATACTTTCATTGGGCAGACAATGCTCACAGGAGCTTCAGGTTAAGAGCTCAGACAATCAGCCTATCTACACTACTGCTTTAAAACGGTTTAAAAAGGTTTATAACTGTAGTGACAACTGTTGGGGCCCAGGACACACTCCATATACAGTTTTCAAAACATTTTCAAAGTGTTTTATCCTGCGTGTGTAGATAGGCTCAATAACTCCCACTGTTCATCAGGAAATGTACCCCAAAGTCAAGGCTTAAGACTGCAAGAGGAAGTGAACTGGTCATATCAGCTTGTGCACCAAGTCCTGAGCTCTGGCCAGACAAAAAACCTGAAGTGAGATGAGCCAGACCTAGAAGAGGCCCAGTTGGTATTTTCAGTACCACCCGTTAATAAGGGCTGGAAAGGATTTGATCTGCAACTCAAGCTTTAATTCAGTAATCTAGCAATGAAATGAATTCAAGTTTGCAGTCTTAGAATCAGTATCTACAGTTTACTGTAAATTATTGCTCTCTGGACATGCCATTCACAGAACAGGACATGGATGGGAGAAGATGACAAGGCAAGAGAGAAGGGGAAAGGTACTCATGATAAGGAATAGGATGTGTTAACCAACAACAAGAAAACATAGAAAAAGGGAAGGCAAGGGTAAGTGGGTTTTGAGGGCTCCGATGAGAAGTTTGAAGGAGGAGATATGGAAGAAATCTTACAAAGTCTGTCTGTATGCCTCTTTTGCAAATCTTTCAGTTCAAGTAGGAATTATTGACACTGCATATGGTTTTGTGATTCCTTCACCCTTCCTCTCAGACTGATACCTCATGAGACAAGATTTGATGTGGTATGGCATTCTATCCAGTAGAAGTTCTGTTTGGGATGATTCAGAGGATGGTTTTGATTGCATTTGGAATCTGAATAATCATACTTACAGGAGTAAGAGGAATTTCTCCTGAAAACAGACTGACTAAAAACTAAGTAATAGTTTACAGACTAACACATGGATAGGTGCACATCCATGTTTGGAATTCTGTGGGGTTCGGTGGGGTTCCTTTCCATCATCAGTGAGAACAGTCGACCAAGTCAGGAGAGGTTTCAGGTGAAAGAATAATGCTTTAAGTAGATACAGTCGCTAAGGAAGATTAGTTGGTGCTGAACAGCAGTAATGATGGCCAAAAATACTGGGTCAGGAAACAGTAAGCATGCCACCCTGATGCCTTCTGTTTTCCCATTCATCTCTTCTGAATGCTGTTTGAAGTTAGACCCTTTCCTTCTCCAGAATTCCAACTATCTGTGGCAGAATCTCCAACCACATTTTCCCCAAATGTACAAACTAACAAGCCAGAACAGAAAGTCAGTATCTACAAGTAACATTGACTACAAAAGTATTGTATCCTGATAACTGGAGCAAAACTGGATGACCCCGTCAGAGAAAACCTTATTGATGAGTACTTCCCGCTATTAAAGCCTGGCACAGAGTTCTGCAGATTTTCTGGTGCAAATGCCCTCACATGTATTGAAGACTGGGTCCAACTATGTGAATTAAATTGATTTGTATAATTTATTCTAAGTGCAGAATGTATGTTTCCTAAACACAGAATCTTCACCCACACCTGCAGTTCAAAGGACCATCCAGCCAAAAACATCCTTTGTTCTCCAAGTGGCCAACAATGAAAAATTGCCATGTCAAACTCAAATCTTAATTCTAAAGTAGCCTGTGTGTTCTCAGTGCTTGGAAGCACAGTTTGTTCAGTAAAAAGGTTACTCTGTTAAACGATTCTCTATCCTTCTTTTGCGAGGACCAACGCTGCTAGAATCAGCATAGTTCAACAAGACTTTAATTAAATTAAAAACAGTTTTAGCCATATACTACTATGTCAATCAATGTTATTTTAAAGCTGAAAGACCCTTTAACGTTTAAACAAATACGAAAAGGGGAGTAACCCCCAAACAGCATTCATTTTGAAAAGGAAATAACATTACTGTCATATAGAGCCAATAAAATGACATCTAATCCTTTGGGGAAATCCAAACCGCAATGAAGTGAAAGTGAGTGCAGATTAACACATCGTAAATCCATTTACAACCAGGCATTGTTTACACAGTGATTTGCCAGTGCCTGCTACTCTTCGATCAATCTTTAATTGAAACTGGCTTTCTAGCCCAGGTCCCATCCAAAAAGGTTATCTTTAATTCCCTCAATAGATATTAACTGATTACATCTCGAAGACATGATTAAATCAAGTGCAGGTGTCCAAACTAAGATAGCACAGATAAAAGGGGGTGGGGTTGTACTCAAGTATATTTCCATTAATTTCTGCGAGGGATGTGCCTTCCACAAGAAATGGTCTCAGTGGACTGAATCTTGGTAAATTAAAAATAAAGATGAATAGTTCTGTCCTATTGCCATGCTGCAAAATCTATTTGCTTGATTCCTAACACAGTAGCCATTGGCATTGCATCACCAGTGTTCCATCCTAGCTCTATGTGAGGATCTTATGGAGGAGGCAGGTATTTGCTAAAGTATGTATGACAGGGAGATGAAGTTGCTAGCTGTCCATTGTGACAGATTCAAAAAAATATTAGAAAGACCATAGAGTGTACTTCCGCAGTGACACAAATCTGTTCCCACTATCGGCTTTTCCTAGCACTTGGGAGATGAGCAGGAGGGTATCCAGGACTTCAATATCAGAGGACATACATTTTGAGTTAACATGTCAAAGAGATGACTCTCTTACATAGGGGCATCATAAGGTTCCCCCCTCCTTAGGACCTAGTTCTCCAAGAAAGCCCCAGGGACTAGATACTCTTGTTTTCAGAGGAGGTTGTGTTGCCAACCTGTTTCTAGCCATGAAGATAACCACCACTGTGCCACAGCCACTTACATTTCATCACAGACCAAGTCTTCTGAAACAGAACAGGCTACTTTAAGGGAGACAACCTCAGACAACAGGGAAGCAGGGCTAACCTGCCTTAAAGAAGCCAAAACCATACTTAAAGCTCAGTCACAATCTGCTCCTTGTTGGAGCAACTTACAGGCAAACTTATTTGACTTCCAGCCTCTGTGTCATTTGGAGCTCTCTGTGGTGCTGCCCCATTTCCTGACTCTCTGGGAAACCTGACTCCTGCTTGGTCAGAATCTGCTGAACCTGACTTGCCTCAAGTACTCAATATGAACTGTACCTCATAGTTCCCAATGATGCCAGGCTGTCAATGTGACAACAAGGCTCGCTGCCTGGAACAGAAGGTAAATTAAGGACTAAGGAAGTTGGCAAGTAATGTGGTAGCTGGCAATGGGGCACTCATTACCTATTTCTTATTTGAACATACAAGCTTACCAAAGCTTCCATGTCATGTGGTCTACAACAGAATTTGGAGACAGTCCTGATGCAAAAGCACATCAGGGAACTGCGTAGGCTTTGATAGGCATGATTCGAATGAAAGACATTCAAGAGCACATCATGGAAATAGGAACTTCTACAAAACCTCCAACAGAAGAGGATATGAATTGAATGAATGCAACATGCACAAAAATACATCAGTGCTACTGCACATCTCCTATTCATTGAAATGGGAAAACACTGAAAAATGGGGAAACATGAAATGTTCCCAGTGGATTGGGCCTTGAGAAACTGAAACCAGGAGCTATCATATCTAAGACAAAGTTGCATGTATATTTATGAATCGGAAAAGTAGAGGATTTCAACAAATTGTGTATTCTTTAAAAAGCTATTTACTGGAGTCTTCTTCCCTCCAACTGATCACTTGTAATTATATAAACATGGCGGCCAATAGTGAGCAAAAACATATTGCCATTTTAACGCCTTTAGATGATCAAAGCATTAGCTTAATATAATCAGCTCAAATCCATTTACCAGTGAGCCTACCACTGTGCCAAGGGACTGTTTTCCTTTCCAGCCCTATCTATTCAGGAACAGGTGCTATAATAGTAAATTAATTAGTCTGTGGAGGAGCACCTTGTTCTCCATCTCTGCAGGCCTCGCGTGGGTCAGGGCCTTGAGGAAAATGCCATCTGGGCAGAGTTTCCCCCAGAGAAACAATCAAAGCTTGCAGATTGCAAACTACAGAAGGAGGGTTCATATGACAATTAACCTTATTAGTCTTTTTTTTAAGCAGTTTATAGTATGTCAACATGTTGGCTCCAATAAATGATCTGTCATGCAAAAATCATCAGTGTAACTCACTCAATGAAACGTTGTTTTCTTTCCTGCCTTCGTGCAAAATCTACAAAATCCTTTAAGGAGAAAAATAATCATAAATGTTTATGCAGAGACAATAACACTCACAGGTAATCATGCTTAATTATAATTTATGTGAAGAAAATGATGCAACACTTTCTTTCAAAACACCAGCTCTAAAAACAAATTCTAATGTACTACCATCTTACTTCACAAGAAAGACTGTAATCTGTTCCTTCTTTCTCAGGTTTTGCAACTCATCAAAATGCTTACAGTCATATAATATGTATCTGACCTAAACAGCCTTTAGATAGAGGAAAATAATTTAATCTTGACCATGTTCTCCACCATTGCTAATGGTGATATGCCCAACCCACAGGGGAGCTCAAACTGAAACCAATCAAGGATTTCACAAATTATCAAACTATCCTCATCAAAGCCACAATCCTGCAAACAGTACCTTCTCCATATGTTCTACTGAAATGAATGAAGTATCTGCCTATGTAACAATCTGCAGAATTAGCCACATAACATTCAGGGAGACATTGCTGTCCCTTTCTCTATTTTTTTAATGGAGATGTTATAAAAAAGAAAAGGGATTTTATATTTCTGTGACATTTTCACATTTGGCTATATCCCAAGTTATGGAGGTTGATTCATACTTTTATGATTTCAGAAATATTGTGTACATACTTAGGATCAATCTAGTCCAGTATTCTGGACTATTCAGCAGTCAGTCAGATGCCTCTGGAAGCTCCTAACCCTAATATGACATATATGCTCATCCCTATTCTTTGTCCCCATCATCAGATAGGATGAGGAATACTTTTTTTCCCCATCATGCATTTTTAAGCAAACCAACCCACTTCACACCTCCCAGACTAATGCACAGATCAAAACACAGTTATCCTTCAGTTTTTACAGTTCTTTGAATTTTATGAAGCAGTTCTCAGCATAAATGCTGCATACAAAAATATGTATTTTAGGAAAAAGTGCATATGAAAATAAAAGTGACTTTTCATGCAGACTTTTTTTAAAAAAATCACAAACCAATACAGAACTGGAGCAGAATGGATTTACCATTTAACACATGGGAAATTGACAGAGACTGGAAATAGATAATCTGTTCATCCTTATAACCTGGCAGTCAAAGGTATACTATATGTGAATATAGAGGGCTTGAGTTGATAGACCTATCCTTCATGAATTTGTCTAGTCCTTGTTTTAAGACACATCTTGCAGTAGCAAATTCCATAATTGAATTACATGTGCAAAGAGGTTACTTCTGGCCATTTTAACAATGTAGAATGCCATTACTATGTATTTACTTCATTTCACTTTTATTCACCATGATTGCTAATGGTGATTCCTTAGGGATGGTCCATATGCTTTCCATGTAGAAGGACCCAGCACCTCCAGGTCAAAGGACCCATGTTTAGACCCCAGCATTTCCAGTTCAACCTCTGAACTCTTTCTGATACTTTGGAGAGCTGCTTCCAATCAGAATAGATAGCACTGGGCTAGGCGAACCAGAATGAATCTGGCAGTTTAGGGCAGATTCACACAACTTGTTATATTTCCTAACAAGTCCAAATATTATGAAGTCATGTCAAAATGTATGCCAAGGAGTGGGGAGGAGAAGACTCTCCCAAACTTTCCATGCACTTCAGATCTTTCAAGGTTCATACCTATTATCATCAAAATGACCACGATTGCCTCTTTTTTCCTCCCCACCTCTGCCCAATTGTGTAATATCTAAGCAGATTTCCTGCTGGTGAAGGTTTAGGGCAGAAATAAACATATGTTATTGTGAAGTTCTGATGCCAAAAAAAAAAAAAATGTAATGCCAGGCTTGGCACCTTGTAAACACAATGAAAGGAAAAGGCCCAATTCAAGCAGATGATTTAAAACAACAACAAGCAGACACACATTTCTGAGGGTTTAATATTTTCCCTGCTTCCAATAATAAAGTAAAGCAGCACCCTGCAGACCACATTGGCCTAAAATAAAAAGAAAGAAAAAATGAAGTCTGGCTTCCAAACCCTGGGAAATGATTTCTTCCCCTATTGTCTGCTTCTAAATCCTATGAAGAATCCTTATACTCTTCCACTGGTGACTCTGATGTCCTTATTAGGTTAATAATGTGTTTAGATGCTTTGTCTTCCCAAACACTGCTTCTACTGACTTAATTTGGGTATCAAGTATTAGCAAACTGTAACTGTTTGACATTGAAGTCCAATAAGCTATCTCTATGCAGCAGCCTGTTTGATTATGCATTAAGGTAGTCCCTGTTGGTTAGATGTGAGCTGGGTAAGGGATTCTCTGCCTAAGTACGAAGAGCCTCAGTAAGATATAATATATCTGCAAAAGTATAATAACGTTCAGAAGGCCAAATTATGCCTAATGATGCGGGTCTTGAGTGTGAACCTCCAACTGAATTTAAAGAGAGCTGAAGGCACAAACGCAATAGACATTTATCTTATATGTATATGCATTTCTAATATCTTTAGAGTGCAGGTATTCAGTAAAGATTTTCATTAAACCTGAACATGGTGGTGAAAACTTATCAAGGGTAAGGTTATAATCAAGTGGTTCCCTTGGGACAGAGATTATGTTACTAGCATTCTCTTTCCCTAAGAGTCTCTCATTCCCTGTCTCAAAGAATGTTTAATTTTTAACGTATTATTTTCTACAGTTGGCTATTCTATCAATTTTGAATCGTTTCTGTGGCAAATGGTAGCCCATCTGACCAAAAAGAGAAACAAAATATGGAAGGAATATGGGATTATGAAGGCTTCTGAGTTACTCCAATCTTTGCATCAGGCAGAATGGAAATATTGCTTATTCAAAGCTTTGGATGGGAATGTGGTGGTTGGAAAGAGTGCATCTATAAATTTGGTTAGAAATTAAGCTATATTTTCAGTATGATAAATCAAATGAAATATATTCAGCTGTCTCAGATAGTTGGCAGCCTAATCAGAAATCCCTTATTTTTACTCCAAACACATTGGCTGAATTCGGACAACACGATAGTCAATGGTGGGGTAATAATCAACTTTACAGTTGTTCATCTAGGGGGTACTCCCCACACAACATGGTAATAAATAATCAACTGTGGTGTGGATTAGGATCAGTGCTGAGTTGACTATGGCAGCATTTGGACGACACGATAGTCAATATGATTGTTTCCCCACCCCAGCTGATTATTGTGTCATCCAAATTCAGTCACTGACTACATTTCAAAGAAAGTTTAATGGCTGGTTCATCTCTTTGAGAGTCCATGTAACACAAAATCCAATCACTCTTATACAAGAGAGAGCTCAATCAATGTTTCTACATGGGGCATGCACAGAACCTCATCCACATGTTGAAAGGACTTACAGAGGAGGCCATGTGAGTTAGGTCCACCATCACCACCCTTCACTTCCGTTGACATCCACACCCTTGGCAGGCATTGGAAAGAGTTCTATGTGAATAGAATAGAGCTCTTTCCAACATCCACTGAGAGTGTGGGCATCAAATTAGGCAGTGTGTGACTATAGCGGAGGGGATTGTGTGCACACCACTTTTGTATTTCAGTGGTATTGACAGAGAAAAAAAACACCTACATATGGAATACAAAGAAGCTCACTGGGAGCTTCTGTTAATGCAGCAGGGCCATGGAAGCAGGCCCCTCAGAAGCCCCCCTGTGCACCCAAAAAATTCTACCAAAAGAAAAGAGACCATTGCAACAAGTAGCTTCCAATATGGAGGAAAGATTTGGATTTGGGACAGAAAACTGTGTACTCTGAAGTGCTTGGACATGGCCATGAGGCTGTTTGGGCAATACCAATGGCCAAAGAGTCAGAGCAAAGCCTATGGAGACTTAAGCTATTTATTTTGTTGTCTTCCTTTCACTACTTTCCTTCTCTTCACTCTGGTATCTCTGCTTTTTCTTACCTTCCTTAGCACCATTCATTATATGTTGAGGGGGGGGGGGGGACATACTAGTACCAATCATTGCCAATCATTAGAAATGAAGTGAGAATGTTTAAATATTCTCCATATATAAATGTCATTTAGCAGTTGGAATCACTTCCTCTATATGTTATAGTGCTAAAGGAGTGAACAGAGCAGCAGGGGAGGTTAACAGATGTTTCCACAAGAGCAGAGACACACTAAAGGAACTCAGTGAAGCAGACATAAGAGATGAAATAAGAGAGTGCTCAGCAAAGCAGCTGAAAGTGGAAAAGATGAGCTTCAAGGGATGCAATTCAGTGAAGCAATTGGAATAGATAGGATGCTACAATAAAGCTAGAAACAGTCCTTAACCATCATGTTCATTTACCATATAGCATTGATTGTATTCTATAGTACTGTACAGAACTGGAGTCCTTAAGAAAATCATAGAGCTACTCATTTATTATAAATATGTATCTCCTGAAATTCCCTGATTCATCCCCAAGGTGGCTAACAACAGTAATAGATTTTTTTAAAAAAAAAAAACACCACCCAACCCCAATTAAGATGATAAAAAATGGCAAAATATCAAATTCAAAAGTAAAACCTAATAAAGACTTGGGGTTTAAACTAGGGATGTCTGTTTCTGAGAAATCCGGACCTTTTGGGGCTTGTTGGGCTTCCGTAGTGCGCCCAGCTCACCTTGCATTTGTGAGCCAAGCTGTATGTTTTCCTGGAATTCCAGGAACTTTTTAGTTGGGTTTTTTTTATTTGCTTATTTTTTGGGGCAGAAATAGACATCTGCGCAAATTTCAATTGCAATTTGCACAAATTACGAAAATCAGGGTTGCAATTTGCATAAATTACAAAAACTGCAGCTGCAATTTGAGCAAACATCTATTTCTGCAAATTAAAAAAATACAGAAAATCTGCCAGCTAGCCCAGCTCACTGTGGAAGAAGTAAGGCCAGCTGAAGACAGGTTGGGGTCTGACAAAAAGCCCCTGAAGCTCAATCCCCCAACCAGATTCCTCCGACATCCCTAGTTTAAACATAACTAAAGAACAGATGAAATATTAAAAATATGAACAGTATTTGTTTCAAATCCGGTGGATTGCACCCCACAGAACCAAACAGACTCTGCTTTATAAACAACCTCCAAGTTTTATTTCAAACAATGGCCCTTCTACAGAGCTCTTTCAAGCTGTGGCCTGTCTCTCCTCAGCCCAGAAGTAGTAGGTGCTACCCTCCACTACGTCCTTACTCCTTTAAGGAAGCACACCCCATCCAGGTGCAATCCAGCAGGTCTTTTATATTGTTGCCTTCCTTTTCTTTTGAGTAAGAAAAAATACAATAAAAATAAACTAGAACTTTACACATAGTCTTTCAGATGTGCAGGTCCTTAATAACTCACCCACTTCAAGAGTGTCTGAATTCAGCTGCCATCCTTTATTTTGCTCCCCTCTAGACTCAGGATATGTCTATGTTGCAGTCCTTTCTCCTGCATTCATCTCTCCTGGACTATCCCCTAGTGTGTCTCTGCCCTGGTCAGCACATGGTAAGGATTCCCTGCTTGTCTCATCTTGCAGGATCCTCTGCTGGTTGCATACTTGTCCCTCATTCGAATTCATGCCATCATTTGATTCTTCTATTGTTTTCCTTAGATGTCTTCTGCTATGTGACAGTATTAATCCATTGTCCACCTTATCCTGCACCTAATATGTTCATGGGTTATCATGTTGAATTATGTATGGTTGCCTTGTGCTAGACTTTGTTTTGTTAGGAGTTGGACTTTCACTGTATCCTCTGGCTCTAGACTTGGAAGATCTCTTGCCAATTGGTTGTAATACAGGGTGTGTCTCTGTTGCTGCTGTCTCTCCTGTTCACCAAAGGCTGCTCCTGTAGCCCCTGGCTCTAATAGCTTTCTAATTGTTGGTAAAAGTGCCTTTGTTCTTCAACTTATGAACTTTTGTGCTGGATTTCTGTTTAGGCCTTGGGATGGAGTGTTCCAATGATCTAGAAGTGCTAGACCTGGGTCTGCTCCAGCTGCTTTTGCTTAGCTGTTTTAACTGCTGGTTCTACTTTGCCAATACTTTGAAACACCAAGCAGGATATTGCACTATGAAAGCAATATGAAAACAGTATATAAAAGGTAGGCTGACCAGATAAAATCCAGGTCAGGGCTCATGTAACTTTAACAGTTGTAGAGCAAAGGGAATTTCAGCCGGTGTCATTTGTATGCAATGAGTTCCGGGTGAAATTCCCTCTTCATCACAACAGTTAAAGTTGCAGGCACTATACTAGAGTGACCCTATACAAAAGAAGGCAGGGCCCCTGCAACTTTAACAGTTGTGATGAAGAGGGAATTTCACCAGGAACTAACTGCATACAAATGACTCTGGCTGAAATTCCCTTTTCTCTACAACTGTTAAAGTTACATGAGACCTGACCTGGATTTTATCTGGTCAGCCTATAAAAGGCAGGAGCCACAATACTGTTTTATAGCGGTATTGAAGTGCACTGAGGACTGTTGGGGCCCATTGACACATACCATATACTGCTTTCATGACACTTTCATAGTGCTATATCCTATTTGGTGTGGATTAGGCCTAGGTCTCTGCCAGGATAATAACTGATTTACATATCATTTTTCTGCAGGTGCATCATCATCATACATGATTGAAGTTTTGATGCACTGAGTAAAAAGTTTTCCCCATATATTTTCCAGATGTTTATGGTCAATCTGGACACTACTATGTGTCCATATGTGTACTGGTGAAATTTCTCCATTCCAAAAAGTATTGCAAGTAGTTATTTTTAAATCTGGGCATCGCCTTTCTCTATTTCTGAAAAGGCTCTTTTCACAAATGGCACTGAAGCACTGTGATCCTTAGACCTGCTTTTAATGCATCACACTGAAGTATTAATGGCACTTCTGGGTTGTAATACTTCAGGATGGGGGCTGTTGCAATCATCTCTTTTACCTTTTGGAAAGCATCTTCATGTTGCTCCATCAACTCCCACAGTGTCTCTCAATATGTCAATGGCCTCATGCTCTAACAATTCTCTAAGAAAAGTTTACAAAACTTAGCACAATAGTTGTTCGTTCCCAAATCTCTGGACTCAATGAACAACTTGGGACTGTGGCATGTCTTGAATAGCATTTACTTTTTCTGGATCTAACTTCATGCCCCTAGAGGTGAGTAAATGGCCAATGTATGGTGCTTATGTGACCCTCAGTCATAAGAACATAAGAAATGCAATGCTGTATCAAACCAAGGGTCCATCACATAATGGTCAACCAGCTAACCATGGGAAACCCACAAGCAGAACATGTGTGCAACAACACCCTCTTGTCCATATTTGCCAGCAACAGATGTATATAGGCATATTGCCTCTGATATTGGAGGTAGCATATAGCCATCAGGACTACCAGCCATCAATAGGTTTATCATCCATGAATTTGTCCAATCTCATTTTAAAGCCATCCAAAGTGGTGGCCATCACTACATCCTGTGGAAGTGAATTCCATCGTTTTACTATGTGCTGTGTGAAGACATACTTCCTTTTATCTGTCCTGAATCTCCCACCTCCATGGGATGACTGGTTGAATAATTCTCTGCTGTTGTAGACTTCACAACTCTTCTTTCAGAGATGGAACTAAGGCTATTGGTACTTTCCTTTTGCTTAACTTAACTGGCTTACCACTTGTCTCAATCGCTGGTATATAAACTCCATCTACCTCAAACACGTTCCTGAATTCCCTTTGAATCTTTTCTTGATTCCAGCTTCATCTGAATTTTCCATCGCTCCACTATCTACTGTCAATATGTTCTGAAATTGTACTTTTATCAGTTTCATAGCCTGGACAACATTAAAACCTAACAGTGGTACTACTCTCTGGTCATTTACCGCCACAAAAGATCTAGACTGTATTTTTGTTTGTTCTTGGGTTAGAAATTTTGAGTTAGCATTTTCCTACTGGTTTTGATGTAGTGGTTTTTAATATGCTCTTAAAAGTGGATTATTCTCTTCCAATGGAATATTGGGGTTCATTAGGTTGATGGGAATAATGTTGCAACTGGCACCACAGTCTAATTGAAATGGTACTGCTTTATCCCCCAGATGCATGGATACATACAATTCTTTATATTGTCCTATTGGCTTTTCCTGCAGCATGTTTACTACTTGATCAGTTACTTACGAATGTCTTCACATTCGCTGTAACACTCCATATTTATAGTGTGCACTCTAGCTTCGGGTTTTTTCTGTTTTGATAAACACTTGGATGCATAGTAAGTTTGTCACAGTTGTGGCATTTCTTCCCATAAGCTGGGCAACTCCCTTTCTGTCTTGCATGTTTCCCCACAAAGGACTTGCATTGTTTTATGGGGTTCACTGTTGTCCTTACATCCATTTTTTCTCCCTCTCTTTCTTCTGTTCTATATAGGCAGGTTCTACTGTGGTCAGGACTCTAATCTTATCTTTGGAAAACTTGACTTTGGATCATTTGCCCTGCAAATTTCCAAGCTTTTTTCTAAGGTCAAGTCTGCTTCTGTCAGCAATCTCTCCCATACTTGTGTGTCCTGTATTCCACATACTAACCGGTACCTTATTAAGGTTTCTTTGATATCTCCAAATTTGCAGCTGGCTGCTAATATCTTTAAACAGATGCAATGTTCCTCAATGCCTTCCCCTATTGCTTGGTTCTGCATGAAAAAGCTGCTTCATTCCACTGTTTCATTCTTTCTGGGGTTGCAGTGGGCATCAAAACAACCTATTATTGTAGCCAAAGTACGCTGTGCTTGCGGAACATTTGCACACAGTGTCTCACTTATTTCTCTCCCCCTTTCTCCAAACAAATATAGAAACCATTTCATTTCCACAGACTCTTCTTTATCTGACTTTGCAATGTCCACATAGAGATTAAATTCTTCTTTCCAGGTTTTCCATGCCTAGGCAAAGTTCTGTGCTTGCAGGTTTAATGTGCTTGGTGGCTTCAGGCCCTCCATTTGCACCCTCTCTTTCTTTCTCTTTCTCCCTTTGTACTCAGTTTGTTATTCTCATTCTCTATAAGTTTCAGTCACTGCTGCTGTCATGTTTCAAAATTGGTGGATTGCACCCCACAGAACCAAACAGGCTCTCTTTATATACAACCTCCAAGTTTTATTTCAAACAAAGGCCACTCTATAAAGCTCTCTTGGGCGGTGGCCTCTCTCTCCTCAGGCCTGAAGTAGCAGGTGTTGCCCTCAACTACTTCCTTGCTCCTCCCCCCAGAAAGCACAGCCCATCCAAGCAAAATCCAAAAGTTATTTTATATTGTTACAGTATTGAGAGCATAAAACAAATAATCTTACAGGCCAAAGTCCGTTTTAAAGAGGAAGGTTTTCACATCTATGGGGTGAAAGTCTGTCTAGGGAAGAACTCCACAATCGGATCAGCCCTGGAAAAGGCCTCTCTCTGAAATCAGTCGAACACACATGATCCAGAATATCTTACCACTCAGGTAGACTCATATGGGCGCAAGGTAATAACTAGAATTTTGAATTGTGCCTGGACCAGCCTCCAGTTCACATAGAGGGCAATCAGACACCTCAAGAAAGCCTACTCACAGGACATGAGTGTAATTACACATTCCTCCTCCTGCAATAACACCCTCCCACATATTTCTTCTGATTCTGGAAATAACATATAACCATCATGAGCATTCATAGCTGTATCCTCCATGAATTTGTCTAATTCCCTTTTAAGGTCATTAAGGTTGGTGGCCATCATGTTATTCTGTGGTAATGAATTCCATATTTCAACAGTGTACTGGGTGAACTGGGTACTTCCACCAGTTAGCTTTATAGTATTATGAGAGATAATACTCTGTATTCACTTTATCTACACTATGAATCATTTTATACAATTCTGTCTTGTTTCCCTTACTTGCCTTTTTTCTAAGATAAACAGCCCAAAATGTTATAACCTTTTCTCATAGGAGAGTTGCTCCAGACGCCTTGTCTGTAACATTTCCAGCATTATAATTTCCTTTTTGCATACAGCATTGTATTCAGTAATGTATACAGAACTGTATTTCAAATGTGTACACAGTATTCCAAGTGTAGTCACATCACTGATTTGTATAAATGTATTATGATAGTGACAGTTTCATTTTCATTTCCTTTCCTAATGATCCCCAACATGGAATTTGTCTTTTCCATAGTACCCATGCACTCGCTTGACATTTTCATCAAACTATCCACTACAAACTCAAAATCTCTTTCTTGATCAGTTATTGCCAGTGCAGACCTCCAACATATATATGCAGTTGTTTTACCCCAATATGCCTCACTTTACATTTGCTTATATTGAACTACAGTTGTGATTTAACGTTCATTCCCCCAGTTTGGAGAGATGTTTGGGAAATCTTCACTATCCCTTTTTGCTTTAACCAACCTAAATAATATGGTGTCATCAGCAAACCTGGCAACCTCAGTGCTCATCCCTAACTCCAGATCATTTATTATCATTTTAAAAAAACACTAGTCCCAATACAGATGTTTGGGGAGCCCAAGTATATACATCCCTCCATTGTGAGAATTACCATTTATTTCTACTCTATGCTTTCTGTTCTTTGACCAGTTACCTAATCATAAGAGGACATCTTCTATTATTTCATAACTGCTAACTTTACTGAGGAATCTTTGATGAGGGACTTTCTCAAAAGCCTCTTGAAAGTTCAAGTAAACTATGTTTATTGGATCACCCCTATTATTGACACGCTCAAAAAACTCTAAGTTAGAGAGCCAGGATGTACCTTTGCAGAAGCCTTGTAGATTTCAGCAGGACATGTCCTTCTATATGTTTGATAATTTTATCTTTAATAATACTTTCCATCAAGCTTCTCAGAACAGATATTAAAGTAGCCAGCCTGTAATTTTCTGGATCTATATTGGATCCCTTTTGAAAAACTGGCATTACATTGGCCACTCTCCAGTCCTCTAGTATAGAAGTTCATCTTAGAAACACTTTCACATCTGAATTCTTTAACAACTCTCAAATGGATACCATCCGAACCAAATGATCTGTTCATTTTCAATTTGTCAATAAGGTCTCAAACTTAATCTCTGTTGTCATTACAATTTTGCCTCAGTTTCTCAGAATCCCTTCCTGAAAATATTAGTTCAGGCATAAGGATGTGCCCTACATCTGCAGTGAAGCTATCTGCAAATAATTCATTCACCTTCTCTGCAATCTCTTTATTCTCCTTCAGTACTCCCTTATTATCCAGTAGTCCAACTGCCTTCCTAGATAGTCCTGCTTCTGTTTCCCAAGGAAACCTTTTACGTAATAGCTTGACATTGCTTCTTAACCATGCTAATGCTATCTTGAACTTTGTGCTACCTTTCCTGATCTGTATTATCCATTTTCAGAGGCCACCCCAAGTAAATCACATGGTAACAGTCCAATCAGGATGAAACTAAACCATGAATCATCATGTCCAGATCTGCGCAATGATGCTTACTGCCAGTCAGACAAGTTATTTTAGAAAAGTCCACACAGCAGCTGCATTTCCAGGAAACCTTCAAAGAAAGAGACAGATTCTTCAGAGGGAATTGGGCAAATGATGCTTCCTCCTCATTTTTCAGACATCTTAAAAAAAAATTAGGACACTGGCAGCATATTCCCCTTAATCTTCTTTTCTCCAGACTAAACAAACACAGCTCTTTCAGGTTTCCTCATATTATCTGTCTCTCAGGACAATTTTAATCTTTGCAGTTCTTCTCTGAATTCATTCCAATGTATTATCATCTGTCTTGAGATCTGGTTGCCAGAACTAAAAGTATTCCCGTGCCAGGAAGACTAGCAATATTGTTTCCTAAGCTTTATGAACAATATTCCTATTGACATAAAACTTAAATGGCACTGTTCTTTTGGTCACAGAATCACAAAGTTGTCACAGAATCTGCTTAGTATTTATTGTATACTTGCCAGATCTTCCTGAGCCCAAAATAAGCAACAAGGTCATTTTATCAGATGGCCTTATTCAGGATGGTATTGGCTTCCAGGATGACATACTACACCCAACGCCTCTTTTGCTATCAAGAGATGGCCAGTGCCACTTTTACAACGATCTATAAATCACTAGACAAACGGAGAGAATGGGCTACTCAGGAGCTGGGAGTGGAATGGCTGTGGTGCCAGTACTAGGATTTTAAATGGATCCCAGTGATAGTGCAAGAGAATAAGTTGTTCTGTTTCACTAGAACTAGAACTAGTCATTGGCTCATTACAGTGGCACATAGTATCATATCATCAATGGCTTTGTCTCTTCCTCTACATCCTTAGGAAAAAGTTTTAGTCTTCAGTTCTAAGATACTTACTTGAACATGTCCTTTAAATCAATGGGACTACTTCCAAGTAACTGTTTAAGATTACAGTAGGGTGTCCAGATGGCCCGGGGTTTCCCGGTCCTAACCTGGAAACCTAGGCCGAACCGGGGCAACCAGGGGGCAGCGGGAGAAAACGGGGTGGCGGGGGGTCACGCGGCGGTGGTGGGAGGCGGGCAGCGCGAGGCACTTACTTGCTGGAGCGTCCGCTTCCCTCCAGTGCTTGGAATCTACTGAGAAACAGGCTTCGCGGCCTGTCCCTCAGTAGCGCGCCGGGTGATGACGTCATCACCCGGCGCGTACTGAGAGACAGGCCAGGAAGCCTGTTTCTCAGTAGATTCTGAGCACTGGAGGGAAGCGGCCGCCCAAATAAGGAGCGTGGGGCGGCGCGGGGCGGCGCGGGGCGGCGCGGGGGGGCGGCGCGGGCATGCGGGGGGGTTGTTTGGGGGGGGATGGCGGGGGGGTGGCGGGGGGGTCCGGGATTTTGATTGTCATAATCTGGTCACCCTAGATTAGAGTGTCAGTCTCTATCGCTGCATATGGGGGATTCTAAAATAACGAACTTTTTTTAATGTCAAAGATATAGTGCTGAAGTTATTAAAAACATTTTCCTCTAAAGTCCAGAAAACTGGTGACAGGCAGTAAGAATATTACAGTGCCTCACCCTTTCGTTTCTTAAATCAGTTTGTCGCATGGCACACATATTTATCATTTTGTCCAAGGGGCATTAGAGTAGTTGGTAATGAGATAAAGGAATGCTAGCACAGGCCTTGGCAAAAACTCCTGTCACCAGGCCTCTTGGGCCCAGAGATCAGCATTCTTAAAATATTAGGATTTGATAGAGTTAACACTAGCCCCCTTGAGCAGATGGTTGGGAAGACTCTGTCAACACTGCCAGCGATTACTGCAAACAGATCCTTGTTACAATGATAGCCCCTCTGGGACACTAGCAAAGTGCTTGCTAACCTCACTATCTCAGAAGTGTAACGTATGATGCTTTCAGTACCTCTTTCAGGCTGACTGACGCCTCAGAAACAGAACCTTAAATATTGAGATATTAGGATCTCCATAATCCACAGCCATTCAAATGGATGGAAATGCAGTTTAAGCCTTGTATTTCACTTGAACTGTTCATTTTCAGCAGTTCACTTTGGCTCCTTTGAGTCTGGTTAAGTCTGCAATTGTAGATACACATATTTCATCTTCATCTTCATATTGTCAGTCTTGCATTCCGATCCTATGATCCATTATATTGGCAAATAGGTTCAACATATCAGGCATGAAACTACTCCAAGCATTGTTTGTGGAATTGTACCACCTCAGCTAACCCAGAAGAATGAACCACTATAGATGTGAGTGGGTGGGAAATGTACTGCCCCACAGCAATGATTTCTCTGACCAGACAGGAAATGGCAGACTAGGATTCCTACTTGCAAAGCAGCCAAACCCAGTACTGAAAAAGTACCAAGACATGACATTTCAGGTAAGAGTCAGTGTGGTGTACCGGCTAGAGTGTCTTGCCTCTGCCCCGAAGAGATGCCAGACCACTCCCAAACCGTCGTTTTTCTATCTTCTCCAGGGCTGGCCCCATTGCCATGGAAACCAGCCCTCTCTAATTTCTCACAGCTGAAGTTCGTTAACACCAGCCACCTGCCTGACCTTAGCTGGTACCGCTTGAGATAACCAGTCCAGAAACTATGCCAACATTCTTTTTCTCTACCACCCCCCTCCCTTGAGCTCCAAGTTTCCCGCTTCTCACCCAGCAACTCCTCTTGAAGAGCAGGCCGCTCGCAAAAGTTATTTTCTTCACAGTAACCATTAAGCTTTTCACCATGAGATTTCCCTGAATAAAAGAAGTCTCACTGATTGGGTGTCCCATGTCAGTTTGCCAACATGTGCGAATGCTGGAGGGAATGGGAATCCACGATAACATGAACCTACCTGTACACTATGCTCGGCATCTAAGGCCCTCCTCCGGGTGCCTCTTCCAAGGGAGGTTCAAAAGGTGCAAGATGGGAGAGGGCTTTCTTGGCGGTGGGCCACTCATTATAGAATGATTTCCCCAATTAGGCCCACCTGGCACCAACATTGTTATCTTTTTGGCACCAGATTAAGACCTTTCTCTTTTCTCAGGCATTTGGCAGCATATGATGAGTTTTAATCAAGTCCCGGATTTGTTTTATGGTTATAGTTGGTTGCTCAAAGTTGTTTAAGATATACGTCTGTATATATATATATATATATATATATATATATGAAAATAGTATTTAAACTTTGTATACTGTTTTTTAATGGCCTTTAATCTTTGAAAACTGCCCAGAGAGCTTTGGCTATGGACCGGTATAAAATTTAATAAATCATCATCATCATCATCATCATCATCATCATCTCTGGGCAGGGAGTTTCAAAGGGTTGGAGCTGCTACTAAGAAGACTCTACTCACCATCCATCACACCTGCAACAGTGTTGGCACTGTCAAGAGCTTGGATAAGCTTAAATCACTGGGAGAGAAATAGGGAAGTAAGTGTTCCTTCTGCTATACTCCAGGTCATTTAGGGCTATTAAATGTAAACAGCAAATTATTGAAGTCTGTTGGAAACAAACTTGTAAGACAAGAGCTTCTTGAGAACCAGTTAATCTTATTAAATAATAGTAATATCCGATAGAGACACTATACCATACTATTTTTCTTTTCTGGTATATTACATGCCTCCAAATTTCCTCCAGTTATTAACATACCAAGACCATAATTAGCTCTTATATTCCAACAAGATTAAAAATAATCTGCCAATGGAATATTTGGGTGATAGTAATGCAGAAAGGTGGGAATGAAAATGGACATAAATAAAATAAAAGGTAATGAAAAATTACCATTCTCTTACAAATGGATTCTCTTCTGCATACCCCCCCCCCCCACACACACAGATGGATTTGCTGGCGATCACAAAATTATCTTAAAATCTCAGGCCACAAAGGACTTCCATTCCAAGGGATTTCTTAATCCTATGCCACTAGATTATATTGTTGTGATGCTTGCAGCACCTGTCTCACGCAATTATTTTCTTGTATTCTAGGTCCCCCCTTTTAATAAGAAAAATTAACAAAGTAACATTTGTTGACAGTGTTCACAGTTGGCATAGTGGGGGGCTCTACCTTATGCACTGTCACATTTCCCATGTTCATTCTGCAGGTGCTAAATACCTGCTGACAGCAACATATGTTACGAATCTTAAATGTGTGTCTGTGTGTCTGTGTTAGGGGAGTATTTCTAACCTTGTAATTAAAGAAAGCTCACAGCTTGAAAAAATAGGTGAAAGCTGGTTGTTGCCCAGTGATATTCTCTCTCTCTTTCTCGCTCTCGCTCTCAGTAGTTATTATGATGGAATAAAAACAAAGTCTAAAAATGTGATGCACTGAAACATCTATTAGCTTTCTTTGATACCAGTCTTTCCCTTGTGTTTCTTTCCTTCTCTTTCTATGTATTTCCTTTTTGTTTGTTTTCATCTCTTATTCTAATCTTTTTATCCTTGCCATGCATGATACACATACTCCAAAGGCCTGCTTCCTACAGATATTATTATATAGATTATAAATTTATTCAACGCTTAAACAAATTAGATTTACTGTAATATTGACCAAACTGTTTCTATTTTTGTATACTTAAGGTATTTTATTATTCATCAGAATATATAGATTTCTTATTGTAATATTGAGAAAGGGTAAACACACAATTTTAAAAACCGCAAAGAGGATTTCTTAAATATGGATTTTTTATGTCTTTTCAAAAACCTTTACTAAAATAAATCCTGTATAAGCCCACAGGATTTTTAAAAAAAAAAAATTAAGAGAAAAAATACAGTATAATTCCTTTTGCTTTTAATTTGGTAAGCAAACGACTACTGGAAATCAAGCTAATTCATATCAAGAAAAAGATTCAAGTTATAAATCATATTTTTCATATTTCAGTCTAAGAGAATTTTACAGTACTATGTTATTTTCAGAAATAATTCTCACTGTATTCACTTGGGCTTTTTTCTAAGTAAGTGTACATAGGATCACAGCCAAAGTATATTAAATAAAAGAAAGTTTTTTCATTCAAGATTATCTATTCATTTTGATGGTGCAAAATCCTTTGCTCCCTAAAAATCTTCCTTGATCGTGAAAAAATAAAGTTGTTTTCAGATACAAAACATGAAGAGAGCGTATCATCTGTAAATTGTCAGCATGATCCAACTTACTGTCCTATTAAAAGTTCACAGGCAGTGCAATCTCATGTGTGTCAGCTCAGAAGTAGCACAATGAGACTTACTACCAGGAAATCCAGCTATGTGTGCATATATTTCTGCATGCACTAGCTACAGGTATCTCCCTGTATATCAGGTTCTAGAGGTGTAAGCGCCACAAGATTTTTGTTGTCGTTTTTGCTGTATATCTTGATATTCACCTCCGACAGCATCAATTACCTGTTGGCGGGCAGGGGTGGGACTAAATTCAGGCTCTTTAAACCCTGAACAAGTGATCAGTACTATCACGCTCACACCAGCCATCCAATTGAGGCAGCGCTCACAATTTCACACCCAATGACAGGAACTGCACATACAACACCAGACACTGGATACAGCCTAGAACTACATTCATAACATGAATATATGGGCCCACGTAAGTCCCAGATCAATAGGGAATGTATGTGTGTTGCTAATACTACTAATACAAATCTTCTATTTGCCAATTCCAATTGCAATTTCAAATTCCGAAACATCTTTTTACCATGCACTACCCAGCTGGGTTCAATATAAGGAATCTTTCAATTCCAAACTTCACAGCAATGTGAGCAACTGCTGCAAAAATAAGGAGAGAAGCTGGCTATGTGCAGAGATCTGACATGAATCGACTTGGGTTCAAGCTATTACTCAGAAATACGTCCCACTGATGTCAGTGGATTCAAAGGATAACACTCAAGGCACTGCTATCATTTAATCTTTACCAGCATCTTTAATCTGCTGTTTCCAAATCGACTGTCAACAACTATGGGCACACTCCACCAGAGCAATTCCCATGTCAATGAGTGGGGTCTGTGCAAGAGCACAGTGGATTATGGTGAAAGGTGGGGGGGGGGGGGGAGACAGAGTCTCTTAATCATAGGCCATATCTCCCCAGCACTGAAAAGTTAGGGGATTGGAAGATTAGCCACGATTTCTTCTTGGATGTGGGGTATAATATGCCTATGACATAATTTGATCTAAATCATAATATTCAGCCACCAGTATCAAATTGGGCATTTTAAAGCTGTTCAGTGTGACGTTATCAGCTTAGAGAAGACACAGTTTCAGCCAGTTTACAGCCTAACATATAATATGTGGATGCACACACTAAAGTGAAAACAAAACACGTTTTTTGTTCCTCAGCACTAGGAACAGTTTTCTCAATAATTCAAAACCTTAAAAAGGGTTAAAAACGTAGATGCTGTGAATAGAGCATCTAATCCTTAAGGCCCTGAAGCATTAAGACATATCTCCTCCTTAGGGTCCATCTCTGTCCATAATCAATTTCTTCCCTTGGAGAACATTAATTGTCTCTAATGATAGCTTTCCATCAATACATCCTTGATCTTAAAAGGCCTGTACAGCTCTTCCCTTTATTCAATCAAATTATCTGTACAATTGCCCTCCCTTAGTAAGATAATACCTTTTAAGCCTTGCATTTTAATATAAAAAATAAGAGGTAGCAGGAAATTCTAATGGAAGTGCTAACATTTGAGAACCAGGATGATGGCTTCCATTATCCTAAATAATGTTTGAAGATTACAGAAAGCACTGTGTTTCAAAAGGTGGAAACTAATCCACCACTTTCAAATTATTTCCTTCTACAAAAAAATCTGTTCTAAGGTTAGGATATATATATATATATATATATATATATATATATATGTATATATGGCTACAGGAGTGTATATTTAAATATTTGAATAAGAAAGGTAATTTCCAGGTCGGGGCAAAGGGGGGAAGCAAATAATTACTATTTATAAGTAATAAATGCTGAAGAATTTGAAGAATTGACAACCTTAACTACTGAAGCTCTTTACTTTTCCATTCTCTAGTTAAGCTGTCCCTACACTGCTCATTTAAACCCTATAACTTGAAGTTTCTACAATTATTTAATTCCATGAGAACACAAAAATTCTATCTCTGTGACCTACTAATGTGTCTTGCTTTCCCCCACCCCCTTTCTTCCTTTTCTGGTACATGCTTTTTCTAAAGGCGTGGAATTTCTTTTGTTTTTTTTAAGCCATTCAACTGCTCTGTTTCTATTCAAACAGAGGATTCCTCACACTCCCTCCTCCCTTCTCCTTCCATAGACTTAATCTAGATTGCTTGGCATCAATCTGCGTTTTTACCTATTGCACAGTAGCTTGCCTTCTTGTGCTGAAGGACCTAGAGAGGAAATGTTGGGGGGGGGGGGGGAGAGATGTAAGCCCTCTAAAAAATTTCCTTTAGTAATTTTACATCCAGCATGCAAAATATGCCTTTTCAATGCCGTTTCTATATGCAAGAATGAGGCATGTCCTCTGTCACTAGAGAAAATAAGTATTCACTATTCTATCTGCAAATTTGAACATATTCTTATTATTTGAAAATCTCTCTCTCCCTCCCTCTGTCTCATACATACACACGCGAGTACATACACAAAGAAAAAAGACTTCAGGAACTCCAAGATCTCTAGCATAGGGCAAGCGCACCAAGCTAAAAATATTTATTATATATCTCAGCGATAGACACCTTTAGCCCTAAAACAATTGTATAGAGTTCTCTTTCCTGCATAGGCATAAAATGGCATTCATTCTCTTGTGTAGCATAAATTCTGTAGGTTTTTTTTTGTGGGGAACACTATATTGATTGCAAAAACTGCATAAATAGATGAAACATGTTTACGTTGGAAATATTGCGGGGGGGGGGGGGAGAAAGAAAGTAGCACATAGGCAGGTAGATACAATCGACCTAAGAGTTATCAAACAAAAAAGAGTGTGTGTGAGAGAGAGACGGATAGAGAGAGTGCAGTTAACAACCCTGATAAGAGATGAAAATTGTCAGTGAAGCAGATTGAGTTTATTCAATGCCCTGATAAGCACCTATTTGCTCTTCCACATAATGCTCTCTCAGTATTTATAAATTATCATTTAATTATGCTGGCAAGTGGTAATTGTCAAATAAAGCTCAGATAGGCATAAGCCTTCAGGCTGCACATGACAGAAAAATATCTGTTAAAGCTGGGCTGATTCACACGCTTAGGAAATCATTTCCTTTCTTCTCCTTTTTTATCCTTGCCAATAAATTACATGAACCAGCACACTTTTGTGCTTTGTAGGCATTTTGAAGTCTATTCAGATTACAGGAGGGGGGGGAAAAGTTGCTTTAGTATCTACCATTCTAAATTATTTGGCTAATTTAAGGACATCATGTTCTTGTTTTTACAAAAGAGTGAGGAATATCAAGGCATTCGAGCATTCTGCTGCTTAGAATTTATGCTCAGGGTCATTTTCAGTTGAGTAAATCAAGATTTGGGGAATTATTTTATATTATGCACAAGAGATTTGGTATAGAGCAACACTAAAAAAAACTTGACATTTATCCCATTAAGATAGAAACATGGAGCTTTTTTTTTAAGTGACTTGCTACTTGTATTCAATTATACTAAATCCATCAAACCTTCCAGTGTTACACATTCTAAGTGGGTTTTGAAGTGTTTGCTAGTTTGTTGAATAAATATCTAACCACCACAATGCCTACTTTCAATGGAAGTGATTTTAGTACAAAAATAAAGGCAATAAAGGAAAAGGTGTTTGTCTGTTGTTGTATAATTCCAGGATTTAACATGGACTTGCTTTGTGAACTACACAGAGAAATGTTTTATCAGTTGGAGGTAAGATTTTTTTTTAGAGCAGCCTTGCACATCTTATATGTCCCAGCCATAAAAACATCTAGGGCAACAAAACAAAAGCTTTCATGTTTGTTCTTCATTTAACAATATTAATGGTACCACAAGCATGGAGAGACAAGGACAGATGGCAGAAACGTTTTAAAGCTCTGCTCTTCATTCACCTTGCTACCCCTAAATTTCGCTTCAACAGCACTGTTGTAGATAGGTATGTCTCCTAGTGCTGTGCGCAGTGTGTGCTATTGTGGCAGAATAGCATTCAGCCCTATCTTACGCTTGACGCTTTCAAGTTGGCCAAACCTGTGTTTTTCGTTTCTCAAAATAGATAAAGAGAAGCAGAAATTCTTGGCATTTTTAGTTACGTTATACAGTATTCATGGATACCTGAAAGCCAAGGTGAAGTGAGTTGAGAATAACCATGAAGACTGCAATTCTACACAAAATTATTATTATTATTATTATTATTATTATTATTATTTACAATATGTATATACCACTCAACGATATAATACAGATTCCAGAGCAGTGAACATAGGTATGAACAGTAAAAGAAAGACGATTAAAAAAGCAAATTAAAATTGTTCAATTTAAAAACAAAGGAACCAAACAAACAGTGGCTAATTAGTTGAGGAAGGCTTCTCGAAACAGAGTTGTTTTCAGGAGGTGCCTGAAGCAGCCTAATGCTGGTGCCTGCCTAACCTCCAGGGGCAGAGAGTTCCACAGAGAAGGGGCCACTACACAAAAGGCTCTTCTCCTGGTAAATTCCAGTCGAGCCACAGGTCCATGTGGAATCATCAGGAGCATGCCCTCCAACGACATCAGTGATCGGGCAGGTTGGTAAAGGAACTAGGGTTAAAACCCCATTGAATGTTGTGTGCCTTACTTCTGAGTAAGCATTCATAGGTTTGTGGTGTAAGCTAATTATACTATAGCAAAGTTGTTGAGGTAAAAGGCATGCCTCTCTGAAGTGGTTGTCAGGAAAGATGCATATTCTCGCATTACTCTCTACATCCATTTCGAGTGGACAAGGAAGCAGAGTGTCATTACTGATCTTAAACCTTATCAATTTGCAATACAGTAGGGTGACCATATGGAAAGGAGGACAGGGCTTCTGTATCTTTACCAGTTGTATAGAAAAGGGAATTTCAGCAAGTGTCATGTGTATGCATGTAGCATCTGGTGAAATTCCCTCTTCCTCACAACAGTTAAAGCTGCAGGAGCCCTAACCTCTTGACCAAATACAAAAGTGGGCAGGGCTCCTGCAGCTTTAAACATTGTGATGAAGGGGGAATTTCAAAAGGTGCTGCATGCCTACAAATGACACCTGCTGAAATTCCCTTTTCTATACAACTGTTAAAGATACAGGAACCCTGTCCTCCTTTCCATATGGTCACCCTACAATATAGGAAGCAGTGGACCCATCCTGTATATTGATGGGCTGTGCTGGGATGTAGTGAGGTATAGTCCCAGAGCCAGGCAGGATTTATTTACCCCAGCGAGTGCAAAAGCTTAGTGAATATTTTTTGTTTATATATGAGATACATGTCTCAGAAAAGTGAGTCTTACTAAATTCCGGTGGTGGGGGGCTGCGTGATGATGTTCTTTATTTTTTGAATTGTTTTTTACAAATGTTTTTATAATCTTCATTAAAAAAATTACAATTTACAAAATAAAAACTATGTTCTGTGAGTAGGGTTAACAAATAAATTTCATTGGATGTCCTCTTCACTTTCATTGGAACTGCTATCATCACTGTCAAAATCAATTTTCTCGCCTTCTTTTTCACTGTCCTCTTCTGTGGCCGTCCTGTTTGAAAATTTGTAAAGAACATTTGAACATGTTCAACTATAAAAATCACAGTTGAACATGTCCAAATTGATCTGTGCATCAAATCGAGAGATATTGAGGATGGATACTTTTAAAATGAAAGCCCTGTATGATAAACTGTAAAACCATACAATCCTGAGAAAGTGGACGTAGAACAAGATATCACTCATAATTCCCTAAGTGTTGGGATAAACCCCATGTTATTATATATTTTCTTAATCCTCATTAAAAATGCAACTTTTTTGTTCTTGAGTATTCTTTCGAAAGTCGTATAGTTTTTGAGTAAATCCTGGTTAACTGTCACATATAACCAATGTGAACACTGATTTTATATGTTCAAATGAAATTATCTCAAAAACTAATGGAGTTACCAAAAATGTGTAATTACAAAAAGTATTTGTCATTAAATTTGAAACATTTCAGAAAAAATCATCTCTGTAGCATAAACAGGTGAGAAGTTATGCGTATTTAAATGTAGCAACTACAGAATAGCGTGGCAGCCATATTGATGACGTCATCACGCAGCCCCCACCACCATCATTAGAATTTAGTAAGACTCACTTTTCTGAGACACTTATGTCATATATAAACAAAAAATATTCACAAAGCTTTTGCACTCTTCGTGTAAATAAATCCTGCTCTGGCTCTGGGACTACTAGCCTTTGGATGATTCCCCTCCCCCTCCATATTCTTCCTTTTAAGGCTTTGAAAGAGATGATGAGTACAAGGTGGCTTTGTTCCCTCTTTCTTGTGTTCATGTAATTGCAAGTGATAAGCTCATTAAGAGTGCTGCTATCTAGGCAAACTATTTATGTTTTGTCTAAGCCATATCTGCATTTCCTTCCATTTTGATATGGTGCAAAGCAAGATTTTTTTTAATGGAACCATGTCTGGTAATTGGCATCCCATAAAGATTTTGCATCTGTACACACCTTCAGGCTAGGCCTGTACAACTTGCAGCTCACCAAGCTGAATGCAGCCTACCCTTGCTGACACTTCTCCTACACTCACTTTGTGTCTTCTCACTATGGTCATATTCACCCCTCTCAGCATTTGACCTGGAGTGTCATAGGATTCATCCCTTCATCAGAGTTTCCAGGAAGAGTTACATTTCAGGCTAAGGAATCTGAGGCAAGGGGGGGGAAAATATTGTTCAGAGGGCAAATCCCCAGCCTGTTGCATCATTCAAAGGTTTAAAGCACACACTTTTCTGGCATGTTCTTTGAGTAACATTTTCTTCCTGTGGGACAGAGTGTCTGAGAAACCGATATGAAAACAGGCATAATATATCTATACCATGGGGAAAGGGGCAATCGTATCTTATTTAATTGATTATATAGAAGCTGCTCTGGAAACCTTTTTGGCTGAGGAACAGCATAAAATACTTCAAATAAATATATAAATACATGCATACATAAATCTGCACTGAAGACCAGTTAGAAGGAGAGGATTAAGATCTCATTCAATATATATATATATATATATATATATATATATATATATATCTCAATCACCAAGTGCCATCAGACTTTGTTCCTCCTGTGCTCAGCATCACTGTTGAGTTCAAAGGTTCTACCCACTGCATCTGGGAGCTAAACTACCCACACCGCTAAATAAATAGTGTGCAGGTGAGACTCACCATTTTTTAAATCTTGAAGTAAGCACATGGGCCCCCTATTTGGACTGTGACCACTGCATGGTTTAAACCTCCCCACCCAGACATTTCCCCTCCTCAATTTGCCCCCAACCCCTGCAGGAACTAAACAGAGAGAGAAAACCTCCACTCATTTGTGCCAGCATTTTTTTCTTTAGTCCCTGCAGGCACAGGGAAGTACATTTAGAGAGCGGGGAATAGCTGGGTAGGAAGGCTTTAGAACTCCCCTACCTGCACACAGTAGACCTGAACCAGATTGGTGCCCTGTGTGCTTACTTCATGGTTTAAACATAATGAGGGGCAGCTGCATGCAACATATTTAATATCGCATCTAGTTTAGCTCTCAGACTCTGAACCTCAAGAGATTGGACACCTCTAGTTGTACAGTGGCTCGCAGTCAAACAGGCAGCGGGATAACAAATGGGAGCAGAACAATACAAGAATGTCTGATAAAAAATGAAAGAAAAACAAAAGAAAACCTGAAGTGCTGGAGTTTATATAGCACACACATGCATTATAATTTCATCCCTGAATTGCTGCACCAAGAGGTGCTATATCTTTTTCTAGGAAACCACAAACAGTGGCTGATATAATTTACTGACTAGAGGAATGTGCTAATCTACCAGGGTAGCTTTGATTGTTTCTTTTGGACCAGTCACAACAAACACTGAGAGGGATTTGGAAGGAGTTCTTGCTTCTACTGGCAACTGATCATGCTTACCGATGGAAGTAGGTATCCCACATGAGAATCACTATTGTATGCAAACAGTATGACAGGGCCAAACAGACTACAGTTGAAACAATTTTAGGAGGGTGGGTCGAAGATTCTCAAGCAAATTCTAGCACAACTTTGCTTGTAAAAATTCTAACCTACACTTTCCTAATTTGAATTTCTTTCAGCATTACCTGTTACAGCAGGTAATAATACCCGTAAAGGAATCCCCAACATGGCACCCACAGTACACCACAAATTCCCCCACCTGTTTTTTTAAATATACATACATAGATTTTAATATATCCATAGCAATGAATACATATGGATGCATACAATTTTCTAGCAATTATACATAGTATTCAACAAAAGTAACCCAAACATCCAAATAAGTATCCATTTGAAGGTGGTGTCTATATGCAACCCATTCAAATATTGAAAGCTTTGTAAGGTCCTCAATCCATTACATTATAGGAGGAGATTGCTTATACTTCCAATTTTGTAATATCAGCCTTTTAGGTATCAAAAGGGTGCAGAGAATCTATTTACATGAACCATTTGTTAATTTCCATGAAGCTGACAAATAATTTAAAAGAGAGTGTACATCAGTCAATATTAAAGACTGTTCCAGTATAAAATGCATCTGTGTAATAATCTCCTCCCCTGAAAAAGCAACTACTACTGCCAAATCATACGTTTAAAAGAAACATTAGCTGTATTGCCTCACCAGCAATTAGCTGAATTGGGCAGTCCCTTATCAAAGAGATGTTGCAGTATCCAATAGACAAAAAACTAAGGTTTTTGCTAAATAAGATGCAACCTAAAATTCATAGACACAATGTGCAGATGCCAACATGGCAGTCCACTGGTTAGGCATTTTGTGGTTTCTAAAATTTCCAAATGTGCCTATGGGGCCAAAAAGATAGATTGCCCATCTAGTATAGGGTTTTTCACTGCAAGACCCAAAGGTCACTGTCATCTCTCAATCAGCTCAAATGTAGCTCTCTGCCTCTCTCTCTTTTCCATTGACTCATTTTCAGCAGGGTCTCTCTGGCTTTGCCTTGTTGTTTGATTTAGTGGTGAGCCAGCTGCTGTGATCTGGGCTACCAGAGGAGGCTTTGGGGTGGGGAGTCAGGTGGCTTGCCACTCATCGTTATAAGGTGATTTGGGGCAGGAAGAGGAGAATGCAGGAGCAATCAGCAAATTAATTGTGGTGAGGGAGGAGTCTAAGAAGCAAAGAGAAATGAGATTGGCTAGCTACTGTGATGTTGGGGGTAGAGGGAAAATTGAATGTGTTTTGGGAGGGAGGGAGAGAACAATATGGACCTTCACCGGGAGCTCTTACAGCACTGAGTAGAGCAGAGCACTCTCTCAGTGACAAGAAGAATATCCACCCTAATCCAAGTACCAAGTGAGCCTGTCAGAATTTGCCAGCCTGGTGACTTGGTTACTAACTGATGAAGCCTTGCTTAGATGATGTAGAAGGGAATGGGGAGGTGAGGACCGTAAGGCCCTGGCCAAGCACAGCATTGCTGTTTGCCTTTTGTGAGGTGGAGAGAAGAGAGGCCTCCCACAAACTGGGAAAAGCTCCCAAGTGCCTTCAGGGTCTAGAGCCAAAATGAAGATCACTGAACTATTATCAAAGTAGGTGAAAACAAATTGTGTCTCTGGTGCCTTAAGGGGCAATTCCTATATACAGTTAATTCAGTCTCCAAGTGCCAATCCTTATGTAGCCAAAATGGCTCCATCCACACATGAAGAAGATACCATCATTAGGACTGGGCGATCCCCAAGGTTTGAAAAATACAAAAATACTTTAGGGGGGACACTTGGGAGGGGAAACCCGGTACAATTCAATGAGGACTGAACATGCCCATTGGCCACAGACCATTATGAAAAAGACATGGCTGACTGGAAAGATGAACAGGAGCATCCCATGCTGCAACATTTTGTTGCAGATCCTACTTATATTGTGTATTAGGAAATGTTATGTATGCTCTGCACACAAAGTTGACAAGTGGTAGAACTATGGTTTCTTGGGATGGGGCTTGATTCATGGAGATTAATCTTTATTCATGGAGATTAATCTTTGTGGAAATCCACAAAAGTTAATATTTTATTGAGGTGACCCTAATGCCCTCATGGAAACCACAGTTTGATAGCCTCTGGACTAGGCTGACAATATGAAAAGAAGGACAGGGCTCATGTAACTTTAACAGTTGTAGAGAAAAGGGAATTTCAACCAGTGTCATTTGTATGCAGTTAGTCCCTGGTGAAATTCCCTCTTCATCACAACAGTTAAAGTTGCAGGCACTATACTAGAGTGACCATATACAAAAGAAGGCAGGGCCCCTGCAACTTTAACTGTTGTGATGAAGAGGGGATTTCACCAGGAACTAATTGCATACAGATGACACTGGCTGAAATTCCCTTTTCTCTACAACTGTTAAAGTTACATGAGCCCTGTCCTCCTTTTCATATGGTCAGCCTACTCTGGACTGACTTTGAGCAGAACCCAGTTTTTCAATGTGTGCCTACGTTTAAGTTTACTGCTACTAACAAAGTACTGAAAGAAAGCTTTTGCAAAGGGATAATAAAATGTGGGTATGCCTTGGGAAAAAGATCACAATCTGGGCATGACACAATCACACTGAAACTACATACTTCATGTGCATGCATGTAACAGTAGCCCAACAGCTTATTTTGAACAAAACAAATCATTTTCAGGGAGTGTTTATATGTGTGTGAACAGAAGCAGAGTGGTTGAAGTGGGATGCGGAAAGAACTGAATTCACACTTCACATTCTAACTGGTGCGATGCCAACAGATCTAACACTGTATGGTTATTTGGTGTGAATAGTATGCAGGACAGAATGTTGGACTTGGACCAAGGAGGTTTGGAGTTTGAGCCTGAACTCCACCAATTGGTGGTCTTAGGCAAGACTCTATGAGGCAGTTTCAGTTCTCTACCTGGAAAATGATAATAATAGTGACCTCCCTGCTAACACTGGATATGCAAGAGAATAAGAGAATGCTATTTTGACTTCAGGGTGGCTCAAGACACATTTCTAACTAAAAGAGCAGCACTGTACAGTCTGAGATGCAGAGACCAAAAGTCCTTGTAATGTTGAGTAAAAATGAAAAGCTGTATGCATCCTTTTATTAAATAATGAATAAAGTTTTATTTATTTATTTATTATTTCAAGTATTTCAAGTATTTTTATTCCGCTCCTCAGCCAAAAAAGGCACCTGGAGCGACTTATATGCAATCAGTAAATCAAGACAGCCTTGCCCACAACCTCACCATCTAAAAAGACATGACACGCAAGGAAAAAGGGATGGGAAGGGAAGAGGAGAAAATTAAACAGTCTTTCATCAGGGCTCATGGAATGGCTCTGCATCCCCGATCATCTCCCTCTATACAGCTTGCTGGAGTAGCTGCTCATGGTGGTAACAGTGGAGAGAAAAGTAGCCTTCAATGGACTTTTGAGTAACTCCACAGAAATTAGCAGCCCACAAACATCTGACCAATGTGGTGCCCTGCTGACTGGGGATGATGGGAGTTATAATCCAACATATTTGGAGAGCACCATGTTGGAGGAAGGTTGTGTTAGTTAGTTATGGCACATCCCAAAAGAAAGGGGGAAATCCTATTCCAATTTACAAAAGCTCCCTAGCCTGGACACTTGGAGGTCATTTATTCACCAGAGATAGCCAAGCACGCAATTACTTACTGATGAACCAGAAACTGCCAGAATTAAGCTTCACAAAATTATGCAATGAAGTGACATAATATTAATATCTAATAACTTTCTGAACAATCTAAAAACTATAAGAGCAGCAAAACATGTCAAGAAGACCAGAGACCACTACCACCCCACCCCTCTCATTCCTCTGCAGCAATTAGGCATCAGGAGGGAACAACGTCCATTGGCTTCAAAGGAAGACTTTTTGAAAGCTGAATTGCAACATGGAAGATGGTGGGTTGCTTTTTGGGGTGGTGGTGGTTTTGAGGAAGGGTCATAGCCTAGCCCTTTCCTCTCCAGCAGTAACCACTCCCTTTGAAAATGCTTCCATGGCAATTTGTTTTTGTTTTAAAGAAGGCTCCCTTAGCATCAATGAAAGCTTTTAAAACGCCTAATTGCTGTGCAGGGGTGGGGAGCAGAGGGAGACAGTGGGCTGGATGGGGAGATCTCATGGGATGCATCCTCACCCCTGCCATAAACCCCTGATGACTTCAAGGGAAAGACTTGGACCAAATACCTTTAGGATGCAATGACTTCTAATCAGGATATTAAGATTTAACCCGGAAATCTAGTATGTTCCTTGTAAAATATTGGTGATAGTAAACATCTTGTAATGAAACACCACAACACAAAAAGACACTTAAAAGTTAGAGGAGAATATTAAAGTTTACATTCGTGCTATGCATGCCTCTCTACCTGCCTCCAACAATAACCTTCATCAGATCAAAACAGGTACTCATAGAAATCCAGAACTTCAAGAAGCTTTATACTATATCAGATCTGGTTGGCCTATGTACCTTAGTGATGCTTTAGAGATAACTAGAAAGTATTTTGCTGACTGTGGACAACTGATTGAATTGGAAGGCCTAGTAACATATTGTTGTACCACTTTCCACCATGGACATCAAGGTCAAACCAAATGCTATAAGCAAACAATATGGTGACCTGGTACTGGAAATTACATACAGTTTTGTTGCACAACTGAAGAACATCTTTGTTCACTTTGGCATTCCAGATGAATTCATAACAGAGATGGCAACACAATTTACAGCAGCAGAATTCCAGTTACTTATGGAAGGTAGGAAGCTGCCTTATACTGGGTCAGACCATTGGTCCATCTAGCCCAGTACTGGCAACAGTATCTGACGGCGGCTATCCAGGTTTTCAGGCAGGAGACTTTCCTAACCCAACCTGGAGATGCTGGGGATTCAACCTGGGACCTTCTGCATGCCAAGCATGTGCTTTACCACTGAATTATATCCTTTCCACTTGAACTCCTTATAAGTTTTTACATTACCGTTAACCCTAACTATCCTGAAGCAAAAAACAATATAGGAAGGCAGAGAGCAGTACAGACTGCAAAATAAAAACAAAAACCTTGACCTATATATTGTTCTTTTAAGTTACAGGTCAACACCTGTATTTTTATAGCTACTGGTTATAGCCCATCAGAATTGCTAACGAGAAAACGATTAGAACATCTATTCTAACTCTGGAGAAGAATCTCAATCCCTAGTGGCCTAGAAAGCATTGCCACTTCAGATTACCAAGCAGGAGGCTATGACCAGATCTATAACCAGCACACATCAGTGTGAGAACTACCACATTTAGAGCTTGAAGACAGATCAAACTTGACAGAGAAAGGACATAGCAAACTGTACAAGGAAAGAAATGTAACACCCAGTCTATATTCTGTTGAGACTAAATGTGGAATATTTAACAAAAACTGACATTTTTTTCCTATTCTAGAGAAGGTACAATT
Source organism: Anniella stebbinsi (assembly GCA_029215795.1). NCBI lineage: Eukaryota > Metazoa > Chordata > Lepidosauria > Squamata > Anniellidae > Anniella > Anniella stebbinsi. Next base: position 355,457,081 of record JARDYH010000002.1, on the reverse strand, counting down.
TTCAAATGCACAGGTAATACCTGAAAATCCAAACTCATCTACTGAGATACTCCCTGAGTCATCTTGTAAAACTGAAAGCAGTGTTACTACTCAGATTGTCACTTGCTCTAAGTGAATTATGCAGAAGCCCTCGGGATTTAGGGATGAATGCCTGAAATAGGTAAACTACTAGGTGTTTTGACAGAGCTGATTGATTTATCTATTTCTTTAAACAACAGGGGGGGAACTTTGTCGATAGTGACATTATGCAGTTTTGTTGCTAGGTGGCACTGGACTTAGTTGTATTTGGGTGGTGTCATGACTTTCCCATTACTATTCTGTTATTGTTTAACGGAGACAGTAAAGTTTTGTTTAGCTTTCTGACTGGTGTGTCCTCTTTCATGCAAATTGTAAACCCTCTGGACAGTGATTTTGTCACTTTTGCACAGCATTTGTCGCTAAATACATGCTAAATTACTGCCAACCCTGTATTGAATAATACAAATCTGTGTTCCAAGAAAAACATGAGCAATTTTTACCAATGTTGAAAAGGTGTACATTAGATACCACTTGGCTGTAAGAGATGACACCAGTTGGCTTTTTCTTCCATTCAGCAGCTGCCTGATTGAGCATTCTGATGCATCACTCAACTTCTGATCCGCAATTCCATTAGGACATATCACTTTTGCTCCAGCAGATAAGCAGAATATATAGCCCAAAGTCAGATCGGAAAGCTGCCTAACCGCTGACCTATTATGAACAATGGACCCTCTCTAAAAGAAGGCATAATCAGAATTAGTGGTTTTTGATGAGGTAATCAAATATGCATTTTTGTGGCCAGAATGCTGCCATGCTGGCAAAATTATCTTGCCGGGAGGCAGGCTGTAAACACCACCACTACCAGGAAATGGACAATGACGGATAGACTGCATTTACATTTGCACAACCCTTTAACTGCTGGCAGAGAAAGAGACATGCCAAATACTGACACAACAGATCATTCAAAATAAGTTATGTATTTGTGTTAAGCATCATTTGGCCAAGCTGTGAAGGAAAACAAATGCTGCTCTTTCCCCCACTCTTTTCTTAATTACCCAATTGTTTCAGCATGCTTTTAAAAAATGTTTTGACAATTAATGTCTTTTTACCTTGATGTCATTTGAGTACACATTCCTAATTCACTTCCTTGTTTTCTTTTAATAAAGACGTTCATAAGATTCATTTATTTTATACCTATCCCAGAAACCTTGAGAAATGTATTTAAAATGCAAGCATCTTAACAATGGATTCCATGACAAAACTTGCTTATTTTTAATAATGTATTTGCCAATGTATTTCAATTATTAAACTGTATTCAAAAGAGAAAGTAAAGGGAGAAAATATTGTATTAGAAAATGGTGAGGACAACGGCAAACTCTATTTTAAAAGCAGGCTCCTGAAGAGAGCTTTTAAAAATGTAAACAATATATATATATATATATATATATATATATTTGGTAAAGCACACCATCAAATACTCAAACCTTAGATGCAGCAACGGGGAGCACTACTGACTTTTTATAATTGGATTATATAAGATAGTCACATTTGCATGTTGGAGACTGCAAATGGAACTGAATTGTTGCATATTTATTACTGATTTACTGTCAACGGGGACCCCCTCCCACTTTGTGCAATTAACCCCACCGTTGCCAGCTGGACCATTTAACAGGGACTGTGTAGCTGAACAAAACTAAAAGACAGGGATCTCACATCCCGTGCAGAAAAATGCCCACAGAAATATCTGCACAGGTAAACTTTCACATTTTGTTATTGTTACTAGTCTTTCTAGGGATCCTTTCAGACATTGACTAGTACACACAAGAACTAAGCCCACTGAGTCTTAATAATTGTTTTCATCAGACCTACTAGATCTGTGACTTACATCTTAAAGGCCCAGCTTTGTGAATTTTGCACACCGTTACTAGCCAACTGTCTTAAATGCAGAAATTAATCAAGCTTTCTCTGCATTTATTTTAATTTTAGTATTTTATATACCATTTTCCCTTATTAAAGATAAACCCAAAGAAACTTACAGTATAAAAATTGAAATAAAGTATAATCAAAACAAAAATACTTGGTGAATACAAATTGCATTAAAAAAAAATGAAACAATAATTTTAAAAATCCCTTCCAAACGGGGAAATGTGCAGTAGCATCATACAATAACGAACAGTAGCATTACAGTTTTAAAAAATAAGCCAAATCTGAAAAGTAACACAACCAGATTAGACAAAGGCATTCTTAAAAAGAACATTAAAAAAGCCATGCTGGATCAGACCACCTAATCCAGCATTCTGTTCACACATTGGCCAACTAGTTGTCAACCAGGAACCCACAAGCAGGACATGGGTGTAATGGCACCCTCCTGCTATGAACTCAGTGTCAGAGACTGATGAACCTCTCTGAGTAGATCATTCCACAAGGGTGACAGAACTACCAAAAAGTCCTGCTACCAGCAAATGCCCACTAAGGCCAGATCCATACCAACCAGGATATAGCACTATGAAAGCAGTATGAAAGAGGTATATAAGAGGCAGGAGCCACACTACTGCTTTATAGAGGTATTGAAGTGCACTGACAACTGTTGGGGCCCATTGACACATACCATATACCACTTTCATATCACTTTCATAGTGGGATATCCTGCTTGCTGTGGCTCCATTTTACATAATGTTTTCATATTGCCTTCATAGTGCTATATCCTGCTTGGTGTGGATCTGGCCTAAGGCTCATTTACCAGCAACACCCAGAGCAAAGGCTCAGATGTCGAATGGAGCATATGCAAGCACATATGCAGAAGGTGATTCTTAAGCCCTTTCCACATCGGGGATTTTCCCCGTGACCATCCCTGAGTAGTCCCTGCGCGTGCAAATGATGCACAGGGACTCCCAGGGGTGGGGGGGGATGGGTTTTCCCTGGGATAAGAGATCCCTGGGAAAACCCAATTCTTTCTGTGATCCCGGGAATGTCCCAAGACCACAGGAGTTGTGGGTGTCCATCCCGGCTGGTGCCCACTTACTTGAGAATAAGCGGGCACCAGAAACGAGCACAGAGCTGCGCTGCAGAGCTCAGTGCCTATCGGGAGGGGGGGGAGCATGGCAGGGTGGGGTGGCCCCCCCGATATCTGGCGGTATTTTTTTTTTTACTTACTTACATTTGGTGGTGGAGTGCAAGTACGCTCTTTGGGCCCATTTTTAAAAATCCGGGACATTGCACTTCCTGATTAGAAAGAAGGGGACAATCCCGGGAGCAGGTACATCTGGGATCATCCCCCCTCCCTCCCTCTACACCTGTAGATGTAGAAAAGGCCTTAAAATACCCAGGGGGAGTAGTCACCTGTCCAAATTCAGCATATTAGACTTCTATTCAATGTTCAGCAACCCTAACCCTAACAGCTTGCAACTCAGAAAGTCAGGAGAGGAGCCAAGAAACCTCATACACGTTACTCTGCTAAAATTCAAAGGTTAAACAAAAGGCCATAAAAAGATAACAAGTAAAATATCACAGTATTAAAGTTTATACCCAGAGATAGATCACTTCTGTATTCTCACGGGACATCCTGTTCTTCAGTCCGTACCCAGGGGCTACAGTAGGCTGACCAGATTTTGAGACCCAAAATCCCGGTCCCCCCCCACATAAAACAACCCCCCCCCGCGTGCCCGCGCACCCGCCCCCCCTGCGCGGCCCGCCCGCCCCCCCTGCCCGTGCTGTGGCGCCCGCACGCCTGCCCCCCCGCCCGCCTGCGCGCCCGCCCCCCCGCACGGCCTGCCCACTCCCTCCGCCCGTGCTGCGCTGCGCCGCCCGCCCGCCCCGCTCGCCCCACGCTGCTCGCGCCGCCCGCCCGCCTCGCGCTCCTTACCTGTGCAGGCCGCGTCCACTTCCCTCCAGTGTTCGGAATCTACCGAGAAACAGGCTTCACGGCCTGTCTCTCAGTATCGCGCTGGGTGATGACGTCACCCGGTTGGGCCGGTTTGCCCCTGGATTCCCGGTTAGGACCGGGAAATCCCGAGCCATCTGGACAGCCTAGGCTACAGTGCCTTTTGCCATACAAAATTATCCCCTCACAAATATGCTTTATAACAAAGCTGGTGCTGTCTAGCAATAAGAGTTTTACAGTTATGCAGCCTATGCAGCCTATGCACTCAGGAAGACTCACAGCAAAATCCAAAGAGCAATGTAGCATTAAAGCAGGGACTATCACTGACTTAGAACTTCTGAACACTTCCCCCCTGATGTTCCTCTTTCCTAGCAAATTTGCCAAAGGAGGATTTTATACTTGGTGAAACCTGTTGATCTCAGTGTAGGGACAGAGGGCATGATCAGATAGGACTGGGCTACAAATAATATATGTGGAAGAGGGTCTAGCTACTTCTCTCTGTTGTTGGTAACAAGACTTCACTGCCAAAAGTGCAATTGATGTTATTTAATGTCACAGTTCTAAAGAATAAAAAATTGTGCCAAATATCAATTTTGAACAAGTTTCCTATTTGCTGACCACTAAAGAGACTTCTACCTGTACATTTCTCCATATATCTCTATAATGAAAGGACTATACTTCTTAATTACAAAAGAAAAAGACCAGCTAAATGGGTTATTGAGTGGTTTACAAACTATAATAAATAACTAAACTATAAAACTGCAAATTCAGGAAAGGCGCTTAAAATATCCAAAACCCTTGTGGATTCCCTTTAGCATACCCAGAATATGGGATTAGATATTTCTGGCTCTGGGCAATGTGGTTGATTATATATAAAGGAGAATCAGAAGACTAGAGAAACAGAGGGCCTGTACAGACGATCATAGGTGTGGGTGTGTAACGGAACCACAGAGGCCCTGTCTTCACAGCGCCAAGTTGGTGCCGCCTCTCCTCAAAGCCCCACAGTTTTACTCACCTAGGGTAGTGTTGGGTAATCCCGATGCCAAGGAGGGAGTGTGGGGTTTCCGGCAGTCATCCAGGTACCGGAGCCACCGCCCCCACTCTCTTCCTGCTGGAAGACGACCAACCAGAACCGCCTCCTGGATTGACCGCAGGAACGAGGTCAGACAGCAGAAAAGCCATACTGATGTCACTCCCAATGAAACAATCAGAGCATGTCTCCAACTTTTTCAAAGCACAGTTTTGTGGGAAAGCCCTGTGGTGGCTGTGAAGCTGCAGCTGTGTCATATAACTGATGTAGCACAGATTTGCAGCCACCATTGGGCTTTCCCTGTGTATAGACAGTCCTGGAGTGGGGAGGGGTAACGGAACCACAATGCCTCCCCCACATGACCATGGAAACACACATGGCTGTGTGGTTTCCTTACCCATCCCTGTTCCATGGTTCCCTCAGCATCCTCCTGCCACTGCAGCCACGTATTCCAGTGGCCAATGCAGTGGGAATCAGGTTGCACCAGCCACTGTAGACATCACTATGCAATGGCAACAACAGAGTTTAGCTATACACACTAGAGTGGTACCAGAAGTTCCAGTTTTTCTAAGTAACTGTCTCAATGGCTGCCATGATTCTGCACCAGAACAGTCACACATTACAGCCCATCACACATCACAATAAGCCACCCCAGGGGCCCTTGTCTCCATGATAATGTGTAGCTGAAAATAAAATAAAAGTGATGTCATTATGTTAGTATTCCCCACACACACACACACACACACACCCAAGCAGCAGCCAATGAAACAGAGCAGGGGATAGGAAATGGCTAACATATTGGCATCGTGTCACACAGTTTTCTGGTGACACTGCTGGATAGGTATGAATGGGCATCACCACACGCCTTCACATAATTTGTGGTTTGGGCCTGCTATTTTGATGAAGCAAAGACAGGCTCCTGGTATTTATACCTGGCTTGTTCAGTTTGGAACTTCTGCCCAGTTCCCTGCTAGCCCTGAAGGGGTAGAGTACTGAACCAAAACACCAGCCCTAACTTCAAAGGGGCTGTGAGATCAGACCCCCTTTTCCTAATGTTTCAGGGAGAGATTGGTAATATAAAAATAGTCAAAGTTCACCCACTGTGCTGGGGGTGGATGGAGACCTTCCATTTGTTGCCAAAACAAGGAGTGGTTGGGTACATTCCTTAGCTTCCCAATTGGATGGAACTTCCTGCCTTTCTGTACTGTGCTGGTAGTCTCAGGGAAGACAAGGAAACAGCCCCAGGACAAGGTGAGCGTGATGAATTTGAGAGAGGAAAAGATACAATTTGGCTCCCTAGCCATGCTAGCTAGTTAAGCACAGCTGGACAGGATAAGGGCGGAGGTGGCAAGGCGGAGGCATGTGAACAAAGAGGAGGGGTAGCTTTAGTTTTCTAAACAGTGGGAAATGCTAAGAAGGGAAGATTGAAGGGTGAGGACTTACAAGACAGAGAGACATAGCATTGAAAGCCCCGGAAATGAATCGTTGGCCTGTTTCGGATGACATGATAATCAACTGAGCCGGGGGGGGGGGGGGGAGACAATGGTCCATTGTGTTGCTGATCGGCAGCATTCGGACGACATTTTAGGCAATGGAGGGGGGAGAGGCAACAGATAGTAAGTTATTGGCAGCATTCGGACGACACAATAATCAACACTAGGCTGACCATATGAAAAAAAGGACAGTTAAAGTTGCAGGGGCCCTGCCTTCTTTTGTATATGGTCACTCTAGAATAGTGTCTGCAACTTTAACTGTTGTGATGAAGAGGGAATTTCACCAGGAACTAATTGCATACAAATGACACTGGCTGAAATTCCCTTTTCTCTACAACTGTTAAAGTTACATGAGCCCTGTCCTCCTTTTCATATGGTCAGCCTAGTCAACACAACTGACTATTGTTTCCCCCCCACCACTCCGTTGATTATTGTGTCATCTGAAACAGGCCATTGTGTGTAGCAGGGAAGGATGGTCAGTGGTTGGAGTGGTTCCAAGCCCCGTCCACTGATGTCCACTGATGTAAGAGGGGGCCAAGAATGCTCTGAGGAGTTGGGATCTTGTGGAGAGCCCCACAAGTTTGGGTGAATTTTTGTCTCTTCCCCAATTTGGCAATAGCTCTAAGGCCTGACACTTATAACATATGAAAGAACTGCTGGATTTGGCCTGTATGGGGTGTGCTTCCTGGAAGGAGGAAGTAAGAGCTTCTTTAAAAGAGTGTTTTATAGCATACTCATGACTGGCCACTCATGGATGTTCGCAGGTCATTTTGACAACGCCATCAGCCTCCTGCCCACTCCATTCCCCAGTTTTAGCTGTAAAAAATAAACCCCAGAAAACCCCACTCTTCTGACATATATAAGCATTTGTCAGGTTTCCCTCCCACGTACAGGGGAAGTTGTGCTATAAAACACCAACTAGAGGGCGCTGACCCATTGAATTGTATGGGCCACGTGGTCACTGCTCTCTTCCTCATGTAATTACAGCTCATTGCAAATACGGAAGAGAAGCAGGAAGCAGAGCCACGATAAGGGAAGGTGATTTTTCCCCATCTGAAGGAGCTCTAAGTAATTGAGGGCAACACCCACTACTTCAGGCCTCAAGAGAGAGAAGCCACAGTCCAAGAGAGTTAAATAAAATAAAACTTGGAGATTATTTATAAAGCAGAGTCTATTTGGTTCTGTGGGGTGCAATCCACCAACTCTGAAAGATGATGCCAGCCGTGGCAGAATCCTAGACAAGAGAAGAGTAACAAACTGTGAGGAGTGTGTGTGTGAAAATAGAGGGCCTGGAGCACATTAAATCTGCAAGCTAAGAACTTAGCTCAGGCATGGAAAACCTAGAAAGAGGCATTTAATCTCTATGTGGACATTGCAAAGTCAGATAAAGAAGAGTCTGTGCCCTCTTTTGTATCTTGTCACTCTAGTATAGTTCCTGCAGCTTTAACTGTTGTGATGAAGAGGGAATTTCACCAGGTGCTGCATGCATATAAATGACACCTGCTGAAATTCCCTTTTCTATACAACTGTTAAAGATACAGGAGCCTTGTCCTTCTTTTCATATGGTCACACTATTTCAATATTTGATTGGCTAAAGGGGGAGAAAAGTAAGTGAGATTAAGTAGTAAACACACTGCATAAGAAACCATCAGTACAACATAAACAGTTTTATTTATTTATTTTGTATTGTTTATTGCATTTATACTCCTCCTCTCCATTTTATCCTCACAACAACAACCCTGTGAGGTAGGTTGGGCTGAGAATCTGTGACTGACCCAATGTCACCCAGTGGGCTTCATGGCCAACTAGGGACTAGAATCCGGATCTCCCAAGTCCCAGTTCGACACTGTAGCCACTACACTATACGGGCTCTACTCAAAGGCCTCTCTACAGAGCTCTCTCAGGCTATGCCTCTCTCTCCTCATCCAGACCAAATCCAGCAGTTCTTTCACATTGTTACAATACTGTCTTGTATAGCTTACCCACCTTTGCACCATTAAGCCTAGTCGGGCTTAACATATTTAAGAGATTGCCTTTGTATGTACAGTCTGTCATAGACACTCAATCAACTAAGTGTCAATCAATGGCTGCTAGTTATGATGGATATATATTATCCCCAGTATCACAGGAAGTCTCTTTACACCAGTTGATGGGAGACAAGAGTGAGAGGATGCTTATACTCATGACCTGCTTGTGGACTTTCCATAGGCTTCTGCTTGGCAACTGTGGATATAGAATGCTGGACTAGGTAGGCTTTTGTTCTGATTGCGCTTCTTATGTTCTCATGTTCTTAAGAGTGTCCTCTTAAGAGAATACTTAACAATACCCATTTGAAGACTCCCACTTTTCTGCTGCTCACTTTTCATTCCCCCCCCCCATATGTGTCGCAGTATTCACAGCAAATCTCATATTTCTCTGGTGATCACATTAGGCCAGATTTCATAGAATCATAGAATAGTACAGTTTGAAGGGCCCTACAAGGCTATCGAGTCCAACCCCCTGCTCAATGTACTTTTCATAATAAATAACCAATATGCTTTCTGGACTTTCTATTAAATTTGCTTTATGCTGTAGTACCTCATGAAAAACAGTGGTGAAAGACCTAAAATTCGAAGTGCCGCATTACTGGCCCACCCATGTGCATAAGTCAGTTTGAGGCCAATTGAATGCTAGATAGAATTTCGAATCAGTAGCAATGAATGTGTAACTGCTGTCTGCGAGTAAAAACTGAGAATTGTCTTCATGCAAACAGACAAGGGAAAAGAGAAAGCATTATTATTATTATTATTATTATTATTATTATTATTATTTCATAAAGGCACTGGAGCCTGCATATACAAGGAGCCTTGTTCTTCCATCGTTCCTGTAGTATTTTTACCGCTTGAGTTAATGTACGCAGAGAAGAAAGACAAACAGACTTATATACGTAAAACTTATATTCATAAAATACCGTATATTAAGTCTTCAGTTCATAAGATAGTTAAAACTAATAATATTTTTGTACGAGTCCCTGCACTAAAGAGACACTGGCTTTAGTACACCATTGTTCCTCATGGTGGCTGACTCCACATGTGAAGTGTCTTCCCATACGATTGAGGGAATTTTCCCCACATTATTACATCACCACCACCCCCTTTTGGGAAATATTCTGAGCCACATGGCAGCTATCATAGGGAGCAATTTTAAATGGCTTCCACATAGCAAAATGTGTGTGCCTGACAGTCCTCCGACTCTAGACATCCTCTTGAGTCTACATACAATGAGGCATACATAGTAATCTATTCCTGGTGGCTGCTCCACAGCTGTGAAATTAACTCCCTTTTTTACTCCCCATACTCTAAGCTAGATCCTCTGCAGTAAACATTTGGGCCACGATCCATATCAAAGGTCTTGTGTGAGCCCAGGAGGAGCTTTAAATTTTACTTTTTCTTGGTACAGCAGACCTCCTCCCTGCTATAATATAAACTTTCCAACTCTCCTGATTTTTTTTAAGTGGTTTGTTGTGCAACAGTGTTTAGGCTGACCATATGAAAAGGAGGACAGGGCTCATGTAACTTTAACAGCTGTAGAGAAAGGGGAATTTCAGCCGGCGTCATTTGTATGCAATTCGTACCTGGTGAAATTCCCTCTTCATTACAACGGTTAAAGCTGCAGGGGCTCTGCCCTCTTTTGTATCTGGTCACTCTAGTATAGTGCCTGCAACTTTAATTGTTGTGATGAAGAGAGGATTTCACCAGGTACTAATTGTATACAAATGACGCCGGCTGAAATTCCTTTTTCTCTGCAACTGTTAAAGTTACATGAGCCCTGTCCTCCTTTTCATATGGTCAGCCTATGCAACAGGATGGGGCAAATGCATTTCCAAAGCACCAGTAGAGTAACTGTACAGTACTCTGAATTTTGTGGGCTGTATTTTGCAGCCAGAATTAAGGTAGTATTAACTGGTTTAGATACAATATAGACATGATCCAAAGAAACCATTTATGTGTGTGCAAATGACTGCAGGGCTTTCTCCACTCCCTCCTAGGCTGCCTCTACACGAGACGTTTAAAGCTCTTTGAAGTCTCATTAAATTTTTACCTCTACAAGAGCGGAGCGTAAATCGGGAGTTGAGGCGCGTTATCTATTCGATTATGCGCAATATCGAATGCGCGTTAAATAGCGAGTTTTATTTTCCTCCGGCCGTTAAAGCGCATTTTGCCTATGTGAACAAGCGATTCTCCGCATTAACTACTTCTAAAGCGCATTTCAAACAACCAGTAAGGCTACCAGTTGTGCGCTCAATTACAAGCATTTACGATAAAGTGCTTCTGCGATTGTGCGCATAATCGGCTAACCAGGCGTCAAACGGAACCCATCTAGAGGGGGTCCTAGTTGAAAACATGATTGAAACTCTCTCAAAGTACCAACCTATGATGCAGCACAAGACATTTATAGAAAAGACAGACCTAACCCTTTTCTAATGTCTGCATCATTTCTAGATTACACTGTATATTGAAATTTTATTTTTGTGGTTTATATTATGTTAAATAATTGATAACCTAGTTTAAGATTTCAGGATATAGCAGAATAAGAATTTTAAATCAATATTTTCCAGCATTTTTTCCAGCTTTTAATTTCTCACACTGCCAAAGTTTAGATTTTCTGAACAATCTCCCATCATTTTAATGGGAATTTCCCAAGAGGAAAAACTGTACCACATTAAATTCATTCTTCACAATTTGTGCATTAAAAAAAATATTAAGAAATGAAACAGTACTTTGGTAACTTGTTCAATATATAGAATTCTTCATTCATAATTCCTTATATCTCTGGTAATTCATAATTCTTTCCTTATTTCTTTAAAAGGAGGGGGAACTGAGTACTGTTGTTTAATCTGATAATTACGCAAACACTAAATCTTACACTGAAGGAGAAAATGTTAACATACATTGAAAAACCCAAATGCTTAGAACTATAATCTGTGTGATAAAATGCATTACTCTGTTTAAAAGGATTGTTTTACAGAAGCAATTAACAATCAGCAATCATATAGTTCAGACCGGTGTTTTGATGCCATCTGTTGGAATAAGTCTTCTTACTCCCTAGAATGAAGCTATAATTTTCAGTTTATGATTTCATTACATACAGTAGAACAGATACTAAAAAAAGAAGAAAGAAGATTTCACTATACATTTCTTTTTATTTTTTTTATGGCTTCTTCAACGATTCAGTTTGTCACTGTTTATTTTTAGATTTAAAGAAACAGTGTTGGAAGATTTAAGATGCAGACCGCAATAGCTATGAATCATGGTAGCTGTCAGAGGAGTCTGAGGGGAGAGGGTGATGCTAAACAATCCAGCTAAAATGGATGGAAGCAGTGCAGTGCTGATTGGATTACATTCTTAGAATCTGATTCACAGAAATTTATTTTTATGTTTCTTTGACATAAGGTACAAACCTCAATTAGCCAAATAACTTGTGGCATGTAAAAAAAATTGAATGAGCAAGCCACAAAACTGGGATTGATCCTTATAATAGGGTAACATGAATATGAAGAAATATGGGAATTACTGGATTAGTCAACATCTTAGCCCTGTGGTAAACTGCTTCCACATGTTGGTTCTCACACACTACTTTAATATGCCACTTAAGGCAGGTTTAAAGTTTACCTAATCACCACGGCAGCTCTCTTCCCCGCCCCACCCCCTTCATAACATCTATCCCAGCTTCCATGTGAAACCTCCTGATCACATGGAATGTTTCCTCACAGTGCTGGATGCTCTACAATTTTAGCCAACTGATTCTCATAACAGTCCAGTAGGCTTTTAGTCTCAGTTTGTCATCTGAATTCAGCAGTGGCATATATCATAGGAAAATTGTGAGGATTAATACTTTAGAAGGGACATAGCTTGTTATCTACAAAAAGTGCTGTATTTACTACTAGAAAAAGATAGACTAAGTATTTGTGATTCAGATGGTTGTTATATACAAAAACACTTTATAGAGACGTATCTATCATATGAGTCACGGTAGATGAACCTCCATGTTCAGAGGCAGTATGAATAACTTTGATTACAAGATGCATGGGACAAGCCCGGTGTGCAAGTTTCCAACAGTAAATGGCTGGCTACTGTTGGAGACAGATTGGTGGACTATATGGCCTACATCTGATCCAACAAGTCAGTTATTTTACATTCGGGCATCCACTTGTGATGGTGGCACAGCTTGATTTTAAGCATTTATTTGCTGCAGGAAAGGCTAATTTATTTAAAACAAGATTTTGGTTATATCTGTTGAAAGTTTTTTTTAATGGCAGCAGTTTTTCACACCTACACACCACACAACCTTCCTATGAGCAGAAGCCATTTTTGCAAAGCATACACAAACCAGTACAGTGCTATTTTTATAAATGGATTAAATGCTGGATTAACCTTTTTGTTTTTAATACACTAGAGGGTGCTAGATCCCTATATTGTACATGTACAATTAATGTACAAGTATTTTAGCAAAGTAAACATTTTGAGCTAAAAAACCCAGTAGACTTCATAGGAAACAGATTTTATAGTTATCAACATGACAATAAGTCAGTTAACAAATTTGATCTATGCAACATAGAAAAATCAATTACAATGATTTATATGTTGGTTTTGGATTACTCCTGAATATAACAAAGTTTCTGCTTTTTGTAGCAACAAAACAAACTTGGAATAGTGTAAGTGCCATTGTCTACAAGGCTGCTTATACAACTCTTCTCACCCTTTTCTACCTCACGCTTTCCCTCTCCTGGAGCAGCATCGGGTAATCCCGATGCCAAGCAGAAAGCACGGGGGTTTGGGACGACCATCCCGGTCCCGGAGCCGCCCCCGCTCTCTTACTGGTACAAGGCAACCAATCACTGGTCGCCCTCCACAAGGCTCCGCCCCCAGGTTGATCACAGACTGACAACGGAGCAACATTGCACGGCAGTAGCACCACGTTGACATCACTCCCTTTGAAAATGTCAGGGTAAATCCCTGATTTTTTCATATCACAACATCACGAGGAAGTTCCGCAGTGGATGTAGCTGCAGTTCCATCATCTAACCGACACAGATCTAGAGCGGCAGCAGGGCAGTCCCCGCATATAGGTAGCCCCTTGGTAGTTTCTTGTGTTCTTATTCTCTCAATACTTGGCCAAATAAAAATGTATATTACTTCCAGAAACCTTGCAGATTTGGTCTCACTTAAAGTAGACTTCTCTTGGCAAACAGTTTCATTAAGAGGGGATGAACCTTTAAAGAGAATATGCAATCCATATTTTAACTCAACGAACTTGTATACCAAATGCAAATAACAAGGGCATATGAAAATTGTCCCTGGTGGCTGCTCCACAGTTATCAAAAACTCATACCTGGAACTCTAATAGGGTGACTCATGGGACCAATGAGACTTAATGGGTTTATATGCTGGATCTACTGTTCCTTCCCACCCAAAACTGAGGTTTGTATGGCTTTTCCTGCCTGTGGGCAGCATTAATGGAGCAAATATATGTTGGTGGTCATATATTTATTATGAAAATAAGGAGTTTTCATAACCTACTCAGGTCCAATAGCTCCTGCGTTTTCAAGAACAAGAATCTTACTTGTATGAACCGTACAATCATATTTTTATTTGCTATGGAGTACTGCAATTATCTTATATTATAAGACAATATCATCTCACATGCCAATTGGAACTAAATATAGAACATGTAAATTGTGGAACTCTTTGCCCTAGGGGGCTCTGTTGCGCCCTCTAATGGTATTTTGCTATATGGCAAAAAACTCCCTCTTTAGCAGGCTTGTATTGTATCAGATAGATGAGGTTTTTTTGTTTTGTTTTTGTTTTAATCTGAGGCCTCTGTTTTATACACTGCGCTTGGCCCAAGTTTTATTATACTGGAATGTGGGGTTTTGTTTTTGAATTTTATTGTATTTTATGCTCGGTTGTAATTATAGTTAGCTGCTGCAAGCAGTCCATAAATGCTAGAAGGGTGAGATATACATTTTTGTGTAAATAAATAAAATAATACAGAGATAGACAAAGAGCTCCGTCAGACGGGGGGGGGGGGGAAATCACGCTTCCCTACTGTCACTTCTCCACCCCCGCTTTCATTGCTTGATATTTTCTCTTTCAAAAGAGGAAGTAAACAACCTGCACATGGCCCATTCAGTGCACTGTTTTGATCGCGCTGCTTCTCCTGCACACAGCAGGAGATAGCGGCAACTTCCGTTTTTAAAAATATATCGGACTTTTTGGGTGGTTTTTTTTTTGCAGCACAAGGAAGGCCAGAAGGGGCGGGAGGCACGCAGGAGGCAAACAATGTCATGAGAGGGACCCGCAAAAATCCGTGAGTGCCCAGCAATGAGCGTGCAATAAAACACTAATCTGATGGAGCTCATAGTGGCAGATCCACCATTATGGAAATCTCTTTTCACTAGAGACTTGTCAAACTCTGAGCTTGATCATTATTGAGAAGTTGAGAAAGAACGTCTCAATAACATTGCATGTTAAGAAAAGACACATGGCAGAGTTTAAATCATGTGGCAGTGCTCTCCCTAAACTGTTCTGTTTCATACTGCAACTGCAGGATTTCAACTGAATGTTCTCACACATCAATAATTTCTTATATGTGGGAAACAAGCATTTTAGAAGAAAGGTTCCAACCTAGCCCTCCCTGTGATATATGCTAGTTAATTATCTATATGCAATTATTTTTATTTTTACTTGGGGGGGGGGGGTGTTCAATATTCAGTCCCACACCTCAAACCTGAAGTGGTACAGTCCAGGAAGAACTGTAGTATGTCCTCTTGCATACTTACTTTGAAGATGTTGTTTGGGTTAGCATTTAGTTAAGGCTGAGCACTATAAATGCTTTTGTATTTTTGTACTTCATAAATATATTATTTACCCTGATTCCATTATCTCCAAACCCCACTGCTCACACCACTTTGTATGCGCAAACTTTAAAAAATTGCATTTTATATAAACAAGTGTTTGAGCTTCTTCTGCCAATGCATGTTATGTCAATAATGACAGCCAGAATGGGGGGTGGGGGGTTAAGGGAGTAAGAGGAAAACTGCAACAGCAGTAGGTGAGCTTTATGCATGATAATGGGAGAGCAGAAGTATAAGCATAGGTGGAAGCCATCTACTCAAATCAGGAAATTAGCCAATGCCATTAGTAATCCTTACAATTTTATTTATATAGCAAGTTGGCTGTCTGGAGACTGAAAATAATAGATACCTGCAGAAGTTCACAGTGTTTTGGTTACAGTGATCTTGTGAAACAGTGTACCTTCTTCTTGTAATATACTGCAAGGTGAGGAGGAGACTACAAGGGGGAGAGGAGACTATGGCCCTTTCCACACCATAGGTGTGGAGAGGGCGGGGAGTGGGCCATCCTGGAAGTAGCTAAAGGGCAAAATGGAGGATTTCTGTATGTGCAAATTTGCACAAATCTTCATTTGCGCAAATGTGAATTTGTGCAAATTCACAAACAAGAAAAGTCTGGTGGGTGGATGACAAAATGAAAGGCAGCCTGACAAACCATGAGACATAGAAGGAATGGATTTTACCCAATCCGTACCTCCTTAGTTGCCCAAAAACCTAACTACCAGTCAGTAATGGTACCCAAGGACACCACATTGGATACCCCAGAAACAGTTCCAATAATTCTTGGGTGGTTGTGGTTTTCTCTGTGATCTAGTTAGAACAGGTTAGGGTTTATTACTCTTTTGGTGTTTGGTATCTGTTGTTCAAGAATAAATAAGGTTCTATAAGTTGTCCTGACTCCTGTTGCTTCTTGGGCCTAGGGCAGGCAACTTGGAAGGTTAACTCACGTGTTAAGCTACCCCATGAATAAGCCACAGTGGGTTGTTTATTTGCCAAACAAACCATGGTACATCCGACAGACCAGGTTTGCCATAGCTTGTTCTCCTGCTCCTTCCCCCTCAGTCATCCAGCCAGCTCTGGTACATATCCCAGGCGTCTTTGCATGAGAGCCCATCTTGTCTCCTTGTTCCAGCTCCCTCACTCTCCAATCACTCCCCTTTTTCATTCCCAGCTTTTAAAATAATTATTTTTCAGTGCCTCAAAAATGTGCAAATGGGGTCCTAATTTTTTTATTTCTTTTTGCAAATGGTTCGCAAGTGCATGAGTGTCCACTTCCAGTTGTCTGATCTGTGTAGTCTTGCCTGGTCAATTTCATGGTATGTTTCAGTTACCAAAGGGAGCAGTGAAGAAGAGTAGGTAACATACAAGGCAATTGGCAAGATAAGGTTGCATACAGGCTATTTTGCACACAGTTGCGAAGGACCAGGGAAGAAATAAGGAAGAACCAAATAGCACAGTTCAGAAGCACTAAAAATGGGGAGGGAGAGTCAAACCAAAGGGGGGGGGCAATATCTTCCTCTTGGCGATGTGATCTTCTCACTTTTAAGTGGTGAACTGACAATTCGCAGTGTCCTTCACCTTTTCAAAACATTCCTGAGTCTCCAGCTACTCCAAGAAGAGGAGTTACTGCTGTGGTTACTGTACTTCAATGGATGTGTCCAAATCTCCCTGACAGTAAATGGAGAGGAAATTTGTGCGCCTGCAGGAATGGAGGAATTACTGTAGGTGAGCAAATTTCCCTCCATTTACTTCCCAGCACTTAAATTCCTGAAAATGTCCCTTCCCAATCCTGAAATTTGCACACAGCCCTTAAATTTTGCAAATATTCCCTAGTTTTAAAAATAAAACCATTAGAGGGTGGCTGAACAGAACAGGGCAAATGGGGCACCCATACCACAGTACTTACACCTGCCCCCCACCAATGGGGCCCCATGTAACTGCCTTCCCAAGGTTTTTAAAAAATGTCTGGGAGATTTGTGCCAATTCACTAAAGCGCAGTAACTACAACAGTAACAGGTTTATAAAAGAGCAGCGAAAAGCTGGGGGTAATGTCAGCTTACTTGGGTAAATATTTGCCCCTGCCTACAGAGTTTGAGAGTAGAGAATTTGGGCAATCTCCTTTCTCTCTTCATACCTCACATATAGTTTGGCCCTCAATCAGCAATGTAAATGTATACCATTTTCTAGGTGTGCTTATTTTGATGTAACTCTTTTAACAAAGAGAACAACACTGATGATGCTGGTTCCATTTGAATCATATAAGAGATATTACTACTATACTGCTATCATCATAGTCGTCATCATTATCATCATCATCATCATCATCATCTCAAGGCACCCTTTAGATGGATGTACAAAAAGTCGCCTCACATTTTCTCACATTATATTTTCATTTAAACACCGAACTGCTTACTTGGCTTGCAACATAAACAATAACCGGTAAATATGCACATCTCCATACATCTGAGCAAAAAACTCATATTTTTCAGGTTAGAGCAGAAGCAATGAATGAAATAACATTACAGTATTTCAGTGATGTCAGACAATGAATTGAGTTCATATACTATATTATAGAATCGTAGATAAAACCACTTTTTTTTTTGGAAAGGATTAATCACAAATGCACCTGAATACAATTCAGTTAATAACAGTGCAATCCTATGCACATCTACTCAAAAGTAATCCCTATCGAGTTCAATGGAAGTTACTCCCTACTACGTGTGCATAGGATTGCAGTCTAAATTAACTTGACTGGATGGGGAATGCTGGGAGTTTTAGGACTTTTGTCTGTCTATACATGCATAAGATTGTGCCCTAAATAACTATGCTAAAATTACACCCAGGGTTGTTGTTGTTTTTATTCCTGAAGGACATTTGACCTAGCAATCTGGCCTGCTTTTGCCATCATATTCCAGATTGTTGCTAGTGGGTACTAAGGAAACCAACAAGTTCATATTCACCATTCTTCAAGCTGGGACATGTGTAATATTTAGGCTGCAATTCTATATCTAGCTTCCTAGGAGTGAGCCCCAACTGAACTCACTGGGACTTACTTTTGATTAGACAATATATGGGATTGTGCTGTTCCAAGATTTTACTTATGCCTCTATCTAGGGCTGGGAACATGGTGTGTGGAAAAAGTGGCTTTTGCTTCCATTCTTAACTATCCACAATTTATCATTATGCCCAATTCATCATTATGTCCAAACTTAGAAAAACTGTGGTTAGCTTTAACTATGGTCAAGGAAAATAAGCCAACTTCAAACCATGATTCATGATCCTGACTTATTTCCCTAAACCATACTTAATATTAACCACAGTTTTAGGTTTGGACAATTAATTTTACTTGAAAACAAGCAAAAGCTTCTGACCACCTCCTTATGGCTTTATCAAAGAAGGGGGGGGGCTCATGTACGTAACACTTACCCATAGTTTAGTGTGATATATGAACCACATCATCATCTCCAAACCAATCAGCTACCTAGCCTAAAGTTTGCAAGGCCCTCTGATATCAGAGGAACTTACACTGTTATATCAGAGCAGCTCACCTAATGGCAGCTGGAAGGTCTGTAACAGCTGGCTTGTTGCAAGAGTCACATGGGCCCACTAAGATAGGAATCCCCAACATTTGTGGGCTTGTGAACACATTTGGAATTTTGAAAAAAGTGCCCTGGGCACCACCATAATTTGCCAGCAGTAGGGGTTGGAGTAGCCACTCACAGTAATGTCAGGAGCACCTGTCGTCTCTGTGTTTGTACGTGTGCTGTCTCACTCTGGGTTCTTTTTCACTCTTGCTTTCTGGCTTCTCTTTTTTCTCTCTCTCTCTCTCTCCCTCTCTGGCTCCGTTTCTCTCTCTCTCTCTCTCTTTCCCCACCTCATGCTAGTGAATGGAGCAATTTCTCTCACACACTGGCTCCTCTTTTCTTCTTTCCCTCTTGTTCTTTCATTCTCTCTCTCTCTCTCTCTCCCTCTTCTCTTTTCTCTCTCCCTCTCCCCCCCCCCCCACCCATGAAAGTAATTGGAGCAATTTCTCCATTCATTTGCCTGGGGTGAGGAGAAGCTGCCCTGCTGAAAATCAGCTGAAGGGGGGGAGAAGCCAACCCTCCATCAAAAAAACACGGGGGGGGGGGCTTTTAGCAGGGAGGGCATTTTCCTCCCCATTAAATTAAATGGAGGAGGGAGAGGCCTGCCACTCTGGCAAGGACCCAGTTGCCCCAAGGGGCCTTGCAGGTGGTGGACCTCTCCCCGTGCCAAGGACCTTTGAGGCAACCAGATCCCTTCTCCAGCCAGTTTGCAGCAGGGGGCTTTCCCCCTCTCTATGCAAGTGAATACAGCAATTATGCCATTCATTAGAATAAGGAGAGGGGAAAGGCATGCCTGCTAAAAAACGGTTAAAGGAGAGAAGTCCTTTCCCCTGGATCCTGTTGCCCCAAGGATCCTTGGGAGGCGATAGGCTTCCACCACCACCCTCAAGCCCATTTTTGACAGGGAACCTTCCCAATCCCACCCCTAAAGAAGTAAATGGAGAAATTGCTCCATTCATTTGCAGAGAGAGAAAATAGCTTGATGATAGATGCCTCCAGCTAGCCTGCAGGCAAAGTGATGCTCATGGGCACTGCATTGGCACCCCAGCACTAAGGCTTCAGAACAGATTGAAAGGGGGGAAAAGGGACCAGCAGAAGAGACAGAGGCCAAGGGATTCATAAAAGCAGGAAAGAGGTTTAATAGCATTCACAGCCCTTTGCTACTTGCAACTGAAATTTGAAAACATCTCTGAATGTGTACAAAAAGAAGTCACACAATATCCTACTAATCTTTGTCAATGTTCTTCAACAAAATACAATTTTCAAAGGAACATCCATGACAGGAAGGAGGAACATACATCTGGGACTGAGGCTCTCTCACTTATCTCATTCCTAATTTTTAATCAGTTCAAGCCTCCTGCTCCTCTTAGAAGGCTACTGTTATATTTTGCTTGGGATGTCTGCAGAAAGATTTATTTGTTAAAAAATAATCACATGTGACAGCCGTTCAGCATAATAGGAATAAAATAGTTTAGTGCCCTCCCACAAATGGGCCCCACTCTACAGAAGAACAGCATTGCTTTTGGCTTAACCTTGTGCGGTGAGTTCATTGCCTAAATGATTGGCTGAGTAAATTATGCTTATATCATAGCAATTCCATTTTCACTAATGAGGCTGAATTAACCTTTGCTGCCCACTTCACTGAATTCCAAAGATTCCATTTTAAAACACAGAGATAAAGCTACAGGGCTATTTGGAATACTTTACTGTATGCCCTCTATGAAAAACTACAATGTATTTATGAGATGCTAAGTGGAAAATACTGATCTTTAAGAGGTGAGCTAATTCAGAACAAACATGTAGGTTCAAACCAAAGATATTTCTAGCCCATTACTCTGTATCACACTCTGGCTTGTTCCAGGTAAACTCACAATCAGTAATTGAGTTGATAACCATCCCTTTGTTGTTTGTCCTCAGCACCTGTTAACCTAAGATATTCTGGCTCTGAACATGGAAGGTCCATTCTTCTTTACAACCATGGATGATACTTTTATAGACTTTTCTCCCTGAATTTGTTAAATCTTGTTAATGAAAGTCCTCCATATACATATGTACAAATATGCATATGTTATAAGAGCTCACCCAACTTTGGCAATAGTGGGTTGTGGTAGAAATGAGCCAATGATATGCAGAGAGAGAGAGAGAGAGAGAGAGAGAGAGAGAGAGAGAGAGAGTTTTTCAAAAACAAAAGGGGAATTTTATTGTGCAAACAAGAATTTGTAATGAACAATAATTACTGTGGGTAAGTTAGCTATTAAACAGAGTTTCTATACACTCCAGGGTGGGTTCAACCAAATCATAGACTACATATAAAAATACGCAGAGCAAACATACACAAAATGGCAAAGTGGATGTTTTAAACAGTTGGGGAAGATTCTCTGATACATAGATTAATCTAGGTAGTCATAGCCAAACTTCAGGAGTGCTTGCCCCACCGCACTTCAGTTCACCTCCGTGGGTCCGCCCTGGATTCTGGGATTATTCCCTTTCTGCCCACTGCATTAATGGCAGCCATCATTAGTGTGGCGAGGGGAAATGTGTTAGTGTGGCGAGGGGAAATGTGCTTCTCCCCCTGATCCAATGGGAGCCTTAAAGGCAAGGGTAAAGGGAGAGCCTTTAAGGCCCCCATTGGAGTGGGTGGGAAGCACACTTTCTGGAGCCTCTGGAAAGTGCGCATTCCCCCCCCCCCTGTGATCCTGGAAGCCAGGCAGACCCACGGCTGAGCACTTGCAGGGGGCTCGCAAGCACTTGGGCCCAGGTCCACACTCACACTCAGAAACATCCAAGTGGGTCCGCAAGGGGTGGCTGCAGGGGATACACTGCCCTCACAGACCCAGTCGGACGCTTACGCCATCCCTAATCTAGGGTAGTGGTGCAAGCATAAAACATCTGAATTTTGGACTGATTTGGGCTTATAGTACTGGTGACATGATGTGATGCAATGCCTTCAGGTAGGCGTTTCCTGTAATTGTTGGTCAGCCTCTCACATCAGTTTTGAGGAATTTGGGCCCATTTCTCTTTACAGAACTGCTTCAACTCAGTGGCATTTGAGGGCCTCTTGAATGATCAGCTCACTTCAGGTGCTGCCGCAACATTTTGATGGGATTTAGGTCCAGGCTTTGAATAGGCCATTCTAAAACACGGAATCTCTTCTTCCGCAGTCATTCTTTTGTAGATCTGCTTGTGTGTTTAGGATTGTTTTCATCTTTCATGACCCACTTTCAGTTCACCTTCAGCTCAAGGATGGATGGCCTGACATTTTCTTCTAGAATCTTCTGATACACTGCAGGATTCATGGGTGTGTCAATGAAGGTCCTAAGGCAGCAAAGCAGACATAACCGTCACATTCCCATGCTTGACTGTTAGCATGAGGCTCATCTGTTCAAACGCAGTGTTTGTTTTTCACCAAACATAATGTTTCTCATTGAGGCCAAAAAGTACTACCTTTGCCTCATCTGTCCAGAGAATATTGCTCCATGAATCTTGGGTAGGCTGACCAGATAAAATCCAGGTCAGGGCTCATGTAACTTTAACTGTTGTAGAGAAAAGGGAATTTCAGCCAGTGTCATTTGTATGCAATTAGTTCCTGGGGAAATTCCCTCTTCATCACAACAGTTAAAGGTGCAGGCACTATACTAGAGTGACCATATGCAAAAGAAGGCAGGGCCCCTGCACCTTTAACTGTTGTGATGAAGAGGGAAGTTCATCAGGAACTAACTGCATACAAATGACACTGGCTGAAATTCCCTTTTCTCTACAACTGTTAAAGTTACATGAGCCCTGACCTAGATTTTATCTGGTCACCCTAGTCTTGGGGATCTCCTATGTGATCTTTAGCGAACTTCAGAAGGGCAGCGATGTGTTGTTGTTGTTGTTCGTTTTTGTTTGTTTTGGAGAGCAGTGGTTTCCTCCTGGCTATCCTCCCATGAACACCATTCTTGTTTAGTCTTTTTTCTGATCATTGAGTCATGAAGACTCACATTAGCCAAGGCGAGAGTGACCTTCAGATCCTTGGATGCTACTCTGGGGTTCTTTATGACTTCCTGGATGATGCACTGATTTGTTCTTGGAGAGATTGTGGTAGGACAACCACTCTTGGGTAGAGTGAGCGTGGTCTTGTACCTCCTCCATTTGTATATTATGTGTCTGACAGTGGATTGATGGACCCCCAAATCCTTAGAAATGGTTTTCTAACCTTTCTAAACTGATGAGCAGCAATAACTGCTTTTCTGAGGTCCTCAGAGATGTCTTTTGATCATGGTATGACAACCAGGGATTCACTTAATTTTGCACATTGTTTGTGTAATGTATATATCGTTTTATTTTACAAGACACATAATTGGTTAAAATAAAGCCTATTGGATAGGGTTTTTGATTCACAAAAGCCATCCTGGAAAAACTATAGAATTTCCATAATTATCATTAGGGTTCACAAACTTTTTCTCACCACTGTACCTTTCCTAAAGATCTTGTTAGATCATTCCTGAAGAAAATTGGGGCACAATGCAACTCTTTGGCTCTCAACAAAAGTGCAGCCTTGAAATGGGAACCCACAGGCCAGGATGTATTTCGAAGTACAGAATGTATTTTGTAACACAGTCTAGTTTAGCTGATGGGCAGCTGAACGCAAAGGTGTATCTGGGCCTGTTCAAGTGATTTCAGCAAAAGGCAAGGGGGCTGGAGCTCTACACATTAATATTGGTCATTCTGAATGTTCTGTAGCCAAGTGAGTTCAGCAGGTTTGGAACCAGGTGGGTAATGCAGCCAAATGGAACCTTACTTCTCAGAGGCAAATTGGATTTGGAGCTTGGAGGTGGTGGTATTATAAGGTAAAAACAAAGAACAAAGCAAAAATGGGAGGTGAGAGCTGGAATCTCCTCATGACATGCAAGGCCTGTTTGCACATAATGATAACCCAGAGTATGGGTTGAGTATGAGTTGTCATTGAACTATGGCTTGGTTTTTTTAAATTATTATTTATTTATTTATTATTTTATTCATTTACAACATTTGTTTACTGCTCTACATATAGACAGATTCTGGTGAACAACAAGAGATCAAATGAACAAATCATAAAAAGAACGAAGCATGATATTAAAATTATTTTTTAAAAAAACAGAGTGCTGAGGCTGGTCAACCAAGGAAGGCTTTCTGGAAAAAGCTGTTTTCAGGAGGCACTGAAAACAACACAATGTTTGTGCCTGCCTGGCCTCCAGAGGCAGGGAGTTCCATAGGAAAAGAGTCACTACACTGAAGACTTTTGTCCTGGTGGACTTTAATCAGGCCATAGGTCCATGTGAAACCACCAGAACATGCCCTCTGATGATCTCAGTGACTGGGCAGGTTGGTAAGGGAGAAGAAGCTCTCTCTCATATATCCAGGTCACTAGTACCAAAACCTTAAACCTGGGCCAGTAGTGAATACTGAATGTTGAATTGTGGGTTGCCATTATGTGTGGCCCCTGTACTATGGTTTTACTCTAGATTGTTAACCATGAAAAACTCAGAGTTCACAACCCAACAAAAACCATGGGTTCTCTTTTGAGTTTTCCATGCTCAACTACCCACAATCAAACCACAGAGTTCATATCTAATGACAACCCATGATTCAACAACTCACAATTCGACAACCCATAGCTCCTGTTCAGAAGACACCTTAAACCACTGTGGTTAAGGCTTTTTGGATAAGCAAAAAGCCTTAACTACCATGGTTTAAGGTGTCTTCTGAACAGGGCCATACTCAACCCATACTCTGGGTTGTTGTTGTTACGTGCTAACCAGGACAAAGATAAAGGTGCAAACATGTTTCCAAAGTAGCATCAATGGCTGTCTGGAGCTTTTACGAAAGGATCAAGATGGCCCATTATGATAGAATCCCATATTGTGAAGAGAGCAATCTGAGCAGTAATAGCTCAAGACAGCAGCTTGTGTCAAGCTACTCAAAGGTGTAAGACCTCCCAAAAGGTGACAATTTTTTCCTGGTGATATTCCCTCTTCATCACAACTGTTAAAGTTGCAGGGGCCCTGCCTTCTTTTGTATCTGGTCACTCCAGTATAGTGCCTGCAACTTTAACTGTTGTGATGAAGAGGGAATTTCACCAGGTGCTGCATGCATACAAATGACGCTTGCTGAAATTCCCTTTTCTCTACAACTGTTAAAGTTACATGAGCCCTGACCTGGATTTTATCTGGTCAGCCTAGTGATCAGCACAAATTGCTTTCGAAAGGATGGAGGAAGAAGGAACACTATGCCCTCCACTAAAGCATAAGCATGGGAATAGGAGCCGGACAGGACAAGAAAGCAGTACTGAACACATGATAAGGCCGTAAAGGCTTTTTTCCATTAAAAAAAAATCTGTTTGAAATTTGACTTTGTGGAATACTTTAAAAAAACCTTTAATCTGAGCTCTCGATGATTATTGTTGAATATACTGTTACACCTGGTTTTTCTCTGCATCCACAGTATCCAAAATAGGAATGAGAGGGGGTAAATTAGAAGAAAATTTGAATTCTATTTTCCCCCAAAATGAGTCTCAGATTTAATGTAAGTTTAACTATGGCATGCTAACTAACAGTGTGAACCCCTGAGAGTACACTCAGTTCACCATTTTGCAACAGGTGCACCTCTCATGGTCGAGACAAAAGTAACAAGTTGTCCATGCATCCATGGGTTGAATGGATTGATAGTAAGATTCCTGCCATATGACTGTTCTAGTATACTGGTGCCTACCTTGAATAAATAGAAATGTGGAAAGATTCTTGTGAACAGGCAATCTTGACTCATGCAATCCACCGGGAACTCCTGCTATGCAGCCTCTATTCAATCTCACTGGGATCTGCATTGGGGAACCCGTGACTCTAAATTGAGATGTTTGTTTTTTGAAGCGTGAACTCTGCCAAAAGAATTCATATACTTTTGACTTCAGTTTCGTTTAGAAACTGCCTCAGGTGCCACCCAGAATTTTTTCAGCAATAAATGCCTTAAAAGAAAGAGTTATCTGGTTCGGTTTTCTTTTTTTTTAGTAAACTGGTAGAAGAAAAAAGTCCCCTTTTCTCAATCTTTAA
Organism: Anniella stebbinsi; assembly: GCA_029215795.1. NCBI lineage: Eukaryota > Metazoa > Chordata > Lepidosauria > Squamata > Anniellidae > Anniella > Anniella stebbinsi. The sequence goes on along the minus strand of JARDYH010000002.1, from coordinate 355,431,119 downwards.
AAAGAACTTTATCATTATTCTGCCATTCACCTAGTACATTTGAGGAGGGGGGCTTAAACGAATGAATGATTCCTCCCTCTCCATCCTAGTGCGCAAACCGAAGTCATGTTGCAAGAGACTGTGACTAATCCAGTATATCAACATTTTGTTCACTCTTTACATGAATATTTAAGCAGGAGACATTTTTCCTCTCTACGCTGAAGACTAAATAGAAAAGCTCTTATCTGCAATAGTAAAAGCTGCTGGGTTTTTCCCCCCTCCCCGCTCCCCCCCTCTTGAGGTTTTAAGAGACTGCACAGAGATAGTTACACACACAGGCATACTCAAATGAGAGGGCACCGTACATACATGTAATTGGTTGCTTTTTCTTTGCCTCTCCAGCCTGTAAAAAATGTGAAAATGGTGCTTGTTTCAGACTAGCCATTAAAAAGCGATGGTTGCCCCATACTGTGAAGGGGGGGGGGGGGGTGAATCAGGGAAGTGCAGAAAATAGCCAGAACTGACTGATATCTGATAAACAGTAACAGGAGTCAGTTTATTGCACCAATCGTTAAATAATGGTGTTGATTATAAGGCTGCTAACTACAGATGCTGTAATTGTCTGTCATATATCTTAGTCATTTGTGACAGGAGCACAATGAAAGAGAGCATCTGCTTGGGGGCAAATGACTTTTGATAAATATCAGCTCTGCTAAAATGTACTTGGATGTGTCTCAATATTTTGGAGAGCCATTCAGGATGCTTCCACAAACGTGAAGTTATTATTGGTTTGTATTGATTTTGCCACGTCTCCCCCTCCTTTTTTTTAAAGAGACAGAATGAAAATGAAAGTGAGAGAGTGTATGCATCTCAAGGCTGACTTTAATAGATTCTCAGCTCTTTATCTGATCTACTCATTCCTCTTAAATGCAGGTTTGAGGAAAGAAAATAATAATAATTGCACTTCTTCTCTTCCCCTCCCCGCCACCCCTCAGATGATGGCTATGAAGCCTGGAAAATTCAGTATGCAGGCTTTTTATTATCCTAATTTTAAAATGGATTTTAAAAAATGTGTTACAGTGCTTGAAATAAGAGTTGAGCTTAGATTACTTCACCAGGAGAATCATATAGAAATCCAAGATGCAAATGAATAAACATTTCAAAGTGTATCAACAAAGAAGTACCTGATTTACCACATGTTGCAGAGCCCAGACACTTATACATTGTGAATATTTTTCAAAGAATTAGATGTGAATAGAGTTGCCAGGGGGTTTAGCTGCTTTTCCCAAGTTAGTTTCCTAGTTAGTGAATAAAGATGCCAGGGTTTTGAACTGCCTATTTTTTTAGCAGCCCCTGACAGAGAAACGTAGGAAGTGGAGCTGTCTCTTGGATGGCGATTGGACACAGTGATTGGAATGGCTTCATCCGCTGCATGTCAGCCTGCTGTTAAATGCATAAGAGTAGGACCAAAGAAAATGGTTGATGGAAACCAACTCACTATCTAAACTAAATCTCTGCCCCCAAAATAATTCTGGACAGATAACTGACAGTTTTTAAAGAAAAATATTGGAGAGTCCAGTTACTTCCTAAGCAAGTTATGTCATATAAGCTTGCCAGCTTTTGTTTCTGAAGATGCTCCTATACTTTTAATAACTGCATGACAGACAGAAATGCGAAATAGATGGTTTTTTTTTCTCAGTGCGGAGATGCCTGGGTAAAGTTGCACATGTTGCTGCCTACAACCTATTTTGAGAAGTTTATTTGCTTCAACCAAAGTTCTGATGCGGCACAGTAAAGTTATTATCATTTTCTAGCAGGGCTCCCACAGTTTTAACAGCTGCATGTTAGGCAAAAACTCAATGGGTGCAGCTTTTCCTGGAATGGACATGCAGTCATGTGGAAATCTTCACCTATTGAAAGCTTCACTTGTCTCATATATTTTATAGGCAGAGGAGCCCTGCCAATTTTTTTTCAATGGCTGAATTGCTCTTGTTGATATAAGGGGCAGTATCCAATACCGACGCTGTGCTAGTGGAATGACCGCTAGCACAATAGGAAAGTAGGAGTTGCTAGCGCAACCAGGGGAGTTGCTAGGTTCTTAAAAGATCCCAGCCTGGGCACAGGCCCATAACACACATTTGCACAAGGTTTTGGACACACACATACGCACGCACGCACATATATGTCCAAGTTGAAGCGGGGGTCAGTACACACCTCAAATATCTATATGTGTGTTCACACTCATGCACTAGAGGCATGCACTGATCCCCTACATCAACTTGGACCCCAATTCAGTGGTTTGGAAAACATCCTGCTTCTGCTTCGACAATAGAGTGTAGAAATGTAATAAATAAATAAAATTAAATAAATAAATAAATAAATTTGGAGTCAGTCCACTTCAGCTCAATACCAAACCTCAGTCAAGGTTTGGAAAACTGAGACTTTGTGCTTCTTGTTGACTATCCTGGGAATTAAAAAAAAACAAAAAAACACGGTAACTTTTTTTCTTGGTCAGAATTGGATAAGAATTGCAGGCATAGTAGTCCCTTAGGAGGGAATTGCACCTACCTACTGTCAGAAAAATAGGTACAAGTTTTTTTGTGCTGAATGGCTTTATATTTTGATTTTCTTTGAAAGGGAAATGCCAAAAACTTTTTTAAAATTATTCCTTGGAAGAATTAGATGAAAATTTCACAATTTGTTGCCCCATCCAAACGGATCATGTTTGCCAAATTGCAGAATAATAGCCACAGGAGATTTTGTGCAAGGGTAGCCTTGACATTTTGAGGGTCTCCAAAAGAGGACATTCTTATCTCCCTATGTTTCTTGTGGACCATTTTTCTGAAAATTACAGACACCCTAGAGATATCCCTAAGTAAGAAACCTGCAAAGATTTAGAAGGATAGGTGCAGTAGTTCATGTGGAAGGGTAGCTCTCCAATTTGGGGGGGAGGGGTGAATTGCTTTCTCTTCTCTTGTTTTTTTAAAAAAAACTCTGCTGCCAGCCACCTCTGTCTGCACCAACACTGGACTCTGAGATGCTTTTAAAAGGCTCTGTGTGGCACGCCAGCCTCTCAGGGCTAAGGTACAGCCATCTCTGAGTTGTAACTCTGTCTGAAACTGATGCCAGCCAAAGCCTCCAACCAGCCAACACCTGCACCAACACTTGATTCTGAGATGCTCTTGAAAGGCTCTGTGTGGCATGCCAGCCTCTTAGGGTTCAGGGTTAGATCCGTTCATCCACTGATTTTTAGGATTTTTTAAAAAGTTTGTGGTTTTAAAATATATATTTTTAAATTGTCATTTTTAAAGGTAAAGAGATGATATTTGGCACCGTGACAGTTCTCTGATAGAGCTTTAGCCTTGCCAAGTTTGAAATAAATCTTTTCATCCACTAATTTTTAGGGATTTTTAAAAGTTTGAGGTTTTAAAATTATTATTTTTTAAAAAACCGCTGGAGCCATATCCTTCAAACTCAGGTTGTCAAGGTATTGCACCTTGAGAATTTTCAGCCCTTGGCATCAAGGGAATCTCAAGTTTTTAGCTAAGAAGTGTGGGGCAAGCAGGGCACCTTTCCTGTTGCAGATTTGGTGGGCAGTTGGGCACCTGGAGCTCAGCAGAGGCGAGACATCCACAGATCAAAATATGGGAAAGGAGAGGTCAGTCAAAGCAGCCCGCAGGGCAAAACAGAATAGGTCAGAGACCTTTTTCTCAGAGCTCCACATCATGGGCGATGAAGGGTCATCCTTAGAGAAAAACTCTCAGGACCAACAGTGAGGTGTCAGTCGAGAGAGAGACTCTCATCTTTGCGGATGTCCTGTTGATGCGGATGTTGGAACCTGGCATGTCGTTGCTTTGCTACCCCTTCCCTTCCATTTCACTTTGTTCACGTGTGAGCTAGACTCTGTCTGCACTGCTGGCATGCAATGCAGAACGTTTGAAGCGTGTGTCGGAGAAAAATAGATTTGTGGCTTGGGCTGGCTGGCATATCTCTTAGAGACACAGTTAGACTGAAGACATAACTCAGAGATAGCTGTAGCTGAACCCTAAGAGGCTGGCATGCCACACAGAGCCTTTCAAGAGCGTCTCAGAATCAAGTGTTGGTGCAGGTGTTGGCTGGTTGGAGGCTTTGGCTGGCATCAGTTTCAGACAGAGTTACAACTCAGAGATGGCTGTACCTTAGCCCTGAGAGGCTGGCGTGCCACACAGAGCCTTTTAAAAGCATCTCAGAGTCCAGTGTTGGTGCAGACAGAGGTGGCCGGCAGCAGAGTTTTTTAAAAAACAAGAGTCACCAGATGTGACCTGGGCAGGATCTACACGTCGTCCTCGATGCGCCCTCCCTGCGCCACAAGCCGCTTCGGAGCGCTTCACCCCGCCTAGTGTGGCTCAAGCCTCGGAGGCTCTGCCTGTGCCTGTGCCGCCGTGGCTGCCGCCCTTTCATCCAGGCCGGTCCCGGGGAGGAAGGAGGGGGGAGGATTGTAAACAAAAGCCAGCGATTGGGAGAGGGATTTCCAATTGCTAGCTTTTGTTTACAACCCTCCCTCCTCCCTCCCTCCCTGGGACCGGCCGGGATGAAAGGGCGGCGGCAAGCGCGCGAGCAGAGCCTCTGAGGCTTGAGCCACACTAGACGAAGTGCAGCGCTCCAGAGCAGCTTGTGGCACAGGGAGGGCGCATCGAGGACGACGTGTAGATCCGGCCCAAGCTATAAGCTGGCACCCTACCCCCAGCCACAGGGTACAAGTGCACAGCCTGGCTGGACTGTTGGGAGTCTTTGGCAAAGAGAGAGGGGGGATTGTTTGAGGCTGGAAGCTGGAGAAGTTGGCTGGCTGGCATAAGGCAGAGAGAGGCTGAAGGCAACCCAGATTCACCTGTAGCTTGGTCCTAAGAGGCTGGTTTGCAACCCAGAGTGTTTAAAGAGTGCATCAGAATCGAGCAGGTGTGCAGGAGGAGAGGAGGTGGAGGTGGCTGGCGGAAGAATTTTTTAAAGTAAGAGTCACCAGACATGACCAAACAATAAGCAATACCCCTGGCCACAAGTGTGCGGCCTGGCTGGACCATCGGGAGACTTTGGCAGAGAGAGAGAGAGAGGGGGGGGGAGGGAGGGAGGGAGGGAGATTGTTTGAGGCTGGATGCTTTGGTTTGGCTACAGTGACTTAGAGAGAGAGACAACAGAGGCTGCACAGACAACCCAGAGACACCTGTTGTAACTTAACCCTACGGTGCTGGCAGGCAATGCAGGGCATTAGAAAGAGGGTCTCCGAGTTGTGTGTTTGTGCAGGAAGCAGACAGGAGTTCAAAATCTGTATGTGAGAAGTGGTATCAACACGCAAGCCTTGAGAAACTAATGTATATAACTGAGAAGTGTGAATGGATGAAGTAGTGTCTGCAGCCCATAACACTCACCTTAATGTTGGAGTAGAAAAACTTGTGACAATCATATGCAAGGTTACAAAAAAATTGAAATTTAAAAATAAAAAGCCAGCCAGCTGGCAGCAAGCTCTGTTAAAAGCAGCAGCAGTCTGCAGTGGAGTGAGGATACAGTCAGAAAAGTTATTTGAGGGAAGGGGAGAATGTATTACACAGAGTATAGCAAAAGCTTCAAAGTACAGCAAAAGCTACAAAAGTAGGAGTAAGTGAAGTTAATTTCAGATACGTTGTTCTTTATTTCAGTGATTTTAACATTAAGATGTTATGTAAAACAGATTTGTCTTAATTGTGTTCTGTAAAATCAGATAAGTGAGCAAGGCTATGTTCAGGTGCGCCCCCCCCCTTGGTGCTGGACACGCCCCCTGGGGCCAGACATGTTGGTGGGCATGCCCCCTTGAGAGCCGACCAAGTTCTCCTCCTTTTTGGTTTCCAAAATATGGTCACCTTAGGAACACTTTTTGTAGTAGTAAATTACATAGGACAGTGCAAAGATCTACTATTCTTGTGATGAATTGTTGTTGTTGTTGTTAATACAATAAGTTTACCCAGGACTCATGGAAACATGGTCCCACACCTTCATCAAGACGACAGGGTATGAATCCACTTTGGACAAAGCCCAATAACCGAACTGAAGTGGCAGTGCTTTGAAGGATTCACTCAGACTTCCTCTGAAGTGAAGTGGATCTTGTCCTAAGCAAACCAGACTGGTCCTCAAACTTCAGACTAGGGATGTGTACGGCCGAAATTATTGTATCATATTCTTATCGGAAATTCCGACATTAAAAAATTCTGGGTCCGATCATATCGGGGGGTACCTGGATTTAATCAGAGCCGAAATCCGATAAATATCGGAAGTTCCGATACGATAACAGTGTTTTCCCCATAGGTTTGCATTGGGGGAAAGAAAGCTTTCCCCCAATGCAAATCTATGAGGAAAAACACTGGGCCAGCACTCCCTCCCCCCACTCATGCTCCCTCCCCCCACTCGCGCCCCTTACCCGTCGCTGCCTCCACTGCTGCCACCGCCACCACCCCATACTACTGCTAAACAGGCTTTCCGGCCTGTTCGTCAGTACAGAGAAGCGCTGAGTGATGTCATCATCACTCGGCGCGGCTCTGTACTGATGAATAGGCCAGAAAGCCTGTTTAGCAGTACTACAGGGCAGCGGTAGGGAAGGCCCAGGTAAGGAGTGTGAGGGGGGAGGGAGGGATCCCCCTTACCTGGGCCTTGTTCGCTGCCGTCCACTGCTCCGAACTACTGAGAACTAGGCTTTGCAGCCTAGTTCTCAGTAGAGCGATGACACGCCGGGTGATGATGTCACCCGGAGCGTCATAGCTCTACTGAGAACTAGGCTGCAAAGCCTAGTTCTCAGTAGTTCGGAGCAGTGGACGGCAGTGGACAGTGGTGGGGAAGGCCCAGGTAAGGAGCACGAGGGGGGAGGGAGGGAGGGCCAGCCCTAAAATGGTGGTCCAAATATCCGATATGTCGGATAGTTATCGAACATATGGATTTCGGATTCAATCAGGACCTTCTCTTCTGCTGCTCCTAGACTGTGGAATGGCCTGCCGGAGGAGATTCAACAAATTAGCAGACTTCTGGAATTTAAGAGAGCCGTAAAGACTGCTCTCTTCCGGCAGGCCTATCCAGTTGAATTTTAAGATGTTTTTAATGATGTATTTGTTTTTATTTGTTTTTATGTTTTATCTATTTTATGATTCTTATATTTATATTTATTGTTGTTCCTCGCCTCGATCTGGATGGAGAGGTGGGTTAGAAATAAAATAAATAATAATAATAATAATAATATGAATCGTTATCGTTAATCGGATGTCCGATAACGACCTTATCGGTTCATTATCGGACATCGGAATGATACGATATACATCCCTACTTCAGACCTGTTTTGGAAATGGTCTCCATAAAAGGAAAATGCCAGGCAGAAGGAGAGGGAGAAGGGGGAGTAATTTTGTGATTGACAGCAGTACCTTCCAACCACAGTTTTTACCACAGCTTTCTTATCACAGTGCTTTTAGGAGGTACATCAAATGTTTTCCAATGTCTGCAGTGTTCTTTGCAAGTTGACTCTCTTATAAGCAGCAATGCTGAACGAGTTTGTGGAGTTGGCTGTGGTTATGCTTTGCTTGTGTGACCAGGCCAAACTTTTAAAAATCTTTCCAAACCATTGTGTCTTCTTTGTTGCGTGCATGTGTTGTGTGACTGTGTAATCTAGTGCCTGTGAGCACTGTGTCATAGTGCACACAAGCACTAGATTGAGATACACTTTCAGATTTCATTAAAGTGTCAACCACTCCATCAAGGGTGAAACAGGAATGTGACAACATGACAACCTACCATGGGTAATTTAACCCTTGGGATGCCACGTGCTGTCCACCATTATAAATATGTAATCCCTGGCCTCGGGTTGTTGTGGCTTGTCATGTTGTCTAAACCTGGATGGCAGGAGTTATTTGAGGGTTAAACAACCCTCACATAATCCACAGTCTGTTTTAGAGTTATGCAAGGGTTTTTAACTCTCAAATGACCCCTGCTGCCCGGGTTTGGATGACACAACAAGCCACAGCAACACTGGCTAGGGCCTGCATAGTGGTGGCCAGGATGTGCCACAGCTCCTCATGGGTAAATTAACCCACAATGGGCTGTCGTGCCATGTGAACTGGCCCAGTGTGTGGTGCCTCTAAGGTAGATTCTATGAAGGCAGAGGTGGAAAGTCGACTTTAAAGGCACCTAAAAGAAAACCTTTTGCACTTCTCTGTCTAAAATATGGTAGGCTTCACCCCTCAGAAGGGGATACATACTAAACCAGCAAGTTTCATGAAATTATTCCCATTTTTTTTTAAGGTACGTGTTCATATGTGTGTGTGCACAAGTGAACATATACCTTTAAAAAACATTTGGGAATAATGTAATGAAATTTGCTGGTATAGTGTGTGTGTGTGTATGTGTGTGTGTGCAAAATCTCACATTTTAAAGGCTCCTTACACAAGACTCCTGCCCCGATTTGAATGAAATCTGTTAAAGCTTCACCCCATTTTTTTTTAAAAAAGTTGTAACTCTTTATTGATTCCCCATTATAGTCATTGAGACATCTGAAACATTGGAAAACTGTAACAAGGCTCTTCCTTAGATCCAAAGCAGTGTGTCTTGTCCGAAATGAAGTGGTCTCTTATCCAAAGGGGGTTCTAAAGTAAATAATGTTTTCTAGGCTCCTAGTAAACAAGCCCACCTCCAAGCTGCAGTGTTCTACATAATTGTGACCAGCAAGAAAATACAATACAGTAGGAACTCCAACCCATTAAATACAAAGTTTCTAACATTTGGGATTGGACCTAAAACACTGCTGATAGAAAGCCCAACCACAAGAATATAAAAATTCCATAATCTCAGCTCTCTCATTTCTTTTCAAAATGATTAAGTCTCATTTCATTTTTAACATTGTGATGATGCAATCCTAATCCTAAATATGTTTACTCAGAAGTAAATCACTAAATTTTACTACCATTTTATATACAGATGATACAATACTTTTATCCCAAACTAGGCTTGGGTTGAAACAAACACCCGGTGGTTTTGCCAAGTATTGTAAGGAAAACCAATTAACGTAATTATAGTAAACAAAAGTACTGGTTTTCTATAGAAAGCAAACAAAATATATCTGGAAATTAGATGGTCATTTTACTGAGCAGTTTCTTCATATACATATTTTGATATTAATTTTCCTAGATTAGTTAAATGAGCAATTCACAGGAACAGCACATTGTGGAGAGCAATAAGCAGGGTTTTTAAAAATATTTTTTATTTTTCAACATAATACAACATAAAACAACATAAAATACAATACATACCGCATACCCCCCGTGCTCCCCTCCCCCCAGGAGACCTTCAATTATACATTATTCTTCTTTCCAAAAGTGTAAAGACTCTTTTGAAGGTATTTGCCCCTTCCCCGTTCTTAATACATATTCCAAAAATAGGCTCCATACATCTCCAAAATCATTCTTACTGGACATTCCCCTCTTTATTTTCATTTTACACGTTAGCTTGTCATTAAGTGTCGTGACTCTGGCTAACTCTCTAAAGTTCTTGCTCACGACTTCAGGTACACTGATACACAACAATAACAGTGAGATTTCTTTTATTGTAATCACACGGAGATTCAAAGCATAACGGTTTCATTTCTGCAAACACACACTTGAAGCTGAAGACGGACCACACAGCTTTCAGGTAGAACGGCTTAATGAGAACAGCACTCACTCAGGGACTGACATTTAGAGATTAACTCTAGTCCTTAGAGGGCAGGAGCGGCCACGCTGCACTGGAATCCTCTGGAACATAGAGAGACTCTAGGATTAGGCCTCCTAACAGTAGTATAACGGTCAACTGGCAACTAAATCTTCACTCAGCCTGTCAGGGAACGCTGAGCTGACCACGGAAGCCAGAAGCCAGGGAATGAACCTCTTCGACCTAGGGAGCCTTCCCAATTCACGTAGCTTTAGCTCTGAGGAAGGTCCTCTCACAGGTCTCACACACACACGAGTTTCAGAACAGCAACGATCAGCTTCTGCCTCCCTCTGCCCGTAACTTTGGCTCCATGGAGGGAGACAGCAAGCTATAGAACACGAATCCAGAACAGTAATCTCAAGTCCAAATCTATGAAAAGCCACAGTGCACTTCTCATGGCAGAGTTCTTTAGAAGTAATAAGTCCAAACATCAACAGAACATGTATAGAGTGCATCTCACAATTCTAAATCAGAATAGTAACTCACAGCAGTAGCAGAGCAGCAAGAGGATAGACGAGATAATTCCTAGCAACGGAATTACTCTCAGGACCAAGGCAATATAGTGTGGAGGCTGGGCAAATTCTAAGCTACTTTGATAGACAGGGCTTCAGGCCTGTAATCTAAACTCACGTACCAACAGGGCGGCACGGTTCAACCTCTTCTGATGACGCCACAGTGTGAGGAAGATAGCCCCCACCTTTGCAAAGCATAGTTTAATTCCCAGAGAACGTTCAAGGCCTTCGGCCTACCATTTGAGATAAGCACATACCAGAGAAGCAGAGATACATTTTCTCATGACAAATTGCCAAGTCTTCAGTCCACAATTCACAGGGCCAGCCCTGTGAATTGTCTACGAAATATCTGACACCTAACATTAAGTGCCATATCCCATATTTCTTTATACCATTCTTCTATAGTATATATCCCTTGCCCTTTCCAGTTTTTAGCAATCATTATTCAGACGGGAGCCAGGGGGTTGTTTATTAATTCTCTCTTATTTATATTCTCATTTCCTTTATCCCATATTGCTAGTAGAGCCAGCTTTGGGCTTAATTCCAATTTACTTCCAATTATTTCACTTATTTCTTTGAACACCCTTTCCCAAAATTTTTGAACATGTTTACAGCTCCACCACATATGGAAATAAGTTCCAACCTCCTGACATCCCCTCCAACAATTCTTGGACACTTTTTTATCTATCTGATGAAATCTTACCGGCGTTAAATACCATCTCCATACTGTCTTATAATAATTCTCCTTAATTCTAATCGACAAAAGCTTTAACATTCTTGCATCCCACATCCTCCCCCAGTCATGTTCATTAATTTGTTCCTTTAAATCATCTTCCCAAATCATTTTAAGAGAGTCTCGATATTCAGCCTCCTCTGTCAGGATTCTATATATTTCGCTAGTCAGACCTTTTCTAGTTTTAATTCCTTCCTTCTTTCCTCTTGATTCAATTAAATCTTCAAATCTTGTATTATTTCTACACTTATTTATCTTTTTCCATTCCTGTGTCCATTTTTCCAATTGTAAGCATTTGAACCAAGCTATCTTTTGTCCTTTTACCAACTCTGTAATTTGCGCCTTATCTATCATTCTTTCCATCCAGTTCCTTAACTTAATAATTTCCTGACCCTTCAGACTTCCTTCCAACTCTGCTTTTAAATTCCTTGGGAAATTTCCCACAACTACCACTGGGGCGAGTGGAGAGTCTCCTGGTATTAACTTTCCTTTAACTTTCTCCCAGATCTCTAGAATGTTTTTCAGCAACGGGTTGTCCAGTCCCCTCAAATCTTTCTTTTGAATTTTATTATTAAAAAAAATATTTTGCAATTTAAAATCTAGTTCCCGTTTGCGTTCCTAGCCATTCTAAGTCTTCCTCCCCTAATATATTATTTATAACATATCTTAACTGATTAGCAATATGATAATTCTTTATATTTGGAAGTCCCAAACCTCCTTTCTTTTGTGTCTTATACCATAACCCTTTGTTAATCCTAGCTCTCTTATCTCCGTTGCAATAAGCAGGTTCTAAAGCTTTTGGTTTTTCGTTTTGGTTTTTTTTTTCCTGTCAAGAGGTGCAGATTTCTGCCTGCTGCTATTCCTGTCTATAAACTTTAAGCGATTTCTCAGTGTTTATATGGAGTTCTAGTTTGGATTTCAGCACTCAATTCATCTATTGAAAACCTTCAAACAACCTTTTGGAGGGCAATCTTAGTGAGTTGGAGGAGAGGTCTTGAATTTGGACATGGGATTGAGTTTCTTGGCAGGTTTGGTTTAGGAGTATACTTTGTGTTTTTGGTTTCTATTGTGCTTAAGAAACTCTCTGAGCAACTTTGTTTATCCAACTCTTCTGGATTAATTTAATTCTTTATGGAAAAAGGCTATATATATATATATATATATATATATATATTAAAAAACCCTCTTTGCTTGGTTTCTCTCCTGCTCAATATATGGTACGGATGTAGCCGAACAGTTGATTGAGCAAAGAATTCAAAATGTGAACAAAGTCTGATAGCTGCTCCCTGCTGAGTTTGTTTGCCCTTCACTCTAGGGTTTAACGTTCCTAGCCTGTGTGAATATACTTTGTATCTTACATGTTTAGTCGTCCTGAAATACAGAAGGATTTTTTTTTCTAGCAAGGCTTAATGTCCTTTCTTCTATGGTTGTTTTTAGGCATTCCAACTGAACTAAGATTTTACATTCCTTTAATTCTGGAGAAACAATTTCCTATATGTTATTTTTATTGTAGCTAATATAGAGGAGCTAGGAAACATTTTTCTAGAATGATCTGATGAATCAGCTGAGAAAAATGGGCTCTTTTCTAGGATGATCTGTTGAATTTCTTCTTGCCTTTTGATTGGGTGGGAGTTTAATTGCAAAGCTTTAAAATATTGTTATTAATACTAGACTTCTAATTGTTATTATTTTTTTTTGAAATAATTTTTATTAATTTCAACATAATAATAACATAAAATACATACATAATCCACGACAATCCCCCCCGTGCACCCCCACACCATGAGACCTTCTCTTAATCTTTTATTCTATCCAGAAATTTATCGACTCTTTTGAAGGTGTTTGTCCCTTCCCCAATCTTAATACATATTCCAATAGGGGACTCCATATTTCCCCAAAATCATTTTTACCGGACATTCCCCTCTTTAATTTCATTTTACAAGTCAGCATATCATTCAAAGCCATATCCCATATTTCTTTATACCATTCTTCTATTGTATAGCTTCCTTGTCCTTTCCAATTTTTTGCAATCATTAGTCTAACAGGTGTCAGGAGATTGTTTATCAATTCTCTCTTATTTTTGTCCTCTTCCCCTCTATCCCATATTGCTAGTAGAGCAAGCTTCGGGTTTAATTCCACTTTACTTCCAATTATTTCACTTATTTCTTCAAATACCCTTTTCCAAAATTTTTGTACATATTCACAGCTCCACCACATATGGTAATAAGTTCCAACCTCCTGGCATCCCCTCCAACAATTTTTAGATATTTTTTTGTCTATCTGGTGAAATCTAACCGGTGTTAGATACCATCTCCACAATACCTTGTAAAAATTCTCCTTAATTCTGATCGATAACAATTTTAACATTCTTGCATTCCACAACCTCTCCCAGTTGTATTCCTTAATTTCTCCATTCACATCCTCTTCCCAAACCTTTTTTATTGCTTTAAGTGAATTTTGAAACTCCTCCTCTATCAATAATTTATATATCTCACTAGTCAATCCTTTCTTAATTTTCTTTTCTTCTTTCCTACCTTTTGACTCTATTAAATCTTCAAATCTTGTATTATTTCTACACTTGTTATTTTTCAGTTTCCATTCCTGAGTCCATTTCCCTAATTGTATACATTTAAACCATGCTGATTTTTGACCTATCAATAGCTCTTTAATTTGCTCATTATCCTTCATATTTTCCATCCACTTCCTTAACTTAATTATTTCCTTATCTTTCAATCTCGCTTCAATCTCCACTTTTAACACTCTTGGGAAATTCTCCACTACTACCACTGGAGCAAGTGGTGAGTCTCCTGGTATCAACTTCCCCCTAAATTTCTCCCAGATCTCCACTATATTTACCAATAAAGGGTTGTCCAGTCCCTTTAATTCTTTCTTTTGAATTTTTTTTAAAAAAATATTTTTCAATTTATAATCTATTTCCCTGGTTTGCGTCTCCAACCACTCCAAATCTTCCTCCCCTAGAATACCTCTTATAACATATCTTAACTGATTAGCTATATAATAATACTTAATATTTGGAAGTCCTAAACCTCCCTTCTTTTGAGCCTTATACCATAACCCTTTATTAATCCTAGCTTTCTTATCCCCATTACAATATGCGTTAATTATATTTTGCCAACTTTTCAACTCTACATCTGATATTTTAATTGGTAACATTCTAAACAAAAAATTAATCTTAGGTAAAATCTTCATTTTAATAATTGCTATTCTACCAAACCAAGAATGTTTTAATTTCTTATATACTTCTAATTTCTCCCCTACTTGTTTTTTTAAAGCTACCAAATTAAGTTCCTCTAGCCTTTCTAAATCTCTATCAATATTAATCCCTAAGTAACGTACTATATTTTTAAGTCTAAGACCCAACTTAACCTTACCTTCTTCCAGCTCTTCCTTATTATAATTAAATAACATCATTTCTGACTTCCCCCAATTTACTTTTAATCCCGTAATTTCTCCAAATTCTCTTAAATGTTTCTTAATCACCTCTGCACTCCCTAGGGGATCTTCTACGGTCAATAAAGTATCGTCCGCAAACATATTCATTTTAATCTTCTCTTTTCTCCCTATCCCCTTCACTCTTTCATCTTCCCTTATTACATTTGCCAAAATTTCTATTACTATTGCGAATAAGATCGGTGAAAGAGGACATCCCTGCCTAGTTCCTCGGGCTAGTGTAATCTGTTGCGTTAACCCATCATTAACCATTATTTCCGCTTTATTGTTTTTATACAACTTATCCATCACTCCCATAAATTTGTCTCCAAACCCAAATGTTTTTAATATTGTTTTAAGTGCTGGCCATTCCACACAATCAAAGGCTTTGAATATGTCCAATGCTAACAAACCTGCTTTTAAATTCCTTTTTTTTATAATACTAATTATATTTAATACTCTTCCCATTAAATTAGACATTTGCCTACCCGGTATAAATCCACACTGATCTTTTTTAATATATTTACAAATAAATGTGGCCATTCTTTTTGCCAATATTGCCATAAATATCTTTGAATCTTGATTTATTAAGGAAATTGGTCTGTATGATGCGGGATCCGTTAAGTCCTTACCTGGTTTTGGAATTAATATAATCAGGGAGTGATCCCATGATGGCGGAGTCTTCCCCCCCTCTATTATATTATTAAATAGTTTCTTTAATCTTGGTATTAAAATTCCTTTAAAAAGCTTATAATACTCCGACCCCAATCCATCCATCCCTGGTGATTTTCCTCCTTTCAGTTTATCAATAACTCCCTCTATCTCTTTTTCAGTAACTAAACCTTCCATATAATCCCTATCCTGCTTCTGCAATTTTATTTTCCAATTCCTCTCTACATATTCCAATACCTTATCTTGCGGTCCCGACCCTGATGTATATAATTCACTATAAAAATCCTTAAATATATTTAATTTATCTTTCATTAAATTACAACTATTCCCTGCCTTATCCTTAATTGTCCCTATCATATTCTTAGCCTTTTCTAACTGTGTGGATCTGGCCAGCATCTTTGAATTCCTATTGCTATATTCAAAAAAATCTCTTTTTAAATACAACAAATTTTTTTGTACTTGTTCTAATTCTTCTTTCTCTAGTTCCTTTTTCTTAGCTTGAATTTGGGGAATTAGGCGTTTATCTTTTGTCTCCTTTAACTTATCTTCCAAACTCCTTACCTCTTCTTCAATCTTTTTATTTTGGGCTTCCTGTTGTTTTTTTAATGTACAACTTTCCCTAATACAAATCCCTCTTACCACAGCTTTCATTGTATCCCACAATATGTCCTGCCGGTCATTCTCTTTTTCATTAATCTCCCATATTTCCTGCAATTCTTTCTTTATCTTCTCCATTGTATCTTTTTTATTCAGCAACCTTACATCCAATCTCCATCTCTTCGCTTGTCTATAATCTTTTTTGGTTTCCATGTCCATTGTCATTAACGCGTGGTCGGTAACCTTGATAACTCCAATATCACAATCTATAATTTTGGGTAACATATTTTTTGATACAAAAATATAATCTATCCTTGAATAGCTCTTAAATCTCTGTGAGTAGAAGGTATACTTCCTTTCTTCCCCTCTTAAAACTCTCCACACATCCATTAATTCTTTCCCTTCCATTAATTTGCTTAACTCTGTCTTCCCCACCCTCTTAGTATCTTTTAGTATGTTATCCCTATCTTTCCCTATATCTAGTACCATATTAAAGTCACCCGCCATCACAATATGCTTTTTACCCACTTCTCCCAACACGTTAAATACTTCATCAATAAAATCCATTTGTTTCCCATTTGGAGCATAGACATTCACCAGTACATATTCATCTTCTCCCAACTTGCAGAACATAATAAGAAACCTCCCGTTTTTATCTTTCTTTACACTTTGAATAGTTATACCACATGTTTTTGAAATTATTATTGCCACCCCTCTCGATTTCGAAGTTCCATATGCCTTCTCGTAAACGCCCACCTCCCTCATTCGAAGCTCATTAACTCCATCTTTGGCCTGATGAGTTTCCTGCAAAAAAATTACATCTATTTTTTTGTTCTTTAATAACATTTCAATTCTTTTTCTTTTTATTACTGTTCCTAGCCCTTTAACATTCAATGTTGCCAATCTAAGTTTATTTTCCATCTCTCACTTTCACACACATCTTTAAGTCGGTCTCCCTCTGTGTAGCACATTCCCCCCCCTCCCTAACCCTCCCCCCCACATTCACCCCCATTTTCACCCCCCTCCTCACCAGCTTCCTGGGCATTGGTCCCAATCTTCTTAGAACTCTTAGGGGGGGGGGGGGGAAACTCGGCCCAACATTCCGGGATAACGTCTACCCTCCCTCCGTATCTTCTATTCATTACTCCCTCCTGCCGCGCCTTCGTCTTGCTTCTCTCCTCCAGCCGATGTGGCATCCATTATGCCCAGCTCCTCCAATAGCTC
The DNA here is from genome assembly GCA_029215795.1 of Anniella stebbinsi. Classification (NCBI taxonomy): domain Eukaryota; kingdom Metazoa; phylum Chordata; class Lepidosauria; order Squamata; family Anniellidae; genus Anniella; species Anniella stebbinsi. The sequence goes on along the minus strand of JARDYH010000002.1, from coordinate 355,414,226 downwards.
GATTCCTTGCTCACAAGATATAATTCTTTGCTGCTTCCCGTTCCACTTAAATCTCAAGAAAACTGGGTATCCCCAATTATAGGAAATCGATTTCTTCTTCAATGCCCCTGTACAGACCTCAATTGGTGTTGCTTGAAGCGTTGGTTGACCTTGACTTCTAACTGCTTGCATTAATTTTTCTTTTTTGTAATAATTAGCAAATTTCACAATAATGTCTCTTGGGAACTCTCTTGTCTTTCCAACTCCCACTCTATGGCCCGCTCAATATCTTCCATTCTCCAATCTTCCTGTGGCGCCAGCTGTTTGACCCATGCCAAGACTATTAAGGGTCTCCTCTTGCTGCTCCCCAAAAGATCTTATGCGTATATTTGCTCTTCGGTCTCTGTCTTCCATCGCGATAAGCCGTAAATCCTGATGCATTAGCTGTTCCTCTTGTTTCTTATATAGAACCTTTAGTTCTCCAGTTTCTTCTTGCAATGCTCCAACTTCTTTCTCCACCTTTTGAAGTCCTGCCAAGAGTTGCTGTTGCGAATCGGTAATCCTTTTAGCCAATCGTTCTTCTTGCTTCAATAACGCCTGCTCGATGTTTCCATCTTGTTTTAAAATGGCAAGATCCAGCATCTTTTGGATAGTCTGAATCAGCTCATCTGTTGGGTCAGCTTGCCTCCCTGTGGATGTTTTAGGAATTGCACCTGGCTTAATTCCAGTCTTAGCACTGGCATTTCCGGCATGACTAGGAGATTGCTTCTTTGTCTTTTCAGAATCCTTATCTGACATTTTATCAGTACGGAGTAGCCTGTAGCTTCTATCGGACGGACGATCGCCCTTAGGTCGACTCCAAGAAGTTAATTTCTTCTTGCTCATCCACTATTCAAGCCTATCCGATAAGCACACAGCCACTTCAAGCCAGGGATCAAAATCTCTTTCCCTCAGTCACTCCCTCTGGCTTCTCTGTCTCCCGAACAGCCTTTTAATCACTTATAATCTTTTAATTGTTCTTTTAATTGCCACGGCTGAAACGTTAGTTTCGTTTCTCCTCGGGCTGAGCTAGCCCCTCCTCTCAGCCACTCAGTTATACAACCAGCAGTCTTTCCACGCTTGAAAGCTTAAAAGTTTTCCAAAGCTTAAAAATCTCTTTTCTGAAAGTTAGCAATCGTTCTAACGTCCATTCAATCAGCCAGCAATGTAAATACGTCTTTTATTTACCTTCACCGTACTTCAAGGCTGTCGGTCCGTCACCTCCCTCTGCCAAGCCGGTTATAAAATCATAAATCTCCTTCCAGCTGCAGTCTCTTTAGCAAGCTTTCCCCTCTCCTTAGCAGACTTGTATATAACAAATCGCTCTTTTAAGATAGGGAATTTACAGTTAATTCACTGCTTCTTATGGAGGATGAAGGATTTGCGACCTATCCCATGTTTTGCTAGGCCACGCCCCCCTAGACTTCTAATTATGTGAATCAAATGTACTTGTGTTTTAGTTGAGAATGTTTTCATTTTGTTTTATTGTTTTAGCTGGCTGCCCAATAAATTCATTTTTTAATAAGTTCAATGGGATTTAGGGGTAATCTATACGTCGTACTGAAAGCGCCTCCTCCCACTTGTATTGCATGCTCAGTATGCATTGAAGCCTCATGATTCACATGATGTTTCTTGAAATCCGCCCTCGAAGCGCAGCATGCAACATTACCCTCCGCTGTGACAGCGGCCCTTTTATTCTGTCTTATATGGTGGTAACCTGATATTTCTGTTAATATGTGTATCAATGCTGCGCTGTTTACTCCCTGCCCCCATAGGCTGACCATAGGCTGACCATTTCCACTTGAACTTCTTAACCAATGGATGCTCAGTATGCTTTTGGCAGGAAAGGGAGCCATTTTTTCTCCCAAGCTTTCCACATCTCCACTTGTCCTGTGGTTAGGCCTTTTTTGGTGGGTAATGGAACTAATCTGGGCACTTTCAAGGACAGCATCAGCGAGGAGGACATTACCCCTCCTTTCTGGAACACCCTGTTGATGCGGTAGGATTTGAAAGATTTGTGACCCGGGGAAACGGAACAAATTGGAGAAAATGGAAGAAACAACAGTAGGGAGAGAGCAGTGTGGTGTACGATGTTTTGCTGCAGTGGGTGAGCGTGAGGAGGTGCTTTGAACACAATGTGTAGATTCTGCTGTACTCTCTAGTTAGAGTGTTTAGGATTGTAGTCTAAATTGCTTTATAAACTGTACAGTCTTATTTTTGTTACCCACATGTTTTATGAAATCATTCACCCTGATTTCAAGACAAAAAAATGCCTGAGAATAAGGGGGAGGGGATTATCTATTTAGCAACAAGTTGGATAAAACCAGACAGCTCTGATATTCTGGTAATAGCTTTAGCCTTGACCTTGGAATCTGTATTGCTTATTATTGAAGTGATGTGTGTGTACGTATGAGTGTGTTTATAGCCATTTTCAAATATTGCATTAAATTATGAACACTTGTTTTAAAAGCGAGCTGTTATTCACTGCCAAGTGCATTTCAGGCACTCGGTTTGTCTAAAACCTTGTACCCAAGGGTAAAAACAGATAGTGTGTCAAACATTTACATTACATTACAATTTATTTATTATTGCCTTTGATCCAGAGTTCCTCACTCAGTTCATATGAGAAAGCAGTGAGCTTAGAAACCAAACTATATTCGCTTTTTAGGAACTCAAAGTCAAATCCAGTTACAGCGATATGGCTGGATAAGTGTGGAAAGAAATCCTCAGAATCTACTACTACAGCTTCTGAAGTTAGTTATCTACAGAATATTCCTTCTTCAATATAGATATTCAGTATTGGATACTCACTATGTGAAAGGAAGTGTTCAGCTATGTTATATTCGCTATTTGACAAATGGGACCTGTGACAAAGGCCTGATCTACACCAAGCAGGATATGACACTTTGAAAACAGTTTGAAAACTATATATGAAGTGTGTCCTGGGCTCCAACAGTTGTCACTACTGTTATAAACCATTTTAAAGCAGTAGTGTAGATCCTGCCAAAATGTTGCAGTGTATCATCACCCCCTAACAGGACTTTATAATGCTTTCCAGCCAGTCAGATCGTCCTCCAAAATATCTCCTCCAAGGTTTACATACTTATCTTATGTAAACTGCTCAGAGAGCTTTGGCTATCAGGTGGTATAGAAATGTAATAAATAAATAAATAAATACTCCCCATCCAATATTCTGGGTTTCCCCCCAAATGACAATCTTCTGTAGCTGTTGAGCCTGCTCAGTCCCCATTGAGCTAATTTTAGTGGGATTTTTTTTGTTTTTGTGCTTCTGCAGACCTTTGGACTTCCCCATGTATGCTGATACCACCTTGTTTTTCTATTTATTTTTTGTGGGGGGTTGGCTACATAGTCATCAGCATTCACAACCTGAGTTTAATGGAGTGATGATATTCAGTATTTCAATTGAACATCAGTAATCAAACATTTATGTTCAGTTTCTGCCAACTGATAGTGCCTGTTTTAGTTCAGTATATGAGAATATATGAAAGAAAACTGGAATCTGGAACTATTCCAAAGTATAAAGCATATCATCAAAAGTTGTCAGAATCATGGACTCAATTGTGTGTGTGTGTCTGTATGTGTGAGATATATATATATATATATATATATATATATATATATCTCACACATACAGACACACACACACAAAACATTCACCTTTCCCCATATATATATATATATATATATATATGGGGAAAGGTGAATGTTTTGTGGTGAGTGGAGAAAACAGTACAGGTCAACAGAATGTTCTATTGCCCACTCGTAGAGCACATGGTTTGCATACAAAAAGTCCCAAACTTAATTCCTCCTATTTTCAGTTAAAAGGATCTCAGGTAAAGGGCTCAATGCAAGAAATGCAGACTAAAGCATCCCCAACTAATAGTTGTCCAGAGAATGTACACAATCCTGTTGAAACATGAACATTGCCCAAGGCCTGTTGGAGATTATGTATATTGACTAGAGAATGTACAAAATGTTGTTGAGATATGCACACTCCCCAAGGCCTGTGGAAGAGGTTTATATTGACTGGGAAATGTGTACAATTTCCTCTTCATGGGCACATTATGAGCACATTCTGCATGAGATGTGGTGAATGTGCACAATGAATGGTTGTTATCCACATTAGGCACTCAAGTCACATAACTGTGTGTGTATGTGAGTGTTTGCAATCCACATAAATGCTCAGGAAAACATTTCCCACCTGAGGCATACTTTTTAAAAGTATTTTTATTAATTTATTACAAAAATAAATTAGTAATTATTTTTCATTTATTTATTTATTTTTTCCAGGTCAAGTAATTCTTGATTGATTGACTTGATTCCCTAAAAGGGATCAAATCCACTCTTTGAACCCTGGACTTCCAAGATGCAGCTGGAGAGCCATCTTTCAAGTATGCTTTAAGGTGGATTCCTGCATTCAGCAGGGGGTTGGACTCAGCGGTCTTATAGGCCCCTTCCAACTCTACTATTCTAAGATTCTATGACTTTTTAATGTATTAGCTGCTGAATTTTTGTGGGCTTTCTTCCCGAAATCTACAGAATGTGAGTGCGTTTTAACAGAATTTGAATTGTATGTCATGAGTTACTACTTTTCTTTTAATTCTGTTTGTCTTTCTCTGTACATTATGTATTTATATTGACAGCATCCCTAGTGGCTCATTCCTTTCTTCTTCTTGGTTTGTTAGTGCAAACTCATTTCTGCCTGCAAATACACATGGCACATCATTGCTTAACATGCATTTGGAAGAGTTGCAGTAGTGGGTAACATTGCCATGAGCATCATTTGATAGAAGCAGGAAATGGGGGGGGGCAGTTGTGCTACAATCAGCACTCAGTTCTGCTTTAACATGATACTTCAGTAATGCACAGCTCTTGAAAAATGGTGGGATACCTCCACCCAAAAGGGAATGCAAGTAGACCAGGGGGCTGTGCTGCACAGATCTTACTAGATTGCATGGGCACTCATTTCCTCAACAGGAGGCAGCATAGTGGGGCACACAAAGGGTTAAAAGCATTGCAGTGCATATTAAGCATATGTTTCAAGCCAGCAGGGTGCCAGTCTAAGATGTCCTCAAAGCCTAATTTGATAGATATTATGCCATATGCTGCTGCAAGCCATTAGTAATGAAGAAAGTAAAATTTTTATGGATGAGCAAAATAGGAGCTCTTATGGATGGAGTGTTTTTAAATCAGGTTTATAATTTACCCAGCGTCAGACCACATGTAGAGTGCATTACTCAATTGAACTTGCAAGCAGATAAGAAAGCAGTTCCTTCTAATAAGCACTTCAACTTATTGGCTCTACAATTACTTGAACCAAATTACCAGCAGCTGCTGCCTATTTGGGGGATTTATCTTAGACAAGGAGATACATTAGTTTCTAATCAACAAACCATTCAAGAGCGCTATAAATTTTTTCTGTCTTAATCCCCCTGTATTTATTTAGAATTAATATGAAATATCTAATATTTCTTTTTATTTTACTCATTTTTCTTTTTAAAAACTTTTTTCTGTCCTAAAAATATTGGATGCATGTGGCATGGGACTGAAATAAACTCTGAAGTCGTCCAATACCTAACGGTTTATGTTTAATACAGTAACATAGCTTTGCAACACTCAGAGGGTCATTATTTAATCTTTTAGATCTGGAAAAAATGTTCAGACTTTAAAGTCTCAGGAAAACAACCACATTTGCTTATCTTTGGCTTGTACCTATGATTAGTGGTAGGTTTTGGTAAACCACCCTGAAATTGTAACCTTTCAGTTGTGGGAGATGTAGACACCTTCCTTCCAGATTGCACCTCCATTGTGGAGAAATTGCCTTTCCCCAGCAATGAAACTGCAAATTGCGGTTGCTGAGACACACAATTCTCCCCTCCAGCTTGCATTAACAGTACTCACCTGATAAGAGGTGTGTGGCCTTGCTATCTGAGTCTCACAGACTCATTATCCTACTGGATAATGCTTGTGACATACCTTATGACAAAAGACACAACTTTCCTGCAGTTTTAGAACTGATTTTGAAGGGTTGTTTTATTTCTCTGAACAGCAGTCCTCTGAAACCTCTTGTATCTCTTTACAAAATATAACAACAGCTTTGACTCATTTTATAGTCTATTTCTTTTGTTAGCCACCTTGAGTTTTTCTAGTGAAAAGGAAAGGTGGGGAAGAAACAGAATTAATTCATTAATAGGCTGACCATCTGAAAAGGAGGACAGGGCTCATATAACTTTAACAGTTGTAGAGAAAAGGGAATTTCAGCAGGTGTCATTTGTATGCAATTAGTTCCTGGTGAAATTCCCTCTTCATCACAACTGTTAAAGGTGCAGGCACTATACTAGAGTGACCATATACAAAAGAAGGCAGGGCTCTGCAACTTTAACTGTTGTGATGAAGAGGGAATATCACCAGGAACTAATTGCATACAAATGACACTGGTTGAAATCCCCTTTTCTCTACAACTGTTAAAGTTATATGAGCCCTGTCCTCCTTTTCAGATGGTCAGCCTATTCATTAATAATGGGAATAGAAAACGTGGTGACTGTGTGGCCCTGGTCCACTCTGGTCACTCCATTTTGAGGACAGTGTTAAGTTTTTGCTGAAGTAATGTAGTCGGAGAGGTAACACAAAGTATTGTTGATGCAGCCACAGTATTGAATTCAGTAGCAAGTCAAGACAGAATATGGTCAAGACCTAGTTCTCATTGGTGATACTGGATCGTTGTGTGGTTTGTTAACCACCCTAATCACCCATCCTCAATGGATTCAGACATCACAACAAGCCATGCCAGTGAGGGGTAAGTGGTTAAGAAGCCACAGTGACTTATTAACCACCCTGCCATTGTATAAACCAAGAGTATGACTTGGAACACTGGTAACCACAGTGAGATGTATAAGAATGGAACTTTTTGAGAACAGCTGCTGGTTAGTGGGTGATTTTGGGTAAACCAGTACAAAGGGTGGGATTTGACAGACTGGGAATATTGCAAAATGTCACCAAGGGACTGGATTCTGAAGTTTAACATGTTCAAAATGATCTGTGCATCAGATCGAGAGATATGTAGAGTGGATACTTTTGAAATGAAAGCCCTGTATGATAAATTGTAAAATCATACAATCCCGAGAAAGTGGACGTAGAACAAGATATCACTCATAATTCCCTAAGTGTTGAGGTAAACCCCATGTTATTATACATTTTCTTAATCCTCATTAAAAATGCAACTTTTTTTGTTCTTGAGTATAGTTTTTGAGTAAACCATGGTTAAACGTCATACATAACCAATGTGAACTTTGATTTTATATGTTCAAATGAAATTATCTCAAAAACTAATGGAGTTAACAAAAAATGTGTAATGACAAAAAGTACTTGTCATTAAATTTGAAACATTTCAGAAAAAAAATCATCTCTGTAGCATAAACGGGTGAGAAGTTATGCATATTTAAATGTGGCAACTACATAATAGCGCGGCAGCCATATTGATGATGTCATCATGCAGCCCACCACCACCACCACCACCACTGGAATTTAGTAAGACTCACTTTTCTGAGACACTTCTGTCATATATAAACAAAAAATATTCACAAATCTTTTGCACTCGCTGGGGTAAATAAATCTTGCCTGGCTCTGGGACTAAGAGGTCTCTTTCAAATGATAAATCTTCATTGTGAGACCTAGTTTATGAGAGCAAGGAAGTAAACAGGAATGAAGCATGTTGGCACAAAGCCATACAGCCAAACATGATATTTGAGCTAATTTTTGCTTTGCTAAATGGAATGTCCCGAATTGAAATATTTAGGCGGTTATTCCTTGTCATCCAGAGGAGTGTCTACATGAGAACAGAATGATAATCTCATTGGAGTATAATCCGGATTTTCATGAAATTAGTTTTGGTCCATCAGCAGCACACCAAGCAAGAAAAGCTTTTGAAGGTCAGACTGTCATTGCAATCACCTTACTTTGGGGTAGAGTGGGCGGAGTCCCTAGTAGAATTGAATGTCATCAGCCCCACTGATGTTGCTCAGCAAATGAGACAGACTTGTTCCCGTCCTTCTCCATGCTTCACTCTTCAGGGAAATTTAATGGAAGAGATGAGTAATGTGGAATAGTTTCCCCTGTACCTCTGACTGAACCAATATTGAAGCCCAGGGACAGACAGGCAAGCAGATAGGAGGTGCCAAGGTTCTGCAGGGAGGGAAATAGCTGGAATTGCCTCCCTCTGCTAGCACTCTGGAGTTAGCAGCAGGGACTACTGCTGCCTCCACTTCCCCTACCAGAATTAAGCCTCCTCCTCCACCCTACACACACATGGGGAAATCACACACACATGGGACTACTCTGAAGGGCAGACATGAATGAATCAGCAGCTACTATCTGTGAATGGAAAAAGCAAACTGCTTCATTCCTCTAAAGGAGCAACCCAGTGCGATTCTGTGATTGTGGAGGCTGTTCCCAGCCCTGTCCGTGTTCCCTTGCTGTACAAGCTGCCTTTTCTTCTTCCCTTCTGGATATTCCTTGGTTGTAGGTATCTCGCACAACTGCAAAGTTGAAAGTATCTCGCAACTGCAAAATACTATAGCTGGCTGGCTGCCCCTTTCCCTTCCCTTCTGGGTAATCCTTAATTATAAGTGTATTGTTACTACGAAACTGTAGGTGACTCACACGACTGCAAAGTTGTACGTATCCCGCAACTTCGAAATACCATGGCTGGCTGCCCTCTCTCCTTGCCCTCTGAGCATTCTTTATTGTGCCCTACATATAAACTGGCTACTCCACAATTCACAATTGTGAATGAAACAGCTACTGCTATTATGAATGGGGAAAGGAGACTACTTATTGTGAAAGGAGCCCTAAGGCAAAGCTTGTTTCCCACCTCTCTATACACTCCCCCACCCCCGGTACTCCTCTCAACCAACTAATGGGAAAGGCAGTGAGAGTAACTGGCCTGCCATTTCCTCTCATAAAAGCAGGCTAACTACTCTCATTGTCTTTCCCATTCATAAATGCACGATAGCGATTTTACTCCTCTTCGAAATTGCACACTTACTTACTGCTTTAGAAAGCGAGAGTAGCTAGCCTGCTTTTATGAATGGGAAAGTCAGGCTAGTTACTCTCGCTGGTGAAAGCAGTGCCTATGGAGAAAAAGAGTGAAAGGGGGGGGGGAGGCGGGGCAGCCTTTGACCATGTTACTGCCAAGTCACAGCCAGGTCATAGAAGAATGCCCAGGATTTAATATGGAGGGACAGGGCATAGTGCAGGTGTACTACCTGGGAGCTGCTTTAAATAAAAAAAGACAGAGGAAAAAGACTTCCAGAAAATGCGGTTTTTCAAGAGGGAAGCGGCTAGTTGGCTGCAGATTGGCAATGATATCATGTGTCACAAAGTGTTCAAACTGTTCTCTCTTCGTACCAAATTGCTCATGTACATTGCCTCCAGGAGGTGGATTGAAATATGCAGGCAGTTGTTCCTTGTCCTCCAGGTGGACAAGGGGTGAAAGTCATAGGCGTGCACAGCACATTTCATTAGGGTGTGCACCATGGGAATTGGGGCCTTTCCCACCCCCATGCCCCCAACTGGAGAAGTGGAGGTGGAAAAGCAGCAGGAGTGTCACCTGCACCTGGGGCCACCTGCACAGAGAGCGCCGCTGCCACCGCTGCCTCCTCCCTCTTCAGCTCCACACCAGCCTGGATGGGGAGGGAGAAGGGGAGCCACCGCCGCCTTGCCCCGAGCTCTGGCCTTCTTCCCTCCACCTTCCTGGCTCCAGGGCACCTCCGCCTCCTCTACCTCTTCCCGCTCCAGCTCCACACTGGGTCGGGCAGGGAGGGAGGAGGGGAGCCACCGCCATGGCCTTCTTGCCCCGACCTTCTCTTCCCTCACTGCCCTGGCTCCAGGGCACCTCCTCCTCCTCCTCCCGCTCCAGCTCCACACTGGGCTGGGTGGGGAGGGAGGAGGGGAACCACTGCTGCCGCCACAGCCTTGCCCCAATTGTGACACACTGCTTGGTAAATTTCAAACAACGCAGGCAAGAATTCACTTTGCACTCCCAGCCAAGGCACATCCAACATCAATAATGCCTGTCTCTGGTAAGAATTTTCCCTCCACAAGTGTATCATTATCTAAAAGTTGTCAGTTGTGCTGCTAGCACATGGGAAATACTGAAGTGGAAACAACCTTTCTGTGACTATATAATCTCTGTGTCAGATTGTAGTGGGTATCAATTGTATACTTCAGTGTTTCAAAATTCTCCTGTGAAGGCAAAGCATTCAACCTAATCTTCACTTTATCACTCTAGCTCTCCACGTTTAGGAGTTTTCTTCTTGGTTTTTTTTTTTTTTTACATTTGAATTGGTCCTCACGTATTTGTCTTGAATTTATTGGAGACAGTCACTTCTTCCATGGCCTTGGAAGCAAAAGAAAGTATGAACATCTTTGGAATATTTCCTCTCCATCTTTTTCCCTGGCAAGTAAGAAATTAAAATTTCTTCTTTGCACAATTAGAAGCCAGAGCCATCAACCTCAGACTGCCAAAGTTCAAAAACTAACCCACTCATATTTATTCAGCTGAACCTGCTATTTTACTAATTATCCTTTCCTCTTTCAAAATTACCTCTTTCACAGCTGGGAGAAATCTAACCCTCTCAGGACCCAATCAGATGCTCACATCAATTTGTCTAATTGATGCCAAGCTTAATATACCTCTTAATTATGACTGCAAACACTTTGTTAAGATAAATCAAACCTAATGCCTAACAAAATTCCTTCTCTAATCATTTTAAAAACAACATATTATTTCGTCATGTTTATAGCAGTTCTAATGTGCTTCGAAACCTTTATCTTGTCCTTCCTCACAACAATCTTGTAAGGTATGTCATTCATACTTCCAACTTTTACAGAGTGAGCACAAAGGCTGAGAGAAGGTGACTTTGTACAAGGCCACACTGATAGGTAGACACTTGTGCCAACTGAAACAGTACACTGAAGCACTACTCACAAACAGATTTACTAGTGAAACATCTACCTGCAAGATAGGGAAGGCAGATATATTGTCAGTGATCCCTACCTTAAACACCTCAAATTTAGATATTTAGATACATGCTCTATGTGGAGCTGTCCTTGAAGAACATGTGGAAACTTCAGTTAGTGCAAAATGCAGTGATCAGATTGTTATCTGGCATAGCATTTACAGATCAGCTGCAGTTTGTTTCCAAGCTCAAATCAAGAGGCTTGTTCTTATCTATAAAGCCTTAATGGCTCAGGACCAGGATATCTGAGAGACAAGTGTTATGTCTATGTTCCCATTGATACCTACTACATACCGCACTGTGGTAATTAACCCAACAGCAAATCATGAGTTAACTCTGGGTTGTTCAAGCCCCAAGCAACCTAGAGTTTCCAGGTTTGCACGTCACAAAATAAAAATGGAAGCAGTCAAGAAGGCGGGAAGCAGCATGCCCGCTCACTCCCATGCACTCCCAAGCACCCCATGGTTAACAAACCATGTGTTGTTTGATCGTACAAACCAGGTCATTAGCTCCCTACGAGAGAATATGATAACCAGCACGCCATACGGTGTGCTGTCCAAGGTCCTCATGAGACTCCTGCTTTGCCTGATGTGACTTCTGCCTTGCCTGATATAACCCAGGACAGAGATTGAGAGCTATGTTAGACACCGCTTCCCCTGGGCCTCACAACTAGTCAGGCCAGGCCTGCAAAATCCAGATGTATGCGTTCCTAGGAAGCTGTTAGCTAGTTCCACGGATGAAGTGGTGCCAACTGTTGTTTGCACCTGCCAACAGCCAGCGCAGTTCTTGGTTAATTGTTCAATTTGTTCATATAGACCTGGCTACCATAAGTAACCTGTGGATAATGGCTTTATCTTGACTAGGCCAAAATATTCTACATGCAGTTCTTCCAAAATTCTGACCTGCAGTTTCTCAAGGGTCATTACACAACATTCCCACGTTAGAAAGCCTTGGGCAATTGTGAGTTCATTACTGTGTTAAGAAAAAGAAAAAAAGATTTGAAATTCTCTGCTGGCCCATTTTTTCAGCTCCCCCCCACCCAGCTTCATACACTTCTGCAAGCAAGAGGTCATTGCCTGTCTCTCTTCTTGGTACTGCAGGTATGATTGGCAGGATATCAATTTGTATCATGTTGAACATCCCAATAGCAGTGAGTAGGCTGACCAGATAAAATCCAGGTCAGGGCTCATGTAACTTTAACAGTTGTAGAGAAAAGGGAATTTCAGCCAGTGTCATTTGTATGCAATTAGTTCCTGATGAAATTCCCTCTTCATCACAACAGTTAAAGGTACAGGCGCTATACTAGATTGACCATATACAAAAGAAAGCAGGGCCCCTGCAACTTTAACTGTTGGGATGAAGAGGGAATTTCACCAGGAACTAACTGCATACAAATTACACTGGCTGAAATTCCCTTTTCTCTACAACTGTTAAAGTTACATGAGCCCTGACCTGGATTTTATCTGGTCACCCTAGCGGTGAGCCTATCCTGCTGTTTTGAATCTCCACCCACCACTTGTAATGGCAGTCATGAAAGGCCATCTGCATTACAATGTTGGGATGTTCTTTGAAATATATCACAGTTATAATCTCCTAAAAACACAAGCTATCTTTGAATACAGGAAGTAGCCATCTCTGGATTGCCATTCATGGGATGGAAAATGGACAGCAATGGTTTGTGGTCTGTAACTAAAGTAAACATCCTACTATAGATATAAGGTCTACATTTCTTAACTCCTCAGACCAGAGTCAAGGCACCCTGGTCTAGTTGGGCATTGTTGCGCTCTGCATGGCACGTATCTGGAAACAAAAGCTTTTCCATCTGGCATTACATAGGAAATCACTGCTCCAATCCCATAAACTAAAGCATTACATGCCACAGTGATTTTCAAATCTAGGTTGTAATATGTTAACATTGTCTCTGACGTTAACCTTTCTCTGAAGGATTTGCCTCCTGGAAGGCACATTCACACTGCTTGTCATAGGGTGACCAACTGTCAGGATTTCCCCAGATTTTTCCTGGTTTTTGTTCTATCCTGGGTGTCAGGGGATTTTCTGTAATTTTCTAGAATGTCCTGGAATGATGCACTTTCCCCTTTAAGGCCGCCATTAGCATGGCAGGGGGGAATGACATGGTTTCTGGAGGCGTGTCATTCCCTCCTCCACTGCTCCAATTGGGGCTTTAATGAGTGAAGTGTGTTATTCCTGGACATTATAGATAGGGCCCCAATTGGAGCGAAAAGTGCGTCATTCCCCCTTGCCATGCCAATGGTGGCCGTGCTTTCCCGCTGCCCCCACACTGCTCCAATCGGGGCTTTTAAGGTGGCTGGGAGGAGTGACATGCTTTCCAGAGGCCCCGGAAAGCTGCTTTCCTGCCCCCCCCCCCACCGGGTGTCAACTTTTTCGGTTTCCCAAATATGATCACCCTAATTCTTACTGTTTTCCAGCTTGGTGAAAATGTCAACGCAGTGTGTGGCCACTGTGAAAAAGACAAATTCCATGTTTAGTATAATTAGAAAAGGAATTGAAAATAAAAACTGCCAAGATCATACTCCCCTTATATAAACTGATGGTGTGGTCACACAGTTCTGGTCACTACACCTAAAAAAGGATATCATAGAGTTGGGAAAAGTGCAGAAAAGAGCATAGAGGGTTGGAGCAACTCCCCTATGAAGAAAGGTTATAGCAGCTGGGATTGTTTAGCTGAGAAAAAAGGCAAGTAAGGAGGGGCATGATAAATGTGTACAAAATTATGCAGAAAGTGGATAGAGAGATATTTTCCTCCCACTCTCATAATACTAGAACCCAGGGTCATCCCATAAAGCTGATTGGTGGGAGATTCAGAACAGATGAAAGGAAGTACTTCTTCACATAGTTCAGCTATGTAATTCATTTCCATAAGAGGTAGTGATGGCTACCAATTTGAATGGCTTTAAAGGGGGATTGGAACAAATATTGAGAAGGCTATCAATGGCTACTAGTACTGATGGGTATATGCTACCTCCAGTATCAGAGGCAGTATGCCTATGTAGACCAGTTGCTGGGTAATATGTATAGGAGGGTACATTCATGTCCTCTTGTGAGTTTCCCATGGATAACTGGTTGGCCACTGTGTGAACAGAATGCTGGACTAGAAGGATCCTTGGTTTGATCAAGCATGGGTCTTCTTATGTTCCTTTCTTAAGCAATCAGTTCAAAGGGCAGAATACAGTTGCTTAAGCTAATAATAATAATAATAATAATAATAATAATAATAATTCCAAAAAATGAGCAATCCTCTGAGCAAGGTGGCCTCAATACTGTTTCTATTTTTTCAGGTGACTTGTGAAATACTTTGGCATCTATCATATGCCCTCAATACATAGTTCATTTTTTTAAGAACTTGCATTTATCATGGTTTGCATTTAGTGCATATTTTTCCAGTATCTTGAGAACTTGCACCAGATTCTTCAGATGGCCCTATCAATGGCTCTCATAAAAATTATGTCATCTAGGTAGCATATACAACTGGCATACCTTATAGCACCTGGTCCATGTCCCTCTGCCAAACTGGAGGTGCAAATGCTGCTCTAAATACCAATTGATTTTACTGGAACAACCCTTTTTCAGTGTTGATGGTCAGAAATGTCCTTGCCTCCTCCTCTATTACCACTTGGAGATAAGCCTGTACCAGATCCAATTTACTAAATTTCTGTTTTCTGTTTAGCAATATGAAAATATCCTCCATCTGAGGTAAGCAGTAGTGTTCTGTCCTCAGCACTGGGTTAAGACCCACAAATCCATAGGGATCCATTTTCCCTCTGTAACCGGAATAGGTATTGTAGGGTGACCAGATAAAATCCAGGTCAGGGCTCATGTAACTTTAGCAGTTGTAGAGAAAAGGGGATTTCAGCCAGGGTCATTTGTATGCAATTAGTTCCTGGTGAAATTCCCTCCTCATCACAACAGTTAAAATTGCAGGCACTATACTAGAGTGACCATATACAAAAGAAGGCAGGGCCCTTGCAACTTTAACTGTTGTGATGAAGAGGGAATTTCACCAGGAACTAATTGCATACAAATGACACTAGCTGAAATTCCCTTTTCTCTACAACTGTTAAAGTTACATGAGCCCTGACCTGGATTTTGTCTGGTCACCCTAAGGTATTGCCCACTCAACTTTAGTCAGTATGCCCATTTCTTCTGCTGTACCCCATTCCTTACCCACTGCCTCTCTGGTAGCAAGTGGAATTCAACAATTTTGTTTTTGCTCCATCAGTCAAAATATTGCTGGCCTTAATATGCCTTAGCTGACCAATATCCTGTTCAAAAGCTGGATTTGCCTTAGACAAAGGAGATCTGGCTTTTGTGGTACACTTAAAGAGCCTTGATAGAATAAATATTATTTATTAATATTAAATAAATATTATTTAATCAGTTTCGTCCAAGCAGTGTCAGTCCTTTTGTCAATACAACATAAATATCTATGTTAAGAATCTAACCAAGACAAGACACATTTACTGTGGAATTAGGGAGGCTGCCTGTTCTGTATGGACTTGCATCCCTCTGGAGGAGCAGGTGCATAGCTTGGGGGTGATCCTAGATCCATTATTGTCTGCCTGTGTTGACATATAATGCCCTATGTGGTTTAAGACCTCAATACCTGATGGATACCTGACCAAATATTAAAACTGAGTGGGGATGCCCTCTTGATGGTGACACATTCACCTGGGGTTTGATACATAGAAATCTGGGAGAAGGTGTTCTCAATACAGGTATCCTGACTGTGGAACTTCCTGCCTGCTCATATACGATCGGTGCCACATTTTACCAGTTTTGGCACCAACTATCCTATTTGTTCACCCAAGCTTTTAATTAAAACTCTTATTTATCTGTGTTACTGTTCTCCCTTGTTTGTTTGTTTATTTGTTTTGGTTGATGTTGTATGATTTTATTTTGTTTTAATAGTCGTATCCCATTGTGGAATTATTTTATAATGACAAACAGGCAATACATTTCATAAATAAATAAATAAAATTAAGTAGAAATACTTCCCCTTCCCCATTTCCTAAAATACAAGCAGGAGGAAGAGGTGTGATCACAAAGATATGTTAAAATGGCTTCAGTTAGGCCAGCATTCCAGGTTTGGGTGAAACCATACAAATGGTTCCCCCACCACCACCACCACCAAATAGCCAATGGTCGGGAGTCCTTACCAGAGGACTGGAAGGGAGTCATTGAAGCACCATTTTTAAAAAAGAAAAAAGGGAGCTGGGGGAATCCAAGGGTGGTGGGAATTACTGTACACTTAAACCACCCAAAAACTGAAGTTGCCTGAGTGGTGTACAATACATTAAAAACATAAATTGCAAACATTAAAACAAACGAAAATAAACCCATCCCAGGATAAAATACTAAAAGCACTAAAAACAGGTCTTAAAATGACAGGTCTTCACCTGGTGCTGGAAAGACCATAATGTAGGCATCAGGCAAGCCTCTTTTTGGAGAACATTTCACAAATGATGTACCACCACTGAAAATTCTCTCTCTCTCTCTCTCGGTGGGGTGGAGAAAAGGCACTCCAAGCCACCAAGGCCACTTGTACCTCTGGTGATGATGATGGATCTAAGAGAACTCCCAAACTGCAGGTTCATAACTTTGATTTCTATTCCAAGTAAATTTCTATAAATCATTATTGAAGACAGAGTTTATTAAATATAAAGCAGAACAAGCCTTGCTGAGAAAGAACAGCATGACTTATGCAAAGGGAAGCATTATCAGCACAATAGTTCAGTCTATCTTCAACCATTGAGCGGTTACTGATGAACTCTGATGCTGTTTATAGTTTCCTGGATAGACTTTAAGATACAGCTACTTACAACTATTAGCCCAACTCCCTTTCAAGCACCTGTGTTTTTGACCAGTGTCAGTTTTACACACTGAATGCCTATTGTTATAAACAGTACACAGTGGCTCAATTTGGACGACACAATAAACAACTGGTGTGGGGGAAACAATCGTCAGTTGTTTTGACTATTGTGTCATCCGAATGCTGCCATAGTCAACTCAGTGCTGATCCTCATCCACACCACAGTTGATTATTTATTACCATGTTGTGTGGGGAGTGCCTCCTAGGGTTAGCGTGAGGGTTAGGGTTAGTCAACCCACCATTGACTATCGTGTCGTCCGAATTGAGCCACTGAGTACCTATTGTTATAAACAATTAAATTAACATGTGTCGTAGATACAGTTTGTTAGGCACATTCCAATTCTCTGAGCAATGAGATATGTTAGGGATTTATGGCTTACCTGAGTTCATTTTCCTTTGGAAATGAGGTTACTGGAGGCTTATTGGCTTTTTGTAATATTTGTGATTATTTACAAATATACATGTTGAGCATAGGTGAAGATTCACAGCTTAACACCCCAACAAACAAATCCAAATCTTCTGGATTTCCAACTAAGCTCTCTGGCTCTCATCTCAATTTTTGGGGTGGCTTGAACCATCCCCACTCCATGATGTGATCATAGGAACAAGGTCAGTGTCTGCCTCAATTTCAAATTAAAGGCTGCTTTCTTTTACATAGATCTTACATTAACACATTCCACAGCTGTGAGAAGGGAGGGAAGCTCAAATGGCTCTCTCCCTCCAGAAGAGTCCAGCAATTGAGAGCAATCTCCTTAACAAAGAAAGGTACTTGGCCACTCTGCCAGAGCCATTACGATTCTCTCCAACAGTCCTATGGGTTCCATTAACTGTCCTGTCAAAACCCCTCTTACAATCGAAAGTGACAGCGCTGGAAAGGATCCTGAGAGAGCATCCAGACCAATCCCAATCCCATATCAATACTAAAAAGGGGATGTGTATGTGTTTGACTGACCCATGTTGAAAATATTGCTACAGTTTTATGAGATTAAAAATATCACATTTTTACTTTTAAATATTCAAATACACCTTTAAACCTTGCTGGGAAACTTACTTTCTTAATATGAAATGTCATTCAAAGTAATGTTGAATAATACTGAATAAAAATAGTATTGGGGGGAGGATGAGAATGAGAAAGAAAGAAAGAAAGAAAGAAAGAAAGAAAGAAAGTATTTGGGGACTCCAGGGTTTTAGCATCTAATTAAGCATGTTGCTCATCATTTGTAGAGGTTCTCTCATAACAAGTAGTACAGCAGCATAAGACTTTGTTATACAAGTAAATACTGTTTACACGTTTGTATAATAAATTACAACAAAACTAACAAGAATGGCATCACATGTAACATAAACACAACAAAATCATGAAAGTGGATGTTATTTCTAGCTGATTTAGTCCAAACTGTGCAAACTTATCTCTTAGACCAATAGATCTGTCCACTCTCCAGTTTAAAACTTCTATGCTTATATGCTAAAACTGAGGCACATACATTGATGGATTTGGAAAAGAAAATGAAATGAAATAGAGTTCCCAGCTTTTGGATTTCAGATAATTCAGCTAATCTCTGAGAAAAATCATACTGACTGAATTATACTGTCAAGTTATTTTTCCTCTCATTAGTATGATTTTTTGTGTGCAATTTGTATTTGATTTACCTTCCCATTAAAAGTATGTAACTGTGGTATATTTGTTGCTTGATCAATAACACAAAAGATGAGATTTTAAAAAATCCTGAGATGACATCAAGCAGTTGACTGGGTTTCTACAGTATAGATTGCGGCATCCAGGGGCATTCAAGCAGGCGACAGCGTGATCATAGCCTGACAAACTCCAGCTAATTAAGTAGTCATCGTTGATCAATCTGCCAGAAGTCAATATTCTCAACTATGCTTAAGCATGCAATGTAATTAATAAAGCTACCAGAGAGCTTTACTAATAAAACACATGCTGAAAAATACAGATTAGTTAAGGCAGTTGGGGGGGGGGGAGAGGGGGAGTTTATGCAGAAACAAAGTTTGTTGCAAAGAAAATATCAAGTATGACAGAAGCATTAAAGCTAATGTTGAAGAAAGTTTTCTCCCCCAAAGTAGTTTGTAGATTTGGGATTTATTTGAAAGTACTCTATGGCCAATGCAATGGTTCAACCCTCGGAGTTATATCCAGATTCAGAGCTCCATCACACCTACTTTTTTTTATTGGTATGTACCCGCAGTTTTGGTATCCGTTTACCTTTGAGGATCATAGCCATACTGGGGCCTCCCTTTTCATTTATGGGCTCTTTTGGGTGGGATGGGGGGTTGTTCCTGGAGACAGGAAGGGAAGGGGCAGGCAGGGAAAGACGAAGAGGGGGGAATCCCTTGTGCTGGAGAAGGAGAATCGCCCTGCCCTCCCCTTTCCTCATCAACAAACATGCCCACAACAAAGGAAAAAGCAAGGGGGGGGGGATATTCCTGACTTTCTCCATGCCAAAATACTTAGCAACAAGGGGCGGAAGGGGCACGATGACAGACAGCAAGCAGGACAGGGATGACTTCATGCAAGTACCACGCGGCAAAACACATACAAGGCAGTGTGAGTGTGCAGTAAATCACTGGTGGAGCTCTCAGGCACTGGCAAATGGAATTGCAGAAGTTGATCCTAAACAGATGGCCAGGGGGCACTGCTAAATAGGATTGGCTGAAAATTGAGAGGGAGGTTTGCCTTGGCAGCTAAAATGCATGAGAGAAATTCAGTAAGAATGACAGGATTACATTAGGATGCCAAATGCTGTTACTAATACAAAAAATTAAACATTATTTTTAAAAAGAATCCATTTTTTAAAAAAAAAATAGTATTAGTAGCCCATTTATTGGTTGTAAATTGTGTGGATTTTTTTTTTTGGTTTTGGAAACTTCCTTCCCTATATACATATTGTCATGAAGCTGCATGAAAATTATATTATGGAAACACAGTTCCCATGTGTATCATTTTAAATTTTTGTAGCTCAAGATTAAAACTATTTATTTTTCCAAAAGCAACATTCCCAGAATTATTCATCTTTTTAAAAAATTTGTACTGGTGTTTCTGTCTTGCTGCTGATTAAAGAGCCAACTCCTTCCTTAAACACACTTTGACGTATCTTCCCATTGCCAGATATAGCAATATCTATTATAGACATGGTTAATAAGGTAAGCTTCTCTCAGAGTGATTTCACCCTTTAAAATGGGAGCTTTTTAATAATGATGGATTTTTTTTAAAAAAAACTGGAATTAATGTGCACTGCATATAATGTGTTGTAAAACAGGCAGCGCATCATTATCACCTCCTACTCAGAGCCATTTTAACTATAATCTCAGTATTTGGGTAGCTCAGCTAATTAACAACCTGGTATTACTGTAAAGATGAGATTGTCATGTTATTTGAAGTGCTTTTTAACATCCTCTTTGAACGCTAGCTACTAAATTTGTTAACAGTCGGCACTATTTTAAGGGGAGCAAATTATATAATTTTTATAAGACTAGAAAATGAAAAGAAATATCTTATTTGATTAAAAAAAATAATTTACATTTTAATAAAGTTTCTGATGTTTTAAAACACCTCTTTGCGGTTACTGTTTCCATTAATTAACCCGGGACTATCCATGCTATATGATATAGGACTGTGATTCTCAATGATACTAGTCTCAAATGAAGAACTTGATGCAACTTGACTAACATTCAAAGCAATATTTTGAAACCATTTTTAATGACTAGCAACTATTTGCACACTTGCAGAAAGTATCCCAACATTTACACTGAAGATGCTACAAACATCACTGCTTACCACCAACCAGACAACCCAAGCAACTATTTGTTGCAGTTATATCCTGTCTTTCTGAAGGAAAGAAGTATCACTACCCTTGATCAAGGCGGTGTACATCATCCTCTGTTATATCCTTACAATAACTCTGTGAAGTCAGTTCCACTGAGTGTGTGTGTGACTGGCACAAGGTTACAGTGACCATATGAAAAGGAGGACAGGGCTCCTGTATCTTTAACAGTTGTATAGAAAAGGGAATTTCAGCAGTTAAAGCTGCAGGAGCTATACTAGAGTGATCAGGTACAAAAGAGGCAGGGCTCCTGCAGCTTTAACTGTTGTGATGAAGAGGGAAATTCACCTGGTGCTGTATACATACAAATGACACCTGCTGAAATTCCCTTTTCTACACAACTGTTAAAGATACAGGCGACCTGTCCTCTTTTCCATATGGTCACCCTACACAAGGTTATCCAGTGAGCTTCATGGCTGAGTGGGGATTTTAACCTGCCCTCCCCAGTCCTAGTCCAACAGTTTGACCAGTACACCACAACACTGGTTGTCATGTATGTCAACCATGTTCACAAGGAGCCTTCGTGGGCCTACCACAGCCATTTCCATTCTTTCTGTTGACGGCAAAATTCTCTCAGGGTAATCTGTTGGGGGGATGCCAGCGATAGGCAATGCTATCCCTTCTCCCTCCCTCTCTCCCTCTCCCTCTCTCTCTCTCTCTCTGCCATCTTTTCTCTCTCTTTTTCTGACACCACCTTCAGCCCTGTCTCAAGGCATTTGAGCACGCTAAGCAAGGTAGTATGTTGATGCCCCACAGGTGGATATCCTGCCACCCTCTTTTCTCTCCTCAACAGCCACTACCATGAATGTCCTCCCTCTTTTTTCTTCCCATCCACCCTCTTCCTCTTCTTTCTTCTCCCTGGTAGCACAACAGCACCATCTGCTTCCTCCTCTATGTCTTGGTTCAAGAGATCATTCCTCAAAGTAAGGCATTCTGGGTGAGCTGGCCTTGGAGATTGCCTGTGCTGTGGAAACACACACAATCTTAAGAGAACCAGGATTTGAGCTAGGTGGGCTCTCTGGAGTGCTGTACTGGCCACTTTTCTGCTGCGGCATTTGCAGCAAGGAAGCAGCTGGTGGGGCTTCCCAGACAGCCCACGGGCAGCAATAGAGGCTACCTCCACAAGGACACTTTAATGCTCTTTGAAGGCTCATTATAAATTTTACCTTCACACCAGCGGAGCGCAAAACGGGCGCAGAGGCGCGTTATCTCCCGGATTATGCGCATTATCGAATGCGCGTTAAATAGCGACTTTTATTTTGCTCCGGCCGTTAAAGCGCATTTTCGCCGTGTGAACAAGCGATTATGCACATTAACTACATGTAAAGCGCTTTTTGGACATCAATTAATGCGCTTCGCCGCCTCTCGTGCAGAGGGATTAGGAGTAAATGCACCTCCGCGATAATGCGCATAATCCCCGAACCGGGCGCAAAAGCGCATCCTTGTGGAGGGGGCCATGGGCAGCAATATGGAGAGGTGAGCTGGAGAAACCCTCATACTGAGAAGCCCTCAGAGAGAACCAGAGAGGCAGGGTACACAGTCCTCCCTGGCGGCAGAGGGGCATGCAGCTGCAGCCACCCAACACTGGGCACAGCCTAGAAGCTGGAGGAGCAGGAGTGCTGCCTACGCTTCTGCCATCACCACCACCACACAACCACTGTTGCCACCTCTATACCACCAGAATTTGGTGCCTGTGACACTCCACTCAACCCCCTGGAAGCGGCCCTGACCCCCTTCTCTCTCTCCATCCCTACCCAACAGGCTGCCTGGGAAGGAGCAGATTGCTTTTGTCAGAGGTCTGAACTGATTACTTGCACAGGGCTTCCGAAATTTTGCAGAGGACTGCAGGTTGCCTATCCCTGCACTTTCACCTCTCTTTGGTCCCCTCTATACATTGCTGGCTGTATGAAACTGGCTTTAAAGTTGTTGACATGCATGCAAATGTTACTGAAAGTAATGGACTTTGTCGCAGGAAACTGCCCAAATAGGTTTTGCACCCTTTATTCTCCCTGCCTACCAGAATCTCCCACCTTTAGTTTCCTAGGTTACCTGTGGAATGATGTGGTTGACCTGTTTGGCTACCTCTCTCCCCTCCAATTTCGCCGCCAGCTGAAGTTTGTCCCCCCCCTCCCAGAACTGCTCAGGAGTAAATGGGAATGTGCCTCAGAAATTTCCCCCTCCAGCAGCCTTTTAAAAAGTATTTCCGGCTGCCTCTCTCTGCCCCCCACCATTTGCTGGAGAGAGAGGAAGAGAGCGAGAGACCAAAGAGAAGAAGCAAGCGAGCGAGAGAGTAGAGATCCACACAAACACATGCCCAAACAGACAGGGGAAGCTGCTTCATTCCTTCCTCCTCCTTATTTTCCCAGTGAGATCAATTGTTTTCCCTTCTCTCCTTCTCAATCATCCATTGTCGTTTTGGTGATGTAAAACATTCAGATGCGCACACACACAACCCACCCAGCAAGCAAGTGAGGGGAGCAAGTGTGTGTGTGTGTCTATGGACGGAAGCAGGCATGCAGGCAAGCATGAAAAAATCCTCCCCCCGTCCACCCCCCCTTTCCCTGCTTCCCATCTCTCAGGAACCCAGCAAGAAGCGAGGGGACGAGTTGTCTAAGCAGATCACTAATTATCCAGACATACGCATGACAACAAGACCATCTGATTGTTAATGCGCCTCCTCACAAAATTGTTTACACAGACATAAGGCGCTCTTCCTCCCACGGTAAATTAAAACTCACTATTTAACACGCATTCGAAAATGCAAATAATCGGAGATTTAAAGCGCCTGGACCCCTGATTTGCGCTCCGCTCTTGTAGAGGTAAATTTGGTAATGCGCCTTGAAAGAGCTTTAAATCGCTCTTGTAGAGGCACACTTCTTTTGGCAAACTGAGACTAAAAATCCAAAATTCACATGAAAGCTGTTGGAAGGAGAGAACTTGGGGCACACAGCTGGATGGCTGCCTACAAATTGCCTCCTACTCTCTCCCTTTGTGATGAAGCTGCCTTGGACATCTTACTTATGGAATGATGGGATGTAATTTGATTAAGAAAAATATAAAATAATGGTCAGTTGCCTGCCTTGCATTCCCGTGCTTGCTAGACTTTGCTTAACTCATGTTGTTGAGGCATTTCATTCAATGCCAAGCTGGTTCTGCATTTAGCTAACTAGGTTCTGCTGTGATGTTCATTACTTTGTTTTCCCCAAATAATTTTTACTTTATTTATTTACTTATTATTTTTTATAGACCTGGAGCCAGCAATTTGGTTGCTTAATTCAAACCAACATGTGGAATCTATTGCTAGATCCTAATGCTCAAGATCCCTCCCTTTGGCTTTCCCACCCCTTGGCACCCCCACCCAAAGTCCCCTAACATGACCACTCCCTTGCAAGTATTGCATAGCCCCTCCTGTCCTTAGACCTTGTGAGGTCTTACACCTGCTTCTCTTCCTTATTAGCCCAGTCTTCCTATGTTCCTCTGGTCTCTGCCTTCTCAGCTCCACTTTCCTTCAACTTCTTAATTCCCACCTCATTGGCTACCTCCACAAGGGCGCTTTAATGCTCTTTGAAGGCTCATTATAAATTTTACCTTCACACCAGCGGAGCGCAAAACGGGCGCAGAGGCGCGTTATCTCCCGGATTATGCGCATTATCGAATGCGCGTTAAATAGCGACTTTTATTTTGCTCCGGCCGTTAAAGCGCATTTTCGCCGTGTGAACAAGCGATTATGCGCATTAACTACATGTAAAGCGCTTTTTGGACATCAATTAATGCGCCTCCGCGATAATGCGCATAATCCCCGAACCAGGCGCAAAAGTGCATCCTTGTGGAGGGGGGCATTGTCTACTTACTTCAGCCACTTTGCCTCTTATCCCACTGAGGTTCCCAACTCCCCAAATCCCTGGCTCTCTTTCTGTTTCCTGTCAATAGCACCTCTTTGATCTTTCTACCTACCTGGCTTCCTAAACCACACTTTCCCAGATGTTCATGCTCCATTACCTGCCCACTCCCTTTATGTGAACAACATGAATCCCTCCAGTCCTTGGGGCTACGTTATGTCTTTCTCACATCCAAACTAAGCTTTTACTTTCCATCTAAGCAGCTACACTGCTGCATCATTCAGTAGCTGACACCTCACCAACATATATTCAGTGGAAGCTGGTGGCTAATCTGACTGGTGGGACAGAGGGCAGATAACCAGAAGAGAAGAAACGGGGGTCACCAAAGGTGGAGCTAAGAAGGGATCACTGGAGGCAGAGTCAAGGGGATCACCGGAGGCAAGACAGTCTTTGAATACCCAACAGCCAGCAACACTTATACAGAAAGAAAGAACTGAGGCACATGAACTTCAAGGTTGTACATGCAAACAAGGGGGTGGGGAAATCACACAACAGCAAGAAGAAACCACTCTTTGAGCTCCTTCAGACGGGGGGGGGGGGATCGCATTCCCTTACTGTGGCTTTTGCTTCCTGCATCTCTTCAGCTGCTGCAAGGAGCTGCAAATACAGAGGTAGAGAGCAGGAAGAG
This sequence comes from Anniella stebbinsi, assembly GCA_029215795.1. NCBI lineage: Eukaryota > Metazoa > Chordata > Lepidosauria > Squamata > Anniellidae > Anniella > Anniella stebbinsi. The sequence continues at coordinate 355,388,892 of JARDYH010000002.1, read as the reverse complement.
AGCAGCAACCATGTGACTTGTACAGCCTTAATGCAGTTTAATGGGACAGCACCCTCTAGTGGGTGTTTTATAGAGCACCTTCTCCTGGACATGGAGGAAACATTGATAAATCCCAACGTTTTTCAGAAGAGTTGAGTTTTCTGAGCCTTTTTTTAAAATCGCTAAAACTAGGAAATGGAGTGGGAGACACGCAGGAGGCTCTCTGTGTCATCAAAATGACCCACAACCATCCATGCCAGTCACGAGCGTCCTATAAAACACTCATTTAAAGGAGCTCTTTGTGTTCTTTTTTAAAAATCCTCTTATTCCAGCAATAACTCCCGTTCCATTGTACTCTGCCCCCAACAGTAATTTTGCACACAACATTTCTGCATATACACACCAGAGTCAATGTACAATAATAATGCAAAAACATTTTCCACCACATATTTCAGTGTAAAACATTTTCTATGTGTTTCTGGAACCAAAAGACTCTTCCGTAGTAAATAACTCAAATACAAACACACCCTTTTACAGTATACAGCAAACAGACACAGAAGACATAGGCACCCATTAACGCACTCATACACAGACAGACAGACACACACACACACATACACACACACACAATAAAGAGATATAGACTGACTCATTCAGACACAACAGCCAAACAGTACATACATATGCACAGCCAGCGCTGGCCCAGAACATTTTGCAGCCTGAGGAGGATCAGCAAATGCCTCCCATTTCTCACTGGATGATATGGGCCAACCACTGCCTCTCATTCTAATTTACCTCACAGGCTTGTTGTGAGAGTAAAAATGGGGAGATCTGTAGTTCCTGGAGGAAAGACAAAACATAATATAATAAAAGCAAATAAATAGTTCCAAACTACAACAAACATACATGTCTTACAATATGTTCATAATAAGCCTCCCTAGCATGTAAAATGGCCATCTGTGTGCACATCCAGTACCCCGTTTGGAAATTTATCTTATACAGACCTGGGAAAAGGAGCCTGAAGATTAACATTCAACATTTGACAATAATAATAATAATAATAATAATAATAATAATAATAACATTTATATACCGCCCCATAGCCAAAGCTCTCTGGGATTCTCATATGTTCTACCCATATGCTTCCATCTTCTGCATGAACATCAACTCCAAGAAACTTTATTAACAGCAAAAACACAAAAGAGTCTTGTGGCACCTTCAAGATTTACAAACTTATTCTGGCATAAGCTTTCATGGACTGCAGCCCACTTCATCAGAGGCATGGGGTATTATGGGGATTTTCAGTTTTTTAGACAGTACATATGGTAGGTGTGTTGGGGGGGTTGTAAACAGTGAGGTCAGAAGGAAATTGCATGCAGAAAATGTTTAATAAAGGAATTGAAGGAAAGTATCCTTCTTTTCATTAAATACTTCACAGTCCCATTCCGGGGGGGGGGGGGGGGGGAGGCACATACATGCACTGCATTCCCCTAAAAATTAAAAAAAGCAAAGAAAACCCCAAGCCACTAGCAGACTAGATAACAAGCCTGAACTACACTGCAGTCATGGCATATACTAAGATGAGTATAACAACTATGGGGTATTTTGCAGTGCTGACGTAACCCATAGCCAGTCACAAAACATTCTCAAAACACTCAACATCTATCCTTTTGCATGTTGTACAACAATTGTAATCATCATCATCCATATAAAAGCACTCCTTGGAAGCCCTATTTTTTTCATTCCAGCAACAAACAAACTACACTGCACAGAGAGAGAAACTGAATAAATTCAGTCTAAAATCATGAATACCAAGTATGTGGAGAGAGCCGGGGTGGGGTGGGGGGAATCAGATAACACAGTCCACACAAAAGCAGTGCTTTGGACCCATATGCTCCTGCTTCATTGTATAGAGAATCAAGTAAGTTTAAGACCATAAGTGGAAGGGGAGAATCCACACAGCTCTAACAACAACAATGGTGATGCCGACAACACCGATAAAGATATATTCAGAGCTGCACAGAACAGTCCTTTGAAACCCAGCAACAAGTTCTGAGATCAGAAAAGACATCCATGCACACACACCCAAAACCAGTCTGGTGCTAAGCACTTCCCCAAATTGCTATTGCCAGCCAGCTCAGGTTGTCTCTAAACAAGTGATTTATAGCACGCTCAAGACTAGCCACTCAAGGAGGCTTCCGGGTAGATTTCATGATGTCATTATCAGCAGGATGTTTCCCGCTCCTTCCCCCCCCTTATCCTTCTGTCAGAAAATATGGATAAAATCAGCTTTAAAAAACTATATCAGGCAAATTGCTTTGTGTATTGGTGGCATTGCACTATAATTCCGCCACTAGATGGCCCTGTTTCATTGATTTGAATGGAAATTCAATCTCAAGGCAGAGATAGGAAATATTCCATTCAGATCATATGGCTGCCTGTACAATGAGCTGATTGCAATCTTGGGACAATCTTGGGACGAACATGGAAGCAGATAGCAGTGGGATTTTTTTAAAACAAAAACCAAAAAAAACGTAGAGAAGCTCCCATTTTCTCAATGCTGTTGCTCAAAAGCAGAAAAAGATCAAGAGAAGAGGCTTTGTGTCTGAGATCTAGCCATGCTGCTTTTTCCAACCACATTCTGGAGAACTAGGAAGGAAATTGCATTTTTTTTACTCTCCTCCCACCCAGCAAACAGCTGTCAGGGCAGACTCAGTAGAGCAAACCCTGCTAAACCTGTTGCCATTGCGCTAGCCAGCCAGGTCCAGCACAATCTCTCTTTCTATAACTGCTGTTGCTCAAAATGAGAAGGAGATGAAGACAACCGGCTCTGAGGGCTGCAATCTGTAGATTCTTATTTGGGAATAAGTCCCATTAACGCAATGGGGCTTACTTCTAGGTAGATATGTATAGGACTGCAGTGTGAGTCAGATCTGATGTATAAAATGGCCGTGTGAGAGCTTCTCTAAACGAGCAATTTTTAGCATGCTCATGATTGGCCACTCACAGAAGTTTGTAGGTTCGTTTCATGACATAGTCACCAGGGCCCCTCCCATGCTATCCACCGGAATATCTGGGGGGGTTGCAGGTTTAAAAACCCAGAGATAATGTGAGAATATCCAAGAAATCTCCGAGCATATAATCTCCGCATTGCTCTATAATTATGCCACCAGATGGTGCTGTCTCAGTATGTCTATTGAGCACATGGAGCAGGAAGGATTCAATTTCAAACCACGCAGCTACCCATGAAATGCCGCCAATCACATACAAGAAAGAAAACAAATGCAGATAGCCATGGTAAGGCAGCATGATTCTTTTTTAAATGTAGAGAAGCCCTGAGTCAGATCTAGCTATGCTGTTTTCTCTCCCCAACCATGTCCTGGAGGACCAGGAAGGAAATAGTTCCCCACACACATTTTTCTTTTCTCTCCCTCCCGCCTTCCCTTCTTACACATGCATGCAAAACACCTCATGGCAAATCACTGCTGTTGCTGCTACTCCTGTGCCACTTCCTCCTCTCCTCCTGAACCCGCCAATTGATGTATCAGGTTGCTTAGTTCCTATTTGCCTGAGCACTCCTATCCAGTGCCCATTCCAACTCTTCCATATTGTGATTGGCTCCCCATCCCCTGGCTTCCAGTGACCAATCCAAGGTTGCCTTCCACCCAGGAACATCCCTGGCGCAATGCCATAGTGAGAACAGACGGAAGAAGAGCCATGTTGACCTCACTCCCACAGGAAAAGTTGGGGCAAGGCCCTGTCTTTTTTCCTGTGCATCTTCACCTCTTTGCCCCACAGTGGCTCCGAATCAGCAGCTGCGACATATTACCTATGCAATGCTGATCTGAAGCCACTATGGGGCAATAACAATGTTTAGATAGCCTCCAGAATAACTCCCCCACCCCATCAGATTGCAAAAAGTAAAAAAAAAATCCAAGACCTTATGAACATGGGAATGTGTTCAAAAGCCATTTTTAATGGGCTCTTCCACAAGAGTGAAAGACTGCCTGTCTACCAGTCCCCTTCCCCTCATCCCCTTCTTGTCAATGTCTTTCACTTAAGCACTTCCCTTACACTGAAATAAGAACACTGCGGGAAGGCCTTCACAAACATTTTTATTTCTTATTTTTTCTGCCATTAAATTTGCACAATTTCCTCCTCCATTCTATTGCTTTGCCATCCTGAGGCTGAGAAGGGATGAGGAAGGATGACAAAGGTCCCCTCTACAAGGATTCGCTTTTGCGCCCGGTTAGGCGATTATGCGCATAATCGCTGAAGCGCATTTACACCTAATCCCTCTGCATGAGAGGCGGCGAGAGGCGGCGAAGCGCATTAACGGATGACCAAAATGTGCTTTACAAGTAGTTAATGCGCATAAGCGCTTGTTCACATAGTCAAAATGCGCTTTAACGGCTGGAGCAAAATAAAACTCGCGATTTAACGCGCATTCGATAATGCGCGTAATCGGAGAGATAACACGCCTCTACGCCCGATTTGCGCTCCATTCTTGTAGAGGTAAAAATTTTAAAGCGCCTTGAAAGAGCTTTAAACCTCTCTTGTAGAGGCAGCCAAAGGCACTAACGAGTTTTCCAGAAGTGGCAGGTTTTGACCCCTGTTGCAGGCCAGGTCTTTTCATTGCTAGCTTTCAGCTGTACATGGGTGTTACAGAGCAGGATGCAAAATTCATGCAACATTCATGGCAGATCAATAGAATGGATATCCACAAATTTCATGGCAGTAAAAATAAAAAAAGTTTGCAAACATCTTCCCATGGGTGTTCTTACTTCAGAATAATGGAAGTGTCGACGTGGACAATACTGACAAGAAGGGGAAGGTTGGCTAAATAGTGGATTGATGGACAGGCAGGCTTTTGCTCTTGTGCAAGAGCACAAGAAACCAAATTTTAAAACAAGCAAACACAAAAAGCTTATTAATGTGTTGAGGGCACTCTCTGGTGTCCTTTTTTCCTACCAGGGGAAAAATACATCCTGAGGCTGAGAAGGGATGAGGGAGAATGGTGGAGGCACTAGCAAGATCTTGAGGAGTGGCAGGGTTATTTTGCCACTCTTGGTGGCTGGCTCTCTAGCCGTTCCAATAATCCACAGAAAGATCAACCTGTAGGGTTCAGACATCATGTTAAGCCACCATGAGAACAAACCACTCTAAACAAATCTATTACAAGCCATGGGTTCTGAAGGTGAGTTGTCTGTGCAAAACTACCCTCAATGAGAAAATCACTTGAGGTTTGAACGTTATGCTAAGCCACTCTGCAACCACCCACGATGATACCCAACGTAGCTTAGTGTGACATGTGAACCAGGTCACTGGCTTGGATTCAAAGAGGCACTTCTGCTATATGCAAGCTTCTTCCACTCACAGAAGGGCTATTTCTAACCTATCAGAAGATAGTTGCATGAGAGGTGATCCCAGATCCAGAGACGTTCTTCTATTTGTGCTAGCTCTTCTACAAGACTTCGTACAATTTTTTTCAAGTCCTTTTAATAGTCCAATAGAGTTTATATGACATACCATGTATCTTCCTTATTCACCATGTTTCTTGTACTGTAATGCAACTCCCAACACATTGTGGGGTAAGATGTCTTCCAGCAGTGCTTCTATGAATGTTTGCACTATATTTATGGAACACCACTTCCATAAATGGTTCTTTGGATGCAATCCACTGCATGTAAATATTAAAATATACTGATCACCTGCTCATATATGAAAAAAAGATTTGCATCACTTCTTACCATGGACTTTCATGAAAAGTAGGATTTTTATTGGCCGAATGGATGGGCAAACACTGTCAATAGGACAGTCATAGCTATTGGAGTATATACCCTCACACATCAGTTTTCACTGACAATATTAGCCTATTACGATTTCTCTTTACCGTTTAAAGCCTGTAAGAAGTTTTAAAAACTAAGCTCTCATTCAAAAGCGATGTGAATATGGACACTGCACAAGTGTCCTTCTCCATTCAATTCAGTGGGCGAAGTGACAGTGTACAGCTGCCCCCAATATTGAACAGAACAGGATGTCTGTTTACTTCTACAGCATGATTCAATTTCTCATGCCCACTATGGACCACTGAATGTAGATGAAACTCTGGCAAATCGGCACAAAGATAGATACTAGGGAGGGATCAGTAACTGGAAGATCCAGCACTAAATGTGCCCCTAAGGAATTCCTCCCAACTCCAAGTTATCTATCTACAGCAAGAGGGATATGTGGAAGGAATGGGAGCTGTGACAATGTGACTTGTAGGCAATCTACTTTAGGGGTGGATATGGGGTTTTCTTTCCCTTCCCAAAGTTCCTACTGTAGTAGGCTGACCAGATAAAATCCAGGTCAGGGCTCATGTAACTTTAACAGTTGTAGAGAAAAGGGAATTTCAGCCAGTGTCATTTGTATGCAATTAGGCCCTGGTGAAATTCCCTCTTCATCACAACAGTTAAAGTTGCAGGGGCCCTGCCTTCTTTTGTATATGGTCACTCTAGTATAATGCCTGCACCTTTAACTGTTGTGATGAAGAGGGAATTTCACTAGGAACTAATTGCATACAAATGACACTGGCTGAAATTCCCTTTGCTCTACAACTGTTAAAGTTACATGAACCCTGACCTGGATTTTATCTGGTCACCCTATACTGTAGAACATTGCTGACCTGAAGATATATAAGTAAGGATGATATAAACATATAGGAATTTTAAGGATTATATATTTTAATTAACACTATGAAAGGGGAACAATTCATGATGAAGAAGCTGAGTTTAAACAAATGTAGAATATATTTAGAGTTGCAAATATAAATGATACAGTACAAAATCCTTCAAAAGAAAAGATCAAAAGAAAAATAATATGAGATTCATTCTTCAAAGTCAGCATTTTAGCTTCACGTGTTTGGATTTTAGCCTCAAATAGGACCTCAAAGTTTGTTTGTTTGTTGGTTTTAAGTGGGCCGGCTGAATTTAAAAACTGTTTTGCCAATAAACTTTGAGGTCACTAACTTTATCTAAATTTGGCAATTTCAAATATATATTAAAAAAACTGTTGAATGTTATTTTCATTTTACTGTATGTATGTACAGTACAACACCGTTCCAAATATTCAATAGTCAAACACCTGAGGGAAAATCAGGCATGGATAAATTGAACAGAATTTACAAGGGCTGATGTTGACCTAGGGCTTTACGGGTGTCAAACAGTGGCTTCTCTGAACACACAGTTTCAGATAATGGATGTTTGGATAATGAGTATTCTATTGTATTTATTTCTACAGAGTATCTCTCCTTTTGCTGTCTGATGCATAGAAAAAAGACAGAGAGGGGGAAACTAAGATTGATATTACCTTTATTTTATGTCTAGCAGATAAATGGTGATAGCCCATCCAAGTAGCACAAAACTCAATTTTAAATATTTTTAGAATATCAATGTTTATTTTTATTCCATTGATTTGAACACTGAGGAATAAGGTCTTTGAATATGTTGTGATAATGCATACTTTTCTCAATGCTCCTTTTTCTGTGAAATACCTTTCGCTTCTAAAATCATCTCAATGGAAAAGAATTCATGAATTGGTACCTGATTAGTATTCTGTGTTTGAGCGGTTTATAAAGATAATGGGATTTTCATGTCTTTTGCTCAAGAAAGGTAGAAAGGAACCCAACCCCCCACTTCTTTAGATATTGTGAAATGAGAAGTGCGGTCCAATCCTGATTGTAAGTACTGACCTACAAAGCCCAGAGTATTTAATACCGAACAGGCACTGCAGTAGCTCAATGTACCGATTTGTCAAAGATGACAGAACAAAAAGTAATGACCAGATAAATATTTTTATCAGTCAAGTAATTTTATCAAAAGGAAACTCAGCGAAAGATCTCTTGAGATCTACTGAAGAGATTTCAGAGATGGTACTCAATTGTCCTGCTTGATAATTGTGTCGCAAGATTTCCTAACAAGAGACCATTCCAAAGGCTTTGCAGAGTTGAAGGCAGTGTACAAGATCTGGTGAAAACATTAATAGCACTGAAAAAAGGAGCTCACAGCAACATTCCTTGGTGCATTGTGCCAGCATTCTTAAACCACTGGCACAACTGTGTCACTGTGGTATAGCTGCACACACATCTGGCATCCTGGGAGCAAGGAAGTGATGGAGAGGGACACCTTGATGTAGATACAGAAGGCAGGAACTGAAAGCACATCAATGGCTAGTAGTCCTGATGGGTATATGTAACCTCCAGTATCAGAGGCAGTATACCTATGCACATTAGTTGCTGGGGAACATGGGCAGGAGAGTGCTCTTGCAGTTATGTCCTGCTTATGGGTTTCCTGTGGGCAGCTGGTTGGCCACTGAACAGAATGTTGGTCTCGATGTAACCTTGATCTGATCCAGCATAGCTCTCCTAATAGGCAAGATCCAATGGTGTCCTTGCATGGGCAGCCAGATCCGCTGTCCCGGTGAGCACATGGCACCTACCACTAGCAGCCACGATGTAGCATTTCCAGAAGGGGCACAACCTGTCCAATCCAGCATTTCTGGTCACTTCAAGGCTTGCCCCTGAAAGCGCTACATTGCAGCCACTATTCCTGCCCTATGTTTTTATGTCCATATAGCAACGATAGTAGTTAAGACAACAAGAATAATCAAGGCTTATAATCCTTCCATGAGTAGTAGGGATGCATGGATTGATCCATTTCCAGTCTGTGTCAGTTCACATGCATTCATTCATCAACTCATTCCATCCTGTTTCAACATCAATCTGTAATTTTTTTAATATACAAAAAGTCAATTTTTTGTATGCATTTTACCGTAAGATGTGCATTTTGTATGCATTTCAACATAAAATTTGTGTTTGGGTATGTTTTTGGAACCAAGAATTGCACTGGAAAATTTGGAAAAGTCCAAATACCAAAGGATAAATATATTCCATTCTGTGTATTAATCCAGGAAATGGAAATCAAGTTGGTTTGATTAAAAATATAGATCAATCAAAACCCTTGAGTATAGTGGTTGTATAATTTGCCCCTTCTTGGTGGAACTGGAGATTGGAGTCACTGAATAACAATGGTTGTAACTTGCTTTTGGGGATGGCAGAAGCCATAAACAATGCCTTCCAGCAGGTTGCAGAATGATCACTATAAGATCTGTAGAAGGCAAGCAACTCTTTTGGATGGAATGAAGACGACCATAGAGGTCCTATATTAAAGTACAGATTTTGCCTACAAAAAAGAGCACAAGCAAAAAGAGAGAAGCATCATCAAAGAGTGAAAAACATGAGAGAGCCCTCAAAGTGTGCCAAATAATTCCCTAATAAATAATTGATGGTCTCCACCCCCACAACCACTGCAATTTTTTTCTGCTGCAGGGACAGCCCTTCTGCTTTGGTTACAAATGTTAACTTGTAAATTCATGGTTAAAAGGCTCTGTTAAATATAAACTTACACTTGCAACAGCTACTGAAAATATGTTGGGGTTAATTTCTTTAAAAAAGAACAGTTGAGACTAAAGCATACCTGAAGCCCCCATCCTCATATTTGAAAGTGTTGTGCCCTAAAATCAGCTGTGTGTGAACTAGTTATGGTAAGGGAAAGACACTCTGCACATTCTCAAAAATACATTAATCTGGCAATAGGATCCGATATCCCTGGTTATGTATCTGAAATCTCTGGGGCTTATTTATGTATTTATTTATTTTATTCCATTTATATACCGCCCCATAGCCGAAGCTCTCTGGGCAGTTTACAAAAATTAAAAGTACTGAACATTAAAAACACCGATATACAAAATTTAAAACCATAAAGCATAAAAACAAGTTATAATTACAATATCCTTTAAAACAACAATTCTGGGTCAAAGCCTAAAAAGAAGCAAATTCCTAACTAGGAAGATAAATTATCATGTCTCTTTGTTGACTATACATTTCTGACTTTTTAAAAAAAGGTTAGTACAAAAATAGTTGCAAAGGAGCAACTACAGCAATTGGAAATAGGTAAATGCCATTGCGATGAAGTATCTTCTTAACACTGAAATCATGTAATTCAACATTCAAGAAAGGAGGATTTGGAGAGAAAATTGTTCAAATTACATATCTGAAGCTGCTTTCCTATGATATCTGATTTCAGTTCTCAAACACATAACAGAAATATAAAGTCAGAATGTTTTGATTTCTATATATTATGTTGAAGCTGCAAAATGTCAAAATGTGATGGTTTTAAAAATAAATGAAAAAAACAGTCTCAATCCTCCAAATAAGTCATATTCCCTCTTTGTTAAAATACAGACAGCTGCAACAGTGGAGACGTTTACTTGTGCCAATATAGCTACTGAAGGATCCAGTGCCTGTCAAGTGGTGAAAGTTCATCATGTTAAGTGCAATCCTATTATTAAAGTTTACTACCAAATTTATGGGTGCAATTATTCCCCTGAAAAAGCTACACCAATGCACTTAGCTGCTGCTATTGCAAGTGGTAGGTACAGTCAAATGCCAATAGACCTTAGAGCCCATCTACAGAAGAAAAAACAGCAATATGGTACAGTCCTCTAGAGATTATGCCACTTCAGAATGCAGATCTGCAGGCCACATATTTGAAGACTCTCTCAAGTTAAAATAATAATAATCCTGCCCATAGAAAACTAGCTTCAGGAAGGCTAGGATTACAACCCTTCCTCTCTGATACACTTCTCTTCTCATAACATATTTAATGGTAAGCCATCCCCATACCGCCACCCCACCCTGCAAATGTTTAAAATTCACTCAGATTACCTAAAATATTATTTCAATTTTCAGAAACTGTTTTTGCCCCACATCACCATCCTCGAAACCAACAAAAAGTCTCCGCCAAATATGTCAGCCCAGTACTATTTCTAAAACAGGAGCTTTTGGAAATTGAGGTAAGTTGCAAAAATAGTTTGTGATATAGCAGGGTGGAAGCCAGAACAGTGATGTACAAACTCTTGAGTGCACTAGGAGTAATTCTTTGTATCTCTGGTCTACAAAACTCCCTTCTTGATAAGGCCCTCAAAGCCAATTTATCATCTCTTCAATCACTGATAGTGCTAAATATTTCCACCCTTGACTTTGGTTTAGTGAAGGCTAACTCATCCCAGAGGTCACAGCCTCCCCAACTCAATAAATATTTTTTCTAGATCTGTAATCTCCCACAAACCCAAAGAAACAAAGATGGTTTGGCCTTAATCACTCCTCACAACATGGACTTCCAGCTCTCACTCTTCACATCCTACCCCCACCCATTTCCAGAATGCATGATCGTCTTCAGGTGGAGCAACACTGGGAGTTGAAGCATTGGTCCATCCAGCATATCTGACTGGAAGTGGCTTTCCAGGGCTTCAGACAGGAGTTTTTTCAGTCCTACTTGGAGATGCCAGGAATTGAACTTGGGACCTTCTGCACACAAAGTTTGTACTCAGCCTCTGAGCTCTTGTCCCTCTGTAATTCCATAATTCAGTTTGAGTCTATAACTTTATTCTCTGCCTATAGCAATGTTATACTATGTTGTCTAATATACAATAACCACTAATTCAAAAGTAAGTGGATGCTTTAAAAAGGGGGGGGGGATTCTCACACTGTTAAAATCCATCCTGTTATCAAAAAAAATTAATTGGTAAATATGCATGAATTTTCATTCCTATGGTAAAGTATAAAAATTGTATGAACAAAGCAATGTTTAATGCCAAACATAAATAAAATGAAAATATCTTGCATAAAATATCACAAAGAACTAACAGACATGGATAATATGATTATTTGTCTATAATTTCTTTTCTTTTTTTGGGGGGGGGAGCGGTTATAACATGGTACTATTTTATGGTAATAAACAGAATAATAACCATTACATTCACTTTTACCATTCAATGCCACTTACTTTTATTCTGTCATACTATGATTCCTTATAAAACCTGATTATCTCTAATGTTTAAAATAGAATATTAAAAGTGTGTGTGTGTGTGTGTGTATGTGTGTGTGTGTGTGTGTGTGTGTGTGTGTGTGTGTGTGTGTTTAAGGCAAGCAAGCCAGCTCTAACAAGTTCTTGTTTGGGACACTACATTATCTGAGTGAATTCATTATTCAGTATCAGTACAAATAAATGCATAGCTTTGAATTTTATATTTGCCAATAGTGACACCTGCTGGAAAGCCCTGAAATAATGTTCTCAGTATTTTTATGGTAGTGCTACACTTCCATGCTTCACTGGCAGAATCAACCAGCAGCAGTCAGGGTGTAATATTGAGAGTCTACCTGTTCCATACCCATGTCTATCATTAAACTACTATTTTGACCAACATCTGTTACCAGGCCTTAGTTTTACTAATTGCTCACAGAGCACCAAAACTATGCCTCAAACTGGCAACTAGGAACATAGGAAGCTGCCTTATACTGAGGTTGTTATCACACCGGCGGTTTTAAGCACACCCGCCGCGACTTTGCTCCACTTCTTCAGCGCTAGATTCGCATGACGTCATCCTCGTCCTGGTGCTCTCCCGCCCTGAGGTTGCAGTTTTTAGTTTCTGTTTCGATTTATCGCTGAACAGGTAAAGTCCGAAACAGGCGAAGTTCAACAGGCCAAGCTGAGGTATTGCAACAGTACCGACCATGTGTGATTCAAAACGCTAGACTCGAATAGGAAACGGAGGGAGAAGCCGCAGAAGCAACCTGGGGGGAAAATAGTAGGTGTGATAAAGCCCTCAGTCAGACCATTGGTCCACCTAGCCCAGTACTGTTGACATGGACTGGTAGTGAGTATTCTGGGTTTCAGGCAGGAATTTTACCAACCCTGGAGATAACAGTGATTGAGTCTGTTTCCATCTACATTCAAAGTACTGTATGTGCTCTACCACTGAGTCGAATTGATGACTCCCAAGAGGAGAGTAATTATAGTTCGGCCCGGTGCACCCTTGCCCAATTAAACACACAGGGTGGGAGGAAACAGTTTAATCAATTCACTCCTATGTCTGCAGCCATGGAATACCCCAACCGTCACCTAGATCTCAGTTCTTCAACAAAGGAAAGCAGTACTTTTTACACTTTTTGATTCTTAAGCTATTTCATTGGCTAGCATTGTCACATGTTAACAGAACATGAATATCACTGGTTAGTGCTTCTAACAAACTAGGTTACTAATTTGAGTAAGTATGTATATATATCACAGAATAAGCAACTGCTGATTGGATAAAAGTCTGTTCTTTGTCTCTTCACAGGAGGCTCAAAACTCCATTAAGGAATGCATTTCCACCACATACATAGACCTCTTTGACCCCCCCCCCTTTGCTCTGGGCTTTTTCAAACTTGTCCAAGAGAAGGGAGGGGAGTAAATTCCTCGTTGTTCTGCTTGGTATCAACAGTGCTTCAACTGATCACCTTCAAATAACAATGGGTTTGCAGCAAGCTGGATTACATCAGATTATATTTCATGGCCAAAGCGTGATCAGAGGGACCTACCACAAGTTTCACATGTCGCTGCAAACCTTTATATACTTCACCTGGAAGCAAGACCCATTGAAATGAATGGAGTTTACTTCTGAGTAGACATGTATAGGATCCCACTGTAAGCAAACCATGACTGACACACATGCTTCAATCCCTGGTATCTCCAGGTAGGGCTGGGGGAAAGGGACAGTTACAGCAATGGGGAGATGCAAGAAATAGGTTTCACCAAGTATCTGTATTGGGAGCAGGTATCTTTAACATTTTCATAACTGATCTGGAGTTCGGCGTGAGCAGTGAGATGGCCAAATTTGCAGATGACACCAAATTATTCAGGGTAGTAGATACAAAAAAGAAATGTGAAGAGATGCATATTGGGGCAAAACAAAAATCCTAACATAATACATGGATGGGGTAACAGCAGATGGTAACTGATCAGGAAACAGATCATGATGTTGAAGTGGAAAGCTCAATCAAAACATTGACCAAGTGTGTGGCTGCTGTGAAAAAAGGACATCTAATGTTAGGGATCATTAGGAAAGGGGTTAAAAAATAAAACTTCCAATACTCTAATGAATCTGCCTTGTGAATTCGTGTCGATTTGAAAGGCAGGGTATTAAGAAATAAATAAGTCATCGTTTTTTGTGCCAGCTCAGCATGAAGGCCAATATTTACAAGTAATTCCTACTAAACACCAACCTCAAAATCTCTTATTTCAACAGAGGAGCACACAAACATCCTTACAGTGGCAACATCCTAGTCTCTTAGCTGGGTATTAGTAGATCTCTATACCACAGATGACATTCCCAACAACGTTGACTTAATGTCATACTGATGTAGTGGTTTATATTTAATTATTGTTGGGGCAGCAAATCCTACAAATTAGCCATTGAGCAAATTTAGTTGCAAACATTAGAACTACCAAGCTGGAGAACACCAAGTGTTGATCTATTTGAACATCCCATCCAACACTGATGAGTCACATGCCTCTAGAAAACTCACAAGCAAGCAGTCCTGTGAAACCAGGCAGGATAATAACAGCCATTCCCTCCTGCTTATGATCAGACACTGGTAATTCAAAATAATAATAATAATAATAATAATAATAATAATAATAATAATAATAATTTCTTACCCGCCTCTCCCTCTGGATCGAGGCAGGGAACAACATTAAAAGCAAATGATATAAAATACATAAAACATATAAAAACGAATACATTATTAAACTACCAATAAAACTCTTAAAATTCGACTGGGTAGGCCTGCCGGAAAAGATCAGTCTTTATGACTTTCATAAATTCCAGAAGACTGTGAAGTTGGCGAATCTCTCCCGGCAGGCCATTCCACAGTCTGGGAGCGGCAGAAGAGAAGGTCAAGGAGGTCCAAGGAGGGCTTTTTTAGAAGCGGCCAAAGAGAACAGGAAGAGTAACACACTTGTGCTTTCCATCTTCTCCCCGTTCATGATCTGTAATACTGGAAGTCACTTGCAGTGGAACTGCTGCGAAAGAATGGAAGGTCCATTGGGCTGTGAGAAAACTATGCACAAAGTCTGAGAATCAAAAAAGTAGAAGGGCATAGAAAAATTATATAGGTCCCACAGATAGGAGGGTTATATACTAGTGGTGAGAGAGAGATGCACGGAAAGATGGAGTGCACTGGCTGATTAGCAGAAGGGGGGAAATTGAATTAAATACTTTGAAATAATTAGCAAAACCTTTTGCTGCAGATCCCTGAGAAATAAATAACAAAAAGAAACATAGTTTAGAAGTATATTTAGAAACATAGTTGAGTGTATGGTTTTCTAAACATAACTTTTTTAAAAAAATCTTGAAATGTTGCAGATAATCCATAATATAGATGTAGTGCTAAAAGGATATAGGAAAAAGTGCATTATTGATATGTAAAAATGGATGATGCACATTAGCTACCTTCCAAAAATTTTTAATGCAGTTCCATGTGACGTATGGATCCTATGCAAATGCCCTTTGATTTCAAATGAGATTTTTCATACTAAGGAGTCTATTTTCCCATCAATGCAGAAGTGATTTACACACATAAGTCTCATGAACATTAATAGGGCTCACCCACATAAATCCCCTGCACACAGATAGGACCCTGAGGATTTACATTGAAATGGGTCCTTTAGAGCCATTTCTTATGTCAACATTTTGCCAGGATTTTACGTATTAACAATACTAAGCAATACGTGGCAAATCTTAATGTGCAAAATCCCGGCCATCTCCTCCCCAAACTGGCATAATAATACTAGGGAGAAATCAAGATTTTGTCCTTAATTTCTTTCTTTTAAATTATTATCTTTGAGATGAAATTTTACTTTGTTTTTTAAAAGTTATGATCATAATTTTAGTTCTTAATATTAATTCTTACTTAAAATCTGTTCTGGATGGATCTATGTGCATAACCTCTCAATAGTCCCTGTGCTCTGAAATAAATAACATTGACCTCCAGCATGTAAAAACACCTTGAGATGAGGAAGGCAGGTTGGTTCACATGATCAAAATATGCCACCTCCAGGGAACAGTTTGGCATATCATCCAAACCACACAGCATGGCTAGTTGTATGGGGAAACAACTCTCCAAAAACCCATGGGCTGTTGGGGGGCTATTGGAAGGTTGCTTCTCTCTCCAACAAGCCATGCCGCCCAAGTATGAATGACACGGCACGCTGCACCCGGGCTTTCATTATGGAAATTGCAGCCCTCACACATCCGGTATGCACTGTGATTTAAATAAACCACGATGGCTTAAATAAATAAGCCATGGTGGTTCATTTTTATAATGAGAACCAGGTCAGTGTTTTCTATGGAATGCTCCAAAGCATAACACTACCTACTGTATATTTTGCAAGGGAACTTCCTCCCAGTTTCCCCTGCCATCCAAAGTTAGATGGATGGGTACATTTTGTTTATGGCATCAATTTTAGAAAATGCATTCCCCAGGAAAGCTTGCCTGACCCCGGCCCTGTTGTTCTTTTGGCACCAGGCAAGTGCTTTTGTATTTGCCCAGGCATTTCAGAATCTTTTACAAATGTTTTTAGTTTTATGGTAGAAGTTTGCTGGATTTATTGGATTCATGGCTGCTCTATGTGCAAATGTCCTTTCTTTCTACTTTCATGGTTTTTATGGTAATTTTATTATCAATTGTATGCTGCCCTTGAATTTTTTATGTCCTAGAAATTTTTAAAATAAAGAGGTGAACATGGTTACAGTAGGAATATTAATCGCTGAAAAAAATCCAGATACCTAGGGCAGGTAGGAAAGCAATTAAATTTTCCCCAATTAAACCAAGCTACAGGAATAATGAGTAGCAAATAATGGCATTGTAGGAAGGCCTAATCAACCTTCTTCTAGTATCTGAGCCTTTGGCCCAAATAAATGCCAAATCTTTTTCTTCAGTGAGGCCTAAAACATGTTTTAGAAAAAGAGAGAAGAGAAGATCCTGAGGATGCTAAATTGTACACTGGAATTTAGATAGTAGGGCTGGTATAATAAAGTCACAAACAGAATGCATTCAGCTTTAGATGCTAATATTTCTGTACAAGCAACCCTGCAAAATGCAACTTGTTTTAAAATTTATATTGTTGGTAACTTCACACTTCTGCTGTGCTATGACTTTGGTGTCATCTTCTTCATTCCACTAGTCAAAATAACCTCTTTAGTAATTAATCTTGGACAAAAAAATCCCCTACTTTTACATTAATAATTGTTAAGGTTATGACATGAGATGAAAGAAGGCAGTGAAATCCAAAGGTAAAGCTGACACTGTATCCTCCACTCATGCTATTGGAGAAAGACAAGACAATGGCAGTTCTATGCTTCTGAATTTTCAGGCCTTTGTTCATTTGTGTCACAACCTTCATGCTACTTAACAAAAGGATTTTCATTCTTCTACCTTCTATCCCTCCTCCTATCCAGCTCCTCTGGGAGTGTATATTCCTATCCATGGCTGCCCAACTAGGGGTGCTGTGCCTGTGATACATGTAAGCTTCTATGTGGGATTACTGTAACATGCCTTATGTGGGATACTCAGAAATTTAATTACTTCAGAACTCAACTGCCCACTTACTAGCAGGTGTTAAGCCAGGAGGAGCACATAGCATCTGTGTCGATCTCCATTGGATGGCAATATGTTTCTGGCCACTCTTTAAAGTACTGGATTTAATTTTCAAAGCCCTAAATGCCCTACTTCCAAGTTATCTCTAGGAATGTCTTCTCTTCACACACTGTGAGCCTATCTACACATGCAGGATAAAACACCTTGAAAAAGTTTTGAAAACTATATATGGAGTGTGTCCTGGGCCCCAACAGTTCTCAAAACTGTTATAAACTGTTTTAAACCGTTTTAAACCGTTTTAAAGCAGTAGTGTAGATAGGCTGACAGTTTTGAGAACTGTTGGGGCCCAGAACACACTCCATATACAGTTTTCAAAATGATTTCAAAGTGTTTTATCCTGCGTGTATAGATAGCTCTGTAATCAACGGAGTCCTTGCTCTGAATCTCATCTTTGTTTGAAGTCAGACTAATCAGGTCAAGGAGCAGGGTCTTCACAGTAGCGGCACCCACGCTGTAGAACTATCTCCTCAGAAATATTTGTATGGCCAACAATTTTACAGCTTTTAGGAAGACTGCAGACTCTTTTTTGGGGGGGGGGAAGGTTAGTGGTATTACAGGAGTGGAGAACCTGTGGCATTCCATATGTTTTTGGACTCAAACTCCCATCAATGCCAGTCATCATGGCCAATGCTCAGGCATAATGGGAGTTGTAATGTAACAACATGTGGAGGGCCACAGCTTTCCCCACCCATTTTATTGTTTGCTGCTCATAATTGTTGTGTTGGAGGTTTTAAGATTCTAAAGGGATGAATATTAAGACATTTTTAATGATGGTTAGTCAATTTGATATGTTGTGAGCCACTTTCAGAAGTCTGTGAAGGTAAATTTTAAAAATAAATATAGTTATTAAGCAGGGAGCAGTATTGTTACTGAGGAGCTCAGCCTTGCTGCTTTTTAACACCTTGATTCTGGAAAATACAGTGAACCTGAGCAAAGTATATCAAGCAGAGGCTTAAAGATGCCAGGGCACAATGTCTTAGCCTGTTTTCATTAGCCTCAAGATGCAGTACCCTCCAGATGTCCTTGTTTTACCAAGTGTATTAGGTGTGCCTCCATTTTACAAAGAAGTGTGAAAATTCATGGTTTCCGTATATTACTTTGCTAAAAGTTAAATATGCTTTTGACATAGCCCTTTTCAGGGAGAAGTCTTGCTGGCAATGGATTCTGATTACGTGTTAATGTAAAAACAATATAGCTGCTGGCATTCTTGGATGAAACCAATTGTCTAGACCCTTTCAGTCTGGGTTCAGGCCTGTTTTGGGGGCAGAATCAGCCTTGGGTAACCTTTAGAGAGAGGGGAAATGCAACCTTGCTTCTCTTACTCGATCTCTGTGGCTTTTGATACCCTCAACCATGGTATCTTCTTCGTACAGCTTCGTAGGCACTGAATCACTGTGGTCAGTTTCAAAGGGTGGTGCTGGGGGAGTGCAGCTCAGTCCCTTGGCACTTGTGCTATGGGGTGCCGCTGGGCACTATTTTATCCCCAGTGTGATTCATCATCATACCCAGCTCAATTTTTTTCATAACATCGGAATCAGGTGTGGCCATGCAGGTTCTGGAGCAGTGCTTGGATGTAGTGGTGGGCTGGATGAGGGCCGATAAACTACATTTAAAATTTGGCAAGGTGAAAGCACTGTTGGTGGGTGGGTCGCAGGTCTGGGAAGTAGGTCAATTACCTGTTCTGGAAGGGATTACACTCCCCCGAAAGGAACAGGTGCAAGGTTTAGGGGGGTACTCCTAGATTCATCTTTGACGCTTGAGGCTCAGGGGGCTTCAGTGGCTAGGAGTGCCTTTTACCAACTTTGGCTGGTATGCCAACTACGGCTTTCCTGGACCGTGATAGCTTAGCCACAGTGGTACAGGCATTGGTAACCTCAAGCTTGGATTATTGTAATGTGCTCTATGTGAGGCTACCCAAAGGCTTGGCCCAGGAGCTGCTGCTAATGCAGAATGTAGAGACAAGGCTGCTAACTGGGGCTTCTTTCTGACAGCGAGCTACACCCTTGCTATAAGGGCCACACGGGCTGCCAACAAGTACCAGGCCAAGTCTAAGGTGTTATTGTTATAATACATAAAGCCTTAAACAACCTGGGATCCAATTACCTTAGGGAGCGCCTCCCCCTCATATCGCTGCCCAATCTCTGCAATCACCAGAGAACGGACTTCTGAGGGTACCTCATGCCCCTGAGGTTCACCTCAGGCACACTTGCACTTGAAATAGAGAATTCAGTGTTGTAGCACTCACCCTCTGGAACACTTTACCAATTGACATTAGGCCTCTCACAGTTCTGAAATTCAGATGTCTTCTTAAAACTCATCTCTTTACAGAGGCTTCCCCTCAAATGTGGCCCAGCACACAACAGAGTATGCAGTTTTCTTGCTGATTAATTTGTATTGTGTTGCTTTTATTGTTATATGTATTGTGGTTTTGATGTCATTGTATTTTATGTTCACTACTTTGATACCTCTGTGGAAAGCGGTATATAAATTTGAATGGAAGTCAGAAAATGGAAGTCTTGCTCATGCGAGGAAAACAAAAGGGAGAACAAGCTTTCACTTTGGCGATGCAAGCAGACAATAAGAGATGCAAAAAATCATTTTGAAGAGCATATTGCTAACAACATCAAGGCAAACAATAAAGAATTCTTTAAATATATCAGAAGCAGGAAACCAGCTAAGGAGGCAGTTGGGCCATTGGATGACAATGGAGTTAAACAAGTATTAAAGGGGGATAAGGAGATTGCTGAGAAGCTGAATGAATTATTTTCATCTGTCTTCACTGCAGAAGATATTGGACAGATACCTATGTCTGAACTTATGTGTGACTATACTGTTCTAGTGCACTGCTTAGAGTTTCTAGGCAGCACTATTAGAGTGTTCTGCCTAGAAATTCTAACCATCTATTTATCACACATTTATACACCTTACAGTTATTGCTAAAAGCAGTACACGTAGGGAAAAATTGGTGGCAAATCAATACTATGGTGCACAAGGGTTGATTTAAGAATCAATACACTGTTATAGTTCATTGAAAAATTTACAATTTCAGATTATTCAAGAGCTTTGGCAGCATCAGAGATCCCTGGGGTGCTTGGATTCCTGCACATGGTGCAGTCGTTCTCATGGGCACATAGATTTCTGTATTCCTATGTTGAAGCTGAACTGGTTCCTACATTGAATGAGTTGCACAATAAATGGATAGTTGAAAAGGTCTTCTTTAGATTTAGATTAGCAGAAAATCATATTGTGGACACACTGGACACAGGTTTTACTGATTGGACAACTTGGAGAATAGCAAATGCTGAAGATGCTCTAAAGTCAAAGGAAGTTCAACTCATATACTATAGTTCTGCTTGATTATTACTCCCTTCTGATATGAAATAATGAAACACACCAATTTTGGGGTGATACTTACTAGGGGTGTGCGCTCCGCACCAAAAATGGGGGGGGGGGGTTCAGCTGCTGGGAGAACTGTTTATATCAACTATTGTAAGTAGTAGTATATAAAAGGCCATAAAAGAAGGTAAATATGAGAACAGTTATGTTGTAACTAGGTAAGAATAAGGGGGGGGAGTTTATGTGTGAGTGCTGATTGGATGGTGGCGGGGGAGTGCCTGGATTGGCTGGCTGTGTGTCTGTGTATATATTGAGAGAGCTGACAAGAGCTGACAGTGAGTTAGTGAAGGAGAGTGTGGGACAAGAGGAGAGTGAGTAGAGGAGAGTGATTAGCAGATAGGAAGGACCATCGTGTTTTGATATTTTGGGGGAACTGGTTTGTGGGAGAGAGTAGAGAGTAGTGTAGAGTGGGTAGAGTAGGCAGGATAATTAGAACGTTAGAGTTTCTATTGTCAATGTTATAACAAGAAAGTACTGAAACCATAAAGCATTGTGCCTGTAACCAATACGAGTCTATACCTGAGGAAACCATCGCGCTTATTGACTTGCATATACTTCTGTTAATAAATCTTGTTTATTTACAACTGGTGTGATCATTGGAATTGTACCTGAGTAAGGTACTGGTGGCAGCGGACATAAGAAGGGGGATTTGAGGGCTAGGGTGCTGGGCTGTGGAGCCGTGGGGCCTAGAAGAATAAAGGCGGGACGGGAGCAGCGGCAGTAGCCCTAAATTCTCAAACATGTCATAAGCACGGAGGGGTTTGAAGTAAGCCCTGAGTGCGAGTGGCATGGACAGCACTGTTGTGTAGCCTGGTGAGTGGCACAGGTACAGACAGGGCATCACAGGGGGTTTCCAACGGAACTTTGACGGGCCTCCGAACTCACGATGCGGTTAGGGGGGCAGTTAAAAAACTGACAAAACTCACGGTGCAATTAGAAGATTGTTCAGAGCCCCAAAGAGATCCATATCTGAATGTTGTTTAGGCGATGTGAGGGCTCGTTTCATGTTGATGATGGACAACTAACAGAACACTTCCATATTAGGAAGACGCTGTTGCTGAGGGGTGAGGGAGGGGTAGTTTTGAGATTGACATCTGTGGCTAACCAATAGCCAAAGTCTTCTCCTTGTCCCACCTCCAATCACATTGCTTAGGGGGAGGGATTGCAAATGATATAAACAGAAAGAGCCTGTTATGTAGCGCTCTTTCACGATGCAGCTAAGGTTGACGGAATGTCACGGAAATGGGAAAGTTCCATCAACTTTCCCTAGCACTTTCCTATCTGGGGTCATTTTGAAGCCCCGTCTGCCCATACCCCACTGGTCCAGTGTGGCCTGCCTATGGGGGGGCAGGAGCCTTGCCCACAGCACTGCCGCTGCTGCTGCCAGCCTGAGATTGATACTGGCCTGAAGGGGGGTGCAGCCCAGATCTAGCATACCTGGGATCCTCCGTCACAAAAGAAAAATGATCCCAGGTGCTAGACTTGGGTTTTGCAGGAGAGGGTGTGGGTGGAGCCTCAAAACCACCCACATCCAACTTCTTCTCCTGCACTTCAGAAGGACGAACAGCAGCAGAGAAAGGGGTGTGCCTAATTTGGGGGGGGGACTAGAAGAAACACCTCTCCCAGCATGGCCAGAGCCAGCTTTCTTTGCTGGGTTTTCTTTACTCTGTGTGTGTCTGTCTGCGTTTATTTGCTTCTTCTTGTAGTACCACCCCATGCTCGTATGTATGTGTGTGTGTGTGTTCCAAACATGGAGATAGGAGACTTCGACTTTTGTAGGAGGTTTCTAGTTCTGAAAGTTCTACAAGCTCTCTTGAGAGAAGATGGTGTGCATCTGAAGTGGGTGGGTGTGGGTGGGTGGGTGGATGGATGGGTGAGGAAATGTTTGGAAGGGGAACATTTTTAGAAAATCCCTAAAAATCAAGGGATGAAGGGATCAGCTTCAAACTTGGCATGGCTAAAGCCCTACTTAAGATCTAGCAGAGTGCCAAGTTTCATCTCTTTATATTTAAAAATAACTATTGACGCTAATAGAGTGGTTGTCCAAAAATGGAGTGAGATGGGGCAAAAAAGACAGCATATTTTAGCTTAAAGCCCTTACTGCAAGTAACTAAACCTTAGGAGAAGCATTTCATCCTTTTAGACTGGGAAACAAATATGTGAAAGCTGGGGAAACACCAAATAAACAGCAGTGAAGGGAAAGGGGGTATGACCATCTGAGAAGCCCCAGAGGGTCATATTGGGACCCCAGATGGGCCACTTTTGGCCCACCAGCCTGAAGTTCAACACCCCTGATATAAAGGGAAGACAATTTTTCAGGTAACTTGGTCCTAAGTTGTTTAGATGTCAATAATAAAAACTTGCATCTGGCTCAGTAACAAGAGAGCAGCCAGTACAATTCTGTCAGCACAGGTGTATGTGTGCAACATTCTGCACTAGCTGCAGCTTCTAAATCAGCCTCAAGGGCAGCCTGACATAGAGAGCATTACAATAGTCCAGTCTTGAGGTTACCAATAAATAGATCACAGTGGTTAAGCTACCTTTGTTCAGGAAGAGGTGCACTTGATATATCAGCTGACGCTGGTAAAAGGCACTCCATGCTACAGGGGTCACTTGGGCCTTCAATGCCAATGATGAATCTGAGCACCACCAAACCACTTACCCATTATTTTAGAGGGAAAGAACAGGTAAGCAACTCCATCCATGACATGCAAACTCCCTTATATTTCCTTCTTGTGTATAAATGGGGCTGTTTTACTATATAAGGATGGATATTCAAGGGAATGAGTTTGTTATTAGTATATGGGATTGGAAATACCATAACATATGCTTAAACCATGAAGAGTATATTGAGTAACAAGATGAGAATGGAAACTCTGTGGTTAACTTGACTTGGATGGTTGAAGCCCATGGAGCAAGGAAGAACTCTCAGGAAATGAGTGGAAACTAGAGGCAAACTAGAGCCAGCAGGGGATGGTGACTCAAATCCAGAGGTCCTGACTTGAGGTGGCAGAAGTACTAGAGTAAAGGGAAAAGCAAATGAAAGAGGCAAGACAGGGAATCAACCAGATATAGGATCTGCAGAACGGTGGACAGCTTCCAAGCAGAGAACTTGGTCCATCAACCTTTTGCTTCATAAAGATAGGCACTCAGAATGAGTTTGCTATTCATATATGGGAGGATACATGGAGTTAAATATTATGCATTGAGGCTGGCAGGGAAGTTCTCTTGTGAGAACCATCTAAAGTACAGTGGGTGACTGCAACATTTAGCACCTTCTTAGTGGTGGCACCACTATTGTATAACATGCTGCCCAGGGAAGTTCAATTGGCACCCTGTCCACTGGCTTTTAATGGAATTATTATTTTAGCTGGAGGTAAGGGGGTATCTTTTATTCCTTAGCCTTGTTTTTTTGTTTTATGAAATTGAATTGTATATTTTTAATTTTATATAAGGCATTTTATTACATGCTGTTTCATTTTATTGTAAACCACTCAGGGATCTTTGCTGGGGGGCAGTACATAACTTTAATAAATAAATAAACACACTGACAACAAATAATTCGGTTTTTACCTCATGCCGGGTGATCCTACACACATTTCCATCTGAGGATCAACTGTAGTTTGAATATATGTGTGATTGACGTCTAAATAAGGTTATCAGTAGATGGTTGCAATTAGATAAGCAATCCCAACTCCAGTTTAGCCCTGGTTTAGTAACTTCAGGGGGGCATTTTCCAGAGGTTCACATAGCTAATTCACAAGGAAGAAGGTATCATAAATCACTCTACAACTCTACTCTGCTGGCCAGAAATTGTGGAACAACTGAATGCTATTTGGCTGCCCTGGACTCATTAGCCCCTGATGTCTCCAAGAAACATGTGGAACGGGGAGCAGGAAATGGTTGGTAATATGTTGGTCATTGTTGTGGCCCAGAGTAACTTGACTATATCTCATTGCAAGTATTGTTTGTTTATTCACCACATTTATTTGCCATGTATATTTTTCACATATCCATCCACCTGCCTGTTTGCAAACCTTATGAACTTGTCCCTTGAGACAATGGCCAGTCTTGAATGCATTTTCCCATCTTTCTCTCTTTGTCCTAGTATCCTGGACCCAATTATCTTTGTTTGCCTCTGCCTTGACAATGGTGAAGCTAGATCGTTTTAGAAGCTGGACTCAATGGACTTACTGGGGTAGGTGGGATTTAGATACCCATGTTGTATTACATCTGTTGTGGAGCACACCATTAATATTTCCCCATCTCTCCCCTCTGCCTGAATGCCATTCCATTCGTTACCATGTTTCTACATTCCTCCTATGTTAGAGCAAAAAACAACAAAGCTGTTTGCCAATACCCATGAAAAAAATAAAAAGAAGAAAAAGAAATGCTCTGACCATGTGCAGTTTTGCTTTTTGAATTCACTTAAATCATAGCATCACCATGATTACGGGGGGGGGGGGGAATGGAGTTGCTTCAGCTGTCCTGTTGCTAAAGACATTTATTGGGGAATAAGCACATTTCATTTGTAGAAAATGATACTATATATTTAAAGTAAAAATAATACAATTAGCATATGTAACCACATACATGCCCGAACAACTGCCTCTTGATTATTAAATGTTTGTTTTTTATTTAAAAAAGAAGATGAAAGGATGCTACAGAAAGCAGGGTCAGCCCCAGTGGGACACAGCTTTCCCATGCCTACCCAGATGCTGATGCTGGACCTCTTTGCCAGTGCCCCCATCACCTGCTGCTCTCTGGGGGCTCCCTGGGCTGCAAAGCCCTGGAATTTTGTTCTGGTGTCCAGCCCTAGCTTCACTACTGTGCCTTGAATAGGATGACCAGATGCAACAGGGCTCCTGTATCTTTAATTGTTATATAGAAAAAGGAAAGTTTAGCAGATGCGGATTTTCTCACCCCTTGCATGACAAGCTGCACTTACCAACATTTTATTTTTTACACAATTGTTAAAAAAATCCTGTCCTCCTTTGCATATTGTCACCTAACTTCTTCCTCCATTTGCTTACCTCAACCCACCTCTGCAAATGATAGCATAGGCCTAGACTTCATATTAATTACGACTGATTATAAGGTAGATTCAAATTTAAATCAGCTGCATCAACAGTCATGTTTGGTTTACTTCTAAGCTACTGATGGTATAAAAGAAAAGTAACAGGTCAGTTAGTATAAGAAGCAAACAAACACAAGATTCACTACACATCTGCCACTGTTGCTATTTGATAGGTCAGTCGGTAGGAGGCAGCAGGCTGCTCAAAATGTTTTCAGGAATGAGGCTGCCTTTCCTGGCTATCTGATTGGATTGGAGATAAAGGGGGCAAGTAGTTGGGGAAATCTTGGTAGATTCTGGGGATTGTTATCCTTTACAACAGACCTAAAAGTATTGTAATTGGTTCAGCTAATGTGTTATTTACAAAAACTCTGATACTAAATACTTTGTTTAGACATAAGCCCCTCTGGGATTTACTCACACTTAATGAATTTAAGACTGGGGTGCTAAATTTGATATGACACTATTCTATTCTTGTGCGTGTGCTACTCCTGCCAACCAAAACATTAGAAGAGCATTGCCTTTTCTCACTGGATCCAAAACAAAGTACCAGTATACCATCAAGATACGAACTCACACTGAATGCAAACCATTCTGGTTCTCATTTTAAACCTCTATTTCAAATCTATCCACGTTGTATGTATAAATGGAAACTAATTTTTTTTTACTAGGCTAGAACATTTAGTCCTTTCCTTCTTTGGTAATGTAAAGTGAAACAAAGCAAGGGCTGAATAATAAACTCATCAAAGTTTTTCACAGTACTGTACATTAAATGCCTCACAATAAAGGAACAGAAAGTATTTTTTTTACCAACTTCAAGACTGCAGTGCTAGCAAAAATTAAACCATGAGCTAGATCTACTTATTATTCTGAACTTTATTATTATTTTCAACAGATGATTTTCTACTAAAATGTGGCAACCACATCTTTTATGTTTATCCATCAGTGCTATTACTAACATTACGTTAATGTACAATTCAAAGCGCAAATTGTTGTTCAACAAAAGTACAGCATCCCAAATTCTACACATAAAGCTTCCTGGTCCAGTTACTCACAAGGACCTAACACAGAATATTGATATGAAAAACAATGTACAAACTTACTGTTGTGATGTTCAGGCTGTCCTTTGGTTTTGAGTCAGTTGCCAAAGAGAAAACTGTTTAATAAAATAGTGAAACGTTAGCAAATGGGAAAGGACTTTAGTCCAGCTTTTTATCAAGTGCTTTTCTTCTACACACTTCATAAGGGAGGCAAATCAATATATAGATGGCTTTGAAGGTAGTCCCACAACATTCAAGGAATGCACCAGCCCTCTTCAGTTATAAAGAACAAAATGTTCAGCCGTGGCAGTCCGAAATGGTGAGGTCAATCAGTCTTGCTTGTTAAGTATGGTGTGTCAAAGAAGAGGACAGAAACTCCAAAATAATTTTAATGCATTATGCAGGTCCAGATTTTCCCCCTCTCTTTTCTCTCTCTGTCTCTGTCTCTTTTCCTTTCTGCCTTTCCATTCACATTTTATTATTCCCACAAAATGCATATAGGTTTGTTCTTCCTGTGCCCTGGGTAAGGCCTGGCTTTGAAATGCATTTCTGTCTCTCAACACAGACAGCTTTCACTGCATTTAGAGTCCCACCAAGGCCCGGCTTTAAAAGCTACTGATTCTTTTTCCCCCCTTCGTCTTTAGCCTTCCTCACAAAAGAAGGGTATTTTGTAAATTACCAGCTCGTTCAGATCAACAAAAGGTACTTTCATAGAAAGCCCCATTTGATTTTGCTCAAATTTGATTACAAGGATGGAGGAAAAAGGAAAGGAAGTCAAAAAGAAAAACCCCAGATGGCTTTTTTCATTCATCTCAGTGAATGAGCTTTATCTGTGCCTTTTGAAACTGTAGCAGTGGAAAAGCATTTCTGTTGGCTTAAAAAACTTGACAAAAATTATTGGTTTGCCATTTCTCATGTAACTGCCATTGGGAACTGGATGAAAAGACTTTTTTTTTCATGGGATCGCCTGCTTGGATCAAAATAATGGAGATTAGGTATTTCATTATAAATTACAGTGGGAGATAGAGAGAGGCTGTCATATTAATAGCAACCTGCTCGTGGTCTTCAGTGGTAGCTATTCTCCTAGACAAAGGACCAAGGGGGTTGTCTATTGAACTTGTGCTTTAAGGCCCGATCAATTTTCTATCATCAAGGCAAAAGGTGAGATGACGAACAAAAGAATTCACACATGAGTGACCTCATGAGCTGAGAGATAAAACAGCTTAAAGAAACAAAACACATCCTGAAATTATGGGTGATAAACTGTATAAAAGAAGGAGGAGGAGGAAAAAAGAGAGAGGTGGAAGGGGGGAACAAGCATTGGTCTATAATTCTTTCTTTTCTTAAGCATATGGACACATTAAAAGCTACTTGTTTTCAGGCACAGTATAATTGCAGCATTTGTTTTGCAAGGCTCTGTCTTGAATCTTGCTGTGTACTCCTTCCCCAACAGGGTTCCAGTAATTTCATTCATGAGTAAGCATGCTATTGTGTTTAATACAGGATGCCCATGAGCCGTACACACAGATATGCCCACAAAAAGGATTACCATTGATGACAACAACAACATCAGCAACAGAATACAGACAGAAAGACTACACTCAAGACAGCCACCGTGTCGCGGAGTTGTGATCCTTCAGGTTGGGCCATTTGTGTCATGAAAACACTCTTATTAAACAAGCAGACAAATTAAAGATCCCTTCCCAGACTGCGTCACTGATACATGGATATATTCTCATGAGTCACATCTACAGGGTCTGTAGTCAAGCACATCCTCCCCACAGAAGAGTGCAAACTTTTGTCACCAGCATCTGTAGTTAAAAGATCTCAGAGCTGGGAAGCATAACTGCCCCAAAAAACAATAAGTTGCTGCCGGTTTGGGTTGACAGCGCTGAACTTGTGGGACAGCTGGGCCAGGAACCAGATTTAACCTCACAAAAGCAAGCAAAGACAGGAAGGCACAACAGCTCAAGAGAGGCTACAGAACTGCCATACCTCTTGATAAAGAGTAAGGCTCAGGCAGTATATATAAAGACTGTTCACACCGCTGGAAAAGGAGAGAAGACTTCTTCCCAAAACTCCACAGGTTGGCACAGTTACATGGGGGGGGGGGTGTATGTGAAGCATTCTCTGTTCCCTCTTATAGAGACCCTGTCCCATCATCTTGAAGGGGAAAGTGGGTTGGAGTGGGTCCAGAAATGTTTACAGGTCATAGGGCAACTTTCTTGAAACTGTGAATTCAAAGTCATTCTCAACTATAATTTTCTCCAGCATTCCAGAGAATAACATTCTATCAGAAGAGCCATGGGCTCCCTCTATCAATGGTATGTTATATCTTAGCATGTTGTTGCAAATCAAAATTGTGTACCATGTATAGCACCATGTTTAAGAAGTCATGATAGCTTGAGGGGGTAAGTGTACAACCAGAGCCCCCTCACTCAGCTCTATCTCAAAAGGATTGCATACTTCTGAAGGTACTTTGATACCAGACATATTCAGTTGTTCTATATGTATATGCATGCCATACCTACACAGTAGGAGGTGTGAACACAAAAGTCTCCAACAAATCTTTGCAGTGTTGACTGTGTACCAGTCACCAGAGGCAATCCAATAATGATAATGCTTTCTTCAGCTGACCCAATACATAGTACAAATCAGAGAAGCCAAAATACTACTATATTTAAATCCTACCCGCAAAGGCACATCTCACTCATTTTCAGTTTGATGCTACTACATGTATGCCAGGCATTAGGAGAAAACTACAACAGCACTCCAGAAAGTACACTGACTGTAATGGCCTGGAAAAGGGCCAATATATTGACGCTCAAGACAGAAGTGCTATTGATGGGTGGCTCATCTGCCCTGGTTTATGGTATTTCTCCAGTTCTGGATGGCACTGCTCTCTCCCTAAAGGAAGAGGTTGCCAATCAGTTTGCAGTTGATCAGTCTTTGTCACTGGAATTGCAGATTGCCTCCCTAGCACAGAGAATACATCTACTAGGTTGTTAACTAGGACTAGGCATAATGATCATATTATACCAGTGCTTTGTTGCTTTATAAACTGCAATGACTCCCAATCTGTTTCTAGGTTTAATTCAAAGTTTTGGGTTTTAAAACTTTGGACCAGGGTACCTGAAAGAACACCTGTCACTCCATGTGCTTGCCTGTACAGTAAGATCTTCAGCATGTACACCTTCTCTACGTACCCCAGTTACTGAGGTGTGGAGACTGGCTTCTCAGTGGTGGTGCACCGACTATGTATTCCCCATGGAAGCTCATTTCATGTGAAGGTGTTTGTATTTTCCCATCCCATTTATGCTGTTTATTTTGTTTTATTGTATTTTGACTTGTCTCTTGTAAGCCACTCTAGAAATTGTTTTTGAATACCTTCAAAAGTATTTAAAATAAATAAAGATGGCCTTCCAGGATCCCAGAGTTTCAGCATAGTCATCTCTCTGTTGCCTCCTCCCTCCACACACAAATCACATGAATTCTGGAACTAAATTTCACCACTTTCTTACGATACAGAAGTCAGTGCTGTTTCTTTTTTTAAAATCACTGAAAACACTACTACATAATTGGATGGGAGAATGCCTTATTGAAATAAGAAGCAATGAAACATTTTCCTTCAGCTAAAAATGTGTTTCATGCATGTGAAGTACTCTTACATCTATATTATCTTCATTTTGATGTATTGCCCTAATCCTAGCAAGGGATGATGAACACTTCAAGGACAATAGTACTCAATTTCTAATAGAAAAATAAAGCCTCTTTGTCATCAGATAGAGACAAAAAGAATCTCACAAGCACAACCACAATTATCCAAAGACATGCTATGTCTTCTGACACCTTTAAAGTATATTGCAGTATAATATATTGAAATACATTCAAAATTTCCTCTGAGATGTAAATCCAGGGTGTGTCCCCATTACTCCCTGTCTTCTTGGGGACATATAACTGAATGAAATTGTTAAGGGAAACCAGTAGAATATTAAGTATAAAACTGGTGAAGGTTAAGATACATTTTTTTAAATTCATGCCAAAGAAGCTGTATTCTCTGAATCAAACTAAATGTGATGTCAATTATGTGAATGAAACTAATGGCCGCTTTAAAAATGTAAGCCGCTGTAGTCCCCCTTCCCCACCAGCAGGATTTGGACCTCCTGAGCATGGTAAGGGTCCACTAAGGTGGTGGAGGAAGAAGTATTTCAATGTTTTCTCCTGGCTATAGTCCCACTGAAAATCTCTCCTTCTGCCCCATCCTCCCAAGCTGCTATTTTTTTTATCAGGAAGGAAGCCTGTATTGAGCAGAATCCAGTACTACCTTTTGTGTGTGATCATAAGGAAGCTATGCTGATCTGCCCCCTTCCAGAAATAAGTGTTTCTCTTCATTTCAGGGATTGCCCTCAGAAGTGCTAAATTGCTGTTCCACAGCATGTGGCCACATGCAGATCAGATCAGTGGCCAACTCTGCTCAGTGCATGGGCAGCATTGGATTTTGCCCATTAGCTGAAATAGAGGCTTCTCACCTAATTCAAAAAGATTTTGGGATGGGGCATAATTTTCTTGGGATGACAGGTGGGGAGGGTTAAATTTGCTCCTCCCTGCACTCCAGTGGTCCCAATCCTGATTCCCACCTCCACAACTACTATTTACATTTGAAAAAACATGCATGTTAATTGCATTCATACAATTAACATCATGTCTAGTTTGGCCTTCTGTAAAATAGCAGAAGAAATATCGCACTAGGACTAAAGAAATGAATGAAGTTGTTCTTCCATAGGACAGAAACAGGACCTGTTCTTAATTGGGGATGGGATGTATAAGAGCTATAGGACTACTATTTGCAGATTTGCTTTGTCATCCATATCTATTCTGAAAAAACTATTGCAGGACCTAATAATAATAACATAAGAGGAGCCATGCTGGATCAGACCGAGGGCACATCTTGACGAGCGGTTTACCCTGCGGTGGTTTCGGAGTGGCGGCAGGTGATCTACATGGCACTGCCACCATCGGAAAGCCATCCATGGGCAAACCCCCTAAACTCTGCTTTAAAAAGTCAGGCACTTTCCCTGACTTTTTTTTTCTGCGGAGGTGTGCCACAGCCGATAGCGACCGCTGATTGGTCGCCATCAGCTGGAGAAGAGCCAGTTCAGGTGCCATGCATCCCTCTCTTCCTCCCCCTCTGTCTGCCCCATTCCTTCCCCCCGATTATTATTATTATTTCATCTCTTTCTTGCTCATGGCGGTTTTTCTAGATGGACATGACGGGCTTTGCCAAGTCATGCTGTCTTTTACAGATTCAGGAATTGCCAATTGAGCATGTTTTAAGTATGATTGCTTTCTGGATGTTGGTGTGGATGTATTTTGGTAGGCCCAGTTGCCATAGTTCTTTGATTTCCATGGCCAGTGGTGTATATTTGTCTCTCTTTTCTTCTTCCTTTTCAACAACATACGGTATTGCTATGTCGATGAGGTATGTGCGTTTTTCTTTTTTGTCTATGACCGTTATGTCTGGTCGGTTGCAGGGTATTGTCTTGTTGGTATGAATTGTTCTGTCCCAGTATATTTTATGATCTGCATTTTCTAAGATTGCTTCGGGTGAGTATGTATAGTGTCGTGACTCAAGCTCACCCCAGGCTTCTGCTCATGAACTTTAGGCAAACTGACACATTCCAAAACTGTGAGACTTCTTTTATTGTAAAAAATCACACGGAATTCAAGGCATAACGCTTTCATTTCTGCATACACACACTTGAAGCTGAAGACGGACCAGATAGCTTTCAGGTACAATGGCTTAATGTGAACAGCAACTCACTCAGGGGGAGTCATTTAGAGTTAGCCCCAGTCCCTTGAGGTCCGGAGTGGCCACACACACTGACTCATCAGGAACACGGGGAGACTCAAAGGCGAAACGTCAGCAAGAGTACACGAGGTCTGACAGTGGATAAGATCATCTTGAACTAAATCAAACTCAGCCTGTCAGGGAACACTGAGCTGATCACGAAGCAAGATGTCAGGGGACGAACCTCTTCAACCTAGGAAGCCTTCCCTGCTCGTAGCTTTGGCTCTGAGGAAGGTTCTCTCGCAGGTCACACACACGCAATTCCAGATCAGCAACGATCAGCCACTGAGTTTCCCTGTGCCCGTACTTTGGCTCCATGCAGGGAAAAAAAGGCTATAGAACACGAATCCAGAACAGTAATCTGCAAGTCCAAATCTATGAAAAGCCACAGAGCACTTTTCATGGCATAGTTCTTAGAAGTTCCAAGTCCAAATAGCAACAGAACATGTACAGAGTGCATCTAACATCTCCAAACCAGATAGAATCCAAAACACGAGTTTCTTGGCAAGCGTAGCACAGATGACAGGCAAACAGCACACAGCAAACAGTCGAACAGATAATTTCTAGCAAAGAACTTCTTCTTTGCTTGTAGCTATATAGGATGGAGGCTGGCTAATTCTAAGCTACTTTGACAGACAGGGCTTCAGGCCTGTAATCCAAACTCATGTGCCAACAGGGCAGCACAGTTCAATTTCCTCTTGATGACGACACTATGTGAGAGACATCTTGCAAGATAGCCCCAACCTTTTCTAAACAAACTCCTGTTCCCAGGAACCATTCAAGGCCTCGGCCTGCAATTACAGATAAGCACTGAACAGAGACAGATCTTCCCATAACAATTGCCAAGCCTTCAACTCACAATTCACTAGGCCAGCCTAGTGAATTTTTATGAAGCACCTGACATCCGACATATAGTATGGTGTAGGTTGATTGATAAGGTTGAATTTGATGGCCAGTTGTTGGTGAATTATTTTTGCAGCTGTATTGTGTCTGTCTGTATAGTCCATTCCTGCCAGAATTTTACATCCTCCTGTTACGTGGTCTATTGTTTCTTGGAATAGATGGCATTTCCTGCATAAGTCTGTTGTTACACTGTTATCTTTTATGATGTATTTTTGGTAGCTCTTGGTAGCTATAACTTGATCCTGTATAGCTATTAGGAATCCTTCTGTTTCTGGAAATAAGTCGCCCTTTCTGAGCCATTCGTATGATTGTTCTTTGTTTATTCGTGGATTCTGTATTATGTTGTAGTGCTTCCCATGGAGTGCTTTTTGTGCCCATTTTTCTTTTTTCTCTGCGAATGTGAGTGGTCATGTTTCATCTTCGTTTTGTAGTGCTAGGTTGAGTGGGGTGTAATTTTTATCTGCTGTTACTATGGCTTTATGAATGGGGTGTTTTTAGTGTGGAAGAATTCTCTGAGTGATTTTATCTGTTTAGCATGCATTGTGCTAATGTCTAGCAGACCTCTTCCTCCTTTTCTGCTGATTGTTGTTCTTTTAATGCATGAGTTGGGATGGAGCATGCGGTGTTTTGTGAGTTCGGTGCGATTGAATCTATTTATTTCTTTGAGTTCAGTGTGCAACCAGCGTATGATTCCGGATGAGTATGTGAGAATGGGTATTGCATAGGTGTTGATGGCTTTGAAAATGTTTTTAGAGTTGAGTTTAGATTTTAGGATTTGTGATAGGTGAGTTTTATATTGCATTCTCAGTTGAGTTTTTACTGCGGAGTGATTGATTTTTGTGTTTTGTTGGAATCCTAAGTATTTGTATGTTTCATTTTCTTCCATGTTATCTAATACTTCATTATTTAGTGTTTCTGCTGTTTCTTCTTCTTTCCATTTTCCTCTTTCTATGTGTAGCAGCTTGCATTTTCCTATCCTGAATTCCATTTTCATGTCTATTGTCAGTTCCTCAGTGATTCGCAGGAGGCCTTTTTTCTGTGTCATGGTTGAAGCATAGATTTTGATGTCATCCATGTACAGAAGGTGATTGATTCTGTGCTTTGCTTGTTTTTGGTATTTTATGTCAATGCCATATGTGGTGTTGTTATGGGTGTTGGATAGTGGATTCAGACACAGGCAAAACCATAGTGCGCTGAATGTGTCACCTTGGAATATGCCACGTTTGATATTATTTTTTCTGTCTGTATATGATCCTTGTATGTTGTTAGGTGTATTGTCGTTCTCCATATCTCCATGATTTTTGTCAGAAAGTTTTGGATTGAGGGATGTATTTTTTTATATTTTGAGTACTTTTTTCAGCCAGCTGTGTGGGATGGAGTTGCAAGCCTTTTTTAAAGTCTATGTAGCAGGTGTGGAAGTTTCTTTTCTGTTTGCTTCATGATGACACTGTCTATTATTAACTATTCTTTGCATCCTCTGCTGTTCTTTTACATCCTTTTTGTTCCTCTGCAAGTATATTATGTTGGGTGAGATGTGCTTCAATTTTCTGTGTGATTGTGGTGGTTATAATTTTGTAGAGTGCTGGAAGGCATGTTATGGGACTGGAGTTAGCTGGGGTTTGAGTATCTGAAGTTTTTGGTTTAATGTACGTTTTGCCTTCGTTTAGGAATAGAGGAAATAGGTGTGGGTGTTCTGTGAGTGTGTTGATATGTTGAGTGAGGTATTCATGCATTGATGTAAGCCGTTTGTACCAGAAGTTTTGTATTTGGTCTGGGCTAGGTGCTTTCCAGTTGTGTGTCCTTTGTATTGTTTCCTTTGGTTCCTCCAGAGTTATTGTATACTCTGTTTGCTATGGTAGTTGTCTCTGTCTTTCTTCTTCTTGTCTTATCCAGTTTGTGCTTTCATCATCATCATTATTATTATTTAACAGAGCTTTGGATACACAGAGGGTTCCAAAATTGGAGCCCTCTGTCTATTGAGCAGCAATCACATAGGATTGCACTTTACATGTGTTAATTGGCTTACCTTATGCCAGGACATTTATATTATCAGCAGCAAATGTTATGTGAAAGGCCACTGTTAATTGTCACTGTTGGTACTTCCTGGATTTAATTTCCTTCTAACTTCACTGTTTAGAATCCCTCCCCTCACCCTGCGACAACCTTATGTACTATATACATATACTTGAAACTCTCTATAACTCTAAAGCTTATGCCTGAATAAATGAATTACTCTTTAAGATACCACAATACTCTTTTGTTTTTGCGGTAGAGTGGTGAGATATGGAGGTGGAATGCCCAGTGAAAAACCCGGCTAAATTTATTCATTAAACCTAAATATGAGTTTTGCCAATTTAAAAGACAACTTTTTTATTTTGGTCCAAGAAACTGAAACTAAATCCTCATAAGACAGACCCTGTGAATGGAGGTTCCCAGTTTTGGGAATTGGTCTATTTCCCTGTTATGGATGGGTTTTCACTCCCTCTGAAGGAACATGTCTATCATTTTGGGGTGCTCTGGATCTATCTTTGTCACTGGAGGCCCAGTTGACCTCAGTGGCTCAGAGTGCCATTACCAACATTAGTTGGTGCGACAACTACACCTGTTCCTCCACATGGATACCCCAACCATTGTGTTTCATGCACTAGTAACCTCACGATTACATTACTGTGATGCACTCTATGAGAGACTGTCCTTGTGCCTTGTTCCAAAGTTGCAGCAAGTGCACTCTGCAGCAGCTAGGATGCTCAGTGGGGCACCTACTATGTACATATTACACCAGTGTTAAAAGAACTGCACCATTAGCTATCAGGTCATGTTAAATGTTTCAGGAACAGGATACTTAGCAGACCGCCCTTCCCTATATACACTCAGTTAACCCCTTAGTTTTTCAGGGGAGGCCTTGTTGGCCATTCTGCAACCAACAGAATGTTGCTACATGAAATCTTAAAAGTGGGCCTTCTTAGTAGTGGCACCCACCCTCTGAAAACTCTTCATACAGTTTGGGAGGCAGAAAATGTGGTGTGTTTTAAACACCTCCTGAAAATGTAATTGTGTATGCAAGCTTTCCCTGGCTTATAATTATCATGCTGCTGCTTCATTTAACTGTCTCTTTTATCGTTTCTCTTGAACTTACACTTTTTGTTGAAGTATTTATAGCATATTATATAATATGTACTTGCAAAACAGTTTAGTGAAACTGTAGGGAATTGAGGTTTATTTATTGCTAGTCAAGAGTCCTCAAAGCAGGTTCCTGACAAGAGTTCAACAAAGTTGGGCAGTGGCAGAGGAACGTTGGTGTACCCTAAAAATAGCCAGGAAGATTTGTCTTCTAGATCTTGGGATCTCTGGAACATACTGCTACTTGATGTATCTGATTGGCTGATATAAGAATCGTTATCCATGCTTTAATAACAGCAGGTTAGATTACTATAATTATACATTCGACTGCTTTTGAAAAGAGTTTAGAATTTATTTGACCAGAGCAATAAATTATACCTATTCTTAACCCTGCTACACTGAGTCAGTCTAAAGGGCTATCCCAAATGCACTTTTAATTGCAGAATTTACACAAAAGTGGACCTCCCAGGACATTGTTGTCTATTGTCACCTGCATAACAACCCCAAATTTCAGCCACATACGATTTACTGATTTCTTTCTGGAAGCAAAAAAAAAGGGGGACAAAAACATATATGCCAAGAATCTCTTCAATTTGCATTTCGGATGTTTTTAAGTCCCCAAACAATGTAACATATGCTGGTAAAAACTGCCCCATGGGTTTTTTTTAAAAAAAGAAAACTGGTCTAGAGGAAACAGACCTGGGGTGCAATCCTATATATGTTTAGATAAAGAGGTCCATCCTGGGTGGGGAATGCTGGGAGTTGTAGAACATACTTGCATCCTCTGGAGATAAAATCCCTCCATTGGTGCATTGGTGCAATTCCTCCCCCCCCCCTTCCTCATCGGTGATTGGTGCAATTCCCCCATTGATAGGTTAGCACATTCACTAGAGAGAGACTTATTATTGGGGTTATAAAAATGCCCCACAACACCAAAAACATTAGTTCTTAGTAATAATAAAGGTTTGCCTAAAGTTTTATCTTAACAGTTTAAGATATTTTCCAATATTCTGAGTTTAAACACAGTTTTTGTTGTTTCAAATTGAAAATAAAAATTATTGCTTTTGAAAGGAATGTACATTATATTGGTTAAATTATATGCAGGGGTAGAGACAAACATGTACTGAAAGGAAAAAAATCCAGATCCGGTGAAAGTATGTTTACTGCCTTTGGGTGTTCGAGTATTGTGAAACACTTCTGACACCACAAACACATATTTCTTCGTGCAGCATTTTGGCACCCAAGTATACATTGAAAAATGACTTGGGGTAGTAAACCCCCCCACAAATAATGTTGTGTGTATGTTTTTTATGATGGTTGGATGATTGACTCCCAGTCTGTTTTCCAGACACAATTCGAAGTACTGGTCTTTAAAGCCGTATATGGCCTGGAACCAGAGGACTTGAAGGACCATTTGCTTCCATAAGAACCTGTATTATTGGAGGCCCTTCTCTGGATGCCCCAATGGCAGGAGAAAGGGTATTTTCTGTGGTTGCACCCCACCTATAGAACTTTTTACAAGAAGACACACCTGCCTGGCACATTCCAGCTCTATCATTCCATGTGGATGGTGTAGTTAACATCTGGGTACTTGTAATATGGAATGGTAGTTTAGGTTTTCCTGGCATTTTGGTGCTTAAGAAAATAAGAAGAGTTATGCTGGTTCATACCAAGGGTCTAACTAGTGTAGTACTCTGTTCACACAGTGGAAGACCAGCTATCAACCAGGAACCTACAAGCAGGACACAGATGCAATAGCACCCTTCCATCTATGTTCCCCAGCAACTGGTATATATAGGCTTACTGCCTTGAATGAACATGTTTAATTGAAAGGTTTTTCTGTGTATTGAATAATACTTTATTGTTAGCTTCCTGGAATGCAGTATATGCTTATTTTTCATAAATAGAAATAACAGTTTCTGTCAAGTTGGAAGTTCATTATTTGAGAAGGTTAAAACTTTTGAATATTCTCATACCCCCTATCCTTTTTATTCAGCTTTCACTGCAGTATTAATAAAGCTCTGGTTTAATTGTGCTATATTCCCAGCCATTGATGAAGTATAAAACACCTGCTATGAATATATTTTACAAATGGCTAATTCATTTCTCCAAAATGATTGCTCTGAAATCTCTCCAAAAACTCATCCCTGCAAAAAATTCACACAAAATAAATGAGTAGGGATTTCCATGTATTAAAAATCAGTATTAATGTGATACTGTTGATATTATATAGTCCCATGTTTCCCATGGAATGCTGTGTTTCATATCACAGTGAAAAATGGTGCAGTCTGACAATTCCAGCCCCAAATTACCATGACAACACAAAGCTATAATTATATATTTCTATATATAAATGCACTGGATGCAAACTAATGAAAGAGAATAAAACTTATTTTAATTTTGCAGTGCAAGGAAAGAGGTAGAATTGGAGGGATTTTAAGAATCATGCTTCAATTTGAAAGAAAATATAATTACTAAAATTGCAACAAAACACATTTTTTTACAGCTTGATATGCAGTCCAATCATAAGCAGTCCAATCAGTTAGAAGTAGGTTTCACTGTGCTTAATGTGACTTCCTTCCAGGTAAATGTGCACAGGATTGTTGCCTCTATTACTACAGCCATTCCAACCTTTCAGGCTGTTAGTTTTACCGTATTATTGAAAACACAAAACAAGTGAAATATCAAAGTAATGGTTTTTTTTTCTATGAATGTTTTAATTTTGATTGTTATTTCAAAGATTTATTTAAAAATGGTAATAATTGCTTTTCAGTGACTAGGTACAGACATATTTCTTGAGTTTAATTCCCTGGGCACAATGTACTAAAGTCGGTTATAACTATCGCTGTAGTCAATGGAAGTGAAGAGGAAGTGATAAACCACAGGGCTGAGCAAGAGAGCCAGTGTGGTGTAGTTGCTAGAGTATTAGACTGGGGAGTCGGGCGATATAGGTTCTAGTCCCCCACTCAGCCATGGAAGCCCACTGGGTGACTTTGGGCCAGTCAGACTCTCAGCCCAACACACCTCACAGGGTTCTTGTTGTGAGAATAAAATAAAAAGGAGGAGGGTTATGTACACCACCTTGGGTTCCTTGGAGGGAAAAAGGTGGGATATGAATGTAATAAAATATAAATAAATAAATAAATCCCAGCCCCTCCATTCACTGCCCATCTCATAGGCTGATTTGGGAGGCATTTTGGCAACCAGGTGCAGTGGTACAGCTAGCTAATTTTAGACCTCGAACTTAATGTTCTTCTGCCCACCCCTTTAGATAGCCTTGAGTATTACTTCTGTTGGGAAGCACGGAACTAACATATTTCTCCTCCACCCCTCCACCCCCATTCCATGTTTTACGATTGCTTCTACATTCCTGATAAGTTAGAGCAGAAACACAAAACAAACAAACGAAAAGTTTGCCAACCCAGACAATAAGAAAAATACTGTGAGCATGTGCAATTTTCTATTTTAAACTCAGTTGAATCATAACATCATCATGAATACTGGAATAAAATGATGTTTGCCTCTGCTGTCCTTATGCTAAACATATGTACTTGGGAATAAGCAATATTTCTTGGAAGAAAAGGATAATGGATGTTTAAAGTTTTTTTAAAAAAACCTAAATAAGCACCCAACTGCCTACCACCTGACTATCTATCTATCTATCTATCTCATCTCTAGCTATCTAACTATCTATCTATCTAGAATAAGAGGAAAGAAAGGGTGCTGTGGAAAGCAGTCAGCCTGAGTGGGCTGACATCCATTCCAGCCCAAGTGTCAATGCCAGGTATATTTGCACTCCCTCAGCACCTTTCACTCTCTGAGTGATCACCTGCAGGGAGGGCTGAGCTGCAGCTCCAAGGTCCAGCCCCGAGGTCCAGCCCTCGCTGCACCACTGATTGGGTGTGTGGAAGTTCCTGAGAGCCTCCAGGGCAGGGCTGCTTACCGTTTGGTGGCGATGGCAGTGGCTTCTTAACTTGCTTTGCCTTTTAAAAACTTTTCAGTCATCAACATAACTGGCAGCAGCAGAGGCTCTTAAAGCAGTCACCTCCTAGTGCTGCCATCTCACCCACCCAGAATGTCCCTCAGAACAAATGCCAGGTTCTGAACCTGGGACTTTTTGCATGCTCTTGCACTGAGCTGTAAACCTTCTTTTCTACAGGACACCACAGAACTCTCCTATGTTGAAGTGATGTGATAACTTATCATATGAACATAAGAAGAGCCTTCCTGATCAGACCAAAGTTCCATCACATCTAACAACCCGTTCCCCATAGTGGCTTCTTGGAAGCCCACAAGGAAGGCAAAGGAATGAAGATAATACTACTTTGTATCTCAGGAGAACCATTGTTCATGATCAGTAGTTGGGGGAAAGGGGGCATGGCCTTCTGGGGAACCCCAGATGGCTAGATTGGGACCCAAAGAGGGCTAGATTTGGCCCCAGGGCTGAGATTACCCACCCCTGATTTAAAGGTTAATGATACCGGCACTTTGGACTGAGCCCAGAAGAAGACTGGAAGCCAGTACAAAAGGCAAAGCACTGGTATAATACGATTGTATTGGTCAGTCCCTGTTAATAATCTTGCTGCCCTATTTGGACCAGTTTCCAAGAAGTTTCATAGGTAGCCCATGTATAAAACACTGCAGTATTCCAACTGTGATTGGACCATAGATTTATATGAAAGCATTGTGGTATCAACCACCTTATTTTCAATACCTTCACTAATCACTAGCATTGAATTTGGCCTTTTCATTGCCACCACATATAGCTATCCACAATGTCCAGAAGATCTCTTTCATGGTTAGTTATTATCAGTTTAGATTTCCCCCCCACACACACACACACACCGTCCCACCCCCATAACTAGTAGCCAAATGGAGCCTACAATAAAATGATGCAGCGAATTCTCACTTCCTAGAAGGAGTGGCTCTGTTCAGACTTCCAGTCAGACATGCCCCCCCCATTTTCAGGATACTATAAGGAAGGCAAAGGAATGAAGACAATACTACTTTGTATCTCAACCTCAAGATTTTATTTAAGTACCAAAGCTAGTGAAAACGATTGTTCATGATCAGTAGTTTGGGGAAAGAGGGCATGAACTTCTGGGGAACTCCAGATGGCCGGACTGGGACCCCAGGGACCAAATTTGGCCCTTCCGGAAAGGAGCTAAAAAAAAACATTCCACCACCACTCCTTCAGGTCTCTTAGGCCTCCTCCACACGAGACGTTTAATGAGCCTTGAAGGCTCATTATAAATTTTACCTCCACACCAGCGAAGCGCAAAACAGGCGTACAGGCGCGTTATCTCCCCGATAATGCGCATTTTCGAATGCGCATTAAATAGCGACTTTTATTTTTCTCCGGCCGTTAAAGCGCATTTTCGCCGTGTGAACAAGCGATTATGCGCATTAACGTCTTCTAAAGCGCTTTTTGGACATCAATTAATGCGCTTCGCCGCCTCTCGCCGCCTCCCGTGCAGAGGGATTAGGCGTAAATGCGCCTCCGCGATAATGCGCATAATCCCCGAACCGGCCGCAAAAGCGCATCCTTGTGGAGGGGGCCCTAGTTTTATTTCCCAACTGCTTCTTAATACTCTGTGGCTGCTAAGCATGCTCAATCTTCAGGGTTTAGGGGGTTTTTTTTGCGGGGAGGGGCTTCCCCTTAGGGTTTTCTTTAAAAGATTTTTTGTACTTCTGCAGACCTTAGGGAACCCACAAGCAAGTTGTTACCTTCCTTTTGTTTCTCAGTAGCCCTTCTGGCTACCCCATTCCTGTCAGTTCTCACAACCAAAGTTTGGTATTAGATGGAGTGATGTTAAATGAGGAATTATTATGTCCTAGTATGCAAAACTTTACATTTAGAGCTTTTATACAAAGACATTTGTTGTGCAGTTGTCATTCCTTGCTCACTGTTATTTATTAAGATGATGTTATGACTCTCCAATTTCACTTCTGTTCGTAAATAGCACTCTTTACAGGGTTGTTTAGAGCAGGGGAAATAGGGTATTATTTCTTACGGTGAAAGAAAGCAGGATTTTCTCTTGTGTATTTGTGCTATTCTGCTACACCACAGTGCCAGAGGTTATGTAGCAGAAAAGCAGGAAAGGAAACACTCCTTGTATAGTGCTTGGATCTCAATTCTGGGACGAGATCAAAAGTAGATGCAACAGATTAACAGCCTTGTGTAGAAAAGTCCTTACATAGAATCTCATTTGCCTTCCCACCTGCACCATTTTGCTTCAGTGTTCAAGTGGTTATTTGATCACAGCAGGGAAATCTTAAAATGTTGCCCAAAAGCCACTCTTTGTACACATTTGAATGATGGAAAAATTATTTATATTTATTTAAGGTATTTATTCATTGCATTTCTGCCCACCAAAGCTCTCAAAGCAATGTACAATAACATAAAATCAATAAAATAAAATAAAAACAGAATAAAAACAAAACACCACCAAAGAATTATTTAAGGGTTCCTCTACACAAGAGGTTTAAAGCTCTTTCAAGTCTCATTAAAATTTTTACCTCTACAAGAGCGGAGCGCAAATCGGGGGTAGAGGCGCGTTTTCTCTCCGATTATGCGCATTATTGAATGCGCGTTAAATAGCGAGTTTTCCTGCTCTGCGGCCGTTAAAGCGCATTTTGATCATGTAAACAAGCGATTCTCCGCATTTCAGCCACTTTAAAGAGTGTTTCAAACAACCAGTCGGGCCACCAGTTATGCGCTTAACCGCCTCCCGCATACAGTCATTATCGTAACAGTGATTGTGAGAAGATAATAATAATAATAATAATAATAATAATAATAATAATAATATTTATTTGTAGCCCGCCTCTCCCTCCGGATCGAGGCGGGGAACAACAACAATATAAAACATAAAAATCACAACAGTTAAATTAAAAAAAAAAACAAAAAAACAAGAGAAAAAACCAGACGCCAAAACGAATTCTTGTAGAGGGGGCCTAAATCAAATTTAAAAGTCTCGTAAAACAGTAGTTTTCCCTGCCTGTCTAAAACCTAGTAGGAATGGAGCCAACCAGACCTCCTTGGGAGGGAGTTCCAAAGTCAGAATCCTGCTACAGAAAAGGTCTTGCTTGTGTGCCCATCAACTTAGTCTCTTTAGATGGTTGGAGTTACAATAGGGCCTCTGATTAAGAGCCGGGGAAGTTTCATATGGGAGGAGGCAGTCTTTCAGTTAAGTACTTCTGCATCTGCTTAGATGTACTCTAGTAGCATTTCCCCCCAAATGTTCCATCCAGGTCTGAGTTGTGGTACTGAGGGGAGGATTAGAGAGATCCCCTTGGATCAGACTGCCTCATTGCTGCCACCACCCAACTTAAAGTCACCTTTGGCTATGGTCAGTCAAAACATGAGAATATATATGAGAAGACCATACACACTATTCCTGCCCAGAAGCTTTCAGGTGGTCTGTTTCCACCAAATGTTCTATCTGGGTCTGAGCTTTGGAATTAAAAAGAGATTCAGGGGTGTACATTATGTCACCACAGGCACCTCTAAGGAGAACTCTTATTTCCTGCTGGGAGACCACTGGAGGGAGTGAAGTACCAAGTCTTTCACCCTTGTTCTAGCTCCGCCTTCTCCTTGGAGTATGGCAGCCACATTACCTTCTTTCTTCAGGAGCCACCCTCACCAGGATATCAGAGATGTCTAGCCAAGGCAAGACAAGTCTGAAATAAGGAGAAACTCGGGTTCTCCTATTTAAAGATTCACTTGGGGACACCTGATTTACTCAACCCAACATTTTAATTGGGTCCAAAATGTTAATTGACAATTCAGTCCAA
The DNA here is from genome assembly GCA_029215795.1 of Anniella stebbinsi. Classification (NCBI taxonomy): domain Eukaryota; kingdom Metazoa; phylum Chordata; class Lepidosauria; order Squamata; family Anniellidae; genus Anniella; species Anniella stebbinsi. Next base: position 355,344,157 of record JARDYH010000002.1, on the reverse strand, counting down.
CTTTATATAAATCTATGCTGTAGGTATATTTGTAATACTGTGCAGAGTTCTAGTCAGCACAGAAAAGGGTAATCAAAATAATGAAGGGTTGAAGTACTTTCCATACCCTAAAGACCTGACTCCAAAGTCATGTGACTGGAAGCTCACTCATGAGGTAGAACTTTCTCACTTTCTCCCTTTCTTCCCACCTGCATCCCCTGTACCCTTAAGCTGCTCCAAACACTCCCCCAACCCTACAAAGCAGATTTTAAGTTACACGGACGACTGCAGGGTGGAGGATCACCCCCTCCTGCTTCCGCTGACGGAAGCAGTTCTGTCAGCAAAATAACTTTAAAAAGAACTTTAGATTGTTTAAAAAAAACTGGGGGAGAGCGTATGATAATGAATTATAAATAGGTGTTGGATGTGGAGAAAGTGGGTAGAATTTTTCCTCCCTCTTTCATAATGCCAGGATTCAGAATCACCCAATGAAATTGATTGGCAATAGATTTAGAACAGACAAAAGAAAATACTTCTTCAAAAAATGCTTAATTAACAGCTGGAATTTCCTGCCACATGATTAGTTTGGGTGGCTATAAAAAGGTGATGAGAAAGCTTTATAGAGGATAGGTCTATAAATGACTTATTACCCATGCTAGCTCAATGGAACCTCTATGTTCAGACACAGTATATTTCTGATTGCCAGGTGCTGGAGCCTGGGGACAAACAGCAGGAGGGGTATTGCTTTCATGCCTTGCTGGTGGCTTTCATGGAGGCATCTCACTGGCCACTGTTGAAAACGGTGCTGGACTAGATGGGCTGCTGGTCTCAACCAGTTCTTCTTATGTTCCCGTATTGTAATCATCGTAATGGTAAAAACTATCATCGAACTCAGATAGCCCAACAGGATGGAAGGCATCGCAGCTATATGGTTGCCTTTCTTTATATTTTTGATTGGAGATTCTTTTCTATCCAGAAACAACTTAAATATCAAACCATCAGTATTTGCAAATTTGAAGAGAGATCCTTCATGACTGTTCTGAATCTATGATTGTTTCAACCTACTAATGTCTGAGTTTGTATTGCTTGCATTCATCTTTTTAAAGTATCAGATAGAACATAAGGTATCATTAGATACTTATGTAACAGTGAATAGTTCTGTTTTATCTGATTAGCTGTATCTCCAAACTTTACAGACACTTTAAAAAACTACCTTTGATCATAAAGCTCCATGTTAGGGAGGGCCAAATAGAGATAAATAGACAGGAATTCACCTTGGAACTTAAAGATGGATTGGATCAATGAGGTCCAAACCATTTAGGGTTGGATCCAGACTACCCATTAAGTGGAACTCTAGTCTCATGATGCACCGATGGCAGAAAGAAGAATGTAGATTTTGCTGATTCCCCCTTTCCTATGCCCCTTAAAAGCTACTCTGAAGAGTCAGGTAAACTTCCAGAACTGCATGGGAGGTGGTGCTCAAGTCTGCAGAGGAAAGTGGTGAAAATAATCATCCCGCCCCATCCTCTAGCAGGCAGCTCTTCCACAAACAGAATGAGCTCCATTCACTCAAGGGCAAGTCTGGATCAAACCGTGTACAGTACAGTGCAATCCCATGTATGTCCACTCAGAAGTAAGTCCTATTAAGTTCAGTGGGGATTACTCCCAGGCACGTGTGATTACATATTTAGAGATGAAGAAACAAGTGCCTTGGTCAAAGCAAGAATGAGTCTATTTAGTTATACAGCATGGTATGGAGCAAGTCATGAGGCAAGATCTGGAGAAAGCAGGAAGAGATAGGCATGAAAGGTTTAAATCGTACTGTGAACCAATAAAGGCATGCAGAAGCCAGTAACAGTAATGAAAACTAGAAAAAGTTAGTAAAATAACTACAAGTTCTGAAACAGAAGAATCAGAATTTAAGAGTTTTTCTGTATGAAGCTAAAATTCCGCAACTTTACCCGGGCTTCTGCTTCCAGATTTCTTATGGGATTATGATCAGCTCCTTTTCACATGGCTTTTTTCTCCTTCCCCCCTTTCTTTCTGAGCAAGTTCAATATGTTTCATTATTAAGCCACTAGATGGCTCTGTGGTATTGCTGCGACAAACACCCATTTCATCAGTACACCATAGATTTACCATGGTTCATAGCGGTAGGAGGGGAAAATGCCAGCTTTTTCTGGTCATGAAAAAAATAATGATAAAGGTTGCAAAGAGCAGGAGGTGCCCTGGGAGATGATGATGTCGTGTACAGCACCTGCAAACTTTCATCAGTGACCAATCATAAGTGCGTGATAAATGCCTCTTGTAGAAACGGTCTAATTTGCTATTGTTTTCATTCATTCATTCATTCATTCATGCTATATCATGGCAACTATAGAGTTACATAGACAACATAAGTGTTGCTGTCAGTTTTGAGCACAGTGCCCACTATGCAATCCTGTCTACCCTCTCTCATCCTGTACCATCCTCTGCCCATTGAAACGCTGCCTCCCCCATTCTTCCCTTTCTCCCTGCTTCCCATGCCACCATAGTCACCCTGCTCTTCTCCCTCCCCGCAATAATTTTATCAGGTAACTGCAGAATGAACTTCTGCAGTTCTTTCTTTCTTTCTTTCTTTCTTTCTTTCTTTTAAAAAGCTTCTTATGGAGTGACTATGGTGTGACATACTGTGAAGCAAAATGTTGCACAGGCCAGGGCTCCTACTCCCCACCATCTTTATTTCCCCAGAATGCAGCATGCCATAGCCCAGACACCTTGTAAAAAGTTGCTTGATTTTTGAAGAAAAAGGCATGTTGCTTGTGGTGAACTGCACCAGATGGTGCTAAGGGGAATCAAATTGCTGCCATCACCCCAATCATTTGCTGCCTTTTGGCATTTTATTTGTGGGGGATCTTTGCTGCAGGGCCCCTTACTTTCACCCTAGTAACCTAGCATGATCACTGTACTATCTAAAACAAGAGTGTAAGAGAACAGAAGAAAAGCGTACAAAACAAAATGTAGGGAGGGAAGAAACGGGCATATTTTTGTTAGATGTATTTAAACATTGGTTACAGCTGTGAATGAGAATTTAAAGGATAATCTAAAGACCAGGATAGCGTAAACCACAAGAAAAGCTGGGGCTCAAAGGTTGGCACCACTTAAGTCTCACATATTCCAGGCCAAGTCCCATAAATACGGTGCAGAAAGGAGAGATGGTTGGAATCATTTAAAGAAGCAAAAGACCTTCACTTGGATTAGGGTGGTTGTCTTGGAGAAGCAGGTGTCATGGATGGGATATAACAAGAAATAAGAACCAAAAGATAGGATGGGGCAAAGCTGTGGAGAGCTTTAAAAATAAGGACAAGAAGTTTGGACTGGATACTGAATGGGTTGAGCTAGCGACGGGCTGTAGTGTAGACACAGTGATTGAAAGTTTGGGTAATTTTGACAGCAGAAATTTAAGCAGAGGTGGGAACAGGTGAAAAGACTATAGTATGAAAGAGGAAGACCAGAGAGGAGAAGTTTGCAATAGTTGGAGCAGCAGGAGATTATAAGAGTTTTTAGTTGAGGGGATAAAGAGGAATGGTTAGATTTTTGCAGTGTAAGGCTCTTAAACATCAGTTCATATGTTCAAGAAGTAATTAGAAGAAAAAGTTCATTTAATACAAAAAAGAAAATATACAACCATTCCTATGTGCATGAATTAGAAACCTGGTGGTTTCTGTTCCACTATGACTTTAGTTTCATTATTTATCCTAATGTATTCACATCAATTTGCAAGTAAAACCACTAAGGCAGAAAAATATAATGCAGGAGGGGCATGGAAGAGGGGGAAGAGCCCACTTGAGCTTTGACAATGGCAAAAAAAATAGCAAAAAGAGAAACAGAGGTTATTTTTATCCAATTTTCAAAATGGGAGACCTAAGTTGGCTGCTGTTCAAAGAAAGCATTGACATACCACTCAAAATATTTTAAAACAAAAAATATGTATTGGAAGCACAGCAAAGCAAAGGGAGAGCTTTTGTAGAAGAATCATCACACAAACCTGCTAAATTCCAGTCTTTAGGAAATTGCCTTACTGATTGATAACTCCTATATGTACTCTTTTTTTTAAAGCTCTTTCTGCACATTTCGCTAGATATGGGGAAAAGATCTAGCTATTTAAATATTTAGCCTTTATAGATCAATTACAGGTGAATGTCACAATATCCAGCTTGAAGTCTTCCTGGAGCTAACAGGCACATTTAATTGCAATTAAAAATCTTTCCTCGAAGTATCACAGAATCACATTTTCATGGAACTTCACCTTTAGATTTTGTTTTATATTTTGAATTGGAAACACTTTTTATTCCAGAGAGTTTACCCATGTCCTGTTCTAAATATATGCTGAGTGTTATAAACTAAAATAAGAAAATCCATAAGCCAATACAGGCATATTAGTATATAGCCAAATTTGTGGTTGAAAGGAAAGATTAGCCATTTCTCTAAACAGAAATAATGGAACGATGTGACTTATCCATTACAGGAAAGCAAAACATATTTGTATAATTTTAACTCTGCTATAAGCACTCTTTTCTTTCTAGTAATCTGACTATTAGTCTTGAGTACTCACATCTTGTGTTGGGTCAAGTGGAACAGATTGAGGATTCTGCTGGTGTACCACCCACCCCCACTGTCCACTGGTCTCCCTACCTGAATTGACAGGGTGGTCTGAGATGTGGCATTGAGCACCCTCATACTGGGAGGACACCAACATTCACGCCAAGGCCACTTTGTCTGGGGCAGCTCAGGATTGCATAGATACCATGATAACAATGGGACTGTCCTAACATGTCTTCAGCCCAACACGTGTAGCAAGACTCTAGCCTTTTTTTTTTCAGATGGCCAAGGAGAGGGTGATTTGAAGGTGGAGGACTTTGAACTGGTCAGATAACCTCCTGCTGAGGTTTAGATTTATGGCAGCTTTTCCCTCTATGCAAGGGTGGGGAGGCCTATTAAGATAGTCCACTCCTGGAGGCTAATGGATCCAGAGGGCTCTAGGTTTTTATCTAGCTAGTATAGCTGGCTCTCCTGTCAAAGTCCTGCTCAATCTGTGAAATGCAGAAATGACCTAGGGGGCTGACACGATTGCTGCTGAGTGCCTTCTCTGGCTCAGGAGAGCTCATAAAGCTCCATGGCATACTGTGGAGTGGAGAGAGATGAAGCAGGGTGGGAGGTGAAGCAGATGTAGATGGAGGAAAATTTCCAGCAAATGCAATCAAACACTGGTGTATGCATATTCAAGCTTATTCAGGGGTGGTGAAGGCAGCTTCTCAACCTCCATTGCAAATTCTCTATGCCATCCAGCAGTGATTTTTCAGGCTGTGCAGAGCCTATTACAGTATACGTTATTTAATTATTTTATTCCATTTATATACCGCCACATAGCCGAAGCTCTCTGGGCGGTTTACAAAAATTAAAAACACTGAACATTAAAAACAGATGCCCACTGTGACATGTTCAGAAGATCTTTCAAGGATAAAATTATTGTGTTTGTTGGGCCTTAGACTCCACTGTTAGTGCAGTGAAACAGGTGAGGTATCCAGAGCACAGTCCTGCCCACTTTTGTTGGATGAATGTGTTAGTGCAGCTCAAGGATGCAGTTGTGGTGCTTCAAAAAGTTTGGGCAATTACTTCCATATTGGATCCTTGTCCCTCATGACTAATTAAAACTGGCAGAAGAGGCAAGCGAGATGAATAATGTCTGCTTATGAAGGGAGTGGTCCCAGGTCACCCGAAAAAATCAGTGGTAAGACCAGTCCAAAAGAAATCCTACCTGGATCCATACAATCTTAAAAAATTTAGACCAGTGGTGAATGTTCCTTTCCTGGGCAAGTTCCTTGGATGGTTGTTGGTTAGCTACAGACACCCTTGGATAAGACTGTTTATCTGAATCTATTTCAGTTTGGGTTCAGGCGAGACTTTGGCAGCCTTGATCACCCTGTAGGATGACCTACGTTGGGAGAGAAACAAGGAGATTATGATCCTGTTGATTTTTCTTGATCTCTCAATGACATTCAATACCATCGATCATGGCAGTCTGCTGTGGTGACTACTGAGCTGGGAGAGGGAGGGGTACTGCATTGCAGTGATTTTTCTCCTATTTGGATGGTTGGCTCCAGTGATGTTTGGGAACCTTGCTTGGCAACGTGGATTCTCCAGTAATGGGCTGCACAGGGCCAATTTAAAATCTATCTAACATCTATATGAAAACCGTTGAGTGTGATCATCTGGAGTTTTGGAGTTCATTGTCATCAGTATGCTGATGACATGCAGCTCTGTTTCTCTTTTTCATACTGATCAGATAAGCATAGATTGGTGCTTGGCTGCAATAATGGACTGCGCTAATAAACTGAAACTCAATCCAGACAAGATGAGATGCTTTTAGTGAGTTGCTCTTCTGACTGGATGAATGGTGGTGCACCAAAGAAGCAAGTTCATAGCTTGGGGATTCTCTTGGAGCCATCAATGTCAGTTGAAGCTCAGGTGGCCTCAGTGGCATGGAATGCCTTCTACCAGCTTTGGGTGATAGCCCAGCTATGCTCCTATATAGTCATTGATCAAATCCAATTTAGTCACTCTTACAGACTTGGAAGACATGCTATTGTGGTTTTGGGTAACCTCCTTGGATTTTGAAGGGATTTAACCCTCTTGACTCTCCTCTTTCAACTTCCTTTTTGCCATTTCCCTCGTTTCAGAGAAATTTATTCTTTTGAAGTCAAATGTAACTGTGTTGGACTTCCTTGGCAATTTCCCACTTAAATATATATATTAAATCTGATTGTACTGTGGTCACTGTCTCCAATAGGCACTACAAAAGTCACATCTCATACTTGGTTTTGGACGACACCATTTATGATTAAATCAAGGGGAGCCTCCCTTCTGATCAGTTCCATGACCAACTGTTCTAGGGCACATTCATTTAGGGCAATGAGAAATTTAACCACTTTGGAACATGCATTTATGCAGTCAATTTGTGGGCAACTGAAGTTTTAAAAAAATGCTAAAAAGCATACAAACGCACATAAATATTGTAACGAGTGACAAAAAGGGGGTAGGCAAACCAATACAATTTAAAAATGATATATAACAATGTGACAAATTAGGTAAAGATGGCTAAGTGTGACACAAGGTAATTAAACAGGCACGCACAAAAAAGCACACATAATAGATATTCTGCAAATACAAGATAACACTGAAGCGTGAATATTATTAATACGTCCTTGATTGGAAATCTCCCTGATTTCATTTTCCATTTCAAGATCACCCTGAGCATTCTGGTCTGAGGGACCATAATATGTTCCTAGTACTAAATTAGTTTTGGAGCCCATTATTGTCACCTACAGTGCTTCTATGGAAAAGTCTGCCCCTGTTAGGTTTTCTATTCTGCTCCACACTATGCCCTCTTTGACATAGAGAGCAACACCTCCTCTGGTACGCCCTGGTTGAGTCATGTTGATTTATAGGATCTGATAGCATGTTTGGATAGTGTTTAGTATTGCTAAGGATTTATAAGCACATGCAATAGCTAAAAAACATAGATAAAATATACTGGAAGATGTTTTCCAGGCTTGGTGTAGTAGAACTATATATAGTGCAAATTGACACAAGATGTGCAGTTCAAAAATCTGTACAATTCAAAATTCAACTCATGCAAAAGTTATACTGTTAGCTGGTGTAAAAACTAACAGATAACAATGTGAAAAGTAAAGTGAGTACTCTAGACTCCTCTAAAACCCCAAACTCTGATCAAATGTACCCATTTCTCCTCTCCCTGCCAAAATCATTCCCTGTAGACTCCACTGCTACTCTCCACAGTGTTCACCAATGTTTCCAAGGCAAAGGTAATTGTTTTAGAACATGGGGACCCCTTTCCTCACAAGTCATGTGAGGTTGTAATGGTGGTGATGCCAGAAAATATCCAGTACCCATTCTTATGTGGTGTTTCTGCACCTGTTTTCCCCCTCTTATTATTAGGTTTTGCAATATCCCTCACTCCAAACATTTTTTTTAGTTTGAATTCATGATGCCTCTTGTGTGAAGTTTGAATATAACCGTTTTGCATTAGTGCTGTCAAATTCCCAGTTCAAGGAGTTTCGGCCAATCTGTGTAGGCTTCTACATTTCACAGAATGTGATTTTTTAAAAAATTAAGCAACAAACTATGTGTGCCTGCACACACACACATGGAAAAAGCCCAGGTACGCTGTAGTGGCATGCACGATGTATTTACACTTTAAAAAAATAGCCTTCCCAGGCAGAATGTCTTGGGTCCCACCAAGATGAATTTTGTGGACACACTCCTGTGCTATGCTATACTGTTGCCAACACACTGTATTGTGTGGAGATCACACAAACTGATAAATGGTACCTAAAACACAAATTTCCAGTCCCCTCACAGAAAATTTCCTACCAGCCTATACAGTAGGTATAAATAGTAGCCCAAGTTAATTTAAGAAAGCATACAATCATTCTTGAACATCCCTCACAGCAAGCAACAAAAATGGAACCTGCAAGAACATCATAACCAAACAAGGAGCAGCCATGGGTGGTGATTTTTTTATGCCTTTACACTGAGACTGGGAAGCAAAGGTTCCATACTTGGCTTAGCAGAATGTGAATGACAGAGAGAGTTTAATTGGCTACAGCTGGTGATAATTGTGATGCATGAGAGTTTACTGAATGGTTATTTTATGGGTTTATTGTTTTCCCTCTTGTTCAGCTGCTGTTGTGCAGGTTAAAGGGATAATACAGTGGGCAGATCCATAGCAGGGGAGTGGGGGGTATGACATGCGAAAGGTAGGGCAGTTGCTGGCTTTCAGAAGATTAGGTGCTTAGTTTAAAATGCTATTTCAGCCCAAAGCCATTTTTCATAGTTGTTTATTTATTGGATTATTAAAATAAGAAAACAATTTCTGTATATATTAAATTATAATAGAAAAAGGCACTTTCACAGTAGGCAATTTCTAGATGGTTCTTTTATATAGGGTGGTCATTTGGAAAGGAGGACAGGCTCCTGTATCTTTCACTGTTGTGGTGAAGAGGGAATTTCACCAGGTGCTGCATGCATACAAATGATACCTGCTGAAATTCCCTTTTCAATACAACTGTTAAAGATGCAGGACCCCTAGCTTCCTTTTCATATGGTCACCCAACGAATTGTGCAAGGAATGTGTATTTGTTAATCACTGCAGAGAATGCAAAATCTCATTTCCTCTCCCAACTGCCCAGCTAGCAGATCTCTTACAAGGAAAACACCTTTTCCTTCACTCAATAAGATATACGCTTATTTAATTAAAGGGGGATGGAGAAGCAGAAATCAGGTGATCCACTACACCTGTTGGGATAGTGAGGCTTTTTCTGAAACAGTAAGGAAACACACACTGCTTCCTATAAAAAATAACTGGCCCATCACCCCACTTCATTAAATAAGTCCATTCAGTTTCCCAGTCAGTCCCTATTTACAACTGTAGTATTCCCTGGTAAGGCAGAACAGCCTAGGAAAATAAGACTTTAAAAGCACTTCATAAAATGATACTTTGGAGCAAATATGGGCTTAAAGTAAAAGGAGCAGTATTCTTAACAGCCAATTTGTCACACTTCAGTAGCATATAGTAGAAAAGAACAGGTGTGTTTGTAGATGAATCAATGAACAATAACTCTGCAGAAAGAAGGAAAGCATGGACTTGATTGGAAAATGTTCCTACAACGTCTCTTTTGAAATTTCATTCTGGCAACCTTTGTGCAGTTGGAGCTCAAGAAAGAAATATTCTTCCCACGGGTGGAAATGAACTATACACTAGATTGTGCTGTGTTGACCTTTTACTAATTGTGAAAAATAAGGGATGTTTCACACATTCCAGGTTATTTTAAAGATATTTTACATGTACATCTAAAACGTAGAGTGTGAATGCAGCAAAAAGTTTTGCAAATGTATAACATGCAATTACATTAATCTGGAACAAGAGCTGTGATTGGCTAAGGCTCCCTGTTGAGTATATACTTGGTAGCAAAACTATGTTTGGGACATGAAATGCTCAATATCATACAGTCAGTTGAATAGCAGCTTGAACTTAACTCATAGGATTTGGCGCAAGAATCCGAGGAACCGTACAACAGTTTGTCCTCTCAAGCTGGCAAGAAGATCCAAATATTTTTCTTCTGGCATTGGCTTTTATTTGCAATTCAGAGCAGTCAGCATATCAGCTATGAGATGGATTATCTAGATCTATTTCAATCTGGCTTCAAGCCTGGTTATGGCCCAGAGACTGCTTTGGTTGCTTTGGTGGATGATCTATGCTGGGAACAAGTCAGGGGAAATGTGCCCCTGGACCTTTCTGCTGGACCTTTCAGCAGCTTTTGATACCATCGATCATAGCATCCATCTGAGATTCCTGTCTGAGGTGGAACTGGAAAGCACTGTTATATGGTAGCTCCAGTCCTTGTTGGAGGGGCAATCTCAGAAGGTGATGCTGGGGAATTCCTGTCCAACACCATGTCTATTGGCCTGTGGTGTCCTTCAGGGTCCCATCTTATCCCCTATGCTATTTAACATATACATGAAACTGCTTTGAGAGACTGTCCACAGTTGTAGGGTTTGCTGTTGCCAGTATTCAGATGACTCTAGACGATCGATTTACGCCTCCCTTATGGCGCATTACCAGTTTTACCTCTTTACGAACGAAGCTTAAATCAGGTGTGCAGGCGATTTTTATCCTCGTTAATGCACATTTTTGATTTCGCATTAAATAGTGACTTTTAATTTCCTTTGATGTTAAAGCGCCTTATCTTAGTGTAAACAACTTCTGAGCATTCGCATTAACGGTGATAGTGGGTGTACTTTGGTGGTGATGTCCCTTCGCTGGAAACGCCTCCCAGTTGTTCTGTCTCCTCCCTCCCATTTCCTTCTTCTTCGTCCCTCAGAATGAAATCTCCAGGAATGGCTGACCTAACCTTTATTGAAAATAAAGTTTCTTTTAAATCCCCTGCCGGAATATTTCTTTCATCGAGACGCGGGGCCAGATGGAGGTGGTTCCACAGGAAGCAAGGGGGTTGGAGTAAGGATGTGCGGATGATTAGCGATCCGCTAAGACAAATCATCCCCTCCCTTGCTGGGTTCCTGACATTGAGCTGTGTGTGTGTATGTTGTAGATCACCAAAAAGACAAGTTATTACTGAGATACGACCGGAATATCTTTATTCTACAAATGCTATTTAAAGGAGGGTAGAAGCCGATTGCAAAGGAAAGCATGGCTGGAGGAATCAGAAAGGGGTGGGCAAGACATCCCGTAAGAGCCTGTCAGAAGCCATAGGCTTACATTTCCATTTACTCCTGAGCAGTTGGGGGGGGGGGGGACTACTACAAATGGCAATTGGGCACAAAGGAAGAGGTAAACCAGGTGACCAACAGCAGGTAACCCAGGTAACCCAAGGCGGGAGATTCAGGTGGGCAGCCTGAATCTATGCTTAATTTATAATGTGATTCTATGCATATAAACAACTTTAAAGTACATTGCATAGAGCCCGTCATTCGCTTCCTCGTCTCTTGTCTATAGGTATTAGGCGTAAACTTGACTGTAGGCTAATGCACATATTCGGAGAATCAGGTGTAAAAGTGATCTCTTCTAGAGGGGACCCAGGTGAAGAATGCTTCATGACTCAGACAGTGGTAAGTCTAAACAGCAAGGATTTGGGGCAGTAAAGATGAGAGTGTTCCTAGCAAAGTGCTGTAGCCTTGGCACCTGCTTAAATGTAAGGGTGGACGATGCAAGAGCCCTCCTTCCTAATGACTCTAACTGACAGAAGATCCTGGCTGATGAGCCAGGGCTATGTTAAAGAAGGCCTTTTTTTTACTCTGCTCTCTACAAACACTTCCATTCCAAGAAATAAATTGGAAGTCCCTTCCTCCTTTACTGAATCTTATCCAGCCTGTCTGGTTCCCACAGAGAAGCTGCCAGCTTCCCTAGCCATCAGACTTTGCCAGGAGAGAATCAACTCCTGTCCCTACAAAAGTCAGGAAGGTTCAAGCTCCCACCATTCTGACATCCCACAGACAGAGCAAGCTCAACCAGCCCTCCTTTCCCTCATCCTGCCATTTGGGAAGAAACTCTCTCAGCCCTCAGACTTTCTATGACTGAATTGAATCTTTAAACAATCTCAGTCTACTTCTGAATTAGATCCTGGTTTTCAAAGGTATGCTGCTTGTGAACATGGAGGTTTGATTGGTAGTCATATCCTTCAAGAATTTGTCTAACTTTTCTTAGAAATCATTTAAGCTAGTGGCTATCACCATATCCTGTGTCAGTAAATTCCATAAATTAACCATGCATTGTATGAAAATAATCATTCTGAATTTCAATGGGTGAGCCCAAAGTTCTAGTATTATGAAATGCAGTATCACTCCATACCATTCATAATTTTATAAACAGCTAGCATTTTGTTTCCTTGTAACTATATTCTTTTTCTAAACTAAAAACTCCCCAAACACTTAAGCCTGCCCTTGAAGTGAAGGTGCTTCTCTTTTCTATACCTTTTCTATACTTGCTATGTTCCACTGGCTATGGTATTCTTTTCTTGATGCCCTGCTTGTAGGCTTACTGGTGAGCCTGGCTGGCTACTGTTATTTATTTATTTATTTATTTAATTAATTAATTTCATTTCAATACCACTTTTTTGGAAGTAAACCGAGGTGGTTTACAAAAAGTTTAGAAAATAAAAAAGTAGTAAACCATTAAAAACTAGGAAAAAGTATGCTGGACTTGATGGAAACTTGGTGTGAGCCAGCAGGGATTTTCTTGTGTTCTTAAGAAGACAGGAAACAAAGTCTCCTGTGACATCTTATCTGCTAAATAATTTCAGCAAAGGTGATGCTTACTTCCTATGTTCAATGCAGTTTCAATTTCTGGTTCTGTTTCAAAGTAGAATTTAAGCATAATTTCGGATTTGTGATGTGGATCTACCCACTTCCCTCACCATCTAAAAACAGCCCAATTAATCCAAAGTTGATTTATCATTATTTCTTCCTTTTCTACATTTCTTTTGGAAAACACTAGTTTTGATCACAGTTGCAACAGAGAACTAGATTAAGTTCTGACCCACTGTTGCAGTCTTTTCCTAACTACAGGTGGGACCTGTGGGATAAGACAAATTCCTTGAAGAATGAACAAAGCTATATGGAACCAAAAGACAGTAGTCAGTTGGATGAATGGGTAGTATGGTAGAGCAGGGCAGAAGATTAGTTGGACATAAACAACAGGACTTCGGACAGCTCCAAGGCTGGCAACTTGCTCTAAGCATTCCAGTCAGAGCCAGACTGAGCTATTATGAATGTACTGGTGCAGGCTCTGACATCCAAGCCAGGCCCTGCTTCCATAGGTGAGGAGTACCCTCCTTAAAAAGCTCATACCTGTGCTTGGAGCTTTGCACTCTGCAGCACTTAGGGCACAACCTAAACCCTAAGTTTAACCAGAAAAAAGTCCCCAAAAAACCCCACGTTCCCCAGCCAGAAATAAATAAGCAAATATAAAATATATAATAAAAAAATAAATAATAAATAAAACAATAATAGGGCAACCCAAAAGATAAAAATCAGATAAAACTAGCAGCATTAAAACCATATCCTCAACAGTTGAAACCCCTAGGAAAATTTCATAATCAAGCCACTACAATTGAAAATGTGCTCTCTCCAGTCACCACCTGCCTCACCTCAAATGATGGGAAGACCTGTAGAAAGATCTCTGCAGTGCAGAGGCAGGTTGATGTAGGAGTAGATATTCTTTCAGATCACAAGCTGTGCAGGGCTTTAGAGGCAAGCACTATCATTATATATTATCAGAAATGGATCACGACAGATAAATTCCCAGGCACCAGCCTGGGAATAATTCCTAAGCACCAGACAGATAAATTCCCAATGATAATCCCAGTGAGTAGCCTTGTGGCTGTTTTGAATGAGATTTTAAGAATAAAATGTATACCTTGGAGCTGAGGCCAATAAAGCAAGCAGGTTGATGGCTGTAGCACGGAGAAAAAATCATGATAAATACGACCAAATATAGGTTAGAGCTCATTATCGAGCCTACCATGCAGTGGTGAGGATGACAAAGAAATTAATTTCCATCTCCACTGCAATTTTACAGTGTTATCCAGCAGAGCTGTTCTGTGTGTTGAAGGGTCTATTATGATCTGAACCTGAAAAGGATTGCTTTGATGAATTTTCAAGACATGTCTAAGGATTCCCACATCCAGCAAGATGGGAGTCCATCGGAAGTGCAGTTCCATCAATGGAGGTATCCAGAGCACTGTCTGGAATCAGACAAGTTCAACTGACTTCTTGTATGCTCAACCCTTGCCCAGCTTGGTGGGGAGAGGGCAATTTCAGTTGTAGTGCTTGATCTAATAAAGAGAATATGGGTGGTTGGGTCCACAAGTTTATAAATTCCTTCTTGAAAGAGGGAGCAATACCACTCCTAACCAAGACTAATAAGTGGAAGACAACTATAGGCCAGTTGCTAACTGGGCAAAGTGCTCAAGTAAGTGGTTCCAGATCAACTCCAGGCAATCTTTGATGGAGCTAATTTTCTATCTTCCTGTCAATCTGGGGATAGAAGCAGTTTTGGGACAGAAACTGCTCCAGTTGCCCTTTGGGATGACCTCTGGTGAGAGAGAGACAGGTGGAGTGCAAACCTGTTGGCTCTCTTTAACTTCTCTGTTGCTTTCAATACTTTTCTGCTGGTCTGTCCTCGCTCAGAGCCACTCCAGGGGCATTCCTAGGTGGAAGGTGACCTCCTATTGGTTACCAGAAGCCATGGGAGGTGGAGGGAGCGGTCCCAGAGAGCCTAATGGCTGCTGGAAAGCCTGCATTGTCTCCCCTCATTAGGACAACTTGTTGCCACCACACACCAGCGAGAGTGCAGGGTTGGCGCCAAAGCAGCACCATTCCAGCCCACAGGTCTTAGCCTGTTGCAAATCGCTCTCTCCACCACTGTAGTTACAGTACATATATTTGTGAGACCATGGTATAATTGTTTGGCAAATTGGTGATTGAGCATGCTATCACTTTTTGTTGAGAAAACATCATCTGCCCACCATCAATTTGCTGTCTTGCTGCACATTTAATTAATAACCATGGCATGAAATTGAATTGTGGCCATATGATTTGATCCTTAGGCTTCCCACTTCTTGTCACAATCAATGGTAACATGTAGCTAGGTCAGCAAACTTGTAATCAATAACTGCACATTTTTAAAAAAAGTACTATTATTTAAAAGCCACCGATGTCTGGGTAAGTTTTATGTATGTTTGTTTGTTTGTTTATTTATATAGTGCAGAGTACAAGAAGACAAATTTCTGCTCCGAGGACCTTATAATCTAATATTTGACACATGGGAAACAACAGAAGATAGAGGAAGTGAAAGCAGAGAAAAGCAGACCTGAGTGACACTTAGTCTGATCCAGTATGGCTCTTCTTATGTTCTTATGATTTTTCTGTCTAACATGCATAGGATTGCACCTTAAATGTGATATTTGGCTTAGGATATTTGGTGGCAAGCATTATCAAAGATAAAATTATCAAGTATACAGAAGGGCATGTTCTATTGAAAAATAATCAAAATGGCTTCTGGATAAATTGGTTGAAAGCACTATTAAAGATAAAATTAATAGATATATACAAGGACGAGCCCTACTGAAAAAGAATTAACACGGCTTCCGCAAAGGTAAGTCCTGTCTCACTAACCTTTCATAGTATTTTAGAGTGTCAACAAACATGCAGATGTGGTGACATAGTAGACATTGGGCTTCTAAAAGGCTTTTGACAAAGCCCTTCATTAAAGGCTCCAAAGCAGTCATGGCATAAGAGAAGAGGTCCTCTCATGATATGTAACTAGATAAAGAACAGGAAGTAGAGAATAGGAATGAATGGTCAGTTCTCACAATGGATGGAAGTAAATGGAGGCCCCGTGGAGGATCTTCATTGGGACTGGTGCTTTTTAAGGGCACAATCCTTATTTAGAGGGCCATAGGATTTTTTTTGGTTTCTGGTACCTGAGGTTGGAGCCAGTTCTGACCTTGGTTCCCAGAAACCAAATTCCTCGTCCCCTCTCCACCCCCTCGTAGCTGGTGCAGTTCTCGCAGCACCAGCTAAGTATCCGTGTTCAGAAAGCAAGCATGAAGGGGGGAAGGGGGGTCCCAGTGGCAGAGAGGAGACTGTGGAAGCTGCTTTACGCAGCTTCCAATGCACATCTCAGGCTCTTACCTTCCCCTCCCTGAAGCTGCACCTAGACGGGCAAAATCGCTCATATAGACAAAAAAGCAGGACAGCCAGAACACAGAGAAGAGGATCGCCTCCGTGCTCCAGCCTCCCTGCACTGGATATTCAGCAGCCTCCAACTTGGGAGGCTGCTGACTATCAAGATTGGATTGCATCCAATCTTGTTCATAAATGAGCTGGAGTTAGGGGTGAGCAGTGAGGGTGCTATTGCGTTCATATCCTGCCCTGGGCCTCCCACAGGCATCTGGTTGGCAACTGTTGGAACAGAATGGTGGACTAGATAAACTTTTAGTCAGATCCAGGATGGTTTTCTTATGTTCATCGTGTATATTCCAAACAATTCAAGAACATCTGCACCAATGTTTAGAGAGTCAACATCATTATATTAAAACTAGTTTGGTTTATTTGCAGTTCTAGTATGAATTATATGAATTCATCTATTCAACTCCCCCACCAAATTGGCCTCCATATTTCTACCCACATTTCCCCCCCCCTGAAAATTTAAATAAAACTCAAGGAAAAAGAAACAGAAGATCAGAAAACGAAAAGGTGCCCTTCTGAGAACAAACTCAACAGCAGGAAAAAAAAGCTAAGGAATCCTTTAAGTGGGCTTTTACAGTAGTTGAAGACACAAAATAATGAAACCAAACAGAATAATTGGCCTAAATATCCGGTTGAATGACTAGTATAGAGCAAAGGGGCATGAAAGACTGCACTAAAACCAGAAGAGATGTAGGTGTTCAAAAACCACAAATCCCTAACTGGAGAAGTCTATATACTAAGAAAGGAGAGAGAAGGAGGAACCACTGAAAAAAACCTGAGCAAAAGGTGAGTTAGGGTGAAGAATCTATTACATCTGAAAGAAAACAATGAATTTCCAAAGGGAGAGAAACCATTTGATTGCGTTTGCTGACATTCTAAGAAGGGTGGTGTGGTTGTAATCAGGGGAACTGTGTATATCTGCAGCAGAAATATGACTACTTCTGAGAAGCACTTAAGGGATATTGCATTCTAAAGAAGAAGGTCAAAACTTGGATGTGTCATTACACATAATGGCACACTTAGAGGGAAAATAATTTCCATTGCCATAGCAGAGAAATGGCTTAAAGAAACATATGACAGAAACATATTCCCAAGGCTCTACTTTTAGCTCTACCTTTGACATTTTAGAAAAACACAGTGGGGAAGACAGGGAACAAATTTAACATCTAACACCAAATTCACTATCAGTCTCTATTGTATCTCCACTACTGTAAGAATCAAGAATTTATTTTGCCAGAAGCCCACAAAATTTTGCCTAAAATCTCTTTTGAAATTTAAAAAATCCATTAATTTTCAAAATTCAAATCTGTAAAGATTTCAGAATTTTAGAAAATTATGTTCATTTTTATAGATTCAAGCAATTGTTATAAATGACTTTGCCAGCAGATTTATCCCCACCCTACCCCCACTGTCTCTTTCTCTTTCTCTCGCTCTCTCAGTATCAATATGTATTTTGGATTTCAATGATGTAAATTTACTGTAAGCCATCCGCAAATGATCACCTTCTATTCATGATCTTAGCAACAGAAAGATGACATTCAAGTTTTGCTTTTGATGTATGAATAGTGATACTGATGGATGCTAATTATAATTCTTTAGTCTGAACAATAATCTCTTTGTATCTATATATCTCAAATTACCACTTTAAAAATGAATGGCTCTGTCAAGCCATACTAAATAGAAGCTAAAGCCATAGTCAGAATGTATTGTGGATGTGGTGGTCCTGAAGGCAAAGGTACTTGAGACCATACATGAAGCGAAGTTGATGGGTCACTCACCAGTGCAAAAGTCCAGTACAGGCCACAGAAGTTAGTTATGTGCTTTCAAGTCGGCCTCAACTTATGGAGACCCTATGAATCAGAGACCTCCAGTTGCATCTCTTGTAAACCACCCTATTCGGATCTTGTAACTTCATGTCCGTATTTTCCTTTATGGAACCAATCCATCTCTTGTTTGGTCTTCCTCTTTTCCTTCTACCTTCTGCTTTCTCTAGCATTATTGTTTTTTCTAATGAGTCATTTCTTCTCATTATATATCCAAAGTAGGATAGTCTCATTTTCAGCATTTTCGCTTCTAGTGAGTTTGTTCTAGAACTCACTTGTCTTTTTCGCGGCCCATGGTATCCACAAAACTAGGGTGACCATCCGCCCGGATTTGTCCGGACATGCCCGGAAAATGGGGAGCAAATCCGCATCCGGGGGGAAACTGTTTTGGGGGGCCAAATCCCGGGGGCCGGGCGGCACGGGCGGCACGGGGGGGCGGGCGGCGCGAGGCATGCGGGCGGGGCGGGGCGGCGCGGGCGCACGGTGGGGGGGTTGTTTTGGCCGGGGGGGGTTGGCGGGGGGGGGGTCCGGGATTTTCGTTCTCAAAATCTGATCACCCTACACAAAACTCTCCTCCAACACCACATTTCAAAAGAGTTGATCTTCCAACTATTTGCTTTATTCATTGTCCAACTTTCATATCCATACATGGAGATTGGAAATACCATGATCTGAATGATCCTGACTTTGGTTTCCAATGTTGTATCTTTACTTTTAAGGATTTTTTTCCCAGAACTGTCATTATCCAACATATATTTGCAATATGATCTCTAGTGCCTCTGCCTTTCCTGAATCCAGCATTGACATCTGGCATTTCTTGCTCCATATATGGTAAAAGCCGTTCTTGTAGAATCTTCAACATTACTTTGCTGGCATGGGAAATTAGTGCTATGGTTCTGCAGTTACTACATTCCCTAGAATCCCCTTTCTTTGGAATTGGGATATATATTGAATGTTTCCAGTCTATGGGCCATTGTTTAGTTTTCCTTATTTGTTGACAACTTTTTGTCAAAATGTGGCCAGATTCCGTCTCAGTAGCTTGCAACATCTCTATTGATATACCATCTGTTCCTGGTGATTTATTCCTTCCCTATATTTTGATTGCAGCTCTCACCTCACTTTCTAAAACTTCAGGTTCTTCTTCATACTGTTCCTCCCTAAAGGAGTCTGTTATCCCTATGTCTCTTTTATATAATTCTTCACTATATTGTTTTCATCTTCTTTTTATTTCATCTCTATCAGTCAGTATGTTCCCCTGTTGATCTTTTGACATCCCTACTCTTGGTTTGAATTTCCTTTGGAATATGAATTTTGTTCTCCCCTATTTCTCTACAATATTCATTGTAGTACTTCTCTTTGTCCCTACATACTAGTTGTTGTATTGTTGCATTTAGGTTTCGGACAGTGTTTCTGTTTTGCTTGTTTTCTATTTATGACCATTTCAAGAGTTTCATCAGCCATACATTGAGATCTTTCTCTTTTTGATTAGAGGTAATGACTTTTTGCATTCTCCCCTAATAATATCTCTAACTTCAATCCACAGTTCTTCTGTTTCCCTATCTATCAAGTTTAGCGCCTCAAATCTATTCTTATTTTATCTTTCTTTATTATTTATTTACTGCGTTTCTATACCGCCCAATAGCCGGAGCTCTCTGGGCAGTTTACAAAAATTAAAACCATAAAAACCATTCAAAATATAGAACAACAACAGTATAAAAACATAATATAAAATACAGTATAAAAGCACAACCAGGATAAAAACCGAGCACCCATGCCGAAATTAATACAGATTTAATTAAAATACAAATTTAAACAGGAAGGTTAAAAATCAAACTGAAGAACTGTGAAAATACTGTGAAAATAAAAAGGTCTTCACCTGGCGTCTGAAGGAGTATAATGTAGGTGCCAGGCGAACCTCTCTGGGGAGCTCATTCCACAGTCGGGGTGCCACACAGAGAAGGCCCTCCTCCTGGTAGCCACCTGCCTCACTTCCTTTGGCAGGGGCTCTTTAAATTCTTCTGAGATGTTATTTAGATTATATTTCAGCATTGTAATTGTGTTATTGTTCTTTCAGTCTTATTTTCAATATTAGCAGTTCATGATCTGTACCATAGTCTGCTCCTGGTCTTGTGTTTGCTTCCAGTTATGTAATCAATTTGTTTCCTCTATGGCCATTCGGTGACAGCTATGTATACTGTTGTCTTTTCAGTTGCTCAAAAATGTATTTGCAAGAAACAGATTGTTGACTTCACAGAATTCAATAAGTCTCTCTCCTGCTTTATTTCTATTCCTATAGAATCCAAGAAGGAAAAATTATGCGGTAAGGCATCAATGACCAAGAACAAGCTAGATAACCAGAGATTTACTGAGAAACAAAGCAAGGAGAGACATGTAGTAGAACCACAGTCACACATAAAAGGAATAGGAGAAATGTTTCAATGATATATGTCTGTCAAGGCAGCCCATTCTACCATTTCTGCACTCTATCACCTCATTCTGCTGCATGAATAGAATAGGCCACAAACTGTGGACAGCAGGAGAGAGATACCAGCTGACGATCAGACCAGCTGAGAGTGCTCTATTTGGTCCTTGTTTTCTATAATCCCAGAAATCAACTTTATTTTCAGTCTGGGTGCGTTTACAGCCAGACTGAATTCTAGATGGCACTCTCCTGCCAGAGGAGACTAGTCAACTTAACAGTCTTTTAGAATTTAAGAAAGCTATAAAGACTGTTCTCTTCCGGTGGAATTTTAGAATGTTTTTAGGATGTTTTTAATGATGTTTTAATGCAGTTTTAATAATGTGTGCCATGTTTTTAATCAGTTTTATGTATTTTATCATATTTTGTATTTACTGTTGTTCCCCGCCTTGATCCAAATGGAGAGGTGGGTAAGAAATAAATTTATTATTGTTGTTATTATTATTATTATTATTATTATTATTATGTTTAGAATTTATGCTTCAGGTTAACCTCACAGTTATTCATTATTTATGAACATTCTCTAATATCACTTGCAGAAAAATTATACTGAATGTTTCCAAGCCTGATTCAAGGTGCTGCTTTTAACTTATAAAAGCCTTACATGGCTCAGGACTGTAATACCAGACAGAATGCCTCTCCCAGCATGAACCTACCTGTACACTACACTCAACATCTAAGATCCTCCTTCAGGTGCCTACTCCAAGAGAGGCTCAGAAGACAGGAGAGGGCCTTCTCGGTGGTGGCCCCCCAATTATGATCTTCCCTGACAAGACCCACTTGGCACCAACATTGTTATCTTTTTGGCGCCAGGTCAAGACCTTTTTCTTTTCTCAGGCATTTGGCAGCATGTGATGAGTTTTAATCTGTTTTTTAGGTTTGGCTGATTGCTCAAAGTTGCTTTTAGATATATGTTGTCTTTGTGTATATTGTCTGTTGTGTGTTTTTATGTTTTTAAATGTTGTATATCATTTTTAATGTTTTAATCTTTTGTAAACTGCCCAGAGAGCATCGGCTATGGGGTGGTATAAAATGTAATTAATAATAATAATAATAATAATAACAACAGCGATGATGATGGTTTGTTGGAGAACATGCTTAGTGCATGTGCAAATTACAAAATTATGATCAGATTATGCTGAAGTATGCACATTCTCCAATGTTTCTTAGAGACTATGCAAATTGCCCAGAGAATGTACAAAACACTGTCAAGATATGCACATGCCTCAAAGACTGTTAAAGACTATGCATATTGACCAGAGACTGTGCATATAACCTGGAGAATTTGCAAAATGCAGTCAAGATATGCACATTCCTCAAGGCCTGTTGGAAATTATGCACAACGGCTGGAGAATGTGCACAATGCAGTAGAGATACACACATTCCTCAATGCCTGTTGTGGATTATGCATAATGGTCAGAGAATGTGCACAATTTCCTCTTAATTAGCATATTATATGCACATTCTCCATGAATCATGGTGAATGTGCACAGTGCCTGTTTGTTAACTGTTATATGCACATTAACTATTAAACTCACATTACCCAGAACATATATAAACCTGAAATTTCCCACATTAGTCCATACACTGCTTGAAGTGGGCCACAGTCTACAAAAGCTTATGTCAGAATAAAGTTGTTGATCTTTAAGGTCTTACAAGACTCTTTGATGTATTCACAGAGGGATTGTACAGTGTAGTGAATGTGCACAGGTTGGGGCTTGCTACCACAATCTCACACTCATCTACTATACATAAGCTCATAACTCTCACTGTTTTCTCCCTCCACTCCAGAGCATTCTCTCTTCTCTAAGGACCATCACAGTTATGCCAGCACTGCCTTTCCTGGACACTGGGGCAACACTAATATGGGAACCGTCTACACAGTGCCACTTTCAATGCTAATCTCACCCCAAATAAATCATGGTTTCGAAGTGACTACCACTGCAATATATGGGCGGGATTGAACACAGAGTATCCAACCCTAAAACTTCATGGCATCAGGTTACACGGCCATAAATGCATAGTAAATAGTGACTAATGATGGGGCTCGCTTAGTATTTTTCCCTTCTGTAACACCACACAACTCTAAACTACAGACTGCTGAGTCTTGGCATTTAAAATACTTTATCTGCCATAATTCGGTTCACCAACTGTACCTGACTGTTGCCATGCCTATTGTTTGTAAACACTCACCTGGGCCCTGCCTCCCACTTTCGCGAGGCTTCACATATGCCCAGCTGTGAAGAAGCAAGGCAGGGAAACAAAAATGGGAAGCCCCACAGCAGTGCCGGAGATGGGATCTGCCCCCAAAATACACCCACCACCCTAACCCGCATTCACCCACCAATGACACACGACTGGAGAATCGTGATGACAACCTACCAAAGTGAAAATATGCAATAAAATGTTACCACAAAAAATTGCAACTTCAGGAGGAAAACCACACTGTGGCTACAAATTGCAGCCATGATGGAGTACATATCCTGTGTAGATATGCCCTTGATTAGAAGCTGTAGTATGGCCTCATTCCACTTGGGGCTTCCACTATCCCAGCAACACTGAAGGAACTGTGTAGCAACAGCTCCCCACTGCCAGTATTACAACCGAAGATTTTAGATGTCCTCATAACAAGACGGGGAAGGACACAAATAATAGATATTTGGAATTTCCCAAGGGCCTGTAAATGGTCGAGGGGGGGGCACAATCAGGATCTGTGCCTTACATTGTGCAGGCTTGATCTAGCCCTGTGTAACCAACCCTTATAGCAATATCTTAAACCTAGATCACCAGGACTTCAGGTGGAACTCTTCCCTTCCCTTACCCAGTCAGCAAATTCTTGTAGTACATGCCTCCTGAAATTATAGTACTTTAGACTACAGGTAAGAAAGGAAATAATATTTTCAAATGCCCCTCCATGCAAAAACACACACCACACACACAAATGAAAAACACAAACTTCTTCAGATGTTCTTATGTAAAGCTCCAAAAGAAAATCTCCAATGTGGGAGGATGGGCATCAAAATAGTAAATGTAGTTCAATGTAAGCAGGTGTAGCGTGATACACGTTGGATCAAATAAAATTCCAACTTAAATCAATTTTTAAAATTTAGCTCAGATTTTGACATTTTCTTAAAACAATTAGTAAAAAAAAAAGCCTAGGTCACATATAACATCATGAATGCTAATTATACAACTTCTAATTATATTCTATGATTATGAACAGCAGTTTATGGAGATGGGAGATAACCTGCACAGCAGGAGGGTACAGAATTGCATACTCTTGCTTGTTCTCTCTCTCTCTCTTGGCTTTTCCCCACTTTACGTGCAAAGATAGAGGTTAATAAATAGAGAATGTGGGGAGATAGAGTAGATCTGAACAAGAAGGATGAGTCTGGATATAAATGCAAGATGCAGAGGAGGAGAATAGAAATTGAAACTAAAGTGAACAAAACATATTGATCTAGTACTGACTCCTGAGGAAACTAAAGAAGTGCCATGCTGGATCAGACCAAGGGTCCATCTAGTCCAGAACTCTGTTCACAGTGGCCAACCAGCTGTTGACCAGGAACCCACAAGCAGGACACGGGTGCAACAGCACACTCCCACTCATGTTCCCCAACAACTAGTGTATACAAGTTTACTGCCTGTGATACTGGAGGTTGCACTTAGCCATCAGGACTAGTAGCCATTGATAGCTTTCTCCTCCAGGAATTTATCCAACCCCTTTTAAAGCCATCCAAACTGGTGGCCATCACTACATTTTGTGGTAGTGAATTCCAGAGTTTAACTATGCACTGTGTGAAGAAGTACTTCCTTTTGTCTGTCCTGAATCTCCCAACAATCAGCTTTATGGGATGATCCCATTGGCTTCTAGTATTATGAGAGAAGGAGAAAAATGTCTCCCTATCCACTTTCTCCATACAATGCATAATTTTATACACCTCTATCATGTCTCCTCTTCCTCACCTCTTTTCTAAGCTAAACAGACACAGATGTTGTAGCCTGAGGCAGGTGGCTACCAGGAGGAGGGCCTTCTCTGCTGTGGCACCCTGTCTTTGGAATGAACTGGGGTGCCACAGCAGAGAAAGTGAAGTGGCCAAGTTTGCAGATGACACCAAATTGTTTAAGGTGATTAAAATAAAAAGGGATTTGGAGAATCTCTCCAAGCTGGGATAATGGGCATTAAAATGGCAAATGCAGTTCAATCCAAGCAAATGTAAAGTGATGCACACTAAGGCAAATAATAATAATAATAATCCCAACCAAGCATAATCTGATGAGATCTGAGCTAGCAGTGACAGACCAAAAAAGAGATCTTGGGGTTGCAGTGGACAGTTAGATGAAAATGTCAACCCAGTGTGTGGCTGCCACAAAGAAGACAAACTCCTTGTTAGGCATTATTTTAAAAGTTGAGAATAAAACTGCCAGTATCATATTGCTTTTATACAAATCTATGATGTGACCACACTTATTGTTGTAAGCTGCCTTGTGAGGGCTTCTGCCATGAAAGGCGGCCAAGAAATGTTTTAAACAAATAAATAAATAAATTACTGTCTACAGTTCTGGTCACCACACCTAAAGAAGACATTGTAAATTTGGAGCAAGTACAGAAAAGGACAACTAAAATGATCAAAGGGCTGGAGCATCTCCCCTATGACGGAAGGCTACAACAGGTAGGCTTGTTTAGTTTGGAAAAAAGGAGGGTAAGGGGAGACATGATAGAGGTGTATAAAATTAAACTATGGAATTTGCTACCAAAAGATGCTGTGATGGTCACGTATTTGGATGGCTTTAAACAGGGACTGCATAAATTCCTGGAGAAGACTATGAATGGCTACTAGTCCTGATAGTTACATGCTACCTCCAGTATCAGAGGCCTGTGAATTCCAGGTGCTGGTGAACATTAGCAGGAGGACGCTGTTGCACTCACATCCTGCTTGAGGCTTTCCCATGCGCAGCTGAGTGGCTGCAGGAAACAGAATGCTGATTAGATGGACCTTGGTCTGATCCAGGCTGACTGTCCTTATATTCTTAAGAAGGATACTGCTGTATAGGAATATAGGAAGCTGCCTTAAACTGAGTTTGATCTCTGAGCACTGTAGCCTGGAGTTTAACGATACAATTTTGGTTTCGTAAATATCACTCTATGGTATATGACTCTTTGGTTACCCAAGCCTTGTTCGATCCCTTCGAATCACCTTGGACTAAAGCCATAGTAAAAAGAGTTGCAACCCTTGGCTTAGATTTACCATATTTGTTTCACCTTGACTATACAAAGGTAAAATTCTCCATCAAACAGAGACTAGAGGATATTGATCTTCAAATGTTGTGTAAAGTTGGAACTGGCCCTTGTTCCCTGATTGCGCTAGGTATTCCAGATAGTGCTGAAAGAGGGGTATCAAATTATTTCAAATGGTTGTCAGTCCCAAAATACAGGAAGGCCTTTACACAGGGCAGATTCAACGTACTCCCCTCCAAGTTGTTGGAGGGGAGATACAGTAAAATTCCAAGGGAAGAAAGATACTGCCCCTGCTCTAGCTCTGAAGTAGAGACAGTCTCCCACGTGCTTCTCAGCTGTCAGTTCTACAACGGTATTAGAAACGATCTGCTGAGACCAATCCTCCAGGGCTATTCTGGGCATTCGAATGAGTCTTTTACCATTAAACTTCTACAGGCCAAGGACAAAATGGTCTCAAATCAAGTTGCCAAATTCTTATATCTTACTTCCTTGTATAGAGTGCAATTGGTGGGTTCTTAATTGATTAATTGTCTAACAGCTGTTGATGTAAATTTTAAATTTTGTATGCTTTCTATGGTCTATAGACTACAATAAAGTTTCTAACTGAGTTAGACCCTTCGTCCATCTATTTCAGTATTGTCAACACTGACTGGCAACAGCTATCCCAGGTTTCAGGCAGGAGTTTTTCCAGCCCTAGCTGGTGATGCCGAGGATTAAACTAGGGACCTTCTACATGCAAAGCATGTGCTCTACCACTGAGCTATAGCCCCTTCCCAATATAATGTTGCTGAATATATAACTCAATCTTTAACTGGGTATGCTGGATTTCTAATATATTGTGCCATTCACTCAAGGGTCAGAAGCTTCCTCTGAGTCTTTGAAGGTGATGTTGGAAAGGCAGTTGTCAGCAATGAACAATTAAACAACTTGTGTCCCACCAAGCCAAATCCCAGCCCATCTGCCAGGTGTTTGACAACCCCACCTCTTGCAGTACCAGGTATGCAGAAAAATTGGCTTTATTCAGCCCATGACAGGCTGCCATGCTTATAGTCATGGGCTGCATTTAACTTTGTTGGTCAGAAGTTGCACAAGCCAGTTTTAAGTATAATATGTTCATTCTTTCATGGGAACAATGACACATTGAATAACCTCAAACTCTGATTCCATACTTATTTCAACATTTCCCCTTTATATTTTGTGTATAAGTAAAATATCACTGCCATGAGGTTTTTTTTTTACTTGAGAGGTGTTTTCCCATTTCAGATTTATAGTCATAAGCACCATTAGCCTAAGATACACACACAAATCTCCCTGCATCAACATGTTATGTTGCTAAAAGTTTAATTTTACTTAGTCTGGAAAAAACCCTCTGCTTTAAGGATTTGTATTAAGTAACAACTATGCTATTGCAAGCTCACCAATGTAAATTCAGCAAGAAATAAGATGGCCATTCCAGAAACATTTTTTAAAATATAGTCAATGATCAGTGCGTTCATGTAAGCCATCTTGTGAGTCCTCATCTTAAGATGCAGCAAAAACTTGAATGTCTTAGGTACAGTATACTTCTATAATTTATTCTTTGGTCTACAGCAATTCCTAATTATGAAAAAAAATCAGCCTTTTTAAAGGAAGAAAAGTTTACATTGCTTTCAAGTTTTCAGTCAGAGATCTCAACCACACTTATGAGGAAGTAAGCTCAACTGAAATCAGTGGCACCTCTGTGAGTTTATGTATTAAAAAGCCTAGATAGGTTTGTGTTATGGGGCAAATGAGGACGAAGGTTACAATTGGTGGATGAGACAGGTCTGAAGAAGTATTGTCTTTATTAATAAATTTCTATAAAACCCTTTATCATAAGATTCCACTGCAGTTTACAAGATTAAAAGCAAAATACAAACAATGTATTTTAGTGTAAAATAACAACAATACAGTGGTTAAAAGCAAAATGAGGATTGGATACTAAAGTGTTTTTTTAAAAAAAAAAAAGATCCAGGAGATTAAAAAGGTCTCTGCCTGGTGCAATAAATATAGAAGCACCAGCTATCCTCGGAAAGTGTATGTTTGGGCAATTTCAAGAAAACAATGGGCAAAAAGGCAGGGAACAAGAAAACAAACTAGGAATTATTTAGAGCAAACACAGGCCCCTTCTGTGTGCATAATTTGTAACCTGTTTTATGCTTTGCTCTTTGCACACCATGCGAGTCTATGGCATGGTCCACGTCACATGCACATTCAGTAGTGTAGGAACTGTTGCCCTGTGGTGCAGATTGCTGGGTTATAAAAACACACACAATTGGCTCTTCCAACATGATTACATCATTCACACTCTCCAGGGAAGCAGGTTCTAGATAACTGTGGCTGCATGCGAAGAAGAGCAACATTTTAGAGCTTCTCTACACGGAGACTTTTATCCCGTAATTTACTGCAGATTCTTCCAGATTCTTTGCAAGATTTAAATGGGCTCTTTACAAAGCTGTTTTTTTTTCTTTAACAATATAACGCTACCTCTGAGATAGCCCCTCCCCAGGGGCTGAAAAGTTCTCTGCCTGAACTTTTTCAACTTCCTTGCTTCTCCTTCTCACTTCCGCTGCCTCCGATCCCCACCAGGCCCACTGTTATAGACTCCACAATACTGTCGTGGTGGCAGAAGTCTGCTTCCCCTCCCCCCTCCCAAAGGAAGCAGTTACACTTCTCCAATTTGAGTGTTCATGGGGATCGAATGGAAATGGTTAAAGGTTTTCTGGGCAGCAGTTGCAGAGCAAAGCAATCCCCTGATCCTATTGCGAAGTGCTGAAACTTAGCAACTTCTGATGTCTGCCCCCCACCCCCATGTGTGCAAGTCAGTACTGTCCTTGTAAAAGCAAGCAGTAACACTTTTTTCATTTGTTTACAGACTTGAGAGGGGGGATTAAGTGGGAAAGGGTTGCATGTGCTCACATTTTTCCTGTATCGTGTAGAAGCCGTAGCAACCACTCCCCCTCCCCCTGCTGCCCATCTGCTTGGCATCCCTGAGATGTGGAGCTGACCATGGCTTGGCTCTAAGCAGTACTGGTAAAACGGCTCTATGCTACACCTCCAACATTCCCAGTGATGTTCCCAGGAGCGGAATGACAGAGGTCCCCTCTTGACGACATTGGTTATATATTCTGCTGGCAGTGGCAGCCAGCGCGATGTGCGTTTGCACTACCAGACACCCCTCTACACATGAGGGGCGCCACACCGGTTTTTCCTAGAGCCGGCGGCGGCAGCGCATGGGTGGCAGCCTGCTGGCACCTGGAGGGCGGCTGAGAGCATCAGCTCCTTGCTAGTAAGGTAAGTTTTTTTGTGTTTTTTTATCAAAAGGGGGGAAGGACAGCGGAGGCGGTGCAGTGAGCTTACGGCTCGCTGCTCCATCCCCTTTCCCAAAGCTGCCCGCTCCGCTCCAAAAAAGTCACACTAAATGGCCAACTTTTTAAAATCGCAGCAAAGGGCATTTGCCCCTAGATGACTTTGCACTGCCAGCTGCATCACGTAACCAAAATGCTGCCAGTGCAAAGCCATATTGACGGAAACAGTCCATCTAGAGGCATCCGGAGAGGCAGGAAGTCATGGGGGGTGCGGAAGGAGAAACTCCCACTGATCCTCATCAGTAGCGACGTCAACACCGCACTGCCCAACACCCGCCTACACAAGGTGGGACATAGCGCAATGGCAGGAATACATGAGGAGGAGATGGCGGTTTCAATGAGTGAGCACAATCCATCACCACCCCCAATTTCCCCCATTCTGAATAACACGCGTAAAAGGGGGAGAAGACACAGGAGAACAGCTGCACAACAGCGATGTTGTGAAAAGGACGTGGGGGAAACTGTGAGCAAAGAACAATGATGACATAAAAAAACACCATGTGAAGAAGAGCAAGCAGGAAGATTGTTAGTGGCATCTTATTTATCAGTTGCCTCTAATAGGGAAAGAAACAATTCTTATATTCCCCACACACTGTTTATTGACAGGAACATTTCTAAGAAAACTCTTTGGATATGAGAGATATCGAGCAACTACTGCCTAATCAATACTCAATTCAAAGTAATTAGTAGGGGTGTGCATGCCAAAAAATATCATCGTTTATTGTTATCGTCATTTCGGACCAAAAAAAATATTGTCTTCATATTGTAGGTGAACCATATTGTCTTCACGATAATTATCGTGAAAAAACGATATTTTTACAGCCCTATTTTTAAAGAAACAAATGCCTATAACTTCTGTATTTTAAAAGTTGAAACTTGATCACAGTGCTTATGGGGTATGCCTAAGTATGTGTATGAAATTTGAGATCGGTTCCTCCAACCCTCAATTTTATATGAATTTTTAAAAGATCATTTCAGTTCTGACAGGTCTGAACGAACGCATGTAGCGAGCTGTCATTCTGATCTGTCAGAACTGAAATGATCTTTAATAAATTCATATAAAATTGAGGGTTGAAGGGATCGATCTCAAATTTCATACACATACTTAGGCATACCCCATAAGCACTGTGACCAAGTTTCAAGCCTCTAACTTTTAAAATACATAAGTTATAGGTATATTTATATGGCAGTCCAATAAAACGATAAAATCGCCCGAAAATTATCGTCTCCGATGATTATCGTAGATTTTTCTATCATATCGTCATCGTTAAACACATGCACGATAACAACCTTATCGTATCGTTATTGTACATTTTAATGATACGATACACATCCCTAGTAATTAGCTCAGAAAGTGAGGTAGAAATCCTAGACTAACTTTCCTGGGAATAAGCACCATTGAATTCAATGGAACTTATTTCTGAGTAGACATGTATCGGATTGCACTGTAAATTAGGCATCTTTTTCATATATTTTTTTCCTTGTGCTGCACATGAACTGTTACTCTGAATGTATGGAGAAAGTTTTCTTGGCTTAATCTTATTAAAAAAACATAATTTCAACATTTATTGGGATCGTTGAGACCATAACCATGCAGCTAAAGTCTGGCTGGCTAATTTAGTTCAATATATGGAATTCAGTCCCCATTATATACTTAGGATTACCAAGACTCCTTGGCTCCCTGATCCACAATTCCTTGCTTTCCAAATTTATTTTACCTACTCGCTACCTTCTTATCAACAATGCACAGTCCCTTCTGTTCCTAAGCACTACGTTGGATTTTGCCCATACTTTACTATATTCTTGACTCCTCCTTTCTTTAGCTCCATTTCTCTCCTTAGGCCCCTACTTTTCAGCCTGTTACCTACTGTGTCCTATTTCATTTAGTGACTATGTTCCTTAGCCAGCCTACCTGGCATTCCTGAATCCCCCCAATCACAGCATTGACAAAAGTCAATTGGATCGGCAGTTGAATCTTCCTTCAACATTGGTGATGGGAGAACATCTGCCACTCCACCTGAAGGCACCTGGCTAACATTGGATGCACACAGCAGGTTGCGGCACACAGATCTTTCCTCCAACGCCTTGCTGCTGCCTCCCAGCAACTGCAGTCTGAGGCAACTGCTTCACTGTGCCTAATAGTAGGGCCAGCCCTGCTGACAACTTTCCCTTCCTTTATAGAAGTTTACAGCTTTGTGCACTGAATACTTAGAACATTCCATATCATCATATCCTTTCAGCTGTAGGCTCCTATTAGAACAGAAGAAGTCATTTACAGACTGGGAAAACAGCACAGGACGGAAGGGTTAAATACAACTTCCCTCAGCACTGCTGCTTTAATCAAATTTGGAGTAATCCAATAGAGGCAGAACCAATCACTGATATTCTGCATAATGTGTAGTTTGGCTCTGCATCATGATATCAAAACACAGGCTTTAAAACCATTATGTGTGTTATCACACCAATTGTTTGTATTCTGCTAAGGGGAAACTGGCCTCTCATTAAAATGACTGGACAAAAATTAGCATGTATCGGAAATACTACATCACATCAATTGATCTCTCATCACCTGATTACTCAATACTTAACTCACAGCTGAATATATGAACTGTCTCTGTTGAGAAGGTTCTGTGTCTGAAACTGAAGCTACATGTTATATGGAGTTCCATGATTCTTTCATCTGTTTTTTTTTGTTGATGTTTGTTAGCTTGCTTTTAGCCAAAGCAGCATTGGCTTGGCTGTGTCTGAAATAAAAAAGGAAACAGAGAGAGAGAGAGAGAGAGAGAGAGAGAGAGAGAGAGAGAGAGGCTGTATCATATCCCTTTCCCCTCTGCTCTTTTTGTTTTAGCTCAAAAACATCTTCCCCAAGTTACTTTTTCACCTGCAGAGAAAAAGACACAAGATCAGTTAGGGAAGGTGATTCTAAGCTGAAAAACAACAGGAGAGAAAAAGGTTACACAGGTTCTCTCCATGTGCTCTTCTTCCACTCAGACATAGCCTAACCCTGGCAAATGTTGTAAACAAACAAACAAACACTACACACATCCCGAATGAAATGTGAACCTCCACTGTTCTTTACATAATACATTTTGTAGGTAGTGAAACCATTGGCTGTTATTTCATCAACAATGGATCTCTTTCACACATGTAAGTCATCATATGATGGTGCAGTGGTATTGCTTAGTAGGAGATGAGGCAGTATTAGTCAATGCTAAACAGTCAGTAGCATGTATAATAGCAGATTGACCAGGGGAGTGTCATATACAGAATGATGGAAGATTTGGGACAGGTAAATTCAGGCTCAAATCTCAACCCTTGAAGCTCAGCAAGTATCCCTAACCAAG
This sequence comes from Anniella stebbinsi, assembly GCA_029215795.1. NCBI lineage: Eukaryota > Metazoa > Chordata > Lepidosauria > Squamata > Anniellidae > Anniella > Anniella stebbinsi. Next base: position 355,311,578 of record JARDYH010000002.1, on the reverse strand, counting down.
TCACTCTCTCTGAACAAATTATCTCACAGATTTGTTGTAATGATAAATGAGATAAGACTTATAAAATGCTTTGTATATTGCTATCATGTTATAGAAATAAACAAAACTAAATACTGTCAACTCCCTGGACAATAAGATCACTTTCCTAAATGTAACTTCACAAAATTATAAATGGGTAACAAATGGTCCAGGTTTTTTTCCAGCTGAAACTCATGTAGGTACTCTCAAGAAAACCAAAGGAATTTAAGAATGTATTGAGCGGAAAGGAAATTACTGATGCCCTATATGTATTAGAAACGTGATGTATGTGACTACCTGTATTAAACCATTGATTATATTCCATTTCAGCTAAGTGTAAATCTAGGGTAACTGTGAAAAAAGCAGGAATTAATTTGAGTTTATTCTATTTTAACTAACAGCACAATGCATTACTAGAACAATGTCATTCAATGATTTTTCTAGGACTTCATTATGTGAACTGCAGTTTCAGATCACTTTGCTTTTTGTTTTCGAGTTTCAGATCAGACAATTAAGGCAACTACAGCAATAATAAATAAGCATACTACATAATAGGGCCTAGCTAATGACGGGGGGTACAGTCCACTGGGATCTTCTCCTTTGGAAATCCCATTGAAATGTCCTGGAGTGGAACATGAGCATATTCTATGTGATTCCAGAATAAACAGTTTATTACGAATGTTGAAAGTGAATTTTATCTAAAGAAATGAGCATAATTTCCACCGTGTTATTGCTCATTCATATTACAAAACATTTCCTTAAAGAAAATCCATTTATTTCTGTTCTCCTTGACTATCAAATAAGCATAAATGACTACCCCAAAAAGGAAACGGACACAATCCAGTTCACAGTTACACACACTCCAAAATCCTTAGTGAGATACACTGTGGTCAGTTTATTTTTAGAACTATATAGAGAATTTTTTTTACTGTTTTTCAACTGGGAGAAGAAGCAATAAATACAGTAGATTGAATGCACTTGAAAAATATGGACAAATATATCTTCACTTGCAAATAAACTGCTTGTTTTTAATCAAGAGTGATTTGTATTTAATGGATGAACACCATTGGAAACTTCATGTGACATCATTTATTTGATCCTACTGCTTTAACATGAGGACTATGATAAGACAATTAATTTAATGCCTATAATATTGAGTGCCTCCGCTTGGCCTTTTAGTATCACACACACATGCAAACCACGTATGTTCCATTTCACCCAACTCAACCAAAAAGAGTTTATGCAACTATAATATCACACAATATTTAAAAATTTGTATATAAAAATCTAACACTGAAAATATTAAAAAATATAAATATTAAAATGGCTACAGATTATTTGGTTTCTAGAGGAAAGGACACACCTGTTCATGACTGAGAGAGAGAGAGAGAGAGAGAGGAAACAATATATATTTTCAAAGCCTGGAAGTCACAGATACAATATAATATGTCACATATGACAATATGGAACTACTATAATATATACTCTGTGTGTGTGTGCGCACACATTGCATTTTCTTTTGCTATCCTATTTTAAAATTTGTGCAAACTAAACCTACCTGCATCTGAAATAACTTTGTCATAATCTACATTTTCTGCTACAACACATATATTTAATTAATTGCTGGCAAAATGTATAAAAAGAGGTGTACAACCTATTTTACATATCCAACTGCCTAAGTAATAGTAAATAAAAACAAGAAGCCAACGAATAGCATGACAGAGAGAAAATAGCATGAGAGAAAAAAAAGAAATAGGATATTTACCCTAGCATATCAGAATGTTTGCTTCAAACAGCTCTCCACTCTTTATATCCAATTTATGTTAAAAACAATAATAACAACCAGGAATAATTAGGACTATATTTTGTTTTAGCTGCAGTTCCCAAAAGCTTGCTCAAAATAGCAATCTGTTTTCTTTTTGCATGCTTAGGGTAAAGATGTAGCCACCTCTAAATCTGCACAGCCGTATATTATTGATTTTTTTAAAGATACATGACAAAAGCATTTCTAAAAATCTTTCGCAATAACATTTTCCATGAAAATCTTAATTGAATGTGAAGATCAATGTGCTTTTATATTTTGGATGAAGCTGAAAATGTAATCATATGTCAAAGCAGTGTATTTCCAGCAGTTCAGCTGAGCCTGTCACTAATATTTAAGTCTTCCAACCTTACACATTTGATCACTGATTCTAAGCTCACTTTTCAAAAGTTATGTTTCTCCGAGATATTGCATAAAACGAAATTCTCCTCTTCCAAGGAGTAGAACACTATAAAATTCTATGTATCAGGTATGTACCCTTATACCAACAAACCATTTTTACATAGCGCCTCTCAGTTTTCAACATTTCCATTTTCAGACGTTTCTTAATTTCTACACCTTCTTACTAATATAAGGACGCTGTCCTAGTACAAAACTCATTGCATGTTCGTAACTTGCAGTCAAATGAAATATGTAGCAACAATAAAAAGATTTCCCCCTGCAAATGAAAGTAATAGACAAATACAGATGCTTGTTGCATTTATATGCCCTGAATGAGCCATGTTCTCACCTGCCGACACAGGTGAGCATTGATGCTGATTTAAAAGTTTGCATTAGCTTTGTAGTAGCAAATATAAGGAATGTCATCACTTATTAAGGTTTCATGTTTAAAAATCATTACAGCAAGTTCTAATAAAGTACACTTTCATGACGTAAGCTCAATGGTTTAAATACCATAGTACTCTGAATATAATTATGAATTGGCAGCTGTAGCTTTACATGACTGTGAAAACCTTCTACTATTAAATATTTCACTGAACCCCCCCCTCCCAAATACAAGCAAAGGAGGACAGATAATTATAGCATTATGAGCTAAATTAATCTGAAGAAAACGAATGTATTTTAAAATAATATGAAATGCATATTTATATTAGAAAACTATAGATCTAACCTAGCTGAGAGAAAAGTTTGAAAGTGGGCAGTACATAGTCAGCACCACATAGTTGCAAAAAGTGGTTCAAATAATTTCAGTAAAATGTTAACGTTATAAAAGCAAGGTAAAATTTAAATAAGGAAATATTGGTTCCCATTATTTTCTAACATTTTTTGTGTGAAAGCAGCAAACCCTAAGAGGATCAACTGTATTTTATGTCATCAGCATTTTATAAGTGCCACGTTTAAGTACTTTAGTGAAAATACCATGTGATGAAAGGCTTATGAATATAAATAAAGCTAAGTCTCCAACTGCAAATCTTATCATTTTATAAAATACATTTCTTCAAAATGGCTAAAAGAGCCTCAAATGTTACCTTCTGAGTTCACAGTTTATAAAGGACAAATTATAATGTGTATGCATATATGAACACCAGCATGCACGTCTCTGTAGATAAATATATACACACACATATATGCATTACAGATTTTTTAAAAATAAACTAGAACATAAAATCAGTCAGTTTCAGTGATGACCCCTGAAAATGCCAGAAGAAGGTTAACAAACTTGTGAAATACAATTTGAGGTTATCCACCTAGATATTGCAACATGAACAACAATATAGTGTATATGAACCTCATCGGGGTGCCAATAAAAGAAGTGTTGGAGTCAGTTTAGTGTGCCAACAAGGAAGCCCAAACTTTCAAGATTGTTGCCTCCACTGGCCTCAAGAGCTCGCCTTTATGTCCCATGAAAATAAATGCCAATATAAAAATTCTAAAGTACCTCCATAAACCCAAAGGAAATGCTCTGGACAGACAGATGATGTGAGATATATTTCTTCCTTTCCATTCTTGGGTAGCTTCTTCTCTCTGCGGCTGAAAGCAAATGCTTTGAGACTCAGTCGCATATTTAATTAGAAGCAAGCTGCTTGCACTATCACCGTGCGAATCTACCTCTCCAATCTCTCGTGAGTCAATCTTTCCCATCTCTGATTTTCTTTTATATTTATGCTAGAATATTTAATTGTAGACAAAAGGTTACTCTGGCTGTATTCACTGCACAGAGGCAGAATAATCTGCTTTAAAAGGCTTGACATTTCAGGCTTTTCAAAAAGGCTGAAAAAATTATATCCCTGCTTTTGTTAATCAATGAAGTAGAACTCTCCTGAACAAAAGAATTAAATTGCTTGGTTGGTTTAATAAAACCAACAGAAATAGCAGCTTCTTCTGGGCTTTATTGTGTAGGCATGGCACACACATCCAGCACTGTAATTCCATATGATTCAGGGGCAAAACTCTAATTTCTGCACACAGTTGGGTTTTTAAATCCTATTCAGACTCTATCCATTCTGGTTGGTTCTCTAAGGCCAGATTTATCATTAAGCTTGACTTTTCCTAGGTATAGCAGACATGCAGCAATTTTGTTTTTGTTTTTTGTTTTGTTATTCTGCTTTACCAAAAAATAAAATAAATTAGTGATCATTAAAAATGTATTAATCTAGCTATTAGTCTGACACAGTTTTATTTAAGCTGGATGTTAATCGTTTTATACCTTTACTCAGCTATTAAATAATTGTAGAAGGTGATGAGGGTGGGAACAAGTGTCAATGGGTTGTACGTGAACATGCAAAACAGTAGTTAGAAAACCCACTAACTTCAACCAAGAAAATACTGTTTTGTTAAGAAGAATTACTTGGTTCACTACTAATTAAGTTAAGCATTCATGGCAAAAATAATGTTAAAATGTTTTGAAAGATTGATTAAAAGAGAGAAGATAGCAGACTGGTGCCTAGTTTTGACAATCTATGCGTTCTTATAGGCTTCATAAGCCATTTCCCATTTGTGGCCAATCAGAAGTCATACACTGGGCCAAGAACCCCTGGGAGTTAGGCCCTTTTGTAAATACTGTGCAATGGAATATCAGGAGCAGCATTCAGGACTGAGTCCCTCAGCAAGGCTGAGTCCCTAATTTCAAGCCCGAGACTGGCAGCCTGAACCTGGACCCCAGAAATGGCTCCTCCTAAGATGGACCTGCCCAAGCAATCAAGTCCCACATGCCAGACACCTGTTGCTTTCTATTGGCTACCCACTAGTGCAGAGAACATGCCAGGCAGGAAACAAGGGAAAGGCAATGAAGTGCTAGACCATGGGTGAGTATAGTGCTCCAGATATTTTGGCCTACAACTCCCCTCACCCCTCACCATTGGCTGTACTGGCTAGAGCTGATGGCATAGGCCAAACCATCTGGAGGACCACGCTGTCCAAACCTGTGCTAGTTTAAGGTACAGGGCTGTCCTTTTACTGATCTCCACTCCTCAACCATGGGGAAAAGAACCTGAGAAGGGTTGTGAGGGCTTGGGAACAGATGTCATTTGGAGCTGGGACTGTTGGAGGAGAAAGTTCCTTGATCCAGTGATCTGTCCATTGTCCCGCGAGCCTTGTATCTGACTCTCCTACTTGTCTTGTACTCTGGGCCAGTATTGGTTTCCTGTCTCTACCTGCATACATCATATTGGACATTAATCCTAGTTCCATCACCCCAGACTGCTCATCAGATCACTTGTCATCTGGTAAGCTCCACTACCTCAGAATAGGCCACAGAAGCTCTATTCTAAGAATATTCACTATATGACACTTCTCATTAAACGTATTCACTTAGGGATTATTCACATGCTCTAGTACATCACTTCATTTCTCATAACTTGTTGACTGGCTGTTGAATCCATTAACTGTTTCATTGAATGGTATGGGTGATCTGAAAGTTCTATCTGTGGTGGCTCATTCATACAGGCAAACCATTACTTTTTGTCATCAATTCTTGAATGCAGATGTATGAAGCAGAGTGGTCTCCAGAAGTGGGTAACATATAGCTCAGAAATGTTTAGGTCTCAGAATCCACACGACCTTATCCTAGACATCCCAAGGAACAGGTGAAACACATAATGTAACACCATCAGTCAGCCATAAATATTGCCTTCTTGTTGATATTATCTGGACCTGTGACAAACTAGGTTTCAGGCTGGGTTTCAGCACAGACTTGCCCTGTTCATCCTGACAAATAACCTATGTCAGGAGAAGGACAGGGTTCTCCTGGATCTCCTGGTGACCTACAATATTATCAATTATGATATTCTACCGGATAGGCTATTTTGGCTGAAAGTTGGGATGAGGTGGTGATGATATGGTTCCACTCCTATCTGGTAATTTACAGAATGTGATTCTGGGAGATTACAGCTTGGCCCTATGTCAACTGTGCTGTAGGGTCCCTCAGGTTTCCATCTAATCTTCATGCTCTTTAATATGAAGCCTCCTAGAGAAGTCACCCAGATATTTGGAGTGAGGTGCACCAGTATGTTCATGATACCCTGCTCTACCAATCTGAGACATCAGAGTCAGGCAAAGCCATGGAGGTGCTGAAGTGGTCCCTGGAATTGGTAATGGCCTGCATAAACTGAAGCTCAGTCCTGAGAAGAAAGAGGTTATGTGATAGGATGGCATGCCTGTTGTGAAATGTCTTCCCCCAATTTATTGCCACATTCACAAAGAGGCAGTTGGGGAAGAACATTTCATCAATTTGGAGGGATAGGAGCAAAAATTGCCAAATTCATTCAGAGGTGAGAGAGAAGACTGTGCAGTTAACTGAGCACAAGGAGCCCCACTGATGAAGTGTCTCAACCCCAGTAACAAAGCGTCAAGGTAAGTATTTAGCACAAATACACGTTAAACACCTGCGTGAGGAGACCTTAAATATAATTTACTATTTATTTATTAAATTGTCTCAGGCAATCACTTAAAGACATAAATCATCACCTGAAACCAAAACAAGGGCACAGCAAAGAGAGCTAAATCCAAGAAGGATAGCCATTTACAAACCTGCAGCTGGGACCTAAATCTGGGGTGGGGAGGGGAAGAGAATCCAGAAAAAACTTAAGAGTTCTTGCTGCTCTGCTCTAACAGAGATTCCTGAGAGGTTGCAGAGAACCTCAACCATATAATTAAACTAACCCCAAATTTGGAAAGTGGTTGTAAAAGCAATACATACCTCTATATTGACAAGGGCCACTGTGGAGGCCTAACTAGACGAAGGGTCTGCTTATAAACAAAAAGTGTAAGCTAGCTTTAGTTTGGGCTCAGAGTAGGCTTAGGTTTTAAGTCTTATAGGGAGCACATAAACTAAAATTCAGAAATAGGCTCATCCCAAGTTTGAGTATGCAGCTTTTCATTTAGTTTAAAAAACAAGCAATAACAAACTAAAGTGAAAAAGTGCACATATTCAGTGACTCTTTCCCTTGCATTCCCAAGGGAGTTCAAACTGCATCCTTAATCACCTACCCATTGTCGACTGTCTCCTCCAACAACCCATTGATTATTGTCCTGTCCCTTGAATAAGAACATTTCGATTCCCGGGGACTGTACTGATTTTGACTCACTGGAAACTAGTGAAGACCAGTAATTGAGCCACACCCTCTCTTGCACTGAAGTTGAATCCTGTTAAGGCAGAAACCTTGTGGGTTGGTGGTTCCCAGGTCCAGGAATTGGGGTGTTTACCTGTGCAGGATGGGGCTACACTCCCTCTGAAGGAGCAGGTCCATAGTTTGAGGATGCTCTTGGATCCATCTTTGTCACTGGATGCCCAGGTGATCTCGGTGGCGCAGAGCGCCCATTATCAACTTTGGTTGGTACGCCAACTACACCAATTCCTGGATAAGGATAGCCTAGCCACGGTCATTCATGCATTGATAACCTCACAATTAGACTACTGTAATGCACTCTATGTGGGGCTACCCATGTGTGTGGTTCAGAAGCTGCAGCTAGTGCAGAACACTGCACGGAGTTACCTAGCTCTGCTCATACAACACCTGTGTTAAAAGAATTGCACTGGCTGCCTGTTAGCTACTGAGCCACATAAAAAGTTATGTTGTTATCCTACAAAGCCCTAAACAACTTGGGACCAGTATACCTACCAGACCACCTTCCCTTATATGAACCAGGATGACAACTATGATCTTCAGAGAAAGTCCAGCTGGCCATTCCGAAATGAACGGAATGTCACCATGAAGAACCAGCAGCAGCGGACCTTTTCTGTAGCAGCACCCACTCTCTGGAAAACCCTCCCTTGTGCGTTCAGGAGGTGGAAAATGTTACATCTTTTAAACGCCTCCTGAAAAATGCAGGTTGCTTACCTGTAACCGTAGTTCTTCGAGTGGTCATCTGTGCAGTCACACACTATGGGCTCGCGCCAGCGCCGAGCCTCGATTCGGAAGCTTGCAAAGCCTAGACTCTTTTTGGCGGGAACCCCTCCCCCCACCGTCCTATCGCGCATGCTCGGGGTTCCCGCTTACCTCAGTTCTATGAGACCGAATTGCCTCGCGAACGAGATAAGTAAGGAATAAAGATGAAGAAAATTACAGATAACTTCTAAATTTTGCATGGCGACAGCCTACGGACCAGGCTTAAGCGAGGTCTAGAGGGGACGGTGGGAGGGTTGTGTGACTGCACAGATGACCACTCGAAGAACTACGGTTACAGGTAAGCAACCTGCATTTCTTCTTCGTGGTCTCTGTGCATCACACACTATGGGCGAGTAATCAGCAAACTACTTACCGGTGGAGGGTAGACTCACTGAAGATCATTGTAAAATGGAAGACAAGACTGCTCGGCCAAAAGAGGAGTCCGCCCTGGATCGCACGTCGAGTTTGTAGTGCGACACGAACGTGGACACGTGTGACCATGTAGCTGCTCTACAAATGTCAGGAATCACGCAGCCGCGATCCAATGCCGTAGACGTGGACAACGCTCTAGCAGAGTGAGCCTTTAATTCACGTGGTGGTTCTTTGCCAGCGAGCTGGTAAGCGACAGTGATTGTGTGGACAATCCACTTAGCCAATCTCTGAGGGAAGACCGATTGTCCTTTGGTTTTCCCGGCATAACATATAAACAGATTGTCTGATTTGCGATAACTAGCGGTTCTGGATGTATAAAACGCTAGTGCCCGCCGGACATCCAGCGTATGCAGAGTAGAGCTTAGCGGGTCCGCTGGGGATTGAAAAAAAGTAGGTAATATGATGCTCTGGTTAACGTGGAAGTCCGAGAGGACTTTTGGTCGGAACGAAGGACCTGTTTTGAGAATGACCTTGTCCCAGAAGAACTGGGTGTATGGCGGGTTAGCCATAAGAGCGCATAACTCCGAGCCCCTTCTGGCCGAAGTTATCGCGACAAGGAAGGCGACCTTCAGAGTGAGCAATTTCGTAGAAATTGAAGCTAATGGCTTGAAGGGAGGACGTGTTAATGCAGTCAGTACAACAGACAAGCTCCATTGAGGGATGACCGGTCACAATGGAGGATGTAAGTTGGTAAGGCCCTTGAGGAACTGCTTCGACAAGGGATGGGAGAACACCGTGGTCCCTTGTAAGAGATCATGCCGGCTAGATATTGCAGCTAAGTATATTCTGATTGACGTTGGTTTTAGTCCTTTCGCATAGAGGGTGTGTAGGAAAGATAATATGTGTGAAATATCACATGATGCAGGGTTTTGCCCCAGGTTGGTGGCGTAGTCAACAAACTTAGTCCATTTGAGGTCGTAAGACCTCCTGGTAGACGGCCTCTTTGCCTCTAAGAGGATTGCATGTACCGCGGGAGGCAAGTCCAGGCCTCGTCTGGACAGTGGATCCGCCAGGCTGTAAGTCGGAGTTGTGGCAGGTCCGGGTGATGGACTAAGCCTTGCTTCCTGGAGATCAGGTCCGGAGTATCTGGGAGGCATAGGAAATTGCCGTTGGATAGTCTGAGTAGGCGGGTGAATCACGGTGTTATCAAGATGGCACTTGTCAAGCCGTTAGCCAGTCTGGCCACAACCTTCGCTATTAAGGGGAAGGGTGGGAAAGTATACGCTAGCCCTCTCCCACAAGGGGTGCAGAAAGCGTCCCCCAGAGAATGTCGACCTAGACCTGCTCTCGTGCAGAACTTCGGGCAGATGGCATTGGTCGTGGATACGAAGAGGTCAATTATTGGTGCTCCCCACATGGCGAAGATGGTATCCAAGGCAGTGCGTGCTAGGGACCATTCGTGTGTGTCCCGAAATTGTCTGCTGAGGAGGTCCGCCTGAGTGTTCTCTGTCCCCGCTATATGGATAGCAGAGAGACGCATGTGGTGTCTTATCGCCCAATGGAAGATAGTTAGTGTCAGTAAGAGAAGTTGTCTGGAGCGGGTACCCCCTTCTTTGTTCAGGCACCAAACCACTGTGGTGTTGTCTGATGTCACGCGCATGTGGTGGCCTGAGAGGTATACTTTGAATGCCCGCAGGGCTTTTTGGACTGCCATGAGCTCTAGGACATTGATGTGTAACGTTCTTTCCATTGCCACCCACTTTCCCTGTATCTTTAAGTGGTCGCAGTGAACACCCCACCCGTCCAGGGACACATCCGATGTAAGAATCCTGGTTGGTTCGGTTTCTGTAAATGGGAGGCCCTTGTTTAGAATGTGAGGAGTCATCCACCAGACGAGGTTCGACCACAGGACAGACGGGAGCGACAGTCTCCTGAAACCCGGGGTATTGCATGGGTCTACGTTGGCTAGGAGAAACTGTTGGAGCGGTCTCATCTGGAGACGGGCTCACCTGACGACGTGGACCGACGATGCCATCAAACCCAGGAGACGTTGAATCAGTCGCACTGGTGTGGTCTCGGACTTGTGGAGAAGACGAGAGAGGCTGCAGAGCGCTTCTGAGCGATCGCTTGGCAAAGTGGCTCTTTCTAGAGTTGAATCTAAACAGACCCCAATAAACTGGATTGTTTGAGTAGGCGTAAGTCGAGATTTTTCATAATTGATGGCTAGACCTACACAACGAAGCAACTGGTGACAACATCCTGGATAGCCTGATTGTAGGATGGGGAGACGATGAGCCAATCGTCCAGGTAGGGATAAAGCTCTATCCCAGACGTCCTGAGGAAAGCACACACTGCTGCCATGCATTTTGTGAAGACGCGTGGTGCAGTCTTGAGGCCAAAGGGGAGTACAGTAAACTGATATGCCCGGTGTCCCACCACGAATCTGAGGAAGCGCTGATGCTCGTGATGGATGGCGATGTGGAAGTACGCGTCCTTCAGATCTATGAGGGAGAACCACTGGTGGCAGCGGAGGAGAGGGAGAACAAGGGAGAGCGTGACCATCCAAATTTTTTTGGTAGCGATAAATTTGTTGAGGGCTCTGAGGTCCATGATGGGGCGGAGACCGCCGTCTCTCTTTGGGACCGTGAAATACCGGGAGTAAAACCCCTTGTTGGCAACTAGAGGGCTCACCGGTATAACTGCCCCTTTTCGAAGAAGGGTGGCAACTTCTTGCAGAAGAATGTCCGAAGGGGGAGTAACTCTCACCCGGCCCGTTGGAGGTTGGTTGGTAAACTCCAATCTGTAGCCGCGACGGATGATGTTGAGGACCCACTGATCCGATGTTATTTGGGTCCACGCGGCTAGATAGGGTCGGAGGCGGCGGTTGAAATTCGGGGCTGGGCAGTCAAAGGCGCTGTTTCTGGGACGCCTCTGGCCTGGTACGAGCCTGCCTATAGCGTCCGGGTTGATATCCCTTTCTTACAGGGAAGGGAGCTTGAGAGGGCTGTTGGTAGCGATGGTGTTGTGGCTGACGAGAAGTGGACTGTCACGGGGGGTAAGCTTGTTGGCGGCCCCATCATCTTGCTCTGTATGAGAGAGGTGTTGTGGGGGCGTAAAAGCCCATTTTCTTGGCAGTGGACTTTGCCTTCTGTATTGTGTCCATAGTATCATCGGTAGAAGCGTGGAACAAGCCCTCCCCGTCGAATGGAAGATCCTCGATTCTTGCCTTCGACTCCTGGGGCAAGTTAGAAGACCTGAGCCAGGCGTGACGACGAAGCGCTATAGCACCTACCAGAAATTTGGAGGCGGCATCCATTTGGTGCCTGGCCGTGGTTAATTGTTGTTTCGTCAGTGCTGTTGCTTCAATCTGAAATATTTGAGCGGCCTGCCTGATGTCATCGGGAAGGTGAGCGTGTAAGGCCGCGATTTTATCCCAGATAAACAGATGATAGCGAGCCATCATTGCTTGATAATTTGTAATTTTCATTTGCATGGCAGAAGAAGAGTATATGCGATGCCCAAAGGCGTCTAGCTTCCGGCCCTCTCTCCTCTCTATCCGTTGGCGCAAAGTGGGACTTTGAAGTCTTGCCTTGAGCAGACTCAACGATGACCGAGTTGGGCTTCGGGTGCAGGAACAGAAACCCAACGTCTTTGTCCTGTGTTTTGTATAATGAGTCCAATCTCTTGGATACAGATCCCATTGTGGCAGGATTCTCTTGCAGTGTTTAGGAGAGTTGGAATGAATGGCATAGCAGGTGAGGACTGGACATCAGGATGCATAACGTCATAGACGTTATCGATGCAAGCTTCTGTTGTAGGCTTCAGTTCGACCCCGAGTGACTCAGCCATCCGGACCATTTGCTCCGTAAAGTTGCCAACCTCCGATGACGGTGAGGCACAAGCTTCGGTACCGATGGCGTCCTCCGGCGACGGTATCGACGGCGGGGCTTCTATCGAGGAGGAGGAGTCTGAGGCGTAGTCCTCTACTGATTGAGGCGATGCCGGGGTACGGATGTCCAAAAGGGCAGATTTCGGTACCGAAGGATCAGCCAGTGGAACGGAGACAGTTGCTGATGGCGGGAGGCACGGTGGAAGTGGCAGAACGAAATCCCCAGTTGATTGCAGTCGTTGCCCTGTGTAGGGATCAAAGACGTAAGTGTGCTGGACGAGGGGGTCCCTGCTGCGACTTGAGCGAGACGCCCAAGAGTGCACAGAACGCACCGACAAACATTCCCAAACCTGGGATGGGGTTGATGATCGTGACTGGTACCGAGAAGTGGTCAGGACGTCCCTGTGCGACAAGAAAGTAGAGCGGACAGATCCAGGAGACGCCGGTGCTGAGGAGACTTGGCATCGAGAGGGCGATGTCCCATGTAAATCCCCCAGTGGAGACGACGACTGGCGGCCCGGTACCGAGGGTCCCGGTACCGAGGGTCCCGGTATCGATGGGAGCGTATGTGTCGGTACCGATGGCAGTGCACGTGTCTTCGTCGGTACCGAGGGTGTCGGTATCGTCGAGAGCGCCTGTGCCGAAGATTTCGATGTCGAAAGGCGCGCCTGCTTTGTGGGCGGAATGGAGACCGATGCCGAGGGCGACAGTAGCGCCTTGCCCATCGGTACCGGCGAGCTGGTCGGTACTGAGGCCGACCCAGGTCGGGCTGGGGCCAACGAGGTCGATTCCGACTTGTCCTTCACTGTTTTTTTGTGGAAAGACTTGTCCTTGCGCTTCTTCTGCTCTTCAGAATGAGACTTTTTTGGCTTCTTAGCCTTCACAGTCGGGGGCTGGCCAACAGCGGGGCGTTTGTGGAGGCGCTCCGAAAAGCCCGAGATGGGGTCTGGGGCCTGCTTCGCCGGTGTCGGCGTATCCACAGTTTCTAGCGCCTTCTTCCATAAAAGGGCACGGAGCCTATCGGCCCTATTTTTCCTCGTTTGTCTCGAGAATCCCTGACAGTGGGTACATGAATCCACGACATGAGCCTCCCCGAGACACAGCAGGCAGCGAGAGTGGCCATCAGAGAGAGTCAGTTTTGCACTGCAGGAGGAGCAGGTTTTAAATAAGGCGGTCTGCGCCATGACTGGTGTCCGCGCCACAAATCTTTACAACGTTCTTTTCGCGCCGAGCTGCAGCGGGAGAAAAGAAGGAAGAGGCCAGAGAAATATCAGAAAAAGGGTAGATAGAAAAAGTTTTTTAAATTTTTTTAAAATATATATATATATATATATAATTTTTTAAGGAAGACCGAAGGGAAAGGAGAAGAGAAGTGAGACAAGGAATGAAGAGTCTAAGCAAGTAAGTATAATACGAACGGTTCTGAAAGAAATCTGAAGAGAAAGGCTTCTGCGAGGCAAGCTGCACGGCGGTCGAAAAAGAACTGAGGTAAGCGGGAACCCCGAGCATGCGCGATAGGACAGTGGGGGGAGGGGTTCCCGCCAAAAAGAGTCTAGGCTTTGCAAGCTTCCGAATCGAGGTTCGGCGCTGGCGCGAGCCCATAGTGTGTAATGCACAGAGACCACGAAGAAGAACATACCTTTTCACACAGGCTTTCCCTGGATTTTAACTTATCTGGTTTTATATTGCCTTTTTAAACTTTTATTTATTTTATTTTATTTTATTCTATTTATATACCGCCCCATAGCCAAAGTTTAAAAGGTTATATACTTTTTGTATTTTATGGTTTTAATTGTGCACTGCCCAGAAGCTTCGGCTAATGGGCAATATAAAATGTAATAAATACATAAATACATAAACAAGACCCTCTCATCTGATTGGCTGCAGCAGCAGTTGGGTCAAGGTAGCTAGAGCTATAAAAGGAGGCAGACTTGCAAGAGAACCCATTGACAAAGTGTCTTTTAGCACACACACGAGTTATACACCCATATGAGTTTAGCAACAGGGCAAGGCTGCCAGGGCAGTTGACTCTTCCCCCCTTTCTAGTAATGAACTCTAAATAAATAATAATAAAAAATAACTATAAAGAAATTCCCCATCTTCTCCTAATAAATAATTTAGTTTTCCAGGTAAACAAACCCAATAATAACAATAAAGAGAGCCAGTGTGGTATAGTGGTTAGAATGTTGGACTGGGAGTTGGGAGATCCAGGTTCTAGTCCCCACTCAGATTTGAAAGCTCACTGCATGACTTTGGGCCAGTCACAGACTCTCAGGCCAACCTAACTCACAGAGTCATGTTGAGAGGATAAAATAGAAAGGATGATAATAATAATAATAATAATAATAACAACAACAAATTTATTTCTTACCCGCCACTCCATTTGGATCGAGGCAGGGAACAGCAGTAAATATAAAATATGATAAAATACATAAAACTGATTAAAAACATGGTACACATTATTAAAATAGAAATAAAACATCCTAAAAACATTCTAAAATTCCACTGGATATGCCTGCCGGAAGTCTTTATAGCTTTCTTAAATTCTAAAAGACTGTAAAGTTGATGAATCTCCTCCGGCAGGCCATTCCACAGTCTGGGAGCAGCAGAAGAGAAGGTCCTCTGGGTAATACCTAGTTTTCACTGACTGAAGTAGGTTCTTCCCAGAGGAGCTGTGCATGCGGACCTGAGCATGCAGGGCAGATTATACGGGAGAAGGCGATCATGCAGGTATACCACTTTGGATTCCATGGAGGAAAAAAGGTGGGATATAAATGAAATAATTAAAAAAAACAGAAATGAAGCTAGAAAGTGAGCCAGGATGTGGGGACTATCCAGTGTATTGTGCTGAGTGCTATGTGTATGACTATCTGACAACTGTACAGACATTGTGGGTGTGTGCTCAATGTAATGAGCTCCTGGATCTCATTACACAAGTTCATTCCCTTGAAGCCAAATTTGCTGACCTGGAGAAGCTGAGAGAAGCAGAGGTTGGTGGATGACACCCTCAGGGCCCTAACAGTACTGTCCTAATCCCTGGTGACAGCTCTTCTGCTGTAATGGAGAATGGAGGACTTGAGAAATGAGGTTGTCATTCTGAGGAAGATGAAAATGATCGTTTAGATTGCACCCATTCCTCAGAAGATGAATAAATATCTTCTCACACCGAGGATATGCCTCCAAGATGTACTGGGGATTTGGTACTGGGAGATTCAATCATTAGACATACAGACAGCTGGGTTTGTGATGGATGCATAGATCATATGGCAAATTGTCTGCCTGATATGAAGGTTATGGATATCATGCACAGTCTAGACATCTTTGTAGATAATGCTGGGTGGAGTTAGCAGTCAATGTCATGGGGAAATGAAGTCATGTGATCCTGGAAGCCAATACGTAATACTAGAACCTGGGGTCATCCCATGAAGCAGATTCATGGGATGAAGGAGATTCTAGTCAGATAAAAGGAAGTATTTCGTCACAGAGTGCATAGATAATGGAATTTGCTGCCACAAGATATAGAGGTGGCCACCAATTTGGATGGTTTTAGAAAGAAAGAGATTAGACAAATTCATGCGCTGCATGTGGGTTTCCTCTGGGCAGCCGATTGGCCACTATGTGGACAGAATGCTGAACTAGATGGACCTTAGGTCTGCTCCAGCATGGCTCTTTTTATGTTCTTATATTTTCTTTAGTTTATTTATGAAGTGTAGCAAATAGCATCCTTCCTATTCTTTCCTGCTCTTCCTTGTCCAGGGAAGGGAAGCAATGTACTTAACTGCGAAGTTTGGCAGCAACCACCATTTTCTTACCCTAAAGATGCTGTACACAAAGCCCATCTGCTGGGATAATCCTCCAGGCTCTCCTCTGTTGTGAGGCAATTGGCATATGGTGAGAGGCCATTTTTGGCTGTGGCTGCACATCCCTCCCCAGGGAAGCTGACCTGGTACCTACGCTGCTATTTTTTAGATGCCATTGAAAAATCTCTTATTTTCCCCAAGCTTTTAAAAATGCTTTTAATTTTTTTTGTTTGGTTCTTCTTTTGATTCTCATTGCTGTTTTACTGTTGTTTTATGATGAAATTATTTTATTTTTCATTCTTTTAAATTTTTTATTGTCTGTTTTTGCTCTTTTTAATCCTGTACAAGATGAAAATTTATGATGAAGGGTGGAATATAAATCTATAAGTAAATAAATATTAATAAGCAAACTCTGGTATGTTGTCTCCTGGGGTAATTTGCTAAAACATTTTTATTTGTCAAACATTTAATGTTTCATTGATTTATGTTGCTATTTGAGCTTTTTTGTTATACTGCATCATTATTATTTCATGGTTTTTATTGTTTTTATTTTTTATTTTAAATTATGATTAGGCTGCCTTTAATAGGGCAACTCTTAAAAGGTAGCACGCAAATCAAAAACAATACAAAATAGTGCAAAACAAATCCAATATAATTCGATAAATACTCAATAAAAATCCTATAAAACCAGTTATCACCAATATAACGTACAACACAGAGATGATGAAAAGGTCAGGAAAAAACAGGTGGGTTTTCAGAGCCTTCCTGAAGGTCTGCAAAGAAGGGGCTTGACAAACTCCTGATAAAAACTGGTCCTAGAGGTGCAGGGCCCACCACTGGAAAGGCCCTCTCTCCCTTGGATTACCAGTCTAATGACTTCTGGTGGCAGCCGGCAGGCGGGTGAGAAGGGTGCCTGCTGATTACCTCCGAGTGTAGACAGGCTGGTACAGGAAAACATGGTCCTTTAGGTAACATGGGCCCAAACTATTTAAGGTTTTAAAGGTTAAAACCTGCACCTTAATTTGGGCTCAGAAACACATTGACAACTAGTGCAGCTGGTATGGTATTGGTGTCACATGAGCAGTCTGTCTGGCATCCACCATTATTTGGGAAGCTCCATTCTGCACCAACTGAAGTTTCAGAACCACCTTCAAAGGCAGTCTCACAAACAGTGTATTACAACAGTCCAACCGTCCAACCTGGAAGTTACCAGAGCATGAATAACTGAGGCAATCTATTCATTCTCCAGATAGGATCATATTTGCTATCCCACCCTAAACCGGTAAAAAACCCAAAAACCTCCTGCTGCCACCACTACCACCTGAACTTTCCCAGTTAGCACCAGTAATACTTCCCCCTGAGTAATGCTGTTGGATTTATTTATTTATTTATTTATTTATTTATTTTATTACATTTGTTTACCACTCCACAGCCGAAGCTCTCTGGGCGGTGTACATGAGATTAAAACAATTAAAAACAATATACAAATATTAAAACAGCAAAAACATACAATATACACATAATATACACATACTTTAAAACCATTGTAATAACTTTAAAAAGCTATAAACCTAAAAACAAAACAAACCCAGGCTCATCAGATATTGCTAAATGCCTGAGAGAAGAGGAAAGTCTTGACCTGGCGCCGAAAAGATAACAATGTTGGCGCCAGGCGGGCCTCATCAGGGAGATCGTTCCACAATTGGGGGGGCCACCACAGAGAAGGCCCTCTCCCTTGTTGCCGACCTCTGAGCTTCACTTGGAGTAGGCACTTGAAGGAGGGCCTTAGATGTTGAACGTAGTGTTCGGGTAGGTTCATGTCGGGAAAGACGTTCCGACAGGTATTGCGGTCCCAAGTCGTGTAAGGCTTTATAGGTTAAAACCAGCACCTTGAATTGGGCTCGGAAACATACAGGCAGCCAATGCAAGTGGGCCAGAGTAGGTCTTATACGCTTGAACCTTCTGGGCCCAGTTATCAATCTGGCCACTGCATTTTGCACAAGCTGCAGCTTCCGAACCCTCTTCAAAGGCAGCCCCACGTAGAGTGCATTGCAGTAATCTCACTTGGAGGTTACCAGAGCATAGACAACTGAAGCCAGGTTATCCCTGTCTAGATAGGGGCCACCAACCGAAGTTGGTAGAAGACACTCCATGCCACTGAGGCCACCTGAGCTTCAAGTGACAGAGATGGTTCTAGGAGAACCCCCAAGCTATGAACCTGCTCCTTCAAGGGGAGTGCAACCTCATCCAGAACAGGTTGAAGACCCTCCATCCGGTCAGCAGAACCACCCATTAACAGTGTCTCAGTCTTGTCTGGATTGAGTTTCAATTTATTAGCCCTCATCCAGTTCAGCACATCCACAGCCTCACCTGATGAAGATGAAAAGGAGAAATAGAGCTGCGTGTCATCAGCATACTGATGACAACACACTCCAAAACTCTGGATGACTGCACTCAACGGTTTCATGTAGATGTTGAACAGCATGGGGGACAAGACTGACCCCTGCGGAACCCCATACTGGAGAATCCATGGGGCCAAGCAATGTTCCCCAAGCACCACCTTCTGTAGCCGACCCGCCAAGTAGGAGCCTCCCACTCCCAACTCAGCCAGTCATCCCAGAAGGATATCATGGTCGATGGTATCGAAAGCCGCTGAGAGATCAAGGAGAATTAACAGAGTCACACTCCCCCTGTCTTTCTGCAGACTTAGGTCATCATACAAGACGACCAGGGCTGTTTCCGTACCAAAGCCAGGCCTGAAACCCGACTGAAATGTTGAAAGCGTCTGAAAAAATTTGAAAAATTATCAGGAATATACATTTCTTCAAACAAACAAACAAACAAACTTCTCCATTTTCTCTTAGTAGGGTTTGATTAACATCAATCATAATATCCTTCTGGACCACCTGGCAGGTTGGGTGTTCGGTACACTGCATCCTGTGATTTCGTTCCTATTTGGGGGGAAGATTATCTTATCCTTCACCATTTATGTTATGAAGTTCTACAGAGCTTTATTCTTTCATCGAAGCTAATTATCATCTACATGAAACCACTGGCTGAGGTTGTCTGTGAATTCAGAATAAGCTGTCAGAAATAAGTTGATAATACAAAATCCAGGAAGAGAACCCAAAAAACGGACTGAATGCAAAAAGAGAACTTGTTCTCAAAGGTGCCAATGATTTTTTTTTAATGAATTCAGTTTCAGAACGAAGAGTTCCTTTTCAGGGGCAATCTTATATTGCTGTGGATGTCCAAGTGGCATCCACAGGTCAAAACATCTTTATGAAATTTAGCTGCATCCATTCTGGGTGGAGTGGGGGGGGGGGGTTACTTCACCAGATATTCATGCTCTGGTCATGTCCAGGTTAGAATACTGTAATGTACTGTATATGGGACCATTTGGAAACTTCAAATGGTTGTTGTTAACAGGGACTTGCCAAAATGAACTTCTTATGCTATTATTAATATGCCTTATCAGAGGCCCTTCTCCATTGCCCCCCCCTTCCTGCTTATCAGAAATCATATGAGTGGTGACTAGAGATAGGACCTTCCCAGTTTTGGCACCATATCTTTTGATCATCCTCTCTAGAGATGCTTGCCTAGTTCCTACATTGTTGTCATTTAGGCACCAGGTGAAGATGTTGGTATTTTATCATGCCTTTGGTTTTAATTCTGCCAAAAAGTATGACTTTCCACTAACTTGCTGCAACTCTACAGCTTTTTTAATATTTGGTCTTTTATCACTTGCAACAATTAGACTTATTAATAAAGTTTGAATTATTTGATTGTTTATACTATTTCATTTTTAAGTTACATTGAATATTGCTATGGAAAAGCATTTTAAATAAATAAAAAGATAGGTAAAGCCAAAGCTGTTGAAGATAAAACTTAACTAAAGTATTGAAGACAATATGTATGTCCACATGTGAAATAAAATTGCAATTGAATTTGGTACAGTGCAGAAGTTGTTGTTTTTAGCATTTTGGGTTTTGTGGAACTATAAATATGAACTAAGGTCATGACGCTTGATTTTGCCACAGCGACCACTTTCACTTGATTCAAGACTAGTTGCGAGTGTCTGGATTGAAATTCTGCTATGTCAATGTCGTGAACCTGCCCAACTCCAGGCTTCTGCTCACGAATTTAGGCAAACTGACAAGACACTCCAAATGGTGAGACTTCTTTATTTGTGAAATCACACGGAATTCAAGCATGACGGTTTCATTTCCACACACATTCACGTAAAGCTGATGATGGCCAGTCAGCCTTAGGCTCAAACGGCTTGATGCGAACCAGAATAGCAATCCCTCGGGACGAGAAGTGTTGGGATAGACCACATCCTATCTGAGCAATTAAAAGACGTGAAACATGCTGACCCATTAGGAAAAGGCCTGCAACCCCAGGGAAAAGCTTCAGCACAGGAGTGCCTGACGATCCGGCAGAGACAGTATACATCTTGTACAAATCACACTCAGTCTGCCTGTAACACTGAGTTGATTCAGTAGGCAAGATGCCAGGGAAACGAACATCGACTCAGGAACCCCTCTGCCTGTAGCTGAGAGGAGGCTCTCTCGCAGGTCACACACAACACACAATCTAGAACAGCAATGGTCGACCTAGAAAACTTCCCCTGTGCCCGTAACTTTGGCTCCATGCAGGGAAAGCTCTCTCTCAGGCCATAGAACACAATCCAGAACAGTCAAATTGTGAAATGCATCCAATTTCTACCTTGTGCACTTTTTATTGCAGCCCTGGTGCAGCCCTTGGAGTACAGGTGCAATAAGCTACTGACTACTCTTTTGCATTAAGACATGGGCATTACAGATTTAGCCATGTCTGAAAATCACATGACCCAAATAAAAGGGGGCATTTCAGTGGGTGGGCTGGGGAAGAGACCAGAGAGGCCAGGATACGAGCTATCCTCAGGTCTCTCCAGCCTCCTTCCCTCCCTCTCTGAAAAATGCAGAGTGGGAGGAGCTGTTGATTGCCTCTGCCACTCTTCCCACCCTGTTTAGGATGACGGTAAACCTCCGAGTTCATGGACTTACAATCACCGAGGGCGCAACTCATAGCACTGCTCCCTAAGTGAATGGCAGTCATATGGTAGACTTACTACAGCATAAATTACAGTAATGTATTTAATTATATTTCTAGATTCGAGGGGTGGTTGTGAACTTTTCAGCAGTAGTAACTGGTGAGAAAGCTGCATTCTTTTTTTTTCCAGTTTCATATTTGGTAACTGACAATCTCCCCTTCTCCAAGGTCAAGTTCCTGACCTCAGAGAGGAGCTGGTGTGGTTCTTTCCATGGCAGCTGTGAGGGGGGAGGGGAGGGGGTTGGAACCCCTATCCCCCGCCCAAGATCGAAGCACTATCTCAGATCTCAGATCAGGGAATCCAAATATCTTATGGCCCCTCTGATGCTGTCTAGGGCCATAGGATTGCTCCCTTAGTTACTTAATTTTGGAAATCATGGTTGAAATATGTTCAAACCTTTTGCTATATACCATTGTCAAAGTAAAATATTTCCAAATTCTTGAGAATGCTCATATGTCCCATGGAACAAACCTTGGGAAACATAAGGAATTCAGACAACATTGTGTAGTTCTGTAACAGTTGTTGTTCTCTTGGGTATACCATCTCGTACTTTCTTTTTAAAAAGAAAATTGATAGTCAGTGTGATTCAAGAGATGCTTTTGAAAATAAGAGTGGAAAAACATACAAACGAAGAAACAAGAAAGGATGTTTTTTAAAAAGTCAAAGGCTAACATGATATCTAAATATTCCACAATTCTAAAAAAGTATGCTTATTAAGATTTTCAAGAGCTACAACCACTTCCTCAAGTTTGAGGGTAACAATTCAAAATTACAATATCAACATATATGTTCATCAACTTTTTACTGCAATTTAGGTTCATTTCACAAAACTAAACTTCAGATTCTGGTGGTATGATTTGTGATGTGACCAAAATTACACTACTGTCTATCTGTTCATAACAAGAAGTTATAGTCCCCTCTAAAGCAAACAGACTGCTATTTTTCTCAAACAGCAAATTCACTTGTCATGGAAACCAGATATATCTCCTGGTTAACATTTCCCCCTCTTTGTCACTCTTCCATATTTTTTATTTCCTTTGTCCCCACAGATCTATATTTATCATTTTTGGCCCCTTCTTGTATTTATGTTAATTTTCTTTCCTTTGTCTGTGACCTACCATTCCCCCTCTACCACCCATGACCACTTTTCTTTTGCATTTCTCTTTTTGTTCCAGATACATTACCACTGGATTTTTAGAGAATGTGCACTCTAATGGCGTTTCTCCTGCTGGGCTCTGAACAAATACAACTGACCACTGGAGCAATCTGTGTAAACTTAATATCACGTGCTGGTTCCAGATGGACAAGCTGAGTTGTTTGATTGCTGAGATTATCACAAAATGAGGGTGAATTATAGCTCTGGTACTTGTTTGTGAGTATTCTTAATAATACAGTGTCATGTATTAATAACAGTGTCTCACACATAACAAAAGCAAAAGCTGAAGGTACATCTGTGGCTCCATTATGAAGTCATTTGTGCATGACTCAGGCTATAAGTAATAGGACAGGGCAACTTCCAGCTCTCATGCTCAGATTCTACACATAGAATCAGTGGGAACAATCTTGACGCGCTGTTTATTTAGGGTTATATTGGCGCTGGACTACACACTGGGAATGTGAATAACTGGCTTGCTGTAATCATGGGCAGACTCCCCCCAGTCTTATTCATTTTTGGTCCATGCTTAACAAGCTCCTTCTCTTTCAAGAGCAATGTGAGTCCTCCCCTGGTTTCTCATATTGGTTCATGCACTCTGATGGTGACTCACATTGCTCTTTGGGATTTGTAGTTCAGCTGCTGTCATGCATGCACAGAACTTGTAGCACACTATATCGTGATCATGCACGTTAGCTATTCCTTAAAGTTACATCATACCACAGTTCACAATTGATTGCATTTCATGCATATGTAAAGCTGCAATACAATGTTAACCTACTTGGGAGTAAGTCCCACTAAACACAATAGGGCACTTCCCAGCATAAATATGTCAGAATCTCAGCTTAACAAATTGTTGCATCTACATGAATCTCTGCCCCCACCCCAAAGTAAACGTTGTATTTGTGATGAGTAGCCTAAACTTTAAAGTGTAAGGTGGGAAGAAAGTAATAGAGCGAACTGGAATTCCTGCTCCATATTATAGCCGCTGAAAATTCAGTAAAATGAACTGTCATGGCACATCCCACACACTAAATTCTCTTTTTCAACTTACAACTTGGGAATTGTGGTTCACTTGCTGTAGAGTGTGAAATGGCCCTGTTCTCCCTCTAATCTCCCTTTATACAGCCTGCTGGAATGGCTGCTGGTGATGACAGCTGAAGGTGGAGGCTTCATGAGGGAGGCCTTTCAGCAGGGCTGGTGGAATATGATCTGTCTGTCCCTCAAAACAAGCAACTAATAGGGAACAGTGTCTGCGTGGGGGTAGGGATGAGGGGTGATGACAAGGGTACACAAATAATTCTGACAGCCATCTTTATATTTTACTTACTCAAAAGGAAAAGATTTTTGTTACAATTTTAACTGTGTTGTCTTTTCAACTGATTCTTGTCCCCATATTTTTCTCTTCATATTAGGTACCTGCACTGCTACAGACACATCAGAACCCTTCTAACTGCTAACCTCCCTCCTCCTTTCTCTCCTCTCTATAATTTATTTACTCATTACATTTCTATACCACCCAATGGCCAAAGCTCTCTGGGCAGCTCACAAAAATTAAAAACCCCAAGGTACATAACAGGCTCACGCTCATACTCATGCTCTGTCTCTCACTCTCTCTGTGCACTCTATTCTCTCTCTGCACCATCACAGGTCTCCATCCGCATCTATTACCACCTTTGTTTTTTTCCCCTGTGCACAGATCTCTCTGCAGTTCCATTTGAACTACTCTTTTGAGTTACACTCCAGAGCAGTTCCCTTGCACCCCCAATTCTGTTGCCCCACTTGGTTCTTTCCACACTTCACAGATCTCAGTACTCCCATCTTTCAGCCACCCCCTCTTTTTCTGTTTCCACACTGACAGGTCTATCTGCTTCTCCATTTCTCGCCTTATCTTCCTTGTCCTCTGCACCCCATTGCGCTCTCTTTTCTCTCCGCTTCTGTCTATTCCCTCTTTTTGATTTCATCAGTTTCTATTTTGATTGTTTCCATACCCCTCCTCAATTCTCCATGGAACGTTTAGCATACAAAGTTTTCCCCTCTTCCAGCAAGTCACACCAGTGAAGGAATCTCATGCAGCCTTGCCTGTGCAGCGTGGCTGGTTGGCTGCAAAAAGTCTGGAAAAGCTTACACCAACTCCATTATGCATCTATGAATCTAGGAAGAGGATGACTGATCTCTTCCGACAGGCCCACCCAGATGAATTTTAAGATGTCCGATTGATATTTTAATACTGTATCAGTTTTATCAGAATGTAAGCCTACGTGGCAGGGCACTGCTGTTTTATTGTTTTACTATGTACAGCACCATGTGCATTGATGGTGCTGTATAAATAAAATAATAATAATAATAATAATAATAATGTTTTTAATCAGTTTTACACATTTATGGCATTTTTGTATTTAATGTTGTTCCCTGCCTCAATCCAGAGGGAGAGGTGGGTAAGAAATAATAATTATTATTCTTATTATTATTGGCAGTTCAGTTATGGCCATTCTCCCATCAAGAGTCCCTCATTTCATAGACTTGCCTGGGCTTTACACGTTCCCACAGAGATGTATAAATGAGCCACAGACACTGAGTGTTTGGAATTTGCCTGGATTGCCCTAAATAGACAGGGAGCCTATCTACACTACTGCTTTAAAACAGTTTATAACAGTTTTAAACCGGTCAATAACGGTTATTAACTGGTTTAAAACTGTTATAAACCATTTTAAAGCAGTAGTGTAGATAGGCTCACGGTCATACTGTTGTGCAAGCCTCATCTATGAAATTGTGAGAAATGGAATCCTGTTCCACAACCCACACCACTGGTCAATCAGTGTGCCAGCCTGCCGCAAGCATGGTTGTAGGCTTGTTACCTTCCAAAGTCTCTAAAAAGCCAGCTGGCTGGGGGATATCCCCTTTTTTTGTCTGAATCTTTTGCCCATTTTTCAGTAGAGGACAGACTTCTAAATATGACTCACCACAACAATCTCCAATGTCTTTCACTTGCCTATAATTTCATGGATGTGGCCAATGATTGCAAGACCTCCCACAGTCCCCCTCCCATTGTAGTTGATCCAACTGTGGGTGATTCCAGTACAGTGCAGTTATACGCCCACTTCTGATCAAGGTAAACCCATTAATGATGCAAGCACTAAACCATTAGAGCATCCTTTCTCTTGACTGAATACACTGTAGAAGGCAATGAGTTGCTTTGTGGCAGTGGAGGTTTCACAAGGATACAACTAATTCAACTTCTGACCCACTAGAACAAATATTGTATAGAAGTATGCTTCCCTGCTTCATGGCTAGCTTTCCACATCCCTCTCCATTTTGCATAGTTTGCTATCTTCCCTATTTACTATCCCAGTTCAGAAGGTGAGGCTTACATGTATGGCTGTATGATCGTTATGTTGCACATTCATGAGATGGGTCCCGGTACTCTTCAGGCTGCAACAAAACCTAAATAGAAAAAATGCTTATTTTCAAGAAGGCACAATCACTACGAATATGTATATACCATTATTTTTAAGTTAAGGATATCTTATGGTAGTATTTGCTTAAAGTTCTTGTGATTGGGAATTAAGTCATCCCCAGAACAAATAGCGAGCATCATCACATGGGGGAAAATAATGTTTCCTTACCGTTGCTTCTCCGCCCCCACTTCTGTCCCTCATTACTTCCTCTCTCTTCCCGGATGGGAAAGAGGAAGTAAACAAAGACCACGTGGCCCATTCACTGGCCATTTTGATCACACCACTTTTCCTGCACACAGCAGGAGATCGTGGCACATTCTGTTTGCTTTTTTAAGAAAGGCGGATTTTGGGGGGTCTATTTCGCAATGGAAAAATGAGCAGAAGGAGTGGGAGGAACACAAGAGGCGGATGTCATCATCTAAAGGACACACACATATCTGTAAGTGGGCAGTAGCGGGCATGCGATAAAACGCTTGTCTAATGAATCTCAGCATCAAACGTATGCCTAACAATTTTATATCCTATCTCAATCTTAGTGCTTTAACAGCACAATTTTATGCATATTTACCCAGAAGTAAGTCCCAGTGTATTCAATCGCCCTTATTCCAAAAATATGTATGCATAATGTTGCAGTTTGAGTTACGAGACAAATGATTTTTACATAGAAATATGCTATACTAAAGTCGGCATGATTTGTTTCTATGTAACTTTTGAGTGTTTCATACTCCACGCTTTCTGGCCCAGTAGGAAGTTTCAGGGCAACTTTATAGGATCAGCATCATTTACAGAGGACAGTGGAGTAGTACATATAATTTCTTCAACCTCCTCCTCCTCCTCCTCCTCCTCCTCCTCCTCTCTAATATTTGGGTGATCAAGTACCTATCAGTTTCAAAAAAGATAATGATTCCTACATAAGAACTTCCTAGGTACTTTTAAAAAAATGACAATTTAAAGGAAACGGATATATAAAAACAAATGCACAAATAAGCAGTGACTTTTCCTGGACCTATGGGATGTTGGGGACACAAGAGATAATTAGCTGGGATCCCCAACACAATGCCCATAAGTGCCAATGTACCCGTGGCCACCTCCCTTGGTGCCCACCAGTCTCTATAAATTAATTCTTATTTTATTTTTAGACTGTTTAAATTATTTTTAAACTGGGGGACTAGCATCCTGCAAAGTGAATTGCCAGCATCCAATGCATTCTTTATTTCTAAATATCCCTCTGGGGCTCATGTGAGTCCCCAAGGCATTCTTAGAAAATAAAAAATGGTGAGTGGATACAGCCCAGAACATCTTCATGAAGCATGTTCAGTCACCCTGAAAAAAGTACACTGAGAGGGTGGGTAGGACGGCATATCCTAGGAGCAAGGTGGTTGTTTTGCCTGTGCTGTGCATGTATTACCTTTGTGCGTGCGGGGGGGGGGGAATGTATTAGTTTCTTTGTTTGCAGCATAGTGTGTGTTTTGCCAGTGTGTGTGTATAGTAAGTTTTTTTCTGAGCGAGGTGGGGAGGTTGTTGGGAGTGGATGTACAGTATTTGCCTCCTGTAAAATGGGTATTTTGTTGTGCTTTGTTGAGAGAGATATGTGATTTGGCATTTGGTGCTCAGACCCCACCTCTGCCTTGTGCTCAATTTCTTGGCCAAATTACTTATCTCTAAGAGCTTCTCTACATGAGTGATTTATTGCATGGAAGTTTGCAGGTACTTTGCATGACGCCATCAGCCTCCAGGATGTCTCCTGCAACTTCCCCTGGCAATCTCACTTTTTAAAAGATCAGAGATAATGCACTATTTAAAATTATCACGGGATATGGCTGGCTGGGGAATACTAGGAGTTGTAAGACTTTTATCTTTCTAAACATGCATAGGATTGCACCCTTAGTCTCATCAGTTTGTGTTCTGTAAAACTGGTCTTTTGTTAATGGCCATGCTCACCTGGTACTATATGAAGTCGAGAAAATACACATAACATTCTCCCAAACTTTCAAATGTGCCCATTGACCCAAAAGGTTGGGGACCTCTGTTCTAGAGTAACTCATCTCATTGTCTGGCGAGAGAATTTCCTGGTTTACATTAAAGCCAGGGACTCCTCTCTGTGCTGTTGTCTTTTGTGGAGGGCATACACTGCTTCCCAGTCAAGCTGCACTAAAATCCCGAAGTTCTCCATTGTTTCCTATGGGTAACCTTTACTTCTGACCTGGGAGAGGAAAGAAAAAGGGTGGAAGCGAACTGGCAGACTGTGTGAGTTTAGAAATCAAGGGCACAATCCTATGCACATTTAGACAGAAAAAAAAGTCTTCTGCCTAACCATGCATAGGTTTGGACCCTAATTCTATGCTTGGGGGAAGGAGGCAGTCAAGACATGGGATGTTAAAAGAAAACAACTGCTGGGAGGGAATTCACCCTTTTGGGGCTGTGGGTACTGCTCCCCATGTTATACTCCCCAATCCAAGAAAATAGGAAAAATGGCTTCAGGTTCATGGTCAGTAGAACAACCCTGATCTTGAACCATGCAGCACAACATATCACAGCAGAGGAGGACATTAGGAGGGTGTGAAAGAAAAATAAAAGAATTCCTCTTTTAGCCCCAAACAGCACTACAAGGCTCCTGTTCCAGGCTGGCAAGAGCCCTGTACAGGAGTGCTTCTTTTAGGGACTGGGGATACACTGCAATAATTTACTGTATATAATTTATTGTTCTTTCTAATATCAATGTTGTTTGGTAAGAACACAAAAGAGATCTTCTGGATCACACCAAAAGACTATCTGGTCCAGTATTCTATTCCCACAGCAGCTACCCAAATTTGTATTATTATGATTGTTGTTGTAGCATTTATATACTGCCTAGGCTGACCATATGAAAAGGAGGACAGGGCTCATGTAACTTTAACAGTTGTAGAGAAAAGGGAATTTCAGCCAGTGTCATTTGTATGCAATTAGTTCCTGGTGAAATTCCCTCTTCATCACAGCAGTTAAAGGTGCAGGCACTATACTAGAGTGACCATATACAAAAGAAGGCAGGGCCCCTGCAACTTTAACTGTTGTGATGAAGAGGGAATTGCACCAGGAACTAATTGCATACAAATGACACTGGCTGAAATTCCCTTTTCTCTACAACTGTTAAAGTTACATGAGCCCTGTCCTCCTTTTCATATGGTCAGCCTAATACTGCCCCATAGCCGAAGCTCTCTGGGCAGTTTTCAAGGGGGAAGCACCAAAGTTGGATTTACCATTTGGACATAAAACGGTCCTACAAAACAATAGGATAGTCAGTGGTTCCTATATAATTAGGACACTCTCCAGGTATGAAAAAGTATATTAATTTGTGCATTAAAAGAAAAAGGAAATTAATTTAAAAACAGCCCAAAAAGGACCTATGCTCAGTGGTTTCCAGCACTTATGGAATATTGAGGGTGTCACTTAGGAAAAAATGGTAGGGAAGGGAGGGAATTGGCCTGTTGAATCCCTGACAGCTTATAGTACAGATAGGCAGCGGATAGCCAACTTGTGCAGCCAGCAGGTTGGGGGTGCTAGTACATGCACCCCCCTGGAGCAAAAAATGTTGCCCACTGGCTTACAGCATCACAATGGTGAGCATTATGGTTGGGAAGATGCCTATAGTGAATTTGAAAATCTCTCTTTTACTATATGAAAAGGTTTCAAGAGACAATAATTAATTTTTGCAAACCGCCCAGAGAGCTTTGGCTATGGGGCGGTATATAAATGAAAATAATAATAATAATAATGACACTTTTTCCATTTCTACTCTCTCCAGAACCTTCCCTCCATTCCCCCAACAAAGCGATAAAGTGCTTATGTTCAGGGCTGGCAGTAAGCCTGAAATTTAACCCCTTGGCGCTATAATACCAGGAATGTGTGTATATCTATATCTGGTGTATATCTCTATCAGGTGCGTGTATGTTTGTGTATATCTATATATGTATGTGTGTGATATACAGACACACAAACACACGCCTTTTTTATTTATCCTTCAAAGTGGCTTAAAAATAACTTTGGATAAATTTACTGTGAAGGCACTATCTAAATTCAGAACTTGTCCAGCTAACTAGATTGCTACCTTTGTTGTTGTTGTCGTTGTTGTTGTTATTTTCCGGGAAAATGTTCGCAGAAAATAAATTCTCTCTCCCCACCCCGCTGAGGAGAATTTCCCTTTCCCCGCCTGACAGAAGCGTCTCCCGGCCTGGAGCTCTTCCACTTCTCACCGCGGTGTGTTGTTTTGCGACAACCGCGAGGCCTCTCTTTGCTTTACGGCCGGGCTTCTGAGGAGAAAGAGGAGGGCCGACGGGGTTGCGCGGCCTCCGAGGCTGGTCCCGGCTCGACCGGATTCTCTTTCCCGCTCCACTCTCCTCACGCACGTGAGCGGAGGCGCAGGGGAGCCATGGTGAGTGTGTGAGAGAACCGCCGCGCCCCCCCCCCCCGTCCTCTTTTGTGGAGGGCAGCCAGCCCCCTGACAGGCGATGGGGTGAGGAGAAAGCTCCTAAAAGTGCAACAACCTGACCTTCCTCCCTCGCAGTTCACCATTTTCTTGAAAAACCCTTACTGCCTTTCCTTGAGGAGAAGGATGGTGGTTGTCTCGTCTAAACGCGTGCATGCGTGTATAACTCCTTTAATTTGAGGAGGCGGGAGTAGAGAGCATGCCCAGGCTTACGCGCACAATGTTATACGGAAGCCAACCAGGCTGTGTGCAGTGTAGCTTACTCCTAAACAACTTTGCCTAGGACTGCAGCCTTGCAGCTCAATACTGCGTGCATGTTTACTCCGAGGTAAATCTGCATTAAGGCCGGTGAGACTTGCTGCCAAAGTAAGTGTGCACAGGATTGCATCTTTAGTCTGGAGTAGAATGAATCTGCATTAATAGTTACCACTGTTCTTTCCCGTTTATAATGGTTAAACTGGATTGATACCACGCTAGCTGTTTGCCTCTTTGTTTACTTGCTCTGTGAAAAAGAGGGCTAGTGTTTCCTACCTTTATAATATTTCATCATGAGCATGCACTCTATAAAGAAAGAAGGGGGAAATGTTCTGTCTAGATCTGTTTAAAGAATGTAATTGGCTATTAGTCGCGCTAACTAAAGGAAATATCCTTATTCTCAGGCTAGGGCTGCCTCTACAAGAGGCATTTAAAGCTCTTTCAAGGCGCATTAAAAATTTACCTCTACAAGAACGGAGTGCAAATCGGGCATAGAGGCGCGTTTTCTCTCCGATTATGCGCATTATTGAATGCACGTTAAATAGCGAGTTTTATTTTGCTCCGGCTGTTAAAGCGCATTTTGACTATGTGGACAAGTGATTCTCCGCATGTCAACAGTTTAAATCGCATTTCGGTCATCCAGTAATGCGCTTCGCCACCTCTCATACAGAGGTATTAGGCGTAAATGCGCTTCTGCGAATATGCGCATAATCGCCTAACCAGGCGTAAAGGCGAATTCTTGTAGATGAGGGGATTGTCTCTTTATTTATTTATATTTATTTATTTATTTATTACATTTGTATACCGCCCCATAGCCGAAGCTCTCTGGGCGGTTTACATAGGATTAGAAACAATTAAAAACAATATACAAAAATTAAAACAGCAAAAACATACAACATACACACAATCTGTACATTTAAAAACCACTTCAACACTTCAAAAAACTACAAAAACAAAACAAAACAAACCCAGGCTTGTTTTGTTTTTGCCAAATGCCTGAGAGAAGAGGAAAGTCTTGACCTGGCGCCGAAAAGATAACAATGTTGGTGCCAGGCGGGCCTCGTCGGGGAGATCGTTCCACAATTGGGGAGCCACCACAGAGAAGGCCCTCTCTCTTGTTGCCGACCTCCGAGCTTCCCTCGGAGGAGGCACTCGGAGGAGGGCCTTAGATGTTGAACGTAGTGTTCGGGTGGGTTCATGTCGGGAAAGGCGTTCCATCAGGTATTGTGGTCTCAAGCCGTATAAGGCTTTATAGGTTAAAACCAGCACCTTGAACCGGGCTCGGAAACATACAGGCAGCCAATGCAAGCGGACCAGAGTAGGTCTTATATGTTCGAACCTACTGGTTCCAGTTATCAATCTGGCCGCTGCATTTTGCACAAGCTGCAGCTTCCGAACCATGTAGATATTGAACAGCATGGGGGACAAAACTGACCCCTGCGGAATCCCATACTGGAGAATCCACGGGGCCGAGCAATGTTCCCCAAGCACCACCTTCTGGAGCCGACCCACCAAGTAGGAGCGGAACCACTGCAATGCAGTGCCTCCCACTCCCAACTCAGCCAGTCGTCCCAGAACATTTGAGTGCCAGATTTTGAGGTAGACAGCTGGCCTGCCTTTTTCAGTCTGGTCGTACTACGGGCATATATATTCAATATTATTTAACACAAATTTTGTTCACTTTTATCCACACGTTTTGTCCTTATGACGTGTTTGTGAAGATCTTGAAGTATCTGGTTTGCTACCATTGAAAACAGAAAGTTGGATTAGATTAAATGTGGGTTTTTTCCCCAGATCTGTAAAAGCAGTTGGTATTTTCTTAAGGAGCTGGAAAAGGTGCAGAAAACGGCAACCTAAGTGATCAAAGGGGCTGGAGCAACTCCCCTATGAGGAAACATTACAACACTTGGGGTGTTTTATCTTAGGAAAAAAGGCATGTAAAAGGGGAGGGACCTGATAGAGGTGTATAAAATTATGTAGGGTTTGGAGAAAGTGTCTAGGGGGGAAATTTCAGGGGTCATCCAGAAAAGTGAAGCTGAATGGTGGGAGATTCAGGACAAATAAAAGGAAGTACTTCTTCAAATAGTGCATAATTAAACTATGGAATTCACTTTCACAAGATATAGTGATGGCCACCCACCTGGTTGACTTTAAAAGGGGATTAGACAAATTCATCAAGTATAACGCAGTCAGTGATGGCCATGTATTACCACCAGCATCATAGGCAGTATGCCTTTCAATACGAGTTGATGAAGAACACATGCAGAAAATTTCTGTTTATTTATTTTATCACATTTGTATACCGCCCCATAGCCGAAGCTCTTTGGGCGGTTCACATAAGATTAAAACAATTAAAAGCAATATACAAAAATTAAAACAGCAAAAACATACAATGTACACACATTTAAAACCACTGTTATAACTTTAAAAAGTTATAAGCCTAAAAACGAAACAAACCCAGGCTCATTAGGAATTGCTAAATGCCTGAGAGAAGAGGAAAGTCTTGACCCGGCGCCGAAAAGATAACAATGTTGGCGCCAGGCAGGCCTTGTCGAGGAGATCGTTCCACAGTTGGGGGGCCACCACAGAGAAGGCCCTCTCCCTTGTTGCCAACCTCCAAGCTTTCCTCGGAGTAGGCACTCAGAGGAGAACCTTAGATGTTGATCATAGTGTATGGGTAGGTTCGTGTCGGGAGAGACATTCCATCAGGTATTGTGGTCCCAAGCCGTGTAAGGTTTTATAGGTTAAAACCAGCACCTTGAATCGGGCTCGGAAACATACAGGCAGCCAATGCAAGCGGGCCAGAGTAGGTCTTATATGCTCGAACCTTCTGGTCCCAGTTATCAATCTGGTCGCTGCATTTTGCTCAAGCTGCAGCTTCCGAACCATCTTCAAAGGCAGCCCCACATAGAGTGCATTGCAGTAATCTAACTTGGAGGTTACCAGAGCATGGACAACTGAAGCCAGGTTATCCTTGTCCAGATAGGGGTGTAGCTGAGCCACCAACCGAAGTTGGTAGGAGGCAGTCCGTGCCACTGAGGCCACCTGAGCCTCAAGTGACAGAGATGGTTCTAGGAGAACCCCCAAGCTACGAACCTGCTCCTTCAAGGGGAGTGCAACCCCATCCAGAACTGGTTGAAGACCCTCCATCCAGTCAGCAGAACCACCCACTAACAGCGTCTCAGTCTTGTCTGGATTGAGTTTCAGTTTATTAGCCCTCATCCAATCCATTGTCGCAGCCAGGCACTGGTTCAGCACATCCAAAGCCTCACCTGATGAAGATGAAAAGGAGAAATAGCACTATGTGTCATCAGTGTACTG
Organism: Anniella stebbinsi; assembly: GCA_029215795.1. Taxonomy (NCBI): domain Eukaryota; kingdom Metazoa; phylum Chordata; class Lepidosauria; order Squamata; family Anniellidae; genus Anniella; species Anniella stebbinsi. The sequence continues at coordinate 355,277,607 of JARDYH010000002.1, read as the reverse complement.
ATGACAACGCACTCCAAAACTCCGGATGACTGCACTCAACGGTTTCATGTAGATGTTAAACAGCATGGGGGACAAGACTGACCCCTGCGGAACCCCATATAGAATGCTGGACTAGACAAGCCTATGGTCTGATTCATTGTGGCTTTTACTATGTTGTTAAATATTCATTCACACAGATTTTAACTTGATAGAACTACTACCTCTCTAGTTATGGATTTGTTGAATTCAGGCTGATCATCTGCTTTACACTTCAGTGGTTTGGTCAGGTTCAAGATGTGGACAAAAGGTTTAAGACCAGTGGAAAACCCCCAAACCTAAAATGGCAGTGGTTGAAAAATCCCATGAAGTCAGTTTACTCTGGCCATCAGCTAATGATAATGTTAAATAAAAATAGAAGCCTCATGTATACAACATGAGTTGAAATAATGGGAGCAGGGAAGAAACCCATTCCACCACCATTTAAACACGAATTATTCTGCATTTTTTGTGTTCCTGCAGCTGCACAAGAGCTGCATTTCCATGATGCACTCCAATTGCCAGAGTTGCGTCTGAATGATGCAATCATTATCAAATGGGTCTTTCCCACAGAACTGGTACTTGCAGTCGTTCAGCTGCATGTGAGAGCATCATGGAAAAGCAGTTCTCACACAGCTGCAAGTACATATAAAGGATACCTACAAGTGCAAAACATGATTAAAGGCCAACAAAATCTAGTGATTTTGATTCATCACTTAGTATGATTGTGTTGGTAAAGGCAAGGCTAAAGTAGCTGTTCATTTTGTTAATATCCTAGAAAGAAGGTTCACACAATTCCTTTTAGATATAGAAAATAGAAGTGTGAAGACTGATTTGCCCAAGGCCACTTAGTAAATCTGTGGTCAAGGATGAATGGAGAGCTTCCCAAACCCAATATTCTTTCCATTGATTCAGAGAGCTGTTTGTGAGTTGGAGTGGGCAATTGTGCCTAGGTGATGGGTTGAACTGAAATTAATCCTTGCCATGGAACACTCATGATATAGGTAGAGGGAATTCTTGAGAGGGGACATCCCCTTGTTAGCAGCCGTATATGTTTTCCTGTACAAAATAGATAATTGATAAAACACTATCAAACAGTCCATCCACCTGCAGAACAGACACTGTTGGCAGAACAGGTTCTCCCTCCCCATGCAGCCCCTTTAGTTCTGCTCTAGAGTGGAGGGGGAAGCCCTGTTGCATGAGCAGAAGTCTCCTATTATCTTTATAAGATCAAACAGAAGCCGGCTTAATGGGTAAGTGCAAGCTTCTGAATTACATACGTAGAATCCACCAGTCAGAACGGAAAGAGAACTGAAATTTGAATGAATGCAAAAACATTATGTGTCCTTGTAAACTGAAAAATGCTTTCATATTTCAGTAATTGCACGTATCTATGCTGCATGATTTCTTTTCTAGCCTTAAAATACCTGTTGACAGTATGCTATGTGTGGTTTCAAATACAAGAGGGGGTTGAAAGCTTCCAATTAAGGCTCTCATTAATGTGTGCTCAATCTGCATCCCATCCATTTTAGTTCAGGTTGTTGTTTTTCTTTTCATATTCCAAACCATCTGTGTCCGATAATGCCCATATTCAATGTACTGAAGTGATTATTTTTTCATTTTATGGTATAGTTCCCCCCCCTTTTTGTTTTTTAGGTTAGTTCTCTGATAGCCGCTGGTCTGGCAATTGCTGCTGCCGGATACGCAGGTTTGTATTAGGATCGTATTCTTTGTTTCTATCTGGTTTGAATAGTGTTACAGTGTAAATTGATAAGGTCCAGTGCTGGGTAGCTCATTAGTCTCCAAGGGCTACCCTGGATAGTTTTCATGATAGTGCGTAATCTATATATTTTCAGGAATATGTTGCTAAATTCTTCTCTCCTTTTTTGGACAAATCTTACAAGTACCAAATTATTTTATACATTTCATTTTCTATCACATTCTTTATTTCATGCTCAGGTTCGGAACGTCCTTATTTAAGAATATGAAATGTATTGTACTAAATCTAAACTATGTTGGCCCTCAAACTCTTTGAATGAAGTTGAGCTTCCTTCTAAATTTAATGTGTTCTGGCACACAATGGTGAGTGTGGAATGCATGTGGCTTCTGTATATGAAAATTTGTGGCTTGAGGCAATTTGATGTTAAAGATTACATTGTTATTTTATTTGTGATATTTATATACCGCTAAGTATAATAAAATCCCTAAGCAGTTCACATACAAATATTAAAATCATATTTAAAATATAATATTAAAAATACAACATTAAAAACAATTCAAATTAGAATAAAAGCAATACAAGGAGCAGTAAGATTACAACCCAAGGGAAAGCCTGGATGAACAAGTGTATTTTCAGGAGGTGTTTGAAAGGCCACATTTTCTGCCTCCCAAACTGCATGCAGGAGGCTTTTCCAAAGGATGGCACTACTACCAAGAAGGCCCGCCCTTGAGATACCGTGTGGCAATGTTCTATTAATTTTGGAATGACCAGCAAGGCCTCCTCTGACATTCTTCAAGGTCAGCTGGGTATATATACGGAAAGGCGGTCTGCTAGATATTCTTGTCCCAAATTGTTTAGGGCTTTGTATGACACGAACATAACTTTGTATATGGCTTGGTAGCTAGTAGGTGGCCAGTGCAGTTCTTTTAACACAGATGTTATATAAGCATAGCTGGGTATCCCAGTGCACACCCTAGCTGCTGCATTCTGTACTAGCTGCGGCTTCTGAACCGTGCACAAGGGCAACCCTGCATAGCGCACAATGCAGTAATCTAATTGTGAACTTAACAGTGCATGGATCACTATTTAGGAATGGACGTAATTAGCGTACCAACCGAAGTTGGTAAAGGATACTCCAGAACCGAAGTTGGTAATGGGTACTCCAGGCCACCAAAGTCACCTGGGTCTCTAGTGGCAAAGATGAATCCAGGAGCACCCCCAGACTACATACCTTCTTCTTCACGGGGAGTGCAACTCCAAACCAAACAGGCAAAAAGCCCAACTGCTGGACCTGGGAACTGCCAACCCATAGGGTCTCTGTCTTCAGTTTATTATCCCTCATCCAAGCCATAACTGCATCCAGGCACCGTTTCAGAATGTGCTTGGCCTCTCCCGATTCAAATGTCACAGAGAAATAAAACTGGGTGTCATCTGGATACTGGTGACATCTTGCCCCAAATCTCATATTAGCAAGTGAATTGTGCCTTTTCATCAACTTACCACCCTTTCTTTTTTCCCTGATAGTCTGCCTGTTGGAGAAGGAATTTAGCAATCCATTTCTCTAACTATTCCATGCAGAGTTTCTGCTTAGCTTCTTGGAGAAACAAAGGAGGATGCATCCCCCATCTACCACTTCCAATAGCCTTAGGGAACTCCCAATCTCCTAGCATTTGTAATCACCCCAGGGGTTCCTGACCCTTAGTTTGAGAATCTTGGATTTAAATCCTATCATCCTTACTTTATTCTAATATTTCAGTGCCTAAGGTTTTAATTTTTTTTCTTCAAACTGCTGGTGCTTTAGTGACCTTCCAGGAGAAGGGAATTCTGTAGAGAAGCTACCTTTGTTTTCTCCGCATCATTGAAACATAGTGCAAAGAAGGTTTTTTCAGAGGCATGCTCCCTGCCTTGTATTATAGAAATTATAAGCATATGGGAAAAAGCAATCTCTCAGGTGTAGGTATATGTAAATTATTTTGCACATGGATATATTGCACTTACTTGAGAAACAATGGTTTGGTTTCCATATATCTCAAAATCATTACATTTTTCTGTGTTTGGTCTTCTGTTTGCTGTTTTTGTGAAGTTTTACGTTACATTGCCATTGCCTTCTCAAGTTTATCTCTGCCATCAGGAGTACTAGAAATGTAAACAAAGACAAGACTTGGATTCTGAAAGACCTGAATAGAAAAATTGGTTGGGAACTATATATGGCTCAACAGCTGCATGTAGCCCATCTTTATGTTAATAATCTGGAGGCTCTAGGAACAGGGAAAAATTAGAGAGATGAATTAGCCCAGGAAGTTGTAAAAGATTCCTGTGTGCTTGTAGTTTGATTGAGGAATATTAGAGTCCTCAAAAGTAATGTGTGTATTGAATTTCTGGGTAGCCTCCTTCTTCTAGTGGTTAGAGTGTTGGACTGGGGCTCAGGAGATCCAGGTTCTAGTCTCCACTTCAGCCTAACCTACCTCACAGGATAGTTGAAAGGATAAAATTGAGTGAAAGAGGACCACATAAGCCACCTTGGGTTCCTTGCAAGAGGAAAAAAGGCAGGATATAAATGTAATAATAAATAAATTGAAGAGGTACACATGTATCTGTGCAATGGCTGCAGAAAGAGCATTCAGATCTGTTCCTCGTGCTATGGCTGCCATCAGCACTGCTATAAAGTTTCTGGGAAGAAGCAACAATTTATAGGCTGGGATTAGGGAAGAACTACCGTACCTATGTCTGCACCCTCTTCAGCCTATTGCACCAGTAGGAAGCCTCTCTGGAGGCACTGCACCTCATCTGATCTCTCCTGGGCATGCAGTGGTAGCCATCTGCTCCAGAAGAACCTGCAGATCAGTCTCTCAGTAGCTGAACTGGAATTCTTCCCTTTCCTCGAGGTCGTTATGCACTGCAAGCAATGAAGCAAATGGAACCACAAATAAAGCAAGCTCTTCAGTCTCTGCCAAAAGCTGTGAGTTTGTTTTACTCGGTTTTCTTTTACAGCAATCTTAGTTTTTCCTTTGCCTGCCATAGTCCATTATGGGTATGTTTGGATGACACTTTAGTCCACGGAGTGTGAATAGTCCACTCCATGGATGGCTATTTGCATGCCGCACTTGGGTGACACAGTACTGCTCCATAGAGTAGAGTATTCAGACTCAGTTGAGTAGTCGTCTCTCCCCCCTCTCCGCCCTCCCCATCAAATGGAGACAGTGCTTCCTGCTTACTTTATCCTGGCACTGCCATTCCATGGGGTGGGGCGTAGCGGGGAAGAAAGATGCAGCGCCCGGGATGCGCAGCAGCTATTACTGGAGCAACGGCATAGGTGGCACATGGATTCCACCTCCTGTCAGGAGGTGCGATGCCTCCTCCGCCGCTTCTTTCTCCAGCGACGCCATGTCTTTCTCAGTGGCCATCGCCAGAGAAAGAAGCGGTGGTGGAGGCATCACACATCCTGACAGGAGGTGGAATCCATGTGCCGTCACTCCGGCAGGCACATTGCCTCCCCTATCATTGGAGGCGATGTACCCACCGGTTTTTGCTGCGCACCCACGGAGGGCCAGGCGACAGGGATGTCGCTCAGCACTGACGTGTTCTTCTCTGGCAGATGGATCCATGCCCTGACACGTGATGAGACCATTCTGCAGCTTCTTGCTTCTGTGACAGCCGTGCGCCACACTGCCACAGAAGCAAGAAGCTGTGGAACGGTCTCCTTGCATGTCAGGGCACAGGATCCACCTGCCAGAGAAGGACGCGTCAGTGTTGAGTAACATCCTTGTCAGAGGAACACATGGCTCGGTCATGGCAACAGGGAAGGGGGCAGCACTGCTGTAGCCGCCCATTTCTCTGTGGCCATGGCCCTGACAGGGAAGGTGGGGTGCTGCACCAACACAAGGATCTGTCCTGCAGCTGTGACGAGCAGGACAGAATCTTGCACCTCCCATCCCCGTTCGGCACACGAGAAGGGGGACGGGACACAGAAGCGCCCCAATATCAGTGAATGGATTTCTCTTGTGGCTTGATGTTAGACATCAAGCCATGGGAGACATCCTTTACCCCCCGCCGTGCAATCCAATTGAGGATCGGCTTGAGGGGATGGAAGGAGCCAATGTCCAAATGGATCGCGGGGCGGGCGGTGGCAAGGAACATGCATGTTCCTGGGAACGTGTGGGGCGGCTGATTCCCACCCAGGGACTGCATATCCCTCTCTTGGGAAGCGTGTGGGGAGCCCCCAATCACTCCACCCCACTAAGGGACGGCACAATTGGCGGCTCCCCAATTACTTCCTGAGATGGGATTATTTCCCGATAGAGGCGCGCTGGGCGAGAGCAGCAGAAACCTCACGTCTCTGTAAGCGCGGGAAATCATCCATCATGACATGATAATCAACTGTTGTGCAGATAGTCAACTCTGCACAGTGTTGATTATCTCCGTTGGTTATTTCTCACAAATAATGTGTTGACTGAACTGACCCTATGTGTGAATAAACCAAACAGCTCACTAAGGAAGGATTGTAGGATTCTGTGCTTTACCAAAATCCCAAATTTGTCCAAATTACACTTGGCAATTAGAAGATATAAAAACTGGGCATACATGCATTTGGTTGCTCGGTTTTGTAGAAATGTTTTTAGTCTCAAACTGGGAAAGAAGGGTTGGTTGTCACAATCTGAGGTGAAGGGGATGGTGTGATTTATTTCATTTGTACACCCTTCTCCTTCTTCCAAGAAAATGGTACTCAAGGCTGCTAATTCTACTCCATTAGGAGTGGAAAGGCTGATTTACCCAGCATTGTAGAGTGCCCTTTGGCACAAGTAGTAATCTGGATTTTAAGTCCTCTTGCTTAAAATAGTGATGACTTCGCTTAACACTTTTTAATACTAATTTATCTTATTACAGGCCTTCAATGGTTATTACAAGGGAGGATTTGAAGCCAAAATGAGCAAACGAGAAGCTGCTTTAATATTAGGAGTGAGGTAAAATAATAAGTTCAAGTTTAATGACAGGAGCCTGTTTTCCAAATATGCCTGGGCCCAACAACTCCTAGTGACCTTCCTGGATGTTAAGAACATAAGAAGATCCATGCTGGATCAGATCAAGGGTCTATCTAGTCCAGCACTCTGTTCACACAGTGGCCAACCAGCTTTTGACCAGGAACCCACAAGCAGGACACAGTTCAACTGCACCCTCCCACCCTTGTTCCCCAGCAATTAGTGTATATAGGCTTACTGCCTCTGATACAGGAGGTAGCACATAGCCATCAAGTCTAGTAGCCATTGATAGCTTTCTCCTCCAGGAATTTATTTAACCCTCTTTTAAAGCCATCCATAGTGGTGGCCATCGCTACCTCTTGCAGAAGTGAATTCCATAGTTTAACTATGCGCTGTGTGAAGAAGTACTTCCTTTTCTCTGTTCTGTGTCTCCCATCATTCAGCATCATGGAATGACCCCTTTGGGTTCTAGTATTGGCCTACCTACATTCTCCACACCATGCATAATTTTGTACACCTCTATCAGGTCTCCCCTTAGCCTCCTTTTTTCCAGACTAAACAATCCCAGCTGTTGTAACCTTCCCTCATAGAGGAGATGCTCCAGTCAGACTTTGGTATATCAAATTTAGGACTTTTATAGTTGAAGAGCTGGAAACATTCCAATCTGCCTAAGTTTATAGATTTAAAATATTACTATGTGGTCTTTCTGTACTTCACTTGCTCTGAAGTAAGTGGGTTGTAATTTGGATCAGACTGCAACAGCCAGCCTTAATACTAGTGCTGCTAATGACAAGGGTCCCTGAGTAGTGTTTTCACTGAGTCCAAGGTGGTAGTAAATCTTCAACCCCCCTCAGCTTGATCTTTTGAATTCTGCAGTCTGCAGAGCTCTCAAGCAAATGGGTGTGGGAGAGGTGTGGGTGATGATAAATAATTGGCCTTTCACTGTGCAGTACACCAGCAACAGAGAGAATCAACATTGTTATCTATCTGTTCATATTGTTGCAGAACTATCAAGTAGAATCGGCTATTTCTTTGTATCTGCTCCTAGAATTTTCTAAATATTTATTGTGCAGCTTGCAAATACTTGGTTGTAGATTACAAGAATGCTGTATACCTTTTCCCATTAATAGTCATGTTGCAATGTCTGATGTGAGTGGGCTTAGGTAATTCCAGTGGGGAAGAGCAATCTATCCCTATCACCTAAAGAATCAGCCCAGCCCCGAAACAGATAAAACTGCTGCTGTTTTTTCACATAACTTTTGAAGATGGAATTGAACTTCTTTTTTAACTATTAGCCCTACAGCTAATAAAGGAAAAATCAGAGAAGCTCACAGACGAATCATGCTTCTGAATCATCCTGATAAAGGTAAATCGTATCACAACGAACATGGTTGTTTTTGACACAAATGTAGTAATAACATCTAGAATGGAGCTATGTTGTAGGGCCAAATGGGAAGTCTTTAGGGACTGGCTTTGGCCCTGAGCTTTACTTCTTAGCCCTTCATAGTCCTTTTGAAGGCCGTGCATGACTAAAAGGAAAGTTTTGGGGTCTGAAAAGGCCCTCTTATTTTCAATACCATTGATATGTGATCAAATACTTTGGGTAGTGCAGCGCTACCACTAAAATAAATTACATTGTGCTAACTATATGACTTCTAGAGCAATGCCAACAGCATTCTTGGGCATGACGGGTTTCCCAGAAAACCCATCATACCAGCAAATGCTATTGGTGTTGTACAAGCGGTTGTTTATGCTATCACAGTGTAATCTATGTTAGTGGTAGTGTCACATTGGATATTGCCCAGATAATATTTTACATGATAGAATGTCTTGTTACAGAAGGAAGGGGTTTTGCCATTCTAACAAGTAGTGTTTATTTGAATTCTTATTCTTATTATTTACATTTATATACTGCTCCATAGCCGAAGCTCTCTGGGAGGTTTACAAAAATTAAAAACATTGAACATTTAAAAACCAATATACAAAATTTAAAAGCCTAAAAACAAACTACGTATCATTTAAACTGTCCAGGGGTCAGTGAAAAAAAGCTCAACATATGCTGTTAAATGCCTGGGAGAAAAGTCTTAACCTGGCGCCAAAAAGATGACAGTGTTGGCGCCAGGTGAGCCTCGTCAGGGAGATCGTTCTATAGTTGGGCCACCACTGAAAAAGTCCTCTCCCTTGTTGCCATCCTCCGAGCTTCCCTAGGTGTAGGCACTCGGAGGAGGACCTTGGGTGTTGATTGTAGTGTAGGGGAGGTTTGTGTCAGGAGAGGCGTTCCGTCAGATATTGTGGTCCCCAGCTGTGTAAGGCTTTATAGGTTAAAACCAGCACCTTGAATCGGGCTTGGAAACGTACAGGCAGCCAATACAAGTGGGCCAGTGTCGGTCTTATATGTTCGAACCTTCAATCTGGCCGCTGCATTTTGCACAGGCTGCAGCTTCTGAACCGTCTTCAAGGCAGCCCCACATAGAGCATGTTGCAGTAATCTAACTTGGAGGTTACCAGAACATAGACAACTAAAGCCAGGTTATCCCTGTCCAGATAGGGGCGTAGCTGGGCCACCAACCAAAGTTGGTAGAAGGCACTCTGTGCCACTGAGACCACCTGAGCCTCGAGTGGCAGAGATGATTCTAGGAGAACCCCAAGCTACGAACCTGCTCCTTCAGGGGGAGCACAAACCCATCCAGAAAAAGTTGAACACCCTCTATCTGCTCAGAATTGTCATACATAGATGTATGGTGCATGTCCAAAGGGATGAGACAAATGCTCCTTTTTGTAGAATATGACATCCATATTTTCCTGTTTACTAGGTGGGTCTCCGTATGTTGCAGCCAAAATCAATGAAGCTAAAGACTTACTGGACAGCCAAGCTAAGAAGTGAAAACACATCCCCTGATCAATGACTTAAAGAGTATATTTTTTATGAATAACCCAATGATATCAACAAAAGATGAAGCTATGATTTGTATCATGAGGAATTTGTTCCAGTGTAGGTCATATGCCTCTTTATTTTCAGAATTGAATCTTAACTGCAACTTCTAGTAAAAGAGTAAAGAGCTGGGAAGCCGTGGGTGGATTCATGTCTAGATATGTGCAAGTTTTCTAAAGTATTGCCAATTTGATTAATCAGATGCTGGTGTCTGAGGTTTATGCTGCCATGACGTAAGTTGTCAATGACAGCAAGATAATGCCAACATCCATGACAAGGTTGAAAAAACTAGTTTTAAGTTTTATCATGTGCAGTTTTCATCATCAGGTAAAGTGCAGGCAGTTGTATGAATTGTCTTATCACGGACCTTCTGTCTAGTATACTCCCAATTTGACCCTTTAAGCATTTTTATAATTGTCATGGTTTCTGAGCAATAAAATTATTATATGTAATCTCACCTCTATAAAACCGTAGTTCAGAGTTACAGAACACCTAGATTAGCCAAAACCAGGCTTGTAACAAGAAATTCTTCACTTTTCCCATTGGTTTCCCAAGCAGCAGCCAGGATTAAGTTGGTAAACTTCCAACATTCATGTGTAGCCTTTAAAGCAAGGATGGGGAATGCTTGGCCCAGGGAGCATCTTTGGATTCCTCTAGGCTTGTCCCCTGGAGGAATCCCTGCTGTTATTACATTTCTGTACTGCCCCATAACCAAAGTTCTCTGGACGGTTTGCAAATCTCTGGTTGGAAAAAAAAAGTGGGGATTCCTCTGCATGCTTCTCCCACTCCGGATTGGGAGGGCAGCAGTGGCCGTTTTCAGCGCGTAAAATGGGTGGAAGCAATGCCAGGGGCAATTTGGCCCGTTTGCATTAAGGCATTCAGTTTGACCTGACTTAAGGTACTGTGCATTCTCTACACTAACAAAAGCTTTATAATCTGATGTCTTCTGCTCTCATGATCTGAACTGCTGAACATGAAACTTTAATGAATACTTAAGAGAAAGGAGCAGCAATAAAACAGCCATAGACAAAGTGAAGTACTACAACTTATTGAGTAACTACACCCCCTATCAGAATGTTCACCTTTAAATTCAGTTCACCACTTCTGTATCTATACCACATTCTAGTCGTACAGTTTCTGCAGAGAAATTCAACTGAGCACTTAGCTCTTCTATAGATGCTTATCCTGCTCTGTTGTGTTATGGCAAGTTTAGTTTAGATTTCAATCCGTTTTCATATACACCACAAATTCAAGCTCATACAGCTAGACTGTACAGCTCAGTCCTGAATACAGCAAACAATTCCCCCAGCATTGTGTTGTGAAGAAGGCAGCTATTGGACTGGTTCTGAAAAGAACTTGTGGTATCTAGGTATCCCAGGGCAAGTTTTTTAATGATTGTATTACTGTTACCCACTTCACCTCCCCAATCCTTAACTGAAAAGGGTCCCAGATCAACTTCAAAATATCAGAAATAGGGTAGTTCCTACCTGCAGGTTTACAATCTAAAAGACTCTAGAAAAGAATATGGGAGAAAGGAAGGAAAAAGCACATGTACTAGATATATTTATTTATTTATTTATTTATTTATTACATTTGTATACCGCCCCATAGCCGAAGCTCTCTGGGCGGTTTACATAGGATTAAAAACAATTAAAAACAATATACAAAAATTAAAACAGCAAAAACATACAACATACACACAATCTGTACATTTAAAACCACTTCAACACTTCAAAAAACTACAAAAACAAAAACAAAACAAACCCAGGCTCCTCAGATATTGCCAAATGCCTGAGAGAAGAGGAAAGTCTTGACCTGGCGCCGAAAAGATAACAATGTTGGCGCCAGGCGGGCCTCGTCGGGGAGATCGTTCCACAATTGGGGAGCCACCACAGAGAAGGCCCTCTCTCTTGTTGCCGACCTCCGAGCTTCCCTCAGAGGAGGCACTCGGAGGAGGGCCTTAGATGTTGAACGTAGTGTTCGGGTAGGTTCATGTCGGGAAAGGCGTTCCATCAGGTATTGTGGTCCCAAGCCGTGTAAGGCTTTATAGGTTAAAACCAGCACCTTGAACCGGGCTCGGAAACATACAGGCAGCCAATGCAAGCGGGCCAGAGTAGGTCTTATATGTTCGAACCTACTGGTTCCAGTTATCAATCTGGCCGCTGCATTTTGCACAAGCTGCAGCTTCCGGACCACCTTCAAAGGCAGCCCCACGTAGAGTGCATTGCAGTAATCTAACTTGGAGGTTACCAGAGCATGGACAACTGAAGCCAGGTTATCCCTGTCCAGATAGGGACTTAGCTGGGCCACCAACCGAAGTTGGTAGAAGGCACTCCGTGCCACTGAGGCCACCTGCGCCTCAAGTGACAGAGATGGTTCTAGGAGAACCCCCAAGCTACGAACCCGCTCCTTCAACGGGAGTGCAACCCCATCCAGAACAGGTTGAACACCCTCCATCCGGTCAGCGGAACCACCCACCAACAGCGTCTCAGTCTTGTCTGGATTGAGTTTCAGTTTATTAGCCCTCATCCAGTCCATTGTCGCAGCCAGGCACTGGTTCAGCACATCCACAGCCTCACCTGATGAAGATGAAAAGGAGAAATAGAGCTGCGTGTCATCAGAGTACTGATGACAACGCACTCCAAAACTCCGGATGACTGCACTCAACGGTTTCATGTAGATATTGAACAGCATGGGGGACAAAACTGACCCCTGCGGAACCCCATACTGGAGAATCCACAGGGCCGAGCAATGTTCCCCAAGCACCACCTTCTGGAGCCGACCCACCAAGTAGGAGCGGAACCACTGCAATGCAGTGCCTCCCACTCCCAACTCAGCCAGTCGTCCCAGAAGGATACCATGGTCGATGGTATCGAAAGCCGCTGAGAGATCAAGGAGAATCAACAGAGTCACACTCCCCCTGTCTTTCTCCCGACATAGGTCATCATACAGGGCGACCAAGGCTGTTTCCGTACCAAAACCAGGCCTGAAACCCGACTGAAATGGATCCAGATAATCCGTCTCATCCAAGAGTGCCTGGAGCTGGCTCGCAACCACCCGCTCCAGGACCTTGCCCAGGAATGGAACATTTGCTACTGGCCTGTAGTTATTAAGATTTTCAGGGTCCAGGGAAGATTTCTTTAGGAGTGGTCTCACTGCCGCCTCTTTCAGGAGGCCTGGGACCACTCCCTCTTGCAAAGAGGCATTAATCACTTCCCTGGCCCAGCCAGTTGTTCCATCCCTGCTAGCTTTTATTAGCCAAGAGGGGCAAGGATCCAATATGGAAGTGGTTGCACGAACCTGTCCAAGCACCTTGTCAACATCCTCGAGCTGCACCAACTGAAACTCATCCAAGAAAACAGGACAAGCCTGTGCTCTGGATACCTCACTAGATTCATCTGCTATAACACTGGAGTCTAAGTCCTGACGGATGCCAGAGATTTTATTCTGGAAGTGCCCAGCAAATGTATTACAGCGGGCCTTAGATGGTTCTACCATGTCCTTGGGGCCAGCATGTAAAAGCCCCCGGACAACTCTGAAAAGCTCCGCTGGGCGGCAGGTTGATGATTGAATAGTGGCAGCAAAGTATTGTTTTTTTGCTGCCCTCACTGCCCCTGAATACAGCTTACCATAAGCACTTACCAGTGTTTGATTGCATCCATCAGGAGTTCGTCTCCATCTGCCCTCAAGCCGTCTCCTGTTTTGTTTCATCACTCTCAGCTCTGGGGTATACCACGGAGCCGTTCGAGCTCTACACAGGAGAGGGCGCTCAGGAGCAATCGTGTCAACTGCCCGGGTCATTTCTGCATTCCACAGATCAACCAGGGTTTCGACAGGAGAGCCAGCCCTATCAGCCGGAAAACTCCCCAGAGCCCTCTGGAAACCATCTGGATCCATTAGCCTCCGGGGGCGGACCATCTTAATGGGTCCCCCACCCTTGCAGAGGGGAGAAGCCACTGTAAGTCTAAACCTCAGCAGGTGGTGATCTGACCATGACAGAGGGGTTGATGTAAAGTTCCCCACTTTCAGATCCCCATCTCCATGTCCAGTTGAAAAAACCAGGTCTAGAGTATGCCCTGCTACATGCGTTGGGCCGATGGTATGTTGGGACAGTCCCATGGTTGTCATGGAAACCATGAAATCCTGAGCTGCCCCAGATAAAGTGCCCTCGGCATGAATGTTGACATCCCCCAGAACCAAGAGTCTGGGGGACCTCAACAGTACACCAGAGACCACCTCTGTCAGCTCAGCTAGGGAGTCTGTTGAGCAGCGGGGTGGGCGGTACACCAACAGAATCCCTAATCTGTCCCGTTGGCCCAACACAAGGTGCAAACACTCCAGACCAGTAGTCGCATGGACAGGGAGCCCGCAGAGGGGGATGGAATTCCTATAGACCACAGCAACCCCCCCTCCCCGGCCCTCAAGTCTACCCTGATGCTGAACCAAGTACCCCGGTGGGCATAACTGGGAGATACTAACTCCTCCCTGCTCTCCCACCCAGGTCTCGGTTATACATGCCAGATCGGCTGCCTCATCCACAATTAAATCGTGGATGAGGGAGATCTTATTATGCACTGATCTGGCATTTAAAAGCAGCACCCGGAGGCCTGAGGGCTGGCTGATAAGGCAACCAACAAGCCTGTGGGTGTGAGGGGGACTGGAACAAGGCACAGCCATTAACTGTCTGGGCCTTGTTTCCCTAACCTGGCAAGTCCTCCTCACAATGCCATATCTCCCTCTACCCGTCACTACCCTGATTGTGCTCCCCTGAGATCCCCTCACCTGGCCCTGTATCCTCCCTCTCAGGCACATAGCTCAAGCCTGGGGAAAGGGTAAAAAACAAAAAAACAACCAAAGACAAAACAGAAAGCCGGCAGGCAGGCACACTCCTCTCCTCCTCCTCTGGCAGCAGGCCTCCCTCTCCTGCAGGTTGATGGCTTTCCCAGGCCCCCTCAGCCAGCAGCTTAAATATCCCTCCCAGGAAGGGAGGGGGACTGATGTAATTGTCCACAGCAGCTGGCTCAGTACCTGGGAGCCTGGTCCTGCAAGGAGTGGCAGTCTGCCAGGCTGAAATCCTCTAGAGGCTGGTGGTGGTGGTGGTAGCAGCGAGGCCAGGAGGCAGGCAGGCACACTCCTCTCCTCCTCCTCTGGCAGCAGGCCTCCCTCTCCTGCAGGTTGATGGCTTTCCCAGGCCCCCTCAGCCAGCAGCTTAAATATCCCTCCCAGGAAGGGAGGGGGACTGATGTAATTGTCCACAGCAGCTGGCTCAGTACCTGGGAGCCTGGTCCTGCAAGGAGTGGCAGTCTGCCAGGCTGAAATCCTCTAGAGGCTGGTGGTGGTGGTGGTAGCAGCGAGGCCAGGAGGCAGGCAGGCAGGCACACTCCTCTCCTCCTCCTCTGGCAGCAGGCCTCCCTCTCCTGCAGGTTGATGGCTTTCCCAGGCCCCCTCAGCCAGCAGCTTAAATATCCCTCCCAGGAAGGGAGGGGGACTGATGTAATTGTCCACAGCAGCTTAGTTATGAAGTTCAGCAGGTCACGGAGCTGGATCTAAGTACAATGGAAAGGCTGCTCCTTCTCTCTGGTAGCTTCAGTGATGGCAGCAAGATAGAAGATGCCTCACTGCTGCTTTCCTCTCTTGGAAAGATGTAGGCTCTCAGCTAGACGAGCAACATTCACACCACTGAACATTTGTACTTGTGGGGACTGCCTTCGTTTCACTTCTGCTTAAACCTTACCTTAATCCTACAACCACCCAAGATTACGTTTTAGATTACCTAGAAAAAGGGGGTAAAGTGAAGAAATTTGAACAGCAAAGACAAAGAAGCATGCTGATTCCACTAATTTGCTCAGTTTAGCTATTGTGGATGGGCAAAGATTTCCAATCATAGGTGAGGAATGGGAAACATCTACATTGATAGGATAACACATGGAACTAAATCTGTTAATCCATTCAGATGTGAAACCCCTATGTAGCTCCTGTTTCTTGTATAAGGACAATTGTCTTTTTGCGCACAAACAAGCATAGAAGTAACTCACTTAAGCTTGGTCACCTTAATTCTAGGTGAAAATCACCTTTTCCTTAAGATACAGCTTGCTTTTAGTATCAACTAGACAACATAGGATATCTGTGACTGGATCTCCAGTTTTTTAAATAATTTCAAATCAGGGAGGGAACCTGCTTGGGGAAGGAGGTTTAACTATTTCCTCCTAATGTAAATTGATCCCCACTGCAGCTGTTTACCCCTTGTGATAAATAGCTGCTGTGGGGAAACAGAAAGCATTTAGATTGGGGAAAGCATTCCTCTGAGCTGCATTGTATGTTTAAGAAAACACAAAGGCAATCCAATCACAGATTTGCTATCCCACCTCATTTGACCCCATAGTGGTAGTAGCCTTCTCAAAAAGCATTTTGATTTGAAATCTTAAAAGAAATTAATGACTGTGGCAAATACTTAAGGATCAGCCAATGGAAGATCAAAGTTTATTTATTTTTCTACCAGCATACAAAAACATATTGCACATCAAACAACCAAAACAAAAATAAAAATACTCTAATGACTAACGTATGTAGTTTATACAGAATAAACTTTCTGGAAATTGATCTTTTCAGTAGTTCTGGTTATGTCTTAATGGACATGACAAATTCAGCTTAAGTGTTTTGACTAAAGCTATGTTTGATTTTTAAATACTGTACAGTTTAATAAATAAATCAAACAAAGCCTCAATGTAGAACAGTCACTGCCAATGTCACCCAATATCCCTGCAGATTGAGAATTTAATAAATGTATTCCAGTGGTCTGCAGTTTTTCCCCACTACATACAGCATTTAAAAAAACATGTATTAAAACAGACCAGTTTCCAGACTAAACTAATGGAGAAATTACAATTCAGTGCAAAATATTTTAGACTGCATTTTTTTTCTAGTTTTCCTCAGGTGAAGAAGTGGTTGCATATTATTAAAAATGTAACAAAAGCAGCTAATGCTTTCATAAAGAAGGTTACGTTAGGGATCCCCCCCACATCTCTGCCATATTTTGAAAACAAAATAACATTTCCTATAGCCAGCAATTTGTTTTTATTTAAATGTTACATTTACTATTCTCAAGGCACATCTGATGATATTTATAACACAGTAGGTGTCAAGGTATGTTCAATATTGGATTTCTTCAGGATCCCTCCCCGTTCTGTTTTCCAAAATGGAGGAACTGAAAGTGCGGTGTCAAGACTCGCGATCCATATTCTATCTTTGGCAAGCTTATACAAGCACTATTGTAAAATGTAATGTAAAAGAACTGTAAACTAGGAACTCTGTTTATGAAACACCATTCAACACAGCTTCTTCCTGTTTATTTCCATCTTCTTGTACAGTTATAGGCCTTTCTTCAGGACCATGCTGCAGCTTTGAAGGCTCAGTCCCAGAAACAACTGCAGGGCCATTTATGGCCTTTTCAGGAAGGCCAACTTCTTCAATCACATCTTTTGCCTTTTAAAGAAAAAAATGGGGAATATTTAGTGACAGAGCCCCTTGCAAATTATTACAGATTAAGCTAATACCTTCTCCCTTCTCCCAATTCAGGCACTGGAAGATAATACAGATAGTATCAACAGTTATGTTAAAAACACATTTTAAAAATGTTTTTTACACCCAGTCGTTTTATGTTCATCCTACAAAAAAATCTATTTATCAATACATTTATCTTTAAAAAATGTTAAGCACTCCTTTTAAAATCCAATTAAAATTATTGTTACATACAGCGTGTTATTAGAGCTTAATCTAACCCCATAATCCTAGATAAAGAACAGATAACCTGATTAAGCAAATGACATACAAACAGGATGTTTTTTCAACGTTCAATAGAGCAGGTAATAAAGCGGGCCATTTGTAAGCATCTTGAAGACAATGCTGCGATTGCTAAGAGTTAGCATGGCTTTTGTCAAAAATAGGTCATGTGAAACAAACCTTGTCTCCTTTGACAGAGTAACTACTCTAGTGGACAAAGGGAATGCTGTCGACATAATCTACCTCAATTTCAGCATAGCTTTTGACATGGTTCCACATGACACTCTCACAGACAAGCCGCTAAAGTTGGCAGTACAGTAAGCTGGGTCCACAACTACTTGGCTAACCGCACTCACAGAGTCACCATTAATGGCTCTACATTGAGCTGGACAGCAGTAACCAGCAGGGGACCACAGGGTTCGGTCTTGGGGTCAATATTATTCAACTTTTTTTATTAATAACCTGGATGACGGGATTGATGGGCTTCTTATCAAATTTGCGAGTGACACAGAACTGGGAAGTCTGGACAACACTCATGATGACAGAAGGAGACTGCAATCTGATTTGAACAGTTTGGAAGACTGGGCTGAGAAGAAAAAGATGTCCTTTAACGGAGTAATGTAAGATATTACATTTAGGGAGGAAAAATGTAGGGTACACATACAAGATGGGGGATTCATGGCTTGGAAACACTACATCAAAGAAGGATTTGGGTGAGGCCGTTGACAGCAATCTGAACATGAGTCAGCAGTGCAAGATAGCTGCTAGAAGGGCTAACACAGTTCTGGGCTTTATTAGAAGTATTGTATCAAAGACCCGTGAAGTCCTTATTCCTCTCTACTCGGCACTAGTGCGACCACACCTGGATTCTGGGCACATTTCCAGAAGGATATTGACAGGTTAGAACAGGTTCAGAGGAAGGCAACGAAGATGATACAGGAACTTGAGAACATGCCCTATGAGGACAGGCTGAAGACATTTGAGATGTTCAGTCTGGAGAAAAGACTGAGGGGAGACATGTTTACATAAAAGGTACAGGTACATAAAAGGATGCTTCAGGGAAGATGGTTAAGAACTATTTTCCATGGCCACAGAAATTAGGATCCAAAATAATGGGTAGAAGTTACAGCTATCTGGATTCCGATTAAATATAAGGAAAAACTTCCTGACATTAAAATCAGTACAACAGTGGAACAGTCTACCAATGGAGGTTGTGGGTTCTTCCCCTCTGGAGGTTTTTAAGAATAGGCCTGACAGCCACTTCTCATAGATGGTTTAACTGGCTTTCCTGCACATTGCAGAGGGCTGGACTGGATGGTCCTTGTAGTCCTGTCCAACTCAACAATTCTATGATCCATGTGTGAAAAAGTATGTGAATCTTCAGATGCAGTACCTGGTGGCACCCTTGAGTAGCAATGACTTCAAGTAACCATTTCCTACAACTGTTGGTTAGCCTTTTACACCGGTTTTGAGGAATTTTAGCCCATTTCTCCTTACAGAACTGTTTCAACTCAGTGACATTTGAGGGCTTTCTTGCATGAACAGCTCACTTTAGGTACTATCACAACATTTCGATGGGGCTTAGGTCTAGACACTGACTAGGTCATTCTAAAACACAGAATTTCTTCCACAACCATTCTTTTGTAGATCTGCTTGTATGTTTAGGATCATTCTTGTTGCAAAACTCACTTTCGGTTCACCTTCAGCTCACAGAGAGATGGCCTGACATTCTTCTCTAGAATCGTCTGATACACTGCAGAATTCATAGTTGTGTTGATGGCAAGCCATCCAGGTTCTGAGGCACCAAAGCAGACCCAACCCATCACATTCCCACCACCATGCCTGATAGATGGGATGAGGTTCTGTTTGAACTCAATGTTTGTTTTTCAACAAGCTTAATGTTTCTCATAGAGGCCAAAAAGCTCGACTTTTGACTTGACTGTCCAGAGTATATTGTTCCAGAAGCTTTGGAAATGACCTATCATGCTAAAACTATGGAATTTCCATAATGATCATTAGGATTCACAAAGTTTCTCACCACTGTATGAATGAGGAAGCAAGGTTGTAACTAGTTATCATGAAACCCCTAAATCTCCATCCTTACACAATGTAGGTGGAAATATGTGATCAGGATATACTGTATACATTAACCAAAATACTTCTGCCAAAATTCACCAATATGTACAATGGTGAACATGCCAGCATTCTTCCCCACACATGCCCTCTAGAGGTAAAAGACTGTCAAAACTTTGTCAACACAAAGGGGTGGATTTAATAATCTATATGGTCCTAGAAGTGAACCCCTACGCAAATCAACACAAGGACTTATGCTGACACTACAAGATGAAGATGAAGCTCTACAACACAAGCCTTTCTCTATTGTGCCAACACAGATCTGAACATCAGACTGATAGGCCTATTTGCAGTATTATAGTCACATCGTTGGTGTAAATCAATAGCTGTCTTTTGCAGTATTTGAAAAACAATTCTACAAACGGGGAAAAATCTCCAAGCATTTCTATAAGTATACCACTATATACTTTGTTCCTTACCATTTCTTTCTTGGTTTTGGCCAGGGTTTCCCTTGGGAGGTTTCTTTGTCTACTCTGTGATTCTGCTCTTGATATATAATCAGCAACTGTTACTGTGAAGAGAAAAGGTGTTTTTAAAATTACTTCATGTTTAAAAACTGAGTGATCACTGGTTGTAGTCCAAAAAAAGCCCATTAGGTGGATGCCTTCCAGGGTGTCTGTATTCTTGCCTATCAACACTAGCTCCAACTTTCAGGAGTGGTTGGTTGGTGGCACAAAGGAAGCACAATTCTAATAGCAGTTGTGTGCACAGAACTCAAAACATGTGGCCCTCTGATTTAGGGATTTCAACATTTAATATTATTATGGCTGATCTTTGAAGGACTCTTAAACCGATTCATTTCTTAAATTACTCAAATTCTATTCTAGTTTGAGGCAATCTAAAGCAGAAGACGTCAAGCTTCTTACTCAGAGGTAATTCTAATTATGTCCATAATTACCTTTTTAAAGTCGTTTACCTATTTATCCCTTTAATTTCGGCATATTTCAGCAGTCTTCCTTTAACAGAATGGGATTCTGTTCATGGCTTTTATCAGAAAAGGGTTGGATAGCTATGATAGTACAACTCTGTCTCAATTATATTCCTTCAGAGAGATTGAAAAGGCTGAATAAGACTTAAAATTAGTTGGATATTGAAAAGAAGCTTGGAAAACAATTAAAAAAAATTGTCTTGGACCTGGCTGGAATTGGGCTGGTCAGATATCTGGTCATTATTCAGATACGTATCTCAGGGTCTGAGTGACAGTCCACGCAAGATCATTCAGAGTAGAGCGCTAAAGCTCAATTCCCTACTATTGCTTGAGGGGGTGAACTATCAGTTATGGTGCTTCAAAGCTGTATTTCAAGCAATTCTGATTTCCTTTAAAATATATCCATAGCTGGGAAGTATTGTGGCTTGCTTTCCCCTTCTGACTGCATACACAACTGGAATGTTTGAGAGGGAGAAGAGTGCAGTGAAACTGCCCTGGAGGCAAATGTCACAGTCTGATCTGGAATGAGCTACCCATTATGACAGGGGACACAATTGTCATGTAGCACAAAAAAATCTGCTAGGTTTCACTGCACTAAGATGACCAGACATTAGCCCATACTCATCAAGATAATGTGTTCCATGCAATATTTTGCAAAGCTGATCTGAAATCCTGTTTTTAAATTTTAAAATCATAACATGTTGTATTTTCAAGAGCTACTGAAGGGCACAAAAGAGATAACTATTACAAATCATTACTTCAGTAAAGTACAGAAACATTTCAGTGGATACGTTAAAATACTTAAGTTACTTAGCTGAGGTATTTACAAGTACAACAAACTTGGAACAGTAATACTGAAAGAGCTGTTATACTTTATATAAGGTGTTAGTACATTAAAGAAAACCACAATACCAAACAAGAACATGCAACTATTTTTGTTTTAATTCAGCTGTGATTCCCAGTGTCCTTAAAATCAAGGGACTGGAGGTCCTCAGATTGATTCAAAGAACAAGACAAGCAGGTGTCATGCAATTTCTCCCATACTGGTGTGTGTGCTGAAGCACTAGTAATCTGACTAGCATCTCTATTACTAAGAAGAATAGATGCCAGAAGGCCCAAGAAAGAGAGACTATCTTGAAATGTTACTTCCAATATGACATAACCTTCCATCACTGACATCCATAGATATTTATCCTCTAATTTCAAGGGGTTTCCACTTGAAGAACACCAGGCTCGAAGAACACCAGGTAAAAGGCACAACATTTCACAAATGTTACTTATAAATGTTATTAAGCAATCATTATTTTCAAATGCAGCTTTATATATGTTTAGGAGGTACACAAACAGCAGACAGAGCATTCCTTCATGCTTGTAACCTGAGCTGGTCCACCTCTCCACTGAAGTTACCTGGTTGTCTATCTTCTGCCTGACCCCTGAAGCGACGCCTTCGACTACGATTGCGTCGCTGGGGTTTTTTGTCTCTATCATCTGCAATTGCAAAGTTTTACCATGAACCATCTCAGTAATAAATGGTTTTGTTGGCAGTTTAGTGCACAACCCAAATCACATCCAAAGGAAAACGTTTTCTGAACGGTTAAAAGCATTGCAGTTGTATACATCTGGGGACTGAAATAGAAACAACTTAAGTCTATGTTTAAGTTGGTGTGAATTTAGGCTGATACCAAAAGCTAAACATGGCCCTTAAGGAATTAATTCCCCATCTCATTATAAAGATTTTTCCTTGGTGTGATTTCCATAAATGCTACACTATCACAAAATGGCTATTCTTGGATGTAGAACATACACCTTAGTCCTGCAACCACATATATAAAAGTCCTACTGATTTTTAGTGTGTTTGGGATCACAGCGTTAGAGGAGTAAGAAACCTGGGTTCTTCTCCTGAGTCCTGACCTCAACTTCCTTCTTTCCAAAGTTCATATAGCAAATTTCAGCAACACAACAACTCAAGTCCTAGAAAAGGCAAAAGGGACGTTAATTTCACATGTGTTTACTTCATTAAAACAGAAGCCCAAGCTCCTAAAGATTAAAGTCTAGATCACCCGACTTTCCCAACTCAAAGTGATTGCCCTTCATGGTAGATGTCTACATGGAAGCTTGTGTTGTAAATGAGTTCAACATATGCCCTGTTATTCTATCTCTGAGGCTAAACCTGGATTGGTTGGGTATGTATCTGGTGATAGGGATGAAGATATCTAACCCATTCAGGAGACTGGACTCTATGTAGCTCTACCCATGGTGGGATACTAGAAGTTATCTCTAAGAATACAGTCAAATGAACATCAGCTTTACATGGCCCTTCCGGATTCCATTTTCCCCAAAGTATTCTGGTTCTAATATAGAGCTGAAATCGAAAAACGCAAAGGATGAGGACAGCTTGAAGCATAAGGAAGCAGATACAATAAAGTGGTAGTTAAGAAAATCAACCAGGTTGGTGCCATTTTTGGGGGAGGCAATGTGCGTTCAGTTCTGCCACGAGCTATTTACATACCTAAGCCATTTTCATTAACTGATGCTGTGTCAGATTCTGTCATCCCATCCATTAAGACAGCATCTTCATCAGTCCTTCGTCTGCGGGATCGCCTACGCCGGTTAGTACTGTGGTGCGATTCACTTGCATCTGTGTCTGCAGTCTGGTCAGACTCTGTGTTATCAAGTAAACTGTAAGGGTTGCTGTCTGGGTCTTTCAGCACTAAAGTAAATGACAAAGAAACAAGGACACATAAGAATCAGTCATGGTACATGTTCGTTTTATTCTGTTTTCATCTAACACTTCATCTAGAAATGTTACCGAGAAATGGTAGTCTAATCCAGGACACACATTGTACAGACCATTCCTTCTTGAGCTCAATAAGAAATAGGCCCAGACAGGATGCCAAGCCATTAAAGAAAAATTGGAGAGAAGTTGTTCTCGGAAAGAAAAGGAAGAGTTATCATAGCTCCTGAAATGTGAGGGAAAGGGAGGATGGCATAGAGCTGAAAGAGGATGGACACACCCAGGCTCAAAGTGTTAAGACACCTTTGCGTGAAATTAAAGTCCTGCCTTCCAGAAAATTCAGCAGTAGAGCTTAGAGACAATTGTTCTCTGTTCACCTCCTTGTGCAAAATCTGAAACCCAAACTTAAATTTGTCTCAATATTACTTTCTGGGAGCCTCCACATTAAGATATAACGTAAGAGAAGAACTTTATGCTGTTGTTCTTGTGCATATCAGGGGACAGGTGAGTTCAAAATTTACGAAGAGGAAATGCCCTCTGAACTGCTGGTATTCACACTTCATTGCCATTCCTGGATCAAGGCAATCAATTTGAAAGTTGCAGCAGCAGAATTTCAAACATGCCTCTCAAGTACATACCAGAACTGATAGATGACTTTCCGCCTCGGGGGCCACCTCGTCCACGGCCCCCAGAAACACTACGTCCTCTTCCTCCTGGTGGACGCCTTCTGCTGTCACGCTGGTGTCTGCTATCTCGCTCATCATCTCCTGCTAATGACCAATCACTTAATTCATCTTTCCTTTCTGATTCCGTTTCTGAAGGATTAGACAGCTCAGAATTTGTTCCTTTATAAAAAATGAGAGGGAAGGATTAAGTATTGCTCTCCTTGGAACAAAAAGATGTGCTACACAAGGAGGAAATTACTATACAGCTCCTAATAGAATGCACACAGCCAGTATCAGGCTATAATTGTACCAGCGTCTAAAACAGATAACAGGTCCAAAAAGCAGATGAGAAATGCTGAATATGAACCCTGAAGCAACAGCCAGATGCCAAGGAAGATTAACAGGTAAGGTAAAAAGAGCCAATCTGTTTTATTAAGTAACCACTCTACTCATGGCAAGTGAGATTTAGCAATTCCTAAACAGTCTGAAAGTGATAATCAGTGGAAGAGCTTAATTCATACAAACAAAGCAGCGTAAAAGCTCACTAGTATGAACTAAATGGGAGTGGATCTGAAGGGGAATGTGTTTTCTTATTCATGAGATTGTGGATACTTCCTGTTTCATACGAACTTTGGCAGTTCAATACCATCTATCGATCATAGCTTCGTATAATTTGAAGAAAAAGCCACAAGACACAGATATCTTTAAGAACTTCTAAATAGCTACTTTTAATCATATATATATCCACTTCTAACGCCTAAAAAAATCCTACTCCTATAAAAAAACATTCATACATCTCAGTGATGTGTTACATAAGGAAAGCAGCCAAGATGTTCTCATTAAGACTCAAACTCATGGCTGTATCCGGTGGTAGCTTTCCCATAGCAATTTTTTTTTCTGCTCATGAAAGTCACGGCATCCAATTTTTATCAATTCTATCCTCCCCACTTAAGCCTCTAATCCTCTCTGAAAAACTGCTCCTGAGAGGAGACCCTCCAGCATAGACGGGGATATGGTGTAAGCGCCTGCAAGGAGATTGGGGGGGAATGGATTGGTGAAAAGTGCCCTGAAGACAACATGACTAGAAACACCTTCACTAAAGCACAGCCACCATTGGGTACGACCCAATGTGCAGAGTTGTCCAAGTTTGGTTCTCTGTAATACACAATACACACTGAGATAATGAAATACTGAACACTCTAAAACGCTGTATACATGCTGTTTTTCTTTCAACCTTTTAGCTACTTTCCCCTGAAGCATTTATAGCCAAGGTGGGAAAAAATAAAGAAGGCAAGCAAAGGCACCTCAGTAATTATGTGCTTTCAATATCACAATAAGGAAGTGGTAGGTTGTATTTTTGGGACAGAATGTTATCCCAGGTATCTGCATAATTACAGGCCCACCTACATAATCAAGAATTGGGTTTATTATTCAAGCTTGTCAACTGAGGATAACAACCCCTGCCTATACAAGCAAGGAAATCCAGGGTATTTCAGTTCATCCCAAACTTGGTTTTGGGTTATTCACGGGCTTTCGTGCTTAGTTATAAATTCCACTCACTAAGGAACCCTTTTACTGCTTTACAATCTCACTTAGCAATGGAAAGCAGCAAAGTAAGGCAATTTCAGTTTTCTCTTCAACTCTGAAGCAGCAACACCATAAATTCTATGAACAAGGGGTACCTTCTGCATATTGGGGGGCTAGAAGTGGATTTTGCATCACAGCTGTCCCTTCTCACACAATGGATTGGTGAAAAGGCACAGAGCCTCTCCTGCAGCCAACTGAGGTTCAGCACGTCTATTCCTTCTGTTCCATTAGAGTGACTCTTAAAAGGAATCTTGGAAGCTTGTGGTTGCAGGGTAAAGCAAATAGACCCACTGTGAATGGAATGAAGTGCTGCTGACAACGTATGAGCTTGGACATAATGCAAAAGGTGTTTCAGGCCCAAGTATATTGCTCCGAGTTCTAGCTAACTGATGCAGTGCTTCTTTTTTTATGAATGCCATTTCCTTTGAGCTACATAGTTGTTGCAGTTGGCTCCCATCCCTAACAATCTCTGGTTAGTGTGATCTTGTACAGTTCCTGAAATGGTGTGCCTGTCTGAAGGTTTGGGAGATGTTGCCACCAAAGAAGAGAAGCTCTGAGTTGGATTATGCAATGTCCCCTCCTGGCGATCTGGGGCTGGAAGGGTAGTAGCAGCAATTGTAAGGAAAATGCCTCCAATAAGTCTTATCACCTCCATAACAAGATTTATTTATTTATTTATTTAAAAAAGGGGAAAATGGAAGCTTCCGGTTCCTAATAAGTTTATTACTACAGAAACCATAAAGTGTTCCATTCACCAAGTTCTTTGATACTCTGGATTTTCTAAGTTAAGATCTTTAAGGAGCTGACACACATTGGTAATAGGTTTGCAAATTATATTAAAGCACACAGCACACTCACCATTTGTAGCTTTACTCTAGCAGGAGTCAAACAAACAAGTTTACTACTGTGACAAAGCTGTATTTGCTGGGAAAATGGTTTTCATCACTGATTTTTATAATGCTCACCGTAACCAGAGGTGTAATTGGGGCCTCTCCGTCCTCTACCTCTTCCACTATATGACCTGGAGCCTTGTACAGAAGAAGGATTGCTCTCATCAGTGGTATAACCCTTCTCCTTTTCAGGACCTCTGGTAGATGAAGGTCTGAAACCCATGCCAATTTGACGTAGCTGCTCATCAATTTGGAGCCTCTCCATCCGTAGCTGTTCTACCTCCTGCATTGTTAAATTAAATATAAGCACGTCCACTGTGATGCTTTCTGCCCCGCCCCCGCCAATTATTTTAAACACATTTCTATCCTTGTTTTAACATTCAAAGCAGCTAAAAACTGTATGCACCCTAAGACCCGAGTAAGTGCATGGTGCTCCAAGAACAATAGTGCTTTTGATGACTTTTGGGACTGCAAATCCCAATGAAAGCCAACATGACATGATATATTGCATCTGGGTTATGTTTTGGAACACATTGGTTCGCACTGCTTTCAGGATATTTGCCATGTGTTGTTGGCTCCTATCTGTGTGTGCAGATCTAATCCAGATTTCCATGGATCCTTTGTCTGTATGCAGCAGATATCAAGGCTGTTATTAAGTTATGCATTACTCAGATTTGTTTGGATCAACTTAGTTAAGAGTAATAATGAAAAATGTCCTTCAGGAGTCATATTACTGTGAATTCTTGATTATTTGGACATTTGTGCAATTACAAAATGAAAAAGATGAAAAAAATCAGCAATCTGGTTGGAACAGCCTCAAATCAAATGAAAGTCAGGCTTTTATGCAGGAAGTGGAAAGTGCAGAGACAGCAGTACCAGTGAAGGACATAAAGACAACAAGTTGTGACAACCATGATGGCAGCTACCAGAGCTAACTGGAGATTTCTACCCGGATGCATTTGAAAGACCTGTAAACACTGAAGCAGTTTATTTATTTACATTTGTATACCGCCCCATAGCCGAAGGTCTCTGGGCGGTTCACATTAGATTAAAACAATTAAAAACAATATACAAAAATTAAAACAGCAAAAACATACAATATACACATGCATTTAAAACCACTATAATAACTTTAAAAAGCTATAAGCCTAAAAACTTATATTGCTAAATGCCTGAGAGAAGAGGAAAGTCGTGACCCGGCGTCGAAAAGATAACAATATTGGCGCCAGGCGGGCCTTGTCGGGGAGATCGTTCCACAATTGGGGGGCCACCACAGAGAAGGCCCTCTCCCTTGTTGCCGACCTCTGAGCTTCCCTCGGAGTAGGCACTCGGAGGAGGACCTTAGATGTTGATCGTAGTGTACAGGTAGGTTCATGTCGGGAGAGGCATTCCATCAGGTATTGTGGTCCCAAGCCGTGTAAGGCTTTATAGGTTAAAACCAGCAACTTGAATCGGGTTCGGAAACATACAGGCAGCCAATGCAAGCGGGCCAGAGTAGGTCTTATATGCTCAAACCTTCTGGTCCCAGTTATCAATCTGGCCACTGCATTTTGCACAAGCTGCAGCTTCTGAACCATCTTCAAAGGCAGCCCCACATAGAGTGCATTGCAGTAATCTCACTTGGAGGTTACCAGAGCATGGACAACTGAAGCCAGGTTATCCCTGTCCAGATAGGGGCGTAGCTGGGCCACCAACCGAAGTTGATAGAAGGCACTCCGTGCCACTGCGGCCACCTGAGCTTCAAGTGACAGAGATGGCTAGGAGAACCCCCAAGCTACGAACCTGCTCCTTCAAGGGGAGTGCAACCCCATCCAGAACTGGTTGAAGACCCTCCATCCGGTTAGCAGAACCATCCACTAACAGTGTCTCAGTCATGTCTGGATTGAGTTTCAGTTTATTAGCCCTCATCCAGTCCATTGTCATCCACAGCCTCACCTGTCTTGTCCCTATTCAACCTGGGATGATTTTCAGCAGAAACTACAAGGATCCCCAGTTGTGCAGTAGCTGCACATCAGTTCCCATTTAATTTACAATCATTTAAGGCAATGACTTGCTACTCAGAAGTATGATGCAAATAAGCCCCAAGAAAATGAGTATTCTCCCACTCCTGCCAAGACTCTGGGAAGAGCCACTCCTGCCAAGTCCCTGGCTTCACACATGCCCACATTGCCACTGTTATCTCCAATCAGAGATATCAGGAGAGATTCCCCTGTGCACCATTCCTTCAACAATGAGGGATTCCTCCAAGGGGTAGGGGCTTGGAGGTCACACCTTGCCCCCTGGAGGAATCGAGAGAAGCTTTCCTGGTCAGACGGAGAACCTCCACAGGACAGATTATAAACAAGCAAAAACAGTTTTAATACTGGGCACAAAATGATCAAAGTATCTGCAACTAAGGCAAGAATTTCTGCAAAACCTAAAGACGGGGACAGTTAATCAAGGAAAGTCCTGACTTTACCACAAACAATGCTTACCTTCAAATAGGCAATATGGTATTCAAGAAGTACTTGGACATTCCCAATGCTTTCTTTAGTACCCACGAAGACAAATGGAACCATCCCCTACAAAGATAAAATAAACATTTTTTTTCAAATATACATAAACAAAGTCATAAGCAAATTATGTCTACAATCCAGGGTCCAGTTATACACAGTTAAGCCCATTTTAGCAGGACCCAAGTGTAACCGTGTGCTGGACTGCAGTGTCTTTATTCAGAGGATAGCTACACCACCCTTCAAACAATCCCCAAGCACAGTTCTTTATGCTATTTGTTGACTCTGTGTATCTGCATGAGCATCCATCTATAAACACAGCAATTTATCACAGTTTCCCACTTGCCTGTGTTTATTTTATGAACTAAGAAGAAGAGCAGTCAGAGCTATAACCTAAATTCTCAGATCCCAAGTTGAGTCTGAGGCTAAGGTCATCTTGGCTTGGAATGCTTTTTGTCATCACCAGTTGTTGGAAATGACTGAAAAGAGAGTGTCATCTGACACTGTAATACCTCTGTTTCTATAGGGCCAAATGGGTCCTCCCCCACTTCCCATGAATTACCTTTACAAATATTTGAATATTCAAATATTTAATGTCATTTGTCTTATTATTAGCACAATAAAAATGGGGGAAAACCTCTCCCATAATTCAAAAACTAATATTATAAATTTATTTTGCTAGAACAGCATTAACACCTGTTGATGTTAACATCAATCACATCCCAGTGCTTTGGGCATAAGACACAGTCAGGCATCAGGCACCCATGTTAATAATAGCCAAAGTTATTTATTAATTCGATATATATTGGCTGTTACTGGCATGGGGGCGTCATGCTTGACACTGTTTTGCACTGTCAATGTGACACTTTGGTTGGAGAATGTCCCCTACCCTTCTCAATGTCTCCAAAGAGGCAGCAGCAACCACATGGTGGTTTTGAAGCCCCCATAGAAGTGCCCAGAGTTGTTGCCCCTCTCTGCCCCATAGTAAGACAAGCCTGACAACAGGGCACGAAAAAAACCTCAGTTTGCATCAAGCTAAACATGACAACTTTTAGTAGGTTGTTTCTTATGTTTGTTTAATTGTGGTCTCAAAAACCAATTTCTTTTGCAATCGTTTTAACATGTACATGCATTTTTCACTATCTTTACTGCAGTACATTGCCCTCTCCTGCTGCTGTTCCCAGCAACTGCTATTCAGAGGCATGCTGCTTTTGATCCTGTATTTTGGGGGACTGCATGGTTCCCTAGAAGGATCTTGGACTGAACTTCACCTGCAATATGCAGCCATAGGAGAACATTGTGTGTTCTAGGTTGCATTCAGTTCTTTGGCAGACATGCAAGGGGTTCTTCAGTAGACAAGCTGATGTGGAGGGGTAGAAAGATGGATAACCACTGAATTAAAATTCAGTTTTAAAATCGCTTCATTGGCTGCCAATCAGTTTCCGGGCGAAGTATAAAGAGTTGGTTATTACCTTTAAAGCCCTACATGGTTTGGGTCCAGGTTACCTACAGGATCGCCTTCTCCCATACAATCCGCCCCACACACTTAGGTCCTCTGGGAAGAACTTACTCAAGTCAGCCAGAATTAGGCTGGCGAGTGTTACCCAGAGGACCTTCTCTTCCATCGCTCACAGACTATGGAATGGTCTGCCGGAGGAGATTAGACAAATTAGCAGTCTTCATGAATTTAAGAGAGTCATGAAGACTGCTCTCTTCCGGCAGGCCTATCCAGATGAATTTTAAGATGTTTTTAATGATGTATTTTTTCTTCTTTTTAAAAAAAATTTAACTGTTGTGATTTTTGTGTTTTATATTGTTGTTGTTCCCCGCCTTATAAATAATAATAATTATTATTAGATTATTCTCAGTCCAGTATATGATGGACACACAGTATATGATGCTGCCACCGCTTGTGCATTGGCAATAATTGAGTGGTGCCATTTGGAAGTCAAAATGTGGGTTCTGCCAACTTCATTTTGCACTGAGCTGGACACTGCAACTTTTAATGTGTTTCTTATGCTAATCTGTTCTCTCAAAAAGCAATTTATTTTGAAGTTAAAGCCTATTTTTGCATGTCCTGCTTTTGGGCTTCCATGGGCACTTGGTTGGCCATTACTGGAGAGAGGATGTTGAACTTGATAGGTCATTGGTCTAATCCAGTTGGCTTTTCTTTTGTTCTTATATGTTACCTAAAGTAGCAATTCTCTATTTGTTCCTTCAGATCATCTAGTAACTCATTTAAGTTCTGCACCCTATTTTTACAGTTATGCTATACTGCTAATCCTGAAACTACATTTTAAGCTTAATGTTGATAGAAATGGCACTGTCGCTGACAAAAAAATAATAATAGAGTTAAAACTTAAGCAAGGGTTAAATCATACATCTTCTCGGGGAAGTTTGTTCTCGTTGTCTCCTTCAATTCTCACTCTCACCACTCCAGACTTGTCCACGATCTCCTGAATAACTTTTCCATTTTTGCCAATAACTTTTCCTTTAACAAATGAAGATGATTAAATTTTGAGCTATCATTGTGGATATTTTCTCAAATAAACCATTAACAAGAAAAATAGCTAAAAGATTAAGAACTAATGTTTCTTTTTATAATCTTAGAACAATTAATGTACACATGTGCCAATAAATAGATAGCAATCACTGCAATCGTTTTAACATTTTAAACAACAAATGTTTTAGTTATTTATGTACTTCAGAACCTCACTTGAGATTTGAACATTTTAAGGAAATCTCAAACCACCAACATGTTCAGTTGATAACTTGGGAAAGGACCAAAGATAAGCAAAAGGAACACTTATTTAAATCCCATTTTCTTTATAAAACGAACTGAAGTTCATAACATATGTAACACATAGTTACTAACAGTGAATTACTCCATATTTATCTCTGAGGGGCCTTCAGAAGCTCTCATTAATATAAACACATTACAACAAACTCTCCCAGGGAGTGAGTGTGGAATACAATATATCATTTAAGAATAAGGAAGAAAAGGGAGAATTTGTCTAACATACTATAACTCCTTTCTGGGTGTGAGCTGAGCAAAGTTTTGAAAGTGGGAAGTTACTTCCTCAGGACCAAAAGGCAGGAAGTAGACCTTACCCAAAGAGGATTCCTTTCCCTTAATCTGAAACAGCAACAGCTTGGAACACAGAGCATTTAATAGCAAAGTAAAAAACAGACAGAATGGACAATGAACTTAATCCCAAACCTTCCCCCAAACCCACGGAACAGCAGTCACACAGTGGATCCAGCACGGCTTTCAGGTGGTAGATATGGCCAGGAGCAACTTTTGCCAGTTTTGGCTGGTGTGCCAGTTTTCTCGTTTTGCTAGAGAAGAAGGATATGGCCACAGTGACACATGCTGTAGCCATCTCTCCTTTAGACAACATACCCAGAAAAAACAGCCCATTACAGAAACAACATTCTCTATATGTTCTATTCCTTCGACTGCCAATATAGACCAGCTTCAGATATGATATTAAAACGGGGACTGGGGGGGGGGGGGGGGGGGAGAGACGGGAGAGACTTAAGCGTTTTCATACTGAATGGCCTCTTTCCCCATAGCTGTATAATTGTGTTAAATTTTATCAGTATTACATACCCACAAGACTCCTAGGAACCTGAATAAAATCTTCCACAAATTCCAAATAGCTTCTAGCCTTTTTTACTGCCTCAGCACTCTGAAAACGAACAGAAACTATTTGTGAATGCAATGCATTAAAAACTAAAACCTCTCCCCAAAGTTAGAACTCGTTTAGGCAACAAGACCCTTAATATAAAATGTGAGAGTAGTACACATTATTTGCAACTTTAAAATACAAGAAGCGATTCCTGGTCACCTATGACTATCAGGCTAGTGCTTAAATACAAGGCCGGAAGAAAGCTATATTGCCACAATGTTGAAATAAGATTACCACTTGTAGTTCACATGAGAATGCATAGAATAGTGTATGCTCCTATATAAGCAGCAATATTTGTAAACAGTCAAGTAAATTTCCTAAGTCGAAGAACATACGAAAAGTTATTTAAATGTCGAAGAGCCAAAGCCCATCATTTCAATTTTCTCAATACTTGTCCCATTCACACCAACATGACAACACCTGTTTTTCTGTCACCCATTTACCTTCCTCTTGGCTTGCTGCTCCTTTAATGATCCCCCATTCGCTAATACCCCTAGCACGAGTGTGTTTATCAGACAGTGCTGTCATTCCCAACTCTTTCAGCCCAAGAACGTGCTTGCAAGGGAGGTAGAAGAATGGATGAGAGCCAGTCTCATTTTGAATTGGAGCAGGGGCTACAATAACTGATCATGATCTGAATATGTGGCTCTGAAACACTGAGGCTGTTTGCAACAGACCGAGTTGTTGGGGACGTGTGGATACGTTCACTGCAGCTCACCGGCCTGTTCCACTTTACAGCACAACCATCCCTTTCTTAGGTTGTGTAGCATGATGTGCAAACCTGGATCACAGGGTTCTTTAGGGGCTAAGCAACCTGGTGGTTAATTTAACAACACACCAGGTCACAGTTTGGAGCTCCCTGCATTAGTATATCTTGATTGGATGGAAGCATCATATTATTACATACTTCATTTATAAGCCTTTTTGCCACACTGGGAAAAAAACAAACACACTTCTATGGGCTGTTGTCTCTCACTAAAAGCCAATCTGGATAGCAGATAAAACATTTATATGAAAGCAGTTTCCTATAGGAAAAGTTTAAATATAGAAATATGTTAATTGCCTGAACAAAACTTCAGAGTTGAAGTCAATATCTGGCTCCAAAGCATTTAAAAATAGTATCTGAAATAGGCTTCTCATATTAGCAAGTGCAAGATAGGTGGATAGTGGTCTAGCATTAAAATTCACAAGTGGAGACTTGGGGAAACTACCCCATATTACTGCAAGTATTCTCCTTCCCCAACAACAGTAAAGAGATGGGACACTTGTAGTCTCCAGTTTATGGAGGCAAGCCCATTAAGTCTCTTTTCAACTCTAAAGTGGGAGACATTACTCCATCGCCCAGAAAGGCCATCATGATTTCTTCTCCTTCATTCTGGTTATCCTACCAGCTACTGGTGGCAATTAACCCCTGGGAAGAACATATGCACCATAATTCAGCATAGTAGTTAATTCCATCTATGTAGATAATACAAGTGAAAATAAAGCAGCGATTAAGAGTTTCACCATAGGGATTTCTGTACAAAGGAACAAGTAAAAGAAGAAACTGATGAAGAGGTAGCAGCAGCATTCTGTGCAGACAATTCTCTCTTGCAGCAAATGATATATTCACAATGATTATTGGAATTTGTGTGTTCACCTCATTCCAGATTCAGGCTTCTAGGCAACAAATCAAGATGTAGAATACCATACATTTACTAAAAATAAGAAGCCTCCTGTTCCATTTTACCTCTCCATAGATCCTGAAAGTTCCAGTATCTTCCTCAAGCTCAATTGCAGTAACTCCTGGAACTTTCCTTGCTTGCTGTATGTTACTACCATGTGTTCCTATTGCAAGTCCCATTAAATCTTCTCTGACAACAAATTCCTCATGAA
This sequence comes from Anniella stebbinsi, assembly GCA_029215795.1. Lineage (NCBI taxonomy): Eukaryota > Metazoa > Chordata > Lepidosauria > Squamata > Anniellidae > Anniella > Anniella stebbinsi. The sequence continues at coordinate 355,243,189 of JARDYH010000002.1, read as the reverse complement.
ATGCTGCAGCAAGCTGTTTCGTGCACTAGGGAGAAGGCAAAAGAATTTGTTTACTACACCAAGATCTTCAAACATGAGCCCAGACTACATCAACACTGGAATTGGTGGGGGGGAAGCAATTATGAGGACAACTCACTTCTAGATGTTTTGTGGCTTCTTCATTTCTTGACATGAGCATTAACTTGGTTCGAATGCTGCGCAAATGCATGTCACTCAGTATACTCACTCTTTTCACTGTTGCCTCTGTGGCAGACTGCAAAAAACAGCATTTCAATTTTTCAAGGGACATTTTACCAAGATAGTAATCATTCTATTTAATATTAAGACTTTTAACAATTTATTTCAAGCTTTCGAAAAATATTAAGAGTCTCTTAATGTTATTAAAAGGAGAACGAAATTAATGAATATTTATTTTTGTTTTTAGCTTGTTTAGTTTTCTGAAGTTAAACCGTGAAGTTAGAAGAAACAGATTTATTTTTGTAATTGTATCAGGACAGTGAGATTCATATTGCTTCAATGCCAAGAGGTTTAGCACATTTTATGTTACTGGAGGACTAACAAGCATGTTGGACTACTTTGCTTGGTGCAGCTTGACCTATTTTTGGCACAAAGCCATACCCAGTCAGATGCAACAGCTGTGGCATAGGGGCTGTACACACCAAGTAATGCAAGGCACCTTTATAGAAGTCCTCACTTGGCACTTCACTTCATGAGCCTGTTGTCTAACTCTGCACTATGCACAGAACAAGCACCAAGGCCAAACTGGTATAAATGATATCCTCTCCCTGCAACTCTCTACCCTTCAGTCTACCCTAAAGCAACTTAGTCATTCACAAGCAGACATTAGCTCTATATACCCAAGTAAGATGGCATATTTGTTATGTTGAGTCACTTTATCCTGATTTATATGTAATGAAAAAACATGGGTTGTCGGGGCCACATGAGGGAGAGAGAGGGGATATGCTGCCTCACACCTGCTTGCCACTTCCGCTTTGCATGCAGTTTCAAAAACAACCCAGGAACACCCATTCATGGGCTATTCACAGTGTGACATGTGAACCTGGAGCTGAGTTGTTCATAGGCGAACCACCCAGAATTTTAAGCCATGGTTTAAAACCCAAAACTGAGTGAGAAAGTGGGAGGCACTCCCACACAGTCCCAACCAAAGGTAAATTATGGTTCCTCGTTACATGCAAATTGGGTCTTTATCTCAAACTCAAACAGAATCAAGTGGAAAGCATAACATTAACAGAAAAGCAAAACAAAACTTATACACTGAACAAAATGAGAAAATATATCTTACCAGTACTATTAACTGAGCTGTTTCAGCCTGGTAAAAAATTCTGCAGGCTCCTACAGCTTTCTTAAATTCCTTATGGGCACTTTCATTAGCACACCTAGAAAAATCAATTTGTAAGTTAAATTCAGGTGGCAGTGTTAAGACATGCTATTGTACAAAACTGACAATATTTAAATATCTAAAGACACAGCATTCTTGAGTCAGAACATTCCCAAGACAAGGATTTTTGCACACATAAGTGTTGGACATAGATAAGGTGATTCCATTTACTAGACCTATGTTTACTGATAAAAAAGCATGGAAACTCACAAGCTACACAGAACTCTACCCATGAGAAGAGGTCAAGATGTTTTAAAGAATGTAACAAAACGAAACAAGTAACATTGGTAAATAACTTTGTATTTTTACGAATACATGTTTTTTACTCACTTCAGATGTACACAAAGCGATAATTCTGTTGAAAGCCCAGCTACTTTTACACCATTGAAAATATCACCTGGCAGTATTGAATTTGTTATTCTTTGGGGCCAATATGTGAAGCCAGTCTCAGGAATTTTGATGCCACTGTGAAAAAATGGCAGTTGTGCTTTCCCCCCCCCCCCCCTTCCTTGCTTGCTGAAATCACCAATATGGTGACACAACTTTACCCACTGAACCAGAGCCTATTGCCTTTAAGACAAAACTCATCAACATCAAAAACAGACACCTACAGCTGGGACTCCCAACTAACATCTTCCCCTTCATGCCTCTTTGTAATATCTGGCTGCCCTCTACCACAACCCAAAGCTGGTCCTGTGACCTTCTGAATCTTCATTCACTCATTCCCACTGTTGAGAAAACCCTAAGTCTTATCTGACCCTTTCTGTCTTCCCACTATGAGGATTCAATAAATGACAAAATATTATGTGTGTCTACTCAGAAGTAAGCCCCACTGTGTTCAATGGGACTTACTCCCAGGTAAGTGTGTACAGGATTGCAGAGTCAACCTTTCATCTGCCAAAGGTTTCAGATGATTTCTTTTTAAAACACAAAGGAAATTATTTTTAGATACAAGATAGTGACAAATGTTTCAGGGCAGTTTACTCACGCATCTCTCAGGTCTTCAGGAACCTCTACTGCACACTTGAAGAATGTGTTCTTGTTAACGGGTTTATTTTGATTCACAGGCCGAAGTCGTTCAAATGTGACAATTTCATTGTAAGTAGCATCACAGGCAGCATACTCAATGACATAGAACTGAGGAGGGATGAGGGGTTTTTTTAAGCTTTTTATTTCAAAATTGTGGTAAGTTGTTTTTAAAGACCAGTAAATTATTTTAACCAAGAATGTGCAGAAATACTCACAACAGCACATAAATTTCACTCCCCCAACACATCTGTCTGAGCACCATTGTTGTTTATTACATATAATCACACCCCTCTTCCACAGAGTTCAGGGTATCACACATAATAATCCCCCCCCACAACACACACCTCTTTTATCCTCACAACTACCATGGGAGGCACGTTAGACTGAAAAAGAGTGACTACTCCAAGGTCACTCAGTGGGATTTATGGCACAGTGGGGATCTGAGCCCAGGTCTTCTGAACCTAACACTAACTACTATACCATAATGGTCCTTGTTAGACTACATGGAAGATAGGAACCTGAAACACATGTTTTCAGTGGGATTTTTGAAACCCTAGATATAAAGAAACATAATATACGAATGTTACATTGAAAAAAGGAATGACACAATTTAGGATCATATAACATTAAGGAGTGGATTATTACAATAAGAGTCTCCAGCCTGTTCCATCTTTTCGTGGGGCGGGGGGAAAGGTTACAGGACTTCTGCAGTTTAACATGCAGTTTAACCTTCTGTACTACAAGACACTGTACACAGGTTTAATGCTTTCTTTAGATGTGGCTTCATCATGAACTGTGCCTACAATTCCCACATTTATTCCTTACCTCCCCTTTCATCATTCGAACTTTTGCCATCCACCAGCCACAAGGCTCTTGGTCATTTGCTCGTGAGTAAACCTGTAAGTATAACATATTTAAATCATCTTGATTTGAATATCTACATACTCTAGTACAACTCCCTTTGATTCTAATGAGGTCTGGTGCAGAAATACCTATAAAACTATGCCTTCTGACACGTGAATTCTCTATGGGAGAGTACAGATGATCCTATCTCAGGTCAATAAGCAGAGATACAAACAAGCCTTTCAGAAGAGCACTTCTTCACTCCTCGAGTAAATGTATAGGAGGCAACACACCGATGTAGATCATAACTGGTTTGTTGTAAACTATTTAAGATACACTGATCAATGACTGTAATGACAACATAATACTATTTAAAGAACCTCCAATATATATTATTAATAGAAAAAGCTACCTGATATGTAAAAGAAATATTTCCAAATGGTATGTTTAAAAGAAAAAAGAATTTAGAGAATACAATGCCATATTCAAAATGGATATCTCCAGCTCTAAGACTACACAATAAAGGAATTATAATTTGCTGTCTTATCCACATTTAACCATACTTCGGACAATCTGCATTACTGCGCAAAAGTCTTAGGCCATCCAAGAAAATTATGATTAACATTATTTATCTGGGCATTAAGTGTTTGTTTGGGAAAATACTATATAATATTAGAACAAATACAAATAAACATTAATGCAATTAAAAAGTAACAAGAGTTCCTTGTGTTTCCAAAAGTTATTGACACCTTATGAGATGGCTAGAAGAACACAGGTTTGTTTCCCAAACCTCTCCTCGAGGCACCCCAGCCATTCCATGTACAGTTTCATTCCATGTTCTGTATTTGTTGAATTCCACCACCAGCACACCTGATTCAACTTAATGAGGTATTGATTAGCTGAAACAGGTGTGCTGGTGGTGGAATTGAACAAATACAGTACATGGACTGGCTAGGGTGCCTTGAGGAGAGGTTTGGGAATGGCTTTGCTAACATAGTTGACAGTCATAAAATCATAGTTTTACATCAACAAGGCAATTCTCAGCAAACAATAGCCTGCCTAACTGGATTTTCAAGATGTGGTGTTTAAGCTGCCATAAAGAAATTTGATGAAACTGGGCAAACTGAAGACAGAAAACGCAGTGGAAGACCCAAAAAGCTGTTTGCATCTGATGAACAGTACTTAAAGGTCACTACCTTGAGGGACAGAAGGAAATCCAATGAAGTGCTTGCTCAACATCTGGCAGTCATGTGGCACCAAAGTACACACTTCAACTGTGAGAAGACGTCTTACAAGAAATGGTCTTGTAGGGTGTGTTGCAGCTAAGAAACCATTTTTGCAGAAAGGGAACAAGCAGAAGAGATTGCAGTTCGCAAAAGACTATAAAGCATGGAGCGACAAGCTGTGGCAGAAAGTCTTATGGAGTGATGAGTTCAAATTTGTAATCTTTGATTTACAAAGATGCCAGTATCTCAGAAGAAGAGTTGGTACATTGTGAAGAGAAGTACATTGATGCCTGTCTGCAGCCTTCGGTGAAACATGGTAGCGGCTTTGTCATGGTCTGGTGGTGCATTTCAGCCGACAGTTAGGGTATCTGAACGAGATCTACACTACTGCTTTATAAACTGTTGGGTCACATTACACTTTCCATATACTGTTTTCATAGTGTTATTTCCTGCTTTTTGTTCCACATCATCCAAAATACTGCAACAAATGTCATTGTGTGTCCTACAAAATCTAAATGCGCAAGAGGGATATAGCGTTACCATGATGGGATCGTAATGATTTGACACAAGTTGAAGATCTGGCCCTGGCCAAAATCGATGGAATTATTAATGCTCAGAAATATAAACAGATCTTGATTCATCATACTATACCTTCAGGAAAACTGATTGGGGGGAAAAAACCTTTGTCTTTCAGCATGATAACGACCCCAAACACTCAGCAAACGTGATTAAGACCTACTTAGAGCGGAAGTCTGGAGATGGAACACTCATAGTATTAGACCGGCCATCTCAGAGCCTTGATCTCAACATAATTGAAGCTGTGTGGAATCATTTGGACAGGGGAAAGAACAAAAAGCAGCCAAGTTAAAAGAAGAGTTATGGCAAATCCTGCAAAAACCTCGGAAGAATTTACCACAGGACTGCTTGAAAAAATTACACAACAGTCTACCAAAGCGAATTGCTTCAGTTTTGCATTATAAGGGAGGCCACACAAAATACTGACTTGTTTTAAAAACACAAGACGTTTTTATTACTTTTCATTGTATGTTCCTTTGTGTTTACTTCAATGTTTTATAGTGTTTCTTTCAAACAAATACACACTTACTGCTCAGATAAATGGCTTTAATTTGCATTTTTCAGAGTGGACTAAGACTTTTGCACAGTACTGAATGAATCTTACCAATGATTATTTTGGCTTTATTTTATAAATGTTAAGAACTGAAAGCTATTTAGCAAAGATAAGAGATAGAAAACAACTTAGGATAAAATATTTCCAGGCTTGCTAACGAACTACAGGCACAGCCCAATCTAGACTACACCTGGGTGCTTTAAGTGCATGCCTGTGTACAACTTGCTGCATGGTGAATATCATAAGGCAGTGCAAGCAAGTAAGAATGAATTAGTGCATTAATGATGTTGTTAATTATCTTCCACGGAAGAGGCTTTTGCTATAGCAGATCCAAATCAGGGTATCTTCTATGGATTACTTTTTCTGGACTGAGGCAAGTGCCTCTCTGTAAGAGCTTATGGAAATATTAGTGAATGCGGCCAAACCGATGTAAACAGATCTTAAATGTGTATGGGAGTGCAGCGATAGTATTCAATATGATCCATTCATTAGGAATGTATATTCAAATTACTGGATACCTTTCCATTTGTATAAAAGCAGCTCATGGGGGTGGACTGGCCGAACAGGTAAGGGTAGCGGTGAACACCTCTTTATGACAAAGTGTAATTCCGTCCTACCTAAAAGAAGCAGTGGTAAGACCTTTGTTTATATTTTAAAAAAACCTTCCTTGAATCCCACCATATTGTTTAATTTTCTGCCAATCTCCAATATTCCATCCTTGAGCAAGGTGCTGAAGTACATGGCGGCTTCTGAGCTCCAGCATCTGGAGGAGGAAGATTTCTCAGATCCATTTCAATCTGGCTTCAGGCCTGGTTATGGGAGAGAGACTGCTTTGGTCGACTTGGTGGACAAACCAGGCTGGGGGGGGGGGTATCCCTGTTGGTTCTGCTGGACCTCACAGTGGCTTTCTATATCATCAACCATGTTGTCATTATGAGGTGCTTGAGATGGGACTATGGTAGTTTCAGTCCTTGCTGGCGGACAATTTCAGAAAGTGTTGCTGACTGAATCCTGTTTGACATCATGGTAACTGGTATCCCTCAGGCTTCCACTTTGTCCCACATGTTATTTAACACATGTATGAAGTTGCAAGGATAGGTCGTCCAAACTTTTGGAGTTCAGTGCCTGCAGTATGTTGATGAAACTCAACTCTATCGAAGGAAGCAGTTCTAATTCCAAATCAATGTCTATGTCAGTAATGGATTGGATAAAGACGAACAAATTGACTACCTGGCTAGTCAAAAGGCAGGTTAGAGAACAGGGATTCAACCTGTACTGGATGGGGTTGCATGCCCCCTGAAGACTCAGGCTTCCAGTTTGGGTTAACTCCCGGATTCAGCTCTGAACCTGGATGTCCAGGTTTTGGTGGTAACCAGGGATGTGGTTGCACAGCTGAGTCTAGTGCACCAACTGCAACTATTCTCAGAAATGTCTGATCTGGCCATGATCAAGCATGCCTTCATTACATCCTTTTTCTGACTACTGTAACATGTTCTATGAGAGGTTGTCTTTGAAAACGTATTTGGAAACTTCAGCTGGTCTAAAATGCTGCGGCCAGATGATTGAGCCAGGGTGAGTTACAGGGAGCACATGACTCCCTTATTTCAACAGTTTCACTGGCTACTAGTCTGTTCTCAGAATTATTTCTGTTTTATGGTTTTAAATTTTGTATATTGTCCTTTTAATGCTCAATCTTTTTAATTTTACAGCTGTTTTATGTTTATGGTTTTAAATTTTGTATATTGTCTTTTTAATGCTCAATCTTTTTAATTTTTGTAAACCGCCCAGAGAGCTTTGGCTATGGGGTGGTATATAAGTGTAAATAATAATAATAATAATAATAATAATAATATTTTTTTAATTTTCTGTCCCATCTTTCTGCCCCCAAAAAATGGCACTCAAGATAGCAAACAATGAAGTTCAGACTTTTTTTAAAAAAACAACATAGCAACTAAGACAAATGAATGTAAAAACACAACAAAGTATTACCAACGAAATAAAAGACGTTTCTGCAATAGACCAGCTTATATGCCAAAGGCTTGCCTGAATAAAAAGTCTTTGACTGGTGCTGAAAGGACAACTGAGAAGGGGCCAAGCTAGCCTCCTTCAGAAGGGAGTTCCAAAGCCTGGAAGTAGCCACAGAGAAGGTCCTCTCTCACATCCCCAACAGACATGCCTCTGATGGTGGTTATGCCAAGAGAAGGGCTTCCCCTGGCAATCTTAAAAACCTGGGCTGGTTCATATGTAAGAAGGCAGTCTTTCAGGTAGCCAGGTTCCAAGCTGTGTAGGGCTTAATATGTCATAACCAGCTCTCTGAATTCTGACTGGAAACAAAAGCAAAATTCTGACCACGAAAGAATAGTTACATAGGGTATAAGCTGAAACAGACAACACCTGTTCCCAATCTAGCCATACTCATAGTAGATATCAAGAGCACACCTGCCTTCCCACCCAATGTTCCTATCCTGCCTCCAATATCCCTGGATATCTACTCAGGAATATAACATTCAAATAGGGTCTATGCTCTAAAATCCAGAGCACATAGGTGCACATTGCCTGGTCAATTACCAGATTTTATCTGAGATACTGACCATATAATATGGTCCTGTGCACATTGGATTTTGCAGGCAGAGGCTCAGTCTCAACAATATACCCATGCATGGATGTCTGAGGATGTTGAAGAAAGTGTATACGTGCTCTTGGCCCCTTCACCTATATGGGCTCCATCAGGACATGTATTGATTGTTCAGTCCAGACCATTGCAATATTATTCTACTATTGAATTAACAGGCTATATGCAAGAAATGTAAAAAAGCAACTATTTTAATCTTAAATTATTTGCCTTTATATATTGAAAGAGGTATACAAATAAAATGACTCTGGCCCCCTCCACAAGGATGCGCTTTTGCGCCCGGTTCCGGGATTATGCGCATTATCGCGGAGGCGCATTTACGCCTAATCCCTCTGCACGGGAGGCGGCGAGAGGCGGCGAAGCGCATTAATTCATGTCCAAAAAGCGCTTTAGAAGACGTTAACGCGCATAATCGCTTGTTCACACCGCGATAATGCGCTTTAACGGCCGGAGAAAAATAAAAGTCGCTATTTAACGCGCATTCGAAAATGCGCATTATCGGGGAAATAACGCGCCTGTACGCCCGTTTTGCGCTCCGTTGGTGTGGAGGTAAAATTTATAATGAGCCTCTAAGGCTCATTAAACGTCTCGTGTGGAGGAGGCCAATATGGCAGTTATTTAAATTTATACAGAACAAATATGGCTAAATATATGGAGTCCTCCTTTTAAAGGTATGTGATAATTTTAACAAGCAATCACATTTAGATATATGAAGGACTACCATTTAACTTAATACAAATATCAATTCTGCAGTACGTATTATTGTACAAATACAAATGGTTGTTTCTCAAGGATATATGTTTATCTTCTGTAGCAGTACAATGTTCAAATTTGTTTTACTGACTGTTTTTCATTAGGTAGTTTAGAGATTCCCTGTTGGGTAAGAGAACAGGGCACATCCTAGGTCAATGCTGTTATAGTTCATGAGTCAGTACTCTTTTGCATTGGGATTTACCCATCTAGTGCCATTAAACAGTTTCTATGGCTGTAAGAAAACTGGACAAAACTCAACTGTTACATTTTGGAAAGCTATTGTTAAAATGTATTGTTAAATACATCTTAACTGTGATCAACCTCAAAGAAAACTGGAACCGTACTATTTAGGCTCTTCCACCATGTATGCACGTGTACACATACACAGCTACAGCAGACAAGTGGACATATCATGGAAGTCATACACACCAGTTCTTTTTAAAGTAACATTACTAAGAAGTAACAAAGTAAGGAATGCCAATCCAGATCCTCACCAGTTATTAATGACACATGTTCTGCTTTCCAATCTATTTCAATCAGGTTGTTATAATGTAGATTTATTATCTACATTATAGCTGCCTTGGGTGCCATTTTGGTAGAAAGGCAGGGTATTAAATAAATAAATATTATGGACATAGTAGAAATACTCAAGCAGCTAATTCTGTCAAAAAGAAGAATTTAAACAATAGTACAAATCTAAAGTACTATATGCTGCTCACCATTACCAAACACCCCACTCGTTTAATTCACAGCTGTATACTGATGTTTACAGTTTCAAATATATTTCTGCACTGACTCCATAAAGGCTTCAGAAAATGGTCCTATGATTGTGATGCACTCTTAAAACTAAACAGGTCTAAAGTGGTTGGTAACTGGAGGGGAGACTCACTGGCAGCCCCACCGAAGCTACTCTGAATTTCCCAAAGGAAGAACAGTATGCGTGTAATAAATCAGGTAATTCTGTTTTTTTACTCTAAGAAAATAAGACCTTTGAAAAACAGATTTATCAAATTTAAATATTAGCACAAAGGAAGCAGGCTAGGTTGGTGAAGGGTCTGAAAACCAAAGCCCGTGAGGAACAGTTAAAAGAGCTGGGTATGTTTAGCCTGGAGAAGAGAAGATTACGGGGACATGATAGGGGTCTTCAAATATCTGAAGGGCTGTCATGAAGGCACAGCAGTTTTGTTTTCTGCTGCTCCAAAGGGCAAAACTAGAGCTAATGAGTGGAAATTGCAAGGAAGCAGATTTTGACTAAACATTAAAGGAAATGTCCCGATATGAGCTGTTTTGACAGTGAAACATACTACCTTGGTAGGTAGTGGGCTGTCTTTCATTGGAGATGTTTAAACAGAGCTGGACAGTCATTTGTCAGGGACGTTTTAGTTACATTATGCATTGCAGATTCTGTATTGATCAGGGAGGCTGGACTAGATGACTGTCAAGATCACTTCCAACTCTATGATTCTATGTCCCAAATTCAAGTTAGCATAAGAATGTTCCACATATGCACTTGAATAAAGTTAATTCAAGTTACTCACTTTAAGTTTCAACATCAAAATTTTAAATTCTAGAAATCCACAGCACATATCAGAAACATTAACCATTGATAACTGAAATATGACTATTAATTAAGCATTGAAGGATGCCATCTCTCCAATGGTGCTAAGTTTCTACTAGCATCAACTGAGGGGAACGGGGAGGGCAGAAATTTTTCATACAATCTGGGACACTTACCTGATGAGCCACTCAACACATTAAAGCCATGGTGGGGATCAACAGTTTACATGGAGAGCATCGTCCACTTAGTAATCATAATAAGTAGACTGGCTCTGAATATACTTTGACCACGTTACTGGAAGAGGGACTATATTTAATAAATATTCATAGAACTGCTCCTCTGAAAAAAATCCTACTCATTTCAATATGGTTGATTAAGGTAACACTTTGGTTAATAGCACTACTAAAAGCAAGTCCACTTGTCTTGGTGACAATCCCATGAATCTTCTAGAAGACACATAAGCAAGTAAAAGACATATTTGGATGAACTCACCTCCACTTCATCTCCTTCACCAATTTCCTTCTTAATATCAGGTGGTGGTGGTAATCTTACTTCATTGAAGGGAACCTGGCGTTCAGGTTGCCAACTGAAAGTTGAATAGATATTTCAAATTGTCAGCATCGATAAGAAAAGGTAACAGTAATCCACTGTTACAACCATATTTAAATATGAATATTGAACACAAATGGAATGTCAACTTTAATATCAAGCACAGAACCCCATTATCAAGTATGCAAGTAAATTCACAAATATTAGTAGCCCGTAATAGTTTTACTAAACTGCCTCTCTACAGTGATGTTAACCTTTTTGAATCAATGACCCAGTTCAGTTTATCCCCTTAACCATGGCAAAGTGTTTGGAAATGAACTGTGGTGAGCCTTGGGATCATGCACTTTCCCTTCCTCACGCCTATTGTACATGAGAGGAAGCGTCTCCTTTCACTTTAAAACAATACCACTTCATATTATGTTTGAACTTGGGGTATTAAAAGTTATTTTAATGCACTCCTCATCAAAGGATATCTGGGCAGTATACCAGAGGCATAAAAACCAAAGTAAGCCACAATGCAAAACAAAAATAAATATCATAATAAAAGTAAAAGCATAAAAACAGCAGAGCAAACTAAAGAAATCAGCATAATACTTTAAAATGCCTAGGCAAATAAGTTTTAACCTGTGCTGAAATGATAGCAGCATCAATTAAGCTTCAATGGACAAGGCACCCCAGAAATGGCATGCCATATCAGAGAAGGCCCTTTACTTAGATTCTACACAACAAGCTTCCCCTGGCAAAGTAATCCCAAGAAGAACCTCTGCTGAAGATAACATGACACAGACAGGTTTGGTTGTTCTAACCAAATTTCATTAACAAATTAGGATTTGAAGGGTTATGTGTCACACACATAGAGGCTGTTTCAGTTGTTCAGGTATTTTAATAAATTAGAATAAGCTTTCGAGGGTTACAACCCACTTCATTAGATGCTTTAAGTGGAACTGGAGGCTTTGAATCTGAAAAGACTGTTAAAACCGGCTGTTCTGCAGCAGGCGTTCCATTCTCTTAAAGTGACAGTGGAACTGTGATTTGTTCTAAAGTGAAAGCAGCAGCTCTCCCTCAATTGTTTTCTCAGTCACTTAAACCTGATCTCAACCAAGTCAACGACAGCCTGAAAAAGGGGGCGGGGTGCTTTCTAATAATTTATGGAAGCATCTCTGCCTTAGTCACCCAGAGGCAAAACTTACTCAATGCACTGAAATAAAAGTCTATCTTATAAGACTTCCCATTGTCATCGCAGTAAGATCAGTCACATTTCTATTTAAACACAATGAATTTGCTATAGTTGCCAAGAATGCACAGTCTCAATACTCCAGTCTCAATAACTTAGCAACAACATTTACATATTTTTCTTTCCACTTTACAATAAAATGTATTTGTAGTTAAGATCTCACTCTTTCCCTCTATAGTGAACAAATTGTCACTATCATTTGTCACTATAAAGATACTAGAGAAAAGAATTCACATTCTCTATAAGGGTTTTCAACGTAGCACGTACTTGTTTTCAAACACAACTGTAAGTGAATCCTCATGAATATCTTTGATGAATCCCTAGAATGAAGTACAAATATTGTTAGAAAAACTCATGCATGATAGCACTGTTATTGTTTCACAATGACATCTTACATTATAACAATTTTAAATGAAGGATAATTAAGAATTTCTATTCTTTATGGAAAACCAAAATAGGGTTAAAAGATACCAAGGACTGCAGGCTTCTGCCACATAGAGGTAGTTAATGAAGAAAATCTGGATATAAGCAATTTTACTGCTAATCTGCCCCCTCCCTGCCATGAATGTTGATCAATGCCTATTCTAATATTTATTTCTAGGTAAAAAGGAACATAGATCAGAAGTTAATAGAGTTTGCTGAGTTTATTAGTAACTTCATCTTCAGATAGTATACTCAAAGACTAAATAATTTCAGCCAAAGTACGAATTTACAAAAAGAGGAAGAAATATGATTGCTATTGTTTTGTAGTAACACACTACAATAATTAGTTTCATCTCTAGAGATGATGACCCAGCACCACATGCTCTGTATCTCACCAAAGAATGCTAACTTTGTAACTGGCCATTCATTCCCTGCTTCTGCTGAGCCCAGGGGAACTTTTTCAGAAGCAGTCTAACCACAACCTCCTCCATGAACCACAGCCTCTGTTGAGGCAGCATTTAGTAAAGACCCCACCCCCCCTTAACAGACTTGCCAGTTTCTCCAAGCAAGTTAAAATTAACCAAATAGGCCAAGGCTGTAGAGAACATGTGGCAGAAAAGCCTTCCTTAACCTGGTGACCTTGATTTTTTTGTACTTCAACTCCCATCAGCTCGTGCCGGCATGGCTAACGGTCAGGAATGATGGAATTGCAGAACAAAACTTTTCGAGGGTAACAGGTTGAGTAAGGCTATGAGAGAGCAAACTATTCCAGGGACCTTATCAAAATCCTAAATCTCTTCCAAGTAACTGCAATCAATAAGAGGTGGCCTTGGTAGAGATGCAAAGGTACAGGAAAAACTCAGAAAAATCCAGGAAATATTGTGTGTGCTGCAGTTTAGAAAAATCAAGGAACAGGAACTGCTGAAGAGGCTCCTACTATTTATCTTCTCCGTTCTTCAGCACAAATAAGACACCCCTCAAGCCCTTTGTATATAGCGCAAAGTCCCATTAGGACAGAATTTGTGGCAGAAATCCAAGAGCACACTAAGCAAACTTAGCATGAGGGCACCCAAACTTAGCAAGGATGTCTTACCACATTTTGTAGTGAGTGAAGTAATCCACATCATAATTTAAAGAGCCATACCACCCTCCCATAAGACCACCAAGTCCAGGGTGGTCTTAAGATTACCTAACAGCACATGCTAGATGGCTGGAGAGTAAAGCACACAAAAAGGGAGAACAGTCTCAGGATGCGATAAATAAATTTATTGGGGGAAAAGGCCATCACGTTTCAGCCTCTTGATTTTTATTAGGCCTTCTTCAACAAATTATCTTGCCATAAACACTGGTGACTGTGTTTATAGCAAAACAATCTATTGTAAATAATTTCTGCAGACATTGTTATGACCCCTTGAAGAAGGCCTAATAAAAAGCAAGAGCCGAAACACATCGGGCTTTCCCCCCAATAAATTTATTTATAGCATCCTGAGACTATTACCCCTTTTTGTGTTCATCTTGGATGCTCACCCGCCTTGCAACCTTGTTTCTTCCTGGTGATGAGGCAACCACCAATAATGACTGGCATAAACGAAATCAACATTTGTAGACCCCTGCTGAAAAACTGTAATAACATTAGAATTACTAAGGCTCTACTGTCCAGACTTCACAGATCTGTTTCTATGGCAATATTTTGTTGATAAAACCCTCCATTTTGTTCATTATCTAGATGAAATCTGTGTTTAAATGAAGAACATAAGAATTTGTATTACTATTGCCACAGGACACTGGTTAATGAAAGATGGTAACTGGAGTGAAGGCCTTTTCAATCATGGTATCTAGTTTATGGAATGCCCTTTCCAGGGAGGCTCACCTGGCACCAACTCTGATGTCATTCCATTGCCAGGTGGAGATATTTTTATTCACCCAAGCATTCCAGAACCTAGTGTGAACTAGTGAATGTTGGTTTTATCAACTCTGCTGAACTGTAATGCTGAATTTTATGTTCTGTTTAGTTTTGTGGTTTTATACTTACTTTTTAATTCTTGTTGTACACCACTCAGATAGTTTTATTGAAGGATATCCAAAAAAATTTAAAATAATATTTTCTCAAATGTATTAAGTAAATTCTCTTAGTTTCAAGGCACTACTATATATCCTGACTTGAGCAGCAACATTACTACCACCAAAATAGTAAAATAAGCTGCATTATAGCACAGTTCTATATATATCTTCACAGAAGTCCAAAGAAGTTCAGTGGAGGTTACTCCCAGATAAGTGAGTATACAACTGAAGCCTTAGGCTGAAGTCCTGTGCATACTTACCTAGGAGTAAATCACTTCTCACCCCACCCCCAATTTCAGCCTAAGCAGCATTTGATTTCATGTCAGTGTTAACTGTAGGTCTGTGAGTATAGTATCTGACTTTCAGCTGGTTCACATGATCACCATAGATTAAATAGGCCATGGTAGCTTGTTTAAGCCACAGAACATGACAGACACCATGTCGGCAAGGCCCTGCTGTGTTGTCTGAACCTCGGTGGCATGGCTTATTGGCGAGGAGGGGGGAGAGACAACCCTCAAATAACTGAACAGGGTGCGGGTTATTTGGGGTTGTTTGCCCCTCCAACAAGCCATGGTGCCCAGGTAGATGATTAGGCAAATGGCAGCTGACACACTATGTTTTAAACAAGTCACCATGGTGACCATGTAAACCAGGTACATATGACTGTGTTCTTCATAGCATGAATAGGTGTGTTTGAGTCACATAGCTATACATGTGCTAATGCTATATATTACATACAAGCACTACAATGTACACTTTCATATTTCAACAAGCTGTGTCACTCCATCAAGGATGAAGAGTATAGCCTTTTGTTCATTTCCCCAATACAGTTAACAGTGAAAGCAAAGCTCAGCTCTGCTTTGGATCCAAACCAATCTACAATGCCTATCCAAGGCTCTGAGCAGAAGCAGTTAAAGGCTCCAAAGTGGCTTCTGAACTGAAACCTTTTTTCTGTGTACACCCCTAAAAATATGCATCAATATAAGTGTGTGTGTGTGTGTAGAGAGAGAGGGGGGTCTGCAAAGAGCCTTAGATGAAGTCTCTGTCTACTGGGCAGACACACACACTACACCCCATTATGGGAGCTGTATCACAACCATCTTAAGTCACATGGAGTCAACACTGGAGGCCATGTTGCCCTCCCTACAATAGTGCTTTTCTTCACTGGAGTGAATGCAAGTAAAACGGTACATTGGGAGATACCATTGGGATGGGTACTAAATCTGGTTTCAGTCTCTGATAACCCCAATTTGCCCAAGCCAACGAGAATAAAGCCTGCACATCTTAGGAGGAAAGACCAGCAGGATTGGGGGCAGGGGGAGATTGAACACTACTGCTTGGAGATATGGGACACCTTCAAGCAGTAGCACCCAATCCAGCATATTATGGAACCCTACTAGAAGGACTGGGAAAGGCCACAGCCTGAGATCTTGGAGAGCCACTGCCAGTCAAATAAGAGTGCTGGGTGTAATACAACAATGGTCTACACTTAGGTCTAAGGCACATTTCTCATGGCCAAACAACACCATCACCTGAACTTCTAATATATCATGGTAGTTTTTTATGAGATTGTGTTTGTTGTCTGACACTGATGCTGCCATCTTGAGTTGCACACCTAATGAGTTGTATCCCATGTTAATCTAACTTCAGTCCCACCTATTTCAATGGGTCAACTCATTAGACTACTTAGACCAACATTGGATACAACCATATTCATTGTGGGTGCGTTTACCGTATTTTCCGGCGTATAAGGCGACTGGGCGTATAAGACGACCCCCAACTTTTCCAGTTAAAATATAGAGTTTGGGATATACGCGCGGTATAAGACTACCCCTCTTCCAACGCCTGCTTGGACTGGTCAGCTCTCCCTGCCTGCCCAGCCCCACATGCACACAAACAGTATGCAAAACCGTCAGCCAGAAGCAACCGCACGACTTTCCCTCCGCCCCTATTGTGAAGAGGGAGAGAGAGAGAGAGGCTGCATGACGAGCCCCATTTAAAGCGGAGGCGCGGGAGCCTGGCCGTCACGTGATGCGGTTCCTGGAAAGTTCTTGGAAAGCGGCCTTTGCATTTTTACCCTTCGAGAGAGCTGTGAGCAAAGAGAAGGAGAGGAGACGGAGGAGACGGAGGGGCACCCTTGCCTGAGCAGCCACTGGCTTCGCTTCCGATGCGTCTCCTCCTTCGTCCTCAATGCCCGCAGAGGCTCCGGAGCAAATAAATAAATAGTGTGAGGAGAAGCTCTCCCCACCTCCCGCATGTCCATTCCGCCTTCTTCGTCCTGCCTGCCTCGCCATTGTTGCCCCTCAGCCCCGCCCTATAAGACGACACCCGGCGTATAAGACGACCCCCGACTTTTGAGAAGATTTTCCTGGGTTAAAAAGTCGTCTTATACGCCGGAAAATACGGTATATATGATTAGTATGGCCACTGTTGAATTTCAATAGGGCTTAAGCATATACAGTTGCCACTGCTCGGGTGGAGCGTGAGGATTCAGCAAGACCTTGTTGTGAGCAGATCAAGCACACTAAAAAATCAGGGGATTTGGAGAGATTTTATAATCATGAAATCAGCATGGAGATTTCACTCTCTTGGGGGTCTCGCCCAAGTTGAAATTAACTTCCATTTCCTCATCTCTTATTTCTTGCCACACTACAACTGGATATTTTTCTATTCATATCTCTTCAAGACCCAAACTCCTAGTTCTGCCTGTGCTGACTTTTTTTTTTTTGCTTTGCAACTCTATTAAAATAAGATTAGTTTGGACTAGAAATAGAGGTTGGACTAAATTACTTGTGGAATTCCTTTTAACTCTTTGATTCTATGGTTTGGATGTCAATGTGTCAGTAAATTCTATTAGAATTTGTATAAAGGCACATCACTAAACCCAAAGATCTGACAACTATTCTGAATAGTTTGTTTGTAGCATTGATATTTTAGAGTATCAAAACCAACACTGGATCAATATGCACAAACAATGTTTTTAAGGAAAAATATGCTTTAAGACACAGAACCAATTTAAACATAAATATTTGAGATGGTACAGTCTTTACACAAGCACTGTTCCTAATGTTTCATGCGAGGAGTAGTTTGAACCTGCAAACTGCATCCCATATTAAAACTTTGCACATCACACAGATCTATTCATGTGAGAAGGCGCTGCAACAGATTTCTCATGTGATCTCAAGATGTTACAATTCCCATGTAAGAACTACATTTTATCACTTACACATGTTTTAATCATTTTACAATTAGTCTTGAAACACACCAAGTTTCTTAAACATCAAGGGTGTCTGGAACTCACCATACTCTGTCTTCAGCTGTCAGAGCTCAACTACTAAAAGCTTTAAGGACTCAAAAACAGAGAACTTTTGATATCTAGCTTATAGATGTCAACTTACAATGGAAATAATCAGTCACATTCCATCAAAGTCCTTGAAAAAATAATAGCAATATTGAAATAGTTCTTTTGAAAGGTTGTACATCTGTCTGAAGGTTAGCTGTCCAGAAATTATCATTGTGCGTCTTTAAAAACATATTAGAATCACAAAGATTAATTTTCAAAATTATAGTACAATCATTTTCCAAACAAGGAAAAAAAGATTAGAATATTAAAGTGTCAGAACACTGAAAACATGAATAAATATTTAAATTCCTAATATCTCTTTACAGCCTCTACTATCAAAGTCAAATAGCCTAAAATAACCTTGCAGCCATGCAACTTGACAGTGAACGTGAGATAGTTGAGTACAGCTAAAACCAAAGGAGACATATGACTCGTGGGCAGCAGAAAGCAAGCATAGGTAGTGCAGACATCAAACATGGGTCAAAGCAACCATTTGAAGCAGGTATTAAAGCTTACTTCCAAGACTGCAAAAATATATCTATGCTTTGAACTTGACAAAAAGTTTGAGACTTACTCCTTTAGAAACTGCACGCTGACAGTTGCTCAAAACTTGCAGCAATTTAACATTGACTGGTGCAATGCAAACAATTTGAATGCACATTTCCAAGATCTTCTGGAATTATAACAATTCTCCATTATGCACACTGGATTTCTCATAAGTAAGATTCGCTGCGAAATTTTGCTCCATAAATCACAAAATTCCACATTTTCCTCAACAAAAATAGTTCTGACAGGACAGCGGTCAATACAATTGTAACTTCCCCACCCCTTCATCTTTTGCTACATAGGCAAAGAAATTCATGAAGCAGCTATATCTTCACACATCTCAGCCAGGTTCATACATCTAAAATATACAGGAAAAAGTTGTCAGCTGAACAAAAGACATGTGAATGAAGATTTGTCTGACACCCAGAGCTGGCCACATCCCTGGCTTCATGCACACCCACATGCCCACTGTTACCTCTGATTACAGCAGATATTGCAAGCTTCACCCCCAGAGGAACCCATGGAGGTTCCACAGGTTAGATGTGAAACCTCCACAGGGTTCCCCATTCTTACACTACAGAGACAATGTGTAGCTGGAACAAAACACACAATACTATTCAAATGAAGCACTTTAATACTCATCTAATCAAGATTTGTTTTTCAAATACATGAAATTGTTTTAAATTCTTAATTCAGGAAGTCTAGCTAGTTGAGAAGCTGATTTATGAATTTGTAACTGCAGTTACAAAATCTGAACCACTGCATTATATACATATACACAGAACAGTGGAGAATCACATCCAAAATTATCCAGAAAGCTATTCAATCAAATTATGTTTCTATGAGCAGGTTTGAGCAATGTATAGCTATGGTCTCAACCTGCTCTTTCCATGACTTTCCATTCATTAAACGCACATTCATCATTTTAGCCTTCATGTTTTTAGCACTGTATGAAATGTTGATTCCAAAAGATTGCTTGAAGAACCAAAAAAGCACCACCTTGCCCAAGTATGTTTGTCAGCTTGGGATCTAACCTACTGACTCACGATTTTTATATCTAGGAGTACTAATTCCAGAAAAATAAAAATACTGAAGAATAACTGCAACATATTTACTAATTGTAGTATGGCATCTGCAATGTAAGTAAGTGATAAGCAACCTGTTTCAATCACATGCAACTAAAATATACATAAACTTAACAAACTTCCAAATCTTAACACATTGCTTACATGGCCTTCAGTACTTGAACAGCCTGCACCAGTATGAGCCACCATTCTATATTTAATTACATTCATTTAATTTCTTACATTTCTATACTGCCCGATAGCTAAAGCTTTCTGGGGGGGGCTTACAAAGATTAAAAACCTTAAAATACAGTATTATGCATAACAGAAAAACAGTGTAGCTACAAACATATAAACAGATTAGACACGCATACACACACATATGCAAACAATACCCCATTTACAGAACCAATTTTCCATATCAGCTGTTTCCTGCATTTTGGATAAGGTGTTCCCCAGCAACTGAATTTGCCTTAATTCAGGACCTGCCAGGACCTTCCATTTGGAAGAAACCATTCCCCAGTAATATTTTGTACTATTTTATCAGTGCGCTGGGGCAGAGGTGGTATGTATCTCAGTTATTACCTTGGAATTCCTCCCATAAACATAAGAGCTCGGTATAAGGTTGGTTCTATGTTGGCTTCAGAATACAAAATGTGAAAGGTACTACCTTCTCCCAACAAACATCTGTTGAAGGTTGTTCCAATACTATCTTATCTGTGTTGTCTTTATATGCTCATATCCAATGATGAACATTGAAACAGTAGTTTACATTTAGCCATGAGTATAAGCTTATTATAACTCAGGGGTGGGCATATTGTTGTCCTCCGGATGTTTGGGCCTTTCAGTTCCCACCATCCTTCACCATTGGCTATGCTTGCTAGAACTGATGTGAACTGTGGTCCTCCAAATGTTTTGGCTTACATGTTGTCCATCTCTGCTATAACTTAATCCTTTAAAAGACTACTCAAGAAGTAGAAACAAAATATAAGAGGTGGATAAGACAAATTTAGGCCACAATTTGGCCACAATTTAGTGGTTAGACATGATTAAGACCACTGATTTCAATATGACTTAAGTATAGATAATAGTGCAATGGGCTATGACATCATGATTATTGAGATCCATAATTTGACAAGTAGGAAATCCATTAAAAGTGCTTTGGTGAAGCAAGAAGCGGGTAGAAAGAATTGGACTCAAGCCTGATCCTCCTCTCCCATGATACTTTAAAATTCAACCAGGAAGTCCCTCTTAGAGTTTAAAGGATTCTTTGGAAGGGGAATTGGGTTTGGATGATATTAACAAGGATGCATGTTCTCCAGGAAACCTGTTAGGTCCAGGCTTCTTGCACCCCTTCAGATAACTCCCAGCTCTGACCAGCTGAAGACTCCCACCTACATTCTTCTCTGCTGCCAACTCTGTCAATTCTTGTAAGTACTAATGAAAATTACAACTATGGCAGCTGCTGAGCTAGCATTAAGTGGAAGTACATAAATCAACTGCAAATCATGCCAGAGAAAGTTGTTTAATAACTAGAGACCAGTGTTGCATTAGAGTTCTACTAATTGCCAATAAGAACTGAAAAGCAAACTGTTTGTCTCTTCCATGCCCAAGTATTGTATTTTTGATTGCCATTTATTCATGATTATAATAGGTCATGAAAAAATAGTTTCTAGGTGAGTGTGTGTCCACGATCAACAGGAAGTTTCACCTATTACTGCCAGTAGGATGGTGCTATTTAGGTTCCTTTCCCAATTTTTACATCCCCCTACCAAATCACTTACATTCTGAAAGCAATACTTTCCTACTTTCCCTTCCTCCATTTGTACACAAAAAAACAAAATAAAGAGAATGAAACTTCTACAAAAGCAGTTGCACTTGTTGAGTGCAACAGTTTCAAGGCCAAGTAGAGCAAACATCTGCTCTTATCAACAAATTGCAGATAATGTATCATTACATTTTTATTCTGACACTGAGCAAAATTTCCTAAATAAGTGAACTAAATACTGTAAAAAGCCTTAACACAACTTGGAAACCAGTGTAAACATTACAACCTCATTTTGTATAAATTGACTATTGTCAAATCATATCTCTCACCAAGCCTCCAGCTGGTGGCTTTGTACGTTCACCCCCATATCACAAGATGTCATGACTCCAGATTTTCAAACTTTCAATGCAATTATTGTGTCTTGGTATTTAAAAATATCTGAAGACACTTCAAGCACAAAACTAAAGCACACCTTTAGAATAAGATTCAAGGTCATAAAGCAAGAAAATGGCAGATAAAATAGTTCCTGGAAATTCTTTACACCAAGGTAAGAAAGGCCTTCCCTGTTCAGAAAAAAATCTACATTTCAGGATGAAAGGTTTTGCTATGTCCTCAGTTTGGGGGCTTTTTTAGAGCCTAAAGGCTGTATAGAAGTGTTTTATAAAAAAAAAAAAAAACAGGAGATGTGACATTTCTTTACTCCATAGATAAACAGTAGGATCCATATTGTTCTGAGTATGAATTTAAAACAATATTATAAAGGAGTCCCTCACATTAGTTTTATCAAATTGACAAACACAATTGCTTGGAACATCAACTAGTAATAATCTTTTAAATTCCCACATTTACATTCTGTATACTTACCACATGCCATCCAAACACAACACAAACATACAGTACCAACTGTTAATAACATTTTGGAGTTACCATGCCTAAATGATTAAGTATAATGAAAATACACAGTACAAAGATAAAACTAGCATTCACAATGCTAACTGCTATCAGTGCTCCTGTAAAGGAATACAGAGGCCTCACGCCATAAAAAGATCTAGGATTTTCAAGCATCCAAGGCTTGGCTTATGGAGGAAGACTGACAGGCAACAGCTGAGAGTATCCTGTATTGATCCTGTAACATCCTGCCATACCAGGGAGGGTGGCAGTGAAGAAAGCTTTCTGGTGACATAAATAAACTTCAAGCCCCTAAAAGTATTAAGGCTGCCACACATTCCTAATTTTATAAGGAAATTGGTTGTTTTAAACATAGTACCCTGTATTTTGGATGATCAGAACTTCACAGAAATCTGCAGGTTTACCTTACAATCTACCTCTCCCCCAAACTGTATGGATACTTTCTAAACCCCACACTACACAATGGGTCTTTTTGTTGTTGTTGTTAGAAGGGGGATTCCACACATCCCAACTTAAATCCACCGTTAGCAGCAAGGCAGAAAAAGTATTATGACTAACAGAGAGAATCCCCAGCCCCCTTTTGAGTGACTCAAAACACGAACCTTTCTGCCTATCCCGTGTGTCCTGCATAGGGCCTCAAAACACAGCCTAAAGTAAAATAGAATTTGCCCCCCCCCCCCGGCCCTCTCCACCTCGCCTATTTATCCACTGGTTCAAGGTAACAAACAAACAAACAAACCTTAAAATAAATCCCTGAAGCGTTTCCTAAAGGGTTTTAAAGGAGTTACCAAACGTCTCAAGAAGTCAGCCCCACCCTATCCCACGGAACAAGGGAAGCCCTTCTCCGTTCATCATAGTTTCTACAAGGACTTCTCATAGCGGTCAAAGGATTCCGACACGCCTCACCTCACTTAATAGATTGCGGATTTCAGGGCCATAGAAACTGGACTCTACCAACACCTCCCCCAAATAGGTCCCCCTCCCCGCTACCTAACCTCCCAACTCCCTCTCGTGCCCAGTTTCGCCCGCAGAGTGTCCCCCTCTCCCTCCGCCCCCCTCACATCCCGCCTCACCTCACCTCACACACCTTGAGTCCCAACGCTCAACCTTCCTTCGCCTCCCCGCTTCGGCCTGGGCAAAAGGCTTCCCAAGCCCCCCCCCCTTTCCCGAGAAGCGGCTGAGGGCCAACCTTTGCCCACCCACCTCAAAACCGTGGCAACCGACCCTCCTCTCCCCACCCCATTCAAGCCGGGGCTCGGCGGAGCGAGGCCGAAGAGTACCTTATAGAAGGCCCCGTTAGAACCGCGCACTTCCACCGTCAGCTCCTCCATGTTGGGGCCGCAAAGGACGCCGGGACGGGCTTCTAGAAACTATCTCCACCTGAGGAGGAGGAGGGGGGGTGGAGAAAGAGGAAGGGGGGGGAGACGGGGCGCCCTCAGGGCTTTCCCCCCTCCTCACACCCGACGCAGGCCCAGGGGCGAGGGAGGAGGAGGAGGAGGAGCAGGCAGGGGGCGGCGCCGCCCTCAGTCTCCGCCGCCGTCTGCGACTCACAGAGGCGGAAGGATCTCCCTCCACTGTGGCCTTCCCCTTCCGCGCCTCGCTCGCGCCTCAAGGGCGGGCGACGGCTATTCCTCCCTCTTTCCCCTCCTGTCGCCTCAGTGGGGCTTGAGTGAGGGGATGGCTGGCGGGGAGGGTGAAGGTGGGGGTGGCTCACTATGGAGAGTGGCTCGTTGTCCCCTCCCCGTTTGAGAGACGCAAGGGGGAAAGGCAGGAGGCGGCCTTTGCGGCTCCGCTAAGCGGGGATTCCTTTCTCGCCACTTTCCCCCACCGAAACACGCCCCCAACACGCTTCTACGACGGTTCCTACTTAACGCTAACACGCGCCTAGGCAAACCCATTCGAGAAATGGAACGGGGTCGCTGTGCGACATTCAGCGTGCTTTTAATCACGTCTGTTTGCGGCTGAGGGAGAAAGCTCAGAAACGCGTGTCGTCTTCAGTTGACACGCAACCTCAGTAGGGCACTGCCCACTCCGAGAGGCGGAGATCAGCTGCGCTCACACGAGCACGCAAGGCCGCTGCTTCAGCCCATGCCTATGGGGGTAGAGAGTGGCAAGAGTTACTGTTCACGGCATTAAAGGGAGCACAAACGCAGGATCCGGAGGGAGAGGCGGGTTAGAAATAAATAAATTTGTTATTATATTATAGAACCGGAGGGATCAGTTGGCATTCAGTCCGATGTAGCATCTCCCGTGAGGGGCAGATCCTCATTTCCCCGCACGCATAATCTCACCAACGGTCTCTCTAATCCTCTTTCCCACTGACTAACCAGAAGCCCCTTGGGAAGACCACAAGCTGGGCATGTCGTAGGCTGACCATATGAAAAGGAGCACAGAGCTCATGTAACTTTAACAGTTGTAGAAAAAAGGGAATTTCAGCAAGTGTCATCTGTATGCAATTAGTTCCTGGTGAATTTCCCTCTTCATCCCAAGGTTAAAGCTGCAGGCACTATACTAGAGTGACCAGATACAAAAGAAGGCAAGGTTCCTGCAACTTTAACTGTTGTGATGAAGAGGGAATTCTACCAGGAACTAATTACATACAAATGACACTGGCTGAAATTCCCTTTTCTCTACAACTGTTAAAGTTACATGAACCCTGTCCTCCTTTTCATATGGTCAGCCTAGCTGGGAAACAGCCCTCTCCCACTTTACCCCAGCAATTGGTATTCAGAAGCATATTGCCTTAGGTTGTGCCCCGTCCTCCGTGAATTGTCTAACCCCCTTTTTTAAAATCAATCTCTGCATGTTTAGGCAAGAAAAAAGTCCTACAGCTCCCAGCATCCCCCAATACAATGTTGTTGCATACTTGTTCAATATTTTCACTGAGCTATCAACCATGATCCAAGATTTATTTCCTGGTTAGTCACATCAATGTACAGCGTGGGTTTTGCTCAGTTGTATCATTTTATATTTACTTACATTGGGCCATTTATTGCCCATGTGTTCACCGAGTTTGGAGAGATTCTTTTGGAGGTCTTTGTAAATTCATGTTTGCTTTTATCACCCTAAATAATTCTGTACCATTAGCAAACTTGGCCACCTCACTGTTCATCCCTAATTCCATATAATTTATGAACAAGTTTAAAAAATCCACTAGCCTCAGTACAGAAGGATGGTCACTTCACTTCTTACATCCCTGCATTTTGAGAACTGTCTATTTATTCCTACTCTCTGCTTCCTGTTCTTGCACCAGTTTCCAGTCAAAAGACTGCCAAGATATTCAGAAGGCTTTGAACAGGGACTTTTGTTACAAGATCAGCTATTTCACATTTGAGTTGTTAATTATTTGTTAATCTTTATTAATAAGCCCTAGAACTGCATAGTTTATACTCAACCATATTTGCATTAGTTGTTCAGACTCCCTTCCTGAAACTTGGTTCAGGCACAGGTATCTTTTCTACACTTTCCACCGTAAAAATAGCTGCTCTGAAAACTGCGTATCCTTCTTTAACCCACCTTTGTCTCCCTAAACAGGTTCTCACCTCACATATATTTAAAGAAATAGTTATGTTTTCAATGATTGCTCCTCAAATTCTTCTTTCACTTTCTTTATTGTCTGGTAGCTGCTTTGTTTCCTAGTGAGTTTGTGTACACTAGGGGTCACGTTCCTCAGTGTAGACATATGCAGATAACTGTGATAGCTATTATAGAAGGTGACATTTGCAAAGCCTGTCCCAAAGGTATGGGCTTGTTTCCTTATGAGGATAGTCACTCACATCCCCAAAGATGTACCTACTATGAGTGGGTTTGCTGTCCCTTTTCCCATGAAAGAAAAGGGGATCACTCCTAAGGTTGTCACCCAGTTGGAATCCCAACCAGAATTTTAGGGTGCCTCTACAAGAACTATTTAAAACTCTTTCAAGTCGCAGTAAAGAAATTACGTCTACAAGAGCGGAATGCAAATTGGGGGTTGAGGCGCAATTTCTCTCCGATTATGTGCATTATCGAATGCGCGTTAAATAGCGAGTTTTAATTCTCCACGGCCGTTAAAGCGCATTTTGACCATGTAAACAAGCGATTCTCCACATTTCAGCCACTTTAAAGCGCGTTTCATACTGCCGGTTATACGCTTCACCGTATGTCGTTTACAGGATTTAGGCGTCAACGCAATTGTGAGAAGATGCTCTTAATCGGACAACCAGGCGCCAAACCGAATTCTTGTAGAGGGGACCTTAGCCTCTTGCTCAGTTATTTGAACTGGAGGATACAAAGTCAGACAAAGTAAGGAAATCTTGCTTACCTGTTTTTCAATGAGTTGCCCTTGTGTGCTGTCACCAAACAAGTATGGTGGCTGCATCTAAAGCAATGTATGCATGCATGATTGCAAATGTATGCACACCGTGCTGTACCATAAAACTACCCTTTCAATTAGAGCTTCACAGAAGTGGCTGACAGAGTTTCACAGAGTGCATTCAGTTCAACGAGATTGTTGTGCAAATGATCCAGTCACCCAGATTGGAGACTGAACTTCTCCTCGGTCAAGTGATTGCTTACCATCTCACCTCTCCACTTTTCACAGCACAATGTCTGTGGAGCCACTGCTGCCCTAGACAAGGATAAAGGTAAGGCAGGGCACCTGAGATTCCATTTCACAACTAAAAAGGATCTGGACATCGTGAGGCATCTTTTCACTAAGGCCCCCTCTACAAGGATTCGCTTTTGCGCCTGGTTAGGCGATTATGCGCATAATCGCTGAAGCGCATTTATGCCTAATACCTCTGCACGAGAGGCGGCAAGAGGCAGCGAAGTGCATTAACGGATGACCAAAATGCGCTTTACAAGTAGTTAATGCGCATAAGTGCTTGTTCACATAGTCAAAATGCGCTTTAACGGTCGGAGCAAAATAAAACTCGCTGTTTAACGCGCATTCGATAATGCGCATAATCGGAGAGATAACGCGCCTCTACGCCCGATTTGCACTCCGTTCTTGTAGAGGTAAAATTTTTAAAGCGCCTTGAAAGAGCATTAAACCTCTCTTGTAGAGGCAGCCTTTGTAAGGTCACCCTGCATATGTTCAAGTGTACTTAAGCCTTTTGTGGCAAAGAATTCAGAATGTGCTTTGAGGTACACAGACTTAAATGCCAACATGTTTATAAACAAAGCATGACAACCATACTCCTCATACTTATTTGTTAAGATTTATTCCCCACTTTCAATAAAACATATGTTTAATATAAAGCATTATATAGAAAAACCTAATATATAAAAAATAAGCCCAAAACAAGGGTTGGATCCAGGATCTCCATTCAAGGAAGATGCCTCTGTCGGATTTCGGGGATTCCCCCCTTCCCACCACAACTCACCCAATTCAGCACCATCTCCTGAACCTTGGGATCCAGCCGCAAATCTATAAGAACAGCATAAAAATAACAGCAAAATCAAATAAACCGATCAACAACGATTTAAAAGCCTATGAAAATTACAAGGTCATTACTTTTTACATAATATGCTTGCCCCCACTATACATGGTGGTTTTTACCACCACTGCCAGAGTTCTTGGTCTAAAAACGATTGGGGAAATGTTAAAATTATTTCTTCCTAAGGCAGGCTATAAGTTTTCAAAATAAATAATGAAAAAGTTATAAGCATTTTCTATACAACTAGACCTATTGCTTTTCTTCTTACTTATCTGGATGACAATACTCCAAGTATAGATCTATAACCAGAATTGTATATCCAGATAGGTGAACATGTCTTGTGAAATGTGGGAGTATATGTCTATGACCCACACCTGGTATGAAAGCTGGAATGGGAATTAGAACTGGAGCTGGAGCCAGACTGGGGGGCGCTGGAGCAAGGAGATCAAAGGGAGACTGTAACACAAAGTTCTAAAGGAGAATGGAAGCTGTATATACACACTGCCAACCAGTGGTATAGTGGAAAATTTTGAAGTCCAAGTGCTCATCATGAAAGCCTGCATAACCATGCTCCCAAGGAGAATCCAACCATGTTGCTCTATACCTGGGTGTGCGCGCACACACACACACCAAAGGGCAGCAGTACATAGCAAAATAGTCAGTTTATTAGGATCAACTGAAAATCAGAATAATGAGCTGGCAAAAGGCAGCATAGGGGTTAGCATGTTATTGGCCTTTGGCTGGAGAGACCTGAGATTGCATGAGAAAGGGAAAGAAAGGGATACAACATGTCCCTAAACATCATATGATCACGAGCTCAAGGTTTTCCAAGAGTTTGTTTTCCTAGCATCAGGGAGAAATCCGTTTATCTCCAAGTCAATAAACCAGTTCTAGCAGTTTCTGTCTCCATCAAGAGGGGTATCTCACAACAATATATTGTTGCTAGGGGGATCCATTTCCCTAGGCGACTGTGGGGATTGCAAGTGAGCTCAGAAGAAACAGGGAAGTCTGAGAAAGGTGATGGCAGATGATGTCATTGCCCTACTAATCAAAAAATCCCCAAAGCTCCACTACATCACAACTGCCAGCTCTTCTTCTTCCTGGTCCTCTGCTGGCTCATTGCTTGCAGATGGGTCTTTTCCCTCCCCCTGACAACAGACCCTTCTGGCAGCCACGCAGGCATTCTTCCGGCAATTCTATTCCCCACATGGGAGATGAGGGAGGAAAGTCCGGGACTGTGGCAGAGCTCAGGATAGGGATAAAGGGGTTATTCGGAGGTCCTGGTGAAGCATCTTAGGCTACCTTTGATGTACTGTAGGTTCCTCAAGGTTTTCCATGGGAGCAGAGCTTTCTGCAGAATTCCAGCCCTCTTCCGCTGAAGCAATCTTTCTGGAGTCAGGTTAGACGAGAACCTGACAGTATGCAAAAATGGCAAAGATCACCCATTATATGTTACAGAAAAATTACGAAAACTAGATATAATCTATAATATAGATATATTACTTGCACTAATTTTTATAACACCAAATAGCTGTATCCTGATGTACCAACTTACTATAGATCTATTGCATTATTTAATTGTGATAATAAAACATTGTCAAATATTATAATTCCGAGAGAACAGTTAATTGTTTCAAAAGTGATTCTTTCTTTTAAGAAATAACACTAAATGGTTTCACAGAATATTAAATATTGAACACAACATATTTTTGAAGTGTTTTAAAAATTAAACTAAACATTTTAAACAAATCTAAACAGTAACGTTATTTAATACCATTATTAGGAACAATTAAATAAACAAAGCAAGAAGCTAACTTAATGTTAAAAAGCAAGAGAGGGAATATCGTTCATAGAGGGCACAATATACCAGTTGCAATATGTCACAGTCTTAACATGGTGATTCAAGAAGTTCTTTGCAGGCTGGTTAAGTTAGATTGTGCCCCATGCAAAAGATCACAGGCTGGACCAAGGCAGACTCATGATACAAATGTAATATCCACTCTTCCTTTGAAAATATAAAACCCAGAAGTTATTTGAATCTGTTAAGATCCTGCTAATTTCCGAAGAGGTTGATGCTGAGCTACGAGAAGTACCAGCAAGGCTATATTTGGAATATTATTCATAGTTCTGGTCAATAATGATAACAAGACTTGGCTTGGCCTGCTGTAATCTGCATGTGAATTTGCCTGATTAAAATTGCGCTGGAAACGTACACTCAGTGGTGTTTAGAAGGCAAAGTATATTCACAGGCTGATATTGGGGCCAGTTATTGCAGCTGGCAATACATAAATTTATACACAAACGCACACGCGCGCACACACACATTTTTAGGGGGCTGGACTAAGGAAGGAGCAGCACAGAAGCAATCAACCTGCTAATATTGATTATACCAAATCCTATTTACATTTACGCAAATTGGCCTGATACACAACCCTGTTAAGCTGAAATATTAAGATTTAATCAGCCTGATTCTCAGGGGGTGCTGACTTTCTCCCATGTCCTACCTGCAGGCAGGATTGCTCTGCTAGACTTTTCCTCTGCAAGATTATTGCAACAAATTAATAAGAGTTTGTATCACTTTCAAGTGTTCCAGGTAACCTGCCAAAAGATTTTCATTTGCCACAAGATCTGTCTGAGCCCTGAAACCAGTATGTGTTCTCTACACGGCAATTTATACCACATTTCAGTTTTCTATGCTTATTGGGTTTTCAGCCCATCTCTGTAGTGCTGGTATTCCCCCCCACCCCTGCCTGTGCGGAATTGGTAGTTCCAAACAAAAGTCTTTTTCCAGCTTGGGAAATGCTAGTGAAAACTGTAGGAGAGAAATGGCCGAGCATTACATGCTGAATACATTAAAACGTTATCAATAAAGCTGGACTGGTAGGAGACTAATGAGAACAGGAGAAAAGAGACATGAGAAAGCAGAAATGAGATGGACAATGGGGAAGAGACAGGACAAAAGGGAATATGGGGCAGCTGAAGAAGAAAAAAGGACTCAAACGATAGAAAATAAAAAAGCAAAGAAAGGAATCATGATATGTAATGCTATTTAAGGCAGCAAGCGCTTTGCAGACTTTGGATTGCTGATCTCCACAAGAGCCCTGTAAGGTCAGCCACTATACTTAATATTTTGCAATTAGGGAGCTGAGACAGGTGAGTGACTTCTTCAAAAAC
Source organism: Anniella stebbinsi (assembly GCA_029215795.1). Taxonomy (NCBI): domain Eukaryota; kingdom Metazoa; phylum Chordata; class Lepidosauria; order Squamata; family Anniellidae; genus Anniella; species Anniella stebbinsi. The sequence continues at coordinate 355,212,132 of JARDYH010000002.1, read as the reverse complement.
ACCCTGGAACATCACAGCAATATTGCCATTTGCTTCTTAAATTTCCTAGACCTGTATCCAATAATCTCACCTCTGGATCACACTGATGTTTTTGAAGAGAAGACTGAATAAATAAGGTTGGAAATTATTATTATAATATTTGCTTATATCCTGCCTTTTTCCCAATACTGGGACTCAAGGCGGCTTTATAAATTAAAACATGTAAAGTTAAAACAGAGATATACAAAAATTAATGTTTTTAATGTTGTATTGTTCTCTTGTTTTTTAAAAATTTAACTGTTGTGATTTTTATGTTTATATTGTTGTTGTTCCCCGCCTCGATCCGGAGGGAGAGGCGGGTTACAAATAATAATAATAATTATTATTAAAATATAATTAAACATACTACAATATTAAAACATTTAAAACATTTAAAATACGAATAATATCTATATCTATCTATCTATCTACATATACAACGCATAAGCAAAGGTCCAGACTACTCCCCAAAGGCCTGCTGGAAGAAAAAAGTTTTAGCCTGCCTCTGGAAGCACACCAGGGAGGGAGTCAGTCTAGCTTCCCTGGGAAGGGAGTTCAAGAGCGCCGGGGCAGCCTTCGAGAAGGCACTCTCCCGCGTTCCCACCAGGCATACCTGTGATGGTGATGGGACCGAGAGAAGGGCCTCACCTGAAGATCTCAAAGGACGGGCAGTCTCGTAAGGGAGAATAAGGACTTTCAGATAACCTGGACCTGACCCATATAGGCCTTTATAGGTCATAACCAGCACCAGATGAGGAAGAGCAGAGGTGTAAAAGGTAGTGTTTAAGCCAACCCAAGATACCCTACATGGTGTGCACCAAATGCTATCAAGTTTAGTACATTTTTAGGGTCTTAAGACCCTTCAAGGGTTTCTAAGGCCATGCCTGCACCATATGTTTACTGCAGCTCAGTACTAATTTTGATGCATCAGGATTCTCCCACCCTCCTGTCAATGTGTACAATGATAGCAGCCTTGAGGGGGAAAAAATTAAAGGCAAGGTAGAAATAGCTAAAATAAATAAATGAATATAAAATGATAAAATAAAGCTCTCTCTGGAGAGGGACAAAGGTCTCTTCTGTCAAGTGCTATTCAGATTCTCCCTACATGGCTGCTATTTTGGAGGTGATGTGTGTAAGAGGGAGGATTTATTACTTTGTAAAATTTGCCAGGCCTTATTGCACATTTTTAGGACATCTGGACCCTCTTCTCACTGAGGTGGTGATGGTGAACCTGAGTCTGGGCTGAAGCACTTCAGAATACAGCTGGGGATTCACACGGCTGAATGCTCTTCCATGGGGAAACCCTTCTTCCAAGTGGAGAACTAGCTATTAGGGGAGAGGGTGGTAAATTAGCCTTCTCCAGTGCTGGAGTTACAATGGGGGATTCACATTCCTTTTCTTTTTTGGGATGGCTCCCTTTACTTACGCTTTTAGAAGGTGAAAAGAGGGGAGCATGATCTGGCTAAACTTGGAGAGAGTCAGTAGTTGGGAGCTTGTGGGCTTCATTAAATCCCCTACTAGGGTGGCCACTTATGAATCACCAAAAAAGAGGAAACACATCACTAAAAAAAAAGAAAAAAAAAGATTCTGATTTGCATAAAATTTACATATGCTAATTTACCTGTATAGTGCAATGTAAACATTACTATAATACTTTAAACAGAAATACAGTACATTTCATTAGAGAGTAAAGACTTGTGTGCCTCACTCAGGCTGTTGTCCAGGTGCTGTTGATGGGTACCTTCAAGGCCCTTTAGCTCTTCCTTGTGTTGGTTCTTTAAACCAGACTTGGACTGGACAGCACTTCAAATAGAAGAGGTCTTCAAAATGGAAGGCAGTTGTCTGGCACACACTATCCCCTACGCCCCACACTCCAATAATTTGAACACTGGCCTTCTCCCTCATGTGCTAGCCTTCTCTGTACCATGAGGCTTTTCTACTGAAGAGCAATCAGTCCTGTGAGCTCTTGCCTACAGTTTGAAGTAGCAAATACAGGCCTATCTTTATCGCCCAAATAAGAACTAAGCTCTGTTTGACACAAAAAGCAAAATGTTAGGGGCGTTAGAAGACAAAGAACCCTAACTATAATTCAGCAAACATTGTAGGCCATGATTTCACCATGAACTTTAACATGTGACCTGTCCTTACTGCATGAGAGAGAGAAATCCCTCATTAATCTAGGTCCTTGCTTTTTCCCATCCCTGCATTTGTTGAGAGCGAAAGAACTATATTGGGAACATGGTATGCCGTAACGAAGGTTCTCCTGCTCCCTGAACTGATGAACCCTATATGAAAGTACCTACTTACCAGTCTTTCAAAACCTGGTGCCCGCCAGATGTTTTGGGCTGCAACTCCCATTGGCCAAGCTGGCTGGGAATGATGGGGGTTACAGTCCAAGAGTCACTATTACTTCATATTTTGCTATTGGAGAGCTGAGGCTGAGAGTGTGAATGGCTTGGCCAAAGACACCCAGGAAGTCCAGAGAAATGCATCCAAATCTCCTAGGCCTATATCCTCCAATAATGTGATGTCTGGTCCACGCCATTTACATTGGGCACAAAGGACTACTCTGATTTACACTGGATCAAATGCCTTTATTTATTTATTATGTTTTTAATCTGCCCAATAACCAATGTTCTCTGGGAATATTACAAGCTCCTTCCCATGACAGTCCCTCCACAAGCACCCCTGAAAAAGTTACACAGAGTGTTAGGAGACCCTGCTGAATGAATGGGGTGAGCTGTGGTGGGGGAGGGGATCCCCTAAACTTGGGCAAAAGGGACCTTTGCCTCCCTCTCATGGAAGGTTCCTTCCTTTCCAGATCTGGGCTTGACAAAAGTCTCCAGTAACCTACAAATATCCCAAATGAGCAGCAAATATCTTTATTGAGCAGCAGCAAACCTGCACATGTCTCAGTCTGAATTACAAGTGTAGTAAGGTCTGCACCCTGCTGTAATTTAAACCTTTCCTGAGTCCTTCTGTACTTTTTAAAAAAATCTTTATTTGATCAATACTCCCTTCTCTTTTTTGGCCCGTAAAGCAACCCCAATTTAAACTACCTCATTTCTTCAATAGGAATTTTCCTCCAATTGCATTTTTTTTTTAAATGTAAAACTTTGTTATGTTTCATTGCTCCGCCCCCCCTCGACAATCGTTTGAACATTGCTTCTCAGAAAGCTCTGTGTGAAATTTTTAGAAGATGGGTTTTAAACGGTGGTGAAGATAGATGCATATATCGAACTCAAAGGACCTTGAATTAAAAGAAATTTGCCAGATACCCAGACCTCTGGTTGGTAATGCCCATTCAAGGATACAGAATCCATCAGCCACATTATTATTTTTACATCTGAACTTTTTTTTTTTAATGTAGCTGATAAGACTTGAAACTTACAGGGTCATTTGCCCAGCATGTAATGGAATGTCCTGAGTTACAGATTCTAATTAGCTCGACCATCTTCAATCGGTCTGTACCACCAACGCTGTCTTACCGATTTCCACTTGGCTTTATCTGTTTCTTCTTTGTTACAGCTGCAACCTGATCTTATCAATCCTTTGATAAGAAATATTTCAATTACCCCGGGGAGCAGCTTTCAGCTTTATGAAGCATTGAAGTTTTCCCCATTTGTTCTTCTGTTGAAGAGCACTTCAAAAGAAGAGTTTTGGAGGAAGTAATCTGATAAAATTAGGATAAAGTCTTGTGGACTTTCACTGCTTCCCCAACTCCCCACCTTGTAACCGGAGCAGAATAATCAGCCAACTGCATTTCTTTAACTCTCTAAAAGAGGTGTGCCTTAACACTTGGGGGCAAAGTGTATGTTATACACAGCAATCCCTTTAAAAAAAAACATGAAAAGAAACATTGGGAGGCTGGAATTCTGAGAACAGGAGTGGGTTTGGAGGAGTGCTTTATCCTTTCCCTACCGGTCATTTTTCCTTTCAAAATCACAACATCCACCAAACTGCTTCTTTCCCCTGCTCCTCAGGATTCCAGGTGGATGACTAGCCTTTCGAGCAAACAAACAAACAAAAAAAAGAAGCTGGTAGGAAAGGGGTTAAAAACTGTCCTGCCCATAAGAAAATAAGAGGAGCCATGCCAGGTCATACTGTGGCCACCCAAATCACACCATGGCCATCCAGCTGTCTGTGGAAAACCCACAAGTCAGACACGAGTGCAATCTACCTAATGGAGGCTGATTTTTATTCAAAAACGCCAAGTATGGTAGGTGCCTGATACCAGGTCCGCCTGTTTGTCCATCTAATCCAATAAGAACACAATAAGAGCTGTGGACTAGATGGATCAGGCCAAGGGCCCATCTAGTCCTACATTCTGTTCATACAATAACCAACCAGCTGCCCACGGGAAACCCACAAGCAGGATGAGTACAACAGCACCCTCCCACCCATGTTCCCCAGCAACTGGTGTACGTAGACATACTGACTCTGATACTGGAGGTAGCAGATAGCCATCAGGATTAGTAGACGTTCATAGCCTTCTCCTCCATGAATTTCTTCAATCACCTTTTAAAGCCAACCAAATTGGTGGCCATCACTACGTCTTGTGGAAGTGAATTCCACAGCTTAATTATGCTCTGTGTGAACTATTTCCTTTTATCTGTCCTGAATCCCCCACCAATCAGTTTCATGGAATGACCCCTTTGAGTTCTAGTATTATGAGAGAGGGAGAAAAAATGGCTCCCTATCCACTTTTTCCACACCATGCATAATTTTCTTACACCTCTATCGTGTCTCCCCTTCCTCACCGTTTTTCCAGGCTAAACAACCCCAGCTGTTGTAACCTTCCCTCAAAAGGGAATTGCTCCAGGTGTCTACCCTGGCTGGCAGTCTCTGTCCAGCATCTTCACCATCACCTGCCAGGGATTGATTGTACCTGGGACCTTTTGCATGCAAAGCATCTGCTGCTTTACTGCAAAAGGGATGCACTCTCAATTTTATATGCCCACATACTGTTGGTACATGACAAACCAATTGTCTGGAAAGCTGCATCATGAGTGAAGGGACTGATTTATCCCACACCACTTCAGAGCCTTTTACTACCTCCTCTTAGAACTGGCTAAGCATTGGATGAGAGCACAAGCTAGCACAGCCTGGGTGTTGGACTGCCATTCGCATCATTCCTAGCCAGCATGGTCTTGCTGGGAATGATGGGAGTGGCACCTCAACACCTCTGGAAAACCACAGTTTGGGGAAGTCTGATGTAGGAATTCCCTGGTTCAAATCACAGGAAAGCCACTATTCTCTTCACCTCAGCCTTATTTCTCCATTAAAGGCAAAATAATAAAACTGGCCTGCATTTTAGGGGTTCTGATCATTGATTCACTGACTGAGAAGCATTACTGATGGATAATGTATGTAGAATCCAGCCATTCCTGAGCAGGAACCAATTAAGACATTTCAACGGTGTAGCCCTATCCACAGGGCAAATGACATCAGGGGGCATAGCCATTAGGTTCCAGTCACCACCTTCTGTCATTGCGGAGGATGTGGGGTGGGTAAAGTTAGTGAGGGAAGGAATCGCTGCTGTTATCTCTAATCATTGATCACTGATAACAACTCAATCTCCCTGTTAGCTTTCAGGGGGTGGGGCTTTGGGAGGGGGAGTGGCACATAGGGAAATCCCCTGTGCTCCCATCAGGAATAATCAGCAGGGATTCCTCTCATCACTAACCTTCAGGGGGTGAGGCTTTGGGAGGGGAGGAGCTTTAGGTGGGGGTGGAGCCTCCTCTGGTTACTTCAAGGAAAGGCACTTTTCACATGTTCAGAATGCATACTGGGGTAGAAATATTTAAATGAATAAATATACAAAGGTGTGTGCTATGAAGTGGGAATTTGGGCATAAAGAACTGGTCAGGGGGGTTGTGGTATTTGTGGCATAAAGGTGCCTCTGAGCATGTTCTGCACGCTAAAAGCATGCTTGGTGGTAACTGGGATTGAGTAATGTGCACATCCTAATCAAGAAATTTCATTTGGCATTATGGGTTTTGAAGTTTTAAGGGTGCATAAATGAAGCTCTGTGCTTGTGTTTAAAGTAGCTAAAGATACCAGAGCACTTATTAGAGCTTTGTCAAATTGACACCACCATATCTCAAAATAGCCACTTCAAAATTGGCTATTTTGTTTCAGCCATATTTCAGGGGAAATATAAATTACGAAATAATTTCGTAAGGTACAGCATGGGAGCGGCTGCCATGTTGTTTTACCCAGAAAGTACTGCCTTTGCCACTCACTGGGGACCGCCATTTTAGTGGACAGCTGTTGAATATCTACAGGAAAAACAACAAAACACTTTTACAGAGTGGGTTGACTATGAACTCTTTTTATTCAAGAGGTGAAGTCCAGTTAATAAATACCCAGTTAATACCATGATTAAAGCAGGCTTGTTAAAAATATAAAGTCACAGTGCCATTTCATGCAGCCCTATTTTTAAACCTGAACTATTAGAAAAAAATGCTTTTAACATTTTCTTTTTCTTTTTAAACAAGAATATCTTGCAAAGACACCCTCAAAGATGCTTTATTCAGAGCAGGCCCCTGCCATTTTGGGGAGGGAGGAATTATTTAAGAAATTTCTGTTCTGGTTCTTCCCTTTAAAAAGAGGAGTTGCTCAAAGCATTTACAAAATATAAAAGGCATAGAAAAAATAACCAATCATTAAAACATTTATAGCTAAAAGCAGCAGCAAAAACAAAAAACAGAGAATCAAAACTAACAACCAATAAATAAAATTAAGCAACAGCAAACTCAAATGCTTGTTTAAAAAGACTACTCCAGATTTCTAATTAGAAGTAAGCCCTGGCCATTGAGTTCAGAAAAATAAAGTTGGGGGAGGGGCTATTTCACATACCATTTCTCTTCAAATTATTGGATCAATTTAGGGCACAATCCTATGTACATTTAGACAGAAAAAAGTCCTACAGCCCCTAGCGTTCCTCAGCCAGCATGGGAAATGCTGAGCGTTGAAGGACTTTTTGTTCTGTCTACATGCACGGGTTTGCAACGTTAATGAATTTTGGTCAAATCACTGTTTCTTCCCAACCCTAGTGAAAACTATCATTTACAAGCAATAAATAGTTCATTCATTCATTCATAATCACCAGGATCAAAATGTTGAGCTCAGGGTGTTACATATATTGGGAGGTGATTACCTTTAACATTTTGATGTTGGCATACTAACTCAGAAACAAGTTTGCATAGGATTGCAAGCTAAATTCGCCCTTGCTCAGAAAATTACAATAGATCAAAAGCACTTTGCACAACTCCTTTACAAAAATATTTCCAGACATTACTGTTCAGAATCCAAGTGTTTTTGAGTCCCCAACTTTTATTTGTCCAGTTGCACATCTACTGAATGCGTGCTGTTGCTTAGAATGTTCTTAAAGGAGTGGCATCTGATCATGCTTTCTTAGTTATGCATTTTAAAAATGTAGTTTTCACTGCTTTTGGAATGGCCTGGTGTCTTTCCTCCTTCTTCAATGCATTCCCTCATATACGTAAGTCATGACTGCCAGTTCACACTTCTTCTTTTTAAGATTTCAGAAACTTTCATGGCAGTGGATTGAAATGGAATCCCTCTCCTGCAAATTAATTTGTTGCAACATTTGATGTCTTCAGTGTCTCTTGAAAAAGCTGGAACATACAATCCAACAATCTACTCACGATGGGAGTTATACATGTAAAGAAGATAATCTTTCAGTGGCATGAAAATCCTGTCATTCTTGCTTTACTGTTTTTAAGCTTTGTATAAAGCTCTGAGTGCCTCTCTGTCTACATCACAATACTGAGGAAGGCATAATAGGATCTATGGAAGACAGAGGAAGTAAACAGGAAGAGGAGAGCTACAAAGGTCTCCTCAGAACAGAATAAGCAGATCAAATTTTCAATAAAGGAGGCGGGCACTTTAGAACTGTTGCATCTAAGGTAAGAGGCATCTAGAATTTTTGCAGAAGAGTGAAGTAAAACCCCCTGTCATGTTTCTCTAGGATTGAATTATTTTGGAGTAAGGTTACACTTTTAAAATAAAAGATTCATGGCAGACTTTTGAAAATGTAGCTCAGATAGTGTTTCTTGAAAATGAACACATGCACCCCTTCAATAATATTCTTAAGTGCTCCTCACCTCCCTGAACAGTGAGAAGTCAAAGGGCAGTGTCAAAATGTTTTGTTTCCTTTGGATGAGAAAGCACTGGAGTCTTAGCGTATTTTTATAATATCTGTTTATTTACAAACTAACAAGAAGAGCTGTTTGGGAATAAGTAGACCCCTACCACAAGACAGGTAGTATTCAATCACATCATTCTCCACCTGCTATCCGAAGTGGTACAGTCCAAGCACTGATTTATCGCCTCATCTGCTGATTGAGAGAACTAGGCCACTGGGTCAAAAATCACTATAAGTTTCCGAAGACATCCATCCATCCAAAAAAATGAATGAAAACCATCTCAACTGGCTTGCAAAAAATAGTAGAAAGTTTAAATCCATCGGCTGACAACCAGATTTGTCATTGATCCTTCAATGACAGTCAAGTCCCCCACTTGTGAAGGTGGAGGACAAACCTCAAAAATGTCTCTGCTGCTTACCCTCAACCTCCCCCTCACCCCATCACAGCCTTTGCTTCGCTCACTTACTCTTCTTCCACTATCTCATTTCACAGCAGAAATCTCTCCTTACAATACCTTGTAGAGGACCCATAGTTTAGCCATAGAGTGTATATTTTGCACACACAAGGGCCTGGCTTTAATCTCCAGCATCCCTGGGGGCTGTCCTCATGGGGTATTCTTGCGGCTTGGCTGCATTGTGAGATCCTTTGTGGCACATGACATCATGGCCAGTGCGCTCCCAACCAGCCGCATCCACCTGGAAAAGCTGCAGTATCCAAGAGTCCTTTTACTCCGTTCTTTTTTGTTAAAACGGCTCCCAGCTGCTTGATCCCCATGCGCCCCCATGTCTCTTCATTAAATCCTGGGCGTACCTGTGACCTGGCTTTGATGTTGGCTGGCCCTTCCTCCATTCACTCCCGTTGAGAGACGTCTATGCGGTTCCTAAAGCTCCTGAATTGCAAAGGGACTTTGTTAATTTGCTGGTGCAATGCTTTTTGGAGTGGGGTTTATTTGTACCAGTGAGGTGCTCTCATGGGGAATTATTATTATGGGTTAGTTACTCTTGATTCCCATTCATTAAACTGTAGTGGCAGGGGTAAGCTAGAGAGGAGCAGGTAACTAGTAGTTCTCTGGATATCATTGTTTCTACTCCGCCACAAAACCCACCCGGAAGTACATCTTTTCTGGCACTGAAAACCCGGGTGGTAGAGGCGGATGGCTCCACCGTGAAACAATGATAGGACGAAGCAGATTGCAGCACACTGTTGAGAATAAGGGTGCTGCTTCACGAGAGGTTTAATGCTCTTTGAAGTCTCATTAAAAAATTTACCTCCACACCAGCGGAGCGCAAATGGGGCGTAGAGGCGCGTTATCTCTCCAATTATGCGCATTATCAAATGCGCGTTAAATCGCGAGTTTTATTTTGCTCTGTCCGTTAAAGCGCATTTTGACTGTGTGAATATGCGCTTATGCGCATTAATTACTTGTAAACCGCATTTTGGACATCCATGAATGCGCTTCGTCGCCTCTTGCCACCTCTCGTGCAGAGGGATTAGGCGTAAATGCGCTTCTGCGATTATGCGCATAATCGGCTAAACAGGCGCAAAAGCAAATCCTTGTAGAGGGGACCTAACAAAAATGCACACTCCTTCTGTGTTTGTGAAGATGAGGCCCTGGTTAAAAGGATCTAATTTAGCCATTTCCGGGATAAATTCCAGTGGTGGGTGGGGCTGGAGGCAAAAGAGGCAGAGCCAAAAAATACCAGCATATTTTGGCTTAAAGCTCTTACTGCCAGTAAGTGTTAGATGAGGCATTTTCAACCTTTTAGAAAGGGAAAAACTTCATATAGGCCAGGAAACCACCAAACGATCAGTGGTCAAGGGAAAGGGCTTGGCCATATGGCCATATGGGTAACCCCGGAGGGCCAGACTGAGACCCCAAGAGGGCTGGATTTGGCCCCTGGGCCTGAGGTTCTGCACTCGTGCTCTACATTATGGAATCAGCAACAGCAAGCAAGGTAATACGGCTGGTTCTAGTAGACAGCATGTATTAGCCTCTGATCTTCTCTAGCTGACACTGCTCATAAGTTAATTTCAGAAAGCAAAGCTGATAATCAAAGATTTAAATCAAGACATGCCAGCCTTCTCTATCCAGAATAGGGTAGCCTTGGAAGAGGAAGTGGCTAAACTTCCCAAACATGACACACACCTGGTATCAAAGAATGATCATGCTCTTGAACTGGTAACTTCATCTTCTGAGGTTGGGGCTCCTAGGAAGTAATGGGTTCAATGGGACTTATTCCCAAGGAAGAGTACATCTGAAGACAGCCCTAGCAGGGCCCAACATCTGCTCCACTGATTGGCAGGCACTGTAACACCTCCTAATTGGCAAAACCACTCAAGACAAGAGTCCTTGTTTAATCTTTGTTGTCTCCTGCACAGTACTGTAGATCAGCCTTCCCCAGCCTGGTGCCCTCCAGATGTATTCAACTGACATCATCCCTGACCACTGGGCATGCTGGCTGGGGGTGATGGGGATTGGAGTCCAACCAATCTACAGGGCACCAGAGTGACAAAGGCTACCATAGATTATTCATTTAGCGCACTAGTGTAGCATAAACTAGAAAGTCCGTGGTTTAAGTTTTGCCTCAGCCATGAAGCTGGGAGCCAGTACCTCCCAGCTTCAATAATTTGCCGTTCCATAATATGGGTATAACAAGTGGTAGTAACTGTCGTGCAGCCTACCTTAAAGTATTGTTGTAACGGTTGTCGAGTTAAGCATTCTCACCAGTTTGGAAAAGGGCTGTAAAATGTACAGTTAGTTAATCTTGGCTGGAAATATATTTCCTCATAAACATAAGATGAACCAAATATAATAATGGCTGGCAGATCATTTTTCTCTTGGTATTTTGTTCCACTGCTGCCATCTAGGGTATAAAAATGTTGTGGGGGATAAATGCTTTTATTAATAGGCATTAAATTAACAAGGAACAAACCATAATCCTGATCAGAAGGGTTAGTTTGATCCCACCCCCACCCCGTTCCTTTCCAGTATTTTGTTCTGCTGCTGCCACCTAGGGCATATTCAGCAGTACGTTATATTTCCAAGAAAATTTGCTGCTGGTTCAACAACCCAGGCAAGTTGACTGTTGAATTTAAAACATCATAATCCAGTTGATGTCAATAGAACTGAACTGATTAAAATGCTACTTGCTCTGCTGAACTGGATTTTGAATCAGGCTTTCTGTTAGCAGGGAGGAGTGAAGGTCAGCATTGGGCAATAGCTTAGCAGGAATGCTTATATTTTCTCCTTCCCTTCATTGTTCTTATTGCTTCTCTTTCCCAAATGTGGAGGTTCAGGGGACATCCCCACCTTGCCAAGCCCAGCTGGCTCGAGTGGGAAGGTGGGCATGCGGCCTACTATATGGAGGGCAGCCCAAAATAGTCCCAAACTATTTCCATGACCCAAAGTGGGGCCTCCTGGTAGCTCACTATTTGTGAGTGTGAGGCAAAGGAGACAGGAAATGGGCCTAGATGGAGAGCCATGTACCTTCCAAGAAGAAAGAAGCTTTGTGATTTCTTCTGATCAGGGAGAGTGTCAGGAAACTTGGATAAGGAGAAGTTACATCCATCTCTTGGGCGGAGGCCTAAAGGGGTTGTGGGTCACCTCACCCCGACCAAGCAAGGAGTATAAAAGCAATTAAAAAGAAACACTATACCAATAATTCTGTTGAGTAAAGCACCAATCAAAATAATGCATGCATAATTAGGAAAATAGTGGGGGAGGGGCCTCCCATCCCCGTTAATTTAACCACAATCTGAGTCAGATCTCCCCATAGCTGCTATTAAACACACACGCACATACACACACACCATAGGAAATTGTAATCAAAGATCTCCCGTGTTATGCATCCAGTGGAGGCTGGTGGCTCTGATTTTGGTGGGGCTGTGCTTCCATTCTGGATTTTAGTCAGAACCATCCAGAACTCTGCAGGAGCTATTTGAGGTGCTGTACTCCACCCCCAATTGGGTCCAGTACATTGGATAGCTCCATTACAGTTCTGGCTGGTTTTAAATGAAATGCAGAATGGATTCATGGCCCCACGGGAATCAGTGTCACTGCCCTCCACAGTATGCATCATTTGGCCCTTGGAAACAAAGGCCTCCTCCACACGAGACGTTTAATGAGCCTTGAAGGCTCATTATAAATTTTACCTCCACACCAGCGGAGCGCAAAACGGGCGTACAGGCGCGTTATCTCCCCGATAATGCGCATTTTCGAATGCGCGTAAAATAGCGACTTTTATTTTGCTCCGGCCGTTAAAGCGCATTTTCGCCGTGTGAACAAGCGATTATGCGCATTAACGTCTTCTAAAGCGCTTTTTGGACATCAATTAATGCGCTTCGCCGCCTCTCGCCGCCTCCCGTGCAGAGGGATTAGGCGTAAATGCGCCTCCGCGATAATGCGCATAATCCCCGAACCGGGCGCAAAAGCGCATCCTTGTGGAGGGGGCCTATGTTTTTGCTCCTATGTCGGTGGATGGCTCCAGAAAGAGAATATGGCTTGGGCCTGTAAATTCTCCAGTATGAAGTTTGCAGGGGTAGTTTGTTCCCATGCCATTTAGCACATACATGAAACGGTTGAGAGGGTTCATCCAGAGTTTGGGAGTGTAATGTCATTAGTATGCTGATGACACACAACCCTATTTCTCCTTTTCATCTGCACTGCACAAGGCTGTGGATGTGCTAGATTGGTGCCTGGCCGGGTGAGGGTTAATAAAACTGAAACTCAATCAGACATGACCTTGAGTGAAATTCCCTCTTCATCACAACAGTTAAAGGTACAGGAGCTATACTAGAGTGACCAGATACAAAAGAGGGCATGGTTTCTGCAGCTTTAATAGTTGTGATGAAGAGGGAATTTCACCAGTTGCTGCATGCATAGAAGTGGCACCTGCTGAAGTTCCCTTTTCTATACAATTGTTAAAGATACAGGAGCCCTCCTTTCCATATGGTCACCCTACTTACCCCTTTTGCCTTTGGCCTCACCCACCATTGGAATACGGCCCCCAAGAGCTTCTCCAAAATTGAATTTCGCCCTCGGGCTGAAAGCAGTTTCCCACCCCTGCTATAATACAATTCCTAGGGAGTTTGGGGTCAGGGAGCAGAGTGGTCACCAGCCAATATCCCTAAGTAGGAGGTAGTGCAGAGCAGGTCACCAACATCCCTTGTGGTGGCTATAATCCTTTACCAAGAGCAAGATAGGACCAAAATTTCAGTCGCCATGGGATCTTTGCTTGAAGCCAGATGTTGCTGGGGCTTGCTGTTGCCCAGAAATCTCAGGTTTCTAACATGTGGTTTCCAGAAATGTGGAAACTATCATATAAACCCCCAAATTCAGACCAGTTTAACTCTTCCATTAGCTCATCATTGGGCCTGTTTTTAAAGGTACAAACATTGGATTAGAAAGGACCTACAGAGATAGTTTAAAACAGTTCTTGAGTGAAAAATGTCAGCAGTGGCTGAATCAAATGCCTGGAACTCCTTTGAAGCCCGCAGTTTTATGAGCTCAGGGTCCTCAGAAGCTTCAGAAGTTGCGAGAGACAAATGGAGATCGTTCTGGCTTTAACGTTCGCTTGCTTCAAACATCAGTGAGTGACAGCCATAAAATTGGAGTGGCCATTAAAACTTCAAAAGTAGACGGGATATCTGACCTGGATTTCTCTTCCCATAGGACTGTCTTGGATTTGCTACAGGAACAGCTCATCAGTTTGACTAATTATATTGTTTCAACCTGATTTGAGAAGATGTCTTCAATAAACTCTTTTCCCCCTTGAACTTAAAAAAAAATCTGATAGAAATGCTGGCATAACCTTTTTGTTGTTGCAATCAGTATATACCCACAGTTCTGAAGATAATGCTGGCTGCCTGGAGGCTACAATCCTATGCATTTGAGAGTGAGCCCAGGGGGACTTACTTTTGGAGTAACCATATTTCCAAAAGGCATGTGAGTAGGAATTGTGGTACTCCTCAGCCACCATGGGTAGGCTGACCAGATAAAATCCAGGTCAGGGTTCATGTAACTTTAACAGTTGTAGAAAAAAGGGAATTTGAGCCAGCATCATTTATATGCAATTAGTTCCTGGTGAAATTCCCTCTTCATCACAACAGTTAAAGTTGCAGGGGCCCTGCCTTCTTTTGTATATGGTCACTTTAGTATAGTGCCTGACCTGGATTTTATCTGGTCACCCTAACCATGGGAGGGGGTGCCTATTGCAGTGATGGTCATGATGATATTTCTATAGCACTGTCAGGGTGAAGCACAACTTTGCAACATATATGAGGACAGGTTCCTGCCACCAAGAAGCTTACAATCTGAAATTCAACAAAGAAAAAGGAAGGAAATAGAAGCAGGGGTAATTGGGAAGGATAAGCATTTGTTTCAGTTACATGTAATTAGGTTTAATTAATGTAAGGTAGGCGCGGAACTCATTAGCTGAGTTCCCCCCAAGCCCACCTCCCTATCCCAATGCCAAATGGCCCCAAGCCATCCTTCAGAAATAACCACAAAATTTAAGGACTGGAGCAATTATTAAGATCCTAATTCTAGTCCACATAGTGCTCCAGTCACTCCAATGAGCCGTTTAAAATGCAAGCCAGGAAAGAAAGAGAGGGGTAGCAGGGAGTGGGGGGGATAGGATGAGGTTTGAGGTAGAAGTTAGCAGCAATAAAACAATAAAACCCACTCTTAATCACACCCAAAGGGTGACAAGTCTTTCCCTGGAATGCACCAGACCTGAAAGCAATAAATCTATCCATTCCCCAGAATCACCTTACTGGGTAGGGATCCCTCCAACCACACACTGGTCCAGGAGAAGATGGCTTCCACCCAGTTGCTATTCCCTTTATCCCTTTTTGGGTTAGCTGGTACCGTGACTAGCCAAAACCAATCCCCAGCTGCCCCGCTCACGCCACCAGCCCCCTCCCTGCGAACTGCCATTTCCCACAGCTGAAACTCTTGCAGCCCACTTCTAATTAACGCTGAGCTGACCTTGAAGCTGGGCTCTGCCTGGCCTTCCAAGATAAGAGGACCAGGTGTGGGTGTTGGGAACCAGCAGCTCTAAGTTTTGTAACAATTCTCCTTGGAATTCTCCCCCACCCAGCTTCAAGGCCCCAGTCCTGCAAGGTAGGCCAACCCTGCCCATCCCAGCTAGACTGTAGCCATCCTGGCCCCTTTCTTCACAGACATGACTGTAGTAGCAACTTGTGTTCCCCAGCCACTGGTATTGAGAAGCATACTGCAGCCTTCCTCAATCTTGCGTCCTCCAGTTGTTTTGGACAACTCCCATCATCCTCAGCCAGTATAGCCAACAATGATGGGAGTTGTAGTCTAAACCGCGATGTAGAAGTGGCCACAACGCCATTATATGTTTGGCTTGGTAGGTCACACAATTTGTGCAGATCTATAGCAGAATGTAATTATATTTGTATTCTTCAGAATGCCATTTTCAGGAGGCCCTCCTCCTCTTCCTGCTCCTCCTCTGTACTTTATCAGTGAATGAGTCAAAATTAGGGATGGACAGATCAGCCTATTTTCAGTCCAAGACCCCCTCAAGATGGATTCCGTTTGACGCCTGTTCCTCCGATTATGCGCATCTTCTCAGAAGTGCTTTATCGTAAATGCTTGTATGCAGGAGGTAATTGAGCACTCAACAGGTGACCTTACCGGTTGTTTCAAATGTGCTTTACAAGTAGTTAATGCGGAGAATCGCTTGTTCACATAGTCAAAATGCGCTTTAATGGACGGAGCAAAATAAAACTCGCTATTTAACGCGCATTCGATAATGCGCATAATCGGAGAGAAAACACGCCTCTACGCCTGATTTGTGCTCCGTTCTTGTAGAGGTAAAATTTTTAATGCGCCTTGAAAGAGCTTTAAATGCCTCTTGTAGAGGCAGCCCAAGTCAGTTTTGCACGTATTCTGTCATAAATCGGATGTGTCCCATTGGATTTGTTTTTTAAAACTACATTAAAAATGCCATTTAAGTACAAAAATATGCATCTCCCACCCCCAAATATACATTTTTGTACACATTGGATAATAAAATACACATTTCCCTACACATTTTGTAATGAGAAATGTCTCACAAAATTTGGGGAAATTATAAAACTGAAAGATAACCACATTCCTATTCATGGATGAGTCCAAAAAGTGCAAATCAGGTTGCTTTTCTTTAAAATGTGAACTGAGCAAAATCCTCAAACATCCCTGGTCAAAATAGGACAGGCTGTCTTTTTCTTCGCAGAATGGAGGCAAAGCAATGAGAAACAACAAAGCACGTGTCTTATATGGAGGTTAGACAAATTCTGCAATACACACTCAATTTGGCTTACTTCTAAATAGATTTGAATGGGGTTGTGTAGGGTGACCATATGAAAATGAGGACAGGGCTCCTGTATCTTTAACATTTGTATTGAAAAGGGAATTTCAGCAGGTGTCATTTGTATGCACGCAGCACCTGCTGAAATTCCATTATTATTATTATTATATTTATATCCCGCCTTTTTCCCAATACTACGACTCAATGTGGCTTTACAAATTAAAACATATAGTTAAAAAGATAGAGATATACAAAAATTAAAAATATAATTAAACATGCTACAATATTAAAATACTTAAAACAATTTTAAAATTTTAAAATATGAATAATAATAAAAAATCTAATATATAAACAACGTATAAGCAGAGGTCCAGATTATTCACCAAAGGCCTGCCGGAAGAAAAATGTTTTAGCCTGCCTCTGGAAGCACACCAGGGAAGGAGCCAGTCTAGTTTCCCGGGAAAGGGAGTTCCAGAGCCCTGGGGCAGCCACCGAGAAGGCCCTCTCCCACATTCCCACCAGGCATGCCTGTGATGCTGGTGGGACCGAGAGAAGGGTCTCCCCTGAAGATCTCAGAGGACAAGAAGGCTCGTAAGGGAGAATACGGTCTTTCAGACAACCTGGACCCGAGTCATTTGAATTGTGCCCAGAAACAGACTGGAAGCCAGTGAAGCTGTTCTAAGAAGGGAATTATATGCTCCCTGTAGCTAGCTCCAGTCAACAATCTGGCTGCAGCTCTTTGAACCAGCTGAAGTTTCCAAACACTCTTCAAAGGCAGCCCCACGTAGAGCGCATTACAGTAATCCAAATGGGATGTAACTAAGGCATGTATCTAAGGCATCACAACAGTTAAAGCTGCAGGAGCCCTGCCCTCTTTTGTATCTGGTCAAAAGAGCAGGGCTTCTGCAGGTTTGAGACAGAATTTCACCAGGTGCTGCATGTATACAAATGACACCTGCTGAAATTCCCTTTTCTATACAACTGTTAAAGATACAGGAGCCTTGTTCTCCCTTCCATATGGTCACCCTACAAATAAGAATGTAAACTGCCTTGACAGCACTTTTGCACATAAGGTGGTATATAAATGTTTATAATAATATGCAGTGCAGCACTTTAATTTTTTCAGTATGCTTCCTGGTTGCATTCTTGGTCTTTCTAGCATCTGTAGAGAGACAAGATGAAGCAAGAAGTGATACCGATTTAAGCTGAATCAGTGCATAATTTCATAATATATTTAACGTCCTCAGAAAGTCCAGATATTTGTTTCACTGGTCCCACAAAATAAATACAAAAAGAGGTATTATGAGACTGTTTAGTGATGCATGTATAGACAGAAAAATGTCATACAACACCCAATATTCCCCAGCTAACCTACTATTACAATTAATGGTTTATTGTGTTTCAAAATGAGAAGGTGTCACCAGGGCAGAGTCAATTAAAAAAAATGGTGATTCAAGAAATTATATCAGGTGTTAATGATAAAAAAATCCTTCTGGATCAAACTAATGGTCCATCTTGTCCAACACTATGTTTCCAACAGTGACGATTTGAGATACCTCTGGGAAACTCCCAAATATGGCAAGAAGGTAATGGCCTTCCTCTAGGCTGACCAGATAAAATCCAGGTCAGGGCTCATGTAACTTTAACAGTTGCAGAGAAAAGGGAATTTCAGCCAGTGTCATTTGTATGCAATTAGTTCCTGGTGATATTCCCTCTTCATCACAACTGTTAAAGTTGGAGGGGCCCTGCCTTCTTTTGTATCTGGTCGCTCTAGTATAGTGCCTGCAACTTTAACTGTTGTGATGAAGAGGGAATTTCACCAGGAACTAATTGCATACAAATGACACTGGCTGAAATTTCCTTTTCTCTACAACTGTAAAAGTTACATGAGCCCTGACCTGGATTTTATCTGGTCACCCTACCTTCCTCTATCATTTGTCCCCAGAATGGATGGGTCTGTCTATTTCTGGTCCATGTCAGTTTGCACATGTATTCATTTATAAGTCCATTCTATCCCATTTCTGCATGACTCTGTTAATTCACTTTATGGCAGTGACTTGTACAAATGAATCAACCAAGACATCAGAATAGTGATTTAATCACTATCATTTCCTCCAAAGAACTCTGGGAATTGTAGTTCAGTGAAAGGGACCATGGAAATCTAATAGGGAAGTCTCAGCAACTGCCCAAAGCTGCAATTATCCAGGCTCCTTAGAGGAAGCCGTGCCATTTATATCACTGAATAAGAATCACCATGATCCCCTGGCTTGTATGTTCAAAGTTGCTAACTGTGGCTTACACTGACAACTTCCTTCAAATGGTTTAAGATTGTAAATCTATCCTACCTTTGCACTCAAGTTGGACAAAATAATTAGATAAAATGCCACATCTCCTTCATTGCCCTTATTGCCCATAGCAAGCAAAGAAGCAAGCAAAGCCCCCTATTACTTGTTAGAAATTGGTGTGGGGCACAAGGGCAGGATATCAGCACATCGTGACTGTAAACCATAGCTAGTGATGGGGGGGTCATATCCAGTGGGTTGTATCCAATGTTAGTCTAACTGAAATCCCATTCATTTCAATGCATCTGCTCCAAGTAGGACTAACGCTGGATGCAACCCTTTGAATGAACAAACCAAGGGATTATATTGATTCTTCTTCAATTCAACTGGAATAAAAAAAAATATGATCTGCGAATTAACTCTTCAGCAGGTGAAGGATTTTCTGAAGCTCTGAAAGGATGCTCAGTTGATTAGCTAATTTGAGCTTCCTCTTGGAAATTCTGCCATAATATCAGACAAACAATACCAGTCTCAAATCTCCAGTAGCAGCTGTACTTCTTACAGTTGTGCATGAAACTGTCTTCAAACTTCCCTTCTTAGTTCTTTTTAACACCTTTCTGCGCATGTCTAGAAAAAAGATTTCCCCCATTGGTTTTTTTTTGGGGGGGGGGTGTTTTTTTGCAAAGACCTGCCCTGTGTCACTTATGCATAGATGTATATGAATGGTTGTACCCTTTTCCTAAAGGAAATGGAATATTTTGTTACCCATCCCCCTCTTTCTTTCTTTTTTTTAAATGGAGGCAGCTCATGTGTTCACTTGGGTTTCTTTCTGTATAATGAAGTACTACTAGACCGAAGAATCACTTGTGGCAGGTAGCAAAGAAATTTCAATAAAGTAAACTCTCGGTATTATCAAAATTATACATTTGGGGCTGTTAGCATGGCCTAGAAAAAGATGAGGACAGGCTCATCTCATTAAATGAGAAGAAATAGTGGAATTAGCTTGAATCTAATTACAAACCACACTATCTAATGTAAAAACATGACTGTTTTTTCACTCCCATTCATTTTGGCTAGTAATTAGTTTTGGCCTCTAAAATGCCACCCTTTAATCATCCAAACACAGATGTGATTTGCCGTGCAATTTAATCTTGCTTTAATGAAGAACTAATGGACGCATCGCAAATTACTTTCCCTGTTGGAGAAAAATTCTATTTCCTGCTTTTCAAAAGATCAAGAGTATCTTGTGATAATAGCCCAAGCGGCCCTGGAAGCCTCGTCGCGCAGAGCAAACAAGCTCTTTTACTCAACTCCCAATTCAATGGAGAAAAAGAGGCTACAATTAGCAACAAAGCAGGGGAAACGCGGCATTACAGCCGAATCACTTTCTGTAGCTCAACCCCCGGCAACCACTGCCTTGTTAGAGCCAGGTCTAAAGTGTCAGGAGTGAACAATGCACCATGATAAATTACTCTCTTCAAACAGCTGCACTGCTAATTTTCAATTATACACACAAATGGCTCTCAGATTGGAAGAAAATGGAGTGCATGGGGAGAACAGTTGTAGATTTCTGTGTTTGTTTGGTGAGAAGAGTGAAGGTGGGACAGTGGCATCCCCCCAAAAGGAAGTTGGTGCATGTGAGATCCATAATCCGATACCAGCTGATGAGCCATCCCCTATGGTATCATATGGAGCTTGCTTCTCTCACTGTCTTATTATGGTGCTAAGAGTTCCATCAGATGAGTGTTTTATTGCACGGTCGTTACCGGGCACTCACGGATTTTTGTGTGTCCCTCCCATGACGTCATCTGCCTCTCAAGTGCTTCCCGCCCCTTCTAGCCTTCTTCGCACGACAAAAAGCCACCCCAGTAAGTCCGACTTATTTTTTAAGATGGAACTTGCCACTATCGCCTGCTGTGTGCAGGGGAAGCAGTGTGATCAAAACGGCCCACTGAATGGGCCACATGCCCATTGTTCACTTTCTCTTTCAGAAGAGGAGGGAATGAGGGACAAATGTGTGGGAGGAGAAGCAATGGTAAGGAAATGCGATTTTTCCCGTGTGATGAGCCTCAATGTCTCCAGAGTCGTGGAGCATGATGGACGTGTCTGCAAGACACAAGCTTATAATATTTTGGCCTTGCCGTGGACTCTGACCAAGCTAGTTCTGTAGCTTTTTGTTACACATCCAGCAGTGCCTGGTTGAAACTGGCAGTGGCATCCAACAGTGCAAGAGATGAGGGAACAGGAGAGAGAATGTGCGCATTGGTAGAACACATGCTTTGCTTAAAGAAGGTCCCATGTTCAATCCTCCGCATCTACAGGTAGAACTAGAGATGTGGAGGCCCAGAAAAAAACTGGAAAAATTCAGGAAAAAACTTTTTTTTTCCCGTTTTCCCCCGAAGCCTTTTTTGGGTCCCCCCCCCCAAAAAAAAAAATTGGAAAAATTGGAAAAAATGAAGAAAAAACAGATTAAGGGGTGTTTTATTTTAGCATGATGCATAAAATGTTTAAAACAAGGAGTTTATATATTTACTTCTCCAAAAGATTTCTAAAAACTATGTACAGTATCAGATTATTACAATTTTTGTGCCCCACCGAGGACAAGCAAGTCCTTGGTTGCAAACTGAGACTACAGCTCTCAAATACAAAAGCAAGATGCATTTCTGCCTCTAGGGGGCACTACCATTGAAGCAGAGACTGAGGTCCCCTCTACAAGGATTCGCTTTTGCGCCCGGTTAGGCGATTATGCGCATAATCGCTGAAGCGCATTTACACCTAATACCTCTGCACGAGAGGCAGTGAGAGGCGACGAAGCGCATTAACGGATGTCCAAAATGCGCTTTCCAAGTAGTTAATGCGCATAAGTGCTTGTTCACATAGTCAAAATGCGGTTTAACAGCCGGAGCAAAATAAAACTCGCGATTTAACGCGCATTCGATAATGCGCATAATCGGAGAGATAACGCGCCTCTACGCCCGATTTGCGCTCCGTTCTTGTAGAGGTAAATTTTTTTAAGCGCCTTGAAAGAGCTTTAAACCTCTCTTGTAGAGGCAGCCTGAAACTGATAGTGATAGCTATAGCTCAGGAAATAAGTCTGATTAAATTTCATGCATATTCATTGAATCTTGGTCCTTTTTTCTCAGTTCTTTTTATGGGAATGGGTGCTTTATGTCTGCTTGACACTGTGGAGGACTAGCAAAGACATAAATAATTTTCCTTGTTACTAATGTTAATGGTTTCTTCTGTTAGTTTGTTTTTTTAATTGTTTTTTCCTGCTCCTCATAAACTGGCAAAACCAAAGAGGTTCAGTTCTGGAGCTTGTAGCTCCATTTGTTGTTGTTTTTTAAAGTAAAAATGTTAAAAAATAAGTTCAATTTGTAATAATTGCTTGAATGCACTATAATTTTAATATACCAAATGTGATAATTTTATGCCAAATCAACTTGTACATAACTACATTTTTTTGTTCCTAAAGTAACAAAGTGACTTTCAATCCGTAAAAAGTACTAATATTTTTTTTCAATTTTTCTGAAAATTTCTGTTTTTTCCCCAGAAATAAAAAATGGGGGGAAATGGTTTTTTTTCCATGGCGTCAAAATTTCAGGAAATTTTACATCTCTAGGAAAAAATCCTTACAGAATCCCACCCCTGTTTCAAATTAGATGACTGCAAGGTTCAGGAATTTCAGCAAACGAGGTGCAAAACTATGACAATCTCAAGACCTGAGATTTAAGTTTTTCAAAGCTATCTGTCCAATTTGAATTTAGTGCAAAATCTGTATTATATTTACGGCTGTGCCCCCGAACTAGATCGGGGGAGGTCCAGATCGGATCGGGCCCATTCCAAATCGATTTGGATCGATCCAGAGATCCAGGCCCTTTGGACTTCCAGATCCCTGGGTGCTGCCTGTGCAGCCGGGCACCCAGGGACCTGGAAGGCCCTTCCTTCCCCCATTCTCCCCACTCACCCTCCGCCATCCGCGCTGCCGTCTGACACTGTCCACTGGCATCCGCTGTACTAAGAAGCAGGCTTTGCCGCTTGGTTTCCCAGTGGAGCGATGTTGCGCCAGGTGATGTCACCCAGTGCGCTGGCGCTCTACTGGGAAACAAGGCCGTGAAGCCTGCGTCTCAGTACAGTGGACGGCAGACAGAGGCGGATGGCAGTGCGGACCACGATGGGTGAGTGGGGACCCCTCTCACTCTCCCCCCTCTCCCCAGCGGTGGATGGCAGTGCAGATGGCGGAGGGTGAGTGGAGAGTGGGGGGAGGGCAATGAGTTATTTTCCCCATAGACTTTCAAGTCTATGGGGAAAAGGAGGATCTCCAGATCTCGATCCGGAGACCCGAAACTGGTCCTGCGTCTGGTTCCAAACCAGATCGGGGGAGGTCCAGATCGGGCCGGAGCGGATCAGCCCGATCTGGATCGCCCAGATCCGGATCCAGTTGGGGGGGCTGCACAGCCCTAATTACATTACAGTTCTAGTTGAAGTCAGGATGAGTAGAGCTGTTCAGTGGATTTCTATGCACTGATCATATCTTATAAATAACTCAGTGCACAGTAGATATTTGTGCATTATGCTCTGGACGTAGATAAAAACATCCAATCCCTCAATCTTCCCCCACCTTGCCCATGCACACACCAATTTTCATCTTGCATATGTAACGTAAAGTATAAATCCTGGAGTCATTGTAACCTCTGTGTTCCATACAGTGGCTTTGCAGTGGCTTACCGATAAAACAGTGCTCTTGTTAAATTTGTTAAATTTGTTGACAAAGCCTTTTCTTCCACATCTTTGACTTAAATGCCATCGTGCAGGTAGCTCAGTAATTTCTAAACTATGTGTCAACACACACTGTTATGGACCTATGAGAGAACCGCTAATCTACAGAGCTGATAAAACAATAATATATATATATATATATATATATATATATATATATTTAAAATAAGGATTTTCTTAAATTTAAATTGGATTTTGAATTTTTCTTAAAACAAAGGTATTATCTTGTATACCAATTATACAACTTCTAGTTGTATTATATGAATATGTTAGCAGCAGTTTATGGAGATTGATTGATTGATTGATTACATTTATATACCTCCCAATAGCCGAAGCTGTCTGGGAGATGGGAAATAACCTGATCAGTCCTATTCTGAACTGCAAGTGGTGTACAGAAGCCTATGCTTTCTCTATGCTTTACCTCTCTCTAAGTGCAAAGATAGAAAAGGTCAACGAACAGAGAATTTGGTGAGATGGAGTAGATATGAACAAGGAGGAGGAGTCTGGATATAAATGCAAGGGGAAGGGATTACAAACTGAAACCAAAAGTGAACAGAACACCCTTGAGTCCTTAGGAAACTTCTGCTGCATGCATCCTCCACTGTAGAAGGGAAATACTTAGCATGGCAGCAGGCAGCTGTAAAAGAGACCCCCCCCCCATTTATTTATTTTATTTATTTTATTCCATTTATATACCACCTTATAGCCGAAGCTCTCTGGGCGGTTTACAAAATAAATAAAATAAATTTGGGAATATTTTCTTTCTTTACCTGCTGCAGTTTTAGTTGTCTAATTTTTATTTATATTTTAAAGAACTTTACATTTATTTAAAACTTGAAGCCATTCAAAAATACATGTGCGTGTTTTGTTAATGTTGTTGTCCATTAAAGAAGAAAACTAACCAGAAGAATAAACAACTTTATTAGTACAATTTAAAAGCCTGTTTGGTGGTGTTGATTCTAACACATCATGACCAAAATATCATGATTAATTGAACAGTTGGAGCTAGTTTATCTCTTGAAGTTAATTCTGCTCTAGTGGTAAAATGACCAAATTATTCATTTTTTAAAAATGAAATTTAATCTGAAAACAATTCAGAATAATTGCCTACTATGTAGCTACCTTTTAATGAACCTACATCTCTGAATGTACATTAAGGATAAATTAAACAATAATGTACTTCTACAGAAAATGATGATTAAATAGAATCTTCCTCACTAGTGATTTAAACTGTGATTTAAATCATTAAAATGTAGTCCTTCAGAAGAGCAATTTAAATGATGATTTAAATCAATTTTATTTAAATCAAATCAACCCTGCTAATCTACCATCTTAAATAAAGAAGCTGGGAAAAGCTTGCAGCTCAGTGGTAATAGAGCATATGGTTTGCATGAAAGAAGTTTCAGGTTCAGTCCTTTGCATCTCCAGGGGGCAGTCTTAATGTCACCACGTTGGCACTGCCTTCCTCCAAAACCCAGCATGTTTTCCTTCCCTGGGATGGTGTCGGGTAATCCCGACGCCAAGGAGGGTGCGCAGGGTTTCTGGCAGCCATCTGGGTACCGGAGCCACCCCCACCCTTTTCCTGATGGAAGGCAACCAATTGCCAGTCACCTTCCACCAGGGACTGGCCTTGGATTGGCCTTGGAGCGACGTCAGATGGCAATAAGTCCCTGACTTTTTCAATGAGCAGCTTCACAACAAAAAGCCCACGTTAACTGCAAAGCTGTGAAGCTGCGTGATATAACTGATGCAGCGGAGATTTACAGCCACGGCAGGGTTTCCCCACATATAGGGCTCCATCACACCAGCGATTTACTGCACACTCGCCCTGCCTTGTATGTGTTTTTGCCGCGAGGTGCTCACATGATGTTGTCCCTGTCCTGCTCTCATTGAGCCCCTTCCGTCCCTTGTTGTGAAGTATTTTGGCATGGAGAAAGTCAGGAATATCCCCCCTCTTGCTTTTTCCTTTGTTGGGGGCGTGTTTGTTGATGAAGAAATGGGAGGGCACGGTGGTTCTCCTCCTCCAGCACACGGGATTCCCCCCTCCTCGTCTTTTCCTGCCTTCCCCTTTCTTTCCTGCCATCAGGAACAACCGCCAACCCATAAGAGCCCATAAGTGGGCTATGGCTATGATCGCAAAAAGAAACGGATATCAAAACTGCGGGTACATACCAATTTTTTAAAAAAGTAGGTGTGATGGAGCTCCTAGACAGTCCCCATGGAAGGCTGGAAAAGAGCCCTGTCTGAAACCCTGGAAAGCCTCTGAAACTCAGTTAGGCAATATTGAACTAGGTGGACCAGTGCTCTGACTGAGTATATAAGGCAGCTGTCTATGTTCATATCTCAGTGACGTTTATTATGTTATTACATGTATAAATAGCCTCAGGTCTTTTGCTTTACATTTGATAGGCAAGATTAAATCTTTTGTACAATGGTGGAGGGGTGTGTGGAATTTATGGATTGAATGTTTTGATCCATGTCCACAATGGACAAATATTTGTCATGTCCTGAGCTATTGTATGTGCAACTATTACAAGTATTATATTCCCAATCTGAATGATATTTAGATTTTTCCACATGAAGAAAGATGCTAAACCGATTAGCAATTTATTAATTCAGGAGTGGGCAGAAGGTAGATTGTTATCTACCGGTAGAGCTATGGGTGATTTGCAGTAAATAGGCAAGGTTTTCCAACCCGCAATGGTTTAATAACAGTGATAACAAAACAAAACAAAACAAAACACCAACCCCTCCCCCCCGGATTTTCCACCTATATTGGCTGCTGAAATCAAGAAAGCTTGGAGGAAAACAGGAGTAGAGTTGTGTGTGAAAGGATCTGTGTGCAAGCTCCAACTCTTGTCCTGAAAACAAATTCCTGGGCTGAATGTAGTCTGAGGTACTTTGTTCCACAAGTCTATGTCCACCTTTTTGCTCTTAGTGGTGGACCTCAGGATTCCAGTGACAAACCAAATCAACCCAACAAACCAAAATTCTGCTCCTTCCTGTATTAATCAATTTATTAACCCGAACAAACCAGAATAATTGCAGTCACAGGTGAACCTGAACTAAACCGCACCATTAATTTGATTCCTGCCTCAATTCCAAAAACATCCGCACTACCCTCTTTCATGGTATTTTTCCCAGTATGCCCCAAACTTTTATTTTAATTATTGTGTTTTTATCCCACCCTTTCTCCAAGAAATTCAAGGTAGCGTATATGGTTTGTGCCCAATTTATTCTCAAAACAACTCTCTGAGGTAGTTTAGGCTGAAAGATACTGACAGGATCAAAGTCAACCATGGAAATTTAAGGCTGAGAGCCAAACTAAACATGATGCATGAGATGTATTATTATTGTTGTTGTTGTTGTTGTTGTTGTTGTTATTAATTTCTATACTGCCCAATAGCCAAAGTTCTCTGGATGGTTCACAAAAAAGATTAAATGCTAAAATATAACATGATAAAACCAAAATATAAAATCTGATTTTACCAAAACTTAGAACAATTTAAAACAGCTAAAAACAATTAACAATACAATAGCAGGACTCAGTAAGACAAGTGACATTAAAATACATATCCTGGCATCTTTTTCCTTTGCTAAAACTGCCCTATACGAGTCTGATTTGGATCAGGACCATGACATGGGGGAGGGCAGTTTAACCCTTTCCCTCACATTAATTCTTTAATAAAAAGCTCCCCACAATTAGTCACAGAGAATAATATACAGAGCCGTGCTACCTCTATGCCAGGCAAACCTTCCTGTCCAGGGCTAGAAGTGCAGTAAAAGACTCACTACTCTACAGGGAAGCTACTTTTACTTTCCACAGAGCTCTCAAGAAACTGATAAGAAACATTTATTTATTATATTTTTAGTCCACCCAATAACAAATAACAACAAATAGCATATAGATATATAGCTATAATATAAAAATGTCCATGAAATCTAAAATGCCTGGGAGAAAAGCAACATCTTTGCTTGGTGCCAAAAAGGTAACAGTTAGGTGCCAGGCGAGACTCCTTGGGGAGGGCATTCCATCAAAGGAGTGAAAGCCCTCTTTCTCATGGTAACCTGCCAAAAAGAGAGAATTCTTCCTTTCCATGCCCTTCCATCCCTAAATTACCTGTATTCATTTGTTATTCTGAAGAGGCTCTACCTGCATACAAGTGTAGACATACAGAGAACTCACTGTGTGATCGGAAACCCTGCTTTGACAGGATTTCAAATTGAATAAGGAGGTCCCTTGCCTACACTTGAGGAGAGGGCCTAGTTACGTGATTGTGCACCTCCCACAAAATGCAACAATTCTCCCCAAGTATAAGTCAACTATATTTAATATATGATTGCCTGGCACCCACAGTGTGCTCTTTCTGGCACCAGGAAAGACCTTCTTATTTTCGCAGGCATTTCAAGTCTTTCTATATGAGGCTTTTATTGTGCGTTCATGATTGCTCACTCATGGTAGTTCGCAAGTTCTACACACATTGTTGTCATCCGCCAGGGACTCTCCCATGATTGGAACCATTATCAGAGGTTTTTTCCTAACAAGGAGCATCTAATATTATTTAGAAATGGTGAAATTAGAGTTTTATGTAATTTCTCAATTCCGCTATACCACAGAGCCATCTAGTGGTTATATAATAAAACACATAGAAAGGAAGAGAAAGAAAACCCTGGAAAAAAGCATGTGTAAAAGAGCTGAACTTAACCCCGCAAAGAATCTGGAAGTAGAATCTTTGGTAAAGGTGAGGGGTAAAATCTTCATGTAGAAATGCCCATGGTTTTTCAATTTCTGTTTTAAATCTATTACTGTGTTTTAAATCCTTGCCTTGCTGCCAAGTTTTATTTTGGCTTTTATTTTTTATTTTATACTGTAATTTTAAACATTTATCTTGTATCTTATGTTGAATGTTATGGTTTTTATTGTTGTGAACTGCCCAGACAGCTTTGGGTCTTGGATGGTATAGAAATGTAATAAAATAAATGAATGCATTTGTTATTGTCATTGTGAACTGCCTTTTGTTCTTTCTTGTTTATTATTAGACTTGCAAATTATTATTATTATTATTATTAATAATAATAATTAGACAAAGACCCATTACAAGCCGGGAGAGCAGGTGCATTGAAATTGCTCATCAACGTTTAGCACCTGGACAGCAAACTGAGCAAGTTACACAAGCCACCTCTTTTGTATCTGGTCATTCTAGTGTAGCTTCTGCAGCTTTAACTGTTGTGATGAAATTTCACCAGGTGCTGCATGCAAACAAATGACACCTGCTGAAATTCCCTTTTCTATTCAACTGTTAAAGATACAGGAGCCCTGTCCTCCGTTCCATATGGTCACCCTATTCTTGCATTGGTGAGCTGATTAACACACATAGTGTGATTTTTTAAAAGCCGTTGTCCCTTTTTGAGCCACAAGAGATAGAGTTGAACTTCTTAATGAATTGTACATCAGCTGGCTTGCACTGGAATCTCTCCTTGAAGTTCCTTAGAATGGCCAACTTAAGGTCAGTTGCCAGTGTAATCACCGGCAATCATTAAATTAAACCGGCATTTTCAAACAGCTTTCAAAGTGTTATATCCTGCTTGGTGTAGATCTGTCCCTGGCCGCTGTGAATGCCTCTGGGCCTCATGTTACATGTAGGGCTCAGAGATTCTAAGGGAATGAAGACGATGGGTGGCTGCAAGGTGATGCTTTCCTCTTCAGTGCAACTAACCACCAAGAAATAGAAGGGGGGAGAGAAAAAGGGACTCCTGTCATTTCTGTCTGGTAAGGGATAGTATGGTGGTGATGAGAGCTAGGAAGGGCAGTAATGGGGGGGAATGGGGAGGGGGATCAAAGAAGCCCCCAGGAAGCCAGTCAGTAAGAAGGAAAGAGAGCTGGACGAAGCCATTGAGGGGTGGAGCTAACTGGGATTGATGTTGTTGGGTACTGCTCAATCCTTGGTTGGATAAATTCCTGGAGAAGGCTATCAATGGCTACTAGTCCTGATGGCTATGTGCTACCTCCTGTATCAGAGGCAGTAAGTATATATGCACCAGTTGCTGGGGAACATGGCTGGGAGGGTGCTGTTGCACCATGTCCTGCTTGTGGGTCCCTGGTTGGCCACTGTGTGAACAGAGTGCTGGACTAGATGGGCCCTTAGTCTGATCCAGCAGGTCTCTTCTTATGTCCATATGTGTGCATGTGTATGTACAACCCTCACGTCAAGGCCTCAGATCACACAAACAGGCAGTGGAGCTGGTGGCTCTGATGTCAGAAGGGTGATGAAGCTGCCCCGGGTTTCAGTCAGAGCTCTAAAGGAGATGCCCAAGGTACAAAGCATGCTGGGTAGCTTTTCTTTAGACTTGTGATTTGTTTTGACTAAAATCTGGGGTGGATTTACCCCCCCCCCCACTGACATTGGGGCCACCAGCCTCCGTTGCAAATAGGACTGCTGTGTGAATGCACAGCAGAAGCTCAACATAGTCATGAGAATTCAGGGAGTGCCATTTGGGTGAATCAGCCCTTAGGAGCTAGACTATGGGCGGATCTACACACGAGTTTTTTGACGTTTTATAAGGGTTATGAAAACTCTTTGGGCCACATGACGTGCTCCCTATAACGTTGTATATATGAGGTTTTTTAAAACTCCCTTCAGTTATATACAACGGTTTCACTTTTAATAAATCGTTTTAAGTAAAATAATGTGTCCTTCCTTACCGTTTCTGATTCATGGGGGCAGTCTTCGTTTACTGGCACCCAAATGCTGAGCAGTTGATTGGTGGGGAAGAAACAGGAAGTGGACCAGTGAACTACAACAACCACAATTCTTAGCACTATACTCGCTAGGGAATGACGGAGGAACTAAGAAGGAAGTGTGTAACTGAACTACAACCCCCACAATGCCTTGCCCTAAATTCACTGAAAAACGAAAGAAGAAAAGACAGGGCAGAACAGCGTGTGACTGCACACACCGCTTTAAAGACAGAAGACTGTTTCTCCTGTAACGTGAGTACTCAGTAATGTGGCCTAAGACGTTTTAGAACGCACCTATTTGGAACGTTTTAAAATACAATTTAAAACATTCCAAAGGACTGTGTGGATTCCCCCTATCTTGACCCTATTCTTATTCCACACGTATATTTCTAATACAGTACTTTCATTTTGTGTCCACATCTATGTGTTATATAAAATCAAACTCCAAAGTGATCTTGATAGACTGGAGCGCTGTACTGAAAACAACAGGATGAAATTTAATAGGGATAAATGCCAAGTTCTACACCTAGGAAAAAGAAACCAAATGCATAGTTACAAGATGAGGGATACTTGGCTCAGCAATACGACAAGTGAGAAGGATCTTGGAATTGCTGTAGATCACAAGCTAAATATGAACCAAGAGTGTGATGTGGCTGCAGAAAAAGCAAATGCTATATTGGGCTGCATTAATAGAAGTATAGCTTCCAAATCGCGCGAGGTACTGGTTCCCCTCTATTCGGCACTGGTTAGGCCCCATCTTGAGTACTGCGTCCAGTTCTAGAGCCGTGTTCAGAGGAGGGCAACGAGGATGATTAGGGGTCTGGAAACAAAGCCATATGAGAAGAGATTGAAAGAACTGGGCATGTTTAGCCTGGAAAAGATTGAGGGGAGATATGATAGCACTCTTCAAATACTTGAAAGTGCCACATGGAGAGGGCCAGGATCTCTTCTCGATCAACCCAGAATGCAGGACACGGAATAATGGGCTCAAGTTTCAGGAAGCCAGATTCCAGCTGGACATCAGGAAAAACGTCCTGACTGTTAGAGCAATATGACAATGGAACCAATAACCTAGGGAGATGGTGGGCTCTCCCACATTAGAGGCATTCAAGAGGCAGCTGGACAACCATCTGTCAGGGATGCTTTAAGGTAGATTCCTGCATTGAGCAGGGGGTTAAACTCAGTGGCCTTATAGGCCACTTCCAACTCGACTATTCTATGATTCTATGAAGTAGTTTCATTATATTGTTAAAACTAAAATACCGTGGGTTTTTTTAAAAAATCAGCTTAAAAAATTAAACAGGATATTTTCTGATGAGTGCCAGCAAGTCTGTCTCTAAGTTTCTCATGTTGAGTTGCAGCTGACGGCTATAAACAGCTTATACTGATTTTGTTTGTTTGGAGGGCAGATGATAAAATGTTCCACCCAAATTAGTAATGACAATTTTTGTCTCCAGAAATGTACATGCGAATGTAATGGTGTTTGTTGTTGTTTCAACATCTCTGCCGTTATTGAAACAGAAGAGGCAGTACTAATTCTTGCTGTCACATTTCAAAAAACGAAAATAAGGCTTTCAAAGAGTCGTCAAGGTTTTCAGTGCTGATCATTCATTGCTGGCATGCTCGCAGGAGAACACTCTCAGCAAACAGCTAAACAAAAGCTAAATAGGGTTCTGGTTTCTAATCTTTTTAGGAAACATACTCTGTCAGATTTTGGACTGGAGAGGTTTCTCTGAAACCCAAAAAGCATTGAGAGGGGAGGGGGGAAGGTGCGTGGATACCTCATAGAGAGCCATACAGATGGGCTGAAAGCGCAACCGGGTATTTCCGTGTTTTATCACTGATCTGAATTTTCATCTTAAGTCCAAACCCAATCCATGGTGTCCTGTCCATGTCTTACAGCATCAATTACAGATCCAGCCCTCATCTTCATGGTGTCGGGGTGGCAGTGCAGAGGCAGCAGGCAGCACGTCCCGCATTGACGCTCGTTCCGCCCATCTGCAGCAGAAGGAGCGCCACAGCGGGCTTTCCTGCCGCCACTGCACCCGCCCATCCTGCCACTGCCGCAACCGCACCGCTCCAGCTAAAATGTTGGGGTAAATGCCCAACTTTTTTACAGCGGAGCTTTGGGGCTTTGCCCCTAGATGGCTTTGGAGTGGCGGCAGTATCATGTAAATGACCTGCCGCCACTCTGAAGCCGGCATGGGGGAAAGTGCCCGTCTAGAGGTACCCTAAGTGTAAGACTCACTCATATAATACCTTTGGTCCTGACCAAAATAGTATTCTGCACTGAAAATCCTAATTTTGCACCAAGGAAACATAAACAGTTGGATAAGGATTGGTTGCCTTACACCAGGAAGGGGATGGGGGAGGGAATTAGGGTGACCATATGTCAGGAAAAATCAGGCCATGTCAGGATTTTGGTAACAAATCTGGGAAGGGGGGGAATTATGAAATCTGAAGAAAAATCCAGAGTTTTCCTATCCTTCCACCCAAAGGGCAGCTCTACTTTATAGTCAATGGGAATTAACAAAAATGCATACAGTTCCGTCATTTTTAAAGATAAAGAGATGAAACTTGGCAACTTGATAGCCCTTAGGTAGGGCTTTTGCCATGCCAAATTTGAAGCAGATCTGTTCAACCGTTGATTTTTAGGATTTTTTTTTAAGTTTGAGGTTTTAAAATTAATATATATTTTTTTAAAAAATATTTTTTAAAGATAAATAGATGAAATTTGGCACCTTGATAGCTCTGATGTAGGGCTTTAGCCTTGCCAAATTTGAAGAAGATCAGTTCATGCATTGATTTCTAGGATTTTTTTTGTAAAAAAAAATTGAGATTTTAAAATTATTTTTTTATAACAACAACAACATCATTTTTAAAGATAAGTAGATGAAACTTGGCATCATGACAGATTTAAGTAGGGCTTTAGCCATGCCAAGTTTCAACCAGATCTGTACATCTGTTGATTTTTAGCAAGTTTCAAAACAAAATTGAACTTTAAAAATAAAACTAAAAAAAAAAGCTGGCCGGCCAGGCGGCAACAAGCCCTATTAAGCAGCAGCTTCCAGTGGAGTGAGAATACAATGAGAAAAGACATTTGCGGGAAGGGGAGAATATATCAAGCAGAGTATAGCAACAAAGTAAAGCAAAAGCTACAAAAGTAGGAGTGAGTGAAGTTAATTTCAGATACATTGTTGTTTCAGTGATTTTAATATTAAGATTTTCTGTAGAACATATTTGTCTTAATTGTGTGCTGTAAAATCAGACATGTGATCAAAGCTATGTTCAGGTGGGCACACCCCCTTGGTGCTGAACGTGCCCCCTGAGGGCGGGCATGTTGGTGGGGACGCCCCCTTAGGGGCCAACCATGTTGTCCTCCTTTTTGGTTTCCAAAATATGGTCACCCTTGCTTCAGTCCCTGGATGGAAATGGCTGCTGTCTGTCTTCTTCCTCGGTTGCAGATGGAAATGGCTGCTGCTGACAGAAGGGAAAAATGACTTTTTTAAACTGTTGAATAGTTGAGAGGTTAGAAGATTACATATCTGATGCCTTCCAAGATAATAACAATGAAGATATGGTACCAACTTTAAAGTGACCAAAGATTGATGGAAAAAACTGGTTGCTGGAGTGAAGGACTCTTAGGGGAGGAGAATAGGAGGAAGCAGAAAATAGAACAGGGGCCAAGAGGTGAACAAACAAATGAACAAGCGGTCAAGAGAATATGCAGCTGGGAGCAGGAGACAGGAGGAAACAGCCATAAAAGAAAGGAAATGCAGCACTGAAAAAGAGGACAGAAAAGGGGGATCAGAATAATATTTTCATATGCTGATTTATATGTAGAGATGCAGATTTAGGAATACGTGCTATAGTTTATATAGAAAAGCAGTACATCTCACCGTGGTGGGCAGACTGTGACCTGTGTGCCTCTGCTTAGTCTGTGGTCCAGGCCTTAAGTGCTGATGGTCAACATCAAGGCCTCTGCTCTTCTCTCCCTTCTGATGGCACCTCATCTTTAAGCCGGACCTGGACTGGACAGACCTTCAAATAGGGCATTTGTTCACTATGGTCGTTATCACACAGGCGGTTTTAAGCACACCCACCTCGACTTTGCTCCACTTCTTCAGCGCTGGACTCACATGACGTCGTCCCTGTCGTGCTGTTCTCTCACTCTAAGGTCGCAGTTTTTAGTGTTTGTTTCGATTGATCCCTGAACGGGCAAAATCTGAAACAGGCAAAGTTCAACAGGCCAAGCTGAGGTATCGCAGCAATACTGACCACGTGTGATTCAAAACGCTAGACTTGAATAGGTAGGCTGACCAGATAAAATCCAGGTCAAGGCTCATGTAACTTTAACAGTTGTAGAGAAAAGTGAATTTCAGCCAGTGTCATTTGTATGCAATTAGTTCCTGGTGATATTCCCTCTTCATCACAACAGTTAAAGGTGCAGGCACTATACTAGAGTGACCATATACAAAAGAAGACAGGGCCTCTGCAACTTTAACTGTTGTGATGAAGAGGGAATTTCACCAGGAACTAATTGCATACAAATGACACTGGCTGAAATTCCCTTTTCTCTACAACTGTTAAAGTTACATGAGCTCTGACCTGGATTTTATCTGGTCACCCTATGAATAGGAAACTGAGGGGGACCCCACAGAAGCAACCTGGGGGGGGGAAATAGTAGGTGTGAAAAAGCTCATAGAAGTGGCTGAAGCTGTAATCCCAAACCCACTTACTAGGGAGTAAACCCACTGAACATAGTAGGATTTACCTCTGACTAAACATGCATAGGATTGCTTTGCTCCTCTCTGAAATAAAAGCGCCTGCTGCTGAACACGTCTAACTCGCCCAACCAACAGTTATTCAGCAAAATCTTTGCAGCTTGCTGACCCTGTTTGCATTTAGCCGGCAATCTTTGCATAAGGATTAACTTCTCTCCTGCAATTATAGGTCTGGTGTATTAGGGACACGCTGAAGCTTTTCGTTATGTTCAATTTACATTTGCTGAGAATTTCCATTTTGTTTTCTTTGCACAAACATATTGATCATTCTGATTTCAGAGACAATCCTTTTATTATTAAGGCTTGGGATTCTTTCTGAACCCTCTTCAGTTTAAGTAAGCAATTTAAAAACTTATGTTTTTAAATTACTTATGTGCAGGGTCTGATATTTGCAGGGTCTTAAAAACTTATGTGCAGGGTCTGATAATGTTCATTCTGCTCTGAGCAACTAGATTCCCCCCCCCCTTCCTGTAGTTTTTTTAAAATCATAGGCATCGCTTTTTTGCACTTTGGCTGGGTTTGATGGTTCTTTTCTTTTCACTACCGTTTCATAGAGCAACCTTGAAACGTTGCTCAAGTCTAGAAACAGTAATCCAAAAAAAAAAATAGCCAAGAGGTGGACGTATTGCCTCTTGAAATTGGTCCTATTTCTTCACTGTTTCCATCACAAGGTGAGGTCCTGTTTAGCTATTTAACTTCCAGCAGTCCCCTGGGTAGGCCTGAGACGTAGCATTTTGGCCTTCTGGGGTCCTGTTTGTTTACAGCCATTTAGAAAAAGGATTCAGAGAGGAGACACAAAGACGGTGAACAACTTAGAACACCAGGTTTGGGTTCGGACGGCACGATAACCAGTGGTGGGTTAAATAGTCAACGGTGGGTTAAATAATCAACAGTGGGTTATTGTGTTGTCTGTCGAGACCTTTTCACACCACAGTTGGTTATTCGTCTGAAATAACCAAGGCAAATAACCAACGCTGTGCAGAGTTGATTATTTGAAAAAACGTTGGTTATCGTGTTGTGCACTGTTGACTATTTTGTTGCACACAATTGTTTATTTTCGGCGACTACAGAGTCCCCTGGCAAGAGTGACCAAAGCGGCAGCAGAACTCGCAATGGCTGATGGGACACCAGCGGGACGACTGAGCAGGAGAGAGAGGGCAGGGGATGTTTCAGTCAAACACACCGTTGACTAACAGTCAACTCGACACTGACCTTAATCCACACCTTATTGATTATAATGTTGTGATCCCGGAGACAACTGGGGACAACCCAGGGAAAACCCCGGGATAGCAGAAACCGGGGATATCCTGGTTTTCCTGCCATCCTGGGACATGAAATGGGCATGGAGCTGTGCTGGGTTACTCTGTGCTAGTGGGGGGGGGGAAGGATTTCTGCCATCCCCAGGATGGTAGGGTGCAGGCACATGCCGGGGGGTTCCCTGCCTTCTCCTCCACGCTCCTGGCTCGTCTGGCCCTTTAAATTAAACAAAATGGTGGGCGTGACATCCCTTTCCTCCTGGGATGTCACGCTTCCGGTTTAGAAGGTGGGGGACGATCCCGGAAGCAGGTATGTCTGGGATCGTTCCCCCTCCCTCCCTCCCTCTCTCTACACCCTTAGGTGTAGAAAGGGCCTAGGGTTGGAGAAGCTGGTGGAAGGAAGACTGGGATACTGAGTGTGTGCCATGGTAGCTAAATATTTACATGTCTCCCTTTCCTTCAAGAAGCCCAAAGCAGCATACATGAGCTGCCGCCTCTCCATTTTATCCTCACAAAAATCCTATGAGGCAGATTAGGCTGGGAGTGACTGGCCCAAAGTCACCCAGTGAGCTTCATGGCTAAATGGGGACTAGAACCCAGGCCCCCCGAGTCCCAGTCCAACACTCTACCCACTACCCCACACTGGCTCTTATCAGTATTATTTGGAAGCACTCTTATCTGTAAGAAACTTCCAGAGACCACTCCACAAATATCGAGCTTCAGTACAGGCACACAAGTACAGCAGGTACTACCACTAAGAACCAAACTAAATAAGATACATGATTGATATGGGCACTCTGAAGACCAGGGAACCAGTGCACAGGTTGACCCTTGCTTTTCATGCCATTCCCCCAAGCTAAATCACTCCCCAAAGCTGATATTAACTAGCACGACTGAAAAACTCATATGATATAGGTATATTTTTCTTACAAGGAGTTAATAGCAGCTTCAGGGAATGATTTAGCTAGAGGGAACTGTGGGGGGGGGAGGGCTTTCCCTGATCTTCATAGTAGTCATGTGGGGCTGATAATTGTTACCAAACCCGCCCCCCAAACCACCCACGAAATAACCATGGAGGAATCTGATCGCTGATCTCCTGCACTGCGCCTAATTTGGACCTAAGAAGAAGTACTTTCTAGCAAAGGAGCTAAGATTTCTCAGCGACTCTATGCTGATCCTGCTTCTTTATTTAGGGCTGGTGCATCGCTTGAGTTCTCTGCACTGGATCACTATACAGTTGGGCCTGGATTGATTCACACAGGCATGTAAGACATTTCATTTCTCTGTGCTTTGATGACCCTATACTTATTTGCTGACTGTATGAACCAACATCATTGGAAAGCACTCTGTTTGGAGCAACATGAGGGGAATGTTCTACATGTGGTGCTAGGTCTGTGGTAGTCCATTCACACACACAATTCATCACTGGATGATATAGTAAATAAGTGATGAACATGTAAGTGTGAACTAGCAATGAATAACCCAAAACAGGGATCATCACCTGACACTCGCAAATTGCTCCATCTGAGAACGCACCCTGAATGAACAGGATGATGATTACAATTTACTTTATTTATATAGCTGCCATATAGGAGCAAATGCAACATGAAAGGAAATACAAGATAAATATGCTATACAAAACAATAAGAACTATTCAAACTAGAACACAACCAAAGCACACATTCTAAGCTGAGAGGTCCAGACTATAAAACTTACGTTTTTTTAAAGCCTTGGTGACTAAAGAGGTCTTCACCTGGCAACAAAAACACAATGAAGAAGTTACCAGGTGAACCTGGGAATGTTAGTGGCATAACTGGGGTGCCTCTACCAAAAAGACCCTCTCCTTAGCGGTTACCTGTTTCACTTCATTTGGCGGAGGCACTCAGAGCAGGGCCTCTGAAGAAGATCTTACAGTTTGGGTAGGTACGTATGGGAGAAGGTAGCCTTTCTGGTAGCTTGGTCCCAAGCTGTTTAGGGCTTTAAAACTAGCATTTTACACTGGGTTAGGAAATGGACCAGCCTAGTTCTTGTGGAGTCTTCTTTCTTTTGGAGATTTTAAAGAGGAGGATGGGCCTACATCCGTATCCAGGAAGCCTAAAACATCCTTCCGTTGTCAGTTCCCAATCCAGAGGTAACACTTGTTGCTTGAAGACCTTCTGGGCAGCAAGACATTGCACAGGGACTGTGACTCCCACCCCGAGGTAGCAGAAAACCATTCTTCCACATTTCTTCCTTCTTGGACCTGATAAAGCACCAGGCACTGTTCCCAGCTTAGGAGCTAGGAATCCCAAATGTAGATGCAGAGATGTAGGGGGCGACGGCTGAACTCAAAGAACCTTAACAACATCTCTTTCCAGTTTGCAAAGTAGCCACAGCTGCAAGCAATGGACAACGTTTTTTTGTTAATTACAAACTCATCCAGATTATTTTAATACTTTTCAGGCTAGCAGCGTCTCCTGACTAAGATGTTGTGCCTCCTAATTATGAAGCACAATTATCATACAAAAGGATTATTTTTATGATTCAAATAAAATGCCGTCCTGACTTCAGATGACTTTCTCCCACTCCCAAAATATGATGGCATGAAAAGAGGGAGAGGAAAGGAGAGGGGGGATGCAATACCGAATTGTAGCATGCCACTTTTTTTTTTTTGCTGAAGTGGGATTTTACTCTTCTAGTTTATAATCGTTACAGAAATTTAAACCTCAAGCCATTTCAGTCCAAGCTTATACTAAGCTTGTTAGTGGTTTCTGATGCTGCCTATGATAGTGCTCCAGTATTACCATAAATCAGCAGAATTAACTATGATCTTCAGAAGCATGCTTGAAAGTGGGTGACAGAAGTCTGCAATTTGGTGTTCTGAATATTATGATAACATTCTATATTAAATGTTTATAATCTACTTATGGCTGAGCTTCAAGTACATTTTATATATTTGCGCTTTGCCCAATATTGGAAATCAGAGGCTATTATGGCTTTCCGTGGTGACAACATTAGCAACCCCCCCCCATTTTTATTTTTATTTTTAAAACAAAACAAAATAGGATGGCTACAAAAAGGCAAGCAGAGATATTTTGTTTCTTTCTAGTTCTTTAAAAATATATGAAAAGGTAATCAGAACTCCATTGCTAGTTCATTTATGCAGCTGGATTTTAAAAAACTGCAGACTAATGCAAATTACTAACTCTCTTGACCATGTTCCTCCACAGTTTTGTGTCTTTCTCTATCTCCTTCCTTAGACTATGTAAATTCCTTGAGGCAGAGACCAGTTATGTTTTGGGTTTTGTTGTTGTTGTTCCTCTTGTTGTTTTATAAAGCACCATGTACACT
This sequence comes from Anniella stebbinsi, assembly GCA_029215795.1. Classification (NCBI taxonomy): domain Eukaryota; kingdom Metazoa; phylum Chordata; class Lepidosauria; order Squamata; family Anniellidae; genus Anniella; species Anniella stebbinsi. Next base: position 355,172,452 of record JARDYH010000002.1, on the reverse strand, counting down.
GATTTTGCCTTATAAGGTATTATCATCACCATCATTTCAATGTATATTATTCATTCTCAGAGTAACGTATTAAGGAAAAAGCACCCCAATAAAATTTACCAGGAGTGGTAGCATTAGCAATACTTCTTGTATCATAAATTAATTTGGTAAGCATATTGAACAGCCTGAGAGATCAAGACTGGGCCACACTTTCCAGCGTGAACCAATTGTCACTCATACGGCTGTCAAGGGAGTCACACAGGGTCTGCCATGGACTTTAGGAAATGTGTTTGGTTTTTTTCTGTTTAGAAGGGCTGGGCTGGTCCTTGACCAAACATTGTCCCAGGCAAGAAGCATCTCTGGTGCCCCCTCCATTTGATCAATTTTTGAATGCCTTATTTATGTATTTATTTTGCATCCAGAGCCCATTTCATGACTTTGATACACAATTTGCACACGTGACTTATCCCTGTCATATAAGACAATGCATGAATCTGATTAGAATCACTCACGCATATACACCATTTGCTGAATCTTATGCATTTCTCCACTCCGCCAATGCAGATATGTCTATATCTGTATTTATATCTGTCTCTCTATATTTACCACATTATATTTATTTATTTTCAACATTTATATACCACTCCATATCCAAATAGATCCTGGAGCAATGTACAATAAAAGATGGAGAATAAAACACCATTTTTATATTTAAAACCCCCAGAATACCAATAAAAACCATGGGTTGTCAATCAAGGAAAGCTCCTTGAAATAAAGATGTCTTCAACAGGCGCCCCAAATGTTGGTGCCTGTCTGACCTCCAGAGGAAGTGAGTTCCATAGAAATGGAGCCACCACACCGAAGGCTCTCCTCTGGGTGGGCTCCAATCAAGCTGTAGGTCCATGTCAAACCACAAAGGGCATCCCATCTGATGACCTCAGTGACCGAGGAGAAGGAGATGTCTCAAGTATCCTGGTACCAAGTTGTTTAGGGCAAAACCTTAAACCTGCCTGGCAGTGAATAGACAGCAAGTGCAGTTCCCTCAGCAAAGGAGTTGCATGCTGAAAAGTGACATCTCATGACAACAGCTGAGCTGCTGCAATCTGCCAATGTGGGCCATGCATGTTGCTGTTGTCAGCTTTGCAAATGAAGAACTGTTCACACTATTGGTTTCAGCTGCTGAACTGCTGATAGTCTGTGACAGGTGCCCTCAAGAGGTGCCTGGGTAGCCTGTACCTAAATCCAGCCCTGCCTTCGACTGCTGAGCTGGAGCTGATTTTGTTCATGCTCATCATCTGTATAGCGATTAATGTTTGTATTCCTGATAGATAAAGAAATACGTAAATGCCTTGTTTATGAATTTTATGAGAATCTGTTATATTTTATTGTGGACTACCGGTTTTGGGGTGGGGTTTTGGGGGGGGCAAGATGTGGGGCTAGCTGGTAGAATATCAAATTAAATATTGGAAATAAATAAATAAAATACAGGCCATTCTATATTATCTGGCATTACACCTGTTGGCAACTCCATGTTCTATGAAGCAATCCTTTGCATGCTGAGATAGTAACAAGTCACCCAGTTTCCAGCATTCCTGAGCCAGTGCATCTGACACAATTTCCCCCATTTGAACCACTAGTAAAAATGTTTTGATCATATCATTGCTAGTCTCTCTCACCCACTTGATGTGTGATATACTTTATGTATATTGACCTTTACAGAGGAGGCATTATATTTACCTTGAAATATCATAGCTAGCCCTTTTCATACAGTATGGTCCAAATCTGGGGTTACTGAACACATGGAGGGTGAAGGGGCATGCACCTCTTGTCCCCTCTCCTGTTCAGTCCCCTTTGTGGACAAAATCTATGCGCATACAGTTTGTATGTATGTAACCTTGGGAACCCTGCAACCATGTCCCCAGGTGCAGAGAAGGCCTACACACGCATGCGACTTGTACACACATTGGGTTTTGTTCACTAAGGCAGGAGTGGGCAGACCTTGGGCTTATGGGATCTATTTTATTTTTCACTAGAACCCCTATGTCCACCAACCAGAGCCAAGTGCAGGAATTATGGCTCAGGAAAGCAGACGTACAATTGCGGTAGACGGGTGCCTCCGAGGACATGCCCAGCCCAGGAATTTGTTTTCAGTGCCAGCACTTTAGCTCACCCACAGATCCTTTCACATCCAAATCCATTTCTGTTTTTTTCCAAGCTTTTTTTGATGTCAACAGCCTAACTTTGGAGGTAAATAAGGCTTGCTGTTGTTGCTATTGCTAAAACAGTGGGAGCCAGGACACCAAATCACCTGGAGATCTACCAGTAGATCCTCATCTACCTTCTGCCACCTTACACTAAGAGACACTGAAGATGTCGAGCAGGGCATGCCCCAAACATTTTGCTGCATGAACTGATGGGCAAGGTGGCGGTGCTCCTCCTTATTCCATGTACAGAACCAAACCAGACTGGCAGCACATTTCAACCCAGGCCAAAGGACAGCATCCTTCACTACACTGGAGGACAGAAGGACAGCTTAGGGGGGAGGAGGGCAGGCCACGTGGCACACACAGCTCAGTCCCCCAACACTTCACTGGCCCTCACTCCCCAGTACCTGCTGTTTGAAGTAGCTCCGTCACTCTGGGTGCTCCTAGTGCAACCAGTCAAAAGACATTGTGCAACTATTCTGTGTTTTCCTCCTTAAAGGGTTTAAAGAGACTGAAAAAGCTATGGGAAGGTTACAAACTGAATACATCATCCTCTGGATCTTGTGTAAAATTCTCTGGAAGCACTCAGTAACCGGGTTCAAATGACCACAGAGGCAAAATAAGCTTGTTCTAAGGTTTCAGGGTGGTTTGTAAACCACCCCAGCCACCCACCCTCACCAGGTTTTGATGTCATGTCAACCTGCACCCAGAACGAGTAATTGTTCTAATTAGATGGCATGTGTGGGGAGGGAAAATAAACCATTGGAGCTGTACATGCAGCATGCTAACCCACGATCAGTGGTTGAGTGTAGGTTGTCTGAACTCAGCCAGCGTGGCTTGTTAACCATGTAGTGTGGCTTATTTTCTCAAACAATCTATCCTAAGAACCCATGGTATGTTGTTGGGTTGTTCAGGGTGGTTAGCAAGTTATCCTGCATGGTTAACAAGCCACCCTGGCTGCATTCAGGCAATATTCAGGCTTAACGTTTAAAATGTTTTAGATATTAGCTGTTTTTACGTTTTATGGTTTAGCATTTTGTATATTGACTTTTTAATGTTCAATCTTTTAATTTTTGTAAACCACCCAGAGAGCTTCGGCTATGGGGTGGTATATAAATGTAAATAATAATAATAATAATAATAATATGATATCTCACACTGTGGAAATCATGCTGCATTCAGACAGCACACTAACCCACAGTTAAACAAACAACCCACAGTTCAAAACAACCCACACTCAACCACTGGGTGTGGGTTAGTGTGTTGTGTAAATAGCCTTACCCTGGCATATTTTCCTTCCCTGACCATACAAACCCATCCTCTATTTAATGGTATGGCTGGTCCTGAGGACGTGAGGAGTGAAGGTAGGTAGTGTGATTCATTCCCTCTCCATGCGTTCAGGATACACAGATTTTGACCGTGTAGAAAAGGCTTCTCTGAATACATTAATCAAAGTTAAAGGTTGGTTTGGGATATAAAATTAATAATGCTAAAGCAGAATTCATTGGGACTGATATGAGAATACAAAAATATGATTGTGGATATATTTGGATGTGATTGGCGCTTCTCTCCAGTTAGGTTCTTGACAGTTTCCCAGTGTGGGCCCTAATTGGAATAAACACAGGGCTCACATGGCAGATCTTAGAGAATTAATAATAAAAGGCATAAAAGACGCTACCCCTAAAAATCAGAATTTTAATAAGGCATTCTATGTCCAACAAGAAAAGGAAGAAGCTCCCTCAGCTTTTTTGCAGAGGTTAAGAGAAAGAATGAGACAGTATTATGGTTTATCTTCAGATAATCCAGTAACAGAAGGTCTCTTAAAAATAAATTTTGTAACAAAATCCTGGCCATACATACAAAAGAAGTTACAGAAAATAGAGGGGTAGAATGATAGGTCCATAGGAGACCTATTAAGAGAAGCTCAGAAAGTGTTTGTAAAAGAGAGAAGAAGAAAAGCAAAAACAAAAAGCCAAAATACTGATGATAGAGTATTACATACATTTAAAAAAAATTAGAGAGAAAGGGGAATGATAAACAGTAGAAGAAAAATTAATACATAAGATAAATGAAATACTCCAACACTTGATGTGGCCCTTAGAAATAGCAGTTGTTCATGTCCCAGGACACCAAAAGAACAACACCCCTGAAGCAAGAAGTAACAATCTAGCTGATGAGGCTGCTAAAGAAACAGCCTTACAAGAAGAAGAGGTCTCCATGAAAATATTAGTTCCATCACTTCCTCTGGCTGAATCCATTCCAAAATTCACAGAACAAGAGAAAAAATTAATTAAGACAAATTAGAGCAGTATACACTGAACAAAAGAAATAGATTCTACCAGATAGAAGGCAAATAGTAAACAAGCAGATCATGTGAGAAATTATGGCTACATTGCATCAAAAGAGCCACTGGGGGAACTCAAGGGCTATGCGATGCAGCGCTTAGAATATGTAGATGTGTAAAAATATACACTGTAGCAAAACAGATCTGTGAAAATATGTCAGAAAATTAACAAAAAGCATGCTTAATGAAACAGTTCTATCATTCTCCGGAGGCGGAGAAAGAGTCATGAGTAACTAGCCTTTTGTATGTGATTAACCCCTTAGTGTAGTGTTCTGGTGTTACAATGAGAGTGTGATGAAAGAATCTTGTGTTGTACGTATAGGTATGTGTCTTTTAAGATGGCCAGATGTTTTATGTTTGAGTTTCAAGAGCAGAAATATCTGAGTCTCTGTTATTTGAATTTGGTTAAAATATGAAAGAATTAAAAAGTTAGTAAGATGAAAAGAGAAAGAATTTTTTTTAAGAATGCTTGCGTTATTCATACTGTATTGTAAATGAAAGTCTCTGAGCAGGAGAGCCGAGCAAGCAAGATGAAAAGCATTCTGCAGACAGGAACTTAGAAAGGAAGTAAGGCAAAGCTAAGAGAATAATTTGATTGCTTCCTAGCTGACACTAAGCGTTGGTGTGTATTGTGATCACCACAAGCATGAGACGTTCTGTTAACAAACTGAGATAGTTGCTTTACTGTTGGCATTTCTGTCTGTGACGGATACTCCCTCATGGCAAACTGTGCCTTCCTTGTCAGCCCTTGTAATTCTCACCTGGGAAGAGACCTCCTCTGCAAATTGAACGCCTCAATCCACAGCATTTTCTTGCCTTGAGAGCTGTGTCCCTCGGGATACATCCCAGACTGAGTTCTCTTTCTGTAGGAGAGATCTCTAGTCGCAGTACCGCAAGACTTATTGAACAAGCATGACTTCCAAGCGAGTCTCTTGGCCAACGCAAGCCCTGTTTTTGTCTCAAGGACTAGCCAGAAGTTCCTCTTCCGCAGGTATCCCAGTGTCCATTTTTGCAGGAAGCAGTGGAGGACATCCATAGCCCATGTAAAAACTCCCCTGCTCACTGTAAAAAGGGCCTGGGAAGTTCAGTCCTAATAGGGGGCCAGTTTTCCTATGAGTCTTTGTCTTGTTGTTCTGTTATTAATTTGTCAAATGCCTTCTTTAGTGTATCTACACAGATCAAGAGAGCTGTCTCAGCCCTCATTGAGAAAAGCTTTAAGGTACATTGGTCTGCCCCAGGCAAGAGAATGCCAGGCCAACACCGCCAAGGCATAGATCCAGATGCCATTCCAAGCTCTACAGATTGAATTTGCAGATATGCATGTATCAGACAAGTTTAAATAACACTAATTGTAGAAATTGTGGGCTCATGCTGCTATTGAGATGTTCCAGCCCATTTTTTCCAGCCATCAGACCAAATGTAAGTAAAAGTGTGAAATAGCAGTGGACAAAAGACTTAATGTAAATACGCTTTTAGAGTTTGTTTCTCCACAGGGTACCTATGAAAAGAGAGAGGATTCCTGACCTTAGCATGAAAGACCATTGCCAATAGACCAGAGATCTGCTCTAAGGTCACTGGTAACCTTATTCCTTGCACCAGCAGATTTTGTTACTAACCTTTCATTACATACAGATGTGAAAAGAGCTGGAGTCGTGGGAAAGCTGTAAAATTAGACAAATGAGACAAATAGACACACTGTACCCAGGTAAAACTGTATAAAGAAGATATCCCTCCTCCCCAGGCACTGGAAGCCCAGGGGAAGATGGACAACAATCCTCTGCCAGTCTCCACACCGGAAGCTGGGGGCTGCACAGGAGAAAGAGACAACTCGTCGTGGGACAGAACTCAGTTAAGAGAATTTAAGTGATTATATAAGAGAAATTAAGCAAGTTCAGTTATTGTAGTGTTTTGCCTAGCTTTTGGGTTATGTAAACCTAAAAGATGTGGAATAGATACTAAATTTTTGTATAGAAAATAGAAGATATATAAAGATAGAGTGTATAGACCAGCAAGATCACCCCTTGAGGTTGAAGTTTAAGAAAAAAAGTGACACTCATGTTCGAGAACTGGAAGTGGTATGGTTGGGTCTTGTTTGCCATATTCTTCCTTCCGTCTTCCTATATTGTATTTTGGTTTTGTAAAGTCCGCTTGTGTGGACCACAAAGCCTCAGACAGATGGTAGTTCCCGACATAACTATGAAGTACCAGACCTTGTTTGTGATAATAGTGACAGAGTGAAGCAGGGCACAGGTGATGAGCTCAGGGTTTGTAATGTACCACAAACCCTGGAGCTGGAGAGCCCGCGATAAGTGGGACTATCAGAGTAAATCATAGAAGTCAGACAACAGTCTGCCTTAAGTCCACATTGCTCTGGACAGTGGGACTTGCCACCAATAGAAAACCCCACTGTGAAGACCAAAAACACCGCACCTCCGGAATATTTTACTGATTCCGGAAGCTCTCAAACATCAGATTCCTCACAGATGCCAATGAGTAAACCCTTTCAACCACCCCAAGTAAACCCTAATATAGTAAAAGTAATAGAAATTGAAGATTCTTAAACCAACTTACGAAGTAGAAACTAGATATGGAGACACAAATGCCTGGATGGAGTGGGTGAAATATACGGCTTTGAGCCTTAATAAAAGTAATTGTTAAGCTTGCATTTCAAAACACCCAGTAGCACAAATTGTGCCTTTCCTACTAGAATAGACCACAAACTCCATAAGAATGCATCGCATGCTGGCTTTACTCCGAAAATGAAAGAGCTTGGGGCAATCAAAAACTGCAGTTCCTTGTCTTTATTGTTCCCAGTGTTAAAGGCAAAGAGATATGACCATACCTCCAGCATTCACTAGAGATACTGGGAAAAAACATGGCTTGTCTCTCACGACAGGGCGGAGAGTTTACCAGAGTAGTAGGGGAACTGCAAACCTGTGCATATATTAACAATATGACAGGAAAAGGGAGTGGAAATTGGTCCAACTTGCAGATAGCTCGAGTGGATATATGGTGGTACTGTAGTAGGAAACTTCTCAGGTATACTCTACCTGAAAACTAGACAAGCACATGTGCTATAGTACAATTGGCAATACCCTTCACCGTGGCATTTGGGAAAGAAGTATGATGCTCTTAGGAGAGTATGAAGAAACTCCACAACAAAGATACGAAACCCTGTTAGATAGACTAGAAGAACCCTATAGCAGAATAATGTAATGAAAAAGATAACAAATGATAAAGAAAAATAGGAGGGATTGTGGGAAATGGAACAATGTTACTTTTTCAGTTCTAATCATACATGGAAGAATGAACTCATAGACTCATAATGAAATAAATTAGGCGCAAGGAAGAATAAATAATAGGACAAAACAAGAAATAGCAAGTAGGCTTGTAATGGAATATGTATGTAATAGGAACCTCGCTAGTAAGATGAAAACAGGAAAGTGTAGGTGGTATGCTTGTAATAGAATAGGCTATGCTCTGATGAGTTCCGTTTGACATATGTAACTGGTAGAATATAGCAGATTATATCTTTTGCGGGAAAGCTTCAAAAAGCAAGGCTTGACATACATGTAGAAATGACCTTTTAGAATGGAAACTGGATTCTTTAGTGGCTAAGCTCGCTGCAACAGTTTGCAGAAGCAAAGAAAGCATGCCAAATATGGTAATAAGTAAATAGTAGTGAGGGGCTCAAGAAATTGGGTAATGGGAGATGTAAACAGGGGCGGGGAGCTTCGTAGTTTAATTAGGCAGTCGTGATGGGCTGTAAACCTTGGATCTCCTGACCAATGGGAGACAGGGGAGGGATCTTCACCAGCCGTGGCAGGGAATAAATATGTGTGATTTTTGATGTTCGGTGTGCCTACTTCTGTAGCTCAGCACCCGATCTTGCAAGGTTGTATTTCAATAAAGAAACTTTGTTTTCAACATCCAGACGTTTTGTTTTTGCAAACTGAAGAGTCATTTCTAACACAATTCATGAAGTGAGTAAATTCTATTTCCTGTGGTTTGAACAAAGACAAAGGTCTTTTGTCACACTAGATATCATAACTTGCTCACCATTGCAATGAGGTCTGTGTTATCACCCGGCAATTTTTTGTTAGTGGCAACTGTTAAGGTAATTATTACTGTCTGTACTTTTTGCATTTCAGTTCCCACATACCACACCATTTACAGTCTCCCACCCCCACACCAGCATAAGTATATAAACCCTTTATTTTGAGGTTAACACTTCACTCATCTGATGAAATGGGTAGTGTCCACAAAAGCTTATGCCAGAATCACAAGCCTTCGCTGCAACAGATAACATAGCTACCCCAGCTGGCAATTTATTTTGGTTTGTTTGCGTTCTATTGCCTTCTAGGCTCAATTTGAGGTGCTGATGAAGTAAAAACACCTAAATATCTTGTCCTGGGCCCAGCGTACTAAGAGATTGCCTCCACCCCTATATTTCTGCCATGATCTTTAATATCATCCCTTTTAGGGTTGCCATCAGTGTACTAACTTGGGACTGCAAGGGCACGCAGAGATGGTCTTGATGGTGGACCCATAACACTGGGATTGCTTTCTTCTGGAAACTCATCAAAGTCCAAGTCTAGAACCCCCTTTATTTAATTCACCTGTGGAAATTTGATTGATTGATTGATTGAATTACAGCCCGCACCTTTAACACTACAGTGTTCCCAGGGCAGCTGGGAATGCATGTAAAGGGAAGTGGATCTTGATGACTTGCTCCATCCCAACCTCCACATTTTAATGGATGTTGTGAACATATGTAGGCTCTGTTACAACTCTCAATTGAGGTCAGGAAGCAAAGACGTTATTCTCTCCACAAATTCATATCCACCAATACGTCATCTGTGTAGGGCCAGGAAGCAGTAGAATACATTGTATTCAGAATGGGATTGGTGGCCAGAGAAAGGGCAAGATGGGATTTGATGTGTGTATCTGGGGAATTTGAGATAAAATAGTGATACCTGCTCTGGTTTTGTGGGATGAAAGTGGGCTATGAATTGAAATGAATGAATGGAATGGAATTATCAGTGTTATCAAGCAGGAGTGAAATGGAACTGTAATTAATCACTAATGGACACAGTGCAATTGTTACAATAGTGAAGCTGATTTATTAAAAGGGAAGCAGCTCAGTGCTTGAGATAGCTTATGGAGATTCAAGTCCATGTAACTGCTGAGTCTTCCAGAGGTTTTCCTTATGGGTTAAAAGTGGAAGAGAGGCCTCTGGAAGCATTTGTTGACTCTTCAAAGGATGGTGTGAATACATGCACTCTATGAATAAAGACTGTCACACTTTAATCCCATTGAAATCAATGGTATAAATTAGTCATTCCTAATTTACCCTATTGATTTAAGTGGGGGTAAAGCATAATTAAATTACTCTGGATCCAACCCTACATTCATACCTTTTCATTGGGGTGGAGTCACTACTCCTTGGTTTATTTCTTGTGCATCCAGCAAAAGCAATTATCCAAATTAACGAAGGAAGACATCATAACCTGACCCCCTAATCTGGGTAAATTTCAGTTTCTTTGTTGTGAGGATATGTCCAAAACCATATGTTTTGGTTTCAGAACCTTTGTACTAGAGCCATTTTCTCATATTATGAAGAACTTAGTGGTGTCCAGCTATTCAGAAGGTATCCCTCTTCAACATACACACCTTCAGCCTCCAAATATTGAGAGGAATGTCAGCTAAGAGGCTGATTGCAAAGGATTCCAGTTGACATGGAAAGATGCCATGTGTGTGTACAGTTGTATGTGTATAGGCTCCCCTTGCTAACGTTCTGCATCAGGAGTGGGGTCAGGAGTATGGGTGTTCCTTCTGTGCACTGAATGTACACATGGGCAGTGGCAGGGTGGGAGAAGGATTGGTGAACTGCTCTTTGGTCTCATGAGTCTATCCACATTGCCCTTAAAACGACTTATTCTGTTTAAAACCATGTTGTTTAAAGTCGTATCATTACGTGGTAGGACACACTGAGCAGTACCTACATTTCATAATGACTGCTTCCTCCATCCTCAAAGTGTTCGATGGTGTATTACAGGGTTAATTCCTTGACTCTTCTTCTTTAGTTTTTGTTTTGCAGGCTGCTTGACCCGCCCACTTCTGTCTCAGGATTCCAGCTCCAGGGATGGCATAATTTTAAACCCTTGTTGGAGGGGGTGTTGGAAGGGGGTGTTGGGGGAATGAGGGGCTTTGTATCCTACATATCCATGGCTTCCTTTGATCTCTCCCCACCCCCCCAAATGCCCCTTCCTCATACTGAAAGGAGGCATGGTGCCCCCTTTCAAGAAAGCAATGGCAATCTCTGACAGCAATGGTCACAGGCTTTCCTGGCTGACCTTCACCAAGAACAGCAAGGGTGCAATTCATAACCAGGGGAGCAATCTATCTTGAAATCACAGGGGAAATGAACCCTGCAGAAGAGCCCAAGATGTGGTTTACGAATATAGGTTCATTGCTCCGTAACTACAACATGAAGTGGTGAATTGCAGATATGAATCACAAATCAAGTACCAAGGGGAGCTCCTCTTGGAATGCGAACAGCAGTTTAGTATTTGGATTTTACTCCAGTGTGGGCTCCAGGTTTTTGAGGGCTCATAGACAGTGGTCCACCTTCTCACTGCCACTGCCACCAACTGTTCCTGCTCCTCATCCTCTTTCTTATCATTGCTCCCACTTGCTTGCTTGACAGGCAGTAATCAAGTTGGCAGGGGCATCTTCTGCTCCTCCTTCTCATCACCTCTCTTGTCTGGACCAGAGTGAGAGGTAGGTTAGGGTGACCAGATAAAATCCAGGTCAGGGCTCATGTAACTTTAACAGTTGTAGAGAAAAGGGGATTTCAGCCAGTGTCATTTGTATGCAATTAGTTCCTGGTGAAATTCCCTCTTCATCACAACAGTTAAAGTTGCAGGCACTATACTAGAGTGACCATATACAAAAGAGGGCAGTGCCCCTGCAACTTTAACTGTTGTGATGAAGAGGGAATTTCACCAGGAACTAATTGCATACAAATGACACTGGCTGAAATTCCCTTTTCTCTACAACTGTTAAAGTTACATGAACCCTGACCTGGATTTTATCTTGTCACCCTAAGGTGAATTAGCAGGCTGCAATGGTGAAGAGGAGGGGCAAGTCCAGGGGCTGCTGTCATTGGCCCCCTGTTGGAGGGTAGACTCTTGACAGGTGCCCCACCATGCTTACCCTTGGTGCCAGCCCTAACCTTGGTAGTTTACTTCTTGAAAAGATATAGAGGCCATTTCTACACCAGCCTTTTTTTCCGGAGTTGTCCCTGGGTGCTCCCTGTGCATCCAAATGATGCTCAGGGACTCCCGGGGGCAGTGGGGGACAGGCACAGGTTTTCCCAGGGTTAAGAAACTCTTGGAAAACCCCATTTTCCCCATGGCCCTGGGACGATCCCAAGAACCACAGGCGGTGTGGGTGCCTGTCCCGGCTTCTTCCCTCTTCCCCATGAGTAGCGGGGGTCTGCAAGAGGGAAAGAGCTGGGCCGGGGGAGTCTAGGGGCATTGGGTGTGGGGGGGAGCAGAGTCAAGTCTTTTGTTTTGTTTTGGTACTCACTTTTGCATTGGAGCGCAAGTATGCTCCTGGCTCCGCCGCTTTAAAAAAAATAGCGGGTGCGATGAGTGCGATGTCCCTGTTTGCTTCCGGAACATCACACTCCCTGTGTAGAAGGTGGGCAATGATTCTGGAAGTAATTACGTCTGGGATTGCCCCCAGGCTTAGGTATAGAAAGGGCCAGAGTAGACCAACCATGCTTACCCTTGACACCAGCTCTGTTTGCTCCATAAGTATTATCTGTTTTTCCTCCAGAAATTCTGGTTCTCTGTCACAGCAATAATTAGTGTCCACCCATGAGAGTGGCCATCCTCCTTCTGGAATGTCTATAAGTTTGTGAAGCCAAGATTCTCTTTGAAATTCCAATTGGTTTCCTCCTCCTCCCACCCTGCTGTTGAAGATAAAGCTCTCGTTTTGGCAAATGTACATTCCAGTCTTGCATAATTAAAAGAAAAAGTGCACATATCCATTTCCTTTATCCATGTGATCACAACATCATATCAAAAGCATTAATATGTTCCAGTAATGGACAACTGAATTCTCATGTATCAGGGTCCTTTGTGACTCTGAGTGGTGTTGTCATTGTGGAAACTAGGATTAAACTAGGAGTAGAACATAGTGTTGATTTGGGAATGGTTGGATTGGTTAACAAAAAAGCCAGCATTTCTTACCTGTTGAATGTCTAACACTTCTTTGGGCCACTGGTTTTAAGAACAACAACAGTGCTCCATAAATGCCAATTGGACCATGTAATAGGCTGGAACACTCCTTCCAGGAACAGCATTCTGGTAGTGCATGCTGGTTAAGTTAATAGGCTGATCATATGGAAAGGAGGAGAGGGCTCCTGTATACAGTTGCAGAGAAAAGGGAATCTCAGCAGGTGTCATTTGTATGCATGCAGCACCTGGCGAAATTGCCTCTTCATCACAACAGTTAAAGCTGCAGGAGCCCTGCCTAGCATGACCAGATACAAAAGAAGGCAGGGCTTCTGCAGCTTTAACTGCTGTGATGAAGAGGGAATTTCCCCAGGTGCTGCATGCATACAAATGACACCTGCTGAAATTCCCTTTTCTCTACAACTGTTAAAGATACTGCAGCCCTGTCCTCCTTTCCATAGGGTCAGCCTAGGTTAAGATATGGGGAAGACTGGCTTGGCATTCCTTTAACTAGCACATTCTTTAAAGGTGAGTTAGGCAAAGCAATAATGCCACCTGTTGGCAGCTTAAAAAATAAATGCACGTTGAAACGATGCAGCCTGATCCTATACACTTTTAATTGGAAGTAAATCTACCTGTGAATGGAGCTTGTTCTCATATAAAGGAGCATAAGATAGCTGCCTTTTTCGTTGCTTAATTACTTGCCATGCACCTTTATTAAAGTCAATAGGGGTTTGTTTTTGCAAATTTGTTCTTTGGCATCACTAAACCCTTCCTTCAGAACAATCCCTTTTGTGCATCACTACCAAGTGCCAGACACACACCAGAAGCCAGGGGTATGTGCAAAAGGGCCCCATCAGATGATCACAGATTCATATGCGAGGTGTCATGTCCCACCACCTTCCTGGTAGGAACATCCTGAAACTTGATGAGATCTCAGAGGAGGTTCCTATATCTAGACTGAGTGTTTGTAGGGGTCGGGGTAGGCTGACCATATGAAAAGGAGGACAGGGCTCATGTAACTTTAACAGTTGTAGAGAAAAGGGAATTTCAGCCTGTGCCATTTGTATGCAATTAGTTCCTGGTGAAATTCCCTCTTCATCACAACTGTTAAAGTTGCAGGCACTATACTAGAGTGACCATATACAAAAGAAGGCAGGGCCCCTGCAACTTTGTGATGAAGAGGGAATTTCACCAGGAACTAATTGCATACAAATGACACTGGCTGAAATTCCCTTTTCACTACAACTGTTAAAGTTACATGAGCCCTGTCCTCCTTTTCATATGGTCAGCCTAGTCGGGGGAGACAGAGGATGCAGATAGCCCTCCTGAATCCACCACCTGTGGTGATGCCCCACTCAGGGAGGCTATAGTGTACGAAGAACCAAAGTCCTCTGACTGGTCCTAACCCTCTACAACAGACCCACCAGGATCACACCCAGGATCCCAGGAGCAATGGACGACGTATGTCTGGACACAGGCCCAACGGCAGAGGTGCAGTGCTTGTCTGGCAGCACATCAAGTATCCCCTAGTCCTACTCATGAGGAGGATGCATATTCTGAATCAAGGCCCCAATAGCAAACCCGTAGGGGGTGGGGCAGCAACATCACCTATAAAGCATTGTTAAAAGAACGTTTCTCTTCCTATGCTTCATGCTGGACAGCTCTGTTCTAACCTGACCTTCCGTAACTCAGCGTTAGAGCGCATGCTTTGCATGCAGAAGGTCCCAGGTTCAATCCCCAGCTTCTCCAAGTAGGGGCTTGGAAAGAATCTTTTCCTGAAGCCCTGGGGAACTGCTCCCAGTCAGTGTCGACACTACTGGTCTAAATGGACCAGTATAAGGCAGCTTTCTATATTCCTATGCTCCTTGATCCACAGGACTACTCCTGGAAAGGCAGGATTTGACCCACATGGCAGGACTGACAGGAACAGGACAGGAAGAAGCGGTCCTTAGATCTCAGGCCATTGAGGACACTAAGGGCCATTGATGGCACTACATATGTCAATTGTTAAACAAGACGTAACAGTACATAGAAGTTGAGAGACTACAGTTAGGGAATTATAGATGCCTCTACCACCTTCTGCTCCTCCTCTTCCTCCTTGCCATGTATTTAATGTGGTTTTCTTTAGAAATATTGGAAACATAGACATTATCTCAGTATTCTTCTGTTTCTCAGAGATATCTAGAACCTATCTTCTAAAAATATATAACCAGGGTGTGGAATGCACAGTCAGGACTGGTCTTACCAGGCAGCAGGTTTTGGAGTGCCATGAAAGGGCAGCAAATTGCCGTTTATTTACTTCAATATTATATTTTTATTGCAGTGCCTGTTGGTTTTGTGCCAAAATGTCATGGGCGGATACAGTTGGGACACTTCATATGTGTTTTTTTTTTAAATGCAGATTGTTAATCAGTGTAGGTGAAATAAGGCCCAGATAATAGGATTCACAACAGAGCAAAAATACCTTAAACCCTTTACATGCATACAAATTCCTTTAAAAGTTAAGGGTTGCTGGAAGAAAAGTGGAATATATATATATATATATATATATATATATGAAAAAAAGAATAATTCACAAAGCATGTCAAAGATGGAAAACAATTTACTCATGGCAGTCTCCTTAAGTGTTACAAAACTCTTCTCTGGCTGCTGCGACATTCTCTAATGACATTACAGCTTGTGGCCCCATCTCATCTAATCTGTTAGCAAAATCCGAAAGTCACTTATGTCAGTCTCTAATGCAAGCTAAATGAGTCTTTCCAGTAATAAGAAGCTTCGCAGAATTAGTTTTCGTTCTGCAGAAAATTGCCATTGGGGCCGGCACTTTTATCTAAAAATTTCACTTGTGCATAAGCAAAAAACTCATATATTATTTGGTTACATTCCATCAGTATGAGAAATAACATTGTGAGAATTCAATGCATGCTAATGATATATAGAAATCCACCTGCTTTCCGATAAAATGAGTTTAATTTTCTGTTGCCCACTGCCTGGTTGGCCTTTCATAAATTACTTATGCACAGCTATTATTAAAATAGAGGGAAAGCAAATTAGAAAGTCCGCCTATCTCTCTACTGGATTTAACCAAGGCAGGACTGTGACAGCTAGAGTCAGCGTTTTTGAAAAAAATTCTGCTCTCTTGAAAATTTTTGCATCTCTATACAATTCTGGGCCACTGTTGTAAACGTTCTGACCTGCCTTCTTACCAAATTAACCTAAATCCTTTCTATTTTTCAACATTAATGGAATCCTCTAGAGTCCTGCTGATATATATTAAAATATATTTATTGGTTAATTTGAATTCCAACCATTTTTTGTACCTCATTTCCCAGCACTTCTGTTATATCTCTGGAGTTTGGAGCTTTAGCATTAGAAACCCTACAAATTAAGATAAATGCATCTGACAATTATCAGATCAAAAACAACTTAACTTTCATTGGAATATATGATTGCAAATTTCCCTTCCTGATGAAAGAGAAAAATGAGGACTTTCTCCTTGAAACAGTTAATTGGATTTTGAAGCACTGTACATTTAAAGCAATTGGAGCAGCTTTTGGCTGGCCTGTGACTATATGACCCTTTGGCTTTACAACAGACAATGGGTTTTCATTTTCTTGCAGGTCTTTCAAGTCCATAGTTCACGGTGACTTTAACTTTAATTTCTGTTAATGATATTATTTTGCTCTTTTTAGGATCAAACTTTCATATGATGGGTTTGAGCAGCAGAGGCAATCCCATTAGCTTCTCAAATTGCACTCTTTTTTAATGCTGTTTGGAGAATTATTTCATTTTATAATGTCTTTTCTCGCAACACACACACACACACACTTTTTTAAAAAACTAGTTACATAATAAAGGGGAAAGAAAAAATACACTGAATCATGAAATCTTCGTACAGGTGTAGCTGATAATGCTAATAGGCACAAACCTTGTGATTTTACTTCCACATCTACAGTATGTGGATAGACGCACCACCTTCCATAATTGGGTGGGGGGACTGTTACTCATTGCACCGATAATCCTGCCACCCATCTTTACCTTGTTTCATACTCTTGATTCTCACACATGGGCTCCTTCTTCCATTTTGTAGACAGGAGGCTATAAAAACAAGTATCCTTTTTACACAAAGCAATGCAATTTGCAACGTTATTCAGTTTAACTGTCTCAGTCCCGGACTTTTATCCCCAGAGACTTCACTGATCCCACACACCTTTTCCTTCAGTTGACGGCCAACACTGCTCCGCTACCACATTTTCTTAAGGAATGAAGCAATGTTGAGAGAACGGAAAGAGACAGGGAGCTTCTTCACACCTACTCCCCCCTCCCGGTTTCCTTCCGCTGGTTCCCCCCTCCGTTTCCTATGCGAGTCTAGCGTTTTGAATCACACACGGTCAGTATTGCTGTGATACCTCAGCTTGGCCTGTTCCAAATTTGCATTTTGGACTTTGTCCGTTCAGGGATAAATCGAAAGAGAAACGAGCAAGTGCGGGCTCAGGGTAGCCCTTTCCACACCAGGCGTTTTGCCTGGGATAGCCCCTGGGTGTAGAAGGAGGGAGGGTGATCCCAGAAGTACCTCATACACACTATCGGAGCACAGGGACCAGCCAGGGGCCATCCCAGGCAAACAGCCTGGTGTAGAAACGGCCGGTGAGAGAACGGCTGGGGACGACGTCATGCAAGTCCAGCGGTGAAAAAGTGGATCAAAGTCACGGCGGGTGTGCATCAAACCGTGCGTGTGATAAACACCAGACAACATGCAAGTAATTCCATTCCACATGGCTCAACTCTAGAAGGTGGTGGGGGTGAGGAGGAAAGTAGAGGAGACATCCTCAGAATGAATCATGTAGGCTGACCAGATAAAATCCAGGTCAGGGCTCCTGTAACTTTAACAGTTGTAGAGAAAAGGGAATTTCAGCCAGTGTTATTTGTGTGCAATTACTTCCTGGTGATATTCCCTCTTCATCACAACAGTTAAAGTTGCAGGGGCCCTGCCTTCTTTTGTATATGGTCACTCTAGTATAGTGCATGCACCTTTAACTGTTGTGATGAAGAGGGAATTTCTCCAGGAACTAATTGCATACAAATGACACTGGCTGAAATTCCCTTTTCTCTACAACTGTTAAAGTTACATGAGCCCTGACCTGGATTTTATCTGGTCAGCCTAGAATCATGGACAGAGACTTGATATGTTCATAGGATGGACACGTATCCTGTTGAACAGAGGACAATCCTCCATTTGAAGGGCTGTCAGAGGAACAGTCTCACAGCTCTTCACATTGGACTGTCTATTATTTTATGTCCACTATCTGAAAGCACAATTCTGTTTGAAGGGCTAGATCCAGTCCAAGTGTGGTTTAAAGATAACAAACCAGTGGAAGGGAGAGCAGGAACCCTGAAGTTCCCCATCAACACTTAGCACCTGGACACGATCACCTGGTCACTGATGTATTGTATTCCTATTTAAATTATAACAATTATTTCTAAATTTGCATCAGACAAAAATTAACATATAAAATTATGCAAATTTGTTCCCTCTTTTGTCCCCCCCCCCCCGGCTTTACTGATCTTATATTGTCCGTTATACAATTCGCCCAGGGCTAATTTTATTCTCTCTTTTCAGACCACCTTAGAAGGCCATACAGACAATTCTAAAATCAGATGGTGGTTGGCTGATGTGGATAAATCCATCAGCTATAGGATAGTCTTATTTGCGCTAGCTGCAAGAAAGATAAGAGCAGCCTTTCTAAACCATACCACTGTCAACTCTTAAGGGGCTAAACAGAAGGAATGTTTTTAAATTTTGACTATTTTAACTGTACTATTGTTTTATTGTACAAAATGTTTTTGCTCTATATTTGTGTGCTTTGTGCATGTATTGTGATGGCCATTGGCTACAAACAATAAACAGAAAGAGAAAGAGATTAGTGAGTGTGTTCCTCGCTCCGTTCAAGTTGGAATATTGTTGTACTTGCAAACAGTTCTTAAATGACCCTGTTGTAGAAAAGCTGGTTCAAAAAGACAATCACAATATGGGAAGAGCCGTAATTTAAGCCATTTGTTCATTGTGAACACCCCAAGATTCCTTTATATGTCCCCCTCCATGCGACAAATTTGAATATCACACAGAGTAAAGCAAAGTGATTGTTAAGCTTTAAATGGAGTAGACTCATTTACAGAACAAGCTTGCCTTGGTATCAGTTGTGTTTCTTCTGGTTTGTAGATATACCCAAGTAAGACCAGCTTTAGATCTGTATAAAGTTATGACCTTGAAGGGGAAAACAGTCTGCAAAACCCTAGTGTGACAACTGCAGATTCACTTGTAGTCATCTAATTCAGGCAGGGTTCCAGTTATGACCAATGGAGAAAATCCACAGGGCTTCCACCAACTGATAGAGAAGATGGAACACCTCCCCAATTCTCTGGCAGGGTTAAGCCACTGATTCACATGCCTAAATTGTGGCAAACACTTAGCTTCCACTTGACTATGATTGTGTTCACACATAACGCTAAGCCATGGCTTATGTTAACCATGATTTGTTGCTTTAGCCATGAATTGTCTTGCAGAAGAGCAATCAAACCACAGCTTGTTTTCCCTATTTCTAGTTTGTTTCTTTCCCACCCATTTTTACAACTTTCAGATCAGTTTTATTTTCAGGCTGATCTTGCTGGGCACCTCAGTTTCAGGGTACTCAGCAGCGTAAAAAGTCAAGTATAAGCCATCTGGGTTCAGACATCACAACAAGTCATGGTTTAAATAAGCCATACTCCATAAGTCAACAGCAAACCATTGGTTCTATTTGTGGTTTGTAGCTGGTTAATAAATCATGGTTTGTTTGTGGGGATGGTTCAGACAGAACAAGCCAGATTTCAACAAGCCACAACATGGCTTTGTGTTATGTGTGAATCAGGCCTGGCCTCCAGCTCTTCCCACTGGCTGGCCTTTGGAAGACAGACCCTCTAAAGCTACTCTAAAGTTCCCATCACTGAAGCAAATGGTAGAACAAAACAATACATTACCATATTATGATGCATTCAAGCAACACACATATTACGCTAAACTGACACACCAAAACACCTTGTAGTGACCTTATCACATTAAAAATTAATTCTTGGATCGGCCCTCAAAAACACAACAGAAGGGTGGGGTTTTAGCATTAAAGTTTCCTCCATCATATTTTTCACTGAATGGGCTGATTTGCACAATACGGCCAGCTCACCCTGGGTTATTTAACCCACGATGAGCTGTAGCATGTGCCAGGCGACATTTTAAATATGCAGTCCCAAGCAGGGGCTGCCATGTCATGTGAACCCAGCCACTGAGGGTTATGTGAGGGTTAAACAACACTTGCTGGCTGGGTTCGCATGAGTGGGGGTTGCATATTCAAAATGTCTCCTGCACATGCCTGGCATACGCCATGCCTCATCGTGGGTTAAATAACTCTCGTTGAGTTTATTGTGTCATGCAAGTCTCTCTCTCTCTCTCCACACACACATGTTATAGTAGTGTGTGTGTGTGTGTGTGTGTGTGTATATTACACACACACACACACACACACACACACACCTATCAATTGTCCTGAGATTTTGAGATGGGACAAGTTAGATTATTTTCTTATATTTGTTTCCTTTGTATTCACTCTGTAAAGATAAGACTCATAATTAATAAACTTGCATAGCCACTCAAAATAAATAAATGTGCAAGTAATAGGCATTTAAAGAACAGGACAAATACAAGCAAAATTACCAACCACCCATGTAAAAAAACCCAAAAATAAAAGGCACAACAAAGGGCAGCAACAACCACAAGGCGCAGCCTTTCAGTTAATGAACTGTAGTAATTAATAATTAATAGTTAAATAACCCCTCATTAGAAACCAGCTGCTTTCAAGCTGAACGTGAGGTCTTCCTTTTGCTTAAAGTCAGCTTTTCCTTTAGTGTTGTTTAACTTAATTCAGCTATCTGAGGGCTGGGATCCAAAGAACTTTGGGCTGAGTTCGTCAAACAGCTGCCCACCCACCCAGCCACCCAAATGCCACAAAAAGAATCACTTTTGAAACTGAGGGGACTTTCTCAAAAGACGTTTGTGACGCGGCATAAACATTTTTGTCACTTCAAAAATCAAAATTAAAAATAGCACTCATCAGGCCCAAAAAGTTTGGTACACCTAATATGCCTCTTTAATGGTTTCCAGCTCTTCAGTGGATTTTATGGATTCCAGAACATATGAACAAGATAGGTTATACTGAGATACAACAGCCACAGTGACAGACGGACTTCACACTAAACCATAGTTTGGTGCAATGACAATAAGCAGGAACATGCCACAGTGAACCTTGGGCTTGCACATGCCTCCCCTCACTCTGCTCTGTCCCCTCTTTGGACTTTGCAGCATTACAGCCATGATGGTATCGTTGACAAGTCATTTCATAAAGCTACTTATGCAAGATTGGTTTACACAGCACAATAAGCAGGTTATGGGTTGAACTGTGGGTTGTCTTGTTGTGTGAACCCAGCTTCACGAACAACCCACAGTCACAACCAACAACAAACCATGGGTTCTCTTAGGCCCTTTCCGCACCAGGCAGTTTACCTGGGATAGACCTCGGCTGCTCCCTGTGCTCCAATGATGTGCATTAGGTACTTCTGGGATCTCCCTCCCTCCCTCCCTCTACACCCAGGATATTTCCCAGGCAAAACGCCTGGTGTGGAAAGGGCCTTAGTAGGTTGTTCATGGTTAACAATCCATGGTTCGTTTACATGGCTGGGTTCAACGACAAACCACACTCAACCCATGCTCAACCTGTCCTCTGGCTTGTCTTGGTGTGTGAACCAGGTCACTATATGCTTCCCAAGAGGTTTAGAAATAATCTGCCCTGCTCCACTATATTGCTGGAAAGCAAGGCTATTTCAGATAACATGGAACGTTCTAGTTTTGGCAGAGTTAACACTTTCCAATAATCGGCTCGTTGCCGCAATGCCGTTGTCAAATAAAAACTGGAAATAGACAAGACGCTTCACAAAGCAGCACACTTTGAGCAAAATATACCGAAAACAACACCCAAGTCTTGTTTGCATAAGCATGCGAATTAGCCAGCTTTAGGGCAGAGAAAAAGACAGCGTTCTCCTAGGATGACTTTTTTTTTTTTTTTTAGAAAGCGTATTTGTTTGATAATGGATTCGTGTCTATTGTCCTGCACTTCACTCCTCATCATCAAGAGCACTCCAGTGCAGGGAAATATGATTTTACTGCAAGTGAGAGAGACCAGAAAAAGAAAGAAAAAGAAAGAAAGAAAGAGACAGAGAGAGAGAAAGACAGAGACAAAGAGAGACACACACACAGAGAGAAATACAGCAGACGGAATATCATTTGCATCTGTGCAAATAATGCTTTGCAACAACATATATGCTGCTTTATTATGAGATAAAGCAAGCAGATGTGTCTGGAGTGCATCTATCATATGGAACAGGAATGTCCTTGTCTGATGCAAAGTTCTTAACCTTCAGGTATATTCCTCCTTGTACATCCATTAGCTTTCTCTTTAAAAAAAAAAAAAAACCTCTCTGTTCACCCACTAGACCACAGGGATGCCTTACTGCCAAGACAAGAGGCCTTCCTGTTTTAATGAGTGACACACAAATGGGTTTCTGCTTTCAGACAGATGCATATCTGTGAGTTTCTGTGCTTGTCCCATTAGATAAATAATTTAACATTTTTATCTTTGTTTTCATTCACGTTCACACAGTTACTTCAGTTTGACAAAACATGATTTCCCTCCTGTTCTGGATGAACAGGACTCCTAACGTTTGATTACAAACATACTCTGACCCACTACCTAGGGCCAGGGGGAAAGGAACATAGAAAGCTGTCTTGTACTCACCGGGTTTGCATGATCAAAATCATCCGCGGTGGTTTGTGGGTGCCAGCAAGTCAACCGCCACTCATAGCTTGTTGTGTCTTCCGAACCCAGCAAACAAACCACCCAGAATCTATGGGGTGTTTTAGGGTCTATCTAACTCAGTATTGCCGACAATGACTGGCAGCAGCTCTCCAAGGTTTCTGGCAGGAATTTTTCCAGCCCTACCTGAAGATGCCAGGGATCGAACCAGGGACCTTCTATATGCAAAGCAAGTGCTCTACTCCTGAGCCACAGCTCCTGCCTAACCCTAGGTCACAATAGTGTAGGTCATTGGGGAGAACCTGTTCTGAATTCTCTGGAGTTTTAGATTCCAGTACTGGTCACCTGTTGGAATATGTTTTTTTCCTGACTGCTGTTTGGCAAACCTAACAAAGGCCCTTTCTACACCATAGGGGTGTAGAGGGAGAGAGATCCCAGAAGTACCTAAAACACACCATTGGTGCACAGGGACCAGCCGGGGGCCATCCCAGGCAAACAGCTTGGTGTAGAAAGGGCCTGAAAAGAGTTAAAAGTCTTATTCTTGGGTGATCAAGGCCACCTCCAGGTCTGAGAGAGCCCTGGGCAAAGTGGTGGTCCCTCTGCTCAGTCACTGGGCCCACTCAGACTTACCTGGTGGTGGCAGGTAGCAGTGTTCTGAGCAGCACTATGAGCAGCTCTGGTGGGGTGGGGGCTGATTTCAGCTTCAATTTAAATTCCCCTCAATGCCCCAGAGTGATGCTAAGTCCAGGGCCTTGTGGGAAATCCTTACGGCAGCTAGACTCAGTTGCCCAGCATACAGTTTTTTCATGTAATGCCTAGATCAGGCACTCTGCCCAAGGATGGCAGGTGCTGATGCCAGCTCTGCAGCCAGGAAATCAGGGCTGAGGAACCTCTTTCAGTTTGAGGGCCGAGATCCATTTCAGAGAAGCTCTTGGGGGGGGGGGCATTCCAGCAGTGGTTGGGATGGAAGGCAAAGGGTGTTACCTGGAATTACTTAAAAATCACACTCAGATAGCAAGGAGGAGGGTCCAACTCAATTTTATTAATTGAGAAAAATCAGCGCTGAGTCGGCTCCCTGAAGCCTCATGGCTAAAATTCAGAGGAACCGCCCCTAACAAAATTAAGCAAAGGTTTTTATTTCTTGGGTATGAAAAGGATCCACCCCTCTCTAGTGACGTACGTGTTTAGAAGCTTCTTACAACTAAGGAATAGGGGAAGGAAAATAACGCCTCTGTTGCAAGCGTAGTTACAGAAGCACAAGCAAGCATTCAGAACAATTCTACATTCATTAAAAGTGAAACAGAGATAACAAGGCTGTCTGACTTCACACAGCTTTTGCTAAGGAGGGAGTCTGCTATAGGCATAGATAACAGCACTTCTACGGGGCTTCAAGGCTACAGTAAACATTCCTAAGATTAAAAAAAAACAAGCCTTGCAGCAGCTAACATTAATTCAAAATTTAACCCTTCATGCCACATTCCCCTCTTTAAGAATCATATATAATCAATAATTTCTATTTTATTTATTTTTATGGTTCTTTTCTATATTTAAAAAGCATAAGGTTACAAAAAAAAAGAAAATCGCTGTTAGTTACATTCATCTTGTCTATAGTCATTCATAGTTCTTTGTGCCTCAAAAATTGCTAACAGGATTTAGAGCATGTGTAGAGTGCAAAACAGGAATTTGATACATTCTTAACTATGTCTGGTTTCCTATTTCTTCATGTTTTACATCTTCTTGCATAGTTAACGATAGATCATGAGAATATATTTTGCATTCTTTTCTAAATGACCTTTTTTCAGCTAAGCGTGTAGTGTGGTTCCAATTCTATATAGATGCTACAGGGGATAAAATTCAGTCTGTAATTTTTGGGTACACGTTATTTAATTCTTGACACTTGGGACTTTTCTAAATAGTCACATAGTAGCCTCTTGTACAGACAAAACATTCAGTTTTGTCTGAAGACTTTGCAGTGTTCTTTATCTACTGCAGCTAAATATAGCTCGTGTCCTGGGTTACAATTGTCCCTAACCGTTCTTTCCACTGGTTAGGTTTTGCATCAGGAATGTGAATCTGGGGTGGTGTTGGCACTTATGGCTTTCATCTTTGGACAGTGTGCTGTGCAATATTTACTGGACTTCTCCTAGTCCCCATTGTCCCCCTTGTGTTTGACACAATTTTCGTCTCATGTAAAAAGTGAATTTATGGATGCCTATGTAATATGTATATGGCTTTCTAAAGGTTACTTCAAATACTTTCTTCCCAGCACAAGTAATGGGCCGCTTGGCAGTATAGTGTTCTGCATCTATATGGGCTCTAAACTCAGCGTTCCCTCTTGAGTTCTTGTGTCTATTGTTTTTATCAACCCCCAGTAAGCTGCCAGCCATATTAGCATTTTTACCGGGGGTTCTATGGAGCAAGCACTATTCCAGGAAATCCTGGTAAGTTAAGGTATCTCAGTGTTTGGCGCGGAATGGAGTGCAATGTAGCTGCACTCTTATGTGCGACATGATGACACTGCACACACACTTGAATCTGTGAACTGTGACTACTGGATACTACGGGTTCTGTTTGGATTTTTGGTTTGTTTCTTCTTCTCATGTATTCTTACTTCTTTGTAACACTGCTTATGGACCTACAAGTTGTACACAAAAACAAAAATCCTTCTGCTGTTCTGGTCTTTGCTTATAAATATACACTGCTTCTGTGGTCTTGGGTCTCTCAATCTCCTATGACAGTGTTATAAGTTTATTTAGATAGTCCAATAGGATAGAAATCTTTTTGTTGGATTCTTCGTCAGAGGAGACTGTCAGCTTCCGGGTGTGACAGCTCCTTTGAGCTGTAGCTCCTTTCTCTCTCTCTCTCTCTCCACAGAGTGTCAGCTCTCGGCAAGGGGGGTTGCTTGGGTCAGGCAGACGCTTTAAGATTTTTTCAGTTTAACCCTTAGAGTTCTCTTCACTGGGCTGGCCTTCCACAGTCCCGGTGCTTCAGCACGTTTGGCTCTGCTATAATGCGTCCAGGATTTAAAACCAAAACATTTAATTGCAGCTGAAATGACTAGCATAACTTGATGTGGGCCTGACCATTTAGGCTTTAGGGATCAGCTTTCTACTCTTTTTACATAAACCCAGTCTCCTGGCTCTATATTATGTACTTTATCTGTAAGAGGTAAGGCACCTTCTAGTTTAAGTTCTTCCTTACCTCTACAATGCACTTTGCCCATGGGACTACCTCCCTTGGGGCATCTTAACTACTGCCACATTTTCTCCACAACGGGGAGGGCCCACCTACATGGCCTCAAAAGGAGGTCCATTTACTCTTTTCCCTTGGGAGTGTTTGGCATCCTGAACAATATCTATGGCAACAGCAAACTCTAGTCAGTAGGTCTCCAGTAGTTCAGTTTATTTTTCTCAACTTGCAGTCTCCACTCAATGCTTTAGAGACCTCATTGTCTCTCACACTATCAACGGGTGCGCTTCTGAGTTCAGCTGTAGTGGGAGCCCGTGGGTGTATTTCTCTGGAGCGTCTTCACTAGAGTCTCCTGTCAGCTATTTTCGGCTCCCCAATCTCTCCTGTCTCTGGTGTGAGGATTTGCTTTGATTTCTCTCTTCTCTGTAACATATAATTGGAAGGGTTTGGACAGGTTGGGTCCATGTGCTAGCTGATGCTTTAATTCTTCAAAGCCTCTTTGTTGCTCTGTGCCCCAGATAAACATGGTCTGTGTCTTTCCCTTCCGTTGCTTTGTAGAGTGGCTGCCCATGTGTAGCATAATCTATGATCCAGAGCCGACAGTAACCCACCATTCCTAAGAAGGCTCTCAGTCCTCGCCTTGTGGTGGGTGGTGCAATATTACAAATTGCTTGCACTTGCTCTGGCAACAGGGCTCGTTTCCCATCTTCTCTCTGGGATCCACACACTCTCTGGAACATCTGTCAATTCAATCATGGGGGGCATAATGGCTATCGGCTGGCCACTTCTTTCCCATAACAGCTTATACTGCCATCCATGTTTGGCATGGATACTGTACAGACATCTCCTTCGTGTGGGACCTCGAACTCGAAACCTCTGTCTCTCTCAAAGGTCAGTCTTGCTTGGAGGTTCTTGAGTTTGCAGGACTGGTGTGTACAGAATTAGCTCTTCCTCTTGGGCTCAGCCTTCTGGTTTTATTTAGCAGTATCAGACAATACATTACTGCTACTTTTCGCGTTTAGGGTCACAGCTTCTGACAGGGCTTGTCCTTTTGGACTTTCTTATCTCGTAAGCCCTGGCACTATGACTTCCAAAACTATGCCTTGCAGGCAGTATGTTTATGCTAATTCTGTCAGTCCTCCTTAAATTTCTCTGTATCGTTTCTTCTTATTGCTTTCAATGGGGGGTAAGGTTAAACGCTCTTCTCTGGCAGACTCTGCTCTAGCTCAAGGCTTTAACTCTTTCTGCTCCCTCCCCCTGCCTTCTTTCTTTCTATTGCTTTATTTTGCCAAGGAGCAGACAGACCTGGAAAACCTTTGAGTAATCCCATTACTCCTGGTCCACCTTAAAGGAATTCAAGCAAACAGTCTGCATTTTCCTCTCAAGTTGCTTTTTCTACACAAGTGGGGTTTGCAACTTGACTCTATAGCTTTAATCTTGATTCTTTTAGCAAAACTGGCTTTTCTAATGCTTTAGCATTCTTGGCTTGGGGTTGTAATTTCTCGACAGGCTCAGGATCACAACCAGGGATCTTCCTCACGTCATGATTTTTGTTGCCAGCATAGATTGCTTCCTTACTGCGTTTGCTCCTTTCTGGGCTTCAGTTGCTCAACTTGTTGATTAGACCTTTCACTGTCTAATTTTCCCCTCTTTTTGGCACCTAGAGCCTCTTCAGACCTTTGAGTCTGATGGGGAACAATTTTTGTAGCATCTGGCCCCTGTGCTTCTGAAGTCTTGGGCTGTGTCTTTTTCTTTCTTTTCACTTTCATCTCTTGCCACACTGAAGTTTGCTAAACTTCTCGCCTTTTCTCCTATAGCCAAAATCCAATTCCTCTTGGTCTGCATTCATCTCTTGTCTCTCAAGGAGTCGCCGTGGTCTTAGGGAGTTGCCACTGTCTTCACAGTCTTTACATCGACTTTTCCTTCGTCTATATTCCCTTCTGCTTGCTACTTTCTCTGCCTTTTTATTTTCTGACTTTTAAACTGCATGTCTGGGCTTCTATCTTAAACTCTCTCACATTTCTGGAGTTTCTTCCTGTATGTCTCTGTAGCTTGACTCACAAGGGACATGTTCACTGTACGTCTGTTGGCAGCCTCATCTGGGTCCACTGGGGAGTATTGTCGATAGGCTTCTTTTAGTCCTTCCATAAAAGCCCTTGGGGATTCTTTTGGACCCTGCATCACTTCAGCTACATTCATAGCTTTCCTGGCTGCTCTCCGAATCTCTCTTGTGGTCAATTGGCACAACTCTTGACGCCTCTACTCATGGTTCACATTATGAGGGTCTCATTGGGGATCCTACGTGTCTCATCTGCAGCTGCTAGATCTCTCAGTTCTTGCCCTATGGCCTGATGTAGGCGCCCTCTCTCTTCTGTACCATACAGAGGGCTTTCTAAGACTCTTAGGTCTTGCCATGTGGGACTATACGTGTTTATGACATTTTCCCACAAATCAGCCATTTGTATGGGGACTTCAGTCAGTGATTTCTGTGACATTCCATCTGGGGATCATCACATTGAGATCTATGGGAACTGGGTCCCGCCACTCTTGTACCTTTAATGTTACTTAAAGCACAAGTTTCAACTTTTCCTCTCTGAGTGCGTTGGCCGTGAAAACGCTGGGGCGCTAGTTTGAGTAGCTTCTGGTGACTCAGCAACCAGTGGGGCGTCGGGCCGGATGGAACATTGTTTGAGGGGATGGCAAAATTGGATCTCAGCATCACCTTGCCACTTTCCAAACTACATAGTTATACACGCCATGCAGGGCTTCAAAAGGACGCAGTCATCGGGAAAACTCTTGTCTTCCAGCCCCTGCTCTCGCGTCTGCATACCTTTACTTCTCCTCAGCTGACATCGCTTCAGTTGGAGGAATGCTAATGAGGACAGCCGTTGCCGCTTCTATCAATGCTCTGGTCAGGGGGGGATTCTCAGCTGCTAACTTTGAACAATCTCGTTTGAGAGTTTTTTATTACTTTGCCATAAAAACACCTCTCACTTTGCAGCTTAGTTTCTGAGCATTGGTCGCGCTGCCTACTTCGCTGGATTCAGCTCAATGGGGGCATTGACTCTTCACCTCTCTCCTCGGCTCCCGATCTGCTTCCTCTTTGCCAAAGCACTCAATCGGTCTGCCATCCGCGCTGCTTTCACTGCCATACTGGAGTTCTGACATCATCTCTCTTTCTGGGTCCCTGTCCCTGCTTCTTTGCACGCCATCTCGAACCAGGGGAGAAGCCATTGCCCGCTGCAATGCCTCTTCATCCTTTGTATACATAAACTGCATACATTTACTGGGCCTGCTCTCTCTGCAGGTCCGTCTCCTTACTCTGGAGACGTTTCCCTGGCTCCCTGCTTTCATTTTTTTCTTCAGCCCATAGGGCTTGAAGACTCGGCTGGTTAAGCCTTTTTGTAGACTGGCGTGTCTGCACTGGTGAAGCTTGTATACATACAGGCTTTGGGATAAAAGCCTGGGACCATCTCTCGTGCTGCTCTCTTTGCACACAAATCTGCTAGGACATTGTGCCATTGCATGTCAGGTGGCAGTCTGTTGAGGAGGGTCCTCAACCAGTGGAGTCAATGGTTCTACTCTAGAGTTCACAGCGCGTAGATCATGTACTGGTTTGTACTGGCCTGAGTCTTTCTTTTCAACTGGATACAAGCTGATGGACTTGGTTGGGGTGCTTGCAAAGCTGGCTATATGGTGGCTGTGGCGGTGACAATTCATCTTCCCCATCCTGGGCAAAGGCTCTGGGGAGTTTTAACTCTTTTCTTGACTTGCGTGCCCTCACTTTTCTTCTCTCTGCCTCTAGGGACCTCTTCATCTGGGTGCCCTCTGCCTTTAAGGCTTTTTTCCTCTTTTAGGCGTTCACTGTACTGGCATCACCAAATTGGCTGTGGTGCATGCCTGTTTACAAGGATTTCTTAGACACGCTGGCATTTCTTGATAATTAGTGGGCTATTGATACAGGAACTGATCAGGATGTGGAACACTCACAATGATTGGTAGGCTTCCTTAAAATTTTCTTCTATCTAAGTTACACCTCTCCTCTGCCTTCTAAAAATCACTCTGACTTGGCAGATCTATTTGACAAACAACGTCTCAATACATGTGGGTCTAACTCTTCTCTACATTCTCTTGAATCCACTTTCAAGATTAACTACCCCTCTCTTGAATCTATTTCTAGATTTTCTACCATATACTACAATATGGTTTTTGGGGTTTTCTTTGAGTTTCTCCCACCCATTATGAGTTTCACAGAGACGTCACGCTTTCCATACAAACAGCAGGCACAGAGGGAAAGGAACGGGCTGAGTGGTAAGGGGTCCACTTCAGCTGACACAAAAAGGTATGGACAGACAATCCAGACGTGCCCCTTTTTCACGGCCTTGCCTGTCTCCAGGACAAGGAAACGCGTTAGTCAAGGGTCCCACTCTCCAGGGAGAGTCACACTCGTTTTTCGGGTCTCTGCTAATCAGATAACCGTCTCAGCCACCAATCCACGCATTCACCAATCACACTTCCAAACCCTTTCTCCAGGACCACGTCGGGGTAATGAGGTTTAAGCCAGAACCTCCCCCCGGTCCAACAGGATGGCTTAAGTCCTGTTCTCTATGGAGGCCTCCCTTTTTCATACGTTACCTGCCGGCCGGCGTCTTTGTCCTGGTTAAGAAAGAAAACCTCGTCCTTTTTTCACCCTTTTTTTTTTTTGGCTGCTGCTCAGCTGGCCTCCAGCAGCCGGTGTCCAGCCCTCTCTCTCCGCAAAGGTGGAGGTGGCGCCTGAGGTGTGAGCATCAGCAGCAGGAAGCCTTGCTTGTCACAGCTAAGCCAACTTGGGCAGGTAATTCACCAGAAAACCATCCGAGTTTTTCACAGCACCAGGATATGTTACCTGGAATTACTTAAAAATCACACTCAGATAGCAAGGAGGAGGGTCCAACTCAATTTTATTAATTGAGAAAAATCAGCGCTGAGTCGGCTCCCTGAAGCCTCATGGCTAAAATTCAGAGGAACCGCCCCTAACAAAATTAAGCAAAGGTTTTTATTTCTTGGGTATGAAAAGGATCCACCCCTCTCTAGTGACGTACGTGTTTAGAAGCTTCTTACAACTAAGGAATAGGGGAAGGAAAATAACGCCTCTGTTGCAAGCGTAGTTACAGAAGCACAAGCAAGCATTCAGAACAATTCTACATTCATTAAAAGTGAAACAGAGATAACAAGGCTGTCTGACTTCACACAGCTTTTGCTAAGGAGGGAGTCTGCTATAGGCATAGATAACAGCACTTCTACGGGGCTTCAAGGCTACAGTAAACATTCCTAAGATTAAAAAAAAACAAGCCTTGCAGCAGCTAACATTAATTCAAAATTTAACCCTTCATGCCACAAAGGGGGCGAGGCCAGAGGCTAAATGGATAGGGCCAGAAATAATAATAATAATCCAACATAAAGCTCTTACTGCCAGAGGCATGTCAATCTTTTAGAATTCAGAAAAAAATGCACGAAAGCCAGAAGCTGCCAAACAAACAGTGGTTGTGGGGGAAGGAGGTGTCCTTGGGGGGGGGGGCATCTGAGCAACTCTGGCAGGATGGATGTGGCCCCCTGGGCCAATAATAAATGGATCCCAGGTAAGCACAAAGGTCAATGCCAGCCTCTTACTTTGCTCTGGTTTCCTTTCACAATGCTATAGACCAATGCTGGATTCAGTATTGGTTTATAGCTTTAGCCAGTTTGGTGTAGTGATTAGAGTGTCAGACTAGGCTTGGGGAGACACAGGTTCAAACCTCCACTCAACCATGAAACTCACTAGGTGGCTTTGGGCTACTCACACTCTGCCTAAACTACCTCACTCACTCACACTCAACCTAACCTACCACACAGGGTTGTTGTGAGGATAAAATTGGGGAGGGGGAGGAAACTGCGAACATTACGTTGAGCATCTTGGAGGAGAGGCAGGGTATGACTGTAATAAATAATAACGTACATGTAAAACAGTGATTATTTTCTTTGTTGTAGATTTTGTTTCCTGCCTTTTTCATGTATATGTTTTCATTATGTTCTTATTTTTGTTACTGTCCATATTTGTGCTATGTTAAATTTGAGGAGGAGGGCAGTTGATATTGTTTCTGTGAAAAATCTTTATTATCAGGTGTGTGGTTTCTTTTTTAAAGCCCTATTTGCATCTTCAATATGCAATTTGGCTGAACACACGGAAGAGAATGGGATAATACCTACTGGCCCACCCTCTGACTTCTGCATGATCAGTGGAAAGCGAGGAAGAGGCTTTGCTTGCATATAGCTGTATGAACACTGGCCTTTCCATACAATTGAGAACTCCATTTGATCAGGGCTCCCAAATATGCATACAGAGCCTACGTGGATACTTATACGTGTGTAGAGCCCTGTTCCCAACAGAGGTTGGGCCAGAGCCCCCTCTATAGACCTATTCAGGCATGATGCCTTAGCATTCAAACAATGTGTGAGGTGGAGGATGCTTTGACTAGCTCTGCTCTCTGGTGCCTATTGCACAGCACCTACAGGTAGGCTGACCATATGAAAAGAAGGACAGGGCTCATGTAACTTTAACAGTTGTAGAGAAAAGGGAATTTCAGCCAGCGTCATTTGTATGCAATTAGTCCCTGGTGCAATTCCCTCTTCATCACAACAGTTAAAGTTGCAGGCACTATACTAAAGTGACCATATACAAAAGAAGGCAGGGCCCCTGCAACTTTAACTGTTGTAATGAAGAGGGAATCTCATCAGGTACAAATTGCATACAAACGATGCTGGCTGAAATTGCCTTTTCTCTACAACCGTTAAAGTTACATGAGCCCTGTTCTCCTTTTCATATGGTCAGCCTACCTACAGGGAGGGAGACTTCTTGTGCACACCTGTAAATATAAAGTTCCCATGTGATTAAGAAACCCTGCACAGTCCCTCCCTGAAAATGTTTGTGCTCTACATGTGGTTAGGAGGCTAATCAGCGCATCCCTGCTCCCCGCATTGATTGAATGGATGTGCGTTATGCCTGAAGAGTGTTCAATGAACGTAGATGTGAGAACAGGTCTATTGTAAGGAGGGAAGGGGGAGTGTGCACTTGAAGTGTGTGTTATCGTAATCTATCATATCAAAAACAGGATTAGTTCCTACCTAGGGTTTTATTTGTGACTTGCACATTGTCAGCGGATGACATGTGGGGTAGGAAACAGGATTGCACCCAATGTGGGCATGTCTCCAATTTCAATGTGTCCTCTGGTCTCACTGCTTTGGCCAAAGGTCTCAAAGAGGTCTCTATGCACGTAGAGATGCACTTGTGGAGATTCTTCAACCAGGGCAGGAAATTTGTGTGATCAGGGTTCCAATAGCATGGATGATGGTACCTGCATGCAGTTCTATGCACAAATCTTCTACTGCAGCCTTCCCCAACCTGGTGCTTTCCAGATGTGTTCGGCTGCAACTCCCAGTCATCCTCAGCCAAGATGAGCAATTGCTATAGTCCAACATATTTGGAGACATGGGATTGCGGAAGGCTATTCTACTGAATGCACAGCTTCTATGACATCCGCTCACAACCGTATACACATACAGTTTGAGAGGCTCCTGTTTTTGATATGAGTTCACTGTATGTATAGAAGGAATATTTGAAATGGGCTTCTATCTCTTCATAGGCTAGACATGGTCAGGCAGCCACAAAAGCTTCTGGTAGACCTATTCCAAATAAAACAAACCAAAGTTGTTTTAATAATATGGATTTTGCTTGGAACATTTCTCTGCATTTTCTTGGACCTATGAAGAATCTTATATGAACACCATAAGAGGAGGGCCCATTCCTCACTTTTCTACCACGCCTCTCTCCACAAGGGAGATGTATGGAAGAAAGCAGCACACAGCAGATTTCTTCCCCAAACTCAACTATTTATTATTACAATTCACTGGGGGAAACCCAGAGCAAAAAAACTTGGATTGAATGAAAGAAAAACCAAGTACAATTTAACTTGGGCAGGATCTACACTGCTACTTTATAACAGTTTATAATGGTTTTGACAATTGTTCAGGCCCTGGACATATTTTCAAAACATTTTCAAAGTGTTATATCCTACTTGGTGTAGATCTGGCCTTGGAATTGTCCCTGGTTAGTGGCCTGACTCATCCCAGGATTGATCTGACCCTTGAGTAGATTACGCACACCTAACCATTGTAGGCTGTCCATATGAAAAGGAGGACAGGGCTCATGTAACTTTAACAGTTGTAGAGAAAAGGGAATTTCAGCCGGTGTCATTTGTATGCAATTAGTTCCTGGTGAAATTCCCTCTTCATCACAACAGTTAAAGTTGCAGGCACTATACTAGAGTGACCATATATAAAAGAAGGCAGGGCCCCTGCAACTTTACCTGTTGTGATGAAAAGGGAATTTCACCAGGAACTAACTGCATACAAATGACACTGGCTGAAATTCCCTTTTCTCTAAAACTGTTAAAGTTACGTGAACCCTGTCCTCCTTTTCATATGGTCAGCCTACTAACCATTAATACATCAAATTATTTCCTTTCTGGACAGCAAAGCAGAGAACTATGGGATATAGCTATGACTTCACTGAATGTGATTCTCCTCCTGAAGAAATCACTAGAGAGTCTGTTACTGGAATGAATGCATCAGTTTTGTTTTTAGCGAAAGTATCACATTTCCCCACAACGCCTCAGCAACAACTATCAAGAATTTGGTTCATTTAGAGCCAAGGTTTTTTCCCCCTTGCCTTTCTAAAACTTCTGACAAGACTCTGATTCGATCCGAACAGAAAGGAAGAATTTTAACAAGGTGTTTGGTTGTGGGTTCAGGGCATATGTTTCTAATCTGAACCAGATCAAACCCTTGCTTCTGGCAGTTGTGTACTTAACCAGATCTTCAGTCATCTTTCAACTGACCAGTATCCTTGATAATAATGATGCCTTTTTTTTATTATTTTGAAAGCACTGAAAGTTAAAGGTGACCAAGTTCCAACACACGTGCACACCCCTAATGGCTGAACATCTCCAAAGGGCACTGAGTCTTTTGGAGTAGTAATGAATACAGATTTTTGTCTTGCGCACTGCATGGGAG
The DNA here is from genome assembly GCA_029215795.1 of Anniella stebbinsi. Classification (NCBI taxonomy): domain Eukaryota; kingdom Metazoa; phylum Chordata; class Lepidosauria; order Squamata; family Anniellidae; genus Anniella; species Anniella stebbinsi. The sequence continues at coordinate 355,137,504 of JARDYH010000002.1, read as the reverse complement.
AGGGAACTTTTCTCGCCTTCCCCCATATAGATACCATCAAAATTGGACCCTAAGCAAGGGTGTGAGTCACTCATGAATACAGCTCCAAGGTTTCATGCTGTGTGCCTGCGAGAGCTGTAAAAGACATTAGAAGAACACAGAGTAGGAAGAGAGGAAGACAGATGGTGTCAATGTGGAGGTTATTAAGCAAAATCAAAATGTATTTTATGGATGGGAGCTGTATCCTAAACATGCACACACACTTGCTGGTGTTCTTGTAACCTACCTGCAATGCCATCTATAGGCTGTGATGCTTATATATCTACATCAGCCTTCCATAACCTGGTGCCCTCCAGAAGCTTTGAATTACAATTCCCATCAGCCCCGGGCAGTAAGGCCAAAGGTCAGGGATAATGGGAGCTTTCATTCAAAACACCTTGAGGACACCAGGTTGGGAAGCCAGCTCTACATGTACAACCAAAGAGTTGTTTGAAACAATAACCAACTATTCTCTTGCACAACAGCAGGATGTGCTAAACTTAGTATGTTGCAACTGCACTCAATCAATCATCTGAATGTTTCTCTTGTGACAGAGGTCACCGAGACACACTTTTTGTCCTATGTTCTGATACTTGAGTGTCAGTTATTAGGTAGGCTGACCATCTGAAAAGGAGGACAGGGCTCCTGTAACTTTAACAGTTGTAGAGAAAAGGGAATTTCAGCCAGTGTCATTTGTAGGCAATTAGTTCCTGGTGAAATTCCCTCTTCATCACAACAGGTAAAGTTGCAGGGGCCCTGCCTTCTTTTGTATATGGTCACTCTAGTATAGTGCCTGCAACTTTAACTGTTGTGATGAAGAGGGAATTTCACCAGGAACTAATTGCCTACAAATGACACTGGCTGAAATTCCTTTTTCTCTACCACTGTTAAAGTTACAGGAGCCCTGTCCTCCTTTTCAGATGGTCAGCCTATTATTAGGTCATCAAACAATGCATTCTAGGAAAATTTCTGGTGCAACAGAACCTTATAATAGAACAGTATTCAGTGGGGAATTAGGAAAGACAACAAGCCAACACAAGGTGGTTATTGGCAGCACACGACAAATGTGTAGTAAGTGATTTGAGTGTAGTGTAGTGGTTACAACAGCCTTCCCCAACATGGCACGCCATAGATGTATTGGGCTGCAACTCCCATTATTTTCAGCTAGCGTGAATTGCTATACTGGGTATAGCAAAGAACAGGGAGACCCCAGGTTCAAATCATCACTCAGGCATGAAGCTCTCTGGGTGACACTGGGCCAGTCACTGCGACTCAATCTACCTGACAGGGTGGTTATGATTATAATATTGGGTAGGCTGACCATATGAAAAGGAGGACAGGGCTCCTGTATCTTTAACAGTTTCATATAAAAGGGAATTTCAGCAGGTGTCATTTGTATATATGCAGAACCTGGTGAAATTCCCTCTTCATCACAAAGTTAAAGCTGCAGAAGCCCTGCCCTCTTTTCTACATGGTCAAGAGACAGGGCTCCTGCAGCTTTAACTGTTGTGATGAAGAGGGGATTTCACCAGGTTATGAATGCATACAAACAACACCTGCTGAAATTCCCTGTCCTTTGCAGCTGTTAAAGATACAGGAGCCCTGTCCTCCTTTTCATATGGTCACCCTAATATTGGGGGTGGGAAGGAAATCTGCCACCCTGAGCTATTTGGAGGAAGAGTGGAATGGAAACATAATAAATAAATAAATAGAAGTCAATATTATTGTATGAATGAATTTTCATCAGGTATGAATGTTAATTATTGCACATTGAGGCTTTTTTCTAGAACTGAAGTGAAATTCGGCAACATTTGAGATTTCAAATCTTACTATTTTGAATTTCAAACGTTTTCAGATATCCCTTTTGAAACTGGATTCTTGTAAAGGCGTAAATTGGAAGGCTACTTGCCAAAATCTGCATATTTATATTGGTATTTTCCCTAAATCTTTCTGACCATAATCCAGTGCATCGTGAAGCATGCTTAAGCTACAGCTCAGTGGCATTTTGTGCATGCTTTGCGTGCAAAAGGTCTCAGGTTCAATCCTTGGCATCCTCAGTTCAGGCTGGAAGCAGGATCTGGAATGCAGGATTCAAGTACAGCATCTCTGTCAGACGGTCATTTAGATGCTCCTTAATTATGCCCATTGATGTTGAGCCCAACAGCTCCTGGGGTGGTGTCTGTTTCACAGGCAAACAGCTCTTATTGCAAGGACATTTCTCATGTATTTTAATAACGTATTTGTTTTTATCTGTTTTAATGGTTTATCTATTTTATTGTTTTTATATTTATATTTATTGTTGTTCCCCGCCTCGAACTGGATGGAGAGGCGGGTTAGAAATGAAATGAAATCAATCAATCAATCAATAAATGATGTTCAGTCAAAATCTGCTGCCCTGCAACTTCTAACCATTGGACTGACACCTGTTCTCTCAAGCAATAGAGGACAACTTTGCCCCCTCTTCTGCATGATGGATGCATGTCTCCCATTAATCCTCTCTTCTCCAGATAAAACCCGGTCAGCTCTTTCAACCATTTTGCACAGGACTTGGTTTCAAGACTCCTCTCCATCCTGGTTGCCCCGAAATGGGAGAATATGAGATTAGCTTTCTTTAAGAAATTTGAGAGTTTGCTCAAGAATACCTATTCCTCTCCAGATTTGATTCTGCTCCAGTGTTTTGGGGCTTTGAGTGCACTTATTCAATGCTCTTGGGATTCAAAAGTCACAACTCTGTGCTCATCTCCGTTATTCATCAAAAGATGGAGTTGGTTTATAATGCATTGGAATGTTAAAATCCAAGATGCATAGTCATATACATTAGGATTAAGATATTTTTTCTCTTTGGTAAACGTAAGTAACAATTAATGTTATGAAAAATTGTTCAATTTCGTTTGGAATTTTTGTTATTTTTCTAAAAGTTTTTTTTTAATGTGAATGAGGCAAGGCAATGGTGCAACAAAAGCCTCATCTGGAAGAAACCTATGTTCTCTGTGCTGAACCACGCCTTTTCAGTCACCCAATATCACCTTCCAGTACAAGAGCTATCCAGGGACAATTGTATAAATTGCAAATAAAAGTAACATAACATCAGTTACTTCATTTTTCTTGCCAGGATTGCCTTGTGCTTTCCAATCAGCTACCCCAAGAGAGCCTTCATAATCTTTACCATCTAACATTTTTGGATGCTGTCTTGTTATATTATTGTTTTGTGATTTATTATAATGCTTCTTTTTTAATGTATATACCTAGGGAGAATTTGTTGCTGAAGGAACAAGTGGGTGCTTTTTTTCTTGTTGGTGAAAGGCTTCCCCCCCCCTCAATTTTGGGAACAATAACATAAAATAAAACAGTAGCTATAAAAAGTCCTGGGATCTTTGGGAATACGCTTATTAGAAAGATCTGTTCCTCATAGCTGACTACCAAACTTTTCTCATAAATTTCCAAGAAAACTGATTTCACAACTTCCCCAAGCAAGTTTCACTGATCTTGTAGTTAGAAAGGTTTTCCTGTTCAGCCAAATTCAACCTCCTTGTCATGTACAACCATTGCTTTTTGTCCTGTTCTCACTAGCCAATTGCTCCACTTCTTCTTCCTGATATTCCACTGAATGTCTGCAGTCAATTTATTTCCACTTGATCTTTTCACAAATTTCCTTCACCCTTTTCCTCAGACTCTTCTCCACGAAACTCTTTATTAGCCTCATCGCTTTTCTCTAAATCCTTTCCAACTTAACTTCCTCCTTGAACTGTGGTGCCCAGGACATGGTACTCAAATAAGATCTTACTAGGGCTCTGTAAAGTGTACACTTCCTTTCTTTTGTCTTCTTCTTGGAAATGAATCTCTCCTTGAACACAGGGAAGCAAACCAGACCCTGCAGACTCTCCTTGGTTGTTCAATGACACGAAAGTTGAGTGCGTATTAGATGCCTTCACATTTCAAACATGCTTGGAAGTTTTTAAAGTGTTTTCTTCTTCTTCCAAGTAGATGTCTCTGCTTAGCATTGTTTCTTAACAGCGAACGTCAATGACAGGTCTCAAGATTACACAAAACAAGTACTTTAACAACTACAATGGCTCCAAAGAATTGACTGATTAGTTCAAATAAATATGCGAAATTCACCATGGTTTGACCCCCATTCTGCAGGATCAGTTGAAGCCATAACAACTGATAGAATTCATGACAGGGATATATCCAACATCCTTTAGCAGGGTAGATGGTGCCAGTCAATGGGCTCTATGGAAGTAAGTTGTCCCTTTTTAGTAGGCTTTAATTCCACAACCTGGCGCTGTCTGGGGATTATGGGAGCTGTAGTTAAAAATGTCTGGAGGGCACCATATTGAGGAAGGTTGTTCTAGGTAAACTGGGGCCTTGTCTATACACCCAACTCACAGCCACATCAGGCTTTTCACCTCGAAACTGTGCTTTTTCAAAGTGTCGTTTTACTGCAACTTTTTCAATTGCTCCAAAGTCACCATGTTGATTCTTTGTCTGTCAGTAGTGACTTTGGGTTAAGAAAGTGGGTGTAGCTAGGGGTGGATCCCAGTGCAGAGAAAGTGTGGGAATGCAGGGCAGGGGGTGGGCTTGACAAGCCTAGAATGACCGCCATGGTGATGTAAAACTCTGGGGAAAGTTAGGGCAGTTATGATATATAATGTAGGGTGACTAGCTAAAATCCAGGTCAGGGCTCATGTAACTTTAACAGTTGTAGAGAAAAGGGAATTTCAGCCAGTGTCATTTGTATGCAATTAATTCCTGGTGAAATTCCCTCTTCATAACAACAGTTAAAGTTGGAGGGGCCCTGCCTTCTTTTGTATATGGTCACTCTAGTATAGTGCATGCACCTTTAACTGTTGTGATGCAGAGGGAATATCACCAGGAACTAATTGCATACAAATAACACTGGCTGAAATTCCCTTTTCTCTACTACTGTTAAAGTTACATGAGCCCTGACCTGGATTTTATCTGGTCAGCCTATGTTAAAGTTACATGAGCCCTGACCTGGATTTTATCTGGTCAGCCTAGTTAAGGTTACATGAGCCCTGACCTGGATTTTATCTGGTCAGCCTAATATAATGCAGAAATCAAATGAACTGTAGCATTGCATCTGCTCTGCTACAGGCTTTCAAAGTTGTGCAGAGTTTCCAGGGGAAAAAATGGTTTTCCGTTCCCTCCACATTTTCTCCACATTCCCTCCGTCTGACAATTCCGCTGCGGTTTTCCTGGCCAGAGAGCCTACATTCCCTCCTGCTATGTAACTCTGTTGAATCCGCCTCACAGCGGTGATGCTGCGGGATTTCGGGGGGAACCCGCTAGCAACGGGGCATCATATAGATGCCCCCAATGGGTTAGGAGGTTCAGCAGCCTAACCATATGCACTTTTATCCAGAAGTAATTCTGTCGCGTTCCCCCTTTCTGATTACTCTCCCTCTCTGATTAGCAGTTTCTTGCCTCAGTTCTGTCTCTTCTCTGTCCTTTTCCTCGAGCTTCATTGTCCACCTACCCTTCCTTCAGGTTCATCTTTCTCAGGCTGCCTCTACGAGAGAGGTTTAAAGCTCTTTCAAGGCACTTAAAATTTTTTACCTCTACAAGAACGGAGCGCAAATCAGGCGTAGAGGCGCGTTATCTCTCCGATTATGCGCATTATCGAATGCGCATTAAATCGCGAGTTTTATTTTGCTCTGGCCGTTAAAGCGCATTTTGACTATGTGAACAAGCGCTTATGCGCATTAACTACTTGTAAAGCGCATTTTGGTCATCCGTTAATGCGCTTCACCGCCTCTCGCCGCCTCTTGTGCAGAGGTATTAGGTGTAAATGCGCTTCAGCGATTATGCGCAAAAGCGAATCCTTGTAGAGGGGACCTCAGTCTGTTACCTACTCTGTTACACCCTTCTTTCACCTTCCTTGCCTCTGTGTCACAGGGGAATGCAAATTTCCTCATCCTTGCATCTCTGTACCAGAAGTAGCACATGATGAATATCTTCCTTTCATGTTGCTCTTATGAGAAGAAGATGCCAATTTTATGCACAAGAACTCATTTTATTTTATTTTTATATGGAAGTAATAATGGGTTTTAAACCAATAGACACTTTTTGGAATAGGAGCTCTTTGGAAGGTAGACATATACATTTGTTTATTTATTTATTTATTTTTAAATCCTTTGAAATTTACAGACATGCAGCACCATCTACTGGAATAATGGCATCTTATGAAAGTTAACATTTCTCATGCCAGGAATATTTGTTCAGATGCCAAGGTGGGAAAGGAGATAGACAACAAATACATATTCATAATTTCTCACTCTCTCCTTTCCCAAACAGTGGGATCATCAGGGTAGTGTTTTGCAGGGTTTTCATTTAGAGGACACGATACTGGTGGGGTATGGCTCTTTATTTGCAGTTGTATGGTATGAGCAAAGGCTTGCCACCTATTTTTCTTGACAGGTCTCCTGCGTAATTAAGAACTGTGTAGCAAGCAGAGGGCATTCCCCATCCTTAGTTAATTTGTTTGTCTTGCAGAAGCTAAAGGCCCAGAAGCCAAGTAGAGGGGAGAAACAGAACCTTTAAGTCAGAGCCCATGTATTACAAGAAGTGCATAAAGTATCAGGCCACCTCTTGACGGCGCCTGTATTGTGTTGCGGCTGCAGCGGCAGGCGGTGCAATGCGCATTTGCGTTCCCTCCGCCCATCTACAGTGGAGGGAGCATCGTGCCGGTTTATCTTGCTGCCGCCACCGCTGTACCCACACCTCCTCAAAAGGTAAGCTTTTTGTATTATTTCTTTCGTAAAATGGGGGGAAGGATTGCGAGGCGCGGAGGTGAGTTAATTTTTTAATTACTTTACTTTTTAAAAGGTGGGGGGTTTGACTGTGAGGCCCGGAGGGTAGCTTTTATTTTATTTTATTTTTTTTCATTTGAGAATGGGGGAGGGAGAACTGCAGAGGCGCAGAGGTGGTGCAGTGAGCTTACGGCACGCTGCACCACAGCCTTCCGTGTTCAGCCCATGGCAACCAATCAGTGGTCGCCATAGACTTGGCACGCCTCCAAGAAGTGGTGGAGTAAAAACTACAGACGGCAAGTGCCGCTATCGCTTTGCTCCGAACTAAAAAAGACAGACTAAATGCCCGACTTTTTTAGTGCAGAGATCTGGGGCTTTGCCCCTAGATCGCCTCGGATTGGTGGCAACGTCATGTAACTCAGCTGCTGCCAATCCGAAGCCACCGCAACGGAAAGGGACCGTCTAGATGTACCCACAGACTGTGAGCGTCATGAGACGAGTGTTTTATAGCACACTCGTTACTGGCCACTCATGGATGTTTGCGGGTCCTTTTCATGACGCCGCCCACTTCCCGTGTATCTCCCACTCCTTCTGTTCATTTTTCCTTCACAAAAAAAGTCCTGGAAAATCTGATTCTTTTGGCTGTAACGAAACTTGCTGCCATTTCCTGCTGTGTGCAGGAGCAGCAGCTTGATAAAAATGCCCACTGAATGGGCCGTGTGGTTGTTGCTTTCTTCCTCTGTTTTTCCTATTGTGGGATAGAAGCAAGAAGCAAAGTGATGGTAGGGAAACATGATTTCCCCCATCTGATGATACTCATAGAATACATACAGGTAGGCTGACCATATGAAAAGGAGGACAGGGCTCATGTAACTTTAACAGTTGTAGAGAAAAGGGAATTTCAGCCAGTGTCATTTGTTTGCAATTAGTTCCTGGTGATATTCCCTCTTCATCACAACAGTTAAAGGTGCAGGCACTATACTAGAGTGACCATATACAAAAGAAGGCAGGGCCCCTGCAACTTTAACTGTTGTGATGAAGAGGGAATTTCACCAGGAACTAATTGCATACAAATGACACTGGCTGAAATTCCCTTTTCTCTATAACTGTTAAAGTTACATGAGCCCTGTCCTCCTTTTCATATGGTCAGCCTACATACAGGAGCATAGAATTTGTAGATAAATTTGTCTGTCTTATATATCTGGCCTTTCAGGACAAATCTATAGCTTTCCAACAAGAAGGGCTACTTAAGAATACCTCCTCATTTTATGTAGCAATTGTGTCCACCACACACATATCAGTGTTACACCTTAAGCACACACGTGTAAAGAAATTATTGGTGACATGGGCTGTTGCTTGCTCTTTACATGTTTGCTTCGGCAAATACTGTCATCGTCATGGCAAATGTGATTGCCATTAGTCATCACTCTAGACATGACATTTCACAAACTTAAATATACGCACAAATGTAGGAAAGCACTCATGTTTAGTGCCATGTGTAAAGTTGCTACATGTATTTATTTAATCCCATGAATATATGTTGAGAACGTGGCCATCAACCGGTGTATTATAGCATGAACACACATGGTAAAATAAGTGCATTATTCAAACAATGCAGGAGTTGTTGCCTTCGTGCTCTGCTCCTTCTGAGCTTCTATCCAGAAGCATCAGGCGACCACTGAGACTGGCAGGCTCTTCCTCTCCCTGAACTGTTTGCATTCCAGGTAGCCATTATAAGGACAATTGTTTCCCTATAAGTATTGGGGTCTGAGTTTGCTTTCTTCACCCTCCCTTCCCATTCCTTTGGCGCCATGTCCCCAAGCAAACAAGTGACAGTGGTAAGGTGCAATCATCTCCTCCATTCACTAATGGTGCGCCCAGATTGTGCAATCACTCCGCCTCATTCATTAAATTTTAAGGGAAAGAGAAGTGGGCAGCCACCTCTCATAGATGATTTAATTGGTTTTCCTGCACACTGCAGAGGGTTGGACTAGATGAACCTCATGGTCCCTTCCAACTCAACGATTCTATGATTCTATGATAATAGCTGAACAACGCCTTCTCATTGGTAGCACTAGGAGCCTTGTCCGGAAGCACCCTGGGAATGCTTCTGGACAAGGCTTTGATGGTGCTATCGGCCTGCCTTATTCATGGAATTTTGGGGATGGTCCAGGCAAAGTTGTCTTCCATTTGTGACCCTCCCGTGTTTTCTTACTGTTTCTTTCACCTTTTCCCTTAATGCAGAAACCTGATAAGGAGAAAAAAGACTGAACAGCTGCACAAAGTCTTCTGATTGCAAGTGCTAGGAGTCCTCCATCTGGAAGATTTATTCTGGCCGAAGTAGAGGCCAGAATAAATCTTTACGGTTCTATTACAAAGCATTTTGCTGTTTTTGCTGCAGGACTAATTTGGATACCCCCTCCTGAAGTTCCTCTGCCGCTCAGTCAACTGCTCCATGCAAGTAGCAGAAGGGGTTGTAAGAAGTAGCCTTCATTGCTTCCTCCACTCTCTCTGGCTGGTATGGCAGGTTTGGGCTTCCTGGGGGAGGAAGGTGGAGGGGCTGGCAGTGGTGTAGCTAAAGGCTGGAGCCCAGGGCCTTGCATCCCAGGGGTCCCCAAATTACCACCCAGAAAGCAGCAGGTGATGGGGGCAATTGCAAACACACCTGGTCTCAGCACCTGGGGCGGCAGGAGCATGCCAGGGCCACTAGGACTGACAAAGCTTGCAACAGCAACCTTTCTTTCAAAACATTTTATAGCCAGGGATGGCTAGCTGTACATATACATGGTTACAGATGCTCATTGTACTATTTTTACTTTAAAATATATTATTTTTTTCTACAACAAAATGATGCTTATTCCTAAGCAAATTAGTCCCAGGTAAATTATTGCCAGCATCAGGGCAGCTGAAACATTTTATTCATGGAGTCATGATGATGCTATGATGTGAAACTGCAGATGGTCATAGTATTTCTTTTTAACCAGGTTGGCAAACATGTTTTGTTTTCGTTTCTTCGCTCTAACGTGTCAGAAACCTTTAACAATTGTAAAACATAGAATGGTGAAGTATTTCATATGGCTGCCTAAACAGGCTCCCCTCAGACCATTTAATCCAGGTTCTTAAATTACCTAACTGCACCACTGGATCTTGCAAGGACACGTTGCTAAGTCACCCACCCGCCCAAAGGTATGAAAGAGGGGGGGATGCTTTTGGCCATATCTACACCTTGTGTCATATCAATACGATCCTGTCATGATGATGCTATATCCCTCTTGTGCATTTATACCTCGTAGCACACAATGACATCTGTTGCAGTATTTTGGAAAATACAGAGAAAAAGCTGGAAATAACAGTAGAGAAGCAGTATATGGAATACGTAATGTGCCCCAACAGTTATCAGTACACTTCAATATGGATCAAAAGCACTAGTGTACTAGGGTGACCATATGAAAAGGAGGACAGGGCTTCTGTATCTTTAACAGTTGTATTGAAAAGGGAATTTCAGCAGGTGCTATATGCATACAGATGATACCTGCAGAGATTCCCTTTTCAATACAACTGTTAAAGATACAGAAGCCCTGTCCTCCTTTCCATATGGTCACCCTAGTTGTATAGAAAAGGGAATTTCAGCAGGTGCCGTTTGTATGCATGCAGCACCTGGTGAAATTCCCTCATCACAGCAGTTAAAGCTGCAAGAGCCCTGTCCATTTTTGCATCTGGTCACTCTAATCTAGCCCCTGTCTCTAGCCACTTTCTCCATACGCTAGGGCCAGATCTACACCAAGCAGGATATAGTGGTACGAAAGCGAAATATAAAAGGCAAGAGCCACACCAAGCAGGATATAGCGGTATATGGTATGTGTCTATGGGCCCCACTGCTATAATGCAGTAGTGTGGCTCCTGCCATTTATATACCGCTTTCATACTGCTTTCATACCACTATATCCTGCTTGGTGTAGGCTGACCAGATAAAATCCAGGTCAGGGCTTGTGTAACTTTAGTAGTTGTAGAGAAAAGGGAATTTCAGCCGGAGTCATTTGTTTGCAATTAGTCCCTGGTGAAATTCCCTCTTCATCACAACAGTTAAAGGTGCAGGCACTATACTAGAGTGACCATATACAACAGAAGGCAGGGCCCCTGCAACTTTAACAGTTGTGATGAAGAGGGAATATCACCAGGAACTAATGGCATACAAATGACACTGGCTGAAATTCCCTTTTCTCTACAACTGTTAAAGTTACAGGAGCCCTGACCTGGATTTTATCTGTCCACCCTAGCTTGGTGTAGATCCAGCCTAGGATGCTGGGTTTTATAAACCTTTAGATATTAATAGTAACATACACACACATAAACCTCAGTGGGGACCATCACTGAGAAGGCCCTTGCTGTGACCCCCCCCCCCCGAGCCTCCCTCGGAGAAGACACTTGGAAGGCTTCTGGTGTGTATTCATTTAGTTATTTATTTATTCTTACCCCACTCTTCAGCCAAAAAAGGCTCCCAGAGCATTTTACAAAGATTAATAATGAGATAATCCCTGCTGTCAGGCTTGGAATCTAAAAGACATGACCAAACAAAAGAAAGGTTGGGGGGGGAATGGATTGGGATGTTGAGGAAGACCTCTTGCCTCTAGCCTAGGGTAACCATATGAAAAGGAGGACAGGGCTCCTGTATCTTTTACAGTTGTAGAGAAAAGGGAATCCCAGCAGGTGTCATTTGTGTGCATGCAGCACCTGGTGAAATCCCTTCTTCATGACAACAATTAACGTTGTAGGAGCTATACTAGAGTGACCAGATACAAAAGAGGCCAGGGCTCCTACAGCTTTAACTGTTGCGATAAAAAGGGAATTTCACCAGGTGCTTCATGCATACAAATGACACCTGCTGGGATTCCCTTTTCTCTACAACTCTAAAAGATACAGAAGCCCTCTCCTCCTTCCATATGGTCACCCTACTGCCACTCTCGCCATACACTAGTAGGTCTGATTTTATAAGCCAGTAAATATGGGCAGGAACAGCCGTAAACGAGAGAAGGGAGAAAGAGAAAGAAAGGCGGCGGGGCGCGTCTGGCTTGGCTGGGGAAGCGGAACCCGCAGGCCTGCGTGGCGGTTGCCAAGGCCTCGACTCAGGCCGTTGCTAAGGGAACCAACGGCGCGGTTCGTCGGGCTGCTGCTACCGCTGGGGCCGAAGCCGGGAGGAGCGGGCCGAAGAAAGCACCATGAGCGGCGGCAGCGATTCCACCACTACGGTCCTGGCCGAGCTCGACTGGGACGATGGGTTCGCCATCCCCGTGGCCAACGCGGAAAACAAGGCTCTGGAGGACGAGGCAAGGGGCGGCGAAGGGGTTGGGTTGGAGAGGCAGTGCCCGCTTGATCGTTAGCCCAGCACCCGAGCAACGGGGGGCGGGGGCGAGGCAATGGAGCACTCTCGGCGCCTCTGTTTTGGGTGGATGGCTCGGAGGTCTTACGCCTGCCGCCTCCTGGAGAGTGGGGTGTGGGTCCCCACCCCCACTACACGGATTCTCAAAGCGATCTTCCACCCTGGAGCTCTGCCTCGTGTAACTCCACAACAGCTGCTAGAAGGAAGTGCTATTCCTTGAAGCCAAAGGAGCTCTCCCCCCCCCCCCCCCCCACACACCACAAAACAGCTCCTTGAGCCTGTGGAGGGTTATTTTATGTTAACCTCTCTGGCCTCGCCTTCCTCCATAAAGTCTCCACTGCCCGGGGGGTGGGGGTGATCCTGGCCCGTATATGTGGTGTGACTGGGGTCTAATGGCACTTTCCAGAGTAAAGATGCAGTGGCAGAATTTTCCCCAAAGGGAAACTTAAGAAGAGTGCTGCAGGATCAGATTATGCAACAGGACAAGCCAGAGTATGGGTTGAGTATGGGTTGTGGAATCGTGGGTTGTTGTTGGGTTGTGGGTGGTTGTGCTGTGGGGACCCAGCCACGCTAACAACCCATGAACAACCCACAGTTCACAATCCAACAACAAAGCATTGGTTCTTTGTGGGTAGTATGGCTGGGTTCACACAACACAACCACCCCGGGATTCAGTGACAAACAATTCAAAGACAATTCACACTCAACCATACGCTGGCTTGTTGTGTTGTGATCCTAGCCAGTGTCTGTTTAACTCAATATCCATAATGACAGCAGTTAGATGGCATATGTGATCCTCCTCTCTATTTTAACCTCACAACAACCCTGTGAGGGTTGAGCTCAGAGTCAGTGGCTGCATTCGGACAACACATTAAGCAACCGGGGGGGGGACAATCATCAGTTGTGTTGCTTATTGTGTTGTGTGGAGGGTAACATGCCGCCCACAAACTACTGACAGTATGCTATTCTGCCCAAATAAGCAACGGAGAGAAACTGGCTTGCAAGTTGTTTAGCTCAAAGCCAGTTGTTTAAAGTGTTGTGTGGAGGGGTGAGTGTGTTAATGGCGTGTGGTGAGTGGGTTAAAACACAAACCCATAGAGGCAGGCGACAAGAGCGACCAAAGCGGCGGCTGCCACTCTGCTACAACTGGTGCAACTTGTAGAGGCTGCTGGGATAGAACTGGGAGGAGGGAGGGTGGGGAGAGGGGCGGGGGCTGTGTCAGTCAAATGCTGGGTTGACTATTAGTCCACTCAACGCCAGCCCCAACCACCCACAGTTGTGTAGGAATATGTTGTGTGGGGAGCACCCACAAAATAACCAACTGTGAGTTGGCTACTCAACCCACCATTGACTAATGTGTTGTCCAAACACAGCCAGTGACTGACTCAAAGCTTCATGGCCAGGTGGGGACTAGAACTCAAGTCTCTTGAGACCTACTCTTAACACTCCACTACACCACACTGACTATCAATTTAGGAAACATTGTCCCAATGCACTGTTGCTTGTAATTTTTAGAGACTATGCCTGTTTCAGGACCTCTGTTGATAATTCGAAGTGAAAGTGCCTTGAATGAGCTATGCTGGATCGGAGCAAACGTTCATCTAGTCCAGGGGTGGGAAATCTGTGTTGTTGGACTAAAGTTCCCATTGTCTGAATTGGCCATGTTGGCTAGGGCTGATAGGGGGTTGAAAACCAACAGTGTGTGGAGGGCCACAGATGGTTGTCTCATATTCTGTTTCCAACAGTAGCCAACCAGATACCCTGGGCGTGAAGGCAGCAGCCCTCTATTGTTTGTCCCCAGCATATGCAACGTAGAGATAGATTACCTTTGGAAGTGGAGGGTCTAAATTAGCTATCATCTCTAATAGGTGCTGATAGACCTGTTCTCCATGAATTTATTTAATTGTTTTTAAAAGGTGATCTGGACTTGCCATATATTGTGGCAGTAAATTCCATTATATATGCCTTATGGTTGTCCATATTTTCCCCCTAAAGGCAGAATTGAATATCCAATCCAGCTTCAGCACATCTTGCCCGGGCTTCATGTATTGGTTAAACTAGGGCAAAGTATGACAAAGGAGGAAGGAAGTGGGGTTAAATTTCCTTCAAAAGGAAATTTATGGACAATCCTAAGAGGTCCAGAATCTTGTGAGGGGATGGGGAATGCCAAAAATCTACAGTTAGGCAATAGGTTTATTAGGACCACCAAGATGCAACAAATGATTGTGCAAGCCTTTGACTTCTCTAGAACTCTTCATCAGGCTGGGTAGTAAAGGATGGGATGGGATAAGAAACAGAGGATTTTCATCTCAAAAAATCACTGAGATAGTTTTATGTTTGAGAGATTCATGTCTTTTCTACTCATCTCTAAATGCAGTAGTATCTGAAAGCTGGACCATAGGGGAAATGATTTACATGGTGCTAGCCACTTCTAATATTACATCATATATATATATATATATATATATATATATATAATTTTTGTTTGCAGCTGCAAAAGATGCAAAAAGAAAAGGCAAACTTGCAAAATCAGTTGACTGATTATGAAGACCGTATTGCAGCAATGACATCGCATTTGAAGAATGTCAGGCAGGAGTTTAATTTGACACAGGTAAATGGTTAAGATCTCTTCTGTGATGAAATGTGCAGTTCTGTGCATGTTTATTCTGAAGTAGCTCCCACTGAAATCAAGGAAGCTTATTCTCAGCTAAGTATGCCCGGGATGTCCGCCTTAATAATGTATTTTATGTTGTTTTATTATATTCTGCCTTTCTTCCATCATGAAACTTGACAGCAAACAGTTCTGATCTCCCAGCCAGGCACTGACCAGACCCAGATGTGCTTTGCTTCAGCAAGGTTGCTGCATCATGTATCTTCAGACAATAACTTCTGCAATCCTAAACACACTTATTAAGCAGTAAGTCCCACTAAATTTGATGGGATTTATTTCTGAGGAAATATGCTTAAGATTACACTGCACAGCTGTAATCTACTGCACAATTGCTTGGGAATAAGTTACATTAGACCTAGTAGGACATCTGCTATTTATTGCTGGTTCATATTTACAAATAAATGTTATTCACATTTTGGGATAATTAGTAAGCAATTAATTGTATGGGCATATAAACATTAAATGGATTTTTACAAGTTGAAGGGATTCCAAGAAACCAAAAGGGAATTTAGTAACTTGTTAAATTTAATAAGCTTGTTCTAGATAGATAATACCTTGTTGAACTTTTGCCATATAAGGGAAGGGATACTTTTGGATGTATATAATCAGACAGAAAAAAGCACATAAATGTCAGCTAATCCATACAGCAGCTCAAAATATTAAGATTTTCACTGCAGTCATGTTTCCTGGATGAAAAGCTCCAAATTGATGGTGAGACCCATGTGGATATAATTAACTACTCTCATTTTGCTCTGGTCTACAGAACAGTGAAATAATAGATTCAAAATCTCATCTGAAATTTTTGTACAACTATGGTAGCTAACTAAAGAAAACTGATCTGAGAGAGAATGCAGCATTTTTTTGTTATACAGAATCCATACCTTTGCAGTCTAAATGCCTATCAATGTCATTATTCTCTATATTTACACAAGCTGAACTCCTTAATTTTATGTTTATAAACTTACATCAAGTTTTCATCTTTTAATTCCTTTTAAAAAAGGAAACAAACCCTAAAAGTTGCCTGTGAATCATCAGTGCTCATTAACCTTGCAAAATAATTAACTGATTTTCTCTTTAGTCTCTTTTCAGAGCCAGACAGAATGAAATTGAAACCGAGCAGCATTTTAAAGCCCTCGCAGAGAGAGAAGTGGGGCGCCTGAAAAGTGAGATTCAAAGGCTGGAGAATGATATGGTTTCATTAAGAGAGAAGAAAAATAGTCAAGAAGTATGTTTCAAGTATTTTATCATGTATCTGAAAAATATCTTGCCAAAGACATAAGCTTTCTCCACTGCTGTTCTTGCACTGAGCTGAGTGGCTGACTTAAACAAAAGAAAGAACTCCGCAACAGTTTTTATAATGATATGATTTTTTGATAGTTTCCTTTCTTCACTGTTTTAATGATATAAGTATTTAAGAGCAATATAATTTGGAAATGGTTATCTGAACTCTTCCCTTGGTTTAACAGTTGTTCTGTATTGCATGGCTGATTTTATTTGCGTCTTTCCAAGTAATTGTTTACATAGGACCAAACTATATGTCCAGATTGCATGAACATAAATAAGAAACTGCTTTATACTGAGTTAGATTGTTGGTCCATCTCGGCATGGCAGTGGTTGGCTCTCCCAGATTTTTCTCATCATGCACTACCTTGTTTTTTTAACTGGAAATGCCAAGGATTTGTATGTGATTTTGTGCATGTGTTCTGGCACTAAGTTATGGCTCATGAAAACACACATTTGAAATTCCATGGGGAGGGGGGGGGAATCACTGGAGCAAAGAAACCGCTCACAGAGAAAGGGTTAAGTATCCCCTGCTTCCTACTGCTCCTGCTCTTCCTCTTAAAATTACTTAGAAGGGGCTGTTGTGTTTTGGGTATATATGTTTGTAGGTAATGTATTGTTTGATTTTCAGTGCCAACCAAAGTTCCCTGAACATACCAAAATTTTACCACTTTATTTTAAAAGGTGTTTTGGGGCTGGGTGGGAAGCATGTTATTTGATTACAATTTTTTGATTTTTGGATATTTATGCCTTTCATTGTTTAAAGTAAGGAGTGAATAGCGAAACTGAGGCCAGATCTACACCAAGCAGGATATAGCAGTATGAAAGCGGTATATAAAAGGCAGGAGCCACACCAAGCAGGATAGGGTGACCATATGGAAAGGAGGACTGGGCTCCTGTATTTTTAACAGTTGCATAGAAAAGGGAATTTCAGCAGGTGTCATTTGTGTGCATGCAGCACCTGGTGAAATTCTCTCTTCATCGCAACAGTTAAAGCTGCAGGAGCTATACTAGAGTGACCAGATACAAAAGAGGACAGGGCTTCTTCAGCTTTAACTGTTGTGATGAAGAGGGAATTTCAGCAGATGCTGCATCCCTCCCTACAAATGACACAAGCTGAAATTCCCTTTTCAATACAACTGTTAAAGATACAGGAACCCTGCCCTCCTTTCCATATGGACACCCTAGCGGTAAATGGTATGTGTCATTGGGCCCAAACAGTTGTCCGTGCACTTCAATACCGCTATAAAGCAGCAGTGTGGCTTCTGCCTTTTATATACCGCTTTCATACCACTATTCTGCTTGGTGTAGATCTGGCCTTAGTAAAGCAATTCTTTTTTACCAACTTTTGAAGGTTCTCTACAGGTCCAATTAAAGGATATTACTGTACTTGTTAGTTAGGATGTTTTCTACATTGCGTCAGTCCAGATGTAACACTGCCTAATCTTCTTATCACAGTTAGGAGGTTAGGAGTGCTATGCAGCTTTGTGCTCTCCTCTCTCCCACTTCCCATCCCAGGCATAAATTCCATCTCCCTGCAGCCACTTTTTTAGATTTGGAGCTAACTATTGTTAATGTTGGGTCTGCAGTGGCAAATTCTGCTAACTAATCTTGGTGCCAAACTGCCGTTTGCAACCATAGTTAGCAGCATTTTGCAAACTGCCTGTTCTTTGTGAGTTTAGAGATAGAACTGTCTGCCTGAGGTGATCCATAACTTCCCAAGTTTACTTTGGGAAAGAAATCTCTGGAAAGCTTTCTAATTTGGACAGCATTTAATGCCTGATGTTTGGCATGGATTTATAGTAGCTGGTGGTTTTATGTTTATAACTAGTATGCTATATTGATTTCTTATCTTGTTTGTAACATTTTTTAAAAAAAATAGCATTGTGATTTTCGTTGTAAGCCATCCTGCCTCCCCACATTCCCTTTTAACTAAACCCTGCTAAAAATATAATATAGGGTAGGTGCTGAAGAACGACAAAGCTAGTTCTGAGAGCCTCAGACTTGTTTTTCTCAAACAACAATCTGCTATGCTGGACACATTGTGATACGGCATGGGGCTCACCCATCCCCCATACCAGAGAAGGAAACAACTCTACCGCGGTAGCATAACCCCCCTGCAAGTACCTAATTTAGGTCTTTGGAGCCCAACCATCATACAAACACCCATTATCATCTTCAAAAAAGGTGTCAAACTAGATGTTTGAGAGGATAGCTATTCAGGTTGTTTCCCTGCTGTAAAGCATTTTTCCCACTTACATTCTGCTGGGTCGGAAGGAAATTACTTGATGCAGTAGAGCGCAGCGAAATATTGTTGGGGAAGAGGATGGGTTTTCCTTCCCTTTCCCACGCACTCCACTTCCTGTAAATAGTAGGCTTCCATTCATGGTTTATATTGAACAGGGCAGACACATGCGTAAATACAGGAGGCTGCCCCGTCACATTTAGTTTGGCCCAAAGACACAACACATGGGGCATTTAGGTCCCCGCCAATTCTCTTGTGCCCTGCAGATTCTGTTGGCAAGTGGTGGATCCTGCTGATTCTGTTGTGCAAGTCAGACCTACCGCTTGTGCAACAGAGATTTAACACATCCCAGAGGAAGCCGCCAAATGACCAGAAATGCTCATGTCTGGATTGGGACAAGTCAGCGGAGCTCTCTTAGGCAACTTGCCCTATTCCGGAAATGAGCATTTTTGCTTGTTTCCAGTTGCTCCCTGAAGCACTGATTCTCCATTCCGCAAATGGGTACAGGAGATTGGTGGGGCGCAGGAGAATTGGCCGGGGCATAAGCGCCCTGTTTAAATCTGCCCATGGCAAGGACTTATGAGTAGTTTGCTAGTCTTATCTTTCCTGGAAGCATTTATTTGCATTAAAACCCTTCCAACATAACAGCCATTTGGCAGCCCACTGTCATGAATACAAGCTGTTTTTATATACTGCGGACCATCACCCTCTAGGATATAACCCACTGGCCACGTTTACCTGTCACTTTATGCCATGAATTATGGTTTAATAAACCCAGTGGAATTTTAGAATGTTTTAAGGATGTTTTTAGGATGTTTTAGGATTTTTATGCAGTTTTAATAATATGTGTCATGTTTTAATCAGTTTTATGTATTTTATCATGTTGTTGTTCCCCGCCTCGATCCAGACGGAGAGGCGGGTAAGAAATAAATTATTATTATTATTATTATTATTAAATGTGAACAAGCAGCATGCTAGCGCACGAAGCCTATTCACTCCCACTTTGCCCCCCACTTTTCATGAGTGGATAAACAAAGCAGGAAAGTGAGAACTTACTGTGATATCAAAACACAGGATTATGTTTTGTTTATGCCCCAAAACGCCAGACTCATGAACCTGCTTTAAACCAGGGTTTGTTCTTGGCTCGCTTGCTTGAGTGCAATAAACCGTGATCTCGTCTTTGGACATTACACAAAATTCTCTCTTTCCTGATTTGTTTAGTTGCTTGCTTGAAATGAGAGCGAGCAGGCTGCATGTACGAGTATACTGCTCCTTCGCTTCCTGATTTATTAAGCCATAATTTGAGACTTAAAATAACATGTGAACACAGCCTGTGTTCAAACTAGTTTAACTGAGTAGGACTCGCGGTTACTAGAGAAAAAAAACACCCAGAGGACGGCAAGATACACAAAACTATTTGTGGCATTGTTTAAGCTGTAGATGTTTGCCAGCGTGAGTAATAGTATTGTTATTAAGAATAAGAGTTTTGTTGGTCACCTAAGAATATGATATTGTATAATTTTTTATTGTGTTCTATGAATTTATGTTTTTTCTCCAATTTTACTAGAATAATGTTTTCAAAGTGACTCAGAAACTGGAAGCTTTAAGATGCCAAATGAACTGGGACCAACAAGCTTTGGAGGCCTGGTTAGAAGAGTCTGCTCGTAAAGACAACGATGCGCTTACGATACACAAATATGCACAGCAAGATGATGGCAAATTGCGAGTATGTATATCTTTTTAAAAAAAATATTTTGTGCGATTTTAGTGTACAGGGAAGGTGGGTGTTAAAAATTCCAGAATAGTTGCAACTTCAGGTTGGGTGGAAAAGTGATGTAGTGCCAATCTAATGAGTCTCTACAGACATTTTTGTTCTTACTTTAATGCAACCACAGGGGACTCTGAATTTGATCAGTGCACTATGGGGAGGAGCACTTAACACTTTCCCCAATGGTCATTTTCCCAATCCAGATTGCCCCCACCTCCTTTCCTCTCCCCAGGGGAGAATGTCCTGGATCTTTAGGAAATAGCTGGTTTTGCTTTAACTGGAATTGCTGGGAAGACTATTGAGAAATTGCTAATCCACCTCCCTCCCTCTCTCTCTCTCTCTCTCTCTCTCTCTCTCTCATTTTGAAATGCCAAGTGATGCACGACTGAAAATGCTTAATGATAAATGACTAAGACTTTGAAAATGTAAATAAGTAAAATGTAATAATTGTAATGAAGGGAAGACTTACAAAGACACAAGCAAATTCAATGAATTCTGGCATCAAAAACAGTTGTCAGGATGACCTGGATGGTATCCAAAGAGAAAATGCTGCACTGAATTGGCAGAGCTATTTCAAAGACTAAATATCCCCATCAATTTACTGACTACCTGACACTAATTGTTAGCATTTTGCTTTGGTACGTGGCAAAAATAGTTCAAACAGAGCAAGGAGAATTTTGATACTAACAATTGGATTCTTGAATTATCTACTTGTATTAATTTACAGAGGAAATCCTTCTAAATGAGTTGTTGCATTTTAGCCCATTGAAAACGAGACTACCTCACACCTATTAATTACTCAAATAACCTGTGGAATAAAGTGATTGACTTTAAAGGAATACATGACATGGAGTTTTAACTAGTTGGACCAGACAGTCTTCAATTTTATACTCGTGCCATAGAGTTTTATGACCTTCCTTCTTTTATTGAACATGGCAATGGTACTATTTTAGTAACTTCTAATTGTATTTTATTTTTGGAGTTTAGTGTTTAAAAGACTAAGTTTCATTATCCTTTTGTTTCAGGTGTTGACTTTACAGATAGAAATGCTGACAATACAATCTAATAACAGACGCAGAATTCTTGACAACGAGCTTACAGAAACCTTAGCTGCTCAGGTTTGTCTACAGAGCAATTGCAGAATTAATTTTGCAGTAAAACTTCAAGTACTTCTTATACCTGGAATACACAACTAGCTGTTTCTACTTCTCTTTACAGATAGAGTTGGATAAGACAGCTGAAGATTTCCGCAGAGTTCACCATGAAAGACAAGAACTTATCAGACAGTGGGAAAGCACCATTGAACAAATGCAGAAAAGGGATCAAGAAATAGATAACTGTGCCTTGGTAAAACATTTGTTGATAATTTTGTTTTACTTTATGATAACCTGGCTTCAGTTGTCTATGCTCTGGTAACCTCCAAGTTAGATTACTGCAATGCACTCTATGTGGGGCTGCTTTTGAAGACGGTTCAGAAGCTGCAGCTTGTGCAAAATGCAGCAGCCGGACTGATAACAGGGACCAGAAGGTCCAAGCATATGAGACCGATTCTGGCCCGCTTGCATTGGCTGCCTGTATGTTTCTGAGCATGATTCAAGGTGCTGGTTTTTAACCTATAAAGCCTTACATGGCTCGGGACCACAATACCTGATGGAACGTCTCTCCTGACATGAACATACCCATACACTACGCTCAACATCTAAGGTCCTCCTCCAGGTGCCTACTCTGAGGGAAGCTTGGAGGATGGCAACAAGGGACAGGACCTTTTCAGTGGTGGCCCCCAATTATGGAATGATCTTCCCGGCAAGGCCTGCCTGGTGCCAACATTGTTATCTTTTCGACGCCAGTTAAAAACTTTCTCTTCTCCCAGATATTTTAACAGCATATGTTGAGTTTTTAATATGTTTTTATTCTGTTATAGTTTAAAATTTTGTATATCGGTTTTTAATATTGAATGTTTTAATGTTTGTAAACTGCCCAGAGAGCTTTGGCTGTGGGGTGGTATATGATGATGATGATGTATCTTTTTCTATAATATGCCACCATGATTAGTTAAAGCAAAAAAAAAAAAACGAAATAAAGCCACCCAAAACAGACCCCTCCCCAACAACTTTAACTAGCATTTTTGTAGTATCTGGTTTGGTGATGAGGTTGCATTGCTAAAAACAATTTATATATTTTTCCACGGCTAGCTTTTAGCACAGGCAAGACGGGCGACCCGTTCAAAGGAAAGTGTTCTTAAAGACAAGATCCAGTTTTTGGCAAATGAGAGTGGCAATAACATGGAATATGAGAAGAGAATTGCCATAGCTGATCGACAAGCAACCAAACTGAGACTAGATTACCAAAAAGGGGAGGCTGATCGAAATCTGCTCCAGGATGAGGTAATTTTAACATACACTGAAACCAGCATATGATGTACGTAATCTTTCAGCATAGCATCACCGAACATAATATCTGCCTGTGCCAATATAACAGAAATATACTGAACCTTGAACAAATTGTAATACAGCATAATTTATGCTCCACAGCCCTTCAGAAATGAATCTTTCTAGAGCTGGTTACATTATTTTATCTGTTCTATTTACCTACATATTTATACTCTGCTTCTAAAGGCCTTGGCCTACACAAACTGGCTAACAATAATTAAAAAACTATAAAAAATATGTTGAAAACAAGAGCATTAAAAATCCAACAGAAAAATCATAGCTCCTAGACCCACTGGCTGGAGAGATTTAGAATGGTGCAGAGAGGATCTCCAACAGCAGGGACTCCCAGCAACCCTCAGTACACCTGTAGAAAGCTCCCTTGGTGTTGATCTATCACCGGTGCTGTTTCTGCCAGGGGTAGGGTGACCATATGGAAAGGAAAACAGAGCTCCAGTAACTTTTAACAGTTGCATTTGTATATATGTAGCACCTGGTGAAATTCCCTCTTCATCACAGCAGCAGGAGCCCGGCCCTCTTTTGTATCTGAAATTCCCTTTTCTATACAACTGTTAAAGATACAGGAGCCTTGTCCTCCTTTCCATATGGTCACCCTAGCTAGGGGAAGACCCCTAAATGAGCCATTCTGGGAGCAAGCTGGAGGCAGCCTTTGATCCAAGGCGTCTTCACTCCACAGAGAAGCCCCAGAATTGGGTCCCTTGCCTATGCTAGCCTAAATCTGGTGCAATTATTTCCCCTTCCATTGAAAGCAACGGAAGGGAGGAAAAAAAGAACCGCTGGAGATGAAAAAAGAGCGCTTCCATACCAATGGGGTATGGTTATCAGTCTGACATGGTTGGTTGTTAGATTTTTTAAAATTGTGTTACAAATGCAAAGGTTATGCTCTTTCTGATTTGCTGGGTATGCGGGAGGCTGGTGTGCAACCTGACACATTGCCCTTTATAAATGTCCCACCTATTCTAAATAATTTCGCTTGTCTTCTCAAAATTCACTGAACTAATGATTAGCTGGATACATTGAAAGCTACTGTGGATGGAACCGCTTCTGAACTAGAATCTATGAGAACTGGTATAGCTAACCTTAAGAAGGAAATTCAGGACAGAACTTTAAGGTAGGAATTTAATGGTGAGGTGATTGCTATTTTTTAAATAGCTTTTCTATATTTTTTTAATAGAACAGGTATTAAAAGAACTGATACTTCTTCAACCTGGTATCCTTCAGACGTTTTGGACTATAACTTCCAGCATTCCTGGCCATTTGCCATTCTGGCTGGGGCTGATGGGAGCTGAAGTCCAAAAACATCTGGAAGGCTCTTGGTTTGGGAAGGCTGATGTAGACTGTGCTGAACATCGGAATGTTTACTGAAGTCATTAATTTGTATGCTCTCTTCTTGTGTATAAAACCAGTTGGCTTGTTGTCTTCTTTTTAAGACCTTGAATTAATGGGATGTGGTTGCTGAGAGAATAAAGTTTATAAATGAACTGGGTGAGTTGGAGGTAGCTGTTTGTCATGGTTCAATATGGGCTGGATGCTGATGCACCATAAAATCTCTGCACTCTCTCTCTGCCTAGCATTTATTCTCTAATTCTCCCTGTCCCATGCCAATCTGTGGTTCCTGTCTGAATGGTACAATACCCCTCTCCTAGCAAATTCACTTCTACACTCCTGGAAAAGTGGGAGAGTTTATTGTCAGGAAACCTTTCTCTCAGTTGCTTGTTTGATAAAGCCTAAAGTATCTCCTCTGGTTTATATCTTAATGCATGATAAGATGGAGGGGTATTAAATCAGTCCAAATAGTCTGATTTAGAACCCCCCCCCCCCCAATAAAATAAAAACACTGGCTGAAATTTGGGCTGCTTACTAGCTAAGCAAAGAGGACTTAAATAGTAAAGGACATTTCCTAGAGTTATATGCATTTTAGATTAATTTGGGGGCTTTGGATTATTAGCTGCAGTTCTCTATTGCTTCTGTCTAGCTTTTGAAAATAACTGTGTAACTTTCTCTCTCTTTTTCACCCCATAAATCCCTGCTTAGGCTAAACTTAATTAAGGACCAGAATGATAGTCTTACAAGTAAATTGAAATTTGTGACAAACCAAGCATTGAGTTTAGAAGAAAAAGCAAGCCGAATGGAAGAGCTACTGAAAGAGAAGGAGAAAAGTGTGAAGGTAACAGCATTTTTTTTTCAAAATTTCCAGCAGTTTGTTTGTCAAAGCATCTCTGGAGTTTAGTACTATTTAAGTGACTGAATGTTGCCCATTGTTTTTATATGTTATTTTATAACTACATTGTTTCCTTTAATGCATCAAACTGGTGTTAAAAATGGTTGCTGAAAGGGGTTATGGTCCATTTCAAGCCCATTGAGATAAATACATTAAGTTCTGAGATAGCAGGTTGGCCATATGCTAAGGAAAATTGTCCCCGACTGAATTGGGAATAAAATTCAAGGGGAAGAGAGAGTCAACGATTCTAAGGGAGAGGAGCTGAAATGGTATTTGAGACATACACAGAAAATAATAACCCTGGGATCACCCAGATAATCACAAAAGATGTGAAGAAAGACTAATCATTACATATTACCATATGAGCATTTTATTATTTATTTATTTATTTTTAAACTCTCAAAACACCATAATGTCAGTGGTTTTTTTTCCAAATTAGAAGATATGAACTTCCCATACTAAGCATGAAAAACTAACACAGTATTTTAATCATTATCTAGCTTTAATATTCTGTAAGACATTACTACATAAGAGGAAGATCAGGTGTTCATAACTAATATTAGTAAAGCTGAATCTTGATTCAACAACAACACGTGTAGACAGATGAGGCAGATATTTCTACCTACGCGGAGTGTCGTTACTACCGCATCGTCTATAGGAAGCGCTAACAAAATATCCCTTTGGAATTACTTAAGATGGGAGTGCAGCTAAATTGTCTCCACACCTTAAGCTTTGCAACCAGTCTTCCAAAGATGGCTATTTTTGCATTAAAGTTCTCAGCCTGTGACACTACCCAAGTGCACCAGACGCTGTGCCAACATTGTGAGAACTGTGCCCCGTTCTAAAAGCGGACTTCTTGGGTAACAGAGTCATTGCCTTGGATTTTAAGTGACTTCATAAGAAGATGCCCTTTAAACCATGTTTTGAACTTAAGTGTAGAGTTTGCTAAAGATGGATTAGTGGCTGGATTTTCTTTTAAAAAAGAAAAATATTGCTGAAAATCTGAAAGTACTGAAATGATACAACCTGGCTGCAAACTGGATAGTTTTTTCATAAAATTCCTAGTAGGGTGGCTAAAGCATTAGCTGGGCTTCTTTCCTTACATAGGAGGTGGATAACCCAAGATGGTATAAGCATAGCAGTTCCACAGCCTGGGGCCAATAATTTTAACTAGGATGAACTGTTCTTGAACAATATTTGTAATATGTTAGTGAGAAGTATGCTTTCTGTCAAAATTAGCTACGCATGTCTATTTGCCATATCTATTAATTCACTGTGAAAAAATACAGGCAGGGAAGAATGCATTCAAAATCCCATTCTTTCCATTTGAGCTTCTGTTTCTTAGTGGCTGCCCCCATTCTTCCAGTATCTGTAGGAAAACAGAGTTGCAGGGGCTGAATCTTATTTAACACTTGGTATATTTTAGGATCTCTTGGAGTGATTAAAATAGCTTTATTAAGATCTTAATAAATTAGAGGAAACTAAGGGCGATCCCATTTAAATCAAACTGAATTATTCTCTTCAGCAGATCATGGTAATTGCTTGCTGGATTTGACACATCGGTGGATGGGGAATTTAAAAATACAGATACATTTAAAACTTGAATTGTTTCTTTTCTTAGGGACATAGGTGACCTGTCCATTAGGTAGATGGAATATTTGTCTTGGGTGATTGACCTTCAGAAGACACAAAACAATTAGCTAGTGGTGGGTAAGGAGTAGTGCTAGATCAGAATGGCCCGGCTCTTGGAGGAGGAGGGGGAAGCAGAATGCAGATGTCAAGGCATGGCTATCAGAGCAGAACAGGTGCAGATCCCAAAAGAGGCACAGGCCCATCCAAAGTGCCCAGATGACTAATCTAAAATGTATTAACATCATACCCTTGTTCAGTGATTACATTCTGACTTCACAAGAAGAAATATCAAGTAATATATTTCACAGCATCCACATTTTTTTTGCTTTTATTGCCCTTAGGAGAAAGAGGGAGAGGCAATGCAGCTGAGACACACACATTTCAAGAAAACGAAGGAGTTGAAAGCGCTCAAGGAAAATGAGAAGTGTGTCACAGCCGAAATTGATGGATGCCGAGGACAGATGAAAAACCTACGCAGCCGATTATTCCGACTGGATGCAGAGACGCTTAAGCAACAAGAACTCATGTATAATCAGGTAAGATGTGGTGTGTGTATGTATAGATTTCTCATTTCAATTGGCTCTGGAACCCAGCAAGATGCAGCCAGTTAGGGGGTCTGTCTTCACAGGGGTTTTCCTGCGACTTGTGTGCATTGTCAGGTCCTTTGCAACAGATGATGTCATGGCCAGTGCCCACTTAACCAGCTGCTTCCTCCTCGAAAAAGTGCAGAATCGCAGAGTTGTTTTGCTGCATTCTTTTTAGTTGAAGCAGCTCGCGCTGCAATGTGCCCCTGTTGCTCTGCATTAAATCCTAGGTATGTCCGTGATGTGGTCAAGGGGTGGGTCTGCCCCTTTCCCCCCACCCGTCACTCCTTTTCCAAGCCTGTTTCATTTATTATTTAGCTTCTCTGATGCTGCCTTTCTTCACTTCTCTGATGTTGTGTTAATTTGTTTCTCTGATGCCATGTGAATTCATCCCAATCAATATCCGAAAGCACATATTTCTGGAGAGAGTTTTTATTTATTTTTTTACTTTGCTGATGCACAGCTGTGTATCTCCAGCTTACAAAAATAGAGATCTGCCACATTAGTTCCTTCCTATTCCCATTTATATTGATGCAATGTAGCAGGGGGAGCCTGAAGAGATGCAGGTAACAAGCTTTCAGATCCCGCCCTGCATAACTTGGGATTTTTGCTTCTCCATGGAACAATGGGCACAACAGGGGAAAGGGGGTTGGGGCTATTGTCTCTGTTCCAATCCATCCCCCCCCCCTTTGGAACATTTCCACATATCCAAAACTGTGCCTTTCTAGAGTTGCAAACAGAAAGCTTTTATTCTTTCCTTTGCTGTTGCACAACTGCGCATCTCCAGTTTATCAAAATAGAGATCTGCCGGATTAGTTCTTTCCCAATCCCATTCATACTACCGGTCGCAGGGGGAGATTGGAGGGAGGGGGTAACAAGCCTCTGTCATTGATGGTGTTGGTTCTACCCCACCTGGAAGTATATTTTTCCTGGCACTGAAAAAACGGGTTTTACGGACGAATGGCTTCGCTGTGTAACATTGTCGGAGCAGAGCCAATTTCACCATACTGTTGAGAATAAGACCAATGTGCTTTCCTTCCATGCTCATCAAGATGAGGCTAGGCTTTAAAATATTTGGTTAAATTAAATATTTCAGCTTCTGCCTTTCTCATTAACACAGTTAGATTTCAAATCAAGCACGAGGAACCAAGAAGACAGTGCTAAGAATAGAGATTCAGGACAAATAAAAGGAAGTACTTCTTCGCACAGCGCATAGTTAGATTATGGAATTCACTACCACAAGATGTAATGATGGCCACCAATTTGGATGGCTTTAAAAAAGGGGTTGGATAAATTCCTGGAGGAGAAGGCTATCCATGACTAATAGCCCTGATGGCGATGTGCTACCCTCCAGCATCAGAGGCAGTAAGCCTATATGCACCAATTGCTGGGGAACATGGGTGGGAGGGTGCTGTTGCACCATGTCCTGCTTTCTTGGTCTCTGGCCGACAGCTGGTTGGACATTGTGTGAACAGAACGCTGGATTAGATGGACCCTCGATCTGATCCAGCATGGCACTTCTTATGTTCTTACGTTCTAATCCTCAGGAAAGGGACATCTGCTGTACAAGCACAGGAGAGATTTTAAAAAATAAATAGAAAAAGTAAACGTTCAAGACTTGGAGAAAGCCATGAGTGATCACTCTTAACACTCCATCATCATATTCACTAATCCTTAAACTTTGCCTATGACAGATGTCCCCTTCCTGAGACTGTCCTTCATTCTTAGTACTGTCTTCTTGGTTTGCTGGTTTGAAATCCAACTGTGTTACTGCTGGAGGCAGAAGCCAAAACTGAATCATTTAAACCTATCTCTATTTGGTCAGCCACTTATTTACATTTATCTCCAGTGTGTGTGTGTGTGTGTGTGTGTGTGTGTGTGTGTGTTTGGCCAGATCTGTACCAAGCAACATATAGCGGTATGAAAACGGTATGAAAGTAGTATATAAAAGGCAGGAGCCACACTACTACTTTATAGTGGTATTGAAGTGCACTGACAACTGTTGGGGCCCATAGACACATACTATATACTGCTATATCCTGCTTGGTGTGGCTCCTGCCTTTTATATACCGCTTTCATACCGCTATATCCCGCTTGGTGGAGATCTGGCCTAAGTCTTGTATATGTGTTTTCATTGTAATTTCTGGTGGCAGATTGTACAGTTCCTTCTCAGTAGGCACACAGACAAAATTTAGGGCAATAAAAATGTCTTTAAAAAAAGTGTTAAGTAGGAGTATATTGATTTGAGTTCTGAGTTAATTAAGATATTGTTCTACCCATTCAGTTATAAAATGTATTTACCTGAAAGTAAGGATCATTCTTATCAATGGAACCTATTTCTAAAAAAAAAGAAAAAGAAAAAATCCATTTCCTTAAAGTGACTTCCATTTACTTCCAAGTAAATATTCTTTGAATTGGATTGTATACTTTCCAAATCAGCTTTTTGCTGTGGCTTCTCTGAACCATTGCTGCTTCAGGGTAAATTTTTGAAGCAATACAAGAGATGAACATGCCCAAATCCTGTTATTTGTTAAAGGGATTTATATGCATAACTCCTATGCACCACTTTGAAAATTTACCCTTCTCTATCAGCATCTACTGGTCGTGCTAAGATTGCTACCCAGTTGTAAGCTTCCCTAGAGCAGACTCTCTGGGATGGGGATGCTTTGTTATATTTTTAGAAGATTACTTGTGAGCCAGCATCACACAGCAGCCATGTTAAGACAGTCTACAAATGAGAAGGCCTATAGGCCAGAAACAATTGTGAAATAACAATGACTTTATTAGATGCCTGTCCTAAAGCTAATTTTTTTTGTGTTGATATCTTAGCACTTATAGAAATGGATCTAATTGTTTGTTTTTTAGCCTCTCTGTTAATGTTATTTCTTGCTTTAAAATATTTTAACAGGATTTTTATATACAGCAAGTGGAAAGAAGGCTGTCACGCTTGCAGGGGGAGCTTAACACAGATGAGAGGCAAGTTTTAGAAGCAAAAGTTGCTGAACTTATGAAGATAGTGGACGGAAAGAAACAGGCGTACAATACTTTGCAAGCACAGGAGAAGAAACTTCAGGTAATGTGCTTTTTGCATCTCGTGAGATGTCAGTTGGTTTGTTGCATCTAAAGCCATGATTAATTTGTAGCCTATGGAAAAGTTTAATATAGTTCCTCCTCAAAGCTAAGCATGTTTGGCTCCAGCTAATATCTTGACAAGGGTTTACCTAGAAACACCGTGATCTCCTTCGAAGAAGAAACGGGTACAAATGTAACATAAAATAAAAGTAAGGTGTGATCAGACCGTTGGATGCCATGCTCTCTGACCCAGCTATCCTGTGCCTACTCCCAGAAACCTGACAGTATTCTTGATTAAGCTAAAAGCAACTTTTTTCTTTCTTTACAGAATGACACCCATTTTATCAAGTTGGCCATGACTAAGACTGGAGAAGAAATGGCTGGTTTGAATACTAGAGTAGATGAGCTAAACCTTTTCACCGACAAATCAGAGAAGTTATTAAAAAAAGCCAGAGCAGATAAGCAGGTATGGAGATGATTTTTCCACAGTGACACATGAATGTTTCAAGTACATACATGCATACAGCATTATACCTCCAAATGTTTGTGCTTTCAGATGGCCTTGCACATCAGTTGCTTTGTCACATTCTGTGTACATTCTCTCATAAATGAAATTATTCAGTGCTTTCAAAGTAAAAGTTACATTTTATGAGATGTTGGATTTAGAACTGAATTACCCCTTCTTGTTTTGCCAATTGAAGGATTTGATGATTGAAGATAACCTCCTAAAGCTGGAACTGAAACGTGTAAGAGATACGCTGTACAATAAGGCTGGGAAAGTACTCTCGCTTGAAAAACGGAAGCAACAGTTAAAAACCGCAATGGAAGAAAGAGCTGCGGACATCAAAGTTCATCAGGCAATGATTGAGACGCAGATAAGAGTAATAGAGCAGGAGCGTCAGACTTTGAGGTAATTACCCCATGTGCTATGTGGAGCTGGGAATGGAATTCTCTTTTAAGAGTATGTCTGATATGGAAGGAATTCATTGCAGTTGCAAAGGCTGACTTCATGCTTTCTGCATCTCCCAACCTGGGCAATGGCTAATAAAAAATGTTTCAGTAGCATGTTTGCAGTACAGCCATTTCTTTATACTGCGTGAAAGAAGTCTTTGCAATCCATTTCTCAGTCTATCACATACTGAGAATGGTTTGGATGTATTCTTTACCACGCTGGCACTTATTATAGTTCAGAGCAGGCAACAACTCAGTCTATTGATTGCATTTCCACACACCCCTTCCTTCAAGAATCTCAGAAGCCCCTTGTTTTATCCTCATATATGTCTGATGTGGACTGGGGCGAGAGAGAGTGACTGGCCCAAAGCCTCATGAATAAGTGGGAATTTGACCCCGGGTCTTCCCAGTCCTCGTTCAACACACTTAACCTCCAAACCAGGGATCCCCAACCATTTTGGACCTCTGGGCACATGTGGGAATTTGAGAAACTGTTGTGGGCACCACAACAAAATGGCTCTCACAGAAGGTGTGGCAAGTCACATGACGGCTGCTGTGGATGCCTTGCTAGTCAAAAGGAGTGGAGAGAAATAATTAGGATAGAGGCTGTGAGGGAAAGAGGGGGAAACAGCCAGGCAAAAGGGTAGAGAAACAGCAAGGCGAGAGGCTAGGAGGAGGAGCAACTGAGCTAAAGAGGAACAGGGACAGCAAGACTAGAAGTTGGGAGGGCAGGGAAAGTAACAATGCAAAGCGGTTGAGGGGAGAGAAAGAGCAAGGCTGGATCTCATAAGGGAGAGAAAGAAGACTGCCCTAACATTTTCCAAGGTTTTTCTTAAAACATTTTTTTTTCACGGGGGCAGGGAGGGGAGAACTTCCCAGGCGCCATTGAAGGTTCCCGTGGACACCATTGCACCATGGGTGCTGCGTTGGGGACCCCTACTGTATACCATATTGCAGAAACTTATAAAATTTGCTTTACTGATGTACAATTTGCCTAGTTGGCTAGTAGGAATTGCATTATGTTCCTTCTTGTAAATTCATAATGGGAAACTTCTCATGCAGGAACACAGCAGAAGCAAACACATTATTAACACGTATTCTCAAGCAGAATTCTGCAATCAGGAGCCTGCTTTTATTTATATATGGCAGAAATAGGTCTAAGAAATGCTTGCTAAAAATGACAAATACAAAGACAGGAACTGCAAAGGCCTGTTTTCTACAACTTTAAGTAATTGAGAAGTAAGAATCTGTACAGCGGGTGGTTAAACCCAACTGGGAAATGAACACTCAACCAGCTGATTTTGGAAGCTGTTCCTTCCCGCCCCCCTCTTCCATCCATAGCCCACGCAATAGGAAATTAGAGTGATTTAGCGTGACTGGAGCTTAACCCTTCGCCAAGCAAGCAGACTCTGTGTTTTTCCTTTGATAATTACATGACTAATTGGCACTTGCATATAATTTGATTTGGGGTTGTTTCCTGCTGTTGCTTATTCTCTTCTGGCAGTAGCAATATTAAGATACAATCAGCAGGGGGCACCTTTTGCAGCTGTAAAACTAAAATGCCAAAACTTTAAATATTTGGGTAAGGTTCCATGGATGACTGCTCCCCATGATGCAAGAATTTGCAATGCAATGTCATACTCGTCTTCCTCTGTGTGGGACTTGAGAGGAGTTGGGAGGACAGGGCAACAACAGTAGCTGGTATGATATCACTGGCAAAGAAAGCAATGACACATCAGTCTACTATGAGGATTCACAAGCTCTCTCATAGGAGGCAAGAGCTCCCCCAAGGATGCATCTAGACAGGCAGCTTTTTGCACTGTCTGTTACTGATAATTCCATGAGAAGGCAGCGCAGACTGTACGTTGTCCCACACTTTTGTCATGTGCTGCTTCTGCTTAAACACAAATGTATTTAACAGAACCGTGATGGTTGCTTCGTCTAAAAAGCAGCTTTGGAAGAGGACAATTCCCTGCCCCAAATCGTCCCCTCCTTATGCCAAGGATTTGTTGCAAAGACTTGCTTGTGGGGCGTAGCTCTGAGTTTAGGTGGGAGTCACAGGAAAATGAAAGGGGAGCATTCAAAACAAGGTTGTCTTAAGTTTACAGGGAGCTTCATGGTCCATGCAGGAGGAATCCCAGCTCAGTTCCCCAATCTCAGTGAAGTATAAACATTTTAGCACCATCAACCCCATAACTAGATGTACTGATGGGAAAGACTTGACTTGTATTCTTACCTTCTAGCCATACCCTCCCCCCCCACCCCCAAATCATTTGGAGAAATTCACAGATAGGTAAGTCCCCTTTCAGGTGCACCTGGCTTCTTAGGGAAGGTCACCTCTCACTCAGAGAACCATGAGTCTATTCTTTTTCCTGTCAAATGTCAGTTAATTTGTCTTTGAATTTTCCCTCTCCAACCAGTTGTGAGTTTCATGAGCGACTGAGTAAAATTGAGAAACTGAAGAGTAGATATGAAATTATTACCATCGTCATGATGCCCCCAGAAGGAGAAGAGGAGAAAACTCACACTTATTATGTCATCAAGGTAAACTTAAAATCAGAGTTGGAAGGGGCCATTGGAGTCGAACCTCTTGCTCAGTGCAGGAATCCAGTTTAAAGCATTCCTGACAGATGGCTGTCCAGTTTCTGCTTGAATACTTCAAGCAATGGGGAGCTCATCACCTCCCTAGACAGTTGCTGACATTATCCGAGTGCTCTGACTGTTAGGATTTTTTCCTGATGTTCAACTGAAATTTGCCTTCCTGTAACTTAAGCCCATTATTTCGTGTCCTACAGTCTTGGATGACAGAGGACAGGTTGCAACCCTCTGGAGGTAGTTGCAAAGTACTATTGTATCTCCCTTCAGTCTTCTCTTCTACAGGCTAAACATATCCAGTTCCTTCACTCTTTCCTCATCTTAGGCTGTTCTAATTTTATTTCAAGGCTGCCCAGGAAAAGGAGGATCTTCAACGCGAAGGGGATGCTTTGGATGCGAAGATCCAGCAAGCTGAGAAAGAATGTATAGCCCTAGAGAATACTCTGCACGTACTTAGCAGCTGCAACAGCAACTACCGGGACTCATTCAAGAAAGTTACAGTGAAAAGTAAGCAGGTTCTAGCAGTACGTGCAAGATAGAAATTTGAGGCACAAAAGTAAAGGAGGACAGGGAAGAGCTGTGTGTTTACTAACTGCATTGACACAAGCAAACTGGAATGTAATTTACATGCCTTTATTATCCTTTTGGATCAGAACAGAAAGTCTAGATTGATGGAACTAGTGTGTCACAGTGAAGTTTTAAACTTGGGTGGTGAAGACCTAGTTCAAAGCTCTGCTCAGTCATGAGGTTCACTGGCTGGCTTTGGGTAAGCCATTTTCATTACAGACATAATCTATCACATAGGTCTGTTGCAAGGATATATAAGGGAAGCTACAAATGGGAAGGAGGAATAGAAAAAGGGATGATAATTAAAAGATACAGCATCAGTATTATAACAAAAAAGAAAAAGAGCTCAAAATAAAACCAAGATAAAACTAGCAGCAATAAATAAAGCCATTACCACATCATAAAAACAAATTAAAACTACCAGCTGAGTACAATACAGTACTAAAGGCACTAAAAACAATTCTGTAAATGCCTGGGAGAAGAAAAAAGTAGTCACCTGGTGCCAGGAAGACCATAATGTAGGGCACCAGGTTTGTCTCTCTGGGGAGAGCTTTCCACAAATGGGTGCCACCGCTGAAAAGGCCGTCTTGTCTTGCAGCCGGCCTCATTTGGCGGGGAAACCTGGAGGAGGGCCTCAGACAATGACCTTAATGTCTGAGTAGGTAAATACAGAAGGAGATGTAAATCCTTAGATAGAGAGACCATGGATGCAACAGGATTGGCATAGGCAAACAGAAAGTAAAAAAAAAACTATGGAAGGATTCCTTGTAATTTACAGAAGCTACCAAATTAAATTAGCTGGCAGCCGTCTTTCTCCTCTGTTCCACACTTCAACATGTTGCACTGGAGCCATAACCTGTCCCACATATGTGCTACTTTGGTGGCTGACAGCTCTAGGCCAAAGGATTACATGCAGTTGTCTTTGAAGATTCTTGGAAACAGTCAAAAAATGCTGCTAGATTATTAAGAACAAATGTAAGGTACATGTCCCAGTATTTAAACAACTCCACCAGCTGCTGATCCATTTCTAGACCCAATTCAAGTCTCCCTAAACCTTACATTCATCTACCATGTCCCGCCTCAATATCCTACTCCACCCCCCATCTAAGATTACACAGTGTGTGACTAGTAAGAGGGCCTTTTTGGTTGTGACTCCCTGTATTTGGAATGGCCTTTCCAAGGAAGCTCCATACCCTTTTCACACTAATTGAAGACCTTGTTATTTGCTCAGGCGTTCGATTGTGTAATCTAGCTGGTTTTAACTGATGCCTTTCCTGTTCTTCATTGTTCTGACTCTATGGCTGCCGCTCTCTGCTATTTTTCCCGGTTTCAATGGTATTTATTTCATTATTGAAACCTACACCAACGTGGCAGCCTTGTGTTGAAGTGCAATTTAGAAATCTTGTAAATAAACCAAACTTCCTGCAAGTACTGGGAGCAAGAGAGAAAGATGGACGTGTGTGTGTGTGTGCGCGCGCAATGGCAATAGCAGAGAAGGCAGAAGATGCAGGTGGATTAGAAACGCTTGAGGAAGAGGGGTCTAAGGACATACTTAGGATTTGGGGCTTCAAATACTGGTCATTTCTGGCAGCTGGTCATGCCATACATTTTAGAAGCATCTTTTTCTCATTATAAAGCAATTGTGTCATAAGAAAAGGCTGACATAGAGTGGAGGATGGTTCTGTTGTTTATATAAGACAAAAAAAGTCTTCTTGCCAGACTGAAATAACAATGTACTTGGAAGACAATATACTAGATGAGAACTCAGAAATCTTCCCCATCCATTTGAATTTGAATATTAAAATACCATTTCAACTGAGCTTTTAACTTTAGCTCCCTCTGCTGGTTTTATTATTTTGTTATCATCCTTTTAAAGGTTTCTTGAAAGATTATATGACAAAGGTGGTTTTAAAAGAGAAACCAGTTTCGAAAAGGGAAAGAGTTCTTTAAAAAATATATCTTTGAACTGTGCAGACCTAACCAACCTTAAACCATGGTTAAGCAGTGGCTTACAATGACCTGGCTCACACAATTGCAGGATGGTTAAAAAGCCACGGTGGCTTGTTAACAAGTCTGGATGTGGAAGTTGCATGCCAGGGGGTGGGGTGGATTAGCATAATTATCTTTGGCAGTGTGGCTTGTCATGTGATATGAACCTGGCCAGGTTAACAAGCCACCCAGAACCCATGGGCAATCATGGCTTATTTCTACCTCCATGATATTGCGAACCCGGCCATTATGTGACACTGGTTCATAGGCGGTCCAGTTCATTGCATCAAATAATTGTAATTCAGATTAGTTTAATGTACTGAAAATGTGTGAATATTGGATCATACTGGAGGTGTTATTGCAGACTAGATAAGCTGGTTTTGAAATGCATCCATTTTGTTACATCTGAAGTGAGAAATATGCAGCCCCCCTACCTGGAGTGCATATACCCTGTCCAACACCCAGAACTAATTGAAAGGGTTTTTATAGGCGAGGAGCATGAAGAGAAGGTGAAACTGGAAGAAGAGAAAAGAGCTGCTGATGAGAAATACAGATACAAGAGAAGGCAGATCAAAGAGCTCCAGGAGGATATCCAGGTAAAGAGAATTCTGGTTTTAGCTCAGACGTTTCTGGGAACATTATCATCATATCCGTCCAGTGTCTGTGAAGAACCACCCATGCTTTGCAGAATACTACCTACCCCTCCCTTCTCTTTATAATTTGCTTCTTTAGGTATCTAATTCTGGGGGTGTTCTAAGAATACTACTGCAAACCCCAGATCTTGCATATTGGTTGTAGG
Organism: Anniella stebbinsi; assembly: GCA_029215795.1. Classification (NCBI taxonomy): domain Eukaryota; kingdom Metazoa; phylum Chordata; class Lepidosauria; order Squamata; family Anniellidae; genus Anniella; species Anniella stebbinsi. The sequence goes on along the minus strand of JARDYH010000002.1, from coordinate 355,100,514 downwards.
TGGCAGAAGTCAAATTTGATTTAGACAGATTTTGAAATTCAAAATGTACATAGCCGTTTCAAAGCTTTGGTGTTTCTGCTCTATCTGTACATCTTATTTTGACTGAATCAATGAAGAAAGCTTCAAATACTTTTAGAGCCAGCATGTAAGTAGATAAAGCAATGGACTGACCAGAGCTCAGATCCATCTTTAGCAATGGACTTGCTGGGATTTATTTATTTATTTTACTTACAGGGCTCTTCTGAAGCCTGGCATGGATTATAAAGCATTATATATACTTGCCAGAGAAGAGAGAATTTTCCTTATATGTTACTTAGTTATTTGCCAGACAGTGGTCTAGACATTGGGTGCTCTCCTTTCTGCCCAATGGAAAGCAGGATCTTTTTAGATTGAAGATTAGCCTGGGTGAAGAGGAACATCCTACTTCCTCCCTAAGGTCATTATTTTCTCCTGTCTCCACAGTTCGCACTGCACATGAACAGATGCGACCGGCACCGGTCAACCCTCCCAACACCAATTGGGGAAGAGGAGTGGTGTGTAGGGGAATCCCTGGTTATCTCTGATCTGACATAGTGTTGTTGTGAGGATGAAATGGAGGAGGATTATGTACACCACCTTGGGTTCCTTAGAGGAAAAAAAAGGCAGGATATAAATGCAATAAAAAAATAAAAATATATATAAATGTCAGTACACATAGTACTCATATGGAGAGTCTATGCATCATAAAATTACATTTTGCACAGGCATAGGCTGTAGTTCAAACATGACAGCAAGCAGCCATAGCAGATGAGAGTAGGGCAAGCCAGACAAGTCGGGATGTGTGTGTGATGTATCCCATGAGCTTTCCCAAACTTGGTGCTCTCCCAGCATTCCTTATCTTAGGCCATGTTGGCTGGGGCTGATGGAAGTTGAACTCCAAAACATCTGGAGACATCAGGTTAGGACAGGTTGTTCTATGCATAAACGGCTGCACAAATCCTGCTAATTTGGCGGTTTATCTTTTGATCTGTTTTAATTCTGGATTGGCATCAGACTTGGTACAGTACTCTAAACCTTGTAAAGATGAGATAGAAAGTAAAGAAAGTAAATAAACAATCACCTAAGCTCTGTTCTAACTCCTCCTATGAATATCAAACTGCTGTGCTCATTTTACAGATCTGAGTTATAGCCACAAAACAAGAGAATACACAAATATATACTTTCTCTTACTGTGTAATGTTACTTTATTGCATTTTTTTTTTTTTAAACTGCTTCAAAATAATTTATGTAAATTTTCATTCCTCCAGTCGATGCAGGGTACTCTAGATATGCTTTTGAAAGATGAGACTCTCTACAGTGAAAGAAAAAGAGAACAACAAGTAAAAATATTGCGGTTAACCAAAGATATAGAAGATCAGAAGCCCAAACTAGAAAGAGTCACAAAACAGGTTGGTTTAAATTAATATGTGTAATAGGTTTAGCTTTGTTTAGAGTACAATAAAATGATAGACTTGGAGGTCAACATTATTAGCTTTTACCAAAATATTCACTATAAAGATCTATTAACATAAAAGCCAATAGTTACCTTAGCATCTGTTGAACAATGCTTGAAATTATTTCTAAAGGTTTCTCGACTATCCAGAGAAATCCGAGCATTAAAGAAGACAAAGTCAGAAACACAAGAAGAAAAAGATATTGAACTTCGTGCACTTAAAGACTTCAGCAAATCCATGGATAAAATGCTGGTTGATGTTTCAGAAGCAAATCCAGATTTAAACACAGCCTTTCATAGATATTTTGAACAGGTACTATTTCTTGTTGGTTCAAATTTTCTTCTCCATAATTTATTTCAATGACTTGCAGGCATATATCATGCTAAACCATCATTCGCCATGGCAGAAATGTGCTGCGTCTGCTTTTCAGCTTGTGCACTCCCCTTCTGGTGTGGCCACGAGGAGTTCAGGAACTTGTGTTTCTGTTTTACATTAACTGCACCTTGCTGTCCTAAGGACCCAACAAACTGCGGGTAATCTTAACTATGATGGAAACAATGCAACTTCAAACCATGGTTAACAAAGCTGGATTGTTTCTACTAACCATTAGGGGTGTGCAGAGGGGGACTTCTTTGCCCCAAAATTCGGGGGCAGCTTTGATGAAGCGATTCTCCTCTCCGATTTGGGGGGGGGGTCTGTATCCCCGCACTGTTGGTTTACCCGTCGGAAAACTGCTCCATTTTCAGGGAACCACTACATTCTCTTCAGTGGGAATTAAAATGCTTATAAGCTCCCTCAGTTTTAAAGATAAACACATCAAAATTTGCACCATAACAGATTTTAAAGAGTTCTTTAGTCATGCCAAGTTTGGAGCAGATCCCTGCAGGCAGTGATTTATAGGGAATTTTTAAAGTCCAAACTCAAAATGTCCTCTCAGGCATGTCACGTGACTTGATCTGAGGGAGAGGAGCCATATGTTGAGCGCTTTGGTGCCGTGAGTCGCGAAGGAGCGAGCGTGGGGGGTTGCAAGGGAGGAGCCCTCCTCCTCCAGTCCTATATCATAGGGTGACCAGATAAAATCCAGGTCAGGGCTCATGTAACTTTAACAGTTGTAGAGAAAAGGGAATTTCAGCCAGTGTCATTTGTATGCAATTAGTTCTTGGTGAAATTCCCTCTTCATCACAACTGTTAAAGTTGTAGGGGCCTTGCCTTCTTTTGTATATGGTCACTCTAGTATAGTGCATGCACCTTTAACTGTTGTGATGATGAGGGAATTTTTCCATGAACTAATTGCATACAAATGACACTGGCTGAAATTCCCTTTTCTCTACAACTGTTAAAGCTATATGAGCCCTGACCTGGATTTTATCTGGTCAGCCTACTTTATCAACAGGGAGGCATTATTCTTCAGTCCTGGGCATATCTAGAAGCAGATTTCTCTTCCACTATCTCTCATCCCACCCCTTAGAGGGAAATGAAACAGCAGGAAAACTAAAAGTGCTTAGCGCTATAATAAATAAATATAAACTAATAAATGCCACAACAACGGAGAAGACACTGGACAGGAGCAGAGGCTTGCAGGATGAGGCGGCGAGGGCGGTGCGCATCAAAGCAACAACAGCCAGCTTCCCCCTACATGCGAGGAGGCTACGACAAGGCTTGGAGGAGGTGGGAGCCAGCTATCAGTCAGCCACTCACACACTAGCAGGCTTGGATTTTTAAAGATTTTTCAGTGGGTTAAACACAGCACACTGGAAGTTTTAACAATTTTAAGAAGAGGAGAGCTCAGAGCTGGCTCTGGCTGCAAATCTCTCACACACGTTTCTCACTGGAATGATTGACAGGCAAGGAGGACAAACACTGTGATTGGAGGGGGGGAACAGGAAGACAATGTCTATTGGTTAGCCACAGATGTCAATATACCCTTACCCCCCTCAGTGTCTTCCAAATATGGAGATAGAACTACACACACACACACACACACACACACACCCCTGAAAAACATTATTTTGGAGACTTTAGAAGCTCTTGAGTGTGCATGCCTCTGCTCTGAAATGATTCTATTGGTTTACAAGCAGCCAATCCCCGCTCTGGAAGACCAAATGCACCACGGATGTTTGTGGTTTTCAGGTAATTCCAGGGTGGAGCGCACACCCCTACTAACCATAGTAAAATTGAATCACAGTTGAGGGTTCAGATGTAATGGGAAACTGCAGTAAATCTCAAACAGAAGCTTCCAGTCTCCTTGCAGCCACACCAGAGGAGGACAGTGGGGTAGCGTTCTAAACTATGTGGCTATTTCAATACAAAATCAGTGAGTTTGTTTATATCCACTTATGGCCTGCTATATTCTACTACTTTTCTTTAACTTTTAGGCATCCATACAGCTTTCTTCACCTTCTTCTCGCTTTAGCTTTCGATCATCTGCTCAGAGCTCATCATCCTCAAGCATGTAAGTGCTAGTATTTTTTTTTTTAAAAAAGCTTTAGAATTAAATCTTTCTCACTGAATAGTGACTACAGCATTGATCCAAGTGGTACAGGCATGGTTTATGTTTGTAAGTCACTCATCTTTCCTGACAGGCTACTTGGCAGGGCTTAGAAAGGGATTGTCACAGTGACTTACAAATTCAACAGGGAAATAAAGGAGAGAATTGAACTGTCAGTAGTAAGGGCAGACTGCATTAGATACTGGAAGCAAAGTTTGATGCTTCTACTAGAAGAGCAGCTCCCACTTAGTTTTGCTCCTGCCTTCTGACTAGAGAACAGGGTCCTTCAGCTTAGACAGTGTTTCAGTGAGTTGAGATAGAACCATATTCTAAATAACAGTGAGACACTTTAGTTACCCTAATGAAATGGGAAATTAGGTTTTTTTTAAAAGGTCCTCATCGATCCCCACCTCCAAAATCTGGCACACTCTCTCCCCTACATGTTTCAGTGGATTTTTCTGTGTGTTTCTACAGCAAGGCATTTGAAATGATCCCCTATTTGGGGTATAAAATTGTTTTCCAAAGTCAACTCTCATTGTCTAATTCTTTCACAGAATTGTGTCATTTCAATAGATTTCCTAGGACTTACTGAAGACCCCTTATTTGGGTGTGCAGGTTGGGGAAAGAGAGGTCACAAGAACACAAGAAGAGCCATGGTGGATCAGATTAAGGGCCCATCTAGTCCAGCATTCTGTTCAAGTGGCCAACCAGCTGTTGACCAGGAAACCACGATTAGGATCCTCCCTGATCCTCCTAATCGTTGCAAGGCCTTGTTCCCAATCATCTTTGGTACTCAGAAGTGATTTATCTAAGATACCAGGGAATCTTCTGATAGGCAAAGGCAAAAGCTTACATACCAGGAAGGGTGGGCTAAGCCAAAGGCATGTCAGCCACTTTAGACTAGGCTCTGGACTCCCCCCATCACAGATGGACATATCACCTAGGTCTACTTTTTGGGCTATTAATCAGACCAAAAAAAATCCATATAAGAAAGAGGTAGAAGATATATTTCATCGAATCTAAGACGCCATCGAATCTAAGTCGCACCTTAAGTTTAGGGCCACCAATAGGTAAAAAGCTTTGAGTCGATTCTAAGATGACCCCGTTTTCAGACATGTTTATATTTTTAAAAAGTGCATCTCAGAATCGAAGAAATACAGTAGGTGGTAGCAGGGCCCAGGCAAGGGAGGAGTGGCGGCAGCGGCAGTGAGGAGGAAGAAGCGGGAAGGTGAAGGAAGGGAAGGGCGTGCAGAGCCGGGCGGAGGCAGCGGCCGCTGCAGCAAGGGCCTGCATGTGCCCCCCCCCCCCCGCCAGCGATTGGGAAATCCCTCTCCCAATTGCTGGCTTTTGTTTACAACCCTCCCTCCTCCCTCCCCGGGACTGGCAGGGATGAAAGGGCGGGGGCTGCAGCGAAGGCACACGTAGAGCCTCTGAGGCTTGATCCACACTGGGCGGGGTGCAGCATTCCTAAGCAGCTTGTGGAGCAGGGAGGGCGCGTCGAGGACTACCTGCCCCTACTTTGGAGTAATGCCACGTTTCCAGGCCGGGGAGGTCGCTGCAGCGAGAACCAGGGAGGCAATGGAGGTGAGTGGGGAGGCCGAGTCGCTGGCGGGGGGGGGGGGGCGCATGCCTCCCTTCCCTTCCTGCTTGTCGCTTCTTCCTCCTCCCTCGCCTGGGCCCCGCTACCGCCTCTGCCTGCCCCCGCTTGACTCGCTCTTTCTCTCTCACCTCTTCCTGGGATTTGGCGGCAGCGGCGGCGAGAAGGTCTGGAAACGCAGCGTTTCTACGAAGTAGGCTGCGATCCCACGTGCTGGTGGTGAGAACCGGGGCATGAGGGAGGTGAGTGGGGAGGCCGAGTTGCTGAGGGGGGCATGCAGAGCCCCTTTGTGAAGGCTCTATGGGTGGGTGGGTGTAGCTTCAAACCCATTCCAGCGCTGGAGAAAACTGGCGAATCTAATACGGCATCGATTCTAAGACACACTCCATTTTTACAGAGGTAAATATGGGGGGAAAGTGTGTCTTAGAATCGAGGAAATACAGTATCTCTTGTTTGCATGGAAATATTTTTGGCCAGAGATAGTTAATACTACTTGTCATTTACATAGCACTTTTATCCAAGGACCTTCAAATATATTACCTTGCTAAGCTTAAGACAATCGTGTAAGATCTGATAGGACATGGAGACTGAAAGAGTAGCTTGCTTAAGGCTACCTAGTAAGTACATGGCAGAGACAGAATTTGAACCGGGGAAGTCACAATTTATAGTTCAGTCTTTTGGTCACTATGCTATATAAGTAACAAGAAGACTTTTAATTTAGGAGTGGCTGGTGAATCACAATTTCTTAGTGAGTTTGTAATCTAGGCAAGGATAAGGAGGGAAAGGCACCGTAAACTGGCAACGAAAGAGGAGGCAATCCAAGCATGGGGTGTATGATATGCTAACAGGCACTGCTTTGCAGATTACTCTAATGTACTGAATGAGAGGAACTGCTGCCATTTTCTTTGTAAAAATGTTTTGTATTATTTCTTGGCTTTCACCCTACTTTACAGTGCATTGAAATTATGGATCCACAAATTTATACAGGATAATAGGATACAAAGACTGTGTTACTTTGTAAGTCGTTGTGACTATCACTTAGAATGTGAGGCTGGTTTCAGGAACAATCTTAAATTTAGGAAAGACTGGATATGGGATTTCTATCACTACTAGGTTTTAGGGATGTGTAGCTTTCACAAGATTCAGTTCAGACCCCCGTCTCAATCTCAATTCAGAGTCATTGGGAGGCACCAATCATTGGAAATCAATGGACTACAACTTTCCCTTTTGTCAGAATTGGGTGAGATTTGCTGACAAATAGGTGCAGGGTATTTTTTTGTGAGTGTTATGCCCCTTTACATCTTGATTTTTTAAAAACAGCTTCTTTATTTCCTGCCCGAGTTGGATGACATTTGCAGGGAGAGGTGCCTCTTCTGAGAGGGTCAAGCCTGACAAGTTTCTTCTGAATAAGTGAAGGGAGGACCCTTTGTTCAAGAGCAGCCTTTATAGTTTTGGGGTACCAAAAATAGATGTACTTATCTTCTTACAACTTTATGAAAGCAATTATGAAAATAAAGTACAGCATAGAAACCTGAAAAGTTTCAGAAGGATAGGTGCAGAGATTTGTTTGTTGTTGAAGACAAGCATTAACATTTGTGTTTGTGTAATTTGCTTGCCATTATCTCCTTCCATGGGTGTTTTTTTGGGGGGTGGGCAGTTTTCATGAAAATGGCATATGTCATAGAAATGTTAACCTGCAAAATTTCAGAAGGTTGGGTGCAGGGGCTAGGGAGTTATGATGAAAGAAGGAGTTTAAGGCTTTGCTAACTACACCCCCTACCCATGCTCCATCCCCAAACTTATGGTATTATTCCTTTTATGATGAGTTTTGGGGAAAATGTGTCAATTTTTGGAGAGATAGTGGGGCTGTTCGCATACACAACATCATGGGTTATATAACCCACAATGACGATGTGATGCATGTGGCCACCATTTTGAATATGCAATCCTTACTTGGGGATTGTCATGTTGTGTGAAGCTGGGGAGGGTAGGTTATGTGAGATTAAGCAACCCTTGCATCACCCATGGTCTGTTTTAGGGTTGTATGAAAATTATTTAACTGTCACATAACTCATGCTTGCTAGGTTTGCACATGATAATACCTGAGCGGGGGTTAATTTTGCAACCTGGTCCTGCAGCTTGTCGTGGGTTAAATAACCCATGATGAGCTGTGGCATGTCATCCAAACCTGTCAGTGTGTCCTGTGTCCTTCCAAATCACTAATTAATCTTCAGGAGTGTTCAGATTTGGTTCGCTTCAGACAAGGTTCCATTTCAGTGCTGGCATCTTCCAAATCAGCCTGACTTGATTGTACATTCAACTAAATCCAAAGCACATCCCTACTTTTCATTGTCAGGTGATGCAATTTAAAACACCTGCCACTACAGAGAATATTGGAGAAGTTATCGTTGATATTACCATAAATATGTTTTGTTTCATGCAGAGAACTTAGCTAGCTTTCATTTTTGTAATTATATATTAAGTAGCGTGACGGCTTTCTTTTGTCTTCTAGATCTTCCAAGAGTTCAGCTTCATCTTCCAGTCAACGACAACTTAACATTGTATCTCTAACTCTGATCCCCACCCCTGAACCTACTAATCTCGTTTTTTCACGTCCTCCTAGCCAGGGTAGTACGTCTGCGTCCTCTGCTAGCAGAAGCCCCAATTAGCATTCAGTATTGCACCGCAGAGAATGTCTCAGTGCTTTTAGGAGAAGTATATCCCTTATTTAGAAATAGTTCTTAAACTGCAGTATATTTTATCTTTTTGGGTAAGTAGCTAAAAGTTATTCAGTGAACAAGCTGAGTTATTGGCAAATTGAATAAACATTTAAGACAACTCTTCACGAAATGATTATATTGGATTTACTTTAGCGTTACGAAAATCCTAACCGTAGGCTTTTATTCCTCATATTTCTTCAAGACTTGTAGCTTTAACTGCAATAATGTTTATAAAAATGTTCACTATCAAACTCTGCTCCCACCCACCATGTAAGATATTTAAAACATCAACTATCCATCTGACTTAGAGTAGACAATATATTTCACTGAACCAAGACTATTAAGAAAACATCCTTAGCTCTTGAGGAAAAAACAATGAATCAAGAGAGAAGCTACAGGCATTAAACAAAACCAGGGAAGTAGTTTTGTAAAAAATTTAATAGTAAGACAGGCTATATACACTGATGGCACAATACATTGGTTATTATTAACAATATAAAGTAACAGTCATTGGTGCCTTGGAAAGATTCCTTCTGTAAAGTGCAATTTAGATGCCAGTTAGCACAAGTGGCTGTCTTAATAATAAGCAAAGGATATTTCAGCCAAACATGTCTTAATATCCTAAACAGCATAAGAAAGTCACTTCCCAAAAAAAAGATATGTAATTCTTGCATATTCTGCATTCCATAAATCAATATTTAACAAGCATATTTATAAAAGAACAAAAAACTCTTATTTTTCTGTTAAGAACACAGACTTGTCAAGTGATTAGAAATTGAGCTATACTGAACTTGTACCCAGCATAACATTTTCTTAATTTATTGGTTTTTCTGCTTAGTTCCTTTTTCTCTCTCAAATTCAGCAATCTGATTAAATATGTTGAGTAAATTCTGAGGCAGTTTTTTCTTAGCACCGCTTTCCAATTGTTCTTTGCCATTGAGTGAAGCTTCCTCATCTAGTTCCTTGGCTTTTGTAGTTTCTCTCTCCCTGCTCTTGGGTTCTCTCTCACTTTTAATCCATGCCAAGTCAGGTCTATTGTCAGCATTGTATCTACTAGGCTCATTTATCCATCGGCTGGTGTATCGTTTGTAGTGTTCAACTGATTTGGTTGAGTGATCGGACCCTGTTGGAGATGTAGAATACTTTGCTTGGCTTGGACTGTGCTTTCGGTAATGTTCCTTCCTCCAAAGTTCTTTTTCTAACTTTCCTGAATCATTTGTCTTGTTCCTGTCATCAGACTTTCTGCGATAGGAACCTACACTATCCCTTCTATCAGAGAAAACTCTGTCTGACTTACCCTGTTTTTCTGTTTTGTAACTATTTGCCTGTGTCTTGGAACTGCTATAGGAATCCCTGGAATCTTCAGACCTACCTCCATAAAGATCTTCATCATCTGCAGAAGCCCTTGATAGAGAGTAATCCCTTTCTCTGTCTCTTACCTCAGGCTTTTGATAGGCTGACCTCTCCTGCTTCTCTAGCAGTTTCGCCATTTCATGCTTTTGATTCAGAAAAGAAGCAGAGGTATTGGCTGGAGGAGAGTAGCAGTCATCTTTCCTACTCTGATGTGAAGAACTCCTAGATGTGTGTTTTTTAGAGCTGTGTGAGGATTCGGACCGGTTCTGATTCCTTTTCTTGCGCTTTTTGTTATCAGAAGAGGAGGTGGCTGATGAAGAATCATCCGATGAAGAATCACAGGAGGAGGAGGAGGAAGAAGAGGTGGACCTTTTTCTTTTCTTCTTCAGCCTAAAAGTTTTAATGAACCATGAGGCATTGCCAGTAGCATTCAAAATTCAATGTTTTGGCAAAGCTCTGTCGTAAAGATTACAGCTGCTGAACTAATAAAAGCTTACGTAAAAGGTAAAAATTAGATTTAGTAACAGGGAAGGGGTTCAGATTTTATTTCGAAAATGTTATATGAAGTATGCAAGCTAGTTTTGATATTTTCTATTAAGTGTGTTAGGAAATTTGGCTATTCCTGCAAAGCTTCCTATCTCTACTTCATAGTATCCTCCAGAAGACCAAAATTGCTTGTCACGGGCTAATATACTAAAATGCTTTTAATTATAAAGGGTTGTTTGAAGTTCATGCATCTCTTATAGGAACTCCTTTATTACCCAGTTTCAATACAGGCTTGAGGAAGTTAAAGCTACAAAAAGACAAGGTTTTCCCCTTAAAAAAACTGGTTAAGTCCAGTCGATAATGAGTGCCTGATCTTGCTTAGCAACTCTTTATCTAGTAGCTATAGAGCAATCAGGGTACACAACTTAACTCCCATACTGCCTGATCATTGGGCAATACTGACTGGGGCTTATGGAAAGTGTAGCCCAAAACGTATTGAGGACACCAAATTGCCTACTCCTGGAACATATACAACCTCTTTTACTGCCCTTGTCATTTGATATTGCTCACACTCAACCCATGCTACTTTTGCCTCCTTCCTCCTCCCCATTGTCGTCACCGATGCAAAATGTAGACTCTCTCATGAGAACAGAGGCTTATGAAACTCTGAAGTGCCATGTACATTGATGACACTGTATAAATAAACAGAACGTGCAGGGAAACAGCACAGCTACCTAAATTGCAAAGGCCTAGAGAGATTCAAGAATGGTGCCGAAAAGAAGGATAAGGTATAGTTTGCTGCTTCACCCTAAAGTAGATTCTCTCAAGACTCAAGAGCTTCACAGCTCAGTTGGTACACAAATCTTAATCCAGATAAGCTAACCCTCTCAGCCTACAACTTTATAGTAGTACTTCCTGCTGCTTTCAGTGTTACTTAAACGTCCTGAGGTTGACAGCCTAAAATTGCAGGGAAAGGGATTATGGTTTTAGGCAGGATTAAGTACAGAAGTGGCAGCAAAGGAAGAAATTATTCCTAACAAGAATTTTCGTCTTAATAGTAAGGAATCATACAAACGGAGAAACAAGAAGCACTGCGGTATCTTGTTCTTTAGTACGTCTAATATATTACATGATGATATAGAATTATTACCAGATGATGGCAGTAGCAAGGGGTGCTTTTTCCTAGCCGTCTTGTATGGCAACTATGCTCTTTCCTGGAGAAATCAGACTTGGCTTCAGTTAATTCTTGCTCTGGTTATTTCCAGATCAATTGTAATGTGCTTTAGATGGGGTTGCCCTTTAAGACAACCTGGAATCTACAATTAGTCTCAAATGCAACTGCAAAGGTTTTGATGGGATCTGCTCATTCAGATCATTTTACACTGATCCTTCATCAGTTTCACCAGCTATCGTCTGGGCTCAAATGAAGCTGCTCTTTTTTTATATTTAATGCCCTAAATGGTATGGAAATAAAATCTCTTAGTAAGTGCATTCTCCCATGAGGCTTCCTAGGTTCTTTGCTCTATTTTAGGTCCCTCCATCACCTGGGATGGTGGCGAGGAACTCTTTTGGCTGTGATGTCCAGGATATGGAAGTGCCTCCTGAAGGATAAACACCTGCTCCCTTAAGGTCCAAACTAGACATGATATTTGCCATATAGTTTACTTTGTCAGGCTTTTAAAAGGGAAAAAAGCCGACATGCCTCCAATGTGTTCTAATTGGCAATTACTTGTTGAGAACATCATGTTGAATTTTTGTAAGGGGCTTAAAGCATTCAAAAGCCGTGCCTCAGAAAAATTACATAATTTGGGGAAAAAAGCTTAGGAAATACTTCACATTACAAAGCAAAAAAACTAAACCACCACAAAATCAGCTTACCAACAACAATGAATGCCTATTACTTACAGTACCAGCAAGCTTTATCACAAGTGTAAGTCTTCTCCATGGAAGACTCAGGTAAGAAACAGCAGGTAGAATATAACAGAGGTTACCTTTTTTCTTCTTTTAAGAGCTTACGTAGTTTTTCTGCACTTGTTTCTATTTTCTTTTCTTTTTGCCTCTCTTCTTTTGCAGCTTGTTTTTCTCTCATTTCCAGAGATTTCTTTTTTGAATCCCAACATCAAAAATATTGCATTAACAAGCCACAATGTTAATCCAAGGATTTCCCCCAAATCCCATCCCCATCCCACAATATGTACACACAGTTTACATCAGCCCCAGAGGTATCATATCCAAAAGAAACATTCAAGGCAAAATTATTACATACAAATGGAGTGTCAAGTATTGAGATGAACAAGTATGATATTAAAGGACCATATTGCAGTTTATACCCCACGTTTAAAAGAAAAAAAAAGAAAAAGACCCAGAGGGGGCATTGGTACCCGTAACACAAAGTAATATTAGCAATCCAGAGGGCATGAATGGAAGATTAAAAGGAAAAACAGTAAAGTAGTTGGCCATATAGAATAATCAGCCAAACAAAAAAGAACCAAGAAAAGCACCATTATTTGAATTTATACATAAAATATGATCCAAATTAAGAAAGAATTGGAAGGGGCCACGCATGAATACAAACCATTTGGCAACAGTACCACAGCCCAGTTTGATGCATGGTTTACACACGTAATCATATTCCAACGGGTTGTTGGTGATGAGCAGCACCAGAGGTCAGACACAGCAGCAACAGTTCCAGTTCAGAGGAAAATGCATTGGAGAAAAACATATCATCAGTATTACGGGACAACAGCCTATCAGTCTCAGCTGTAACTCACGGTAGCTCTGTATGTGCCTGTTTAGCTTTAAAAAATTCACTAGTGCTCCCCACCACAGAGAGAGAGACATATGCAAAGGGGGACACTGTGTAAATGGAAGCATCTGATTAAAAATAGACAGGCTGCTTTTGCCAGGCATGTTATGTGGAAATGTGTAAGTAAAAATAGACATGATATCCCACTTTACATGTGTTGTTCTTCTATACATGATAGAAAGACACCTCACTGAAGGGAAAAGCCCAGTTCAGGCACATACAAAGTGATCTACAAAGTGTGTTTTAAATAAGTATGCTGTAAATAACTGTGACCTAGAAACCTTAGTTACCAAACTTTGAAGGCGTGCTAACTAAACCTGTAGGTCAAGGATATTTACAAATTACATTCACTTGTTGGTGATCAGCAGGCTGAGCGAGGGGTCTGAATCTAGCTCTCCCAGGCCTAAGACTAGCATGGTATTCACCGAATCATATCTAACACACTGACAGCAAGTAGTGTCAAAGCAGAAGGCAACTGTCTTCTATACAGTGTTTATTTCATTTATGTAGGAATGAAGTTCTTATATGTCTGCCTATGTCAGACTTGCATCCTGATGCCGAATGTATTCACTTGGAAGCAAATTCCACTAGTTTCAAAGTAGCTTATTTCCAAAGTAAATGTGATCTGGAAATCCATCCAACTACCTACTACAGGTAGGTCCTAACTGAAAAAGGCTTCTAGAACTCATCTGATTTGGCTACCTTGAATTCAGCATCAGCAATCATGTTTACAATTAAACTTCTTGAGTGTGATATTTCCCCCTCCCTCTAATCACCCCTCCATCCCTGACCATAACTTATCAAGACATCCAGATACATCTGGTTTTGATAGGTGCAACAACATTCCCTGTAACTGATGCACAATACTGATTGCAAGAAAAAACACACACACATAAAAACACGCAACTGCCTATGCTGCATAGTTTTGAGAACTATTTACCTCAATTAAGAGAAAGTAAAGAATCACCTGTATCTGCTTACGAAGTTTCAACAAGGCATCTTCGGCTTCTTGAAATGTCTCGTCTATGTTTAAAGCCTTCTTGTAGTAACTCTCAGCATTCAATAACTTATCTTCTTCTTCCAACCTGTCAAGTAATTTTTAGCACATGTAAGCATTCTGACTACCACAATTAGGATTGGATCAAGGATCTGCCTTTCACAGATGGAAGGGTTCTGCTCACAGAAGGTGCCTTCACCCAATTTTCAGGGAACCCCTTCCCCATATCACAGCTCACCCCATTCAGCATCGTCCCCCTGAACACCTGTGTAATGTTTTCAAGGAGCTGCAATGCAGAGATAGGACAGGGAAAGTCTGCTTCCTCCAGCCCAGTTGAACGTGCCTGAATCTGGATCCAGCCCTTCGTCTCACATGTATTTGAAAACTAAACCACTTTATGCTTAAGACATGCTGAAATTCTCAAGAATAAATCCTTAATGCAAATAGCAGTATATTTTGACTAAGGAAAGAGGGATTTTATTATCCAAGAAACCTTTTTGCTTGGTAATCATTTAACTAGTTCATCCAAAATACATTCAGCAGCACTTCATACCAGAGATCTGGCCCAACACTGGGAGGCAAGACATCTCTAGTGGTCTTCCACTATTCGTCTCAACCTAACCTGTGTTGGATGAAGGTTAGAATGCAAGATGTGGCAGAAGCTGACAAATCACACGATGGAGAGCAGAAAAAAAAGTAAATGTCAAAATAAGCAAGGGATGGGTATAGCTAGAGTGAGTTTTTACTAGCTTTCCTGGAGGGTCACAAAGAGACATGAGCATAAATGTGGTAGGCCTGCACCTCAATCCCAATCCTCTGAAGCAGCCCTCAAGTCCTCTTGACATGACAATTCCTTCATGCCTCTTCTGGCTTTTGCCTCTATGTTGATGGTTTGTGTATGTGAGTGGAGGTGGCATTTGAGGGAGCCAGATTTGGCCCAGGACTTCTAACTGCTGACTAGGGATCAAGCTATACATTGTATTAAATGCATAATATGCAGATTTATCTGCAGGCTTTTTAAAAAAAAAAATCACTAAGTGCAACCCCCACCCCATTTTCATCAGGACCTCACACACACACACGTTATATTAAATTTTAAAAAAATCCACACAGAATAAGCTGCATGTTATACATTTAATATTACATGTATGCCCCTGGTGCCGTAAGACGTACTGTGGACAAAAAAAGAACAACATTAGCACTTATTGATAAGGTTCCTTCTGGATTGGTATGTGGAAAGCATCCCATAATGAGTTAACTCCCCCTATCACCCAGGGAAAAATAGTGACCATGTGACAGACGTTCAAGTACTATACTGGTCCCAGACTACTCCTTGCCAGTTCCATCTGTGGCTATGGTTCAGAAAATGAAGAAGATAATATCTCTTTGGATCACAGATAAAGAACCACAGAGGAACAAATAGTGTGTTAGTAAATGTATAGAATCCAAACTGAGGAAAGTGTTAAGTACTGGTAGGACAAGACCTAGTCAGCCAGAGAGGTAAATGATGACTAGACTCGGTGTAACAGGGTGCAGTTGGGATGCCTTCCGCACACTAAATCAGAAGGAACCTTCTCAGTAAGTACCAACTTTCCATTCCCTAGGTTGGTGTGAGGAAGTAATCTCACAATGGGTCATGATAAAGCTAAACCCCAAACAGACTGGGAAATATATAGGCCTGAGTGTACTGTGCTGCTAGTACCTGCTGGAAGACTCCTTCCAGAGGAGGCATCTTTTGAGACATATGTATGTATTTCGTAATGCCTTATGAAAGAAGTTGAGATTGTCCAGGTTTCCAGCTTGCAGATTTCTGCCAAGGGTGCATTGGTGCTTAGAGCAGCTGCTGCTCTAGTCTAAATGGCTCAGGGAGGACTGAAGCCTCATAAGCTCAATAAATTCTAGCTTCTAACTATCTAGCTCTAGTGAATCTAGTGACCTTTTTGTCCATAGTTAAAGGGTGAAACAGTGAGACACATTTTCTGAAGGAAGCTGTATGCCTTAGATATATTTGGATACCTCTGAGGATCTCCAGCTTGTGCCAGTCCTTCTTCTTTGGATGAGAAGGGTTAGGACTGAAAGAGGGCAGACTTAGCTCTTGTGTCCTGTGAAACTGTGTGTTGACCTTAGGGATAAATGTCGGACCTGTATGGAGAACGACTGTTTTCCTATGGAAGATTATGAGCCCTTTTCTGATTGAGAGAGCTGATAACTCCAAAATTCTGCAGATAGACATGATAGCAACCAGAAAGAGCACTTTTTGTGACAGAATCCTTAGCGGGATAGATCTTATTGGCTCGAAGGGAGATTTCATCCATACCGAGAGGCATGTGGGAGGGCTCTTGAAAGATGCTCTGTGGAGGAATCTTAATGTGAGGATGTGAATTTATTGGCTGCCTTCCTGGCTTGAAGATGACTGAAGTCAGTCTGCACAAGGTACCCAGCTTCCACCCCATCTCACCCTTGTCGTTGGCAGAGCGTCTGGCCTTTGCAGCTCTCTTCAATCCTCCTCTGTTCTGAGCCTGACTTGAGATCCAGCACAGGCTCCAGTGCATCACAGGAGAGGGTGGCGCAGTCCTTGGACACAGTCACCCACACTTCCTTGGCCTCTTTTCCTGAGGCCTGAAGTACGCCCTCTCTAGTGTTTGCAAGCCTCAGTGGTGAACCGGAGCTAACAAGCTGAGAATCTCATATCTGAAGTTGACCCTCCTGGGTGCAGTCCACGAAGCTGGCAGGAGGCGACAACAGCTGTCCACTTATCTACTGGTGGTTTCCTAACAACTCTCACAAGAGTCACTGTCTGATCTCTTTTCAGGTCTTGAGTTGGTTTTCTTTGCTGGGGCAGCCGTGAAGATAGCGAAAGGCAAACGGCAGAGGAAAGAGAAAAGGCAGGGGAAGATTTTTTTTGGTTGGTTTAGGAAACTGAAAGCACAATAACAAAAATGGGTAAGAGAAAATAAAGAAAAGAGGAGAGAAGAACTAAGTCTGTCCTGGGCAAAAAGTAGAGAAAAACTGGTAAGAAACCTCAGACCAACGGAGTACTCAAAACACAGTCACACAAGTTCCTGCTTTTCCTGGGGAATAGGGGGAGTTAACCCATTGTGGGATGTCTTCCTCACACCAACCTGGAGAATGAAATGTACTTATATATTTGACCAAATATCTGAGGGACAAAAGGAGATGACAGTGAAAGTAACTGGCAGATATTCAGATGCTTTAACTGCAAACTGTGCTTGCCAAATTGGCAGCATATACAGGTTCAAAATCAAAGTTGGTCCTTGTCTTTATCCAGCCAAACAAATGCAAAAAA
Source organism: Anniella stebbinsi (assembly GCA_029215795.1). Lineage (NCBI taxonomy): Eukaryota > Metazoa > Chordata > Lepidosauria > Squamata > Anniellidae > Anniella > Anniella stebbinsi. Next base: position 355,083,288 of record JARDYH010000002.1, on the reverse strand, counting down.
GAAACTGTATTAGCAAGATAATTGGCACAGCTAGTAGGACTAAAGAACACAAGGCAACACTTACTGGCCTCCCCGTTCAACAAGCGTTTGACAGAGATATTTTCTGGCATTTCTGTGTGTTGGACAGTTTTCTAAAGCAACTTCAAAATCATCAATTGCTTTATTTAAACTTCCCTTTGTTGCATATCTGTAAGAAAAACATCTTGTAAGCACACACATTTCGAATTTGCTAATAAAATAATTTAAAATGCCATTTTCCCGCCACAAACCAAACTGACACTTACAGTGCCCCACGGGCCACCAAAGCTTCAACATTTTGCGCATCTATTTCCAATGCCTTGTTGTATTCGTTCATAGCATCCACATGACGACCCTCTTTAAAATAATCAACACCAATCTTTACACTAAAAAGAGAATATGAAGAATATTATGATTTCTACATGTTAACAATTTGGTAGCACTTCCATTTCAAATACACATCAATTTATAGTCACATAAAAATATTAGATTTATTAGGAGCTAATTTACTATAGAAGGGTAAACATGGCAAAGTGCCTTTACTATGCAAAGGAATGCAACTTCCCATCATCATTGTAGATTTCCCTCCCAAAACGTTTTAAAAATCAGAGAGTTCAAAAGGGAAGGAGAATTTACCAAGTTACAGAAAGATAGAAGGGATCTTCCACCATGGTATACAGAGGAACATTTCACACTTTTATGTCATGCAAGCAAACAAATAGCTCACTCCACTCTTCCAAGCCAGGAGTATATCATCCATTAATATGGCTGAATGGGAAAACGAATATAGGAATGTCTAAGTTTCCTCAAGCTTTTTAAAAAATAAGGTGCTTCCTCTAATATTTGGCTGATGACTTTACAAACACCTTAGCTTTGTCAATCATAACAAACTCAGCAGAATCATGGCTGATGTCAACTTCAAGCAGGTACCACCCCTTAAAGTTTCAAGCATTCCAACTGGTTTGACCAGATTCAGAATGGATTTTTTTTGAAGAGAAATATTAATTCTTTCTAATCTTATATAAAACACTTGGTAATCAAAATGAAGCAGTGTACCATTTTAAAGCCCATGAGGCAGATTGTCTTTTCCTCAGTGCAACAGCAAAATCTTCTTCATTGAAATTTTTGCTGGGGAAAAAATAAACATTTTAATGTAAGTCAAGAAGGCCTGATTGGACAGCAAGTTCTTACAATCTGATCCAATATGTATGTCATGACTACCTATAGCTTATTTAAACCCTGGTAGTTATGAACAAGTTAGAGCAAGTGAGCATGCTGGCTCCTGCCTGCTCCCGCTAAGCTAAACACAGGGACGGCCCATCCCTGGGTGTTTATCATGACACCCAAACCCAGAATTATGGGTTGTTGAAGGACAGATAACCCAGACTTCTAATCCATAGTTTTTACCTTTGTAATCCTCTCATTAAGGATGGCGGGCTGGATTCATTCAGTCCCAGTTTGCCCACCAGAAACTCAACTACTGCTGGATTAGCAAAGCCCAAGGAATGATGCAAAACCTTTTCATATGTTTCCAAACCATTGGCTATTTCGACACTTCTCCTGGAAAAAAGTGAAGAGGCAATCATAGGCATTAGTTCCATCTTAACAGGGGTGACATCTTCTCCACTATCCTTTTTAGCAGCATAAAGGTATGAAGAAAAAACTGTTAATGGAATATCCCAAAGTCATCCAATATGTTACAAGCTCTTCGTCAAGGAATGCTAGATGCTATTACAGAAAATAGTATCTAGCTATTACAGGAACCACACATTTGGAGCTCCTGCATGCACAATAAGTCACTGTATCTAGACTAGCAGTTCAAATGCCCCAAACTAAAATATTTTAGTGTGAAGACAACATGCATTCTGAAAAGCATTTTCTTCTAATGTCAACATCAGCACTGCAATTTAAGTTAAGAAGCCAACATATGAAGTTACAGTCTCCATTATTGTCAATAAGGACATTTTTCTCTTTTAAACAAAGCCCAGTATGTGTCAAAGGGTTTATTGAGCCAATAAGGAAAGATGAAGCTCATTTCAGTTTCGTACCTATAGTGTAGAGGCAAGTCATCCAAGCTGATTACTCCTAATTTAGTATTTGCTAGGCTGGGAGAAAGAGCAGAGCTGTGCAGCGATACTGTGAGCTTTTCATGGTAGCGATCAATATCCTTGATTGCAGCTATTAAAATACAAAAAAGTGAGATCTAAACAGCAGAGCACCCTATCAAAAGAGCTGAATGTAAATGGGTAGGGACAATTCTATTAGTGAGGCAGCCAAAGGCTGTATCAAAGGAACTTGCCTTGGATAAGGTCACTAACTTGATAGTATGATAAAGGATCACCATGGCTGCTTTGGGAAGGCACATCTCTCAATGGACAAAGAGCCTGAAATAGGAACCACCCAACCAAAAATGTTAGTATCCACTATCAGACCATTCAGCATTACGTTTTGTGGGGAGGGGGCACAGAACAATGACTCTCAGTTTAGTCTGTTCCAGAGGAGAACATTTTTCAACCTTGCAGTTCTAAACTGACTTAGCAGCAATCACACTGATCTAATCTCTTCTGTAATAGTAGCCCTGAAGACTCAGGGAATGTACATATGGAAGCATCACATCCTGCCTATTTGGCATTTTAGTTCTAAATCACAATGGTAGGAAACAGTATGTGCAAGGGAAACCATGCTGGACAGAGGGTTGTTTTGTGCAATGTTCCCTGCATGGTTATTGCTATTTGTTCCAACTCTGCAATTCCCAAATTGGGCCATGTAGACCGGCATTAAGATCAGCAGTTGCAGTGAACAGAGAGGGTGCCAATCAGATGAGGACATGTCCTGCCAGGGAGTTTCATGGTATGGAACACAGAAGTAGTGACTCACAAAGAACACAAGTTTTTCTTTTCATGCTTATAGGATCTCATGTAAAACTTTTGCATTTCCCTCATGAAAGAACATTCCTAACACATTTCCCAGTAGATATATGCAACCCACCCTTTTACACAACACACAGGAAACATGGAAAGAGGATGTAGGAGACATTGGAAAGACACTTTCTTTTTATTCAACTATTACAAAGAAAATCAAGAACATTTGGAAGAGTTAAATTTTGAAAAGACTCTCTTTAAAGAGTTTCACATACACTATCTGAACTGCAACAGAGTTCAAGGCATCTACATCCTCAAAATAACCTTTTAGAATAAGAAATGAAAATGTTTTACTGTGTCAGCAGGACATTAACTGTCTTTCAAGGTCAGAGCACATTAAGGCTTTGAACTGTTCATCGTCCCACAGCTCCCATTCACTTTCCTTGAGCAAGCAACCCCCATTTAGTTGTGCACGAGGCTCAGAAGAAACAAAATTATCCATCAGAAAAAGTTACATTTTCTCTGTAACAATTCACACGTTAGCAGTTATCAACAGACTTACAGTGATTTCTAAATCTGTGATCTCCCGAATGACACCACTTCGTAGACAGTACAGCACCATGAAAAAACCAAATTCACGAATAGAACTAATCCTTCCAATCACTATGTCCCCACGTTCAATATCTCGGAAAAACAGTTCTCTCCTCTCTGCACTGGGAACATCCATGAACTGCTCCAACGGTGGCATAATAGCATAATAATCTTCCAAAGATGGGAATAAAAAAGAATCATGCTTAAATACTACATAACCATTTTTAAATACAATAAAACCATTGTTTCACACAGTAGCACTGTAAACAACAGTCATACATGTATGTAAATTGTGAATTTCAGAAAAAGCATTTAGTGAAACCTTTCCAACTGCCCTACAGCACTTTCATTGAAAAGAATATAACAGTTCTGTTTAATTTAATTTATGGACCTCCACCTCATGATCTCTCTCTGAAGTGGCATTGAAAGATAAACAATGTATTCATTCCTACTCTAAAGCAAGTGCTATGGTGAAAAATGAGAACACACAGAAGATACTGGGCAGAATCCAATGGGGTCCTTATGCTCCCACCAATTCCTTTCCGCCCCACTGATTCCCTTCTGCAAGTGGTGGGTCCTGCCAATTCCGCTGCACAAGTGGGACCCAAGGGAGATTTAGCACTTCCTAGAGGAAGCCCCAAAACAAGTGGAAATGATAGTTCCTGGAAGGAAGCAGGTCAATGGAACTCCTTTATGCGAGCTTCACCAAACTGCCTCCTTCCAGAAACGAGCGTCTCTGTTTGTTACAGGTTGCCTGTTTGTGCACTGGAATTGGGACAGAAGAGAATCTGCTGGATTAGCCACTGGATTCTGTTCAATGGCTAATCTCTAAAAGACAGGTGTGGGTATGATGCATACTTAAAAACCACATTTTCACTTTAAAATATGTGAAAGCCGAATATAGTTGGTGAAGAAAAGCCTGCCCCCCTCTATTATTAGTCACTGAATTGTAGGCTTAGTCCTATCATTAAGAGCTTTTCCAGAGTGAGCCCCAGAATAAGTGTGTCTGGACTAGATACTCATGATACATGTAGAAAAACTGTACAATTTTTTCATCTGGAACTACCACACTGCAAACATATAAATTATTATAAAAATTAGATTTCACCCACAAATTTTGGTTCAAAGTCCTCAAACCAATAATCATCATTCTAATCAGTCAGTATTTAGGGGTAGGCCCTCCAGATGTTTTGGACTACAAATATATATATCCATTTCGTAAATTCATTTCTAACAAGAAATGGATGCTAACTGCAAATATCTATTAGGCAAGCTTGGTGATTTCAAAGTTGTAATTCATGCTTTTCATGTGATAATCCCTAGCAAGTATGTGAGGGAACACATATATTTAATTGACATACATAAATATCTCAATATGAAATCGAACTAATAAATGGTGACAATGAAGCTGAAGGTGTCTAAAGATGAATGCAATATACTGGAACCATTGCTGTTTCAGAAGCATTGTGATGAACAGCTTGGAAATGAGCTGAAAAAAATTCTTTGTGAATACCTAGAGCAAAGAATGAAGTTGATTTTTGGCTAACACCTAGCAGACTCTTCCCCATGACACACATTACTTCATAAGCACTTGCCCAAATCTAAGGTGGCGAGTGCTGCCACATGCTCCAACTTTAGCCCACAGGAGCTGTGGAAGCAGATGCAATCGTATATCTCATGTTTGATTTTCAGATATATGAAGACATGGGGAAATTTCCCCCTATCTCCTTCAAAAAAACAGAAAACCTGGAAAAATTTGAAGTGTGTAATACTGAACTTATCAAACCTAACCTTACTGTAATGTTTTAAGAACATGAATAAAATTGTACTATTGGTATATTCAGGAAATGTAGAGGTCTAATGGCGCAATCCCATGGGTTGCATCCTCTCAAAACAGAACCCTCTAAACTCAGAGTCCCATGCCCTGCTGGGCTGAATCCAGCAGGCAGTTAGAGCAGCAGAGGCGAACCTCCCCTCCTCGCCCTCTGATTATTACATTTTTCACTAGACTGGCTTTTTTTGCCTATCTAGCAACAGTGCTTTAGGGAGAGAAGGAAGGAAACTGGAAGATGCTCAGGAGAGCTTGCATCATGGCCTCTCAGGTCTCCCCCTCCTCCACACCCAACGGAACGTCCACTTTCCCCTCTTGGAGCTTGGAGCCAGCATGGTTATTTCTTCACCAGCTGCAATGGGGTGGAGAAGAGGGGCACATCTCCTACTCCCCCTTCCAAGGTCAAAATGCTGTTGCCGACCTCAGAGAGAGGATTCCCTACTATTCTATGACCTTTCAGACAACTCTATTTATTTATTTATTTATTTATTACAGTTGTATACCGCCCCATAGCCGAAGCTCTCTGGGCGGTTTACATAGGATTAAAACAATTAAAAACAATATACAAAAATTAAAACAGCAAAAACATACAACATACACACAACACACACATACATTTAAAACCACTACAACAGCCCAAAAAAGCTACAAAAACAAACCCAGGCTCCTCAGATATTGCCAAACGCCTGAGAGAAGAGGAAAGTCTTGACCTGGCGCCGAAAAGATAACAATGTTGGCGCCAGGCGGGCCTCGTCAGGGAGATCATTCCACAATTGGGGGGCCACCACAGAGAAGGCCCTCTCCCTTGTTGCCGACCTCCGAGCTTCCCTCGGAGTAGGCACTCGAGGAGGGCCTTAGATGATGAACTTAGTGTTTGGGTAGTCATAGGATTGCTCCCTCCATGCCTCTGTTTAATAAGATAAGTACCACCAGAGTTACAGACAACCTGCAAGCTGCTGCACCTTTAAAAGCTACCTAAGCTATAATTCTACTAGTGTCAAGCTCATGTCACCATGGGTGCTAATAGTCCTGCTCCTTACCTGCTTTTTTGCCCCTCAGACCCCTTACCACAGAGGGGCTCATGAATAATGGAAGTATGGCTCATGCATAGTGAATCCCCCCTCTGAAATTTGCATGCGGTGCAGTCCCACCCCTTCCCACGGACACCCCAATTGGCCACCTCTGTCCCTTTACCCCTTCCCACTGGTAGCGACAGCCAAACTGTGTAGCTGCACCCAGGGCCCGCCTTTGCACCACACTGATTGGCTGAGCAGAGTTGTCAATCATCCTGTGGTAGAGGGGCTGTCCTGGCTGTTTGGTGCAGAGGAAATTAATTGCTATTAAAGCCCGAGCTTTGAATTTTTATGAACTTTCAAAATTTTCTGCATGTCTACATTGCTCAAGCTTCAGTTTAAAACAAAAAAGCAAAATCGGTCTGGTAGATCTCGAGTAATAGGTGTTACACTACTGTATTCTTATATGAGATATATATAATATACCCACCTACCTGGAAGTAAACTTCATTGAACTCAATGGGACTTACTTTTAGACAGACATGTAGAGGATTGGCCTGTAAATACCTTAGTTTTTGCAAGTTGGAAAAATAAGGTTAAAAAAAAATAGAAGAAACCACTTGCAAATAAAATAAAATAAAATATTTTTATTACAGGGGCTTAAAAATATTATGTAGATCCCAGCTTTATCATTCAGGAAAAAAAGCAAGCCTAGAAATAAACATTCCCATAATTAAACAAGGGAGTAGCAATATTCAGTAAACCATTTAACACTCAACTCTTCAATCATATATTGCCACCACATACAGTAAGGCTATAACCCTATGCACATTTACCTGGGAGTAATGCCCACTAAACCAGTCAAACATGCTTCTAAGCAAACATGCAAGTGTCACGGAACTGTGAAGCAAATTAGGTATCCTGAATCCATTTTTTTTAGTTTACTTACACTGTGCTCCATCCCAATATATAACTGAAAATACTAACATAACTCAAATGTATTTCCTCACTGAAAATGAGTGTTTGAAAAAAAATCCATGGCTTCCAATTCAGAATTTCCTCTTTTAAGCTTCATGTACTTCAGAAACTGGAAGATTTACCCACAGTGAAGCAAATCGTTCACATATCTGTTTCTTGATTGTGTGTGCTTACATTCAAACATTCATTAGTTTATTTTATTTAATGAAGGTGTCGGAATCTAAAGAAAGTGAAAAAGCAAGAGGAGTCAACAAACGTGCTGTAGAAAGGCCTTGTCATTATAGTGCAGGCGTTTATCACACTCCCAGATTGCATTCTGCTACAACATTTGACAATACTATTCCAACTACATCTAAAAATGTTGTTCATTTACTACATTTGACTAGATTACTAGCAAGACTTGAAAAATGGATAAAAACAATGCGAAGGGATGCAACACTGCTTTAAAATTATTTCACTCCTAACACTGAAGGAGCAAATATTTCATATCACAGATTTCCTTGATGCTTCCATTTCAGACCTCTGGGAAAACAAAACACAAGGCCTGCATTTTTCTTTTCTTTTTCTCCCAGGCATTCATATCTTTAAACTCAGGCCCTTATCGTGAGTACACACTTATAAACACCTCTCACCAATCTCAACTGACATACAACTATAATGTCTTAGTGCAGCCTTCCCTAACCAGGTGCCCTCCAGATGTCTTGAGCCACAGCCAGCATGGCCAATAGTCAGGAGTACTGGGAGTTGTAGTCCAAAACATCTGGAGGGCACTAGGTTATGGAAGGCTGTCTTAGAGGAACTCTTACCTTCATTCTCTTCACTTGCTTCTGTTGTTATTGGCACATTTGTTTTCCAAGAATGAGAAAAAAGGAGGTCAGCTTTTTTTGCAATGAAGTGTTGTATCTCAATATTATCAATCCCTCTCTCTTTCCTGAAACAGTGAAGAAAAGAGATTAGTATCCCCTAAAGAAACACTGTTAGGAATCAAGACCCAGACATTTATTTGGTGACTAAAGCAACATCATAGATAGAACAAATAGTTTCTCATTAAATGCCAAGTCAGTTGCAAAGTACACAACTCCCGTTTTCAGCTGATCCCAAGCAGCTGGTGCTTCTTAATTATACAGTCAACAACCTGATTTAGACATTTGTGCCTTACGCCATTTTTTGTATTCAAAACATACCAGTTCTTATTCTGCCAATGCCTTATGAGACCCAGTTGCTTAGTGACTGCCAACCCTCAGATATGTGACATACAAGTTTTAACATCTAAAGTTCTAAACTGTGTTGGGGGTGGCCCTACAAGATACTACAACCAATGTCACATTGCAAAAGTGTGTTTTATGGTGCAGAGAAAGAGAGAAACAAGGAAGCAGTGCCACTGTGGATTGTGGCACATGCCAGGCCATTGTTGCATGACCCAACTGTCACTTGTAGGTTGTCATGCAGTCCAAACCAAGTGAAGGAAGATTGTTGGCATGGTTAACAAGCCACCCAGAACCCATGAGCTGTTTTAGGTTTGTGGGTGGTTTATTAACCACACCAACAACCCACCCGCACTGGATTCGGACATGACACCTGGGCAGGTTTGTGTGTGTGTTGGGCTACAGGTACTCAGCAGGTTCCAGAAACCAGTGCCTTATTTACTTAAGCCACCATGCGCGGCAATGAACATCCAGTAACAATGCCTAACGTTCAGAGGTAAATTTCTAAAAGGACAGGGAGAACAGCCATAGCTCAGTGCTAGCACTCGTGCTTTGTATGCAGAAAGTCCCAGATTCAATCCATGGCATCACCAGGTAGGGTTAGAAAAACAACAACCTGTCTAAAACCTTGGAGCGCCACTGCCACTCAGGGTTGCCAACTATGAGCTAGACGGCCCCATGGTCTGACTCGACATAAAGCCGCTGCCTATCCCTAAGAACCAGGGCTAAATCGTACCTCAAGCTACCTGGAAAACTCCACCTTCTAAGCCCTCCTCCCGTGTATGGTGGGATTTGGATATGGGCTCAGGGCACTCTGCACATGTTCAGCGGCTGCCTTTCCTATCGTCACTGCCTCACAGGCATTAGGGTTGAGTGCTTGGCGACGCTTTCCAGCTACCCCAAAGCCAGGCAGCAACGCTGACGCGACGCACCACCTACCCTCACACCGAAAGGCCACGCCACCTCCACGCGAGACCACGCCCTCTCGACCCCCCCCCCCCCTCCGCAATTAAGGATAGGGCTGGTGGCAACCCCTCGCGCTCACCTGGCTGGCGGCAACGTCTCCAGCCCGGCCCCCCCTGGCGGCAGGAGGCCTCGGAAGTCTGGATTGTCGTACTGCTCGGTCCGGAGCAGGGGGAGTAGCGCCGGCCCGTGAAAACCGAGCGCCTGGCGGAGCAAATCCCGCTCCATCTCCCCTCAGTCAGCCAGTTTGCCGCCCTCAGCAGCGGCGGTGACAACACCCCTCCCCTCACGCAGGATCATTGACATGACCCGGAAGCTAAACCTTTGTTGAGAGACGCGTTATACGCAGGCGCAGAGGACAGCCTGTCAGTCAACGATAACCCGCGGTTCCCTTCTGCGAAGGGCGGGGGCGGGGCTTATAAGGAATGGGCGGGAAAAGGCCGCTCTTTTTTGTTTTTACCTCACAGAGTGGTCCAGTCTTAGTTGGCGCTATAGACTAGGCTGACCATATGAAAAGGAGGACAGGGCTCCTGTATCTTTAACAGTTTCATAGAAAAGGGAATTTCAGCAGGTGTCATTTGTATCTATGCAGAACCTGGTGAAATTCCCTCTTCATCACAAAGTTAAAGCTGCAGAAGAGAAAGGGCTTCTGCAGCTTTAACTGTTGTGATGAAGAGGGAATTTCACCAGGTTATGTATGCATACAAACAACACCTGCTGAAATTCCCTGTCCTTTGCAACTGTTAAAGATACAGGAGCCCTGTCCTCCTTTTCATATGGTCACCCTACTATAGACAAGCTCGCTGTTTACTCAGAAGCCACACTGAACTCATGGGGAAATCCCACTAACATTATAAGGGCGCAATCTTGCGCATGTTTAGACAGAAAAAAGTCCTACAACTGGCAGCATGTAGGACGTTTGTCTGTCTAAACAAGCATAGGGTTGTGCCGTTATTTAAGTATGTAGTGCCTTCAATGGACGCGCATAGTACTTTTACAGAGGGGTAGCCTTACAATCTAAAATTTGAAACTGGGAAGCAACAGGAAGGGGAGGCAGGGGTTACATCTACTTAGCCCATCTACACTATTGCTTTAAAACGGTTTATAATAGTTTTAAACCGGTTAATATTTTAAACTGTTATAAACCGTTTTAAAGCAGTGTAGATAGCCTGCAATAACACATGGGAACTAGAGAGTTGTGTCACATGTATTGACTAGTTGGCCACTGAGGGAAACGGTATAATGGAGTAGATGGACCACTGGTTTGATCCATCAGGCCTTTCCTTTATGTTCTTATGTTTCTTAGGGTTGCTTGGTGCTGAGTAGTATTTAGATGTGGTGCTCCATGGATTACTCACCTCAGTCACAAACATACCTGAATTGATGTCATTCCGGTGCTAAAGACTTGTTAAATTTATTTTGTTTTGTTTAAAGCTTTGACAAATTTGTTTTACTCTCACAAATTCTGCTTTGTCTCCTGCAAATTCTACATGCTATTTTTTTTTCTTGGTGTGGTTTTATTGTCATTCTAAGATATTGCTGTTATTGTTTTTAATACGGTCAGCTGCCCTGGAAATATTAATTAATATTGAAAGCTATGATACAAGTGTATTAAATAAATTAAATGAACAGCAAGTCACCTTGTACCAAAGTCAGACTATTGGTTCACCTAGTTCAGTACTGTCTGCCTATACTGACAGGCAATGGCTCTCTAGGGTTTTAAATGGGAGCCTTTCATAGGGATGCCAGGGAAGCTGGGGCCTTTTGCAGACAAAGCGCATGCTTTACCACTGAGCTACAATCCGTGCAGTGGAGGCTGGTGGCTCTGATATCAGTGGAGTGGTAAATCCACATCGGGTTTTAGTCAGAACTCTAAAGGAGCTATCCAAGGTGGGAATGCACCTTGGATACTTCCTTTAGAGTTCTGACTGGTTCTGACTGAAACCTGGAATGGATTCACCATCCCACTGACATCGGAGCCATCAGCCTCCACTGAATCCATGTCCATTAGACATATGTGATGTAGAAGATAATGATATCATCATCATCATCATCATCATCATCATCATCATCATCATTGTGATGGCCATAGCTTTAGCTTGACATAAATGAAGCCATGTTTTGATCAATCTGAATAGACAGGTCAGACATCGGGCAATCTAAATGGCTGAGTAGTGACTTTTAAAAGTTGTATGTGTGTGTATCACAAGACACCCCCACACCCAAAAGGTGTGTGGTCGGGACAGACTTCCCTTTTTCTTTTGTTGCCCCAGGCAACCAATATGTGATTATCTAGAATTTCCTGGTAGATCAACAGAGTACTCTGCACATGCTCAAGTGATTTCATGCCTGTAACCAAATGAATAGATAAAAACAGCTGGCATGCCCAGCGAGAGTCAGAAAGGTGCTCCTTGGCAGAGGTGCATCTTCCTCCGTTGCAACATTTCCCTTCTATCAATAAATGTGTTGAAACCTGGAAAGCGTCGCCATAGTGATTTGGGCCACGACATCATCATCACCATCACCACCATCTTACATTCACAGCCAGATTCTAGAGACTGAAAAAAAGAGAGAGTTCTGTCTTAACTAGTAGAGCAGGATAGCTGGAGAAAAGGGTGAATATTAACCGTTAGACCTTCAGCAATTGTTCTGACTCTGCCTGTTTTCCTGATCAGTCAGGGTCTGATATGTATCTGCCTACAAGAACCTTCCTGAATGAACATTAAATTCAGATAGCACAATCATTAAAATGAGAAACACATGAAGAAGACTGAGCATTGGAAGGGATTATGAAGAGTTTGTGTATTAATTTACAGCACAAATATTTCATTTGCATGATATACTTTATTGCAAGCCTCTTTGAGTTTCTGTCTATATAAGATTAAGTAGGACAAAATGTTAAAAATAAAAAAAGAACATTTAAATAATGTTGTTCCTAATTGTTTTATTTGGCTAGATTTGTATCTCACTCTATCCTGAAGTTATATGTATTATGATTTTTGTTTTTCTGTTTCCCTGCATATCATATTAATAGCTAATTCTTTTATATATATGATGGGCTTTATGTCTTAATAGATAAATACCAGATAAGCCAACAGTACAAAATGATATAGTTATTGGTTGTATATTGGTAAGAAGTGAAAACATTTGGACCTCCAGGCTAATTCTGAAATGAGATCATGGACCCCAGACTTTCAAATGCTATTATCTTCAATGGATTTTTTAGCAAATTTCACATTCAGAACTGAAACTTTTTCTTTCAGCAAGATATGACTTGGGCAGCCTAAAAACAATGATATCACGGTTCCTCGAAAAGTCTTTGCAATGTAGAGTTGCTCCACTAGAGGGTGAAATAAGATCATTCTCTCCAGTGTCTAACTGAAATCAAATGTTTATAGTAATAACTTTTGTGTGAATATGTACAGTAAGTAGATACTTACAAGATCCTGTAATATGGATATCAAATTTGTATGTTATTGTTGCAATCCAGCTTCCAAAACCATGTTTTCACGTTGGTTGACGCAAGCATACGTCACTAAAAATTATGGATTTGTTTTTAAGTGATGTTATAAAATTTATTTATTGCTTGTATATACTGCCTTTTGGCAAGGCAGGTTTAGAATTTTAAAATACTAGCAGAAATAAAAGTATAGAAGAACAGAATTCTCTCAGGCCAACGGTCATATAAGGAGCCAATGGCAAGAGCTCCCTGTCCTGTCTGCCTTTCCTTGGGGTATAGAGGTCTTAGTGGAAGCATGGAAGGGGCTGCCCCAATGGTTCTCTCAAGCTGATTGATGGTCTCTTCAGAAGCTGATGGTATGGCCACCCTGACCATATTTTGGAAACCCAAAAGGAGGACAACATGGTCGGCCACCAAGGGGATGTCCCCACCAACATGTCTGCCCCCAGGGGGCGTGTCCACCACCAAGGGGATGTGCCCACCTGAACATAGCCTTGGTCACATGTCTGATTTTACAGCACACAATTAAGACAAATCTGTTCTACATAACATCTTAATGTGAAAATCGCTGAAATAACAAGTGAGACATCCAATGTATCTGAAATTAAATTCACTCACTCCTACTTTTGTAGCTTTTGCTGTACTTTGTTGCTATACTCTGTGTGATACATTGTCCCCTCCCCTCAAATATCTTTTCTGATTGTATCCTCTCTCTGCTGCAAGGGTTTGTTGCTGGCCGGCCGGCTGGCCAGCTTTTTTATAATTTTTATTTTTAAAGTTCAATTTTGTTTTGAAACTTGCTAAAAATCAACAGATGAACAGATCTGCTTGAAACTTGGCATGGCTAAAGCCCTACTTAAGATCCAACATGATGCCAAGTTTCATCTCCTTATCTTTTAAAATGATGTGGGTTTTTTAAAAAAAAATAATTTTAAAACCTCAATTTTTTAAAAAAATCCTAAAAGTCAATGGATGAATGGATCTTCTTCAAACTTGGCAAGGCTAAAGACCGATGTAGTAGCTATCAAAGTGCCAAGTTTCATCTCTTTATCTTTAAAAATGACATTTAAAAAATAATTTTAAAATCCCAACTTCTAAAAAATTCTAAAAATCAATGGAAGAATGGAACTGCTTCAAATTTGGCATGGTTAAAATTCTACTTAAGGGCTATCATGTTGCCAAGTTTAATCATTTTATCTTTAAAAATGATGGCGCTGTAAGCATTTTTGTTAATTCCCATTGACTATAAAGTAGAGCTGCCCTTTGGATGGGGGAAGGATGGGAAAAATCCAGATTTTTCTTCAAATTTCATAAATTCCCCCCTTCCCGGATTTGTTATCAAAAATCCTGACAGTCCTGATTTTCCTGACATATGAGCACCCTTAAAGTCCAAATATTTCTTAAATTTTCATTTTCATTCCTCCTTCTCCAGCAATTTGAAGTGCATGCAAAATATATTGTTTTCTGGCACCATACAAAAACATTGTGAAAGATTTTCTTTATTTGGGAGCAGAGGAAATTCTGCTCTAAGGGGCCAGTGCTGCTGTGTCACATAAGAGCTAGTCCAGGGCAAACTACAACACTTTCTCTCACACATACTTATTGAACAACAATGAACCCCCCCCCCCACCACCACCACCACCGAGGCCACACACTGGCTGAATTTGGACAACACAATAAGCAACGGGGGGAGGGGGGTGGAAACAATAATCAGTTGTATTGACTATCGTGTCGTCCGAATGCTGCCATAGTCAACTCAGCGCTGATCCTAATCCACACCATAGTTGATTATTTATGACCATGTTGTGTGGGGAGTACCAGTACCCCCTAGATGAACAACTGTAAAGTTGATTATTACCCCACCATTGACTATCGTGTTGTCCGAATTCAGCCACTGTGAATGTAAAGACCAGGGAAGAATACTGTGCTCTCATATCTGTAAATGGCTAGCTAAACTTGACCTTAGTGTCCAATGGAGCAGCTGTCATCTTGGTTCTTCCTGTAGGCCTTTCCTGCCCCCTTCCTAAGCTTGGCTTGATTTTCGTCTTGGAGCCAGATGGAGAAAAATAGAAAGAAAGTGGTCAGAGGAAGGAGTTGTGGCGGGAAATCAAGTATATATAAATTTATTACAGCCTATTGGCCAGTAGTACATAATTTTAAAATACATAATAAAGGACTAGTATTAAAACACTTGAAATAGGAAACATTGGTGAGCTGAACATAGGGCTCACCCCTTAAAAAGTAAAATACATTACAATAAATATATGAGTAAACAACAGTGCGAGGCTTTTCACTTACTTAATACTAGACAGATTAAGATGCCAAAAGGTATACTATTTATGGTGAGTTGGCATAAGGACCCATAAGATGTTGTACAATCATTAGGGCTCTGCAGCCAATTGCGCAATCGAGGAACTTGGCTACTTGCAGGGTCATATACTTGTTTGAGCCCTGCAGGAGGATACTCACCAGGGTTCCTTTTGAGTTACCAGCTAAGGCACGTGTAATCGGCCATATCAAGGCTTCTCTAATTGCGGTATAAAAACAACAGTCGAATAGAACATGTTCAACCGTTTCAACCTCTGAGTTGTTACACAGACAGTATCTGGCACCAGCTGGGATTTTATTATATCTGCCCTCCAGGAGTTTGGAGGGGAGAGTATTAAATCGAGCAAGTGAAAAGGCTCTCCTGTATTTAGGCACCGTTAACCAGCCCAAATATGCCATTCCGTCTTTGCCAGCAGGGTCTGATAAGCCTAAAGCGGATGGAGAACAACAGAAGTAAGTACCCCTCTTACCAAGTAGTTCTTCCTTGCAAATGCCCCTCTTGCCAACATCGGTGTTATGAAAGCCCCATGTTTCCCTATAGTGTGTAGGTTCACCCACAACATAGGACCATACCCCTCCTACAGATGAAACTGGCTGATAGGCTTTGGATATTTCCACATCATTTAAGCTACTTCTGTGTCATGGTGCCTGGCCAGATCTACACCAAGCAGGATATAACACTTTGAAAGCGGTTTGAAACAGCATATGGAATGTGTCATGGGTCCCAACAGTTGTAAATACCATTCTAAATGGTTATAAAGCGGTAGTGTAGACCCTGCCCATGTTTGCATTCAGAGTTGAGAGCAAGTACACAGGCCCGCCATCTGTTTCAGGATATTTTTCATCTGCTAATCCGGTTTCTGCTACCACTGTGGTAGCCCTAGCTTCTTTTCTGATGCACAAGTAGCAGGAATGTGGTATAGCTGTCACATTCAGATCTTGCACAGTTAACTTCTGTTTTCCTTTTCCCTAAGCTTCACACCCAAATAAATCAAAGTAATGATAATAATCCACTTCTGCTGAAGGTTGTTCCTAAAAATTCCTCCAGCCTTGCTGATTTGCAGCTTTTTACTAATGCAGTATTGCATCAATGCCACGGAGCTTGCACACAGAATGGATATGCCAATGGTAAAAGGCCACTGCACCCCAGGAGATCTCAAAACACAGTAGCCTCGTGGCACTGGCAGTGATAACTGGATCCATATGCTCACCAGGGGAGACAATTTGCAGGAAAAGGAAATAGGAAAGTTCAGTCTCCTTCCCTCATGCCTCCCTCCACTCCTTACTGTAATATTTCATGGGTTCCAATTACTATATCCCCAGACTCTACATCACCTATAACTAAAGCTGGAGATCATTAAGATGATTCCTCAAACATTGTTAGTCAAAATATACTTCCACTGAGAAAAATCAATTAATTTATAGCGGCGAAGACTCCACTCTGAGCATCATAGCATTCTTTGATTTGTTCTCCTACAGCTGGTGACATCAGTGTCTATGAATAAGAAACATGCCAGGGGCGGGGAAGAAAATTTTAGATAATACCTTAAAAACTACTGCTTCTATTTAGCCCGAGCTCATTTTCTAGGCAAATTAAAGTAAAGCAGTTGCAGGAGGTGTTATAATGCCACGCTGTTTCTTTGTCTGCCTCCTCAAGTCATTTATCATCAATGTCAGGTAATGGAAATAAAGTCAGATGTGGCCAGGAAAACCTAGGTAGGGATGGGGTTTCCAACATCAGCGTGACAAAGTTCCCAGCTCATTTATAACCAATGTTTGTTCTTTACACTTAAAATCAAAAGGCATGCAGCCTAATCCTATGCATATTTACTCAGAAGTTAGTCTCACTATGTTAAATGGAGCTTACTCTATACAATAAATGGCAGATGTGCTATTTAATGAAATATTAGTGCTACTTGATTTTGTGTGTTGGTATGTATATATATATATTCTTGCAAGGATTTTTCCAAGCTAAACATGGGGCTGTCTTTGCCCCACAGTGGCTGCGAATTGGCGCTGCGTCGGTTATATGATGCAGCTGCTGATTCTCTGCCCCCCCGGGCAAAGAGACGAAGATGCGCAGCAGAAAAGTCAGGGACTTACCCTGACTTTTCCTGCCAGAGCAAGGTCAACATGGCTCCTCTGCCATCTGTCCTCACTCTGGCACAATGCCATGGGCATTTCCATAGGTCACCGGAAGCTGGGGGAGGGGAGGGAGGGGAGGGAGGGACAAGCCCGGCGAGCCAAACGGCTGTTGGAAAGCCTGCATGGCCTCCGATGTTGGGATTACTCGATGCCACCCTGCAGCAGCAAAAGCATATTTCCCCCACAAAAAGCAGGGGCAACCTAGTGCTGTCAAGGTGGCCCCCAGGTCTCTAAATGCATTACTTCCACAGCCCTGCACCAAACACGTTTATGCAGAAATACGTCCATCTGTTCCTGGTAACTATGCCTAGGATTTCAATGTTGGTTATCTCAAGACTTTGATGAATCACAGCAATGACATTTGGTGAGCCAAATTTTATTGTTACTTTCACCCCACTTCTCCGAGTACTGCGATATTCTAGGGCTGCAGCTCTTACCCAAAGATAGGTCACTGGAGGCTTATTGATGTCCTTGTAATATTTATTTATTTTATGGACACACAGTCACTGGAAAGGTCCTCTCTGGGGTCTTTACTAAACGTGCCTCTGAAGGCAGCAATTTCAAAAGAAGAGCTTCTTCAGAAGTTCTTAGGAACCGGGCATGCCTGTATGGGAGGAGTCACAGCTTAAGGGCTCCAACAAACCATCAAAGTCCACTGCTTCCCAGGAATAATAGCAAGGCAAGGAGGAGATCAACCTGACCCATCTATCAGCCAGAGAAGGGGCAGCTGCAGAATGCTTGCTTCCCCTCTTCCTGTTGAAAAGAATATTCAGCTCTTTCAACCGTCTGTTGCCCTGGGACTGCAGAAACAAAGGGAAAGAACACTCTGGCCACGCTCAGCAAAGGAACAAGAGCCACCAATTGCTATTCAAGCAAGAATACCAGCAAGGGAAGATTAGCCTGGGCCAAAATGGATATATATGCCCATTTATAGCAGTTGACTGAGGCCAATTCTCCTAGTACTTTTCCTCTTCACACTCCTTTTTTTGTGCGTGTCTTGTCTTTTTAGTTTGCAAGCCTGGTCGCTTTCTCTTTTTTATCAATGTGAGCTGCTTTGGGAGACAGTGGGCTCATCTACACCTGCAGCCCTTTGAGGAGTGGGGAGGGATGATCATGGAGTTTTCCACTTCCAGGATCATCCCTCAGGGCCCACATGCCAGTGAGTTATCCTGGAAGTAAAGAGGGACGTTACAGGGCACCATTTAACTTTTTTTTTTTAAAGAGTAGACATTTGTGCAATTGCGGGGGCGCGATCCTGTGCAAAGTTGGCGAAAATGCTCTCCCCGTCACCCCCGATGCCCACGGACACCCCCTGCACAGCTCCGTGCTTGTTTCCTAAGCCCCACTACTCATGGGGAAGAGGGAGGACCCCGGGAGGGAGAGCAACACCCCCTGCAGAGCTCGGGATGGTCCCAAGACGGTGGGAAAACCCCGGGGGGAAAGCTGTCCCAGCTATCCCGGGAGAACTGTGTGCTCATCCCCAGTTCACCCAGGATCAGCTGTGCATCATTTGGACGTGCAGGGATGACCTCATGACCACCGTGGGATAAATGGCAGGTGTAGACAAGCCCAATAATTCTCTGAAAAGTGGGATAAAAACACAGTATCTAACTAAATAAATTATAGGATTGTTCTCCCCTGTCCTGGTCTTAAATCACATGGAAATGCATCTTTGCCCGATTCCACAGACATATTTTATTCAACAGCCCCAAGTTGCTTAAGGGTTCACCCACACTTGAGCAATTTGCTTTCTTCTCCATGGCTCTGTTATTTTAACGCACGCGCCCACTTATGCATGCATAACCGCTAGCCTCTGAAGAGCAATTAAAACAAAGCGTTCATTGAACATTTAATGAAGCAGAAGCTCATACATTACCCCCAAAGTCATTAGCAACCCCCTTCCTTGTTTGCTTTAAATTGTGTTTCAGTTTAAATTATCCAGAATCAGAATTCTATATGTAGAATAAGGTTAGCCCGGATAACTATCAACAAGTAGCAATTTTAATCTGAAAATAAATAAATAAATAAGGCTCAGGTTAACTGACATCTCGTATTCCAGAGGGGTAGCCATCTTAGCCTGTTGCAGGAAAAACAACGTTCATTCATTTCATTTCTAAACAAATAGGTTGCCACATAGGTCCCCCAAGGCTACTTACTTCTCCCAGTGTGACTCATGGCACTTTAAAGACTAACCGGTTATTGTGGCACAAGATTTCATGGAATAGAGTCCACTTCTTCAGACACATAGAATGTTATTCTATGTTGTACATATGGGTGTAAAGGAAAAAAATGTAAGTAGTGAAATCAAAGGAAATTTAATGCAAAAGAATACAGACTGTCTCACTGTGAGAATTATGTTAAGGCTTACATTTCATTTCAGTTGAAGGGTGCCTCTACAAGAGCGATTTAAAGCTCTTTCAAGGCGCATTAATTTTTTTACCTCCACATGAACGGAGTGCAAATCGGGGGTTGAGGCGCGTTTTCTCTCTGATTATGCGCATCTTTGCATGCGCATTAAATAGCGGGTTTTAATTTGCCGCAGCCGTTAAAGCGCATTATGACCATGTAAACATGCGATTCTCCGCATTTCAACCACTTTAAAGTGCGTTTCATACTGTCGGTTATGCGCTTCACCGCCTGTCGTTTATAGGAATTAGGTGTAAAAGCGATCGTGAGAAGATGCGCATAATCAGACAACCAGGCGCCAAACCGAATTCTTCTAGAGGGGACCATAGTTACAATTATATCAGGACAGTAACAGTTGCTTTCGCAGTTCCTTGGAGTCCTGTTGCTGGCCTTGTCAATCCCCACTGGCTGAGAGCTGCCGTTCCCTTTCCTCTTCCCTTTATCCTCACCACTCTCTGCTCCCCCTTGTCTTTCTCCTCAGCAGCTCAGCCTCACTCTGCTGCCTTCCCTTGTCTTTCTCCTCAGTTCCTCTTCTTTCCTTCTTGGCCTTCTTGGGTTCTCCTCCAACCATCTTTCTCTTCTTCATTCCTCTACTTGCCCAGCTGCAACAATCTTTTTAAAAATCCACACCCCGCTGTCTTTTATTTGTTCGTTCGTTTGTTTAATTCATTTCTATACTGCCTTTTTGCCAGGGCACCCAAGGCAGTCTAAACATTTTAAATACTGAATGATAGAAACAAATGTTACTGAAACGAAAACAAGAAACCCACATCCGAATATATTTCTCTTAGTAGTTGTGTTGTAATTCAAAGATGTCACTGAGGAATGTAGATGTCAGAGGCCGGTGATTCAGTCCGCAAGTCAAAGCCGAAGTTGCCGGCCGAAGTCCAGTTAACAGTCTTGTTATCGCAAAGCGTTGAAGTGTCATCAGGAAACCAGACCACAGGGTCAGGATACATTCAGGCAAGTCCAAGGTTTCAAAAACATGCAGGCAAATGGTCGGGATACAGTCCAAGGGTCAGAATCAGGCTTGAATCAGGAACACGGAGCTGAGAAGCAGGGGGTAAAGGTAAAAGCATCCAATACATTTGTTGCTTCCAGCACTGTTGCTGAGCGCTGGCCAGACTTTTATGGGACATGGACTAATAGTCAATTGGCATCAGCTGGATTGAAGCTGCCTGCTTCCATGAAGTGTCACGCCCCCAACACTCCTAGGCTCAGCTGTCTCCCCTCTCCTGCTGATTCCCCAACTGACGCACAACAAGTTGTAGGCCAACACTTCTAGAGGGCCACAAGTTGCCCATCCCTGACATATATAATGAGGCTTTAAACAGGTTGCTTGTTCCAGCACACAGGCCCGGCACAAGGCAAGTCGCCACCTGAAGCAAGGACCTGTTGCCGCCCTCTCCGCCTCCCTCCCTCCTGATCTGCCCATGTGCTCACTCTCTCACACTTCTTGGCATGCGTATGTGCGTGCACCTCAACGGCTTGCCCACTCGCCTGCCAGCTAGCTTACTGTTCGTTGCACACACATGCGTGCCTGCCTCCCCAATGCACTGCTAAAGTGTTTCGGCCTTCAGGAACTTCCAGGACCTCTCGTGATACTTTGCTCAATTTCATGTAGGCGCCGCACGGCTTCTGAAGGTGGGAAAACTGTACGGGCAGTGCGCAGGGGAGGTGGGCATGCATATACACAGAAAGAAAAGTAAGCCGGCCAGCTGGCCACCAGGCAGGTGGGGGCCAGCTGGGTTGGGAGGTGCCCAAGCGAAAGGGGAGGTGTGACGCAGGAGGGGAGGTGTAGCATGCAAGGGACCGAGTGAGCAGCTGCCTGCAAACCTTTTGGAGAGGGAGAGCACCGCTCATCCCATCCTCTGCTACCTGCTTCGCCTGCTTCCTCTTGCTTCACGGTAGGACCAGCCCTGCCAGCACAGCTTATATTGGACAGAAAACTTGTTCATATTACAGATGCCTCTCTTCCACCTCCTTTTCCGCAGAAACAGCTCAAACATTATCATTAAAAGCACAGCAGCATGTGAGCAACTTAAAGGCAATTTAAACATCACATGTGTGACAACCCTCAAAATTAGGCCCAACTGTAGATGATGGGAGAAGAATACACTCAAAAGCCACCATGCTAGATCTCCATCTACACACACTCGAGCGCCACATGTGTGTATCACAGTCAGCTTGGATCCAGGACCATGTAACTTCAAAACTTTTTCTTCCACAAATTCTGCCTTGCAGAAGGGGAGTTTGTGGGCACTCCCCCCCCCCCCCCGCACTATTGGAAAACACATATCAAGCAAAAGTTTTGGAGAGATCTGTGGCACAACTAGAAGGAAAAGGAACTTCAGATACAGCAGGAGAGCTTTAAGCAAGGTCGGTTTTAATGAAGCAAGGAAAAAATTGCTGTAAGCACACATTCCTGGCATCGGTGAGTTCCTGTTATGGCTTGACATCTCCTAAAGCCCTCCTGTTCCAGAAGTCGTGGGGGCGTACAGCTGTTGAGCTTGACTGTCATTTTGCCTCTTTAGCAGCTGTTCCAGAACACATGCAGGGAAGAATAGAGGCTTTGGTAGAATGACACAGCAATCTCTCTCTCTCTCTCTCTCTCTCTCTCTCTCTCACACACACACACACACACACACACACACACACACAAAACTAAATACTATTGCATCTTCCCCTCCAGACACCAACTCCTAAAAATACACAATGGAAGTGAAAAGGACAATCTGAGGGCAGGGAAAACTATTCTTCCCCAGAATTATTTATCCATTCTTCCTTGAGATTGGAATAGAACTGCCACCACTTAATTCTGCAGGCAGTTTCAGCTAGAGAAAGGAAAACCATTATGGAATCAATTGTTGCTTTCTCTGATGAGGAAAATATACAGCATAAGCAGTTCAAATTTTTCCCTCGGTGCACCATGCTGTCGCACAGTTTAGCAGCATGGCACATCGTAGTGATTAATTCAAACTGTGGCCAACCTCCAAGATAAACAGAAATGTACTTTTCAACAGAGAAATCTACAACAATCCCATCCTCTGAGAGCAGCAGATTGAGAGAGATCAAATTCCGCCAGCGGCTGGAATGGTTTTCTTGTGTCTTAGACATCTCGCTTGCACCTTTCACAGCCAGTTTAGCACTGTGGGGTTGCCAATCAGACAATTTTTAATGGATTCTTCATAGACCGTAAGCTCTGTCCCGAACAAGAATAGAAAAAAGGCATATATTTTTCTCTTTCTCTCATAATGCGGGGTCACTCAGTGAAATTGATTGGCAGTAGATTGAGGATGGACAAAAGGAAGGACAACTTCACAAATGAACTTACTGAATCTGCTGCTGCAAGATGTGGCGATGGCCACAGGCTTTAGATGGCTTTAAAAGGACAGATTCTTGGAGGAAAGTCTATCCCAGACTATCAGACATCTGGTTAGCCACTGTGGGAAACAGCATGTTGGACTAGATTGATCATTGGCTTGTTCCAGCTGGGCTCTTCTTATTTCTTCTAAAAACCTATAATGATTAGAGTTTGTCCACATTGTTGTGAAGACAGAATTGTTTCCAGATTTGTTTGGGGACATTTTTCTCTATACATGCCTGAAATGTATTTTCTGTCTTCAGAGAATAAGCCCCTATGAAGCACAAACGAATGCGGAAGCATCTATCTCTCTGGTGCTAGGATAATCTCTTCCCTCTGTGACCCTTGGCTCTTTTCCTCCAGAGGACAGGCAGAAACTATCTGGCCGTCCTGATTAAAGTAGATGTGGGGAAGCTGTGACCTGGCATGCCAAAGAGTTCCTTAACCCAAGAGTACAGAGGGCACTCTTTTATCTGTCAACAGGGAGTAGCAACTAGTCCTAGTATCATATCTTGTCCTTCCTTGCCAGTTAGCCATTACAGACAAGATGGAGACTGAAGGACAGGATGGGAGTGTCAGGGGAGGGGAAATGGAGGTGAGCTAGAACAGAATGATGTCTCCCCAAAATTCAGGTTAAAGAAGTATTTCTTGTGGGAGGAGGGTTTCCAGATGTGGCAAAGTCACAGCAAGTCATTTGTGTGTGTGTGTGTACAAATAACATAAAAACGAATATGGGTCAATTGTCAGGGCTTTGGGCTTGAATAATAACATTTATCCTGGTACATAAAGGTTTGGAAGATGGTAGGGGAAGGGCTGGAGCTGAATCGTAGAACATATAGTTTATTTCCAAAAGGCCCCAGATTCAACCTCCAGCTATGCAATCTCTATCATCTTGCCCATGACTTGAGATCTGCTGGGGAGGCCCCTTTGATTATACCAGCACCAAAGTCTGCCTTGAGTGCCGCTTGTTTGGTAGAAAGACAAGGTACAAATCAAACCAATCAATCAAATCAATTAATCCATTCATAACAGGGCCTTCCCAGTGGTGTCACCCCAACTGTGGCATATCCTCCCCTTGGAGGTTAGACTGGCATCAACACTGGTTCACTTTCGGCACCAGGTGTAAACAGTTCTTTTCTTCCAAGCCTTTTGATTAACAGTGGCACCTATGTTTCAGAGTAGGTTAGCCGAAGGGTGGCGTATATTGAATTTGACACTGCCTGTCTTTTGTCTGTTTAGAATATATTAGAATATATTTGATTGTATATCATAATGATAATATATTGTAGATTGTGACCACCCTGGGATTGTTTTATGATGAAAGGCAGCATGGAGACACATTCAAAGTCCTGCAGACGGTTCTAGGTAGGATGCAACAGTGGACTGACCCAGCATAAAGCAGCCCTGCCGGTCCTTGCTTAGGGTAGATTTAGACTGGGACAAAGAAGCAACTGGTGCTCTGGCTCTCCTTCCCCTATAATTCTGGACCTGTGTCATTTGCTTCAAGCCCCCATCCAAACAGGGGTTTTCAGAGTTCAGAAGCTGCTGCAAAAACCGTACGGTGGAGCCCCTGTGCAACTCTTGTATAATATGTGGTGCTATTCTATTTAACCTTCATATCCTAGAAAATTGCTGTTATATTCACCATGAAGCATCCTTCTACCATTTATTTTTCTTTCAAAATATAGGCTTGTATTTTACCCTTTACACCAGAGAACCTCCAGCTCATGGGCTAATCTGGTCTGTAGAGTATCTCAATCTGGACTGCTGAGCCTCCTGTGGTTCTGCTGGGGGTGGGGCTTAGCCTCCAAGCCCCACCCCCTGGCAGAATCCCCTTGGAAGGCATCCCTGGTGTTATCTCTGATAAGGATGTGGGGTGTCCAATTCCTCTGTGCACATGTATGAAGCCAGGGACATGGCTGGTGCCTGGAGGAGTGGTTGCTCCTTCTGGCGTTGGCTGAGTCCCCTCTTCTGTGCATCTCCCAGTACTCTCAGCTTGGAAAGAATAAAGGGGGGGGAATGATGTCAGGGGTTGGGGCCACATTCCTCTGAAGTCATCCAGTCCATGGTGAGCCTGGTGGGGGGCAATCTGCCCTCCCATCTAATCCAGTTCTACATCTCTGCTGATCACAATCTGTACAAGTTAAAATGGCTGTATTTCCAAATTGGGAGAGTTCCGGTTTCCGCTTAACATGACCAGCAGCGGTTTTTTTGGCTCCATGGTTTGTTGTTTTAAAATGAAATTTTAATTGTTTTTAATGGCCACAAAGTGTTTTAAATTGCCTAGCTTGAACTTACGTTGAGACAAGAAGAGAGTGTTCACCAACAAAACACAGAAAGCTGAGGATTTATTTATAAAACAAAGTGTCTATTTGGCAACATAAAGAGCTCTGTGGACAAAGGCTCCGTTTGGTCGAAGGAATTTCAAGCTGTCTTTGGAAAACAACTGGGATAACTACAGTCAACAGTAAAACAACAGCATACAACCATGGATTCTCTGACGATACCAGCAACAGCTTAAAAGAGGCTTTATAGAGGCAAGTGTGAACTACATTAAAATAATTATATTTGCTAAAAGGAAAATTTTGGAAGGACTATACTTTGATATTTTGATAAGTACAGATAAGTTTAGATATTTGGCAGAGGTGACTTAATCACGAAATGGTTCTCACTAGAGAGGGTTATCGCTCCTTGGGCATTGCCCCTCTTGAGGAAGACATTGCTATTAGAAAGAGAAAGCATCAACCAAAAATAACCGAATTTTTCTCAATAAAAGAAGAAACTCCCCTCAAAAAAATGGAAATATGAAAGGGTCTGATGAGGTGCAGCCATACCCCCCAATCCCTATTCTTGATTAGTCTTTGGACTTCAAAGGGAATATTCTTGTTACAAATACAGAGAGTGATTCAGAGAACCTTGCAAGAGAATTGGCTGCAGCTGAGGAAACAGCTGGGGGAATAGTCTCAACAACAGCAACAGCAATGCGGCCGGCACTATCTATGACTGGGGGAGGATTACATTCTTCTATAGAGGTCTCCGGGCTGGAGGAAATGCCTCCTAGAGAGGACGCAGAGTTATGCGGTATGTTGAACAATGGAAGTAAAATCAAATCTGAAGCAGAGATGGTTATTCAGTTATTACAGCAACTACAAAATAATGAATTTAACCCCTTGGATGGGGATAGTCCCCTGCTAAAGGTGCCAATTGTAGGCTGGTGTTTTATGTTGTTGAAAGATCTGGAGAATGTTAAAGCCTTTTTGTCTGAGTGTAACAGCTTGCTTACAATTTTGGTTGAGATGCATAAGAATGCTGGCCTCGACAGCAACTATGCGAAAAGTAAATCGGAGGCAGGTGTTTTGCCGGTTGAAGCAGAGAATAAAATCCTGACACAAAGTAGTACATTCTTGGATAGTAAAGGAAATAGTGTGTCCCCCAAAAGGAAATACAAAGGAAATAAGAAAAAAGTACATGCTCCCTCTTTACTTCCACAGCAAAGAAGAAGTGGTCAAAAGATTGTACTACAAAAAAAAAGTAAAAACCAGAAAAATTTGAAACGTACTCAGAATTACAAGCGAATGAATTTTAATAAACTTTTTAAAATTTTGGAAGAATTACGTAAATTAGCATTGGAAAAAGCCCATTGAATTCAATAAATAGCGAGGAAGTTCAATCTCGCCTTAAGGAAACAACAGTTCATGGAAAGTCATCTACACCAGGGATTATGAATCACCAGTTTAGACCTAGTCTCGATAGAGTGCAAATACAAAAACTACCTGAACAAGGGGGTGAATGCCCCCATGACGATAAGGGAAAAGAACAGATTCAAGTTCAAGTTCAAACTCAAAAAGATCCACAAATTGATAAATCCCAAGTATGGAATCTGAGACTAAATCGGTTTAAATTAGTCTTCTCAAACTTTGTGAGATCGCCTGGTCTTCTTGGTCGGTTTCAACGCAAAATGTTCATTCAGGGGGTGATTAATGAAGTATGTCCCTTTATATTAGACATTAAGGATATACGAGAAGTTGAAGATCTTTCGTCTGATTATTTTCCCCCCCGCTATGGAGTGACCTTTTGGAGCTGGCAAATTGCGAAGAAATTATATAATAGGAGGTCTATCTTTATGAGCTCGGGCTTTTGTGTGAGGAGATTTTTTGAGAACAAGCCTCTTATGCCCATCATTCAGAAAAAGCGATTGGGCAACTTAAAATCGGCTGAAGCTGGTGATTTAATAAATCTGAATATCACAGTTCCAAATGAACAACCTAAATATTCTTTATCAGCAAGCCCAATGCCCCAATTATTTAACTCCAAGCAGACTTGGGTTCCTTTCATTGAGGAAGAAAAAGATCTTGTGGGTGTCTATTCAACTCTTCCAACTCAATCCCAAGATGAGATAATAGAAAGAATATCGGCTCTGAGAGAATTGTTGATCTCCCTTAGGAATGCAGGCATGGGACAGCCAGAATTGATAGGGAGGATCAGAGAAACCTCAGAGCAGACTCTTAAAACAACGGCAAATTGGCTGGCAATGAGAAGATTAGATGCTGAGGAATTGGGTATTCCCGATGGGGCAAAGAGAGTCTATAGTGTTCCAGTAGAAGTACACCAACAAAAGTCTAATAACTTTCTTGCTAACAACGGAGCAGTAGTAAAGGAGAGAGTGGCAGAAGAGATTGAAATCTTGTCAGATCAGTGACATGCAAATAGTGATAAGAAGGCACGTTTAAATTGCCTCTCCTGGAATTTGGCCGGCTGGAAGAATAAGTTTGAAGATGATGAATTCTTAACATATCTTGGAAAATTTCAGATTTTACTCTTTCAAGAAACTTGGATGAGGGATGACATCAATCTACCTGGATATGAATCCTATTTCCTTCCAGCATCATGTCATTCTCATGGTGGTAGACCAAGTGGGGGATTGGCGATCCTAGTAGCTACGTCTATACAAGCGTCAATCATGTCCTTTAACAAGTTAAACCCATGGGCTATATCTATTTGGGTCAAAAGTAAAATGAATTCATATGTATTTGTAAATGTATATATTCCTCCTAGTTCCTCGCCTTATTTTAATGAACACTGTTGGGTTGAGCTGGATGAATTTCTCTTGACACTCGAAACCCAATATCCAGAGGCTGTGTTGGTGGTTGTAGGAGATTTTAATGCGCGCATTGGCGCTCAAAATGTGGGACTGGAGAATGCAGACCTTTATAGGGAATTATGGCAAAATTTAGGTCCCAGTAAATTGAAAGATTCAAAGACCAATCGTGCGGGATTGGATTTTATAGCAATGATTATTAGACAAAACTTGATGGTTGTAAATGGTTCTGAAATAGTTAAATTTGAGGGAGAATTTACTTATTTAAGTAGCTGGGGGGCTAGTATTGTTGATTATGTTTTGATCTCTCATTTTTTCTCCCAGGCAATATTATATTTTAAAGTAGGATGTGTAGCAGCCAGTGATCACCAACCACTCCAATTCTCACTTGTTTGGATAGAGAATATTGCAAGTAGCTCTTATTTTCAGATAAATCCAGACAAAATTGAGCTGACAACTGATAGGCGCATCAAATGGAATCCTACACTCATCCCTGGTTTGGAATCTAGACTGTATTCTAAGGATTGTGTGGAATTAAGGAACGATATAGTAAATGCAACAGATGTGAACCAGGCAACACAGTCATTTTTCAAACTGCTGGATAGGTTGAAACCCCTTTTTTTCAGAAAAATTTCAGTTATGAGAAAGTGTTATACCCATCCGCGATACGGATGGTTTGATGAAGAATGTAGAAGGAAAAAAAACCAAATTACAAGGGTACTTAGAAGTTATCGGAAAAATGGTGAATTAGGAATCCCTCGACTCTTCTACGAGCTATGCAGATCATATAAGGAATTGATACACACAAAAAAACCCAGCTATTATAGAGACCAATGGAGAGAACTGGGTTTAGCCCTGCATCAAAAGAATATGGAGAAATTTTGGGCATTAGTGGCAAAGTTAGAGGGAAGATCAGCTCCAGTAATAGATGGCTACATTTCTGGACCTAAGTGGGTATCCTACTATAAAACGGTATTTAATAGCCCAAACACTCAAAGTAAGGATGAATGTGAGGAGTTAGGTTCCAATTTTAACTGGGTCTACCACTGGAATCCTGTTTCAAAGGATAATGCCAAAGCTCTTATGAATAGGTTGCGTAATGGAAAGGTGCCTGGGGAAAATGGTCTCCCCCCTGAATTATTTACCCATTTTCCAGACTGGTGGGCTCCGGTGTTAGCATCAATCTTTTCCCTAGTTGACCAATCCAGTAAGCCTCCAGCTAGCTGGCTATCAGCGATAGTCATTCCGATCTATAAAAAGGGTGGTAGGGACAATCCTGAAAATTATAGACCTATTAGTCTACTTGATGTACCAGGAAAGATCTATGCTAGACACTTACTAGAGAAGCTGGAGGACTGGGTTGAGGAAAGAGATCTGCTTGCCCCAGAGCAGGCAGGTTTCCGAGCAGGTAGGTCATCACTGGAGAATTGTTTTCTGCTGAAGCATATTGTAGATAAATATTTGAGAGGTCCATCTAAAAGGATTTTTGTAGCGTTTTTAGATTTAAAAGCAGCCTTTGACTCTATCCCTAGGAACCATTTGTGGTTAAAGCTGAGGTCCCAGGGAATAGATTCTCAACTTTTGTCTTGTATTATGAGCCTGCATACAGAGACATCTGCCAAGATCAGAGTAGGTAGGAATGGCCAATTAACAGATTCAATTGCCGTAACAAAGGGAGTCAGACAGGGTTGTCTACTGGCACCGCTACTTTTTAATCTTTATCTAAATGATATTGTAGAATTCCTAAGGGGAGACTGTTACTTTCCAGTGAAAATTGGACAATACAAGATTACAATTCTTTTATATGCAGATGATGCCATCATTATATCTCAAGCTCAAGTGGGGTTGAGGAGGTTGTTAAGACGATTCAGTCTTTATTGCCATAATGAACAACTCTCTATTAACTATAGTAAGACAAAAATAATGGTTTTTGGTAAGTCAAGCCGGATCTATAACTGGAAAGTGGATGGAAATAATATAGAACAGGTCCCTTCCTTTAAATATCTGGGGGTTATATTCCAGCAACGAGGAACTTGGTCTCTCCAAATAAAAACTAATGCCCTGCTGGCAGATAAAACGTTAAACGGATTACTCAGGTTTTATCGAACAAAAGGGGGTAATCTAGTGAAACCAGCCTTAGAACTATACAGGAGTAGAGTCATGCCACAGTTGCTCTATGGAGCCTTATTGTGGGCGATGTCTAATTTAGATCCAATAGAAAAGGCTCAAAATAATTTTTTACGTAGACTGCTATACGTGCCAGCCTCAACTAAGCTGGTAACAATTAGGGCAGAATTGGGAGTATTGTCAATAAAAGTAGAAGCCCTTAAAATAGCTTTATACTTTTGGTTAAAAGTGACATTCAAAAGGTCATTTGAGTTAGTTCTTTTGGCATTTGAGGAAATGGATTCCACCTCTTGGAAACAAAAGATTTCTAACATCATCTCTAGGATGGGTTTCTCTACGCCCGTTCTAACATCTATGGGTTATGATAGAGCCAAGCAAGTTTTGATAGAGCGTCTTAAAGATATAGAACTGCAATCTCAACTGGCCGAAATTACAAGTTGTGCATCAAATAACTTGTATATGCATTTAGCCATTCCCCCTTTCTCCCTCTCAAAATATCTGATAGATTTACCCTCAAGAAGGTTGAGAGTGGCGTTTTCTTGGGCACGGTTAAATGTTCTTCCGGTGGCAGATCACATGGGTCGCCTCCAAGGTATCCCAAAGGACGTTAGAGGTTGTCATTGCAATCACCTGATACTGGAGGACGCTGCCCATTTTATTTTAACTTGTGAAAGTTACTCAGAGATTAGGAAAATTTATATTCTCCCATTGTTGACACAACTGACTGGAAGAACAATTGCTGAAAAGTTGTGTTTTTTACTGCGTGATTTTAGTAAATATGTAACTTTTAGAACAGCAAAATTTCTGGTTTTGGCCATGCATGTGAGAGTAAATAGTGTTGACTCTAGGGATGTAATTTCATGTATATGAGAAGTGTATAAATGGCTGGTGGCTATATACAATAAAATTTACTGACTGACTGACTATTTCCAAATTAGCTGTATTTCCAAATTAGCTTTAATAATAATAACAATTAGCTTTAATAATAATAATAATAATAATATAAAAAGGATTATAATATATACTATAAACAGTATAACATTCCTACAAAAACCAAGCACCTACATTATCTAACATCCCTGCAAAATATCATTCTAAACAGGTCGTTAGTATGTCATTAAACATGTAAAAAAGCAAAACAATCATACGGTTTGTCAACTCTTGATCTAACTCTGTTAAGGAAAAAAAAATTATATCTGTCAATAAACAAGTTATATTTAGCCCTCATAAAGACAATAAAAGTTTGTCAGACATTGGCAAAACAGGCAGTCTTTTGTCCACCATCTCTTAAATGGACATATTCAGGTAGCTTAGTAATTTCTGCAACCTTCCAAATTTGACACAACCATTCTTTCAATGAGGGGGAATAACATTGCTCCTCTAGTTTCTGGTAACCAAAACCCTAGCAGCAGTCAATAGTTTCTGAGCCATCTCTTTATGTATGTATGCATGCCAAGTTACTTTTTGAATGTTTCACTCTTGGGACATTCCTTGTATGAGTGCTGTACCAATGATGGAAAGATTCCCACATGGCACATCTGCACACACAGGTATGCATGCATGACTCTCAAAGCCTGATCCATTCCTCCCTCTTTCCCTCCCTCCCTCCAACCAGTAAAGAAACAAGAGCTCAGAGCCTCAACATGAACTGGGGCAGGTAGGCAGGCAGTGGGGCAGGCCAGGAATGAAGAAACAAATTTCTGTTATGTTCATGACTGCTCCATGCTCTAAATGTTTTACCCTGACTTAGAACAGATTCCAAATATACTAAGAACACTAAAAGCCAAAGGTACTAAGGTCCCCTCTACAAGATTTCGCTTTGACGTCTGGTTGCCCAATTATGCGCATATACGGATAAGCGCATTTACTCCTAATACCTATTCACGAGAGGCGGTGAAGCGCATTATGGGCTGTATGAAACGTGCTTTAAAGTTGTTTACAAACGGAGAATCGCATGTTTACACGGACATAAGGCACTCTTACTCCCACGGTAAATTAAAACTCGCTATTTAACACGCATTCGATAATGCACACAAGCGGAGATAAAAAGCGCCTCAACCCCCGATTTGTGCTCCGCTCTTGTAGAGGTAAAATCTGTAATGTGCCTTGAAAGAGCTTTAAATCGCTCTTGTAGAGGCAGCCAAAGACAAATGAACTGTAAAAGCAAAGAAAAAAAGTAAAAGAGAAACCAAACAGTTGATCGTTAAGAGCGTGCTGCATCTTCCTGATCAACAGCTAACCTCCTCAGCTTCTATTTCAGCACACAACCAGTGGTCTGGCAGGCAGAATTGCTGTAGGGATTAATTAGCGGATGTTTTCCATTAATTATTAGCTCAAAAGTACACTACAAAGAAGTGTAATTATTCCTCAGTGCATAGTGATTTATTTATTCATTTATTTGCCATGTTGGTTCTGAAAGTTCAAGCTTTTTTTGGGGGGGGGTAATGTTAAGAAAGATCAGGAAAATGTTTTTTGATCCCCCCATATGAAGTTGGGGTTTCTTATCCCCTGCACCCCTCTTCCTCTGTGACATCAAGAACAAAAGGGTAGAGCTCCACATGTGGTTTGTGAAAGCTACTGAGGCTTTTCCAGTCACATCATGGCAAAGGGGGAAATGGCCTCTGTGAAAGGGAGGAAGGATGGCCATGTGTGTTACTTTACGGAGGACAGTCCTCTATTTTGGAGAGCTGTCAGGTCTGTCTGTTTCTGACATTGGCCAATGAAACCTGAGGTTCATCTACACCTATGAGCCTTATGGGAGGAAGGGGGAAGATCCTGGGCTTTTCTGCTTCTGGGATCATCCCCCAGCATGCATGTTCCAGCTCAGCATTTCTCCCCCAACCCGGAGAAGTTTGCACAGCAATGCATGCGCGATCGTGCGCCAAAGTAAGTTTAAAAAGAAAAGAAAAACCAAAACTCAGTGCCCAAAGACGCCAAGAGCCATCCAAGGGATGGCAAAAATGCTCCCCCTGATTGGCACGGACCCCCCCCCCCCAGCTCTATGCCCATTTGCTGAGGCTCTCTACTCATGGGGAGGAGGGAGACCTGGGACCTGCGCCACACCGCCTGCAGTCCTCGGGGTTGTCCCGGGACCATGGGAAAAAATGGGATAAGTGTCATCCATTTTATCCTAGGGAAAGTGACTGGTCGTTCCCGGTTGACCCTGGGATCAGCTGTGCATCATTTGGACACACAGGGACGACCTCGAGCTGACCCTGGGATAAATGGCTGGTGTAGACATGGCCCTGGACTAGTTAATTTCATTGCTCCATCAACTTATATCAAGACGAGGGGCTCCAATTGGGAGTCACGATAAGGATTAACTGGATCTTGTTGCATAAAAAAATAATCCTTCCTTTTTCCACTTGTATTATTGTAAAATTATCATGCTACCAACACAGGATAAGAGCAAGCGCCATTTGTAACTCAGAAGGGGTGGAACGTTGCCATTACTGTTCAGAAATAAGAACGTAAGGACATTGAAAGAGCCATGCTGGATCAGACCAAGGATCCATCCAGTCCAGCATTCTGTTCACACAGTGGCCAACCAGCTGCTTGTGGGAAAACCACAAGTAGAATATGACTGCAACAGCTTCATGTTCCTCAGCAATTGGTGTACATAGGCATCCTGCCTTTGATACAGGTGGTAGCATATAGCCAACAGGAAGAGTAGCCATAGATAGCCTTCTCCTCTATGTCGAGTGACCATCCACCCGGATTTGTCCGGACATGCCCGGGAAATGGGGAGCAAATCCGCATCTGGGTGGAAAAACTGTTTTGGGGGGCCAAATCCAGAAATTTAGCCCCCCAAAAGAGTGACCAGATGGCCCTGGGGCGATCCGGGCCAACCGGGGGGCGGCGGGAGCAAACCGGGGCGGCGGGGGGTCACGCGGCAGTGGCGGGAGGCTGGCGGTGCGAGGCACTTACCTGCTGGGGCGTCCGCTTCCCTCCGGTGCTCGGAATCTACTGAGAAACAGGCTTCGCGGCCTGTCCCTCAGTAGCGCGCTGGGTGATGATGTCATCACTCGGCGCCTGTTTCTCAGTAGATTCCGAGCACCGGAGGGAAGCGGACGCCCCAGTCGGTAAGGAGCGTGGGTGGGGCGGCACGTCGCGGGTGGGGGGGTGGCGCGGCGCGGCGCAGCGCGGGGGGGCGGCGCGGGGGGGCGGCGCAGCGTGGGGGGCGTGGGGGGGCAGCACGGCACGGGGGGCATCGCGTCGCGGGTTGTTTTGGGTGGGGGGGGTGGCGGGGGGGTCTGGGATTTTGATCCTCAAAATCTGGTCACCCTACCTCTATGAATTTATCCAATTCCCTATTAAAGCCATCTAAATCATGGTAGTGGATTTCATAGTTTAACTATGTGCTGAGTGAAGAAGTACTTCCTTTTATCTGTCCTGAATCTCCCACCAATCAGCTTCATGGAATGACCATGGGTAGGGTGACCAGATGTTGCGGATCAAAATCCCGGACTCCCCCCGCCACCCCACCCACCCAAAACAACCCCCCCACCGCGCGCTCGCACTGCCGCCTGCCCCACGCCGCCCCCCCGTGCCGCCCGCCCTGCACTGCTTACCGGCTGGGGCGTCTGCTTCCCTCCGGTGCTCGGAATCTACTGAGAAACAGGCTTCCTGGCCTGTCTCTCAGTAGCGCGCCGGGTGATGACGTCATCACCCGGCGCGCTACTGAGGGACAGGCCGCGAAGCCTGTTTCTCAGTAGATTCCGAGCACCGGAGGGAAGCGGACGCCCCAGCAGGTAAGTGCCTCACGCCGCCCCCCCCCCGCGCCGCCCCCCCACGCCGCCCCCCGCGACGCCCGCCCCCGCGACGCCCGCCCCACGCTCCTTACCGGCTGGGGCGTCCGCTTCCCTCCGGTGCTCGGAATCTACTGAGAAATAGGCTTCCTGGCCTGTCTCTCAGTAGCGCGCTGAGTGATGACGTCATCACCCGGCGCGCTACTGAGGGACAGGCCGTGAAGCCTGTTTCTCAGTAGATTCCGAGCACTGGAGGGAAGCGGACGCCCCAGCAGGTAAGTGCCTCGCGCCGCCAGCCTCCCGCCACCGCCGCGTGACCCCCCGCCGCCCCAGTTGGCCCCTGCCATGCCCCAGTTGGCCCGGATCGCCCCAGGGCCATCTGGTCACCCTTTTGGGGGGCTAAATTTCCGGATTTGGCCCCCCAAAACAGTTTTTCCGCCCGGATGCGGATTTGCTCCCCATTTCCCGGGCATGTCCGGACAAATCCGGGCAGATGGTCACCCTAACCATGGGTTCTAATGTACAGATGGTCTAGTAAGTGACCGTCTGTACAAAGCCAAAGAAAGCAACTATTGCCATCTCTACACCAGGGTTTTATCCCGGGGTTAACTCTAGGTCGTCCCTGTGCATCCACATGATGCACAGGGGATCCCGGGGGCAACCGAGGATGACCTAGGGATGACCCTGGGATAACCCCAGGATAACGAAAATTGGGATATCAATTTTTTTTTGCCATCCAGGGTCATAAAATGGGCACAGAGATGTGCAGGGTGGCTTTGTGCCTATGGGGGTGGGGGGAGCGATTTCACCATCCCTGGGATGACGGTGGGGGGGAGGGTTGGACTTTTTTTTCCTTACCTTTTATGGTGGATCGGTGTCACACAGCTCCCCTTCAGGGGAAACAAATGATGCCTGAGACATCCCTTTTCTCAAGGCAGTCTAGATGCTGGGGAGGGGTCATGGAAGCAGGTATGTCCACGATCCTCTCCCCTCCCTCCTTCTACACCCTTAGGTGTAGATATGGCCTATATCTCCTCTAAACCTACTTTCTTCCAAACAAAGCAGGCCAAATTAATTTTGGCTGCATTCCTAATGCAATGGGATTTATTTCTGAATCAACTTGTAGCAGGGGTGGGGAATCTTGGCCCTCCAGATGGTGCTAGACTACAATGTCTATGAGGTCGGATGGGGCTGATGGGGGGGCCCCAGGTTACCCATTCCTGATGTGTATCCCTGCTCAAAAGATACGCTATTCCATCCTGTAATCACTACAGCTGCTTCCCTTTGCACTGCTCCAGTGTGAATTCATCCTTTTAAAAACATAATTGGTTGAAAAACTGGACTACTGGCTGCTGTTCTTCTTATAAAACTGTGCTGGGCTTGAGGCCATTACACGGCCTTTCCTTTCCAAAATATCCCTCATGACCATGACCTTATGAGCCTGGCCAAGCCCTAAAATCAGTTTCTCACTGGAAATTAGATTAGCAGCAGGTACCAAGAGACAGTCCTTCACATTGCTGACATCAGTTATGAAACAGGGGAGTAAAACACGTAGATCTAGAATCCCATGGGAGAAAAGTTGTATGTGTTGGAGACAGAGATAGAATCATAGAATAGTAGAGTTGGAAGGGGCCTATAAGGCCATCGAGTCCAACCCCCTGCTCAATGCAAGAATCTACCTTAAAGCATCTTTGAGAGAAGGCACCAAGAGGAAATTGGTGGGTAGAACCCAATTCCAATGCTGCTTTACAGTAACACATGAATAGGCTGTTTGGGCTTATTTATTTATTTAAAATATTTATACCCTGCCTTTCCTCATAGTGGAAGGTGGTTAAATACAACACAATAAAAAGAGCAATATATAAAGGACACAAACAACAATAAAAATGAGAAATAAAACAATTTTAAATAGGAGGGTAGTTATGCATTTCCAAAACAAGAGGAAATGCATCACCAAAAAAGAAGACAAAAGAGGACAGCTATTTGCATATTTGCATAAAATATGCATATGCTGATTTATTGGTATAGATCTATAATTTAAATAAAATACACCCTAGTGGGGAAGACTGCAATCAGGTGACCTGAATGCCTGCTCAGGTGCTAACTGTTGATGGATGGTATCTTCAAGGCCCTTTGCTCTCCCTTCGTATGGTTATTTATCTTTAAACCTGACTTGGACGGAACAGCATTTCAAATAGAGCAGGAGTGGGCAGAAGGTAGAGATCGCCAGATGTCTTCAACTCCCAGTTTTCCCGACCATTGGTCATGCTGTCAGGGATTTCTGAGACTTGGAAGTCCAAAACATCTGGAGATCTACCAGCCTGAAATAGAAGATACTTTCAGTTAGAGGACTGCCCTCTGTAAAGTAAGAAATATGGCTATTCTTAATGTTTAAAAGTGATTGCAGTCAAATACATCATAAAACACAATAAAGGCCATTGCCCGAGTCAAAAGTGAGAGTAAAATCAGAGAGGTTGTGTATAATTATGGTAACAATACCTGGGGGAAAGAAAACCAGCCTCAAAAACCCAAAGACCATCCTAAACAGGAAGAGAAACCAACCAAGGGGGATAAAGTAAAGATCCCAAGATAGGGAGTTCCAAACTCTGAGGATGTCAACAAGAAAGGTCCTTCACCTTGTCCCAAACAAACACCAGTTTGGAACTGACAATAAGGACTCCCTAGATTAACTTAACAAGTGGGCAGGCACATTTGGGAGAAGACGGTCCATCACATACCCTGGTCTTGGATGAGACTGATTATCTGGATCCATTTCAGTCGGGTTTCAGGCCTGGTTTTGGTACGGAAACAGCCTTGGTCGCCCTGTATGATGACCTATGTCGGGAGAAAGACAGGGGGAGTGTGACTCTGTTGATTCTCCTTGATCTCTCAGCGGCTTTTGATACCATCGACCATGGTATTCTTCTGTGATGACTGGCTGAGTTGGGAGTGGGAGGCACTGCATTGCAGTGGTTCCGCTCCTACTTGGTGGGTCGGCTCCAGAAGGTGGTGCTTGGGGAACATTGCTCGGCCCCGTGGATTCTCCAGTATGGGGTTCCGCAGGGGTCACTTTTGTCCCCCATGCTGTTCAACATCTACATGAAACCATTGAGTGCAGTCATCCGGAGTTTTGGAGTGCGTTGTCATCAGTACTCTGATGACACGCAGCTCTATTTCTCCTTTTCATCTTCATCAGGTGAGGCTGTGGATGTGCTGAACCAGTGCCTGGCTGCGACAATGGACTGGATGAGGGCTAATAAACTGAAACTCAATCCAGACAAGACTGAGACACTGTTAGTGGGTGGTTCCGCTGACCGGATGGAGGGTGTTCAACCTGTTCTGGATGGGATTGCACTCCCCTTGAAGGAGCGGGTTCATAGCTTGGGGGTTCTCCTAGAACCATCTCTGTCACTTGAGGCGCAGGTGGCCTCAGTGGCACGGAGTGCCTTCTACCAACTTCGGTTGGTGGCCCAGCTACGTCCCTATCTGGACAGGGATAACCTGGCTTCAGTTGTCCATGCTCTGGTAACCTCCAAGTTAGATTACTGCAATGCACTCTACATGGGGCTGCCTTTGAAGGTGGCTTGGAAGCTGCAGCTTGTGCAAAATGCAGCGGCCAGATTGATAACTGGAACCAGTAGGTTCGAACATATAAGACCTACTCTGGCCCGCTTGCATTGGCTGCCTGTATGTTTCCGAGCCCGGTTCAAGGTGCTGGTTTTAACCTATAAAGCCTTACACGGCTTGGGACCACAATACTTGATGGAACGCCTTTCCCGACATGAACCTACCCGAACACTACGTTCAACATCTAAGGCCCTCCTCCGAGTGCCTCCTCTGAGGGAAGCTCGGGGGTCAGCAACAAGAGAGAGGGCCTTCTCTGTGGTGGCTCCCCAATTGTGGAACGAACTCCCCGACGAGGCCCGCCTGGCGCCAACATTGTTATCTTTTCGGCGCCAGGTCAAGACTTTCCTCTTCTCTCAGGCATTTGGCAATATCTGAGGAGCCTGGGTTTGTTTTGTTTTTGTTTTGTTTTTGTAGCTTTTTGAAGTGTTGAAGTGGTTTTAAATGTACAGATTGTGTGTATGTTGTATGTTTTTGCTGTTTTAATTTTTGTATACTGTTTTTAATTGTTTTTAATCCTATGTAAACCGCCCAGAGAGCTACGGCTATGGGGCGGTATACAAATGTAATAAATAAATAAATAAATAAATTCTGTAAGGCTTTAAAGGCCATAAATAAACAGCATTTTAATTCGGGCCCCGATACAAATAGGGAATCAATGCAGCTATTTCATTCATGAGAGGGCATGTTCCCAGTTTTCTTATGTAAGTTGTAGTTAAAACTTACCTAGCTGAGTGTTCAGAAGGACCAGGGAAAGTTAAAAAGGAATT
This sequence comes from Anniella stebbinsi, assembly GCA_029215795.1. NCBI lineage: Eukaryota > Metazoa > Chordata > Lepidosauria > Squamata > Anniellidae > Anniella > Anniella stebbinsi. The sequence continues at coordinate 355,043,758 of JARDYH010000002.1, read as the reverse complement.
TATTATTAAGTCAGTAGCTGTGACTGCTTTTTAAAAACATATATCATTGGATCTAGATAGGTAGTTTCCTTCCTTCCAAGCCCACATTTATATTTATGTCTGTTTCTGTTTTTAACTCAGTACCTTGTTGATTTTAAAGGGTAGAAAGCAGCAGCAATCAATTTTGTATGTGTAGCTTCCATATCCTCTTCACAGTGTGAGCATTACTTCTTAATTACTTCACACTAAGACCTTGAAAAACATTCTCCTGCAGCATTTCTAAAGGAAAATATACTGAATGGACAGCTGGTATGGGGTAATGCAGCCTGCCCCACCTGGTGCCCTCCAGATGTTTTGGACTACAAATTCCATCATCTTCACCTGGCATGGCAGTTCCCCTTTTTCCTGCCAGGATCTACTTGTCTCGATCTGATGAGACTAAACTCTTCATCTGCTTGGCTGGGATCAATTCCCATTTCATTCCTCCCTTCCCCAAACTGTCTCTGCTCTCAATTTCAGCAGCTATTCCACCTGGCTGCACCTGAGGGAAAGGTGAAACAGTGAGGCTCCATTGACTTGGCAGGGATCTAACTGCCATTTGGCTTATTGTAGAACTGTGTTCCACAGGGACCATTCCACCAGCCTGGACATCAAGTCACTTCAGTATGTAACAGTAAGAAAAAGCTGGTACCCAGATTTTATTTCCCTTTCCCTCTCCGCTCTTTTTTCCTTTGCATCATGAGACATCGTTACATAAATCACTCACTGGGCTCTACGAACATAAAAGAGTCACGCTGGATCATTCCAAAGGACTATCATTCTGTTCACACAGTGTCCAACCAGATGCTTGTGGGAAGCCACAAGCAGGACATCAGTGCAACAGCACCCTCCTACCCATGTTCCCCAAAAACTAGTATACTTAGGCATACAGCCTCTGATACTAGACGTAATAAACAGCCATAATGACATAGCCAATGATAGCCTTCACCTCCATGAATGTGTCTAGCTCCCTTTTAAAGCCATTCAGATTGGTGGCCATCGCTACAGCTTATGGACTTGAATTCCAAAATTTAACTATGCACTATGTGAGGAAGTACTTCATTTTATCTGTCCCGAATCTTCATGGGATGACACTGAATTCTAACAGGAAATGTTCTCCATGCTTAACAGCAACGAAACATTTGCCTTACTTGATCAGACCACAGGTCCATGAAAATAGCCATGTCCTATTGTTTATCTCTAGCAACAGGTACTAATCACAGATATACTGCCTCTGAACTTGGAGATTAGAACATAAGAAGAGCCACGCTGGATCACACCAAGGGCCCATCTAGTCCAGGATTCTATTCACACAGTGGCCAACCACCTGTTGCTCAGGAACCCACACGCAGCACACTGTGCAACAGCACCCTCCCATCCATGTTCCCCAGCAACTGGTACATATAGGCTTACTGAGATATTGGAGGTAGCGCATAGCCTTTAGGACTAGTAGCCATTGATAGCTTTCTCCACCAAGAATTTATTCAACCCTCTCTTAAAGACATCCAAATTGGTGGCCTTGTTGTAGCAAATTCCATAATTCAACTCTGCGCTGTATGAAGAAGTACTTCCTTTTATCCATCCTGTATCTTCTACAATTCAGCTTCATTGAATGACCTTTGGTTCTAGTATTATGAGAGAGGGGGGAAAATGTCTCCTATCCACATTCTCCACACCATGTCTCCCCCTTTCTTACCTTTTTTTTCTGTGCTAAAAAGCCCCAAATGTTCTAATATTCTTTATCAGAAAGTCGATACATAATGTAACAATAAACAAACAAACCTACATTCTTCCTCATCTGCCCCTCCCTAAGCTCTGAGTTATGAATGGTTACCACAGACTTGCCTGTTTCACCCAGCCCACAAAATGTAGTGCCTCTCTTGTCTTGTTTTCTTTGGGTAATGCAGTTGGCTTCTAAGGTTCTGAAAGCCTGCAATCACATCACAAATTACATAATAAGAGATTCCTGAGGTTATTTCTGTAAATTCTTCACTCAGGTCATTATCCTGAATCAACAGAACTTGTTTTCAAGAGCAAAATGTTTACCCATACAACCTAGGTAATTCTCAGTCATTGCATGTACCAAGATTGGAATGCCACCCGTTTGATTGAGCTACCACCTTTCCTTTTGGAGGAGCAGCCATTCCTCAGTGTAGAGCACATGGTTTTTTTTGCACAAGATCCCAGACTCAGTCGTTGGCATCACCAATGAAAAGGGTCAGGTAGCAAGTGATAGGCCTGGGATCTTGGACATCGACTGCCGGTCAGAAGAGACAATTCTGGGGTAGATGAATAAATCATCTGACCTGATAATAAGGAGGAAGCTTCTCACGGCCTGCACAATTATACTTCACAAGATAGGACAGAAATGAACCATGAACTTCTAATTATTCAAGGATACTTTCCCTTCATTTCAACTTGCTTCAGCCTTGGACTAAGAATAGATTTTTCTCCAGGATGGTTAGAGAGCAGCAACATCAAGAAAAATACATAAAATACAGCAACATTTCCAAATACCTAGGATCAGTGGTTATGGTAGGCAGGAGTACAAATCATAACAAAATGTAAATAAGCATACCAATAGGCAAAAGATCTCACAGTCCAAACTAGGTGACGCATGAAGGATCTGTAAACTGGACTTCCCATGATCTTTCTTTTAGATCAAAGCTGCCACTGGGGGTTGGGATTAGGGTCACATCTGCAGTGATGGGAGGGGGTTTCTTTTTCATCTCATGCCATTTCCCTAATTAAATTCCACCCAAAGCTGTTTGTCAATGGAGTAGAGGGGAATACAGGTATTGTATGATATAGATCCTGTTCAGATGACACACTAAGCCATGATTAGACTGCTAACTCTTTTGCAGCAAATGATTAGTGAGCATGTTTAAATCATGGTTATAGAGGCACCATGGTTAGGAACGGTTCAAACAACATGCTAAGCCACAATGTTTAGCTCAAATGTTTAACCACTGTGGCTTAGCGTGTCATCTGAACAGGGTCTTTGACTATCAGAACTGTGGGTATGGGTAAGGTGGCCAAATGTCCTTCTTTACAGAGTACAATCCTCTATTTGTAGGGCTGCCAGAGGGCAGTCCTTTATTTGAATGCATCCTGTATTTGAAGAGCTGTCTGGTCCAGGTCTGGTTTAAAAATAAAGTACCTCATGAAAAGAGAGAGGCGGGACACTGAACATCAACAGTTAGTCCATCAATAACAACAAAGGAGGAAGGAACCTTGCTTTCAACAGTTAGCACCTGGACAGCAGCTGAGGCCAAGAAGAATCGTACTTCTATTTAAAACGTTGGGATTATTTCTAACTTTGCATCTATCCCTATAAATTAGTCTATGCAAATTTTATATACGCCTGTGCCCTCTTTTGACCACTTTTTCGGTGCTGCATTTCCTCTTTTGGAGCAATGTATAAGTGGCCATGCTAGGCAGGAGTACAAATGAGCCTAGCGTGGAAGGCCCAAAGTTCAGGAGAGTATAGCTCAGAGAGAACACTCCTTCTAAGTAGATGCCAAAAGATGAGCTTGGTAAGTGAGGTTTCTTCTTTCTTTGTTATTATTTATGCATCACAAGAGAAGAAGCATGTTGGGAGATGTACTGTCTTGGACCCCCTCTACAAGAATTCGGTTTGACGCCTGGTTCTCCGATTATGCGCATCTTCTGGGAAGCGCTTTATGGTAAATGACTGTACGCAGGAGGTAATTGAGCGCACAACTGGTGGCCTTACCGGTTGTTTAAAATGCGCTTTAGAAGTAGTTAATGCGGAGAATCGCTTGTTCACATAGTCAAAGTGAGCTTTAACGGCCGGAGCAAAATAAAACTCACTATTTAACACGCATTCGATAATGCACATAATCGGATAGATAACGCGCCTCAATTCCCGATTTGCACTCCGCTCATGTAGAGGTAAAAAATTTAATGAGACTTGAAAGAGCTTTAAACCTCTCCTGTAGAGGCAGCCTTGTTTGCATCAAGGCACACCAACGGCAGATGAGGGAACTACAACTCCGTGGGTTGCTGGATATCGAATAACACGGCATCTCTAGTTAGGGTGCATGGATGAGGAGGGGGTGAGGACTGAATATAAAAATCACACATCAGGAGAACCTGTTGACTATCAAGCTTACTTAACAAAATAGGGCTTTCTGAATTTGTATTGATTTTTTGCTACATTATAATAAGGCAGAGGAAAGCAAAATATTCATGTAACAGCTGTACAAAATCAGCAAATCATACTAATCTTGCAGCATCTTATAAGGACTTTTGAAATACAGCCTCCTTTAGAAAGTTCCTAGTTGAGAAAAAAAAAAGTAGGAAAAACTCAGTTCCATGTATAATTCATGGGCCTTTGAAAAAATCATGTATTTTTGGAGTTATATTCATGCATAATTGAACTAACATTCACCCGGCTTATTCTGTGTTAAGAGCACTCACATGGGGTTCTTCTGGTTACATTGATAAATGCTTTAGTGCATCAGTAAGTTCCCAAAGCTTTCAAATTTGTCTGACTCTCATATGAAGAAATTGCAACATGGGTTTACATAGTTTATTTGTTTTGTTTTGAACAAAAAGCTAAATCCCAAAATTTGGAATTCTAAGCATTTAACCACAGTGAATGCTGGTACAATTTTGCCCATGATATAACAGACTTCCAGTTTCTGTTGTACATCAAATTTTAGACCAGACATATTGGACTGCAATTCCTGCCATTCCTAATCATGAGCATGATCTCCTTGGGGCAGGTATCTGTCCTCTTCCACTGTGTTAAGCACCATGCACTTGGATTGCACCATGCACATACAGAATTGAACCACAACAAGGAAAACCTAATAAGGTTGCCAACATTTAATTTCAAAGAATGCTGGTTTTCTTTGGCAGAGGAGCTGATGTCGAAGACAAAAGCAGTCTTCCTCAATGTGGTGTGCACTCCAGATCTTTTGGGCTACAGCTCTCATCATTCCTGACCATTGGTCACACTGGCTGGGGTTGATGGGAGTAGTAGTCCAGGTGTGCGCAAGGGGTGTGCCGGGTGTGCCCAGGCATACCCTAATGTCTCAAGCAATAAGCACCAAATTGAGGGGGGTATTGAGTGGGAATTCAGAGGGGGATCCAGATGCAACGGGAACATTCTTCCAGCTGCCCTCATAAGCCCCTCCTCCAGCCGGTGTCACCGCAAATCCCTGCCAATGCTGGGGCCTGAGGAGCATCTCCTCATTTCCCCCCCCCCCCCACCTGCAACTGCCCTCTCATGGTCAGGCAAGACGAACGTGGTGTTTAAAAAATACATGAATAAAAATAATGTCCTGCATTGAATAAACGTTCACCTTTAAAATATGTTTTAAAAATTCCCTGGGTACACAACCCTAATAAAATGTGCCATGCATACCTATGAGTTCAAAACATTTGGAGGGCAGTGTGTCAGAAAAGGCTGGATTACTCCAACGCAGGGAAGACAGGTCTACCCACAGCTACTAGCCATTATATCTCTGGCACTTGTAAAATAATCCTACAGTCCAGGGTTAGAACATAAGCTATTGATAGCCTTCTCCAGGAATTTATTCAACCCCTTTTAAAACCATCTAAATAGGTAGCTGTGAGATTATCCTCCTCGACCACTTGCTGCTGCTGCCCCTGTCTCGCCTTTACTATTTAGGCCCCACAGCCTCCAGATAACTTATTTGTTCCACTGCCACCAGTACCTTCTCAGGTACACCCACAGACCACACCAGGAGAGTGAATTAACAAGAATTTATGAATAAGAAATTGTGTCAACAAGCTTAATGGTTGCTTCAGTTCAATTGCGTATCGGCTACAAGGTTTCAATGCTTAGTGGTTTCTGTCAGAACTCTTACACTTTAACAAACTGTTCCTTATTTAATCTATGCTCTAAAATCTTATCTCAATCTCTCAATCAAACACTCTTCTCATCTAATAATCCTGCTTCAGACTCTCTCTCTCTCTCTCTCTCTCTCTCTCTCTCAATACTCTCAAATCTCCCCCCAAACAACCTGTCAGCTCTCTCTGTCAGACACATACATACACTCCACTCACTCTCTAGCTCCTCCCACTCTTACTCAACTAACCAATCCAGGCACTCTAAACAACTAGTCAATCAGCACTCACTTTCCATTCAGGCACACAGCTAGCCAATCTAGGCATTCTATACTTAGCTAGACCTTTAACTACAAACAATAGTACATTTCGGCCTAGTTATTTACTTTACCTGTTATTCTTACTTCCTTTTAAAGATATAAACAAATGCATATCACAAACAATAAACTTTGCAATATATTTACAACCACAAACAGTAGAACATCACAGTAGCCATCACTACAACTTGTGGTAGTGAATTCCATAGTTTAACTATGTGCTGTGTGAAGAAGTACTTCCTTTGATCTGTCCTGATTTTTCCACCAGTCAGCTTCATGGGAAGACCCTGGGTTCTAGTATTTTGAAAGAGGGGGAAAAAATCTCTCCCTATTCATATTCTCCACACCAGAAGCAAGGGAGGGCTTCTAGCATGTGCACCTCAAGAGTTTTCCAGAAAGTGGCCTCGTGCTGCACTCTTAGGAGAAGCATTGCTCTTTCTGTTGGTGGGGCTTATACCCCAACACCCTTTGACATGAAGAGACAGCAGTATACTCAAGGAAGTCATAGACATTTCGACTGCACAGCTTGACCAAGAATCTGAGAACCAGCTTCTCCAACTCCACATGTTTATTTCCTCACTTAACAATCTGGCTTCTAATGATGATGTGGGAGGCATCTTCGGAACTGGAGCTTTCCCACAGCCAAAAGGGAGCAGATGTGCTGGTATCGCATTCATTTGTCACATGGATGAACAAAACCTGGTGAGCCGTGCCTCCCTTCACCAACATGCTCCTGCATTTGGATGAATGTCTGGTACCTTCCATGTTTTTGCCGGTCACTTGATTTTGCATCTCAACCAGAGAGTTCCCATGGTTGGCTTTGGTGTTACACCCTCATCAAAAGAAGATGGGTCTTAAGAATGCAGGGTCTATCTAGTCAACATTCTGTTCACATAGTGGCCAGACAGCTGCCTATTGGAAGCCTGTAAGTCCGACACGAAAGCAATCTTCCAGTCACAACCATCTCTTACCACAATAGCCCCAATACTGGTTACTTGATAGAACGTTGGTTAACTATTCGAACCAAGGGAATTGGCTGAGAACCTTAATATGTGGTGGAAAGTAGAAAACCATTCATAAAGTGACTTTAGATAGGTTATGGCTGTGTGAACTGCATTTAAAAGCTATATATTGTAACTAGTGTAAGAAAGAGTGGGATCAGGCAAGTCCTTGCTGGGAGCCCTTGGCCTCAACTGGATGAAAGAGGTTTATTCCCTCTTAGCGCTCCCCACTTTGCTGAAGCACAGGAGTCATAACAAAGTGTCCACAAAGGCATAGTTAATCCACAAAGATTAACATTATATAGTATGCTCCATGTGTTAACGTTATATAGTATATTTCATGAGCAAAGTGCCTTGGAGTCTTTCATCCCAACCAAAAGTTGCCTATGTTCTGCAATAGACTCACAGGCCTTCTGAATACATGAATTTCCCTCTCCATCCACATCCAATTCACATGTGCATCCCTTTGCATGGACAGACAGTCACTCTTGAGATACATTTGCAAGTATGCCTCTACAGATGGGGAATGCCATGCGTACCGTTACTGGCTTGTGGCCCATGCTGCAATCCCCCATCACCAGACAGATAAATTAGATAGATCTTTGTAGGACTGCAGCATAGGCCCACAAGTTAGTAATAGTATATATGCATATACGTCTCGCTGAAATAAGAGGGATTAATGTACAGTAACAACCTGCAATATTGTATTCTGCATCTTATTCCTCTTCAAAGCTACCCGGTGAGCTACATGAGTACTGCAGGAGGAAACAATTCCTACCCTGAGGAGTTTATTTTGTAAGATCACAGAGAGCTGATGGTGGGGAGCAAGACCTTCATGTCACTTGATCTACTAGCTCTTCCCAGCTTTGAACTGAATTTTGATTAGTTGGTATGCTGAACATTGTGTTGGGCATTGAGCTCCTGCATATAAATGCGTTTCTTGAAACTTTTAAGAATAAAATATAGAGAATTTTCAAACATACAGAATAGCCAAATAACCACACATGTAAAACTCAGAATATTGTCACTATCATCTCTACGGTCATGTTCTACATAGTGATCATGATCATCATCAATTTACAAAGCAACCTCTATGCAGCACCTAATTTATATCAAACAAAGTGAAAGACACAAGCTTTGCCCTTAAACTCATATTCTAAGACAGACTATAAGTTATTCACACAAGCTTTCTTACCACCTGAAGCAGGAGAGAACGTGCTTCGCCACTGGATTGCATCCCTTCCTGCTGCTGCTGCGTTATGACCCTCTGCCCCCACATGCCCTCTATTTGCCTTGTCACACAGAAAGCGGTGCAGTGCGAAGGAAGAGCTCACCCAGATATTGCAAGAACTCACCCAGTTCTCAAGACCCAGATGAATCTCAAGAGGGCAGACAGCTGCTCCAGAGAGTCCTGCTAGCTTCCAAAATGGGAGAGCAGCCAGTGGGGCTCCTGAGAGCATCTGCTGGAGGCAGTGGGGCAGTAGCTGAGGGCCCTCCTGTGGGGAAGGGGCAGCGCCATTCACCACCTGATGCGGGCACCTCACCCTGCTTCATGGGACAGCCAGCCCTGAATCTATTGCTCTTACACCAGCATGTGTTATAGCAATCGGCGTGAGAGAGCCCAGAACAAAACAACAAGCAATGATTTTATTTTGCATCTGCCCTGGGTTAGACTCCCTTCATATTTCCAACAGTGGAAGCTAGCAGCTCTGATATCAGTGGGGCAGTGGATCTGCTCTAGGTTTTGATCAGAACCAGTCAGAACTCTAAAGGACCTATAGCTCCTTTAGAGTTCTGACTGGTTCTGGCTGAAACCCAGAGCAGATCCATAGCCCCACTGTTATCAGAGCCACCAACCTCCACTGCTTACCAACAACCTTGCCCCTCCCCCGCAATATGACCTGAGGAGTACCATTCCAGGACCTTGCAGGCTTGGGCTTCCTCCACACACCCCTTCCCAAGCCTGCATGCTAGTCTGGAGGCAACCTGGAGTTTGCAGAGAAGGCAGAGTGAGGGACCCCTTTGTTATCTCCAATCTGTAATCAGAGATAACAAGGGGATTCCCTTGCCTGCCACCCCCCTTCCCTAGCATGAAGAGGAAATCCTGTTGCTAACTCTGATCACAGATTGGAGACAACAACAAGGGGTTTCCCCTGGAGGGAGCAGTGGGCACTCTCTTGGGCAGTGCGAGCGGGAGACACTGCGAGCGCCGGCTGAGTGCAGTTTGCTCTGGCTTCTTGTTCCCTGCATGGAATGAGACGCAAGAACAAAGACAGCTGTGCACTCAGCTGGGGCATTCAGACACTCCCGCAAGTGCAGGCCAAGCGCATGTTGCTCATTCCTTGGTCTTTCCCCTGAGCACTCAGTTGGAGCTGCAAGAGCTCCTGCAAGCACTGAGTCCACAGCCCCAATCAGGATGGCGCATGGCACATAAAAGAAGCTTTGTCGACTCTAGGGTGACCATATGGAAAGGAGGACAGGGCTCCAAAATCTTTAAAAAGGAATTTCAGCAGGTGTCATTTGTACACATGCAACACCTGGTGCAATTTCCTCTTCATCACAGCAGTTAAAACTGCAGGAGCCCTTCCCCCTTTTGTATCTGGTCACTCTAGTATAGCACCTGCAGCTTTAACTGTTGTGATGAAGAGAGAATTTCACCAGGTGCTGCATGCATACAAATGACATAGGCTGAAATTCCCTTTTCAATACAGCTGTTAAAGATACAGGAGCCCTGTCCTCCTTTCCATGTGGTCACCCTACCCCACATCCTCACCCAATAGCAGAAGGCACAAGGCAGGCATAGTTGCCCCAGCCGACATGGTGTGCGGATCATGCACCCACCATGTTTGCAAGGGACCAAATTCTGTCAGGGAACTGGCTTTATTTAGCCCACTGAGTGATGGGGATGTGTGTCATCTGCCCCCACCCCCAATTTATTTCCCCACTGCTGGGCTACAACATCCAATCTATTTTTTTGTACGTCTTTGTTTCTTTTTCTCTCCTCCTTACCCCCTGCTTTGTGTAACATCCAGTCTGATGCAGAATTCTGCAAAACCCGAAAGCTTGCTCATTCTTTTGTAATGTTTTTTGTTTGTCCTAATAAAGCTATTGCTTGAAGTGGATTTTGGAGAGTGGTTTCTGAAGGACTGCGGATTTTGGAGCGAGTTTGTTTATTTATTGACTGCTTTTTATGTGGAGTTCCTGTGACTTAAATGTTGAAGAGCAGATGAGTTAGCAGAAAATATTTCAGCTGGTCTCAGTCAGAACTTTACAGCAACGATGAACTTGACAATAGAGCTTTATCCTTTCAATCAACATTCATCTCGGCCTTCTTCTCCTTTTTATATCATTGTTTGCTTTCCAGACTAATTTTCATTCACATCAACAACCAAACCAAGAGCAGGAACGGTGAAAACTCCAGTTGAATGCTCATTTATCACTGTTATTTTTTTCCCTTGGCTTTTTTTTAAAAAAAGATACTAATTGACAGGATAGTTGTGATCTTTGTGCCACCAAACTAAAAAGGTTTAAAAACAGGCCGGGGATGGAGGAAGCATAATGAGAGAGATGTAAACTAGAAGATTCATTCCAGCAAGTGCGGACGACTTCTTGAAATCTGTGGGGAACTTTGGAAGAATATCATGACCTGTAGAGCCATAATGAAATGTCATACTTAGATTGGGTCCAGCACACGTAATGCCTTCTCTTGTCCATAGCTTGGTGTTAGAACACTTGCTTTGCATACCTAAGTGCGCAAGCATATTTACTCAGAAGTAACCCCCTTGTATTTCATGGAACTTACTCCCAAGTAAATAAGTGTCTATAGGCTACATGTTGCCTGCAGGAATGAATGTGCCCCTAGACACCTTTCCTGGTGCCCTTGTGAGGCACCATATTGTCTTACTGGCAGCTGGGATTGCTTTAAAGCAAAGTGGGAACTTCTAGCTACTGCCATCTCAATTACCCATAAAAGCCTCTGGGCAGGTTACTAGCCATGCTCATAGGCTGACCAGATAAAATCCAAGTCAGGGCTCATGTAACTTTAACAGTTGTAGAGAAGAGGGAATTTCAGCCAGTGTCATTTGTATGCCATTATTTCCTGGTGAAATTCCCTCTTCATCACAACAGTTAAAGCTGCAGGGGCCCTGCCTTCTTTTGTATATGGTCACTCTAGTATAGTGCATGCACCTTTAACTGTTGTGATGAAGAGGAAATATCACCAGGAACGAATTGCATACAAATGGCTGAAATTCCCTTTTCTCTACAACTGTTAAAGTTACATGAGCCCTGACCTGGATTTTATCTGGTCAGCCTACATGCTCAGCCTTGGTAGCCATTATATGGTTGTGCCCAGGACCGATTCTCAAACTTCCAAATGTGCCCACAGGCCAAAAAGGTTGCCTACCCTTGGTCAATGGGATTTCAGCTTAAGGTTCATAGTTAATTCCTCAACAACTCCAGTTTCTCTGCTTGGGGAAGGTGATGATCATAGAATCATAGAATAGTAGAGTTGGAAGGGGCCTATAAATAAGGCCATCGAGTCCAACCCCCTGCTCAATGCAGGAATCCACCTTAAAGCATATCTGACAGATGGCTGTCCAGCTGCCTCTTGAATGCCTCTAGGATAGCACTCTTCAAATACTTGAAAGGTTGTCACACGGAGGAGGGCCAGGATCTCTTCTCGAACAACCCAGAGTGCAGGACACGGAATAATGGGCTCAGTTACAGTAAGCCAGATTCCGGCTGGACATCAGGAAAAACTTCCTGACTGTTAGAGCAAAACGACAATAGACCCAATGACCTAGGGTGGTTGTGGGCTCTCCCACACTAGAGGCATTCAAGAGGCAGCTGGACAACCATCTGTCAGGGATGCTTTAAGGTGGATTCCTGCACTGAGCAGGGGATTGGACTCGATGGCCTTATAGGCCCCTTCCAACTCTACTATTCTATGATTCTATGACTGCAGGGACTTTTATACAGAAACATGTTGCTTTTGAAGCCTACCTTTTCTTCCAAGCAAAGATGATGATATGAGCTTGTGTGTTCCCATCTCAGATCAGGTTTCACTTTTGCTGAAATGTCTAACTCAGCCTCCTCAGAAAAGCAGAGACGTGGGCACAGTCAGCATTAAATGACCCGCTTTTAAACAGAATGAGCTCACAGGTTAAGTAAACCATTTCAGTTACAAAGCTGCTCCTGATGACCCTTTACAGTAAACAATCTATTGAAAGGACTGTTTAATGTAAGTGCTCTTGCTACTGAATTTCGTACTTCAGTTGTAGATGCTCAAGCCGAAACACGGAAATTAATTCCAGGAGAGCGGTGCTGCGACTTGACAGCAGGAAAGCTTTTGTTCATGCAGACAAATGTCCCCCCATGTAACCCCCCTCCTATTAGTGATTGTGTGCATCAGTATTTTATGTAGACTAGCGTTCCACAGATATACTCCTGCGGCTTTGCTGCGATGTCATTTCATCCACAATAAAGGCCTCAGCCAAGCGCTATTAATGTTTACAAGCAAAATGTCCATCATAATAACAGTAGGGATAAGAAAGGAGGCTCTGAATATTTCAGGGAGGGACTTCTTTCATGCCCAGACAAACATGAGGCTCATCTACGCCTAAGAGTGTAACAAGAGGGAGGGGGGAGGATCGTGGACTTACCTGCTTCCATGATCCTCACCCAGCATCTCTACAGCTGCGTGTCATTTTAAAGAGGACGTGCATGCGGCAAAAAAGATAAGTAACTCCCCCTGCCAAACTCCGTGCCCAACCCCCCCGCCATCGCAGGGATGGCAAATTTGCTGCCCACCCCCCACCCCCAAGGGCACGGAGCCACCCCGTGCAGCTCAGTGCCCGTTTGAGTGCCTGGGAGATCACACCACACTAGCCACCGTCCCAAGAGATGTCCTGGGACTACAGAAAAACCAGGACATCCCTGGCTTCAGTTATCCCGGGGTCATCTCTAGGTTGTCCCCGGTTGACCCCAGGATCTCCTGTGTGTCATTTGGACGCACAGGGACGACCTAGAGACGACCCCAGGATAACTGCCTAGTATAGACATGACCATGGTACTTACCGTCAATGTTCCCATACTGCCATGTGACCAGATTCTAATCTCCAACGTCATGCCTGTGGGCACCAATGAATCCACAACACCTTTGTTGCTTCCTCCCAGCCCCTCCTGATTGTTATTTGCTTTCTAAAGTTTTCTTCCCCCCCAAATTTTTTTAATAAGCAGCTGGCTGGCACACTATAAATTGAAGTGGCGCCTTCCAACACCATCTTTATTTGGGTGCAAAAGAGCGGTTGTGTGTGCTGGAGCTCAAACCCCATCTTTGCCAGGTAGTTAAAGTCCTTGGGCAAGTTGCTTTTCTTTCAGTCTCCCCAGTTTGCCTTCTGGGAAATGAATGCATAAAAGGCTTCATTCAGTCTAGACTCCAACCCTTGTTGGATCAAGATATTCACTAGGAGTTCTCCTAGAGGCTGCGACGTTTGGCCTGCCTTGCTGCCCTGAGCCCTGTGGGCTCCCACAAAACATGACACACTGCCATTCTCAAAGCCCTCCAGCCAAAAGCCTACATTCCTTCTTGAACTTGTGGGAGTTTAAAGAGATGTTAGGTTTTTTTTACAGTGACATCTTCTACAACAGAAATTTTAAAAGTTCAGGGATGCTATAGGTGCTTGTGTTTCCTTTAGATCACAGTCTTTGCCCCCTTTTGTTACTCCATATATTTTGCATTTAATTAAAGCCAACAAATTAAGTAGACTGGGGGGTGGGGTGGGAACTGATACATATTTCTTAAGGCCCACTTCAAAAGGCATGAAATAAATCATGGTCGTCAAATTCTAGCCAAAGAGAAAACTGCATCGAAGATGGGGGGGGTGGTGGCTAATTTTAGGAAGAGAAGGGTTGTCAGCAAGTTTCTGAGCCAAAAGTGACTTTAATTAAGTGAAATGGAAATTTGTAAAATGAAACAGTTGCTAATTGGGGCAGCAAGACGAAGGAACAAGAAGAACTATTATTAATTGCTCTTTGGACTCTCTCATTCATGGATTTCTCTCTCCATATATTGATTCCTGTGTCCGAACTGAGCAACTTTAGATGGTGGGCGGGGGCTTGAGCATCTACAACTGAAGTGAGAAATTCAGTAGCAAGAGAATGCTCCTCCATACAAACAACAACAACAACAACACCCACTGTATAGAAAACTGGAAGAAGATTCTAGCTTAGACTTCTCACAGATGCACCAGTTTTCTGCACATTACATGGAAGACTTAGGTTGTGACACTCCTTTCTTCTACCGCAGAGGAAATGAAAGGCCGATTCCGCTTGCTACCCCAATGCAGCCTTAAACATAAGCACTGAGTGTTCCAACCCCCACCCCAAGATTAGGGGGTGAGTGTGATGACTCCACCCCCTCTTCCATGTCACTGTGCCCTACCCTTCACATGAAGGGAAGGTGAACGCGTGGCTGAATCTCCACAAATAGAACTGGGGGCTGTTGTGATTCATCCTCCCATTCGTGGCCAGTGATGGGAATGATGGCGAGGACAACGACAGAGTGGGCGGAGCTAGCACTCTCATGCCCACCATCTCCAATTCTAATTGCTTCGGAGATTAGAATTCCAAAATAGGGCTATTGTATGGGAGCAATTTGCCTTGGCCTACAGAGAATAGTGGTGAGAAGGATTTTCTCTTCTTGGTCCCTCCCCCTGAAACAATGGTTTTAAGACTGAGCCTGAGTTCTATTTCCCGTGAGAAGAGATTTAATACTTCAGTCCAGTTTTCCCTTGAAAGGCATAAACCTGCTCAGCATACTGTGAACTGTTCCGTATCTTACTTTAGAACAAAGCATATATCCCGGTAAAATACAAAGGGTCCTTTTGAGGAGTAAAACAACCATTTTGAAGGCAACAAGGGAAAAATGGCTTTATTGCTGCCCACCATAGCTGGGCTGCCATAATCAATACTGTTTGACAAATTGCAAGTTGTGAAATCTTAAAATCTGCTCTCTGGTGGAACTTTAAAATGTCACATTTGATAGGTCACTAGTATGATAGCATCTCCCTTCCTTACTAGTAACCTTGAATACCTAATATATTTGAACATCGAATCTTGCTCTAGAGAAGTTGGGAAGGCAGAGGAGAAACTGAGGAATCTGTTTTTGCACACATATAGTCATGTAGGTTGAACGTACTATGAAATATTCCCAGAGATAATGTAGTAAATCGCATAGCATCTGCTTTTCATTTTCTTCCAGATAATTAACTGCAGTGGATAGAGGAAGAAATACTCATCTCTTCAATCAGTAATTTCCGGAGATTCTGGTCTCGTCCCTCTTTCATGATACTTGGAACAAATGTTTTTAAAATGCAGCTCCTCGAGTGAGGTGTCTACAGATTTCACTGAAAAATGTACTTGGTGTTTCTCTGACATTAATAGATACAAGTGAAAATCTAAGATTTCCGGGCAACAAATACTGCAGAAGCATCATGAATCACTTATCCAGAACTCTTTGGGTGCAACAGGTCTTATCTTTTTTAGCTGCACGAGGGTCTTGTGCACAAAAGCTCATAAATATCAGCATCTTATATAGTGGAAGCTAACGCAGAATGACAATAGCAGTGTCCAAGATCACCTAATGAGTCCATTGGCATAGCAGAGTTTTGAACCCAGGTCTTTTGGCCCAAATCCAGTTTGCCCATTAATTTATGTTTCTACCCTGATACATCTCTAAGATGTCAAGGTACCTAACAGTTCTTACCCCATAGAATGCAAAACCAAAATGCTATGGGAAACAAGGGGCACTTCCATTCAGCATCATGATACACATGGTTGCTGATTGGCTAGCTGGCTTCACTGACACCAGCAGCCTGCACCAGAACAGGAATGGCCAACCAGTCAGCAACCACATACTTGCACAATGTTGACTGATGTGCCCTCTACCACCACTACTGCTAACTATTGGTTAATTTCTGGCAAGGATGGGAATCAAGATTAGAAAGCAGAAATATAGTGATTAAGGGTGCAAACCTAAGCTTGTTTAGACAGTGGCCTACAACTCCCAGCATGCCCCAGTCAGCCATGCACAGGATTGCACCTAAACATGCATAGGATTGTGCATTAAATAAGATATTGTTCATTGAAGGAATTGTTCTCCCCTTTTGCTTATGAGGTGGAATTAGCATAGTACTTCATGTGTCTGGCTGAGAACTTGACACAATCCTATTTCAGCAACATAAATTCAATGGGCAGCCAGTCATAGAAATAATTGCCTGACCTCTATACTCCCCAGAGGAGTTTTTATTTTGGAACTTGAAGCAAAAGACGTGTCAGTGCTAAAGATGAGTCGATCCACCTAAACAATGGATGAAGTTGTTTTTAGTGCAGCTGCATTTGAAGGCAAGACACTGCTCACGGTGAATTTGGTGGCTTGATCTCTTCGGCATCCCAAAATAAACTGGGAATATTGCACATCATTTTGTGGAGTATCTGCTGGGTCCAATTGCAGACGCCTCCTATATACCTATCTTGAAATCTGCATACCCATAGCTGAATTGTGAATGGAATTTACATAATATTAAAAAAAAAAACAGCTCAAGGATTCCCAGCTCTGGTACCTGAGATCATGGGGGTGTCTTCATGGGGCTGGGTTGTTGGTGCCGCATTCCCCCCAAACCCCATGTTTTCACTCCTGCAGGGTTGCACCAGATAATCCCCATGCCAAGGAGCAAGCATGGGGTTTATTGTTGTCATCCGCCCCAAGCTATGGACCTGCTTCTTCAGAGGGATTGCAACCCCATCCAGAACAGGTAAACACCCCAATTCCCAGACCTGGGAACCACCAACCACAAGGCCTCTGTCTTATCAGGATTCAGCTTCAGTTTTTGGCCCTCATCCAAGCCATAACTGTATCCAAGCACTAGTTTTGAATGTGCACTGCCGGTCCCGATTCAGATGTTGCAGAGAAATAGAGCTGGGTGTCATCAGCATCCTGGTGACACCTTGCTCCAAATCTCCTGATGACTGCTCCCAACGGCTTCACATAGATATTAAATAACATTGGGGAAAGGATGGTACCCTGTGGCACCCCACACTTTAACTGCCATGGGGCAGAAGTACATTCCCCCAATGCTATTTTCTTGAACCAACCCCACAAGTATGAGCTGAACCACTGTAAAACAGTGCCTCCAACCCCCAACTCATGAAGGTGTTCCAGGAGGATACCATGGTCAACTGTATCAAAAGTCACTGAGAGATCAAGGAGAAGTAACAGGGTTGCACTCCCCCTGTCCCTCTCCCAAAGAAGGTCATCCATCAGGGCTAATTCATTATAATTCATATAATGAATTAGCTCTTTTCTTTACATATCGAATTCCATCTGAATGCTGGAATTAATGCTCATCTGTTTATGAACTGATGTTTCACTCATTGTATCCTGGTTCAGATATGCACAAGTCAGAACAAGTTCTGGGTTCGCACCCTCTCCTCTCCTCTTCATTTGTGCCCAAGAGAGGGGAACTTTTGCTTTCAGTTTTAAGAAAATAACAGTTCCCTGTAACGTTGGAATGTGTTTTGGACTACAACCCCCATCAGCTCCAGCCAGCATGGCCATTGGTTGGGTATTAGGTAGGGGAGTTGTAGCCCAAAGCATCTGGAAGGCACTGGGTAGGCATACCCCTGGTTTAAGATCAAGCCAGGATCAAACTCTGTTTTCAGATTAGGACTTGTTTGAAAACCACAGTTTAAACAAACCATAGTTTTTCAGGTGTGTATATGACAGGAATCTGTGATTAGTTTAAAACTGGAAACAATGTTCCCAATCTTCTCCTCAAGCAAATGAAAGAGATGAGGGGAGGTGGGGAAACATGAGCCTGAGGCTTGCCATTGGTCATTCATGTACCAGGAAACTATGCTTTTCTGTTATTTCTGAACAGGGTCAGTGCCTGTATTTACAAGAAAGGAAGGTTGACACATGAATAGATGGGTGTAAGAGAGAAAAGGCTAAGTAAAATATATTGAGGGCCTGAATCTCTTTCCTGCTGAAATTCATGCCAAGTAGGATGACTTAAAATTAAAATGGCCAAATTATACAGTTATAGTCCAAGAGCTGGGTCCAGGATTCATCATGGTTAGAGAAGACCCATCGAAATCAATGGGATATAAGTTTATCACAATTAAGTCTCATTTATTTGAGGGAGCTACTATGACTAAGCCTGGAATCAAGCCCAAATCTTTATTTCAGCTATTTGGTCTCACGAATGCCCCACTGCTCAGAGAACTGAAAGCAAACCATTGTTGTTGAAAATGATTCTTTGAACTATCCTGTCCTGTTCTCTACTTTGTTGAATTAGAAGGGAAATGTTGGTGCACAGAACTCATTATGGTTTCACAAAGGAGGACAGAAAGGGAAAACAGGAGAGGGTTTGACTCTTTTGAGATAATTTCCACAATTGCTTTTCGACTTGTTGCCTTCAGCCCTATTGAACATCCCGGAGGATGATAAGAAGGCCTCAAGCGCGTTGAAGAGTGCTGAATGGCACCCCCTACATAGCGCCACCAATTTGAAACACTAAAAATAATGTTGCATCAAGGAGGAAGTCAAGGCTCCCTCCTGAGTTCTTAGCAGTGGTAACATCTTCTTTATCAGGTATAAAATGTCCGGGGTTGTTTTCTCTCCCTCCTTCCAGCGCAGCTTGAATTTGGCCGTTTCCATAGCCACTGAGGTCTTCTCTATCCTTCCCCAAACCTGTTCTCCTGCTGCTGTTAGATTAAAGATGTCAGCAGCTTGGAGAACATGAACAAGAGAGAAGGAACAGCAAGATTTAATCTGAAAAACATGTGCCTGAGAGCCTATAAAGTCCTATTGAACAGAATGGGACTTACTCCAGAGTAGACATGTAAAGGATTGTGCTATTAGAGAGTGAATCAGGAAATCTCCTGTATGAATCTTCCTTCTGTCACACTCTGCCATTTTGTACAGAAAAGCATGGTACAAATGAAATGAATGAATATAAATAAATGAATAAATAAATAAATAAATAAAACACACTCTGTAATTGGCCTTAGGCAAGCTACTCTCTGTCAACCTGTCATCCTCAATCGATAACACGGCCTGGTGGTAGCAATTCTGGTTTACAGTGCAGGGTTGTAAGGATCATAATTAGATAACGAATGTGAAGCACTGAGCATTTAAGCACTATACATATCTATTATTATTATTATTATTATTAATAATAATAATTATACTTTATATGTGAATTATTAAGTTCCTTTTAAAAGCTCTTTATTTAACAAACTGCATAGTTACATAGGGTGACCAACTGTCAGGATTTCCCCGGATTTGTCCTGGTTTTTGTTCTATCCTGGGTGTCAGGGGGGATTTTCGGTAATTTTCTACAATGTCCTGGAAAGACACGCTTTCCCCTTTAAGGCTGCCGTTAGCATGGTGGGAGGGAATGATGTGCTTTGTGGAGGCGGGTCATTTCCCTCCCATTGCTCCAATCACAGCCTTAAAAGGGAAAGTGTATCATTCCCAGACATTATAGAAAAGGCCCCGATTGGAGCAGTGGAGGCAGGATTGCCACACTTTCCCGTCCTCTGCTCCAATTGGGGCCTTTAAGGAGGCAGGGGGAATGATGCACTTTCCAGAGGCCCAAGAAAGCTGCTTTCCCGCCCACCCTCCCAGCTTGTCCTCTTTTTTGATCTCCCAAATATGGTCACCCTATAGTTACACACCTCGTAATACAACTCTTTCCCCTTCTTTCAGTCTTCATTTTGGATAAGAACTTTCAAATCAGAGACATGTCTGCTATATGGAATTCATCCATGGCCCTTTCTACACTTCCCGGCGTTCTGGGAGGGAGGGGGGAGGCTGTCGCGATATCCTGATCATGAGAGCCTCCCCCAGCGTACACATGCAGCACGCGACATCCGGGGAGGAAGCAGGGATGTTGCAGCCGCCATTTTTTTGGGAAGCAGTGGGGGCAGTCATGCAAGAGCGAGGCCCCGCTCCAACGAAAAAGGAAGGCAGAAAAATAACCTTACTCCCTGAAATCAGCTCCCAACCCCCCTCCCTGCCATCCCAGGGGTGGCAAAATTGCTGCTACCCCCTCCCCTGATGGGCATGGTGCTGCGCCATGTGGCTCTGTGCCTGATTCTGGTGCCGTGCCAACTCGTGAGTAAGTGGGCACCAGGTAGGATGGCTGCCCACATCTCCCGCAGTCTCAGGACGGTCCCGGGGCCGCTAGAAGAATTGGGTTTTCACAGGGTTACTTTATGGGCAACTTCATCTATCCCTGAAAATTCTTCTAACTTCCAATAGCAATTTTGGGGAGGGATTTGGCAGGAAAATAGCCTCCCCCTACCACAATCTCAATCAAGGGTGGGGAGCATGGCTGTTTCTGGAACTGAGGAGGGAATAATAGGGCAGCTGTTATTAATTTAAGGTGTTATTTCAGGGAGGTTTGCATGCAAGTCATTGTAATGGCAGCCTGAGTAACAGAGAAATACCTTTATTATGTAAATAAAGAGGGCAGGATAAAGAGCTTGATGCCTATTCTACATTCTGTAACTTTCCTAAGTAAAGAGCACAAAACCTCATTAATTCTTAAAATTTCAAACTCGTGCCGTGTTTAGATCTTCAGCACAGGTATCAGATGCCTTTTCCTTTCCCACACAATGCTTTCAATTTTAAGGAAGCCATGTGATTTAATCCAGTCAAACTCTGGCTGCATAGTCATTATAATTACTTTTTAGAACAGCTTTGTCTGCAGCAAGAATGATCTAGCAAGCGTATCGGAATAATATTATAATGTTCCATTAGCACTCTATTGTGCTGGGGGGAAGGAATAACATGTGGTCAAGGATATTCCAGAGCATTTTCACAACAAGGAAAATGAGCAGACGGTCAGGGGGAAGAGAGACAGAGAGACAGAGACACAGAGACACAGACAGACAGACAGACAGACAGAGAGACAGACAGACAGACAGACAATGCCAGGTTCTGGGATTTTTAATGAGAACTTGACACAGGGCTGAGAATAAAATATTCAATGTTATTTTATTTTTATTTTAAGAGTGCAACCCTATTGCAATGATTGTAACTTAGCCTCTGAACCTGGAGGCTTATGATCATCCTATGCAGGGTGGTAGGAGTGGCGGAGGCGAGCTTCACCTTCCCGTCCTTATGCCCTGCATTTTCACTAGATGGGCTTTTTGCCCATCTAGCAAAAGCATCTTGGAGGGGGCAGAAAGGAGGTTGGAGGGGGCTCAGCATAACTCATATTCTGGCCTCTCCAGTCTCCTCTCCTCCTCACCCACTGAAATATTTCCTATTCCCCCTCTCTGAAGTCGCAGTTTCTAGCCTCAGAGAAGCAGCCAACATGCTTCTTTCTGCACTGGCTGAAGAGGGGGAGAGGGGATTGAGGCACTGATTCCCAGATCCAAGGTCAGACCACTGTCCTTGACCTCATGTCTGGGAATCCAAAATATCCCATGGCCCCTCAGAAGCTGTCTAGGGTCCATAGGACCGTTCCCTCCATGTGTTTTTAGTGCCACAGGACTTCATTGTTTATGACGCATCTTCAAGGCACTAATGAAATAGTAGGGAATGGATTTATTTATTTATTGCAAAGTTTATAATACTTGAAGGTACAGTTGAGTATTATGACCGTGACTGGTTGTGGGAGTATGTACTCATTGGGAAGGGTGATCTAGAAAAATCACTCTTAACCCATGGATTTAGTGGGCTGTTTTGCCATCACCAACCTCTGAAAGAATTCAGTTACTCAGGAAAGTGAAACTGCTTCTCAACATCATCAAGCTCTGTAAGTGGATATTAGAATGTGTCATGTCTATAGGAGCATCTTTCTTTTATGCTATTTTGGCTCCTTTGTGAGTTCTCAGTTGAGTTCTTTGTGAGTTCTCAGTTGAGTTCAAAATATGGCAGCCAGGTTGGTCACCGGTACATCTAGGGGTGACCACATTACACCAGTTTTAAAATTGCTTCATTGGCTGCCAATCAGTAACCGGGCGAAGTATAAAGTGTTGTTTATTACCTTTAAAGCCCTACATGGTTTGGGTCCAGGTTACCTGCGGGAACGCCTTCTCCCATACAATCCGCCCTGCACACTTAGGTCCTCTGGGAAGAACTTACTCAAATCAGCCAGAACTAGGCTGACGAGTGTTACCCAGAAGACCTTCTCTTCCATCGCTCCCAGACTGTGGAATGGTTTGCCGGAGGAGATTCGACAAATTAGCAGTCTTCATGAATTTAAGACAGTCATGAAGACTGCTCTCTTCCGGCAGGCCTATCCAGATGAATTTTAAGATGTTTTTAATGATGTATTTTTTCTTGTTTTTAAAATTTTAACTGTTTTGTGATTCTTGTGTTTTATATTGTTGTTGTTCCCTGCCTCGATCTGGAGGGAGAGGCGGGTTATAAATAATAATAATAATAATAATAATAATAATAATAATAATAAAATACAAGACTTTCTGGCTCACTCTACATGTTATGAGGAGAAGTGGACACCACTGATCCATGTCTCCTTGGTAAGGTGCAGTTTAAAAATTGATGGGATGGGATGTCATGGTTAGTGAAACCCTCACACTTCACAAGAAGTAGCCAGAGAACAGAGAGAGGTGTGTGGAAATAATGCCATGTGATAAATTCTTTCTAATAAATATTTCCTTGGAGAGAAGTTCAAAGCCTGTGTGTCTTCTTGTAACATGTAGTTTGGGTCTCAGTAACTATGCTTCACTATGCTACCAGTTATTATAACTATGCTGCACTTGCTCTTATAAAATATTTTGTACAACAGCTGTACTGAATGGACAAAGTTCATTTCCCAATCATTTCGCTCACCTCACAACTTGGCTGTTTTGTTATTTATTTATTATTATTATTTATTACATTTATATACCGCCCCATAGCTGAAGCTCTCTGGGAAGTTTACAAAATTTAAAAAAATTGAACACTAAAAAGACAATATACAAAATTTAAAACCATAAACATAAAACAGCTGACATTTAAAACATTTTAAACTGTTAAGCCTGGCCACAAAGTCAGTTAAACCCTCAACTTAAGCTGTTAAAATGGTTATATTTGGGAGGTGAGGTGAAGTTCTTATGGTGGGAAGAGAATTGGAGCAGACATTATATCCCTGTGCTGAGTACTTTTTGAATTTCGGGAAATTCAAAATAGCTGCCACCATTTTTTTAAAAAAAAGCTGCCTCCTTTGCCACTTGCTGGGAGGAGTCAGTATAGTGGACAGCAGTTCAATACATACAGGGGGAAAAACCCACTTTTACAGGATGGGTGATTCATGGTTGTTTTTTTAACATGAACCACATTGGGATGTTGATGACGTTCAGATATGAGCCCCGGCAATTTCCTAGGGAATACCAGTCACCAAAGCTTCTGCAAAAGAAAAAGAATGAATCTATTTTGGAGGCTGAATGAAGTTATAATGAGTCTTTGAAAAATAAAACCCGATAACCTAATTCTAATGGATTTCAGTCAGTGATTGAATGATACTGTGACATGTAGTATCACTGGAAGGTGGCAAGTGATATTAAGGAGTCGGGGCTATAGGCCTGGAATTGATCATACTGTGCTGAAGATGTCATGGGTAAGCCAGCTTACATTTGACATTATTTGTGCATTTTTTGTACAGTGAGTCCCACTCCTCATCTTGACCTGAATAGGCAAAATTGATGAGGCAGCATAAGAACATAGAAGAACAGCCTTGCTGGATCAGCTCAAAGGTCTATCTAGGACAGCAGCATCCTGTCTCCAGTAATAGCCAACCTGGCACCCCTGGAAAGTTACTAAGGAACGTTAGTGATTCCTCAACATTAGGAAGAACTTCCGTATGGTACAAACTGTTCAAAAGTGAAGAGAGTGCCTTTGAAGCAGGCGGACTGTCCTTCATTAGATGTGTCTTAGCAGAGGCTGGATACCTATTTACCAGAGATGATGCACAAGTGGATTTCCTACATCGGCAGACAGTTTGACTAGATTACCTTCAAGGTTCCTTCTAGCTCTATGATTCCATGATTCGACAAATTAGCAGTCTTCATGAATTTAAGAGAGCCATGAAGACTGCTCTCTTCCGGCAGGCCTATCCAGTGGAATTTTAAGATGTTTTAAAGATGTTTTTAATGATGTATTGGTTTTTGTTTTTAATATCTCATCTATTGTGGTCTTTGTATTTTACATTTATTGTTGTTCCCCACCTCGATCCGGAGGGAGAGGCGGGTTATAAATAATAATAATAATAATAATAATAATAATTATTATTATTATTATGGCCACTTCCTGTTATATGATCCCAACATCAGGCAATCAGGGGTATACTGCCATTCAGTGAACCCTATCCCCCAAATAGGTTCAGAACCTTGGATAGCTCCTTTAGTTGGTTATGACTGAAACCTGGAATGGAATCACAGCCCTGCAGAAATCGGAGCCACCAGCCTCCAACGCTGCTATTGAACATGGAAGTTCCATTTTCTAACAGTTATGGATTGGAACATAGGAAGCAGCCTAATACTACATTCAGACTATTTGTCCATCTAGCCCAGCTTTGGTTATTTTGACTGGGGGTGGCTCTCTAAGGCAGGGGTCCCCAGCCTTTTTGCACTGATGGACACATTTGGGAATTTGAGAAACTGCTTTGAACACCACTCAAAATGGCTCCCAGGGCGGATGTAGTGCATCATATAATGGCTGCCATGGAGGCCTGGCTAGTCAAGAGGTGGGAGGGGCTACAAATAGTGAGGCTAGAGGCTGGGAGGGAAGGGGAAATGGAAGGAATTGCTTCCTGGCCCACCCAATCATCTTCCATCCACACAGACCTTCCCCTTTGCTCTCCCTCCACTCTCTCTCTCTCTCTCCCTGCTCTCAGCCTTTAGCCTCACTATTTCTCTCCCCCAATACCTTGCACTCAATACCTCACTTTGAGGAAGGCCTCCTTCTCCAGAATATCGCATTACAAGGCAAAATGGCCGCAGAACTCATGGGAGCAAATGTGACCACTAATGAGGTGCCAAAAGCCCATTTTAAACAGCTGCAGGGGAGGAGGGCAGTCTTGTGCCATCCCTGGCGTGGCTTATCCTTTATTAAGCGCTGCTCTCTGAGAATATTTCCCAACATGTCCTCAAGAGCACCATCAATAAGAGAAGCCCAACGAAGAACATGTACTGCCCCAGGCAATGTGGCTGCACATCCCTTAGAAGTGATTGATGAATTACATAATCTAATTTCGCAGACATCAACAGCCCCTTGGCAAACAGCCATGGCTTGAGAGGCATTCTTACAAACGGAGCACACACACAGAAACCTCGCATGGGTGATTAAACAAAAAACAACCAGAAGGGGAGGAGCTTATTTTGCTAAATATTATCTAGAATTTTTTTCAGAGTCCTTGCTGTTCTATCATTCTATCAAAATATTTTCGATGGCAAATGCCAGATTTCAGTACTCAAACTATGCCTGAAAGCATGTACCATATGCCTGAGAGCATGTATTATGTGTCATAATTTGCCTTCGTTTCCATCAACACTGGGATCAGATTTGTTAGTTGTTAGTCCCAGGGCTTGTTCTCAAGGCACATGAGACAACCACCCTGCTAAAGCTAAGCAGGTCTGGGGCTGCTACGTGCTTGGAAGGGAGACCACCTGAGAATCCCAGGTAGCCACCTTGAGTTCCATGATGGAAGAAAGGTGGGGATATAAACGTAATAATAAATAAAATATTATTATTCTTGGTGTTGGTTGTCCAGCTGCGTGGGTCTATTTAGAAACCAGTGCCATTGCTACTGTGCATATCTATATTACATATCATTTATAAGAAACAATACCCATGGAAGAATAAGAGGGAATCCTCTCTTTGTGGTCATATTTCCCTGCCAAAAATGATCACAGAAACTTACTCATGAATGGACTTCATTGGCCTTCAGAACCACTGACTCATGGTTTCTATTTTCAGAGTTAAATTGTTGTTTCTATGATCATCTTTACTAGAAACATAATTTTAAAAACTGAAATTTGAACGTTTCCTGAGCCGAGGAATTGCTAGTAACATGATAATCATGGGTTCCCCTTCTGGAGGTGTGAGCAATTCTGAACCTAATCTTGTAAAAGAAGTATATCCTAGCGAGTCCCCCCTTTTAGGATTCTAAAGATTTATTATTTTTTCTTACTCATAGTTGGAGCTGGAAGCTCTTTTATGCTGTCAGCCCTCAATATCAGTAGCTGCAAGAATTTTCAACGAACCATAAAAGTGAAAAGGTCAGCTTTGTCTTAGTCAGATATAAAAGGGTTGTGGATCAGCTATTTCTTCTTTCTTCTGTATTCTAGCTTGGCTTTTCATAGACACCCTTTGGAAGAAGTTGCTCTGCATGAAATTAACCTTAATCTCGCCTGCCAGGCAGAGAGAAGGAGGGGACGAGGGAGAGAAATCAATGAATGCAGTGTAGGGTCCATTAATTTTTCAGCTTCATCAGTTCCCTTTGAAGAAATGCAGTATCTATTTTTACATTACAAAAGAGTTACATTAGGCCACGTTAAGGGCATACATACAGCTGAAACCAGGAAAGGTGGCTGGGTGGGAATTCAACTAATGTCAAAGAAAAGACTCCCAAGACGGAATGTTAACTGAAGCATTTCACAGATTCCATGCATATTGTATGGTTTGCATATAAAGCTAAATGAGATAATTCAAAATGCTAGCAAGTTAACTGGAGAGAGAGAAAAGTTGGACAAACTACTCTGTACAGAAGAGAAGTCAAAGGCTTTTAGGGGGTTGATGCCATTATTAAAATAGGTAAAAATCCAGCCAAGGTCAAGCATTTGTAAGCCTCATTGATCTATCTTCACATGACAGATAAAAACAAAGCATATTTTAAGGCAGAGATGCCCAGACTTTTTGGATCCATGGGCACATTTGGGAATTTGAGATACTGCTGTGGGCACCACCGCAAAATGCCTAATCAATGGATCGCTGCCTTGGCATATCTTTTGCACCTATGGATCTTAGGCTGCATCTTATTCAACGTTCGTTTTTTGCTTCGTATCTCTTGGACGTCGCAACGTCTCTTTAATAAGGGATTATCTCATTCAACTAATTGCTGGCAGTGCAGTACAGCTAATGCTTCTTTCAGCGTATGTTTTGGCAATGTCAAGTAGGTGCTTCTTTTTCTGGGGAGGTTATTCCACAGATTTTTTTTGTACTGGAACAGTCTTTAATATTCACTGATGTACACGCTCTTTTAAAATATTCACCTGCTTCATGGAAATCAACAAATGGTCAGCGTAAATGGATTCTCTGCACACTTTTGATAGCTAAAAGACTGATATTACAATACTGGAAGGACAGAAACTCACCTCTTATAATGCAATGGATTGAGGTCCTCACAACACTTTGAAAATGTGGCACATAAACAGGCACCTTCAAATGGATACTTATTTGGGTAATTGCTCCACTTCTGTTGCAGCCCAAGTATAATTGCTAGAAAGATGTGTGTATTTCATACAAATCTGTGTTAGTATATCTTAAAAAATGAAGGGAAACTATATCTATACCTTTACCTATATCTTTTTCATCTATATCTATATATATTCAGCTGCTTGCAGGCACCATGGTGGGGACCCATTCACAGGTTCTATTGAAGATGCCTGCGGGTGCCGCATTGGGAGAGTCATGCCCAGAGAACGGTTTGAAGCTGAGTGATGCCATTCTGTTGCTGAAGTGAAGTAGCACCTCTAAGCTTCCTGCAGTGCAAACCATATCTAATCTTCTCTGAGCTGCTTAAAAGGAGATTAGTAGTATATAAGACAATAGATAAATAATCTCCCCCTCTTTCTCCTTTTATTATTATTGTACACTTATATCCCATCTTTCTATAAAACAAAATATTCAGGCAGATCACAATCAAGATTAAAATGCACAAACACTCATGAAAAACAAATAAACTAACATTTATACACACACACACACACATACACACACACAATCTAAAAGGCAGCAAAATTTTAAAACATGTATAGAACCTCTTTCAGCCTGTGAACCAAATTCCATTTTGGAGAATCTCTCAGGGGCCACTTGGAGTAGCTGTGGTCAGATGCAAATAGGGTGGGGGTAAAATATTTTTTTAAAATACCAGCATATTGTAACTCTTACTGCCAGTGATGAAGTCTAAGAGCTCCATCAGATGAGTGTTTTATTGCATGCTTGTTACTGGGCACTCACGGATGTTTGTATGTCCCTCTCGCAACGTCTGCCTCCCCCGCGCCTCCTGCCCTTTCTGGCCTTCCTCGCATGACAAAAAAAACACCCCAGTAAGTCTGACTTATTTTTTGAGACGGAACTTGCCTCTATCTCCTGATGTGTGGAGGAGAAGCAACGCGATAAAAACAGCTCACTAAATGGGCCACCTGCACGTTGTTTATGTCCTCTTTCCTTTCCCTTGAGAATGAGGCAGTAATGAGGGACAAACACATGGGCGGAGAAGCAACGGTAAGGGGATGGACTCAATGGCCTTATAGGCCCCTTCCAACTCTACTATTCTATGATTTTATTAAATGTGATTTCCCCCCGTGTGATGACACTCTTAGGAGAGCTGTTTCAGTCATCTAGAATGGGGGAACAACTGCACAAAAGTTGGGAACCCCTCAAGCAAAATGGGATGGAGCCAAGGAAAGGGGGTGGGGTCTTTTGCAGAACACTGGAAGGCCGTATTGGGACTCCCAAAGGGCCCAATTTGTCCCCCCAGGCCAGAGATTCTGCACCCCTGGGGTAGCTTAATTAGGCTGACCATATGAAAAGGAGGACAGGGCTCATGTAACTTTAACAGTTGTAGAGCAATTAGTTCCTGGTGAAATTCCCTCTTCATCACAACAGTTAAAGTTGCAGGCACTGTACTAGAGTGACCATATACAAAAGAAGGCAGGGCCCCTGCAACTTTAACTGTTGTGATGAAGAGGGAATTTCACCAGGAGCTAATTGCATACAAATGACACTGGCTGAAATTCCCTTTTCTCTACAACTGTTAAAGTTACATGAGCCCTGTCCTCCTTTTTATTTGGTCAGCCTAAGCATAATGAAACTCTGCAAAGCCCATCAAAATAAACCATCTCCAGCAATATCACTATCCATACAGTAGTGTTCTCTGATCTCCATGGTTTTGCAGGCCCTCCTTGGGCAACATGGGCAAGGAGACACCCTTGAATGTGGTATCAGATGTGGCAAAGAGATTAAGCAATGCATCAAGTTTGTCCTTCAAACCTCACCTCTGCCATGAATTCCCTACATGTCCTTAGACAAGATATTCTGTCTTGCTCTGCTTCAGCTTTCTGCAATATGGAGACAGTGCCGCCCTCCCTTTCAGGGTTGTTGTAAGGATTGCAAGATAACATATGTAAAGTGCTTGGAATATTGTAATGCTCTTTACAAATGATAATATTGTGATAGTGTAGTAGATTGTTGGCCGTAAACTGGGGAGATCCAGGTTCAAATTTCTGCCCAGCTACTTTTTAAGAGTGAATGTTTATGTGACAGAGCTTCATCTGCCATTGCATATATGCTCACTTGTGTTCTCTCTGGTTAAATAATGTTTGTTTTGTTTTTGAAAGCATTTTTAAACCCTGCAAAACCTGTTCTGACCACAGAGAATGACAAGACGTCAGTGATTTATGCACTGTGAACCTCTATGGTCCTCTCTTACCACCTTCAACACTCTGAAAATGTCTCCAGCCTCTATCACTCCTCCTAAGCAGGTCCATGAGGTTTATGTGTGGACGATGTGCCAGGGATTTAAAGTTTTTCTGTCTAGTTCTAAAAGATGGATAGAGGCACAGTAGCCTATTGCTGCTCCAGCTCAAATGCCAAAATGTAAAAATAGAACGACTCACCCCAGAGGGCTCTGAAGACTCTTTCATTAATGTGAAAAATCTATCATTTACAGAGATGCAGTATGAATGGATTTGGATGATCTTCTTTAATCACTGGTGGGGGGAAAAATCCATGTCCCCAGCTCCATGGCATGGAATTACATATAGCCAGTGGCAATTCACTTAGGTCTAACTTGAAACAGCATAAGCCGTCCATATATTTCCCCTAGGAAAGGAAGTCTGAATAGCAGGCTGTGAGAATTGCCAGCTGGTTAACAGAATTTGTATTTCTAGTTCATAAAGTATAATTTGGAAGGCCTAAGGACTGGGGTGGGTTACTAGTTCTGCTGGAATATATTTGACCCCACTCTTATTAGGGTTGATACACTGCACAGTTTTGATATGAACCATGCTTCTAGGGAAGCACAGATGGGCTTTTTAATGACAACTGGCCAAAGATGGCCTTTCATAAATCGTTTTTGTATAGTAGAAATTCTTATCATTAACAAGCAGTGAAGCCAGAAAATAACATTTGGTGTACTATACTCACCAATTTGGGGAGTGATACAATCCCATAATTTGGGAAATATTTAAGTCAGCCCCTTTGTGAAAAACTTCTACCCAGTACTCAAATAATTTAGTGATTGGGCCACTGAAGAAGACGCATTTATCGAAATGTGTTTGGCCAGAATCATAAGAGTTTTGTTTTTACTTTGGTATTATACATATATATGCTAAATAGTGTTCTTTTGTGATGTAAATATTTTATTAGTATTAAATTTCATTACATATTTTCTCCTTAACTTTGTTTTTTCATTTTGTGGATTTTGGTTAAGGCTAACACCTTGTTGTTTGTGTATATTTATTATTATAACTTATTAATGTTGGGAATATTGCAACCTCACCTGCAAGATACTGGAAGGGGGCAGTGTTGCAGTTAGTTCATGGGCATTTTGACCACAGCTAGCCTCAGGATCTCTATAGCCTACAGTGCGGTTTCCTGTGATTTCTTCATTTTTGCTCCTCCCCTTCCTTCCTCAACCCCTCCCTGAGAAAAAGACTGTGACTCTGGGTAATCAAAGGAAGGTGGTCCACCTCAAATCCTCAGGCGCTCGTAGCCCAAAATGCATAAGAAAGGAAGCAGTTTTCTTGCCACTTCCCTTCAAGCCCCAAAACAGGACCCAAAATTTAATGATTCAAAGTTTCAGCCCCACCATACTAGGGTGATCACATGCATCACTAAAAAAGAAGAAATGCATCACCAAAAAAGAGGACGAAAAGGACATGGATTTGTATAACATATGCATAATGTATGTAAAGATGCAAGCTTGGAAATACGTAGTTGCTATGATTTAAATAGAAGTACAGTACATCTTACCATATTGGGGTGGAGGGACACGAACAGGATCTGTGGGCCTGATCAGTTCACTGTAATCAAGGCCCCCTCCTCTGCCTTCTTAGGACTCTTTATCTTTAAAACAGGCTTGGACTAGGCAGTCTTTCAAGTAGAGGATGCCTTAAAATAGAGGATTGCCATCTGTAAAATAGGATGCATGGCCACCTGTAACATACAAGGGGAGGGGCTGTAACGCAGTGGTAGAGCAAGTGCTTTGCATTCAGAAGATTTCAGGTTCAATTCCCAACATCCCCAGGTAGGGCTGGAAAAATACCTGCATGAAACCCTGAGGAGCCACTGCCAGCCAGTGTTGACAATACTGGGCTAGATGGACCCCTGGTCCAACTCAGTGTAAGGTAGCTTCCTATGTTCCTATATTCTACGCAAGCAGCCATGTGTGTGTAGGCCCTATTTGTGCAATTCCTCCCTCTCAAAAAAGGCTTGGGGAAGTCTAGACAAGCCATGCCTACATCAA
The DNA here is from genome assembly GCA_029215795.1 of Anniella stebbinsi. Lineage (NCBI taxonomy): Eukaryota > Metazoa > Chordata > Lepidosauria > Squamata > Anniellidae > Anniella > Anniella stebbinsi. The sequence goes on along the minus strand of JARDYH010000002.1, from coordinate 355,011,814 downwards.
CATATTATACAAAATGAAGTGCTTGACTGAAGCAGTGCAATTCTGGGCAGTACCACTTCAGAATGCAGCTGTGGGGGTGTCTAATTTATATACGCTGCCACATGGAAGAATTTCCCTCCAGTAAACTAGCACACCAGTTTACTACACGAAGGGGGGAAATTTTACATGGTGCAGTATTCAACATTATAATACCCAACCCGCCATCTGAAGTGGTACAGGCCAAAATTCTATCCTGTTATTCTAAGTAATGGATGGAATGTTTCTGATTCCCCTAATTCCAAAAAGGAAGCCTGCTTTGATTTCTACTTTGTAAATGGGATCTAGTGTAACATGAGTTACTGGCTATATTGTTGGAAGGCTGCATCAGGCTTATTCAGCAAACAATCTTTGAGGAAGAGAAACAAATTAAAATACACAAGATTGTTGAAGACATAAAAAGAAGTTTCTTTGCTCTCCAACTCATAATTAAACGGAGTAGGCTGTTAAAGGTAGTGATTGAGACCAAAGAAGAAGAAAAGAACAGGCACATTACATGTAACTAGTACAAATTACTATGCAGTTTGCAAACCCATCAGAGGCCTGACTTCCTTTTCAGTTATTCTGCTTCTCATTTATCTGAAAAAAGATATCACAAGAGGGTAAAGGCTGTTTTTATACCCTATCCCATATGTTAGTACTAGCTCCCAACAAGATCTTTGTAACAATTACTTTAAATAATGCGGAACAGGACTAGAACCTTCTAGGATTTGTTTAAAATAGCATTTGTGGAGCTCACTATCTAAGAGCTTCTCTAAATGAGTGATTTATAGCATGTTCAGGAATGGCTACTCACTGAAGTTTGCAGATCAGTTACACAATGTTGTCAACAGCACTATTCCCTGGGAATTGCACATGTCAAAAAATGCAGATGATGTGGTGTTAGCCAGATATCATGGGATCTCTCCGCACTGTCTCATTAAAGCCCAATGGGGCCTTTCTGAGAGGGGAAGGAGCACGTCGCAATGGTGGGATTACCACGAGGGCAAAAGCCACGGTAAGGCATGGGATTTTTCCTGGGTGTAGAGAAGCTCTAAATCAGGCCTGTGTCTCTTATGTTCCATCATTTTTGCAAAGAATGTTCCCTAAGAGATGTCCTTTTGTATGCAATTTCCCCTAATCTGCACATGTTAGATCAAACAACTGCATCCAAAATACAGAGAAGTACCAAAACAAAACAACAACAACAAAAAAAAACCAACCCAGAAAGGATAAGTGTGTTCTGGTTTGTGTATCAGTTCAGGAAGTGTGAATTAGGTCACTTAATATGAAAGTGGGAACCAAATGGGATTCTCCCATACCCCTGGTGGTCAGAATACATATGATGATCTAAAGTTTGAGAACCTGTACCAACAAACCATATAAGTGTTCCCAGTCCCATTCATAATGAATGAAAAGTAATCATGAATCGAGCCTCTACATGACAAGAGAGAAAACGTTGGCCCCTGGAAGGAATGGATCTCTGTTTGAACAAGATGGCTTTCCCCCTCAGTGCACACTCATACATCACGGTGGCTCTGCATGGATGATTAGTGCTTAAAAGCTCGTTTGCATCATGTACTGAAAATTGGAGATATTTATTTCAGGAACAGTTGGTTTAAAGACAATCCTCATGTGCTGGCAGCTGTGCTAGCTGTCCAGATTATCTGCTATGAAACTGCTGTCCATAAAGGACCTCTGTGCTCTTCCAACATGTACGTTTGCTCTTTAACCAGCTGGCTAGTAACCTTGAATCAAGGGCACGGTAGGCTTAAATTGCTGGGAGATAGAAGCATAAAATAGCTACGGCTATTGGGCAGTATAGAAATGCAATAAATAAATAAATAAATAAACAAACCGAGTCTCAATTGTGCAGTCTCTTCTTCCACTTTGCTTTAGTGAGGTTGGAAGGCTTCCACACCTTGGATAGTTCCTTTAGAGTTTTGACTGGTTCTGACTGAAACATGGAGCGGATTCCCCTCTACACAGACATTGAAGCCCCCAGCCCCCATTCCATTCCTTTGTTGTTCACTCTGTATTCCACTTCTCCTGAATTCTAGTTTAACTAGAATAATTTGTAAAATCATTTCCAGCATACATAAGTTTCATTTCCATCCGTTCATGTGCATGTGTTATGGATGGGCACATTCACATTAAGAAGCGACTTCAAAACAACAACAAAAACTATCCAAGGTGCTGAACCCAAGCCCCCAAATGGTTTCAGCACCTTGGATTGCTCCTTCAGAGCTCTGACTGCAAACCTTTCTACACCTCCCGGCATTCTGGGAGGGAGGGGGAAGGCTGTTGCGATATCCTGATCACGAGAGCCTCCCCCAGCATAGACATGCAGCATGTGTTGTCCCCGGAGGAAGCAGGGATGTTGCGGCCACCATTTTGGGTGGTTTTTTTTTTGGGGGAAGCAGTGGGGGCAGTCACGCAAGAGCGAGGCCCCGCTCCATCAAAAAAAGTAGGTTAAAAAATCGTGGCCCTTAACCCCCTCACCTTCCCATGGATGGTGAAAAAGCAGCCCCCCTCTCCCCTGATGGGCATGGAGTTGTGTGGTGAGGCTCCATGCCCATTTTTGGTGCTGTGTTTACTCATGAGTAAGTAGGCACGAGGTGGGACAGCCACTCACACCTCCCGCGGTCTTGGGATGGTCTGGGACCGCTGGAAGTTTTGGAGTTTCTTTATCCCTGGGAAAACCCATGTCCATCCCCCCTGCCCTCGGGAGTCCCTGTGTGTCACCCAGGGACAATCCCAGGAAAAAAAGGCCAGTGAATAAACGGCCCTAGAATGGAAAGCTCCACTGCCTCTCCCTGTCCTCACACAGGCAGCAACATTCTGCAGCAGCTGCAGCTTATTCATCATCTTCAAGGGAGCCTCAAATACAGAGCATTGCAATAATCCAAACACGAAGATATCAGAACGTGGAATAGTGTTGCCAGATAAACACACACACACACACACACACACACACACACACACATTCAAGGCAGAATTCAAGGATTAGACAAATTGACAGTCTTCATGAATTTAAGAGAGTCATGAAGACTGTCCTCTTCCGACAGGCCTATCCAGATGAATTTTAAGATGTTTTTAATGTTGTATTTTTTCTCTTGTTTTTTTTTTAAATTTTTTTTTAACTGTTGTGATTTTTATGTTTTATATTGTTGTTGTTCCCCGCCTCGATCCGGAGGGAGAGGCGGGCTACAAATAAATATTATTATTATTATTATTATTATAAACATACATGTCTAAAACATCATACAACTCACATTCCCCAGCCAGCAGTGCAAAAAGTCTTGAAGTGACTTGCACACACAAATACAGAAACCCATCATTAATAGAGAGAGGGAAAATCAATATGAAACATAATCAGCGCAATTAAATAAGCACCATAGAATGTAATCTAATAACAATATAAATCAAAAAGTGTCCATCCACAAATACTTCCCCCATCACAGCCTAGAATGAACACCATAAAGGCAGCCCACAACAACTGGGCCATAACTAATGTCCAAATACCTGTGAAAATAAGTAGGTCTTTGCTTGGTGTCAGAAAGATGGCAGTGCAGGTGGTGGGGGAGGTTCCTTGAGAAAGCATTCCCTAAACATGGGGTTATGTTTGCCACCCCTGAAGCTCTCAGAGGGGACACCCAGTGCTTCTTTAAATGAGTGATTCATAGCTCGTGACTTGCCACTTGCAGACGTTTGCAGGTCATTTTGACAATGTCATGAGCCTCCTGCCCATCTCCCACACCTTCCCCCATTATTCACATTTTTTTTTTAAAGAAGCCCTTGGATATCCCGATTCTTCTGAAATATCTCAGGATTTCCTGCCGTGTGCAGCCAAAGTTGTGCTACAAAACACCCACAAGAGGGCGCTGCCTCATTCACTACTATGAGCATCGAGAGGAGGAGAAGTTTTCAATTACCGACCCTGTGGTCTCCCCACACTTCTCATGTAATTCAGCTCATTACAATTGCGGAAGAGAAGCAGGAAGCAAAGCACCGGTAAGCAAATGTGATTTCCCTTCAACCTAAAGAAGCCCACAGAGAAAGCTGACCTCATTTCAATTTTAGCTCTAAACATCTTGCAAGAATTAATAAAAAATAAATCTCAAAGAAATATAAATCCAAAATCTGAACAAATATTAAAGGAAATCAGGATGCTTCAGTTCTTTGACCAAAGGAGAAATTAAAGACAAGGTTTTGAATGGCGAAAGTCAATCCCAGCCCAAATGACGAGCTGCATAAAGTGTTCTTCAAATCAAATAATGGAAAAACGAACTGAAAATGATTGGTACACTTCTGAGAGCAGTGGTGTGACCAAAAATAAGGAAATAAATGGTCTAATTGTGTGCGTTTGTGTGTGTGTGTGCGTGTGTGTGTGTGTGTTTGTGTGTATAGCTCCATCTCAATCAGAGATGTAAGCGATTCTGAAAGCACAATTCAGTAATCCTTTGAAGTACTTGCTGATGTCAAAACAGATGTAATTTGATCCACCTTTAATTGACAGTTGGTTAATGAAGGAGTAGGAATGAATGAGAAGCCCGTACTTTATTTGCATGGAAATTTTAGTACCCTGTTCCTCAGCCACTAGACTGGTCAGGGCCAAACAGGAGACTAGAGATGGAAGGATTGGGTTACACAGTATTTTCCTGAAGGAGGATCTATATGAGGTCCGAAATGCATTGTAACGGTAAACCTCTTGAGAATAAAATGCTTCTTTGCCTACTTCTTTTCTTTTAGGTGAACTGTGTTTTTCTTTCCCCAAAACCATCCACGGAGGGGGAGGGGGCAATTTTATTCAGAGCTATGTGTGTGTGTGGGGGGGGGGGGAAGTGAGTGAGGAACCTTTTGCCTTTCACTGACACCCAAGTTTAAATCTCCCCAAAATTGCTATTCGCCGTGGAGGAGGAAAGATACTGACAGAAGAGCTCTGCCTTTTGTCCATTCGACACAACGTTAGTGGACTTGCACCATTCTCTGGTTACTTAGCAGCACACAAAATTAAATTGGTAATCGTTTATCACAGACACACAAATGGCCACTGCAGTTTTCTGGTACCATTGGTACCGTCCTTAGCCTTGTCTGAACCTCTCTCAAGACATGATGTGCCCGTTACAGCAGCTGCCATGCTTTTTATTATTCAATGACTGACGCTCCCTCCTCAGCAGTTTATCATCACGTTGTCGTAACAGTCAGCCACTGGGGAAGTTTGTTCAGTTCCCCCCAACAATATGTTGAAAAGATAGGCCACATGAGGCCCCTGGCCACCTATTCAGCAACCACGTGAATGCCCCTCCACACTGTGGAGGGAAAGCAGGGATGTGGCCAGCGCACATGGAGGAGTGGGCGGGGAAATGCAGCACAACTCCAAGCAGGAGTCACACAGGAGGTTCCCGACGTTGTCAAAATGACTTGCTAATGTCCGTGAGTGGCCAGTTACGAGCGTGCTATAAATCGCTCATGTATAGAAGCCCCAAGACTTTTTGAAGGGAAAAGCTTGTTGAAAATCTATAAGTCAACACCCTTGTCCCTCACAGCACAGAGAGCTGACCATGTGCAACTTAGTGAGAAGACAGTAATTATGTCTTGTCAGTCGACAGACAATAAGCTAATGTCTTAAAGCAGGTTGCCCGATTACTCTTAACTGGATTAGCTGGGAAATTGGCTGTAGAACAATGAACCTTTCCAAGACTGACTAACCTTGAAGTTATCTACAGAAGACAATGGCTTTCACCTTTGATTAAAAGAAACTGATACAAATCTGGAAAGGTGCCAGCCTGCTCAGTTTAACTCCTGGGTTTAAAAACCAAGGCAAGTAGTGAAAGATACCTGGTAAAAATAGTTCAGATTTATAGCAGAAGGCAGTGGAACAAAACATTCTGTATTTTTTTTAAAAGTAAACTATAGGAAGCTTCTTATAAAAGAAAAAGATTTCAGCTCCTATAATCAAACCAGCCATTGTTCCTGAATCTTCTTGATGGGGATGTTGTGTTTCTGAGATGTTCCTTTTGAGGAGATATAGTTTTTTAAAAGCAGAGGCCTGTGAATTCTTGATGCACTGAATGGAGAAGAGCTAGGTACCAAATGAGACACAGCTGAGCAGAGTGCAGATAACTCCCGGGTTGAAATTGACTATATTCATGTTGTTGCCATAGCAACAGCATATATATATATATATATATATATATATTCACAATTTACTTTCAAGGATTTATTTCCCCCAAACTGAGAGTGACCAACAGAGATCAAAGTATCATGGGCTGATTAAACCCAACTCTTCAATTACTATGAGGCTCCGCCTCTTGGCCTTTAAAACATTTCCATAGCACATTGGCACCAACAATCTCCATTTTGTCTAGGAAGGGTAGACTATGGTGGGATTAGGCATCCAGGACAAGAAAGCAGCAAGCGCATCCCATCCTTCATTAACATAATGTGGGAGATGGTTAGGTATACAAAACCTAGTTAGGCAAAGAGAGACTATCATAGTGAAAAGTAAAGCAGAGCTCAACATTTAGCTTATAGGGAACGACGCCCAACAATTGGCTATCTTGCAAAAAAATGATTTCAAGTTTCACAAATCTAAGTCATGGCCGCCAATCCCTCCATATAAGCATTCTCTCTTTTCAACCTCTGCTCAATATTGGTTGCTGTTTTGCATCTTTGGAAAGTTCTCCTTATCTTCCTGCACTTTCTGTGGTGTGAAAACAAAATACCTTTCAAATATTCATTCACATTTTGTCAGGCTCAGGCCTGCCCCAGTCACACCTACTGATAAGAAATAGTATTCTGTTGATTATGCTCCATGTCTGGTCAGGGTTCTTCATACCTTTCCAATTCAACCAGACGTGAAGTTTTTTAAAATTTAGAACTGCGGAGTTCTGTTTCTCTTCCAGGTGGCAAAGAAAAATTACCAGTAACTGGTTTAGTAGAAGATTAATTATAAATGGGAAGCATTGTTGAAGGGGGAAGCATGGAAAAGCAGTATGTGAAACTGCCTAATATATCCATAAATGATGGGCTTCCTAAATATTACTGGATACAGTCAAATTGGGACACTTTTTCCTATGGTTCTTGAGCATGCCATTATCCGGAGAGGCCCATTTGTGTGAAAGGGCTTTCACCTGTGTCGCTTCCAAAATGAAGAGTGCACTTCCTCAAGAACTAGAGCTTCTTCCCATTCTCTTGGCTTTTAGAAAGGGTGTGAAGGCATATCTTTTTAATTCAGCTTTTTAAATTATGTAGTCAGAGGCTCAGTTCAAACAACACATTTCTCAGCGGTGGCTTTAGAACTCCACGGTGGAGCTGTTACACCACTGTTTAGAAACGTGTTGTCTGGAGGGCTTCGTGGAGTTTCCTGCTGCACTGAGTGGAGTTTCCCCGCTGGCTACAGAGTTCCCTGGCAAGAGCGGCCAAAGGAGGAAGTGCTGCTCTAGGAGAACCGCTGGGACTGTTGTTTACAGCAATGGCTGATAGGATACCAATGGGAGGACTGGGGAAGGAGAGAGGGCAGAGGCACTGCCAATCAAACACCACATTGGCCTAGTTCGGACGACACTTTAGACAACGGAGGGGGGAAGAGGCAACCATCAGTTGTGTTGCTTATTGTGTCGTGTGTGGAGCGACACACAATGCACACACAACTGATGCTACGTTATGAAGCAACGGGAAAAAACAATGGGCTGCTCTGTTGTTTATCGCAGCCCTGTTGCTTATTATGGGGCCAGGACTTTCAGCTGCGCAATGCGGGGAGGGGCAACGTGTCGGGCACTCCACAAATAATGTACCATCCATTACGTCTTCTTCCTCCATTGCCTAAAGTGTCGTCCGAACTCAGCCATTGAGCCCACATTCACACATTCACACAGCGGTGGAGTTGGAACATGTTGTGTGGTGAGTACCTCCTAAAAACTCCACTGTTGAGTGGAGTTTTCACACTGCACAGAGAAAAGTGTTGTGTGAATTGAGCCAATGTTTTCCTGTTTTAATGCTCTTATTTTTAATTTTATTTTAAGGTTTTATTATTTTAAATGGTTGTGCACCGCTTTGATGCGTTTTAGCAAATACGGCGGTATATAAATGTAAATAATAAATAAATAAAGACTGAATTAGTCCACTGATCCTTAGAGCCCAGGTACTCTGAAGGCCACTGTCTCTGCAAGGTATCATGAAGAAGTCTTTTGTATCACCTGCTCCCTGAGCCTTTTTTTTTCTTAAGCGGAAAAAAACAGGGATTGAACCTCCGAGCTTTTTTTATATATATATTTTATTTCAACTTAAACAACATAATACAACATATAACAACAATACATAACCAACATACCCCCCCCCGTGCTCCCCACCCCCCAGGGTATTATTCTAGATACACCACACGTTTCAAATGCATCAATCAGCTCAGATTCCAAGTTCTGCCATTTCTTGAACCAGGATGCTTCTGCCTTACAGGGACCGAGACAAATGGACTGCTTTGTGCGCATTTCTTTACTGCCTCTGTAGAAGTGATGCCGAAGAGAAAGCTAAGCAATATTTGTCCCATTGTTAGTTAAATAGATGGCTCTCCTCAGCAAAAAGAACATATCTTGCATGTTCCAGGCCTTTAATTCCAAGTTCACTGAGGTCCTGTTATTTGTTTCTTTGTATTCCTTTGTTCCTTTTTAAAATATTGTTATACTGGAACTCTGCTCTACATTTCTCTCAACCAACATGTGGTGCAGAGAGCGCCATAAGAAGAATAGGAAAAGCTGATGAGAATGCAGAAGGAGATACCCTATTGCATTTCTTTAAACTGCATGTCCAAATGCTGTACAGAAGATCTTGCAATGGTCCGAAGCTCAGCTATCTTACCCAATCAGATGAGGATCATGCAGAGTACTTGAATGGTTGAAAGGTTGCCACACAGAGGAGGCCCAGGATCTCTTCTCAATCATTCCAGAGTGCAGGACACCGAATAATGGGCTTAAGTTACAGGAAGCCAGGTTCAGGCTGAACATCAGGAAAAACGTCCGGAATTTTAGAGCAGTACAACAATGGAACCAATTACATAGGGAGGTCGTGGGCTCTCCCACCCTAGAGGCATTCAAGAGGCAGCTGGACAGACATCTGTCAGGTAAGCTTTAAGGTGGATTCCTGCATTGAGCAGGGGGTTGGACTCATAGGCCCCTTTCAACTCTACTATTCTATGATTCTATGAATTACCCACAAATTAACCCACCTAATAGACAGCTAAGTGGAACACAAGCGGAAGATAGAAGCAATTTGAGATGCTTTCCAGATGATTCAAAAGAAGCGAGCCAAGCTGTTGGGAAGGCAAAACAGGGGCAATCTCACCAGGAGAATTTGTTAAATACATCCAATGTAAAACAATGTCACACAATTGTGGGATTATGTCATAATGGCTATGGATCCAATCCTATACATATTAACTGGGAGTAAGTCCCATTGAAATCAGTGGGACTGATTTATGAATATACATGCATAGGATTGCGCTGAATGGCTAAAGGTGAAATCCCATGCACTTTTAGACAGAAGAGTGTCCTGCAATTTCCGGAGGGATGCGGGAGTGGTTGGACTTTTTTTGGTTTAAACATGCATAGGATCACATCCTATATTGTCTAATTACATAAGAGTGTGAGGGTAAAATGCAAACATGCAGTAGAGTCTTAATTCATCACTAATTATTAGCTTTTTGTGGTTCTAATTCTATGTACCCCCAGCTTCGAAATGTTATGATTAGGGATGTGTATTGTATCGTTAAAATGTCCGATAACTATACGATGTAGTTATCGGACATCCAATTAACAATAACAATACGATAGAAAAATCTCCGATAAATATCCGATCCGAAAATTTTCAGCCCGATTATATCAGATTATAGGACTGCCATATACATAAACCTATAACTTCTGTATTTTAAAAGTTAGAGCTTTGAAACTTAGTCACAGTGCTTATGGGGTATGCCTACGTATGTGTATAAAATTTGAGATTGATCCCTCCAACCCTCGATTTTATATGAATTTATTAAAGTTCATTTAAGTTCTGACAGGTCAGAATGACAGCTCGCCACATGCATTCATTCAGACCTGTCAAAAAGTTGCAGGATCTTTAAAATATTCATATAAAATCGAGCGTTAGAGGAATTGATCTCAAATTTCATACACATACTTAGGCATACCATAAGCATTGTGACCAGGTTTCAAGACTGTAACTTTGAACATGCAGAAGTTATAGGCATTTTTTTCTAAAAAATTCAGCTCTATAGGGCACAATGGAGCTGCAAATTAAATATCGGATTTCCTATAATTATCTTGAAGACGATATGATTAACCTACGATATTATCGGAGACGATAATTATTTTGGTCTGAAATTCCGATAACGATAAAATACGATATTTTTGGGCATGCACATCCCTAGTTAAGATGTCCTTATTCTTTTTCTATCCTTTTATGTATGAACCTTTGGAATATAAAGATTTTTGAAATACAAATGGATTGATTTGAAGGCTATGTTTATATTATGTTGTTTTGTTCACATTATGATGTATGTATTGGCATTTTATTCATTTACTTAATAAGATAGACGGTTAGATATTAAATTGATTAGCCACCTAAAGCAAATCAATCTCAGGGACATGTAGATACATAAAATTTTAAAAATCCATATATATATATATATATATATATATACACACACACACACACTACAATATAACAACCAGTAAAGCCAATAGAAACTAACATAAATCAGGCATCAACAGAATGGAGATCTAAAAATATCACAAAGTTAAAACTGCTACCCAACACACCTGCAAAAATACAAAAAAAGGAGATACTTTGCTTGTCATCTGAAGTATAATAAACTCAGAGTCAAGCAGAGCTCTCTGGAAAGGACATCCCATAATTGCGAGGCTACCGTTGAAAAGGCTCACTGTTGGGTCTCAGCTTATGGAATCTGAGAAAGATGATCTCAAATACACCCAGCTTCCCCCTGAAGCCATGTTACAGGATAACAATGGCAATTAGTACTTAAAATAAATTATTGTGGGCCAGCTGACTTTCGGAGAAGCTTGTCCACCATTACTAAACTTCTCAATGAGGAATTCCTGCGAATTCTTTGAGGAACCTCACTTTGAGGAAACTCGGAATCCCCTAGAATACAGTTTGAAAATCACCTATTTAGACCTTTGGGGAGAGGCCATAGCTCAGTGTGATAGAGCACATGCTTTGCATGCAGAAGGCCCCAGGTTCAATCCCTGGCTTCTCCAGTTAGGGCAAGGAAAGAATCCTGCCCAAAACCCTGGAGAGCTGCTACCAGTCAGTGTTGACAATACTGGGCTAGAGTGACCAATGGTCTGGATCAGTATAAGTCAGTTTCCTATGTTCCTATGTGATATCAATCCAGCTCTTCCTGAAGGGAATTCTGATGGAGCACAACTGAATTTCACACAACTACATACCTTCAATTGTGTCAGCCACTGATGACCTATTTGATCAAGTACAAAAAGATTTGGTTTAAAAGGAATGTACGCTATACTATTACATCCCCCTTTTTTAAAAAATGCACTGACATGAAGAACATTTCCTGGCCCTTGTGGCAAGCTATTTTTTATAACTAGAAGTTGGAGACAGCCACTACAGGGAGCTATTTAAATGGTCTCCACATGGCAGCCATTTTGTATGTACTGGCCTTCCATTCCATTGATTTCAATGAAATGTCCAAGGAAGGCATGATTGGGCCTGGAGACATAAAAATGAATGTAGTCTTACAAAATGAAATCCCCAATCAGCTTCAGATTTTGAAAGCTACTTTTCTGTCTCCCGTCCATGAAGATAAGAGCTATGACTAAGGGTCTCCTGGGAGATGAATGTCCCAAAGTGTAAGTGTTAGACAGCTGCAAGCTTGCTTCGTTATCTGTGGGCATTGCATACTAAGCCACATCATATACCAGTGACAGATCTACAGCAAAAGAGAGAGGGAGAAAGAAAACTTTTCTGATTATCTAAAAATATATTCAGAGGGCTTCTGAGGCCATTTTGGGCAATAGCATGAGGACCTGGAGATGCTCTACCATGTATAGACAAACACTCATCCACAGGCTCCCTGCAAATCTCAAAAGTGGTAAACTGAACTACATGGAAATTCATAAACCAGTTCACCCCGAGTAGCTGACTCAAAATCAGCTTAGTCCCTGGATCACAGCATTAAGCGGTTTAGTGTGACAGGACATGATGTGCCCTGGCTTAAAGAGATCAGCCTCTTTCTCTCTTCTGGTCACTACATGAGAAACCATTTGATCAGACCTCAGCAGCTGCCAGATGAGCAGCCAAGGGCAGAAAGCTTAAATGTACAATCCAGAGTAACTTGTATATGCTTCCACTTTGGAACCATCACCCTGTCTTACTATTACAAAACAGATACCATAATGCAGGATTTCCTGTTCAGAGCGACTGTCTTCCATTGTAGGCAATGCTGTTCATTTTGTGTGTGGAATCTGAGTTTCTCAGTTTCGTTTCAAAAAACAACCTCAGCATGGTTCTAGTCCTCACAGAGAGATATGTTGGAAAACAGGCAACCACCAATTTGGACCAGAGGTTATGCATCACTAGCTCTTGACCTCCCCATGAACTTAGTCCAGATCTACACCAAGCAAAATATAGCACTATGAAAGCAGCATATGTAGGCTGACCATATGAAAAGGAGGACAGGGCTCGTGTAACTTTAACAGTTGTAGAGAAAAGGGGATTTCAGCCAGTGTCATTTGTATGTAATTAGTTCCTGGTGAAATTCCCCCTTCATCACAACAGTTAAAGGTGCAGGGGCCCTGCCTTCTTTTGTATATGGTCACTCTAGTATAGTGCCTGCAACTTTAACTGTTGTGATGAAGAGGGAATTTCACCAGGAACTAATTGCCTACAAATGATACTGGCTGAAATTCCCTTTTCTCTACAACTGTTAAAGTTACAGGAGCCCTGTCCTCCTTTTCATATGGTCAGCCTAAGCATATGGTACGTGTCAATGGGCCCCAACAGTTGTCAATGCACTTCAAAACCGCTATAAAGCAGTAGTGTGGCTCCTGCTTTTTATATACCGCTTTCATACCACTTCCATAGTACTATAACCTGCTTGGTGTAGATTGGGCCTTAGTTTGAGTTAGAGGGGAAGGCACCAAATTTAAGAACAAAAGGTAGAAGACCTCAAATGTGCACAGAAGACAATTTATTGCCCAATGGGTTTCAAGTATTATAACATTTCCTCAAGAAAAAACAAGGGTAGCCTTGTTGGGGGACAAACACTGTCTTGGGGCTGTATCCAATGTGTCACAAGCACTAACATAAATTATGTCATACTAGCAGAAGGGACCTCTAGTGCAATGCCAATAGCATTAGCTGGCACAACGGGATTCTCCAGAAAACCTATAGTGACAGCTAACACTATGGGCGTTGTGCTAAAAGTCTCTTATGTTAGGCAAACATAATTTATCTTAGTAGCACTGGTACCTCCCTTTATGTTTAAATCATATTGTCTGCATGCTCACAATCATGAGATAGAATAGGGGAGAAAGGGTCTGCAGAACTCCAGTATCAAAGGTAGTAAGTCTATATGCACCAGTTGCAGGGGAACATGGGTCAGAGGGTGCTGTTGCACCATGTCCTGCTTTGTTGGTCCCTGGCCACTGTATGAACAGAGCGCTGGGCTATATGGACCTTTGGTCTGATCCAGCAGGGCTCTTCTTAAGTTCTTATGCCTGATAACATAATATCCTCTTATTGACTATTCTTAAGCCTTGTTTTTTAGATGCATCTTTTTTATTTTAAAAGTACATTAAAAAGACACAGCCTGCAACATAAGCAAACATTCAAATAATAAAGCTGTCCTAGAAAGGGACTGCCCATTTATATTCTGGTGGCTGATTTTTTAATTGAGTGAACTTTCCTTCAGATGTTTTAATGAATATACAGGAATTAGATGTCTCTAAACGCAGCAGGATTAATGAAGAGCTCGAGATCTTGGCTTCATCCGTGGAAAAGGCAGGACATGCACAAGACACATCACTATTCACTGTTCCAGTTTGGCCTCAAGCTTGACCCAGAGGAACAAGCTTTAGGAAATAACAGCCCAGTTTCTGTGTCTATTTGGTTAAGGATATCAGCAAGAACAACCCTCATTAAAGCTAGCTTGATGATCCATTCTATGAAGACTCCAGGGATTGGACTCCCTACTAATGTGCGGGCTTCAGAAAGTGATCAATGAAGAAAACCTGGGACACCAGCTTTGCTAGGGACCAATATTGGGGGATGTATGCTACTTATGTATGTCTGTATTTATAGGTTGCCTGTCAGGATAACCTTCTCTAGAAGCTCCCCGATGTCTCTGGATGCCCAGAGCACAGCTGTGTGCAAATGACCCCTTGAAATTCACCATCCAGTTTGTGGGCAGAGAAATTGGAGGGACCATTTCATTGAATTTCTCCAGGGGGAAGAGGAATTCTCCAACCATTTCTCATGGTGGGGCTCACCATTGGCAGTGACAGTAACACAGCTCCCCCCCCCAAGAGATGTGTTTGGGTTTTTGATGCCACTGCAAGTAGGAGCAGCAGCAACTGTGTTGGTACCCTGGCCACCATTTTGTATCCTCCACAATGCCCTGGACCTAGCATCATTCTGGGACACTGTAGGGTGGAAACTGTCTGCCACACACACACAAATGGTGGGGGATATTCAAAGAAAATTCTACGAAGCTATCTTATTTTTCTAGGCAGGGTGAGAAAAGAAAACAGAAACTTTCTCAGGAAAAGGTCTTCTGAGAAATTTTGACCCAATTGTAATCCGCAGGTGGAAACCAAATGCTAAACGATATGATATGATCCAGCATGGTGATCCTTATGCTCTTGTGAGGTTTCAGAAACATTTTGAAAGAAAAAAACCCAATCACTATCGACTTTATTCTGCTTATTTATTTTTCTGGCTTTGAAGTTGTCATCAAAGATCCATGATAGCCACCATTTCCCAGGTACCTATAAGCACCATCCTTTGAAGATATTTATTTATGTCACTTTTCCGAATAAAATAGGTGATTACCTCGACATATCTAAGGCTTTGCTGTTTAGACTTGTTTCACCCACACTGAAATAAAATTAACTCTATCAAAAAAAATTCTCTACTGCACTTTGTTCTAAGCCTTCCCAAAAGAAGTGCTTCAAACGATCTTTGTAGCGGTGACAGGAATTAACCTGTCAAATACTAGGAAATTGGTTGCTTTGATCATCTGGCTTGAAGTTCAGATATCCTCCACCACTGCATGTATAACTTCTAGACCCTGTTTTTCTGCTGTAGGAAAGGGGGTAGGTAAATCACACGAGTATGACCTATTTACACAGTATTCTTGGGCCTGTCATGATTTCCATCAGGTCTTTAGGAAGTCATGAGGACCAGTCACAACATAGGAATGGCATTTGCCATTCTCCTGATGAATTAAGAAAGTAAGCCCGCAAAAAATGGGTGGAAAGAGATATTTGTAACAATGGGACTGACAGGAGAACGGGATTTTATGTTTCAACTTCCAGGTCAGAGAATGAGTTGGCAGTTTTTAAAAGTTCCAGAGGTCCTTTGAGTGTGCCTGCTTGTTGAATAACGTTTTGTTTCATTACACAATTGAGGTTTAAACAACACCCACCCACACTTACCCTGCTCCAAAGTAATTACAACTCCATGGTGCACTGATATTTATTACACATTATTATTTGACTGCCCATTTATGAGACATAATTAGGACTTTAGTGAGCTGTAAATACGACAGATTTGTACTTTCTGGCACATTCGTTAACATGACTGATTACTCTTGGCAAAAAAACTCCACATGTGTGAACCTCTAAAACAAAACTTAAACAATGATCTTTCCCCATCTGTCGAACTCTCATAATTAAAGGCATCAGCAGTACTTAGAATTAGCACCTTCGTTCTCAAGTTGGGATGTCATCTATCATTAGTTTGACAGATGGCATTATTTTTCGTAACACCGCCATCTTGTTCTCACTCATTTGGTAGTATAAAGACACCTTGCTAGAGACCATTAATTATTTGGGTAAATTGCATTCTTCGCTACACCAAGATAAAAACTAGGAGTTACTTCATAAGCAGCATAAGTACACAATACATTTTAATCCTTGGTGGTTGCCATGCCAGCATGTAACTGGTGTAGTTGTTAGGAACAGGTTGGAGCTAGGAGCAGGCATACCTAGGCTGACCAGATAAAATCCAGGTCAGGGCTCATGTAACTTTAACAGTTGTAGAGAAAAGGGAATTTCAGCCAGGGTCGTTTGTATGCAATTCGTTCCGGGTGAAATTCCCTCTTCATCACAACAGTTAAAGGTGCATGCACTATACTAGAGTGACCATATACAAAAGAAGGCAGGGCCCCTGCAACTTTAACTGTTGTGATGAAGAGGGAATTTCATTAGGAACTAACTGCATACAAATGACACTGTCTGAAATTCCCTTTTCTCTACAACTGTTAAAGTTACATGAGCCCTGACCTGGATTTTATCTGGTCAGCTTCGGCATACCCAAATCTAGGTCTAGAGCAGGAGTGGGCAAAAGCTAGATCTGCAGATGCTTTGGACTTGGACACCCATAACCTTTTGCCAGTATGGCCAATGTTCAGGAATGCTGGGAGTTGAAGTCCAAAACTTCTGGAGATCTACTTTTTGCCCAGTTCAGATCTAGAGTATAGCCCGGTTCAGACAATTGGGGGAAGGGTGGTTAGGCTAACCACAGTGCATGGCAACCATGCCACATGCTCCTGTGATATGGCTATGAAACCACATCCTGATGTGTGGTTAGCCTAATTACTCCCTAACAGCCTACCATCCTGCAAAAGTCTGAAGTCCTCTGATTCGTCTGTCATGCATCCCAGCAGCCTCAGTGGTGCGGCAGCCAGCTGCAGGTGGCCATTACAGGGCTGGCACTTTCATTCTTCTTTCTTAAAAAAAATGTGCAAAAAGACCAAAAATGCACATTTCCTCCAGAGACTAAAAAGTGAAAATGCAAATTTGGGAGGAATTTGCACCTTTGCATAATTGCATGAATGCGCGAATTTGGACGCTTGAAAAAACTGAAAAACAGAAAACTTGAAAGAAAAGTGGGGTGCAAGTTGGGAATGGGTAAGTTCACCATCCCTACACCTTTGTGCTCAGCTTGCCTCTCAGACTGCATCATAGAGATCTTGCGTGGTAGCAGGTGTGATAGCACTGTTTTTGGCTGCTCTTGCTACTAAGCTCTATGGCAGCGTGTAGTTAGCCACAGGGGCTTGAAAGCTGACGTGCTGAACCATGATTAGAGCTACTAACCCTTTTGCAGCAAGTGGTTAGGGAGGGTGGTTAAACCATGGTTATATAGCCACCATGGTTAGGGAAAATGCCCTACATACTACACAGTAAGCCATCATGAACATGCACCTGATACATCATTTCATTTGAGCCGAAGAAGGCTAGGGGGAAGTTCAGTGTTACTGAGAAGACTGGATCAAACAGAGTTCCTGGATAGATCTTCCAGAAGGTAGAGGATGTGGGTGAGTGTAACCTCTCTATGGTGGCTACTGACACATTGCCAAAAAAGAATTGCATTAACCAAAAAGTAGACAAAAGAGGACACTAATTTGCATAATATTTGCATGTGCAAATGTATGTGTATAGGTGCAAATTTGGGAGTAAGGACTATAATTTAAATAGACATTAGGGCCGGCACTACCATTAGTCAGGGTGAAGCAATCACCTCAGCCAGCCAATGCTAGGAGGCGGCAGCAACATGTTAGGAGGAGAGAGTTGGGCACCACCCAGCCTGTTCTGCACCCCATCAGGTAGGCTGACCAGATAAAATCCAGGTCAGGGCTCATGTAACTTTAGCAGTTGTAGAGAAAAGGGAATTTCAGCCACTGTCATTTGTATGCAATTAGTTCCTGGTGATATTCCCTCTTCATCACAACAGTTAAAGGTGCAGGGGCTCTGCCTTCTTTTGTATATGGTTACTCTAGTATAGTGCCTGCAACTTTAACCCTACCATCAGGTAACCTGCCTTCAGGTGCTAAAGAGGACACTGTCCCATCATCAGTGTTGAAGGCAGGTTAATTTGTCATTCCAGTTGTCTTATGAACATGGAATGGGAGGAGGCACCACCTTGATCTTTGCTTCCGGCAGCAACATGTCTTAAGCCGGCCCTGCTAGAAATACAATGCATCTCACCATAATCAAGATGTCTGACCAGGTAGGGTGACCAGATAAAATCCAGGCCAGGGCTCACGTAACTTTAACAGTTGTAGAGAAAAGGGAATTTCAGCCAGTGTCATTTGTATGCAATTAGTTCCTGGTGATATTCCCTCTTCATCACAACAGTTAAAGGTGCAGGCACTATACTAGAGTGACCATATACAAAAGAAGGCAGGGCCCCTGCAACCTTAACAGTTGTGATGAAGAGGGAATATCACCAGGAACTAATTGCATACAAATGACACTGGCTGAAATTCCCTTTTCTCTACAACTGTTAAAGTTATGTGAGACCTGGCCTGGATTTTATCTGGTCACCCTATGACCAGGCAATCTCTGTGCCAGCTCAATCTGCTTCCTAGGTGCTACTTGGAGGCCCCTGCTGCTCTTCCCCCTTTTGGGTCTTTGAACCAGTGGAGGGTGGTGATTCCGATGTCAGTGGGGCAGTGAATCTGGTCTGGGTTTCAGGCAGAACCAGGCAGAACTTTAAAGGAGCTAGCTAAAGGAGTTCTGACCGATTCTGTTTGAAACCCGGAGCAGATTCACCACCCCAGTGACATCAGAACCACCACCCTCCACTGGTTTAAACCAGACATAACACCTCTTGAAAGAGAGGACACCTTAAAATAGAGGACTGTCCTCTGCCAGCTCTCCAAAATGGAGGACTGTGCTCTGTAAAGTAGGACATCTGGCCACCCTAGCAAAGATATCAAATTTGGGTAAAGGCCAAGAGAAATATTTTACATTTATGATCCATCCTTTCCTAAAGAGATAGATTGCATTGGTAGCTTCTGTGCCTTGAAAGGAAAACCTTGATTTTCCTTAGAGTGGCTATGGGGAGATGGCTCTGTATAGCTTTTCTAAAGAGAAAACCTCCCTGTCTTTGCCCTGTCTGATGTGTATGATCGTCCGGGGTAAAGGGGCACTGGAGAATTTTGAGTCATTTCCGATCAGATAGAATGAGATGGTGGAATAATTACTGCTGATAAATCAAGTACACTTCAAAGCTGGACAACTTGTTTTACATCCAGGTTCCAGTATGATAAATGACTCTCTGTCTACTGCACAGAGAATGCTGTGCCTTTCCCTTTACATCTGCTTTGTGGCTAGAAGTTTTATAGTGAAAGGATGATTATAATTCCATGGTGCAATTTCAGGAAAGATGATACACAGCCTTCTCCACCAATTATAATAAAGGTATTTTTTTTCTGCTCTCAGGCACAGGAGATGTTGAGGACAGAGAGGGAGTTGCTCACTTACTTCGGAGCAGCGGTGTAGCAGTAAATTTGGCATGCAGTTGCTCATCATGACCGTCCCCATAGCCTCACCCCCCAAGGAAAGTCCAAAACTTCAGGCAGCTGTGTGGATCCATATCAACATACCAGTTCTAGCAGTTTTCATTGCCAACAGGAGCAGATCTTTGGTAAAACGAATGGGTCTTAATTGCCCATTCAACATCAAGCCATCCCAGCATACTTTGCATTATAACAGAGAGTCATATAACATCACTGGGGAAATCTATTCCCACCCCACCCCCTGCTATGGTAAGGATTGCAGCTAAGCTCAGAAGGAACAGGGAATCCTGAGCATGGGGGAGATGATGTCAGTGTCCCTGCTAATAAAGAAAGTATTGGTGTGGTGCCCCTGAGAGACCTGGCTCACTACACCACTGCTTGGGAGGACGCTCCATTGCCTCTCTGGTTACTCTGAGATCAGGCCCAACCCAAGGCAGGTCACAGCTTGAAGTGGAGACCCCCCCCCCGCACCGCCATCCCTCCTCCCACCCAATCTGCACACCTGCCAGCCAGCTTGCTATTCTTGGTGCGTGTAGGTGAGCTCATCTTGCCACTGCACTGCCCATAAAGTGTTTCCACCTTCAGGAGTCTCACGGTGCTTGTGCAAGATAAGGCAAAATATCATGAGAGGTCCCTTACGGCCAGCACACTGGTAAGGCGGATGCGCAGATGTGCGGCAAGAAAAGTAAACCAGCCAGCTGTCGGGGCCAAGAAGGGGGAGGGGGAAAATGCCATCCTTCCCATATTCCACCACCTCCTGCATCTACACCCTCTTGCTTCATAGTAGGGCCGGCCCTGTCTGATATATATATATATAGAGAGAGAGAGAGAGAGAGAGAGAGAGACCACCACACACACAAAAAAACTCTTTTAAAGGCATTGGCCAACCAGATGCCTCTAGGTAACTCACAACCAAGCCGTCACTGCCAACTCCAGGTTTTTGAGACTCCTTGGGCAAGACACCCTCAATGGGCATCCTCCCTCATGGAGTCTATCACTGCCTTTGTTACTAGCTGCTCTTCATTCTCTTTACTATCACTTCCTGGCCTGACAGGCAGAGAACCTGTGAGCATGTAGGCAATGGCATCTACTGCGTCTCCTTCTGGCCCAGAGTGCAAATCTCAATGGTGAAGACGAGGAACAATGCCAAGGACTTCTTATCAGAGGGCCCCTGCTGGGGTGTGAGCCCTTGGCAAGAGACTAACCATGCCTACCTTTGACATTGCCAGGACATGAGCATAGTAGCACCCTTCCATTGGTGTTCCCCATAAGCATACTGCCTCTGAGACTGGTGGTAATATATAGCTATTGTAATTAGTGGTTGTAAACCATTCTTCCTTATGGGGATATATTGAGCTATAGACTTCAATACATAATGTAATATTGCCCAGCAAGGGGCCTTTGGCTCTTCCAATACCCCAATAACCCCGTATCTCTATTCAACCCATTGCCATTTATCACAAAGAGACAGGCAGCGGGAGAAAGTGATCAGCAGCAGTCTCCCAACATTTGTATCAGGAAGGAAAGGTCAGCTCTTAGATGTCTGTATGTGGATCACATGGAGGGACAGGGACCTACTGAGCTAACCTTTTCCTTTGACCATGGAGACATTCTTTCTTGATCCCAAATATGGTAATAAAAGAAACAGAGAAAACAAAACCAACACTGAGTCTTCGAGCTTGGCTATATGCTCTACAGACCCTGTCGTGGCCGGGCAGTTGTGCCCCGTTGTTTATATGATGCAGCCACCAACTCGCAGCTACGTTGTCCTATTCCCCGCGAAACTGCGCTTTTTCAATGTGTTGTTTTACTGTGACTTCTTACATTGCTCCGATGTAACCACAGTGGTGGTTTTAGTTCTGATTAAGAGAGTGGGCGTAGTTAGGAGCAGAGCCCAGTGCAGGGTTTGCACGGGAATGCAGGGCAGGGGGTGGGCTCGATAGGCCTAGTAATGGACACCATGGCGATATAATCAGGGGAATGAAAGTAAGAGTAATTATAATGAATGTTGCAAAAATTCAATGAACTGTAGCAGCAGAGAAGCGCTGCTACTGGCTTTCAAAGTTGCGCAGATTTGCCAAAAAACAATACCAAAAAGGTTTTCGCGATTTGTGTTTCCTCGATATTTGCTGCCTTTTACCGCTGTCTGACGAAGGTGCTGCAGCAAAGGTGTTTTCCAGCAAGAATGCTGCGGGATTTGGGGGGGGGGAATTAGTAGGTGAAGCGCCATTGTATAGATGGCCCCCTGGAATAAAAACACACAATGGAATTTTTTGTGGAGGGCAATTCCATTTCCCTATATATATTTATAGAGGAACATGGCAAGGACAATTATTCCATGGTAACCCTCTGTTCTCATTACTATTTTTACAATTGGTAATGGCCACACTTCTCTCCAAGTGGATTCTTCCTGTGTGTGTGTGTGCGCGCGAGAGTATCTGTGCACCTCTATGTGTGTTTGAAAATGAAGTATTGCCTCAGTTATGTCAGAACTTGCCTTTTTGATAGCATCTCATCTGCCTGTCTTTGTTATCTCCAGTGATCTCTACACACATCCATTTATTGTCAGTTCCTACACTGGGAAGCAACCTGGCAATTCACATTTTAAATTTCTGCCACTTTGAATGGCCACGTCACTTGGTTATCTTCAAAGGATGGTGACATAAAACACTCTGTGCAAAGAAAGAAAGAGAAAGGGAGAGCGAGGGAGAGGGAGAGATGACATCTCCTTGGATAGATGTACATTTGAAATAGAATGGACAGAGGAAGAAGAAGGAACTGGGGAGGGGGAGAATGATTGGCACTAAAAATAATTACATTTTTTAGGGTTGAGATTCTGGTACATTCAAAACCACCCTGACTTTAATGACTCCCATTAATAATAGACCTCAATAGGTTGCATTGCTCAAGACATTTTGAGTTCAGAATCTGGTGCAAAGTAATGAGAGCCTATGATGGTATTGAACTGTTAAATAAAGTGCAAGTTTGAGCGATGTTGTCTTGTTTTTTCTACACTGGTCCCATAAGCACTGGCAATGGAACTCTTAAACTTCAGCCTGTATCTCCCTCCCATTCACATTTGTTTCATCAAAGAACTTGTGTGACATGATGCCCCAGTGCTCAGCTTTTCCGCACCTATGCAAGCATTTTGTTCTGCTTCTGCCATGGTGAGGCGAGGCCTTTATATCATTGGGTGTTTTCGAGGCCTTAGTGGCAGGATTCTGTTAAATATTAGGCCTTTACCAGGGTTTCAAGCAAGTCAGATATCCAGGGAGGCAGGAATGGGCATAGGATAGCACCATGGAGAGCTCCAACTGGTATTGGGGCTGCAAGCCAGACACGTTTTTACTCCAACAAGCAGCAGTTCATAACTGATTGAGCTTTAAGTACTGATTTGTTTCCTTTAGGCTGGTTAGCCCCACCTCCACAGTAACTTTTCTCTTAAAGGTGCCTGCTGCAGGGGTGGCTGTGACATGCTGGTGTCTTCATGGCTGGATTCTTCAGAGTCTGAAGAAGGCAATGCAATCTCCTCTGGACACAGGCGAGTGGAGGCAGATTTATTGGTTCTTCCTGGAGGCCTCGTGACACTTTTCTAAAACCAATTCCTGTTGTTAAACAGTCAGCTGTTAAGCCTCTTCTGCCTCTGAGGATGAAAGGGCAGGATACTCTGAAGCTGAGGGTTCAGGGTCCTGGTCCATTACAGCAAGTGGCTGCCAACAAAGTTGGGCAAGGGGGCGGGAGAAGGACTGAGTAATGGCACATGCCATGTGGCTGGTTTGACTGCATAGGAAGCTACCTTGTACTGAGTCAGGCCCATGTAGCCCAGTATTGTCTATGCCAACTCCAACATCCTGGGATTCTGGGAATTGCACATACTTTTAATTGTTTTTAATTGCTTTTACATTTTCTATTGGTTTTAGCTTGCTAATGGTTTAATACATTTTTAGCTGTATACATTATTTTATATTGTTTTATAATGTTTGATTTTATTTGTACACTGCCTTGAAATCCCAATGATATAGGTGGGATACAAATGTTTTAATAAATAAAATAATAAATGAATAAAAAACTGAGTTCCTGCTTGTGGAATGAAGCCTGTTCTTCTATGCTATTGCTTTAATTCAGACTGCCTGCCCCAATGTAATTAATTTAAGCCTCATGATCTCATGATCTCTGCCCATCTGAATATAAGACACTGCCCGATACTACATTAGGCCACTGGTCCATCGACCTCAAGCTGGCTTGCTTGATTAGAAGCAACTTTACAAGGTCCCAGGAAGAGATCCTATTCCATTCCTATTTCTTTAGAATTTTAAACTCGAGATGGAACCCAGTTAATGTAATGTGCAAAGCACATACAGTATACTACTGAGTGATGGATCATCCCAAAACCTCATGTGCATAAGCTGATGATGGCATTCTAACATGGCAGGCACCTGGTCTAGCTTCAAAACCAATGGGCCTCCTGACTTTGCCAAAGATTTCTGAGGGGAAAAACTATGCATGTATCCAGACTCTTAATAGACCTGATCAGTAATCTGCATCCTATTTCTTGTTAGCAACACCACATTGCCAAGATAAGCAGTTAGTGATTGTTTGCAGAAGGAAAGTAAAAAATGCAGGTAAGTAAACTAACAACCCACCATATGTTGAAGGCATTTTTTTAGTTTTGTTTCGTGCGCAAAAAGACATAAAAATAAACTATAACTAATCAAGCCCTCTGGAAATAAAGAGGAGGAAGTACATATATATAGATATAGATATATCTTCTTAATATGTGGAAATTGTGTATTTGCCAAATGTTTCTAAAGACCAAATTACAAAAACAACTTTCTAAAAAGGATAATTACCTTAAAAACTACCCCACCCCTGCTCCTTTTATCTTTGTACCAGAAAGGAACATTTAATTAAGCAGAGTCTCAAAGAGAAAAATCCTCAGTCATCAACAAACTTTTCAGGGGAAAACATAAATACTCCAGCTGCGCAGGAATTCTGAATGGTTTCTTTTGGAAGCAAATCAATGGGCTCACATCATAAGACTTCTATAGATAGTTGGCATAGGCGTGTGCAGTTCATTTCAGTAGGGTGTGCACCTTAAAGGCCCTGATTGGACCAGTGGGGGGGGGGTGAGAAAGTGCACTTTCCAGGGCCTCTGGAAAGTACATAGTTCCCCCAGGGATGCTAATAGCTGCTTTCTGGAGGCTTACCCATCCTCTTTAAAAGCCCTGATTTGAGTGGGGGGGGGGGGCAGGAAAGCAGAGGTGGCCCTGTGCCTGGGCACACCCAGCACACCCCGTGCGCGCGCCTATGATAGTTGGGGATGTTTCTTAACTACATTTTTCTTCTCTACCTGATCAACCTGAGGCATAGGTGCCAGAAATTGTAGAGGCAGTGGTGAGTTTGTGGCACCACATGTAGATGCCCCTCCAGTACTACCATGCAACCTAATCAATGGCTCAGTAGACTAGAGGCAAAACGACATGAAGACATGGGTGCATGGGTGCAAGAACTGCATGCATATACTGATAGTTTGCACACTACCGTAGCACTAAAGCATGCTTTGCAATTATGTCACACTTGTCCTCGAAAGCTTGGCCCCTCCTGTAAGTATGTATGTGTGGTTGACATAAGACATTACGTGAATGGACTTCTGTTTCTGCAATGTGACTGCCCCTTTCTCTCCTTTCCCCTGCAGCCCCTTGTCCCTAAAATTAGCAAACTCCCATGCATTAACTAGCTAACTGCAACCCTGTTCCCTTCCTGTAACTTGCAGACAAGCTTGCAATATTAGGGTGACCCTATGGAGAGGCGGACAGGGCTCCTGTATCTTTAACAGTTGTATAGAAAAGGGAATTTCAGCAGGTGTCATTTGTAGGCATGCAGCACCTGGTGAGATTCCCTCTTCATCATAATAGTTAAAGCTGCTGGAGCCCTGCTCTCTTTCATATCTGGTCACTCTGGAGAGCAGGGCTCCTGCAGCTTTAGTTATTGTGATGAAGAGGGAATTTCACCAGGCGCTGCATGCATACAAATGACACCTGCTGAAATTCCCTTTTCTATACAACTGTTAAAGATACAGGAGCCCTGTCCTCCTTTCCATATGGTCATCAATGCAATATTCTTCCGGCCCTTTTCCTAACAACAGTCCTGTGCTGTGCATTAGGCTGAGAAAGAATACCTCAGCCAAGTTCACCCAGTGAGCACTGAGTGTGGGATTTGAACTTGGTCCCTCTGGCCCTACTCTGACACTCTATCCACTATACCACACTGCCTGCCTGTTGCTAGCCTAGCAGCATCAAGTTCGGCAGGTGTCACCTACAGACACCTGGGCATTCCCCAAGCCCGTGCCCATATTAAATCACATTGATAGTCTGTCTGCAGAGCCTTGAAGCATTTTCCATAAAAGGTATTACGTTACTGACATTGTCTGTCAGTCTTTAAGACCAAACACATCAATGCGCATCTATGCCACTACATCAGTCAATGCGCTCCAACCAAAGTGTCAATTTGCCAGCTGCAGCGAGCAAAGTATCCATTGAAAGATTTACTAAAATGTTCAGGGAATGGCATCTATTTCCTGCCCTGTCCTCTTGCAGGTTGGTGCAAAATCCAAAACTAGTCTTAGATCTTTTGCAGCAAGGGCACATTATATGCCTTATTTCATCTGTTAATTCAA
Source organism: Anniella stebbinsi (assembly GCA_029215795.1). NCBI lineage: Eukaryota > Metazoa > Chordata > Lepidosauria > Squamata > Anniellidae > Anniella > Anniella stebbinsi. The sequence goes on along the minus strand of JARDYH010000002.1, from coordinate 354,985,562 downwards.
TGCTAAAACTGCACGAGAGAGTGTTTGCTAAATAAATTTCATGGGAAGACACTAAAGTTTCAGGCCTTCACGGGGGTATTCCGTAATAAGTCAGCATCCTTTAATCAATGATTTTAGAGTACAATAGGGATGTGATTTGAATTTCCTGAGAAACTGGAAGAAGACAAATCCGGCCTCATCATGGAACCTGAACAAAAAACAGATGGAGCCAATAATCTTTAGCAATTGCTTCCTTACCCTGTTGTATGGGAATAGGCTGCTTTATAAATGAATGTAAAAGGAAACAGAAAAGCTTTTTACAAAACACAAAACCCTCTAGGTAACAATTTCACATCAGCAGGAAGGAGGTAGCAATCAACCTGTTTGTCTTTGAGTGGCTTAAAAGAGCAGTTGCGAAATGTGTGATGGTTTGTTTGAGATTTTTCTTTTTCAGTCTCTGGCTCATAATTCACAGAGCAAGATCCTAATTGCCAAATGTTTATCATCCGAACAACTATTTATGGCTTGTTCTGATTCAACACAACATTTATTCCGCTGCTTGACTCCATGTTGAAGCAAATTTCCCCTGAGTATGTGAAACACTTCATCATATGATTGCTCAGGGCTGACAATAACATGATCACTTTGGGGGTGGGGGATGTACTGTGTTGTGTTGACTTCTTTGCAGCCTGGTTTGAAGGTATTCAGTTCCTGGTCAGCAGAGACAGAGTATGAGCAAGACAAAGGTCTCGTGACAAGTTGTGGGTGCAGCATTAAAAGAAGAATGTTGACAAACTGGAGTGTGCCCAGAGGATGGAGACTAGGACGATGAGGGGTCTGGGAGACCAAGGGCTCATCTACATCTATGAGCCTCCTGGGTGGGGAGGATCTTGGGTTTTCTGGTTTCTGGGATCCTCCCCCAGCATTCAAATCCCAGAAGGAAAGAGGGTAATCTGGCACGACGTGTTATTTTGGGGGGTGGGGAGGAGGATCCGGTTGCACAATTGCATGGCCTTGATCATCCAAAAAAGTAAGTACCCCCCCCCAAACAAAAATGCTGGCAGCCATCCTGAGGATGGCGAAATTGCTCACCACCCCCACCCCGCCATGGGCATGGAATCACCCTGTGAAGCTCCGTGCCAATTTAAAGAGCCCCGCTACTTGTGGAGGAGGGAGGGACCTGGGAACACTGGCCACACCGGCCAAGGTCCTCGGGGTTGTCCCAGGACTGCAGGAAAAAACAGGATAGAAATAGTCCATTTTGTCCTGAGGGAAGTGACTGGTCGTCCCCCGGTTGACCCTGGGATTCCCTGTGCATCATTTAGACGCACAGGGATGACTTCGAGCTGACCCCGGGATAAATGGATGTTGCTGTCATGGTCCAAGTCCTATGAGGCATGATCACAAGGGATGGGAATGTTTAGCCGGAGAAGAGAAGATTAAGGGCAGACACGGGAGTTGCCTTCAAAGATCTGAAGGGCTATCACACAGAAGATGGAGCAGAAGGTGTTCTCTGTTGCTCCAGCAGGCAGGACTACAGCTAAAGGTGGAAATTGCAAGGAAGCAGATTCCAGCTATGTTGGATAACAGGAACAACTCTGCACGTTTCCAGACCCTAGGGGGCAAAAGAGAATGTCCTGTAGCTTGGTCATTGCCTATTTCCTGCCCCTCCCCTCCCCTCCTTCCTCCTTCTCCTTTCTCCTGCCTCTTCAAGGAGCAGTAAGCATCATGTCATCTCTCCAGAGAGGAAGCAAATAACCCTATCTCATGCCTTCGCTCACATATACTCACCCAGCTTTAGGGGGTGTTTGTACCTAAACAGTGTGCCTCTACAAGAGAGGTTTAAAGCTCTTTCAAGGCGCTTAAAAAAAATTACCTCTACAAGAACGGAACGCAAATCGGGCGTAGAGGCGCGTTATCTCTCCGATTATGCGCATTATCGAATGCGCGTTAAATCACGAGTTTTATTTTGCTCCGGCCGTTAAAGCGCATTTTGACTATGTGAACAAGCGCTTATGCGCATTAACTACTTGTAAAGCACATTTTGGTCATCCGTTAATGCGCTTCGCTGCCTCTCGTGCAGAGGGATTAGGTGTAAAAGCGCTTCTGCGATTATGCGCATAATCGCCTAAGCGGGCGCAAAAGCGAATCCTTGTAGAGGGGACGATAGCCTTCTTTAACAATGTGTATAAAAATACTAATTAATTAAGTTGATTTGAACTTCTTTTAAACTGGCTCTAGACTGCGTTTATTGCCTCCAGGACTAAATGCTGTGTTGCCATGCTTTCCCTGTATAAAGCAACTCTGTTGTGAGTCACATCAGACTTTCCAGCAAGCTAAACATTAGGAGAGACTTCCTAACTGTAAATGTTGTTTGCAACGGGCTGCCTCAGGAAGTGGTGGGCTTTCCTTCACTGGAGGTATTTAAGTAGAGGCTAGACAGCCATCTGCTAGGGATGCTGTAATAGTATCTTGCACTGCAGATCCTGCATTGAGCAGGGGCTTGGACTAGATGAGGTTCTTCCAGCTCCAAAATTCCATGAAATGGTCTTAAACCACCAAGAGGAAGTCTTTTAGTTGTTCAAACCCATAAGGCAACCTGACCCAGAAACATTCATAGGGGCCAAAGAGTAACAGCTGCAACCTATCGGTGTAAGGTAGGGTGACCATATGAAAAGGAGGACAGGGCTCCTGAATCTTTAACAGTTGCACAGAAAAGGGAATTTCAGCAGGTACCATTTGTATGATTGCAGCACCTGGTGAAATTCCCTCTTCATCACAACAGTGAAAGCTGCAGGAGCCCTGCCTAATTTTGTATCTGGTCAAGCTAGGCACTGCAGGGCTCCTGCAGCTTTTCTTTTCTATGCAACTGTTAAAGATACAGGAGCCCTGTACTCCTTTCCATATGGTCACCCTATGTAAAGAGGCTTCCTTGGGTTATATGACTGATCTCCCTGCCATGCCCCCACTTTTTCCCAAGCTCGGTGATCTGGCATACAGGTTAAATTCCAGCCTGATGTATTTTTAGAGCACACGTTGAAGACTTGTTGCAATCAGTGTATAATGAAGCAGGCAGGAGGGCTCCAACATGAGTCAAGATTCCAATACATTATGGATCTAAGGTAAAGCACAGGCCTTGTATATTCAAAGTCTCACCTTCAACCCTTGGAGTTTGCAGGGATCAGGAAAGACCAGTGGAGGCCTTGTAGAGCTTCCTCTAGTGGTCTGACTCAGTATAAGGCAAGCCAGAGCAGACTGATAAGCCACCAAGAAAAGAAAGGCAGTATTAAGTAGGCTGACCATATGAAAAGGAGGACAGGGCTCATGTAACTTTAACAGTTGTAGAGAAAAGGGAATTTCAGCCGGTGTTATTTGTATGCAATTTGTTCCTGGTGAAATCCCCTCTTCATCACAAAAGTTAAAGTTGCAGGGGCCCTGCCCTCTTTTGTATATGGTCATTCTAGTATAGTTCCTGCAACTTTAACTGTTGTGATGAAGAGGGAATATCACCAGGAACTAATTGCATACAAGTGACTCTGGCTGAAATTCCCTTTTCTCTACAACTGTTAAAGTTACATGAGCACTGCCCTCCTTTTCATATGGTCAGCCTAGTGTTAAGTCAAGTCATTTGGGGAGAATCCATAGCTCAGTGGCAAAGCACATGCTTTGCATGCAGAAGGTCTCAGGTTCAATCCTGAGCATCTCCACTTTAAAAGAATCAGGTGAAGGGAAAGTCTCTGCTTAAGACCCTAGAGAATGACTTCCTGTCAGAATAGACAATGCTGACCAATTTGGATGGCTTTAAAAGGGGATTGGAGTCTAGGCTGACCATATGAAAAGGAGGACGGGGCTCATGTATCTTTGACAGTTGCATAGAAAAGAGACTTTCAGCACGTGTCCTTTGTGTGCATGCAGCACCTGGTGAAATTCCCTCTTCATTACAACAGGTAAAGCTTCAGGAGCCCTGCCCTCTTTTGTATCTGGTTACGCTAGGTTGGACAAATTTCATGGAGGATAAGGCTAGCAATGACTACCAGTCCTGACAGCTATATGCTACCTTTAGTATCAGAGGCTGTATGTCTGTTTACACCTGTTGCTGGGGAACATGGGCAGGAGGGTGTTGTTGCACTCATGTCCTGCTTGTGGGTTTCTTGCGGGCTGAAGAACATAATACTGGACTAGATGGATCTTGGTGTGATCCATCATGGCTTTTCTTATATTCTCAGGTTCTGAGATAAGGCAGCTTCCTATGTTCCCTAAACAATTATGACTATTACTCAGTAATAGTCCCTTGTAACTTCAAACTTATAATAATTGGATCCAGATTTCATCATACTTAGGGTAGACCCACTGGAATCAATGGGATTTACATTAGTCATTATTTATTTAAAATCCATTGATTCCCTTGAGTCTCCTGTCAACATAACTAAATCTGGATCCAACCCAATATTTTATATGATCTATTGTGCCGTATTTATAATGCTTTATCTCAAAACGAAATTCTCTCTAGAGTTCTCTATTTACATTTTTAAAAGCCACCTTTAATTCATTGTCTCTGATAGAGCGTTGCTGATTCATCTGTAAGAGATTATAAGTGTAGGCTTACCATGTCTGCATTCAGTTTAATTCTAATTAGGCTGGCTATTTTTTTAAAAAAAAGAAAAGGAAAGGAAAAAAACCTTAGTTTTTAAATGTATTTAAAAATATTTAAATTTCAAAATCTATTTTTAATTTTTTTATTTTTATTGTGAATATCAAGGAAACAAAGCAATAAAAACAAAAAGAAATCATGAAAAAAAGAAAAAACACATTACATATACAGCAATGTCATCATTTTTCATCGAACGTTTAAAAAAGGAGAGAATTATACATAGGTTTCAAAAAAGTCAGACCATACAGCCATATATTTATCCATTTACAAGTTGTGCCTGTATCTCACCCGTTCAAATGTTGATAAGGTTATTAAATTCTCAATCCACTGGATTATGGAAGGTGAGCATTTATCCTTCCAATATGACAGTATAGGTTTTTAGCTGTCATGAGGGCTCTAAAAATCAATTTGCGCTGACCCTGTGTTAGTTTCCAAGAAACCGGCAGGTAGCTTAGAAGGGCATGCACATCATTCCATATTAAAGATTGATTCAGGACAAGATTTATCCTTATTTTAACCTCCTCCCCAAAGGGGGAGACTACTAAGCATTGCCAAAACATTTGAATTAAAGAAGCATCAAAATCTAATTTAAAAAAAACTCTCATGATAATATGCTTTAAACCATCCACTTTTATCCACCTTGGTATGAGACAACCTGTTATTCTATCAGCATCAGGCTTGTCATGAGGCAGTGATACGAAAACAATATTATATGCAAGTGTCAACAGGGTTTATTTATTTTTCGTTTGACAAATTTATAAAACACTTAATCCCCCCCCCCAAAAAAAATGAGTACAGTAAACACAATCACATATACATAAAAATATAATGCAATTTAAAAAAATATAACAATATCCATTTCATCATATACCGGCAGTATATTTGATCAACAGAAACTCATTTGAAAAAGCCTAGGGGGGAAAAATGCTTTTAGCATGCCTAGAACTCACAATCATTGGTGCATGTCTTAATTCCAGGGCCAGATTATTCTAGGAGGAAGAGTCAACTGCACTGAATGCCTTTTCATGGATGGTCACCACATTAATCCAAGGAGCATATGGCACCACCAGAAGGACCTCCCCTTAAATTCAAAGAGATTGGGCCTACCCAGTTGAATTTTAAGATGTTTTTAATGATGTATTAGTTTTTATTTGTTTTAATGTTTTATCTATTTTGTGGTCCTTGTGTTTATATTTATTGTTGTTCTCCGCCTCAATCTAGAGGGAGAGGCGGGTTATGAATAAATAAATAAATAAATTATTATTATTATTATTATTATTATGAGATGAGGGGGATACACTGGTCCTAAATTGTTTGGGTCCTTGTACTTAGAAGGGATGAGGGATAAATCAAGTCAGTACTTTTGAAACACTATACAAACTGAAACACAGTTATCCTTTGAAATTTGCACATCTTCCAATCAAAAACTGTTTTTTTTAAAAAAAGTGTATCTTATAAAAAGTGAAATATATTAGAGAAAATAATGTTCCAAATGCATGATATTTGGAAACCTACTTGCCAAAACTTGGCATATCAAGCAAAACTGTGGCCCTTTCTACATCACAGGGTGTAGCAGGCCGAAGGGGTAGCGAACCTGGAAGTAGCCACTTCCAGGTTCGTTGTGATGAATTCACATCACCAGTGCACTGACCTGGGCTGCTCCCGGGCCGTCGCCCTGTCCTGCCCGCCATTTTTTTTAATGGAGAAGAGCGCACGAGTGCTCCAGCGATACTGTACGAAAAAAAAACACCCCCCCTAAAAACCTGCCCATGATCCAGCCCCCTCCCCTCGCCATCCTGGGGATAGTGACTTTGCTATCCCCCCTCTCCTGATGGCCACAGAGCTGTGCGGTGTGGCTCCATGACCATCTGTGCTGCTGGGGCGGGATGGCACATTCTTCCGCAGTCCTGGGAACCAGGAAAAATCCTGTGCTTGCCCTCCCCACCCCCAGGACTCCCTGTGTATCTTTCGGACAATCAGGGAACAGCTGGGGTCCATCCCAGGCATTTTGCCTGGTGTGGAAAGGGCCTGTATGTATTACAAGAAATGTGCACAGAATGCTAATGAATATTCATGCAAACTTCAACATTCAGGATGAACCGAATTTAAGATTGGAGAAATTCTCAAAGTGCAAGATGAATCAAGGATAAGATTGGAAAAATGAAAAACTGAGAGAACCCAAAACTGACAAATTTGTCCATCCCTATACCAGTACCATAAGCTTGTCTCAGTAGCATATAGGAAGACAAAGGTGTTATATTTTGGCGATAGCTTACTGCACACAGCAACTGAACTGCTGTATTTAATGTAGAGTTCTGCTCTATACTAACATAGGGAGCTAGGAATCCCCCAGTAAAGAGATTTAAGATAATTGGATTCACCCTTGATCCCTAAAACAGACATCTCATACTTATTGTGAGGTCCCAATGGATGTTTAAAAAATGAAGGACAATTGTTCTATATGTCACTTATATAAAATCCAGGAGAATGTTCAGTGCTGGAAGCCTGGAGAACCAAGAAAAATAATAGCTATTTGCTCTCTCTAGGCCAGAGGGCTAGTACTGTGTTTATGATGCTAGTTATATCTTGTGTGGCTGGTGGCCTGACACAACTTTATACATATGTTTTGTTAGCTTTCAAATGTGCATCATGGGCAGCTGACATAAAAACAGCTGTTCAACATCTACATGAAACCGTTGGGTGCAGTCATCCGGAGATTTGGAGTGCATTGTCATCAGTACGCTGATGACACACAACTCTATTTCTCCTTTTCCTCTTCAGCAGGTGAGGCTATGGATGTGCTGAACCAGTGCCTGGCTGCGACAATGGACTGGATGAGGGCTAACAATCTGAAACTGAATCCAGACAAGACTGAGATGCTGTTAGTGGGTGGTCCTGCTGACCGGATGGAGGGGGTTCAATCTGTTCTGGATAGGGTTGCACTCCCCCTGAAGGAGCGGGTTCATAGCTTGGGGGTTCTCCTAGAACCATCTCTGTCACTTGAAGCTCAGGTGGCCTCGGTGGCATAGAGTGCCTTCTACCAACTTTGGTTGGTGGCCCAGCTACGACCCTATCTGGACAGGGATAACCTGGCTTCAGTTGTCTATGCTCTGGTAATCTCTAAATTGGATTACTGCAATGCACTCTACGTGGGGCTGCCTTTGAAGGCGGTTCAGAAGCTGCAGCTTGTGCAAAATGCAGCGGCCAGATTGATAACAGGAACCATAAGGTTCAAGCATATAAGACCTACTCTGGCCCGCTTGCATTGGCTGCCTGTATGTTTCTGAGCCCAATTCAAGGTGTTGGTTCTAACCTATAAAGCCTTACAAGGCTTGGAACCTCAATATCTGATGGAACGCCTCTCCCGACACGAACCTACCCACACACTGCAATCCACATCTAAGGTCCTCCTCCGGTTGCCTACTCCAAGGGAAGCACGGAGGGTAGCAACAAGGGAGAGGGCCTTTTCAGTGGTGGCCCCCCAATTGTGGAATGATCTCCCCGACGAGGCTCGCTTGGCACCAACATTGTTATCTTTTCGGCGCCAGGTCAAGACTTTCCTCTTCTCCCAGGCATTTAACAGCATATGATGAGGGTTTTGTGTTGTTGTTGTGCTTTGACCCAGAATTGTTGTTTTAAAGGATATTGTAATTATAACTTGTTTTTATGCTTTATGGTTTAAAATTTTGTACATCGGTGTTTTTAATGCTCAATGTTTTTAATTTTTGTAAACCGCCCAGAGAGCTTCGGCTATGGGGCGGTATATAAATGGAATAAAATAAAATAAATAAATAGAAAGTTTTAAAACATCATAAAACTGCTGAAAAAAATATAACAAAAAAAACCAAAACAATATAAAAATATAACAAACCAAACACAGTGTTAAGATTACATTCTGCTACTGCTGCAGAAATAGGCATCCTGCTCAACAACCTCCTTGAGAACCCTTCAGCTGTCTAATCTCTTGCTTTCTGCCTTCAACTAAAAAAAATGCAGTTCCTATTGTTTCCTTGTCATTGACACAGATCTTGCATATTGTACATCATCTTCAGCTGGGGGGGGGGGTGAGAGAAAAAGCTATACCTGTTGTCAAAATGGATTTCACCTTTCAGAGGTGTTTCCAGACATACCTTAGCATGCTTCTTCCCGATAAGGATTTTGTCACTCCATCACTCTGTCTCATTCACAGAATTTTATGGGAGCTCCAGATGTTGTATTTATTTATTAAGAACATAAGAAGTGCCTTGCTGGATCAGACCAAGGGTCCATCTAGTCCAGCACTCTGTTCACCCAGTGGCCAACCAGCTGTCGACTTGGGACCCACAAGCAGGACATGGTGCAGCAGCACCCTCCCACCCATGTTCCCCAACAACAGGTGTATACAGGCTTACTGCCTCTGATTGTGGAGGTAGTACATAGCCATCAGGACTACTAGCCATTGATAGCCTTCACCAGGAATTTATCAACCCCCCTTTTAAGCCATCCAAATTGTGGCCATCACCACATCTTGTGGAAGTGAATTCCATAGTTTATCTATTTCATTTCTATACTATACAATAGCCAAAGCTTTCTGGGCAGTTCACAAAAATTAAGACCATAAGTATAGCATAACATAATAGTATGAAAGCTTAAAACCACAATATAAAAACCACAACATAAAAGTACAACCAGAATAAAACTGCGCGGCAATGCAGAGATTTAAAAAGCAGATTTAAAATACGGATTTCAGATAGCGGAGTTAATAGTCCAGGATAGTAAATTGCTAAAGTGCTGGGAGAATAAAAAGAACTTCACCTGGCACCAGAAAGAGTACAACGTAGGTGCCAAGCGACCTCTCTAGGGAGCTCATTCTGCAGCTAGGGTGCCACAGCAGAAAAGGCTCTCCTCGTGGTAGCCACCTGCCTCAGTTCCTTTGGCAGGGGCTCACAGAGAAGGTAAAGTTCATGAAATGAGATTATAACGAATGGAGAGTTAGTAGTTGTAGCAGGGATATCAGCCTCCCAGAGGCAGACTGGGAAGAAGAACTCTGATTGTTGTTAGACGTATGTTGTTGTAAGATGGCAGACTGTAGTTTGAGGCACTACAAACAACAGTTGTGCTTTATATTCAAATAAATTGTTCTGGTCATTCCTTAGACACAGAGCCTATCTACACTACTGCTTTAAAACAGTTTAAAATGATTTAAAACAGTTTATAACAGTTTTGAGAACTGTTGGGGCCCAGGACACAATCCATATACAGTTTTCAAATTGTTTTCAAAGTGTTTTATCCTGCGTTTGTAGATAGGCTCACAATGTCTATTATTAGTGGAGTCGCTGTTACAACAGTCAGTTTCCATTCATAACCCTTTTGTGTTTTCCCATCTCTTCTGCTGCCTTTTTCCATACTAGGGTGACCATATGAAAAGGAGGACAGGGCTCCTGCATCTTTAACAGTTGTGATGAAGAGGGAATTTCACCAGGTGTTGATTGCATGCATGCAGCACCTGGTGAAATTCCCTCTTCATCACAATAGTTAAAGCTGCAGGAGCTATACTAGCCTGTCTGGATGCAAAAGAGGGCAGGGCATCTGCAGCTTTCACTGTTGTAATGAAAAGGGAATTTCACCAGGTGCTGCATGCATACAAATGATACCTGCTGAAACCCCCTTTTTTATACAACTGTTAAAAATACAGGAGCCCTGTCCTCCTTTTCATATGGCCACCCTACCTTACCGCAAAAAACAAATAAATCCCTATATGGAAAAAAGAAACAAATTGCTGCATAAGGCCTTCTAATTGTAGTTTCCCTAATAAATGGTATGTCTTTGCCACTGATTATTAAGGATCCTTAAGTGATCCTGCTTCATTAACCTTCCCCTGTCTAATCCCCCGTGTTATAGGACTGCTACCAGAGCAACCATTGTTACAGTTGTAGTCTAAAAGAAAAATTGGCATGTTTGTGAACACTGCAGCTTGGAAGCACTTGGCAAAACTTTGGCACTGAATTTCCTAAGTCAGCCATCTTGTCACATGATTTATGTGTTTTGCTGACTGCACATCATGGGGTAAGATCACACCCTGGGTTGCCTTGCAGTAGATTGTTCTGGGATTAACTTAAGTCCCATGAAAATGTACTAAATGTAGCAAGATCCAAGCAATGCAGAACTAATTTAGCAGTCTAAAAGTGCAGTTGGTCTTGGAAGAAACTTTAAACATTCCAGTATCTTGAATGAGACCTTAATTTAAACTCTATGACCTCATGTGGCTCTGGGTGCTCCATCAGCATTCTCTGCCAGACTTTATAACCTTGCAATCCTCATGAAGGTTTCCTAAGTATAAAAGAAGAGCACATATCTGGATCAGAAATTGTAAGCTCATGTGGGCAGGGATCTCTTGCTTTTATCGTCCTGCAAACACCAGAAACATCTTTGGCACCCTCTAAATAATGGATGCTGAAAACAACAAGAGATGAGGAGCCGCAGTCAAAACATATTCAATACTATAAACTGTGGGGGCAAAGCTACTTAGCAAAAGTTTTAATTCATAATTTATAATATGGCTTTTCAGTGCAGAACTCCTAAAGGAGTGGGTTTTTAAAGTCTGTAACAAAACCAGTCGAGTGAAATTTAAAGCAGAGAATATAGATGCCTTTTTAATTGTAGAGAAGGAGTGTGTCTGGTCCTTGGGGAACCAGAAGGGATAAGAGAATACACTGAAAAACTGAATAGGTATGAAAACAGTGTAGTGTATGCTTTGATGAAATGTGGGGAACAAGCAAATGGCTTCTTTTGGCATCCTCGTTTAATGCAAACAATTGAGGGAGGTGCCACAGTTCAGCGGTAGAGCACCTGCTTTCCACGCAGAAGGCTCAAAGTTCAATCCCCAGTGATGCCAATTAATAAGGATCAGGCAACAGGAGATGTGGAAGACCTCTGTCTGAGACCCTGAAGAGACTCTCCCAACCAGAGACAGAGGCCCGATAGGCCCGATCTACACCAAGCAGGACATAACCTCATGAAAGCGTCATGAAAGCGGTATTAATGGAGGCACAGCTGTGCCTCCATTGTTAAGGGCTGTCAGTTAAAAACACATTCCGCCATGTTAAAGTGATAATTGGGGGGGGGGGTCATTCTAACAGCCATAAAATTGAAAATGTTTCATCAACCTTTCTGAAATTTACAGGTGCCAGAAAGAAATGTTTGTTTTACATTACCTGAAAATTTCAAGAAGATTGGTGAAAGATTGAGGGAAGGAGAGCAGTTTAAGTTAGAAAATGAATACAAACCTCTCTCCCTGCTTTTGTAAAATTTACTTCCGGGTTGCTACTTTTTGTGCTCACAATTTGCATAATTTCTAGAGCCTTATTAATTAATCCAGTGGTGGGGTCTTCTTCCTCCTTGACTGTAGTTGGTGGAAAGCTTTTCGTTTTTTAAAAATTCCCTTCGGTTGACTTTGAAGGACTATTTTAACCTCTCATTCAAGTCAATGAGGCGGCCATCTTCCCTCATAATGTGACACACTCTTCCCCCTCCCTCCTGCCTTAGAATGTGGGGTGGGTGAGTGAAATGGCCGCTGCCTCTAGCAAAGACCTTTTGAGTGAAGAAGAAGAAGAGTTTATCTTTTCTCTTCTGGAACATGCATTCCTTTGGCTCTGAGAGTATTTTGGGCTATCTTCATAAGGCCAGTTTGCTCTTTTGCTCCCTGGTGAAGCAGGATGTGGCTCCTCTGGATCCGTGGTAACCTAATCTTCAGATCTCTCCTGGGAATAGGTAGCTATACCTTTCTTTTAATTTCCCCTCACACACAGTGCTCCTTCCCTCTTTTCTAAGAGTTTGGTCTATACTGCTATAAGTTGAAAGCTTCAAACACTTCATTTAATTAGTTTGGGCCGGTGTTAAGTTTTAAGTACAATGTTGAAACCTTTCAAAGTGCTTCTGGGCCTACAACGCTGGTTTCGGCCTAGTCACCCTGTTTTTCTAATAAGGTTTAGAAACAGTTGAGCTGTCGTTTATTTTGCATAGTGCACACACATGGATTTTCTTTCTAATCCTTGCAGACTACACTGGCTCCCTCCTTGATGTGTTTTTAGATGCAGACAAACCCTTTTTTGTTCCAGCAGGCCTTTGGCAAATAATCTGGACCTCTGTCTATACCTTTGACTTTTAAATTGTTATGTATTTAAAATGTTTTAAATGCTTTAATATTGAAAAGTATTTAATTATATTTTTAACTTTTGTATATTTAGGCTGACCATATGAAATGGAGGACAGGGCACATGTAACTTTAACAGTTGTAGAGAAAAGGGAATTTCAGCCAGTGTCATTTGTATGCAATTAGTCCCTGGTGAAATTCCCTCTTCATCACAACAGTTAAAGTTGCAGGCACTATACGAGAGTGACCATATACAAAAGAAGGCAGGGCCCCTGCAACTTTAACTGTTGTGATGAAGGGGGAATTTCACCAGGAACTAATTGCATACAAATGACAGTGGCTGAAATCCCCTTTTCTCTACAGCTGTTAAAGTTACATGAGCCCTGTCCTCCTTTTCATATAGTCAGCCTAGTATATTCCTATTTATAGGTTTTAGCTGTATATGTTTTAGCTTTGTAAGGCTGCCCTGAGGCCCAGCATTGGGCAAAAGGCAGGATACTACTACTACTACTACTAGTAATGTTTCAGATTTCACTTCTGCATCTGATGTTCTTTTGCATTTACTTTTCTTTATAAACCATTCATATCTTAAGACTTCTTGTGTGGCATGTTTTCATTGGTTTAACAAGTTAAAAGGGGTATTTACTGTTTTCATGCTTATGTTATAAAATCTATTTTCAACAGGCCTAGTAACTTCAAGAGTAACAGAGTTGGGGAAAATCCTCAATCTCTTTGCTATCAGAGGCACTGAGTAAGGGACCCCTGGAGATAATTTAGACTGACCCCAACCACAAAACACTATTCCCCCTTCTGAAGAGATCTGGACCACAGACTACTAAAGACAAACAAAGTAGCAGGCCATAATAACAGTTCTCATGTGGCCATTTGCCTTATGAGGCAGGTGCTCTGCGGGCTACCAAATGGAGGGACTAACAGGCCATAAAGTTGCCTGGCTGGGTCTGCCAGAAATCCAGCCTCAACACTCCTGGAAGGTCCATGTTCTATAGCACCTGCTGTCAGATGAACCTGAGGGAATCCCACCCTCCACCCCTGGGTTTAATTTACTGGCTTCCCCTGGCTGGACCTTGCAGGAAACTATAGGGACAGACAGAACAGGCATTCATAGCACACACAGAATGCTGAGACTGGCAAATCTAAAAGCAAGTGTGTTGCTTTTCAAGAACCAAGGAAATTCAATGGGTCTTACTTTTGAGTAAATATCTAGGAATGGAAATGCAGCCTGTGCAAGAACTGAGTAGGGTGACCATATTGGGAAACCAAAAAAGAGGACACCTAGTGGGGGGGGCAGGAAAATGGCTTTCTGGGGCCACCTTAAAGTCCCCAGTTGGAGCGGAGGAGGGGAAAGCATGTCATTCTCACCCCATCCCACCGCTCCAATCAGGCCCTTTTCTATAATGCCTGGGAATGACACATTTTTCCCTTTTAAGGCCTTGATTGGAGCAGTGGGAGAGAATGACACACCTCCAGAAAGCATGTCATTCCCCCCTGCCATGCTAATGGTGGCCTTAAAAGAGAAAGTGTGCAATTCCAGGTCATTATAGACTATTGCATAAAATCCCCCCTGACACCGAGGATAAAACAAAAACCATGAGAAATCTGGGGAAATCCTGACAGTTTTTTATTATTATTTATTATTGCATTTATATCCCACCTTTTTTCTGCCAAGAAACCCAAGGTGGCATACATAATCCTCTTCTTCTCCATTTTATCCTCACAACAGCAACACTGTGAGGTGGGTTGGGCTGAGAGTCTGCAATTGGCCCAAAGTCACCCAATGGGATTCCATGGCTAAGTGGGGAGTAGAACCCAGATACTGCTTTCATAGTGCAATATCCTGCTTGGTGTAGATTGGGTCTCAGTGTGCAAATAGGCCAAGGCATCTGCTGCTCCACTTTCTCATCACCACTGTTGTCTGGGCCAGATAGAAAGGCAGGTGGATCATTTTCAGTTGGTGAGTACCGAGGATGTGGACAAGCTGCTTGGATGAGTGAGGAGGACAACTTGCCCTCTTGATCCCTGTCCTTCTTGGCTGGTTGCCCAGGGAGGAGATGCAATTAGATTACAACTACAACATATTATTGATGCATCTCTCAGGGAGGGGAGTTTTCCATCATGTTTAAAAGAAGTGGTGGTATGGCCGCTTTTGAAGAAGCCCTCCCTGGACCCCCTGGACTGTAATAACTACAGACCAGTATCAAATCTTCCATTTCTGGCCAAAGTGATCGAGAGGGCAGTTGCCTTCCAACTCCAAGCAGTTTTGGTTGATACAGATTTTCTAGACCCATTTCGAACCGGCTTCAGGGCAGGATATGGTGTTGAGACATCTATGGTCGCCTTAGTGGATGATCTATGCTTGAGTATTGACAGAGGGAGTGCTGGTACTTCTGGACCTCTCAGTGGCTTTCGATACCATCGACCATGGTATCCTTCAGGAATGCCCGAGGGGATTGGGAATATTTTTTTTGTAATAATTTTTATTAGTTTCAACACAATAACATACACAATATAATAAACAAACAAACAACATAACCCTCAACAATCCCCCCGTGCACCCCCACCCCCTGAGACCTTCTCTTAATCATTCTTCATCCTTCCAAAATTTTAACGATTCTTTTGAAGGTGTTTGTCCCTTCCCCGATCTTAAAACATATTCCAAAAAGGGACTCCATATTTCTCCAAAATCACTTTTACTGGACATTCCCCTCTTTATTTTCATTTTACAAGTCAACATATCATTCAAGGCCATATCCCAAATTTCTTTATACCATTCTTCTATTGTATAGCTTCCTTGCCCTTTCCAATTTTTAGCAATCATTATTCTAACAGGTGCCAGGAGGTTGTTTACCAATTTTCTATTAGTTATATACTCATTCTCACTATCCCATATTGCTAGTAGAGCTAACTTTGGGTTTAATTCCAATTTACTTCCAATTATATCACTTATTTCTTTAAAAACCCTTTCCCAAAATTTTTGTACTTGTTCACAGCTCCACCATATATGAAAATAGGTTCCAACCTCCTGACACCCCTCCAACAATTCTTAGACACTTTTTTATCAATCTGGTGAAATCTTACAGTTGTTAGATACCATCTCCACACTGTCTTATAGTAATTCTCCTTAATTCTAATAGACAACAGCTTTAACATTCTTACTTTCCATATCCTCTCCCAGTTATAATCATTAATTTTTCCCTTTACATCTTCTTCCCAAATCTCTTTTATAACATTGAGTGAGTCCTGAAATTCCTCCTCTATCAATATTTTATATATCTCACTAGTCAGCCCTTTCTTAACTCCAACTTCTTCTTTTTTTCCTTTTAGTTCAATTAAATCTTCAAATCTAGTATTATTCCTACATTTCTTATTTTTCAACCTCCATTCCTGAGTCCATTTTCCCAATTGTAAACATTTGAACCATGCTATCTTTTGTCCTTTAAACAACTCTTTAATATGCTCACTATCCTTCATCTTTTCCATCCAATTCCTTAACTTAATTATATCTTGATCTCTACTTTTAATACTCTTGGGAAGTTTCCCACTACTACAACTGGGGCGAGTGGAGAGTCTCCTGGTATCAACTTCCCCCTAAACTTCTCCCAGATCTCTAAAATATTTTCCAACAATGGGTTGTCCAGTACCTTCAATTCTTTCTTTTGCATTTTAGTAAAGAATATATTTTCCAATTTAAAATCTACATCTCCTGTTTGTGGTTCCAACCATTCCAAAAGGGGATTGGGAATTGAGGGCACTGTGCTTCAGTGGTTCCGGTCCTACCTCTCGGGCAGGTTCCAGATGGTGATGCTTGGGAATAGTTGCTCCTCAAAGAAGAAGCTGTTGTATGGCGAACCACAAGGTGCCATCCTATCCCCAATGCTGTTTAACATATACATGAAACCGCTGGGAGAGATCATCTGGAGGCAGGGGGTGGGGTGCTATCAGTATGCTGATGACACCCAAATATATTTCTCTATGCCTTTGACAACAGCATCAGCTAAGGATAGTGTGTCTCCTCTGAATGAATGCTTGGAGGTGGTAATGGGCTGGATGAGGAAAAACAAATTGAAGCTGAATCCAGATAAGATGGAGATGCTTACTGTCAAAGGCCCCAACCTGGGTTCAACCAGTTCTGGATGGGGTTACACTCCCCCTGAAAGGCTGTGTTCGCAGCTTGGGGGTGCTCCTGGATCCGTCGCTCCAAATGACAGCTCAGATAGATGTGACAGATAGGAGTGCCTACTATCAGCTTCGGCTGATACGCCAGCTGCGCCTCTTCCTAGATTTGGAAGACCTAAAGACAGTAGTGCATGCTCTGGTAACTTCAAGGCTCGACATCTGCAATGCGCTGTACATAGGGCTACCTCTGTGCCTAGTCCGGAAACTTCAACTAGTTCAAAATATGGCAGCCAGGTTGGTCACCGGTACACCTAGGGATGACCATATCACACCAGCTTTAAAATCACGTCACTGGCTGCCAATTACTTTCCGAGCGAAGTACAAAGTGTTGGTCATCACCTTTAAAGCCCTACATGGTTTGGGTCTAGGTTTCCTGTGGGATCACCTTCTTCCATACAATCCGCCCTGCACAGTCAGGTCCTCTGGGAATAATTTTTTACGATCAGCCAAAACTAGGCTGACAACTGTTACCCAGAGAATCTTCTCTTCTTCCGCTCTTCGACTGTGGAATGGCCTGCCGGAGGAGATTCGTCAACTTAACAGTCCCTTTGACTTTAAGAAAGCCATAAAGACTCATCTTTTCCGGCAGGCCTACCCTGATGAATTTTAAGAGTTTTATATTAGTGTTTTATTGGTATTTTAATGGTGTATCGGTTTTGTGTGTTTTTGATCAGTTTTATGTATTTTATATTTGATGTTGTTCCCTGCCTCGATCCGGAGGGAGAGGCGGGTAATAAATAAATAAATATATTATTATTATTATTACTCACAGCCAGTTAGAGGAAAATGCAATGAAATCCGTGGATTGATCCAATGAAAGCTCATTGAACTCCAGCCCCAAACATATTCCTCTGACATCACTAGAAGAAGGTTCGAAGTTCAATCCCAGCAGTTTCCAGTTAAAGGGATCACATATAATCTGACTTAATAAAAGGCAAATCCTATGCTCCACATTACATTTCATGTTCCCTATACATACACAAATGCCATTAAAAAGAGAACGCCTTTGTTTTTTTCAGATTGTTTGCACTGACTTTGAACCATCTCTAGGGACCAGCCTGGATGGGGGCCCAAGCAAGCAGCAACGGATGAGTATAGGCGGTTATTCGGTTCAGCGTAGGAGGTACAAGAACAGGATAACAGGAATCAAAAAGTCAAGGAACAGCTTGTGTACACTTGCCTTAACATTCATGTTATTCAATTCATATGCCTAATTTGTTTAAATCCATTAATTCCTAGGGTGACCAACTGTCAGGATTTCCCCGGATTTGTCCTGGTTTTTGTTCTATTCTGGGTGTCAGGGGGGATTTTCTGTAATTTTCTATAATGTCCTGGAAAGACACGCTTTCCCTTTAAAGGCTGCATTAGCATGGTGGGAGGGAATGACACACCTTCTGGAGGTGGGTCATTTCCCTTGCACTGCTCCAATCAGGGCCTGAAAGGGGAAAGCGTGTCATTCCCAGACATTATAGAAAAGGCCCTGATTGGAGCAGTGGAGGGTGAGAATTACACACTTTCCCCTCCTCCACCCCATTTCAGGCCTTTAAGGTGGTGGGGGTGAATGACATGCATCCCAGAGGCCCCTGAAAGCTGCTTTCCCACCCCCACCCCACTGGGTGTCCTCTTTTTTAGTTTCCCAAATGTGGTCACCCTACTGGAGTCTAGAGTTCATTCAAGTCCGGAAGTCTGAAGTTTGGGGTCATCTATAGGTCAGCGGTGCCTAGGCCCACTTTTCTTGTGCAGCCCATCTAGGGGTAGCAATTGGTGCTAAACCAGAGTTGAGTGGACAGTGCTGTGGTTGAGTGGACAAACAGGTTGCAACTGAATCTGGACATGGCAGAAATGATGGTAGTTGGAGATCCTGGGTAACTTTGAGGAACACCCTGCTTGGTTTTGACAGCATTTCCATGCCCTCATTGGAACAGCTATGCAGTCTGGAAATGCTTCTAAAACTAGCGCTTCTCCGGTGACATCCATGGATAGGAAAGGGCTTTTATCCATTTCATCTGATTCATAGGCTGCAGATTTTTCTGAACCGTAGTGACCTGGCAATCATCATCCATCCATGACTTTGTAATTTCCAGAACAGATGACTGCAATGCATTCTACATGGAGTTACCCTTGACGACTACTGAGAAGTTACGGCTGGTTCAGAATTTGGAAGCTTGCCTCCTAAAATTGATGTCACAAGTAAAGAAAATATACAGGCAGCTCATTAACAACCTCACTGGTTGGCTTGCAAGCCCAGTTCCAGGTGCCATTTCTCATCCATGAAGCCTTATATGGTTTATGCCCAGTATATATTATATATATTACATATATTATGGTTTCCTTTCCCAACCTGGAGGGCACCATATTGTGGAAAGCTGCATTAAAGAATATGTCTTTCCATGCTAGATTGCTTCTCCTTTAAATCATAAGAAAAGCCCTGTTAATTTGCCTTCACTGTTCAGGTGACAATGTCATGATTAGGGAGGTGGTGGAGCAAAGCCTTTGTCATGAGCTTTTGAAATTTGAATTGGGAGTCCCTTCGAACAAAGCTTGGGCTTAATCCTGTGGGTTACTTTGTACTGTGGGTGCTCAGCCTATGAACCCTCTGCAAGCGCAAATGAGAATAAAGGATAGCTCCTGTGATCAGCAGGCAGTTATGAAGTCTCTCAAATGGCCAGGCCTGATTTAGTACCAGAAACCTCACCTTCTATCCTTAGCTGGTCAACAGAGCAGAATCTTTAGGCTTGAGACCCAGCAAATACTTTCGACACAGCTTAATTCTGTACCTTCAATAATGAACAGCAGGGAATGTGGGCTGCAACAGCCACCATCCCGGATTTCGATTTGGGTGCAACTACCCATGGCCAAGGTTTGTTTCTATCAAACGTTGGAACCAAAGAAGGTGCCTTATACTGAGAGCCTATCTACACTACTGCTTTAAAATGGTTTATAACAGTTTTAAACCGGTCAATAACCGTTATTAACCGGTTTAAAACTGTAATAAACTGTTTTAAAGCAGTAGTGTAGATAGGCTCTGAGTCAGACCATTGGTTCTGTGACAACAAGACCCAGTATTGTTGACACTGACAGGCAATGGCTTTCCAAGGTTTCAGGCAAGATCTCCTGGCCCTGCCTGGAGATGCCGGAGATTGAACCTAGGACCTTCTGCATGCAAAGGATGTCCTCTACTACTGAGCTATGGCCCCTCCTGAATAGGTGTCCCATAATATTAGGGATACAACCTTATACTTGTGTCCCAATATTTTGGAAATTGCTCCAAGAGAGACCTGCTTGAGCCATGAATGCCAAGTTTCAGGAGGTAATGTTTTCAAAAGCAAGGTCTTGGAACCTTCAGTTCAAAAGAACAGCAATTACTGAATTAGTGTGTTTGTTTTTATTTTGGAACATGCCTGATTTTAAGCCTGGGACTTCCATTATAAGCTACCCTGCTTCTTTTGCCTCTGACCTTAATACAGCTCTGATTTATTTTGGTTTATTATTACATTTATATTCCACCTTTTTTTAGTCTTGCAAGGAACTCAAGTTGGCTTTCATGGTCCTCCTCCTCTCCATTTTATCCTCACAACAATCCTGTGAGGTAGAGCAGGCTGAGAGTCAGTGACTGGCCCAAAGTCACCCAGTGAGCTTCACAGCCTGAGTGGGGACTAGAACCCAGATTTCCCAAGTCCCAGTCCGACACTCTAACCACTACACTGGATCTCATATTTATAACGTAGTATGATTAATTAGAAAAAAAAATAAAAACCTTGGTAAACAGAAATGTTTTCACTAGCTGGTGGAAGGTGAATAAAGAACAGTTTGGTGGTCCTAGGAGTTGGAAGGGGACTATAAGACCATCGAGTCCAACCTCCAAGCCCTGCTGTCTACGTCAGCAGCTCTAACTTACTGGATGGAAGGTGTATATGACAATCTGAGGGGACAAGGAGGTCAAGAGCAGCTACTAGTTTGAGGGAGATCTTAGTGGACCATTTCTTAAATTGCTTGCTGGCCATGGGCTAATTTCCCACCATAGCTCTGACAGCGGCCCTTTGTACACCATGGGGGTGTAGAGGGCACCAGCACGAGCGAACCCAGAAGTAGCCACTTCCAGGTTTGGCGCACTCAAACCTCATGACAAATGCGACGGCCCGGGATTCTCCCAGGCCGTTGCAAGTTGCAGCAGCCATTTCCCCCTAGATGATCCACGGAGAGCGCACAAACGTTCCTCCGCAAATGTAAGTATTTTTTAAAAAACAAACAAACATGCGTGATCGTGCCCCACTCCCCCTGCCATCTTGGGGATGGCAATTTTGGTCCCCACCTCTCCTGAGGGCCTCGGAGCCTTGCGGTGCGGCTCTGTGGCCATCGGTGCTGCCATGCTTACGCGCACGTAAGTGTGGCAGCACCGGGCTGGCCAGCCACATCTTCCTGAGACAGCGGACAAACACGGGATTTTTCTGGTTCCGGGGAACCAGGAAAAATCCCGTGCTCGCCCCTCCCCAACCCCGGGATTCCCTGTGCATCATGTGGACTCACAGGGAGCAGCCGGGGTCCATCCCAGGCATTTTGCCTGATGTGGAAAGGGCCATTGTGTGGCACTCCAAGGCAGTGTGGGAAATTTAAAATGTGGGGCCCCCACTGGGGAAGGGCATTTTAACTTCCCACAATGCTATATCAGAGGCATTGTGGGAAATTTAAATGGCCTGCTGGTGCCTCTACTAGGTAAACCCACAGCCAGTGGCCAAGCAGGTAATGCTAGTTGTTCCTGCCAGAGTACTGGGGCTCCAGCTGCTGTCTGAAGGTGATGGGTGCTGATATTGGGCTTGAGGAGGTTGATATAGGGAAATGTGCCCCCTAAGATGACAGTGGGAGCAGAGCAGTTCCGCCAGTCCTACTGAATACCACCTCCATGAAGAGTCTATCCCTATCTGGACAGGGATAACCTGGCTTCAGTTGTCCATGCTCTGGTAACCTCCAAGTTAGATTACTGCAATGCACTCTACGCGGGGCTGCCTTTGAAGGTGGTTCGGAAGCTGCAGCTTGTGCAAAATGCAGCGGCCAGATTGATAACTGGAACCAGTAGGTTCGAACATATAAGACCTACTCTGGCCCGCTTGCATTGGCTGCCTGTATGTTTCCGAGCCCGGTTCAAGGTGCTGGTTTTAACCTATAAAGCCTTACACGGCTTGGGACCACAATACCTGATGGAACGCCTTTCCCGACATGAACCTACCCGAACACTACGTTCAACATCTAAGGCCCTCCTCCGAGTGCCTCCTCCGAGGGAAGCTTGGAGGTCGGCAACAAGAGAGAGGGCCTTCTCTGTGGTGGCTCCCCAATTGTGGAACGATCTCCCCGATGAGGCCCGCCTGGCGCCAACATTGTTATCTTTTCGGCGCCAGGTCAAGACTTTCCTCTTCTCGCAGGCATTTGGCAATATCTGAGGAGCCTGGGTTTGTTTTGTTTTGTTTTGGTTTTTGTAGCTTTTTGAAGTGTTGAAGTGGTTTTTAAATGTACAGATTGTGTGTATGTTGCATGTTTTTGCTGTTTTAATTTTTGTATATTGTTTTTAATAGTTTTTAATCCTATGTAAACCGCCCAGAGAGCTTCGGCTATGGGGCAGTATACAAATGTAATAAATAAATAAATAATAAATAAATATCTACACTACTGCTTTAAAACGGTTTATAACAGTTTTATAACAGTTTATAACAGTTTTAAACCCATTAATAACCATTATTAACCGGTTTAAAACTGTTATAAACCGTTTTAAAGCAGTAGTGTAGATAGGCTCGAAAGCTCCTCCTCCCTCCACCGTTACCACCAGCAGGCTGTACAGAAGGATGTGAGAGTGAGGAGCACAGCAGTTTCACCAGTCCTCCTGAATGACTTAACTTTTCCCCTCCTCTCCTCACACCATTTTTTCCCCTTGTGTGTCAAGGTTTTTTTTGTTCTTTGTTTTAAATTGTAAGCCTGCAGGCTGGGACTCTCTTGGTTTACTTATTATATGTAAGCTTCTCAGTCCAGGAACCTCTTTGGCTGAGCAGCGGGATAAAAATACTTCAAATTAAATGAATAACATGTGGCTCCGGACACTTCCAACCATGGAGTTCTCTGCCAGCTGGAGCGTCCGTCTTCAGAGGCAGCCTTAGGCTGAACGTGTTGCAGCAATCCAGTCTAGAGGTTACCAGGCCATGGATGCTTGTGGCTAGCTAGGCTCGGATATTCAGGGAAGGTTTGCAGCTGGCTAATGAAGCAGAGGTGATAAAAGGCAGTTGTCAACCTCTGGCAGTAAAGCAGTCATCTTATGCTTACTGGATTGGATCAACAGATTTAGACCACTGGAAGAACTGCCAAGAATAGAAAAGAAACTGCGTTTCGCCTTCATTCTAGGTAGTCAAATCCTGACCAGCCAGGTGATATTCTAATAGGAGTTTATAACAATGACCTTAAAAACTACTGCAGGTAATCTAGCAAACATCACAAATTAGAACAAAACAGTACTGTGTTTAATTTCTGTAAGACCTTTTCCTTGAGATATTACATAAATGGCTATCCTTGAAATACATAACTGCTATTTTACGGCAATGGAATATTAACTAATACTGGGGGCTTCCCTTTCAGTTAACTTTTTTTTAATGATCATAAAGCTCAGACAACAGTTATTCATACTCCTGATGAAGGCCAGTTGTTCGTTAATCAATTTTAATCCACTGGACATAGCAATTTGGAAGCTGCAAATCCTGTTGCGTCTTAATTGTGATTTGTTATCTACTCTAGATATGGTTCCTGTTTTATTGACTGTGTTTGATTGTGGGGTTGCATGCCTTCTAATGTTAATAAAAATATATGGAGGATGGGGTTATTTGTGGCTGCTATTCATGATGGCCATATATTACCTCCAGTATCAGAGGCAGTATGCCTCTGTATGCCCTTTGCTGGGACATCAGTAGGAGAGGGCTATGTACTCATGTCCTACTTGTAGGCTTTCCACAGGCAGCTGATTGGCCACTGTATGAACAGAATGCTGGACTAGTTAAAGTTGCAGGCACTATACTAGAGTGACCATATACAAAAGAAGGCAGGGCCCCTGCAACTTTAATTGTTGTGATGAAGAGGGAATTTCACCAGGAACTAATTGCATACAAATGACACTGGCTGAAATTCCCTTTTCTCTACAACTGTTAAAGTTACAGGAGCCCTAACCTGTATTTTATCTGGTCAGCCTAGACTCCGTATCCTTGGTTGCTACTGGCAAGGGGCCAGAGGAACACAGAATGATGTGACATTGGTAACTTCTAATAGATTTTGTGGAAGGGGAGGAGACAGCTAGATAAGTGGTTGCTGTTTTCAGTAGCAATAGGGTGAGATCTGATTAGGTCTTCAGATTACTTTTTTTGCATATTTAATTATATATTAATAATTGATAAGCTGATTGTTTATCCCCTTGATAGTTTCATCCATCTTATAAAGTATGGATGAAGCAGCGGTCTACATTCAATTATTACCATTTCATTCACAAATCACAGATGGAGAAATCTTTCTCCTTAGGAATCCTTTGAGACTCTATTGTGCATACTGTTCAAGGGATCCAGTGTGCTGGAACTACTGAAGTTACACAGAGTATTTTAGAAATATCACATCATTAAAACTTATGTAAACAAAGATGAGAATGTCCTAGAAAACCATTAAAATGAGCTCTCATTAGTGTTCCCATTGCCTAACTGCATCTGTTTAAATAATGATTGCAGTAAGGAAGAATGTCAAATTCAAATCTGAGCCCAGATTGTGGAAGCAAGGTCAAAATCAAGTACTCAGCTATGGTAGGAAGGAACATGGCTGAAAAACCCAAATTTCAGAACCAGGATAACAAAGTTCTTCAAACTTGCCCTAGGGAGGGGTGACAATTTCATTTGGTTCATTTTTTGATAAGAACTTGCCAAAATTCAAGGTGATAGTATTTGACTGATTGATTGATTGCATTTATATACCACCCCATCACTGCTTTACTGCCACTATTAGCAGTACTAAAACAGCAATCCATGTTGATTTGGGGTTGCTGGGTGAGAGAAGAGCTTACCTTCCTCCCTGACTCAGCAAGCCAGATCGCTGCTTTACCGCCACCATTAGCAGCACATTATTTTCCACATAATATAGACAGCCAGTGTGGTGTGGTGGTTGGTGTTGGACTGGGACATAGGAGATCCGGGTTCTAGTGCCCACTCGGCTACAAAGATCATTGGAAGATTTTGGGCCAGTCACTGACTCAGCTTAACCTATGGTCCCCTCTACAAGGATTCGCTTTTGTGCCTGGTTAGCCGATTCTGCGCATAATCGCAGAAGTGCATTTACGCCTAATCCCTCTGCACGAGAGGCGGCGAGAGGTGGCGAAGCGCATTAACAGATGTCCAAAATGCGCTTTACAAGTAGTTAATGCGCATAAGCGCATATTCACACAGTCAAAAAGCGCTTTAACGGACGGAGCAAAATAAAACTCGCGATTTAACGTGCATTCGATAATGCGCATAATCGGAGAGATAACGCGCCTCTACACCCCATTTGCGCTCCGCTGGTGTGGAGGTAAATTTTTTAATGAGACTTCAAAGAGCATTAAACCTCTCGTGAAGAGGCACCCTAACTCACAGAGTTGTTGTGAGGATAAAATGGAGAAGAGGATCTTGTAAAATGCCTTGGGTTCGTTGCAAGAAGGAAAAAGATGAGATATAAATGTAATAAATAAATAAATAATTCATGTGCTAAAAATCCCCATTTTTAGGGAAGGGGAATGCTTTTTTTATTTCCATAGTTGTGTCTTTTAAGAGGCAGATGATTTATATTAGTTTTAAGTGCCAGATTTTTCATCTATCATTAAATTAAAAAGAAGAACATACTATAAGAGCCCTAATGGATCAGACCAGAGTCTTATCAAGTCCAGGATCCTATTTCCTATAGTGGTCAAGCAGATGCCTCTAGGAAGCCCACAAGCAGGACATGAGGAAAACAGTCTTCTCCTGTTGTTGTTCCCAATGATTGGTATTCAAAGAACTTGGAAGCACCATATAGCCATAGTGACTATTAGAGATTGATATCCTCATCCTCCATGGATTTGTGCTATGCCTATTTGAAGCCATCTCAGTTGGTGGCCATCACATCTTGTTGTTGCACATTCTATAGTTTTGTGTTGTGTGAAGAAGTACTTCCTTTTATTTGTCCTGAATCACCAACCATTCAGCTTCATTGGTGATTCTGGATTCTAGTATTTTGAGGGAGAGAGAAAAATGTATCTTTATCCACTTACTCCATGCCATGCATAATTTTATATACCTCTATCATGCATTCTGTTTACTTGCCTTTTTTTCTGAACTAAAAACGTCCCAAATATTGTATCCTTTCCTCATAGGGAAGTTACTACACTGAAAGAGATCACTCTGGTTGCCCTTTTTGTACTATTTATTTATTTATTGCATTTCTATACCACCCAATAGCTGAAGCTCTCTTACAAAAATTAAAACCATAAAAACCATTCAAACTATAAAACAACAGTATAAAAACATAATTTAAAATACAGTATAAAAGCACAACCAGGATAAAAACCGAGCAGCCATGCAGAAATTGATAGGGATTTGCAATATCCTTTTAGAGATGTGGCATCCAGAACTGTACATGGTACCCCAAGGTTGGTCACACTATAGATTGACATTAAAAATTGTATAAAGATTTTCAACCCTTTTCTTAATAATCCCTAGCATGTAATCCGCATTTTTCACAGCTGCTGCATATTGAATCAACGTTTTCATTGTTTGGTCCATCCTGATCCCAAGATCCATCCCAAATCACTCCCTGCCAGGTTCCCCCCCCCCCCTCAATCTGCATCACATTACGCTTCCTTGCTTTCAACCACATTTGTCATTTTATTATATTTAACCACATTTGCCATTTTTATGTACACTTGGTATCTTTAGCTGAGCCAAACTGTGATCTATAAATCACTATCCAAATATATGATATCTTGGAATGCCTACAATTTAATTCACTTAAGGGGTTTTCTTGTCATACTGACACAATGAATGAACAGAGTCAGTGGCTGCGATTCAGAAAATGATGAACAAAATGGGATGCCGTATTTATGGAAATGAAAAGAACAGGCCCTTTATTCGGAATCCTGTATGCTTGTGGCCTTTAATATTATGTCCAATATTTGTCAATGGTATGCACTGCAGTCATTGGACCAGCTCAACCATTGGACAAATCCAACAATTGTCCCAAATATCAGTTACGTGAGAACTAAAGAAAATAACCCTATTACTACTCCAGAAGTTGGGTGAGCAAAAAGGTGTAACAAATGCCATAAATAGAGCTGTGGTGGAAGCTGCTTAGTAGGAGGCAGGTCAGGAAAAGAAGATAATGGGATAATGACGTAAGTCAATGACCTAGTTCTCATTGCATGGCAAACCTGTGTCTGGGCCGTACCATTCCAGACTGCAGGTAGGGGCTGGCTCATTTATAGGGGGCTGTAGCTCAGTGGTAGAGCACACGCTTTGCATGCAGAATTTCCTCAGTTTGATCCCTGGCATCTCCAGGTAGGGTGAGGAAAGAATCCTGCCTGAAACTGTAGAGACCTGCTGCTAGTCAGTGTTGACAATACTGGGCAAGATGGACCAATGGTCTGACTCAGTAAATGACACGTTCCTATGTTCCTGTGATTGCATCTTGCCAAGCCATTGGTGCAGCTAGAACTGGGTTGGACTGTAGAATGTCAATGGGCTAATCTAGGCTGGGAGCAGTATGACCTGTATTTAGGGGAGGGTGGATGAGAAAGAAGATAAACTTCCTTTTCGGCAAGGTGGTGTAAAATTTTCTAAGCTAGTGGCTTTCACCACATGTTGTGGCAGTAATTTTCATAAGTTAATTATGTGTAAACAGGTACTTCCTTTGTATCTGTTGTGTTCTAGGCCTGGTTCGGATATCACAAGAACCCAGGGTTGTTTTTTTTTTAAAAAAAAAACCTGGGTTATTGGAAACAAAGTGGAAGCAAGGGAGCGTGCATGTTCCTTCCATCTAATTGCTCCTACAGGGTATAAACAGTTTAGAGTGTCCATATGGAAAGGAGGACAGGGCTCCTGTATCCTTAACAGTTGTATTGAAAGGGGAATTTCAGCAGGTGTCATTTGTACACATGCAACACCTGGTGAAATTCCCTCTTCATTGCAACAGTTAAAGCTGCAGGAGCCCTGCCCTCTTTTGTATCTGGTCACTCTACAAAAGGGCTCCTGCAGCTTTAACTGTTGTAATGAAGAGGGAATTTCACCAGGTGCAGCATGCATACAAATGACACCTGCTGAAATTCCCTTTTCTCTGCAACTGTTAAAGATACAGGAGCCCTGTCCACCTTTTCATATGGTCACCCTAGATTTGTGGGTAGTTGGGAAAAGACAAGCCCAATTTGTAACCAAAGGTGAAAGCATGGTTTACATGTCCAGTTCATATGTTATACTTAACAACCTATGGCATTCTTGGCTTGTTTGGCTCCTACAGCTTGCAGCAGGAGCGATCAGGTGGCAGGAAACTGCAGGCCTAGAGGGGGAGGGGAAAATGTCTACCTACTTTCTCCACACTTTATAAAATCTGATGCCCCCATCATATCTTTTTCTAAATTAAAATTCCTGAATGCTTTAGGCTTTTGTCATAGGGTTTTGTGGCAGGCTTAACTAAATAATTTCTTTTAATATTTGCTTTAACTAAAAATAGCCTAGAAAATGCCAAATGATAAGTAGATAGAATGTTGATCTTTAATCGGCATTGAAATCCCAGCACATCCTTGAGAAATTATACAATCTCAGCCTTAATTTCTTATTCATAAAATGGGAACAATAATTAGTAACCCTGAGGATGAGGAAATGTCACTTTAAGAGTGCTGTGGGATAGGATTGATTGACCATTACTCTGAAGCGAAAAGTACCACAAAGTTAATTAAATTTAGATTCAGAAAAATATTACTGTCCAAAAAAGGCACTTACTGAATCCCTTCAATTTCCTAAGCATATGAATAATTCTTACTGAATGCAGCAGTCTGTTCCTGAACAGGGGTCCAAGGACTGGGACTTAATCACATTTGTGAGTTCTCCAACAAAAACTGTGATTATTAATGCCTAGAAGGTTTGTTAATTTAAAACCACAACCTTCATTACTGCCAACCACAATGCAGCGAAGCAAGAATGCCGAGTGTTTGTTTCTTCTCCCCACCCTTATCTTTTCTGAATTTTTTTAATCATTCTCCTCTTTTGTATATGTTTTAGTTAATTTCAAAGCCACCTTGAGTGATTGTGGAAAAGGTGGGCTAAAAACATATTCGGCTGCAATCCTGAATACAATTGCTTAGGAGGAAGCTCCTTAACAGTAGTGGGGACAAGTTGTCACAACACCCTCTCACAGAGAGACATTCACCACTACTGAGGCCCATATATATATTTAGCCCACACCTGGCTGATTTCAAAAACCAGGATGGGCAAGGCCCAAAACAACAGGTCTCACATCTCTGAATAGCTGGTCCATATTAATAATATCCTCAATCTGCACAAACTGAAAAGTAAGCATAACACCATGACTGGAGAGTGATTTCCACCTCCATTTCATTAGTGCGTCAAACGCTGGTCCCGTTCACGTGCGTTTGTTGTTTGCGTTGTTTACCTTTTCACCTGCACCGGCTCGCTCTTCCTGGTATCTCTCCATTGAATCGGTGAAATTTCTTTTCTTTTGTTTGCTCTCCCGCTATTGCGCATGCCCCGTCTCACCCCGCTCCTTCTCGCTCCCCCTCCAGTTCATTAGTTCTTGTGGTTGATGGAAATTCTGATGGATGTGGGCATCTCCCCCCCCCCCCGCTCTGGTTTTGTTGTCTAGCATTTAGCGCTTCATTGGCTGGGCGACTCATACATCGGGCAAAAAAAAAGAGGGAAGCTGAAATGGGTGGATGATAGAGCAATGAGAGTGGGGTTGGAGCAGCGGAAGTCTGTTCGACTGACTCGGCGTGCTGGAGGAGAACCGCCCCCTGCCCTCTTCTTTCATCAGCACGACTGCTCTTCAACGAACTCGGCCCCACAAAAGTGGGATGTTCCAACATAGCCCGAGGCCGGCAATACACAGGGACGGAAGAACGGTTTTATCCCACACAGAGAAAAAACACCGCACTTTCCCCACCCTAGAAAAACACGGAAAATGGAGGGGAAGAGACGAGATGACTGCAGGACAGGGATGACCTCGTGTGAGGGTTGCAGGGCAAAACGGTAAACAAGGCAGGACGAAAGTATGATAAAACACTGGTGTGATGGAGCAGTAAGTCGAAATTATGGTGTTCAAGTTGGTGCGGATATGAGATATTTATCCACAAAATGTTAAGTGAATTGGTCACAGTGGATCTTTTGAGGGTTTCGTCTGGTACCTTACTAGTTTCTCATAGGAGTTTAGTGTTTTATGAGACTGATCAATATGATCATATTACACCAGTGCTCTGTGATCTGTACTGTTTTCCAGTCTGTTTCCAAGCCCAATTCAAAGTGCTGGTATTAACTTCTAAAGCCCTAAATGGCCTTAAGTGGCTCAAGGCTAGGTTACCTCAAGGACTACTTCCTCCCCTATATACCTGTCCAGACTCTAAAATAGTCTTCAAAGGCACATCTTTGGGTACTCCCGCCAAATAATACAAGTGAGTAGCTACTAAGGAGGGCCTTTTCCATGGGGATGCCCCATTTTTGGAATGTCCTCTCCACAGAGGCTTCCCTGGTGCCTACGCTGCAGTCTTTCCAGTGCCAGATGAAAACCTTTTTTTTGTTTTCCGGGCTGTTTAGTCCTTTAGTTTTGTTTTTTAATGTGTGTTGCTGGTTTTTAGAACTTTACACTAATGCTGGCTTTTACTCTAGTTTTTACTTTGCTCCCCCCCCCCCCCGTGTTAAAACTTTAATAACGTTTATATTATGTGTTATCGTATCGTATGTTAGGGTTTAAATTTTTGTAAACCACCCAGAGAGCTTTGTCTATTGGCTGGTATAGGGATGTAACAAATAAATAAAATCACCCATAATACCTTTTTCAAGGATTCTGTCAAGCAACAGCCCAGTCTGTGATTTTTAATTATGTTTGTAAGCTGCCTTAAAGTCAGAATGTTGGATTATATAAATGCTTTAAGTACAAGAACACAATAAATCCACCGTTCTACAAGCGTAAGAGCTGTGTTACACTGCTCAGAGGACTTCGGTTATTGGGCAGTTTAAAAGTACAGTAAATGAAATCAATAAAATAAAGAAGGAGCGTGCTTTCTCTGAAAAGTGCACTCCCGTTTGCATTTGGGGTAGTGAATGAGGGAAATTCGAGTTAGAAATGAATGAAAATTAAATTCTTGTACATTCCTAGGCTATCCCTAAGAACTCTGCTAAGGGAACTTCTCATCCCCTTTCCTATACTATACCTGGCTGTTATGTCTTAGCACTGAAATGTGAGAGTGACAGTATGGCATCTCATAAGATCAACCCATAAGAAAATTCATTAAACAAAAACCTACGGTTTACAAAACCAACGTTAAGGCTCTACAGTTTCCAACCAAGCACCAAAAAGCAGGGAAATTGGGAGTTAAGGCTCCCAAGCCTTAACGCCACATCCTCCCTAAGGAGGCAGAAAGTGCAAGTGAAATTCTCATTCTCCCAAAGCAGATAAACCATGAGGACAGGATGGAGAATATGATATGCAGAGGTGACTGTGGGGTTGTGGAAAACCGATGACGAACAACTTAGGGGCACCAACTTCTCTTTTTTTGTTTAGTGCAGCCCTTCCCCAACCTGGTGCCCTCCAAAGGTGTTGGACTACAACTCCCATCATTGCAAGTTAGTATGTCTCATGGTTAGGAATGCTGGGACTTGTCATGTCAAACATCTGGAGGGTAGCAGGATGGGGGAACGCTGTTCCATATCTTTACCAAATACAGGGTTCCCAATACTTTTCTCTGACACACATCTTGCATATAGCAGCATGACTGATAATAAAAGGGGAACTATTTGTTGCAAATGTAGAACCAGAGCATGTGCCAGGCACTTTCAACTTTTGGTCAATATCCTGCCCTTCAAAGAACCAATATTTTTTTTTAAAAAAAGTGTTTATACAAAATATACTATTCAGTCCCCACAATCCCTCCACAGTACATCATCTCATCAAAGCGACAGAGGAGCAGAAAAGGTTTAGTTTGGCTGTCTTGAACTACTTTCAGATGAGATTAGTTTGCAATCCTGTTCCACTTGGGGGTAAGCCGTAATGAATTCAGTGGCACTGACTTCTGAGAAGCCATGTATAGGATTTAAGTGTAAACCAACCTTCTCCAGTCTGCTGCTCTCCAGATGTGTTGCACTATAACTCCCATGTTATGGGAAAGACAAAAATCATTTGATCATTAATTTAAAAATTATACTTACACATGAAAGTATTAGGTGGTAGCTCTACCTTTGATCTCACACTGCTGAACACGTAAGAGAAATCTTCTGTGTTAGTCCTCCAAAACCACACAAGATATTTAATAAACAGACATCCTATGCCATTTGTTGAAAACTAATGTTGACGTCTGAAGGACTATCTGGATTAGGTATTAAAGATCCATTCATTGTCGCTTCATTTGGGTTAGACAGTTTATTTAAAGTGATGCAGCTCTTTTGTAGTTCCTTGATTGATCGCATATCTTAATGCTGGAAAGCATCATACCTTAGAACAGATATGGGCAAAAAATAGATCCACCTTGATGTTTTGGACATCAACTCGCACCATTCCTGCTCACTGCCCATGCTATAGGGGCTTTTAAGAGTTGAATTCCAAAACATCTTGAGATCTACATTCTGCCTGCCCTTGCTGTAGAACAGCATTCCTCAACCTGGTGCCCATCAGATGTGTTGGATTGCAACTCTCAACATGACGAGATGCTCTAAAAAAAGAGAAGTAGGTGGTCTTAAGTTGTTCATCATCATTTCCCACAAACCCACAGTCACCTCTGCATATCATATTGCATATCCAGGTGTTTGAGATGACAAGTCCCAGCATTCCTGACCATGGGACATACTGACTTTCAATGATGGGAGTTGTAGTCCAACACCTTTGGAGGGCACCAGATTGAGGAAGGGCTGCTCTAAACAAAAAAAGAGAAGTAGGTGGCCCTAAGTTGTTCGTCATCAGTTTTGCACAACCCCACAGTCACCTCTGCATATCATATTCTCCACCCTGTCCTCATGGTTTATCTGCTTTGGGAGAATGAGAATTTCACTTGCACTTTCTGCCTCCTTAGGGAGGATGTGGCGTTAAGGCTTGGGAGCCTTAACTCCCAATTTCCATGCTCTTTGGTGCTTGGTTGGAAACCGTAGAGCCTTAACGTCGGTTTTGTAAACCGTAGGTTTTTTGTTTAATGAATTTCATGGCTTTTTGTAATGGATGTCCAGATATTATACAGTTGGCAACCAAGCCAGTATCAGCCAGGGTGTTGCACCATGATGATGTCCGATATAAATTCAGAATCAAAGCTAACGTTATGCTCTCTGACTTGCAATCTGAAAAACTTTTGAACTTTTCTATAGGCAGTGTCCAGAGAGAATAAAATTTTTATGACTGCCTCATGAAAAGGAAGCATTTCATGTTTTGTGTCTGTATTTGGAGAAAACTTGAAAGATCGTGCTACTGGAATAAAAAATCCCTATTTAATTCTGGAAGCACACAAGATGATACAGGAAAATATACTATGTTACAAGAAGTTACAGTTTACTATGTTAATTAGTATAGCTCATTTATGCTACATGCTTCCCCCACTGTTTCGATCTAAAAGTAGCAGATTGTGGTCAAGTTTCAAGGCTGCACAGGCTGCATTTTCATCTGTGGATATTTACTCAAAAGTAAGAGCTATGGAACTAAGTGAACTCTACCCAATGTAGAGTTAGCTGTGACTGAACAGATTTAGGGCACAATCTAATGCAGGTTTAGACAGGGAGAAAACTTTTTTAGACAGCATTGCTGGCTGTGGAATGCTGGGAGTTGTAAGACTTTTTCTGTCTAAATCTGCATAAGATTGCACCTTTCATTGTAAGAAAGCCATTAAAGTTTATTGGCTTAGACAGAATGAACTGCACCAGATTGCACCCAGTGCAATATGTTTTGTGTGCAATATCAAATTGCATTGTCACAATCTCCTTAACAAATCTGACAAATTTAAGTTGTATATGGTGACCATATGGAAAAAAAGGACAGCTATATTTTTAACAGTTGTATAGAAAAGAGAATTTTAGCAGGTGTTATTTTTATGCATGCAGCACTTGGTGAAATTCCCTTTTCACCACAACAGTTAAAGCTGCAGGAGCCCTGCCCTCTTTTGTATGTGGTCTAGAGGGCAGGGCTCCTCCAGCTTTAACTGTTGTGATGAACAGGGTATGTCACCAGATGCTGCATGTATAGAAATTACACCTGCTGAAATTCTCTTTTCTATACAACTGTTAAAGATACAGAAGTCCTGTCCTCTTTTTCATAGGATCACCATAAAGTTGTACAGTATCTTACACATTGTAGATCCTGGGCATATTGTGAACTTAAAACACTCCTGGAAAGTACATTAGGAAGAGATGTTTCTGTGTCTTGTGAAAAGCATCCAACTCTACTCCAAAAGAGGAAGGCTGACTGGCAATCCCATAGGCAGATTTATGTCTTACGGGACCTATTAATTCAGTATATTAATGAGTCACGCTATTATGACTCAATAATCTATCAATGCAGACATGCTAATACCTAATGGGTATTTTGGTAGCTCAGAAGACTCAAGGAATTGTGACTGAAGAAGGAATCAGAACATGGCATTAGAGACATTGCTTCATTTGCTGTCATTCCTCCCCCCCCTCTATTTTAAAACATATGCACACACATCTCCCTCCTGCCAACTTCTCTCCATTTCCTATATGACATTTTGTTGACAGCAGATTTGTGCAGTGTCTTTTGCTTTCCAGTGTAGGCCAGACAAAGCATTATAGACCAGCCTGCTAGAAGAGTGGCACCTGTAAATTTCAGAAAGATTGGTGAAACATTTTCAATTTTATGGCTATTAGAATGACCCCCCCCCTCCATTATCACTTTAACATGGTGGAACGTGTTTTATATTGAGGGCCCTTAACAATGGAGGCACTACTGTGCCTCCATTAATATTCTGCAGATTTGAAAGGCCATGCATTAGTAAAACCACAATAACAACTGCTGAAATTAGAGGCTCTTTTGTTTCTCCTGTGTCATGCATCAGGTTGATTAAATATGGTGCCATGCCGTCTTACTTTTCAAAAGTTGATGACCTAATATTTTCCATTATTGATTTGGGAACGCCCTCAATTTGTTTTCCTTATGTAATAAACAACAGTGTGAAAAGCCAGCAACCGAATATTGGTGCTGCCACACAAGGAGAAAACAACTGCAAACAAGACTTCGAAATGTCATCTTGGAATGGAACTTTTGACAACTGTGACAATATTCCCAGAGATAAAACAGTCCTTTGTATTTGCATCAGGAGCAGGAACAAATGTCATGGTGGATAGTGAAGAAGCACCTGCCTCTCCCCCCCCCGCCCTCTATGAAAAACTGTCCTAGCTTTAATCGTGGAACAGCAACATTGCAATATATATATATATATATATATATATATATATATATTCTTTTGAAGATGAAGAATAAAATATGTACTCATTTCAAGGCTAGAGACAGATGGAGAAATAAAAGATCTTGTTATTCATGAAGAAAAACAAATTTGCAAAGAGATACAGCAGTGACTGGAAGAACAAAGTGCATATGTGTCTCCTTTGTATAAAATACATATTTACCGATAGAACAGCTCAGCTCAAAACAGAGGTCGAGGCACCAGGAGGCAAAGTGTGACAGCTGCTCTACGCTGTGGATCTGGGGTGCTATTAAAGACACCAGAGTGGGAGATTGACAGATCTGATTCATGGGCAACCAACTCACTGTGAAATTCTGCACAAGACCCATTAGATGCACTTGTTCACCCCATACTCATTTCAATAAGGCTGGCATAGCAGAACATCCTGGCAGATTGTTTTTAGGATGTTTTTTATGATGTTTTATTGCTATTTTAATAGTGTGTGCCATGTTTTTAATAGGGGTGTGCACAGGAGGAAAAATTGTATCGGAATTGGAATTGGGACCTCAGATTTTGCCCTAGATCGGATCGGACAAAAATCGGAGGTCCCTCAGATCGGATCAGATCCAATTCCGGTACGAAAATTGGACGTCCGCTTTTCGGATCAGACGCCATTTTAGGTGTTTTTGAAATAGGTTTGCATTGGGGGAAAGAAAGCTTTCCCCCAATGCAAGCCTATGCAGAAAACATGGGGGCAGGTGAGTGGGGACCTAACTCCCCCCGTCCCTCCCCCCCAACTCGTGCTCCTTACCTGCCCAGGCCTGCCTCTCAGTAGAGCACTGGGGATGACATCACCCAGTTCTCTACTGAGAGGCAGGCTGTGAAGCCTATTTCTCAGTAGAAGGGACCAGCGGGCAGCAGTGGACGGCCCCGGCAGGTAAGTGGGGACCTCCCTCTCTCCCCCACTAACGCTCCTTACCTGCCGGGGCTGTCCACTTCCGTCCACTTCCATCCGCTGCTCCCTTCTACTGAGAAACAGTCTTCGCGGCCTGCCTCTCAGTAGAACGTCAGGTGATGACATCATCTGGCGCTCTACTGAGAGGCAGGCTGCGAAGACTGTTTCTCAGTAGAAGGGACCAGGGGAGGCAGCGGGCAGCAGCGGATGGCCCAGACAGGTAAGTGGGGACCTCCCTATCCCTCCCACCCACTCACACTCCTTACCTGGCAGCGTCCCGCGCTGCTGTCCGCTGCTTCCGTACTACTGATAAGCAGGCCTTGCGGCCTGTTTATCAGTAGTACGGAAGCAGCGGACGGCAGCACGGGATGCCGGCAGGTAACGGGGGACCTCCCCCTCCCTCCCCCCTCCCCCCACTCGTGCTCCTTACCTGCTGCCTCCTCGCTGCCGTTCTGAGAAACAGGCCTTGCGGCATGTTCCACAGTAGAGCGAGGGTGTGCCGAGTGATGACGTCACCCGGCGCGCCATCACTCTATTGTGGAGCAGGCCGCAAGGCCGGTTTCAAAGTAGCATGGAAGCAGTGGGTGGCAGCGGACGGCGGTGAGGAGGCAGCAGGAAAGAAGCACGAGTGGGGGGGAGGGGGGAGGAGGTCCGATCCTCCGATTTTTTTCCGATCCGGATCGGATCAGATTGGACGGTCCAGATGATTGGGATCGGATAGTTTCATCCGATTTCACCCGGATAGGGTCCAGATTGTGGATCAGACCTGATCCTCTGCACATCCCTAGTTTTTAATCAGTTTTATGTATTTTATTATATTTTATATTTACTGTTATTCCCCGCCTCGATCCAAACGGAGAGGCGGGTAAGAAATAAATTTATTATTATTATTATTATTATTATTATTGTACCCCATGTTAATTGCTGGAAGGAGGCCTTATCAGCCCCACTGCTACTTAGACACATGCTGCTATTTCAGCATGTGTCTAATTCTGCTTTTGAAAAATCAAAGGGTTGTTTCACACCATTTCTTTGTTCCAGCCCATCACCTGGAGAGGAGAGAAAACATGTCATTGAATCAAGCCATTGAAATCTGTCTCCCTCATATGCTAGATTACTACATGCAGGGAGGGTTATTGCTTTTTAAAAATAAATAAATGAGGGAACACTAAAACAAGATAACAATTCTGTCTTGTACATACCTAGTGCAATCCAGAATTCTATCTCAGTCTGCATAATGCTGCTCATCTCAGAGAATGGACTGGGAATTAGGTGGTAGAATCCTGAGGTGGCATAATGGAATGTATAACTTTCGACTGCAAGTAGGGCATCACATTGTTTAATGCTCTCCTATGTGTTAAACAAAAAATGAAAACAAAATACACACAAAACCAGGAGGTTTGGATGATGGCAACAAGGGAGAGGGCCTTTTCAGTGGTGGCCCCCCAACTGTGGAATGAAATCCCCATTCAGGCCAGCCTGGCGCCAACACTGTCATCTTTTTGACACCAGGTTAAGATTGTCCTCCACTCCCAGGCATTTAATACCATATGAAGGGGCATTTATGCCAGCCATCTAAACAGGTCTAATATTCTATTGAAACTGTTTTTAGCTGTCTAAATTGTTTTAAATTTTGTATATTTATATTTTGTGCTGTATTTTTTGTGGTATTTTATAAGAGAGCTTTGGCTATTGGGTGATATAGAAATAATAATAATAATAATAATAATAATAACAACCCAGATCATCTGGCATGTAGAAAACTAAAAAGAAATAACCAAAAAGTTAAGGTTTACATATATATATATATATATATATATATATTATCAATATGTCCACAATCAAATAGAGCAATTGATATACACATTCAAATTTCTCTTCAGTGTTGATCAAGCAAATTGCTCTACAAATTAATGAAGGAGGCAGGCCAAACGCGTTTCGACGTTTTTAGTCTTCTTCAGTGGCCTGTAATTACCGGCACAAGCTGATGCTGTAATTCAAATGTTTAAAGTTGTAAGTATCTGGACACGGGGGCTGCCTGACAATATCCTGAAAGCAGGACGAATTGTATCACTCCCCCAGACCAGCAAAGCCTACAGCAAGTGCTTGCAAAATAATCCTGACCTCCGTTTCCCAAAGTCAAATGCCGTGACTTGTGGTTTTTGGTTAAGGTTAGCACCTTGTTTTGTCTTTTGTATGTAGAAAACTAAGCCAATGTGGTAGGACTGTGCTATAATTTTTCTTCCTAATTTTCTCCTTGCACAAAGTTGTTATTACTTTGTTTACTTGAAGGAACAGTCAAATATGTAACCTCATACCTGCAGGTTGAAGTAGTAGAGTCCACCCTCCCATCTCAGGGATTATGTCACCTCCTTCTGCTGTATGTGTAGATCAGACTGTGTTGAAAATGGGTGAATACCCCAAATCTCTCAGCATTATATTTCCTTCTGCACCCTCTGGAGGTGGGAAGACAAGCATTTGCTAACCCATCATTCTCAGTATTCAGTTTAGAGGCAGTTGCTTCTTTGTTCGGTCAATCCAATTTGGTGTCTCCAATAAGTCCAAGGTGCTGAGCTAGTGAATCTGCAGTGATATTGAATGTTCATGCATTTATTTCTTTTGCAGAGAGGCCATACCAGAGATTCCCCCCATTTTTTCTTTTGCATACGTGACTATAATTCAGTGTATAGGAATCTAAAATGGCCAAATGCCTAATGCTGGTTCACATCTACCCCCCTCCCTGCTACACTTTGCCAGTTTTCCAAGAGATTTCTTTAAATTTGGAAGTTTAGTTAACACAAATATTTGGGTGGCTGTAATAAAAAGCTGGCAGATCCCACATATTGTGTAGAATGTCATTTCTTTTGTCAGAAAGTCTAGGGTGATATCTAATTTCAACTATATATCTGCGGCCATTCCATTTAAGGGCAGTGGAGGGGGGGTAGGGGGACCCACAGAAAGTGAGATTGAGCATAGAACTCAGTTTCTTGAGAATCAAAGGGTAACTTTGTTTTTAAGGTAAGAGATCCATCACACCAGCAATTTAGTGCACACTCACCATGCCTGGTATGTAGCTTTGCAGCACGGTATTCACATGACGTTGTTCCTGTTCTGCACTTATCTCGCCCCTTCCCCCCTTGTTGCGTTGTATTTTGGTGCAGGAAAAGTCTGGATTATTTTCCCCTCTCGCTTCTTCCGTTGTTGAGGGCGTGTGCTAATGGAGTCTTGCTGATGAAAAGGGAGTGCGGTGCGATTCTCCTCCAGCACGTTGTCGTACAGACTTGTTAGTTGGTTGAATGGGCTTTTTAGTGCTCCAACGCAACGCCCCCTCGTTGTCTGCAGAAACAGGAGCCCAGATGAAACCTTAAATCAAATCACTAGATAACAAAGCCAGAGCAAGGAGGGGAAGAGCCCACGTCCAACAGAGTACCACAACCAATGAACTGGAAAAGGAAGGAGAAGGGGCAGTATGGAGTGGAAGAGCAAACAAGCGAAAACCCACGTGAAAGGGACCATGTGTGATGGAGCCCTTGATGCGCTTGTGAAATGGAGGTAAAAAAATGCAGAGGCAAACCAAGGGGGGAAATAGATGTGATGGAGCCCTAAGTTTCTCTTACGATTAAAAACTGGGGGGTAATGCCAAGTGAAACCTCAGAGGCCAGAGAGGGTTGCTGGGTAAGAGTTCTAGTGGTTGAGGGGTGGATAGTCAGTTCCCTGCACAGTCCCTCTCACGTCTTATCCACACTTGAGAGAATGATGAGGGCTCTGGAAACCAAGTCCCATAAGGAACAGATGAATGAGCTGGGTATATTTCACCTGGATAAGAGAAGATGATGTTGGGGAAGCATGATCGCTGTTCAGAAATCTGAGTGGCTCCCATTCAGAAGATGGAGCAGATTCGTTCCCTGTTGCTCCAGAGGGCAGGACTACAACTAACGGGTGGAAATTGCAGGGAAGCTGATTTTGGCTGAACGTTAGGAGAAACCTTTCTAATGATAAGAGCTGTTCAACAGTGAAGGGAGCTGGTGTGCTTTCCTGGACTTGGAGGTATTTGAGAAGAAGCTAAACGGCCATCTGTCTGGGATGCTGCAGCTGCATTGCAGATCCTGTACTTAGCAGGGACTTGGAGGCCAGCAGAGGCTGGTACCTCCGATGTCAGTGGGGTGGTGAATCCACTCCAGGTTTCACACAGAACCAGCCAGAACTCTAAAGAAGCTATTCAAGGTGTGAAGCATCTTGGATAGCTCCCTTAGAGTTCTAACTGAATCCTGGAGCAGATTCATCCCCTCACCGATATTGGAGCCACCAGCTTCCACTACTACAGATCCTTCAAACACCGTGATTCTAAGTACCACTGAACTCCACAGGACTTGCTTCCAAGTACACACACTTAGCCTTGGGCTGCACTTTATGCAAAACAAGGCAAATTGCACCAGTGTAATTAATTTGCATAATTTATGTAAATCACGGTACTTGGCTCGGTTTTTCTTGACCCAGAATTTGAATTAGCCGGGCACAGAATGTTTTGTATTTTAGCATAGAGTACATGCCGCACTGCCTAATATGTTAGGAATTTAAAAGCTTATTATTGGCCCTGTCGCATTTGAAAGGCTCAGGAGAGTTGAAAACAGATTAAAAAGCCAATTAAAAAATATGGGGCTATTGCAGGGTCTCATTCCTGTGTTTATATTACTATTATGTGACCTGTAATAAAAGAAGGCTACAAAATAGACATAAACCCCGTGACCTAGGTGCTGCAACAAACCCAGATGCCAACGTTTTCCCCATATCCATTCAGCCTCAAAATCAAAGATTCTTTCACCCGCTCATCTTCTAATGCTATATATGCTACCATCTATCCATGATGCCATTCAACTTCCTACAAACAGGTCAGTCTCCACGCAAAAGTATAGACACAAAGTTGACATCAGAACTGGCAACATTCAGAAACCATTAGGAGAACATTTCAATCTCCCAGGGCACTCTACCACTGATCCAAAAGTTCCCACTCTCCTACAAACGGCGAAAGGAAGATTTCAGGGCAAAACTACAAAATTATACCTTATCAAGAAGTTTGATTCTATCTGCTTAGGCTTGAATGGATATCATGGTTTCCTGCCCAACTGCAGGTGTTATTACTTTAGCGATGCTTGGATGATCGTGTTACCTTCTCCCTTGAAAAGGCCTCTATGCTTCCTTCAGGAAAAGCCAGCTGCTGAGGACTGCACACAAGACAAGCTCTGGTTACTACTGGCCATACATAGAGCAAAAATCAACCGTGTAACTGATATCTTAGAGCTGTTTGAACACGCCCATACCTTCTCTGTTTGTAGCACTGCCACCTCACTAGAATTTGACGGACCCAACTGAACTTGAAGCCTCTTAGCCAGTTACCTGAATTGGAGGGTGCAAGAGGCAAAAAACTAGGGGTGTGCACGGACCCCCCGGATCGGATCGGGACCCGGATCGGGACCTCCAATTTTGTCCCGGACCGGTTCGGACAAAATCGGAGGCCCCCTGGACCGGATCGAGTCCGATCCCGACCCAAAAATCGTACATTTTTGGATCGGCCGCCATTTTTTTCCCCATAGACTTGCATTGCAATGCAAGTCTATGAGGAAAAAATGGCGGCGGGTGGGTAAGGGGGGGCCTAACTCCCTCCCCCCCGCCGGGGCCGTCCGCTGTGGACGGCCCCGGCAGGTAAACCCCCTCCCCCGCGCTCCCTACCCCCCCTGGGGCCGCCCGCTTCCATCCGCTGGCGCCCGCGGGCGCCAGCGGATAGAAGCGGACGGCTCCGGGGGGGGGGTAAGCCCCCTTCCCCGCCACTGCTTACCTTCTCGGCCCGTCCGGCGCCGGCGGCTACTACCAGCGGGCTCCGCGGCCTACTCTCGAGTAGCGCGCCGGGTGATGACATCACCCGGCGCGCCACCCTAGAGCAGGCCGCGGAGCCTGCTGGGAGTAGTAGGCGCCGGCGCCGGACGGGAGCCGCCGGGCCGGGCAGGTAAGGGCCCCCCTCCCCCCTCCGCGCGCCCCCTCCTCCCCTCCACGCACCCCCTCCTTACCTTCCCGGCCCGGCGGCTCCCGTCCGGCGCCGGCGCCTACTACTTCCAGCAGGCTCCGCGGCCTGCTCTAGAGTAGCGCGCCGGGTGATGACATCACCCGGCGCGCCACCCTAGAGCAGGCCGCGGAGCCTGCTGGGAGTAGTAGGCGCCGGCGCCGGACGGGAGCCGCCGGGCCGGGCAGGTAAGGGCCCCCCTCCCCCCTCCGCGCGCCCCCTCCTCCCCTCCACGCACCCCCTCCTTACCTTCCCGGCCCGGTGGCTCCCGTCCGGCGCCGGCGCCTACTACTACCAGCAGGCTCCGCGGCCTGCTCTAGAGTAGCGCGCCGGGTGATGACATCACCCGGCGCGCCACCCTAGAGCAGGCCGCGGAGCCTGCTAGTAGTAGTAGGCGCCGGCGCCGGACGGGAGCCACCGGGCCGAGAAGGTAAGTGCCCCCCTCCTCCCCCCCCGCTGTCCACTTTCATCGGCGGTGGGCGCCAGTGGGCGCCCGCCGATCCGCCGATCCGCCGAACCGGTTCGGAGCTTTTTCGGACCGGTTCGGATTGGATCGGCCGATCCAGCTGCGGGATCGGAAATCGGATAATTTATCCGATTTCCCACTGGACCGGACTCGGATCGTGGATCGGGTCCGATCCAGTGCACATCCCTACAAAAAACCCCAACCCAGCTGATCTGTTGAGGGTGCTGCTGCACAAGTTATGTGTGGTCACAGTGCATACTAAGGGGTTCTCTGTAA
The DNA here is from genome assembly GCA_029215795.1 of Anniella stebbinsi. Classification (NCBI taxonomy): domain Eukaryota; kingdom Metazoa; phylum Chordata; class Lepidosauria; order Squamata; family Anniellidae; genus Anniella; species Anniella stebbinsi. The sequence continues at coordinate 354,942,224 of JARDYH010000002.1, read as the reverse complement.
AAGTGGTGGGTTGTAAATGGTACTGCATGCATACTAGGTTGCCACCTAGAGCTCTGCTTAATAAGAGGGACACAGAAAGCTGCCTTATAAGAGGTTTGAATGGATGTCCATCCAACCCAGTAACGTCACTCTGTCAGTGGCCCAGACAAAGGGCTAGGGTCTCAGGCAGAGGCTTTTTCACATCCTCTGCAACCAGTTTAGTTTAAAAAGCCTTCTCCAACCATGTCACCTCCAGATGTTTTGGAGGAACACCCCCCCATCAACCTCAGCCAGCATAGCCAATGGTCAGTGGTGATGGGCGTTGTTGCCCCAACCCCTTGGAGGGCACCAGGTTAAGGAAAGCTGGTTTAAAGCAAAACCTGGAGATGCCACGGATGGACCCAGGGACTTCTTAGAATGCAACCCATGTGCTCCGCCATGGACCTAAGGCAGGGTGCCCCATCAAGAAAGAAAGGCACAACCTCCCCCCTGGCTCTGCCCTGGCACCAAGGATGTCCAGGAGACTTGAACCCTGAGCCTCGAGCATGGCGGGGAGTCCTGAGGCTTTCACAAGGTGCCTTCAGAGAGACTGCATGGATGATTTTATTTATTTATTTATTATTGCATTTATATCCAAGGAACCCAAGGTGATGTACATAATCCTCCTCCTCTCCATTTTATCCTCACAACAACAACCCTGTGAGATAGGTTAGGCTGAGAGTCTCTGACTGGCTCAAAGTCACCCAGTGGGTTTCCAATGGCCAAGTGGAGATTGGAACCTGGATCTCCACAACTCCTAGTGCAACACTTTAGCCACCACACCACACTGGAAGCTGTGGTGTGGTGGCATTGGAAGCTGCCTTATTCTGAGGTCAGACCATGGGTCCATCTAGCCCAGTATTGTAGACACTGATTGGCAGCAGCTCTGCAGGGTTTCAGGTAGGATTCTTTCCTAGCCCTACCTGGAGATGCCGGGGATTGAACCTGGGACCTTCGGCATACAAAGCAGGTGCTCTACCCCTAAGCCACAGCCCCTCCGCTTAAATGCGTGCTTTTGTGTCTTCTAGCCACCATGCTGGTGAACCAGCCAGCCAGTGTAGAGCTCGAGCCTCTTCCCCTCACTCAGGCTCCCTCTACAAGGATTCGCTTTTGCGCCCGGTTTGGCGATTATACGCATTATCACAGACGCGCATTTACTCCTAATCCCTCTGCACGGGAGGCGGCGAGAGGCGGCGAAGCGCATTAATAGATGTCCAAAAAGCGCTTTACAAGAAGTTAATGCGCATAATCGCTTGTTCACACGGGGAAAATGCGCTTTAACGGCCGGAGCAAAATAAAACTCGCAATTTAACGCCCGATTTGCGCTCCGTTCTTGTAGAGGTAAAAATTTTAATGAACCTTCAAAGCGCATTAAACCTCTCTTGTAGAGGCACCCTCAAATGACTCCCTGCCATCTCCTCCCAGGTCACTTACCAGGCAGTGGTGGAGCATCTGGTAAGCATCTGGGACCAGCCTTCCCCAACCGGATGCCCCCCAGATGTGTTCTCCCATCGCCCCCGACTGGATGCTGTATGGGGATTATGGGAGTTGCCATACAAAACATCTGGAGGGTACCGGAATACCCTTAGGCACTCAAGCTGAAGTGATGAGGAACAGAATACATTCCACAGCAGGAAAGGACGGCTTCCCTTCGAAATTACTTTGCCCATGCTCAGGGGCACTTTGCCCTTAGGGTCGTTCAGGACTTTTTGAGGGGGCAGGAACCCTGCACATGCTCAGAGGCAAGCAGCCTTCAGTGCCATCAAGTTTTAAAACAAAAGGCGGCAGCTCCGGGCTGCAGTGCGATCAACCCCCGGAATGAGAGGCGCTTTGGCCGCGTGTCGTGCCTCGTGCCAAGCACCCGTAGCAGAAGACCCGAAGAGCCGCGGGTTCCAATGACAGCCTTTTGCTCTCACGTCCAAGCGGCTTTTTAATTTAGTCAGATGATGATGAGTCGTTCTTTTTGTGGCGGAGTATAAGCACCTGGACTCAGCTTTGCTTAAGTCGGCGGTCTCGGTTCTTCTAGTCCCTCCAGGACCGGTGCATCTGCAGCCTGGAGCCGGCGAGCGAGCGAGCGCGCTGCGCTTGCCTTGTGGCAAATGCCCGCTGCTCCTTGGACGCTTCTGCACGGTGCAGTCAGACAGTGGCCGAGCGCGCGCTGGTCTTTCGAACGATCCCCGGATGGCGCGCGCTCCCCTCTCTTTGCAGAGGGGAGGGAGAGGAGGGGAGAGAGGGAGGCTTTAGTCGCCGTCCAGCAGCAGCAGCAGCAGCAAGAGGCGGGAGGAGAGAGAGGAGGACCAGGAGGAGGAGGAGGAGGGGTCGCTTTGGAGGGGAAGAGAAATGAAGGCGCCAAGCAGGAAGCCCAAAAGAGTTCGCCTGAAAATGAGAGCGGCAGAGTTATAAAAGGCAGCGCAGGCAGCAAGAGTTTGCTTGCGCTCCTCCCTCGGGTTTGCATTGCAAAAATAATAATAACAACACACCACCCTCTCTCTCTCTTTCTCTCTCTCTCTCTCTCTCTCTCTCTCTCTCTCTCGCTTCCCCTTTTGCCTCCCTGCCTGGTGCCGCTCTGAGCACCCCTCGGGAGAAGGACGGCTCCCTTTGCACGTTTGCACACTCAACGTGAGAGAAATCCCGACGAACAGCCTGAAGGGGGAGGAGGAGGAGGAGGAGGAAGAGGAGGAGGTCATCGGCGAGCAACAGACGCGGCCAGCTTTGCCAGCATCAAACTCAGCTCTTCGCGCCTCCAAGACTTAAGACAGGCACAGAGGGACTCGCATTCGCGCTCGCAGAAGTAGGGGAAGGATACCCCCCTCCTCCCCGCCGCCCCCAGCCCACAACCTGTCGGCCTCAGGGGAATCTGAAGTAGGCAAAGCAGAATGTACCAGGGACACATGCAGGTAAGTTGCAGCACGAAGCAGGCTTGGCTCTGCTTAAGTTTCTCTGGGCCGGGTGTGTGTGCGTGTGCGTGTGCGCGGGAGGCGACACAGTGGGGGGGGGGGGAGATTATCTTCACCCCGTGCAACAGGTGAATTGGTGCAAGAGCCTCGCTTCAGGGAATGGAAGCTGGTGGCTTACAGGAGGCAGGAGGAGGCAGGGCAGTCAACTTTGTCACTAACTTTGGGGCTGCCTAGCCACTGGTTCGACCCGGTGACCTTTCCACCAGGTCAGTCTCTCCTGGGACAAAACCGCCCAGGACATCAGGTATCAGACATCGCCGCTGCCTCTGATTTCCAGCACGGTCTTTCAACACATCTCTGTATGTATGTCAACTGAAGGGCAAACAATAAAAGCCTTTGGGGGGGATGGGGGTGTGGATTTGCAAGATCTGCCGAAGATCTCCGGCAAACCTCCCCATCTCTTATGCACGCCCCTTTTCTTTGCCTCCTTGTGGCCGAAGATGCTCTGTGTTCATCCCCCAAAAGTGCTGCTACTGTTTGGTTTGATTATTTTGTCTCATTACCAAGCCCTTCCTCGTTCTCCTCTCCACTTGATCTGGCCCAGCAAAAGCAACAACGATTTTTTCAAAAAAAAAAAAAGAAAAAAAAAGAAGGTTGGAATTTCAAACACATGTCTTCAATGTTCTAAATAGAACCCCAGCCTCCTGCTGCTAATCGATCCAAATGTAGCCCTGAAAGAGGATGTTTCTCTCTCCCCTTTGGTACGCTAGGAATGATGCCTTTAACCTTGACTCCCTCCTTCTTCACGTGGTCCTTCTCTCTTAAAGAAAGCAAGTATTATTTTGGGAGGAAGCAATAACATTTGGATTGCTTCTGAGACTCTCTTTTTCTTATGCATCCAAATCTAATATCTTGTTTATTCCGCCCCCCTCCTCTCCCGAAAGAAGAAACATGTCCATCTCTTACTACAGTGTGGGTCCGGATTGATATTTAGCATGCATGAATTAAAAGGATGTCTACATAGGAAGTGCTCGAGTATGGAGAAAAACATTACAGTCTCACCAGGTTTTTGTGGTTGTGGGTGATCCAAGGGCTGTTGATCAGCCTTACCGTCAATGTCATCCACAAGAGTGCATATGTAACATGACACATGAAAGTTAAATGAGCATCCTGACTCAGCACTTCTTGCTTTCTAAAACTGGATGCTGCTAGATCACTTCATGGGTCATTGTATTGGTTCTGTAATTAGTAAAGATTTGTAGCCTAGCAATATTTAAGGGTGGGGAGAAGGCCTTAAACAAGAAAATCAAGCACAAATATAATAAAGAGAACAAGGAAATGGTGATTGCACTTTAAGTCTTCATTAAGGTTAAAATGCACATTGTTTTAGTGTAATAAAGCTCCCATTACAAATTGGAGGATAGGCCGCTATAACAATTGGACTGTTCCACAAGCAAGTTAAGCGTAAGTTCATGGTTCTAAAGATGCAGTTCTTCTGTTCATGCATAAATGGAATAGGTCCCACTGAACTCAGTGCACAAAATCAGGTTACAAACAAATTTATCCCTGTTGCGTTCAGCAGAGATAAATGTACCTGCATTTAATTGGAGTTATAGATTGGGTTCAGTACCTTGCAGCTGCCTAAACATCTGTGCTCATCTGTATTGGCATAGCATGAATTCTGGTGTAGACTAAAAACATCTTATAAGTAAAAAAAGAAAAGAAAAAAAGGAGTTGCTACTTAAATAAATATTAATAAGATCATCCATTTCATCAAGAGAAATAATACTGGTTACTTTTCTTTTAAAGATCAGCATCTATGTGAACAGACCTGCAACTTGGCTGGAATATAAACAGTTGTATAAACAATATAATCAGGGGATTTAGATCTTAAAATATAATATAGCTCTCAGAGGCATTTGTCTGGTTTCTAGAATACCCCAGTAATCAAAATAGTCATTGAATTATTGAAAACTTTGCTGGATTCAAAGTGCCCCTTGTTTCCTCTAATGTAGATGTATTACGCATTTATACAAACTTAAGCAATGATCTTTACCACATTTATTTGGGAAATTAACCCCCGCCTAATAATTTAGCTTCAAGGAAGTACATGTGGCATCTTCCCTCCCCCCATAAAATATTCTTTTACACCAGAAAAAAAGTCACGAGCTATTTTCAAACTTCATTTTTATAATTGCTTGCATGTTTAACAGTATGTGTATTTTTGGGATGATGGTGGTATATACCTAGCTAATTTGCTGGAGGGCATGATTTCCCATATTTTCCAGTTATGGGAATATCTATAGTTTTTATTTTAAATTGACAAACCCTCCCTCAATTTTTTTGCTAACTTTTCTTTATTAGGCAGCAGTTACACATTTTCTCATCCTGTTCCTTTTTTGACCATTTCCTTCCAATTAGCTGTTTTCAGATATTGATCCAAGTTTGGATAACACCTGAGTAGACAGCTGCCATGCCTCTTCTTTCTTCCAAACTTAACTCTCATTTCACACTCAGTCCAATATAGTTAAGCACACAGGCTAAGTTCTGTAGATTCACTGTTGGAGTACTTTGTTCAGCAATATGCTCTATGTTTCGTGGTTGACAGAAAGGAAAGGATGGGGATGATGAGAAGGAAAGCGTAGAAGGTGTCGGAGGAAAATCCTATAAGAAAAAACTGGAGGAACGCAACTGCCAGGACCCAAAGTGATATCTTAGAGATGTCCTATTACCCTCACCCAGTGGATTGCAGCCTCCCCCACAACCCAAATTTTGTATCACACTCTATTGGAAGAAAAATCCCCCTGCCGTGTGGGATGGGAGGTTGTTGTTGAAAATGCACAACTCCAATGTTTTGTGGGGTATTGCCTGGTTCTTTGGATCTTGGATGGTATGGATTGCCTAGAGGAAGGGGTGTGGAATATGTTACTTATTTTCTGATAGTAGAAAGGATGTTTTTCTCAGCTCAAAAGAAAACTTCAGTTAAAAAAATAGCTGTGGGCCATGTTAGTTGTGGAGTGTGGTGTGTGTGTGTGTGTGTGTGTGTGTGTGTTAAAGAAAAGGAATATTGATTTGGTTAAAAATTAGGAAGAATGCTTAGCTCCAAAAGCCATTTGGCAATGGAGTTCAGATGCCCAGGGATGTTGTGGAAGTTTCCAAAGGAGACAAGGTAAGACACTGGGGTGCTTTCAGTATAAAATAAGTTGCTATATTTGAGCTGCGTAAATAACTCATTGGTCCCCCTCTAAGATTGCGTTTCTAGTCCTGTTGAAGTTAGTCAGATGAAATCAACTTATATTGCTTTAGAGTGCCTCTACAAGAGCGATTTAAAGCTCTTTCAAGGTGCATTAAAAATTTGACCTCTACAAGAGCGGAGCGCAAATCGGGGGTCGAGGCGCTTTTTCTATGCGATTATGCACATTATCGAATGTGCGTTAAATAGCAAGTTTTAATTTACCTCGGCCGTTAAAGCGCCTCATGACCATGTAAACAAGTGATTCTCCGCATTAAACACCTCTAAAGCGCCTCTAAAGTGCATTTCATACAACCGGTAAGGCAACCAGTTGTGCACTTAACCGCCTCCCGCGTATAGTGATTTGCCGTAAAAGCGCTTGCAAGAAGATGCACATAATCGGACAACCAGGCATCAAACCGAATTCTTGTAGAGGGGACCTGAGTCGGTCTGATAAGGCTGAAAGCAAAATGTTTGTACCTTGTGGAGACTGTGGAAAGTGGCTGATCTTGTCTATCTCTGCCTGTGATAACGTCTGGTTTTTGGATGCTTAACACTGTAGGTTGTAGTTGCTGTGGGTTGTTTTAAAAGTAGAATTGTCAGAATGGAATTCACAAAAGATCTGGACGTTGTCGTTGTGACCTGGGCTTCCAAACCCCTCAAGTCTGCAAGAGAATTATCCCACTTAAAACAAAAAAGTCCAGGATGCAATCCTATGCATACTTACCTGGGAGTAAGTTCTGTTGAACACAGTGGGCTACTGCTAAGTAAACATGTCTAGCAGCGGGCTGTTAGACCCTTTCATTTTAAAAGTGTTCTGATTTCAGAAGACAAAGACAATTCATACCTTCCATAAAAACGGAAACATTGAAATCAGTCAGAGGGTACCTCTACAAGAGAGGTTTAATGCGCTTTGAAGGTTCATTAAAAATTTTACCTCTACAAGAACGGAGCGCAAATTGGGCGTAGAGGCACGTTATCTCCCCGATAATGCGCATTTTCGAATGCGCGTTAAATCGCGAGTTTTATTTTGCTCCGGCCGTTAAAGCGCATTTTCCCCGTGTGAACAAGCGATTATGCGCATTAACTTCTTGTAAAGCGCTTTTTGGACATCTATTAATGCGCTTCGCCGCCTCTCGCCGCCTCCCGTGCAGAGGGATTAGGAGTAAATGCGCGTCTGCGATAATGCGCATAATCGCCGAACCGGGCGCAAAAGCGAATCCTTGTAGAGGGAGCCAGATGTCCCCCCCCTTTCTTTTTTTTGCTCAGGTGCTTTAGTTCAGAGCAAACTACACTTGATGCAGGAGATCTGTTATAGGATCTCCTAATTGTTTTTAAAGCTTAATCCTATGCAGGTTTAGACAGAAGAAAGTCATAAGAACATAAGAAGAGCCATGCTAGATCAGACCAAGGGTCCATCAAGTCCACCATCCCGTTCACAGAGTGACCAACCAGCTGCCCATGAGAAACCCACAAGTAGAGCATGGTTGCAACAGCATCCTCCCACCCATGTTCCCCAGCAACTGGTGTGCATGGGCTTTCTTCCTCTGAAGTAGCATATAGCCATCAGGACTGGTAGTCATGGATAGGCTTTCCCTACATTCATTTGTCCAATTGCCTTTTAAAGCCAAACAATTCTGTGGCCATCTTGTGATACTAAATTCCATAGTTTAATTTTGTGCCATGTGAAGAAATACTTCTTTTTATCTGTCCTGAATCTCTCACCAATCACCTTCATGTGACAACCATGGGTTCAAGTATTATGAGAAAGGGGGAAAATATCTCCTTAACTACTTTCTCTACAACATACATAATCCTGTACACCTCTATCATGTCTCCCCCTTACTTACTTTTTTTCCTCAGCTAAACAGTTCCAGATGTTTCCTTATAAGGGAGCTGCTCCAGTCCCTTGATCATTTTAGTTATCCTTTTCTGCACTTTTTCCAACTCTACAATATCCTTTCTTGGGTGCAATGAGCAGTCTTCTTCTTCTTCTTCTTCTTCTTCTTCTTCTTCTTCTTCTTCTCTTTATTTGTATCTCACCTTTTGCCCAATACTGGGCCTCAAGGTGGCGTTACAAAATTAAAACATATAATACTGTTAAAAGCTATAAATAAAGATATACATAAGTCAAAATATAATTAAATAGATTTCAATATTAAAACATTTCCACATTTAAAAAGAGATATTAAATTTGTAAAAAATCTTTTAAAAATCTAAGTGTTGTCTCTAAATTGCAGGTGATGTGGGGGATCTGTAACCTAGCTCTGAGACACCTGGTGTGCAGCAATAGATCAAGGATATGAAGTTATTGTAGAAATCTTGGTCTGGCAAGTGATTGGGAAGTGGGAATGTTTTTGGTGACTTACTGGCTGCATTGGGATGATTTTATTTCAGCTTAATAAATCGAGGTATGAGTAAACCTTTTGCCCACATATACATTTCCTTTGCAAGTTCCTTCGTGGTGTGCCTTGATAAGCCAGGAAGTTTCTAATTAACTGTTGTTTCCTTTTTCATCTGAATGGTTTGAAGTTGGCTTGTTCTAAAGTTGCCTGGTTCAGGTGGAGCAGAAAATGATGCTTAATTGGAGATTTTCTGGCTTATCAAAAGGTGCTATCAAGGGGCCGCAGGTAAAAGGTTTGTTTATTAAACCAAGATATGATTGTCCAAATGAGGTCACTGTCTCTGAGACTGAGGCCCGAACTAGATATTATTTATTTATTTACGATATGTCTATACCACTCCATATCTAAAATAGATTCTGGAGTGGTGAACATAGGAATAAAACAGTAAAAAGATAAAAGGATTAAAAGAGCAAATTAGAATTGTTGTGCCAAGGAGTCTTGTGTCTTTCCCATGCCTATCAATTTGGAACCAAACTAAGACCCCCTCTAGATGGATTCCGTTTGACGCCTGTTCCTCCGATTATGCGTATCTTCTCGGAAGTGCTTTATCGTAAATGCTTGTATGCAGGAGGTAATTGAGCACTCAACAGGTGACCTTACTGGTTGTTTCAAATGCGCTTTACAAGTAGTTAATGCGGAGAATCGCTTGTTCACATAGTCAAAATGCGCTTTAATGGCAGGAGCAAAATAAAACTCGCTATTTAACGCGCATTTGATAATGCGCATAATCGGAGAGAAAACACGCCTCTACGCCCGATTTGCGCTCCGTTCTTGTAGAGGTAAATTTTTTAATGCGCCTTGAAAGAGCTTTAAATGCCTCTTGTAGAAGCAGCCTCAGCCCCTGGGAGCTGTGAGTTTAGGGAAGGAATAGCAGAGGAGGGACTGCTTAACCCTTTCCTTTTCGGATATTTATTGTTTCAAAATGGTCTCCCTTTCCACAGCTGCTTTACTACTTGCAGGGGAAAATAAATGCTTACCGCTCTGGTTAATCAACTTAGGAGGAGGTGCCAATTCTGAGCAGAAAAACAGCCGGAGGGGAAAAAACAGTGGACGCTGGTGGTTCTGATGTCATTGGGGCAGTGAATTCACCCTGAGTTTCAGTCCGAATCAGTCCGAACTCTAAAGCAGTTACCCACTGAAACCTGGAGCGGATTCACAGTCCCACTGATATTAGAGCCACCAGCCTCCACTGGGAAAGAGTTGAGTACGCTGCCACTCCACACACCCCTGCTTAAACTCACAGCCTCAGATTGCAGATTTTGACTTCAACTAGTTATTGTGAAAACTGCCCTGGAATTTAGGAATGAAAGGCGGTATGTAAATATTTCAAATACTTAAGTAAGTGTCAGGAGGAAAGGACACTACATCTCGTTTGGGCAGGACAATGCTACGATAGAATCATCTATGCACTGCCCTGAAATCCTAAGAAGGATGAGATATTTAAAATTATATTGGTTATCTGAGGTATAGCCACAGACCATGGACCAAGCAATCACACAACTTCCATATTGCAGCCACTCACAATGAGAAATACATTGTATGAATGAGGCAATCACTGATATGCCTTTGATTGCTGAAGAAAGTACAGTTACAATTCCGAGAAATTTCTGCTGGGCCTGTCAGTGATTAGGTAGGTCATACATTGCTGTTCTCCGTTTGAGATAATGGCTGTCAAGCCCTCCGCTGCACTGCTGAATTGCAACGTAACTTTTCAGCTCTGATTCTAAGTACATCACCAAGTGCCATTGAAACTGATAGGATTTGCCTTCAAGCAGTGGCTTGGACCCTAAATTAAGTTTACTTAGGAAGCAGTCCTATGCATGTTTAGACAGAGAAAAGCCCTATAACTCCCAGCATCCTCCACCCAGCATGGCTGCCTGGGGAATGCTGAGTGTTGTAGGACTTTTTTTCTGTCTAAACAAAACTGGGTGGAAAAAAACCCCATTGTGCAGGAGGACACCCTGACCCCCCTCCCTCTGAGACACTTCGAGAAGAGGAGGGCGGAGAAGGGGATGGGGAACTTTCTTTCTGTGAACTTCCTGAAATTAATTTATTTTAGAATCTAAGCCAATGTGTTTAAAAGTGTGGTGTTCGGTTTTATTTAAGGAAATAATGCACTTTGGAAATGATATTTTAGTCCTGCTCTGTAATTAATTTGAAGCCCCCTTTTTTTAACCCTTAACTCAGAAACACATTTCTCAAATCTTTCAACTTGGGGAGTCTTCTTTGCTTGAGCAGAGCATCTTTAAACATAGCTCCATTTTTATGCTGGCTGTCTTCAAGTACATACTTCACATATCCTCCAAACTATGGTCTGGTGGATCAGGAATGAGCCGTGCGCACTCAAGGTCCTTCCTCCCCGTTCACTCCTCCCTTCTTGCACATGACTTTAAAAAATGACTTCCCAATTGAATCAAACCATTGTTTGTGTTTAAATCTAAACCATAGATCAAACCATGGTTTGCAATCCCAGTTTAGAGAGCTTGCTCAAGCCATGGTTTGCTGTTTATCACTAATGGCAAAGTATGGTCTGATTAAAAGCGGAGGAGCGATGGGGAGTTGGAAATCAAGAGCATGTGAGCACATGGTTTATTCCTAATCTTTGGATCAGAAACTTGATATCTGAATGCTGCTACTGGCAGCATCAAAATCCATTTACTTCCTTTGGAATGTAAGCATATTTCCCACAAACTGGAATTAGGTTAGGGGTTCCGTTAAGTAGGCTCAGAAGATACACATCTAGATATGCAGCATTATGTGCATTCTGAATCCCAGCCTGACATCTCCAAACAAACAGGACAGATTTAGCTCAGAATTATCCCTTGGTAAACATAGGGAGCATAATCCACCAAAAGTTAGTCATAACTAAATCCCAAAGAAAGCAAGGGAATAGGATTTAATTGGGATTAATTTAAACCCATTGCTTGCAGTGGGACTTAAGTCATGACTAACATTTATTGATTGTGAGCTTCACTTTTTGAACTCAGGAGTGTCACTTTTCAAACTCTAATTTTAATGTTGTAAATTCCTATTAACTTCCGAGCTAATTTAAGGTGCTGGTGCTTACCTTTAAAGCCCTAAATATCTGGGGACTCAAATATTTGGAGGAGCACCTTTCCTTACACCAGCTGGCCTGGGTTTTGATATCATCTGGGGGAGGCTCTTCTCCAAGTATCATTGCTACAGTGTGGTGTAGTGGTTAGAATGTTGGCCTTGGAGTTGGGAGATTCAGGTTCTAGTCCCCACTCAGCCATGGAAGCTGACTGGGTGACTTTGGGCTAGTCACAAATTCTCAGCCCAGCCTACCTCACAGGGTTGTTGTTGTGAGGATAAAATGGAGAGGAGGAAGATTATGTATGCCACTTTGGTTTCCGTAGAGGTGGGATATAAATGAAATAAATAAAATAAATAAATACATTATGTGAGTCTTCTGTGTTGAGGTTTCTCAGTTGTGCAACATGCTCCTCATGGAAGTGCAACTGTCTTTGACATTATATCCTTTTTCAGCATCACATCAAAACGTATTTGCCCAGGCATTTTGAACTCACTTATATAGCTGGTTGAGCTGTTTATTTATTTTCTGCCTTTTATTGCTGTAGTTAGTGCTGTTTTTTATTGTATGTTAGGGTTTGTTTGTTTTAAAATGCATTTTGTAGTCCACACTGATATCACAAGATTTAGGACAGTGTAAAAATATTTCAATTAATCCATTAATTCATTGGTTAGAGCCCAAAAGTCCTAGGCTGTTGCTGCTAGATTCCTCTACGCTGGAAGCGAGGAAAGCTGAAGCTCTTTCTGCCCTCAGGGAGAGTATTACATCAGTCTTTATGACTGATTGGATTTTGTGTTCTGCTTGCTAATAATGAACCAGAAGGTGAAAGAAAACCTTCCAGTGCATTATTTGTGATAGGCAGTACTGATATTTAAACACCCATTTTTATGTGAGAGCAGATGGAATCCAAGTACCTTCTTGTTGTCAGGTTGTGCCTATCCGTCTGTGCGGGTGGAGACAGGAAGGTGGAAGGCTTGCCTTAGCCTCCTGGGGAGTTCATGGCAGAGGTAGCGTTTGAAACAGCTTCCAGATTTGTAGTGCAGAGTCTTAGCTACAACAGCTTGCAGGTTACTATGTCGGAGAACATTCGTGGTAGCTTGTGACCCATAGCCATCCACAAAGAGATTCCCCAGGGAAGCTTGAAACTACAGCAGTAGATTTTGTTTGCTTGCTCAGTTATTTAAAATATTTTTGTATCCCACCTCTCCACATTGCTCATGATAGTTTACAAGACTGACCTGAAGCATAACATCAGTATGAAAATGGTGATATTTTAGATGCAGATACTTGCGATGGAATAGGCCCCAACTGAGGAGGCTCTGCTCATTCTGAGTGGAGGGTCCGGCTTACCTGAATACAGAACAGACAAGGCCATGATACAACACTCTTGAAGTCTTCGGCAGAACAACTGGAGAGTGGTGGCTCTGAATGTCAGTGGGGCGGTAAATCTGCTCTTGGTTTCAGTTAAAATCAATCAGAACTCCAAAGGAGCTATCCAAGGTGCTTCCCACAGACACTGGAGCCACCAGCCTCCATTGCTTCCTATCCCATTCAGCCAAGAGAGAGGACCCCCTCAGGACCCCTTCATTCTTAGTGCAGGGGTGTTGGACCACAGGCCATTGGGCCAAATCTAGTCCTTCTGGAAGGCCAAATCTAGCCCGCTGGGGTCCCCAGATGGCCACACCTGCTTACCCTGGCCCTACCTCCCTTTTACTGGCTGCTGATATTTTGGTGGTTTCCTGGCCTTTGTATGGTCCCCCCACCCTGGTCTAAAAGGGTAATACTGTGAAACTAATTTTGAATCAAATCTTTGCTTGAAAGCTATAAGATGAGTAAAATTTTAAAGCCAAGAGACCCTAGGAAATCTCAGTTGGTTATCGGAACATTCTTCTCCAAAACTTAATAGTGGTGACATATTATTAATTCCACAAACCTCAATCTCTTAGGTTGTGGCTGCACCTAAGCAGGAGGTGGTGGGAACAGTTGGAAAGTATTTCATGTCTGAAACCGACTTCACACAATTATTTTATTTCAACACCTGCTCAACACACGTTACTTCTATAATGAACTCACAGAGAAGAAACAGATCCAAGTTTGTAGAAATAGTATGTGATTCTTTAACCATATGACAATATGCTGCTCCCCTAGATCAGATTGGAATCTCTGAAAAACTGTCTTCAAGGTGTGGGTATGGTGGGCCTAATGCACAGAAACAACAAATGTCTTGAGTAAATTAAGGTTATAGAAAGTCCAAAATATATTTATGCACAACCTGTTTTAAATCAAAGTTTGTACCATAGTACCTCTGGTAATGGCAACCTGTTAAAAGTGATTGATGTTTTAAATTTTCTTTTCTAAAATGAGCTTCTTTTTTAAACCCTCTGGTGAATCTAGTAGCTGATTACTCCATATGGCTGTATGGTCTATTTTTGAAATAGCTGACATAGCAAGATAGACTCAAGTACACACCTTGTTCCAGATCAGATAGCATAAATGCATTTTTTTAAAAAAAACTCCTTCTATAGTAACAAATTTTTCATCACAACAAAATTTTCACCACCGCCTAGTGCTATTATTGAGCAAAGTATCCAAGGGTATTAAAGACCCCCTATTCAGCAAATTCAGTGACAGTGACAGAAAACCTAAGGAGGACCATTAACATTTTTGTTCCAATAAAATAAAATAAACAGGACAGCAAATAAATAGAATACTAGGTCAAGATCAGCTAAAAGTAAGTTCAGACACTGGCCAGATCTACAGGATCTACAGGATATAGTGGTATGAAAGCGGTATATAAAAGGCAGGAGCCACACCAAGCAGGCTTTATGGTATGTGTCAATGGGCCCCAAGAGTTGTCACTGCACTTCAATACCACTATAAAGCGGTAGTGTGGCTCCTGCCTTTTATATACTGCTTTCATACTGCTTTCAGAGTGCTGGACTAGATGGACCCTGAGATCCTGGAAGTTCCTAGATGGACCCTGAGAACCTGGAAGATCTTACATGATTAGAAAAAAATGCTACGCTTGAGCAGTAATTTAGCTGGGTGATAAAAGTAAACTGATTGACTGTGCATAAGTTTTGTCTGTCTATTCTCCTGAACTGTTCTGCTAGTATGCTCTGGAAAGATATTGCTAAGAAGCTGAGAGGTAGAGGAAAATAATATTGTATATTTGGGGAACCTTTCATCTGGGAGAAATCCTCCTAAATATCCTTTCACCTTAGGTACTGCATTGGGAAATATCACTACTTAAGGGAGGCATCAATGCCTTCATGACATTAGCAGTCATGACACCTATCCCCACCTTCTTCTCAGATCTATTTGCATGCTTAGCAACCGAGGGACATATTGCCATGTTTAATAAGCCTGGAAGCATAAGGTTTATAATGAATGCACACAGCAACGAGCTGAAATCAAACAGTAATGAGAATATATATTAGAAGAAATTAAAGTAAAACAACATTAATAAATCCAACAGCTTGTTTGCACCATCTTTGTTGGATAGAAAGAACTCCCATACCACATCACAACCTCTGACCAAATAGTTTCTGCTGTTTTATCTTTCATAACACCTGTTATTTTTCTCCTATGGTGTTTACCTTTTTTATCTTCTTGATTTTGTTTGGAGTTTATCCTCTGAGGAGAATAGCATGTCTCCTCCTGTGACACTTTATTACATAGGCTGGGGTCTCCCACATCTCATACTGCCAGATGGAAAAAGTAAAATGCGTGTTATGACTGCCATCCTACTTGCACAAAATCAGTAAAGTAGATGTTACATGGTAGATGTGTGTATCACTGTCCTGGCACTTTGTTCTTTTAATGAAATGAGCAGTGGGGTGAAAGGAATGTATGCCCCCTTCTCTTCTGGCCATGTAAAATTGATTTTGCACCTGTGGGGGAAAGATAGGGGTCCTGATATGTTTTTTTCTTTAGGTGGGGGGAAACAACTGTAGATATGATTTTGAGTGAGCAAGTGGCCAGATGTAGAGGGTTGAGCAGACCTCGGCCAGTTCTACACCATGCAGGATATAGTGGTATGAAAGCAGTATATAAAAGGCAGGAGCCACACCAAGCAAGATATAGCGGTATATGGTATGTGTCAATGGGCCTCAACAGTTGTCAGTGCACCTCAGTACTGCTATAAATCAGCAGTGTGGCTCCTGCCTTCTATATACTGCTTTCATGCCATTATTTCCTGCTTGGTGAAGATCTGGCTCTCCTTCCACTCCTCTGCTCTAAGTTTCTTGCTTTGATTATGTTTGTCAGTGTCTTTATTAGGGTGACCAGATAAAATCCAGGTCAGGGCTCATGTAACTTTAACAGTTGTAGAGCAAAGGGAATTTCAGCCAGTGTCATTTGTATGCAATTAGTTCCTGGTGAAATTCCCTCTTCATCACAACGGTTAAAGGTGCAGGCACTATACTAGAGTGACCATATACAAAAGAAGGCAGGGCCCCTGCAACTTTAACAGCTGTGATGAAGAGGGAATTTCACCAGGAACTAATTGCATACAAATGACACTGGCTGAAATTCCCTTTTCTCTACAACTGTTAAAGTTACATGAGCCCTGACCTGGATTTTATCTGGTCACCCTAGTCTTTATTTTTCTTTTCTTTTTTTTTACTAGTCCTGTGCTTGTGTTTTTAATAGAAGCATGACATGTAGGAATGTAGCTTTCCCTCGCATGGAGATAAAGAGATGAGAAAACTTTATCTACTGAATTATTTGTAGCCTTGTAAGACTATAAAATGGTAGCTAACTTATTTAGCATGCCTTAGCTTTAAGAAAACAACTAAACTAGGGTGACCATATGAAAAAGAGGACAGGGCTCCTGTCTCTTTAATAGTTACATAGAAAAGGGAATTTCTGTAGGTGTCATTTGTATGCATGCAGCACCTAGTGAAATTCCCTCTTCATCACAACAGTTAAAGCTGCAGGAGCCCTGCCCTCTTTTGTATCTGGTCAGTCTAGAATAGCTCCTATAGTTTTTACTGTTGTGATGATGAAGGAATTTCACCAGGTGCTGCAACCATACAAGAGCCCTGTCCTCTTTTGCATATGGTCACCCTAAACCCACCAGGCTTTCCATAAACTTGCCCATCCAGTTTGTATTTCAGTCCATTAAATGGTTCCAGCTCTCGTTTATTTACTAAAGTGAAAATGTCTGTAAATGTAATTATTTTTATGTGAAAGGAAAACAGTAGCGGTCCTTTATCAAAAGCCTCTATTTGTCTTTGCTCCACCCCTGTTCACTAACTACGACTTATGGTTCCAGCCATGCCTTCTTAATTCATTTTAGTGTAAGGCAATAGAACCGGATTGACTTCAGGAGACTTTTATGTCATTAACTCAGACGCACACAAAAAACAGCCTTTGTAGCTGCCCTGTGGTCTTTAAAGACATTTAACCTTGAAGGCTGATGAAAGAGAAAATACTGTGGTCATTGCATTTCATTTGGCGTAACTTGTTTTAAAGCCGCAATATGGCCAGGTTCGGGGGTAAAATGGAACACCTGGTTCCTTCACATTGTTTATTAGCATCTACCTTCAGGGGCGCAGCACAAAGGAGAGTGACCCAGAATTTAGAAAAAGTCTACTTCCAGGTGAGTATCTAAAAAGGAGGGAAGGCACCTGTGCAGGAACAAGAAGAAAGGAAAACTGCTAGGGTGCCCAAATTATAATTTATTATAATTATAAACAAAAACAGTGTTCTCCAAGCGCTCATGAAAACACTTGATAAAGCAGAACACTTGGAGCACACAGGGTGCTTGTGTTTTGCAATGCCTCTTAACAAAGATTTTAATCGAAACACATTGAGCCCAATAAATTATAATTTTGAGAAGTTTCCTCTCGTTCCTAAAGGTAACAGGAGACCAGGAAAAACAACAACCTTTGAATAAGAGACAACCTATCAGTACAAAAACCAGTCTGTCCCTTCGCCACACTGCTATATGGTGCAGTGCATCTTCCAGTACTATTGGGCAGCTGTACATACTACACTTATACATAAAAGAGTACAGGCACTCTATGCCTTTCCTGTGTAGAGCATCTACCATTTAAAAGTAGCAAAGTTCTTGTCAACATGAAGTGCTGATTTCCCCCTATCCCCTTAATGGCACCATTGATTTCTGTTAGTGAAAGTAAGGTGTCTGTAGTCAAGATGCAGTTAACCTTGGAAATTGATGTCCCTGCCTCAGCTTTGATGTTCATGTATCTGTGCTAGGGTGACAATATGAAAAGGAGGGCAGGGCTTCTGTATCTTTAACAATTGCATAGAAAAGGGAATTTCAGCAGGTGTCATTTGTATGCATTCAGATCCTGGTGGAATTCCCTCTTCATCACTACAGTTAAAGTTGAAGGAGCTATACTAGAGTGACCAGATGTAAAAGAAAGCCGGGCTCCTGCAGCTTTAGCTGTTGTGATGAAGAGGGGAATTTTACCAGGTGCTGCATGCATACAAATGACACCAGCAGAAATTTCCTTTTCTATGCAACTGTTTTTCCAGATTTTTTTTTTAAAAAAACACAAACTATAAAACTATGTAACATACAGTACAAAATAAGAAAAAAGAGAAGTAAAAAACACAAAGAAAGAAATAGCGAGAGAGTATACAAACATAGACTTCCAATTTTTTCCACAACAGAAGTGATTAACAATTTTTTTCTCTTGCTAAAAAAAGGTAAATAGGTTTTCCCTCTTTCTTTTATGTAAACCTTTTCTTATTGGTTGAATCCACAGATAAACACATCATTTTATAAGAGATTTAAACATAGATATTATCTTTTCTTTCATTATTAGCATCATTAGTTTTTCAACCCCCCCGTCCGTCTCCCCCTGTTCCAATAACTCCAGCATCCAATCATCTTTTTAAAGTAACTTTAGGCTTATTCTATTTTATGTGTATACATTTAAGATTCCACAATTTCTTTCCAGCTAATCATCCATTAAATCCAAATAAAAAGATATTCCAGCTTCAATCCCATATTTTCTTTCTTTCTTTCTTTTTTTACGAGTCTCCAGTCCATAGTCAACTGTCCTTCTTGTTCTTCACATATCCAGCAGAGTCACGAGGCATCTTTGTATATTTTAACCAGTTTCGAAAGGGACTTCTTTTTTAAGTTTTTCAGCCAATTCTTTTGGTTTTCGCACTGGGCTCCACTTACATCTCCGCCCCTTGACAGCAAGGCTCACACCCTCCAGGGTGCCCCATCGGAGAATCCTCTTCTTCTGCTTCATTTTTTGCATATGACCCAGCTCATAACTCTTCCTTCTGAGGACAAAAACCCCACCTCTCGGGGCATCTCGTCTGAAAATAATCTTCCTCTGCTTCCAACTTGCTGTCAGTGACAAAGGGACTTTCTTTTCACCCGGTACTCCATTGCACATTTCTTTCAGAGCAATCATCTCCCCATCATCCCCTTTGTCTTTGGTATCAGCATCGCCTTTGGCATCATTAATAATTTGTATTATAGTAATGTTCAATTTTTTTCCTTCTTGAATCTTTTCGCGTTCTATTTCTGTGGGTTCATCATCCATAATCTCCCCCAGTAATTCCAACTTATTTCCAAGATTGATTTCACACTGATCCCATTTAGCTGCAATCTGATCCAATTTGTTACACATTTGTTGAAAAAAACATTTGTATTTGTATTTGTACTTGTTCAATTCCAGCCATTTTTTCGACAAAGTCGTTTGCTTTTTTCTAGTATTTCCCATTACAAAAGCCATTGTATCTCTATGACATTATATCTCTATGGCAGCCTTAACTGGAGCTCCTGTTACGATCAGAGCGGAAGAGGCAGTTCTCTGTCTACCAAACTTCAGTTGCTCTTTCGTCCCAAGAAAAGAATTTTAAAATCATTTTTAACTCTTATGTAAACTCTTTATCCAAAGATATTTACATCTGTGATTCCTTCCGAAGCTCTCTTGTTCCTCTTATATTCTCTATTTCACAGAAAGTGAAATGACTCACCCGGATGATGATGCAAGAGGTTTCCTTTCCTTTGTTTCTGTTGTGAGGAAGATCTCTGTGCTAATAAGTACATTTCTTCCATAAAGCTTTTCGGAGCTGAGGACTGACGAACCTTCTGCCCCGTAAGAGGCTCCAAAATGGTTGGGAGAGATAATTACCCCACAAAACTCTCAAACCTCCAGCAGTTCTGCCGGCTAGACTAGATCTCGATGGCTGCGCCACACATAAGGCTAATGAACAGTTTTATAAGTTTCTCTTCGTCTTCCCTTTCATCTAGGGTAGACTTTCCATGACTGAGAGAGCCCTCTCAGTCGGTTTACAAACCGTTTCGTTGTTCTGCTAAAAATACAGAGCTATCAATCCACCATAATCCCCACCGGAAGTCCTATGCAACTGTTAAAGATACAGGGGTCCTGTCCTCCTTTCCATATGGTCACTCTAATCTGTGCACATGTATTGCTTGTTGGTCATGAACAGCATGAATGTGGATAATGTGAATCAGTTGTGCATTGTTTTCAATGTGATATGAATACACAGTCTGCACTCAGGTACACTTTGGATGGGCCAACACATTCCTTCTTCCTTTCCATCTCCATCCAGAGTGAGGCTAATGTGAGGACTACATTTGCCCTCAGTGATGTCAGCCCATAGCCAAATCGGATTGGTTGCAATGTGGTATGGTGATGTTATCACCCTGCCTACATGGTCCCTGATTGGCTGGGATCACGAAGCCAGCAGGAAGAGGGATGTTGTTTTAAAAATGGTGCTAAAACAGCTGCTAGAAGGGCAACAACAGGAGAAAACATGCACAAAAGATAGGCCTGAGGGAGAAGGTTTATGAATGTTTTGTGTGCCTTGAAACCCCTTTTTCATATCAATATGTCAACACACACACCTGCAACTCAGGGCAACACTATCTTAGCTGCGTCCCTGTTTGCAGCCATGTTACTTTGTCCCATAAAAATTGATGGCTTCCATTAATTTCTCTGAGAAAAAGAAAATATAGGCCAACAAACAGATGCTGGGCCATTTCCTAGTCTTTCACATTCACTTTAGCCCAACAGGCTTTTTTCATAAGACCAAAAAAATAAATAAATATGGATTGATTTTCCTGCCAGTGACAAGCGCGATTGTATTTCTTGGCCTTAAGGAGTCTGTCAATATAGGGTGAGGGCTTAATTGCACCTTTGGGGTTGGTGCTAAATCACCAATGTAGAAGTAGGCACAGTCCCTTTACAGGGGTACTGTAATTCTGAGAGACAGGGAATTCTTCAAGGCTACCTAGTGGACTAGTTCATCATTTTCGGTGACTGTCTTTTTAGAGAATGTAATTTTGTATCATATATATATATATATATATATATATCCCTTGATAAAGAGAATGTCTCAAAACGTGTCAGGAACCAATTCATTGTGCAGTTGTCTTTTTCCATCTCTTGTTTCCTTGGCAGTTATGATGGATTCTAGTACAGATGTTCTTCATGTGAGTTATTTGTGTACTTGTTGTGGTTTCAAGTCCAGAAATGATTTATGTGGCAGCACTAAAGATCTTTGACCTAATTTTTAAACAATCAGAAAGGGTGAGGTCCTTCTCTGCATGGGGACAGTATTTACACATACATAAGGCTTGACAGAGCTTTGTGAGTTTTTCTACACAAGGCATTTATTCTGTGATCATCATTCCTTACTCCTGCTTGTTTTCGGGTTCTTTAAACAATGTCGTGATCCTCCAGTTATGCTTCTGTTTTTTAGGAGCACTTTCCTGGTTGTTGTTTTTTTAGAGTGGAGAAAATGGACTATTAGTTCTGAAAGTGAAAGAAAACGTATTTTCCTACATGTAATTGCACTATTCCACTATAGCGCAGCAGCACCTAGAGGTTATGTATCAGAAAAGGAGGAAATGAAAAGCTCTTTGTGTAAAGCTTTGATCTCAATTCTGTGACGAAACCAAAGGTGGATACAGTGGATTAACAGCCTCATGAAAAAAGTTCTAAGTCTCCCTAGACAAATAGATATAATCTAACTATTTGAGGAGGGGGCTGGAGGGGGATAAGGGAGGTTCACATAGACTTCCCAATCCTTAGACTGCACAGAACTGTGTTGAGCTAGGAAAGGATTGGACCCTAAAGGCTTTTAGCTTTTAATTGAAGAAGATGGTTCATTAGTGAATGTGCATTATCACTTTCCATACTAAGTGAATTGGGTGGTAATATATTTGCCAAAATCTCATTTGGAGGGAGAGTGGACCCTATTGAACACATCCTGTTTTGCAATATTGACATTTTCCCTGGTGCCTTTGCAACTTGGCATTGTCAGCATTGTAAATGGTGTGTTGCAGAGGTCAAAAGTTTAAGTTATAAACCAGGAGCTTGTCTTGACGCGGGGTTTGCCCCGGGGGTGGATCCACAGTGGTGGCAGGTCATCTACATGACACAGCCGCCTTCGCGAAGCCATCCAGGGGTAAACCCCCAAAGCTCCGGTTTAAAAAAACCGGGCACTTACTGCAACTTTTTTCTCTTGGAGCGTGACGACGGCACCTGCTGTCTGCCACCTTGCCTCGGAGCTGCATCAGAGGTGTGCCCCAGCCGATGGTGACCCCTGATTGGTCGCCCGGCTGGGACAGGGAAGAGGGGGCGGGCCAGCAAGCCGAATGGCCGCTGGCCCGCCTCCACACTTCTCAGGCATGGGGAGAAGCTGAAAAAAAGTTTTTTTAAACAAACCTGGGTTGTGAGGAGGCGCTGATGCCTGGTGCATGGGCGCAGCGCCTCCTCCAAAGAAAAGGTTTTAAAAAAACTTGGGATACAAAGAGGCGCGGGTGCCCAGTCCACAGGTACTCCTTGCAAGCAACCCCCCACGCTCACTCCTTCACATGGGGATAACGCGAAGGAGCGCGATGCGAGGATCTGGGGACTCACTGCGCCAAAGCGCCATCGTCAAGATGAGCCCCTAGAAACCAGTGGTACAAATCTCACCTCTTCCATGCACTCAGGAAAGCTGCTATCTCACAGCCCCCCCTTTTTCCATTTGCACTCTGAGGATAATAAGACTGAGATACCTTACAAGATTGTTGTGAGCTTTACTGAGATGATGTAGGTGAAGTGTTTTGAACACTGAGTGCTCTATAAATGCTGCAATTATTATTGAAGGCACTTTTTTAAAACACACACAGACACAGTGGAAATGAGACTGCTGTTCTCTGCCTCGGGTTTGATTCATCAGTTCGCATGTTCACAGAATGCTTAATAAGCTAAACACCCCGCATGTATTGGCCATGTGCTGGTCCAATTTATTTATTTATTTCTTATTACATTTATATCCCGCCTTTTTTCCTCCTTAAGGAACCCATAACTTACATAATTTTCCTCGCCGGACATGACTTGTCATGACATCTGAACCTGGCGAGGGTGGTTGGTTGGCGTTGTTAACAAACTGTGGGTCCTGGTTGGTTTGTTAATTTCCCCAACCAACCACCTTTGCTGATTTCAGACATCACAACAAACTGTGCCCAGCGAGGGTAATTATGTAAATTCTGCCAGCACATGGCTGACATGCGCAGGGTGGTTAACAAGTAGGCTGACCATATGAAAAGGAGGACAGGGCTTATGTAACTTTAACAGTTGTAGAGAAAAGGAGATTTCAGCCAGTGTCATTTGTATGCAGTTAGTCCCTGGTGAAATTCCCTCTTCATCACAACAGTTAAAGTTGCATGCACTATACTAGAGTGACCATATAGAAAAGAAGGCAGGGCCCCTGCAACTTTAACTGTTGTGATGAAGAGAGAATTTCACTAGGAACTAATTGCATACAAATGACACTGGCTGAAATTCCCTTTTCTCTACAACTGTTCAAGTTACATGAACCCTGTCCTCCTTTTCATATGGTCAACCTATTAACAAGCCACCGTGGCTTATTAACCCATCCTGCAATCGTGTAAACCAGGTCGATGTCTGAGGCATGTTACAGCTTGCCCTGTAAATCCATAATGAAATCCAGCCATTCAAAGGCACATCTATACATACAGATTTGTTGGAGCTCCAGTGCAGATTTGAATATCCTGTTAAATCTGTTCTCTGGCTTTGTGATGGCAGATCTCTGACTGTATTTTTTCTGGTGAGATCCAAAGTAGAAGACATCGTCTCCACTATGGTAAATGCACTTTATTTTTTTCTTGACAAGGTGAGCAGAAGAGAGAATTCAAGGCAGTCTGGCTTGCAGCCCTTTCCAGGAAATTACCCTCATAGACTTTAAGATAATGTCTTTGGCTCATATTACAGGAGAATTCCTTTTTAAAAGGAATAGATATTTTCTGGCAGTCTCTTCTGCTGGGAACCCCAAGGCTTAGGGTTTTAGGTTTTAGTCTTATTTATTGCTGTACCATTTCAGACCCTTTTCATCTCATTTCACATCCCTACAGCATGCAGACTAACCCAACGTCGGACATTGCTCAAGAAAAACACCTGCCTCTTGTCCTTCCAGAGCTCAGTTGCTGGTGGTGTATTTTTTTTAAAAAAATGTTCATTGAAGCTTTTATTTGTTTCTCATATCACAGGCATTCAGGATCTTTGCCAACAAGAGATTTCCAATACAGAAGATCATTGCCTAATGACTTTTCATGCTTCTGGCATGAGCATAGTGATGAGAAGTTCTCAGATTTATTAAAATACTGATTTCATCCAGCACTTGTTCATGAGGCCTGGACTCCTTGAAGAGTTCTTTTTTCATTTTTCTTTCTCAGCAGTAGCAGTCAGAAGTATTAGTAGTAATAATTGTTTTTTAATGAAGGAAGCTGCAGATGTGGAACTGCACTGATAGGCCAGAAATATTCACCTCGCAGCATTGAATGAATTATACAACTGCTGAGATCCTGCTGTTATCAGCTAATGTTGAATTTCGGTGCTATGAATATTTCCTCATTCCATTTCATTTCTATACCGCCCAATAGCCGAGGCTGTCCAGGCGGTTCACAAAAATTAAAACCACAAGGTACAGCATAAAATATAAAACATGGAAGCTTAAAACCACAATTTAAAACATCAATATAAAAAGTACAACCAGAATTAAATGGACAATAGAGACCGATTAGCTTTATGAAAGATCTGCTCCCGGTGAAGATGAATACTACTAGAACTAGTTTATTGATCTGACAGCCTACATTTTTTTTTACTCTTCTTGAGGGCGTGGCTATGATGAACAGCTGCACTTCAAAAAGTACCACTACATCACTGGGAGAATGTCCCTCTACCCACATTCTGTTCTTCACGTTTCAAGCGTTGCTTGATTGATTATCTCATGCTTTCCTATCCGGCAAACTTTCTTCATGTTTATTTATTTATTTATTTATTACATTTGTATACCGCCCCATAGCCGAAGCTCTCTGAGCGGTTTACATAGGATTAAAAACAATTAAAAACAATATACAAAAATTAAAACAGCAAAAACATACAACATACACACAATCTGTACATTTAAAAACCACTTCAACACTTCAAAAAAACTACAAAAACAAAACAAAACAAACCCAGGCTCCTCAGATATTGCCAAATGCCTGAGAGAAGAGGAAAGTCTTGACCTGGCGCCGAAAAGATAACAATGTTGGCGCCAGGCGGGCCTCGTCGGGGAGATCGTTCCACAATTGGGGAGCCACCACAGAGAAGGCCCTCTCTCTTGTTGCCGACCTCCGAGCTTCCCTCGGAGGAGGCACTCGGAGGAGGGCCTTAGATGTTGAACGTAGTGTTCGGGTAGGTTCATGTCGGGAAAGGCGTTCCATCAGGTATTGTGGTCCCAAGCCGTGTAAGGCTTTATAGGTTAAAACCAGCACCTTGAACCGGGCTCGGAAACATACAGGCAGCCAATGCAAGCGGGCCAGAGTAGGTCTTATATGTTCGAACCTACTGGTTCCAGTTATCAATCTGGCCGCTGCATTTTGCACAAGCTGCAGCTTCCGGACATTGAAGTTTCTCAATGTTATGGCTGAATGTTTTAGTTTCATGTTTATTATTATTATTATTAAATTATTATTATTATACACCGCCTGGATATGTTATACATGACAAGTGGTATAGAAATATTTAAAATATATAAATGTATTAATTTTGATCCCTCTGACTGTGAGCTTATATTCCATGACATGGGGCAGTATCCAGGTCTGACCTCATGCTAGAGGCCCCCACCACTATCACACACACACACACACACACACACACACACACACACACACAAAAATAGGCTGACCATATGAAAAGGAGGACAGGGCTCATGAAACTAACAGTTGTAGAGAAAAGGGAATTTCAGCCGGCGTCATTTGTATGCAATTCGTACCTGGTGAAATTCCCTCTTCTTCACAACAGTTAAAGCTGCAGGGGCCCTGCCTTCTTTTGTATCTGGTCACTCTAGTATAGTGCATGCAACTTTAACAGCTGTGATGAAGAGGGAATTTCACCAGGAACTAATTGCATACAAATGACACTGGCTGAAATTCCCTTTTCTCTGCAACTGTTAAAGTTACATGAGCTCTGTCCTCCTTTTCATATGGTCAGCCTACACAAAAATAACAACCAGGAATGAGTGGAAATGCTTGTTTCTAGAATGGGGCAAGTCAGCAGAGATTGTGGAAGGAAGGTCCATTGATCTGTCCTGATTTGGAACAAGTGTTTTTGCTTGTTTCTGGAGCTGCTTTTTGAACCTCTAGCTTTATGTTGTGAAAGGGGTGTGTCCTGCTGGCACAATAAAATGAGTGGGAACACAGTGTTATCCATGGCTGGCCTAAGAAGGTGTTTTATCATCCATGCAGTTGCCATGTTCCAAACAATCTGAGAGAGGCATCCAAGGATTCTCTGCAGCATCTTCTTTATGGCTCAGTTACATTTTTTAAAAGACATTTCAAAATCCTTCCTGTGCAGAGTTCTTCCAGCTTTCATCTTTGCTGCTGGGAATACTCTTAATGTGTTTCTGCGGTGCTGACAGTTCTGAATAAATGCACTTGGAGGCGTTGGCTGGCTCTCACTCTGCTGGTTTTCAATTATAGGATACTTGGCTGATTTGCAAAGGCCTTTATCCTGCAGAACTTTGTCAATGACTCAGGAGCCTGGCATGTTTGAGAAAAGGAAATCAATGTGCAAATGAAGCCAATCATTGTATCAAATTCCTCCCAAGAATGATTACATGCTTTCTGGAATTTCAATACTTCAGATTGAGAGCCAAGGAAACAGCATGTTAATGATGCCAAAAACAAGCTGGCTGGAAGGACACTTGGAACCTATCTACACCAAGCAGGATACAACACTTTGAAAACGTTTTGAAAACTGTATATGGTGTGTGTCCTGGGCCCCAACAGTTGTCACTACTGTTATAAACCATTTTAAACCATTTTAAAGCAGTAGTGTAGATAGGCTCAAAGTCATTGTAAGCTTCAGCATAGCAATCATGCTGAACTTGGTGCCTCCAGGCATTTTGCACAACAGCTCCCAATATTCCTGACAATTGGCTATACTAGCTAGGGCTGATGGGAGTCGGTCCAAAACATCTGGAGGGCTCCAGGTTGGGGAAGGCTGGTGTAAGTTAATGAGCAAATTCTTCTTGTGGTCATATTTATGGAGGAGCCTACAATTCACAAGCGTAGCAATCCACCCAACATTTCTGCAGTGTTGAGAGTCATGCTAGAAGACCTAAGGTAGGGTGACCAGATAAACTCCAGGTCAGGGCTCCTGTAACTTTAACAGTTGTAGAGAAAAGGGAATTTCAGCCAGTGTCATTTGTATGCAATTAGTGCCTGGTGAAATTCCCTCTTCATCACAACAGTTAAAGTTGCAGGGGCCCTGCCTTCTTTTGTATCTGGTCACTCTAGCATAGTGCCTGCACCTTTAACTGTTGTGATAAAGAGGGAATATCACCAGGAACTAATTGCATACAAATGACACTGGCTGAAATTCCCTTTTCTCTACAACTGTTAAAGTTACAGGAGCCCTGACCTGGAGTTTATCTGGTCACCCTACCTAAGGCCTGTCTATCCCAGCATTCCATTCCCACACTGGCCAACCAGATGCTTGTGGGAAGCCCCCAAGGAGGACATAGGCTCAGTAGCACCCTATTGCTTGTGTTCTGTAGCAACTGGTATACAGAAGCATACTGTATCTGATACTTGAGGTAATTTATAGCCATCATGTCTACTAGCCATTGCTAGCCTTATCCCCATGAATTTGTCTAATCCCCTTTCAAAGCCATCCAAATTCGCAGCCGTCACTGCATCCATTAGTTTATGCACTGTGTGAGAAAGTATTTTCCTTTATCTGTCCTGATTGTCCCACCATTTAGTTTCATCGCTTATCTCGCTATTGCTGAAATCTCAGCTATACTCATAAAGTCTACAGAGTTGCTCGTATCCCCAGAATGTATTCATTTCATCTTGACCTGAACTTGACCCAGAGTGGGACTGCCAACTAAAATGAAAAGTTCTGCTTGTATTCAAGATCGCGAGGATGGGTACTGCTGTTTTTAATTTGTTTGCACAGGCCCAATGTGGCATGCTCAATGGAACCCAAAATGGGAGTGAAGGGAGTTTCATGGAGCACTCAGATTCATCACATTCTTAGTCATTTCATGACCAGCCATTGTGAGCAACAGCAGTAATATTCTTAATAGGTAGTAGTGGAATACTGAGCCAAAGCAATTATTTGTGAGTAATGTAGTCAAACTCTTAGAAGGAAATATTATCCTCTTGCATCTTAATAGCCCAGGTCCCCTCCCTAATGCTGATATTTTATGGATTCCCTATTCAACGGACCTGGCTTCATACTTGGACTAGCTCTTAATTCAATACAGCAAAGCCTTCAAGCAAATGTACACAGCTGTCAGAGCTGGACACATTTGCCTACTCTGGTTTAGAGAAGTCATGCCCACTGACACCTCTAAGCATATCCCCTGCCCTGGTGCCCCCTGAGGGAGAGGTCTATCCATTCCATTCACCTGAGGGGGGCTGCCCCACAGCGGAGGGGAGGGGCAGATCTATAACTTCAAACTTTTGTGAACCACTCACAGAGCTTCGGCCATGGTGCGATACAAATATATAAGAAATGAAATTAAAATCTATGGATTGTAAAATATGGTTAGAAACGTCTGGCCCAGTGGCTGAAGATGTGACTGCAGGTTCAACCACATGGATACATTTGAGGAAATTAAAATTTATTGAATTTAAAAAAACAAAATAATCTTGAGACACCCCCCTCCCCCCACCAAGGTACCCTAAGTAAACCTGCCAAGTTTCAGTTGTCTGGGTTTCATGGTCTTGGTGTTATGGCACTGACGGATGAACAGACAGACAGACACGCATCAGATGTTACACACAAGTATTTTATTCATGATTAATGTTTATGCTAGACACAGAAACCTCTGGAACAAATCAAATTACATACCATTCATCCTTCCTCTGTCCTGCATGGGAAGGTAAGAGTTGGAAGAAATACAGCCCTTTCCTACTGGATCCCTCCCCGTCCATGCAGGAGGACGAAGAATGTGCCCCCGCCCCTGTTGTTATGGGTCATTCTCACATTCGAGCCATTGCTTGATGTTTCAGTCACCAAGTGATCAACATGCATGTATGAACCATTCCCTAGTCTCCCTTGTATGTGGGTGGGACTTGGTGCACACAAATATGAATTGAAAGCCATAGCGGCATTCATATACACTTCTTCCACCTTGCCTATATAACCTCCAGAACATACCCACTCCTGTGGCACTCTGGTTTGAATGAAGGCTCATGCTTCTTGTAGGAGTGAGGAGCACAGCTTG
Source organism: Anniella stebbinsi (assembly GCA_029215795.1). NCBI lineage: Eukaryota > Metazoa > Chordata > Lepidosauria > Squamata > Anniellidae > Anniella > Anniella stebbinsi. Next base: position 354,912,863 of record JARDYH010000002.1, on the reverse strand, counting down.
GGGACTCAACACACTTGATTTCTCTAGGGTGACCATATGGAAAGGAGGACAGGGCTCCTGTATCTTTAACAGTTGTATAAAAAAGGGAATTTCAGCAGGTGTCATTTGTATGCATGAAGCACCTGGTGAAATTCTCTCTTCATTACAACAGTTGAAGCTGCAGAAGCCCTGTCCTCTTTTGTATCTGGTCACTCTAGTATAGCTCCTGCAGCTTTAACTATTATTATTATTATTATTATTATTATTATTTATTACACTTATATGCCGCCCCATAGCCGAAGCTCTCTGGGCAGTTAATGTTGTGATGAAGAGGGAATTTCACCAGGTGCTGCATGCATATAAATGACATAGGCTGAAATTCCCTTTTCTACGCAATTGTTAAAGATGCAGGAGCCCGGTCCTCCTTTCCATATGGTCACCCCAGATTTCTCAATCTTCCTCCCTTTCTTCAACTATAAAAATATCAGCTGCCATAAACTATTATGATGTGTTCATTGCAAAATAAAAAATACAGATCGCCCAAAATAAGTGCATGGAAGCTCACACAAAAAGATTCTGCTGTTTGCTGTGAATGTTTCACTTTGCTCTGTCCATAATATTTTGGGAAGCCAAGCCATTGCAAAAATCCAAGTCCTCTACGGCATGCCTGTTCAAAAGCTGTTCAAGTCTCTGCACAGTAGTTTGCATCTATCATTCCTGACAGGCTGTCTTACATTTCTTGGCTTCTTTGCAAGATCATCAGTTCTAAAAAAGTTGCAATCCTACTTGGCAATATCAGTAGGGGAGAAAATAGATGCTTCCTCTGCATTAAAATGTCTCCTGGACATGTAATCAACAGGGAAAGCCAAAACTCACTGAAGTGGAAAATTAGCGTTATATATTATTGTGGCATTGGTGCCAATGGGGAATTTCTTCCCAATACAACAACTAGCTTCATAAGAGGGAGTTTCCTATCAGGATCACAGCAGAGGAGGAAAACATTAACCCCCCCCCCCCTCCATACCAGCTCTGATGCCAGTAATGATCAGCTCCCACAGCTGAAGCAATTCACATTTTTAAATAAACTGCATGTTAGATAGGGTGACCATATGGAAAGGAGGACAGGGCTCTTCTATCTTTAACAGTTGAATAGAAAAGGGAATTTCAGCAGGTGTCATTTGAATGCATGCAGAACCTGGTGCAATTCCCTCTTCATCACAACAGTTAAAGCTGCAGGAGCCCTGCCCGCTTTTGTATCTGGTCACACATGAAAAATAGGCCTGCCATTATCCTAGGGTGACCAGATAAAATCCAGGTCAGGGCTCATGTAACTTTAACAGTTGTAGAGAAAAGGGAATTTCAGCCAGTGTCATTTGTATGCAATTAGTTCCTGGTGAAATTCCCTCTTCATTGCAACAATTAAAGTTGCAGGGGCCCTGCCTTCTTTTGTATATGGTCACTCTAGTATAGTGCCTGCACCTTTAACTGTTGTGATGAAGAGGGAATTTCACCAGGAACTAATTGCATACAAATGACCCTGGCTGAAATTCCCTTTTCTCTACAACTGTTAAAGTTACATGAGCCCTGACCTGGATTTTATCTGGTCACCCTACATTATCCTATCTAATTGAGCCCTGAATTTGGTTTAATTATGTACATTTGCCAGATTCCTTGGATTTTCATGATATAATTTTGCCGTGGAGTTGAGGGAGGATAAATGGGGAGGGTTCCTTTAGAACAAGGGGAAGCAACCTCTTTGAGCCCGTGGTCATATTGGACAACTGGGCACTACCACAAAATGGATGCACTAGAGGTGAAAGGGTGGGCCTGCAGCTGCCTGTCATCTTCATTTTCTAAGATTTTCTCTGAGCCCCACGTGTGGCCGAGAAGCATTCATCTGTAAATAAGATGGGAGCATTTAGAGGCCCTCATTTCGCTTTGAAGCGATCCAGCTGCCAGTGAGAGACCTGCTTGCTTTAAAAGAGTGAAATTACGTACGATCATGTATCTCCTATATAACATCTAGTTACTTCTTCAGTGTGAATTAGGGTGACCAGATCAAATCCAGGTCAGGGCTCCTGTAACTTTAACAGTTGTAGAGAAAAGGGAATTTCAGCCAGTGTCATTTGTATGCAATTAGTTCCTGGTGAAATTCTCTCTTCATCACAACAGTTAAAGGAGCAGGCACTATACTACAGTGACCATATACAAAAGAAGGCAGGGCCCCTGGAACTTTAACAGTTGTGATGAAGAGGGAATATCACCAGGAACTAATTGCATACAAATGACACTGGCTGAAATTCCCTTTTCTCTACAACTGTTAAAGTTACAGGAGCCCTGACCTGGATTTTATCTGGTCAGCCTAGTGTGAATACTACAGAACTTAAGCCTTCATATTTAAACAAGCATTTGATCTCAAAAGACTGTACTACATATATCATATTTCTTCTGCTACATTATTTGGCTTTTGTATCAAGTTTTTTTGTTTTAATTTTGATTGTACTCTACTTTTGATGAAAATTGGATTGTGAAATTTTCAATAAATAGACCAATAGTGTTACATCACAGTCCTCACTGAAGTAAGCCTCACTAAACTCATTGGAACTTGCTTTAGGGCATAGGATTGCAGTGTGAATATTCTACACGGAAGTAACTATATGTATGAAAACACTGCACAGTGATGCCATCTTTAAAAGTCCTTGTTGAGTTTAATGGGATTACTTGTGGACTTCATTATTACCTGACATCACCAATCATTTCAAAATTTGGTCCATAACATATCCATCCAGAAATCTGCTTTATTAAGTTAATTGGTTGCAGCAATTAGAAGCTGCTAAGGGCAGTAGATAGAGCTGGTAAGGTCATTTTCAGGAACTTAGTGACAGACGAGGCAGATGATTGTGAAGGAATGCTTGACATCTTTAATTTAAAAAAGAACTGAAGGTCACATTTCTATGGCTAGGAGTCATTACCTTTTCTTTTCCATTTCCTGAAGGTAGAGAGTAGCATGTGAAGTGGCGGCATAATTCCGTGGATAAGAGAAGTTACTCTCACCTGGTGCTTTATGTATGGCTTTAATTTCTTCTCTGTCTTTCTTTTTTAAGGAGTAACTTGAAATTGCTTCTGTAAGATTCTAAGATTGCATGACGCAGATCATTTACTCCAGATTGGTTCCATTGATTTTGTTCAGACAGCTCCAGAGTGGGCCCAAATTAGCCACTGGGTTAAGCCGAGGTTCTGAGTGCGCACAGGAGCTCTGCTTTTGAGAGCCATGGGCATTTGTATAAGGAAGAAGACATACTTCCTAATCCCTCATTGTGTGGAATGCCAATGACACTCCGAGTCAGTGCAACGCAGAATAACACAGACATAATGTTGGTTCTTTCTCTGTGGTGAGCAGCAGGTACTTAGGAAGCTGCTTTATATGAGGTCAGACAGTTCATCCAGCTCAGTATGTACTAGGAATGTTGGAGAAATCTGTTTGAGGGGTGAAGTTTAATTTATAGGCTGACCATATGAAAAGGAGGACAGGGCTCATGTAACTTTAACAGTTGTAGAGAAAAGGGAATTTCAGCCAGTGTCATTTGTATGCAATTAGTTCCTGGTGAAATTCCCTCTTCATCACAACAGTTAAAGTTGCAGGGGACCTGCCTTCTTTTGTATATGGTCACTCTAGTATAGTGCATGCACCTTTAACTGTTGTGATGAAGAGGGAATTTCACCAGGAACTAATTGCATACAAATGACCTGGCTGAAATTCCCTTTTCTCTACAACTGTTAAAGTTACAGGAGCCCTGTCCTCCTTTTCATATGGTCAGCCTAAGTTTAATGAGTATTCCTAGGCGTGGGCCCCCAGTCTTTGTTTCTATTCGCGCTGCAGTGCCTGACTCAATCCGCAGCAAGCTGGGCCAGTTCACACATTTTCTGGGAATTTTGTGCCTTTGGGTGGGGAAGGTGCAATTGGTGCAAATTTCTGAGCGATTGGTGAAAATTTGTGCAGATTACAGCTTAATTTGAATACAGGATTGTAAAACCTTCCCAACAGAGGTGCAAAAAAGTTCCCAGAGTTCGGGAGACAGCCTGCAGCTTGGTTTGCAGATGCAAAGCAAGTCGGACATGCCATGGAACTCCGTCAAGCCAAAAAAAGAACCAGCGATGGACATCCCTAGTCTTTGCTACTCTGGCTTGCTGCAGCTCTCCAGGGAGAGAAAGGTCTTTTCCATCACCTGCTACTGGATATTCCTTGGATTTGACTGGGACCTTATGCATGCAAAGCATGTGCTTTTCTACTGAGCAAAGATCTTACAATGATTCCTACAATGATTCATAAAAAGCAAATGGGTGCAAAGTGCATGTAATTTTACTAATGATGATGATCATCATTGTTTATATCCTGCCTTTCCTCCAAGGAGCTGACCATACAGTGGCCAACCAACTATCAATCAGGAATCCAAAAACAGGACACGGATGCAACAGCACTCTCCTACCCATGTGCTGCCTTCAGTATCAGAGGCAGTAAACCTATGTACACCGGTTGAACATGGGCTGGAGGGTGCTATTGAACCCGTGCCATGCTTGTGGGTCAACAGCTGGTTGTCCACTGTGTGAACACAGGGCTGAACTAGATGGAACCATGGTTTGATCCAGCATGGTTCTTATGTTTGTAGGTGCTTATTGAGGCATATACGATCCTCCCCTTCTCCATTTTATCCTCACAACCCCATGAGGCAGGTTACACTGAGAATCAGTGACTAGCTCAAGATCACCCATTGTGACTTCTGGCAGAAAATACTTTCAGGAAAGTTATTTACACCAAAGACTGAGCTGTCTGCAGAAGAACTGAAGCTATTTGAAGGGAGGGGGGCGGAATCAAATCACATTAGGAAAAATTCCTTTAAAGCCACCACCTGTGGAACGTTTAAGTATGTAATGTATTCTGAGGATGTTTTATTACTCCCTCCCCCACCCTGGAGCATTACAACATCTGATACCCTCCAATTTAATCCTTCAGAAATTATTATTTTTTTCCTATGCCTCACCAGCATTGTTTCCAAAGAGTTTCATTCATTTCTCATAATGAGAGATCTATTTGACTTGTTGGCTCCTGGGTCACCCCAATCCTAGCCCAGAACTCTAACCACTACAGCATGACTGCTCCCTACTATATATAATGTAATTCATAATATATAAAACTAGTACTACATGTTTAGTGTGCAATCAGGGCACAAGCATGTTGATTGCGCCTTCAGTGATTGGAAGCCACTGAACTTGAGAGCCAGTGTGGTGTAGTGGCTAGAGCATTGGACTGGGAGTCAGGAGAGCTGGGTTCTAGTCCCCAACTGGCCATGGAAGCCCACTGGGTGAATTTGGGCCAGTCACAAACTCTCAGACCAACCTACCTCACAGGGTTGTTGTTGTGAGGAGGAGGATTATGTACGTCGCTTTGGGTTCCTTAAGAAGGAAGAAAGGTGGGATATAAATATAATGAATAAATAATAAATAAATAACTTGGAGACTTCTAATCATCCAGTGCATGGCAGAAAGAGCAGCAGAGGTGATCTATGTCTCCCAATCTTCCCAACCTGCTAGATTTTGTTAGATGGGTTTTTTAGCGCATCTAGTATTGGATGAGGAGGGAAGGAGGCTGGAAGAGGCTCAGGATAACTCATATCCTGGCCTCTCCTGTCTCCTCCCCTCCTTGCCCAATGGAACACCCCCTTTCCTCCTCCTCCAAGTTAGGGTTTCTGAATTTGGAGAAGCACCCTGCATGGAATGCTGTCTCTGACCTCAGAAAGATTTTACATCCAATCCTATGGTCCCTAGGATACTCTCCCAGAGGCCATAGGATTGCTCTCTTAATCAGTAGATTAGTCATCTAAAGTTTTAGTTGATTAATTGGTGAATGCCAGTTTTAACCAGAGATGGGAAGTTTTATTCCATGTGGCTGCTAGTTATTTTTAAAGCTGTTTTGATTATGGCATATTACTATAAGAAGGAATGAAAAAGAAAAAGAAATAATTAAACGTGGACTTTCTTTTTTGTAACAAGTGGCAGACTTTGTTCAGTTTGTTTATGACATATGTACTAGGCAGGTTTACACAGCTATATTCCTAGCTGGCTGCAGAAACTTGGTGCTCTTTCTGAAGAACTGAATCAGGCAGCCAAATTGTGAGCTTGATGGCCAAAAATCTGTTTGGGGGGGAGTGAAGAATCCAGAATTCCCTGTCCCCTTTTCTGCTGCCCAAAGAGGTATCAGGTGGTGTTGCCAACAGTCTGTGGTTGGATTGGGCCTTAAGCCAGGACAATTGCACATACAACTGGCCTTCTCTGTACCTGCATAAAAATGGATCAAGGTCAATACAGACGACCACTTACCAAATGACATCCTAAAATAATATTTAGAAAACCATTTGGAATTCCGATCACCTATATTGTCCTGCCAAGGGTGAACCTCACCATAACTCTACTTCCCTGGATTTCTGCTCAGGCCCAGCAGACATGTGGTAGGATTTTTCTCACCACTCAGCAAGGTTGTTCCATACACTCTGTGGCCCCCAGACAAGATGCCCTCTGTCCCCCTGCTAAGTATCTCCCTTATGCACCTTCAACAAATTTACCAGATATGGAGGCAATAATCCCTTTTGACATCATTCAACCTGTAGACAGCTGGATAGTGGGTCATCCGGCCTCCCATGCAATTTTGGTTGCCCATCCCTGATTTACCACTTTGATTGGCATCCTCCACTGAAACAAGCCTAATGAGTATATAACTCAATCTTCTCCAGCCTGGTGCCTTCAAGATGTGTTGGACTTCAATTCCCATCATTTCCAGCTAGCATGGCCAGTTGAGGAAGACTGATGAAACTGAATACAAGAACCCTAGAAGACCCAGGTTGGATCAGACCAAAGGTCCCTCTGGTCCACCATTGTCGCTCTCACAGTGTTCAAGCAGATTGCTCTGGAAAGTCCACAAATAGGACATGAAGGCAATAGCTTGTCCTCTGTTCTTTATCAGCAGCAATGGAATGGCATACTGCCTCTGGACATGGAGGTTCTCTAGCTTTCATTTGTGTGTGTGTGTGTGTGTGTGGAACAGGGAGGGATGGAATAACAGGAGAGATACCAAATGTGAGAACTTTCCAAAGTGAAGGTAATAAGATACAAAACACAGACTACTGCAATGTTCGTAGGAGCTAAGCAAAACAAAGGCGCTATTATGTAATAAAAAGAAACCAGGAAAACTGGGAACGGACATGGTTTAAAATAGATTTGGCATTCTTAAGGAACAGTCAAAGGCAGTGTAAGACATTGACAGTTGCAACAGAGCAATGTGCTGGGAAGGCTAAAGAAAATTGCACACCAAAGAAACCTGAAGCTGTATGACAGCTAGAGGTGACAGGTAGCACCAGAGACTTGAAGCTGAGGGCTTTGTCTCAGACTTCATGCAGCTCTGTTGGTGAGAGAGAAGAAATTCTCTGGGTGCATCAGGTGTCATCTTTCCCCCTTTCCTGTTGAGAGGAGAAGTTTTGAGAAGTTTCAGTCTTGGAGTATGTTTTGATTTATTCTTTTGACTGGTCAAGTGACTTTGTGCTTTTTGTGGAAGGCTCTGGGAGAGTAAAATCAGGCATTCTGCAAGCCGTTGGAGGAATGTGAATATTCATTCTTGGGCATGTTTGCTTCTGCATGAGTCTTCTGCTTCCATGGGCTTCAATATCTATTTCCTGCTTATTTGCTTTGGGTGTGCTGTTTGTGTTGAGTCAGCCACACTTAGAAAAGTATTGGCACTACGGCCTGAGCTACACAATCAGATTTGGTTGATACATCCGTTGCTGGACTTTACCAATTGAGATGCAAGTGGGAGCTTATATATCTGGACTAGCATATCAGGGAAAGGGGTAATTCAGAGCCCTTCTCCATAGGAGCCAAACTAGATGGAACAGGGGCAGCCATGTTTGCTTATTGACATGGCTGCCCGGTCCATGTCTAAAACAGGTTAGGAGAGCTGAATCTTTTCTCGATGTTTCAAACAATTTCCCTTAAGGATGGGTGAATGAGTGATGTTCAAGACCCCCAGGATTCTCCAAACTTTGGGTCACCCCTCATCTCACACCCAATTCCCATTCGCATTTGTGATCACTGCTTGCTCTGTGCAAATAGGAAAACTGCACAAGTCAAGCAGCAATCAAGTGTGAAATTTGTACAACTTTCCACTGTTTGATTTGTGCAAATTTCCTCCATAGACTAAATGGGGCTGATTTAGTCTATAGGGGAAATTTGCACAGATTATACAATTTGCATACATTTAGGCAATTTGCATACATTTAGGCAATTTGCTCAAATCAAATGCAAGCACAGGTTTTGAAATTTATGACTATTTTCGATGGACACATGCTCATGTTTATGTTCAAAGTTGCAAACGGCATATTTTCAAGTTTTGCAAGCAAAAATGAAATTCTCAAACATCCTTATTTTCCTCCCAGCCTGGTAACAGCAAAACTACCAAGGCAGGAATCTGATCAGTGCCTGGTGGGAGTCAGGTGGAGGCCATTTATGCAAAAAGCAGTATTTAAATATTTGCCTAAAATTTGTATATTCTAATTTAGATGTATAGATGAAAAAATAGTAGATCATTTCTATAATTTTACTATAAATGTAATACATCACCATAGTGGGGGGAAATGTGTGAGTCATGGAAAGTGGGTGGGATCATAAAGTAGTGTCGTGAGATTTGGGGTTGGTCTCAGTGACTTCTCAGGGGGTCCCTCTAATCCAATGGCTCTGATTGTAAAAAATCTGGAAATTGTTTTAAGGGATAAAACAAGGTCTTGCCAGCCTTGCCTCGGAATGTTAAACGGATTGTTGTCAACCTCTACCATTATGAATGGACCAAGAAGACAGAAATATCACTTTGCCATCAGCCTGGCAGGTGGGGGTCAGGGGGAGGGCATACCAAGCCTGAATTTCTGAAGGCAGAGAGAGATCTGGCTGAGAAAGGTGCAGACAGCAGGTCAGGGATCAAAGTGGAGATGTGGAAGGTTTTAGGGCGTCTGTTGTGATGTTGATGCTTTGCACTTCCACCTGCGCTCAGTCTGTATATATGAAAATAAATGCAAATGTTACAAAATGCCATTAGTCTCCAGTGACCCTGTTCAAATGAAACCCAACTCGAGGCAGCCGTTGGGACCCCTAAAACCTCACCACCCATAGAAATGAGGTGCACACAGGAGTAGGAAGTTCTGGGTTGTACTGAACTTGCTTTCAAAAGCAGGAGGGACGACTCCTGTTATTTTTCACGTTACCCAAACTGCAAATTAGAAATCTCCAGGAAGGGGGATCTTTTGAATACTGGGCATCCTGCACACCACAGAGCCAAGGCTATTGGGAAGCAACTGGTTAGGTTTGTGGAAACCTGCTTTTGAGGGTGCAGGAGGAACACCTGCTGTTCCTTCCTTTGACCTTATTCCACCGCTTCCCGGGCCCCTTATGCATGGCTTCATTTCTGCCAAGAGCAAAGGTGTTTTAGGAGAGAATGAGGCTGTATCGAAGCACATGAAGTTGCAAGATAAATGAATAGGACGTTTCATAGCCTTAAAGCAATTCCGCTTAGTTCATGGGGGTTGCATGAGTACATTGCACAGACAATCCAGACCCAGGTGCTGGAGGAGAGATGGTATCTAAATTGGGTGTAAGTTAAGATATTTGGCAATGAAGACAGGATTCTGTTACACAGAGTGCAGAAATATGGATTGTGCTGCTAGCATCTCAAAGCCATTAGGAACGAAACGATTGTCAGATAAAGCAAAAGTAGTTCGCGGCGGGGAAAGGGTGAGGAGGGAACGCAGAGTACAGCTGCCGGCTAGATCCCAGTTTAATTTTTCATGTGAATTTATTGCTGTATATAAGAGAGATTGAATTAGTAAGCACTGACAGGAAGCAGGCCATGGTAAAAGCTTCCTGCTATCAATGCAGTTCTCCGCCCATAGGTACTGCAGCCTTGGCCGTCTTCGGCATTCTTACTCTACTTAGACCATTAGGGATGGGCAGGCAACAGCAGAGCCGGCACAGTAGCTTGCTGTCCTGCGTTGTGGCAGGAGTGCAAGGATGAGACCCCTACACTTGCTTTTCGATTGGGGTCTTAGTAGCTTTACTGAGCAATCTCTCGCAGGACTCGATCCCAAGCTCCAGGCGCGACCTGATGCACTAGCATGCTTCCCAAGTATTGCAAGGTAAGCGTGGGGGGAAGCAATTGGGGCATCACTGGAAAGAGTGTAGTGGGGGATAAGAAAAGGAGAGAGAGACAAAGAGAGAGGGGGGGTTGGAAACAAATTGGGGGAAGAACCTAGGCTGACCAGATAAAATCCAGGTCAGGGCTCATGTAGCTTTAACAGTTGTAGAGAAAAGGGAATTTCAGCCAGTGTCATTTGTATGCAATTAGTTCCTGGTGAAATTCCCTCTTCATCACAACAGTTAAAGGTGCATGCACTATACTAGAGTGACCATATACAAAAGAAGGCAGGGCCCCTGCAACTTTAACTGTTGTGATGAAGAGGGAATTTCACCAGGAACTAATTGCATACAAATGACACTGGCTGAAATTCCCTTTTCTCTACAAGTGTTAAAGTTACATGAGCCCTGACCTGGATTTTATCTGGTCACCCTAAAGAACCCCATGGGGCTCTTGAGGTGGGCTTTGGTGTTCACTGAACCAGCCACTGGATGTGAAGACACTTCCAAGGACTTGAGGGACTCTGCTCCATGTAGAGACACAGAGCAATGGCTTTCTCTGCAAAGAAAGAGAACTCTGCACACATCCACGGACAAAATCTCCCCTCTGAATTAGTGATTTGAAGACCAGTTTTCTGCTGCATGGAAATGATGCTATACTCGAAGAGGTCCTGTATATCCTGGGCTGATAGGGGCTAAGGGGACAAGGTGAAATTGAATAGTCCTGGCTTTCTCAAATCTGTTGTTTCTATATGTCCGGCCTGTTCCTTAATGCCCAATTCATATGTTATCGGAACAGCTTCAGAGTCACTTTTGCTTGGCTGGATCCTGCAGCGCCCTAGGAACAAATAACTAGGTTCTAGTTTAGAGTCCATGGCAGTGATAGAAATGCCCATGAGTGGGGCCTAAATTCTGGATCAGAACTATCCACAGCAGTTCCCACTTGAAAGAGGCTAGCCACTTTTGAAAGTGAAGAACAGTTTGCCTCCTCTGCAGAATGAACTGCTGTAGCAGTAACAAGAAATCGCTGCAACTGAGTACATGCCTTCTCTTGCATTTGTTTTGTATTGATCTTCCTTGGATCGCTAGCTAGATTCTTTGGTTTCCCAGTGCAATCATGGTATTCCAATCCCCCACCCCATTATTAGCTAGGTCAAGATCCCCCGCCCTGCTAGACCATTCTTTAACCAGCCTTAGAGAGTTTATTTGTAAGTTTCATTTACGATAACATTTATAATTCATCTAGCAATTTCAGTCACTTATAAACATCATTTCCATATTTTTTTTCTTTTTATTAAGCTATTTCTCTTCCATGAGCAAGGCATTCTATTTGATGAATTTGAGTAACATTTTCTCCTAAGAGAAGATTAAAAATGAGTGTGCGAGGCAGACAGTGGTGGGGGGAATAAATGACAACAATTTTTATTCTAATCATAGTTAATAGCATCTCAAAAGAAAAAGAAGGAAGGAATGCAGCTGCTTTGGAAGTTCAGGCCTCAGGAGTCGTTGGGGATAAAGTACAACAAGATTTCTTTTCTATTGTGTTAACTTTCCATGCATCCATGTGTGATTGCATGCAGATAGTCCTGCTGCTTGGGAGTAATTCCATTGATTTCACTGGACTTACTTCAATACAGTGCTTAGCAGGGATGGGCAAAAGGTAGATAAGGATCTACTGGTAGATATCTGGATGATTTGAATAGATCAACGCCCACGTTTCTAACAGGAGCAACAACTAAAAATAAATTGGCCCTAAATTAGATTGCCGGAAAATGACTCTTAGGGTAAGACCAGGAATCGATTTTAGTTTGAATGGATGTTTGAGCCTGGTTGTGGTACTGATCACAAATTCAGAGGCTCCCTGATTCTTACAATTTAGCCTATCCATGCTACCATTTTGCACCTGGCTTTGGTTTGTGGGACCTCAGGGTAGGGTGACCAGATAAAATCCAGGTCAGGGCTCATGTAACTTTAACAGTTGTAGAGAAAAGGGAATTTCAGCCAGTGTCATTTGTATGCAATTAGTTCCTGGTGAAATTCCCTCTTCATCACAACTGTTAAAGCTGCAGGGGCCCTGCCTTCTTTTGTATAGGGTCACTCTAGTATAGTGCCTGCACCTTTAACTGTTGTGATGAAGAGGGAATTTCACCAGGAACTAACTGGATACAAATGACACTGGCTGAAATTCCCTTTTCTCTACAACTGTTAAAGTTACATGAGCCATGACCTGGATTTTATCTGGTCACCCTACCTCAGGGTTCTAGCAAAAAAGAAAGTAGCTCCCACAAACCTGAGCTCTTTCCAGCCCCTGTGTTGAGGATTGTCACCAAACCATTTAAGGGATCTTCTGTTCTTTTTGACTCAGCAGATACTGACTTGGTTTGGATGACACGACAGCCACTGTGGCTTAATGGCTTGTTGTGCTCTGCAAACCGAGATGGCAGGGTCCTTAGACAAGCCATGCGTTGTTTGAGGTTTCTCAGTAATGTGAATGGAAAAATAACAGGTCACAATCTTGTTATTTTCTCCTTCTCTTTATAGAGAGTATACATGTTTTGCATATGCAGTGGGAAATATCCACCAAGGACTCCGGATCACAGTTAGACACTGTTCTTTTAAGCTTCCTTTTTCAATTTGTGGAACTCCCTCTCTAGAGGGGTTTGGTTGGCCCCTTCTCTTTTAGGCTTCAGGTGAGCTGCTCAGGCATTTTTTCTAGCACTGAGCTTTTATTTATTTATTTTATTTATTTATTTTATTCCATTTATATACTGCCCCATAGCCGAAGCTCTCTGGGCGGTTTACAAAAATTAAAAACATTGAATATTAAAAACACCGATATACAAAATTTAAAAACATAAAGCATAAAAAATTATAATTACAATATCCTTTAAAACAACAATTCTGGGTCAAAGCGTGGGGTAAAGTCCCTGTTCTTATTCTGAATTCTTTTATCCTGCTTTTGGTTTTATTGTATGGAATTGATTTTAGTATTTGAACTGATTCACTGTATTTTAGGATGGATGGATGGATGGATGGATGGATTCTGTATGCTGCTTAGAGTTTATTTTATAAAGAAAAGCTCTCTCTCTCTCTCTATATATATATATATATGAGACACACACACACACACACACACACATAAATACATGAAATAATTTCAGCCTAATTTCACACACATGGAGGGAGCTCAGAGGAAGAGAAGAAGAGCAGTAGGCAGATGTTGAAATGGGTGGACTAATGGAGGAGATGAGCCCTCTGAAAATGACTGTTTTTGACCTCTCTCTCTCTCCCTCTCTCATACGCACACACACAAACACACAAATACACATATCTGTCTGTGTACATGCAGGTGTGTGCGTATATGTATAAGTGTATACCATGTCTGACTTTGTATTCATGGCGTTTGATCCCAGATCTACACCTTGTGTCCTAACATTATGATCCCATCAAGGTAACGCTATATCCCTCTTGTGCATTTATACCTTGAAAGACCCACAATGACATTTTGGATAATGCGGATAATGTGGAATAAAAAGCAGGAAATAACATTATGGCTAGATCTACACTGTGAGCGTCATCAGATGGGAGAGAATCACATTTTCCTATCACTTTCTTCACGGGGAAGAAAGAGGGAGCAGCAATGAGCATGTGGCCCATTCGGTGGATGTTTTTATCGCGCTGCTTTTCCTGCACACAGCAGGAAATGGCGGCAAATTTCGCTTCAATAAAAAAATGGATTTACCGGGTCTTATTTTGTCGCGGAAAATAGAGAGAAGGATTGGGAGACACGCAGGGGGCAGATGGCATTGTCAAAAGACCCACAAACATCCATAAGTGGCCTTAACGAGCATGCTATAAAATGCTCGTCTGATGACACTCTACAGCTTTATTATAGCTGTATTGAAGTGTACTGATAACTGTTGGGGCTCATTACACATCTCATATGCCACTTTCATAGTGTCATTTCCTGCTTTTTATTCCACATTATCCAAAGTACCACAGCAAATGTTATTGTGTGTCCTAGAAGGTATTATTGTAGAAGAGGGATATAGCGCTACCATGATTGGATCGCAATGATAGGACACAAGGTGTAGATTTGGCATACAAAAGCAATATATGAAATGTGTAAAGTGCCCGAACAGTTTTCAGCGTGCTTCAATACCACTATAAGGCACTGGTGTAGATCGAGCCTAAATGAACAGGGATTCATGAATAAGGCAGAGGCTGAAATGGGCAGTAGACCAGCATCCCATTGAATGTGAACTCATAAGCTTCCTTTTCTGGCACTGATTATGTTACCATTTTCTAATCAAACCTTATCAAACATTTTCATGATAATGCACTATAATTATTTGTGGCCCTCTGGAATCCTGTTTCTACAGTTAACATAGTTTTTCAACGTTGATTGGAGGCTTTTGATGTCATTGTGTACGGGTGCTTCATTTTTTCCTTCTTTGTAATTTGGTGTTTGATTGTTTCCCCTTTTATTCTTTGTGAAGTCTGTTTGTCACTTAATCTCTCTGATTGAACTTGAACTTCCTTACATTGCTGCCTCACCTTTTTTGTCTGCTTCAATAAAGCACTCTGCTGACAGTGAGTCTCTTGCCCAGTTTGCTGGCTGTCAGAGGTACATATACAATACATAGGTACATTCCCTTAATGCCAGTTTCCATTGTCGCTTTGTGACAGAGGAAAGACTGAGATCACTATAGTGACCTTCAATGGCTGATTCAACTTGTTTATGAAGCACAACCCGTTTGTTTTATTTAGATTAAGTCCCGATAGGTTTGAGGCAGTGCAATGAATTTTACCTCTCTCTAGTTGTTTCCTTTCGGTTTAGTATTAGATATGTTGATGGCCCCTGCTTGATGAAATTGATGTTCTGGAACTTGGATGTGGGGAAATCAGCTTCAAATCTGTGGTCAGCTATAAGGTGACCATGTGGAAAGGAGGACAGGGCTCCTGTATCATTTAACAGTTGTATAGAAAAGGGAATTTCAGCAGGTGCCATTTGTATGCATGCAGCACCTGGTGAAATTCCCTCTTCATTGCAACAGTTAAAGCTACAGGAGCGATACTACTGATGAGATACAAAAGAGGGCAGGGCTCCTGCAGCTTTAACTGTCGTGATGAAGAGGGAATTTCACCAGGTTCTGCATGCATACGAATGACACCTGCAGAAATTCCCTTTTCTATACAACTGTTAAAGATACAGGAGCCCTGCCCTCCTTTCCATAGGGTCACCCTAGTCAGCTATGTTGCAGTCTTAGGAGCTTGGGCAAGATATTATCAACTTAACGTACCTTGTTATGATGGAAGTCCATTCACCCCCATTACCAGGAGGCAACGTTAGATTTACCATCAAATATGCACTCAATTGCGAACGACTGCCAGTCACTGCTCCCTCATGAGGGCACATTGTAGGATACACATGTGTTTGCGAACTCATCTTCATCACATATACACTTTCTATTTTTAGTAGGTCATTTAAATGGTTTAAGTCTACGCTGAAAGGATGCAGCTTGTGAGGTAGGGCTGTGGAGAAATTTGTTCGCTTTGCAAACAACCCCCCTCCCTCAAAATTTGCACTTCCCTGAATTTTCTCCAATCAGAAAATGTGTACTAAATGGGTATATTCAGGGGAAATGCACACAAAAATGCATATACTGGTGAAAATAATGTTCCAAAATGTATTATATAAGGGAAACTGAAAACACAGGGGGGCTACAAATTTAAGGCGACTTCATCCATTCGTCTGTGAAGAAGACAGTGTGATAGCACAATAAAAGCCTCATCTGGAAGCACCTCGAGTCAGTTGTGACTTTTCATAACTACTCTCCTGAGTACCTGTGGCAGGATGATTTGCGTGTATATGGCCGGAGCCAGCTGCTCCAGAACCAGAAAACAAGCAGCAGCGTTCACTTGGGAATCCTGCTTAGTTCCACTGCTAAACATTTATCTATTTCATAGAGTGTCTGAACTTCATTTTCCAGATTGAGTGGTGAAAAATTACATGTGCAAAAATTTTAAAAACATCAGCATGCGATCCAGTTGAAGTGAAGCATTTTTAAGTTCAGTTGAGGCTCAGTGGTTATGCTTAAGCATGTGCTTAAAATTAGTCCATATGTATTCCAATGGAACTTGAAATAAAGGGGCTGTTCACACAACACGCTGACTCACACTTAGTGGCTGAGTGTAGATTGTTGAAGAACTGTAGGTTGCATGTTGCCTGAATCCAGGATGTTTTCCATAGGGTGGCTTGTTAACCATGTAGTGTGGCTTGTCAACCACCCTGAACAACCCAACAACAAAGGTGTCTTGTTCAGGACAAATAAACCACCCTGCATGGTTAACAAGCCACCCTATAGAAACTATTGTGCATGTTAACCCACAGTTCAACAAACAAACCATGGTTCAATAACAACCCACACTCTATCATCGAGTGTGGGTTAGTGTGTTGTGTGAACAGCCAAATGTGAAGAGTGAACAATTCCAATTCGGCTGGATCCAAACCCATGAAGCTGATTGGTGGAGAGTCAGGAAAGATAAAAGGAACAGCTTCTTCATATAGAGCATAGTTAAACTATGGAATTTGCTGCCACACGATGTAGTGATGGCCACCAATTTGGATGTGCTACCTCCAATATTAGAGGCAATAAGCCTATGTACACCAGTTGCTGGGGAACATGGACAGGAAGGTACTGTTGCACTCATGTCCTGCTTGTGGGTTCCTGGCCGATAGCTGATTGACCCTGTGTGAACAAAATGCTGTACTAGATGTACCCTTGGTATGATTCAGCATGGCTTTTCTTATGTTCGTATGTTTCCAAACTTCTGGTTGGCCAATGTGGGAACATAGATGCCGGACTATTTTGGGGCCTCACACGAGTTGTTGGTTGGCCATTGTGTGAACAGAATGTTGGACTAAGTAGGCCTTTGGTCTGATTTAGCATGGCTTTTCATGTATTTTTATGACTAGATAGACCTTTGGCTTGATTCATCAGGACTCTTCTTTATGTTCGTAACTGTAAAGACTTTGTTTTGCTTTTATTTTTGTCTTTCCTATTAAATGGTTGAGATCAGGTAATACTTAAACAGAGAGATGCAGTAGAGGCCAGAGGAGAGATTTTGATTCACTGAGCTGCCTCAGGGATGGGAGAAACAGAATATGTTCATTGGACACTCTTGATTTGTGAGGAGGTCTATGACTGCCTGGCTTTGATTTATGAGACATGTTTTCTAAATAAAGCAGGACACCTTCATATTTGGATGTGCTAGTTTTTCAACTGGCCATGATCTTGTGAACATGGAGGGCAGGCAGGGGAATTGAGGTACTGTTGCTTTACCCTTGCTTTCTTCTCAAAAGCGTTTCCATTAATCCAATTTATTTTCCATTGGCATAGGTGGCATTAGAGTTGGGGGGAGGGGTGAAGGGCCTCATCAGGTGAGTTGTTTGCTCTATGCCCCCCCCCCCACCCAGTTTTGCTTTGTTTCAGAAATCTAACATGTGGGACAAAAAATCCCTTGGACACGCTCGTTGCCTTTTCTGCACCCACCCCCCAATATTTTTTCCTCTTGTATCATCACTGTCAGCTGACCATTACCACCTATCCAAGAACAGCAGGAACTGTAATTGAACGTAGAATTGTTCAGCATCTTCAGGGACAAATTGAGACAGGAGGCGATTTTGCGAGAGCCGGTTCATCAGCCGGTGAAGATTTATCCCTAGGTGTTGGCAGTTTTAGTGGAAAGAGTTACCACATTGCAGTTCTATTTACAAATGTGTTCAAAATACCACTTCGCCAGGCAGTTTGCTGCTGGAATTTTCATTGCAGGATTTGTGTGCGCGCTTCCTTAGTGTTAGTTCTTACTTTGCTTTTAACTTAATTTCTGCTAAAAGATACAACAGCAGTTCCAAGGAAAATATGTGGAAGCAGCATAAATAAGAATCCCAGGGTTAGGAGTAACGTTTTCCTGAGCAGAAAAAGGTGAGTGGAACTTTCTGTGCTCTTCCATACCAGCACTGGAGGTCCTTCCGGCCCGTAGACCAGAGGTTTGGAAGCAAAATTGCAAAGAACTCAGCAGCAGAGAGAGTTTTTTTAAATGTGTATTTTTGAAAAGCAAGTGTCGAAGAAACATTTGTAATACAATCCTATGGATGTTTATGCAGAAGTAAGTCCTTCTGAGTTCATTGGACACCCAGGGAAGCTCGGAGGATGGCAACAAGGGAGAGGGCCTTCTCTGTGGTGGCCCCCAATTATGGAATGATCTCCCCGATGAGGCCCACCTGGTGCCAACACTGTTATCTTTTCAGCGCCAGGTCAAAACTTTTCTTTTCTCCCAGGCATTTTAACAGCTTAAGCTGAGGTTTTAACTGCCTTTGTGGCCAGGCTTAAAAAGTTTAAAATGTTTTAAATATCAGCTGTTTTATGTTTTATGTTTTAAAAATGTGTATATTGACTTTTTAATGTTCAATCTTTTAATTTTTGTAAACTGCTCGGAGAGCTTAGGCTATGGTGCGGTATATAAATGTAAATAATAATAACAATAATAATAATAATAATAATAATAATAATATAGGATTGCATCCCCAATTCAATAAATTTGCAAGGCACATAAAAGAGAGAGAGGGGGAGAGAGCAGCCGCAACCACATGTCTGGAGGAGCAAACAGGAACTGTTTTGGTTTCAGAGCTGAGTATGGCTCTTTCTACACCTACGGGTGTAGAGGGAGGGAGGGGAAACGATCCTGGACATACCTGCTTCTGGGATCCTCCTCCTCTTTCTAAACCAGGAAGTGTGACGTCCCGGCTTCCTCCTGGGTGTTGTGCCATCATGGCCGCCATTTTTTTTAGAAAGAGCCAGAAGAGCTCGCTTGCACTCCATCGAAAAGGGTGCAGAGCTGTGCGGTATGGCTCCATGCCCATTTCTGGTGCCTGCTTATTTGTGAGTAAGCGGTCACCAGGCAGGACAGGAGCCCACATCTCCCATGATCTTGGGACATTCCTGGGACTGCGGGAAGAATTGGGTTTTCCCAGGGATCCTTTCTCCCCGGGGAAAACCCATCCCCATCCTCACCCCACCCCCGGGAGTCACTGTGCATCATTTGGACACACAGGGATGACCCAAGGATGATTCTGGGGAAAAAAGGCTGATGTAGAAATGGCCTATGTGTAGCCAGCAAAGGCATGGGGAATCCAAGTTCATCCAGCAGCAGAAACTGACTCTTGCTTGATTTTTATGTCTCCGTGCCCCCATGAGGTTCCAAATCACAGCATTCAAGGAGGGCATGATCAAGGGGTGAGTATCTTCCCCATGATGGCTGCAGATCCTTCTCTCTTGGACTGAGAGCCTCGGGCCAGTGGTATAAACATTGTTTCCAAAATATGGCTCTCTCCATGCTGCCTGCAGGTTAGTATATTAGAACCCTTTCCAGAAGTGCGTGAAAAGTGAAGTAGAGGCAAATGGGAAACTGGGAGTAATTAGAATGCAGTCAGGCAAGACAGAAAAAAAGTAGGTATCACAGGAATGTTATCTGATGTAATTACACTACAGAAAGAAGGTAAATGCAAGTGTGTTCAGTTTTTTGTAAGCCCCAAAAACCTTAAAATAACAGTCTTAAAATCCATGGCATTTGGGGTGAAGCTTGCTAAGCGGCTTTAATTTTCAGGGATGCTTTCGTTTTAAATTCTTTTTCAATGTTATCATACTGCTGCATAAGAAAGACAGTTTCCCCCAACCTGGAGCCCTCCAGATGTGTTGGACTGCAACTCCCACCATTCCCAACTAGCATTGACCATGCTGTCTGGGAGCAATGAAGTGGCAGTCCTACACATCTGGAGGGCACCAGGTTGGGGAAGGCTAACGTAAGAGAATAAGTGGCCCCTTTTTTCTGGAAATTGCAGCTATATACAGTGCATTAGATCCTCCCACCCCACCCCCCAAAACTCAAGCTCCAATGGATCGCATACTTTATGAATTTGGAATCAGGCAGCCTCATTGTAGACGAAGAGCCGTGGTATTTTGACAGAGGCTGAGGTCAAAATCAGCCTGACGGATGAATTCCAGGAGAACGCTGCTTTCTTCTTTGGGGACAAACACTTGACACTTATTATTAGACACTTATTAAAGGCAGTGGTATCAGTTAAGGGACTTCCCAAACTTGTGTGGATAGCTACCCAGCAGTCACAAGCAGACTTTCCTGCAAGTAAAATGCATAGCTTTTACTTCCTACGTGCATTTCACTCCACCTACATTTATTCCTGCTGACTGGGGTTCACTCAGGAATCCAAAGGATGCAAGTGTCTATGGATATTATTATTATTATTATTATTATCATCATCATCATCATCATCATCATCATCATTATCACAATTAATAATATTTTTATTTCTATACTGAGCCGTAGCTCTCATAAAAATATTAAAAAATACATCAGCAACATTATACAACAATACTGCTATGATAAAAGCATAGCATTTAAAACTATTTGAAGAGCTAAAAACAATTTAAGTAAACATTTTTTAATAATAATAATAATAATAATAATAACAACAACAGACCTGTTCAGGACAGCTGGCATAACTCCCCATGATATGCCATTAAATGCCTGGGAGAAGAGGGCAATCTTAATGTGGCACAGGAAAAATGTCAGGCAGGCCTCAGTGGGGAGCTCATTCCATAGTCGGGGCCACTACTCAGAAGGCCATCTCCCTTGTTGCCACCATCTGAGGATAATCTGGGTGTATCTCTGCTGAGATAGACATGATACACAATTCGTTTCCCAGTTTCAACCTGCCCTTGGTAGACAACCCAGATGCCCCAACGCAAGTGTGTATGTTGCAGTACTCTCTGGGTACTGCATAGCTGCAATTCCCAAGATGTACCATGCATCTGGAGCTTCCATATAGGGCAGGCTGGAGCCTCCTCAGGTGTACCTCAGTCCTGTCTCCAAAGTCCGGTAAGCGATTTGCTGCCATTTGCTAACCCAAAATCTATTGGGACAAGCCAGTTCTGTCATCAGCCTTGTGCATAAAGCCTTCCTCCAGCTCCGTTTCCTGATAGGTCAGGACAATAGAGTCAGGGGGACAGCCCCTTCCTTCAGAACCCCCGCCCCCAAATTTTGCCTCTGTTTACATGCATTT
Organism: Anniella stebbinsi; assembly: GCA_029215795.1. NCBI lineage: Eukaryota > Metazoa > Chordata > Lepidosauria > Squamata > Anniellidae > Anniella > Anniella stebbinsi. Next base: position 354,891,517 of record JARDYH010000002.1, on the reverse strand, counting down.
ATGGGTAACTGCAGCATTCATAAAAAGTGCCAGTGCCTTGGTAATGGAGAATTAGCTTGGGATTTACTGTCTTGAATGCTGGCAGGCAAGGAAGATCTCAGGTTTGTTGAATGCTGGGAACCATGTTGATTCTGACGTTGACAATCAGTCCCTGTTCATTCCTTCTCTACCTGTAAATGTAAATGAGATTTCTACAAAAGACACTGCAAGGCTCCAGTGCTCTCTTCTCTGATGGAAACAGGCCATGACAGGGTTGCCATGAACTTTCCACCATTGGGGGAAGAAAGAGCTAAGCAGCGTATTATTTTTCCTGACACCTGACAGCCTGAATGGGGATATGGAGAGAGAGAGAGAGAGAGAGATTGCTTTCACTGGTGTGAGCTGATTTGGAAAATTTGCTTATATCAGTTTTCATTCCAAACCTTGGGACATAAGATTAATGAGCTACCTAATACTAAGACAGACCAATTGTCCTTCCAGCTGAATAGTGACTGGAAGCAGTTGACCTGGGTCCCAGCCCTGTCTTATTATTTGAGATTCCAGAGATAGAATTCTGGGTCATCTGCAGCATACAAATCATGCTCTACCACTGACCTACAGCTACCTCATCATGATGGACTGTGTCAGGATCAGGAATCCTCAGAGACTGACGTCTGAACTGGGGCCCACTGCTTTTGTCTTTTATACTATCCATGCAACCTCACCCTGACTGGGAGACCCCACGGAGCAGTTCCCAACCAGCTCCTAAGTCCTCCAACTTTCACACCTTAGGAGATGCCAGTTTCTACAGAAAAAGGCCACTGACCCTTTACCAGCCAGATATAGTACCTGAGGGGGTGTGGCTTCCAGAAGGACCCTCTTGATCTGACTATAAATCCCTACCAGTTGCTCCCGGTCAGTGCTGGGGTAATTTGTCAGTATTTAATAATAATAATAATAATAATAATAATAATAACAACAACAACAACAATTTATTTCTTACCCGCCTCTCCGTCTGGATCGAGGCGGGGAACAACAACATGATAAAATACATAAAACTGATTAAAACATGACACATATTATTAAAACTGCATAAAAATCCTAAAACATCCTAAAAACATCCTTAAAACATTCTAAAATTCCACTGGATATGCCTGCCGGAAGAGCTTTGTGGCTGCTGTCCATGGTCCTGAAATTCGCTCTAGTCTTAGATGTGATCACGTTGCTTGTCCCATGTTGTGCCTCCTTGCCTGAGATGCTGCCCAGAGCAGACGATGGAATTTCAGATGGGGTAGGTCCACCATAGTTTGCATCTCCACATCTACTGCTTGATCAAGTCAATGCCAAATGACAACTTCCATGTACCAATGAGCAAATCCCACAGATATCAGTAACATCAGCTCAAATATAATTATTTTCAATGAAGTCACGTCACTCATTCATCAGCCACTTCATTATATATTCATTAGATGCATTTCTATCTCATCTTTTCCTCTAAGGAGCCCAAAGCGACGTATACAATCATCCTCTCCATTTTATCCTCACAACAACCTTGGGAGGTTGGTTACGCTGAGAGTCCTTGACTGGCTCAAAGCCATCAGTTGGGACCTAGAACCTGGGTCTTTCCAGCCCCAGTCCAACACTTTAACCACTGTACCACACTGGATCTCGAGGAGACGAGAAATCAAGAGATGTATCTTCATATGTGAATGAGCCCAGTCTTATCAAACCATGCGTACATACATGTATGCATACATGCATGCAACCTTTTATATAGACAAGTCACGCTTATTAGAGTAGAAGTCATTGTGTGCCTTCATGGTATTCTGCACATGACATATGATCTTCAAAAACATTTTATTTTAACCCCTCCTCCTCCAGTTCATCAAATTGTACAGTAGTCAAAATGCAGTGTTGGTGATTTATTAACATCCATATAATTAACCTTTAACCCTAGTATTTTAAATTTTAATATTAACTCTTGTATTAAATCAATGACAATGTATGTTTTTAAAGTTTTAATGTTTAATGTTTTGTACCTTTGGTCTATTGACTGTAATAAAGGCTTACTACTACTATAATTAACCTTAGTTTCCCCAGCTGCCACTGTGTTAATTAAATTCACAGACAAGATTCAAACTGCCCTTTCAAAGCAGAACGTTTCTTCGTTTTTCTAAACTACATTAATTAGCAGACCGGTTGAGTTTTTGCTGTTGTTATAAATAAAACATTTCCAACACAGCTTGAATGAATCTGTCCCAAGATATTGGTGTACTTCGTAAACGGACTGAGTTTGCATGTGATGCGTTGGAACGAATGTAATGATTAGTGATGAGAGCGGAGTCCGAGATGGTGGTGTCCAGACCATTAGTGGAGGGCAAGGCGTGCGGCAATCCTTTTCTCTTTCTTTCAGCCATCCCTCGCTCTTCCTCCCTGTCCTGTGGCTCACTGGGGAAAGGACAGATTGTGCTTGCCAGAGTCTGAACTGGCACTTGCAGAGGGCTTTTGAAATTAGGACGAGGATCACATGAAATTGAGGGTCATAGGTTGCCCATCCCAATCTAGGCACTGGGTTTTGAAGACACATCATACTGGAGTTCTGAATGGTTCTGACTGAAACCTGGAGCAGATTCTCTGCCCACTGACATTGGAGCCACCAGCCTCCACTGAAGACATGGTGTTTCTCCACCCTGCCAATATATCTTTAGAGCTCTCCTTGGAGACATTGTTCCAAGGAGCAGTATTTCCTGCCCCCCCCCCCCGACTGCACTTTAGTCATTTTAATGATGCGGAGACTTGTTCAAGCGATTGTGGAATTAATTGGGAATAACATAATTGATTTCCCTGACATCCTCTGGATATCTGGAAAACTGCTTTGGATTCTGCATTAACTCTGGAGAGAATTGGGTCTTTCCCTGTACCTTGTATGGTGATGACATGATGCAAGCAGTGTGATATTGATCCGTTTTGGATGGGCTGGAGCCTGGATGGCTGGGTTTGATGTCCGGAGAGAAAATACCCCTTAAATCAAGGGGGGGGCAACATGCTGCACCCCAGGGAAAATATCTTTAAACACTTTTTTAAAGTCTTTCAAAAATTGTGAAAAAGGGCATTCAGACCCCTACAGAGCAGCAAAAATATGCCATTTTTTACATTTAAAAAAAGGTTTTAACAACTTTTTTTGGGGCGGTTGCCCAGCAGCCTGGGGGGGGGGGGGCAGGGGGCAAAAATGGACCTCAGACAACCTGAAATTGCCCACTTCTGCCCACCCCTTTATTAAATCTTTTGTTAAATACCCATCCAGTTAAGAGTTTACCAGCACAGTTGCCAGCTTTGTATTATCCCAAGGGCTATAGAAGGGTAATGACGCTTTAGCCAACAACTCATTAAAACCAACTTGATTAAAATGCAATTTTAAATACAATATAAATGTTGACCATATCAAAATGACTCCCCTTCATATGCCCTCCCCCCATAGAGCAGGTACTGGAAGACTTGTACTGTGTGAACTGATGCTCTAAATGCTGGCAGTGGCTTGTTTTTTGTGTGTGTGATTGTTACCTTACCCCATGGTGATGATGGAAATGGCATCTGTGAAGTGAAAAAAATGGGTCTGTGAAGCATCAATTTGCACAATTTTCTGTGCAATCCCTGCTCCTGAGGACCACTGAAAAGCACCATGGGGAGAGTCCAGCTGTATGTGTGAACCTGCCCTTAGAATCACTGTCAGTTCTTGCATTTTGACCATGAACTAAATACATGTACATGTATTTGGAAATTTGGAGGGTGTGGAGATTTGAGTGTGAATACTGGGGGAGGGGGAATCAGTGAGCTGTCTTGTTTCCCAAAATAAATGTGAAGCTTCTCCCCAGCTACAGGGATAGACGTTTAGGAAAGGTCTCAGAGGAAGAACAAAGATGAGGCGGCATACAACAATCATTCTCAAATGGAGTACTAGAGCACATTAGAACTGCTTATTTGCCATAAGACACAACTAGATTTGGTTATTAATGGCTACTGGGAGCTCACCCAGAGAAGCGGCTGTCTGATGTGTCTCTGCATGATCCCCTGCTCAGATGCATTTCTTTGTGAATGGATACTCCAGTCACTCCTGGAATAAAAGTGCTGTAGAATTAGCACCTTTATTCCAGGCCTCACCTTGAGAGGAAGATGTCCATAGCATCCCTGCATGAGTCACAGTTCTGGGCTAGCCTCCTGCCAGTTGCAATGTGTGCCCAGAACAGTAATTCATACAGAGACATCATGGATTGACACCAATGAAGGTAGGTAATTTTATTCATAGAGCCAAAACAAGCAACTAACGTAACTCCTCTAACAATACTACACCGATATTCGCTCTGAGAGGAAACTTGCCATTAGTGGCTATGAGAACTACTCTCCTGGGGGCTAGTAGCAGCTGGGGGCAAGCAATTTAGACCATGGTGCAGGAGAAAGAGTTAACTTTCCCTGTCCTTTCCCCCAGTTGTTATTGTTAAAGGAGGGGGCATTTTATTGCATGTATGCATTTAACCTCACACTGATTTGGGCCCTTACAGACATTAAAAGTAAATATTGTGGGTGAAGGAAGAGTGAAGCATGCTGCCAATTTAAATCAGAGGGAGAAAAGTTGTCAGAAGTTTGGGAATTGTTGGCATTCGAACTTTGGTCTGGAGAATCACCCTAAATGGTAGCTCACGATACAACTGAGAAAGAGATGGCTGTGTGGAAGTTTTCAAAGAGTGGTTTTTTGTCTGGCAGCTCTCAAGCACTTGGAGATTTTTTTTCATCCTTTAGTTTTGGAACTTTTGCCCCTAACATTGTAGCATCACAAATTTCACAAATGCACTTTGACATCAGATGTGTGCACTCTGGAAAGTTTTTGTAGATCCATGCCCAAATGAGCAGCTGCCAAAGGGTAGGCACAGTTGGATTCTGAGGCCTGGGTTCTTATTTTGAATTTTCAGTTCCCAGCTGTTTTTCTTTCTTGTGGAAAATAAATTAGGCTTCCTACTAAATCTCTGAGATGAGCTTTTTTTGTTGCCTGCTTGCAGGCCTTGTTGTTTAATTGGATTGGCACAATTCTGCAGGTAGAAAGCTTTAATTGTTCCCATTGAGAGGATTGCCACTAGCCAGAATTAACTGGCCCAGCTGGGATTTTACCCTCACATGTGATTGCCAGAATTTATGTGCTTGTTGTCTGTTCGTGGCATTTATATCCCACATTTCCTCCAAAGAACCCAAGACGGCTTACGTGATCCCCCGTTTTCCATTTTATCCTCACAACAATCCTGTGAGGTAGGTTTGGCTGAGAGTTAGTGACTGGCCTAAAGTCATGTGGGGACTAGAAACTGTGTTTCTCCAGTCCAAGTCCAACCCTAGCCACCACAACACACTGGCTATCAAATTTGAAGAAGCAGAGATGGGAATTTTTTTCCAGATGGCTCTATCTGCCCATTCTACTTGTGGGGGTGCATGAGCTGTGAAGGTTCACACATAGTTAAGTCATATCCTGGGGGTGCTGTAGGGCAGGCAATATTTATTTATTTATTGCATTTATATCCTGCCTTTTTTCCTGCAAGGAACCCAAGGCGGCATACATAATCCTCCTCCTTTCCATTTTATCCTCACACCAACAACCCTGTGAGGTAGGTTGGGCTGAGAGTCTGCGACTGGCCCAAAGTCATCCAGTGAGCTTCCATGGCCAAGTGGGGACTAGAACTCAGATCTCCCGACTCCCAGTCCAACATGCCAACCACTATTAGGGTGACCAGATAAAATCCAGGTCAGGGCTCATGTAACTTTAACAATTGTAGAGCAAAGGGGATTTCAGCCAGTGTCATTTGTATGCAATTAGTTCCTGGTGAAATTCCCTCTTCATCACAACAGTTAAAGTTGCAGGGGCCCTGTCTTCTTTTGTATATGGTCATTCTAGTATAGTGCATGCACCTTTAACTGTTGTGATGAAGAGGGAATATCACCAGGAACTAATTGCATACAAATGACACTGGCTGAAATTCCCTTTTCTCTACAACTGTTAAAGTTACAGGAGCCCTGACCTGGACTTTATCTGGTCAGCCTAACCACTATGCCACATTGGCTTATATTATGTACTGTAAAGGGTGCATCCTCTAAATGGAAATGAATGCTTCACTGCTCAACCCTTCGGCAGAGTTAACCTTTAGAATTTGCTGCTATAAGATCTGGGGTCAGCCAGTTGCTTACATGGCTTTTAAAAAGAGCTAGACAAATTTCATGCAGGATAAGGCTATCAATGGCTGCTAATCATGGTGGCTACATACTACTTCCATGATCAGAGGCAATATGCCAATGAATATCAGCTGCAGGGGAACAATGCAGGACAGGGCTATTGCCCTCATGTGCTGTATTTTGGGCTTTCCAAAAGTCATCTAATTGGGCACTGGGGAAAACACAATGCTGGACTGGATCGGCCTTTGCTCTTCTGTTCAGTTTGATGTTCCGGATCCAATGGGCAGACTTCAGGCTTGCAAGATCTACGTTCATCTTGACATATCCTTAGTAGAGGAATAGGGTGCCTCTGAGCACATGCCCAGCCCAGGAATTTCGTTTTCATAACCAGAACTTCAGCTCACAATCCTTCTGCACAAAAATCCATTCCTGATTTCCTCTTAGGTTATCGTGATTTCAGCAACTTCAAAAAAGTGTTGCTTTTACTAAACAACTGGGAGACATAATCTACTGCCAATCTACCAACAATAAAACCACCCAGAGATCTACTGGTAGATCCCAACCTATCTTCTCCCCATCTCTGTTCTAGATGCATTTGGCAAGACTGCTTGTGAATATGTTTATCTTCCAAGCAAACATACCTAACATAGAGCCAGTTTCTATCCCTCTGTAGGGTAATTGCCTGTCATCTTGTCTCAGACAAAACAATGCTTGTGGGGCCACAGCAAATGTAGGCAGGTGGGTTGTGGGTCAGGCACAGGTCATTAGCTACCCTTGCATGGTCTCTGAACAGGTGGTGAAGCATTCTTTCCATCCACAAAAAAGAAAGACCCCGTGGACATGTTCAGGGACATTATGTTCTTGAGTTCTTTTTGGAAAAAGAAAAGCAGCCACATTTCTTGATAGAAAAAAAAAGAACTCAGCATCCGGAAGAGAGGAGACATAGTGTAGGTGTACAAAATTGTGCATGGTGTGGCGAAAGTGGATGGGGAGGCATTTTTCTTCCTCTCCCATAATACTAGAAACCAGTGGGGTCATCCTATGAGGCTGATTGGTGGGAGAATTAGGACAGATCAAAGGAAGGACTTCTTCCTCACTAGGGATGGGTGAATGAGTGATGTTCAAGGTCGGTAGGGTTCTCTGAACATTGTTTCGCTGCTCATCTTGTGCCCGTTCTTGCAATCATGGCTCGCTTCGCACTAACGGCAAATTTGCGCAAATTGAGCAGCAATCAGATGGGAGATGGGTGCAAATCTTCCCAGATTTGTGCAAATCTTCCCAAATTTGTGCATATCTCCACACATTTGTACAAATTTCCTCCATAGACTAAAGCTGGGCATGATTCAGTCTACTGAGGAAATTTGCAAAGTTAGGAAATTTGTGCAAATTGAACTGGGAATTAAGAATGAGATGAGCGAAAGCACACGTTTGACATTTTGCTAATATTTTTGGCAGACGTGTACTTGCGCTCAGACCTTCAAGCAGGGCATGCTCACATGTTTTGCGAGCAAACATGAAATTCTCATATGTCTCTACGATACACAGTGGATAGTTAAACTATGGAATTCGCTACCACAAGATGTAGTGATGGTCATCAACCTGGATGGCTTTCAAAGGGGATTGAACAAATTCATGGAGAAGAAAGCTATCAATGGCTACGAGTCCTAATGGCTATGTGCTGCCTTCAGTACGAGAGCAAGTATGCCTATGTACACCAGTTGCCAGGGAACATTGGCAGGAGGGTGTCCTGCTTGTGGGTTTTCTGTGAGGACTTGGTTGGTCTGTGTGAACAGAATGTTGGACTAGATGGACCTTGGTCTGATCCAGCATGTCATTTGCTCAGAGGAATTCTGTCTGAAGTACCGGATTTTTATTTTTATTTTGCTTTGATTTTGTAACGCTAAGGTGACAACCCTACCCATCAGTGCTATATAGCGATGCAGAATTTCCTCCAGGATTGGTGACAGTCAACTCTGATGGTACATAATCTTAATTGTGTGGCTTAGAAATTTCAGGTTCATCCCTCTCTCTTCTACACAATGCATAACAACAAATAAAGGAAAGATGCTTAAGCTTTCTGAATCCGTAACTTTAATAGCAACTTTTAAATGCTGAAGATGTTTCAAGTGCCATTTCCTATTACATGAAATTTCCCATTAGCGCTGCTGTTCTTTTCCTTTTTGTCCTCTCGGTGTAATGATACAGTAATTGTAGAGGTATTATTTCTTTTTTGAATATATACAGGCACCCGGCTGTGAATGGGCTGTTTTATTCAGAGGCTCCCCACGGCTGCTCCAGCTGAATAAGAACAAAGCTGTTGCATAAAACAACCCCATATGCAGCATGCAACATGGAATGGAAAATTAAAAATGGATAAATAATTCAAGGTGGGTGCAAATAGGGTGAAGGTACCAAAGCCAGAGGTGCATGGATGTTGTGATATTATCACACAAGTGAAGAAACTGGTGCTGGATGCAGAAATCAGCATCCTGAGAAACATCCATTAAGAACAAAAACGTTTCTAACCCTTAAGGCTCTGAAAATAAGCTTGAAAGTGGGCAATGCCTGGTGCAGTCTCAGTAGCGTGTGAGTGGTACGAAGCTCTCCGGTAGGGTACATATTGCTCACATGGGATCTCATATTGCTTTTTGCCCCCCTCTCCCTCGTGAGTAGTGGAGTCACTTTGCAAAATAAGCAACCTGATACAAATTTGACCAGCTTATACAGGCTGCAGAACAGTGGTGTAGTGTAGCCAGGGCTCCCAGGGATGCAGTACTAAGGATGGGTGATGATGGGAATTCCATTCCATTTAAACCTGATGGGTTTTCTCAGTGTTTCCATTCCAATAAGTGGCAGCGGACTGGAGTGGATTCCACCCCGATACCAGAAATGTTGTATCATTTTGCACACATTAAAAAAAAAAATAGAAGCTTTTTTCCGGTCCCATGATTTGTGCAAATAGGACTGTGTTGCTGTTGTTGTTGTTGTTGTTGTTGTTTGTGTCTTTAAATTTGCTCAAATGGGCTCATGAGGGATTTATATTAAATCCTGGGCCTTTAAATTTGCGCAAATGGGATTGTGGTTTTTTGAGTTTTTAAATTTGCGCAAATGGGGGCCTAATAGTTTTTTAATCTTTTTTTTTTTTTTACCAGTGGTCTTTCGCAAGTGCACCTTTCCACCATGTATTGCCATTGTAAATATCTTCATCAGTTTCATTGTCTCCACACACTGCTTCATTTAGCCCAGCAGAGCCGTTTCATCCTCCACTTTGCCGGGGAAATGGCAAAGTGGAGGACGCAGAATTTGGTGCAGAACTTTGACTATAAGTGAGCCCTGACTGATTCTTTGCAGGCCTGAACCCTCAGAACCTCTGTTGTGATGAGCAGCAATCAAGGTGAATCTATGCATTTGGGGGGAGATCTGCTTGTGGGAAAGTAGGAGTGCTTCCAAACAGAGGGCTTTAGTCACTGCAAATCAGAATTCATTGAGCAGCAATTCTGTCTTTTTTTCCTCTTAACAGCGGGTTTTCTGTGGTTAGAAAAAAGTTGGAAGAAGTGGTGGAAAAACACAGGAGGACTAGACAAGAGGGTTGATGTCCCCTGATAAAAATCAATGAATGAGGCAGGGTGATGGTGGGGCAATACCCTCATCTGGAAGCACCCACCGCCCCTGTCAGGCAGTTTCAAAGCCTCATCCACTCCCCCACCCCATTTTGCAGCTGTTTGGAAGAGTTTTGAATACCCAGACTGGTTAGGCTGACCATATGAAAAGGAGGACAGGGCTCATGTAACTTCAACAGTTGTAGAGAAAAGGGAATTTCAGCCAGTGTCATTTGTATGCAATTAGTTCCTGGTGAAATTTCCTCTTCATCACAACAGTTAAAGGTGCAGGCACTATACTAGAGTGACCATATACAAAAGAAGGCAGGGCCCTTGCAACTTTAACTGTTGCGATGAAGAGGGAATTTCACCAGGAACTAATTGCATACAAATGACACTGGCTGAAATTCCCTTTTCTCTACAACTGTTAAAGTTACATGAGCCCTGACCTCCTTTTCAGATGGTCAGCCTAAGACTGGTTGTTTTCTCTTGAGCATGAAGTTCTGCTCTGACGTTGTATGTCTGTGGAAACTGGGTCCCTTGTTATATTAGGTTTTTCCCTCCCCCATGTATGCAGACATGAGGTCATAGTTTGTAACTAGTTTTAGATCCTGTATTGAGCAGGGAACCTGGTTGCAGCTAATTTCACTGTTGATGTATCTTATCCTCAGTGAGCACTAACAGAGAGAAATCTGTACTCCAGGGAATTTAGGGATGGGAGAGCCAGTGATTTTGAGCTCACCTAAATTCTCCAAAAATACCTTCAATGCTCGTTTTGTCTTGTTCTCATTTTCATCTTGCTGTTTTCTTTTGTTTTGGGGGGCTCATATGAACAGGGCAAGTGCACATTTCAAATGGGAAAAGTGCATGTTTCTGTGTGTATTTGTCAAAACTGTGCTCCTTGCCGCCATTGACCTACACATGAAAATGTGTATTTGTTTAAAATAGAAAAGGTGCTTTTCAAAGTGTAATTTTTTAAAAAAATCTGAACTTTTCAAATGCAGTCGCAAAGTTGGAAAATTGCTAACATTTCTCAAAAAAGCAAAGAAAAAGACCTCGTATTCATATTCAGGATTGCAAAGGGGATGTGTTTGCACAATATAAGAACAGAAACAAAATCCTCATACGTTTCTACAAGGGATGTGGAGGAGGGAGAGTGTACTTGAGTAACCATGATTAAGCAATTGGCTGCATCACATCTGCACCAGATGTTGAATGATGAACCACTTTATTTACACCAGTCTTCCCCCAGTGTGATGCTCTTCAGATGTGTTGGACAACAACTCCCATAATTCCTGTAAGGTGAAGATGACGGGAGTGTTAACGCAACATATCTGGAAGTCACCAGGTTATGGAAAGCTGCATTGAACTATCTAAAAAAAGAAAAACCTACAGTGAGTCAAACTATCATTATCTAGACCCTGTATATTGTCTGCTCTGGTAGCATCTGCCCACATTCTGAGTTCAAAGGTCAGTCCCAAGGCTCTTTAAACTGGAGATGGCAGGGATTGTTGGCCTGGAACCCACAAGCAGAACATGAGTGCAACAGAACCCTCCTGCTCATATTCCCCAGGAACTGGTGTATATAGGCTTGCTGTCTCTGATACTAGAGGTAGCACATAGCTATCAGGACTAGTAGCCCTTGATGGCCTTCTCCTCCAAGACTATCACTGAGCTATGGCACTCCCCATAATAATTCTCCACACTGAATCCCTTTAATGATCAGAAAGAGAAGAGAAAAGACCTCCTAGAGGGTGTCTATACGTGAGGAAAGCCCCAGGGTGGCTCCGCAGTGGTGCTGTGTTATTTATGATGCAGAAGCTACTGCAGAGCCATCCCAGGGCTTTCCCCTGAACTCCGAAATAAAAAAGTCGGGGACTTACCCCAACTTTTTTCTCTGCAGCTAGGCGACGACAACGCATCTGCCATCTGTTGCTGCTTCGACGGCATGGCTGGGCAGATGGCGACCCCTGATTGGTTGCCATCTGCCCAGACAGTGGGCGGGGGTGGGCCAGCGAGCTGAATGGCTGATGGAACTCCTCTGCACTTCTCCAGTGTGGGGAGAAGGACTCTTGGTTGAGAAAGCCAAAGTAAAATAAAAAGGGTGGTGAACGGGACGGCAGTGGCTGCTCCCATACAAACCCCGCACTCGCTCCTTAGAATGGGGTCAACCCGCAGGAGTGCAAGCATGGGGTTTTGAGGGGCTCGCAGTGCGAATGCGCCATCGTCAAGAGAGTCCCCTAGTAATGCACTAGATATCAGCTCTAATTATCAGGTCTAACACTAGTAGAGGCATGTCATTTCCCCTCTAGGATGCCTCCGTTCTTCTTTTTCCTTTCCAGGCAGGTGAGATTAAAGACCTGGAATTAGTCGGTTCATGTGGAGAGGTGAGAGCCTGCCAGCTCAGAGTGGCTTGATTATCTCAGGATGTGTTCAAAAGGAAAAGCACATACATGTACACTAGCAATTTCCCATCACAGATTGTTTTGTGCAGCTTTCTTCTTTAATACTAACCACTTCCTACAAAGCAGGGAAGCTTCTGCGCTGCTTTTCAGTAAAAGAAATGTAGTGTCTATGTTCAGGTTTATTCTTTCCCTTTTTATAAAGGAGTTCATATCTTTTGCAGTAAACTTTTACTCATTGCTCTTCATCTTGCATCTTTCTCTTGCCAAAGAAGATGATTCAGTAAGGTATTGAATCTTACCTGTTCTGTGGGTGTATTTACTGTTTTCCTCCCCCAGAGTAATTACATATGATAGTACTTGTGCCTTAATGTTAATGCCTTCAGTTTTGTGCCTTCAGTTCTATTCATATGCCTGAATTATTGTTGATTTTTTTTGCCTTTTTTCAAACAAAAGGAAACCTGCAATGGCTAACAATGCATAAAATATTTTAAAAATACAGTACGTTAAAATTTAATAAAATCCACATCCTAATGAATATTTCTTTCCTGCTTACCCTGGTTTCTTCCTGGAATGTTGTGTCTTAATAGCCATGGCATATTCTCCTGCAGAGATAAGAACAGTTAAGCCTATGGCACCAAGCCTCTATTTACAAAACTTCACTGTGACATTAATATGAACAAGTAAGCTATCAATCTTAGATCTATATAGGTGCTATGGCACCTTTGTTAGCGGAGTTCTTACTGAGTACTGAGAAGGAGTATTAATATAGTTCAGCAGACTGCTATCCTTCTCCAAGATGAAGGGCTCCTCTAAATGAACGATTTATTGCACGCTTATGATTGGCCACTCATGAAAGTTTGTGGGTCTTTTACATGATGCCGTCAATGGCCAAGACTTCTCCTGCAGTATCTCCTGGAAATTCTGCTATGAAAAGAACCACTTTTAGGTAACATTCTGAAAAAAGCAGGATTTTCCGCCTCTGGATGGAACTGTCTCATTGAAGTGAATGAGTATTCACTTCAATTTAATTTAATTCAAACCACATGGTCGCCCCCTCCGCACACATAATGCAGCCCATAACAATTGCGCCCCAAAGCAGAAAGCACAAAAGCCCCAGATAAGCAACATGATTTCCCCTTAATGTAAAGACCCCCGACATCTTTTTTCTTTGGTAGCCTATTTTAGATAATTAGTTTGCAAGGATTATGGGAAGTTTGAAAACAATAACCACAAGAATTTTAAAGCAAAAAGAAAGGAGAGTCATAAATGAGATATGTTAAGTGTGTGTGTATGTGTGTGTAGCATACACATTATATACTACTACTACTACTACTACTTCTACCTTGGTGTCTTCCAGATGTGTTGCCTGCATCTCCCATCAATGATAGTAGTTGCAGTCCAACACAGCTGGAGGGCACCAGGTTGGGAAAAAGATGTTCTCATTAAAGAAAAAAACTAATTCTATAGTGTATACTTCTTCTTCTTCTTCTTCTTCTTCTTCTTCTTCTTCTTCTTCTTCTTCTTCTTCTTCCTTTTCTTATTGCTATTATTATTTTGTTAGTAGAGTCTCTCAATGTTATTATATTATTGTTATTGTGGTCTTACTTGCCTACTCACCCTGGGTAAATAGGTAAGTACCTATTTGCCTTCCAGCAATAATCCAAATCCAACGCTTGGGAGGTCTACAGGTTGTTACGATGACTCAGCAAGCAAAGGTCCCTGTTTAATCCACATTTTTACAATCCAAAGGGGAACAACATCTAGAGAAAATCGGCTTGTAGAAATGCTGATCAAGCTCCCTTCCAATTGAAGTCAGGCTGTGTGAGAGTCTTGACACAGCTTAAAATAAGGCTGTAAATCATACCATCCTCAGCTGCTTTCAGTACAAAAGTCTTCACCCGAGTGAAAGCTCAGGCAAAATGCTGTACTGAGGCAGTTTAGCCTGTGTACGTCTCCTACATCTTCCTACCCAGCTCCTATGTCCCATTTCTCTTCATGCCCTATCTGCCTCATCCACACATCATCCTGCCTAAGGAAACCAAAGCAGTCAGGACCAAACTGGAGGTTCAGCAGGGAACCAGCTCTGGGAACCTGGGACTCTGCTGGATGTCTAAAATCTCATTGATTTTCTAAGGGATTGTTGTTCACAGTTATGCAATCTATCTTGAAAGCTGAACCCAGCTATGTGGTAATCATTGCCCATTGATCTCTAGCATCTTGAAACCCAACAGTGATCTGAATGTTAACCGTTACTGTGAGCGTCACAGAATTATATATGTTCCTGCATGCCATATCATACGATCATAGAGCTAGAGCAAGAAAGCTTGGTCGTACATGTGTATCAGTGCACTGAATGAATGAGGCTGCCCAGCCAATTGTTACAGTAATTATATTCCGTACCTTAGTGGCATGCAAACTGTGTTTGTCCTTCATGTTTCTAACTGTTATCAAGATCTACAAAGCCTGCTGCCAATTGCAATCTCTTGCCAATAGATGAGAACTATTATTTTTAATTGAAACTTCTCTAATCAGTCTATGTTCAGGCCCTTTAATTTCTATAGTGTCATGGCAATTTCTTTGCCTAACAGGTACTTTTCATTATCTTCAAGCTAACATGAAGATAGAAAGCATGTCAAAAGACATGGATGAGTCTTGACATTTCTTTGGAAGTTGCCACTTAAGTTATAAAGAAACTGATTAGGAGGGGAGGACTGAATCTCAGTGTCTAACCTCATTATTTCTTCCCCACGCAAACAGTGTGAATGAATGGGAACATACTGCACTTGCTCTGAGGGAGCTTTAGGTTTAGTGGAAGAGTACCACTGTTCCTGGAGGCAAAATCTCCAAATGCAGAAGTAAAGGCAGTCCCTTCGCTTCAGTAAATCCGGAGACTTACTGGTTTATTAGACAAGGTGCCATGGAAAGTTTTCTAAAAGAAAACCCGAAGTTTCTTTAGGACAATCATAATGGAGAAAAGGCACTGTTCTGTAATTAGGCCTCAAATGGCCAGGATATACCCAAGACATTTTGCTGCCACAAGGAGCTGCAGCATGCAGTATGAGAAGTGCCTCCCGCCACATCCTAGTGCGCAACTCATAGATTGATGCGCTGCAGCTTCTGATGCAGGATGCAGCTTGTGGCCTTGGAGAATTCCCGGGGTGCTCCTCTGCGGTCAGGAATTGCAACCACTTCCTTCACATTGTCCTGCCAAATGTGTTGCATTGTACACATTTGCCTTTGGGGCAGCCCTACACATGGATAAGATGCTTGTGCCAAAGCTCAGCTGGACTTCTAGGGCAGGGGTGGACAGAAAATAGATGTAGATATACTGGTAGATCTCTAGGTGACTTGCAATAGAACAGGATTTCTGATCACAGTTGTTTCACAGTAGCAGCAATTGCCCCTCCCTTATCCCTGAATTATATTTCTTAAGTGATGGAATCCTGGGGTAACCAGGAATGGATTTTTGTGGGGAAGGACTATGAGTTTCAGTACTCAGAACAAGTTCCGGGACTCAGAATTATTTCATTCTAAGTGCTTACCTTTTGCACTAGGGTCTAGCTGGTGGGACTCGGGGTTCTGGTGTCCCCCAATAATTATTATTATAATTAATAATAGTTCTAGTAAAAAAAAAAAACAAATTAGATTTCACATGACTGAAGTCTGGCCACTCCAGTTCTAGGGTGCACTTGAACACTCAACTTCTTGGAGGCTTGATTCCACTCATATACATCCAATACCACTGTTTGCCCCAGCAGTACTTCTAGCTGGACCTTTTGGGGGGGGGGGGTTCAGTGGGTTGGTAAATGTCTAGACGTGAAGTTTTTCGGGGATGCACAATCCCATAGGAAGAATTTAGGACTCCTTCAATGAGTTTACTTAGGTGATACTTATCAAATGATAAGGATTTTGCTACTTGGTATGTTTGTTTCCTTTATCAGATGGCACATTTGTTCAATCCATAAACGATAAGCACAATCTGTGATTACCATGTTACACTTCCAGTCCTATCATGTTGTGACTCAGCCCAAATTCAGTGCTCCTTGAAGAATGAATCACTTTGAGGAACCGTAAAGAAGGAACTTCCGTTGTTCAGGCTAGAAATGACTTCATGCCTGCACATATATGTATCAACAGTGGATTAGAATTTCTTTTCTTTTGCTTTGGCATCAATGCCAATGAGTTAAGAGCACAGGAAACATGAATTTCTATTAGACAAGGGAATGGGGGGGGGGGAAACTTGCCAATATTGCAGTACTTTATACAAATCTGTGGTATACTGTGTACAGCTCTGGTCATCATAGGTCAAAAAGGATATCGTAGATTTGAGAAAGGTGCAGAAAACTGCATTGAATCTGGGATCTTCAATGTAAAAGTATACACACTAGCATTGTGCTGACGTTTTCTATTTATTTTTGGTCATTCATGGGGAAGAATGAAAAGAAATTGCAGCTGAAAATTGTGCGAAGGGGTGAGAATTTGGGGGGAGATATTCTCAATGTGCAGGGCTTTGATGTTGGTCTTTCTATAACAGGTAGCTCAGTGTGTGTGTGTGTGTGTGTGTGTGTGTTTGATCTTTATTCTGTCACTTTTAGCCTATTCTGTGCTTTGCAGCTTCCCTGGCTGTTTGCGCTTTCTGAAAAGCCTCCCTAGAGGATTTAACCAGGACTTCCTCCCTTGAGGGTTCCCAGTGATGCTCTGTGCCTGAAAGCTAAGTGAGAAATTTTTGGTTTTGTTTCGTTGTTAAATGTCCTTTTAACAACAACAAAAAGGAGACCAACAACTTTTCCCTGCTAGGGTTGTCCATTGCTGGGGAATCTGGCCCTTTTGGGCTTGCCAGACTTCCGTGGCGCACCAGACTCTATTTGCTTTTGCAAGCTGAGCCATGTGGTTTCCCCAAATTCCAGTCATATTTTGCATAATTTCTTTTGGTCTCAGCCATAATTTGCGCAAACAGAGGGTTGTGCAAATTATGGACACCAGCTGCGCAAATATGTGCGATTTGTGCAAAATATGGCCCAAAGTTGTGTAATTTGCACAAACTATGGCTGTAATTTACGCAAATTCAAAATCAGCAAAAATCTGCTAGTTGGCCTGACTCACCGGAGGCCAAGTCAGGCCATCTAGTGGAAGACGGGACAGAGTTTGGGGGGCCGAGCTCTACCCTCCAAATGGGTTCTTCTGACATCCCTACTCCCTGAACATTCAGAAATTTATCAGAAGTCCTCAAAATCCCTCCATAAGATTCAGAAAAACAACTGCTTCTCTTGCAGGGAAACAAAGAGGTGTTGAAAAGGGCAGGTGTCATTTCGGCATTGCACAAATATGCAATACTATTGAATAGGGTGACCATATGGAAAGGAGGACCGGGCGCCTGTCTCTTTAACAGTTGCATAGAAAAAGGAATTTCAGCAGGAATCATTGGCATGCCTGCAGCACCTGGTGAAATTCCCTCTTCATCACTACAGTTCAAGCTGCAGGAGCCCTGCCCTCCGAACCGAATACAAAAGAGGGCAGGGCTCCTGCAGCTTGAACTGTTGTGATGAAGAGGGGGATTTCACCAGGTGCTGCGTGCATGCCAATGATACCTGCTGAAATTCCTTTTTCTATGCAACTGTTAAAGACACAGGCGCCCGGTCCTCCTTTCTATATGGTCACCCTACTATGGAGCTACAGCCCTTCTCAGGTTCCCTGCATTCATTTTACTTTTTCATCCTTTGCTGATATCAAGCAAACCTGCATTGTTCCAGCTTTGCCAGTGATGCACCCCACTGAAAACATTTGAGCAACTGTATTTTATTAGTGTTGATTTTCCTGGGAATCACTATTGCTCTATGTATTGAGGACTCTAAAAGAATTATGAAACACCTGCAAAAGCTCCCTGGTTGAGGATAATTTGTCTTTGTCGAACAGATGACACCTGGGATAAAGGAGGTCAGCGTAATGAGAGTAAATGAGACAGGGAGAAAGTGAGGAGAGATGCAGTCATTATTTTTGACCACCAGCATTAGGGATTTTGCTGCATTTATGGCCATTTATTTTAGAAAGTACAGAATTAAAATTGCTGAAAAAATTGCTGTCCAGCTATAATTTACAATATCAAATCCCTTTGCAATCCCATCTTTTTTGCCTTTGAAAGACTTCAGCTTACTGTAAAGGTTTTAATAGTTAGATAACAGCAACCCCGTTGGAATTATTTGCAGTCACATATTGGCAGCATTCAGACGACACGATAATCAACGGAGTGGGGGAAACAATCGTCCGTTGTGTTGCTTATCGGCAGCATTCGGACGACATTTTTAGGCAATGGAGGGGGGAAGAGGCAAAGGACAATAAGTTATTGGCAGCATTCGGACAACACGTTAATCAACACAACTGATGATTGTTCCCCCCCCCCCCGTTGATTATTGTGTCGTCCGAATGCTGCCATTCTGTGAAAACTTTCACATGTGTCTTCCTTCGCATGCAGATTATTACAATACCCACAATGCATAGGGTGCTTTATAGAGCACTGTAAAGAGATAAATAGATCCCTGCCCTGACAAGCATACAGTGTAAATTTAGACAGGGAGAGGGGGAGGCCAGGATAATTTAAAAAGCAGATGGAAGTTTCTGAGGGACTGGCTCCTGCCATATCAGCCTGCCCATTTGTTAAGATCAAATGGGGAAGCTCTTTTCTGGCCAGAACTACACCGAGCAGGATATAGCACTATGAAAACGGTATGAAAGCGGTATATAAAAGGCAGGAGGCACACCAAGCAGGATATAGCACTATGAAAGCTGTATATGATATGTGTCAATGGACCCCAACAGTTGTCAAGGCACCTCAGTACTACCATAAAGCAGTAGTGTGGACCCTGTCTCTTCCATACCGCTTCCATACCACTTTCATAGTGCAATATCCTGCTTGGTGTAGATTGGGCCCAAGTGTCCTGTCCATTGGTACGAAAGATAGAGTTTTCCCAGTAGCCCTGTCAGTATTGTTGAACCGTTTGCTCCATGGGGTTCAGATGAAATCCTCCCTATTTGCCTTCCACCAGCTTGTGAAGATTTGTGGGTTTGTTTGTTTTTATTTCTGCAGGGTTTTAATTTGCCAGGTTGAAATGATTTTACTGAAGACTGTATTTTCTTTGCCATGCCTGCCTCAGATACGTTTTTACTGTTGCTGTCTTTTACTATTTTGATTGTCAATCAAGAGTAACTATGAGTAGGGTGACCAGATAAAATCCAGGTCAGGGCTCATGTAACTTTAACAGTTGTAGAGAAAAGGGAATTTCAGCCAGTGTTATTTGAATGCAATTAGTTCCTGGTGATATTCCCTCTTCATCACAGCTGTTAAAGTTGCAGAGGCCCTGCCTTCTTTTGTATATGGTCACTCTAGTATAGTGCATGCACCTTTAACAGTTGTGATGAAGAGGGAATTTCACCAGGAACTAATTGCATACAAATGACCCTGGCTGAAATTCCCTTTTCTCTACAACTGTTAAAGTTACATGAGCCCTGACCTGGATTTTATCTGGTCAGCCTACTATGAGGAATACATATGTATTAAAAAGGTGGGGCAGACATCTTTAACATAAATGAAGGAAATATGGGAACATTCAAACACGTCCCCTCCATCTGCAGTCTGAAATGGTACAGTCTTTAAAGAACTGTTCCATTTGCTCTTTATGAATGTTTGAATTGGACATCAGAATTCTTCATTGCTATTCCTTTCTCCATGTTTGAATCTGATATCGGGATTCATTAAAAGGGATTCTTCTGGGGTTGAAAACCAAGTTGAACACCAAGTAAGGAACCCCTGGATTATCAGGGGCTGTACTTACCCCCTTTTTCACTTCCATTTTAGTGTTAGTGGGTGTGCATTAGTGGGTGTATTTCAGGAGTCTGTGCAGCCTTGTATATGTAGGCTGACAATATGAAAAGGAGGACAGGGCTCATGTAACTTAAACAGTTGTAGAGAAAAGGAAATTTCAGCCAGTGTCATTTGTATGCAATTAGTTCCTGGTGAAATTCCCTCTTCATCACAACAATTAAAGTTGCAGGGGCCCTACCTCCTTTTGTATATGGTCACTCTAGTATAGTGCCTGCAACTTTAACTGTTGTGATGAAGAGGGAATTTCACCAGGGACTAATTGCATACAAATGGCACTGGCTGAAATTCCCTTTTCTCTACAACTGTTAAAGTTACATGAGCCCTGTCCTCCTTTTCATATGGTCAGCCTAGTATATAGAAAGAAGCATATGGCAGAACAGAAGCTCAGGAATGGGTGAAGGTGAAATATACAGACTTTGTTAAAAAGTGTTAGAAAGCTCTTTAATATTTTCAGATGTACATGTCATTTTAAATTATGTACCAGCTGCTTGGAAGCTAACACACGGTCAACAGAAATGGATTTTTCGCGCCCTTTTGATTGCCAAAAGAATTATTTTACAACATTGGAAAGATAAATCCACACTCTCTATAATGCAATGGATTGAAGACTTAACATTAGAAATGTTTGAAAGAGTGGCAACGAATGGACATTGACTCAGACATTTGGTCTGCCTTTACGGATGTTTATGTGTAATTTATGCTACCGTTTCCCCTCCTCTTTTTTACTTACCTAGAAATTATGATATTTGAAACTGAGGCTTTTGAAGTATGTGGCTGTATATGTTTATTTATTTTTTATTTTTTAAAAAAAAATCTTTTTTTTTGTTTTGTTCACAAATTCACAGTAAAAAAAAACCTGAAGAAAAATAATAATAATAATAAAATAATCAGAGGTTCCTGTCACTCATCTGTCCCGTTGCTGTCAAAACTCAGTAAAAGGCAAATGCAATACTTCACATTATATATACGAGGCTGTCATGATTCAGGTAAGGCAGTTTTTATTACCTGCCTGTCTGTTTTTCTCCCCCACCCTGTTTTGTGCAGCCATCTTAGTCAGTGAAACAAAAAGCAGCATGCAGATATCATATATTATATGCTCTCTGGTGCTTGCTCGGGTGCGGATCAGATATCCCAAACCTCTTTCTGTTACTGAACGGCTCTGGTGGATGACAGCCATTTTGCATCGCATTCGACGGAAATGATGACGCGCGGATTCTAAGGTTTGCTTTAGGATATTTGAAGCAACTCCTAGAGCTGATACGGAGAAGGGCAGTAGATGAATCCCTGTGCATTATTTATTATTAATATTAAAGTGGAAAGAGGCAGCGAGGTTTTGGGAGGGGGGGTTCGGGGACAAAAGTGGCTTCAAGGAGGGGGGATCTGTGCTTGTGCTGTGTATGATCCTCCCACTTCGGGGTTTTTTTGGTTGTTGTTTTTTAATTGCTTGGCCAGAGATAACAATGGGATGAATGAATTCACACTTATGGATGTGCGAATCAGAATTCAAGCCTGTTGGGAGTCTTCCAATTACACCTTGAAGCTCATTCCGGCTCGTGTCTGCGGTCATGTCTACACCAGGGATTTATCCTGGGGTCATCCCTAGGTCATCCATGTGCGTCCACATGACGCACAGGGGATCCCGGGGTCAACTGGGGACGACCTAGGGATGACCCCGGGATAACAGAAACCGGGGATATCCTGGGTTTTCTGCAGTCCCGGGACCTGAAAAGGGCATGGAGCTGCATGGGATGGCTCTGTGCCCACGGGGTGGGGGGCAGCAATTGCACCATCCCCAGGATGGTGGGGATAGGGTGGGCGTGGTTCCTTATCATTTTCGCGGCGCAGCAGGGGCTCCTCTTCCTTTAAAAAAAATGGTGGCTGCAACGTCCCTTTCTTCCCCGGATGTCGCACTGCCATCTAGAAGCTGGGGGAGGATCACGGAAGCAGGTAAGTCCATGGTCCTCCCCCCTCCCTCCCTCTGCACCCTTAGGTGTAGGTGAGCCCTGTGTCAGATGGCAAGTTTATTTTTCCTTTCGCATGAACATTTGTGTGTGCTTTCATGCCTATTTTCCAAAACGTATAGATCGACAGTGTGCATTTTTAATGCACGCATTTCTCCCCCATTGCTGAAGTGCATTTGTGTACATTTTTCAAATGTATGATTCTTTTCATGCATATATTTCAAATGAACACATCTTTCAAATGCATTTTGTTTCGCAAACCATATCACAAGCATGGAAATGAACAGACTTCGACCACGAATTGGATAAATTCAGATCAAAACTGAATTAAAATGAATTTCTCATACACCCCTGCTTTCAACCATTGTTTGTCTCCAGTCATAGAATTATGTGCCGCTTCTACAACTGGTAGAAAAACAAAGTAATGTTACTCTTCCATTGTAGTAACTGGGTGATTTTGCCCCAAATGGCATACCTCATTTTCTTCCTTCTCCAGTGCAGGTCTGCTTAACTTGCAACAAAACAGCAAAACAAAAAGTGCTTTAGAAAGCAAAACAATCACTTGGCAGGGGGCTGGTTGGTCCTTCCTGCTTTGGCATTTTTCATCTTTAATCTGGATAATGAATATAATCTCTTAGGAATTTTTGCCTACGCAGTGTTCTGTCTCCAACCAGGAAGCTGTGCGTGGTGGCCTCCAGAATGCATTTGCATTCTGCGGTTCTACAGCTTCATTATCCTGTTTGGGCAAGTGGCAGAATGCTCCAGAGTATCTACTAGAAACTGGAGAGTGCTGTTTTGTCTTGAGCTCTTAGGTTCCAGCTGCCTACAGTGGAGATTGTGGTTTGGTCAAATCTTTGTGTTTCATTAGCTGCCGCAGTCTTGGAACAGCCTCACATATGTCACTGTAGAGACTCCACATTTGTCATCGGAGATGTGAGCACATCGTTTTTGCTTTTGCCGCACACACTATTAGCTTTCTATGCAGTGAGTGCTGTGGCAGGAAAAGCAAGATAAGTTAGAGTTATAGGTTTAATATTCTGAGCATCAAGGCAATAAGGAGACATAATAAAGAGATGCAATAAAAAAGAATACTCAGGACATGACAGCTTTTGGGAAGCAACTGCACTAAACCATGTGTGTGTGTGTGTTTTTGCTGTGTCTTCCAGAGATAATGTGGCCTCAATGAACTGCCCAGAGAGCTTTGGCTATTGGGTGGAACAGCAGTGCAGTAAATAAATAAATGACCCTGTTCAGATGACACATTAAGCCACTGTTAGGGTGACCATATGAAAAGGAGGACAGGGCTCCTGTGTCTTTTACAGTTGTATAGAAAAGAGAATTTCAGCAGGCGTTTGCGGCCTAACCGTGGCTTAGCATGTCATCTGAACAGGCCCAATCATTCTTAGAAGTTGCCCTTTGAAAGGAGAGCCGCAACAGAGACCTGCTAGGATCCACAGCTTGTGATCTCCAGTGGGCAGAGGGCAGGGAGAATAAAATGGCTATCTGGATTCCCCCCCCCCTTTTTTTTTTTTAAAGTCCTAGCAAATATTCTCTCCCGGTCATGACTAGATGCATACACAATGCCTCACATATGGAAAGGAGGACAGGGCTTCTCTATCTTTAACAGTTGTATAGAAAAGGAAATTTCAGCAGGTGTTATTTGTATGTATGCAGCACCTAGTGAAATTCCCTCCTCATCACAACAGTTAAAGCTGCTGGAGCCCTGCGTTCTGAGCATCCCAGGAAGCTGGCAGGAACCTTCAAGCAGTGCTTCCTAGAACACTCAGGGGCACCTTAAGGATGAGGCTTTTATGTCAAGAACCATAGAGCCTATTCCTAGAGAGTTTTCTCTCCTCCCCTCTCCTTTTTTCAACAGTGACAGATGCTGGGAGCCTGGGAGGCCATCAGCGGCCCACGGGCCATATTGTTTACACCTATGATGTAAGCTATGGGAGTACCCCATGCACTAGGCGTTTGGAGAAGGCTGCTGCTGCTGCTGCTGAATCCATTGCGAATGGTGGGTAGAGGCCATGGCTCAGTGTGGAGCACATGCTTTGCATAAAAAAGATCCAAGATTCAAACAGCGACATCTCTAAGGAGGGCTGGAAAAAGTCCTGCCTGAAATGGAGAGAGCTTCTGCCAATCCGTGTCAACAATACATGGCTAGCTGGGCCCATGGTCTGACTCAGTTTAGCCAACTTCTTATGTTCCTATGCAACAGGCCTCACATTAAAGCTAGTGGTGGGAGATGTTCCAGGGCACCCAAAACAGTGGCAACAGAGGTGGTTCCATAGAATGTCTACGGTAGGGATAAATAACTAGCAACCCAAATCTGACTGTAAACATTTAAAGCTCTTTTTTTCCTTCCATCTGGATGAGCTGCAACAGACTATGGATTAGGCTGACCATATGAAAAGAAGGACAGGGCTCATGTAACTTTAACAGTTGTAGAGAAAAGGGAATTTCAGCCAGTGTCATTTGTATGCAATTAGTTCCTGGTGAAATTCCCTCTTTGTCACAACAGTTAAAGTTGCAGGCACTATACTAGAGTGACCATATACAAAAGAAGGCAGGGCCCCTGCAACTTTAACTGTTGTGATGAAGAGGGAATTTCACCAGGAACTAATTGCATACAAATGACACTGGCTGAAATTCCCTTTTCTCTACAACTGTTAAAGTTACATGAGCCCTGTCCTCCTTTTCATATGGTCAGCCTACTATGGATTAAATAATCTTTGATCTGTATCTTGGCTTAATTACTAATCTCTAGAGTGCTCCTCCCTGGAATGCAAGGATGCACTTGTCATGGATTATGTCATAAATATATTTTCTAACCTTAAAAAGAAAAAAGAAGAAGAAAGTTGCCTGCTCCCAAGCCTTCAAATTCGGGTATGATCATGTAAACAAAATAACTGTTTTCTAGCCCTTTGGACCAGGCACAACTTATGGTTTCCACAAGCTAGGGAAGAAAAATTGATTTTGCCGCAACAAAGATAAATCAGAAATGAATCAACTTTGGTCTCTCACACTATCTGTGGATCATTTACTAGCGATAATGCATTACGGGAAAGGCGACTTTGTCAGCACTGTCTCATTGGATTTGTGGGGTGGTGAAATAAATGACATGCGTTTTGAAATCCTGGCATTGGAGCTATAAATGAGCCCATGAGGAAAATAATCACGTCGCTTCCTGCTCTTAAAATATTCTCCTTTCTTGTGAGGAGGCCAAGAATGAATAAGAGAAAGGCAATCAATAGCTTCTAGTAAATTGGAAGGCACAGAGATGCTGCAACCTAGGGGTTTCACCTTGTATTTGTATCTGTGAAGTCAAGCTGAAAGGAAGAGTTTAGGGCACATGGCCTCTTGAAATTATGTGGTGGACCACGTGGCCTTCACCCATCTGCACCACATTTCTTCATGCAAGTCCCCCGTCCCCCCCATCAGCATTTCCTGATTCCAGTTCGTTTTGTTCCCGTAAACTATTAGTTCTCTGTGCTGCCCTTCTCCCCTGTTTGATTGGGAGGTTTTTTGGTCAATGTTGTATGATTTTATGGGGCAGCAGCCAAGCCTGCCCACATACTAATGGGACCCAGCGCTGGTCAATCAGGGAGTTACCAGTTCTAAAAGGAACGTGAAATGAGAGAAAATGGTCATTTCTGGAATGGGGCAGATCAGCGGAGCATATAGAATGAAGCTCCGCTGACCTGTCCTGACCCAGAAACAAGTGTTGCTTTTTGAACTGCTAGCTTTTTGTGTACAAGCGGCAGGTCCCTCTTATGCATTAGATGGATCAGGAATGAGCAGTAGTACTGGATATACTGCCCATTGTATTTTTTTAGTTGTATCCCACCTTGGTACTATTTTATAATGAAAAGCAGGCATTACATTTTGAAAGAAAGAAAGAAAAAGAAAGAAAGAGAGAGAGAGAGAGAGAGAGAGAGAGAAATTTGTCCATCTATTGGAGACTGAAACCTGTCTTGATAACGATTGTGTTGCTTTGGTTTTCTATGCTATGCAAAATATATCTGTTAAAATAGGAATAGGAGTAGTTTGAAGTTCCAGGTTTGATTGTTGGGATCTCCAGATATAACACAGCTACCACCAAAGCCTCTGATGAATGGGGACCAAGATCAGTTGCCAAAAATAGCTTATTATTCATTTGATTTGATTTATAACTTGGACCATCCCAAGAGCTCAGAACAATGTTTTTTAAGACAATACAGTCTCTTTAACAGTGATTAAACCACCCTCATCTTATCCTGGCCATCAAAACCCAACTAGAAAAAAATATCTTATGCCTCTCCTGGAAGATGCTCAGGCTCAAACTTTGGCAGGTCTTCATTATATGGTTGACGGTCAGCCACCAAGACCACGTCTCCATATGTCTTTGCAGCCTTGCCTTGATGCATACGTAGGCTGACCATATGAAAAGTAGGACAGGGGTCATGTAACTTTAATAGTTGTAGAGAAAAGGGAATTTCAGCCAGGGTCATCTGTATGCAATTAGTCCCTGGTGAAATTCCCTCTTCATCACAACAATTAAAGTTGCAGGCACTATACTAGAGTGACTAGATACAAAAGAAGGCAGGGCCCCTGCAACTTTAACTGTTGTGATGAAGAGGGAATTTCACCAGGAACTAATTGCATACAAATGACACTGGCTGAAATTCCCTTTTCTCTACCACTGTTAAAGTTATATGAGCCCTGTCCTCCTTTTCATATGGTCAGCCTATGCATACGTGGTAAACTCAAAAGGGTGTTCACAGTCAACATTCGAGTTTGTGATGGAGTCTAAGAGTGGAGGTGTTCTTGTTAGATATTTTGGGCCCATATTATCTAGGGAGGAAGGTACAAGTTAAGTAGATAATTGGTTTGCATCAGTTTTAGGGTTTAGTTGGCAAATGAAGACCTTTTCACTGGCATTCTTTCTAATACCTATTTCTCGTTTGCTTACATAATCCAGGAAACTACACAAGGCTAAAAACTACACAAGGTGTATTTAAAGATGTAGTTACTCCTTTTCTGAATAACAAATTGTATTAATTTGTACCTAATCCTTATTTAGTCATTTTTACAGTCTTTAAAATCCCCTTCTGAGCCAGAGTCACATTTATAGATTTGCTGTTTTTATGTAGCACTGATACTTTCTGGGTTATTAAAGCCTTTCTCCTGTTACTTAGACATTACATGCAATGATTTTTTGACATTAATCTTCCACCGTTCCAGGGTATGCCACTCAATACCTTGGGGTGAAGATAAATAATGCTTTCATATCAGCAGCGTCTCAGCTAAATTGATAGTTATTTGATATCCTTTCCAAGTAACACATGCAGGACTTATGCTGCCTAATGAAAATCAGTGCTTATATTACAGGGGGAGGTAGGAAAGCCTATAATGAAATCCACAAGCCAATCATGCCATCTCTGTAACCTTCCAAAACAGTAGCTATGGAGGCTGTTCACAAAAGGGGGCTATAATCTGAGCACTTCAGCAGGGCCCCGAAGGCCTGAATACATCCCTGTCCTATGTGGTTCCTAAAGACCATTTGAATTGGGCTCCACCCACAGCCAGGATAAAACCAAGCAACAATGCAGAGATTAATACAGATTTAAAATACAGATTTCAAACAACAAAGTCAAAAGACTAAGATGATGAACTGTTAAAATACTGGGAGAATAAGAAGGTCTTCACTTGGCGTCGAAAAGAGTATAGCGTAGGTGCCAGGTGAACCTCAATAGGGAGCTCATTCCACAGTTGGGGTGCCACAGCAGAGAAGGCCCTCCTCCTGGTAGCCACCTGCCTCACTTCCTTTGACAGGGGCTCATGGAGAAGGACCACCGAGGATGATCTTAGGGTCCGGGCAGGCATATATGGGAGGAGGTATTCCTTCAGATAACCTGGCCCCAAGCCATTTAGGGCTTTGGATGTTAATAGCAGCACTTTGAAGCGGGCCCGGACCTGGACCGGCAGCCAGTGAAGCTGGAAAAAGATGGTGTAATGTGGTCTGTTAATCTGTTCAGTCACTTTTAACCCTCCCTTCTTTTCCATACCCAGGTTTTGGTTTTGTCTGTCAGGTGCAGCTTCTCTTCACAATTACAATTAGTGGCTTGCAAACCATACATTCAAACATTTTCCTTGTCATTGGATGTTATCCAGCTGTACAGTCATAGAGCTGAAATCTGAAGGTGAAGCAGAATTTTGTTTGTTTGTTTGTTTGTTTTTTGCAGAACAGCACCTTTTGGCCGTTAGGAAAAGTGGGGGGTTATTTATTTTTTGCAAAAGCAAAAACAGAACATCGTGATAATTTTTGTGGTGAAAAGACCTCTATCAAGAGTCTATCCACCAGCTAGTAGCCCACAAAGTGAGGATTTAAGTAGCAGCTGAGCCACAAAATGTTAGTGAACACCTGTTGTAGATTTCTGGAAAGCGACAGTTGTCATTGACAAATCGGCATAGCTTAAGGGAATGTTCTCTTATCAGTAAACAAGAAGCAAGGAAGGAAGGGAAGGAAGGAAAAGCCCAGAAGCCAGAAGAAAGAGAACCTCATCAAGTTGCAAGAGAAGGGGATGCAAAATGACAGTGTCACTAGCTGGCATCAGATCTCCCAACAGAAGGTCCATGTTTGGAGGTGACCTAAGAAGCATACTGGGTAGGGTGACCACATGGAAAGAAGGACAGGGCTCCTGTATAACAGTTGTATAGAAAAGGGAATTTCAGCAGGTGTTATTTGTATGCATGCAGCATCTGATGAAATTCCCTCTTCATCACAACAGTTGAAGCTGCAGGAGCCCTGCCCTCTTTCGTATCTGGACACTTTAGCTATACTCCTGCAGCGTTAACCGTTATGATGAAGAGGGAATTTCACCAGGTGCTGCATGCATACAAATGACACCGGCTGAAATTCCCTTTTCTATGCAACTGTTAAAGATACAGGAGCCCTGTCCTCCTTTCCATATTTATTTATTTATTTATTTATTGCATTTTTATACCGCCCCATAGCTGAAGCTCTCTGGGCGGTTCACAAAAATTAAAACCATGAAATAATTTAAAAAATATAAAACAAGCCACAATCTAAAAACACAAAATAACATAATATAACATAATATAAAAACACAACCAGAATAAAACCAAGCAGCAGGAATTAATACAGATTAAAATACAAATTTAAAACAGCAAGGATTAAAATTGAGTTAATTTAACTGTTAAAATACTGGGAGAATAAAAAGGTCTTCACCTGGCAACGAAAAGAGTACAAAGTAGGTGCCAGGCGAACCTCTCTTGGGAGCTCATTCCACAGCCGGGGTGCCACAGCAGAGAAAGCCCTCCTCCTAGTGGCCACCTGCCTCACTTCCTTTGGCAGGGGCTCACGGAGAAGGACCCCTGTAGATGATCTTAGGGTCTGGGCAGGTACATATGGGAGGAGGCGTTCCTTTAGATAACCTGGCCCCAAGCCGTTTAGGGCTTTAAATGTTAGTACCAGCACTTTGAATTGGGTGACCCTAATACTGGGGCTCCCAGCTGTAAGGGATTTATGCACTGCTGTTGTAGTTTTCTGAGACAATGTTAAGAGAATTGTACAAATGAGTATAAAGCCAGCTGGCTCAGAGAGATCTATTGTGTTAGGATATCATTGTGAATGGGCACACAGTATACATACTCAAATTACAGTGAGCCTGTTCAGACAACACTTCAGGCTCTGTGGTTAGCATAACTGTGGTACTCTGGAGTTAGCACTAACCACAAGCCATGCTTTTTTTATATAATATTTTTATTTCAACTTAAAACAACATAAACAACATACAATACAATACATAACCTACATACCCCCCGTGCTCCCCTCCCCCCCAGGAGACCTACTTTTATTCAATTATACATCCTTCCAAAATTGTGAAGAATCTTTTGAAGGTATTTGCCCTTTCCCCGATCTTAATACATATTCCAATTATGGATTCCATATATTTTCAAAATCATTCTTCCTGGACATTCCCTTCATTATTTTCATTTTACACGTTAACATCATTTAGTGCCATATCCCATATTTCTTTGTACCATTCTTCTATTGTATAAATTCCTTGCCCTTTCCAATTTTTAGCTATCATTATTCTAACTGGAGCCAGGAGGTTATTTATCAATTCTCTCTTACTTATATTCTCATTTCCTTTATCCCATATCGCTAGTAGAGCCAGCTTTGGGCTTATCTCCAATTTACTTCCTGTTATTTCACTTATTTCTTCAAACACCCTTTTCCAAAATTTTTGTACATATTCACAGCTCCACCACATATGAAAATAAGTTCCAACCTCCTGACATCCCCTCCAACAATTCTTGGGCACTTTTTTATCTATCTGATGGGATCTTACCGGCATTAAATACCACCTCCATACTGTCTTATAATAATTCTCTTTAATTCTAATCGACAAAAGCTTTAACATTCTAGCATCCCATATCCTCCCCCAGTTGTCTTCATTAATCTGTTCCTTTAGATCATCTTCCCAAATCATTTTAAGAGAGTCTTGGTATTCATCATCCTCAATCAAAATTTTGTATATTTTACTGGTCAAACCTTTTTTAAGTTTAATTCTTTCCTCTTGATTCAATTAAATCTTCAAATCTTGTATTCTTTCTACATTCCTTATTTTTCCTTTTCCAATCTTGTGTCCATTGTTCCAATTGTATACATTTGAACCAAGCTACCTTTTGCCCTATTAATAGCTCTCCAATTTGCTCCTTATTTATCATTCTTTTTAACCAATCTCTTAATTTAATAATTTTCTGATCCCTCAAACCCCCTTCCAACTCTACTTTTAAATTCCTTGGAAAGTCCCCCATTGCTACAACTGGTATAAGAGGAGAAACTCCTGGTATTAACTTCCCCTTAACTTTTCCCCATATCTCTAAGATATTTTCTGACAACGGTTTGTCCAGGCCCTTCAAATCTTTTTTTTTTTTTTTGCATTTTAATAAAAAAGATATTTTGTAATTTAAAGTCTTGTTCCCCTGTTTGCGTTTCTAACCATTCTAAATCATCCTCCCCTAATATACTATTTATAACATGTCTTAATTGATTTGCAATATAATACTTCCTTATATTTGGAAGTCCTAAACCTCCTTCCTTTTGAGTCTTATACCAAAACCCTTTATTAATCCTTGCTTTTTTATCTCCATTACAATAAGCATTGATCATATTTTGCCAGCTCTTTAACTCTGCTTCTGTTATTTTAATCGGTAACATTCTAAACAAAAAATTAATCTTAGGTAATATCTTCATTTTAATAATCGCTATTCTACCAAACCACGAATGATTTAATTTTCTATATACCTCTAACTTTTCCCCTATCTGTTTTTTCAAACTAGCAAAGTTAATTTCTTCTAACCTATCTAAATCTTTTGCAATATTAACTCCTAGATAGCGTACTATATTCTTAAGCCTAAAACCTAGTTTAGATTTACACTCCTCCATTTCCTTCTCGTTATAATTAAATAACATCATTTCTGACTTCCCCCAATTAACTTGTAAGCCAGTAATCTCTCCAAATTCTCTCAAATGTTTCTTTATCACTTCCCCACTCTCCAGGGGATTTTCTAACGTCAATAATATATCGTCTGCAAACATATTCATTTTAATATTTTCTTTCCCTCCTATCCCTTTTAATCTTACATCCTCCCTTATAACATTCGCCAAGATTTCTAACACTATTGCAAATAAAATCGGTGAAAGTGGACATCCTTGTCTAGTTCCTCGGGCTGCGTTAACCCATCATTAACTATAATTTCTGCTTTATTATTTTTATATAACTGATCTATCACTCCTATAAATTTATCTCCAAACCCAAAAATTTTTGTAATTTTTTAAAGTGCTGGCCATTCCACACAATCAAAGGCTTTAAATATATCTAGTGCTAACAATCCTGCTTTTAAATTCCTTTTTAAAATAATATTAGTTATATTTAAAACTCTTCCAATTAAATTAGGCATTTGCCTTCCTGCAATAAATCCACATTGATCTTTTTTAATATATTTATTTATAAATGTACTCATTCTTTTTGCCATTATTGCCGTAAAAATTTTTGAATCTTGATTTATTAACGAAATTGGTCTATAAGAAGCTGGATCCGTCAAATCCTTATCTGGTTTTGGGATTAATATAATCAAAGAATGGTCCCATGATGGCGGGGTCTTTCCTCCTTCTATTATACTGTTAAATAGCTTTTTCAATTTTGGTATTAATATTGCTCTAAATGTCTTATAATATTCCGGCCCCAAACCATCTATCCCCGGAGATTTCCCTCCTTTTAATTTATCTACAATTCCTTCTATTTCTTTTTCTGTAACCAAACCTTCCATATAATCCCTGTCTTGTCTCTGTAATCTTATTTTCCAATTCCTCTCTACATATTCCCCTACCTTAACCTGTGGATCCATATCTGATGCATATAATTCACCGTAAAATTCCTGAAATATATTTAATTTATCCTTCATTAAATTACATCTTTTCCCTGTCTTATCTTTAATTGTCCCTATCATGTTCTTAGCCTTTTTTGACTGAGTGGACCTGGCCAGCATCCTAGAATTTTTATTGCTATATTCAAAAAAGTCCCTCTTCAAATATAGCAAATTCCTTTGAACCTGTTCTAACTCTTCTTTCTCTAATTCCTTCTTCTTAGCTTGAATTTGGGCATATAGGCGTCTATCTTTTATCTCTCTTAATTTTTCCTCTAATTCCCTTACCTCCTTTTCTATCTTTTTGTTTTGTGCTTCCTGTTGTTTTCTTAGGGTGCACCTTTCCCTAATACAAATCCCTCTTACCACAGCCTTCATTGTATCCCATAATATCCCTTGAGAGTTTTGCTCTACTTCATTGATTTTCCATATTATCTGCATTTCTTTTTTTCTTTTTTCAACAATAATTTTATTATTTAAAATCCTTGTATCCATTCTCCATCTCTTTGCTTCTCTATAATCCTTCTTCATTTTAATATCCGCTGTCATTAATGCATGATCTGAGACTTTAATCACCCCTATAGCACATTCTATAATTTTAGATAACATATTTTTTGACACAAATATAAAATCTATCCTGAAATAACTCTTAAACCTTGGTGAGAAGTAAGTATATTTCCTTTCTTCCCCTTTTAATACCCTCCAAACATCCATTAGCTCTTTTCCATCCATTAATTTGCTTAAACTCGACTTCCCACCAATCTTAAGATCTTTTAATATATTATCCTTATCCTTTTCTTTATCTAATACCATATTAAAATCTCCTACCATTACAATATTTTTCCCCATTTCTCCCACCGCATTAAAAACTTCATCGAAGAATTCCATTTGTTTCCCATTAGGAGCATATACATTAATCAATATATATTCCTCCTCCCCTACCATACAGAAAATTATCAGAAATCTACCCAATTTATCTTTCTTCACTCTTTGAATGTTAATACCACATTTTTTTGAAATTATTGTCGCTACACCTCTCGCTTTGGAAGTACCAAAAGCTTTCTCATAAACGCCCACATCCCTCATCCGAAGCTCATTTGTACCCTCCTTTGATTGATGAGTTTCCTGCAAGAAAATGACATCTGCTTTTTCTTTTTTTAATAATGCTTCTATTCTCTTCCTTTTTATAACAGTTCCTAGCCCTTTAACATTTACAGTTGCCACCCTTAATTTATTTTCCATCATGCCTCACACAAAGTTCTATATTGGTCTCCCCCTGTGATACAAATACCCCCTCCCTTACCCTCCCCCTCCACACTTACCCCAAACTTCATCCCCCTCCTCACCAGACCCTCCTGGGCAATGGCCCCAATTATTTTTAGAACTCTTCGGGGGGGGGGGGGAGAAGCGACCCAACAATCCCGGAGTAACAGCTGACCCTCCCCTCCCTTATAATCTCTTCTTTATCCCTGTTCAAACATAGTTCTTTATTGACTACTTCCTCCTGCAGCTCCTTCCTCCGCCCTCGTTTCTCCATTGTCAGTTGTGTCAACCAATCCCAACTTCTCCAGAAGCTCCATCCCCTGCTCACATGAAGTTATTCTGTGTTGTTTCCCTAGCCACATAAATCTCAAAAAAACTGGATATCCCCAGCTATATGTTATTGCCTTCTTCCGCAGAGTAACTGTACACAGTCTAACGCTCTTCCGCCACTGGACCGTCTGAGGGCATAAATCCTGATAAACCTCGATTGGTGTTGCTTGTAGCATCGGTTGGCCAAGATGTCTAATTGCTTGCATTAACTTTTCTTTCTTGTAATAGTTGGCAAATTTGACAATTATATCCCTTGGAAGCATTCCTTTCTTTTTATAGCCCACTCTATGGATCCTCTCAATGTCAACCATCTCCCACTCTTCCTGGGGGTCCAATTCTCTGATCCATGCCAATATTATATCTCTCAAAGCCTTTGGGTTCTCCCCCTCTTGCTCCTTAAAGGATCTAATCCGAATATTTGCTCTTCTATCTCTATCCTCCAAGGCAATTAAATGCAAGTCCATCCCTTGCATTTCCTCTCCCTGCTGCTTAGTAGTTTCCTTGATTTGCTCATTATCCTTCTCCAATTCTGTCATTCTCTCCACCACAGTTTGGAAGCCTGTCAAAACCTCAATCTGCGAGTCCAGAATTTGGCCCTTTATTCTCTCCTCCTGCTTTGCCAAAGCTTCATCTAACATCTTCCGAAAGCTATCCATTAGTTCTCCTGGTGACCATGATTGACTTTCTTTGAACGTTTTGGGGATTGTACCTGGCTTGCTTCCAGTTTTAGAGTTCCCACTTCCGGAAAGAAGCGGAGCTGCCTTCTCGCCACGATCAGAAGGCTGCTCTTTGTCGGCCATTACTCTCGCTAACCGTTCCAAGTGTTTATCTGATGGATGCTTTTTCGGCTGCCTGATCCAGCTGGGGGCACTTGATTTATCACCTGTTATTCTTTTTTTTCATCTGGCTACACTCATAAATCCGTGCCCCTCCACATAGATCTTAACAGCCACTCTCTTAAATCTTTTCGGCTCTTATCGGACAAATATATTTCAACTTCTCACACGCTCGGCTGGGGACACTGAAATCCTCTCTTCACCCGGCTTCAATTGTTTACTTCAGCTTCCCCCCACAGCCTTATCTGCCAGACTTAGCTCGTTAGCCAGAGTAATAAAAGTCTCAATTACCAGCCTCTGGCCGCCTGCCAGGAATCCCGATCCTCTTTACTTTCTCTTTCACTCAGAAGACACAGCAACACTTCCAAACCAGATATCAAGTCTTTGATTTACAATCCGTCATCTCCAAGACAGGGATTATATGTTTAAACCAACGCTTCCATGAGAGAGCGAGAGATTTCCAACTTCACTCCATTCTCGTTAGGCCACTCCCCCCACCACAAGCCATGCTGTCACACACAACACTTTAAGCCACGGTTAGAACCACTAACCCTGCTGTAGACAGTCCAACTGTGGTTAGTGAGTGAGCAGGGTTTAACGAAACGCATCGCACAAGTCACCTTAACCAGCAGGGTTTAAAGTGTCTTCTGAGCAGGCCCAATGAAGACAAGAGGGGATTCTGAGAATAGAAGTGTACTGAGCTTTAACTAGGGTGACCAGATAAAATCCAGGTCAGGGCTCATGTAACTTTAACAGTTGTAGAGAAGAGGGAATTTCAGCCAGTGTCATTTGTATGCGATTAGTTCCTGGTGAAATTCCCTCTTCATCACAACAGTTAAAGGTGCAGGGGCCCTGCCTTCTTTTGTATATGGTCACTCTGGTATAGTGCCTGCAACTTTAACAGTTGTGATGAAGAGGGAATATCACCAGGAACTAATTGCATACAAATGACACTGGCTGAAATTCCCTTTTCTCAACAACTGTTAAAGTTACATGAGCCCTGACCTGGATTTTATCTGGTCACCCTATGCATCCTTCTTGAAGTGTGGTGTCCAGAACTGCATGCAATACTCAAGATGGGGCCTAACCAGTGCCGAATAGAGGGGAACCTGTACCTCACGCAATTTGGAAGCTATACTTCTATTATTGCATCCCAAAATAGCATTTGCTTTTTTTGCAGCCACATCACACTGTTGGCTCCAGAAAGGCGGTCTCATTAGTCTGTTGCAGCAAACGCAACAAAGACTTTTGTGGCATCTTAAAGATCAACAGATTTATTGTGCCTTGATTTATAATATTATGTAAGCTTTTGTGGACCAAAGTCCACTTCGTGAGATACATGAAGTATTCACCTCAATTGGCACTGTTAACTTTTCCAGTGGAGGATTATATTTCATGCATTTGATGAAGTAGACTCTAGCCCATGAAAGCTTATGCAATAAGACATTTGTTAGCCTTTTAGGTGCCATTGATTTATCATTGTGTTTTTGTATGTAGGTCATGTATCCAATCACATGAAAAATCCCAGTGACACAGAGTTTCCACACCAGCTTTGGCTTTCTTGGAGCCATGTCACATAATGCTACACAAGTGGCTAGTGAGCAGGTATGTTGGTGTGTGCATTGACCCTTAGTTAAATTGCTTTTCAAATCTAGGGTGAGAGAAGAGGTGGAGGAATGAAAGGGACTGAAGTGTATGCAAAATAATAAGTAACCGTGGTTATTGGCCTTCTCAAAGTGTGGTCTCACAAGATCTGAAACATTAGTTTCCTTGCAAAAATGCCTGACTTGTGTCTCTCAACACAATAGGTTTGCACAAGAGAATGAGAACAGAGAGTTAAGAAATATTTGGTATACTGTTTATCAGTTTCCCAGAGAACAAAGGAACTTTAAGTTTCAGGCATTGAAGAAAACTTTTGCTTAAGCAATAATCATTCCTGTTCTGTTTTAGAGGTGCAATTTCTTTGCGGGGCTTATCCAATATAAAGGCTCCTGAATGAACTGGAAAAGACGGGAAAGTTTTCCAGTGCTGGCTGAGGTCTCTTGTGTCTAAACGCTCCATCACACCAGCGATTTAGTGCACTGTCGCCATGCCTAATGTGCAGATTTGCAGCAAGGTACTCACATGATGCTGTGCCTGTTCTGCTGACACCCCACCTCTTCCCCAGCCTTTCCTAGAAGGGTAAAAGTCTGGATTATTTTCCCTAAGCGCATATAATGCACCCTAAACCTCCATGTAGTTTTAAAGGAACTAGGGCTTGAATGGCTTGCATCAGGTCCTGGCAGGGAAAAGCGATCTCTCCCAGCAGCCGGCTCCAAGCCTCAATATAAATCCCAAACCTTGCATCCCAGGCTCGAAAGTGTTTTTTTTAAATCATACAATGCTTAAATCTCTGCAGAGACAGGATTGTTGTACTCCTTCAATGCCCCCAAAGAGCCAGACTAAAGGGTTGTTCCATTTTTGCCCAGCAGAAAGGCAGTCTGGTTGAAGTACTCATCTGACAGGACCTGACCAGAGTGAGAAAGACAAGGGGAGGGATGGAGTGAAGGAGCAAAGGAGCAAAAAAGCAGCTATTCAGGTGAAAGGGATCATAACCTTGATGTACTTCTGCATCAGAGGTTTTTTTAAAAAAACGTGGAGGCAAACCAGGGAGAAAATTAGGTGTGATGGAGGTCTAAATGTGTGGGAAGCAGGTTTTGGTTTCTGAGGAAGTGACATAAAAAGATAAACCTGTTTTGATTCAGGAAAGCCAATCAGAATACAGGTATTATCTTTCATTCCAATGTTTTGTCATTGTCACAATTTTCTTTCCATAGAGTCAGAGGTCCCAGGTACCATTAATCTTGGGACATGTCAAAAATGCTTGTACTGTGATCTCTTTAAGAAGAGAGTCTGATCTTAGATCATTAGACTTGGTTCCAGAGAGTGCCCTTTTGAATATTAATCACAATGACAGATGGCTTTCAGAGCAGAAGGTTAGACAGAAGGAGCAGCCAGCAGCAATTAAGGAAGCCATTGAAGGAAATACCTGTCCAGCATAGAAAGCAAGGAGATTGATTGCTAAGTTGATCTTGGGGAAAAATGGATATGAAGTTGATTATTGTGAGGATAACTTGGTATTGAAACAATTTCCTTTGTGGAGAAGAATTATAATTTTTCAGATTTTACATAATTATTT
This sequence comes from Anniella stebbinsi, assembly GCA_029215795.1. Lineage (NCBI taxonomy): Eukaryota > Metazoa > Chordata > Lepidosauria > Squamata > Anniellidae > Anniella > Anniella stebbinsi. Next base: position 354,853,443 of record JARDYH010000002.1, on the reverse strand, counting down.
CTTCTATTGGCAATGTTTGGGGAATGCGTGCTGGTTCTTATGTAGCCAAAATGGCACCACCCAGGCACAAGAAAAAAATATTAACATGCTCATGGGAACTGCAAGGTTTGGAAAAACAAAATAGCCCAGTGTGTGCAGTGGCTACAGAATGTAGTGTGTATAGGGGTTGGTATGAATAAAAAAGGAATGGAATGGAATGGAATGGAATGGAATGGAATGGAATGGAACATCCTTGAAAAGGGCATCACTGGCTGACTGGCTGGCAGAGAACCTGCAGTAAAAAACTTGTGAACTCCTTTATTACAGCATAATCCAAACAGAAGTCAGAGACAGGATTTTGAAGTCCAGCGGTATAATCCAAAGCAGGGACCCAAAGAATAGCTTTCAAGGCATGCAACAAATCAGGGTTCAAGAATTGTCCAAGCAAAAAATGTCCAGGATTCACATACTCACAAAACATTTTTGCCCATGCTACAGCTCTTATGTGCGAGGTGGGTGACTAGTAATCTTCACTTGTCAATCCAGCCCCACATGAAAACGTAGACTGGGGTCAATTACATGGCCTAATTGGTTGCTTTTCTCTTAGCCTTTTTAGTTGCCGGCGTTGCCTAGGAGACGGTCTTGGCCATGCCCTTTCCTTGGCCAAATTTCCCTCCTGGTCGCTTATCAAAGAATGTTCCTCAGGTTGGGATGACTTGGGCAATTTTGACATAGCTAACTCTAGCTGTGGAGAAGGAGTAATTTCCTCTCCCGTGCTACAATCTACAGCTTGCATTGGCTGCCTGTATGTTTCCGAGCCCGATTCAAGGTGCTGGTTTTAACCTATAAAGCCTTACACGGTTTGGGACCACAATATCTGATGGAACGCCTTTCCCGACATGAACCTACCCATACACTACGCTCCTCCTGGTGCCTACTCCGAGGGAAGTTCGGAGGACGGCAACAAGGGAGAGGACCTTCTCTGTATTGGCCCCTCAATTATGGAATGATCTCCCCAGTGAGGCCCACCTGGCGCCAGGTCAAAACTTTTCTTTTCTCCCAGGCATTTTAACAGCTCAAGTTGAGGTTTTGATTGACACTGTGGCCAGGCTTAACAGTTAAAATGTTTTGAAGTGTTTTAATGTCAGCTGTTTTATGTTTATGGTTTTAAATTTTGTATATTGACTTTTTAGCGTTAAATCTTTTAATTTTTGTAAACCGCCCAGAGAGCTTCGGCTATGGGGCGGTATATAAGTGTAAATAATAATAATAATAATAATGTGAAACCAGGTAGAGACGGATTCCCAGCACTCTGGCAAACCATATCTTGACTAGGCCCTAAGTCAGAGCCTTCTATCTTGGAATCAAACTTGTCCTCTGAGACCACAGCATCAGATGAAGACATGGCACCATATGAGTATTCAGAAAAAAAACCTCTGAAGACTTAGACTGACCTCTAACCTTGGAGGGCTTTTTCTGTTGTCAGAGATCCCCTCTTGGCTCCTCCCGGCTACCACAGAAGTTTCTGCACTGACTCCCTCTGCTAGGTTGGAGACCAACCTTGTAGAGGGGAGGAAATAGGCATGTCATGGGGAGAGTGGCAGAGGAACAAAGGGATACTAAGCCCTCCCAGCCCCCAGACCCAGCACAGAGGAAAAGTTAGACGAGCTCTGAGGTTCATCTAACTGATTTCCCCTTTTTGAAGGAACAAGAGACAAAGTATGCCTCTAACATCTCTTCTGTCCTGCCAGCAGGAGCCCAGCAGGGCTTAAAATGGATGGAGCCTCCAAGATTGGAGCATTCCATCATTTTGGCTCCCTGCCTGTGGGATGGCTCTCTGAGGACTTCAGTTGAGCGAGAGTCATAGAAGTGAGGAATGGAGCAAGCTGGAGAAGTTAAATGGAGTGAGGGTGAGGAGTGAGAGACGAGAGTTAGATCCTGGGAGGGAGGAGGCTAGTCAACATAGGAAGAAATAAGAATTCCATCAGATGATATTTGTTGATGTTTAATTTTTCTCAATGCTAATTCATTATGTTCTTTGATCATGGCTGTCTCTACCTCTTCTATGCATGTGAAGTAAATTTCTGCCAGTTCTTTTGCCTATACAGGAGCATCAAAGCTACTTCAAATGGAATAATTTAGTTACATCTCAGATATGTACCGTGCAAGAGCACTTGCAGATATATAAAGGTTCTAGCCATTAAAACTAGGTGGATATTATTACATTTTTAAACCATCCTTCCTTCAGGGAACTCTGGGAAACATAATATGGTTCTTCCCTTTTTTATCCTCTCAACACCCCACAAGGTAGGCTGAGATAAAGTGAGTGGTCCAACATTACTCAGTGAGCTCTTTTTGGTAGGGGGGATTGAGCTGGGATTTGAATTTGTGTCTCCCTGGTCAGTGTCCCAGCACCCTAGCCACTAGCTACACTAAGTAGGTTTTCACTACATGAAACGTATGTAGGAAACAGACAGTGGGCCCATTCAGATGACGCTGAGGGCTCTGTGGTTAGCTTAACCATGCTTCTCTGTGGTTAGCACTAACCACAAACCGTATACTCGCATACAACACCATTAACCTTGCCCGGTTCCCGGTTTCCTTAACCACACACCAACCACGAAGCAGTTAGATGAGTGCCAGAGTCCTCTGCATGCTTTGCCCCATATACCATCAGCCCTTGCACTAAGAGTGCCGGCAATTGCACAATTTAGGCTATTTAGGCCATTCCATACTGCTAGCTCTATGACTTCAGCCCCTTAACCACAACTGCATCACGTAAGACACCTTAAGCCAAAGTTAGTGCTGCTAACCCTGCTACAGAGCAGGGTTAGTGAAGCCGACCACAATGTAGTTAGCGGAGGAACCTGGTTAAGGAAAACACATTAACACAGTTAACCCTGCTGCTTAGCCAAAAACCCTTAACCAGCAGGGTTAATGGTGTCATCTAAACATGGCAGAAGAAAAAGCAGGGTTGGGTTGGGGGAACAAAGCATTACGAAGCTTAGGATAGTTGTTGCGACCATGATGTCTGTGAAGTTTTAGGCAGGACTGGAGGGAATTTCCAGTAGTCAAGGGAAGGGTGTCAGCACCCTGGATAGCTCTTTGCTCATCCAATGATGGATGCAGAATCAACTGTGCAAAATTACTATTTTAGTATATTTTATTATGTATAATATGGCCTTTTACAGAATGGCATAACTATTTGAAAAATATGGTCTTTGTCCCAAAGAGATTACAATCTAAGAGGGGAAGTAAGAGATGCACAGTTGGTAGCATCACAGAGTAAAAGCAACTACATGTATTGTGACCTCATCCCCAAGCAAAACAAAGCCTAAAACAGAAGAACATAAGAAGAATTATGCTGGATCAGACCCAAGGCCTATCCCGTCTAGCATTATGTTCACACAGTGGCCAACTAGCTGCCTGGGGGAAGCCCACAAGTAGGACATGAATGCAATAGCATCCTTCCGCTCATGATCTCCATCCACTATTATTGAGAGAAATTCTGCCGCTGATACCGGAGAGGTAGCATATAGTCATGACTCATAGCCATTGATAGCTTTTTCTGTACACCTTGTTTCCCAGGAGAAGAGCTGGGATTTTAGCAATGGCAAAGACTGGCCGCATTCTGGGAGGGGTGTGCAATATAGCCCCCCAATCCCCCCAGAAGTTTCACACCTCTAATTTAATTCAAGGTTCCCGTTGATGCTACTTCACATATTTCTTAAACTCTGATGGAATTCTGACCACCAAGGCTGCAATCCTATACACACTCATGTGGCAGTAAATCCCATTGCACTCAATGGGACTTACTTTTGAGCAGACATGTACAGGATTGCACTGTATACCATGATAATTCACAATTAACAGTGCAATCCTATATCTGTCCACGGAGAAAAAAACTCCCATTGTAAAGAAGAGTGGTATTTATACTATGCAGGAAGAAATGCTTTGTTTAAAAATGTAGATAACTTGATTTCTACTCATTTAGAACTTAATCCAAAGAATGGCTAATTTTGCTGATTAACTGTATCAAACAGCTGAGATCATTAGGAATATTAATCATACAAGAAAATAATGTAAATTGCAGATAGAGAATACTGTATTTTATTAAAACTTAAATGCTAGAAACGAAACTTAATTCAGGTGATTCTTTAAGATAAACGTAATATTTACATTTTTTTAAAAAAATAAAAGAATTAAATTTTAATTTTTGAAATCATCTAAAAACAACCAAAAGAAATAAAAAATATTTTTAAGCCATCCCACACGCAGTTAATTCCATGCAAAAAGTACCACTGTTTTCTGTAGGAAGTACATTTGCGCAAGGATCTCCACACTCCCTGAACCCTGTGTTCTGTTGTGCTGTTCAATTAAACAAGATATGGTCACTAGCCATGTTGGCATAATGACTCATGATCCGCCCAAACTGGAGTGCTTTTAATTCCTAATTCCTATTGATTCTAATGAGCTGAGTACATCCTTCATTCCTTCTTGCTGAAATCAAAAGGATGTAACTTGGGCTAAATCATGGCTTTTGGAAATGTAATCCTCTGTGATTTGGCCTGTCGGATGCCCTGCATTGCAAATTAATGAACTCCAGGCAAGTGGCAGCTAAGAGTAATGTAGTGTTTCTGGGGGGACTCCTTGCTCTTCCTTTCATGAAGGATGGCTCTGTCAATGGCCATGTCTACACCAGCCTTTTTCTCTGGGGTCATCTCGAGGTCGTCCCTGTGCATCTAAATGACAGGCAGGGAATCCCGGGGTCAACCAGGGATGACCTAGAGATGATCCTAGGATAACTGAAACCGGGGATGTCCCGTTTTTTCCGCAGTCCTGGGACTACCCCAAGGTGTGACGGTGACGCTCCCAGGTCCTCAAACGGGCACAGAGCTGTGTGGGGCGGCTCCGTGCCCATGGAGGTGGGGTGTGGGCAGCAGTTTCGCCATCCCTGGAATGGCGGGGGGTTGGTGGCGGGGGTTACTCACTTTTTTGCCACATGACCGGGCTCCTCTTAAAATAAAATGGTGCCCGCGACATCCCTCTTCCCTTCCCGGATGTTGCACAGCTATGTAGATGCTCGGGGAGGATCGCAGAAACAGGTATGCCTGCGATTCTCGCCCCTCCCTCCCTCTACACCCTTAGGTGTAGATAAGCCCAATGTCTACATAGAAAGGGACAAATATATTGATTTTGGTTACTCTTCCTAACCTTATTTTCAGTTCATCCTGAGCTTTTGGTTTGTTTGTTTTTAAGTCTGCTTTACAATTCGTATGCATTTTATGCACATTTCTCCTAATATATTTTCATGCAAGCAATTTTCCTCATGTAATGCATCACTGAGCATTAATTTCACAAATAAATGATTTTTTGTGTGCACTTTCACCTAATATACTCACTTTGTACGCCTTGTTTGACTGGGGCGCTTCATTGCAAAACTTCAGAGAAGCCCCGGTTTGGAAGGATAACTGAATTTTGGTTTGCTTATTGGTTCAAGTGTGCAAAAATGCAAACTGAACAACATGGGTCCATCTAGTCCAGCATTCTGTTCACACAGTGGCTAATCAGCTACAGGACATGAATGCAACAGCGCCCCCCTGCCCATGTTCCCCAGCAACTGGTGTACATAGGCATACTGCCTCTGATACTGGAGGTAGCATAGAGCCATCAGGAATAGCAGCCATCAGTAGCCTTCTCCTCCATGAATTTGTTCAATCCCCTTTTAAAGCCATCCAGAGTGATGTCCATCACAACATCTTCTGGTAGCGAATTCTATAGTGTGGCTATGTGATGTGTGAAGGTCTGATCTAAAAGGGATCTTCTTGCGTACATATGGCCACTGTCAGAGGTATATCTTGCCTCTTTCTGCTACTTGGAAAGTACAATTTGATTATTGTTTTTTTCCTTTACAAAGAAAGTTTCTTTCCTCCAACTTCAGTCCTCCTGGTAGATTTGCCAACGTGGCAAATTTCAAATGGCCCCTGAAGTGTCAGGTGCTAGCAAGGTGTTAGGCCCCTCTAGTGGAAAGCGTGGATTCCCAAGTGACTTGCTGCCCTGAACACCTGAGTGTTCTTTAAAAAGCACCTGCAGAATTGATAATGAGCAAGAATGCAGCCGAGCGCCAAGAGACCCAATTAGTTTCCAAAGCAGCTGAAGAATGGGAAAGAGCAAAAGGTAACCTTGGGAGGGGAAAAATCCGAAAGCCGTGGTCTGACACTTTAAAAATATATCTCTGTTGCAGTTCCATGGTGAACTTTAATCCCTCTCAGTCTGTACCAAGAACTTTGCTAATGCACCATCCACTAAGCTTATAGAATGTAGGATACTGTGGACAAGCCTGCAGTTGGGTTGGGTTAAGATGCGGATCTTTTTGTCTAGTTTTGCATAGGAAGCCAAGTAGCACCGCTTTTTTGCAAAGATAATGAAGGCTGATGGAGGACTTGATATCAGTGGAGGCTGGTGCCTCCGATATCAGTGGGGTGGTGAATGCCCTCCAGGTTTCAGTCAGAGCCGGTCATACCCCTAAAGCAGTGGTCTTCTACTGGTGGGTTATGCCCCCACTCGCCAGGGCATGCAAGCTTCTTCTGAAGCTTGGTTTGGCCTGGTGAGTGATCAGCAGCTGCCCACCCACATGCCAAAATTGCACACTTCCCCCTTCCTCTGTCAATGGCGGCCGCTACTGATGCCACAGGGGAAGTGCGCATTTTTGGGAGCCTTTGTAAATTGTGCATTCCCCCATACACACCGATGGTGGCCGTAAAGGCCCCATTGATGCAAGGGTAAAGGCATGAACGCTCCAATGGCTGCCATTGGCACAGGAAAAGGGAAGTGCACAATTTTGGGTGGCGGCCGAGCGGTGGCCGAGTGTTTGCCAGGGCCTTGCAAGCACTCAGGAGGCATCCATGGTCACGCCAGGAGTGCCCAGCTGGGTCTGGGGGAGTGGATGTGGTGGGGGAGGGTCTGTTGGATTCCTGGACCCAGTCGAGCATTCATGACAACCCTACACGTGTGATCCATGACCTCTTGGCCCACTATATACTAGATTAGGAATGGGCATATGACCAATTTTTGAGATCACCAGGATTCTCTGAACATCAGCTTGCCACTCATCTCATGCCCATTCGGTCCATGTGAATGGAGAAATTGCGCAAATCGAACAGCAATCGAACATGAAATTCAAACGATTTCCCCCCAAATTTGCACAAATTTCTTCCACTGACTAACATGGGGCTGATTCAGTCTACAGGTGGAACGTGTGCCCATTAAGAAATTTGCACAGATTGAGCAGGGAAATTTGCACAAATCGAATGCAAGCACATGTTCAGCAATTTATGGACATTTTCGGAAGACATGTTGTTGCAATCACAATCGTGTTTGGAATTGTCAACAGGACAGCCTCACATATTTTGGAAGCAAAAACAGAATTCTCATTTATTCCTATTGCCTCCTAGGGGGGATTCTCAACCTTGTGCGGATATTTTGGGAAAGCTAAAACAAACAAAAATTAGGAAAATCAAAATTATCAAATCTGATTATGAAAAGAGAACATGTGTAAGCTACGATAATAGTATAATGCAGGGAAATTATTAAAAGTGCCAGTTTCATGCGATGTGAGTGTGTATTCTGGTTTCCCTCTGGTTATTTGTTCTCTCTTTTTAAATAAAAATAGGAGGATTAAGCAGTTAAAACAGAGCTGTGTCACTGGAGATAGAACATTGATTTGCTTTAGGATAATGATTCTTAAGCTGTACAGAGATGGCATGTGTTCAGGATGGGAGGGAAACTCTGCAGATGCCAATGTGAGAATATTATGTACTAGCAACAACAGCTGGAGTGAACGATGCCTGACCAGCTATAGTTTAAAGGTCCCTTCTGTTTTGAAAAGGGCAAAGGGCAGCAGAGTGGATGGTTAAGATCCTTTAAACTCGCTCTCCTCGTCCACGTTAGTTCATGGAAATGCATCACTGCATTTAAAATGTAGAGTTGTGCTCTTATCTCCTCCTCTGAAATTCTCAGGTCCGTGCAAACCATGCTGGATCACAGTGAATGCATGACCATTTAGTTGTGCATTCTGTTTGCAGCGGTGGGTAGCCAGGTGCCTCTGGAAACTCACAAGTAGAGCGTGAAGGTGCTGCTCTAGGCATTGGTAACTCCTGTGACAATTATTAGGTTTATTCCAGGCCTACAATTCTATGTTTGACTGCTGTGGTGGAATAGTACAGATGGGTGAATCTATAAGTTTGACTTTCTCTAACATTTGATTTTTTTCAATCGCAAGCTCTTTCTCTCCCGAATATGAAGAACTTTGCGAATTTCGGTAAATTTTTCTCAAAAACGAATTGAAACAAAATTCTCATCCTTCTTCACTGGCCAAATTCAATAGATATAACTACTCCTAGCATATAGAGGACCATGATATAGCTGCCTGTCATATTGCTGTTAAAGATGAGCCTGAGAGAAGAAAGAGGTAGTAACCCTAATTCAGTACCACAAACACAGGAATTCAAACCCAGACTTTTAAGACCAAAGCATGCAAAGCCCGCTGCCTGGATGGATGGATCTGTCCATTCTGATTTCTCCCACATTTACATTTTTTGAAATCTCAAATTCATTTTATCCTGAATATGGAGGACTTTGTGAATTTTGGCCCTTGAGCTTCCAGCTGCCAGTCCCTTGTCTAGCGTATGTCATAAGAACATGAGAACATAAGAAGTGCCAAGCTGTATCAGATCAAGGGTCCATCTAGTCCAGCACACTGTTCACCCAGTGGCCAACCAGCTGTCGACCAGGGACCAACAAAGCCGGACATGGTGCAACAGGACCCTCCCACCCATGTTCCCCAGCAACAGGTGCACACAGGCTTACTGCCTCGGATACTGGAGATAGCACATAACCATCAAGGCTAGTAGCCATTGATAGCCTTCTCCTCCAGGAATTTATCCAAACCCCCTTTAAAGCCATCCAAATTGGTGGCCATCACTACATCTTGTGGCAGTGAATGCCATGAATTAACTATGCATTATGTGAAGAAGTACTTCCTTTTTTTTTGTCCTGAATCTCCCACCAATCCATTTCATGGGATGACCCTGGGTTCTAGTATTTTGAGAGAGGGAGCAAAATGTTTCCCTATCCACATTCTCCATACCATGCATAATTTGGTACACCTCTATCATGTCTCCCCTTAGCCTCCTTTTTTCCAAACTGAACAATCCCAGCTATTGTAACCTTCCCTCATAGGGGAGATGCTCCAGCCCCTTAATCATTTTAGTTGCCCTTTTCTGCACTTTTTCCAGCTCTATAATATCTTTTTTTAAAAAAAAATTAAAACCTTTGAAAGTTTTCTTCCTATTGTCAAAAATTATCATTCTATTACAGACACCGACATTATGTTAAATTATGTGTACAATAATGGTCAATAGCATCATTGTTCTTTCCTCAACCCCAAATAAAACCAAAACCTGCTTTGCGAACGTTCGCTACTGTCGTTGTTTTCTCCTCAAGTCTATCAGAGATGAAGTGATTCAATCTCCAGAAAGGCCTTAACGCCTCGGTAAACCATATAAACTGCAGGTTAGGAACAGATTAATACAGACTGTCACACACAATGTGCTGTCCACAAATAGAACATTAGATTTAGTTTTTTAGGATTTAGATTCTGGACAGACTAAAGAAGCAAAGCATAATTGCCTCTCCAGACGTGCTAGATTTAGATTTAAAGTATTACATAAGATGAATTCTAGACGTTAAGGTATAGGTCCTATTTTTGTGTTTGCAATACTAAATCTCCCTCTCCTTCTTCACCCTCTCCCTTTCTCCCTCTCTTTACACACACACACACACACACAGAGTTGAATGTGCAATAAATCAGATTTATACAAAGTATGAAGAATCCATTATTACTATATTTCCTTTACGTGTTACAGAATGGAAGGGAATGAATGTGCTGCAAGGTGCCATTGTCAATGGCAGCCCGTGTCTCCCATAAAATGCAGTGACATCCTTCAACCCGTCTCATAGACATTCCCGTTCTTGAGGGAATCTTGGGAACTATAGTTTTATGAAGGAAGGTAATTATTTCTCACGGAGAATCCTCAGTACGTTCCAACAATTGGAATTCTTTGGAGGAACCATAACTGTTAAACTGGCATAAAACTGCTATAAGGTTATAGACTGTAGAAATATCTTCTTTGCCTCATAGTATTTTCTTCCTGATCTGTTGGAAGCAAAGTTAATTGTGTATCGCCATGTATTTCCCCAAGATTGCTTTTTCTACTTGCTTTTGTTTCCTAAGTTTTTCTCTCTCTCTCTCTCTTTTTCTTTTTTTTTTTTTTGGTATTTCTCTTTGTAGTCCCACAAACCTCAATGTTGTGACGCCAAAGCCTTTGCGGTAGGTCACCACCTTGAGCAACTAAAGATAATAGAATCATAGAATCATAGAATAGTGGAGTTGGAAGGGGCTTATAAGGCCATTGAGTCTAGCCCCCTGCTCAATGCAGGAATCCACCTTAAAGCCTACTTGACAGATATCTGTCCAGCTGCCTCTTGAATGCCTCTAGTGTAGGAGAGCCCACGACCTCTTTAGGTAATTGGTTCCATTGTCATACTGCGCTAACTGTCCGGAAGTTTTTTCCTGATGTCCAGCCGGAATCTGGCTTCCTGTAACTTGAGCCCATTATTCTGCATCCTGCACTCTTGGATGACAACCTCCGTGTGACAACCTTTCAAGTATTTGAAGAGTGCTATCATGTCCCCCTTCAATCTTCTCTTCTCCAGGCTAAACATGCCCAGTTCTTTCAATCTCTCCTTGTAGGGCTTTGTTTCCAGACCCATAATCATCCTTGATGGACTCCTCTGAACACTCTCCAGCATATCTGCATCCTTCTTGAAATGTGGTGCCCAGAGCTGGATGCAATACTCAAGCTGAGGCCTAACCTGTGCCGAGTAGAGGGGAACCAGTACCTCGCACAATTTGGATGCTATGCTTCTATTAATGCAGCCCAAAATAACATTTTCTTTTTTTGCAGCCACATCACACTGTTGGCTCATATTCAGCTTGCGATCTACAACAATTCCAAGATCCTTCTCGCTTGTAGTATTGCTGAGCCAAGTAAGGTGTCAAGCTTTGTGCAAAGAAGTTCCCCTGGTTCCAGTCATCTGACCGTGCATTTCTAGAGGGAGATGCCATCAACTCAGCATTCCCTCTAGAAGTGCCTAGCAAAGATTCCCTGACATCCCTAATAGTTCCAAAAATCCTTTACCTCCCTGTAGCAGTCCTGTTTTTCACTGCTCTTGCAACCAGCTTAGAGAATTCTGGTGAAGATGAGCAGTTAGAAAAGAGATAAGCTTTGAATGCTCCTCCGTTCCACAGATGACGTCCCCCTGGTAACCATCCTTTCAAGATAAACGTATTTCTGATGTGGGAAATTCTGAAGCAAGGCAAAGCAGGAAAGTAGGCGGGGGGGAAACATGCCGGTAAAACTCTATCACTGAATACAAGCGAGTTGTTTAAATTCCAGTTTGTTTTCATTGGATGGGTGGCTCTGATGCCTCTCTCACATTGCAAGACATTCCCAGCAATATCACAGCAGTATGGAGCTTATCTGTTATGCTGGGCAAGACTGTCTAAGAATGACATCTACTGTTTGAAAGGCGGTTGCCTGCTGGTCTCTGAATTCATTCAGCTGCTCTGTTTGCCTAAAATAGCCCCATGTCACGACGTGCACTGCTGAGCTGACATCTCAGTAGTTTGGATGTTTCCGTAATTCCATGCCTTGTTCAAAAGGTTCGTGGATTCTTTGTTTTCAGCTGCAAGCAACAACAAAAAGGGCAATGTGGGCTTTGATAGAAGGGTTGCAAGATAGGAAACAACCGTGCTGATTTGCCTCTGGTCAAGCTTGAAAACAACAGATTCTTGCCAAGTTTGGACCACATGCTCACAACAGACTGAAAATGTGTTGGTAATGGGACCACTGGCAAATCCACGTTGACATGGCCCACATGGCTGGACAACACTTACAACCAGCACCTCACATGGATTCATGAACTCCGTACTAGGTTTTACAAGGTCGCCATATATGCAGCCACCTGAAGAAACTTAGGATAATGCAGAGTGAGACCTACTGAGCTCAGTGGGATGTAATTAGATACAGGATTGTGCTGTGGTGCTAAATAAGCACCTGAACAGCCCAAACTAGAGCATATTTATCTTGGAAGTAAGTCCTATTGCATTCAGCATACTTACTCCTTAAGGTTGATTGAATGAAGAAATAAACAAAAATTGATTCCTTATCTTGGAAAATATAAAATTCAGTTCTTATCCAGAGCCATCTCCATCCTTAGGTGAAACAAAGAAGTTCCTAGGTAAGCTAAAAAACAAAGCTGGAGATCATTTTAGTTGGTGTATTAGGTTAAAAGAAAAAGTCAGTAGAAACTAAATTGGGCAGTTTTACCAAGTAGTTGGTTTATTAATAGTCATTTTTGGCTATCTTTCCTGTGGCATACCATCAGTTTTTAAACAAATCTCCTTTTGAAATAGCTTAGGAGTCCTTTAGGAGTCCCAGATGAGTCTTTAGATAAGATTTTACTGTGCCCTACTTTCAAGACTCATCTAAGAAGATACTGAAATCACTGACTTTATATATATTCTTGGAGCAGTTCAGGTCCTGTAAGGTTGAGTCCTGGTTGAATCTACTGTAGGTGGGTGAGTGTATACATTGAACAAGCAACACAAGCACATATATATATATACTGGGTGGCCCAAAAGTAGGTATGTTGATGGGAGGGGTAGAGAATGTGTGAATAGAAGATGTGTGGGTGGAGTCAGAATGACAGTTGGGAAGAGTGACAGGTGGTGACAGGTGTGGAGAGTGAGGGAAGTGAGGCCCCAAAGTACGTGCAGTTGTTTAGTTGTTTAGTGTTTTTTTTTACTGATATTGTGAATGATGGCAGCGAAGTTGAGTCAAGAACAAAGAAAATTGATTCTAAAGCAGTACTGGAAGACTGAAAATGCCAAGCAGGTGCGCACAGCATGGCAAGAAGCATCTGACACTCCTCCACCAACACGTCTGACATTTTATCATCTTAGAGATAAATTTGAAGCAACAGGTGCAGTGGCTAATGCACCGAAATCTGGACGTCCTAGGACATCTATGACAGAGGAAAATGAGATGAGAGTCACTCTGACATTTGTGAACAGTCCGACAAAGTCCACACGACGTGTGTCTAAGCAGCTATCCATACCTAGAATGTCCTTGCAACGCTTAATGCGTAAATTGAAATTGAGGCCGTACCATCCAAGACTGTTACATGGCCTTCTGGAGGACGACCCAGACCGTCGGTTGCAATTCTGTGAGATGATGCGTAACCAAATCTCTAACGAACCAGACCTTCTTGATAAGATCATCTGGTCAGATGAGGCTTCTTTCAAGTTGTCAGGCCACGTGAACAGGCATAACTGTGTGTATTGGGCAGATGAAAATCCTCATTTGCCTATCACATCTCAACTGAACCAGCCAGGCATCACAGTGTGGGGTGCACTGTCCAGCAAAGGTGTTGTAGGACCGATTTTCTTCCATACAACTGTGGATAGTAACAATTACCTAAACATGTTACATGACGTGGTAGTGCCACAACTCAGAACCAGGGCTAACTTTGCCGAACTGCTCTTCCAACAAGATGGGGCACCTCCTCATTATGCTTCTTCAGTAAGGGACTATCTTGACAACACCTTCCCACAGCATTGGATCGGACGACGTGGCAGCATTGAATGGCTGCCATGTTCACCCGACCTAACACCAATGGACTTCTTTTGGGGGGGCATAGTAAAGAACAAGGTTTTTGAGAAGAATCCCCAGACAGTGAACGAATTAGTTCATCTCGGAAGCATTTATGGACATTGATGCAGACCGGAATTTGTGTCATACTGCGTGTCACAGAGTTCTGAACAGGTTTGAGGAATGTTGCAATGTTGATGGAATACATTTCGAGCGCTTATGAGATTAAACAGTGTTAAACAAATGTAAATGTAATAAACAATGTAATAAAATGCAAATAAACTATACTGTATACCTAATGTAATAAAATGCAAATAAACTATACTGGATACCTACTTTTGGGCCACTTGGTATGTTTCACTGGTATCCTGTGAAAATCCTCTTTGCACCATGTCCTGCTTGTGGGTTCCTGGTCAACAGCTGGTCGGCCACTGTGTGAACAGAGTGCTGGACTAGATGAACCCTTGGTCTGATCCAGCATGACGTTTCTTATGTTCTCATGTTCTCCTTTCAGTACAGCTGTTGCACTTGGCCATATGGAATTCCCTATGCCAGTTTTCCCTAAGCTGGCACCTGCCAGATGTGTTATGATATAACTCCCATCTTCCCCAGCCATACTAGCCCATCATATTTGGGAACTGTAGTCCAACACAACTTGGAGAAGGCTGTCTTAGGCCCTGTATCAATGTAAACCCCTTTTGATGTATAGTCACCCCCTGTAGTGCAAGCCATGTGTGTGCATTGCAATGTACTTCTATTCTAGCGGCAACCTTGCTCCTTCCCTGACTTGTATCTTAAAGAATCTCCCCTTCCTAGCTGTTGTCTCTGGCCAAAGGGATTCATAGTCAGCTGAAGCAAAACAAAGTAGATCAAATTAATGAAAATATGTAAATCTGTTTAATTTGCATGATTTGTACAGGTGACAGGATTTATTTATTTTTTTCTTCATGCAAAATTTGTCTTGTCTTGGCACAAATGTTTTTAGAGACGTTGGCACAGAAGATACTCAGCCGTGCTTAGGGTTTACGCGTGTGAATCTGAACAATGGTTGTGCAGAATCCCCATTATTCTAGCCCCTGAACCTGCATTTCAATAGTCTTTGTTGACCTATAACCCATCAGCATGACCTGCACAGGCAAATAGAATTGGTGCTTTGCTGAGAACCTCAACCGGTGCTAAAACAAGAAAAAGAAGAGCAACTAACAATAATTGGAAATCAGCAACACTTTCATTCGTATCAAGACTCTCTTCTATTATTGGCAAAACAAGAACTTCAAAGACTCAGAGCTGTTCTCCAGCACTTTCAGGCTGGCAAGAACACAATCTTGAAAAGGACATTCTGTGATACACAAGAAAATGAGAGCAAGCACCGAAACAGCCTCAGATAAATTCCTTTATAGCATGCAGGATTAGTAATGAAAGCAGTGTATCTGGCTCCAGAAAGGAGCAATTTATTGTTTTGATACTTTTTACGTGTGGATCTTTGAAGTACTAGCCTTGCTAGGAATAACTTAACACATCAGTTTTCAAAACCGTGTTCCAAGGAGCCCTGGAGTTCCTTGGAGGATTATCAGGGGTGCCTCAGTGAGAAGATTAGTAATGGTGGACAAGCCGTTTCCATAGGAAATACATAAAATACAACATAAATGCCAATATTAAAAATTATAAAATAATAGATACATTAAAACATGACAGAAACAGTTGAACAGAGCAGCACAATTCTACTTCAGAGACTGCCTGATTAAACAGGCACATCTTCAAGCAGCATCTAATGTTTGCCACAGTTTCTGCCTCATGGACCACACATGGAAGACCGTTCCAAATAGTGGGTGCCAAGCTCCCCTCGTGACTTATGACATAACTTCAAAGATGATAATGCCGTTATGAAAGCTGAATGAGACCTTGTACTGGAAAAATGCTGTGTGGTTTGCTGTGGCTTATTCTTGCATTCTGCAAAGTCATAAAGAAAAAAGAAAAACCAATTACAGGCTTCTCTAAATTAGCGATATATGGCACACTCTTTACCCCCCACTGCTGAACTGATTGGTTGGAAACAGCTGCACTGTGGAGAAAAGACAACCAAGGAGGGGGAGAGCCCCAGACTCTGTAGTCGCCTACACTTACATGGCTTGAAACTGCAATACCTGACGGAGCGCCTCTCCCTATCTGAACCTATCCAGATACTATGATCAACATCAGAGGCCTTCCTCTAAGTGAGGGAGGCTCAGAAGGTGGCAACAAGGGAGAGGGCATTCTCAGTAGTCGTCCCCCCCCCCCACTGATCCTGGCGCCAACACGGTCATCTTTTTGGACCAGGTTAAGTCTGTCCCCTACTCACAGGCATTTAAAGACGTTTGATGGCATACAATGGGCCATTTCTATCCGTTGTTTTTATTAGGCCCAATATCTTCTTGTAACTGTGTTAGCTGTTTTAAATTTTGTATGTTGGAGATTTTATATTATGTTTTTATGATCTTGTATTGTGTTGTGTATTTCTGTGAACCTTCTAGAGAATGTTAGCTATTGGGCAGTATAGAAATGGAAATGATGATGATACCAGCAATGCAAAATATACCTCAGTTTTTATTGACCGTGATGGTCGAGAAGGACAGCAATGGGATTGTTGTGTCTCTGATTGCCTCTGCTTGGGATAGAGGAGAAACGCTGAACAGCTAAAACTGGGAGTGTTTGGGGAAGGGCCATTCATGTGAGCAAACAGAAGCAGGCCAACACAGCTGGTCTCACTCCATCTAGGGTGACCAGATTTTGGAACCCAAAATCCCGGTCCCCCCCCCCCGCCACCCAAAACAACCCCCCCACCAAGCCATCCCCCCCAAAACAACCCCCCAAGCCACCCCCCACACCCAAAACAAACCCCCCACCAAGCCACCCACCCCCAAAAAACATCAGCCCGGACCTACCGGGTTCTCTTCCGCTGCCGCCCCCGCCGGGTCCGCCACCGCCGCCGGGAACTAATTGCATACAAATGACACCGGCTGAAATTCCCTTTTCTCTACAGCTATTAAAGTTACATGAGTCCTGACCTGGATTTTATCTGGTCACCCTACATATGGTCAGCCTAACTATACAATCACGAAGTAATTTAATAGGGGGGGGGGGAACCAGAGCAGTGCTGGATTATTCTGAAATGGCACTGTTTCGTTAAGCAGAAACAGTGCTTATTTCCTTTATTAGTTCCTGTTTGTGGGGAAGATAATTTTGGTTTGAGGTTATTGGTGAAGAGCATTTGTTTGCACCCTGCTAAGTCATTAGAAAAGATTGTGTTTTGTTCTCACTCTGCCAGTTGTAGACCGAGCCTTACTACACTTCTTTCCTGGCTCAAGGAAATCTAATTCTGTTCCAAGGGGAAGGGTAGGATGCCCTATTTGTACCCTGGCTTAATGTGTATGCAGCCAGGCTTAATGTGTCTGCTACTTGCCTTTGGGCAAAATTTTGGGACTCCAACTCATTCGGTAGCCAGTTTTGTTTCCTAACAAGGAAGAAAATTGTAATTGCCCACATTAAGTACTTCAGCTACAACCACCTGCTCTCCCTTGACCAAAATCGATTTTGATGGATGTGAACAACGTCTTCGGAACAAACTTGCTCTTGCAGAAAGGCTCACAAGCAGAGTATGTGGGACACAGCTACCAGGATACATTAATGGGGAATGTTTTTGATGTTACACGAGTACTTGAAGAGAAGCTGGTCTGACAATGGCTGTCATTCAGCTAAACCTCCTACACTATAGATGATTATGCTGTGCACTCTAGAGAAGGTTTTTTGAGTTGACTCTTAACTACATAGGGCAAGTCATTGTCAGATTTGTCATCCTGGCTGTAGACTCCCCTAATTAGAGCTATGGTCCATCGGAAGGATTTTCCATGTACTGTAATCCAATTTGGAAATACAAGCAGTATCTCTTACATTCTAAGAAAGCAAAGCTCTAAAGGAGCTCTCTGGCAGGTTTAATTGCTTATGTAACAGGGAACAGGAGATAAATGTAGTCAGGAATAAAAGGCTGGCAGGCACTTCCGATGTTATGCATGTAGGCTGCAAAACTCTATTTCTATTACGTGGATTTCTATCCGATCTGTTCCGTTCGTTCAGGGGTTCTTAGGCTGCAGTCCTATACACTCTTGAGCAGTAAGCCTCATTGTAGATAGTGGGACTGACTCCCATGTAAACATGCAAATGATTGTGTTGTCAGTTTCCTAGACCAGCCTTCCCCAACCT
The DNA here is from genome assembly GCA_029215795.1 of Anniella stebbinsi. Classification (NCBI taxonomy): domain Eukaryota; kingdom Metazoa; phylum Chordata; class Lepidosauria; order Squamata; family Anniellidae; genus Anniella; species Anniella stebbinsi. Next base: position 354,835,453 of record JARDYH010000002.1, on the reverse strand, counting down.
GGTGCCCTCCAGATGTTTTATAGACTATGGCGCCTGGCACTCCTGACCATTGGCCATGCTGGCCAGGGCTGATGAGGCGACCTTTGTCTCTCCTTCCAGTAGTGGCAGAAGACTCTGTTGCAATTGAAGGAAGGACACAGCAATGTCCAATAGCCCAGGACAATGCCAGCTCCAGGTTTTTGAGGGGCCTTGAGCCCAGCACCCTCTACCTTCTCATCACCATTGTCCCCAGCTGCTATTGCTCCTCATCCTCTGCCTCATCATTCCTACCACTTGCTTACTTGGTAGACAGAGCAACTGGGCAGTGGCCTTTGCTCCTGGTCCTGCTCAACGCCACCATTGACTGGGCCAGAGGAGAGGCAGGTGGACAAGCAGGTTGCCATGGTGAAGGGAAGGAGCAGCTCTGCGGGATCTTGTCAGTGGGCCCCAGTGAGAGTGTGGGCCCTTAAGAGAGGCTTTTCATCAATCAAATAGTTTACAGGATCCTGAAGCTATTCTCTCCCTCCAGGTTCCCCTTAGCAGGTGCCCAACTAATCCTAGCATTAACTTTGGCTCTTGGCCCAGCTCATAAGGGAAAACAAAGCATGATTGCTGGAATTGCAGCTTCTGTGGCACTTGGAAAAGTTGTGGAAATGGCAGCAAATCGTTACTGAAAACGTGGGGAGGCCCGGTTTAGAGATATGATTTCACCAGTCTCCCTCCCCCGTAAAATCCCAAATTTTGAATAAAAAAAACCTCAAACATATCTCAGCACCATTGTACATAAAATAAGCTGGAAAATAAATCCATTACAGCTGAGAGAGGATTCCCTGCTGTCCGAGGGGAGTTTATCCTGTCCAGATTATGAAGTGCTTCCTACAAAGCAGATTGAAAGAGCCTAGTTACCCTTATAATCATCCAGTCACTCAGAATGATGAGTGTGTGCTGGAAGCTAGACTGCTTTCTGAGAAGGTTCTGTGATTTGAACAAAGGCACTGAAAATTGCCAACTTGCTCACCATAAATACATGACTGAAGTAAAAAATCGATTCTTGCAGCGTATGTGGGGGTGTATAAAGGGGTGGGATGAGGATTGATTGTCATAAGGTATTCATCTTTCTTTGTCAGTTTAAGGTGTTAATGTAGCTACAGAATCTTGAACACTGTTTCTCACTAATGCAAGTGTTTAGGTTACATGTAAGCTAAATTGATTTTTGTAGTATTAAGTGGTTTACTTGCCATTCTGGATTACTGACCTGAATGTTTGTATGAAATTTAATTTTAACTTGTTTTTTTTAAAAACAAACCAAAAAAACCCCAAAATATATATCTCTATTTAATATAGAGCCTATCTATACTACTGCTTTAAAATGGTTTGTAACAGTTTTATACTGGTTAATAACTATTAACCAGTTTAAAACTGTTATAAACCGTTTTAAAGCAGTAGTGTAGGTAGGCTTGGAGACTTAAAAAAATAATAACTTTGCAAGAGGAGAGCCTATTGGTGGTTGTAGAAGGCCATGTTTAATCTCACTTACCACCATTGCAAATACAATTCTTATTATATGTAAAGCAAAACTCCTTTGTTCAATACAACATTTGTCATCAGATGTGTAGAGGACTGTTCTGCAAAAACTTAGGGCCCAAATCTGCACATTGCAACCTGGACAGGGCAAAAGCCAGAAACTCTAGGAGGTCAGGATTGTTACCTAAAGGCAGGTTCTCTGGGCCAGGTTCTACACTGAGTGATAGAGACAAGGCAATAACTATACAAGGAAATCAATCCCTTTTGTTTGTATTGTGTAGTAGAAATAAATAGAAGTTATTAATCATTACTATCATTAAATACCTAATAGCGAGGTGCTTTAGAAGGATAATATCGACGAGGCCTTGCCCACAGGTTTATGATACATCTTAACCATACTCTAAAATATAAGTTGGGTGTCAAATATCCTAAGACAATGCAATCCTAAGGCAATGACTACCTTTCTTTAAGGGCATGGCGTCCTAATGTCTAGAGATCATAGGACTGCCCTCTTAGAGAGCAATCCTCCTATGGGTTGCTCAGACAATAGACTTGAGCTATACAGGCCTCTGAGCCTGTCTAGTTGGCCTACCTTGCTATGGGAAGGGATGGTGATAGAGAGACCATAGGATCCTGAGGGTCCTGGCCTCTCCCCTCCTGACCAAGCAGGACATTTATATTGTGATCTCTACAAGGTCATCCAAGGTCACTGCTGGAAAGCAGCCACCATGGTGCCTTCCATGGCAGTTGTGTGTGTGTGTGTGTGGGGAGATCTTGGATTTATTATTATTATTATTATTATTATTATTAATAATATTATTTATAACCCGCCTCTCCCTACGCTCATAGGAGTGTCAGCAGCCTCAGAAGAGGGAATCTGACATATCCTATGTTCAAACCATTGGATTGCTCTCTTAGTCTCTTAGGAAGCCTTATCCAAAGAAAGCAATGAGAGCATCCTATTACTTATTAATAACCACCATGACCTGCCTCTTGGCATTTTTTTTAAAGAGATGAGGAATATTAAAAGTGTAATAGTAAGGGAGCATTAGGAATAGGCTGGTGTTGAAAGGGGAAAAGCTAGCAAAAGTTAATAGAGAGATGTATTTAATATGAGATCACATTAGCAAAATGAATGTGACTGTTAATTTCCATTTAAAATTAATCAAATTGATTTAACCCTTTGAAAACTTGAGCGTCTTGCTGTAATGGTGTCCCACGAAGAAGCAAGAACTTCATTCCAACAGCTGTGGAAGTGCACAGACAGTTGTACGAGTTATGAATGACAGTTTTTTGATAGGCAAACAATACATTCCTGAATGAATAAATGTAGTTGAATTTTTATGTAATTTCCTTTTGTTTAAAATGATCAATTATATTGGTCTGCTTGAAATTGTTTGCTGCTGATGCTTTTTTAGAGAGCAATTCTATGGCCTCTAGATAGCATCTGGGGCACCCTAGAACACTTCACCTCCTCTGCACCCATAGACAGAGTTATGAGCCCAGAAGAGGAGATCCAATCATGTATCTTCCCTCCCTCACCCCTCCCAGTTGCCATGGAAAGGTTCTCTTATAAGAAAATTTGGAGAGCAAGAAAAGGGGGCGTGTTGGTGGGCGGGAGAGAGGAGGGGAGAGGCCGCAGTAAGAAATATCCTATGGCCTCTCTAATCCCCTCCCCACCTACTGAAAGGTAAGTAAGCTAAGCAGGCTGAGAGAGCCATCTAGCTGCTATTGTTGTTGTTGTTGTTGTTGTTATTATTATTTCTATATTACCCCATAGTCGAGGCTCTCTGGGTGGTTTATGATGATTAAAAACATTTTAAAAAACAGTATACAAAGTTTAAAAACTATTTTCATAAAACACACAAACAAACATTATACATGGCGACAACTGATATCTAAAAACAACTTTGAACAATCAGCCATGACCGTAAGACAAATCCAGGAGTGATTAAAAACTTATCATATGCTGCCAAAGGCCTGAGAGAAGAAATAGTTCTTAACCTGGTTCCAAAAAGGTAACAATCTTGGCACCAGGTGGGCCTCTTCAACGAGATCATTGCAGAATTGGGGGCTGCCACTGAGAAGGCCCTCTCTCTTGTTGCTGCCTTCTAAGCCTCCCTCGCAGGAGGCATCCAAATAGATGCTGAGCGTGGAGTATGGGTAGGTTCATGTCAGGAGAGGCGCTTCATCAGGAAGCAGTCCCAAGCTGTATAGGGCTTCATAGGTTAAGCTGACACCTTGAATCGAGCTCAGAAGCCTATAGGCAGCCAGTGCAAGCAGGCCAGAGTTGTTCTTAGATGTTCAGAGCTTCTAGTTACTGTTATCAATCTGGTTGCTACATTTTGCACAAGCTGCACCTTCTGAACCATCATCAAAAGTAGCCCAACCTGGAGTGCATTGCAGTAATTTAATGGGAGGTTACAGAGTATAGACAAGTGAAGCCAGGTTATCCCTGTCCAGATAGGGGCATAGTTGGCCCGCCAATTGAAGTTGGAAGAAGGCACTCCATGCCACTGAGGCCTCCTGAGCTTCAAGTGACAAAGTTGGCTCCAGAAGAACCCCATGCTATGAACCTGCTCCTTCAGGGGGAGTGCAACCCCATTCAGAACAGGTTGAGCACCCTCCATTCGGTCAGAAGAATCACCCACTAACAGCATCTCAGTCTTGTCTAGATTGAGCTTCACTTTATTAGCCCTCATCCAGTCCTTTGTTTCAGCCAAGCACATCCACAGCCTCACCTGATGAAGGTGAAAAGGAGAAATAGAGCTTTGTGTCATCAGCATACCCATAGCACTGCGCTCCCAAACTCCAGATGACCCCACTCAATAGTTTCATGTAGATGTTGAACAGCATGGGGGACAGAATTGACCCTGCGGAACCTCATACTGGAGAATCCATGGCGCTGAGCAATGTTCCCCAACTGCCACCTTCTGGAGTTGACCCTCCAAATCGGACCGAAACCACTGCAGTGCAACCCCTCCCATTCCCAGCCCAGACAGTCATCCCAGAAGGATACCATGGTTGATGGTATTGAAAGCTACCGAGAGATCAAGGAGAATCAATAAGGTCAGACTTTCTTTCATTTAAAACCAAGGAACGGAGGCAAAATCGCCTCTGTCCTGCCCTCATCCCGCTTGCTGGCAAGGGATAAGATAGGCAGAGGACTCCAAACTCCAAGCCCTCTGTCTATTGGGAGTGCAACCCATAGGATAACACCCTTACATTTTTATTATTGTAATAACTGTAACTTGCCTTGAGAAAATCTTTGTTTTGAAGAGCAGCATATGCATTCCTAAATATAAATAAAGTCCAAGTAGGAATTTCTTCCAGAAATGTCAAGTAAAGCATTCCCCATTGTAATAATAAGAGAAACAATTTAGATCCTTAGGAATTGGGGGGGGGCTTCTGAAGAATTCGGTGTTCGCTTCAGCTCCCCAGCAAAGAATATTGAGCCCAGAAGGTCAGAATACAGCAAGAATATTCGGATTGTGCAAGATTTTCTAGTGGAGAATCCATTATCAGAATGAAAGAAAGAGAAAGAGAGAAAGAGAGGCTGGTATCGGACAACACTTGAGTCAGTGGTGGGTTGAGTAGCCAACTCACAGTTGGTAATTTTGTGGGTACTCCCCACACAACATATTCCTACACAACTGTGGGGCTGGCATTGAGTGGACTAATAGTCAACCTGGCATTTGACTGACATAGCCCCGTCCCCTCAGCCCTCCCTCCCTCCTCCCTCGGTCCTCCCAGTGCTATCCCAGCAGGCTCTGCAAGTTGCGCCAGTTGTAGCAGAGTGGCAGCCGCTGCTTTGGTCGCTCTTGCCGCTTGCCTCTGTGGGCTTGTGTTTTAACCCACTCACTGCACACCATTAACACAACACTTTAAACAACTGGTTTCGAGCTAAACAACTTGCAAGCCAGTTGTTTCTCTCAATTGCTTATTTGGGCGGAATAGCATACCATCAGTAGTTTGTGAGCGGCGTGTTACCCTCCACACAACACAATAAGCAACACAACTGAAGATTGTTCCCACCACCACCACCCTCAGTTGTCCGAAACCAGACAGAGAGAGGGAGGGGGGGAATAGATCACAGGATGGAGAGAAGAGGCCGTTGTACAAATGAGAGAGATATAGGTCTGATGTATGGTTTCAGAACCATGTGCCATGCAATATAGGACTGCATCTAGGACAGACTGTTACAGCTGCATTGCTGAAGCAGAAAGGCCTTGACATGACCACTCAATTTTATTTTGAAAGGACACAACATATAATGATTGGTTCTGCACAATCCATTCTGAATAGCCTGCTTAATTGGAACAGTGGTTGTTATATCAGCCGCCCAGACAATTTGAGGTGCTGTCGGCCAGGCAAAGAACAGGGCACAGGGGAGCTTCACCTGCTTGCTTTCCTGGTATAAAAGTGCCCTAGGAAGGATTCCCTTCACGTTAAGCTTTGATGAACCCAAATTGAGTCCTGGAAGAAAGGATGGATGGTCTCTTCGCAGTTGAAAGAAGCTAAGGAAAGTGGAAAAGTAACCTATCGGGGGACATTTTCCACATGCAAGAGGGATTTCTGATGCAGGAGTCCTGTCAAATGAGCATGTCCTACCTGCACTCTGATCAGGTCTACTTATTCAGCAAGTGCAACAAGCAAGGAATCCCATTTTTAAAAAAAGATGATAGCTCCTTTAGAGTTCTGACTGGTTCTGACTGAAACCTGGAGTGGATTAACTGCCCCACTGACATCAGAACCAGCACCCTCCACTGGTCTGATCCAGCATGGCTGTCCTTGTGTTCTTAAATGAATGCTTCCCCTTGTGCATGGAACCTCTGCCCAGCAACTGAGGCAAAGCTTCCCTCTCCTTTCATTGAGCAGAATGTCCTTGTTTTCTGGAGACAGAGCAAGTCAGCGCTGAGAATACCAGAGCAGTGGGTCGCTAGGGGCGCTGGCGGGTGCTTCGAGCAACCCCTTCCAGCATCGGTTTCAACGGGACGTTGGTTTCTCTGCCCTTAATTGAAAAGGGCAGGCGGGATTGTGCAGGCCGTGCTCTGTGGAGACCAGAAGCTCTGGGAGAGAGGGATGCACTCTGCTTGGCTGCCGGTGAATGAAGAGAAAATGCAGGGCACATTCTCTTTGCTTTGTTAGTCACAAAAGCAGCCTCAGCAGGGACTCTGCTGTGGAATCAGCCAGAAAATCATTCCTCTTTTTCAAATGTCGTAATGATAGATAAGTGCAAGCAAGTGGAGTCGGTTGGGGTCTTCCCTCTTGGCGGGTGATCCTTAGGCGTTGCCTAGGGCTGCAGGAATCAGTGCAGTAATTCAGTCAAAAACAAGCATAGCAATGAACAGCCTAGCACATTTGGGGAATACTAGCATAAAAAGAGGCTGATCAGGGTGGGGGGGGGGGGAACCCTGCCCGATATTAATCTATTAAGAGAGTAGGTTGGTGTTATTCATGCGTTCCTGAGGTTGGGTCTAGATTTACACTGGATCAACTGCACTAGCAGAAATGGACTTCCCTGCCCCCTTCTTCCCATAGCAGTCCCTCCAGCCTCCTGAAAATGCTAGAGAGTCAGGAGAACCTGCTGAAAAGGATGAGCTCAGGGCTGGATTAAGTCACACCGAGGCTATAATCCAGAGGCCCCATACCTTAAAAATAAAGAGAGAAAAAGTATATTACATTAAAATAGAATGGGTAATGAAAGCAGTAGGGGGTGCTTGTAATTAAATAGGTAATTACAAGTGTTTGGTAGGCTTCTCCAAAGATATGTAGACCAGCACTAATAAAGTTGATTTTAACTTCTTTTAAACTGGCTCTAGTCTGTGCTTATTGCCTCCATACTAAATGCTGTGTTGCCACACTTTCTTTATATAAGACAACTCTGCACTAAGTCACACCAGACTTCCCAACATATTTAGAGCCCTAAGCCAGGGTTTACTTGACTTGTTCTTAAATTCAGCACTGGGTGAGCTGTTATGTAGGGGAGGGGAAACTGCAAAAACCAGGCAGAGGGATCTTTAACAACTAGAGCCCTTCCTCTTGAGGATGGTAGATCCTGGATCTGTCCCCTTATTTTTGAGGTAGGGGAATTTCAAGGCTTAGAAGGGGGGGGGCACAGGGTTTTTTTTTAAAGTCCAGAGGGTGTCCAGTCCAAAAAGACATTGTCTTTTTAGACATTCAAGTGGCAAAATCTCTTTCAGAATTGTTACTTATTTGGAGGTGGGGGGGAATTACTACTGATATGGCCCACTAATACTAGATTGCCTTCTGAGTAACTACATCTAAGATCTGCCTTGCCATCTTCTGTCTACACAATTCTCTAGGTCTGTCAAATGAACTAACAAGAATAACAGCAGGGGATCAACACAGTTGCCACGTAACAACTGGTGTATTGATCAATTTGGCCCCTATTTTCTCTCTTCTGTTATCATTGTGTCCTGGCTGCCATTCTGCAAAGTGTATGTTCAACAATTACCTCTGCGGTTTTCAAGCTTTATTGTTTTATTTATTACATTTCTGTACTACCCAATACATGAAGCTCTGTGGGTGGTTCACAACAATTAAATCTATAAAATACAGCACAATAAAGCATAATATAAAACTTTTAAAAGCTTGAAACTACAGCATAAAACCAAAGTCAAAACCGGTGGCAATGTAAAGCTTTAAAATACAGTAATATATTTAGAAACAACAACAAATGCAAGACTAAAATGCCATGGAGAATAAGAAGGTTTTCACCTGGTGCTGAAAAGACGACAATGTAGGTGCGGGGTTTGCCTCTCTGGGCAACTCATTCTACAACAGGGGTGCCACAACTGAAAAGGCTCCCTCTGCTTAGTAGCCACCTGCCTCACTTCATTTTGTGGGGGCACCCAGAGGTGAGCCACTTAAGACAATCTTAAGGTCTGTGGAGATGAGCCTTCAGGTAACCTGACCGCAAGCCATTTAGGCCTTTGAAAGCGAATACCAGCACTATGAAATGTGGACAGAAACAGACTGGAATCCAGTGCAAATTATGAAGCACTGTTATATGATCCAGTCCCTGTTAACAATCTTACTGCGCTAGCTTGAACCAGCTGAAGTTTCTGAACCATTTTCAAAGGCAGCTGCATATATAATGCATTGCAGTAATCAAGACAAGAGGTTATCAGAGCATGGATAACTGTAGCTAGGCGATCTCTGTCCAGATAGGAATATATTTGGTATATCAGCCTAAATTGACAAAAGGTGTTCCATGCCATCAAGGCCACCAGTATCTCTAGTTGCAGTACTTGATTCAAGAGCATTGCCTGACTATGAAGTTGATCATTTAGGAGGAATGTAACCTGCTCCAGAACAAGTTGAACATCACTTAATCGGCCAGACAAACCATTCATTAATAGCACCTTTGTCTTGTCTGGATTGAGACCCAGTTTATTGAAAAGATTGCTTCAGACAAGTAAAATAAGGCATGCTCATAACTGGCCACTCACAGACATTTGAGGGTCCTTTTGATGACATCATCAACTTCCTGCACGTCTCCCGCACCTTCCCCAGGTAATTCTGTTCTAAAAACAACAACCTGGATATTCCGATTCTTCTGAAATATCATGGGATTTCCTACTGTGTACAACCAAAGTTGTGCTACAAAGCTCCCACTACAGGGCACAGTACTGTTCAAGGCTATGAGGTGGAGAAGTTTTCAGTTATAGACCACATGGTCACCCCTCTCCACGCGTGTAATGCAGCCCGTTACAATTGCTCAAGAGAAGCAGGAAGCAAAGCCCTGATTTCCCCTTAATCTAAAGAAACCCTATGAGAAGATTCATAACAATATATAAGTGCCCATGAGAGACCGTTTGGCCCCCAGAAAAGACCCAATACTTCCTTGCAGCAATTGTCCTATTTATTTATTCATTAGTTTGTCATATATTTCATCTTCCCAATAACAAGCATTCTCTGAGCAGCTTACAAACGGTTAAAAGAATAAAATACAATACAAATATTTAATAGAAAAAGATAAACACAAAATGAGTAACTGCACAAAATGACAAACTATCACCCATAAAATTTTTTTTTAAAAAAAACCTTTGTCTCTAAATTGCCTGGGAGAAAAGGGATTCCTTAAAAGTGGAATATTTGAAAACCACTATTGTTCCCTCTTTGCACTGAGTTTTCAACAATTTCCCAACATATAAAGAAGTAGCTTCCAATGCCAGGAAACCCATTAAATCAGGAGAGGAAAATATGCCTGAGATCCCAGAGAATCCTGATAAAAGACAAAAGCATTCCCCCCCCAAACAAGTCAAGAGTATGAAATTTCTCAGTTTGAAACTTGTGCTGTATTAAGTAGCCCTAAAGATTAAAGGCATTCTGAGATCAAAGAAAAGGAACATGATACAGATCTGACATTTTTTTAAAAATGACAGACATTGATTTGTTGACTACCAGGGTCTCACAGCTAATAACGAGTTTTTCTTCTATTCATTATAGCTCTCAGGAACTGATATCAATTTAAGCCTATCTGGTAGAGTTTCGGTATCATGTTGTTGCCTGTATCTTAGCAGTTAAAAGGACACAATACATTATTGAATGAGCTTAAAAGAGCGCCAGCCAAGTTTCTTTTTAAATGTTAATGTGATCCATACCAATGCATTTGTGAAGGTTATTTTAAAAATGGAAGCATTGGGGGTTAATGTTGGATGCATTTCTCATATTGCTATTCTGGATTGCTTCATTTTGTTTTGTTTCTACAAATACTAGATATCTGTTATTTTGACTACATACACACCAGTAAGAATCCAGGCAGTAGGGGAATATGGATATTTCATTTCAGTTTGCTTAATTGTTTCATTAAAGAATTAAGGGTGCAATCCTATGCATGCTTAGAGAGAAAGAAGATTCTACAACTCCTAGCATGCCCCAGCCAGCATATGGCAGGGGATAAGGTAGAGCATGGCTGGCTGGAGCATGCTGGGAATTGTAGTACCTCTTTCTGTCTAAACATGCATAGGAACAGGTGCCCTAACTGACTGATCATCAGATAACCCAGAACAAAAATAAAATAACATGAAATAAAAAGGTTTTATCCTTTGCAGCTTTACTAACAACCTTTCAGATTCCCTTTCTTTTTTAAAAACAAAAAGCTTCCTAGAAGAGGGGCTGTCCAAACTTAGGCAAATTTACCCAGAACATTATTGAATCTGTGTGACAGCACCATTAAAGGGCAGATATATCTGGATAATTAAGGGTGCAATGCTATGAAGATAGTTGGCGGCCTCCAAACTTAAAGGCTGTGGAGTATGCTATGCAAGGTGGCTGGAGCATAGAGGCTATCTTTGCCTCTGCTCTCCAGCCATCCTGCAATTCTGCTAGATGGGTGATTTTTGCCCATCTAACAGCAATTTTGCCCATCTAGCAGTGGTGCTTCGGAGCAGGAGGTTGGGGTGGCCATAGGAAAAGTCATATGGTCGATGCCCCAATAGGGTGACCAGATAAAATCCAGGTCAGGGCTCATGTAACTTTAACAGTTGTAGAGAAAAGGGAATTTCAGCCAGTGTCATTTGTATGCAAATAGTTCCTGGTGAAATTCCCTCTTCATCATACCAATTAAAGTTGCAGGGCCCCTGCCTTCTTTTGCATATGGTCACTCTAGTATAGTGCCTGCACCTTTAACTGTTGTGATGAAGAGGGAATTTCACCAGGAACTAATTGCATACAAATGACACTGGCTGAAATTCCCTTTTCTCTACAACTGTTAAAGTTACATGAGCCCTGACCTGGATTTTATCTGGTCAGCCTATGCCCCAACCTCCTCCTCTCCCTGTTTGAGGGAACTCCCCCTTTCCCCTGTCTCAGCTCTCCATTTACCGAGGGTGGAGAAGTAGCCAGCATGGTTCTCTCCATGCCAGCTTCAAGAAAGAGAGGGAGGGGTGGGGAGCACAGTTTCCTGGCTCCATTGGAGCCAGGAAAATGTACAATCCTGCGGCCTCCCAGACACTCTCTAGGGGCCATAGGATTGCTCTCTAAATCTTTGTTACCAAGTATATCTGATGAAATTAATATTGCCAAAAACTGTTTCTCACTTAAATGCCTTGTCTCTTCTGCAGACTATGAGACTGGATGGTGGGAGACCTTCCATTCTAATCTGAGGGCTGAAACCGCCCCCCCTTTGTCTGCCTTTTTAATGACTCAGAAGTTATAATCACAGCAGGCTCCTGACTTGCCTATTTTGGTCATGCTTTACCTTCTGTCTCCCCCCCTCCCCCCGGCTGCAAAAGTGGACATTTGAACACAGATAAGACCACCAAATTAACAAATATTGTAGTTGAATATTGCTCATTGAGGGTGCAATCTCATGCACATTTAGACAGAAAGAAATCCTACAATTCCCAGCATGGCTAGTTGGGGAATACTGGGAGGTGGAGGACTCTTTTTTCTGCCTAAACGTACATACGATTGCACCCTGAATCAAACCTTGGATACCTGGCATTTCTAGGTGTTCAGTTCTGGTATGCTTCTCTTGGGCATCTGTGTGTACTCTTACTTTAAAACCAAAAAAAGTCTGCCCCAAAGAAATTTAATCTCTGTTCCTGGATTAAGAGGGGAGAGTCCATAGCTCAGGGTTAGAGCCCCTGCACTGCATGCGGTCCCAGTTCCTTTCCTGGTATCTCCATTGAAAAGGATCGGGTAAAAGGTGCTGCGCAAGACCTTTGCCAGAAACCCTGGAGATCTGCTGGCAGTGTGCTAGGTCAGTGGTTATCTCAGTGAGAAGATCTGAAATAGTGGACAAGCTTTCCTGAAAGACAGCATGCCCATCCAGTACTGAACATACCCTGCAATGGGGAGCCACAGGAAAGTGTTGGGTATGTTGTAGGGGCAACAGCAAGGTCAAGCAAGAGATATGGAATTTTAGATTTGTTTTCTACCACTGTGTTGGAGGTTTGAATGCTGGTCATTCTTAGCTGGGGCTGCACAACATGTGACCCAGCAAACCAAATGCAGCAAACTAGTGAAAAGTGGGCTAGATGGAACAACTATTAGGTAGATCCACAGTTGGCTACAGAATTGGACTCAAAGAGTGCTTATCAATGGTACCTTTTCACACTGGGGGGAGGTAACGAATGGGTTACAGCAGGGCTCAGTCTTGGGCCCAGTGCTCTTCAACATTTTTATTAATGATTTGGATGAGGAGGTACAGGGAATGCTTATTAAATTAGCAGACGACACAAAATTGGATGGGATCGCTAATACCCTGGAAGACAGAAATAAACTCCAAAGTGATCTTGATAGACTGGAGTGCCTGGCTGAAAACAACAGAATGAAATTTAATAGGGATTAATGCCAAGTTCTATACCAAGGAAAAAGAAACCAAATGCACAGTTACAAGATGGGGGATACTTGGCTCAGCAACACGACAAGCGAGAAGGATCTTGGAATTGTTGTAGATCACAAGCTGAATATGAGCCAACAGTGTGATGTGGCTGAAAAAAAAGCAAATGCTATTTTGGGCTGCATTAATAGAAGTATAGCTTCCATCTCGTGCAAGGTACTGGTTCCCCTCTATTCAGCACTGGTTAGGCCCCATCTTGAGTATTGCATCCAGTTCTGGGCACCACACTTCAAGAAGGATGCAGACATGCTGGAGCGTGTTCAGAGGAGGGCAACGAGGATGATCAAGGGTCTGGAAACAAAGCCCTATGAGGAGAGATTGAAAGAACTAGGCATATTTAACCTGGAGAAGAGAAGACTGAGGGGAGACATGATAGCACACTTCAAATACTTGGAAGTTTGTCACGCAGAAGAGGGCCAGGATCTCTTCTCGATCAACCCAGAATGCAGGACACGGAATAATGGGCTCAAGTTACAGGAAAACAGATTCTGGCTGGACATCAGGAAAAACGTCCTGACTGTTAGAACAATATTAGGCTGACCATATGAAAAGGAGGACAGGGCTCCTGTAACTTTAACAGTTGTAGAGAAAGGGGAATTTCAACAAGTACCATTTGTGTGCAATTAGTTCCTGGTGAAATTCCCTCTTCATCACAACAGTTAAAGTTGCAGGGGCCCTGCCTTCTTTTGTATATGGTCACTCTAGTATAGTGCCTGCAACTTTAACTGTTGTGGTGAAGAGGGAATTTCACCAGGAACTAATTGCATACAAATGACACTGGCTGAAATTCCCTTTTCTCTACAACTGTTAAAGTTACAGGAGCCCTGTCCTCCTTTTCATATGGTCAGCCTAAACAATACGACAATGGAACCAATAACCTAGGGAGGTGGTGGGCTCTCCCACATTAGAGGCATTCAAGAGGCAGCTGGACAACCATCTGTCAGGGATGCTTTAAGGTAGATTCCTGCATTGAGCAGGGGGTTGGACTCGATGGCCTTATAGGCCCCTTCCAACTCTGCTATTCTATGATTCTATGAATACCCCTCCTGTTCTCTGCTCCCTGCCCTTGGTTGCAAACACAGGTGTCAACTAGGGATGCGGGGGGTGGGGGTGGAGATTCACTCAGTTTTAGGCTGACCAGATAAAATCCAGGTCAGGGCTCATGTAACTCTTCATCACAACAGTTAAAGGTGCAGGCACTATACTAGAGTGACCATATACAAAAGAAGGCAGGGCCCCTGTTGTGATGAAGAGGGAATTCCACCAGGAACTAATTGCATACGAATGACACTGACTGAAATTCCCTTTTCTCTACAACTGTTAAAGTTACATGAGCCCTGACTTGGATTTTATCTGGTCACCCTACTCAGTTTGTATTTTAATTAAAACTGACTAAATTTCATACTTTCAAACCAATACATGAACTGAAAATTAGTTACCCTTCAAAATTCACACTGCTTTGAATTTTGTAATGGAGATCTTCAATAAAATAACATGTACAAAAATGCATACACAAAATGTGCATATTAGTGAAAGTAATATTTAAACGTGTTACATTAGGGAAAATGCTTGCCAACCATCAGTACATTAGAAAAAAATTGCATACAAAAATGCACATAGAAGGGGACTAGCTTACAAAAATACAAAGGGAAGTTCATATGAATTTACAAACACTTTGATATTCAAAGTTCGGGATTCACCGAATATAAGACTGGAAAGAAATTCTCAAAGTTCAGAATAAAGCAACTGGAAAAATGAAAAACTGAAAGAAACCAACTTTGACGGATTTGTCCTTGCCTGGTGTCAACCATTTGGCAAGTCACACCTGTATTGGCTTGTTAAGCCAAATGCTGTGCAGATGCCTTTAAACAAAGAATGTTCCTTATGTCTCCCAGGATTCTCCCCAATCCAAGTGTGCCCACGTTTCTCTTCAGGGAGCTCCAAGCTTTGAGAGGTTTGAGATGCTCCCTATTATGACATCCCTTCCTAAGAGGGAAAGGTTCATAGGCCATTCGCTATTTTCCGTATGAAGTGACTTCGCTGCCCAACGTGGTTCATTTTCCATGTGGCTCAGTCCAAGGTTAACCTATGAGCTCCTCACATTCCACCAATATTAGGCCAATTCATAAGCAAATGACACTTTGACCATGTTCACATCCCTCTCGTGCTTGCTGCCTGTTGACATTAAAGCACTCAAGACTGAATTGCATGAATATTCATGGAAATGTAAATCTTCAAAGTCAAATACTTGAATATTCATTTTAACAAAAGCAAATTTGGAATTACCCGATGGATGACAGAATATACGTCCCACCAAGTTATTGAACAAAAGTGACACCTGCAGAGCTTACGAAGGCTAAACGTTGAAGTGGAATATTTGCAACTAAATTATTTGCAATTAAACTCTTGTTGTTGTTATTGTTGTTTTTTAAAAAATAACTTTCTATGATAAAATTATTTCAAGCAAATCCAAGGTTTTCATTAAATTCTCCTGCTTAGAGAGCAATCCTATGGCCCCTATAGAGTAATAAAGGTTATAGAACATGGATTTAAGTTTCAAGGATCACAACTGCGAGACCATCCCAGGAAGTTGTCTAGGATAGGGGCAAACCTTTGTTACCATTGTAGGTAGGAAAGATTTTGGCTCTGGTAAATGCTCCATATCTGCTCCATGCTGAGCTATAGTGTGGTTGGGATTCCCTATTTGCTTCAATGTCAGAGAGAGATTGATGCATGAAATGGAAATGAGCGCACACAAATGCTAGTGATGTCAAAAGTAAAAGTCAAGTCCTTACTCACCTTGGAACTTCAGGTATGCATCTAAGTAAGCTACATAATCAAGCCAATTGCCTCCTGAGATACAGAATGGTACAGAACTTTCTGCTAGAACCCAGGGTCATCCCATGAAGCTGCTTGATGGGAGATTCAGGACAAATAAAAGGAAGGACTTCTTCACACAGCGCATAGTTAAACTATGGAATTTGAATGGCTTTAAAGTGGGGTTCAACAAATTTGTGAAGGATGAGGCTATCAATGGGTGCCTCTACAAGAGCGATTTAAAGCTCTTTCAAGGTGCATTAAAAATTTTACCTCTACAAGAGAGGAGCACAAATCAGGAGTTGAGGTGCTTTTTCTATCCAATTATCAAATACTCGATAATTGGATAGAAATACTCGATAAATAGCGAGTTTTAATTTACCGTGGCAGTTAAAGCTCCTTTTGACCATGTGAGCAAGCAATTCTCTGCATTAAACACCTTTAAAGCGTGTTTCATACAACCGGTAAGGCAACCAGTTATGCGCTTAACTGCCTCCCGCGTGTAGTGATTTACCGTAAAAGTGCTTGCGAGAAGATGCGCATAATTGGACAACCAGGCGTCAAACTGAATTCTTGTTGAGGGGACCATTGGCTATGATTCGTGATGGCTATGTACCACCTCCAGTATCAGAGGCAGTATGCCTATGTACACCAGTTGCTGGGGAACATGAGTGGGAAGGTGCTGTTGCACCTGTGTTCTGCTTGTGGGCTCCTGGTTGACAGATGGTTGGCCACTGTGTGTACAGAATGCTGGACTAGATGGACCCTGGGTCTGCTCCAACATGGCTCTTCTTACGTCCTTATGTTCTTACGTTATAGTCTTAGAGGGCTTGATGCTGTAAGAAGGCAAAGAGAGCAAAGGATGTACGATAGGCTGGTGCTCAGCAGCAGCATGCTAGGTCCTGTGGGCAGGTTTCCCTGAGAACTGGAGAGGTAGCTCAGGAGTAGAAGATGAACTTTGCATGCCAAGTTCAATTCCCAGCATCTCCACTTAATGAATCTCAGATAGCAAGGCTGGGGAATGCCTGTGCCCGGGGCCTTGTGTGGAGCTACTGACATGCCATGAAAAAAGAAGACTAGGCTTCACAGGCCGATGGTCTGACATGGCACAGTGTAGCTTCACATTTTCAAATCTGAAGGGATGCAGGATGAGTCCTGTTGTCTAACCATTGGAATTGGGAGGTGTGAAGGAGGCTTCTCCAAGGATTCTCAAGCCACAGGTCCCTTTTACTTGTGGAATCCAGAGTGGATTGAGGGGCAGGGACCAGGAGCAAACATTCTCAGTTCATCTAAGACAGCCTTCCCTGTCCTGGTGCCTTCTGGATGAGTTGGACTACAACTCACAGCATGCTGTTGGGAAGGTTGCCATAAGGGTATGGAATAGCAGTGTCATGGTTGGGACAGCAGGCACTGTAGAAGCAGAAATCTCAGGTGGAGGGAGGAAAGGAGCGAGGTGTTTTGAATGTTTTACATGCTTGCCAAAATGCTCATGTCCTTTGTGGTCGTTGTGATCCTCAGTGGTCTCAAAAACATGTGAGAGCAAGAAGGCTCAGGTGCCTGAGTGCTAAATGTTGGATACCAATTTTATGCTCTGCGACTGAAGTTTGCATGCAATGAATTACTTTTGCTTGGCAAGGAGAGGTATTGTCTCGGATCTTCACATTAATATTCTGTTGCAGTAGCTTAATTAAATCCTCATTAAGTAGTACCATATTTCTTGCAAGTACTGACTTGGGCTGAATTTAATTGCGAGCTGTTATATAGAAACAACAGCTGCTAGGAATGTGGTGTGTCCCTGTCCCTCATTTCCCCCCTACACACACACACGCCAGATGAATGATCTAAACCATTCATCTGGCAGGAATGATTTATTTATTTATTATTTATTTATTTATTTATTGCATTTTTATACCGCCCTATAGCCGAAGCTCTCTGGGCGGTTCACAAAAATTAAAACCATAAAATCATTTTAAAAATATAAAACAAGCCACAATCCAAAAACAACAAATAACATACAATCTAAAAACACAACCAGAATAAAACCAGAATAAAACCAGCAGCAGGAATTAATACAGATTAAAATACAAATTTAAAACAGCAAGGATTAAAATGGAGTTAATTTAACTGTTAAAATACTGGGAGAATAAAAAGGTCTTCACCTGGCGACGAAAAGAGTACAAAGTAGGCGCCAGGTGAACCTCTCTGGGGAGCTCATTCCACAGCCGGGATGCCACAGCCTGATTTAGATCAGGAGCGAGAAGACAGTAGATAGCAGTCCAGTGTTCGGTCACTACCCAAATGCTGGTGATTCACCTTGTGGTCGCTGGGTTCTGGAATTCTTGTGAAGGGTGCTGGACCATAAACTGAACAAGAAAAGCACCACTTATTTTCTTAATTGAGGGAATGCAATCTTGGGAGTGCTCAACGCAGATCAGTTGCATTCTTGCTGTAGCTTCTAAGAAATCTTAAGTATGCCCTCTTGCTTTATAAATATAAAATACGTTTGTGGGCTATAAAGATCCTAGTAAAAATAAAATGAAACAAAATAAAATAGACTATGTAAGGATGAATTCAGAACTGCTTATAGGTTACATGGTTTATGAATCTCTCTGAAACTCTTTATCTTCTGCCTGGCAGTGAGAGGCTCTGCCATTGTACTTCACAAAGTAACAAAATATTTCAGAGTTACTGGTTTAATTGTTGCATTAGGTGTGTGCCGTAGGCCACTTAATACTCAATATGCTTTTTGCTGTGAGTGTAAGCGGAACCACTATGGGCCTGTTCAGACAACGGGCCTTTCTACACCTCCCGGAGTTCTGGGAGGGAGGCTCTCGCGATATCCCAATCGCAAGAGCTTCCCCCAGCATGCATACACGGTGTGTGATATCCTGGAAGGAAACAGGATGTCACACCCACCATTTTTTTTAAGAGTAGGAGGAGTGCAAAATGTAAGTGTAATACCCCCTCCGAAATCAGGTTCCCACCCCCACTCTCTGCCATCCCATGAGTGGCAAAATTGCTGCCACCCCCTCCCTTGATGGGCATGGAGCCGTGCCGCAGGTCTCCATGTCAGTTTCTGGTGCCACGCTTACTAGCGAGGAAATGGGCACCAGGCAGGATGGGCGGCCACACTTCCTGCGGTCTCAGGACGTTCCCAGGACTAGAAGAATTGGGTTTTCCCAGGGATTCTTTATCCCTGGGAAAACCCGTGCCTGCCTGCCCCGGCACCCAGGAGTCCCTGTGCATCATTTGGATGCAGAGGGAGCACCCAGGGGCAATCCTGGGGGGAAAGGCTGGTGTAGAAACGGCCAACATGCTAAGCCATGGTTAGGCCACTAACTCTTGTACAGCAAATGGTTAGTGAATGTGTTTAAACTGTGGTTATGCAGCCACCATGGTTAGGTATGGTTCACACGAAATGGTAAGTCATGGTTCACACGACACGCTAAGCCATATGGTTAGCTCAAAATGCTTAACCACCGTGGCTTGACATGCCATCTGAACTTCCAAACAAGTATGTTGGTGGCAGAATAGATGAGTGGTGTATTTTTTCATCGCATAATGGCACACACATTTTGTACACCATTCAAACTTTAAATGGTGTACAATTTTTTTTACACCATTATATGTAGATTTGTGAGCAAATCTACCTGGGAGCAAATGCCATGGCAATTTATTTCTTGGGAAATATATTTTGAATATATGTCTTTGTTCTCCCTGTAAAACATAAGATAAAATCTCAGCCACTTCCTTGGTTTCTTAGATTATCTTCATACCTTCACTTTTTGGCTTCTACCACTACCACACTCCACACAGCAAGTAAGGCAGATATGAGGTGGACTGTTGTTACACCTGATTTAATCAATGTGGTTCCATTCATAGTGCCATGGGGGGCACTTTGCTGCATACTATGTAGAAATGTGTTAGTAAAAACCAGATACGATGTCCCACTTTGAGTGATGGAGAACATCATTCAAAGATAGAAAGTCTTCAAGGTGAACATGCAAGGCTACCCTTTTGGGTGGTTCATACATGCAGGTACACCACTTGTTTACTCTGCACACAATAACTGGTAAGCGAATGTGTGAACTTACTCCCTTGAAAAGCATTGCGTTTGAAATGACACCCAGTAGTAGGAAAGTTCTGTCTGTGGTCTTATACCAGCAATGGCCCATTCACACATGCGAGTCATGCGATTGGAAATGTTATACATCTGAACATTTACGTTGGCTGAATGTGTTTAATATTTGTTGTACTTCTCATGTGTGAAACTGCATTTATTTGGATCAAATGTTCAAACTTGAGGCTCAATTCATTTGTATATCAAACCAGCTCAGTACCCAGTGGAAGCATTACATTCCCATTCACCTGTATGCTACCCTGGTCTCTCCTACTTCCATGTATTTGATGGAACCTTTGAATTTTGGCTATTGGATATCTTTATCCTCACACTTTGAGAGTATACATATACATGTGTCTAAAAGCCCCAGGGTGGGTGCACAAGGCCGCTGCATCGATTATCCAGTGCAGTAGCCACCATGCAGCCACCCTGGGGGTTTCCAGAGCGAGGTGAGTATGGTGCATCCATCATCTATCTTCACTCTGGAGTTGCAGCGGAGGTGTGGCCGGGCGGATGGCAACCCCTGATTGGTCGCTGTCCCCTCAGGCTGAGGGGGCGGGCCTGCTGAGCCTAATGGCTGCCAGAAAGCCCCTGCTGCCTCCTCAGTATGTATTGCTCGCCACCACCCTGCACCAGTGATACTGCGGAGTTTGGCAGCAGAGCAGCACCAACACAGGCGTGAAGACAGCCCCAGAGACATACTTGGCCACAATCCTACAGCTGCACCATACATTGAGTGTGGTGGATTTACAGATTTGACTGAGAGTGCATAACAAAGCAAGTAAATATCCACAGGCAAGTACATTATCCTCCTAGGATGCTCCCAGATGAGGGTTTTATTGATCCTATTGCTTCATCCAGGCAATGATGTCTTACACTCATAACCCTCCCCTGTTTTCCCACCACATCTTCCATTTTTTGTTTATTCTTACTCCAAAAGATCCATTAAGAAGAAAAAGATAGATTTGCAAAATGTCTTTAGATTGTTAATGCTAGGACCATCTGGAAACAACCCTGGTGTAACTATTGAACCTTCAGACTTTATGTCTTCACATAGCACATAAAGTATGGAAATTAGCTAGCTATGTAGTTATGGTCTCCAATTTGGATAGCCTTAAAAGGGGGGGTGGATAGTAGATAGCTTTATTCATGAAGGATAAAGCTCAGTGGCTACTAGTCATAATAGCTATATGCTTTCTCCAGTATCAGAGGCAGGATGGCTATGTATACCAGGATGCCTATCAACACCAAGGAACACAAACAGGATGGTGCTATTGCAATCATGTCCTACCTGTTGGCTTCCCAAAAGCAGCTGGTGGACCACTGTGTGAACAGAATGCTGGACTAGATGGATCCTTGGTCTGACGCAGCATGGCTCTTCTTATGTTCTTAAGTTAAAGCTAGGTTGGGGTTCAAATTAATGGCATTCCTTAAGGGCACTAACTAAGTGTAGATCAAAAATATTAAACTTTTGGAAAATAGATATATCCTTATTGGGAAGAAAAGAGATTTCTAATGATGGTGATGTCCTTGTTTCAGTCTTGAAAATCTAGTCTTTCTGTTTTCAATCAGTTAAATAAGAAGATTTTTTTTAAAAAGAGAGAGAGAGGGGGGATTGAAGAAGCAGTTTGGGGGTCCGTTTTTGTGTGGTAACTGTGCAAAGAGTCAGATTATCAGGTCACACCGATTGCTCCAGAAAGGCATCCCAATACCCCTGCAGTGCTGCTCAGGATAATAATCAACATTTGTGAACACTGTAGCAAGTGGTTTGAAACTGCAGGATTAATAATATTAACCCTGCAGTTTCAAACCACTTGCTACAGTGTTCACTGTATTCTGTCAAGCTTTTCTTTAACTTCTGAATAAGCCCATACTCCCAATATCCTGGTTTCGGAGCTATGTATCAGACAGCAACAATTTTAAAAGCATCTTTTATGTTAGTACCAGATTGCACATGATCATTTTAGTTCAAAGAAGTTCACCCTAAAGTCACTTGCATAACACAAAATGTACCATTACAATGCATCTACTTGTAAATCCAGCACTTGGTATGCCATGATGTTTCTAAGCTTTTCCCAGCATTACAATTTTAGTCACAGGAATGACCTTCTTGGTGCACTCCGTTGGATGAAAACTGGGACATCAGAAATGGCTCTCAGTGTGAAAACGTATTCTCAGAAAGCACAGATTACCTTTTCCCTACCTTGATGTACAAACCTTGCCCAGCCTTTTTTATGCATTACTTTGTGTGGGCTGCATGTTGATTTTAAGATCTGCATATTGCAGATTAAATTTGTATTTGTCGGTCTCATGCACCGGGGGTTCTCCAAGGTGCCGCGTATTTGAAAAAAGAAAAATAATTTCCCTTGCTTCTTCAAGCAGTGATGAGCTATTTATTATGGGAAACTGGCAAGTGTAAAATTAGCCGTTCCAGAACAAAACACATCCTTCTCAAGTGCTTAGCTGCTAGAACAGGTAATAGGAAGCCAAACCCCAGATACACATTTAACACTGGAGGCATCCAGAGCAAGGAGTAAACATAGTGAACACCATTCTCCCATGACTATTGATACGGTAATCACTGGGTAAAATCCAACATAAACCCTGCTTAGAGTAGACCCATTAAAATGAATGGAATTTGTTAGTCACGACTAACTTAAATCCCATTCATTTCAGTGGGTCTACTCTAAGTAGGGCTTAGGCTGGATTTTGTCCTATTAGTTTTTATCAACATCACAATTCCCCCTGTGCAGTTTATCAGTGGTCTTGCATTTTCAAAACACTGGTGAACTCACTAATCCTTTTTCTTTAGTACTCATGTTAGAAAGACTGGCTTGATTTACACATAACAACTAAACCGCTAGTGCAGAACCTCAGGCCTGGGGTCTTAATCCGCTGGGAATCCTGAGACGGATCCACCCCCTTTCCCCCAAACAACCATTGTTTTGTGGTTCCCCTGTTTTTGACAAACTTAGTCAAACATGGAAGCCCTTCATTTTATAAAACGTATGAATTTATTATTAACAACTTAATTAACACTCTGTGGGGCCCTGAGTTGTCTCAACTCCTAAATAGATGTTCCTGCAGGGCCCTGCGCGTTGTCCGGGTAAACTTCTTGATGCCGCTCCTGAAATGCTGTTCAACATGACAGGCTGCCCAATTCCCTGCTCCTGACAGACATTCTGTCCAACGTTGCCTTCTCTTTCTTATCTTCCCCAAATCCCTCAAAAACCTTCCTCGCCTTTTCCTTCCATCTCTTTTTCCTTCCATCTCTTCATTGCTCCTCTCCCAGCCGCTCTCAACTGCCACTCCTCTCTTTTCTCCTCCTTCCGTTACCATGACAACCCATGCCACACTAAAATATGCTGGTATTTGGGGAGGGGGGTTCACCCCATCCCTTTTGCCTTTAGCCCTACCTCCATTTGCCTTTGGTCCCACCTACCCCTGGAATGCGGGCCCCCAATGCTTCTCTGAAATGGAAATTGAATCCTCCGGTTTAAATAGGTTCTGCACCCCTTAGCTAAACCCTGGAACGTGTCTTGGGTTTACATGCTCCCTCCTTCTTCTCACACTCTGATTTCCTCCCATATTTTTTTTTGTTTGAGCAAAACATAGCTTGCCATTACCATTTAAATTGGGTCAGCCGTTCCCTGATGTTTTGACCTCAGCTTCTGGTACGGCCTCTGAACGTGGAACTTTAACCTTGCCGTGGCTGATAGCTGTTCATAGGACATTGTGAAATTGTCCATTGCATTCTCTGGTCTATGGGCCATAGCTAGTGAATCCCTAAGGCTTTAGACAGGGGGGTGGGAACTACAACTCCCACAATACCCCAGCCACCAAAGCTGGCTGGGGAATGCTGGGAGTTGTAGGACTTTTATCTCTCTAAATATGCAGAGGATTGCGCCCTGAGATGATTATGCAAAGAAATGCTTCCTTTTGTCTGTTCTGCACCTCCTACCAACCAGTTTTGTTGGGTTACAGTGGGCCTGTTCAGACAACAAGCTAAGTCATGGTTAGCCCACTAACACTTTTGCAACAAATGGTTAGTGCATGTGCTTAAACCGTGGTTATGTAGCCACCATGGTTAGGAATGGGTCACACAACACGCTAAGCCATAATGTTTAGCTTAAAATGCTTAACCACAGTGGCTTAGCATGTCATCTGAACAGGGTCTGTGAGTTCTAGTATTACGAAAAAGAAAGAAGGATTTCTCTCTATTAACTCACTCTATTATTTTTGCCGGCATGCTTTTTTAAAACCTTTATCGTGGCACTCCCTTTGTCATCTTTCTGCTAATGGTAACCTTTGGGAAGGTCCTTCAACTCCTGTTGGCTAACCTCCTCCTTACCTTTTCTAGCACTATGGCATCCTTCCTCTTCTAAGCAGACGTTGGTCCAATTACTGTTCCAGGTAAAAAGTGATGAAATACCGTTATTAAAGCTAGAATTATTAAACATATGGAAGAATAGGCCCTGAGACAGCAACTCATTTGAAATTTATCTTGTGTTAGCTTGATTTATAGGGCTGATTCAGTCAGCTTTTCCTGTTCTAGCTACATTGTCCTACAACCTCTCCTGATTCAGATCTGCTCTGAATGCTATAGAGGAACACGTGGGGCAAAGTTGTAGGCTGCCATTGTGGCAAAGGTAGGGCAATCCAGATCCAGGTATCCAAATCTAAGGAATACAATGGTAGAACTAGAACTTCAGGTCCTAACGTTAAGGGTCAACGAGCAACTTATGGTAAATTAAAGGCACAATCCTATGCATGCATGTTTAGACCGAAAAAAGGCTTACAATAGCCTGCATGCCCCAGCCTGGGTTTCCGAATTAAACTTTATTGGCACAAATCTTGAGTGATTTTGGAGTCTTTCTGAACAAAGCTGTTGGACACAGATTAACCGACAGTGGTTCTTGTATGTGGGGCGTGTTCTACAGCCTGCTAGTGTTTTGACACCGCTGCACAGTGTTTGGGGATTCCAACAAAGACAACCACAAGGTCTGTAATGTACAAGATGGGTGACAGTTGCATGGAATTCTATTCATCCTATAAAGAATCGGTGGACCTGTGCTTGCTAATAACCGTGCCTTTCAAGTAAGTCGCTCATAAAAAGGAAAGCAAAGAGAGTAAGGAAGTCACTGATACTTTCTGTCTGATCCTCAGATTCCATTTACGGCAGAATTTTGGAGACGTGTTTGCAAGTTGTTTAAGTCCATTCTTACCCCCTCCCCCTTACACTAATGCTTCTGCACACTGCTGGGAACTTCTGAGCTGTTTGGGGTATGTTTCAGAAAAGCTCTAATGCAGGTTGGAGGGTCCCACATTTCTCCATCACTAGGAGTGGATTAGCACAACAACTAAAGAGTGGACTTGCAGCCATTTTTACCTTTCTAGAGAGACTACTGGAGATACAAAGACAGGATGGAGTTTTACTACAGCTCTGTGTTTGTAGTACAGCCTCTTCTCCAACCCCTCCAGAGTAAACCTTCTTGGGGCTTTATGGATCACTACTTGAGATGGATTTTTTTCTGAGTTTCAGTTTTCCAAACTTGATTTGGTTTGTCCTGAATGTTTTTGTGCCCATTTTCCTTAATGCATGCATTTTGCATGCCATTTTCCTAATGTAATGTATTTTTTAGATTATTTTCCACTAACATATGCATTTCTGAATGCACTTTCCCCAAATATGCTCATTTTTGTATGCGCGATTTCATTGGAGAACTCCACTGCAAAATCTAGAGAAGTGTGAGTTCTGAGTTTGCGTATTAAAAGGTGAAAAATTAGGTGTAAAATGACAAAAACAACCTACCCAATCCCTAATTGCTACAACTTCTCTTTCATCCTCCTTTTGCAAAACTGAAGCAAAGCCATCCTGCAGCAGACATTGTTGGATATTTGTTTATGCTTGAGAAAGCAATGGAGTTTTGTGGTGTTATAATCACAACCATCCAATGGATTTATTATTTGAGAACCTGATATCAAGCACTAATGCAAGTATCAATGACTCTTTTCAGGCAGTAGGTGAGACCTTGAAGAAACAGTGGCTCTGGCTTCAAAAATGTGAGCTGATCTTTGCCTTGGTGGGTTTTTTTCCCCCTCCCGTGCAAGAAGTTTTAAAAGCACTGCATGTTTCCCGATGCATCCTTTCTAGCTGACAGAATATGCTTCATTCCAGCATTCAGCACATAAGGACCTTTGCCA
The DNA here is from genome assembly GCA_029215795.1 of Anniella stebbinsi. Lineage (NCBI taxonomy): Eukaryota > Metazoa > Chordata > Lepidosauria > Squamata > Anniellidae > Anniella > Anniella stebbinsi. Next base: position 354,809,435 of record JARDYH010000002.1, on the reverse strand, counting down.
AAGCCGCATGCTGTTCAATGCTAGCGCAACGGTTGCCCCACATATCACATTGGAGGATGTTGCCGCAGATGTATCAGCCGAATCATAAGCGCCCATTTGGCTGGAGACCTTTCGTTATGCTTCGCAACCAGAACGTGCTTCTCATCTGATAAAAAACACCACATCCTAATTGTAATACTGTTCACTACAATGCATTTTGCAGTTCTTTCGGATGTCAAAGGGGCATAACAGGACCAGCATGCTTACGTTTTATGACACTTGGGACAAGCATGCACTGTAGCGTAACTGCAGGGTACTGAACGGATAGATCGAAATGTTGCTTTGGTTGCTAATGCTTAATTTTTTAAAAAAACAATAATGGCTCTGCGTGTGCAATTTTGTGTATTTTATGCATTTTATGTATGAGAAATGAAATGCCACTTTTATGTCGACAGGCTCATCTTGCTCTCAATGGAGTGAAAGAAAAATGCATTATAAACTTGATATGTAGGTGTCTGCATGAAGGTTTTAGGTGCTGCAGGCTACCGTCTAGCCACTCTGTTGAGACTGTTTCTTTTTTCCAGTTCGGATTAAACAATTTCTTTTCTTGTGCCATAACTACAGGGGGTGTGTGACTGTTGAAAAGATACTTCCCCAATTGAAATAATTGAAAATAGTGCCTAAACTCTGCTCATGTGAAGACAGAGCCTGCAGATGTTATGTATATAAAGCTGCAATGCCCATAGGGGAATCTTCCACTCTTCCACAGCACAGTATGTGAATACATGTGTTACCCCATGAAGGAGAGCTGCCTTGTCCCATCATACTCTCCCTACATGGGCAGGGTCTAACCTGAGACTCCAATTTTTGGGGGGTTTCTGGGCTGTCACTGCCTGTCCCCACCCACAACCTTGCAACCAAGTTCCCTGCATTGTGGGAGCATCAGTCAGTTGTAATATTCTCATATTCATGGCGCCCTTTTGCTAGCTGAGCCACTAAAAATACTGCTGTGCAGTCAAGTTGAATTCCAGTTCTGATGTATCATTTGCTGTTCTAAGAGAAAATGGTGGCCTGAGTAGGGTGTGGTTTTGCTGCTTTCCATATGTCTGTGTGTATAGCTCATACTTTGCTATTGTGTCTGATCAGCAAAGCTGTTTCGATACTTTCCATGCCTACAGTCAAGGAGAAGACAGATGCAATATTTTAAATGTGGCAGATGGTTTGAAGTGCATAACACAGTTAACACCATGGTTTAGGAACCTGTGGTGACTGCTGTTAAGAGTGTTCAATCTGCCTTCATTCTAAGATCACATCAGCAGGATTTGATGCAACTTTGAATCCTTGAGTGATAGCCCAGAATACCTTTGAACACATGTACCACAATGCAATGGATGGCTCAAGAATTGTAGGCTGTTTGAAGACACCATTTTGTTCATGAATCATTTGCCCCGGAGGACAAGGCTAATGCAGAACCATTGATCAGGAAAATGTTGATCAGGAAAACACCAAATTGCATCACAGAGGGAGCAATCCTGGACATGGGACTGTTCAGTTTCTGGGCTCCAAATTCAGAAACAGGGCTCTGACCTTGGAGCCCAGGAATGGTGCTCCCCACCCCCTCCCACTCATAGTCAGGGGAGGAGACTGGAGCATTGGCCATAAGAAGTTTCCTATGGCTGCCGCAGCGTCCTTCCTTTCCCCTCCAAAGTTCCACTTCTAGACAGTCGAAATCGCCCGTCTAGCAGAAATGCAGGGCAGCTGGAGAGTGGAGGTTAAGATCACATCTGTGCTTCAGCCACCCTGTTAGCCTCCAAATTTGGATTGCGGGTTAAATTATTTTTGGGGTGCTACATCACCAAATAATTTTGGAGTCACATATGCACAAAGTGGCACTTGATGAGTGCTGTAGATATACATTTGAAGACATACACACCAAAAAGATAAAACTCCCAACATCAGAACTGACGCAGAATTGACAATGCTGCTCTATTTACTGTATATATGCTTCAGATTCTTCTCTGTGAATGTGTGTTTAGCAGAATGACAGAGTTACAACTATGCTGTGTTTAGCTCAATGACTTTTCCATGTCCTTTTGAGACCTTTTAAAGAAAAATCAAACATTCTTTAAAAGAAATGCTTTTTTTAAAAAAACACCCTACATTCTTGCTATGTTTGAGGCTGGTTCTCACATGCATTGGGATGTTAAAACCAGTGAAAGTTTAAAGAAGCATTTACTCTTGAGAATTTGAGATCCAGTCTTCCCTAAAGCAACACTTCAGCTCGTGCCTTTCCTAATTTTAGAATCCGATATAATTGCTTTTTTCAACGAAGGCAATGCATACTGTTACTGTGTTTTGTTTATTTGTCTAAGGGAGAACTCATTAACTTCGCCAAAGAGAAGAAGCTTCTTCTCAAACAAATATAATTTTATTTCACTTGGGCCCTTCCCCAGCCCCGTGACTGCCATTGTACAATTCTAAAATTGTATCTCACTACAATACACGTGCATAAATAAACCTGTCGTCATCCACAAGTCCCTCAGGGAAGCAAAACTGTGTGGCTAGTGATATGATCTTGGATGGACTTCATGAAGTAAGGGTGTAGTTTTGGGCATCATATACATTTGCTATTGGTATTAACAACTGTGAATATGTGTTTGTTGGGGGGGGGTGATTTGAAATTACAAAATTTGTAGCTTTTGTTTTCAGCGGCAAAAATGTACTACCTCTATTTAACAGTTTACTTTAATTTCTGGCTTTTTGTGGGAGGGAGAGTTGGGTCTATGATAATAATAATAATAATAAAAATAATAAGATGCATCTATATCTGTCACAGGTATGCTAAGTTTCCTCCTGACACAAGTCATTGTTGATTTCACTGTTATAGGGGAAAGGCTCTAGGGCGGCAGATAAGGCTGTCGCCATGGTGATGAAGGAGATACCGAGGGAGGAGTCGGCGGAGGAAAAACCCCTCCTTACTATCAAATCACAGGTGGGCAGAATGGTAGGATTCGAAGGAGGAAGCTGACATATGTCGAATTTCATGGAGGCCCACAATTAGCCTAGAATGGTTTCCATTCTTGGACTCAAATGTTTAATAAGATATTTTTTGTCTCTAACATTGTTCCCCCCCCCCAAAAAAAAAGAGGGCAGGGGAACCCTATTTAAGTATAGCCACTCTTCATCCCAAATTCCATTGGGAGTGTATTGACAAAAAAACACATTATTTTTCAACACTACTGCAGCTGATGTGTTTCTAGCTTTAGCAAATTGTCTTCAATGTGGTCCCTTAGAAATTATTTATTAAAATATATTTCCCACACGCACACACAAAAAAACCCCTATGTGTATTTATTTGTAAACAGATTTATATGCTGCCCTTGGGGCATAACCTAGACAACGTGGTTTACAATATTATACTAATAATCCGTAAAATACATTACAACAAAAGAATCCAAATGACTTTAGAATGCATAATATGCAATGCAGTAAAAATATCATTTGTACTTTGTGATCTAACGTCTCGCACATTAGTTTGGGAAGTAAAAAACAATAATGACAGATGTTCTAAGTAAAATGATTTACGAAACAACAGTGTACATATGTCAGTTACCAGCAGAGTGTCGAAAACCGATTGAAACTGTCAACTGTGATTCATGCTGTCCATGCGGTATATATAAATGCACATTCATTTAAAAGGTTGTGTTGATAAACCGTACTTAGTTGACCCTTGGTGGAAGGGTATGTCATGCAATGCCTTTAAAATACTTGAGCTCTCTCATTTCGTTTCAGTCCCATGCTCTTATAGCTGCAGCGGTATCTGATCTGCTGCGTGGTGGCATGATCCCAGGTGGTTGTGATCTGTCTGTGAATGACGCATCCACGTAGGTGGAGCAGATTCCTACCTATCAGCACTCAGCTGGGATGCCAACCCCCATGCTCCAAATTATACAACTGTGGAAATTCTCGTCTTTTTAACTCGGTTAATGCCAAGTTACACGCCCATAGTTTGAAATATAGGCAAAACATAGACAGATAAAAATGATTTCCTGCAAATAACAACAACCCCAAAACAGCCAATCCAAATACAGATCTATTTCAGTGAAACTATGTTCCTTTGTCCTAGCTGTGGCCGATTCATGAGGCTTTGGCCTCTTTCAGACATAACACCAAACTGGTTTAGCATTACATGAATGAGCCACAGACTCATCATTTTCTTTGTCCATTTCCACTGTAGCCACAGGAGATTGGAAGCTAACTAACTGCATTTTAGGGCTACATCTAAATGCAGAAAACTGTGGTTAGTCTTACCTTTGGTTTAGTGAAACAAGGTAACTTCATTATGAAGAAGTGGCAAATGGAGTTGGCTTGTTTCAATAAACCTTACTTAAAATCAACTACAGTTTAGGGTTTAGATATAATGTTAAACTGTGGTTAACTGGAAATGGAAGCTAGTGGATCCTTAAGCAAATGATTTCCTCCCAGTTGTGCAAGAGAAGGAGAGGAGAGGCCCATACATGATAGACTAAGCCATAGTTTAGCATTATGTCCAAGTCAGGCCTTTGCTTTTAGTTAGAAAATATACACCATGAATAGTGTAAATTACACTATTAAACATTAGTTAGATAAAGCTGCAATCCTATGCATGTTTAGACAGAAAGAAAGTCCACAATTCCCAGCATGGCTGACTGAAAGGATGCTGGGAGTTCTAGGACATTTTTCCTGTCTAAACATGTATAGGATTGTGGCTTAAGATAGTTCCCAAGTGCAGAGAAGGAGCCAGCGAGGAGAGAACCATGCTGACTATGAGGCGATGGGGAAGGGAGGGGGCGAGCAGTTTCTGGGAACCGAGGACAAAGCACGGGCTCAGACCTCAGTTCCCAGAAACTGAAAAATCCTTTGGACATCTAGACAGTGTCTAGTGGCCACAGGATTACTCCCAATGTATATTAGTCACATTGGACATTATCCAATGGTGCCTATGACCTATTGGGACCTACCATTAGTGCAATGGGAAGCTAGTGGATCTTTAAGCAAATGCAAATGAGGATAAATTCTCATTTCTAAAGAGGAAGGTCTGCAGAGCTTGCAGAAGAGAGTTCTGCTGACCTGTCCCATTCTGGGAAATAGAGTTACTGGTTGTTTCTGCAGTTGTTATAGGAAGTGCTGGCTTCCTGTCGTGCTAGCAGTGGTTCCAAAAGAAACAATGGAGGCATAGTGACTGTATATGATACTGCCCCTTGTGGTCAGGATGACTGATGCCCTCTGGTTATCAACTATTTAAAAAGCTATCTCTGTTAAAATTCCAAACCAATTTCCTTCTTATTTTCAAAGTTCCCGCTGTTCTGTAAAGGTTGATTGATTTCAATCAGTCGATGAGAATTACAAAAGGCCACCTCAAACTTTCCCTGTGGATAGTCCAAATTATATGTCAAAGATTGAATGAGTTCAAATATTTAATAACTGCCGATGTTAAGCTACACCTTGAAAGTACGTCCTTTAAATTACTCCATACAGGTTTGCAATGCTGCATTATATATATACAAAAAATCAAAATGTCCTGTGTTTGGGTAGCGTCACACATGACAGTTTTCCTACATGGGTTAGGATGAAAAATGTGTATTTGTATGCATCATCATGTGTGAAGATCCTGATCATGTCTGGATTTTTGGGGTGGGTGGGTGAGTTTATATGCCTTGGGAATCCATTGCAAAATGCAAATCCTCATATATATATGAGGATTTGTCATTATATATATATAATGTCATTATATATATATATAATGACAAAGTGGACACAAATGCAGTATTCTTACATGAAGTTATGCACAGATGTATTCATGTAGGAAAAACAGCGCTATACTGAGACATGATTGGATGGTGTAATAGGATGCTTTCCTTTGGTACATCCTATTTGGATTTTACATAGACCAGATTATGAATCGAACATGTTGTGACACCTGATTCATAATGTGCTTTGTGCCCCATTCATATTGGTTGTCTGTAACAATTCACCAGCAATCATTTGTGATACTGCTTTACAAAGTAAAATGTTGTGTGTATGTTAGTACATGTACACTTTTTTCCTCACTGTGTACGAGTTGGCTTCATTCTTGATATGCACCAGTTGGCTACACAAAGCCAAGAGGAGGCAAAACCAATTGGATGAGTGAGTATTTTTGATAATCGTCTCTGCGTTGCGTGCGCCTGTTTTGCAGTATCTGATCAAGCTCTCTTTCTCACTTGCATACCTGTTGTATAAATGTCTTCCTGTTTTATGATGCCTTTGTCTGTCTGCACTTTCCATTGAGAACATTTGCCTAGCCTAATGTAGGACCACAGAGAAAACTAAAACAGATGGGCCAAATTTATGCATTCCCTGTGCTGCATAGAAACCACCCAAAAATGCACTCCTGTGCCAGACTCCCATGTTGCATTGGTGATGTGCACAGGCATTGATTGTTGGGCAACTTCTTGTGTCAGCATACTTTTCTTTGGAGTTGCCGTTGCTGACATGGGAAATAACCAAGTAATTTGACATAGAGCCTATCTACACTACTGCTTTAAAATGGTTTATAACAGTTTTAAACCGGTTAATCGTTATTAACCAGTTTAAAACTGTTATAAACCGTTTTAAAGCAGTAGTGTAGATAGGCTCAGTGTCTGCATGTTTACACATTATCCCTACACTGTTGGAGTTTGGCCGCAAGGAAGCTGTCTTTCAGTGTTTACCTTGCCACACAGTTATTGACCACAGCCCAACCTGGCTTATTTAAACCACTGTGGTTTGTGGCGCTTACAGGCTCTAGGTTATCAATTCACACCCCCACTGTGGCTTCTCATGTCGTCTGAACCCAGCGAGGGTTGCTTGTTGGTTTGGTTAACAAACCACCCCACAACTCTACAACAGCCATAGGTTCTGGAGTGGTTTGTTAACCATCCCAATAAGCCACACTCACTGGGTTCCCATGTCACAACAACCCACACCAAGCAAGAGTAATTAGGGAAATGAGCCAACATGCAATCGGCACACAACTGGCATACATGAGAGTGGTAAACAAGCCACCGTGGCTTATTAACTACCCTTGTATTGTGCAAACCTGGACATTGTGTAACTTGAGCTTCAGAATGATAGAACTGGCGGGAAGATTGTTTAGTACAATTATGTGCCCAAGTCAAGATAATCGACCAAGTAGGTTAGTGTGTTGATGATTGTGATTTTTGCACAGGATGAGACTGGTAAACACTGGTGTGACTAGGTGACAGAAGCTAAAAAGGAAGCAAATATTGAGACCGTAGTAAGCAATAGAATTTTAAATAGATATTTCCACCAGTTGCAGAACCACTCCTGGCAAATTTTATAAGTCAGATCAGATCACAAATATTCAGTTGGATCCAGACTTTAGTCATACTTAGAGTAGACCCCCCCCCCGAAATCATATACCTATTTATTTTAAATGATTTTTAGTCCACCTTTAAGGGTAGAACCTTCTCAATGTGGCCCTCAAGATAAAAACAATACAGAATTATAGTCTTGACTAATTTAAGCTCCATTGAGTTAAATCGATCAACTCTAAGTATGACTAAATCTGGATCAGGCCCAAGTATTTGTAGTAGTGTGTGCCCAGTTGCTTGGGGGTGGGGTTGAGTGAAATACCATATGTTGATTGATCAAGAATTTCCTTGCCTTGGAGTCGTTGGGTTGGATCCAGGTTTAGACATGTGCAACTGGGCTGGCACTTTCTCCTCTTCATGGTAGCCCGATCAGGCCCTGAAAATGCAACGCAGAAGGTTGGGGCGCTCTGTTGAATGAAGTGAGCTGTGGTAGGGAGGAGGGTTGATCCCTAAAAATCAGGCCGTGGCACCTTTTGTGAGCAAGGCCATCACCCTGGAACAAACTCTTTGTAATAATTAAAAGTGCCACATGTATTATATATTGTTGTGAACCACATAGATAGTTTCAGCTATTGGGCGGACATTAATTAATTAATGTGTGTTACAGCAGCTGTTTTTATTGGACAAAAACAAGGAACTATTAGTTGTAGAGGAAGTGACCATATTAGTCAGCTAAACTGGGTTTGGTTTGCAAATGTATATTGATCACTTACACACATTTATTTGTTTGTTTTAGCAGTATCTCTTCCACTTCTCGGGTAAAACCTATCAGGCTGTAATGATATACACAGTTATCTGAGAGTATGTCCCATTGAACACAATGGAGCTTACTTCTGATTAGACATGTATAGGATTGCACTTTAGCTAACATAATAAACACTAAAACACTAAATATAGCAGTATAGAAATGTATATCATCATCATCATCCAATATATGCCCAAACATAATAAAAGAAAGACAGATGAGCTGGACTAAAACATTATATAAAAACATTGTACAATAACTTTGGTATGGTTTTGGGTTGTAGTATCAATTGGTCCTCCCACTTCAAAGTTCATTCTGTCTTGTGCCAATATCAGGTTGCAATCTTCTTTTCACATGAAAATTTGAGGTCATATTTTCATGCATATTTCCCCCCCAAATGTACAGATCAGATGTGTGTATCTTTGAAATATATGCATTCTTCTCCCATTACTAAAAGTGATTTTGTGCACATTTTTCAAAAGCACATATTTTATTTTTCATGTAGATTTTTCAAATGTACGCATACTATCGAATGCATTCTTTTGAGTCCACGAATCACACTGCAAACTCAAGAATGTAGGGACTTCAAATGCAGGTTGCCTTTGGGTCCGTGTTCAGTTCGGTCTGTGCGAATCGGATAAATCCTGATAAAAACAAACTACAACGAATTCATCCTATATCCCTAACATCTGCCCCAAAGTCCTATCTTGATGGGACCACTAATCCTTGCTCTTTTCTTTATACAGCTAAGCAACCTAGATCCAGAAATAGCTTGCAAATCATTTCTGAGCAATTGCCAGTAGACATTTATTAGTCTGTGAGAATGATTAAGCCATAACTGTTATTAGATAATCAAAGACAATTTGTGCGTTAAGTATTGTTAAATCTTTTATTTATTTTTAGCAGGATGCATATAATTTCAGCCAGAGGATCCCCATGAGAATTTGTGTGTTTTTTAATTGCCTTGAAGAAAACAGACCTAAAAAATTGGCTGCTTGCCTACAAGTTTAACTGTTTACCCTTCATATAAATAAAACAGATTTTTCTACAGAATAACTGATTTTATCATGTTACTGTGAAAATAGTGAGTTTTATATCTTTTTAAAGTGTGAGTCTTGGTCAATTTAAATTGAAGCTAAACAGAAATGGGGGATTATGCTGCATTTTAAAATTATTGTTATTATTTTAAAATACAGTATTTATATCTCACCATTCCACAAACAACCCAAAACACACTTAACATACATATATAATCTATAAAAAACAAATCAAGTAAAATCATTTGACGAAAGGATGAAGCAACTGCTAAATTAATAACATAAAAAAGTAGCAGACTGGGGGTCTAATGACCCCTGCTGTTAAACGGATCTTTGCATTTAACATGCAGGTTTTAAAAAATGAAAGTGGCATCAGTTGGAGGAGCTGATATTTATCAGGACTAGGCACAGCCAAGGAGAGGGGCTTTAACCCTTTCCTCCCCTGCTGCAGTTCTGAGAAAAATCCCCCCTCTGAATGCACTGTTTGTATTGGAAGGTAATCCCTGATTGGTGTCCATAGGGGATTTCCTCCCCAAAGCAAAGCCAGCAAATGTAACCTCAAATTCTCTGGATTCTGCATTAAGGTCATAGCTGTGGTTGACATAGAATCATAGAATAGTAGCGTCGGAAGGGGCCTATAAGGCCATCGAGTCCAACCCCCTGCTCAATGCAGGAATCTACCTTAAAGCGTCCCTGACAGATGGCTCTCCAGCTGCCTCTTGAATGCCTCTAATGTGGGAGAGCCCACCACCTCCCTAAGTCATTGATTCCATTGTCGTATTGCTCTAACAGTCAGGAAGTTTTTCCTGATGTCCAGCCAGAATCTGGCTTCCTATAACTTGAGCCCATTATTCCGTATCCTGCATTCTGGGATGACAGAGAAGAGATCCTTGCCCTCCTCTGTGTGACAGCCTTCCAAGTATTTGAAGAGTGCTATCATGTCTCCCTTCTAGACTCACTGTACACAATCTACTGGGAGGTTCTCTAGCACAAGCACCATTGAAATGAATGGGGTGGTGGTGAATAAAGAACTACTGAGTACTATGGGCATGGTTGGTTGCCTGTTGAGGGCCCATACCATAGCGGGAGCTCAGTTACAGTCACCTTTAACAGCCTGGAGTTCCTTTTCCTCTTCACCACTACAACCTGCTTGATCACCTGGCCCAGACATTGGTGAGGATGAGAAGGAGGAGCAGGAAATGCCCCTGCTGACTTGTTCACTATCTCCCTGCCTGTCAAGCAAGTAACTGGTAGCTACGACGAGAGAGAGAGAGAGAGAGAGAGAGAGAGAGACAGAGGTCGTGTTCGGATGACACTGTAGGCAGCGGAGGTGGGAATAGGCAACTCACCCTAACCTTAACCCTAACCCTAACCCAGACAACATGTTGCCCCACCCCCATTGTGCAGCTGAAACTCCCATCATCCTTCTGGCTAGCCATTGCTCCTCCCTCCTTCCTCCCAGGGCTATCCTATCAGCAATTGCGCTCCCAAAATAGCGCAGTCAACACATTAAATTTGACAACAGAGCTTGCCACACGACGTGTTAAGCAACAGGTCTCCGGATAATCAATGGAGCAGCCCGTTGTTTTTCTCCATTGCTTATTTTGTTAAAATAGACAACTGTCAGTTGTGTGGCCCCCCTCCCCCAGATGGCACAATAAGCAACGCAATGGATGATTGCCTAATTAAGCAACCGTTGCTTATTGTGTCATCTGAACCCAGCCAGAGAAAGAGAAAGAGAGAGAGATGAGGAGCTGATGACAATGTTGGTGAGGAGATAGAATTACTGACAGAGAGGACCTGAGGGCTCTCAAAGCCCTGGAGCCAGCCCTGACTATGGTACTCATGCAAATCTTCCTTTCATTGCCATGGGACTTGCAAGGAACATCTTCCCAGTTGGATTGCATCAATTGACTACATGCATCTTCTATAAAGCCTGAAAAGAACAAATATAATGCCGTTGTTTTTAGAAAGAGGATGAAATATAGAACCAAACACTTAAAAGTTCATTAAGAAATTAGGACCATAATAGGTGCCCAAAATTGCTTTCAGATGTGATGTAGATCTAATTTTGGAGAGAGCAAATAAGATCACAGTAATACTGGACCAGAAGCCAGTTATTTGGATTCAACATCTGTTTTCAGCTCCAGCTTCTTGACTGCTGCTAAGAAACCAATATGAATCTTCGTGGGCTGTAGTTCAAATAAAGAGTTGTGTGTGTTTTTCTTTTCAGAATCCATCTATCCCAAAGTTCAAAACACTCTCTAATCTCAAACACTTCCTTACTATATAAGAACCTTTTAGTAACATATTTTCCTTCTGTGTGTTTGTTGCCCAGTGGGCTTTTAAGCGGCTTCTATAAAATTACACCAGCTAACAAACTGCACTTCTGGTGATATAAATGCTATGGACCCATCAATTGTCTTTATGCATAAATACGATTCTGGCCTTTACAGCCCTTTTAGACTTAGGAAAAGACAGAACTGCCTTTGCCACCAAGTACATGAGAAGATTTGATTATGAAAACAAAAGGTAAAGGCAACGTAAATAGAAATGGATTTACAAGAACGAAATGGAGCACCTTCCAGTTGTATGGGCACTCTGATCCTGCAAGCTACAGGATTACTTTTCAGTGCAAGTGAATATTCCCCCAAGGGTGGATAAGTGAGTATGCTTGGAGTAGGGTGACCATATGAAAAGGAGGACAGGGCTTCTGTATCTTTATAGGAAAGGGAATTTCAGCAGGAGTCATTTGTATGCATGCAGCACCTGGTGAAATTCCCTCTTCATCACAACAGTTAAAGCTGCAGGAGCCCTGCCCTCTTGATCAGATACAAAAGAGGGCAGGACTCCTGCAGCTTTAACTGTTGTGATGAAGAGGGAATTTCACCAGGTGCTACAGGCATGCAAATGACACTTGCTGAAATTCCTTTTTCAATGCTACTGTCAAAGATACAGGTGCCCTGTCCTCCTTTCCGTCTGGTCACCCTAGCTTGGGGACCATCCAGAGCCTACTCTCAGTTTTAGGGGACCCTTGGGAAAATGCCCTCTTTATGCCCCCTTCTATATCAATTGCCCCCCCCCAGCTGGAAGCTTACCTGGTGGCAGGAGCAGCTGGCTATGAGCCTCCATTTCCAATTATGGTCAAACGATACATTACATTCATTGTGTAGCATGAAACTGAACCTGTTTTGTTTTTGACTCAGAAGTGTGGCCCCTATTCAGTTCAAAACCAGTGTGTACCAGGAGGGGGAGGATTAAACTCCCCAACTCCTCCTAAAATTGTGCCCTTTCCCCTGTGTGGGGATTTTTTTATTTCTTCTTTTCAACCCCCATATAAGGCAGGTGTAAGTAAATGTGTCAGGGAGGAGGTTTAATACACCCCTCCCAGTACACACTGGTCACATTCTCAAGTAAAAAAAGAAGAAAGGATAGGCTCAGCTACACGCTATGCAATTCATGTAATGTGTACTGTGATCCTTACTTGTAAGGCCCTGGAGCATCTGAAATAGCATCACACCAGGGCATTGTGGGAAATTTTAAATGGCAGCTCACAGTTGCCTGCCGCAAAGTACAGGAGTGCCAGAAAGATGGAGTCCCAGCAGCTCTGTGAGGGTGCTGGGTGCTGGCGCTGGGCCTAGGACAGATCATTTGTTTTTCAGACAGCTGAATAGAGTCCCATGTTGTGCACGTTTATCCATTTTTGTTTCTAGTCAAACAGCTTTGCATGTTGTAGTAGTGGCGTAAAAACCAGAGAGGCAACCGTGGGATGAAAGAAATCAGGCTGTGGACGTCATTGGCAACAAGGCCTTTTTCGTACCTTTACAAAAATCTGAAAAGCCTGCTGCCTGTCTCCAAGCCATGTTTCTGAAAGGAAGTAAGAAGTGAGAAGAAGGGAAAAGAGATTTCAAAAACAGGGAATATGTGGAGGGCACCATTCACGTGAACTTTGCTCCTTGTTAGGGTGACCAGATATAGTGCCTGCAACTTTAACTGTTGTGATGAAGAGGGAATTTAACCAGGAACTAACAGGGCTGCCCCAGCATGAAAGAGAATGGGGGAAGCCCCTGCAGATGGAAGTGCACACTGGATCTCCTGCATCATGTGTATTCACGGATTCTCTGAATCTGGGTGATAAAGTTCAAGTTTTCCTGAGTTGCCCTCAAGCCACTGAGGGTCATGGATTCCCAGCAACCACACCCGTTTGGAACTGATCCATTCTTTTCTCATGTGCCTTATGGTTGCTTCTGCTCTGGTAATATTTGAATAGCAGGAGGGGCAGATCATATAGGTAGTTCTTTCCAGATTCAGAGCACCACATGTCTCTGGGGGTCAATTATTTGAAGAAATATGGACTCGCCTGTGAAAGCTCCTTCCTCCTGGTGCCTATTCACTAGGAGAGGCAAAGGAAAGGGAAGCAGGTGGGTCTGCCTAGAGTTCCACAATGACCTCTTATCCTTAATGTTGCTCGGGCTGATGTAGAGGCTGCACATGCAAGCGCCGTACAACCACTGCAGTATGGTTGCAGCTTCCCCCTAGCAAGATCCCACATCATCCCAGTAGGGTCTGGATAATGTCCAAATGCCAGAAGCATAGCTGTATTAGTCCACTGTAACAAAACCAATAAATGTAACCACAGGGTTAATCTACACCTACAGCCCTTTGGCAGCCGAGGAGGGATGATTGCAATGGTTCCCTGCTTCCACGATTGCCGCTCATGGGACACATGCAAGGGAAGTTTCCCCGCAATGACAGGAGTGCCAATGCGGGAGGATGTATGCCCCCTGACAGCGCTTCCACATGTAGATCGGGAGAAGTGGCCGGGGCTAGGCAGACGGTGCAGCCTTGGGCTTTTTTATGAATAAGGAGGGATGCGCATGAACGCTAAATCAGAATTACACATGGGGTGGATAGGAAGTCCATTGAATATGCAATGCTGTGCATAGATATGTTTGTGTTTTTAAAAATACACACGGTCGGCACCGAAACACGCCGATAACCAATCAAAAGACAGGTCCACTCCCGCACACCTCCGAAACCGCTGACATGCCCCTGACAGCAGGTTGGCTGTTCGTCGAGCCGGGAACTCGCACCGAACAGCAACAACTTTGTGAAGGGGGGGGGGGGGGGTACGTCAGCTGTGGATTTTGGGATTGTAGTGAGAGAGCTGAAAAAAATGTGGCAATTATGAATCTGGGGGAAAGAACACCCTTCCATCTTTTGACCAGACTCTGCATTAGGGGCTGGTCATTTTGAGAGCAGCAGGCCAGAGAATTTTGAGAACGCCTCCAGCCTTCTCCCTGCCATTTGTACTTGTTTAAATGCCATTGGGGGGCTGGAAACAGAGAGGATGCAATGGATTAGCCTGCCTGATGGCATGTTTGAAGGTAGGACTGGGCTTGGGCCACCATGGCTTAGGTCAGCAAAATATATTTATTGCAGGTTTGCCACCAAAAGTCAGCAACAAACTGCTGCTGAACACTACAATGGCTGAAATTGCTGTCACACCATTAGCGCAATCAATTAATTCATTAATTGCAGATTATTATTATTATTATGTTTAAAAAGGTGCATTTAAAAAAGAACAAGGGGCTGCCCCATGATTAGAGACAGGTCAACAAATTTGTTTAATGTGTTTCACATTTGTTTCACATTCGTGAAAAGAAACAATTATCTTAATTATATAGTCTCAACAGCCATTCATTGAGTTTAGTCAGTTAATGGGTTGGATAATAAATTGAAAATGAAGTCAACAAATCAATGAAAACACTTAAATAGGTTGAGAGGCCTCATTAAACCCTCTGACCACGTTAGGGTGCCTGATATGGGCATGTAGCTTCATGTGCATAAAGGACTGTAATGTTCACTTCAATGTAATTGAAGACATAATTAATGTTACATGCACAGAGCATTTCCTGATACTGAAGTGAAAGATGCAGCCACTGCTTATATGGAGCATTGTACACATCCAAACTCTTCCATATGTACCAGAGATTTTGGTTCAGCACATAGGTGTACAATCCAGCCCTTCAAAACAATCACGATCCTATTCTCCAAAAACTAGACCAGACCCTCTTTCTCTATTCAGTCTTGAAGCTTCCCTTCTCTGGTTGGTCACCCATCTAAGTGACGTCCTCCACCCAAGCACCCTCGCTCCTACGTCCAAGGAAGTGTGTGTCCAAGAAGTAAACATTTGTTTTTGAAAGACTTGCTGAAGATGCTTGCCTTCCTCCCCTTCCACCAGCAAAGATCAACCAAAAAGAAACACTAAGTTTCAATGGCTTCAAATGTTTTGGAAATGTTATGCTGTTGCACTTGTATATTTGTACTTGCATTGGCTTTTCAGGTTCTCTCCTGAAAAGCCATTCACCATCTTAAATTGTGCTCTGTATCAAGGTTGGGCAGAAGGAACATCAGATTTTATTAGTAGATCTCTGGGTGATTTGCAGTGGATTGGCAGGGGCCTCTGAGTCCCAGTTGTTTAGCAATAACAACAGCAAAAAATAGCCTTCCCTGCCTGCGCTAAATTAGGCAGCTGAAATGAAAAAAGTTGGGCATGGGTGGGCTAATGAAACCAGGAGTGGATTTGGGTGTGAAAGGACTGTGTGTTCAGTTCTGATAACAGAAACAAATTCTTGATCTGGGCTATGAGCTCAGAGGCGCCCTATTCTGTATTTGCCAAGCTCTGTACTTGCCATACAGTTTTTGTCTGTGTGTCTGATAGACTATTTCTGCACTATGAACATGCATTGGTCTTATTCCAGATTAAACTGTTGTGGCTTTCCCCAAAAGATCTTGGTAACTGTCGTTTGGTGAGGGTGCTGAGAATTTTCTTTTAGGCATCTGTAGCCATCCTCACAGATCTACAGTTCCAAGGATTCCTTGTGGAAAAGCGTGAACGATTCTTCAAGCTGTTTCATACTGGGGCATAGATATACCCAAGAAGAAACAGAACACTCTTCTGTTGGTTCAAATATGTCTTTCCCACAACTTAAATATGGTCTTTGTTTAAGAAACCAAAAGCTGTGCCATCAGTCTCTGATAAATTTAGGATGATCATCTAGGTGTATATAAATAGTGAACTGGCTACATCTATTTGTGGATCACCTTTGAAAAATGAATGGATAGACATGACATGTCAGTAGTAAATGTATACCTTTCATCAAACGAAAAGTGACAGATGAGTGGGGTACACTGTGCCCCCTATTTGGGGGCACAATGGCCCCCCATTTTAGGGGCCTGAGCCAATTTTGGTTTTGGGGTTTTCGAGGGCCTGGGCCACTCCCTGGAGGTCCCCCAGGGACCCCATAGACTTCAGCTGTCATGTTTAATTTGATGAAAGGTATACATCATTTACTACTGACATATATTTATATATTTACTAGATTATGCAATCATTGAAGGGCTCAGTACATAGATGGGGAGAGAAAGGAAGAGAAACATAGGATGAAAGAAAGGAGGTAGCAAGAAAAAGCTGCAAAGGAGCATTTTGCAATGGGACCACGCAAGCAGTTGCCAGCTGGATGTAGGATGTAAAAGCCAAAGGCCAGGGGGAACTCCGCCATTGCACTCACAACCTTTACTGTCAGTGACAGCACACGTGCATAATTTCTGTGCAAGAAACTGTGCAAGTCTTACTCATGCTGTCCATAACTTTGGGAAAGGATTTCTGAAAACTAATCCTCTATAGGTTTTGGGGGGGGGGCGGAAATAAGGATATCTGGCATCAGCCCCCACCCACCAAATCGAGCAGCCTTTCCCAACAGGGCTGTGAACAGCCCCCCAATCCGGTCCAGATCCGGATGATCCAGATCGGGCACAATCCAGAACAGATCGGACCTCCCCCAATCCTTGGTCTCCAGATCGAGATCCAGAGACCCTCCTTTCCCCATAGACTTGGGGGAAAAGACTCACCGCCCTCCCCCCACTCTCCTTGCTTACCTGCTGCCTTGTTGCTGCTGCCGTCCGCCGCTGCCATCCACTGGCTGCTGCTGCTTCCACTCTTCTGAGAACCAGGCCTCACGGCCTGGTTCTCAGTAGAGCAGAAGCAGTGGCAGCCCGCGGGCAGTGGCAGTGGCAACGAGGCAGCAGGTAAGCAGGGAGAGTGAGGGTAGGGTGTTGAGTCCAATGGACTCACCGCTGGCCTGGTGTCCCTGGGTGCCACCTGCACAGCTGGAACCCAGGGACCTGAAAGGCCAATGGGCCGGGATCGATCAGGAACGATTCTGAATGATCCAATCTGGTCCGGAATAATCTGGACCTCCCTTGATCCGGTTCGGATCCAGATCCGGGCGGTCCAGATCACCTCGAACTGGTCCGGATTTGGGATCCTGACCTTGATCTGTTAACAGCCCTATTTCTCAATCTTGAGTCCAGAGATGTTTTTGGTCCAAAACTCCCATCACCCCTGGCCATTGTCCAGGCTGGCTGGGGATGACGGGAGTTGTCATCCAATGATATTTAGGGACCCAAAGTGGGGAAAGTCTGAAGCAGAGGATGGGCTGTCAGCTGTCAAAATTGATAGCAAAGATCATCTGTTTGTCAAGGTACGCATGCATTGGGATTTGGGGTTTTTTTCCCCTCTGCAGGATTGTTGGGCATATGTAGATTGCATCCAGAGCCCTTTCCTGGATTGTTCTGTTAGGGTTTGTTTGCTTCCTTGCCCATGAGGGTTGGTTTGTCCTCCACAGTCCCTCCAGCCATTACTCAGATTAGTCCCCTACCCCTCTGCATTGCTGGCTCACTGCCCGCTCGCTGATCTCTTGGACTCTTCCAAATGTCCTCAAGATCCAAATTGGATTGCTTCCATTTAGGCATTTGGGTTAGGCATTATTAACCCTAACCAAATTGTACCAATGCAAGGAAACACAACCAGAACATCTCTTGCCCAATATCTCCCCTTGCCTTTTTCAACCTGACATGGAGAAGTTGCTGAAGCTTCTCTCTCCATCTAGACTAGCCTACCCCAACCTGGTGCTATCCAGATGTGTTGGACTGCAAATCCCATCATATCTGGAAATGACAGGCCTTGCAGTCCAACATCTCTGGAGGGCACCAAGTTAGGGGAGGCCGATGTAGGTCCACGGGCATGGTACAACCCTGACTGAACAGCCACCAGGCTGAAAACAGTGACTATATACAAAGAGGCAAAGGTATCGGCTAGCTTCCAAAACATTATTCTAAACATAGATTCATTCAATCCTCAAATCATGTTAGACATGCCTTTTAAAATCTGGATCTAATTCTATCCTCCAAAGGAGGAAAAGGTCGTGCAACACTGAACTCTAAAGCCAAGCATAAGTATTGCTTGATAGCATCTTATTTTTATTTGCTATCTCCATTTTGTTTCGTATTTTTAAAAACGTTCTTATGCATGTTTAAGCCATTTGACTCGTGCGCACGCACACACGCACTCACACATCCATTTCCTTTGGCTTTTCTGTCACTAGCTGGTGAATGAGCAACAAGAAAGCCGACCTCTCCTGAGTCCCTCTATCGACGACTTCCTTTGTGAAACCAAATCAGAAGCTATTGCGCGACCTGTGACGTCAAATACAGCAGGTAATGGGGTTTTCTGCTGCTTTCGTTCCCGTGCAAAGTCATCTTCGAACGTTGTCCACCGTTCTGCTGTTTCCCTGACCCACCGTCCTTCAGGAGGCCCCTGAGGGGAGTATCCCATGCCACCCGCACTTTAGCGGGACCCACGGCCAGCACAACAGCCACCCTGGAAATGAACAGAAATACTTGTTTCTGGAACTGTGCAGACCAGCAGAAGCACTGAAGGGAGTCCGGCTGACCTGTTACCATTCCATAGGCTGGCCAGATAAAATCCAGGTCAGGGCTCATGTAACTTTAACAGTTGTAGAGAAAAGGGAATTTCAGCCAGTGTCATTTGTATGCAATTAGTTCCTGGTGAAATTCCCTCTTCATCACAACTGTTGCAGTTGCAGGGACCCTGCCTTCTTTTGTATTTGGTCACTCTAGTATAGTGCCTGCACCTTTAACCGTTGTGATGAAGAGGGAATTTCACCAGGAACTAACTGCAAACAAATGACTCTGGCTGAAATTCCCTTTTCTCTACAACTGTTAAAGTTACAGGAGCCCTGACCTGGATTTTATCGGGTCAGCCTAGTTAAAGTTACAGGAGCCCTGACCTGGATTTTATCGGGTCAGCCTAGTTAAAGTTACATGAGCCCTGACCTGGATTTTATCGGGTCAGCCTAGTTAAAGTTACAGGAGCCCTGACCTGGATTTTATCGGGTCGGCCTAGTTAAAGTTACAGGAGCCCTGACCTGGATTTTATCGGGTCGGCCTAGTTAAAGTTACATGAGCCCTGACCTGGATTTTATCGGGTCGGCCTAGTTAAAGTTACATGAGCCCTGACCTGGATTTTATCGGGTCGGCCTAGTTAAAGTTACATGAGCCCTGACCTGGATTTTATCGGGTCAGCCTAGTTAAAGTTACATGAGCCCTGACCTGGATTTTATCGGGTCAGCCTAGTTAAAGTTACATGAGCCCTGACCTGGATTTTATCGGGTCAGCCTAGTTAAAGTTACATGAGCCCTGACCTGGATTTTATCGGGTCAGCCTAGTTAAAGTTACATGAGCCCTGACCTGGATTTTATCGGGTCAGCCTAGTTAAAGTTACATGAGCCCTGACCTGGATTTTATCTGGCCAGCCTACCATTCCATCAATAAGCATTTCTGCTCATTTCTGGGGTTGCTGTAGGAAGCACTATTTTCAGTTGTACTTGAGGTGGGTCCTATGGGTACAGCAGCAACAGCATTCAATATTTAATGTATTTATTTAATGTACTTATTTGTTTTATTTATTTATTCAGTTTATATCCTGCCTATATACAAAACACTCTAGGCACCATGCAAAGTTAAAAACAATGTAAACAAGATAAAACAATCAATAAAATAATACGACATAAAACAATATATAACAGTCAGCAATTGGATTCTAAAAGGCCTGCCAGAATAATATAGTCTTTAATGCCTGCTTAAAGGCATTCAGAAAGGTCAGCAGGCACATTTCAACCAGCATGGGGTGGGGTGGGGTGGGGGCAAAAGAAAAGGTCCTCTGGCATGTGGCTGCCAATCTTACATTAGGCATCCACAGTAGACAACCTTCACAGGACCTTAATTGGTGGACAGGAACATAAGGGAGAAAAAGGCGCTCGCTAAGGCACCTTGAACCTAGGCCACGTTGCCTTTACTATATAGTTATGACTCTCCAGCAAAATCCTAATAAAAGGGATGCAGATGATGATGATGATGATGATGATGATGATGATGATGATGATTATTATTATTTTGAAAAGTAAACATAGGGATGGAGTGTCATGGCTTAATTGCTCATTAAATTGCCCCAGCAGAGAGGAAATGAGGCAAATGTATAGCATCCTTTGGACCTCCTTTGAGCTCTCTTTCTTTTCCGCCTTTATCCTGACTTCCATCCTTCCTCTATCATCCCCTTTCACCTGAATCTTCCTCAGTTCCTTTTTTTTTTGTCTTGACCTGATCTTCTCATTTCCAGGTATTTATTTATTTGGTATGTCTGCTGCTGCCCAACATCCTGTTCTGCCAGCTTCCTAATTCCCATCAATCCATCTTTCTAAAGCCACCGATCAGCTGCCATAAACGTAACGTCTCCGCATAAAAAAAAAATAGTCCTCTTATTTCCAGAGACTCTGAAAAACCGCTCGCCTGCAATTCAACTGGCCTAACAAAAGAAAAAGAAGAAAGGGCCGGAGATAAATGTGCAATAGATAGGAATTCCAGTGGCTTTTAGCTAAGTGGTTGAGGCATGTCAATTGAGGGGCACGTTATGGTCCTTAAGATGCCTTTAAGCATTAGAAGTGGATGCCGTGGCAGGTTTCCAGCTCCTGGAAGAGCTTTTCTTGGTGACCAAGATGGGATTCTGGGCTGAATGCATCATCCATCCAACGTAAGAAGGCAGTTCTTATGGCAAGTTTAGAAAACAACATTGCTGCTTTCAAGACTTCAGAGTAGCCCCAGGGGGAAGATGATATCTGAGCAGAACAACCTTGAGGACTGCACAGTCAGCACACGGACATAGGGTTGCTTGGCTCAGTCTAAGTCAGGCCCAGGCTGGGGAAGGCTACCTTAATGTTGGCCAGCAGGGTCACTTCTAGAAGAGGGCAGGGCAGGGCAGCCAGAGACATGTTGCTTTCTGAAGCCAAGAACAATTCCATAGACAAAAGCTGACTGGACCGGCAGATGAATCTGAAAGACAGATTCATCTGCTAGTCCAGTCAGCTTTTGCACATGGAATGGAAAACCAAACACGAAGGGAGGAAAGCATCCAAGTCAAATAAAAAAAAGGAGAGAAACGAGTCCTCAGGATGCAAACGGATTTATTTGTATGGAGTCCAACGCGTTTCGGCCTGTGTCCTATTAAAGGCCTTCTTCAGGGGAAGGCCTGTAGAATGAGTCGCCAACGAATGATCAGAGGAGACATTTTATTGCTAGAGGAAAATCTGCAGACATCTTCTAACAACCCCCAGAAGGCGGCCTTTAATAGGGCACAGGCCAAAACGCATTGAGCTCCATACAAATCAATCCTTTTGCATCCTGAGGAGTTGTTTCTCTCCTTTTTTTATTGTACATGGAACAGGGCAGCATCCTTCTGAAGGCAGCAGGCTAAGAGGGAGGCACAGAGCAATCTGCATGCTGGACAGGTCTTTCCTCCAACACCTTGCTGCCACCTCCCAGCATCTGACACCTGGGATGACTGCCTCACTCTGCCTAATGGGAAGGCTGGTCCCGGGGGAAGGGTCGTGGCTTTGTTACGGAGTACATGCCTTGCATGCTGAAAGACCTAGGTTCAATTTATGTCTTTAGATTGGCAGCCCACATTTCTACCATGAAAAACGGCACTCAAGCAGTTAATGGCACTCAAGGCAATCACTCAGTGTCCCTACTCAATCCCCAGCATTTCCATGTAAGGGTGGGAAAGACTCCTACTTGAAACCCTGGAGAACCATTGTTAGTCACTGGGCCTGTTCAGACAACATGGTTAAGCCATGGATAGGCTGCTAACCCTTTTGAAGTACATAGTTAGCATGTTTAAACTGTGGTTATGTAGCCCCCATGGTTAGGAATTATTCACACGATACACTAAGCCATAATGTTTAGCTCAAAAGCTTAACCATCATAGCTTAGTGTGTCGTCCAAACAGGGTCATAGTAGACAATACTCATTTAGATGGACCAACTGTCTGACTTGGTTTAAGACAATCTCCCCATGTTCCTAGGACAGACCCCAGAAAATCCTTTGATTCTCATTTAGTTCAGTCTGATAAAAACTTGTATAAGGGGGTTGCCTTATCAGAGGCCAGACTATTTGTTCATCTAGCCAAGTAATTGTCTGCTCTGACTGGCAGTGTTCCTCCCAGTCTTCCTGGCAGAGGTCTTTTATGTCACCCAGTAGATTTGGACTACAGATGCCTGGGATTGAACCAGGGACCTTCTGCATGCAAAGCAGGTACTCTGCTATTTAGCTATGGCCCCTCTCCCTTTGATCAGGTGAGACGGAGCTGTATCAAACGATGCATGGTGTAGAGAAAGTGGATAGTACTAGAACCCAGTGGGGTCAGCCCCTGAAGCTGAAATCCAGGCGATTCAGGACAGATAAAAGGAAGGGCCATCACACAGCACATAGTTCAGCTATGGAACTGGCTACCACAAGATGTAGTGGTGGCCACCAACTTGGATAGCTTTAGATGGATTTAGTCAAATTCATAGAGGATAAGGCTATCAATGGCTATTAGTCATCCTGACTCTATATTACCTCCAGTATCAGGGGCAGTACGCCCCTTTATGCCAGCGGGAGGGTGTTGCTTGTGGGGGTCATGTCCCCACTTGTGGGCTTCCCATGGGTGTCTGGTTGGCCACTGTGTGAACACAATGCTGGACTGGAGAGACCTTTGGTTTCACTAGTCCAGCGTGGTTCTTCTTCCAGTCTTAGATATTTATTCAATGGAATGAATAAGGATGTTTTGACGGCATCAGTAATAGAAGCATGTTTGCATGGTGTTAGGGCATGGCTAATTAACATGCCCTCGTGGCAATCACTGAAGGAATAGACACTTGTGTTTTTGATACATAGCCAATATAAAACTTACCATGAAATCTAGGTTTCCCTTTGTCACAGCTTTAGCTGCTGCAGCGCTGATCCATCCATCCTGGTATGCAGTTTAGGGCAAAAAGGAAGGAGATGCCATAAAACATTATAGCTTCCTCCATCCTCTGTTAGTCACTCCCAGCACTACCAGAGGTTTTGGAGACGACTTGAAGATGACCTTTATATCCTCTTTTCTACTTAATAGTTGTCAGTGCCTTTCATAAGCTTGCCCAAATCCTCTTGTGAGCCATGCGCATGCCAAGTTGGCTAAGCCACACTGACACAGATGTTCCAACGCTTTAAAGTTGAGTGGGGTGAAAATAAACTTGCAGCATCAGCAACGCCATTAGGGCAGCAGTCTCCAAAGGTCACCCAAAAGAAAGCCATGCAACTTCATTTATCTGAATGACCCAGGGGGCCAATGGAGCGATGAAATCAAATGAATGGTTTTTATCCACACAGATCTTAATCCCTGTGTCATTGTCACTACTAGGATGCTATCTGGAGCATGTCTACTCAGAAGTTAACATGCATCGGAACAGCTGAGAAATTCTGTTATATTCAGCAGTCATAGGCGTGCACAAGGGGTCTGCCAGGTGTGCCCAGTCACACACTAATGTCTCAATCAATAATCACCAAATTGAGGGGGGCATTGAATACGAATCTAGAGTAGAGTGACCAGATAAAATCCAGGTCAGGGATCCTGTAACTTTAACAGTTGTAGAGAAAAGGGAATTTCAGCCAGTGCCATTTGTATGCAATTAGTTCCTGGTGAAATCCCCTCTTCATCACAACAGTTAAAGTTGCAGGCACTATACTAGAGTGACCATATACAAAAGAAGGCAGGGCCCCTGCAACTTTAACTGTTGTGATGAAGAGGGAATTTCACCAGGAACGAATTGCATACAAATGACACTGGCTGAAATTCCCTTTTCTCTACAACTGTTAAAGTTACATGAGCCCTGACCTGGATTTTATCTGGTCACCCTAATCTAGAGGGGGATCCCGATGCAGCGGAACGGTCCTCCGGCTGCCCTCCGGCTGCTCTGTCGCCATGCCAAAGAGCTGCTTCCCCCGAGAGAGCACCATCGCTTTTGGCAGTAGGAGCAAAAAGGAATGGCTCTGCTGGGAGCCTCTCTGCCAGGAGGAGGGCCCCGAAGGCTAATATCACCTTGTAATCCCCTCCTCTGGCCAGTGTCACTTACAAAGCTCCACCAATGCTGGGGCTTGAGGGGTGTCTCCTCCTTCCCCCCTCATCTACAACAGTCCTCCTGTGGTCAGGCAAGCTGAACGCGGAGTAGGGCATCAGCATCTACGTTGTTTTATAAATAAATGAATAAAGAGAATAAAGAGAATATTCAATAAATATTTTATTCAATAAAATAAAATAAAATAAAATTCCCTGGGTGCACACCCTAATGGAATGTGCTGCGCAAGCCTATGTCAGCAGTGTAGAAATGTTACAGATATAAATAAATAAATAGGCTTAGTCCACAGTAATTGTGCATGGGACTGAAATATTCAAATAGTGACTTGCATGTCAGTGTCACTTCCCACCTATCTCTTTATTCAAGGCCAAACTACGCGTTACATTAATCATGTAGGTCTGGATTCCTGAGAAGGCCACAACCCTTCCCTTAGCCCCACCTACTTTCTCCCAACTTTCATGCTTTCCCCCCTCTCCCAAATATAAAAGTTTGCCATGCCTCTCCTAAGGCTCAATTACTGGCAGTAAGAACTTTAAGCTACAATAGGCTGGCATTTCGGGTATTTTGACTCCACCCCATTTTGCCTTTGGCCCCACCCACCACTGGAATCCAGCCCTTGAGAGGTTGAATTTGGCCCTCAGAGCAAAAGAGGTTCTGCACCCATGGTATACGCCTCGGCAAATGCCATGAAAATTGTCTCGTGTCAAGTAAGCCCTTAAATGACAAACGGAAGTTGGTGAATCCAGAAACCGAGAGTGCCGAAGTTCAACACAAAGGGTATGGCCAGCCAGTTCTCATGGATTTCAATAGCAAGGTTAACCACATACTTTAAACCCTTCCTTTAAAATCACTGGGAGTTAAGAGCGCTTAAATTTGTCTTTGGATTATGCCCAAATATTTCTGGCTTGGTGTTTTCTTTTAATTCAAAAAAGGTATTTAAAAAAAAAACAACAGAGAAAGTGAGAGTGAAATCCAGTATACAAATGTGCATAAATTTAAACTACTAGATTCATTAATTCTGTCATTAGTGCTGGCTGATTATCTATATCTGCATCCCTAATTAATGCACACACCCACACACCCCTATGCATAAAATGGGAGATTTAACTACACACATGTTCACAATGCTTTTTGTTGTCATTTGGAGTGTAAGAAATGGTTTGTAATGAACCTTTGAGGCTTCCTAACCTTTTACACTGATGTTTTCCAATTCATTTTAAAATTCCTTTCCTGCTAATCTTTGATATGAAATCACAAACTAACTACAAGGGACATTGCTTGAGAGGCACAGGTGGTGTTGGGGATTGGCATTACTGGCTTGAGGCCCACAACCCCAACGGAGGTCTCACTGTTGACCTCCAGGGCCTTTGGTCTAGCTCTTCTTTCTCCTGCTTGCTGATGTTGCCTGTTCACTTCTGCTCTCCAAGGATTTGAACAGTGACAAGAGAAAGGAAATGAGGCAGATGACCATAGCCATGTCTACACCATGGATTTTTCCCTGGGTCATCCCTGTGCGTCCAAATGATGCACAGGGCATCCCAGGGTAGGCAGGGACGATCCCTCCATTTTCCCGGGATAACTGGTTGCCCAGTTATCCTGATTTTTCCTGTAGTCCCGGGATCATCCCGAGGACTGGGGGGGCGCCGCTCCCAGCTCGTCCCACCTCCCCACGAGTAGTGGGGCTCTGGAAACGGGCACGGAGCTGTGCGGGGGTAGTCCATGCCCATCGGGGGTGGCGGGGGAGTGGGTTCGGGGTGTTTCTTTTTTACTCATTTTTATCGGTGGAGCGCAAATGCACTCCATCTCTGATGATTCAAAACAAAATGGCGCCCATGACATCCCTCTTGCCTTCTGGGACATCACGCTGGCGTGTGTACGCTGGGGGACAATCCCAAAAGCAGGAAATCCCAGGATCCTCCCCCCTGCATCCCGGAAGGCCCTGTGGTGTAGAAAGGGCTTATTAAGGAGAGGGCCTTTTCAGCGATGGCACCCCAATTGCAGATTGCCCTCCCCAGAGATGCTCACATGGCCTATGCTGTGGTCATTTCACCACCAGACGAAGACCTTTTTATTCTCTCAGGCTTTTTAGTCCTTCAGTTTGAAAAATTGTAATTTCTTTGCACCACTGCAAATAAATTTATCTTGGTTCCTACTTTGGTTTTATTCTGTTTTAAACTTATGATTTTATATTATGTTTAACTATGTTACTGTATTTTACGGTTTTAAGTATTGTTTTGTGAACTGCCCAGAGCGCTTTGTCTAATGGGCAGTGTAGAAATGTAATAAATAAATAAGTAAATAAAATAAATAAATAAGGAGAGGGGACAGAAGCCTCCACTTGCCTCATCAGGCCAGTTTGCATGACCTGAGGGTAGTTAATAGGCCACAGTGGCTTGTTAACCACCCTGCAGGTGTCGATCACATGCCAGCCAGATTTGCATAATTAACCCTCACTCTCATGGCTTGTTGTAATGTCTGAACCTGGAGACAATGGGGGGCTGTGGTGGATAACAAACCACCCAGAACCCATGGCTTGTTGTAGGGTTGCTGGGTAGTTTATTAACCAGCCCCCACTCGCTGACTTCAGATGTCACAACAAACCACGCCAATGAAAGATAATTATGTAAATCCTGCTGGCATGCAACCGGCATGTGCAGAGTGGTTAACAATCACTGTGGCTTCTTAACCATACTTGTGTCATGCAGACCAGGGCCAGATCTACACCAAGCAGGATATAGCACTATGAAAGTGGTATGAAAGCGGTATATAAAAGGCAGGACCCACACTGACAACTGTTGGGGGGCATAGACACATACCATATCCTGGTATATCCTGCTTGTTGTGGCTCCTGCCTTTTGTATACCGCTTTCATACTGCTATATCCTGTTTGGTGTAGGTCAACCTCTCCTTCTGGGAACTAGTACAGATTGGGTCCATAGGGAGACAGTAAACAAATGGGCAGTGATGACTGTGGTGGCCAGGGGTGGCACCCCCACAGGGAGGAGGACCCACTAAGGGTGTCTTGCCCCTGGGTTCCAGAAATTCTCAGGCCAACACTGTAGATTATACAGATTCCTGTGTGATGTAATTTATAATATAAATCCCTGGGGAGAAGGCTATCAATGGCTACTAGTCCTGATGGCTACATGCTGCCTCCTGTATCAGAGGCAATAAGCCTATGTACATAACGGTTGCTAGGGAACATGGGCGGGAGGGTACCGTTTTACTCAAATGCTGCTTGTGGGTTCCTGGTCAACAACTGGTTGGCCATTGTGAACAGAATGCTGGACTGGATAGACCCTTGGCTGATCCGCCCTGGTCCTTCTTATGTTCTTATGATACCCCTGTCCGCCATCACAGATCCTGATTCCTCTGCCTATTATACAGAAAAAGCATATGGTAGAGTCTGCATGGATTGTACCATTTTAGACTATAAATAGGTGATTACATGTTCGAGTGTTTCTGCCATGTAAAAAAAAAACTCACAACGACTCTCGCTGTAACCCCTCCCCACTGCACTGGGACAGTCTCAGGATGTCTATACCACATAGTTCCCCCCTTTGTTTTTAGCTAAAACCAGCCAGATTTGGATCAATGGATGGGAGAGGCCATTTAACAACCCATTGATTCCCTGATGCAAATCATCCCTCTGGAGTTGCTATCAGCTGTGGAGGGAAAATATAAACACAGCCGTATTGTGATTGCATGTTTTTTTCCTCTATAATTAATATAAACTCTTTCAGGTGGGGGTGCAATTTGGATCAGGACCTCAGTTTGGAGGGAAGGGTTAAACCCTCTTCTCTCACACACCACAGCCCCAATACAAATATTACCGAAGTCGGAATTATTACTTTGGGATTTTTGTTTATTACAGAATTTTTAAAATACTTGACATCAAGACATATCAGAGCAGAGTACAATGAATGAAAACACAAACTACAAAAAGTTTCAAAAATTGTGAATCTCTCATTGCCCTGTGCCACATCTAGTTGGGCTCCTGCTTTGACAGTGTTTGAGAGTTTGATTTGCACTCAAGTGCAAACGGAATTCCACTGGTTTCTTCTTAAAACATTGGAAGTGCTACAGAGCAATGTCAAACATTCTGTGAATTAATAAAACGGATTTTTTTTATCATATTGGGTCTGTGATAGTTTTGTCAACAGGATTGGATCTCTTGGACCTGAGTGAACCTGTTTCCCAAACCCAAAGCAAAGTGAAAAAGCTGGAGAACTCCTCAAGAGGAGAAGGCTTAAAGGCTTCGACCCACAGAAAGAAGTCGGACAATCCAGACCTTATCAGCGTAGATGCTGAACAGAAAATCCAGCCTCTCAGAGGACCTGAGAAGTCATCATTGGATTTAGGTATTTACTGTCTCTGACTGCTGACTATGAACCAAAGAACAATCCCGCTTGCTTTGCTCTTCTGACTCCCTTATTTTTATCAGGACTTGGCGGTCTTGCTTGACTACCAGGCCTTGAACCAGGGGTTGAGACTGGGGAGTGCCTGAATATTGAGGGTGCTTACACCTTGGAACATGATAGTAGGTGTTTTCTAACACATATTATCATGCTAAGGGCCAGGGTTAATGTATTTTCCCTCTAACAGTCATGCGGGTGGCATTTAAGATCATCTGAGGTAGTCGTACTCCAGGTTCCATTTCCTGTGGGTTAGTTGAGCAGAGCCTCTTCTATGGTAGCCCCTGATGCTCTAAAAGTCTCTCCTGAGAGAGGATCGTTCAGCCTCCTCCCTTCATGCCAATGTATGGCTGATTCTCAAATACTTTCCTGGGGGTCAGCTGTAACACCGCACTATAACAACCATGCTGTACATTTTGGACCGGTTGAGGTCTCTGTCTACTGCAAGTGTTTCCTCCCCAGCATTGCTTGGTTCTAAAGGGAAAGGAATGACTTTCTGAGCTGCAGTTTCCGTGCAAAGCCTCATTTCCCTCTTCTCCTTCTCAGTCAATATTCAGGCCCAGCTAGAGAAATGGGATGAAGTAAAATTTCGTGGAGACAGAACCAGCAAAGGCTTTCCAGCGCCTGAGAGAAAATCATCATCTTCTAGAGCTCCATCAAAGGAATTTTTATGGTAAAACATATTTCTTGACTTTTACAACGGGGCCAGCCCTAACAGTGGGCAGGGTAGAGCATCCTGCC
Organism: Anniella stebbinsi; assembly: GCA_029215795.1. Taxonomy (NCBI): domain Eukaryota; kingdom Metazoa; phylum Chordata; class Lepidosauria; order Squamata; family Anniellidae; genus Anniella; species Anniella stebbinsi. The sequence continues at coordinate 354,779,765 of JARDYH010000002.1, read as the reverse complement.
TCATCCAGCAGATTCTGAGGTGACATCAAAGGACAATAAATTGTCAATGATTTATGGCAGGGCTTGCTACAGTCCAGACACTGCCATCCAGCCTGGGCTTTTCTGGGCTTCACTCTACCACCACCTCATGCTTGCAAATGAATAGGGCAGGGCTTGGCAACCTATTGTCCTCCAGATGTTTTGGGCTACAACTTCCATAACCCTTGGCTGTGGGCCTTGCTGGCTGGGGCTTCTGGGAGTTGTAGTCCAAACCATTTGGAGGACACCAGGGTCAGCATCCAGTGGCGTCATTCCGCAAACTCAAATAGTGCTAGCGGAGGTCCACTAAACCTTTCTGTTGTGCAAGTGGTTGTGCAAGCAACCGGTTGTGCAAGCCATTGTGCAACTAGCCACATAAGCAGAATGCACAATAGGTTGCACCAGAGTTATGTGCAATAGGTTGCACAAGCATAATACACACAACTGCATGTTGGATTCTCCTCTTGCACATGGTTTGGAACCTCATTTCTGATAGCGCAGCATCATTTATGCTAACGGGATGACACAGCTGGATCCTGCCCGAGGTTGCCTCCCCCTGCAGTAGGGTGAGGTGGGAGCAGGGTAATCACGTGCTGCTTTCATACTTTACAACATCCTTCCCCAACCTGGTGCCTTCCTGGTGTGTTGGACTGCATCTCCCATAATTCCCATCCAGCAAAGCCGATGGCCATGCTGGATAGGAGTTGCAGTCCATCACATCAGGTGTGCAACAAGTTGGGGAAGGCTATTTTACAGACACCCCCTCCCCAGGAAAGAGGTGTAAGTCTAGTAGAGATCCCCAAGACAAGCATCTCAGAGGCCAACTCTGTGATAGGAGTAATGTCAAAGACTAAGATTTCTTTATATTTGAACCTTATAAAGTAAGGGTGTAAACACTTCCCTTGCGTGTGTGTGTAGGTTTGCTATTTCATGAGATACAGAAGAAATATTATGTATGAAATGAATCAGCAGAAGCAATGTGCACAGATAGATTTGTGCTTCCACTTACCGCAACTTCTTGGAGCATACGAAGGGTGGACTTGTGCACCTTCCCTTATGGGGTGAAGCATGAATTCCACCGATATCTGGAGCCCACATATCCGGTCTCAGGAGTTGCATGAGCTCACCTTTTGTACTTCGCTAGGACAGGCATGCATGCATCCGCTATCTGCCACTTCCTAGAACATGCAAAGCAGTTCTGTGTGGACGTGTGTAGGATCATGACGCAAGCGCTTTAGGATGTGGGTGAGACTCCATGTGCTTTTGCCGTGACGAGCATTTCTTTCACTGTCTGCTACTGTGCTGCATTCTCTGTAGGTCTGCAGAGAAGAAGTCCCCGTCAGAGGTGGGCAGCGTCAAAACTGCATTGGAATCCGATCCAGCTTCAGATTTAGAATTAGCCCCTGCACCAAAGGTAAGAGATCACAGTCATTTGGGCAGGTTGGGTGTTAAAGGCAACTGAGAATTGTTTCCATACTGATCAGCAAAAAAATTAGAAATGTACAATTTAAAGTGTGTAAGAAACAATCCGTGCAGAGTTTCCTAATTCTCCTACTACACCAAAAGAAGGCTGGTGGGAGATATTGTCATTACAGGCAGCATCCTGGTGGAAGGGAGAGGGGGGCTGAACTCATCTGCTCTTGGCCCTATGAATCCCACTCCCCAGAGCTGCTTTTCTCCCAGGCAAGTTTTGAGACAAGAATCAAGCCTTCCCGGGGGTGGGGGAAACAGATGGCGGAGGGGAGGAATGTTTCTTGGGGGAGGGAGAGAAAGTGTTCTGACCATATGGAAAGGAGGACAGGGCTCCTGTATCTTTAATGGCTGTAAAGGAAAGGGAGTTTGAACAGGTGCCTTTTGTATGCATGCATCACCTGGAGAAATTCCCTCTTCATCACAACAGTGAAAGCTGCAGGAGCTCTGTCCACTTTTGTATCTGGTCAGGAGGGCAGGGCTCCTGCAGCTTTAACTGTTGTGATGGAGAGGAAATTTCGGTGGCAGGTGAAGACCGTTTCTATCTTCCAGTAGTTTAGCATTTTAGCATCCTAGTCTTTTAACTCTTTCTGTTGCTTTCATGATTTGTGTGCTTCAAGTTAAGCTCCCGAAGATCGTTCAGGGAAATTGCTAGCCTGTCAAGGGGAAAACAAACAAACGAAAAACCAGTGGCTGTCAGGAAAAACACAAGATATTTTAACACTTTCTTGCCATAAATACTGTTCTGGACATCATTAAATCATTAAATCAGAGCGAGTCTTACTAAGCATTTGCAGGCATTGCAGGCAATTTGCAGGCATTGCCAGGAGATCAATAAGGCAATAAAAAGTGTGGAGATAAAAAGCAAAAAAGCAACCCAAATACAGGCAGATATCCAAAATTATATGGTTTTTATCTTCTGGTATCTTAAATAATTTTTCAGTGCCTCCATGGGAGTTGGTTGCTATTAATAACTTAAATTCAGCTAACTTAGCTCACATATATCTGGAGAGCTTTTGTTGGTCACAGGATAGCATGACAAACAGTGCAGAGAAACATGGGTGGACACTATCAGCTGGCCAGTTGGCTCCAAATGTAGTATGACCTTCTGCCCCCCTCCCCATGACATCAGCATAAGAATTACTGCAAGGAGTGGGGTAGAATCTTCCCCTGAATATTTTATTTTATTTGGTGTCTAAGGGCATCTTTACATTAAGAGGAAATCATGTTGCTTACTCAGAGCGTTTGTGCTTCCTGCTTTTTTGGTGCAATTGTTAAGGGCTGCATTACATGGGCGGAGGGGGCAACCACATGGTTTGGATTGAATATGTCCCCTTCATTCAGTTCCATTGACACAGTGCCATCTAGTGGCAGTAGATCCCACTTGTTTAACAGAACTCCACAGAACTGGCATTCATTGCTGAGTAAACACATATTGTAGGATCATGCTGTTAGGCTGTAATTCTGTGCATATTAAGGCTGGTTAAATACCATTGATCCCAGTGCGATTAAGCTAGAGAACCATGCACAGGATTCTAGCCTTTGGTTTGGAGCAAGACAGGATCAGTGACTTCTGGAATGTGTAATACAATGTTGCTGTGCCCTGGGAAACTGTTGCAGAACCTGCACTTGTGTAGTTTTCTTACACCATTGAGCTGAAAAAGTTCTGGTCTCTTTAATTACTTACTTACTTACAAGATTTATATACCTCTTTACATCCAATAAAATATCCTAGCAGCGAACAATAAAAGGAGAGAAATCATCATCATCATCATCATCAAATGCAGAATTAAAACCTTTACAGTTAGATAGTTCCAATAAAACCATCCATGGCTGATCAATCAGGGAAGGCCTTTTTGAAAATAGAAATGTCTTCAGCAGGTGTAGAAAATGAAACAATTTTGGTGCCTGCCTGATATCAATAGGCCAGGAGTTCCATGGAAAGCAAGGCAATACTTTAGAGTCTCTTGTGACCTCTCTCTCTCCTGGAAGCATTTTAAATAATGCTCTAATGAGTCATGTTATTTACTTTGCTCACATTGTTGCTTTACATATCCAAGGTAGATCATGCCCTCTTCACATTTATCTCCAACCCCCATGCAAATGCATCGGTCACCGGACTGCATGCTAGAGACTTTCCTTTGTTAACAATACCACCATTCAGAATCTGCGACTCCTTGGACATCATCTTTGCTGTCCGTTCTTGACAATGCTGAGATATGCTACGTCTTGCTTATGTCTCAGGAGCAAGGACATCTGGGCATGTCACTTGTCCATTTTATCTTCTGATTTACTTATTATTATCTATTTGTGGCACTTGTATGCTGCTCAATATAGTAGTGCTGTGCCAAAAAAATCAATTATTTACTTTTCAGCATTTCATGGGGGGTGGGGGGGGAATGCAAACTCGGGTGAAAGAGGCTGGGAGAGATGAGCATTTCAGAGAATTTTCTCCTTGGAGAAGGGAACAGGGTTTCTACATACCTCTTTAAGTGTAGGAAGTTATAATACCAATCTTAAAGAAGCTTGGACAGGTTCGTGCAACCACCTCTGTATTGGATCCTTGCCCCTCTTGGCTAATAAAAGCTAGCAGGGATGAAACAGCCGGCTGGGCCAAGGAAGTGATTAATACCTCTCTATGAGAGGGAGTGGTCCCAGGCCGTTTGAAGGATGCGGTAGTGAGACCACTCCTGAAGAAATCTTCCCTAGACCCTGAAAATCTCAATAACTATAGACCAGTGGCAAATGTTCCATTCCTGGGCAAGGTCCTTGAGCGAGTGGTTGCGAGCCAGCTCCAGACACTCTTGGATGAGACTGATTATCTGGATCCATTTCAGTCTGGCTTCAGGCCTGGCTTTGGCACATGATGACCTATGTCAGGAGAAAGACAGGGGGAGTGTGACTCTGTTGATTCTCCTTGATCTTTCAGCGTATCCTTCTGGCAGGCCTGGCTGAGTTGGGAGTGGGAGGCACTGAATTTATTTATTTATTTAATTTATTTATTGCATTTTTATAACGCCCCATAGCCGAAGCTCTCTCCGCTCCTACTTGGTGGGGCAGCTCCAGAAGGTGGTGCTTGGGGAACATTGCTCGTCCCCATGGATTCTCCAGTATGGGGTTCCGCAGGGGTCAGTCTTGTCCCCCATGCTGTTCAACATCTACATGAAACCATTGGGTGCAGTCATCCAGAGTTTTGGAGTGTGTTGTCATCAGTACGCTGATGACACGCAGCTCTATTTCTCCTTTTCATCTTCATCAGGTGAGGCTGTGGATGTGCTGAACTAGTGCCTGGCTGCGACAATGGACTGGATGAGGGCTAACAAACTGAAACTCAATCCAGACAAGACTGAGATGATGATGATGATGATGATGATGATGATGATGATGATGAATTACATTTATATACCGCCCCATAGCCGAAGCTGTCCAGGCGGTTTACAAAAATTAAAAGATTGAACACTAAAAAGACAATATACAAAATTTAAAACCATAAACATAAAAAGCTGACATTTAAAAAATTTTAAACTGTTAAGCCTGGCCACAAAGTCAGTTAAAACCTCAACTTAAGCTGTTAAAATGCCTGGGAGAAAAGAAAAGTTTTGATGCTGTTAGTGGGTGATTCTGCTGAATGGATGGAGGGTGTTCAACCTGTTCTGGATGGGGTTGCACTCCTACTGAAGGAGCGGGTTCGTAGCTTGGGGGTTCTCCTAGAACCATCTCTGTCACTTGAGGCTCAGGTGGCCTCGGTGGCACGGAGTGCCTTCTACCAACTTCGGTTGGTGGCCCAGCTATGCCCCTATCTGGACAGGGATAACCTAGCTTCAGTTGTCTATGCTCTGGTAATCTCTAAATTGGATTACTGCAATGCACTCTACGTGGAGCTGCCTTTGAAGACGGTTCAGAAGCTGCAGCTTGTGCGAAATGCAGCAGCCAGATTGATAACAGGAACCAGAAGGTTCGAGCATATAAGACCTACCCTGGCACCCTTGCATTGGCTGCCTATACGTTTCCGAGCCCAATTCGAGGTGCTGGTTCTAACCTATAAAGCCTTACACGGCTTGGGACCACAATACCTGATGGAACGCCTCCCCCGACACGACGATCCACATCTAAGGTCCTCCTCCGGTTGCCTACTCCGAGGGAAGCACGGAGGGTGGCAACAAGGGAGAGGGCCTTTTCAGTGGTGGCCCCCCAATTATGGAATGATCTCCCCGACAAGGCTCTCCTGGCGCCAACATTGTTATCTTTTCGGCACCAGGTCTTTCTTCTTCTCCCAGGCATTTAACAGCGTATGTACCATAAGGTTTTGTTTTTAATATCAAAAAAGTCAACTGTAATTAAACAAACATAATTAATTGCACATTGGAGCAAAATAAAAAATGAACACAAGAGTCTCTATAAACCTTTATAAATACAGGTGCTGTACAACGATATGCCAGTAACGTATGGCCTGTAAACAAATCATGAAGGGATTAAGAGATACCTACAGTTAAAAGTAACCCAGTCAAAGATTAGTTATTGCTCAGAAAGGAAGTCCCCAGCTGTTAAATTTAACAAAATAACATTTAAAAGTCTCAGTACACTTTTGGTTATGCCAAATCTTTCAATAGATTTGATTTTTCTCCGTGAACTGTGTTCAAGGGGAGTCAACTGTTTTTACTCAGAATGTCTCCTGGTCTAGTCCTGTTTGGTTCAATGGAGCTGCAATGTATGTAGGTTGAGAAATGCAGCCTTTGCATTCTCTGACCACTTCCCCTTCCACCAGTGCTCAACACGAGATCAGTCAATATCACACACCACAACCAGAAGTGACAGAAGTCATATCCAGCATGACTATGGCTCGTTGAAAGTGAATAACCCCAAGGATGATGATAACAATGAGATATTTAATAGTGTAAGTAGAAGCGATTGCTGCCCGCCGTTGGGCAGACATCTGGCTAATGAGTTTAACCTCAGACAAGTGTGAGGTCAAGAGCTTAGCAGAAGCAAAGGCAATGTTTTTGGGACAGTGTGCTGCTTTTCCTTGCATCAAAAGGGGACATTTCTTTTCACTGTGTTTGTGATTTCAGAAGCGTTCTTTAAAAATACAAATAAAAAAATGAAATGGTGCTTACAATGCGCCTACACCCCACCATCCCAGGGATGGCAAAAATGCTGGGGGGGGGCACCCCCATGAGCACGGAGCCACCCCACGCAGCTCTGTGCCTGTTTTAGGAATCAGGAGCATGCAGCACACCAGCCACACTGCAGAAAACCCGGGATATCCCCGGTTTCCGTTATCCCGTGGTTGTCCCCAGGTCATCCCTCATTGATTCCGGGATCCCCTGTGCATCATATGGATGCACAGGGATGACCTTGGGACGACTCCAGAATAAAGACCTGGTACAGCTATGGCCTTTGTCTGTCAAAGCGCTTGGGATGTTCTGCAAAGGACGTGGAGGGATTTCCTGTGTAACCTGGAGTTAGCCCTGAGGATAAGAACACTTTCTTCTCAACTCACATAAGAAAAAATGTTGTAGCCAAGATGCAAACTTGGGCATAGTTCTTACCCTTCTGAAGCCTCATTCCAAGTGTCCATTTTCCAATGGAACATGGGGGTGAGTCTGATATGAAAAGAACTGAGCTGAAATGCCAAGACCTTTCTAGGGAATTCATTTTTATTTAAACAATCCTTCGCTGATTAACCAGCCACGGTCTTATTAGCATAATTTGATTTAGCATATTTTTAGGGCACATGCTGACTGTGGAATGCTGGGAGTTGTAGGGTTAATTTCTGTCTAAACTTGCCTACAATTGCACCCTGAGCTCCGTCACACCAGCGATTTAGTGCAGTCTCGCCATGCCTGGTGTGTGGATTTGCAGCCGTTCCTATCCTGCTGACACCCCACTTCTTCCCCAGCCTTTCCTAGAACGCTAAAAGTCTGGATTGTTTTCCCTAAGCGCATTTAATGCACCCTAAGCCTTTGTGTAGTTTTAAAGGAGCTGGGGGCTTGAATGGATTTCATCAAGTCCTGGCAGGGAAAAGCAATCTCTCCCAGCAGCCGGCTCCAAGCCTCAATATGAAACCCAAGCCTTGCATCCCAGGCTCCAAAGCGTTTTTTAAAATCATACAATGCCTGATTCTCTGTGGAGACATGATTGTACTCCCTCGATGCCCCCAAAGAGCCAGACTGAAGGGTCATTCCATTTTTGTCACGGAGAAAGGCGGTCTGGTTGAAGTACTCATCTGACAGGACCTGACTGGAGGGAGAAATAGAAGGGGAGGGGTGGAGTGGAGAGCAAAGGATCAAAGGAACAAAGGAGCGAAAAAGCAGCTATTCATGTGAAAGGGATCATAAGCTTGACATGCTTCTGCCTCAGAGGTAAAAAAATGTGGAGGCAAACCGGGGGGGGAGGGGGAGGTAATTAGGTGTGATGGGGGTCATAGTATTTTGATTCTTCCTTTTCTCTTCCTTTTTGTTGTTCACCACACAGAAATTTTATTGGATGTAGAGTGGCATATAAATCATGCAAATTAACAAACAATAATTCAGTTCAAGTCAACACAGATCTTGGTGAAAGCACTTGATGAATCTATACATTTTGTAATATTGTTACTCCTATGAAATCTATCTTCATTAATGACAGTGATCAGTTTGGGTTATATGTGTATTATATTTTCTGGTCTTTGTTGGATTTTTTTGTTTCATTTTGTTTGGCTTATTTATATTATTTCATTTTAAAAAACCACATAAAATAATAATAATAAAAATATTTTTTAAAACTCTCTCTTTTTTTGCAAGGAATCCCAAGTTGCTTAACAATACTAAACAGGAAGAGGAAACTCTCTTATACTCTTTCCTGTCCAGGGCTATCCAGTGGCTTGCCTGGGTGGGCAGAATCATTCTGAGAGTACTTCACTGAGAGCCTATCTACACTACTGCTTTAAAATGGTTTATAACAGTTTTAAATGGGTTAATAACTATAACCCGTTTAAAACTTTTATAAACTGTTTTAAAGCAGTAGTGTAGATAGGCTCTGAGAACCAAGGACCTGCAGTTCACTGATCAGCACATGAGGCAGATGTTTGCAGCTCCCGATACCTCTCAAGCTATGAGTAGAAAAGGGGGAGGGAGGTTTGAGGAGCAAATGGCAGGAAGGACGAAGCAGTTGTTCCTAGTCCACTGTACCTCCAATCAACTTCTACTGGAGAAGCTAGTTCCTCCCACCCACCCCTGAAGAACTGTTAGAGCCAGCAGCAAGAGTAGGCTTGGCTGGGCACCTGCTAAGGGCCCACACCCCAAGTGGGGCCCACTGTCTAGATTCCCCTGGAGTTGCTCCTCCATTTCTCCATTGCTACCCTCTTGCTCACCTGGCCCAGTCAATGGTGCTAGTGAAAAGGAGAAGCAGTAGATGCTTACTTGCTCACTGGTTCTCTGCATGGCAAGCAAGCAAGCAAGAGAAAGCAATGAGGAGGAGGAGGAGGAGGAGGAGGAGCAATAGCAGCTGGTTGCAATGGTGGTGAGAAGGCCGACTCATGGAGAGAGGGGGCCATTGAGGGTGTCTTGCCCAAGGTCCCTCAAAAACCAAGAGCCGCACTGACTGCTGCTCTCCCTCTTCCTCCCGCTGTCCAACATCCTGTCCGATGGAGCATTCGGGAGAACTCGAAAGCTCGCTCACTATTTTGGGGGCATTTTAGCAACTACATCTCTGCATCAGTCACTGCTGTGGGCTCTAGAACAGAGACATATCAACTGGACCCCTCTAAGAGAAAGTGGTATTTCACTCTTACATAATCTAAAATCAACCTTGGGGGTGGGGGTTGCGCTTCCAAGCCTACCTTAGAAATAGTGAGCTATGCAACCCAATCTAAGGCATGTTTTTAGTCAGAAATGAGGCTCATTGACCCTGTTCAGACGACACGCTAAGCCATGGTGGTTAATCATTTTCAACTAAACGTTATGGGTTAGCATGTCATGTAAACTATGACTTAGTGTGTCGTGTGCACCATTACTAACCATGGTGGCTACATAACCACGATTCAAACACGCTCACTAACCATTCGCTGCAAAAGGGTTAGCGACATAACCATGGCTTAGCGTGTTGTCTGAACAGGCCCATTGAGTACAATGGAGCTTCCTCCCAAATCGGTGTGCATAAGATTGCACGGTGTACCACACTGAGTCTGTCAATGAACATCATCCTCGGCTTACTGCATTTTATTCTATTTTAGGCACGATCTGCCAAAGAGCAACGTTGGGGAGGCGCCCTCCTCACGCGAAACCATTCCTTGGAGGAGGAATTTGAAAGAGCCAAAGCCGCCGTTGAGGTAATGTTTTGACATTTTAGTGAATGTCCGACCAAAACCTCATCTAGCTAAGCGATCTTCTAATGCAACGAGCTGATGACTTTCAGATTAACTCAGCAGATCAATTAAAAACACAACCTTGCATTAAGCAATCTGAGATAAAGAAGTAGTAGGGAAGCCGCTATAAGACCAGCGTGTGCATGTTTTAGTGGAGACATCTCGGTGGGGATCTACTTCCAGGTTAGAAGCGCTGCCAAAAGGGCGCTCCTAACACAAACAGTTTAAGGACACAGGCATGCTCTTGCTGCTCATTCACCCATGCTTAAAAAATGCTTTCTGGGATTTTTCGTGCAGAATCCAACACTGCTGCTCCACTTACACTATTGAGATACAACTGATATAAGTGTGTTCTAGTACTCTTCCAATAGCCTAATCTGGCATGATGGGTTTTCCAGACTAATGTACACTATTGGCATAGCACTAAAGGTCACTTACGCTAGCAGTACGTCAATAGAATAATTGGAGTGGCAGTGTAGGATACTGCCCTTATATCTATATCTGTGCCAATATCTATATTATCTTTATACAGGAAGGATAGATAGAGTAATGAAAAATATATATTTAGTGCTAAATGTTTCGGCTTCTGGCTTCATCAGTAGCTGAGATGTAAAATGGATACCAAGAGTGGCAGTTTGGAATACTGGAAGATTAACTCCTAAGAGTTAATTGATTAGAACTCCTATGATGGATTGACTACAGTTTCTTTAATCTGGTGATAGCCCTCTCACACGTTTTTTTAAATGTATAATATGGCTTATAAACAATTAACATTGGATGGGGTCACTCTCCAGGCATGCAAAACGTGCAACTGAGCACCCACTCCGATCAGGGTTCCCAATCGTACAGAGCTTTGCAACTGTGTTTACCCAAATGCACTTACATTTGGGCTGCTGAGCTTCCCAGCAGGGAGGTTCCAAGAGGAGGTAGCGGAGCAGCAGCAGGCATCCCCTCTGCCCTCCATGCTTCCAAATTTGGAAAACCTGAACACAGCTTCAGTCACAGAAAACTGCTTTTTGTCTGCTAGTTTCTGTTCTTCAATGCCAATTCATCCCCTTCTTTCTGATGTCCAGTCCATCTGCTTTCTTCATTTCATTTTTTTCTTCTTCTTCTTCCCTGGTCATCTCTTTTTCCTCCAACTGACTTGCTGTCTATAAACATCCTACACCATCTGCCCGATTTTGATGCCACCATCTGCCCGATTTTGATGCCACCATCTGCCCAATATTGTGGGATCAGTTCCAGTTATTGCGGCCTGATGATGTGGACAAGGTGCTTGCAACAATGCGACCAACCACTTTCACCTCTCGATCCCTGTCCCTCTTGGCTTATAAAAGCAAGTCTAGGGGTTTGGCTGGGTGGGTCCAGGGGGTGATAAATGCTTCCCTTCATAAAGGGTGGTCCCTGCTGACCTTAAGGAGGCAGTAGTGCGACCACTCCTGAAGAAGCCCACCCAGGGCCCGATGATAGACAACTAGACAACTACGATCCAGTCGCAAACACCCCCTTTTTACGGAAGGTACTTGAGAGGGTTGTAGCCAAGCAACTGCAGGCACTCTTGGAGGATACTGATTATCTAGACCCATTCCAGTCTGGGTTTTGATCTGGTTACGGGACTGAATCAGCCTTGGTCGCCCTGATGAATTACCTTTATTGAGAGAGGGATGGGGGTATCCTGGTATCCTCCTGGACTGACTCCGTGGGATGGACATCGGAGGCACTGTGCTACAGTGGTTCTGGTCCTACCTACGGGTAGTTTTCAGAGAGTAACATAGGATGACCATTCCTCAAACCCTTGGCAATTGAGCTAGGGGATGCCGCAGTGTCCTGTCAAGTATAAGTCTTCAACAAGACCGGAGGCCTTGTTGGTTTTAAGTAGAAATAATTTTAGAATGTCAATGTCTGTGCAAGCTTATCTCTGTCATAGTTTCTCATGGGAGTAGCTCTCTCATTCTCTGTCATGGCTTTGAAGCTTCAAAAGTTTCTCTGGGAACCTGAGAGGTGGGGGGCCCACTTGTTGAAAGGGTCACTAAGATTGTAGCATCATCTTAGTGTGTCGAGCAGTCCTGCCCAGTTGGCCCATGAGCATGTTTTACAGGTCACAGGTCCTGTCTGTCAAGTACCTTTAAATAGGCCAGGCCTCTGTTTATAAGGGGGGTGCGGGAAGCTGAAAAGCTTTGCTAAGTTCATTTTTCGACGCCTGAAATCCTTCCTGTTTGGATCCATCTCTGTTTGGGACTTTGAAAGCACTCTGCACATGGACACTCTGGTATTTGGATTTTAGATTTCTAAAGACTGTGCCATGAAAGGTACTGTGAAGCTTTTCGTAGACTTGAACGCTTGCAGTAGATTGTGTGTTTATAGCCAGAATCAGGTGGCAGGGAGTTGCCAGTGCTAAGCAGAAAGCATGGAGCTCCTGTCCCTGAGATGTTACCCGTCTCATGATCTTGTGGGCATGAGCCATGTCCCCTGAATTGCCAGCATATGCAGCATTTGGCAAAGCTCCTTTAGGATGCTTTGCTAAGCCTTTCAAAAATCCCCCCCCCATGTGATTGCCTGAAGGATCATATCAAGAATAGTGCCTAAAGCTTTCTGATGATCATTCATCTTTAAGTGTTTTTTGGAATGCATAACCATTAAGCTTTTTACCGTGGGATTTCCTCAATAAAAAGAAATCTCACTGATCTCGTATCAGTTTGCCAGCACATGTGAATGCCAGAGGGAACAGACATGCACATGACGGCCACCATCTTGTCCCCAGTGTTATTTAACATCTATATGAAGCCACTGGGAGCAAACATTAGGGGATTTGGACCTTTTCCTCTTTCATTGTTAGTGTTTGCATAATCACGACTAAAGGCAAATAGGGTGGCAGTCCGTTATCTTTTCAGCTCCAGGTCAAGACTTTCCTCTTCTCTCAGGCATATAGCAATATCTGATGAGCCTGGGTCTGTTTTTGTTTTTTAGCCATATAGCTTTTAAGTTATTATAGTGATTTTAAATGTATGTGCGTATCTTATGTTTTTGCAGGTTTTAATTTTTGTATATTTTTTTAAAATGTTTTAATCTTATGTAAACTGCCCAGAGAGCTTCGGCTATGGGGCGGTATATATAATAATAATAATAATAATAATAATAATAATAATAATATAATAATAATATGCCATCAATATGCTGACAAAAACAACACAAAGAGAGGGGCCCTCACTATATGTAACAATGGAAAAGACCTATACTATGTGGACTCAGTTTCCTAAATATATTTTGATTAAAGTTTTACTAACTTGATATATAATTTTTACAATTGATGTAATACAATATGTTGATGACACGAAGCTCTATCTTCCTGTGACAACTGAATCAGGTGAAGCTGTGCAGGTCCTGGATCGGTGCCTAGACTCAGAAATGGGCTGGATGAGGGCCAATAAACTGAAATCCTGGCAAGACGGAAGCCCTGTGTGTGAGTAGTTCCCGAGTCCAAGAGATAGGCTCATTGCCTGCTCTGGATAGGGTTGCACACCCTCTGAAAGATCAGGTTCGTAGTTTGGGGGTATTTAGATCCATTTCTGTTGCTGTAGGCTCAAGTGGCCACGGCAGTTCAAAGTGCCTTTTACCAGCTTCAGCTGGTTCACCAGCTACAGCCTCTCCATAGTGGTACAGGCATTAGTAACTGCAAGTTCGGATGATTGCAATGCACTCTGTGTGGGTCTGCCCTTAAAGCTGCTCTGGAAGCTGGAGCTAGTGCAGAATGCTGCAGCTCAGCTGTTGTCTGGAGCTTCCCCTTTCCAGCATGTAACCCGTTTGCTGAGGGAACTGCGCTGGCTGCATATTTGCTACCGGGCCAGGTTGAAGGTTCTTGTACTAGTGTACAAAGCCCTAAACTTGGGACCAGGATACCTGAGAGAGCGCCTTCTCTCCTGTCAACCTGCCCTGTCACTGAGGTAATCCGAGGGCATGCTCTTGGTGGTTCCATGTAGACTTATCACCTTCAGTGTAGTGACCCCTCCTATGGAGTTCCCTACCTCTGGAAGTCAGGCAAGGGCCAACCCTGTATTCTTTGTTGTTCCAGGACGCCTTGATCAGCCGCGGTTTATCTTGCACTTTGTTTCTTTTAAAATGTACTTTTAATGTGTTTTATTCTGTTGTATTCTATTTTATTTTGTCCACCGCTCCAAAATTCTGAATGGGGAGTGATATATAAATATTGTAAATAAACAAATGCACACTTCCCTCCACTTGCCCTGCATTCTGTAACCTCATAACATTGCAGTGGAAGAGAAAATGGTACAGGGCAATGAGAGCAAGAGAAGGTAGCGAAAGGAAAGGGAAATTTGGAGAGAGAGAGAGAGAGAGAGAGAGAGAGAGAGAGAGAGAGAGAGAAGAGAGAAGGGGCACACAGAGGAGAGTTGCAAGAGTCACAGGGGTGAAGGAGTCTGAGAGTGTCTCTACACAAGTGTTTTATTGCACACTTGTGATTGGTCACTCACAGAAGTTTGCAGGTCCTTTACATGATGTCAACCTCCAGGGTGTCTCCCACACACTTCCCCCTTTATCCTGCTTTTAAAAAGATCAGAGATAAGCTCAATTCAGACCACATGTCTGCCATGTAAATGCTTGAACATATTTCTCGATGGCAGGCCAATTGGAGGGAGAAGAGGGTTGCAGACTTACAGCACAATTTTATGTCTTTTCAGAAGTAAGTCATAGCTTTCCTGGGGGCTGCGAAGAAACAGTACAGCACAAGTTAAACGGGAAAAATAAGACTCCCATCCCCTGCTCCTTTGCGCACATACCAGGGAGGGAGCGAGCAAGCGAGCGAGGCGTTCCCTCGATTCAAACCACACAACTGCTGTGTAAAGGAGCCTCTCCTAATCCCACAAAGAAACCAAAAGCAGAAAACCCCTGAAAGGATGCGGGTTTTTTGTTAATGTAGAGACACCCTTTAATTGCATTTTCTGCCTGAAAAGATGCATCCAGTCAGTTCAGTAGGTCCCAGGCAAGCAGCACAAAGTGGATGCAAATACACACATCAGCTGTGGCATCAGGAACCAGGCGCACATTTCCCTCGCCAGGTCAGGATGCTGGGATTTAGATTTTTGTTGTCTTGCCCTTCTCCATGTCCTCTGCCCACTCTCTCCTGCCCCTGCAATGTCTGGCTACGGGCCCCTCTCCAAATCAAATACCTCCCAAGAAACTGAATTTGGGAATGTGCCTTGCAGAAGAAGCTTGTTTGGGATCACCTGTGTGTGACAGAACGCTGTGTCAGAAGTAGCTTGTCTTAGCAATGAGCAGGAAAGCAATTCATTCATATCAAGGCTTGCAAATCAAGGTGAGGACAATTTGTTTTCTTTGCATTTTGATGCAATTGTGTTCGCTTATTTATGCCTGGCTTCCGTCCAAAAGAGTGGAGGCTGATGCTGGCCTTTTACCTCTGCCAATCTATCTCATGTCTTTCTTCCAACTTATTTGTCATCCAATTCACATTCCTCTTGATCAGCTACATCCCTAATACTGGGTTTCTTCAGCACAGCCTTCCCCCAAACTGGCGCCCTCCAGATGTTTTGAATCGCAGCTCCCATCTTTATGGGAATTGTGATCCAACACATTTGGAGAGCACCAGGTTGGGGAAGGCAAATGATTTAGCAGCTTCAGTGTGGCTTGGGGGGCATTCGCCCGACCTGTCTTCAGGGGGCCTCACTGGGAACCTTGCAATGCACGTTATTAAGTCTGGCTTGGCTCCAGGACATCTAGACCATTTTTGGAAAAGCAAACAGCAAAACCTAACCAGGAGCCTAAACTCTCAGCAATTAGCACAGCTCTAGGGTGTTGCTTTCCACTTCAAAGAGAATTGTGTGAGACAGCCTTTTTACTCCTGTACCACTTCAGGACGTGTGTGTGGGGGGGGGGGGGGGGGGGCACATGATAAAATTCTTCCCAATGTCAAAAATACCCCACTTTGGGGAAAAGTAGCCTGTCAAGAGAAAGGGTTCTACCTGGTGTTCTCCCTGCCATGCTAGTTTTCTATGTGAAGGGATTTTTTGATACTCTTAACCGATTATTAGCTGCACATGTACTATTGTACTACTGTACTACACTCTTTGTGGGCCTCTCTACATCAATATAATTATTATTATTATTATTATTATTATTATTATTATTTATAACCCGCCTCTCCCTCCGGATCGAGGCGGGGAACAACAACAATATAAAACACAAGAATCACAAAACAGTTAAAATTCTTAAAAACAAGGGAAAAAAATACATCATTAAAAACATCTTAAAATTCATCTGGATAGGCCTGCCGGAAGAGAGCAGTCTTCATGACTCTCTTAAATTCATGAAGACTGCTAATTTGTCTAATCTCCTCCGGCAGACCATTCCACAGTCTGGGAGCGATGGAAGGTCCTCTGGGTAACACTCGTAGCCTAGTTCTGGCTAATTTGAGTAAGTTCTTCCCAGAGGACCTAAGTGTGCGGGGCGGATTGTACACCAGCCGGTGCAAAATGCAAAAGGATCAAGGGGCTGGAGGAAAAATTACTAGAACCCTGGGTAATCTCATGAAGCGGATTGGTGGGCGATTCAAGAGAAATAAAAGGAAGGACTTCTTCACACGGTGCATAGCTAAACTATGGAATTCACTTCCACAAGATGTAATGATGGCCATCAATTTGGATGGCTTTAAAAGGCGGCTGGATACATTCCTTGAGGAGAAGGCTATCAATGGCTACTAGTCCTGATGGCTGTATGCTATTGCTTGCTTGTTTGCTTGACAGTTTAGAGTTCTGACTGATTCTGACTGAAACCTGGAGCGGATTCACCATCCTACTTACTCAGAGCCACCAGCCTCCATTGCACTACATTCAGAGTCATGGGCCTGGATGCAGTGAAGTCCAAAGGCATAACGTATTTCCACCAATGTTAATGATGTCATTGGGAGCACAATAGGACCTTCTACAGATTATTTTTTCTGTTTTTTTCATTTCCACAATTTGTGGGAAGGGATGTAAATAGACACACACCTCCCCAAAACTTGTGGACAGATTCAGACCTAGTCCAGATCAGCCCCATTTCTAGGAATAATTATACACGGTCTGCTTTTCAAAGCTACAGTAACGATTACTTAGAGAGCAATCCCCTTGTAGATTAATGTATTTTAGACTAATGGTACTGTATGAATCATAAATAAAGTATTATGGTGTTACTGAGATAATTCATGTGAAGTGCTTTGAATGCTTGAAATGTGCTATATAAATGCTAAGTACTTTTTTATTATTCCATAAACCCACAATTTGTTTTCTGCTCTAGATTTTATGATATTGTGTATTTATTTTTTCCTGCGCGTGTGGTGTGGGGAGGGTTTGTTCTTTGAATAAAACGTGGGTTCTAAATATGCATAAAATGCTTGGGGCTGTGCGAGTCAATTATGAGCCATACAGCCAGGAATAAAGAGACTCTCTTTAATAGCATCCTTGCTCCAAAATGCTTTACCTAGAGAGATAATTAAAACAACCAAATCATAGTGGGCCTGGGCAAGAGAAAAGAAGCAGCTATTAGCAAGGAATGTAATTAAAAGACTGCTTAGGTGAAAGTTTGACTAAGGATAATAAGTGAAAGGAAAACATGCTGCATGTAATTGATGGCATTTTTTAAAAGTACATTTTTAACCTACCTGGAAGGGGGAAATATTCCATTAAATGGTCACTGCAGGCAAAGAGGGTGTTGTTGTTGTTGTTGAGAATATAAGGAGAGCAAGCCAGGAAGACGATTTCAGTAATAACAAGACCTACGGTGCTTTCAAGGTGAGGTTTATATTGACCAATTGTCCAATCACGGAATTTTACTTGGGGCCTGTTGTGTCCACAGACTTGGGACCTTTGGAAATAGGAATCTGGTTCCACACACAACTTAGACGGTAGTCATTTATTTTAGTATTCCTTCTTCGCAGGCAGCCACAGGCAGACTGGCCTTTGCCTTGCCAGTCTGGTACAAAACCTGGGATGGTACAAAATCCTGGCCTGGCTCAAAGAATGGACCTATCACAAACACTACCGGGCCCAGTTGATGTTGTCTTCCATTTTAACCCTTCTTTGTTTTCCTGCCACTTAGTCCATCTTTCTCCTTTCCATAAACAATTCTGTCAAGGAAGAAATGTCAGAAGAGCTGCATGCTGTTGTCCTTGCTGCAACAGATTAGCACTGCTCCATTTCTTAACATATAATCAAGGTGGTTAAAAAGTCCGCTAAGAAGTACATTGTTTGCATTAAATTTCAAGAATGCAGTCTTTACATTCTCAAAAGCAGAAGCGTGGGACAGACCTTACCTCCCCGCCTTGCCCCGAATGTAGCAGTGTGAATCTTTAAGGAGAGCCAGACTTTAGCTGAACCGGCAAAGCATTTCTTTTGAAAATGCTCAGGGCTGTGAATACCAAACTTCAATTAGTTAGCAGCTAATTTTAGGTAGCCACAATGTCCTGGAGCTCCAGTTGAAGATTTAGAACAGTCATGTTTAAAAATCGGCATTTTCATTTTGTGTCCACGGAAAGAAGGACACTGTAGACAAGACACAATCACCTAAACATTGTTCCCAAAAGCGCACTCATAAAACTATAGTGCTTGGCCATTATTAAGGGGGAAA
Source organism: Anniella stebbinsi (assembly GCA_029215795.1). NCBI lineage: Eukaryota > Metazoa > Chordata > Lepidosauria > Squamata > Anniellidae > Anniella > Anniella stebbinsi. The sequence continues at coordinate 354,761,299 of JARDYH010000002.1, read as the reverse complement.
TCCAGGGAACAGGTACCAGTTTTATTTAAGCAGGCACTTTGACAACCCCCTGGGAGGGTTGCTATCACACTGTAGATTCAAACTGAATAATATCTGTGCACAGCTGCCTCCAGGCAGGGATTATGGACCTGCCAGTGGATTAGTTTATATTAAGGCATCACATACAGTAAGGCTGCTACAATATTTGTGTTGTTTTGGTTATTGTTGTAATCCTACACTTAAGAAATGAAAACATTCCAAGGTTTTCTTCGAATTTTTGTGAACTGTCTAGAGAGCTTGGCTTTTGGGCAGTATAGAAATGTAATAAATAAAAAATATCAATTTCTTTTATTACTATTTAAACTAATACAAATAATAATAATAATAATATATTTATCTATTTCTTACCCCCCTCTCCCTCTGGAACGAGGCGGGGAACAACATCAAATATAAAATACATAAAACAGATTAAAAGCACATAAAACTAATACATTATTAAAATACCAATAAAACTCTTAAAATTCAACTGGGTAGGCCTGCCGGAAGAGATCGGTCTTTATGGCTTTCTTAAAGTCAAAGAGACTATTAAGTTGACGAATCTCCTCCGGCAGGCCATTCCACAGTCTGGGAGCGGCAGAAGAGAAGGTCCTCTGGATAAGGTCTCTATGCGGTTTACATAAGAAATACATACACACACACACATATTATATATAGTATAAAAACCAATATAAAAAGAATATAAAATAATTACATTTAAACCATTGCAGAAACAGTAAAACAGAGCGATGCAATTACACATTAGGGAAAACCTGAGTAAAGAGAAGTGTGTCTTTAAGAGGCAGCTAAAGTTTGCCACAGTTTCTGCCTCTCAATCCACACGTGAGAGAGAATGGCAGAGGGTGGGTGCCACTACCGAGAAGGCCTGCTCATGTTCCATTACTTGACGACATGCTGTTGGTGGTGGAATGACCAACAAAGCCTCCTTGGAAGATCTTGGTCAATTTGGTGTATATAGGGGGAGATGGTCTGCTAGATATCCTTAGGGTGACCATATGGAAAGGAGGACAGGGCTCCTGTATCTTTAACAGTTACGTAGAAAAGGGAACTTCAGAAGGTGTCATTTGTATGCCTGCAGCACCTGGTGAAATTCCCACTTCATCACAACCGTTAAAGCTGCAGGAGCCCTGCCCTCTTTTGTATCTGGTCATTCTAGAGTGACCAGATACAACAGAGGGCAGGGCTCCTGCAGCTTTAACTGTTGTGATGGAGAGGGAATTTCACCAGGTGCTGCATGTTTACAAGTGACACCTGCTGAAATTCCCTTTTCTATTCAACTGTTAAAGATAGAGGAGCCCTGTCCTCCTCTTCATAGGGTCACCCTAGATATCCTGGTCCTGAGTTGTTTAGGGCTTGGAATGTCAGCAACAAAACCTTGAACATGGCTCAGTAGCTAATAGGCAGAATGTACAGAGCCATTTGTTCATTTTGTATCCCACCTTTCCACCAAACGATGCTCAAAGAACTGAGTGGGTCTTACTCCTGAGTAGACATGCATCAGATTGTGCTATTAAAGAAGAACACAGTATCTCTGGGCCAGGCCTTGGCAACTTTAATCTTACATTCTGGTCTGCTTCCAGACAGAAAGCTCCTAGTGCTACCAATTAGAAGGCACTGTGCAGCTATTTTGTCTTTTTTTCTTCTTCTCAATGGATTTCCCGTGGCACCAAAAAACAAAAAAGACTGAAGAAGCGGGGGGGGGGGGGATGGGAGGGTTACAGGTGGAAGACCACATCATCTGGACGCGGACACACACACACACACACCTAAAATGTCATGAATGAGGCAGGGCAATGGCTCAATAAAAGCCTTATTCAGAAGCATCCCTGGAATAAATATGGACAGAGATGAGTCGGAGGTATTTGATGTTCAAGGTATGCTGTTTCGGAAACAGAAAAAGTAGTCAGAAGAGGCCTTAAAGCTGAGGGGAGTTTCTCTTTCTATTTTAATTATTCTGTCCCCCCCCCCCCCCTTCCTTCCTTTCTTTTGCTTTATCTTCTCCCTAGTCAGACACAGAGTTTTGGGATAAGATGCAAGCGGAGTGGGAAGAAATGGCTCGAAGAAACTGGATTTCTGAAAGCCAAGAAGCACAAGGCCAAGCATCTGTCTCCATTAATGAGAAGGTAACGCTGATGCTGTGGAGAAGGAAGGCCCCTGGCAAGGCGAGGGGCAACAGTAGAAGTTTGGCTAGGTTGCTGCCATTCCTAATAACTAGCAGGCAGAACAAGCATGTTGCAAACGCCTTTCCAATTTGTTCTAATTTGCATTGCTGATTCAACCCACCACATTTAGCATCTCTTGGCAGAATTTCAGCACATTCTTAGAAATGCAAGTAATGGCCAGGAATGCAAGTGATGGCCACTGCTTGGCTGCCACTGAATACAGTAATCCTATGATACCTCTATCTCTCATTACGTTTAGTAAAGTGAAACTCAAGATGTGCCACTGCTATGTTGTGAGGTTTCATGCCCTGCCTTCTGCCTTTTAGTGGCTGCCTCTTGCATGGTTCACAAGTGGAGAAACTTACAAGATGAAGAGGAGGAGGAGGAGATGCAGGGCTTTCCCTTTTGTAAAATGCAGTACCAAGCATATCCACCCAATGGGGCTGTTCACACAACACGCTAACCCACACTTAGTGGTTGAGTGTGGGTTGGCCTGGACCATGGGTTGTTTGTTGAACTATGGGTTAGTGTGTTGTCTAAATACAGCCAGGATGGCTTGTTAACCATGCAGTGTGGCTTATTTTTTGGTTGGGTTGTTCAGGGTACTTAAGCTACAATACATAGTTAACAAGCCACCCTGGCTGCTTTCAAACAACACCATAACCTACCCTGCAGAAAACATGCTGCGTTCAGACAACACACTAACTCACAGTTCAACAAACAACCCGCAGTTCAAAAGAACCCACTCAACCATGGAACGTGGGTTAGCGTGTTGTGTGAACCCCCACAAGGCATTGTGAGCATACTCAGTGCTTAAAGCATTTTTATAAGGACAAAGCCAGTCTGTCTATCAGTACCCAGCTCTGCTGTTGAAAAGAAGCCACTCTGCCCTTTTAAGAAAAAAGCAATGATCTTTTAATATCACTCATACTCAGGGCTGGCATCAAGAGTAGGCATGGCTGGGTACCTGCCAAGGGCCCACATCCCAGCAGGGGTCCACTGACCAGATTCCCCTGGAGTTGCTCCTCCTCTTCACCCTTCCAACCTGCTTGTTCACCTGCTTCTCTCACTCTGGCTCAGTCAACAGTGATGATGAGGAGCAGGAGCAGGAGATGCCATGGCCTATTTGCTCACTAGTTCTGTGCCTGTCAAGCAAGCAAGTAGTAACGAGGAAGTGGAGGAGGAAGAGGAGAAGGAGCAACAACGGCTAGTGGCAATGGTAGTGAGAAGATCGGACTCATGAAGGAGGGGGCATTGAGGGTGTCTTGCCCAAGAGCCCTCAAAACCTGGAGCTGGCACTGCTCATACATGTGGCCAAAAAGTTTCACATGTGAATAGGAGATAATGAGCAACTTAATTTAGCATAGGCTGCACTGGGATTAAGCCTCAGGGCTTTCTTCTAAGTAGACATGACTAGGATCGCATCATTAAACTCCCTTGGTTCTGTGTCTCATTATCATCACATAAATTCTCTGTTTCAGGGCTACTATTTTCACACCGAAAACCCTTTCAAAGACTGGCCTGGCGCTTTTGAGGAAGGACTGAAAAAGCTGAGGGAGGGGAACCTGCCCCTCACCATCTTATACCTGGAGGCTGCTATTCTCCAAGATCCTCATGACTCCGAGGTATTCACCCTGATTATTATTCTGGAACAAGGGAGAGTTCACTCGATGCTTATTTGTGCATGACAGACAGAGAACCTTTAGTAATTGTTCTTAATATAATGCATGGGAATGACCTCTGATATAATCAAGGTGAGGGAAATGTACCATCACATTGACAGGAAGAAGTTCTCAATTCAGGATGAATGTACATTTTGGATTCAGAACAAAGCCGGTGAGATATATCTATATGCTGTTGCATCAGATGTTTAGATTTGAGATGTTCACATAACAGGACCTGGGAACTGTAGAATTCAGTGACTTCTCAAATTGGCTTGTTTCAGACAAACCATGGTTAACGTTAACCAAGGTTTGTCAGATTGGACAATGACCCAAAACACGGTTAAGCAAGAACAGGAAGTAAACATTTCTGAATTTCTTGCAGCCACACTGAGGGATGGGGTGGGGGGAGGAGCATGCAAGCCCAAGGCTTGTGGTGGTTCATTCTTGTCACACTAAGTGTGCAATCCAATGTGTGTATAGGCAGAAAAAAGTCCTACAGCTCCCAGCATGCCTTGGCCAGCATGGCTGGCTGGGGCATACTGGAAGTTGTAAACCTTTTTTCTGTCTAAACATGGATAGGATTGAGCCCTAAGTCAGCCTTCCCCAACCTGGTGCCCTCCACATGTGTTGGGCTACAACTGCCATCGTGGTATGACCAGCCTTAGCTGAGAATTGTAGTCCAACACATCTAAGGGGCACCAAATTGCGGAAGCCTGCAGTAAGCTACAATTTAGCATGATACCAGACCTGTAGCTCAAGGGTAGAACATTTGCTTTGTATCCAGAAGGTTGCAGGTTCAGTCCCTGGCAACTCCAGGTAGGACTGGGAAATTTCCAGCCTAAAATCCTGCCAATCCGTGTCGATAATACTGGTCTGACTTCCTGTGATATCTGTAAGGTGCAGTGCCACAAACTTTATTTTCTGCTCTTTCTTGCTTTTCTGTTTTTTGTGTGTTTGTTTGGGTTGGTTTGGGGTTTTGGGGGGGGGGGGTCATTGCTGTTTTTTGCAGACTTCGCTTTTGTAAAATGACCTACATGGCAACTTTAACTCTTAACAAAAATGCAGGGTTTGTTCTGCCAGTCCACAGCAGTGCAATCATCCTACCACTGTCTATGTTGCAGGCCTGGCAGTTTCTTGGAATAACGCAAGCAGAGAATGAAAATGAGCAGGGAGCCATCGTCGCCCTCCAAAGGTAGACGGCGTGAACCGCCACGGGCTGATCTGTTCAGTGCTGCACAAGAGAAAGCTGCGTAGTTGCCATGTTGGTCTCGAGAGAATTATCCAGATATCTAGTTTTGTACCACTTGGAGCTGTTTTCAAGTTCCCATTTCAGAACAGGAACCCAGATTCATTCTAAAGCAGGGGTGGCCAACTTGTAGCCCCCCATATGTTGTGGAGGGCAATTCCCATCAGCCCTAGCCAGCCTAGGCAATGGTGAGGAATGATGGGAGTTGTAGGCTAAAACATCTGCCCACCCTTGTCCAACAAGGAGAGTTCTGTACTGTACAGCTTGGAAACTTGCCACTACACCGTCAGTGGATTCAACCAAAGCTAGTCATACCGCGAAGCAATATGAAGCAATCGCTGCAGGCAACAAGTTTAAAAAGAATGTCATTTCCTAATCTGTATGTCATTAAACAAAGAGAAAGAAAGAAACTCCAGCCCCAGAGCAGCATTAGTCATACTGAATTTTCGCTTTCGGTGCAGAAATGTCTCCTGCTGACCCAAAGCGTGATCCAAATCATCTTGGATCTTGATGAACACCTGCTGTTAGTTAACATTATGCTTACGTATTGACTTTCAGCTTAATGGAACATAATTGGGGCGGGTTGTGCAGGGGGGAAGGCTCTTCCCCTGGGGTAGATATTATAGAAGGATAGCGTCATTGTAGTTGTGTATCTAACCCTATTCAGGTGTTATTGCTCCTGTGTAGTGCACAGGTGTGGCCTCTGCAGGTACAGCTGTATGTGTGAAGGTTTTCATGTAACCTGGGACTTTCCCTGTTTGCAAAGGCCCGCTCCCTGCAAATGTCTGTGCTGTATTCACACACCTTGCAGGAGGGGTACTCATCACATACAACATCAGAGATGAGGCTTTTTGGTGTGGCTCCATTCCCTCCTCCGGCGTGGCTCTACGCGGGAGCAATAGCACCTGAATAGGAGCTTCTGCGATGGTTCCAACAAATGATAGGTGAAATCTCAGAAGCTGAGTGATGGGTACGAATCAGTAGGATTTCCAGTAGCCAGAATCTCTCCTTGCTCTCCTGACTACTGGATTTCCAGTAGTCAGAATCTTCTCATCCCTCATGCAAGCAGAATAAATTATGCAGAGTGTATGCAAGTTTGCTTCCATTTGCATAATTGGTACATAGCAGCATTTTGTGCAGAATTTGAGCCATCTCGGTGCAGAAACCAGAATACCTTTTGTTTTAAGCTCTTGCAACCCTGAGGCTAATGTATCCTTAAAATTCCCTGCAAAACCTAATCTGCTTTGTTACTGAATCAAGCAAATAGAAACACAGGAGGAAAGCTGATGTCGTCCAGCAAACACACACACAAAAAGGAACTCTGCAAACAAGGGAAGTCTTTGGTATTCCTGGCACTTGCACAGTTTCTAAAGGTTTATCTCTTCATTAGACGTGCTCCTTAATTGAGCTGAACTCGTTCTGACAGGCGCATGTTAAATCTATGGTGATCTTTGCTGCACCGGTTGTCGTTCTAGGGCCAGGCAGATAACAATCATGCTATGCTTTCTTGCAATCCAAAAAGCTACTTATTATTTTATTTTTATGCCCAGCATCTTAGCTGTATCATATTGATTTATTTCCCATATTTATGAATGACATACATTAAAAGACACCGGTGTGGTGCAGTGGTTCAACAGTTGGACTGGGAGTCAGGAGATCCGGGTTCTAGTCTCCACTCAGCCATGGAAGTCCATTTGGTAACCTTGGGCCAGTCACAGACTCTCAGTCCAACCTACCTTGCAGGGTTGTTGAGTGGATAAGATGGAGAGGCGGGGGGTTATTTACGTCCGCCTTGGGTTCTTTGAAGGAAAAAAGACGCAGGTGGAGGCTGGTGGCTCGGATGTCAGTGGGGTGGTGAATCCATTCTGCTTTCACTCAGAACTCTAAAGAAAGCAGTTAGAACTCTAAACTCCTTTAGAGTTCTGACTGGGACCGACTAAAACCTGAAGCAGATTCACCACTCCAGTGACTGGATGGCTGCTCAAGACACAATGGAGGCAGTGAAATAAGCCCGTTCCATTGCCCTCATCGCACCCAGTCGGCTCGATTATGCGCTCTTACTCGTATCAATTAATTAATTTATTATTAAAACATTTATATCCCGCCCAATATCACAAGGATCTCAGGGCGGCGTATAGATAAAATCATACATCTAAAATGGAATAAGCATACAATTCTAAAACAAATTAAACTATTAATATATTAAAACCAATACGAAATTTTAAAACAGTAAAATCCAATTAAAACAAGACAGTATGCATGCTGGTGGATTTAGCCATGAAAAGCTTTATTAAAAAGCCATGTCTTAACCTGGCGCCGAAATGAAGCCAGTACCAGCACCAGTCGGGCCTCCGGGGGAGGGCATTCCACAGCTGGGGTGCCACAACAGAGAAAGCCTTCTCCCATGTCCCACCATAGCATATATTTTGCGTTGGTGGTACACGGAGAAGGGCTCCTCTGACAGATCTCAGGTCTCGGGCAGGCAGATGTTGGCTTGACTTCCTGTGCTCCAGCCTATTGGGCCAAGTCAACACTGCCAGTCAACACTGACAATACTGGAATGTATGGGCAAATAGTATAACGCAGCTTCCTATGTTCAAGGGAAAGTTCCTGATGCTCATGTGGGGTCCCGGTGAACTGCCTGCCTGCATCTTCTGATGGCCACATCTGAGGTCAACAGTCTACGAGCCTATATACACAGTACCTTGGAACATTTTAAATAGTATTTTAAAACATTCCAAATAGGTGCATTACAAAACGTCTTAGGCCACATTAAGGAGAACTCACATTACAGGAGAAAAATTCTTCAGTCTTCAAAGTGGTGTGTGCGGTCTCACACCCTTCTGCCCATCTCTTTCTGTTTCGTTTTTACAATGAGTTCAGGGCAAGGCATTGTGGGCACTGTAGTTCACTCACCCACTTCCTCCTTAGTTCCCCTTTCATTCCCTTGCTTTCAATGAGTATAGGGCTAAGCATTGTGGTGTTGTAGTTCACTCGCCCATTTCCTCCTTAGCCCCTCTTTCTTCCCAACCAATCAACGGCTAAGCATTTGGGCGCCGGTAAATGAAGCACTGCCCCCACAAATCACAAACGGAAGGAAGGACACATTCTTTTACTTAAAACGATTTATTAAAAGTAAAAAAGTTGTATACAGCTGAAGTGAGTTTTAAAAAACCTCGGGTATACAACGTTCAAGGGAATGCGTCATGTAGTTGACCCTTATAAAACGTTACAAAGCTAGAGTGTAGATCGGCTCTACATATATAAAGCTGAACATATGTGTGGGGGGTTGTATGTCCAGAAATGTTTACTGCTTCTATATGAGCTACACACTTGAAACTTGTTGGTGGGTCTTCCTGTACAATGTACCCCCAAAAAAATCCAAACCCCCAATTTTTTGCGGTTTAACTATTTTAAAAAAACAAAAACAAACAAATCCTACCCTGACGCCTACAACTCCCAGGAAGTGTCAAGGAAGTGTCTCTCCGAGGACGGGACCAGCTACAGACCACTGAAGGCATGCTGGGAGGTGTAGGCATTTCAGAGATCTCAGGGGATCGCGCGTGGCCACACGGGCGATCGCCCAAGATCTCTGAAACAGTTATACATCCCAGCATGCCTTGCCCAGAGCTGCCCGCGTCCATTGAGAGCCACGTCCCTCCATTCCTCAGCGATGCTACTCATCGAGAGAGAGCAGAGAGGAGCATCATCATCGATGAGTGGAGGGAAGTGGATTAGGACTCGTTGAACTTGGCCACACTTACTGCCAAGTAAACCTGCACAGAATTCCACTGGTAATTAAAAACTAAAAAAAAAAAAAAAGTAAATCCCTCGGTAGGCTTAGCTCAAACCTCAATGCATTACATTGCAATCCACCAGCTTCACGCCAGCACGTTGAAAGGAATCACGTGAATACAGTTTCCCTTTATTCCATTCAGGTGCTTAGAGCTTCAGCCAAACAACTTGAAAGCTTTGATGGCCTTGGCTGTCAGCTTCACAAACACCAGCCATCAGCAGGAGGCCTATGAAGCCCTGAGAAGCTGGATCAAGCAGAATCCAAAGTACAAGTACATCGTGCGGAGCAAGAAAGGATCCCCAGCCCTCACCAGGAGAATGTCCAAGACAGCAGTTGAAAGGTGACAGGAAGGGTCCGATTAACTGGGGTGGTAAACAAAACTTGGGCTATTGAATGACCGGCCATCTGGTGTTACATCTGACTTATTTGCTCTTTGAAGAACAAAGACTAGTGGTGGATCTGTATTGGGGGAATATAAGTTTGCAACATTGCAGTTTCTAATTCTGATGAATTATTAAGGCTTCCAGCAGGATGCAAAGGCTATGGGTGCTTACCAGAAGCATTGGCACATCTGTATAGGGACTTCTCAACTGCAGCCATGTCACTTACCACAGGGAGAGTCTCCTGACTTTTGTGGAGGGTGCAAGAAGAAGGGGAGTCTTGAAACGTCCCAGCGCACATGTGGAAGCCTGCATGAGGCAGCTTGGATCCTGCCCTTTGTACCACGATGTGGTGCAGTACAGATGTTTTCTATGAATCACGAGCTAGAATCTACTCCAAACCCTTTTCTCTTGTGTTGGGCCTTCCAGAGCCTGTAGTGCAGGTGACGAGTTACCGTTTTCAGGAGAAGAGAAAGATAGAATTCTTTGCAGTGGTCACAGTAGGATGTTCCTGTACAGTCTGGGTTTGGCTTCACAACTTGTCTTACACACTTACGTATCAGTCCATTCAACACTAGAGCAGCCCTCAGTCTTGTCTTCCCTGTGAATGTCAGGTGGGCTACCCCCCCTTTCAAGGGGGTATGTGGTCAGGGTGAGATGTATTGGTGATGTCATGGATGCTAGCCAATAGGTGCCCACCAAAAGGCAGCATTTCTTTGGTTTCCGCTGAAATACTAAAATCCCAAACAACTGGGTTTGGCAGAGTTTGGATCGAAAAATATACCATATGGTTTGAGGACAGAAGTGGCTCTACCACTCTCAAAATATTACATCGGTCTCTACATTGTGCTGCTCTCTTCTTCTAGTTCATTGCTGGAAGAGGTGAAGGAGCTGTATCTGGAAGGAGCTCATCAGAACGGTGAGATGATTGACCCGGACTTACAAACAGGACTTGGCGTGCTCTTCCATCTGAGTGGGGAATTTAACAGAGCAATAGATGCATTTAGTGCTGCCCTCACCGTAAGGCCAGAGGTAAGTTTGACACTTTTGCACTCAGGGTTTACACTTTGCTCTCCTGTCCTTTCTCATTTCTTTTAAAGCTGCCCTGCATGAAGAAGCTGTCACTCCAGTGGCAGCCATTAATACTTTATGGCCAGAAATAGAAGCGTTAATTGCTATAAGAGAGTCCCATTTTCAAATAGTTTTATTCCTGTCCCATTTCTGTGCTGTCTGCAAATGAATCAAAGTAGTTTTAGAGGAAGTTATCTATAACTCTGAGTCATATTCTCGAGTTCTGTGTCAGTTAACAGAGAAGACAATTACTTTATGTCTGCACCAATAATTAATTTGAAGCGGTGGGCAAAAAATAGAACGTTATCTCTACAAGGATTGCGCCAATACTGGGAAATTGTCATTGTGTTGTCAGGATTATTCATTGTGGAACCGTCTAGGTGCAACCTTAGCAAATGGGGATCGCAGTGAGGAAGCGGTAGAAGCCTACACAAGAGCTTTGGAAATCCAGCCGGGCTTCATCAGGTCCAGGTACAACCTGGGAATAAGCTGCATCAACCTAGGAGCATACAGGTGAGACTGACGAACTCTTCCCATTATTCTGCAGCACTCTAGTGTGGCTAAGAGGCGGAAGCCGGGATGGGGGTCATGCAAATAGGAGCACATAGTGCATCTTCCCTCCCACCACCACTGTGTGAGGATGGGAGTTGTAGTCCAATATGTTTGGAGGGCACCAGTTTGGGTAAGGCTGAGCTAGCCCCAACCAAATCGTGTCCCCCAAGTGTAGCGCATTATCGTCTTTCATACAAAGTCAATATTTGCCACTTAAGGGTAATGTTTACCTCTCCACCTATTCCAGATGTTCAGAACCTCTTTTGGTCTGAGGGCCGAATTCAATTTCAGAAACGCTACTGGGGTTCACATTCCAGTGGTGGGTGTGGCTAGGGCAAAAGGGGCAGGCCCAATTATCATCATCATCACTTATTTATTTATAAAGCACCATCCACGTACATGGCTCTGTACAAAGAGCAAAACAATAAAATAACTCCCTGCCCAAATGGCTTACAATCTAGAAATGTAGAATAAAATTTAATGGAATTTTAAAAGTTAAAGAGGAAAAAAAAATGGGGTAGGGAAGGGAAGGGACAAATCTGGAACCTGGCTTTCAAGGAGAGATACCAAAGGCTTTAGGAAAAGGAGAAGTTTTGATTGAGCCTTAAAAAACTGAGATTGCATATTATATTATTATTATTATTATTATTATTATTATTATTATTATTATTATTGCAGTGTAATGTAGCTGAAAGCTCTTAGTGCTGGTAACTGACCCTACGGAGAAGCATTTCAACCTTTTTGAATACGGGGGAAATGCACAAAAGCCAATAAACCATCAAATGATTGTCATTCAGAGGAAAGGAGCTGGGGACATTTCTGAGGAATTCTATAGGGCTGGATTTGGCCCCTGGGCCTCAGGTTTTGCACCCCTGACCTATACCCCAACTGCCATGATGCTAGGCATTTTGCGAGTTCCCAGACTCAAGACCCCATTGTAAAAGAGGAAGTTTATAAAGATGGGTTCATGTGAGTCTCACAAGTCAATGGGCCCCAGAGGTTCTGTAAAGAAGGCCTTGATTCTCTCTCCCACCAGGGTAATGACTCCTATAGATGGGATTGCATTTAGACCCTCTCCAGCGGATCTCCAGCTTATGGAGAGAGGGGCATGGTATGGGCAACTTGTCCTCCAGATGTTTTGGCCTACAACTTCCATCAGCCCTAGCTACCAAAGCCTGTGGTGGGAAATGATGGGAGCTGTAGTTAAAAACATCTGGAGAGCCACAGTTTGTCCACCCCTGGGATAAACAAATGAGAGATGGTTTGTCAGTGCACTGGTTGGAAAGCTGAGGGAGCAAAATTGTGCCTCCTGGTCCTGACACCACCCAATAAAGTGATGGGAAGTGGAGATCAAATGTCCCTAAAAATGAACCCACCCCCTAAGCAGCTTCCAGGGGGAGTCCATTTTTAGCACCCACCATTGCCCTACAAAGTCGGTAGACCAATAAATGACTCCAGTTTGCTCAACCTGTTGGTGGTCAGCCAACCATGGCTGATCGTTATTACATAAATAGCTTCTCTTTGAGGCAGTAGCACACAGTACACATTCTCGATAAGCACAATCTCCGTGTACACACTTTCATGGAAGTTTGGTGTCAGAAATGTCCGCAATATAGGTAAGATAAAGGAACCTGCTCCTAATGCCGTTTTTGCATGGTGCCAGTGGGTGCCCTTGCTTGCTGTGGTCTGCCCTGCTGTCCGGACCCGGCATGAGGGGTTAGAAAACTCTCAAATAACCCTAAAACAAGCTATGGGTTATCAATGGCTGTCTCCCCCCTCAAACAACCCACAATGCTGGACTCGGCAGCTATGAGCGCACTGCCTCCGCCACTTGCATATTCAAAATGGCGGCCAGCACACTCCGCTAAGCCCCATAGGAAAATTAACCCACAGTGGCTTAATATTACATGTGAACAGCCCCAGTGAGCCTATCTTCTCACTGCCATTGTCACCAGCTGCTATTGCTCTTCATCCTTTTCCTCATCCTTGCTTCAACTTCCTCACTTGACAGGCAAATAGCCATTGAGCAAGTAAGCCATGGCATCTACTGCTCCTCTTTCCCACCACCATCTGAGCCAGAGCCAGAGGTTAGGTGAAGAAGCAGGTTGCCATGGTGAAGAGGGGGAGCAACTCCAGGGGGCTCTTGAGAACGGGCCCTGCTGGGATGTGGGCCCTTAGCAGGTGCCCGACCCTATGCCCTGGGTACACATACAGTTTGCAGCTGTCTGTTTATACATCAGCCCTCGCTTTGACAATGAGCCTATCTACACAGTACCTTGGAACGTTTTAAGTAGTATTTTAAAACATTCCAAATAGGTGCGTTCCAAAACATCTTAGACCACATTAAGGAGTACTCACGTTACAGGAGAAAAATTCTTCAGTCTTCAAAGCGGTGTGTGCGGTCTCACACCTTTCTGTCCATCTCTTTCTGTTTTGTATTTACAATGAGTTTAGGGCAAGGCATTGTGGGCGCTGTAGTTAACTCGCCCACTTCCTCCTTAGCCCCTCTTTCTTCCCCACCAATCAATGGCTAATTATTTGGGCACTGGTAAACGAAGCACAGCCCCCACAAATCACAAACGGTAAGGAAAGACACATTATTTTACTTAAAACGATTTATCAAAAGTAAAAACCATTGTATTTAGCTGAAGTGAGTTTTAAAAAACCTCGGGTATACAACGTTCAAGGGAGTGCGTCATGTGGCCCAAAGAGTTTTCGTAACCCTTATAAAACGTTATAAAGCTAGTGTGTAAATCGGCTCCCTGTCTAGGGTACTTTCGGAGCAGGAGAAAAACCTTCCAGAATTGATCAGAGACTAAGGCAATAAACAAATGAACAATGTACTGTAGACGCTGATGGCTCTTTTATTGCCTCTCAGTGAGCCTATCTACACTACTGCTTTAACACAATTTAAAACGGTTTATAACAGTAGTGACAACTGTTGGGGCCCAGGACACACTCCATATACAGTTTTCAAAATGTTTTCAAAGTGTTTTATCCTGCTTGGTATAGATAGGCTCAGTCTCTCTGAAAATATGTTGCTGGTCTTTGAGGACCTCACCATGTTAATCCAGGCTTGAAATTCTTAGCTTTAAACGTGAGATGATGCTCTGCTCTGCTTATGCTACCTGGGTTATTCCCCAGCCAAAAAAAAAAAAAAAGGGGGGGGGAGCAACAAGTTATGTAACAAATACTTTAATAATTCATGTTTTCCCCCCGCATAAGTCTCTCTCGGTCCATTCAGAATATCATCCATCCTCCCATAGAGATTCAGATTTAAAAATGCTCATTAAAATGTAATTCAGAGAGTTTTGAGTTGAGGACAGTTAGTTTACTGATACGATTTCCCAACAAAGCAGAAGAAGATAAACCGACTGGAGACGGACAGCAGGGATTTATTTTCACAGAACAAAATGTGCCATCGCTTTCTGAAGTGCTGTTGTCCATCGGTCGCACAGACCCCAGCTCATAATGAAAACCATAATATGATACACAGTATAAGAAATATCTCGATATAAAGAGTCATTGATCATTACAGCAATCAACCACTTGCACAAGGAACTGGTTTTTTTAAAAAAATGTGGACACTGCATTGCAAAGGCGTATAAAAGGCCCCTTTTAAGTTAGAATCGTACAATTTGAGGGTTGGGAGGAACTTTGGTGATAATCTAGTCCAGCCCTTGCTTAATGCAGGAATCTTGAAACTGCATCACCCGACATATAGACATCCATCCTTTGCTTACATACCTGCAGTGAAACAGAGCCCACCACCTCCCGAGGCAGACTGCTCTACTGTCAAGCAGCTTGTACTGTTAGGAAGTTCATCCTGAAGTTTAGCTGAAATCTGCTTCCCTGCAATTTCCACCCATTGCTTCTAGTGCTGCCCTCCGCAGCAGCAGCAGAGAACAGGTCTGCTCCATCTTGTACGGGACAGGCCTTCAAATCTTTCAAGACAGCTATCAGGCCTCCCTCATATCTCCTCCAGGCTAGACTCTTTCAATTGTTCCTCATAGGCCTTTATGTATAATCTATCACTGTTGGCAACCGTTGAAATCATCTCTGATCAAACATCTTTGTAGGTTTTTGGCCATACTTAAAAAACCTGCTTAAACCTTCTTGACCAAATCTTGGAAGATAGCAAGAGAAAACAAATGATTGTCTTTACCACAGGCAACAGGGCTCTAGTTAGCAACCTCTCTCAAAAACCATTTTCGATCTCCCGCATAAGAAATAATTTAACAGTCAACCTCTAAGCGTGAACTCCTCTGCCCACCAAGGTCAGTGGGATTTCTTTCCTAGTAAATGTGTTTAGGATTGTAGCTAGGGATGTATGGATTTTATAAAATCCTTTCTGTCTGTGTTTTGCAGATTGTCCAGTGTGTTTTATTCTGTACATCCGCTCATTGACATAATTGGATTTTTCAACCAGAATTTTATTCTGCTTGTGCTAATTCACAGTAGCAAATGTGCTAATCTTCATTAGTTAAGTATTGTAGGCTAGCACATTTGCTCAAGTGCCATCAGCATTAATATGTATTAGCATTAATGTGAATTAGCGCAAATTCCTCCCCCCCAGTGAAAAAACAATCCACAAGTCCACGGAATCCAGGTGACCCGGAAAAAGCTACTTCACTGAGGAATCTGCAGGTTGTGTACATAGAAATCCGGATTCATGTCTCTGACATTCCGATCTGGAGTGAGAGGCGGGTAATAAATAAATAAATAAACATATTATTATTTGTTTATTTATTTACAAAATTGATATACTGCTCCCCATTCAAAATTTCAGAGCAGTGGACAAAATAAAATAGAATTAAACAGAATAAAAACACATTAAAAGTACATTTTTAAAAGAAACAAAGTGCAGAATAAACCGGGGCTAGTCATTAAGGGAAGGTTTCCTGGAACAATGACATTTTCAGGAGGCTCCGGAAGGAATACAGAGTTGGCGCCTGCCTGTCCCCCAGAGGCAGGGAATTCCATAGGAGGGGGGCCACCACACTGAAGGCTCTTCCCCTGGTGGACTCCAATCGGACGATAGGTCTATGTGCGAAACCACCAGGAGCAGGCCCTCGGATGACCTCAGTGACAGGGCAGGTTGATTGGGGAGAAGGAGCTCTCTAAGATATCCTGGTGTCAAGTTGTTTAGGGCTTTGTACACTAGTACAAGAACTTTCAACCTGGCCCGGTAGCGAATAGGCAGCCAGTGCAGTTCTCTCAGCAAAGGAGTTACATGCTGGAAAGAGGCAGCTCCTGATAACAGCCGAGCTGCAACACTCTGCACTAGCTCTAGCTTCCAGAGCAGCTTTAAGAGCAGTCCCATATAGAGCGCATTGCAGTAAGCCAATCCTGAGGTTACTAATGCCTGTACCACCATGGCCAAGCTGTCCCTGTCCAGGAAAGGCTGTAGCTGGCGAACCAGCTGAAGCTGGTAAAAGGCACTCCAAGCCTCCGTGGCCACTTGAGCCTCCAGGGCCAGAGATGGAGCTAAGAGTACTCCCAAACTACGAAGCTGATCTTCCAGAGGGAGTGCTCTGAATGCATTCGCCCACGTGGCTTCCGTCTTGCCAGGATTCAGTTCAGTCTATTGGCCCTCATCCAGCCCATTACTGAGTCTAGGCACCGATCCAGGACCTGCACAGCCTCAGCTAATTCAGTTGTCACAGGGAGACAAGAGCTGTGTGTCATCAGCATATTGATGGCATTTAGCTCCAAATCCCCTAATGACCTGCGGCACCCCATAGCTCAATTGCCAAGGGGCCGAGGAATGGTCACCCAATGTTTCTCTCTGAAAACGACCCCGTAGGTAGGACCGGAACCACTGTAGCACAGTGCCTCCGATGTCCATCCCACGGAGTTGGTCCAGGAGGATACCATGGTCTATGCTATCAAAAGCCAATGAGAGATCGAGCAGAATTCCCCTGCCCGTCTCCCAATAAAAGTCATCTGCTAAAAAGCCATCAAGGCGGTGCATAACAATTTAAAATAACCTTTAACACAATAAAAACATGTACATTCAAAAAAGTATGTGTGTGTATATACACAACATATTTTAAAAGGCTAAATTAAAAAGATGTGTCTTCACACCCTTTCTAAAGGCCAGGAGAGTGGGCGACAATGTTAGTTCGTGAGGGAAGGCATTCCTTAGTTTGAGGGCAATGTTCATTCATTAGATATTGCCACCTGGGATTCTGAGGTCGCAGAAGTATTAGCCCCAATTTTCACATGTTTTATTCTCTTCTACACCACAGAGAGGCGGTCAGCAATTTCCTCACAGCTCTCAATTTGCAAAGAAAGAGCCGGAATCAACAGTATGTTCCTCATCCTGCAATTTCAGGTAATATCTGGGCAGCTCTTCGGATCGCTTTGTCTATGATGGACCAGCCAGAACTTTTTCAGGCTGCTAATGTAGGTGACCTAGATGTTCTATTAAAAGCTTTCAGCATCGAGCCCTAACACACACACACACACACACACACTCATTCTCATACACATGTACCCACAAGCCCTCCAAACCAACTAATTCTATACAGGAATAAACATACCTTGAAATTCCCAATTTGAACAAAGACAACTTGGAAGCTTTCCAGCAGAAAGGGTTCTGCAGGGTTCTACTCCACCTCCAGAAAGGAAGTTTAAAAGCACAAAACTTTGTAAAATATCACTTTGCTCTGACGTTCGTGATGGATTCCAGTGAACAACAGCTGCCAACACACATGTGGGAGTCGGATGAAATAACCTCACCTGAATATTCCTTGGGACATGCACCTCTACAAAGAAAATGTGTTTTAAACATCATGCTACAAATGCCTAAAAGCACACAGAAAACGGTGTTGGGCTGTGTTTCCTAAGGCAATCTCCTCTCCAACCTGGTGTCCTCCAGATGTATTGGACTGCAACACCCATGCTGGCTGGGAATGATGGCTGTTGTAGTCCAATACATGTGGAGAACACCAGGTTGAAGAAGGCTGCTTAGGAGTCTACAGATCTGTTGAATCTGCTGCCCTTGAAACATAGCATCTGTGGGGAGCATGGATGGCCCTCTTCAAAGTCCACTTCCCACAAATACGACCGTCAGTATGTGCATGTTAGAGTAGCTGGGCTTTCCCCATCAATAGATTTAGTTGGCAACCATCTGGGGCTTAATGTTAAGCGAGCTGGATTTTTATTCTGGAGTCTGATCCCGCAAAGCCCTCCAAGGCAGAGATCTCATGAAGTTCAAAAAGAATCCTGCGCATGGAAAACGTGCCAATCAAATCATACGTGTAGGGCTGTGTTGTGCAGACATAAGTTGCAATTTGCACTAGAGGCTGGGGTAGGTATGAGTAGGGCTGGCCCTAACTGGGTGCACCTCCACCCCTTCCCCTTTTCCAGGTTCACCCCTTGTCTCGCAAAGCCCCCCCATACCCACTTACTCCTGAGAGATAGCCCATTGCAGAACTTTAGCTTTCAGCCATCTCTTTTCAGCGATTCCGTAAGGTCGCAGAGGTGGAACCTACTTGTCATTACCTAGCAATGCTGGGTTGTACTTGAAAGCACTTCCAAGATGACCCCCTCCCCCGCAAAGTGGTCAGGGAGTGTTTTATGCAGTTGCTAGGCAACTACAACATACTTCCTTCCCCTCCATCACAACAAGTGAACAGATCTGGCATGGCCAGAGAGAGGCAACAGGGGTGTGTGCGTTGTGTGACAGATGTCCACTTGCCGATCAAACATTCTTTTGAGCAGAGCTCACATTAGAATCTGTGAACATACGTGCACTTTAATCAAGCTTTTTTTCTTTTCTTTTTTTCTTTTCTTTCTAAGGGGAATTATGCCGCACTTTTAACCCCTTTTTTTTACTTGAGTAGCAAAAGGTGTGGATTCGGCCTTACGAGCATAGAGGTCCAAATAAAGACTATATGACTCAAGGCAGAGCTTCCTTCTAGGCAACTGTTTAAAAATGCAAATGGACGGAATACATTAGCAGTCGGGATATGGAGAGGACATTGCATGGCTGTTAACGGGAGGCAAATGTCAGCACGGAAGGAACATACGTCTGTCCTCTCACCCATCCGCAAGAGAATGAGCAGATGGGTGCAGCTCCTACTGTAACAAAAAGAAAAGAAAAGCTTCAAGAGATGTTAAAAGATTTGGGGGACTAGTTAGAAAATCTTCCATCCTTGATAGGGATGAGATTGAACCCTAAAATCTTCAGTCGGGTGCTAAAAATGGTCACAATCCACCAGGAAGTGAGTAACTAAGCCCCATTGAAAATCTAAGCTCCATTTCAAGGGGGAGCTCTCAGGAATGAGAATAGAGTCTTGTAGGTTCAGAGGAGCTCACACAGATCCATTGAGCACCGAGACAATAATAATGTGCCCCAAGCAACCACCCCATTAATTCCAATCGATATCAGGAGACTAGACAGTGGAGGCTGATGGCTCCAGTGTCACCAGGGCAGTGAATCCGCTCCAGGTTTCAGTCAGAACTCTAAAGGCACTATCCAACCACAGTCCCACCAGAATCGGAGCCACATACAACATCATCCATCCTCCTGCTAACCCAGAAGCAGAGCGACAAGACAGGTGTATTCTGGCGGGTGGGGAAGCAAACTATTCAGTAGTAATAAGCAGAGAATGTTACGCAGACAGCAATAAAACGTAGATGTAAACGCTCCAATTCATCTTGCCGCTTTATTTCACTCCACCTGCGATGATGCTATGCTATCAATGCCATTTATTTTCATGGCTTGCAAACAAACACCTCCGCTGCCTCTTTTATCGCTCACAAAGTTCAGAGGCAACAATTTGTTGGCAAGACTGAAAGCCGTTTGGAATATCTTGCTATAGAATACCAGATTGGGAGGGAAGTGGGGTAAAAAAAAAAGGGAGAGCCCTGCATTTATAGGCAGTGCTTGGATCCGACAGGCACCATCCAGTGGGACGTTCTCCTATGGCACCCCCCTTTGAAATGGACAGGCTATGTATGTACAAGAGTTCAGCCATCTGGACCAACACAGCGCTTCAAGTAGCATATATATTTTTAAAACCTATAAAGAGTCACCGGAAGGAGAGGGTGATTTTCATCAGGATTGTGGAGAGGAGGTTAACCCTTTCACCCCCCCACCCCTGCCTGTGGTCCCAATGAAAATTGCTCCTTCGCAGTTGCCCCAGGAGGGGAGCTCCCAATTTTAGTTTTTAAAGGATACACAGTACTTGAAGTGACACGTTTGGCATCATGTGTAGTCAACAGTAGCGGTAAGCCTGATTCGGCAGCCAAAGCATCACATGTAGAATAATTCCTATTATCATATTATGATTATGATTATTGAAACAACTCAATTTCCTAAGCTTTGGTTTTCTTCTTTCCCACTGAAGACACTATTTTTATGGCTAGCTGAAATATATAAATTGATGTTTATGTCTCTCTCTCTCTCTCTCTTTATATATATATATATATAAAGGATTATTTTTTTCTAATAGTAATAAAAGTTTGTAAAACAAAAATGAGAACAAATATTTTGAAGAAACATATAGCCTCAGGTATCAACATATTGCATGCGGCCATATTTAACACCTAAATGCGCGCTACCGGTATAATGCATGTGACCAGGCAACAACCTTTTAAATGCAAGTGGATGCCGTGCATGACTAAATGGTTTAATTAGGCATCAAGAGAACAAAATCAATATGCCAAGCAGCAGCTTGCTTGCATTAGATCAGTGGGCTGGAAAGTTATGTGAAGTTGGTTAAAAAGTCTTAAAACAAGGGAACTGAGTTGTGTTATTTCAGTTGGTGTATTAAGAGCCACACAAGTGGCAAGAAACAGTTTATTTGGGCCACCTCAGGTAGCACCTTTTGGAAGCCATTAAAGGATAGGAAACCACCAGCACTTAAGCTGCCAGATTGGGGCATGGGCTCCATTTTGGATTGCCCACCTCAGGCACCAAATGGTCTTGGGTCCGGCTCTGATCTGTCTCTTGCAGACTCCTTGCTCTTCTGCACGGGTCAGGAATCTCTGATTAAGACGGCAGACTTTACAAACGTTGATGTCAAGTCCACCAAGAACACAGGAACCAAAAGTGGGATACATCAGACATGGCCAGTATTGAGGGTCAGGGTTAGCTGTGGGGATTCACTGGATTTATAGTCTTTGGTTGACACAGAAAGCAGTAGTTGAGGAGAATGTGAAAGGCCTGGCAACAGGCTACAGTTAGCCACTTCTGAACAGACCTTTTAGCCGAGTCTTTAGCAGCTGCTTTCTTGCAGCAATTTGCAGGTTGATTTGTGTTTATGACCATAAGAATTGCTTTATACTGAGTCAGGCCACTGGTTCATCTATCCCAGTCTCGTCACCGCCGACTGGCAGTGACTCTCCAGGGTTTCAGGCAGGAGTTTTCAGGCATGTTCATGTCTTGAATGAGGACAGGCCAGATTCGGGATTGTTGCCTCGTGCAGCGATCCAGACAGACAGACACTAGAGCAGCTTCCCTTAATCTGGTGCCCTCCAGATATTTTAGGCTACAGTTCCCATCAGCACCAGGCAGCAATAGTCAGGGGTGATGGGAGCTGTAGTCCAAAATATCTGGAGGGTGGCAGGGTGGGGAAGGCTGCTCCAGAGGCTATGCAAGTCTCCAAGTCTGTTGCAAGAGGTGTGAATGAATGCGGCAAAGGCATTTAAACATGGAGAGGGAGAAAGTGGCTCAATTCGGACAACACATTAGGCAACGGAGGAGGGGGAACAATCATCAGTTGTGTTGCTTATTGTGTCATTTGGAGGGCAACACACAACGCACACACAACTGACAGTACATTAATCAGGCACTTTAAACAACGGAGCGAAACAACAAGCTTGCACATTGTTTAGCCCGAAGCCCCGTTGTTTAAAGTGTCGTCCGAATTCAGCCCCCCCTCTCTCCGTGGACTATTCCATATAGAATTCTGCTGCCTAGAGCAGCCAAAAAAACCCAGCCACTCTATGCAGCCATCAGAACTCACTGTGCCTGCTGGGATACAGCTGGAGGACACAGGGAGGAGAGGCTGCAACCAAAATGGCTGCCACAAGTTCGTAGCAGCCGAGGCGTTTGCCGGTGCCGAGCAGCACTGGCTGCAGCATGTGGTCTGTGAAGCTCCTCCTGCCCAACGCACGGTCAGTATGTTATTTACCCCTCCGTTGCCTGATATGTGGTCTGAATTGAGCCTCTGTGTGTGGATGTGATTGTGAGAAAATAAGGTTCTTTAATCGGCTTGAGCATTTCACCACATACAGGCCACCCACTGCAGAGATGGAATTGAGGTCATGATGCTCTAGGACCTTCCCTGTCCCCCACTTCTCTGCTATGAACAGAAAATTTTGAGTAAAGGCAGGTTCATACTGGAGCATCAAGCAATGGCTTGCGCATGGGAATAAATGATCACAAATCCAACACCAGAGGCAGTGTTTTAGTTTTATCTCAAGCAAAATACTTTTTACCGCCACCAGTGGAGTCAGTGCACATGTTCCAACTGCAAGTCATTGACTGATGAGGAACCTGGGTGATGCCCGGGCGTGTGTGAATCAGCCCTAAGTCCTAGCTCTGCAAACACAAATCCATGGCTCAGATGCTTTCAAAAGACCTTGGCCTTAATATGCTTTCCCTCCCTCTGTTTGCATAATTTCCTGGATGCGCATCACGGGTGGACTGAAAGTTGCGTTTTATGTTAGCAGCTTTTTAAAATACCTGTACTCTTTATCAATTGTAAATTTAGGGGAAATGTTTATAAATATACATATATATTTTATATGTAAAATATGTACCTAGATAAAGCTAAGAGCATATAGTTTTGAACAGATTCTTGTGCTGCCTCTGCTACATGTTGAAAATATGTAGTTCTATATATTGTTATCAAGTTTGGAGCTTTCTTTAAAGCCAAAGTACATCAATAAAAGGAAAGCCTTAGAGCAGCCTTAGCCAATCAGTTGCCTTCTAGAAGTTTTGGACCATCAATTCTAGCATTCCTGATCATTGGCCATGCTGGCCGGGGCTGCTGGGAGTTGAAGTCCAAAACATCCGGAGGGCATCAGGTTGAGGAAGGCAGCTTTAGAGTCTCTCCTTGTTTACATCTCAGTGGAAAATTCACTGTGTATAGGTACCAATCCTGCAAATACTTAGAAATTACCTGGCATAATTGTTGCACCAAATTGGGGGTGGCTGAGATAATCAGGGAGCCCCAAATGATACTATTCTCACATAGTAGGGTGGCCATGTGCCCTGCTTTAATTTGAAGGTCTGGCAGAGGACAATCCTCTCTTTCAAGGTATCTTGTATTTGAAGGGCTGCCTGGTCCAAGTCCAGTACAGAGATGGAGAAGCTGAGAAAGGTCATCCTTGAAGTTGGCCATCCACAGTGAGCACCTGGACAAAGACTGAGTAGGCACACAGCTTACCTGGTCACAGTCTTTCCCATTATGGTGTGATATATTGTCCATTAAAGGGCACAAGGTTATGGACAGCACCTTTGCTGCTTGGACGCTCCCAAACTTAAGGGGCTTCTAAGACGCCTATGCTCTGCCCGGCTGAAGCCAGCAGGGCTTGAGGAGTGGTGGAGATGCCTCCCTGTCCTCCAATCTCCTTTATTTTTGCTAGACAGGTTTTTCAGCCCATTTAGCAAGGGCGCCTTAGAAGGGCAGTGAAGGAGGGTGAGGGTGGCTCAGGATAAATCATATCCTGGCCTCTCCGGTCTCCTCCACTCCCTTTTACAACCTCGGAGAGGCAGCTGGCACAGTTCTCTCTGCGCTGGCTGCAAGGGGTCAAGGTTGGAGGTTGAATCTCCAACTCCCCCTTCAAAGGGATTTTCCAAGCCATTATATGGTCCCAAGGATGCGCGCCCAGAGACCATAGGATTGCTGTCTCTGTTATAATAATAATCCTCTTTTCTCCTTTTGGGAGATGTGTAGGTGGCCATCCTATCATGAAACGTTATGTACTGGTTGTGAACTTATTCTCAGAATGTGGTCCTTATGTGGCCAAAGCAGCACCATCCCTGCACAAGAAGAAAAGGCACAAAAAGGCCTGAAGGGAACCCCAAGGTTCGCAGAATTACCAAAAAAAAAAAACCCTTTAGAGACAAAAGAACGTATTGGAGGGACCCCAAAACAGCCCAGTCAGTGAGGACTGAGAATGTGTAGTGGGCATGGAATGGGGGGAATAGAATAGAGTCTCCTAGAAGATGGCACCCACAAAAGAAGCGCTCCACATTGCAACATGGTTTTGTAGCTCTGCTTTCCTGTAATCCTAAACCCTTGCCACTCCTTGACATTAGTTGCCAGAGTGGAACCCCATAGTTAGGTCACTTCTTGCCCCCACCTTGCTGGCAACTACAGCTTTTCAAAATGGCCCCATTTCTCTTTCCCAGATGGGAGGGAACATGGCCAATTCACACGATATAGTCACTTCCAATCATCAACCAGGCCACTGTCCCTTCCTTTCTTTTCAATTCTCAATAATTTACACAAGGCTTACAGGACCTATGCATTTAAATCTATGTTGAGCCAAACTCTTCCAGTTTCAATAGTAGACTACCTGGGAGTTTAGAGTTATCTTCAGCTTTCCCCTTTAAGGTATTACATGCACGTCTCTCAGTACTGACCCTTCCCAGATTGTAAATAGTAACCACCAGGATTC
This sequence comes from Anniella stebbinsi, assembly GCA_029215795.1. Taxonomy (NCBI): domain Eukaryota; kingdom Metazoa; phylum Chordata; class Lepidosauria; order Squamata; family Anniellidae; genus Anniella; species Anniella stebbinsi. The sequence continues at coordinate 354,736,748 of JARDYH010000002.1, read as the reverse complement.
ATTTTATTAGTCACTTTTGTACCTGAAACAGGTACTTAGCATAATTTACAATTTTAAAAAAATCAGGTATGAAAAGAAATCAGATGCTAATGAAACAAATTGCAGAACACTTTAGCTTCGTTAGAGTGGAAATGCATGCTACATGCAATGTGGCGACGCTGCTGAAAATAAAATCACTTTGTTGAATTCTTTCCCGACACGTAAGATCTTTCTCACCCCGTGGCCTCATCACGTTCTGCGTTTTCCCTGCTCCCGTAAACTGGGGCAGGGAAAAGACACACAACACGACAACATCACAGCAGGCATGGTGTAAGAGGAACAATGCAATACTGAGATACCAGCTTTGGCAGTGTCCCCACATTGCATGTAACATGCAAGTCTTCCTCATGGAGCATGTGTAAAAAAGCCAAACTACGTATGAGGTCGTTCATGATTTTTTAAAAGTGTGCTTAAACCGGCTTCTTTTATTCTGAAGAAAGAGCATCCATTGGATCCCTACCTGGAAGGTGCTTCTGGCCCAGCTAACCATCCCTCCCACCACATGCACACAATTGCAATTTGTACCCCCAAGTGCTATTAGCAGCCACAGGGGGTAATTTTCAACAGGAAACTAACCTCGCACCCTGATCGGGATGGGGAGCACAATCCGGATCAGGGGCTGTGGCTGCTTTTTCTTTAAGCTGTCTGAGAATGATGGAGTTGCAGCCCCACACTTCTGGAGTGCACCAGGGTGGGGAAACGCTGCTTTAAAATAAAAGTGACAAGTTCACTTTTTAAAAAGCAGGAATAATGTAACAATTACATGGAGAAAGAGTTCAAAATAAGATTGTTGCCAAAACTGAACCTTTGTCTGAAAGCTTCTCAGTTCCAAATTATAAGGTATCTGGAGACAGGGTTGGGGTATAACACTGACTTCCACAGACTCTATACGGCTGAGGTCCAAAATTTTGAAGATGGAAACGAATATGAGTATGTCTTTGCAGGATTGGGACCTTAAAATACAAAAGATGCAAGTGTGAGTGGAATGAAGCCCTATGTCTGGATGTTTACAATTGTTTTCAAATGTTTTCAAATGTTCAAAACAAAGCCTCACTGGGATAATCTCAAAGCGAATAAGGGGTTTAAAGTTAGTCTCCAAACAACAAACTTTGCCTCTATATATTTAGTGCATTATTAGCTGCATATAATAAACAAACACAGTTCTATAGTTTACTGAAGCTTTAAAGTGACGTTTTGTGCTCCACTCTTTAACGTAACTTATGCTTTTAACTTGGAACTGTATGGATATTTAGTGTTTAATTTATAAGGCTAAGAAAATTTGCAGAGCACCATAGTAAATGTATTTTTGTACGGTAATGGAAGCATGCCTTCCTTTGATTCTTTTTCCACTTATTAAATTGTATTTATTTTCCTGTATTTATATACAACTGTGCAATTTTTAAATATGTCTTAAAAATAAACTTTCATCTGTGGCTTCAAGTTTATTGCCCATTGGAGATTTATCTGACCTATTTCTGCTGCAGTGAAAGAGGGAAGGAGTTTCTTTAGTACCCAAAGTTAATTTGTTTTTATTTATTTTTGAGTTAATTATTTTGAAGAAGTATTTGAGATTTGCTCTTGTACTAACTCCTTCCCTAAGCAATGTCCAGGATTTTCTGTAAAACTCAACCATGTCAAATCGCTTGGAAATGGTGACCACACAAAAAGACACTCTGAACCAATCAGTGTGAGTTTGTTTGATTTTAATTTAAAACAGTTAAAACAATATCTCATTCATATCCCTTCTTGTGGCAGGGAAATCCTCTCCAAAACATGAATAGTGTTTCAAGCAAACAATTCTGAGCAGTGCAAAACTCATCGAAATTGCAAACGCTTCCAGGATTCAGTAGTCGATCTCAAGTCGTGGGAAAGGACTCGTATAATAATTCAATCCAATTTGAGGAGCAGGAAAGGGAAGATGTGGATAACGATGAAATTAAAAGGCACATCCAGTTCTGCCATAATTTTGCATAGTCATTCAATGCCTCAGAAGTCAAAACTAGCAAAACTGCCAGAAAGATGGAAAACTACAATTATAAGCTGGAGATCCGAATTGAAATATTGCAATTGGCATCTAATACATTTGCCTTGTAAGTCTGTAATACAACAGGCCAGTTCAGATGCTTTCAAATACTCCACATTCATAGTTACAAGTGCTGCTTCTGAGCGGGGATTGGCGTAAGTATATCGGTACAGTTTTTGTTTGGCAACCACGTCGAATAAGATGTGACTTTCTCCATGAGGCCACATTGTGTAGAGGATTTTAAAGCATCTGGATCTGCCCAGCGTTAACTACAGAAACTCAAGCCATGAGCTAGTAATCTTGCCGGTGCATTAACTGTGGAAATGTTCTCCTAAAGTGAGTTACCTATGGAAATTTCCTATGGAAAGCCCCAAATGTGATTCAACAGAAATGAAGGATTCCAGATGCTCATAACCTATTGAGATGTAAATTTTATGCGTAAGTGGATCACTCCTACAACTTACCATGAGCTTACCAAATGTTAAATGTATCACTGATTATCCTCACATGGCTGGCAAGTAAGAGTAACTCCACTAAACTCAATGCAATTGATACCAGCAAGGAACAAATCGGAGGGAAGAGCCGAGTTTGTGTGTCAAATAAGCTTTGATTCGTTGTCATTCAGATTTTATCCACACTCCAACTTGGCATCAGCCATTGGGCTGAGAATGGTGAAAACAAATGGAAAATATTATTTTGAGGAATTTGGAGGTTTTACCTCCTTAGTTTGCACATGTAAAATACTTCTAAGTAGAGAGAGGGCATTTTCAGTCAACGTCTGTCAGCAACGAGGACATTAAGCCTATATTGTTTAGGCACCCATGAGCCAAAAGTTCCTCTTTTGCAAAAATGGTCTAGAACAGGGGTGTGAAATGGAGGCAGGTACATATATGCCAAATAGTAAATGCTTCCAGTATTCCTCAAAAATGTGATTAAACATAGATAAGATGCTCCAGTGACCATAATGGGCAAGGGGGAAGAGCCACTGTTACTAATTGCACAGAAGGGGTAGGACTAAATATCCTCCATGAGCAATGGGCTAGAGGGAACCCCCACTGGGGGAAAAAAGACAACCACATTTCACAAAATAAGCAAAACTTAAATTGACATCCCCCCCCCCCACAACACTTCAATTCTCCACATTTCCAGAGGGAAGGGACATTCTCAAGTGCTTACACTTAGACCAGCCTTCTCCCAACCTAAATGAGTTGGACCACAACTCCCAGCATCCCCCAGGACACATCTGGAGTGCACCAGGTTGGGGGAAGGCTGCCCTAGGGTATAACCCCAGATGTGTATAAGGGCCACATTCTCAGTTCTCCCTGCCCTGTTTTTAGCAGGCATGGACATAAGTTTGCCTTGCTGGAACCACTGCCCTTCCACCAAACCCACAGCACCAATGCAGTGGGGAGAAAAGATATTTTAAATGACATTTGCCTTCAACCTCAGAAGCCACAGACGTATTATTAGTTTTATAGGCCAAATGGGACTGGAGTTCTGGTCACAGGCCTTGCGTGCACCATCTTGTCCTAAAACAATGGAACAATCTACCAAAATACCACTCTGAAAGCTGTTACAATAAAGGGGAAGTTGATCATAGGAGTAACCTGTACTCTTGTAGAGATCTCATTTGATTTCCACGGCTTACTCAGAAGACACTGTCAATGGATTGTGTCCAAGTTTTGTCTGCACCTACAAATTCAGAGATTTCAGGCTCCACCATGATATATGAGGCCATTAATTCCACCCAATGTTCAGAACAGGGGGATGATATAAACATTAAACCATGTGATGGTGAAGTTGGGGATTTGGAGAAAATGCACCTGTGCAAGCAGTCTTGACAGCCACTGAACATTGCTCTGTTCATTTTTCTACCCTGCATTCTTTTGGCACCCTGATCCAAAACCCTTCTTAGGCAAAATTGCACATGCGCATGGTGTGGTGATTAGCACTAAAAAGAATTCAAAAGCCGGCGCAATGAGCACATCTCTGACAGACAACAGCCACAGGAATTTTAAACACCAGTGCCTGGTCTTTTTAGCCACTAAGACTGAATTTTTTTTTGTTATGTGATGGATATTAAGCTTTATAAACATTCATATCCACCATCATCCCTCTTTCTCATACACACGGCTCTTTTAGATAAAAGCATTTTATTTTAGCTTGCAGAGTTTTCATTATTTTCATCTAAATGCAGATCTCACCTGACTCAGTCCAGCCCTTTAGGTCACAAGGTGGAGGGAAACGCCACTCTGCTTCGTTTTCTGAGGCAGAAGAGATCTTATTTAAATAAAATGGAATAGGAATACAGTAAGACAAACCGAGGCTCGGTGGGAACCATCAGAATCAGATTATTTTTTTTCCTGCAAGTTGCACTCGCTAGATAACAGCAAGAAGCAGAAGATCAGCCAGCAGGTTTTGTATTGCGTTTCATAAAGACTGGGAAGACGTAATTGAAGAAAGTCCCTGACTGGGCTGTGAGACAGATCAGCATTCTAATATGCCTGTAGCAGTGCTTTAAATGATGCCAGAAATTATGTGTGTATGTGTGTGGCAGGGCAGAGGGGTTGAAGAGAAACAGGCCCTAAAATATAGGCTCTGGATTCACCACTGGCATTATTTTTGTACTGGAACGCCTCATTCTGCTTTGCCTGGCTGTTGATTTCAAGACCCTGCCTTGAGACACAAGGCCTTAAGCTGCAGCATGTTTCCTTCCAATGATGCAGACTTCAAGAATAAATAGCAACAACTCAGATCTTTCCATATAGGAGCTGTGTGCATGACACACATGCACAATTGGATCCACTATAATGGCTCCTGAATCTCTGGCAAATGGAGCGTGTCATTTTACTGAAGGTTACATCTACACTTTATTCAGGTTTGCTTGCTAATTTCAACAGTAGTAGCTGAAATTGCTTGATCCAGTTCATTAGGCATCATGGTATTCACCCTTGTAAATGCCCTATCAAGCGGTTCCACAATGACAAGAAATACAGAAGAAAACAAATTTCTGAGGCCCATAAATTCACATAATCAACTGAGACCAAAATTAAAAGCCCCTGTAAAGACACTGACAGGTTCAGAAAGACCATCTGAGAAAGAAAAAGGGGGAAGGGAGGCTTTCAGAAAGAATGATCTGGGAATAGGAACATCACGTGACTGACTCCTTAGCAAACTGCTGATAGATCAGTATGATTTTTTTTAAAAAAAGATCAATTCATCAGCAGTTTTACCAAGCTGTATCTTCCACCAAAGAAAGAAATTTTAAATAATTGAACAACCATCATTAGTAAGCAGTACGTTGTGTGCATGACTGCCAGAAAGTCATTTACTCCAAGGAAGGACAATTTTTTAAAGCTTCTCCTTAAAGGGCCACTGACCCCATTTTTAAAACCTTTGCCATGAGTGTGTGATAGGCATTTTTGCGTAGCATAAAACTGGAGGGAAACTTTTGGGAAAAAAACAAACCAACAGGTGCAATTTCAGTCCAGACAAGATATGCCCATAATGGCTGCCCAAAATAGCTTGTGGATGGCAAGGTATCCCCACCCAACCCACCTTTGCATGTTCTCATCATGTGACACTTCCCCATCATGAGGCACATTTCTGCAAGCCTCGGGTGCTCCATGTTCCTGCGGCTGGCGGGGCAAGAGAAGAAGGCACAACAAGAACTCATCACAAGGTGAGCACTTGCAAACATGATGAAGCAAGAGGAGAATGTCTGCCATGGTCTCCACAGGGTGTGCTCCAACCCTTATTTGCAACCCATGACTAACTGAGGTAGGCTGACCAGATAAAATCCAGGTCAGGGCTCCTGTAACTTTAACAGTTGTAGAGAAAAGGGAATTTCAGCCAGTGTCATTTGTATGCAATTAGTTCCTGGTGAAATTCCCTCTTCATCACACCAGCTAAAGTTGCAGGCGCTATACTAGAGTGACCATATACAAAAGAAGGCAGGGCCCCTGCAACTTTAACTGTTGTGATGGAGAGGGAATTCCACCAGGAACTAATTGCATACAAATGACACTGGCTGAAATTCCCTTTTCTCTACAACTGTTAAAGTTACATGAGCCCTGACCTGGATTTTATCTGGTCACCCTAAACTGAGGAAGAAAAAACAACCCAACTGCAGATTGCTGAGCCACAGTCCCACGTAAGCTCTGATGCTCACCCACAGCTCTTGCACATGAGAACATTATCTTGCAATGGGAGGAGTAGATAAACACACATACAAGTGGGCATAACTGATGCATTGAAACGAGCAATTCCTTATAAAGGGATCTCTGAACCATTAGCAATTGCTGGGTCAAGGCTTAGAAATACAAGGTATGTTTTCAAACCAACCAAAGCACCATTTTTTTAAAAAAGAAAAGAACATCCAGATTTTCTATATGGCAACACCGCAAGCTCCCTTAGCTTCAGTAATTAACCTTAATTTCAAACACTGAAATTCACAAAATATCCTGGGTTATTACATTCTGGGATATGTAGATCTATTTGTATGTTTTTTTCCCCTAACCATGGAGATACAGAGCTCACAGCTAAGCAACTTTTCATGCCAGCAAACAGGTCCTTTGCCGAAAACTGAATCACTTCCATCCAGGACAGTGGTGAACTCCCCATTCAAAGGCATGGCTGGTTATCATCACCAAATCCAAAACAGTCTCTCAAGGTCAAAACTTTGCTGCAAAGTATGACGTAGGTTCTTCAGAGTTTGGGAACAGCCTCCTGTTCTCCAGGTCCTTGTTGCAAATCTCCGTCAGTGATCAGAACAATCTTAAGGTCTCCGCAAAATGTATAAATTTTTAAATCCTACAACGCGACTTAACAGAAAATTTCTCCACTAAAGTTTAAGAAGGCATCAAATGACCCATCCTGATTTATGCTATAAATAGTACCCAAATGTTTTCCTTTTTTTTTCCTTTTTGGGTTTTTTTTCTTTTTTTCTTTTTTTTTTTTGGCAGTCCAAAGGCTTTGCTTGTTCGAAACAATTTTTTTGGCAGAATAAAAAGGCTTATGGCTTCTTAAGGCCGAAGGACAGAAGTGAGGCCTAACTCGGTATCCTGCGATAAAAGTAAATATACCCCAGCTCTCTGGGTGGTCGCTCGGAGGCACAGACTTTAAGATCATTGTAGATCACCCACCTGAAGAGACAGAGAGAGAGGAAAGGGAGAAAGAGACAGTGAGCCTCACAAAAGCTAAACCCAATCCAAAGAGGTGCCTACAATGGTTGATGCCACCCTCCTGGTGAAAATCCTAATCCTGTTGTCGGTCAGGGCTATTGTCCTCACTTGCACGTATGAGTCCTCACTCCCCACATATGAGTACTCTGGTACACCTAGGTTCTGCTCAAACAGAGCCACCTTTTGAGAGGACAGGCCAGTTGTGCCACCCTCTACAGAGGTGACAATTCTCACCAACAGCAAAGGAACTGATTACCCCATTTTGATGCTGTATTTTTGCCATTTGATCTTCTCAATGCCACTTGCAGAAATCTTAAGAATTCCACCTCCCCACTCCTGTTTTAAGGGGAGTAGAGGGCTTGAGTTCAGAGACCTGCTGGCACCTGTTGCATTTCACAGGCAGAATTAAAACTGCCAAGATGTTCAGATTGTTTCTCTCCAAATGCCGGCATGAACGCCAACGATTGTAAGCACAATCATCTTGCTGGAAGGAGCACAGCATGGTGGCAATAGTAGAGTTTGGAAGATAAGAGCATAATGGGAATAGGAGAGAGTGAGCAGTATCCAAATGTGTCATTCTGTTAACGCAAAGGATGTTGCGCTACCGAAAACTAGGTTCTGAACTATGCGCAAGAGAAAAATCCAACTAAAGTTATGTTTGTGTAAGTGCGGTTGTGCAAGCGGTTGTACTTGCGTGAGCCGTCGTGCAGCCAGTGGCACATAACTCTTGCGCAACCACTTACGCAGATGCTTGCACAATTCCCAGCGCAAGTGCAATTGGCAACCGCTTGTACAGTAGAAAGGTTCAGCGGAGTTCCGCTAGCGCTATTAGACTTTGCGGAATGACATGATTGGATACTGCCCAGTGGCAGGTGGGTATCTTCACTGGAGTGGGGTGCTGAAGCAGCAGCGGGGGGCAGCGGCTCTTGATCATTAAAAAAATGCTATTTGTCTCTTAAACGCCAATCCTAAATTAGTGCTAACTTGAAAGCCAGTCCTATCATTTTAATTGAACTTATTTCCAAGCAAGTTTGGACCACAGTGTCAAACTCAAGAATTTTGGCCAATCCTTCTGCATCATATATAATTAAAAAAAAAACATTAATAGCACTGGCTCACCTTCCCTCCTTTTTGAGATGACAAACGTAATGGCCACTCATTGTAGATGTTCCCATGTGACTGACGAACCCAAAGAGTTCGTATCCTGTGCAAGAAGAGATCAAAGATGATAAGAAAGAATGCAAGAGAAGTCCTTGCTAAGCAAAGTCGTCCAGCAATCCATCTTGCCAGTACCTTATGTCAATTAATCATTTGTCATACTTCCAACCTACCTTTCCTCCAAGGAGCTGAGAGTGACATAGATACTTAGATGCATTATCAGTCTCGCCAAAGAAACCAGATTCGGGAATGAAACAGACATTTGGAAAACATTCACGGAGATCATCGTGTATGATAACTGCACGCATTTTTCATTGCACACACGCAGCAGAAGCTACAACTCAACATGGCTTCCTGGCACCTATACAACCTGCAAACATGCAGTGAAATACACACATGTGCAATTGTCATATAACATCATCTACCACAATTGTTTTAATGCTGTTTCCTACATAGCAAGGCCATGTTTTAATAGCGCTCAAGGACACTGAGCTTCCTCTGGATTGCAGGAAGGAGATCCCAAATATGCTTTTATATTCTGATCATCCACACGATCCTGCAAAAGCTTTGTGAAAAACAAAGTCATGCACTACTTGCTATTGCCAGGCTACCCAAGATCACTCTGCTATATTTTTTTACTGTTCGGTGACCTTAACTGTTGCCTAACAGCTCCATCCTGTGGTTAGTTTTAGATTTTTCCTGCCATTAAAAATATTAATGGCAAATACAAAAATGAAGACAAAACCTGAATGGATCCAGGCAGAATTGAGCAATGCTTGCCCTTGTCTGGAGCGGCTTCTTATCAAGTCTGAACCATGTCCTGCATGGTCCTCTAATGTCCACCCTTGCTCGCTTTCTCAGGCAAAACCAGCCTTGCTACCGGAGATACTTTAACAAGAAAGCCAGAGATGGAATCTGTGATCTGCTGTACACCACATGTAATGTGTTTGGCCCATTACAGAGCAACGAGAACAGGTTTACCTTCAAGTATGCATTCAACAGGGAGCTGCAGCCAATCCTGGCTCTTTGATGAATGCATTTTATTTTAATTCTCTTTTTAATTAATTAATTAATTACATTTCTATACCGCCCAATAGCCAAAGCTCTCTGGGTGGTTCACAGACATTAAAACCACAAAGTACAGAGTACATCTGTATAATGCTTGTGTTTGACACACTGATTCTCGGCACAACTATTAAAATCTTAATCGTATACGTAAGTATCATAACATGTGAAAAGGGCTAAAGCATCGGCTTTGCCAGTGAGGTTCTTCAAGGCAGCGGCCATGACATGCTCAACTGAAAGTTCCAGCACTATCTGCCGAAATTCCGAAATCAGTCATGACTGCCATTCTCTCCCACTCTTTTCCTAACGTCCCGCATGAATAGCCAGAGGCTTGCACTGGTCAAAATCCATTTGTTATTCCTGTTTTATACTTCTTTTTATATAGCCCTGTAAACGGCACAAAGCGCTTTACAAAATAGCCAAAGCAAATTAGATCCCTACGATCACAAAGAGCCTACAATTCACATTTTGACAGTGGTTGCGAAAACAACGGGCGGAAAGGGGCAAGGGTAACCGGACGGAGTGTGAGCGGCAAAGGAGGGACCGATCTTCAGGAAATGTCAGTCCGAAGTCCTCTTAGGCCATGTGGAGTTGGCTGTGTAGTTCATTGGACTGTGGCTGGGGTGCATGACAGGTCCATTCCACTTACAGCTTTAGAGCTGTAGCTTCAACTCTCCAAGCCCATTCAACATATATACCCTTAGTGCACACATGTGGGAGTCTTCAGCCCCTGTCCTTTCTGCCCTGATACAGCCAATAAGGGACGGCTTATGGAATCAAGTCGACCTGCACAGTCAACCTGTAGGGGGAAGATGCACCTCATATTTCTGAGGACACTTTGCAAGCTCCCAGTTGTGTGGTACACAAGTAGTCCAGCCAGTAGGGCCAGCCGCTCTATTCCAATTGTGAAAATGCTGGTTAAAAAAGCGCATGGAGGAGACAAAACCATACATGCATGCACATGAACATACACATTCACATACGGAGTCACACAAATCAAAACAGGAATAAGTACCACTAAAACCTTTATTTGGACCACTCAAAGATCACAAGGCAGTAAGTGAGTTTTTGAGTTTCATAGAACTCAGGCTAGGGATTGGTGAGCAAAGCCAGGGCCCACCCTGTGAGCTCACCAAGCCCTGCTCATATGGCCCCACTTCAATGAGCAGGGCTGCGTGGGCCTCCTGAGCCCTTTGCAAAGTGCGCTTTCTGGGGCCTCTGGAAAGTGCGCTTTGCCGTCCCCTACCCCGTGGCCAAACACATACTTGTGGGAAGCCCGCAAGCAAGATATGAGTGCAACGGCACCCTCCCGCTTGCGTTCCCCACCAAGGGGCATGAAGAGGCATGCTGTCTCTGATACTGGAGGTAGTGAATACCCTCATGACTGCTAGCCATCGACAGCCGGTCTTCCATGAATTTGACTAACCCCCTTTTAAAGTTATCTCAATTGGTGGCCATCAGCACATCTTGAGGTAGCGAATTCCACCGTTTAACTATAATGAAAGTTATGATAATGATAATTGTTCAGAATTTTTAAAAAATTGAATAACATGGCTGTCAGCATTTGTTGTTTACTCTTACTCAAGGTGAGACTAATAACCCTCTCTGACAGTTTAAATAAGTCAGATGAGGCTCTACACCCAGCCTCGGTATGCAAGCTATAAACAGTGAGCACGTGGAATACAGCCTTTTCTATGGCTATGTCACAATTACAGAACACTCCTGCACAAGAGAGGCCCACCACACCGCTGTCAATTTGTAGTCACGTTTGTTTTGCCTTGTTTGAGATTTATTGAATTAATTTTGATGAGTGTCGTTTTAGAATTCTTTGATAACTGTAAATTTCATACACAGCTGTATATCGCCTCCATTGTTAGTCAAGAAGCAATTCATAAATGAAGCAAATAGGTTGGGGGGGAATGAATAAAATATGCATAATAACTTAAGCAAAGTATCCAAGGGAAACTTACGTCCAGACCCATCTTTGATCCTGGGGCCCTCTGGATCGGATTCTGCAAGGATGTTGGCATTCACATGGTTCTCTATGTCCATGGCGTCCGTAACGGTTTCATTCTCCTCCTCCACCTCTGGGTGACTGAAGATCCAATCTAATGCATGCTCCAAGTTATTATTCTGCAAGCCAAAGTAGCACACAAAAACTGAAATAGCCAAGAGCCATCGGCATCTCTGCCACCATTGGTGGCACGTCTTTTAACGAGCAGAAAGAGCTGTTGCATCTTTCCCCAAGAATGGGCGACACACAAACAAAGTGAGGGAAATATAATCTGATGGTCCAGCTTCTGCTGCAAATGCAGGTATTTCCATCATAGCAGAGAGGCCACTGCCTTACAGAATGTCTGGTGCTCATATGAGCCACAGTGGAAACAATTTAAGCGGCGTGGACAATGACACATGCCAACAGGGTCTTATTGAATCTGGAACAGCATCTGTATTCCGTCGTAGCCACCTGGTGGCCAGCATCCTATGTTTGCTTATATGCCATTGCCAGTAACAGAATCCACATCCACCCACGCAGTTAGGGCAGATTGTAGGGGTTATGCACTGTGGTAATGATACACTCCCCTAACTGGGCAAGTACCACCAATCCATCTCAACCCTCTGGAAGGTAGAAGTTGCATATATTGCTATGATGCTGTGGACAACATAAAAACAGGCCCTCAGTTGCAGCACAAAAAGACAGAGGCTTGGGGGCATCATGAATGCAAACTCGCTGATTTTAGCATGAGCATTTAGAAGCAACAGCCCACTTCATCCATTTTATGTATTAACCCACCCTTCATCCTGGGATATCAAGGAGGTGTACAAGAGACATAAAAACTAGGGATGTGCACTGGATCGGACCCGATCCACGATCCGAGTCCGGTCCAGTGGGAAATCGGATAAATTATCCGATTTCCGATCCCGCAGCTGGATCGGCCGATCCAATCCGAACCGGTCCGAAAAAGCTCCGAACCGGTTCGGCGGATCGGCGGATCGGCGGGCGCCCACTGGCGCCCACCGCCGCTTCCATTGGCGGGCGCCAGCGGGCGCCCGCCGATGAAAGTGGACAGCGGGGGGGGGAGGAGGGGGGCACTTACCTTCTCGGCCCGGTGGCTCCCGTCCGGCGCCGGCGCCTACTACTACTAGCAGGCTCCGCGGCCTGCTCTAGGGTGGCGCGCCGGGTGATGTCATCACCCGGCGCGCTACTCTAGAGCAGGCCGCGGAGCCTGCTGGAAGTAGTAGGCGCCGGCGCCGGACGGGAGCCGCCGGGCCGGAAAGGTAAGGAGGGGGTGCGTGGAGGGGAGGAGGGGGTGCGCGGAGGGGGGAGGGGGGAGGGGGGACCTTACCTGCCCGGCCCGGCGGCTCCCGTCCGGCGCCGGCGCCTACTACTCCCAGCAGGCTCCGCGGCCTGCTCTAGGGTGGCGCGCCGGGTGATGTCATCACCCGGCGCGCTACTCTAGAGCAGGCCGCGGAGCCTGCTGGAAGTAGTAGGCGCCGGCGCCGGACGGGAGCCGCCGGGCCGGAAAGGTAAGGAGGGGGTGCGTGGAGGGGAGGAGGGGGCGCGCGGAGGGGGGAGGGGGGCCCTTACCTTTCCGGCCCGGCGGCTCCCGTCCGGCGCCGGCGCCTACTACTCCCAGCAGGCTCCGCGGCCTGCTCTAGGGTGGCGCGCCGGGTGATGTCATCACCCGGCGCGCTACTCTAGAGCAGGCCGCGGAGCCTGCTGGAAGTAGTAGGCGCCGGCGCCGGACGGGAGCCGCCGGGCCGGAAAGGTAAGGAGGGGGTGCGTGGAGGGGAGGAGGGGGTGCGCGGAGGGGGGAGGGGGGAGGGGGGCCCTTACCTGCCCGGCCCGGCGGCTCCCGTCCGGCGCCGGCGCCTACTACTCCCAGCAGGCTCCGCGGCCTGCTCTAGGATGGCGCGCCGGGTGATGTCATCACCCGGCGCGCTACTCGAGAGTAGGCCGCGGAGCCCGCTGGTAGTAGCCGCCGGCGCCGGACGGGCCGAGAAGGTAAGCAGTGGCGGGGAAGGGGGCTTACCCCCCCCCCCCCCGGAGCCGTCCGCTTCTATCCGCTGGCGCCCGCGGGCGCCAGCGGATGGAAGCGGGCGGCCCCAGGGGGGGTAGGGAGCGCGGGGGAGGGGGTTTACCTGCCGGGGCCGTCCACAGCGGACGGCCCCGGGGGGGGAGGGAGTTAGGCCCCCCCTTACCCACCCGCCGCCATTTTTTCCTCATAGACTTGCATTGCAATGCAAGTCTATGGGGAAAAAAATGGCGGCCGATCCAAAAATGTACGATTTTTGGGTCGGGATCGGACTCGATCCGGTCCGGGGGGCCTCCGATTTTGTCCGAACCGGTCCGGGACAAAATTGGAGGTCCCGATCCGGGTCCCGATCCGATCCGGGGGGTCCGTGCACACCCCTAATAAAAACCATGATAAAAACATAAAACATTACAATAAAAACAAAACAGAGGTGTACACATTTTTTAAAAAAACTTTTAAATGCCTGGGCAAATAAGTAAGTTTTAACCCAGCACTGAAAGAAAAGCAGAACCAACATCAGTTCCACTTCAACAGGGAGGGTGTTCCAGAGATGGGATGCTGTCACAGAGAAGGCCCTCTGTTGAATTCCTACAAAACGAGCTTCCCCTGAAAAAAGAACCAGTGAAAAGCCTCCTCTGAAGATCTTAAGACATGAGCAGGTTGGTACGTGGGTACCAAGCCGTTTAAGGCTTTATAGGGAAGCGCCACATTGGGCTAAGGAGTAAAAAGGCAGCCAGTGTAACCCTTCTAGAACTGGTGTAAATAGGCCCCCATCTGAGAGATCAAGGAGAGCTAGCAGGGTCAGCGGTCCATAAGCCTGCAGTCTGGCTCAAGATTGCAAACTGAGGGATAACATTCGAGGCATAAACTGAGGCACCTCCATTCCTATTTTTACTCTGCTATTTTGTATGCGCGCCCCTAATTTTGTCACCTCATTGTCCCCCCCTTTCCACACACACTTTCATTTCTTTCTATGCCTGGAATTCTACTTCCCCCACCATCCACCACCCTTTTCCCTTTAAAAAGATATCTTAAGGTTTAGGGAAAAAAGGGAAGAGAAAAACATTCTCAGGACCACTTGGTGGCAAAGCAGGATACAAATTAAACAAAGAATAAGCAAGTAAGTAAACGAAACACGACAAAAAGGGCAAGAAATTAAAAGAAAGCTTTCATCAACCTGTAACAATTAAACTCCAAATGCATGAAGGCACTGAGGTTTAGAAATTATACATTACTGCTGCATATTCTGATTTTCCTTTCTGCCCTCCTTGAGTCCTGTCCCACTTGCATCTCGTCAATACCTCAATGATTTCAAGCGTTATACAAAGAGCCAACATGCATCTTGAGTAGAGGAGGACAAAGAAGGACTGACTAGAGGTTGCAAAGAGCTTCTCTGTGCTAGTCAAAGGCTTGCATTCTTTTTAGAAGCCTTGGGCGGTCCTGCTATAGCCCCTTCCTGATTCTCAAGAAGTCCCTGGCAAAGAATACTCAATGGCCAATCAAGACTTTCTCCTGACCTATTGATACAGTAGAACGCAGCATCAACTTAATTCCCCAGAGCAAAAGTAATTCAAGGACTTCCTTCGTCAAATTTGCTGCTGCCAATGAGAGTCCATGCGCTGCACTGGATAATGACATTCATTTATTGTACCAGCTTTTGAAAGTCATGCTTGATGAGCGGGAGGAGGCGGAAAATGTCTGCATCTGTGCTATAAATAAATCCTAAATAATTGCTGGACGACTCACCGTTGCCCGTAGTGCCTGAAGAGCTATATTCCGCTGGAAGCCCATAGAGGCAATGATGGCAATCATCTCTTCTGGAGGCTGATTATCCACCCCAGCAGCCCCTGATCCCCCTGCCCCTGAAAAAGCAGCTCCTCCGTAACCAGGAATGGCCAATGGCTCTGCAAAATCTGGAACATAAATGGCAAATGTTTGAATCTAAGCAAACAGATTGGCTTGTTATTTCTAATCAAAGTGTTTGCCTTATGAAACATTGCTCTTGGCGTATACGCACACAGACACGATAAGGAGAGGGTAAGTGTCCCTTTATGCAAATAAGCACAGCATGACCCATATGAGCAGTGCTGATGGGAAGGAGAGAGATAAAGGTCCAAAGTACCTGAACTGGTCCATATGCTGCCTGTTGATAAATATTTGCCTAGTTATCTGTGGTGAATCGAAATCTTTCCTAGATGACCAGGAGTTTGTAAACTGGAAGAGAGCTCTGGTCATCCATGAACCAGAAATTACTATGTGGGCTAATGCATATTTTTGTGAATTATTGACTTCAGAAAGCTGAACAGCGGTTGTTGGAGAGAAATAGCAAGAGAAATTATTGCTTTTATATCCTGCCTATAGGCTTCTCAAAGGTATCTGGAGGGCCACTGAGGGAAACAGGATGCTGGATTAGATGGACCTTTGGTCTGATCTAACAGGGCCCTTCTAACGTTCTTATAGATGTATTTTCAAGACTGCAAAGCAGGAGACTACATGAGCTACCGAGTCCATTCCACATCTATGATATGTCAATCTACAGAGGGGCTGTAAAAGAAGAAGCATGAAAAGCAGAGTTGTCCTAGCAAGCACAACGGTCTTTGCTGCACATGAGCACACATCCATTCAGATTACAGACCTGGTTCTTCCATGTGTGCAATGATCCAGTTGAAAGCCACCTCAGCACCCATGTTGCCGGTATAGTAGACGGCCTTTCGGCATGCTTCCAGTGGAAAACCCATCTCTGCTAGCTGCATCACTGAGGACTCATCAATGTCTGGTGCTAAGAGAGGACATTCCAAATGTGAAAGCTGTATCAACTCATCCTTCATCAATGGACAGGGCTATTTGTATCCTCTGTGTGCAATTTCTATAGGACTGACGATCTGTAACACAGTGGTATGGATTCCTAGAAGAAATTTCTAGCCCTTGTAAAAGGGTTGGAGGCAGCATTTATTAGAGATCCAAACTAGGACAGGATCCAATCTGAAGAGGGACAGACTGTGTACTTGGCAATTCTTTAATCTCACCTGTGACTCTTGCACAGAACTGTATACTATGCGTTGAATTGACATTCAGTTTTGCACTGACTGAGAATATTGTAAAAGCTGAATGTCAACAGAAAAAGGAAGATCTGTGCAAATTCCTAATATGGTCTTTCATTTTCACAGTTTTGCTCTGAAGAACACCAAAGCACCTAACACAAATCACTCACAGAAACCTGGTCCCACACTACTGAAAGGCAAACATGACAAGGGTTATTAGCTCCTGTAAACATCAGTTGAGGCCTCTGCCACTCTCCATGCAAGACAAAAAAGATGGCAATGCTAGCTACACAAGCTTTTCAGTAACAAAAGCACTCTAGATTTGCTGGGACATTCACACACTTTATAGGAGCCTCAGCAACGGACCTGTGATTCAGGGTTAGCAAAAAGGGTGAGCTGATGGTAATAGCCTCAATCTTTAGTTCTTTCAAGCTCAGACAGGCTTGCAAATATTATTATTATTATTAATAATAATAATAATAATCTACAGGAGTCTGAAATTATGTATCAGCAAGAATCTGACATAGGCACAGCATTCAGAGACTCTCAGTTTTTCCTTTTTTTAAAAAAAAAAGTTTCTAGTTCTTATGAGCGTGAAACTAGACTTGAATGTATGAACCAAACCAGACGTTCCTCCTCCCTCTTATCCCTTTTTCTTTTGTGTCATGCCTTTTAGATTCTAAGCCTAGGGGAAAAGGATTGTCTTCTTTTTTTAATTAGAAAGAGAGGATATAAAATGATAGCAGGTTTCAATGATCCCATGTTCAGCACTCTAGTGCACAACCAGGAGCCTGGCATTCCCTGGGACACACTTGTCCTTAGCACTGAAATACAAGTGTATTTGAAATACAAATGTATCTGAACGAATTGGCAAAGGGAATGCTGAATGAAGAGTGCAATGTGTCAGTGGCAGTATGCCTATGTACACCAGTTGCTGGGGAACATGGGCAGGAGGGTGCTGTTGCACTCATGTCCTGCTTGTGGGTTTCCCACAGGCAACTGGTTGAACAGAATGCTGAACTAGATGGTCTGATCCAGCACAGCTATTGTTATGTTCTTATGTGAACTTTGGTTGTGCCATTCGCAGGTCCATCTTCCAGCCATGTATCTACTCGACTACATGGCTGGAAGCTTCTCCCTAACGTACCAGAATTTCATGTGCAGGGATATTTTAACATGAGGTGCATTCAGTAATACAATCTCCTTACTGCTACAAAGATGTGCGCTCTAAACTGACCTGAGTCAGCTCTTTTTAGTCCCATCTGACATAATGGACCAGAGGTTAGAAGATATCAATTTGCATGGAAGAGGTCTATCAAGGGCTATTAGCCAAAATGGCTAACTGGAACCTTCACATTCAGAGGCATTGTACCTTGGAGTACTAGATGCTGGGATGAAAATAATGAGGGAGGGCTGTCACTCACCATCATGTCCCTGCTTGCAGGCTTGCCAGAAATAGTTGGCTGGCTATCGTTGGAAACAGAGTACAAGTCCTTTTTTCCCCTTCCTTTTAAAAAAAAATCTAGCAGGGCTGTTCTTATGCCAGTACATTAATCAATATTTTAGCCACTAGCGGAACAAAGAATGATGCCAAAGAAAATAAGCATTGCCACTTTTCAAACCAACTGCAGGGGAGGAAAGAGGAAGACTATTCCAACACTGAAGCATAGGCTGCCTCTACAGGAGACGTTTAAAGCTCTTTGAAGTCTCATAAAAAAATTTACCTCTACAAGAGCGGAGCGTAAATCGGGAGTTCAGGCGCTTTATCTCTCCGATTATGCGCATTTTCGAATGCACGTTAAATAGCGAGTTTTATTTTGCTCCGGACGTTAAAGCGCATTTTGCCTATGTGAACAAGCGATTCTCCGCATTAACTACTTGTAAAGCGCATTTCAAACAACCGGTAAGGCCACCAGTTGTGCGCTTAATTACCTCTTGCGTACAAGCATTTATGATAAAGCGCTTCAGCGATTATGCGCATAATCGGCTAACCAGGCGTCAAACAGAATCCATCTAGAGGGGGTCATAGTCTCTGACAGCCCCCCCCCAATGCTTTTACGAGTCCTTCAAATAATCAAACATACACACGCGCACACATGTACGGATATGTTGGAAGACATAAAGCAATAGCACAGTTAAAAGCCCAAAGAGGGGCACTTCCACGCATCACTCTGCAGATGCGGAACCCCTGAGTGGTAGCAAAGAAGTCCACTACAGCAGCCATTTTTTAAAAAAAAAACATACATGAAACCAACGAAATTAAACGAGATACATACGCTCCATGAAATGGTTCATCATGCCATCTGGAAGTTAAGAAAGCAAAGTGAGGGAAGGCAAACTGAACTAGGATGACACGAGAGGGGAAGTTGGCCAGTTCTGCATTGGGGGTGGACACTGGGTCCTATCACAGCTATTGATTCAAGCCTTTTTGACAGATTTAGTCAAAATCCACAAAACTAGAAGCTTCAGCTCTGGAGGTGGAAACCTTTGCCATTGGCTAAAATGGCCAGCTAACATTAGGCCCAGCCCACCTTTCTCAGCCATTTTGCTCCCCACGCCACCCCCCATCTCAACTAGTCTTCCGAGATGCTAGATGCCAACACACACGTATCCCTTCTGAATCAGGTCGAATTCCAATCCTGAGCATTGCTCTTTGTGGCACACCAGGACTACTACACTGTCTCTGTTGGAGTAGTCTTCCTCAACCCTGGCTCCCCTTCCCCCTTGCTTGCTCCTTCTCTTACTTCCAGCCTACCTCAGCAGAGCTCAATCTCAGCTCCTGCCCCCGCGGCCCACAGAACATGCCAGATCCCCCATATAAAGCAAGCTTGGCAAATGAATCTATCTGCTGACCCCAGAGAACCAGGCCTTGCTTCTATTTCTGGCCTCTTCTCTTAAGAACCAGCAAACCCCTTGTACAATGGCTGCTGTGCAAAGGACATGCCATGGATATGTTGGAGCTGATCATCCAACAAGGCGTTCCATGCGAACCGGCAGGGAGCAATAGTGACAAAGGAACAAAAAGAAAATCAACTAACAGTTGTGGTGGAGAATGGTGGGGAGGCAGAGATCCTCGTGGTAGCAGGCAGTACCTTTGGGGTCATCGCGAATGAGAATGGGTGGAGAGATGTCAGGAAGTTCCTCCTCTCCTGGCTGAAGGCCTGCAGCACGGAGATGAGTGATGTCCAGAAAATCTGGCATGTCTATGGAAACATCTGCAAGCACAGCAGGGCAAATAAGCCTATAGGTAAACAGTAAATACATTACAACAGGGGTGGGCAATTTGTGGCCTGCCAGACGCTCTGACATACAACTCCCATCAGCCTGCACTACAGGCTATGCTAGTTAGTGCTGATGGGAGTTATAGGCTAAAACATATGGAGGGCCACAGGTGGCCCACCCCTGCATTACACGCACTTTAAAGTGTGCTTCCACACCCAGCTCCCTGTGTCCTGGACTTTACTGCTAAACCAAAGACATTTCAGAAATACCCTTCCGAAACAATGGTTTGCCATTCTTGACTCCGGGATTCCCTAACAGCTCATCAAGGGCTTCTGCATGAAAAGTCATGGTGGATAAGCTTTCCGGAATGGCAGCTTGCACAACTCTTAACAATCTTCCCCTGCAATATGTGGGTGCACAGAAGTTCCAGTTGTATTCTAAGATGCACTGTCGGTTCATGTGGAATGACAGCAAGGCCTAACAGGCCTGACCCGTGCCCCTAATTAATTGAGAGCACGTCCTAGAACTTACCCCCAGAATCTTCAACTATTTATCTATTTATTATTGATTTATTACATTTCAATACCACCAATAGCCGAAGCTCTCTGGGCAGTTCACAAAGATTAAAACCACAAGTACAGCATAAAAACGATATGAAATATTAAAGCTTACAACTACAGTATAAAAGTACAGCCAGAATAAAACCTAGAACCTATCTACACTACTGCTTTAAAACAGTTTATAACAGTTTTAAACCGGTTAATATTAACCGGTTTAAAACTGTTGTAAACCGTTTTAAAGCAGTAGTGTAGATAGGCTCCTAGAAGCACCTGCCTATGGTCAAGAGGGAAGCAGATTCATTGAACATCTGCTCCCAAACCCCACTCTAAATGCAGACACCACATTACAGCACACTGCACACTATGGTTCAGAGTGCTTCTCATACAACCAGGAAAATCTTCAAATGCTGCAATCAGAATACATTATTCAAATATACAATGCACATCTTGCTGTTTCTTAATTTTACACGGTTGGAGTTTCTGGCAAGGAAGAATCCTGGAAGCGGGGGGTGGGGGGCAGCAGGATGCATTCTGAATAATAAAGAAATAAGGGAGAGGGGTCATTTATGGCAGGACAGTCTCCTACCATCCCATAAGTACAGGAGGGGAAGGAGATGATGAAAACCCCTCAGAGGAGTGGGAAGTCTATAGTTTGTCAACAACAATGGGAAATTCATTGGCTGGAGGGTAGGGGCATCTCCAGCCACCAGCTTTTATAATTGACGAGCAAACCCTTCATCTCTATTGCTGCTGATGCAAAGCATTATCCTAAATTACTAAATCAAATTGTTTGGCTACCCTTATAACATGGATGCCAATGGGGTCAGATTCCTCCGTAATGTCAGAGACATACAAAATGCATTTGCTGGGATGCAACTGAAAATAGTACTGTTTGGTACTTTCTGCTATTTAAGAATCTTCCCTTAAAAATTGGGGTGGGGGGAGTTTTAAGGGAATATTCCCTGGAAAATTTCTCTGAAAAAGAAAGCAGGGCCCTGTCTTCACGGCACTGAGTTGGTGCCGCCTTCCCCCCAAACCCCACAGTTTTTCTTACCCGGGGTGGTGTCGGGTAATCCTGACGCCAAGGATGGAGCACGGGGTTTCTGGTGGTCATCCGGGTTCCAGAGCTACCCACCCACTGCCCCTCTTCCTGGTGGAAAGCGACCAATTGCCAGTCATTTTCTATCAGGACCACTCCCCAGACTGGCCCCGGAGCAAGGTCAGACAGTGGAAGAGCCGTACTGATATTGCTCCCACTGAAAAGGTCAGGTAAAGTCCCTGACTTTTTCAATGAGCAGCTTCATGGGAAAGCCCCGTGGTGGTTGCGAATCTGTGGCTGTGTCATATAACCAACACAGAGCAGATTCGCAGCCACCGCAAGGCTTTCCATGCATAAAGACCGCGCCCGAAATACAACAGCAAACTTAGGACACACCTATACTACAAACAGAATCCAGTTTCATACACATTTTACTATTGAAGCTCCCAAGTAAGGAACTGTAAGAACTGTAAAAGGAGCAAGGAGAGTTCAAAGAATGCTGATCCATCCTGCTCGCCAAACTATAATTCCCAGAATTCTTTGAGGAAAAGGGAACAACAATTAAACCAGTTTTAACATGGCTTAGATCTGGAACACTCCTAAGTCCCTACTTTGCTAGGTTACATATGGTTTGCCATTCTCTGAATTAAAAAGGAAGAGGAAGTCCATTGACTATTTGTGGGGTTAAGGTTCGTACCCCCCATCCCATAAATATCCTTGGGAGTACACAAACCTTACAAGAACCTGTAGGCAATTCAATGTGGAAGAGTGCAGTTGAGGCACATACCAAGCTTTTTGGGTATCCAATCAAGGCCAAAAGTGAACTTCTTTATCTGTACTACCAGGTACTCAGGAAATGAAGCAAAGCGCGAGGTTCTGGAAAACAAGACATTTTATGTGAATGAAACTGAGCCACAAGAATACACGACCACAAGCGAACAGAACCATGGTCTCGTTAAAAGAACCAAAGAACTTGGAACAGGCTAGGGATTCATCTAGTCAAGCACTGTTTCCAACACTGCCCAACCAGATGCCCCTGGGACGCAAACCAGCAGAGCGAGTTGGAGATTGCTTGTTAAATTCAACACTGTTTCTGTTTGTATTCTTAAACCACTCAGGAGGTTGCAGCTGAAACACCCTGAGAAGGCCAAGCCACAAACTGGCCCCTGCTATGCTCCATTACATCTGATACAGCATACCACTCCCCTCCCTCAAGAATACTCACTTAACGCCAGCAGACTTGGCTTGAAGTGCACTGCTCCAGAAGTCATTCACATTCTCTGGTTCAGAAAAGGCCTGCAGGCAGGAACTAAAAGGGATCCTGGCACGTACAAGCTCCGGAGGGGGCCTCCTGGCTGTTTCTGCTTCTCTCCTCTTCAGTTCATAAGCAATCAGTTCATCTAGCCAGAAGCACAAGCGACACTGAAGGAACACCATATTTAGAGAAGGGGCACATCTACATAAAGGACCACCTTATTCAAGCCACTCCGATAATTAAGAAAAAACACTTTTGTCTTCTCTTGCGTGCAGTCTCCCCCTATTCTCTCCTCCGCTAATATTAGCCTTGGTTACTTTGAAATCCTGGATTTGAAGTTAAGGATGGAGGTGGTTACAAAGCCATGGTTAGAGTTAATGATGGTAATAACTGCAAACCAGAACTATGTGTGTGGGGGGGAGGGGCAATTAACACATGATGGGGGCAAGGAAGAAGGGTTACAACTGCACCAGCTCTTTGCCTCTGTGGTGCCTCAGCACTATAGCTTGAAGCTGGATTTTACATCTCAAATTGCTATGATTTGTTTGAATTTTAACAAACTGGAAAAGTGGAATCCTTACATTTTGCAGAAACACACACTTTGGAACAATAACAGCAACAACAACTGAACTCTGCAAAGTTCAGCCTTAATGTACAGCAGTGGTTTTCAGACTGCGTTCCTAGGAATCTTTGCCTACCACCAATCTTCCCCTGCAATGCACAGGCTCAGGGGAATGTGGGGTATGTTCAAGATCACACGCTGAGTTCAAGGCAGTCAACAGTCAGGTACAACAGGCCTAACCAGCATCACGGGTGAACTGTGTGCACCCCAGAATCCTCAGTACCATCCCAGAGTTTCATGGCATAAAATATGGAAGAGATTCCCTGAAAAATCCTCCGATCTGCATGATGTGTTCCAACCAATTAATCTGGGCTCAGAATCTAGGATATTTTAAGGATAGAATGGATGCGTGTACATCACCTGATGAGAAGCGGCTCCATTGAAAACTATTGCACTGAGGTGGCATTAGGGGAAATGGAAAGCTCTGCCAGCACAGTTAAATCTGTAATGGCTCACTCACACATGCAAGTCATAACAATATTGAAGTGACACGCACATGCAAATGAACTCTTTACTGCAAGTTTAACAACCCAGAATTTTGTTTGACTGATGCGACAATCCAGGCACGCAAGCCTCTTCGCCCTTGCCCTACCTTTGTTCATGGCAGCCTCCATCGCCACAGGCACCTGCATGAGATAGTCCACCCTCTCCGTGTATCGGACCTTCCTGGACTGGCAGCACTGTGTACGCTCTTCCACCAAGAACCGGAAGACATCGCTTGGGTTTTCTGAACCAATGCGGTTCCTCTGGAGGGAGAAATCAGATCCAACAGTTTGGGCAAGCGTGAAATCACGAGAAACCCTGAACAATGGAGGAAGACCCCAGGCAGCAACTCCTTGCCATGCCAGTATTGCCCAGGTTCTGAAATGGGTGATGCTGGCTTGGGGAGGAGCTGCAACGAATGGGAAGGGGCCACGCTACAGCAGTTCCTATGCCACAATCTAACAGAACAATGGGCCCTTAGTTAGCATGTTACAAGTACTAGGCAATTAAAGAAAGGCCCACACCGATACACTACAACAGCCTTCTCCAGCCCGGTACCCTCCCGACTACAACTCCCAGCATCCCCTAGCCAGCATTCCTGCTTCAGCATGCACCGTAATGGTTGCATCAAGTTCACATGACCAACATGATTGATGCCTACGTTTTGAAACACAAAATAAAGTATTTATGTCTGAAAAAGTCACATGGAACACAAGACAGGCAAAAATTAAAAACTTCTCAATCTCCAGCGGAAAGCTGCAGATCCTTATCTGCCTTCACTTTCTTTTCAATTCCTTCATTGATAGAGGGTAGCATTTAACAGCAGTGGTTGAGGGGCTCCCTCCCCGTTAAATGTACACCAAAGTGTTCAACAAAACATTAAAAGAAAAAAATGTTGTGTGTACACTTTGACGGAAGTTAAGCACTTTAAGTCTCATTGATTTCAATGGCAGAGTTATGCAGTGCTCATTTCCTCTACTGGAATCAATAGGGTTTAAAAATGCTTTACTTTGACTGGATCTTGCCCTGTGTTCACAGCACATTTATGTACTAATATTGTATCTTCACTTTCAACATCAGCAGCTTTTCTCCTTGTAAGAATGATTGTGAGAGATCTGGGATGAAATTGGACACAGGTCACTCTAAGTGGGTTTGAATTTTTGGGATGCAAGCAGTTTGTCCCAAGATTTGTCCCAAATTATACAGACATATAACAACTTATATGGAATCACAATCTGCTCTCCCTACACACATAATAAAGGGGGGGATGATGTTGCCACAAGCATACCATTGCCATCATGTGTTTTTAAGAAACATTTTATTATTTATTCCTATCCACTAAGAATTTGCATGGCTCATTACTGAAAAATAGGAAAGTTATTTACCCACACATTCAAAAAAAGCATGGAATATTGTCCTCTTAGAATTACAGCATTTCAGAAAGTAGGCGACTGGATGCCCTCCCCAGGATGTGGAGAGAGGGAGAGGGAGAGGGAACAAGAGAGAAGACTTTTCCCCCCTTCTCGTAAGAACATAGAATCATGGAATAGTAGAGTTGGAAGGAGCCTATAAGGCCATCATCAAGTCCAACCCCCTGCTCAATGCAGGAATCCACCTTAGAGCCTACCTGAAAGATGGCTGTCCAGCTGCCTCTTGAATGCCTCTAGTGTAGGAGAGCCCACGACCTCTTTAGGAAATTGGTTCCACTGTCATACTGCTCTAACAGTCAGGAAGTTTTTCCTGATGTCCAGCCGGAATCTGGCTTCCTGTAGCTTGAGCCCATTATTCCGTGTCCTGCACTCTGGGATGATGGAGAAGAGATCCTGGCCCTCCTCTGTATGACAACCTTTCAAGTACTTAAGCAGACCTATCTAGTCCAGCATCCCATTACCTATAGTGCCCAAACAGGTGCCTTTCGGAAACCCACAAGCTGGAAATGAACACAATATCGCCCTCCGGCATCCAGCAACTGGTAATTCAGAGGCACGTAGTACTACAACTCACAGACATCCAATGGTGACCCTCAAATACTATTCTTAGAAGGCTGAAGGACATAGCATTATTTGGCTAGAGTTGAGGAGAGCTGGGGTAGGGCTTGTGGATTTCAATGAGCCCCGCTTCTCTTCTCTTTTATCCCACAATTCAAGCACTGATTGGCAGTAGATTCAGGACAGACAAAAAACAAGTGCTTCTTTGCACAAAATTGGGTCTTCAACATTTACTCACAGGCTATGGTGGTGCTTACTAGCTTAGGTGGCTTCAAAAGGGAAATTAGCCAAATTCATGGAGAACAGATTTATCCTCCAACTACTAGCCACAATCGCTAAATGGAGAATCCAGGCTCAGAGGCACTATCTGTCTGAAAATTAGACACTGAGGAGGGCTGTTTCTTTTATTCTCTACTTGTGACTTTTCTAGAGGCAACTGGCTGACCTCTGTTGAAATCTAGATGCTGATCAAGTTGTGCTCTTGTTATGAAAACCTTGTTGCACTGATCAGGACTCAGGAATGTGGCTGATACAAAGAAGGCACTGGGATAGGCGAGGAAAAAGCTCACCTGCCAACTTCCATCCCTCCATAGAGCAGGCACATTTCATACTTCAAGCACAACCCATTTGCTAGTTTTGTGAACATTGGAAGCTGCTCTCAGGGATGACCAGGGACTGTAAGAATCTAAACCTTTAGTATCCATGACTGGGATATATCTTCATACTATCAGATGTTCATATGTCACAGTTGGCAGTGCCAACTCCAGTTTTGGGGGGGCTGTGGGTATGAAAGCCTTAATGGGACCCCTCCCTTACTAAGTCTATCTTTTCACTGCCATTGTCAGCAGCGCCTCCTCCTCCTTTTCCTCATCCCTGCTACCACTTCCTTGCTTGACAGTCAGAGAGCCAATGAGCAGGTAGGCAGTGGCATCTGCTGCTCCTCCTTCTCACCACCACTGACAGGTGAATGAGCAGGTTGCAATGGGGAAGAAGAGGAGCATATCCAGGGGGCTTTGGACAGTAGGTCCCCTGCTGGGGTGCAGGCCCTGGGCAAGTGCCCACCCATACCAACCCTGGACATCAGCCTGACAGTTAGCAAAGCACATGCTACTTTCCAATCAAGTCGTACTGGCATTATTGGACAGTGAGGAATTATTTTTGCCCTATTATGCACCATGTGAGGGGGAAAAAATTCAGCCTTGCCATCAATGCTTATGAAACAAGCCTTACTAAATAAGTACTCATCTCCCATGCCAATATCCAAAAATCAGATTTCAAAGACTCCTCTATTGATTTTCATTGAATTCATGTCATTGCATTCTTTAAGGTAAAATATGACAAGGCACTCTAAGTCTGTTCAATGGATTGATATTTTTTTTAATTGAATTGATTTAGCTAAGTCAGTTATTTGAAACAAGTCCAGCTAAATCAGCAGTGTTTTCTTGGTATGGCTCAAATAATGCCCTCCTTTTCTTCTTTAGCCTCCTCTGCTTCCAAATTTTCATTGTAAGCTGGTTGAGGCAAGAGCACATCTTTCTTACTTATGTTCATCTGCAAAGGCACCGCGTACACCGTTGATACTACATCCATCTGTAAATAAAGGATTAACATACCTTCTGCTTGTTACCTAATGTAAAGAAGACAGAAATAGCATTTAATCCTTTGCTCACCTCTATTAGATTTATAAGGTGCAGGAAGAACTCCTGTGCATCTTGTTGCCGATTGGAGGAGAATTCAGGGTGCCCTTTGCTTACAAAAGCTTTGAACATGCGTGGAGAAATGCCATTGTGCTGAGGCTAAAAAACAAGAGAAAAGGGTCAAATATGTATGGTAATGAACGTTGCATGAAAGAGGACAGAAACTACTGTCATCGTGGTCCTTTATGTAAGACCTTCACATTTCCTCAGTAACCCTTACAAAAAAAAAAGGTCTATTATTCCCATTTTATCATGTATGGGGGTGTGAAGAGACAAAGGTTAAGACATAATCACCTGCACAAAGATAAACATATGCCATTCTTATGAAATCCAGTTCATAGAGTATGTACATTCTGCACGTGGTCAGGAATGGGAGCAAGTCGTGAGCATGCCCCACGTCCCTCCAGCACACAGAACGTCATTCACATCAAAACATGTATACTCCAGGTATACATAAATATATCTGTCCGTGTGTTTTTCTTCTGCCCATGAATCCCTTTGTTGTAGCAGAGGGATTGTGCAGATGGCCTGCTGACACTGGATATTTTACAAACAGGCACTCAAGACTGAGATTCACTCCTGCACCTCACACAGTGCAGGAAGTGTTGCGGTGCAGGGGCACATGACCTTAACCGAACTCCCTCCGTCCCTAAAATTTGCACTGCAAAAAAAAAAAAAAAGTCCTATTGAAAGAAATGGCACCTTATTTTGCAATGCAAATTGCAGAAGCAGGCACCCTTGGGACAACAGCACGTGTGTGTGTGTGTATGTGTTAAAGTTGCTTGACTCGCCACGCTAGGTTCTGGATCAGGAGGCCATGCTGGCATTCTGTGAAAAAAGCCCCGTACTCAAGGGCAGAACTACGCAGTTAAGGTCATGCGTAGTTTTGGTCACCATGTAAAACTTTAAAGCTGAGTGAATGCAACTCAGGCCTACTGCAAACACACTCCTAAGTCCAATACAAAGGAAAAGTAAACGCATCAGGGCCATTCACTGTTTACACCACACCTAGATTGCATCAGCATCTCCCAGGACCCACCCAAAGCAATGCTGCTGACCACACAGTCAATACATGCCAGAAAGCCATATCCGATCACATTTCTCTGGTTCATGTCCACCATATGTGCCTGCTGAGTGCTTAGGGGCATATGCCTTCACTTACACCACCCTTCCCCAACCTGGAGCCCTCCAGATATTTGGAGATATAACTTTCAGCATTCCTTACCATTGGCCATGTTGGCTATGGCTGATGGAAGCTGGCCCAAAATGCTGGGGAAGGCTGACTTGCACTTTGCATGTTCGCCGTAGGAAACATCGGTGTAACCTGGCTGGCATGCAAAGTGAGCTGCTGCAGCTCAAAAGAAGCGACAGGAATGGATGGGAGAAAGAGAAGATTCCATCATGTGATTGGTGATATAACAAGAGAAACTGTTTGGGCTTCGTTCACATAAAACTCTCCCCACCCACAAAATTGACAGGGACCAGCATGTACCATGCATTTTACATGAAGTCTTTCACATTCTCCACGTCTATGGAATAATACTGGGAATGATACTGGGAATGAGATGAAGAATGATACTGGGAATTCAGAAAACTGTTTTGGACAGCACACAGTGTCCTCCACTGACCTGCATTAAAGATAGGAAAGGTAGAACGAATCTCCAACTGCTTTAAATGTAACTTATTCCTGTGCCAGGAAGTTTTAGGAGGGGAAAAATAAAAACACGCCTCCCTGGCAACAGTCACCCTAGCTCAAGGCTGTCTCGAATACCGAAGCTGGAACGGCATCAAGATAGAGGCCCCCTCCACAAGGATGCGCTTTTGCGCCCGGTTCGGGGATTATGCGCATTTTCGCGGAGGCGCATTTACGCCTAATCCCTCTGCACGGGAGGCGGCGAGAAGCGGCGAAGCGCATTAAAAGATGCCCAAAAAGCACTTTACAGGTAGTTAATGCGCATAATCGCTTGTTCACACAGCGAAAATGCGCTTTAACGGCCGGAGCAAAATAAAAGTCGCTATTTAACGCGCGTTCGAAAATGCGCATTATCGGGGAGATAACGCGCCTGTACGCCCGTTTTGCGCTCCGCTCGTGTGTAGGTAAAATTTATAATGAGCCTTCAAGGCTCATTAAACGTCTCGTGTGGAGGAGGCCTCAGAGGTGGTTACCCTTGGTTAGCAAGCCCTGTCTACAAGACCAAGGAACTCCAGGTTCTTTCCGTCACACCCTTAAGCAGATTATCTTGAGTCATTCACAGAAGTCATTGTTTTTAAGGTCACTAAGGGACACTGGGACGTTTTAAAGCATGTATTAGAAGCGGGAGGCGGAGCGTCGGACATGGAATAGACGGACGGAGATTGTCTCTCTCCCGTGGGAGTTGAATGAAAAAGTGAATTATCCTAATTAAGAAAGCTTCGAACTGTGAGTTAAAATAAATGCTGTCAACGGGAAGTAATAAAGAAAAAAGATAAGACAGTTGGCAGTTTAGATTTGGAAGAGA
Source organism: Anniella stebbinsi (assembly GCA_029215795.1). Taxonomy (NCBI): domain Eukaryota; kingdom Metazoa; phylum Chordata; class Lepidosauria; order Squamata; family Anniellidae; genus Anniella; species Anniella stebbinsi. The sequence goes on along the minus strand of JARDYH010000002.1, from coordinate 354,706,838 downwards.
AGTCAAGCCGGGACTGGAGCTTCTCTATGTTTACACACTTTGAAATAAAGATAGAAGAATCGGTACTTACGGAGGCTTCGGGACAATATATGCCAAATAACTAATTAGCAAAGGCTTTGATAAAAGCTAATTGAGAGCCGTAACACTGTAACTGCAAGCTGAATGTCTGATGTCCGACAGAGGGGGGGGGGGAAAGTAAAGGAACCTTGCCAAAGAAGTGGGCAAGAGTGAGTAAGCACCCCTCTGATAGGAACTGGTCTCGTCTGACCAGGAAGAATTCAGAGAATTCAGCTGCAGATATGACGAATGGAAAAACAGGACTGCAGACTTCCGGAGGTGGGAATAATAAAGCTGGAGCCAAGCCAGGGGCGGTTCCTAAGACAACGAAACCACAAACGGAGGCATTGTCCTTGGAAGCGTTACAGGCTAATATTCAAGGCATGTTAGATAAGCAGAAGCTGTAGATGATGTTAGAGGTGAAAAAGATACAGACTTCTCAATTGGAATTACAAAGTAGTTTTCAAAAGATTAATGACAGATATGAATCGCTGGAGCAACAAATTGAGTAAAATAAAGATAAATTAGAGAAGCATGAAGAGATGGTACAAGATATGGACTTATGCTTAATTTCTATTGAGGATAGAGACAGAAGAATGAACATACGCATTAGATCTTTCCAGGAACAGCAAGGAGAAAATTTAAAGAATTTAAGAGAAAAAGTCATACAATGGATTATGGAGCTAGACCCCCAGGGATCTTGGGCTGAAGAAGATGTTGAAAGGATCCATAGAGTGGGCCCTAAAAGAAGTGGGATAGTCCCAAGAGACATAATCGTGAGATTTGCCAGCTTTTACAAAAAAGAGAAATTGATGCAAATTATCAGAAGTGCTGGGCAATTGATGTTCCAATCATCACCAATACAGATCTATCAGGATCTTTGTTACCAGACCATTCAGTGGAGGAAGAGTGTGAAGTTGTGTACAACGATTCTACGCAAGAACTCAATTGTTTATAGCTGGGGGTATCCAGTATTCCTGAGATTTATGTATAAGGGGAAACAACAGAGAATAACATCATGTGAGCAGGGAATGGAGTTGCTGAGGAGCCTGGGTCTGATGGAGGAAGAAAAAGATACAGAAGAAGGAGGGGCAGCTGGAGGAAGCAGTTTGTGACTGAGAGATGGTTTAAAGAGGGATAATAATAGAAGAAAGGGAGAGGGGGTTCTGTTTGGGTTCCATGTCGGGTGTTTGCCGTCCCCCCCCCCCCCGGAAGGTTCTAAAAAGAGGGAAAGAAGAACCATTGCTCGGGGGAACCCGGGATTGGAAGGGGGGAAGAGGGGGATATATGTGGGGGAGGGGGAGGGAAGGGGGGGTTAAATGTGACACATTACGAGACCTATAGGGTAAATTAAAAATGGAGATATGGAAAATAAAATAAGATTAACAACCTTAAATGTAAACGGGCTGGGTAGTGTTATCAAAAGGAAGAGAATTGAAGGGTTATTGAATAAAAGGAAAGCTGATATAATATTCTTACAAGAAACACATCAAAAAGAAGATGGAAGAAACGAACTTAAAATGGGGAACATGGGCATATATGAGAAAGCATATGGGACTTCTAAAGCAAGAGGTGTTGCGATAATAATCTCAAAAAAATGTGCATTCAATGTTGTTAATGTGGTAAAGGATGTGGGGGGAAGTTATATTATAATGCATTGTCTCCTGGGGGAAGAAAAATATACTTTGGTTAATGTATATGCGCCAAATGTAAAGCAAGTGGAATTTTATGATAAAGTGTTTAGTAATACTGGGAATGTAAAGAATGCAAATAATATAATGGCGGGAGATTTCAATATGGTGATGGATAAAATGAAAGATAAAGATAACATAAAAGGTATAGGGAAAACGGGATTAGCAAGAATAATGGAGCAAAAAGAATTAAAGGATATTTGGAGATTAATAAAAGGGGAAGAAAGAAAATATACCTTTTATTCACCAAAATACAAGAGCTTTTCCAGGATCGATTATATATTTGTTTCAAAGAACTTGCTTTCTAGGATTGTGGATTGTGAAATAGATGTAATTAAGGTTTCAGACCATGCAGCAATAAGTATGGATATCAAAATTAAGAAGGATTATAGAGAAGCAAAAAGATGGAGATTGGATACAAAAAGTTTAAGTTATAAAAATATTGTGGAGAAAATGAAAAAGGAAATTAAGAATATATGGGAAATAAATGAAATAGGGATAAATTCGCAGGGGATTGTCTGGGACATGATGAAAGCAGTAGTAAGAGGTATTTGTATTAGAGAATCGTGTAAATTAAGAAGACAACAAGAGGCACATAGTAAAAAGATCAAAGAAGAGATTAAGGATTTAGAGCAACAATTTAGAACTAATAAGGATAAGCATATATATGCCCAACTCCAAGCAAAGAAAAAAGAACTAGAGGGTAAGGATATAGAAAGAGTTCAAAAAGAATTAATATATTTGAAAAGGAATTTTTTTGAGTACAGTAATAGAAATTCTAAAATGCTGGCGAGGTCAACGCAATCAAAGAAGGAGAAAAATATAGTAGGGACAATTAAAGATAAAATGGGGAATAAATGTAATTTAATGAAGGATAAATTAAAAATTTTCGAGGAATTTTATCAGGAATTGTATACCTCAGAAGCGAGTCCACAAATGAGAATACAGGAATATGTAGAGAAAAATTGGAAGATAAAATTAAAAGGATAGGGATTATATGGAAACATTAGTGATGGAAAAAGAAATAGAGGGGATTATTGACAAGCTGAAAGGAGGGAAATCTCCAGGAGTGGATGGATTGGGGCTGGAATATTATAAGATATTTAAAGAAATTTCATTACCAAAAATGGAGAAATTATATAATAATATAATAAAGGGAGAGAAGACTCCGCCATCGTGGGAACATTCGTTGATAATCTTAATACCGAAAGGTGATAAGGATTTGACGGATCCAGCTTCATATAGACCTATTTCTTTAATTAATCAAGATGCTAAGATAGTTACTGCAATTATGGCAACAAGACTAAATACATTTATAAATGAGTATATAAAAAAGGATCAATGTGGATTTATTCCAGGAAGGCAAATGTCAAATTTAATAGGGAGGGTATTAAATATAATAAATATTATTAAAATAAGGAATTTAAAAGCAGGATTGATAGCACTGGATATTTTTAAAGCCTTTGATTGCGTGGAATGGCTGGCGTTAAAAATTATTATAAAAATATTCGGTTTTGGAGAAAGATTTGTGGGAGTGATTAATCAGCTATATGCAAATAACAAGGCCGAGGTGATGGTAAATGATGGTTTAACACAACAAATTACCCTAGCCCGAGGTACTAGACAAGGGTGTCCTCTCTCCCCAATATTACTTGCAATTGTGATCGAAATGTTGGCAAATGTTATTAGGGAGGACGAGAGACTGAAAGGGATAGGAGGAGAGGAAAAAATAAAAATTAATATGTTTGCGGATGATACTTTATTGACATTAGAAAATCCGGGGGGAAGCATAGAAGAAATAAAACAACATTTGAGGGAATTTGGAGATGTTACAGGTTTACAGGTAAATTGGGGGAAATCCAATATGATGCTTTTTAATTATGATAAAGTAGAAGGGGATGAGTGTAGTTTAAAATTAGATTTGAAGGTTAAAAATATAATATGTTATTTAGGAGTTTATATTACGAAAGAGTTAGAAAGTTTAGAGAAAATAAATTTTAGTAGATTAAAAACACACGTAATGGAGAAGTTAGAGGCTTATAGGAAGTTAAAGCATTCATGGTTTGGTAGAATAGCGGTAATTAAAATGAAGATATTACCAAAGATTAATTTTTTGTTTAGGATGTTACCAATTAAAATAACAGATGTAGAAATAAAAAGTTGGCAAAGTATGATAAATAACTATTGTAATGGGGATAAGAAATCAAGAATTAAAAAACAAAATGGTATAAGATTCAAAGGGAAGGAGGCTTAGGTCTTCCGAATATAAAGATGTATTATATAGCTAACCAACTAAGATATGTTATAAATAGTATAGTAGGGGGAGAGGATTTAGAATGGTTAAAGTCACAGACAAGAAAAATAGAGCTAAAGCTACAAAATGTTTTCTTTAGTAATATACAAAAGAGCCAATTGAAAAATATAGAAAATCCCATCTTAAGGAACATTAGAGAAATTTGAGAAAGATATAAGGATAAATTAATGTCAGGAATTCCCCCTCTGTCCCCAGTGGTTTTGATGGAAAACTTCCCAGGTAATTTGAGAGGAGAATTGGAAGGGTTATTGAGGGGGGGGGAATTAAAGTGAAAGATGGGGTAAGGAGATTGAATACTAAAAAGCAAATAGAAGAGGTTTTAATAGGGCAGGAAAATTTATGGTTTAAGAGTTTGCAATTGGAACAGTGGACACTAAAATGGAAAAAGAAAAATAAGGAGTGTAGAAAGGAAACAAGTTTTGAAAAGCTAATTGAGGCTAGAGAAAAGGAGGGAGGAAATAAAAGTAAAAGTAAAAAAGGTTTAATGAGTGATATATATATAAGATATTAATAGAGGAGGACGTAGCTCAAGAAAGTTTGAAAACAATCTGGGAAGAAGATTTAAAAATTCAAATTAATGGGGACAGTTGGGGAAAGATATGGAAATCAAGAACATTAAAGTTACTTTCAATAAGGATAAAAGAAAATCAGTATAAAATAATTTGGAGATGGTATCTCACCCCTGTAAGATTACATCAGATAGACAAGAAAATATCAAAGTTTTGCTGGAGGGGATGTCAGGATGTGGGGACATATTACCATATGTGGTGGACTTGTGAATATGTTAAAATTTTTTGGGATAGAGTGTTTAAGGAGATAAGTGAGATATTAGTTAAGAAGGTAGAAGCAAGTCCAAATATAGCTTTATTGGGGGTATTTGATAAAGATTATGGTAATAATAATATAGAAGAATTGATAAACAATCTCCTGACATCGGCGAGACTAATGATAGCTAAAAGTTGGAAATTACAAGGGAATTATAGTATAGAAGAATGGTATAAAGGAGTGTGGGATATTGCAATTAATGATAGATTAACATGTATAATGAAAGTTAAGATGGGATTAACTAAAAAGAATGATTTTGGAAGTATTTGGGGAGTATTTTTAGAATATGTTTTAGAAAAGGGGAGAGGATGTACACCTTCAAAAGAATCAATGCAATTTTGGAAAATTGTATAAAATAATAGAGTAAGAAGGTCTCAGGGGAAGGGGAGCACGGGGGGGTTGTCGAGGGTTTATAAGTATTGTGTTTCTTTTATGTGATATATGTTGAAAATTAATAAAATTATTATATATATATAAAAAAGCATGTATTAGAAGCGAGGATTGGCATGGCTCTATGCCACACTCACATACGGGTAGCAAATGCATCTTCCTGCCACAAAATATGTGAAGTGGATGTAATGTCCTAGGATCTAAGAAAGGCATGTCGAGAATACCTAATTTTGCCATGCATTCTTCTCTTTCTTCTTTAAACGTTTAAAAAACTTTTGGTAATTTGCAAAAACACCTGGGCCACATTTGACCCACCTGAGGTCCCAATCTGGTCCTCTAGGATTCCCCAGAAAGCCACGCCCTTCCCTGGCCCCAGCCCCTTCCCCTCGGCTGCTGATCGTTGGGTGATTTCTCAACTTTTCCACAGTTTTCCCAAATCTTAAAGGTTGAAATGCCTCTCCTGAGACTTAGTTACTGGCATTAAGAGCTTTAAGGTAAAATATGCTGGTATTTAACCCCACCCCTTTTACCTTCACTGGAATTGACTCTCTCTCTCTCTCTCTCTGGGTGCCTCTACAAGAGGCATTTAAAGCTCTTTCAAGGCACATTAAAAAAAATTACCTCTACAAGAACGGAGTGCAAATAGGGCGTAGAGGCGATTTATCTCCCCGATTATGCGCATTATCGAATGCACGTTAAATCGCGAGTTTTATTTTGCTCCGTCCGTTAAAGCGCATTTTGACTGTGTGAATAAGCGCTTATGCGCATTAACTACTTGTAAAGTGCATTTTGGACATCCGTTAATGCACTTCGCCGCCTCTCGCCACCTCTCGTGCAGAGGGATTAGGCGTAAATGCGCTTCTGCGATTATGCGCATAATCGCCTAACCAGGCGCAAAAGCGAATCCTTGTAGAGGGGACCTCTCTCTCTCTCTCACACACACACACACACAGGTTCCAATTCCCAGAATTCTTTGGCTAGAGGGGAAGGCTATTAAACTAGTTTCAGACTCTGCAGTGGTCTTCAACTGGTGGGTTGTGATATCAGTCCAGATGGGTCACGGCAAAGCTGTTGCTGCCATGTTGGGCAATTGTGAAAGTGGGTCTCATGTTGCAGGTTGGGAGTCTCAGATGGGTCTCGGGTCTGGGCCAGTTGTCCATTACTGTCTAGCCCAACTATCCTCCAACAGTGCAACTGGCACATCTCCTCCTGTCTCTTACATAGTGCTTCCGGGAAACAAGGCAGCTACAACCTACACCAACCCTTTTTCTTTTTCTATCATCTTCCCTCTTAATTCCCTATCCCAACCCCCCCCCAAGTGGGGGGCAGGCACCCCACTTGGTTAAGGCTTGTTCTAAGGAACTTCCTCCTGATGCTAAACTAATCTACTGCACTGCAGATTATGGTGTGTATTTATACACACAGAGGGAGAAAATTCTGGGCATGCTTTCCGCATCAACAGTTGCAAAACTGTTCCGCTAAAAATAAGCTGGGCTGGATCATTCAGTCTCTCAAATGAATGCTTTTGGCAGGAGGCATCCAATGACATCCAATAGTGGATGGATTCCAAAGACGCGAGAAATTAAAAGACACAGCAGCTCTCTATGAAGTGCGTTATCAGACACAATTTAATGTGCTTGTTATTCATGTTAAAAAATACAAAGGATATATTTGTATAAGTCAGGGCAAACATTCTTCACACTAAATTTGGCATGGTTTCAAAAAGTTAAGACTACAAGGAAAAATTGTTCCTCTAGCAACAATGATGGATCAAAAGCACCCCCAAACTATGACTCTGATCCTTTCAAGGAAGAGCAACCCCCTTCAGAACAAGTTAACCATCACTTACACAGACAGACTAATTGCCCATAATCACTACCTCCATCTTGTCTGGACTGGGTCTCAGTTTATTTGGGATGGAAAATGATTCTATTTGCAACTCTGGCCACTGCAGCACATTAAAGGCCGTTTAAATTAGGAGCTTACCTGCTGTGCTTGGAAACAATGTTATGGACAATGAAACGTGTCCTCACATGACAGCAGATGTGGTGTTTTGTCTTTCCTCCCACAAATACACATGCATGCACAAAGACCAGCAATACCAGAGGTTCAAAGTGCTTCTATGCAGTTTTGATCTAACTTCCTCCACATGTTTGTGAGGATGAATTCCTGGGACTCAACCGTGGAACAACTTTTGGCTCCTATCTGGTTAAGTGGAACCCTGACAACCAACCAGATGGAAGGGGGTGGAAATTTGCACAGGAGCAGTCCTGACTTCAAATCCTTGCTCAGTCATGAAGCTCACTGGGTGACAGCTGCCACCTCCCAGCCTGGCTTCTACTATACAACTATTGTGAAGACAAAATGGAATTCTAAACATGAGAAATACCTAGGCTTTCAACACTGAAAGCCAGGGAGCACGCTGGCCACGCTGGCTGGGAATTATGGGATTTGCAGTCCAAAACATCTAGAGGATGATTAGAGGGGAACAGCTGCTTTAACAGTTCGGTAGCAGTGAAAGATAATGCAGCTTCATAGAATCATAGGATAGTAAAGTTGGAAGGGGCCTATAAGGCCATCGAGTCCATCCCCCTGCTCAATGCAGGAATCCACCTTAAAGCATCCCTGACAGATGGCTGTCTAGCTGCCTCTTGAATGCCTCTAGTGTGAGAGGCATTCAAGAAGCTTTAGCTTCTCCCATTCTACCTACCATCCCCACTGCCATCAGGTGGGGGGGGGGGGTTGAAAACAAGAATTCTGCTTGTGATGGCCAACAGGAATGAATTTATTTATTTATTACATTTATATATCACCCCATAGTCGAAGCTCTGTGGGCAGTTTACAAAAAAATAAAAGATAGAACATTAAAAAGTCAATATACAAAAGTTAAAACCATAAAACATAAAACAGCTGATATTTAAAACATTTTAAACTTTTAAGCCTGGCCAAAAATTCAGTTAAAAACCTCAACTTAAAACTGTTAAAATGCCTGGGAGAAAAGAAAAGTTTTGACCTGGCACCGAAAAGATAACTGTGTTGGCGCCAGACGGGCCTCATTGGGGAGATCGTTCCATAATTGGGGGGCCACCACAGAGAAGGTGGTGGATGGATGGTGGATGAGGGCTACCCCTACTGGCTCCTAGCCTAGTTTGAGCCAGTCGTTACCATTCTCTATAGATTAGGACTGTCAACCTATGAAAGGATCATTAGCTAATTAATCCAGTAAAAAGGTGATTCATCAATTACACTGAAATACATTTACATATTAGTGAAGCCTCCATATGAGTTCTTTTTTTTTTTAGATATTGAGAAGTGTGCAACAGCTTACAATTTAATAAATAAAATCTGCTATTCCTCGTTATTGGGAGGAAATACCACCTTTAACATTTTATCTTTAATCTCCTATTAAAGAAGAAACCCAATTAATTCACACACACCCCGCAAAAAAAAGACAGTGCATCTTTTTAACGCTTGGTCTTACCAATTGAAATTTGCCTTAACTGACAAAAATGGTCTTAATCAATTACACAACTCAAAGATTAGCTGATTGATCTATTGATTAAACTTGCAACCCTACTATAAATACATCATTTTGTTTACCCCAAGTAGTTCTTCCAGGAAGAAAAATTCCTCTCCAGCAAGCATCTGCTGTATTCATTACATGGTGACCTTTCCTTTCCAAATATACCACCTTAGAGGGAGAGGCCTGGCGTGGGGGTGGGTGCATCCATAATGAGTCCCCACATTTTAGAGTAACAAGCGATTGGCTGCAACACAAATGCTAACTAGACACAGGTTGAACTATGTCCTAGTTAGCCAAGCTTATGCAGTAGGGCAGTCACAAATATCTCTTTTCTTTTTATTCCCCAGCCAGGCCAGCCTGTGTATTCTTCGCATTGGCTTGGAGCATTGCTTCCAAAATGCAACAGCATCTCCCAGAAGAGGAAACATAAAGAAAGCTTTGTCCCAACCACTTAGAGATGCCAAGGAGAAGCCTGTGCCGGACACTTTATCATAGTTCTGAAATGTTCCAATGTTATTTATTTATTACATTTATATCCCACCTTTCTTTCATCATGGAAATCAAGGAGGCTCCATAGTAACAAAGAAACTTCCTCATACTGAGTCAGACCATTGGTCCATATAGCCCAGTATTGTTGACACTGATTGGTAGCAACTCTCAAGGGTTTCAAGCAAGATTCTTTCCCTTGCCCTACCTGGAGAAGCCAGGGATCGAATCTGGGATCTTCTGCATGCAAAACATGTGCTCTATCACACTGAGCTATGGTCCCTTGAGCTATGTGGTCTCTCCTCCAGGCACCTATCTCCTCTTTGTTGACATGCCAGAAAAGGTGGGGGAGATGCATGAATCCAAGGCTCATTTACATAACACTAAACTATGTCTGTATGAGGCCTCCTGAGTCACATGTAATAACAACCCAAAGTATGGGTTGTTACCTTACCCAGAGTTTACCCGTGATTTGTTTGCCAGATGATTGCACAAAGCACAGGTTGTTTTTTCAATTGCTGACTTGTTTCTTTTCCTCCTCCTTCACCCCCTCCCTCCCTGTACCCCAAAGGTCTTTGTGGTCCTGTAGTACTACCATGTAGACCTGGCCAATTTTTTTTACCCGTTTTCCCTTTGTAGCATAGCAAAACAACCCATGGTTTTGGGTATGCATGCAACAACAACCCAAAGTTAAAACAACCCGGAGTTCACAACCCAACAACAAACCATAGGTTCTCTTCCTGGGTTGTTTGCAGTTAACAGCTCATAGTTGACCAACAGTTCTAGGTTCGCACATAACAACAACCCAGGATTCAACAATCCATACTCAACCCATGCTCTGGGTTGCCATTACACATGAATCGGGTCTCTGTGTTTGGCATGATATATACCTGACAACAAGAGGGAAGGCGTTACCCTGATCCCTTGAATTAGAGCCACATGAAGGTATCCTACCAAGGTTTTCCCAAGTATCTTTTCTTACTGCTGTGCTTGGATTACAGTGACTGTCAATTGGAACTCTTCATGGGGAAGAGTCAAGGCAGAGTCACCCTCATCAACCCTTAAAGGCTTCGACAAAGGAGTCCCACTTCATCCTTTTGCAGAATGCAATGTTTCACAATGACTGCAATTTTCCAGGAGACAATAACCTTATTATACCATCGCACCTAAAGTATTTTACACCCCCTTTCTCAGGGCGCCTCTTCTACCTAGTTGTCAAGCTGCACATGCTGGGTCAAATACCTTGTGTTCTTCTTTCATCACCTGTTCAATGAGCTCAGATTTCGTTGGCGGTTTAGAGTATTGGCCTGAAAGGAGGCCATGTCCCAATTTAGCCCTGTAGTAGAGGGTGAAGGGGGTGGGGGAAAAGACAGAAAGCAGACAAAACATTTCCCACCAGGTTTAGAGAAGGGAAAAACTGCAGGAGGTTAAAAGTGATATTAGATCGACTTGCCTGTTCCCACACATCCCACATTCCACATTCCCACTGTGCTCCAAATAAGTTTCTCCCTCCACCCTTGACATCCTTATTTTGGGCAATATCTGTTTAAAATAACATTAGCTCTACGGGCGACAAACAAACATAAAACAATGTTTATTATCAATAATTATTGGAACACTCAGGTGCAGGTCTATGGCAGGTTCCCAGGCTCAGGTTCCCCTAATTAATCTCTACATCCTTATTTAAAAAATATTCCTATAATTATCCTTAAGCCTAAGAATACTTAGTATCTTTAATAACAAGAGGGGGCAGGCACCTTTTTTTAGATCAGGGGTGGGCAACCTGTGGTCCGTAGCCTAATTTCAAAAGCTCCCTGCAAGAGATCAGTTCAGATTCTGGCAGGAATGATCCCTTCTCCGGGCCAACTTCTGGGCAGGGAAGAAGTGGGGGTGGCAGAGTGAGAGAGAGAAAATGGGGCTGGCATGCAGAGAGAGAAAAGGGGGTGGCCCTCTCCATTTTACGATCTGGCCCCGTGCACCGCCAACATGCCACCTCTGATAGAAAAAATGTGGTTTCCCTACTGCTGCTTTAGATGTTTCTAAGAAAACCGCCTTGGAAACAGCTCTCTAAACAGAGAGTTGTGTGTAATTCATCACTGACAAAACCTGTATTGAAAAAAAAGGACTGCATTTGCATTTACACAGCAATTGCCACACACCGTACTGCAGCAAGGTTCCACGCTCCAAGAAGCACAAATCCCAGGAAACTGCTTCATGCCATTTTATTTCTCAGGAAGCAATCCCTGGGATGCTAAGAAATAAATGATCTCTGACCAGAAATGACTAAAAACGTTCTGAAACCACACAGATGGGCAAGACTTGAATTGCCAAACCTCGAGCTGACATATTGAAATGCAAACCGACCAAGCTCAGCAGAAAGTCAGAGACTGGCAAACAAGAATTACAATGGATCATGATGGCTATGTACTACTTTCAAGATCAGAGGCAGCAAAAGGCTCTGGATACCAGTTGCTGAAGAACAGCAGCAGAACTCCTGGCCTGCTTGTGGGCTTCCCACAGGTATCTGGTTGGCCACCGTGGGGAATGGTAGCCCATTAATCTGATCTAAAAGGGCTATTCTTAGGTTTCAGTTGACTTACTGACCGTATAACAAAATTGGGTAATCATCAACCGCTATAATTTGACATGAAAAACCACACATTTCTGTTTTTCTGACTTGCTATTCCCTGGCCTTCCCACATTCTGCCTTGTTGTTTTATCTTGGTTTTCTAACCGCCAAATGTATTTTGCATCACCCCTGTTACTCAGTGGGTAGATTGGCTTTGCTCCCTTAACTTCTTATCAATTTACCGTATTTATTTATTTGATTGGTTGATTTGTACTCTGCCTTTCTATCAAGAAAAACGCCACTCAAGGTGGCTTACAATCATAAATAAAACCTGATTTAAGCAATAAACAAATGCATTAAAACACAATTAAAAACACAAGAATATCAGAATAAAAAGAGCATTGTGTACTATATGCCAAAAGCCTGTTTGAATAATGGGGTCTTTACCTGCCAGCAGAAGGAGAGGCAGTGAAACTAGTCTTCCTTAGCAGAAAAGTCCAAAGGCTGGGAGTGGCCACTGAGAAGGCCCCTCTCATATCACCACCAAATGCCGCTCTGACTGAAGGCAATGGTACCAAAAGAAGGGCCTCTCCTGAAGATCTTAAGAACCAGGAAGGCTTGTGTGGGAGAAGGCAGTCTTTCAGGCAGCCTAATCCCAAGCCATATAGGACTTTATAGGTCATAACCAGCACTTTGCATTCTGCCCAGAAACAGATGGTTAGCCAGTGAAGCTGCTATAACAAGGGAGTCGTGTGCTCCCTGATCAAGTCTGGCCACAGCATTCTGGACTAGCTGATGTTTCTGAACAGTTTTTGAAGGCAGACTCTCATAGAGCATGTCCAAACAGGACGTAACTAAGGTATGTGTGACCGTGGATGGATCAAACATCTCTAGGAATGGGTGCAGTTGGCGCACTAGCCTCAGCTACGCAAAACCTGGGCTTTCAGGTTCAGGGCTGAGTCCAAGAGTACACACAAATTGCAAGCCTGTCTTCAGGGAGAGCGTAACCCCATCCAGCATAGGGTGAATCCCTATTTCCTGATCTGCCTTTCAACTAACCAAGAGAACCTCTGTCTTGTCTGGATTGAGTTTCCATTTGTTTACCCTCATCCAGTCCATTAATGACATCAGACATCAATTTAGAAACAGAACAGCTTCCTTGGATTTAGATGGAAAGGAGAGATAGAGTTGGGTGTCATCAGCATATTGTTGGAACTGAACCGCAAAACTCCAGACAATCTCTCCTACAGTTTCATGGAAATGTTGAATAGCTTGGGGGTAAGATGGAACCCTGGGAGACAAAACAGGCAATGGCCATTCATACAGCAGCCTCCCAGCACCACTTTATAAAATTCCCCTTCCAACACGAGTGTTCCCAGTCCCATCTCAGAAAGACACCCCAGAAGGATAGCATGGTCGATGGTATTGAAAGCTGCTGTGAGCTCCAGCAGAACTAATACAGACACACACCCCATGTCTAGTTCCCAGCGTAGTCCATCCACCAAAGTTACCAAAGCACTCTCTGTCCCATAACCAGGCCTGAAACTAGACTGAATTGGATCTAGATAATCCATCTCATCAGGAAATTCCTGGAGCTGAGAAGCCAACACATGCCCAAGAACGGAATATTGGAGACCAGCTGGAAATTATCCAATACAGTGGCATTTTGAACGAAATTCTTACCACTGCCTTTTTTAGGCAAGGCGTAATCACACCATGCCGTAAAGAGTTATTTACCACTATCTGTAGCCAATCAGCCAGTCACCCCTCCCTGGGCTGCTTTTATAAACCAAGAAGGGCAAGGGTTTAACACACAAGTCGTAGGCCTCACCTCTCCAAGGATGCTGTCCACATCCTCGGGCTGCACAAACTGAAAAGTATCCATTACAACTGGACAAGCAGGGGGCAGGGTTACATCCACCAGACCTGCATTAACAATGTCATCCAAGTTGGTACAGATACGATCGATTTGATTTGCAAAGCATCCTGCAGATTGGTGACAACAGGCTAATAAGTAGTCCACCTTTTTCTTCTCGCAGTCCAGAGTGCAACAGACCTCTGACTACTCAAGAAAGCTCAGCTGGCAACTCTGTGAACATGTAACAATGGGGACAAACTATCATTTCTTCACCATCCTCACTGCCAAGGAGCAGGCTTGAAAACTTCACAAGTCAAAAGAACCTTTGTTCTTTTATTGATTTTTTCATGAGACCAGTTCCCTTCATTCTTGACCCAATCAAAACTCTAGTCAAATTTAGATTTATTGCTCAGCCATTACATTACAATGATCAGATCAAAGGTAATCAAAGACGACCAAATGTTTTCAAACTTGATTGGTAATTCCAAATATGAATAAAATCAAAATCACACTATAATTACCGGCATAGTAACAATAAGCCAGAATTCTAAGCCATGCTGCAACCATGGCTTATGATTCTGGCCTGCCAGGGGAAAGACAAGACAGAGTATCCAGTTCGCACGTCATGGTAAGCAAACCATGGATTGAAGGTCGTTGGCTTGTACTTGGGGCTGTCTTTGAAGATGGTCTGAAAACTTCAGCTAGTGCAAAATATGGCTGCAAAAATTCTAAATGATAGCAGGCACTATGATAATAATTACACCAGTCCTCTCTCACCTACACTGCTTCCCAATTCCTTTCCAGGCCCAATTCAATGTGCTGGTTTTGACTTATAAAGCCCTACACTGCATGGGAACTTGATACCTGGTGGAACACTTCCTCCCATATGAACCTGCTCATAATTTAAGGTCATCCACAGAAGTCTTCCTTCAAGTGCCACCTCATTCTGATGCTCAGAGGGAGGCAACCAGAGAGAGGGCTTTTTTGGTAGTGGCCTCCCAACTCTGGAATGCTCTTCCAAAACAAGCTCGCCTGGTGCCCTCACTGCTATCTTTTCGGCAAGAGGCTAAGACTTTCCTGTTCCCCCAAGCCTTTAAAATCTTTTAAAGTCTTTTTAAACATTTCAGTCTATTTGTGTTTTATCATCCCAGTGCCTGCAATGTGGTTTTACCTTTATTATTATTATTATTATTATTATTATTATTATTATTATTATTCTACATTTCTATACCGCCCCACAGCTGAAACTCTCTGGGCAGTTCATATGAATTTATTATGCTGCTGGAATCTTGCCATCAAACTAATTTCAAAAGGAAATTTATAATTTAATGAGAAGGCAAAAAGGTAACTTGCTCATTTTCCCCATATCCAAACCAAAAGAGACAACCAATTTTTGTCTGGGTGCATCATAAAGACTACGAAAACGCAAATAACGCAGGGAAATCTGCTTAATACAAAGTGGTCACTTACATCTGTGTGTTGAAGTCTTGCGTTGGGTCCAGAGGGGAGAAGTCAAATATTCTTGGAAGGCTTCCCACATACCTATCCAGAGAAAATGGTAGGGAAGGGAGAGGAAAGAGAAGAGACATCCAAAGATTAGGGAATGCTTTATGTTAGAGTCTTTTGCTGAGGGGGATGACAACTTGGGACTCCACCAATTACATTCAGAGTACATACGAATCAGTTCCCTCTTGCAGATGGTAGAACCAATATGAGACCAGCATTTTTCACTGGTCTGGTGATCACAGAGCTTGCCCTTAGCCAAGCTTTGAGGGAGCAGCTTTTCTGTAATGAGCAAACCAGAGCAGAATGCTGTCCTCATGTTTGCTCTATAATTGAACAAGTCTCTCTACTCTGATGTAAAAGGACTAGCCAGATTATGGGGCTTGCTGACATTTAACTTTGAAGTAGAAAGTTTGAAACCCACTGGGAATCCAATTCCAATTAATTACTTTCTGAACCCGGTGGTTCGCCTTTTGCCTCTTCCTGCTGTATGGTACGGTCCTCCTTCTGTCTGCAGTCAAGTATTGTTAGACTAGAAACCAAAAGTAAAGAGCAGCATCATATGATACTTCAGTGCATAGGGCCTTCAAAGTCCTAAAAGGCTTAGGGCCGGGTTAACCAACGGGCCATGTGCTCCCATATAGACTTGCCCAGAAATTGTGTTTAACTTGAGAGGCCTTGCTCTCGGTACCATCTCAAGATATCTACTGCATAAGCACAGTGAAGTGCCAAGCTCTGGCATGCTACCCTAGTTAAAATCCATTAGTCTCTATCTCTGTGACTTTTCCATCCCAAATGGAAGACACTTTTGATTCAACAGGTTTTTAATGTATAACAACATTTAGTGCTATCTGCAGCTGGCTTTTAATTAGTTAATTAGGGGACAGCTTGATGAAAATGTTGACCCAATGCGTGCCTGCTGTGAAAAAGGCAAATCCCATGTTAGGCAGAATTAGAAAAAGAATAGGAAATAAAACTGCCAGTTTCAAGAGTATAGCGAAGCCACACTTGGAATACTGTGTATAGTTCTGGTCTTTACACCCAAAAAGGGATATTGTAGAGCTAGCAAAGTTGTAGAAAATTGCAACCAAAATGATTAAGGGGCTAGAGCAACTCCAGTATGAGGAAAGGTTAAAACATCTGGGATTGTTTAACTTAGAAAAATGGTGAGTAAAGGTAGACATGGTCAAGAAATACAAAATTATGCATGGTGTAAAGAAAACGGATAGGGAGACATTTTCTCCTGCTCACGTGATACTAGAATCCAGGGTCATCCCATAAAGCTGATTGGTGGAAGATTCAGGACAGATATAAGGAAGTACTTTATCACACAGCACATAGTCAAACTATGGAATTGGCTACCACAAGATATAGTTCTGGCCAACGATTTGGATGGCTTTAAAGAAGGGTTGGACAAATTCTGGAGGATACCGCTATCAATACTGATCCTGATGGCTATATGCTATCTCCAGTATCAGGGGCAGTATGCTGGGGAACATAACTGGAAGGGTGTATTGCACTCATCTCCAACTTGTGGGTTTCTATGGGCAGCTGATTGGCCACTGTGTGAACAGAATGCTGGATGAGATGGACCCTTGGTCTAAACCAGCATGGCTCTTCTTACATTCTCACATATTTTCGGTTTTGTGATGCTGCTGGCTTTATTATATAACAATATGTCTTATTAATTGTATTTTTATAATTCCTATTGTACTGTTTTTATCCTTCTGCTCCAAGGTATCCAGGGCGCAGTAATAAAAGAGCAACGTGTAAATAGTAAATCATTATTGTTTATTATTATAGGTTCTCAAATGGTGGGACTCTCAGATAGTATGAGACACTCATAGGTGGGTCACTAACAGTAGGATTCTTGGAAGCAAACTAGTGCTCCTGATAGACAGCTGGGGATCTTCTTTCAATCCATCTCAGCTGGAGGATGGAGCTGTTCAGTTCTTGGACCCTGTTGCCGGACAAGAGTGGAGATGACAGTGGGAAGGGGCTAAAACAAACCTTTTCATATCCATCCATTCTGGACAAGAGATTCTTGGGGAATTCACACTGCTGTGTACAGGCAATCTCAATGTACATGCCCACTGAACAGATGGCTGGCACAGAGTTGCCAGTAGAACATGAGCCTATTAGGGTCACCTTTGTATATTATGCTTTCAGATGTACACTAGGCTGACCAGATAAAATCCAGGTCGGGGCTCATGTAACTTTAACAGTTGTAGAGAAAAGGGAATTTCGGCCAGTGTCATTTGTATGCAATTAGTTCCTGGTGAAATTCCCTCTTCATCACAACTGTTGAAGTTGCAGGGGCCCTGCCTTCTTTTGTATTTGGTCACTCTAGTATAGTGCCTGCACCTTTAACTGTTGTGATGAAGAGGGAATATCACCAGGAACTAATTGCATACAAATGACACTGGCTGAAATTCCCTTTTCTCTACAACTGTTAAAGTTACAGGAGCCCTGACCTGGATTTTATCTGGTCAGCCTAATGTACACTGAAAAAGTGTAAAGTGAGAACACGACAAATACATCTTTGCCAACAGGCAGGAATACTTGTCAGGGAGTCCCAATTAACTGCAGCTCCCTGTTGGGCACAACTCAATGCATCTGCCGCTGTATAATGTGTGGAAACCCTCCCCCCTTAGTATTACTTCTTTTTTTAAAAAAGAAAGCAAATCAAATACTACTCGTAAGGAGTATAGCAACTTGAATACCAGTTTGCCCTGATGCAGGCAAGCAACTACAAAGTACATTTAAGCAAGGGTGCTGCAGGGATTCAGTGGCTTTAAAACTCCCCTGGAACAACAACTTACGCTCGCTGGAATTCAGGGATGTTGAAAATGGCCTGCAGGATGGTACTGACATAGGAGCTGTTCCCCAGGTTTTTCATGCCAGTGTATCCTGGACCATACATTGGCTTTAGCTTCATGCCAGATTCCTGGATCACTTCCCACTCAGAGACTCTGGGTTTGATATCGTTATCTCTCAGGCCGTTTTCTATCTAAATGCAAGAAAGGCTTTTAAGAAGAAACAGTTTACAAAGGCACATTTTAAGAACTTGCAGAGGGCGGGCATTTAAAAAGGATATAAAAAAGAGGAAATCTCATCTAATCATGAAAATAACATCCCCAGATGAAATAATACCCCTCAGCATAAAAATAGCTCACTTTCTACTTGCTGAGATATACATGTGATCATGTCTCCCCCTGGTGAACTATTCAAGCAACTGTAATCAACAAATAGTGTTCACAGTTTAAATCACACTTTATAGTTGTAGCACAGGGAAGGCTAATTCTTACATGCCTGGTGGGAAAATGTCCAAATCAGTACAAATTACATCTGGTCCTATGCACCGTGCCATTAGCCTCACCTCCTGCTGGAATGTAGCCTCTGAGACCATTCCCAAATTGAAATTTGGGCCCAGGGCCCGAAAAGCTTTGCCACCTCTGCCCTATTAAGGAGGAAAAGATAAAACATCCCCTTTCCCCAGCACCACAGCCCTGATCCAATTCAGGAGGAACTGCGGCTGTTTTTAAGTCAAGAAAAAGATGCCCAGCCTCAATTATAGTTATTACAAATGTCAGGACTATAACAATATTGGTGATATACCATCTGATAAATGTTTGCTTTGTATATTGATGCACTTCTACAATTAGAGGTTTCCATTCTTCCTACATGCTGTCCCAGTATTCCTGTTGTCATCTTAGCGATAAACTGGTGCTCACATTTCCCACAAGTGCAGACAAACGGGAAGATCAAGGGACAGATAAACTGCAAAAGAGCAGCATATCAACCCCTCAAACAAAAATGTACAGTTGAGTACACTGAGCATCCTTTGAACAGTCAAGATTCAAAGAACTATTAAAACTAGTTCCACAGGCCAAAGAGGGCTTTGGAGTTCTGTTTCTCAAAATGCAGCCTGCCATGCCACAGAGAAATCTCCTTTTGAAATGGGGGGTAGTTTCAAGAGCACTTTGTGACCTCACACAGGGATCTACTGTTCAAAGTAATAATAAAAAAAAACAAAAGCAAAGCCCTTGGGTATACCTGAAGTAGTTCTTTGGATCCTGCCTAAGATATTCCGTCAACATTACATCTCCTGCTTCTGTACATGAAACCATCTTGCAGCCATATTCAGATATAGCTCTGTCACGTGGCTTATGTTTTTTAATGTCTTCTTTAACATATACTTGCTTTACATATAGTGGGGTGGTTAAGGCAAGACAATGGCCCAGTTTACACATCACGGCTACCGTCGTGAACAAGTGGGAGTGAGAGAGAATGCTGGTTCTTGACTGACTGCTCCTACTGAGGTTGTTGACAGAAGAACAACCCGGACTTGGAACCCATGATTTATTCCTGGGTTACAAGTTTGGGTTGTTCCTCCTCCAACGACCTCCAATTCCAGGTTTAGATGTCATGCTAACATAACTTAGGCATGAAGCATATCTAGATTGTTTAACTTAGCAGGAGTAGGCAGGAGCCAGCACACTTACTCACTCCTGCTTAATTACCAACAACTCATGGTGTTGGTTGACAAACCATGGGTTGTTTGCAATGTGCAAAACCAAGTCCATGTGTGTGTGAAGCCAGATCATGTCCACCTGCCTGCCCTATGCACCCAGCCCATTTCCAGGTCTGCCCTGTATCTACATGTTGGATAAGACTGTTGACTCTGGACCTATGCATGGAGAGTCCAATTTGCATAGCACCAAACACTGCAAAACATGACTGTACACTTTGAACCTCTGAACTGGACAAGGGGGTTGCCATGATCCTGTTTCCCAACCACATGTATACTTCTCTACATGCTTAGCGCCTTAGTGGGACCAGCCCATTGCCGCTTTATGATGTCTTTTAGTGAGGGAACATAAGCTGAAAAGTGGATTGTATATATGAAAAATAAATAAACATTCCAAGAAAGACTGGAAAGTATTCCTGCCCAAGGTATTGCTTTTCCCATTTTCTACAACTGCTCAAGAGAGATTCTGAATAAAAGGCCAGCCACTTACTACATGCATTTGGAGCATATCAATTCCAAAATGTGCTAAGTGTTTGGCTACGTGCGGGTCCAAAACCGCCTCCTCTTCATCAAAGGAATAGACATCTGCAGAAATAAGAACAAGAGGGGCAGTTCAAGAACTGTTAGCCATCAATATTATTTAACAGCACGAGGCTCTGGAACATTGCCACCTACATAACAGACTGAGCGATAGCAATACGTTTTGCTGCACACAAGGCAGTCCAGTTATTCAGGAAATGCAGTGATTCAGCACAATTTGTTCATTGCCAACCAGGAGACAGCTATTCTATGACGCCCTTCAGACATTACAACAGCAGTGAAGAAAGCCACTTTTCTGTAGCTTCATCCCACTTTGCCCAGCATGGACCGGGGCGACTCAGAGGAACGGACCCATAAAACTGGCCCCATCTTCATGGCAGCAGGCGTCTTAATGTCGGTAGGAGGGGATCCCTAGCATTTCTAGTTAAGAGGATCAGAGAGCTCGCAATATGAAAATTCTCTGCCTTAGATTTTGGAAAGTGGCTGCCAGGAAGAGAAAACAATACTGGGATGTATGAACCAAAAGCCTCACTTTGTATAAGCACACTCTGGACTTCAGACATAAAATTTCCAAAAATGCTGAAACCATGGGGATAATTCCCCCACACACCCGTCGGTTTCACACAAACACACACACACAACCTGGAAATTTGAGGAAACATTGAAAAAGATGGAATATGTATAACTTGGTTTGCTCATAAAATGACCACTAAAATTAAAAATGCTGAAAAGGAAACTCGGTTAGAAAATTTGTAATTATTGTCTGAATAAACTATACTTTTAAAAATTATATACCATGCACTGAGATTTTATGAGCAAATGAAGTTGTGCATAATACATTTTAAGTTCCTATTTTACGTCTGGCCAGAGGAACTTCAGAAAGTAGTCCCCGAATCATTCTAGAAGCCAGAAGAAGCAGGAAGAGTTGGAGGCAGAGGAAGACTGCTGAACAGCATCTGTTGATGTTTGTGAAGAATTGGCTAGGACGGATTTTAGGGGAAACTGGTCTAAAGCAAAAGCTACTGAGAGCTTATTTAGTTAGGGAAGATTTGCTTACTTATTCGGAATGGTAAATTGAAGTTCCTTTAAGCAATCTCAAACAATTACTTGAACAGTTATATGTTATTCCCTTTTGTAAATAATTCCCCTTTAATAAACATCTTACTTTTTGTTCATTTTGAAAAGTTGTTCCATCTGGTGGTGTTAATCCCATCACTACAGCATAGGAACCAGGCTGCTGATTCTTTTAGGCATAGAGCAGAGATGCGGAACGTCTGGCCACAGACCTAATTTGGTGGATGAAGGTTCTGCATCTGGCCTGCGGAACCTCCTTGGGTTCTTCCAGGGAGCAGGGCTTGAAGGCCTCCAGGCCTCACCCCTGGAGGAATCCCCCCAAGGTCAGAGATAACAGTGGGGATACCCCTGCATACCACTCTTCCTCTTTGGAGGAGGAGTGGTGTGCAGGAAATCCTGCCGAGTCATTTGGGGCAGCTGCATGAGGATGGCACATGCCCCGCGAAGCCAGGGACTGAGCCTGCGCTGAGACGTTAAACTCTCTCATCCCATTACTTCAGTCCCAATCCAGATTGGTGCGCCTCCCCTTTTAATACTATTTGCTAAAATGTAAAGACAGATCCGATCACGGGTCTCCATCAGGAAAATCATCAAAGCAGAGTCCAGGTTAGATCAGGAGAGAGAAGTTTTCTTCACAAGCACATGGCAAATAGGTCATTAAAGGCTGCAAACTGCATTATCAGCCCAGAAGTAGCACACTGGTACATGCTCCTGAAAGACACTGAGCGGAAGACTAAGAACTAAAAACACAAATGCCATAATTTAGCTCTACAACATTCTCCAACCTGTGTTGGGTTAGATTTGTCCTCTACGCATGCTTTAGCTGTCCTCCCAATGTTTGAATGAAAACCTGTTACCTGAATGTGTGCTTTACTTCAAAAGCCGTTTAGGTTTATTTTTGTTGATATTTAAAACAACAACAATAACAACGACATCTAAACACAAACTTTTCAGTAAGAACTCTTTCTAATTCACATAATCTGCATGAAAATCAAATTTAATTAGGCTTTTAGCATGGAACCTCATCCTACAAACTTTTAAGAAAACATTTGCAGACATCTCTTTTGTTCTGTTTTAGAATCCAAGGATTCTGCTATTCATAATAGCAAACTCAATGCATACAACACCCCTCCTGTGGTGAAGAACTAAACTTCCAGGACCCAGGCCAGAAAATCTCCATACCTTAATCTGGTTCCAGTTCATAGTTCAACACACTGAAGAACCAGTTAAAAAGTATTAGACTTAAGATCAGGAAAACCTGCATTCAATCCTTGTTCAAACATGAAATTCACTGGGTGACTTTGGATCAGCCCCTGCCTTTCTGCCTAATCTCCCTCGCTGTTGCAAGGATAAAATCCCACATACATCATTCTGACTTCCTCCAAGGAAGAACAGGATACAAATATGACTAACATCAACTCATGCCTACTGTGCCTTCCCCCAAACCCTTAACCACTCTCCACATACCAGGAAGTAATTTATTGGCTGCATTCAGACAACACTTTAGTCAATGGTGGGTTGAGTAGTCAATTTACAGTTGATTATTTTGTGGGTACTCCCCACACACATGTTCCTACACAACTGTGGGTGGTTGGGGCTGGCGCTGAGTGGACTAATAGTCAACCCAGCATTTCAGTGATACAGCCCCCATCCCTCTCCCCACCCTCCCTCCTCCCTCAGTCCTCCCAGTTCTATCCCAGCAGCCTCTACAAGTTGCACCAGTTGTAGCAGAGTGGCAGCCACTGCTTTGGTCGCTCTTGCCGCCTGCCTCTATGGGCTTGTGTTTTAACCCACTCACCACACGCCATTAACCCACTCACCCCTCCACACAACACTTTAAACAACTGGCTTCAAGCTAAGCAACTTGCAAGCCAGTTGTTTTTCTCAGTTGCTTATTTGGGCAGAATAGCATACCGTCAGTAGTTTGTGAGCGGCGTGTTACCCTCCACACAACGAGCAACACAACTGATGATTGTTTCCCCCCCACCCCCAGTTGCTTAATGTGTTGTCTGGATGCAGCCACTGTATACTTCCCCAACCTTGGAGTAAGATGCACAGTGTCATAGGCTTGGATCCCAATTTTCCTTCCATTAACAGAAAAGAATTTACATTGATAATACAAGGCTTTCCTGCCTCCGCCTACACCCTCCTAAAACCTGCTCCTCAGAGTTGGAGGACTGCAGATGGAGGGGGATTTGGCAAAAAATACTCCCTCCCCATCACAGAGGAGCAATTTAAGATCCAAGCCATGGTGTCTAACCATAATCTAGCTATCAAAAAAGCTTTCCTGCATGAGACGTCTGCTAAAGACTTCTGTTTATTTCTTTGTTTAATGATCCTCTGCTGCAAGTTGCTATGCTACAATATCACTTAAATCAGGCAGACATCTGTGGTATGCCTGTTCACACCTGCTCTTCTCTTCCAGCAAATTATGGAACCAAGATGATGTGGGTTTATTTGCAGCAGGCTTAATGTTCAGTGTGCATGTGGTTAAACAGAAGGATGGTCTCACCTCAGGGCAGAGGGCTGGACAAATTAGATTGCAACTAGGACAAATTAGATTGCATTCAAAACCCATTTACTTGGTTCACACATAACAACAGCTTATTGTTTAATCAACCCATAGGTTGTAGTGCACAAGAGCAAGTGTGCTGCCTCCCACACGGATGCCACTTCTGCTTTTCAAACAGCAACTTACAATTGGCAAGTTAGTAGGTTGTTAGTGTAACATCTGAACCCAGACATACTGGGTTGTCCACAGGTTAAACAACCCCAAGTTAACCCATGGTTTGTTCTTAGGTTAGCTTTGGGTTGTTTAACTCATAAATATCCCAAACTGTGAGTTCAGACCTTGCACTAACAACCTACGAATGAGCCTATGAATTTAATCTAAAATTAAATGAATTGTAGCTCTCTACCGATATTTGATATGTAGTTGCTATTGTTGTGAAGTTGCCATGTGAGTCTGGTTGAAAAGCAATAGAATAGAAAAGTTTCATAATTTATATAAATGTATCATTCTGCCTTGTAATTTTTGGACTCTTAAGTTCTGCACTGCAAAGTTAGCAATGTTTCCCTTGATCAACGTTCGATATGTCAACACTTCAACATTAAATGGCATTATTCCAGTTCATTAATTAACACAGTTTGTTAGAAAGGTTTACAATCTCTTTAAGGAAGGTACTTTATTTGATGCCGGAATGGCCCCTTTGAGTTATGCTGCCAAGGACTTATCAAGCCTGGCATTTCTCTGCCAGTGTCTGCCAAGGATGACCCCACTGGCATTTATGGATACACAGTGTGCCCTTCTGCAGGCATTCCATGTTAAGGGAGCCTCTGTTTCTCAGTACGTGCTATTGTTCCCCTCTCTATGAACATGAGCTTAGAGATTTCTCATGCTTTTCCAGTTAAGTCACAATGCAGCTTGACACCTGGAAAGCGTTTCTGTGTTCATCAGACTGGCCTCACATGGACCTTGAGTGTTGTTAGCTTCATCAATACTGGATGTCTGATTGGAGAGTAGCAAACAAACAAGGATAATAAACTCACTAAAAAAAACTAGGAGAGAGCATCAATGTATTTATTTGCTATATTTATATCCTACCTTTCTTCCAAGGAACCCAAGGCAGCGTACACAATCCAACTCCTCTTCATTTTATCCTCACAATAACCCTGTGAAGTAGGTTAGGCTAAAAGTCAGTTACTGAGAGTCAGTAACTGGACCAAAGTCATCCAGTGAGCTTCATGGACAAGTGGGAACTAAAAGTCATCTTCCAAGTTCCAGACCAACACTCTAACTACTACATCACAACTAGGGATGTACAAATTGTGAAAAATCCATTCCGTATGTGTTTTGAGGATTGTCAGGCACCTTTTGTTCCATCATCCACCCATCGACAGAATTGGGGGTTTTTTTTTCAGTTTCTGAATTTGTGCAAATTCACACAGATACAAATTCCCCCACACTGTGCGTAAATTCCCCCAAATGCATATTTTCATGCTTTAGCATATGAAGGAAATGAGCATTTGGGGCAAAGGTGTTTTTCTTTTTTTTAAAAAAGTGTATTTTTCTACAATGAAATTTGTGCAAAATTCCCAAAGTTCCGCAGACTCCCCGGACAAGGGAAAAGCAGTCCGCTGCAGAATCCACAGGTCAAATTCATAAAAATCTGTTCTGTTGCAGATTTCTCCAAGATCCCTAACCACAACTCAGCCCTAACACAGCAACACAAATAGACTTAAAAGCCATTTGTCTGTTCTGGGCTCCAGCTGAGGTCAATATGTAAGTTTCAGAGTTTATCTAGGGCAGTCTTCTCTAACCTGGCACCCCTCCAAGCGTGTTGGACCACAATTCTCATTATCCCCAGCCTACATGCTGGTCGGGAATGATGGGAATGGTAGTCCAACACCTCTGGAGGGCTCCAAGATGGAGAAGGACTTGGGATACAAATCTTGGTTCAGCCACAACACTTCACATTGGGCTAGTCACTTTCTTTTAGCTGCACCTACTCCACAGGGCTATTTGGGAGAAGGGGGGCAGGAATCCCATGTACACAATTCTGAGCTTCTTGGAGGAAGGGTTCGAAGTAGGCGTAGTTAATAAAGTTCATTACATTTACTACTCTTCAGGCTGTACGTTTTAATTGACTTGAGTAACGCAACTCAGTTTTAAAATCGCAGTTTGAACGTTTGCTCTCCAATTAAGCAATGAAGCTGACCACAGGCAGAGAAAAGTTTGCTACCAACTTCCTCCTTCAGCAAAACTGTTAAGAACAAACCCCAATCTTCCACAATACTGACTGCAAACTTGTTTCACTGTGTGTTTGCTTTTGAAAGCATTTTGCTACCTAATCAGTCCCAAATTAGATGAAAAAGAACCTGTTAAAAATAAACAAAATGCCCCGGCGATGAAAAACAATGCATGGACCACTATTGGGAGCAGGGAAGGAAGCACACAGAGATACATTGGTGGTGGTGCTCCCTCCGCCATGCTAACAGAGTTGTTTGCAAGGTTTGCAACTTTTAAGGTGCTGTCATTAATATATAAAGCCCTAAATGGCTTGAGACCACGTCACCCTAGGATGTGCCTCACCCCTTATGTCTCTGCCCAATCTTTGTGCTCATCAAAGGGAGCCATCCTGAGGATGTAGCTTGCTCCTGAGGTCTGCCTCAGGAGCACTTCCAGTACAGCCATTCAGTGTCAAAACACCCCCATGTTCTGGAATGCTTTTCCAACTGTTATCACACAGCACCCCTCATTTCTGATGTTTGGATGTCTTCTCAAGACCCATCTTTTCACACAGGCTTTCCCTGAAGTGCGACGCAGGCAGCTATGTCCTGTTGTGCACAGTGGACTATGAGGTTTCACTGCTGATCAGCATTTCCTTGTTTTTGTGCAGTTTTATTGTTATGTTTTATTGTTGTTTTGATGGCAATTGACATTGTATGTTCACCACTTTGATCATTCTGAAGAGAGTGGTATATACGTATGGGTAAAAATAAAAAAGGGAAGAAAATAAGGGGGAATTAGATTTGTAAAAGTAACCTGCCACACTTAGAATGCTATATGTATGCATAATAATGGTAAAATCCTCTACTAAGACTCTGTACCCTTATTAACCAATTTAAACCCATACTTTTATGCCAAGTCCCAATCCAATGTATTGGTCATCTTAATAGCTTGCTTTGGCCACATTATTACATAGGGGACCTCGGGGCACCCTCTTGATCCACTCCTGGCCAGATGGAAGCTCTCCAGGGCAGTATGGAGCCTCACTCCAGGTACATATGCCCCACTAGCATCCCTTCTTCTTAATACGTTTTGTCCCTATGCCATCAACAAAGGCAGAGGCCACTCTGCCCTTTTCAGTTGCAGCCAGGCTTTCCGATGATTTATTTGCTTCCTGACACAGCATTAATTCTACGGTAGAAGCGCAAGAGGTGGCGGGACGGACCTTAGAAAGAGGCCAGCTGAGCCATGGGTCCCTTGGGAGCTGCGTGACAAACGCTGCTATGCTAAAGGGGCTTGCAGAGCCTTTTGTTCTGAATTTGCAGCATTGCAAGGATGTGGCAGACTCGAGACAAGTGCCAAATCTGTCTAGGCAAAGCGATGCTGCCCAGAGAATTAAAATCAGCCCTTGGCTCAGATTGCTGATGTCAGTTGGACATCTGTGCTCTGCATAGCTCATTCCCTACCTCCTTTCCCCATGACTACTGGGGAAGAGCATGACAAACCATGCAAAACAGTAAGAACTGCATGATTTCTTTTAACTGACATCACTGAAACAGGGGACAGCTTTCCGTTTTTGTAGGTACAGAATTTATATCACCTTTGTTTACAATAGCAGCTGACATGGTGATTCTCTAGGTAAGACCACAGGAAGCCACAACCTAACAATCTAGGAGGCATGGGAATCCCTATCCATTGTTTTAAGTGCCAGGAGATGATGGAGGATGCAGAAGGCATCTTAGTCAGCACTGTACAAAACACACCATAGCTAGCTGCCCTTGTTGACATCAGCAGTCTGAGCCAAAGGCAGCATAATTCTGACGGAGGTGACCCCTGCCTTCACTGCTTCCACCCAGTGCTCAAACAGGTATGGATGGGAATTTCTCTGCCCCCAGATCATGAGACAGCACCCCCCACCAGCCATTTTGCCTAGGGAATCAAATTGTTAGCAGTGACTGGTTGTGTAGAGGTTTTTGTGTTTTTTTGCCCAGAGTAAATATGGCCCAGTGCACAAAGATTGGGTGCGTTCCCATGACACACTGGCCCATGACAGCCGACTAGCCCCACAAGGTGTGTTGCTTTGCAAACAACCCGCCCTGTGTAGTTAGCATACCTGCCAGATGATCAGGATGTGGCTTGTTTGCTCCCTCATGTCCCTCCCTCCCCCTCCCCCTGGAATCCCATCTTGTCTACCGCCAAGTCCCCCTTCCCAGCTCTTATCGCAATCTTGATTGTGACAGGAGCCCTTGTTTTGTTATTTTCCTGACCCTATTTTTGGGACTGGGAAATTTTTGCACAAGTCATTCTGTGTGCTAAAAAGTGCTACAGAAGTAAAAAAAAATGCAATAATGAATACTGCCACCATGAAAGATCTCAGACTGTGACTAAGTAATGCTCATCCACACAACAAAAGAAGCAGCATAGTTATGCTGCTATAATCGAAACTACAAAGCAAAATAAAGAATAAAGCACATGAAGGGCTTGATTATGCAATCATGATTCGGGGTTTGGGGACCGGTGTTATCTCAGAGTTATTATCCTGAGAAGAGAATCCTTGTCCAAACAACAAGGAGTTCCTCAGCAGTTCAGTCACATATCTTCGGCAAGACATCCACAGGTCACAAAATTGCTGTGGTCTAGTTCTCACGGAGGTGACAAACCTGTGCCTTTGGCCATAGCACTTCACACTTTGACCGAAAGTCCTGTGTACAAAAAGATTCCTACATAAAAAAGCTAGCCTGTGAGAAAAGGCTGGGCTAAAACCCTTATCCCTGACATACTATCTTACTATGTGTACAATTTGATGTGTGTGTGTGTGTGTGTGTGTGTGTGAGAGAGAGAGAGAGAGAGAGAGAGAGAGAGAGAGAGAGTCAGGAGGCATTCGGTCATATGAACCCACACCCACAGTCTGAAATAGTACAGCCCAGACGGTTTTACCACCTCTGTGAGAACTGGAGCCATGAATCTCTACGGAATGATGAGCTCCACACATCAGAGATAACAACCTTGCTGCTGACGCTATGATTACTTATCTCAGGATGATACAGGCGAGTCAAGTCCCTGATTTTACCAAGGCTTGGGGGCTCTCAATTCATTTCAATTTCAGTTTCACCCCCTTAACTAGTCCACCAGCCAAAGGGTTAAAGGAAGCCCAGAGGACTTGTATTTCAAGATTAATCACATAACGCTTTCAAGAACAAGACAGCAATGCAAGACTCCACAAGCGAAACAAAACAGAACAAATCATTCATGGAATAGCTTGCAAAGCAGCCATAGAGCACTGCCCAATCCCTGCCCTATGTCTGATGGAAAGGACAGATCTCACAGTTCCTTCCTTGCCTTTGCTGCAGATATTGCTGAACCGCATCCTATAGAGTTGTTTTATTGACTATCACGGTTATTATAGACCAAGGAAATGCTGAAGCCAAACAGACAAAATGGAGCAGGGCTGATGAGATGTGACTTATCCACAAGGGAGACAGCAAGTGAAGGCCCTGGGATGGAGGAGGAAACAAAGGCCCACCTGCAAGCATCTGCTGCTCTTCCATTCGCAATGGAAGGGTGATGGCCAGCCTTTGTTGCCAGAGAAGTCACAATGGGATGGAAATGGCCAACCAAGGCAGGAAGCGTGGAGAAGAGGAGCAGAGGACAAACAGGGAACTAGAACTTTCAAGCTGCTGTGGTACAGCAGGGATGGGAAGGGGCGAGGGCCGTGGTATACATTTGGATCTCAGATACCTGCCTCTGCCATGGGCTCACCATGTGGCCTTTGGCAGATCATTTTACTTTCAGTTCCCCATCTGTAAATGGAAATAATATGTGCCTCAAGGTCATTTGTCTCAAGGTCAGAAACCAAAAAGATAGAAAATATTGAAATATGCTATCTAAATAAGGAGCAGCAACAGAAAAGGCCATGTATTGAATTTAAGGCATTTTTAGCCAACTTTTCAATTCGTATAAAATTTCAGTATGAAGAAAACACTCTGGACCATTGGGAGAAAAGTGTCATGGCCCAAAGAAAAGGGGCATACCGACATGCCTAACAAGAGGAGCTGGTACTGGTTTTATTGTAGTGTGGCAACTCTGGCTGCCCTCAATCTCCACCTTCATTTTGTGCTGCAATTGATGGACATAATTGCCTCCATTCCAAATGCTAAGTTAGTTCCTGGATAACCCCTACTCTCCCTCTCTGCTCACCCCTCAATGATTCCAGCAATGTGCCTACCATTGTGTTTTTTTAAAAAAAATGGTTTAAGTGCCGGTCTGACATACACGCAGATTTAAAGTTTGTAATCTCCTTCCCCCCGAAGTGCCCCCTTCATTCGTGTCTTTTTAATGTTGCAAAACCACTTGGGGGAGATAGGTTCATGACAGCACAGCTGCTAACCAATTAACACTGAGCGCAGCCAGCTTTTGCTTCCAACCCCCAGAACTGACTTTACCAGAGCTCAGCCTTAGAAAAGAAAAAGTACGATAAATAACAACAGAACGAGTATGTTTCCAGAGTCTGGCAAACGTTGCTGTTAGCTGGGTATGTACATATCCAAAGCTCCATTTCTGCGGCTTCTTTTGGAAAATATAGTCATCTCCTTTAACAATCATGTCAAAAAAGAACAGGCCTTTCTTTAAAACAAACGAACAAACACCAGTAATGCACAAAGCTTTGACTTACCTGCACCATCAGGAGTAATAGTTCCAAGTTTCACTGCTAAGGGATACCCCATCTCCTTGTAGTGTTCCAGTGCGTGCCCATTTCCTCCGCTGCCATCAAAGAACCACTTTCCGCACAATACCGACCCATCTGTAAGGTTCAGCCAAAGATTCTCCCGCAGGTCACATTTTGAACATTTCCAGCCACTGAAAAACCAGAAATGGGCAGAGTTAAATTGGTAGCACTATCTAAGAAACTTAGGTTTGGCTCCAGATTGACAAACGGCCAAGATATCCTGATTGAATTAACCCTATAAAGCTCTTTGGCAACTGCGAAGAGGTTCCGCCATTTTCTTCTACTATTTTTAAAATGTTGCCCCATCAGTCCTCCAAAACTGCCATGCTTTACTAAGAATTACTTACAAAGTGCCATCAACATGCATAACAGAGCGACATAAGTAAAATCAAACAAACAAAAGCCCAAATCCAATAGATACTGGTCCCAAGGAACTTACAATCTATATTTCAGTAACGCGGAAGACAAAAAGAAGAGAGATTGGGAGAACAGAGACGTCTGGGTAAAAAGGGATGAATATGAGCAAACTGTACTTCTCTCCTGAGTATCCCTTACAGAGCATTTTCTTTTATATAAGTGTAAAATAAAGTAGAAAACCGTAACCTGCTGACAATCTAAAATATGGTATATGAAATGTTATAAAGCTATATAATGGACTGCAGTGTTAGTTTACAATCATTTAATTGACTTCAACGTACTTTATATGAGGCAGGTAATCAATTATTGCAGTGTTAATGGTTCTGATAGATACATAAATAGCTGCCAACAGCAGCCTTAATGGCTGCTGCAGAGACAGAAAATAAGAGTAATGACGAACAAGATAGTTTAAACTGACGTGTGCTACCTATTTATGCATTATAACGAGAGGAGACCTCTGTGGCATGAGTGATGGTAAAATCGCTTGAGATACATGGTGTATGTAATCCCCTTTGCTCCCTTCCCCCACCTGTTGTGGGCAAGCCAGATGCAGGTGGAAGGGAGGTAGGGTAGATGAGGTGAACAGTGGAAGAACAAGGCAGGAAGTACAGTGCAGGAGTCATTCACCCAATGCATTGTGGTATTTAGAGCAGGGGCCCTGTGGCGTTGCAGGACTACAACTCTGGTCACTCCTGACCACTGGACATGCTGGCTGGGGATAATGGAGGTTGTAGTCCAACATAATTGGAGGGCCACATGTTTAGAGGAATAGTCAGAATCTCTCAGACAAGACCTGCAGCATCTGAAGGGCACCAAGTTGGGAAAGGTTGACAGGGAGAGATTCTTCCCAGTCCTTCTTCCTGGGACCCTTTTAAGTAGAGGTGCTAGGATATTGAGCCTGGGCTTTTCAACATCCAAAGCCTGGGCTCTTCTACTGAACTATGCCTACCCTTCTGACCAATATTACCTAGCCCATGATGCCTTGTAAATGCTCCCTGTCATCTGCCACCTCACAACCTCTTAATTCTGTAACTCCTCAAACCTCAATGAGACTGGGAGCTATTTATGGGATGCAGGGGAAGCATATCACATGCTGCCTTGGTGATTCTTCCTTCCTCTCTCCCAGAGGAAACTTCACGATTCAGAAACAGTTGGTCAAGGAAGCAGGGGATGTGATGGCAGGGGACCCATAGAAAACTACCTGCAGTGGAGGAGTTGACAGGTCATCTGATTCCCTAAACAAGGGCATGCCCTTTGAATTCTTAGAATCTCCTCCTCAATATATTTTTCAATGGGCCTATTCAGACAATATGCTAAGCCATGGTTAAGCAGCTAACCTTTTTGCAGCAAATGATTAGTGAACGTGTTTAAGCCGTGGTTATGTAGCCACCATGGTTAGGACTGGTTTGCATGACACACTAAACCATCATGTTTAGCTCAAAATGCTTAACCACAGTGGCTTAGCATGTCATCTGAACAGAGTCACAGTTGATTTCTAGACCTCATGGCTGAGAAAATCTGGAAAAGTATAGGAAAGAAGGGAGTGTGCATGGAGGAGTCAAGGGGGAATTTTTCTATGACACACTTTCACTTTTTCATGGAGGGCAATGGAGAGAGCCGTTCATGCAAACCTGTTTGCCCTGTGAAAACGAAGTATTAGTCAGGTGGAACTACCTTCAAAAATCACAAGTATGAATTGATCCTAAAGGGGCATGTTAACATAGGCCCTTCCAGCTCAGGTAAGGTTTTCTTCAGTATCTCTTACATACCAAGAAAAGCTTCCAGGAGGAAGCCATTTTCTCTCCCATCCTAAAGTTTATGCAAATTAAATAATGGGGCTAGATCTACCTTGCATTTCTTTCTTTCTGTCCCTCATGTCTTGCCTTTTCCTCCAGGGAGCCCAAGCGGCAGACATGAGGTGAGCTAGGTAAGGCTAAGAGTCAGTACTGGTCCACAGTCATCCAATAAGCCTCCTGATAGAGTGGGGATTAGAACCCAGATCTCCCCAATCCTAGTCCAACACTACACCACACTGGCTCTCATCCATGTTCATTTGTCCATCAATGGCTATTAGCCTTGATAGCTAAGAAAGTGGAACGTCCATCTTTAGAGGCAGTGTGTCTCTGAAAGCGCAATACAAACAAAGCATGTGGGTTGTTCCCTTCATGCTCTGTGTGTGTACTAATCAAAGGCATTAGATTGTCTAATACAGGACATAGGAAACTGGATTCTTGGTCTCATCCAGCAAGGCAGTTCTTAGGTACGAACCACAGCAGCCTCACCTTGGCGGAATCCTGACTCCATTGTCCATCTGTACAAGAATGTTGGCATGTTTGGAGACCTGCAACTCCTCTTCCCATGAGTCTGGGTCTTGCTTTCTGTATGGAGATTTTGAACTGAGGACTGCGTCACAAGCTATTGTAACCTAGAAGCCAGCACGGGGGTGGGGTGGGGGATAAGTCAAATTTAACATGAGATGTAACATAAAAGATATGTCTCACCATAGTTTCTAACCATGAGCACCAATACTAATAATACTTTTACATTCCCCTTTAAAATGTTCAAAGTTCTTCTGGTACATAATCCCAGTAACCTATACAAGAGCCCTGAAAGTTAGTCCAATAGTATCTCTACAGTGCAGATTGTGAAACTATGATGGAATTAAGGCTGAAAGACACTGGACTGCCTGAGGCCATCTAGTGCTGAGGTCTCCAATGTGGGGCCCCATGGGTATCTCTCTTGGTGACTGCCAAGTTCCTTGCCTCTCCTGAATTTTATTTTTTCCCTTAGGGGAGATATAGATATAGATATAAATGGAAGGCTAGGCTTGCTGCAATGCTCAGAGCAGCCCTCCAAGACCATCATTATTTGGGTTCAAAAGAGTGGTTTTGTGAGTTGAAGCTCAATTTACTTAAATGATTGGGCAAGTTAATTTTCTTTTACTCTTACCAGTTTGCCTTTTGGGAAATGAGTGTTTTGTGACTGGCCATGCCTACCATGGCAACCATTTTATGAATGGACAAGCAGTGGGGAAGCCCATAGCAGCCTTTTTGTGGAAGCACCCATAACACCCTCAACATTCCAAATGTGCCCACTGACTCCAAAAGGTTAATGAGTTCAAGGCTGAGGTGAGATTTGGATCAAAAATTCTGCCGCTCACAGCACAAACTCAGCCACTGTTAAGACAGGGGGAGGCAAAGGGCGGTTTGGTATCTACTGGCAGATGTTTTGGTGACTTGCAGTAGACTGGCACAGGTTTCTGACTCCCAACTGTTTAACAATAGCAATAACTAAAAAATTGTCTTCCCCCTCTGGCTACTGAAATGAAGAAAATGTTTGAGGGGGAAAACAGGTTTGGTTCTTAAGCGTGTGAAAAGGCTGGTAATGAAAACAATTTCCTGGGCTGAGCATGGGCTTAGTGGTGCACTACACTATACCAGTTCTAGCATCTATAACCACCTGTACCTGCACACTACGGCCCTGGCAGGAGAAGAGTTCTCAGTGAGCACACCACCGTTAAGAGTCTTTTGAGCAGCTTTTGAAAAATACACCAAGATCTTTCTATCTGGGCTACCTTTTTGTGACAAGGAGCTCAGGAGAGTCAATGGTTTGAATTCTAGTAACGTTTTACTTTGCAAAAATATATAAAGAAGCTGCTTTATATATCTAGTAGGCTGACCATATGAAAAGGAGGACAGGGCTCATGTAACTTTAACAGTTGTAGAGAAAAGGGAATTTCAGCCAGAGTCATTTGAATGCAATGCCCTCTTCATCACAACAGTTAAAATTGCAGGCATTATACTAGAGTGGCCATATACAAAAGAAGGCAGGGCCCCTGCAACTTTAACTGTTGTGATGAAGAGGGAATTTCACCAGGAACTGATTGTATACAAATGACACCGGCTGAAATTCCCTTTTCTCTACAACTGTTAAAGTTACACCAGCCCTGTCCTCCTTTTCATATGGTCAGCCTATATCTAGGGTCCTACCACTTAGAAGGCTCCTAGGGCTACCAATCAAAAGGTACTGTGCAGCTATTCCTTCTTTCCATCCTTAACGGATTTTTTGTTGTAAGAAAAAAAAAGAGACGGAAAAAGTGGTGGGAAAACACAAGAGAGTTGTAAATGGAAGTGGTTGATGTCTGGAGCCCCCATAAAAACCCATGAATGAGGCAGAGCAATTTCACAACAGAATCCTTGTCTGGAAACACTCCTAGTCAGACTAATGGTCCTTTGAGCTCAGTATGGCATATTCTTTTTTTTCAATTTTAATTTTTTTATTTAATTTTATTTCAGCTCTTAACTACAATTATACCATTCTTTTCCATTCTTTATACACCAAGTGCACCCCTCACCAGGACCAATTCTTCTTCATTACATTTTCCAAAATTGTGATACTTCTTGCACAGGTTTGTGTCCTTTCCCTCTCAACAATACATGCTCTAAAAATAATTTCCATATATTTTCAAATTCATTTCTATTACATATTCCCTTTTCTACTTTAATATTACATGTTAGTTTGTCATTAATAGCAATATCCCATACCTCTTTATACCACTCAACCATTTGATAGTTATCCTTCATCTTCCATTTCCTTGCTATTATTAATCTTGCTGCAGTTAGTAACATAGTAATTAAATCCTTAGTATTCTGATTACATTTCATCCCCTCATATATTGATAATAACGCAATCTTTGGGGATGACTCCAAATCAATTCCCGTTATCTCTTTTATCGCTTTATATACCATTTGCCAAAACTTTTGTACATATTTACATGACCACCACATATGAGTATGGCATATTCTAACTGGCAAGAGTTCTTCCCAGTTGTGCTACACAAAAAAAATTTAAAAAAAAATTAAAAGTGAAAACAGACGTAATAGAAAAAGAGAACTCCTAGCACATTCCTCAGTTGCACTGAGTCCACATTTCCCCCCCCCCCCCATCTCTCCCTGAACCCAACTCTAGGGAAGAAAGGTACTTTTGGACTGAACACAGCCAAGGGTGCCTGCAGGTAAGCTCCACTGGTGTGTGTGTGTGTCATGACTACTTCCTCTCTTACTAGAGATGTCAGGGATTGAACCAGACGTCTTAGAAATGAAAAAAATAGTGTTCACCTGTAAAGATCCTCCCATACACACATACACACCCTTCTACATTTTATATAATCTCTCCTTTGGTATTCAACTACCTGCCACAACATATAGCAACCAGATCTTAGCCAAAAAGGAAAACAATCACAAAAATAAAAAGCCAGAATTCCAGGAGAGTGTTTTTGGTCCAGGGCAGCAACTAAAACACAGGACTTGCCTTAGGAAATTAGCATTTCTCATACTTCCTGTACCAAAATACATCAAATCCAACATTTAGAAGCAAATTCAATTTATTGCAATAGCACTTACTTCCAAGTAAGAATGTTTATGGTCCTTGGCTCCAATCCCAAGCACACTTATAGAGCAAGCTCCAGTGAATTCTGCGGAACTTACTTCCAGGTAAAGATGCACAGGATGTGGCCTTCTGTCCAAAGTACTTTATAATGCTTATTCATCCTCATAGCAAACGTGTGTGATTTAATCATCAATACAGGAGCATGTCTATACAAGTATTTTTTGGGGTGTGCTGAAGCGATAGCCTCTTGAGAATCTCAAGATGCAGCACCAAAAACAAATCTAAGTGACACATTTTTTTTCTTTAAATGCACTCCATCACACCCACAAAGACAGCTCTAGTCCCATGTCTTGTCACCCACACTCACTTACCAAAGCTGGTAACTCTTCTATGTTGGGTAAAGGAATTTCATAGTGGTCTGGGAATATAACAAGTTTAGCTTCATCCTCATATTCATAATCATCGTTGTTTAAATCACCATTGGATTCAAGATCTGCGAGAGATGGGGGGAACCAAATAAGAGCTTTAAGAAGAGAAAACCTAAGGAACTATACCTTCATGCTTTCAGACAGTGCTGGAAAAATCCCAGGTACCCAGTTGCTCAGACAAATGCCTTGAACTTTGATTCTAGTGCCAATGAATCCAAAATATTT
Source organism: Anniella stebbinsi (assembly GCA_029215795.1). Taxonomy (NCBI): domain Eukaryota; kingdom Metazoa; phylum Chordata; class Lepidosauria; order Squamata; family Anniellidae; genus Anniella; species Anniella stebbinsi. The sequence continues at coordinate 354,669,564 of JARDYH010000002.1, read as the reverse complement.
GTTCAGCCCTATAGTGGTACCTAAATCTGATTCTGGCTCTTTCAAAATTTGATGACATTCATGACATTACAATTTCCTCATCTTCCCAATTGAGTACCTTTAGAATCCATCTCATTGTAGTTATATGGCTAAAGCATGAAAACACACTCAAAGATCACTTTCTGCAAACTGCGTAAGGACAGACATAAGCACTGATCCCTATAAACACCTCGTGCCTTGCCTCACCTGCGTTTCTAAAAACTCTTGCCAAATGGTATCACATCATTTCTAACTTTCGCTCAGTAATAAACTATGGCTAGAGACAAACAATGGATTTTAAGGAAGCTGAAAGTGGTTTGAGAGAATTTTCATTTCTTATGGTGAATACACACACTTTTTGTTGTTGTTCAATTGTCACCTTCTGGGTAAATAGGTTTTGCAGGTTTTTGAAATACAAAACATGTTCAGCAGAGGGAAAAGCAAAACAAAAACCTAACCATCAGTCTCCAGCCTACGAAAGCTCAAAATCCACTGTGTTTTAAAATGAAGCCTGAATGCCAATACAATCAAATTCAAGGATATGCAGAAGACTAGCAGCGTTACTAAGTTCTCTAACCAGAGTAACTTCTGCTAGAGTTTTGGGCAACCAACTGCCATTAAAAAAAAAAGCACACAAGCACAAACAAACAAAATCCAAGATACCCTAAGGAAAGAAAAATCTCTTGAAAAAATGTCAGCTTGCTATGGGAGGAAGCTATTTATTTATGCATTTATATACTTACTTTCCTCCAAGGAGCTCAAAATTGCACAAATGGTCCATCTCCCCCAATTTTATCTGCACAACAACCCTGTCAGGTAGGCGACGCTGAGTGTTTGTGAGGTTACCCAGTGAGCTTCATGGCTGAAGGAAATTTCAATTTGGGCTTCTACTCATTCCTAGACCGACAATCTAATAACCACTCTTGCTTTTAGGAACGATTCAGGCACATGAGCCAAATATTCCTTCCCCTCCCTGCCTGGCATCCAGGAAAAACACAGTCCCACCAGTACACAGGAAGGGGCTTAGCTCAGTGACAGAGAACATGCAGAAGGTCACAGGTTTAATCCCCAGTATCTCTAAACAGGGCAGGAAAAACTCCTGCCTGAAATCTTGGGGAGCCGCTGACAGTGCTAGATGGACCAATAGTCTGACTCAGTATAAGGCAGCTTCTTATATTCCTAGGTAGAAAAACAGCTGTGACAATTCGGTTCTGGTAGGAATCCACTTGCAAATTCTTCCTGTGATCACATAAGCTGCAGTTGCAACTGCAGCTGAGATTGTGCAAATAACTGCAGCTCTCTCCTGGTTCACATGGAGATTTCTCCTGGCGCTCCCACACACAGAGATGGAATTTCATGGGAGGGAAATGGCTGGTACACATGTGTGAACTGGATATAAAATGAACACCCAGGGATTCTCAGAGCATGCCACCACAGAATCTTTTCCAAACTGTGAAGTAATTCAGTTTATTTATTTGTCAAAAGCCAGAGCCACCAATTTTATTTTATATTTTACAGAGCAACAAAACAAAATACTACACATGGTAAAACAATTTCTCCCCCCTCTCCAAAAAAGCAGCACTCCAGTGAAGAGAGGGGAGTGTAAATAAACATAGTGGCTAACTTCAAGAGAGAGTTTTCCTTTGATTCCAGCACGCCCAAGAGAAGTATTCACATAATTGAAATCCAAGATTGGGAGGCATGGAGCTGATCTACACACTAGCTTTATAACGTTTTGTAAGGGTCACAAAAACTCTTTGGGCCACATGACACACTCCCTTGAACATTGTATACCCGAGGTTTTTTAAAACTCACTTCAGCTACATACAACAGTTTTTACTTTTAATAAATCATTTTAAGTAAAATAATGTGTCTTTCCTTACCGTTTGTGATTTGTGGGGACAGTGCTTCGTTTACCAGCACCTAAATGCTTAGTTGTTGATTGGTGGGGAAGAAAGAGGGGCTAAGGAAAAAGTAGGTGAGTGAACTACAACACCCACAATGCTTAGCCCTATACTCACTGAAAGCTAGGGAATGAAAGGGGAACTAAAGAGGAAGTGAACGAGTGAACTACAGTGCCCACAATGCCTTGCTCTAAACTCATTGTAAAAATGAAACAGAAAGAGACAGGCGGAAGGGTGTGAGACCGCACACACCGCTTTGAAGACTGAAGAATTTTTCTCCTGTAACGTGAGTACTCCTTAATGTGGCCTAAGACGTTTTGGAACGCACCTATTTAGAACATTTTAAAATACTATTTAAAACGTTCCAAGGTACTGTATAGATAGGCTCACAGTCTACCACTTAAACCTAAATATGTTGAAGCAGGCAATTGTTTTTTCAGGGGAAGGAAGAGAATAAATGCACTCTGCACCTGCTCAAGGAAGGGTACTCTCCAAAGTCCCACTTGTTCCAGGGCTCAGTCTTGTCATTGTGAAGAGAAACTCTGGGCAATATCCAATGCTCTTAGAGTGCTAATGACACTGCAGGAGTATAAGCCAACACTAGCACATCATTACGCTCTTGGGAGGCAAGGGGGGAAAACAGTGATTTGCCAGCAAATTTTGCGGCAGTGACCATTTTCTCTTTGCCTAGGCAGTACTTATTATGTTGCTCCAAGTCTGCCGTGGAGAAAGGAACAGCAATATCATTGCCTTTTATTATATGCATTTTAATGTTATAAGCTGCCTTGGGAAGGCTTCTGCCCTGAAAGGCGGAATAGAAATCTTTTAAATAAATAAATACTACATATACTGTGTAGCATTTGTCTATCCTTCCTTAATGACTCTCATACAGGATTCTTTCCAGGGATGAAAAAAAAAATCTAAAATAGTTTCATACTTTTTCCCCCAGTACTTAATATCATTCACAAAGGTACAGACATATTTCTTTGCATTACTTATGTAATATCATTTTATTCTCCAAACAGGCCTGTAAAACAGATTACACTGTGATTTGCCCAAGGCTATCCCATGAATTTCAGGGGTAGAGGGTAGTAAAACTTTTGTCTCTTCTGAAAAGCAGCTACTAAATTGCTACTTACCAAGCCAGCAAAGAATCCACACAGTTAGGTATGAGATAAATAGCTTGGAACACTGATGCTAGCAACTCAGAAATGCTTGATCCAGAAGTCTGATTTTGAAGTCCTTAACCCAATTAACTTACGTTTTTGGCTGGGGACGGGGAGCAGGAGTCAGTCCTGTCTGAAATTTTTTGCTGAGCCGGGTGAACTTTTCCCATTTGTGCGGTCAAAGAGAGAACCAATGAAAATGTGAATCCTGCATACCTTAAAATGTGGGAAATGTGTATCATCCTTTTACAATATTGGCATATAAAATTAGCTAATCCTCTGGAAGCTACTGTACTCGTATGGAGGACACAGAAACTATTTTGATAAAAGGGTTCTTTTCCAAAACCGGTGAACTGTACAAAGTGCTTACGCAGGATCGCAAGGGTCCCTGTTCCCCTTTAGCGGAAGTTCCAGCTGCTGTGACCTAAGCCAAGCTTATTAAGAGGTGTTTGAAAGAGCTGATGTGGACAGCAGAGTTTATTTCCCTTCTAAGGGGCTGAGAACTCTCTGAAGTTCAGTCAGAACCACAGTTAAAAACGGTGCTGTCATCAGAAGAGATCGACCAAAGGTCACAAAAACCACACCAGAAAGAAGAACAAGTCGACAGAGGGCAAAGCAAAATAAGCAGTCGTGTGAGCCTGAGGGCAGGGGGTGGGGTGGGAGGAGGAGAGGAGAGAAGATGGACCGAGAAGCTGTTATTTTTGGGCAAGCAGTCAGTAGGGTAAATTTCCTTCAGATACCATCTGGTCAAGTTCAACGGAGCGTCACAGCGGCTGACAAATGCTCGGCCATCAGCTGACTGAAAAGAGCAGCTGAGGCCCGACTGAAGGCAGACAAGCAAGCCATAAGCTAACATGCTGGAGGAGAAAGAAAAGGGAGGACTGCTTGACTAGTCATGCCCAGATTGGAATTAGATGTTACCAACTGAATGTACTAATAATAGCAGCAGAATTGGATCCCGATCTGGGCTCCCAAAGAGGATGCCTGCTGCGTTCAAGGAAGGGAGATAAAAGGAAGATATTCCCTCACACACAAAAACACTGACCAATAGGCCTCGGCACTTGGGGCTCCTGGCTGGGACTTCCCTCAAATTTAATTCCATTCTGTTCTAGGGCATTATCCTTAACATCACAACTTTCCTAGAGATATTATTTAAAATATGGTTTGGTATAAAAATTGATAAAATAAAAACAAGGTTCTCGCTCACTTTTGTTCTCATAACAATCCTGTGAGGCAGCCTAAGCCGAGAAAGAGGATTTGAGTAAGGATTTGAACCCGGGTCTTCCTGGTCTCAGTCCAACATTCTAACTGCTACACCAGGTTGGCTCTCAAAGTTCACCTCAACCATGAATAAACTCAGTGGCCACAAGCAAGCCAACACATTATTTATTTTACTGATTAGTACCTTTCTACTTAAAAAGTGCCCACAGCAGCATACAAAATAAAAGATAATAATTAAAATGTATCTCTCTCTCATTCATATTCATACAGACACTGAAAACCTTAGTCAAAGTAACTTTAACATTACAGTATACTCGCGGTCTAAAATCACAATCTTATTTAAAGCAGCAGTAAACAAACCAACCTCAAGACATCACTCACACACACATATACAAACAAATCCAGTAGCCATCTGGTAAAGAAGGGTCTTCAGTGCCCCTTGAAAACTTATAGGAGAGCACCAGGTGAAGGTGGGTGCCACAGCAGAGAAGACTCTGGTCTACCATACATAGTTACAGTAAGAATTATTAAGACAGCATAAGCTTTTATCATTCAACAAAAGCTATATATTAAATGCTATAACTACTACTGCTACCCAGGGATTCTGCCTACTCAGTCTACTGGGGGTCGTGAAGGAGTTCTATTTGCAGATACAAGCCATACTGGTGAATGAATCAAGGCTATAAAAATGACCATGAATAATATATGCACTCCGGGGCCATTATCCGCCTGTTTGGAAAAACAATCTTGCATGGCAATTTGGATTTTATGATGCATCTTACCAGAATGTGCTCCATTTTTAACTATGGAATGGTTCATTTTAGTCAGAGACCTGAAGCATTGTTTTACAAGGAGAAATTGTAAGCAACAACATGTGCCTTACAGATCCAAAATAAAATAGCAACAGGGAAGGAGAGAAAATCCAAGCAAAACATTCCTAGGATGTTTCTGAGGCAATCACCCTCATTCATGGAATTTTACAGAGAAAGAGCATCTAGATGATGTAATCTTCTGTTTGTAACCCTCCCATGTTTTCCCACTGCTTTTTCCATCTTTTTTTTCTTTCCACAAAAACGCAATTGAGGTGGGAAAGACGGAAAGTTGTACAATGCCTTTTGCTTGGTAGTACTAGAAGCCATCTACCTGGAAGTACCATAGACACATTTTTACAGAATAACTCTCAGATCTTACTTCATGTACCTTGATAGCAAACCTGAGTAAGATAGGGCCTCAGTGTTCCCCAATTCACAAATGGGGAAAATGATGCTGCGTAGCCTTGGGTAAGTCACTCTCAATGAATCCATGGCTGAATTTATAAGAAGCTTAAGATTTACCAGTACTGAGGGCCTATCCCATACATTCATGTACCACCACAGACAGGCTTCAGCTTTTAGAACAGCACTGAAGATGCCTGAGAAACACCACCACTAGTGATGTACCATGAGTGGAGTCCTGACGTGCTAACACTGGCTGTTTGCATGGGGTACAAGTTGGTGGTTACACATGTTTCCCTCAGCTACCCTCAATGGTTGTGAAAATATGAGCCCAAATCTAACCCATTAACTTCAGAACTACACCAGCTCTCCAATCAGAATGTTAAATATCATTATCCATCCTGAGCCTTTGAGGGATAGGTTGAGTTACATCCCTAAAATCAACTAAAACAATTACAGTTGCAAAACTCTAATCAATTAATCAGGTGGATTAATTTAATTTATTTTAAAATTTAAAAAACTGACTAAAAAAAAGACATCCTAGGTTAATCTAACACTTTTAAAAGATATTGGTAAAAATGGCAAATGGGAGGAGACACATTAGAAGAGGCATTCTCCCTTCTCTGTCACAGAAGGGAATGCCGCTTCCAAGATGGCGCCTGCTGCAATGTATGCACCACCTAAAAGCAAAGAAAATTAGCTTTAGTAACATGCAAATTTAAACAATTAATATATTTAAACTCATTGATTAAATTGACAAAATTTCTTCAATTAGGAGATGGCCCTAAAACAATACATTTTTTAAGGAAGCTCTCAAACAGTGCAGTTAGTAAATACACGCTTTTAAGAAGCTAAACAATATCTTCCACAGCCTAGAAGCTGCTGTTTTATTTTTAGCTCAAGACAACTGACAAACAAGCCCGAAGAAAACTCCAACCTGCTCATCAGCTGTGACCTTCCAGTGGTGTGGAGCAAAAAACTACTCCACTATTTGCCCCGATACTATGTTTGAAAAAAACAAAACCCTATCTTCTTTTCTGTTCTGCCTTTTTGATCACTGCTGATTTGCAATAAGGGGATCAATTAAGGATGTTTCCAATACAGAAGGGATTGGAAGGAATTTAATGCCCTTAATAGGTTAATACCTCAAAGAGCATTAAAATGTTCAAACTGGATCGACAGACTGCATTTGCGGGTACCTTTTGATGCAGGATTAAATGAGTCTGAATCTAATCCATACTGCCTTTTCTGCTATTTAATTCATTTCTATTTTATTCACATTTGGGGATTCTTGCAGTTGTGATTAGTCTTTATTCTCTCATCACAAGTTTTGCAATGATCTCTGGGATCCGTATGTTCATATACACTGAACTGGAGGACTGAGTGGAGATCCTAATATTAATTGTTGCTCTCACCTCAAAAGCAGCTGTGTTTTTGACAAAGTAAAGGATCCCTTTAAGAACAGCTTCCTCATTATCACCCATCCTGCCCTTCACACAGTTTGGGAGTCGCATGGGGTTCTCTAATTCACCAGTATTCATCTCTTTCCCTCCTCTAGAGAACTGCCTAGGTTTATATGAGCTGGAGGAGCACCAGCTCATTTGTTCAACCCTCCCCCCCAAAAAAACAACAACAACTGTGTAACGGAAGTTAAGCCATCTTTGGCAGTTACATTTCAGATACCATTCCATGGCAAGAGAAAAGTGCATCTTTGGGAAAATGTTTCTCCAAGGCTGGCGTTGCAGAATTGCAGATGGTCAGGCTGGGAAGGGGTTGCACCCTTTAGTACTCACAGTTGGGTTAGCTGATGGATGGGGAAAGGATGGATTTCCCTATTCCCACAGGACCAAAACAGATATTATTATAGATGTGTACCTAACAGCTATGTCTTCTTTTCATTTTTACTCTAGAGTAGGTTCATGAAAAAAGGCATAGCTGCTAGACACACATTTAACATAATGTCTGTTTTGGACCTGCATACAACAGAACAGGGATGTAGCTCCATGTTTAGAAAGTAAACATGAAAGGGGATTACAAATAACTGCTGTGGGAACATGATGACTGCACACTCTTTTTCCTTCCACCACTGCTTAACCAGCATGAATGAAAATGGCAGGCTGGAGGAAGGGTGCTAAGGAGTAACTAGTCTACATTAGGTAAACTGGAGCTTAGGGCAGTGATGGCGAACCTATGACACGCGTGTCAGCACTGACACGCGTAGCCATTTCTGATGACACGCGGCCGCTGAGGCGGCCGGGTGGCGGGTGGTCACGCGGCGGTGGCAGCGAGACCCGGTGGCAGTGGCGGAGCCTGGGAAGCGGACACCCCTGCAGGTAAGCACGAAGGGGGGCATTTACCTGCTGAGGCGGCCGCTTCCCGGGCTCCTCCGCCGCCTTCGCCACCGCTGCCAGGCTCATAAGGCCAGAGGCCGCGCGGAAGAGGCGGGAGAGGGCCAGGGCCAGATCCGGAAGTGATGTAACCGGCCCTCTCCCGCCTCTTCCGCGCGGCCTCTGGCCTCCTTGGGGCTCAATCGCGATGGCGATGACCCCTGAGGAGCCCGGACGCCCGCCTCTTCTGCGCGGCCCGCGCGGAAGAGGCGGGCGTCCGGGCTCCTCAGGGGTCATCGCCATCGCGATTGAGCCCCAGGAGGCCAGAGGCCGCGCGGAAGAGGCGGGAGAGGGCCGGCTACGTCACTTCCGGATCCGGCCCTCTCCTGCCTCTTCTGCGCGGGCGGCGACGGAGGACCCTGCACAGCCGCGCGGGTGGCGGAGGAATCCGGCGGTAGGTCCAGGCTCGTTTTTGGGGGGGGGGGTGGCTTGGTGGGGGGGTTGTTTTGGGTGGGGGGGCGGGGGGGGACCGGGATTTTGATTTTTTAAATCTGGTCACCCTACCGCATGCCGAGAAGGATGTTTCATCCTCGAGTAGCCGAGGATGAAACATTTGCTGCTCCTGAGGATGAAACATTTGCGACTAGAGCAGTGATGGGCAACCTTTTGAGCTTGGTGTGTCAAACTTCGCCAAAAAACTGAGCATAACTCGGGTGGTGTGTCACTTTGAGGAAAAAACATTATTTCGCGATATTTATAGTTTAAATAACATAAAAAACATAAACATAAACTCTAAGACTCTAGTCGCAAATGTTTCATCCTCAGGAGCAGCAAATGTTTCATCCTCGGCTACACGAGGATGAAACATCCTTCTCGGCATGCGGTAGGGTGACCAGATTTAAAAAATCAAAATCCCGGTCCCCCCCGCCGCCCCACCCAAAACAACCCCCCCACCAAGCCACCCCCCCCAAAAAAAACGAGCCTGGACCTACCGCCGGATTCCTCCGCCGCCCGCGCGGCTACGCGGGGTCCTCCGTCGCCGCCCGCGCGGAAGAGGCAGGAGAGGGCCGGATCCGGAAGTGACGTAGCCGGCCCTCTCCCGCCTCTTCCGCGCGGCCTCTGGCCTCCTGGGGCTCAATCGCGATGGCGATGACCCCTGAGGAGCCCGGACGCCCGCGCCCGCCTCTTCCGCGCGCAGGCGTCCGGGCTCCTCAGGGGTCATCGCCATCGCGATTGAGCCCCAAGGAGGCCAGAGGCCGCGCGGAAGAGGCGGGAGAGGGCCGGTTAAGTCACTTCCGGATCCGGCCCTGGCCCTCTCCCGCCTCTTCCGCGCGGCCTCTGGCCTTACGAGCCCGGCGGCGAAGGCGGCGGAGGAGCCCGGGAAGCGGCCGCCTCAGCAGGTAAGTGCCCCCCTTCATGCTTACCTGCAGGGGCGTCTGCTTCCCGGGCTCCGCCACCGCCACCGCCACCGGGTCTCGCTGCCATTGCCGCGTGACCACCCGCCACCCGGCTGCCTCAGCGGCCGCGTGTCATCAGAAATGGCTACGCGTGTCAGTGCTGACAAGGGTGTCATAGGTTCGCCATCACTGGACTAGAGTCTTAGAGTTTATGTTTATGTTTTTTATGTTATTTAAACTATAAATATCGCGAAATAATGTTTTTTCCTCAAAGTGACACACCACCCGAGTTATGCTCCGTTTTTTTGCGAAGTTTGACACACCAAGCTCAAAAGGTTGCCCATCACTGGCTTAGGGTAACCAAATGTTTTTTAAAAGAAGACACTTTAGTAGTTGTCTCTTATTCCTCTTTCCCACAAGTTTCAATTGCTTTGGTTTGGCTCACAAACTTTGCTTTATTCTGACTGAGAAAACGGTAAGGGGGCGGTGGGTGAGGAGACAGGGCAGAGTATGATTTAGCATTTTCTTAGAGCCACATTCCACAGACCAAAGACTCTCAAATGAGAGACTAAGCAATTGTTCAGATTCAAAGAGGGGAACGGGTTTGAGATTAACCCCTCCTGTACTGACTGCACCAAATACTAAACAGCAACTTTGGCCTCTGTTAATTTCTCTGCGGAGCACGCAAAAATGGGAATGAAGGAGACTGCCCAGAAACAATAAAGCAGAGCCAGGACATTGTGATCTCAATGCGTCACCTTCTCTACATAAGAACAGTCACCACCAAGAAAAAACAATCAAGCCTTTAGGAATAATCTATTTAAATCAGGCATGTAAAGAAGAAATTTAGGTAGGCTTCACACAGGGAAATTGGAGAAGTATGAGGGAAAAGTTAGTTGAGTCAGAGCCAATTCACCCATTGGACTAATGAAGGATTAGTCCCTAATGGCAACCCTAAAGGTTCTGCCAAACTCAAAGCTTGCCAGACATTTCCTGACACTGCTGGGCTGTCCTTGACCATGCTGCTGACTGCCAGCCCAGGCTGCATTTTCAGCCTCAGTCAGCCATTTTGCTAGTTCCAGAGAAGCTGTCAGCCGGGTTCTAGTTGCTAGGCAACCCCAGGACCACTTTTCAAACTAAAGCAGAACGGAGAGGGGATCATGACCACATTAGGCTCTGGATGGAAGGAAATGACGCCTGTAAGGGATGTGAACATTAATCTGTTTTTAAACTGCTGCTGCTCCTGTTTTATGCTCTATTATGTACTATTTGAGGGTAATTTTGATAACGGTTTTTGCATTTCATTTTAATTTGGAAGGCGCCTCAGGTAGGCTGACCAGATAAAATCCAGGTCAGGGCTCATGTAACTTTAACAGTTGTAGAGAAAAGGGAATTTCAGCCAGTGTCAATTGTATGCAATTAGTTCGTGGTGATATTCCCTCTTCATCACAACAGTCAAAGGTGCAGGCACTATACTAGAGTGACCCTATACAAAAGAAGGCAGGGCCCCTGCAACTTTAACAGTTGTGATGAAGAGGGAATTTCACCAGGAACTAATTGCACACCAATGACACTGGCTGAAATTCCCTTTTCTCTACAACTGTTAAAGTTACATGAGCCCTGACCTGGATTTTATCTGGTCAGCCTAGCCTCAGGAATCTTCTTGTAAGATTGAAAGGCGTGGGTTGAATTGCACTAAATAAACATATGGAGATACAGAGCAAGGTCCTACTAAAAGCACACACAAAAATGTACTGTTCAGCTCCCTCCCACATTTATCACATGAAAGGTTCTTTCACACATCCTATAACTAGATTTGGATCAACTCCTGGGGCTCAACAATACTGAAATACATTCCTTGGTTCGGAAAAGATGCTAACATAGCAAAAGTGCCTCAAACTATTTAATTCTTACAGTCCATACTAAAAACTATTCTCCCATCCTTCAGCTGGCAATCATACCCTGTATCCATGCTCAAATTATAAAGGGATGCCCCCCCCCTTACTTTTTGTGCTGGCCTTCCTAGCTACTATTTTTACAAAACGATGGGGGACGCAATTTGGCTAACTGCAGGGGTCAAAGGATGGGGGTTGTAGGTTCCATTAACAGGCTCCCTACCTCATCTCCCATAATTCAAGCACTGTGCTGTTGTGCTGTGTTTTAATGCTAATTAGCTCAAATTGGTTCCCTAGCCCATGCTCTGCTGGTTTCCAAAGCTCCCTTGCCTGAAAATACTCTCTAGGAGTGAGGATTTTCCCCAGCCTACAGGTACCTCATCCTTTCAGCAATTTACCTCTTACAAGGAAAAGGAGCCCAGCTAGAAAAAGGGTTAGCCCTAAAATAGATTTCAGAAGCACAAATATGCACATACATATACAATGAAGCTGCCAACCTGCACTTAGTTAGACACACGTAAGTCCCATTGATTTCAGCAAGACTGGTGCACACAAAAACCAAATACAGGCTCACACCCCAAGCAAGCACCAATTCATTCCTAAAATAAAATAGCAAGCCTTTTGATAGAAAACCTCATGAATTCACAAATACTTCGGAGAGAATAAAAGCCTTCTCTGTGGTCAGGCAAGCAAAGGGCAACTAAAGAGTCAGGAATTTGATTACAAATTTCCTCTCTGACCTTGGGGCCTAAATCTCTCTGTTGTTCTATTTCTTTTCTTGAGACCTTCAGTGGTACCAAAAGAGGTTTCAAGGATCAATTTATTAACGCATGCAAAGCATTATTAGCGCGCAGATGGGTGCAAAGAGAAAGGGAAGACAGTATTCCAAAGAATTTCTCAAGCCTTTATGGGAATCCCTCTATGGGTTGCAAGCTTATAATGGGAATTTAATTGTTTTTAAAAAAGATTAAAAGAGGCCTTTTCCCCAGTAGCAAAATAAACCATATTTAATCTGTGTAAAAGAAAATTAAAAACACAAAAAACATGCATGCACCTGGGTTAGTCAGAAGAAGGTTGTGAAAATGGCTCTTTACAATACCTAAAAATAGCTTGGTGTTTCTCCTTTTTGGTAAAGCTCCACCAGATGCCCCTGTTACCTTCTGGAAAGAAAGAAAAAGGGGAGAGATAAAAAAGAAGCAGCAGCAGAAGGAAGGTTAAAAGTCTAGCTCATGTCACTACATGAAAAAATTGCTCTCATATGCTCAGAAAAAAATAAGGGACCAACATAGAATTAGCTTGGGTATAGATACTATTGTGGTTTAAAATGTGTGCTGTTGGAACCAGTGTGTGGATCTGGAACTGGATGCTATCCCACTTCCCAAAGTTAGTATAAAGGCAAATTTAAAGGGTTAAATATAATATCATAATTAATCCTAGTTGACAGTAGAGCCAAGGACATTTTCTATGGTGTGTAGACATAAGGGAGCTTTGGGCTTTAACCGATAGTTAGAAGAGATTTCAACAGCTGCAGGATCTCATCCTTGTCTAAAAAGCTGCACCTGCTAACATTCTCTTTTCTTCCCACCAGTTCTTAAAAATACCAGAGCCTTTTTCTCCTTTGTGTCTAATCCATGGTGTCTGGGAATGATGGGAGTTACAGTCCAACACGTATGGAGGCTACCAGGTTGGGGAGGGCTGTCATAGGCTTTGTAACTGGTTTAACAGTAATTCACTTTTCCCAAGAAAGCATGGTAAGTGTAGTTCTCTTAGACAGGCTAAAGAACTTTAACAGATAACACTCTCACCATACTGTTGGGGGACTCTATGAGAGATGAACTGGTATAAAGTAAATGTATATCTGTAGTGTTGGTATGTTCAACATCTCTTGAAGCATAAGACATGGGTAATACAGCAGCTCTTGGAGGGCATCACCCAAAGTGTTTTATTACAATATTACAATCTCCGAAAAAACTCAGGAGGGCTAGGGTCTAAACCTTCCAGCAAACTAGCATTGATGGACATGATGGCAACTGGCACTTTTTCAAAAGAAAGATATCCACACAAAACCACAAACAACAAAACTAAAGTCTTCAATGTTTGGCACTGAAAGAGGCTCCCCACCGTTAGCAGCTAAGTCAAATGTGCATCTCAGCAACACTACACACCTATCATATATGGCTATTCAAAGACATCACATTCTATATGAGGCCAGCTCTGCACCTTGTAATTAAACAAAAGCTACTGTCCTCCTAAAACACTTTAACAGTAACACAAAAACAATACGTAGACACATATACGCAAGTAGTAGGGAGAATAAAATAGTACAAAAATCAAAACTAAGAGGCAAGTCTCTAAAACCCTATTCAGGTGTTCGGTATCTGAATAGGACAATCACGCAACAAAAGAGAGTACTCCAGCCCAACCCTATCCTTCATTGAATTTGTCACCCTCTACTTGTGGAGAGCAACTGTTTGAAGAGAAGGGCTCTCCCTCCAAGCTGGAACACTGGATAATAAAACTGACACTTTTCAGTAATATGTAATACACAAAAGTGTCAGAATTTGAGGCTATCATACCTTTTGCCAATTAGGGTCCAAGGGCTCAAATTGGCCAGAAAAAGTCCATAATGTATTTAAATAATCTGGGGGGAAACCACTGAACAGATGCAGAACAACAGTGTGAAATCTGTAAATCCTGCTTGAAAAAAAAATCTTGTTTATTTCTCTTATGAATAAAATTGAGGCTGAGATTTGGTCTGTTTTCTCCATATTATAAATAACATTTTGTAATTTAGTCTGCTATTTGATACTATCCCTGAGGTAATATTCCTGGTATACGCAATACTCCCCCTCCCCATTATCTGTCAGCAGAGTTCCTTGCAAATGCATGGCTCTTTAAACCACACATATTTAAATACATGGCTCTTTAAATCAGGTTAAAGGTATTTTGGGAGTGAAAGCTACTCATTACAAACAATCATCATGGCTAATAATTTTACAAGGGCCATAGGCTATTCCCCCGCAGACACACACACAGGTTACTAGTTTAATTCTTCAAGTTAGTCCTGACAACCTCATTATTTTTACATAAATTAAGGTGAAACCTACTCTTTACCACAGTCACCATAGCTAATAGTAGGATAATAGTCTATCCTAAAAAGATACTTTGTTTAATCCATCTTCTATTTGTAACCCTCCTGTGTTTTGACACCACTTCTTCCATTTTTTTAAAAAACCACAGAAAATCCTTTGAGGAGAAAAAGACAGAATAGTTGCACTGTATCTTTTTTATTAGTAGCGTTGCTGACTCTCCTTCAACCTCCAATTTACCTCTTGAACATGTAAACAAACCAATTGGCACTGCCTGACACATTGCAGGAAAATAGAAGCCCTATGTCCACACTTGTCTGCATCATATGTAGGGCTAAATTGGGGATGGGATGTGTGCAAGCATGCACGCCCCATCCTCCAAACGCCCCATGTGACCAACTACCTCAGTGTCAATGATGTCTTTTTCTCTCTGTTGAGGGGGGGAATGCATATATTCGTACATGTCACTCAAGGGTCTCCATCAATCATAGCTCCCATGTGTTTATTTTTGGCCTGTGTGCATAAAGATGGCTTCCTTCTAAAACGACAGAATAGATGTTGCCACAACACTATGGTGATGCAGGGGCATATCTTTTCTGCAAAGTATGAAGTGGCCTTCAAAGTCTGACACAGGTTCAGTAGGTCCACAGGACAACTAACTGCATAAACAGGGACTTCATACAGACTGAGAATTGACATGCGAGTTCCAAAGAACAAGGCATACAAGGCCATGTGGATCAACTTCTGTTAGGGCAGGAATATACAACTGTTTCTGGTTACATACACTCAGTGTAAGGCAGACTGGAATCCCAGAAAAAGTTTAGCTAGACAGAGAGCAAAGACAATAACAGATGCAAATATTTTTCATTAATTCAGGTAGAAGATGATCTAGTCACAAAAGCTTATGTAAATTAAAAACATAACTCTTGTTATTCCACAGGAATTTGTCCAACAGAAATTTTCATTTATGGCCCATTTCCAGACGTTGTACTTTTCTGCAGTCGTGGCTCACAAAACCAAGATAAAGCAAACTTACGAAAAGTAAGCAATTTATATACATCTGATAAGTCCATGTTCTGTTTATTTCTATTTCAAATGGTGATAGGGAGCAAAAATTAGGAATCTACAGCGTACAAACAGCTCTATTCATGTCACCTACCGGGTAGCAGAGCTGAACACGAGTCAAAACAGTTGAACCAACTTTGGCCTCCTCCACACGAGACGTTTAATGAGCCTTGAAGGCTCATTAAAAAATTTACCTCCACAAGCACGGAGCGCAAAACGGGCGTACAGGCGCGTTATCTCCCCGATAATGCGCATTTTCGAACGCGCGTTAAATAGCGACTTTTATTTTGCTCCGGCCGTTAAAGCGCATTTTCACGGTGTGAACAAGCGATTACGCGCATTAACTGCTTGTAAAGCGCTTTTTGGACATGAATTAATGCGCTTCGCCGCCTCTCGCCGCCTCCGGTGCAGAGGGATTAGGAGTAAAAGCGCCTCCGCGATAATGCGCATAATCGCGGAACCGGGCGCAAAATTGCATCCTTGTGGAGGGGGCCTTTGACCTAACATGTGGACAGTGGTTACATGAGTCTCCATTGCTAGAGAGGGTTGGAGGGTGCACATGTTCTTCGTTGTTCTTGCTGACATGTTAACAGTCCCCAAACCAAGCCTATTGCTATGTATCTTCAATATACTTTTGCAACCTGCTGGAAATACTTCCATGAAACGGGAAGGGTCAGTGCCAAACTCTAAAGCAGCACTGTAAATATTTACTCAGGGGATTGGTTGACCAACTCCTGCTCTGCATGCCAGCACTACTGCTCTCCTCTTCCTAACCTCCTCCTCCTCCCGACTCAAACTAATTTATACCTTCTGCCAGAACACTCCCAATTTTATCTTAGCTTGTTAAAGTCAGGATTGGGGCCTCCATAATATTGTTCTGTGTTTCCCAAAATACAGCGCTGTTAACGGCTGCTCCGTTTCTGGTGCAAATGGGGCAGGAAGCTGTCACAGTGCTGTTCTGCTTCCTCCAAGGGAAAAAGAGTACAGTGCTGTTGTGGTTGTATACACAAATTGTCGTGATTCCTAGGGTGACCAGATAAAATCCAGGTCAGGGCACATGTAACTTTAACAGTTGTAGAGAAAAGGGTATTTCAGCCAGTGTCATTTGTATGCAATTAGTTCCTGGTGAAATTCCCTCTTCATCCCAACAGTTAAAGTTGCAGGGGCCCTGCCTTCTTTTGTATAGGGTCACTCTAGTATAGTGCCTGCACCTTTAACTGTTGTGATGAAGAGGGAAATTCACCAGGAACTAACTGCATACAAATGACACTGGCTGAAATTCCCTTTTCTCTACAACTGTTAAAGTTACATGAGCCCTGACCTGGAATTTTATCTGGTCAGCCTAGTGATTCCAAACTCTCCCAGGGAGATGTGAGACAATAAAGAGGTCTGCCGTGCAATCCACAAAGCTTCATTCAGTAAACAGACATCTCTTCACACCTGAAGGGAGTGTGGATGCTAGGAGCTATCTTCTAAGCTTAATTAGCCGAATAAAGCAAGGCAGTTGCTTTTCAACTAAATGGATAGTTTCTCGCAGTGCCCGACAGACTTTTACCAAACCCTGCTTGCAGAGAGGGTTTTCAAGTTGTAACCTCTGCCCAGTGGCCTCTGTGGCAGACTCTAGGATGTGTCAATTCCGATGTTCCCTCCTTCTCCGACAAAGACTAAGTTCCCAGGGACAGAGAAGATGTTCTCTGAGCCTGGGCCTCCTGTTTGATAAGTTCCTGGGAAGATTCCTCCTTGACTCCTGGAGAGTCTTGGAGAATTCCCTCCCTCCCTTCCCGTCTTGGCTGGTGTACTTCTTCTTCTTCAGGTTCTGAGTCCAATTCAGAATACACACCAGAGAGACTGGGCTTGATCCTGGCATATATTCTCTCTCCTGCCCTTAATATGATACTTCACTTTTACAACAGACAGGAAAGGGACTCACAAGAACATCCCCACAATAGCATCTCCACATGAGCATCCCTACAATAGCAACAGAAGCAAGAGGGAAAAGGCAAGAGGGAAAAGGTGTTGATGTGCAAGTCCAATATGACACTGAGCTGCTTACTCAAGGGTAGTTACTGTTGAGGAAAATTCCATATCTAAGTGAATTGGTTGAAAGTTTTAGAGTCCTGAAGGACATATCAGCCAGCTGCAGGCAATAAGGTTGAGAGAGAGTTTTTTCTGTGTAGAACTGGAAAGGTCAACCTGATTATTGCTAAGTGTCTAATATGATAAGATGATTAATCTGGGATGGGCTGATGTCTGGAATGTATATAAGTGAGCCTTAGTTTAATGGCTACTGTGGGTGTCAGGCGTGATGTATTTGGACATGAAGAGAATTGTGGAAGGACTGTACATATCTTGATGGAAACTGTTGTGCTGCTGTATATATTGGACCACAAGTAAACAATCTGTATTATACACAAGATTTGGTGTGTGAGTATTTCTTCAGCTCCTGGGTTGCTACTGGACTTATTACTAATACAAACGCTCGCAGCGTTTGCCCTCTTTTGCTTCCCCTCCTCAACAGTTACTACTACAGAAAGGTAACCAAGCAAGTGGTGAACTACCTGGCAGTCTAAAGGGGTCTGATTTGCTCTTCACAAAGTTGAATTTGCATAACCGGCAGAACAGTGGATAAAAATAAGCAATAGCTATCTGAGCACATCCTAACCCACATTCAGAACAGCTTTACACATTATCTACGCAATAACTGCAGCCACTACTGAATAAACATATAAAAGTGCTAAAATTTCTTGACATACAGTTGTTTATTTCAGACAACTGAAACTTATTCTGGACAATTATACAACAACAGAAACTAAACTGGAAGGATTGATAAACCTACTCCATTTAAGTGATCAAGTAAAACTTAACATATGAATTCACCTCTCATGTTAAATACTCCTTCTTGAGCCATCCAGTCTGGACATAAGAACATAAGCGCAACTGTGCTGATCAAACAAAGTTCTATCTAGTTCAGCATTCTGTCCATACAGTAGCCAGCCAGCTGCCCATGGGACACTCATAAACAAGACACGAGTGCAACAGAGCCCTCCCGCCCATGTTCCCCAGCAATTGGTGACTACAGGCTTACTGCCTCTGATAATGGAGGCAGCAGATAGACATCAGGACTAGTAGCCATTCATAGCCTTATCCTCCATTAATTTGTCCAATCCCATTTTAAAGCCATCCAAATTGGTTGCCATCACTATATCTTGTGGAAGTGAATTCCATAATTTAACGATGTGCTGTGTGAAGAAGTCCTTCCTTTCATCTGTCCTGAATCTCCCACCAATCAGCTTCATGAGATGACCCCATTAGTTTCTAGTATTATGAGAGTGGGAGAAAAATGTCTCCCTATCCACATTCTCCACACCATGCATAACAGTATGCAGTAACTAATCGAGATCATCCCCCACTCAGCCTTTTTCATGCTGAAGGGAACATGCTCTCACTGCTGAGACAACAGATACGGATCCCCCTCGCTCACAACACTTTAAGTTACAAGGGTCATTCCACCTCACAGTTTAAAGCATGGGTAGGTAACCTGGTGCCCTCCAGATGTTTTTGACTACAACTTCTATAGCCCCTGTCTATTGACCAAGCAGGCTGGGGCTTGTGGGAGTTGTGTTCCAAAACAACCAGTTCTGCCATCTCCTTGTTTAAAGGATCCTAGGAGAGGGGACTAAGCTTGGAGGACAGTCACCAACTTCAGCCCTAATCACCTCTCTGTTTAGACCCCAGGCTGAAACTTAGGTCCCCTCTACAAGGATTCGCTTTTGCACCTGGTTAGGCGATTATGTGCATAATCGCAGAAGCGCATTTACAACTAATCCCTCTGCACGAGAGGCGGAGAGAGGCGGCGAAGCGCATTAACGGATTACCAAAATGTGCTTTACAAGTAGTTAATGCGCATAAGCGCTTGTTCACATAGTCAAAATGCGCTTTAATGGCCAGAGCAAAATAAAACTTGCGATTTAACGCGCATTCGATAATGCGCATAATCGGAGAGATAACGCGCCTCTACACCCGATTTGCGCTCCGTTCTTGTAGAGGTAAAATTTTTAAAGCGCCTTGAAAGAGCTTTAAACCTCTCTTGTAGAGGCAGTCTTAACTTCCTGATTCTGAGGACGCAGAGGGCTCATACCTACTCACTGCTCTCATCTCCAGCCATCATGGGTAGGCACTGGGTGGGGGCATATTAAAAAAAAGCACACCTCAGGCATCCCCTCAGTACAGAGAAACCCACTGGCAGCCTCATTCCCTATCGTTTGCCGCCCAGCACATGGAGCACACTGTAGTTGAAAATGGTGAAGAGAAAAGATTCCATATCCCCAAGGCTGATTGAAATTTTAAAAAAAATAAAGATGCCCTTTCTGCTAAAATATTTATTTATTTATTAAACACATATGCCGCCAAACTAGCAGAAGCCCTCAGTGTGGTTTACAGTAATTTTTTTTATAAAAATCTAAAACAACCACCAAAACAATAAAAACAACACTGAAAATATCAAAATGCTAAAACATTAAAAATATTAAAGAGGAAGCAGTACAGCAATAATCTGAGCTACAGATTAGGAGTTAAATGCCTGCTGAAAGAGGAAGGTCTTAACCTGACATCTGAATATATTCAGTGAAGTCGTCAGGTGGATCTTTCTGGGAAGGGCACCCCACAGACAGGGAGACACTACAGAGAAGGCTGTTTCCATGACAGCCACCCATCGCACCATTATGGGCACCCAGAGAGGAGCCTCTGAAGATGCTTTTAGCAGGCAGGCAGATTTGGGAAAATGAGTATATACTGGAATGCCATCAGTCCCACCCATGATACTGGGTTTAGCATCCTTCCAGGATCCTGAAAAGTGGCCAAATATTGCATTAACCAGAGAAGTGAGTAATAACTGCAGCAACTATGGTCTTGCTCTCCATGGACAATTGTCAGTTTGGCCCAGCTCAATTGGGACACATCTCACGCTCTTAGACCAACAGGAGTGGAGAGCAGAGCTGTGTCAAGTTTCAAGGTGTGCCTACTTGGATTCACGCCTCGCATTGCAAGAAAGTCCTGCCTCTCTTGGATCCAGGTGCCCCTGACTTCGTTCCAGCTTCTGCTTCAGAATCACTTCCTGGGTCAAAGGATAAAGACACTCAGGATGCCCCTCAGTCTGAGGAGACAATCTCCTTTGGTTCAGCAGCTGCCACAGGAAGACCAAGAGATATGCAGAGGGCAAGCCCTAGAGCAGAAGGATGAAGGGTGAATGCCCTTCATCTTATTGGGCAGGGAGAACAGCCATGAGGAGCTAAGCTACCCTCAGCACTCACACCCACTGTTCAACTCCCTTTTCTCTGCCCCTGCAAAGCAACATGAAGGAAGAAAAGCCAGCAGCATGTGGAGAAATGGGAGTGAACAAGAGGGCATGTCCATCCACTTCCTCCTCCCTCACCCAAAAAATAAGAGGGGAACAAGGACCATGCAGTTATTTCACTCATCTAAAGCGTCATTCTTTTAAACACAAAACTATTTACATATTTCCTTAATTTTGGCTGTGTGTGTGAGTGTGTGGTGTGTGTATGTGTGTTAAAGAGTAGATAAGGTTGGAAATGTAGGATCTAGGGAGAGAATGCTGGAACAAGGAGCAAGATGATGCTGGAAACTCTGAGCAAAGGACTAACAGGCAGGCGGTTCCTGTTCTGTTGACCAAGCAAGGACCATAGAAGTATTTATAGGTAGGTATTTTTACCTAGCTTGGCCAGTCGAGAGGCCTCTTACTTCACGTCTATAAATAAAATAACGTGAACATTGAACACGGTATTCTTTTGGATCGTCTCTGCAAGTTGGGAACTGGAGGCACTGTGCAGCACTGGTTCGGTGCCTACTTGTGGGGACGGTTCCAGAAAGAATTGGGTGCCTCAGCTCCCTGGCACTTATACTACGGGCTGCCGCAGGGTACGATCTTGTCTCCCATGCTATTTAACATCTATATGAAGCCACAGGGGGGACGGTCATTAGGAGATTTGGGGCAAGGTGTCATAGAGCTGATGACATCTCCCTCTACTTCTCTGTAACATCTGAATCAGAAGAGGCTGTGCATGTTCTGAATGGGCGCCTGGATGCAATGATGGGTTGGATGAGGGCCAACAAACTGAGACTGATGCCCCAGGTTTTTTATTAAATTCTTTAAAAAATACTTAAAACCTAAAATGTCATGTTTTTTAGATTTTTCTGGTACATTGTACAGCCAGACCTATCAGGGTGTCAAATTTCTAAATTCTAACTCATCTGGAAGTGGGAAAACATTTCTGGACATTCACACACATAATTTCAGCTTTATAGGTAGAGATTACGAGGTATTTTAATATATCCTAATTCTCTTGTAAACCACTTGGAGATATATATTTGAATATGGTAAACAGTATATAAATCTATTGAATACAACAACAACAACAACGACAGGCATCCCTGCTCATCTCTGGACCTGAAAATGGAGGGGGCACAACAGCTTGGTGATACAGACCACCAAGACCTTGGAAGAGCTGCTTCTAGGTTTAGACAATACTGGGCTAAATGGTCCAGCATTCCAACTTGGTATAAAGCATCATCATCTGTTCATATATATCTAAAAAGGTGCAGACTTCTCTTTGAAGCCCTGGTCAGAATACCCTTACCTTTGATTTGGCAGGGCCCCATAGTGACTGTGCCACCACTCTTCCGGAGTTTATTTATTTGCAATTATTTTTAGGCTGCTTTTAAGAATAGAACCCAAAGTTCCCTGCACGTAATGGTAAGCATATTGCATTAAGTACAACATTTGGTATCTGGCACAGAACCGAGCACCTGAGAATCTCAGATTTCTTTTTAAAACAAGTCACAAGCCCTTATGATAGGGGCTTGTATATACTCTTGAAAGCTATGGGAGGCATCTTACGCAGTCTCAGAATCCTGAGGGTAAGAAAGCAGGACCTTCAGTATTCAGGAGAGTAGAGCTTTTGTGTCCTCCAAGGACGGGGACAGTGCGGCCCTCCAGGTGTTTTCGATCTGCAATCCCCCTAGCCAGCATAGTCAATGGGGAGTGATGCTTGGAGTTGCAGTCCAG
This sequence comes from Anniella stebbinsi, assembly GCA_029215795.1. NCBI lineage: Eukaryota > Metazoa > Chordata > Lepidosauria > Squamata > Anniellidae > Anniella > Anniella stebbinsi. The sequence goes on along the minus strand of JARDYH010000002.1, from coordinate 354,647,187 downwards.
CAACATCTGGAGAGCCACACACAGAAACGTGAAGGCCCGGAAAAATTTGGGAGGGAAGCTTTTTTCCCAAGTACTGGGGGTTTTTTTCTGAAAAATTGAACAGCTTTGAATTATGAAAGATTTTCTTTTCGAATTTAATTCAAAATATTTATATATTATTACCCAGCCTCTGCTCCCTGCAAAACTATGCCTAAAAACTATGTAATAAGAACATGTTTATAGAAAGACTAGAGATGTAAAATGTCTGGAAATAATGAAGCCATAGGAGGAAATGTTTTTTTAATCCTCTCTGTAAGATTCCCAGCATAGTTTCTTCTTTCATTCCTCATTAAAATTATTGATCTGAAATATATTTTACTGATAAACATATATGCTCAGTTTCCCAGCACCTGAGCAGAGTCACCATTGTGCATTTGTGACAATAAATGTGCATTCTTGACAGTTTGGGTTTTGTTCTATAGTTTCCTGTGTTTCTGATGCTGAATAATCTATTCAGACAATAATTACAAGTTTACTTTAAAAAGTTTTTGAAATATAATGATAATTTTATGGACAAACTAAGTTATACATAAAATAAGTTTATAAACAGAAAGGCTGCTTTATGTGCCTAAAGCAGCCCTCCCCAACCTGGTGCCCTCCAGATGTTTTGAATTACAGTGCCCAACATTCCTGACCATTGGCCATGCTGCCTGAGGCTGATGGGAGCTGAAATCCAAAATATATGGAGATCACTAGGTTGGGGAAGGCTGCCTTAACGAAAAAAATGTGACTTTAGATCTGTAAAGAATACTAAAAAAATAAGTATTGCTTATTTTTCAATTTTTCCAAAATTATTCATGGCCTCAAAAAATCTGGAAATTTTACATCTTTAGCCACACATTCCCTATCCCTGGTATACTTCCTTAGCAACACTAATAGCAAATTATGCACCAATGCTTAAATGCTTTGCAAATTATGCTTACATGCCTTGCAAAAGAACCTCATGGGGTGGGTGTGGTATGCGCCTTCTAACCATGACCTGACATGGCCTAGCCCTGACAAATTCAGCAAGTGCCTGGCCACAAGCCCACAAAAAGGAATGCAGAATTTATCCACTGGCCAGGGATGCCTCTTCTATTTTTTATCTGTCATGGCTAGTAATTGCTGCTATTTAGCTACACCTTCATGAACTCGTCAACTCATTTTTAAGCCAAGCAAGCTAAAGTTAGCCATCATATCTTGAAGAGGGAACAGCCGCCATATTTGATATGCGTCACAGCAGGAAAGTAAATATCACACCTTCTGTGCACCAGAGACTTTCCAGATAACTTCGCTATACCCAGAATCTTAAATCACAGCATATTTCACTTTATGGTTAATCCAGTTTACTTCCATGCACCCAAGACTTGAGAACCAACATAGAATCAAAATCTCAGGTTGGATCTGAAGGGTTTCACAGTGGTAATGGTTCACACGATCACCATGGGTTAATTACCCAGTGTGTGCTGGTTGAATTTGCATAATTACCCTCCCCGGCACAACTTTTCATATTCTGCGAACCTGATGAGAGTGCCTGGGGGGGGGGGGGGAGACAAACCACCCAGAACCCACAGGCTATTGTAGGGTGGTTTGCTACCCACCCCAACAAGCCACTCTCACTTCTCACATGAGAAGCTGTGCCTGCAAGGGTAATTATGCAAATCTGGCCAGCACTCAACCAGCACACACAGGGTAGTTAAAAAGCCATGGCAGCTTGTTAACCACACTGCGATTGTGCAGATCAGCCCAGACTCTCCAGCTTGCTACGAAAATATGACGTTTCACCTACAAATAAATCCTTATCCTAAGCAAGATTGAGCCTGTCTATGAAGTAAGCCACACTTTCAATAGCCTTTGTAACCCGTCCCACCATCTTTGGTAGAGGCCTCACTCGAAAAGTACATGTATCATGATACATCAAGCCCACCTTCTTAATGCCTGCAATGTATAACCAATGGCTCTGCTCGGACTGGACTTGGGGGTGCAAACCAGGGACCCCAAACAACCGCCAGAGAAGACCATGGCAGCAGTGGATGAGGGGTGGCAGGAAAGAAGTGCAGCATCAGCACCCAGAATGAGCAGCCACATCTAAACTTGATGCCTACCATCACACAACACCTTTTTTTTCCTTTTCAGATGTTTCGTCAGGCAGGCAAACCTTGCAGCAAGTGGACACAGCTGGAGCGCTGACAGGAGGTGCTTGGCTGGGCAGCACACCTGCCTGACTAAATGTTAAAGAAAAAAGGCACCAATTCCTGCTTGATAAGCAGGTGTGGGGAAGAGTGGGACTACAGCACCAAGGGAGAGGGTGGAGTAACACGGGGTGGGAAAAGGAGGTGGCAGCAGCGGAACAGCGGTGCAGAGCTCCAAGGCAGCAGCTACAGAGCAGTCAGAGCATCACGTGGAGTGTGGGGAAGGAGGAAGGGGCTCAAACCCAGCAGAGCCCCTGTGTAGAACTCCTTTTACTGCGTACCTTTCTATCAGGCTGGTCCACACACACAGCTCCTACTATTTAGAGCAGGAACAGACAACGTTTAGGAGTCTGTGGGCACATCTGAGAAACTGTCCAAGGCACCACCACAAGATAAGTGGGCTGTAGCTGAAAGCATTGGCCTGCAGCCACCCACCATCTTAATTTGGCTTAAGGTTGTCTAGGACCAGGTCCGGACGATCGCAGGGGTGAAAGAAGCCATCGTGGCTTCCTCCCCAATCCCCGTGTATGCCATGCTCAACCGCGATTTGCATAATTACCCGCAATGCAGCGCAGGTTGCCGTGCCATCCAAACCCAGGGCAGTGCACAGTGGGGGTGGCTTCTTACCCATTCCACAATGCATGGCTTGTAGTAGGGGCTATGGCATCGTCTTAGCCCATATCACCAAACTCTCTTGTCAGAGGATCCCACAAGCAAAACTAATTGCCGACGAGAACTCTATACTGTTGGAGCCTCAGGGAAACTGCCCCATTGAACAACACAGAAAGTTTTCGGGAAGTGAAATGAATATATTTACACTTCCCAAAGCTCCTCAGCAGCCATTTGACTTTTTAATCATTATTTTGCTTTGTCCTCCATGTGAATATGGAGGAGAGTACATGGGGGATGACAAAGTAAAGGACTGGGTTGTAGGGACCAGGGAGACCTGAGAACAGAGAGCAGTAGAGAGGAACAAGAGTGGATCAGGTCTGGGGACAGCAGAGAGAGAAAGGAATAGAACTAGCAAAATTAAATCAAAAGGAATGCCATGTGAATGGATAGGATGTCAACGAAAAGTAAGCAAGTAAACCTATCAGCACCTTTAGGTACTAAATTTGTGGTTTGCTAAACTATCTGTCTTTTCAAAGTCTAACGTTCTTCCAAAGAACTCTGACATGTCTGCTGCTGAGCGCTTGCGTATTTTCCCAGGAATTCCAGTTTTTTGACAAAGCCCCCTCAGAAAAAAAAACAGTTCCCCCCCCCATGGCTTCAAAATTACCTGAAATTTTATATCTCTAGCCACATACGTTATGTGACAACAAAATCAAGGACAGCTATACACTTCACACCTCACCCTGAGAGCAGTGTGTATCACACAGTGTGTGAATGGAGGAATTGCTGCTGGTGGCAGTTTCACACTGTGCACACCTGACCTATACAACAGATTCATAATGCCATTCATCGCTTACATTTGTCAGACCAGTTTCAATTCTCATGTAGGAGAAAATAGTTTTCAGAACAGCCCTCAAATGCCTTCCCTACAACAGTGCTTACCTCCTTCGTGTGTCGCTTCAAATGCATGTAAACACACTGCCCCGTCTTCCGATAATGTCTTTCCACGTGTTCTCTTCCAAATCCAAGGAAAGTGTTCATGCAGACATAAAGGCCCCCTTCAGAATCCTGAAGAGAAGCAAAGAGAACAATTATGTATAAGACAAACTTGACAAAATCCTTCAACGTAGCAAGTTCAGCCTTTATCAATTGTATTATAGCCTACGGAGGCATAGTATTTTTAATTTTTGTATATCTCTATCTGTTTTTAACTGTACATGTTTTAATTTGTAATCCGCCTTGAATCCCAATATTGGGGGAAAGGTGGGATAATAATAAGAATAATAATATATTTATTTATTACCCGCCTTTCCCTCCAGATCGAGGCGGGGAACAACATCAAATATAAAATACACAAAACTGATTAAAAGCACATAAAGCCAATACATTATTAAAATACCAATAAAATACCAATAAAACACTTAAAATTCATCTGGGTAGGCCTGCTGGAACATACTCTTTTAAATTCTTGAAGACTGGTGAGTTGGTGGATCTCTCCTGGCAGGTCGTTCCGCAAACTGGGAGCGGCAGAAGAAAAGGTCCTCTGGGTAACAGTTGTCAGCCTAGTCTTGGCTGACTGTAATAAATACTTCCCAGAGGACCTGGGAAATAATAAATAAATATAATAATATTAATATGAATAATAGGCCTGACTGTGTAGAAACAGACGATTTCTCCTCCTTGCACCCTTGGAACAACACTTGCAATATTGTTGTCCAATTTCTATCTGATCACTGTGAATACAGCTATTACTCTGGGTTCTGGGTTTGCCATGAAGCAATGGTGAGACCTCTCTGGAATGTTTTCAGTGAGAAAGGATGGTGGCACACCTATTCTGAGCTGCCCTGATTTAGGAGAGGGGCTGATAAAGTGGTGTGTGGGTGTGAGTAAAACAAATCAGTGAGTTGGATGCCATCGCACAAAATGACACATTAGAATTCCAAAGAATCCTGGCTTATCATGCGATGGTGCCCCCTGCCCAATCCACCCTGCTAGTGGCAGCTTTAGTGATCAGGAACTCATCAACAAGAAAAAGATTAGAGTTACATGTTGAGTAAAATTTCTTTCAGATGAATAAAAGGACTGGACAGTTGCTGAGTGTCCAGAGGACTGACTATTGCAACTGATGTCAATTAACAGGGGAGTGTTTTTTCTATCTGCCTTTTGTAAAGGTCAAAGAGATAGTGGGTTTTCCCCTGGGAGTTTTTTTCTTGATTTTTGTGCAAAGTCATTGTCCATGTAAATGTATATATATATATCTGTAAATATCTGAGAATGGTTGATGAGGATATGAGATTGGACGGTGGTGTTATGTGATGTGGATTCTTCCTGGAAACCTGTATTATATTTGATGACCATACTGCTGTAAATATATTGGAAGGAAATACTGAACCTCAGTAAAGCTTTTACTGAAGACAAACCGCTGGTGTCTGAGCATTTTTCCTTGCATGGATCTCTGGAACACGCTTACTCTGCTGTAAGTGAACTGGGAGCACTAAACTCCCGGACATTACATCCAAATCTGACTCCAGAGTTGTCGCTCCTAAACAAGCCAGGACTTATAAGCAGGCTTCCAATTCTAGCTTCAGACTCTGGCTTGTTAGGAGAGCAACAAGCCAGGCATTGGGTCCAGATGTAACTATAATATTTTCCTTGCTCTTGAGTTCTTGGTTACTGAAACCATTCCCATTGGCAGGAAGAAGCAAATGGGAGCAAACAGACATCATGCACCAGCATGGCTGCTTGTGAACAATAAGCTAGGATTCTCTTGAATTCTGGCTTATCGTTTTGTGTGAACCTAGCCAGAGAGAACAGAGAGTTACAAGCTGAAAACATCTGGAAAAGCAAGGGTTCCTATCTGAGAATGTGAAGTAGGGCAGTGGATTTGTTGCTGATAGGGTTGTTAAGCTGTGCTCCTCCACCTTTTCTCACCTTGTATTTATTTACAAAACCTTCTTAAATCCCCAGTGATTTCTCCTTCAAACCCAGGTAAGCTCTGCCTCAAAGTTTGGGAAATTGGGATGCATGTATCAGTGTGAAAGCTAGGCATGGTAAACGTTGTGTGTGCCAATAATTTTTCTGGGCTTATTTGGAAGCCTAGTCTTTATGTTCCTATGTCTGAAGTGCCTTTATTATAAAGGCTTGCTGGAGTGCACAAACCATCCAATCACCTTAGTAAATCCAGTAAGGAAGCAGCACATTATTCATCAAAGCCAGCTGAGACACATCTTGAGCCAACAGTTCAAAATTCAAGTACTGATGCCTGTTTAATCCATTAATATGGAACATCTAATATTTGAGGAAGCATTATGACCAAAGGGATCAGCCGCAAACTAAAGTGTAATACTGTTATTTAATCTGGCAGAAATATGGTCACAAAATACCAAAAACATGGAAGAATATTAGGCAGCTGAAGCAACTGGAAATTTGCTCAAAACACAGCTATTAAGATGGGACTTCCCGGAATTGCAAAAAGCACATTAGCAAAATCTGTGGAGGTTCCAGGGACACAAACTGCAGCACGGCCTTTTTTATATGTTTAACAAACAACAGGCTCTTTCCAATTTATAGTGAAAAAGGAAGAGGTAGAAGAGTCCAAGTGCTGAATGAAGACTACAAAAATAACCTTTCAAAAGGAAGAAAGTGTGAAGGAGCGGTACCTGCGTAATTCTGGAAGAATCCTTCCTGCCCACCCAGCCTCCCATTCCTAAGCAGTCTGTTCCTCAAAAACAAAAAGAGCTCATAATGGCATTGTGCAATAGATAACAAGCCTCAAGAAGTCTGATCGGGAGCTCTGAAGAAAAAATAATGATATTGGCAGCCATATTTGAGAAGGACGAATAGGTCCCCCCTCTAGAATTCCACCAAAAATCAAACTCTGTACTTTCTACAACAGCCTTTGCCAGCATGGTGCCCTCCAGATGTTTTGGACTACAACTCTCAGCATTCCTGACCACTGATCATGCTGGCTGGGGCTGATGAAGTTGAAGACCATAACATCTGAAGGGCACCAGGTTGGGGAAGGCTGTTCTAAAAATACCATGACTTTTTCATATTTAAGCTGGCTTTTATCAACCAAGGGTAAGAAGTTTGATAGAACTGCAGTAAATGTCATACATACCACAGAGATGGTATGGTTCAGATGAACCAGTTTTTAAGGCTCAAAATCTAGGCCAGCAGCTTGTTTGTTTTTGAGGAAGACCACTGTGGTTAAATTAATGGATCTATATATGTTACTTTTGGAACATACATCCTGCTTCCTTCTCACCAAGGTCTTAAGACAGCCACAACTTAAACAATAAAACAGAAAACAGTTTGTTTTTTAAAAAATCAGAAACACCTTTATATGGAGCAAGGAACACCCCAGATTTTCATGACATAAACTTCTGATCCAAAAAGGAGATTTTTTTTTTTTACTTTACAGACCTCCTATTATGTCATAGAACTTTTCTCCTCTTCACAGTACATGAATTCCGGACAGTATCCTCACATCAAACATCAACCTGTGCAATACTAGAATATCTGGCGCTTTCTCCATCAACAGGCTGGACAGGCCTTGGTTTCAAACATACCTGTAGGTTAACAAAGTTCCCACTATCTCTGCCCTCTTCGTCAAGTTATACAGCGTATTCTTGGCAGTCAGCACAATTTTGACCAGCTCACCCATGAAAAGTTAACCATTTGGCATAATCCAGAACTCAAAATTGTTGATACTTTCTCAGTCTGAACCAGTTAAAGCAATTTTCTTCCTTTTACTTACTTTCAAGAAATATATGCACTGCCTGACCCCTCCAAGTAGCGGTACTTACAACTGAAACATGTGCTAGTTTCTAAATTTGGTCCTCAATACCCTTCATGCTTTTCAACTGACTCCGTATTAGAGAACCTACCCTGTTTACCAACACTACCCAAGCCCCCAAGCCAGTTGGCTTATAGCTAGAACTAAATCTGATACAAATACCTGCTTGGGGAGAATGGAACAGGGAATTGAAGAATCAGATCTTCTCAACCCAATGGAAGGATATACTTTCTTCAGTTAAAACCTCAACTATAGATTTGAGACTATACTTTATGCAGCGTAAATTGTGGTATAGAGCAGTCCCCTTTACATTCTCTTAAAAGAAAAATATGCTGCCCCCTCCAATTGTTACAAAACGTAACAAATAAATAATTGCTGGCAGTGCAATGACAGAAGGCTCATAAACACACAAGATATGTACTCTAGGGTTGTGTTTTTGTAAACCGCCCAGAGAGCTTCGGCTATGGGGCGGTATATAAGTGTAATAAATAAATAAATAAATAATAATAATAATTGGACAGAGGTCCTGATCATCTCAACCTAGTCTTGCAAACAGCTAAAATTCATGAACAAAATTATATTGATAGAATACATCCCAATGGTTCGCAACATTACCACGCAACAACAGGAATGGATTATTGTACCCTAATGGTTACTAAATGTCATAACATTGGAAAAGTAGGCACACCCAATCCACCAATGGACATAAGACCCATCTTCACTTGCCATACACCCACTAGCTACAGATCTTTGATTAAAGACCACACTATATGGCAAGCTGTGTTGAGTTGGATTCTGGTTCTGCTATGTCCGAGTCCTCAATCAGGTTCTTTTGGTTATCAAAATGAAACAAGCCGCTTGTGCAAAAAGGTGACAGTTTATTGACAGAAAATGAATGCAGAATAATAATAATAATAATAATAATAATAATAATATATTTATTTATCACCCGCCTCTCCCAACGGATCGAGGTGGGGAACAACACCAAACACAAAATACAAAAACTGATTAAAAGCAGATAAAACCAGTACATCATTAAAACACCAATAAAACACCAATAAAACACTTTAAAATTCATCTGGGTAGGCCTGCCAGAAGAGATAAGTCTTTATAGATCTTTTAAATTCCGGAAGACTAGTGAGTTGGCGAATCTCTCCCGGCAGGTCATTCCATAATCTGGGAGCGGCAGAAGAGAAGGTCCTCTGGGTAACGGTTGTCAGTCTAGTTCTTGTTGACTGTAATAAATTCTTCCCAGAGGACCTGAGCGTGCGGGGCGGATTGTATGGGAGAAGGCGATCCCGTAGGTAACCTGGACCCAAACCATGTAGGGCTTTAAAGGTAATAACCAACACTTTGTACTTCGCCCGGAAACTGATTGGCAGCCAGTGAAGAGATTTTAAAACTGGTGTAATGTGGTCACCCCTAGATGTACCGGTGACCAACCTGGCTGCCATATTTTGAACTAATTGAAGTTTCCGGACTAGGCACAGAGGTAGCCCTATGTACAGCGCATTGCAGAAGTCGAGCCTCGAAGTTACCAGTGCGTGCACTACTGATTTTAGGTCTTCCAACTCTAGGAAGGGGCGCAGCTGGCGTATCAGCCGAAGCTGATAGTAGGCACTCCTGGCAGTCGCATCTATCTGAGCTGTCATTTGGAGCGACGGATCCAGGAGCACCCCCAAGCTGCGAACACAGTCTTTCAGGGGGAGTGTAACCCCATCCAGAACTGGTTGACATACCTCCAACCCCAGGTTGTGGCCCTTGACAGTAAGCACCTCCGTCTTGTCTGGATTCAGCTTCAGTTTGTTTTTCCTCATCCAGCCCATTACCGCCTCCAAGCATTCATTCAGAGGAGACACACTATCCTTAGCTGATGCTGTTGTCGAAGGCATAGAGAAATATATTTGGGTGTCATCAGCATACTGATAGCACCCCGCCCCATGCCTCCGGATGATCTCTCCCAGCGGTTTCATGTAAATGTTAAACAGCATTGGGGAAAGGATGGCACCTTGTGGTACACCACATAGCAACTCTTTTTTTGAAGAGCAGCTATCCCCAAGCATCACCATCTGGAACCTGCCCGAGAGGTAGGACCGGAACCACTGAAGCACAGTGCCCCCGAGTCCCAATTCCCTCAGGCGATCCAGAAGGATACCATGGTCGATGGTATCGAAAGCCGCTGAGAGGTCCAGGAGTACCAACAGGGACACACTCCCCCTGTCAATACTCAGGCGTAGATCATCCACTAAGGCGACCATAGCAGTCTCAACTCCGTATCCTGCTCTGAAGCCAGTTTGAAATGGGTCTAGAAAATCTGTATCATCCAAAACTGCTTGCAGTTGGAAGGCAACTGCCCTCTCGATCACCTTGCCCAAAAACGGAAGATTTGATACTGGCCTGTAGTTATTAAGGTCCAGAGGGTCCAGGGAGGGCTTTTTTAGAAGCAGCCGTACTACCGCTTCTTTTACACATGATGGAAAACTCCCCTCCCTGAGAGATGCATTAATAATATATTGTAGTTGTGATCTAACTGCATCTCCTCCCTGGGCGACCAGCCAAGAAGGACAGGGATCGAGAGGGCAAGTCGTCCTCCTCACTCGACCAAGCAGCTTGTCCACGTCCTCGGTACTCACCAACTGAAACTGATCCAGTGTAATTCTACTCGCGGAGTCGCTGGACACTCCATTATCAGCCTCTGCTATAACGACAGCATCTAAGTCGGCTCTTATCCAAGAGATTTTATCTGTGAAATGATTGTTAAAGGCATCACAGCGAACTACCGAAGGCTCTAACATTGGGTTCAGGGGGGAGGGTGCCCGAGTTAGACCCCTCACCACCCTGAACAGTTCTGCTGGACGCAAATTCGCAGACGCAATGCGTGCAGAGAAGTAAGCTTTCTTCGCTGCACGTATTGCCACCCCATAGGAACGAAGATGTTCTCTATGTCGTGTCTTGTCGGATATAAGTCGAGTTTTCCGCCATCGGCGCTCCAGTCGTCGTCCCTTCCGCTTCAACTCCCTGAGATCTTCTGTATACCAGGGCGCCCGATTAGAAGCGGGTCGGAGAGGACGTTTGGGGGCGATCGTGTCGATAGCCCTAGTTAGGTCTTGATTCCATCTATTGACCAGGGCTTCTACAGGATCGTCGACGATACCAGCCATAGATCCCTCTAAGGCCTTCTGGAATCCAGCAGGATCCATCAGCCTTCGAGGGTGGACCATCTTAATAGGTCCGCCACCCCTGCAGGGGCGGGTGGTAGCTGTGATACTAACCCTGACCAGAAAGTGGTCTGTCCATGACAATGCAGAGGTATTTGTTACCTCCGCCCACAGATCTGTCTGTTCGGAGCTGAAGACAGCATCGAGGGTGTGACCTGCTGAATGTGTAGGTCCAGAGACCAATTGGGATAGGCCCATGGTTGTCATGGATGCCATGAACTCCCGAGCTGCACCTGACAAACCAGCCTCGAATGGGATGTTGAAATCGCCCAGGACCAAAAGCCTGGGCGAATCCAACACCAACTCCGAGACCAGTTCCGTGAGCTCGGCCAGGGAGTCCGATAGGCAGCGGGGTGGCCGGTACACTAATAGAATCCCTAGTCTATCCCTGGCCTTCAGACTCAGGTACACACACTCGATGTGCTTCAATTGCCGGACAGGAAGTCTGGTCAGGTTAAGATTGTCTTTGTAGACCACAGCTACTCCGCCCCCCCGCCCACTTTCCCTCACCTGCTCACTAACACAGTACCCAGCTGGGAGAGCCTGAGCCCATGTCGGCCCACTATCATCTCCCAGCCAGGTTTCTGTGAAGCATGCCAGGTCGGCCTCCTCATCTATAAGGAGGTCATAGATAATATTTGTTTTACTTTTAACCGACCTGGCATTGCATAGGAGCAAGGAGAGGTTCTGTGGGTGGCCTGGTTCGTTCTCCAAGATCCCCGGGATAGCAGGGCGACTGGAAGGTAAGATGGGTGTTAAATATCTATCTCTCCTTCCCCTATAATGGCACATCGCCCTGCTATCGCCATATCTCCCCTTGCCCTGCACAACAGATATTGCCACTCCCAGACACATTTCAATTCAACTGCACTCCCAGCCACCTCAAGCGTGTCAGAGGGGTGGACTAGACCAGTGTTCTCCGCCTCTCCGCAGGTGGGCCGGGGCTGCGCTGGAGGAGACGCAGGGAGTCCCTACGCGCAGCTCTTTCTCTCCCCCTCTCCAGCCGATGTTCTTGCCTCTCCGCCTCTCCGCAGGTGGGCTGGGGTTGCGCTGGAGGAGACGCAGGGAGCCCCTACGCGTAGCTCTCTCTCTCCCCCTCTCCAGCAGATGTTCTTGCCTCTCCGCCTCTCCGCAGGTGGGCTGGGGCTGCGCTGGAGGAGACGCAGGGAGTCCCCACGCGCAGCTCTTTCTCTCCCCCTCTCCAGCCGATGTACCTCCTTCCAGCTAATCAAGCTTTCATAGCTGGGTGTCTATCAGGGCGCCCACGACAGATGGAAGCCAACCCTTTGAGCTACAGCAGGTTCTCTAGGCCAGTAGCACAGTTCTTCCAGAAGCAAGGCTGTAGCATGAGGCCTGTGCATTGGATCTTATAGGCTTCACTGCTAGGCTCCTGCCTCTCTCTCTCTCTCTCTCTCTCTCTCTCAGGAGTTGACAGGCTGCATCCTTTCCCCCTCTCAGAAGGAGCAGGGAGGCTCCCTCTCGCAGATTCCCAAAGCATTTAAACTTGGGAAATCAATTGCCTTTTCTAGTGCCTCGTCAGGAGTGAAACCTCCCAGCTCATCTTGAGATAAGACTCTAAGACAAAAGGATGACATAACTAGGAGAGGCCCATCCAGGGAACGAGGCCTACTCCTGTCAGCTCAAGCCTGTTAAAATCAACTCATTGTGTTAGGCTATACAGGCCACTTAGTGGCATTCTGGATCTCTGTGAAGTCCATATTTCTGCTCACTAACAAACTCACTACACAATCCTATACTGAACTATTATGTCTAGTTGAAGGTCACGGATGGCATCAAGGCGCGGCAGGGGCCCATGGACAACAGCCTCCTGCAGTTGCTCTCCTTCTTCACCATTGCCACCTGCTTGTCCACCTGCCTTCCCCTCTGGCCCAGACAACGGTGTTGGAGAGAAAGTGGACAAGTAGATGCCACATCCCACTTGCACACTGGCTGGCTGCCTGTCACGCAAGCAAGCGGTAACCACGATGAGAAAGAGGATGAGGAGCAAGAACAGCTAGTGATAAAGGCAGTGAGAACGTAGACTCACTGAGGGAGAGGGCCCACTGAGGATGTCCTGCCTCAAAACCCTGGAACCAGCATTGCTGATGGTAAAAAATATTTTGTTTATGACATTTCCAAAAACTGAAACTCAGGCAAGGAGCAAAACCTATGAAATCCTCACACCCCTTCTTCTCGGTTCTACTTTAGTTTGACTTTTTGTTGGCGTGGTTGTGTTTGGTGTGTTGATTTAAACTAAAAACAAAACTCAGTAAAAAATCTTAGTTTTTTTTAAAAAAAATCTAGCAACAGCAAACAAAGAAATAAGCAGCCAGTAATAAAAATCAGTTCCAGATTGAGGCAGGAGGGTGATGGAAGAAGATGACAAAGGGTATAAGAACAATTAAATGCCATTGAAAGCTTGAGAGACCAGGACAGATTTTGCCTGGTGCCTGAAAGGTAATAATCAAGGTGAAAGGTGAACACACCTTCAGAAGGAGTTCCACAATTTGGCTTCTTCAAGCCCCTAACAGCCTATAATAAGCATCTTGGGTGCACTATACAGGGATGTATCCTGGAAGAAGTGGGAATATACTGCATCATTGTATTGCCGGTCAGACTGATTTTTATAGGATTTCTAGATCCAATCAAATTGTGGTATAACCAAAGATCAGAATATGAGGAAGGTGAGTTATACAGAGGAATGACTGAGGATGCGCTGGAGAAGGAACACAGCTTGGTGCTCAGTGGGCAAAGAGGGTGCAATCTGGGATGAAACCTGCTCTACATTCAAGAAAATAAGGTCACCTGGAGCACAGGAAAGGTTCTATCCCTACGGATTTCCCCAAGTGTATGACTTCAGAGCCCTGGGATTTCTAACATGGTGCCCGTGCACACCAATGGACCCGCGGATACGTCTTAGTGCCCGCCAGGCTCCAAGCCGCTCCTGATTTTTAGTCTCTTCCTTAAGATTTTTAAATTATTTTTAATAACTTGGAGGTTAGCACCCCTCCAGCCTCATCTTTATTTGGGGTTCCAAAGAGTGTCTTTATGTTTAGAAGCTCAACCCCACCTCCACCTTGTATGTAGGTTTCTTTTCTTTTAGCCTCACCAGTTTGCCTTCTGGGAAACAAATGGCCATGCCGGCCATGGCAGCCATTTTATGACTGGGCAAGCTCCTCCATGGCAACCATTTTGTGACAGCACCCCTGACATTCTCAAAATGCCAAATGTGCCTGACAACCAAACAAGCAGCCACGGGTCACATACTGACAGGGGAATGTTAAACTATTCCACTCAACATTGCTGTCTGGGGATGAGGGGAGGAACTACCCAGAACCAAACACAGGGTGCCAACTTCTTCCAACTGGGATCCAATTGTGCTGGTGCAATGCACACACAGAGTACCAAGATACCCCATGGCCCACTAGAAATCTATGCATTATATGCACCCTCCTTCCTCATAGACACTGCCCATCATAATGGCATACATTATGTACAATTATAGCCCCTGTGAAATGACTAGATCGTCACAGATTTAGTCCCGTTTCAGCGAATGGGAACAAATCAGCGGACGTTCTCTTAGCCAAGTGTTAGCCTCCGAATAAGCTTTTATAGCAATGGAGGAGTTTCCTCCAGCTGGTCTGCCTAGTTTAAATCCATAACATCATTTTGGAATTTTCGTTGGCCTTTCTAATCAGCGAGGTTCCCTGTTCATCCGAGAGAGAGGCGGGGTGACACTTGAGAAGTGAAGTGTGTGGGTTATAAAAATAACTCATCATCCAACGAGAGATGACAAACACCAGGCAGCCGAGTCACTTTTGAATCCGATACAGATTTGTGATCAAAACGTAAAACAAAATAGAAAAAGGGGCAACTGAACATCTCAAAGCCAGAGGGTTCCCTGAAGTATGTCCTTGATGCAAAATATGTAAAAGGAAAATAAATGTTTATTGCCAAAGGCTCTGGGAGGAAAAACAGAGAACCCTTCCTTCACATTTTTCAAGATATGCTTTCGGATTTATTTGTCTGTGTTCTCAGGGCAGTTTCACGTGGCTGTGTTTTATTGATTTACTTACTTCCTACATTATTACTATGCCTCCTTTCTCTCAGTGCTCCCAAGGTGGTTTACAATTTAAAATAACAGCTTACAATCTAATAGGCATGATCTAAAAAAAGGAAGGGGGGACAGGGAAGGAAGAGGAAAATAAGCAAGTTCAGATACGTGACCATGAATTGGCGGTTGCGCAAGCAGTTGTTCCTACTGGCGCAACACAATCAAGGGCGGTGCAGCGGCCCCATTGGATCCTGCCCATGGCCAGCATCCAAACAGTTTAATCCCCTTCAGCAGCAGACCAGCTTATATGTCAAAGGCATGCCTGAATAAAAACACTTTTGCCTATCAGCCGTAGGATCCCAACTCTTCCCTAAGATGCAGCCAGGCAGAACGGACGCTGATGGAGACTGTTCTGGGAGAAGAGGAGCCAACAGTCAAGTCAACACAAGTCTGACTTTGGGAGAGATTTTTGACACAATGAAGCAGCCTGTGTTCATGGATACATGTTGAGATCGCTGCCAGCAAAATCTTCCCATTGTGGCCACATAGTCACGTTCCCACCTAAGATTTCAAGAACAAGGTTGGGGGGAAAGACCCCCGCCCCAGTGCTGTCTTGGCATTCAAAATAACGCTAATCTTGTAAATGTGGGTTTCAACAAGCAAAGTCCCTCTCTCACTCATAGCTCAGCAGACAATGCAAAAACAGTAAGTTCTGTATAGCCCAGTGAACTACAGAATTCCAAGTAAGGTCTTTGATGGCTACTGTCAAGGCTTTGGAATGTCCATCACATCTCACCTGTCTAGGTAGAGATAAAAAGAACATTCCCCACTCCGCGCGCCCAATCTTGAATTTGTTCCGCAAGGAAACAGGTTTTGTGTTCCGAGGTAGATGGAGAAGGTTCTGGCTGAACAGACTTCTGACTGGCAGAAACAACTTCTAGGACAGTCTTCCCCAAACCCAGATGTTCTGTAGTTGAACACATCTGGAGTGGCACCAGATTGGGGAAATCTGTTTTAGGATATTAGGGTAATAAAATGACGTTACTTTGGGATTAGTGTTGCCTGTGCACCTGGATTTGCTTCCCACCTCCTATACATTTGACAAGAAAACATGGATGCCAAAATTACAAAACAGGCATCTGCCCTTGGGAATTCCTAACACTTGGGGAAATAGCAGTGAGAAAAGAAAAGCTTGTTTTGCCTTATTCACCGTGGTTAAAAGTGGCACAGCCACAGTTTTCTCCTTTCAGGGCTAAACTAGATATATGAACATTAAGAACATAACAAGAGCCATGCTGGATCAGACCCAGGGTCCATTTAGCCCACCATCCTGTTCACACAGTGGCCAACCAGCCATTGACAAAAAAAACCCCACAAGCAGGACACGAGTGCAACAGCACCCTCCCGCCCATGTTCCCCAGCAACCGGCTTACACGTGCGTACTACCTCTGTTACCAGAGGTAGCATACACCCATCGGGACTAGTAGCCATGGATAGCCTTCTCCTCCAGAAATTTGTCTAACCCCCTTTTTAAAGCCAGCCAAATTGGTCGCCATCACTGCAACTTGTGATAGCGAATTCAATAGTTTAACCATGCGCTGTTTGCGTTTTCTCTGTCCTGAAGCTCCCACCACTCTGCTTCATGGGTTGATCCCGGGTTCTAGTATTATGGGAGAGGGAGAAAATTGTCTCCCTGTCCATTTTCTCCACACAACGCATAATTTTGTACAACTCTATTTATTTATTTATTTATTTATTTATTTATTACATTTGTATACCGCCCCATAGCCGAAGCTCTCTGGGCGGTTTACATAGGATTAAAAACAATTAAAAACAATATACAAAAATTAAAACAGCAAAAACATACAACATACACACAATCTGTACATTTAAAAACCACTTCAACACTTCAAAAAACTACAAAAACAAAACAAACCAAACCCAGGCTCCTCAGATATTGCCAAATGCCTGAGAGAAGAGGAAAGTCTTGACCTGGCGCCGAAAAGATAACAATGTTGGCGCCAGGCGGGCCTCGTCGGGGAGATCGTTCCACAATTGGGGAGCCACCACAGAGAAGGCCCTCTCTCTTGTTGCCGACCTCCGAGCTTCCCTCGGAGGAGGCACTCGGAGGAGGGCCTTAGATGTTGAACGTAGTGTTCGGGTAGGTTCATGTCGGGAAAGGCGTTCCATCAGGTATTGTGGTCCCAAGCCGTGTAAGGCTTTATAGGTTAAAACCAGCACCTTGAACCGGGCTCGGAAACATACAGGCAGCCAATGCAAGCGGGCCAGAGTAGGTCTTATATGTTCGAACCTACTGGTTCCAGTTATCAATCTGGCCGCTGCATTTTGCACAAGCTGCAGCTTCCGAACCACCTTCAAAGGCAGCCCCACGTAGAGCAGGTCTTGGCTGACAGGGAGGTTGGGGTAGTTAAAAGCACAGCCAATGTCAATAGAGCAGGGGGAGAGCTGAACGCTTCGCCTGGCTCTGCTTCCTTCTTCTACAAAGCTACTTTACCTCAGCTCTTTCTCCCCCAGTGTGGCTCGGTGACCAGAAAAAACACTGCTGGGAGAAAAACAACTGGGCAAATACCAATAAAACTCAAAATTCGACTGGGTAGGCCTGCCAGAAGAGATCAGTCTTTATAGCTTTCTTAAATTCTGGAAGACTGTTAAGTTGGCGAATCTCTCCCAGCAGGCCACTCCACAGCCTGGGAGCGGCAGAAGAGAAGGTCCTCTGGGTAACGGTTGTCAGCCTAGTTTAAAAGAGGGATATCGTTGAACACGGATGAACACATGTAGGTGACTTTTAACATTCGCTAGTGTATGCCCTCCAAAATGGGTAACAAATAGCCCATGACATCACTGAAACACCAGAACGTGGCGTGTTGCCATCACACACCTCAAGAGGTTGTTTACAACGCTGTATTGGAACAATAGATGCTTTTGCTAGGCCAAGCAGGATCCAAACATAACATTGGCCCGTTTTAACGATGTTGTCACCCTCCTCTTCCATATTCACAATCACTAACTCAGTTTAGAAACATCAGATCAGGAATAAACACGCTTGGAAGGCAAGAAAACAATCCACTTCTTTTAACCAGTCTAAATTACAGTGTATTCCAATGTGCCAATGATGACAAAAACCACAGTCATTCTACCTGCTAGCTTTCCATATGCAAGGATGTTATTTTACTTTATGGAGGAGCATTAAAATATGTGATTTTCCTTCTGAATGACTGAACCATATTTTATTATCTATGTTAACTGTGTCATGGGGTAATTATCTTGCATTAAGCAACTCAATGACAAATTTCCATGTAACTACAACCCATGGGCTGTTTAAACCATAGGTTTTCAGGGCTCAGCACAACCAAGCACCCTCCTTTCCCCGCATCCCCCCCCTTCCGAACCTGGCATTCTGGGCTGTTGAGGAAGAAATAACCCAGAGTTTTAATCCATGGGTTGTTGTTGAGCTAAAACTTGCGTTGTTTCACCCTCCATAACTTAGAGCACTGAGTTCAGATGTCACAAGTAACAACCCAGAAACGGGGCATTCCTGGGCTGTTTAGCAAAGTGGATTCGGCGAACGCGTAAGTGGGAAGCAGCACTCTGGCTCATTCCCACAAAGTCCTGCCAACTCATGGATTGTTTAATGCAATCAGGTCAATGCCAGTATCATACTTGAGATTGGGCGGGCAACAGAGGCTATGTTGGACCTGGTGTTATCTCCAGCTGCCATGCAAACAGTTAGAGAAACAGAGTTGGCTCAAGACCTGTAAACATATACCAAATAAGGACAACCAATCCCTAAAGCAAGTTCGGGACACACATGTAGAGGGGAGAGCTAGATTAGAACTCTGAATTTATAATCACTTAATACAAAAGGAGCCAGCCTTTCATAACTTTTAAGCAGTCTTTTGTACATGTAGTCGGGATGAGTAAATTAAGGGTGGGCAGAAAGTAGATCTGGATCTATTGGTCAATCTCTGGCTGATCTGCAGTAGATCGCCAAGGATTTTGTTTATCAGCAACAACAAAATGACTCCACCTACCCTAAATTATACTGAAGAAATGAAGGAAGTTTGGGTTAACCAAGAGTTTTTTGTGGGGATGGACTAGAAATTTCATTCAGTGCTGGTACTCAAAAAAAAAATCCTGGGCTCAGAATATTTAATTCTACCTACACGTCTTTTGCAATGAGCTCCGGTTGGTGGAAATTGGGGTTCTAGGACAGAAAGTAGATCCCACAAACTTGAAGCCTTCCTTTCCTTTACACAGTAACAATAACGATGGGGGGCTTTGCTTTCAAGGTAGGCTCTAATGCAAATTAGAAATGGGAGGGGGGACTATGCATTACGCAGGAAATCGATGAGTGGCTCTCCAGATGTATTTCAACATTGAAGAAGCTGCATCCCTGCCCCAAACTGGATCAAAGCAGGGGACCATGAGGGATGGGTTATTTAACCCATTCCCCTGATCAAAATCATTCCTGCAAGCTGTTGTATACCTTGTGGTGGGGGAAATAAGTCTGTACGCACATGCGCACATATGGGGAAGACACACAGTAAATTAGGAACCCAGGCAGTAATGAAATGGAATCACAGATGGATGAAAAAGGAATATTAACACTACAACAAGGGAGAGGGCCTTCTCTGTGGTGGCCCCTCAATTATGGAATGATCTCCCCGATGAGGCCCGCCTGGCGCCAACACTGTTATCTTTTCGGCGCCAGGTCAAAACTTTTCTTTTCTCCCAGGCATTTTAATAGCTCAAGTTGAGGTTTTGATTGACATCGTGGCCAGGCTTAACAGTTAAAATGTTTTAAAGTGTTTTAATGACAGCTGTTTTTATGGTTTTAAATTTTGTATATTGTCTTTTTAATGTTCAATGTTTTTGATTTTTGTAAACCGCCCAGAGATAGTCTGCCAAGTCACAGAGTGGCTGGCCCATAGCTCAGCAAAATACCCAGAGCATTTTGGGATGGGAGAGAAATCTGTGACTAATTAATTCGTTCAATTGACACAGGGTCCACATGAACCCAGCCAGCTATATGCTCACTTCTATTCAGCTGCGATAGACCAGCCATAAATCAGGATTTCAAAGTAAGAGCGATAACACTACATTTGGAACGTGCAAAGACTTGGGAAAGCTGATTTTACAGAGGAGGAATCCCTTTCATCATATCCACTTCGCTGTCTTTGGATTCAGCTGCCCAGGAAAAGTAAGGCTGGTTCAAGCTAATTTTAAAAGAATTCACACTTTTGCCCCCTACAATTCCAAGCCACTTGTACACTGCAATGTGCTGAACCTGGCGGGGATGGGTGAGGGTGGAGGCATCAGGAAATCCCAGCTGGCACCTCGCCCCCTCCCAAATTACAAGCACTTCTATGTTGCTAATTTCAGCAGTTCCTAAATGCTGACACACACACACCTCCAAGCAGCTTGGAAGAAGTTTTGCCACTGGGAAATGAGATGTGAGCTTATATCCTGCTTGGGGAAGAGTGTCAGAGCCATTTCAAGCCGGAGAATATTTCCAGCAGTCACGCACGTGTGTATCCTGTAACAGGCAAGTGTACACAACAAAAACGCACTCACGTGCAGTCATCTGCAACACCCTACATGTGGATCTGCATGCTATTTCCTGCACAGTAGGGTTTTCCACCAAAGAATCTCATCCATCACGATGCAGCCCTGCAGGGGCAGCAGCAGAGGAATAATAACTTGGGCAAAGAGGAAAAGGGGAGTTCAAAGAAGTCAAGGACGATTTCCTGGGGGAGGTGGGAAGGGCATTCAAGCTTATGCATTTGTAAGGCCACCAGATTCAGCTGGTACACCAACTACAGCCGTTCCAAGACCACGAAAGATGACCCACATGTGCTTTATATGAACAGCAAAAGAGCCATGCTGGATCAGACTAAGGCTCTGTTTAGTTCAGCATTCTGTTCACACAGCAGCCAAAAGCTGCCCACGAGAAGCCCACAGGCAGGAAATGAGTGCAACAACATCCACACACCCATGTTCCCCAGCTACTGAGATACATAGGCATATTGTCTCTGTTGCTGGAGGTAGTATATACCCATCAGGACTAGTAGCTATTGCTAGCCTTCTCCTCCAGGAATTTGCTCAATCCCCTTTTAAAGCCATCCTAGTCGATGGCCATCACCATAACCTGTGGAAGTGAATTCCCTAGTTTAACTATGCACTGTGTGAAAAAGCACTTCCTTTTATCTGTTCTGAATCTCCCACCAATCACCTTCACAGGATGACCCCCAGTTCTAGTATTATGAGAGGGCGAAAAATTTCTCTCTATCCACTTTCTCAACACCATGCATAATTTTGGACACCTCTCTCCTTACTTGCTTTTTAGCTAAACAAGCCCAGCTGTTGTAACCTCCCCGCATAGGGGAGATGCTCCAGCCCATTGCTCGCTTGAGTTGCCCTTTTCTGCACTATTTCCAACTCTATAATATCCTTTTTAGGTGTGGTGACCAGAACAGCACACAGTATTCCAAGTATGGTGAAACAACAGATTTGTAGAAGAGGAATATAATCGTGACAGTTTTATTTTCAATTCCTTTCCTAATTATGCCTAAAATGAAACTCCCTGGGTAGACATTTTCAATGAACTGTTTACCATTGAGCTGGGACTATCTTTCAGCTTGGCCTGGAAGCTGCAAACTGGAGGCTCCCTTTCTAAAACAACTGCACCGGCTACTAATCAGCTATCAGGCCAAGTTTAAGGTGTTGTTAACATTTAAAGCCCTAAACAACGGGAGGTCGAGTTACATTAGGGAACATCACAACCCTTATGTCCTTGCCTGATTTCATAATCATCAAAGGGAGAACTTCTAGGATTGTACCATAGTGTTCAGCATCCGAGGAGCCAAACTCTGAAACACCTAATCAATAGACATTATACAGGTTCCATAGTTCAGATGTTCAGGCGCCTTCTTAAAACTCATCTATTCACATCAGGATTTACCCAGCCAGCTACGGTTTGCAGTACACAGTAGTGCATTAATTCATATTGTCTGTTTAATTGTCATATTTTATCGTTGCTCCGATGCCCTTGCATTTTATGTTCACCGTTTTGACACCTCTGTGGAATGTGATATATAAATTGGAAAATAAACAAAATAAACAGCAAGGGCTAAATCAGGGATGGGCAACTTGAGTCCAGGAATTTGTTAATAGCGCCAGAACTGAAGTAAGCTCACAGTCCTTCAAAGCAAAAATCCATTCCAGGTTAAACACACACACAAGCTTAGTTCATTTCAACACTATAATCGGGGTGGGAGGGTAATTTTGTTGTTGCTGTTGGTAAACAATTAAGAGTCAGAAATCCTTGCCAATTAATCTACTTGCAAATCACCCAGACATCAATCAGTAGATCCCAGTCTAGTACCTTCTGACTACCTCTGCAATAGAGGTCCTTCTTGGTCTGGAGCACCGGCCCTGGGTAGCAACCGTCAGATCAAACAGGGGATCCCGTACCACTGGGATAGCCTAGGCACTAAGAACAAGGGTAGGACAGGTGATGGGGCCACTCTAAGGAGCTGGGAAGGGATAAGCTGGCCATCTGGATGCAGCAAAACACATTACCTGTATCCAGGTAGATGCTGGGAAGCATTGTTTGCAACCTTATAGAGTTCAAAAACTGGTAGCCTGTGTGGGTCATGGGAGATGCAAGCAGACTGTGATTTGCAATTTAGGCAATAAGGATCTGATAGGGGATGGGGACATAATGTCTACTAGCTGGGAGGAATTGCAGTACAACACATCTGGAGGGTACCAGGTTGGGGAAGGCTGGTACAGGGCTAAGCAGGCTATGGACAGAAAGGTTTGGAGGGGGGGGCATCCTATTGGCTCTGATATTGGGGGACTCTCCTCCAAACCCTGTAGCAGTTTGCAGTTGAACCTGGAGCCAGCCACTTAACATCCATAGAGCTGATGGAAAGATCCCCAAATGGCTGGGAAGCCAACCAGGAGCCTGGGCAGTAACAGAGGAACCCTATAGGGCTGGCATGGGCTGATGTAGATCCATGGTCCACTGGGGCAGGCAGCCTACCAGCATGAGAAAGATACTGAGGGATTAGAGAGAAAGCCATCTGCCTGAATAGTGATGGGCGAGTCCAGAGCATGGGGTGAGGGGAGATATCCTATGGGGAGGCCATAGTTGGAGGGCACTGACTAGCCGCATGGGGAGGGGGCATCCCAAACGGCTGAGGAACTCACTCAGAACATTAGCTGGCAGGCAGAGAAAAGAGACCTGCTCAGGCCCGGTTGGCGGTATGAGGACTCCAGCGGCAACACCTCCCAAAAACACTTGGTAAACAAACAGGTAAAAACATAAGAAGAGCCCATAAGAAGGCTCCATCTAGTCCAACACCCTATTCACACAGTGGCCAAGCAACTGTCGGCCAGGGACCCACAAGCAGGACTCAACACCCCCCCTCCCACCCACGTTCCCCAGCAACTCGTGTATATAGGCTTCGTGCCTCTGATACTGGAGGTAGGGCGCATCCTATGGCCCTGTGTACCGATTCCAAGGAGGGGGAGGGCAGCTAGGGAGCAGCTTCGAGCCTGAGTAGCAAATACAGGCCCTAGTGGGGAGAGGCAACTCCTGAAGCAGAAAAGCCGAGTGTTGGGATGGGGCGGAGGAAAGAACATCCTCTTTGGGGATAAGTAGCGTTGGGGGCAATGGGGGGGGGGGGGCAACGAGGCTGGTTAACTAGCACTGGGGGGGGGGGGAGAGGACCCCATGGGGCTGACAGGGTTGGGGAGCATCCGAGGCAGCTGGTGGAGGGACCCATGCGAAGTGGGCACCCTAGAAACCCGTGGGGGCCGGGTGGCATTTCATAGGGAGGGGCGACGCGGAGGGGAGGGGAGGGGAGGGGAGCCAGCCTCCCATGCAAGCCGCCGCCGCCGCCACTTACGGGCGAGTCGTAGGAGAAGGCACACTCGGTCTTGTAGACGCGGTCGCCGGTCTTGGGCACGCGGATGGTGGGCATGTACGGGACCAGGAGCTCGCCCACGTCCCCCGCGGCCATCTGCGCCTGCCGGCCGTTCCCAAACAACGCGGCCCGTTCCATGCTCCGCTCCACGCCACCGGCCGGGCGGACAGAGCAGAGGCGGCAACGGCGGTGGGATCAGCAGCCCTCGCTCGCAAGGAGGGAAGGAGGGAGGGAGGGGCGGGCCGGCGGGCAGCCGCCCGAGCCGGGGGTGGAGGGAGGGAGGGGCAGGGGCAAAGGCGCACAGCCGAGCCGGCCCGCCCGCCCGCTCGCCGGGGAGGAGAGATGCTATTTTTAATCCAATGGCAGCAAGAGGTGCCCCGGCGGCAGCTGCCGCGAAGAGAAAGAACAGCCCCCGCCCCGGGAATCTCTGCCAAAAGAGAGGTGCCGGGGCTCAAGCCCGCCACGCCGCCACGCCCAAGGACTGCTTGGGAATCCCGCCCCCTGGATCCAAGTGGAAGGGAAGGTGGGCGCTCTGCACGTGCTCAGAGACACCCTCCCCCCCGCCCCCGTGGTTTAGCTTTGCTGCTTCTTTCCGCGATCCACACCACGGCTGGATGAATTCGGGGGTGGGGAAGAAGGCCAAAAGATGGGGGATCAGAGGGGGAGGGGGAGGGATTAGAGAGGTGTAATTCGAGGGACGGGGGAATCCGAGGTAGGTTGAAAGAGGAAGAAGGCGAAGGGGTGTGGGGATCGTGTCTGTGAAAGAATGGGGGAAAGATGAAAATGAGTAAAAAAATAATAAAAAAGGAAAAGTCTTACCAGAGAGGAGGGGCAAGAGGAGAGCCAGTGTGGTGTAGTGGCCAGAGTGTTGGACTGGGAGTCGGGAGATCCGGTTCTAGTCCCCCACTGGACCATGGAAGCCCACTAGGTGACTTTGGGCCAGGCACAGATTCTCAGCCCAACCTACCTCACTGGGTTGTTGTGAGGATAAAAATGAAGAGGAGAGGAGGAGGCTTATGTATGCTGACTTTGGGCTGCCTCTACAAGAGAGGTTTAAAGCTCTTTCAAGGCACTTAAAAAATTTTACCTCTACAAGAATGGAGCGCAAATCGGGCGTAGAGGCGCGTTATCTCTCCGATTATGCGCATTATCGAATGCGCGTTAAATAGCGAGTTTTATTTTGCTCTGGCCATTAAAGCGCATTTTGCCTATGTGAACAAGCGCTTATGCACATTAACTACTTGAAAAGCGCATTTTGGTCATCCGTTAATGCGCTTCATCGCCTCTCGCCGCCTCTTGTGCAGAGGGATTAGGTGTAAATGCACTTCTGCGATTATGCGCATAATCGCCTAACCGGGCGCAAAAGCGAATCCTTGTAGAGTTGGGTTCCTTAAGGAGGGGAAAAGGTGGGATATAAATATAATAAATAAATACGAGGGAGGAAATTATTTTGAGAGAAGAGATGGTGGCTGTGGCAGCCCTTTTCAATTTAACTTTTAATATATACATATATTTAAAGCAGTGAATTCCGAGTCACCTTCTCTCAAAGCTCAGATTTGTGCAACTCTGGACCTTTTGCCAAGCTATCAATAATAATACTCACCCATATGCATGTTCTAATTTGGGCATATTGTTGAACACTCAGAAACTAAGGCTATACACACTTACCTGGGAGTAAGGCCCAATGAACTCCATTACTTCTGAATACTCACTTCTGAGGGGCTTACTTCTGAGTCGGCATGTGTAGGATTGCACTCTTAATGTAGATTAAATGTTTATATGTTGTGTGAATTGGCCCTTTAGATTAGTGCATTCAGGTTTGCAGGCTTTCTTTTTTATTATTTGTTACCTTTCTTCCAAGGAGCCCAAGGTAGTGTACATGATCCTCCTCTCCATTTTGCCCTCACAACAACCGTGTGAGGTAGGTTAAGTTGAGAATCAATGACTGGCACAAAGTCACCCAATGGGTTTCATGGCCAAATAGGGACCAGAACCCAGATCTCCCAACTCCCAGTCCAACAATGGATAATTCACCAAATGTATAAGCTGTTTCCCTTGAAAAGGATTGTGTGTGAGCTGACATCCCAGGAGACAGAGTTAGAAAATTTCTACCTGTGTATGTGATGGGTCAAATACCCTTAAAGAAATCACTTACTGTTACAGTCAACACACATACACAAACTGTCCTAGTTGTACCTCCTAAGAAACTGGTTTCTTGCGTGGCAGAGTCACTACTCTCCTTTTTGAACAGTAATAACGTTAGTTTCGCATGGTAAGAAGATCCTTGCTTAATCAGACTAAAGGCCTCTCTAGTCCAGGGCCAGATCTACACCAAGCAGGATAAAACACTTTGAAAACGTTTTGAAAACTGTATATGGTGTGTGTCATGGGCCCCAACAGTTGTCCATACTGTTATAAACCATTTTAAAGCAGTAGTGTAGATCCTGCACAGGAGTCTGTTCACGTGGCCAACCAGATGCCCCGATGAGAAGTCCACAGGCAGGACTTGAACACAATTATAGCACACTCCCCATTCATCTTCCCCAGCAACTGGTACTGAGACGCATATTGTGTCTACTCCTGGAAGGAATATATAGCCATCACGACTACTAGTAGCCACTGATTGCCTTAACCTCCATGAAATTGTTTGAATGCACATTCACACAGGGAAAGCGAATACCTGTCACACAATAAATAAATATAATAAGTGCACGTCACTGGCAATTAGGGGTTCATGCTGGTGTGGTCAATAGCTGTTCTTTAGGGTGACCAGATAAAATCCAGGTCAGGGCTAATGTAACTTTGGCTGCCTCTACAAGAGGCATTTAAAGCTCTTTCAAGGTGCATTAAAAATTTTACCTCTACAAGAACGGAACATAAATCGGGCGTAGAGGCGCGTTTTCTCTCCAATTATGCGCATTATCGAATGCGCGTTAAATAGCGAGTTTTATTTTGCTCCGGCCATTAAAGAGCATTTTGACTATGTGAACAAGCAATTCTCCGCATGTCAACAGTTTAAACTGCGTTTCGGTCGTCCAGTAATGCGCTTCACCGCCTCTCGTACAGAGGTATTAGGCGTAAATGCGCTTCTGCGAATATGCGCATAATCACCTAACCAGGCGTAAAGGCGAATTCTTGTAGATGAAGCCCAAAACAGTTGTAGAGAAAAGGGAATTTCAGCCAGTGTCATTTGTATGCAGTTAGTTCCTGGTGATATTCTCTCTTCATCACAACAGTTAAAGGTGCAGGCACTATACTAGAGTGACCATATACAAAAGAAGGCAGGGCCCCTGCAACTTTAACAGCTGTGATGAAGAGGGAATTTCACCAGGAACTAATTGCATACAAATGACATTGGCTGAAATTCCCTTTTCTCTACAACTGTTAAAGTTACATGAGCCCTGTCCTCATTTTCATATAGTCAGCCTAACATATCCTTTCTATGGAACCCCAGATGCTATCTAAGAGTTTTAGGATTGCTCTCTCAGATTAGCTGTCAATCCAGAAAGAACTCCTACACTATGAAGGTCAGGTAGTTCAAAGGGATTTTAATTGAAAGCAGAATCAGAATCGAGGGGGGCGGGAGAATCTCCAAACAGAAGAACAAAGGTAGGACAGAAGAGAGGCTCTGGATGGCCCAGTCCTAAGGCATATAGGGTGACCATATGAAAAGGAGGACAGGGCTCCTTTAACTAGGGTGACCAGATAAAATCCAGGTCAGGGCTCATGTAACTTTAACAGTTGTAGAGAAAAGGGAATTTCAGCCAGTGTCATTTGTATGCAATTAGTTCCTGGTGAAATTCCCTCTTCATCACAACAATTAAAGTTGCAGGGGCCCTGCCTTCTTTTGTATATGGTCACTCTAGTATAGTGCCTGCAACTTTAATAGTTGTGATGAAGAGGGAATTTCACCAGGAACTAATTGCATACAAATGATACTGGCTGAAATTCCCTTTTCTCTACAACTGTTAAAGTTACATGAGCCCTGACTTGGATTTTATCTGGTCACCGTATTTACACTGATATGAATTCAGACAAAATCAGTGCCATGCAAAACTGTGATAAAATTCACCCCATGTTGGCTTTAGCACATCTAAACCTAATGTGAACTACGCCTCAGGTGTGGCCTAGAGGATTAATAGGGCGTAGAACAAGAGTGTCTAGGTCGTGGCTCCCAGGAACTCCCAGAGATAACTTCCTGTCTGTTGTATGCCAGCCTGAGTTGACTGACAGGTGGGATATAAATGTCATAAATAACATTCATAAATGTCCTCAGCCTTTTCTCCACTGCCCCATATTCTCCAATCGTTCCTTACCCCCTGGAGAGGCCACCACAGCCTGAGAGAGCTCAATGGAAAAGCTTTGTTTAAAGAAAACAGAGGTTTGTGTGGAAAGCAGAGTCTGTGTAAGCCTGCAGGATGCAGTCTGCCAACTTTGAAACACCCCCTAGTTTGTACAAAAGTAGAACTGCGAAAGGGTGCTTCATATTACTGTACTGGCAATTCAAACCCCCCCCACCTCAAAACAAATAAACTTTTCAGGTAATTTAAAGCAAATATTGTCTGGTCTTTTGGCAGCAGACACAGATGTCCTCTCCTCAGCGCAGCTGTGACCAGCTTCAGGTCTCCACATTTAGCTTTCTACAGAAAAAAAAATATTGGGGCTGATAGGTTACCTGTAATGGCAAGCATATTTGCATTTTCCTTGCTGGGCCATATCATGGGAGATCACCCCATACTGCAATCGCACCACATGCTATATGCCTACAGTCAATCATTTTACTACACATCTGACCTTTATAGTAAAATACTGTCCCACTTATACAGGTGGCAAAGCTAACCTGGAGCAGTAGCACACTCACACTGGGATTAGGGTATTGAAATAGTATCTCGGTATCTGTCCGATAATCTAACAAGCTTGAAATAGAGATGGGATCAGTACAATATATTGCCCTCTGCATGTTTATTTTTGGTGTTACATCCCAGTATCTGGTCAAGTGTTTTTCTTGCTGGTTTCATAGCGCTTGAAGCTGTATCCTGGAATAGCCAAAACAAGCCCACAGATTCACAACCAATTCTAATGTAATAGATATGTGTACATTTCAGAGTGGGTATTTAAAGGATTTATGTTTGCATTTTCCATGTATATACTCCATTGTGGCGGTATATACAATTTCCCTGTCCCCAAAATTTTATCACAACAACCTTGTGAGTGGTGCAGCTGGCAATTTTAGACCCTGTACTGCTCCACTGATACTAAACACATTGAGTTGGGAATAAGCACCTTTTGTTGTAGGAAAGGATAATATATTTTAAAGTAAAAAATAATAAAATTAGCTTCTGTAACCATGTCCATGCTCTGTCAGCTGCCCCCTAACTCTAAAACGTTTAAAATAAGGATGCTGCAGCGAGTGGCATCAAACCTGGTGGACTGCTGGCCCAAGTGCTGACATTTGGGGGAGCCCTGGGCTGTGGCTGCACGGACCATGGCCCCGACGTCCAGCCCCAGCTGTACCACCGCCATTGAGGTAGGCAAGGCCAAGAGACAGCAACTGCCCCAACATCACTTGGCCAAGCGAAGTCCTGAATCTCCACGCATTCCCACTCGACCGTCTGGGGTATGTTTGTTTCTTATGGCAGCAAAAACCAAGGTGTGCATAGTTTGGGAGAAACCATTCCAGCAGAATTTGGAGGGGAGGCTACAGGGAGATGCCACAGCTGTGGAAGCTACTCTAGAGAAGAAGGGGATGGCAAAGGCTGTGGCTCTCAGCCACATGAAGACAGCCATATGTAGCTCCTGGAATTAGGCACTGTGTTCACCCCTAAATTGCAGAGAGGCCAAACAAGTGACATTCACATCACCCAGATTCTCCCAGTATCAATTTGAAGCTTCTCTCTCTGTGTTGCCTGCATAAATTTGCTGGGGTTTTTTCATTTGCTCGAATGAGGAACATGTGGATTTTGAATAGGGGAAATGCACATTTTTGAAAAAGTGCATTGAAAATGTGCAAAATTCCCCCACCATGTGTAAAAATGTGCACTTTTTAAAATGTGCACTTTAAAAAAAATACACATTTTAAAATGCACCTTTTTTTAAGCAGGAACACAAATTCAGGAATTTGCAAGCATTTTGAGAGAACATGCTCTCCTGTTTGTGTTTGTATTCAAGAATGTGAGTTGGGCATGTTCGCATAATTTGCGACCTTCAAACAAAATTCTCATACATCCCTAAGGTAGTCTGAGATCCTGAGAAAGTGCTGCCCTCTAGTGGTTCTAATAACTGCCTGGTGCATCTAAACTTTAGATGCACCAAGCAGTTATTAGAACCGCTAGGTCCTACACAGAAGCAAAAAGTGTACCTTACAGCCAATCTACCCATCACATGGAATGCAATAGAAGCCTTGACTGTAGAACTTTAGGCTGAAGGAGAGGGTGCATTTTTGAATGCTCCCTCTCTTTAAAAAATAATTAAACCCTTCCTGCATTTAGAGAACTAGCACATTAAAAGGTTTAATATAGACCTCTCTTTGATTGTTCTGTATGCAGCAAGCTTTTTATATAGTGCACTGTTCAAAAATAAGATACATTCCTGGAAACTGAAATACATTTAGGTTGCAATACTATGGGTTGCATCTTTGTGAGATGGAAGCCTCTGAATCCAGAGGCTTCCGTGTATCCAATGACCTGCCAAGGTGAAGCCAGCAGGGCAGAAGGAGCAGTGGAAATGATC
Organism: Anniella stebbinsi; assembly: GCA_029215795.1. Classification (NCBI taxonomy): domain Eukaryota; kingdom Metazoa; phylum Chordata; class Lepidosauria; order Squamata; family Anniellidae; genus Anniella; species Anniella stebbinsi. The sequence goes on along the minus strand of JARDYH010000002.1, from coordinate 354,616,612 downwards.
TTCACCTCCCCCATCCTCTGATCATTGTGTTTTTTGCGAGATGGGCTTTTTTGCCTGTCTAGCAAATGCATTTCAGAAGGGAAGGAAGCTAGAGGAGGCTTAGGATGGCTCGTATCCTGGTCTCTCCAGTCTCCTCCCCTCCCCATCCACTAGAACACTCCCTTTTCCCCCTCTCTGAGGTCGATCTTTCTGACCTTGGAGGCCAGTCAATGCAATTCTTCCTCCCCCCGACTGTGAGGGACTGGGGGAGGGGGAGTCAGACCCTTTCCAAGGTCAGAGCACAATCTCCAACCTCAAGGGGAGGGGAGCCTTCATTATCCTATGGCCCCTCAGACAATGTCTAGGGGCCATAGGATTGCTCCCTTAGGGATTGTAGCACATCACATCTTTCCATTTCTGAAATTCAGGGTTGAGAAAGGTTGCCTATGTACCCGAAACAGCACCATTCATGAAAGAGATATAAAAGTATAAAACGTTCAAGAAACAAAATTTCAGGGGGAACCCTCCAAATACCCAATAAGTGGACATGAAATGATGACTGACTGGCTGCATTCAGACAACACGATAGTCAATGGTGGGGTAATAATCAACTTTACAGGTGTTCATCTAGGGGGTACTCCCCACACAACATGGTAATAAATAATCAACCGTGATGTGGATTAGGATCAGCACTGAGTTGACTATGGCAGCATTCGGATGACATGATAGTCAATACAACTGACGATTGTTCCCCCCCCCCCCCCCCGTTGATTATTATGTTGTCTGAATGCAGCCACTGTTGGGATTGGGTGGAATGGAACCTCAGGGGGAGAGGGCTGGAATCCTGACTAGAGAACACTCCCACTTGATTATACTAACAGAAAACTGTAGTATAATCTGTATATACAATGAGGCTACTGAGAAACATGATGGAGGTATCAGCACGATCAGGGGAACTCCAAATTTTACAAAGGTAGAAAGAAAGAAGGCAACACACACACATACACACTCCGCAGCTTAATTGGGACAACATCCTCCGCTGTCAGAGAACGCTGAGTGTGTGCGATAGGGGCAGAAAACCAGGAAAGGGGGGAACCAGAATGGAATACCTTGAAAGAATTCATCGTTAGTGGCTGGCTGGAACCTGAAACAGAAGAGAAGCGGAAACATCCTTGCTGCATGCAAATACACACATTGGTTTTGTTGGGGGGGTTCAGTCACTGGTAACGTTTTGCATCATTTCAAGGGGCAGCAACCAATAGCCCAAACTTCCACCTCGAAGCACCAATGTATTTGTTGCAACTACTGTGGGCATACTAACATCATGGTCTCTTGACAGAAGGTATCCTCTCTCTAGATCGACTCACCCCACCCTTAGTTTTAGAACTATTACAGGCTCTTCGTGTACAATTATATACCCAAAAATAAATCACTACAAGCTGGGCATTTAATCCACTTTCAGACACACCTAATGTTAACCGATCCTGAGTTTATACTCCTGTACTGGCACAGGTACAGGCAGGGTGTCACAGTCCTCCAGCTACTTTCCCCCCAATGTCCCCTAGTATGTTTTTTTTTTAAAAAACCAGGATTTTCCTCTTATGAAACAAATTATGGTTGTAATCTTATATCTTATACCCACTTTCCTGGGAGTAATCCCCATTGAACTTAATGGGATGTACTTTTTTGAGTAGACATGCACATGACTGCACCGTAAATCGAGAAGTATTTGAATCGGCAAGTTACTGAATCGGGAATTTTTATTTGAGTTACCATCAGATACGTATATATATAAATATATATATATACATACATTTTACATCATTCAGCTGCTCTCTGGATACAGGGTGAACAAACCTAATTGTCAGGAGTTGATTTATGGGAATAATCAATAAGGCTCGTGCTGGGTGTTTCAGTGTGATACCATGGCCCATCCCCCCTTTCTCGCATCAGCCGGCGGACTTCGTTCTGTTGGCCTCTATTAAAGGAAAAGACAGGGAAGGAGGAGAAAAAGGAAAGTCAGATGTGATGAAATAACTTTATAGTATCCTCCATCATTCACGCCAAATGAAACCAGTCTGGCTAAATTTAAAAATAGCAGAGTGGGTGGGTGGTGGCAAATTTGGCAAGCTTAGAGCACAGCCCCATCTGTACTTAATGCCTGCCCATCCTCAGATGTAAGTGACCGAAATTATATCAATTAAGTGCAGTTCACGATGCCAAAGCCCTCTCTGCATGGTCCCTGTACGTCAGGAGTGGGCAAATGTCAGGAGTCTAGGGGGCATTTTTGCCTCCTGGAAACTCCCCTCCCCCAACTGGGGCACATTCATGCCACCACTGCTGACACTCAACGGAATTTCATGGGGTAGTTGCCCCCCCCAAAAGAGACCAATTTCTGGTATCAAACTGCTACGCAACACTACGATCCCCAAAATTTAGCTTGAAAACATTGGGCGGGTTTTGTGTGCGTAGGGCAATGGCTGCACCAGATGGGTAGGGGTGAGCGAACGCAGCCTCATCTGCCTCAGCAGACGCTCGTCCTGTCGCCGTTACACCTGCCGTTGCTCACCAGGCAGTGACAGCCTCTTCTGAGGCTCAGCTTGGCCCGACGAGCGCTCAGCAGCTGCCCGTCCTGCCTGCCAAAAGTGTGCACTTCCCCCCAGCGTTAATGGCAACCTCCAGGAATTGGGCACTTCCCCCTGCTGCGTTAATGGCGGCCGCCATTAATGTAGGGGAGAAATGCACAATTTTGGCTGCCAGGGCAGGCCACTGCCGTGCGCTCACAGAGGCCTCATAGGCGCTCGAGGGCACGTCGGCTGAGTGCGCCCAGCTGGGTGCAGGGGTGGTTCTATTGAACTCCCGGATGCAGTCGGACCTCAGGACATCCCTACAGATGAGCGATGGGGGTCGTACGCAGCCCCGTGTTGCTGACACTTGCAGTATGTAGTAGCACGTGGAACAAGGCTGGCGCGTACAAGAACGAAAGCCATCTCCACACTCACGGCTGCTAGCGGAAACGGTTCAGTCACAAATGATTGCGGAAGCGGCTGTCGATTTCCTGTACCCATGAGCCCAATCCGTGCTAGCCTTTCCCCATGTATTTATTGGTATCTCCGCCCGGCATAAAGAACAGAAGGAACAACTTCTTATTCGCCAGGGTCAGAAGTAACACTTTGCATTAGAGGGAGGTCAGTTGAGGCCCATTCCTAAAGCTGCCTCAGCCTAAGCCAGCTTTCCCCAACCCTCCAGATGTGTTGGACCACAATTCCCATCAACTGGCTGGGGTTGGGGAGAGCTGGCCATGGGCGATTGCAATTCCCACGCAGTCCTTGCTGAATCCAGCCACATAAGCGGACCTCAAGTCACAGGCACCAACCTAGACTGGCTTTACCACTGCAGACATCTGAAAGTCCCAGTGGCGAAGCAAAACCCAGGTCAGGCTCAATTGTGCACATGCCATGGAGAGGACCTTGAAGGACAGATACACAGGTTCTTTCTAACCTGAACAAACTGTTCAGAAAAGAGCTGCTCAGAGCAAGGGTGGAATCTGCGTATTGGCAGCTTTTCAAAATGTGTTAGGCAAGCATCTTTTGGGGGGGCTTTAGGTACAGGGTTGTCCTCTCTGAGGGCAAGGGACTGGAGAGGTGATCTTTCAGGTACCATGCCAATGCAACAATTTGAAAGCAGTTTGCAGACAGTGGCCATAGGCCTTGTCAAAGAAATGGCATGTCTAGAGCATCGTGAAAACAGAAGAAAAGTGGAATATGCAACGACCATGTGATATTTCTTTTTTACTGTATTAAAATAGCAAAGGAAAACAAAACACGCAAGGGAATGAGCAGCAAAAAACAACAATGTTTCCAACTAAATCTATTTTTCAAGCCGGTCCGTGGAGTCTCCTACCTTAACTTGGCTTTCTCAGTTTCAATATAAAGTAAAGCCATTCCCTTTTCATAATCCTTTTCAGGGGGGTCGAGGATGTAGCGAGTCATCCACCTAGTTATAGGATGCTGGAGGGGGAGGGAAAGCAAAGAGTTACTAAGGAACCGCAAAACACTTTGCTGCATCCTGCTTGTGGCAGTGACATCTCAGGTCCGGATTGGCAAGGGCTGGGGCGACAGCATAGAACCCTTCACCTGGCTCAAGGAACAAAATGGTCAAAGTAAAAAGGTTCCTGAGCCAGATCTGGTCAGAAGAGAAGAGACTGAGAAGTTTCCAACCTGGCCGGGGTTAAAACTTCACACAAGCCCTGAGGAAAGAGGAGCTGTGCTAAATAAGGGAAAACTGATTGGGAGAAGGGTGCAAAACGTAGTGGCTCTAAAGGGCTAAGGTAAGCAACGGAGTGGGAGACATGAATCTGAAAGAACATCAAAAGAAAGAATCGGAATGAGGGGCACCATAGCTCAGCGGATGGTGTTTCTCGGGTGGGGGGTGTCCCCGAGGCCAAATCCCTTCACCTGGAAGAGCCCGTCCCTGCTGCTGCACCATCAGATTTCAATGGTGCAATTGTTTCAAAGCTAAAGTTGTCCCCTTTGAGCCTCCGACGTGTCACCATTGAATGTTTTCTACCGCTGCCACCACGGGATGCCGGCTGCCCACCTGTGGCGTTCCTTGGTCAATCCCTGGCATTTCCAGGTGTGCGTTTTTGAAAGCAGGACTGAGACAGAGTCCTGTCTGAGACCTTGGAGAGTTACGGCAACTCAGATGAGATAACACTGGGCTCAGAAGGATTTCCCCATTTTGGAATTTAAATTCTGCATATTTATTTACTGAATTTATACTCCGCCAATATACAGAATACCCTTGGCAGCAAACAAATTTAAAACAATGTTAATCAGATAAAAAACAAATCAATAAAATACCATAGGTAGCGTAAAAATGTTAAGAACAATTGAAGCAGGTAAAACAACCAAGAAAACCAGACAGCATTTTAAAAAAACAATATATAACAGTCAGCAATAAGATTCTAAAAAGGCAAGGCCTGCTGGAAAAATAGTCTTTAAGACCTTCAAAGAAGTCAGCAGGCGCCTTTCAACTAGCAAGTCATACATTCCACAGCTGAGGTGCGGCAAAGGAAAAGGTCTTCTGGCTTGTGACGGCCAATCTCACATTTGGCAATCAAAGCAGATGACCCTCCTGTGAAAAAGTAAGGGTCTATCCCAGGGCCCGAAGGGGTGGGTGAAAGATTCTCAGCTAGAAGTAGAAAAGAACTGGGTTCTGACATGAGCCAAGGACTCTTGAGAGGCTCAGTGGGCAGAAAGTCAACCCATGCCAACTCCAGTTAAAAAAAGGAACAGGTAGCCTACGATGGGAAAGACACATCTCTCCTGAGACCCTGAAGCGGTGTTGCTAGTCAGAGTAGACAATACTGTGTTAGATGGACAAACTGGGCCTGTTCAGACAACATACTAAACCATGGTTAGGCCACTAACCCTTTTGCAGCAAATGGTTAGTGAGCGTGTTTAAATTATGGTTATGTAGCCACCACGGTTGGGAATGGTTCACACAACACAAAAAGCCATGTTTAGCTCAAAATGCTTAACCACCGTGGCTTAGCATGTCGTCTGAACAGGGTCATAGTCTGATCTGGAATAAGACAGCCGAACTTAAGTCCCATTCATTTCAATGGGTCTACTCTAAATAGGGTTTATGCTGGATTTTACCCTATGGTCCCTAACTTTTCAACCATCCCTCATTAACTCAAATTCTATCCAAAGAAAAATGGAATCCCACAACCAGTTTCCTTCAGCCAACGTGTCTCTAAGGGCTCCCTGCCTTTTACTCAAAGGGAGGGGTAAGGAGGCATGACCCCCACCTTTGGCTTCCAAGATTTCACTGATCCTTTCCCATATGTTTTTGAACCTGCCTTCAAAGTCATGAGGGCTAGGCACCCACAACCCTGTGCAAAATAGTCCCCACAGTGAGTCGCGTAAACAGGTGAATAAAAAGAAATTAAACCAATTATTACACTTCCAGTTGCTAAATCTCCCACTCAGTAAAAATGTATTGAGTTTACAGTAATCACCACTTATTCCCTTAATCCTGGACTCACTTTATAGTATTCCCAGTGCTCTGGAATATAACCTTCTGGTATTTCTGCCAGTTCAGCTTCACCTGGTGGGAGGCAAAGAAGTAAAATTGAAGTGCAGTAGGGCCTATGAAAACATATTGTTACAAAGAACAACAAGAACTCGGCATATGTTGCTAGTCATAACATATTACCTTCAAATGATAATGATGAATCCAAAATTTGCACCAATGCATGTTTACTCAAAAGTAAAACCTGCTGCGTTCAATGTGGTTTACACCCAAACAAATATGCACGGAACAGCAAGGCCATTCAAAAATAAGCAGGAAAATCCCATAGATACAACACACCTTCTACTTCACACAGCAAAGAATGAACTTGCAGTTTTATGTTCAGTCTCTTTTTCCGGTTTGGATATGCTCCCCTCACACTCTCTCTTTTTAATTATCTAATAGCTCTTAATTATCCAGGACTAGATTCAGTGTTGACAAAATAGCCGCTCTTCAAAAGATATGCATTTACTTGCTTCATTAATTTCTTATATTAGCCATTCTTAATACATTAAAACATAATGTATATTCCAAACTGAGAAATACTCACCAATAAAGATATTAATAAGTGTTATAAGTACAGCTACCGGGATTCCAGTTATCAAAAAATAGAACCACTGTTTAGAAAATGAAAGGGGGGAAAGCAAGATCATTATGTGGCAAAATATACAGTACCCTAACATATCATTAAGCTTCAGTAATTTTAGAACCTTTTCCTTATACAAATACTGTAATTGGACTATTATGACATTTTGTCCCATCCTGATAAATATGATCACTTATGCAGACTCCAAAATCTTGAATTTTCATACATCACTTGAATTGTTAAGTTACATGTGAGAAAAATACCATCTATCATTCATTCATATGAACTGCACTTTCCAAAAAAAATATTTTGATCTTTTTACAGCAAACCAAGGATCCAGCGAAGCAAGACGTGGACATAGAGGTATTTGGTGTGAAAAGAGTGGATTTCACATATTGCTTTTGGTGGAGCAAATCCAACAGCTGAAGAGACAAGCCTCTTTTTAACGTGAACAGTGGCTTATCTCTTGAGCAACAAAGGCCTACAGCAAACACAAATAAAGCTCCCGCTACTTGAACCTCCAGAAACAGGTCTTTGCTGCAAGCACATTTGATTTGTTTGGATCCCAAGCAAGACATTTTAAACTTGTTCTGCTGGTGGGCTTTCCAAATGGCATCCCGGCACTGCTGGGCTCAGAGCCAATCATGACGCAACCACAGCACTGCTGCCTTGAAGCTGTCCCCACCTTCAACCCACCCTTAACAAAGCTGTGCTGCGCAAAGGGGCCTTATGCAACTCTAGTGACTATGCAGCACCTAATGAATATGATTAAATTTAGGACCCCTTACAACAGCCTGGAGCTCTCTAGATGTGATGGACCACAATTCCCAGCATGGGAGTTGTAGTCCATGCTGGGAATTGTAGTTCAACAGATCTGGAGGACACCAGGAATCGGGAAGAGTGCCTTAAAAATACAAATTGTTAAGATACAACCAAAATGTAGCAGACAACAATGCCATGCAAGACAATCCCACCCACCCAACTCACCAGCAAGTGCAGGAATCGCTTATCGTAAAATTCAGTTGGCTTCATGACAAACAATCGTTTCTCACCACTGCCATAGCGTACTGGAGCTGCAAAATTAAGGTGACATGTTGGCACAAATTCATTTCTGCAACCCATTCAGAATACAACGAGATCTGCGACTGAATTTTCCTTCATCCTCACAGCATACTCATGCAGCCTTTTTACAAGAGAGAAAGGCTGAGAGATAGTGACCTCTCCAGCAAAGACAGCTTCCTTAAATGTGATACTTATGATTGGCATCATAGCCAATGACATTTACGATCACTCCCCCAACCTCCAAAGAGCTCTGTGCAGTCTCCAAAGAAGGCCCATAGCTTAGTGGCAGAGCATGTGCGTTGGATGCAGAAAGTCCCAGGTTCAGTCCCCGGTATCTCCAGACAGGGCTGGCAAAGCAAACAGGCAGGGGTGTGGGTGGGTGTGCAAACTTTACTGAAACCCATGCATCCTTAACTGTGGCCCTTTTCTCTGAAACCAAAAGAGCAGCATCTCTTTGTAAAGTTAGTTTGCCTTGTGGAAATCCCTCCCTTACTATGGTTCTGCACATTCCAAAGTTGAGCAGTTGGCACTGAAAATACTGGCCCCAGTCGCCACTAATTATCGTAGAAGACTATCATCCTGTTAAGAGTATTTCTGCAGACATCTCTTATCAACCCCCTGAAGAAGGCCTTAAAAAACAACATAGGCCGAAACGCGTTGGACTTGGAAATAAAGTATCTTAGCATTCTGAGAACCTGTTTCTCTCCTGTTTTGCGCTGAAAATAGAGACCAATACAAAGCCACGAGTCTATGACAGAGCAACCAACAGGCAAATTTCAAAGTACCTTTTGCTTTATTTTCTTGATAAACACAACCTTCCTTTTAAAATGGTCGACCAAGGTGCTTTACACTAGGGCTAAAATCCATAAAACAATCAAAATCACATCCAATAAAATCAATGCAAACAAGACCAATTCAGAAAGACTCTTGTTAGAGCTCCAGTTCCATGCATGTTTAGACAGACGAAAGTCATACAACTCCCAGCATTCCAAGCAATGCCTTTACTCCACAAGTAGCGCACTATAATTAGTAATCAGTTAATGGGCCTGTTCAGACAACACACTAAGCCATGGTTAGGCCATTAACCCTTTTCCAGCAAATGGTTAGTGGGCATGTTTAAACAGTGGTTTTGTAGCCACCATGTTTAGGTATGGTTCACACGACACAGGAAGCCATAATGTTTAGCTCAAAATGTTTAATCACCATGGCTTATTTATTTAAACATTTTTATCCCGCCCTATATCACAAGGATCTCAGGGCGGCTTAGCATGTTGTCTGAATAGGGTCAATATTAGTATACAAGTAACAATTCAATATGGCCCCATTCAGAAGACACCTTAAACCACGGCTTTAACCACAGTGGGTAAACCAGAAAGCCAGGCCTTAGTTTAAGGTATCTTCTGAACACTGTCCAGCTTTCTGGCTTAACAACCATGGTTGAAGCCGTAGTTTAAGGTGACTTCTGAATGGGGCCAGTTTAATCCAACCGAAAACTGTTTAGTAAAATTTCCAAGCTCTAAAAGTTCCCACTGCGAAAAGCAATCTGAGGATTATTCTGAGGGCTATTCCAGCTCCCCAATTCAACTGAGCCATCACTTCCAGATTTTGCTTCTAACCAGCAGTACACCAACCGGGTGCGCTCCAGATGTGTTGGCCAGTGTCAGAATGGTGGGAGTTGCAGTCCAACACATCTGGAGGGAACCACTTTGATGCATGGCTATTTCTAACCCATTCCAGCTAAATCCAATACATTCCCTACTTTTCATTTCTTCATTGCAGCATCCTAAAGCACAGCACTGAAATAAAACACAGTTTGCAAGAGCAATGTACAATGCATTCAGGCACATTGCAAGACTTTGGCTTTTGTGCAAATAGAGAATTGAAACCTTGTATTGTCTCAAGGCTCCTGTGCTTTTTCCTCATCACAGCTGCAGGCAGGAAGAAATCCAGCAGGTGAGGCCTGGGGATGACATTGAAGGAGGGCCATAGCTCAGTGTGATAGAGCACCTGCTTTGCACGCAAAAGGTCCCCGTTTCAATCCCCGCCTTCTCCAGGTAGGGCTAGGAAAGAACCCAGACTGAAACCCTGGAGAACCATTGCTGCCAGTCAGTGTGGACAATACTGGGCTAGACGGACCCATGGTCTGACTCAGTGTGAGGCAGCTTCCGATGTTCCTACGGACGCTTCACCTGTTGAATTTCTGCCTCTGCCGTCGCTGCTGAAGGAAGAGGAGCTCTGCCAATAAGGAAAGCGGCGTTTCTCCGCCAGCCCGGCCCCGTTGTCCTCAAGGTCAACCGGCAGGAAAGCCCCCGAGGTCCTTCCTCACCCGCCGTCTGTAAAGGCCTTACCGATGGCTCCAGGGCGACCGACGGCCCGTTGCAGCAAGGGGAAGCGACCCCAGAGCGCGGAGCTGGGCAAAATCCGTCGAGCCCCAAAAGCGGCCGCTGCTCGGAGCAGGAGGCTCATGGCCGCCATGTCTGAATCTGGCAGGCCTCCGCGTTAGAACGCATCCAAGCTTATTTACATTCAAGCCAGGAGCGGGGCTGAAGCCGCCTCGCCGACATCTTTAGAATGGGCACTGTTTTCTCAATGTAGCCAGGGGCGCAGCATATAGACTGAAGCACAGACTACAACATGTAGAACCAGTTTCCGGTTGTGCTACATATTTTCCCCCTATTTGGGGGAAGAAGTGAGAGTTACCCATGGAAATTAATGGAGAAATCCAAGGTTTTAAGCATAGTCCTAATTGTGTTCCTCTTCTCTCTCCCCCACAAGCACCTTAAAAAAATAGCAGTAAAGAGAGGAATCCCGGCTCTTTCTAATTTATTAGATGTAAGAACTTGATTTTTGTTTTTAGACATTAAAAAAAGCGTAACTCTATACAGTTCTACGAAGTTCAAGGCGTTTGTATGCAACCGATCAGTAAACCCGGGCTGGGGAGGGGGCAATTTAAGGAGACTGGCCTTAATAATAATAATAATAATATATTTATTTATCACCCGCCTCTCCCAACGGATCGAGGCGGGGAACAACACCAAACACAAAATACAAAAACTGATTAAAAGCAGATAAAACCAGTACATCATTAAAACACCAATAAAACACCAATAAAACACTTTAAAATTCATCTGGGTAGGCCTGCCGGAAGAGATAAGTCTTTATAGATCTTTTAAATTCCGGAAGGGATTACCTGAAGGGTTTGCGGGGAGGGGGGGTGTTTGGCTGAGAACTCAAACCGGCTTCAGCCTCCCTTGTAATGTGTAATCTTTCACACAGTGCATAAACTGTGGAATTTGCTACCATATGATACAGTGAGGGCCACCAATTTGGATGTCTTTAAAAGGGGGGGGGGGTGGATAAATTCCTGGAAGAGAAGGCTATCTATGGCTATTTGTGACCTCTAGTATCAGAGGCCTGTATATGCCAGTTGCTGGGGAACATGGGTAGGAGGGTGCTGATGCACCTTGTCCTTCCTGTGGGTCCCTCCTGGAGAGCCGGTTGGCCGTTCTGAACTAGCTGGACCTTTGGTCTGATGCAGCGTATCTCTTCCTATGTTCTTATATTAATGCTGGATTGCACGACAGGGCTATTTTAAGCCACAGTCTCCTACGCCCATTATCTCTGCTGATAAAAAGAGAATGGACAGTATTTGCCCTGGAATTTACATTAGCAGGGCAGCACCTTCAACGTGTAGAATGTAAACATAATACCAATTTCTACCCTACTTGGGGTGGGGGAGAGAAGCACCTGCTGTTCTATCACAGCTACGGTGAAATCCCAGTTTTCTCCATTGATTTGTTTCACTGCTTTCGCTTCTCCTGCAGAGAGATTTAAAAATGCTTTCCAATATATGGCATTTTCTTCATCCAGGTCCCCTCTACAAGGATTCGCTTTTGCACCTGGTTAGGTGATTATGCGCATAATCGCTGAAGCGCATTTACGCCTAATCCCTCTGCATGAGAGGCGGAGAGAGGCGGCGAAGCGCATTAACAGATATCCAAAATGCGCTTTACAAGTAGTTAATGCGCATAAGCGCTTATTCACACAGTCAAAATGCGCTTTAACGGACGGAGCAAAATAAAACTCGCGATTTAACGCGCATTCAATAATGCGCATAATCGGAGAGATAACGTGCCTCTACGCCCGATTTGCGCTCCGTTCTTGTAGAGGTAATTTTTTTAATGCGCCTTGAAAGAGCTTTAAATGCCTCTTGTAGAGGCACCCAGACGACAAGAGGGGTTATTCTAATTTTCTTATCTCTGTGGCCCAACAGCAAGGGGAGCGAGAAGCATTGTGGGAAACGAATCGAGTCCCTCCCTTTATGGCTATCATCGTAGAGCTAGGAAAAATAGAGTTATACTTGCGGTTCTTCCGGTCTCAAATTCTACAGGGTTTTCCGTCACACTTCCAATGCAAGGTCTAATGCGGGTTTCACCATAGAGTGGCCAGTCCTAGAGCGGCGCCACGCGACGTCCGCGGAGAACCACGGCCAAAGAGCGTCCTTCAACTTTGACCTCTGCGCCGCCGCTCTAACATCTCCCCCACCCTCGAGGTCTTCCTGAGCATGGCCGATGATTGCTGGCCGCCGCCGCGGAGCATTGTGGGATATCGGGGGTGTCATGGCGACGGCGCTTTGCTGTCGGTTCTCGAAGATCTTGCGGTTGGCGGGAGGAGCGATTTGGAGGCCGCCAGCGGCTTCGGGCTCGAGGTGGGCAAACACCGCGCGGGCGCCAGGGCACGGGAGATGCCCGGTGTGCTCTGAGGGGCTGGAAGAGGCGCCTTTCAAGAGCGGGGGACGTGGACGTAGCCCCGTAGAAAGAGCGCCGAGGGCTCCTGTAGCTTTACAAGAGGAAAATTCCCTCAGCCCTGAGAAGCTGCACTCGCTGAAATTCCCTCTCCTTCCCCGACTACAAAGGATAGGAGCGCCCCTTTCTCCTTTGCGTGGCAGGGAGGCAGCCCTAGGGCTGCCCCGGCCTCTGGCGACTCGGACACGTTTAGGGCCGCTTCAGACGTGATTGCAAAATATCCCGCGGGAGGGAGCAGGTGGAATAGAGAGGGGAAGGCCGTTGCACCTTCAATAGGTGTGTAGGGAAACGAAGGTTGCCCACATTTTATTCATTTATTTGTTGCATTTTTATACCGCCCTATAGCCGAAGCTCTCTGGGCGGTTCACGAAAGTAAAGACCCTTCTGCACCGTTGTTCAAAGTACAAGAGCCCTGCCTGCAGTTGCATGGGTTTATCCTAATCCCTGCATGCACTTAGAAAGCAGTAGGGAGTAGTGTGCAGTCCACGTGCCAGTTATCATGCCGCGTTTGGGATTGCACACATCCCTGTTAACGTCTGTGTGTGCGCACTGGGATGTGCCCTTCATGGTGCTACACAGGATTTCAAAAATTCCTGAATGAAAGATACATAAGTGTAACCAGTAATAGCATGAAAGCCACATGCAAATTGAAATGCATGATTACCTGTTTGGGGGGGGCATCAGTTCAGTAAGCACATTTGTGTGGGCTTACATGTAGGTCATTTCTTAATTATAGAGAGCATTCTTGTGTCCAGAATATTGCATAGTCTCATTAAAAAGAAGCCAACCCAATGCCGTTTGGGCATCATTTGGAGGACCAGGATACTTGTGCAGCACAATCCAATGTATATTTATTTGGAAGTAAGTTATACTGCTTTCACAGAGATTTATTCACAGGTAGGTATTCATAGTACAATTACAGCTTTCTCTCTGGAAAATAGGGCTTGCATATTGTAGATCAGCCTTCACCATCCTGGTGCCTTCCAGATGTTTGGATCTCAACACTCATCAGCCCCAGCACAGCCAATGGTTTAAAATTCTGCGCTTGTGGCCCAAAACATCTGGAACACATCAGGTTTGAGAAGGCTGGTATAGATCTTGTATTTGCTAGAGAGATTGATATTTTTATGCAGTGTCATAATCTAGAGCCCTTCTGGTATCTAAAGGAGTACTTGCTTTCCCTCAAAAAATAAGATATTTGCTCAGTTCAGACAATACGTTAATCAATGGTGGTTTTAGAACTCCACAGTGGAGATTTTATACCACCGTTGAGAAATGTGTTGTCTGGCAGGAAAACTCCATGTAGCGGTGGAGTTTTTTTTTAAAAAAAACACTCCATGCAGAATATCCACGCTATGCAGAGGAGAATTCCTGCACAATCGTTGTGTTGCCGTGTTGTGTGGAGAGCTCCGTAGAGTTTTCCATTGCATTGAGTTCCCACTGGCTACAGAGTTCCCTAGCAAGAGTGGCGAAAGGAGGGAGTGCCACTCCAGGAGAGCCGCTGGGATTAGTTTTTTCGCAGCAATGTCTGATGGGATACCATCAGGAGGACTGGGGGAGGAGAGAGGGAGGAGGAACTGTCAATCAGACGTTGTGATGGATTTTACTCAACTTCACGGTAGCCCACAGTCACACAATGGTGGAGTTAGAACATGTTGCGTGGGGAGTACCCCCTAAAAACTCAACCGTGGAGTTTTCACACTGCATTGACTAACATGTTGTCTAAACTGAGCCAACAACACATTCAGTAAAACCACTCTTAAAACACTGCCGGGTTTTCACTTTTAACTAGGTAAAATAGATTAATGTAGTTTGGCAGATGATTTTTTTAAAATAACATATTTTAACAAACCTCCCATTGAAAGTGTGTGCATAGGAAGGAAATAAGCTGTGCTTCTGTGGCTGGATGCTGGTTGTTGTGCATGCTTGCAACATTTTTTAAAAAAATGTTCTTATTTTATTGTCCTTCAGATTAATACTCAGTGATCTACACAAGAATGCAACAAAAATCCAGATGCTCCCTCCCTGTACATTACTTCATACCTCCTTGCCTCGAAATGGGCTGGATGAATTTTTTGATGATCCTGAAAACTGGGGAGAGGTAGAAGTCAAATCTGGTAAGATACTCTGAATCTATTCATTTTTATTGCTCTGCTGACCTCCCATGACGTGAATATGCAAGATCAGCAGGTATTGTAGGGAGGTCATTCTTTCAAGTAATGTGTTCAAATTATTTGTATTTAATTTTGATTGTTTTTAGTTTTGCTTGTTTTTAAATTGTGACAATATATGTGACAATAAAGCTGAATAACAGAGCAATCCTCTCGCCCCTAAACAGCTGTGGATCTCATCCTCCATGCCTGTAGACAGAGCTACAAGCAGAGAGAATGAGATCTGATCACAACTGCAATCTCATAAGGAAAGTTGGAGAGGGAGAAAAGGGGATGAGCAGGGAGAGGAGAAGCAGGGTTGCACAGTGTCCTATGATCTGACCAGTCTCCCAGAGGCCCAGTCTCTTAGAGGCCTGTCTGGCTGCATTTTGTATTTTAGATGGAGGGAAAGAGGCAAAATCGCCTCCTCCTCACTCCCTGCCTGGCTCTGGCCAGCAGGGTATAGGATAAGCCAAGGGCTCCAAACACGGAGCCCTCTGTTTATTGGGAACACAAATCATGCGGTTGCATCTTAAAGCATTTTGTATTGTGTTGTATTGCATTGTGTTTTTTTCTTCATTTCTAGATTACTTTTTTAAAGTTTCCATAAGTGCAAAAGGACAGTTTGGAAATGTTTTTGGGGCGGAGTTTGGTGGAAGTCGAGAAACTGGTAGAGGTGGATGAGCAGAAGTTCCAGTGGGTAGAAAGTGGAGTAGAAATTACTTAAAATAAATAATGGTCTGAGGCCATGGTCTGAGAGCACATCTGCTGAAACTGAGCAAATTTGGGTCTGGTCAGTACCTCTGGATTGAAGACCTCCTGGGAATCCTACATGTGCCATCTTGAATTCCATGATCCAAGAAAGGCTGGATGTACAAAAGTAAACAGAATATTTTCATGTTGCCCTTCAATAAACATCCAGGGCAGCTGACATCAAAGTCTCTCATGCACACATAGACACACAGTGATGATAACAAAAGTGATGATGATAATAAACAATCACATATAAAACAGTAAAAGGATGCAGTTTAAAGCAGCCCATAGAATTCAGTGGAACAACTGAGCATAGAATTTGGCATTCAATGGTCTCCAGCTTGGATTTTATTGGGATGCGAAGTACAGGTATCCATTAAACCATAGATTTCACAGAACACAACAGACAAGGAAAAGCCTTTGAACAGAACAGCTCCTCAAACAGCTGCTTTTGCCAAAGCATCAATATGGAAAATGAATACCCATTTCCCCTTGAAAAATATACCCTAGTTCTCCAACCTACACCCTAATTCTCACATTTCTGGTGTGCTTTGTGGCTTCCACAGGGGATTCCTGGACGGTAGAACAACTCCGAGGCAAGAGCAGTGAAGATTTGCACAAACTTTGGTGAGCATCTCTCAGTACCCCTTTAAGACGACATACTTATATTTCATGAACTACTTTTGTGCTTGGCGAAAAATTCAAAACCTATATTGTATTGGGCTTGTGGCGGTAAAGACTTTGCCACTGATTGGCTGAGCTCTTGCGATGGTGCAGAAGGTTGAGGGATTTAGGGAACTAAATGTTTGTCATCCATTTCTGTGAGGGAAGATCAGTTTGGCTTACATAGGGCCAGGCAGAAGTTCCAGAAGGCAGAGAAACAATGGGGCAAGGGGGTCTAAGGAGAGGGTGAAGAAGATAATAGATTGAGAAAAGAACTTAAAGGTAAGTGAGGAAAATGGCAGAGGACAGGACACTGGAAATGGGGGCGGGAGGACTAATCAGAAAGGACCCGAAAGGTGTTTAAAAGGAAGGGGTAGGAGTGTGGTGAATCTGTGGCTCTCTAGATCAGCCTTCCCCTAACCTGGTGCCCTTCAGATGTTTTGGAGTACTGCTCCCAGCATTCCTGAACATTGACCATGCTGGTTGGGGCTGATGGGAGTTGAAATCCATAACATCTGGAGGGCACCAGATTGGAGGAAGGCTGCTGTAGATGGTGTTTGACTCCATCTCCCATCAGCACTAGCCAGCATAGCTACAGCCCAAGGATAATGGGAGTTGTAGTCCCAACATCTGGATTCCCCCCCCCCATTGTGGGGAGAGAGGGATGTGCTAAGGCGGCTCAAAAGAGATTGGGTGGCTAAAGGAGGGGGTATCAAATTAGGCAGTGGGGTAAAAATCAGGAATCTGAGAGAAACGATGGGTGGTAAAGACACAAATTTGAAGAAAGGCGACGAAAAGTGAAACTAAAGAAAAACTACATACAAGGATTAGATGTGGGCGGGGCTGGGCTGGGCCCTCTTGGTAGGAAGGAAGAGTGAAGGCAAAGGAGGAAGCTATGAGGTGACCATATGGCTGGTAAGTATGACACTTAGATCTGACAGGGGAATTCTGCCAGTTGTGGCTTTTAGGGTTCCTGTATTGTTGTGAATTAGCAACTCATAGAAACAATGATTGCGGGGGGTGGGGCAGAATTTCACGTTGCTTTGAACGTATCAGAATTATTTGCATGCTGCATTTCTAAGGTCTACCAAGCCTAGAAATCTTTTATATTGCAACTTAGGAAATTGCATATAACTGAGCTGTAGTTCACTGAAAATGCTCTACAATGAGCAATTGTAGCAATCTAATGTTTCTCACCGTTCTGTAATTTAGGTTTGTCCTGCTAAAAGAACGAAACATGCTTTTAACGCTGGAGCAAGAAGCAAAGCGGCAGAGGCTGCCCATGCCAAGCCCAGAGCGCTTAGAAAAGGTAACATTGCCCAGGTGACTGGCAGTTGTATTCTTTGTGAAGGTTTCAGTGCTTGTGTTCTGCCATAGCAACTGACATGGGACGTTCTCCTGGGCTCAGCCTCTTCAGGGTGCTATGGAGGCTTCAGAGCTGAAATGTACCTTTCGTACTCCTTAGGTGAAAGATTCCATGGAAAGAATGGATCTTGTCATTCAGGAAAGAGAAGATGCGTTGCGGCTCTTACAGACTGGCCAGGAGAAAGAGAGACCAGGAGAATGGAGACATGACTTCTTGGGCCGCATTTTTTGGTATGCTGGTGTTTCAGCTGTGGCATGTTTGTGTGCAAAGCATAGCTCTGTGATAGAACACATGCTTTGCTCAGGATCCCCTTGTTCAGTCCTTGGCATCTCCTGTTAAAAGGGTTTGAGGAGTCAGAGCTGGGAAAGACCTCTGCTTGAGAGCTGTTGCATATCAGAGCAAGCAAAACAAGTGAGACCTGCAACAAAATGTTGCAGCATGGGATGCTTCTGTTTAGTATTCCATTCTCTCCTCCATGGTATTCTACTCCATTCCCCCTCACGTTTTTTAAGGGGGGCAAGGGGATTCTCCAGCAGTCAGTCACATCTTAAGATACATATTCTTAACTCTAACAAACCTCACAGTTCCAGGCTTGCCTATACTTTCTTCTTGTTCATGGATAATGATTTTTTTTAGCTACATAAGGATCCATGGTTTTAAAAGAGAACCTATATAGGGGCCATAACAGAAACTTGGTGGAATGGAGAAAACCAGTAGCATGCGGCCATCTCTGGATATAAATTTTATAAGGACAGGGAAAGGCATACTGGATAGGGATGTAGAATTTCCAGAAATTTTGAGGCCATGGGAAAATGACGTGTTTTTCCTGGGTGGTTTGTGTGGGGGAATGGAAATTTTGGGGAAATTGAAAAATAAGCAATACTTAAGTGTTTTAATGCTCTTTACAGATCTAAAGTCACTTTGTTGCTTTAAGGCATCCTTCCCCAACCTGATGCCCTCCATATATTTTGGATTTCAGCATCCATCAGTCTCAGGCAATATTGCCAATGGTCAGGAATGCTGGGCACTGTAATCCAAAACATCCAGAGTGCACCAGGTTGGGGAGGGCTGCTTTAGGAGCCTTTTTGTTCCTAAAGTTATTTTACATATAACCTACTTTGCCCATAAAATTATCATTATACTTTAAAACTGTAAACGGTAAACCTTCATTAGTAAATTTGCAATTATTGGGCCGCACTTTTTGGCATGCTGGCATTTCGGGACTGTGGATTCCACATGGACCTCGGGGTCTTTCTTAAGAAATAAAGATGGCGGATCAATGCTTTCCTTTGCAGCACACACTCAGCCACCAAAATAAAGGGAAAGGGGGACTCCTGTCACTTCCGTCTGGTAACCTTCTGGGGAGGGGGGGCTAAAGAGAGCAGTTGGGGTGGGACTAGGAAGAACAGCAAGCCAGATATGGGGATGGCCAGGGAAACCAGTGGGGAGCCAGAGCAGCAGGAAGTCTAGCTGGGCATAGCTTAGTGGAGGCATTGGGGAAAGTGGTGTGCTTTTATGTCTTGGAGGGTCAGGAACTGTATGGCTACGAGAAAGGCGAAGGATTTAGGGGAGATTTTGGAGGGAGCCTGAAAAAGAGATTGGAGCATTTTTTTTCCACGTATGCTCGTATATATGCATGCACGCATGATGGTGTGTGTGTTTTTGTATGATGGAGGATTGGGGGGCACGAGTGCGGATGGGTCTCTGTGGGTTGTAATCCAGTGAGAGTGGAGTTGGCTCACAGAAGGAGAAACGTTTGCCTTCTGTGAAATAGGTTTCTATTGGTGCTGGAACCTGGGCTCAAAGGAGTTTAGTGCGTTGGGGCTCAAATCCCACCTCTGCCTTATATCCAGTCTTTTGGGCTTGCTGTCATCTCACCTGCACTTGTGGAGAGTGAAAAAAATGATCAGGAAGTGGTGCTATTGTTTTGTCACAAACAGCTCATCTTTTTATGCATCTGTAGTTATCTTATGACAGAATCGGCTAATTTGCTCTGAAAAGTTGCATTTGGCTAAATCAGGGCAGATTAGCTGCTGTTACAGCTAAGGGACAGGTATTTAACCGTCTTTTTTCCCCTTAACATGTTGGAATGTATCCTGAGATTTTTTGCAGGGGAAAGAGAAGGGTGGTAACCTTGATTCATTTGTGTGGAAAGCTGTGTACCCTTTCTCTATCCCTAAAAAGGTGTCGGTGGTATTCCACATGTTTGCAATTGCTGTGTCGTTGGCAGGTACACTTTCAGGGAATGGCCAATCCCCTGGCACTTGAACGCAAGGCACAACAGGAAACGTTTTTACTATTTGCCACAGGTCAACCATTTCATCAGGTAAGACAGTGAGTTTTTAGAACAGGACCTTCTGATCTCTCACATTTTTGTCATGAAGAAAAACAATAGTTTCTGCACTCATTTGTAACTTCTGGTGTTGGTTCCCTCCTGTAGGCTCAGATATGAGAAATATTTGCGCAGTGAAATCAAGAAGAAACAGTTGGAGAAACAGAGAGAGAGAAAATTACAGAAAAGATTCCCTCATCTTGCCACACAGTCTCAGAGTTAACGTGGAGTTGGAAGTGTTACATGTTTGAGAAGTTTGGCAGGAGTTACAGTCTGTCACTGTAGAGATGTGGTATAAATGGACGAGAGTGAGACTTATCATGAAACTTTAGACAAGCTTTTAAAATGAAAATAAAATTGCTGTATCCCTGTTATGAAGTATTGTTCATTCCGACATGTTTCTATTACAGAATCAAATGTTTAACTATCAGTTTTGTGTGTTATTTTAAAACCAGGTCTGTGTATATTCTACAGTCCTGTGATTGCACCATACAAACATCTATTGGGGCTTTTTTTTTAGCATCCTGAGTGTTTTCATATTTTAAGAAACAAGTTTCTAGTCTTTAAAGGAAATTGCCTACTGACATCTTTAAAGGCTGGAGGTGAAGTCTTTATTCAAATCATATAGAATTCTTTGATGCTTGATGTAGCAAAGCTAGAAGGTGATTTCCTTTTTTCCAATGCAGGCCTAACCTCCACCACCTGATCCTCCAGTGGGTCAGGTCTACTTTGTCCAACAGATACATAATAAAGGTGTACCAGAAAAGTGATTACCATAGTTCACACCTGCCATATAAAAGTGCCTAACTACAGTCACATGTGTATTAAATTAAACACCAAGACATGAGTTCCCCAGAACATGTTGGAGATCTCTCAAGTTAGCCACACTACTGCAGGTCTAGTAAACAGTACCATTATAGCTGTTCTAATAGGTAGAGATTAGCTATCCTGGGGGCTGAAAGTCATTCATTCTCCCCCCTCCATAAATTAGGTCAGATGTGTGTGTACAAATGTAGAATGGAAATCCATAATCACTGTAAGAAATAAATGCAGCCTGTGGAAATGCTTAATTACAGAATAAAGCCTACCTTTGAATGACTGCCATAAAACCAAGGAGCCTCTATGACAAACTAGAGGAATTTATTAAGGCCAACATAACAAGGAAGACTAGTCTGAAAGTAGACACATTTCTTAGAAATGTCATTGAAAGGCAAGAAATTACATCCACAGTTTGTAGCTTAGTCACTTTCCAGGGGAAAAAAGGGTTTTGCAGAAAATAGGTATTTATACAAAAATTATAAAAAAAAGTTTGTATAAGAGTTATTGCATTTTACAAAGGATGCAGACATCCAATTGCTGTGACAGAACCAGTTTGGCCTTTTAAAATAATACCTATGGTTTGTTAAAAATTGAAACTGGAGAATGCACAAAAAAGTATACTTCCTACAAAAGAGACAAAACTTCCATTCCTGAGTATGCTAAAGCTATCAAATATTAAAAGCACTGGGGAAGGCAGAATTTCTTATAACACACGGGTTATGGGCATTTCCTTTCTACACATTGCTTTCCTCCTTCTTCATACTCTTGCTTGGAGATCCACATCTGTTGGAAAGTACCCTGCAAAAGACAACCCAGAGATGATTACATCTCAAACACAGTATTTTCAGAGCTGAAAAGGGCAACCAAAATGATCAGTGGATAGAATAACTCTCCTATGAGGAAAGATGATAATATTTCGGTCTTTTTTTAGTTTAGAAAAGATGTGGAAAACAACAATATGCCACTGAGGTTTATAAAATTATGCTTGGTGCAGAGAAAGAGAGATGCTGTTCTCCCTCATAATACTAGAACCCAATGTGCTCATCCAATGAAACTAGTAGGACAGACAAAAGGAAGAACTTCACAAAGCACACAGTTAAACTATGGAATTCACTGCCACAAGATATGGCAGCCACCAATTTAAATGGCTTTAAAAGGGGACTGGACAAATTCATGAAGAATAAGGCTACCAATGGCAACCATTCATGGCTACCTCCAGGATCAGAGGCAGCATGCTTCTGAATATTAGCAGCTGGGGAAAAACAATTATTACTCTCATGGGCTTCCCATGAGAGTTTTGTGGGAAATACAATACTAGACTACACAGGCTTTTGGTCATGTCCTTACTCTCATCTTTAAAATACCAGAAAGCAGTGAAAGGGGCAATTAAGGAATTGTGACAGGCCTGAGTTTTTGCTCAGTATGCTCTTATAATAGCTGTTTGGCATTCCTGTGTGCTAGTGCCAACCCTGTGACTTTAGAGACATTTAGTAGTATCCTTAATGTAGGGGTAAGACAACCTGGTGCCCTCCATGTGTTTTGAACGACAACTGCCATAAGCCCCAACCAGCTTGGTCAATGCCAAGGATGGTGGGAGGTGTAGTTCAAAGTATCTGGAGGGCATCAGGTGGCCTATGCCTAATGTATTTCAACCACTTGTGACTATCTAAAATTACTATTGTTATTCACACTATCCCAAACATTTCTCAATTGCGCCCTAGAAAACCTGGCATCCTGCATGTAATTTGATGATGAAGTGGTGGTGCTGTAGCAGGAAGAAAGGTATGGGCAACAGGGATATGAGTAGAGGCCAGACAGAAGGTGCAGGAAGATCTGCGAAAGTTCTAGCCCATGAAGGATGTGGTGCTGTTGTTTTACAGATAAGCTTGCTTAGCCTCATTTTGATTGTCTGCAAGAGGGGCTTGGCCACAGGATATGTAAAGGACAGCTTTGAAAGAAAAATGGTTGGAGGAACAAACAGAGAAATGGGCATGAAAAAAGAACCAGAGCTGAATGGCCTTTGTGGCACGCCAAATAGGAAACTGGGTTTGGACTGCAGTTGGTCTAAGGAAGTATGGCTTCAACAGGAATTTAACAAGTGATGGCTGGTGAAGCCAAAATGGGGCAGATCGCTAACCACAGTTAAAACAACAGGATCAGTCCATGAGGTCGTAATCTTCCCTGTTATCATCTTTACTGTTACGGCACTGGTCATAACGATGGTTAAAGCTAACAGGTTCCCATGTAATCAGCTTCAACCCCTGGTTAAGCAGTAAGGGTTGTGAGAAGAGTACACAATCCCATAGCCTGCTCCTAATCTCTTAACTGCAGTTAAGAGACTGGTCCTATTACACCTGCACAGACCCATGTTATGATAACTATTAAGAGAGGATTCCTTACATTTCCCAGGAACATGTGACAGTTCACAGCAGAGGCAGGTAACACTGGCATTGGGGAGGAACTAGGAGGTGCCCCCTGACCTAGTCTCCACCTGAATCTTTCTTCTGCCTCTTAGTGGGTAGAGAGGAGAGCACTCTCCAGTGACTGGGTCACTAGCGAAGAACAAGCAAGGAGAACGAAGAAGTTTAGTTCTGTGCCTGACAGCCATTATTTCTCATTGGGCCTGTTCAGACAACATGCTAAGCCATGGCTAAGCTGCTAGCCATTTTGCAGCAAACAGTGAGCGTGTTTAAACCGTGGTTATGTAGCCACCATGGTTAGAAATGGTTCACATGACACGCTAAGCCATAAGTTTAGCTCAAAGTGCTTAACCACCATGGCTTAGCATGTGGTCTGAACAGGGTCAGTAAGAGCCTATTTATTGTGAAACTCTCATTGCTGTAGCTCTTTTCAGTGGACAAACTTCTTTACCCTACTTATTATACATAAAGTCCTCCATCAGACTTCCCCCCTTTATCAAATTCTCCCATCTCACCCAAATTTTCATGGGTAACTCAAGTGCCTTTCTGAATAGTCCCTGCCACCGCCACTACCTGCCAAGCCTGTCCGTTTACTAACCAGAGAAGCCAGAATGGAGCCTCCAATCCAGGAACTAAACCTTCGCTCCACTGTTGTATTGTTTGCTATCAGCTTCAGCCGCATGCTCTGAAATCACAGAAGATTATTAATTGGGAGAAGGGGACAGCAGCAAGTTCCCCAGATGACCAGGAACAACATTTCCTTAAAAACTTCGGGACATGAGGTTTTTTTTTTCAAGTGACTAAAATTTATATCCCTTCTATTCTTCAAGGACCTAGATCAGGATAGCAGAATGTGCCCCAAAAACTCCCACATCCATGGGTATGCACGTATCTCTTGGTTATTTATTTATTTATTTACCGCATTTCTATACCGCCCAATAACCGAAGCTCTCTGGGTGGATTACAAAAATTAAAACTATAAAAACCATTCAAAATATAAAACAACAACAGTATAAAAATATAATTTAAAATACAGTATAAAAGCACAACCAGGATAAAAACTGAGCAGCCATGCTGAAATTTATATGGATATGGTTAAAAATCAAACTGAAGAACTGTTAAAATATTGTGAAAATAAAAAGGTCTTCACCTGGCGTCTAAAGGAGTATAATGTAGGTGCCAGGCGAGCCTCTCTGAGGAGCTCATTCCACAGCCGGGGTGCTCCAGCAGAGAAGGCCCTCCTCCGGGTAGCCACCTGCCTCCCTTTCGCAGGGGCTCATGGAGAAGGACCCCCAAGGATGATCTTAGGGTGTGGGCAGGTACATATGGGAGGAGGCGTTCCTTCAGATAACCTGGCCCCAAGCCATTTAGGGATTTGAATGTTAATACCAGAACCAGAGGTGCAAGCAAGGGGTTTTATTTTAAATCTCAAAACCAACTAAAAATAAAATACAAAAACTGATAGTCAGAAACCCTGCAAGGGTTCTCATAATAGTTCAGTGAGCCAATGAAGCTGTAGCTTTAAACTGGGCTAGATCCAAAGGGCTACTTGAGGAATATCCCAAGGGCTTGCATGTGTCTAGCAAGATTATTTTTCCCTTTGATTAGCAGCAGGACCCATCCCCACCTCCCACTAATACTGTGTTTCAAATCGCTTGTGAAATGGCCGTCAGTTTCAAAAGTGTCTTGCTATGTGGCTCCTGTTTGCAAGACAGGAGGAGTGAGAGGCAGACCTAAGTCCAAAACCTCCTTTGAATTGTGATTAACCTGATAATCCATAATGGAAAACACGTACCAGCAACTCCTATACCTGCATATACTGTGGTTTGGAGCCCTCATTTGTAAGAAGTTCTTAAATATATTTCCTAGTTTGGACTTCACAAGGAAACTGGCCTAACAAACCAGGAAGTGTCCACTGAAGTCAGGACTGCAAGAGGAAAGCGCAAGAATGAGCTCAAGTGCTCCAACCACGTATCGTTGGACCGAGACTATGTTACATCTGAACCCAGACTGTGCTTGAAAGAGCAACATATGCAGACTTCTCCCCAACATACCAGTGAGCTGCAAACCTGAGAACAGATTCTTGCAGTTCATCACTGACATAAACACATGGAATCTTCATTCTGCGTATAGCAAGAGCACTGTTCAAACCGTCAAATGCCTGCATTTGGGAAGTACAAGGAAAACGTTACTACCAAACTGCAAACTTACTGGAGGAGTTTTCTGAGACAGTTCTCTGTTCAGCCTGTCCGTAAAGCTCTGAAGTAGCGTATTGCCTCCTGCTACAATCACGCTACCGTAAAGGCCCTGGAGAAAGAAGACAGAAATGCTCACAGTCCATTCCAATTGCACCGGGGGCTGCAGTCCACCAACCTCCGGAGGGTCCCAAGTTGCCCACCTCAGTTTTAGCTAAGGGAAAGGAGTCTCCCCAGGCTCCGTTCTATTAAGCCCATTATGCCTAAATAATACCTACTGGCCTGATGTCTATATCGCACATTCCAACACTCGTAGTGACCACGTGGCTCACGCCAAGCATTGTGTTGCCAGATAAACCCTGAAAGGGGGGGGGGGGAAGAACATGTGTTAAAACCATTACTGCAGAAGAACAAGAAGAATGTGACAGAGCATTCCTTGTTTACAATCTACCCAGGGCCACAAACCAGAGTGGGGTATATAAGCAACTTGGGGGGACTGAGGCTCAAGGGAAGCCCCCACTGGCAAGCCCCTGCGTGTGCGTTTTTATAAGCCTGTGCAGAGCCCATACAATCTCTTGAAGAAATGGAGGCGGGAGTACAAATTCTGCAGCAGGGCCAAAAACAAACCTGCTAGTAGCCCGTAAGTGTACCACAGTCCTCGTTCATGGTCCCAAATGGTTTCAAGAAGAAAACCCTTCCCACTGATCAACGTACACTTTTCATCTTTACCTACAACTCACCTTAGAACTGCTAATAAAATTTTCTTTCAAGATAAGGTAGACCCAGGTTTCTCCCTTTTCATTCAAGCACATCCGAGCCTACTAAAATTGCATTTTGCAGGAGGGGAAATATTAATTCCTTTGTCTTGATGTGGTTATGTGTGGGAAAGGGTAGGACAGGGCAGGACTGCACAATTTCAAGTCAAATGAAGCCCCACCATCCAAGTCTTGTGGCCTGCCAGGTGTTCCACGAGCCCCCTGATTTGTGGTCCCAGGCAGGCAGCAGAAACCAGAGGTTTAGCAGTTCAACAATGAGCTGCTAGACACAGCAGGCAGATAGGCTGTGTTAAGCTTGGTGGGTCACAAGTTGTGCTACATAGAGGATGGGAGACAAAAGGATGGCCACAGGTGGGTGAGCATGGGTGCCTGTGTGTGAACGCTTGGAAAGAACAGAGGAGGTGACGAGGATGGACCTCATCATCAGCTTTTTTCTTGATGTAGTTTGGGTGGGGTGGGGGCAAATTCAGGAGGCCTGATGTCCATTTTCACGCATGCCCCTGTGGCCAGGATCCCCAGCCTGCACTCCATGGAATTTTGTCAGGTGCTGCCAATGGCAACAAACCCCTGCCTGGTAACTAGGCCAAGTTTAGTATGCAGACAAATTTCAGCAGACGGCAAAGAGGATTTAGAGGGGGGGGGCTACATGCAGCCTGCAAGTCACATGTCCCCCCCCGATATACATGTTAGCTTAGTTTGCAATTGCTTTAGAAATAGGAACAGTCTCCAAGTAACAATGAAAAAATTAGCCCATCTCAAGGCTTTGGTATTTGACAGGCCAAATTCATAAAACCTCACAAGTCCTCACCCTTATCCAAACTTACTTTAAACTCCTTGTTATCAGAATTCATAGTCTGTCCATCATGCTAAGACATATTTATTTGTTTACAGCAAATGCTAACCCGTATTGATTTGTTTACAACAACATTTCTATATGGTCCATCAGCAAAATGTCCTTTGGGCAGTTCACAAATAGAAGTTAAAACTGTGGAGTATAAAAGGACACAGGCATAAAGACTTAAACAGCAGTGGGCAATTTGTGGCCTGCTGGATGTTGGTGGACTGCGATTCCCATCAGCTCTTGCCAGCATAGCCAGTGGTGGGGCATGAGGTACAATCCAACCACATCTGGAGGGCCACAAGTTGCCTAACCGTTTAAAAGAATTAAAAGAGCATCAGAATAAAACCAGCAACAGAAGACAACAATAATGTAGACAACCAAAAAAGCACTAAAACTAAACAAGCCTGAGAAAATAAAAAGATCTTCACCAGGCACCCAGAAGGAAGTATCAGGAAAGCCTCTTGTGTCAAATGTTGTGTGTGTGTGTGTGTGTGTGTGTGAAAGAGAGAGAGAGAGAGAGAGAGAGACCAACCGACTGACCTCTGGCTCTTCTGAAAACTATTTCTTATCTTCCTTAAATTCCAGGACAATTCTTTTCACCGATTCTTTCTTGCTTCCATAATATCATTAAATGTATGAGCACAAAGCACAGTTTCATATACCATCCTACGAAGTTTTACCTTTACGTTGGAAGGGTCAAACAAGCCTTCGGGGATTTTTAGCCGCTCAGCGCCAAAGTCACAGTTGTAACCGTTAGGAAACTCATAATGTACAGTTGGCATCTGTGCAGCCACCCTGAAGGTAAAAAGCACACAATTTTAGGAAAAACAACAGAGCCATTGGGCACCTTAAAAGACGAACAAATTTATTCTGGAGTAAGCTTTTGTGGACAATGTCCACTTCATCAGATGCATTCATTTTTAGGAGGTGTTAAACAGATGTTACGCATCTCTTTCCCACTTCTTGTGTTCAAATGTGAACTTATTTTTTTCTTTACAACAATCCTGAGAAATAGCAACTTGACAAGGGCCACCAATTTTAGATCAACTAGAGTTTAGCATGTCATCTGAACTTTAAACAGCAGTTTACATTAACTATCCTTAGTGAAATCAATCCAGCTTCATAAACAGAGGTTTCAAGTTAACCTTGGTTATCTGGAACAAGTTAAGATTAACCACAGTGTGTCCAGATTTGGGCTACACAGCAAGCTATGATTAATCAAAAATGGAAGCGAAAGCTTCCAATCTCCTCCTTGCAGCCATGCTGGAGGAGTAGGAAGGGGGGAACGCACAGGCCCTAGAGGAGGCTAGGCCTGTTCCTGTAATATTAAGCTATGATTTAGCATTGCGTCTGAATCCCTCTGAAATTCAGTTTCTTTGTCGGCCATCATGAAGTTCACATTAAATTCAGAAAGACATACTGTTCGTCGTACGTTGAATCAGACACTTGTAGAACAGAAGCTTGGAAGTCCTGAATTACGCACTGTGGGGGGGAAATATATGTATTTTTAAAAGCTTGCATCCGATACTTCCTATTCAAAACATTTTGTTACCTCTATTTGACTACATAGAAAGGAAGGCCTCTAACTAGACACCATGGAACACCATGTTCCCATTGCCAGCAATGGCAGATGGAACACCTGGGTGGGAAACAGCAGCAAAAGAGACCAAAGAGGCTAGATATTCTGAAATGTATAGAAGGGTCCCAAGTGGAAAAGAGCAATGAAATATAGATGTATTATCACATCAAGTCAGAATGGAAGACTAAATGAGAGCAGAGTCCCTGGTAAGATTCATGGAAGGGCAGATCTGGTTTAGGGTTACAACAGGGAAGATCTTAGGAGGGAAATGCATCCATTAGCCACAAATCAAATGCCAGATCCTCTTCCCCCCACAAATATCAGTACTTCCTTCTTCAAAAGTAAGGCCAGAATTAGCAGGGCTCCAACCTGAATCCACAAGGTACATTGAAGTGCACCTAAAACATGCAGCTAACACACCTATGCGATAAATACTACTCAACAATAAAGCCACAATGTCCTGGAATTCTCAGTTTTGAGGTTTCTGTAAGTGGGAACTCCAGAATGATCAATGGTTTTAATTTAAAACAGAACTGATTAAAAACAAGAGACTCCTTCACACCTTGTAAAACAAAACCTAATAAAACGTTATATCATTATTACTCTCTTCTATTCTCTCCCACTGACCTGCCTTTTTGCAGACCTTTTAGCACAGTTCGTAGGGCTGCAAACTTGAACACATTCACACTAAAGTTTATTTAGGGTGTACCTGATTGATTGCCCTGTAGTAGAAGAACCCTATTTAAGTCAATGGAGCTACCTGTCAAAGTGGCAATTCACTCACAGCTTTCAGAGTAGGGTGTCCCTGTCTCCCATACAAAATCCTTCATATATTTGAATCAACAAACCAACTCTTTGTATCATCAGTTATTGGCAAGAAATACTTCCAATGTTAATTCCTTTGTAGGCCAGGGGAACATACTCACGTTGCACATATAATTATGCCAAGTCCTTGTGACCGGCGGCAATTTCTCTTTTCTCTTCCAGTTTGCTGGGGAACCCTCGCGAACTGCTTCCTGGAAGAGCAAATCATGATCATTTGAATGTTTCCACATCCAAACATGTTACCCAAGACAGACTGCACCTTATATTTGGGGGGGAGGGAACTGCTTTCAGTCAAAGGGCTGAATTGCTCTTACTGCCAGTAACCATGCCTTTTAGAAAGGGGGGGGGGGTCATGGGACTGCACAAAAGCCTAGAAATCAGCAAATCATTGGTGGTTGTGGAAAAGGGTGTGGATATCTGAGGAACCAGGAATGGCCAGATTTGGCCCAAGGCCAAAGGGTCCCCACCACTGCCTTATATAGTCTGATCAACAGTCCACCAAGCACCATCAGCCTTGACAGACAGTGCATCTTAAGCCCAGCGACCCAGGGAGACGTTTCAATCTTATTTACTCAAGGGGCAGGTTCACAGTCATTTGAGCTCTCATCACCTAACATCTGTAACAATGTAAGAACACACATGCTGTATCAGACTGAAGGCCTATCAAGTTCAGCATTCTGTTTTCGTGGCCAACCAAATGCCTCTGGGAAGTCCACAAACAGGACATGAGTGCAAGTATTTACTTTTAGCTGTCCTGAATCTCCCACCAATTAGCTTCATGGGATGACCCCATCGGTTTCTAGTATAATGAGAGAGGCAGAAAAATATCTCCCTATCCACTTTCTCCACACCATGCATAATTTCATACACTTCTCATTTACATTTTTTTCAATTTTGACCATTTTGCTTGCCTCTTTTCCACCTCTAAAATATCCCTTTTGAGATGAGATGACCAGAGCGGTACACAGCATTCCAAGTGTGGTTGTATGATAGATTTGTACAAGGGCAATGAGTCAACATTTTCATCAAACTATCCACAGCAACCCCAAGATCCCTTTCCTGGTGAGTCACCACCAGCAGAGACTCAGTGAAGTTAGAATTTTTGCCTGCAACTGCATCACTTTACACTTCCTTAATCTGAGCCACCTTTTGCTGTTTCAATACCTACTCCCCTATTTATGACAGATGTTTTGAGAACACTGCACTGTCTCTCGCTGTTTTAACCATCCTGTCTCTCAGACAAATGAATCAATTGTTCCCATAGAAAAGTATTGTGCTTTAGTTAACCTAGAGTCCAGGTGTGCGGGGTGGGTAAGTTCTCAATATTTAAGAAACATTACTTGATCTGGATATGTAATTTTGGGGTCCCTAATGTGCCCACGGACACCTCCCTTGGTGCTTCCTGGCCTCCCTGCCCCTCCCATTTTTCATTTTATTTCTTAAAAACATTATTTTTTTAACTGGGAGACTGGCATCCTGTAAAGGGAAAGGCTGCCCTCCAGCACTATCTTTATTTGAGTTCAAAAGAGTGAGCTTTGTGTTTGGAGCTCAGACCCCATTTCTGCCTTGTACCTAGTTTCTTGGGCAAGTTGCTTCGCTTTTTGATCCACCAATTTGCAGCTGAGAAATGAGTGTTTTGTGTCTGGCCACGCCCACCACCACAGCCATTTTGTGAGAGCACCCACAACACTCCCTTAACATTTCCAATGAGCCCAGCAACCCAAAAAGGTTTGGGACCCCTGATGTAATGGTTCAAAAAGCAGCCAACACACATACACAATACACGCATCCTGCCAATGACTTACACCCCCTTTCATTCTATCCAGTATAGTTGCTTACCTTGGATGCAATCATGTACGGAGGGATTATCTCGACATTCATTTCCTGAAACAGCTCTCGGCACTGCATCGAAATGAAATCTCCAGCCAGAGGGGATTTTACAATGCCTACAAATGCAGGACACAAGTGGGACTTCTGGAAAGCTTTACATTCCCCCCAAATCACATTTTGTCTCCAAATATGTTTTCCTCTTATACATAAATCAGGCTATTTCCTTAGCTCCAGACTAGCCAGCTACTGCATTCTTAAGGGCCACTTTGTTCTCCAAACAATAGTCTGGAAGTGCATTTGGCTACACATAATGACCCCTGTCCTTAGGAGTAATCAGGCTAAAGTTGGTGACATCTAGCAGTTAGGATGTCACAGTCAACAAAGTATGCATGCCGAGACTTAAGACAGGGCATAATGTACAAATCAAAAAAGAGGTCTTACATTAAAGTGTGAAACCTCTCTGACTTGTACTATTTAAAGACAATGCAGAAGAGTGGAAAGGTTTGTTTACCGCAAACTGACTAAAATTTGGAAAGACCAACAGGAGCCAAACAAAATTGCTTCCGTTTAGCAAAAAAGCCACATTTTGTATGTATTTATTTATATACTGATTTGTATGCCGCCTTTTAGGACACCATCCTGACAAGGCATTTGCTGCCTATACATTTCCGAGCCCAATTCAAGGTGCTGGTTCCAACCTATAAAGCCTTACACTGCTTGGGACCACAATACCTGATGGAATGCCTCTCCCGACACGAACCTACCCGTACACTACGATCCACATCGCAGGTCCTCCTCCGGTTGCCTACTCCAAGGGAGGCACAGAGGGTGGAAACAAGGGAAAGGGCCTTTTCAGTGGTGGCCCCCCAATTATGGAATGATCTCCCAGACGAGGCTCGCCTGGCGCCAACATTGTTAACTTTTCAGCGCCAGGTCAAGACTTTCCTCTTCTCCCAGGCATTTAACAGCATATGATGAGGGTTTTTGTGTTTTTGTGTTGTTGTTGTGCTTTGACCCAGAAGGATATTGTAATTTTAACTTGTTTTTATGCTTTATGCTTTTAAATTTTGTACATCGGTGTTTTAATTGTTCAATGTTTTTAATTTTTGTAAACCACCCAGAGAGCTTCGGCTATGGGGTGGTATATAAATGGAATAAAATAAATAAATAAATAAATAAGGCAGCTCACGTAGTAAAAGATTTTAAAACGTAATACAATTCAAAACCAAAACCACCAAACAACTTAGAGCAAAATAAGAGACACTACTTAACAGTGGAACAGGATTTTTATCTTTAAATAAAATCAGTCTGTCCTCTATGACAAATCCTTATTTTTAAAAAATGTTATCCATGTTGGTGGCCCTCACCAAAATTTCAGAACGGGGCTTAGTTCTGAATAGACACGTATTAGGATTGCACCGTTACTTTATTTAACCTTTTGTTGCAGGAAGGAATCCTCTCGTTTGTTTTGAACCAAGCTTCTTAGTGTGACCACCCCACATTACTCTCAATCCCTCTGGAAGAATTTTTACCTTGTTGGAGCACGTAGCCATCATGCACAGGGATTGCAGTGGTGTGTGTCGCTCCGCTATCCAAGATCAAGCCTGTGGATCTGCCGTTAGCAAAGCTGGTGGGAAGGTGTTACGGAAAACAACGGGACTAGTGCAGGACAGCAACACAATTGTGTACATTGTGGTCTATTTTGCTTTGGCAAACTGTATGTGTTTACAGTTGAGGTATAACATGCCCCTTGCTAATTACCTGCAGCTTGGGGGGGGGGAAAGGCAGCTTAGAAAGCCGAATAAGCTAAGGCTGCAGTTCTACCTACAGTTATGGGGAAAGTAAGCCCCACGGTAGTGGGGCTTCCTTCCAAGTAAATATGTATAGCAGGGGTGCAGAACTTCAGGCCTGTGGGCCAAATCCAGCCCACCTGGGACCCAACCTGGTCCCCCAAGGTTCCCCCGATGGCCCCCACCCCTTTCCCCAGACCACCAATTGTTTCATTTCCCAGTTTTTGTGCAGTTTCTTCCCCATTCTAGAAGGTTGGAATGCCTCTCCTAAAGCTGAATTACCGGCAGCCGGTACCTTAAGTTAATGTTTGTTGGTATTTGGGCCCTGCCCCTTTTGGCATGCCAAAAATGCACACAGACACACCCCAAGAGTTTCTCTGGAATGGAATTCGGCCCTTGGGTTGAAAAAGGTTCAGCATCCCTGATAGATAGGACCGGGCGGCACAATCGCTGAAACTTGAGTCCCAGTCCCTGGCTCTGGGCAGGGTAGTATCAACTGCAGTTCTACTAGCACAGCCTAAATGGGCAATTCCTTCTTTCACCTACCAAGTACTATTTATCTACTCCAAATAACCTTTCTCAGGGCTGCTTTTAAAAATAAAATAAAGATACACTAAGCAGCCAGCTTAGTTTATATAAACTTAATCCTTGGCTTGTCTCCCTCTTGATTCCTTTAGGTGGAAAATATAAATATCTTCCCATGTTCGAAACTAGTATAGCAACAACATCTTGGTTAAACAGTCATAAAAACCTCATTTTAGGACTGATTTGTTTTGTTTTTCAGAGCAGAAACTTTGCAATGACGTCCATTTATTCATTAACATTTCTGGGATACGCTGTAAGTACTGCAGTTTTGCACAAGAAGAAAGCTGGGATATTGTAATGCTCAAACATCAGTTCCGTCAGTTTCTCGCGCTTCGCTCTCGTGTTCCACTATAAGAGCAAAGTGTAAAGTTTTTTTAAAAATACATTCTCACCTACAATCCAAATAGAAACATGCCCCATTCAAAACATTCACAGTGAAAAAGGCTACAGGAAAGCCTGGTTTACTTTCTGATTAAAATGGCTGCAGCAGTTCATCACTTGGGCCTAGTGCAGACAAGACATTAGGTCTGTTCAGATGACACACTAAGTAGGCCGCTAACCCTTTTGCAGCAAATTGTTAATGAGTGTGTTTAAACTGTGTTTATGTAACCATCATGGTTAAGAATGGTTCACATGACATGCTAAGCCATAATGTTTAGCTCAAAATGCTTAACCACCGTGGCTTAGTGTGTCATCTGAACAATGTCAATGGCTCCCTGAAAACCATGGTTTGGCAACTAGAAGCCAGTTTGTTCAGTCTGGAATGCATGCTCACTCCCACTCCTCCTCTAGAGTAATTTTCTCTCTTCCCTTCAGATTAAGCTACATGATACGTACATCCATGGAATACATTAATCATAAATCCTCAATTAAAGTCATTGTTTGCTGTGGTTTTGCAAATCGCTCTTAGAAGGAAACCTGGTTTGCATTCGTACATGGTTAAAACACAAAACTGTGGATAGCGACAGGAAGAAAGCTGAAAGAAGCCTCCTGGGGGAGAAAGTAAACATGCACAAGGCCCTGCTCCAGGGCTGGACCAACCATGGAGAAACTAGGCGACTCTCTGTGGCACCAAGATTGCCAGGCTGACTACCTTAGCTATATAAGTGTCTTAAAGAGAAATTCGCTCTGTACTGAGCATAAATGCGGCTTAGCCACTCGATCATCTGGGCATTATCCCTTGCACTGCAGGGAATGCAAAAGAAAAAAAGAGCTATCTGCCATAAGAATTGTATTAAGCCGAACCAGGACACAAGCAAGTGGAAATTTGTATAGCTCAATAACTGTCTCAAATAGCAAATAGCACTGCAAACAGCAAACACAGCAGAATACTCCACTATGAAGCAATCATCAGAACAAATACCAGCACGTAAAGAAACTATCTTTTTAAAATTACAACGACATTGTGACAGACCAGTCATATATATTCCAGTTGAACTTGGTGGGTGCTTTTCCAACCCCTTAAGTATATAAATTTTTAAATTTATTACAGCCTATTGGCCAGCAGTACATAATTTAAAAATACATAATAAAGGACTAGTATTAAAACACTTGAAATAGGAAACATTGGTGAGCTGAACATAGGGCTCACCCCTTAAAAAGTAAAATACATTACAATAAATATATGAGTAAACAACAGTGCGAGGCTTTTCACCTACTTAATACTAGACAGATTAAGATGCCAAAAGGTATACTATTTATGGTGAGTTGGCATAAGGACCCATAAGATGTTATACAACCATTAGGGCTCTGCAGCCAATTGCGCAATGGAGGAACTTGGCTACTTGCAGGGTCATATACTTGTTTGAGCCTTGCAGGAGGATACTCACCAGGGTTCCTTTTGAGTTACCAGCTAAGGCACGTGTAATCGGCCATATCAAGGCTTCTCTCATTGCGGTATAAAAACAACAGTCGAATAGAACATGTTCAACCGTTTCAACCTCTGAGTTGTTACACAGACAGTATCTGGCACCAGCTGGGATTTTATTATATCTGCCCTCCAGAAGTTTGGAGGGGAGAGTAACCCCTTAAGTTATTCGGTCTTGCCGCCCCCTCACCACCAAACGTTTTAGTTTTGCAAGTCTTAAACTGGCAGATATTCTATGCAGCAAAATTAACTGGCCACTTCTAAGGCAAAAAACAAATAAATGGATTTTTACTTACTGGTGCTTCAGACATTAGAACAGGATGCAAAGCAGCTTCAGATTTTATATGCATTTTGTAGGTGTGATCCAAAATTGCTTGGAAGCCATCCCAGTCTTCAACTACAACAGGAGATAAAATTCACACGGCTTTTGTTCTCTTTTAGGTATGCATGTAACATAAAGCGCATCACCAATGAAAGCCTCAGCATGAGTCAAATGTGGGCAGAGAAAGGGCATGGCAATAGCAAGATGCCGACTGAACTAAGAACGACTCTTGCACTGGTGAAACACCGTGACCGAAGAATTCAAGTATGCAGGCTTTAAGGCCAAACCCTAAACAGATCCACAGCCCTAAGAGATCACATGATGTTGACTGGGCTTGTTCAGATGACATGCTAATCCACGGTTAGGCGGCTAACCCTTTTGCAGCAAATGGTTAATAAGCATGTTTGAACTGTAGTTATGTAGCCACCAATGTTAGGAAAGGTTCACACGACACACTAAGCCATAATGTTTAGCTCAAAATGCTTAACCATCGTGGCTTAGCATATCGTCTGAACAGGGTCAATGCAAGTGCTGGAGCAACTCTACAAACAGTTATTCAAAAGACATATAAGACAAGCTCCTGATTAACTGACAACAATTTGCAAACATAAACACCAACATGTATTACAACTCATTAAGAGAAGACAAAGACTATCTACAGCTCTTGTAGGGAGCTAGCAAATTTTAAAATCCTGGCTCAAAACATCAGAACCAAATTCTTTTCACCTCCAGACCGCAAATATTCTCACAAGCAGGACAATACCCTTGTTCGAGGAACAGAGCTAACTCTTTCTGCTGTGCCTGAAATCGATAACCAGGATTTAAGAACAAAAGGAGAAAAATGCAGAACACCCTACTCATTCCATTTTTCAAAGGTGAAATGGCCTCCATGTTCTCCCTCGGGACTCGCAAGGCATTTGTGTCTATGTAGTAAGTTGGACCCCCTTGTTTGCTTTTGTCGCCATCAATCTCCATCATGGAACTTCCATCATCCCGGTCCAGTACCACGCCAATGGCAGTGGGAAAGTCAACCTAGAGTGGAAGATTCGGAAACAATACATGCAAGGTTACGTGATGGTT
The DNA here is from genome assembly GCA_029215795.1 of Anniella stebbinsi. Classification (NCBI taxonomy): domain Eukaryota; kingdom Metazoa; phylum Chordata; class Lepidosauria; order Squamata; family Anniellidae; genus Anniella; species Anniella stebbinsi. The sequence goes on along the minus strand of JARDYH010000002.1, from coordinate 354,579,909 downwards.
GACTGCTGTGTATCATCTTGGCAAGCCTGGCTGTTGCAAAAAGAGGACACGGGGATTGCTGGTGCCTCAAATTTCTATGAACTGTTACAAGAGTCAAGGCTCTAGTTTGTTCTATATGGGGGAAAAGAAAGGAGTTTCCGAACGTTTGGGGGGGATTGGGAACACAGCTGTGCCCTTAGACACATTACTTTTTGCATACCTGTGACTCATCTATATAACATGTACATTATTTTCATAAACATGGTAGTAGCTTGTTGCACTCCCTTCGTTTTTCAAGCCAAGGAGAGCAGCAAGCTGCTGCCATGTTTATGAAAATAATAATAAAAAATCTCTGGAATTGCATTTTTCATGGAACGTTTTAATCTTAAATTGCAAAGAATCGTGGGTCAGTTAAACAATCATAAGAATCTGAGAAACCAAAGTTTGAGCCTCTATCTATTCCTGGGCCCATGCAGCCTCTGTCTCCTTACCTACTGGGATCTGTCCTGGGCCTCGCCCAAGTGCCAGAATGTTATTGTACTTCAACAGTTGGCAACCTGAGCCAAGATGGCATGACACAGCCAAAACTACTCAAGAAAGCGTCACAGCTGAGCGAGGATTTAAACTTTGGTTTCCTACTTTTATTCACCACTTCAGGCCTTTTCACCACAACATTCTCCACTCGAGTCACGTCTAGCCACAATAGCTCAGCTATTGGGCAGTTATAGAAATGCAGAAAATAAATAAATAATTTTTATTGAGCCCCATACCTCCATCAATAGATCCCATCCCCAAGCAAGATGGGGCTGAGCAAACACTGAGCTAGAGCCAAAATATCAGGAGTCCTATAAGGAGTTTCTAGAGGAGGGCACACCATTATTCAAAAGGGATGAAGAGACGAGGGCTACTTAGGTGAAGATTGGGGGGGTGGAAGGAAGACAGAAGGTAACCTCTGCGACCCTCTCCTTGGCCAGGGTCGAGGATTTGTCAGTGTAGAGTTTGCAAAGGACCAAATTTTACTGGGCCACTGTTGGATGCTCAGAAGATTTCCAGCTCATTGCTATATAGAGTTTTGCTGCAATATACAACTGCTTCAGGAGTTATTTCAGTAGGAAACCCAAGACCTCCAGTTCAATCTAATATCTCACTTCCGTACTTACCTTTGGGCAGTCCTCCCCAGCATAGCCAGCTCTCACCGTATAGGAGCCAATATCAAATACCAGAGCACCAACTTCATCTGCAAGCACAGAATTACAATGTGAGTAACTTACAGAACCAACTGCCATTCAGGAATGCATGGGGATGTAATCCTAATGACTCTCAGTAAATTCCAGTGAACTCGCAGGCATTTGCTTCCAATTATTGATTGTGGGTACTCATAGTTATGGTTAGGAACACCATTTTGCATGTTTTTCCCATGAGGCAAAAAGTCGGTTTTGGGGGGACATGGCTTAGCTCCCCTTTGTCCAATCTGTCCCAAATTTTGCACATAGATAGCTATGTAATTTTCCAGGTCTGAGCACTCAGGCTGTTGACTGATAGGTCCCAGAGCCCTGTGGTTCAACAGTCACAAGTGCAACCGCATAGACTCCTACCCTTCATCACTTGCCACACATGTGCAAGCCATGTTGTGGTTTTAAAAGGGGCTGGTGTTGTGGTTGGAAAAATGATGTGTGTTTAATTCAACCATAACGCACAAACCACCGTAAGTTTTGCCACTGAAACACAGAAGTAGCCTGCAAATGTTCTACAGATTTCTGTAGATACTCAAGGTTTCCACAAATCCCACACGTGTCTTCAGGACTGTAGATTATGAAATCTTCATTTTCATCAGAAAAAACAAGGCAGAAAAATCCCACAGCCAATCAGCCACATGTGGTAACCTGCAATCCCATTCTAGACACATTTGCTTGAAATAAAATTCTACTGCCTTCTCCTATAAAGTGTGTAACTCAGTGATAAGAACACATGCAGAAGGTTCTACATTCAATTCCATGCGTCTCCAACTAAAAAATGATCTCAGCTAAGAAGTTAAACATTGCACCAAAAAGCAGTTATCCATTAGAGAAGTGTCTTCTCCAGGAAGCTCATGGAGCTTCAGCGTAGCTCAGAGTTAAAAAGCAAAAAACACTCAGAAAACTTGTGCTGGAGAAAACACCATTTAAGAGAAGATAGAAGCGACACACACACACACACACAAATCGCTGTGCAGAGTGTTCCTGTTCAGGGTTCCTGCCTGCCATATCCTTTTCCTGAATACGCCATTCCATTACCTTCCCCAGTTTTTCATTTTCCATTGCAAGAGGTACACAAAATTATGTGAGCACTGAGCATGATCAGCCCTTACTGCGGGATTTGCTCCCCTTTAGGAGGCCAAATGAGGAGGCCACATTTGCTGATAATACCAAATTAGTTAGGGTGGTTAAAACAAAAAAAAAATGCAAAGAGCTCTAAAACTAGTATGGACATTAAAATGGCAATTGAAGTTCAATATAAGCAAGTGTAAAGTGTCACATGTTGGGGCAAAAAATCTCAACTTCACATATAGAATCATAGAACAGTAGAGTTGGAAGGGGCCTATAAAACCATCCAACCCCCTGCTCAATGCAGGAATCCACCTTAAAGTATACCTGACAGCTGGCTGTCTCTAGTGTGGGAAAGCCCACTACCTCCCTAGGTAATTGGTTTCATTGTCTTACTGCTCTAACAGTGAGGAAGTTTTTCCTGAAGTCCAGACGGAATCTGGCTTCCTGTAACTTGAGCTCATTATTCCGCATCCTGCACTCTGGGATGACAATCTTTCAAGTACTTGAAGAGTGCTATCATGTCTCCCCTCAGTCTTCTCTTCTCAAGGCTATACACTGATGGGATCTGAGCTATCTGTGACTGAGCAACAAAAAGGTCTTGGGGTTGTGGTCAATGAAGATGTCAACTCAGTATGTGACACCACGAAAGGAATTGAGAATAAAACTGCCAATACTATATTTCCCTTATGCAAATCTATTGTACGCCCACGTTTGGAATACTGTGTACCCGTTCTGGTCACCTCACCAAAAAAAGGATATTGCAGAGTCTGAAACAGTGCAGAAAGGGGCAACCAAAATGGTCAAGGGGCTGGAGCAACTTTCCTGCCGCAAAAGGTTACAACATTGGAGATTGTTTAGCTTTTAAAAAAAGGGGGAGTAAGGCAAGATACGGTGGATACACATAGTGGAGAAAGTGGTAAGGAGACATTTTTCTCCTCTCATAATACTAGAACCCAATGGGGTCATCCCATGAAGCTGATTGGTGGAAGATTCAGGCTAGATAAAAGGAAGTACTTCTTCACACAGCACATAGTTAAACTATAGAACTCATTTGCACAAGGTGATGTGGTGGCTACAAAATTGAATGGCTTTAAAAGGGGATTAGACAAGCTCCTCAAGGATAAGACTATCAATAAGGCTATATACTGTCCCCAGTATCAGAGCCAGTTGCTGGGCAACACAACTTAGAGGGTGCCATTGCACAAGTGTCTTGCTTGTGGGTTCCTGGTTGACCACTGTGTGAACAGAATGCTGGACTACATGAACCTTGATCTGAGCCAGCACAATTCTTAGAGATTCTCCCCACTCCAAAGCTTTTTTGTATGTCCGTAAACCTTGGGGTCCCCCCCACCACAATTCTGCCGATACCTCCCTCTTATGTGGGGGTGGTGCTGTTTTGGCTACATACAGAGTGGCATTCAAATAATGAGGTCACTTCTAGTATATAGCATGAATAAGAGGCCACGCATATAAGGGGGGTGGTATTAAAAGCCTCTATTATTTGCTGGGAGCCAGGATCAGAAACCTGGGTTGGGGAAAAGCAACAGCTACCAGTAAGCGGCAGAGGCGCATCACTGCAAACAGAGCAGCACAAGGCACTTTCAATCAAGCAGGTTCTCTGGGAATGGGAAGAGGTTGCAACAGCCAGCACTTCAGGACGGAGCTAGTATCCTCTGGCTCCCTCTGTGCGAGGACAGAAGGATGCTCTGGGCATGGTGAATCAGAGAGCAACTGTCCCTGTAAGTCTCACACGCCTGCTGGATGTAGACTTCGAAGGCACCCCACACAGTCATTCAAGGCTACTAGTCCTCAGGCCTATGTGCTACCTCCAATATCTAAGGCAGTATGCCTATGCACACTTTGTTGAACTAATATATCATGTGTGAGCATATTTAAAAACACTGTGACTATTAGATTATTTTGATGTATTAAGTGCTGACAAGTTTAATTGTGAACAGTGTGCTTTAAAATTCCTGTGAACTGGATTATAAGCATTTATGTGCATTTAATGAATTATAATAATGTGAGTACAGTTATGCACTGATAAATATAAATACAAATACTGCTAGATTTATCGCTTTTGGGGGGTCCTAACTGTATTTTGGGTGGTTGGGTGCAAGGCACTTGCATATGGTATAGTATGCCTATGCATACCAGTTGCTGGGGAACATGGGCGGGAGGGTGCTGTTGCACTCGTGTCCTGCTTGTGGGTTTCCCGTGGGCAGCTTGTCGGCCACCGTATCAGCAGCATGATGGGCTAGGTGGGCCCTTGGGTTTGATCCAGCACCCTTCTTCTGACGGCCTTGTGACTTTTCCCCCTGAGCGAACCGGTGCAGGGGGCGAAGCTGCGCAGAGCAGAGTTCCCCCTCCGACGCCCGCCTTGAAGGCACAGAAGCCCTTTTCGGAGTCCAAGCCGCCCCCCACTCAGGGGACGAGCGTGAGCCGGTGGAAGGCGCAACCCCGACGGGCCGAGGTCGGGCAGCCCCTTCCCGACAAAGCACTCACCTCCTCCGTACACGCCGCCGCTCATGGCCGCTTCGGGCCGCCGCCGCTCTCGACCGGCACCAACAACACTGAAGAGGCTCAGGGCTCCCGACTCCCTCAAGCCCGACCGCCCCGCTCGACCTACCTTGCTATGGCCCGCGCGCCCGCCCTCCGTCGCCCCCGAGCCAATGGGGAACGAGGCCATCTTCCGAAGCCGCCTTCCGCGGCGCAGAAAGAACGAGCGAGCCAATCGCGGGCGCCGCTTTCGAGGACGCGACGGTGATAGGCTCCTCCTCGGCTCGGACAGACGTTGCTGTAGGTCGCCCGGCTCCTGGCGGGTTTCTCCATCCTCCTTCCCCTCCCCGAGGCTGCGAAGAACGAAGTTTGGTTGCAGTTGGGGCGGGGGGGGCGGGGCTGGAGAGACGGCTGGGAGGAGGGCCTGATCCTACGCACGTTTTACCCGGGAGTAAATTCAATCTGTTCCATGGAGCCTCCTCCTGTGGCACCTTGAGGATGTACAAGTGTATTCATTCTGGCATAAGCTTTGGTGGACACTGTCCACTTCCATCAGATGCATCCCAATTAGCTGCAAAGGGGTGCTGCCTTGCAGCGTGTTTTACTCAGAAGTAAACCCCACTGTGTTCAAAGGGGCTTACCTCCCTCGTACAACCTCCTGCCAGCTGAGGTAGTCCAACACATCTGGGAGGCAACTCCCATCCCACAGCCTGCAGTGGTGTAGGAACTGTAGTCGAACACATCTGGCGCGCCAGTGGGGGAGGCTGCAGTGCTAATTACATTTAGTAGGGAGGAAGCCCCGTTGGACACAAATGACACTACCTTCCGAGTGAACGTGAACTTATATTCTGTTTGTTGGTAGCCCCTTTGAAAGTACGTTGTTCACATAGTGAGAGGTGGAGTGTTGTTGTTTTAATTTGCGTTTTAAAAGGGGCTCCATACTTAAAGGTGGCCTAGAAATAAATAATTTTAGTTAGATTGAAGCGTGTTCTTATTGGAGAAGTCACACTGAGTAGCCATGTGCAAGAACGCACACAAAACATCTTTAACTCTGGGTGACTGGCTGCGGTCCTGCGCTTATACCCCATTGTTTCAAACCCTAAGACCTCTGAGCACTGAAGTATGCGGCCCCATCTTATTTATATTTACAAGGAAGCAAATTCCACTGTTAGAGCTCACTGGGGGACTCTGGACCAGTCACTGACAGCTTAATCCACAGGGTTTTTGTAAGGATAAAATAGAGAAGAGGAAGATAATGTAACCCACACTTTGGAGGGAAAGGGCAGGATATAAATTTAACAAAGAAATAAATTAAGGGCACCATCCTATGCATGTTTATACAGAAAAAAGTTCTACAATTCCCAGAATACTGAGAATTGTAGTACTTTTTTTCCTGCCTAAACATGCATAGAATGGTGCTCTAAACCTGCGACCTTATAACCACTTACCTGGAAGCAAGTCCCATTGAACATCTCAGTAGACATGCATAGGATTCCAGTGCATGGATGCATAGGATGGCATCCTTAGAGAGCCATCCTTTGCACACTTTCCTGACAGTAAACCCCAACGAACACGTCCCGGTTCTTAAGCGCGCTCAAGAGTGCTAGAACAGTTGACCCACGATCACGACTAGGTCGAAATATAGAGGGAAGCTGCTCTTCCGTCCTCCGCCCAGCAGGGGCCGCTGCGGCTTTTTTCCGCTTCGTTCTTCTTTCCCCTCCCTTCGATTTGTCCACGTTACGCCTCGCGAAACGGAAATGACGGAGACGTGTTTCCGGTTTCTGGCGCGCGCGCGCGCGCGCGCGCACACACACACACGGTGTATGGGAAGGGATAGAGACGTTCCCATTTCCCACGCGAGAACGATGGCGGCGTCCGCAGTAGAGACGACGAAGCCCAAAGCGACCCCAACGGCGCCGCTCCTTTCTCTGGACCCGGAGCGGCAGCGCGAGTTCCAGGCGAAGGTGCAGCGCGTGCGCAAGGCGGCCGCTAAGGTGGGTTCGGAGGAAGAGCGGCTGGCATCACGTGAAGGGGAGGCTGTTCTCTTCTCTCTCCCCCCCTCCCGCTTCGCATCCCCCATAAATCCTGGGTGCCTGTTGCCTTGGCAACGGGGCCTAGTCTTTAGACCATCCTTTCTTCATCCTGGCGCCCTCCAGATGTGTTGGACTGCAACTCCCATCATGATGGGAGTTGCAGTTCAACGCATTTGGAGGGCGCCGGGATGGGGAAAAGCTGCGGTAGAAGTGCCCCACACTGAGATGGTACAGCCCTGACTTGGCAGAATAGATGGGGAAAAGCTGCGGTAGAAGTGTCCCACACTGAGATGGTACAGCCCTGACTTGGTGGAATAGATGGGGAAAAACTGCGGTAGAAGTGCCCCACACTGAGATGGTACAGTCCTGACTTGGCGGAATAGATGGGGAAAAGCTGCGGTAGAAGTGCCCCACACCGAGATGGCACAGTCCTGACTTGGTAGAATGGGTAGTTCCACCTCAGACCGAGGGTGAAAGTTGCCATTTCTGAAAGTTTAACTATGTTTAATAACTACCAGCGAACACAATAACCCGCACAATTTGGGCAAACGGCCTAGAGAGCACCTTTGTCCTTTCTGTGCTTGGTTTTTTTGTTGTTGTTGTTGTCAGGGAGGTTTAATACATTGGGCATTGAAAATTGACATCCCCTTCTACCGCTTCCACATTTGATCACTTCATTCTACTGCCTATGTAGACCACCAGCCCTGAGTGGGCCATGCGCAAATAAGGCCGAGTGCTTTCTGCTTCATGAACATGACAGTAGCTCTTTCCTTGTGCTTTTAGAGAGCTCAGATCAGCTGCCACGTTCGTAGGGGAATAGCCATCAAGTTGAACTACTGTTAAAACGCGCTGCTTAGTGTGGACCTGTTTGCTGGCTTTATATGTTTGCTGGAGCGTAAAATCATCTCGCAGATGTGTTCTTACTATCCGTGTGAAATAAAAGAATAGCGACTCCCTTTTTGGCTTCTGCCTTCGGAGAGAGAATTAGGGCAAATTTGGGGGGAGGGGGTGTTGCCCCCACTTCCAGTTGCACTGACAAATTGTTCCATCAGCGGAACAACTTCATTGGTTTTGAAGTGGGACTTCCTGGTTACTTTGGATGTGACTTTCTGTTCTGTGATGTAAAAAAAATGTCAAAGTAATCAGGAAGGTCTGTTGCCCTGCAGTGGAATTGTATCTTTTTTTCAGCTTCATGCAGTTACCTGGTGAGGATAGTAGTACGCTTTTGCCACTCTTCAATCATCCTTGATGTTAGGGCGAAGAAATCGTATACGTCTCTTAACGTGTGGCTGCTTCTGCTCCATTCTTATGAGCGTGGCAGCAGTCACGCCAGTAAGTGCCACTGGCTGGGTGGCACTTGGGCAGGAAGGATTAGTCCACCATAATGGTTTGAATGTTCAGACATGATCACAGTGGCATAGGACAGAGTGAAGGCAAAGAAGTTCCTGCATCGCCATTGTAATAACATATGGTTCTACTAAGGGCCGTAAATGCTGTGTTTATTTTACTTACTTCTTTTATATCCTGTTTTTCTTCTACCATGGAATTGAAGGCAGCATACATAGGTTCTTCTGTTCTATCGGGCACTGACCAAACTCAGGGCTACAGCATCAGCAAGCTTGCTGCATTGCATTTCAGACCAGGCCCTGGTGCATGTTGCTTTATCCCCATAACCCCTCCACATAGGGAGATTATCAAACATCTGAAGCAACCCTAAGGTGAACCAGTTTAAAGGAGAGTGTAACTTTAAATGACTGTCTCATTTTATATTACAGAATGAGAAGGTGAAACCTGGTGTCATTTACTTGGGTCATATCCCAAAGGGCCTTTATGAACCACAGCTCAAAGAATACTTTAGTCAGTTTGGGACAGTCACAAGGCTTCGACTTTCAAGGAGTAAAAAGGTAACGCTGTGTAACGTTGATTTTCGTAGAAGTTTGAAGGCAATGTTTTCGTTGGATATTGTTCATTTCATAGGCTTTCTCTACTGAAACATTTTATTTGCTTCCTTTCTATGTATTCTTGAAGCTAACACTTCTTAAAATGGTTTAGATGAATTCCTTCAGGTCCTATCAGTTTTTACACAGCACAGCTGCAGTTTCTTAATTTGTTAATGTTGGCCTTCAGGACAATCTTGATATAGGCAATTTACCCTAAGTGTCTCCCTGTGGTTGTCAGATTAATGGATGCATCCATTTTTATTTATGAAAAAATACATGAGTGTTAAATAGTTATCCAGAATCCCTGTCTTACTTTAAAGAATTCAAGGAACAAAATCAGTTCATTGGCAGTTGTAATCATTTTATGGCTCAGAAGACCGTTTTTGTATTCAGGTCTTTCAACCAAGAAAAAAATAGTGTCCAGCATGAACTTAGTTTGGCATGAAAATGTATTTTTTTTAGCTTTATGTTCCTCTTTAACAGACTGGGGCCAGCAAAGGTTATGCATTTGTGGAATTTGAATATGATGAAGTTGCTAAGATCGTTGCAGATACCATGAACAACTATCTCTTTGGTGAACGACTTTTGAAATGTGAGTATGCAGGAAATGGAAATTTGAATATGGCAGTTCCACAGCAGTTCCCATCATCCTGTACCATTGGTTTTGCTGGCTAGGGCTGATGGGATTTGAAGTCCACCAACATTTATTAGGGACACATGTTGCCCACCTTTGCTGTAGAGTTTAAGTTAAATTCTTGAAAAGTGTTCAGTTCTCTGGAAATACTCCCCCAAGCTTACCTGTCTCATGCAGCCTTTCCTCTTATCCAGGTCCTCATTGTCTTCCCTTTTCCTAGTCTGCCTTTTCCACTCAGTACTTGCAGATGCCTTGCATTAAGGTTAGATCTGGGCTGCAGTCACGTTCCCCAGAAAACTGCCTGATTTGGGGGTCTAAACCAATGACATGAAATTGTGTACTGTTTAGTCCCTATGCTTTACTCTCTAAACTTCCATAACTTTGCCAGAGTTATGTGTTAGAATGAAGTAGAACTGCCTAGAAGCAGTCTGAAGTCTCTGCAATATAGTACATAATTGGGGAGCACACTACTAAACTAAAGATGTTCATGTTTTGGTGAACATTGCTCCATTTTTCATGGCTTTCACACTGATTTTTGTTGTAACATGCGTGCAGGCCAGTTTATGCCACCTGAAAAAGTGCATGAAAACCTCTTCAAAGGTAGTGAGAGAATATTCAGTAAGCCGTCGCATCCAGCAGTGAAGCGCTATAATCGGAGTCGAACAACACAAGAGAAAGCAAAGATGACACAGCGATTGTTGAAGAAGGAAAGGCAGCTGCGGAAACGACTGGCAGAGAAGGGAATAGATTATGATTTTCCTGGCTTTGTAAGTGAATGTCCTTTTTCCTGGGTAACATTGAGGGGGAGGAAAGGTGAAATACAAATGTGGTTATTTAGATGCACTATTTGCAGATTATGTGCCTTAAGCAGGAATTATGGAGATAGATAAGCATTGAACAGGTGGAGTCTCTGGGCCATTTTCTCATGTGACGTAAAGGCAAATTTCTGCAAATTTGCCTTTAAGTGCAAATTACGTGCACACAAACCATCACTGCTTCCTGAAGCAGGTGCCTACATGATGCATGTGTTTGAAAAACACGTTTCTTGCCTTCAGTCTTTACATCTTTAGGCGTTCACTTAAAACAACTTAATCCAGGCTTTCAAACAATCAGTTACCAGGTCTCATATGGTGAGTAACGCTAACTTCCAAGTGAACAGACAGGAAAGCTTTTGTAAAATAGAGTGTTGATTCCCTTTTTCTATTCGTGTTCTCAAGTCAGACTTAGTGTATTATTTTAAGTATAGTTGGTCCGAAAATAAATATTTAGTTGGAAGGGCAAGTTACAAGGAGATGTTGATGGTGAGTCTCTTTTTCCACAGGCTGCTCAGATGCCTGTAACAAAGAAAAAGAAGCTTTCAAAATCAGACTCCAATACGAGTGTGTCTGTGAATAGTGAGGTAAGTTTAAAGTTGTTGATTTTCACAAAGGGTACTGGTAGTAACGGGTTTGGTTTTTTAAGTCTTCTGAATTATTGTCATGGGTCCATCTCTGGGTGCCAGTTATTGTGTGTGAGGTGGTGGTAGTGGTGCTGGCTGTACAGGAACAAAATTATGTGAATTAATGGACATTTGTCTGAATGGAAGTGGTTTTTTTTTTAAGTTGTCCTTCCTACAAGCCTTCTTGAAGCGACACTTTTGAATACCTTTTGTGCCTTCCCTGTGCTTTCACGGGTCCATGTTGGTGTGAATTTAGCAAAAAACAGTTTGTTTTATTATAGCATTACTGCTTTCCTCTTCCTGCTGTGCCAACTCCTGGTTGGATTGGTTGCAGTTATTCACTTGGACTTACAGATAATGGTGAAAGTGCAATATAGTGTTCCATTAAAACGTTTCAAAATGGCAAAATTGTTCTCAGTGTTCTCCCTAGAAAACAATTTGAGATGGGTTGTCAAACTTCTATCTTGAGTTGTCACAGTAGGAGCAGGTAGAAAGCTTTTCTAGCTACAGTCATACCAGTTCTCTTGTTAGAAATTATTTCAACTTCTTGTACGCACTCGTATTTTAATAATTGGGGGTGTTCCTACATAATTTAGCAACATCCATCTCTGTCCTGTCCAGGAAACTACTCCAGTGTGTACGCCAACAGTTCTTGAACGCAGAAAATCTCAGCCAGAAGACAGCGAAGACAAAGAAATAACTTTCAAACTGCCACCTGCAAGTGTAAAGGCTGCTGCACAAAAACCCAAACCAGCAAAGTTACAGAGAAAAACAACCGGCAAGAAACGGAAATGTAAAACCTAAGTACTCATTTTACCCAAGAACACTTTGAGTACAAATGTCATTTCCCAGCAGTACTGATTTTTAGGGGAGAAAGTTCTTAATGTAGTTTCACTACATGATCACCTTCATTCTGCTGTCAGATCTGCATCTCATCAGTAAAACAAGCCAAAATTCCCGTATTGCAAGAACTTTTTTCAGATGTGCCACTTTGAGACTAACTTTGCCCCAGAGAAAAAAGCTCAATTGTGCTACTTGCCTTCAGCTTTTTAACCCCAAAAATATTGCCACCAACATCCGCAAAAAAAAAAAAACTTTGCACAATGACAAAAGCAGGATACTGAAGAATACTTAATCTTCTCTTTATAACTCAAACTTCAAATAAATTTTAAATAAGAAACATGAATGATGTGGTAATTATTGGAATATTATGGTCATTATTGAATATGGTAGTGACCAGCCCTTTTGCTAAGTGTTCAGCAAATCATGTCCAAAGTGTTAGGTTAATGTCACTCCAGTGTACTCCAGTGTACAATGCAGTACTTCGGCAGCTCTGTGCCTTCTACCACTTTTGCTACTGAGCTTGGAAGCAGACAGCAATGCAGCCCAGGAAATGCTGTCACGAGTTCAGGACTGACTAAACTGGTCTCTCCTATGTCTAATCTAGATGTATCACACAGCCCTACTGCAGGGATGAGGAACCTTCTGTGCATGGAAGCTTGTGCTCCCTCTCTGGGCCCTCCCCAAAATCCCCATTCCCTGAAGGCTAACGGGGGGAGGAATCCCCACTCTTATCTGACTGATCACTGAGGGCAAGGATGTTGAACGGTGCACTAACCACTTCCTTGGCCAGGGAGGCTTTGGTGCACATGGTGAAGCGAAGCCACCTCAGTCCCCTTCGCTCCTCCACCGCCTTCTGACGGTGGGGCAAAAGGAACTGAGCCAGCTTGGCTTCACTCTGCCTGGGCTTTTCCTAGCAAAGCTAGGCCCGGCCCCTAACATCATCCAGCCTATGGGCAGGTCTGGAGGGTAACCCAGGCCCCCAACGGGCCCCCACTCGTCCTTCTGCCTTGTGCTATTTGGGGCACCTGTACCACAGATAGTCCACTCGTGGCTTAGTACTTGAAACACAGTGATGCTCATTAAACAAACGTTACAAAGCACCCTTAAATGCTGCTATTTTGGGGGTGGCAGACTGCATTTGGAAAAGCGAGACTTTATTCCAGCCTTGGAAAAGGTACAGGACAAACTTCGCTTATGACAAGTCAGGCCATGCAATCCCCAGCAGAAATGTGACCACTTGCAAGAGCCCCTTTGTTGTGCCTTTTGTCTTCTGATCTGTTCCTACCCCTCCTTTGTTGACACTCGGAAATCGCAAATCTTGCCTGGCCTTCCCATTTAAGCCTGATGGAAGGAAAAGTTAAAAGTTTGAGGGGGGGGGGTTACACCTTTTAAGGCTTTCAGTAACTAATTGGAAAGGGGAAAGGCAACTTTTGCCTCAAAAAAGTGACACAGGGAAGAGCCTGCCAAAATGGTTCAAGCCTATGACTGGGTTCGCATGACACAGTAACCCATCGTGGGTGACTACCCACGATGGGTTTGCGTGTCATGTGAACCGGGACCATTCTTATCAGGGTGGGTTTTTTCCAAACAATCCACCGTGATAACTAACGCTCTGCAATAAGGGTTGTTTTACCCATCGTGGGTTAAGGGCATTCTCAAGAGCGGCAGAAACGCCTACTGCTCTTGCCAAGCAAGGCCACAAACGCTATTCATGATGGCGCCCAAGCTGTTGCCCGTGCCCTCCCCCCCCCCCAGTGACAGCCCTTCCAATGATTCCCAAATGGCATCTTGGAGGGGCTGTCACACGCACCCTTTGCCCCTGCTGATCTTCCCTTCCCAGCTTGAACTGTGATTTTGATCACGGCCAGAGGCCTTTTTATTTTTATTTTCGCAGCTCATTTGTGGGCAAAAATGGGATTGGAAAATTTTTTAAATCAAGTCTATTATTGGAGACAGGACAGCTCTGCCGGCAAGTGCCCTGGGATGCCAGGTGGAGGACTGAGAGGGAGGGAGTGGGGTTGTAGGGGCAAACAAGCTACCCACTGCAGGTTGTTTGCCCAGTCGCTTGCTGGGTGTGTTATTCTTTGCAAAACAACCCATGCTGCATGGCTAGTCGTTCCACAACCAGGGTGCCACAACGGAAAAGGCCCTCTCCTTTAGGAGCTACCCAACTTGCTTCTTTTGGTGGGGGCTCCTGGAGAAGGAACACTGAAGATGATCTTAGGGTCCAGGCAGGCATACATAGGAGAAATGCAGCCCACAAGAGTTCGTCTGAAATTGAATTTGGCCATTAGGCTAAAGCGGCTTGACATTCCTGTTCAAAAGGAACGTGTTTACTATTACATAGCAGCAAGTAGGTAATGATAACATTCCTGCTAGCTTCTGTAATATATAATCAGTTTGTATTTATTTCTTCATGCATAAAGAAAAGTGATCAGCTCATGCATTTATTGCATCTTGCCCTTCAGACAGCTGCTCTTCATACATACGCTTGGATTGCAAGGAAGTAGCACCCAAGATTTTAAAAATTGTGTTCGTTGGTCTGCCTGTTAACGTGTGTGATGTTGTGCAGTCATGAACATTTATACCCCCAAACCGAATGCATGGGGCTATCTCTTCTCCCCATTTCCCACACATTATTTGATATATAAGCATTTTATTAGTACATTTTAAAGCATTTTCTGAAATGCTTCAGGTTTAACCATGACATAACAGCATTTTGAAATGAAGATAACATGTAATATATACATCTTCACCACAAAATAAGGGCATGAATAAATAAGAGCTATTCCAGTCAAACTTTACAGTACTTGTGCCTTTTTGTTTCATCTGCAAAAATTGGCCGTGTAAATCAGGAATTGCTTTGATGTGTTTAAATGGAAGGTGTTTTAACACTAGGGGGCAAGATTTCTCACTAGCTTAGAAAACAAGAATCCCCCCCACCCGCATTCATGAATGGAGTTCCTGCTCTTGTGCTCAGGGCAGTTTACTGACAGATTCATGAGAAGAAACTGGAAGAAGCAACTGCAACTTCTGGGTGTGAGAGAAAGAAAGACAAAACGAAAAACATTCCTGAAGGCAGAAGAACATTGTTTAGGTTGCAGTCCTAAGTGTGAAATCATGAGCACTGCCTGAGTAAGCAAGCGTTAGGACCAACATAATGCTTTTTGGTAGTATTAACATTCTTATATCTAGAATAGTAGAGTTGGCCTATGAGGCCATCAAGTCCAACCCCCTGCTCAATGCAGGAGTCCACCTTAACGCATACGTGAAAGATGGCTGTCCTGCTGCCTCTTGAAGGCCTCTAGGGTGGGAGAACCCACGGCATCCCTAGGTAATTGGATTGGTTCCATTGTCGTATTGCTCTAATAGTAAGGAAGCTTTTCCTTATATTCAGCCAGAATCTGGCTTCCTGTAACTTGAGCCTGTTATTCCATGTCCTGCAGCCTGGAATGACTGAGAAGAGATCCTGGCCCTCCTGTGTGTGACAATAATCATCCTCATAATATATTTATTTATTTCTTGCCCGCCTCACCCTCTGGATCGAGGCGGGGAAGAACATTAAAAACAAATGATATAAAATACACAGAACTGATTAAAAACATATAAAAACAAAAACATTGTTAAAATTCCAACTCTTAAAATTCTATTGGGTAGGCCTGCCGGAAGAGATCAGTCTTTTTAGCTTTCTTAAATTTTGAAAGACTGTTATGTTGGCGAATCTCTCCTGGCAGGCCATTCCACAGTCTGGAAGTGGCAGAAGAGAAGGTCCTCTGGGTAACAGATGTCAGCCTAGTTTTGGCTGGCTGTAGTAATTTCTTCCCAGAGGTCCTGAGTGTGCAGGGCAGATTGTATGGGAGAAGGCGATCCCGCAGGTAACCTGGACCCAAACCATGTAGGGCTTTAAAGGTAATGACCAACACTTTGTACTTCGCCCAGAAACTAATTGGCAGCCAGTGGAGTGGTGTAATATGGTCATCCCTAGGTGTACCGGTGACCATAGTTTGAACTAGTTGAAGTTTCCAGACTAGGCACAGAGGTAGCCCTGTGTACAGCGCATTGTAACCTTTCAAGTGTTTGAAGAGTGCTATCATATCTCCCCTCAGTAAAAATCATTTGTGAAAGCCTGACAAAGGTGGGTCGCTGCTGAATTAATTTTATTATCTTTGCTTCCCCCAAGGCTCCTAATTTTTTTGAACATGCAGAAACCTTTGAAGCTTTAATTTCATGGAGGTGGAACCATGATGATTAAGTGCAAGGGTCACCAATGTGTCCAATGGGACATCTAACGGAGCCCACAAATCTCATCCCTCCCTGCCCCTTCAAACCTTGGAAAATGTGAGGGGCTGTCTTTCTGCATACATTTGCTCATTTTAAACATGTTCTGTCCATATAAAAGTTTCTTTAGACCAATGTCCTCTGGATGTTTTGGACTACGACTCCCACCAGCATGGCCAATTGGCAGGTTTAATGGGAATTGTAGTCCAAAACATCTGGAAGTTTCACTAGCCCTGCTCTAGACCCCTACCTGAATCAGTGGGTTCGAGGTGTTATTGGAATAATCCAGCCTTTCCCACTCTGGTGCCCTCCAAATGTGTTGGACTACAACTCCCATAATTCCCAGCTAGCATGGCAATAGTGGCTGGGAATTATGGGAGTTACAGTCCAACACATGCTAGGTTGGGGAAGGCTGGAATATTCTAGTAACACCCCAAATCCAATTTGTTTGACAGATCAGGGCTGTTGGAATGACTCGTTCTGGATTGTTCCATAAAACAATCACACTGGGCCTGTTCAGACAACACACTAAGCCATAGGCCACTAACTCTTCTGCAGCAAATGGTTGGTGAGCGTGTTTAAACCATGGTTATATAGCTACCATGCTTAGGAATGGTTCACACAAAACACTAAGCCATGATGCTTAATCACCGTGGCATAGCATATCGTCTGATCAGGGTTAAAATTCTTCTTGTCCTCCACACTTAAATTCCTTTCAAACAAAGGTGGGACACCTCTGTTATTGTTTGCCACTGAAATTCAGCAGCAAGCCACTGTTTTCTTCTTCTGACTATTTTTGCAGCCGCTGCACCATCAAATTCCTATGGCATGGCGTCAGGGTCTGCACCAGAGGCCAAGGCAGCCTGCATGTTGCCCGCTCTGCCTTCAAAATGTCACCCCTAGGATTAAGGCTACGGTCGCTTACAGTGGCATGAACCCACTGATTTAGTTGAGATGACTTTGGCTTGGATTAGCTAAGGTTTGCGGCTTATGTGACTCGCAGGCATTTTGTACAGGAATTAATGTTCAGGGCTGATGTGCACAGCTAACACAAAGGCCTCCATTTCATTTCTCAGCAAAGATTTAATAGCAGGAGAAGTGATGTCATGAGGCCTCATTTCATCAAAGACTTGATTTATGTCTAAAAAATATACTAGCGCACATCGTTCAGTAGAGTGTGATATTCAATAATTAAAGCAGTGCAACACTTCCCGAATAGCACAGCTGACTCAAGTACAATTAAATCCTTGCTTGCATTTTGTGGTTGTGCATTCGCTAAATTGCCAAAAACAAGAGATTGTTTCCCCCACCCCTATTTGTTTTTATCAGTGCGTTTGCATAGTCAGCGGCTGTATGTTGCATGTGCTGACTATATGCAACATTAGCAGTCTCACTGCCCACCTTTAAAGAATCCTCCCTTATTCTTTTGGGAAATAAGAGAGAATTACAAACATCTCCATTTTAAGAATCATGAAAGTGAATTTCCCCTCAACTAGTGATACAATAAAGCCAACATTTACAGGCAAGGCTATTTGGAGTCTGGTATACTAATATAGGGAATGAAAAAGCAAAGACTAGGTTCTGATGACACAATAACCAATGGTAGGTTCATTAGTCAACTGTGGGTTAAATAGACAACGGTTGGTTACTGTGTTGTCTGTCGGGATGTTTTCACACCACGGTTGGTTATTCTGCTCAAATAACTAATGCTAATAACCAATGCTGTGCAGAGTTGATTATCTGAATTGGTTATCGTGTCGTGTGTCAGGCATCGTTGACTATTTCGTCGCACATGGTTATTTTCGGCGACTTCAGAGTCCCCTGGCAAGAGCAACCAAAGTGGCGGCTGCCTCTCTAGTCCAGCCAGCAGAATTCACAATAGCTGATAAAATACCAGTGGGAGGACTAAGAGGAGGGAGAAAGGACGGGGGATTTGTCCATCAAACACATTGTTGACTAATACTCAACTTGACGCTGGCCTTAATCCATACCACGGTTGATTATAATCATGTCGTGTGGTGAGTTCCCCTCGATAATCAACTGTGGAGTTGACTATTAACCCACTATTGACTCTTGTGTTGTCCAAATGCAGCCGAAGTGTTAAAGATGGACCTTCCTTCGACCAATTTGTAAGATACCTTGCCCTTCCTTCAGTATCCTCTCTGGAAGCTCCTACATGAAGCTTTTGTTGGTATTTATTTCATTTCATTTGTACTTTGCCTTTCTACCAAAACTGGCACTCAAGGCAGCAACTATATTTCAGTATAACAATTAGTCTGCTAAAAGGCAGAAAATTAATCAAATAAAACTTATTTAGGCAGTAGGAAGGACAAGAATTTGTCCTACGGGGTGGACATAGGCAGCTGAGAGAAGGAAGTGAAGCTCTTCGTTTTATGTCCTGATTTATGTTGCTCTTTGTGACCGACCAAGACAAACACAGAGCCTATCAATCAATCAATCAACTTTATTGCGGCCGACAGGCCAGAAAACACAGAGCCTATCTACACTACTGCAAACGGTTATAAACCGTTTTAAAGCAGTAGTGTAGATAGGCTCACAGTGCGCTGGCCCCATATTGTGACTTCCTGGGATATTTCATTTATTATATTTCTATGCTGCCCTATAGCGAAAGCTCTCTGGGCAGGTCCCCCAAATTAAAAAGGTTGTGGTTTCTTAGCAACCCCCTTGTTTTTTCAGACACAGGCATATAGCAAAATTAGAGGGTTTATTATTATTTATGTATTTAAAATATTTCTAGGCTGCCAAGATGGCGTACAACAACAAAATTCACATAATTAAAAAATGGTGCAGTAATAAAAACAGCAAATGTTCCACACACACAATCCACACACACCAGGACAGACCCTTCAAACACTTGCAGCTAAACCCTGGTCTGATCAAACATAATCAGAGGGAGGACAGACTAAACAAATAAATCTTCAGGGCCTTCTTGAAAGCCTGCAGTGATGGGTGTCGCAGATCCCTGACGGCTGTTGTAAAGTCTGGTGTGACTTACAGCAGAGTTGCCTTATGTAGAGAAAGTGTGGCAACATAGCATTTCGTATTGGAGGCAATAGTGCAGGCTACAGTGAGTTTAAAAGAAATTCAAATCAACTTACTTTATTACTACATTAATACACATCATTCATAGAAGGTGATCTGTTTAACTACAAGCACCCCCTAAAGCTGGGTACGTGAGTGTACATAAGCGAAGGCATGAGATATGGTTACCTGCTTCCTTTCCGGAGACACCACATGGAGTTTGTTGCAGATGCCAGAGGAAGAAGGAAGAGGAAGGGGGGAAGCATATAATAGAAACTGATCAACCTACAGGACAACTGATCAGCCTCTATTGCCCCCTAGTGTCTGGAAGCATGCAGAGTTGTTCCTGTTATCCAGCAATGGCAACTTATTCCAGAGGTGTGGGGCCACTGCAGGAAAAAGCAGAACATCCAGCCTGCATTCCAAATCCAGCCAGCAGAAGTTCTGCACCCGGCCCACTGAGCCTCCTTGGGTTCCTGGAGGAATCCCTGCTGTTATCTTCAATCTGAGAGTGGGGAAATTCAGCTGGTGGTCTCCCTAGCAGTGGCTGAGTCTTCCTTTGTGCGCCTCCCACGGGCTGATGGGAATGCAAGAGGTGTGCAAAGGAGGTGACTGACTTGCCAGCCCTGGCCAAGTCCCCTTCTCCTCGCTGAGAGAAGCACTGAGCTGCATGCCTCTCTCAACCTGAAGGAAGGTAAAATGGGTGGAGTGAGAACCTCAGTGGCAGTAGAAGCACCTACTGATGCCTGCTGAGGGTCTGGTAGGGGACAGTTTGGCTCCCCACCTTAATCTGGTTCCGCACACGATTTATGGAGTACTTGATGGGCCATGATTCATGGCTGGTGCGAGCTGCGTTTGACACGTGGGTCACCAGCTGCACAGGTGAGTTTGCCCCCTACAAGACCAGCAGCACATTTTGCTGGTGTCTTCTGCAGTTTGCTCCGCTTGTATCACTGTGATGACAACTGCCTTTCCACATAGCCAAGGAATGGAATGTTTTCGGCCCTTCCAAGTTGGCCTCCCCAGACACAGCACAGCTGGCAGAACAGCAACAGCAGCCTTGGAAGGTGATGGTTAACTCAGACATCATGACTTGTTCGGTTTCTTCCCGTGACTACAATGCCTGCACCAGAATGTTATTGAGACTGCATGAGCTGAATGCGGCATTGCTGAAAAGGGGAAATGCTTCCTGTACACACACACACACACAGCCCAAAAAAGAGAAAAGAGGGCACAGGTTTGCATCACATTTGCATGTGCTGGCTTATATGTACACATGCAAATTTAGAAATGATTGCTAACGTTTAAAATAGAAATACAATGCATCTTACCACGGTGGGAAAGATTGTGACTAAGGACTCCCAAACATGGAGCTTCTGTAGTGCAATCAAAATTGGTTGCTTGCTGAAGTTTGTGTGTCCTTTTCACAATGTCGTCATCCTCCGGTGCCTCTCCTGCCATTTGTTTTAGTTTTATTCTGCCATGATTTAACTCGCTGAAAATGCAGTAATTATCAAAGAGCTGGTGCATTTCCAGAACAGCGCAATGTTGCTGCAATGTTGCATCACCATCTGCTGGTTGTAAAAATGGAACATGTGGAACTAACCCACAAAGGAAACAGCCAAAAAAGAGTAGGGGAGGAAAAAGGAAGGCACGTGTATTGTGCCCATCATAATCCCAGCAAGACTCTACAAGAAGAAAGCCCGGTAAGGGTGCAGGGGTTTGCTTTAATGTAGAGAAGCCCCAGGTGAGCTGTGTACTCACTCAATCTGTTGTCCAGATGTTAAGTGTTGATGGGCAACCTCAAGGTTGTCCTGCTCTCCTTTCTGATCTTCATTAAACTGGACTTGGACTGGGCAGATCTGTAAATAGAGGACCCTTTCAAACAGAGGACTGTCCTCTGTGAAACAGGACACCTTCTGTTTTTTCCCACCTGCCTAGAACTGCAAAAATAAAGATGAACTGACCCAGCATTTAACAGACCACAATATATGACTGATTGATGGGTTCTGTTCAACTTGGCTGGTCATGAGTTGTGAATGTCTGTTTTAATTTCTTTTCCTCCCCGTCTCCTTATTCCCTTTTGCCCCAAATAGATCAGCTTTGGAGTAAAGTGTGTGTATGTGTGTGTGACAGAGAATATCCACAGCATCACAAAAAGGCTTAAAAGGGGTGGAGGGGATTTTTAAGAAATACAAAAATCAGCCAACTCTATCACATTAGCTCATGGCTGTTCAGTAACGGTTTTGCAAGAAGAGTTAAGCGATTGGACATGATGCCTACATTATTGACTGAAAGTCCATTTTGCTGCCATTAAATGTTTGATGATCTTTCCCCACTTTGCTTTAGTACAATAACAAAAACCATTAGGTTTTATTAGGGGAGTTTATGATTTGCCTCTGCATATTTGCAGAAACTGAAGATCGCTCGGACTCATTTGAAGCCACATAGCGTGCATTGGAGCTCAGGTTCTTAGAATGATCTATAATTCATGGTGCTTTTTCCTGCTTTCATGACGTCAATTGCCATCGTGGCTGTTGCTGGGGAAATCGCCAATCATCTCTAATGAGCAGCCATATTGCATGAAATGGCAGAGAGATTTTTCCTGTCCTGCAGCAGACAGGACAGGGATGGGCAACGTGCACCAGAGAGGCAGGCAGCCATTTTTTTCTGGGCTCTTAAAATCCCGAGAGCCTCAGAATTTAAGAGAAGAAAGTGTAATTATGATTAAATAGCTGTTTAAGGAGTCCTTGTACCATGAAAATGTAAAGACCGTTATATTCGCCTTGCAATCAGGGACTGCCACTATCAGAGTGAAAATAAACTTAGAACACAATCCGTTACATGTTTCAACAGAAAAAAAGTCCTACCACTCCCAGCATTCCCTATCTGGGAAGGTTCCCCCCCCTCTCGAAACGTGCATAGAATTGCACCCTTACTGTTATTATGAGACTGGAGTTTGGACTAAATGACCTCTGAGGATCCCTCCCAATTCCATGATTGTAAGGAGAACTGCTGAAAGGGGTCCAACTACCCATTTCATCTTGGCAAATCCCCTTTTGAGTGCAGAAGCTCAGGCCTGAGTGCCAAATCCAGCTTGCCTGGGGTCCCAACCCGCACTCCAGAGTTCCTCTGACGGCCACACCCCCTTGCCTTTAATCATCAATCATTTGACGGTTTCTTGACTTTTGCACAATCCCCCCACCCATTCTTTAAAGATTAAAATGCCTCTCATATAGCTTGGTTCCTGGCACTACAGGCTTTAAGTTAAAATAAATAGAATATTTGGGATATTTTGCCCCTGCCCATTTTTTGTCTTTGTCCCTACAAATTTTGTATGTGGGTCTGCTCACTACTGGAATATGGCCCTGAGGGCCTCTCCAAAATGGAATTCATTGGGGTGAAAAAGGTTCATCACGGCCCCCCCCCCCCATGTTAGGGAGTATGGTAATATGGCTCTGAATGGTTGCCCATCGCGTGACCAAGGGTGTGCCTTTAGGGTTTCACTTTGCTGCTTGTTCCTTCAAAACCCCCATGGCATCGCAGCTGCAGGGTGAGAGTGGCAAATCCCCACGGCAGGAGGGAGCGCAGACTTTCCGAGCAGCTCCGGCAGCTGTTCAGCTCTTTGGGCCTGCCCCCTACACTCTACTTGGCCTTCCCGCAGTCCCACCACCGACCTACCGTGGGCCTTGATCTGCCCCTGAACGCCCCCAGCCTCGATGTGAAGCAAGATCACCAGGGACAGACAAGCAAAGAAGGTGGTGACCTCAGAGTAGGCTGACCAGCTAAAATCCAGGTCAGGGCTCATGTAACTTTAACAGTTGTAGAGAAAAGGGAATTTCAGCCAGTGTCAATTGTATGCAATTAGTTCCTGGTGAAATTCCCTCTTCATCACAACAGTTAAAGGTGCAGGCACTATACTAGAGTGACCATATACAAAAGAAGGCAGGGCCCCTGCAACTTTAACAGTTGTGATGCAGAGGGAATTTCACCAGGAACTAATTGCATACAAATGACACTGGCTGAAATCCTTTTTTCTCTACAACTGTTAAAGTTACATGAGACCTGACCTGGATTTTAGCTGGTCACCTTACCTCAGAGTAAATGAAAAAAGTTGTAGTAAGTCAGAGATAAAACTTTCATGGCTTGGTAGAATAGCGCTATTAAAAATGAAGATATTACCTAAAATTAATTTCTTATTTAGGATGTTGCCAATTAAAATATCAGAAATAGAGTTGAAGAAATGGCAAACAATGTTTAACAATTTCAGTAATGGAGATAAGAAAGCTAGAATAAATAAAAAAATGTGGTATAAACAACAGGGAACAGGAAGGTTAGGCTTTCCTAATTTGAAGGGATATTATTTGGCTAACCAATTAAGATATGTAGTGGAAGGTATTCTAGGTTTGGGAGACAAGTGTTGGTTAGAATTGGAATCCAAAGAAATGGAAATGGAAAATATATACTTTAATAAAATTAATAAGAAATTTTTACAAAGAGTTAGGAATCCAATATTGAAGAATATTTTGGAGATTTGGGCTAAGAATAAGATTAAATTAATACCCGCCGTCTCCCCATTAACTCCGGTAGAGATGATGGAGAGCTTCCCAGAAAATCTAAAAGAAGTAATGGGGAAAATATTAAGAAAACAAAACATAAATAGATTATAGAAGGAGTGATAAAGATGGACAATTTAAATCAAATAACAGAAACATTAAGGGAAGAGAAAGTTTCATAGATTAATTGTATGCAGTTGGATACAATTGTATGCAGTGGATACAATTGTATCCAGTGGATAAAGAAGTGGGTAAAAGAAAATAAAAAATGTAGAGAATATACGATATTTGAAAAAATGATAACACAAAGATGAGAGAAGGAACAAAATATGGTATTAAAAGGTATAACAAGTGAAATTTATAAAATATTGATGGTAAAAGAAGAACAAGGGGATGGTTGCAAACTGGTGTGGGAAAATGACATGAAAATTTTAATAAGTAATCAGAATTGGGCGAAGTTATGGGGAGCAAGGAATTTGAAAACTTTATCAGTAAGGATGAAAGAAAATTAGAAATTAATATGGTGATGGTATTTAACACCAATTAGATTGAATCAAATAGATAAAAATATTCGGTATTATGTTGGAGAGGATGTCAACAAACTGGCACGTATGTTCATATGTGGTGGTCATGTAAATATGTACAAATGTTTTGGCAAATGGTATATAAAGAGATAAAAGAGATAATGGGAATTGATTTGGAGTCATCCCCAAAGATTGCGTTATTATCAATATATGAGGGGATGAAATGTAATCAGAATACTAAGGATTTAATTACTATGTTACTAACTGCAGCAAGATTAATAATAGCAAGGAAATGGAAGATGAAGGATAACTATCAAATGGTTGAGTGGTATAAAGAGGTATGGGATATTGCTATTAATGACAAACTAACATGTAATATTAAAGTAGAAAAGGGAATATGTAATAGAAATGAATTTGAAAATATATGGAAATTATTTTTAGAGCATGTATTGTTGAGAGGGAAAGGACACAAACCTGTGCAAGAAGTATCACAATTTTGGAAAATGTAATGAAGAAGAATTGGTCCTGGTGAGGGGAGCACTTGGTGTATAAAGAATGGAAAAGAATGGTATAATTGTAGTTAAGAGCTGAAATAAAATTAAATAAGATTTTTTTTAAAAAAAAAAAGTCAGAGACTTTTTAAGTGCACAGTTGGGGGGGGGGGAACCGTGGTGGGTGATTGTTGGCGGCTGCGTCGTTTAAATGATGCAGCGTAGGCTGACTATATGAAAAGGAGGACAGGGCTCATGTAACTTTAACAGTTGCAGAGAAAAGGGAATTTCAGCCGGCGACATTTATATGCAGTTAGTTCCTGGTGAAATCACCTCTTCATCAAAGCAATTAAAGTTGCAGGCACTATACTAGAGTGACCAGATACAAAAGAGGGCAGAGCCCCTGCAGCTTTAACTGTTGTAATGAAGAGGGAATTTCACCAGGTACGAATTGCATACAAATGACACCGGCTGAAATTCCCTCTTCTCTACAGCTGTTAAAGTTACATGAGCCCTGTCCTCCTTTTCATATGGTCAGCCTAATGCAGCGCTACTGCGCAGAGACCACAAGGTATACAGACAGCCCCCAAGGAAGTGGCCAGAGAGCAAAACAGGGCCTGTCTTTCTTCCCACACCCTGGTAGGAAGAGAACTGTGTAACAGTAAGCAGCCTGTAGCTTTGGAGCAGCGAGACTTGGTTGGTCTGAGGAAGAGTCAGAGCTGGGGATCTTGGGAATGTGGAAGCTGTGAACTCTGCAGCGTTCATTGGGATGCTTGAAGCTGTGAACCTCTCTACCTACGCTCAACCTGTGTATTGGTAAATCAATGCAAATATTACCAGACGCCATAAGCCTCCGGTGACCTCATTGTGCAAGGAAACAGAACCTGGATAACCGTTGGAATCAAGGATAGGCACCTCCTGAGGAGCCACAATCAAGTGGGGGCCAACTGACAAGAACACCCTGGAACTGCTCCTCTTCTTCACCATGGCAACCAATTTGTTTACCTGCCTCTCGTTCTGCCCCAGGCAACAGCGATGGTGAGAAGCAGGGTCAGCAGATGTCACTGCCCACTTGCTCACTGGTTCTCTACTTGTCAAGCCAGCCAGCCACCACTGTTGTCTGGGCCAGAGTGAGAGGCAGGTGAGCGGGCAGGTTGCCATGGTGAAGAGGAGGGAGCAGGTCCAGTGGGCTCTTGCCAGTGTGGCCCTGCTGGGATGCGGGCCCTTGGCAAGGACCCAAGCATGCCTACCAATGACGCTGCCCCTCCACGTTTCTTTAATGAATTCAAGAAAATTTAATTACCCTGACAGGTCCAGCTGATGCCATCATTGCTCCTACTCTAAAATACGCCCTGGAGATGTGATCCCCATCCACTACATCATTGCTGTCTAGGGAGGAACTTACTTCTTAGTAAGCATGTCTAGGATTGAGCTGTAAGACTCTTCCTGGACCTTATAACACAGCCTTCTCCAACCCAGCATGCTCCAGATGTTCGAGACTACAACTCACAGGATTCCCAACCATTAGCTATGTGGGCTGGGGCTGATACAATCCAACATATGGAAGGCAGCAGCTTGGGGGAAGGCCAATATATCCTCTGTTTGATAGCAGCGGTCAGGACAGCCGACTTTTCAAGTGAACCCCTAGACTTAACACAGGGATGTGGAACATATGAGGCTACAGATATTTTGACCTACAACTCCCATCATCCCTCAGCACAGCCTAGGGCTAATGGGAACTACAGTTGCACATCATCTGGAGGGCCACATGTTCTCCTCCCCCGCTTGAACAGCAGTTTGATCTGCAGGAGATAGCAGGTAATTATGTTTTACACCAGGTTGTAAAATGCCTCCCCTGCTGAGTCTTGCATATCAAACCTCCGTTCAAAGGAGAAGAGCAGGTCGGTCGGCAGGGTTTATATATGGGTTGTTTATATCCTGGCCAATTGACAAGCATAGCCATCATCCTAAAAATTCTTAAGCTTTCCTGCGATGAAATTGCTGCATCTCTTGTGGAATCAGATTTGATCGTGCAGAAGCCATGTCGTTTTTGGTGTTGTAATGGGGTCTGAGTGATTCCCGGCAGCCGCCATGCTCTCTTTCCCAGAAGCAGAAGTGGTAGTAAAGCACTTAGCAAGTCAGGCTAGTTCCTGTTTCTGTGTTGCCATCTGTTTTCGGTACAGTTCTGCATCAGGGATGACTCTGGAGACTAGACTGAAGTTACTCCCAGGGAAATCTGTATGTGCTATAATACCACAATTAGGACTACCGACAGATCACGCTTTCATAATGCTAAGACAATTGTTGGGGGGAAGGATTTGAGCTCCCAGGCGGGCCCAGTTCGGACGACATAACAACCCACGGTTAAACAAACTATGGCTTGTTCGGGAGTGTGCATATTAGTCCCTGACCACTCACCAGCTCCCACTGCTATAAAAAATCCAGGGGTACTTCATGTCTGAGTTGCTTAGCATAATGTGTAAACTGAACAAACCCTAATCACCCTCTATGTCTTCACAAATCCTCTCTCTCTCTTCACACTCTCCACAGACCCTATCCCTGTCTCTATCTTTAACCCTCTCTCATCACAAGCCCTATCTGTTCTAAACCCTAACAGTCTTCCACACACACAGCTCCTTGCTCATATATCACACATTTCACCCCCCTCACTCACTCAGCCAATCATCTCACATATGCAAATACACCATTCCTCCTGTCACTCATCTCACTCTAGATCTACTGGAGTTATAACACTAATACACATCTATAACCACAAATTCATAATATGTAACATCACAGCCCACTAGTGAAGTGCTCACCTCGGCACATGACAATGCCAACCCTTGACACTGGCCCTGAAAGAAACACCATTCTGCCCCTTTTTAGAATGGTCCGATTTGAATGGGGAAAAGAAGGCTGCAGAGAGGGAAGGCACCGACTGGCGACTATCTATCACATCACCAACCAGGTCTGCCCTACCATGAAGCAGTAGGAAGCGGGCGCAGCAGGTGGAGGACTATGGCAAGAGCAACACTCTCTCCTCTCCAAAGGGTCTGCCACTTCTTGGTCCTGCTGGCTGCCTGCATGGCCATCCATGCAGGCAGCTGCATGCCCCGCTCATTCACCTCGCAACCTCGCCGGCCAACTGGCTTACTTTTCCTGGCGCGGACGCATGCGCCTGCCTCGCCAGCACACTGCTTGTAAAGTTTTTCCACCTTCAGGAGCCGCGATGTGCCTGCACAAGGTCGAGAAATCACAAGAAGTCCCAGAAGTTCCGGGATCTCTCGTGACACTTTGCCAGATGCACAGGCGCCACGCAGCTCCTGAAGGTGGAAACAGCTGAAGGGCAGGTGTGCTAGCAAGATGAACAAGCAGGTTGCAATGGCCGAAGAGGAGCAGCAGCTCCAGGGGGTGGGAGTGGGGTGGGTGGGGGTCTTATCAGTGGACTCCAGCTAGGGTGTGGGCCATTGGCAGGTACCCAACCAAGGCTGACCATATGAAAAGGAGGACAGGGCTCCTGTGTCTTTAACAGTTGTGTAGAAAAGGGGATTTTGGCAGGTGTCATTTCCATGCATGCAGCACCTGGTGAAATCCCTTCTTCATCACAACCGTTCAAGCTGCAGGAGCTCTACTAGAGTGATCAGGTATAAAAGAGGGCAGGGCTCTTGCAGCTCTAACAGTTGCGATCAAGAGGAAATCTCACCAGGTGCTGTGGGCATCCGAATGACACCTGCCCGAAATTCCCTTTTCAATACCACTGTTAAAGACGCAGGAGCCCTGTCCTCCTTTTCATACGGTCACCCCAGGTTGGGTACCTGCCAAAGGCTCACACCCTAGCAGGAGTCCACGGATAAGACCCCCACCCCCACCCCCTGGAGCTGCTGCTCCTCTTTGCTACTACAACCTGCTTGCTCACCTGCCTCTTGCGCTGGCTCAGACAAGGGTGGCGGTGAGAAGGAACAGCAGCAGATGCCACAGCCTACCTGTGCTGTGCCTGTCCAGCTACCAAGTGGAAACGGTGAGGAGAACGAGGATGAGGAGCATAGCAGCTGGTGTCAATGGTAGGGTGACCATATGAAAAGGAGGACAGGGCTCCTGTATCTTTAACGGTTGCAAAAGACAGGGAATTTTAGCAGGTGTTGTTTATGCATATATAGCCTGGTGAAATTCCCTCGTCATCACAACAGTTAAAGCTGCAGGAGCTCTGTCTCTTGACCATGTACAAAAGAGGGCAGGGCTTCTGCAGCTTTAATTTTGTGATGAAGAGGGAATTTCACCAGGTTCTGCATATATACAAATGACACTTCCTGAAATTCCCTTTTCTATGAAACTGTTAAAGATACAGGAGCCCGGTCCTCCTTTTCATATGGTCAGCCTAGTCAATGGTCTTAAGAAGAGAGACTCAGTGAGGGAGCCCCCCCCCCCCCGATGGTGTTTTGGGCAAGGGCCTTCAGAAACCGCTACCCAGCACTCTCTCCAGCTCACGTGTTTTCCCCCCAGTGTAACAAGTACTTAACCATCAGCATTCAGAAACATTCAATTTCTACTCATGTGAAGAAAATGCATTCCTGCACTGCCCTTTCCCCCCCATACACACACACACACAATTTGAATCAAATCACATGATTTCAACAAATAGAATTTCACACTGTGTAGTCATGACCTTTATCCAGTTTTATCCTTCTTTCGGGCACCATCTGCGATCATTACAGGGTTTTTAAAAAAAATCTGTAAGCTTTAGGGGGTGTGATGGGAAAGGGACTGAGCTGCTCTGTTGCTATATTAAGCTACATCTGAGGCTAAAAATAGCTTGTCAGCTCAGAGATGCAATGTTCTCTGCATATCAATGGACCATTTCTACTCCTACCAGATAACAGTCAGTCGCTGTGTGCTCTTTTGCTGCAGCAGGTTATATATATGGCTTCTGCATGTTTTCTTTTTAACCAGAGGAAATGCTATCTAGCTATCCATCCCTCCAGTTTTTAAAGTGGGTCTAGAGACCTTCCACCCTTGCAGGAAATTATTGGGGGGACGACTTCAAAATGACCCCCTCCCCACCCAACTCAGCTATGATTGGGTTCGCACAACATGCTAACCCACACCCAGTCGTTGAGCGTGGATTGTTGTTGAACCATGGATTATCGCATTATTTGAATGCAACGTGTTTTTCACATAGTGGCTTGTTAACTATGCAGTGTGGCTTGTTGACCACCCTGAACAAGCCAACGACATATCATGGGTTCTTAAAATGCCTTGTTCGAGAAAAATAAACCCACTGCATGGTTAGCAAGCCACCCTGCTGAAAATGTGCCACATTCAGACAACACGATAACCCACAATAACAACATACTCAATATAACAACAATAACCCTTACTCAACCACTCACTGTGGGTTAGCGTGTTGTGCGGACCCAGCCAATGTGTATGTGAACTTCTTTCTATTGGTTAGGTATATCCCTGGCAGCCAAGTAGCCACATATCCTTCATAGTTGCTTCTGGTGAAGGCTGGTTGTTGGTCATAGCTTAGGAGATGAGCCATAGCACAGTGGTAAAAACATATGCTTTGCATAGAGAAGGTCCCAGGTTCAATCCCTGGCATGCATCTCTAGTTAAAAGGACCAGGTAGCAGATAATAGGAAAACCCCTTCTCTGTCTGCGACCCTACCAGTCACAGTAGACAATATGAATTTTAATGTAACCAAGTGTAAAGTGATACACCTTGGGGCAAAATATCCCAACTTCACGTATAACCTGATGGGATCTGAGCCAGTGGTGACTGACCATGAAAGAGATCTTGGGGTTGTGGTGGACAGCTAGATGAAAGTGTCAACACAGTATAAAAAGACAAACTCCATGTTAGGCATTATTAGAAAAGGATTTGAGAATAAAACTGCCAGTATCATACTGCCTTTATACAAATCCATGGTGCGACCACACTTAGGATACTGCGTGCTGTTCTGGTTACCACACCTAAAAAAAGATACTGTAGAGCTGGAAAAAGTGCAGAAAAGGGCAACTAAAATGTTCAAGGGGCTGGAGCATCTCCCCTATGAGTAGGGACTGTTTAGCTTGGAAAAGGGGAGGGTAAGGGAAGACATAGTAGAGGGGTACAAAATTATGCATGGTATAAAGAAAAAAATTCTTCCCTCTCTGATTATACTAGAACCCAAAGGGTCATTCCATGAAACTGAATGGTGGGAGATTCAGGACAGATAAAAGGGAGGACTTCTTCACACAGCACAGAGTTAAACTATGGAATTCACTTCCACGAGACGTAGTTCTGGCCACCAATTTGGATGGCTTTAAAAGGGGATTGAACAAATTCATGGACGATAAGGCTATCAATGGCTATTAATCCTGATGGCAATATGCTACCTCCAGTATCAGAGGCAGTATGTCTATTTACACTGGAAGCTGGGGAACATGGGTGGGAGGGTGCTGTTGCACTCACGTCCTGCTTGTGGGTTCCCAGTCGATAACAGGCTGGCCATTGTGTAAGCGGAAAGCTGGACTAGATAGACCCCTGGTCCGATCCAGCATGGCTCTTCTTATGTTCTGGAACTAGCACCATTTTCTTTACATTTCATTCCAGGAGAGGAAAAAATACATTTGGATCACAAGTTGAATATGAGCCAACAATATGACGTGGCTGCAAAAAAAGCAAATGCTATTTTGGGCTGCATTAATACAAGTATAGCTTCCAAATCGTGCGAGGTGCTGGTTCCCCTCTATTCAGCACTGATTAGGTTTCATCTTGAGTATTGTATCCAGTTTTGGGCACCACACTTCAAGAAGGATGCAGACAAGCTGGAGCGTGTTCAGAGGAGGGCAATGAGGATGATCAGGGGTCTGGAAACAAAGCCCTATGAGGAGAGGCTGAAAGAACTAGGCATGTTTAGCCTGGAGAAGAGAAGACTGAGGGAAGACATGATAGCACTCTTCACGTCCTTGAAAGGTTGTCACACAGAGGAGGGCCAGGATCTCTTCTCGATCAATCCAGAATGCCAGACATGGAATAATGGGCTCAAGTTACAGGAAGCCAAATTCCGGCTGGACATCAGGAAAAACTTCTTGACTGTTGAGCAGTACGACAATGGAACCAATGACCTAGGAAGGTTGTGGGCTCTCCCACACTAGAGGCATTCAAGAGGCAGCTGTCAGGTATGCTTTAAGGTGGATTCCTGCATTGAGCAGGGGGTTGGACTCAATGGGCTTATAGGCCCCTTCTAACTCTACGATTCTATGATTCCATGTGGTGAAGGGCCTTGCAATCCGCCCCTGCTGTATTCCAGATGTCCCTTTTGACTTCTCCACCCAAAGACTATGATTGATTCCAGGGCCTCTGAGGCGTTTCGGCTAACCGCCCCGAGGGCACTGTTGGGCCATCTGGTGAAATATACATTTCTGAAGAAATAGATGCATAAAGAACAAGTGTAAGTCCATAGGGAAGGGAAGGCAATGCTGTTCATCAACGACATCCCTGCCGGGAAACACACAACACCATCCCCAATTAAACCGCACAGATATTTCACGTACCATCCTATACTTAAGTCGTTAAGCCAACCGTTCACTATGGCAACCGTCGGAGGCTGCCTGCACCCCCCCACCCCCGCACCCCCACATACACCCCCACCCACGCACACTTTCCTGTTGCAGGAAAAGGACTGCATTGCAAAACTCGTCGGCTTCCAAAGTCGAGAAGAATTAGGGCATTTCCTAACGGCTTGGGAGGTTGTGGCGGTGCCCAAGGGGTTAGGGCAAGGTGAAACAGGCCTCTTTGGGGGGGGTGATCAAGCAAAAGCTTAATCGGAATTGACTAGGACATAGCAGAGACACCCCCCTTTCATTTCCATTTCGTTCATCACATTCCTACACTGCCCAATAGCCAAAGCTCTCTGGACAGTTTACAATGATTAATTTATGGGCTGGTTCACGTTTCATTAGGGTGACCCTATGGAAAGGAGGACAGGGCTCCTGTATCTTTAACAGTTGTATAGAAAAGGGAACTTCAGCAGGTGTCGTTTGTACGCACGCAGCACCTCGTGAAATTCCCCCTTCATCACAACAGTTAAAGCTGCAGGAGCCCTGTCCTTTTTTGTACCTGGTCAGTCTAGTATAGCTCCTGCAGCTTTAACAGTTGTGATGAAGAGGGAATTTCTCCAGGTGCTGCATGCATACAAATGACACCTGATGAAATTCCCTTTTCAATAGAACTGTTAAAGATACAGGAGCTCTGTCCTCCTTTCCATAGGGTCACCCTATTAACTTAACCTAAATATTCAAGTAGTTTTGGACCCACGACTTTCCCCTTTGGGTTCATCCCTTTGCCTTTGGCCCTGCCCTCCACTGGAATGACCATCCCCACCTGAAGAGTTACTCCGAAATTGAATTTAGGCCCCAGGCTGAAAGAGATTCCCCACTCCTGGGCTAAACAAACCAAGCAACTTCCATCCATGTTTTAGCATTACATGCAGATTGGGATCTCTGGCTTGTTGCTTGTTAAGAGAGCAACAAACCAGGGATCAAAGGGGCTGCCTATACTGTGGCAGGTTACCACTGCGATAAGCAAAACCCCACACTTTTGCTGCATCATGGTGGTAGCAGCTAATCCCGATGCATGGCAAAAGCATGGGGTTTCCAGTGGCCAGGGCCGCCCCCTGCCCATGCGGATAACACCCAATCAAGGTTCGTCCATCCACGCCTCCACATCAAGCTTGGAGCAAGGTTACATGGCCAAAGGGCAGTGTTCTCCTGGCTCCACCCAGAAAAGTCGGGGTAATTTCCTGACTTTTAAAATGCGGAGCTTCTCTGGAAAGCCCCATGGTGGCTTTGAGGTGGCTGCTGCATCATATAATCGACGCAGAGCCACTGCAGAGCTACCTCAGGGCTTCCAGAATGTATAGATTGCCCCTTGGAGGTCCGCCACTGAGAAGGACCCCTTCCTTCGTTGCAGTCACTCAGAGAAGGCACTTGAAGAAGGACTTAGATGATGATCATAGTGTATAGGTAGGTTTATACCAGGGGAGATGTTCCATCAGATAGTGTGGTCTTGAGCCTTGTAAGGCTTTGTAGGTCAAAACCAGTGCTTTGTTGGGTTCAGGAATATACAGGCAGCAAGTGCAGGTGGGCCAGAACTGGTGTTATATATTCAGAACTTCTGCTTCCCACTATCATTCTGGCTGCCGTGTTTTGCACAGGCTGCAGCTTCCAACCCATCTTCAAAGGCAGCCCCACATAGAGCACTTGCAGTAATCTAACTTAGGCTGAGTTCGGACAACATGATAAGCAACCGGGGGGGGGGGGGGATCAACCATCCATTGTGTTGATTATTGTGTTGTGTGTCAGGCGACACACAACGCACACTCAATGGACGGTTGATTATTTTACCAGGATAAGCAATGGAGAAAAACAACAGGCTGCTCCATTGCTTATCCCGCCACCTGTTGCTTACCATGTTGTGTGTTGGGCTCTGCTGATTATTCTCCCCCGTTCACAGAGTCGTGAGGCAAGAGCGGCAGAAACCCAGCTGCTCTAGCCCCGTGCAGCTCCATGGGCAAGGGGAAATAATCCTGTGCGTACGAGTGCTTCAGAAGCCGCAATTGTCCCATCCCTTGGTGGGACAGGGCTATCGGGACTCCTGAAGCACTCGTATGCATGGGAACACGCCATCCCTGGGAGGGGTGTACCGATCGTGACTCCCCACCCAGGGATGGCATGTCCCAAGCCCTGCCTCCCCCATCCATTTGGGGATCGCCTCTCCAGCAGCGCCATTCGGTGGGGAGGGAGCAGAGAGGTGCGGGAGAGACAACTAAGCAAGGGAGAGGAGACAGTCTTCTCGACGGACAGCACTTCCGTGTCCCCCAAAGGCAGCCACGGAATTTGCCCTCTGTCCATGGACTATTTCCCCTCCAATGCTTAATGTGCCATCTGGACTCAGCCTTAGTGTCCCCCAGAACATAGACTGCTGAAGCTATCCAAATAGGGACATAGCTGGGCCACCAGCCAAAGCCGTAGAAGGCACTCTGTGCCACTGAAGCCATCTGAGCCTCAAGTGAGAATGAGAACCCTGAAGGTATGAACTTGCTTCTTCAGAGGGAGCGCAATCTCATCCAGAGTAGGCTGAACACTCTGCAGTCCAATCAGAAGAACCACCAAGCTATATATAAAAAAGATTATAATAGTGCAATAGCACTTAAATATAAGAGCATTGGAGCACTAATTAAATAAGGGCGCAATCCTGTGCATGTTTAGACAGAAACAAATCCTACAATGTGGCTGGCTAGGGAATGCTGGCAGATGTAGGATTTTTTTCTGTCCAAATATACACAGCTTAAATTATTATTTTTTAACAAAAGATACACCACTGCCTTTCTGGTCACAGCCATTTTAGCACACACCCCTGCCCCTGCCCCCGCTAAAACGCTTCTGACCTAAAAAAAAAAAAAAAAATGAAAGTCGCATTTGCTTACAGTCGCTTCTCTGCCCCCGCATTTGTCCCTCATTACTTCTTCTTTTGAAAAAGGAAGTACACAACCTGCGCATGAGACATTCAGTGGGCCGTTTTGATGCTGCTGCTTCTCCTGCACACAGCAGGAGATAGGGGCAACTTCCATCTTTAAAAATAAGTCGGACTTACTGGGGTGTTTTTATGTGGCGCAAAGAAGGCTAGAAAGGGCAGGAGACACAAAGGAGGCAGATGACGACATGAGAGGGGCTCGCAAAAATCCGTGAGTGTCCAGTAATGTGCGTGCAATAAAACGCTCGCCCAATGGAGCTCTGAGGAACTTTGAAAATGCTTTTTACTTCCTTTAAAACGAAGCCACGTCACAACAATCATTGGCCGTGTTAGGAAAAAGGATTTCTATTGTTCACTTTGCACAGTCTTGTCTTCCTTCCTCTTTGGTCTTCCTTTTTGTAAAGAGGGAAATTGGCAATGGAATATTTTCTCTCCCTCCTCTCCTTCTGTGTAAGTCTTAATTAAGAAAGAAATTCTAAAGCTGGTTTTGCTTCTTTGTGTGTTTCAGGAGACATTTGAATTCTTTTTTAAAATTTTTGATCTACCTCCCCTTAAATTTAGAAATGATACCATTCATGCTCAGGAGCACTCTTCTAAGGAGACCATATGAAAAGGAGGACAGGGCGCCTGTATCTTTAACAGTTACATAGAAAAGGGAATTTCAGCAGGTGTCATTTGTATGCATGCAGTACCTGGTGAAATTCCCTCTTCATCACAACAGTTCAAGCTGCAGGAGCCCTGCCCTCCTTTGTATCTGGTCATTCTAGTAATGCTCCTGCAGCTTGAACTGTTGAGATGAAGAGGGAATTTCACCAGGTGCTGCATGCATACAAATGACACCCACTGAAATTCCCTTTTCTATACAACTGTTAAAGATACAGGCGCCCTGTCCTCCTTTCCATATGGTCACCCTACACAACCTCCCTCATTAAACATTAATACACCAAATGCATTCCATTAGCTCCAGGAAGACTACTCTCCCCATCTGCTGAATGAGAGAGGGCTACTGTACTTCTGCCACTGAGCTCAAGCTAATGCAAATACAGAACCAAAGGATGTATGTATGTACTGTATATATATGTGTGTGTGTGTTTTCTCTTCAAAAAATGTCATAAACTATGATGAGATTATAGGTAGGATTTCCCCCTTGGACGTGTTTTACAAAGGCAACTATTTGGCCTTGCTTGCTAGTCACATGTCACGAAGAAACGTCCTCCTATTGGTTTAGAGTATCTGACCATGAAAGAAAATGAATAAATGCACACATTGTATCCTGGCCTGGGACATACACAAGCGAACACAAATCAGCTCACATGGAGCCATAGAGAACTGTGAGTAATTAATGCAGCATTTCCAAATTGTTTAGGAAGCATTTGGAATTGAGTCGGTGCTACAAAACGCTGTCTACACCAAACTTAATTAGGAGCAGTTCTCTTTTTTTAATGCAGATTCCTTCCACCGCTACGGCATGCCTTGGGGTGCAGGAGCTCTCTTCAAACCACAAGGACAAAGCCTGCTCTTCATATCAGTCCAAGGCCCTTTCTACACCACAGGGCCTTCTGGAACGCAGGGGGGAGGATCCTGAGATTTCCTGCTTTCGAGATCATCCTCCAGCATACACATGCCAGCGCGACATCCCGGAAGGCAAGAGGGACATTGTAGGCGCCATTTTTTAAAAAAAATTGTTGGAGATGGAGCGCAATTGCACTCCAACGACAAAAGTAGGAGGACACCAGGTTGAGGAAAGCACTTAGGCTGTTAGGATGAGGCCGGTCTCCCTGGTGTGGATTCCAAATCAGATTCGGAGGCTGAAGAAGAAGAACAGCCGAGACAGAAAGCAGGGGAGGAAATTCTCCAAGACTCTCCAGGAATCAAGAAGGAATCTTCCCAGGAGCTTATCAAACAGGAGCCCAGGCTCAGAGATCATCCCTCCCCACAGGAAGTCTGACTTTGTTGGAATTGATAGATCCCAGAGTCTGCTGCAGGCTCAAGCAGGCAGAGTTGAGAGGAGGTTGGATGCGGTCCGCTAGGGTAGCCATTCTCCAGAGGTTACAACTTGAAGGCCTGGGATGGTTGCAAGAAGCTCAATTATCCCATTTCCTCAGAGACACTAACACAAAGATACATGCACTTAGAACTTTAACAGCATTAGAGCAAGTAATGTTAACGGTAGGGGAAGGAGGGAAGGGTACAGTATCTTCAGTTTATGCTATATTAATAGATGCCCAGATAGGCACAACGGTGGGCTTGAGAAAAGTGTGGGAAGGAGATTTTGAAAGAGAAATAGATGATGCTAGATGGAATAAAATATGGAACAACAGACCATTTAGATCAGTCTCAGCCTCTATTTGGGAAACCTCTTTGAAAATACTGCATAGATGGTATCGAACATCAATACAACTAGCACATATTACTAAAACTTGCAATCTCCTCTGTTGGAGAGGCTGCAAGATAAAAGGCACGTATTTTCACTTATGGTGGTCTTGCTCACATATACAGAAATTCTGGAGATCAATACACAGAGGAAATAATGATTATTACTAGAGAAGTAATTGTATATGATCCAGAATTGTTTTTATTATCAATATATAATGGACTTAATATTGGATTGAAATGTAAAGACTTCATAATATTCTTGTTGATGGCTGCTCGGCAGACAATTATACAACAGTGGGAAAAATTTGACAATTTGAATTTATCAGCATGGTATCGTAATATCTGGTCTGTGGCAATCTACTTCAAATTCAAGGAAAATTAGAGTCAACATCGTTCAAAGTTATATGGGGGAGATTCGTTCAATATGCATTGCAACCGGAAGTACAATAATGTATGCCTGCTTGAGCTCTGAGTATATGGACATTGTAATGAAAAATGAAAGAAATATTGCACATTTATAATCTAGTTTAATTGTATATTTAGTTATGATTTTTCCCTTCCTTTTTCCCCTTCTTTTTTTCCTTTTTTTTTGTTCTCTTTTACTTCATTTTATTTTTTTATTTTTAATCCTTGTTCTCCTATCTACTTTGATTAAACTTCCCTCAAAAGTTGTATCAACCAACTTTTCTTTTTCTCTTTTTCTCTTCTCTTTATGCTATATATATATATATATATATAACACTAAATAACTGTTGGTTTTATATCTTTTTGTAGGAGATTGAGTGTACTTACTATCATTTCTGTGTATCACTTTAAATAAAATAAAAAACTCTTTAAAAAAACTTGAAGGCCTACTGTCGTGACTCTGTAAGTTCTAACGAATGGTGAGGACAATAAAGAGACCCCTTGGAGGGAAAATACAATCCTTTATTATACAAAAGACGATCCTTCTCTCTCCTCCAGCAAGTCAGAGGAAAACAAGGTTAGCAAAAGGTCCTTTTGCCCAGAGGCTTGTTAGATAAGCAAGCGATTCAGTTGAGTTAACTTAGAGAGAAAAAGAGAGCAGAGTCACATAATTAAGACGAATTAGCCTGTAGGGCTTTGTTCACTAGTCTCTCTGAGCGGCGGGCGGTTTTAAGTTTGAAATCCTTTCTCTTTGCCTTTCTCCGAGTCACAGCATTTTTGAGACCCTTTGTCTCAGAAGAGAAAGTATTCTCTCTCCGGTTTGGATCGTCTCCTTGGGAATTATCTCCCGCGTCCGCCGTGGGAAAGAGTTCTCCTTCTGGCACCAACTCCCCCGCCTGTTGCATTCCTTCTCCAGGATCAGAATCGCTGTCTGAGGTTTCATCCCCTTGAATCAGGGAGTTGGACATAGACACAACACCTACCCTGAAGGAGGGATTTGGTAAAACTGTCCATTTGGTTGATAAGCAACTGCTTTGCTTTGCTAGGTTAATTAAGCTTAGAGGATAGTTCCTAGCAGTCACACTCCCTTCAGGTGTGAAGAGGTGTCTAATTACTGAATAATGTTTTGTGGATTGCACGGCAGACCCCTTTATTGTCTCGCATCTTGGGAGGAGGGCTTGGAATCGTGACATAGGCCTTCATAATTATTAGGGAGAACCACAAATATTTTGGCCTCAACCAGGTGGGGTAGGAGGTTACTTGAACCCTTTCCCTCCTCCCCTTTAGTTCCTAGTGCTCTCTCTGAGCCATAAAACTCATTGTTCCCTTTCTACGCCCTTTATATATGTTGTATCTGGTCAAGAGGGCAGGGCTCCTGCAGCTTTACCTGTTGTGATGAAGCGAGAATTTCACCAGGTGCTGCATGCATACAAATGACACCTGCTGAAATTCCCTTTTCTATGCAATTGTTAAAGATACAGGAGCCCTGTCCTCCTTTCCATATGGTCACCCTAGATGCAAAGGTTAAAAATGCCAACAAACAACTAATGCCCATCAACTAGACAAGGTGTGTGTGTGAGAGAGAGCGTGCAGGCACTCAAGGAGGCCACTGGTTTCTCCTCCAAAGGTGACAGTAGCCTGATAAATTAAAGCAAGAATATGTTCCTCCATAAACCAAGCAAACATGTTGATACTTCCCTCTTTTCTCAGTCCAGTTTTGGGTCCAGGCCTATTGGCACTCAACCACCTGAGTTTGCTACTAGAAGGAGTGGTGGGAGATCTGCTCACACCTCCCATATCTCCATCCAGCCCTCCTTCTTTGCCCGATAATGATGCAACTTACTTACGTTCCCCCAGCATCGGCAGGAAGGAAAGAGGAAAATAAAGCTCTGTTGAGCTCAGTGGGAAACATCCATAACCCAAACACTCTGTGTGTGCTGCAAGAGGATCACACCCACTTATACCTTAATATATTATTGCTGCCTTTTTAATGTTTTGTTCAATCTTTAAAATATATATTTTATACAGCTATTGCAGAGAGTCTCTTTAGGAGTTCACGGTGCTTAGAAACGTAAAAATAAATAAAATAAACCCAGCTGCCGTACTCACAATCAAGGTAGCTAAAGAGTGATTTTTAAAAAATAGACACCAACCTGTACGTTTGTTTTCACACAAGTGTGGATCCCTAACATTCCTGAGGATACCAGTGCTTGTCAGGACTGGCCCAATACATTTTCCCTACCTATCTGATGTAACCAAGCTGACTGAACTGGGGCTTAAATCTTACCACAGCATCGGCAAAGGGAGAGCATCCTCTATCACATCTAAGGCAGGTGATTAGTTTAAGGTGCCCAGGAGAGGCTTGGGCTGTTTACACAACGCACTAACCCCATGGTGTGTTGTCTAAACCCAGGACATTTTACACAGGGTAGGGTGATCAGATAAAATCCAGGTCAGGGCTCATGTAACTTTAACAGTTGTAGAGAAAAGGGGATTTCAGCCAGTGTCATTTGTATGCAATGAGTTCCTGGTGGAATTCCCTCTTCATCACAACTGTTAAAGTTGCAGCGGCCCTGCCTTTTTTTGTATATGGTCACTCTAGTATAGTGGGAGCAAAAGGAGAGCAAAGCTCTGGTGCTGTGTAAAAATATTTTCCTTTATTTCTTTTAGGTCCCCTCCACAAGGATCCGCTTTTGCGCCCGGTTCGGCGATTATGCGCATTATCGCAGAGGCGCATTTACTCCTAATCCCTCTGCACGGGAGGCGGCGAGAGGCGGCGAAGCGCATTAATTGATGTCCAAAAAGCGCTTTACAAGAAGTTAACGCGCATAATCGCTTGTTCACACCGCGAAAATGCGCTTTAACGGCCGGAGCAAAATAAAAGTCGCTATTTAACGCGCATTCGAAAATGCGCATTATCGGGGAGATAACGCGCCTGTACGCCCGTTTTGCGCTCCGCTGGTGTGGAGGTAAAATTTATAATGAGCCTTCAAGGCTCATTAAACGTCTCGTGTGGAGGAGGCCTTAGTCTATCTTCTGTCTGCTCGACGCGTTTTGGTTACAAAACCTTGTTCAGGAACTACACAAAACAAATATAGCCACATTTTAGCCAACTCTAAAATACAACGTAAAATCATTAACAATTATCTTAAGCAAGCACGAAACAACACCGATATCAAACTGAAACACATCTTAGTTTACATTCCTTTGCTATCAAACACACCAAAAGTATTCAACATTTACATATTCATATGAGAGATTTTATACACTGACCTGGAGCACTTCTTTACAATTTGTGATTGTTATCACAACAAGCTGAATACAAAGTTTTTTGCTCACGTGTTGTCCCGATAGGCTCAGTCGTCTCAAAATTCTGAGCTCAGGGTCAGTTTGAAAGCAATTTAAATCATTTTGTTCTACAGCTGGCAGCCTTGGTTGCCTTATGACTCAATGATCCTGTCAACACTCTGGTAGCAGTTTGGGAAAGTTTTTATCAATCTGCTACTTTTTATGCTGGAACCTTACTGTAAAGCTCCACTCTAGTATAGTGCCTGCGCCTTTAACTGTTGTGATGAAGAGGGAATATCACCAGGAACTAATTGCATACAAATGACACTGGCTGAAATTCCCTTTTCTCTACAACTGTTAAAGTTACAGGAGCCCTGACCTGGATTTTATCTGGTCACCCTAACACAGGGTGGCTTGTTCACCATGCAGTGTGGCTTATTAACCAACCTGAACAACCCAACAACAAACCATGGGTTCTCCAGGTGGCTTGTTCGAGAAAAATAAGCCACGCTGCATGGTTAACGAAGCAGCCCGCGTAAAATTCAGATAACATGCTAACTCACGGTTCAACAACCAACCAACTGTTCAACAACAACCCACACTCAACCACTGAGTGTGTTTTAGCATGTTGCGTGATCTAACCAGTGTGTGTCACTGCCTAGTTCTACACTAGTGCTATTATTTGTATTGAAGAATGCTGATGTCCATTGGGGCACATTACACATTCTGTATACCGCTTTTCCAGCATTATTTCCCACTTTGTATTCTGTGTTATTCAAAGTGCTGCAACAGATGCTCATTGTGTGTGCTACAAGGTATAAATGTGCAAGAGGGTTGTAGCATCACCAGGATGGGATCATATCGATATGACACGAAGTGTAGATCTGACCACTGTGTGGTAAACACAGCTCTGTCCTCTAAGAGAAGAGGACAGGGGGCTCAGGAGGAACACCGCCAGAGGCCTGCTGCCTCCAGCGGTTGCCAAACACTGCCTAATGGTACCAGTTGACATCATGTCGGAAATAACCACCATGGTGCTTTTCAATGACATATTTATGGCTGATCCACTCAGAAAACATCAACTTGAATTGAACATCTCCGCCATATATATTTATAGTGGAGAAGTTCAATTCAAGTTGACGTTTTCTGTAGATTTCAGAGGAATGAAATCTATGTGCCAGCTTTGAGAATATCATTAAATGTGGCTAAAACTTATTATTCGGCTTCAGCTTCTACGAGTCAACTTGAAAGATTAACAGTTATATCCTTGGGTGTTTCATATGATAATCAAGTTGTCAGGGAGCAAGGTTTTGTTCGTGTAACTGTCAAGCTGACAGGAGTGGGGAGGGTTGTGGAAGAGTTGCTGAGTATTTCGATAGATTAAAAAGTTAGTTTTAGTAGCAAAAAAATTCCCTCACATCAAACCATTTCTTCCTTTATAGATTTCACCTACTGTCTGTATATAACTGTAATTGAACTACTGGGATCTGTCAATCACGCCTTTGGTTAGACATATCCCTATTACTCCTTTGACCTGCTCGTCAGTCACTCACTCATTTTCGGTCAGTTTTAGCTTAACATTATGCACATTACAACTGCAGCTTTCACTTGATAATGTTAATGTGTGAAACTGCCATCATCAGTAATTACATCATTAGATCATTGCCTTTCATGACATAAAGCACTAATCTAACTATGGCATCCAAGCTGAAAGG
Source organism: Anniella stebbinsi (assembly GCA_029215795.1). Taxonomy (NCBI): domain Eukaryota; kingdom Metazoa; phylum Chordata; class Lepidosauria; order Squamata; family Anniellidae; genus Anniella; species Anniella stebbinsi. The sequence continues at coordinate 354,537,046 of JARDYH010000002.1, read as the reverse complement.
TGTTGGCCATCTTCTATCATTATATTGACTGTCACTTAAACTGAAACCATTCATTTGCCACTAGCACTATGTTTAGTGGAAAGGCAGGATGGAAATTAAATAAATTACCAATTGTCTCAGGAACTTTAATGCATTGGCCTCAACCTGAAGATATTTGTAGTGCAAACTTCCTCCACTCCAGCTTAGTTGTAAATGCCTAAATTTTGATCCAACCTGTAACTCCTAGGGCTAACCTCTGTACCAGAGGACAGGAAATTAACTTCTGTTTGGGGCATATTGGTGGAAAGCATTATCCCTAAGCATATTATCAAGTACATAGAAGGACAAGACTTGCTGACGAAGAATCAGCTTGGCTTCTGTAAAGATAAGTCCTGTCTCATGAACCTTTCAGAGATCTTTGTCAGTGACAATAAGCATGTGGATAGGAGTGATCCAGTAGACTTTAGTCTTGTTCAGGCATTGTCTTGAATATGTGAGAACTAAAACTGTGTAGCGGGACAGGGTAGTTAAGCTGAAAGAGAATGACTGGCTCCAGGTCACCCAGCGACCTTCATGATGGACTGGAGTTTTGAATCTGGTCTGACACAATAACCAATACAGCACACTGGCTGGCTTAGTAATGTTGCAGTGTATTCTCCCTCCTAACAGGGTGCTCTTTTCTGGAGCATGCTGGCATCTGCCTCTTGTTTTCAGTAGCCTGTTTTTGCTACATAATAGCCATCAGCACTGAGTACCTCAGTTTGCTATCATAGGAAACTCTCTCTCTCTCTCTCTCTCTCTCTCTCTCTCTCTCTCTCTCTCATCAATGGTTTTTCTCATGTGTATGTGTATCTATTGTGAGGCTATGAAAGATGAGAATGTATGAATCTTGAATCTTAGCGATAAAGAAGATTTTTTAAAAAATATTTTCTATTTCAGAAAATTTCTATACCGCTTTTCTTTTTTAAAAATTATCTTTTAAAAATCCCCAAGCAGTTTACAAGATAACATTATGATAAAATACAATCAAAACAAATAATTGAAACAATAAAATGATTATAAAATAGCATCTCATTAAAATAACCAGAGGTAGCTGACAATGCTAGGGGACAGTGAAATGCTGGAGCAAAGAAGTTGTCAATACACACACTCTGCGAGCCCACCTGGTCACAATGGGGAGGTCATTTCACTAGGACTTGGGGCACTAAGGCCTACTCCACACCAAGCAGAATATAGCACTCTGGAAGTGGTATGAAAGCGGTATATAAAAGGTGGGAGCCACACTGCTGCTTTAGAGCAGTATTGAAGTGCACTGACAACTGTTGGGGCCCATTGACACATGCCATATACCGCTTTCATACTGCTTTCAGAGCGCTATATCCTGCTTGGTGTGGATTAGGCCTTAGTATCAATGGGGAGATAATTCTACATGGTAGGTACCACAACTGAGAAGGGTCTCCTGAAAATTAACTTCAGAATCAGGCTATAAAATAAGATTAACAAATAACATTCTTCGTTTGGTGCCAGTGAATCATGATTTTAAACGTCTTTCTGCTGGAGTTCTGAGCAGAGAAGGAAATACAGAAGTTTTATTTGAAAATGGCTTGAGGGATATTCCAAACACAGCTATGAATAGGAAATGCGAATACCTTTCCTGTGACAACGTTATCGGAAATTGAGACGTTCTGGGAACTGATAATGGCTTAACGGAGCCTTTCTCCTCCATGGCATATTGCCCATCAAAAGTCATTTGACCTGATTACTGACTTAAAACCTTTACCACATGTAAAGCTGTTGGGCAGTTTGTGTGTGAGACATGTACTCCATGGCCTTAGTTCAGTTCCCCTAAATATGATGCGTCTCTCATGCTAAATAAATGACAGCTATCTTGTTAGTGATCCTATATCACAGGCGGACGGGGGCTGAATTCACTACAGACAGTGATATTAATAAGAAGAGTGGATTCCATTGCTGGGTCTGTAGGGTAGAAGAGGTTTAATCCTACTGGGTCACTCTTTGCAAAGTTACTGAGAGGTTAGCCATGGCATTTTTATCCAACCCTTTCCCCAAGGAGCTCAGACTAGCAGGCAGGGTTCTCCATATCCCTTTTATTATCACAACAACTCTTTGAGATAGCTTAGGCTGAGAGAGAGTGGCTGGGTTCACACAACACACAAAACCTACATTCACTGATCCACATTCATAGAATCATAGAATCATAGAATCATAGAACAGTAGAGTTGGAAGGGGCCTATAAGGCTATCGAGATCAATCCCCTGCTCAATGCATTGAACCATGGGTTATCATGTTGTCTGAATGCAGCTCATCTTCTACAGGGTGGCTTGTTAAGCATGTAGTGTGGCTTGCTAACTGCCCTGAACAACCCAACAATAAACCATAGGTTCTCAAGGTGTCTTGTTTGAGAAAAATAAGCCGCACTGCAAGCTATCCTGTGTAAAACACGCTTAATTCAGACAACACAATGACCCACAGTACAACGGCCCCACTGTCCAACAACAACCACGGAGTGTTGGTTAGCATGTTGTGTCAACCCAGATGGTGACTGGGTCTGCATGATCATGGGGGTAAAAAGCCATTGTGGCTTCTCCCCACAACCCTGCACCTGTTGAATACATAATTACCTATGCTGCAGCATGGGTTGGCATGGCACACAGTGGGAGTGGCTTTGTATCCACTCAACAACCCATGATGTGCAGTAGGGGTTGTAGGGTGGGTATAAAACCACCCCTGCCATGCCATGCACTGCTTCAGATGACACACCAACCCGCACTGCAGTGCGGGTAATTACATAAACAAAGGGCATGTGGGCAGAAGCAATGATGGCTTTGTTTACCCCCGCAATTGTGCGAACCTGGCCAGTGTGTAACTGGCCCCAAATCACCGAGTGAATGGAGGGCTCCTAGCACTTCCAATTAAAATACATTGGGCAGCTGTTCCATCTTTTTCTCCTTAATGAATTCTTTGCGTATGGAAAAACACAGGTGATAAGAACATATAGGAGAGTCACAAGTAGAAAATGACACCCCATAAAAGCCATGATTTATTTATTTAATGTATTACATTTATAGCCTGACTTTTTTCCTCCAAGAAACCCAAGGCGGCGTACATAATTCTCCTCTCCATTTTTATCCTCACAACAACAACCCTGTGAGGTAGGCTGGGCTGAGAGTCTGTGATTGGCCCAAAGTCACCCAGTGAGCTTCCATGGCTGAGTGGGGACTAGAACCCCGATCTCCCCACTCTCAGTCCAACACTCTAACCACTACACCACAATGGTTCTCAATTCTGCTGGGTGATGTTACCATAAAAACCTTGAAGGGTATGAATTGGAACCTGGGTTCCCCAAGATGTGGTGATGGCCACCAATTGAGGCTGCTCCTAGACAAGGCTTTTATTGTGAAATTGCCCTGCTCTGTTCACGGAATTTTATGGGGTGGGGGTTCAGACATCACCGTCTCTCGTTTGTAACCTATTTGTGTTTCCCCATCGCTCTTTCCATCTTTGTTTCTTACCACCGAAAAGCTGCTGAGGAGGGAATAGCTGGTAGCGCTAGGAGCTGCCCATCTGGAGGACCCCTTAGAGGGCTTTGTGAAGGGATTAGGCTCATATATTCAAAGAGGATAAGGCTGTCCATGGTTACTAGTCATGGACAGTGGAGTTTGGTGGCTCTGATGTGAGTGGGGTAGTCAGAGCTTTAAAGGAGCTATTCAAGGTACAGAAACACCTTGGATAGTTCCTTCAGAGTTCTGTCTGAAACCCGGAATGGATTCAACGCCCTACTAACATGGAAGTGATCAGCCCCCACTTCTCCTGGTCATGATGTCTATGTGCCAGCCCCATGATGGTGGCTCTGAATACCAGTCACTTGGGAACAACATTCAGAGAGGCCTATTGCCTAGGCTGACCATATGAAAAGGAGGACAGGGCTCCTGTAACTTTAACAGTTGTAGAGAAAAGGGAATTTCAGCCAGTGTCATTTGTATGCAGTTAGTTCCTGGTGAAATTCCCTCTTCATCACAACAGTTAAAGTTGCAGGGGCCCTGCCTTCTTTTGTATATGGTCACTCTAGTATAGTGCCTGCGACTTTAACTGTTGTGATGAAGAGGGGATTTCACCAGGAACTAATTGCATACAAACGACACTGGCTGAAATTCCCTTTTCTCTACAACTGTTAAAGTTACAGGAGCCCTGTCCTCCTTTTCATATGGTCAGCCTACTATTGCCCTCATGTCCTGCTTGTAGGCTTCCCTGAGGCAGGGAAACAACATGCTGGACTAAGTAGAGCATTATCTCTTCTTTTAATATTCTTATAGCTCTCCAGGGAAGTGAAGATATAGCGGGGCTCTTTCTGGGGCTATTTATTTAACTTACAACGCGGCTGCAGTGCGTGAAAGGCACCTGTGGCTGCCATTTTGAATATGCAACCCCTGTTCGGTAGCTATTGTGTCCTGCAAACCCAGTGAGCATGAGTTAGGTGAGGGTTAAACAATAAATACGATCTATTTTAGGGTTATGTGATGGTTGTTTAACCTTCGAATAAGCTATACTCACTGGGTTCGCACAACACAACAACCCCCAAGCAAGAGTTGGATATGCAACCTGGTGTCTACAGTGTCGTCCAAACCCAGTCAGTAACTTGGAGCTGTTTAAAATAACTATAAACAGTAGATAGTGTGCACCATTTCAGATTGTAGGTAGGGAATTGCCTGTTTGAGAGAATAGAATTGGTCACTCTTGATTATCCTCTATCAAATCAACACTCAAATTGCGAGGGAGCAGAACGGTGCCCCAGCTCTTTTACCTTTTGAATCAGTCCCTATAGCTTTTTTTTAAAAAAAAGAGGGCTGTGTTGTGGGTAGGATTTGACTGATTGTGGGGAGTCAGGTGTTGGGTCTTATGGATTTCATTCCCCACCACAAGAATGAATGGGAGCCAGTGTAGTGGAGTGTGGGGCTGGGACTGAGGAGACCCTGGATTTAAGTCCCCACTAGGCCGTGAAGTTCACTGGGTGACTTTGGGCCAGTCACCGTCTCTCAACCTAACCTATCTCACAGAGTTTTTGTTGTGAGGATAAAATAGAGAGGAGAAGGTTTACAAAAACCAACTTGGTCTCCTTGGAGAAAAAAATGGAGTATGAATGTAACAACAAACAAATAAATAAATTCAAACACTGTACCAGGCCCCCACCCCCAACTCTGCCCAGGTATGCAAACATGTATGAAGTGGACATTTTCTTCCTATTGAAGTGTGGTTCTACTGGCATAGCTCTTTCACTATTCTGGAGTTGTTCCAGTACAATGGCTTTCTAGTACCAGTATGGATTCATATCTACACTGGTGTAACGTAGTCCACCCACATAAGGGGATTTGATTGCAACTCCATTCCCGTCCAAGCTGGTGTCACACTGCTTATTTGTTTTCTTTTTCAGTTCTAATAATATCCAGAGTCTGTCAAGTTCTGCTTTTAAAAACAGATAATTAGGGGAAATAAATGTAGTGTCATGTGCTAACATATCTGTCCTTGTCAGAAAGTGATGTAAATAAAACTCTGCTTTTCTGGTATACCTTATCCGTTATTCTTTAAAACAGGTATTAATTGCTAAATGGGCCAGACAGCAGATGAAATCGAATAAACAGCAGCTGCAATGAATAACAAATGGGCTCTTTGAATCAGAGAAGTTCTGGTAACAGTTACGCTTCTTGTTTCGTTGTTGGAGGCAGTGAGCCTTCAGCCTGGGGAAGCAACAGGGTTAGGAGGGTATGAGAGGAATAACGGGACAGTGATAGATGTCTACCACCAAAATGAGGAGAAATAAGAACATAAATGGTCTCAGAAGCCTTTTTCATAAACCCCTGATCCCAATATCCCACTATAATGGAGTCTAAGGCTGCCTCTACACCAGACGTTTAAAGCTCTTTGAAGTCTCATTAAAAAATTTACCTCTACAAGAACGGAGCGCAAATCGGGCGTAGAGGCGCGTTTTCTCTCCGATTATGCGCATTATCGAATGTGCGTTAAGCCGCGAATTTTAATTTGTGGCGGGAGTTAAAGCGCCTTACCGGCGTGTAAACATGTGATTCTCCGCATGTCAACAGTTTAAAGCGCGTTTCGGTCGTCCAGTAATGTGTTTCTCCACCTCTCGTACAGAGGTATTAGGTGTAAATGCGCTTCTGCGAATATGCGCATAATCGGCTAACCAGGCGCAAAGCTGAATTCTTGTAGATGAAATGTAACTGAAATAACTGCATATTCTTCCTGTTTACCTCAGACTTTACACCACCCCTCCCTTGTTCCTCAGTCTCTCTCATGGCTGTTTTTATCCTCTCAGAGCCAGGCCTGAAGCTCCCTTCAGCCCTGCCAGTGTAGCCAGTGCTGAAGGATAATGGGAGTTGCAGTTCAACAACAACACTGAGAACTAGGGTGGCGTAGTGGTTGGCCTGGGACTCAGGAGATCCAGGTTCTAGTCCCCACTCAGTCATGCAGTTCGCTGGGTGACTTTGAGCCAGTCATTGACTCTCAGCCTACCCTACCTCACAGGGTTGTTGTGAGGATCATAGAATCATAGAATAGTTGAGTTGGAAGGGGCCTATAAAGCCATCGAGTACAACCCCTTCTCAATGCAGGAATCCACATTAAAGCACACCTGGCAGATGGCTGTCCAGCTGCATCTTGAAGGCCTTTAGTGTGGGAGAGCCCACTACCTCCCTAGTAATTGGTTCCATTGTCATACTGCTCTGACAGTCAATAGGTTTTTCCTGATGTTCAGCTTGAACCTGGCCTCCTGTAACTTAAGTCCATTATTCGGTGTCCTGCACTCTGGAATGATTGAGACGGGATCCTGGCCCTCCTCTGTGTGACAACCTTTCAAGGATAAAATGGAGAGGAGGACCATGTAAGTGGCCTTGGATTTGTTGCAAGAGAAAGAAAGAGGTGAGATATAAGTATAATAATAAAATAAATAAACATTTGGAGGGCCACATGTTCACCCATCCCTGCCTCAAAACCGTGGCTCATGAACAGACACACAAGGGTGGAGGACCAATCCATTCTTTACCACAATACCCCACCAGGCAGGCCTGAGGGCCTGAAGTCTACATTGTCACCATGGTCTTGCCACTAGGTCTCCAGCAAGGTTGATGAGGCAGGCCCCATAAGTAGGGTGACCAGATAAAATCCAGGTCAGGGCTCATGTAACTTTAACAGCTGTAGAGCAAAGGGAATTTCAGCCAGTGTCATTTGTATGCAATTAGTTCCTGATGAAATTCCCTCTTCATCACAACTGTTAAAGTTGCAGGGGCCCTGCCTTCTTTTGTATATGGTCACTCTAGTATAGTGCCTGCAACTTTAACTGTTGTGATGAAGAGGGAATATCACCAGGAACTAATTGCATACAAATGACACTGGCTGAAATTCCCTTTTCTCTACAACTGTTAGTTACATGAGCCCTGACCTGGATTTTATCTGGTCAGCCTACCTTACACTGTTGGCTCATATTGAGCTTGTGATCTACAACAATTCCAAGATCCTTCTCACATTAGGTTAGTGAATGCCTACTTAGGCTGTTTTACTGAAGATGTTCCATAAGCACATAGACTAAGAATTATAACGAGTGAATTCCTTTGTTTCTTTAGTGAGCTTGATTTATTATGTATGTTATGTTTCCTTTATATTTTTTGTAACTTCATTTTGAAATAAAATAAGTTTTCATGATTAAATAAAAAAACAAGTGGTCCTGTCGATTATCCCCAGGGCGTGGTTTGAGGGCTCCTGAGGCTAATGATGCAATTAGGGCTGGAGCTTGTGTCCAGGGTCAGGGTCCCTGCAGCTGCCAGAATGGTAGGTAATGGGGCCAGCAGCAAGCCGATCCTGCACCAGTACCAGGGCTGATGCTGCTTACCAGAACATCCCTCTTTCTTCTTATTAAAAAAACCCATTCTATAGTAGCTGGCTGTGCATGTACAAGCTTACAGACACTCATTTTATTATTTTTACTTTATTGCAAAGAGGTCATCCTTTTCTACAACAAAATGGTACTTGTTCCCAAATAAATGTGTTTAGCATCCAGGCAGCAGAAGCAACCTCCATTCGATTCTTATAGTCATGGTGGTGCTATGAATTAAGTCAGTTTAGGACACAAATCATATGGGATCCACTCTTGATATTTGTCTGCCTCAAAACTTGGAGGCGTGCAAATATCCAGTGCAGAGCGGGAAATGTGGCGGAGGTGACCTCCGCTGCTGCGCCTCCTGCTCTGCATTTCAGCTAGACAGGCTTTTTGCCCATCTGGCTGAGATGTCATGGAGGGAGAGGGAAGGAGGCTGGAGAGGCCTCAGGATATGGCATAATCCGACCTTTCCAGTCCCTTCCCTCATTGCCCATGGGAATGCCACCTTTACCTCGGAGAAGCAGCCTGTGTGGTTCTGTCTGTACCCGCTACAAGGGGAAGGTAGTGGGGAGCTCGTACTCCTGGGTCTAAGGTCAGAGTGCTTTCTCCAATCTTGGATCCAAGCTCTGAGTGAACAGATACAAAAGAGGGCAGGGCTCCTGCAGCTTTAGCTGTTGTGATGAAGAGGGAATTTCAGCAGGTGCTGCATGCACACACCTGCTGAAATTCCATTTACTATAAACTGTTAAAGATACAGGAGCTCTGTCCCACTTTCCATATGGTCATCCTATAAAGCTCTTACTGTCAGTAATTAAGCTTTAAGAGAGGCACTTCTACCTTTTAGAACAGGTGGGGAAACTGCACAAAAGCTGGAAAACCATCAATCAGTGGTTATGGGGGGGCAGTGGAAGAGGAGTGACCATTTGGGAAACCCTGGAGGGCCTGATTGGGATCTCTAGGGGGCTAGAATTGGCCCCTGTGCCTTAGTTCCCCCACTCCTGCTTTATGACCATTCAGTCCAGGATCTAAAAAGACCTAATTGGACCATTGCATGAGGCAACTACCTTGCTTAGCTCTGGTCAGTGCCTTGATGAAAAAACGCCTGCAAACACTTTGGTGACATTTGTGTTAAAGTTGCAGGCACTATACTAGAGTGACCATATACAAAAGAAGGCAGGGCCCCTGCAACTTTAACTGTTGTAAGGAAGAGGAAATTTCACCAGGAACTAATTGCATACAAATGACACTGGCTGAAATTCCCTTTTCTCTACAACTGTTAAAGTTACATGAGCCCTGTCCTCCTTTTCATATGGTCAGCCTACATTTGTGGAAAGGAGGTGTATAAATATTAGGAATGAAAAATGCACCCATAAGGAACCCCTTGCGTTTCATGTAGAGATATGAAGCCTTGGGAAGAAAAACAGTACAATATGGGGGTGGGGAACACATTTCCTTACACATTTGGGGGATGGGTACATTAAAAAAATATATTTTAAAAAAAGTATGTCCCCCCCCAGGCATCACTAATTTTCTGATGGACGGTGTGTGTGTGTGTGTGTCCGTGTCCAAACTAATAATACACATTTTGGGGCGTCTCCAGAGGGCAGGGTTTCCTTTTCATCCTGCAAAAAAAGCAGTCCTGTCTCTCCCGCACCCCCCAAGCTACGTGAGTGAGCAGTTCTAAGTCAATCTCTCTGGAGTCAACCACCACCGCCCCGGGGAGTCTGGACGGAGGCGTTGGGCTACGCCCTGCTGCCCGCCTGCACTGCAAGAGAGAAATCCTCTCTCTTTTCTTTCTGCTCCTTGGAGGGGCGATCGCAGGAGCGAGGAAAGCTCTTTCTCTTTAATGTCGTTGACGTCAGAGACGCGAAACCATAGCAACTGTCCATCACGTTGGATGAGCACACGAGGGAAGTGGGAGAAGGAACTGCTCCAGTTCAACCGAGGCTTCGGAGTGGTGGAAATGCACAATGGACGCATTTATTTTGTGACATTCAGAGTGGAGCCTTAAAAAAAAAAGAGAGAGAGAGAGAAAGGAGAAAACGCGCAGCGCAGGCAACAGACGGCGACGCCAGGGGAAAAAAAATAAGAATAAAATCGTAAGTATTGTGCGTAGATGCGCTTTGCCCATTTTGAGAATAGATGCACGGCAGTTGTCTTTCTGCCTTGCCTTGATTGATGGACGGGTGAAATGTTGCAAAGGAGCGCTGTCGATCAGAGCGGTGCTCGGGGCTGCTGAAGCAGCAGCTGCTCCGGATTTGCGTTAGGGCTCAAATGGAATCAGGGCAGGTTGCATCAGAAAGGAAAGGAAATCCGGATCGAATTCGAAAAGGGGGGGGGGAGGAAATGCGGGATTTCGGGGACAATTGGCCCTGCTCAACCCTGATACGATCCTTTGCCCGCCCCCACTCCTTAACAAAAGAGACCCGCTCTGCTGAAAAAGACTGGCGACGCCCATTAAAAATAATAATTAATAATCAGAATGATCCAGTTTTTCTGACAGCACTTCTCCCCGCCATTATTAATCAAGCGAATATTGATGCAGCCTGCCCTTTTATTTGCATGCACGCGCGGCTTCTTTGGCGGCTAGCGCACACGCAGCGCGCTCCCAAAGCAGCTTGCGACGACGGCTTCTTTAAGACACACCTAGAAAACGGTTTCCTTCCCACCCACCACCCCGGACTTTCTCTGCAGCCTCTCCGTGTTTCGCGGAAATCCCAGGGGCGGATCAGAGGACAAATGTGGGCGTGACGCTGGGGCTGTGCCGCAATGAATAGCCAGGCTGTATTTTGTTTGATGACCATCTTAACCTCATAGGTCTTACTTTCTGCTTTAAAAATGGGGGTGGGTGATTGGCTAAATTCATTAACAGATATCCATAGTTTCTCAGGCTTTGCATACACTAAATAAATAGCCGTGGGCTGGCTCATGCAAGTTACATTGCTTCCTGCTTGCTTTTGCAACAAGTGGTTTGGATCTATGCTCAGATACTCTAGATAATGGGTAGATTTAACTCTTTAGCTGGCACAATGCATTTGTTTTATTATGTACTTAAAAACAACAACAACCCTTCACCCTGTTCATTTCGTCCAATGTGCCTCGACAGTACTTGATATATTCATATTACTTCTCTTGGCCCATTTTATGCATCCGATGAATTAAGGGATTATCTAGTAATTGTCCAGACATCAAATAAACCCAGTTTCCACTGTTCTCTTAAAATAAGAACCCAAGCCCAGCCAAGGCGATCGTTGCATGGAAGCAGGTTTCGGCAAGGTGGTTTACCTTGCAGGACGTGGTCTTCATGCGCAAAAGGGTGCTGCACAGAGTTGAGGGAGGGAGGGGGAATCCCGCCTCCATAAGGCTATGCAAATGGTGGTCTTAGGTGGATCACATCTGCAGTGGGTTCACCACTGGCCACGTCAGTCACCTAGATCAGAAAGCCTCTTCCCTCCTCCTTCTGTCTCCGAACAGGTGATAGACACCACTGGAACCAACGCTTCTGTTTGGTAGGTGCAAAGATGGAGATCCTAGAACACAGTGGCTTATGTGTAGAGTGTGTTTGAGGAAGTGTGATGTGAAAAGGGACTAATTTCCAAGCAAAGCTTTTAGGAATGGAATATTAATCTTTAAGGTGCTATTACAGTTGCTCTCCTGGCACTGGTTCGAATACGAATCCTGTGGTAGTTCCAATGAAAGTTATACCCAAATCCTTCTTTTAATGTAGATCTTCCCACTCCCGCAGTTACTAGATCCTACCTCAGGTATGAAAGTGTTCTCTTTGCATTTACATTAAGTGCATATAAAGGCTTCGAAGAAAGGCAGTGAAGTTTATAGATTGCATCTAGAAAGCAGACCTGACTTGATGCCTGCAGATGTAGTGGGGAAGAGACCAGAATTGCTTTCCAAAATGCAGAGAGGTGCGTAGACAATATGGTGCCATTCTCCAAACTACAACTGTTCCTGGCAGGTATGATGCAGCAAAGGTACCCTGCTATGTGGGCACATCATGCCACTCCTTAGCAAGAAACAAGCAATTTCCACCATGTTGGTTCTAAGAGTGTATCGAATGCAAACTAGAAGAGATTTTTAAAGGTCTTCATTGAACCTTCTTCTGCAAAATATATTACATGGTTTTCCGCACTGTGTGCATGGAGAAAAGGGCAGGAGAAATCGCCTGTATACAAATGACAGGGGATCAAAGCCTTACCAGGTAATTCTTGTGTTGTGCAAGTGCACAGTTGTTAAGCAGTTGTTGCGGAGCATCAAAATGTATTTCGCATAGTTAGCCTGCCTGTTGCAGGAGATAGTCATATTTTGCCGCCAGAGGGGGGGAAAAGTAGTCTGTATTTTCTTTCTCTATTATTGAATTAGAAGCTGAGCACTCCCCTACTGTAATCTGAAGGCCGGGAGCATTTGTGAAACCCTTAAAAAAAAAGTTCTGAACACTATTGAGGTGCAACCCCCAGAAAAGGCAGTGATACGCTTTTTATAAGCCTTCCCCATATTTCTGATGTGGATAATGATGCAACTGATTTTGCATGCATCAAGACCAAACCTAACATTAAATGCAGAGGGATCGCAAAGTACGGAGCGGGTTTTTAAAATCCTTTCTTCCCACACTGTGGTCGTGACTTACTCCCCTCCCCAAGCTATCATAGGGACTGGGGGGCAGCTTGTGTTGACACCATGGTTTATTTTCTGGTCAATCTGTTGTTTTTATTGCAAATTATTATTATTGTTATTGTTATTATTACATTTTATCCCACTCTAAGGAGCTCAGGCACCAGTCCAGCAGCCGCCATTTTTTCCAGTAGCATGGGATGGAAAATTTTCTAGTGCTTAATTATTCTGCAGAAAAAAATCTGTTTCATTAATCCATTAGTAACAATAAATGGATGCCAATTACAAATTCAATATTAGACAAGAGTGGCGTTTTTAAAGTTGTAGGTGCGTAGTTACCAACATCATTCACAGTTCTTTAGGTAGCTAAAATGTATTGACAATAGTTTTCAGTACCTTTATTCTCCCCCCCCCCCCCCAAATTTAAACAATGTAAGGAAAGTACATGCTTTTGTCTTTAAATGGTGGTAATTATTCCAATAAAAGTTTCTACATAATACAATATTTTAATCTCATTCAGCATCCTTTACTCTCCCCTCTTAAATATTTCAGGTCAAATTCTTAAGGTACAGTAGGACAAAAATTTAGATTTGTTGTTTATTAAACACAAGTAAAATAAACATGCTGAATTAGATCGCTCTCTAGGGCACCCACCTGAAAATATTGTGATATAAATGGATTTTTTTTGCAAATTACCCTAATTTTTCCAATAGAATTTTTCCTGAAAAACCTACATCACTATAACAACCCTCTCACGTTGGTTAAGCTGAGAGAGTGTAACTGTTCCTGGGTCACGTCTTTATGGTTGAATGTTGATTTGAATCTGGGTCTTTTCTAACATATTAGCTTATATACTAAAATATTAGCCTAGTGGAACTTACTTCCAAGTACACATGCATAAGATTGTACTGCAAATAATTAACAAATATTTGTTCTCTTTGTAGTTGACAATAGTTTCCTTTCCATTCTGCCTGACCAATGATTGCACACTATTAGTCCCAATAAATGTGTTCTTCCATGTAAGGTAAAGCATGGCTGTACTTCCTAGCTCCATTCCTGATGTTGGGCCCTCTGCTAGCCCTAGAGCCCCCCGCCCCATGTTCACACATCGAACGTGGCTGTCTGCAAGGCAAAATATGCACGTATAGCTCCTTTAATGTAGGTTTCCTCATGATTAGAAATCCCAATTACAAAGGGTTACTAATTGTACATGGAACCTATGCCTGTAGATTTGTATGTATATAGGTTTCTCCTTTGCAAACATCTGGATTCAATGGGTGATAGCCAATGTTAGAATAGACCTATTGAAAGAATGGGACTTGCGTTAGTTCTGACTAAGTCTCATTTTTTTCAATAGACCTACTCCACTTAGGACTAACATTGGATACTACCAATGCTCTCCACTGCAAATACCACTGGAGGATATAAGCAGTGTGTTTATGAAAGGAAGCAATATATACTTGATCTCGCGTCACTTCAGTAAGACATAAAGTAAGTGTGCACAAGAGTGCAACCATGCAGCCAAAGCCTATGCATATTTACTCTGAAGTAAAACCATTTACGTTCAATGGTACCTATTCCCAAGTAACACATCATAGGATTTCAAGCTTACTTCTGAGTAAGGAGGAGACATAGGAAACAAGCAGCCCAAATTGCATGTTTATGCAGAAGTAGGTCTCTAATCAGTTTAAGAATACTTTGTTTTTAAATTATACACACATGTATAATCTAGCAGATATTATTTATTTATTTATTTATTTATTACATTTGTATACCGCCCCATAGCCGAAGCTCTCTGGGCGGTTTACATAGGATTAAAAACAATTAAAAACAATATACAAAAATTAAAACAGCAAAAACATACAACATACACACAATCTGTACATTTAAAACCACTTGAACACTTCAAAAAAACTACAAAAACAAAACAAAACAACCCCAGGCTCCTCAGATATTGCCAAATGCCTGAGAGAAGAGGAAAGTCTTGACCTGGCGCCGAAAAGATAACAATGTTGGCGCCAGGCGGGCCTCGTCAGGGAGATCGTTCCACAATTGGGGAGCCACCACAGAGAAGGCCCTCTCTCTTGTTGCCGACCTCCGAGCTTCCCTCGGAGGAGGCACTCGGAGGAGGGCCTTAGATGTTGAACGTAGTGTTCGGGTAGGTTCATGTCGGGAAAGGCGTTCCATCAGGTATTGTGGTCCCAAGCCGTGTAAGGCTTTATAGGTTAAAACCAGCACCTTGAACTGGGCTCGGAAACATACAGGCAGCCAATGCAAGCGGGCCAGAGTAGGTCTTATATGTTCGAACCTACTGGTTCCAGTTATCAATCTGGCCGCTGCATTTTGCACAAGCTGCAGCTTCCGGACCACCTTCAAAGGCAGCCCCACGTAGAGTGCATTGCAGTAATCTAACTTGGAGGCTTTATACCAATGAGGACTAGTTGCAGGGGAACAATACAGGAAAGGGCTGGTGCCCTCATGTCCTGCTTCTGGGCTTCCCATTGGCTTGGCCACTTTGTGGAGTAGTGAATTAAATGCACCTTTGGTCTGATCCATCTCTGCTGTTCTTATGCCCTTTCTTACTGCAGCTTAAAATATGTTCTTGGTCTCATATTGCTGTTCTTGTGTTGCTTTGCATGCTTCTGTATCAAGGGTGTTGAAGCTCTTTCAGCCAGAGGGTGGGCAGGGCTGAAAACAAAAGGGGTGGGGTCAGACCCCCCCCCCCCCCAAAATACTGGTCTAATTTAGTTTAAAGCTGTTACTGCCTGTAACTAAAGCCTGGATTATTTTCCCTAAGCGCATTTAATGCACCTTAAGCCTTTGTGTAGTTTTAAAGGAACTGGGGGCTTGAATGGTCCTGGCGGGGAAAAGCGATCTCTCCCAGCAGTCGGCTCCAAGCCTCAATATAAAACCCAAACCTTGCATCCCAGGCTCCAAAGCGTTTTTTAAAAATCATACAATGCCTGAATCTCTGCAGAGACATGATTGTACTCCCTCGATACCCCCAAAGAGCCAGGCTAAAGGGTAGTTCCATTTTTGCCCAGCAGAAAGGCGGTCTGGTTGAAGTACTCATTTGACAGGACCTGACTGGAGGAAGAAAGAGAAGGGGAGGGATGGAGTGGAGTGGAAGAGCAAAGGAACGAAAGAACAGCTATTCAGGTGAAAGGGATCATAAGCTTGATGTGCTTCTAAAAACAAGTGGAGGCAAACCAGGGGGGGAAATTAGGTGTGATGGAGGTCTAAGCCTTTGGAGAGGCATCTCAACCTTTTAGAATGGGGAAAAAACTTCACAAAACCACCAGAGGATTGGTTGTTGGGGGGAAGGGAGTGGTGTCTTTTGGGGATCCCCAGAGGTCCAGTTTGGCCCAGGGTTCTGCACCACTGCTCTGTATGGAAAAGTGGCATACAAAGTATAGTGGTGACGAGGGTTTTGATGACGTGTAATAGCAGCAACAGCACGAACTGATGCAGGTTTATTCAGAAGCAAGTCCATTGAGATTAATGAGACTGGCTTTATATAATTTAAAATTATATCCAAATCTCACTTTGAACGGATGGGGCCAGAAAAGTGGCATGCAAATTATTGTTATGATGGTGATTAATAGCAACAGCCTGAACTCTGATGCGGGTTTTATTCAGAAGGAAGTCCATTGAGATCAACGCGACTGACTTTATTTTGTTTACAATTTCATTTAAATCTTATTTTTAACGCCTGTATGCGTAGAGCCTCCCAAAATAAATCTGCATAGGCTGGGACTGTTAGCTATTATTCAACTCAAGGCCGCCGGAGCATTCATTGTATTCCCGCCGCCCATGAGCCGCGCTCTCCGGGGCGCTGGAAGGAACGGAGCGGGAGTGGGTTAAGCACAGGAAGAAGCTCCCCCCCCCTCCTGCCCAAAGTTGCCCGCTCCTTTCTCTTCCTTGACCCGCTCAGTCGGCCTGTGGACTGTTCCATTAGAGTCGTGGAAGGGGGTGTGTGTGTGAAAGCGCACAAGATAACAAAACAAGGGTACTTGGGCGGTAGCGCCAGGCGTTGTAGCGTCGAGAGACGACTGTGGTGATGGGAGGGGGCGGGGAGGGGAAGGAAGGAAGGAAGGAAGGAAGGAAACCCGGCGGACCTCCTTAAAACTTGTAGCCGCGGGCGGTGTTTTGATTGGCCGCTTCGCCGTCTGAGGGCGGGGGCAGAGTGGGTGACTGACAGGGCGCGTCGCCACGCCCCTTTCCCTGCCTCCTCTTCCCTCGGCTTCGGCGTGAGGAGCGTGAGGGCCGCAACTGGTTTTCGTCGTCCTCCGCAGTCTCTCCGCTGAGGGAAAAGAGGTGGGTGTAGACGTGTCCCCTCAGCGGCCGGCTTTCTTCAGGGCAAGGGTCCCGCTTCCCGCCCTTTTCAGGGCGAAGGGGAAGCGGGTGGGGGGCGGAGGTGTGTAGGGGGAAGAGACCCTGGCTGCGAAAGAGCCCCCGCCGGGGCGGCTGTGAGGGGGAGGAAAAGGAGGAAAAAGCCGAAGAGGGGGAGCCAGAGCCTTCTGGATCCTCGGGGCGTCTGAGAGGGTTTCTTGGGGTGTGGCAGGAGCGGGCCAACCCTTTAAAGCAGCCTTCCCTCAATCTTGGCGCCCTCCAGATGTGTCGGACTACAACTCCCAGCATCCCACAGCCAGCTGTGGGATGCTGGGAGTTGTAGTCCGACGCATCCGAAGGGCACTAGGCTGGAGGAAGGCTGCTTTAGAGCAGCCCTCCACTAACCTGGCATCCAGTATCCCAGGCAGTAAGCCTGTATGCATCAGTTGCTGGGGAACATGGGTGGGAGGGTGTTGTTGCACCGTGTCCTGCTTCATTGGCCCCTGGCCGGCAGCTGGTTGGCCACAGTGTGAACAGAGCGCTGCACTAGATGGGCCCTCAGTCTGATCCAGCATGGCACTTCTCATTTTCTTACCTTCCAGATGCGTTGGACTACAACTCCCAGCATCCCCAACTCATCTGGAATGGGCCAAGTTGGGGGAAAGGCTGCTTTAGAGAAGCTTTCTGCCAGTCTGCCCCCCTCCAGATATGTTGGACTACAACTCCCAACATCGCCAATCAGCCACTATAGCAGTTCTGCCTGGGAAAGATGGGAGCTGTAGTCCACTACACAGCTGAGGAATGCCAGGTGGGGGCAGACTGTTTCAAAAGAGATTTGGAGGGGAAAGAGAGGAAAGGTGTGCATATGAGTGAGAGAAGGCAAGGCTGGGTCTTACAGCCCTAAATAGGTTTTCTCAGAAGTAGGCCCTTTTGAGTTAAGACCATAAAATGAGCCCTGCTGGATCAGACCAAAGTCTCCCTATTCCAATGTTCTGTTTCCTCAGTGGAAAGCCAGGTGCCATGATGAGAAGCCCCCATGCAGGACATGAGGGCAACAGCACCCTTCTGTTCATGTTTCCCAGCAATTGGCCCACAGAGTCATACTGCCCTTAAGGACAGTGGGCCTTAGTTTACAGTCCTAAATCGTAGTGTGATGTAGTGTTTGCAATGTTTGGATTAGGATGAGGGGAGATCCAGGTTCAAACCTGCACTGAGTCACGACGTGTACAGGATCACCTTGAGCCAGGTGATGTTTTTCAGCCCCAACTCCCTCACAAAGTGAGGATACAGTGGGAAAGGGGAAGGCATGGTGTGAGCCATCCTGAGCACCGGTGGGTGTGAAGGTGGGATTTAAATAAATGGTGAGCCAGCCATTTAATACAATGGGACTGACTTCTGAGTAAAAGCACATAGTATTTCCCCCTCCGTCCCAAGAAAGGTTATGGTGTGAGGCTATGTAAAAGGCTGTTAGGGTGGCCTGGAGGGAGAGCTCACACTTAGGGTTCAGTCCTGTCTGGATGCCTATCACCTCCGAACCCACTCTGTATTTTTGCTAGATGGTCATTTTTGTCCATCTAGATAGGGCTCTGCAGGGGTGGGGGGAAGGAGGCTGGAGATAGCTCGCATCCCCACTGCCCCAGTCCCCACCCACAGAACTGCCCTCTTTTCCTACCTTAGGAGGTTGCTTTTGCGAGCTTGGAAAGGCATCTGGCTGGCATGGTTCTCTGCACACTAGCAGAGAGGGGACAGGAGCTCAGACTCCCAGGTCTAGGTCGGAGTGCTGTCTCTGACCTTGCATCCAGGAATCCAAACTATCCTGTCCCCCCGATGCTGTCTTGGGGCAGTAGGATTGTTCTGCTATTTTCTTAAGATGGGTCTGAGTTCAGTTCCTGGCATTTTCATGTGGAGTAGCTGGGTAGGGAGGATTTGACCCTCTTCCCTGCCATCTTGGGAAAAGCTGCTGCCAGTAGTTGATACTGGGCTGAGCAGACCTTATGTTTTGTCTTTGTATAAGGCAGCCTTTACAAATCGTTATGTCACTAATATAGAATAAATTATACTCCGATTACCCCACCCACCCACATATCAAGATGTTGGGATCATGAGGGCATTTTGTTTTTATTCGTTTGTTGGGTGCATTAAGCTTTTTTGAGTAGGGTGAATAATTAAAATAAAAGTGGTTAGAATTCCCGTTTTATTCAAAACCGTGTGTATGGAAAGGATGGGTCAAAAAAAGAAGTTTGCCCACTTTGTACTATTTTTCAATCATATGCATACCACATCCACAGGGTCATGTTCTAGAACTGTTTGGGATAACTGCTATATTTTGGTTCCATGTTTTCTATGACTTTTTTTTAAAAATGAAAGTGTGTTTCAAAGGATAGTTAAAGAATATTATGCACTCTTGGGTGATAGGCAGAGGAAGAAGAGGATTGGTGAAGGAAGAATGTTCCAATGCGTAAAAGTATTTCTTTTTCTCTCAGAGACCTAGTTTTTCGATTTTATGGTTGTTCAATGCTGCGTCGTTTATTTGATTTTAATATTTGTAACCATTTGTATTTTACTATTTTAACTGTTGTAATCCAGTGAGGGAACATTTGTTATTGGGCCAATTAAAATACAATAAATAAATGTCTAAGGGATTTTCTTGGTCAAAACTCTTGCTTCTCTCATATTATAGCCAGAAGCAAGGAAGCCTATTGGATGACTGTGGCTGCATTCAGACAACACATTAAGCAACTGGGGGGGGGGGGGGAACAATCGTCAGTTGTGTTGCTTATTGTGTTGGGTAACACGCGGCTCACAAACTACTGACGGTATGCTATTCCGCCCAAATAAGCAACTGAGAGAAACAACTGGCTTGCAAGATGTTTAGCTTGAAGCCAGTTGTTTAAAGTGTTGTGTGCAGGGGTGAGTGTGTTAATAGCATGTGATGAGTGGGTTAAAACACAAGCCCATAGAGGCAGGCGGCAAGAGCAACCAAAGTGGCGGTTGCCACTCTGCTAGAACTGGTGCAACTTGCAGAGGCTGCTGGGATAGAACTGGGAGGACTGAGGGAGGAGGGAGGGTGGGGAGAGGGGCGGGGTCTGTGTCAGTCAAATGCTGGGTTGACTATTAGTCCACTCAATGCCAGCCCCAACCACCCACAAAATAACCAACTGTGAGTTGGCTACTCAACCCACCATTGACTAATGTGTTGTCTGAATGCAGCCTGTGTGTGTGCTAAGAATATATCTGTCTGTCAGATGTACGAGTGGGAGACAGAAAAGCAGTCCCTACCTCTGATTTCTTTCCCTTTTTGATTTTTTTGGTAAGTGTAAAAGTACTTTTAGACAAAACAGGCAGGGACATCATGCATCCCTCACAAGACTTGTTTATATGTTGGCTGTGCTCTGCAAGGTTTCACAAAATAGGTATTTGACTTTTAGGCAAGGGTGAGTCTGAAAGTGAGGTAAAGTCAGATTGCTGGCATTTGCAGCTGCCTTTGGCTTGCTGTATAACTGGCTGATGGCGAAAAGGCTGTTATTCAACTTGAGGATTGGTCAGGTGTGTGGGGTCCAAGATATGGAGGCTTACAAAAAGCCATGATTTCTGAAGGATAGGGGAAGAAATACTTATAATTACCTTGGTGCTTTGTATTGCACTTAATTTATTGATCGATACTGTGATGTAGAGCAGATGAGCTAACACCCGCACATGAGTGTGTTAAGCCTCCATATGAGGCAATTTGTCCTCGCGACTAAGTCCTCAGTGTTTACTTCTGGTTTTGAAATTTCAGCATCATAGTAGCCAATTCCTTTGGGAGGCCAATCTTTTTTTGTAAGTGAACTACAAATCCAGTTCAAAGTGTTAGTGTATACACAAGTGAGTTATATATGATTCTCATACTCCCACACCGCTTGTTATGTGATTCTTCTCTGATCTTTGGTTTGTTTTCTCTCTCTAGTCTACTGTGCTGGGGAGCAAACAACAGCGCAATACAGAAAAGGCAAGCAAGAATTCACAAAGGATGCTCTGTCTTAGCCAGGTCCACAAGTTCTCTTGCTCCTTTCCTGGAGTACCACAAAATGCTACTGGCACCCTGTTGCAGGTGGGCCAGTGATGCTACAGTTTAATCATCACAATTTGGGTGGAAGAGGCTAACTGTTTGGCAGGGGTTAACTATTCCTACCGTAGACAAGAGTTCTTGACATTCACGTATGTGAATTTGGGCATATTAATTCCTCCCCTTGCAACGTATGTCCTGATAACCCTTGAAAATTCTACTTGTTCTGAATGAGGTATACACTCCACTGATCTCTCCTTTTATGAGCTTGGTAAGGAACAATTTTGCCTATGTCTCATGATTCTTGGGTAAAATTGCTTGCGAAGAATGCAGGGGAAAACTTGCAAAGTCATCTTATTTATAGTTCAGAGCATACTGTGAAACAGGGAAGGGAAAGTAGCATCCTAGACTCCCTTCCCTTCTCCCTCTTAAAAAAAATAACAATGAAACCTTGTTTATTAACACATTTTAATCAAGAAGTTGTAAAAAACCTGTTGCTTAGTTTCACCTTAGGGGGAGCAGATTTGTTCCTCAACACCTCCCTTATCGATCGATCATATTTTGTGAGCATGTGTTGGAGATCCACTTTATGATAGATCCATTGTTCCAGCCCTAACAATGTCAGGAGCTAGAGTGGCCCAGAGAGCATGGCTGGGAGTGGTTCAAGCTGTAGAAAATGAGAATTTCAAAATGGAGAGTAGGCTACACTGACTACTTCTCAACCATTCTAAGAGAGGCAGTTGTTCTGTGCTAAATCCCAAGGCCTAGGATGGACAGGCCTTGGCTCTGCATAGGTGGCCATTGATAAAATCTGTGAATTGCTTCACAGATTTCAGTTCAAGTCAGAAATAAGAAACTGAATCCAGCTTGTGTTTTTGCAAAGCTGTAGATTTATTGTAAAATCCAGATTGGTTTTAAACATGCTACTCTTAAACACTGACCTAGCCAAGGAGAGCAGCACTAGAATAAATCTGGTGCTAGACTTTGTTGGGTGTTGTTAGAGGTTTAGCTCTTTTTCCTACTGGGTAGTTAAAGCACCATTAATTCCTTTTTCCAACAGGATATGATTATTGTATATCTAGTATTTTGTGTGTGTGTGATGGGGGCCGGGGATGTGTGACTGAGATTCAGGCGTTGTCTGGAATATGTCTGAATGAGTGTTGAAACCTATTGCAAGTGTGTGTGTGTATATTTTTGACTCACCTGAGAGCAGAAGTTGACTTTTCTCAAAAGAGAATTGTGCAGAAGTCCGTTGTCAATTTCAGCCATAGTAGCGAACTTTCACACTGCTCCCAAACACTCACAATAAGCAGACTTCATGCACAGACAAACGCAATAAGCAGATTTCACTGCACTATATATGTACGCATTTCCCCCCATTCATGGAAAATAATTCAGTGCAGCAACAATGTCATGTGTGAAGTACTCTTAAACGCCTTCAGGGATAAATGCAATAAGACATGAGAGTACGGGTCTGCTTTATGAGTATGGGTTTTGGCCTAAATATGCCGTTTCATAAAATTTTATTATCAACAGCTTTTACCTGCTGATAATATTGAATCATGCAAACCAGATTTTTCCTCTTAATTGGAAAACGTTTAAGCCAATGATTGATAATATGAATAAGGCCTTTGAAGAAATTAAGGAAATTGGAGCTTGAGTTTTGCCTTATGCATTTAGCCTTTTCTGAGCTAACATTTTCATACTTTTCACGATGCTTGATTCAGCCATATTTTTCTTTTTCTTTGTGGGATTTGTGCCACGAGTGCTGTTTTCAGGCATCACATTTACTTTGTGGTAAGGCAATGGCAAACCATCTCATGATTTCCCAGTGATGTTACCATTTACTCATGGCTTTAGGATCATTTATGTTCAGTAGCTTGTGTTGTCATGCCTTACAATTGTTTGCTTTGGGGCTAGAAATGGAAAATGTGGCTAAATGTCCAGACACACATTTCCATCTTAGATCTTTGGACTGAATTTATGCTTGGAATGTTGTACTGATGGTACACATAGAGAATGTCTATTACATGTATTACATCCATGGTGAGTCACAGCAGGCCATGGTGCACATAAGGGTTTTCTGAAGTTAGATAGTGTTTATCCTGATATATTGATACAAATATTTACTAATATTGCTGTATTTTTGAAGGAAAGCTCAGATCAGCTTACTTGCTCCTGGCGGTTTCCCTTCTAAGTACTGAATAGGACCATGCCTGCTGGCTTCAACACTTTTTAAATTTTATTTATTAAAACATGATATAATATATCTACAAAGATGGATAACAAAGCATTTAAAATCTGTAATATAAACTAAACCAGTAACCAAAAACAAAAAGGGTAATAACTGAATAGCAGAAACAACAACATCAGGACAATCAGCGGGGAAACAACACAGGGGTTGGTTCCGCCACCTGTGTCACTCTTGCGACTGGCATTTACCTAATTATTATTATTTACTACATTTATATACCACCCCCACCACCCCCGTAGCCGAAGCTCTCTGGGTGGCTTACAAAGATTAAAAACATTGAACATTTAAAAATCAATATACAAAATTAAAAACCATAAAAAGCATAAAAACAGGCTACATACCAACTATCCAGGGGTCAGTTAAAAAACTCAACATATGCTGTTAAATGCTTGGGAGAAGAGAAAAGGTTTGACTTGGCGCTGAAAAGATAACAATGTTGGCGCCAGGCGAGCCTTATCAGGGAGATCGTTCCATAGTTACTCATGCGTAATCTGAGCCCGGTGCATAATGCAGCGGGGTGGCGTCTAACCCGCCTCACATCCCCTACAGCTAGCCATGGATTGTGGGGTGGGTTAGAAGCCACCCCGATGTGCGAAACACTGGGTTCGGATGACATGGGAAGCAGGTAATCTGATAAATGCCGGTTGTGCGAGTGGCATGTGGTGGTGTTCCCATCCCCCCCCTACGATCGTGCAAACCTGGCCATAGAGTGAGCTTGTATAACACGACAACCCACCCTGTGAAATAAGCTACACAGCATGGGTTGTTGTGTGAGAAACCCAAGGTGAGCCTGACAGATGATCACGTTTGCCATGGGTTGTTCTCCCCTTCCTTCCCCCTCAGTCCTCCAGCTGGTTCCACCATATATCACGGGACCTATCTGCAGCCAAGTCCCCCTTTCCACTTCAATCGTGACCTTGGTTGTGTTCAGTTTTTTTATTTTGTGCCCCAACATTTTCCCAAAATGGGGCTGAATATTTTCTAATTCCACCCCCCAGGAATGTGTGTAAATGTCTTTGTAATTTGTTTAAAAGTTGGCCATTATTTTGCACTTGTGGACGTACACAATTTTGCTTTCAAACTATATATCATCTTGCATTGTTGATTACCTCCTATGTTTCAGCTCTCAAAGGGAACAAAATGTACTAGGAAACATGCAAGACAGGGCTGCAAATAGGAGCTGCAAAAATGGGGTGGATCCGTAGGGAGAGGCGGGTTATTAATAATAATAATAATAATAATAATTATTATTATTATTATTATTAAAACCACTTGGGGGAGACTCGGTGAGGGATGGAATGGAAGGTAAATCCCACACTTTAAAACGTAAGGTTAATATTTTAAGGGGCTTGTCTTGTCCCCTTTCCCCCTGACTTGTCAGCTGTCAAATGAGCATATACAGCCCCACCTTGTCAATTAATTTGTAAGTTTCCTAGTACACATTGTTCCTTTTGACAGCTGAAAAGTACAAGGCAATAGTCAAGGCAAGGCTACGTATAGTTTGACAGCTGCAATTGTGCATCTCTGCAGTTGTGAAAAACTGTCCAAAAAAGAGAAAAATATTGCAAAGACATTTGCCCGCTTTCCCGTGGCTAATTAAAAATAAAATAAAATTGGCCTCTTTTGATGCATATGTCAGGGCGCACATGTTATTTTTAAAAGGTTTTCTGGATGAGTGACAGCCCTTCCAAAGTGGCACTTGGGTACTGGTGGAAGGGCTGTCACTGTGGCATGGATGAGATTGCTCCGGAAGAGTGGCAAGGGGTTCTGCCACTTTTGCCAAGCAGCTTGCTTGACAGTGCTTGCAACCCACGATGTCTTGGTAGTGCTTGGTTCGAACAACACACTTAACCCATCTTGGATACAGCAACCCCTAAAACAACCCATGGGTTGTTAGGGTGGCTTGTTGCCCACACACAAGGCACCCTGCGGGAATCACAGCTTGACAACCCACGGTGGCTTGTCATGTCATGAGAACCCAGTCATGAAATAATAAAGCAGGAAATTCCAGCAACACAGCAAATATAGAACCCTCAGCGTTACAGGTATTGGGGTGGGTGGGTCAATAGCCCCTTTAAAAAGAATGAATTTCATCTGATGTTTGATGGCTAGTAAAAAAAAGAGCAGGATGAATGTTCCATAAATTCAGTGCTACTAATGGATAGGCCCTATCCCATGTAGCCATGAATGAAGGGGGAACCCAGAACATGGCCTTAGAAGAAGATCTTAAAATAGAGATAGATTTCTTTCTTTCATATGGGAGAAATGAGGCCCTTATTAGTACAGTATAAGGTACTCTCAGAGCTCGCAGTGGAATATATAACATCATCATGCTCTTTACTTTAGTCCTTTTAACAATCCTGTGATGTGGGTCATTATCTCTGTTTTAGAGGTGGAGAATTGAAACTCGAAGCTAATGGCTTAGCAAGAGGTGTCAGTGATGCCTGAGCATGGTTTTGAGCCAAGAGTCTCATAGGTCCTAGTTCCAGCATTCTGCCCATCTGACTATGTTAAGCATCGATATTCTGCCTCCAGGAAGATAGCTTATTCGAGCACTTAGGAAAGGTTTTTAAAGTGAGTGACTAATTTTCCAACTAATGGGGAATCCCCTGCTTAGGTATGAACCACTATAGCTGGACTAGGGCCCCCATGGAAAACATGCTATGCAACCATTTGATGAGTCCTGGGAAGAGAGCCAGCAGAAACAAAAGACCACAGTCATGGAAAACCAGGAGCAGGATACAGTAGAGCAGACCATTCAAGTTGACTAACTATTCAAAGGAGATCCAAATATAGGTTTGTGTGGAGCTGTAGACTTAACAGTCTATGCAAGGGATGCAGGAACAGTAACTGGGAAGTGAGGAATGATCTGGAATCATGGGCAGGCAAGGGAGCCAGAGAACCTGTTCAAAATAGGATACATTTTGTAAGGAGAGTGGTGAATGTGAGTCCCCTAACTTCAAGCTGTCAGTGATAACAGGTGGGATGAGTCTTGTCTTGAAGAGAGGGTTTGCTGTAATTTACACAAGCACATGGGATGATGGTGGTGCATTATGCCAGTCTCTTACTGCCTTATCCTGAATTCAAAGGATTGAGACGTGGTGTATGATTATGCATTGTCTAGAGTTTTAAGAAACTGCTGTGTGTAAACTGAGACCACTTTTCCCCTCTCAGGTTGTGAAAGAGAAAAGTACCACTGTATAAATGTAATGAACTCCTAGATTCAGAGTAGTGTGATTTCCTTATTCTGTGGTGGTGTTAATGTGAGTGTAGTAGTCCTTAGAAGTATCGGGGGGGGGGGAGGGTAGGTGTCCTGCATTGTTGTGGGAAAGATAGGATTTCCTTCTATTCCTCTGATATCCCCTCTGGAACTCCCTTCCCAGGGAAGCTAGACTGACTCCCTCTTTAGTGTGCTTTCGGAAGCAGGCTAAAACTTTTCTGTTTCAGCAGGCCTTTGGGGAGTAGTTTGGACCTCTGCTGATGTGTTGTTATATCTTGGATTTTTTTTTAAAAAAATTTTTTTTAAATGTTTTAAATATTTTAATATTGTACCATGTTTAATTATATTTTAATTTTTTTGTATATCTATATCTGTTTTTAACTGTACGTGTTTTAATTTTTATGCTGCCTTGAGTCCCAGTATTGGGAAAAAGGCGGGATAATGATAATAATAATTAATAATAGCATATTTTTTAAAACTTACTGACACTTACCGGTTGGTTTGATATATTTTTACTTCATTTTTTCATAGTAGGTTTATTTAGTAGCATTTAACCTTTGGAGGCTTTTCTTAAACTTTCTAGACAGTTCATTGTACAGCAATTGTGTAATTGATGCTTTCTTGTTGTGCAGAATCCAGACATCTTCTTTCAAAGAAGCACTTAAGTTTCAAAACATCCTTACTTCCCCTCCACCCCCCTAATGTCCCTAGCACAAAAATATATTGGAAAGTGCAGTTTGAGAGTTAGAACAAAGCTGGACAATCGTTACATATATCAATAAACATAACAGCTCTTTTTTTCTCCCTTTCCCTCCCCAATGCATAGACCATATTCTGATTTAGTGCTCAGCCTCCAAAGAAGGTAATTACAGAAGAAGACTAATCTCAAAACAAAGTCTGGAGGAGCCTGTTGCTAATTTTCCAGACTGCCTCAAGACTTCCTCAAGACTTCTTAGCAGGGCTTGTTGCTGAAAGCAACCAGAGGTTTCTCTACACTTTGCCTTGAAATCAGGGTGGATAAAAACCAATGATTTTTTTAAAAAAAACATAAAAAATAGATTTTTTGATTTAAATCGGATTTTTTTATTTAAATTGGATTTTTTTTAATAAAATGCTTTTTGAGGACAAATCTATCTAAAATAGTTTTCTATTTAAGATACATTATAGCCCAAAGGTTATTCATCATGAAATAAGGATTAGTTTTTAATTATGTAGCATGAGGCTGTATATTCATGCAATGTTTACATTTTTTGGTAAATGAATTTTATTAATCCATTCACAATGTCATGCTCTTCCAGAGGTTTCTATATGATTATTGGGCAGTTTTTCTATCTAGAAGATATTATCACAGAGGCTTGGTTTTACAGTTCTCAAGACTGTGAATTTGTGTCTGCAGAGATCACAATCCCATTGTTCCTTTGCAAATCTATATACACAGAATCAACCCCTTACCTCTTAAGTGCTAAATTTCAAAAAATTCAATGAATAGATTATTGGGAGTGAAATAGATCTGCACAAGAAGCTAAAAATGAAACCTGCATCTGCTTGTAAATATTAAGATTATACCAGCAAGAATGAGTCTTTGGTAACTCTGAGTTGTGTAAAATATGTATTAAGCTTATAGCGAGGAAGAGTGCACTTTTTGGGGGGGAGGGGAAGTCACATCAAATCGAGTATTTTTGAGTAGTGATTAAAATCGTGATTTAAATCATGATTTAAATCAAATTGATTTAAATCAAATCCTCCCTGCTTGAAATTAGGCAATTTAACTTCTGTTCAAGTCTCTTTTCTTGTGTTGTTGCTTTCCATGGGAATCCACTTAAAAATGCTATAAGAAACCCCTTGTTTTGGTGACTTGCAATAGAACATTACAGGATCCACATTCTGAAGAGCTATACAGACGTGCCTCACCATTTAGAGCTGCCTTCATATGGTTGCTTTTAAAAGCAATTGAGCCTTCATTCATTCATTGAATGAATGAACTCTAGTTTAAATGGATTCAGTTTTAATTTATTTCGTTGGTAAACTTTTTTCTTATAGGTTCATACTTTCTCTTCATATATATATATATATATATATATAAATGGGATTATTCCTTCCTCTCTCTGGTGGCTCTCCATCTCTTTTCAGATCTGCCTCGCACTTCATTAGCCCATGTTACATATTTGGCATCAGCATATTTGAGTCTTTTGCTGCATGGGGTTACCACACAAAACAGCTTGCCAGGCCTGCTGTGTCCAGGCAAGCACCTGCAGTGTCCCTGTAGTTTCAAGAGAGGCATTACAAAAGGAACATCTGTTCACAACAGTGCTCCATTGGAAGTTGTGAAGTAATGCAGAAGTCTTTAGTATGTGTTGCAATCATGGTTTATTTGAAAGATTTATGTTCACCAGCTCTGCCATGGCTATCTGCCAATCAGTTTATGGAGTAGTAGAGTTCCTTTTCTCAGTGGAAGTGGAATGGAATTAAGAGAAGAAAAGGAAAAAAATGAACATTCAAATATTGGAAGAGGTCCCCAGTAGGAGATACTATGAAACACTGGCTGCATTCAGACAACATGATAGTCAATGGCAGGGTCATAATCAATTGAACAGTTGTTTATCTAGGGGATGCTCCCTACACAATATGATAATCAACTGTGGTGTGGATTAGGATCAGCGTTGAGTTAACGATTAGTGAGTTGACTCGCTCATCCCCCGCCCTCTCTCCCCACTCAGTCCTCCTGCTAGTAACCCATCAGCCATTGCTGCTGAAAATCTATCCTGCCGGCTGGACGAGAATGGCAATCACTGCGTTGACTTCTCTTGTCTTGTGACTCTGTTGTTGACGAAATAACCAACCTCCTGAGGAAATAACCAACGGTCCAATCCACACAACACGATAACAAATGGTGGTTCAAATAACCAACTCTGGTTGGTTAAAAAACTCCCTCCACACAACACAGTAACCCATAGTGGGTTAAATAACCAACCGTTATTTAAACCACCATTGGTTATTGTGTTGTCTGAATCCAGTCAATGTATCAGTTACTTAAATTAGTATGGCATAATCGCAAAGCTGGGAAAGAGCTTAAAAGATTTCAGTTTATTCTGATACAGCTGAAATAGACATTGACTTCTAAAACAGTTAAATGTTTATGGCCTCATATTTTTATAAAGGTTCCAAAATAATAAGTATTAGGTGTGTTTGTGAAAATTCATAAGTTATCATAATAGAACTATGATTATTAGTATAGTATTGTGGCCAATATACTGCGCTATGAATTAGAAAATTCTTATTCATACATTACCTTTATTAGGAACTCAGCTTCCTTGGAATCTGGTGAAAAGGAAAAGTAGAGTTGGGTGTCATCTGCGTACTTGGTGGTTGGTTCGAGAAAAATAAGCCACGCTGCATGGTTAACAAACTGCTCTGAGGAAAATGTGTTACATTCAGAAGGTGATCATATGCAAAGGAGAACAGGGCTGCTGTATCTTTAATAGCTCAATAGAAAAAGGAATTTCAGCTGGTGTCATTTGTAAGCTTGCAGCACCTAGTGAAATTCCCACTTCATCACAACTGTTAATGCTGCAGGAGCCCTGCCCTCTTTTGTATCTGGTCATTCTAGCTATACTCTAACTATACTAGAGTGACCAGGTACAAAAGAGGGCAGGGCTTCTGCAGCTTTAACTGTCGTGATGAAGAGAGAATTTCACCAGGTGCTGCATGCATACAAATGACACTTGCTGAAATCCCCTTATCTATACAATTGTTAAAGATACAAGAGCCCTGTCCTCCTTTCCATATGGTCACCCTAATTAAGTATATATTTTGCCTTTTTGAAATTCTCTGCTGCAGCCCTCACTCTCAAAGTTTCAGATATGCCCAATATGGCCCAATAAGTAATTTTATTTGTTATACTGTCTTAACTCAGCTGCTTGTCTGAGGAGGAGGAACCCAGATGCGCTACCATTCAATCTCTTCCTCCTTCCCCATCCAGTAATGTGGTTATGATTCAGAACTGTGAAGGATACAAGAATTTGGTGTCTGTTCTCCACCCCTGATAGAATATGTGACTATGGCATAATCGGTTGGGTTCAAACTCATCACTAGATTGCTTGTTATCTTTAGCTAGCTTGTGAGAACTTCTGAGTCATGTTGCTGTTTATACCAATAAAATTTCTTCTTGTCATATTTTAACTATGATTCATTTGGATGTAATTTACCAACTTGGAATAGAAAGATAAATAGCATCCCCATATCTCTTTATCTGAGTTTCTAAATTGGTAAATTGTATCCATTACACTTTTAAATGTTAATCTCCTGTTTATGTTTGCTGAAACTTAATCTGAAAGACCATAGGTTTACTGGGCAAAATAGACCACAATTTGATTTTTATGTAGGTTAACTCGGTGGCCCAGTGTAGATTGTGGGTAGGATCTAGGATCTGCCTTCCATTGACAAAAGGGCTCTGTTCTTGAAAGGTGCATCTGCTTTCTTTTCAGGGATCTCCCCCTCACAGCTAACCTCATTCAGCAGGGCCCCCTGATCCTCTGTGTGGCATTTTTACAAGGCTGGAGAGGCTGCCGTAGGGAGAAAGGGGTGGGAAAATCCTCTTCTGCCAGTGTAGTTTCACACACCTAAATCTGGATCAAAGCCATCATGTGCCATTTCCCCTTAATTAAGGGATTTTACTGCAGACATTATTCTTTTCCACTTCAGCACAATTTTCCCTTTCCCCTTTATTTAGATTTACATTTGCTCTAGCATTGCTAACGGTTTCCATTTTAACAATGAAGCTGGCTTGCAATTCTTGGTTATTAGCACTGTGTAGGCATAATGCTAAAATTGACAAGGGAAGAATGGGAACCTACTGAAGAGCAAAAGAGTGCATAGAAGTCTCATGGAGTCCCTATCTTTTAGCCATGATTAAGAAATTGGCAGCATAGCATTTGTACTTGGCCCATGATCAGTCAAGTAACCACTTCTTAAAGAAGTGTCCATGACAATTTAGCGCCAAACCAGATGGCAAATTTATTAATGTATTTAGATTTCTGTACTGCCCAATGCCTGAAGCTCCCTTTGTGCTTCAAGAAAAAAACATATAATTATACAATATAAAAGCATAATAAAACAGACAATAACAACCTAAATGTTTAAAACCGAAGTAGAAACCAAATTAACTGGCAAATGCATTGGTTGTGACAAATGAGAATGACTACTGTATCTTCAAAGCGTATCACAAACTTGTCACAGCATGCTACCAAGTGTTTCAGCATCTCTATTCCTGGCCCAGATTGCAGCAGGCCTCAGACTACTCAGAAAAGCTCTGCTGGGTGATACTGAGAAATTGTGATGTGGTAGTGGAGAAGAGGTCTTCTCTTTGCTGCCACCACTATCACAGAATAGGCTCGATAATTAACTCTAATCTTTGTATGGATGGACTCGGAATGGATCTTCTGTATCTGTGTTCTAGCGAACTCCCCTCTTGCTACTTTGCTGTCAGCTCAGATGTATATCAAGGAGCTGCCTGAGTTCCCCTTAGAAGAAGAGGATGCTTGGGCATGACCATGTCAACTGCCATCTGCATTCTATTGAGGGACTGGGTCTTCAGCAGGAGCACTTGTCATACCAGCAAGAAAATCCCCTCAGAGTTCCCCCCCCAATCCATCAGAATTCATTAACCTCTGAGGGTGGACCATTTTAATGGGTTCCCCACCCTAGCAGAGGGGAAAGGTCGCTGAGCATCAAAACCTTGATAAGAAGTGATCCCACCATGACAAGGGGATAAATCAGGTGTGGGGAATTACTGTCAGCCCGAGGGCCAAATTCAGTTTTGGAGATCCTCTTGGGGGATGTCTCATTTCAGTGTTGGATGGGGTCAAAGGCAAAAAGTGTGGAGCTAAATTACTGGCTTATTTTAGGTTAGGTCTGTTACTGCCCCAGTTACTAAGTCTTAGGAGAGGCATTTCAATCTTTTAAGATGAAGGGGGGAAGCTACAAAAGGTGGGAAACCACCAAACTATTGGTGGTTGGAGGGAAAGGAGTGGGGCAATGGGAAGGGGGGCATGTGGGAGCCAGATTGGGGCTCCAGAAGGGCCAGATTTAGCCTTCAGGCCTGAGTTCCCCCTGCTGGGATAGATATTACCATAATTCCCCCACTTTAAGATCTCCATCTTCTTGCCCAGCTATGAAAAACAAATCAAGTGGGTTCCTGCTGCATGTGTTGGGTTGGTGACATGTTTTGACAGAGTCTTTGTTGTCATGGTGGCCATGAAGTCCTCAACTGACCCGGATCTGACAGCCTTAGCATAGAAGTTGAGAATCCCCAGAACCATCATTTTAGGGATTCTCAACACTAAATTTGAGGCTGCTTTTATCAGCTCCAGCAGGGAGAGTGAAGTGCAATCCATCCTGCTGCTCATCAGCACAATCCCTAATATGCCTTGGGGACTCAACACAATGTGCAAACACTCCCAATTGACTTTCAGAGAGGCAGGAAGTCTAGCGAGGGAGATGGTATTCCTGTAGACCACAGCCCGCCCCCAACAACCCTCAGGTTATGTTGATACTGCACCAAGTATCCAGGGGGCGCAGCTGAGAGAGACTTGATCCCTCCCAGTTCACCCACCAGGTCTTGGTTGTACATACAACATCAGACTCTCATCCAAAATTAAATTGTGGATGAAGGAGATTGAATTTGCCTGGCATTCAACAACAGCGCCATAAGACTCGAGGGCAACCTGGTAAGAAAGCCAGAAAACATCTAGTTGTGGGAAGAAATAGAAGAGGTAACAAACGTAAAATATCTAATTGCTCTTCTTAACTGGCCTGATAATTCCCCCCCTCCTGTGACCATTCTGATAGGGGCACCCCCACCCCCAGGTTATCCAGTAAATTTCCCAGGCAACTCTAATGTAAAATAGCCCCTATTTCTCACTTTCATTAGCAGAGTGGAGCTGAGGGAAAACGTTTTAAAGCAGTGGACTTCGGGGAAGTTAGAAGGGTTGAGGGGGTAGGTTTTACTCCCATTTCCTGTATACTTCCTTTAGTGTTAAAAGTTAACCCATCATGTCTGCTTTGTAGACAAATTGGCAAGTGCCTTTCTGATAAACACATGTAGATCTGGTTTGGCCCTTAATCTAATACTTGCCTAATCCAGGTTTCGTTTGCATTGCAAAACAGGCTCTTGACTCTTCTCTTCCTCCTCCTCCCCCAAGTCAAGAATAATGTCTGTCCTTCCCAGGCTAACAAGTTAAAAGCATTGTTCATTTTTTAAATATATGAACTCAACCTTTTCTACCCCAAAAACTTACTGCTTGTGCCACTCTAGTTCTAGCCAGGGTGGATTTGATTTAAATCATGATGGTCACTACTCAGAAAGACTCGATTTAATCATGTGACTCCCCCCCCCCCCCAAAAGTGCACTCTTCCTCACTATAAGCTTAATACAGAGTTACCAAAGACTCATTCTTGCTGGTATAATCTTAATATTTACAAGCAGATGCAGGTTTCATTTTTAGCTTCTTGTGCAGATCTATTTCACTCCCAATAATCTATTCATTTAATTTTTTGAAACTTTGCACTTAAGAGGTAAGGGGTTGATTCTGTGTATATAGATTTGCAAAGGAACAATGGGATATCTGCAGACAGAAATTCACAGTTTTGAGAACTGTAAAACCAAGCATCTGTGATGATATCTTCTAGATAGAAAAGTTGCCCAATAATCATACAGAAACCTCTGGAAGAGCATGACATTGTGAATGGATTAATGAAATTAATTTACCATTTTTTTTTAACATTGCATGAATATACTGCCTCATGCTACATAATTAAAAACTAATCCTTATTTCATGATGAATAACCGTTGGGCTATAATGTATCTTAAATAGAAAACTATTTTTAGATAGATTTGTCCTCAAAAAGCATTTTATTTTTAAAAAAATCAAATTTAAATAAAAACAATCAGATTTAAATTTTAAAAATCCGATTGTTTTGATTTTTTTTTAAAAAAAATCATTGCTTTTATCCACCCTGGTTCTAGCGCATGATGTTATCACTCAATTTAAATTATTTTGCTGTCTTGTTTTACTTGCTAGAGTGGTGAGATGCTTTTTCTTTTCTGACCTTTTAGATCACAAAAGGTGATTGACTTGATCTAAAGCAACAATAACAACTCAGGATTGGTAGGTCTTGAATTGTGATTAAAATAAACTTTTAAAGAAATTGTCCCATTGAAATTTTATGAAATATTTATCTGAAATATTTTAACACTTGTTATTCCCAACAAGGATATAACTTCCCATAAAGTTTTAACATATTTCAAAGATCTGTGCTGTTATATACCTTAATAAACATGTATTTAACTTTAGTTTAATGCATGTTTGGAGCTTGATATATATTTATTAAACTTCAGTTTCTTGTAGCCTAATCCTAAACCCTATTTGCCTAATCCATGGAAATAGAATTGCCGCAGAAGGCTGTGCACCTGCTTTTGCATTCATGGTTCCTCCAAGCTGGCCACTGCATAGGAAACTGAATGAAGTGATGCAGGCACTTCCACAATCATTTCCAGAACAAGCAGCTGTGTGTCTGAGTTTAGACTTTTGCATCCCACATCAATTTATCCCTGCACAGAAACCTGTTCATGGATAGCTCTGAGGTTGAATAGCTGGAAAATAAACCCCATGGTTATTAATAGTTTGCTTTATAAGTGAGTTTACAATGAAAGCACCCAAAAGCTGCAATGAGAGTCAGTCATTGGGTTCGGACAACACAATAACGCACATTCAAGGATTGAGAATGGGTTGATTGTGGGTTGTTGTTGAACCGTGGGTTGTCGTTGGAACATGGGCTATTGTGTTGTTTGAACCCAGCTGCACAAATAAATTATGGTTGTTAGCCATGAATAAACGATGAAGCAAACTCATGGTTTGTTGTTGGATTGTGAAATGTGGGTTGTCTGTGGTTAACTAACCATGATCTGTTGTCGTGGCTGGGTTCAGACAACACACACAAGGATTGAGTATGGGTTATTTTGTTGTCTGAAAGCAGTCACTGTGATGTAGTGGCTAGAGTGCTGAACTGGGACTCGGGAGATTTGGCTTGTAATCCCCACTTGGCCATGAAGCTCGCTGGATGACTGTGCCAGTTAGTGACTCTCAACTTAACCTACCTCACAGGGTTGTTGTGAGGAGAAAATGTAGAAGAGGATGATGTGAGCTTGCTTAGGTTCCTTGCAAGACATGGGAAAAGCAAGATATAAATATAATAATAAATAATAAATAAATCTTTAGCACAGTTGCTTAGAAGTAACTTGCACAGAAAGCAAGTGAGTGGCTGAATTCGGACAACACATTAGTCAATGGTGGGTGGGAGAGCCAACTCACAGTTGGTTATTTTGTGGGTACTCCCCACACAACATATTCCTTCACAACTGTGGGTGGTTGGGGTTGGCGTTGAGTGGACTAATAGTCAACCCAGCATTTGTCTGACACAGACCCCGCCCCTCTCCCCACCCTCCCTCCTCCCTCAGTCCTCCCAGTTCTATCCCAGCAGCCTCTGCAAGTTGAACCAGTTCTAGCAGAGTGGCAGCTGCCGCTTTGATCGCTCTTGCCGCCTGCCTCTATGGGCTTGTGTTTTTATCCACTCACCACACGCCATTAACACACTCACCCTTCACACAACACTTTAAACAACTGGCTTCGAGCTAAGCAACTTGCAAGTCAGTTGTTTCTTTCAGTTGCTTATTTGGGCAGAATAGCATACCATCAGTAGTTTGTGAGCAGCGTGTTACCCTCCACACAACACAATAAGCAACACAACTGACGATTGTTCCCCCCCCTCAGTTGCTTAATGTGTTGTCCAAATGCAGCCAGTGCCTTTTAGCAGGTTTCTCCATTCACTTCAGTGTCCAGTGAATGCTGCTTGCTCATTGAAATGTGCCTTGTTGAAGTAAATGGGTGAAGCCTGGTTTGCGTGCAATGACAACCTGTTGTCATTGAATCGTGGGTTGTTGAATTGTGAGTTCTCATTATGTGCAAACCTTGCACTATGATTTAACTATGGGTTGTTTATTTATTTATTTATTTATTGCATTTGTATTGTGCCCCATAGCCGAAGCTCTCTGGGCGGTTTACATAGGATTAAAACAATTAAAAATAATATACAAAAGTTAAAACAGCAAAAGCATGCAATATACACATACATTTAAAACCACTATAATAACTTTAAAAAGCTGTAAGCCTAAAAACAAAAACAAACTCAAGCTCCTCAGATATTGCCAAATGCCTGAGAGAAGAGGAAAGTCTTGACCTGGCGCCGAAAAGATAGCAACGTTGGCGCCAGGCGGGGCTCGTCAGGGAGATCATTCCACAATTGGGGGGCCACCACAGAGAAGGCCCTCTCCCTTGTTGCCGACCTCCGAGCTTCCCTCGGAGTAGGCACTTGGAGGAGGGCCTTAGATGTTGAACGTCGTGTTTGGGTAGATTCATGTCGGGAAAGGCGTTCCATCAGGTATTGTGGTCCCAAGCCGTGTAAGGCTTTATAGGTTAAAACCAGCACCTTGAATCGGGCTCGGAAACATACAGGCAGCCAATGCAAGCGGGCCAGAGTAGGTCTTATATGTTCAAACCTTTTGGTCCCAGTTATCAATCTGGCCGCTGCATTTTGCACAAGCTGCAGCTTCCGAACCGCCTTCAAAGGCAGCCCCACGTAGAGTGCATTGCAGTAATCTAACTTGGAAGTTACCTGAGCATGGACAACTGAAGCCAGGTTATCCCTGTCCAGATAGGGACGTAGCTGGGCCACCAAACGAAGTTGGTAGAAGGCACTCCGTGCCACTGAGGCCACCTGCGCCTCAAGTGACAGAGATGGTTCTAGGAGAACCCCCAAGCTACAAACCCGCTCCTTCAAGGGGAGTGCAACATGGTTCACATGTAACAACAACACAGGATTCAAAGACAACTCATACTTAACCTGTACTCTGGGTTGTCACTACATGTGAACTAGGTCCTTGTGTGCTGGAGATCCTTTACAAGTAGGAAAAACATTGGCATGCAGAGTAGCAGTAAGCTATGCATGGATGATTGGAAGCAATTATGACTTCTGACAAGTGACCCGGTTCACTCTGTTTGCAAAACTTTAATGTTGAGACAATGATTATTTTTTATTTATTTAGGTGCTTGCTACATAATGGAATCAAAGGACAGTTTTCTGAGACTGCAAAAGAGAAATCTTGCTGTCTAATTTAGTTTTTAAAAGGATGTATTTGTTTAATAAGAAGTCAAATTTAAAGCCAGTAACAATTAATCCTGTGTGTTGGGAAGGTATAGGAAATTCAGTATTAGTGCTGAGAGCAATGACTGTTAATTATTTTTGGATAATCAATTGCATAAAAAAGTACAAGAGTTCTATATCTTCCTTTGTGCTCTCTGAGACGTTACAGCTGTGTACTAAATGTCACAGCTGCATGATGACGCAAGCTAACTTGGTGTTGCCTTTACCATAGCACCAGAGGCATGTGGGTTGAAGAAAGCTTTGGGGTCTTTAGAAATGCATTTTATAATTTTACGGAACTGGATATAAACAAGTAGCGCGTCGCTCCCTTTCAGCTATGAGACTGTTGCTGTTGAATAAGTTTCTTGCCACTCAAATTCTAAAGTGCCTAAATGTGAATGATTTTGTCACTGTTACATGGAAGGCAAATAAGCAAGTGCTTCACATGTATGATAGACCTTTCTCGTCAGACTGTGTGGGAAACATAGCATCCAGATTTGAAGTCAAAATTACAGAGTTTTTCAGGCACCCTTAGAGCAGGAATCAACAGCTGGCAATCCTGAAGGCATTTTTGTACATGCCATAGGACGCTGTATATCTTTAGAGTCGGATCTTTAATTTTAAGAAAGAGTTTCTAGCCCTCTTGGCTCCAGAAATAACTCTGAAAATGGGTCATGATCAAAACAAGCCACAGCACCTTGTTGTGAACCATGATTTCATTTCATTTATTATATTTCAGAATATCCCGTAGCCAAAGCTCTCTGGACAGTTCACAAAAATTAAAAACCATTAAAACACATTATACAAAGTACAAAAATACATTTACACAAAAAACATATAAACAGATAGCACAGACATGGATAACATATATCTAAACACAATTTGTTAAAAAATCAGTCAAAGATGATCCAGGATCTAATTAAACCTTATTATATGTTGTGATGTGTGCCAGGTGCGATTTACATAATCCCTGCCCGGACTTGGTTTATCGTATTGTTTAAACCCAGGCAGCATCGCTTGTCAGAAGGTTAAATAACCCTACAAAAGCCTATTGATCGTGTGAACCACGTTAATGTAGTATGCTAAAAGATTTGAAACAAAGGGCCAATGAAAGAATCCAGATCTCATTTCAACTCCATTGACTTATGAACCCACAGGTTTAAGGGTAACAATTTAAGAGTAAGGATACTGCTTATGTATAAGGTATACATTGACTGTAATTTGCATCTCCTAGATTTATGAAACTGATTTGCAGAGTTATTACATGTAACTAAAATAGAAATTTGCTGTGGGCCTCTGACTCATGATGATTTCCAGTATGGTCTGAAGCATTAAGATAGATGCTTTGTTGTAAAGCTTGGCCAGGGACTTTTATGTACACACTCCAGATTTGCTTGAGTATCCTTTCTGCCCAAAACATCTTGGACACTTGCAATAGAGTAGTGATTCAATGATAAAAAAACCCTGTCAATTTAAGACTAGTTAGGGCTATCTTATGTTGACTCAAGCACCACAAAGCCAGAAGATGCTTTATCAGATGTATCTCGTGATCAGTAATGATGTGGAATGTTATAAAATGTGCTTGCTTACAACTTACCTTCCATGTACTTACACTTTTCCTGGGTCTTTTAGGTCCAAATCCAAATGGGGAGTGCTTGGGACCAGCAAAGATGTTCCTTGTTATCCTGATCTTGTATTGCAATCTGAAGTATATGAGCCTTAGTGTTTTGCTAGAGGAATCCTGTGAGTTGACCCACACCCATTTGTTGGTTGTAAGCAAACACAATTTGTGACATTGCACAACATCCTTATTTATAACAGGGTGTGACTGTTAAGTCATTAGCCTTAACTTCTGATTTCCTGGGTTTGTGGAGCTTACATCAACATCGGAAAAGCTGGGTTCACACAACAGGCTAACCCACCCAATGTAGGTTCTTGTTGAACTGTTGAGTTACCATGTCTGAATGCAGTGTTTTCAGCAGGGTGGGTTATCATGTTGTCTGAATGCAGTGCGTTTTCCTCAGGACGCCTTGTTAACCATGCAGTCTGCTTTATTTTTCTTGAACAAGCCACCTTGAGAACCCATGATGTCTTGGGTTGTTCAAGGTGGTTAACAAGCAACAGTGCATGATTAACAAACCACCCTGTGGGAAACACATTGCGTTCAGACAAAACGATAACCGATGGTTTGACAACAACCCACACTGGCTGAGTTAGTGTGCTGTGTGAACCCGGCCTAATCTTAAATGGGCAAGGATTTTTTTATGACTGAATTTTCCTGGGTTTTCTTTAAAAAAGGACATTTATGATTACAGTGTCCTGAAAAAAACCAAAACTAAAAACAACAACGCACTAACAAGTAATTAACTGAGTAGATGTGTACAGATGAATAGATATGCCACTGTATGTTCAGAAATACTTCTGAGTAAACCTACACAGGATTCCGGCATAGTTGTTTTTTCTTTTCTTTTTCCTCTCTCTTTTCATCAGTGAGAGTGATTCCCTCTCTTACCTCAGTAGACTTGTTCCCTGCTGCCCATTTCCACTGTCAGAATGTTGACAGGACAGGTGGAATTCAAAACACCTGAGTGTACTGGCAGCATTCTAGCGCCGGAGTGAAAGAGAGCATGTTGGATGTAATTTTGCTAGCAGTTGCTGCCGTAGGTTGCCATGGGCTAGCAGCTTTCATCAGAATTTGAAAGAAATACATGATATGCTGAGACACAACTTGGAGTAAAATGTACAAATGTGTCAATTTTCAGCATGTTTTAATTTGGTGTACCTGAGGCAATTTTTTCCAGGTAACTTTGAAATTGTACGTAACTAGAACTCATTGGGTAGATCATGAATGCTAAGTTTCATGTTATTAGCTAAACAGGAGTCATTTTTATAAGCAGCAAAATTTTGAGGCTTATAATAGCGGAATATCATCATCATCATCATCATCATCATCATTTTCAGCTTGCCTTAACTAAAGGGACACTTCTGTGCCTTTTTTCTTAAACCAAAAATAAGAGCAGGACCTTGAAGTTTGTTTAAAACTGGTGAAATGCTGAGGGAGCTGCATGGTGGCACTTTCCATTCTGTGCACACATCTTGATGGGTTCTAGTAGAGGCTGGGCTGTTCTGGGTACCAGGATCAATAGTGCAGATTGTACCTCCATAACGACAGTGTCTTCAAGTGCAATCTTTTTACTTTCTATCATGATGTGAATGGCTACCATTCAACTTTTATAAGAAGTGTGCCCTAGGAGTAGGGTTTTTTGGGGGGTAATGTTTGTGTCAGTATTTAAAGATTGTAAACTGCCATAGATTCTTTGGTAGAAAGGTGCTATAGAAATGTGCTATGGGGCGGTATATAAATATTATTATTATTATTATTAATAATAATAATAATAATAATAATAATAAATATGTAGCAAAGGACTGCAAATGGAATAGGGCCTAAACCTGTCCCTGGTGATCCCAGTACTTTATTTTAGCTTCCTTTCCATCATGAAACCCAAGGTTGTGTCTCCCATCCAGGCGCTGACC
The DNA here is from genome assembly GCA_029215795.1 of Anniella stebbinsi. Taxonomy (NCBI): domain Eukaryota; kingdom Metazoa; phylum Chordata; class Lepidosauria; order Squamata; family Anniellidae; genus Anniella; species Anniella stebbinsi. The sequence goes on along the minus strand of JARDYH010000002.1, from coordinate 354,495,897 downwards.
AGATATAGGTGTTTATCTTCAGCAAGGTGATTTCATCCCATACCTCAAGACCATGACCTTTCCTTCCTTACAGTCTTGCGAGTTGAAACTCATTCTGTCCCTGAAGTTAAATTGCAGTTGTTGATAAGTTTGCTTGCTCAGTCTTGCGAGTTGAAACTCATTCTGTCCCTGAAGTTAAATTGCAGTTGTTGATAAGTTTGCTTGCTCTATCTGCAGATGCGAACCCTGGGATTGCACTCTTGGTTGCACTATGATGAGTGACAGCTAGGATGTGCATTCACTTGGATGAAACCTGAATCAATCAGGCCACTTAGAGTGAAGAGGGTGTCTTCTGAATCTCTCAGAACTGAATCTGTCTACTTCTGAAGATTTGGGAGTGATTTGGAAGGACACCAATATAGACAAGGTGTCTGTGAAATTGGATACGTTTTCTTTAAGTTCTCTGAATAAGGAAAACACTGGGGTGGGGATATCGTTTTTTGACTGAGAGTCTTAGCTTCTGAATAATTTTACCTGGACTCTCCATTTTACTTCAACTTTCAGTGCTTTGGGGAGAGATGTGGAAGCAACTTATTAGAAGCTGATCTTGTATTTTCACTGCATTTTGTTTTGACATTGGGGATGTTTGCATGACTCGAAAGTCCACCAATAAACAACCCTCGCATAACCCATGGTCCTAGGGTTATGCAAGGGATGTTTAACTCTTGCATAACCCACCCTTGCATGACATGACAACATTTGACTGGGGATTGGATATGCTGTACGGCGCCCACAGATGCTGCAGCTCATTGTATGTTTAATAACCCACAATGAGCCGCGACATGTTGTCTGAACTTAGTCACTGGTTGGGTTCAGATAACACAATAACTTCATTCAAGGGTTGAGTATGGGTTGTCATTGAAACATAGGTTATTGTGTTACCTGAACCCAGCTGCACTAATAAACCATGATTTGTTAACCATGAGCAACCCATGAAGAGAACCTATGGTTTGTTGTTGGGTTGTGAACTATGGGTTGTTTGTGGTTAACAAACCATGGTTTGCTCACATGTCTGGGTTCAGATAACACAATAACCAGTGGTTCAGCAAGATCTCATGGTTCAACAACAGCCCATACTCAGCCATTGAATGTGGGGTATCATGTTGTGTGAACCCAGTGTCTGTGGCAGCAGAGGCAGCAGCAGTGCCTCCAGACTTCCAAGAGTGGCTTGAGAGCTAGCATTAGTGTGGATATGCTTTTACCTACTGCAGACTGTTCATTGGGTGGCTGCTGATGACGCCAACCCTCCAAGCAGTTATGTGGAGTTCCATCAAGTCCCCACAGCCTGAGTCAAGCTCCCCTAGCAATTTGAAAGCTACTTACACAAACTCCCCTGTATCCACTTGTCTGAAATTTGGTAAGTGTCATTCACTTTGAAGAAGCTACCATGCCTGAGCCAAATCAGAATTATTTTGAAAGCCGGGTCTGAACCAAATCTTGTTGTTGGTGCATACACTTCATGACAATTTCCTGTGTTCTGTAATAGATCTGCACTGGAGGTGCATTGATATAGAACCTTTTGAAAATGAGCCATTATCTTCAACCTGAAGGATCAAGGACACACCTACGCCTGTTTCCTGTATGTATTTTTTAAGAAACAAAAGGCTTTGTCAAACAGTGAAAGATTTCTCTGATACTTTTCAATTTTAAAGGAGTATTGATATGCAACCACAGCATTCCTAATCTATTCAGCAACCACTTTCTATAGTAAACAATCTCATAATGTAGCATCTGTTTTTATTTAAATTGTTTTCAACCTGTGTACTTTTGGATGAAAACATAGAATAATAAGTCAGGGTAAATGCTTTGTTAGTAAGCTGCTCTGTGGTAGGGCAGCCATTTCAGACTTCTATAATACATACCGTAACCATTGGTACGGTCACTTTAAAAAACCCTGCTTGAGCAAAGCAAGAGAAAGTGGGGAAACTAATAGCACAACAATCTTGTTCCAATTCAGCATTTCTAAAGGGTCACATAGGTAAGGAACACCAATCCAATCAAAACTTATCTGTTTCTGGCACCACGTCTTGTGCTCCTAGCACGGTTGTTCTCTACGGTGATTCAACTGACCCGATTGACTCCTCCAGCCATACTACCACTGCTGAGTACCTTGTCCCAGCCACTCCCTGATGCAGCTCTCAGGGGTCAGTCGGATCAGCTTGAATCACCGCAGACAACAAAGAGGGAGTTGTCGAATCTGCTTGAGAGTTGTCCGTACTGGACTGTGGAGAAGCAGCAGCAAGGTTCGTTTCCTGGTGAATGGCATTTGTTGATGATTGTAGTGGGAAAGCTGCCAGCAAGGCAGTGTGTCTCTCCTGACAACAAATTAATAAGTCTCAGTACCTGCAACATTCCTATGGCGCTGAACGCCCAACACCTTCAAGGATTGATTGCCACGATGACATCATTTGTGCAGTATGCCCATCATATGAGGACACTGCAAAATTGGTTTATCTAAGCCTTCCATTCTGAACAAGATGCCCGATGTAGAGGTGAGACTTACATGGACTTAGTGGACTGACACTGTCAACCTGGTACAAGGCATGCCGTTCCTGCAACCTTTTCCATCCCATGTGCTTACCACGGACACTTCCCTCTCGGGTTGGGGTGCGCAATGTGGAGGGTTGTCAGTGCAAGGCTGGTGGTTGTTCAAGGAGATCACCAGAGACGTCTGTTGGAGCTGATGGCTGTCGACAGGGCTCTCTGAGCTTTTGAGTTGAATTAAAGGGGCAGGCTTGCTCAGGTACTCCCAGACAATGCTACTGTTGTCGCTTAACTGAACGAACAGGGAGAAACTCAATCCCCTCCCCAGGCTGACCTTACAATCTGTATCTTCATTTGGTGTATATCTCGTCATCAGATTGGACTGGTAGTGATCCATTTGTTTGGTGTGGACAATGTGCTAGCCAATTGGTTCAGTCATTTCTCATTTCCCATGAATGTATGCTAGACCAGAGGATACTAGTAGAGTTTTTTTTGTCGGTGGGGCATGCCAGAAGTAGATCTCTTCACCCGGAGGGAGAACACTGCCTGCTCGATGTTCTGCAAGAGAGCAGGTTGGGATCCAGAGTGGATGGGGGATGTTCTCATCTTCAACTGGACGGGAGCTCTATTCTATCTTTTCTGCTAATCACCAAGGTTCTGGCAAATTGGAGTGGACGGCATGGACTGCATCCCTGTCAAGCTGAGGAGGCCCCCACCTCATCTCCTCACTTGGGAGTGGAGCAGGGTATGGCACCCAGACCTTCAAACCCTCGGCAAGACAGCATGGAGGATTTGATGAACCATGCTCCTATCACCACTCCAGATTCAGCATAGTACATCCTCAACGCTGCTCATGAGCCAACCACGAGGCTATCATTTGCCCATAAGTCAGCTGCATTCTATTTCTTTGTCGCTTTTGCTCCGTTTTTGACTTGGTTAGCTGCCCCTTGCACTAGTTTTTTCCATTTCTGCTTCAACTTTTAGCAGGGGTCTGAAGCTATCTTTTATCGGGTTTACCTCGCAAATATATTGGCCTCCCCTTTACCTGATTGAGGGTTTCTCTGTCTCGTCACTTCCTATGGCAGAACTATTTCTCCGTGGGATGTGGAACCTTGCACCTCCAGTCATTGACTATTAGCTATGATAGCGAAATGGAACATTCACATCCCCCCAGCAACTGATATTCAGAAGCATAGCTGGAAAGGGCTGTTGTCTACATGTGCTGCTTGTGATCTTCTCAGAAACACCTGACTGGTTACAGTTGTCACATGACACTGAATTAGATAGATCCTTTTTTTCTGATCAAGCAGGGTGGCCTTATGATTAACATCAAGGCCTTGAATTCATCAAGGTTGGGTTTGTATGTGTATGTATACATACATATGTAACAGGTTTGCAATGAAATGTATAATTTTGGTGCAAGTGTGAATGAGACGAAGTTAGGTACTAAGCCACTAAAATAAGAGGTGGGGGATTCATTGACCTCAAGTATTTTCAAGAACAGGCCCTGATAAACAAAATTACGAAATTATAATCCAGTTCTTAAGTGGAGCAATAAACATTAATCTGAAAATGCGTCCTTGCTTAATACTGTAACGTCTTACTGATTTTCAACTTTTTTTAAAAAAAAATCCAATTTTTAATTGCTACAGCAAAGAATGAGAGGCTTTTTTTTTTAACAATGGGGAGGCTTTTTATATATAAAAAAGCAAGGCTTAAGATGCAATATAATCCATTGAGCTTCTTCCTGTTCTGCTACACACCACTGAGCTAGTTGGTTTTTCTGCCATGTGTCGTGTGTTTTGATTGGTCTTTCGGGAGTGAATATAAAGTCCCTCCCACTGCTGCATTCAGTGACCACATGTTACCCCAAGAGGCAGGCAGACTGGTGCCCTCCAGATGTTTTAGCAGTGCTGGCTGGGTCTTATGGGATTTGTAGTCCAAAACATCTGGAGGGTACCAGGTTGCCTGCTTCATATTCTGTAACTCCACAGGGATGCAGAAAATGTTGAATGGACCTTGGTTTGTTTCATAATTGCGCTATGTGTGTTAAAACATTTCTTGTTCCTGGGGAGAAGTAGCGAACACGTTCAGTACTGTAGGAAATTTATTAGAAGAACAAAACAACCTTTCAATAGCTTAGTTACTAGCATTCATTCAATTCTATCTTACTGTTCAACAGTGAGGGTGATGAACTTCATGAAAGCTTTGATCAGCACCAATTCTTTTCATACATCTCAATGGGAAACTCTTCTATTATGCTGCAGGATATTGTTTCCAGCCCTTAAACAATTATCAGGGGGAGATGGGGGAAGAAAGTGGGGTTGATGTGGAACCATAATACTTCGTGCTTTTCAGAAAGTGTAACAACAATATTGCCTTCTTTTATATAATTCAGTGTTGTCATATGGATATGTTTGGAAATGAGAGTTCCACCCACTTGCGCTTTGCTCCCTCCCATCTTGGGGATGTCACCCTAGGTTCAAGTAACTACTTCATTCTGTGCTCCCAACATGGCTCCATACATTGGCCAGAGAAAGAGCAGCTGCAAGGACTTTGCTTCCCCTCCCCTTGCTGGAAAAAGCACTTGGCTTCAACCAGGGTGGATTTGATTTAAATCACTACCAGGGTGGATTTGATTTAAATCAATTTGATTTAAATCATGATTTAAATCACGATTTTAATCACTACTCAGAAAGACTTGATTTAATCATGTGACTTCCCCCCCACCCCCCCAAAACTGCACTCTTCCTCACTATAAGCTTAATACATATTTTACACAACGCAGAGTTACCAAAGACTCGTTCTTGCTGGTATAATTTAAATATTTACAAGCAGATGCAGGTCTCATTTTTAGCTTCTTGTGCAGATCTATTTCACTCCCAACAACCTTTTCATTTCATTTTTTGAAACTTAGGACTTAAGAGGTAAGGGGTTGATTCTGTGTACATAGATTTGCAAAGGAACAACGGGATTGTGATCTCTGCAGACACAAATTCACAGTTTTGAGAACTGTAAAACCAAGCATCTGTGATAATATCTTCTAGATAGAAAAACTGCCCAATAATCATACAGAAACCTCTGGAAGAGCATGACATTGTGAATGGATTAATGGAATTCATTTACCAAAAAATGTAAACATTGCATGAATATACAGCCTCATGCTACATAATTAAAAACTAATCCTTATTTCATGATGAATAACCTTTGGACTACAATGTATCTTAAATAGAAAACTATTTTTAGATAGATTTGTCCTCAAAAAGCATTTTATTTTAAAAAATCCAATTTAAATAAAAAAAATCATTATTTTTATCCACCCTAGCCCTGGGACCCTGGAAGCAAAGGAAAGCATGCTCTGGCCGCATCCATCAGCCAGAGAACTAATGGCCACTGGGTTGTGTATATATAGGGGTTGGATTATGCTTGTAAGTTGTCTTAAGAGTCTTTTAATTGAAAGGCAGGATTTAAATCTTCAAAATAAGTTAGAAGCTGCTTTTAGTGGATTAAAATAATTTAATTTGCATCTGTGTCCAAAACTGAGGTTGAAGCATTTTGTGAAAGTTTTGAACAGCATCTGTTCAGAATGTTTCCAAACATATTCATGATACACATCAAATAGTATAAAGAGATGAAAAGTTACCTTGTTCTCTTTTCACTGTTAGGAATGGTGTGAAGAGACTGGGTTGTTTCCTTGGCACAGCCCAGGAAGGCAGGGATCTCATGATTGTGATCTTTGGAGTGCTGCTTCCTCTGGCTCTCCCCACCCTCCGTTCTTTCCCTTTCTTGCGCAGGGCAGTACGTTTTCAAGCTTCCTCTCCAGTTTTCCACGTCAAACCTTTCTAACCTGTCTGTAATTCTTTTCTTACTATTTCCAGCTTCCTGTTCCAAAAATTTAAATTAAAAAACCCACTCTCATCTTCTCATTTCTGTTCTGATGGATCCATTAAAGAAGGGAACGGCAGCATCGAAGAAACCCGGAAAGAAGACACACATTAGGGCCACCAAATCTCCAAGCACGTGGCAGGCGCATCTCTTCACAGAGCTTGCTGCCGTCACGCTCTCTTGACCACCAAACTGCTCTGTCTCCCGAGCCTCGTGATCGCGCTACCGCATCCGGGCAGAGCAGGCAGCAGCACCAGCAACATGAGGAGGAGGAGATCTCCCCAAGCTCTGAAGAGGCCATGCCTCAAACGGAGCCCTGCTGCGTGGCTGAACAGCCTATTGACCAGGAAGTGGTGATTTCTGAGTCCTCCTCTGACTAATTGGCTCCTGTAGAGGATGCCATGGCCGACACAACAAGGTTTGGGGTTGGCAGTCAGGGGGAGATCAGAGCAGCGCTACAAATGAAATTTTAGTGGGCTGGAATCTTCCTGCCCAGTTCCAGGCAGCACCATCTGCTTTTCAAGCCTAGCTAGGCCTTCAGCAGCTGTGGACCACCAGGCCTAATCCTTCCTTCCGGGCAACACCCGCTCCCCCCCTCCTTTCAATGAGGATCAATTTATCCAAAAGGTTAGGGTTGTTTTAGTCAGCGAACTTACTGACCAAATCCTTGATAGGCATTTGCCAAGGCAGCCCAGAGCGGGTACGCCAAGGTATAGAGCAAGGGCATCACCCTCTCAGCCTTTGCCTTCTCCTCCCACAGCTGGTCTAAATCAAAGGGGGAGTGAAAAGGACAGCATGTTAAAGGGAGAGCTTCTAAGCAAGCCACAAAAGCAAACCCACCACCTCAATTTGCCACCATCTACTCCTTAGTGGAACCTGACCAGGCCTCCCTACCGCCTCACTCCATCGTGCCAAGCGGTCACCCCCATGTTCATTGTTGGTTGATGGGATACCAACTGACATGCAATTCAGGATAGGATGCCCTTACTATGCTTGGCTCCTTGGGGGGAGAATCTATCCTCCTTTGCCTCTTAGGGTACTCTCTCCATCTTTACAGCTTCTCTTCTGGACTCTTGTTTCTCCTTGTTCACCTAGGGAAAGAACTAGGGATACAGCTGGAAGAAGCAACACTCAGAAGATCACTATCATGTGATCCTTGCCTTGCTAGGCAGTGCCAAGAAAACCACCCAGTCTCTTGGACACCTCCGTTACACGATACCAGAAGGAGCCTTCATGATAAGTTCCTAACATGCCATTTAAGGCCAGAAAATGTGACATGCCAAACGTGTTTCAATTAAAATAAAACTTCAGGGACAATAAGACCATCTCAGTATGATTTCTTCAAGATAATCCTGGCATTTTGGATTTTTTTTTAAAAAAATCAAAATTCATTTGGCATTTTAAACTCCCTGTGGATTCAGTTTCATTCCTCTGTGGGGTTGAGAATGCTGATAGTGCAGGGTTCCTGATCCAGTGGAGGGTTGTAACCACATTTAGTTGAACATGGTCACAGTTCCTCTTCAGACCTTCCTTGTCGACAAAGGGAAATCAGAGGTGTGGAGTTGGGGGTTCACATCTTCCCTTTGCGATTACAGATTTTGAACACCTGAAGAAGGCTGTAGTATCTTGACAGTGATATTGTAAAGTACTAGTTGTGAAGGGTGGAAGTGACGGACAGTAAATAGTTACGCATTCTCCTTATAGAAAACGCAGTTCATTCGGTGGCCTGGTTCACATGCAATGGCAACCCAGGTGTTTTAAAATCCTGGGTTACCATGAGTGACCCAGCATGCTAGTTCAGGGGGCTCAATTGCTCTTGCTTGGCGCCTCCTGCCCAGCCTCTCCTGCTTTGGCTTCTATGATGTGGTGGGAGTTTTATCCTTACAACTGAAATCTGTTATCTGTAATTTTTTTTCTTTGTTTAACAGATTTATCTTGACTAGTGCTATAAGAGTGGGAAAGAAACTCAATCAAGAGGATGAGTGAACTGGAGCAGTTACGGCAGGAGGCAGAGCAACTCCGGAATCAAATCAGAGTAAAGTGTCTTCTTGATACACTTCCGTTTCTGACCCTAAATAATAAGTGGGGATGCATGAAGGTCTTGTTATGTGTGGGTGGGTGGGTGTCGGGTTGGGTTGGGGGAAAGAAAGAGGGAGTTCTTTCCTTTTTTCTCCAGCCCCTCCTCCCTCCTGCTGTCAGTTCATCACCTGATGGATGAGACATCCTTGGGAAGCTGGTGTTGCATTTGAAGAGCTCTCAGGGCACAGTGCTGAACCTCCCTGAAGTCCCCTCTTTGGGGTGGTCAGTGAGGTCAGCGTTCTGTCATGAGGGGTCTTCAGAATCCCCCTGTCAGCCCCCATAATGGGTTCAAAGCCACTGGCTGGGTGTGTGAGTTTGCTGCCCTGTTAGCCCAGTGCCATTGTGCCAACCTGGGTTTGGGATCAACATAGCAAGCTGTGTTGATTCTCCACATACAAGACGCTCTTGCCCAAGGATCTCCTCTGGGCGCACTTGGAAATCAGAAAAACTGTAATGGGCACCACGGAGGGAGTCTCCCTATTTCAAGGGGAAAATAAGTTCCGCAAACTGAATACAAGGCAGAGGTTGGGTTTGAGCTGCAAATACCACATATTTAACCCCACAAAGTGCAATAAAATACCTTATGTTGCAGAAGGAAAACTAGTAATGTTCAGAGAACCCCATTTTGCAAACACATACACAGGCCGACTTGTATCTAACCACACATCTGGGCTAAACTGCCCTCGTCCTCCTCAGCAGCCCCCCATCACTGTTCCCTCAGGTTGTTCCCTGCTTTCCTCCTGCCCCCCGAGTTTACCAGGCAATTGCAGGGGCCCCTTTCTTTAAATATCAGTTTTAGCTAGCTGGTTGGGCAACCTGGAAAGTAGGAGCACCATCCTCTGGCTTCCCGGCCTTTTCCTTTCTGAAGAATGCCCAAAGGTGGGCTTGTGGAGGTGGGGTGGGGTGGAGGCGAGCACACTTATATGTGGTGATGAAACCTCCTTAGTACTTGTTGTAGACTGAGAAAGGAAGCTGGCTCTTGCAACTCCTTGCCACTGTCATCGTTGTGAGAGCTTTTGTAGAATAGACAAGACTCCTGAATCAGTTCAGAAGGCAAAGTTATTGTGATTGTACTTCTTGCCATAAGGTCACCTCATAGTATCAGCATGGGCATATTTGAATGTTTCTTTCAAGGATAAAACTCCCTGCGTATCAGAAGCTAATATGCCCCAAAGGAGCAAAACTTGAACCAATCTCCTGGATAATATTTTTCTATGGCAGGGAGGACTTTTCATGTTTTTCCCACCTTAAGAGAGCATTCAATTAGGTAACCACCCACTGCATGCTTAGGGTGGCACTATCCAGGACAAGGTTTTACTACTTGATTATACTGATAATGAAAACTGATCTTTCTGACTACGGATGGAATTACTTTATGCTGCGATAAGTCCCCGAACTCCACCCTCTTTAAGCCCTGATACCGCTTTGATCATTTTGTGCACACAAAACTGGAGTTTGTTTGTAGACTATCTCTCACCTGACATTCTTTAGTGCATTCTGTTTTCTCACAGAGAACTGCAACCAGGTAAGAAAAAAATACCTGTGTTTCTGTGTTGGAGGAGCAACAGAAGTGGCCTGTAGATTTTTATGAGTTCTCTGAGATGGACAGCAAGGATTAATTAAAATAGCTTCGGGTTAAATGTGTTGTTTACCTATCACCTTGCTCCTGAGTAGGAAATAAGAGCTATGACTGGGCAAGCTTCCAGAGTGGGCTAGTCAAGATAGAAGCAAGCACTAATGTCATATCAAGTGCTTGCTTCTTGATATAGGTAGGGCGAAGGTTCAAACTGACTTGCATTATTAATTTCAGTTACTCCTGTACGCATTAACCTTTTTTATTTTATTTTAAAGGATGCTAGAAAAGCATGTAGTGACACAACTCTTGCTCAGGTAGGTTGTTGTTATTATTATTGTTATTGTTATTGTTGTTGCTGTAGTTGTTATTATTAATGTATTTAAAATTTGGGGGGAACTTCCTGTACTAGGTCCCCAAAGCATTTAACAGAAATAAAATATGCAATAAAAAATTTAAAACATTCACAATGAATAGATAAAAACCTAAGACTGCTCATTCCTGGTTATGGAGAATCTCCGTGGACAATAGATTTCATTTCTTGACCGAGGAAAGTACAGTAGTCACTTACATGTTTGTGACACAAAAATGCCATATAAATTAGTTTTTATTTAAAAGGTTCCTAAGATGCCTCAAAAATTCTGTGTAAAACTCGTTTACTAAATTTCAGCAGGGCTTGTGGAATGAAAGTTACTGTGAATGTGCCTGTTGTTATATAAAGTAATCACTTTATTAGCAGTATTAAGTAATCATTGAATTAGCATTATTAAATTGTCAGAGGTCCTGTTACCATCACTGCAGGGGTGTTAAGATAGGTATTCTAACATGCTTGTAGACTGGGGCTCCTTCACACATCACAAAAGTATTACAGTTGATTTCTGGAGTATGCATCCTAAAATACACACCAAAATGTTCTACCCCAGGCTGGAATTCCATGTGCAGGTTTTGACCTTATATGTTATTCTCGAGTGTGAATCACTGAAATAGGTCATCAGGGGATGAAGGCACCTAGTTATTTGGAGGGTGAACTCTGTTAGGTAGGAATTGGATTCGGGCAAAGTCAAAGCAGAATCGGGCTGCTTTGGTCCGGTTCCGTTGGGTCCAGAGATGAAGTGGACTTCCCTCTGAAGCTAACAGAACTGAAGCTGCTCTAGGACAAGGACTTGTTACCGATCTGAGTTTCAAGTACGATACCTGCCTGCAGAGTTTGTCTTCAAATACCGTATTTTGCTTTTGTTTCTCTAAACCCTGCGGAGGGTGGGAGGGAGTGCAGTTGAGTGATTGATAGGTCCACCTTCTAATCCTAGGACACATTCTACTATGGGTTCCGATCACTGGGCTTTGCAGGAGGGCAAGGATGGGACCATGATATCGCCATTTTTCCAGTGTCACCACACTTCACTATGGAAAAAACCTTAAATTGGTTTTCAAGCATCATAACTCCCTAGCCTTCACACCTATCCTTCTGAAACTTGGCAGGTTTTTTTAAAAAAATCTAGGGCTATCTCTATGACATGTGCCACAAACCTCTCTGCACCTACTTGTGTGACATTGGGTAGGCATAATCCGTTCCTAAGGGGCTAGTAGCATCCAATTCTGACCAAGAGGGGAAAAAAAGCTGTAGCCGTTTTCTATTTCCCATGGTAGTACAAAGTATGAAGTCCCAGTTTTCTGAACCTTAATTCGGGTTTGGTTCTGAATCAAAGTAGACCAATTCCGAATTGGTCCGAGTAGAAGCAGGCTGTTTTCTGAAGCATTGAATCGGAACCTGAATCACAGTGGAGGTACAGTGTATACCTCAACTGTTGGGCAGAAAGCTTCTGATTAGCAGGCCCCCGTGGTGAGCGACCCGTGGTAGCTCCAAGAAAAAGAGGCAGATCTTTTTTGGTGCTGTTCACCGGGACACCATTCATAGTATCCACCTTTTTGCTAGGGCATTGGTTCTGTGGCCTAAAGATCTGCTAGCAGTGTTTCCATGGGACTTTTAACAACTTGGAGAAGTTCTCAATAACCCAGCCAAGAGCTGCTGCCTCATTGCCTTGTCCCTGCTAGCTGTGACCACTGACTCAAGCTTGACCGTGCTAGTGTCAGTTCTAGGTCAGTCCAAAGAAAGGAAATGTTACTATAAGTGTCATTTGTGAAAACGTCCCTAGTATTCAAATGTTTTGTACCCTTCTTTGGCCTAGGCGAGGGCTTTGAATGGTGTCTTTTCCCCTCCCCTGCCTAGATCACTGCAAGTCTTGATTCGGTGGGTCGAATCCAGATGCGCACACGACGTACCCTGAGAGGACATTTAGCTAAAATTTATGCCATGCATTGGGGATCTGATTCAAGGTTTGTACACTTCCATTACTTTTTTGCTTTAAAAAACACAGAAGTATTTGACGTCTCCTTTTGAGAATTAAAACAATATTTAAGTTTTAAAGACTTGGCATTTAAGTGGATTTGTGAAATGTAGTAATGGTTTATTTTTCAGTGGTAATGGTTCATTTTTTCAGGGTGACGTAGATGAATTGTTTTAGGAGTTAAAACAATGCATATTTAGAAGCCACAGGTTCCAGGGTTCCCTTCTGCCTCTGGCATCACATCAAGAAATGTAATGGAAGTGTTCTTTCAATGGGGCTGGCTCAGTGACTTCTATGTAATTCTATGGATCATTGTAAAGGGACTGCAATTAAACAAGACTGTTAGGGTATGCAAACCCTTTTCCACCTTTCAAGAAACAGTAATCGTCACAGGGAGGAGAGAATTACCCGACCTGAAAGTTGTTTCTGAGAAGGCATCATTGCTTTATCCCACATAAATTGAACAGTTGCCACATGTTCATATGGGGTGAGCAGGGGGAGAGGAGGAAAACATTGAACAATGAGGAAAGCTTACCTGCCACCCCTGACATTAGGTAGTCAGCCCTCCACTGAAAGCAGATGCAGTGACTGGGTTCACACAACACGATAGTCCATACTCAAAGTTGAGTTTGGGTTGTTGTTGAAATATGGGTTGTTGTATTGTTTGAACCCATCTGCACTAGCAAACCATGGCTTGTGAACCACAAATAACCCACAGTTCACAAACTGACAACAAACCATGAGTTCTCTTCATCTGTTGTTCGTGGTTATCAAACCATGGTTTGTTAGCATGGCTGGGTTCAGACAATTAACAATCCATGGTTCAGTGACAACCCACACTCAACCCCTATTCAATCTTGAGTGTGGGTTATTGTTTTGTGTGAACCCATTCAATATATGGGATTCTTCTCTATCCCTCACTTGTGTCAGATAGTCGGGCATTTAGCTAGGATTTAATAAAAGAAAAGGGTGATTGACTTCGCACTGTGTTACCTGGATATTTCTGCATATGTCCAAAGCCACACGGCTCACAATAGGAAGAGACAAAATTAAGGTCGTAGTAAATAACCAGACACTTGTACGTGATGCATGTCGACTTTGAAATCAAGCACAGGGAGACAGAAGTTAACTTGTGATTTGTGTATGTGTGTTTTTCTTTTTTGTGGTTATCTTTAGGCTACTAGTGAGCGCTTCCCAAGATGGAAAATTAATTATTTGGGATAGTTATACAACAAACAAGGTAGAGTTTTTTAAAGTAATCAATTTTGGCATTTTTATGTGCCGCTTGCTGGTGGGCTTTGCTTTTTGTTTCCACTGCTACTTTTAATTTTGTTTTTTTTGTTCTCTACCTGAAGTGCTACTTTTTCTACCTCTCCCCCCACCCTTTATCGGCTCTTTTACTTCCTGAGGTTTTTTTTTCTTTTCCAACTCCAATATCATTCTTAATTCTGTTTTTTATTTCCTTTTCTCCTTTTTGAAAACTCATTGACTTTTCCATCTCACTGCTCTTAATAACCGTGGCTCACTTGTGTGGGGGGAAAACAGACAGTTAAGTCTCAACACTCTTCTGAAGGGGGCGGGGCGTTCCTCTCATATTGTGGGTTAAAGAAACCCTGCAGGAATCGTGGATTGCCTGGAATGGTAAAACAAAGCAATCGTGTTGTAATCTGAAACACTGGAGATTTTAGAAGAATGGTGTGTGTTTAAGTGATTTCAGTGCTTATATTTACACCGTGGCAGAGAAGTAGCTATCTGTTCAGGGTGGCTATTCTGGTGTTCTTTTAATGGTGGGCAATTCCGTTTGCCATTGACTTCATCCAACCCAGGGAGGGCAATTTGCTCCCCCCCCCCACCACCATAAATTAGTAATCCGCTCCTAGTTTATTGACTTGACTCGTGAGTTTGGAGCACAATTGACACTCAGGCGGAGCAACCCTATTCTCCCGCCCCTCCTCTAAACTTCTGTTGGGGGTACAGGCTTGTCTTCTTCCCTCCTCCCGCCAGCTCCCAAGGTTAGAGCTGGAAAGAGGAGCCTGACGTTCGGGACGATCCCCTGCCCTTGGAGGAGGGGGATCCTGGTGACAACAGATCTATAACCAGTAAGGCCAAAATTTGCTGGTTCCTATAAATATGAAACTAGAAATGGCCACAATTTCACATACCTATCCAACTTTTCCAAGCTGTTTAGGTGGATTGGTGGAAATATGAGATGATTTAAATAAGACCTGTATTATTTAAATAATACAGGTTAGTTATTGGGAAGCCGAAGGAAATTTGGGAGATTTTGTCATGTAGTGTAAAGCAGCAATGGTGATTCTGCTGTTTGAACAAGATGTAATATTTGCAGCTTTTAAATCGAGCTGCAGCGTCTGGAAGCACCTTGCTGGGTTTTTTTAAAATTTTCATTTGAGCTGGTCTGTGGTTTATTGCGATTCTGTGCTTCGTTAGTCTGTCACAGAAATACATAAATTCAGATACTTAAAAAATACTAAATTGCCAAAGAAATATCTAAAGCAGTGGTTGAGCAATCTGCTGTAAAAGTTGCTTGCTTGCGTAGAGTACGGATGTAAAAGTGCCTGGTAAAAATGGCAGTGTCGTGTCAATGGCTTCTTGACCTTACGAAAACAGCATAAGAACCCAAGTAGAACCAAAGAAGTTGCAACTTAAGGGAAAACTCTAGATACTTTTTCATTGTGTTTTTCATATTATTGAGTGTAGCATGAAATTTTGAAATTCCATTTAGAGAACAGGCTTTGTAAATTAATTGCATATCAGTGAGTGATTTCGCAAGATCACTGCAACCTACTGTGGCTTATGGCATGTGCTGGTTCGTCCCAGGCGATTTTTGAGCATTCAAGCCACGACTGCAGCATGTTGTGTCATTCAAACCCAGCAAGAGCGTTGTTTTGCTGTGATTAGCAAACTACCCAGAACGCATGGGCTGTTTAAGGGTTATGGGTGATTTATACCATGCCAACAACCCACCCTTGCCGGGTTCAGACAGCATGAAAAAGCCGTGATCGTGTTTTGATTACTCAAAATGGCCACCCTCACATGCCATAGTTCAGTGTGGCTTAAATAAGCCATGTTAGGCTGCTTAATCATGCGAATCAGCCCAATATAGCAGCTAAGTATCTGTGGTAGCTCAGACAGTCCTGGCTAATTTTGGCCAAGTGGTTTGGTTGTATCTAACCCCATCCGGGGTGGGGGGCAATGTCTCTCTCTTACGGTGTTTTCTTTCCCACTCTGAAGATGCATGCCATTCCTTTGAGGTCTTCCTGGGTAATGACCTGTGCATATGCACCGTCTGGCAATTATGTCGCATGTGGCGGATTGGACAACATCTGCTCTATATACAACCTGAAAACAAGAGAGGGCAACGTACGAGTCAGCCGTGAGCTACCCGGCCATACTGGTCAGCTGCCTTCTGTATCTTTTTGTTACTTTCGTGTTGATGAAATAGTAATTCACTCAGATGCCTCTAAATCCCTAAAAGCAGAGGTGTCAAGGTGCAGCAAAGAACTGAATATTTTGTGTAACATAGAAACTATTTCCATAATGCTCCTAAGGTTCTGTCTTAAACAGAGGTGATTCTAGACCCTGCATCTGTATTTGATTTCCCCAACCCCGTCTTTTTTCAAGAACTGAGATAACGTGTCTGGTCAAGCATCGCTCAGTGAGCCATTTGACCCTCACTCTCTTATGTCCAAATCTACTGCTCTATTCCAGGGATGGGCAGACAGTAGCCATTGCTCAAGTGATGGAGTTCTGGGTGATCTGCTTTGAATTGGCAAGGGTTTCAGATTTCTAGTTGTTTAACTATAACAGCAGTGCAAAGATTCTCTCTCCATTCCCACCGCAAACTAGGCTGCTAAAAAGAAAGCTTGGTGGGGAAACGGGAGTGGATTTTTGTGTGAAAGGCCTGTGTGCTCAGTTCTGTTACTGAAAACAAATTCCTTGGCTAAGTATGTATTCAATGGCATCATGTTTCTTAAACTTAAGCATATGTCCTCCCTGGCTATGTCTGTTGGATCTAAGGCTCTAATAAAAACAAAGTAGATCCTGAAAGTATGAGGTCTGCCCACCCCTGCTCTATTCTATACAGTACACTGGCTGTAAAGGTGCTGGTGGTGAAATTAAAAGTTTGAGCAATTTCCACTAAGGGATTAAAAGGCAGAGGCCATTGTTCTCAGTAGAAATTCTGTGTTTAAGGTATCCCAAAATTTGCACCAGGAAACGTATAATTCTGCACCTGTAATGAATGAAACGAAATTATTAGAAATATAAACCTATTTTTGATAGTATTCTGCTTTCCCTAGTCCTGGGAAAGTTGCAAGGACTTCTGTGAGCCCTGGCCAATGAGAATCCTGCTCAGCTGAGACGGGATCTGTACGTGGCAGTACTTACTTGCATACTCACTAAATGTTTCTGCAAACACCATCCATCCGAACTTGATTATGTGGGCCTCGCTTTGTTCTCCGGTGAAGACCTTAATTTGAGTGCTTCATGTTTTTTCTTCTTTTTTAAAAATTGTCTGGCTGTAATCTTTTTAAGCCCATGAGCAATAATGAGACCTGGTTGCTGACAGAAGAAAGGTTTCTGCATGAACTTGAATGGATACTTAGGGTTCGCTGCTTGAAAGGTGACTGGGCGAATGGCTCTGTGTGTAATAGATGCAACTATGCCATAACATTCCTCACCAGCCTGCCTATTTCCCCTTCCCCAGCTCCTGATACATCCCCACCCGAATTCTAAGCTTTAAGGGCTATTAAACATCTTTTAATGAATGAAAGTTAGATTTGTTGGAGTGCTGGATTCTGCATCCTAATCGATAGGTTTTGTATTTAACATGTTCTCTGTTCTGCATTTTTTTATTTAGGGTATTTGTCCTGTTGTCGCTTTCTAGATGACAACCAAATTGTCACAAGCTCAGGAGACACCACCTGGTGAGTTTCTTGGATTTTCTTTCGTGATGGTGCCAAAGCTGTGTGGGCTAGCCATTTAAACTGCTGTGCTCAAATGTTTTTCTTTCACTTGCAGTGCTTTGTGGGATATTGAGACCGGCCAACAGACGACTGCTTTTACTGGGCATACTGGAGATGTAATGAGTCTCTCTCTAAGTCCAGACATGAGCACTTTTGTTTCGGGTGCCTGTGATGCATCATCCAAGCTCTGGGATATTCGAGATGGGATGTGCAGGCAGTCGTTCACGGGTCATGTGTCTGACATCAATGCAGTGTGTGTAAGTGACGAGCTATGCTCATAAATGTAGGGAGAAGGAGATAATGAATTTCAATGATCACTCATACTCACACACTGCTAGATGTTGAGGGAGCTGCTGTGAGCGTGTGAAATGTTCTCATATGTTTCAGCCCTTGGGAAGAGGGTTCATAACATATTGACAAGTTAGCTACTGTGAGTGAAGCCAAAAAATAAATAAATCAGTTTGACTTGGGTGTGGGGGATGGAGGAAAACCTCTTGTTGGCTGTAGATCCACCAGTTGGGAAGAGGTGCTAGAGCTGTGATCCACCAGTTGGGAATTGGTGCTAGAGAAGCAAGAGAACACAAAAGTTCCTATTATGCTAATCCCTCTGATCCAGTAGCTCAGACCCTCGTTTTCTCCCATGATTAAATTAAACATTTTATACTGCTGTGAAACTTCAGGAATTAACTTGTGGAAGAAAATGCTTTGTATAGAAGAGAGGTTTATATCTTTTAAAAATAAAAACAGATTCAGCTACCTGGCATGTTTTTAAAGTGTGTGTTTATGGTTTCATGCAAGGTTAAGGTTTCAAGCAGGTGTACTGTATAAGTTGCTACCATAATTTAAAAACCCATTTTTTTTAAAAAAGAGTCCTGTAGGATATCCTTAACCACTCCAAATGTGGCTAGAGTCCAGTAAAGGAAACTTCCATTTTGGAAAATGATTCCTGAGCCTGCCCGTCTTCCTCTTTTCTCCTCGCACCCCATTTTGCTTCCTTTGTAACTTTTGTTTCTTGTTTCAACTCCCAGTTCTTCCCCAATGGCCATGCATTTGCCACTGGCTCGGATGATGCCACCTGTCGGCTTTTTGATCTACGAGCAGACCAGGAGCTCATGATGTATTCTCATGACAACATCATTTGTGGGATCACATCAGTCGCCTTCTCAAAGAGCGGCCGCCTCTTGTTGGCAGGTTATGATGATTTCAACTGCAACGTCTGGGACACCCTGAAAGGAGAACGTGCAGGTTAGTTGGCGTGCATACGAAAGGGAGCAGTTCTTCCAATGTCAGTGGGAGACTCTGCACCTCCCAAAAGTCAATATTGGTAGCTGAGGGTCCTGGTTAGTTATGCTGAACTAAATTGCCATCCTGGATTTGGGATGCTGCATTGCAGGTAATTACGCAAATCGCGGTCACGCGTGGGAGAAGCCATGATGGGTTCTTTCTCCCCCATGATTGTCTGAACCTGGTCACTATGTGTGTTCCACTCTCAACAACCCCAAACATGGTAGTGCTGTTTTTGTTTTTGCATATTAATGTGTGCTTGTGTCCAACCCTTGTATTGTTTGTAAGGTGCTTTGGGAGGGCATGACTTGGTTCGCACATTATGCTAAGCTACAATGGGGTGTTACCGTGGGTAGTTGCATGGTGGCTTAGCGTGACATCTGAACCTGCAGCGTTTTTTCCATCGTAGGTCGTTTTTTGCAAACAAGCCATCTTTACAACCCATGGCTTGTAGTAGGGTTATTTAGGGTGGTATGATCTCAGGGTGGCTTGTTGTGACATCTGAATACGGCAAGATGATTTTATTGTGGGTTGTTGGGAACACTAGAGAGCCGCCCATCAAGAGCAATGAAAACCTGTTCCGCTCTTTATGATCTCATTAGTTCTGCTGCTATTCTCCCTCATCCCTTCTCAGCACCCTCTGCTTCAGGATATATATATATATATATATATATATATATATTATTTGTAGAAATCTTGAAGAAAGGGTGCCAGGGAGTGTCTTGAATTTATTTATTTATTTATTTAAAAAATTCAGTCCAGTATGAATGTCCACTGATAGGGATTTTGCATAATTTCCCCCTCAGTTTTACTGCTCTGCCTTGAAATTTGTGCAATTTCCCCTTCCATTTTACTGCTGTGCCATGACATGCGTGTATTTTTAGCAATCTGACTCACTTGTCTGCCTTGAAATTTACATATGTTTTGCAATCCTGCTCACTGCTTTGTAACCCTCATGTACATCTGACAGCTAGCAAGGGAGACCAGTGAAAAGAAGGGACAAGCACCATGGGGGGGGGGTGAGCCAAAAGCTGTTGCAGGAGAGAAGGAGCTTTAGGAGCAGGTGATATCACCTGAGTAAAACGTGAAGCAGCTTTTGAAAGTTCCCTAGCAAAGGAAGAGCCTTAGTGGAGGATGAAATTGGCAAGAAAGTTGACAAAAGGGGGATATCGCTATGCTTGGCTAAATATCGGGCAGGTGGTCTGTGCAAAAATGGCAAGTTTGCAAATGTCTTCCCATGTTTGTAAAGGCTCAGAAACTTAAATCCTTTTTGGCACTCTGATGTGGAGGGTGGAGTTTTCCTCATGAGTTGGCAACCCTAGCAGACCAATTTCAGTAAAGGTGCTAACATAGGGAACAAGGAAATGAGGATTTCTGCTGCAAGGGCCCCTGCGATATGCGCTGGCAGTGGCCGGGGGACTGAGGGAGAAACAAGCCATGACAAGCTGCCGAGTGGGCTGTCATCTGTCGGGAGTAATAGACAGGCCAGCCAACCACAATGGGTTATTTTCAGGGTGGCTTAGCGTAATGTGCGAACTCACTCTATATTTCTGAAAAGTGAGATATAAATTTATTGAATAAATGGGGCTCGTGTCTTTATTTTTTAGAAGTGTCTCATCTCAAAGCCATCTCTGTTAACGTTCCCTTCTTTTGTCCCTCTAGGTGTTCTTGCTGGCCATGACAACCGAGTCAGCTGCTTAGGTGTTACTGATGATGGCATGGCAGTAGCTACAGGGTCTTGGGACAGTTTTCTCAGAATCTGGAATTAATCTGGCAGCTGAAACACACACACACACACACACACACAGAATTAGACACGCACACCTTCTCCACTGAGATCTGGAGAGATCAATGCTGCAGCCTATTGCTGTGAAATAACATTTCTACCTTGTATTTACAGGTGAAGTTTTTCTACTCGCTGATTATTGCATAAATAGGCTTCCTGTAAATGAAGTTTAAAAAAAAAATCAAGTGAAGAAGTGATGGGTGGGAGAAATCGGTGACTTTTTTTTCTTCAAAGGAAAAAAGTGAAGGTTAGCACATGTACATGGTGACAGAAGCTAAAACAGCCAGGCCGTCTTATGTTTGGTTTGGCTGCATTGCCCTGGAGGGGATCTCTGCTTGTTGCCCCAGTCCTGCTAATTCTGTACCTTTTTGTACATAACTGAATATACACATTGCAGCCAATCATGTAACATTTTGTCTGTAAGTAAAGAAATAATGTTTGCATTTTTTAAAGAAACTGCATTTATATAGCTCTACATTTAACCTGAGATGTCTCCTCCTGAGTTCCACAGTGGATCAACTAGATTGCTGTTTTAAATGTGTCTTTTTAATTTTTTGGTGACTTTACTGTAGATAAAGTGTGAAGTTGATGAGCTGTTTGTGGATTTTATAACAGAAGGTGTTTGAATTATTGCTTGATCTGTTTTTGATTTTGTGTCTGTTTTAAAAAAACAAACCAACCCCAATGGCTCCTTGCGACACCTAGCGCCTTACTTGCTCGTTGACCTATTTATTTAAATATGGGATTTGTTCCCTCAGTGCCAGCAGATCTTGGTCAGTTGTTGGCAGCTAGGGGCTCCAAGCACCATGGCGCTAAATAGGTCATCAGATGCAACCTACAAAAATAAGAACTGAAATTTTTTGGTGTCCAGATCTTGAGCTTCCAGCAGCCTCTAATGTGACTTGGCTCAGCATGTATGTTGAGGGAACAGGCAATGCTCTTGCTAAATGGCTGAGCCAGTTAATGATGGGTATAGAGAGAGAGAGTTGCAGACCGGAAGTTTCTAACCTACTATAATATAACTAGCCTGTTCTGGCTGGTGTGACGTTGAATTTAGAGCCACTTCTAGTAAAGCCTTTTGGTATGTTCTTTATGGGACCGTACCACTCCAAATCCAGGTTGGCCATAGTCTTGTTTTGAATGCATCTCCTGTCCCCTACATTAAAATTCTCCCATATGTGCAGAGGTGAATATGGTTCGGGTAGAAAATGTCTCCCTGGTATACTGGTTTTCCACATGCAGAGGAATGTTAAAGTAGGAGTATATTCAAATGAACTGTTCACCCACCCTGTAACTTTTGTGGTAGTACAGTCTTGTGAGGTCTGTAGCATATGCCCCATCATTTGAATTGGCTCTTGAAACCTTTGATTCAGTTACACCAGTCAGCTACTACAGGAAACACTGAAAGTTCATTCTAATACTGCCAAGTTACACAGTGGGTTACCCAGACATTCCTCAGCAGAACAGAGTTGCCTTTTGTATTTGTGAATGTGTGTGTGTGAGAGAGAAACTGTATCACATGACAGCTTTAACTAGGGAAATGCCTTCTTCTTCATCTCTCTTTAGAACGTTGTTTCCCAGTTTTAAGATCCTGAACCATTAATTACTGTAGCCTCAGCCTTTTATTGAGAGCCAGGTGTTGTGGAAGGCCATTGCAATGAACCAAGCGCTGCAACTTGAATTTCTGGTCTCTTAAATTTTTGTATAAAATGACGTTCATCCCGCAGTGGCTCAGAAAAACTGTCCTGTTCACAAAAGTATAGTAAGGATTGGTTAGAAATAGATTTTTTTGGGGGGAAATCCTGAAATCAATATTTGCTTCTGGCAAAAATGTACCAGTGCTTATAGAAAATATTCAGCAAATCTGACCCTTTTGGAAGTATTTGGGGATTGACATGGGAGATGGATCTGGTCCTTAGATGTCCACAGAAGTTAAAACGTTTTTCATGTTGTTAATATGCCCCCTTCTCAAAGTGTTTAAAAAGAAAGAGGACCTCTTAAAATAACCCCAATTCCTGTAGCAAACATCAGTAGCTGTCAGCGTGTTAAAACAGATTTGTTGCTGAGCCATCTATTTTGTCAGTTTAAACCAATTTTTTAGCCCTAATTTCAGCCATTTCAGTTTGCCCCTGTCTACAGTGGTAAAAGTGCCAATTTTATGTGCCAAGCCCAGGAGATTTAGGAGCTGTAAAAAAAGAACACTAGTATTCCCTTAATGTGTGAAGATGCTTGTTTCTGCCAAAACAGAACCATGTGTAGGACCTAATTCATAAGCACAGAGCAGTATTTTCTGCTTTTTATATAGATCACTGTTCAGATCCAGTACTGGGTCAGATAGCATTCACAGTGTTTCAGAATTTATTGATAATCTTGACTGTTACTTTAATTCAGATCGATGTTCAGGCAGTCACCCTGAATTTTGTAGGATGCACTTCCAACACACACACACACACACACACCACCTGCCGCTGACAGTCTCCTTCATAACAAACACAACCACCTTTTGGAATGACCTTAACATTGCCTTATGCCGATAAGAAGAATGTGACCATTGAATAGAAAATGTAGTACAGTAGCACTAGCAACAGAAAATTTTGAAATTAAAATTGGGTGGTTTATTAAGGCAAACAAGCTGGCAAGTGTTATACAGGCTTTTGGAATTTTAGAAATATGCCTGTTTTGCTTTGGACTCGTTCGAAGATAACAGTTTGCATCCATGTGTTATTTTTTGGGAACGACTCTCATGTCAATGAAACTGTAAGCAATGGCTGGATTTCTGTCCTGTGTCCTAGGACCCTAACTGCAAATTGTGAGAATTGATCCACCAATAAGTGTTCGTGTGTGTGCATGCACTTGAGAGTGGCTCTAGAGCAACTCCATCATATAAACAGCTGCGTTTAAAATGGGAAAACAGCTACATTCTTTGCCCTTTCCTTTCACCTATGTGCTTTACAGCTGTTCGTTAAGTTGTTGATCCCAGGGCAGTTGTTCTTTTTAGCACGTGTGTACATTCTACATGGCTGAGAGCAACTGCACAACTGTTGAGATTTGATGGTACATGTGCATCTATGTAGATGTTTGGGCTCCATTTCACAAAATGCACATTGACAGAGATACCTATTGCTTCCTTTACAGTGAATGAGGCATCCCTTAGAACGATAGAACACCTCTACTTATTTAGTTGCATACTTGTCCGGATGTATTGGACCTTGTAGATTTAGCACCATTTGCGTTGGACACAACCTGAAGCACAATCTTCTTTGGGAAAAAATGGGATATATGTGAGCGCATAGCTGTCATCTTGTTTGCGTTCGTGGGTTTCAAACTGTAGGCTATTTATGTTAAACCACCAAAAAAGGTTATTGCTACAGTAATGTAGGGTTCCTCTTCCATCCAAGAACACAAGCAACGTAGATTACTTGAAAATTGACCTCCCTTTTGGGGTTCAAGTAGTTGAGATAAGTTTGCCAAAGTTTGTTATTTGAGAAGCACCAGCTGAACCTGAAGAGTGTGTGTGTTGGAAATACAGGCCTCTCCCCAGAGAATGCTAATTCTTTCCCCTGTGTTCTTGGCTGGTGTCTACATTACTCAACATGGGGATTGTTATCCCTGTGGCCATATTGTTTAGTACAATTTTACCACATGTGTTTACCTACCAGAGGCTGTTAGTGGTGTGTAGCCAGAATGGAAATGCTGGCCGTTGGCAACCTCTAGTGGAGGTGAGGAAACTCGCTGTAGAGCGGCCCCGGCTGAAGTAAGTTGTACTATATGTGGGTGGGGAGGGAGGATTTGCCATGTGGATGCCGACAGCTGTGATGAGTTTTAACATATATGGACCATATAATGTTAAGCTAAATCAGAGCTTTCTGCATTATGCGTATCTCCTTTGCTTGATCCAAGCCAGGTGCTCTCCATCTAAAATACCTTCAATTTTTCAGGGTTGATACATGTGATTGTCTTTAGGAAACATTATGGCTTCCGTTGATCTATCTCCAAATTTCAATTTAGCCATTTCTCTTACATATCTAAAAAGTGTGATTGAGCAAGGCTTGGGGTGAGTTGCATTTTGGAGAGCAACATTTGCTGTTTCTGAAACTTTGGCCCACAGCAAAACTCCACATTGGTTTAGAATATAGGCAGAACATTCAGCGAGAGAAAGAGTTCGTTCTTTTTTCTTCCCCTCCCATCAGATTTTGTGTGTTATGTAGATGCGAATGTGACTAGATAGGTCATCAGTTGTTGGTGTGGGAGTGATTGGCAGTACTATTACCAGTATATGTAACAAAGCTAGGGATTGATGGTGCCAAAGCATGAAAATAGGCAACTATTTAATAAGTGGTATTTAAGAACATTCCATAGTGTGGCTCAAATGGCATGGAAAGCACCTCACAGGGAAAGCCAGGCCAGGCCACACAACACCACTAGTCCTCTGCGGTTGCAATAAGGCTCTCTATGTGACCAGTCTACAGCTACCAAATTCCCCGTTGGTGGAATCCAAAGCCGTCCCTGTGTGTAATGGGTCTTTTCAGTGTTCTCTCCCCAGCACCTGTTCTCATTGCAGCCCCTTCTTGCCTCCTGGAAAAGTTACCCTCCCTTGGGGTGGGGGGGGAGGAGTCTCCTGAGTAGCATTGCTGCAGCTGGAATGGAAAATTGACCCCTCCATGCATACATGGAGCCATCTTAGGCCCATGGGCAAGTCCACTTTTAGATCTTGGCCGTTGTTTAGAAATGCCAGGTACCCGTTCTCGACCTTGGAAATGGGAGTCTGCGTGTTACCCCCTCCTATCTTAAGCTGGCACGCCTGCTGCCCAAGTAATTTCTTCCACATTTGAGGCACTGCAAGTCTCTTTTTTTTCCTTTTAAGTCAACTATTGTATAAAATACATGCAAGACTGTTAAATGCTCAGTGATGTTATGGTGAGTCCGTGAACAGTGTTACTGATGACTTATAAATGATAAGATTTTTTTTTTAAAACGTGCCTGACCTTCCTTGTGCCACACAATGTTTGGTTTTTGACTAATATGGGCATCTTAGAGATATTTCAAGCCTTTTGTTTTTACAACACAATGGTGCTCTCTTTGTCTCCTCCTCATCGCGAACGCATCTCCACTTGTGTATAACTTGCATCTTCACTCAATGAAACTGCATCCGATTGCTTTCAGAGATGGGTGGTCTTTTTCCTTTTGCTCTTGCTACTGACTTATTCCAACTTTTCACATCCAGGATGTGTGTGTGTGCATGGTGGGGTTGTGTTTTTTTGCTTTGTTTTTTACCTTCACTTGTTTCCAGCTTCTTTTGAGGAAAACCTTCCAAAACATTTCCAGGTACCAAGTGATTCTGCACTGCCTTTTGGCTTGTGTATTCAGAAAGTCTTAAATCATTTTATTTAACCGAATTAAAAACAAAGAACCCAGGGACTTGTGCCATTTTGTTCTTTAACAGTGCTGTTGTATAAAAACTTCCCTGTGGAAAAAAAAATCACTTGCTATGAATTGTTTATAGTTTCTTTCCCCCCATAATGAATCTTTCCTTTGTATTTGTACAGTGGCTCAGTGAAAGATGTTGCCCTGACTTGACATTGTAACCAATAAACAACTGCTTTTAACTAGGATTTCTCCGCTTGTGGTGGTTTGTCTTCCTTCTCTCTCTCCTGCTTCTTCAGAATAGGGACTTGTTTAGTACCCACACACCCTCTTGTAGATTCAGATTTAGTCATACTTGATGAACTGAAATCAATGGGACGTAAGCTGAGTATTAGAGCAACCCAACAATGGAACCAACGACCTAGGGAGGTGGTGGGCTCTCCCACACTAGAGGCCTTCAAGAGGCAGCTGGACAACCATCTGTCAGGGATGCTTTAAGATGGATTCCTGCACTGAGCAGGGGGTTGAACTCGATGGCCTTATAGGCCCCTTCCAACTCTACTATTCTGTGATTCTATCTTCTCTCAATCAAACACTCTTTTCATCTAATAATCTGCTTCAGACTCTCTCAATTCTCTCAAATCTCCCCCCAATCAACCCTCTTCTGTCAGCTCCTCTGCCAGAATCATATATACACTCCACTTGCTCTCTAGCTCCTCCCACTCTTACACAACCAGCTAATCCAGGCACTCCAACCAACTAGCCAGTCACTCTATACTTACCAAGACCTATAGCCACAAACAGTAAGTACATTTTGGCCTAGTTATTTACTTCACCTGTTATTATTCTTAATCCTTTTCAAAGATATAAAC
The DNA here is from genome assembly GCA_029215795.1 of Anniella stebbinsi. Classification (NCBI taxonomy): domain Eukaryota; kingdom Metazoa; phylum Chordata; class Lepidosauria; order Squamata; family Anniellidae; genus Anniella; species Anniella stebbinsi. Next base: position 354,469,201 of record JARDYH010000002.1, on the reverse strand, counting down.
AAATGCATATCACAAACAATAACCTTTGAAATATATTTACAACCACAAACAGTAGAACATCACAGCCCCACATTTGTATTTACTAATAGCCATCACCATTCTCCGAGTGCTGGTCCTTAAATAGCCAAAATGGCACTTCCTACGTGCAAAAGCAGAAATAGCAGGTTCAGGGGAACCCTGAGGTTTGCTCAAGAACAAATACGCTTGCAAGCTGGTGTGTGATGGGCTATTAAGATAGGACACTTCACTACCAAATCTCTTAAGTTTTATTTAGTTATAATGTCTAACAGTGAACTTATAAACTTGGGAGGAAAATACTGATTGTCATGGAGTAATGAGGTTTAAAACTCCCACTTGACCAGACATCTGGCAGTGAGCCTTTGCAGATGAGAGAACAGATTGCTTTAGCATAAATCACACCTTCGTACATACAGCCAAAGAAACAACAAAAACTGGAAACATGGATGACAGTAACAGATCAAGAAAGCAGCTAATTAATGACTGTGGTAAGTCTATCGGAGTAGCTTCCATCAAAGGTAAAGGTCGGTATTTAAGGTTTCTTTGACCAATTTTAAATAACTACAAAAACACGCATGTCAAAATGCTGTTAGGGAAACATAGAGCTTAAAGACTTGCAATCTCTACCAGTTAACTTCTGCCCAGTTCAAGTTGTCACTTCGCTTCCCATTTCATCAAATTTTAGAACCTTTCTGGCTGTACTTGTAGCGAATTCCACCCCCCATCCCTTTCTTCCAGCGCAGGAACAGAAGAGCCATATGAAACATTACAAGCGCGCTACAGGAAAAATACAAGAATGAACTTCATTTGTTGCTGAAGAAATAATTTTAGGGATCCAGCAATTCTTTTATTAGTCCTTTGTGACCAGTGACCTCTCATTATCCAGCACCACTCCAAGAACAAGGCCCTTTTTACAACTAAAGCTAATTCTCATTGGTTTTTAAAAGCATGCATATTCATATTTTCCACATTTAAAAACCACTTCTGTGCCAAGTACACATATCCTGAAAAGCAATAAAAGAACACATTACTGCACGTTCATAATAATGGCCATGAGCAACTGAAGCATCTACAGTTTCTTTTAGTAGGAAGCACTGACCAACGTTTGCAATGGGAAGATGCCGAAGCAAAAAAGGTGACTAAAGGCCGGAGGATCCCTTGTTTATACTGATCATTGTGGTTGATAGAGATGGGACTACCACCACGGGAAGGGTCAATGGGCCCTAAAATCTGTTATGCGTTTGCCCAATAAATGATAGCTCACTCCTTATGCTGTGCTAGCTCTTAAAATGCAGAGCTGAGTGTTCCTAGTCAAGCATCTAACTTTCTGGATGTTTGAGAAGTGATAGTAAGGAGCGGCGAGGTGGAGGACAAATAACAGAAGCCAGTTTGGAATGTCATCCTCCGTCCGCCAGCCGCCTTGTCATGAAATTCTGGGAGTTTTTATGTACTCTTCACAGAATATTACTCTTCACCAGCAAACCACAGAATATTAATTTTAGGCATCCAGACTAAAGTTAAGTCCTTGTGGCTGAATGATATACATGAATTGTGGACACCCAGACATCTCAAAATTAAATTCTACCAGAGCTAGGTTAGATTTGTGATGGATGCGTGGCTAGGCATGCCACAGAATTCCATGACTGAGGTTACACACACCTACTATCCTTTAACACACATTACAACGTGACTTTGGCTTTCAAAAACTACCATTTGGAAAAAGGATGCACCCTAGAAGAATGCTTCTCAAGAGCAACTAATTATACGTAGTTCACCTGCTAAACTGAGGAGCTCTTTAAGGGTATTCGAGCTTAAATAAGCGACGTAAAATCTGAAAGTCTCAATCTTTCAACCAAATGAGAAATCCAAAGTTGCACTTTATGCCCAGCCAAACTGATAGTCTCTGCATCCAAACTCCATAAAGCCCATCTAAAATTTGTCATTGCTCTATACTTCAGGTCTGTAACAGCGTCTTAGAAATAGCCAGAAGCACACTTTGCCACAGCGAATTCCAGCTAGCACAGGACTGAGTGTGGACTCTTTTCCCCCCCTCTTCTCTTCCTGGATGCCAGAAAGAGAGGATTGCCCCTTCGGGTAAATACTAATACAAAATACTATGTTTGCTAGTTTATTATTTTACATCTCCAAATAAATTTTATATGCACCAGTAAATATAAATTATTTCTCTCTTATGAAAACTTGCAAAATGATTCAATCAGTGGGAAATACTGCTTTGTTCTTTTAGCTCCCTGGCACCATTTATAACCTAAGCATCAGAAGAGCCAGGCAGCACTGGACAAGTAGAGTCACAGGGGCTTGAAAAATTCATGTGAATTGAGGGGTGGGGTGGGCGGGGATAGTGTCATCTTCTACATTGGACCTGGAGCATCAGAAAAATCACAAGGCCTTCTCTTCATTTCTTCTTCTGAAGAAAATCCTTTGTAAAATTGTCAAATTCATTTTCAAGGTAAATAGCCTTTTTCCTACAAGACAAAGGGGAAAAAATGATTGGTCCCCAGATAGATACATCTCTTATCCTTCTTCCAAACCAACATACAATTTCTAACAAAAGGAAATCAACAGGTTGTATCCAAGGGTATTCGTTGTGTTGACAGGAATCTGCTAGTCGAATGGGGGAGGAAGATAGTTTTCAACAAAAATTTGCCACAACTGGATACAACCCAGTGTGATTAACACCTGTATAAAACCTTCACTGATACAGAATAAACTGAATATTAAGAAGAGACAGAGGGCTGATGGAAATGTTATGCCCTCTGCATGGAAGCTACCAAAAAAGTTACGTATGGCAGCACATGCAATGCATTTATTTCTAAGTATTTTACTCCGCTCTTCTACAAAAAAACCAACAGTGGCTTGCAAGATTTCTCACACCCAACACCAGAACAGTGCAGCCAAACAAAAAACTGTTATCTGGTGTTTGTAAGAGGTGCTTGAACATATGGCTTGGACTAGAGATTCTTTACTTCAGGTGCTGCCAGGAATGTGCACTACAGAGCTGGAAGCTTGTCATGCAATGGAGTTGATCCATAAGGTCAAGGTCGTGGAAGCTGTGAGTTGCTACATAGCAGCCGTTATATGCTTGGCCTGCACTCTTGAGACACTGGGATGGACGCACAGGAAGCAGAGAACCTGTTTACCTGCTGCATTCCAAGTTCATGTTTTTATGTAAATAGTTTTACACTTTGTATAATGCATTTTTAATTGTTTTTAATCTTTGTAAACTGCCCAGAGAGCTTCAGCAGGGTGGGGGGGTATAGAAATGAAATAAATAAATTTAAAAGCATCCACTCCCATATCAACCTGTCCATAGTTTAAGAACATTTGCAGCAGCCTCTCCCCACATAGTTCTTCCTTTCGAGGTATGAAGGTCATCTACAAGGGAGGGCTTTCTCAGCAGTGGCATCCCCAGAGAGCATCTCCTACATCCTGCACCAGGACCCTTTAGGTATCAGGCAAACCCATTTTCATTTACCAAGGCATTTTAGTGTATTTAGCCTCTCTTGAGGTTTTATCCGTTGCTTTTATCTTTGGAGTATGTTTTATTGAATTGCTTATTGGTATGCTTTCTTCACAAGCCTGAAATCTAGTATGATGAAGTACATAAATCTAGTATAAATCTAGTATGTAAAAGTTTGATTTAAAAAATAATAATAATAATAGAAAAGGGAACCATCAGATCAATCCAAGTTAGACATGCTCGCTCCTGCCCAGCTCAACACACAGGCATGCCACAAAAGCACTTCAAACAAACATCGAAAAGCTATTTGATCGGTCTGCTACTAGGCAGCACATTTTGAGAGCTTCCCCCAGAGCGATTTACCGTAGATGCTTTGAGTTCTTCTGGATTTTTTCTAGCTGCGTAATTCCTTTGGACAATCTTGCAATCTCTTCTTCCAAGTTTCTGTCTGTGATGTCAACTTGTTGGCACAGACGAGCAAACGTCGTGGCCATTTCCCTACGAGAGAAAGAGAGAGAGAGAGAGAGAGAGAGAGAGAGAGAGAGAGATCGAGCCCAGTCCGCCAACTTGTTTCACCCAGTGGTGGGGGGGCAGAAGTCCACGGCCTCACTCAGCAGAATAAAAAAGAGAAACCCTAAATGCAGCAGGGATAGCTTAGCCAATTTTGAAGTAAGGGAAGTCATGCTCATTACCTTCTAAAGAGCCTTGCCCTGCCCAGGCCATAAGACCAAGGTGACAGTCTCAAATTACTTCACTGCACCATTGGTTTCACCCTGGAAGCTCCAAATGGAAGACTGGCAACAAGATGAAGCCCCCCCCTTTTGACTTCCTACTGCAACCTTATATGCATGCATGGCCAAGCACTCAATTCAAAGTCTTTCTTTACTTCTACAGCAGGGATGGGCAACTTATGGCCCTCCAGATGTTTTGGCCTACAACTCCCATCAGGCCTAGCCTGTACAGCCAGGGGCAAGGGATCATGGGAATTGTAGGCCAAAACATAAGTTGCCCACTCCTGCTCTAAAGCAAAGAAAAGCTTTCCCATATTTTAAGTACAGTCAAAATTCAGTCTGAGGAAGTTGAAACAGACACGGTCTCTTGTAACAGCACGGAAGAATTAGCTACCAGTAAAAGCAAATCCTAGATGTTTTATTTTTTGAAGTGCCTTGTTGGAAAAAAATGCCCCAAATCTAAATCGTGGGAACAGTATCTTTCTTTTCCATATTTATTCTAATCTCAGAATTTTTTAAAAGGTTTATACCTTAACAGAGAAGAGTTTTGTCATTAAAAGTTTCTGTAAACCTGCCAGATTTAACAGCTAGACTACACCTGATGAAGGCTTTTGAGTTACACTGAACTGATGTGACAGAAACCTAAGTAATTGTCAGTAAAGTTGGGTACAAGTAGAACATGTGATGTGACGGGATGTTTTGAAAAACACCAGACCAAAAAGGGGTCATTGTAGGGAGCATAAGAAGAGGGTTGCAATCAGAGAAGGAAGGAGGAGGAGGGCAGGGCAGAGGAAAATAATTGAGTTGCTGGACCGCAGGTCACAGATCCTTTCAATGACCTAAGGACAACTTTTCTATTCAATCTATAGTCTTTCACATTCAATAATGGAAACACATGGCAACAGCCAGGCAGATCTTTCAGTGAGCTTACAGGTTACACACAAGGGCTGAGCAGTATCTGCAAAAGAAATATTTTCCTTTGGGACAGAAGCTCAAGTTATGGAACAGAGAAGACGTACTGTTGCACCTGGTGGCTACAATTTGCACTGGTAATGCTGACGATCAATTGCAGTTTTTCCGTGGCGTAGTTTACGAACTGCTGCTTGAAGGCTCGCTCTTTGGCTTTGGTTGTCCAAGTGAGCCTCTCGTAGAGATACAACAGCCCATACATACTCAAGGAAAGCGAGATGGCCTTCCAGCCGACCGTTCTCCAAACCTGGAAGAGAAGCACCACCTCAGAACCTGGGCAGGAGCTATCAGATCTATCAGGGGTCCTCAACATTTTTGGGTTGGCCGACACATTTGGAATTTTGAGAGTGTTGTGGGTGCTCTCACAAAATGTTTGCCATGCCGGTGCTTGCCCATCCATAAAATGGCTACCATAGTGGACAAGGCTGCTTCCAAAACACTCATTTCCCAGAAAGCAAACTGCTGAGGCAAAAAGGAAAGTAACATGTTCAAGAAACTGACTGGGTTCACACAACATGCTAACCCATGCTCAGTACTTGAGTGTAGGTTCTTTTTGAACCATGGGTTGTTTGTTGAACCATGAGTTAGCATGTTGTTTGAACCCAAGACATTTTCTGGAGGGTGGCTTATTATTCTTGAACAAGCCACTTTGAGAACCCATGGTTTGTTGTTGGGTTGTTCAGGATGATTAACAAGCCACATTACATGGTTAACAAGCCATCCTGCAGAAAATGTCCTGGGTCCAGGCAACACGCTGTCTCACAGTTCAACAACCCACACTTAACCACTGAGCATGGGTTAGCATGTTGTGTGTACTTTATACCAAGTACAAAGGTGGAGGTGGGGGTCTGAGTTCCAGTGCATGAAACCACTCTTTTTAGCACAAAGATAGCACTGGAAGCACATTGGTGCTCATCGATACCATGCTGGAGACTCCAGAGATCTGGATCAGACAAGCGAGTGAACATTTGCTAGAAAGCATTTGTTTGAGGCAGGAAGCTTAACATTCTTCTTGGTGATCTCTGTGCATCACACATGCGAGACAGGTGTAGAGCCTCGATTCGGGAAGGTTCCAGCACAGCTGCCCCTCTCTGCAATGGAAGGACTTCCTGAACCATCTTGGACAGATGCTCCTCTATGCCATTTTGAAAAAATCGCCAGGGAAAGAACTTCTCCAGCCTCCCGTGCCAATTTGCTGCACTGGCTGACTGTTGTTTATAGATATGCTTACCCTCATCTAACCTGCTATACTTATGCCGACTGCGTCTTGCCTTTTCCTAAGCAAAACAAATGTGATACATCACTCTATCGAAGGTGGATTTCCAAACTGAAGCCTCAGCTATGAAGAGCAGAGGCCCCCTGTCCCCAAGGAATGTTTGTGGCCGTGGAAAGTAAGCCTTTAGGCTGGGGCGCAAGGACTGCCACACCAGTGTGATGTTACATCGCAGGACCTTGTGCAAGTGATGACTAGGCGAGTTAGCTCTGCTACCCTGATAACAGCCATATAGAGCAGAATGATGTCCTGGAAGAGGGGAACTCTTCGGGGGGGGGGGCAGATGTGAGGCAGAGCAGCACCCACTAGTACAGACTGGGAAGCTTGTGGCGCCCCAGATGTTTTGGCCTACAACTCCCATCATCCTTCACCACTGGTTATGTTAGCTAGGGTTGATAGGAGTTGGAAGGCGGAACATCTGGAAGACCACAGGTTTCCCACCCCCCCTTGCTCTAGCACATGCTGCCCATCCCTGGGTTTAATTCCCCCAAGATTTCTCAAGAAGTCAAAGCTGCCCATGGTACTCACCAGTCCTCCAACAATGATGACAGTCATGGAGGTCCGAGATGTCAGGGATGCCAGGGTGGTGACCAAGGAGACCATGAGCTCCTCCTGCGAGGCGTTCTCTGGGGTCAGAGCCGGAGCACCGGTGGCACAAGGGGTGGAGGCGAGAGACCTGGGGATCTAGGAGAGGAGGACGCAAACTCTCAGGTCAGCCCACCCAGGAGATGTGGGCAGGGGTGGCAAGATTTCATATGAGGGTGTTTATGATCCAAAACGGGAATCTAGGGGTATGAAACCATTTAAGGGCAGGCCGCGTTCTGAAAGCACACAACACATGAACCTTAAAAGGGCTTCCAAATAGCTTCTGGGGAGAGCTGCATATGCATATTTTTCAAACTTTGCTCTATTGTACATAGCCCAGCCCAACATCCCAGGACAAGTACCAATGGGCCAATAATTACACCCTGAACAATATTAAACCTTCACACCTTTAACGATCCTGCAAGTTTCACTAGTCCTGTCATTGGAGCGCTACAGAAAGCCAAGGGCCCAACTACACGAAAGCTGATTTTTGGCATGACTCACACACAGCTCTGGGCAACGGGAGGAGGCCCAAATCTGCCCTGGAATTATCTGCAAAACAATGCGGCTCCCGTCTTAAGGCAAGAGAGCTTCATGCGCATGAGCTGGCACTTCTGCATACCAGATTGTTTGTCATTCTTGTTTAGGGCAGCTTTGAACACATACATACACACACGTGATCAATCGCTCTGCCACTGAAGCGAATGGGGGAAGAAGCCCTCATGCATGCAAGATGCCCATGTTCACACAGGTGATGAAGCTATTTGCATGCGGTAGGTCAGGATCCGTCTCTACAAACGGAAGAACGTGCTGAATTTACAGAGAGCAGGAGTTGGCAACATGCCCCCCCCCCGCACCCTGTGCCATATTTGCCTATGGTGGTATTACAGCAGGGGGAGCATCGTAGAGAAGGGTTTGGAACACGCACACGGTCACATTTCAGCACCGCAGGCGAAGGCGGGGGCCGCGGAGTGCAGCCCCTGGTGGGTTCAGTGGGGGGGGGGGCAAAACTGGCCCCCGGAACCGATGGAAGTTGCACAGCCCTGATCTGGAGAAACCTGTTGCAGCACTCACTGCAAACGTCGGCTCCGCCATGCCCAGGAGCATCCTGTGAGCGGCTTTAGGGCTCACGAAGCGGCTGACGAGGGCGGTCCAGCCCAGGGAGAACTGGAACGTGACATCCTCTTGGAAATCTGAGCACAGGCTGTTGCAGTTCAAATCATAGCTCAGGTCAAACTTCCTGCAGGGAATGAGCAGGTGGATCTTATTCTGGACACCTGAAGGTAACAGGGCCTGAAGGTTTTCTAAAAAAGAAAAAAAAAGAGGGAGGGGGGAAGAGACAAAAGTGGCTTAAAGGAAAAATTGAACTGAGTTCCTAATTCTGCTTTATCTTCATGTGGCTGCTTGAGGTACTCAATGAATGCTTATTCTATGTTCGCATTTTTATGGGTTTAAGATTAAAAACCAGATCTGTTTGAGTGATAAGAGAGGAGCATTTTAGTTTAAAACAATGCGCTATATGAGCATCTTCCCCACCTACCCACCACAAAAAAAGCAAAACAGACTACAACAGAACACACTGGCTGCGTTCAGACAACTTGATATGATGATGATGTATTAATTTCTGCATGGCTGCTCCATTTCATCCTGGTCGTGCCTTTATCCTGTATTTTATATTATGTTTTTATACTGTTGTTCGTTTTATATTTTGAATGGTTTTTATGGTTTTAAGTTTTGTAAACTGCCCAGAGAGCTTTGGCTATTGAGAGGTATAGAAATGCAATAAATAAATAAAATTATTATTATTAAATTATTATTATCATTATTATTATTATTTACATTTATATTGCCACATAGCCAAAGCTGTCCGAGTGGTTTACAAAGATAGTCAACGGCAGGATAATAATCAACTCGGTTGTTTATCTAGGGAGTACTCCCCACACAACAAGATAATAATCAACCGTGGTGGGGATTAGGAACAGCGTTGAGTTGACCATTAGTCCACACTGAGTTGGCTCACTCATCCCCTGCCCTCTCTCCCCACTCAGTCTTTCCGCTAGTATCCCATGAGTCATTGCTGTCGAAAATCTATCCTGGCAGACGGACTAGAGTGGCAGCCAAGTCTGTGATTGCTCTTTTCTTGCGACTCTGTGGCTGATGAAATAACCACCGGTGGTCGAGGAAATAACCAACGGTGTCCTCCTCACAGCACGATAACCAATAGGTGGTTCAAATAGCCAACTCTGCATAGCATTGGTTATTTGCTTTGGTTATTTCGGCCAAATAACCACCCACTGGTTAAAAAACTCCCTCCACAGAACACGATAACCCATGGTGGGTTAAATAACCAAGCACTGACTATTTAAACCACCATGGGTTATCGTGTTGTCTGAACCCAGTCACTGACTTGTTCAGGGAGTAATAGTTGGTCAGAAGCTGCACATCCCTGAGCTAGAGAAACCTTTTGAAGCACAGAAGTTAACCAAAATTAGCCAAGATAAAATGGCGGTCACTGCCCCAAATCCCCTATTTACCCTGAAAATGATTTCTGATTACCTCATGATGACACTTGGCATAGGTGTAAACATGGTAGAAGTACTGCATATGCAGGATAAAATCTAAGGTGATACCCTACCCCCATACACGCATACACAGAGAGAGAGAGAGAGAGAGAGAGAGAGAGAGAGAGAGAGAGAGAGAGAGAAATCCAAAGGCCCAAGTAAGCCGGAATTTGAGGTATAGAGATTATAAAAAGTTAAGCCAGGAGTTGAATCTTGTGATGAATTCTCTGTATCTCTAGTTTGGTCTACGCATGAAACAGAATGAGGGCTAAAGTTCTGAGTGGATTGTACTACTTCAAACTAGAGGTGGGGTAAAAAACATAATTCTAACGGCTTCCCTTTTCTATCTACCTGCAAGTAGAAAGCTAGCACAGCAAATTGAAGGCAGGACTAGAACCTCTCACCTGCTGTGCTAGATTTCCACTTGATACGGGGCATTTTTTAAAAAACAACAACAACAGCCTGAACTGGTGCAATTCATTCTATCCATTTCATTCTGCTGGGTAAGAACAGGCCTCAGTTAAGCAACCGAGATTTCAATTGAGATTTCAAAAGAGCAGAAGAAGCAAAAGTCTGTCTTACACAGCCGTCAACCCACATGAAGCACCCCTGTGAGCTTGCAGAGCTGTCTGCAGGCTTGCAACCCTGCTCAGGCTCACGAGGAGGCATCAGTTCTTGTGGGATGGATACACCCCAGCCTCAATTTGTACAGCAGTGACCACTGGGAAAGGGCCATGGTGATCACAGAAATCATGTCAGATGCATGCTGACCTGCAACACGGAAGCAGCAATGAGCCCCTCCGCGTGATCCCAACCATGGCCCCACACAGCTCTAGAGGCCACTGTGTGTGGGCAGCACGCTGCATGACCCAGGCCTTAGGGCGGCCTGATCACAGAGAGCAGCCTTGCGAGGCAGAGGCAATAGGAAGTTGGGGGGTCTTGAAAACTAAAGAACTGAGGATGTCAGTGTGACCTTGAGATAGGGCTGGTTAGGACTGTTGCCTTTTGCAAACTGGGAAGGAAGAAGGAGCAAGGGAGACAGGAGCAGACAAAGGGAGCATCAGGGCCTGCTCCAACTGGGCTGGCCCCAACCCCATCACCAGGAGATGAGAGGCAAAGCAGGGCCATTCCACCAGTCTTACGGAAAATGCACTTAATTTTTTCCTCTTCCCTCCCCATCCCCTTTTCCTCATATGTTGTGCCTTTTTAGATTGTAAACCTGCTGGCAGGGACTGTCTTCTTTTACTCATTGATTGTAAGCTGCTCTGGGAGCCTTTTTTTTAGTTGAGAAGTGGGGGGGGGGGAGGACCAACACACACAAATCTCCACTCAATCAAATATGCAATTGCGGAAGGGGAGAAAGAGCGGCATCTAGGCATTCCTCAGCAGAAACGTTACCAATCATTTCCTGTTGTGACTGATACATAGAACTGTTGACTTCGCTGGAGCAACGGTCAGCCAGGTTCCTTCCCAAGCCCTCTTCTAGGTGCTTGTTGAGCTCCTAGCATTTCACAGAGAAAGCAAACAATTAGCAGACTGCCTTCCCTGGCTCAGGTGCTGTCGAGGCAATCTGACATAGCAAGTACAAGGAACAGCATGGTTTGGGGTCATGAGTATCATTGTTGCTCTCTCTCTAAACCATCAGCATGGCTCCCTTTGCAACTTTATTGTATTTATTTATTACATACATTTCTATACTGCCCAAAAGTCGAATTGAATTCCAAACATCCTCTCACCATTTAGTGGGTAATTTGATAGTAGCACATTAAACTATTTAAATTTGTTCTAGTACTGCTCTTAAAACACACAATAAGCAATTAAATATAATGACACAATACTATTTGATGTGTACAATCCTGAGGCAATGAGTCCCATCCCCATGTTTTAAGATTCTTAGGACTGGTTACTGTACACACAGACTCAATCCTTAGAGTTATTCCTCTGACCATTAATACTATTGCTCTCTAACGGACTCCACTGTCTCTATTTGAGCAGCTGAAATTCACAATCTCTCTCTGATCAAAGGGGTAGCATACACACACTCTAGGAGATTGTGACCACATCTGGACTCTGCATATTAAAAACACAAAAGGTAATCTAGAGGAGGCATTTTAACTAACGCTCAGGTCATACAAAAATAGACGGCAAGAAAAGGAGAGCTAAGAACACGTAGAAAACAAAGGAGCAAAAATAAGTCTCCAGTCACGGCAGAACTTACACTTTTATATATTTTCAAAACTTGTGGGGATGGGTGAAAATCGGAGCTAAACTCATCTACCAAAACAGAAAGTCGACAAATTTCATCAGTCATGGCAGAAGACACCTGGAAATGTGAAAAGAGCAGCCTTTGAGGAAAAGACATGCGAGGGTTATTCCAAAACTCTTTGCAAGATGATGCTTTGGGCACCTTTTAAGTTCTTTGCCTCGCTTTGCTCTATGCTTGGAATCTAAAACAATGCTTTTACTGCAAATGTTCAAAGCCCTCCATTTATATTATCTCAATAATCCTTAACCTATGAGTCTGCCTTATACAGAGTCAGGCCACCAATCGATTAGCCCAGGATTGTTCTCTCTTATCAGCAGCTGTACTCTACTCTTACAGGCAGGTCATTCCCAGCTGTGCTCCAGAGGATCATTTAATTGGATATGCCGGGAACTGAACCAAGGACTTCCAAGCATGCAATACATGTATCCTGAGAATTGCAACGTGCCACCGTCCTGAGAAGCCTGTAAGGTAGGTCAGTAAGAGCCCCAGTATTATAGATGGGAAGAGGGGCTCAGCCTGAGTGACAGTGACCTGCCTAAGGTCATGTGGAGAATCCCAGCTCATAGCTCACATTCTTAACTCTGCTCCATACCCTTGAAGGTGTTGTGCAGTTACTGATTTCACTAGAACTGACAGTGATTCTTTAGAGTCCCCGAAAGGTCACTAATATCAACTTAAGATTTCATCCTTTAAGCTTTCACAACACCAAGGACTGTTATTTGGGAAAGGGGCAGCAGACACGGTGTTTGTAAAGCAGTGAACTGTGTATTGAGATGGGAGCCATGAGCAGGATGTTGACCTGAGCTGCTTGCAACTTACCTTGTTCGCAACCTCCTCTGTAACTTCCTGGATCTTTTTCTTAATGTCCTCTGTTAAGAGGTTGAGCTGGTTTCGAACAAATTCCAGCCTGTCCTTCTGCTCCTCTCGCTCCTCCATTGAATGAACTCTAAGGCAGCAGAAAGGCAACGGTCAGCCTCCGTATACCAGTCACCTCAGAAATACCGTGGCGGAGATCAAATCAGCACCGTAATCGTGCCGTCTCCCTGGCTCTCTGGCTTGAAGCAAAACTAGAGCTGAGGATATATACTAGAGCAGCAGTGCTGAAGCCCAAACCTACCTTACCCCCAAAAGGAATACCAGGTTTTCTACAATATATGTCCCTCTCTTGTCCTGTTCTGAACAGATGGGAGGTGGAGGGCGGGGGAGACTCTTGAACCTTTGGCGGTCATGTAGCAGAGGGTTTTTCAGCAGATATGAATTTTCTCCCCCTAGCCAGGCGAAGCTGTACCCACCAACATTCCATCTTCTACATAACATTTAAGCTTACTGGGAGCCCCGTCCTCCTCTGCAACAATTTCTCCTCTAAAAAAACCCCCCAACAACGTGCATCACACACAAAATTCCATGCAAAGAAAGCACTGCCAACCTTAAATTAGTGCATGGCTCACATGTGGATCCAGACTTTCCAATTAAAGATCACTGTACTTATACATGCGAGAGTAGTATTTGGCCCCTTTGCCAAAAAGGATGGTCACCAAAGATTCCCCCTGCTTGTCACATGTTCTTCATGAACTTTTAACGGTTATTAAAACCGTCCTGGCTATTGGTCTTTTATCTACCATTTTTAATTTTGGTCTCATCGGCCGGCTTTATTGGCTTATGTCTAATGTTTGAACTTTGTACTTGCATATATATATATATATATATATATATTCTCATATTTTATATTTTTGTGTTGTGACTGCAAGCTGCGTTACGAATAGTCTGCAAAAGGCAGGGCTAAAATATCTTGTAATTAAATATCCTGTGATGTTTGGAGTAACCCTGTAATAAATTATCACTATATCACGGATGTAACTGAGGAAGAGAAAGAGAGAGCGGCTTGCCTAGGGCCAACTGACAAACTCATGGCAGAGGCGAGCTTTCAACCAGATACTTCCAGGTTCACATCTCAGTCTCTTCACCACTACACTAGCTCTCAAGCCGGAGGGGAAATATGCCCCTCTTCAATCCAGCGGAGTACCAATTCTCATCCCCATCTATTAGCTTGGATGCTCGGTTTCTGGCAGACAACGTTTTAGAGCGGGGTGGCCGATTTATGGTCCTCTAGATGTTTTAGCCTACAACTCCCATCATCCATCACCACTGGCTATGCTGGCTAGGGCTGATGGGAGTTGTAGGCCAAAAAAAACACTGCTTTATAGGCAATGTGGACACTTTTCACATTTCCTTGGGATTCTAGGCTCTTAGCAAGGGGAAAAACCTGTGTCACTGAGGAAAGCCTAAAATCTTCTTTTCTGCATAGGAAGGGACAAACAGCAGATAAATCCTGTACTTACCTCTTGCCAGCTCTGGGCTAAGGGCTGCATAGACTACCTCCTGATAAAGGGAAGAAAGATCAGTGCCACCCCGGGACTCTTTCCTCTTTAGCTAAACAAGGTGAACATAACACGAGAGGCCTACCTTTGGTTGGCTGCTGCCACGTTTATGCTGTCCATAATGTTTTTCACAGTATCTAGGATCTGTTTAGCTCTGATAGTGTGCTGCTCAAACTTGGTTTTCACAGCTGACTGCGAGATACACTCCTGCGAGGGGCCCAAGCCACAACACATTACTGCAATTCCATCACCAAAACACTCTGGAATTTCAGAAAGCAGTTGGCTGCTATTCAATTAACATAAATTCTAAAGCAATTAAAGTAATTAAAGTAAAATGCACACAAAACATAAGGAACAAAGACAGACTAAGGCCAGATCTACACCAAGCAGGATATAACACTTTAAAACAGTTTATAGCTGTTTATAAAGGTTTAAAACCATTATAAAGCAGTTTATAACGGTTTAAAACCGTTATAAAGCAGTTGTGTAGATCTGCCCTGAAAACAAAATCACAACTCTATACCAGTAAACCAGTTCTCTCTCTTAGGGCCCAATTACAGTAATGTGCAAAGGAAAAAAGGAAGAGTTACAAAAAGCAAGGAGGAACGGCTAACGTAAATCCATTTGGCATTAGCCGTGCATTCTGAATTTCAAAGAATGGGCTCCTGCGACTACCTCTCACTAAGAGCCACTTCACCCAGGACAGTTTTAGGTGCACACCTAAAAATGTAATGTGCAAATGTGGTGAGCACACTTAAAGAACTGCTCAAAGAGCTGTGATTGGCTGCCGCTCCCTTTTGCATGTACGTGCTTGTGGCAAATCCAGTTTTCTCTCGGGATAGCAGGTGAAATGGCCCTAGCGTTCTTCCAGCGAGGTTGCTGCAAGATCCTGGTAGCTTTGGAGGTTCATTCCTATGGAACTTACAAAGCTCGGACTATTTGTCGATCTAGCCCAAAATTGTCTGTTCTGTCTGACTGACTATTCTGTTTTGGAAGAGGCCTGTCCCTGGGAATCTTTTACCTGAATATGCCAGGGATTTAATCTGGACCTTCTGCATGCAAGACAAGATGCTAACCCACCATGGGTTATTGTTGTCTGAACGAACTGCGTTTACCGAAGGGTGGGTTATCATGTTGTCTGAATGCAGCACATTTTCTGAAGGGTGGCTTAACCATGCCGTGTGGTTTATTTTTTCTCGAACAAGCCATCTTGAGAACCCATGTCTTCTTGTTGGGTGATTCAGGGTGGTTAACCAGAAACACAGCATGCTTAATAAACAACCTTGCAGGAAAATGCCCTCTGTTTGGACAACATGATAACCCACGGTTCACTTACAACCCACACTGGGTGGGCTAGCGTGTTGTGTGAACCCAACCATTTGCCCTCCAATGAGCTACGATTCCTCCCCAAATATGCACGAATACAGAAAGTGTCAAGGTTCCTGCATTTAGACATATCAGCTAATACAGAAACAGGGCCTCGCGCATCTCCGCTATACCGACGTTGGGAACCCATGCATCTCCCTTATCATGGTCAGAAAGAACAGTAATACAGCAACCATGCTGAAGCCAAGCAGATCTGAATCTGGCCAGAACCTGGATGAAGGCCACCTGGAAAGCTCTCTGTATGCTGCCTTGAGTTATATATAAATACAACCAAGAAACAAAATTGTATTGGGACAGGGAAGATGCTCAAATCATTCCCATAAAGCAGGTGGCTGAAGATTGCAAGTGGAGAAGGAACTGAGGAAATAACAACATGGACACCAGAGCATAGGATAAACTAGGGCCTCTTTATTTAAAGTGGGTTATTCACCCTTCCCTGGATCTGCACGTGAAAGAGAAGGAATCAATTCAATCCTTTCTACAGGCCAGTAGCCCGTCTTATGGGCGAGCACTTGGCCAAGTCAAGAGTCGAGTAAACACAGCCCCTTTCCAGGGCCATGCAAGGGCGGAGGCAGGGGGGCCAGTTGGCCTGGGGCCCATGATTTTGAGAGGGCACTCTGACGAGGAGGTCCCCCCCCCAGCTTACGCTACTGCTTCCGTAGCGTAAGCGGCCCATCGAGAAGCAAGGAGCCCACCTTGCAGAAACAGTGCAGAAACTGTCCGTTGTGAATACCACAGTCAGACTACAAGCTCCAGAGGGCCATGCCGCATGCGGGGCGAGGCTATATGTGCCTTGAGGTGTTGTAGAACGGGTTTAATATGAAGGTGTTATGTAGAATGGACATGTTGGTGGGCACGCCCCCTTGGGGCGGCCACATTGTCCTCCTTTTTTGAAATGGGAGGCACACACTTCTCATCTGGCCTGGGCATATTACCAGCTCTGCATGGCCCTGCCCCTTTCATAAGCTACACTTCGTATGAGTGGGGGGAGACCACCCTGCATCACCCCTCCGGTGCCACACAACTCCGACTAGGGCGAGGCAGGAAGGCCCCCAAAGGCAAGCTGTATCCTGTCACGAGAGCCAGGCCTCTGGCCTTGCCAATCACCGTAAAGGCACCCTAGTGCACTCCAGCCCTATTCTAATGAGGCCGGGTTTGCTGGCAGGGCTTGCCTTTATAGACTTGCCCTGCCCACGCTTCGCGCTGCCCATGTGCCAGCACATGTACAGCATCATCTCCTTGTCCTCGTCCCCCGCAAATTCCGCCCCCCGCCCAAGGCGTACCAGCGGGGCGAGAATCAGGCACCTGTGTAACCGCAACTGTGTGGCAAACCACGGGGCTTGTCCTCTAACCCACTACTTGGTTAATTCCGGTGAAATCTCACCTCCCACTTCATGCAAGTTGCTGATCATGATTGTGAAAAGAAACTAATATTGCTAGATATGTGGAAAGTTTCTGCGGAAGGGTTAGGGCACAGTTCACAAAGTGGTTCCCCAGAAAGAAGATAATCCAGGGCTACATGTGACCAGTTACTGATGCCTAATTTTATTATTACTCCCACAATTGACAAAGAGGAAATGGTGAACATTTTAATTTGCTGGCATCTAGCATTACTGTGCTCAGGATTTTAGGTCACAGTCCCACTCTACCTTAACTAAAGTTGAGAGCAAAATAATAAAAAAGGAAAAGGAAAGAGAAATAATAAGAGGAATTCCTTGATCCTCGATGAAGCAGATCTAGAAATCAGCAATGAAAATGCAAGAAGTTCACACATAAACAGCACATTGTTAGAGCTAGACAAGATGTGTGGAAGAGCCATGTTCCAGAGAGGCAAACAGGCAGAAGGCAAAGGGGTTATGTTCTCATCCCCACACAATACACAACCAGAAAATCCGTAGTAGGAAACTATAAGAAGTAGAAAAGTTAGTAATGTCTCAGGAGAAAAGAGAGAAATGATCAAGGAGAAAGTACGCAATTCGAGCAGTTCACTCATCAATGCTATCAGAAATAAGAGTGGCTGTATTGAACCATGGCTGTCCCCTAACTATTAGCTCAATGGCAGAGCACATGAAGGTCATGAGTTCAATGGCTGGCCTCTCGAGTCAGGGAGGAGGGCTGGAGAAACCACTCCTGAAACCATGGATACCAAGACAGACCATTGGTCTACCTAGTACAGTATGTCAACACCAGCCTTCCCCAACCTGGGGCCCTCCAGATGTGCTGAACTACAATTCCCAGCATTTCCTAGGTTAATATGTTATCTGAACTCAGGACAGGTTAGCGTGTTGCCTGAACCCAGGACATTTCCTCAGGGTGTCTTGTTAATCATGCAGTGTTTCTTCTTTTGCCCAAACAAGCTGCCTTAAGAACCCATGGTTTGTTGCTGAGTTGTTCAGGGTGGTTAACAAGCCACCTTGGAGAAAATGCCTTGGGTTCACACAAACAAGCTACATTCAACAACAACCCACTGGCAGCATCTCTCAACGATCTCAGCCAGGGTTTGTTTGTTTGCTTTCCACCTGTTTTTCTGCTATCCAAGATCCTTGAAAATGCAGATGCCAAACACCGATCCTAGGACTTCCTGCATGCAAAGCATTTTGGGGTGATGTTCTATGTTAAACAGTTGCACTGCAGCTCAAGCATAAATAGTAGGATTATTGGCAAGGCATTATATGTCGGCATGGCCATTTCGAGTGGAATTCCTTGTCAGGAATAATTTTTTATCATTCAAAATTCAGGAAACTTGCTAATTTCGACAAATGCTCATTGCATCATCATCATCATCATCATCATCATCATCATCAATATTTTACATGAGAAATCCACCATTATATTCAGGAGAATCCAATTCCAGTGTGCCACTCCCCCCCACCCCCATTTTGTGACAACTGCAAAGTGTCTTGCCTGCCTGCTGACTTGACCCATCAACCGGTATTGCCTTTGAAGAAAGACAGTCTCCCTATCACAGTTAAGGCAATCAAATAACCCTAAGCAATGAGATGCTTAACATCAAATTACTCTTGGTTGCAGCAACTCTCACATAGCAACGTCTTGCCAACATTTTATATACTGGTTGTCTCTTTGGAACAAGAAAAACAAATTAACACGTTTATTAAAAAAAAAAGGAGGAGGTACTTATTTACTTACAGAATAGAATTTGGAAAAAGAATTTGAGTTCCACCGGAAGAGAGTTTAGCACAGAGTGTTATCAGCCCAGCCCTATGAGCGCCGGCTTCAGGGAAACATCCCTCCAATTTAACTCCCTGCCTGCTCTTTTCATGGTGGAAGGAATATTTGGCTCCATTGGCCTGAGTGGATGTCACTTCCTGCCTCATAGGATTGTCCCCAGGAAGAGCTCAGAAGAGCGCTTTGGGTTAGTGTGATGCAAGACTAATTGTAGTGAGAATGACTAAATGAGAGATCTTGTGATTTTTTTTGAATGCAGAACCTTCTCCCCTCTGGCTTTAAAACTCTAAGAGTCGAAGGGACATCAGAAGCCCACTCCAGATATCCATCTCCTTGGGGACGCTCCTGGAACATGCATGTGCGTAATAATATCCAAATAGGCCCAGCGGGTCAAGAGGCAGTTTAAAAATACCTTGAAACTCAGTTTACATGCAAATGATGATCAACGTACAATATAGTGCTTAAAGGCCAACTGAAAGCTTGCAGCCTCAACGTGGATGCCACCGAGAAGTGCTTACCTGCTGAGATGCTGTATATGGTGTGAGTAACATTGACACAGGCAAGAGCTTATTAGGGTTGGCTGCATGTGGAGACTATAATATTTCAATTGGGCTCTGATGGGAATTCCTTAGTTTAAAAACAACAACTCTCAAGCACAACTAGTTTAGACGCTCAGGAAATTTACCTCAAATATTTTCTCAAAATGCTGAAACTCTTGGAACCGCACTTGAAATCCCTCAGCAAGCGCACCACCTATGAAGCACAAAATACAGTTGTCGAACATAAGTTATCTGAAGCCACACAGCAAATGCCTACTTTTTAAAATTTAAGGTTTCTAAAAAAGGCGAACCTTCCGGAAAATTCACACTGGGCCTGTTCAGACAACACGTTAAGCCATGGTTAGGCTGCTAACCCTTTTGCAGCAAGTGGTTAGGAAGTGCGTTTAAACCATGGTCATATAGCCACCATGGTTAGGAATGGTTTGCATGCATGACATGCTAAGCCGCAATGTTTAGCTCAAAATGCTTAACCACCGTGGTTTAGTGTCTCGGCTGAACAAGGTCACTGTAGGAAGGGGATCCCAGATCTAATACCCACCTCCCTCAGGCATGCCCTGAGCTTTGTGTTTCCTAGCACTGAGGACTTCCTTGGCTGAAACGAAGAAGATTCGGTTCTGGGCTTCAGAAGGATCCACGACTTTGAGCTCATCAACCAAAAACTTCAGGCAACGTTCCATGTGCTGCTTGCGTACCTGCAGAAAGACACCAGTTCAAGACAGCGTCAGTCTTACTTCAATATACAGAAAGGGATAGATAAATGTAGAGCTAGAAAGACACAGCCTCTCTGGAGCCAACCACAAGTTACAAAAAAACAAAAAACAACAGCAAGTCCTCCTCCTTTGTGACACATTATAGAACTTGCTCTACGTTCCTGGTGTCCTCACATTACGCATTTTCCCCATCCCTGCCAGTGGCAGCTGGTGATGTGAAGCTGGGTAAACACACAGCATGAAGTCATCAGGACACGGGCACATTTCACTACACATTATGGAGCATGAGAATTTGACTCAGGGCTGCCGTTTTCAACAGCAGCCGCCGCAACGTTTCTCATAAAGCTCAACTCTGTAGAAAGCATTCCCCAGATCCATTCATTTGGCTCTCAGTAGACCAACACAGAACCTGACAACAGTATCCTCAGACATCTGGATGACCAGAAAAAGGACTACAACTCGGCATGATATTAAAAAAGAAAACATACAGAAAATCCACAAAAGGGAGTTATCTCATACAACAACACCATTACATTGCCTCAATGTGTTGAGAGAATTAAAAAAAACACCTCTTATTGGGAAAGAAACAGGGGAGGGGCCATAGCTCAGTGTGACAGAGCACAAGTATTGCATGCAGAAAGTGCCAGGTTCGATCCCCGGCTTCTCCAGGTGAGGCGAGGAAAGAATCCTCCTGAAACACTCGCGAGCCGCTACCAGTTGGTGTTGACAATACAGGGCTAGATGGACCAAGGACTTGACTTGGTATTAGGCAGCCTGCTATGTTCTACGTCAAGGCTGCATGCAACATATTTATAGATAGACATATCTAAAACCACTTCCAGTTTAGGGAATAAAATCTCTTGCAACCTTTTGCGGGTATCCACATGCCAGTTATTGGACAGGTGGGGGGGAAATACTATCTATGACTTCACCATTCTCTGCACCACCCTACAGATGGCTTATCCTGAGATGATAATCCCTGAACTCACTTCAGCCTCTCCAGACACACCTTAAATAACTTCTTTGTCTTAAATACTGATCAAACACACTTTCCAACCCCATGCACCCTCTCTCCCCCCGGTTCAAAACAATGCAAAACCTGTTAACTCACATCCTCCATGTATTCAGGCTCCGATGCAGAAGCGTCCCAACGATTATTCAGGATGAAGATATTTGGTTTGGAAAGTTTTTCATTTACTTTGTGAAAAAAATGCTTTTCCTGTTTCAGGACAAATGGGAGTAAAATAAACAAAGGTAGTAATTAGGCCTTGAAAACTGGACAGAGGGAGTTGAGATTAGAAGCATTAGCCCTGCTGAAAGACTAGGGGTGCCTCTACAAGAGAGGTTTAAAGCTCTTTCAAGGCTGATTAAATTTTTTACCTGTACAAGAGAGGAGCGCAAACTGGGGGCTGAGGCGCTTTAAACTTCCGATTATGCGCATTATTGAATGCGCGTTAAACCGTGAGTTTTAATTTGTGGCGGCAGTTAAAGCGCCTTACTGCCGTGTAAACATGCGATTCTCCGCATGTCAACAAGTTTAAAGCGCGTTTCGGTCGTCCCATAATGCGCTTCGCCGCCTCTCGTACAGAAGTATTAGGAGTAAATGCGCTTCCGCGAATATGCGCATAATCAGGCAGCCAGGCGCCAAAGCGAATCCTTCTAGAGGGGGTCTAGCTCCATCAGGGTCCTCCTCTCCATGAACTGTTTCTGGTTGGTCATTATTAGAACTACCACTGAACTGTTGAGAATGGTGCCTGAGTTTGCTTTCCCCCATCTCTTCCCTGCCCGTGCCTTTTTTTTTCTTTTAGCGCCATATCTTTTAGATTGAAACCTGTAGGCAGGGACCATCTTGTTTTCGATAGTAGATAAGCTGCTCTGGGAGCCTTTTGGGCTGAAAGGCAGAATAAAAACCACTGCATGCTTTTGAATCCCCAGCAACCCTTATCACAGAAAGGGGGAAGTGAGGCACATGACCTTTCGAGATCCTGAGCGCAAAGCAGGAGGACAGGACTCACACAGCCACGCAAAAGCACTCCTTTGGACTTGCATTCTCCTGTGGCAGCAACACCGCCCGTTGCAGAGGATCAAGGGGCTTTAAGATCACGAGTGCAAATCACACAGGAGGAGGAGGAGGAGAATGCATCTCTTCTCAGAAGTAATGGAAACGTTGCACAAAAATCCAGCTTATGCATATCAACTCAGAAGGAGTGGATTACTCAGGAGTAAACATGGGCAGCAAAAAGTTCTGACTGCATCGAAAGTCCCCCCCTTTGCACATTATAATAAAAACCCATTGCAAAAGGAGACACCTGCAAAGCTGGTTTCACCCATTCACACCACAACTGGTTGGAAACGCATTTCCAATTTTCTGAAAAAGAACTTGACCGTGAAGTTTCGATAGGCAAAATCCATTTGTGCAGACTACAGTCCCAACTGCTTCACTGACTATTGTGTGCAGCTTGTATCTGCTTTATCTGTTACATTTAAAATCTCTGCTTAGGTATTGCAATCTTTATTTTTAACTGAAAGCATCTGGAAAAGCAAGGTAGGAATACTTTAAAGCTCTGTTGTAAAGAGTTTTATTTACAAAGAGAAACTGGACAGGAACGTGGAAGTTGCATTTCGTGTCAAACCTGCAAGGGGAACTTGGGGAAGTTGAGGCTGGCTAAGCTCTTCATTCAAGGGCCTGCTTAGCTTAACAATGATTAGTGAAATTTACAAGGCTGTTAGCCTCTTTTCTGCATTTGGATCTTAGCCAAAAATCTATGACTGCTTAGATATATGTTAAAAAAATAATAATGAGGCTCTGCGTGTCAGTTAAAAATTCACCCGTCTTTGTTTTTGAATGAAGTTACAAACTAGAGGGCAAAGTTGACTTGGTGTTCTTGTTAATTCCAGGAAATGAATTATTGAATGACTTGAATAGTGAATGTAGAAGAACAATACAGGAGTTGTACATCCATGGACATTAAGTCATGTACTCAGAGATTTAGAACAAGGGAGAGGATCTTTTCAGTGGTGGTCCCCCAATTATGGAATGATCTCCCCGACAAGGCTCGCCTGGCTCCAACATTATTGTCTTCTCTGTGCCAGGTCAAGACTTTCCTCTTCAGGCTTAGGACTTCCGAATATCAAGTATTATTATATTGCTAATCAGTTAAGATATGTTATTAATGGTATTTTAGGGGAGGAAGATCTTGAATGGTTGGAAATGCAAACAGGAGAAATAGATTATAAATTGAAAAATGTATTTTTTATTAAAATTCAAAAGAAAGATTTGAAGGTACTGGACAACCCATTGTTGGGAAATATTTTAGAGGTCTGGGAGAAGTTTAGGGATAAGTTGATACCAGGAGACTCTCCACTCGCCCCAATTGTAGTAGTGGGAAACTTCCCAAAAGTATTAAAAGCGGAGATAGAAGCGAGACTGAAAGATCAAGAAATAATTAAGTTAAGGAATTGGATGGAAAAGATGAAGGATAATGAGCATATTAAAGAGCTTTTAAAAGGACAAAAGATAGCATGGTTCAAATGCTTACAATTGGGGAAATGGACTCAGGATTGGAAGCTGAAAAATAAGAAATGTAGAAATAATACCAGATTTGAAGATTTAATTGAACTAAAAGGAAGAAAAGAAGAAATTGGAACTAAGAAAGGACTGACTAGTGCGATATATAAAATATTGATAGAGGAGGAATTTCAGGACTCACTTAATGTTATAAAAAAGATTTGGGAAGATGATGTAAAGGAAAAAATTAATGATTATAACTGGGAGAGGATATGGAATGTTAGAATGTTAAAGCTGTTGTCGATTAGAATTAAGGAAAATTACTATAAGACAACGTGGAGATGGTATCTAACACCTGTTAGATTTCACCAGATTGATAAAAAAGTGTCTAAGAATTGTTGGAGGGGGTGTCAGGAGGTTGGAACCTATTTTCATATGTGGTGGAGCTGTGAACATGTACAAAAATTTTGGGAAAGGGTGTTTAAAGAAATAAGTGAAATAATTGGAAGTAAATTGGAATTAAACCCAAAGTTAGCTCTACTAGCAATATGGGACAGAGAGAATGAGAAAATAACTAATAGAGAATTGGTAAACAACCTCCTGGCACCTGTTAGAATAATGATTGCTAAAAACTGGAAAGGACAAGGAAGCTACACAATAGAAGAATGGTATAAAGAAATATGGGATATGGCTTTGAATGATATGCTGACTTGTAAAATGAAAATAAAGAGGGGAATGTTCAGTAAGAGTGATTTTGGAGAAATATGGAGTCCCTTTTTGGAATATGTTTTAAGATCGGGGAAGGGACAAATACCTTCAAAAGAATCGTTAAAATTCTGGAAGGATGAAGAATGATTAAGAGAAGGTCTCATGGGGGGGGGAGCACGGGGGGGATTGTAAGGGTTATGTTGTTTATGTTTTATTATGTTGTTATGTTATGTTTTATTTTGTTGTTATGTTTTATTATGTTGAAATAAATAAAAAATTAAATTTTTTTTTTTTAAAAAAAGTCTTTCCTCTTCTCCCAGGCATTTAACAGCGTATGTTGAGGGTTTTGTTGCTGTTGTTGTGGTTTGACCCAGAATAGTTGTTTTTAAATGATATTGTATTTATAACCTGTTTTTATGCTTTTTATGGTTTTAAATTTTGTATATCTTTTTTTTAAAAAAAATGGTCAATGTTTTTAATTTTTGTAAACCGCCCAGAGAGCTTCGGCTATGGGGCGGTATGTAAGTGGAAATAATAATAATAATAATAATACCACGCCACCAAGCCGCACTTAGACAGAAAGCCCCATAATTTGATCGGGCACAGCAATCAGGAAAGTAGATATGCAAGCACACCCCAGGCACAGAGTAATTTCCCTTCAGAGTTGACACAGGCAAGGGAACAGGGAATTTCTCCATCTTAAGCATCGGACCTTTGGGGCTCAGCACTGTCCTGACTAGATTTCGCCCATCCTAAGCCAGCCCTTTCGGGATCCGTGAGGGCTTTGGCAACAAGGACATTTAAAACAACAAGTCTTACCGTATTCATGAGAGTTGACTCTGAATTAGCGACCAAAACAAATACATCAGCATCCAGACAGAATTTGTCGATCCAAGTGTCTAGCTCTGTGGTGACATCAGTCCCAGGGCTATGGAATGATGTCAGAGAGTTAGTCAGCAACGTGACAAAGTCCTTCCAGTTTAGAAATATGAACACACACAATAGGGAGTTTGGACAATCATAGTTTGGCTTAATAAGACAAGATAGGAACATGCATTTTAGCTGTGCATTCAGCCCCTTTGTTCTTCTGGTCCTGCAAGTTGGCAAACAAACCAGGAAGTCATCCATTAACTATCGTTTTCCCATTTCTCCTGACCTGGGAAACAATGGTTAACAGCTTTGGAACAAACTAGGATATTAAACCACGGTTTAAAGATAGCTTAATATCTTGGCATTTTTCATTCGTTTCCTGGTTTGGGTGAAACGGGAAGCTATAGTTAAGATTTCCTCGTTCGTTTGCCAGCTCACATGAATGGAGGAGCAAAGTGGCTGCATACTCAGTCAAAAGCTCTGTTCATATACAAACACGTCCAGTGTTTGCTCATGGCAGAGAGGGGAAATGGGATACATAGCCCTTCACCTTTGCTGCACGAACCCAGTTCTGACCCTAGGGACAAAGCAATTCCCATCACATACGGACTGAATGCAATTCTGTTTCATCGTAATGTGCTATAAATCCAGTTTTACGGGCAGGTCTTGCAGAAAAGACATGTGCAGGAAAAATGACAGCTGTGTGGGAAGACAGTGTCCTTTATTCCCCATGCATTTTCCTTCTCAATTATTTTTCGTCATGTTTTATTAGGTTGTAAAGTTCCAAGTAGGGCCACGTATCTTAGGTTTAGTGCCTAGTATGGTGGTACTATATGAGCAATTTCGTGTGACACTGACCGCTAAAAAAGCAGTTCTATGTCAACTATATTTAAAAGCAGGACAGTAGATGTACTCAAACGTATTTCAAAATGTCATCTGAAAAACATAGATAGAGGAAGGGGCAAAGAAGGCATGACATTGAGATACACAATTGCAATTAATCTGTCCAGTTTTTAATGTTTAAACAGCAATTGTGTGTGGGGGGGGGAGGGTGATCAGGAGCACAGCACATGGGGAAGGTGGATTTAACCCTTTCCCTACCCATGCCATGGTCCTGATAACATTCTCCCTCCTGCAACTTGCTCTTAGCCCTAGGGGAGACATTTCCATTGTTACAAGTGGAAACATCTCGCTCAGAGCTAAGTCCAGGAATGGGAGATTTTCATTAGGATTGTGGCAGGGGGTAACCCCTCCACCTCCAGGGTCTTCGTCTAGCCCTCCTACAGCTGCTATTTAAAAGTTAAGAACTGCAGATGTTAACTCAAACGACATCATTAAGTACAGGAAGGTTCCCGGCCATCCAAATGAGCAGATCACACCGCCTTATTTAATTGAGCCAGTGTGGTGTAGTGGCTAAAGTGTTGGACTGAGAGTCAGGAGATCCAGGTTCTAGTCTCCACTTGGCCATGGAAGCCCACTGGGTGACTTTGGGCCAGTCACAGCCTCTCAGCCCAACCTACCTCACAGGGTTGTTGTTGTGAGGATACAATGGAGAGGAGGAGGCTTATGTACACCGCCTTGGGTTCCTTGGAGGAAAAAAGGTGGGATATAAATGAAATAAATAAACAAATAAATTGTAAAGAGAGGGTTCTCTTCAGACATATCAGGGACAAAAACACCCACCCCACCCATTCCTACACAGCTGTGGATTTGCTGGTTCGCTTGCTTACAGCTGACTAGGAAATAAATTGCATAGAGGAGATCAGAACAGATTGCCAACCCAGTCATTCCCCTCAGCCATGTTAGCTACAGTGGTGTAGATGAATCTCTGCAGTGGAACCCCAAAACCTTATTCATATGTTATAAGATGTACAGAACAAGAAAGATATTTTCTCTTCTGTGAAACCTGTCCCCCGACTTTAGAAATCTGGTGATAAAAATTGGCCACAGATTCCTTCACGCTGTGAATGATGTAACATTGGTCAAGATCCAGTCAGAGTCACTGTCCCATGCAAGAAATGTATCCCTGTTCTGACTGGATCTTGAACTTGTCTGCACTGTGCACAAAACTACAACACACTTCCTATCACTCACTTTGCTTTAAACCAGGGATGGGCAACATGTAGTCCTCCAGATGTTTTGGCCTACAATTCCCATCAGCCCAACCCAGCATAGGCAATGGTGAGGGATCATGGGAGTTGTATGCCAAAACATCTGGAGAGGCATAAATCACCCTGCCCTGCCTTAAATGTTTGGCCGATTTGTGTACAATTTCTCTTTGATGACTCTGTACTCCTATGTATGTCTACCATCTCTCCAAATCACTCTTCAAATTTGACTTTTTTAAAAATGTTATGATTTCAGTTATTTTTCAACCCCCCCCCCCCCCCCCAATCTCTCGGAGTTATAGATGAGAAAATGGCATATTAAAACTCACTAAAACTTATAACACACATTATTAAAATGCAATGCATCAGCCTCGGTTAAGATGAAACAACAACCGGCGCCAGGAGGGCTCTGGTCCAGAGCAGCTTATGCCATAACCAATTTGCTAAAGCTTTTAAGGTGCCAAATGACAACACACTGGAATTTGCCCCTTTTCAGAAACAGTTTCCTCCTAACCTTCTCTCAGGAAGTCCTTTTCCCTGACTCATCTGGCAGACCCTCTGCATTTAAAAAAACCCCAAGCCCTGATAACTTTTGGAGTGACGTGACAGCAAGGACCATTCTTGCATTGTGCTCGCTTTTGTTGTGGAAACATAAGACTTAAAATTCAGCCAAGTGCGAGATTCCTTTTTTAAGTTCGATCATGGGACTCCCTCTTGTTCCAGCTGTAGCCAAGCCAACCTGTGTGCACTGGCTCAGCATTTAGAGAGGGCAGCTCTGCCAAGAAGGGAACCGTATTTAAAAGAAAGATTGATTGCCTTGTGGTGCCTTCATACGAAATACATCCATAAATAGCTATACCTGTCCACTAACACCAAGTCATCTCTCAAGAGGGCACACTTCGCTTTGGGCCAAAAGACGTGCACCAGACAGCCAGCTTCCAAGTCTTTATCCATATGGAGGGCATGGGCAAGCTGATTGACTGTCTGTAAAGGAATAAACACGACAGAAAAAGGTAAATACCTGCTAAAGTGCCAATTTAAAGATGTTTGTTCCTTATTAAGCTGTTACTTGAAGGCCTTGAAGGCATGGGTGGGCAGAGTTTAGGCCTGTGTGATACACTTTTTTAAAATTTGGAAATCCAACATTCAGTACTCACAGGCTCAATTTGGACGACACGATAGTCAATGGTGGGGTAATAATCAACTTTACAGTTGTTCAACTAGGGGGTACTCCCCACACAACATGGTAATAAATAATCAACTGTGGTGTGGATGAGGATCAGCGCTGAGTTGACTATGGCAGCATTCGGATGACACAATAGTCAAAACAACTGACGATTGTTTCCCCCACACTAGTTGTTTATTGTGTCGTCCGAATTGAGCCATAGTCTGGAGTAAAAACCATACAATTCTCGGCCCAGGAAGACGTTTTAAGTCCCAGAACTGAACAGAACTCACAGTCCTTCCACACACATACAAAGATCACTCCTGGTTATCCCAAGCTTTCATCATTTCAGGAGTATAATTTAGGGCAGGTGAGGGGTCATTTTATTGCCACTATTGGTAAACCATTAGGAATCAAAAGCCCTTGCCAGTTTACTGTAAATTATGCAGAGAACTTCCAGTAGAGTATAATCTACCTTCTGCTTACCCCGTGTTACTGCATATTATGGAATTCCAACCAATAATAAAGAATCTATTGACTTCTCCTCAACTTCCATTAAAAAATATCTGAAAATTGGGAGAACTTTGCTACTCACCAATCTGCTCCCACCAATCCTGATCCCCTTTGCTTCTGTAATCTACATATTGCCCTCAATTGTTCTGTATGTTTCTACCATCCTTCTATGGCCTCTTTCCCAATTGCAGAAACACTTATTGGCGGGGACGGGGGAATTCAGTTAAATTAACTAAGGTGTATATAACTAAGGTGTATACGCATTTGCATAGTTCTTCAGAATTTGTGCTATCTAAGCAGGCATAAATCCTGCCCTCCTTGATGTCTACATTCTAGCGCTTTTTAGATTAAAAAGTCCGTTTCCAGCCTCAATATTCTTTTCTGCAGAGATAGAATTTAAGGAGTTCTGCATACCAGCCTTTGACAAGTACTTTTTAAAACCCAGAAGACATTCTGGTGGTTCTGGTGGTTGGATGTGGGGAGAATAATGCATGCTTGTTAAGGAATACACGAGCTGTAAATAGATGCGGCCCATTTAATAAGGTTTCCAGACACCAGTTTATTGGCCATGAGAACTCCCTACCTTGACGCTCTTCTTCTCCTCTGAGCCTTCAGTCATGAGGTAAGCCTTGTCCCCATCTGTACCTTCCACGCTGAGAAAGCAGTTGGTTGTGTGCCCAATGCCACTGGGGAGCACTTTATCCCATAACATTGCATTGATAACCGAACTTTTTCCACTGCTGGTTCTAGAGAGGGGAAAGGGAGGACGGCATTTACACGCACTTGTGTACCTTGCTGGTTTAGGCAAGGATATGAAACCTCTGTGCTAAAACCCCCCTCCAGCCCCCAAGCCTGGGAAATACAAATCCCAAACTGAGAAAGAATAGCTGAATTATGTGACCTGTAGATTTCAAGACAAACCGAAACCATACTTTTGCATGATTTTTACTTATTTTGCATTATTCCACAATTTCTACTATTTTACAATGCTTATTGTGGGAAGGGAAGAGTCTTCTGAGATCTCACCAGGCATCATCTGTACACTTTAGTGCTATGCAGGTGTTCACCTACTCGCATGTAAGGTTGAAGTGGGTATAGGAATATGCGCATGAAGACTCTGTAAACACATTCAGCTGAGCATGATTGCAATTCTGCCTTATCAGGGTTTTTAATCATAAGAACTCCGTAACTGCGTCCACCTGATTGCAATTACAGGGCCCTATACAAACCCTCGCAGGGATGCTGCGGGCGGGCCTTATGTTCACAACCACACCCCCAACATGCTTTAGCCCTACACCTAAGCAGGCAAACGCCTGCATAGTGCTTTTCAAGCACAGTTCCACAAATCTAAGAGCTAGGAAGTTGCTTTAATTTTTAAATGGAACAATACCCAATAGCAAATGCTGTGGCTTTCTTCTGCACTCTGCTGGAAACATTATACATGGGTGGCCTTGACTCTTGGGCTTTGCCCAGTCAGCCTCATCCTCCAACTTCAGCTGTTCAGCTTGTTTTTGTTCTCCCAAATTGTCCAATAAGTGTTACCATTTGTGGAGCCAAGCATGGGAGGGCAGATAATGGATCCTGGTTCTGAACTAGTGTAACAGCAGGACTCGGGCCAAGCTGTGCCTTTCCCCCCACCAGTACAACATTTCTTGGGGAAAGGGGACAACCAGTCTGTCTATAAGTTTGCAGGCTGAACCTCACCCCATCCCCGCCACCCCACAGAAAGGCAGTGGGGTGGGAAAGGGGAGAGAAGGAGACACATAAAAGAAAAAACCTCACCAAGAATCTGATCTTCACCCACTTGCTTTGGGCAACTCATAATCTCTCAGCCTCCCTATTTGCAATATGAGGACAAAGATTCAGACCTGCCTCACAGAGTAGCTGAGATCCTTTGAATAATTGAAATGCGCTATAAAAATGCTAAGTACCAACAGCGTCAGGGTTCTTTTTTTTGGTATCATTACTTTCAAGAGATTTAGTCAGGAGAGGTCCTGGTGGATTGTGCCTAAATGTTACACACTGGCCCAATTCGCACGATCACGGCAGCTGAAACAAGCTACCATGGCTTGTTGTAGCCGCTGCGCATGCCGGCCTGTTGTTGGGTTATTTGAGGATAGCTGCCTACCCCAAACAAGCCATGCTGTCCCAGTTTGGGCAAAATGGCAAACTGCGTTGGTGTGGGTAATTAGGGAAATCCGGCCAGCAGCACACAGCCAACATGTGTGGCAGCTGCAACAAGCCACGTGGCTTGTTTCAGCTGTCGTGATCATGTGAACCGGGTCATTAATTCCAAAGAAATATAATCTCTTACCTGCCAAAAAAAGCTACTTTCATGTGTCGTCGTGCCAGTACTTCACCAATGATCGCCAGCTTGTTTTTATACGCCTGTATTTCCAGCAGTTCATCCTCAGTGGCTATATGTTCAAGCTCTGGATTTTTGTATGTTTCTGTCATCAGAAGTGACAATTACAAAGTGACATAACAAAAGACTACTACTACCTATGGCAGCGGTTTCCCAATTGGACGGGACCAGATAGTGCAATGCTCTTGAGTTCTTGGAACCCAGGGCTTCACCCCAGGAAGTCCACTTGCGCCTAGACTCTTGTGCCGCACGATCTCCAAGACCCACTGCTGGCAAGCTAGTGACCTAGTACTCCACAGATACTGACCCACTAAATCACAGACGTACATCTACAAGTACAACATAGGATCACATGTATCTACATATCTGTTAAAAGCATTACTAGAGGCAGCATGCTCATCATTTCACTCATCCCTGGCAATTCCTGGATTAAACAACCCAGGAATTGCAGCATGAT
Source organism: Anniella stebbinsi (assembly GCA_029215795.1). Classification (NCBI taxonomy): domain Eukaryota; kingdom Metazoa; phylum Chordata; class Lepidosauria; order Squamata; family Anniellidae; genus Anniella; species Anniella stebbinsi. The sequence continues at coordinate 354,437,406 of JARDYH010000002.1, read as the reverse complement.
GTACAAAACGAGTCAATGGCTGAATTTGGACAACACGATAGTCAATGGTGCGGTAATAAACAACTTCACAGTTGTTCATCTAGGGGATACTCCCCACACAACATGGTAATAAATAATCAACCGTGGTGCGGATTAGGATCAGCGCTGAGTTGACTATGGCGGCATTCGGATGACACGATAGTCAATACAACTGACGATTGTTTCCCCCACCCCAGTTGCTTAATGTGTCGTCCGAATTCAGCCAATGAATGGATGTCAATTACAAATATAATATTAGGCAAACTTGGCAGTTTCAAAGTTGTTGCAAATATACACTTCAAAACCATTAATTACAAGTATGTGAGGAAATACAAGTGCGATGGAACGAATAAGCAGTGACCGTGAAACTGTAGGTGTCCCCAACAACCTCAGTGGAAGAGAATGGAACTCTGTTCAACAAGATCAACGATTGTCAGCATTTCATCTACAGCATCCCTAGCCAGTCATGCTGACTGAAGGATGCTGGGAGATGTAGTCCAACATATCTGTAGGGCACCAGGTTGGGTAAGGCTGAATTGGTATGTCAACAACTTTCAGTACCTTAGTTTCTTTCTTTCATAAACAATGTAAGGGAAGTGCGAGCAATTGCCTTTACATTTTTAGAAGTATTCCAATAAAAATGTCTACATAACATAACATTTAAATTACATGAAGTGTGCATTAGTTTTTCCCTTCAAATATTTCAGATCAAATACTTGTGGTGCCATGGGACAAAAAAAATAACATGGGGTCCTTTTTTTTTTTAGCTTTGTTGTTTATTTTCCTTTAACTAATAAACATGGTGGATTAGATCACTCCTTAGTGATTTCCTGATGTAAACTGAATATTTTCTGATGTAAATGGCTCTAATTTGCCTAGGATTTTTTTCCAATTCAAAATTTTCTGGGAAACCCACATAATTGGTTCTGTTACAAAAAAACCGAGCAGCTCCCATAAGAGGTGCCATAAGACTTGCCTTGTTCATTTTCTCCTCCTGATCCCCATTTCCTAGCAAGATATCTAAATGATAGTGCCAGACATCAATGTTCCTCTTTACTCTACCCTTACAAGTATTCTACTCCTCAATCTGCGCATGGAACAAAGCATTTACTTTCTCCTAACCGTTGCTATATAGTTGTGATCAAAACCCAAACATGTCAGGAAGCTCCTTTTAGAAGGCTAAACTTGGGTCCCCTCTAGAAGAATTCGGTTTGGCGCCTGGTTGCCCGATTATGCGCACCTTCGCGGAAGCACATTTACATCTAATAACTACACACGAGAGACGGTGAAGCGCTTTACGGGCTATATGAAACGCGCTTTAAAGTTGTTTACATGCGGAGAATCGCATGTTTACATGGCCAAAATGCGCTTCAACTCCCGCAGCAAATTAAAACTCGCTATTTAACGCGCGTTCGAAAATGCAAATAATTGGAGCTAAAAAGCGCCTCGACCCCCGATTTGCGCTCTGCTCTTGTAGAGGTACAATTTTTAATGTGCCTTGAAAGAGCTTTAAATCGCTCTTGTAGAGGCACCCAGAGTTCGAGATCTCTTCCCCCAATGGTGAATCATTTAAAGATTATGATTCGAGTTTTCTATCTTTAAAACAGTTATATCAACAACATTATTTCTTATTTATCTGATAAGCAACTCAGCCAGTTTGAGCGTAACGTAAGAGCACAAGCAACTGAAGTGCAATCCTATGTATGTTTAGACAGGGAAAAAAAATCTTACAACTCCCAGCATTCCCCGGCCAGCATGGCTAGCTGGGCCATGCTGGGAGTTGTAGGACTTCCCCCCCCCCCTTTCCTAAATAATGCATATTTGATTTATTTCATTTGTATCCAGGCTTTCTACTAAAAATGGCACAGAGGGTGGCATGGGATTGCACATTTAATTTATCGAATGTTGTGTGATTTTGTCCTCAAAGCCCTTCTAGGCACTCAATTTCATAGCCCCAGCCTGCCCAGCCCCTGTGATATCAGAGCAACTAACCAAAGGCAGTCAGGGAGCTGCAACACAGCTGCCCGCCAAAGTCCATCAAAGCAGTTCAGCTCATGGAATCAAGGGAGAAAAAGCAGGTAGAAAAGTCAGAAGGTCTAGCAGCAGATATTATGGAAGATAAACAACCCATACTGCTGGGCCATTTTCTAGGTTTACAATCTATGATGAAACCCCCCACCCACGAAAATTTTTTCTCACCCTTCTCTCTCCCAAATTAACCATGCTAACACTAAACCCGTCATACTCAACCCAGACAGAATGGCTTAATTCGGACAACACGATAGTCAATGGTGGGGTAATAATCAACTTTACAGTTGTTTATCTAGGGGTATTCCCCACACAACATGGTAGTAAATAATCAACTGTGGTGTGGATTAGGATCAGCGCTGAGTTGACTATGGTAGCATTCGGACGACACGATAGTCAATACAACTGACGACTGTTCCCCCCTCCCCCAGTTGCTTATTGTGTCGTCCGAATTCAGCCAATGTGTATGTTCAGATGGCACTTCAGGCTCTGTGGTTCTCTGGGGTTAGCACTAACCTCAAGCCGTGCTGTCACACATAACACGTTAAGCCATGGTTAGAGTAGCTAACTCTGCTGCAGACGGTCTGACTGTGGTTAGTGGGAGAGCAGGGTTTAGCAAAACGCATCACACAAGACGCCTTAAACCCTGCTGATTAACCAAAAGCCTTAACCAACAGGGTTTTAGATGTCTTCTGAACAGGCTCAATGAAAACAACTACGGATTGTCCAACACCTATCGAAACCCTCTATTGTCACATTATGGTGAAACATGCTGGGATAATATCTAATCACTGCTATGAAAGAGAAGGTATGACTCGCCATTTTATTAGTGCTCCGAAACTAGATCGCCCCCACCCCCCTTCGATTAAAACCAACCTTCAACAAAATTTGCTCCTTCAGTCACATAGCCCAGCAGCTCTTCAAAAATGGCAGTAATTTTCTTCTTTGCCAACACGAAGTGTTTCAGTGGGGAAGGATTAATGTCTGCCATTATGCAGCTGAAAAAAATGCAAATTGAAAAAGACTTAACAATAATTGAAACGTAGTTCCTAATCTAAGCAAGTAAAAACTTGTTCAGTAACTAAGGCAATGCATCAATTGTGTTGCCTGCAATATGAGTTTTATTCCCCTTCCCCACTGTAGGAGGAAGTATGATTGGGCAGATGCCCCTCCACAAGGAGAAGGGATTGCACTCAGCATAAGAATACCCAAGATGTCTTGTTCCAGCAGCCAGTGACAGCAAGCTCAGACAGATAGCTGACAGATAGCTGAGACAGATAACCCATTTTTTCCTCTCTCAGTGGGAAACGTATCCATAGACACTTGTACACAATTATTTCAAGAACGTTAAACTACTGAGTACAGTTCCTGTAGTACTTTTAAATACCACAAGGAAACCTTTACCTTTAGTGTAGGTTGCCTGGAAAAGTACTTTTACAGAAGGTTGTGCTTCTATACAATAAACACCAAAGCACAATTCCAATAACCCCTTCCGCATTTAATGTGGAGAAACCCATACATTGAAACACACATTAGGAGTGGCATGCCTATGTTTAAGCTTTTTGAACTTGGGGACCTTTTTGTACCAGAATTCAAAAAGAAAAGTGTGGTTCAACCCTGCCATGCAGTGTTTCAATAAGACTACTTCAGAGTAAAGTGATCTTTGTGGCTAGCTGTTACAATCCTGAAACACACACATACACCAGTGGCTATTTACAGAACTGCTCACCATTGTAGAACAAAGAATAAAACACAATGACCTGTTCAGATGACTCTCTAAGCCAAAATGGATGAACATTTTGAGCTAAATATTATGGCTTAGCGTATTGTGTGAACCATGACTTTGTGTGTCTTGTGAACCATTCCTAACCATGGCAGCTACATAACCATGGTTTAAACATGCTACCCCTGTTCAGAAGACACCTTAAACCACGGCTTTAACCATGCCTTATTCACCGTGGTTAAAGCCATGGTTTAAGGTGTCTTCTGAAAAGGGCCGCTCACTAACCATTTACTGCAAAAGGGTTAGTCGCCTAACCATGGCTTAGCATGTTGTCTGAACAGGCCCAATAAGAACATAGAGTATTAAACTGTTCCATTAACTTTAATAAAATCAAATAGATAAAATAGCAAATTACATTGCTGTTTATCCACCAAATAAGATAAATATTACATAGTAAACAATATTTTCCAATAAAAATTGAAAATTTAGGGTGTTTGAAAAGTTAGCATGTCAGTCTTAACCACACTTCCCTTGCACATTTCCTGACAAAAACGCTAATTCCATCACATTAGCAGTACCATTTTTCTCCAGTGAAGATTCTCAAACAATATTTTGTTTATGCAAGATCTCCTGAATTGTTAAGCATAAAGCTGTGACAAACTGGTATGTCTGCACCTCCAACTTTGTGAAGTACGACAGGTGGCCAGACACCTTTTATCTAAATTCCTCAGAGGTGGACCATCACCACCCATGAATGAATAACTCTTATTCAATATTTAATAACTCATAACTTGGACAAAAGAGAATCCAGGCCTATGGCTTTTAGGTATGGAGACGGACAGGCTCCTTTTCCAGAGCTTCCTTTACACTTCTTAAAACTAGACCAGTGTGTTTTGGCAAGAAGCCCAGCACATGGGTGAAGCCACCATTCAGATTAGGCAGAGAACTAAATCAACTTCATTTTCCAATACAATATATTTATTAAAGAATCAGTTAGAAGTTCAGAAATGTGATTTATTTCTAATGATTTTTGTGCAGAAATATTGTTGCTTTTAAAGAATAAAGTGAAACATCAAATTACCTAACTAAACTCACCAGAATCCTAAGAGTAACTTACCAAAGCAGACTTTGGGTGGGGGGAGGGGGAATGAGGCCCACCTGAGCTCCGGGCCTGGTCTGATCTTGTCTTCACTCTTTGCCAGCCAGAGACAAAGAAAAGATTTCACAATCACAAGTATTTCTGTGGGAGGTGGGCTGCTCCCCAGGAGGGAAATTCAAACTGACTAATCAATAGCCTTGGAGGACCCGGTCATGCATCCTCCAGGTGATTTCTATAGTACCTACTTAGCAGGAATCCAGATCAAAGTGGAATGGGTACATAAATGCACAGTTGGGGTGGGTGTCTAAAGCATCATACCCTTAGTTTGCAGACATTTCCAGAAAAGGCTGGGTGGATTTGTTGCAACAGCCTTGAACTGATTTGTTATAAAGATTTCCGTTTTTCTCAACAACTTGCAAGTTCTAAACTAAAGGTGTCAAATGCACATTGAAACTGACTAGCTTGTGAATAGCTTCTCCACAGGGGAGGAAAACAAGGTCAAGCAAGCAGAACCAAACAGCAACAGACAATAATAGTCCCTCTCCTGATCTGCCACACTGCCCTAGAAAAATACTGGGCGTGTATCTCTTGGCTGCTGGCATGGTCAGTTCTATACAATATATGCACTCTGCATTTTGGCAGGAATGGGTTGTGCTGGAACATGTGTTATTGAGCAATCATAGTACTGCTTTCTAAATCTAGCCCATACACTTATTTTCTGGAGGGAGCTATCTAGAACCCGTTTCTACTCTGCTTAAGTCAGATAATGTCAAATCTACCCATGAATTCCAATTTAGCAGCTTCACACAAGATTGTCCCTTGAACTTTCACAGAAGTTTCAGTTTATTTTTTAAAGCATTGACCTTTCTAAAAGCAGACTCCCAAGGAGAGATTAAAAAAGAAAAAAAAAAGTAAGTGGTTTGGCAACATGGCTAACCTGCTCTGCCGACAAAAGCGACCCGACCTGACTACTGTGTGATCTCTTATTTATTTAACGATATTTATAAATCACTTACATTAAAGAAATTTCTAATTGACATAGAAAAGCAAATCTTCATACAAGGGACAAGATTACCTTCCTGGGAACTAGCGATTTCACCCATTCTTTTTGAGGTTATCCCTGGAGGGCTGATGTGACTGCCCTCTCCAGCCCCCCATCACCCTCCCCAGTACACGTACTTTGCAACTAAATTATTATGGCTACTACTTTAAAACACACACACACACACACACACACACAAAATGCCTCCATAAAAACAGAAATGAAACTTGAGTGGAAATAATATGTCAGGAGCTGTACAGAAATAGCAACAACACAGCCAACCTTTTCCCAGAAACACACATTCATTTTGGCATTATATAACCTACCCCAAAGCCCCCTGAAATCTGAGGAGAGCACAAATATTCCCCCCCCCCCGCCTGCACTCAAGTAAATAAGTAAGACCCTCCTCCACACACCCACACACGCCATCAACTGAGAACTAATAAGGGCTAACCGAGGTAAACAAGGGCTAGCTAAGGTGAAAGGCTCAACTCCTTCGCCTCCCTTACCTGGCAATGTTTGAGGGGCTCGTCTCCCCCCCCACCCCCACGCGCCTCCCCTCCGACTCTGAGCCTCAGTGGTATCCTCCACCTCTTACTCTCAGCCAACCAAAAGAAGGCAGATCTCACTTCCGCCTCCTTTTACCATTTTCCTCCCATGCGTCTCGCCATCTTTATTCAGGGCACGGCTCTGGACGTCAGGTTCTCCTTCTGCGCGTGCGCCAACGCTTAACGCCTCCTCTTCTCCGCAGGCGGCTGCCGGCACAGATGTAGGAAAGCCGCTCGGTTTTTGTCTCGCTCCTTGCATAGAGATAGGGGAGCAGGTGTGAGACACCGCGCTTCAGGTTGCCTTTCAGTTCACTTCGGGTTGCCATTTGACCGCCAGGCGCCATTTGCGGGATAAGGGTTAAGGATAATAAAATACAGAAATAGAAAAAAGCAAAACAAAACTATTTCAGCCTCCACGCAACTCAATATTTTATGCATTTTTGCTCGGTTCAAACTAAGTACGCATAGAATCGTTGCTTCAGGTTGGCTTATTTGAGAGTAATTACTATTGAAACCAGTAGAAATTTTGAATAAATGTGCACAGCGTTACGCGACTGTATGTCTCTTTACAGAACAACACTATGGCTCAGTTCGGATGACACGATAGTCAATGGTGCGGTAATAATCAACTTTACAGTTGTTCATCTAGGGGGTACTCCCCACACAACATGGTAATAAATAATCAACTGTGGTGTGGATGAGGATCAGCGCTGAGTTGACTATGGCAGCATTCGGATGACACAATAGTCAAAACAACTGACGATTGTTTCCCCCACACCAGTTGTTTATTGTGTCGTCCGAATTGAGCCTATACATGTCTACTTCAATTGTTTTCAGTGGGGCTTATTCCCTATTATTATTATTATTATCATCATCATCATCATCATCAATAACAATCTTAAAGGATTGGGCTGTTAGACAGATGGAAATTGGGCACGTTGTTAGGTCTCAATCCTATGTGTGTTAGGCAGAAAAAAAAGTCCTACAACTCCCAGCATCCCTCAACCAGCTATACTAGCAGGGGGATGCTGGGACTTATAGGGCTTTCCCCCCTTCTAAACATGCATAGGATTGCGTATTTGTTTATTTTTATGTTTAAAGAGTCTAACCGCCCTTCGTCCTAGTAGTTTCAAGGGTAGCATACTATAACAACAAATAACCCAATCTTGTAAAAACAAGACAGTAGAAACAAGATCATAATGCTATCAAGCAGAAGTAGAGCTATAAAGTCAATTTAAAATGCCAGCTAGACGTTGTACTTCTAAGACAGGGGATCTAACATTTTCCCCCTTTCTGGTTTCCAGCGATCCTAGAGGCAGCTCAGGTCCAAGCTGTGACCATCACATGTTGTCTAGAGGCTAATTTGAATGCTTGCAGACCTGTCCTGCCCCACTTCATCTTGGCATTTTGAATATGCCAACACTGTGACTTCACCATCAACTCAGGGTTCCCCCCCCTTCCCTCGCAAACCTGCTTTTTGCAACATTTTGTCTGATGAAGTGTTCTGGAGATCTCGAAAGCTTGCACATTTTTGGTGGTCTTTTAGTTGGTGGTCCACTAGTATAGATTTTGATTTTTTTTTCTTACAGTCAACACAGCTACTTTTGTTGTTTTCTCTACACTTCCCATCAGGGCTAGCACTTGCTTGCTTGACAGGCAAGGAGCAAGGAGGCAGTGGCATCTACAGTTCCTCCTTCTCATCTCCACCATTTTTTGGGCCAGAGTGAGAGACAGGTAAACAAGCAGGTTGCCATGGTGAAGAGGAGCAACTGCAGGGGCTCATATCAGTGGGCCCCTGGTGGGATCTGGATCTTTGGCAGGTACCTAGCCATGCCTACCCTTGACATTGGGCCTGATCTCCATATTGGGGAAAGCTGAGGCTTAAGTCCACCTAGTGCATTCAGTGTGGAGTTGACTTTCTGATTCATAGCTCAATCTCTATGGCTGCAATCCTATACACATTTAATGAGACTCAGGCCACATTCCTATTGCATGGCTGGCTGGGGAATGCTGGGAGTTGTAGGGCTTCTTTCTGTCTAAACATGTATAGGATTGCATCCTTAAATTTATTTTTCAAATGCCTGTCCTTCATCCTAGCAAATTTTAGGGCAGCATTCAATACTAAAAAAATAAATAAAAAAAAACCAATGAAAACCCCCAAAACAGAATACAGTAAAAACAATGTTGCCTACATATAACAAGAAAATTAAGAGTAGACATCAGTATGTTTGCACTGCTAAAGACATCAAGCTATTGAGCGGAGAAGTAATCTGTCTTGCCCTATGGCAAATTGTGCTGCTTAGAAGCTTACTACTCTCCCAAATGCCTGGGAACAATGAAAGCATAATAGGTATAATTTTATATATTAACATTCAGGTCTATAAATTATGTATAGGTCATGTATTTAATCTGAATAATTTAATATGATAGAAAATTCACATTCGCTCCCCAGATGCTTTCATAAGTCATCACAGTGGGTCCAGAATCCCTACATTTACAGACTGCCTTTTAATGGCTTAGGGTCCCAAAGTACTCCGTCAGAGAGTGGGGGATGGATGTTTCCCTGCCTTCAGAAAGTAATTCACATTATAATGAGAGTTTTAATAAAAGAAAAAATCTTAACCCACGCAAAAATCGTCTACTCATCATACACGTGGTATCTACTTAGGCACCTATTATTTCACATGTTCCAATTTTTGAGGCTTGCCATTGAAATAAAGCTAGGAAAGTTTTAGTTCTTGGGCCATTATACTTATGGCTGAAATGCTAGAATATTTTGTGGATAGGCACAATTTGCCTGAAATTGTTCACTCAACTATTTGCATTAGTTTTCTAGCGAGATTTCCTTTCTGAAGAACATTTCTAGTGTCATGCAAACCCTTTCAAATTAAAAAGTTGGTCAAATAACATTTTAGCCTGCTTTGTCCAATTTTCTCAATACTGATTTAGACTGAATATGACTCATCATTTTTAGCAAGACAAAGTATTTTGAATCACAGATCAAAAACGTAATGAAAGATACATTTCCATGTTTACTTTCCATTATATGCTAGCAGGAGCTGCTTCCTCCTTCCTCATGTTTAATCTTGCCTGATGTTACTAGACATAACTTACCTTGAACTTTGCAATCAAATTTGCCATCTGTACACACTCTTGAATTATTTGGATGCAATTTGTAAGCATAGACAAAATATTTTTATGAAACAAGTCATTATTTTTATTTAAGGCAGCAACTCTATGCACATGTCCCTTATTAAAAATAGTGGGAAATATGGATAGGATTGCACTGCACACCAGTAATATTTATTGCATCTTCTGATACTATACTTAAGACTTAAAACAGAACAGATTCAGACAGTTGTAGAGTCTGATTTGTTTCCGTTCAGATGTACAAGGCCAGTATAGTCTAATTTTATACATCTTCATTGGAATTAACAAGGGCCTCTTTCCGAGACCTCCAGAAAAATATTACAAGGATTGGTTATCCAATACTTAAACTGAATCATTTTTTAAAAAACAATAAATTTAAGATGGGTACAGATAGGAAGAGAGAACTGGAGTTATTCACTTAACCCCTTTCTTTCCCTTCTCACTCTCTAGTAACAACGATGAAGCAACCTTTTTCCAACTGAGAATTCAGAAACACCGCTCTCTTTAGAAGATAGTGCAAAGATGCCAACATGGTTATGAAGAGATCTTGGAAACGCTTTTAGAATGTTTCAATATTTATGCAGTACAGAGAGGACCTGGAATTTATGGTGGAATAAAGTCCCTGAAGTACAATAACGAACCATTATAACGAAACAGCCAGGGCTACTACAGAATCATGAACTTAGAGGGACCTAATAAGTCTTGTAATTCATCCCCATCCTATTCCACTTGTCTAAAGGAAGAATCTTATGACCAATTCACACATTACTTTTTATTCAGATTTAAATCCCAGCTGTCAATCAAACAATCAAGGGGGTTTAAAATAAATTGTAATAATGTTTATTAAAACATTTGTATCCCAACCTATATCACTGGGATCTCAGGGTGGTCTCCCCCTTGCCATTATAGTCTTCCTGGGAGACAGGGGGGTGCAATCCCCCAGCAGTCCTTGTTTCTTTGGCTGATGGCAGAAGCCAGAGTGTGCTTCCCTTTAGCGCCGCAATTCCAGCGTTCTATTTTTAGGTGTAACCCTAACGAAACTATTTTAAAAAGATAAAATGTGACAAATGTGTTTGTAAACAAAGGCATCATACTGGTACAGTCATAAGGAAGCTAGGATTTGGCCAAAACTCCCTTTCAAACATATACCCATTGGCAAATTCAGGTTCTAGTGTGTAATGTATAAAATGGCCCTTATACCCAAAGCAACTCCATGACGTGCCTTCTCCAACATTTTCTTGAGAAACCCGGCAAGAGAAGCCACAGTTTATTCAAATGAACTACTCTAAAAATTGGGAAGAATTTCTTGCAGTTGACCTAATCCCTACATTCCTGTAATTTAAACTCCTTGGCCATTTTCCAGCCCAAATTAAGCAAAGCTAAGTCCTGTTTATTTCAATGGCAAAACTGAGCATCCATCTAAAAATTAATCCCAAATCCAACACCTCCCACCCCCCAATTCTAGTTAGTACCTCCAGGACCAACCAAATTGCTACAGATTGTGCAAGCTTCCAGTTCCTCTAGAACTCATCAAGAGGCTAGGTAGTGTAAGAGGCAGACAAGAGTTCTAGAGAGTTCATAACATGCCTAATTTGTTGTGAATTTTGGATTCAGTGATTCTCTTTGTTCTAAAAATTAATGGAAATTTAGAAGTGCTTGACTTTGGCTAGCATTCCATGAACTGGAACTCCTGCTCTTCTAGTGATGCGGGAAACTTGGGAGGCAGGTCAGGAGGGGCAAAAACCTGGATACCAACCTGACTGAAGTCATATGGATGGGAAGAGAACTAATGTGGGGATGGACAGATGGGACCTGGACAGATCTTGAATGAGTAAATTGCCTGGTGCTGTAGAAAGTCATTCCACCCAAAGAGAGGGATGGATGCTCTCAGGGATGATGTTTGAACTTCAAAAGAACTTTGGCAAAAATGTCAGGGAATGTATACAAAGACAACATGTAGGAACAATTTTGATGGCTTTAAATAGGGATTAGTAAAATTTATGAAGGATAAGGGCATCAATGGTTACTAGTCATTATATGCTACCTCCAGTATCAGAAATAGTATGCCTATGTACAGCAGTTGCTGTGGAACAAGAGCGGGAGGGTGTTGTTACATTCAAGTCCTTCTTGTGGTTTTCCCCACAGGCAGCTGGTTGGCCACTGTGTGAGCAGAACGTTGGTCTAGATGGACCCTAGGTCTGAATTCTTAGGAATTCCCTATTAATGGAAGAGATAATAGAAAATACACATAGCAGACTTTTGGCACATGGGAGGGAATTCAAATTATAGAAAGAGGAAGGTAAGAGTATTAAGCTCTGTAACTAAAAGTCAAGGAGGTAGTAAACTTCTGGGAAGAAGCTAAAAATGTGCCTCAGGTAAGGCTTAGCCATGCGAGGATGACGCTTGAGGGATGGGCAATGTTACTGGAAGAAGACAGAGCAGAAAACTTGCTAAGGCAAGCCTTACACATAAGCTGTTTTTCAAGCTTACTGATATTTACATGATGACCATATACATCAGCCCTCAAACTGCAATACTTAAAAGTTCTACAAACTTTCCCTTCAATTCTGAACTCTGAATTCTTGAGACCTTTCTGTCTGAAACTCAGGTGCATTGACACTGAATGCTGATACGTGCAGTTTCTCCTCTACCAAAATCTAAAAATTCACTGTACCTCTTCAAATTTTCACCCCGGCTTAAGTTTATATACCACACTCTCTGCCAATAGACAAAAGACCTGACATATTGTTCATGTCTACTTAATAATTGTAATATTTACACAAATGATGTACAAGTTTATCTGAATATTTATGTTTATTTCCATCCTTAGGTACAACGACTTTACACTCTGCCATTTTCAGATATCAATTGTACTTATCTCCTTACCTGCACAGACCCTGAAGTCAGCAAATCCAAAAATGCAGAGATGAAACAATCTATTGCACTTAAGCTCTTATGAATGCACTAACATTCTTTGAACAATCTGCACAAGAGGTTCAAAGGGCCACAAACTGAGTGTGGGTGGGCACAGAAAAAAGGTGATGAGTTTCAGGTCTGTAGCCAGCTCACACTACCCCATGATACTAGTTGCGGCATCAATGCTATGCATTGGGTTCTGCTGTTGCCAGAGTTGATTACTGGACATAGGTAAGGCTATATTAGGAGTGTAGCTGTGGCCAGTGACATCAGAAAAGATTCATTTATAGTTTGACCTTAGGACAGCATATGTGGCAATTATGTCTTAAATTCTAACATTCTGGGCTAGATGGAAAACAACACACACCAACAACAATGATCAAGCAGTTTCGTGCATCTGAAGATGACTTAAAAGGTCTTTTTCATTGCCAAACCTCATCAAGCAATCGGTGCACTTGTGAGGCAACTCAGCCGAATGCCTGAAGTCCAAGTGAATTTTGAGGTCTCCAATCTGCCCTGTTGAATATTCACAATATTGACACAAATAAATCCCTTCAGACATGTGAGTGTTCAAATGTTTACAGTATTCCAGCATGCCTGAAAAGCCCTTCCCACAGTCGTCGCAAACGTGGGGGAATATTTTGGTGTGCTCGATTGCCACATGCCGGTTGACGTTGGTGTGAAGCCTGCTGCGGAAGCCGCACACTTGGCACACAAAGAAGTTCTTGCACTTGTCAAAGCTGATTTTGTTCACCAGGCTGTACTGGCCTTGTTGCTGCCTGGTATTGTGGCTGTCGCTCAGCTCTATCAGCCGGCCGGCGTGCTCATTCACCACGTGGCTGTGCAAATCCTCCGGGTCGCTGGTTTCATGCTCACAAAACTGACACAGGTACTGCTCGTCACAGCTATGTTCCTGGAAATGGAGATACAGCTCACTGCTGGAGGAGAACTGAACATCGCATTGCTCGCACCAGTACAGGTGGTCACTGAAGTGCGTGTCTGCAATGTGCTGGCTCAGGTTCTCAAACATCACGGTTTTATAGTCACAGTATTTGCAAATGTAGGGGTCTTCCTCGTGGATTTTTAAGTGTTCAATCAGCACCTTTTTAGAGGAGAAGTTTTCCTTACACACTCTGCAGGTGTTGCCCTCGGGACACATCTTATGTTTCAGAACAATGTGCTGCTTTAAATCTGAGAAGTACTTGCTATTAAATGTACACCGTTCACATTTGTACAAACCGCTGCTGTTGGCCCGCAGCAGAGGCCATTTCGGCTGAATGGTGACATTCAAAGGAGGGTTTTTCTCAAGCCCCTTGCAACTTTCAACTGAGATTTCCTCTGCATCCTCTGCTTCAAGCTTCTCTGGGGAAATGGTCTGAGTTTCTATGTCATGAACTTCCACAGCTTGGATTTCAGTAGTGGAAATTTCTACAGTTTGAATGTCCAGAGGTTTCTCCTCTTCAGTTAAGCTGTCACTGAAGATAGGCGACTCACATGTGTCTTTAAAAATCCCATTATTGGCAGGTTTATCTACAAAAAGGACATGAAAGATATGCAAGACAAAAACAATTAAAAAATCACAGATGCTGGCAGGTCCCCCCATTCATCTGCTATTATTCCAGTAGACAAACATGTTAGCTGTACTAGAAACACCTTAGTTCAAATCCACTGAGTTATGTACAAGGTCAACTCAGCCTCCTCACCTGAATAGAGGCAAAGAATGATTTTAGGATAAACAGGAATTCTGAAGCTATTTGTATAGCAAACACTGTATGCCCATAATGCAAAATAATAGCAGCTATTTTCCAGGACAAAATTTTGCTTTGGATCACTAAGGCTGCAATTCTATGCACACTTAAATTTAGTGTAAGTCTCACTGAAATCAATGGGACTCGTTTCTAAATACATCTCCAGAGTTTTACGTTTTATCCCAAAGAAAACCAGGGCAATGTACATGGTCATCGCCCCCCTCGAATCCTACACTTTATTCTCACAATACTCCTGTTAGGTAGGTGAGCCAAGATCTGAACCTGAGTCTCCTTCACCTAAGCACAACATTCTAACCTGTCTGTCCACCACCAGCTTGCAGGCTGCAAGAGTTTTAACTTTCAGCAAGGGACCTTATTAGCAACATTTCTAGCAACTGATACTGCATTTTCTTACACATTCAACATTCTTTATTGAGAAGAAAGTAAACATAAGTAGAATTCAGAAATGTGCAACTTTGGCACAACCATTTCTCATTTACCTTTCTTTTTAGGGTCCATGAAGTGTGACCCCATGACATTAGACTGGGTTCCACTCCATTGAGATGTCCCAGCATACACTGGGCTGCCATCCTCATCAGTATCTGTGCTGTATACTGCATTATGAAATCTACCTGTTGAGAGAATGGACATTTTGGTGTTCTTGTCCTAATTCAGTTCATACATTTTCAGTAACCTTGTTTCATATAATATAAACCCAAGCTTATTTCACACCCTATCCTCAAGACTCAGGGTTGGTAGTAATGTATTAAAAATAACGATAAATGTATTCTTGTTTTACTTCCACCAACTCCCAAATAAGTAACAAGTGGAGCAGATTAAAAGTCTAAAACATTTTCTCTGCACATATTTGCACATGGTCAATGTGACCAGTTCACATGTAACAACAATTAACCCATGGGTTGTTGCTTTAGCCAAAATTAACCCATGATTTGGCTGCCACATGATGAAGCAAACCACTGATTGGTTAATTCCTGCGAAGCTTGGTTTCTGCCCCCTTCACCTGCTCCCTCGCTGTATCGCAAATGCCTTTATGCAGTGTAGTACTGGCATATAGAGGCTGTTTTTTGGTGTTTTTTACTGCTTTTGCTGCTACCTCTGTAGCTTGGTGAAACGACAAATCATGGGTTCTCTTCATGGGTTGTTCATGCTTAACAACTCACAATTAACCCGTAGTTTCAGGTTCACATGAAACTACAACCCATGATTCAATTACCCATAGTATGGGTTGTTGTAAGGTATGAGCCAGGTCTTTAGCAGATTTTTAAGAGAAAAGTTTTACTAGGCTGACCATATGAAAAGGAGGACAGGGCTCCTGTAACTTTAACAGTTGTAGAGAAAAGGGAATTTCAGCCAGGTTCATTTGTATGCAATTAGTTCCTGGTGAAATTCCCTCTTCATCACAACAGTTAAAGTTGCAGGCACTATACTAGAGTGACCAGATACAAAAGAAGGCAGGGCCCCTGCAACTTTAACTGTTCTGATGAAGAGGGAATTTCACCAGGAACTGATTGCATACAAATGACACTGGCTGAAATTCCCTTTTCTCTACAACTGTTAAAGTTACAGGAGCCCTGTCCTCCTTTTCATATGGTCAGCCTAGTTTTACACTTAACTGTCAAGCCCTAAAATATAGACAAAACAATATTACCCTCCCTGCCAAATAAAGAAGTCATGAGTTTCAGATTCTACTGCTCAATTCAAGAACAACTTCCCAGTGTTAGACAGAGGCTCATCAGCAGTGCTAGCCTCTAGTTTATGGTAACTTACACTGAAGTTGTAATTAAACAGTTTCTTTATTTGTTTATTACATTTGTATACCGCCCCATAGCCGAAGCTCTCTGGGCGGTTTCCATAGGATTAAAAACAATTAAAAACAATATACAAAAATTAAAACAGCAAAAACATACAACATACACACAATATGTACATTTAAAAACCACTACAACACTTCAAAAAAGCTACCAAAACAAAACAAAACAAACCCAGGCTCCTCAGATATTGCCAAATGCCTGAGAGAAGAGGAAAGTCTTGACCTGGTGCCGAAAAGATAACAATGTTGGCGCCAGACGAGCCTCGTCAGGGAGATCGTTCCACAATTGGGGGGCCACCACAGAGAAGGCCCTCTCTCTTGTTGCCGACCTCCGAGTTAACATTCTATACAATGGACTAAATATGCTAACTAGGGAATGAATTTCATCGAACACAGTGGGACTTATTTCTGAGTGAACATGCATAGGATTGCAGTGCAGATCTCCTTAAGCAGTCCTGTCCACACACTTGCATGCTTACTCAAAAGGAAGTACTGCTGTGTTCATATAGGCTTACTCCCAGGAAAATGTGCTCAGAATTGCAGCTTTCAGTATTTTTGTTTCACGTATAAAGGGGATTAAAAAAAAACACTTGTAAAAATTTGGGTTCATCTCCATAGCTATATGGAATGACCTTAGGGGTGGAGATGGTGCTGAGAAAGTCAACCAGGGTTACATTACTGATCCTCTTCTATTTAAGGGAAATAGTCCTGCAAGGGCTTCAATAAAATACTTCAATCCCATATATATACCGTCACATATACAATTTATCAGCCGACTGACCGATTTTTAAAAAAAGGTTTCACTTTCTTTAAATTGTTTTCAAGTCTTCACAATTGGTGTTAAACTGAGCTAACTGATAATGCAACCGTGCAATTCTTTGCATCTCTGCTCAGAAGTAAGACTCACTAACTTCAGTGGGACACACTAGGGATTAAGTATTTTTAGGATTATATCCTTACTTATCTATTAAAATCCTTTATTAAAAGTGTCCATATTCATTGCTTTAAGTAAAATCATTGGTTTGAGTAAAATCTTGGTTTCTGCGAAGTTAGTGAGAGATTGACCAGTGACTTAATTAAACCAGAATTATTTCAACAATATTTGCAACCATGTCATTTCCTTCTGTATTCATCTGCATCAATGACAGAAAGTGATTTTTTTTAAAGCTGTATCACCTGCAATGATTTATCTGCATACTCTCCCTTTGCACAACCATGACTTAGGTCATGCCTGCACAGGAAGTTTTAGTGCCAAAACTGAACTACAGGAGAGCAGGCACGAGATTGCAAAAATTTATATGCTCTAACGTTATTCCTCTTCTGGTGTGCTGGCAGCCTCTATACATGGCCCACAATATACCATATGTGCTGCACAGCCAGGAAAGAAGATCAATGCAAGCTGTGCACAGATACCGCATGTTTTTCAGGACATGGGTACAGCCCCCTCACCTCACCTCACCCAAGCAAGTCTGTGAGTGAAGTAATGAAGTGCTAAAACTTACCTCGATTATCAGAAACCTTCAAGTCTAACTGTTTCATAGAACACACGCTGTAACAATGGTCAGAAAATATGCCACTATTCTCTATGTATTTCGGGACACCTGTAGAATCTAGACAGAAAGAAAAGAAAGCATCAATTTACACATCTGATTGAAGTATATAAAAACTTCTGCTGCCTTTTACTGTAATGTATAGGACCCACAAATGATTCACTCTGAACTGGTCATTAATACTAAAACAATATTTAGAAGTTATAAGCAATGTACATTCCAAAGCATAGCACAGGTATCAATGCCATTAATTGTTTTCTTATGTTGAGTTCCCTGAAGTCAATGGATTAAGAAGGGTTGAAGGTAAGAAAGGAATGCACAAATATCGTTCACTGATTTACAGGAGGGTGAGCTTTAGCACCTCCCCTAGTCCTATCACCGTCTATTTCTACAAGAACCATCCCTCCCTCTGGGATTGTTGTGTTGTGCAAACCCAGTGAGTGTGGATTATGTGAGGGTTAAACAACCTAAAACAACCATGGGAAATGCGAGGGTTGTTTAAGCCTTGCATAACACACACTCATTGGGTTGACATGACACAACCACCCTTAAGTGGGCATTGTATATTCAAAATGGTGGCTGCATGCACTGCAGCCTCACCATGGGTTAAACAAACAGCCCAAATAAATGATAGCTTAGCATGTTTCTCTTAGAAGCAATTGTACTACTGCTATTTGGAGCAATCCCTTTGCCCCCTTGCTCATTTTATACAATGGTGGTGTCTAGAGACAGACAAGGGTGTGAATTGCTGTGTGCTTTGCTACACAGGGTTCTATTTTTGAGTCACAAGGTATAATTGTATATGCCCTGTATGGCACTTCCTTTAAAAAGTCAACTTTCCTTTAATCTATCTATCTCAAAATCTAGCTTGTGACATTTTTAATAAGTATATTCTGAAAATAATGTACAACTTATTGCCACTGAACTAGGTAAACTTATCTATTTCTGACCTACCTGAGTAACGTGAGGGATGTAGAGTCTTCCTTTTCCTCTTCTTAGGATGCTCATTCATTTTGCTTCAGTCTAAAAGAATAAAAGGACAAATTTAACTGTTAATGTTCCTTCCTGCTAATTTGCAGTGAGACAGAGACAAGCATACACTGTTCCTCCAACAACGCAAATCAGTTATTTACCCACCACCTACCATGCATCAGCACGATCAGCCTGACTGCTAGCAATATCTTAGCACTGTGTCTTAAGCCAAGGCACTAGTGGGAAATCATTCTACATGCAGGGGGGTCCTGTGTCTTTGGAAGATGTCTGGCCCTGGTTTGTCAGTCACAATGGCCAGGTTCACATGATCATGGGGGAAAAGAAGCCACCGCGGATTCTTTTCTCCAACCCTCTTATCGTGCACCCACCATCTGCTGAATTACCCGTGATGTGACATGAGTTATCGTGTCGGTCAAACCTGGTGAGGTGCATGGCCAGGGGCTGTGGTAGGGGTTGTGGGGTGGTTTAGAAGCCACCTCTGCTGTGCACTTCATGGTTTTCAGATTACATGGCAAATCGTGGGCACGTGACCAGCATGTGCGAAAGTGGAGAAAGAAGCCATGGTGGCTTCTTTTCCCCAGTAATCATGTGAACCTGGACAATATGATTATTTTAGAAGCTGGAAGACCTATCTATTTCGATTGGCTTGTGCTGATATGTACAAGTTAGCCTGTTGCAATTAATGTTTTATTTTTCATTTCTTTATCTTGCAGGCTGTTAATTATTGTGTTTCTTTGTTAAGGCCTTCAGCATTTGTACAGTTTAGTTCACCAATGCAAACAAAGGGGGCTGGATTCGATGGCCTTACAGGCCCCTTCCAACTCTACTATTCTATGATTCTATCTGAACAACAATAATGAAATCCACAAACTTGTTTAAATTTAATATTTCCAACAATACACAGATGCCCCAGGAGGCAGAGATTTTTCAAGCGAACTGAAACAGTTGTTAAAATTTTCCCAGAATCTCTGTCACTTTTTAAAAATAAAAAATAAAAAAGTTCTTCACTCTTTGTGACTGCGGCAAAACAGCAAGCTGGGTTCTCCAACTGTGTTGAAAAATGATCGATTCTCATCTGTTTAGTTTCAATGCACAACTCATGAATGATTCCCTCTACTCTTAACAGCTTGTGATATAATGTCCAATAGAAATTTTCTCAATCTTCGTTTTTTTTATCTTTTTAGCCAAAACTGGTAAACTGACCCATGTGCTAAGGGGTTGGTAGACTAATGAAGACATTTTTCTTTTCTGTAACAAATGTGCCTGTGTATTTTTGAGAACAAAAAAATGTAGAAATAAAGTACATATATTCAGACTTTGAATATTTGAGCTAATTTCCCCATTTAAGTAGTGGATATTCCCCATTTGGTAAGAACATTTTACTAAGTGCATAAATCTGGTACATGCACAGCACACACCTCAGGTTAAAGCCCTCCTTAGACTCACTTTGTTCATTACATGCGGAAATGTGAAGAAAAGACCAAGGTTCTCCAACAAAACCCAAAAGGATTCTTCATTACTAGAAAAAGAAAAAAAGAATGGAAGAATCGTCAAGTACACACTTTGACAACAGAGGAAGCATCTACAAGAGGGAAACATAAACAACAAATGACACCCACATGTTTAATTCAGATTAGAATACATTATGCAACTCATGAGTATAAACATGCACAAATGATCCTTGCTAAACCTGGCATCTTTGTAAATCTTGGACATTTCTGGCTGATACAGAGATGTGGTGGAGTAGACGGCATACAGAATACTGACTAGTAACCACGAGGAGGGACCTTAGAAAAGTCAAGGCCCCAAAAGTTCCATCTCGACACCTGAATATACTTCACATACCTGTCTGTTTTAAGCAAACGCTGCATGTGCATTATTCATACTTTGCTCAGTAACTACAACAACTAGGATATGCTAGCTTTGAAATAAAAATTAAGCATGAGAGACAGTGGGCCTGTTCAGAAGACAGCTTAAACCCTGTTGGTTAAGGCTTTTGGTTCAGCAGGGTTTAAAGCGTCTTGTGCAATGCATTTTGCTAAATCCTGCTCACTCACTAACCACAGTCGGGCCATCTGTAGAAGGGTTAGCTGCTCTAAAAGTGGCTTGAAGTGTTGTGTACGACAGCACGGCTTGTGGCTAGTGCTAACCCCAGAGAACCACAGTTTCGCTAACCACAGAGCCTGAAGTGTCGTGTGAACAGGCCCAGTGTTGTGGGTTTTCCAGAAAATTTTAAAATGGAAAATCGCTAGGGATACTCACCTGAAAAACATTAATTACAACTTTGAAATGGCTAAGCTTGCCTAATATTGTAGTTGCAATTGGCATCCATTCATTGTTACTAATGAACTTACGAAACACAAAATGTTTTGCAGAAAAATAAAAGTGGAAAATTTTCTGACCTACATCATGGGTGGGAGATATTTATTGGTTACCAGATTCTCTGTTATGTCACACAGGCACAGATTTACAGAACAAGCACTGCCTTGTATATAGACATATGTGTTTGTTTTTAATTCAGTTACCAAGAAATTAAGTTTCCCTGAAGTTGAACTTCCCTACAAGAGAGTGGGTAGAAAATGTTTTTAAATCTTGCTTTACAAATTAGAAGTGTTGCCAGAGCACTGAGAAAATTGGTAGGAGTTCACTGAAGAACAACCTGGACGATGGCAAAGCACAACAGACTGCAAAAAGAATAAGGAAAGTCTAATGTGTTCTCATAAGTGGAGCTATTTCAGCAGGGGAATTCTGTTCAATTAGGGAGGCATTATAGCAGTACGTTTCTCTTATGTGATGCATGAGCAGGTAGTGCATGAATCTCACCTCTACCATGAACTCACTAGGTAGCCTTAGGCAAGCCACATATGTAACCTTAGGTTAACAGTGGGTTGTTTACCCATTATTAACCCACAATGTTCAGATTCGCGCGTCACAAAACCCCCAATTGAGACGATCAGAGTTTGGTTATGCAAAGCAGCAAATTACCTGGCAATTTTGGGTAAAGTCACTCATGATCTGCCACCATTAAGTCCAAACTGAGTCAATGAGACCCCATTTTCTGGAAGTGAAAACAAGTAGTCAGATTTTCAAATCATTAACCTTGCCTTGCTTTCACCATGTTCAAATCCTAAATAAGCTGATTTTTCACACCTGTGGTTTGTTGTTTTTAAACTGAAAGCAGAAATCCTGATATATCTAACTCTAACAATTCTTAAGCCAAGACAGTCGGTTTTAAAAGATACTGCTTTTGAAATCTCTGCATTGCTCTACCCGACTGCTGTTCCCCAAGCTTCCGACTGAAGCACTCTTTGAAAGTTCAACCCTCAAGTGATTAGAATCCTGTGTTGTTACCGATCTCTGCAGCCCTCTGTATGTTGGGGGCGGAACACCTGCAGTGGGGAGTGGTCTCCCCTTGTGTAGGCTCTGCATACAATTTAGAGTCCAGGAAAATCAGGGTTTTAAATCACACGGTAAGCCTGCACAAGTAGAAAAGGCTGCCCGGTACAGAGATTACCCCTCTAATGCTTGGAGGGATGCTTGAAGATGGGGAGGGTAGGAAAATGTGGTGGTCTCCCCTCACACAATTCTAAATCATGTGAAGGGTGACTTCTGAACAGGGCTATAATCATGTTTCCTTTCAACAGCACTCAATAGAAGTCTGTTATCCAAGGGGGAGGGGATAAAGACATGCCCAGACAGTTGTGATTTTGGGCACTAAGTCTACCATTTCAGAGCTCACATCTCCATAGTTCAGATGTGCAAGGTCTCTGAGCCTATGTTAAGCCACAAATCCACATTGCTGACACAGGTAAGTACTGGACCAGCAAGCTGGGGTGCATCCTGCACATCTGGCTCTCCATGTTCACTAGGAGAAAAGAAGTCTGTAGGTTCCTGAGATCTACCTCAGGCTATGTACAATATGCCTTTAGGCTGCTTCCAGACACTGGCTTCTCACCAATGTCCACCTGACCCATACAGGCCATTCCTGCGCAAGTGAATGAACTTTGGCTGACTGGAGTTATTTCCACGAGACAATACAATTGTGAGTGTTGCCTCTGGCAAACCCACAAACAGCCACGTGTCAGCCTATATTGTGCTGTTTCCGACACCAGGTGAAGACCTTTTTATGTTCCCAGCATTTTAGTTTCCGAATCTTTTAGCTTTGCTGATTTAAATCTGCTACTGTATCTTAAATCTCTGCATTGCTACTAGGATTTTTTTTCTGTTTGTATTTTTATATTGTAGCTTCACAGTTTTATATTTTATATTGTTTTTATGTTGTACTTTGTGGTTTTAATTTTTGTAAACTGCCCAGAGAGCTTCGGCTATTGGGCAGAACAGAAATGAAATAAATAAATAAAATAAACTGAAAGCCATTCACCTGGAAGTGGAGGATACACACTGGAGTGTAGTGTTACTATGCACTCTTATCTTGCACAAGAGCTCATTATGCTATCACTATGCTATCGCTTGAAGAGATAGCATTCTTCAAAGCAGCCTAGGTTACCAAGTTCAAGCACCAGGGCTTGTCACCAGAGTTAGGCCAGGATTCCCTTGTTCTTTGTGATCCTTCACACATAAAATGATTTGTCACAGAATCCAAATTCCTGAAAATTCAGCTCTTTTTCATTACAAAACTCCAAACAAGTCAGAAACAATGTATCTGAAACTGGGCAACTCTTTACACTTTGCATGGGTACTTACTCTCTCCAGCCCACGTCTGCTCCCATAGTGCTTAAACCTAATATTGAGTTAAGAATGAAGCATGCAAGCCGAGCAATTTACTACAAAATAAAGTCAATAAAATCAACCTACTTCATGGCTAACAGAATTTGGACTTTTCCCCCCCGACCCCATTCCCACCATTAATATTCTAGGTCATAATATAAGCACTGTTGTGTTTAGACTAGGACCAGGAAGACCTAGGTTCAAATCTGCACTTAGCCATAAAACTCAATGGGTGACTTTGGGCTAGTGATTGTATCTCAACTTAACCAACCTCACAGGGTTTGTTGTGAAGATAAGATGGACAGCAGAGAACCATTATTTCTTGGTTGAAAGGCAGGATATAAACAAAACATTTTGACTATGTGATACCCCAACACAACCAAGAAGAGGCATCCCATTATTTGCAATTTCAGTTATGTTTTCAGTTCTATGTGTTTTTAAAAAGGAACCCAACTTCTTCCAGCCATGTTACCATTCAATACACAGGAAACACATACACTGATACCAATGATTATATTGGAAGTGTTTTCCTGTAACAATATATACACGGATAAAGGAAACAACTAGATATTTTCATACTTCAAAAAGGAAGCAAATTAGACAAACTGAGCCGTTAAAAGGGAATTTGTGAAGGGGTGTGTGGAGATGCCTTACCTGACTTAAAATGACATCCTAAGACTGATAGATTCTCATACACAGTACATAAATGGAATTTTGGAGATTTGGATGGAATCGCTTTCTCTCCTTTGTGAAAAGGCCTGTCTATAAAGAACCTCCAGAGAGAAGGTGGTGATGGTACTATTTTAGACTGGAGAAAGAACTCACCCTCCCTATCAATACACGCAGATCTGGTCTATACATTCAGTAGAATCTTGAGATGTAGAAAGGAGAATTCCACATCAAGTACTAGGTGCATTCTTGAATTCCCTCACTTGCAGTCTGAAATGGTCCAGATCATTCATGTTCTGATGGCGTGTGTAGCAGAGGGTCTATTTTGGAAGCCTTAAATGGGGAGGTGGGGGAAAAGCAGATAAATAGATAGTGGAAGAGGCACCCACCTTAACAGACCAACGGCATAAAGAAAAAAAGAGATTGAGAGAGAAATCTGGGTGATACTTTCCCCTCCAGATCAACAGACCTTCCTACAAGGGGAAGTTTACTTGAGGGAGGGTATGAGAAAGAAAAGCCCTCAAGCATGCTGAGGTTTCCTCCCCCACCACACACCAAAAAAAGAAGGTAGAATAGGGAGTTCGGATGCCTATGCCTTATAAAGGTCCAGAAAGGAAGGGAAGATGACAAGAGAGTGTTGGAAAAGATAAGACGCACATCACTCCACCTGCCTCTTTCCCGTGGCAAGATTAACACCCTCTTCTCCCCTCCCCTTTATAAAGCTCCCTCTTGAATGACATGAAAATCCGTTTGTCACCCCCAAGCAACGTCCCCATGCCCATCCCTGATTCCCGGCCCTCTGCTTTGGATGATATTGCCTCTCAAGACCGCAATCCTATGCACACTTACGTGGGAGGAAATTCCACTGGACACAGTGGGGCTGACTTCCGAGTAACCAGGCAAGATTGAGCTGCTGACCTGATCTGGTGCATGGTTACTCCTGTGTTGAAGTCCCACTGAATTCACTGTGGCTTACTCTGGTGTAAAGAACAGATAGGATTGCGATTTTAAATGGATTGTACATGTTGCTGGGTTGTTGGGTTTTTTTAATGCTTAGTGGAGACAGGAGTTACTATTATTATTATTGCTTATCTCTGTTGGAATCTTAGTGAAAACAGGAGATATTATTATTATCATCATCATCATTGCTTAATCTACATTGGAGCCTTAGTGGAGACAGGAGATATTATTATTATTAATAATAATAACAATTATTATTATTATTATTATTATTATTGCTTATCTCTGTTGAAAACTTGGTGGAGACAGGAGATATTATTATTATTATTATTATCATCATCATGGAGACAAGAGATATTATTATTAATTATTATTATTGCTTATCTCTGTTGGAACCTTAGTAGAGACAGGAGATATTATTATTATTATTATTATTATCATTACTTAATCTACATTGGAGCCTTAGTGGAGACAGGAGATATTATTATTATATTATTAATTATTACTGCATATCTCTGTTGGAACCATAGTGGAGACAGGAGATATTATTATTATTATTATTATTATTATTCCTTAATCCACGTTAGAGTCTTAGTGGAAACAGGAGATGATGATGACGAAATAATAATAATAATAATAATAATAATAATGCTTATCCACGGTGGAGGCTGAGGGGATACCGGAGATATTGTTGTTGCTGTTATTATTATCTCCTTCCTCCACTAAGGCTCCACAGTAGTTTCCTATTATTATTATTCACGGGGAGAGGCCGAGTCACCGACTTGCTTGCAATTCCCAAAGCCAATGCCCATCGCCGGGGCTTTTCGCGGAGAATAACGAACCCGAGTCGCCTTGGAGCTGGAGGAGGAAAAAGAAAACGGAACGTACCCAAGTCGCCGGAGCGGGATTCTGCCACTCACTCGCCTACCTCCACGCCCGTGAGGGAAGGAGGAGGCCGACGACGAACCCTTCTCTCTCTCTCTCTCTCTACCCGGCCGCAGGACTCACCTTGAGCAGCAGGCCGCAAACGACGCCTCACACGCCGCCGGAACAGAGGAGCCCCGCGGTGGGCGGGAGAAAGGGGAAGGGCGGATGGCCGGGCGCGAACGCCACACTTCCTCCCCTCCCCTCGCCTCGCCGCCGCCGCCGCTTGAGGGGAAAGAGGAGGAGCGGAGAGGGGTGGTAGTGGGGGGGTGGGGGTGCTGGCGCACGCGCCGTCCGGCCCGCCTCCCCCCCCCCCCCAATTAGCATTTATTCCTTCCTTCCTTTATATTTTACTTAGATAGATACCTAGGCTGACCATCTGAAAAGGAGGACAGGGCTCCTGTAACTTTAACAGTTGTAGAGAAAAGGGAATTTCAGCCAGTGTCATTTGTATGCAGTTAGTTCCTGGTGAAATTCCCTCTTCATCACAACAGTTAAAGTTGCAGGGGCCGTGCCTTCTTTTGTATATGGTCACTCTAGTATAGTGCCTGCACCTTTAACTGTTGTGATGAAGAGGGAATATCACCAGGAACTAATTGCATACAAATGACCCTGGCTGAAATTCCCTTTTCTCTACAACTGTTAAAGTTACATGAGCCCTGACCTGGATTTTATCTGGTCACCCTATCTCTTCCCACCTCCCACATCAAAGAATGACAAATGGGACCTCTAACTAGGGATGCTAGAGAAATCCACTGTAGATCCCAATGAGTTCATATTCCCAAGAATCCAACGTGCAGATCTGTCCCCTTAAATGCATCTCAATCATCACCATTTCCTCTAATATGGATTCAAGTCTTCCCAAATTGTAGAAATAGAGGCAAACAGCCATGCACAAGACAGAGACTTCATCAGACTAGAGTAGGGTGAAAAGATAAAATCCAGGTCAGGGCTCATGTAACTTTAACAGTTGTAGAGAAAAGGGAATTTCAGACAGTGTCATTTGTATGCAATTAGTTCCTGGTGAAATTCCCTCTTCATCACAACAGTTAAAGTTGCAGGCACTATACTAGAGTGACCATATACAAAAGAAGCCAGGGCCTCTGCAACTTTAACGGCTATGATGAAGAGGGAATTTCACCAGGAACTAATTGAATACAAATGACACTGGCTGAAATTCCCTTTTCTCTACAACTGTTAAAGTTACAGGAGCCCTGACCTCCTTTTCAGATGGTCAGCCTATAGGTACCCCGCCGTCTTTCAGCACAGAAAAACGGTCGTCAAGACGACTAAATAACTTAGGTTTGGTCAACCCATGCAGCAGTTTGAGGGGTTAAGAATTCTGGGGTGGTAGCTAGATAGGAGAGTACCCATTTCAGACTATTTTTTATTTATTTATTTATTATTAATTATTATTATTATTCCCAATTCTATGCATGTTTAGACAGGAAAAAAAAGCCCTACAACTCCCAGCATTCTCCAGCCAGCCATGCTGGAGCGGTAGGACTGTTTCCTGCCTACACATGCATAGGATTGCTCCCTAAGTCTCATTAAGGTCAGGTCATGTTTCGACAGAAAAAAAAGCCCTACAGTTCTCAACATGCTCAAGCCAGGGTTGTTGGGAGTTGTAGGACTTTTTCTCTCTCTGTCTAAACATACATAGGATTGCACTCTAAACCACCCATTCATCCAACTTGTCTGATTTTTTTTCAGCACAATAAAAACAGTGCAGAATAAATTGCAGCTTCATTAAAACTAAACAGAAGACAAAACCCGCATCAGCCATAGTGGATTCTAACCCAGCTCCTCCTTCCCTCTTGTTCTGATTTTCTGTTTTTCTTTTTCGCTGTCAGAAATTTGATACCTGCTAACTGCAATCTGAGGTGATACAGTCTACCTCTTCAGGACTGTACCACCTGATACTGCCTGCATGTGCAAACCAGGCTGACGACTTCCTTGCGATCCTTCACTTCTTCAGGCGGCTTTCTCTGTACATCTCTTAGGACCGGTGGAAATATCACTGTAGTAGTGAGTCAGCTTTCAAGCTCTCCCCAAACTCCTTTTCAAGGCTGGATGTTAAGCAAAACAACAACGGTTTTTGTTTCTTTGTCCAGCAGCTCTTGCTGCAATCTGAAATTGGTTTTGCACACAGTTCAAGCCCCATTTGGATACCCCCCCTCGCAATGGGACTGCACCCAGAGGTCCAGCAGCCTGACCCTCTGCCACCCAAGCATTGGAGGGCACTTCTGTAGTGGGGAGGGGGAACCTAGGGGCATAGAACAGGCTCAACCATACAGACATGCCAGCCAATGTGTGGGTGCCAAGGGGCAGGTTCCATGAGGAGGGGCAGAAGGAGCAGATATGGCCCAGAAGGGGAATGCCCCATCAGGACTAATGTCTAATCCAGCCTTCCTCAACTTGCCCTCCTCCAGATGTTTGTGACTTCAACTCCCATCAGTCCCAGCCAGCCTTGCCAATGGTTAGGAATGCTGGGATTTGTAGTCCAAAACTTCTGGAGGGTACCAGATTCGGGGAGACTAGGTACAATCTTATGCATGTTTAGACAGAAAAAAGTCCTATAATTCCCAGCATGCCATGCTTGCTGCGACATGCTGGGAATTTGTAGGACTTTTTTTCTGTCCAAATGTGCATAGAATTGTGCCCTTCATTTAATTAAGCCTGCATTTTACAGTTACTAAATTGCAGACCTGGGGCCTTTTCCATCATGCCAGCATTTTCTCCTTCCTCCCATTATGCTACGCTGTTTCATTGTTTATTTCTGTATTCTGTTTAAGTGATTTGAATTTGTAAATTAGCCATTTTGTTGTATTTTATGG
The DNA here is from genome assembly GCA_029215795.1 of Anniella stebbinsi. Classification (NCBI taxonomy): domain Eukaryota; kingdom Metazoa; phylum Chordata; class Lepidosauria; order Squamata; family Anniellidae; genus Anniella; species Anniella stebbinsi. Next base: position 354,408,642 of record JARDYH010000002.1, on the reverse strand, counting down.
TTTTCTTTAGAAGCTGTCTTGAAAATAATAATAATTTATTTCTTACCCGCCTCTCCGTTTGGATCGAGGCGGGGAACAACAATATGATAAAATACATAAAACTGAATTAAAAACATGGCACACATTATTAAAACTGCATTAAAACATCCTAAAACATCCTAAAAACATCCTAAAATTCCACTGGATATGCCCACCGGAAGAGAACAGTTTTTTATGGCTTTCTTAAATTCTAAAAGTCTGTTAAGTTGATGAGTCTCATCCTGCAGGTCATTCCACAGTCTGGGAGCGGCAGAAGAGAAGGTCCTCTGGGTAAGAGTTGTCAGCCTAGTCTTGGCTGACTGTAGTAAGTTCTTCCCAGAGGACCTGAGCGTGCGGGGCGGATTGTATGGGAGAAGGTGATCCCGCAGGTAACCTGGACCCAAACCATGTAGGGCTTTAAAGGTAATAACCAACACTTTATACTTCGGCCGGAAACTAATTGGCAGCCAGTGGAGCAAGTTTAAAGCTGGCGTAATATGGTCACCCCTAGGTGTACCGGTGACCAACCTGGCTGCCATATTTTGAACAAGGCACAGAGGTAGCCCTATGTACAGCGCATTGCAGAAGTTGAGCCTCGAAGTTACCAGCGCATGCACTACCGTCTTTAGGTCTTCCAACTCTAGGAAGGGGTGCAGCTGGCGTATCAGCCGAAGCTGATAGTAGGCACTCCTGGCCGTCGCATCTATCTGGGCTGTCATTTGGAGCGACGGATCCAGGAGCACCCCCAAGCTGCGAACACAGTCTTTCAGGGGGAGTGTAATCCCATCCAGAACTGGTTGACACACCTCCAAACCCAGGTTTGCGGCCTTTGACAGCAAGCATCTCCGTCTTGTCTGGATTCAGCTTCAGTTTGTTTTTCCTCATCCAGCCCATTACCGCCTCCAAGCATTCATTCAGAGGAGACACACTATCCTTAGTTGACGTTGTTATAAAAGTTCTCTCTGTGTGCATGTATATCTATATTTGTGTGTGTGTGTATATAATGGGTATGCGTGTTTATGTATATATCTTTAAGCTATATCTGGTTGGCTACCTCCAGGCTGCAACCCACCTCCTGTTGTTCTCCCTTTTGCCATTGGCTGGTCGTGGATTCAGTAGCTTGTTGTCCCTTCATAGTTAATAATATGAAAGAGACTTTATGCAGTGAGGGCCTTTTCAGTGGTGTCCCTCTGATTGTGGAATGCCCTCCCCAGTGAGGCCAGCTTGGTGCCAACATTGTCATCTTTTTGGTGCCAGCTTAAGACTTTCCTCTGTTCCCAGGGATTTTCATCAGTTGAATTGTTTCTGATTGTCACTGATGTCATAGCCAATGATACCTCTAGTATCGGAGGTAGTATGGCTGTGTACCCCAGTTACTGGAGAACATGGGCATGAGGGTGCTGTTGGACTCATGTCCTGCTTGTGGGTTTTCCATGGGTGGCTGGTTGGCTACTGAGTGAACTTCATGCTGGATGAGATGGACCCTTGGTCTGATCCAGCAGGGCTTTTCTTATGCTCTTATGTTTTAGTTTTTTATAGGGTGGTGGTGACATTTTAGTGGATAAACATTTTTAGCACTCTTAAATTTCATGTTTTAATTTTGCTATAAGTAATTTTGAGTCATTGAGAAAGGCGTCAAATAGAAGAAGTATTGAGAGGAAAGAAAATAGCATGGTTTAAAGTTATCCAATTAGAACAATGGACGGCTAAATGGAGAAAGAAAAATAAAGAGCTTCGAACTTTTACCAAATTTGAGAAGATGATTATAAGGAGAGAAGAGGATATAAATAAGAATATTATAGGGGTGGTTAGTGAAATTTATAAAATCCTGGTAGAAGGTGAAGAGAAGCAAAACCATTTGAAAGTATTATGGGAAGAAGATCTAAAAGAACAAGTAAATGATCAAAGTTGGGGGGAAATTTGGAAATTGTGGAATTTGAATACTATGTCAGTAAGAATAAAAGAAAATTATTATAAAATAGTATGGAGATGGTATTTAACACCGGTAAAATTAAATCAAATAGATAAGAAACATTCGAAATTATGTTGGAGAGGTTGCCAGGAATTTGGAACGTATTTTCATATGTGGTGGATGTGCAAATATGTGCAAATATTTTGGTTAAAAGTGATTGAAGAAGTTAAAAAGATAATAGATTTAAAGTTTAAGATAAGTTCTAGGATAGCTTTATTATCAATTTATGATAAAGGAGAAGGAGAGCAAAATGTTAAAGAGTTAATTACAAATTTGATGACTGCAGCGAGGCTAATAATAGCTAGACAATGGAAAGTACAAGGCAACTACCCAATAGAAGATTGGTATAAAGAAGTGTGGAATATTGCTATAAATGATAAGTTAACAAACAATGTTAAAGTTAAAAGAGGGATCTTAAGGAAAAATGAATTTGAAGATATATGGGGAGTATTTGTGGAATATGTATTAAAAAAGGGGAAGGGGTGTGCACCGTCAGGTGAATCTATGCAATTTTGGAAGAATGATTAAAAATAAATATGATATACAGAAATTTAACTGGTCCCAGGGGGGTGGGGTGCACTTGTAGGGCGAATTATGTTAGTTTTATATTGTAAGTCATATGATTTATAAGTGATATGTTTAAATGTTTTGTTATGTTATTGTATAAAAATTAATAAAAATCATTAAAAAAAAAGAGAAAGGCGTCAAAGAAATCTAATAAATAATATATGCTCCATCACATCCTATTCTCTGTGAAGAGCCTGACTGAATCGTTCCTCAAAACTCCAATCCACACCCACTTTCTATTATGTGGGAAAAAACAAAACACCTAGCAGCCATCTTTCTTAAAGGGGATAGCACTGTGGGTTTCACAAGGTTAACCTCAAGCATTGTGTGTTGAATGAGTCAAGTCAATGTGTATTGTGACACAAGGGATCCTAGAGATCTAGGCAACAAGAAGTCAGTCAGAGTTGGGAGGATCTGAGGAAATGAAGAGGAGAAGGGGCTTAAGAGGAATAGAGCAGGAGGGAGGATTCCAAGAGGAGGAGGAGATGGATGCTAAGGAGAACTTGGGGGAGCTGAATGGAACACTGCAGCAGCAGGTCACAGAGTTAGAGGAAAGCAACCAAGATAATATTCCAGAGCAGGCAGGAAGATCACAGGAAGAGATCACAGAGCTGGATGGAGTCATTCAGCAGGAAATCTCAGAAGAGGAGACAGAAATGTATCATGAGTTTGTCATAGGTGCAACTGGGGGAGCCAGGCCAAAGATCAAGGAGCAGGTTCATGGAGGTCAGGAAGATTCTATGGAGCCGCTTGCAGAAGCCCTGATAAGGAATACAGAGCAAACTGGGGCAGGTGAAGAAGAGTTCCGAGGGTGGACAATGGGACCCCACAAGAAAATCCGGAGGCAGGCTGGGAGATCCTGGGAAGAAGCAACAGAGAAAATGGGAAGAGGCCTGGGGAAGGTGGCAGAACAGGACAGCCAAGGCCAAGAAGCAGGCCTAAAGCTAGTCAAGGACCTGTTGACAGTTGTCACCAGATCTGACCTTCCACATGAAGAAAAGCTAGAGCTGGAATTTGTAACCCTTCAGTTTATGATGGGAGGCAACGTGCACTTGCTTGGGGAGCTGCAAAGCCAGGCGGTGGTGGAGGACTTCCTCCAGGAAGTGTTTGCCATATTCCCTATTCCAGCTTTCCATGTGACGAGCTCAGTGATCTGCTGTGATCAAGCAGCCAGCCAAAGGCCCGAGAGGCCCCAGGTCCTGAATGAAAACCGCTGCTCTAGGCAGCAAGAAAGAATCTACTCGCAGCTTATCTTCTTCCTTTGCAGGGCCCCTTTCTTAAAGTCCTGGGAACAATTGGAACGACTGGCCGAAATGCTACACAAGCTGAAGAATTGCATCTACTATAATCCGGTGGCCCTGGTCGGGGTCATTGTGCAGGTGGGCCCAGATCCGGGTTTGGATGCAGAACAGGAGGCCCGGGCCCGGCGCTGGCTGAGGTGCTTACTAGATGGTTTTTTCTGCAGTGATTTATTGTTAGACCATGACGGGAGAGAGCCAGAAGTTCAAGTTCAGGTAGCTGTCTATCAGTCAGGCCAACCTGAGAGGATTTTAGAGGTCAAGAGGGCAGCATGCCAGGCAATTCGAAAAGCCCTAAAGTTTTGAAGGGTCAACGCTGCTGACAACACTGATCAGTTCAGGTAAGCTGAAGGGCACGGAATAACAACGCTGACTTCAAGTGCAATCCTATGCATGCTTGGAGAGGAAGAAGTCCAACAACTCTCAGCACTCTCCAGCATTCTCCAGCCAGAATGGCTGGGTTGGGAAATGCTGGAAACTGTAGGACTTTTTCTGTCTAAACATGTACAAGATTGCACCCTAATATGAACAAAAGGGGAACCATGGTGGATCAGACCAAGGGTCCATCTAGTCCAGCATTCTGTTCACACAGTGGCCAACCATCTGACCACGGGAAACCCACAAGCAGGACATGAGTGCAACAGCACCTCCCTGCCCATGTTCCTCAGCAACTGGGGTACATAGGTATACTATTTCTGCTACTGGAGGTAGAATATAGCCATCAGGACTAATAGCCATTGATAGCCTTGTCCTCCATGAATTTATCCAATCCCCTTTTAATGCCATCCAAATTGGTGGCCATCACTACATCTTGAGGAAGTAATTCCATAATTTAACTATGTCCTGTATGAAGAAATCCTTCCTTTTATCTGTCCTGAGTCTCCCACCCATCAGCTTCATGGGAGGACCCCAATTTTTAATATTATGAGGGAGAAAAATGTCTCCCTATCCACTTTCCCCCCACCATGCCTAATTTTGTACACTTCTATCATGTCTTCCCTCACCTGTCCTTTCTGTTAGCTAAACAATTCCAAACGTTGTACCCTTTCCTCATAGACGAGATGCTTGATCATTTTAGATGTCCTTTTCTGGCTAGGGAATTCTTGGAGCTGTATGACTTTTTTCTGTCTAAACATGCATAGAGTTGCATCCTAGTTTATAAAATTATGCATGCAGAGATAAATCCACCCTCTCCCAAAATAGTAGAACATCTGATCAAGCAATGCAATAGATTGGCAGCAAATTCAGGCCAGGCAAAAGAAAGTACTTCTTCGGACAATGTATGATTAATAACCACAAAATGGAATGAAATTAATGGAGAATACAAGTATCAAGGGCTAGTAGTCATGAAGGAACTTTGGAAGCTATTCAGAACTTTCATCTTCAGAGGTGGTATCATATTATACTAGCAGCTGGGAACCACTGTGGGAGGAGGTTATTGTCTTCAACACCTGTTTACAGGCTTCCTGGAGGCACTCAAGTTGTCCACTACTGTGACAATAGGAAGCTAAGCTTTGGTCCCCCTATGCAGAGCTCTGATCTTTTTACACTTGTGCCCACTGTGAAATGAATCCAGAGTAATTGCCACTACTTTGGTTTATCCTTATATTTCGAGCCTAGTCTACATTTTAGCATAGTAAATTAACTGCACAATTGTTTTATTACAAAATGCAATGCAATGAGTTCATCTTAATAGCCTCCCCATTTTAGGTTACAACCAGTATAGACCAGTTGAAGCAGCATGCAATGATGGTTTTGCACATGTGTTTGACACCTTGGAAGCTATGAGCTTGTGTATATATCTTACTTTGCACCCTACCTGCAGCTGCAATGCAGATCTGGAGATAGTGATGGCTGATAACAAGATTTTTGATAACATACCATCAGTAGTATTTGACCAAAATGAACACATAGGAAATCAATGGAAGCACACAAATGTATGGTTATGGTCTTGCAGCAAGAATACAGAAAGCGTTGGAGGATTACATTCCCATATGAGCACAGTTGAAACTTGGCCTGGTAAATACCAGCCGTCTCTATGTGAGAAATACGTAAGTATTCTCAATGTCACGAAGTAAAGTCATCCAAAATCAGCATGAGAATTGGTTCTAACATGGGATTAGAATGGAATCCTCAAACCATGCATAGCCATGGACTGAAAAGGTTGGTGAATCCCATCTATTAACCTGCCTGATTAAGAATATAGCAGCATGACTAGAGGTGGTAATTTAAGATGGATTTATAGCATCTTGAATGCATGTACCAAAGGAAGATAGTAAAGTTCCTAAATAGCCGCTCAAGGGGAAAGTCACTGATGCGACAACCGCCCTTTCAATATCTGGATGAACCACATGACTAGCATATACCTTATTTTCCTTATTTCTTTACTGCTGAAACCTGTGAAAGCAGGTTTCCAACAGCTAGGATGCTACAGCAGAAGCTTCAAGATTAATTGAGCCGAAGTGTATTATTATTATTATTATCGTTGTTGTTGTTGAACATCTTGTGCCCAGGGTATCTGAAAGCCCACTCACTTCTGTAAGGTATGGCCTGTTGAGATCTGTAGAAGGGGCTCTTCATTCCACTACTGTCTGGTAGGTATGAAAGTCAGTCAGGGCCTTCTCAGTGGTAGCACCTGGGCTCTGAAACTCTCCCCATGCGCCCCATTTATCTCTCTTCATTTCCTATTTCCCATGATGGCCATTCTTTTCTATTGGGTCTTTTATGATGACTGAGTTGTTTTATTCCTGCCCCTTGCCTTTTCTTCTTTCTGCTGGCTGCTACTTATTTATTTTTTAAAATCATCGCCATCTTTTGACTTGTAATTTTTATCATGCTCTTTTGGTGTGTATTTTTGCTTACTTGAATGGTACTTTGGAGACCCTTGGTCAAAAATGCAACATAAAAACAAACATTAAATGCTTATACTCATTTTTCTTTCACTCCATCACACCTATTTCCCCCCCTGGTTTTTTAGGAGCGCATCAAGCTTATGATCCCTTTCACCTGAATAGCTGTTCTTTCGCTCCTTTGCTCTTCCACTCCACTCCACCCCTCCCCTTCTATTTCTCCCTCCAGTCAGGTCCTGTCAGATGAGTACTTCAACCAGACCACCTTTCTGCCAGGCAAAAATGGAACGACCCTTTAGTCTGGCTCTTTGGGGGCATCAAGGGATTACAATCCTGTCTCTGCAGAAATTCAGGCGTTGTATGATTTTAAAAATATGGTTTGGAGCCTGGGTTTTATATTGAGGCTTGGAGCCGGCTGTTGGGAGAGATTGCTTTTCCCTGCCAGGACCTGATGCAATCCATTCAAGCCCCCAGTTTCTTTAAAACTACACGGAGGTTTAGGGCGCATTAAATGCGCTTAGGGAAAATAATCCAGACTTCTGCTCCCATGGCCATTCATTCTGTCATACTGTTCCATATCCCTCTTTCCCTTGGCTGCCTTGCTCTCTTCATTGAAGTCCCATCTCAAAATGCCCTTTCTTTAACAAAGCCTTTGTTAAACTATCCTGGTCCATTTCAGTCTCTAGTTCCAGTGCCATGTCTCTCTAGTTTCTATAATTGTTGTCTGACACTGCCCTATCTTTCACCCCATCTCATTAAACTACAACCCTTGTGGGCAAGGGATCTGGATCCAGCCATGTTTGGTACAGCACCTAACAAAACAGTAGACACGAAAATATTTAGCAGTATCTAAACGTTGAGTGTCAGTTAGCATTAACATAATTGGAAGTCCGGAGCTAAAAACTAGCAACAGTTTGCATTACCATGGCTGAATTTGGACGACACAATAAGCAACTGAGGGGGGAAACAATCGTCAGTTGTATTGACTATTGTGTCGTCCGAATGCTGCCATAGTCAACTCAGTGCTTATCCACACCACAGTTGATTATTTATTACCATGTTGTGTGTGGAGTACCCCCTAGATGAACAATTGTAAAGTTGATTATTACCCCACCATTGACTATCGTGTTGTCCGAATTCAGCCCATGAGTGCTTCCAGACAGAGGGGTCCTAGTGCTAACAGTCAGAAGGCATTGTGCAGCTATTTCATCTCCCTCCACCTTTTTGCTTAATGGATTTAATGCAGTAAGAAAAAAGACAGAAAAAGTTGGGAAACATGGGAGGGTTACAAGTAGAAGATGTCATCTAGATACTACCCCCTATCCTCCATAAAATTCAGTGATTGGGGAAGGGCGACAGAATAATGAAAGCCTTGTCTGGAAGCATCCCATATTACACATTGCTGCATTCGGACAACACATTAAGCAACTGAGGGTGGTGGGGGGAAACAATTGTCAGTTGTGTTGCTTATTGTGTTGTGTGGAGGGTAACACGCCGCTCACAAACTACCGACAGTATGCTATTCTGCCCAAATAAGCAACTGAGAGAAACAATTGGCTTGCAAGTTGTTTAGCTCGAAGCCAGTTGTTTAAAGTGTTGTGTGGAGGGGTGAGTGTGTTAACGGAGTGTGGTGGGTGGGTTAAAACACAAGCTCATAGAGGCAGGTGGCAAGAGCAACCAGAGCGGCGGCTGCCACTCTGCTACAACTGGTACAACTTGCAGAAGCTGCTGGGATAGCACTGGAAGGACTGAGGGAGGAGGGAGGGAGGGGAGAGGGGTGGGGGCTGTGTCAGTCCACTCAATGCCAGCCCCAACCACCCACAGTTGTGTAGGAATCTGTTGTGTTGGGAGTACCCACAAAATAACCAACTGTGAGTTGGCTACTCAACCCACCATTGACTAATGTGTTGTCCGAATGCAGCCATTGAAGAGTTTTCCTGCCATCAACTTATTTTAAGATTTATCAGGACTCACCTCCTTTTAAGTATTCATACATGCTACTTTTCTTTACAGCTCTCCAGTAACATTCAAGATCTCTCAGCACCGGAACATCGTTTAAAATTCAGATTATTCCCTCCAAACATTGTGCTTGTATTTTAATTTTGGAATTATTTAACACACGGTATGTAAATGGTAGTTGTTTGGTTAGCCCAATCAATGGAAAAACTGAAGCTGGGCAACAAAACTGTGTGATAAGTTATTCACATTTTAAACAAAAAACAAAGAGAGAGCGAGAGAAAAAGAAATCTTTCTTACTACAAAAGAAGTTTTGAAAAACATTACTTATGACTCTAAATCAAGATGGAGATAATTTAGGCTAGACTGGACGAGGCAATGAAGATCTGTGAGCAGATCTTCGGACTCTTAATTTTGTTGTTGTAAAATGCAGCTGTACTTTTATTAATTAGATTGTTATTGATTAGATTGAGGCTGTGGTGCTGTGATGGAGGCCCTTCTGCTCCAGTTTCTTGGTGAAAATTGCCTCCCTCCTGAAGCTGCTATTTGCCCCATTAGGGGAAACTTTAGGGTGCATCTAGTCCAGTGGTAAACATCTCTCAATACTGATCTCAAATGGATCAACTGATCATGCTACTTTATGGAACAAGAGATTCAAATAGGTAAGGCACTCTTCTCTTACCAAAGTTGATCTAACTGAAGCGCCATAAATACTATGCTGTTCCCCCCCCCCCCCCCCCCGATCCTATGCAGCTGTTATGCTAAGGCAGGCATCAAGCTCTTACACACATTGGCTGAATTCGGACGACACAATAAGCAACTGGGGGTGGGGAACAATTGTCAGTTGTATTGACTATTGTGTCATCTGAATGCTGCCATAGTCAACTCAACGCTGATCCTAATCCACACCACAGTTGATTATTTATTACCATGTTGTGTGGGGAGTACCCCCTAGATGAACAACTGTAAAGTTGATTATTACCCCACCATTGACTATCGTGTTGTCTGAATTCAGCCTGTGATTCCAATGTCATTTGAAAGGTTAGAATATGCAGATATACAAATTAGACCAAAACTAACATGCACAGCCAAACAGTCCACCACCAACGTTCCCGCCCCAACCCCCTGGAGCCCAAAGCCACCAGCAGGACTAGGAGGCTCTTTAGGGCCGTCCGAAGACATTTTGCTTCCTGAGGCATAGGCCAAGACGGCGACCTCTCCTCCTTCGCCCAATTCCACACAGAGAAGCTGACTGAACTGGCAGCTGAAATTTACTTCAACACTGGTAACAGGATAGCATCCTCCACATCTGAGAACAGCAGGCCTGCTGAGGGGGCACAGGGCAGATTGTGAGACAAACATAGCTCTCCCCTCTTAACACTTTTCCACTGCTCTGTGTGCCACCCAACACCTGCCACCTAAGGTGGCTGCCTCACTCTGCCTAATGGTAGGGCCTGCCCTGAGGCTGTTCTATGGGAAGATTTCACAGCCGTCAGTTTTTAAGAACTCTGTTCTGTGTGTGTGTATGTGTGCGTGTTCCAGCTCTACATTCAATTGCATAGGCATATATTTTATTTGTTTAAAAATCTATGAGTTGACTTTCAGCCTGAATAGGGCCAAGTCGATTCGGTTAAAATAAGTATGAAACATTTTACATCACACACACAAACACACACACACACACAGCTAAAAGTTGGCTGTGCTCCTTCGCGGCATCCACTTTTTTACCACTTCAACAAGCAACCAGCCCTGGGTATATGGCATCCCCACATCCAACAGAAATACATGGGGAGGGGGTGTGGTTCTGTGACAGAGTACATGTTTTGCTTGTATAAACATCCTGAGCTCAGTTCTCGGCTTAAAATAATTTCATGTAGAGGGCCTGGAAAGACTTCCGCCTAAATTCTTGGGAGAGCTCCTGCCAGAGTTGATAGACCAATGGTGTGGTTCAGATTATAAAGGCAGCTTCACATAGTGAATGCATTAAAGAAAATTAAGTAGTCAAGGATGTTTTCCATGTTACAGTATAGGAAAAAGGTTATACACTCCAGAACTTCAAAAATTGTACCAACCATATTAAACTTTACTTTTTAACTCTATACATTCATATTCCCAAGGTGTTCAAGACAAAAAAGTGTATTTTTTTTAAAAAAAATACACATTATGTAATACAGCATGGCAATGTTTAAAAAAGACTATTTACAGAGGTCGATAAACAAGCTACAATAGATGCAGAGGCTAACCTTTGCCTGGTATTTGAGTAGCACAGCAAAAGGGGTGAAAAACGTGTATGTATTAAAACATTGTACCACAGACTTATATTATCAGTTCTAACACATGTATCCTGCCATGTCAAATATTTTCAAGTTGCCATTATGTCCACACACACTCTTTTCTATGTATAAAAGGATATATAAGCAGAAGTTTTATCATTACCTACTTAACATCAAAACCTTATTTTGACAATCTTTGACTCCGATTTTGACAATAAGGTGTTCCACAAAATCCCAACAGGTCAATGTTTCCAATTTGAGATGTTTGAAAAGTTGTTTAGCATTCTTGAAACTAAAAACAAGGACACTTTTAGAAGATCTATTACACACCTTTTATGATTTATTTTTGTTACACCAAGTTGACATGCTGAATTGCCAAACTCTGCTAGTGAACATAAGAGGAGACATGCTGGATTAGTCCAAGAGTCCATCTAGTCCAGCATTCTGTTCACACAGTGGCCAGCCAGCTGTCAACCAGGAACCCACAAGTAGGGCATGGGTGCAATAGCACTCTTCCACCCATATTCCTCAGCAACTGGTGTATATAAGTTTACTGCATCTGATACTGGAGGTTTCACTTAGCCATCAGATCTAGTAGCCATTGATAGACTTCTCCTCCAGGAATTTTTCCAATCCCCCTTTAAAGCCATTCAAATTGGTGGCCATCACCACATTTTGTGGTAGTGAAATTCACAGTTTAACTATGCACTGTGTGAAGCACTTCCTTTTATCTGTCCTGAATCTCCCACCAATCAGCTTCATGGGATGACCCCGCTGGGTTCTAGTATTATGAGAGGGAGTAAAATGTCTCCCTATCCATATTCTCCACACCAAACCCTCCCATGTTTTTTGTCTTTTTTCTTGCTGTGAAAAATGTGTAGAGAAAAAGACTGATGGTTGCACAATGCCTTCAAGTTGATAGCACTAGGGGCCTTTTATCTGCAAGTGCCCCAAGCACTCAGTTATGTCATGAGTATTGTAATTATTTTTTCACTTTTTAAAAATCCCCAAGGGACCTTTGTTGGTCTGAAACATGGAGATACTTATAATAGTAATTATCAACATGTTTTGGGCCCAGAAGCCTTTTATGATTACAGGTGCATGATCTAATGATCCTAAAAACCGGCCTAGTTATTCCCTCCACAATTTGGGCATTTTTTTTTTTGACTCATCAAGTTTGAAACCTTCAGTGATAGGTTTTTTTAAAAAAATGTTTTCCCAAAGTTTCTATAGTAAAATCTACACCATTGTTAAGTGTGTGGCTCAATTAACATGGAGGTTTCAGTCCATAAGAGTATATGGCAGAATGAACTGGTCTTATGGTGCTACAAGACTTTTGATGAAGTGGTTAACAAAAATAAAATTGCAAATAGGGATGTAACGGATTTTGTTTAATCTGGTCAGGGTGTGTCAAGCGTCTTTTGTTCTGTTGTCTGCTCACTGACAGAATGGGATTTTTCCTCCCTTCGGAAAAGTACGCAAAAACAGCCACGATGTACATAACATTTGCTATTACACTGTATTTTGCATATTTTTCTTAGTGTTACATAGCAAGGGCTGAAGAGAGATCACAGATGTTAACACATTGGGGCAGGGGAATAATTCTCAGTAAAACACTTTTTGGACTGTATTTTTTTAAAATGAAGTATAGCATTATACAACCATAATGCTATAATGTTAATGTTTAATATTGCCCTTCTCCTCAATCCACTTTCTGGTCACTATCAAAATGGCAGAGACTGGAAAGTTTTTAAAATCATTTTTAAAAATCAGTATTACTGCATCACTGCTCATATCAAGGCCCCATCCTTTAAAAAAGACAAAAGATTAATGGTCAAGACATCTACACTTATGGAGACTGCGCAAACACCAGATTTTCAGAGGGGGGGGGGGGAAATGAAAACCACAGGGAAAATCCAGGATGACAATGATTAGATGATGGTGTTATGTGGATGCCCCTTAAAAAGTGATTGAACAATGCATGGCAATTCCCCACAAAACTAATATGGAAGCATACTAGAAGACCTGCATTGGTTCTAGTTGGTTTCCAGGTACAATTCAAGGTGTTGGCTTTAAACCTTTTTAAAGCCCTAAAAGCCTGCTACCTAAAATTATCTGAAGATATGCATTTGTCTGCAAGTCTCATCTGTTGGGGTCATTCATGAAAGCTCTTTCTGTGAGTGCTGTTGTCAGGTGGCTACAGATCTAGGGCTTTTCAGGCAGTGGAATTCTAATTTTGTTAGGGAATTCTTTCCCTAGAGAAGTCTGCTTCATCCATACTTTGTATATTTGAAGACTGGTAAAGGTAATTTGCAAACTTGGAATTGCTATTTTTAGATTTCAAAGGGCAGCCAAAAGAATTCTTGCAATTGTTTACTATTTACAAGAACATTTATACACTGCCCTTTGGTCCAAAAAAGAGCAAATTATAGGCATTTTGCAACAATTAAAGTATCATTACAATTTTTGTTTACAGATGAGAGCATTAAAACAAACCAGGATAAAACAAGTCACAACAGGCAATATTACGATACATTAAAAACTCTACAGAATAAAATATCAGAGAAGTGACCAATTATATAAACCGTGCTTGGGAGGGAGTTCCGTATTTGGGGTGCCTCCAACGAAAAAGCTCTGCCCCCACACCCGTCAACCATACCTCTCTTGGCAAGGGAATACAGAGCAAAGACTCTGAAGATGACTGCAATGAACATGGAGATTCATGTCGGAGGCAGTATTTCTTTAAATAACCTGGTTCTGTTAAGATTGTATTTATGATATTTTTACAGTTTAACTGCTTTTATATTGAATTCAGTTTTATTTGCCTTGGAAGGTTCTGCTGAGAGGCAGTCTCAGCAGAATTTGCAAAGTAAGCATATAAATTAACTGAGTTGATCTACCAGGTGAGTAGCCACCATGCCATCCCTATTGATCACTTCCAATTGAAGGGGCCATGTGGACAAGTATGTTGCATGATACAACACTTCATTGATACACTCCCATAATTTTCCAAGGCTGTGATATATGTCCCCCTTACCCCCCCAAAAATGTCTATGGTCAAACAATGGCAAGATTCAGATGTTTTAGTCAGCTTAACATACTGCATTTTCTAACATTCACTCCCAGTCTCCATCCACTTATTTATCAATGAAAATAAGCAAAGCAGAGATTATTATATCTATATAGGAGCAATTTGAAGAAATAGTTTACTTGTTTTAGATTGGATGCCCTCTGATTCTAAAGTTATTCAAAGAAGAGTGAACAACCAATTGCTATTTTTACTTAAATAAAAACAGACACAAATCACATGACTGTTGAGATACAGAAAGCAAGCAATTATGGTATATATCATTGGAAGGTTTGAAAAGACATCAAAAGCAGCACAATCTAATGTGCTTTGAAGCTTTTCAAATGGATTTATCAAAACACAGGTGTTTTCCTCGTTTTTTTTCTCCCTTAGAGGGGTCTGCACCCTGCACAGACATTAAAACGGGGAAAATACAGTTCAAAAACTGAACATGTATGTTATAAGGTGAAAGAGGATTTTAGCAAGCATGTACTGGCCCCTCTGAAATAATTTTACATTAAAAAATAGAATAAAAACCCAACGGCAATCCTATCCCAAGTGATTCATGTGCATCTAATTTTCATTAGTTACCTTATCTGGGCTTTATATACCAACTGTCTATATATTCAGTTGGCCATGAAGATAGGAGGTGTGTCAAAATTGATATCCATAGCAGCAGAACTTGCTGGTAAGCCACTTAATGGGGAACTCCAGAAAAACCAGTTTGGGGAAGTGAAGGAATGGCAACTACCATTATTCCGTTAGCGAAGGCTCTCATTTCCCAGAGTATCCCTCCAGAAAAGCTACTTACTTAAAAGTGGTTTAAAGAATACAACATATTTGACTTTGTGCTTACTGAGTCACTGACCTGGAATATTTGTAGTGTTGTATTTGTTTGCAGTACCTGAAAACCACATTAACAGGATGTTAAATTTTAACAGCTGTACAGTACTTTGCTATATCCTTCTTTTAAGTACTTGTATTTGCTGGCATCACACTTCTAAGAACTGGGTAGATGTCATTTTCTGACAAACCCTGAAATAGTTTTGAATCTACAGCAGGTATTACATATTTTTTTCAATTTAAATTTCCTCCTTAGCCTTGAAAGGTAGAATCTCCTCTTCCCCTAACTCTTCTAAACACAATACATGCTTGTCAGGAAGGAAATCACAGGGTTTTGTGACTGTGCAAGATTTTTCATTGACCTTTAAAGCACTGGAAAACTAGAAGTATTACTAAATACTTCATAACTAAAGATGCTGTTAATTTATGTGGTGAAATAGATTACAATTGCAGGATTAGTTCAAGATGGATTATAAGCAGGAAGGGCTATAGGTCAGCGGCAGAGCACATGCGGTGCATGGAGAAGGTACCATGATCAAACTCTGGAGACTCCAGATAAGGCTGGGAAAAACCCTAGAGAGTTGCTGTGGGTCAGTATAGACAATAGCCTGACTTGGCATAAGACAGGTTCCTATAAAAATGCCATGGAACTAGGTTTACCATGATTAATAACAGTAAGATCTTTCCAAAGTATCTTATTTTAGTAGTGAATCAGGTTTACTAACCATAACCTTACAGTAAGCATGCATATGAAGAACTTGATTCTTCATCCCAGCTTCAACATGCCATATTCAATATTGCTCTTGAAAATCCCCTCAGATTAAAATTTAGTATGCCATGAAGTGTGAAAAGATGTTTTTGGGAAATACAAGCCCAAGGCACAGAACCTTGTTCTTTGGGTTCTGGCCAAATTTAGAAGTGAGGATGTTTAAACCTCAATAAAGGGATCCGAATGCCAACAAACTGCTCCAAAATGGCCAAAGAACCATTTTCATCACTTTTGCCTTAGACTTCTATTCTACAAAGCCATATGGCATTATCTGCACCAATATTAGCATTCTAGATCAGCGTCTTGATTATTTTCACCTCAGCTGTCCATGATTCAGTCATATTAACTACACAACAGCTATTATGTATCCATGAAAATAAATCCAAGTTATGCGCACACAAAATTTAGCTTGCTCAAGAAATATAGCCTCTCACCCATTTACAGTCTATACAAATTTATTTATGATGCTGTTATCTAATACCTAATGTCAGCACATTATATTCAAATTGGTATTGCACTTAGAATAATACCTAGCTAGGATTTGAGGGACAGAAAAAAAAGGCAGGTGCACTCAATTATCCAGATTTCTGGAACATTTTCAAATCCAATGAGTCAGGTGAAACAACATTAATGTGGAAGAAATGGTACCTTATGTATCCTGGGCTCAAAACATCTGTGTAATAAAAACATTTTTTTGGAATAAGTTCCACCAGCAGTTCTGCTAGTTGGTGCTGATTTCATCAGTTTCATGTTGTTATAAAGACAGAGATATACAGATATATATGTACACGCGTGCACACGCACACACACACACAGCTATAAAATATTGGTTGGTTAGCTCTGCATGCTAGGGATTATTTTGTATTTTGCAGTACAAAGGACTACTTAGTGATCAGACTTAAAATATATCTTCTAATTCATTGGTTACTGTTATTAAGCAATTGCTTTCTAACAGTCTAAGAAAGAGGGCCAAAACAGAAGTGGACTGCAGTCAAGAATTAACAAAATACCCAGAATATCATTTAAGGAGTATTGCCTGAGATTATTTGGAGGAAGACATGAAGGGCCTCATTCCATTTTAACATACCAGAGCTGACATTGGAACTTGGAAGTATTAGTTATAATTTAACTTATTGCTTATATCTCCATAGGTAAATCTTACTATGGAGGTACAAGCAGTTACCAATGGAAGCACAAGCTCTTCCGATAACCTGCCATTGTTTGTGTTTGCCACCACTGGGTCAGGAAACAGAGGATACAGGTATTCCCAGGTACTCGCATTTTCTCCTCATTTCCTAAACCATGCAAGTTTCTATTTTAATTGTGTTAATCAACAGTAATGAAAGCCAATCAAAAAGCTCCCTACATTTTCCAAGAGAGCTATAACTTCTTGGTGTTTCTCCTTTGCGTTTCCCTTCACTTGCCTGCCAAGTCCATCTTTGCTTTGTTTCACAACCTGAAATTCAGCAAAGGTTTGTTGCTTCAGTTGAATTCACTACCAAAGTTTGAGAAGCCTTGTTATAGATAATGGAGCTGGATGCTCTAATCATAAAACACGTTTATTGGGAAGCGCATCTCACTGATTTCAGTACAACCTCCGTCTGAGCATATTAAGTAGGACTACAGGCAGTAGCCTGGTCCTACAGTGCCACTCCAGCAGCAGAGGTTTGTGCTGCTATATCTAAGCAGTGTTCTAAACATGCAAGTGGGATACACCTATGAGCTCTGCTCAACTTGTCATTGGAAAGACCCTACATTCATCCCTGCCAGAGCTGAGTAAGCCCCTTGACATTGGGAAAGTGTGCCTTGCAGGGCCCTTTGGGATAGCTGTGTCTGCACTGGCTCTAGATTGAGGTCTCAAGCACACATGGTCAAGTCATGCCCTAAACCAGCGCAGGGATCTTTAAACCTGTCCCTATAAGTCACTTCATTAGCCTAGTGGCTTATACAATCAGGCTGTTAAACAGAGAAGTGGTCTGCAGAGTTAAAATGACAGAAAACTGGACAAATCAATGTAAAGAAATATTATATATTAATAGTTTCTGTTATATAAATAACCTTTATAAAAATAATCTTTAATTCTAGTAACTCACCTGTTTTTAGGCTCTGGAAAGCATGCATGAAAAATTGTTTTGAGGTTTAGGTTAGAAAAAAATAAAATCCAAAGTGTTGCACTAAACCCAATCCTCCCCATTAGCCAGACTTTTGAGGTGGTGGAGGAGGTACGTTTTTACCCTACTAATACTGTCCAGCAGAATCTTAAGATATATTCCTAAAGACTTGTTTGAACTAGGTGGTCAATCAAAAACCGAGAAAGATTGCTATTCTTAAATCCATCAATTATATCTGACATTATAAAGGCACCAACTCCTATAATCTACTGAGTTGAGTTCATGGAAGAGGAAAACTCTCAGGAGCAATTAACAATATTGCTAAGCTTTCCTTCTGTTCAATTGTTTGCAACCCACATGAGTCCAATTTTCACCAGGCCAACTGGAACATGTGAAAGACTGGTTTTAATGCTGGCACAGATTTCTTAATTAAACAAATCAAGATAAACAAATCTCCAAAGTTTACCTTTCTGGATTTAAGGCATAAAATGACAGTACACATAGGAAAATTATATTTTGAAATGCAGTTTGTAGTGTTCCAAAACCCTGCTTTGTGTATTTAAATAGTTTTGAGTTTTTAATGTTGCTGAAAGTTCAAATGCTGTATTTGGTTTGTGCAATTACGATGCAACAAATTTCTTACTGCCAACAGTCAACAGTGCAGTGGAAGATCCACAAAATGGGCCATCAGTTTTTCATCGTCTTTATTTTTGTCTCAGTTCAAGGCATGCTGCTTGATTGTGTGGAATATCCAGTCCATTTTTGTTGTCCAGCCACCATGATGAGCATCATTCATCTGTTTCATGAAATACTCAAGTGCTTCCTGCTCAGTTTTATCCAATGCAAGAGTTTTGCGGATGTATGCAATGTCATCAAAAGACTGTAGTTCTGGCATCCCCGAACCAAGCATCATGGAGAAGAGGTTTATGAAAAGATTGGCATGCTGTCGGATTGCTAGGTAAGCCTTGTAACACATTTCTTGGAACCTTGAAAGCAAAGAAAAGATTTTTTTTCCCCCAAGCCAAGTCCTATCAGAACTACAACAAAGTTTTCGAGGTTGATGCAATAAAAAGATTAGTACCTAAAAATAGATACCAACTGACCTTTTCATTTGAAAAGGCTGTGATTCTACCAACACTTCTTTGTTATGTAGCATTCAGGAAAATAATTTTCCCATAGAAAAAAAAAAGTTTTGTACAACTATTTCCATTGTAAAGCCATATTGCTAGTCATATATGAATCTCTCTTAAAAAAGAAATGTAGATGATGTAGGTATTTTAAAAGTAAGAGTCTCTGGAGACACAGCACAAAAAGACTTTTAAACTACCAAATCTGGATCTATTCATTTCTTGCACTGGTCATGCCTGTAACCAATAAGCTAACCAGATCCTTCTGAGATTTGGGGTGGTGTCAAAGTTTTATTCATATATTTATTTCATTTCTATACTGCCCAATAGCTGCAGCTCTCTGGGCAGTTCACAAAAGAATTAGTTAAGCATACACCTCCTTATACTTCAATGATAAGACCAGGATTAGTCTTCTCAAACTTTCAAAGTGCGAATCATCCAAAGCTTCATAGGTAAGGGCTTAGATTACTTGAACTTCAAGATATAATGTGTTTTACATTCAGGTTAGGATCTGAAGAGGTATGGCGCAAAATGGGCAGGGTGAATGCACCAATCTGCTCTTCTGGAAACACCCAATTGTGGCTTATGAAATGCTTGCTCTGGATTGCTCCTCGACATTCAGGGAACAGCTTGTATGTGTGGGGGGGCTTCAAAAGCCCCCACATGCACATGCATTAGACTGTTTTTGGCTATTTGGATTCTGACCACTTTTCCCAGGAGTTCTCTATAATCACATCATGTCTTACCATCATTAAAATTAGTTTCTACAAAATAAAGTGCAATTGAAAACTACGAGCCACTTTCTCTATTTCCGGATGTTTATATGCAGAAAATTTTATTCAAGAAAGCTTAGTGAAGGCCAAATACCATTTTACCCTATAAGGAATATTTCTTCCCTCCCCCCATCCTCTGTATTTCAGTGCAAGAAAATCTAACTAAACATCAATCCTGGATTAATGTAATAAGATTTGCTTATAAAAATTAAAAAAATAAAATTACAATATGGCTCACCTTTCAAATTCCCTCGTTTTGGTACATTCTTGGGCTCCTTTACTAATCACTATCAAGAAATCTTGTGTTAAGACAAACGGCACACGCTCTCGTTTGTAGCCAAACTTCTTCTTTTTGTGATCCAAGAAGTGTCCAAAATCAATGTGAAACAGCTTTAAGAAAAATACAGTTTTAGGTTGTTACTAACTTGAAAAAAAAAGAGGATTAAAAAAAATCCACCTACAAATTTGCTCTGAGTTTTAAATCCAAATGATTACATGCAATACAGTCAATTATTTATGCAGTGGCTTTCAAACTGTTCTAGAACATCCTGGAGTGTCTTGGTAGCTGATTAGGGGTTCCTCAATGAACTGATCTATAAAACGGACAAACTTCTCAAAAATACAGTTTTGCCCACAACTATCAATTTTCCAGCGAAATGTGCAGCTGTAGAGAAGTACTGTGTTCTAAGGAGCACTCTCAATTTATAGGAAGGCTGATAATGAGCCCAAGAGGTCTGGCTAGTACCCAGTGTGAATATGCACAGGGCAGTGGGGCAGATGCTTAGTGGTTCCTCAGCAGACAAACAGGTGAGAAATGCTTTTCCTGAAGGTGGGATGTTTGAAAATCATTGCGTTGCACAAGTAAGTATGTAGAAATTGAAAATATTCCAAGTAATTTTACCTGCCCATCATCTTTCACCATGATATTGCTATTATGACGATCTCCAATTCCCAATATGAAAGTAGCTACACAATAGCCAGCACAAGAGCGTGTAAACAAATCAATAGCTGGATCATACCTATTAGAAATAGAGAAGACATGTTTAATATTGCATGCTTCATTATTTAGGACTTCTGCGACAAAGGAGTTGGACCCACAATATGGCTGACTTATCCTGTAAGCATCTTCTGGATTTTATTTATTTTCATTTAAAACATTTTAAGAGTACTTTTCAATGAAAATTACTGAAGTGGTTTTCAAGTTAAATCAATACATGCCATCGAAGTCCAAAACTACATATATAGCAAATATGAATAGTGTATTCGACAATCAACTATCAATGGCAGAATGAAAGATGAATTTTTTGACTGCCTTTGAAAGGAAAATAAAGATGGAGCAGTATGACTCTCTTGAGGAATGGCATTCCACAGATCCTGGGTTTTGACGAAAACACCCTACTTCTTATGCAGGCCAATCTACCGTCCTCCACACATGATGGAATTTTAGCAAGATTTTATTAATAGATCTTAAATGTCAAGGGGCTCCTTTCAATAATCAGGACCCAGACTCTTTAGGACTTTAAATGTTAAAACCAGCATCTTGAATTGGGCCTAGAAACAGATTGGTAGTTGTTTTTAGACAGGAGTTATATGAGACAGGAGTTATATGAGAAATTTGCTAGAGCCCATCACATTTTGCACTAGGTAACATTTCTGCCTTTTATCTATGCCTTAGATCTATGCTACCGGACATATTCCACCTACATCTTGTATGGCAGTTGGCAGAAGTCTTGAGTTTTGTAGCTCGCTGGCAAGAAGGGGTTCAACAGATCTTGTTTGCTTTTTGAGGAACCAGTGCTACTTTAAAGTTTATCAGTTTGTGTCTACTCCCTCATGATGCTTAACCTTTGTAAATAATAAGGTGTTACAATGGATCTCCAGTGCTTGTTTCTTATAAAGGAGGTGTTCAGACAATCAGTGGGGAAAACAATGCAGCATTGGTTATCTCTCCTGCCCCTGTGCGTGCAGGTTGAGCGACCAGGATTACCCTAATTATCTGTGGCGCATTGCCCAAACCCAGCATGCAGTGCAACCGTGGTGACTCTTTACCTACTCTAAACCCCCTACTGCAGGCCATGGGCTGTAGGGTGGGTGAGATGTCACCACAGCTGTGCCGCATTCAGATGACACGGCAACCCGCAATGTGGTGCAGGTAATTAGGGTAATCCCGGACATGAGGCAAGCATGCAGGAAAGTGGGGGAAACAACCAATGCTGAGTTGTTTCCCCTGTTGATTGTCCAAACCAGGTCAATGAAACTGCAGCAGCAGCCATTGGAACTTCTAACCACTCGGGGAAGTGGGAAAATCATGGGACATATACTGGCCAGATTTTGACATCACACAAATGGAGCCCTCCAGAAAGGAACTTAGCTTCCATAAAGCTTGCAAGAGGATTTAGCATATATTACAAGGCTGTATCATCCTAAATATCTTAACTGAACATCTCAGCCACAACCCAGAAAACCATGTGACTAGATGCAGTCACCTATTGGGGCTCTGAACTTACTCAAGGAACTTAAGCATCATCCTATGTTGCACAGTAAATTGCTTCAGAAACTTGACAGGTGATACAGTATAGGGGCCTGCTGTTTCAAGAAAAATATTAAAATGCCCTACTAGGAATAAACAAGTTCTTGCTTGAAATAGATCTCTGGATTGTAGCCATAATGTGCAAGCGCTTACAAAGATATTGCTGTTTAACGGAGGAAGAACATAAGATCACAGCTTTCATCACGGAGAAAAATTCTTAAATTAAAATAAAAAAAGGGGGGATGAAAATTTAACTCACATTTCTCCTTTGTTCTTGTCTTTGAGCCACTGATGTAGTGTATGACTGTTGAACTGCAGCGCACCTTTAAGGCCACCTTTGCACTGAATCTGCATAATTGTGTGTGAATTTCTCACAACTTCAATGAGCCCCACACAGTCACCGATAGATAAGCAGCCATAAGGCAGCATCCTAGAAGAGGAGTGTGGTTTTTTTGTTTTTAAATACAGTATGTATGCTTTAAGACATCAATATGGCTACTGAAAAAAACAGGCAGGCACAGAAGTCTCAGTCTGAATTATAGTTTTGCTTTCTTACTGGAAAACTGCTGAAAAATGAAGTCATTTTGATGTACGGCCACCAAGTTGGACTACACAAGGTACTACACAAAGAACCTAGTTTCAAGAATTACACAACTACACAATCAATTCCAGGTGCACAAGGCAACACTGGATTTGTGTTCCTGGAAGAGCAGTCCCCCAAGCCACATAAACCATTTCTAACATGGCCATTAAACTGTAATGATACTTCATTTTGAAGCCATTTGCACTGTCCCTACATACAGATAGAGATGTTAATTTGTAATGTGACCGATTGGAAAAATACATTAGAAAATCAAAAATATTTGTAGAATATCATCTATTATTAAGCAATTCGTTCGTTCGTTCGTTATTTACGGCCAACAGGCCAAACATATTCAGCAATTCAAAATTTGTTGCAAGCTCTTGATCCAAATATATGGTTTATCAGGGAGAAGTGGTAAAGAAAAAAAAAGACATTAGCACAATTTGTGAGTACTTGCCTAAGATCAAGGCCTTGATTTTGCCAGATGTTCTCCATAATTCGAATTATTTGAAGTGTGAGCATATCCTGACGTAGATCTGAAAACAGGTAAGTGAATAAAGATGTTGTGAACTTTTTGGAAGGTCAAATACAGTTTTAACGACCTGGTTTTTAATGTTAAGTCCAAGTTTTGCTTTGATGTTTTACAAATGTTTACTGTTAACCGTGACTTTCGCTTAGCAGTTAAACATCAAAACATAACCTATGGCAAAAAAGTGAATATGAACTTATGCTAAAGTTTCAGGGAATGTTACTAATTCTGCTGCTTCAAGTCTATGGATGAGATGCATAAATCTTTCAACAGGCATTAGGGTGGTGGTGGTAGAAGAGCTGACCAAGTGCTCTGGTCACCTTACTTGTTCTCCCCATCCCACGCCCACCACCATCACCTCCACCGTCACCACCTGTAGAGCAATGTAAGGCCCCTGGCAAGTACAGAGTCCATATTTGAGCAGCTATTATATTTCCTTGTGCTTTCCCAGCCAGGCAAAAACAGCAAGGCTCCTGCTAATCTCTACGTCATGCGTTCTCTCATCACAAGAGGGACACTGTCCATGTCCAATAACTGCAGCATCCCTGCCGTTGAAGTATCACATGGCAGGACAGTGGCAAGAATAGGAAGGCAGGTGTGCTTAACAACTGGATGTTACCTGGGGCAATTGCTATTTACTGCAAGTGAACAGGAAAGTAGTCAGATGCATGGTTCTGAAAAGTATCAGTAATAGTTCAACTGTTTAAAATGCTTCAGCACTAAGAACAGAATGTTACTGTTCTACAGTATCATGTTACTTATTTTCATGAGCCTCTGCTGCTCATATAGTACAATTAGAAATTTAGGAACAAAGGAAGAATTAAAGGAGAAACATCCACTTTTGGTGATTTGGTACGCCAATGAATCAAACTGAGGGGAAGAAGAAGGGGAGGATGAGAGTTCATGGCTTGTGTTATATGTCATGCCACAGCACTGTTAGGAACAAGACAATGTAAGATATTTGTAAAGTATTTTCCATCAAATTAGTTCAATAGATCTTTACACTGTCAGATATAATTTGAAAAGAGGTGTTCAAGACAGTCAGGACAATGGAAAAACATGCACAAGATACAACAAAATATTCTTCCTTACCATCCCCATTTTTAAAGATGATCTCATTATTCTGAAATAGCAGCTCAGACATAATATCTGGGTTTTCCCAATTAAGCCACAATGGCCTTTTAGCCGATGACATAATCCTGCACTCCTCAAGCCTATGAAAGGATAAGATTGCTGCTTGAACAAGTGCAACTTTATACTGAAACAAATTATTTATTATTAACATTTATATACCGCCTTATCTGCTAAAACGCCATTAAGGCTATGTACAAAACTTCAAAAACGACACATTTGAAAAGGCTAAATTGAAAAGATGTATCTTTAAAATATTTTCTAAAGGTCAAGAGAATGGGAGGGCTAATCATAATTTTTGAGGGAACCCATTCCATAGTGTGGGGGCAATACAGGAGAAAGCTCTTTAAATGTGCCAGAAGGATGGGCCTTTATGGGTAATGGTGCCCTGAAAGGAACTTATCCTGCAGATCTTAGTAGTTAGGCAGGTAGCCAGGTCCTAAGCTGTTTAGGGTTTTAAAAGTTAAGACCAACACCTTGAATTTGAGCACAGAAAACAATCGGCAACCACTGGTCTTTCAGGACAGGTGTAATATGGCCCCAATATTCTGCACTGGTTAGCAGCCTAGATGCTGCAGTTTATACCAATTGAAGCTTCTGGATACTCTTCAGTAAGCTCCATGTAGAGCGAATTGCAATAGTTGAAATGTGCTGTAACCAAGGCATGGATAACTGTTGTATATTTCCATAGACACCTTAGATCAGCCTAACCCCTGGTTGGTGGTGCTGGGAGTTGTAGTCCAACATATCTGGAGGACACGAGGTTGGGTAAGGTTGCCTTAGACAGACCAGAATGGCAGCACTTTTTACTTCCAAAAGGCATTCTCCAATAAAGATGCAACAACAAAGAATAAAAAACGCACCACTGTAACCTAGTTTTAGCTGGAGGGCACATTCCTAGAACAGCACTCGCCAAACAATCGTGTTTACTAGCTTATTTGGGGGCTCTTGGTATGAAGTCACTGCTTACATACTTTTAGAACCAGGAGTCTACTGTTATGGTTTTTTAATATCATTTTTCTAATTTTAATGTTATTAATTCTGAGAAGAATGAAGATACCTAAGGGTCCCAAGCTGATGAGCAGGATTGAGAGGAGATATAAAGCCCTGCAACGCATCCATGAAGTCTGGCCGCCTCATTTGCTCAACAAGGAACTTCATCTGTACCTGATGGATAACAACACCAAAGTATTTATACGTTCAGTCAGTGCCAAAGACAATAGTGTTAGTGACTAGTTTCAATTTTTAGCTTGAATAGCCGTATTCTTATAAATAGCTTTAAAACACAGTATTTCAACTAAAAGTGCTGAAGAATACAGCAATTTTTTAAAAAGTTGCTATCTTATTTCTACTATGGATTACTCAGGATATAAATATACCTTTTGTGTTTCATCCTTTTTCTCCTGTTTAAGGATGTCTGTGAGGTTAATCAGTTTTTCCATAGCTTCCACTTGCCTACTCAGATGCTTTAGGTACATCCCACATGCTCGACAGTAGGACTCCAGAAGCAGACCAAATCTCTGGCTAACATTTTTATTGTGCATTTCCGACCTAAAAGAAGAGGTAATTTTTCAGTAGTTGTTAATAAAGCATTTTGCCAGGAAAAATTCAGCTATCCTGATTCACTCACTGCAACTGCCCGTGAAAAGATTCCCCACTAGCAGAATGAGAAAGGATTCTACATAAGATCCAAGGAAGTCAATACACTCAGTTCTGGGATAGATGGAAAATTGGTCTTAATATAACGCATCTATTCAAGGGTAGATTTTTCATCTTAGCATGAATATCAACATATGTATTTCTAAAGCCTCTAAGCAATTACATTTTAAAAAAAAAATATTCCAAAGCCTATGGGACCATAATTTAAATGGAAATTGGTTTTTTGCACCAAATCTCTTGCCATGGTAACTGAGGTACTAGAAAGCCCAAGACAGTTAAAAAGCTATTTTCTGAACATGAGGAAAAAAATCTAGTGTGTGAACCATTCATTTTCAACCACTGAAATCATTTAAAAAAAAAACCTTAAAGGGTTGTTTAAGCTAAGGTTTTATACAGTTTAAACTGGAAATCCAAACCTACTTTAGATGCCAAAAGAAGAAATGCCCGATTCTCTGATTGGTCAGTGCCTTCTTGAGTAAAAATCTCACCAACTGATTATCCAAGTACTGCTCATACTTCAGAACCTGGATTCAACAAGAGCATTGAACTGTAATTCACGCTTAGCTATATTTCTATGACAAATGACAAATATCAAAAGTTTCCCACTCTTCACAACATCAATATCCCAGACATTAAAATTACCACTTACCTGATCACCTGGGGCATATACACACTCCTCCCAGATGACTAGGCTGATCTAGGATCTTCCTTTTACAATTTACCTTTAGCAATGTCTAGCTCTTTAGAAAGAAAAGAACTCAAAGCTTTGAAAACTGAGTCTGCTTTCAGTACTGATGTGATGTATGAACTGATACTTTGTACCTGAAGTTTCCTGTTTTGTTACACAAACAGTGTAGGGGCCCTTGTATTATGTTTGATTGTCTGAGCTAGTTTTGTATTGTGAGCTAATCTTCTGTTTATTTTTTATTATATGCCCTAAGACAATGTTATCTGGAATCAGGAAGGTTAGTATTTTACTCTTTGTATTTGCAGCTATTTAACACCTAGGAAGAAACAAACAGAAAAAATGCTTTTGGAACAGTTTATTTCCAGGGTCCCTGCTCCTATGCAGATTGCAGAGTAAATCTTGAGAGTTAAATGGGGTTATTTCCAAGTAAAGACACACAAGACTGCAGCCTGTTTATGTGAAAGGTGCATCCCCTCCCATTTTTAGTTATGCTTGCTTCAAGGTCAATGGAAGTCTGCAAATGGTCTTATTTCCAAAGAAACATGCCCAGAATAGTTTGACCTTTTTAAAGGGAGGGGAGGGAACGAAGAATTTCTTCTCTGGAGTTCTGACAAAGTAGGAATACTAAATATTTTCCCCCCTTTACATTCTTCTTTTCTGGGCCCAAAACCGCAGTTTTTATACCACTACTTTTAAGGATGTGTCATTAAAAGAGTTTAACTTTTTAAAACAACAACAACAACCCACATATGAGTGGGCAGGTTGGCTAGTAATTCATTTCCTGGACTAGAAATTTTTATGGATTAACTTGGCCGAGATGCATTAAGCTTGTAATATTACTTTTGAGGTGAGGTGCCTGTAGCTGCAGTAACATCTCATTCAACTGTCTACACTGATCAGCAGAATGGCTCTTAATGTCTGGGTATGCCCTTTATCATGCAGGCAGCACTGAAGCAAGTCTGATCAACTTTAACCTTTCAGGGATACTCTGGCCTCCACCTTCCATAAAAGATATACCAAATCTTCCTTTCTTCCTTAGCATAGTTTGTTCAAATGCATCCATTTCAAACTCAAATGCATACAACAAAGGCACAGTGGATTAAAACAGAATACATTACCTGTACCAGCTGAATCAAATACTGAGAGAGTTTGTCATCTGTCAAATATTTTTCCAGACACCGAATTGCAAATGCTCGCACCATTGGATCTGGGTAGTTGCAGTCCAGAAGCTCCATTGCCTGTTCAGGCTTGATGGGAGGCCAGTCTTTTACCAAGCAGTACATCTGTATAGTACAGTACAATGGATTTTAACACTATTGCAGACATGACAACACTTATTCAGTCTTTGCTGAATAAGAACAAATTCCACCTAATCTAAAGTTCTAGTCCCAACAATGGGTAAATAGATACCTCTAGAAATGCAAAGCAGGGCCTCATCCTTCATGTCTTGAGTAGAATCATATAGAATCATAGAGTAGTAGAGTTGGAAGGGGCCTATAAGACCACTGAGTCCAACCCCCTGATCAATGCAAGAATCCATCTTAAAGCATAGCTGACAGACGGCTGTCCAGCTGCATCTTGAAGGCCTGTAGTGTGGGAGCGCCCACAATCTCTAGGTCATTGGTTCCACTGTCATACTGCTCTAGCAGTCAGGAAGTTTTTCCTGATGTCCAGCCGGAATCTGGCTTTCTTAACTTGAGCCCATTATTCCGTGTCCTGCACTCTGGGATGAGCGGGAAGGTATCTTGGCCCTCCTCTGTGTGACAACCTTTCAAGTACTTGAAGAGTACTATCATGTCTCCCCTCAATCTTTTCTCCAGGCTAAACATGCCCAGTTCTTTAAGTCTCTCCT
This sequence comes from Anniella stebbinsi, assembly GCA_029215795.1. NCBI lineage: Eukaryota > Metazoa > Chordata > Lepidosauria > Squamata > Anniellidae > Anniella > Anniella stebbinsi. Next base: position 354,380,047 of record JARDYH010000002.1, on the reverse strand, counting down.
TATAGTGGAAACTAACACAGGGTCAGCGCAAATGGATTTTCAGAGCCCTCATGACAGCTAAAAGACTTATACTAATACATCGGAAGGATAAATGCTCACCTCCGATAATGCAGTGGATTGAGGAATTAATAACCTTTTCAACATTTGAATGGGTGATATACAGGTGCAATAATAATAATAATAATAATAATAATAATATCCGTTGGGAGAGGCAGGTAATAAATAAATATTATTATTATTATTATACAGGTGCAACTTGCGAATGGATAAATATATGGCTATATGGTCTGATTTTTTTTTGAAACCTATGTATAATTCTCTTTTTTAAAACATTCAATGAAAAACGATGACATCGCTGTATATGTAATGTGTTTTTTTCACTATTTCTTTTTGTTTTATTGTTCTGTATTTTTTGAAATTCACAATAAAAAAAGGGGGGGGGAAGAAAAAAAAGTCTGTCCTCATTGGGCTTTGTTCCCAGACCCCTGATCATTCTCGTTGCCCCCTCTTCTGAACCCCTTCCAGCTTGTCTGCATCCTTCTTGGAAGTGTGGTGCCCAGAACTGGACACAAGATGAGGCCTAACCAGTGCCGAATAGAGGGGAACCAGGACCTCGCGCGATTTGGACACTAAACTTCTATTAATGCAGCTCAAAACAGCATTTGATTGTTTTGCAGCCACGTCACACGGTTGGCTCATATTCAGCTTGTGATCTATAACAATTCCAAGATCTTTCTCGCTTGTAGTATTGCTGAGCCAAATATCCAAGTAGCTTGTATCCAGAGGCATATTTCCTTTGTTGAATGTTGATATGGCCATTGGCTTCCAACAATAAAGGTTATGATGATGATGATGGTGGTTTCACCCCAACTAGTATGGCTAATAGCTACCAATAAGCCTTATCTTGCATGAAGTTGTTCGCCCTCCCTTTTGAAGCCATCTAAGCTGTGGCTGTTTCAAATATTAATGATGGGCCATAATTACATCAAGTGGAAATTGTGTCAGTACTACAATCTCATTCTGGAATTCTAAAGAGAGTTGACTAGTTGTTTACTGGTTATGATTATAATATAAATGTTCTATTAAGAAAGGAGAAAAAAAAGAACAGAGTCTAAACTCCAGTCAAATTATCCCATATTAAGTTGATTATTCATGAAAGTTATGATGATGAAAGCTGTTACAAAAATGTAAAAAACATGATTATTTTAAAAAGTTGCTCATTAATGGAGGTAATACCTGGGCAACTTCATCTCTAGAATTCCATTTAACAGATAAGAGCAGCTTAGGTAGGATTTCTGGCATATTTACACAGTAGTGCCTGCAAAGAAGAAGAAAGGCATTTTGCACAAAGAATCTGAAATATTATTTTCAGACTACACAAGACTATTTAGCATGTTGGTTGCCAAATGGTAACATATTTATTTACATGTATTTATTCTATTTCTACTCCACTTTTCCTCTCCAGTGAAGGTGCTCAAAGTGGCTGACAAAATCTTAACAACGAAGATAAAAATAACCCACATAATTAAAAGAATGAAATAAGTTAACACAATACTTTATTAAAGGAGGCAGCTAACAGATAACGGCAAACAGAATTAAAAGTTTGATCAAAGCCATATTTTTAAAGGCCAGCGGAACACCAAAAAAGAAGGCAATAGTCTTATGTTCTGGGAGTGGGAGTTCCATGTCTGGGGCACAGCCACAGAAAAGGTCCCCTTGCAGTTTGCCACAACCATATCTCAAAAGGCCTTGGTATGTGCAAAAGGGCAGTATCAGCTGGTGTTAGAAGATGGGCCAAGCCACATGGGAAGAGATGATTCATCAAGAAGCTTGCTCGCAAGCCGTGCAAGGGCCAATAACCAACACCTTGAATTGCACCCAGAAATGAATCATTATCTTTAAGAGACTTCAAAGACAGGCCAATGGTTTTGTGGTATAAGCAATCTACACCCACCCTAGTCCCCTTTCAATGCCCACCAAAAATCTAGACCACAGAGTTTTGGGGATATAGGCTGCATTTGTGCCAATGGTTAACTGACCTACTTTTCACAGAGCCACCTTTGATCTAATGTCACTATGGACAATGCTACAGCTAGAAGCTCTAGTTGTCCTACCTGTGGCTCCAAAGGAAGTCCTTTTCTTGTTCAGTTATTTCAGACAGGGGGTCTCGAGTGCAGATTGCACGGAGCTGCTCTCTGTCACTCTCTCTTAATTCATTATCTCTAGCTAGTCTATTACTCTGTAAAACAAGGAAGTAGATCACGTCAGTCACACAATGGGTATGTTGTGCAGATCTTCACTCAGTAGTACCAAATCTATTAGAACACACTTTCTTTATGTCCAGATCCAGCTAAGAGGACATTTAAGCACAGGAACACTTCTGTCACATGCTCACAAGATGTTGTGGTGCTGAGGATGTGCATGCAGTTCTGGAGATTTTAAAAAAAGTTTTGCTAGCCCCTCCAAGGTCTCTAAGGGGACTCCCTATTTCATTTCAGAGCAGGTCACTCATCATAGCTTCAAACTAAAGTGTTAACTCAGAACCACTACAGTGTTTGCACCATCAGTTTCTGAACTACATTCAGCTTGGCAGGATTTCTAAAGAATCAGTTTCCTCATATTAAAAAGGTTGACCTGTTTCTTAAAACCAAACCAAAATTGTTTACTTTAATATGGGAAGTGTCCAGAGGATGGCAACAATAGTGAGGGGCCTGGAAACAAATCCTACGAAGAAAGATCGAGGGAATTGGGTATGCGTAGTCTGTCACACAGATAAAGCACATTTGTTTTCTACTGCTCTAGTGGGTAGGACTTGAACCAAATGGGTTCAAATTACAAGAAAGGGCATTTCAATTAAACGTCTGGAAGAATTTGCTGATGGTATGAGCTATTCAATAGTGGAACAGATAGAGACCTGGTTCGCATGGTGGTGACTCATTGGATAATTAGTTCACAATTTGCTAGGGTTGTGTGCCACTGCCATTCCGAATATCCAACCTCTGATTGACCAGATCAGAGGTTGGTCCATGATGTGTGAACCAAGACGCTATGGTTTAATTGAGGGTTAAACAACCCAAAGTTAACCTACAATTAGTTGTTAAAAGCTCTTCCCTATCTTATACTCTATTTTTGTCTTTCTGGCATATGTTTGCAGTGCCATTAGGTAGGCAAGGTCAATCCCAAAGTCCTCAGCATCCTCCAAGGGTCAACACAAGTCCCAGCACTAATGCACCCTTCAACAATCCTATGCTCTGTTACTCCTGCACATCAGGTCACAGCATTGAATTCACATTACCATTACTACTGAGCATTTATATAGCACTTTAAAAAGACATAAAGCACTTCATATATATATTTTTCTCAATAGACCTAACCACCCTGGGCAGAGGTCAATGACCCCTGTAATGTAGGTGGAGGCTGTGACAGAACAGCGGCTTGCCTACGGCCACCTGTGACATTCATGACTGACATGAGATTTAAACTGTCTCACGGCTCATGTTCTTTGCCAGAACATAAGCTGAAAAGAAAAATTCTCCTTACCAGCCCCGCATGACTGTAGCTAAACCCTAGTTCTCGAGATATAGTCCAGTTGGCATGGTCTTCAATTACTGTCATGTCAGGAAACTTTACAGGACTGCTAAACCAATCAAATTCCAGCTCCAAACACGGAGTTTCCTATGGAGAAAGAAGTTGGTGCTTGTATGGTTACAAATATTATTATTTTTTTAAAGACATAATTGCACAGATATGGACTATAGACACAGATAGACTGTGACTGAGAGCTTTACCATCCTACTGACTGCCTTCTATCTATGGCTGCTCCTAAGAGGCTGCTGCGGCCAGAGAATGCTATCACTTTGCAGGATCAGCCCCCTGATACAGCACTTTCTCCAGGGGACTTCCTGCCACCTGGCCAGAGCTTACATGAACCTCTTAGGACTGGTGTATAAAAAGGTGGGCTGTTTGGGGGTGGTCCCGCCACTGAAAGGGGAGCACCAAGGGGGCTGCCCCTTTGCCAGGGGCTACTTTGGGATTACCATTGGCTCTTGTGGTTTTTATGTGTAGTTGGCTTCTCTTTTAAGAAGTGATGATGTGCCTGGGAGAGGATATGGGGCCAAGTCCCCCCCCGCCCCAACACCATTAGTGTGGTGATGGGTCGAGAAAAGTATGGCACTGGGAGGAGGCTAGTCAGCTAAGGGTAACACAGCCCAGATAATTAATGACTGTACCACGTTCAAACCCTTCTGCTACCTCCAGTTTTGGTGGTTGCCCTATCAGCCTGCCCTTGGGTCTCTGGATGCTGCTTTTAAATGCCAGATCAGTTCAAAGTAAGATCTCTCTCATCCATGATCTAATAGTGGATGAGGCAGCTGCAGAGTTAGTCTTTCCCAGCTCTGCCCATCAGGGTATTTGGTTCAGCACCAAGGTAGACTTGAGGAGGGGGGTTGCTATAGTCTATAGGAATTCCACCTCTCTCCAGACTTCCTGTCCATCTGACAACTAGTCTGGCATGTTTGCACCTTGTGTTGGGCCAGCAAAACAGATTGATGATTCTGCGGGTATATCGTCCACCCCACTGCTCAACAGTCTCCCTACCTGAGCTGATGGATGGGGTCTCGGGTATGCTGTTGAGGTCCCAGACTTGTTGTTCAGGGGGACCATCAACACTAATTCTGAGGGAGGCCTTAACTGGGGCAGTGCAGGATTTCATGTCCTCCATGATAGCCATGGGATTATCTCAACATGTCACTAGCACAACACATGTAGTAGGGCACACTTTAGACTTGTTTTTTTTACAGCTGGCCCAGGAGATGGTGATCTGAAAGTGGGGGACTTTGAATTGGTCCCTTTGTCGTGGTCGGATCACCTCCTGTTGAGGTTTACACTTAGGGCAGCTTTCCCCCTCAATAAGGGAGGGGACCTATTAAGATGGCGCAATCCCAGAGGCTAATGGGTCCAGATGGCTTCCAGGTGGCTGTGGGGATTTTTCTGGCTGATATAACTGGCTCTCCTGTCAAAAACATGGCAGATCTGTGGAATGCAGAAATGGTGGCTCAGGTGACATGCTTCCCCATACAAACAAAATATTCTAGCTCGGAGAAATCTGGAGTGTCATGTAGAAGGGCTCTAGCATACCATGTCAATGCTCTTCTCCACATACCAGTTTTCTATGTGCAGGGAGTTTGTGTGTGTATGTGTGTGTTTTCAGGAGCATGCAATCATGTAAACCCTAACCTACAGCCTGAAATACTACATTGGAAACAGGTTTACCTGTCTCTCATCTGCAGTTTGCGAGAACTAGGCTTTAGTTACACACTTGGAGAGTTGTGACAATATTTTCTTGATTTACAGCAGACCATTAGGTTTCACTTTGAAAACAACAGATGTAACACGATGAGATGTTTGTAAATAAGCTAGAAGTTGATATGAAATTTCATATTGTGATTATTTACCTTATTTGGATTTGATCCAGTGACTCCAATGGGATTTAACAGGTCTTCCAACCCGTGAGGTACAGGCCACAGATTCAGAGCCATCTTGCCAGAAACAAGAGTGTCTGTGTAATCAAACATATTAATATTCCCCCACGCCAATGGGCAGTGCTCCTTAAAAAGAGCAAACAATCACTGTTTAGTCTCATCTATTAGTACCACAGTACAAACTCAGATTTAACGCATTAAAATAGAGGAAATATACTTTAAAAGTCACATATGGGATCACAAAGTAAGTTGCCATTAGTTTAGAGATCAACACAATACTGAACTGAAGAATAATTTTAAAGCATTTGCTCTCCCCTACTGTTCAAGGTTTTGTAATAGCTAATGACAAGAAATTTACCTCCTTTGCACCCTTTCTGCCTTTAACAGAGCAAATAGAAAGGCAAAGCCGAGCAGCACGTGGAAGTTCAAGAATGTGCATTTCATACTGCAGCCATTCATTCCATCTGTAAGAGAGAGATATAAGATTAGCTTTACCAAGGAATTTATCAAAAATGTTATGTAAAAATGTCTTTAAAATGATATGGCAAATCAAGAAGTTAATGCAATTTTGGGTGAGGGAAACAGATCTTTGGTTTGATTTGCCTGTTTGACATTCTGGTTTTATTGTTATTTGGTTGTATAATATTGTGTGAACACCAAGATATCAAAATGAAATTTAGTATGCACATCCGTGATACGAGTCTATATTTCAAGTTCAAACACCAACTCAACTCCAGAGTGGGAAGGAATGGTACAAAATACATTGCAAAGCAATCATTGTAAAGAACTCTTGAACTTCAATTTACTAGCTATTTTAAGTTGAAATCCTTGGTCTGATCTAGCAAGGTAGTGCTCAAGTTATTTCTCATCTGCTACCTGCTGGCTCAGGAGACAACTCAGGCTCTCCCAAGGATCTTTCCATTATGAATGCAGCCATACTATCACAAAAATTGAGTTTGGGGGTGCATGGAATAGTTTCCCTCTATCTGTGCTTGGTGGGAGAAAGTATCATACAGAGCACACTGCCATCTGCTCTATACGCAATGGAATAGGCTTGAGAAGTTCCAGTTCCAGCAGGGGGCACTCTAACAAGCAAACACTGCCAAAGAAAAGAACTATATAAAAACAGGATATATAGACTGAGAGCCCATTTCTGCTAATGTTGTTGCGCAAAAGTGTTTTTAGGGCTTTTGGTGAGATTCTCAAAGCCAACACTCGAAAAAGTCTGTTCTTTCTTGATATATTATTATCACAGATATGTGAGCTACGTTAACTCTCATTGTCTGATCCTGCAGGGCTGTTTTTATATGTTTACCTATGTAAGTAGAGCTACCATCAGGTTGTGACCTTGAATGAAGCTGTAAACTGTCCATGCCTATCTTCGTGCAATACACACACACACATGCTTCCCCTCCACTCCCGCAATCAATGAAGACTGACTCACAATGAAACTACTAAGAAGTTTCTATGGTTCCTGAAGAGCTGACATATTTTTTATTAACAGCTTGTATTTCATCTTTTCCTACCAGCATTATATATCTTGCATGCAAAGATATTCTGTACTGGCCCACAGATTAAATATATTCTAGAACTAATCCGGTGCTTCTTGCTGCTGAAGTTCATCAAGCTAATTCTAGGTTTGTCTCGGGAGGAAGTGGGGGTGGGGGAGAGACAAAAGCAACCCTGAACACCAGGTTTATTTTAATTATGTTCATGCTATCCTTTACCTGGGATTGGAGCAAGGTACTCTCTGAGTATTCACATTATCACATAATGGCTCTCCTCCATGATAGATGCCAGTTCGGACATAGATCTGAAAATTGTACATTTACAAACGTAACTATGCTAGTAACTAAAAATAGCAGTTACAAGGTAGGTATCTATTTCACAAAGAGCAGGTACAATAAAGATTAGTCAGTACTATTTTGCACAAAATATGCAAATATCGCAATTAAAAACATTATTCATTTGGCCGATTAAAGAGATGCTCCCCAAATATAACTGGCAACAGCAGTGTCCAGGCTCACAGCAAAAATACCGCATACACCCACATGGAAAGCAAGAATAGAATTCCATTTGTGTTGCAGCCCACTCCATTTGAGGGCTAAAACCAAGTAATAAAATGTGCAAAATATAGAACATCTATTCTTAAATTCCTGGCCAAAATCATCAACTATCAGGTGAATCCCACTCATCGAGAAAGCCAGGCCAAAAATACAAACGTTTTAGAGAACATGTGAAATAGGTTCAGACTTCGGAAAGTCCTCCGAAGATAACTGGGTAACTAAGGAACCATCACTGTGAGGCAACCCAAGTTGTAAACCTGGACTATTACAAGTAGACAAACCTCAATGACAGTGTGCCTGTCACCCTAATCAGAAAAGCTCAATAGCCCTATTTCATTTTTTGTTTGGATTCTTTCTCGACCAGCTTGCTCATGCAGAGACCACAGCCAAAGTTCAGGGTTTAGTGGACTCCGGCTGGCAATGCAGAAATATAGAAACCAGAGGATCTTTTCAAAAATCACCCATCAGAAATGTGGTGTGTACTCATATCCAGATATAGAGTTTGTTTTTACCTTATCAATATCTCGAATATTTACATTTACATAGGTAGCACAGAGAATCTTTATTCTGAGATGACTGTTAATAACCCAGAGGGATTTGGCAGAAGCTTCTCCATTCATGTATGGTGTAGCTGTAGAGATACGCCTTGAATAAGATGGCATTGTAAAGGTATCCAATGGCAGCTGGGCGTAAAGGCTTTCCTTAGCCATCAGCATCAAGTTGGGCATTCGACCAAGCATGATACAGCTCCGGATGTACTGAAATAGGTGAGGAAAGCAAAATAATTGCATTGGATGCTGCTCTCTGTAGCATCATTGCTTAATTGCAAAGATTACAATGGTAGCATTGTTAACATTGTGCTTCTCAGGGCCAAGTAGGCACCACAGTATAAGCTTCTAATGAAGCTAGCGTGCGAGATTTCCAAAAATGGCAGGTTATTCTAGTAGCCAATATTCATGAAGAATTTCAAAAAAGGGCAAAAATTGTCTTCTTGTACTGGTACTTAGAGAAAATATGTCCTCACATAGATTGCTTCCTTACTAATAATAATTATTTCACATTCCCTGTCTATGAATGGAAAATGAAATAAAAATGAAATAAAAGCTGGGGGATTAGGAAGCGAATGTAGAACTTTTGGCAGTGAAAGCTATTCAGTAATTTCTACATTGTAATTTTATTTAGTAGTACAAATGTATCACCTCAAGATGAGTTCATTTTAGAAAACAGTGTGAATGCACATATAGGCACAGCCCCACCACATAATTTGGATTATCCCATTTAAGTAAGATATAACAGTCAGGACTCTGTTCTAGAATAGAACACCTTTTGGTCCCTCTCTCCTTCACCCAGGTAAGGTTCATTCTAAGGAATAGATCTTTCCCCTTTTCCAAGGAGACACACATTGGATTTGGCTGTAAATCCCTTGGGGTCAATGAGGGCAATTTCCAACTAATTGTCCTTGAAATTGCAGCCTTAGGCTCTTAACATTCTGACAGATAGATTAGCCCTCTTACTCTTGAAGGCCTTCAGGCAAATATAAACCACATCCAAAAACAAGACACACAGTACTGCAGAGCCAGCAGAGCACAGCGATCCAGCACTCTAGTCTTGGCACAGGCACAAGTGTTTCTCTTTTCCCCAGCCCTTTCTCCAGTATTCAGGCTAGGCCCCATCTCATTTGATTATGCCTCTAAAGTTAGCAAAAGATTAATCTGTCTAAAAATGGGAAACAATTTATTTAAGCATATACCTTGCCAGGAAATAACATGTTGAACAGAGCAAAAGAAAACTACCAAAAACTTTAATGTACTCTGGTAAAACCTGACAAATTTCTCTTTGTCTCTGCCCCTCTCTCATACACACACACACACACACACACACACACACACACACACACACACACTGCTTCAGTACTTCACCTTTTGCACTCTGTTTTATGCCTTTCTTCCAAACTCTCGTCGATAACATCTAACTCTGACCAGCAGCATTAAATAACAAAATATACAAGATATTTTACTCACCTTATACTGACTCAGAGGGTGCTTTTCTAGCAAATATTCATCGCAACCACAAACTTTTAATATGTACTTCCCCTGGTACTCTAACACACAGAGTTTTAGCTGTTCTGATGACAACAACATACTTCGTGTTTTTTTCCTGATTGCTTCAGCAATTACTTGCTCTGGCACATAATCATGATTGATTTTTAAGGTGTACTTTTGCTTGTCATTGTTTGGGGAGACTATAACCCATATTACCACTATTATTTGTCCTGTAACAGAAAGAAATTAAGTCAGGTTGCATGAGGGATCATACTCACATAGCAAAAGTAGAAAAGAGAAAGTCCTGTTCCCGTTGGCTCATCCCATGACCACCACCCAAGCATCCCCTGCGATAAATGAAAATTAATAAACACAAAAACAATTCTACACTCCAGCCAGGCGATATATCTTTAGGACTGAAACAACAAGCTATGGACTCATTTAATATCTCTACCAAACTAGATACTTAAATGGTAGGAAAAAGGGATAAAGAGGGAATAGTCACAGAGTGATGCAGCGCTAAAGGTCCAGGATATCAATTCTTTCAGGATACCTAAATGAAGACTGCTTTATGCAAACCTTCACATAAATCCTGAACAACATTTTGTAATGCTGCTTAAGTAGAAAAAAGAAATCAGTGCACTGAGCTTAGCTTTGACATGTCTTTTTTAAAAAAATCTTTGTACTGAGCAGATTACCCTGACTTAAGGGAAACGTGTATATCAAAGTCTGCTTAAAATGGATTAATTTCATTGTCTAGGCAAGTTCTCATTCATCTGAACAAAAGCTTTGAATTGCTACAGCATTTTTTTTTCTTTTACCTTTATCAAGTTTACTGTATATATGCTTGGGCAACTCAGACGAAGATTCTATGTTTGGGGGACAGACGTACAATGCTCTACTATGGGGCGCATTAACACCTCGCAGCTCTACTGCTTCTTTACAGACATTAAGGATGTTTCTTCTGAAGTCCTGAACTTCTGGATCCTTCACCAAGTCAAATTCACAGATAGGCATGCCAATAGCAAAGCCTAAAAAAGAAAGCAGAGGTCTTTGATACTGTGCTGAAGAGAGCCCTCAGTGTACAGTTTCCTCCCACCCCCCACCCCCAAAACCCCTGCTTCAGACCTTCTGCTGAAGCTCAATTCTTTCTGGCTGGCAGAGCAACTATTCTCGGAGGTTGACTCTCAGGGCTGTACCAGAAAAGCTTGTTCTGCCTATGTGATCTTGAAGAATCCACTACAGTAGGGGTGCAGAACCTAAGGCCCCGGGGCCAATTCCAGCCAGTCCAGTGTTCCCCAGAAGGCCATGCTCTCTTACCATGACTCCACACTATTTCTTCCAACCACCAGTCATTGTTCCCTTGCTTTTGGGCAGTCTTTCCCCCATTCTAAAAGGTTGAAATGCTTCTCTTAATGCTTAGTTACTGACAGGAAGAGCAGTAAGCTAAAATATGCTGGTATTTTTGGCCCTGCCCTTTTGACCCACCTATCACTTGTATACAGCTCCCAAGAACTCCCCCAAAATGGAATTCAGTCCTCTGGCTGAAAGAGGTTCAACACCCCTGTATTATAGCCATTCTGCTTGAGCCAGGTAGGTAAGAGACGTTATGGGGTTTAAGTCAGGCACTTCCCCAGCTCAAGCAAAAATGCTGCAGTGGCTGTCGCTTCATGGAGCTGCGAAGTATGGGTGGAAGGGTAAAAGCAAGTTAGTTCCAACAAGCCAGGTTCTGAAAACATAGTTTGAAGCTGGCTTCTTTGAAATTAACCACAATTAAAGTTAACTGCAGTTTGTCGCTCCAGACCACATGACAAACTGCAATTAACCAAAAAGAGAAAGCATACCTCCAATGTCCTCCTCCCTGCAGCTTATTCCTGCTAGCGCACATTGCACTAAATCATTCTTTAGCATGATATGCAAACATAGCTGATGTGTTGGCTTTATCATATGATAATTGACTATGGTTTTATGAATGGCCCTTAACTTTGGGGAAAGGAAAGTTGTAAACACTTTTTTTTTTTTTACATATACTTTAAATGCTTTAAGGTGGATTCTTGCATTGAGCAGGGGGTTGGACTCAATGGCCTTATAGGGCCCTTCCAACTCTACTATTCTAATTCTATGAAATTGTACACTACTCTAAAAGTCTCCAGATTGACTGGTGGCTTATAAATGTTTGTAAGATAAATATAGCAAGTCTCACCAATTTCTCGATTCAGAATTTTCTCTTCTCTGTTGCCTACCGGTTCTATGACTTTTAGAAAAGGCTGGAAGAGCCGCAAGTCACATAGTCGCCGTGTTTCATCAAAAAATTCTTCTTTTTCTGCTTCTTGCGTAACACTTACGAAAATGTAAGATGACTCATCTTGAAGGAGCTGATAGAGAGGGTATTTTCTAGCTTCTTTAAAGAGTTCATGCTTTATATTTAATAGGGTGGCCTCACGGAGGCATTCTAAAGTCACTATCATACCATTAGGTAGAAGACACTCTACTAGGATTCTTGGTGGCATCAAGTGGATGCCCCACAGTTCACCGGATGATGGTCGTGGAGGCATTTTGTTAGTTATCTTCACTTAATGTTATCAAAAAACTATGTTTGTAGATTCCTGCAGGAAAACCTAAACAAAAATAAAATATTTAAGCAGCATGTAGGCACCTTTAACAAAAACTTCTAATTTCCATATCCTTTACAACGATATCACATCTCCAGCACTTTGCATGAAATAAAATGTATGAAAAAGAATTGACCATATTTCCTACATCATCTCACATAATCAAGTTATCACACTCATTAGAAAATGAGCAGCTATGCAGCTTTAACTAGAAGTACATTTATAGTGATACACTTCTTAAGTGTGCTCCTTACCTGATAGAGACCTAAAAACCCAAACATACATGGGCCCTATACCTACCACACATTTGGAGGCAAAGGCAAGCAAAAAGAAGAGGGGACACAGAAACTGCAGAGCGATCAACCTTGCCTGGATAAGGGCTTACCAAAACAAAAAGGCAGGACAGCCAGGTACACAGGCTTCTTGCCACAGGCAAGTGGCAATATAGCCCTGGCCATGATGTGGTGTGCCACAAACAGATCCTGGAACAAAGGCTGGGTTACAAACAGATTGCCATGATGTATCTTTGCTTGTAGCTGTTATCTTTGTTTGCTCTCTGGACAATTCTCCACTCCAAATTGCAAAAAGCCACCTTGCTGTCTGAGCAGAAATGTGTCTTTTCCCCAATTGCTGCCTAACATTCTTTGCCAGGGCTTTGCTCCAACAGTAAGAACTTCCATATCAGAACAAAACAAATTCTCTACAAAACCATTCAGAGTGTAGCACCATATGTCCTTCTTGGGAATAGTCCCTGTGACACGAAAACCTCGGTAGGTTTACGCCAAGCAAAACACATTTGCTTGTGGACACCTGTGCTTTCTTTTCTGCTATTCTAGGGGGGAATCCACACAGTCCTTTGGAACGTTTTAAATTGTATTTTAAAACGTTCCAAATAGGTGCGTTCTAAAACGTCTTAGGCCACATTACTGAGTACTCACGTTACAGGAGAAACACTCTTCAATCTTTAAAGCGGTGTGTACAAACACACATTGTTCTGCCCTGTCTCTTTCTCTTTCGTTTTTCAATGAATTTAGGGCAAGGCATTGTGGGGGTTGTAGTTCACTTACACACTTCCTTCTTAGTTCCTCTGTCATTCCCTAGCGAGTATAGGGCTAAGAATTGTGGGTGTTGTAGTTCACTGGTCCACTTCCTGTTTCTTCCCCACCAATCAACTGCTCAGCATTTGGGCACCAGTAAAGGAAGCACCGCCCCCATGAATCAAACGGTAAGGAAGGGCACATTATTTTACTTAAAACGATTTATTAAAAGTGAAACCGTTGTATATAACTGAAGGGAGTTTTAAAAAACCTCAGATATACAACGTTATACGGAGTGCGTCATGTGGCCCAAAGAGTTTTCATAACCCTTATAAAACGTCAAAAAACTCGTGTGTAGATCCGCCCTAGGAGACCTCTGGCTATGCGTAGATGCATATGTGGTACAGCACATGCACAATTTACAAGCCTCTCTGAACTTTGTTCACAGGATTCTTTGTTTTAATCCCCTTGTCCTCTTAAGTAAGTCAACACAAAAACCTTGCTTACTGCTAGGGATTTTTGGGAACAAGTCTCAAGGTGACTCTTTCCACTAACATATTAGATTTTCTGCTACCAAAGTTCAGTGTAGAAGAAAGCCTATGACATTTCAGTGTGCTGCAGCATGTTCAGAACTCTAGAACTGCTAGTCAACAGCTATAAAGACTAGAGATAGGATACCTGCCTTATACAAGAAGCGCACCTTCTGAACAGTCCTTATCTCCCTGAGGATTCTACCTTTCTTTCAAATATCTAGTATGTACACTTCCTTTAGAAAGAGGAAATGGCACCCTTCGTAGCAAACTATATGAGACACCAGAGATCCATGCTACATCTTCCTGCGGTTCCAAGACTGTTTTTCACCTTTCTGCGAAGAAAATATGGAGGGGGGCAGTCTGCAAAATGGATTGTGGTATTACATTTTTCCAAGTTTTGCAATCAAAATCACCAAGCCTTCCCACTTCACAGCTGCTTTCCTACCTGCAGAGGAAAAATAGGAGAACCTGTGGAGTTCTGTTCTCCCCTCCCATGGTCAGAGAAGCAACTAGACAGGGAAGGGAGAAAGATTTTACTCCTGCAGTGGCACCGAAACAGAGTGCTTAACCCTTTCCCTATCAAGCTATTTTTGCAATTAGATTTGCAGCCTTCCAAGCCTGCATTTTCCTTTAAAGAAAAAGAGTGCAAGTTGTAGTGGTTAATTTTGGATTAGGAATGTGGAGACCAAGGTTTAAATCTACACTCAGTTCTGAAGCTCACTGGATGACCTTGGACCAGTCACTTTCTCTCAGCTGAAGCTACCTCCCAGTGTAGTTGTGTGAGGATAAAATGGGGTGTGGGTGGGACCTTACATGCCTTCCTAAGCTCCTTAGAGGAAGGATGGAATATAATATAATAATATAATAAAATACAAAACAAAACAAAACAAAAGGCAAGGAAGGAGGTGATCTGCAAACAGGTGCAAGAAGAAATGTTAAGTCACCCAATATGTTTTAGTAAAACTCTCTTTCAAGGGACCTATTCCTCTTTGTGGTTATTTTAGTGCTAGCCTCTGAGTAGTGTGTGTGTGTGTGCGAGTGCACGCGTTTGGTCCTAACCTTCCCTAGCCCACAAAAAAACACCCAACCCAGCTGCAAAGAAAAAATTTTTGACCAGCAATTTAAAGTATTATTGCATAATTAAATTTAGAAAGCATGCTCATTTTCCCTTTATTTGAGGAAGGAAGAATATTCAAGTTTCCCATTTTAGAGCCGTTAGATCAAAATAGCAGCAGGCATTTCTGCTTTTCTTCTTCAGGAAATGGCAAGATATTGCCTGTACTTAGAATGTGAAAACATTTATTTTGTTGACACATGGAGGCATGCCTCCAGAAGTCAGAATTTTTGAAAGAAGAAATATCAAACACAGCCCTTTTAAAATTTGGCTGGTGGAGCTGTTGAACAGAAGGGATTATAGTTTTGGTAAATTGAAGAAAGGCTGACTGGGTTTGCATGATCACAGCAGACCACTATGGCTTATTTAAGTCATGGTGGTTTGTGGTACATGCCAGTGGTCATTTTGAATATTCAATTCCTGGTGAGAGGTTGCCATATTTTGTTGTGTCATTCGAACCTGGGTAGCAGTGGAGGTTTGAAGGTTAAACAATCCTCAAATAACCCATGGTCTATTGTAGGATTATTTGAAGGTTGTTTAACACTCAAACAACCCTGCTGTCCAGTTTTGGGACTGAATATTCAAAATGGCCACCAACACGCATCATTTAGACTTGGAAGGAAATATATGGAAAGATGTACACAAGTAATGGTTGGTTACCTCTAGGGATTGTACAATTCCTATTGGTATTAACATTGAAATCAAAGTTATTGGCTGTGAACTTTCCTTGCTAATAAATGCCTTACCATAAAACCATTTCACAACATGCTAAAATTCACGTACCTCAAGCATTCCATCAGAGGCATTTAAAACTTCTGACTTGTTTTCTATCCTGCTCCCTTTCCCCTTGACTCAAAGGTTACTGAAGGTACAAATCTGGAACTTTAGTAATCAGAAACAAATACACTACTCATAAAAGGAGTCTCCACTTGTTTTCCAGACTATTTAAACAAGCAGAAGGAGGCATAATGACGACTTTGTAAGAAGTCCCACAGTGAGGGCGATAGATAGACCATCACAATGATACCAAGTAGATTATTACCACTATCTAAAACTACAATGAATCATGTTTCCTCCAAACAATGATACCTATAACACCCAGGAGAGAGAATCGTCCAATCGCAAAATATCAATTTCCTTATGAAGAAACACAGAAGCAACTATTCTAGCCAACATACACCTTCTTCTAAGCACAAAATGTTACACTAAATTCGATGCAGTTTATTCCACATAAAAATATTTAGGATCAGTGAAAACTGCAGGAGAATTTTATTTAGAAACAGCGAAAGTAGTTCTACATTTTTAACCAGAGAGAAAAGCAAAAACCAAATATATTCCTGGATGGTGTCTAAATTACCATATCCCAACTAAGAGATTGGGCTTTGCTCCCAAAGAGCCATATACGTCACTCTTGTTGTCAGTATTTGTCAATGGCTAATGTAAGTTGTCATGGCATCAAGCTTTCAAAGAACTCCTTGGAAACAGCTCTTAAAACTGTGGCACCTCTGCCCCTAGTGCTTTAAATTAAGATGAAGCATCTTTTTGAATCTCTAGAAGTATTTCTTACTTGCTATATTCTATTTACATGAAAGGTGTATGAAATGTCCTTCATTCTGCATCTAGGAGAAATACAAATGAAGTGTTTGGATTCAGCCTTTCATCTCCAAAGTAAATAAGCTTCTGCTGGGCCCTCTGCCAATCTGTGGATGTGAATGAGAAACTGCAGATAAAACAACTTCTACCTACCTGCAACCTCTTATCTTTTTGGATCAGGCAGATCCCACACGGCCCCTTACTTCACATGATGGTTACATTATTTAAAGTTCTCTGTTATCCACATGTTGCAGAGTACAAAGATGTGCAGGTCTTTGAAATAACCCAGAAACATTGCTACAGTCTTTATAAGAAGTGTTTTTCAACTTTGAGCAGCCATGCTGTTTGAATCTTTACTGCAGAGACCTAAACCTACAATCATATTCCACATATTTCCAAGACTAGTAGACTTGGCTGAAGGTCAAATGTCTAAACAACCTAGAAAAAAAAAGAAAAGAAAAAAAGGAAAGAATTATCTTAACAGATGTTTCCAGGGTAAGATACACTTACACATCCAAAGGGCTGAATTCAAAGCAAGGAAAGTTTTAGATGCAATCCAAAAGCACTCAATGAGAACCAAGCATCCCCAGCTCAATCCCCAGCCCTACGTTTCTTTTCTTGGTTGTGCTAGAACAGGATATTAGAAATGTAACAGAACTGTCAAAACAAGCATAACTATGAATGGGATGACAACCCCAAAGATGTCAGTTGATTGATTAGTTGACCGATTAATTCAACTTGAACATAAATTTACATATTATCAAAATCTCAGTAAAGATGCCTTCTTGTGGAGGTGGAAGTAATTGTTATAGAACTTACAAATGAATAAACAAAAGCTACCATAGAATAAGCCATCTTAACTTTCCCCCTGCCACTTCTTATTACAATAACATGCTCCACTCTATTTGTCAATTAATGCTGTAGCTGGCTAAGCTACCAATGAAATAATACTGCCTCTATGATGAATTGATAAGATACTATTTAGGAAGTTGCCTCACCACTCTATAACAGGGATAGGGAACCTCTGACTTGTGGGGGCTCCTCATGTAGCCTGTGAGTTTCTTCAGCAGGTCTATAAGAACCCAGAAATGAAGTTGATGTGATGCACAACTACTTTTACAAGGGAGTCAGTTATGACATACTGTCAAGTGAAACACATATGTCACTAAAATACAAAGTTTGAGACTACATACATTCAGTTACATTTAAGATTTAAACAAATATATATCAGACCAGCCTTTGTTCATGGAGAGACCCTCAATTATTACTACATTGAGCAAAAGTTGCCACCTTTTAAGGCCTCTTTCTAACGTTAGGCTGTTGGTAGGAAGGGAGCCATTGCAAGTGCAGTTCCCTCCTACATTGCCATGCCAACATGAGAACCCTGGGTTATGTGGGAGGTACTCCAGTACTCCACACATCAGCCCTCTCTTTGCCACCACCCTACCGCCTAAAAACAGGGGCAATAATGGTATTAGAGGCTTTTTGCATTACCCAACAAGCAAGGAAAGGAACTGGACTATGGCATCAGTGTAAACCTAAGGGAAGCTCTGAGAAACCATGGTAATTTTAAAAGATCCAGCATAGGGAGATATTCAGTAGATAGAGTTTCTCTTATCTCAGTGAAGTGCCAATGCTCCAGTAGAGGGGAGGGTAAAGTGCAGTAATTGGATAGGTGCACCACCAAAACAGAAGGTGCGTCTCACAAACATCTGTTCCAGAGCTCTTCAAAAAATATTTTACAACGATTTGGCAGGCTTTGCCACATGAAGTCACAAATCCTCAATTATCCACAGTCTAGCATATCTTGGTTTACAAAAAGAAAGGTTAAATCAACATCCGCCTTTTAATGTTAACCAAGCCAAGCAAACAGTAACTAAGCTTTCCCTTCATCTTTTGAAATGCTATGCTATTGTATATACAAGCTCCAAAAATATCTGACATACTCAGATGGAATACTGGGCTTAAAACAATCAAGAAAAAACAATCAAGCTGAACTGCAATCTGTGCAAATCAAAGCTGTGAGCACATGCATTTACTTTCCATCAACTTATACTTAGGTTGATCAATCAACTGAGTCAGCACAGCAGCCTGGTTCACATGTCACAACAACCCAGGCCTCCAACTCTGGCTCATCTCTCCCTGTACAAGCTTATTTATTTATTTTATTCCATTTATATACCGCCCCATAGCCGAAGCTCTCTGGGCGGTTTACAAAAATTAAAAACACTGAACATTAAAAACACCGATATACAAAATTTAAAACCATAAAGCATAAAAACAAGTTATAATTACAATATCCTTTAAAACAACAATTCTGGGTCAAAGCACAACAATAACAACAACACAAAACCCTCATCATATGCTGTTAAATGCCCGGGAGAAGAGGAAAGCTTGCTTGCAGTAATGGGAGTGTTCAGGTAGAATGCACCAGCACGCTGCTGCATTTGCAACAGCCCAGTATTTAAGAAAGTTAACTTATAGTTCACTTAACTTATAGATAAGTTAACTTACGGAAGTTCACAGAAGGAAAGTTTTCTATTTCCTCCCATGTAGCCATTTGTGCCCTTCGAATCCTCTCTTCTAAAGGTCAGAGAACTCTCTTGAACAATATGGATGGACCGTAGGGAATTTAAGATATTCTGAAGCCATGGGAGGAGGGAGACATTTTCTGGGGGGGTTGGGACACACAACGTTTAGAAAAAATTGAATATATGCAATACTTAATTTCTTATCAAACCTAAACTTATCTTATTGCTTTAACATAATAAAATACATACACAATTTTACTAACTGACATATTTATGAAATTTACAAAGCAAACCTATGCATGTTTGCTCAGTAGGCTCCACTTTGTTTAGTGGAGCTTACTCACAGGGTGCAGCCTCAAAAGTATAAATACCCTCATTTTGTACAAACAAATTTGTGAATATACCTAATACCAGAGGGAGCTCTACCAACTGCTTAATCCTATACAAATATCTTACCATCTGAAAAGTAGGGGGGGGGGGGATAAAAGTTGAAGATTGAAACCACAAATTCTGTAGTTAAAAAAATATGATCTGCACAAGAACAGTTTTACACAGTTACAGTCCTCTGGTGAAGATGGCTGCATCCCCCGGGTGCAGAAATGAATTCTGGATTTGAGTTCTGTATATGTCTACAGTTTTTCTAATGCTTTTTTTAAATGTAAAAAAACCCTTCATATTACACATTTTGAATCACCTTTATCTTTTTTTAAAAAAATCCCACTTATTCCAAAAGAGAATTTTATAGGAAGGCTTTTATAGGAAAGTTGTTTTATATATGGGAAGGGTTTCTGATTATGGTTTTTTTGATATCCATTTTCTCCAGAGGAAAATTTGTGTTCAGAAAAAAAGGGGGGTGCAAGGCCCCTCGTTTTTTTCCTCCAGGCCTTCACAACTTTAGGTAGGGGAGGAATCACCCAAAATTCGAAGGATGGCTCGATATGAGTAATTCTTCCCTTTCTAGCAGCCTTCACCCTCCCCCTGTGCTCCATTCCCACATTTTTAAGGAGGGCTCCCAATCCTCCGGAGGACAGAGGGGAAAGGAAAGGATGGGAAATTTTCCTTCCGTGAACTTCCTTAAGTTAACTTAACTTAGGATCTGATCCACTAAATTCCAAATATTTATTTAAAATTCTGTTTGCTTTCTGTTTCTGAGCTTTGCTTCACTACTCTCTTGTACAGCCAAAACAACTTCCTGTTACAAGGAACTCTTTTCACCATCTATGCAGATTGTTACCATTTTTCAAAGCTGTCATGCTATTCCCTCTCCCTAGAATAGCCTTTTCTATCCTTCAGGCCACTTCCCCTATCCTTAAAGCTCATCTTCGAAACCACTTCTTCAGCAGAATTCTTAAACAGATGACATGCTTTATCTGCCCCTTTGTACCACAGGACTCTTCTCTACACCACCTCTGTCTCTAGCCACTTCCCACACCATGTGGAGTGAGCCAAGGGCAAGCAAATTCACACTT
This sequence comes from Anniella stebbinsi, assembly GCA_029215795.1. Taxonomy (NCBI): domain Eukaryota; kingdom Metazoa; phylum Chordata; class Lepidosauria; order Squamata; family Anniellidae; genus Anniella; species Anniella stebbinsi. The sequence continues at coordinate 354,359,570 of JARDYH010000002.1, read as the reverse complement.
TTCTATTCAGTACTGCAGCTAACATAAAAGAACGAACTTTTCAATAGCAGCGGTAATAGGAAGGTATCCCATAACTGAAATTACTCCCTGAAACTCATTTCCCACATGTAACATATAACAATGGTGCTTTTGTCATGCTGAGAAATAGATCCCCATGTATTTGCTTCCCCCTTCTTCCTCATTTGCCATCAGTGTATTTTCAACTTCAGCTTGTGGTTAGTAGATTCAAGAACATCCCCAAAAGCCAAGTCCTGGGAAGAACATGAGTCATTTTCCCAGGGGCAAAAATATTTGCCTATGTGATTTGGAGGCCAACTTTTTGGCCCAGAAATCCCAAACCCCAAAGAAGAACAAAATGTTTTCATTCCCTCCATAGCCATGTCAGTCACTCCAGAATTCAGCACAAGAGCTGGCAGGGTTACTAGCTAGCTTGCTTTTGTGGCTCTGCAAATCTGTTGCATAGTGAGAGGGACACTGCTTGCAATCTTAATGCTTGGGTTCCCTGCCATTCTCCTCTTCCAGAAAGCAAATCTGGCAGAACCTTAAAATAATGACAACTCTACAATTCCATTACAAAACTATTTCTAAAGAGCTGACTGTATTTAAGGAAAAAGGCTCTCGCATGTTGTCTTAATACCTTTTATTTATCTATTTGCAAGATTTTTATACTGCTTTATATCTAATAATTTTCCTGAGCAGTAAACAATAAAAGAAAAAGAACCAAATTACAGAATTAAAATATTTAAAAACAAATTACTCCAATAAAAACGTAGCTGGTCCATCAGGGAAGGCTTATTTACATAAAAATATCTTCAGCAGGCACTGCACAAAATGACGTTGGTGCCTGCCTGACATAATCAGGCAAGGATTCTGTAGGAAAGGCTTTATACACCCATTACACACTTTAAACCTGTCCCAGAACCCCATAGCTCAAGTTCAAAGGATCCAAGGAATAGTAACCCAGTGTTGCTCTCCGAAATCAACCCCACAGGTAAGTCTAGAACCCCAGTAACACAGTGCCTCCAATGCCCAACCCTCAAAGCTGGCCCAGAAGGATACTAATCGATGATATCAAAGTCGATGAGAAATTGAGTGAAACTAACAGGGTTGCATCCCCACTGGCTCCGTTCAGAAGACACCTTAAACCATGGCTTTAACCATGATGGTTAAGCCAGAAAGCTGGGCCGTGTTCAGAAGACACCTTAAACCATGGCTTTAACCACAGTGAATAAGGCTTTTTGTCTTAGCCACCATAGGTAAAGTCATGGTTTAAGGTGTCTTCTGAATGGGGCCAGTGTCTCTCTCTTGATAAAGGTAATCCATTGGGGCAACAAAAGCTGATTCGGTGCCAAAACTAAGCCAAAGCTCAGAATGAAATGGCTCTAGAAAATCAGTATCCATCAAGAGTGATGGCAGTTGCCTTCTCAAGTACCTTCGCCAAGAAAGGGGTATGTGCAATTGGATGGAAGTTGCAATCTGATTTTGGTACCAGAGTGGGTTTCTTCACTACTGGCTCCTAAGGGCAACAGGAACCATCCCTTTGCATAGACACACATCTGCTACTCCCTGAACTTGCCCAGACATATCCCCCCCCCCCCCACTGGGTTAGATTAGCCAGGAAGGGCAAGAATTAAGAGGGCTCATAGTCACTCACATTGTAGCAAGCACAGTATCCACATCATCAGGCCACAACAACTGAAGTTGATCCTAGAAAATGGGGCAGATGGTGGCATTAGATGCCTTGACTGGAGCTGTGCTAACAGTGTCAAATTTGCAGCGCAAAAGATTTTGTCCTCAAAATGCGATGCAAAAATGTCACACCAGGTCCTTGAGGGGTCCAGGGGTCCATTCATTAGAGAGGATGTTAACTCTATAACAGATGGACAGCTAGTCGAAGACACAATGGAGGTAGCAAAATAAGCCTTCTTTGCTGCCCACGCTGCCGTGTAATAGGCACGATTATGTGCTTCAGAGCGCACGTGCTCATTTTCACAGCAACTCTTAGGTCATTTGTGTTTTAGCCAATGCCCAGCCTGTTCCACTGCCAGCAACTCTCCAGTATACCAAGGATGTAGCATCCTTGGGTTGTTTGATGTGAATGCGAACCAGGAATGCTTGTCAGGGGACAAGCAAGTCAGAGTACCTGATACACATGTATCAGAGCAATCAGTGTGAGAACAATCAGTGTGGTGTAGTGTGGCCAGAGTGTTGGACTGGGAGTCGGGAAATCCGAGCTAGTTCCCATTCAGCCATGGAAGCTCACTGGGTGAAATTGGGCCAGTCACAGACTCTTAGCCCAACCTACCTCAGAGGGTAGTTGTGAGGATAAAATGAAGAGGGGGATTGTGTACACCACTTTGGGTACCTTGCAGGGACAAAAGGCGGGATATAATAATAATAATAACAATTTATTTCTTACCCGCCTCTCCGTCTGGATCGAGGCGGGGAACAACAACATGATAAAATACATAAAACTGATTAAAACATGACACATATTATTAAAACTGCATAAAAATCCTAAAACATCCTAAAAACATCCTTAAAACATTCTAAAATTCCACTGGATATGCCTGCCGGAAGAGAACAGTCTTTATGGCTTTCTTAAATTCTAAAAGACTGTTAAGTTGACAAGTCTCCTCCGGCGGGTCATTTATTAAATGTAATAAATAAATAAATTAGGCAGGATATACCAGCATGCTGCCGTGTACACAATAACCCAGGTATGTATGTATATATATATATATATATATATATATATATATCTGAGTTATTGTGATGCGTGAACTGGAAGAAATACATAAGAAGGTCCATGGTGGACCATACCAAAGACCTTTCATGCCTAGCATTCTGCTCACAGTGGCCAACCAGATGCCTACAGGAAGTCCAAAGCATGACATAAATGCAATACCCCCCCCCACTGCTCATGTTCCCCAGCAACTGGTATTCAGAGGTATACTGCTTTTGACATTGGAGGTAGCCACAATGATGAGAAGCTGTTCATTGTCTTATGCACCATCAATTTGTTACAAACAGTTTTAAAACAATCCAAGTTGGTGGCCATCGCTATATCTTGTGGGTGTGAATTCCCCAGTTTAACTATGCACTGTGTGAAGTACTTCCCTTTTATCTGTCCTGAATCTCCCACCATTCAGCTGCATTGAATGACCCTGAGTTCTAGTATTATGAGACAGGAATAAGGTATTTTCCTTATCCACACCATGCATAATTTTATTCACTTCTGTCATGTCTCCCCCACCCTTTACTCACCCTTTTTTTAAAGCTAAAAAGACCCAAACATTGTAACCTTTCCTCAGTGGGTTCTTGTTCCAGTCCTTTGACCATTTTGGTTGACCTTTTCTATACCTTTTCCAGCCCTACAATATCCTTTTTGAGGTGCAGTGACTAGAACTGGACATAGTATTCCAAGTGTGGTCACATTAAAGATTTGTATAAAAGCAGTGTGATCCTGACAGCCTTATTTTTTATTTATTTCTTAATGATCTCAAACATGGAATTTGCCTTTTTCTCAGCAGCTGCAGACTGAGTTGAGAGTTTCATCAAGCTATCTACCACAATCCCAAGATCGCCTTCTTGCTTAGTCATCGCAAGCTTATAGCCCATCAACATATATCTGAAGTTGGGTTTTTTTTTAACCGACATGCATCACTTTACCCTTGCTTACACTGAACTGCATTTGCCATTTTATTGCCAGCCAGTTCCCCTAGTTTGGAGAAATCCTTTTGGATCTCTTCGCAATCCCGTTTTGTTTAAGCGCCCTAAATAATTTGGTGGATCAGGACAAGGGTCTATGTAGTCCAGTGTCCTATACAAACAGTGGCCAACCAGCTGTCACAGGTAACCTACAAGCAGGACACAAGTGCAACAACACCCAAGTATCATGTTCCCGAACAACTGGTGTAAATAGGCATACTGCTACTGGCTGCTCTCTTCCGGCAGGCCTATCTAGTTGAATTTTAAGATGTTTTAATGATGTTTTGGTTTTAATTGTTTTTAATATCTCATCTATTTTGTGGTCTTTGTATTTTATATTTATTGTTGTTCCCCGCCTCGATCTGGAGGGAGAGGCGGGTTATAAATAATAATAATAATAATAATAATAATAATAATAATTTGAGTTACCATATAGCCATCAGGACTAATAGCCATTGATAGCCTTATTTTCCATTAATTTGTCTAACTTCCTTTTAAAGCCATCCAAATTGGTGGCCATCACTACGTCTTGTGATGGCAAATTCCACAGTTTAACTATGTGCCATGTGAAAAAAGTACTTTTCAACTCTGAATCTCCCACCAATCAGCTTCATGGGATGACCCCAGTTTCTAGTGTTATGAGACAAGGAGAAAAATGTCTCCTTACCCACTTTCTCCACCCCATGCATAATTTTGTACACCTCTATCATGTCTCCAAGCTAAACAATCCCAGCTGCTGTAGCCTCCCTTCATTGGGGGAGATGCTCCAGCCCCTTGATCACTTTAGTCACATTTTCTGTTCTGTTTCCAGCTCTACAGTATCTTTTTTTAGGTGTGGTGGCCAGAGCTGTACACATTATTCTAAGTATCATCGCACCATAGCTGTGTATAAAGGCAGCATGATATTGGCAGTTTTTTCTCAATTCGATTCCTAATTATGTCTAACATGGAATATGCCTTTTTTACAGCAGCCATACACTGGGTTGACATTTTCATCGAACTCTCTACTACAACGCCAAGATCTCTTTCTTGGTCAGTCACAACTATCTCAAATCGCATCATGTTATACTTGAAATTGGGATTTTTTGCCCAACATGCAGCATTTTACACTTGCTTGCACTGAACTGCATTTGCTATTTTGATGCTGATACTCCCAGTTTGGAGAGATCTTTTTGGAGCTCCTTGCAATCTCTTTTTGTTTTAATCATCCTAAATAATTTGGTGGCCATCCCACTGCTCATCTCTAATTCCAGATCATTTATGAACAAGTTAAAAAGCATTGGTCTCAATACAGATCCTTGGGAGACTCCATTGTTTAATAACTGACCATTTATTCTTACTCTTGGCTTTATGTTGTTTACCAGTTGACCTCCCTCTTATTCCATGACTATGCTTGCACAGGGATCTTTGGTTAGGGACTATGTCAAAAGCCTTCTGGAAGTCTAAGTAAACAAGTCTACCAGATGTTTATCCACATGTTTATTGACACTCTCAAAGAACTCTAAAAGATTATTGAGACAGGACTTACCTTTGCAAAAGCCATGTTGATTCCTTTTCAGTGAGATTTTTTCCTTCTCTATGCTTGATAATTTGGGCCTGGTTTGTATGTCATAACAAATGATAGCTAAAAAATTGTGCGTTGTTGAGAAGACAAACAGTAGAAAGCATGTATGCTGCTTCTGGCCCATTCACTCCAATAAACAACCCAATAATGCTTCAGCTTTAGGTTGTTTATTATAACATCTGACCCAGGAATTCTGGGGAACAAACAACTGAGGTTCAGACATCATGATAAACAACCCAGGGTTAAAGCATCCCTGGATTGTTTATCACAGTGTGTGTAGGAACCAACATGCACTCCCACTCACCTTCCCAAGAACCCATGGCTTGTCAACAATGATTTGTTATGACATGCAAACCAGGCTAAAATTATCAGGCACCCAGATGACCCACCACCAACCTATCCACAACTCATATGGGGTCATACTAAGCCATGCTTCTGAATTTATCCAGTCCCTTGCTGAAGTGCCAGCTGGAGCTCCTGACTGGGAAAAGCTTGCACACAGCCATCCTGCACACAGTGAAGTTACCCCCAACCAAGGTCCTGGGTGGAGGAGCACTCAGTCAGGTTAGCTTTGTCTACCCCACATTTTCCCCCATTGGAGAGGATGCCAGGTGGGAAAGTCTATGTTCCCTTTTGTCCTTTAGTTGGGCAAGACTTCCATGATCTCAAGGAATCCTTTTTCCTCTAATTATTAGAGACTAATAGCTTCCTGACACTGCTTTTGATAACCATGCTGGTGATCTCTTAGATTTTGTGCTGCTTTCCTGACCTGCACTACACATTCTAGTTCAGCTTCTATTGTGGTTCTGAATAACCTCCAAGCATTTTGGAGAGATTTGACTTTCCTTTTAACTTCCATTTTACAAGTTCTCCCATTTTAGAGAGGTTTCCTCTTTTGAAGATGATTGTGACTGAGATGGGTAGCCTCCATACTCGACACACAATTCAGAACAGAAGCAAGGGTTTACCGATTTTTTATTGACTCTTTTCATACCAAGTTTCTGGGATTTTTAAAAGACATCCAGATCCAAAAAGGAGAATCGTAAGAAATGCTATCATAGCCAAAGACTTAACATTTTGTTTCCACATGCATCTCCACAGAACAGTCTTAGTTTATAATTGGTTTATAAATCTTGTTGGGAATTCAAATCCCGGGATCAATATGAACAATAACAATTTCAATGTGCAGAGGCCTGCAGCTTTTAACAGTTGAACTGTGCACAACTGTGAACTATATTTTAAAACCAAATGTTAATTTTTTTAAAAAAGAAACTTTCATGTATTGCTCTTCTCAATTCTACAACAATTATGATAGCAAAGTAAGTGTTTCCATTACAAAAGATAATCGTTGAGCAGAGCTCAATCCTGGGCCCAGTGCTCTTCAACAGTTTTGTTAATTATTTGGATGAGGAGGTGCAGAGAATGCTTATCAAATTTGCAGATGACACAAAATTGGGTGGGATAGCTAATAACCGGGAAGACAGAAACAAACTTCAAAGTGACCTTGATAGGCTGGAGCGCTGGGCTGAACACAACAGAATTAAATTTAATAGAGATAAATGCCAAGCTCTCACCTACGAAAAAGAAATCAAATGCAGTTACAAGATGAGGGATACTTGGCTCAACAATAGTACAAGCGAGAAGGATCTTGGAATTGTTGTAGATCACAAGCTGAATATGAGCCAACAGTGTGATGTGGCTGCAAAAAAAAGCAAAAGCTATTTTGGGCTGCATTAATAGAAGTATAGCTTCCAAATCGTGCAAGGTATTGGCCCCCTATATTCGGCACTAGTTAGGTCTCATCTTGAGTATTGTATCCAGTTCTGGGCAACACACTTCAAGAAGGATGCGGACAAGCTGGAGGGGGCTCAGAGGAGGGTAATGAGAATGATCAGGGCTCTGGAAACAAAGCCCTATGAAGAGAGGCTGAACAAACTGGGCATGTTTAGCCTTGAGAAGAGAAAACTGACGGGAGACATGATAGCAGTCTTCAAATACTTGAAAGGTTGTCACACAGAGAAGGGCTAGGATCTCTTTTCAATCATCCCAGAGTGCAGGACACAGAATAATGGGCTCAAGTTACAGGAAGCCAGATTCCAGCTGTACATCAGGAAAAACTTCTGTTCTGTTAGAGCAGTATGGCAATGGAACCAATTACCTAGGGAGGTCATGGGATCTCCCACACAAGAGGCATTCAAGAGGCAGCTGGACACCCACCTGTCAGGTATGCTTTAAGGTGGATTCCTGCATTCAGCAGGAGGTTGGACTTGATGGCCTTATAGCCCCCGTCCAACTCTCTATTCTATGATTCTATGGTGCATCTCTGAGAGATTTAGCAAAGGTTCTGACTTTCAATGGTCTAACAATAGCAGCAACTAAATACACTTTTTTCTCTTAAATTAGATTGCTGGAAAATGCCTGGGGCGGGGCAGGAGGAACCAGGAGTGGCTTTTTACATGAAAGAACTTGAGACCTTAGTTGTTGTACTGATCTAAAATTCCTGGGTTGAACACATCCCAGACGCAATCTGTGCCTTAGTTCTTTGCGTATGTATAGCCACCAGAGCCACTATTTCACACCTGGCTCCAGCTGGTAGACTACAGGGTTCTAGTGAAAAACAAAGTAGAACCTGCAAGCCTGAAATCTGTCCACTCCTGCTTTATACAAATTAGCAAGTGAGTATTGGCCAATGATTAGCTAAGACTGAAGGCGTGCAAGTCATCCTTCAAGAATTTCTGCTAAAAATATCTCTCTTATTTTGGTCCAATACAACAATGTATTTGTAGACACCTCCAGTCTTCCTTAATTTAGCTTCAACGTTTATATTGTGACTGCTATAGCCACATTTTTTACTACCAATATGCATGCTATAGTCTTAATTAGCAAGATCTGTTCATCTATCTGGATCCTTTATGTATTGCTTAGACTCAAATGCTTCTGCTCAGGGCCACTTCTGCACTTCTGTTTGAACCACATAGAATGTTGAACTGCAATGTTAAGGGACTTGCAACTCTGTTGGCATTACTAATTACTAATGACAAATCGTTAAACAATTTATTATTTATTTCTGAAACATATACCTTGTTGTTTACGGGTCAATTGGCATTCCTAAGGTGGCTTACAAAAAAATAAAATACAAATTTTGCAAAAGTTCAAAAATAATAATAAAAAAAACAGCATAGCAAAAAATAGCATACAAACTCCAAACAATTTAAGAAAATTTAAAGAATTACAAACGTTAAAAGTTAGCATGGTTAACAAGTCTGTGAATAACAAGTTCTTCACCTGGCTCCTAAAATGGGCACCAGGCAAGCCTCCCAAGGGATGTCATTTTACAGACACAGTAATACAGGAGAAGAGGGTCAGTGGATACCTGGCTCCTCTTATTTTGTGAAGAATTACTGCCTGAATTTTGTTGCTTTCCTGTTCCCTCCCCATCTCCTTCTGTCTATTACACTAAGACTGCAGGTAGGGACTATGTGGTTTTTTAATCTTTGTACAGTGCCCCCAAAACTTAATCTATAGAGAGATATAGATTACTCCCCAACTGCGAGTCTTCTATTGTGCAATCTGTCAACTACTAGCAACTATGTAAAATAACTGTGAAAGAGTCATTACTATTAGTATTTCTAGACAAAACAAATACACAGCAAGAATGTCCTACTTCTAAGAACTGACTCAGAAATTACACTTGTACAGATGAGAGTAGTTTTGATAAAACTTGAAAAATAAAGCTGGATAAGACTAAGCATCTATTCTAATCCAGTTCCACACTCAAATTAATAGACAGAGGGCAGCAACATAATAAAACGAAGACAAGAACTTAGCCCAGCAAGATCAGAACAGCTAGAAACCCTTTTCTGACCTGTGTAGTATTGAAGATACATTATCAGCCTTCACCATTCCTTCACTTTGAGACCTCAGATACTAGAGTCCAGGTGGTTAAGCCTTGTCAGGCCAGAGCAATTTCTCAGGCTGTTGCCTCACACTTGAACATCCTATTAAGCAGCGCATTAAAGCAAAAGAGCATCATCACAGTTCTAGCATCTTCCAACTTTGGAAAATAAAGAAGCTTGCACTCATATAAACCCCAACCATCTTGATGGATAGCTTTCCATTTGTATATGACATAAAAGTTATTTGTCTCTAAGTTTATGGTGGTAATAGGAAATGGACCATAGGAATTATTTGCAAGCCAAAATACCAATGGTTTATTGATAACCATTGTAGTTACCAATAAACAGGTGAATAGAGGAAGTGGGGAAGAAACGTTATGTTCTCCATTATGTTCTCCATCCTCTTTTGACTGTGGCTCCTCTTACAAAAGGACAGCTGCTATAAAATATGCAAATTAAAATGTGTGAAGATGAACGATCTAACTTCGCATACATGCTCATAAGGTCTGAGCATGCAGTGACTGACCAAGAAAGGGATCTTGGGGTTGTGGTGGATAGCTTGATGAAATGTTGACCTAGCACACAGCTGCTGTGAAAAAGGCAAATTTTATGTTGAAGATTACTAGGAAAGGAACAGAAAATAAGACTTTCCAAAATCATAATGCCCTTATACAAATCTGTGGGGTGACCACACTTAGAATACTGTGTCCAGTTCACCTCAAAAAAGATATTGTCAAGCTGCAAAAGCTACAAAAAAGGCATAACTTTATTTACAGTTAACAGACCAGTTGTTCAGCTCATTTGGTATGCAAATAGTACTACAGCATATCAGTAAGCACAAAATAAACAATTAAAATAGAATTAGGCATAGGTCCGTCATTCTTAATAGTTTACACTCCCAGTTTGGGCTCTATCATCTTACATTGTTAGTACCTTACATTAAATATACAGTTAATACTGCAACTAATAGCATAACACAAATCACATTTGGTACACAATTAAAATCAACACACATAATCAACCCATAAATCAATGTTCTCGCTTAATCAAACTCCCATTTGGGCCCTGCAGTATATCGCAGATGAGATAAATTTTGAGACTTGCACAATAATAGTCTTATTGTTGCCCTGGAGAAGATTCATAGTTAATATTTTCAAGGAACGGCCCGGGAAACGCAAAAAAAAAAAAAAAAAAAAAGGCAATCAAAACAACCAAGGAGCTGGAACACATCACCAATGAGGAAAAGTTACAACATTTGGACTTCTTAGAAAAAAGGTGAGCAGGGATGGGACATAATTGTGGTGGAAAAAATTATGCATGGTGTGGAGAAAGTGGGAAGGGAGAGCTTTTCACCTCTCATAATACTACTAGAACCCAGGTTCATCCAATGAAGCTGCATGGTGGGAGGACAAATAAAAGAGAAGTACTTCTTCACATAGTGCATAGTTAAACTATGGAATTTGTTATCACAAAAAGTACTGATGGTCACCAACTTGGAAGACTTTAAAAGAGATTAGTCAAACCAATGAAGGACAAGGCTATCAACAGCTACTAGTCATAAAGGCTATGTATTACCTCGAGATAGTATAAATAATACAATAGTTAAGATGGAAGGGGCCTATAAGGCCATCCAGTCCAACCCCCTGCTCAGTGCAGGAATCCACTTTAAAGCATCCCTGACAGATGGCTGTCTAGCTGCATCTTGAAGGCCTCTAGTGTGGGAGAGCCCATGACCTCCCTAGGGAATTGGTTCTATTGTCATACTGTTCTAATAATCAGGAAGTTTTTCCTGATGTCCAGCTGGAATCTGGCTTCCTGTAACTTGAGCCCATTATTCTGTGTCCAGCATTCTGGGATGATCGAGAAGAGATCCTGGCCCTCCTGTGTGTGACAACCTTTCAAGGACTTGAAGAGTGCTATCACTCAGTCTTCTCTTCTCGAGGCTAAACATGCCCAGTTCTTTCAGTCTCTCCTCATGGGGCTTTTTTGTTTTGTTTTTAGTATTCCCCGCTAGCATCAGCTCATTCTCAGCTTTAGCCTTCCTGATGCCATTCCTGCACTTCTGTGCTACCTGTCTGTATCTTTATTTTGCAGCCTGGCCTTCCTTCCACTTCCTATATGCGTCCTTTTATGTTTTCAGGTCATCTCTAACCATTTCAGGAGCCACATTTGCTTCTTCGGTTGTCTTCTACCTTTTTTCCTTGTTGGAATTATTTATAATTGTGCCTTTGAAATTCCCTTTGTTAAAAAGAAACTCCACCCATCTTGGACTCATTTTCTCATTAGGGTCACTTGCCATGGGACCTTACCTAGCATTGTTTTAAGTTTATTAAAATCGTATTTCCTAAAATTCAGAGTACACGTATGGCTACGCTCAGCTTTTGCTTCCTTTAAAATCAAGAAATCAAGTATGACATGGTCACTTTCCTCCAGAGTTCCCATAATTGCCATTTTATCCACTAAGTCATCTCTGTTGGTCAGAATCAAGTCAAGGGTAGCCTATCCCCCAGTTCCTTCCTCCATTTTCTGTAGGAGAAAGTTAACAGCCACACATGCCAGGAATCTCTTGGAGGGGCCACATTTGGCAGAATTTGTCTCCCAACAGATATCTTGGTAATTGAAGTCCCCCATTACTACTGCATTGCATCTCCTTAAAACAATGGCAATCCACCTTTCAAAAGTTTCATCCTTGTCTTCTCTTTGATTGGGTGGTCATTAGTAGAGTCTGACTACCATGTTCCTTTTATTCCTTGCCCCATTTATTTTAATCCAGATGCTCTCGGTGGGGTGACCAGGCTCATCCTAAATGAATTTCTGTGCAAGGATAAGTATTTTTTAACATATACTGGTATGCTCCTGTATACCAGTTGCTTGTGACCTTCCCAGAACATGTGGATGCCCATCATGTGAACAGAACGTTGGGCTAAACAGGCCTTTGGTCTTATCCAGCATGGCTCTTCTTATATACAATATTTCCCAAACTCAGCATTGTTCAAGAATATTTAAATCAAATGTGCCTTACAACCAGAAGTTCTCAGGTTCAATCCCTGGCACCTCCAGTAAAAGGATTCCAAATAGCATGGTTGGGAAAGACTCTACCGAAGTTCTTGAAAATCTGCTGCCTATCAGAAAAGATAACAATGGATCAGATGGACCAATGTTCTGACCCAGTATAATCCAGCTTCATATAGTCGCTTGCAAATAAATTTACAAGAGTTAATCTAGGCTAGATTTTTTTGACAGTGGAATTAGACATTATGAGAGAAACAAAAAGGTCCCAATCCCATGTTTCCCTTGTAAATTTAAAGTGGGAGCACTTAACACTTCCCCTGCTCATGGATTCTTCTCTTGAAATACCCCATACCTGGCAGTTCCCTGCCCTCAGTCAGGCTCCAAAACTGGAGGGAAAACAGTTTGTAGGGAGGAATCAGCAGAAGCTGGAGGGATTAAGCACCCCTCCCATTTCCCAATCATCATCTACAAGAGCCTCATGTCCCCACATCTTCATTATCTTGGAAGACCACACATTTACCAATATAACATAAAGTTCCGCCCAGAAACACTACACAACTTTTCCTAAAGTGGGAGGCCATGCCCAATGAGAAACTGGTATTATGTAAGTGTCTACAGGATTGCAACCATGCAGCACCATTCTATACTTGCTGACTATGAATGTTTAAGGCCTACTGTGTTCAACAGAATTTGCTCAGTGCACATAGGATTTATCTGCAAAACAAATGGCTTGTACTACGTATCTTGTATCTGAACATGCATATACCAAAATATTAGCATGATGAGCTACTTCTACAATTTTATTTACTTACTTACACATACATCGGAGTAAATGACACCGAACATTGCAGGACTTACTCCCAACTAAATATGTATATGCTTGCACTGCACATGGATGATCCGGTCTCATGTTGCATCCTTCCCTGCTGACCTCCCTCTTACACATGTAGAACTGAATATTTGCATTCCTGCACCAAAAATGGACTAGATCCTCCCCTAATTTAAGAATGTACACATGGATCAGCAATGCAGGGACAAGTAGATATGAGCAACTCAGTTGTCAATCTGGTATGGGGGAAGTTGCTTGGAGGCAAAAGAAAAGTAACACACTACACATAAACACACAAATGCGTATTTCTCATTTTGAAAATATATATGCAATTCAGCAATTTTTAAAAGGCTAGCCATTGAAGTTTACCAAACTAATCAGCATCCTTTTAAGACACTACTTAATTTTCCTCGGCTTGGATTATTCATCACACACATGAATTGTTCTTACATCAGATACTACAATGCTGTTATCATAGTTACTCCAGTATTTGCATGTGTGCACTATAATTTTGAATATTAAGTCACTGTTCTTAGTCTTTGTTAGCATAAAAGAATGGCATTTCCATCAGCTACAAATCAACATGCATTAAAGCACCAGGAAAGATAGCAAGTTAAACAATGCCAATCTACATATTATTAGTCCCCCCTCTGATCTCCACAAAAGCAGCAGCATTAACGAGACAGATTTTGGATGCAACTATTCTACTTGAGAGGTATAATCAGTTTGTTTCAAGCAAATATGCTCACAAAGCATGCTTTGTAAAACATAAAGCATGCTTATGAAACAGCATTAAAGGGATTTCCCCCCTCCTTTTACATCCATGTTACTGTTTTTGAGCTTTGCAAACATGCAGTCAAATAATAACTTCACTGAAATTATGCAATTTGTTTTTCAGATCTTATGGGTACTCAAGAGATATTTAAAACCAGGAAGTCATGTGGTTTGGAGTTATGTACAAATACATTCATAGATGAGATCTGACTGTAATAACTGCATCATGAAGATGACATCTCATTTCTAAAGCTCAACACAGTGGCCTACAGTGTGTTAGTTCATTTCAACAGCTATACAAGAGACAGCTTCCTAACTGTAAAGACATTTAGGACAACAGCCTCCCTCTCGCCACACACGGACCACTATAACAACAAATGCAGTAAGGTGTCATTGATTACACTTGGCCCTACAAGAGCGATTGAAACCTCTCAGGCTTGTGCAGACACAAACAAACTCTAAATGGGAAGGAAAGGGTGGCGGCCAGTATTGTTTGTAAGCCACCGAAACCCCAATGTCTAATCTTTCTTCAAACTCCATCCTGCGGGCGGTTCAGGTAAACATCCTATATTACCAAGGGAATGAAGGAAGTGGCAGGGCCCATGATCTCTTTCATTCATCCTGAGCAGCTTTTACAAAAAGAGGCACTGAGTGGGAATGCAGAAGGGGCTGAGGCATGAGAGTCATGAGAAAAAGGGAAGAGGTTCAAAACAGGATGGTGGGGGAGGGAAAGATCAAGTCCACAAGTAGAGAGGATCCAGGAAACAGGAAAGAAAGCTGGATGAGGGGGAATGGATGAGTCAAACAGAATGAAGGATAGGAAATAGGAGAAAGGGGACAGATTTGATGTCCATAGTTCAGGGGTCCGCAACCTTTGGAGGAGAGGGGCAGGGACCACACAGCCCCCTCCAACCCACCAGGAGCTGCAGTTCACCCCTGCTGCCACTGAATTTGGTGCGTGAGCAGCCAAAATTGTGGCAATTTCACAAGGAAATAAGGTGCAGGAGGCGCATGTGCCTTCCTTCCGGGGAGCTTCCAGGAGCCTGATTCTGCAAGCTGTCCCCACGTATCTTTGTTTCCTTGCAACACTGCTGCAATTTTGGGGGTCACAAAATTGGCCATGGGAAGCTGCAAGCAGCCTGCTTGTTGCCCACCTCTGCTCTGATGTGTAACACGGATAATCCTGTAGAACACTATGGGATTTACTTCCAATCAAGATACCTAGGAATTGGCAGCAACACATTTACTGGGGCATGACCTTTGGTAAGTGTCTTATGATGTAAGTAGGCACATGCCATAATAAATGTGAAAGCCTTTAAAGGTGCCACAAGACTATTGTGTCCCGTCACCCCAACGTAACTCTCTGGAATATTGTGCAAGGAAGATGACAGTGAAAGGCAGTGGGAATTTCCTAAGAGAAAAGGGTGTGTGTGTGTGTGAGAGAGAGAGACAGACAGACAGACAGAGACAGAGTCAGGACACCCACATGAGAGACTAGAAAGTAAAGGAACACCCTACCTCACAGGACTGTTGTGAGGAAAAGGAAGAGGGGGTCCATTTCTGTGTCCCTAAACCCTTTGAGAGAGAAAAGGCAGGATGAAAATATCATAATCATAAATAAAAAGCTCTGGATAGTGGCAGTCGTTAATGGGGGATGCCACCACTATGTAGATAGGGAATAATCTTTTAGGGCACAGAAATCGAATGGGGGGGGGGGGAGGGACTGAAACAAGATTCCTCTTATGGGATGTGCAGAGAGGACAAAGGCGTGAGGCAAGGAGGGGGAAATAGGTAAGCCAAGCTCAAAGGGTGCACTTTAGGGATGAAGAGGTGTGCACATTTCAGGATGTATGAGCAGAGCCCAGGGGACCAAATATATACATATATGCTTAATAACGCAAACCTATGCATGTCTGTTACATATAGGATCGGGACCACGTTGCAAATAAACACATTTCCGAGGGAATAAATCCAATTGAACCCGGAGGGGCTGCGCGCTGTAAACCAAGGCGGATCCCTTTTTACACGCGAGGAAGCCCCACGCGGACTTGACTTCCACGTCCGACGTGAGCAGAACCGGGGCGGCCCCGGGACTCTTCACGAGGACGCGACTCCACAAGTGAGTTCCTTCTCCCCTGCTCCGCCCTACTCCCAGAGAGGAGCTCCGTGGCTCGCCCCTCCACCGACCTCCCCCCCCCCCCCACCTTTCTCCGGGGCACTCACCTCCGCGTGGACCGGAGACAGCCGAGCCCGAAGGAGGGAGGCGGCTGGGATCTCCTCACCCCACCCCACCTCACTCGCTCGCTCGTTCTCCTGCTCCCTCAGCGCCCGCCTGCGAGCGCCTGTCCGGCTGAGGGGCCGCCGCCGCCGCCGCCGCGCGCGCCCCCACCCCCGAAGGTTCCAGCGGCGCGTGTCCGCGGCTCGCTCGCTCCCTCCCTCGCGTGCCCGTTCCTCACCCCCACAGCGTTTGACAGAAAAAGGGGGGGGGCGGGCAGGCGCGCGCTCTCGCTCGCTCTCCTTCAGCTGACAGAGCCCCGTTGAGTCCGTTGCCGGGGGGCGCGCGCGCGAGCGCGCACAGAGGCAGTTGGGTCGCCCATTCGGGTTTCTCCTCGCGCTCTCAGCCCAGTTTCCTTCCTTCCGTCTTCCCTCCACCCAAACAGATAAACAAACAAACAAACAAAACAAAACCCCCCCCCCAACAACCCACACACCCAAAACAGGAAGCGAAAGAGGTGTGACCCCGGATGTAAACAGGTACGTCTGACGGGAAGCAGAGAAGGGAGAGGGGGGGAAGACGAGGAAAACCATACACACACTGACGGGTAGATAAACAGGACCGGGCCTCCACTGCGCGTGCGCCGGGGCAGACCGGACTTGGGCGGGATTTACTCTGACGCAGGCGCGCTGAGTGCGATTTTTTTTTGGGCTGTCCTCGATGTTGTTCCTGCTTAGAATATACCCATTGAAATGAATGGGACTTCAGTTCGTCGTACTTAAGCCCCATTCAATTCAATGGGGCTACTCCAAGGAGGACCAACTAACATCGGCTCTACTTTGGGGATGGGAGACAACTGTGTGACAAGAGGACTTGAGAATGGGGAGCGATGGAATTGGTAGCCAAGGCACGTTGCTGGAATCTCCTGGCAGCGTCCCTATGCCTTTAAGAACTACTAACTCTTAAAGTAGATCCAACAGGTGGAATTTCCCCCATCACTCTGTACGCCAGGTGAAAATGCACCAGTTGAATTTCTGCCTGCCATGCACGTGTTAAAGGCCCCCTCCACAAGGATGCGCTTTTGCGCCCGGTTCCGGGATTATGCGCATTATCGCGGAGGCGCATTTACGCCTAATCCCTCTGCACGGGAGGCGGCGAGAGGCGGCGAAGCACATTAATTCATGTCCAAAAAGCGCTTTAGAAGACGTTAACGCGCATAATCGCTTGTTCACACCACGATAATGCGCTTTAACGGCCGGAGAAAAATAAAAGTCGCTATTTAACGCGCATTCGAAAATGCGCATTATCGGGGAAATAACGCGCCTGTACGCCCGTTTTGCGCTCCGCTGGTGTGGAGGTAAAATTTATAATGAGCCTCTAAGGCTCATTAAACGTCTCGTGTGGAGGAGGCCAAAGATAGGGTGAGTAGGGCAGCTGGCACCAGGAATGCTTCTTCATGTCTCTGCTGTCCACAGGTGGTGAGGGCACTCCTGGTCCATTTTTGATCATATAGATTATAGAAGTATAAAACGGGTATCTGGACATCCTGTCCTGAGTCATCACAGTATTCCCTAATTTCTTTTAATTTTTTTTGGTGGCGCAAGATGGGAAGTTTGGAAAGGGCAGGAAGGCAATGATTTGCAATTGTTCACCATCTGAAGATTGATCCCTTCTCTGCCTTTTGGCTATGATCAGGTGTACTATATAGTAGGGGTGTGCACGGACCCCCCGGATCGGATCGGGACCCGGATCGGGACCTCCAATTTTGTCCCGGACCGGTTCGGACAAAATCGGAGGCCCCCCGGACCGGATCGAGTCCGATCCCGACCCAAAAATCGTACATTTTTGGATCGGCCGCCATTTTTTTCCCCATAGACTTGCATTGCAATGCAAGTCTATGAGGAAAAAATGGCGGCGGGTGGGTAAGGGGGGGCCTAACTCCCTCCCCCCCCCGGGGCCGTCCGCTGTGGACGGCCCCGGCAGGTAAACCCCCTCCCCCGCGCTCCCTACCCCCCCTGGGGCCGCCTGCTTCCATCCGCTGGCGCCCGCGGGCGCCAGCGGATATAAGCGGACGGCTCCGGGGGGGGGGGTAAGCCCCCTTCCCCGCCACTTACCTTCTCGGCACGTCCGGCGCCGGCGGCTACTACCAGCGGGCTCCGCGGCCTACTCTCAAGTAGCGCGCCGGGTGATGACATCACCCGGCGCGCCACCCTGGAGCAGGCCGCGGAGCCTGCTGGTAGTAGTAGGCGCCGGCGCCGGACGGGAGCCGCCGGGCCGGGCAGGTAAGGGCCCCCCTCCCCCCTCCCCCCTCCGCGCGCCCCCTCCTCCCCTCCACGCACCCCCTCCTTACCTTTCCGGCCCGGCGGCTCCCGTCCGGCGCCGGCGCCTACTACTTCCAGCAGGCTCCGCGGCCTGCTCTAGAGTAGCGCGCCGGGTGATGACATCACCCGGCGCGCCATCCTAGAGCAGGCCGCGGAGCCTGCTGGGAGTAGTAGGCGCCGGCGCCGGACGGGAGCCGCCGGGCCGGAAAGGTAAGGGCCCCCCTCCCCCCTCCGCGCGCCCCCTCCTCCCCTCCACGCACCCCCTCCTTACCTTTCCGGCCCGGCGGCTCCCGTCCGGCGCCGGCGCCTACTACTTCCAGCAGGCTCCGCGGCCTGCTCTAGAGTAGCGCGCCGGGTGATGACATCACCCGGCGCGCCATCCTAGAGCAGGCCGCGGAGCCTGCTGGGAATAGTAGGCGCCGGCGCCGGACGGGAGCCGCCGGGCCGGAAAGGTAAGGGCCCCCCTCCCCCCTCCGCGCGCCCCCTCCTCCCCTCCACGCACCCCCTCCTTACCTTTCCGGCCCGGCGGCTCCCGTCCGGCGCCGGCGCCTACTACTTCCAGCAGGCTCCGCGGCCTGCTCTAGAGTAGCGCGCCGGGTGATGACATCACCCGGCGCGCCATCCTAGAGCAGGCCGCGGAGCCTGCTGGGAATAGTAGGCGCCGGCGCCGGACGGGAGCCGCCGGGCCGGAAAGGTAAGGGCCCCCCTCCCCCCTCCGCGCGCCCCCTCCTCCCCTCCACGCACCCCCTCCTTACCTTCCCGGCCCGGTGGCTCCCGTCCGGCGCCGGCGCCTACTACTACCAGCAGGCTCCGCGGCCTGCTCTAGAGTAGCGCGCCGGGTGATGACATCACCCGGCGCGCCACCCTAGAGCAGGCCGCGGAGCCTGCTAGTAGTAGTAGGCTCCGGCGCCGGACGGGAGCCACCGGGCCGAGAAGGTAAGTGCCCCCCTCCTCCCCCCCCCCCCCGCTGTCCACTTTCATCGGCGGGCGCCCGCTGGCGCCCGCCAATGGAAGCGGCGGTGGGCGCCAGTGGGCGCCCGCCGATCCACCGATCCGCCGAACCGGTTCGGAGCTTTTTCGGACCGGTTCGGATTGGATCGGCCGATCCAGCTGCGGGATCGGAAATCGGATAATTTATCCGATTTCCCACTGGACCGGACTCGGATCGTGGATCGGGTCCGATCCAGTGCACATCCCTACTATATAGTATTATCTGATGACTAATGTCATCAGATAGTAGATTATATGGTGGTTACTCATGTGTACAAAATGTGTATGTAATCCTGGAAAATACAGAAGACCAAGTTTGTAAGATTGACTACAGAGCCTGAAAATATTGGGCTGTTTCCCTTTTCTAGAAGCTTAAGAACTAGAATTACACTGTGGGTAGCTGCTAAAAAAGAAGGTGGAAGGATTCCATCCATTTGTTGGTTATTTGGGTATGATTTGAATAGGTCGCCACCATGATAAGTAATTTATATGTCCAGTCAAAACAATGAAAGAAATCTGTGCAAATGATGGAGTGTCCCTGTTCAAAGACTGTATGCCTTGAAATACCAGATTGTGGAGATAATTGACAGTCCCTGCTTGGAAACTAGCAGCGATTGTGAATAAGATGCTCCGCTACATTGGCCCTTGGCCTGATGCAACAGGCATTGAATCCACTTAGAAATGCAACCAGAACCCGTTTCAAACAAAGAGTTCTAGATGTAGGAGCTCAAATGGACAGAGCTGCCCTTTCCTCTTCAAGTACTACATATAATGTAAAGATTTTGAGGATATAAAATCCAAATTGGTATGTACTTCCATTTTTAAATTTATTGCTTTTAGAATACATCTACATGAAACTGATGGGGGAGGTTATCCGTGGTGTGAGGTGAGGTATCATCAATATGTGGATGACACCCAGTTCTGTCCTTTTCATCAAATCCAGGTGAGGCAGTGGCTGTTCTGAATCACTGCGTGGGCATGGTAGTAGACTAGATGAGGGCCAATAAACAGGCTCAATTCAGACAAGATTGAGGTACAATATTAGTGGGTATTTCGTCTGCCTGGCTAAAGTTCAATGTATTCTGGAGGGGTTGCACTCCCCCACAAGGATCAGATTTATAGTTTGCGGGTGCCTTGAATCCAGCACTGTCTAGAGGCACAGGTGAACTCAGTGGCATGGAGCACTTTTTATCAGCTTAGGCTGATACACCAACTGTGTCCTTATTTGGACAGACATAGCTGAGCTACAGTTATCCATGCTCTGATAACCTCCTGCCTGGATTACTGCAATCTGTTATATGTGGGGCTGCCTTTGAAAATGTTCCAGAAACTGATTCAAAATAGGCCAGCAAGATTATTAACAGAGACTGGCCAGTATAATCATATTATGTAATAAAAATAAATACTTTAAATCTTCATTCTTAGTTTTCTTTCAGTAAAGTCCAACTACTAAATACTGTCCTATGTATAATTTTATGTGGAGTTTTAAATGTATTTTATTTTGTTCCTTATAGTATGGTTCAATGTTTACCTTTACATGTAATTTTAGATGTATTTTACTTTTCGTTATGGTGTTCAGGGTTGGCCTCTTGCGTCTACTGGCAGCGTTTACCAGTTACTGTAAAATCAACCAATTAAGACTCAATTATGATAAATCCAAAGTGCTGGTCTTCTCAAGACGCAGGAGAACCTACAGATGGTCTGTGAATGGTAACCATATTGAACAAGTTTCTGGTTATAAATATTTGGGTATATTCTTTTATAAAACAATGAATTGATCATTGCAGAGAGATAAGGCCAAAGCAACAGCCAACAATACGGCGGCTGCAATCACAAGGTTTTATTATACCAGAGGAGGCCAATTTGTACCCGCTGCACTTAGAGTTTTTAAGGCCAAATCCCTTATGCAATTGACATATGGAATTACTGTCTGGGGCAAAGCTGTTAATTCTTCAATAAAATCTGTACAAGCCACTTTTATACGTTCTATACTTGGTCTCCCAAAGTGTGTAGCAACACCTGCTCTCCTGCTGGAAACAGGTTTACGCTCTATTACCTCGACAGCTTGGTTGTGTGCATTAAAATTTTGGATCCGTTTGTATGGCCCTGGTACTTCAGGCTATTTCCACAAGATACAGAATGACTCATACATCGATGAGTGAATGAAACTTCTCTGGAATAAGATCAGCTCTCTGGGTTTATGCCCTGAGTCTCTAATAATGATGGAAGCAAAACAGGCCAAAACCCTTTTGTCTCAAAGGATAAGAGATTGTGAACTACAGGTTTTAAGATCTGCAGCGGATAGAACTTTCTCTCCTCTGTTCTTAGGCGTTAGCCTGAGTTATGGAATGGTGGAAGCAAAATATTTTTCAATGCTGAACATCCCTAAATATTGACGTGCATTCACTCTGGCAAGATTTAATGTCTTGCCATCGGCTTTACTACAGGGGAGGTTTCAGAGAATTAGTTTTTCTGATCGCCTATGCTCATGTGGAAGCATGGAAATTGAATCGGTTATTCATGTTCTACTCTGTTGTCCCTTTTATAGGGAGATTAGAGAGAAATTACTACTTGACACTGGATTAGAAATCAATGCTCTCCTTCGCTGCTTCAGAGCCACAGGATGGGGACACAGTCAAAGCTTTTGCAAAATTCTTGAATGCTATGAGAATAAGGTCTCTCTGGAATTGATTTTGCTGTATATTTCTTAAATTTGTACGTACTTTCACTCTAATCTCTGTATGTGTAAAGTCTGATCGGTGACCATAATAAAGTTGATGATGATATGGTCTTCATGCCAACTCAGTAAACTATATTCTATGTTATAGCCTGTTGTTTGTCCCCAGCATATGATATCCAGAGATATAATGATTCTAGCCATGGATGTTCTATTGAAACTGTCCTAGATAATAATCATTGATACACCTATTGCATGCATTTATTAAGGTGTAAACCTATGCATGGTTAGACAGAAAAATGTCCTACAACTCCCAGCATTCCCTAGCCAGCCATGAATCCTTAATCCCACCCCTTTTTTAAAAAGCCATTAAGCAAGCAACCTTTGCCTCATCTTGTGGTAGGGAATTCTATAATAAAAGGGCTAACTCTGATAGGAGGCCTCCTCAAAATCAATTACGGTAGAGCAAAATGACTTGTGAGGAAACAGTACATAGAGAGAGACAAAGCAGCTAAGGGGCTATATGCAGTCACCTGGGAGAAAGTTCTGTTGAACTTCCAATAGAACTTATTTCTGAGTAGTCATGCATACTGCTAGATTGTGGGCTATTGGGAGACAGAAGTTCTTACGTGTTATTTTTTTTTTTTTAAAAATGTCTATTAGGCCTCTAGAATGCTTGCTTTAATACATCGGTACTGGACCTAACAACTTAGTATATCAGATTTCCCCCCCCATTTTTCCATTTCTGAACATTATAATATCTAGGAGGCAGATTTTGACACCCTGAAAGCCATAGAGATTTGTGCAGCAAATATACATATTTGTTTTTCATAAAGTTTTCTAGACTTCTGCAGCTCTATCCAAGGCCTGTTTACTTGGAGGTAAGTCCCACTATTTTCAATGGTGTGTACTACATAAGTTTTGCATTGATGTTTAGAAGCCTGATTTTAATCCCATTAATTTAACTGGATTAATTCTGCAAAGGCAGTTGGAGCAGTTCCCAAGAGGTGGGGGAGAATCTATCATCCTGTGCCTGAGGTCTTCAGTATGGTGCCCTCTAGCTCCCCGCCCCTCCTGATCATTAGTTTATTTCTTAAGATTAGTTTTTACTTGTTTTGACAAACCTCCAGTTCCATCAAACTATTATGCCTTAACCCTCAAATTCAGTGCTGCGTTGGATCTGAGCAGTCATTTCTCCAAGGAACAGTTTCAGTTCTGGGCGCACTAAGCTGCTTGCCCTGGAATAGAAAAATGTCAAGATAGCTTGAGTTGTCTTCTGTGGGGCAAGTTACTTTTCTTTTAGAGCTCCATCACACCAGCGGTTTAACGCATTCTCACCATGTCTGGTATCTGGTTTTGCAGCACAGGACTCACATGATGTCATCCCTGTCCTGCACCCATCTCACCTCTTTTCCTCCATTTTGTGTATTATTTTGGTGTTGGGAAAGTCTGGATTGTTTGATTCAATATGCCCTTAAGCCTCCGTATATTGCTGTCCTCTTGCTTTTTCCTTTGTTGGGTGTGTGCTCTTTGAGAGAAGGGGTGGGGTGGAGTGGAAGAGCAAACAAGCGAAAGGGAGGTTTCACGGTGCAACACAATACCACAAACTCATGTGAAAGGGATCATTAGCTTGACACGCTTATGAAACAAAGGTAAAAAACGCAGAAACAAACCAGGGAAAAATAGGTGTGATGGAGCCCTTAGTCTCACGAGTTTGCCTTTTGGGAAATGACAATGGAGTGTCCAGTAACTCCGCGAGTGGAATTACACTGGATCAGTTTCAGTTGGTGAGTACTGAGGACGTGGACAAGCTGCTTGGACAAGTGAGGACGACGACTTGCCCTCTCAATCCCTGTCCTTCTTGGCTTGTTGTCCAGGGAGGAGATGCAGTTCGATCACATCTACAATGTATTAATGCATCTCTCAGGGAGGGGAGTTTTCCAACATGTTTAAAAGAGGCGGTAGTACGGCCGCTTCTAAAAAAGCCCTCCCTGGACCCTCTGGACCTTAATAACTACAGGCCAGTATCAAATCTTCCATTTTTGGGCAAGGTGATCGAGAGGGCAGTTGCCTCCCAACTCCAAGCAGTTTTGGATGATACAGATTTTCTAGACCCATTTCAAACCGGCTTCAGGGCAGGATACGGAGTTGAGACTGCTATGGTCGCCTTAGTGGATGATCTACGCCTGAGTATTGACAGGGGGAGTGTGTCCCTGTTGGTACTCCTGGACCTCTCAGCGGCTTTCGACCATGGTATTCTTCTGGAGCGCCTGAGGGGATTGGGAATCGGGGGCACTGTGCTTCAGTGGTTCCAGTCCTATCTCTCGGGCAGGTTCCAGATGGTGATGCTTGGGGATAGCTGCTCTTCAAAGAAGGAGCTGCTATGTGGTGTACCACAAGGTGCCATCCTTTCCCCAATGCTGTTTAACATTTATATGAAACCGCTGGGAGAGATCATCCGGAGGCATGGGGCGGGGTGCTATCAGTACGCTGATGACACCCAAATATATTTCTCTGTGCCTTCGACGACATCGTCAGCTAAGGATAGTGTGTCTCCTCTGAATGAATGTTTGGAGTCGGTAATGGGCTGGATGAGGAAAAACAAACTGAAGCTGAATCCAGACAAGACGGAGGTGCTTGCTGTCAAAGGCCACAACCTGGGTTTGGAGGTGTGTCAACCAGTTCTGGATGGGGTTACACCCCCCCTGAAAGACTGTGTTCGCAGCTTGGGGGTACTCCTCGATCCGTCGCTCCAAATGACAGCCCAGATAGATGCGACGGCCAGGAGTGCCTACTATCAGCTTCGGCTGATACGCCAGTTGCGCCCCTTCCTAGAGTTGGAAGACCTAAAGATGGTAGTGCACTCACTGGTAACTTCGAGGCTCGACTTCTGCAATGCGCTGTACATAGGGCTACCTTTGTGCCTAGTCCGGAAACTTCAATTAGTTCAAAATATGGCAGCCAGGTTGGTCACCGGTACACCTAGGGGTGACCAAATAACACCAATCTTAAAATCACTCCACTGGCTGCCCATTAGTTTCCGGGCGACGTATAAAGTGTTGGTTATTACCTTTAAAGCCCTACTTGGTTTGGGTCCAGGTTACCTGCGGGATCGCCTTCTCCCATATAATCCGCCCCGCACACTCAGGTCCTCTGGGAAGAATTTACTCCAGTCAGCCAGAACTAGGCTGACGAGTGTTACCCAGAGGACCTTCTCTTCTGCCGCTCCCAGGCTGTGGAATGGCCTGCTGGAGGAGATTCGACAAATTAGCAGTCTTCTGGAATTTAAGAAAGCCGTGAAGACTGCTCTCTTCCGGCAGGCCTATCCAGTTTAATTTTAAGATGTTTTTAATAATGTATTTGTTTTTATCTGTTTTAACGGTTTATCTATTTTATTGTTTTATATTTGTATTTGGTGTTGTTCCCCGCCTCGATCTAGATGGAGAGGCGGGTTAGAAATGAAATAAATAAATAAATAAATAAATAAAATGAGTGTTTGGTGACCATTCATACGCACCATGGCAGTCATTTTATGAGTGAGGAAGCCCCCCCCTTCCGGCAACCATTTTGTGAGAATCTCCATGACACTCCCTCAAAATTTCAAATGTGCCCAGTGACCCAGAAAGGTTGGGGCCCCTGGTCTTACTCCATTGATCAAGCATATTTACCTGTAGGCAGTAGTTGTTTTTAAAGGCCTGTTGATTCCAGGCACAACATTATGTTGTCATCATATATTAGTACCTTACTGAATACTGAGTAATATTCTGGAATAATATTATTAATAGGAAATAATTATATACTGATTGTATGTCACTGTTGAAGATGACATTCCTTCTGGGCTTATCTCCTTGAAGACACTTGATTTGCTGTGTGCCTTGACTTCAAAAGTATACTTGTAGGAAATCAGAAATCGATTACTTCCTCTACAAATCTTCTCTAGAAAGAGACCATTAACAAATTCTTCAGTCTCCTTGTGACTCCTCAAGAGCACATTATTATCACTGCATGGATTTGTCTTCCTCTGGAAATAAATGTTGTGAGATGTCTAATTGATTGCTGCCATCTAGTGATGTACTCTAGGACTCTTTTCTTTCTATGTTATGATTATTGTACTTTCAGAGCAATGTGAAGTTGTTGAAATGCAGAGCAAGGACATCAGAAGGAATGATAATGGCTTCATAAATATACTTAGCATTTAGATAGCGCATTTCAAGTGCCCAAAGCACTTTATGTACTTTTTCTTGGTAATCCTTAGAGTAGCCCCATAAAGGAGGCTGATATTATTACTATATTGGAAACCATGGGTGGGTGGGATACTCACCAAATAAACAGTGTATGTGATGCTCACAGAATGGCGGACTGCTTAAGGCCATGTGTGTCTTGTGGGCATATTGAGATTTGAAGTGGAGACCTTTTAGCTCACAGCTCACTCTTAACGATACGTGCTCAAACTTTTAACTATATCGATGCTACATCTGCTGTCATCATAATATATAATAAACTGGATACTTATATGCTTCCAGTTCATGTTGAAGATGTAAGCACAAGTGTAATGCCCCAAAGGACTTAAGACCACAGTATTTAAGAGACCACATTATTCATTAGACTCCTGCTCACTCTGTTCGGTTGCTAGGGGAGGTCCGTCCGGTGAGTCCACATACTCCGTGGATTCATCTGGTGGCCACTAACCCCCCCCCCCCCCAAAACAGTCTTCAAACCTGGAGGCTTCCAAGATTCCTATGCCCTGCCACCTGAAGTTGGCAGGGCAGGGCAGGAGAAGCAGCTAAACAGGCCTTTTCAGCCCATCTAGCAAGGGGAAGACCGTAGGAGGCTCGGGATAAATTGTCTCCTGGCCTCTCTGGGCTCCTCCCTGCCCACCAGAACAACTTATTTTCCTCCTCTCTGAGGTCAATTTTCTAACCTCAGAGAGGCACCTAGCATGTTTCTCTCCAGGCAGCTTCAAGGGGACAGGTGGAGGGGCAGATCTCCAACTCCCCTTCTGAAGTTGGAGTGCTGCTTCTGACCTTGCAAGGGATTTTCCAAGACATCCTATGGTCTGTGGGATGCTCGCCCAGGGACCATAGAATTGGTATTTCCATGTAGTTGCCCCTGCCATCTGGAATACTCTGCCTTTTAAATTAAGGCTTATACCAATGATTGTGAGCTTTGGGTGCAAGCTAAAAAAATGTTCCTTTTCACTCAGGCATTCCCAGATTAATTTTTGTTAATCGAGTATTAAGTATGTATTTGTTGAAGTGGATATTTTACTGTGTTAATATTGTATTCTTTTTGTGATTATGTCTTTGTATTGTACACCACTTTGGTAAATTCTTTTGTTAATTGGTATATCAATTTATAAAATAAATATATCACAATAATAAATATTGGAATTCTACATTTTAAATTAATGGCTATATTGAGCACAAACTGTCATAGTGTCATTTATGGTCTATCAATCCTCAATGAACTTACAAAGTCTTTTAAAGCAAGGATAAGCAGTATGTGACTGTAGTCCCCAAGGAAATTTTGTCCTGAGAACATGGAACAATTTAGCCATCTTCATTTTACAATGGTCTCCTGTTCAAAAGCTAGGCAGAGATCTTTGCAGACAGTTTTGCTACAGTGTTTTTGCTTCTTCTGGTCTGTTATTTGTAGAAACTATCTAGCATGCCACCAGAGCCATATTCTTGGCAGTAAAGCAGAAATATATTTCAACCAGATTAGATTCAAGCAAGAATAATACATTTATTAGGAACAAATACAAACAACAAGCTTGCTTTTGAGGCTCACAGAACTTTCCTTCAGACTTGATACTGGAGACAGAAAAGATATCTAACTGGCAAGCTTGTATGGTACATGCCCATTCTGTTTCTACCATATCCTCTGTATGCAAGCAAGTCTCTGCGTTTAACATCACACCTAATGAAGAGGTCTGTGAAACTCAAAAGCTAGCTCATCCTATGCATGTTTAGACAGGAAAAAATCCTACGAAAACATTGTAAGACTCTTTTCTGTCAAAACATGCATAGGATTGCACCCTTAGGATAGAAAAATAGCTTGGAGTCAGCCCTAGATAGAATTAAACAAGACAACACCCACACCCTCTCGCACAAAGACTTTTGTGGCACCTTAAAGACTAACATTTATTATGGTGCAAAATTTTGTGGGTTCCAGTTCACTTCATCAGATGCAGCTAGTGCTATCCTCAGTGGGGTATGTGTATGTATAGATCCAACTTGCGACATTTCTGTGGACATCTCAAATGTACATAAGGTAAGGGGAAGTCATAATCAAGCCATTCAATCGTGCTACGAGACTCTAGCTTGTATGTGTTTGCTTTTACAGACCAAGGGCACAATCCTATGCATGTTTTGACAGAAAAAGAAGTCCTACAACTACAACTCCCATCATTACCTTGCCAGCATGGCTGCCTGGGGAATGCTGGAAACTGTAGGTATTTTTTCTAAACATGCATGGGATTGCACCTTTAGTCTATACAGTTCACTATTCAAGCTCTCTTACATGGGACTGTCTTCAGATTAAGTGTGATGGGTTGCATTGCACAACTAAAGTCCTATGTGCAAATGTACTTCAGAGTACCACTGTAATCCTGTACCCATTTGCTTGGGAATAAGACCCATGAACTCAATAGCACGTTTTTTGAACAGAGGCTGCCCTGCAAATTCCCTTAAATCAGAGGGGGCTTACTCACAAGTAAAACAGGTACAGGATTAGGTCATAGGTCTGCCACCTCTGTGCACGTACTCAGCAGTAAGTACCACTGAGCTCAGTGGAATTATATGGCTAGGATTATATTGTAAAATTGCAATCCTAAAGGTACAGTTATGAGGGGAGTAAGTGCCATTCAGTGAATCCGCCCTCCCCACTGAAATCGGATCTACCAGCCTCCACTGAAAGTTACAACAGCTGGAACTGGTTAGCTTTGAGAAAAGACTAATAATGGGAGACCTGATAGAGGTGCACAAAATTTTGCATGGTGTAGAGAAAGTGGATAGGGAGACATTTTCCTCCCTCTGTCATCCCATGAAGCTGATTGGTGGAAGATTCAGGACATATAGAAGTACATCTTCATACAGTGAGTGCATAATTAAACTATGGAATTTACTTCCACAAGATGTAGTGATGGCCACCAATTTGGATGGCTTTAAAAGTGGGTTGGATGGAGGACAAGGCTATCCATGGCTACTAATCCATGTCTATATGCTACGTTGAGGATCAGAGGCAGTAAGACTATGTACACCAGTTGCTGAGGAATATGGGTGGGTTTGGTGCTGTTGCACTGATGTCCTACTTGTGGCTTTTGTGTAGGCAGTTGGTTGGCCACTGTGTGAACAGAATGCTGGACTAGATAGACCCTTGGCCTGATCCAGCAGAGATCTTATGTTCCAATCTTTTTTCTGCGACCACCTGTTCAAAGGAAGGGGTAGTAGCCCATGTTACTCCTACATAGAGTAAACCCATTGAAGTGAATAAGTCTCACGGAACTGGTCTCGGAGCTGGTGTTGGATTCGCCCAGGCTCTTGGTCCTGGGCGATTTCAACATCCCATTCGAGGCCGGTTTGTCAGGTGGAGCTCGGGAGTTCATGGCATCCATGACAAACATGGGCCTATCCCAATTGGTCCCTGGACCCACACATTCAGCAGGTCACACCCTCGATGCTGTTTTCAGTTCTGAACAGACGGATCTGTGGGCGGAGGTATTGAATACCTCCAAATTGTCATGGACAGATCATTTTCTGGTCAGGGTTAGTATCACGGCTACCACCCGTCCCTGCAGGGGTGGCGGACCTATTAAGATGGTCCACCCTCGAAGGCTGATGGATCCTTCTGGATTCCAGAAAGCCTTGGAGGGTTCCATGGCTGGTATCGTCGACGATCCTGTAGAAGCCCTGGTCAATAGATGGAATCAAGACCTAACTAGGGCTATCGACACGATCGCCCCCAAACGTCCTCTCCGGCCCACTTCTAATAGGGCACCCTGGTATACAGAAGACCTCAGGGAGTTGAAGCGGAAAGGACGACGACTGGAGCGCTGATGGCGGAAAACTCGACTTATATCCGACAAGACATGACATAGAGAACATCTTCGTTTCTATGAAGTGGCAATACGTGCAGCGAAGAAAGCTTTATTCTCTGCGCGCATTGCATCTGCGAATTCACGTCCAGCAGAACTGTTTAGGGTGGTGAGGGGTCTAACTCAGGCTCCTTCTCCCCTGAATCCGATTTTAGAGCCTTCGGTAGTTCACTGTGATGCTTTTAACGATCATTTCTCAGATAAAATCTCTTGGATAAGAGCCGACTTAGATGCCATTGTTATAGCAGAGGCTGACAGTGGAGTGTCCAGCGACTCCGCGAGTAGGATTACACTTGATCAGTTTCAGTTGGTGAGTACCGAGGACGTGGACAAGGTACTTGGATGTGTGAGGAAGACGACTTGCCCTCTCGATCCCTGTCCTTCCTGGCTGGTCGTCCAGGGAGGAGATGCAGTTAGATCACATCTACAACATATTATTAATGCATCTCTCAGGGAGGGGAGCTTTCCATCATGTTTAAAAGAGGCGGTGGTAAGGCCGCTTCTAAAAAAGCCCTCCCTGGATCCCCTGGACCTTAATAACTACAGGCCAGTATCAAATCTTCCATTTTTGGGCAAGGTGATCGAGAGAGCTGTTGCCTTTCAACTCCAGGCAGTCTTGGATGACACTGATTTTCTAGACCCATTTCAAACCGGCTTCAGAGCAGGATACGGAGTTGAGACCGCTTTGGTCGCCTTAGTGGATGATCTATGCCTTAGTTTCCACAGGGGGAGTGTGCCCCTGCTGGTACTCCTGGACCTCTCAGCGGCTTTCGATACCATCGACCATGGTATCCTTCTGGAGCGCCTGGGGGAATTGGGAATCGGGGGCACTGTGCTTCAGTGGTTCCGATCCTATCTCTTGGGCAGGTTCCAGATGGTGATGCTTGGGGATAGCTGCTCTTCAAAAAAGGAGTTGCTATGTGGTGTACCACAATGTGCCATCCTTTCCCCAATGCTGTTTAACATTTACATGAAACCGCTGGGAGAGATCATCCGGAGGCATGGGGCGGGGTGCTATCAATATGCTGATGACACCCAAATATATGCTCTATGCCTTCAACAACATCATCAGCTAAGGATAGTGTGTCTCCTCTGAATGAATGTTTGGAGTCGGTAATGGGCTGGATGAGGAAAAACAAACTGAAGCTGAATCCAGACAAGACGGAGGTGCTTGCTGTCAAAGGTCCCAACCTGGGTTTGGAGGTGTGTCAATCAGTTCTGAATGACTGTGTTCGCAGCTTGGGGGTACTCCTGGATCCGTCGCTCCAGATGACAGCTCAGATTGATGCGACGGCCAGGAGTGCCTACTATCAGCTTTGGCTGATACGCCAGCTGCGCCCCTTCCTAGAGTTGGAAGACCTAAAGATGGTAGTGCACGCGCTGGTAACTTCAAGGCTCGACTTCTGCAATGCGCTGTACATAGGGCTACCTTTGTGCCTAATCCGGAAACTTCAACTTGTTCAAAATATGGCAGCCAGGTGGGTCACCGGTACACCTAGGGGTGACCACATTACACCAGTTTTAAAATCACTTCACTGGCTGCCGGTCAGTTTCCGGGCGAAGTATAAAGTGTTGGTTATTACCTTTAAAGCCCTACATGGTTTGGGCCCAGGCTACCTACGGGATCGCCTTCTCCCATACAATCCGCCCTGCACTCTTAGGTCCTCTGGGAAGAACGTACTCAAGCCAGCCAGAACTAGGCTGGCAAGTGTTACCCAGAGGACCTTCTCTTCCATGGCTCCCAGACTATGGATGGTCTGCCGGAGGAGGTTAGACAAATTAGCAGTCTGCATGAATTTAAGAGAGTCATGAAGACTGTTCTCTTCCGGCAGGCCTATCTGGATGAATTTTAAAATGTTTTAATGATTTGTTTTCTCTTGTTTTTAATTTTTTTTTAACTTTGTGATGCTTGTATTTTGCATTGTGTTCCCCGCCTCGATCCGTAGGGAGAGGCGGGTTATAAATAATAATAATAATAATTATTATTATTATTATTAAATATGAATGAATGTCCCTTAATTTCCATTCATTTCCATGGGTCTTTTAATTTTTGTAAACCGCCCAGAGAGCTTCGGGTATGGGGCGGTATATAAATGTAATAAATAATAATAATAATAATAAGGTGGACTTACACTGCATGCTTCCCGTGTAAGTCCCAGGTAAAGTAGACCCATTGAAATGAATGAGACTGGAGTTAGTCACGACTAACTTCCGTCTCGTCCATTTCAATGAGTCCA
Source organism: Anniella stebbinsi (assembly GCA_029215795.1). Taxonomy (NCBI): domain Eukaryota; kingdom Metazoa; phylum Chordata; class Lepidosauria; order Squamata; family Anniellidae; genus Anniella; species Anniella stebbinsi. Next base: position 354,327,249 of record JARDYH010000002.1, on the reverse strand, counting down.
CGTACGACGAACAGGGGACAGGAGCCCCAAGATCGGGACTCGGGTTTTCTGCTGCGCACCGAAGACTCATGCGCCCTGGGAAAGACGTGACAGGGCAGTTTTCCCATGTCTCCTCCCCTCCCTCCTTTGCTCTGCAGTCACTTCCTGCAGCTGTTTCCATCTGTGTCCGGTTATGCCGACCCGGCCCTCCCTCTCCACCGCCCCCCAAAACATCACCTCTGTAGCCCCTGAGATGTAAGAGTGGGCTCGATGCAACCCGGTTCGAAGTTGGAGAGAGATGCGGAGAAAGAGCTGAAGGCGTCAATGCTGGGAATGTGGCGCGCGGCTCTCCGACTCCGGGGAGATCTTGGCAGAAACCCGTCGTGAGCCTGTCTCGCCTCCAGCCTTGTGAGAAGCCGGTAGGTCCGCGATGCCCTCGTTTCCAGGGGCTTGGAACGGGAAGACCTCGGAACCGCCCCCCCCCCCCCCCAAAGCTGCGATCTTGGGCAGGCTTGCACAGGAGGGAGCACCTTTGAGCAAAGCGGGGCTTACTTGCGAGTAAAAGCGTAGGATCGCGCTGCACGTTTCGCCTGGAAAGGTTCTCTGTAAGCTCTGTGGGGTTGGTGGTGGGGAGGGACCGCATAATTTTGAGAAGGTATTGTATTGCATGCTTATATCGCAGCCTCCCCCCCCCCCAATCCTGGCGCCCTCCAGACGTGATGGACTACAATTCCCATCACCAATGGGAGTTGTAGTCCAACGCGTCTGAATGGCACCGGGTTGCGGTGAAAGGCTGTTATATGGTATTGCTTGTAAGAATATAAAAATTTCCAGCTGGATCAGGTCCAGGCTCTATCTCATCCAGCAATCTTGTCTTCAACAGCCAGGTGCGGGATGGAGAAGGAAGCTCCACAGCAGGGCAGGGTAATTAGAAGCACAGGTGGCCTCTGAACCAGGCGGTCCCCTTTTCAGCTCTCTTCATCATTGAGAGGCTAAGTTTTATCCTCCAAAAGTCTGTCCAACCCTGAAGATGGCACTTATGTTGTACATTAACACTAGAAGCACACCGTACAGTACTTTAGCGGGCAAAGCGATTTGCAACCTTGTGCACTCCCCATGTTGTATTCCTTGGGTTTTTGCAGAGGGGAAAATGAGGCTAAGAAACTGGTTTTGAAGAAGTTTCATTCAAGGAATCCATGGGCCAAACTGATTCTTGGATCCAATTCCCCTGGCCTTACACACAAGCACTGAAACACATTTGCCACTTGGGGAAAATCTCAGGTGTTTTTAGCGTTAGTCCATGTTCCCTTCTGCTTTTCTTTGATTTATCATCCATCGGATCATGTTAAGGGAAGATAAGACTGAACTTTCCTTATGGTTCATTTTTATTTTGGATTTTTAAAATTCTGCAAATCTTAATAAACTTGAATGGTGTGTCCTGCTCTAGGCCAGCTCTGCCTTCCAAGGCTGTACCACTTGAGATTGGAGAGGCCATATGCATGTTTTCAGTGTGTGCCCTGTGAACAAAATTCCTTGCAAGTGTGAACAATAAGCTTGCCTAGGAGGAAGGGTTTTTTTTTAGCTTTGGTCTTCTTTTTTCATGTAATAGCTTTCTACATGCAGGGACTTTTTGTAGGGTCATTCAAACAGCTGTACTCTGAAGTTGTAGAGTCCCACAGGATGCTGAACAACGTGAGTCTTCTGAATGAGCCAATTGCCCCTCACATGGGCTCTGGAAAAGGTTCAAGCATCAATTTTAGTTAACCTCTAGCAGAGTTTACCTCAATCTGGTTCACTCCAGATGTTTTCACCTACAATTCCCATCAGTCCAAGCTAGGTCAGAGATGATGGGAGTTGTAGCCCAAACATCGGTAGGGCCTGAGATTGGGGAAGCCTGCTCTAGAGGAGTCAAGCTCCATACGTGTGAACCAGCCTTCTTTTATTTTAAAAAGTCATAGTATAGAATATAGAATCATGAATGGTGCAGGAAAAATGAATAGGGTTAAACTACTTTCATAATCAGATGTTCATGTGTGTGTTTCTTTGGAGACATCTGTATGCCTTATTTGCCCGCAGTGGGGCTGAGTTGGTTATGTGACGCAGCCACCAACTCTCAGCCACCATGGGGCTTTTCCCTGAAGCTACAAATTTAAAAAGTAGGGGACTTATCCCGACTTTTTTCTTTGAAGTGAGGTCACTACGGCCCTTCAACCATGTGACCTCATTTTGGCATCGAGCTGGGGGTGTTCCAGGGCAGATGGTGACTACTGATAGGTCGCCGGAAGAGAGGGAAGACCGGGCAGGGGGCGGGCCTGATGAGCCAAATGGTTGCTGGAAACCCACACTTCCTCCTGCCATGGCCATTTCCCGCCCCAACCCACAGCAGCGATATTGCAGGGTTTTACATACAAGGACTGGCAAAGCAGTGCCGTTAAGACACTCCTTTTATTCCTGTGGGATACTCCACTTTGGATACAGGTGATGTAAAGGTGGTGGCTGTCCCCATTCACGTTCCAGATAGTTTGCATTTCTATTTTGGCATCCTCTGTTTCCTCTCTTGTTGTTTTACTAAACGTTCACCTTGCATAAGCTGAAATTTTCCAGGTGCAACCTCAAAACAGAGAGGTGTAGTGTGATGTGTTGTGAGGCCTCTGTACAGGCCTCTGTTCAGGCCTTACCTCAGCTTCCCTCCTACCGTGTTGGTGGTTATGCCCATCTCTCTGCCAGCCAGCTCCCCAAATTCCATTCCAATGTTCCCACAAGACAGAACCAAAGTGATGGCTATTCTTATACAGGCCTACTTTAGTTCTCACAGTGGCTCCTCTGGAGTTCAGTTGGACCTATTCAAGAGACTGCAATCTGGAACGCAGTTGGGAAGAAGGCAACGCCCATTTCTCATTCTGGAGGCTGGGATCCTCAGAGCAGAAGGCAGGTTTAGCCCCACCTTTGCAGCATTCCTGATGCACACCTTATTCCAGTAGGAATGAATTCCAGCCATTCACTTTTATGGGATAAAGTCAAGTGCTGCACTCAGATATTAGTGCAATGAGAGTGAAACCTCTTCACTGTCTCTGGCTCTGAAGCTATGTTTTGCCATCTGTCAAAAGTTGGGAAGAGCGGGAGGCTGATGACTCTCCGCTGCAAGGGAGTTCCACAGTTGTGGCACCGTCACTGAGTAGGCCCTATCTCTTGTCCTCATACTCCTGATCTTGCATATTAGCAGGGCCTCTGAGGCTGATTTCAAAGGCCAAGCAAGTGCATATGGGAGCAAGTGGTTCCTGCGGTAACCTGGTCCATTAATCACCCTGAACAACCCAACAACAAACCATGGGTTCTCAAGGTGGCTTGTTTCAGAAAAATAAGCCACACTGGATGGTGAACAAGCCACCCTGTGGAAAATGTCCTGGGTTCAGTCAACACATTAGCCCATAGTTCAATAAACAACCCATGGTTCAACAACAACCACTGAGTGTAGGTTAGCATGTTGTGTGAACCCAGTCATCATCATCATCATCATCATCATCATCATCATAATTGAGAGACACATGGCCTCTGATGCTGGAGACAATCTATAGCCATCATGATTAGTAGTCATTGATTTGCTAACCTCCATGAATTTGGGCAGTCCTCTTTTAAAGCTGTTCAAGTTGGTGGCTCACAATTTAAATATGCCTGGGATGCAGTTGAGAGGAGGTCAAATTTGATTAATCTAAGCACCAGGTCATTAGGGGCAGGGTGCAAACTGAGTCCCCATAGAAATAGTGTCTCTGAATGGAGATTTGTCCTTTCTCTCACATAAGTAAATGGATGCTATTCATATTTATCTGAAAAGGGTAAAATACTGCTGTTAAGGATAATGTTGCAGTGTGGGACAATCCTCATCCACCATCTTAATTTTAAAAAAGGGATTTTTGCTCTAAATCTCATTTAAGTCCATGGGATTTTCCCACTACTCTCCTCTATTTAAATCAAAGACCAAATAGGAGCCAGGTGCGTCTATTACTTATTTTCTTCCCAGCATGTAACACGTATTGGTGTGTTCTAAATTTGTACCTGACATTCAAACAGATATTCTCTGACTTTTTTCTTGCAGTGGGCGCAGTTCACCATTTATGGTGTTCCTGATGAATAACTTGGCTCTTTATGTTGCCTGATTCTGTGCTGTCTTCTGCCATTCTTGTTATGTTGCTTTATTATGATTATATTGTTTTATCTCGTCTGAGTGTTAGCTGACTTGAAACTTATGCAAAAGGCGGGATATGAAATTCATAAATAAATTTCAGTAATTAATAATAATGCAGGGCATACTGTCCCAGGGTTGCTGATCACCATCTGTTGGTAGAGTCCATCTTGCATACAATTAGGCTAAAAGCTGGCTGACATGTCTCAGTCTGTGATTTCCCACGCAAGCTGTTACTGACTTGCTATGAGAAATAAAAAGTTCATGAATGATCTGACTACTTCGTGGGTGTCTGTTGGCAATGGAATTTTGACAGAAGGAAATGATAACCTTTTATGAAGGACAAGGCTGGCCCTACCCTTAGGCAAAGTGAGATGGCTGCTTCAGGCCGCAGTTGCTGGGGTGGGGTGGGGGTGGGGGTGGGGAATGGCAGCAAGGGTATTGGAGGATAGAACTGTGTTCCCCCTAGCTATCTTCCTGCCTTCAATGTGTTGGAGGATGTTCTCCAGTTGTCAGTGTTGAAGTACAATTCAACCACCCGTGCGGTCAGCTTCTGTACATGGAATTGGGGATGGTCCTTCGTCTAGGGCGGCAGAATATCTTGGGCCAACCCTGATGAAGGAAGTGAAAGGTCAGTTTGATTTGGAAGGGCCTGAGGATTGGAGGAGCTCCACGTAGTGAGCGGGAGAAGAAACAGAGAGGATTGGCAGGCCAAGGCTAGGAAGCTGAGTGGGGAAAGGGGCTGGAGATAGAGGGACAAAAGGTACAAAGGAGCCCATGCACTATGCTTTGGACTACAATTCTTATAAGCCCCAACCACTGACCATGCTGGCTGGGGTTGATGGGAGTTGTAGTCCAAAAATCTGATGGGCAACAAGCCGTCTACCCCTAGGGAAACAAATGGACTGATAAGTGGAGATGACAGAGAAGGTTGGGTGGTCCCTGAGGGAAAGAAGGGCGGAAGAGAAGATTTGAGGAGAGCAGTTCCAATGAGAAAAGAAGCTGGAAGGAAATTCCTTTAAGCAGCCTTCCCCAACCTGGTGCCTTCCAGATGTGTTGGACTACAATCCACAGCATCCCAACACATCTGGAGGGCACCAGATTGGCCAAGGCTGCCTGAAAGGGACAAGAGAGGCTGAACGTTAATGGCTGGAAAATAATTTTGGAGGCTTGTGGACAAAGGGCTGGACTGCAGGGTGGGGAGAAGAGGTGGACCAGCTGAATTTCACATATCGATTTGAGCCAACGTACGAAATCTTGGCCTCTGGTAAGATATACTACCTAAGCCATCTGTGCCTCTGAAATTAGCTGTTGGAAGCCCCTGTCTAGCTGAACTTGTCTGTGTTTCTGGTCCAGATCAGAAGTCATCTTCTGCCTTCAAAAGAAGCATGCCAGAAGGTATCTCAGCCAATGATCCTCTTGCAGCAAGCTGGCCTTCCTCCTCCTCCTCCTGAGAAGCTTCTGTCTCTTCCTATGTCAGTGGCCACCAGGCCCACAGCCAACTTGCTACTCTCCCCACAGAAACCTCTTGGACTGGGGCCATCTTTGCCGCTTGCACAAGATGAGGAAGTTGCTACTGGGGTGGAGCAGGACCCGGTGCTGGAGGAACTATGTAAGCCTTTATGCTGCAGGCTTTGTAACGTCACCCTGAATTCTGCACAGCAAGCCCAGGCACATTACCAGGTGAGGAGGAAGGTGTGGGGCATCTTCATTTCCAGGATCCAAAGGCTGCCGGTTCTTCCTAAGGTGGCACAAGTGGAGGCATGAACTTCCCTGGCTGTAGCTTGCAGCTTGATCGGGCGAGAAGATCTAGTACTCTGTTTTATGTGCTCTTCTATTGTGGTGTGATGTCATGGCTAAGAGGCTGTGCTATGAATCAGGAAGCCTCTGGTTCAAATCGTACCTCTGCTATAAGCTCACTAGGAGGCCTTAGGCAAGTCACAACCCCATCTGCAATGTGGGAATGGTAATATTGGCCTACCTTGCAGGGCAGTTGTAAGGATTACTGAGACAATGGATGTGGAATACTTTGACCACTCAAAGGTTCAGGTTCTTCTTCTGCTGCTGCTGCTGCTGCTCCTTCTTTTGTTTCTCCTCCTGTTTCTTCTTCATCTGCTGTTTCTTCTTCTGTTTCCGTTTCTTCTTCTGTTTCTTCTGTTTCTGTTTCTTCTTCTTCTTCTGTTTCTTCTTCTTCTTTTGCTGCTGCTGCTACTACTACTACTACTACTACTATTTCTTCTCCTTCTCCTTCCTCTCGAAAGACCACACCTAAGAGTGGGCCACTGTGTTCTCCCCTACCTGTCTGATTCCTAACCACTCGGAGGAGGGGAGGGCTCAGCCTAATACTGCTGACAGTCACTGTAACGTGCACGGAATGAACAAAAGCACCCTAAATGTATATAGGCACAACATGAGGCATATGACAGAAACTTATATCACCGGTGTGAAAATACACAAAACGAAGTGAAATTTATTGACCAACAATGATAATCGCAGCACGTGCAATTTTAGATGCTCAATGGGAGGCTCAACCCATTCCTATATAGTTTGTGCCCCCAAAGTTGTGCCTGTTAAGAGATAGTCTTAAAATCTGGATGAAAATCCTCTACCAGGCTGATGAAGATAGAGAAGCCCTACATGCACTCTCTTCGTTTAATATGTTAAGGTTTGCTTCAACTTTCATTGGAAATCCCATTGGCAGCCCTGTTCTCTCTCTGGAGCCAGGGAAAGGGGTGGAGCCAGGGAAAGGGGTGGAGCCAGGTGAGAGGGATGTGGCCTTCTAGGGAACCCCAGAGGGCAGGACTGGCAGCCCAGAGGGGCAGGATTGTGCGTGTGTATTATATATGTAATACGTGTGAGTGACTGACTGGGTTTGAACAACTTGATAACCAACGGTGGTTTAAATAGTCAATGGTTGGTTATTTAACCCATAATGGTTATCGTGTTGTGTGGAGGTAGGGTTTTTTTTAACCAATGGTTGGTTATTTGGCTGAAATAACTAACACAAATAACCAACGCTGTGCAGGGTTGGCTGTTTGAACCACTGTTGATTGTTGTGTCATATGGAAGGCACCGCTGGTTATTTCCTCGGCCACCATTTAGTTTTTTTTGTCAGCCACAGAGTCGCAAGGCAAGAATGGTCAAAGCACAGTGGCTGCCATTCTAGTCCAGCCCCAAAAGTGGATTCTTGACTAAAGTTCTAAATCCATTTAGAAGGGTGAACCAGGTATATGGGTGATGACTTAAACATGAGAAAAACAATAAGTTCTTTACAATTGAAGTTTATATCATCATATATCACAATCAATATCTTTATGCAATAATGAATATGGTGGTAGAATAATCCTCAGTGCACATATTGCATCATTGTGCCTATATTAAAAGAACAACATATGATAGATTAACAATGTGAAAATACAAATTGTTAACCAAGAAATACAATAAGTCACAAGTTCTCAATACTGTATGTGCAACATATGTACAATAATACGGTAATCTCCGGATTGTAAAACCGTTTCGTTCCCTTTTTCAGTGAAAAAGGGAACACATTATAAGTTTTTTTCAGTCATATTTTCATAACTTTTGGGACACTCTATTCATCTTGATAGATGGACACTGAAAATTTCAAACATATGAGCTTATTAGACCTACAGACATAAAGTCTGTGAACATTAGGTATAGAATGTTATAATTACCTTCACTATTGACAATTTATTGTTCAAAAATAATCTTGAATTCTGTACTATCTGTAATGATAATACACAACCCATGATAACTCTTACTATCTGTAAAAGATCATACCAATCACTGACCTTTCAAAAGAATATATTCAAAATACCTTAGACAGTATACAACAGGAGTGTTTTCAGTTCTAGTCCAGCCAGCAGGATAGATTTTCGGCAGCAATGGCTGATGGGAAGACTAGTGGGAGGACTGAGGGGGGAGAGAGGGCAGGGGATGAGTGAGTCAACTCAACGCTGATCCTAATCCCCACCACGGTTGATTATTATCAGGTTGTATAAGGAGTACCTCCTGTCGAGTTGATTATTACCCCACCGTTGACTATTGTGTTGTCCGAACGCAGCCTATATCTGCCTATGGAAGCCATTAACCAAGCTCTCTTTCCAGGGTAAAAACCACAGCAAGAAACTTCGGAATTACTATGCTGCCAACAGCTGTCCGGCACCTACCAGAATGAGTAACTTGCTTGAGCCTGCCACACATCCGATGCTTTCACTTCCAACCCAGGCAAGTGTGTATAGGACTGTGGCCTTGCAGTGCAATCCTGTGTGTGTCTACTCAAAAGTAAGCCCCATTGAGTTCAGTGGGGCATACTCCCAAGTAAACGTGTATACTCGATTGTGGCCTTGATGAGTCAAGAATATGCACGTCTCCCCTTAAGAGAGAGGGCATTGCATGCCATGTTTTTAATTTTGATTTATCCTGCTTTGAAGTCCCCCCCACAATGTATATCTTGTTCTGTTTTACTATAAGCTGCTTTGATTGTCCTACAGAAAAGTGGAGTATAAATATATAACTTAGGGACAAACTAGATGATACGGTAATGAATGTTTGTATTTAAAATAATTTAAATAGTAACCCAGGGGAGAACTACACTTGAATACTGGGTAAAGTTCTTGTCACTGCACGTCAAAAAGGAGATCACAGAGTTGGAAAAGTTGCAGAAAAAGGGCGATCGAAATGATCAAGGAGCAGGAACAACTCCCTATGAGGAAATGATACAACTACTGGAACTGTTTAGCTTGGAGACAAGGCGAGTAAGGGGGGACATGATGGTGGTGGACAAAATTATGCATGGTGTGAGTATCCCTCTCTCATAATACTAGAACCTTGGGGGGGGGTCCCATGAAGCTGAGTGGTGGGGGATTCAGAACAGGTAAAAGGAAGTACTTCTTCCCATAGCACATAGTTAAACTAAGGGATTTGCTGTCAACAAGTTGTAGTGATGGCCACCAATTTGGTTATCTTGAAAAAGGGATTGGACAAATTCATGGAGGAGAAGACTATCAATGGCTACTGGAAATAGTGGCTATATTCTGCCTCCATGATCAAGGACAGTAGGCCTATGTATATCAGTTGTTGGGGAGCACAAGTGAGAATGTGCTAGTGCACTCCTGCCCTAATTGGAGGATTTCCCAAAGGCAGCTGGTTGGACACTATGAGAATAGAATTCTGGTCTAGATGGAGCCTTGGTCTGATCCAGCATGGCTCTTCTTATGTTCTTTTCCCAGTGTTTGTTCTCATCCCATCCATATGACTTTGGCCAGCAGTTCTCACCTTCCTATCTATGACCTCCTTTTTGAGGTGCGGTGACAAGGTTTCCAGGTTTCGTGTACCACTCGAGGAGTAGGAGTTCCAACCTACGTGCTACTGAACTATATGCTATTGAACTACATGCTATTGGCCTACGTATTATAGGCCAACCTGAAACAACAAGCATGGTCTAGCCAAAGTTAAGAATTTCTGTGGCCTTGAATTAGATCAACCCTCAGGTTGATTATGTGTGGAGATTCACTCTCCTCGTGTAACTTATAGCTTACTCCTGAAATGTCTATGTTTGCCTGGAGTTGTTTGCCAAATTTGAGTTATTCGTTGCAATATTAAAACCTAGTTCTTAAGGGCTAGAGAGAAAAATGATACAGATGACTGTATGTTTTCTCCTCTTCAGCTAATAGCAGCTCAGGGAGGGCAGAACTGAATGAGAACCCTGGCGCAGGATTAGACCCTTCCCTGTGTATCAGTGTGCCAGGCCTGCCCCTGCCATAATTTAGCAGAGGCAAAATTATGGTGGGGCTATCTAATCATGGATCTCTGATGTGATATCTAGCTTATTTGTTTAGTACATTTATTTCCCGCCTTTTCCCCCCTATCATGGAACTTAAAGCAACATACATGGGGTTCCCAGGTGGTCACCCTTCCAGGCACTGATCATCAAGTTTTTCTTAGGAGTTTTTCTTAGGCCATGGACTAGGCCCCATCCTGATCCTTGGCCTGATTTATAGCCCTGCCACGGAGCTGCATGGAACCTTGTTAATAAACCTGTAATGTTACTAGTGCCTATGTGAAGCCTGACTTGGAAGACAACAACGATGCGCAGAGGCGGATCAATATTTCCATATTACAAGTGGGGAGCTGAGGGCAAATAGAGTGCGACCCAATGAATCCGCTTGTTTGTTTTTTAAACTGAGGCTTAAAATGGCTCGAAGCTCATTCTCCTAACTGCTTCACTGCACTGGCCCTAACGACAATATCGTCTGGTACCAGGAGGAACCACAAACACAGGCCCCTTCCGCAGTTACCCCCTTCTGCTCTTTACTGGTGGGGGCATCTGGAGAAGGGCCTCGGAGGATGAACTTGGGGTCTGGGTAGATATGTGTGGGAGAAAGTCATCCTTCGGGATACCAGGTCCCAAGCTGTTTAGGTCTATTGAAGTCAAAACCTTGTAAGTTCGAGCACTTCTTGTTTTTGAGGAATGAACTCCCTTGGCGTGTCTGAATGTTTTTTCCTTTCTGTCCAGGGGGCTTCCACGAAACCAGGGGGGCGAGTGATTCTGGCCACAGAGAATGACTACTGTAAATTGTGTGATGCTTCGTTCAGTTCACCAGCTGTGGCCCAGGCTCACTACCAAGGGAAGAATCATGCCAAGAGGCTGCGCATGGCTGAAGCGCAGAACAACTCTTTCTCGTAGGTATTGCTGAACTTTATTGAGTGTGGGTGGTTATATGTCAGTGGGGAGGTGAATCCGCTCTGGGTTTCAGTCAGAACTTTAGAGGAATTATCCAAGGGGCTTCCGTGACTGTCCAAATATATCTCCTCTCCTTCTTCCCCCTCCAATTTTTTTGTTTTTGTTTTTGTTTAATGTCAGGGAGACATCAGACATGGTAGGCAAAAGGAGGGTGCGGAAGGAAGGAAGCGAATACAAGATGATGCAGAACAGAAGAAATGTATATGCTGTCCAGAACAACACAGGTACTTCCACTGTTTGCATCCTGTTCTCTAGAGAGCTTGTTTTGGGTGATGTCAGAACCAGGTCTGGGTTATTGTGGCCGTACCCTGAATAAGAAACTCTTCAGTTCCAGAATCACTGCAGTTAATGATCATATTCAGATATGGACCTGAAGGTCAAGCCCGGGAGATAGCAGGTTGAACTGTGGGTTATCATGTTATCTGAAATCAGGACATTTTTCACAGGTTGGCTTGCGTTCGAGAAAAATAACCCACGCTGCATGGTTAACAACCCACCACACAGAAAATGTCCTGGGTTCAGACAACGTGCTGACCCACAGTTCAATAACAACCCACACTCTACCACTGAGTGTGTGTTAGTGTATTGTGCGAACCTAGTCAATGTAAATCCAGAAAAAGAGCAATATGAGTAAAACATGAGAAAAGAAAAAAACAGTCTAGCTGCGCAATTTAAAATACAGAAAAGTGATTAAAGGGAAGAAATAGAGAAACTTTAACGTATGGAAGCCTGGAGAGAAAAAGAGTTAAGCAGAACCTATAGGGTATCAAGCAGGAGAAAATACTGAAACTGAGAGATAATTTAATAGTTGGAAACAACAGGATTTAGCTAGACGGAGAGGCGGGTAAGAAATAAATCGTTATTATTATTATTATTATTAGCGGACACGAAGAGTTAAATGCACGCACACCAAATTATGGACTTGTGAAGAAGATGCAGATCGATTCCCCCCCCCCCCCAACAAAGAATTTTTCAGCTCTCCTCACTCGCTCACTCCTTTTGCTCAACAAAAGCAAACTCTCTCCACTTTGTACATGATTGGGGCAGATCTGGCTTTCAACAAATGGCTCTGCCCTATCGCATGTAGTTTGAGCATTATAATGCTGAGATCTGCGCCCTGTGCCAGGTTTCATGCTCTTCCTGTACTTTGCTCACAATGCACCAGGACCCGACTGTCGGCTCCCAATGTGATGCAGCGGCAAAGGAAGCATGTACATGATGCATAAAGTAGGATATTTCTAGCATGGATAGGGAAGGGATAATTTAAAGTGTAGGTATCCAACTGATGGCCCATTGGCATGGTCTCTCCCCATTGAAGTTACCAAATTTTCATAGAAGTATGCTGTTAAAAAAAGAAAAGAGAAGGCAACAGCAGACTAGCTATAGCCTCACAAACAACAGATGTGATGGTAAAACCTCTGTATAGATTTTTCTGCAGGGGAATGCTCCCCTAGGAAACATTCGTATGTATGGAAAGCTAGCACATGGGGGAACTCATGACGCAAGAATTCCGAATCTCTCTCTTCGAAGTATACTTGAAAAAATGCTGCAGAAGCAAGGGGGATGTGTCTCATGGCTGGGATGTTGAAGGAATAGATTTAAAAATAGAAGAGGAAAAGAGCCAGTGTGGTGTAGTGGTTAGAATGCTGGACTGGGACTCGGGAGATCTGGGTTCTAGTCCCCACTCGGCCATGAAGCTCACTGGGTGGCTTTGGGCCAGTCCCTAACTCAGCCTAACCTACCTCGCAGGGTTGTTGTGAGGAGAAAGTGGAGAGGAGGACTATGGAGGCCGCCTTGGGCTCCTTGCAAGAGGGGAAACAGGCAGGATATAAATGTAACAATGAATAAATAATTGAAACCAAAAATGGTCAGTGGTATGGAAAACACATCTTATGATAGGGTGGGCATCCTGTGGCTCTCCAGATGTTGTTGGATTTCAACTCCTTGACCATTGGCCAAGAAAAAAGGCAGGATAAAAATAAAACAGTAATACATTAATTTTTTTTAAAAAAAACTTTCCCAGGTTTAAATTTATCTCCCCACACCCTTGGAAGCTGCTATTAACCATGATGATCCTGTTCAGGCAGCACACTAAGCCACTCTCATTAAGCATTTTGAACAAAACATTATGGCTTAGCGTGTCATGTGAACCATGACTTAGCCTGTCATGTGAACCGTTACTAACCACGGTGGTTATAGAACCATGGTTTAACCATGCTCACTAACCATTCGCTGCAAATGGGTTAGCAGCCTAACCATGGCTTAGTGTGTTGTCTGAACAGGCCTATGAGAAAAGATGAGTGCAATCTGCAATCTGTCACTTGTAGCTAACAGCAGTTTTGGAGGAGGGGACAATTTATACCAGGGAAAGCGTTAACCCCCCTTCTCCACGGTGCTGTGGTCCCGATTCAGTTTGTGCTCCCTGTGGCTGCTTTTGGTGTTTTTAAATAGGGAAATATGATCAGGGCTAGGTCCAGGGATTCCTTGGCAAAGTGTCCTGAGGGGCCTGTCCAATGCTGATGGGCCACCCTTGTCTCTGGGCTAATGTGGTAGAAGCTGAAAAGCTGCCATTTAAATTTCCCACAATTCTCTGGAGTGATGCTGTGTCAGGTGCTCTGGGGCATTGTGGGACATTTTCAAAATGGCAGCTTCTTAGGCCTAGCCTCTTGGCACGGGGAGCACAGGGCAGACGTTAATGCCAGAGGACCCTGATGGAGTTCTAGAATACTGGATGCTGACCCCGGGGCTGGATTTGATGGTAGATATCCCATCTAGCTTGTTCCTGAGGCGATACAAACGCTGGTGTACCACTTCATCTTTGGTTTGCGAGGACTTGGCCATGGTATTTCCCAGTCATTGTGGGGCAGATCAGAAGAGGAAAGGGAGGAGAGGCAATATGCCTATGCTTGGAATTGGGTTGATAGGTGGGTGTGGAGGTGAGTAATTGGATCAGGAACGGGCAATAAACAGTGAATGGGGCAGACGTGCTGTTTGGGAGGTACCACAGTCTGTGTATGGAGTCCTGTACTGCCTTGATGGTTAATTCTTCTTGCGGCTCTGGGCAAAGCTTTTGGCTTAAAGTTCTGAAGCTTAAAGAACCCAGGCGGTCTTTGCCGTTCAAGGGTTGACAGCACTGAAACCTCTTCATTTTGTCTGCCTACCTTCATCCTCTCAGCATCCAAAGTTACTTGGGTTTGTCGACCTGTTAGCTGGCCATGGTTTCTCACCTCGTATCTTTATTTTCCATCTACTCTTTTCTGCTGCCACTACTTTGTTTCCTTGGCTTGAGGCCAGGTCATTGGACTCCTGCCGTACTACTCTGGCATCGGCTTCATGACACTGTCGTTAAACACCCTCCAAGGCCATCTGTTGTGGGAATCCTCCCCCCACCCCCCACCCCCGGCATTTCAAATGCTGAACTTTAACCAACAATCCAGGAGTTGGACAGTCTGCTTCCTTGTTTTGAATATGTCAGAGGGTACTTCATTTTGCTGAAAGGGTAAAATATCTGCAGAAAACTTTCTGCCTGTTTGGGTGATCTTCTCTTAGACAGAGACTACGTGCAATGGGGGAACTGAGATTAGCTGAGTTCACACAACACACTAACCCCCCACTCAGTAGTGGAGTGTGGGTTGTTTGTTGAACTGTGGGTTGTTTGAACCCAGGGCATTTTATGCAGGATGGCTTGTTAACCACCCTGAACAACCCAACAACAAACTACGGGTTCTCAAGGCGGCTTGTTTGAGAAAAATAACCCGTACTGTATGATTAAAAAGCCAACCTGCGGAAAAATGTCCTGGATTTGGACAACATACTAACCCTCGGTTCAACAACAACCCCCACTCAACCACTGAGTAGGGGTTAGAGTGTGGTGTGTTTTCCTCCCCACCGGGCATGCCTATCCTGCTTCTGTGCGTGATGGATATTCACAGATGGGACATAAAATGCACGTTCAGCACAAGTGTATAAAATCTACTATTTGTAGGTCAAACTGCATAATCCGGTGTGGAATTCAGGAATTGGCTTGCATAAGTTGAATTCTGTGTGCATCGATGTATGCAAACATAACACCCACAGGTAAATATCTGGTGAGTCTGAAGGAAGGAAAGGAGAGGTTTCCAGATACTCCCAGTGGGTAGTGTAGGAAAGGATGGTCCAATCTCACTTCCAGGGCCCACCCAAGGCCTTTTGCTGCCTGAGATGGAGTGGCGCATGATGCCACCCTCACGACACACAAAAGACAAAGTGGATAGTAGCTTAGGCCAGTCAAGTTATTTTGGCACCTGAAGCAGAAAATCTCACAAGCGCCTCTCCCCCTTCCTGACAGTAAAAATATAATCACAATAAATCAAATAACTAAGGGTTTGTTGCCCTTCACGATGCCCCAAGTCTGCTGTCTGAAATGGCTACCTCACTTTGTCCCATGGTAGGGCCGGCCCTGCTCTCTTTCCCACAGCATGTGGCATTGGGGAGAAGACAGGGCCGGCCCTTCCATGAATCCCATGCCTTAGGCAGCAGATCCTGAAGGGTGGTGGATCCAATGTGCCCTGCCTTTGCCAGGAGAGCTGCGCGTCCCACCGCTGCTCCAGAAAGCCATGCTGACCACGCTCCCAGCCAAATGCTGCAGTGGAAGAACATCTGGCACAGCTCTTTGGAGCACCACCCAACTGATGCCCCGCTTTGAGGGCCCCACGGAGCACAGCTTCTGGCAGGCAGACCTTCTGAGAATCCTTGCTGGCTGCTCAGGCGAAAGAGCGACCAGCACGGCTCTCCAGAGAGTCTAGCCCAAATGCCTTGCTGTGAGGGATCTCTCCTCAGAGTGAAGCATTGGCGTGAAGGTGTCCCTGGAGATCATCTATTCCACCTTCCTGCCAATGCCTTGCTCTGAGGAAGGACCCCTCAAGAAAGGCATCGAGGGAGTAGAGAGGCCTGTGAGGTGCTGCCGCTGGCAACGTAGGGGGCAGGAAGAAAGGGGGAGGTCGCCGTCATTGCCATCATCGCAGGGGAAAGAAAAGGGAAGGAAACAAGGGGTGCCCGTCAAAACTGCCATCGGGAGACGGGGAGAGAGGGCAGTGGTGGGAGGTCATGTGCCTGCCTTGGAAGTAGGTCATGCAAACCAGGCACTTGTTTCTTCCTTTTTTGCTCGGGCTCATCCATCCCTTTCAGTGGCACTCTCCCTCTTCACTTCAGGCAATGCCCTGACCTCAGTGGGGAGTGGGATTGAGTCTTAAGAGCCCCTTCTTGCACTTCTTCAGTGTCATGTGTGTGGCACTGACTCTAGAATTGCAAACCCAAACCAGTGCTTGAGCATCAAGGGCTCTGCCCATGTGGCTCATCCTACCATGAAGTTCATGCACTTTGCCAGTGATGCCATGTTTATTTGCCCTTATGTGGCCTATAAACATGGCGTGTGGACAGATCACATGGGCAGAACCCTTTCTTTGGACTGGACAGGTGTGAAGGCAGCAACTCCTCTGGAGAATATGAGCAAATATGGTTATAAGTGCATGGACTTGGTCTCAGTCAGTTTTGCGATTTCCCCTTCCCCTGTGGTGGCTTGTCTCTGTTACGTTGCCTGTGTTGTCCATAGCAACCTGCTCTGGAGCATCTTAGTACAATGCACTGTAAAAGTTTTCTTTTTCTGTTTTGTGGCCCATTGTGGTCTGGGCCATATGGGTCATAGAATCATAGAATAGTAGAGTTGGAAGGGGCCTGTAAGGCCATCGAGTCCAACCCCCTGCTCAATGCAGGAATCCACCTTAAAGCATCCCTGACAGATGCTTGTCCAGCTGCCTCTTGAATGCCTCTAATGTGGGAGAGCCCACTATCTCCCTAGGTAATTGGTTCCATTGTTGTATTGCTCTAATAGTCAGGAAGTTTTTCCTGATGTCCAGCCGGAATCTGTTTTCCTGTAACTTGAGCCTATTATTCCGTGTCCTGTATTCTGGGTTGATCGAGAAGAGATCCTGGCCCTCCTCTGTGTGACAACCTTTCAAGTATTTGAAGAGTGCTATCCTGTCTCCCCTCAATCTTCTCTTTTCCAGGGTGAACATGCCTAGTTCTTTCAATCTCTCCTCATAGGGCTTTGTTTCCAGACCCCTGATCATCCTCGTTGTCCTCCTCTGAACATGCTCCAGATTGTCTGCATCCTTCTTGAAGTGTGGTGCCCAGAACTGGACAATCTGTGACAGCCTGATAGACATGGACGGGAGATTTGGTTATATCTCGGCATCCATTTTAGGGAGGTTCTTCACCTCCTTACACCTTAGAAGTGCTTAAGAGCTGGTGGGCTCACAGCCTGGTAGTGCTTGCATGGAGGCACCATCTGTGAAAATTGGCAGGCTGTACATGGGGCTGTCAGCAGCACCCCCCCCCCCCCAACAGCCCTGGTTGTGTAAATAAGGGTGGCTGTATGTCAATGGAGGCTGGTGGCTTCAATGTCAGTGGGGTGGTGAATCCACTCCAGGTTCCAGTCAGAACCACTCAGAACTCTTAAGTAGCCTTGGATCACTCCTTTAGAGTTCTGAGTGAAACCCGGAGCAAATTCACTGCCCCACTGACATCGGAGCCACCAGCCTCCACTGTTCTATGGACAGCATCCCCGTGGAACTGCTTTTCATCAGCAGAGCCCCCATGTGACTGCAGTGTGGCTCTGAGCCCTGTGGCAGCCACCAAGTGCTGTGGTAGTGGTGGTGTGGGCTGGAGGCCCAGGTTCCATCCCTGGCTTCTCCAGGCAAGGCTAGGAAAAAAAATCCAGCCCGAAACCCTGGAGCGCCGCTGGCCGTGGTAAGTATTGACGATCTTGGCCCAGATGGACCAAAGTTCTGGCTCCGTACAATGTAGCATCCTCGGTTCCTCCCTGGCTGGACTAAGCGGGCTGTTCTTCTCCCTTCCTTCCTTCAGGTCCTTATTTCAACCCGCGCTCCCGGCAGCGGATCCCGCGCGACCTCGCCATGTGCGTCACCCCTAGCGGCCAGTTCTACTGCTCCATGTGCAACGCCGGTGCCAGCGAGGAGGCCGAGTTCCGGCAGCACTTGGAAAGCAAACAGCACAAGAGCAAAGTGTCCGAGCAGCGGTACAAGAACGAGATGGAGAACCTGGGCTATGTGCAATGAGACACGAGACCCGCTAGCAGCAGATCCTCCTTTCCCCCCCCCCCTCCCCTCAGTGGGGAGCAGCTTCTCTCGCCTGCTGCTTGCCACACACCCTGCTTTTGTGCTCCGTGCCTTAGGAGGCTTGCTCCCCAGCTCTCTCTCCATCTTTTTTTTTTTTTTAACAACCCGCAAACCTAACGGCAAAGTAGGTGAAATAAAAGGGGAGGTTTGGTTTTTGTTTTTAATTTTGCTCCCACTTGGCAGGAGCAGGAGCTGCTGGATGCCAAGTGTTCTTGATGTGTTTGTCCGTTAGCTAAGGCTCTTCACTGCCTTCAGAGGGGGCCTTGCCTCCTTGCCCCTCGCCCCTGCATTCCCCTTTGCATGAGTGAGCTTCGCCTGAGAAATTCCAGAACCACAAAGAGGCAAAGCAATTTGCACCTTCCCCCACACCCCCCACTGCATAGTTCTACCTTTCTCCTGGAGCTGCAGAAAGGGCAGTTTGAGGAGAGAACAGATGCAAAAGGAGTCATAGCTCGGCAGAGAAGCCACAGCTCACTGGTGGAGCGCAGGATTGGTGTGTGGAAGGGTCCCAGGTTTGATCCCAGTGTTATGAATGGATTTTGGGTGGCAAGGGGTGGGAAACTCTGGCCTGAGGCTTTGGAGAGCCGTTGCCAGTCAGAATGGCCAATACTGGTCCGGATGAACCAGAGGACTGTGTAGGTGTAAGGCAGCTTTGT
Source organism: Anniella stebbinsi (assembly GCA_029215795.1). Classification (NCBI taxonomy): domain Eukaryota; kingdom Metazoa; phylum Chordata; class Lepidosauria; order Squamata; family Anniellidae; genus Anniella; species Anniella stebbinsi. The sequence goes on along the minus strand of JARDYH010000002.1, from coordinate 354,308,493 downwards.
ACCTTATAAAGATTCAGTTGGCGGAGGGTATGGAGGGTGCTTTGGGGAAGTGCTTAGAAAAGTGATGCTTGGGTAGGACTTTCAAGAGTGAAGTCAAGGGTGGGGAACCCCAGGCCTGAAGACCAAATCCAGCTCTCTGGATTCTGGGTCCCCAGAAGACCACAACTCCTTCCCTGGCCCCACCCCTTTCCTCTAACCACCAATGGTTTGGTGGTTTCCTTGCTTTTGTTTGGGTTCTCCCTCCTCCCCCCATTCTAACATGTTGAAATGCCCCTCCTAAGGCTTAGTTACCTACACTAAGAGCTTTAATGTACATCTCGTTGGCTGTTTTATTTTATTATTTGGCTCCACCCTTTTTGCCTTTGGCCCTGCCCCACTGGAAGCTTTTCTAAAATCGAATTTGGCCTTCGGACTAAAAGAGGTTCTCCAGCCCTGAGTGAAGAGGCATTTTTTTCCTCTGAACTAGTAAAACACTGAAACCTCCGGTCCCCACAGCCTTCAGTTTTCTTCCTTTCACACTCGTTGCCCTGTTCTGCTTTCCAACGAAGCTTAACAATAGTAGCAGCGACAACAAAAGAAAGCAGGTGTGGGTGGGTGCGCGGAGAAGTTCCACATGTCTTGTTTTGTTCTAAACGATATAGAGGCCACATCGAATTCATCTATTAGTATGAATTTGAACCATTCTTTTCGCAGGATTTGGGTGCTTGATTTTTTCGGAGCACATGATTCTGAGATCCTTGATCTCTCGGTATGGCCTACATGTGGGGAAGGGGCTGCAGTCACTTCCATACAATGAGCTTAACAGAGATGGCTGTTCTCAAAAAATGCCGTGATTTCAAGCCCTCCCACTGAGATGTGAGACAATAAAGAGGTCTGCCATTCAATCCACACAGCTTTATTCAGTAAATAGACATCTCTTCACACCTGAAGGAAGTGTAAGTGTTAGGAGCTATCCTCCAAGCTTAATTAGCTACCAAGCAAAGCAGTTGCTAACTGAATGGACAGTTTCCCACAGTGCCCAATAGGCTCTAACCAAACCACTCTCTCAGGGTGGGTCTTCAAGTTGTAACCTCTGGCGAGTAGCTAACTTAGCAGGCCGCCTCCCCCTCCTTTCAGCTCTGCCCACTTAACTCAGTGGTGGACTCAGATCTGTCAGTTTCGATGTTCCCTCCCCCTCTGACAAAGACTGAGTTCCCAGGGGCAGGCAATACAGTCTCTGCGCCTGGGCATCCTGTCCGATAAGCTCCCGGGAAGATTCTTCCTTGACTCCTGGAGAGTCTTGGAGAATTTTCTCTTCTACTTCCTGTCTTGGATGTTTTGTTTTCTTCAGCCTCGGAGTCTGATTCAGGATGCACACCGGGGAGACTGCCCCTGATCCTGACAGCCCCTTCATAACATCAGATGTATTTCTCCTTCCTTCAACTTCGTTTCTTCAAACGACATTTCTTTTTCCCCATTTCATTTCCTGCAAAAACACCCCCCCCCCCAACAAACAGCGATACTTGCACCTGACTTAGGAAAAAGAATTAAAAATGGTTTCCTTTGGATTGGAGTACTATTTTAATAATACTTCAAGATGTAGGGCAGAGGCAGGGAAGCGGCTGCCTGAAGCCACTGCTTCATTAGAAGGCTGCCCCATACAAATTCATTTTATGTGAGGCAGATCAGTATAGGTGACTGGAAATGTTTTGTTGGTGCACTTTATATGCTACTTGCCCAGGCCAGGTGGATTTGTGCTAAGTTGGAAACATCTGGCCTTGGCAGGTGGTGGTGTGATGATAGCTGGGCAGCTCCTTCTGTCCCAGGCATGCTTCCAAATATCATTCCTGGGAAGCCCAGTTATTTGCCAGCTGGGATTGGATGCCTGCTCACCTGCTGAAGCATCCATGTATCCAACTCCATCATCACGGATGAGTGGAACTTCTTTTTTAGGGTGTGGGCCAGTGAAGTCAGTCCTGAAATTGTTGCGCCACTTAGTAGGGTCAGATAAATCTCCTGATCTGTTATGAGCTGCTATTATTTTGCTTCTGGCATTGGTGCAATGATGCATCAACTCATTCTTCATCTCATGCTCTCTCTCTCTCTCTCACTCAAAACTCACAAAAAAGTTGATCTCTAGAGTCTAAAAGCTGATCCACACTAAAGAAAATAGTGGACTGAAGTTGTAGGCTGTACCACTTCAAAATGCAAGTCGGGGAATTGCATTTTTAAATGCTCCTCTTAAAAAAAAAAAACAAAAGCAAAAACCAATCCAACATACCAAATGCAGGAAACTTTTTTATATGGCGCAGTAGTTAGAAATATAATCTTCTGGAAGCAAGCCTATGCACACCAGTTGCTGGGGAACATGGGAGGAAGGGTGCTGTTACACCTGTGTCCTGCTTGGAGGTCCCTGGTCAACAGCTGGTTGGCCACTGTGTGAACAGAATGGTGGACTAGATGAATCCTTGGTCTGATCCAGCAGGGCTCTTCTTATGTTCCTCCTGGCTCTTCAGGACTGAAGTGGTACAGTCCTGAATTGAAACCACCCCATTCTTTGCGATGCATAAGAAGGCCAGCGTTGTACAAGTCCTGCCTATGGTGGTTCCGTACTTTTGTGTAGCTTTCTGATCTCTACCAGGTAGAACAGGCACTTTTTGTCTCCCTCTTCCACTGGGGCCAGTTTTATTTATTTATTTTGATTTATTTTGCACGTAACCATGTCTTTCCTATTTCCAATTTCCCCATACTAGCACTGTGAGGTAGGTGCTAGGTTTTAATCCCATTCTTAAGAGATGTGGAAATGGCAAGGGGCTGACGACACGCACACAATGCAGCCAATTCCTCTTTCTGAAATCCCGTCGATTTCAGTGAAAACATGTTAAGCAGTGTTCCCATACTAATTTGGCTAAGGCCATTTACATCCAGTTCCTGTGCATGTTCGCTCAGAAACAAGTCCCCGTGGGTTCAATGGAACTTACGTCCACATAAATGTGTAGGGATTACAGCTTGAGAATGTGCATGGCTGGCTGGTATTTGAGGATTCCCAAATCTTTCTATTGATGCTTCTGTTGGTTTTGACCCATTTTATTTTAACTGGCTTGAAAACAAAACCCATTGGTTTATATTCTCAGGATTTAAGAAAAATGGCCATTGTCCTGCCTTTGCCCCCAATTTGTCTTCAGATGTCCCAGCTTTTTAAGAGGCATGCATGGTGTCTTCTAAAGGAGAGACAAGTTCCTGGTGGGGTGCAAGAGAGAGTTACTGTCCCATCAGGCACACTCCACGAGAGATTCCCATTAAGTGGGGCCAGGCTAGATCTGAATATATAGAATGTGGAAATGCTTGAAATCATCCTTGGATGGAAGAGGAGGTAGCCCAATGTCTGATTATTTTTGTGCTGACATCTGATAGGCATCTCTAGTTTAGAACAATGCATCTTTGTTCAGAAATATGGGTGGGTTATGATTGTCACAGTAGTTACTGAGAATTGCAGATTGGGCTCTTTTACATAGGCCCACATGATGTTTTGAGCGTTGTAGGTTTGGATGGATGATTACAATGTCTGGAGGGGGATCCAGAGGATAGGAGAGAAGAAATAAAATGTTTATGAGGTTGTCACATTGGCCAGTAGAGAAATTTATATTTGCTGCTACTAATCTTGTGTATTTTTGTATTTATTTTGATCATGTTGACCACTAGGGGCTCACAAATATTTAAGGCTTTACCCTAGATGTTTCATTTTAATGTTTGTTTTGTTAACCTTGAAGACACCGATTCCTTTTAAAAAAAAAGTTCTGATTTTATTAGCTATTTATTATGTTACTGAAACTGTGCGCTTCTTTCTGTCCCCGTGTGTGGTCTTTTTTTGTTCTTTCAACATAAAAAGAGTGCTTTGCACAGTAGAACCTTGGAGAACATGAACATCCAGAAATTTGAACTGTATTGTCAGCCAAACATTCCCTAGTTGCGTCAGTCTGTCATCCACAGTACCAGAGATGCAGTTGCTTGTGACAGAGGGTCACTTAGGATATCACAACTTGTAACTTCATCCTCCTGGGAAATGGTAGCACGATGTCATTGCAACATCACCGTTTTAACAGTTAATCCACCCCCCCCCCCACACACACACATACACATACGGTGGGCCTGATTGGAACTCTGACATGGCCGATCCAGATCACCCATACCACCATGTTTGCCATTTATATCGCAAAATAGTGATCCATTTTGGACCTGGCCTGTTCAGTGGTGTTCTGGGGCCCTATATATATATTCTACATTAATGGTCAGAACTGGTCACATTATATCACTTTATTAGGATTATTTCCAACAAAGCAGATATATATTATATGCATGCTTTGTTGGAAATAATCCTAATGATGTAATGTGACCAGTTCTGACCATTAATGTGGAAGGCCTCCTTTATAAGGGAGAAACATACAAATTATGATACATCTCAGGTGGAGAGAACCTCTAGAAATATTAGTATTTGCAATTCTCACATACTTTTGTTCATGGTCTTCAGGAAGCATTGCATCTTCCTTTTGCACGACATGAAGGCCCACTGTGCGTTTTTAACTCACAGTGAGGCAGCGGGTTGTGTGGCACCACCATTTGAAATATGCAACCCCTACCTGGGTGTTGTCATGTCGTGTGAACCCAGTGAGGATGGATTGTGTGAGGGTTAAACAACCCTTATCTAACCATTGTCTGTTTTAGGGTTGAACAACTGGTGCCAGTATGCTCACAGCTCATCCGAAGCCAGTCTATGTCCAAACAATGGTTTCAGGATCCCCCCCCAACTTATAATCACAAGCCCAGCCTTTGTCTTCAGTGATGTACTCTCAAACGTGAGCACAAAGCCATTTTTTGCCACTTACAAGATCAGTATGCAGTGTCTGTAGAATTTGCACAGCATTATAATAAAATGCGTACTGTTTGGATTATACTGAATGTTAAATGCCATTTTGTGTTAAACCTGATAATAGTGATGCGGGTGAGTCTGCATTTCAACCCACTGCACAGTGTGTATTGTGTGTCAGAAGACCCACTTTGTCTTTTGACTGTTTAGGGTTGTTTCCCACATCGATGTACGTTGTTGGTTCTCTGCCGCATGTGAAAAGTATTGTGGTTGACCTGACATTGGGCAAAATGAAAGTTCTCTCTGTCATGATTGGATGAACTCACGTTATCACTTGATCCTAACCGTCAACAATTAATGAACATGCTGTGTGAAGGACCCGTAAGTCCAATTAAGTGACCAGCTGATGACAAAGATTGGTTGTGTTAGGGTTTAGTTATAAAGCATAATCCATTAAGCAACACCGTTAAAGCTGTGACACCTATAGTAAATGCTCCCTTTCTCCCACCCCTTATATGCCTAACCAAAACCAGGTCCAAAATCTAGGATTTTAACTGTTAAAAAAAAGACATTGTTTTCTTCCTCAGATGCTGGCCTATCATTGTTTGTTTCAGGGCTTAGGTGCGTGTGTAGAACTATTTTACCACAGATCTACACCTGTTCTGTACTGTCCACCATACTATACACCAGTTGCTGGGGGACTGGTGCTGGGGGACTTGTGCTATAGAACTGGTTCTGTAACATTCTCTTATATACATCAGTTGCTGGGGAACATGGGTGGGAAGGTGTTGTTGCCCCTCTGTCCTGTGTGTAGGTCCCTGGTCAACAGCTGGTTGTCCACTGTATGAACAGAGTGCTGGGTCTGATCCAGCATGGCTGTCATGTTCTTATTTAGCAGAATGCTGTATAGAATGGATAGAGATGGATATTTACCAAGTGATAACTTACCACAATGTGTGTGTAACCACCTAGTAAAGCACATTTATTTAATTTTATTAAAAGGTTTAATGTGCCATCTTTAAGGGTGAAAACCCTTCCAAGGCATCTTTGAAAAAGTACAAATCACAACAATTTTTTAACGCCATAAAATATTCCTAAGAACCATTGCTAAAACACTCTATTTAAAATTGCAGCCCACAAAAATAATAAAACCAGTAAATCAATGTGGACAAAGCAAAACAACGGTCCAATAAAACATATCCTTATAAGGAAACCATAAATAAGAAAGTGTCTTTAAGTCCCTCCTAAAACATGTTACAAGGGGGTCTCTCAAAGCCCAGTTGGAAATGCATTCTACAACAGCAGGGCCACTATTGAAAAAGCCCTTTCACTATAGATCTTGTAGCAGCTGCTATTGCTAGTTGGCTTTTTATTCATTTGGTAGTGCCTACCATTTAAGTGACTGCCTCAAGCATCTGATGAAGTGGGCTCCAGCCCATGAAAGCTTATTCCCCAATAATTTTTCTTAGCCTTTCGGTGTTTCCAGGCAAGGGTTTTATTGCACACCAAAATCAAATAAGAGACAGCTGTACAGGTTGTTCCCAACACGTTTCAGCGCGAGTCTCTATCAAGGGAACTGGAGAATAAATTACAAATAAATTATGGTTTATTTATAATGGTAAATAAATAAATAAAATATACATCAAAACATTTAATATACATATTTCCAAACTCTTATTAATTAATGGATTACAAACTTTTACTAAACTATCCTAAAAGTGATATTAAAATTCTCCATGCACATTTCTATAGTCCGATAAGTGTTGAAAACCTGAGCAATAACTTTTATTTAAAAATCAAAGCATTTAAAATACAAATCATAAATTGTTAATTAAAGACACAGGATATACCAGTTGAGGTTCTCTGTGTATGAATGTATAGTTTTTATATTGTTTAGATGCCCAATGGTGATCAAACAGGAGAATGTCTTTTTAAACTTACTTACAAATGTTTAAAGGCTTTTCAGGAGGATTCCCTCTCCCTTTCTTCATCCAAAGAAAACTAAAAAGTAGCCAGTCTTTCCACGCATCTATAGGAGGTCTGTTAATCACCTGATCTTGGCCAAATGAAATGAGACTTAATTGTTTTCTTTTCCACAGTCTTAATTCTTTCAGATAGTGGTGGAAAACCTGCTAAGACTCACTTTCCTCAATGACAGGAATCCTATTAAGACTCACTGCCTTTAGGATTATATTAAGATCAATTTATCAAGCACTGCCTTGTCTCAGTCACAGACTTTTACTGGGGGTTTCCAGAGGATAAGGCCTTCCGTTTGTTGCCCTTCTGTGTTTTCCCACCAGTTCTTCCATCTTCTTCCTTACTGCAGAAAATCTGCCAAGGGGAAAAAGATGGAATAGCCACATGATGCCTTCTACTTGATAGTTCTAGGAGTCTTCCATCTGGAAGCACCCTTTAAAGTGCCCCCAAGTCTCTTTATACTCCCCAAAAAGTATCTGGAATCGGACACTTCTTAAAAGTTGTCTGTATCATCCTTCTGAGTGATAAGGAGAATGTCACCGCACATCACTTTGGATGCAGTTCTTAAAACATTTTTGAGGAAGACCTGATGTGATGTGGCTCGCTGATGGTGAGGTGAAGTTTGGGAAACTATATTATCTGGGGCTTTAAAATTCTGCATTTTTTTAAAAATGGTGTGAATGTAAGGCTGGGTTCTGGGATCAGAGTTGGGGTGGGGAGATAGCATTTGCTTTTTGCTTTTTGAGAGGAAACCCAGGCTGACCATATGAAAAGGAGGACAGGGCTCCTGTATCTTTAAAAGTCATATTGAAAAGGGAATTACAGCAGGTGTCATTTGTATGCACGCAGCACCTGGTGAAATTCCCCTCTTCATCTCAGCAGTTAAAGCTCCAGGAGCCCTGCCTAGAGTGACCAGCTACGAAAGAGGGTAGGATTCCTGCAGCTTTAACTGTTGTGATGGAGAGGGAATTTCATCAGGTGCTGCATGCATACAAAGGACACCTGCTGTAATTCCCTTTTCAATACAACTGTTAAAGATACAGAAGCCCTGTCCTCCTTTTCATGTGGTCACCATTTTAGGAGAGGGCTATTTCTCTTGCCCTCTTGTCATTACTGAATCCTAGTGGTCCCGTTAACAGGATAATTTAAAACACAGTGCCCCCTCCCCTTTCCCCCCTTTCATCATGATGGAGAGAATTTACTCAAAAACATATTCCTGTTACTGTATAAATACACTGTGAAAACAAATAAAATAAGTGCTGCTTAGAAATAAGTATAGGACATGTTTTGTAATTGTTTTGCCCAGGCAAAGCAGACTGCTCCTCCTATATGTTTGTACTACTGTGTATGTGCTATTGTTCGCTTCTCTTTTAAATATCACTTTATTTTTCGTCTTGCTGTTAAGAAGACTGTGATATAACAGTGTTCTAAAGATGCCTTTTTCACATGCATGTCTTCATGTCTGTTTTCATGCACAAGGACACTTTGGATGGGAAAGAAACGCTTTGGTTATTGAGCTGGAAAAACAATGAAACCTGTTAAAAATGAGTTACTGGCAATACTGTGCATTCCAAGAGCAAAACTCGGATATTAATAAGAGATCTACACTTGCTTGCCATTGAAAACCTATAGCAAGTATATCAAAAAGAAAAAGAAATTCCGATTTCCCCCTGTGTTTTTATAAGAGGGCCTTCCTAAGATATAATATTTGAGCCAATTTCTAGCATAAGCTAGGGTGACTAAATGATAAGGAGGACAGGACTCCTGTATCTTTAACAGTTGTATTGAAAAGGGAATTTCAGCAGGTGTCATTTGTATGCATGCAGCACCTGGTGGAATTCCCTCTCCATCACAACAGTTAAAGCTGTAGGAACCCGGCCCTCTTTTGTATCTGGTCGCTGTAGTATATAGGCTGACCATATGAAAAGGAGGACAGGGCTCCTGTATCTTTAACAGTTTCATAGAAAAGGGAATTTCAGCAGATGTCATTTGTATATAAGCAGAACCTGGTGAAATTCCCTCTTCATCACAAAGTTAAAGCTGCAGAAGCCCTGCCCTCTTTTGTACATGGTCAAGAGATAGGGCTCCTGCAGCTTTAACTGTTGTGATGAAGAGGGAATTTCACCAGGTTATATATGCATACAAACAACACCTGCTGAAATTCCCTGTCCTTTGCAACTGTTAAAGATACAGGAGCCCTGTCCTCCTTTTCATATGGTCACCCTAGTAGTATAGCTCCTGCAGCTTTAACTGTTGTGATGAAGAGGGAATTTCACCCAGTGCTGCATGTATACAAATGACACCTGCTGAAATTCCCTTTTCAATACGACTGTTAAAGATACAGAAGCCCTGCTCTTCTTTTCAAATGGTCAGCCTGATTAAGACACACTTGGCTTCTTTGTATGTAATGGCGTCAAATTGTGGGTTGTTTAACTGAAGATTTGCTGTGGTGCATCTTGGGCATGTCCCCCTGCCATTTTACATATTCAGCCTCTGATTCGACTATTTGGAAGTTGCTACGTGATGCTTGAACCCAGTCACTATAAGTTAAATCATGGGTTAAACAACCCACAATTAACCTAACTACTAATTTGCACTGTGGCAAGTTGTGGAACCATTAACTCATGCTTTGCTGCTGTTACATGTGAACCAGGTTATTTTAGCCTTGCTGTGTTGCAGGTGAATATCTACACAGGGCTTTTGTGTATGGATGGCATCCCTTCAGAATGGGGTTCAAATGACCATATCTCCACAAGCAAAATCCCTGTACATAAAAACTAGATTATTAGGAAGCATTATTACTTCCTTCCTGATATGCTAGTTTTCTCTGTCTTCTCTCTCTCTCTCTCTCCCTCTCTCTCTCTCACCCCCCCACACACCCCACACACACAGAAAGAGAGATTGGAGGGGATAAGCTTCCATCTGTAGTGGTTCTGTCTAAAGGTAGGTAGAGTGCTGCTCTTGCTGTTTATGAGGGTTAGGCCTTATTGATCCACAGTATGATACAAAGTTTTAGAAGGAGCACCCCCCTCAGGGAAGCTAAAACCCTAAAGTGGCCACGTGCATCGCCAAAAAAGAGGACGGCCATTTGCATAACATTTGCAAATGCATATAGGTCCAATAGATATATATAGATGAACATTTAGAAGTAACTATTTAAATAGAAATACAATATATCTCACCATAGTGGAGAAGACTGACTACGTGACCTGTGTACCTGCTCAATCTGCTGTCCAGGTGTGCTGACTATTAATCTTCAAGGTCCCAGAGTTCTGTTTTCTGATGGTTCTTTATCTCCAACCCAGAGTTGGACTGGACAGCCCATCAAAGAGAGAACATCTTCAAATAGAGAAATGTCCTCTGCCAGCTCCTCAAAAGAGAACTGTCTTCTGTAACGTAGGACACTTGATCACCTGGCAGTCTTCCCATTCTCCGGATGTCTTGGACTGCATTTCCAGTGAGTGTGGCTCCTGGATGGGAATGAATGGAGCTCCAGTCCAACTCATTTGGAGGGCATCAAGTTGGGGAAAGCTGCTGGAAGGTGTTGGGATGATGATGATGATTATTATTTTGCCTCCGTGGGTTCCAAAGCCTTATACTACAAATGAATCTGGATGGGAAATATCCCCTCGCAATTGTATACCTCTTTAGGACAGCCTGTTAATGCCAACAGAAGTACACAACATAGGCTTTTTAGCTATGGGAAAAGGCTGCAGGGAATTAAGAGAACGAAGTTTTAGTGTAGACATTTGAATTTTGAAATATGAAATACTGTATAGGATCAGTTTTACTTTGGGCCACAACAAAAGAAACGGAATTGGTTTTATTTGTATTCCTGGTGTGTGTGTGTGTGTGTATGTATGCATGCATGTATGTATGTAGGATCTCTCTTGTGTGCAAATCCTGAGGGAAATGTCTTTCAGCTAGAGCCTTCTTGTCGAGTTGGGCTTCGAATCTGGTATCTTTCCCCCTTTCTTTTCTTGAAAATTGCACTGAATTCTGCAACTGGATAACTTTCACCGTTATACAATAAACCATCGTGTGCTCTCCGCTCCTCCGTTTCATGGGTTTGCTGTGCTGTTTCATAACCCTCCATAACCTTTTGCACTATCTGGGGTTTTCAGCATTCCTACTGTGTAGGAAAACCTTTTCCGTGCCCTCCTCTTGTGTGCTGAGGAAACCATGCATGTCTACTAAGGATTGGCTGTGCTTTTAGAGGATTATGGGATATAGTTAGGGTGCACTCTCAAGTTACATGGCGGTGCTATTTAGACCTCACTGTTAACTTATGTGAACTGAAGAGTGTATCTAGGGTTTGTGCACACACCTTGGCTATGAATTGGGGGAGGGACAGAAATTATAGCTGAGTGGTACAGCATGTGTTTGGCGTGCAGAAGGTCCCAGGTTCGAACTCTGGCATTTCCAACTTAAAAAGGGCCAGACAGCAGATACTGGGGAAGGAGGGACCCTGCGGAGTAGACAATACTGGGCAGCGTGGACAAACAAACTGACCTAGTCTAAGGCAGTTTCCTATGTTCCTATTGCAAGAGGAGATCAACAGCCATAAGGTAGGCATTCTTCAGGGAATTTTGTCAGGCATCCCTGATCTCATTAAGGAGTTCCTGCTAAGCTTCCGAGGAGCTCCAGCATAGTTTGAAAGCCACGTTGCCATGTCAACATCTGTTTATTTAAAGCAGGGGTGGAGAATGCAGTGCTAGTTCCCTTGGGCAGGATACCCTCAAAGGGCCCTTTCCCTCGGGGAGTTTACCTGCTCACCACTATCCCCACTGGTTGCTGTTACTCCTCTTTCTCCTCATTGTTACCACTTATTTGCCTGACAGGCAGAGAGCCAGTAGGTCGTGGCATCTACTGCTCCTCTTCACCATCACCATTGACTGGGCCAAGGTGACAGGCAGGTGAATAAGCCGGTTGCCGTGGTGAAGAGGAGAAGCAACTCCAGGGGGCTCTTCTCAGTGGGCCCCTGCTGGGCTGTGGGCCCTTAACAGATGCCTGATCATGCCTACCTTTGTGCATACCAGCAGAGGATTGCCTGGAGGGGACCCTCCCTCTCACACACTTTTATTTATTATGTATTTATTACATTTATATCCCACCTTTCTTCCATTGTGGAACCCAAGGTGATTACATGTGGTTCCCAGGTGATCTCCCCTCCAAGCATTGACTAGACCCAGACCTGCTATGAGGAGCCCTATGAGGAGAGACTGAAACAACTGGGCATGTTTGCCTGGAGAAGAGAAGATTGAGGGGAGACATGATAGCACCCTTCAAATACTTGAAAGGTTGTCACACAGAAGAGGGCCAGGATCACTCCTCGATCATCCCAGAGTGCAGGACACGCAATAATGGGCTTGAGTTACAGGAAGCCAGATTCTGGCTGGACAGCAGGAAAAACTTCCTGACTGTTACAGCAGTACGACAATGGAACCCATGACCTAGGGAGGTCATGGGCTCTCCCACACTAGAGGCATTCAAGAGGTAGCTGGACTATCATCTGTCATATATGCTTGAAGGTGGATTCCTGCATTGAGCAGGGGGTTGGACTTGATGGCCTTATAGGCCCCGTCCAACTCTACTATTCTATGATTCTATGCTTAGCTTCAACAAGATGGGTGCCTTGGTTTAAACAACCCAGAGTTCACAACCCAACAACAAACGTTGGGTTTCTTTTTCTGTGGTGTTTGTGGTTAACAAACCATGGTTTGTTACCGTGGCCACGTTCACACATCACAGAAATCTGTGATTGAACAACCTATCCCATGGGTTAGCGTAATGGGAGTACTATCTTACATCAATTCTCACAAATATAAACAGTGCATATTCTGACAGTGACATTTCAGATTAAATTTCTCTTGCAAATTTAGTGGACTTTTAATTCCCAATGTACCGATAAAATTAGCAAGGTGAAATTTCTTTAATTCAGCTTTTTATTCGCCTGATGTGAAGGCTCTGAAGGTGCATGTATTCTACTTTCCCCTGCATTTAACCTCTATTGATTCTTCTTCCAATTTTCTTAGGTAATTAGAAAGTTTTTTTTTAAAAAAAATTATTGATTTATTTTTAAAAAACCTAATTATAACATGTTGTTTTTTTCCTAAGTAAGCAGGCTCTAAATCAATCACAGAAGATATTAAGCAAACAGAATAGAAGCCCCCTTTGCTAATTAGGCTTATTAGTGTCAGCTGTAAAAAAGCCTTTCTTGTACTAAAGTAAACAAGATAAAAGAGATAATCCTTTAAATCAAATTAGCAAAGGGAAAACTTCAAAGTACAACACATTAAACACACACACAGAAAACAAATATTGGTCAAAGGACACTGTGTCTTTGACACACAGTGCTTGGCACTTTTGTGTAACTGGGGCAGGATCTACACTACTGCTTTATAACAGTTTATAATGGTTTTGACAATTGTTCAGACCCAGGACACATTCCATATTGCATTTTCAAAACATTTTCAAAGTGTTATATCCTGTTTGGTGTAGATCTGGCCTAGGTGGAAGATAGAGCTGGAACACCAGTGGTCCCAACTCAGAAATGCAGTGAAGGCTTCAATGTCAGTGGGCGGTGAATCTGCTCCGGGTTTCAGTCAGAACCACTCAGAACTCTAAGGGAGCAATCCTATGTCCCTTAGAAAACATTTGGGGGTTAGGTTTTTTCGGTTTTCTGGTTGAAGACAGCGCTCCAAGTGCAGAGGTAGGAAACCACATATCCACAAAACTCCCACATACCCACAAAGTTTTGACGTTACTCGCCTCTCTCAATCAAGCATCCTTTTCAGCACTGGTCAAGCTAGGCCTCTTGAATTTCCATGTAGAACCTCTCATGTTGAAACCTTGTTCATCTCTATTCTAGTTCATTCCTGCTTGGCCTCTTCACTCCCAGAAATTAGTATCCCTAACTCCATTGCTAGTCTTCAGGCTATATCCAGATGAGCAGGAAGGGTTGACCAAACATACTCAAAATTGGCAGGGGAATTGATGGATCTACCCAACTGTCAAACATAAATTGGATAGATCATCAAGTAGTCTGTGGCTGCATCTGGCCCAACCCAATTTTTTTTTTGCATCTCTTTCCTATCCCTGCCTCATCACAGTTGAAAAACAGTTGACCTGCCTTATACCCTTCATCAAATGACTTCGCTGAGGGAGTGGTGCTGGTCAGGCCAAGTGTCCAATAATAATAATAATAATAATAATAATAATGATGATAATAATAATAATTTATTTCTTACCTGCCTCTCCCTCTGGATCGAGGCAGGGAACAACATCAAATATAAAATACATAAAATTGATTAAAAGCATATAAAGCTAATACATTATTAAAATACCAATAAAACACCAATAAAACTCTTAAAATTCAACTGGGTAGGCCTGCCGGAGGAGATCGGTCTTTATGGCTTTCTTAAAGTCAAAGAGACTGTTAAGTTGACGAATCTCCTCCTGCAGGCCATTCCACAGTCTGGGAGCGGCAGAAGAGAAGGTCCTCTGGGTTACAGTTGTTTAGTGAAGGACTACTGCCTTCACTAAAGGAATGTTCCAGAGGCTGTTGGGTCAGAAGCAGTGCCTTGCACAATGCTTAGTGCTTGCAAATTCTTCATTCTGGGGAGAGGACTGTCTCCAGCCAAGATGCATGGGATAACAATAGCATTGTGCTGGAGAAAGGCTTCTGAGAGTTGTATCCAACATAAATCCTACTTTGAGTAGATCCATTGAAATTAATGGGACAAGTTGGACTAACATTGGATACAATTCTCTGTTCTTTGGTTGGGGGCGGATTCAGTCTCTTAGGGTGAAGAGGTTGGCTGTTGCTAGGGATGGGCAAGCTCCCCCGTGTCCTGTTTGCGGTCTGCTCACTGGATTCCCACCAGTTGCCTAACCCCCGCGGGCATGTGGGGTGAGCTGCCAGATGGTCCACAGGTGCCTGTGACAGCTTGTGTCTTTTTTTTGTTCCTCCACAAACCATAAATTGCGCAAATTCAAGAGTGAAAATATTCTGGAAAATTGGAATTTGCGCAAAGATGTGACCATGAATAGCACAATTTGCATAAAATTGCAGGTGCAAAGGACTATTTACACCTGCTGTTTTGAGCAAATTGCTCAAATCCGGATTCATGCAAATTGGGATTTACACCCCCGCAAAAAGAGTGGGAAACTGTGAGCTTGCCCGACTCGGCACACACCAAATTGAGCTCCACTCTCAAACCGTATTCCTCCGACATCCCTAGTAGTTGCCGTCTATACCATGAAATTATGCATTTGCAGCAAAGCTATGACCCTTGTTCAGCAAGTGCTTCTGTATTCTATGCTTCTTTGTGGTACAGATCATGGGACGTCACTTCTGAAGGAACAGGATGGGTGAGAATTTTGTTTGGTTCATTTTTTTTAAATAAGAACTGAAATTGTATCCATAAATGGTGCTGAAAAAAAACTGAGATAAAATTGAGAGAAAGCAAAACCAACAGATTCATCCATGCACGCAGAGGGCTTTGAATACTTAGCTCTTAAAAGTCTGGGACTGAATCTTTGGTATTCTGCCACGCTTGTGGTTTTGAGTTAGGGTTGCCATTTTTTTCCCTGTGAGGTTCATGACCTTCAGCAGTTATATGGCAGGCAGGTACAACAAGGATCTCTCCTTGCTGGTGGTTGAATTTGAATTTGGCCACTGCAGATGGGTGAGAATTGCATACTGTTCATTGTTTGATAAGAACTTACCAAAATCAACAAATTTCTTCATCTACTGGATGGAAAGAATGTGAACATAAGGACATAAGAAGAGCCACGCTTGATCAGACCAAGGGTCCATCTAGTCCAGCACTCTGTTCATACAGTGGCCAACCAGCTGTTGATCAGGGACCCATAAGCAGGACATGGTGCAACAGCACCCTCCCACCCATGTTCCCCAGCAACTGCTGTACATAGGCTTACTGCCTCTGATACTGGAGGTAGCACATAGCCATCAAGACCAGCAGCCATTGATAAGCCTTCTCCTTCAGGAATTTATCCAACCCTCTTTTAAAGCCATCCAAATTTATGGCCATCACTACAACTTGTGGTAGTGATTTCACAATTTAAAAATGTGATGGGTGAAGAAGTACTTCCTTTTCTCTGTCCTGAGTCTCCCATCAATTAGCTTCATGGAATGACCCCTTTGGGTTCTAGTATTGTGAGAGAGGGAGAAAAATGTCTCCCTATCCACACACCAAGCTGTTGTAACCTTCCCTCATAGGGGAGATGCTCCAGTCCCTTGATAATTTTACTTGCCCTTTTCTGTACCCTTTGAGATTTAAAAACATTTAGATGTGGGAGACAGTGAAACGGATGAGGGAAACCAAATCCTCAAACTGGCATGATGAATTCAATGACTTTCTCCCTAATGTCTTACAGAATCTAGCAGGCAACTTTTAAACTTCTGGCAGCTCATCTTCAGAGACTGTGTGGGAGGAGAAAACTAGGAAGAATGTAATTTCAGTTAAAATGAATGTGGCTCATATAAAAAGCCGTAACCTTTCGGTGAATTTAATGTGATCATATAACTTGGCTTTTGGCTCCCACCACAGAATCATTGTGCACCAACTCTCAATCTATGTGGTTAATAAAACGGGAGTCTGAGAGTGAAGAAAATGGAACTGAACACAGTGCTTCAATGTAGATAGCTCTGGTGTAGCAGAAACTTGAAGTGCATGATGGGATAGGGTGGAGGATTGAGGGAAGAGGGAGGGAAGAGCACCAGCATCCCAGAAGGACACCGGGACTTTCAGCCACATGACTGGGGGAAGGGCAACATGTTGTGTGTTGGGCACCGGGGGAAAAACGCATGGTGAATATGCTATTTCCCCCTCCTTTCCTTAATATGTCATCAGAACTCAGCCACTCTCTTACATAGTGGAGGCTGTCATGTGTCCTTGCCTACTCTACCCTCTGAATTCAAATCTAGCTCTTCCTGCTCCCACTTATTTCCAAAATTATAAAACACAAACCCTACACTGATCTAACCTCTTCAGCAGACTAACCCCGACTCTCTCTCACACCCAACTATCAACTACTAATGAGTTACCAACTGTTTTAAATTAGGGCTGAGCACAGATCCGGATCCCGAATCCGGAGCGGATTGGGCTGATCCGGGCCTCCCGGATCCGGATTGGGCCAGATCGGATCTGCAATCCGGAGCCGATCCAGATCCGTGCTCAGCACTCCCTCCCACTCTCCCCCTCCCTCCCCCCACTCTCACTGCTTACCTGCTGCCTACTCTCCGTCGCCCCCCATCGTCCTCCGTGTCTTCCTGCCTCCTTGATGTCGGCTGGCCACTTTCCTGCTTGCGCTGGGTGACGTCATCACTCGGCGCGAGCAGGAAAGTGGCCGGCCAACATCGAGGAGGCAGGAAGACAGGGAGGACGATGGGGGAAGATGCGGAGGAGGCAGCAGGTAAACAGCGAGAGTGGGGGGAGGGAGGGGGAGAGCGGGAGGGAGTGCTGTGCACGGATCCGGATTGGGCCCAATCCGGAACTGACAGATTGGGATCCAGATTAGATGGGGGGGGGGTCCGTGCACAGTCCTAATTTAAACTGCCATTCACTTTCACACACTTGAACCCAACACCCAAGCAGCATTCACTGCAACATTCCATTTACTCGCTTCCCCTCCCAACAGAATTAACTACTTACCAGCCTTACCACACAAAGTCCAATATGGCATTTACACCCCAGATAAATAGCATAAAACAGTGAAACATCACAGAGGCATCTTCACATGGATAAAACAATATGTCTAGATGGATTGGCAATTTTAAACTAATATTTAAGATGCCACAAATCTGATCATTTCAACAACTGGCAACACCTGGAAGAAAGCGCTATCTGTTAGACGTTTCCGACTGATTGGAATGGCAGCAACGCCAAAGGAGCTCTTTAAAAATAGTAATAATTAATGATTTTTTTTTAAAAAAAGAGCTCAGTATTCAAAGAACAATCTCTTTTTAATTAGCATCTTAAATAATTCTAGTTAGATCATGCCCCCTTCCAGAGCAGCTCTGCTATTTTAGTTGGCTGTGGATTATCTTTTGAAAATGAGATTCTTCCCATTTTAATTTAAAAAACGCAATCAAGGGAAATGAAAGCCTGATCCCATGAGATGCTTAGGGTGGCGGCTGGTGATTCCATTGAGGACTGGATCATTAGCACAAATGACAGTTGTCAAAAGCTACCCATAAAAACCTGTGCCTTACTCAGGCTGCTGCCTGATAATGTAATCTTGGGGCAGGAGATGGGTAGGGTAATGGTGCAAAACTCTGTAAGACTTTAGATTTGGTCTTTGATTTTTGTCTTCTTTTCTAAACAAACAAAACACAAATAGCATATTGAAAGACAGGTTGAATCATCAAACCAGTATTCAGCCCTCCAAAGAAAACAAAATGCTTCTCTTCTACACAGAAACAATGGATCTTGTGGGACCTTACATTTATTTTTGCATAAGTTGTCACGGACACTGTCCACTTTATCAGATGCATGAAGTGTTAATCTCAAATTGGCTAATTTATATACACAAGAACATAAGAGCCGTGCTGGATCAGACTGACGGTCCATCTATTCCAGCACTCTGTTTACACAGTGGCCAGCCAGCTGTCCACCAAGGAATTGCAAGCAGGACATGGTGCAACATCACCCTCCCACCCATATTCCTCAACAACTGCTGTATACAGGCTTACTGCCTCTGATACTGGAGGTAGCACCTAGCCATCAGGACTAGTAGCCATTGGGCCTGTTCAGCAGACACCTTAAATCCTGCTGGTTATAGTTTCTGGTTAAGCAGCAGGGTTTCAGATGTCTTGTGTGATGCGTTTTGCTAAACCCTGCTCTCTCACTAACCACATTCAGACTGTCTGCAGCAGGGTTAGCAGCTCTCACTGTGGCTTAAAGTGTTGTGTGTGACAGCATGGCTTGTGGTTTGTGCTGGGACGTACTAAAACAAAGGACAGTACTTGCCCATAGAGAAACCATACCTGCCCATAGAGAAACCATACTTGCCCATAGGGATCCATTGCATAGCACTTGCCCATAGGGATTCATTGCATAGCACTTGCCCATAGGGATTCATTGCATTGCACTTTCCCATAGAGAAACCATACTTGCCCATAGGGATTCATTGCATTGCACTTTCCCATTGAAAAACCATACTTGCCCATAGGGATTCATTGCATAGCACTTTCCCATAGAGAAACCATACTTGCCCATAGGGATTCATTGGACAGTACTTGCCCATAGGGATTCATTGTACAGTACTTGCCCATAGGGATTCATTGCATAGCACTTTCCCATAGAGAAACCATACTTGCCCATAGGGATTCATTGGACAGTACTTGCCCATAGGAATTCATTGCATAGCACTTTCCCATTGAAAAACCATACTTGCCCATAGGGATTCATTGCATAGCACTTTCCCATAGAGAAACCATACTTGCCCATAGGGATTCATTGGACAGTACTTGCCCATAGGGATTCATTGTACAGTACTTGCCCATAGGGATTCATTGCATTGCACTTGCCCATTGAAAAACCATACTTGCCCATAGGGATTCATTGGACAGTACTTGCCCATAGGGATTCATTGCATTGCACTTTCCCATTGAGAAAGCATACTTGCCCATAGGGATTCATTGGACAGTAGTTGCCCATAGGGATTCATTGCATAGCACTTTCCCATAGGGATTCATTGCATAGCACTTGCCCATAGGGATTCATTGCATTACACTTGCCCATTGAGAAAGCATACTTGCCCATAGGGATTCATTGCATAGCACTTTCCCATAGAGAAACCATACTTGCCCATAGGGATTCATTGCATAGCACTTGCCCATAGGGATTCATTGGACAGTACTTGCCCATAGGGATTCATTGGACAGTACTTGCCCATAGGGATTCATTGCATAGCACTTTCCCATAGAGAAACCATACTTGCCCATAGGGATTCATTGGACAGTACTTGCCCATAGGGATTCATTGTACAGTACTTGCCCATAGGAATTCATTGCATAGCACTTTCCCATTGAAAAATCATACTTGCCCATAGGGATTCATTGCATAGCACTTTCCCATAGAGAAACCATACTTGCCCATAGGGATTCATTGCATTGCACTTTCCCATAGGGATTCATTGGACAGTACTTGCCCATAGGGATTCATTGCATTGCACTTGCCCATAGGGATTCATTGCATAGCACTTGCCCATAGGGATTCATTGCATTGCACTTTCCCATAGAGAAACCATACTTGCCCATAGGGATTCATTGCATTGCACTTGCCCATTGAGAAACCATACTTGCCCATAGGGATTCATTGCATAGCACTTGCCCATAGGGATTCATTGCATAGCACTTGCCCATAGGGATTCATTGCATTGCACTTTCCCATAGAGAAACCATACTTGCCCATAGGGATTCATTGCATTGCACTTGCCCATTGAGAAACCATACTTGCCCATAGGGATTCATTGCATTGCACTTGCCCATAGGGATTCATTGGACAGTACTTGCCCATAGAGAAACCATACTTGCCCATAGGGATTCATTGGACAGTACTTGCCCATAGGGATTCATTGTACAGTACTTGCCCATAGGGATTCATTGCATTGCACTTGCCCATTGAAAAACCATACTTGCCCATAGGGATTCATTGGACAGTACTTGCCCATAGGGATTCATTGCATTGCACTTTCCCATTGAGAAAGCATACTTGCCCATAGGGATTCATTGGACAGTAGTTGCCCATAGGGATTCATTGCATAGCACTTTCCCATAGGGATTCATTGCATAGCACTTGCCCATAGGGATTCATTGCATTACACTTGCCCATTGAGAAAGCATACTTGCCCATAGGGATTCATTGCATAGCACTTTCCCATAGAGAAACCATACTTGCCCATAGGGATTCATTGTACAGTACTTGCCCATAGGAATTCATTGCATAGCACTTTCCCATTGAAAAACCATACTTGCCCATAGGGATTCATTGCATAGCACTTTCCCATAGAGAAACCATACTTGCCCATAGGGATTCATTGGACAGTACTTGCCCATAGGGATTCATTGTACAGTACTTGCCCATAGGGATTCATTGCATTGCACTTTCCCATTGAAAAACCATACTTGCCCATAGGGATTCATTGCATTGCACTTTCCCATAGAGAAACCATACTTGCCCATAGGGATTCATTGCATAGCACTTGCCCATAGGGATTCATTGCATAGCACTTTCCCATAGAGAAACCATACTTGCCCATAGGGATTCATTGGACAGTACTTGCCCATAGGGATTCATTGTACAGTACTTGCCCATAGGGATTCATTGCATTGCACTTTCCCATTGAAAAACCATACTTGCCCATAGGGATTCATTGCATAGCACTTTCCCATAGAGAAACCATACTTGCCCATAGGGATTCATTGGACAGTACTTGCCCATAGGGATTCATTGTACAGTACTTGCCCATAGGGATTCATTGCATAGCACTTTCCCATAGAGAAACCATACTTGCCCATAGGGATTCATTGGACAGTACTTGCCCATAGGGATTCATTGTACAGTACTTGCCCATAGGAATTCATTGCATAGCACTTTCCCATTGAAAAACCATACTTGCCCATAGGGATTCATTGCATAGCACTTTCCCATAGAGAAACCATACTTGCCCATAGGGATTCATTGCATTGCACTTTCCCATAGGGATTCATTGGACAGTACTTGCCCATAGGGATTCATTGCATTGCACTTGCCCATAGGGATTCATTGCATAGCACTTGCCCATAGGGATTCATTGCATTGCACTTTCCCATAGAGAAACCATACTTGCCCATAGGGATTCATTGCATTGCACTTGCCCATTGAGAAACCATACTTGCCCATAGGGATTCATTGCATAGCACTTGCCCATAGGGATTCATTGCATAGCACTTGCCCATAGGGATTCATTGCATTGCACTTTCCCATAGAGAAACCATACTTGCCCATAGGGATTCATTGCATTGCACTTGCCCATTGAGAAACCATACTTGCCCATAGGGATTCATTGCATTGCACTTGCCCATAGGGATTCATTGGACAGTACTTGCCCATAGAGAAACCATACTTGCCCATAGGGATTCATTGGACAGTACTTGCCCATAGGGATTCATTGTACAGTACTTGCCCATAGGGATTCATTGCATTGCACTTGCCCATTGAAAAACCATACTTGCCCATAGGGATTCATTGGACAGTACTTGCCCATAGGGATTCATTGCATTGCACTTTCCCATTGAGAAAGCATACTTGCCCATAGGGATTCATTGGACAGTAGTTGCCCATAGGGATTCATTGCATAGCACTTTCCCATAGGGATTCATTGCATAGCACTTGCCCATAGGGATTCATTGCATTACACTTGCCCATTGAGAAAGCATACTTGCCCATAGGGATTCATTGCATAGCACTTTCCCATAGAGAAACCATACTTGCCCATAGGGATTCATTGGACAGTACTTGCCCATAGGAATTCATTGCATAGCACTTTCCCATTGAAAAACCATACTTGCCCATAGGGATTCATTGCATAGCACTTTCCCATAGAGAAACCATACTTGCCCATAGGGATTCATTGGACAGTACTTGCCCATAGGGATTCATTGTACAGTACTTGCCCATAGGGATTCATTGCATTGCACTTTCCCATTGAAAAACCATACTTGCCCATAGGGATTCATTGCATTGCACTTTCCCATAGAGAAACCATACTTGCCCATAGGGATTCATTGCATAGCACTTGCCCATAGGGATTCATTGCATAGCACTTTCCCATAGAGAAACCATACTTGCCCATAGGGATTCATTGGACAGTACTTGCCCATAGGGATTCATTGTACAGTACTTGCCCATAGGGATTCATTGCATTGCACTTTCCCATTGAAAAACCATACTTGCCCATAGGGATTCATTGCATAGCACTTTCCCATAGAGAAACCATACTTGCCCATAGGGATTCATTGGACAGTACTTGCCCATAGGGATTCATTGTACAGTACTTGCCCATAGGGATTCATTGCATAGCACTTTCCCATAGAGAAACCATACTTGCCCATAGGGATTCATTGGACAGTACTTGCCCATAGGAATTCATTGCATAGCACTTTCCCATTGAAAAACCATACTTGCCCATAGGGATTCATTGCATAGCACTTTCCCATAGAGAAACCATACTTGCCCATAGGGATTCATTGGACAGTACTTGCCCATAGGGATTCATTGTACAGTACTTGCCCATAGGGATTCATTGCATTGCACTTGCCCATTGAAAAACCATACTTGCCCATAGGGATTCATTGGACAGTACTTGCCCATAGGGATTCATTGCATTGCACTTTCCCATTGAGAAAGCATACTTGCCCATAGGGATTCATTGGACAGTAGTTGCCCATAGGGATTCATTGCATAGCACTTTCCCATAGGGATTCATTGCATAGCACTTGCCCATAGGGATTCATTGCATTACACTTGCCCATTGAGAAAGCATACTTGCCCATAGGGATTCATTGCATAGCACTTTCCCATAGAGAAACCATACTTGCCCATAGGGATTCATTGCATAGCACTTGCCCATAGGGATTCATTGGACAGTACTTGCCCATAGGGATTCATTGGACAGTACTTGCCCATAGGGATTCATTGCATAGCACTTTCCCATAGAGAAACCATACTTGCCCATAGGGATTCATTGGACAGTACTTGCCCATAGGGATTCATTGTACAGTACTTGCCCATAGGAATTCATTGCATAGCACTTTCCCATTGAAAAACCATACTTGCCCATAGGGATTCATTGCATAGCACTTTCCCATAGAGAAACCATACTTGCCCATAGGGATTCATTGCATTGCACTTTCCCATAGGGATTCATTGGACAGTACTTGCCCATAGGGATTCATTGCATTGCACTTGCCCATAGGGATTCATTGCATAGCACTTGCCCATAGGGATTCATTGCATTGCACTTTCCCATAGAGAAACCATACTTGCCCATAGGGATTCATTGCATTGCACTTGCCCATTGAGAAACCATACTTGCCCATAGGGATTCATTGCATAGCACTTGCCCATAGGGATTCATTGCATAGCACTTGCCCATAGGGATTCATTGCATTGCACTTGCCCATAGAGAAACCATACTTGCCCATAGGGATTCATTGCATTGCACTTGCCCATTGAGAAACCATACTTGCCCATAGGGATTCATTGCATTGCACTTGCCCATAGGGATTCATTGGACAGTACTTGCCCATAGAGAAACCATACTTGCCCATAGGGATTCATTGGACAGTACTTGCCCATAGGGATTCATTGTACAGTACTTGCCCATAGGGATTCATTGCATTGCACTTGCCCATTGAAAAACCATACTTGCCCATAGGGATTCATTGGACAGTACTTGCCCATAGGGATTCATTGCATTGCACTTTCCCATTGAGAAAGCATACTTGCCCATAGGGATTCATTGGACAGTAGTTGCCCATAGGGATTCATTGCATAGCACTTTCCCATAGGGATTCATTGCATAGCACTTTCCCATAGAGAAACCATACTTGCCCATAGGGATTCATTGTACAGTACTTGCCCATAGGAATTCATTGCATAGCACTTTCCCATTGAAAAACCATACTTGCCCATAGGGATTCATTGCATAGCACTTTCCCATAGAGAAACCATACTTGCCCATAGGGATTCATTGGACAGTACTTGCCCATAGGGATTCATTGTACAGTACTTGCCCATAGGGATTCATTGCATTGCACTTGCCCATTGAAAAACCATACTTGCCCATAGGGATTCATTGCATTGCACTTTCCCATAGAGAAACCATACTTGCCCATAGGGATTCATTGCATAGCACTTGCCCATAGGGATTCATTGCATAGCACTTTCCCATAGAGAAACCATACTTGCCCATAGGGATTCATTGGACAGTACTTGCCCATAGGGATTCATTGTACAGTACTTGCCCATAGGGATTCATTGCATTGCACTTTCCCATTGAAAAACCATACTTGCCCATAGGGATTCATTGCATAGCACTTTCCCATAGAGAAACCATACTTGCCCATAGGGATTCATTGGACAGTACTTGCCCTTAGGGATTCATTGTACAGTACTTGCCCATAGGGATTCATTGCATTGCACTTTCCCATTGAAAAACCATACTTGCCCATAGGGATTCATTGCATTGCACTTTCCCATAGAGAAACCATACTTGCCCATAGGGATTCATTGCATAGCACTTGCCCATAGGGATTCATTGCATAGCACTTTCCCATAGAGAAACCATACTTGCCCATAGGGATTCATTGGACAGTACTTGCCCATAGGGATTCATTGTACAGTACTTGCCCATAGGGATTCATTGCATTGCACTTTCCCATTGAAAAACCATACTTGCCCATAGGGATTCATTGCATAGCACTTTCCCATAGAGAAACCATACTTGCCCATAGGGATTCATTGCATAGCACTTGCCCATAGGGATTCATTGCATAGCACTTTCCCATAGAGAAACCATACTTGCCCATAGGGATTCATTGGACAGTACTTGCCCATAGGGATTCATTGTACAGTACTTGCCCATAGGGATTCATTGCATTGCACTTTCCCATTGAAAAACCATACTTGCCCATAGGGATTCATTGCATAGCACTTTCCCATAGAGAAACCATACTTGCCCATAGGGATTCATTGGACAGTACTTGCCCATAGGGATTCATTGTACAGTACTTGCCCATAGGGATTCATTGCATTGCACTTTCCCATTGAAAAACCATACTTGCCCATAGGGATTCATTGCATAGCACTTTCCCATAGAGAAACCATACTTGCCCATAGGGATTCATTGGACAGTACTTGCCCATAGGGATTCATTGTACAGTACTTGCCCATAGGGATTCATTGCATTGCACTTGCCCATTGAAAAACCATACTTGCCCATAGGGATTCATTGCATTGCACTTTCCCATAGAGAAACCATACTTGCCCATAGGGATTCATTGGACAGTACTTGCCCATAGGGATTCATTGTACAGTACTTGCCCATAGGGATTCATTGCATTGCACTTGCCCATTGAAAAACCATACTTGCCCATAGGGATTCATTGGACAGTACTTGCCCATAGGGATTCATTGCATTGCACTTGCCCATTGAAAAACCATACTTGCCCATAGGGATTTATTGGACAGTACTTGCCCATAGGGATTCATTGCATAGCACTTGCCCATTGAGAAAGCATACTTGCCCATAGGGATTCATTGCATTGCACTTTCCCATTGAGAAACCATACTTGCCCATAGGGATTCATTGCATAGCACTTTCCCATAGAGAAACCATACTTGCCCATAGGGATTCATTGGACAGTACTTGCCCGTAGAGAAACCATACTTGCCCATAGGGATTCATTGCATAGCACTTTCCCATAGGGATTCATTGCATTACACTTGCCCATTGAGAAAGCATACTTGCCCATAGGGATTCATTGCATAGCACTTTCCCATAGAGAAACGGGGAATGGTGTAAAAGCAGGAATGGAACGGAACAGGCTGGAACGACCCCTTAATATTAAAAAAGCCACATCAAAAACAGTGGCATGTGTTAGAAACACTTGAGAACAATATGTTAGGACTGACACCATTGCAATATTATATTATTATTAACCTTATAACTCCCAGAACAACATCTGGAACAGAATGGATGGCCCGGAATGGCCACTTCTGAATGACTGAAACCAACCAAAATCAACTGTTACACATTACTAGGTGGGACAGATACAATACACCACAAAACAGCCACAAAAACCATGTTCCGGTGCCCGTATAAGGGAATGATAGAAGTAGAGGGATGTTGCAAAGCATCTCTGGGTACAAGTAAAATAGCACATGGCAATGCAACGCCACATTTGGCACTACTCAGGACTACTCGAGAGTAAAATAGAGTTGGCCAAATGATGTCACTAGGGCTATAAATCAATGGGATGAGGGCTGATGCCGTGTAACTTTTGGAGTATAAGAGCATTGTTTGAACCTTGGTGTGGTGTGACTCTGGAAAGCAGCGTTAGCGTCCGGAGGTCACCTATTCTGCGCAGAATAATAAATTAGTTTCCAAAGCTTCAGGAGGTCTTTTGTCAAGTGTTTCATATCTGGACTTTGGCACACTTGGGAACAGCATAATTTATGCAACACTAGGCTGACAGCCGTTACCCAGGGGACCTTTTCTTCTGCTGCTCCCAGACTGAGGAATGACCTGCTGCAGGAGACTTGTCAACTTAACAGTCTTTTAGAACTTATGAAAGCTATAAAGACTGGTCTCTTCTGGCAGGCATATCCAGTGGAATTTTAGAATGATTTTAGGATGTTTTTTTATGAAGTTTTATTGCTATTTTAATAATGTGTGCCATGTTTTCAATCAGTTTTATGTATTTTATCATATTTTATATTTACTGTTGTTTCCTGCCTCAATCTAGATGGAGAGGCAGGTAAGAAATAAAATTATTATTATTATTATTATTATTTTCTGTCCAACTGAGTAACATGTGACTGTTGAATTCATTTGACTTACCTCACTTGGAAGATGCCGTTCTGGCCTGTTTTGCGCAATATGGACTATGGACCAGAACGGGCACCGGAACATGGTTTTTGTGGCTGTTTTGTGGTGTATTGTATCTGTCCCACCTAGTAATATGTAACAGTTGATTTTGGTTGGTTTCAGTCATTCGGAAGTGGCTGTTCCGGGCCATCCATTCTGTTCTGGATGTTGTTTTGGGAGTTATGGGGTTAATAGCAATATAATATTGCAATGGTTTTAGTCCTAAAATATTGTTCTCAAGTGTTTCTAACACATGCCACTTTTTCTGGCATGGTTTTTTTTAATATAAAGAGGTCGTTCCAGCCCGTTCCATTCTGGCTTTTACACCATCCCACAAAAGAGTATATGCTAACAACTGTCTTAAAGATAGGTGCTTATAGATAGGTGGAAAGACAGACTCAGACCTTTGACTTCATAGTGCTACTCCCCCTATTGGCTGGAGTCAATCTTCATCTTAACAGTTTCTGGAAGCCAGCATGAGACTTAATAGAAACTTTGGAGGCTTGCTTTCAGTTTCTATTTCATAGCAGAGCAGCTGATCTTACTCTTCTCAACCTCCTTCAACCCCTAACATCAGTGTTTGGCCTTTTTTATCACCGTGAGAGCAAGCCAACAACAAGTACAGAGATGAGAGATTGCCATGATACAGGTATGGATTCATGCAACAGCCCATATATGACTGGTCGGACAAGTGATCTTCCAATGGAAGAAGTGCTAGCAATTCTCAGGAGAGAAAACATACATGAAAGCAAAATTATTTCATTACCACCTGTGCTGCCAAAGGGAGGGGAGGTGTTTGTGTACTGTTCCTCTTCCCCTGTTCCTGAGCATGAGCATGATTATCGTTTTGACCAGTACAGATGGGTAGCAAGGGGGTCAAATTTCCATCACAAAAGGTTGCACCCCCCATCTGTACTGAAAAGGTACTACTATCTAAAGGACCCAGATGGATCCTGGAAAGACTCACTACATGGTTTCAAGAGATATGTATTCTGTCTAAGGGAGTGCACAGATCCTAGGAAGTTGTACATTATCCACTATTTGGGTGATGAAACATTACACCAACCTTCCAGTCATGGTAACAGGAAACATTCAAAGAAGCCTTATACTGGCACTATGAAGCAGGCTTTAGACAAAATGGAGATTGCATTGGAGTCACACAAAAACCCATTGAAAGCCTATAAACATTTACAAACAATTGCATCAAAGAACAGTTCTCATAGACATATGGCCATTGATCGTCCACGGAATCTCAAACAGGTGCAAAATGCATCATACAAACTGAACCAGAAAAAACGAATTGGCAATGATGAAATATTCAACCTTGTGGAACTCTCACACCATCTTGAAAATTTTATAATGGAGTTTTGCTTTCTGCCCAGTCTCACTGTTTCATTTGCACATCCCAATATCATTGCTGAGGCACATGCTCTCCTCTCTCTCTCGAGTAAAGATGCATCCTTGCCACAACTTATGTCCTATGACACCACTTTCAAACTTGGGGATTTCTATTTATCTCCAATAGTAATGAGAAACATTATTTTGGAAGGAGATCCAATACTCCCCGTTGCATTTCTCCTACATATAAAGAAATATATGGCATACCATGAAGTTTTTTTATGTAAAATAATTTCAAAACTGGGAAGAAACAACATGGAAAATATACCATTTGTAACAGACCGAGAAAGGGGTATTGTTCAACCTTTGCAAGAGAAATTCCCCGAAATTCCAAAGGTATATTGCAGAAATCATATTCTTAGAGATGTGAGGATGTGGGTAAAGAATCATGGTGGGAGAAAAGATGATTTGATAGTTTTAAAAGACAATGTGACACAATTGCTAAATTCATCAAGCCAAAAACAATATCAGAAGAGACATGGGGAATATAGTGTGCTGTGGAGTCAGCCATTTAAAGAATATTTTGATAAAGAACTGAAAGATTGCATTCCAAAATATGCTGCAAAATTCCACACACAGAAATTTGCTGCTTTTAGAAATGATATAACTGCCACCAATAACATCAGTGAGAGCATGAACAAGCTGATTAAGGATGAGATGGAGTGGAAAGAAATGCCAGTTGACACTATGGCACTCACAATGTACTATATGCAAACGTATTTTCTGTATGAGTTTAAACGAGCATACTGTGGTCTTGGAAACTATTCTGTAAAACAGCAATTCTCACACTTACAGAAATCACCCGCGGAGGTAGAATTCCCTCCATTTTACTCCCTAGAGACAATTATTGATAATATAAAATCCATCCAGAATAAGAACCCACTCAGGACAGGTGTGGAAAAGGCAAACAATTATCGCATGAGTCAAACATCTCTGGCTAAGCTATGCAAGGACTCTGGAGGAGTCAGTCTTTGCTGTCAGTCAGGCACCTTCACTGTCCGCGATGTTTACAGTAGTAAAATGCAAGCAGTCACACTTCACCCGCAACCTGCACATTGTTCCTGCGGCAGTACAGGGCAATGTTATCATATTATTGCAGCTCAAATGTCAATTCGTTGCACAGAAACAGTTGATAAACACACATATTCCCTATCAGCACTCATGAAAAGAAAGAGAGGTAGGTCAAATAAAGCTGGAAGGAAGAAACCAAGATGTGGTGACTATGACTACAGCATAAACCCAGCACCCGATTCTATTGTCTGTATGTCATACCTTGAACATCCTCTTCCAAGGAGCCCCAAGATCGCTGACACAGTCCTTGATATATCAGAAATTAAAGCAGCAGATTTTATTGTGGCTGCACAGGAGGCTGAGTTGCCAAAGCATTCAACACCAAAAAAAAAAGACCCAAAACAACATCAAGATACAGCACATGGGAAACCATGGAACACAACACCAAGTGAAACAGACCAAAAATACCTGAGAAAGCTACCAGCTGCACTAACGGAATCATTACATCCTAGAAAATGGGTGTTAGATGAAGTAATTGATGAAGCTATTTGTAATTTCATTTGTCAGTACCAGTTAAATGATAAAATCCTACTCTGCCCAACATACATATATAAAAGTGTTGCTTTAGGCAATGCAGATGTGTTCTACAGTTTTCTTGATACAAATCTTGCTCTCAACAAAGACTTTCTGCTGATACCATTCAACACTGATATTGTTGGTACAGGTCAACATTGGCTACTTGGGATTGTAATTTTCAAAACAAAAGAAGTAATTATAGTTGATTCATTGAAAAATAGAGAAAGATCGAAACAGCATGGACACATTCTCCTGTGTATTGCAGCTGCATGCTATCAGGTAGCATGGGTGCCATTCACAATAGACTGCAAAGACTGGAAAGTGTTTTTGTGTAAGGATATACCACAACAAAGGAATTCCTATGACTGTGGAATACACACAGTTTTAAATGCATACACAACAATATCTGGTGAGGAATGCATCAACATTGTAAGTAAGACAGCAAGGTCTTGGATTGGAATACAGGTGGGCATGCATCAGAACTGTGCCTGCAAGAAAAGAAAGCCAAGGAAAAAAAATCCCATCTACACCAAAATGCATAAGAACTTACTAAGAATGTCTTCAGCTGTGGAGGTTGTGGAGGCCCCATTGTCCACATATATATTACAGTTGACAGATAAAGAGGAAAGTAGATGGTCTACATGTCCACAAGCTTTCTGCAAAGGAGCCTTTGGACCAGGTGACACAATGGTTTTCTGTTGCATTTGCAGGACGTGGTATCATGTAGCATGTCTGGGACAGAACGTTGTTCCATTGCCAGACTACTACATTTGCAAACAATGCAATCCATAAAGATATGTCATGGTGGTGTGTGTGTAGAGGCTCTTGCTCTGTGCTCATGGGGTAACACAAGGGCAATGGAGGGAGATGGGCAACGGACTAAAGAGACAGACTCCAGATAAGACAAACTGTGCTACTGAAGGGGGGTTGTTAGTAAAAGTTATGAAAATTGTAAGTCTTGTGTGTTTCTCTGTTTAAAAATCAATACAGAATTTTTTCATCAACAAGGTAAAAAGGTAAGAGAGCTCCTTTCCCTCCCCCTCAACCTGTCTGTGCTTTTAGGTTGTGTATTGACTTCAAATACTTTTAAACTTCCTTTTTAGGTAAAAACCTCCTCAGGGCAGTTAACAAAACAAAATTTAAAAATGCTAATACAAACTATAATTAACTACCTTTTAATAATAATAATAATAATTTATTTATTACCTGCCTCTCCCTCCGGATCGAGGCGTAGAACAACATCAAGCATAAAATACACAAACTGATAAAAGCACATAAAACCAATACATCTTTAAAATACCAATAAAACACCAATAAAACACTTAAAATTCATCTGGTTAGGCCTGCCGGAAGATATCAGTCTTTATAACTCTTCTAAATTCTTGAAGACTGGTGAGTTGGCGGATCTTTCCCTGATTCACATTCTTTCGCACCTTTTATGCTCCACCCTTGCTCTTTAACCAAATCCCACTCCCACAAGTACCCATGCCCTGTGGATGTAGGCAATTGCTGCTATATCAATCTTAGAAAGCTGGGGTGCTGCCATGGCACAGGGTGGTCAAACAATGAGATACTGCGTAGGCTGCAGCACCGGGACCAACCTCAGAGTGGGGTGGAACCCCCTGGTGACTCCCAACCCACAGTATGACACTCGCTGACATAGAATGCTATCTATGCTGCTTGCCTGAGCCTTCCCTTTCCTTTTTTAAAACACTTATATCCCACTTAATCAGTAAAAGAAAAAGAAATGCAGAAATGCACTCATTAAAGGCAGTGCAAATAAGACCATGAAAAACACATCTTACATTAGAAAGAAGCAGTAAATGAAAATATAATGAAAGCAATGTAGCTAAACATTGTTTATCTAACTAAGTTAACAGGAGCAAAAAAAAAATTTCCAGCACATTTCTACAGCAAGTGACTATAGTAGTGTTATTATGCTAATAGGCAAACAGTTTTCTATGAAAACGTTTCCTTACCACAATAACAAAGGGTACAGCATTGTCCTATCTCTCCTTATGGGCAAGTATGGTTTCTCAATGGGCAAGTGCTATGCAATGAATCCGTATGGGCAAGTATGGTTTCTCTATGAGCAAGTGCTATGCAGTGAATTCCTATGGGCAAGTATTGTCCAATGAATCCCTATGGGCAAGTATGGTTTCTCTATGGGCAAGTGCAATGCAATGAATCCCTATGGGCAAGTTCTATACAATGAATCCCTATGGGCAAGTACTGTCCAATGAATCCCTATGGGCAAGTATGGTTTTTCAATGGGCAAGTGCAATGCAATGAATCCCTATGGGCAAGTACTGTACAATGAATCCCTATGGGCAAGTTCTATACAATGAATCCCTATGGGCAAGTACTGTCCAATGAATCCCTATGGGCAAGTATGGTTTTTCAATGGGCAAGTGCAATGCAATGAATCCCTATGGGCAAGTACTGTACAATGAATCCCTATGGGCAAGTACTGTCCAATGAATCCCTATGGGCAAGTATGGTTTCTCTATGGGAAAGTGCTATGCAATGAATCCCTATGGGCAAGTATGCTTTCTCAATGGGCAAGTGTAATGCAATGAATCCCTATGGGCAAGTGCTATGCAATGAATCCCTATGGGAAAGTGCTATGCAATGAATCCCTATGGGCAACTACTGTCCAATGAATCCCTATGGGCAAGTATGCTTTCTCAATGGGAAAGTGCAATGCAATGAATCCCTATGGGCAAGTACTGTCCAATAAATCCCTATGGGCAAGTATGGTTTCTCTATGGGAAAGTGCTATGCAATGAATCCCTATGGGCAAGTATGGTTTTTCAATGGGAAAGTGCTATGCAATGAATTCCTATGGGCAAGTATGGTTTCTCTATGGGCAAGTACTGTCCAATGAATCCCTATGGGCAAGTGCTATGCAATGAATCCCTATGGGCAAGTATGGTTTCTCTATGGGAAAGTGCTATGCAATGAATCCCTATGGGCAAGTATGCTTTCTCAATGGGCAAGTATAATGCAATGAATCCCTATGGGAAAGTGCAATGCCATGAATCCCTATGGGCAAGTATGGTTTTTCAATGGGCAAGTGCTATGCAATGAATCCCTATGGGCAAGTACTGTCCAATAAATCCCTATGGGCAAGTATGGTTTTTCAATGGGCAAGTGCAATGCAATGAATCCCTATGGGCAAGTATGCTTTCTCAATGGGAAAGTGCAATGCAATGAATCCCTATGGGCAAGTATGGTTTTTCAATGGGAAAGTGCTATGCAATGAATTCCTATGGGCAAGTATGGTTTCTCTATGGGCAAGTACTGTCCAATGAATCCCTATGGGCAAGTGCTATGCAATGAATCCCTATGGGCAAGTATGGTTTCTCTATGGGCAAGTACTGTCCAATGAATCCCTATGGGCAAGTATGCTTTCTCAATGGGCAAGTGCAATGCAATGAATCCCTATGGGCAAGTACTGTCCAATGAATCCCTATGGGAAAGTGCAATGCAATGAATCCCTATGGGCAAGTATGGTTTCTCAATGGGAAAGTGCAATGCAATGAATCCCTATGGGCAAGTATGCTTTCTCAATGGGCAAGTGCAATGCAATGAATCCCTATGGGCAAGTGCTATGCAATGAATCCCTATGGGCAAGTATGGTTTCTCTATGGGCAAGTGTAATGCAATGAATCCCTATGGGCAAGTGCTATGCAATGAATCCCTATGGGAAAGTATGGTTTTTCAATGGGCAAGTGCAATGCAATGAATCCCTATGGGCAAGTACTGTACAATGAATCCCTATGGGCAAGTACTGTCCAATGAATCCCTATGGGCAAGTATGGTTTTTCAATGGGCAAGTGCAATGCAATGAATCCCTATGGGCAAGTACTGTACAATGAATCCCTATGGGCAAGTACTGTCCAATGAATCCCTATGGGCAAGTATGGTTTCTCTATGGGAAAGTGCTATGCAATGAATCCCTATGGGCAAGTACTGTCCAATGAATCCCTATGGGCAAGTACTGTCCAATGAATCCCTATGGGCAAGTGCTATGCAATGAATCCCTATGGGCAAGTATGGTTTCTCTATGGGCAAGTACTGTCCAATGAATCCCTATGGGCAAGTGCAATGCAATGAATCCCTATGGGCAAGTATGGTTTCTCAATGGGAAAGTGCAATGCAATGAATCCCTATGGGCAAGTATGCTTTCTCAATGGGCAAGTGCAATGCAATGAATCCCTATGGGCAAGTGCTATGCAATGAATCCCTATGGGCAAGTATGGTTTTTCAATGGGCAAGTGCAATGCAATGAATCCCTATGGGCAAGTACTGTACAATGAATCCCTATGGGCAAGTGCTATGCAATGAATCCCTATGGGCAAGTATGGTTTTTCAATGGGCAAGTGCAATGCAATGAATCCCTATGGGCAAGTACTGTACAATGAATCCCTATGGGCAAGTACTGTCCAATGAATCCCTATGGGCAAGTATGGTTTCTCTATGGGAAAGTGCTATGCAATGAATCCCTATGGGCAAGTACTGTACAATGAATCCCTATGGGCAAGTATGGTTTCTCTATGGGAAAGTGCTATGCAATGAATCCCTATGGGCAAGTATGCTTTCTCAATGGGCAAGTGTAATGCAATGAATCCCTATGGGCAAGTGCTATGCAATGAATCCCTATGGGAAAGTGCTATGCAATGAATCCCTATGGGCAACTACTGTCCAATGAATCCCTATGGGCAAGTATGCTTTCTCAATGGGAAAGTGCAATGCAATGAATCCCTATGGGCAAGTACTGTCCAATGAATCCCTATGGGCAAGTATGGTTTTTCAATGGGCAAGTGCAATGCAATGAATCCCTATGGGCAAGTATGCTTTCTCAATGGGCAAGTGTAATGCAATGAATCCCTATGGGCAAGTGCTATGCAATGAATCCCTATGGGAAAGTGCTATGCAATGAATCCCTATGGGCAACTACTGTCCAATGAATCCCTATGGGCAAGTATGCTTTCTCAATGGGAAAGTGCAATGCAATGAATCCCTATGGGCAAGTACTGTCCAATGAATCCCTATGGGCAAGTATGGTTTTTCAATGGGCAAGTGCAATGCAATGAATCCCTATGGGCAAGTACTGTACAATGAATCCCTATGGGCAAGTACTGTCCAATGAATCCCTATGGGCAAGTATGGTTTCTCTATGGGAAAGTGCTATGCAATGAATCCCTATGGGCAAGTATGGTTTTTCAATGGGAAAGTGCTATGCAATGAATTCCTATGGGCAAGTACTGTACAATGAATCCCTATGGGCAAGTACTGTCCAATGAATCCCTATGGGCAAGTATGGTTTCTCTATGGGAAAGTGCTATGCAATGAATCCCTATGGGCAAGTACTGTCCAATGAATCCCTATGGGCAAGTACTGTCCAATGAATCCCTATGGGCAAGTGCTATGCAATGAATCCCTATGGGCAAGTATGGTTTCTCTATGGGAAAGTGCAATGCAATGAATCCCTATGGGCAAGTGCTATGCAATGAATCCCTATGGGCAAGTGCTATGCAATGGATCCCTATGGGCAAGTATGGTTTCTCTATGGGCAGGTATGGTTTCTCTATGGGCAAGTACTGTCCAATGAATCCCTATGGGCAAGTGCTATGCAATGAATCCCTATGGGCAAGTATGGTTTCTCTATGGGAAAGTGCAATGCAATGAATCCCTATGGGCAAGTGCTATGCAATGAATCCCTATGGGCAAGTGCTATGCAATGAATCCCTATGGGCAAGTATGGTTTTTCAATGGGAAAGTGCTATGCAATGAATTCCTATGGGCAAGTACTGTACAATGAATCCCTATGGGCAAGTACTGTCCAATGAATCCCTATGGGCAAGTATGGTTTCTCTATGGGAAAGTGCTATGCAATGAATCCCTATGGGCAAGTACTGTCCAATGAATCCCTATGGGCAAGTACTGTCCAATGAATCCCTATGGGCAAGTGCTATGCAATGAATCCCTATGGGCAAGTATGGTTTCTCTATGGGAAAGTGCTATGCAATGAATCCCTATGGGCAAGTACTGTCCAATGAATCCCTATGGGCAAGTACTGTCCAATGAATCCCTATGGGCAAGTGCTATGCAATGAATCCCTATGGGCAAGTATGGTTTCTCTATGGGCAAGTACTGTCCAATGAATCCCTATGGGCAAGTGCAATGCAATGAATCCCTATGGGCAAGTATGGTTTCTCAATGGGAAAGTGCAATGCAATGAATCCCTATGGGCAAGTATGCTTTCTCAATGGGCAAGTGCAATGCAATGAATCCCTATGGGCAAGTGCTATGCAATGAATCCCTATGGGCAAGTATGGTTTTTCAATGGGCAAGTGCAATGCAATGAATCCCTATGGGCAAGTACTGTACAATGAATCCCTATGGGCAAGTGCTATGCAATGAATCCCTATGGGCAAGTATGGTTTTTCAATGGGCAAGTGCAATGCAATGAATCCCTATGGGCAAGTACTGTACAATGAATCCCTATGGGCAAGTACTGTCCAATGAATCCCTATGGGCAAGTATGGTTTCTCTATGGGAAAGTGCTATGCAATGAATCCCTATGGGCAAGTACTGTACAATGAATCCCTATGGGCAAGTATGGTTTCTCTATGGGAAAGTGCTATGCAATGAATCCCTATGGGCAAGTATGCTTTCTCAATGGGCAAGTGTAATGCAATGAATCCCTATGGGCAAGTGCTATGCAATGAATCCCTATGGGAAAGTGCTATGCAATGAATCCCTATGGGCAACTACTGTCCAATGAATCCCTATGGGCAAGTATGCTTTCTCAATGGGAAAGTGCAATGCAATGAATCCCTATGGGCAAGTACTGTCCAATGAATCCCTATGGGCAAGTATGGTTTTTCAATGGGCAAGTGCAATGCAATGAATCCCTATGGGCAAGTATGCTTTCTCAATGGGCAAGTGTAATGCAATGAATCCCTATGGGCAAGTGCTATGCAATGAATCCCTATGGGAAAGTGCTATGCAATGAATCCCTATGGGCAACTACTGTCCAATGAATCCCTATGGGCAAGTATGCTTTCTCAATGGGAAAGTGCAATGCAATGAATCCCTATGGGCAAGTACTGTCCAATGAATCCCTATGGGCAAGTATGGTTTTTCAATGGGCAAGTGCAATGCAATGAATCCCTATGGGCAAGTACTGTACAATGAATCCCTATGGGCAAGTACTGTCCAATGAATCCCTATGGGCAAGTATGGTTTCTCTATGGGAAAGTGCTATGCAATGAATCCCTATGGGCAAGTATGGTTTTTCAATGGGAAAGTGCTATGCAATGAATTCCTATGGGCAAGTACTGTACAATGAATCCCTATGGGCAAGTACTGTCCAATGAATCCCTATGGGCAAGTATGGTTTCTCTATGGGAAAGTGCTATGCAATGAATCCCTATGGGCAAGTACTGTCCAATGAATCCCTATGGGCAAGTACTGTCCAATGAATCCCTATGGGCAAGTGCTATGCAATGAATCCCTATGGGCAAGTATGGTTTCTCTATGGGAAAGTGCAATGCAATGAATCCCTATGGGCAAGTGCTATGCAATGAATCCCTATGGGCAAGTGCTATGCAATGGATCCCTATGGGCAAGTATGGTTTCTCTATGGGCAGGTATGGTTTCTCTATGGGCAAGTACTGTCCAATGAATCCCTATGGGCAAGTATGCTTTCTCAATGGGCAAGTGCAATGCAATGAATCCCTATGGGCAAGTACTGTCCAATGAATCCCTATGGGAAAGTGCAATGCAATGAATCCCTATGGGCAAGTATGGTTTCTCAATGGGAAAGTGCAATGCAATGAATCCCTATGGGCAAGTATGCTTTCTCAATGGGCAAGTGCAATGCAATGAATCCCTATGGGCAAGTGCTATGCAATGAATCCCTATGGGCAAGTACTGTACAATGAATCCCTATGGGCAAGTACTGTCCAATGAATCCCTATGGGCAAGTATGGTTTCTCTATGGGAAAGTGCTATGCAATGAATCCCTATGGGCAAGTACTGTCCAATGAATCCCTATGGGCAAGTACTGTCCAATGAATCCCTATGGGCAAGTGCTATGCAATGAATCCCTATGGGCAAGTATGGTTTCTCTATGGGCAAGTACTGTCCAATGAATCCCTATGGGAAAGTGCAATGCAATGAATCCCTATGGGCAAGTATGGTTTCTCAATGGGAAAGTGCAATGCAATGAATCCCTATGGGCAAGTATGCTTTCTCAATGGGCAAGTGCAATGCAATGAATCCCTATGGGCAAGTGCTATGCAATGAATCCCTATGGGCAAGTACTGTACAATGAATCCCTATGGGCAAGTACTGTCCAATGAATCCCTATGGGCAAGTATGGTTTCTCTATGGGAAAGTGCTATGCAATGAATCCCTATGGGCAAGTACTGTCCAATGAATCCCTATGGGCAAGTACTGTCCAATGAATCCCTATGGGCAAGTGCTATGCAATGAATCCCTATGGGCAAGTATGGTTTCTCTATGGGCAAGTACTGTCCAATGAATCCCTATGGGCAAGTGCTATGCAATGAATCCCTATGGGCAAGTATGGTTTCTCTATGGGAAAGTGCAATGCAATGAATCCCTATGGGCAAGTGCTATGCAATGAATCCCTATGGGCAAGTGCTATGCAATGGATCCCTATGGGCAAGTATGGTTTCTCTATGGGCAGGTATGGTTTCTCTATGGGCAAGTACTGTCCTTTGTTTTAGTACGTCCCGTTTGTGCTAACCCCAAAGAACCAGTTTCACTAACCACAGCCTGAAGTGTCATCTGAACAGGCCGATTGACAGCCTTCTCTTCCAAGAATTTATCCAACTCCCTTTTAAATTGGTGACCATCCCACATCTTGTGGTAGTGAATTCTAGAGTTTAACTATGTGCTGTGTGAAGAAGTCCTTCCTTTTATCTGTCTGGAATCTCCCACCAATCAGCTTCATGGGATGACCCTGTGTTCTAGCATTATGGGAGAGGGAGAAAAATGTCTCCCTGCCCGCATTCTCCACATGTTTGGTGGGTGGTGGGGTGTAAACTGTGCTGTCAGAGGGAATTGAAATGCAAATAGGACAGACAGTGATAATTACGGTAATGATTGTCATAGACAAAATGTTGTTGGATGATAATGCAAACATCATTGCAGTGGTGAGCCAATTAACATATGGAGTGTGATTCAAACAACAACTTTGTCCTTATTCAAACCATAAGCAATAGAGTTGAGTCTCTTGATGAACTGCATTTTGGCAATTTCAGGGGCCATGCAAGCAGGTAGCGCTCTCTCTCACACACACACCACAGACACACCCTAAAGGTTAGTAGAACAAAGTTCTTGTAGATACGGATCAGCGGTGTGCGCCTCTGATCTCCCTCCCTTCTGCCCCACAAGCAAGCCCCACATATCAAATCGAAGCAGTTGGCAACATGCTGTGCACAGACGTGTCCAGCCATTGGTGAGATGGGAACAATGTACAATAAAAGGCAGGATATGCATCAAAATATAGGCTCTACACATTTCCTTGTAGGTCCCATGCAGCACAATGTGTTTAATTCTGAGTAAACATCAAAAGGACCTGGCTGAGAACATGTCAGCGCTGTACAAGGCTGGCCCCTAAGAAGTTGAAATATGTTTTCAAGTCTGGAACATCTCTCTCTCTCTCTCTAAACAAAATTCAATTTTTCTGTTGATTCTATGAGCCATAGATCACAATTTGTGAATGCTCCAGAGCATGCCATGTTAGAATTAGGGATGATTCATGCTGCTCTTTTAGTGTGTCAGTATGTGGGTGGGTTCAGTCCACATCGCAGCTGTGCCCACGCGGAAGCTCTTGTTGCCTGAGACTACCCAACTATATTTATGTTATTCGTATATGTCCAGGTGGATTCAATGTGCACCTAATATTGGAGTTTACCTGACACCTCTACGCAATGTTAATTGCTGTAGTTCTTCAGTAAGATTTATTATTTAACCAAACAGGGCCATTACAATTAATTGCCTTTCATGGGAAGCTGGATCTCCCAACTGTGCTACTAATGGGTATTCAAAGATAGGAGTGAGATTTGCTGTG
Organism: Anniella stebbinsi; assembly: GCA_029215795.1. Classification (NCBI taxonomy): domain Eukaryota; kingdom Metazoa; phylum Chordata; class Lepidosauria; order Squamata; family Anniellidae; genus Anniella; species Anniella stebbinsi. The sequence goes on along the minus strand of JARDYH010000002.1, from coordinate 354,267,913 downwards.
ACAATTAAACAGAGCCAGATTGATGGCATTTATATGTAACAATGCATATTTCTGAATGGCATGGAAATGTACTTTTATCATGTTGTTGTTCCCCGCCTCGATCCAGACGGAGAGGCGGGTAAGAAATAAATTGTTGTTATTATTATTATTATTATTATTATTATTATTTCAAATATTCTTTGTCCATGCTTATTGCCTGACCTCCCATTTATTTATTTATTTATTTATTTATTTATTTATTTATTTATGCTCCATGTCTAAAATAGATTCTGGAGCAATGAACATAGGAATAAAACAGCAAAAAGATTAAAAGACTAAAACAGCATATTAAAATCCTTCAATTTAAACAGAATACCAATTAAAATAGTGGCTGGTCAGTTGAAAAGAGTTTCCTGGAAAAGAGCTGTTTTTAGGAGGAGCCGGAAGTAGCACAGTGATGGTGCCTGCCTGACCTCCAGGGGCAGGGAATCCAAAGGAAAGGGGCCACCACAGTAAAGGCTCTTCTCCAGCTGGGCCACAGGTCCATGTGGAGCCACCAGGAGCATGCTCTCTAATGACCTCAGTGACCAGGCAAGTTGGTATGGGAGAAGGCACTCTCTTAAGTATTATTATTATTATTATTATTATTATTATTATTATTATTTACATTTATATACTGCCCCATAGACGAAGCTCTCTGGGCGGTTTACAAAAATTTAAAGACTGAACATTAAAAGTCAATATACAAAATTTTAAACCATAAAACATAAAACAGCAGACATTTAAAACATTTTAAACTTTTAAGCCTGGCCACAAAGTCAGTTAAAACCTCAACTTAAGCTGTTAAAATGCCTGGGAGAAAATAAATGTTTTGACCTGGCGTCGAAAAGTTGACAGTGTTGGCGCCAGGCGGGCCTCATCGGGGAGATCATTCCATAATTGGGGGGCCACTACAGAGAAGGCCCTCTCCCTTGTTGCCGTTCTCTGAGCTTCCCTCGGAGTAGGCACCCGGAAGAGGACCTTTGTTGGTCCAATGTTGTGAAGTAGCTCACTCATTTTCTTTGCCCATTTTATAGGGCAGCCTTCTCCACCCTGGTGTCCTCTGACAATGACCATGGTGGGTGAGAACAATGGATGATGCAATCCAATCTGGGTGTCATCAGGTTGCTCAGATCTGAGATCTGGGAGATGTTGCTGGTCAGTGGAGACAAGATTGAACCAGGTGGGCCAATGGTTTGACTTGGTGTAAGGTACCTCCTATGTTCCTGTTTAACTCATAGATGATCATATTTTGAAAACGCTCAAACAGATGTGACATTAACCTGTTCATGTTTACTTAGAACTAGGGACGTAGGGATTGTGTGAAATCCATTCCCTTTGTGTTTTGTGGATTGTCAGGTGCTGTTTGTTTTGTTATCCACTCATCGATGGAATCAGATTCTTTTGAGTATCTGAATTTGCGCAAATTCACATTTGTACAAATCCATATTTGTGCAAATTTGCACTTGCAAAAATGTGCACCTTCCCCCAAATATGCATTTTCATGGGGGAAATGTAATTTTTCAGCTGTTTTTATCTTGCATATTTTCCTATTACTAAATTTGGGCAAAATTTGGGAAAGTTGGAGAACGGTCTGCAAGTCCATGGAATCCGCCCAACTGGGGAAAAGCTAGTCGGCTATGAATCTGTGAGTTGGATTCATAAAAACTCAACTGATTCCATTGTAGATTTCTCTGACATCTCAGAAGTCTTACTTGTTGCGTGGCGCTTAGTCCCTGATAATAACAAGGAGTCCTGTGGCCCCTTAAAGACTAACATTTTTTTCTAGTATAAACTTTCATGGACCATTATCCACAAAAGCTTATGCCAGAATAAATGTGTTACTCTTTCAGGTGCCACAAGACAGTTTGTTGTTTTTGCTGAAATAGACTAACACGGCTACTCCCTGAGAATTACTCTCTAGTGAGTGTGTTGCAGCCTAAAAAAGAAAGAAATTCATATGTAAACAGAGTAAGATTGGTTTGATACTCTTCTTCATGACAAAAGGCACCTCTCATAGGGCAATGACAATCATACATCTGTCTAGGGAGAACATATGAAATGGAGGACAGGGCTCTTGTATCTTTAAAAGTTACATATAAAAGGGAATTTCAGCAGGTGTCATTTGTATGCATGCAGCAGCTGGTGAAATTCCTTCTTCATCACAGCAGTTAAAGCTCCAGGAGCCCTGCATAGAGTGACCAGCTACAAAAGAGGGTAGGATTCCTGCAGCTTTAACTGTTGTGATGGAGAGGGAATTTCACCAGGTGTTGCATGCATACAAATGACACCTACTCCAATTCCCTTTTCAATACAACTGTTAAAGATACAGAAGCCCTGTCCTCCTTTTCATATGGTCACCCTACATCTGTCCCTTGAAGTTGCTACCAGCAAAATGCACTGCTCCAATCCCATTTGGCACCTACATAACATGTAGTTTGGCCCTTAGAAAATAATACATGTAGCTCAGTCTTCCTCAACCCGTTGCCCTCTAGATATGTGGGACTGCAACTTCCATCATTCCCAGCCAGAATGATGGAAGCTTTAGTTGGGGAAGGCTGTATTTCATGTACTCTTTACAATTTTAAATAGTCACCGGTCTGTAGGCAATAAGCAACCAGGATTTCTAATAGACCGAGCATCTGATTTTACCCAGTTCATTTCAGACCTCGAAAGGCCAGCAAAAGCTTATGTTAAAGCCATTAAAGCCAAAAGAGATGAATCAAGGTTAGAGAGCATTGAGCCATGCATCTCTGTCATACGATAAAAGCTTAAATTCATGCTCTCCAAACTGACCTCCCCCAATATCCATAGCTTGACATATTTCACAGGCAAGTGGCTCTAATGCCAAATCAAAAAGAGTAACAGAGGGCAGATCTGCTTTGTGCCCCAACGTAGTCGAATGGGATCTGAATCTGTTGCCCACGATCTGCTACGTTTGTACATGGGATGTTTGTACTCGGGTGATTGGCAATTAGGTTGTGTTAGAGGCCTGCAGCCAACGTTTTGTTCAACGTCTCCTGCCTCTGTCTCACGGGTGTCCTGTGAGCACGTTTACTAGGATTGAGTTCAATGGGACTTACTCCCATTGAATGGCGTGTGCAAAGGAGCACAGTTATACTTTGGTTGATGCCGTGTGCTATGTCCAGAAAGGAAATGGAAGAGAAGCTGTCACTGATCCATAACTGTCTCCCTGGTTCCTAGGACCATAGGAAGCTACCTTATACTGAGTCAGACCACTGTTCCATCTGGCCTAGTATTGTCAACAGTGACTGGCAGCAATGACACTCCAGGGTTTCAGGAAGGAGTTTTCCTGGAGATGCTGGGGATTGAACCTGGAGCCTTCTGCATGCAAAGCAGATGCTCTACCGCTGAGCCACGGCCCCTCTCTTTCCTATTCTTTATCAGTTGCGCTATATTTACAAAGATGTGATTTGCTTTGTCCACAGCCATCTTGACAATAATGCAATGGCAGTAGTTTCAAAACAAAGCAGTGACTGAAGTGTTGGCTACCAAATCATTTCAAATCTCTGCATGTATCAACTGGATGTGCTCCTGGTGGTCATTTGTTTTGTTTCGGCGTTCTGTATCACGAGCATCTTCTAGCTTGTGTATCAGGCTGCCTCTACAAGAGAGGTTTAAAGCTCTTTCAAGGCGCTTAAAAAAAATTACCTCTACAAGAACGGAGCGCAAATCGGGCGTAGAGGCGCGTTATCTCTCCGATTATGCGCATTATCGAATGCGCGTTAAATAGCGAGTTTTATTTTGCTCCGGCCATTAAAGCGCATTTTGACTATGTGAACAAGCGCTTATGCGCATTAACTACTTGAAAAGCGCATTTTGGTCATCCGTTAATGCGCTTCATCGCCTCTCGCCGCCTCTTGTGCAGAGGGATTAGGTGTAAATGCGCTTCTGCGATTATGCGCGTAATCGCCTAACCGGGCGCAAAAGCGAATCCTTGTAGAGGGGACCTCAGTTGATTTGGCAGTAGTTTCTCCTCACCTTCTCTCCTAGAGAGAATATACGCAATTACCCGCTGAACTCAATGGGGGTTACTTCTGAATCAGCATGCATTACACAGGGCGGCAAGTAAGGCAGCCTACGTCCCTGTCCCCTCCTTTCTTTCTCCCTCTCATGCGCAACCACCTCCTCCCAGTTTGGTCCATGGTGAGGGGTGACCATTGTAAGTGTAACCCCTATGGAGCAAATGGTTTGGTCCCTTGGTCAAAGTCCTCACTCAGAGGGAAGGCTAGAGAAGAGAGAACTAAAAAGGAGAGCTGGCTGGTTCTGCTGGAAGCTGAATTTGGAAGATTTCTGTTTAATTATAGGCTCTTGTCACCTTGTATTTCACTGTAATTTTGTACAGTGAAATTTTAAGGGGCGGGGAATCGGAGGTTTTTTTTGGTATCCTTGATATTTGTCCTAATTATATTATTGCAGGGCTAATACTGTGAACTATTATGTTGAAATACTGATTGAGGTGTATATTTATATACCTAGTTAAATTTTAAGATGTTTCAGTGTTATTTTAATATGTATTAGTTTTATATGTTTTTAATAATTCATTAGTTTTATACATTTTAATCAGTTTTATGTATTTTATGCTGTTTTGTATTTAATGTTGTTCCCCACCTCAATCCAGAGGGAGAGGCGGGTAAGAAATAAATTTATTATTATTATTAGGGTGACCATATGAAAAGGAGGACAGGGCTCCTGCATCTTTAACAGTCGTGATGAAGAGGGAATTTCACCAGGTGTTGATTGCATGCATGCAGCACCTGGTGAAATTCCCTCTTCATCACAACCGTTAAAGCTGCAGGAACTATTCTAGCCTGTCTGGATGCAAAAGAGGGCAGGGCACCTGCAGCTTTAACGGTTGTAATGAAAAGGGAATTTCACCAGGTGCTGCATGCATACAAATGATACCTGCTGAAACCCCCTTTTCTATACAACTCTTAAAAATACAGGAGCCCTATCCTCCTTTTCATATGGCCACTATTATTATTATTATTATTATTATTATTATTATTATTATAGTCTTACTGTCTCTGATACTGGAGATAGCACATAATCATCAGGACTAGTAGCACATAGCCATCAGGATTTGTACCTCCTGAGCTCTAGAATACTGCCAGCAGTGTGTAGCTGGAAATGTGAGAACTGAAAACTGCCTTTAGGAAAAGAAAGGAACGAGGAATTCCCAGATGGCTAAATAGTATGCCAAATATCATCTTTTGTTTGCACTTGCAGCGACACACCAGGAAGATGAAAAGCTCCGAATGCCTCAAACCCAAAGGAATCTATTCTGCAATTATTTAGGCTGTTTTTAACCCCACCATGTCACTCATCAGAATTCCATCCAAACTCTCATGCAGCCTGCAGGGAACAGGGGGTCTTTGAAAAGCTTTAATGCCATACAAGTGCACGATTCTTCTTTGAAAAGAATCTGAGAGAGTGGAAATATTTCTCACAAAAATGTCGATCAAACAGACCTTGTAAGTAAACTCAGGCTGCTTGCGCTCGTTTCCAGCAACTGTATCTTCCCTGCATTCTGTATGCTAAGTCACTTGACGATGACATTGATGAAGCATCAGTCATGACCTCGGACAAATTCTTGTCATACCTCCTTAGTAGCTTCATCGGTTTCTTGACGAGCTGTCCATAAGACAGAGTCAATCAAGCACTGTTCTCAGCATTGTGTAGCTTTCCAAACTGTGCAGTTCCTGAACCAGTTTCCATTCAGACCCACGTGTTACATTTGGCTCCAAAAATGGGCACTTCTCCGTTTCTGGTTCCTATCCCAGATTTCTGAATGTGATTATTGGCTCAACAAGGTCACTACAACTTCTGGCAGTTCAGTTGGAATGGTATAAGAGGGAAATGTATACCTAGAATGATAAAGTAACATTTCCGATGCTTTGAAAGGGCCAAATCCTACAGATCCGTTATTAGCTAGCAGTAATGAGGCTTGCCATCATTTTTTTATTTGTTGAGCTCCTGCATCTTTAACAGCAGCAGGAAGGAAGTACTAGAGTTTAGAGACTAGACAAAGGCCTGTTTTGAAAGGGTTGGAGGGAACTTACAAGGAGGTTGCTAGGCACTTCCAGGACAAAATCTTTGGCATCTGCCAGGACTTAGACTCCAGTGCTATAGCAGGTGAATCTGGTGAGGTATCCAGAGCACAGGTTTGTCCTGTTTTCTTGGATGAGTTTCAGTTGGCACAGCTCGATGACATGGACAAGGTGCTTGGACGGGTTCGAGCAGCCACCTCTGTATTGGATTCTTGTCCCTCTTGGCTTATAAAAGCTAGCAGGGATGGAACAGCCGGCTGGGCCAGGGAAGTGATTAATGCCTCTCTACAAGAGGGAGTGGTCCCAGACTGTCTGAAAGAGGCAGTAGTGAGACCACTCCTGAAGAAAGCTTCCCTGGACCCAGAAAATCTTAATAACTATAGGCCGGTGGCAAATGTTCCATTCCTGGGCAAGGTCCTGGAGCAGGTCGTTGCTGGCCAGCTCCAGACACTCTTGGATGAGACTAATTATCTGGATCTATTTCAATCGGGTTTCAGGCCTGGTTTTGGCATGGAAACAGCCTGTTGCCCTGTATGATGACCTATGTCAGGAGAAGGACAGGGGGAGTGTGACTTTGTTGATTCTCCTTGATCTCTCAGTGGCTTTTGATACCATCGACCATAGTATCCTTCTGGCACGACTGACTGAGTTGGGAGTGGGAGGCACTGAATTGCAATGGTTCTGCTCCTATTTGACAGGTCAGCTCCAGAAGATGATGCTTGGGGGACATTGCTCGCCACCATGGATTCTCCAGTATGGGGTTCCACAGGGGTCAGTCTTGTCCCCCATGCTGTTCAACATCTACATGAAACCGTTGGGTGCGGTCATCCGGAGTTGTGGAGTGTGTTGTCATCAGTACGCTGGTGACAATCAACTCTACTTCTCCTTTTCATCTTCATCAGGTGAGGCTGTGGATGTGTTGAACTTGTGCTTGGCTGCGACAATGGACTGGATGAGAGCTAATAAACTGAATCTCAATCCAGACAAGACTGAGATGCTGTCAGTGGGTGGTTCTGCTGACCGGATGGAAGGTGGTCAACCTGTTCTGGATGGAGTTGCACTCCCTCTGAAGGAGCAGGTTCATAGCTTGAGGGTTCTCCTAGAACCATCTCTGCCACTTGAGGCTCAGGTGGCCTCGGTGGCACGGAGTGCCTTCTACCAACTTCGGTTGGTGGCCCAGCTATGCCCCTGTCTGGACAGGGATAACCTGGCTTCAGTTGTCTATGCTCTGGTAACCTTCAAGTTAGATTACTGCGTGTTTCATATTACAGCCATTAGATGGCACTGTAACTATAGTGCTATGCCATCTTTTCACACAGCTAATAATGTCCCTTATCGGGTTATCTCTGATCTTTTTGAAAGCAGGATAAAGGTAATCAATTGTGGGGAGGGGCCTTGGAGGTAGACAACTTCCTATTAAGGACCCACAACCTTCCATAAGCAACCAAACTTGATTACATGTGGAGAAGCTCAAGGGAACAGGGAGAACATCTATTGGAGAACTCTGTGGGAGAAGTGTGACTGACTGTTGACAAGGAACACGAAATTAAGGGCTGGTATGATTGAAAGAGCAAATCCAAGAAACATGTGAGCAAAGAAAGAAAGCCTGTTCACAAATATATTTCTCTATGCCATCGACAACATCGTCAGCTAAGGATAGTGTGTCTCCTCTGAATGAATGCTTGGAGACGGTAATGGGCTGGATGAGGAAAAACAAATTGAAGCTGAATCCAGACAAGACGGAGGTACTTGCTGTCAAAGGCCACAACCTGGGTTTGGAGGTGTGTCAACCAGTTCTGGATGGGGTTACACCCCCCCCTGAAAGGCTGTGTTCACAGCTTGGGGGTACTCCTGGATCCGTTGCTCCAAATGACAGCCCAGATAGATGCGACAGCCAGGAGTGTCTACTATCAGCTTTGGCTGATATGCCAGCTGCGCCCCTTCCCAGAGTTTGAAGACCTAAAGACGGTAGTGCACGCGCTGGTAACTTTGAGGCTCGACTTCTGCAATGCGCTGTAGATAGGGCTACCTTTGTGCCTAGTCTGGAAACTTCAATTAGTTCAAAATATGGCAGCCAGGTTGGTCACCGGTACACCTAGGGGTGACCACATAACACCAAACTTAAAATCACTCCACTGGCTGCCAATTAGTTTCCGGGTGAAGTATATATATATATAGTGTTGGTTATTACCTTTAAAGCCCTACAAGGTTTGGGTCCAGGTTACCTGCGGGATTGCCTTCTCCCATATAAACTGCCCGCACACTCAGGTCCTCTGGGAAGAATTTACTCCAGTCAGCCAGAAGTAGTCTGACGAGTGTTACCCAGAGGACCTTCTCTTCTGCCGCTCCCAGACTGTGGAATGGCCTGCCAGAGGAGATTCGACAAATTAGCAGTCTTCTGGAATTTAAGAGAGCCGTGAAGACTGATCTCTTCAGGCAGGCCTACCCAGCTGAATTTTAAGATGTTTTTAATAATGTACTTGTTTTTATCTGTTTTAATGGTTTATCTATTTTATGATTTTTATATTTATATTTATTGTTATTCCCCGCCTCGATCTGAATGGAGAGGCGGGTTAGAAATAAAATAAATAAATAAATAAATATAAAGTATGTTTGCAATTAATGTCACATCTGGTTTGATCCTGACACACAGAAGTCAGTGACATTTTCCCTGGCAGGCAGATCAGTGATGGAAAAAGCTTTGGTTGTTCCATTCCTGTATGTTAAAACACACGAGGGCAACCTGGGCCTTGTGGGAGACCTTCAGTGCATCTCCCCTGCTGAATTACCTCTCCCTCACAGCTAAATTATTCCCCCCCTCTTGCAAATTACTCTTCAACCAACCTGCCAAACAGCTGTTAACTCTTTCCTTAGGAACATAGGTCAGACCATAGGTCCATTTAGGCCAGTATTGTTAACACTAAGTGGCAGTGGTTCTTCAGGGTTTCTGGCAGGATTGTTTCCTGGCCTTACCTGGAGATCCAGGGATTGAACCTGGGACCTCCTGCATGCAAAACAAGTGCTCCGTTTCTGAGCTAGGGCCTCTCCCCTTCTTGAGCGCATTTTTCCCCTGTGTGTGTGTGTGGCAGCATTCGGACAACACGATAATCAACGTGGGGGGGGGGGGAGAAACAATAGTCTGTTGTGTTGCTTATCAGCATCATTCGGACGTCATTTTAGGCAACAGGGGGGAAGAGACAACGGACAGTAAGTTATTGGCAGCGTTTGGACGACACGCTAATCAACACAACTGATGATTGTTCTCCCCTCCCCCCCCCGTTGATTATCGTGTCGTCCGAATGCTGCCTCTGTGTGTGTGTGTGTGTGTAAATGAGGGTGGTTGAGGGGGATGCCAAACCTGGCCCCACCCACCACGAGCTCCACACCCCCCCACTGCCATGTGGTCTCCTGACCAGGAGGGTGCTGTTGCACTCGTTCCTGCTTGTGGGTTTCCTGTGAGCAGATAGTTGAACACTGTGTGAACACTGTGTGCGAATGCTGGACTTGATGGACCCTTGATCTGATCCAGCATGGCTTTTCTTATGTTCTAACCTCCTGCCAGGTCAATCGTCAGCATCTGACAGCCTCACTCACTGACTCACTCCACCCACCCACTGCTGCACTTCTGCACTGCACAGAGGTAGGGGGAGAGGCATTGTTAGTGGCCCATGGCCCTTTGTCCTCTTCCCTCTCCTGCCCTAAGGTATCAATGAAGAGCCCTGAAGCCACTAGAGGAGGTGCGGTGGTTCTTCTAGTCAAGAGGAGTTTTCATCTCTTCCCTGGTCACTTCTGGGCTCAGTTCGAAGTGCTGGTGCTGACCTGCATTTAACCCCCTGCATGCTTCTGGTGCTAGGTATCGGCTGAACCATCTTTTCACGTATCTAAGTGCTCATGAGCAGGGCTGTGCAGAGCTGGGAATATGCTCAAGCCAGATGGGAAGTGTGTGGCCCCCCCCCATTTCAAACTGCTCATTAAGTATTTTTTAATCAGTGGCGCTGATTCAGTGCTAAATACATATATGAACTAGAACGATTTATAAAAAAGGTATTGGGAAACACGTTTATTCAAGATGTAAGACATCACTTCTTCAAATTCAGAATTTCACGACGGACGGCTTCTGCGCTGTTTTTGCAAGGCGGGCTCCTCGCTTCTCAGTGGGCCGCTTACGCTACGGAAACAGTAGCGTAAGCTAGGGGGGACCGCCTCGTCGGAATGCCCCCTCAAAATCATGGGCCCCGGGCCAACTGGCCCCACTGGCCGCCCCTCTGCACGGCCCTGCTCATGAGTCGAGCTATACATCTGAGGTTCCCTCAACATCACAGTTAAAGGTGGATAGCAACTAGGAGCAAAACCTTGGCAGCTGAATCCTCTCCCGGTGGTGGTGGGAAGGCTTGCCTGGGATTGACTTTAAGACAATAAGAACATAAGAAGAGCCACGTTGGATCAGATCAGGGTTCCATCTACTCCCGAATTCTGTTCACACAGTGGCCAACCAGCTGCCAATGGAAAACCCACAAGCAGTACATGAGTGCAACACTACCCTCCTAACTATGGTTCCCTCTACAAGAATTCGGTTTGACGCCTGGTTGTCCGATTTTTCGCATCTTCTCGCAATCCCTTTACGGCAAATCACTATACGTGAGAGGCGGTTAAGCACATAACTGGTTGCCTTACCGATTGTATGAAACGCGCTTTAGAGGTGTTTAATGCGGAGAATCACTTGTTTACATGGTCATAAGGTGCTTTAACTGCCGCGGTAAATTAAAACTCGCTATTTAACGCACATTCGATAATGCGCATAATCGGACAGAAAAAGCGCCTCAACCCCTGATTTGCGCTCCGCTCTTGTAGAGGTCAAATTTTTAATGCACCTTGAAAGAGCTTTAAATCACACTTGTAGAGGCACCCCAAGTTTCCCTGGCAACTGGTGTACATAGCATACTGCCTCTGCTACTGAAGGTAGCACATAGTCATCAGGACTAGTAGCCATTGATAGCCTCATCCTCCAGGAATTTGTCTAACCCCCTTTCAAAGCTCCACAAATTGGTGGCCATCACTGTCTTGTGGCAGCGAGATCCATAGTTCAACTATGTGTTATGTGAAGAAGTCATGCCTTTTATCTCTCCTGAATCTCCCCCCCCCTTTGTTATAATTTTAAAAATTTTCACAGCCTTTTCAACTTTGCAAACCTTTAAAGCTTTTAAGGGTGCAATCCTATGCATGTTTCATCAGAAAAAAGACCCACAGCCCCAGCATTCTCCAGCTAGCTGGCTGGGAAATGTTGGGAGTTGTAGGACTTTTTTTTCCCTAGCTAAACATGCATAGGATTGCACCCTGAAAAGCTTTAAAAGTTTGCAAGTTAAAAAGTTAAGCTGCTGTGAGTTTTATCCATGGGAGTTGTACCTTGTACTGTTCTTTTCTTTTTATTGCAGATGTTTTTGTACCATTTGCATTTGTTTTTACTCTTTTGTGAGCCACCTTGGTGATCTTGGAGAGAGGGGGTATAAATTTCAGAACTAAATAAATATATTCCCCAGCTGTATTGTGTTTATTCCTCTGGATGTGCCCACCGGGAACATCAGTTAGAGCAAGATAGCTAAGGCTGCAACCCTATACACCAGCTTTCCCAAAGCTGGTGCCCTTCAGTTGTGCTGGGCTGCAACTCCTATCATTCCACCTGGGAATGATGGGTGTTGCAGTCAACAGGTTGGAGAAGGCTGGTACATACAGTTCCTTGAGAGTATGTTGTACTGGCCTCAGTGGGGGTTACTTCTGAGTAACCAATGTAAATGCCAAACTCTGTTTGGCATATATTTTTTAGAGTGAAAGAATATATCAGGAGGCAACTGAACTTCATCTAGGCTTCTATAGTACTTTTTCCATAGGACATCTGGCAGCAATCAATGCGTTGTAATTCTGCAGCCAATTAAAAGCTAAAATATGCTAAACCACCTTCTTTCAGATAGTATAAGGGGGAAGTCTTTAAAGAGAAGTTGAAAGGAGAGAACGTACTAGAAATAAAATAGTGATCTATCTTCTATTCCCCAATTTTTTCATTCCATTTAAAATGAAAACAGGAAGAGAAATTCTGTTTCATAACGAAGTATTTAGCAAAAGTGGATTTGAATTAAGATTAATCTTCCTCGGTTGTGTTCGGGGGAAATGTGGCTCAAAAATCGCTCGGTTGTCAATAATTCCAATTTGCATTGGGAACATGTATATTGGGGAGGTAAATGTTCTCAGCGTAAATATGTATTAGGCTGTGAGTGCTCAATTGTAGATAATGGAAATGAATGGGAGCTGCATTTGATAAAGCCTATTTGGAGAGTCGCCACCAGAGGTCTTGAAGGGCCCTTTATGAAGATGACCAAGCCCATTAGAGAGCCTTGGATAGTGCTGGCTCAGCTCTGCTGACAAATTCTACCCAATCCCTCCTGCAGCAGTTCATGCTCCCCCTTTTTCCCAGCGAACAAGAGTTGCTATTGCTTTTCTGGCATATCCATATTATTGGATCTGGAAGAAGGAAGGAATTACCATAAGGTCGTCTAACAACCACATAATGATGGTTCTGTCTGCTTCTCCCACACTGGGCAAACAACTAATCTGGGACCTGAGAGATAACAACAACAACAGAGAATTATAGGATGGGGGAGTCCAAGGAGCTCAGGACAATTGGCATGTAGACAAATGCTCATCCCCCCCCCCCCCAAGGAATAGACCATCCAGATGCATAGCATTGATGCAGCAATACCACTATCCCAATGTAGTGAATGCCGTGATAGCATATATGCTCCAGTGGCCCTTTTTGGGGGGTGGGTGGGATGGTTTAATGCCAAAGCCTTTCTCTCTTTTCTGAAAATCTGCTACAAGCCAAAAGGACCATGAGCCACCCTATTCTGGCCAATGATATTCATGACACTATTAAGGATGGGTCAATCTTATCCTTTGAAGAGCTGGTCCAGACCTTCTGGTTTACTGGTCAGCACCATGTGGCTGGGAGTGATCCTATATTGGGGGAAATTAAAATGATGGCTCCCAGATTCTGCCACCCATAGCTGACTAGAGGTGATTGTGGAGAACATTATGGATGCAGGGCAATGTCAATAGTAGGTCATGCTGGGCAGGGCTGGCCCAACATATTTTGCTACTTGAAGCAAAGGACAAGATGGTGCCCCTTCCATTCCATGAAGCTGACTGGACTTGCAGTTGAATCTTACCTCAACACTGGCAATGGGATGGTGTCCCCCCCCCCCACACCCAAGGGCAGCAAGCTAGCTTAATAGGGGCATGACAGGCTGTGTGATACACAGCTCTGTCCTCCAAGAGAAGGGAATGGCTGTGGGGAGGGGCCACCCAAGTGCCACTGCTGCACCCCAGCATCTGCTGCCTGAGGCAGTAGCCTCACTCTCCTTCATGGTATGGCCAGCTCTGACACTGGGGCCCTATAAGCTGTCTGAGGGTGACACATAAGGTGGCCATGTGCCATCTTTTACAAAGGACCATCCTCTATTTGAAGGGCTGTCCTGTCTAATTTCTGTTTAAAAATGAAGAGCTGCTGTCCATCAGCAGGTAGCACCTGAACTGGACAAGCAGGCAGGCACAATGGTCACTTAGTCATAGTCTTCCACAGTATGGTGGGATGGATTGTATTTCTATTGAAATAATAATTATTTCTAAATTTGCATTGATACATATACATCTGCACATGCAAATTTAATGCAAATAGCTGCTCACTTTTTTGCTGACATACTTCCTCTTTTTTGGCAATTCTTAAATGGTCACCCATGTGCCACATGCAGCCTGAAGCTGCCTCAGTCTGGACTCTCTATCAAATTTATTGCATTCAATGAGAAAAATCAGGACAAATAGCAAATTTCCTAACCAATGATAATAATGATACTGTTGTCATTGGCTAGAATACAGGAAGGGGTTGTTCTCCTGATTCTTGTCTGCAGGAGAAAAGGAAGATTGAACAATGTGGATTATATTACTATTGTTATAACTAAAAGAGACAATGAGTCACCTTGCAATCCTAAACTCAATAATTTGGGATGCATGGGACTTGTTAGTCGTGACTTGCTCCATTGATTAATGAGATTTCAGAATGATGGTTTTTGGATTGGGGCACAAGGTTGTAATCTAAAACACCGCAATCTAACTACTGTAACGGCATATTCTTTCATAGTCAAGTGAGAAATGCCATAGTAGTTGATTCACTTTGAAAATCCTCACTCCACTAGCATTCACATGAGTAACTTTTTTTAATGCACCTTTAAGCCACTGGATGGCTCTAAAAACAGATGGCATTGTAGACTGCAGGGAGGACCTTGGCAAACAAGAAAGAGTTAGAATGAGGTGTAAAGGCATTCTTTTGGATCCTAGTATAATTGGAACAGGCTCACTTCTGTAAACTACAGGTCACTCGTATTGCTAACCTCCCCTACTTTGGAGTATTTGTAGTTCCGTAACAGGAGTAACCCCCATGTCACTCTTAGATGCTGCATCATGTAATTATTAGCCACCTAGGGAAAAGAGGAGGTGTATATATATATTCAGCACAACCACCCCACAATGCACTGCTCTTTAAAGTACCTCTGTTCTTTTCCTTTTTTAAAAAAGAAGCCTGCACCCTTGGATAGTCACACTCTTTTATCTTGTAATTAAAGCCTCTTACCGTGCTAAACTATGTGGTTAAAAATAGTCCATAATCCTCTGTAGACAGGAAGGATAATGGAGGGGGGAGGGGCTGTTCTGGGATTAGCTCTGAAAAGCAGGTGGAGGATCGTTGTATACAAAGCAGGAAAAAGAAAGTTCTGAAGGAGAAAGGAAATGAGAAGTGAAGGGTTGCCTGTTTGCTTTCCCATTAGCCCTTTTCTCAGGAATGCTCTTTTTTTGTTCGCTCATGTTTTTTAATGCAGAATCCAGATGTTGCTGTGAAATAGTTGTATTCCAGTGTTTTGTGTTGTCTTCATGCTTTTTCAGACCTGATTTGTGGCAATTCTTTTAATTTAAAATGCATTTGCAAGGTTAGTCTGTCCAGTGTGGATGGGCAAAGCACTCTATCAAGTTTTTAAAGGGCTTTTATCAAAACTTCCTATTTGCAAGTCTGGCATATTTTATTGCTTCTTGTTCAAGGTGGTTGGGGAATTAGTTATGAATTGCCTCTTTTATAGTCAGCTTGTGTTTCCTGCAAAGAGGTGTGTGGGGCAATAGGGGGGAGGTTTTAATACCTGGTTGGTTTGCATTTTTCTTTTCTTTTCTTTTAAAAATAGCACTAATGGGTTCTGGTGTGAATACAACAAAAGAAAGAACAGAGAAACATTACTATAGACTAATAAAACACACAGGTTAATAAACATCCAATTTTATTCCTTTTCTTCAAAACTTGATTTCAAAAGAGGCTCAGTCAGCAGTGGGAAGCATCGGAGGAGGTAACTGTTCACACTCCCCAATTCCTCAGGTGATAGCATGTTCCAGTGCATTTTGTGATCAAGTGTTAATCAAGGCTGAGTAGGGTGGCATGAATGCAGGCAGAACTCTACATAGCACAATGAAACAACCATCTCATAGAAGGCAAACTGGTAATGCCTTTTCTCCCTTTTTTCCAGGTATCTTTGCCCCCACATAAGTTGACCAGGAACCCACAAGCAGGACCCAGGTTCAACAGCACCCTCCTGCCCATGTTCCCCAGCAACTGGAATATATAGGGTTACTGCCTCTAATACTAGAGGTAACACACAGCCATCAGGACTAGTAGCCATTGGTAGCCTTCTCCTCCAAGAATTTATCCAACCCCCTTTTGAAGCCATCAAAATTAGTAGCCATCATTATGTCTTGTGGTAGTGAATTCCATAGTTCTGTGTGAAGAAGTCCTTCCTTTTATCTGTCCTGAATCTCCCACAATCAGCTTCATGGGATAACCCTGGGTTCTAGTATTATGGGAGAGGGAGAAAAATGTCTTCCTATCCACATTCTCTACACCGTGTGTAATTTTCCATGAATTTTGTGCATTTCTTTGGTAAGATTCTGCAATTTGCACACATTTCTGAGCAATTTGCACAAATTACAGCTGAATTTGCTCAAATGACAGTCCAATTTGCTCAAATTATAGCCAAATTTGCGTAAATTGCACAAACTATGACCGAATGTGTGTAATTTGCTCAAATTCCTCCATCATTTGGACAAATTGCTCAGAAATTTGTGCAAATTGCAGACCCCACCCCAAAGTGTCCCAAAAAGTTCTCAGAGTTTTGGGAACAGCCTGTAGCTCAGTTTGCAGAAACAAAACGAGTCGCACGTGCTGTGGAACTCCATCAAGCCAGAAAAGAACTGGATTTTCCAGCGATGGTCATCCCTATTCTGGAGTTGCAAGAAGGATGCCTGCATGTTGCTCCAGGAGTGGGTTAATGAAAGGATTGATCCGCAAGTTAGTCAGATTTCCAGAACCATCAGCTGATGGGAGTTAATCATGGGGAAATCATTGGGGATCTCTCTTTATTTTTGAATGACATATACATTGGAATTTGGGAACAATGGCGTGCGTGCACAAACACACACCAACTAAGGAGAAGGGCAGGTGTGTGTATATGGGAAGACACATCAATTTGTAGTTTCTAAGGCAATTCTTACTGGTCAGGGAAGTGGGGAATCACACAATATGTCTTTGTGGTTGTGGGTGTTAGGGGTGATATGCCCACAATTTCAACTCAGAATCATTTTTTTACCCCTACCCAGGTCTCAAAGGTTTGGAAACGACTGCTAAACAAGAAGAAAAACTCCTAAATCTGGTTAGAAATAGTACTCCCCCCCTCAAATGGAATGAAAAGAAGCAGGAAAGCCTTTCTACCAATGTTTGTCTTGCTATATTTAGCTAGGAAAGGAAACATTAGAAAAAAGGTGGGTGGGGAAAGAGACAGCCCATAAAAGAGAAAAACCAGGTAGCCCTACTGAGAGAGGAATCCTTTATTTTCTTTTGAATTTTCTCACCTCCCACTGTTGGATGCTTTCCCTGCTTATTTCAATACTGCCCAGCCTTTGTGGTAGTCGGGAGGGAAGCTGGCTGATCAAATGGAAGAAACGCCACCGCAAAAGAATGGTTTGTAGTGCCCATACTTTTGTGGCTGGGAAGACTCAGCTGGAGGGGATGATGAAAGAATAGAGAGGGAGGGAAAGGGGTGGGGATGTTCATTCCCCTCCCTGATTCATTCTGCTTGACAATATAATAACGGAAAGATCATCCCTGCATTGCCGCAGATGTCATGGTGATGCATGGCCTCATCTTGGAAGGGCCAGTTTTTGAAAGTGGGTATTTATGTAACATTGGGGGAGAGTCTCCTTCTCTTCTCCCTCCCACTACACCTTTTCCTTGTTTTCCTTGCTTTTTAAAACAACCCAGCCATGCATGTGACGCAAAACAAACATCAGTGAAGTTACCAGCACAGCTGTTGCTGGGCCACCATGTCTTGTGATCTTGGAAAAATGCTTTCTATGTTATCAAGGCCATAATTACTCCCCAGTAGCTTTTTTGTATGCTTCTCTTCAAATAAATATCCCAGGCCCACTCAGACTAACTCTTTCAATGCTCAGCACTGGCAGTCTGGAGACAAAGTGAGCTCTGGGCTTACGCAGAATACCAGCTGCCTTGTGCCACAGTCTGATCTCTACTCAACAAATGCACTACTTGGACTGAGGAGGGAGGCCCAAGGTTGAAGCTTTATAGGTTTAGGTGGAATCCTATTGGCCCTTGGTATCACCTGATAACAGCTGGAACAGAAGCTGCAACACCACCTTCTGGCTTACAGACAGTGGAGGCTAGTGGCTCTGATGTTGGCGGGGTGTTGAATACACCCCGGGTTTTAGTCAGAAACAGTCAGAACTCTAAAGGAGCTACCCAAGGTGCTTTGAATAGTTCCTTTAGAGCTCTATTGGCTCTGACTGAAACCAGGAGCGGATTCAACACCCCACTGACATTGGCGCCACTAGCCTCTACTGCTTGCAGCATGGCTGGCACCTAATTGATTGTTTATTTTGAAGAGTTATACCTTGCCTTTCAATCTCCAGGTTGGCTTGCAATAGATGCAAACAATGCATTATTTTGCAACAATGCAAATAGCAGCGTTCCCCAACCCGGTGCCCTCCAGAGTATTGGACTACAGTTCCCATCCACCCCAGCCAGCATGACCAGTGGTTAGGAATGATGGGAGTTGTAGCCCAAAACATCTGGAAGACACCAGGTTTGGGACAGTTAGGTTAGAGTATCCTTCCTCTTGTTTCTCCTGCAGTCCCAGCCTGGGCTACTGGCAGTTGCAATGGCCATAGCTGAGTGGTAGAGCACTTTCTTTCGATGCAACAGATCTACTGTTTGATTCCTGGCACCTCCAGGTAGGCCAGAAGAAACATCTGCCTGAAACCCTGGAAAGCCATTGCTGCCAGTCAGTGTTAACAGTACTGGGCCAGGTGCATCAATGGTCTGACCTCAACATAAGGCAGCTTCTGATGATCGTATGGCACAGTGTTCTCTCTCTCTCTGCAGAGGTCCGTTCACTGGTTGATAGCAAAGTCAGTCTGGCCTTCACTTCCATATGGTCTTTGTTACAGGAGGGAAGGGATTTCGGACAAGATCAGCTTGTCAGAAATGCTTGCCCATTTCCTACCTGCACTGTCCAAGCATTGCTACAGCCTTATTATACAGTGCTGAGTTTTGGATCTAGCAGTAGAACCTGCTGCTGTTCTTGCCACTGCCCGCTCACTTGCCTTCTTCTTCTGGGCAAAATGCACACTGCTGTCAGGAGGGAGAGTGCAGGGTTCCTTCCTATGACCTGGACCCCATGAGCAACTTCTTAGGGATCTCTGCCTCCTTAATAGTCCCACCTTCTTTCTTTTGCCTTCCCCCTCCCAGTAACGTGGGGTTTAGGCTGTAGGTGAGTGACACTTCAGACATTTTAGGTTTAAAACATCAGTAAAACAAGCAATGTGCGACTAAAGGTATTCAGTCAATAGAGGTAAGTGATACAAAAGGCATTAAAAGAAGTTCTTTTACCCCAAGCTCCACCTAGACTTCTTCAAGCTGCATCTTTCTGCTCCTTCCTTATCGGTCCGGTCTTGCTCTGGCTGGCTCTCTCACTCTTTTATACCCTCTTCCCCCAAAACAGAAAGTACTGTTCCCACTTTGAAGAAACGAATCTTAACTGGAGAAATGAAACTTTGGCCCCCACTACAAGAATTAGGCTGGACGCCCAGTTGCCCGATTATGCACATCTTCTCACGATGGCTTTTACACCTAATTCCGATAAACGACAGGCGGTGAAGCGGATTACCGGCTGTGTGAAATGCATTTTAAACTTGTTGAGATGTGGAGAATCGCTTGTTTACATGGTCATAATGTGCTTTAATGGCTGCGGTAAATTAAAACTCACTATTTAACGCGAATGCGAAGATGCGCATAATCGGAGAGAAAACGCGCCTCAACCCCCGATTCGCGTTCCGTTCATGTGGAGGTAAAAATGTTAATGTGTCTTGAAAGATCTTTAAATCGCTCTTGTAGAGACACCCTTTATCAGGGAATGAATCTTAACTGGAGAAATGAAACTCCTCCTCTCAGGGATACCCTCTCTCAACAGAAAAAAATTCCAGGCCTCTAAGGCCTGACTTTATTACTTTAGTCCCCTCTACAAGGATTTGCTTTTGCGCCTGGTTAGGCGATTATGCGCATAATTGCTGAAGCGCATTTACGCCTAATACCTCTGCACGAGAGGCGGCGAGAGGCGGCAAAGCGCACTAACGGGTGACCAAAATGCGCTTGACAAGTAGTTAATGCGCATAAGCACTTGTTCACATAGTCAAAATGCGCTTTAACGGCCGGAGCAAAATAATACTCGCTGTTTAACACGCATTCAATAATGCGCATAATCGGAGAGATAACGCGCCTCTACGCCCGATTTGCGCTCCGTTCTTGTAGAGGTAAATGTTTTAAAGCGCCTTGAAAGAGCTTTAAACCTCTCTTGTAGAGGCAGCCTTTGTCTCAGTAGGCCTCAAGCCTTTTCTCAGAGATAAGCAGCAAAGGAGAGAAGCAAGGAGGTTGTAGGGGTTGCTAGTGGTTCTCTTGCCAGGCCTCAGCAGCCAGGGCCAGCACTAGAATAAATAGTGCCCTGGGTGAGGAGTGCCTTTGGTGCCGCCCAGGCCCCGTAGTCAGTTTTGCAGGGTCACCCAAAGGATTTATGGGGTCCAGTGCAGGTGTGACATCCATCAAGAACAACATTGCTCAAAACTTTGATCTCTCAGCCACTGTGCTACGGTTTGCATAAACCAAAGTTTCAAAAGCTACATTCGAAAAGCAGCGGCAATGTAATAAACACCTCAGCAGAACTATCACAGCTTTTACTTATTTTGTTTTGTTTTGTTTTGTAACAGTTCCTATCTTTTGCTGAGCATCCTTCATATTAGAATATCCATTATTTTTATCTTTAAAAAATAATAAAGAGCAGTTATAAATAAAAAAGCTAGCCAGCTTATTTTTTTTATTATGAATATAGTGCTTATAGCGTTTACAGTATTTGTGCTAAGTGCTCAGTAACATTGCCTCAACGTAAAGCTGTGCTTCACTGAGTTCTGATGCAAATGGCATCAAAGTGGAAATTTCAGCTTGTATCCCCTTCAGCACAGCTTCAGACCCCCTCTGCTCAGTTTGACACCCCCTTCAGCTCAGCTTGGTGTCCTCTCTGCTCAGCTTTGGACCCCCTCTGCTCAGTTTGGCACCCCTCTGCTTTGCTTGGAGCCTCCTCTGCTCAGCTTGGCGCTTCTTCTGCTCAGCTTTGGACCCCCTCTCCTCAGTTTGGCACCCCTCTGCTTTGCTTGGAGCCTCCTCTGCTCAGCTTGGCGCTTCTTCTGCTCAGCTTGGTGACCCCCCTCTGCTTGGCTTGTCACCCCCTTCAGTTCAGCTTGGTGCCTGTCTTTGCTCAGCTTGGCACCCCCTTCTACTAAACTTGATGCCCCCTCTGCTCAGCTTGGTGGCCCCTTCAGCTCAGTGGCCTGGGCCACCGCCCAGCTTGCCCACCTTTAAGGCCAACTCCATCAGCAGCTACCAGCAATATCAACCACTGATGTTGGCCCTGTTCATGTGCAGGGAAACTTCTGTCCATTTGACTTGCCACCACAAAAGCAATGCAGAACTCACAACTGCTGTCTCTTTTTCTTCTTCCTGTCTCTCTCTTTGATCTCCATCGGTTGCCTCCTTGGGTTCTCAGCAGCCCGAGAGAGCGAGAGAGAGAGAGAGAGAGAGAAGAATTCCTCCGGATGCTGTTCTTTTTCAGCCTGTCTTTTTGATCTGCAGTTTTTAAATGTGAAAGCTGAGACTCTCGGCGAACATGCTGCCATTACTCCTTGCTATGCCGGCGTTTGCTCCTTCATTGTTTTCTCACTGCTGCCTAATGACCTAAACATCTTAAGCACTTTTGGAGGAGTTGCCTGAGGTGCAATGATTTCATTTCCTCGGTGAAGGACTTTCTGCTGATGTGCAGTGACGCAGCTAATCTGCTACGCAGCTAGGAGGGCCTGGCTGTTGCAGGCATTGTACTGCAGTGGAAGATGACCTAGGGAAGGGAGAAGAGTCACGCTTTACCTGAGAGATGGTCTGTTCCCTCCCGTCCAGGCAGCTAGCATTTCATTTACTTGGCACGTCAGCCCTGCCTCTGAGAAAATTGTTAGAAAAAGGAACATGCAATCAGGTTTAAATGTCAGGCAAAGGAAGGTGAAGCACTGGCATTAAATTAATTGTTTTTATTTATTGGATTTACATCTCCCATAGTATTGGTCCCAGGGTTTAAAAGACCCTTGGGCAAGATGCTTTCAGGATTACTTTTTTCTTTATTTTCATTTAAAACCTTTTGTTTTTCAGTGGAAGTTGGTGGCTCCGCTGTCAGTGGGGCAGTGAATCCGCTCCAGGTTTCAGGCAGAACCAATCAGAACTCTAAAGGAACCTTGGATAGCTCTTTTAGAATTCAGATTGGTTTTGACTGAAACTAGGACAGGATTCACTGCCAGGGCCAGCCCTGCCATTAGGCAGAGTGAAGCAGTTGCTTCAGGCGGCAGATGCTAAAAGGTGGCAGCAAGGTGTTGCAGGAGAGAGCCATAAAACATGCAGCCTGCCCTACACCCCCTAAAGTAGCCCACTCTCTTCAGGTGCTGTGGTGGGCGCTGCCCCATTGTCAATGTTGAATAAATATTCAGCAGCCAGTCATTTGGCTTTTGGATGTGGAAGGGGAGGGTGTGCCTTCTTGTTCTTTGCCTCAGCGCCCCACTGACATCGGAGTCACCAGCCTCCATTGTTGTTTTTTTTACCAGTGTGGCAGGGCGAGCGGCACTCAGAGCTGAAGTGTTGAGTGATGCTGGAGCTCTCCCCCAATTTCCTTTCCCCATAATTTATCCTGCCAAGGAGATTTTTTTGGGAGGTGAGATGAAAATGGTGGCTACCACCTCGCTCAGCGCCTCACTTCTAAGCACTGTTGCCCCCACTGGCCATCCCAGGAAATAAAGTTTTTAAAAGAAAAAGGGATGATTGTCCCCATTGCTGCCTCCTGCTTAGTAAGCTTCTGCAGGCTGGGGCGGGTGGGTGGAACCAGGGTAGCGTGGGGGAAGAGTCTTGTGGGTACCTTGCTCAGAGCCCCTGCAACCTTGTTGCTGGTCCTTCCTCTCTTCCTTGGCTCCATCTCCCAGAAAGAGAGGGACAAATTTGCAGAAGGTACTGGTCTTACACCTTGCTCCCCATATGACTTCCTCGCTTGGAGAGGGGAGGTGTATCAGAAGCCACAGCAAGGAAGAGGAGCAGAAGAGCTAGGGAGCCCTATGGCTTGGCCGTGGGACCCTCCTATGGTGTTGTAGATCTTGGCAGCTGCCCGACTGTGTTGAGCAGTTCCTTACATAACACAACCTGGTGCCCTGCAGTTGTTTTAGATCATGAGCCTTTCTAAACAAGGCTTTTATTGAGTGCTCGTGTTTGCTCACTCACAGTAGTTTGCTGGTCCTTTACACAACATTGTCATCCTCCAGGGTCTCTCCTTTACACAACATTGTCATCCTCTTCAACCATTTTTGCGTGTCCCCCCCCCCTCCCATAGGAGCAAAGTCTGATATTATTAGAAATGGTGGAATGAGAGTCTTATGTAATTGCGCAATTCTGCTATATCGCATCACCATCTACTGGTTGTATAATGAAGCATATAAAAAGCCAGAGGAAGAAAACCCCTGGAAAAAATGCATGTGTAAAGGAGCTGATCTTAATCTCACAAAGAATCTGGAAACAGAAGCCTTGGTATAGTGCGGGATAAAAGCTTCATGTAGAAATGCCCTATAGCTCCTATTAGCTACAGCTAGCATGGCCAATGGTAAGGACTATGGGAGTTGTAGTCTAAAACATCTGAAGGGCACCATGTTGTCCACCCCTGGCATAAGAGATTAGGGTATCCATTTGATTGCGTGATGCTACAACTTTAATAATAATGGGTCTGTTCAGACAACATGTTAAGCCGTGGTACGGCTGCTAACCCTTTTGCAGCAAATGGATAGTGAGTGTTTTTAAATCGTGGTTATGTAGCCCCCATGGTTAGGAGTGATTCACATGACATGCTAAATCATGGTTAACATGACACGCTAAGCCATAATGTTTAGCTCAAAATGCTTAACCACCGTGGCTTAGCGTGTTGTCTGAACAGGGTCAATATGTTGACAGTAAAAGAGTCTGAAGCATGGCTAGGAGGTGACAGGAACATGGAAAGCTGCCTTATATTGCATCAGACCATCCAACCATCTATTGTCTACCCTGCCTGGTAGCAGCTGCCCAGGATTTAAGATAGAAGTCTTTCTCCACCATACCTGGAGATGCTGGGGCTTGAACTTGGGACCTTCTAGCATGCAAAGCAGGTGATCTACCACTAAACTAAGGGCCTTCCCCAGCAGCAATCTCTGATGTGAAAGACTGGGACCCTGGTGAACCACTGACCTAAGAGTGCAATCCTGTGCACATTTAGATAGAAAAGAAGTCCTACAATTCTCAGCATTTCCCGGCAAGCCATGCTGGCTGGGAAATGCTAGGAATTGTAGGACTGTCCCCCTGCCTAAACATGCATAGGATTGCATCCTAAGTGGAAATACACTGAACGCTCCCTTACATCCTCTCATTTTGTCTCAGCTTGAGGAGTGATCCTTTCATTGCCTTTCTTATCATCCTTTGCTGCTCCCCCATACCTTTTTGTCACTTTGCCTTTGCTCAGAGCATCTTTAACAAATGCACAACAGGCAGAAATACAACACATAGAGTTTATTTCTCTATGGCAAGATTGATTTTCTGCCAGCTGCCAGGAAAGGCCACATTCCAATTCATTCCCCGTCTTCAGCATTACTTCGCAATGCTTTCGGGCTCTTCCCAATAGTGTTATGGAAACCCTGCATTATAGAATCACACAGTCCTAGGACTGCTAGCTGTACCAAGGCAGCTGACATCTGCCTTCTGATTGGGGATCTCTCACGGGCAAGTTAGTTGTCTACAATTCGAACTCCACCTTTCCTTCAACCACAGGAAAAAAGGCGATCCCCTCCTGCCGAGAACTGTTGGCAGACTGCCACTCAAACCTATGAACAAAGGGAAGGGAAGGAGGCAGCTGAGACACCATCCGAGCATCAGATAAACTCACTGAAGGAAGACAGAGATGTCCAAGAAATTGAAGTTGAGGTTAGTTGAATACCGCTAGATAGACAGATGATTAAAAGACCAGGTCCCAGATATGGGAGTTGGAACATTGTTGGTCATGGATGTGGTGGAACGACTTTCCAGGGACGTTTCCAAGGAAAGGTTGAACTGGGATCAAAGATGTGCTCTTGATTGTTTCCTGCTTCCCTGAATAGTAGGGCAAGGGTGGGCAAATTGTGGCTCTGCAGATGTTGTTGGAATGCAATGCCAATCATCCCTCACTATTGGCTGCGCTAGTTAGACCTGTGGGCAGTTGCTGTCCAACAACATCTGCAGGGCCACCTCTGTTCTGGGGGCAGCCAGCAGCTACAGGGTCTGTTTTCTTGGAAGGAGATAGTACTAGAGCAGGGGCGAGCAACATGCTGTCCATGAGCTGCTGGCACACCCCACCCCACACTGTCTCTCCCCACCCCCAGATTGTAACTTTTTTTGAAAGGTATATAGAGTGCCCATTACGGCCCTTTTAGTGCTCTGTAGTTGCTACAGAATGCCAAAAGTATCAACATTAGCTTGAATTTGCTGCTGTAAACCAATGTATGGAATGGACTAACACAAGTCTGTTTGAGATGTATTTATACACTCAAGTAAGTATATTTCTGTAGTTAAGCTACCAGGGTTTTCAAGCAGATGTCTTTGGTGTCTTTTTTTTAAAAAAACACAAATGCATCGTTTTTGAATAAGAACATGTGTGGGTTTATTTCCCCTGATACAAACCATAGCATTGCAGAGCACAGTATTGCACAGCACAAGTTGGTTCAGAAGCCACAAACAGCAAGGAACAACAATGAGACACAGAACAGAGCAGTGAGTCTTTTAAATGGAGACGAACAGCAAATACTGACACCTAGTGATAGAACATAGCATTACCCATTGTAAAACGAAAGAGAAGCCAGAAAAGCAAAGAGAAGCCTTAAAAAAACAACAGTTCTTTCTCCAATCATTACCGAATGTAAGACTGGTGAATATGTGAACAGATGGTAGGACTGGTGAACCAGTGAACATGACTGAGCAAGTACAGAAAAAGGGGAAGCTGAAACAGATGACATTAACAGAGAGGAAAAAGGAGCATTCCAAACTGGGAGAAGCAAGCGACATACTCTCTGATACCCTTTGGTCTGAAGCTAAAAGGGTGAGAGGGAATTGACTCAGAGGATAGATGCATTTATGCACATGGCCTACAAGTGCAGTTGCACCTCACATCCCTTCATCCTGTAGCTATCCCACCTGTTTTTAGGTGGACATAGTAGAATCTGGCCTAACCATCCTTCGTTCTCTGTTTCTCCCACTTATATAGAATTTTACAGAGTTTTATAAACAAAGAAGAGAGGCCACTTCCCGCAAGAAGCTTACAATCTAAAACTGACAGCAAGGAAGAGATCAAGGATGGACATGAGTGAATTTTATTTACCAACTCAGTGGAGGCTTGGATAGCTTAGGGTGACCATATGAAAGGGAGGACACGGCTCCTGTATCTTTAACAGTTTCACAGAAAAGGGAATTTTAGCAAGTGTTATTTGTATGCATGCAGCACCTGGTGCAATTTCCTTTTCGTCATAGCAGTTAAAGCTGCAGGAGCCCTGCAGCCTATCTACACTACTGCTTTAAAATGGTTTAAAATGGTTTATAACAGTAGTGACAACTGTTGGGGCCCAGGACACACTCCATATTCAGTTTTTAAAACGTTTTCAAAGTGTTGTATCCTGCTTGGTGTAGATAGGCTCCTGCTCTCTTGACCAGATACCAAGGATGGCAGGGCTCCTGCAGCTTTAACTGTTGTGATGAAGGAATTTCACCAGGTGCTGCATGCATACAAATGACACCTGCTAAAATTCCCTTTTCTACACAACTGTTAAAGATACAGGAGCCCTGGCCTCCTTTCCGTATGGACACCCTAGGATAGCGCCTTTAGGTTGTTTCTCATCTTGATTATTGCAATCTTCTTCTGACTGTATCTCGTATTAGTGCTTTGGTTTCTGTTCAACATTCTCTTGCTAAGACCATTTTCTTGGCTTGTCACCTGGATCAAGTTATTCTACTTCTGAAATCTTTTCACTGGTTGCCTGTTTCTTTTAGAATTCAGTGCAAACTTCTTCTTTTGACTTTTAAGGCCTGTAACAGTCTAGCCCCTCCTTATTTTTCAGCCCTTTTTTCACATTATTGCTTCTCAAATGCTATGTTGCTTTAGTCTCCCAAGGGTTTCTACTTCCCTTGCTCAGCTGTGTCCGTTCTGTCTTGCTGCTCCTTATTCCTGGAATTTCTTTCCCGAGAATTTGCAGATGGTTGCTTCAATTACTGTTTTTAAATCTCAATTAAAAACTTTTCTTCCCCCGACCTCAAGTTTCTGGAACCTTCATTTAGATTTTATTCATTGTAGGTAATACTGATTCTTTACTTCTTTTGGTAGTGTTTTCTGCCCCTTTGCTGCATTCCCTTCATGTTTTAATTACAATGTAAGCCTTTGTGGCCGGGATTTGTTGCTTTATTGTTTTATTCTGTACAGTGCCATGTGAATTGATGGCACTATGTTAGGGTGACCCTATGGAAAGTAGGAAAGGTCTCCTGTAATTTTAACAGTTGTATTGAAAAGGCAATTTCAGCAGGTGTCATTTGCATGCATACAGCACTTGATTCAATTCCCTCTTCATCGCAACAGTTAAAGCTGCAGGAGCTGTACTAGAGTGACCAGATACAAAAGAGGGCAGGGCTCCTGCAGCTTCAATTGTTGTGATGAAGAGGGAGTTTCATCAGGTGCTGCATGCCTACAAATGACACCTGCTGAAATGCCCTTTTCTATGGAACTGTTAAAGATACAGGAGTCCTGTTCTCCTTTTCATAGGGTCACCCAATAAATTAAGTAAGTAAGTAAGTAAGTAAGTTCTGTGACTAAAAACCAGAGCAGATCCACCACCCCTTTGAGGTCAGAGCCACCAGCTTCCATTCTACCTCCTGGACTTATATCCCACCTTTCCTTCCCGAATGCTTGTGGTTGCATTCATGGGGTACCCAGGAGTCTCCTATCCCAGCACTGACAGACCCAGATTGGCTGCACTCATGCCCTGCTTATGGGTTTCCCACAGGCAGCGGGTTGTCCCCTGTGTGAACAGAGTGCTGGCCGAGAGGGCCCTTTGGTCTGATCCAGCAGGGCTCTTCTTATGTTCTTATGGATTTGTGTGAGCAAAGTGGCTGCATCATCTACCTTTGGACAAATGTATTTATGCATGGACAAGCTTTCCTACTGTTGGGAGTGAGGATTAAGAGCTTAAGCCAAATGCCTTGTGGGGGATGAAAATCCCACTCTAAACATTTTGTACGCAACACAAAGAATAAAAAACATAAATGAAAGGAGGACCCTCTTAGAGGTGACATCACTCGGGCCTGCTTGATTTCTTTTGCTTGGCAGCCAGAGAACCTGGCTCTTGTTATGGTTTCCTGTTTCTTTGTGATATAGCTCTATAGGCCAGCTCATGAAGGCAGCATTTGTTCATTCACTTTCCATTTATCATCATAATAAATGTAGGGCTGAGCTCTGACAGATAGCGGATACAGCATGTGGTTTCCGAACGGGTTGCTCTTTAAATAAAAAATTACCACCTAAGTCCGAGAATCACAGGGTGAGGGAACGTTCTATTTCTTGCTTCCAGGCCAAGTCCTTTATACATTTTCTCCTCTACAGTTTAAGAAATGTTATCCTGACTGTTAAAGCGGAAAGCACCTTAGCCAACCAGAAATTTGGAGAGCTGACAATTCCTTCCAGATGCTCTGAAGAAGTGATGCTGCAGGGAAATGCCAAAGGCAGGGCTGAAATGAATACTGACAAATATCTGAAGTCCAGCAATGCCCCAGAATTGTTCTCGATTTCCACTGAAGGTTCAACATGCGGCAAGGGTGGTGTATACGACTTGTGGCTTTTTGTGGGTTCTTTTGACGATGCCGTCCATCTTCTGTGCGTCTCCCGCTCCTTCTGGTCCTTTTTCCGGGACAAAATAACACCTGGCAAATCCAATTTTTCCCCCTGAAGTGGAATGTGCCTCCATTTTCGTGCTGGGTGCAGGAAAAGCGCTGCGATAAAAAGGCCCACTGAATGGACCACGTGGACATTGTTTACTTCCTCTTTCTTCCCCATGTGAAGAAAGAGGAAGTACTATGGGACAGAAACGAGGGAAAAAGCGGCAGTAGGGAAAACACGATTCTCCCCCACCCCCCGTCTGATGACACCCTTATACACACTTATGTAGGAGTAAGTCCAATTTTAATTGAATTTAATAGTGCTTACTTGTGAGTAGACATGTATAGGATTGTTATGCCCATAGACATTTTGGCATTTTTTGACTGCTAAAATCAAACCAGGTATTGATTATTCTTTGTGTTTATGAGTCACTCACCTTTCTGTCTGGAGGTGCCAGAGGTGACGTGAAACAATTGAAAATCTTTGCAATATTGTAATAAACAAAACAAAACAAAACTTCAAATTCCAATAACCATAATTGATCCATTTATTAAAATATTTATAACCTACCTTTTGATTAAAAGTCTCCAAGGCAGTTAATAAAGCGAATTACAAACTTTGTAAAATCCCACAAAAATAATATACCAAACTTTTAATAGCATCCACATAGCACAAGTCAGCAGATAGCAACAGAAAACACCACAATAGTCCAGATGATTAAAAATAATAATCACAGGCAAAATAATTAAATCCTAACAACAGCAATTGAAAGTGAACTAGTACAAAACATTGTAAGCTAGGCAAATATGCTGAATGCTAAATACTATTTGTGTCAAATGCTGTCAAATTTGTAACAACTTGACAATGTGGACAGGATTCCTAGGAGAGGTGAGGTGTACCACATACATGCTTGAATCTTGGCCTTCCTGGCTTATAAAATCTGCCAGAGGTGAACTGGTTAAATGGGTAGTGGGAGTTGCTTGTTAGCCAGCCTGAACAACCCAACAACAAACCATGGGTTCTCAAGGTGGCTTGTTCAAAAAAAATAAGCTACCCTGCAGAAAATGTCCTGGGTTCAGACAACAGGTAACCCACGGTTCAACAAACAACCAATGGTTTAACAACAATTCACATTCCACTCTGTGTGTGGGTTAAGCGTGTTGTGCAAACCCAGTCAGTGACTGTGTTGTCATGATCACAGAGGGTGCCAGGGAATTTGCATAATTTGCCTTGCTGGCATGGCTTGCTGTGTCTTGCGAACCTTGTCCCACAACACCCCATGAAGTCTGGGTGGTTTATTAACCACGGCAACAAGCCACCATCTCCGGGTCTGCAAGACATGGCAAGCTGTGCCAGCGAGGGTAATTAAGCCAGCAAGCGACCGGTATGCATAGCGAGAGAAATAAGCCACAGTAGCTTATTTCTGCCACCATAATGATAGGACCCCAACCCCACCCGAAACACACAACACTGGTCACACCTTGAGAAGCTACTTTTTGTACCAGATGACATTTCTGAAGGCTTGGGCAAAGGCAGTTCCATGCCCATCCCATTGCAGTACTTTAATCTTGACGCAACAAAGGCATACGAAGAACCGTGGCCAAGTCTGCTTTCACCAGACCCACATGATTAGAGTCATGATTAATGTTGCTTTGAGCAGTGCCCACAGTGTGCAAGCGCATAATGAGAGTGACCTCAGCTAAAGGGGCCTCTTGGTTCTCCATGTCAGAGAGTTCCGTGGTGCGCCAACTCCTTTCATTATTCAAAAGCTCTTGAAGGTACTTCATGAATGTATCCGCAGCCGCACAAGTGAGCGATAGAACAGCGAGGGGGGGCCAATTTACATTTGTGTGTGTTGTTCTATGGCTGGTGCTAATCCCCATTGCCTTTAACCATACAGCAAGGCAATAGAAGGGAAGTGACAGCATGATAAGCTAGGACCCCCCTCTGAGCTGTGCTTTGCTGCATTCAGCAGTTTTCCAGTTGTTCTATTACATTCTACACCTGCATTGCCATGTTGGTCAATGGCAAACTCCTTTTTTGGGCTCAGGGGCTGAGTGTGTGTCTGTTTCATCGTCATCGGACTTGGAGTAGTTTTAAAGCAGTAGTGTAGATAGGCTATTGGTTTCCTAGGATTTCTCTGAGCTGGATGTGAGCCAATGTGTTGGTGTAGGTGTTTTTTTGTCTTGAGACGGCATGCCGTTCCAGGCTTCTGTAAGGGGCACAGAGAGATTTCAGTGGTGGGGCAGTGAGAGACTCTCAGTGAAGTGTTTTTTAAAATTGAATTTTTCAAAGTAACAATGAACAGTAACAAATGTAAGTACACTACATGTGAGTTAATTTCTTTCCAGTAAGAACATTAGTACATATAAGAACATAAGAAGAGCCATGCTAGATCAGACCTTGACCCCCTCTAGATGGATTCCGTTTGACGCCTGGTTAGCCGATTATGCGCATCTTCTCGGAAGCGCTTTATCGTTAATGCTTGTATGCAAGAGCACTCAACTGGTGACCTTACCGGTTGTTTCAAATGCACTTTACAAGTAGTTAATGTGGAGAATTGCTTGTTCACATAGTCAAAATGCACTTTAACGGCAGGAGCAAAATAAAACTCGCTATTTAACGCGCATAATCGGAGAGAAAACGCGCCTCTACGCCCGATTTGCGCTCCGTTCTTGTAGAGGTAATTTGTTTTAATGTGCCTTGAAAGAGCTTTAAATGCTTCTTGTAGAGGCAACCCAAGGGTCCAGCCAGCCAGATATCAGCCAGGAATCCATAAGCAGGACATGGCGCAACAGCACCCTACTGCCCATGTTCCCCAGCAACTGATGTTCATAGGCATACTGTCTCTGATATTGGAGGTAGTCCATAGCTGACCTCTTATGCTGCCCTTGCCTTAAGAGGCCAGCTCTTTTTCTTTCCAGGGCCTCTCCAAGTTTTGGTGGAGGTGATTATAGAGCAGCTAGTGGAGCTGTTTGCACATAACACTAAGCCACCATGGGTTAATTTCCCCCTTGGGCTTAGCAGAATGTGCCAGCTGCCATTTTGAATATGCAAGCGGCAGTGAGGTTGTAGCTTTCCGTATCATGTGAACCCAGCATCATGGATAGTTTGAGGTGGTAAACAACCCTCAAATAACCCATAACTTGTTTTAGGGTTATTTGAGGGTTATCTGCCCCCTGGAAGAGCCCAAAATGCTGGATTCGCACAGCATGGCAAACCATAGCAAGCAGGGATGACCGTAGGTACCATGCAAAAGGGTGCCAGTGGGTGCCCAGCATGACATGGCAGCCCCTGCAACTAAATTAAGCTATGGTGGGTTGTCCTGCTGTGCAAACTGGGTCAAATTGTCTGACAGGTTGTTCCCTAGGGAATGGCTGTGTCTTGTCTGTCATGCATCTCTGTGTAAGTACATGAACATGAAGACAAAGAACGTCATCACATGGGGGGGGGGGAATTGCATTTCCTTACTGTCGTTTCTCCGCCCCCACTTTTGTCCCTCATTACTTCCTCTTTCTACCCAGAGGGGAAAGAAGAAGTAAACAAACACCACGTGGCCCATTCAGCGGCCATTTTTATCGCAATGCCTTTCCTGCACACAGCAGGAGATTGTGGCACATTCCATTTTAAAAAAAGTTGGGTTAAAGGGCTCAATTTTGCTATGGAAAAACGAGCAGAAGGAGTGGGAGGTGTGTGGGAGGGAGACATCATTGTCTAAAGGATGCGCACACATCCATAAGTGGGCAGGAGTGAGAGTGCGATAAAACGCTCATCTGATGAACCTCAAAATCAAAGAGGCACGAGTGTTTCCTGTTGGGAATAGGTTCAGTACTTCTTCACACAGGGCTTAATTAATTTATGGAATTGGACAAATTCATGGAGGATAAATCTGGCAATGATGACTAGTCAGAAAGTCTTTATGGATGTTCTAGGTTCACAGCCAATAAGATACTGAATACCAGTAGCTAGGAGCTACAGTGGGAGAAGGCCCTTGCTTGTGGGCTTCCATAGGGATCCAGTTGGCCACCGTGGACACAGAATGCTGGATGAGATAGGACGTTGGTCTGATTACAGTGGGCACTTACAGACCGCCCCAAAAGAGGACAAAAGAGGATGCCGCTTTGCATAAAAAATGCACCTTGCTAATTGATATGTCTCGATGCATGGAAACAAGTAGTATAATTTAAATAGAAATACAATCCATCTCAGCATAGTGGAGAAGATAGTGACCAGGTGACCTGTGTACGTATTCAGTCTTTTTTTCAGGTGTTAACTGTTGATGGGCAACTTCAAGGCCCTTTAGCTCTTCCTTCTGATGGTTCTTTAGCTTTAGACTGGACTTGGACTGTGCAGCCCTTCAAATAGAGGATGCCTATAAAAAGAGGACAGCCTTTGGACAGCCCTTCAAATACTGTCTTCTGGAAAGTAGGGCAGATGGTCACACTAGTCCTTTCTTTTATTTGCAGTTACGGCTACTTATTCCATATGTTCATCTTTGAATAGGGTCCTTTCTTGGTGGTGGTTTGATTAGGACAAGCTCTGGAGAATGGCAAGGTAAGACTTTTCTCAGGGCCCAAGACTGGCAAAGGGTCTGCTACCTCAACAGTGACATCTGTCTTAGGCAAAGAGACACTTGAAGCTGCCTTAGACCAAATCTGACCATTAGTCTATTTATCACAGTATAATCTGCAGCAGGGGTAGACAGAAAGTAGATCTTCAGATGTTTCAGACTTCAGCTCCCAGCATTCCTGACCATTGGCCATGCTAGCTGGGGCTCCTGGGAGTTGAAGTTCCAAACATCTGGAGATCTACCTTCTGCCCGACAAAGAGGGGTCTTTTTTCCTGAGACCTTCTGCAAAGCATGGGCTCTACTTCTCAGCTATGGCCCTTCTCCCAAATTATTACTTTGCTTGGAGCACTCAAAAGTCAGAGGCAGTGTGGGAGGCATTTCTGTTTGCAGATCCCACCCCTTTCAGATGACAAAGGTTCATGGGGTTGCCTGAACCCCCTTTGAAGCCCCCCTCAAGTTTTGGAGTGAACACTACCTATGGTCACTACCAGTGCTCACAAATGGGTGAAAAGATGTTTCTTGATGGCTGGTAGCTACTAGCTAGAACAACGCACTCACTTCAGTGAAACCTCCCAGCTTGGGTTAGCAGTTAGAGTACAACCAGCAGAAGAGTCAAAGGCCTGAGTTTTGTATGTGGCTGGGGGAGATGTTTGTTTCGGGAGGTTCTGTTGCATTGCAACAACTAGAGCTTGCTGAGGGCTTGTCTGCCTACTCCTAGGGGGTGCAAGGCAGGAATGATGAATTCAGATGGCAGGAGGAAGTGTGGGCTATCTGGCCAGAAAAACTGCAGCGCCAGTGGCCATGCGGCTCATCAAGCCCGCCTCTGCCCCTTGCCCTGTCTTCCTGTGTTGATCTCGACGTACCCTGGGATTTGCATCTGCCCCCAGCAATGCTCACTGACTCAACCCAAACCAAGGCCATCACTGACAGACTGCTGACTTCGGAGCAACAACAACAAAATTGTAGGAAAAGGACAACACGAAAAAGCGCAGTTTCAGGGGTAGAAGCCCGATGTGGCTGTGATTTGGCAACTGCATCATATAAACAACGCAGTACCACTGCACAGCCACTACGGGGTTAATAGGCTCTATAGACCCCACCCTGCTCATTGTATATATTTGTCAAGAAAGAGGCAGCACAACGATGCCATTAAGACTCCAGTACTTGCAAGGCAACCATGTGTATCAAAGGTGGAACCTCCAGAACTTTCCGAATGCTAAGGGGAGCCCTGAAAGAGCTGCTTCCAAGGCACATCCCAGTTTCTGCTTCCTGTCTGTAAGATGGGGGTAACAGTGATCTATTTCATAAGGTTATCGCAAAGGAAGACAAGAGCTGTGAAGCACTTTTACGCCTGTCAGCTGCGCTGTGCTAATGATGCTGACATCCTCAGATCCTGGCTGAAGAGCCATTTAGAAATGCTGGAAGATGTTTCCCAACTGACAGGGAATGTTTTATGATTTTGCTTTGTTTGCCTTTTAACCAGCATGCACCTCTTCTTTTGTGCTTATATTGGAGCCCTCCTCCCTCTTATTTGGACACGAAGTGGAATTAATTAATGCCTTGTTGCAGCGATCAAAGCATTCGAGATACTGAAAGGCTGCTGCCTTTGTTTAACGAAGAGGATACTGTGAGTGAGGCACCTCCGAAGATTATGGGGAGTCCCAGAGAAAACTCCAAGCACATTCTCAGCACACAAAGCAAAGAGCAGCAGTCCGGGCCCTATTGGGATGCTGATCCCAACAGGGGAATGGCTTGCCTCCTTTGCTGCTGGAAAAAGAGAATTTGCTGTGGGAAGGGCTGTAGCTCAGTGGTAGAGCATCTGCTTTGCATGCAGAAGGTCCCAGGTTCAATCCCCAGCATTTCCAGGTAGAACTGGGAAAGGTCTCCTGACCAAGACCTTACAGAACCACTGCCAATCAAAACAGGCAATACTGAGCTAAATGGACCACTGGGCTGACTTGGTACAGGACAACCTCCTAATTGCCATGTCTCCTATTCTCCCAGACTGTTTGGGTCCAGCTCTGACAGGCCCATATATAAGACATCTGTGATATTTCCCCCAGTAAACATAGTGTTACTGCTGTTAAAGGAGGAAGAGATCACCCTTTTTCTATCCTGTTAGCTAATGATGCAGATAATGATGCTTCGCTAATGGGTATTGATGGGCCGTGATATCGAGTGGCTGCTAGCTACTGAGCACTAGGGATAGGCATGAAGCGTGGGTGGGTGTGGATCATTTTGGCTTGCCTCCTTTGCCATAGACACCCCATTGCCAATGACTGAAGGTCTCTTATTTCATTGAAAGTGTGTCTCGTAGCATGTAGGCATGTTCGTACACATATTTAACACATTCGGTAACAGCCTCATTTGAACCTTGCACTCTCACATGGATGTGCAGGGATGTTCACGGCGGGGCAGGTTTGCTAGATGGGATGGAGGCAGGCGGGCGTACTCTCACTTTCCATGCACGCTTATTGGACAGAACTGTTATGGACATTGGACTGTCTGGCCTATAGTAAAGGCTACATCTAATTAAGCTGGCAGAAGCATGATTTGTGAATTGTGAGCTCAAGGAGCAAAAATCCCCAAAACCTAGGGCCAAATACATCTTTGTGCTGCTCAACACATAATGGCGGCTGAAAGCAGCAGCCATGTCCTCAGTTCCCTCCTCCCTCACTGTAACATCGAACAGAGGAACTTACCTTTGTGTTACCAACATGAGGCGCTGTAGGTTTCCACTTTCCAACACATCATTGGCTGCCAGGGCTGGCCCAAGACATTTTGCGGCCTGAGGCAAAGCACAAGATGGTGCCCCTTATTCCACCTATTGAAGCCAACTGGACTGGCAGTTTAATCTTACTTCAACAATATCTTCCATCTCACCTGAGGGCAGCAGGCTAGCTTAGGGGTGCAGGGCAGGATGCCTGGAGCACACAGCTCTATCCTCTCACAGAGGGGAACAACCAGGAGGCTGCCACTGCTGCCTCCTCCACACCACACAGCATCTGCAACCTGAGGCACTGCCTCACACTATCTTATAGTAGGACCGGCCCTGTTCACTGCTACTGGCTGGGGGCCAAGACAGAGTTGCTCTTTTCCAGTGGTAGCTACAAGTATAATATAGCATCTTGTTTGGTCCTCTACCAGGGTGGAAGTTCCCCCAATTTGGCCCTAAGCCTCCTGGGGTTCCTTCAGAAGGTGAGTTTTGGCCTCCAAGCTTCACCCTCTGTAGGAATACCTCCCAGGGGGAATCCCCAGTAATATCTCTGATCTCCACTGTTAGCTCTGGTCATCATGGTCATGCCTCCTGATTTCATCCAGCCCATGGAGGGCCTGCAAAGCACCTTGGAGAGCTCCCTTAGAGTTCTGACTGAAACCCAGAGTGGATTCATGGACCCACTGGCATCGGAGCCACCAGCCTCCACTGGAAATCTCTGAGATCCATTATAGCTCTCATCATACATAACCCTCCGGAAAATGATTGACAAAACCACTGCCCATTTGCTCAAGGATTTACGGGGCTGAAGAGAACGCAAGCGTTTTAAGTTCCAAGGATGACATTTTAGCAGTTGCATATTTCCCGCTTTTGTTTGTTTGTTAGTGACATGAGAGCTGATTATGCCTGACATT
This sequence comes from Anniella stebbinsi, assembly GCA_029215795.1. Classification (NCBI taxonomy): domain Eukaryota; kingdom Metazoa; phylum Chordata; class Lepidosauria; order Squamata; family Anniellidae; genus Anniella; species Anniella stebbinsi. The sequence continues at coordinate 354,230,939 of JARDYH010000002.1, read as the reverse complement.
TACACATCAAACACTGTTTTCAATATGTTGGGCCATAAACATTTTTACCGTCGCTCCTGCGGGTGAAACATCTCACCGCGTTTGCAGCCTGTAATCATTTTGTTGCCATTAACACGGAGAACGGTGGGACAGCAAAATAACTCGGAGTAATTGGATTGTGTGAGGTAAAACAATAATTTAAACTGAATTACCAGACTGAGCGCAGGAACAGTTAAGTCCCTCACCTCCATTGCACCCTCCCAATCTTGACTGGAGTGTTCACATTTTGAATTCTATGGAGTTTTACGGAAGCTTTGCTACCTCACAAACAAGACATTATTCTTGGCCAGAAAAACAGCTCATCATCATCATCATCATCATCATGGCACCATTCCCTCCCCTTCCTGCCCTTTTGTCGCTTTTTACACTTTTCAGTGAACTGGAACTAAGATTACTTGGGCAAAGATCCCAGAGAAAGCCATTATAGGTTTCTTTATTCGTAATACTTATATACTACTTATTATAATAAAATCCCTTAGCAGTTTGCTGTTAGAGGCTTTACAATCCTGTTTCAAACAGAAGCAATGGCCTTGATCAGTTCCTTAACTTTTCCGTCATCCAAGCGGTTCATGCATGACAGAGATGTAGTGAGCATTTCATTATTGTTCTTAAACAGAGGTGGCAGCAAGGGTAAATAAAAAGGATCATGGCTCACATATAGCAGCAAAGCTTGAGCACAACTGAACATAAGAACATAAGTAGAGCCATGCTGGTTTATACTAGAGGTCTATCTAGTCCAACTTTCTGTTCTCACAGTGGCCAACCAGATGTTCCAAGGGGAAGCCCACAAAGGGCATGAGCGCACTAGCAGCCTCCCAGTCATGTTCCCTAGCAACTGGTTTATGTATGCATACTGCCTCTGATACTGGAGGTAGCATATAGCCATCATGACCAGTAGCCATTGATAGTCTTACGCTCCCCGAATTTGTCTAATCCCCTTTCAAATCCATCCAAAGGCGATCATTACTACATCTTGTGCTAGCAGATTCCATAGTTTGACTATGCGCTGGATGAAGAAGTCCTTCCTTTTATCTGTCCTGAATTTCCCACCATTCATCTTCATGGGATGACCCCTGGGTTCTAGGTCGTGCCTTTCTGGCACATACAGTGCTGTTTCATGGGGATGCCGGTGAACGAACACCATCAAGTAAATGGGACAAAGCTCTTTCTTATTGCAAAACAGATATTTGCAAAACGATAAACAAAATGAGAACCAGTGTGGTGTAGTGGTTAGAGTGTTGGACTGGGAGCCGGGAGATCTGGGTTCTAGTCCCCATTCAGCCATGGAAGCTCACTGGGTGACTTTGGCCTAGTCACAGACTCCCAGCCCAACCAACCTAACAGGGTTGTTGTTGTGAGGTTAAAATGGAGAGGAGGTAGATTATGTATGCCACCTTGGGTTCATTGGAGCTAAAAATGAAAAAGGAAAAAAGCAGGATATAAATGCAATAATTAATAAATAAATTAATCAATGCACATGCATTTAACAATCTAGGCAGCAACTTCCTTCCTACACCTGCCACTGAAAAAGCAGCTTCTGGAAGGGGCAATGTAATTTGGAGCAGTAGTGGATTGGAAGAGGTGTTTCATCCTTCCTCTGTCCACATCACCTCCCAACCACCTCTCAATGCTTGTGTGATGCTGCCTCTAAAAATCCCTCCTCAGGATCCATTGTTTCCCCATAGCAGCCCTCTGTAGACTGGTACCCTCCAGCCATGTTGGACTGTAATTCCCAGAGGGTCCCTTCAAATAGGACTGTCCCCTGTAAAGTGGGACACCTGGTCATGCTAATTGCATATAACCCCCACCCCCTAGATGTGTAGATGTTATTGGCACATGTTTTGATGTGTTGGTGGCCAATGGTTTAAACGGGCTAGATATATCAATTGAGAACAGGTCTGTCAACAGCTAGTCTACCACTGTGATTTTATGTTGACAGCAAACAATGGAATCTGTATGTTTAGTACCAGATGCTGGAGACAACAAAAAGGGAAATGTCTATGTCAGCTTCACGAACTTCCAGGGGCTTCTGGTGATTATTGTTGGAGGCAGAATGCTTGTTTGGAGACCATTGATCTGATCCGGAATGCAATCCATTCATTCTGGTGTTTCATGATGTGGAGAGTTTTGAGAGAATCACACAGTCGATGGGCAGATCACCCGGTGAAATCAATTCATGTGAACTTACCCATGCCCAAAATAATCCAAGAAGATTGCATCACTCTTATGTTTTCCAAGTTTAGAATAACAAATCTGTGCATGAGGAAAGACCTATCACAAGAATTGTGGGGTGTCCCGTTCTTATCAAGATTAAAGGGACAGGAGGCTGCTCCATTTTCTCCCCAGCTGTGACCATCTCCCCGAACTCCCCACCACCAATGTGGCTAGGAACATTAGAAGAAGAAGAAACTCTACCAGTGACACCAATGGGAGAATTTTTCTAACATCCCTAGAAGCATGAAGGGTCTGAGTTTTGGGGGGTGGGTAGGTGGCCAGATGGAAGAGATGAAACTTTTCTCTTCACATGCTGCAATCCTGATAAGAATTGTACCCCTGTACACATCTAATTAAGGGAAAAGTGGAGATAGAGCTGCAGGCTATATTATATTAATGTGCATTTTGTCCCTTGCTTTGAAGTGAGGGTGCTTCCAGACAAGGCTTTTATCATGCTATCATTATGCTGCCATATTCACAGAACTTTACGTGTGTGTGTTTTTCCAGACAGTGTCTTCTGATCATAACCCTCCTGTGTTTTCCTACTACTTCTTCCATATTTTTTCTTACTGCAGAAAATCTGTTAAGGAAGAAAAGGGGCAAGCTGTACAATGCCTTCTGACTATTAAGGTCTGTCTGTCTGCAAGCACCCTTTGACTTGGTTCACATGACATGACAGCCCACCGTGGCTTAATTTACCCATGGGGGCTGTCGTGTCATGTCAGGTGCCCATGGGCACCCAGCTTGCTGAGTGTTAGACAACCCTCAAATAACCCTAAAACAAGTCCTCAACCAACCCCTGCTGCCTGAGTTCACGACATGACAAGCCACAGCAATCACTGGCTGAGTTTTGCATATTCATAATAGTGACCGACACATGCTGCAGCACCCCAAGGGTTAATTAACCCACTGTGGCTTGTCATGATGTTGAACCAGCCCATTGGCTCCAAGTGTGGTGAAGTGGTTGGAGACTTGTACTGGGACCTGGGAGTCCCAGTTTCAGTCCCCACTCACCCATAAAGCTTTCTGGATGACTTTTGGCCAGTCACTGATTCTCAGCCTAACCTACTTCACATGCTTGTTGATAAAATGGAGAGGAGGAAGATCATGTATCCCATCTTGGTCTCCTTGGAGGAAAGGTGGAATATAAATGTAACAAATAAATAAGTTTCTTATGTATGCACATGACAGTGTAAGAAAGCTCTGAATTTTACCAGGATTTTTTTTAAAAAAAGAACGTCGAAAACGAATCCCTTAAATCATTTGTTTTTGTGGCGAAAAAAAGCCATTTCTAACTGCCAGGCATATTGAAATTTCAAAGGTTTAATTGGATAATTTTTGTACCAAATCACACAGTTTTGAAGTCCTGATTACACACCCCAGGAATTTATTTGCCTGAGAAAAAAAAAGTTGCATTATGGTTTACAAGATCAAAGATTAATTTCACTGCTGCAGACTTCATTTGTACAGCTCAGACGACACTTGCACAGTTCATGGAATCTTGTAACACCATAAAGTTTTTTTTCAACATTACATTATGGGGAGTAAAGAAGTACTCAGATAATGGATGAGCTGGACAGTTCCGATGTGCTTTCTCCTTTTGGCAAAAGAAGAAGAAGTAATAACCTTCACTTCCAATACGCTATTAAATAACTCATTAAAAAAAAAACTATGTTAATTCTAAGGGGTGTTCGGCAAATACTTCACATTTTGCATTCAGTATCAGAACCTCTTAAGATTGTCTTTGTAATGATCTAAGAAAGTTGTGAATACTATTCATAATTATGCAGAGGATGGGTAGAAAAAAGCAATATAATTTGTGTCCCTCCTCATCTGTTCTTTTTATCTATTCCTAATGGCATGTTGGGTTTCAAAAGACCCTCTCACTCATCGTCCATTGGCATAGCCACATCAGACTACTGATATTCCTCTTTCTTTCCTTCTACTTGATGCTTCCCAATGATCCTGCACCCAACCCCAAGTCCTGTTGGCATGCTAGCTACTTACACTATACTCAGGTCCTCCCTTCATAAAGTTGTTTGGATTTTTTGCATGTTGCACAGTTACCAGTGGTGCAGTGGAGAGCCACCGATGTCACCTGCCACTTTCCTCAGATTTCCCTGTTCCCTCTGAGCTTAGCTGTAGTCCTCACAGTAATTGCTGGTGGTAGTGGTGGAAATGAATTTTCCCAGGAACAATCTATTGTTGTAATGCAAAGTCTTTTTGGGTGACCTGGTCTTGAATGGGCAATTAAGACCCACTGGCGTTACAAAAAATCTGGTTCTGTTGGAGACAGACTGCTAGAACTGGTTTGTTGATATGGATCAACATAGCCTGATGGCAACTTTGGACTCTCCTTAGGGGCATGGCTATGGGGACTTCATGATGAGCAATTGCTCTTCAAAATCTACCACTACACCACTGATGGTTATCCCATTTCTCTGTACCATCACGGCTTCCATCTTTCCTTTGCCCCCTACTGTTTCTGAGTAGCAAACAACACATGCACCCTAGTGGGGCTCTGAAACCACTTCCAACATGCTGTCCTAGATATCCACCCAGGATTCTCTAGGGCTTATACAGATCCCATAGGACACACATAAAATCATGGATTTCAGCATATGTAGAGACTCATCTGAATCCCCTTTCCCCCAAAGAAAATCCTCTTGGACGAAAATTTGCTGTGTACTAGGAATATTATTATATGTTACCTATCTTGGCCTCTAAAACTGGAAGATGCATTCCAAGCTAAGTATCAACTAAGCTTATTTGAGTTGAAATACTATTATGAATGGTATCTAAGACTCCCTCCCCAAAACGGCACTGCTCTTCTTACTTACGATTATATCCAGGTTTGGACATAGCGAAATACAAGAAGGGTACTGCTCACTTTCCAGTTAATAAAAGAAATAATAAAATATAACATATTCGTATTACAATACACCACTAGGTATAATATACATTTTTGTCTTCTTGTCTAGTATTCTTTTTTTAAAATATCCAGTAAAAAATCTAAAATAGTTGGAAGTAAAAAATGAAAAAATAGCTGACTGTGTGTGTGTTTTTAGTTCTTCTTTACAGTGATATGGTAGCAAATACAAGAAAGAATGCACATAATAAACTTGTACTTAAGGTGTTTTCTGGTCCCATCTCTGCCAATAGGGCTCAGGTTGGAGTAGAAAATGAAAACTAGTTGACAAATTCTAAAGATTTGTGGGATTTTTTTCCTTTTTTTGGCTGTAGCTGTGGTAGATAAGGATCCACGAGTAAAAAATATTGTAAATAAATGTTTGCTAGATATCTAAAATGCCAAAAGGGAAAATTTACCCCTGAGCATGAGGACAACATAAAGACTATTGCCCCAATCCAGAATTTTGAGCCTCCCCCCAATCCAAAGAAAATAAGTTGAGCTTCCATCCCATTAAAATCAGCCATGACCTAAAATGTCCTATAGATTTCATGGGATTTAAGTATGACTAACATTCTCTGGATCGGGGCCTGGGAGTGCAGCAATGCACACCTTGCTGTTGTGTGGTTGCCCTTTGGCCTTAGTGGAGGAGGCAGCTGGGAATCCCAGGCCTACAAGAGATTTCTGGATAAAGGCGGCCATCTTGGTTCCACTTCAGCCGACCAAACTGATGCTCTTACCTGTCTTCAAATTTCCTTCCATTCTTCACCCCTTTTCCCCACCCCTCGGCTTAAGTGGAACTGAAATGATTCTTATGAAAACACATGTAGCAATGTAATACATCCCTCCAAAATGGATTTGTGCAGAAATGTTGATGCATTCATTGACAAGGCTTGGCAAATGGTCACACTGAGCCCTATTTTGGCTGTAGAAAAAGAAGGAGATGAAGAAGAAGAAGAAGAAGAAGAAGAAGAAGAAGAAGAAGAAGAAGAGAAGTACTAAGTTGCAGCATAAATCAAGATCATGTAGACGGCCAATGCAAACGGTAAATCCTTCTTTCATCATCTGCATAATAATAGCTTCACGTTTGCATATAGAATAGCCTTTTTCGTTATTGCTCTACTTCATAAAAATATAAGGAACTTAGAACAGACGTACACGTTACAAACTTAAGGTTCTTTGGTGAAGAATGAAAACAACAACAACAGTATTTCAGCTGTAAATCAATCCCCAAAGCGAACCGCCGGTTCTATCTGTTGATCCGTTGGATCCTCTCACAGAGAAGGGACAGGTACTGGGTCAACTTGACCATGGCGACAATAGCAAGCCCTCCTATCATCATGCACGTTGGCCAAAAGAGTGAGTGGAACAGCACGTTGGAACTGTATAGTTTGGTTAACAGCACATTCTTTTGAACTCCTTCTGGGTCGTAAAAACAGGAAAAGTGCTGGTACTTCTTGAAGTTCTCCATGACGACATTCACAAGGGACAGAGACTCCTCAAAGTTCTTGCCACACTTAGGTATATAGGAACACTGTTGGGGGGGGGAGAGGGGAAAGACAGATGTAAAAAGAAAGACAGTGCATCTCCAGCTGAACCAAAGGTTCAAGGTATTCTAAAAGTGATGCAAAAGGCACGCCTATGCTACCTAGGCTGACCATATGAAAAGGAGGACAGGGCTCATGTAACTTTAACAGTTGTAGAGAAAAGGGGATTTCAGCCAGTGTCATTTGTATGCAATTAGTTCCTGGTGAAATTCTCTCTTCATCACAACAGTTAAAGGTGCATGCACTATACTAGAGTGACCATGTACAAAAGAAGGCAGGGCCCCTGCAACTTTAACTCTTGTGATGAAGAGGGAATTTCACCAGGAACTAATTGCATACAAATTACACTGGCTGAAATTACCTCTTCTCTACAACTGTTAAAGTTATATGAGCCCTGTCCTCCTTTTCAGATGGTCAGCCCAATGCTACCACTTTAGCTGTCATGGCTTTCCTCCTGATGTACTTCTGGGAATGGCAGTTTTGTGAAAACGAATCTCTACTACAGCCTTCCCAACTCAAATGTATTGCAGTAGAACTCCCAGGACCTGACCATGGGCTATGCTGGCTGGCGCCAATGTTCGAAACATCTGAAGGCACTAGGTTGAAGAAGGTTGCTTTAATATAGGGTGACCAGATAAAATCCAGGTCAGGGCTCATGTAACTTTAACAGTTGTAGAGAAAAGGGAATTTCAGCCAGTCTAATTTGTATGCAATTAGTTCCTGGTGAAATTCCCTCTTCATCACAGCAGTTAAAGTTGCAGGGGCCCTGCCTTCTTTTGTATATGGTCACTCTAGTATAGTGCCTGCACCTTTAACTGTTGTGATGAAGAGAGAATATCACCAGGAACTAATTGCATACAAATGACACTGGCTGAAATCCCCTTTTCTCTACAACTGTTAAAGTTACATGAGCCCTGACCTGGATTTTATCTGGTCACCCTACTCTAATACAGTGGTCTTCAACTGGTGGGTCATGAGTGGATCTCATGCTGCAGGTTGGGAGTCCGAGGAGGGTCTCAGGTCTGGACCAGTTGAAGACTACTGCTCTAAGAGAACGTTTGGTGCCCTCACAAAAACTACAATTCCTAGAATTCCTTAAAATACATCATGCTGTTTAAATAGTTTTTTTTTAAAAGTGGGGATAACACAACCATTTTCTTATAGGGGAGATTTTGTGAGAGTTTTTGGTGAGGGAGATTTTTAGTATGGATGTGCTCAAAGGAACACCTGCATCTCTTCAGAATATTGTTAGTGAATATTCCCTCTCCCCCCCCCCCCTTTCTATGTATGGTGGGGTAGTGGTCAATTTTGAAGCACAGTGGCTCATCATAACAACCTTCATAACCACACCCTCATGGACAGTCCAAAAATCCCCACAGCTGGAACTCTGGTCCCCCACGTTACCTGTTCTACAATATCACTATTTTTAAATGGATGTCCAGGAGCTTATTGATCAGGTCCATATCTGCTTACCTTCAGTAAACCTGCAGCTCTTCCCATATGGGAGGCACATACCTCTCTCTCCCCTGGGAAGATTTACAAATTCCTTTTCCAGACATTAGAGAAGAAGTATGGAAACAGGAAGCACAACTCTCTCACGTCCTGTTTCTGAGCCACTTGTGACGTGTAAAGCAAATATTTCAGCAAAATTGGCTTGGTAGTTTGAAAGCAAGACAAATTCAATCTCCTTACATCTCCCTGAGTCCTGATCAGACAGCACAGCAGCAGAGAAGAGCAAATGTAGCAGTTTAAACTAGAGTTACCACTAGAGTAATAGTACAGACAAGGGGCTTAAAACCTAGAGATGAGATATGCTCAAGGACAAGCCATACAGAACCCTTCCGAGATGATTCTGAGCCAATCAATCCGGAAACCTATTGTTCTCCAATTCCGACAGGAGTGTGTCAAAGAGGTATCTCAGTGTAAATGAATGCATCCCTTCTCTAATTGGGCGGCATGGGAGTGGGGGCAGTTCTTTTTGATTAGCAGGTCTTCGTCCAATCAGTGCTGAAAATCAAAGTGCATTCTATGGCATCCATGATCGCAAGAGGCAGAAGTCAACTGGAGACATCGGTGCGCAGTGCCACCAGGGTGGTGTGATCCGTGAGCTGGAAAGGTTTTCTGTCAGCCTTCTGAGGGTTGCTAGCACCGACCTTGTGGGCTCTGAGTGCCACTCTCTCCCCAGCAGCGCCAGTAACATCACTGGCACTGAGGGGGCTGCTCGCTGCCTCCCAGGGGGCCCAGACTAAGTCCCTGGCTCTGGGTTCACGCTTGCTTTCCTTTGGTGCTGTGTTTTCAGGTGGTGGAATGGATGGCAGCTTGTCAATTTGAGCAGCAGGATGTACCCATTAGCTGCTCTCACCTGCCTCTGACAAGAGCGTTTTACTCTTTCTGTTTACCTTGCTATTAGAGAAAAAAGGAATACCTTTAAAACACAGGGCAACATGTTTTCATGCTACATTTTCAAAATTTGCATGGGAGTGAGTATAGTTCCTTGTCTTTCTGTGCTGCTGTTGGCATAATGTGAAACCCTGGAGCACATTGCAAGAACCCACTCTCAGGAGTAATCAGGGTTGGCATGATGGGGGACCTGCCAAGGCCCATGTGCCAGCAGGGGGCTGGCTGTCAAAAGCCCCTTTTGCTCCTCCTCCTCCTCATTACCACTTCCTTGCTAATCTACTCTCTCCATCTGGCCTGGGGTGGGGGAGTGGGGTGGACAAGTGAATGATAGCAGCATGAAATCAGCTGCTTGCTTGCTGGCTCACTTTCCAGCAAGTAAGTGGGTAGTAGCAACAGTGAGGAGCAGCAGCAGTAGGAAGAGCTGGTGAGAAAGAGGGCAGCCCACTGAGAAAGGGGGTCTCACACAAACCAGGTTCAGACGATCACGGGGGTGGGGGAAACAAGCCACCATGGCTTTTTTTCCGCAACCCGTGCAACCACCATTTCCCTTAATTACCCATGATGTGGTGCGGGTTCGTATGTCATACGAACCCACGGAGGTGCGCAGCAGGGGGTGGCTTCTAAACCACCCCACAAACACTGCAACAAGCCACGGGTTGTGGGATGGTTTAGAAGCTACCCCCCACCACGTACCCACCTGATTAGAGTTGGGTTTGAATCTGAATCTCGCTTCATTCCTCCCACTGACTGTCATTGGAAATCAACAATCGTGCGTTTTGACAGAATATGAAGACATTTAAAGGCATAGTAACTTCATCTAAGGACCTGCCAAAATTCAGAGAAAAAGGTACAGGGGCCTTTACTTGGATAAAATTTTGAAGTCATAGTTGTCCTTTGTGAGTTCATGAAGCCTGCAAAGTTTCTGAATGATTGCTGCAGAGAGGGTTCCTAACAAGAGCAGCCTTTACATTTTGGGTTGTTCTTTCAAAAGGGGATTCACTGAGCCATCTGTGTTTGTTGGGGTATTTATGTGAAAATGGACTGCATCACAGAGGTGCCTGAAGGGAGGAAACCTGCTAAATTTCAGAATGAAAGGTGCAAAGGCTAGGGAGTTATGATGAATAGTTCGAGGGATTTTTGTTTTTTGCTCAGTTTGGCACCAAACTGCAAAGCTGATAGGAGAGCGGTGGGAGTGGCTATGTGGCAGAGACAGAAAGACTTCAACATCCAGCATTCAGACACACACAGACCAAAGCAGAAAACACTGAACTTGATCAAACCTATACAATTAGGGCCAAAACGGGTGTCAATGGGGAAGATATAACCTACTAACACATAACTACTCATACTCAAGGCAGGCTCAAACAAACGACATCAAGGGTAAACCTGAAAAAAGAATAATCAAGGAATACGGATTGTATTCTAGGAAAGGACTGGAGTGGCAAGGATTGTGGAACGGTTAGGCTATGAATTGGTAAGGAATGAAAACTTTAGGAAGAACACACAAGCCAAAAAGAACTTCCACAGCCTCCACCCAAAAAACTCTTCTACAGTCTTGGTCCTGGAAGAGAGAGAACTAGCAAAGAACACTGAACACTGGAACAGTCTTGTTGACAGCCCTGGCAAAACAATTCACTAGGATTTAAACACAGAGCCACAAAACTCCACCCCCTTTTCTCCCCACAGTGGGCTTTTTTCATATATGGATCATTTCCCCCCCCCCCCCCCCCGGGGCTGTCTAAACGTCTTCCAAGCCCCGTGGTGGCTGTGAATTGGCGCCGCATCGGTTTTATATCACAGCTGCTGATTCAGAGCTAGTGTGGGGCTTTACCCCGAAGCTGCTCATTGGAAAAGTCAGGGACTTCGCCTGATGTTTCTCGAAGAAGCGAGGTCATCATGGCCCTTCTGCCGCATGACCTTGCTCCGGGGATGTTCCTGGGCGATAGTGACTGGTGATTGTTCACTGGAAGCCAGGAAGAGGGTGGGAAGTTCATTCCAGCACTCAGATAACTGCTGGGGAACCCCACACTCCCTCCTGGCATGGGGATTTCCTGCCCCCGCCCCCACCCCTCAGGAGGAAGGAGCGTCAAAGTGGTGACGACAGGCCCACTGTCTGTGTCACTGTCTTCCCCTGAATCATTAATGAAGCTTTGGAAGGGTCCAAATTAGATTTGGTCCTCTTTGGAGGACTTCCATTTCTATTTGGACACCTCCCAAATCTTTATGGATCAATGTGATTTGGGCCGCACTTCTCTACCAGGCCCTCATGATTATGCTATGATCGCAAGCAATGATGATCCGTGTGTTTGTGAGCTGTACGGCATCTTGCCCCAACTGGTTGTTCTGCAGCTGGGTTTGACTTCAACTCCCCTCATTCCCAGCCAGCGTTGTCAATGACCAGGCTTTCCATTGGGTGGGGAGAAGAGGACAGGAAAGGAAGGGGCTGTAGTTTTGTGACCAATGGCCATGCTGGCTGGGAATTGTGGGCGTCACCCTACAGTGAAGGTTCCACCCTTGGAAATTGGCTAGTAGGGCTCAGAAGGGATGGAAACCAATGGCAGCATTAATCCATACTGGTTGCTGCTGGCCCCTTCCTCGGTACGGAGCTTCTCACCTGGGAGAAGGCTATAAAACAGCTCTGCCTTGGAATGGATCTGCTTTGGTAAACTGGAAGGTCTCTAAGGTTCAAATATTTCAATTTCATTCTCGGTCAGAAAGTAAAGAACTACCATCAAGGGGCATTGAGTTAATACAACTGATTGGGGATTCAGTCTGCACAACAGTATGCAGGAGAGAAAAATATACAGAAAACCCCAGAGAGGCAATCATAACCTGTAAAACAGCCTTGAGTCAAGCAAGCATTAACTGTACCTGCAATGGATTAAGAGGAAGTGCCGCACGGGAGGATTTAAGTGTGAATATAAACAGGAAAAACTCTTCCAGATTTGCAGAGCTAATGTAGCATAGTAGCTAAGGGCCAAATAAGACATTTCACGCGGCCGCTTTTCTCTTTTTTCGGACACTGTTTTAAAGCAGCCTCTGTACTGGGAGGCTTTGTATTGGGAAGCTACAAATGTAAGTCGAGGAATGGCGAAAGGAGGAAATTGCGGCTTAAATGCTTTGCATCTGACTTTTTTTCTCACTCAAAATTGCCCCCAGTTGGTTTACCACTAGTGGGGGAAAAGATTCAGACACTTTAAATAAAAATAAAAACAAAGTACCAAAAAAAATTGTGGCAGGGCAGTCAAGGAAGGCTTCCTGGGATAAAGAGGTTTTCAGGAGGTGCTGGGAACAGCAGAATGTTGGTGCCTCCCTGCCTTCCAGAGGCAGGGAGTTCCATAGAAGGGGGGCCACCACAGTGAAGGCTCTTATCCCAGCCACCCTCCAGGGAGTTTTCCCCACTCCCAAATTCTATCCTCACAACAATCTTGTGAGATGGGCTAGGCTGAGAGGTAACGACTGGCTCAAAGTCACACAGAGAGCTTCACTGTGAAGCAGGGATTTGAACCCTGGCCCTATTCTCACACTCTAACCACTACACCATACTGTCTCTAGGTGTTGAAGCTGCTGCAACCACGGAATGCAATTGCTTGGAAATGCCCTAAAAATGACCCGGCCTTCGTAACGTGCTTGTCGTGGGGCAGACGTCCTGCTTCGGGCCAGCGCAACATCACAAAGTGGCCTGTTATGCACGTTCGTTACGCTTGGCATTTGCAATTATACATCTGATGGCAATCACTGGGATCTGGGCTCCACTATCTGATTACGACTTATCTCAGGCAATTAAATTCCCGCTGTAACGAGCTGTATCTCTGAGTGACTAAAGACAGATAACGAACAGAAACAGTTTCCTGAACGTCATCCATGCAAAGTCGAGGGGCCTCCAGTGCCCCTTTACACAAAGAAAGACAAACAGCCATCTGGAGAAAGAACTGCACGTTACAGGACGCAGCCGTGATGTGCGCAGCAATGTTGCGGTGTCGGCACAGATGTACTTGCAGGCGCAGCTTGGCAGGACGATGCGTCACAAGCTCCTTCTCTCCCTCTCTCCATTTGTAATAATCATTTCATTTTCAGTATGAAAGGAAGCAGGGCTGTAGCTCAGCGATAGAGGACATGCTTTGCACGCTGAAGGTCTCAGTATCTAAAATATCTCCAGATGGAGCTGGCTCCGATGTCAGTGGGGCAGTGAATCCGCCCCAGTCAGAACTCTAATGGAGCTTTCCAAGGTGCTGAACCTATTTTTGGAGATTGGGTTCAGCACCTTGGACAGCTCCTTTTGAGTTCTGGCTGGCTCTGTCTGAAACCCAGAATGGATTCACAGCCTCACCCGTACTGGAGCCACCACTTTGGCGATAGGGTTCAGTGCCTGGGGTAGCCCCTTTAGACTGATACCCGGAGCGGATTCACCGCCCCACTGACTTCGGAGCCACCAGCCTCCACTGCAAAGATCGGAGAGCCACTGCCAGTCATTGCGGACAAGACTGAGTGAGATGGACCATTGGTCTGTTTTGGTGTAAAGCATTTCGTAAGCGTAATTGTATTGACAAAAATGGATCTTCTTTAGGTCTGCAATGGGAATGTCTAGTAAGATGGGAGGTAAAGCGGCTATGGGGCATGGTTTTTAATTTATGCCCTGTTTTGTTTTTAATTGTGAAATCTATTTTAACTTGATATTTTAGATCTAAAAGGCCATCAGAAGGAGACAAAGCGCAGTCAGGCACCCCTGAACCGACTGCCGCTAAGGAGGACTTCAGAGGAAGAGAAAGTAGCAACTCCATGAGCTGAACAACTTTGTAACTAAGAATCTAGTACCTAAATTTGCTTTTTCCCCTCCTCCTTTCCCATACCCTTTCCTTTTGTGTCATGTCCTTTAGGCTGCAAGCCTGCGGGCATCAACTGTCTTATTTCTTACCTTTATAAGCTTCCCTGGGACCATTTTGGCTGAAGGCTGGGATGAATGGATGGATGAATGAATGGATGGATGAATTAATGAATAGATGAATAAATGTTGTGGGCTGGTGGGGTGGACACAGTCTCTTCTTCCTACCATGCTTACAGTGCATGCATGGAGAAGTAATGTGCAAAGAGCCCTACAAATTACGTGTGATAGTAAATGCATCATTAGGAAATTTCTCCGATTTCTAAACATATTTAATAACAGATCCCCTCCTCAATCAATTTCATTTGATTTATAGTTCACAGTGAGGGGAGGTTTAACCCTTTCCTCCCAAACCATAACCCTCCCAAAATGGGAGATCTCCCCCCTCTCCCAAGCTTGAAAGCTGTGCAGGGTGGGTGGGTGTGATTTTCATTAGGGGTTGTGGAAGCCAAATCTTGGCTTCTTTAAACCATGACCACAAGTCAACAACAAACCATGACTTCTATTTGCAGTTTGTAGCGGGCTTCACGCAGTGCATAGTTAAACGATGGAATTCACTACCACAAGCTGTAGTGAAGGCCACTCATTTGGATGGCTTTAAAAGGAGGTTGGATAAATTCCTGGAGGAGAAGGCTATCAATGGCTGCTAGCCCTGATGGTTATGTGCTACCTCCAGTATCCAAGGCAGTAAGCCTGTGTGCAGTAGTTGATGGGGAACATGGGTGGGAGGGTGCACCATGTCCTGCTTTTTGGTCCCTGGTCAACAGATGGTTGGCCACTGTGTGACCAGAGTGCTGGACTAGATGGACCCTCAATCTGATCCAGCATGACAGTTCTTAAGTTCTTATGTTCTTAAACCATGGTTTGTTTGCGGGGATGCATTTGGAAAACAATGACAATTCAGATGTCAAGAAACCACATCATGGCTTAGCGTTATGTGCAAACCAGGCCCCTTAGGTTGCTGGTGCCCTCTCATCTCAAGCAACTAGTCCCCATAAAGAGGCCAGTTCTGAAATGTCCTACCATGGAGAGACGTGGCGTGGACCAAATTCATATCCTGAACTAAGGAAAACTAAAACAATGGAAATGAAAATGTGTGAAAATGGAAATTTTGCCCAATGAAAATATGTTGAAGTAAATGTGTTTGCTATGCATAAAATTGCACAAGTAGTCTGTTTTAGTCTGTAACTGATATTGGAAAGATTTTCAGAATCTTGAGTACTGATTTATTTTAGCAAAGAAAACTGCCGTGGCATAAAAAAGCAATGAGGAATCACAGGGTGTACAGGGAGGGGATGTTAATGGGGGTCAAGAGGGAAGGGCAGATTACAATGCAAAACACAGAAGTAGGAAACTCTTGGCCCACAGAGCTCTTTCTCAACCACTCCCTTCACCTTCTACTCCATCTTTATAAGAATGAGGGCTAGAAATGTCCCTAAAAATAAATAAATAAAACTCAACATTCCCAGGAATCAAACTGTGTGCAAGATGGCCTGATCCCACCTGCATGGGGTTTAAGATCTAAACGGCTCTATCTGGGGATACGGAGCAGCTCTGAGAACTATTCTCCAGCACACGGTCCGTTTGCTTTGAAAATGGACTTGCTATGGGATTTATTCTTACCTCAGGATTACTTTTAATTGTCTCTTCTGTATGGTACAGTAAGTACTTTTGCCCCGAAGATGATACATTGACGTACACCTGCAAGCAAGGGTACTGAGAGTTTTTCTTGCAGTCCGGGCCACAGCTGAATGAGCAGTTAAAGGATTCTGCGATGGAGGCGTTGAGCAGTGTGCACTGTGCCTCTTCCGTCCAAACACTGGCGTGGAAAGAGAGAGAAAAAGAGTGAGAGTTTGGACAAAACACACCCAGAGAAAGGACTAAAAGAACACCATTTTTAGTGGACAGTTCCAGACTTTGGTCTTCTTCAGAATTGTCCAATCTTAGCAAGAGCCCTGCCTGCTAAAACTGTGGCAGCAGGCCGGACCTCTCCCAGTCATCATGGAATAGACCTACTTTCCCCCAGCCTGGGGCTCTCCAGAGGTTTTGGACTATACATCCCATTATCCCCCAGCCAGCATGGCTAGGGGTGATGGGGGTTATAGTCCAATACATTGGAAGACTCCAGGTTGGGGAAGGATGGAGTAAGCTCTTGCGATGTGCTGTATGTTGGGTTGCCTTTGAAGACTGTTCAGAAACAAGCTAGTGCAAAATCCAGTCGCATGTGCATAAACTGGGACTCGACGCGAAGGAGCACACCCTGCCAATTTTGGAACAGGTCCTCTGGTTTCTAGTCCTTTTCTGAGTACACTTCCGAGTGCTGCTTCTAATCTTTAAAGCTCTCAAAAGCTTGGTACCTGGGTACCTGAGGGAGGGATCACCTATCCAGATCTGAAGTTTGGCCTTAGAAATCCTGCTCTGAGTTCCTCCCAGCCCACCATCTGAAATAAGGCAGGTGGTGCCTGGGAGCCTATCCACATTACCCTTAAAACGACTTATATTCTGTTTAAAAACATGTTTTTTTAAGTCATTTCATTACGTGGTAGGACACACATTTCATTACGTGGTAGGACACACGTGGTAGGCTGCTTGACCTGCCCACTTCTGTCTCCCTAACTCAAGCAGTCTGCAAAACAAAAACTAAAGAAGAAGAGTCAAGGAATTAACCCTGTAATACACCATTGAACACTTTGAGGACGGAGGAAACAGTCACTATGAAACGTAAGTACTGCTCAGTATGTCCTACCATGTAATGAAATGACTTAAAAAAACCATGTTTTTAAACAGAATATAAGTCGTTTTAAGGGCAATGTGGATAGGCTCTGGGACAGGAGTTTTTCAGTTTTGGCACCCCACCTTTAGAATTTCCTTCTAAAGGAAGTTCATACGACCTTGTCTTTATTTTCTTTTTGGTTGCTGGTGAAAGTTTTCCCCTTTCTTTTTAATGTGCCCAGGCCCCTTGGTTTTGTTGATGGCTTTTTTAAACTGCTGTGATTTGAAAGCCGTTCTGAGAGCTGTGGCAGAAGAGTGCCTTACAAATAGTAGTAGTAGTAATAATAATAATAATAATAACAACAACAACACATTTATTTTAAAAGTTTTTCTACCACTGAGTCAAAGTCTCCTCAAGGTGGTTTCAAAAGTGCCTAACAAATATTAGCAACAACAACATGACTAATACATTTATTTTAAAAGTTTTTCTACCGCCTTTTGAGGCAAAGCCTCCTCAAGGTGGTTTTGAAAGGATACGCTTTAAAAATTCACACACAACACAATAAAATATTAAATACAACAAACTAAAACTGCCACATAAAACATGTGAAATAACAACTCCAATTTATGAATTTTTAAAAATATAAAATATAAAATCATTTAAAAGCAGACTGGAACATCTAGGTCTTTAAGGCCTGTTCAAAACAGTCACAGAGGGAGCTCTGTGCACATCCTGCGGACGGCCATTCCACAAAGATGGGGCCATCACAAAAAGTCCCTGTTTCATGTGATCTCACTGGTAGGGTATGGCTGATTCAGGGCCCAGGCAGGTTTATATAAGTGTAGCTGGTCCTTAAAATAACCTAGCTCAAAGCTTTAAACGTGGCCAATGGCATTTGAAATTGGGCCCGGGAGGCCATTGGCAGCTGGCACAGCTGGTATGGAATCAGGGCTTTATGCTCTGGTCACCTCTGCAAGCAACCAGGTGGCTGCATTCTGCATCAGTTGAAGCTGCTGACCTGTATTTAAAAGCAGCCCAACATAGATCACATTACAGTAGTCTAGTCTGGATGTAACCAAGGCATTGATGACTTGGCAACAAGAGTACCCTCTTCCCCCACCCACCACTATTTGTGTGTAGTTAGCACCCTTTCCCCGAAACGTGTCAAAAATCGCCAAAATTAGGGTCTATTCCCACAGCAAACATGTTTGTGAAACAGGCTCCCCTAGTTCACCTGAGCAGCAATATGAAGGCATAAGCCCTCTCCTGTTGCATGTCCTCATCGTCTGGAATTCACAGGTATGCTGCCTCTGAACATGGAAGCTCTATTGAGCGGTCAAAGGTAATATTTGATAGGCCACAGATTTCTCTAGCCCCCTTGTTAAAGCCATCAAAACATGTTCTCTGCAAAATTCTATCTCTCTGGTGTGTTGTCAGTCTCAATTAATTTCAGGTTACTACGTTGCTTTGATATTTATGGTCGGTGTATGGAGTATTGTGTGGGCTGCAACATCGCCAGTGTTTCCAGAGGAGTAATTTGACCTTAACTGTAATTGGCAGGGATGTATAATTAAGAGTGCCTGACAAGGGAGCGATTCTGAAATGTAAAGAAATACCCCATGCTGGCTTTCTAATCCGGCTTCTCTCCAAAGAATTAACTCTTTCTGAGGCAAACGAGAATACACAATGATTCCTATTAACCGTTGCAGAAGTAAGTAAAGAAACCTTGCTCCAGTTACGGAGCAGGAAGGTGAGGGGAAAACCTATTGCTTGCACTTTAGGCTTGGGGTTGTCATCTGTGACATGGGCCTCCTGTATGACATCATCCCATGCCCACCATGCTCTCTGCCTCTCCCAGTTTTCATTTTATTTCTGAAGGTGTTTTGTTTAATTTTTTGTTTAAGTTGGGAGGCTGGTATGCTGCAAAGCAAACTGCTTTGCAATTTAAAGTGCCTCTTAATTTGGGTTCAAAAGAGTGGTTTTGCGTTTTCTACCTCAGACTCCACCTCTGTCAGGTTACTCAGGGCAAGTTAGTTTTCTTTTGGGCTCACCAATTTCCCTTTGGGGAAAGGATTGTTTTGTGAATGCCCATGCCCACCATGGCAGCCCTTTTGTGAGAGCACCAACAACAGTTTCTTAAAATTCTCAATGTGCCCACTGACACCCCCCCCCCCAAAAGCTGGGGACACCCATACGTAGTCCAATATATCTGGAGAGCACTGAGTTGGGGACGGCTGATTTAAAGTGACTCAGTATGTCCAAATCTGTTTATGGTTTTATTCTTTCTCCCTTCAGCCTCAGCGCAACTCCAGGAATACACAGCAGGGCCGACACAGCCTGGCTGAGGCGGGAGAGCTGCTTAGAGCACAATTAATGAATCACAGGCCACAAACCAAACCTTCTGCTCTTTACTGAGAAGGGAAGCACCAGAACTTTGGGGAAAAAATTACACGAAGGAGCTATGCAAGTGATAATTATTAGATAGATCAGCAGGGTTTCCACTTGCGAGGAGGAAAGTCTTAGCTCTAAGCAAGAAGGGAGAAAAAAAACACCTCAAAGTGCTGTAAAATAGCTTGGTCACTTGCTCAAATTAAACTTCCATTAGTTTTTATTTTATTTTATTCATTTGAAAGCTTATGTTTTCCTTAGGCTGCTGCTTATTGCTGCTACTCCCTGCTGAATTAGCCGGGGGCTGTGTTTTGCAGTGATAGACACTCAGTATTTTATGGACTTCGCAGATTTGCCGATAGGGATATTAGTCAGAGACCCATACTGCGAAGGGAAAAGGCTGCAAAAGCTTTTCATTTCTCTGCTGCTCCGATTAATCCAAGGCTAAACAATGACAAGGGAAGGAGATCATCTATATGAAGCTAGTCCTGGAACACTCAATCCCCTCACTAAGAGGCTGGTACTGTTTCTGTAGCAAGCTGCTTGGCCTGCTTCCTGTGCCATTTAAAACACACACACAACCAGGGCCGAGCAGGGGGGGCGGGCAGTGGGGCCAGTTGGCCCGGGGCCCACGATTTTGAGGGGGCACTCCGACGAGGAGGTCCTCCCCTAGCTTGCGCTACTGCTTCCGTAGCGTAAGTGGCCCTTCAAGAAGCGAGGAGCCTGCCTTGCAGAAACAGCGCAGAAGCCGTCCATCGTGAATACTACGGTCAGACTACAAGCTCCAGAGGGCCATATGCCGCATGCCGGGTGGGGATATATGTGCCTTGAGGCGTCGTAGAACAGTTTTAATATGGAGGTGTTATATAGAACGGACATGTTGGTGGGCACGCCCCCTTGGGGCAGCCATATTGTCCTCCTTTTTTGAAATGGGGGGGGCACACACTTCCCATCTGGCCTGGGCATATTACCAGCTCTGTACGGCCCTGCACAAAACATACGTTGAGAATCAATAGATGGGTCTTCCTGAGCCATTCAGGTCTGGTATAATTTTAGGGGAAATTGAAGTGAATACGGGGAAGCACTGTAGAACAAAGGAAAATGGACTCCAGAATGGCAACAGAGCTGACATTAAGGATAGGCATGGTGGGGCACCTGCTGAGGGCCCACATCCCAGCTGGGGGCCATTGGCAAGAGCCCTCTGGAGTTCCTTCTCCTCTTCGCCATGGCAATCTGCATGTTCAGCTGCCTCCCGCTCTGTCCCAGACAACAATGGTGGTGAGAAGGAAGAGCAACAGATGCCATGGTCTACTTGTTCATTGGTTCCCTGCCTGTCAGACAAGCAAATGGTGGTAATGATGAGAAAGAACAGGAAGAGCCATTTAGGGGTGGTGGCCATGGTAAGCATTCCACTTCTTCCTGCCACATGCTACTATGGAAAGGTTGTGCAATCCCGCTAGTAAAGTCAGTTGGTTTGTAATCAGATCAATTAACCTTTTTCCTGAGTAAATGACTCTCGCTTCTTTGTTTTCAGGAACACTCAGTTGTGTTATGATCAGCCAGGGCATGTACCCTCATCTTTAGTTGTTGTTATCAACTTTTTTTTTGCTTTGAACATCTACATACGATAATTTATGTATATCTGGAAATATCTCTTCCTGCATTTTGAATATTAGTTGGTCTGTGTTTTTCTTTTCAGTGGGAACAGCTCTGCTATTAAGACTCTGAACGTCTAAATGAAACATTTCTGGTCATTTTAGCCAGTCTACTGTGGCCTAGGATGCTGAGTTTCCCCCAGTGTCCCACTCCATCACAGGAGGGCTTTGAAGACTTTGAGGACAGAGAGAAATGGATTCCTGAACCATCACAAGAGTCACCCAGTGAAGTGGTCACTGTTAGAAAAGTGGCTGAATAAAGCCGACTGAATCCAGAAAGTGGCCCTGTTCAGAAGACACCTTAAACCACCGTGGTTGAAGATGTCTTCTGAACAGGGCCAGTGAAGGGCTTGGCAAACTTTACTGCGAAGCAGCCAGAAGTACAAGACAGCACAACACATCAGGCTAGGCTTCTAACAGAATGAAACCAGTACTACTATTGAACTTACTGAACATGTTAACCTTTTTATACCCCAAAAAACCCAGGCTAAAAAGGAAACGTATTGGCTCCACCTGGTTGCTAGCCAACATCACCCCCTTTGACCCCTATTTGCATCTAAGGCACTCTGCACTCTGAGAGGCCTGTGACACTGTACCACTAACTGCTTTAAAATCCTCAAGGACAAATTAATGCTTAGCTTGCACCTTTATTCGGTGTGACACTTCGCTAGAGACATTCATGGAGGAGGGGGGAAGAGGATCTCCAGAGGGCAGGGAAGCCTCCATCACTTGCTCCTGGGCAGGTATCTGTCTCCACCCTCGGGCTCTGATGATTCCTCCCTAGAACTGCCAGCAGTACTGGAGGACCTTCCTTCACCAGAACGGGCCATGGGAGGCACCCCAGCTTTGCTGACACATTAGGGTGACCAGATTTTGGAACCCAAAATCCCGGTCCCCCCCCCGCCAACAACCCCCCACCAAGCCACCCCCCAAAACAAACCCCCCAAGTCACCCCCCCACCCAAAACAACCCCCCCACCAAGCCACCCCCCAAAAAAAAACATCAGCCCGGACCTACCGGGGCGGTTTCTCTTCTGGTGCCGCCGTGCCGCCACCGCCACCGCCGCCGGGTCCCCTGCCGGCTCATAAGGCCAGCGGCCGCGCGGAAGAGGCGGGGGAGGGCCGGATCCGGAAGTGACGTAATTGGCCCTCCCCCGCCTCTTCCGCGTGGCTGCTGGCCTTACGAGCCGGCGGGGGACCCGGCGGTAGCGGCGGTGGCGGCGGCGGCGGCGGACCCGGCGGCGGCGCGGTGGCAGACCCGGCGGCAGCGGCGGACCTGGCTGCCCCAGCAGGTAAGTGCCCCGCGCCCCGCGCCTCGCGCTCCTTACCCGCTTCCCTCTGGTGCTCGAATCTACTGAGAAACAGGCTTCACGGCCTGTCTCTCAGTATCGCGCCAGGTGATGACGTCATCACCCGGCGCACTACTGAGGGACAGGCCGCGAAGCCTGTTTCTCAGTAGATTCGAGCACCGGAGGGAAGCGGACGCCCCTGCGGGTAAGGAGCGTGAGGCGCGAGGGAGGGCACTTCCCTGCTGGGGCGGCCGCTTCCCGGGCTCCTCCGCCGCCACCGCCGCCGGGTCTACCGCCGCTCCTTGCTTGCTGCCACCGCCGCGTGACCCCCCGCCACCCTGGTTTGCCCCCCCGCCCCCCGGTTGGGCCAGTTCGCCCCTGGATTCCCGGTTAGGACCGGGAAATCCTGAGCCATCTGGACAGCCTATGACACATGCAATCTCTTTAACACTTGACTGGGCTTCCTCCAGGGAGATGGGAATTCACAGACACCTCTCTTTGAAGGGCTCCTAAACCTCCCCTTGGGGTTTGCAGAAACAATAGGAGCTGGCAGTAACACTGTTAACTGGATTCATCTTGCATCTAGCTCCACAGTTTGGTAACGTAGCCTGATCTGAACTGTATCTTGGCCGTACCTGAAGAGATCACCCCTGCTAGACTCAGCCTGAAGCGAGAATTGTTGAGGGGACTCACCAACAGAACCTGGCTTTTGTTTTTAAGCTCCCCGTCAGCTTCATGCTAAGATTTAGTAAAATTTGGGCCCACTACTCTTTAGTGGCCACTGCCAATAGCTTAGTGACCCACCCACAAGCTGAATTCCTCATTTGGAAGTTCATAAACACAAGACGGCGATGCTGAAAATGGTATGGATAATTAATTAATTAAATTTAAAGACATTTGCATGTTACTAAAAGCTCATTAGAGTGCCCTGTTGGAGATATTGAATATAAATGATCACTCATTGTTAGAAGGAAAAGCACTCTTAATATTTTTTTGCCTATCTCTATTAATGTAACACACCAGCACCAAAAGAGCTTTAATGAAGTGTGTCCTTAATTATCAGAGAAGCAAAATAGGTTTAAGGAAGCATATAGGTAAATAGGGATGAAAATACTGCTGCAATAAGACAGACTTTAATAAAGTGACTAGTCTAACATACAAAATATAATTGGCATCCAATCAAATGAGGAAGTATGGGAAGAGACAGCCTATCTACACTACTGCTTTAAAATGGTTTATATAGGCTGACCATATGAAAAGGAGGACAGAGCTCATGTAACTTTAACAGTTGTAGAAAAAAGGGAATTTCAGCAAGTGTCATCTGTATGCAATTAGTTCCTGGTGAATTTCCCTCTTCATCCCAAAGTTAAAGTTGCAGTCACTATACTAGAGTGACCATATACAAAAGAAGGCAGGGCCCCTGCACCTTTAACTGTTGTGATGAAGAGGGAGTATCACCAGGAACTAATTACATACAAATGACACTGGCTGAAATTCCCTTTTCTCTACAACTGTTAAAGTTACATGAACCCTGTCCTCCTTTTCATATGGTCAGCCTAGTTATAACAGTTTTAAACCGGTTAATTACGGTTATTAGCCGGTTTAAAACTGTTATAAACCGTTTTAAAGCAGTAGTGTAGATAGGCTCAAAGACCTGTAGAAAACGGAGGTTAAATTCTAAAAACTTAATGGTGGTAAACTTATCCAGTAGATACTTAAGTACAGTTGAATTGAAACTACATCAGAAAGAACTCCGTTTTGTCCCAACTCCTGACCACAATTCCTTTACGATAATGGTAGAATTCTAACAACTAAGGAAAATAAGACTGGCTGATTTTTTAAAAAAGAGAAATTAGGATGGAACATTGCAATTTAAATTGATATCAACTTTTATTCCTGTTTCAAAAAATCTCAGAGTATAGATATTTGAGGATTTGGTAAGGAGGGAAGTACATCAAATTGAACTCCCCCATCCCACCCAGCTTTTCCATGGCATAATATGACTAAAGAAGAAAATCTGGTACTAAAAAGCCTGCAAAAATGCTCAAATATCATTTTTTATGTCAGTGGATAAATGGGGTGTGTTAGTAATTTCGGATAAAGAGGACTATGTGAGGGAAGCTTACAGACAACTGAACAATTGTAAGTATTATGAGAAGTGTAATGAAAACCCTACCGACAGGATTAAGAGGGAAATTGTAAAAATACTGAATGAAGGGCTGACAGAAGGATAGATCTTAAAACCCACTTATGTCTTCTTGTTAGAAACCGAGGAGAACATCCCTCAATTTTACCCCTTCCCTTTTTTTCAAATCAATTTTTTATTATACGTTTCAACAAAACAATCAAATAAACAAGCAAAACCCCGCAAGTGTAACTACATACTTTAAAGGCTTCTGTTTCAAATATTACAACTTCTAAACAAAAGGAAAAGGAATAAATTACATGTAAACTTCAGTAAAGACACAGATCAAATATCCAAATATAACTGGCGCCTATATACCACTCTTTCAAACGTTCCTAGTGTTGTTAGGTCTTTTAACAGTTTTACCTCTTACCTAAGATCCACAAAAAAGTATCCCCTGAGCTCCTTCAGATGGGGAAAAATCGTGTTTCCTTACCATGGCTGGCTCTGCTTCCTGCTTCTCTTCCACATTTGCAACGAGTTGAAATTACACAAGGAAGAGAGCAGCGACCGCATGACCCATACAGGTCAATGGGAACAGCGCCCTCTGGTGGGCATTTTATAGCAAAACTTCACCTGCACATGGCAGGATATCCCAACAAATACCGACTTATTTCAGAAGAGTCAGGTCTTCTGTGGCTTAATTTATGATGCTAAAACTGGGAAATGGAGCGGGAGACACGCAGAAGGCTCACGCCATCATCAAAATGACCCACGAACATCTGTGAGTGGCCAGTTACGAGCATGCTATAAAATGCACGTTTAAAGAAGCTTCCTCTACTGGCCAGTTATTTCAGGCTATGGTTCTTTTTTGGTACCTCTGTCTACCTTTGTCAATAATTTTCTTAAGCCATTTGTTCCACTAATAGCTTCCTATTTATAGGATATAACCCTAACCCTAGCTAATATACCCGCCGTTGCTCGGGCCCCCTAAGATATATGTCTTTGAGGTAATCATATTAAAGTGGTACTAGGCCTGTAAGTTAACTTTTAATCAAATTACATTTGTTTCTTTTTTTCTTCTTCTCTCACTCTCATGACAACCCTGCAAGGTAGGCTAATGCTAGGCCTGTGAGGTAACTTTAAAACAAATTAAATTTGTTTCTTCTCTCTCTCTTTCTCTCTCACCCCTGACGCATGGCCAAGGCCACCTTAAAGCCGCCGCCATGATTTTCCTTGTCCCCACAGAAAACAAAAACTCCCGGCATGCCTTTCACCACAGTGCCTGACTTGCCCAATGGGAGTCCTTCCACTGAGACTCATGGGAAGTGAAGTCTGGCTGAGCCGGTCCACACTGTACTGTTCAATCAGTGCCCGTAGGTAGGCTATGAAAGAGCCAGCCTGCTGATTGACTGACGGTTAGCTTGGTTGCTGTTGGCAATGGGCCCAGAGTTGCAGCCTCCTTCCCCCCTGCTCACGATGGGGCCTAGCAACTGAGGCAGCTGGCCCCAGGCGCTCTCCCTTCAGGCCCAGGATCGCACCTGCACAATTATACAATTGTCTCCTCTTTTTTTTTTTTTTTTTAAAAAAAAGGCGCCCCGGAACATTCCTCTTTATTTCCGGGACAACTTGCTGCCGTGTGGCCCTTGAGGGATGATCCTGGAAGTGGATCGTCCCTCCCCACTCCCCAAAGTGCTGCAGGTGAAGAGAAGCCCTTGCATTTGTTGCCGCTGAAGGCAGAAATACAAGTTACGCTCAATATTACGCTCAAATGCAAAGTTACGTTTTGCATTTTGAGTCTGCTGCTCTTAGAACAATATTATACGGGGTGGGGGGGGGAAGAAGAATTACCTTTGCATGTATGACCTCAGCAATGTGATTCCCAGAAGGAAGTACATCATAACGGAGCACACCATCATTGTCAGTCCAAGGAGTATCGCCCGGTCCTCTCCTGCTTTGAGAGCGGTGACTGTTTTCCTTTTGTCCAGTAGATCATGATCCCTGATTGTTTGGTAAATATTTCTGAGGTTGAAAACAATACATTCTTATGTGGAGTTTCACACTTAATCAATAAACCCTTTGAAAGGATTGACTGCTCCACCGCCAAGTCCTGTCTCATGGGAGTTCAGGGCTTTGAGTTTTCCACAGCTGATGTTTTTCTAAACAATTTCCTCGGACCTGATAGGGAAAAACCACTGACATCCAAAATACACAATAGAATGAACGGAGTGAAATGTTTTCAGAGGGCTTTTTTTGCGCCTGGAAATATTTCAGCGTTAGAGGAATAGGTCTGCAAAAGCTGAAGAATGTAGGTTGCAATCCTTATTCTAGAGGTGGGTAACTTGTTTTGGCCTAGAACTCCCATGATCCCTAGCCATTGGCTATACTAACTAGGGCTGATGGGAGTTGAAGGCCAAAACCTTTGAAGGGCCACAAATTGACCACCCTTGCCTTAAATCATTCACACCAGGGGAACTTCATGGGAGTATCCAGTAAACTTTTTTACGTGATTGAAGTCTCAGTCCTCAAAGTTGCCCTGTATTATCTGCTTTAGAAACTTCTTGATGGGATTACTGTAACGTGATCTGCCCTTAAAGAAAGTTTGGAAGCTTCAAATGGGCCAGAATGGAGCTCTTGGGGGTTTTGTCTGATGCAAACCAATTTGCTCATATTTCTTTGGTCCTTTGGAAACTTCACTGGTTGCCAATGTATTTCTGGGCTCAATTCCAGGTGCTGGGTTTTACCTTTAAAGCCCTCAATGGTCTGGGATCATAGTATTTTAGGATTCAACTCTTCCCAAGCAAATGTAACAGGAAACATCTCTCCACATCTGAGACTCTTCTGTTTCTCCTCTAGTGATAAAGGGATAGAGTCTTTTCAGTAGTGGCATCCATATTGCGAAATTATCTTCTGAAAGAGGTACACCTGCCCCCTCTGTTGCCCACATTTAGGTGAACTTTGAGTTTTATTTCAGTGGGGATTTTTTTTTTTTAGTTCTGGCCCTTTAGTTCTGGCCCTTAGTGCATTTTAAAACTGACAGTAGCTTTCTAATGATTCCTATTTTACTGCTGTGATTTGTTCTATTTTATTGTATTTTAAAACCTTGTGTGCTGCCCTGAGTATGTATTGATACAGAAGGCAGGATATAGATTACAGAAATAAGATCATGCCAGGGTCCAGAATACAGCTCTTGGGGCGAACAAATGCATTTTCAGGGGGTGTTTGAAGCTAACTACAGTTTCTGCCTCTTGAACCACATGTGGGAGAGTGTTCCAGCGAGTGGGTGCCACTACCGAAAAGGACCGCTTATGTGCTGTTACCTGACATCACAGTGTTGGTCATGGAATGACCCATAAGACCTCCTTGGAAGACCTCAGGCAGATTTGGTGTATCCTGCCTCCAAGTTGTTTACTTGGAAATAAGTCTTTCGTTGATTTCTTTCCAGGAGAATACACATTGGATTGCAGCTTTTATTGACATAGGACTGTGGCCAAGATATTTATGCTTATTTTGGGTGATTCGTGTTTTTATGATAATCAGTTTTCATCACACTTTTCCTTCCCTTATCTCCACCAAACTGGTGTGCTTCATTTCCATTTTACTGCTATGTACTAAGGATGTCTTGGAATTCATTTAAAAACAAAATACCTGAGTCTTTAAAAACTTGCTCATATTTTCCCTGGTGGAAAGGGGAAAAAATCCTTTCAAGATTGTTTATTTCCACTGACAACGTGGGAATTTATTTTGTTCTTGTTTTTGTTGTAACTTATGCTAGACTGTGTAAGGCAAGCTTAATTGCATTTGGAGAAATGATGTGAAAGAATAAGCAAGCGTCACTTGGCGCTGACTATTTATCAAAATGTATTTAACTGTGATGGCTCGCTATCGGAATGTGCATCATCGCCAAAGGAGAGCAGGCAAGAAAGGCAGCAATTGC
This sequence comes from Anniella stebbinsi, assembly GCA_029215795.1. Lineage (NCBI taxonomy): Eukaryota > Metazoa > Chordata > Lepidosauria > Squamata > Anniellidae > Anniella > Anniella stebbinsi. The sequence goes on along the minus strand of JARDYH010000002.1, from coordinate 354,202,843 downwards.
CATGCCATTTCTGGAACATTAGCCCATTGTGCGACATAACTTGTGTCATTCTGTAGACATAAAATGGGCACAGCACAATCAGTCAGCAGTGTCGCCAGAACGCAAATGTGGTTCAAATGGAAGATCGAGAAATAAGATTGCTAATTGGAAAGGGCTTGCAAGCGTCTTTCTACAGGAGTCTATGAGTCATGAAATGAACAGAGCAAAGGTAACGAAAAGATGATCTAACAGGCAAGAAAGCATCTATTGACAAGATGACTGCAGGCCAAACCCATGTTTAAAGAGATGGCTGTGCTACAGTCATGTCTAGTTTGGCCCTGTGGAGCCAAGCAGTCTCTATAAGAAACCGGTTGATTAGTTATCTCAGAAATGCAACGCCTTAGAAGCAAAGCTGAAGCCTATGGGCTGAGAGTTTACATAGGGGTCTGTAACTGGCAGCTCCTCAGCCAAACCTGCCCCACCCCGAAACATACAGTTTGGCCATCCAGTTGACAAAGAGCAGGAAACATGCATAGAGGGAGCAAGAGCTCTGACTATGGGATTGGAAGGAGATGGGCTTTGCCTTATAGCTGGAGAAGCAGGAAGCCAGAAGAGGATCGGGATCTAGAGGATTGGGGTCAGAAAGGATTGGGATCTAGCGGTTGTTAGGCTGTAGCTGCTTGAAATCTGTTTTAATTTGATCTATTAGTTCTTGATCTACTGATACTCACCGTGGGCGCTCTGTACAGGGCAAGCTATACATTTGAATTAACAAATAGATAAATGTCAGAAAAACATTTAATCAAAATAGCTGAAGGAAGAGCTCTTTGGAACACCGAGCTGATAGCTGGGGGACGCTGGTCCCTATGAGAATGTGTGTAGGGTTAGGCCTACACACATTCCAGCACTACATTTGCAGGCATAGGGTGGCCATATGTCCTCCTTTATGGAGGGCGGTCCTCTGTTTGAAAGCATCCTCCATTTGAAGGGCTGTCCAGCCAAGGCAGGTTTAAAGATAAAGAACTGTCGGAAAGAAGAGCTAAAGGGCCTTGTAGCTGCCCATCACAGCATCTGGACAGCAGCAGGCTGAGCAGAGCACACAGTCCCCCTGGGCAGGATCTACACTACTGCTTTATAATGGTATTGAAGTGCACTGACAACTGTTGGGGACCATTGACACATTCCATATACCGTTTTCAAACTGCTTTCAAAGTGTTATATCCTGCTTGTTGTAGATCTGGCCCTGGTCAGTCTTCCACTCTTTGGGAAGATATACTGTATTTCTATTTACATCATAATAATCCTTTGTAAATTTGCACTTATACATGTGATACATGTCCTCTTTTTGGGCAATTCACAAGTGACCACCCTATAAATAGGGGAGGATTTCAGCGATTATCAGGGATGCCAAGGGGGCAGCCTCCTCGGGGGATGGGGACTGGGGGCTCCCAAGAGCCTTTAATTAAAGAGCCTTTAATTAATTTGTTTCTTGCAATACGCTGGCAGTTCTCTTGCAAGTTGCATCCATCCGGCAACACAGCTTGGGAATTAATGGATCACCCACAGATGCAGGGAGATGCTTGTCCGAGGCTAAAACTATGTGTGTGTTTTTCAACCTTCGGGTAAGCGCACAGGCCTCTGGTCCAGATCAAGACCAGCAAGCATGTGTAGGGGGCATTTAAACCTTCCCACCCAGTCATTCCTCTCCCACCCAGTGTGTGGGCTAGATAGCCCCCTTCACTGGTGCCAAAGGGGAACTCCTCACCCTTTTTTTTTAGCTCCCATGCAGTTTGTGTGTGTGTGTGTGAGTGAAGTTAGGAGAAACAAGCAGCTGGGTGGAAAGTTTAAACCTACCCTACCTGTGCATTCTTGTCCTGATCCTGATTGAGGCCCTGCACGTTTACTTGAAGGTAAAAAAGAAAGTTAGGATTGTTGCCTACATGCTACATATTTAATGTAGTGAGTACATTAACCCTGTGCTTAGTAGTCGGAGGGAGCAATCCTGTGGCCCATAGACAGTGCCTGAGGGGCAATAGGACACTGGGGATATGCCACTGAGATCCAACCTCAGATGGGGGAGTTGGAGATCTGCCCTCTCCCCGTCACAGCCAGTGCAGAAAGAACCATGACAGCTGCTCTCCAAGGTTGAAAACTCAACCTTGAAGAGGTGAAAAAGGGGGTGTTCTGGTGGGTGAGGAGGGGAGAAACTGGAGAGGCCAGGAAACAAGTTATCGTGAGCCTCTGCCAGCGTCTTTCCCTCTTCCTCTGAAGCACCATTGCTAGATGGACTAAAAAGCCCATTAGCAAAATATGTATGGCGGGGGGATGGGGAGGTGAAGATCACCTCCGTTGCTCCTCCCGCCGTGTGCTGGATGTTCAGAAGTGTCACAAGTTTGGGGGTCTCCAATTGATAGGATTGGACCCTAAATCAAAAACTCCTGACACCTAACAAAGGTTAACAGATTGTGTTTGCCCTTCCAGTTCATAAGAACATAATTGGAGCCCTGTTGGAAAATGGTCTATTCATGTCAGCAGCCTCTGGGAAGCCCACAGCCAGGGCATCATGGCAATAGTCCTTTATTGCTGTTGCTCCCCAGCACCTGGTATTCCATAGCTGACTGTTTCTGAACCTAGAATTTCCACTACGCATCATGACTAACAGACATGGATCATAGACCTGACCTCTCTGAGTTTGTACTCTAGTCCCTTTTAAAGGCACCTAACCTAGTGGCCATCAATATGTCTCATAGCAGTGAATTCCACGAATCAATTCGGCACTACGGATCCAAAAAAGCCCCATGCATGCAACCACACGAGTGCAGTAGTGTGCAAATCTCTTCCTGCCATAGTACTGCAGGCTGCTGCACCACCAGAGTTGGGTCTCGAGGATTCTGTGACTTTCCATCAGCTTTTTGCCAGGTGTGCAGGAAGAGGAAGCCTCTGAAACCCTGGTGAATCCCAGAGAAATAATTTAATTCTGGGTTTAGTTTTCTGAGAAGCTGGCCATGCCAAATTTTGCTTGGGACTGTACCCACTTGTAATGTTTAAAACACAACAATACAAAATCTTCTCATTTTCGTCTGCTGTGCAACTGCTAAGTGCAATAAAATAAATGACTGAATAAAATTAAGCAAAATTGTCACTTCTGTGGCTGTCAAGGCTCGCTTAGTTTACTGTATCTGCCATGCAAAATGAAGGCGCTATTGATTTTTGGCCTATAATCTAGTATTATACATTGTGTTGTATTTTTTCCTAGTGCATTTATATCATGTCATTCCAGCAGAGTTGTATTTTATATTGTGCGTGTGTGAAAAGGATCAATGGCAGCCAAAGTAAATTGAGCTATTTGATTAAATTGGAAAGGAAACTGTGAATGAATATGGAAAAGAACTCCAAGGCTGGGTTTTCAGGTTAGGTTTCCCATGCAAAAGCTATAGTAATCTTCAAACTGAACTCCTAATGCTGAGTTTGTATTTGGGGGAAAAAAGAAAAGAAAAAGGAAATACATAAGCTATCAAAAGCCCCGAGGTATTATAGTTTTCTTCTCTAGGAATGTGTGCTTAAATCAGCTAATGAGGCTTTGTTCTGGGGGCAACAGCCATATGAAGATAGGCTAATAGTCACCAGGACAGGGCATTTTCAGTGGTGGCTCCGTTAGTAGAATCAGGGAGGCTCACCTGACCTGTTCCCTTTTAGTTTTAGAAGGTGGGTTATATGACCGCGTTACTTCAAGTGGCCTTTGGTGCAGCAGACCAGGAGAGCTGCTGTCCGTCTGTTGTTTTACAAACTGCCTTTTGCTGGATGCAGATGTTTAATTAGTTGTGTGACTTCAATGGGATTTTGTTTGTAAGCCCCCTGGAGCATTCTGTCAGGGCCAACAGACAGGAGTTATAAAAACAAATGCCGGTCCCTGCCTTTCTCTTGCAATCCAGCGTGAGCAATAAAGCCCAAGATGGGTCTGAACTAGAGAAGTGAAGGCCTGGAAAAAAACTGGAAAACTTAGGAAAAAACGCATTTTCCCCCTGGGTTTTTCCAAAGCCTTTTTTGTTTTTTCCTGAAAAATTGGAAAAATTGAAACAAATGAAGAAAAAACAGATTATGGAATGTTTTATGTTAGCATGATGCATAAGATGTTTAAGACAAGGTGTTTATATATTTACTTCTCCAAAAGGTTTCTAAAAACTATGTACAGTATCAGTTTATTACAATTTTTGTGCACTGATGACAAGCAAGTCCTAGGTTGTAAACTGAGACTACAGTTCTCAAATACAGGAGCAAGATGCATTTCTGCCTCTAGGGGGCACTGCCATTGAAGAGAGACTGAAACTGATAGAGCTATAGCTCAGGAAATGAGTCTGATTAAATTCCATGCATATTCATTGAATCTTGGTCCCCTTTTCTCTCAGTTCTTTTTATGGGAATGGGTGCTTTATGTCTGCTTGACACTGTGGAGGACTAGCAGAGACATAAATAATTTTCCTTGTTACCAATGTTAATGGTTTCTTCTGTGTTTTTTTTAATTGTCTTTTGCCTGTTCCTCATAAACTGGCGCGTAGCTCCATTTGTTAAAAAAAAAAAAAAAAAAGGTAAACATTTTAAAAAGTAAATTCAATTTGTAATAATTGCTTGAATGCACTATACTTTTAATATTCCAAATGTGGTAATTTTATGCCAAACCAACTTGTACATAACTACATTTTATGTCCCTAAAGTATCAAGGTGACTTTCAATCCATAAAAAGTGCTAATACTGCATTTTTTCTATTTTTCCGAAAATTTCCGTTTTTCCCGAAACCTCCTGGAAAAAACCATCCCCCCCCGACTTCAAAATTTCCGAAAATTTTACATCTCTAGTCTGTACACATGAGGGCAATGCAGGCAGGAGCAAACTTAATCCTCAGTGCCTGAGAAGGGCTAGGCCTACCATTAGGCAGAAGGGGGGAGGCTGCTGATTTTGGGTGTCATGAAAGGACAGCAAACTATTGGTTATTTAATTTATTATTATTATAATTATTGCAGTTTTCACTGCCGGGGAGGGGAAGAGGCTCTTATGGGATTTTCTGCGTCAGGTGCCAAAATAACGTGACTGGACTTCGATACTATGAACCATGGTGTTGGGGGTGAGGACCAGGGGGGCTTTGCTACTCTGCCTTAGGCAGCAAAAGGTCTTGGTCTAGTCCTAGGCCCTTTCCACTCCATAGGGGCGGAGAGGGCGGGAAGTGGGGAAACCCGGAAGTTACCACTTCCGGGTCCGGCACGCAGAGGCTGCACCCGAATGCGACGGCCCAGGCTTCTACTACTTATTAAGTAGTTATAGAGCAGGGATCTTCTGCCTCTTAAAGTGAGCTGAAATTTAAAACCAACAAAATAAACGTTAAAAACTACGTTTCAAAATGGTGTGAGCATGGAAGAAGGGAAGGAGTGTGTTGCTAGTCAGCAGTGATGTCACCAGCGCTAGCCAATAGGTGCTGGTTACGGAGACACTTTCATAATTGCTGGACATAAAGCAGTGTAGTTTCTCCTTGACCTCCATGCTCCTGGCCCACCTTCAAGGCAGCCAGCGTATTACTGCTGTTATGCAAATAGGTCCAAGCAGGCTTTTAAAGCAATGCAGACGCCACGTACCTTCTCTCATCATGTCTGTAGGACGTGGAGCTCCGCCCACTGGTCCAAATGAACATCTTAGAGGATTGGTCTCCGCTGCCTCTCCTTACCGTGGAGGTCTTGGAGGGATGATGGTAGGACCTAGGAGGAAACGGATAGCTTTCGTCACGATGTGTTGGAAACCTGCCAGGCCTCATAGCTGCAGTCAGACCCAAGTGCCAAATCTCGATTGGCTCTTCAAACACATGGCAGGCTCTCCTCCATGGAGGGTGGTGTTTAGATGATTCCAGCTGATCTGCAGACCAACGGAGATGACCCTTCTCTTTCCTTCCGAGAGGTTCACTTGACATTAAATGATCTCTAGCTCTTACTCTTCCTTTGTTCCTTTCTTTCCTCCCCCTGCCTCTCCACCCCAACTTCTATCAGACTTAACCAAACCTCATTTCGCTGCCTTCTCAAGTGCGGGCTTTTACTTTTTATTTTCCGGCATAGCGAGCCCAGTCACGGTTAAATAACCCTCCTGAAGATTTCCCTCCTCCAGTCTTTGCAGGCCTTTCCTCTCCCTGCTGCTTCCCAACAGAAGCCTCTGTTTGCTCCAAGCAACCAAACGATTTCCAACAATGACGCTGGGTCGGCTGTGTAGTTCGAATGTATTAGTCTGTTACCAAACAAATTTAAACCGCGGTTAAAGTCCACAATCTGGAGGGCCCTCTGATTGGCGCGGCTTTGTGGGGAGGGCGGGGTGGGAAGGTCATAGCAACTTGACCAGGTGCTCCATGGCGACTGGAGGAAGATGTTGCCTGTGGTGCCTGCTAGGTAAATGTTAAAGGCAGTTTGTTTTCCCCTGTTGCTCCCTGACCACATCTCCGCACGGTGTGACATTTCACGAAGGAAAAGAGGGATACTTCTGTGTCTTTGTAAGTCTCCTGCTCTCCCACTAAGGATGACTGCCTCATCCCTACAGGGTCCTTCCTTCTTGGCCACCTTTTCTTTTACTGCCAGGACTTAGGAAAGATTCGTCATCTTAACGGTCTCTCTGAGAAAACCATAAAGGTTGAACTCTTCCAGCAGGCTTATCTAGTTGAATTTTAAGTCGTTTACTGTTATTTTAATAATGTATTAGTTTTATATGTTTTTAATCAGTTTTATGAATTTTATATTTGTATTTAATGTTGTTCCCCACCTCGATCCAGAGGGAGAGGCGGGTTATATATATATATATATATATTGCTCCACAGTTGCTTCTTTTGCAGCGGCTTCTGCAGCAAGGTGCTTACAGAAAGGAGCTACACACAAATTTAAAATAATGTCTGTTTTGACCCTTGTACTATAATTATGCAGACAAAGGATCAATGTCCCTGCCAATCTGGTCTCAAAGTCTACTGAAATCAGTAAGAAGGCTTCCAGTGGCAACCATGTGGAATATATAACACTTAAGCGGCTTTTGCTTGGAACAGCCTGCCCCAACCTGCTGCCCTCCAGATGTTTTGGCCCTTCCATCAGCTTCAGCAAGCGTGAGTTGTACTCCCCAAACACCTGGAGGGCACTGGGTTGGGGAAGGCTGGTTTAGAATGGGACTCTTAAGCTCAAGGAAAATACAGGGGAGTTACATACGCCTAACCTCTGGGCATGGCTGTATTGCTGTCATCAGGGTTATGATTTTACATGAGATTAGGCACGGAATTTCATCTTTAATGACAAAGTTCACCCTGCTCACCTTGCTAATGAAGCAGGCAGCATTAATGATATCACAGATGGACAGCTTGATGGCATTGGGATTGTGAGATGTAACAAAGTCCTTCCTTTCATAAAGAACTCTCCTTAAACACTTGCTCTCATCTTTGCACTGGCTTAGCCATTTTGCTAGGGGAACTGGAAACACAACACCCTTTCAGGGGAGGAATTCGGAATGGGGGCGGGGCAGGATCCAGAAGACATGGGCCATGATTTTCTTTGTGGAAACTCTTTTCAGGTCAAAGCAAAACTAACGGTATCTAACCTTCACCAACTCATCCATTGACAAGGGTAGCGATTTTAAGACCATCTTTGTGCTATTATTTCCAGCAGACGAACACAGGAGAACAGAGAATCAAGGGATTCCGTGCCTGCGTTCTGAAATGGTACATCTACCACGATTTCCCTACCTCTAAACCTTCCAAAAAAAAAATTGTTTAAGGGCACACACAACGCCAATCCTGCCACTGTCCTGTTTTTGGCAAGGTGGATCTGATGCTCTAAAGTGAGAGGGAGGCAAGTAAAGCATAACATTGTTGGAAGCATCGTCTTGGGGATATGGGAGATGACATTTTCCCTAGGCTTTTGTTTTGCTGAACATGCTTCTCCAACGGTTACTGGCATAGGATGACCATATGAAAAGGAGGACAGGGCTCCTGTCTCTTTAACAGTTGTAGAGAAAAGGGAATTTCAGCAGGTGTCATGTGTAGGCATGCAGCACCTGGTGAAATTCCCTCTTTGTCAGAACAGTTAAAGCTGCAGGAGCCCTGCCCTCTTTTGTATCTGATCACTCTGTTATAGCTCCTGCAGCTTTAACTGTTGTGATGAAGAGGGGATTGTACCAGGTGTTGCATGCATACAAATGACACTTGCTGATATTCCCTTTTCTATACAACTGTTAAAGATACAGGAGCCCTGTCCTCCTTTCCACATGGTCACCCTAGTGCAGTACAAAGATTGATCTTGGCTTCCATTCCCCCCTAGTCTCCTGTCTCCAAAGACATGTTGGTGGTCACTGCAACATGCAAATGTACAGCCCTTCCTATCTGTCACCTTGAATTAAGATCACTAACTTTCAAATCTATCTCCATAAGTTGTACAAGGGATGAAACAAGTTAACTACAGGAGATGTGGCTACAGTGGGAAAGGGGAGGCTGGAGGCAATAACAATGACATTCACACCCCCAGGTATTCCCTTTACAACTGTGGTGTCCTAAATTTGCAATTGACTTATAGTTCAAAGAAAATGCTAGGGTGCATCCAACAATTTCTCCCCTTATGTTCATTGTGTTCAAAACGAAAGCATCCCCACACCTGTCTTAAACAAACTGCAACAGATCCACAGACATCTGAAATTTCATGAGTTTCTCCATCAGTCCACCCCACCAAGCTTCTAATGAGCAAGTCCCAAAGCACTTGATCTGTGGGAGATGCCTTATTTGTTGAGATGTCCTTTCAACTCAGCTTGGGTGGGAGAAACTGAAGTACATTCTTGCTAGAACATGATAATGTTTATGCAGGGAAGCTAAGAAGCACAAATCAATTATGGAAAGCTGCTTGGATTGAAGGTAGATTTAGTTCCATTGATTTACCACTGGGTGATCTATAATAGACTTCATACTTGTTTCTCACATGTTTATCTGAGATATCAATCATTAGTTCAGCCATCTGTCCTTCGCATTCTGTGTGGTCTGTAAAGAAGACTGCATGGGATACTGGTGCTTACCCACTCCTGGCCTGAAAGATTTACAAACAGCCAGAAATGATAGGTATAACTCTGAGAACTGGTTAATATACTCACTGGGACGGCACCCTAAATCATGTGGGTGAGGAGCAGAGGGGTGGGGGAAATTTATTAGCGAATTCTTCTATGTTCTCCCAATATTTGCAAATGCAAATCAAGTTGTATACGCTGTGGAACTCAGTTGGGCCAAAAACAACAACAACCCAACCCTGCATTTCCCAGCCACGGACATCCCTAGTAAATTATACTTTTCTTCTCCAGGCTGATCCTGAGCCCTTGCTTAACCAGCCTTCTGGAACAAAATGGAGATTCCAAAGTCGAGGTGTGAAAGGTGTATTTCAAAAATAACTGTGCATCTGTACACTTGAGCTCCTTTCAGTCCTATGGATTAAAAGTAAAGCACTATAGCAAAGAGGGGAAAACGTGCCTGCCACCACTGATACTAAATAGCTTGGCCTTCACTGAGGCAAACCCTGAAGGGAGCAGCAATGTGTCTCTGTGTGCAGAGCACATTCAGATGCAGTATTGCCCCCCCCCCCCGTGTCCATGCAACATACGTGGCCCTTGCCCATCATAATGACAGGCATTTTATTATTATATGATAACGACTGCTCTTTCTGTGTGGCATTTCACTCCCTGGGTGGCAAAAAACCCTGTATCCTTGTTTTAAATCAGTGCTTTCAACAGCTCTTTCATGCATTAAAACACCTATAAAGAAAAGCATAAACCCAGATAACTAAAATAATGAAATATAAATTATACCTTGCCTAAATGCAGTGATTTCTCTTTTCTGCAAAATAGCAAATGGTCTCAAATTTCTGCATCTAAGCAAGCAAATGAGCCAATTTTCTCTGGCCCTTTCCGCACCAGGCAGTTTGCCTGGGTTGGACCCCGACTGCTCCCTGTGCTCCGACGGTGTGTATTAGGTACTTCTGGGATCGCCCTCCCTCCCTCCCTCCCTCTACGCCCAGGGGCTATCCCAGGAAAAGCGCCTGGTGTGGAAAGGGCCTCTGTACTCTAGGGTGACCAGACAACAGACAACAGACAACAGCCAATCTAGAAAGGCATAGAACCATAGAATAGTAGAGTTGGAAGGGGCCTACAATAGGCTGACCAGATAAAATCCAGGTCAGGGCTCATGTAACTTTAACAGTTGTAGAGAAAAGGGAATTTCAGCCAGTGTCATTTGTATGCTATTAGTTCCTGGTGAAATTCCCTCTTCATCACAACAGTTAAAGTTGCAGGGGCCCTGCCTTCTTTTGTATATGGTCACTCTAGTATAGTGCCTGCACTTTAACTGTTGTGATGAAGAGGGAATTTCACCAGGAACTAATTGCATACAAATGACCCTGGCTGAAATTCCCTTTTCTCTACAACTGTTAAAGTTACATGAGCCCTGACCTGGATTTTATCTGGTCACCCTACTGTACTCCTATTCTGGCTCCTTTTATTTTGTGAACCTTCAAACAACACTGTCTAGATAACACTAGGAGGAGAAGAATTTCTGTGTGTGTTTATATTATTATTTTAAGTGAGAGAGAAAGAGAGTGAAAGTGCGAGGCCCCTTCCAACTCTACTATTCTATGATTCTATAGGTATGCTTTAAGGTGAATTCCTGCATTATGCAGGGGTTTGGACTCAATGGCCTTATAGGCCCCTTCCAACTCTACTGTTCTATGATTCTATGAGAGAAGAGAAACGGTAATAAATTATATGTTTAAAATCCTTATGGCTCAACATATGTTAAAGATTGCCTCTTCCTTTTTACTCCATCACAATATGAATATCAAGAGGGATTTACAATATAACTTTTGGCTTGGTTCACACAACACACTACCCCACACTCAGTGGTTGAGTGTGGGCTGTTTTGATCCATGGATTTTTCAACATTGGGTCAGTGTGTCAGCTGAACCCAGGACATCTTCGGCAGGGTGGTTTGTTAACTCTGCTGTATGGCTTGTTAGCCACCCTGAACAACCCCAAAACAAACCACGGGTTCTCAAGGTGGCTTGTTCAAGAAAAATAAGCCACACTGCATGGTGCCACCCTGCAGAAAATGTTGTCCTGCATCCAGACAACATGCTAATCCATGGTTGAACAAACAATCCATGGTTCAAAACAAACAACAGTCAACCAATGAGTGTGGTTTAGCGCATTGTTTGAACCCAGCGTTTGTATGTCAAGCTTGGACAGGTAAGGCATGGTTAGAGGCACTTTGAGCTGTGATTGTAGAACACTCTTCTTCTGGAAAAACATGAAGGTCAGGCCCCAAGCTTCAGCCAGATGTACATCCTGCTCTTCTTTTAGTGCTGGGGCAAGGCAGACCTTAGGCTTGCAGAATCTACTGGAACTTTGACAGCCACCAACCAGAGCCAGGTGCAAAACACATGCCCTTGGAAATAAAGAATTCAGAGCCCAGGAATTTTTTTAGATACCAGAACAACAGAGGTTATAGTCCTTCCGCACACAAAAATCCACTCCTGGTTACCTCCACTTCCATCCCAGTTTCCTTCACTTTAGCAGTAAAATGTAGATTTTGCTGCTAAAATGGTGAAAGAGGGTTTTTGCTGTTGCTATGATGAAAAATTGGGAGTCAGAAATCTTTGCCAATTTCCTGCAAATCACACAATTAATCATGACTGTCTTACTTGTTATCTCCTGAAGGATGTGCCTACAGAAGGCACTGGGCACGATCCACTAGGGCAGTTTTCTACACAAATCTCATTGAAATTAATATGAGCTGCTCAAGAGTACAGAAGTGCCCAGAATTTTTAGGCTCAACAGAAGAAGCACGTGTGAGTCAAAATACTTTTCCAGAATGTGGCCAACCAAAGATGCAGTTGTATGCGCAGCTACTTGGAGGGAGCCCCATTAAACTGAATAACATGCCATAGGATTGGGCCATAGGAGCACTTTTGCATTCTGTACAGTCAGGAGCAATAACTTCAAGCAAACGCTCCAGTGAATTTAGAAAAATGATGAGGAATGGGGTTAAGAAAAGCTCATCTTGATAAAAGAGGAGCAGTTACAAGGTCAGCCGCAGAAGTTGATGCTTCTACGTTAGCGGGTGACAGCGGCCACTTTGGGAATGTTTAGCAAGGAGCAGTGGGACCCTATATTCTGTAGTGGCCCAATCAATGTCATAAGAGTGACACTACCTTAATGTCAGCATTTCCTGCAAAGCAAGCGGAAGAAAAACGAACCGGAAAAGGAAGAGCTATAATTCTCCAGAGTTCAAGGCTCTGATTTGCATAATTAGGTGCTCCACTGAACTAACTGAGATGAGGGGACCTAAGGTAGTATAGCACCTGCTTTGCATGTGGAAGATCCCTGGTTCGATCCTCATCATCTTCACTTAAAAGGAACAGGTAGCAACAGGTGATATGCCAGCAGTGACCATACCTGGACGGTAAGTGGCATATTTCGCTCCATTTGCGGCCATAAACCACTTACTTTTATGTAAATTGCAGCCATTTACGACTGTATTTATATAAAAGTAAGTCCTCTACAGCCACAAATGTTGTGAATTACACCATTTATGGCTGTCATTTTTCTGTCATAGGCTAATGGCAGCCACTATTAACCTATCACGCTTTTTTTGAAAGCTGGAGAGCCACCCCACGAGTCTCCTGTGGATGTAGAGGTGGGGTCAGCTGGTCAGCTGTGGACTCCAGAGGTCAGATTCTTTGGAATCTGGCCTCATTTGAGTCTGCGGCGGATCACTCCAGCATCCCCGGTTGAGGGCGAGTTTTTCTTCCTCTCCCCTATTATAAGAACCTGGGGTCATCCCATGAAGCTGAATGGCGGGAGATTCTGGACAAAGAAAAGGAAGCGCTTCCGCATACAGTGTAAAGTGAAAGTGTGGCATTTGCTATCACAGTGTGTGGTGATGGTCACCAACTTGGATGGGTTCAAAAAGGCATTAGAGAAATTCATGAAGGATGAGGTAATCGCTACTGGTCATGATGGCTATGTGCTACTTCCAGGATTAGAGGTAGAGTATTTCTGAATACCTTTTACTGGGGGACAACAGCAGGAGAAGGCTACTGCCCTCTGTCCTGTTTGGGGGCTTCCCAGGGGCAACTGGTTGGCCGCTGTGGCAATCAGGATGCTAGACTAGATAGGTCTGCTCCAACAGTAATCTTCTGATGACAGTACACTCTTACTCTTTTCACCATTATTGTTGGGCTATGATGAATTTTGCATCTGCAGCACAAGGTGGAGGTTAGTTCTTTTGACATGCTACACTTGTCTGGAATCACTGTCCCTCAAAACAGCCAGAAATAATTGACACTTCTGCCTGTCACGTAATAGCAACAGATTTGTTTTGGTAGACAAAGTCTTCATGCCTTGTCAGTTAGAAATGAGTTTCCATTGACACACGACATGGCATGTTGAATGCTGTATTTACCATCTCTGATGCTGTCTGGTGCTCTGGAAGACCAGGGCCAGATGTAAAAATGGGCGGGTTTTATGTTCTACTATGCCCTTCAGACACAGCAGTCAAATGTTCCCATCAAACTCAAGAGAACAACACAACATCAGAACCTGATCTCAACAGCTGTTACAGCTCATGGAGGATTCTTGGGAAATCCTTTATCAACTTTCTGTCTATTTGCCCCGTCTGTCTTTGTGAAGAAACACTGCATTTTCACCTGTTTGTTTATGTTTTGTAGCATTTATATTCTTGTGTAACCCCTGAGGGATGCAACTGAGTAGGCCAGAGGCCTGGTATTTCTACTCTGCATTGGGTCTAAAACAGTTGTTGTGGCTGCAGTGGTTACAGAAGCTTCAAGTTGAGGAGAAGCCACCTTTGTTGGGTTGGCCAGGTGGCTTTCCTTTTTTCTTGAAAGGACAAGCTGTTGTGCTTCCCAAAACCTCTCACGTCATTGGGAGACAATAAAGAGTAGGGTGACCATATGGAAAGGAGGACAGGGCTCCTGTGTATTTAACAGTTGCAGAGAAAAAGGAATTTCAGCAGGTGCCATTCGTATGCATGCAACACCTGGTGAAATTCCCTCTTCATCACAACAGTTAAAGCTGCAGGAACTATACTAGAGTGACCAGATACAAAAGAGGGCAGGGATCCTGCAGCATTAACTGTTGTGGTGAAGAGGTAACTTCACCAGGTGCTGCATCCCTACAAATGATACCTGCTGAAATTCCCTTCTCTATAAAACTGTTAAAGATACAGGAGCTCAGTCCTCCTTTTCATATGGCCACCCAAATAAAGAGGTCTGCCATGTAATCCACAAAGCTTTATTCAGGAAATAAACATATATTTCCACCTGAAGGGACTCTAACTTCTAGGAACTTCTCTCTAGACAAAATTTTGCAAACTAAGCTTTAACTTCAGGGAGACGGGTTCTGAAGAAGCCTTTGGTGAGAAGCTAGCCGGGCCAACCTTCTCTCACCTTCCTTTAGCTCCACCCGTTTTAGTCTGCGGCATACTCAAGGATCAGCTACCCTTTCCTCCCCCTCGGAAGAATCCTGAATTCCCAATGCTTGTGGGTTGCTTACACTTTCAGAGATAAGGTCTGGCGAAAGTCCATTCCCAGCTGGTGAAGAGCCTGTGAGAGTCACCTCTCCCATTCCCCATGTAGGCTGGTATGTTTCTGGCGCCATCTCTTCTGCTTCAGAATCTGATTCTGATTGATTGTCTGAAACTCCTTCTTCCAGTCTAAGGGGAACAGCCCTAATCATGACAAATCATAATGTAATGAGCCTAGTCACCTCCTCTACCTTTTGGTGTCTCTAAGGGCTGAATGAGGCTTGATGTTCAATGTATCTTTGCACTGGACATGCATCAACTGGGGGAGCCAATAAATACGGGGGTCACAGGAGACATTGGTGGGGGATAACTCTTCTCCCTTCATGTGGTCCTGCGGAAAACCTGTTTTCTGAAGCTGGGATTTGCTTTTAGTGGAAACCCTGTCGGTTGCATGAATCACAGTGCAAATATTAGAGAAAAAAACACACGTTTATCTTCTTCCTTAAAAAATACATAACCGGGAAGACTGGTATATCATTCAAAGTTTTGTGTGTTTCCTCACAAGCTGAAGTCCCCAAAGAGCCAGGCTGTTGAACTCCATTACTTTGATGGTAGAACACTGGGTAACATTATTTAATACCTTTTCACATCAAGCAACAGAGGAAGAGAACAAGAAAGAAGTCCATATAAGGGAGAAACAGATGCTTTCCCCACATCATATAGCCAGGGCTGCTGCTTCTCTCTGTCTCTGTCTGTCTCTGTCTGTCTCTCTCTCTTAACATCAGCTATTGTTTATCTGAAAAGCAGTTTGTGTCTATAGCAGAATGATGTGGTAGAGTCCTGAGTTGATAGAACGGGCGGTAGCACTTCAAGCTGTGAGGGATGCCACTTTCAGCGATCCCCTGTATTAAAACAACAACAACAATATCATCCCAATCCATCAATGTAAGTAGAAAACTAGTGCATCAGGCAGAAAGCATCTCCAGTCCTAATTTTCTGCCTGCAGGGATGTTTTAACATGAGAGAACATTTGAAAATGTGATCATCTATCTGCAGTCTGAAGTGGTGCAGTCCTCCCTGCCATCTCATTCACACCTGCTTCATGGGTAAACAGCTTTTAAGTTTGCTGCTTAGCTACAAAGATGACAAGGTTTGGCAAAGGAGATGCAGAACCGATGCAGAGCCGGGATTTGAGTAGTCTAGAATTACTTGTGTGTCCCTCCCTCCCAACAAGCACTTGGATCAGCTTTAAAGAGACATGGGGAGGAGGCATGCTGGCAATTCAGCTCTGATGTGTAGTTTATGAATGGAAACTGCCACCATGCACAGCAGAAGCACTGAAATATACATTTGCTTTTGTTTCAGCTGCTCCTTGTAGATGTAAAGGAGATAAAATTAAAAGTAAATAAATGAAGAGAGACACAGAATGATAGACAAAACCCTGCATGCTGCCTCAGGCCTATTTCTTTAATCACCTAATTTTGACTGTGGCTTGATTTCATTTTGCTCAATAAGATGCAGAGATTCACCTTTAATGGCTTAGTAAACTGCTGGCTGACAAAATCTCCACTATTTCCCTCCCTGGTCTTATTTGTGTTTTTAACAGCAGCAGCAGCAGCACCAGCAGCAGACAACAGACAACAGCCAATCTAGAAAGACATAGAACCATAGAATAGTAGAGTTGGAAGAGGTCTACAAGGCCATGGAGTCCAACCCCCTGCTCAATGCAGGAATCCACCTTAAAGCATGCCTGACAGGTGGCTGTCCAGCTGCCTCTTGAAGGCCTCTAGTGTGGGAGAGCCCACCACCTCCCTAGGTCATTGGGTCCATTGTTGTACTGCTCTAACAGTCCGGAAGTTTTTCCTGATGTCCAGCCGGAATCTGGCTTTCTGTAACTTGAGCCCATTATTCCGTGTCCTGCACTCTGGGATTATCGAGAAGAAATCCTGGCCCTCCCCTGTATGTAGGGTGACCAGATAAAATCCAGGTCAGGGCGCATG
Source organism: Anniella stebbinsi (assembly GCA_029215795.1). Lineage (NCBI taxonomy): Eukaryota > Metazoa > Chordata > Lepidosauria > Squamata > Anniellidae > Anniella > Anniella stebbinsi. Next base: position 354,186,292 of record JARDYH010000002.1, on the reverse strand, counting down.
TAACTTTAACAGTTGTAGAGAAAAGGAAATTTCAGCCAGGGTCATTTGTATGCAATTAGTTCCTGGTGAAATTCCCTCTTCATCACAACAGTTAAAGGTGCAGGCACTATACTAGAGTGACAATATACAAAAGAAGGCAGGGCCCCTGCAACTTTAACAGCTGTGATGAAGAGGGAATTTCACCAGGAACTAATTGCATACAAATGACACTGGCTGAAATTCCCTTTTCTCTACAACTGTTAAAGTTATATGAGCCCTGACCTGGATTTTATCTGGTCAGCCTACCTGTATGACAACCTTTCAAGTACTTGAAGAGTGCTATTGTGTCTCCCCACAGTCTTCTCTTCTCCAGGCTAAACATGCCCAGTTCTTTCAGTCTCTCCTCATAGGCCTTTGTTTCCAGACCTCTGACATCCTTGTTGCTCTCCTTGAACATGCTCCAGCTTGTCTTTCTGAATGTCTTTGGTGGTCATTCAAATGGAACTGGCTCATATGTTGGGTAAGAGAGATATTTGTCCAGTGTGATAGTCCTGTAAGGGACGCTGTGGAGGTCACCTGTTAGGCACTTTTTCTGACTTTGCTATACCTGCACTTTGATCTTCTGGTCTGCATTTTGCCATTGCTGACCCCCTGAAGGTTGCCCACCAGCTGCAAAATGGACCAGCCAATCACTTCTAGATCAATGCAAAGATTTGGCAAAGACATTAAGTGAATAGCAACTCTCATATGGTTTATTTCCAATCTCCCCATTGGAAGAAGATGGATGGAGACTGAGAAAACATAAAGTTAAAGTTGCAGGCACTATACTAGAGTGACCATATACAAAAGAAGGCAGGGCCCCTGCAACTTTAACAGTTGTGATGAAGAGGGAATTTCACCAGGAACTAATTGCATACAAATGACACTGGCTGAAATTTCCTTCTCTCTACAACTGTTAAAGTTACATGAGCCCTGACCTGGATTTTATCTGGTCACCCTAAGGAAGGAAGACATAGAATTGCCGAAGAAGGTGCCCGTAAGCACATGCTCAGCCCAGGAATTTCTTTTCAGGACCAGCACTGGAGGTTGCTCACAAATCTTTTCCCACACAGGTCTACTCCTGTTTTCCTCCATGCTTTCTTGATGCCATCAGCCTAATTTAGGAAGAAAATGAAGCCTGTCCTTTTCACTGTTTCTAAACCATGGGGAGTCAGAAAACCTTACTGATCTATTCCAAATCTCCTTGAGATCAACCAATAGATTCTTCTCGTCCTTGGCCTACAATACTGGTGAGTGAGGAGGGCAAACCCCTCTGAGACTTTCATGTTCATTATTTGATTAAGTAGCTTAGATTTTTATTGAGAATGAGCAGGGCCTTTTTGCTGGTGACCCCTGAACTGTGGAATTCTCTCCTCTTTGAGATCAGATTGGCACCACCTCCTCAATGTGCTCGTAGGAACACAGGCAGCTGCCTTATACTGAGTCAGACCAGTGGTCCATCTAGCCCAGTATTATCAACAATGACTACAGCAGCCCTTGAGGATTACAGGCAGATGTTTTTTTCCAGCCCTATCTGGAGATGCTGGGAATTGAACCTGAAACCTTCTGCATGCAACGTATGTGCTCTACCATTGAGTTACAGTCCTTCCCTATGCTATAACTGATCAGAGTTCCAGATATGCACATAGCAGGGCAAAACGGGAGCGACAAGGCCAGGATGAAGTCATGGCTGTGCTTCCTGCCACATGCAGAGTTTTAAAGATGTACGAATGTTCTCCAGGTTTGAAACTAGACTGTGCCTCCTGCAGCATCTGAGGTACTGCAGCGAATCCCAAAGTGCAACCTTATTTCTCCTGTTCAGCGATTCCTCCAGCTCCATCAGTCATCACTGTTTGACAAACACCATCTTTCCCCATTTGGCATTCAGCAGCGAGATGTACAAATTCAAGCCATGCAGAGAGCAAATAATATCCATTTCAGGAACTTGGCGTCAAGGACATTAGAGTGGACATTATTTGTCATTTTAGGGAAGAAAGGAAGGGGCGGATCCAAGAGAGATTATCTTGTGACAGAAGTGCTTTGCTGGATGGAAGATAGTAGGGAGGCATGAGCTGGGATAATCACTCATTCATTCATGAAACGGCAGCCAGAGGTGAAACAAGGACAGAAGCTGGCTTGGTTGAATTCCTGTACACAACATTGGAAGTGTACGAATTGCATATAGAGGGCAAAGATGGGTGCATCATTTTACTGGTGGTCACAGTGAGTCCATGGCCCAGTCTGTGGTCCCATCTTTGTAACTGGCCCTACACCAAAGCTGTATATAAATACTTCTGTGGCTATACACTCATCTTTCACCTCACAAAACATTGACCCTATTCAGACAACCTGCTAAGCCATGGTAGTTAAGCAGTTTGAGCTAAACATTATGACTTAGCATGTCATGTGAACCATGACTTAGTGGCTGAATTTGGACAACAGTCAATGGTGGGGTAATAATCAACTTTACAGTTGTTCATCTAGGGGGTACTCCCCACACAATATGGTAATAAATAATCAACTGTGGTGTGGATTAGGATCAGCGCTGAGTTGACTCTGGCAGCATTCGGACGACACGATGGTCAATACAACTGACAATTGTTCCCCCCCCGCCAGTTGCTTATTGTGTCGTCCGAATTCAGCCAGAGTGTCGTGTGAACCATTCCTAACCAGGGTGTCTAGATAATCACGGTTTAAAGATGCACTCTAACCATTTACTGCAAAAGGCTTAGAGGCCTAACCACGGCTTAGCGTGTTGTCTGAACAGGCCCAATGTTTGCAAACATTTTTTTTCTTTTAGACTTGGAAAATTGGGGTTGGAGAAAGTTTTTTAAACTTAAGGTGACCAACTGTCAGGATTTCTCCGGATTTTCCTGGTTTTTTGTTCTATCCTGGGTGTCGGGAGGATTTTCTGTAATTTTCTATAATGACTGGGAATGATACGCTTTCCCTTTTAAGGCCATCATTAGTGTGACAGGGGGAATGACACTCTTCCTGAGGTGCATCATTCCCCTCCCCCATTGCTCCAATTGAGGCCTTAAAGGGGAATGTGTGTCATTTCTGGACATTATAGAAAAAGCCCCAATTGGAGCAGTGGTGGGAGGGATGTATGCTTTCCCTTCCTGCACTCCAACCAGGGCCTTAAAGGCCCTGATTGGTGTGGAGGAGGGGAAAGTATGCTTTCCTGGGCCTCTGGGAAGCATGTCATTCCCCGTCGCCATTAGCACCACGGTGGGGGGGAATGACACACTTTCTGGAGGCCCCAAAAAGCGTGCTTTCCTGCCCCCCCCGGGTGTCCTCTTTTTTGGTTTCCCAAAAGGGAAGGCAGTCTGCTAGGTATGTTGGTCCCAAGTTGTTCTGGGCTTTGTACGATAACAGCACAACCTGTATGTGGCTCAGTAGCTAACAGGCAGCCAGTGCAGCTCTTTTAAAACAGATTTTATATCAGCAGAGCGAGGTGTCCCCACGAGCACCCTAGCTGCTACGTTCTGCCCTAGCTGCAGCTTCTGAACCACACATATGGGTAGTCCCACATAGAGCACATTACAGTAGTCTAATTGTGAGGTTACCAGTGCACGAATGACCATGGATAGGCTATCCCTATCCAGGAACGGGCATAGTTGGTGTACCAACAGAAGTTGATAATCAGTGCTCTGGGCCACTGAGGTCATCTGGCTCCAGTGACAAAGATGGATCCAGGAGCCCCACCAAACTATGGTCCTGCTCCTTCAAAGGGAGTGCAGCCCCACCCAGAACAGGCAAACACCCCAATTCTCGGACTTGGGAACCACCAACCCGCAAGGCCTCTGTCTTATCAGGATTCCGAGCAGAATATGGTCACTCTAAAATAGGTTTACGATACACAACACAAGAAAAGAAGCAATATATACAAATCTACAAATATTATTTCATAAGATAAATCCATCTATAATAATAAAAGGAGATGTTGTCTGTCTGTCTGTCTGTCTGTCAGTGCCATAGCACCAAGAAACCCAGACACCCTGAAACTACGGGGACCGTAGGGGTGTGCACCTTGGGGATCTGTTGTTTTTAAAAACACACTAGTTAATTTCCATTAATTTAAATGTGCTCATGAGATTGAAACCTGCAGTAACATATTCAGCCACTAGGGGCAGCCTTTCCTACCAAGCACAGTTTGCAGCCGTGGGAGATTAGTACACTGAAAGACAGAGTTATACACTTACCCCACCCTGCTGTGGGTCAGTCCCACCCCTCAGTGGAATGGAGAGACCAAACCCCTCCCTCAGGGGGCTAGAGGGGTGGACCATGAGCCTGTGGCTAGGGTGACGGCAAGTGTGCCTTCACTCAGAAAGGATGCTCAAAACGCTTCCAACTCTGACAGACGTGTACATTTGCTTGAAGGCGTCATTGTATCAAACCAAAGGGTTATTCCAGCCTGTGCAAACTGGGTCCATGAAACTCAAGCCCTACTTGGGAGTCCAAGCCCATGCAATGCATATCATGTGAGAAGGGAAGGTGGGGCTGTGTTTGGTGGCCCCGCCTCCTCCATCATTTCCTTGGTGGCTCTTCCAGACGTTTGAAGGCAAAATTCAGACGCCTCCCAATGTGCGGAAGGAGTGACAAGGATGTGAGGAAGGGGCGGGACCAGCAGGCACTGTTCTCATTTCATTGCCTGTGCCGGAACAGCTGAATATGGTTACAGTTACTTATCCAACTACAGTAAATCATGAAGAAGGGTGGATAATATTATCACCAAATTTATCGTTCCAGAAACTGATCAAGAAGGACCATTTCTTAACAAATTGACCAACGTATTCTGACTTCTGCCATGCACAAAGATAATAAGTGAATGTCAACAGTATAGCAATGCCCAAATCCTAAAATAAAAATCTGAAAGAGAGGAGCTATAACCTTTCCCCCCAGAATTAAGTTGTTAACATTTTTGCCATTGCTAATAAATTAGTAATCACTGAGACATCAATCATTTCAACATTCACTTCCAAATGATATACCAAGACTCTCAAAGCAGTCTTAGGTATATTATAACCGGTAATTTACTTGAAAGAATATTGCATCAATTGCAAGTATTTCTTGATTGCCTCATAGCCCCATAATAAATGAATATAATCTGCATGTACTTTTCCACAACACCAACAACGATCATACGACAAATAACAGATAAGCTTTAATTTACATGGCATTAAATGCCATTAGTGTAACATTTTATAAAAAACCCCCTCACATTTTCTTCCAATGAGTGCTATTCTTTATGCTTCTCCCATGTCTTCTGATGTGGCAGTCCTTGAAATGGTAAATCCTTAAGATTTGCATATATCTGACTAATTATCCCTTTTTGAACTAACTCATGCAACCATATTTCCACTTCAGATGGCTTCCATATCATACCATATTTCCTAGTCAACGCTATTCACATTTGTCTACTGTGAAAATATTGATACATTTTTTTTGGAATGTAGGGATTCATTTTTATTCATAGCCTCTTCAAAGGATTTGAGAGCATTATCCTTATATAAAAACTTTGGCAAGTATAAACCACATGCTTCCCAATTAGATATATCAGCAGATATCTTTTCCTGCTAAAATTGTTCATTATAACAGCAAGATGTAGAAGGAGAAAGAGCTGCAACTAAATCTGATTCTATACCTTGCCACACAGCTTATATAGCTTTGAGACATGGGTTTTGACATACAGCTTTAGGATCTTTTCTGTTATGGTACCATACACACAACTTCCTTGAAGGCTGGATAATTCCCAAGCTATTCATACTCATCCAACTTGCGGCCTTCCAGATGTGAGCAACTTGTGGTCCTCCAGATGATTTGTCCTATAACTCCATCTGCCCTAGCCAATGTAACCAATGCTGAGGGACCATGGGAGTTGTATCCAAAACATCTGGTGGCCCACAATTTGCCTGCCTCTGACCTAAACCAATGGGGTTAAACTATTCTCACACATTGGAAATCCTACATGCTTCACTTTAACCGAGCCTTTTTATTAGACATGTGGGAAAGAGTAGGGATATCTGTCGATGGGAAATCCATTTCTCTTTCTGCTCGACAGAGTTCTGCAGTGTGTTCAACTCAGCTTGCATTTGTGGGCTGAGCTGCAGGTTTTTATGAACTCCAGGAATTCTTTGCGTATTTTTTTGTGGCAAGCCATAATTTGCACAAATTGAGACCTGCACAAATTGTGGCGGAAATTTGCACAAATTACGCAACTTTCCACAAAATTCAGTTGTGATTCGTGCACCATAAAAAAAATGCATAAAATCTGCAAACTGAACCGATTCAATGCAAATCGACTTGGGCTCTGCAATGGGAAATGGACCAACGGGGGGGGGGAGAACCAAGGGAGGCCCGTTGAGCTTCACACTGCAAACCGATTCCTCTGGCATCCCTATGGAAGATAAGAGGAAGTTCCAGTATCAGAGCTAGTGTGCACATGTATGCCAGTTTCTGGGAAACATGAGTGCGTTGGCAGTGTTACACTCATTTCCTACATGTAGGCTTCCCACAGGCAGCTGGCTGGCAATTGTGTGAACAGAATGTGGATCTAGATGAATCCTTGGTCTGATCCAGCATGGCTCTTCTTATCTTCAGTTTCCCTGGGCCTCACAAATGGAGAGGGGATACATCAACACTGACAAAAGATGACCCTATGTAGTGAGTAGTGAGTTCCCTTTGACCACCAATCTTTAAGATGGGGGATCTGACTTCAACTCTCCCTGTAGTGCGTGGAAACATTGCTGCTGCTTTGCCTTTGCCTTGGTTACTTCCTAGGTCCCATTGTTCTTTCCCTCTGCCTGCTAAACTTTGCTGTCCCATCCAAGGTGTGTGTGTGTGTGTGTGTGTGTGTGTGTCTGTGTGTGTGTCTGTGTGTGTGTGTGAGAGAGAGAGAGAGAGAGAGAGTGAGTAATGGCAGGCCTAGCATGAAATGGCATGGCAGCAACACTGGCCCTTCTCACACTGGGGATTTCCCCCAGGGTGGTCCCTGGGTGGTACCTGTGTATCCAAATGATGCACAGGGACTCCCGGGGCAGAGGGGGGATGGACACGGGTTTTCCAAGGAATGAAGAAACTCTGGGAAAACCTGATTCTTCCCATGGTCCCGGGAACGTCCTGAGACAGCGGGAGGTGTGGGTGCCTGCCCTGCCTGGTGCCTGCTTACTCGTGAGTAAGCGGGCACCATAAATGGGCACAGAGCTGCTCAGGGTGGCTCTGTGCCCATGGGGGTGGGAGGAGGGAGAAGTTCCGCCGTCCCGAGGATGGCAGGTGGGTGGGTGGGTGGGGCACACGCACAAGAGTTTCCTTACCTTTTCTGCCAAGCAACACTCTCTCCTGGCCCTTTAAGGGAAAAAATGGCAGGCGCGACATCACGATGTCCTAGGCGGAAGCCGGGATGTCACGTTTCCTGTTTGTGGAAAGAGGGCGATGATCCCGGAAGCAGGTACGTCCGGGAACATTCCCCCCTCCCTCCTTCTACACCCGTAGGTGTAGAAAGGGCCACTATCTCCTGTTGCCATGGGGGAATTGAATATTCAAAATAACAAATACAACTCCGTGTTCGGCAGCACTATAGAGCAATCAAGTGATGATAAATCAAAATGATGTACAATTGTTATGTAGGGGGCTAATGGGAGTTGGAGTCCAAGGTGTCTGGAGGGTCCCAGCTTGGGGAAGGCTGATCTAGTCAACCTCTCACATTCCCAACAGCTGACTGTCCAGTTTCTGCCTGAAGACCTCCAACGAGGGAAAGCCGACCAGCCACCTAGGTAAATGGTTCTCTTGTTAAACTGCTCACACCATTAAGATATTTCTCCTAAAGTTCAAGCGAAATCCCCCCTCCTGAAACTTAAACTCCTTAGATCTAGTCCTACCCCTTGGGCAGCAGAAAAGATATCTTTGACCTAGAATCATAGAATAGTAGAGTTGGAAGGGGCCTATAAGGCCATTGAGTCCAACCCACCTCTTCTGAGTCATCCCCTCAGGCATTTGAAGAATGCTATCACCCCCCCCCCCCAACTCAATCTTCTCTCCTCCAGATACCCCATTAGAAAAAGTATGGGGGCTCAGGCTCCTTCTGCCTGCTTGCCCTCATGCACTGCCCTGACAAATATATATTAACATTTTATTGGAGCTCTTAAATTCTAATAGAAGAGCCCACATCCAAGTGAGAAAACAGCACTGTGGGCGGGGAATTGGGGAATGGGGAGGGAGGGCAGCGAAAGAGTTCATTTCCCTCAAGGCACACCGCCAGTGATTTCTTTTTAAGTAGCCCTTGTCAAATATGCCTCCAGAAATGTGGCAGTGAGTGCAGTCCAACCTTGTCAGCATACAGATGTCGCCTGCAGCCCCTCATTTGTATGCAGAGAAAACCCAGGCCTCTTGCATACATTACATGGCAGCAAACCTGGGCCTAATCTGCACCTGCCAGTTATCCCAGGGTGGTCACGAGGTTGTCCCTGCGTGTCCAAATGCTGCACAGCTGATCCCGGGGTCAACTGGGGATGAGCAGTCAGTTATTATTATTATTATTATTATTATTATTATTAATTACAACAGTTGTCTTGGGATAGCTGAGACTGCTTTTCCCCTGTTTCCCTCAGGACCATCCCAAGCTCCACAGGTGCTGTGGCTCACCCTCCTGGGGTCCTCCCTCTTCCCCACGAGTAGCGGGGCTCAGGAAACAGGCACGGAGCCATGCAGGGGGAGTCTGTGGGTATCAGGGGTAAGGGGGAGAGCATTTTCACCATCTTTGGGATGGCTCTTGGCGTCTTCCAGTGCCGAATTTCTTTTCTTTTTTAATCGTTCCTTTGCTCAGGATCGCACCTACGCAATTGCGCAAATCTCTCCCCTTTTTTAAAAAAATGGCACCCCGGAAAGTCCCTCTTTACTTCCGGGACAACTTGCTGGCATGTGGCCTCTGAGGGATAATCCCTCCCCATTCCCTAAAGGGCTTCAGGTGTAGATAAGCCCATGGATTTGCTGCTACTGAAGGCAGAAATACAATGCTCAATGGAGGACCATTGGTGAGTCTTCCTTTCCTATCCCATGCAGTGGCTTGTAGGATTGTTTAACCCATGTCATGATGTCATCACGTTGTGTGTTTCCAGCCTGACACCATTGCTGCTCCTGGCAGCGGAAGGGAAACACACAAATGGATGACCTCATGACATGGGTCAATTGATCCTACAAGTTACACAGGGGAAGGGGAAAACTCAACACAACAATACCACTGTGGGCGTTTGTTTCCCAGTTGAGAGAAAAGGAGCTAACTATTTAAAAACTGTTCCTGTTTACAAGCCTAGGGTTGCATTTACATTGGGCTTGTATGAATGCTCTACCATCTGCCAGCAGATTCAATCAGGAGTCTTCATTGCAATCTTGTTGTCCCTGCGGTTCAGGTGATTTAGAGATTGTAATCCATGTTTTATTATACTGCAATTTCTATCGGGATATTAAGAGAAAAACGACAGTACTTTTATTATCTAAGTGTCCTGGCACAGACAATCTGCTTTCAGAATCTTACTGTTTAGCCGATACCATTCCTGTAGTTCCAGGAAAAGTTGCTGAGGTTTTTTTTTCTGTTGCAGTTTTGTTGTGAGGTCAGTTAACCTGTTTTTGATTTGCTCAGCTTGGATGATACACCATCCTATATGTTTTTGTACATGTATTTTGTTGCTCTATGTGTTTTTGAATATGTTGTGTACTTCGTTGTTTCGATCAAGGTGTGGACTTCAATAAACAGGTTTGGATTTGTGAGTGGCAAGTCGCATGACAAACGTAATGGGTAGGTCTATCCTGAGTGAGCAATTGTCAGGTCATACCAACCTCCCTCAACCAGGTGCCCTCCAGTTGTTTGGGATTTAGGGTGACCATATGAAAAGGAGGACAGGGTTCCTGTATCTTTAGCAGTTGTATAGAAAAGGGAATTTCAGCAGGTGTCATTTGCATGCATGCAGCACCTGGTGAAATTCCCTCTTCATCACAACATTTAAAGCTGCAGGAGCCATTCTAGATTGACCAGATATGAAAGATGGCATGGCTCCTGCAGCTTTAACTGTTGTGATGAAGAGGGAATTTCACCAGGGGCTGCATGCCTACAAATGACACCTGCTGAAATTCCCTTTTCTATGCAACTGTTAAAGATACAGGAGCCCTGTCCTCCTTTCCATATGGTCGCCCTGTTGGGACTACAACCCCTGCACTCCTCACTATTCGGCATGCTGGCTGGAGCTGAGGGGAGTTGAAGTCGAAAACATCTGGAGGGGCCCAGATTAGGGAAGATTGGGTTATACTAAGTGGAGGCCGGTGGCTGCGATGTCAATGGCATGGTGAATTTGCTCTGGGTTTCAGTTGGAACCAATCAGAACTCTAAAGGAGCTATCCAAGGTGTGAGGTCACCAGCCTCCACTGTTTGTTGGTAGTCTTCTATTAAGGATAATTTCCCAGGTCAGGGAAATATGGTTAACGGCTTTGTAAGAAGCAAGGATATGAAGCAATGTTGGCTTAATATCTTGGCTTGTTCCGAATTGGGATGGACGAATCTGTCAGATTTGCTTGCTCCCTCATTCAATTCTTTTAAATCTCAAGTTATTTCTCTCCCGGATTTGAACTTTGCAAATGTTGGTAGTGTTTAAAATAAAAACAAACTGAAAATCTCATCCATTTGCCAAAATCAGTAGGTACAGCAATTCCCAGCATGGAGAAGACCATGATGTACCTGCCTGCCACATAGCTGTTCAAGATAAGGTACCTGCCATTTAGCACTAATTATGGCCAAATACAGTGGGATTCAGGCCCGGATATTTAAGAGCAGAACCGTCAAAGCCCAGGGCCTGGGTGGGCACATCTGTCAGTTTCAGTTTCGAGTTGTTATAATCTCAAATTCTATTCATCCCAAATAATGAGAACTTTGCAAATTTTGGGAAATTCTTATCGAAACTGACACCCCCCCCCCCATCCCTAGTTCTGAAGCCATTAACCATCAAGATAGATCTGAATGTAGCGCGACTGGCCGCACACAGCATTTTTCCATTAGAGTGATGCATCACCTCATGGAGTCTGATGATCTGTAGGTTCACTTAGGTTTTAGTCTGAATTTAAGGACTGAGCAGACGATGCTGGAGATTGGATTTGTTTGGAAGGCTGTGGCAGAATGCCTTGCACCCCCCTCCCTCTCCTGCTACGACACACTCAGGCATTCCAGGCTCAGCATCTTCCTCTCCGTTTCTGTGCTGGTTATGCTGCTGTGAGCACCTCCTGAGCTTCGAGTCAGGGGATCAGAGCAGCTCATGCGCTGGGAAACGAAATGTCAAATAGGGCCAGCTGCCATCCAATAGCTGCCAAAAGTCGAGAAACATTTGGGATCGAGGCAAAAATACAGCTTCTCAAGCCGCGGAATATTATGCTTGAAATGTCAAAGCTGCCAAACGATGGCATATTGCCATCACCAAAACTTAGGACTGTATTGAAACTCACAAGCAGCGAGATATGGCTCAAAGTTGCAGCGCAGATGCTGATTTGACAGTCCCCATGGCCACGCCTCCAAGTTCTCTCTCTCTTTTCTCTCCTTCTATGTGTATGTGTATGAGTATGGACACACCCTCACCCACACCCTTTTCAGCATGTAACTCCTTTGCTGAGAGAACTGCACTGGCTGCCTATTTGCTACCAGGCCAAGTTTAAGGTTTTGGTATTAGTGTCTAAAAGCCCAACAACTTGGGACCAGGATACTCAAGAGAGCGCCTTCTCCCTTACCAACCTGCCCAGTCACTGAGGTTGTCAGAGGGCTGGATCCTGGCGTTTCCACATGGACCTATGGGCAGATTGGAGTCCACCTGGAGAAGAGCCTTTAGTGTGGTGGGCCCCTTTCTGTGGAACACCCTGTCCCTGGAGGTCAGGCAGGCGCCAACACTATGTTGTTTCCGGTGCCTCCTGAAAACAGATTTATTCCAGGAAGCATTCCTTGACTGACAGCCCAGGTTTTTATTAACATCCTGTTTTTAGTATAATAATGGCGTTTTAATTTTTGTATTTTTTTACTGTGTTCATTCTTATGTTCAGTGCTCTGGAATCTCTTCCGGATATGGAGCAGTATACAAATTTTGTAAATAAATAATAAATAAATAAATAAATACATTAGAAGAGCTGTGCTGGATCAGACCAAGGGTCATCTAGTCCAGCATTCTGTTCAAACAGTGGCCAACTAGCTGTCCACAGGAAATCCACAAGCTGAACCGGAATACAACAGCGCCCTCCTGTCCACGTTCCCAGCAACTGGTGCATATAGGCATACCGTTTCAGCTACCGGAAGTAGCATATTGTCATCAGGACTAGTAGCCATTGATAGCCTTCTCCTCCACGAATTTGTTCAATCCTTTTTAAATCCATCCAAATTGGTGGCTCTCACTACATCTTGTGGAGGTGAATCCCATAGTTTAACTATGCACTCTGTGAAGAAGTACTTCCTTTTAGCTCTCCTGAATCCCCCACCAATCAGCTTCATGGGATTATGAATGGTATTACGGGAGAGGGAGAAAAAATGTCTCCCTATCCCACTTTCTCCACACCATCCATAATTCTGTAAACAGTGGCTGAATTCAGATGACACAATAAGCAACTGGGGGTGGGGAAACAATCGTCAGTTGTAATGACTATCATGTCATCCGAATGCTGCCATAGTCAACTCAGCGCTGATCCTAATCCACACCACAGTTGATTATTTATTACCATGTTGTGTGGGGAGTACCCCCTAGATTAACAACTGTAAAGTTGATTATTACCCCACCATTGACTATTGTGTTGTCTGAATTCAGCCACTTACTCACCTTTTTTCTAAGCTAAACAATCCCAGTTATTATTAGCTTTCTTCACAGGGGAGTTGCTCCATCCCCTTGATAATTTCAGTTGCCCTTTTCTGCCCTTTTTCCAACTCTACAATATCCTTTTTTAGGTGCCATGACCAAAACTGTACACAGTATTCTAAGTGAAGTCCCACTCTAGATTTATATAAGGGGAATATGATTTTGGCAGTTTTATTTTCAGTCCCTTTCCTAATTATGCCTAACATGGATTTTACCTTTTTCACGGGAGCCACACACTGGGTTGACATTTTCATCAAGCTGTCTACCATGACCCCAAGATCTCTTTCTTGGTCAGTCACTGCAAGCTAGCTCAGATCCCATCAGCTTATACCTGGTTGGATTTTTTTGCCCCAACACCACTTTATGCTTGCTTACACATATAACCCATCCCCCAAAGAGCAGTAGTACACAGCATGGCTGGCTGGGGAATGCTGTGAGTTGTATGACTTTTATTTTGTCTAAACTTGCATAGGATTGAGCCCTCAGTTACTGGCAGTAAAAGCTTTATGCTGGTGGTTTTGGTGCTTTGGTTACCTGGTTGTTAAATGAGCAGCGTTTCTTAGTACTTGTTCCAACCACTAGGCATTGCACATGGGCTGCACTCTCAGTTTGCATCTTCCACGCCCAGTAATGCCCATTGGTTTCAATTACCCCAAACTAACATTCAGATTAAGCCCTTTCGAGAGGGAGCGGGGGGATGATTGAGAAGTTTTCTGCTTCAGCGATAATCCCTTGTGGGACACATGCCAGTGAGTTTGCCCACAATTTAAGGAGAGCTGTTCTGGGGTGATATTTTTTTTAATGACTGTTGACTCTTGCGCAAGAACAGAGTTGCGATCCTGTGCAAATATGAGTGGTTTTTTTTTTAAAGCCACACACACACACACTCGGCAATGAAAGACCCTGAGAACCATCCAGAACACGTCGACAATGCTCTCTGCTTCACCCCCGATACCCATGGGCTCGCCCCACATAGCTGGTTGCCTGTCCGCTGACCCCCGCCACCCGCGAGGGACAGCAACAGCTTTGCGAGAGGAGGGCACGCTAGGCGTGCCCCTCAGGATTTTTGTGAGAGTGGGGGGAAAAATGGGATTAAAGCTGTCATCGATATCCCAGGAAAACAGAGGGGCCGTCCCTAGATCAGTGGGATCAGCTGTGCCTAATGTGGCCCAGTAGGGACGACCTCAATATTATTCTGGAATAAATGGCTGGTGCGGATAAGGCCTGAGAGTAAATTCTCTCAGCCGTCCATTAAGCAGTTTGCCCCGCCCGCTAAATCCCACATGCCCAGCAATAGATTGAAGTTGGATTTCATCAAAAATACTTCAGATACAGTTCTGTCCTCAAATGGCTGTACAGCGCCCTTGAAATATCGTGATAAGAGTTCCATCCCAGTTTTGCTTTACTGCACGCTGCAAATGCCTTTCCCCTAAGCTTCCAGCTTTAAGGATTATAGAAATGCAGACCAGCTTCCGGCAGCTTTTCTAGACCTACTTCTCACAAATGGCATGTGAGGAGGCAAGGTATCCCTGAGCTGTACCACTTCAGACTGCAGCTGGGGGTTCATATAAGAGAATGCTCCTCCCTACAGCAAAACCCTCCATGTTGTAAACTGGGGAATTAGGGGAACAATGCATCCAGAAAATGAACCATTTTGGCTTGCTAGCCTGCTTCCTGACTCTCTCTTTATCAGAAGCAGGTTATAAAAATGGATCCTTTTCAGACCAAGCTACAAGGATTGATTTCTCAATATCTGTAGCAAGTATTTGGCGGAAGAACACAAAAAGACCTCCAGGCGTGAAATCCTAGAGAAGTCTGTATTCAGTTACTTTACAGTGGCTGAATTCGGACGACACAATAAGCAACTGGGGGTGGGGAAACAATCGTCAGTTGTATTGACTATCGTGTCATCCGAATGCTGCCATAGTCAACTCAGCGCTGATTCTAATCCACACCACAGTTGATTATTTATTACCATGTTGTGTGGGGAGTACCCCCTAGATGAACAACTGTAAAGTTGATTATTACCCCACCGTTGACTATTGTGTTGTCCAAATTCAGCCAGTGTCTATACGAGACAGTTCCATGTTTCTAGCATTCCTTTTTAGAGTTGTTCACAAGTGGCCTCTCGAAATTCTCCACCCTATTTGTGGGCAGAAATTGTGGTGGGGCATTTCACTGAATTTCTACACATCTGACAGGTGTGTCACAATTATACAAAGTGATGTTTTTTTTCCAGATAGACAAAAGCTGATAAGCTGTGTAGTAATGGTTTAGCTTATCAGCTTTTATGTATTTGTAAAAATTCACCTTGTATAATTGTCTCCAATTGGGGTACCACCCGATACAATTACAGTTGTGTGTTCTTTAGCATTGGTTTGTTTTGGGATGGTTGATAGTAGCAGGCATGTTACCTGCCTGGGAGCCTTTACTATTTTTCTCATGAAAGAACTTCTCATAAACTCCCAAAGAACCCCAGATTCTTCCAAACTACAGCTTGCAATCTACAGCTGCAGATGACTGGGAGAGAAATGTGTTTGGTTCACATTTTAATACGATCTTACCGAATGCTGCAGTTTTGAACCAATACGTGAACCGAAACTCTATTACATTTCAAAACTTCCACTTCCACTTCTCACTCCAGTCAGAAAATGCAGAAAATATTGAATATATTAGGAGGGAGGTGCACAGAAAAATGTGTATGTTTTATGAAAATAATACTAAAAATCTATCATATTGGGGAAATTGCTTGCAAAAATGTATACATTAGGCATAATTGCATACAAAATTATACATATTTGGAAAAGTGTATAGAAAAATATATACAAATTTGCATGTGAACCTTTAATCCCCCCCCCCCACTTAAAGTTCAGAATGAACTAAATTTAAGATTGGAAAAGCCGAGGGAAACCAAAATCCACAGATTCATCCATGCCTATAAACAACCTGTTCTTGGTAGTTATCAATTTGCTACTGGATGAAATATACATTGGGACAATTTCCAGAGAAACATTGTTAATGGCATGGGTCATTTGCCACTCAATCTTTTATTATTTGACAGTTTCCTTAAAGCTTTACAGGCTGACACAATGGCTCAATTCAGACGACACGATAGTCAATGGTGCGGTAATAATCAACTTTACAGTTGTTCAACTAGGGGGTACTCCCCACACAACATGGTAATAAATAATCAACTGTGGTGTGGATTAGGATCAGCGCTGAGTTGTTGTCTGTTTTTATGTTTTTATGTTTTTAAATTTTGTATATCGATTTTTAATGTCCAAAGTTAAAATTTTTGTAACCCGCCCAGAGAGCTTCAGCTATGGGGCAGTATATAAATGTAATAAAGTAATAATAATAATAATAATAATAATAATAATAATAAGGTCTGCCATGTAATCCACAGAGCTTTATTCAGAAAATAAATGCCTCGTCACACCTGATTAGACTAACAAAACTAGACAGTTGCTTTTCTAAATTGGACAGATTCCCCGCAGTCCAATAGCTACTTTACCTCTGGGAAGGTGTTTTTGGAGATGCTTCTGGTAAGTGGCTATTCGAGGGATGTCCGATGCTCCCTTTCCCTCTGACATTGGCTGAGTTTCCAGGGGCAGGGGGAGGACGGTCTCTGAGCCATCAGCATTCTCGCTGATAAACTCCTGGGAAGATTCATCCTTGACGCTTGATGAGTCTTGGAGAATCTCTTCCCCCACTTACTGTGTTGGTTGGTAAACTTCTTCTTCTTCTTCTTCTTCTTCTTCTTCTTCTTCTTCTTCTTCTTCTTCTTCTTCACCAGCCAACACAGTAAGTGGGGGAGGAGATTCTCCAAGACTCATCAGGCATCAAGGGTGAATCTTCCCAGGATTTTATTCCATTTCGGTTCACCACTGAAGACAAAGACTGGTTTTAAAGGCTAGTGAAAATGTACCACTGTGGTATTAGGGGCTAAAGAGAGCTTTTCCAAACAACAGCACTGAATGCTATAACTTCATAATGATGCCAAGGATCTCAAGAGAACCAGAGAGAGTGCTTTGTGAAATAGATCCTATTTCCTTGTTTTGTCCCCCACAACGGGACCTTAAGCCCTACAGCCCATCAATGTCACTATTTTATGGCTCCTTCATTTCAATGTCTCTGCCAGATGTTTACATTTCAATGTGAAGCACTTTGTGAGTCCCAGAGATACAAGGAAATGAAAAGCTAAAACCAACACTCTTGTACTGCGATCTCCCAGGGCTTTATCCTTCTCATTGTACATCTCCCCCCGGTTTCCCTGCTAGATGTTGTTAGGATCGTATGTTTTTCTCCCTCTCCCATAATACTAGAACCCAAAGGGGTCATTCCATGTAGCTGATTGGTGGGAGATTCAGGACAGATAAAAGGAAGGACTTCTTCACATAGCATATAATTAAACTGTGGAATTTGCTACCATAAGATGTAGTGATGGCCACCAATTCGGATGGCTTTAAAAGGGGGTTGGATAAATTCCTGGGGGAGAAGGTTATCAATGGCTACTAGTCCTAATGGCTAGGTGCTACCTCCAATATTAGAGCCAATAAGCCTATATACGCCAGTTGCTGAGGAAAATGAGCAGGAGGGTGCTTTACATTCTTGTCCTGCTTGTGGGTTTTTGGTTGACAGCTGGTTGGCCACTGTGTGACAGGGTGCTAGACTAGATGGACCCTTGGTTTGATCTAGTATGGCTCTTCTTATGTTCTTATGTTGTTATACTGAGTCAGCCCATTGATCCATTGAGCCCTGTATTGTCAACACTGGCTGGCAGAAGTGCTCCAGGATTTCAGGAGATCTTCATACCAAGGATTGAACCTGGGACCTTCTGCCTACAAAGCTTGTGGTTTATCACAGAGTTCTGGCCCTTCCCCAAGTCCAGCTTTTCATTGAACCTAAGGGGGATAAAATCTATCCTGAACAATGTGACATCCATCTCACAGGCCTTAGGTTAGGATGACCAGATAAAATCCAGGTCAGGGCTCATGTAACTTTAACAGTTGTAGAGAAAAGGGAATTTCAGCCAGTGTCATTTGTATGCAGTTAGTTCCTGGTGATATTCCCTCTTCATCACAACAGTTAAAGTTGCAGGCACTATACTAGAGTGACCATATACAAAAGAAGGCAGGGTTCCTGCAACTTTAACTGTTGTGATGAAGAGGGAATATCACCAGGAACTAATTGCATACAAATGACACTGGCTGAAATTCCCTTTTCTCTACAACTGTTCAAGTTACATGAGCCCTGACCTGGATTTTATCTGGTCGGCCTACCTTAGGTGGTAGGCCTGTCCTTGCTTACAGACCGTCCTCACATCTAGAATAGCAACAAGAGGCCACCCAGCAGTGACACAAAGACAGAGAACAGATACTCCAACAATACCAGAGGTCACTTCTGTCCCCATATCCACACTGGCAACATGATTACAGGACCTGAAAATGCTAGCCATTCACCTACTTGTCTTCCAGCGTGATAAATGCTGTCATCTGCCAGCAATCCCCATTTGCATTTTATATAGCACAAACAGACAGATTTCTACAAAGGGACACAACCTGACATCTGAATGGGCAATATTCAGAAACCAGCAGGAGAACATTTCAACTACGCAGCACACTCAGTTGCAGACAGGAAAGTGGCTCTTCTTGAACAAAAGAACTTCATATGGAGACTTCGACATGAAACTACCCAATTAGAGCTTATCAAGACATTCAATGCTAGGATGTTTGTGTTCTGATCAATTACTGCTGTTGTGAATGGACACTCTGCTTATTTTACACACATTGAAGCTTTCGGGCAATTTTCGCAGGTTCTATTTTCGGCGTTGCTTTTTGATGTATCTTCACTGTTCAGTTCCCCTCGTCCTGCACCAATTGGTGCGCTCCTCCACAGTTTTCAATACTAATCAGCTGGGCTTTGAGGAGTGGGAAGATGCACAATGGGATTGCATGGGTCTCTTCACCTCCCAGCGGTGTGTCTTTTTGCTTGGGTGTATGACAGAGAAGGTGTGGAGAAGGTGAACTCAGACCATTCCCACTTCCAGTTGGCATGTGGCCCCTGAGCTGCCATCCACCGCTGCATGTGGCCTTTTGGGGCAAAAAGGTTGTCGACCACTGCTCTCTCCCCATGTGTGTGTTTGGGTGTGTGTGTGTGTGTGTGTGTGCATCTGCCAATTGATGATAACACTTCAAGTATCTGATGGTGGATGCTAGTCCACAAAAATGTACGCCACAATAAAATCCATTACAGGGTGATCCTATGCATGTCAACTCAGAGGTAAGCTCTATTTATGTCAATGGGAGTTATTTCTATAAAAGTGTGACTAGGAAGTGCCATGAGGCTCTGTTGTTTTGGCACCACAGACTAAACTGGTACCCTTCTAGAAATGTTCACATGATTATGGCTGCGACTGAATGTCTAATGTATTGTCATCATTCATGAGTTTTCTGTCTTTGGCTCATCCAGCTATGAGTGATAGGTTAGTTAAATGATGGAATATGTTTAAATATTTTTGCCGTATCAACCTATGCGTTATTAAAGCTGATGCACTATCGCTTTGTGTATTCTAAAAGCAGAGTACTTTGCCTTTTCTAGACATACCTCAAAAATAAAGCCATTTCCCCCCACCTTCCAAATTTGTTATGCACTTGAATGTCCATTCTTTTGCCGCCACTATAAAATCCTCCACAAGTCATGTGTACATGGAAAGTTACTATATGTGACATATGCATTGTAGTGACATTTTGCTCTTTCTTGCCAAACGATGTACATTGTCACAATATTTTCAGGTTATTGTATCAGGCCATCGGCATTCTCCCAAAATTATTTTTTTATGACAAACCGTCTTATCTGTGTGAAAGTTTTACACAGGTGCACAGGGAAGAGAACCATCCACCTTTCATGATATTTCAACTATTTAATGCCAAGACATCTTCATTCACGTGATCCAAACATGAATGCATGAAAATGGCTAGGTATGCGATATTGACACTGGAGAATCCACCATGTGGTCCGACTGAAGACTAAATACACATGCACAATCCCCCCTCCCTGCAACCTTCAGGGTCTTTATCTGAAGTAAGAAATTTATAATACGGAATTAATTGACTTTCAGCTAGAACCAACTGAAATTCAAATCGGCAAACAGACATCCCGTAGAGACCCCTTATTTGAGATTACTTAACAGAGCTGCAAAACTGAATTTCTACAGTGAATTTTGATCATCCCTAGGCAACACCTTTTTTGGAGTATTCTTGAACAGAAGAATCAGGAAGAACTGCCACCATGAATAGGTAATTCTAAACTGGCCAAAAAGGACACCACTGGGTGGCAGAAGATTTCCTTCCGTTTGGATTGTGTGACCCTGCAACTGTTAGAGTCATGTAGCATAGCTTCACAGGTAAAGCCCACGGCAAAATGCCTTATAAAGAAATTGCCCCCTGATGCTTTTTCAAAAGAAAATTGCCAAGAGAACGCACATCTTCCATAGATGATCTGTTTCAGTTCTAGATGTATATAGAAGTAGGCTGACCAGATAAAATCCAGGTCAGGGCTCATGTAACTTTAACAGTTGTAGAGAAAAGGGAATTTCAGCCAGTGTCATTTGTATGCAATTAGGTCCTGGTGAAATTCTCTCTTCATCACAACAGTTAAAGGTGCAGGCACTATACTAGAGTGACCATATACAAAAGAAGGCAGGGCCCCTGCAACTTTAACAGTTGTGATGCAGAGGGAATTTCACCAGGAACTAATTGCATACAAATGACACTGGCTGAAATTCCCTTTTCTCTACAACTGTTAAAGTTACATGAGCCCTGACCTGGATTTTATCTGGTCACCCTAATTATAGAAGCAGACTTGGAGGGAATAACTCTGAAGCACTAGTCATTATTGGGAAATTATTATTTTCCGTAGAGCACATGAAATGGCAGGATGTGGTATTGAAAACAATGAGGTGTTGATTCAGATTCAGGGGATGCCAATATTTCAGGTTGCGCAAACCCTGACGTTGCTCCCAAGAGTGTGGGAACCATGGCAGAAGAGACTAAAATATCATGTATGACATAGACATCCAAGACCTCCCTTGGAACAAAGCATGGATTTATATACTTTAAGCAACACTAAGCAGAACTACACAGAAAAGAGGGAATGGATCAGGGTGTGAAGTGCATAAACCAAGATGCCCAAGAACTGTCAATACAGTTGATCAAAGTTTTGGCTCAGATTTTCCAGAGGGAAATGTGCCCGTTGTGACTTGTTGCAGCACAGAGGGGCGAATGTAAGAGGATTCATCCCCATGAAAGATCAGTAAATTTACCATCGAAGGGCAGAACAACATTCTGCAGAATAAAAGCAGCCACTGGTTCCCAACTGGAAACATGATCCTGATAATGGTTACGGCCACGCATCAGCTCTTTTTTGACCAAAAATTGCACAAAGCCAAAATCCCATCCTGAAGGGCAAGTTTGGCCCAAGATATTTTGCTGCCTGAGGTAGAACACGAAATGTTTCCTATGCCCCCCACCATCTCCCAAAAGTCAAGATGCATGGAAATCAAGGCTGGCCAAGATTTTATTTTTGGGGGGCACCTGAAGCAGAAATTGGGCGAAGCACTACATGACTCAACCGTATGTCACCACATTTACACAGTGCTGGACTTATAGGCAAAGTAGGATGGGAAAGAAAACTTGCCATGTTTTTAACAGTCCAAATGTTATGAGAGTTTATGCAGAGCTGCAGGGTATGCTGAGGTGTGAACTAAATCCTGCCTGCTGCTGTACACTGTGCCAACAAGCCTTAATGTTAATGCAAAAAGGGGCATTTATTTGCTTTCCCAGGCAGATGTCCTTATAGCAGGCAGGTTATGAAATAGGTTTTGGTCTTCCCGCACAGGTGGATTGGATATGAGGCTCTCCCCAATTAAACTCCAGTTGGAAAATTCGAGGGAACAAAAATCCGAGGGAGCTAAAATTCCACTCCAATGCTTCTGATGGATTCTCACGGCTTCTTTCACCCTTGGCTTTCCAAGGATACTTCCTAAGCTTTGGTCGGAGTACAACCATGGGCACAGGGAAAGGGGAAGCTTAGCTGTGGACGTGATCTTAAATACCAATTTCTTCGTTTCAAACTCTTGTGGAGACCAGGGTCTTTCCCACCCAGCTTATATACATGTTGCCAACAACAGAGATGGGTGGAACTTCTTGGTTTCACTCTCCCTTCTTATGGGTCTTCATCTTCAAACTAGACTTCAATTGGATAACCCTTCAAATAAAGGATGAACCCTCAAAAAGTCTTCCTCTGACAGCCCTTCAAAGAGTAGACTGTCCTTTGTACACTAGCCCACATGGCCATGCTAAGCAATCCTGAATTCTCATATGTTTGCATATAAGAGTGTAAAACATCATGTATTGTATACAGACACGCCGGATTCTCGCACCTGTATGAGAACTCTTGTACATCTGAACACTCTGCTCCAATGATAGCTGAATGAATGGTGTTTGTGTTGAGGGGAAAAGCTACTCTATCATAACATTATATCTAGGATGGAGCACTTCCACTAAACAGAGATCCTTGGAGTAAGCGCTGGTGAAGGCTAGTTTGGGTAATACCAGAGAATTTTTTTTTCAAAGTTCTTTTAAAAATCTTTTCCAGAATTCCTGCTGAAACCCTGACAGTGCTTTTAACAAGTGCATTGGCACTCAATAGTGGGGGCAGGCTAATAGCGGGATTCAGCGTTTACCCAACATTTCACTAATGAGCAGAACATACAGCCTTCCTTTAATGGGCCTGCCTTGTGCTCTCTTAAGAGGAATAAACAACAGAAGATTTGAAATTCTGTTTTATTTATCCTTTTGGCAAAAGAACATGGTAGTCCCACTGAAGCTAACATGCTCTTTTATAGCATTTGCTGGACAGATTTTTTTTGGTAGCATTGGTTGGACAGAAGAATATATACTCAATGCTTCTTGCTTTAAATGGATTCCCCACAGATCTGAATAGCAAAAACTATAGGACAGGCTTTGGGTCAGGCATATATTTAATAATGAGCAGCTCAAGACATGTTGGCTCAAAATGTGCTTGAAAAGGCAAAGATGTTTTTGTGGAAATTCAGTAATTGCCCTGACGGAGGAAGCTTGACTGTGCCTTAGTCACTATGGGCCCAATTTATCCCTCAGCAATAAAAGCTGATGTATGTTTTATCTCCTATTTATGACATATTTTCAGGGCCTAAGTGGTGTGGTCTGTCTCCAAATGGAGAGAAACTGGAGACTTTAAATCATGCTAATGGTTTCTGGCATCCTCCAAACAGGTCGGCTGTTAAGAAGGGAGAATTCCCAAGGTAGCCCTAAATCGTGGCCTCCTCCTATGGGCTGTGACACATGACAGATTTAGCGAATGAAAAGAGAGCTAGGAAGGCAGCTAAATAAGCAAATGCTGGATCAAGTGAGACAAGAGTAGGATGTGGTGTACAAAGGGGTTGCCCCAGGCAATGTTGATGTTGATAAGTTTTATATGCTGACCTTATAGAAAAGAGGACAGGGGCTCCTGTATCTTTAACAGTTGTATAGAAAAGGGAATTTCAGCCAGTGTCATTCATATGCATGCAGCACCTGGTGAAATCCCCTCTTCATCACAACAGTGAAAGCTGCAGGAACCCTGTAATGTGACCAGATACAAAAGAGGGCAGAGTGGTATATAAATGTATATGGGGCGGTATATAAATGTAATAAATAATAATAATAATAATAATGAGGGCCTTTGGGCAAGATAACCTCAGTGGGCCCTGCTGGCCCTGTGAATCTATCTTCTTACCAGCAGTATCATCAGCTGCTGTTGCTCCTCATCCTTTTCCTCATTACAGCTACAACTTACTTGCTTGCCAGGTAGAGAGCCAGTGGTCCGCCTCACCACCACCTTTACATGGTTTCCACAGACTTATGGACTGTTCCCCCCCTTTCTGGAATGTTACACAAATTTAATTGTAGAAAGATAGATCAATTTTTTTAAAAAACACTGGCTGAAAATGCACATTTTCCTCATTGGCTAAAGCATAAAAATACTAGGGATGTGTATCGTATCGTTAAAATGTCCGATAACGACACAATAAGGTCATTATCGGACATCTGATTAATGATAACGATAAGATAGAAAAACCTCCGATAAATATCTGATCTGATAATTTTCAGCCCGATTATATCGGATTATCGGACTGCCATATAAATAAACCTATAACTTCTGTATTTTAAAAGTTAGAGGCTTGAAACGTGGTCACAATGCTTATGGGGTATGCCTAAGTATGTGCATGAAATTTGAGATCGATCCCTCCAACCCTCAATTTTATATGAATTTATTAAAGATCATTTAAGTTCTGACAGGTCAGAATGACAGCTCGCCACATGCGTACATTCAGACCTGTCAAAAAGTTGCAGGATCTTTTAAAAAATCATATAAAATCGAGGGTTGGAAGGATCGACCTCAAATTTCATACACATGTCTAGTACATGTTGCTACACATATGTGCCAAATTTCAGATCAATCGCTCCATCCCTGTATTTTATATGAATTTTTGAAAGATCCTGCAACTTTTGACCTGTCAGAACTTAAACATTCTTTAATAAATGCATATAAAATCGTGGGTTGGAGGGATCGATCTCAAATTTCATGCACATACTTAGGCATACCCCATAAGCATTGTGACCAAGTTTCAAGCCTGTAACTTTGAAAATGCAGAAGTTATAGCCATTTTTTCTAAAAAATCCAGCTCTACAGGGCACAATGGGGCTGCAAATTAAATATCGGATTTCCGATAATTATCATGAAGATGATATGGTTCACCTACGATATTATCGGAGATGATAATTTTTTGGTCCAAAATTCTGGTAACGATAAAATACGATATTTTCGGTCGTGCACATCCCTAAGAAATAGACATTTGGGGTTAATTTTTTTGCATTTTCACAACTGCGAATCTGTGAAAATTTGGGAAATTAGTTTCTTTAAAGGTCTGACTGGTTCTGACTGAAATCCTGAGCAGATCCACTAACCCACTGACATTGGAGCTACCAGACTTTGTGTACCTTTTCATAATATTCCCATTTGTGTGTCATTTTTGAGCCTAATAACAGCATCACAAAGTTTGGAGAAGACAGAATGCAAAGGATAATTGTGGCCCAATCAACATATTAGGCTGGGAGGTTTGAACTTGGGTGGTTCAGTTAAAAATATAGGCCAAATGCAATTCTCTTTATTTGGGTATGTGTGTAGACACACATACTTATGTACACACATCCTACTCTACCCATATTTAACTTAGGGCGCACTCTGGAGTCTTGGCATCATCTAGTGATGAATGGAGTAGAGTAGAATATTAATAAGCATCCAAACAGCTTTTAAAGGAATACGGTAAAGAATTAATGAAGGATTTAGCATGTTCATGCTTTCTAATTATGGCAGATTGCTGTTATTTATAGATGTAGAATGGCGGGATGAAAACATTCCCTGGCATATTATCTTTTTTTAATTATTAATTTAAGCTATATAAAAATACAAACTAATCATTTAATTACATGACACTTAGCTAAGGGATCCCATTTGGGAAAGCTGCCCAAGTCTTTAGAAATGCTGGTCTAGCTGTTGCCACACAGTTCACAGAAACGAAAGTATTCAAAGGAATGATATTTAATAGACCATTTGGAAAATCAAGAAGGTCCAATTTGATGAATGAGTGCACCATCCTCAGGGTTAATTTCCATCAAAAAGGGTGGCTGTGTGCTTAAACCTGGCCAGAAGCTACACTACTGCTTTATAGCGGTATTGAAGTGCACTGACAACTGTTAGGGCTTATGACACATCTACACCAAGCAGGATATAACACTATGAAAGTGGCATGAAAGCAGTATATGGAATGTGTCTATGGGCCCCAGCAGTGCATTTCAATACTGCTTTAAAGCAGTAGTGTAGATCCTGCCCCCATATACCACTTTCATACCACTTTCCGAGTGCTATCTCCTGCTTGGTGGAGATCTGGCCTTGGTTACCTGGCAGTGGGGCCCTTGTCGGCAGGCCCGGCCCAACCTGTCTCAAGTGAGCCGCTGCCACCCCACCCTGCTTCTTCTCCCCATGCCTCCCTCTCCCTGCTTTCAGCTCTTGGGTCCTACAGCCCCCTCTTGAGCTCAGGCGGGGAGTCGCGGTTCCCTGCTCCCTGCTCTCGTGGGGTGGCAGCTCCTCCCCCCTGCATCGGCTGGCTGGGAGACTCCGCCAAACTGACGTGAGAGGTCCGTGATATTTTGGGCGAGCCTCCCAGCCACTGAGTCCCACGGCTGGGGCAGAAGGTGGGTGATGCCAGCTGGGGGAGGGAGGAGGAGCGGCAGCAAGTTGTTGGCTTCTGCTGTGGAGGTGGCGGGAGGGAGACAGGAGCCTGCCAAACAGAGGCGGGCCCTTTGGGTGGGGAGGGCGGAACAATTCACCGCTCTCCCCAGCCCGTGCCACCTGTTGCACCTGCTTCCTGCTGTTTAATTGTACATCCGGCCCTGCTTGTCAGTGATTTCCTACTGGGATGTGAGTCTTCACCAGGTGCCCAGCCATGCCTGCCTTTGACATCTGCCATATTCCAGAAATTAGCCAGACTGACACACGTCTGGAAAGCCTGCTGAGTCTGCAGTCTTATACACATTTGCCTGGGAGTCAACCTCATTCAACTCAATTGGGGTTTATTTCCGAGTAGGCATACATAGGATCGTGCTTTCAAAGCCAAATCTGGAGGGTTACAGCAAGCAAGGCACTAAATAAGGAAAATTATAGAAGTGCCCAGAAAGGTTAACAGCGAGCGTAAGAGAATAGATTGTCAAAATCCGTAGTATAACCATCGCCCATAATTTGGTGTGAGCAAAGGGAAGATGTAACACAGAGTTGATCTAGCACACAAGGTAGCCAAGAACAACTAGGATTAGCAACTCTTGAAACAAAGCAAAAAACAAACAAACCTGTTTTAGGGGGCGGTTATGAGTAGGTATAGACAAATCTCTCTGTTTTGCTTTCTATAACATTCCATTTTTTTTTGCCCAAGCAGATATTTGTTCCATCCTGTTTCAGTATCAATTCTCAATTGTTTAAAAGGTCTGCATGAAAATTTGAACAAATCTTTGTATACCATTTCTCCTAGTCTATATATTGATTTGCAAACGCTTTCCCCAATACATGCTATTTTGTACACAATTTCCCCCAGTGTACATACTTTCATATGCATGCTTCTCTAATGCATGCAATATATATATATATATATATATATATATTTGGACTACTGCATTGGAAAATACAGAGATGTGCAAAAACCGAAGGGTAATTGTGTTCTGGTTCATTGGTGGAACTGTGAATTTGCTCGGTTCATATTAAAATGTGAACCAAACCAATTTATTTTTATGTTTATTTACTGAAAAATATTTTTAGGCAGCCTTTAAGGGTGGAACTGTCTCAAGGTGGCATATCAGATACATCCCCTGAATCTAGCAGTGGGGAGGGGATCTTTGGAATGGAGCCTTGAAGTAGATGAAATGGTGGAAGCTGGGACCAGTGCTGGTGAAGTCTGGAAGCTCTGAGGGAGGACTACAGAAATTCTTTGCTAGTTCTGGGAGGCAGAGGTTGGCCCTTTCTAAACCTAAGGGTGTAGAGGGAGGGAGGGGGGCGATCCCAGACTTACCTGCTTCTGGGATTGTCCCCCAGGATACAAACAGGGACGTTGTGCCTGTCGCGCCTGTCACACCCGCCATTTTGGATTTTTAAAGAGACAGGGCAGGGAGCATGGCAGAACAGGAAATGGTAACTCCCCATGAGTCCCCCACTCCACCATCCTGGGGATGGTGGAACTGCTTCCCCCCCCCACCCCCATGGGCACGGAGCCACCCCACGCAACTCCATGCCCATTTCAGGTCCCAGGATGGCGGGAAAACCAGAAAACCGGTTTCCGCTATCCTGGGGTTTTCCTGGGGTTATCCCTGGGTCATCCCTGGTTGCCTCTGGGATCCCCTGTGCATCATTTAGATACCCAGGGACAACCCTGGGAAAATCGCTGGTGTAGACATGGCCTTAGTGGTTTTTGGCAGGTGCTGTAGTCCAGTTCAAAAGTTGTCCATTCAATCAAGATGCACAGCTTTTAAAAAAAGAAACTGGAGGAGGGGAAAGGTGGAAACTTGTTCCAAGAAACAAAAAGAAAAGGAAAATCTGCCCAGTGCCAGAAAAAGCAAAGGGAAGAACATTTTCCCAGGCTAGCCTGGTCAAAATTAGATGCTTCCTTGCTTGCTGGCAACCCAAAAAGTGACTTGATTCCTGCAGGTCTACTTGCAGTAGATGGGAAGACCAATAGAGAAGATGGCTCTAGGGGTGACTCAAGTGAAGCCCTCCTTCAATGCTTGCACAGACGATACAGAGAAGTGCAGCCAGATGAGTGGCCAGGGCTCTACTGGCTTCAACCCTGCAGGCCACTTCTTCCTCTGCTGACTCCTCAATCAGCTGCCCCAAGGCCAAGAAACTTATCTTTGGAGCAGGAGAAGGCAGAGGCAGAGGTGGTGGTGGTTTCTGTAGGGGATCCACTCTCTATGGGGACATCTTTTCCCACTGGGAATGGGACTATATTTTATTTTATTGATTTATTTAGTGCATTTGTATACCGCCCCATAGCTGAAGCTCTCTGGGCAGTTTACATAAGATTAAAACACTTTAAAACAATATACAACATTTTAAACTGCAAAAACATACAATACACAAATACATTTAAAACCCAGGCTCATCAGATATTGCTAAATGTCTGAGAGCAGAGGAAAGTCTTGACCTGGCGCCGAAAAGATAACAGTGTTGGTGCAAGGTGGGCCTCATCAGGGAGATCTTTCCACAATTGGGGGGCCACCACAGAGAAGGCCCTCTCCCTTGTTCCTGTCAGGTGTATTACAGGGCATCACAAGGCCGGGAGGCCTTGTGAATTGAAAATTGAAGAATTTGGGATTGTTTTTAGAAAGTCTGTTTCTCTGTAAGCTTATCATCTGTTTTTGTTTCTCACGGGAAGTGCTAGCTGAGGCCTTGGAATAGTTTCCCTGAGAACAAAGAATGTTTAGAAAAGGAGGGGGCCTCTCTTACAAGCTGTCACTCACTTTGTAGCATCATTAAAAGGAGGTTGAACTGCGTGGCCCTGTTGGCACACGGGTTTGGTTTACAGCTCTGAGGACCTGTCTGTCAAGTAGCTTGGAATAAGCCAGGCCTCCAGTCTACAAGAGGAGGAGAAAGAGTTCTCTACCCTTGCTAGAGTTCATCTTTCAACGCTTGGCCTGAAACCCCTCATGTTTGGCATCTACCTGTTTGGAGATTTTGGAAGCACTCTGTACATGCTCATTTGCTATTTGGACTTGGAATTTCTAAGGATTGTGCCATGGAAAGTGCTCTGAGGTTTTTCATAGACTTGGACTTGTGTTTGCTCTGCATTGTGTGTGTGTGGCCTGTGAGAGAACTTCCCCTGGAGCTAAAGCACGTGCAGGAGCCATTCCCTAGGTGGACGAGATTCACTGTACTGGTGTGTGTGTGTGTGTGGCCTGAGAGAGAGCTTCCTCCTGGACCTAAAGTACGTGCAGGGAGAAGTTTCCTAGGTCAACGAGGTTCGTTCCATGGGGGTCTTGCTTACTTTGATCAGCTCAGCATTTCTGGAAGGCTGGGTGTGGTTAGTGCTAGACCGATCTGTCTCTGCGGGGCTCCAGGCAGCCCTGGAGCAGTGGTCCCCAACCTTTTTGGCATCAGGGACCGGTTTGTTGAAGACAATTTTTCCACGGACCGGGGAGGGGGGGATTGGTGGTTGGTGGTTTGATTTTTGGATGAGATTTTTCCACTCCGGTTTATAAAAAGAGGGGGACAAGAAATTCTCACCCCTCTTCTATCCTCATTTCCCCTCAAAAACGGGAGGCTTCAGCATAGAAACCCTCCCTTGAAATCACATATACTCACACGCAGCATGCAACAACCGGATCAGCCACGTCTTTGGCATCTGGAAATGCTCAGATAGGATAGGGGCTAACCCTACACTTCTCTCCCCCGAGTGATTGCCTAAAGTATCGTGTCAAGACTGGAGCCTAAAGCTTTCTGGCCGTTAACAGCTTTAAGTGGATGTATGCAAAAATGAAACCGTTATGCTTGCAATCCATGTGATTTCACCAATAAAAGGAGTCTCACCGTCTTGAGTGCCTTGTTAGTTTGCCTAAGGTCATGAGAAGAAGCCTGGGGAGGGGCAAGCTCATGACAGGTGTCGACCTCCGAGTTTCCCTCGGCGTAGGCACTCAGAGGAGGACTTTAGATGTTGAACATAGTGTTCGGGTAGGTTCATGTTGGGAAAGGTGTTCTGTCAGGTGTTGTGGTCCCTAAATATCCTATGCATATTTAGACAGAAAACTCCTACAACTCCCAGCATTCCCCAGGCAGTTGTAGGACATTTTCTGTCCGAACATGCATAGGATTGCATCCTAAGTCTGAGAATCCATGATGGGAAGCTGATGCTCCATGCGCTATTCCCACTGAAAAAAAGGAGTGTCCAGTTGGAATGCATACTATTTGCACATTTCCAATTGGAAGGCACGCAAAACACCAACCCTTTTGGGGCAGAGTTGCGGCAAATGCCTATCCCTAGATAGCGCAAAGGTCTCCTAAAGCCCTAGCCAGAAAGCTCTTATTTCTTCTCCCATTGGTCTTCTCCCATTGGACCTGTTGGGAATATTGCAACCTCGTTTGTAAGTTACTAGAAGTAAGATGCTGGCTAGTAAGATGAAGGGCCCTCCATTGCGGAAAAAATGCAAACAAGTAAACAAACAAATACAAATTAAATAGCCTACAATTTGGGGCACTTCCTTGACAGCCCAAATCAGCTACTTAGGATGCCCACTTCACTCTGCCCAATGGGTGGGCCGGCCCTGTGTAAGTGGTGCGGGCAGGAACTATACCACATCAGCTCTCCATCTGCTCATATGAAATGAAGAAGGGGACCTCAGCAGAATGCCCTGTTCTCTTTGCCACACGGGGTACACGAATCCATTAGCTAAACCCTTTATCTCTTGTATTCCTTCTTGGATTTCGCAGGTGCCAGGCCACCAGCAGTGCGGAGAGATAATCACTTGCCAAGAAGAGAAAGATTAAGATTACACATGGGCCCATGTGAAATAAAGGCTGGAAAAGTTAATGGAATGTGGAGCTGGCAAATGCCATTGCTCAGGCCTGCAAAACGTGATAGATTGAGATAGATGGTGTGTAGGGCGTTTGCTGACATGCACACATTACGAAGCTAGTCTTCTCTGCGTGAACGGACGCCTGCCACTATCCATAGGGAATAAGGCGCCGTAAAGAGAACCTTATATATAAGTTAGCTGACAATGGCTGGCAGGATTAGGGTAAGGTGTGCTGTAAACAAATAGAGGAAACACGGCACAGCATACACAACTGAAATGGTAAATAAAGTCTGAAGCCATCCTCAGGAAAGGTGGAGAAGCCATTTCTGTTTGGCCATTCAAATGCTGCGGTGTAATTGAGCATCATGCGACTGTTCCATTTGACTGGGTTTTTTAAAAAATGTTTTCTTTATTTAGTTAGTTTTATTATCGTTGTTGTAATTATTGATTAACAGTGCATTTTAAACAGTGTTTTGAAAAATATTTTTAGATGTATATTGCTTAAAGATTTTATTATATTAAGTGGTTTACAAATATAAACTGACTAATAGGTACACACCTGATACTGAGCATTCTGTGCTTAATTGGAGGCCAGGGTAACACCTTCCCATCTGTAATTTGCCAATAAGCCATTACATTGCTCATCACTGGAAGATTCTTTGGACATGTCTTAGGATGGGCTCCTTGAGCCCCCCCCCCCAAGTCCTACAAACATAATGGCACCATTGCATACCCCACACTGAGCCCTTTGTAGTTGATTTGGAAGACTAGGAAAATTCTGGGGTATGTATGAGAGAGAGAGAGAGAGAGAGAGAGAGAGAGAGACTATGTGACAATGTTCCCAGAGCGGTAAGGTTGACAAAACTCTGTGGAAGAGACTATCTTTTTGTCTAGTATAGTTCCTGGCTGTGCTCAGAGACTCCAAAGCAGGGTGAATAACAATGATTTCGACCCTCCCCCCCCCCAAATTCCAGTAAAACTAAGGGTACAGGTGAATTATTACTTGATGAGTGGACTATGCAGGAAGCACACAAGCTGTTGAGATGAACACATTTTCTCCCTGGTCAAGCTCAGGGGAGATTGGTTCTGCCAATTTGCAGTAGAAACCAGCTGTGCAGAGGGCTGATTGGCTGGCATCTGTGATATCATGAACCCCTCTGCAGAGCAATTGTACAACTTAATTAAAAAAATTGACTGTAGTTTTTTAAAAATTCTAAATGAACCATTAACTACAAGTGACACATTAAAACAATTTGAAAAGGCAAACAGAAGGGCAAAACTGATAGCCAAATCAGCTTTTGAACTGATGATATGCACATCTCCATTGTAAATCTTGGGGGAAGGCAGACTCACTCAGGAGGAAAAACACACACACCATGGCAACTCCTGCAATTAAGCCCATTTGAACACAGCTCAAATATTACTTTTTAAAAACAACTTGGTTTAAAATGAAAACTGCATGGAATGCAGACATTAAATACTACACTTATTGTGAACTCTCTAGAAAAGATACAGGATTAAAGCCGCCTTTACTGTGGAAAAGAAAAAGCCACAGGGAACAATATTTGACATTTGAGGTCAAGCATGATAAATATGATACACCAGGGCATATATTGTATTTATCACCGTGGCGAATTATGAATATTTATAACTATCATCCAAACGGCACAAACGTTTACTTCCCGTCTCATGGAAAAACATTGCTTTGTTCAGTAATTGCCAACATTGGTCCTGGAATCTTCTAGCACTTACATATCATTCAACGTTGCACAGATTAAATTGAGAGGCTGATCGTAACATCTCTATTCTCATACTAAGGCTGACTGCCTGGTGTATTCATTTACTTTTCAGTAACCTAGTCTGCACTCTTTTAAAAGCCAATGAGGTGTCTGCCTTCCATACACTCTTATCAAAAGTTCAAAAATGAGCCTCACTAACCCATAAAATACTATGTTGCATACTGCACGGCACCGTGGTGCTCATGTGGGTGGACACTGGAGGCAAGGTATACCTGCCAGTAAGGCACCTGAAATACTAGGTTTTATATTGCACTTTGGTGCTTGTGTGTGTGCACTGGAGGCAAGGTATATCTGCCACCAAGGTGGCCAGGTGTCCTACTTTATAGAGGACAGTCCTCTATTTTGGAGAGCTGGCAGAGGACACTCCTCTCTTTGAAGGTGTCCTCTATTGGATGGGCTGTCCTCTTTTTGATGTGCAAGCGCTTTGGCAATCTGCTTTCACTGAACATCTGCCCTAAGAGAAAAAGTATGGGATCTGCAGTATTAAGTTTATGTTTAATAATAATAAAAAAGCTGCCATCCCACAAAGTAGAGGATGGTGGCTCCAATTTCAGTGGTGCTGTGATTCCATTCTGGGTTTCAGTCAGAGCTGTAAAGGAGCTATCTAAGGTGCTAAACCCCATTCCCCAAATAGGTCCAGCATCTTGGATAGCTCCTTTACAGTTCTGATTGGTTCTGACTGAAACCCAGAATGGAATCACAGCCCCACTGTAATCAAGAGCCACAAGACACTGCTGCCTTAAGGGGTTTATGGTTCTTCAGTGCACCTCAAAAGATGCACACCACTCATCAAGGAAACAGAAATGCCATATGAACTTCTGCCCAGGAATAACTATGTCAAAGTGCAGTTCAAGGGCAGTGATACTTTTATCCACATGAATTGCAGCAAGAAGAACCAGGCAATACCATCCTGAGCCAGCAGAAAGAAAGTGAGGCAATAAACTGAATGTTGGATGGCAGGTCTAAGCATTACATCTGTGTGATACAAACTTCTGTGTTGCACAAAATACATCGTAGTAGAGAAGATTGACTAGGTGGCCTGTGTGCCTGCTCAGTCTGCTGCCCAACTGCTAAATATACATGGGCAATTTTAAGGCCACCCCTGCTCTCCTTGCTGGTGGTTCCTTATCTTTAAACCAGACTTGGACCTGACAACCCATCAGGATCAGGCCTAGTCTCCGTGGTGTGTATCCCGAATCGGATTTGGAGCCTGAAGAAGTAGAAGTAGACAAGCTAAGACAAGATCATCTTCCTCATTCTCACCACTCCCTGGAGCTCAGTGTTTGTCGGAGGGCAAGGGAGCATCAGAAATGACAGCTCCCAGAGTCCTCTCTAGGGTCAAGCAGGCAGAGTTGAGAGGAGGTGGGAGGTGGTTCACTAAGCTAGCCACTCACCAGAGGTTAGAGCTGGAAGACCCCCTCTGAAGGAGGGGTTCAGTAAAAGTCTGTTGGGCACAGCAGAAAACTGTCCATTTAGTCGTTAGGCTAATTAAGCATAGAGGATAGCTCCTAGCATTCACACTCACTTGAGGTGTGAAGAGATGTTTGTTTACTGAACAAAACTTTGTGGATTGCACGGCAGACCTCTTTATTGTCTCACATCATGGTGGGAGGGCTTCGAATCATGACACAGCCCTTCAAATAGAGGGCACCTTCAAACAGAGGACTGTCCTCTGTAAGACAGTACACCTGGCCACCCTATGGTGCCCGTGGCATGAAAGCTTTTAATGAACAAATATTGAAAAGTCAACTCTCAGGTCTATTACAACGGGAACCTATTCACATGACTCTGTGTCCTTCCACCCAATAAAATAAAACATAATAAATTCCAGGATGTAACAGACTAGCATGTCAGCAGGAAGGATAGTTCAAAACACTTCTTCTTGACATCTAGATTACTATGTGTAGTGGAGCATTTCACTATCCATGGTTTTGGTACAGTCCAGCCCAAGCTCAACCTTGTTCACCCTTTATGGGAAC
Source organism: Anniella stebbinsi (assembly GCA_029215795.1). Classification (NCBI taxonomy): domain Eukaryota; kingdom Metazoa; phylum Chordata; class Lepidosauria; order Squamata; family Anniellidae; genus Anniella; species Anniella stebbinsi. The sequence goes on along the minus strand of JARDYH010000002.1, from coordinate 354,151,433 downwards.
AAGGCCTCAGTCTATAAGTCTCTCACGTTGGGGACGAAGTACTAATCTGGGGATATTCATCTTCAAGTTAGTTTTGATATGATTTCCTAGACAGTGTGACACAAACACAATCTGGTTTCCTGTTTCCAAAGGAGAGCTTGTAATGAACAAATATTGAAAAGTCAACTCTGAGGTCGATTGCCATGGGAACCTGCTGGAGAAAACATCCTTGCCTTCCCTTCAACATAGAGCAATCCCACCGGCCCAAAATGATGGCAAGATTTCTAAGCATGAGAGGGGAATGAGGCACTGGCAGAGCGCTGACATATCATTATTTATTATTAACATTTATATATTGCTTTATCTGTTGAAAAGCTGTCAAGGCGGTGTACAGTAATCTAAAGCAATAAAACCTTAAAACAATAAAAACATTAAAAGGAGTAAAGACATTGAAGCAACACATTTCAGAAGGCTAAAGTCGCAATCCTATGCATGTTTAGATAGAAAAAAGTCCTACAATTCCCAGCATTCCCCAGCCAGCATGGCTGGCTGGGGAATGCTGGGAGTTGTAGGACTTTTTTGTCTAAACATGCATAGCGTGGTACCCCAAATTGCAAAAGTCTTCATACCCTTTCTAAAGGCCAAGAGAATTGGGCATCAGGTGTAGCACGTGATGGGCAACATGGGAGAAAATCCTTTTACAAATGGCAGATGAATGGGGCCTCTGCAGGTAACGGTGCTTTCAAAACGGCCTCCTCTGCAGATCTTAATACTTGGGCAGGTTCATAATGAGACAAGTGGCCCTTTCAATAACCAGATCTTAAGCCGCTTAAGAATATAAGGACAAAATAACATAAGAAGAACCATATTGTATCAGATCAATGGTCCATGTAGTCTAGATTTCTATTCACACAGTGGCCAACCAGCTGCCCACAGGAAAACCACAAGCAGGACATGAGTACAGCAGTACCCTTTCACCCATGTTCCCCAGCAACTGGTGTACCTAGGCATAGTGGCTCTGATACTGGAGGCAGCATAGAGCCACCAGGACTAGTAGCCATTAGCAGCCTTCCCCTCCAGGAATTTGTTTAATCCCCGTTAAAGGCCATGCAAATTGGTGGCCATCGCTACGTCTTGTGGAAGCGAATTCTATAGTTTAACTATGCATTCAGCACAGAAGTCCTTCCTTTTATCTGTCCTGAATCTCCCACCAATCAGCTTCATAGGATGACCCCCAGTTCTAGTTTTATGAGAGAGGAAGAGGAATGTCTCCCTCTTAACTTTAAACCTTTAAAGATTAAAACCAACACCTTGAATTGCACCTGGGAAGCAAATGGCAACCAATGTAGGACATTCAGGACAGGTATATGGTCTCGATGCCATGCCCCAGGTAGCAGTATAGCTGCCACATATTGCACCAGTTGAACCTTCTTGAAGATGTTTTGTATGTAGAAGATCCTGGTTTCAGTCCCTTGCAGTTCCTAGTTAAAAGCAACAGGTAGAAGGTGCCAAGAAAGGCCTCAATCAATCTGGGTAGACAGTCCTGAGTGAGATTAACCAATATATTAACTCAACAGAAAGGTAGCTTTGTTCAGCCAGATCACAACAATATTTAATATTGTTGAGATCCACAGTGCCTTCCTCCTGTGCTTGGCCAAAGGAACTGGCTGACTGAACTAGTTCTGAAGCTGCTGCTGTCAGCGACAGAAGCAGTGAGGATGGGCCCTTGGAATCTGGCTGCTCATTGCTCCCCTGCAGGCCAAATGTCTCTTTTCTCCAATGCAAGGGCTGGCCCCGATCACAGCCCTGAAGAACATCAGCTTGGAGCTGGCATAACAAAACCATCACCAACGCCACATTGCCAGCCTAGTTAATCGGTTCGGAAGCATCGAGAGACGTAGGGGAAAGTGTGCCAGAACATTACAAGCTTACACATCAGGCAAATCGAATGCTAGGCCTTTACAGCACAGTAGGGAAATCACCCAACAGCAGCAGAGTGAAAGCAAAACAAAGAAAACCCCTCTCCCCCTCCCCCAGCCAAAATGAAACCTTGGAGAATGCTCAAATATTCAAGCATTTGTAACCAAGGGCTCTGATCAAGAGCTTTAAACCAGCTCTATACAAAGATGGTTTGATTAAGACACAGCTTGATGTGACATGAAGTGAAAAAAACGTTTCATTGCTATGTTAAAAATGCTGCTAGATCGAATTATCCTGAACTCAAGTTGTTAAGACTCCAGAGGCTTACACTGTAGAAAGGGAGAATCCAATGGTGCTGTGTGAGATGAGGATGTCCTGAGCAAGATGGTCTCTGGTGGGAGACACACTTCTGGTGTGGTGGGGAAGAGACGCCAGAGACTGAACTTGAGATCTTCTACATAGAAACTGCTAACCCATAAGCTACTTTTCACCCCAGGCACTGGATGTTCAGAGTTTGAAACAAGGACATTTTGCATCTTAAAAAGCATGTTCCTAGACTGCGAGTTTTGTAAAATGTGTCCAGTCTGCGTTTTGTGGACTGTAAGGTGCCTTTTGTTCCATTGTCTCCTCATTGGCAGAATGGCATGTCTTTTCAATTTTCTAAATTCACGCAAATTCACATTTGTGCATATTCACACTTGCAAAAATGCGCAAATCTCCCCAAAATGCGCATTTTCATTCTTTAGCCTATGGGGAAAATGTGCATCTTTGGCTGGTCTTTTTAAAATTTACATATTTTTCTACAACTATTTTTCCTCTGCAAAATTCAAAAATGATCCACAAGTCTGCGGAATCCATGTGACTTGGGAGAAGCCGGTCCAACGCAAACTCCATGGGTGGGAGTCATGCGAATCAGAACTGATTTGATTCTGTTGCAGGATTCTCTGACAGACCGAATTCCTAGACTAACTCAGGGGAAGGGAACCACAGGCCATGGCCCAAATCCTGTCCTTCAGGGTTCCCTAGATGGCTTACCCACTTCCTGTCACCCCACCCCCTTTTCCCCCAACCAGTGATCTTTTGGTAGTTTCCCAGCTTTTCTGCAGTTTTTCCAGTGTCAGTACCCAAAATCTTTGGGCAGCTGCCAGGGCCCAAACTACCTGGCAGAGACCGCCAACATTAACACTCATTTTAGTCCACCCCCCCTCTCCCTCTGGTCTTGGGCTTATCTGATGATAACACCTGGGTCTGGGGCATCGGCTGCTATTTTAAATTTCTCACCATACCAAATTGTTATCTGTCAGTCTGTCTCTCTGTTCATCTGTCTATGTAAATACATTGCTCACTCTGTCACATGGATTCCCCATGTTTAAAGCATGAATCCCTATCCTGAAAGTGCCACAACCATCAAGGGACAAACAATGAGCTGAGAATGGTCAGAGAGGGAATTCACCTCTAATAATATTCCCTGAGTCCTACTCACCACAGGCGACTAGACATGTGCCTTTTTGCAGCTCTATTTTAATTCCTCCTTGCCTCTTATCAAGCAGCGCACTTCCCTTATGCTAATATCCAAGCTGCAAACCGATCAGAACTCAATGCGTATTACACTTTCCACATTATAGCCTCATGTTTCTTCAGATGTTTGTCTTTTGAGAGTGCATCCACGTCTCGACAAGAATAAGGTGAGAAAATTCCTTAAGCCTCACAAACAACAATCACTTTGCATTTACATTACTGTATGTTCCCAAAGCTATTTACTTCAGCACTTAAATGATGGCATTTATTTTTCAATTGGGCAAACCTGGTTATGAAGCAATGGAAAGCGTTTACTCAGGACTGTTTTGCATTTAATGGTTTTCCAAGCCAAGCCGGATTTTACTTCCAAGTAGGAAAACTGGAATGTGCCACATGCAGATCTGGCAAAACAGACATAAGACCCACAAGCAGGACATGAGTGCAACAACACTCTCCAACCCATGTACCCCAGCAACTGGTGTGCATCCTGCCTCTGATACCGGAGGTAGCATATAACCATCAGGACATGCATATGCTTGTCATACATGATGATGTGCTTACAATGTGCATGTGCAGTGAAATCTGTATGGGGAATATTTTGTGCATGAACCGGTCCTCAGAGTCTGTCAGATAGGAATAAATGGAAGAATCCTAGGTCTCTTGCTTTCTCTCTACCAGCCTTGCACTATGTTCATCTAGTTAGTAGTCACAGTACAGCATCAATCAACAACATTTCAGCGGTTTTCAGGGTAGGAGCAAGAGTCACAGCCAGGCCCCAGTTCTGTTCTTTGAGATATGTAAGATTAAAATGCAAACTCCAGAAAAAGCAGGGGTTGTTGTTTTGTTTTGTTAAAGTAAGCCTGAGATTAATGTTTCCAAGAGGGGATTAAAGGCTTCATGAGAGATTTCCCCCCCCCCCTTCATCTTTTCATATGCTGTTCACCAATTGTTCGCAATTCAGGTAGAACTGGAAATGGCACTCAACCTTCATGTGAGCCAGGAGCTGCCCCAAGACATTTGCTGCCTGAGGCCAAGAACAAGATGGCGCCCACTCCCATTCCATGTACAGAACACAATTGGCAGGTGAGTCTTTGGCCATGTCTTTACCGGCTTTTTTCCCCTGGGTCATCCCTGTGCATCCAAATGATGCACAGGGGATCCTGGGTGCAACCGAGGACGACCCGGGGACGACCCCGGGAAAACCCTGGGATAGCGGAAACCAAGGATATTCCGATTTTCCCACCATCCTGGGTCCTAAAATGGGCATGGAGCCGTGCGGGGTGGCTCCATGCCCATGGGGGTGGGAAAACAATTTTGCCATCCCCAGGATGACATCCCTTTCCTCCCAGGATGTCACACTTCCCGTTTAGAATCTGGGGGACAATCCTGGAAGCAGGTAAGTCTGGGATCACCCCCTCCCTTCCTCTACGCCATTAGGTGTAGAAAGGGCCTTTACATAACAGTGGCAACGGGACAGCAATATTCACTGCACCTGAAGGCAACAGTCTAGCTTAGGGGACCCAGGGCAAGTAGCGAGACTTATAGCTCTCTCACCCAACACCTTGCTGCTGCCTCCCAGGACCTGCTGCCTGAAGTGATTGCTTCACCCTGTTTAAAGATAGGGTTGGCTCTCATCAGCTTAACCTTGTCCCAGACATATTATTTTCCTATGTTTAGTGTGTGTGTGTGTGTGTGTGTGTGTGTGTGATGGAGCATTCAAGCGTACAACATCCCCTCCCCCTAAATAAACAGTGCTTTCAGCACTTCTGAATCCTCACAGTACGCGATAGCAGATTCCCTCAATATGGTGCCCTTCAGATGTTCATGGTGAAATAGGTGTAATTCTTATTGAGGTGATAAGTCCGTGTTTGGGCTGTACCAGTTCAGACAGCGAATGATGGTCACATCATTGACTGCTGCTCTGTGCAAATACTACTACTACTACTACTACTACACCCTTGTACATAGAAATCTAGCATCTCAGGGTGAAGATGAGGCTAGAACCCATTTCCCCAACACCTAAATTGTCTGTGTGGAAGGATTTTTTTGCATGAAGGAGCATCCCATCATCCCTCACCCTACAGTCTGAAGTGATACAGTCCAGACACATATTTAATACCTCAATGAGAGCTAGGCCTTAAATAGCAAGCAGGGTTGAGTTCAGACAGGTACCATTTTATGGAGAAATGTTTTACTTGGGATGAGCACCTTGCCTAAAGAAGCTGATAACATAATATGGTCAATCTCTCTTGCATCTGCAGTGGAACATCTAGGATTGCTGCTGCCTTCTTAGTGGGGAGAGCAGCTGTCTGGCAGGCAGAAATTCAGCCAGTGAAGCTTATTCTAGGAGGGAAATAGGCAGATGGAAAATACTGAACTTGTTGTTTTTTGGCTGCCAAGCAGATGTTAGAGGACCCCATTCGTGGTCTAGGAGCACCTGATACCATGGTTGAAGCTGAGCAGGAATAATAATTTTAGTTAAATGCTTATTGAAGAAAACAGACAAAATTGTGGGTTGGATGCCAAGACTGTAATCTTATGCCACATTATTTGGGAGTAAGCTCTATTGGACTCATTGGGATTACTTCTGAGTAGACATTTATAGAGCAGGTTTTCACTGAAAGATGTTTGCTTAAGAAGGCTCATGGGTAGGCTGACCATATGAAAAGGAGGACAGGGCTCATGTAACTTTAACAGTTGTAAGGAACAGGGAATTTCAACCAGTGTCATTTGTATGCAATTAGTTCCTGGTGAAATTCCCTCTTCATCACAACAGTTAAAGGTGCAGGGGCCCTGCCTTCTTTTGTATATGGCCACTCTAGTATAGTGCCTGCACCTTTAACAGTTGTGATGAAGAGGGAATTTCACCAGGAACTAATTGCATACAAATGACACTGGCTGAAATTCCCTTTTCTCTACAACTGTTAAAGTTACATGAGCCCTGTCCTCCTTTTCATATGGTCAGCCTACTTCATGGGAGGTAGGCTTCCCACTCTCTCCTCACCCCTGCACCCCCCCAAACCCTCCCTGACATGTCAGTGAGAAGGTAGAGCCACTGAGGCAGGGGGCACACTGGGGGTATCTTTCACAAGGGCCCTCAAAAAGTGGGAGTTGGCTCTGGCTGGGGATTCCCCCCCCCCCCCCCCCCAAATTGGACTTGGAAACTAAGATAAATTCACTGGCAGATGTTCATGGAAGAAATGTTTCCTGCCCATGTTCTTTCTCCCATATCCTCCCCATCATTGCTCAGGAGGGCTGCCCAAAGCCCAAGAAAGACTTTATGTGGAGGTGGGCACAGACAGCTACATGGGAGAGTGGGAAACTTTCCTTTCATGGTCTTCCTCAAGTCAACTTATATTAGGGCACAACCGTTTGTATGTTTAGACAGAAAAAGTCCTACAACTTCCAACATTCCCTAGCCAGCCTTGCTGGGAGTTGTAGGACTTTATTTGTCTAAAGATGCATAAGTTTGTGCCCTTAGAATCCAAGACTAAGACTCTAAATAAAACCCGATCCCCCCCCCCCCCCCATGTAATTCAAATCACTCCTGATGCTCTCTGGAACCTTGTGGTCTACCACTTAGCTACCTCTCACTTCATCACATTAGAACCCCCCCCCCCCATACATTTCTAGCTTAAAATGAACACTGGGATGGCAATGTATCTCCTATGGTGCCGTCCTATGCATGTCTACTCAGAAGTAAGTCCCAGTGGATTCAATTGGGCTTACTCCAAGGTAAATGGGTATAGGATCACAGCCTTAATGAAGCTGGCTTGAAGACCTTGGCAAGCTGATGGGATCCACACCAAGCCCTGTTCCTCATAGTTTGACAGACCGTCTTGCCCAGGGTTGGTTGGATTTGGCCCAGGAAAGCATGGTTTTAATAGTCCTCTTCAAGCAGCTAGTCAATGGGTGCTGGTTTACAGTGAGATGAACCAATGTCAGTTTTGGTTTCTCTCCTAAAATCACATGACAATTTCTAAAGATTTTTTTCGTGCATTTCTCCAAATACACGTATTTTTGTATGCAACCTAATATACACATTTTTTTTGCGAGACATTTTGCTAATATAATGCATTTTAATGATCATTTCATGACTAGATGAATTTTTCTGTGCACTTGCCATAGGAAGCAGATTTAGCATGATTTTTTTTTATTATTATTTTTTTGGAGATCTCTGTTGCAAAATTCGGAGAACTGAGTTTTGGTTCGCAGATTGGTCTGAAAGTGCAAAATGAGGCATGTTTACATTTCTAATTCATTTTTTCCCCATCCCTAGTTTACAATATCAATAATGGGAGGCAAATGTCATCCAAAGCCATCCGTATCCCCCTGCAATATGCTGCCGCAAGAGAATGTTGGTGCATTCTGAGTTGCACTGTCATTTTGGGTGTTATAATGGCACGGCTCAACAGGCCTGACAAGCGACCTGCATGAACTTCAAGCCCTCCATGGAACATGCCCCAGAATCCTCTGGGGAGCTGTGGCAGATGTGCAGGACCTGCTAGGATGACTCTATGGAAAGGAGGATAGGGCTTCTGTATCTTTAACAGTTGTATTGAAAAGGGAATTTCAGCTGGTGTCACTTGTAGGCATGCAGCACCTGGTGAAATTCCCTCTTCGTCACAACAGTTAAAGCTGCAGGAGCCCTGCCCTCTTTTGTATCTGGTCAAGAGGGCAGGGCTCCTGCAGCTTTAACTGTTGTGAAGAGGGAATTTCACCAGGTGCTGCATGCCTACAAGTGACACCTGCTGAAATTCCTTGTTCTACACAGCTGTTAAAGATACAGAAGCCCTGTCCTCCTTTCCACAGGGTCACCCTATGCAGTACATGAGTTCCTTGGCAGAAGAATCAATGCAGGAACTGTTCCCTGGAGGTTGAAACCTGGGGAAACGCTGTTACAAGATGGCCTTAGAAGAGTTGCCAACTTCCGGCCTTAATTCCTAGCTCTAAAATGAGATTCGTATTACCCTTCCTCGTTGCGCTAACGGTACAAGCAGGGTGGTTGTGTGAATGAACAGGATGAAAGATGAAAGATTTATCAGTGCCATATATATGCAAGAGAGATGTCTTGCCTAAAAAACAAGACAATCCCCTTGAACAACCAGGTTTTTGTTTTTAAAGCAAAACAAAACTTCAATGGAGGAAAACCTATGGTACATTCAAATTAGCCCTTTTATCTGAAGTCAACACGCTCCTTATCTTTCTATAAATCCCACACTTCATTAGAGCTGAGACATCCACAAGGACTCCGCATTAACTTTCCACAGCTGAGAAAATAATTGTGGAGATGAACATATGAAACAAAGAGAAACATCGTACTCTAATATATCTGAAAGGAAAAGATAGCATTGATAAAAAGAGGCAAGAAAGGGAGACATGGCTGCTGTTGTAAATGGGAAACACCGTTTATCTATTGCTTAAAGCAACTTGCCAACTTCGATAATTTGAAAATATGCCTGTTCATTAAGCAGCCCCCTCCCGCAAAATTGCATACAACAATCCACTTATTCCAGCTTAGCCTCATTCACTTTAAACAAGAGTGTTTAAATAATAATAAAAAAGGTCTAGGCTGCAGCCTTCAATTATAAAGCAATTCCTTTGCATCCTTGCCATCCTTGCCTAGGAAACTTTTGACACGATGTGACTAGTGAAGCATTATCATCCAATTTGAAAGCAATATTTCGGAGTGATAAGCATGTGCCATAACCCCCCCCCCCCACCACCACCACCCCAAGTAAGCAGAAACGGCAGCAAGCCAGGCAGGCAGGCACTAGGGCCCTGAGGACACTGGAACTTTGCAGATAATGCAGGGCTTGACATATCCCCTTTTGCATGAAGACCAAAAAGCAGCTAGCCAGATGGACTGACTCAAAGAAACACCCCAAGCTGATGCCAGAACAGAAACAACAAATCTACACAGATGAAACTTTCCCTTTTTTCCCTTTTCCCTTTTAAAAGCACCAGTATTTGTGTGCAGAACTCCATTATTGTTGTTGTTGTTATTATTATTATTATTATTATTATTATTATTATTATTATTATTACTACTACCTGTCAGGAAAGAACAGCAATTGCAGCATTACCTTCAGAGAATATCTAACAACGATTTCGCCCAGACAGCAAGCCCTGGAGGGTTAACGATGCTGGTTTTTTTTTTTTAGTTACTTGCAGATCAGAACTCTAAAAGGAGAGAGAAAAATCAGCACGCAATAGCAAGCCAGGTATCCTTACCAATGGTCTGTGCAGGAGTTCAGAACTCCGACTGTGGGCAGACACAAGGACAAGAGAGAAACCCACTGGTCGCTTTTTAAAAGACAACTCAAATCCAGCCCAGAGGCGGATAAAGTCAGACTGCCACCTCGCTGCCCTTCCACAGCTCGGGATCTTCATCATAGGCATGGGAGACCCAGCTTCTCCCTATCACCCTCGAAATGTCCTAGCAGGCGGAGGCGCTTCTCCGAACTCTTGAGGAAGATGCTGCTTGCAAAGTTGCACTAGCAGAAGCTTGTGGTTTATGGTTTGTTACATTTGCTGGGTAACCCAAAGAGACTGTCTGCTTCCCCACTCCCCCAAATCTGATACAAGTGCAACATAGAAAACAGGCAGCCCCGTACAAAAATAGGTGAGGAATCCTACTGCAATAACACTGAAATAAAATTAAACCTCTGAAGAAGGTTGAAAACAAAAATAAAGCCACCTCTTTGTTGTCCAGACTCTTTGGTCTTCTAAAACAGCAGAAATGGAAGAAAACCGACCTAATGCAATGTCCTTAACTATTAAATACACCCTGGCATCTTTGTAGAAGTCTTAATCCCTCGTGGATATAGGGGTTAAAGGGATCAATCATGTCACAGAGTAGAGTTGGAAGGGGCCTATAAGGCCATCGAGTCCAACCCCCTGCTCAATGCAGGAATCTACCTTAAAGCATACCTGACAGATGGTTGTCCAGCTGCCTCTTGAATGCCTCTAATGTGGGAGAGCCCACCACCTCCCTAGGCAATTGGTTCCATTGTCGTCTTGCTCTAACAGTCAGGAAGTTTCCCCTGATGTCCAGCTGGAATCTGGCTTCCTGTAACTTGAGCCCATTATTCCATATCCTGCACTCAGGGTTGATCGAGAAGAGATCCTGGCCCTCCTCTGTGTGACAACCTTTCAAGTATTTGAAGGGTACTATCATGTCTCCCCTCAATCTTCTCTTCTCCAGGGTGAACATGCCTAGTTCTTTCAATCTCTCCTCATAGGGCTTTGTTTCCAGACCTCTAATCATCCTTGTTGCCCTCCTCTGAACACGCTCCAGATTGTCTGTATCCTTCTTGAAGTGTGGTGCCCAGAACTGGACACAGTACTCAAGATGGGGCCTAACCAGTGCCGAATAGAGGGGAACCAGTATCTCATGCGATTTGGAAGCTATACTTCTATTAATGCAGCCTAAAATAGCATTTGCTTTTTTTGCAGCCACATCACACTGTTGGCTGATATTCAGCTTGTGATCTACAACAATTCCAAGATCCTTCTCTCTTGTAGTATTGCTGAGCCAAGTATCCCCCATCTTTTAACTGTGCATTTGGTTTCTTTTTCCTAGGTGTAGAACTTGACATTTATCCCTATTTAATTTCAATCTGTTGTTTTCAGCCCAGCGCTCCAGTCTATCAAGATCACTTTGGAGTTTGTTTCTGTCTTCCAGGGTATTGGCGAACCCACCCAATAGAAGATGAAGAGACATTTGAATAAAAAGCTACCAAGCTGAAATTTAAGGCCAAACTTGGATTTCGCTTACCCCACTTGGGGTATTTTTTTATTGGTTTCATGTGTGATACCCCGTTTTTACAGCAGAGGGAGAAATAATAAAAGTGTTGCTATGATCCCAGGCCTACGAAGGCTTTCCTCAGTGGAAAAGCACTAACATCTGTCAGGAACTGAAGTCTGCTCTATATGAACTTCAAGGAGCTAATATTGCCCTTATTCTGGTTCGGGAAGTTAAATAGGAACACGATTGCCTGCCTCAGATGTGGAACCAAATAATGGCCTAATGTTAATTAACAGTTTTATGTGCTTATCTAAACAATGCCAGAACACGCACAACTTCACTATTAAACAGCATATGAAAATTACCTCAGGGCTCATGCAATGGCTGCAGAAATACAGACACATCTCAAAATGAAGCACAACCCGTCTCCCAAAGTGAAGCACAAACTTTCCTTTCACACTCCACGGCATATGGGTCTTCTGCTCTCATTTTGCTGTCTGAAGCTAGGGTGGCCCATGACAAATCACCAAAAAAGAGGAAAAGGGTCACCAAAAAAGGAGGAAACAGATATGTGCAAAGTGTGCATGTACTAATTTATATGAATCGATGTGCATTCAGTGGAGGCTGGTGGCTCCGATGTCACTGGGGTAGTGAATCTGCTCCAGGTTTCAGTCAGAACTCTGAAGGAGCTCTCCAAGGGTCTGACGAAAACCCAGAGCAGATTCACTGCTCCACTGACATCAGAGTCACCAGGCTCTGCTGTGCACATTTAGAAAGTCTGACTGTAATTTAATCAGAAATACAATGGATCTCTCCCTAGATGAAAACACCGTGACCGAGTGTTCTGTGTACCTGCTTCAGTCTGCTGTTCAGGTGCTACCTGTTGATGGGCAACTTCAAGGCCCCTGCCCTTTCCCATTTAGAGTGCTTTATCTTTAAAGTGGACTTGGATTGGGCAGCCTTTCAAACAGAGAACTGTTCTCCAGAAGCCCTAAAAATAGAGGACCGTCCTCTGTAATGTAGGACACATGGCCACCCTACAGAGGGCAAGGGACAAGATGGAGTCTCCTGCCCCCATTAGGGAAGGGGCTGTAGGCTTTGCAGGTAGAAGCTTCCAGGTTCAATTCCAAATGTTTCCAGGTAGGGTTGGAAAAACTCCTCCATGAAACCCTGGAGAGCGAATTGGGCTAGATGGACCAAGGGCCTGTCTCAAGATAAGGCAGCATTGAAAGCGCCATTCCATGTACAGAAGCCAACCGGAATGCCAATTGAATCTAACTTATTTATTCCCTATCACCTTCCTGAAGCCAACCAAGGTGGTTTACAAAGATTTCAGAAAATGAAAACCATCATCAAACAAAGACATAGGCTGAATTCGGACGACACAATAAGCAACTGGGGGTGGGGAAACAATCGTCAGTTGTATTGACTATCGTGTCATCTGAATGCTGCCATAGTCAACTCAGCACTGATCCTAATCCACACCACAGTTGATTATTTATTACCATGTTGTGTGGGGAGTACCCCCTAGATGAACAACTGTAAAGTTAATTATTAACCCACCATTGACTATCGTGTTGTCCGAATTCAGCCATAGTAAAACATGGTAAAACAATCTTCGAAAGCCATAACAACCATTTTAAAAAAGCCAAGTTAAAAAGTTGTGTTGTGACCCTCTTCCTGGATGCAGGGACAATCTTACTTCAATGCTGGTGGTGGGATAGAGTCCTTCATTGCAACTGATGGCAGCAGGCTAGCTTAGGGCCTGCAGGGCAGGCTGTGGGGCACACACATCTCCATTCTCTAACACTCCACCTACAGTCCCTGCCCCATCCTCCTCCAGCTGAGATTAGCATCTCACTCTGCCTAATGGTAGGACCACCCCTATGATAGATGATAAACAGTAGAAGCAGAGCTGCATTAGCCCTGTGCTCCTGGAATTCTGCTGCCCTATATGGAATTCTGTTCACCCTATATGGTAAGGGTGAACAACCTGCAGTCTGCCTGCGGCCCTTGGATGCTCTCCGTGTCGTCTGTGCGGAGCCCCACCTACTTTCCCCCTCAGCCCAGCTGATCAGCTGAGCAACAGGGAAAAGACGACAGTCCCGGTGCTGCTGTTATTGCGATCCCTACTGGGGTTGCTGGGCAAAGGCAGCAGCGCAAGATATCAGTCAAAGGAATTTGATAATGGTAAGCTTCCTGAAGAGTCAAGAGTCATGTCGACGGGTACAGTCTATGAGAACCAAGGCTAGGAAGACAAAGACGGGCATAGTAACCGGGACAAAGGGCATGTAGAGCTAAGAACACAGATGAACAGTCTTTCAAGGAAAGCAGGGAGCCAGAACTGAAGAGAACGGAACCACAAGGGCGAAGCCAAGAGGCAACAAGGTTAAGAAGCATACATTGGAGGCATCAGTTCAGCATACAAGACAACGGCTAGCTCTACATTACTGCTTTATACCCTAGCTTTATAGTGGCATTGAAGTGCACTGAGATCTGTTGGGGCCTATAAGACACATACCATATACCGCTTTCATATTGATTTCATAGTGCTATATCCTGCTTGGTGTAGATCTGACCTAAGTCTCACTGAACACAGAGGGATTTACCATTGAGTACATCTGCATAGGATCAAGCTGCACAACTAACAGGGCAGCCTCAATGGGACTTACTTTTGACTAAACAAATATGGGATTGCGCTGTTAGAAAGATTGCTTCCAACTAACCATTGGTTTACTTTCAAACCCTATCAAATAGTGAAAGAATATTGTGTATTTCATAAGGGCACCTTGATCTCTTATCATCTCATTGCCCCCGAAGATCAAGGTGGAGAATGAATAGATAGTAGCATCAGCGTTTGAATGCTTGACAAAGGAAATTAAATCACATGTTCCAGAAAATGACTTGCACAGTTGAAGGCCTGCTGAACTTGTAATCATGAGTATTTCCAGAAGAAACTGGAGATCTTTTCTGGATTAATACTTAATGGCCATGCCTAGTTAATACTGACAAGAACAGAACCACAACAGTGTTTTTAAACACACACACACACACACACAGAATGATTGGTGAATATATTGCCTTGTTTCTGATAGAACTGTGCTAAGTTTTGTTCTCAACCAACCATCTCCCCATGTCACATGGTGCATAACAATGTCAGGGAAAAATAAAAAATAAGCCTGATTTATGTGTTGTGTATTTTTATCCATTTCCTTTCCTCTGTCACTCCCCAAGGCCTGACATATTCCCTACTCTCTGAGTGGAAATGCCCAAGTGAGACGGATGTGGAGAACACACAGATAACAAGGCGGCAGTTGCCCTGGCAACAGAAGTCCTATGAAAACATTCCGAGCATCTTCTGCCTCCTGCTCGCTGTCCTTTGCACAGTGGCTGAAATAAGAAACAGATGTTAAGCCTCAGCCTTGAGGTTTGTTTGTTTTTTTAAAAACCCTGCAATTCAGGAGCAAGAAGCTGCTGCGATAGCCCATATGGTTCCACTCTAATTATTGCTTGCTCCCAACACATAACACTGGATGTGTTGGCGAAGTAGAGATGACCACTTAAACTCTGTCCCTGGAACAGTGTCATGAGGATCGTAGAACACTGTGTTTTCTGAGGCATTTGTTAAGCAACTGTGAAATGCCAGAGCAACCCATTCCTAGAAATGGGGCAAGGAAATGGCATCACGAGAAAATTAAAGAGTACAGCATAAAAAGCTTGTGGACACCCAGAAAACTTCAACTGATCTAAAATGCAGGTGCGTCATCACTGACGAGAACCAGGCGCAAGGATCATATTACTTCAGTGTTGAGGGAGCTACACTGGTTGCTAATTAGTTTCCAGGGTCAATTCAAGGTGCTGATGATTTTGACCTTTAAAGTCCTAAATAGTCTGGCTTTGGGCTACATGCTGTTGCACTTGTGTCCTGCTTGTGGGTTCCTGATCAACAGCTGGTTGGCCACCGTGTGAACAGAGTGCTGGACTAGATGGATCCAGCATGGCTCTTCTTGTTCCTATATGAGCCTCATATCTTGAGGTTGTCTCCTGCTGCTCCAGGTGCCTGGCTTATCTGAGAATAAACTGGCATTAGGGAGGGATGGGAATTTTGTTTCTGTTCACAAATCATGTTAATTTCTGTTCACAGTACTGAATATGAACGTGAGCAGGACACACCCCTCCCCATATTTTGGAGAAATGTTTGCAGATTTCCAAAAGTTCAATTATGTTTGAAAAACATGTACTTTTCTTTTTGGTAAATGCACACTTTGAAATGTGCATTGTTAAATAAAATACATATATACACACATACATACATATTGGGCCTGTTCAGACAACACATTACGACATGGTTAGGCCACTAACCTTTTTGCAGCAAATGGTTTGTGAGTGTGTTTAAACCATGGTTATGTACCATGGTTAGGAATGGTTCACACAAAACACTAAGTCATGGTTCACATGACACACTAAGCAATAATGTTGAGCTCAAAATGCTTAACCACCGTGGCTTAGCGTGGGGCTAAAGTGTGCAGTTTTGGAAAACATGCACAGAAATGTATATTTTCCCTATTCCAATAAGCCGAAAAACAGGTCAAAATAAAAAATGGGAATGAGCTGAAATGAGCTTTGAAAATGGCTAGTTCTCCCATTCTTAAATGTCATCCGCCACATTTATGATGTTTTCAGCACTGGCATGTGCCTTATGGAGGCCCCATCCCCATGAAATCCATGAGGTGACCTTCTTTACAGTTTTTTTAAGGAGCAAATTGAGGCTTTCCTCTTTCAATAAGCCTTTAATGTGGGATAGGACTATATAGGGCTGGATGAGAAATTTGTTCGGTTCAAATTTTTTATACGAACATAACTAATTTACACCTCATGAACCTAGTCGTGACCCAGAATGCACTTGTGTGCTGAAATCCACATTTTTTCAGAATTGTGTGATTTATTTATAAATTATTTAAAAGACTTTAAACCCGCCTTTCGGGCACACTGCCCTCACAATGTGGCTTACAATATTACAAAAAACGTCCAAATCACAGTTAAACACGCAGACGTTTGATGCATTTCGCAACTTAAAAAAGGGGCAGAAAAATGTGTGTACAAAAGAAAATGTGTGTACCAAAAGGCATGTATTAAAGAAAACTGGGCACACAATCATGTCTAATGGGGGAAAGTACAGACAAAATTGTATTTTTATGGTAGAAATGGCTTGCAAAAGGTGTATACACTAGGAAAGTGCCAACTAAAATGCATATAGTAGAAGACATGGGCACAAAACATGTGTACAAAGTTTCATGCTGACTTTTTCTTGGTTATGTTTGCAAACTGATGCTGTCACAAATATTTTCTCCTTGGGAAATTGAGAAACTGAATGAAACCAAAATTGACAGAATCGGCCATGTTTATTACAATGGCTTTAGGTTACAATTTGTACCATACAATTATGTTGGTTTGATATCAGCCTTGGGTTCTCCTGGCCCAGAAAAGTGGCATATAAATATTTTAATAAATATGTTTGTTTAGTTGTAAATAGTTTTAGTGAATTTTAGTATTGGTTCAGATTCAATCTATATACCTCTATCTACCTCTATCTATCATCTATCTATCTATCTATCTATCTATCTATCTATCTATCTATCTATCATCTATCTATCATCTATCTATCATCTATCTATCTATCAATAAAAGAAAGAAATGGATGCTACTCATGAAAAGAACAACATAAAATCATGTGAAATAAACACACTGCAGAAAACAACAACACTAGGCTGACCATATGAAAAGGAGGATAGGGCTCATGTAATTTTAACAGTTGTAGAGAAAAGGGAATTTCAGACAGTGTCATTTGTATGCAATTAGTTCCTGGTGAAATTCCCTCTTCATCACAACAATTAAAGTTGCAGGGGTCCTGCCTTCTTTTGTATATGGTCACTCTAGTATAGTGCCTGCACCTTTAACTGTTGTGATGAAGGGGGAATTTCACCAGGGCCTAATTGCATACAAATGACACTGGCTGAAATTCCCTTTTCTCTACAACTGTTAAAGTTACATGAGCCCTGTCCTCCTTTTCATATGGTCAGCCTAAACAACACTCTAGCGTAAAAATTCAGCAGACAAAAACGAAACAAAACATCAGCAGCAGAGTTGGTGCTGGATAGCTTTGCTGGGAAGACATTTCATAAATGGGGTGTTACAACAGCTTAGGCCTTGTCTCTAGTCATCCCCTCAGAAGATGAACAAAGTGTTTGGCTAGGCTCATGTTGTAGAAGGCATCCTCTCAGTACAGGTCCTGAGCCTTTTAGGCCTTTATCGCTAAGTACCATTACTTAGGGTGACCATATGGAAAGGAGGACAGGGCTCCTGTATCTTTAACAATTGTACAGAAAAGATTTCAGCAGGTGTCATTTGTATGTATGCAGCACCTGGTGAAATTCCCTCTTTATCACAACAGTTAAAGCTGCAGGAGCCCTGCCCTCTTTTGTATCTGATCACTCTGGAATAGCTCCTGCAGCTTTAACTGTTGTGATGGAGAGGGGATTTCACCAGGTGTTGCATACTTAGAAATGACACCTGCTGAAATTTCCTTTTCTATACACTGTTAAAAATACAGGAGCCCTGTCCTCCTTTTCTTATGGTCACTCTACCATTATTGTGAATTGTGCCCAGAAATGGACTGGCAGCTCATATTAAAGGAGGCACAGTAGTGCCTCCTTTGTTAAGCGTGAACCGGAAAAAAAGCATTCCACCATATTAAAGGGGTAATTGAGGTGGTGGTGGTCATTCTAACATTCATAAAATTGAAAATGTTCCACCAATCTTCCTGAAATTTACATGTGCCAGAAAGAAATGTTGGTTTTACATAACCTGAAAATTTCAAGAAGATTGGTGAAAGATTGAGGGAAGGATGCCAGTTTAAATTAGAAAAGAAAAAAACCCTCTCTGAATCAGAATGATTCTGATAATTATGACTGGCAATTATATATGTCATGGATTTTTGTAAAAAGATAAGCCCTTACTAAGTAATCCAGTGGTGGTGTCTTCTTCCTCCTTCCTTGCAGTTTGTGGAATAGCTTTTCTTTTTTAAAAAAATCCCTTTGGTTGATTTTTAATGAATATTTTTTCATTGTATTCAAGTGAATGCAGAGGCCTTCTCTTCAAGCATAGCGTGAGACGCGCTCAGTAGTGTCGCTCTCCCCCTCCCTCCTGCTTCAGCCAGATTAGAATGTTGAAAATAAAATGGCTGCCTGCCTCCTCTAGCCTTAGTGGAATTCTCTTAGTTATTATTCCTTATGATTGTTGGGTTTTAGTTTAACCACTAAACAGCCTGGTTTCAGACCCTACCACAAGGAAGCTATGGAGTTGAATGGGACTGAAACTTTAGTTCACAAGCAGGCCTGGCTTTCTGAGAAGCAGACTCAGCTTGCGTCTTGCCTCCTTTTTGAGAGAAGAAGAGTTCTCTTTTCTCTTTTGGAACATGCTTTCCTTTGGCTTTGAGGGTATTGTGGGCTATCTTTTCTCTGGATCCATGATAACCTGGTCTACAGATCTCCATTTGATAGGCACTGAAGGAATTTCAACCTGGAGAAAGAAATGTCCCCTCCCTGTTGTGTGTCTGCATTTGCTTCTGTGTAATGGAAGAGGTTAAATCTACCTCCTGTCAGGATTAATTAATGGCAATGCCATGTGCGAGGAGGACAAAGAGAAAAGTTTTAAACCAATGGAACATCAAATGTAGTTTGTATGACTTACTTATAACCAATCAGGTGAAGCTTATTCTATAACTCACTCATATATGCATATTTTATCTTTGCACTTGAAACCTAATCCCTTGAGCACAAACCTATGATGGTCAGTATTATTAGACTGTAGTGACGTTTGACCAATGAAGGTGTTTTTTACTCCTGTAATCAAAGTTTATATAAGAGTGTGAAGTCCTTTGTTCTGGGCGCTCTTGATTTGCTGGATGCCGGAGCGTCACTGCTGCAGCAGAGACAAATAAAGAGTTAAATTGGAATCTCCAGTCTTTGAGTCTTTATTGGACGAGAGATCTCAGAGGTCATAAACTCTCACCCGTTTAGGGACAACACCCTTGGAATAGGTAGCTATACATTGCTTTTTTTTTTTTAAAAAAAATCCTGACCATGGGACATACTGACTTTCAATGATGGGAGTTGCAGTCCAACACCTTTGGAGGGCAGCAGGTTGGGGAAGGGCTGCTCTGAACAAAAAAAGAGAAGTAGGTGGCCCTAAGTTGTTCCTCATGAGGTTTCCACAACCCCACAGTCACCTCTGCATAGCATATTCTCCATCCTGTCCTCATGGTTTATCTGCTTTGGGAGAATGAGAATTTCACTTGCACTTTCTGCCTCCTTAGGGAGGATGTGGCGTTAAGGCTTGTGAGCCTTAACTCCCAATTTCCCTGCTTTTTGGTGCTTGGTTGAAAACTGTAGCACCTTAACGCTGTTTTATAAACCATAGGTTTTTTTGTTTAATAAATATCTGTTTAAGCGCAGATAAGATGTGTTCATTATAAGAGTCCCTATTAGCAATCTAACTGCGGCATTCTATGCAAACATAGGTTTCCATGAGGACTTTCTAGGAGGAGAGGTGAACACGCAGGTCGCATGTGGCCCGGTAGCCTGTTTTGCACCTCCCACTGCCCCATTCATTGAATTTGCCACTGTGGCAGATGAATTTTCTTGAAAACAAGGGGCATTGGATGTTTGCGCACCTTGTTTGGAAGTGGGATTTTGCTCCCAGAAGCCCCCTTGGAGCACAATGCTGTTTCCAAACAAGGCATTCACCTCCCACTTGCCTGGTGTTCAAGCACAAATGCAGCAGCAAATCCAGAGGCAGTGGGGGCAGTGGGGTTGGCCCTCAGTGGCTTGGAGGGGCAATGGGTCTTCCTGTCCTCCATAGGTTGCCCGCCCCTGCTTTAAAGGCACTCTGTGCATGATGAATTGCACTGTAAAGCCTCAGAGTTACCAGTCCATGGATAACAAAGCCAAGCTATCCCAGCTTAGTATTGTTAATAGGGTGACCATATGAAAAGGAGGACAGGGCTCCTGTATCTTTTACAGTGTATAGAAAAGGGAATTTCAGCAGATGTCATTTCTATGCATGCAGCAGCTGGTGAAATCCCCTCTTCATCACAACAGTGAAAGCTACTAGAGTGGTCAGATACAAAAGAGAGCAGGGCTCCTGCAGCTTTAATTGTTGTGATGAAGAGAGAATTTCATCCGGTGCTGTGTGCATACAAATGACACCTGCTGAAATCCCCTTTTCTATACAACTGTTAAAGATACAGGAGCCCTGTCCTCCTTTCCATATGGTCACCCAAATTGCTAAGAACATAAGAAGGGCCACGTTGGATCAGACCCAGGGTTCATCTAGTCCAGCACTCTGTTCACACAGTAGCCAACCAGTTGTTGACTAGGAGAACATGAGAACAACAGCACCCTGCCACCCACGTTCCTTCAGCAACTGGTGCATATAGGATTACTGCCTCTGATTCTGGAGGTAGCACAGAGCCATCAGGACTAGTAGCCATTGATAGCCTTCTCCTGCAGGAATTTGTCTAACTCCCTTTAAATTGGTGGCCATCACTAGATCTTGTGGAAATGAATTCCATAGTTTGACTATGCGCTGGGTGAAGAAGTCCTTGCTTTGATCTGTCCTGAATTTCCAACCAATCAGCTTCATGGGATGACCCCGGGTTGTAGTATTTTGAGAGAGGGAGAAAAATGTCTGCCTATCCATATTCTCCACACCATGCATGATTTTGTACACTTCTGTCATAATAATAATAAATTTATTTCTTACCCGCCTCTCCATTTGGATCGAGGTGGAGAACAACAGTAAATATAAAATATGATAAAATACATAAAACTGATTAAAAACATGGCACACATTATTAAAACTGCATTAAACATCATAAAAACATTCTAAAATTCCACTGGATATGCTTGCCAGAAGAGAACAGTCTTTATAGCTTTCTTAATTCTAAAAGACTGTTAAGTTGATGAGTCTCCTCTGGCAGGTCATTCCACAGTCTGGGAGTGGCAGAAGAAAAGGTCCTCTGGGTAATGGTTGTCAGCCTAGTCTTGGTGGACTGTAGTAAGTTCTTCCCAGAGGACCTGAGCGTGCGGGGCGGATTGTATGGGAGAAGGCGATCCCGCAGGTAACCTGGACCCAAACCATGTAGGGCTTTAAAGGTAATGACCAAGCCTTTGTGCTTCACATGGAAACTAATTGGCAGCCAGTGGAGCGATTTTAAAGCTGGCGTCATGTCTCCCCTTAGCCTCCTTTTTCTGAGCTAAACAATCCCAGCTGTTGTAACCTTCCCTCATAGAGGAGATGCTCCAGCCACTCGATCATTTCAGTTCTGAGCTGCTTTGTGGACCTTTTATGGTGGAAAAAGGAGATTGAACATGGTGGAAGAATAAATTAATAAATCTGACAGAAGACCACTGATCATGCCATTGTGCCTGCAAGGTAATCACTGTTTCCCAGGTGGCACAGTAACCTACAGATGCCACTTGTTGGAGTCTCCTTTATGACAGCTGGCTAGGTCAATCTTCTAACACATAGTTGGGCAACTTGTGGCCCTCCAGATGTTTTGGCCTACAACTTTCATCAGCCCTACTGAGCACAGCCAATGGTGAGGGATGATGGGCGTTGTAGGCCACAAATCTGGCGGGCTTCAAGTTGTCCACCCTTGGCATAGTGGAACCATAGCAATTTTGCATAATATTTGCCATGACAGAATGCTGAAGACATGAAGGAGTGAAGTTCTGAAGCAATTTGGAATGAATGGCAGGGAAGGGCCAGCTTCAAAATGACACACTCAGTAGTTGTGGGATGGAGTGTCCCTTAAAGAGGTCAAGGCTTGCAGCCAAACTTCAAAAGCAGTTGAAAAAGGCTCTTTAGTGTTCAGATGGAGAATGGGTTAAGCTTGGATTTGAAAAGCTGCAGTGCAGAGGATTGAAATGGCATAGTTGTTTACTGAGCTGATGTTGGCTCATCCTCTTGAATGAGATTCTTGGAGGACACCTCGTATGGAAATGAATGAAATTGCTTACTTTTTTTATCAGTACTTGACCAGAGTGATCCAGAAGGCCAGAGCTTTAAGTATTTCAGTTAATCTGGATTTTCTTTCCTCCTCTCCTCAAAACTAACTGAGCCAAGTCAAGGCTATAACCATAAAACGGGTTGAAAGCTAGCTTTTGCAGTCAGTAACGATGATGCTACAGGATGACACAATTTGGCTGAAACAAGCAAGTGAGAGAATCTGAAAGTCTTTGAGAAGACCTTGCCTGAGGGTTCAATGGAGCACCAGCAAAAGATGCAGAGAAAGAGCCACACATGCAAGCAACGTAAGGATGGGAGAAATGCAGTCGGATGATCCGGTACAAATTCCAACAATGTCTGAAAACAGAATTTGGTGGTGTTGAGGAGTTAGAATATTGTAACCTGAAGGACATGTGTGACTCCATGTGGGAAGTCATTAGGAAAGGGCTGTAGCTCTGCAGAAGAGCACATGCTATGCACACATATGGGTCCAGGTTCTATCCCTGCTAGAGTTGGGAAGGAGTCCTGCCTGAAACCCTGGAGAACCATTGTCAGGTAGTATGGAATAGGATGGAGATGGATGGACCAATGCTCCACTGAACCTCCAGGAGAGGTCTTCTCAATGACTTTCAGATTCTCTCAATATTACCTTGTTTCAACCTCATATAAGGCAGCTTCCTGTGTTCATGTGCCACTCTCATGCTTGTGTACATGATTTCATCATCATATCTGCATCTTCCCCTTCCCCCAAGGTGCTGAAGGCAGACACCTCTACCTCTGAACAATGGACAGCTGTATACCCATAGGCAGGGATGGGGAAGCCCAGGGGCCAGATTTGGCCCAACAGGGGTCCCAATCTGGCCCTTTTGGGTTCTTCAGAGGGCCCCACTCCTTTCCCTCCAACCACCAATAATTTGGTGGTTTCATGACTTTTATGCAGTTCTGTCCCCCCATTCGAACAGGTTGAAATGCCAGTCCTTAGTTACTGTTAATAAAAAATGTAAGCCAAAATTTGTGGATATTATTTTGTATTTCTGCCCCACACCTTTAGTGTTTGGCCATGCCCCTTTTTGCCTTCATTCCTACCCATTGTTGGGATGTGTCATGAAGAGCACCTCCAAAATGAAATTTGGCCCTTGGGATGAAAGAGTTTCCCTACCCCTGCCAAAGCCTCTCAATGTGCAGTCAGAGATCCTTCCTTTTGCAGGGTTCCCAGCAGCCCAGAGAAAGACTATGCCAGCCTTTCCCAATGTAGTGCCCTCCAGATTTGCTGGAACACAATCCCTATCGTCCCCAGCTGACATGGCCAATTGTTGGAATGATGGCATTGTAGTCCAACACATCTAGGGGGCACCATGTTGGAGAAGACTGGCTTATGTGCATGTGACATTCATATTCTGTCCTTCAGAGGAACGTAGGGAGGTTGGACGTAGGGGTAGCAGCGAAACCCTGAATGGATTCAAAGGAGTTCGGATTTCCCTGAATCCAATCTGCGGAGTCTTCAAACGGTCCGCCTTGCCCCTGAGTCATGCCGGTTCCACAGACCTGCGGATCAATTTTCCAATCTTGGAAGGGGATTTGCGCTGATTCTCATTAGTGCTGATTTGCAGCAGTGCATTTGCGCAAGTGTTAATAATGCAAATGCGAATCAGCACCAATGCGAATTAGTGCAAGTGGAATGAAAATCTGTTTCTGTGAATGAGCAGATGATGGAACAAAAAATGCCTGGCAACCCACAAAACACAGTCGGAATAACTCTAACAAAACCTGTGCATCCCAGCTTGTGAGGGGGGGGGACAGCAGGTATGATCCTGATGCCCCCTCCCTTGACATACATGTTCACTGTAAATGGGAAAAGGGATTTGCTTGGTGCCATCCATTAGCCCTCACAGCTTAGCCAAGGTTGGAATCCAGATTTCACTGGGGAAGAACTGATGTCTTCTCCATTACACCCTGTGGGCTTTCAATAGCTCCACACCTTGCCTGAATGAGCAATGAAGACAATCTGTTGCCCTCAGCAACTGCAGGACATCCGCGTCTATTTGGGTGATGCTGGGATGAGTCGGTTTATGAGACTATTACAAAGATGCCTGAACATATTTCACCACCAGATCCCGAATTACTATAAGAACACCCCCGCCCCAAATCAGCCACTCAGCTTCATAGACATCGACACATAGTGAATGTCTGAATCAGAATATACTGGTCAGAACATATCGACATGGAAAAGCATGACCTGTTATGGGTTTACTCATTCATTTCCCCCCCCCCCCCCGGCATTATGTTGTGGCAATTTTGCTTCCAAGAGGCAGATCCCTTGAAGCATCTTTGCTTTGAAAGCCCACGTGACACGGTTCACCCATGCAATGCTGTCTAAGCCATATGCCAGAAAGACAACATTGTCTGGGATGTAGGTTTACAAGCAGGCAGGCATGAGGACAGCTCAGAAAGCGACGCCAACGGAGAAGCAGGGCGGTGGGCCATCCTTGTATTCTTCACGGAAGCACCAGCTGACTCCTCATGCCAATGCTGGCAGTTCTACAGCGCAACTCCTTCCCCTAAGCCCTGTCAAACTGCTCGCCTCTTGGTTTATCGGACGGAGCAGGTGAGGCAGGGGCAGCGGACTGTTGAGCTCTCCAGGAGATGGCCAAATTGACAGGCTCGTCTTCTTGATTTGGATGCAATCCGAGAGAGTGGAGTAGAACAGCTGCTGGCATTAGGGGTTGTTTTACATGAGATCGTTAAAATGCATTCTTCTTCGCACCCTAGAATCATAGAATCGTGGACTTGGAAGAGACTGCAAGGATCATCTAGCCCAACCCTCTGCGATGTGCAGGAAAACCAAACCATTCATGAGTTGTGGCTATCCAGTGTCTTCACCAGAAGCAAAAGCCAGGAGCCTGTCCATACATCACATGGCGGAAGTGTCCATTTACTGTTCCCGTGCTTGGGAAGAGTTCCATATTGAACTAGAACACAACTCAGGATTGTCTGCATGGGCAGAAAGTAGACCTCCGGATGTTTTGAACATCAACTCCCAGCATTCTTGACCATTGGCCATGCTGGCAGGGATTTCTGGAAGTTGAAGTCCAAGACATCTGAAGAGCTGCCTTCTGCACACCCCTGGTGTCTTCCCCTGCCACTGAATTTGCTGCCATGGTGTTATTTTTAAAAAGGTCCATTTACTGACGAATGTAGGTGATGTGGGGGCTAAAAAGGGCCAAGTTAAAAGCTTTAAAAGAAGATGCTTTTTTTGTGGTGCCATCGCTCTACCAAATGTCAGAAAGGTGACAGTGCTGGCAGCCAGGGATGCAGCTCTAGGTGGGTTCCAGGGCTGGGCTGAGCTGCGTTCGTCCCAGGAAGCTGCCCACCCTTGTCCTTGGTTTACAGAGATGGGCAGCGGCTCTCCAGGGTTCCGGACAGGAGTCCTTTCCAGCTATATCTGGAGATGCTGGGATCAGACTTGGGACCATTTGCATGCAAATCATGTGCTTTCCACTGAGCTGTAGCTTTTCTCCAGGTGTCCTTATTGACACCAGCTCGGGGGAAGGCTGCTTTAGTAGAGCGCTCCACATGTCTTGCCATCGTGTAAGCATTCTTTCCCAAGGGTAAGGTGTGAGATGGGGGAATGTGGAATGTCATGATATCATGACACAAGTACGTTCTACAAGTACAAGGCCTTCTTAGTGATGGCACCCAGTGGAGGCTGGTGGCTCCAATGTCAGTGGGGCGGTGTATCCGCTCCGGATTTCAGTCAGAACCAGTCAGAACTCTAGAGGAGCTCTATGAGGACCTTGGGTAGCTCCTTTAGTGTTCTGACTGAAACCTGGAGCGGATTCACTGCCCCACTGACATTGGAGTTGCGAGCCCCCACTGATGGCACCACAATTGTTGAATTCTCTACCTAGGGAAGTCTAACAAGCTTCCCCCCCCTTCCACTTTTTAGTCAGCATTTGAATACCATTTCAAATGGCGGTTTATCATTGAGTCTGCTGCTCTTGTTTTTTTTTTAAGCTGCTGTGTATTTTTAGCAGTGCATCTTTATTTGATGTTTAATACCACAGTTTATCGTTATAAATAGGATTCTTTTATTGAAGCCTGCTGTGGAGAATTCATTTGAGAAGTAAGATATAAATAACTCAGAGAAATAATTACATGATGGAGCGTGTGTGGCAGGAGGGGGCTCAGCCAATCTTCTGTTATCGAAGTGCAGGCTTAAGATATTTTTAAGGAGATTTTCCCAGATACAACAATGCTAAATTGATGGACAGGGCCCTGGTCTTTGCTCCTGGTGGTACGGTGAATGATGCTTTTCAACAATCTCACGTGAAATAGCTTTGAGCATCAGCAGCTACTCTACCACACTAGATTTCGTTGCTCTTCTTAGCGTAACATCTAGTTTGGCCCATGGTCATTTTTTCTCAGCAGAGAACCCATGAGAATTATAGTTTCATTTATGTACGTGTGGAGGAAGAGAAGGGGGGGAGGTCTCCAACAGAGAATCATCAGCATCCTTACCAAAATATAACCTCCAAAATTCTTTACGAGAAGACAGGTTAGTTAAACGGGTATAAAAACCATTCTAATGATGCCAAAATGTATAAACTGTGTCTTCATCCAAAAAATGATTCCAGGGCAGTGTACATAAAATGCCCAAAAAATAATCCAGTAAAAACAACCTAAACCCTAAACGTGATCAATAAGATCAAGAGGCATAAATCTTTTAAACAGCTAAAAAGACACTGATTTGAATGTAAAACAATCAAGCAAATATGTAATCTCATTTTCAAATGCCTGTGCCAATTAAACGGTTTTAGCCCGGCGCTCGAAAGAGTGCAGCATTGGTGCTAGACGTACCTTTAATGGGAAGGCATTTTAAAATTGGAGTGTCAGCTTAGAATCATAGAATCATAGAATAGTAGAGTTGGAAGGGGCTTATAAAGCTATCGAGTCCAACCCCCTGCTCAATGCAGGAATCTACCCTAAAGCATCCCTGACAGATGGTTGTCCAGCTGCCTATTGAATGCCTTTAGGGTGGGAGAGCCCACAACCCACCTAGGTCATTGGTTCGATTGTTGTATTGCTCTAACAGTCAGGAAGTTTTTCCTGATGTCCAGCCGGAATCTGGCTTAGAAGGACCCCCCTTTGTTTTTGAGATGATAAATGCACCTTTCTTATACATGGAGTGCGAAGAAGGGACTCCTCTGATGTTGTTAATGTACAGACAGGTTGATATAGGACAGAAATTATATACATGTATGTATGTGTAATTTCTATACCCCACCCCCCACTGTGTGCAGAACTGGTACGAGGAACTGGTATGGTTTGGCACCTGCTGAGGTCCCCCCCGCCCTTGTAGGAGCACTGTTTGCACATTCGACCTTTGCCTTTGACTCAGAGGTAGTGAGTGAGTGGACAAGGGCAGCAAGAAGAAAGAAGAAGAGCTACCACCAGGGCCGGCCCTACGGTTAGATAGGGTGAGGCAGTTGCCTCAGGCAGCAGATGGTGGGAGGGAGCAACAAGGTATTCAAGGTGAAATTAAATGAGCTTAAATGAGCTTGCTGCCTTCAGGTTCATTGGAGAACATTGTCTAATCGTTATTGTTGAACACTGTTTCGTCTGTCTGTCCAGGCAGATTTTGTATATGGAATGGGAGGGGACGCCAACTTGTCCTTTGCTTCGGGCAGCAAAATATATTGGGTCAGGCCTGGCTGACACCACTTGCTTGCTCACGTCCTTGTCTGTCCGGCCTCATTCCGGTGAGCAAACAGGAAATGGCAGCGAGCCGAAGGGATGACAGAAGAGGCTGCAGCCAGCCCCAATGGCCGCGAGAATGGGCCCCACTGGTGGAGGCACTGAGGGAGTATGGCCCCAAGGTTCCTCCAGATCTAATACTGGCCCTGTCTGTGTGTTCACTGCAGGGATACAAAAGGCAGCATCGGTCCACTTTTACAATATGATCGACCGCTTGCTGTAGCCCTACGAAAACAAAATGTTACCAGGGAGATTTGTGAATGCACGTGCTGATAGGTTTTTTGTTTTTGTTTTTTTTGTACACCTAATATAGGCTGACCATCTGAAAAGGAGGACAGGGCTCCTGTAACTTTAACAGTGGTAGAGAAAAGGGAATTTCAGCCAGTGTCATTTGTATGCAATTAGTCCCTGATGAAATTCCCTCTTCATCACAACAGGTAAAGTTGCAGGCACTATACTGGAGTGACCAGATACAAAAGAAGGCAGGGCCCCTGCAACTTTAACTGTTGTGATGAAGAGGGAATTTCACCAGGAACTGATTGTATACAAATGACACTGGCTGAAATTCCCTTTTCTCTACAGCTGCTAAAGTTACAGGAGCCCTGTCCTCCTTTTCATATGGTCAGCCTACCTAATACAGCCGGGGGGGGGGGAGGGGTGATGTGAGGGCTCCATTCAGTCTTATGCTGACACTGTTGTTGGGTTACAGCTGCATGCTCATGGGGATGTAGGGTGCATTTTAGAGCCAAAATCTGTATATATAGGAACTATGTCTTCCCCCTTCATTTTTACTCTGGAGTAAGTGCAGGGCAATCTTACCCCTCTTTGCCCCCCTGCACAGTAGGTCCCACTCTGAATCAGGGCTCCTGCTCCTACCGTAGAGTAAAAATGTAAAAGGGACAGATGAGGCTGCTAGATATGGACTTAACATATACCTGTCTTGGTCCTTAGGCTGCAGTTTCCTCAAAGTTCTTCAGAGCTATCGCTCAGTATGCGTTATAACATTCCTGTAAGGTAGGCCGGTATGACTATCCCTGAGTTACGGATGTGGGGATAATGGCTTGCCCAGGGTTGTCTGGTGAGTTCCTGCCTGAGGTTAAATTTGAATTGTGGTCACCTTGGCTAACAGGTTACATTGTGAGCCCCAACTCTCGCTCTACCTACAGCTTAACAGACGGCATTCTTGAAAATAAGCTCTTAAATCTTTACAACGGCATTTTCATCAGTTCAGCCATTACCCTGGGAATATATTTTGACACTCGTTTTCCCTTGAGCTCGAAAGAGATCGCCATGGAAATACATTTTTGCGACTTGGCTAGGATAATAATAATAATAATAATAATAATAGCAGGAGAATAACTGCTTCAGATGAACCTCCAGTCATATGCACTGTAGTAACATGCAAGGTCAATCGGCTTAACGAGACTAAAAGTTTGCTGCAGACAAGTGTGGCCGCAATCACGCTTGTCTATCCTAGCTCGCCTCCGCCCGCCTGTCCGCTGCGAGAGAAATGAGGCAATGGTGCCGAGAGAGCGGTCCAGATCCCTGATTAATTGCTTCCAGCGCCTGCACCTGCACAGCGGGAAAATGTGAGATGTGTTGAAAAAGGGATCCACGCAGACTAAAGGGAACAGTCATGCTGGCAGCCCCGAGAAAGTTTCTCGATGGAGTGACATCGTCCCAGTACAGAGTGACAGGGAAAACAAACCCCCCTCAATGGGTTCAGCACCTTGGATAGCTCCTTTAGAGTTATGGCTGGTTCTGAATGAAGCCCAGTATGGATTCATAGCCCCACTGAAATCAGAGCCACAGGCCTGCACTGGGTAAAAAGTAGCATAAGGGAGAGCCATGGCCTTAGTCGCAGAGGTAGGGCTACATGTGAACGCTCCTGTGGGTATGTGTATGGAGTGGGCAACGTTCATGGCTCCAGGGCCAATTTCACACCCCAGAATTGCTGCCTCTGCTGATTCTACTGTGGATATTTGGTGGGGGCAAAAAGGGGGAATTTGGCTTGAAAACAAAGCGCATGCTTCCCATCTTCCTTCTTAAAAAGTAAAACCAACCCCTTTCGGCCTCTGCCACACCACCTTCAGGGGGGAGGACTGTATTGTCCACCCCTATATAACTACATTTGTTATCCTATTATGATTATTATTATTATTATTAATATTAATATTTCATCTCTTTCTCGCTTGTAGCGGTTTTTCTAGATGGACATGATGGGCTTTGCCAAGTCATGCTCTTTTATTGATTCAGGAATTTCCTGACGATCAAGCATGTCTTACGTATGACTGCTTTCTGGATGTTGGTGTGGATGTATTTTGGTAGGCCCAGTTCCTGGAGGTTTTCTGTATAATTTTTTGATGTGATGCCTAATGGAATAATTGTGACCTTTTCCTGTTGCCATAGTTCTTTGACTTCCATGGCCAGTGGTGTATATTTATCTCTCTTTCCTTCTTCCTCTTCAACAACATTTTTGTCATTCGGTATTGCTATGTCGATGAAGTATGTGTGTTTTTCTTTTTTGTCTATGACCGTTATGTCTGGTCGGTTGCAGGGAATTGTTCTGTCCCAGTATATTTTACGATCTGCATTTTCCAAGATTGTTTCGGGTGAGTATGTATAGTATGGTGTAGGTTGTTTGATAAGGTTGAATTTGATGGCCAGATTTTGGTGAATTATTTTTGCAGCTCTATTGTGTCTGTCCGTATAGTCCATTCCTGCCAGAAGTTTACATCCTCCTGTTATATGGTCTGTTGTTTCTTGGAACTGATGGCATTTCCTGCATCAGTCTGTTGTTGCACTGTTACCTTTTATGATGTTTTTTAGTAGTTCTTGATCCTTTAGTAGTAACTTGATCCTTCTGTTTCTGGAAATAGTTCTCCCTTCCTGAGCCATTCGTATGATTGTTCTTTGTTTATTTGTGGGTTCTGTATTATGTTATAGTGCTTCCCATGGAATGCTTTTTGTGCCCATTTTTCTTTTTTCTCTGTGAGTATAAGTGGTCGAGTTTGTACAGGAGGTGATTGATTCTGTGCTTTGCTTGTTTTTGGTGTTTTATGTCAATGCCATATGTGGTGTTGCTAAGAGTATTATTATTTTTATTTATTATTATTATTATTATTAAATTATATTTTATCCCGCCTTTTTTCCTCCAAGGAACCCGAGGCGATGTACACAATCTTCCTCCTCTCCATTTTATCCTCACAACAACAACCCTGTGGGGTAGGTTGGGCTGAGAGTCTGTGACTGGCCCAAAGCCACCCAGTGAGCTTCCATGGCTGAGTGGGGACTAGAACCCAGATCTTCTGACTCCCAGTCCAACACTCTAGCCACTATACCACACTGCCTCCCCAACACATCCTACCTTTCACCCAAGGCATTCAGGGTGCAGGTACAAGTTTCTGTCCACCACCATTTCATCTTCACACCAACCCTGCAAAGCGGTTTAGGCTGAGAAATAAAGGTCCACCGTGTTTGGATTGGCTTACTAGCCAGCCAGCATTTGCTGTCAACCCTCCTAAATCCTTCCTCTCTCTCAAAATCACCTGGCATGTGTAAATATGGGTCGCAGTTGGTGGCTTTGAACTGCACATGGGGAAAAGTAGAGAACAGCAGCAGCATCTTCCAAGCAGCAGAAAATCCTCTTGCTGTATTTGCTTTTCTTTAAAGCAGGAGATTGGTATGCTTTCTGGGCAGCCTGCATGCCCAAAGGCCAGGTGCTGAACTGTGGAGGCTTTATGCTTGGCGGAGGGTCCAGGGTTCAGCGGGAGAGCACCTGCTTTGCAAGCGGAAGGCCCCATGTTTGGTCTCTAGCATCTCCACTTAAAAAAATAAAATAAAGGATCAAGTAGCAGGTATGCTAGCACAGGAATCTCTCCCACTCCTATCTTGGCACCAGCTGGTACTGCAAAAGAAGGTTTGTCCCCCCCCCCCCGGCCATTTCACATACTATGCAGAGGCAAACCCAGAATTGTCACCCAGTGTACATGGTAACTGCTTATTTGTAGAAGAGAGGGTGATAGATGATGGTGTGTCTAAACCTAATGGGATTTGGGAGCGGCCACGGCTCAGTGGTAGAGCATCTGCTTTGCATGCAGAAGGTCTCAGGTTTGATCCCCAGTATCTCCAGGTAGGGCAGGAAAAACTCCTGCTTGAAACCCTGCCAGTCAGTGTCAACAATACTGGGCTAGATGGACCAACGGTTTGATTCAAAGTAAGGCCGCTTCCCATGTTCCTAGTGACTTCATGGCAGTAGCCAAATTCGAACCCAGGATTTCCAGGTTCATAGGCCACTCCTTGAGTACAAGGCTAGCCTTGATTTCATCTTTTGGCCTGCATAGACTGGATATGTGCACCTGATCCAAATAGTTCCTTGCATAGCTCCTTAAAGATGGCCAAAGAAGCCATCAAAATGAGGGACTGTCAGAGACTACACCCTTGGAAATGAGGGGCAGTGGATATTTTTTGCACACCTGTATGTTCATCCCTTGAGAATGGCAAGTTGAAGTGATGATGTACAGGTGTGAGTTGATCCAGCATCATAAGCAGAATGTTCATGGCATCTGACTGCAGTTCCAAGGATTTTCTATGGATGCAGTTCAAAAGCTGAACGGTTTTGAGTGATATCAAATAACATATTACTGAGCGATTATCTTTCCTTCCCAGCTCATTGTTTCTTTCCCAATACAACCTCTCCCCCCCTCCCCATGGGGATTTAAAGCCAGATAACCTTAATCTAGTCCAACACTCTGTGCATGCCGTGTATATACTAAAATTGGGGTACATCCAGAATAGTAATTCCCCCCCCCCCCGGAATCCTATTGTGAAAACATGTGTCACATGAAAACAACATCAACAACCACAACTGAATGCTCTTCCTTATCCCAATCAAAGCTAAGTTTGAACTGAGGCTTCTCAAACTTCAACTCCGGGACTCATTTCCAGTCCCCAAGGCTCAGTCCTAGAAATGCATGGAGGATAAATAAACAAGAGAGCACCCCTGAACACATGCAGAGTGACATTCCTTAATCATTAAACAGCTCCAATCTGGTGCAATACATGTAACGTTGAAGATGAAGAACACGATTTATAGGCAAGCTGAAGTAAAAGCACAACCCTGGCTTGCATTTAAATGGAAGTAGCGCTATGTTCTTCAGAGCCAGCACCTTAAACATTTGGCACCCCTATCTACCTGCCTGGAATTCACTCAATCCTCCTCCTCCTTTCACCATTCTGTTGCCACAGACTTTCCATGCTTCCATGCTTCAATCAGCCAAATAATAGAGCCCCCTCACCCCATTCTCCTCACAATCCTCTCTCAAGGCTCAAGTGGTCCACAGCGGGCAATTTTATTTTGTTCCCCAAACATCCATTGTCATCACCACATGCTTCTTTCCCCCCCACAGACTATCAAGACAATATACATGGACTATCAAGGCAACCAGAAGTTGAAAGGACTCAAGAAAGGCCATTTTTAAAACTTTTTTCTTTTTAACAAGTGATGCTGTGGTCGGTTTTTGCATGACCCTTTCCCATGCCTGAAACTTTAGTGTAGAACCTACGTCTGGCTAGAACTAACAACCAATGTCTCTTTCCTCTTCCAAGCCACACTTTCCGGACAAAAAGGTGTTCCCTTAGCATCGTTTGTGAAAATGTGCAGTCCGCTCACATCACATGTACTCTCCAAGGTCCTGAAGTGTGATGTCAAGTTTTAGGGAGAGAGACTTTTAAAAGATAGCATAGAAGCAGAGAAGAGGAGGAGGAGGAGGAGGAGGAGGAGGAGGAGAAGAAGAAGAAGAAGAAGAAGAAGAAGAAGAAGAAGAAGAAGAAGAAGAAGAGAGATTTACCAGTGTTTGGAAGGTTCAGGCAGGTTGGGTCTTCTTGGCGTTCCCCCCCTTTCCTTAGGTGCAGCTTCCCCTGATGTACCATGTTCTCGCATCGGAGCAAGGCTGGAAATGGGCTCCCACTGGAAACCATTGAAGTGCCACCTGTCTCACTCATGAAAGGCTGCTCCCAAATGGGCATGCTCTCTCTGCCACTCGAGAAGCTGATCACAGTACCTTTCGAATGAGTGAACCTGAACCCACATGTCAAGGCAGCGCAGCATGCTGCAACCGCCTGGCGCATGGGATGACCTTGCTTCATGATTGGTCATCTCCAGGAGGATTCTCACTGTGGGCCGTCTGCCAGGCAAAAGCTGCCAAAGCTGAAAGTTCTGAGCCTGAATCATCCTGAGAGATACACAGGTCACTGCCATTGGAATGTGTTGCTTCGTGCAGTGTGTTGCTTTGTGTAGCTCATTTGGATGGCTGGTGAACAAAGTTTCTATGCCCACTAAACTGGCGTGAAAGTTAGTGGAGACTCCAAATGTAGAGAAAGGAGCCCATCTATCCAAAGTTCAGCATATATCTCTATATCTCTATATATCTATCCTGTCCTTTCTTTCCTGCAACACACTCAAACATTATGCCACACTTTACAGGTCAATCAGTATATCAAACAACAGATGTTGTGTGATTCCATCAAGGCTAACTGATTTATTGTGGTGTGGAAGTGGTAGGCAAAGTGCTACATCATCAGATGCCTGAAGGCGATAGAGATAGAAGTGGGTTGAGGTACAGTGTAAGATAAACCACATTGGTAAGGTGGCTTATTTCCCACCCTAGAGGTTTATTGGATGGGTAACTTGTTTTCTTTAGAGTAAGACTACCCACACTTAATTTATATGAAACCTGCCATCAGGCACTTCTCCAACAAAGTCCAAACATTTGGCTTCTTGATGTTCAACTTTCCCTAACTTCTACCTCTTCTTGTAGGCTGCTATGAACTCGGCAAAGGTCACAAAAAGAAATTACTTTAGTAGGCCTCTCAATCATTCGGTCTAAGCTACAGAACAATGCTTCCTCCAAAACCGACTTCTCTGCCTTTCTGGATGCCCTTGGGGCAAACAGGAAAGCATTTCAATGGTTTCCCCTGTCAAAGAAACCGCATACCCCTGAAAGGTTTCACAGCTGAGACACAATGAAATGTGTGGCATTTCTTGTTGATGTTTGTTTACTTCATGACAACTCGCTAAGTTTGTAGGATTCAGAGCAAAAATTCAATTAACATTTGCTAGTACAGCGTATTACTGAAAGCTTAGATGCCATCCTAACCTGGTTTACTAGGGAGGAAGTACTATTGAACTCAATGCAGCTTATTCCCAAGTAAGCATGCAGAGGATCAGGTCGTAAGTCCCACTGAATTCATTGGAAGTTATTTCCGAGTAGACATACTTAGGGTGTGCTGTTAAGTGGTTGTAATTATAGATCTAAAACACATTGTCATTCATCACAAAGATGGAAATGTCTATGGAAATCTCTTGCAGCTGAAACTCAGGATATTCTTGAAGTTGGAAGACTAGAAGTATTTGCCTGTACATTCTCAGTTCATGTACCCTTAACCACAAAGCACTCAAAATGTGCCTTTAGATAATGAACTGTATCATCTCACACCGGTCATGCAGTCTTTCCCTAGAAGTCAGAATAATATATCAAGGTTTTTTTTTTTTTTTTAAAAAAAAGCCAGGTTGACAGGGAATTAGTGATTGGCTTTCAGAGACTGTTTGGATATTCTTTGCGTTTGTCCCTCAGCATGCAATAAAGGTTTCACCTTTTCCCTCACATCTCTTTCGTATGCTGATGCTGTTTCAGCTTACACCAATTCCAACCTTTTTGGAAGATCCCTCTTTTCCAAATTTGCAGACCAAGATGAACTCTCTAATACAATCAGACCATTTTTATTCTGCCAGCATTAAACCTTATAATGCCCACCCCACATTATTACTTATTAGCCTTTCGTTTCGGATCATAAATACTATGTGCAGCTAATTTCAGTTTTGAGATGAGAGAGTATAATTCATTTCATAAAAGAGCCCTTCAAATCCTTTGCCTCTAAAAACACCCTCAGTTTGAAACCTTAGCTAACAAGCTGGTGACCCTTCCTGCTAAGTGTTCCCATCCTAGGAATCTTTCTTCCAAAATACACCTAATACTGAAAGGTCAGTATGATTGAATAACACTCCATTCCTAGACCCTGTTGTGGCATTCATCCACTCTCTCCCATAGAGCATCTATCATATATAGCGACATGTCCTGCTGTATAAGACAATCTTTAATTGATCAGGTTACCTTAGCAACTGTGGTCCGGCTGTTCCCAATATGAAGATTTCAATTGGATCTGTCAGAGTGAGATTTTCATTCCAGAAATCTAAGTACTTCTTTAGTTTTCACCATTGGGGTGAAACCAAGCTAGATGTATGTAGGAGGTTTCCGTAAGTCTTCACATTCAGTTGCTAGAGTGATTGTGTGCTTTTCTCACCATTTCAAAGATGCTTTTCTTGGAAGGTTTATTTCTAAACCAAAGGGGGGGGGATGGCGGATGGAGGAAAAACAAGTTCGAGACTTTTCTTAAAAAGGAGCAATGTCAACCCATTTGGGGAGAAGGAACTCCCTCAAAAGCAGAAGGTCCATAAAAGCTGAGCTTCTCACAGCCAAACTTTGTTTGACGAATCTCCCAGCCATTGCCACATTTTCGAAAACTCCACTCACCGTCTGTTGTGTTTACATCTCTTCGGCTGGCTGCGCCTTCCACATGTTTCATAGACATTATGGTAACTCCCTTTGGCAGGATAGAAACGTTGGGGGCTGAGCCACAGAAAAGCCCAATCCCTCTCTTAGGCTACTTTTGCCAAATCCATCGCTTCACCTTTCACTTGGCAAAATGGCATGGAAGCGGAGGGCACCGAAAGAAGGATTCACAGTCTGGATCTCAAACCGCAGTCGGCACCCTTCGAAAAGCCAATGAGAACTCCCAGTCTTGAACCAGAGCGAGCATTTCTTCTCATCAGGATTCTTTTTTTACCAAAAAATCTTAATGCCTCCATTCTCTGTCCAGGAGTATTGAAATGCTAGAAGAAATGGCACAGCCCTTCATTTGCAGAAACAATACGGCTGCAGCACAATCAAGAGACAGACGCTTCTCCGGGGGTTCACAGCCTTGTTCATCACTCCTGGATGGAACAGTGGTACATCTTCATTCGCCTCCATCTGAACCCTTTTCCCTTGTATGGTCTCCTGCCTTTTATTCTCCCCTGAATCAAAGACCGCTCCAGAGAATTCCCACTTCAGCTTGTCTCAATCCCTTCTCGGATTCCGTTCTCTAATTCCTTCCCACGGCAAAACAATCGGAGCCATCCTTGGCGGTGGGAGGGAAACCTGCCTTTCAGTCTTGGCAGGCGTTTCCTTTGCCCTCCTCCTCATTTAAAATGTTACGGTCTCATGAATTAAGAAGATACTGTATGTCTAGATCTTATACCAGTCAGTCTCTCTGATTCATCTGGGGGTCTCCTTGGTAACTAGCAGTTCCTCTCCAATGATTTGTGTCACACAACACACACACACACACACACAATTTAAAGATAAACTACAGTGAGGATGAACAATGGTCCCTGAACTACCTTTTGCCTAGCTCCAACATGTCATTATGTATGTTCACCTGGAGGAAAATGTGATCCAAGGAAACACCCTTTTTTCCTGAGCTGTTATTTGGGTGGGAAAACCTGCCTACCTTATTTTTGGGGGCGGAGTGGGGAGAAGGTTTCAGGGGAGACAGATAGCCAACTTCCTATGATTTGTTCACCAGCAATCACAGTTGCAAACGGTACTTGGAGCCCGCGCTGGCCATGTTGATAAACACAGAGAAAGGGCCGCCTTGTTGCAAGTACTGAATGGTCTGGAGTAACAAGACATTTTGATTCGGGTCTCAAGCGAGACTGAGGGCAGGCTGCAAAGGTTAAGATACATGGCACAACATCCTCCAGGGAACAGCAATTGGGTTAGTAGATGCTGCTTAGTAACCCACATCCTGGGCAATTAGAGCACCAGCTGACCTCTCTTTTGTGTGCATAATCACAGCCTCTTAAACCATGCTCCTCACGGCCGTGTGCTTGCTTTGTTCAAGACGGTCATTGCCGGGGAGAAGTTGTATTCTCACACAGAGCGAGTTCAAAGACGGGTTTTGAAAACTCTTCGGTTTCGAGCAGGTGTCATCAGCGCGAGTCATGCAAGCCTTCAGAAGGGGGGGGGGGAAACTATGTCGATGCAGAGACAGCCTTGGTGGTGTGGCTGTGCTTTTAACACTGGTGTGGCAGGGGGCAGTTGAGTGGCTGCAGCATGATGGAGAGAGAAGCCACATACCCTGAACTTCTCCACAATGGATTGATTCATTAACTTTGCATTTCTTTGTTAGCCAAGGGTCCTTTCCTGCTCTCCACACCTGAATATGGCTCCTTTCCCATTTTCTTTTCTTTTGCAAGGGGTCAAACAGCAGAAACCCATTTCATGGAATTTAATTGATGTACTTATTGAGAGAGATTTGTGTGTATGGGGGGGGGGGAAGTCTCTCTTGCCCCAAGTGGCTACCAATGAAACAAGAATAGCATCCCTTTTAAAATACAGCAGGGAAATAAAACACGATGAGAACATATGAAAACAACAACAACCCAACCCAGCGTAACAACCTCTCTGAGCCAGCCACAGACCCCCTTCCCAGCACACTACCAAAAAGCACATTGGAACGAAACATTCTTTGGCATCCTTTATGAAAACGAGATCGAGATGAGGGCTTCTTGCCCTCAAGGGTCCAGGAGGCACTGCAAAACCAGAAGGCTGTAGCACTAAAGAGACCACTCCTGGCTGTGATCAGATGCTGTGATAGTACAAAGAGCAGGGCTGAAGTTCTGACCCTACTAGAACATGGGCTGATACAGACAGAGGATATTATACTGCTCTTTCCCCCCACCACTCTGGGAGCTCTAATCTTCAGAGAAGACAGGAGGGATGCTGTTCCCTTTTATTCTCATTCAAACTAGGTGCTGTACATTAGATATAAAAAACAAACTCGGAGATGCAGGACTTGCCATACAAAGGGAAGGAGGACAATGGAAAAGGGTAAAGGGAGTGGTGTAGTGGAGGAGGGGTTCACAGGACAGAAGAGATGATATCATCTCAGGTTCCCATGTTCGTTAGCTGCACTCCTCGCAGTGGCTGACGGGGAAATGGGTTTCCCCAGCAACTCTCCCTGATTTAATGCAAAGTATTTCGTAGGGAGCGCTCCCTGATCTAATGCAAAGTATCTTGGGGTGGCTTGTTTTTGAATGGGCTTGAGGAAAGAGCTACAAAAGTCACGCATGGTACATTGAGAGGGAGATGGATCAAGGTAGCTGCCTGCGTTTTGGACCCTCCTAGGGTGCTGTCATGATGAATGCCTGGTGCATAGTCATTGCTACGCCACAGGGTGAAGGCGCTGGCCCTATCCATCAGCCAAAGAAGAAGCAGCTGCAAGGAGTTGGCTTCCCCCTTCCCTGCCAGAAAGAACATTCAGCTTCAAATGCCAATTGTCTTAGGACTGCAGAGCTGAAGGGAAGCACATTCAGTCCCATGCATCAGCCAGGGGACCAAGGGCTTCTGGGATGTGTGGATTTATGTATATGTGTATTTTGTATTATGTTTTATGATACTGTTGTATTTTATAGTTTGTAAAGCACCAGGAGAACTTCAGTTCATTAGGCGGCATAGAAATTATTATTATTATTTACATACTGCCCCATAACTGAAGCTATCTGGGTGGTTTACAAGAGATTAAAACATTAAACATTAAAAATCGATATACAAAATGTAAAATAATAAAAACAGACAACATACAAAGATAATATCCATTTATAAACCTCTTTGAGCTCTCAGCCAAAGATAGATCTGGGGTCAATTAGAACTCAACATATGCTGTTAAATGCCTGGGAGAAAAGTCTTGGCCTGGCACCGAAAAGATAACAATTTCGGTGCCAGGCAGGCCTCATTGGGGAGATCATTCCATAATTGGGGGGCCACCATTGAGAAGGCCCTCTCCTTTGTTGTCATCCTCCGAACTTCCCTCAGAGTAGGCACCCAGAGGAGGACCTTAGATCTTGAGCGTAGTGTATGGGTAGGTTCATGTTGGGAGAGCCGTTCCGTCAGGTATTGTGGTCCCAAGCCATGCAAGGCTTTATAGGTTAAAACCAGAACCTTGAATTGGGCTCAGAAACATACAGGCAGCCAATGGAAGTGGGCCAGAGTAGGTCTTATATGTTTGAACCTCCTGGTCCTCATTATTAATCTGGCTGCCACATTTTGCACAAGCTGCAGCTTCTGAACCATCTTCAAAGGCAGCTCCACATAGAGTGCATTGCAGTAATCTAACTTGGAGGTTACCAGAGCATGGAAAACTGAAGCCAGGTTATCCCTGTCCAGATAGGGGCATAGCTGGGCCACCAAATGAAGTTGGTAGAAGGCACTCTGTGCCACCTGAGCCTCAAGTGACAGAGATAATCCTAGGAGAACCCCCAAGCTATGAACCTGCTCCTTCAGGAGGAGTGCAGGGGAAATGTAATAAATAATAAAATAAAATTACAATAAACAAAGCTTATTATTATCATTATCTCTTTCTTGCTCGTGGCGGTTATTCTAGATGGACATGACGGGCTTTGCCAAGTCGTGCTGTCTTTTACAGATTCAGGAATTTCCTGACGATTGAGCATGTTTTAATTATGTCTGCTTTCTGGATGTTGGTGTGGATGTATTTTGGTAGGCCCAGTTCCTGGAGGTTTTCTGTATATTTTTTTGATGTGATGCCGGTGACTGATGTGACTAATGGGATAATGGTGACCTTTTCCTGTTGCCATAGTTCTTTGACTTCCATGGCCAGTGGTGTATACTTGTCTCTCTTTTCTTCTTCCATTTCAACAACATTTTTGTCATTCGGTATTGCTATGTCGATGAGGTATGTGTTTTTCTTTTTAATTTATTTATTATTTATTTATTTATTACACTTGTATACCGCCCCATAGCCAAAGCTCTCTGGGCGGTTTACATAGGATTAAAACAATTAAAAACAATGTACAAAAATTAAAACAGCAAAAACATACAACATACATACAATACACACATACATTTAAAAACGCTACAACAGCTCAAAAAACAAAACAAAAAAAATTGTCTATGAATGTTATGTCTGGTTGGTTGCAAGGTATTGTCTTGTTGGTATGAATTGTTCTGTCCCAGTATATTTTATGATCTGCATTTTCCAGGATTGTTTCAGGTGAATATGTATAGTATGGTGTAGGTTGTTTGATAAGGTTGAATTTGATGGCCAGTTGTTGGTGAATTATTTTTGCAGCTGTATTGTGTCTGTCTGTATAGTCCACTCCTGCCAGAATTTTACATCCTCCTGTTATGAGGTCTATTGTTTCTTGGACTTGATGGCATTTCCTGCATAGGTCTGTTGTTACACTGTTATCTTTTATGATGTATTTTTGGTAGTTCTTGGTTGCTATAACTTGATCCTGTATAACTATTAGGAATCCTCCTGTTTCTGGAAATAGGTCACCCTTCCTGAGCCATTTGTATGATTGTGCTTTGTTTATTTGTGGGTTGTGTATTATGTTGTTGTGCTTCCCATGGAGTGCTTTTTGTGCCCATTTTTCTTTTTTCTCTGCGAGTGTAAGTGGTTGTGTTTGATCCTCGTTTTGTAGTGCTAGGTTGAGTGGCATGTCATTTTTAACTGCTTTTACTCTGGCTTTATGAATGGGGGTGTTTTTGGCGTGGAAGAATTCTCTGAGTGATTTTATCTGTTTAGCATGAATTCTGTTAATGTCCAGCAGACCTCTTCCTCCTTTCCTGCTGATTGTTATTTTTTCAGTGCATGAGTTGAGATGTGGCATGCAGTGTTTTGTGAGTTTGGTGCGATTGAGTCTGTTTATTTCTTCAAGTTCAGTGTGTGACCAGTGTATGATTCCGAATGAGTATGTGAGGATGGGTATTGCGTAGGTGTTGATGGCTTTGATATTATTATTATTATTATTATTATTATTATTATTATTATTCTATGTTCTTCTGAACATGTACAGAAATTGTACTGTTATAATCTATTGTAAGCACATTGTATTCTATTGTTTTGATCAAAAAGTGACATATGCATCTTCCAAATAAAGAAAGAAATGAGATCAGTTGGAAAAGGGGCAAGCTGATGGCTCAGCACCTTGGATAGCTACTTTAGCGTTCTGACCAGTTCTGATGAAGCCCCAGAGCGGATTCACCACTGCAATGATATCAGAGCCACCAGCCTCCCCTGGAAAGGTATCAGGTGAGTCCCTCTGCAGAGAGCAATCCATTACTGGGATGCTACCATAGTGCTCCACACCTTGGATAACTCCTTTAGAGTTCTTCCTGAAAACCAGAGCAGGTTCATCATCCCACTGACACCATTATGTCATTTCAGCACCAGGCAAAGACCCTTTTATTTTCCCAGGCCTTTTAATCTGTTCCTGATTGAAATTAGCTTTACCTGGGCTATGGCATTTATGCTATGGCATTTATTTTTGCTTTTATTCCTGTTGTAACTGCCCTGAGAACATGGTTATAGGACAGCCTATACATAATTTAATTTTTTAAAAAGACATACATATCTGATCTTTCCTTCAAAGAGCTTAGAGTAACATGCATGTAGATTATCCCACAACAGCCCTGCAGGGTAGTTCAGGTTGAGAGACCGTCAAAGCAGAGGGGAGACTGGAACAGAGGTCCCCCCATGTCCAAGGCCAACAGACGACCTACCGCGGCAAGCCAGCCCCCAGTCCAAGACAACTAGCAGTTTCCGAAGTTTAAATAAATGTAAACCGTATTTCTTCGATTCTAAGACGCTATCGATTGTAAGACGCACCTTCATTTCAGTACCACTAATAGAAAAAAAGCTTTGATTCTAAGTGTGGGAAAATCGCCATCGATTCTAAGACGTACCCTGTTTTTCGAGACGTTTATATGGGGGGAAAAGTGCGTCTTAGAATCGAAGAAATAGGGTATATAGCAAATCCTTAATGAATGTGCCTTTTTCAAAAATGTTTCCTGAAGGAAGGAGTCAGCAGCTCATTTTTGAGTTGTGCCTGGGATAAAGCTACCTTTCCAATTTAGATACAGACCAGAAGGAAAAGCTATTTTAATTAACTTTTCAAATCACATTTGGCACAGGGCAGATACTGCTGGTATATCTGTGTTGCCTTTCGGGGCAGCAGGTCCATCAGGAATCCCACATACCATTTTAAAAAAATTGTGTCCGAGTGAATTTAATGTGAATATTTCTGATACAAAATGACAACATGTCTGTTTCACTGCTTTATCTGTACTATTATACAGACCTGTTTTTACACTCTTTCATTGAACATTTATTTATTGCTTTTCTATTTGTTTTGGGAGAATATTTGTATTGTTTTTTCCCCCTCTTGCACACCACCTTCAGAGAGTTCTGCCCTTAAAGGCAGCCTAAAAATAATGTGAAATAAAAAGTTAAAAGTTAAAAAAGAAAATAAATGTATAATAAGTTCTATTTCTTAGATGTCTTTCTCCAAACAAACTCAAGACGTCTTACTACAAAATTGAAATATACAAACATTAAAACAGCTAAAAAAAAATCCCCTAACCCCCACCCCCAAAATGACTAAAACACTAGTGACAATCCAAACAATTCAACTGAGTTTGGGGGTAAATTCATGAAACATAGAATTGATTATAATCTCTGTGTCTATGACAAATGCAATTAAAAGAAAGGGATTTTTTTTTAAAAAAGAATCTAATTTCAAAACATTTTTGCTTGCTGACTGCACCACCAATTAATTGGTTTGTGTGTGCCTGCAGATTTTAATCTTCGATTAAAGCTTTATTTGATCAATCACACTGATTAATCAGTGAAAGCTCCCAGCACGCAACACTAATAATCATCATTATAAATACATCATATCAGTATCCATGTTGCAAAGGGTGCCCCTGTACTCTCGTCCAGAATGTGTGGCTCAGTGGTTGAGGCCCAGCACAATCATTAACCTTATGCTTGCGAGGTTGTGAATTCAAAACCTCACAATACCCACTGCTTGAGGGAGAGTAGGAAATCTGTATCATTATCTCTCTTTCTCTCTCTTTCTCTCTCAGGGGAGGGATGGTACTAGAGCACAAGGCAGACCACAGAGTACAAGCAGAAGGTCCCAAGTTCCATTTTAGGTGGAGGAACTAGGGAAGACCTTCATCGAAGATCTTGGAGAAAT
Organism: Anniella stebbinsi; assembly: GCA_029215795.1. Taxonomy (NCBI): domain Eukaryota; kingdom Metazoa; phylum Chordata; class Lepidosauria; order Squamata; family Anniellidae; genus Anniella; species Anniella stebbinsi. Next base: position 354,107,277 of record JARDYH010000002.1, on the reverse strand, counting down.
GCCTCCACAGAGCAGACAGTATTCGTATAGGACAGCCTGTCCCAACCTGGTGCCCTCCAGAAGTTTTGGACTTCAATTCCCATCAGCAAAACCAATGCTCAGGAATGCTGGGGGTTATAGTCTAAAACCAGTGGAGGCTGGTGCCTTTGATTTCAGTGGGGCTGTGAATCCATTCTGGACTTCAGTCTGAAGCTAGAACCACCCAAGAGCTATCGAAGGTGCTGAACCCTATCCCCAAAAGAGGTTCAGCACCTTGGATAGCCTCATGATTCCAAGCTCTCCCACCGAACCCTAAGACAACAAAGAGATTCGCTGTGCAATCCACAAAACCTTTATTCAGTTTTTTTTTAAAAAAACTCCTTCACACTTGAAGGGATGTTGAAAGCTAGGAGCTATCCTCTAAGCTTAATTACCTTAAAAAAACAAGGCAGTTGCCTATCAACTAAATGGACTGTTCCCCACCATGTCCAACAGGCTTTGCCAGACTCCTCTTTTAGGGATGGTCCACTTTTCCTAACTTCTGATGTACAGCTAGTCTGATGGACCGCTGTCTAACTCCACTCAGCTGATCTGCGGCAGACTCTGACCTCTGTCAATTCCGCTGCTCCCTGCCCCTCCAACAAAGGCTGAGTTCCCAGGGACGGGAAGGAAGATCTTTGAGCCTGTGCCTCCTGTTCAATAAGCCCCTGGGAAGATTCCTCCCTGACTTCTGGAGAGTTTGAGGGAATTTCCTCCCCTGCTCCCTATCTTGGCTGGGTGTCTTCTAGTTCAGCTCTGAGTCTGATTCAGAATCTGAAATCAAACCAGGGAGTCTGAACCTCATCTTGACAGATAGCTCCTTTAGAGTTCTGGCTAGTTCTGACTCAAACTCAGAGTGGATTCACAATCCCACCTGTTCAAAATATCTGGAGGGCATCAGGTTGGAGGAAGCTGGTCTAGAATCTATATGGCCCCATCCTCTGACTCAGGGGATGGCAGCATCATCTGTTGACAACAGCCTCAATTCTCTTCCCTTTAGCGATGACATTTAACTAGCCAACCTTTATTGTCAGCTTCCTTCTTTGCAACTCTTGCACCTGTCTGCACTCCACTGACCTTTCCATGGTGTAACACAGAGGAAGATTTTGGCATGTGCTAAATGGCAGCTTGAGAGATGTAAAATGAACTTGCCCTCAGCAGTAAGGAAATGGTACCGTACTTATGAGACTTCCGTGTCCATTCAGCCAACTGCTGCCTCCCCATGTATCAGACTCCTAAATTTTGGCTTCAACATTAATAATTTCCCCTTCAATGGTCTAGGGCAGAAGAAAGGAACTGCAGCCATATCATAAGAAACATGATTGATAATCTGCCCAGAGAACATTGGTTACTAGCAGTGAAGGCTCGTTGCTCCAATTTCAGTGGGGCTGTGCATCCATTCTGGGTTTCAGTCAGAATGAGCCAGAATTCCATAGGAGCTATACAAAGCACTGAACTAATTTTGGGGATTGGGCTCAGCATTTTGGATAACTCCTTTAGAGTCCTGGCTGGTTCTGACAGAAATCCAGAATGGATTTCCAGCCGCGCTCAAAGCGGAGCCACCAGCCTCTCCCGGTCATTGAGCAGGTTAGAAATGTAACAATAAAATAAAATAAATAATGGTGGGCCTGGTCTTAGGATAGGGTCTTGCAGTATCCTGGCAATTGGGATTCCACCATCTCACTGATTTATCTTCATTGCTTTCAGCATTTGTACCATGTTTTTTCTGATAAATATTCAAGGTGGCTTACAACAAATGATAACAATGTATCATCTGAAATCCTCATCCTCATCACAAAATAAATATATTAAAAATGTAGGAGCAATCCAGAAAGAACTAAACAATAAAATCACCAGTATGTGGTTCATGCTGCCTTCTGGCGCAGCTCCCACCCCCTCTGCTGCTCCTTTCTGCCCCCAATTATTAAAAAAAACCCCTTTTTTCTATTTAAGAAAAGGCACCTGTAGCAGCTATGGAGAAAGGGCCACATTGACCTTGTTTGCAAGCGAAATTTGCCCCTACTGGTGCTATGTAGCCACTGCAGAGCACCAAAGGGATTCAATTTAGTTTGGAAAGGAGCTGATTTGCTTGCATTTTTGAGGCACCCTGCAGATGGCATGGCACCCCATAGAGGGTGGCCCATGGGGGGGGGCAAAAATATAAAAGGCAGGAGCCACACCAAGCAGGATATAGCGCTAAGAATGTGGTATGAAAGCAGTATATGGTATGTGTCAATGGGACCCAACAGTTGTCAGTGCACTTCAATACCGCTATAAAGCAGCAGTGTGGCTCCTGCCTTTTATATACCACTTTCATACCTCTTTGATAGTGCTATATCCTGCTTGGTGTGGATTAAGCCTTAGTCTTGGTGGATGGTTGTGTTTATTACATTTTTATTATACATAAACACATTCATGTACAGTAGTGTAGTGGTAATTTTTGCAGCACAGATGCTAATCATAACAACCCCCATAAACATGCCCCCAAGGAGAGTCCAAAAATGCAGGCATCTGCGTCGATCCATAACGACAAACCAGTTCTAGGAGTTTTCATCTTGGAAGGAGCAGCTCTTTTGTGAAGCGAATGGGTCCTAATTGCCCATTCAAGACCAAGCCATCCCAAATTACTTTACATTACAACAAGGAATAATATATTGTTGCTGGGAAAATTCACTTCCGCCCAGCTACTGTGAGAATTGCAGATAAGTTAAAAGGAACAAGGAATTCTGAGGGATTTGTGTGGCAGCTGACATCTGGATCCTTGCTAATAAAAAAGTGCCAGGACCTTATCCCTGTGAGCCCTGGTTCCACTACACCACTGTTTATGTATTAGGGTTTATGTGTTTCATTTGTGAATTTTCTTGTGCTGAACATTTGTAATACATTTGTGAATGGATGCAGTTAATGGTCCATGGTATTTTTGTGCTGTAGGTTGTGGGTGGATGTGTCTAAAATTATAATGTGTGGTTTTGTGTTTTAGGTAGCCTGCGAGGAAGGAGTTCATTTGCAAAATGCTGGGCAAGCTCTTTTCCCATTTTGTGTCACTTTTTTTTTTAGTAGTAGTAGTAGCCAATGAGACCACATTACACCACTACTTTTCCAGCTTCACAGGCTGCCATTCCAGGTCTGGACCCAATTCAAATGCTGGTATTCACATTCAAAGCCCTAAACAGCTTGGGGCCAGATTATCTGAAGGAACGCTTCCTCCCATATGTGCCTACCCAGACCCTTAACATCATCTTCAGGGGTCCTTCTCCATGAGCCCCTACCAAAGGAAGTGAGGCAGGTGGCTACCAGGAGGAGTGCATTCTCTGCTGTGGCACCCCAGCTGCGGAATGAGCTTCCTAGAGAGGTTCGCCTGGCACCTACATTATACTCCTTTAGACGCCAGGTGAAGACCTTCTTATTCACACAATATTTTAACAGTTTATTATCATAGTCTTTTAACTCCACTGTTGAAATCTGTATTTTAAATTTGTATTTTGAATCTACATTGCTGTGCGTTTTTACCCTGGTTGTGTTTTTATATTGTATTTTTATATTGTGTTTTTATACTGTTTTGTTGATGGTTTTAACTTCGGCTACTGGGCAGTATATAAATGTAACAAACAAACAAATAAATAATAGCTTACAAGACATTTGAAAGACAGTACCCTGTAAAAGCTCACTGTCTTTGCTGAAAAGATGGGGCCCATTTGACTTCTCCTGTGGAGCCTCTTTTAAATCTTCAGTGCTACAAGTGAAAGGGATCCCCCTGTGAGCAGTACATGGGGGATCCTCTCATCATCTCCAATCTCAGATCGGAGAAAAGATGGGGAATCTGATTAGGATGAGGTATGTGTTTGCCATGCTAAATTTGTTGCCCATCCTACATCATCTCCAGAGGAGGAAGATGCAGGTGGGCAAAGCTGGTCTTCAGCCCCAAGTGGTGGATGGAGGAACCTCACCTGTGATTTGGTTGGGGGAGGACTTCACTCTCCCAGTGCCATCTACAATGGTACAGCTTGGGTGAAGCTGGAGATCTGGCCGGCACTTGGAGAAGTGGCAACTCCTCTCAGCATTGGCTAAGCCCTTTGATGCAGTGCATGCCACCCCTATGGGGACACCACCACGATCCTGGAGACTCAGTCTGCAAAGGGAAGGAGTAGCTCCTCCTCCTTGCACCAGCAGAGTCCCTTTATCTGGGCTGAGTGAGGCATGGAACTTCTTCCAGCACAGAGAGAGGCAAAATAGAAAGGGGGGTGGGCAATCGCATCAGTGGGTGTGGCCACATCCACTGATGTCATTAGGCTTATGGAGGGGCCTGGTGGGTGGTATTTTACACCCCCCTCAAATGGGCCTCCCACCCCTGATCTTAACTCAGTATGGGTGAACGAGCAATGATCGAGATGTTCATTGATGTTTGAGTGATATTACGGATGCCATAAATATGGTGCACATCACAGCTATGGAGGTTCAGCCTCTCAACAGCTAGTAATCATGATGAGTATATATTATTGCTAGTATCAGAGGCAGTATGCCCAGTTGCCAGGGAAAATGGAGGATAAGGCAATCAGTGGCTATTACTAGTCAGAACGGCTATATATTGCTTCCATGAGCAGAGGTAATTTGCGTCTCAGAACCAATTGCTGGAGAACACAAGCGGCAGGATGCTGTTGCGTTCATGTCCTGCTTGTGGGCTTCCAATAGGCACCTGGTTGGCCACTGTGAGAAGAGAATGTTAGGCTAGATAGGCCTTTGATCTGATCCAGCACAATTCTTCTTATGTTCTTACACACACTCATCACTTGTCTAAAAAACAATTGTCTCCTGAAGTTTGCATTTCCGGCTATCCCTTCACCAGCTGCATCAAAGACCTTGTCCGTGGTGCTGAATGAAGTGTAGCGGGAGAGTGCTGTGCGTGATGGCATCAAAGGGCAGCATCTCCATATTGTGCTGTCCTCTCTCTACATCAAGTATTAGCTTGGGGAAAGGGTGACTTCCGTATTAATATCAAAACTCATTCTGCTCAGAATGTGACCCTTATTCAGGGATGGTCACCAAAAGTGAGGAAAAGATGTTGAGAACCTGTGATGGGACTCCGGTTCTTCCTTCATAGCATGACTAAGGTCAGAGATTGATACTGTTTGAGAACAGGGAGTCGGGCACTCTCGTGTGTTGTTAACAGGAAGACTATGTGACAGGGAAGATGTGGTCCACCAGATGTTGCTGGAGTGCAACTCCCCTCACCCCTCACTGTTGGCTGTGCTGGCTATGGCAGATGGGAATTGCAGTCCAACAATATCTGGTGAGCCACGTGTACCCCCGCTGGTGTATGCTGAGAATATGTGTCTGTACCTGATGGACCCTTAACAACACTGTTTTCCCAACACGTACTCTTCAGACACGCATCAAGTAGAGCTTTGTCATTTGCAAAAAAGAAAAGAAAAGAAAAGTGAAATACGTATCTGTTTAACTTGCCAGACATGGGATTGGCTGTCAAGCATATCAAAGTTTGCTGAACACAATTCTGGAGTGTTAGATCTGCATCTGAAAGTTTGCAAAAGGGAAGGTCCATAGCTTGGGGGTAGAGCCCATGCTTTGCATGCAGAAGGGCTCGAGTTGAGTTTCTGGCATCCTGAGGTAGGGATGCAAAAGAGACCTCTCTGAAACCCTGGAGACCCATTGCTGGTCAGTGTCGACAATACTGAGCTCAGGGACCAATCGGGATGTTTATTTATTTTATATCCTGCCTTTCTCCAAGGAGCCCAAGGGGGCATACATGACCCTCTTCTTAACCATTTTATCTTCACACCAGCCCTGTGAAGTAGGTTATACTGAGAGTCACTGACTGGCCTAAAGTCACCCAGTGTGGGGCTAGAACCTAGATCTCCCCAGTTCCAGTCCAATGCTCTCACCGCAACACTACACTGGTTCTCTCTAGTAGCTTCCTACCATTCTTTCCTATCCTAGGAGAAGCAACATGATACATGTGACCACATGGAGTTCACAGAGGTATTATCTAGTTACTTAGGAGATCTTCGTTCAGCTGAGAAGTTGGAAACGACTTCTGTGCAATGCATGTTCTCATTCTTTAAAGCATTCAACCAGTTCATGGGGGCACAGATCTCCTAATAGCCACGTTAGCCAGGTTGGCTACATGGCACCTCCCTGTGCTGTGCCAGTGTGCCAGAAGCCATGGCAAACCACGATGGAAGGTTCTGCCCCCGCGCCCTGCCAGCATGTCCCTCCATGAGCTGCTGACTCTGTCTCCCCGTATTGCTCATTTTAACAAGCATCACGTTGCTGCTAAAATCGAGTTTTCGAAAGGAAAAGGACAAAAGTAAAGTAAAGAAAATGACGTCTGATATTGCTTGCATAGGGCTCCTGGCGTACAAATGACATTGATTTATTAATGTGTGTATGCGTGTGTGTGTGTGAGGGGGGCAATTGGGACTATTGAAACCTTCCTGGGGTTTGTTTTGTCCTCTGGAGCAGAAGGCGTGATGCTTCTTTTGAAAGGGAGCTCGTGCGCTTACAGCTCCATCCCTCCTCCGCCCTTTGCTTTATCTCTCAGCAGAGTGCTGCTATTTGGGGAAAGCAGCAAAAGGTGGCAGTGGCTATTTATACATCCCCAAGCTGAGCTCATCCCAGCTGCCAGCCATGTGGCCAAGCGATCTCATGCGTGGCATTGGAATTCCTTCCGAGGTAGAACGGGGTGTTTTTCTGTCACCCCGCATCATTTCATTCCCACACCCAGAGAGGGAATACATGTGGTCCCAATTCAGGAGTGGTGCTTCTCAGGTCCTGGGAGTCAAATCTCACTTTCTGGGGATCATTCCCACACCGCATTTCATCCCTCGCTGTTGGGTTTCTACTGGTGTTCCTTCAAATCTACAGCTACTTTCTATTTCCCCCCCTGGCCCTCTCCAGCCTAGTTATTGGTCTGAGATATAAACTTACAAGAGAGTTAGTGGGCGCAAAAGGAAAGAGATGTGCAGCTTATGCGAATGATTTTATGAATTGGACCTCCATGACTGGAAAAAAAAAATCCTTCCCCATAAGCTCCTAGTGGTATCTCTATATCTATATCTATAGATGGAAATGTTCCATTCATCTTCAGAAAGAAAGAAAAAAACCTTTTTATTTTTAGCTCAGTCCCATAAGGCAAGCCATGTTTAATGTGCTAATCAATGCACCCAAAAGGTGAAAGTATGGAAAATTGCCATAAGCTAACAGGAGTAATGATCGCTACGAAGAGAGAGCTGATGAATGGTACGAAGGCTGCATGAAGAGTACTTACAGGTCTGGATATAAACAAATGCAAATAGCTTACAGACTCCTTTGACTGCAGCCAAGCTGAGGGCTGGCTCAGTGATTGGATAGATGGGGCATTTGTCCCAAGTGTAGGGGGTTGGGCTTTAGGAGCTAGCTGGCTCTTGCCTTCTCTGTTTTGATCAGCAAACATAATGTTTGTAAGCAGCGCAATGGCATTATCAATAATACAAACAATAATAAATCATGTGTAAATACTAAATGATCATATGCCAGATGGCATCCCGGTCAACATGGGGCTCCTGCTAGCAGGGCAGAACACCCAGAGAGGGAATACATATGATCCCAATTCAGGAGTGCTGCACCTTAGGTCCTGGGAGTCAAATCCCACCTTCTGGGGTTCCCCAGATGGTCAACCCCTTCCCTTGTCCTCACCCCTTTCCCTCAACTGCCAATCATGTGTTGGTTTTCCTGCTTTTCGTGCAGTCCCCCCTCCCCAACCCGGAAAGGCTGAAATGCCTTTCCTAAGGCCTACTTATTGATGGGAAGAACTTTAAGCTAAAGTGTTGGTGTTTTGGCCCTGCTAAAATCTGACCCGATGGGATTGTTTTCTTCTGAGTTTTCATTCAGCTGAGCTCATGAATCCTTCCTGATTCTGAATTGCAATGCTAAATTGCAAGCTGATCATTATAGTGATGATCAGTTTGCCCATCACTATACAAGGGCCATGTCTACACCATCCATCTATCCAGGGGTCAGCAAGACGTCCTCCCTGTGTGTCCAAATGAAGCACAGGGGATCACGGGGTCAACCGGGGATGACCTCTCATGTTAGGCGGTATAACTGCAAGCATGTTTTTCCTGGCATTTCCCCCGGTCCCGGGACAACCATGAGGACTCCTGGGGTCATCCATCCTTCCCTGTGAGTAGTGGGGCTCTGCCACTGGGTATGGAGCTCTGCAAGGTGGCTCCGTGCCCATTGGGGGGTGAGGGTGGGAGTTGTTTTGCCATCGCAGAGATGGCTCTCGGGTTTCTATTTTTTAAGACTTTTTTTTTTGGCGCACGGTTGCGCCTGTGTTCCTGTGCAAAATCTCCTTAAAAAAACAAACAACCCTGCCTCGCTGGGCTGGATGTCCCTCTTTCCTTCTGGGACCTCATGCTGGTGTTTGGACACTGGGGGATGATCCCGGAAGCGGGAAAGCCTGGGATCCTTCCCCCTCCCTCCTGGAAGGCTCATAGATGTAGATGAGCCCAAGGTCTGTATTCTGTCACGGAATTTCATTTCTAATTCTGATGCTGGGAATTGAACCCAGGTTTCAAGCAATACTCTCCAGGAAACCACAGCCCACCCCATTATATTTCATGTTGTACACGCGTGCGCACGCACACACACACACACACACACACACACACAACTACCACTGCATAAGACCATAGAAAGAGCCATGCTGGATGAGACCACAGGCCCATTCAGTCCAGCCTTCTTTTCCCAACTGGATGTTTCAGTGGGAAGGCCATGAGTGAATTAGACCTTCCCAGGCGACTAGAATTCAGAGGCCTACTGCTGGAGTTTAGCTCAACTGTTTAATGAGCTCCCACTTTCAAAATATGCATCACAGAATGCCATAAATTAAGTTCAAGCATATTGCAATCTTCATTTATTTTACTCTGGGAAATTACAAAAGTCGAAGTATTGAATCCTGAACCCAGGATGATACATTATGCCATGAATTGCCTGCAATGTTCATGTTTATAATAAAATTGCTTACATTATGGAGCAATTATCACAGCACCAAATGCCAATAACTTTTTGCAAGCATGTAAGTGCCGTGGGTTCTCCGTTCGCTGAAATGGCCCTTTTATTTGTACCTGCTTGCCGAATAGCTTCAGCATTTGGAATACCCTTTAGGAGTTGTTTGTAGGCTTTTGCTGTTGACCTTTGTAAGAAAACAAACAGAGAACAGCAAATGCTGTGCTGCGATCCACGGAGCGTGGCTGCTGCTGCTGAGACCCGACTGGTCTCAAAGATACCCGCTTACAAGTCCCAGACATTTGATAGAGGAAAAGCGGCCGAAAGCATTTTTACAGAAATTTTGTCCCTGCACCTGCTTACAATTACACAGGGTGTTCCTGGCTCAGTTGTGCCTCTGTTTGGTTGGGGGTCTTCCCCCAGCATGGCTGGGTGGCATAGCAAAGCCGGCCTTAGTTAGTATTTACAAGGAAAGAGAGCCTGGTTAGAGGTTGGCAGGTTGCAGAGTTACTGTTTTACGTGGTGTGGGAAATGGGCATTGCCCTATATCCTCCAGAGAACTTTTGCAGGCAAGGAGTCTAAGCCCTATAGAAGGGTTTGGACTTGTCGAAGGGATTGAGGCTGAGAAGAACCTCAAGGCTGGGGTCCAATTCCTGCCTGCCAGGGTTCTCCAGGCGGCCATGGCCTCTTCCCATCGTTCCACACTCTTTCCCATGATCACCAATCCTTTGGAGGTTTCCTGGTGTGTTTTTTTTTTTTTTTTTGCAGCTCCCCCTCCCCAATTGTAAAGGTTGGAATGAAGACTTAGTTGCTGTCAGTAAGAGCATTATTATTATTATTATTATTATTATTATTATTATTTCTATACTGCCCCATAGCTGAAGTTCTCTGGGTGGTTTACAGAAGATTAAAGTATTAAAAATTGACATACAATTTAAAACCATAAAAACGTAAAACAGGCAGCATACATTTAAAAACAACTTTGAGCTCTCAGCCAAACCTAAAAATAGATCCAGGGTCAATTAAAAACCCAACATATGCTAAAACATACCGAACCTGTTCAGACAACACACTGAACCATGCTGGTTAACCATTTTGGACTAACCATGAGGGCTTAGTGTGTTGTGTGCAAGGCATTTGCCTAACCATGGTCGTGGTATAACCACTTTCCAACCATCTTCACTGTGATTCCGCAGTTGCGTGAAGCTGGACTACGTGTAGTTAGTGGTGAGACGTGGTTGGCATAACAATATTCCCCAAAGTTTTGTCTGAACAGGGCTGTTGGTATTTTTGCCCCAGCCCCTTTTGCCTGCAGTCCCTCCATCACCGGAATGTGCCCCCCCAAATGGAATTCAGCCCTTGGCCTGGAAGAGGTTCATCACACCTGCTCCAAGAGATTAGAGCAGAATGTCAGGCAGCGTGGGGATATGCAGTGTGTGACTGAGCAAGAGCGGGGAGGTAGGTATCCTGGTCTCATGATGCAACTCAGGAACCAAGCTTTATCAGGGTTCATAGAATCATCGAATAGTAGAGTTGGGAGGGGCCTATGAAGTCATCAAGTCCAACCCCCTGCTCAGTGCAGAAATCTACCTTAAAGCAGACCTGACAGATGGCTGTCCAGCTGCCTCTTGAATGCCTCTAGTGTGGGAGAGCCCACGACTTTCCCAGGCAATTGGTTTCATTGTTGTACTGCTCTAACAGTCCTGCAACTGGCTTCCTGTAGCTTGAGCCCATTATTCCATGTCCTGCACTCTGGGATGACTGAGAATATATCCTGACTCTCCTCTGTGTGACAATGTTTCAAGTATTTGAAGAGTGCTAGCATGTCTCCCCTGAGTCTTCTCTTCTCCAGACTTCTCCTCTCCCAGATCGGAACCGGGATTGGAACCAGAACCGATGCCTCGGATCATCACCTGGCGCTCTACTGAGAGGCAGGCAGCGAAGCCTGTTTCTCAGTAGATCTAAGCACCAGAGGGAAGCGGCTGCCCCGGCAGGTAAGTGCCCCCCCTCCCGCCTCCCTCCCTCATGCTCCTTAACTGCTGGGGCCGTCCGCTGCCGCCCGTGGGCGGCAGTGGATAGCCTTAGCAGGTAAACCCCCTCCTGCCCCTTGCGCTCCTTACCTGTCGGGGCCGTCCACTGCCAATGGCAGCGGACGGCCCCAGCAGGTAAGGAGCGCAAGGGGTGGGAGGAGGTCCGATCCTCCGATCTTATCTGAACTGGATTGGGTCCTTCCGGACCGGTTTGGATCATATCGGATGATCCAGATGTGGGGATCGGAAATTGGATAATTGTATCCGATTTCCCCCAGATCGGGTCTGGATTGTGGATTGGACCTGATCCGGTGCACACCCCTACTCTGAACCCCTTCCAGTTTGTGTGCATCCTTCTTTCAGTGTGGCAGCCAGAACTGGAGGCCTAACCAGTGCTGAATATAGGGGAACAAGTACCTCACATGATTTGGAAGCTATATTTCTATTCATGCAGTCCAAAATAACATTTGCTTTTTTTTGCAGCCACACTACACTGTTGGCTCATATTCAGTTTCTGATCTACAACAATTCCAAGATCCTTCATACTTGTAGTATTGCTGAGCCAAGTATCCCCCATCTTGTAACTGTGCATTTGGTTTCTTTTTCCTAAGTGTAGAACTTGGCATTTATTCCTATTAAATGTCATTCTGTTGTTTTCAGCCCAGTGCTCCAGCCTATTAAGATCACTTTGAAGATTGTTTCTGTCTTCCAGGGTATTAGCGATCCCACCCAATTTTGTGTCATCTGTAGATTTGATAAGCATACCCTGCGCCTCCTTGTCCAAATCATTAAGAAAAATGTTGAAGAGCACTGGGCCCAGGACTGGGTTCTTCCCAGTCATGCAAAAATGTCTCTTTGCATTCAAGCAAATGCAAGGAGAAGTCCACTTTTGATGTTCTCAGCCAACACAGGAAGTTCCGGACTGAGTGGGCAGGGGCGGGGACATGGGGGGAGAGCTTGCACATGTTTTCCTGCTCCCCCTCCTTTTAACCTTCATGTGAGCAGGCCGAGCATCTGCATAGGGCTTTTTCATGGGAGTGATTTGAGATGGGGTGGAGGGAGAGAGAGAGGAAGGGAGGGAGAGAGGGAGGGAGAGTAGAGAGAGGATCAGGTTGGACTTGTGATGATGTGAAACCACACGAGTTCCCTTCTTGCTTATTACAGATCAGCCTCACTTTCCAGTTCTTAGGTGGGGAGGAAAGAAGTCAGGAGAAATGGCGAATTTGGTGCCATAGTAAAATGAATCAATGGCCAGATCCACACCAAGCAGGATATAGCAGTATGAAAGCGGCATGGAAAAGGCAGGAGCCACACCGCTGCTTTATAGCGGTGTTGAAGTGCACTGACCACTGTTGGGGCCCCTTGACACGTACCATATACCGCCATATCCTGCTTGGTGTAGATCTGGCCACTACGTCAAGTTGAAGGCTTTGGTTGTTACAGTTTCAGACCCATTTGCTCGCCCTGCCGTGCTGTGGGAAATGGTCACTATAATGGGCCTTGGGCTTTCATTTTCTCATGTGAACTGGAACTGGAACCCATTGGTTCATGTGTGTCAAACTAGTTCCTAAATCTTCATTGGCCTGAGAAGGGAGCAAACCGGAACCACTCCATTCGCTGCTGAACCTGAATGCCATCAACCAGCTGAATCCCCTACACCAGTTGTGGCTTGAGACCAAAATATAAGAGCGATGGGTTTGCTGGGTTTTTTTTGCCGCGTGAATAAATGAATTCATATTGGACAATTAAAAATTTAGGATTCCACAAAACATGCGACGTCATACCCTCCTCCTACAGCCTTCCGTCAACGGAGCCTAATGACACCATTGCAGGCACTGCCTTCCTTATTCCTCTGGTGTTTGCTTTTGTATGCGTGCTTCTGGGTACAGAGGGAGTGCATCATTGTTTCCTCCATCACCTCAAGTCCATTAATCCACCCACCCCCTCCGGCGGTGGCAGTGTATTTCTCTCCAGAATAATGAATGCTCTCACAGACTATTTCTGTTGCTCCATGGTTAGGCTGGAGTGATCAGATGGTGATTAATAGTGCAGCCAACCTATAGCACAGGTTCTCATATTACCCCCCCCCCCTTTCCTCCCCTGCCTAGGTTTTGTTTTGGTCTTTTAAGAGCCAAATTTTGTTAGCACAAACGATGCTAGCTGCATTCATTGAAATGTTGATGAGCAACACATGTCTCCTCCCCCCAAACGTTTTTGGTGAACTCTGGCTAGAAGGCTGGGTGTCATTTATATGTAGGGATGTGGGAAGAATCCATTTGGGGGTTAGAGCTCAGTGAGTTTTCACCAGCTTTGCCTCTTGGATTCTAGCTTACACATCCCTACGCTTGCCCGACTTGTTGCATGTGTTTTTCTGCTTCTTTTATATGCGCAAATTGTGATTTGCACAAAATTGCATGTGGAAATCATGATTTGCACAAAACCGTGGCCATAAATGTCATACTTTCCGCAAAATTGCAGGTGCAAATTAAACTATTTGCGGTCACAAATCGCGATTTCTACAAAGAGTTAGACCGTGATTTTGTGCAAATCACGGCTTACGCATATGGAAAAAAGTGCAAAAGTACACAAAACACAGACAACAAGGTACAACAATAATGGAAAAACATGTTTCACTACATGTTTTAGTAGGAATCAGCTCCCATGCTTTCTTGGTATCAAAAGACTATGGCCGTTTCTACACTGGCCTTTTTCTAAATCACGCACAGGGACTCCTGGGGGCAGGGGGGATGGGCACAGGTTTTTTCAGGGATAAAGAAACCCTGGGAAAACCTGATTCTTCCAGTGGTCCCGAGACCATCCCAAGACCTTGGGAGGTATGATCAGCTGTCCTGCCTGGTGCCCGTTTACTTGCGAGTAAGCGCAGCACCAGAAATGGGCACAAAGCTGTGCGGTGCGGCTCCGTACCCATCAGGGTTGGGGGTGGCAGCAATTTTGCCACCCCCGGGATGGCAGGGAGGGAGTTTGGGGGCCAATTTCAGGAGGGGCACTTGTACAACCAGCTCTGCTGCTTCCAAAACAAAATGGCGGCTGCGACATCCCTGTTTCCTCCCTGGACGTCACACACCACGTGTGTAATCTGGGGGCGGCTCTCATGATCAGGATATCAAGACAGCCTTCCCCCTCCATCCCAGAGCGGCAGGAGGTATAGAAAGGGTCTATCTCTTCCAAGGCAGAGAACTCAAATACAGACGCAAGGTCCCCCTTTTAGCATGCAGCACACAAACACCGAAAACATAAGCACACATCTCTCTCTCTCTCTCTCTCACACACACACACACACACTAAAGAAAGAGAAACAGATTGTCTTACTGCATCGTACAGACACAACATCCCAAACAGGACACAGCCACACACACACAGCTAATGCTGGCCCAGGACTTGTTGCTGCCTGAGGGGGAGGATCAGTAAATGCCTCCCATTTCCCATCGGCTGATCTGGGCCAGTCACTATCTCGCAGGCCAGATCCACCACCATGTAGGATATGACACTTTGAAAACGTTTTGAAAACTGTCTATGGAGTGTGTCCTGGGCCCCAAGAGTTGTCACTGTTATAAACCATTTCTAAATCAGTAGTGTAGATCCTGCCTCAGTCTAACCTACCCCACAACTCTGGCCCTTTTTACACCATTCCAGGTGTAGAGGGAGGGAGGGCGATCCCGGAAGTACCAAATACACACCATGGGCGCACAGGGAGGGAGGGAGGGTGATCCCGGAAGTACCAAATACACACCATCGGCGCACAGTGAGGGAGGTAGGGCGTTCCCGGAAGTACCTAATACACACCATCGGCGCACAGGGAGGGAGAGTGGGTGATCCCGGAAGTACCAAATACACACCATTGGCGCACAGGGAGGGAGGGAGGGCGATCCTGGAAGTACCAAATACACACCATTGGCGCACAGGGAGGGAGGGAGGGTGATCCTGGAAGTACCTAATACACACCATCGGCGCACAGGGAGGGAGAGTGGGTGATCCCGGAAGTACCAAATACACACCATCGGCGCACAGGGAGGGAGGGAGGGCGATCCTGGAAGTACCAAATACACACCATTGGCGCACAGGGAGGGAGGGAGGGTGATCCCGGAAGTACCTAATACACACCATCGGCACACAGGGACCAGCTGAGGGCCATCTCAGGCAAACAGCCTGGTGTAGAAATGGCCAAGGTTTCAAAGGGTGGTGGCAGAATCTTTAGTTTGTGGAAGAAAGGCAATGTAATAAAAGTAAACAATTATATGCTAGAAGTCCATGATTGTCTTACAATATGGTCATAATAAGCTTCACTAGCATGCAAAATGGCGATGTGGGCCTTGCATTACTGTTTGCACTTATTTACATGCATGTGCAGTAGAGGCAAGATGTGTCAAGTACCCCATTGGGGAATTTCTCTTATAGAGACCCTGGGGAGGGAGTCTGAAGACTGCCACCAACTCTTATAACTCATATTAAACATTCAGCATGGAAAAAGACATCCTCTTGCTTCTGATAAAGCCCATCCAAATTCCTCCATCTTTTGCATGGACACCTTAGATAAACACAATGGCTGAATTCAGACAACACAATAGTCAATGGTGGGGTAATAAACAACTTTACAGTTGTTCATCTAGGGGGTACTCCCCACACAACATGGTAATAAATAATCAACCGTGGTGTGGATTAGGATCAGCGCTGAGTTGACTATGGCAGCATTCGGACGACACGATAGTCAATACAACTGACAATTGTTCCCCCCCCCCCCGTTGCTTAATGTGTCGTCCGAATTCAGCCATTCAATCTGGCATGAGCTTCATGGAATACATTCCTTTCCATCAGATGCATGGAGAACGGATATTCAGTTTTATATATGGTACATATGGTGGCGGTGAAAGAAGTGTGACCCCCCCCATCAACAAACAGAGTAGCTGATAACTCTGGACTACACTGTCATGCGCTGCTTTCCCTCCCAGCAATATGGATATAACAACCATGGACTACTTTTCAGTGCTGATGTAATCCATAATCAGATACAGCAGCAAGTTCTAAGGACATCCACAATTCATCCTTTCGCATGTTGTAATAACAAGAGCAATACTAATCCACACAAAAGCACTCTTTTTAGAGCCACGTGTTGTTGTTCCAGCAACAACCCACATTGCCCAGAGAAGAATACTGAATCAACTGACTTTAAGATCATGAGTATGGGGGCAGTGAAGGAGAATCACAAAAGCAATTCTTGGGGCCCACTTTCTCCTGCTCCAGCAGCGAGTCCCATCGTGCAGAGAATCGAGTGACTTTAAGATCAGACGTGCAAAATGGTGGGAGGATCCATACGGCTGCACCACAAAATAAATAATAATAACCATCTCTGTCACTTGAGGCACAGGTGGCCTCAGCGGCACGGAGTGCCTTCTACCAACTTCGGTTGGTGGCCCAGCTATGTCCCTATCTGGACAGGGATAACCTGGCTTCAGTTGTCCATGCTCTGGTAACCTCCAAGTTAGATTACTGCAATGCACTCTACGTGGGGCTGCCTTTGAAGGTGGTTCGGAAGCTGCAGCTTGTGCAAAATGCAGCGGCCAGATTGATAACTGGAACCAGTAGGTTCGAACATATAAGACCTACTCTGGCCTGCTTGCATTGGCTGCCTGTATGTTTCCGAGCCCAGTTCAAGGTGCTGGTTTTAACCTATAAAGCCTTACACGGCTTGGGACCACAATACCTGATGGACGCCTTTCCCGACAAGAACCTTCCCGAACACTACGTTCAACATCTAAGGCCCTCCTCCGAGTGCCTCCTCCGAGGGAAGCTCAGAGGTCAGCAACAAGAGAGAGGGCCTTCTCTGTGGTGGCTCCCCAATTGTGGAACGATCTCCCCGACGAGGCCCGCCTGGCGCCAACATTGTTATCTTTTCGGCACCAGGTCAAGACTTTCCTCTTCTCTCAGGCATTTGGCAATATCTGAGGAGCCTGGGTTTGTTTTGTTTTGTTTTGGTTTTTGTAGCTTTTTGAAGTGTTGTAGTGGTTTTTAAATGTACAGATTGTGTGTATGTTGTATGTTTTTGCTGTTTTAATTTTTGTATATATTTTTAATTGTTTTTAATCCTATGTAAACCGCCCAGAGACTTCGGCTATGGGGCGGTATACAAATGTAATAAATAATAATAATAATAATAATAATAATAATAATAATATCTCAGAGCCACACAGAAAAGCAGCCTTTGGAACACAGCAGCAAATCCTGAGAGCCATGAAAAGCCACCCCTTTGCATGTCATCCTCATCCTCATCCTCCACATAAAAGCCCTCCTTTGGAGCCATATTTTTTCCCTGTTCCAAAACAGTGGTAGTGCTGTTTAATCCACATACCCAAGGCAAAAATAAAAACCCACACCTTCTCATACATTCACCCAAAGCAAACAAATAATAATTACAAAATCCACACAGCCCCAAACACCCACCCAAGGCAAAATCAAAATCAAAATCCACACACCACACTCACCAAAGGCAAAATAAAATTCCTCCAAATTCCTGGCCCAGGGGAAGGAAAGCATTTAAAACATTAATTTGGCCTCATCCAAGCCAGCCAGCCAGAGAGCTCACAGGTGAAAGGATTTTTAAACAAATTCACTCCCCCCCCCCATCCTTGAAATGAACCAAGATCAGCAAAGAACAGCATCAAGAAACATTAAAAAAGCAATAACACACCAGCAGTCTGTCTGAACTCTGTGTGCATACAACTGAAAAACAACTAGCTTGGGCAGCTGCTGTTTTCTGCAGTATGGCCCAGCACATGGCCTGAGCCTCTTCAGTAGCTCTGTGTGGCTCTTGCTCAGACTAAGGTGCTACTCACTGGCACACCCATGACAGGATGAGTTGGTCAATGGCCGTGCTAGCTGAGGCAGCCAAATTGAGCTATCAGCAGCTGGGCGCCCTAATCAGTGCTCTCATGGCCCCTGACATTAGGAAGGATCAAGGTCACGTCTGATTGGTTGCTCCTGCTCTATGAAACCTGTCCCAAATTTATTTTTTTATTTAAAAAAAGTGTGCCCAGATTTAGAGGAGCAAGCCTCCTAGAAGGAAGTCCTACTCATGCATCCATACTCTCACACAAAGTCTCACACTATCGCATATTCATAAATAAGAAAATGATATTGCTGGATCAGCAGATGTCTATTCCTAGTCTATTCTTAGCCTAGTCTAGCCTAGTCTATTCCTAATCTATTTTAATCCTATTCTAGTTCATTCCTAGTCTAGTCTAGTCTATTCCTAGTCTAGTCTATTCCGAGTCTATTCTATTCCTAGGGCGTGTTTTGACAAAGTTGCTTTGCTGCTTGTTTCCTCAAAACAAGCATCGCAGCTTCGGGATGGGAACGGCAAATCTCCATGGTAGGAGGGAGCATGGGCTTTCTGGGCAAAAAAGTCACAGCGTTGGTAGCCATTCAGCAGTTTGAGCCCACCCCTTGCCCTCTGCCCGGCCTTCCCATGTATTCCTCAACCTACCCTGGACCTGGATCTGCCCGCAGAATGCCCCCAATCCGAAGCAAGGTCGCCACCAATAGACGGAGCAAAGAAGGTGGTGATCTCAGAGGAAAGGAAAAAGTTGTGGTAAGTCAGCAACTTTTAAGCAGCACACTTTTGGGGGAAAAGCCTATGGTAGCTGCAAGTTGGCAGCTGCGTCATATAAACAATCACAGCCACCATGGGCTAAACAGGGCATATAGACAAGCCTCTAGTCTTGTCTGATCTTTTCCTAATCTATTCTATTTCTATTCTAGTCTTTTCCTAGTCTGGTCTAGTCCTCATCTATTTCTAGTCTAGTCTGTTTCTGCTCTAGTCCAGTCTATTCTTATTCTATTCTTAGTCTAGTCTAGTCTATTTCTAGTGTAGCAGCAGGAGTGATGGCACCTGCATTTTCACAGAGAGATTGAGACTTTCAATGCAGGGTCTGGGAGGGGTGTCTTTGCCCCTCTCAGTCCATTGATTGGCACTATGACTGCACAGAGATTTATTTTTCTTTTCCTACTTCCTGTTAACCTGAATGTATTTTAGAAGGAACTGCATTTTCGTCCTGAACATTAGAAAGACCCTGAGTCTGATTTATTCATTGTTACATTTATATCTCACCCTTTCCCTCTTGCAAGGAACCCATGGCAGATTATACAGTTCTCCTGATTTCCATTTTATCCTCACAACAACCCTGTGAGGTAGGTTAACTGAGAGTCAATGATTGGCCCAAGTCACCCAGTGAACTTCATGGCCGAGTGGGGACCAGAACTCAGGATCTCCCAAGTCCTAGTACAACACTCTAATCATGACGCCACACTAGGTCTCCACTTTATTGTATCAAAAAGAGTCCTTGTGGAACACCCCACCTCCGTTAGTTAGGGTGACCATCTGGAAAGGAGGACAGGGCTCCTGTATCTTTAAGAGTTGTATAGAAAAAGGAATTTCAGCAGGTGTCATTTGTATGCATGCAGCATCTGGTGAAATTCTCTCTTCATCACAACTCTTAAAGATGCAGGACCTCTGCCCTCTTGACTAGATACAAAAGAGGGCAGAGCTCCTGCAGCTTTTACTGTTATGATGAAGAGGGAATTTCACCAGGTGCTGCATGCATACAAATGACACCTACTGAAATTCCCTTTATATAACTGTTAAAGATATAGGAGCCCTGTCCTCCTTTCCATATGGTCACCCTACCGTTAGTAAATGTACATTGAAGAACAGAATGAAATGGGACCTGATCCTGTCCAGGCCCTTCTTCCAGGGTACTCCACTGCATAACTCCATAGGATGCAATCTTATGCCTGTATAGATAGAAAAAAAGTTCAACAATTCCCAGCATACACTAGCCAGCCATGTTTGCTGGGGCATGCTGGGAGTTGTAGGGCTTTTTTCTGTCTAAACAAGCATAGCATAGGATCGCTCCATTAGCTTCCCATTTTCTTCCCTCAACAGACGCTCAGCATTCCGTGGCCAATGAGCATGCTCACGGGGCTGTTTGAGGTCCTCTCCCAGTTTTCTTGTCTTTCTGCAAATGTTGGGGTTTCCCGACTGCTGATGCTTCCCTCTTGTGCATGAGTGATGCTATTTTGGCTAAGGAGCTACACTCTTGGAATGGGTCTGCGATTATACGGCAGCCATCTTTAACCTGATGCCTTCCAGCTGTTTTTGACTACAACTCCCAGCATGGCTGGCTGAGGCATACTGGGAGTTAAAATCCAGCTGGAGAGGCCCAGATTGGAAATACTAAAAGCAAGAAGGATCTTGGAATTGTTGTAGATCACAAGCTGAATATGAGCCAACGGTGTGATGTGGCTGCAAAAACTGCAATTGCTATTTGGGGCTGCATTAATAGAAGTATAACTTCCGAATCACATGATGTACTGGTTCCTCTCTATTCAACACTAGTTAGGCCATTGTGAGTACTGCGTCCAGTTCTGGGCACCACACTTCAAGAAGGATGCAGACCAACTGGAGGGGGTTCGGAGGAGGGCAACGAGGATGATTGGGGGTCTGGAAACAAAGCCCTATGAGGAGAGACTGAAAGAACTGGGCACGTTTAGCCTGGAGAAGAGAAGACCGAGAGGAGACATGATAGCACTCTTCAAGCACTTAAAGGTTGTAACACAGAGAAGGACCAGGATCTCTTCTTGATCTCCCAAGAGTACAGGATACGGAATAATGGGCTCAAGTTACAGGAAGCCAGATTCCTGCTGGACATCAGGAAAAATTCCTGACTGTTACAGCAGTATGGCACTGGAACCAATTCCCTAGGGAGGTTGTGGGCTCTCCCACACTAAAGACATTCAAGAGGCAGCTGGACAGCCATCTGTCAGGTATGCTTTAAGGTGGATTCCTGCATTGAGAAGGGGGTTGGACTGGATGGCCTTATAGTCGCCTTCCAATTCTACTATTCTATGATTCTATGAAATGGCTGGTATATAGGATCTGCCTGGGAAAACATTCACTCATTTGGGATCCTTCAACAAGGTCATAACACCATTTCCCTATCAAATAAATCTGTTTGTTCATGTCTCATACATGCTGCGTATTTATTGCCTCAAGCTGAATGTTTGATTAAAACTATTTTCCTTTTATACTTTTGCATAGATTGTCCAATCTGACTTTAGCTGCTCTCTGCATGCCATTTTTTTTTAAAAAACCAATGCATAATTATTAAAATGGAAAATTCATTTGATGCTACATTAACTCTAAACTCATTTCCACCCCTCAAGCAGGGGAATTGATACTATTATTTTCATGGCAACATTGGTTGTATAGCTCTACGCACCCTTGCCTTTGGTAACACACATCTGTGTATTCACATAGGTTGTATGGTAAGCAACGAATATTAAGGTTAAGCTAAAGTGAAAAGTAGAAGGATTAGATGGGTGTGTTTTCTTTTAAATTGCAAATTAATCCAGAAATGGGACAGAATAGAGTTATGAATGAACAAATGCAAAATTGACATGGACCGGTGTCAGCTCCAAGTTTTTAAAGTCCCTTGGGCAAGGCACTCTCAATGAGCCCCTCTCTCGGTGAGTCTACTTTCTCACCAGTGCCAGATTTAGGAACAAACCAAGTAAGCCATGGTTTAGGACCTCATATTCTGAGGGGCCTCTATATATGTTGGAGATAATCAAGATGTATGATGAACGATATGAAATTGCTTTGGCTAAAATATGGTGGAAAGTCTGGTGTGACTTACAACAGAATTGCTTTAAATTGAAAGAAAGTGTATCAACACAGCATTTAGGCAGTAAGCATGAACCAGAGCCAGTTTAACAAAAGTTCAAATCAACTTTCTTTATTAGTGATTTCATACACATCTTCAGAGAAGGCTATCTAACACTGTTTAACTACAAGCATCTCCTTACACTGGGTGGTATCCTTTCATTACTCTTTCTGTTTCTTCCATAATGCATTACTAGTTATTTCCACTTTATTTTTACGGTATGGGTCATCTGAAACTCGATACGGTTTAGGGCCTCAGCATGTCTTAATCTGCCCTGCTTCTCACCACCATCGTCACGAGCTGCTATTGCTCCACAATTGTCTGGGCCAGAGCAAGAGGCATAGGAACAAGCAGGTTGCACAGGTGAAGGGAAGCAGCAGGTCTAGGACATCCTTGATGGGGTGTGGAGCCTTGGTAGGTGCTCAGACATGCCTTGATGCCAGCACTACACCCATCCCTAGCTGATATTAGCTTTAGGGGTGATGGTAGAGGATTTAGTTTGGTGAGAGTTCTCCATTAGAGATCCTTAGCCCTTCTCACAGAAGAACACCTCCCAGAACTCTCTAGTAAAGGGCCCAGGGCCAGGTTTGTGTGGATGCTTGGTGTGTCCCCTCCACCCCCATTATTCCCATGGGCCTTCCCATTGCAACAGCAATGGCGGCTCCATCCACCCTCCTCCTGTCCTTCCATTAGGCTGACCAGATAAAATCCAGGTCAGGGCTCATGTAACTTTAACAGTTGTAGAGAAAAGGGAATTTCAGCCGGTGTCATTTGTATGCAATTAGTTCCTGGTGAAATTCCCTCTTCATCACAACAGTTAAAGGTGCAGGCACTATGCTAGAGTGACAATATACAAAAGAAGGCAGGGCCCCTGCAACTTTAACAGTTGTGATGAAGAGGGAATATCACCAGGAACTAATTGCATACAAATGACACTGGCTGAAATTCCCTTTTCTCTACAACGGTTAAAGTTACATGCGCCCTGACCTGGATTTTATCTGGTCACCCTACCTTCCATCCTATAAAAGTCTGCTATTGTCCATTGAGTGGGACTTCCCCAGATACAGTGATCAGAAAATAGAGGAAGATGTGATGACTCCAGCATTAGTACAGATAGAGGAAGTGGAAGTGACATCATCATGACTGGGGAGAAAAGGGATGGTGGAATCCAGGCTGGGCCTTTGGCAGTTGCCTGTTTGTGGTACCTGGTGCTGCCAGGCTGCCTGATGAAGGAAACTTTTATTTATTTATTGCATTTATATCCCACCTTTCCCCCCCAAGGAACCCAAGGTGGTTATATAATCCTCCTCCTCTCCATTTTATCCTCACAACAACAACCCTGTGAGATAGGCTGGGCTGAGGGTCTGTGACTGGCCCAAAGTCATCCATTGAGCTCCCGTGGTTGAGTGGGGACTAGAACCCGGATCTCCCAACTTCCATTCCAGCACTCTGGCCACTACACCGCACTGCCTCTCTATTAAACTGTCTTATGTCTGTGGTGCAGGTAAGCCCTAAACCTTTGTCTACTGCATAGCAGAAAGGAGAAACCCTCAGCTTAACCTCAATGAAGAACGAGGTCTGAGGTTCACTGCATACCTGTGACAATACTTGCCTGCTCTCTGGGATGTTAATATCTTTGAGAATTATATACTGAGGTTTATCAACCGTGAAAAATGGATTGATGAAGATAATATGCATTATTTGTATATGGTTTAATTTACATGCAGATTTCTAAACTAGAATAAGCAGGCTCTGTTGGTATGAACCCCCTCCCCAGTACATAATTTGAATCTGATTTTCATTTTTGATATTCAAAGCTTGAAATGGAATTCCAAAAACACCTCCTACTGAAAATGCTATTATGTCATGATCTTTGCCTTTTAGTATGTGTGATTTAATTCTTGTACTTATATTGAATTCTTCCATGTAACTTTTTGGTTTTTTTGGTGCCTAAGAAGTAATACGTTACTTATTCATTTAATTCTTTCTCTCTCCCTCCATGGATCTCTGGTAGTGAGTTTTCTTCTCACGGCCACTGCCTAATAGCGGAGGGTAGTAGCTCCGAAGTCAGTGGAGCGGTGAATCCGCCCTGGGTTTCCATTCAAACCAGTCAGAACTCTAAAGGAGCTATCCAAGGTGCTTGGATAGCTCCTTTACAGTTCTGACTAAAACCCGGAGCGGATTCATCGGAGCCACCAGTCTCCACTACCTCCTAATATTTTTCCATAACAACCATCCTGTGAAGTCTCTTAGTCTGAGAGAAAGTGACAGGCTTTAAATCACCCAGTGAGATCTTCACGGCAAGGATTTGAGCCCAGGTCTCCTCAGACAAAGTCCAGCAAACGATCTACGACACCTCACTGTGTGTTACACTATCAGGATTTCATTACAACCGAGCATTAATCAATACCGGCTTCTAACACCACACTAACAATACAGTGAGTGATGTTCTGGGTACATGTGTGTGTGTGTGTATGTTGTGTGTTGTGTGTATTAACTCTTTTGTTTTGTTCCTTTGGAGCTGCCTTCATCATCAGAAGTATGGTTCCATTTGCATTTTAGACACTTAGTCAAAACAGTG
The DNA here is from genome assembly GCA_029215795.1 of Anniella stebbinsi. Classification (NCBI taxonomy): domain Eukaryota; kingdom Metazoa; phylum Chordata; class Lepidosauria; order Squamata; family Anniellidae; genus Anniella; species Anniella stebbinsi. The sequence goes on along the minus strand of JARDYH010000002.1, from coordinate 354,082,909 downwards.
TCTTCGGGGTTTTGAAATGTTGGCAGAAATTAAACATCCTGCCACTGTTCTCCGAACTGTACTTCTGCGTAATTGAGATTCAGGTCAATCTACTTGGCTTGTCTTTTCATGTTTGCAAATCCATACAGAGAAGGACACCTCATTTCCACAGAGACAAAGATAAACTCTCTGTTAAAACAACCGGCCTGTCAAGCCTGATTGCGAGGAGGAGTCCTTTAAAGCTGCCATGCCGGTTGTTGCCTCTGACAAGGTTCTCTCTGCGGGATTTCTCCGGCAGTCTCCAAGAGTCAGGCGCCCCGAGGTATTTTGCTCTAGCTGTCTACAGCAATAAGAAGTTCCTGCAGTTTTCTCCGGACTTCAAGCGTCACTGCTACTCAGTTCACCTTACAGGAAAGCTGGCTTAGGGAAGGGGCAAGCGGCTTACTTGGCAAATGGATCTGAAGGCGCTTGATGAAACCTGTTTGCCACCTTGACATCCTGACAGTAAAGGTGGCAGACTTTTCCTCCTGAGTGCATGGCTATGGGCATCGTGGGGGATTAAACGAGAGCAGCCTTCCAGGTGCCTTCCAGATATATCGGGGGAATTCTGAGAATTTTAGTGCAACACATCTGGAGGAAACCAGGTGGGGGAAAGCTGTACAAGAGCTTTTTTCTTTTTTAAAAACCTATTAGGGTGGGCGGATGATGGATGAAAACCTAGCCCAGGAGGGAAATTTGATACATTTCTGTATGGTGGGCCCCCCTGTGTCTATGATATGAGATGGCAGAGGATGCCCTGTCCAATTCTGGGCAACCATCTCTTTCTTTATTTCTTTCTAACCCACAATGCCCCTGGGAATGATGCTATGCCATGATGAAGCAACATTCCCATTTGGGAATTCTAGAGGACAATACACAATTAACAGGCTTTTAAAGGAGTTCCGTTTCAAGCATTGGCCAATATGTTTTTTTTTCCAATGAAAAGGAAGAAAAATGTAAGGAAATCCTCTACTGCCTTGTACCTTATAGGAAGGCCCTCCAGCTTCTGAAAATTTATTTGACTTGATAGCTTGGCCACAGTGGTAAGGGCATTAGTAATCTCAAGACTGGATTACTGCAATGCGCTCTATGTGGCCAAGCAATCAAGTCAAATAAATTGACTGCTCTTAAGACTGCTCTGGAAGCTGGAGCTAGTGCAGAGCGCAGCAGCTCGGCTGTTGTTAGGAGCTGCTGCTTTTCAGTATTTAACCTCTTTGCTGAGGGAATTGCACTGGCTACCAATTGGCTACCGGGCCAGGTTTAAGGTTTTGGTACTAGTGTACAAAGCCCTAAAGAACTTGGGACCAGGATACCTGAGAGAGCGCCTTCTCCCCTATCAACCTGCCCGATGACTGAGGTCATTGGAGGGCCTGCTCCTGGTGGTTCCACATAGACCTGTGGCCCAACTGGAATCCACCAGGAGAAGAGCCTTTCGTGTAGTGGCCCCTTCTCTGTGGAACTCTCTGCCCCTGGAGGTCAGGCAGGCACCAACACTAGGCTGTTTCTGGCGCCTCCTGAAACTACTCTGTTTCAAGAAGCCTTCCTCAACTGACTAGCCACTGTTTTTCTGGTTCCTTTGTTTTTAAATTAAACAATTTTAATTTGCTTTTAAAATCTTTCTTTTACTGTTTATATCTATGTTCACTGCTCTGGAATCTGTGTTAGATAATTGAGCAGTATATAAATATTGTAAATCGTAATCATAATCATAATAATGTCCCCCATATTTTTGTGGGGCACAAATGGTACCATGAAATTGTGGGGAGGAAGTTTTCTGCCCAGCTCTAGGTTGTATGCATTTTAATTATGGGAATTATGGAATCAGAAACAGTTATTCTTCCAGGGGAGCCACAAAGTCCTGATCCTGGGTATGTGGTGTGTGTGTGTGTGTATATATATTCTGTGTGGTAGGGAAATTTACTCATTGAAATTAAGATCTACAAAATTCTGAGGTTGGGTGGGGGGGCTACCGACTACTTCCCCCTTTGGAATAGGCTTGCTCATTCATTCATTCATTCATTCATTCATTCATTCATTCTGCCTGCTTTTCATCCTACCCAAACAAATGGACCTATTTTATTTGACTAATGTTGGAGAGGACATGGCCAGCTGTGCTAGCACGGAGCATGAAAACTCCCCACATACCAATTTTTCTTGGTGTCAAAACCGGGATGCTCAGATGCATTTCTCTCAAGTACGTCACATGTGAATGATGGCACGAAGCATGAATAATGGCTGCCATCTGCCTAACTTATTGTTTTTCCAGAATGTACGTGGAGGTGAGAGCGCAGCGCCATTGATTAGCTGACACAGGGGGCAAAAGAGGCGCATCTGCCATGGAGTCATTGGTAAAATGTGCCGTGTGTTGTGGTGTCAGGATCAGGTAAAGATGGTAGCTGTCTGCAAGCATTCAGCCTGCAGACATGAAAGGTAACGGCGCGTGTGTGTGTGTGGGAAGGGAAACAAGGGTGTGCACACAAGCTGTGCCCCAATCTCCCTAGTTACATGAGCACCTCTACAGACCTTTGTGCGTTTCGTGTTAAGTAGGGATGGATGGCCTTGTGCTTGCCAGCCTCTTGGTGAAATGGTGCTCCCCAAACTGCCACTGCTACCCATTCCTGCTTAACACAGGACTGCCAGGCAATTCCCCGGGGAGCACCTGGCGAGTGCCATGGGGCCGTCCATCCCCTTAGCAAGCTGCCTCTTTGTGTAAAAATGGCGGCTCAGGTTTTTCCAGAAATGTAATGTTGCGTGAATAGCGTCCGTAAAGGGGCCATTGACGCAACATTCCAGGCATAAATGGACCATTTACACCGGTAATGTTGCTGAAATGGCCCATTTGTGGCCGCTATTCATGCAACATTACATTTCCGGAAAACCCAAGCTGCCATTTTCATGCAAAATGGTGGCTCATCGAGGAATTGGGCAATTCCTGGGCACCTGCGGACTGTGTGGTGCTCGGCGAACAGGGTCCGGGAGGGTGTGTGGGGGGACTCCACTCCCCTTTAGGATTCTCATGGCATCCCTAGTGCTGAGGTCGGAAGGGGGTTGTAAGCACCTTTGGCTTACAAAACCATTTTAGGTATCCTGCTCAGAGGAAAAGTTGTAAGTACGTCCAGCTGAACGTTCTTACAAACACACTGTAGACCCTCATGCTCAGCCTGTGAAGACCTGCAGAGGAGCTTGATGTGTGGGGATGTCGGGACACAGCTGGCATGCACGCACTTGCCCCAACCACATTTCAAACCTGCATGAACATACGAGCAGAAAAATGTAAGAAGAGCCATGCTGGATCAGACCAAGGGTCTATCTAGTCCAGCATTCTGCTCACACAGTGGCAACCAGCTGCCTATGGGAAACCCCCAAGTAGGACACGAGTGCGACAGCATCCTCCTGCCCATGTTCCCCAGCAACCGGTGTATATAAGCTTAGTGCCTCTGATACTGGCGGTAGCATAGAGCCATCAAGACAAGTAGACATCAGTAGCTTTCTCCTCCATGATTTGCACCCACCTGGAGACAATGTGACAGTGGGGGGGGGGGGCAAACCTGCCTACCAGCTCTGGAAATGGGTAGCTCAGCTGCCACCACCAGGACTCCATAGTCAATATCCTTCCTTCCCCACCTCAAGGCAGCTCCAGGCTTGCAGGGTTAATAGATAGTGTTAATTTGCTCAATACATTTGTACATTTAATTGATGTATTTTAGTGGTTAGGTTCACTAAGGCCATTTCTACACCAGCCATTTTTTGCGGATGCACAGGGACTCCCAGGGGCAGTGGGGGATGGGCATGGGTTTGCCCCGGAATAAAGAATCCCTTGGAAAATTTGATTTTTCCCGCATTCCCGGGAAAGTCCCAAGACTGTGGGATGTGTGGCTGCCCGTCCTGGCTGGTGTCTGCTTACTCGTGAGTAAGCGGGCACCAAAAACGGGCACAGAACTGCACTGCACAGCTCCATGCCCATCGGGTGCCCTCCAGATACTTTGGATGACAACTCAACAACCAGAAGGTCTGAGCACAAAAGACCAATTCTGGCCCACTTGCATTAGCTGCCTGTATGGTTCCGTGCCCTATTCAAGGTACTGGTTTTAACCTCTAAAGCCTTACATGGCTTGGGACCGCAATACCTGATAGAACATCTCTCCCAACCTGAACATACCTGGACACTATGATTAACATCTGGGCCCCCTCTATAAGTGCCTCCTCCGAGGGAGGCTCTGAGGGTGGCTACAAGAGAGAGGGCCTTATCACTGGTAGCCCCCCAACTCTGAACTTCCCACTCAGGCTTGCCTGGCACCAACACTGTTATCTTTCTGGTGCCAGGTTAAGATTGCCCTCTACTCCCAGGCATTTAATGGCATTTAGTGGCATATAATGGGGCATTTATGCCTATCATCTAAACAGGCTTAGTATTTTAATGGAATTGTTTTTAGCTGTTTAAATTCTTTATTTTTTTTTTAAAAAATGTAATTTTTTATGCTGTATTTGTATATTATATTTTATTACTTTATCAATAGTTGTAAACTGCCCAGAGAGCTTTGGCTATTGGGTGGTATAGAAATAGATGGTGATGATGATGATGATGATGATCATCATCATCTCCTCCCAGCATTCCTAACTGTTGGCCATTCTGGTTGGGGCTGATAAGAGTTGAAGGCCAAAACATTGGAGGGCACCACTTTGGGGTTGAGGAAGGCTGGTCTACACAGATTGGCAAAGGCTGTCCCAGCTTCCAGACAGGGTTCTTTTCTAGACCTACCAGGAGATGCCATTGTTTGAATCAGTGGAGGCTGTAGACTCTGATGTCAGTGGGGCAGTAAATCCACTCCAGGTTCCAGTCAGAACTAGCCAGAACTCTAAAGGACCTATCCAAGGCGAGAATCTCCTTTAGAGCTCTGACTGGTTTTGACTGAAACCCAGAGCGGATTCATGCCCCCACAACATGAAAGTCACCAGCCTCCACTGGTTTGAAGCTAGAAGCTTCTGCATGCAAAACACGCGCTCTACCACTTCCCTTACTTCCCGAGGGATTGTATCCCATTTGGGTAGTATATTGACTTTGCAGAATAAAAGTCAACCCGTTTTAAACATTTGTTCCACTTCTCATCAATTGCATTGCTGCTTAACACCATAATGTTTTTTTATTATTATTATTACAAAGCTGCTTTACATTTGTCAGATGTTCTCTTAAGAAGTTGATCCTGTTATAGTAGATAATGGATTGTGTTATCTCATCAAAGATGCCTTCCAGTTAAAGATAATACATGGCTTTGGAGCTCAGTCTGCATATACAGGAGTAACTTTTCCTTGAAACCAGAGTAAATGATCTGTAATAAATTCCTGCCATGGCTGTCAGTTGGTCTTTAAGTGCATGAATAGTCTCTTAACTAAAAAGATAGTGAAGCTATTTAACGGCTTGTGGGTTTGGGCATTTGTGTAGCATCCCTTCATCCATCCCTACACTTTTCCTTTTATGCCTCTAACAAAGGGGTGATTCATACATTAGCTTTGTGGTGTGGACGCTGCTGGCAAGTTGCTTCCCCCATGCAGTTTGGCAGCTCCTACTTTGTACCAAGGTAAGAATGTGTGGGTGTTTTGTAGACAGGCATATTAGATGCTTCCTCCAGTGGAAGCTGGTGGCTCTGATATCAGTGGGGCGGTGAATTCGCTCCAGGTTTCAGTCAGAACCAGTCAGGACTCTAAAGTGGGCAGGGGAGGTGGGATGCACATGGAAAGGCATGCAAATGCATGCAAGCACAGGCTCCTATTCTGAACTTTGCCTGTTGATTGAAACCACAGCTCCATGAGGACTGAGCATGCTCAGTGGGTGCAAAATGTTGACTGACTGTTGGGGTGGGGCAAATGGAAGTCTGGGATGGGGAGGGGGAAATGGAAATAAGAAACCTGAGCAGGAAAGCACTACACATGGGTTCCACCCATTGTCAATAAATCTGATCAAACTTAGAATCATATCATAGAATAGTAGAGTTGGAAGGGGCCTCTAAGGCCATCAAGTCCAACCCCCTGCTCAGTGCAGGAATCCACCTCAAAGCATCCCTGACAGATGGCCATCCAGCTGCCTCTTGAATCCCTCTGGTGTGGGAGAGCCCACCACCTCCCTAGGTCATTGGTTCCATTGTCGTACTGCTGTAACAGTCAGGAAGCTTTTTATGCAGAAAAAAAGGAGACGCCCGCAACCTGATGCCAACCTGAGTTGGAACAAACTTTGTGGTGAAATTTGAAGAATCTTTATGAACTTGGGTTTTGCTGATTAGCACATCCTAGAGCTGTGTGCAGGTGGTCTCTCAAAATTCTCCACCCTATTTGCAGGTAGAGAAATACTGAAATTCATTGAATTTTTCCAGGGGGAGGAGAATTTCTCAGACTAGAGGCCTTCAAGGGGCAGCTGGACAGCCATCTTTCAGGTATGCTTTAAGGTGGATTCCTGGACTGAACAGGGGTTGGACTCGATGACCTTATAGGCCCTTTCCAACTCTACTATTCTATAATGCTATGATTCTATGATTCTCTAACAATTTCTCACAGGTAGGCAGCACCATTGGCAAGGTTGTAGAACAGCTTCTGTCACTCCCCCCCCCCCCACGGGGTTTTTTTTTTTGCATTGCATTGCATCAACTATGTTGGCAGCCTGGCCCTCATTCTGCATCCTCCACAATGCCCCATAGATCTAGCATCAGTCCAGGGCATTGAGGGGAGGAAATGCAGCCACCACCAAAAATAATGGTGAAGAAAGTGTGAAAATTCTGAAAAGTGTCCTTTAATGTCCAGGTGGTAAGAAAAGAAAAACATCAGGAATTTCCTGAAAGGTTTCTCTCCCCCCTCCCTCCCACATGAAAGGGGCTTCCATTTTTCTGCCTCCATCTCAGGGCGTTTTATAATTTATTTTGAATGTGTGTTGTTGTTGTTGTTGTTGTTGACGACCTCACCTCATCGCTGTAAGGTGGCTGAGGGTACTGACTATAATTTCCTTTCTATTATATATCTCACCATTGCTCTACAGTCTCCCAAGCTGCCTGCCCTTCCTGATCTGAAAATTCCCTATGGGAGGAATAAATTTATGATGTCTACCTCTGGGTGGAAAGAGCGGGAAGCCAAGGAGGTTACAGGTTGTCAGAGAGATGACCGTACAATGAAAGACAGGACACACACACACTCCTCAGCCATCTCACAAGTAAGGTAAGCACAAGAACACTGAACCAAACCCATGAGAATTTCTCCAAAATTTTCTTCTCCTTTGAATTTCTTTTTGAAAGCTCTTCCCCCCCCCCCATCAAATTGAATGAGAATGGTCAAAAATCTCATGGGAGAAATTTTCAGCACAACACTAGCACACCCGTACTTGGGGATGAATTAATATCAGGGGCCTCCCAAAGCATTTTGCTACCTGAGGTGAAGCAGTCAACGCCCCACCCACCCCGGCCAGGTCAAAGAGCATAGTACCATGCCAAGATATTTTGGCAACTGAGACAGAAAATAGCACAAGTGCTTCACACATATCCTTCCCTGGCCGTAAAAATAGAATTAATAACACAGAAAACAACTAACAACGTGTCGCCTGAGGTGGCCAATTCACTCTGCCTAATGGTATCATAACTTCAGGTCAGGGAAAGGCAGCGTTCGCACGGTGTTAGTTCACTGGGGGAGATCTCAGATGAGAGAAGAGAAGCCTCTAAGGTGTATACAAATGCAATTTATTCAGGCCAATGCACTTTCGATTTCTCTTCATCAAGGGCACTGGTAAAACACAGCAATTCCCAATGACATCCTATTTCCTTATGTGGCCTGTTACAGAGTGATCATTTTGTAAGAAAAGCACCTAGGAAATAAGATGTTGCTTTGTTTTACCAGCATCCCCGACAAAGAGAAATCGAAAATGCATTGGGCTGGACAAATTGGGAGTGTGTCTACCTTAAAGGCGCCCTGACATCTCTCGTTCCTGCATTGGCGCTTATGCTTTCTTCCCCTCTTTACAAAGGGCAAGGAGGTGGGGAGGGTGGAGTTAGATAATTTTAGACCCTGGACTTAATTGTCTTATGGCCATAGATATTACTTCAGCTGTGAATCAGAGAACTAATGTTTGTCTTTGCCCCTTTCCAGTCGCTATTCCGGGCTTCAAAACTGCTCCCGCATTCCCAATATGTTAAGAGGATGACCACCACAATTACCTATATGTGCATTTGCTATGTTGCATTTGAAACAGCGGAGGATGGGGAGTGCAATTTCGGTGGGGCTGTGAGTCCTTTCTGGATTTCAGTCAGAGCCAGCCAGAACTCTAGGGGAGCTATCCAAGGTGCTGAACTCCAAGCCCAAAATGGATCCAGCACCTTGGATAGTCCTTTAGAGTTCTGGCTGGTTTTAAATGAAACGCAGAATGGATTCACAGCCCCACGGAAATCGGAATGACCAGCCTCCACCGATTTCAAGCTCACTTAAATAATTAATAATAATAATAATAATAATAATAATAATAATTTATTTCTAACCCGCCTCTCCCTTTGGATCGAGGTGGGGAACAACAATAAATATAAATACAAAGACCATAAAATAGATAAAACATTAACAACAAATCAAACATACATTATTAAAACATCTTAAAATTAAACTAGGTAGGCCTGCCGGAAGAGAGCAGTCTCCATGGCTCTCTTAAATTCAAGAAGGCTACTAAGTTGTCGAAGCTCTCCCGGCAGGCCATTCCACAGTCTGGGAGTAACAGAAGGTCCTCTGGGTCACAGTCGTCAGCCTAGTTCTGGCTGATTGAAGTAAATTCTTCCCAGAGGACCTGAGCATGCAGGCTGGATTGTGATGGAGAAGGCGATCCTGCAGGTAACCTGGTCCCAAACCATGTAGGGCTTTAAAGGTAATAACCAACACTTTATACTTCACCTGGAAACTAATTGGCAGCCAGTGGAGTGATTTTAAGAATGATGTAATGTGGTCACCACTAGGTGTACCGGTGACCAACCTGGCTGCCATATTTTGAACTAGTTGAAGTTTCCGGACTAGGCATAGAGGTAGCCCTATGTACAGCGCATTGCAGAAGTCAAGCCTCAAAGTTACCAGCGCGTGCACTACCATCTTTAGGTCTTCCAACTCTAGGAAGGGGCGCAGCTGGCGTATCAGCCGAAGCTGATAGTAGGCGCTCCTGGCCGTCGCATCTATCTGGGCTGTCATTTGGAGCGACGGATCCAGGAGTACCCCCAAGCTGCGAACACAGTCTTTCAGGGGGAGTGTAATCCCATCCAGAACTGGTTGACACACCTCCAAACCCAGGTTGTGGCCTTTGGCAGCAAGCACCTCCGTCTTGTCTGGATTCAGCTTCAGTTTGTTTTTCCTCATCCAGCCCATTACCGCCTCCAAGCATCATTCATACCACCATCATGACTACAGGAATAACAATGGGCAGTCCTTGAAATAGGGGATGCCTTCAAAAAGAGGATTGTCCTTGACAGCCTTTCAAATTGAGAACTGCTCTCTGTAAAGTAGGACACATGGCCATTCTAATGCCCGTCTAGAGCAACAGCCATTTGACATTATCATTTGCTGGAGCTGCATAGTGCTTTGTAGTACTGTGGCATATCAGAGCTAGCTCTGTATTTAACAGGGAGAAGAGTCTGTTAAAGGACTGGCATGCTGCCCAATCAGTTTTACGGGGATTAAGGAACAGGCACGGTCCTACTTCCTTCCTAGGAGAAGCAGTGAGGAAGGGAAGAGCCTCAAAGGAATCAGTCCTATGGAAGGACCGAAAGGAGTAGGGGAGAAGACCAGAAGGAAGCAGAAGTTGTGGATTCATTTTTGCTTGACTGCTAGTGAGATTGCCACTAGCAATATATGCATAGCACAACATTCTTCTTCTTCTTCTTCTTCTTATTGTTATTATTAATCTCTTTCTCGCTCGTGGCAGTTTTCCTAGACGGACATGACGGGCTTTGTCAAGTCATGCTGTCTTTTACAGATTCAGGAATTTCCTGACAATTGAGCATGTATTAAGTATGACTGCTTTCTGGATGTTGGTGTGGATGTATTTTGGTAGGGTTCTGGAAATTTTCTGCATAATTTTTGCTGGTGACTGATGTGACTAACAGAATAATTGTGAGCTTTTCCTGTTGCCATAGTTCTTTGACTTCCATGGTCAGTGGTGTATATTTGTCTCTCTTTTCTTCTTCCTTTTCAACAACATTGTTGTCATTCAGTATTATTATTATTAATTATTATTATTATTATTATTATTATTTCTATACCGCCTCATAGCCGAAGCTCTCTGGGTGGTTTACAAAATATGAAAACATATTAAACACTAGGGGTGTGCAGAGCTGGTCTTCTCCGCTCTGAGATTCGGGGCAGAGCTCTGTTGAGGCATTTCTCTGCCCCGATTTCCAGAGCGTGTCCCTCTTTCCACTCTGCTGGATGGTTTGATGAAAAACCACGCCATTTTTGGGTAACTGCTACATTCTCATCAATGGGAATTAACAGAAATGCTCACAGTTCCCTCAGTTTTAAAGGTAAACACATGCAAATTGGCACAGTGACAGCTTTTAAAGAAGGCTTTAGGCATGCCAAGTTTGGAACAAATCCCTGCATGCAGTGATTCATAGGGAATTTTTAAAGTCTGAACTCAAATGTCCTCTCAGGCACCTCTCTCGTGCCTTGATCTGTATGGTGAGGGAGAGGGAAAGGGAAATGAAGCAGTGGGATAACGCTAAAAGCGCTTAGCGCTATAATAAATAAACAAATATAAATTAATAAATGCCACAGCAGCAGCACACAGCTTGCCCATCTACAGAGAGGACATTGGGCAGGAGCAGAGGCTTCCAGGACGAGTAGGAGAAGGAGGCAAAGCCCACACCCCAGCACTGTCAGTCAAGGCAACAACAGCTTCCCCTTATATGTGAGGAGGTAGTACGAAGCTTGGAGGAGGAGGAGGAGGATGAGGAGCCCCCCTGGACTGGATGCCCAGTAAGCCAATGCTAAAAATAGGAATAATAAACCAAACAAAACCACACTCACACACTAGCAGGCTTGGATTTTTAAAAAAAGATTTTTCAGTGGGGTGGGAGTATACTACAGAAACACAGCACATTAGGAGTTTTAATGATTTTAAGAAGGAGAAAGAGCTTAGAAATATTAGTGGACCAAGAGACAGTGGCTGCCTGGCTGCCTGCAAATCTCTCTCTCTCTCTCATGCGTGTTACTCTCTCACTAGAATGATGACAGGCAAGAAGGACAAAACACTGTGATTGGAGGGGGGACAGGAATTCAACTGTGGCCAATGGCTATTGGTTAGCCACAGAGGTCAATATACCCTCACCCCACTCAGCGTCTTCCAAATATGGAGATATTCAATTGACACCCACCCACACCCACTATTGAACAGTTGGATAATTTCGGAGACGTTAGAAGCTCCGATTGGGCATGTCTCCATTCTGAAATTATTCTATTAGTTTAGAAGCGGCCATTCCCTGCTCTGGAAGACCGAATGCAAGACAGATGTTCATGATTATCAGATATTAAACACCCCTATTAAACACTAAAAAGCGATATACAATATTTTAAACCATAAAACCATAAAAACAGACAGCATACAAAGACAACATCCATTTAAAAACAACTTCGCACTCTTAGCCAGTCCTAAAGATAGATCTGGGGTTGATTAAAACTCAGCATTTGCTGTGAAATGCCTGGGAGAAGAGAAAAGATTGGACCTGGCACCGAAAGTATAACAATGTTGGTGCTAGGCGGGCTTCATCAAGGAGATCATTCCATAATTGGGGGGCTACCACTGAGAAGGCCCTCTCCTTTGTTTCTGTCCTCTGCGCTTCCCTCAGAGTAGGCACCTGGAGGAGGACCTTAGATGTTGAGCATAGTGTACGGGTAGGTTCATGTTGGGAGAGGTGTTCCATCAGTTATTATGGTCCCAAGCCGCATGAGCCGCAAACACATATACATAAAGGGTTGTTTTTTTTTGGTCACTGAAGAAATGTAATATATCAGGCTATTTGGATTTGTACTATCTAATTGAATTTGAAACCAGCAGAACTATAAGCCATCCACCACAAGCACAACATTCCCACCTGCTATTTTGTAACATTCGTACACATTGGCAACAGCAAATGTTTAACAACCTTTCTAGGTTTCAAGGGATTTCTCCCTTGACACAATCATTGCCATCCCACTGTTCAGATCCTTTTCTTGCTCTCTGCCAGCCACCATGTTTCCTAATCTTATACAGAATACGGTAGTTTAAGGCTTATTAATCGAGATCTACAGGACTGATTTTGCTCATTTTTGTTTTAAATGGAAGTGTGAGCAATGTAGACTTGCAGAAAATTTTGAAAGTTCAAAGCTTGAACTTTAATAGCAATACATTTCCTTGGTGCCAGCAGGATGACGGACAGCTCTGCTCAGCCAATCAGCTGGGTATGAAGGCAGGCCCTGGTTTCAGCCATGTGATTAGGCTGTGTCTGCCAGCAGGGAGGGGAAAGGGGTAGGAGGCGACCAACCAGGGCATGCGAGGGAGGCGACGGGGCCACACGATGTGATAATTTTAGGGGGGGGGCGTGCAATTCACTATGCATGAGCCATATTTGCATTATTCATGAACCCCTCTGTGATGAGGGGACTGAAGGGCAAAAAAGCAGGAAAGGAGCAGGACCACTAGTGCCCATGGCGACCTGGGCTTTATACTAGTATGTTCAGATGTTGTTTGGCATAGCAGAGATAGCCAGGCTGTAGATGGGCCAGTTGTCTGTGCAAAGGTGGCTCCAAACATCGCTTATCTCTAGCATAACCGTCCTCCGACAGCATATCTTCCCAGTGCAGTGGTTTTCCAACTTCCCAACATTCCACCTCTTGTTGGTTCTTCAACCTTAAACAACTACTTAAACTTCTACAGTGCATACTGTCCTGGGGTGCACACTTTGATCACAGACATTTTAGCCAGGACCTTTGGGCATCACCATATATGGGACGGACAGGGTACCTTTCCCTCCCCTTTCCGTCAGGGGTCACATTCACACTGGAATAATCGGTTGCAGGTGGCATGCTGAAGGTGGGCTGGGCTGAAGCCAGTGGTGGGTGGAGCCAGAGCGAGAAGTGGGTGTGGCAACCTTTTCCCCCTCTCTCTTTCTGTCATCCCCTGCTCTCTGTCTCCTTTGCTATCTCCCCCTCCCACCCAGTTGGATCTCAGGGAAGGGATAGATCACTCTCACCAGGGATCTGAATTGCTTGCTTGCAGAGGGCTTTTGAAATTAGGCTAAGGGCTAGAGCTCAAAGCGGCCTACCACTGCTGTGTGATAGATACCCTGCAATATATCTGTGTGGCTGTTCAACAACGTCTTTCACGTTTGTCTGCCATTACTGATCTCCTCAATGATGAACTCCTGATAAACTTCCCCAAATCTCTAGTTTTCTCCAGTTTGCAGTTAGAAAGCCATACACATGGTGCCCGGTGCCCTATACACACCATGTTGAACGCGACTCCACAAATGAGTTTTACCACAGTTGTATATTTTCTTCTAAACCAACATAACAGATGTCATCTCATTACAAACACCAGAGATACTTTTTAAAAGCTTCCCCTGCCAGGTTATTGTAGCTCTAGGCCGAAATAACGTCTGGAGATCCACATGAGCCTCATGAATGAAATAGGCATGCCAGCTCGTTCATTACCAGTGTATCACAGTGTCTTTGAGCTGTTGCCAAGAAAGAGCAAATCCTTCTGTGCGAACGTACACTCCTGGCACTTGTCACTGTGAAAACTCACAGCCCTCTGGCTTTATGCACCGCCATATGTGACAACTCACCTTTCCTCCAAGGAGCCCAAGGTGGCGCATACGATCTACCTCCTCCTTTTAATTGTATCCTCACAACAATTAGTGAGGAAGACTAGGCTGAGAGTCAATGACTGGCCCAAAACCACTCCAATTCTCTGACCAGTACATCATACTGGGAACCCACAAATCCACCACATTGGTTTGACACCCATAAAAGTGACCATCTCCACAGCAATTTTTGCAGCATGACCTGCTTATCAGACCATATACTTAGTAGCTGATTTGAGATATTCCTATTCTCGTGCAGACTGGGAGGCAGACTTAGATGCTTGCGGAGGTCTGAACAGACAGCAAAATTGGTCATGTCTCAGCCATGTGGGTGTGATATGGATGGAATGATGAAGAGACCACCTCTGCCTCATCTTGAGATTGCAAAAAGTTCTCGTGAAGAAGACTGTTGATGTTCGTGCAGGGTTGGGATTGCCAGGACACTGAATTGTTGTTTGTTTAAAAAAAAATTTTTTTTTAGTGATGGTTACACCCAGCCTTGCCAAAAACTCTTTGCCTTTATATGTGCCTTCTTTTCCATGAAGATACAAAGGTAAGACAGCCTAGCTTAAAATTACTTGATAAGTCCACTCTGGTCCTCTGTGGGTCAGGTGAGACATAATAGGAAAATATGGTTTCCTGATACTTCAGAGGTGGAGAACCTGAGGCCTGCATGTTACTTTTGGTCCAACAGGGGTGCCAATCTGGCCCTCTGGAGTTTCTCTGATGGCCCCACCCACTTCCTCATGCCCTACCCCCTTTCCTCCAACCACTGATCATTTGGTTGCTTCCCAGGGTTTGTGCATTTCATCCCTCATTACAAAAGGTTGAAATTTCATTTCTTAAGGCTTAATTACAAGCAGTAAAAGTTTCAAGTTAAATTTTCTAGCATTTTGACCCTGCCCGTTGCCTGCAGCCCCCTAGAGCTTCTATGGAATGGAATTCCGCCCTTCCCCAGCCTTGTGTACATGCATAAGCCAGTGAGCCTTGGGTTCATATATTTCCCCCCCCCCCCCATTTTTCCACATACCAGAAAAGGAAATTGGAAGCATTTGCTTCTAGCTTTAAACTATTTATTTATTTTTATTTAATTTATTTCATTTCTGTTCCGCCCAAAAGCCCAAAGTCTCTGGCCTCTAACTCCAGCTCTCCATTACATCTGAACTCAAAAAATTGTGGTTAGTTCCTATGTAGTGACTCAGTGAACAAGCCAGGTTGGGAAACCACAGTTTGCTCCTGGCTTGTATGAACTAAGTAGAGTGTCAAATTGACCAGAATTTCATGAGATTGGATGCACTGGGAAACTGTGGTCAGTATAAAATTGTAAGCAGAAGCTTTTGATCTTGTGTGCAAAAGAGGAAGGGGTTCATGAACAGAACAGGAAACCATGGTTTGAACCACCTCTTCTTCCACCATGATTTAGTTCAGTTTTACAAATTTGCACTGCATTTAAACTCCTGGCCTGAAGAAGAAATGGGATAAAGAAGAGGGGAGAAAAATACTCTTGTATATGCTAAAGAGTGCTTCAACTAAGCGCTTGATTTCATTTCCAAGGCTAAGCCTAATTTCCTTCCTGTCATGTTGATCAATCAAAAGCAAATTTACTGACAAGCAAGTAAAAAAAAAATTAAATTAAAGAGCTTCGTTAAATTTTGCATTTTTTAACTGACAACTGATATTTCAAGCAATTCATAAGATTCTTTTAAACAATCCTCCTACGAGATCAATATATTCACAGTGGCTTCTTGTTGAAAGTTTGCTTCTTCCAGCATGAAAATTAGTAACTGTAACAGGACCCACAAAATTAATATATCTGTGTAAATCAGGAGGTAGAAATCAGAGCTAAGATCTCTTTAAGGTGGCAGAGAGAAAAGTCAATATCTGGGTTTTTAACTGAATGGAAATCTCTTATAGACTATGTGAAGGAAAGAGAAAAAAAATGACCTGTTTGTCTGTGGATTCAATGAATAAGAAGAAATGGGTAAAATAACAGAAAGTGGGGAAACTAGTTTACTGTTTATATGCAAGAGAAAATAGGGTCAAATACCTTTGCTGGGGAGAAAATCAGAAATTTATTGTAACTCGGTGGATTGTTTTTTATGTGTGTATTGGTTATGTGTGGTTTGCTGTCATTGTTTGGTTATGTATAAGGCTTTTTTAGCTTGTTGATGTCATGAAAATAAAAAAGTTGAAACGGAAGGTGGCAAAGATGGAGGCTTTGGAGCAGGAATAGAGAACCTCTTTCAGCCCAATTCCATCTCAATGGTGGGCAGGGCTGAAGGCAAAAAAGAGACAGGGCCCAAATACCCAAAATGCAAACATATTGTGTCTTAAAGCTCTTACTGCCAGTAACCAAGATTTAGGTGAGGCATCCCAGCATTTTTGAATTGGGGGGGCAGCACTAAAGCTGGAACCCCCTCCCCAAAACAGTGGTTGGGAGAAAGGGGCTAGAGCCAGGGTAGGAAGCAGGGTCTTCTGGGAATCCTAGAGGGCTAGATTTGGACCTCAGGAGGGCTAGATTTGCCCCTACCCCTCAGAGGAGGACAGATTTGGCCCTATGGTCGGAGGTTTCAGACTCCTGCTTTAGGGAATTGTGGGGGATTTATCCAGGCACTTGCACATTTTATTGTGCCAGTGATGATGGCCCTACCATAAGCCATTTGTGGATTTTGGTGGGGCCTGGTCCAGAAATCTGACCTCCCCAACAAACACCCCAAGATTATGCTTTGAATTCCAGCTGGAATAATATCCAGCCGCCACCTCTCTCATCACTCTGATAGACATGTCGCTCTAGGGCATGGAGAAGCAACTCGAGGCCCTCCAGTTGTGGTTGGACTGCAAGTTCCATCAGCCCTAGCCAGCAGAATCAATGCTGAGGTAAGTTGTAGATCAACAGCATCTGGAGTGCCTCAGGCTACATACCCCTGGCTTTAGGATGAGTCACATCAAAGGAAGATGACATTCTTCTCTAAGGGGTATAGTGTATCATTCCATTTTTTCAGTAGAACACTCGATGGCAGAAAGCTTTGTGCCATAATTGTTGAGTTCAAGCAATTTTGCAGCAGTGTTGCGGCGTTTAGATTCGGCGATGCTTTCAGGCAGTAGGAACTCTCGCATCATTATCTCAAGGGCACGGGAGTGAGCTAGGTCTCCATAGGGCGGCTGCTTACTCATCACTCCAAAAAAAGAAATTCATTACCCCTCCCCAAAAAGAGGAGAAAAAGTGACACAGTTGCATAAAATTTGCATATGTTCATTTACAGTATATAGTAAATTAATTACTTTGATATAAACAGAAATACAATCCATCACACCCTAGCAGGAGGAGACTATGCCCAGATGACCTCTGTGCCTGCTTCATCCCCTCTTCTCTCCTCCACATCCAACTGCCATTTAGGAAGGGGGATTCCTAGAAACATCGTGCTCTGCCCCCATAACCCTGGAGCTGCCTTGAGGTGGGAAAGGAGGGACGTTGACTATGAGGTCCTGTTGGTGGCAGCGGCTGGGCTACCCATTACTAGGTTTTGCCCCCATTGTCACATTGTCTCCAAGTGGAAGCAAATCATGGAGAAAGAGGAGGCTATCAATGACTAATAGGGCTGATGGTTATATGCTACCTCCAATGTTAGAGGCAGTATGCCTATGTACTTCAGGTTTTAGGGAACATGGATGGGAGGTGCTGTTGCATTCATGTCCTGTTTGTGGGTCCCTGGTTGACAGCTGGTTGGCCACTGTGTGAACAGAATGCTGGACTAGATGGAGCCCTTGGTCTAATCCAGCAGGGCTCTTTTTATGTTCTTAAGTACAACATGACCATTCACTTATATGGGAGAAAGGGAAAGGCATACGGTCATCGAAGCCGGAGCTATACCTGGCCCTGGAGATCCCAGTGTCTGGAGTGGGAAGCAGGTTTTAAGGCTCCCTCCCTTATCAATGAGCAAGTTTGCACATCACATTAAGCCAACCTGAAAGTAAGCCACCAGAATTTGACAGACGATCAGGAGGTCTGCGCCTTGCTATAGGACGTTTCACTACTCAGTCCCCTTCAGTCCTCCCACCAGCTTCTGGCATGTATCCCAGGTGCCTTTGTGGCAAAACTCTTAATTTCCTCAGTCTCTATGTCTGCACCCTTCCTGCAATTGGTCCGCTTGGCTTAGTGAGTCCCAAGGTCAACTCCCCCCTCCCACATCAAACTGCCAAATGGAATTAATTTTCTGAGCACTTATGAATGTGGTAATGTGTTTACAACTTAAAAAAAATATCGGGCATGTGTGTTCTTGCACAACAGCACAAGAGTGGAAGGCAAATTGTCTGCTATTTAGCCCAGCATATAGTTATCCTCCTCTTGTCAATGTCTTTGTCCATTTCATCCTCCACTTTGACACTTCCCTTCCTAGTGAACACTTTGTTTTTTTTTAAAAGAAGACTGCTTCACATACTCCTGCATTAATTACACCCACCCTAAAAGCTCTTTCTCATGCAAACACAGGTGGAAAGTACACATATTTAACAGTGGAGGACTTTTGCATCTGAACACTTGGACAAGGCTGAAAATAAAAGAATTTTTTAAAAAAGCTTGTGAAAGTGTCCTGGACACTCTCCAGTGTCATTGATATATATGGGCATGGGGTGAAAGGCACTGACAAGGGATAAGGGGGGATGATGATAGCACTAATGAGATCATGAGGAGCATCAAGGTATTTCACAGCTCTTGCTGAGCATCTCAGTAACCCTTTCCAACAAGCCACGCTGAAGCCACTGTGCCAGTTGGGATTTCACAGCAAGCCATGTTGAAAACAAGCCACCCTGAAAAACCAAACAACAAGCCACAGTTCCTCAAAATGGCTTTTTTCATGAAAAACTAGCCATCTTGCAGAAACCATTCCGGGTTCGGATGTCAGGGCAACCCACCATGGGTGATCACCCATGGTGGGTTGCCGTGTCATGTGAACCAGGTCGATGTCTCAGATGTTCGTTTTCACATGTTTCTCCATAGAACTCAGTGAGAGCCACTGAGAACCAATCCAACCCCCCGTCTGCACACAGTGTATCCTCATCTCCTAGCAGGAGTTCAGGATTTCTGCCACCCGGCCACACTCTCCTCCAGAATATTAGAAGCCTGGGGTGGGAACCCTTTGGTGTGAGGGCTTAGCAATATCCATCGCTCTTTATGTTGCAGGCCCACTCTTGTTCCTTGGACTACCCCTCTGGGAAATGCTTCCTATTCCATTGTATGTGCATGCATGTGAGATCGAGGTAGAGAGAGAAGTGCTGGGATGGCACGCAGAGAGAAAGATCTAGTATCCAGTCCTCCAATCCCGCACGTTTTGTCTCTGGCTCTGCCCACCATCACCTCTGGCTGTGTCAAGCATTGGCTGCAGCCCCTGATTGACTTTTCCTGTGGGTCAACAGCCCTTCATAGCAAAACAGAGCTCAAAGATGGTATTCCACTCTCTCCCGTTTTCCATTTTGCTTTTCCAACAGCTATTCCGCGTTCAGTGGTTGCTTAGTATATTGCTTGGTCCCTGGTGAGCTTTGGGCTGTTTTTTGTTGTTGACCCATTGGGATTTCTTTTTTCTTTTAACTTCTGCAAGCCTTGGGGTTCCCCCGAGCATATACGTACCCATTGTGTCTCAGTGGCTCCGTTTTGACTCTGCTGCTGATGGCACTCCTCATTTACGTTCACTTTTAGAGGGAGTCCCATTAGTTGCTCCGAATGTGACAAAAATAAAAACAATGCAGCATTGCAAATATTGATCCTCCAATGCTGTGATTTGGTGAGTTCAAAGAGGTGGGCTTTTACCCCTCCTGCTTAACAACTCTCTTTGCAATTTTATTAGGTGATGAAGCAGGTCTCAATAGGGTGACACCCTAGAAAGATAATAATGAGAAAATCAAGACGCTGTTTGCAGATAATCCTTCCGAACTTCATCCTGCGGCGATGATGAGATGATGGGGACATTAGGTCCTAGAAAAACCAAGTCTGCTATAATAGAAACATGGGCAGCTCCAGAGTCGGAGTAACTTGCTCATTTTTTTCCTGCTACAGCACAAAAACCAACTGCAAACATCCAAAGGCTGCTACAACTGAGGCCCATGTCTACTATAGCCATTAATTATTTACCAAATCTAATTGACTCCTAATTCTGCTATTAGGGATAAGCAAGGGCTGAAAAATGGATTTTTCACATAAAATATCATATTCCATTGAATTTGCCTGAAGTTCTTTGAGTGTGTGCGTGTGTGTGCGTGTGTGTGTGTATACACACACACACACATATATGGCTGCCGGCTTTGCAATAAAATTTTAAAAGCTCTAGTTAAAATTAATTGGCGTCAGAAGTAGTTGAGCAGCTGTCATTATCTTCCAGATTCTTTCCCCCTTTTAAATGTAAGCAGGACATTTGTGTAGCATTTGGAAGAGATGTTCAGCTTGCATTTTTTTGATCATTGATGCACAATAGAAGGCAGCGACAGAGCAAAACACTGAGGGTTGCATAGGGTGGCCAGGTGGCCTACTTTTCAGAAGGCAGTCTTCTATTGGCAGGTGTCCTCTATTGGATGGGTGATCCAGTCCAAGACTGGTTTAAAGTTGTTTTTTAAAAAAAACCACAAGGAAGGAGAGCACGGGCAGTGTCAGGATCAGGCCCGGTCTCCCTGCTGTGGATCCCAAATCAGATTCGGAGCCTGAAGAAGGAAACCAGTCAAGACAGGAAGCAGGGGAGGAAATTGTCCAAGACTCTACAGGAGTCAAGGAGGAATCTTCCCAGGAGCTTATTGAACAAGAGGCCCAGACTCAAAGATCATCGATCATCTTCCCCTTCCTTCCCCTCCATGGGAACACAGTCTTTGTCGGAGGAGGAGGGAGCATCAGAACTGACAGATCCCAGAGTCCACCGCAGGGTCAAGAGGGTGGAGTTGAGAGGAGATGGGGGGTCCATTAGGCTAGCCAGATGGCAGAGGTTAGAGATTGAAGACCCTCTTTGAAGGAGGGGTCCAGTAAAGGCCTGTTGGGCATGGCAGAAAACCATCCATTTAATTGATAGGCAACTTCTTTGCCTTGTAAGTGTAATTAAGCTTAGAGGATAGCTCCTTACTTTGACACTTCCTTCAGGTGTGAAGAGATTTCTGTTTAACATATAAAGCTTTGTGGATTGCACAGCAGACCTCTTTATTGCATCACACCTTGGCAAGAGGGATTGGAATCTGGACAGGCGGCCTTGAAGTAATAATAATAATAATAATAATAATAATAATAATAATAATATAATAATAATAATTTATAACCCGCCTCTCCCTCCGGATCGAGGCGGGGAACAACAATAAATATAAAATACAAAGACTGCAAAATAGATGAGATATTAAAAACAAATAAAAATCAATACATCATTAAAAAAAGTAGCTCACCAACAGTTAGCATACCTGGGCAGCAGTCTGAGCAGACACACAACTCACCTAGTCTTCACCACTATGGTGAGATGTGTTGTATTTCTATTTAAACCATAGCTATTATCCCTAAATCTACATCTATACCTACACAGAAATTTGCATAGACAAATGTTATGCAAATTGGTGTGCTCTTTGGTCTTCTTTTTTATGATGCTTCCCCCCCCAGCAATACAAAAGTGGCCATCCCAGTTGCTGAAGGGTCCAGTATCCCCCCTCCACCTGAGCTGTTGCCGCTGCCCATGCTATCTAGGAATGATGGGAGTTGAAGTCCAATATATCTAGAGGGAAGGCTGAACTACATAAAGTATGTGAAATGCTTTGACCCCTTATGTATTTATTTCTTTTATTTATATCCCACCTCTCCCCTGGGGCAGAGGTGAAAGATGTTTGTAGAAAACAGTGGAGAAATTGAGGATTTTATTTAGCATGTCCTGCAGCACACCAAAAATACTGCACACAACAGGTAACTGCAAAGACAAAAAAATCCTGCCTCTGGTATTCAATGTGAACCTGTAAGTTCCATAACCAACGATGGGGTGAGGTACTCTAGATCTGTACCACTATAGGCTCAATTGACTTATGATCTGAAGTTAGGGGTGAGCAGTGAGGTGGCTGAGTTTGTTGATTAGTCCCACTCACTCCTGAACCTGGCCTGGTGAGCTGCTGTCCACACCCACCAATCTGGGTGAGCAGCAAGGACTTACTGGACCCATCCGTTCACACCTGGCAGCCACCCGTTTTCCATGCGAGCTGCCATTTTTATGGAAGATGGGGGCCCTCTATTTTTGTAGTTCTAATGTTGCACACAATAGCAGCTGTAAAGACCATTTCCAGAAATGAAAACAAAACTAGATTTACAAAAATACAGAGACCTCATTTTCTATAAAATATGGCAGCCAGGATGGAGGAGCGGGCAGCTGTCTATGTTGGACTTAGGTGAGTTCGTCCATCCCTATAAGGGTTTCTGTTTCATCAAGATCGCTAGCACCTTGGACTGATCTGGACCCGCTCTAAAATGATCTGGACCTAGAATCATAGAATAGTAGAGTTGGAAGGGGCCTATAAGGCCATTGAGTCCAACCCTCTGCTCAATGCAGGAATCCACCTTAAAGCATGTCTGACAGATGGTTGTCCAGCTGCCCCTTGAATGCCTCTAGTGTGGGAGAGCCCATGACCTCCCTAGGTAATTGGTTCCATTGTCATACTGCTCTAACTGTTAGGAAGATTTTCCTGATGTCTAGCCATAATCTGGCTTCCTGTAACTTGAGCCCATTATTCCATATCCTGCACTCTGCTTTGATCGAGAAGAGATCCTGGCCCTCCTTCGTGTGACAACCTTTCAAGTATTTGAAGAGTGGTATCATGTCTCTCCTCAATCTTATCTTCTCCAGGCCAAACATGCCCAGTTCTTTCAGTCTCTCATAGGGCTTTGTTTCCAGACCCCTGATCATCCCTGTTGCCCTCCTCTGAATATGCTCCAGCTTGTCTGCATCCTTCTTGAAAAGTGGTGCTCAGAACTGGATGCAATACTCAAGATGGGGCCTAACCAATGCTGAATAGAGAGGAACCAGTACCTCACGCGATTTGGAAGCTGTACTTCTATTAATGCAGCCCAAAATAGCATTTGCTTTTTTTGCAGCCACATCACACTGTTGGCTCATATTCAGCATGTGATCTACAACAATTCCAAGATCCTTCTCGTATCCCCCATCTTTTAACTGTGCATTTGGTTTCTTTTTCCTAGGTGTAGAACTTGACATTTATCCCTATTAAATTTCCTTCTGTTGTTTTCAGGCCAGAGCTCCAGTCTATCAAGATCACTTTGGAGTTTGTTTCTGTCTTCCAGGGTATTAGCGATCCCACCCAAATTTGTGTCATCTGCAAATTTGATAAGCATTCCTTGCACCTCCTCCTCCAAATCATTAATAAAAATGTTGAAGAGCACTGGGCCCAGGACTGAGCCCTGCAATACCCCGCTCATTACCTCCCCCCAGTGTGAAAAGGTACCATTGATAAGCACTCTTTGAGTCCGATTCTGTAGCCAACTGTGGATCCACCTAATAGTGGATCCACCGAGCCCACTTTTCACTAATTTGTTGATTAGAATGTCATGGGGCACTTTGTCAAACGCTTTGCTGAAGTCAAGATATAGTATGTCCTTAGCATTCCCACAGTCCACAAGGGAGGCTACCCGATCAAAAAATGGGATCAGATTAGTTTGACAGGATTTGTTCTTGACACATCCATGCTGACTTCTAGTAATCACTGCATTGTTTTCAAGGTGCTTACAGATTGACTTCTTTATAATCTGCTCCAATGTTTTCCCAGGGATGGATGTCAGTCTGACCAATCTGTAGTTCCCAGGTTCCTCTTTTTTGCCCTTTTTGAAGATCGGAACTGATTTGGTCTGAATCACCGTCCTTTGGTTCAGGATTTAATTTACAAACTTCTGTACAGCTCAGGCATCACCCGAGCATGTAAAACCATTATCTGCTATATTTCTGCATTTCATCTTGCCAAAAGCGGAGGGGGTGCATTTGAAAGAAAAGATTGGCAGTCCTAGGTGCTGCATTTTGAAACTGAATTACTTTTAAGACAGAGAAAATTGTACCTGAAAGAGAATGAAATGTTTGTTTTCCGGAAGGCACAACGGATACTGAGAAGATTGTTCTGGTTTTGTTGTTGTGGCTTTTAAAGAAACCCACACCTTCGATGACTCAAACAGGGCTTTTCTTTTTGGAAGCTTCGTAAATTATAGTGGTGCAAATTATATTGCAGTGAGACTGCTTCCATCCTCAGAATTGCCTCTGTATTCAGATTGCATTGCTGTAGGTGTGCCGCTGTGAATTCTAAGTACATCTCTTCTTCATTCACTGTTTACACTCTAGCAAGATTAACACTAAATTAGGTGCACAGAGGTTGGCGGAATCATGGCTCATCATGCAAAATTCCTGCTTTTGTAAGGATGTACGAATCTGACTCAAGTCCATGTCAGATTGCAAGCTTTTTGCATGAAAAATGCATGTGTATTTTCATGCATATTTCCCCAAATGTACGCACCAATTATGTGCATCTTTGAAATGTGCACATCCTTCTTCTTCCATTGCTTAAATCATATGCATGCACATGTTTCACGTGCATTTTTCAAAGGTATGCATGCTATGGAACACATGTCTTTGGTCACTTAATCACATTGCAAGCTTTGAAATAGGGAGTGGAAAGCTCGCTAATGGCGTGCCGGGGGAACTACACACTTTCTGGAGGCCCCGGAAAGTGCACTTTGCCTCCCCTCTCACACCAATTGGGACCTTAAAGGCCCTCTTAATGCAAGTTTTTAAGAGGGCCTTTAAGGCCACAATTGGTTCGTGGGGGGGGGGCGTGTGTGACGGTGGGAATGCGATTTTCCCAAGATTGGGGAAATCACGTATTTTTCCACCTCCACTCTAATGGTGGTGGTGGGGAATGCGAATAGGACCTTTAAGGCCCCCATCGGTGTGGGGGAGGGAAGAGAGAAACACAATTTCCTCAAGGCTGGGGAAATTGCATATGTTCTCCCTCCATTCTGGCAGTATTTTCTCTCTCCACTCTGGTGGCTGCCATTAATGCAGTGGGGGAAAAGGAAAAAGGAGGCTGAACTGTAGCATTGGGACAAAAATCTGCCAGGTGCATCCACCTGGGCCCGTGAGGGCTGGGCGTGGGGGCATCTGCTGCCCTTGCAGGCCCAAGTGGATTTTTGCCCCAACGCTACTCGGAAATGTATGGCTCACGACTGCTGAGTACTTCTGAGTCTGGAAGGCGCAAACCGGGTGAATCCTGATCAAAAATCCTGAACTAAAATACATTTCTCATAAATCTCCAAACAGGAAAAATGCACATTGAACACTTCAAGCAATTTCTTTTTAAGGGGGGGGAAGACATCTTGTTTTACTCAAATAGCAAGAGTCAAGTGTAGAAAATACTTTCCCTTCAACCACAAGCCTGTGTTGACGAGTGAATCTCTTCAAAGTAATGCAGAAGGGCAATTGGTTAATGCCCAGGAGGAATAGCTAACAAGCACTAACTATTTTCCTTGTCCGGTGTGTCATTTGGGGTCGCCACCTTGTTAACGGAGCAAGGCTCTGAGCCCTCAACGTTGGGATCCTGAGTGCAAGCCAACATTGTATTTATTTATGGTATTTTTAATCTGCCCAAGCAGAAGTCCAGGCAGGAAAAGCACAGAGCTTTTGCCCATATTAAAAGTGGCAACTGTCGTGTGCTGCCAGGGGAGAGGAAAGTGGGCTTGAGGAACCATCACCTCTAGAGATGAACAACAAGACCTATACTTGCAGTGTTATGGTTCTTATTCCACAGATCACTGCTGGAATCTCTCTGTGCGCTCACTCCACATTGCTAAGGGCTCTCTTCTGTCTTCTGTGTTATTTCAGAGCATCATAGAGTTGGACTAGCTGGCAGGCCAGCTAGTCTACCCACCCACCCCACCCGTGCAATGCAAACCATCCAGATCTAGAGCCTCCCCAACAGATGGCTGTCTAGACTCTGCTCAAAAGACCTCTGCTCAAAAGTCCACTGCCCAACTAGGTAATTGGTTCCATTGGTCAAACAGCCTTTACTGCCCAGATGTTGCTCCTTCTCTTCCATCAAAATCTGCCCTCTCATCACATAAGCCCATAAGATCTACTCTTGCTTGTGGGCAGAAGAGGATGCATCTGTGCCATACTCTATGGCTGCATTCAGACAACACATTAGTCAATGGTGGGTTGAGTAGCCAACTCACAGTTGGTTATTTTGTGGGTACTCCCCACACAACATATTCCTACACAACTGTGGGTGGTTGGGGCTGGCGTTGAGTGGACTAATAGTCAAACCGGCATTTGACTGACATAGCCCCGCCCCTCTCCCCACCCTCCCTCCTCCCTCGGTCCTCCTGGTGCTATCCCAGCAGCCTATGCAAGTTGCGCCAGTTGAAGCAGAGTGGCAGCCGCTGCTTTGGTCACTCACCACATGCCATTAACACACTCACCCCTCCACACAACACTTTAAACAACTGGCTTCGATTTAAACAACTTGCAAGCCAGTTGTTTCTCTCAGTTGCTTATTTGAGCAGAATAGCATACCATCAGTAGTTTGTGAGCGGCATGTTACCCTCCACACAACACAATAAGCAACACAACTGATGATTGTTCCCCCCCTCCGTTGCTTAATGTGTTGTCCGAATGCAGCCTATGTGACAGTCCTCCATTTCCCTGCCATAATCTGTCCTCAGTTGTGCAACAAGGGCTGGACCTTGAGGCCAAATTCCAGGGGCCTGCCTGGGGGTGGAGGGGGAATGACCACTGAGTATGTGGCAGGTGATGAGGGAATCAGGTATTATTCTTGTAGTCATTATGGTGCTATGATTTAAGTGAGCTTAAAATGCAAAACTGCAGATGTGCAGAGTATTCACACACACCCAAACCAGGGTTAGCGCACATTCTAATACACAAGGAATGTAGAAGCAGTTGTAAAGTGAGGAATGATCATTCGTAGGGGAAGACAAATGTCAATTGTGCACTTCGCAACTGAAGCAACACACAAGGCCTTCTCACCTTCTCACCTCCCCCCTCCCATGTAAGACCATTAAGTCTAGGGTCTAAAATTACTGAGCTGCACCACTGCCCTGCATTGTTTTAAAAGCCAAAGTGTTCGTTCTGTCATTTATTTTTATTTATGTATTAAAACATTTGTATCCCGTCCTATAACATTGGGATCTCAGGGCGGCGTATAGTTAAAATCAACAGTATAAAACGGTAAATAATGTACACAGCTAAAAACCATATTAAACCATTAACAAGCTAAACCAGAGGAGAATTTAAAAGCAATAAAGACAATTAAAACTATGTGCAACTTCAGCCCTCAAAGTCTTGGATAAAAAGTCACATTTTAACCTGGAGATGAAACAAAGCCAAGGGGAGGGCATTTTCTATTCTATTTAAAGATATAATAGAGAAAAAAGAAAGGAGGAAGGAGGAAAGAAAGAATTGCACTATCATTTGTTGTTGACACTTCCAAGTGAACCTCACCAGCGTGTGAAATGATAGCCTCCCCCCACCCCCCTACAAATAACTCATAGGCTCTGTGTTAACAGACGTGATACGGGGAAGAAACCTGAAGAACGGCCAATCTAGCAACTCACACAAACAAAATCCCCTGAAGGCAAAAGTCGGCACAGTATTTTACCAGGAGCAAAAGGGGATGAAAACCCATTGGCGTGTTTTGAGTTTCACCAGTTGGGCAGGCTCAATGGCCAAAGCATTATATTTTCCTGCCCATCGACAAGTTCTGTGCTTCAACTTGATACCTGATTCACCTCCCTGTGACCATGGCAGAAGTGCCCATTGTGTTATTCAAAGGGTGCTTTGACATTATGTATGACAGACGTCTAGCTAAAAAAAAAAAAAGAAGAAGACACCTGAGAAGAAAAGATCAGATACCACCAGTGCTAATTTGGTACAATTATTTCGAACAGCTTACTATTGGCATGGCAACAGAACATAGTTACTTTTAAAAGAAATCAGCATGTGAGCCTGGACCATTTTTCTTCTACAAACCTAACATTCCAATGTAGCCAATATATTTTCTGAGGTGTGTGTGTGAATTTCCATCTATAGCATCGATGCTGCTGGGAGGTATAAAAAAAGGAACTACAATGCACACTTAAAAATACACTGCTTTTTGTTTTTGTTTTACAGAGTAACCTTGGAAGTCAGTGTGGGGCTAACAGATGGGTGTCCAGTCTCAGCTTGGAGAACAACCCCCTCCCCCTGCCAAACTCAATCAATCAATCAATCAATCAATCAATCAATTTTATTACGATCACAAGACCAGCAGAGACAAAACAACGCTACAGGCAGATATAATATTTCAGCACAATATAATGGGACTATAAGTATAATAGTATATAAAAATCTATTAATTGAATGTACATCATACATGTCCCACACGTTCGAAGAGGTTAACACGCTATCACAATCAGATGTTGTCATTCCACGCCGAGAAGCCATTGCAGCAGCACAAAATCTAGCCACCTTAAAGGTTATCTGAGAATTCTGATAGGCCAGAAAATAGTCTATGTAGAACACGTCAGATCTCCAAACATTCCTTGTAAAATAGGAGTTATGAAGATATGTCGAAAATCGCAGTCAAAAGAGCAGTACAACAATACATGACCCACGGTTTCTATCATACCAGCTTTACAGGGGCATAGGCGCTCAGGGTATGGAGTGTTATTGTATTTACCCTCCAACAGTACAGAAGGAAGCCCTGCCAAACTGTATATTTATTCAAGTGCAGATATTTAAACTCTTTCTAAAAATCCCATGCCTCCCTACTGAAAGATCTTTGCCCACCCACCCCAAACACTTTTTCATACATTTATGGTCGCAAATGAGGGAAATGACCCTTTATGGCCTCTGTAGTTTGTGGCCATAGATCTATAAAGAAAAGAGGCCCCCACCTTATCTTCAAAGTGCAGCTCTAAGGGAGGAAGACACATGGCAAAGGTAAGTTCGGTGGCAGCGGCGGCAGCTCCAGGGATGGGGGGAGGGGAGGAGGGAGAGAGGGAGACAAGCAGGGTGGTAAGCCTGGCAGGCCCCCAGGAATCCGCAAAGGCTGACCTGCTTTGGGGGTGCCAAACCTTGCTTAGGCTTCAGTACTGGAGCAAGGCAGCCAAGCCCTGAAGCACCCCCAATCAAATCGGGACCATTTTGCAGGCTCTAAAACTGCCTCCGAGGTGGATGGGGGAGCTGTGCATAATCCTAATACTGATCTACCTTATAAGAATATTGTAAGGAAACCTAAGGTAATATATATGATCTCCTTTGTCTATAAAGTCAAATGCTCATTATTATGATTATGTAATATGGAGGTACAGAATCTCAGGTCTGGGGGGGCAAATTCAGCCCCCCTGAGATTCCCCAGAAGCCCATGTTCCCTTCTCATGGCCCCAACCCCTTTCCCCTGACCACCAGTTTCCCCCATGTTTAAGGCTTGAAATGCCTCCCCTGCTTAGAACCTTGAGAAGAGAGGACTGAAGGGAGACATGATAGCACTCTTTAAGTACTTAAAAGGTTGCCACATGGAGGAGGACCAGGATCTCTTCTCAATCATCCCAGAGGGCAGGACATGGAATAATGGGGTCAAGTTACAGGAAGACAGATTCCGGCTGGACATCAGGAAAAACTTCCTGACTATTAGAGCAGTATGACAATGGAACCAATGACCTAGGGAGGTAGTGGGCTCTCCTACGCTTGAAGCATTCAAGTGGCAGCAGGACAGCCATCTGTCAGGGATGCTTTAAGGTGGATTTCTGCACTGAGCAGGGGTGTTGGACTGGATGGCCTTAAAGTCCCCTTCCAGCTCTACTATTCTATGATTCTATGATCTTTTTGGAATTGGCCCTGCCCCCTTTGCCTTCAGCCCCACCCCCTACTCAAATGCAGCCCCCAACGCTTCTCCAAAACTGAATTTGGCTCTGCCTCCCTGATGTAACATAACACTGCCAAAGGTGATATATAGGGACACGTCTGCCTGATTTAACTTTAAAACCAGGGTTTCAGTGGCAACATCTCACACCCCACTTAGAAAATGGATCACATCCCTCTGGCACTAGAGAAGTATACAGATTGCATCTTTTAGCATTATTTTCTTTTTCCCTGGGGCAGTTCAAACTTCAGCTTTCCCCTGAGAGCTGTAAAAATTGCTATTCATTGCCACGACGGTCTCCTTCTTTTGAAATCATTGCCTGCAAGTGTGGGAGCGGCATACCTGATGAAGCCGGGTCCTTCTGTCTCCACAGCACAGCCATCAGCCTCTCGCTGCGGTAACTGGCTGGAATCCAACGTGATCAGATTGCCATTATGACGGTCAAAATGGCTCGTAAAACGTGAGGCAGAGGTTCAGTGGAATCCCCAAAGAGAGTAGGGCTGGGCTGGAACATTTCAGAGTGGGCAATCCAAATTGCACCCCTTCCCCCCCCCCCCCCCATTAACATGGAAGCACAATCCAATAGGAAGGTCTTCAGCACAAGTCAGATGATGGCGATGAACTGCAAGAACATCCAAGTAGATCAGGGGTGCAGAACTTCAGGCTAGGTATGTCTTGAGCGCCCAACTGAGTCTCGGAATCTGATGAACAGCCCTGTGTCTGACCCCTGGATCTAGTAGGGT
Organism: Anniella stebbinsi; assembly: GCA_029215795.1. NCBI lineage: Eukaryota > Metazoa > Chordata > Lepidosauria > Squamata > Anniellidae > Anniella > Anniella stebbinsi. The sequence goes on along the minus strand of JARDYH010000002.1, from coordinate 354,052,401 downwards.
GGGAGGCCCCGGCAAAAGCTTGACAACTGTCCACCCCACTCCTGAAATTGCGCACTTCTGCCAGCTGTATTCATAGGGCTTTATAGCCACCATGAACACAGTAGGGGGAAGCGCACAATTTCCAGAGCCTCCATTATGTGCCCTTTTCTCTTACATCAATGGGGTCTTTACGGCTGCCATTAAGATGACAGGGGAAGTGCACAATTTCTGGACACTCCATTGTGCGCACAATGGAGGCTCCGGAAATTGCGCACTTTCCCTTGCTGCATTAATGGCGGCCATAAGGCTCCATTGACCCAGCAGGGGGAAGTGTGCAATTTCGGCAGCAGGGGTGGACTTCTGCCAAGTGTGATGGGGTGAGCGTCTGATAGGGAGGACACGGGTGAGCTTGCCCACCCCTACTTCAGGCCGTCAGGCCAAATCCAAGTCACCATGGATCCAGTTGTAAAACAAGAGATACATTTTAGAACCAAAGCCTTGGGGCAGTATCCAATGCGGTCCCAGCACCATTGTAAACCAAACACTAGCACAATGTCACTAGTGCTTGCTAAGCAAATGGGAAAAAGTGGTGGCTTGCCACTGAAATTTGGTGGCAAACCACCACGTTACTACTTTGTCTCGCAAACAGGAATGATGTTGCACTAGTATTGGTTTACACTAGCACGACATCATTAGTGCTAGCACTGCAACAACGTTGGATACTACCCTTGGTATGTAAGATTTGTTCAGTCAAATAGGCAGCTGGTCCAAATGTGTTTTTCACTTCTGTGGGATCTAGTCATGTGATCTTTCCCCTAACATTCAACGCAATATGAACACTGATATATTTATCCACTGCTTCATTTGGTTGCTGTCAGCCAACATGTTCTGACTTGGAAGGGCACCATGTCTTGCCCTGGTCTTCCCATGTAGCCACAATCCAATTCAGAGTTAAGTGGACTTAAGCCTACTGAAGTCAATGGGCTTATGTGGGCCTAATTCTATTTTGGATAGCAGCCATACAATACACATCCTTAGGAAAGTGAATCAAGAGCTAGGATCATCCTCCCATAGCAACATTATATATACTAGGGAACTGTGTCAAATTTGGATTCATGGAGTCTTGTCATCTCAGATTCCATTTTAGATGGACTGGCACACTGCACAGATCAGATTTCAAATGGATCTAGAGATTGGATTAGCTTCTTTAATGCCTCCAGGAGTACACCTGGGAAGTCGATCTGAGCTACAAATCAGGAAGGCTCCAGTTTTAATCTCTCCTAGGCAGCCACTGAGTCTCAGTCCCCCCATCTGCAATATGCGGGATACTAATCTATAATAATAAAAGAGGATGGCAGTCTGTCTGTCCATCTTTCTAGTGCCAAGACTGAAACCTAGACACCTGGAACTTGCCATGCATACTAAGGGGACAGCAGGGATATGCACCTCAGGGATATTTTGTTTTCAATATATTCTCATGAATGGGAATTCATTTCAATAACATCTTCAGCAACTAGGAGGCAGGCTTCTGTAACCATTGCATAGATTTGCAGTCCATACAATATGAAGCCAGGGGAAATTAGTAGGCTGAAGGACAGGCCTATATGCCTGTCCCTCTCACCTGATGTGAGGCAGCCCCCCTCAGGGGAATAGAAAGGACAGAGACCTTCCTCAGGGGGCTATGGGGTGCACCAAGGCAGGGGCTTCGTGTAGGGGAACCAGCAGTCATGGCTTCACTCAGAAAGGGTGGCCATAATGTTTCCAACTCTTGACTATTCGAACCAGTGGAGGCTGGTGGTTCCAATGTGAATTCACTCCTGGTTTCATTGAAAACCGGTCAGAACTCTAAAGGAGCTATCCAACGTGCAAAGCATAATACTGATACTAATAATATTGATAATTCTGAATATAACGTTCATGATATATTCATGTTTATTTGGAGACTCACCCTTAAACAAACTGCTATCAAATGCAATGCCTTCTTTTTTGGTTAAGCACAATACCATAACGAAGGGCCAATCGGCATGTTAACATTTATTAAAAATAGATATGCAGGTCAGGGAGTCATTTGCACACCTAGAATCTGACCTGTGGCCACAGATCTGACAACGATCTGACATTTTGCCCCCTCCCCTTATCCAAGTATGCAGATTTGCAAGTGATCAGCATGCCTATCAGAATTATATTGCAATTGCCCACATCTATCTTGGAAACTAGCTGGGCAGGTTCAGTTGCCCAGATAGTGCTGAGGCACAGCAGCTAGTCACAATATTAAGCTTGGCATGCTGCAAAGTCTAATATCATAACCACGTTCCATATAAAGCCAACATGGTCAGAAGAAATGAAGTGGAGCCACTATAGCCTCTCAAAAGCTGTAGAGAGAAGATGGATGGAGGCGACGGGTGGTTGGGAACATCTTTCAGGTAGAGAAGAACAGAAAGAAAGGAGAATTCATTCTGAGTTCGTAGAGGTGGCACCTTGAGAATCTGCCCATTAATCTTTCTTAGATGCACTCTGAGGAGAGGTTAATTTATGGCTTGAGGGTAATGGAGTGCTGAAGGCCTTTTCTAGACAATGAGATTGGTTTTGGTACAACAAGATCCTAATCCAACAAAATCCACTATGTTGCATTAGCACAACCTTCAGAATGTGATTCAAGATATGTGATGGTCCCCCAATAGCCATATTATAAAGACCAGCAAACTTGGCCCAGTTTGGATTTGTGGAATCTGTCATCTCAGGATCAATTGTAGGTCGAGTCCCAGAACATATGGATCTGGATTCAAATGGATCTGGATTCAGTCCTTTGATGCCTCCACGAGGAACGTCTTGGAAGCCAACGTGGTTATTCTGGGTTATTAGTGGGGCAGATAAGGGTGCTTTGCCCATCCTTAACTATATATTCATATTTATCTTTGGTTGCACAGACAAATGAGTCCTAGTTTGAGTGTCAGGGTAGTACTAGGGAGATCCTGGTTCAAATTCCTACTCAGTCATGAAGCTCACCTTGGGCTAGTCATTCTCTGTCAGCCTGACCCTACCTCACAGATTTGTTGTGAAGATACAATGGGATGGAGAGATAACCATGTACAATGGTTGCTGATTATCCTGTGTAAATTGGGACCAGGAGGGTCTGATTTTCAGCAGGGAAGCTTTAGGCAGGAGGAGAGTACTCTCTTCCCTCACCCATTGGTTTACCCCTGTAGTTCTTGCTCCATATTGGCAGCTTTCCCCTCAGACCCAGCTTTAACTGTAAGTAGTTAGGTGTGACAAGTTGTGCTAGCTCCAGATGCAAATGCTCATTCAAAAGCAGATCCCATTCAAAGTAATGCCACTGTGTTAGTCAGGGATAGACGAATCAGCCTATTTTCATTCCATGTCAGTTTCACATGTATTCAATCATAGGTCTGTTCTCTCCAATTTACCCATCAGTCTTTAAGTTGTTTTTTAATGCATTTAAATTCACAGTTCTTATGCTGCTTTCTCTAAAATATGCATTTTGTGCACAACGTTCCCTAATATACACATTTTTGTATGCAACTTTGAAAATACATGTATTTTTATAGGCAAGTTTCCCCAGTATACACATTTTTGTACACACCTTTGCTTAATATATGTATTTGCATAAACAGCATCCCCTAATATATGCATTTCTGTGTAGAATTCTGAGCAGAAAACTCCATTGCAAAGTTTGGAGAAATGTACAGTTCAAAGGCTAATTATGCTCCGATATAGATACCAGACCAAGAAGTGCAAATTAGGCCCATTCTCTTAAAAAAGTGACTGAGCAGGAATGCCCCAGTTTGACCCTCATCTGTGCCATGAACTCATGAAATGATCTCTGCAGAGACAGGGTTGTACTCCCTCAATGCCCCCAAAGAGCCAGACTAAAGGGCGGTTCCATTTTTACCCGAGAGAAAGGTGGTCTGGTAGAAGTACTCATCTGCCAGGACATGACTGGAGGGAGAAAGAGAAGGGGAGGGGTGAAGTGGAGTGGAAGAGCAAACAAGTGAAAGAGTGAAAGAGCAGCTATTCAGGTGAAAGGGATCATAAGCTTGATGTGTTTCTGCATCAGAGGTAAAATAAGCACGGAGGTAAACCGGGGGGGAATTAGGTGTGATGGAGTTCTTAGACAAGCCACTCTCTTTCAGCCTCAGTCCCTGCCATTGGCAATAAAGTGGAGATAATACTGACTTACCTTACAGGGTTGTTGAAACAAGATCATGTGTGCAAAGTCCTTTGAGAACTTTCAAGTGCTGTACCAATTTTAAGTTGGCTAGTTAGTGAGATCCAAGCTGGTGGTGACTGACTGAGAAAGATATTTTGGGCTTGTGTGGAGAACTCAATGAAAATGTCAACACAGTGTGTGGGTGCTGTGAAAGACGAAAATTCCATGTTGGGGATCATTGGGAGAGGAATCGAAAATACAACAGCTAATATCATAATGCCCTTATGCAAATCCATGGTGTGACCATGCTTGGAATGCTGTGTACAGTCCTGGTCACAACACTTAAAAAGGACATTGAAGAGTTGGAGAAGTTGCAGAAAAGTGTGACTACAATGCCGGAATAGAGAAGGTGTTGTTCTGATCCAGCATTGCTCTCTATGTTCTTAAGCACTATTATTTTGCCCATCTAGCTGATGATGGTGATCCAAAGGACATTGGATAGCATTGGGCACTAAAAAAGTTTGGTGGGGGGGACAATTGTCCACAACAGTGGCACAAAAATATCTGCCTTGGAAATTGAATCAGGTTGTGTCCTGCGGCATCTTTACCTGAAACCCAACAGAACAGCCACTGTATCCCATTGTACAGCCACATCTCATGGCCATTTGCTCTACCAATGCCATGATTCTTCTTCACACACAATTACCTTCTACCTGGGGACAAACCTGAGCCAGGTGATAAGGATCAGACACCAGAGAATCAATTGTAAGCGTCGGGGAGTACAATGTGCACACCGCGACACTGTCGTTTGATAGAAATTGCTCAAAGCCTTTGTCTGGAGAGCTGGCAAAACAGGGCTGTTGTTCATATATTGGCTTTTGGACGGCAATTTCCCCCATCGTTTGCAGATTGGAGGGAAACGGACTGGAAGAACCAAGTGAATAGGTTGCTGGCATCAGAATGAGCCGTTTGGAAGTAGGCCAATTCAATTCCGAAGCCAGGATTGGAGCTGTGATATGGGCCGTAAGCCTTTGCATCAAGCGGTGCCCAGACGACGCTGCAGGGAGCCCTCCTGCAGGGCACCCACTAAACCAGATTGTTTGGCTTTACAATCTAACTGCACAGAACTTTCCTAGATGCCTCCGAGATGACGTAGACCCCTAGAGCAGCTCAAAAGGCCCTCTTCATTATTCCAGATGGACGCCAAGGCCACAATCCAACACAAAAGTTCAGTGCCTTGAATCAATGGGCTTAAAGTGTCTCTGTTCTGTGCGAGGAGTCCATGTGGAGAAGAGGTTTCTCTGCCTGCTTTCTGTGGAAATCCTTTCCCCAGGAAGGCTAGCATCTCTGGAGAGAAAGGCTGAGCAATTAACAGTAGCAGCATTACTAGCATTAACTAATACTATAGCACTTAAGGTGTGTTATGTACATTAGGTCACAGTACAATCCTACACATGTTTACTTAGAAACAAGACAGATCTCTTCTGGCAGGCCTACCCAGTCAAATTTTAAGACTTTGTTGATATTTTAATAATGTATTAATTTTATATGCTTTTAATCAGTTTTATGTATTTTATATTGTTTGTATTGATGTTGTTCTCTGCCTCGATCCAGGGGGAGAGGTGGGAAATAAATTATTATTATTATTATTATTATTATTATTGTTGCTGTTGTTGTTGTTGTTGTTGTTGAGTTCAACGGCACTTATTCCAAAGGGAGTGTGTACAGGATCCATTGAACTCAATGGGATGCACTTCTGAGTAGATGTGCCATCTTATGTGCAATTTCATGGGAATTGACTCCATTGAACTTAGTGCAAAGCACCTTGGATAGCTCCTTTAGAGTTTGGACTGGTTTGGACTGAAACCTGGAGTGGATTCACAGCCCCACTGACATTGGAGCCAGCAGCTTCCACTGGTAAGAAGCCCTACCTAATTCAGCAACCTGGGCAGAGCAAGATTCTTTTCCTGCTGTTGTTCCCAGCAATTGGTATTCAGAGGCAAGCTACTTCTTACCCATCACGACTACTAGCCACCAATAGTCTTATCTGTCCTGCTCTAAACCGAGTCCTGTCTCTTTGCTAAGCAAATGCAAGCATGTCAGTGGGACGGTGAATCTGTTCTGGATTTCAGTTGGAACCAATCAGAAGTCTGAAAGAGCTATCCAATGTACTCAACCCAACCCCCAAAATAGATTCAGCACCCTGGATGGCTCCTTTAGAGTTTGGACTGGTTCTGACTGAAACCCAGAGCGGATTCACAGTCTCACTGACATCAGAGCCACCAGCCTCCACTGAGGAACGTATAAAATAGAGTAAATTTATCAGGCAAACGGTCAAAGGCTGCCTCTACAAGAGGCATTAAAAGCTCTTTCAAGGCGCATTAAAAAATTTACCTCTACAAGGACGCAGCGCAAATCGGGCGTAGAGGCGCGTTTTCTCTCCGATTATGCGCATTATCGAATGCGCGTTAAATAGCGAGTTTTATTTTGCACCGGCCGTTAAAGCGCATTTTGCCTATGTGAACAAGTGATTCTCCGCATAAACTACTTGTAAAGCACATTTGAAACAACCGGTAAGGTCACCTGTTGAGTGCTCAATTACCTCCTGCATACAAGCATTTATGATAAAGCGCTTCCGAGAAGATGCGCATAATCGGAGGAACAGCCGTAAAGCTGAATTCTTGTAGATGAGGCCAAACACAGTTTCAACAGACAAAAAGAGCTTTTTCCAGGGTGAAGTCTGAGGTGCAGCCAGGTTCAAAAGCTAGGAGATCAATCAAGTAAAAACACAATCCAGAAGCAGAGACAGGTAGAAGTTCAGAGACCAGTAGCACAGAGGTCCAAACACTCAGCAATGCCAGGGAGGATACAGAGACTAGAGCTAAAGATCAGACACTGTTTCCAGCAGCTCTCAAGTTACAAGTGAGAGTTGATATAGCTAGAGCCACTCCTTGCCAGGCGAAGGAGTGCTCAGCTGCAATGTCAGATGTCCTCATGAGGTGAGTCCTCTTCAGTAAGTGAGCACTCCTTTGCCTGGCAACCATCCTATCATGGATCTTAAGGCACCAAAATTCTCAGGGGCTAGATGGTGGCCCAACAGCTCTCTGTCTCTCCAGGAGGCATATCCAAAGGCATCACTTCTGAGGTTCCAAGACCGGAGTCTTCTGAGGCGTCAACTGGTTCTGAAGGTTCTGGCTCTTCCTCTGAAGATGACTCCAGTTGTAACATGACCTTATCCTCTATGAATTTGTCTGTAAGAACATAGGTTTGTTTTTGTACATCACCTAGCAAATTCAGGCCCTTTACCATCCAATCTTGTTTTTTAACATACACACACACGATGGAATGGAAATCATCCCTCTCTCTCTCTGTGCCATTTTTCTACATCAAGGGCTGTTTGTTTGTTTTTAAATATGGGGGACCAGCATTCAATTATTATTATTATTATTATTATTATTATTATTATTATTATTTTATTTATATAGCACCATCAATGTACGTGGTGCTGTACATAGTAAAACAATAAACAGCAACGCCCTGCCACATAGGCTTATGTTCTGATAAAATCACAATAAAACAATAAAAGGAAGAGAATGCACCAAACAGGCACAGGGGACAATAAAACTAGCCATATAAAAGTAAAATCAAAACCAAGTTCTAAAATCTTCAGAAAAAAGAAAAGTGTCCAACTGAGCTTTAAAGATTGTAATTGAACTCATGGTCCACAAATGCTCTGGAAGAGAATTCCAGGCATAGGGGGCGAGAGAAAATGGATGAAGCCAAGCAAGAGAAGCAGAGAGCCTTGGGTAGGTAAGAAACATAACATTCGATGAGTGAAGAGTACGAACGGGACAATAATGTGAAAGAAGAGAAGAAAGATAGGAAGGAGCTAGACTGTAACAAGCTTTGAAAGTCAACAGGAGATGCTTATATTGGATTCTGAGGTGAACTGGAAGCCAATGAAGGGATTTCTGGAGTAGAGTGACATGTTCAAAGCGATGAGCCAAGAAGATGATCTTAGCAGCAGAATGATGAAAGGAAACCAATGAACTAAGGTGAGAAGAAGGAAGTCCAGTCAGGAGAAGGATACAATAGTCCAGCCGAGAAATGACCAAAGCGTGAACATGAGTCTTGGCAGAAGATAAAAATAATTGGATCCTGGCAATATTATATAAGAAAAAATGACATGACATGAGGAGTAAAGGAAAGTGAGGAATCGAATATAAAACCAAAGCTAAGAGCTTCCTCAACTGGATTGAATGTAACATTATTAACAGTAATAGAGAATGAAAGGTGGGGTGAAAGTTTGGGAAGAAAAACAAGCAATTCTGTCTCTGCCATATTAAGTTTCCAAGGACAATGAAGCATCCAAGCTGAGATATCTGAAAGACATGCCGAGATACAATCCTGAACATCAGGAGAAAGTTCCGGAGATGAAAGATATAATTGTGTATCATCAGCACAGAAGTGATATTGGAGGCCATGAGATCGAATAAGATTACCCAAGGACAACATATATAAAGAAAACTACAACGGGCCAAGCACCGAGTCCTGTGAAACCCCAACTAAAAGAGGAAAAGAAGAAGATGAGTGGCCATTAGCCAACACGTGGAATGAACAACCCAACAGGTAAGAAGCAAACCAGTCATAGACAGAGTCGCGAAAACAAAGGTCACGAAGGGAATGCAACAGAAGATCATGATCAACTATGTCAAAGGCTGCAGTAAGATCCAGGAGAATAAAAACAGAATTATGGCTTTTAGACTTGGCAATAAGATCATTGGTAATCTTCGTAAGGGCTGACTCAGTGGAATGCAAAGGACGAAAGCCAGATTGAAAAGGATCAAGAGTAGAGTTACTAAAAAGAAAATCAAGGCAACGAGAGTAAACCACCCTCTCTAGGACCTTTGAAACAAATGGCAACAAGGAAACAGGATGGTAGTTAGAAAGAGGAAGCACATTGAGAGAAGGCTTTTTAAGAATAAGAGAGACCGTAGCATGCTTAAAAGTGGAAGGAAATGAACCAGAGGACAAAGAAATATTAATGATATGGAGCAAGGAAGGGAGGATAACAGGAATAATATTGATAAAGACATGAGAAGGGATTGGATCAAGAGAACAAGTGGAAGGCTTCGAAGAACGCAAAATTCTAGACAGTTCGTCAGCCGAGGCCAAAGAGAATGCAGAAAAAGTTGCGGGATGAACTGACATTTGAGGCACAGGAACTGGAAGAGGGGCAGAGATGGAGAGATCGGAGCGAATTGTTTGAATTTTGATATTGAAAAAAAGAGGCGAAGTCATTAGCAGAGAGAGAGGGTGGGGAGAGATGGCGAACTAGGCTTCAGAAGAGAATTGAAAGATGCGAAGAGCTGCTGAGGATGCTTAGCATTCGACTGGATTAGCAATGAGTAATACTGCTGTTTGGCCAAGGAAATAGCGGAAGAGAAAGAAGAAAGAACAATTTTGTAATGGACAAAATCCGCTCAGTCCCTGGTCCTACGCCTCAAATATGGGGCCATCCAGCAAAAGCTGCACTCCCTGATTGTCCCGATTGTGCATTCCAGCTCTCCCTGAGACTCTTGCACCCAGTAGCTTATTCCCAGTTGTGTGAGCACACCAGGCAGGAGTCTGATAGTGCTTCAATTGTCCCCCTTCCGTGCACTTGTGTCGCTTGATTTTTCTTCATTAGGATGTTCTGTGGACCGTGTTTTCTCATGACAGCTCTGATATTGGATGTAAACTTTAACCAGGCATTAACGTAATGGCTATTGAGCCATCCGCTGTGTAGGATTGTGCCTATGAACAACATCATCAACGCAAAATTGCGGTGCTGCCCTGCAATTATGACTGATTTGGAGAGACAAGTGCAGAAGACACCTTCCATAAATGTAGCAAAAATGCTCATTCCAGGAAACGACAGAGCACAGTGATGGAAGTATCCATGTACAGATGCTAGGAATCAATCCTACAGCCCCTATTGATTCTTGTTTTGATCAGGACGGATATTCGTAAGGGTTGATTTTTTTTTTTAGGACTTTGAACATGTTCTCAGCATTCCATTTGGCCAGCTTCTTATAAAGGATTCCATCTCTGGGAATTTCACTTAATCAGAGAGTTTGTTACTGTGATGCCCCAAAGGCTCTGGTGTCTCATTTCCCCCACCCTTGAGAACACCAAAGGAAAGGGCATTAAGAGGAAGATGCAGAATTCTTCCTTCAGAATGAATTGTATGTAACGTAGCTACATATTTTTTCATTTTGTATTTCTGATAAAGTGGGCTGTGGCTCAGAGCTTGAATTTGAGGAGAAAGAGTAGGGGAGCGCTTCATGAAAGCTACAAGACTTTCCCTCTGAGTCCCCCACAATTTATTTATTTATTTATTTATTTATTTATTTATTTATTTATTTCTTACCCGCCTCTCCCCCTGGAATAACAAAATCATGCCCCCTGTAGTGTTATGAAAACTACAGGGGGCCATCCCAAAAGGGAAGAGGATTAGTCCCCTTCTGGTACGCCTTTAATTAAAGCACTGTTCTGGCCCACACAATCTTATTCTGTGAGTGGGAGGGGGCTGGCTAGTTCTGTCTATCACATTTTTTTGTTAGGTAAATTAGTGGTGATGTGTGGTCATGGGAGCTAAGAAAGCTAGGTGATGGTCAGAAGCAATGACTTTTGCAACCGAGTACTCCAATCAGAAATGCATATGGTAGAGACAATAATGTTCAAATATGCATTATATTAAGAAAATGGTATGCAAAAATGTATATATTAGGCAAAAATGCATGTATTAGGAGAAATGTGCACAAAAATGTTTGTGAATTTTCACATAAACTTTATTCCCTCCCCCCCCCCCCCCCCCCCCAATTCAGGATGAACCGAACTGAAGCACGGAGAAATTCTCAAAGGTTGAGATGAATCCAATTTAAGATTGATGAGAAATGGGGAGAAACCAATAATGACAGATTGGTCCATCGCCACATTTGACGTGGGAGCAATGAACTTTGGGTGCCTTGTTGGAGTGTTTGAACGATGTGACTCCACCTATGTTCATCCTGTATATAGACAAAATATCAGAAAGCACCAATAAGCCTGTAGTTGCCACCTTCCAAAGGGAACCAAACCTAGGCAAATGTTGCAGCTTGTGCAAAATGCAGCGGCCAGATTGATATCAGGAACCAGAAGGTTCGAACATATAAGACCGTCTCTGACCCGCTTGCATTGGCTGCCTGTACGTTTCCGAGCCTGATTTAAGGTGCTGGTTTTAGCCTATAAAGCCTTACATGGCTTGGGACCACAATACGCCTCTCCTGACATGAACCTACCCATACACTACGTTCAACATTTAAGGTCCTCCTCTCGGTGCCTACTCCGAGGGAAGCTCAGTGGATAGCAACAAGGGAGAAGGCCTTTTGGAATGAATTCCCCAATGAGGCTCGCCTGGTGTCAATACTGTCATCTTTTTGGCATGAGGTTAAGACTTTTCTCCCAAGCATTTAACAGCATATGTTGAGCTTTTTAAACTGACCCCTGGACAGTTTAAATGATACGTAGTTTATTTTTAGGCTTTTATGGTTTTAAATTTGGTATATCAGTTTTTAAATGTTCAATGTTTTTAATTTTTGTAAACTGCCCGGAGAGCTTCAGCAGTGGGGTGGTATATAAATGTTAATAATAATAATAATAATAATAATAATAATAATTTCATCAGAAACAACCTTGGAAAATGTAGATCATAAAATATACTGGGACAGAACAATTCATACCGACAAGAGAATACCTTGCAACCGACCAGACATAACGGGCATAGACAAAAAAGAAACACACACACATCTCATCGACATAGCAATACCAAATGACAAAAATGTTGTTGAAAAGGAAGAAGAAAAGAGAGACAAATGTATATCACTGGCCATGGAAGTCAAAGAACTATGGTAACACAAAAAGATCACAATTATTCCATAAGTCACATCAGTCACCAGCATCACATCAAACAAATATAGGGATGTGTATCGCATCGGGTCTGATGTCCAATAACGAACCGATAAGAACGACATCAGACATCCGATGACCGATAATGATAATTTCCGCATCACTCGGTGTATCTCTGTACTGAGGAACAGGCCAGAAAGCCTGTTTAGCAGTACTACGGGGGAGGGAGCATGAGTGTGGGGAGAGAGGGAGTGTCGGCCCAGTGTTTTTCCCCATAGACTTGCCTTGGGGGAAAGCTTTCTTTCCCCCAATGCAAGCCTATGGGGAAAACATCTGAAATGGCGGTCTGTAATCGGATTGGAACTTCCGATATTTAGTGGATATCAGATCCGATCAAATCTGGGTACCCCCCAATATGATCGGATCCGATATTTTTAATACCAGAAATTCCGATCCGATTCTGATATTTCTGGCCATGCACATCCCTAAACAAATATACAGAAAGCCTCCAGGAACTGGGCCTACCAGAATACATCCACACCAACATCCAGAAAGCAGTCTTAATTAAAACATGCTCAATTGTCAAGAAATCCCAGAACCAATAAAAGACAGCATGATTTGGCACAGCCCGTCATGTCCGTCTAGAAAAACCGCCATGAGTGAGAAAGAGATACATAATAATTTTATAATAGGAGTGTTACAAGTGTGCCCCTTTGTTCACCTGTGAATGCTGGAAGGTAGGGCCAGTGCTTCGAATACCCTGGTCCGAGATGGTGTAGAGCTGGCTGAGCAAACTGAGGCCCTCTAGATGTTGATTGGGTCCATCAGCCCCAGTGGCTTGGCAGTTGTTGTCCAACAACATGTGGAGGTCCTGTTCTGATGGAACAGTAAAGCTAAAACCAGCCTTTGAACTGAGCCCGGGGGGGGGGGGGGACGGACCCTGGCAGCTAGGAAAGACATGGTTTCTCTCCCCTATTACTTCTGAACTGAGCCACCTTGAATTTGTGTGCCTTTGGTTTTGAGCACAGGAGAGACAAGGGTCAAATCGAGTGCAAGGTTTTAAAAACACTGTGCATGTACCAGTTCAGATAAAAGAGCGAGAACATCTTTTGTGCCAGCTGAACCATACACTCCCATTAACTTAATTGCAAGGTTGAGTGCATGCAACAAGAGAGAAAGGGGGAGTTGTGTTCTTCAGCAGATAGGGAAACAAATCTCTCAGTTTTGCAGATAAGTGGCAATTAACAACCAAGAAATTTCTGGAATGATGACTTTTTCTCAAAGACGGATTCCCCCCCCCTCTTCAAGCAACAATAATGTTTTCCCCTCTTGCCAGACAAGTGTTTTCTGACTCTTCACAAATAACACCCCCCACCCCGCAGTGACGGATGGAAAACAATGGGCGAAGGGATGCGGCACGTCTTTCTGGTAATCAAAGGCTTAGGGAAACAAAGCCCACCTGTAAAACCTCCAGAAGCACCAGCTGGAAATGCAGCATGTACAAACATGCAACTAATTTGCAGCACTGTAGGCGTTGGATATCTGTGCGCATGGAAAGAGAAAAGGATGGATAGATGCGGCAAACTATTTTATCTCCACCTGCCCATCTGTTAATATCTAACTTGGGCAGGGCTGGAGCCCCATCTGGTGGGGCCCCATCTGTACACCATCAGAGAGGACCCGTGACAGGAGGACCCTCCCTAGATGGGTCCCTCAGCAGCAATACCACCCTCTACCTTTGCTAATCTTGAGGGTAGGGGTGGCAGGCTGCCACCATAGCAAAATGAATCAATCTAGCTTACGAGTGCTACTCCAGGCACCTGCCACTTTAATTCCCCCTCAATGCCTCTGGAGCTCCAAGGTAGCATCACTCTGGGGTGATGCTATGTCGGGGCCCCACAGGCATTGTGGGGGAATGATAATGGTGGGCTCCAGGCATTGGTTCCAGGGCTCAGTGCTAAGAGGAGCATTGGGGCTTAGTGGCTGTAACTAGCATTGTATGTTGGCACCAGGGTAGGCTGGCCCTCCTAAGGAAGCGGTACATTGAGAATTGTCCAATAGCACCAACCCCTGCTGTCTGGCTTGACCTTCTTTGGGTCCTACTGCTCTTAAAACTGAGGCAGGTGGGAACACGAGATAGAAATTTCTCCGCAGTGGCATCCTGACTTTGCAAATCTCTCTCCAGAGAGATCTACTGGGCACCAAAGGCCTAATCACACGTCACACATGTGTAGGGCACTCACACATTGCACAATGAACAGGGCTGTGCTGCTGGCCCATCCCAAAGTCACTCCTAGACTAGCCCCACTCCTGATGTCTCTATCGACATCAGAGGGTGTGGCTAACCTAGACACATGACATTGGAGGCGGGACCAACAGTGTGGCACTGCACCTTTGTCAAAACATGAATGCTCAACACAAGGGTAACACATGATAAGGTTTTCCAGCATTGCATAAAACTCCATTTTCTTCCCGAATTGTGCCCTAGATTGCACGCCATTCCTTTTGTTCCATCACTTCTTCTAGTAGCAAACTCAGGTGGTAAGTGCTGACAGGATCGGAACCAAAACAGGGCAAATAAGAAGCAAGAGGGCAATTTTAGGACACTCAGGTACAAAATATGTTTTTAAGAAAAGAAAAAAAAAACCTAATGGAGTAACCCAAAAAAGCTGTCCCCTGAGGCCTGAACATACTCGGTAGCCACAGAATGTTCACTGATAGTTGGAAGAGAAAACAGGAAAAGTGGGGGTGGAATGACCTATTGGGGGAGGACATAGTTGATTGGCTACAAACCTGAATAGGAACACTCCTATTAGGAGGTGAGAGTATATGGCAATGTTTTGCTGTAGATCCCAATTGTAGTTCATAAATAGAGGTCCTAAGAATAAAGGCAACCTTTCTCTGATATAGTCCTATCCCTTCATTTGCATGCTTGAGTGTGACCAAGAGACAGAAATCAGGACCTGGATTTCAAAGAGGGCCTTTTCAGTGGTGGCCCCCCAATTATGGAATGATCTCCCCGACAAGGCTCGCCTGGTGCCAACACTGTTATCTTTTCAGCGCCAGGTCAAGACTTTCCTCTTCTCCCAGGCATTTAACAGCATATGATGAGGGTTTTGTGGTTTTGTGGTGTTGTTGTGCTTTGACCCAGAAGGATATTGTAATTTTAACTTGTTTTTATGTTTTATGGTTTTAAATTTTGTATATCGGTGTTTTTAATGTTCAATGTTTTTAATTTTTGTAAACCGCCTAGAGAGCTTTGGCTATGGGGCGGTATATAAATGGAATAAAATAAATAAATAAATAAATAAATAAATCTTGGTGTTCCTATCCATGTTTTTTTATCCAAAGAGCTCAATAGGAGTTGCCAGTGTTTAAAATGAAATCACAAAGTACTGCAATGATACTTTTGGAATCCTTCCCAGTTGCCCACCCCTGTTTCTGTATGCAGCCTTTCCAGAAGTTAAGATTTAGTCTCTGCTGATCCGGTTATGAACTGCGCAGTCGGTGAGCCATCCTTTCCTGTCTTAACGACCTCATTACAGTTGATTCACTGGACCAGAGTTTTATGGCTACTGTGTTAATGCAAAGCCAAAACCCCCAAACAGAACACAATGTTTGTCCAGCTGTTAGGATTAAAAGGGCGATGATGTCTTTAAGTGCCCGATAAATTATTAGGGTAGCTTCTTTTAATTGGGTTGTGTGCAGTTTACATCCACATAACAAATATTTTAAGAAAGCAGCCTGGTTGCAGATGGATTCTAATGTGCGCACAGCTCTGAGCACTGTTTCCCTTGAGAACACGATCCCTTTCTTCTATTGAAAATAAGTGCTTCTGATGACAAACTGGTCCAAACGCTTGCACCGAGAATTGTTCTGGGTCTTAAGCTGCCCTGACTGGGCTAGTGCAAAGTAAGGATGGATAAGACATTCATTTGGTCTGAATTTTTATAGGTATGTACCCAGTCACAACTCCCAGACCTATAAATAAACCGGGATGAACAGGTGCAATGAAATCCCCACGTCGCAGGATTTTGTGAGGCAGTTTGCAACTAAAAAAAATGCACACATTGACCCTGTTCATATGACACGCTAAGTCATGGCGGTTAGGTATTTTGAGCTAAACATGATGGCTTAGATTGTCATGTGAAACATGACTTAGCGCATCATATGAACCATTCCTAACCATAGTGGCTACGTAACCACAGTTGAAACATGCACACTAACAGTTTGCTGTAAAAGGGTTAGCAGCCTAACCATGGCTTAGTGTATTGTTTGACCAGGCCCACAGTTACCCAATGAGCTCCATGACTGAGTAGGGACTAGAACCCATATTTCCTGAGTGATCACTACACCGCACTGGCTGTCTTCTGAGTACATATCATGTGATTACAACACTCACTTCTGAGAAGGGAGGATCACCACCAGTGTGGTACATAACCATGCAGTCTGTCCTAAATTCATGGGTGGGAGATGTAGATGTTACCGGGAGTGGTGTGGGAGCAAGGGTGGAAGAGGCAGCATCCACTTTGCTTCTGACGTATAAATGGATTCCCACCATCAGTTGTGTCCTCACACCATCCATAACCAAGAGTGGAAATCAATACCTTAACCATGTTTTAATCAAGGAGATTAAACAGGTAGAACTAATCCACGTCAAGCGATTCTGAATATGTATAAAGCAAACTGATTATGTTCAAGCCCTGTGGCACTTTTCAGGCTGATTAGCCCTCTTGAATCATTTAATCAAATCAGATTGATGCCGATTCCAGCAGCCGGCAGTGCACGGCTCGACTGACATTTGAGCCAGCTCCTTGGGAAGGCATTGACGGCATTAGCACTTCAAGGAAGTTCTCATTTGTAAATACAAATGCCAATCAAAGTCAAGCATCCCTTGCCTTCTTGAGTTGCTGCATGGTAACCTGCAGCCCCTGGCCACTCTCTGTGTGGCCTGCTGGATCTTCAAGGTGTTCCACTCACTTCCCCCAATGATCAGCTGATCAGGCATCAGCTGGGGGTGGGGTGGGGAACACATCACTGTTCTGTAGTCTGCATTGGGACTGCTGGGAGGGTAGTGAAGGTTTAACTTTGAACCCAGTGCTGAGATAGCTGTTTCCAAGGCATTTATGGATTGCATTTTGTGGATCGTCAGGCACCTTTCATTCTGTCCGCTCATCAACAGAATCACATTATTATTTTTTTTAGTTTTGGAATTTGTGCAAATTTGCATTCATGCACATTTGCATTTGTGCCAATTTGCACTTGTGAAAATGTGCAAATCCTCCCAAAGGGCACACTTTCATGCTTCACCCTATGGGGGAAATTCACATTTTCAGTTGTTTTTCAGATGTGGAATCTGCCAGATTGGGGAAAAGCTGGTCGTGCTATGGAATCCCTGGGTCTGATTCATGAAAATCCAAACTTATTTGATTCCATTGCAGATTTCTCCAATATCTTCTATGCTAGCTTTAAATGTCCCTAGTCCAGTAATCTCATCCCCTGATCTAAGCAGGCAGGGACAGGTTTAAACCTCCCTACAATGGCAAGCTGAGATGTGGGTGAGTGGAGGCAAGAGAGTATGTATGGGGGTGGCTTCACGTGCATTTATTTGAACATGTATGTGCATCCCCAAACACATCATAATACCTGATGGGTCACCTTTCCCGACATGAACCTACCCGTACACTACATTCAGCATCAAAGGTCCTCCTCCAGGTGTAGACTCCGAGGGAAGCTCGGAAGATGGCAACAAGGGAGAGGGCCTTGTCAGTGGTGGCCCCCCAATTATGGAATGATCTCCCCGATGAGGCTCGCCTGGCGCCAACACTGTTATCTTTTTGGCGCCAGGTCAAAACTTTTCTTTTCTCCCAGGCATTTTAACAGCTTAAGTTGAGGTTTTAACTGACTTTGTGGCCAGGCTTAAAAGTTTGAATGTTTTAAATATCAGCTGTTTTATGTTTTTAAATTTTGTATATTGACTTTTTAACGTTCAATCTTTTAATTTTTGTAAACCGCTCAGAGAGCTTCAGCTATGGGGCGGTATATAAATGTAATAAATAATAATAAAGAATAACAATAATCACTTGGCATCCTTTGCCAATTTAGTCATAGTTTTTGGGGGACAGTTGAAACTTTTATTCAAACTTAAGTGTCAGGGCTCAACCTAATTTCTGCATGCAAGGCATCATTTCAAAACCTTGGAGAAATTTGGCACAAGCACGCCTTCAGAAAAAAGAGATGAATTCCTTCGTAAATAAAATCAGTGAGAAAATTTCAGTGCTATTTGTCTCAAGTCACTGTTTGATTTGCTCTGAATGATGGATGCCTTAAATCCTCCTCCCTCATCTATGCTAATCAAAATGCTGATGGAATCTTCAAACAAAAAAAAAAACGCGTTGAAGATGCCATATCTATGGTACTGTTATTAATTCATCATTCTGTAACTAGTGCGTGAAATGAATTTCTACGCATGGATCCAGGACACTTTTCACTATTGTCTTGTCTTTCACTTCTAGAGATAGCATCTTGGACAGATCAAACTGTATCTTCTTGCTTTCGCTTTTGTATTGTGTGTCTCTTGCCATTCTCTGTTCCACAATCAATGAAACACTACCAATAAAACAACAGTTTTGAATATGTATAGGTGCCAACTCATCTATGGATTTTATTAATTGATTAATCCTTTGCCTTTGACCTGATTGATCTATTAATAAGCATTAAATACATTTGCATTTTGCCAAAACATTAATACAAGGGCTTCTCTGAAAGAGCTGTAAAATTACCTACACTTGACTAAACATAAGGCATCATTCATTCTTTTTTTAAAAATAACCTTGAATATTTTCATTTCTAATTCATGGGTACAGTAACATATCAGAGCCACAATCCCTCTCCCCAAATAGACATATCCTTGGTTCACATACACACTTATTTAAAACAGACTTCCCCAATGTCAATAAACTAATGCGGATTAGTGGAAATTCCCACCCCCCAGTGAAAAACCAGTCTGCAAATCCACAGAATCCGTGTGATTCAGAAAAAAGCCAATCTGTTGTGGAAGCTGCAGGTCTGATTCATTGAAATCTAAACTCCTTTCCATCCATTGGAAATTTCTCTGACATTGCCACGTGACTTGCAATACAATTAATACATATAAAAATTTAAAATAGCTGTGAAAATTATCCTTTAAAATGCAACCACCACATGAAACAACTAAAACACCACAAAGAATTCAACAGATGCATTAAACAACCCATGATATGCCATCAAATGCCAGGGAGTAGAGGAAAGGTCTAACCTGGTGCTGAACAGATGTCAGTGCTGGGGTCTGGTGGGCCTTGCCAGGGAAAACATTGCACAATCACTGTGCCCTACCTGAAGGGAAGATTTTTTTACGTATTTTCTGCAACTAATCAAACTGTTTGACTCACTAATGGCAACCCCCTTCTACTTGCCAAATAACTTGGTTTAGGGTTAGAGGAGTGATTGCTTTGGTGCTTGGAAGCAGTGAAACACATAGACAACTAGTTAGAGATGGGCCAGCCATTTATCCCGGGCTGATAATGTGGTCATCCCTGAGAGTCTAAATGATGCACAGGGAATCCCGGGTTTAACTAGGGATGACCACTCAGTTTTCCCTGGGATAACTGGGACAGCAGTTTTATCAAATTTTATCATGGGTCTGGGACAACCCTGAGGACTGTGGGTGGTGTGGCGCCTGCTCCTGGGGTTAGTGCATTTTCCCTGAGAGAAGCAGGGCTCTGCCACCAGGTACGGAGCTCTGCGAGGGGGCTCTGTGCCCAGTTGGGGTGTGTGTGAGGGGGAGTTGTTTTGCCATCGCAGCAATGGCTCTCATTTTTTAAAAAACACTTACTTTGGCTCACCATCGCTCCTGCTTTGCTGTGCAAAAGTCTCCTTCCCACCCCAAAAAACACAAAAAAATGCAGCACCGGACATCCCTCTTTCCTTCCGGGACATCATATTGGCATTTGGACACAGGGGTACAGTCCCAGAAGTGGGAAAGCCTGGGGTCCTCCTTCTCCCTCCCGGAAGGCTCATAGGTGTAGATGAGCCCATAGTGTAGGCTACTTGTATTTTTTTTTAGAAAACTGCACACACTCACTATTCAATTTTAATACAGAAACAGACAAGAAACAAAGTGAGCTGATTATGTTTACCAGACATCCTGAAAACTGTACACCTCTGCTTTATACTACTTCAAATAACTCCACGTTCCAACAACTAAAGCCTGGTATAAAGGACATAGACTGAAAATCAAAGAATTTGGAGCTCAGGAATTTGATCTGAGTACCAGAAGTGAATGGAGCTCACAGCCTTTCCACACAAAAATCCACTGCTGGATACCTCAAGCTTTCTTCTGTTCAGCGGCATGATTTAAGGTAGGGTGCCCACTCACGCATCACCAAAGCATGTGTCCTGTACCACTGAGGTATGACAATGCCCATGTGATGTGTACATTTTTCTTTGTGAGGTAATGTCTGTCTGTTTGTGGCGATGTGTGAACTGCTGCCTTGTCAAATAATATTTATGCCTCTAATTACGAGCTTCATCTGTGAACGATCAGAAAAAAAAAATATCCCTGCCAACATCCAAGATCTAAATGGCCTCATAATATTTCTGCACATGCCCTTTGCTTTCACGGTCACTTGGGTATTAGAATGTGGAGGTGGACAAGCAGCGGAGCACTGTCACGAGCCCCTGTGCTCTGGCCTCTGATTGGCTAATGGAATGTGCAGGAAGAGGAGGGGCCAGCAGCTCCAGCATTGGTGGCGACAGGCGGCTGCCACCCTTCTTATATTTTTACACAAATTTTAGGGTCTGGCACAGTGTGAGTCTTCAGCACACCCCTTTCTCCAACCACAGGGATTCATTTTCACTGGCTTGCAATGTCAAGCTGACTTTCACAAAGAACATGTTAAGTTTCTTTCTTAAAAATTAAAATGCTGTACTTTATTTCCATCTCCCTCAGACTGAAAGCAGACAAGATGGTGTCTCATTTTAGCCCTGGCTGTTTACTACTGAAGTTGGCCATGCTGTCATCTAATCTATTGTTTTAATTAGCTTTCTCTTAAAGAGCCTGGGGACATTAACAGATAAGACAATTAAACATGTTTTAATATATTATTTCTTCCCATTATGATTATTATTTCTGACAGCACAGACAATGACTATATAAACATTTTCGCAATATTACAATATCCTGAGGGAAGGTTTCTCTCTAAATCTTCTTAATGAGCTCTAAGGACCCATTCAAAATTTCACAGGGTGAGATGGTACGATCCTATGATGTGCTTGCACCACATCAACCGTCATGTGGGGAGGGGGGGTTGTTTTGGGTGGCGGGGGTGGCAGGGGTGGGGTCCAGGATTTTGATTCTCAAAATCTGGTCACCCTATTGTTATTGATCTACGCGAGCTGTTGTGAAGAGGGGAAGAAAACAATGCTTAAATAAATAATAAAACAACTCTACCTATCTCAGCTTGGGATTTCAGTTTGTTGAACAAAACACTAATATATCTAATATTTCTACAAAACAAAATCTTCAATAACTAGTGTAGGCTGACCATATGAAAAGGAGGTCAGGGCTCCTGTAACTTTAACAGTTGTAGAGAAAAGGGAATTTCAGCCAGTGTCATTTGTATGCAATTAGTTCCTGGTGAAATTCCCTCTTCATCACAACAGTTAATGGTGCAGGCACTATACTAGAGTGACCAGATACAAAAGAAGGCAGGGCCCCTGCAACTTTAACAGTTGTGATGAAGAGGGAATTTCACCAGGAACTAATTGCATACAAATGACACTGGCTGAAATTCCCTTTTCTCTACAACTGTTAAAGTTACAGGAGCCCTGACCTCCTTTTCAGATGGTCAGCCTAAACTAGTGTGAAGTCCATGTTGCCATGGGCACTAATAATCCTGAGTCTCCTCACCTCACGAGGGCTCATGAATAATGCAAATGTGGCTCATGCATAGTGAATCCCCCTTCTGAAATGTGCATGTGGCATGTCCCTCCCCTGGCCCCGGCCCCTCCCCCAGCCCTCCCTCATGTGCCTCAATAGGCTGCCTCCATCCCCTACCTCCTCCCCACTGGCAGTGACAGCCTATTCGCATGGCTGTGCCTGCAGCCCACCTTTGTGCCACACTGATTGGCTGAGCAGGGCAGTCCATCATCCCGATGGTGGAGGGGCCGCCCTGCCTGTGTGGTACGGAGGAAATTAATTGCCATTAAAGCATGAGCGTTAAACTTGTTCAAACTTTCAATTTTCTGCATATCAACACTGTTCAAGCTCCAGTTTAAAACAAAAATGAGAAAAAACCAGTCTGGTATATATCAAGTAATAAGCTTTACACTACCATATTCTTATATAAGAAGATCACATTTAAATTCCATGGAAATTAATGGAAGATGTTTCTCTAGATTTGAGGTTTAGTCTTTATAACAGTAATTTACAAAGCACAGAGCGTTGCAACCAATTCAGTCCAACTTAAAGTAGAGCCATTGAAAAGAATGGGACCTAAGTTAGACTAATAGTGGATCTAACTCATTTGATACAACCCATATGTTTGAAGTCAACTAATTGGATCTATAGGTCTACCTGTGATGCCCTGCCTGCACCTGTAACACTCAGCAGGCTACACAACAGGGTTGTCCACACCACTCGCACTCAGGGCTTACTTCAACCCCCCCCCCCCCCCCCCCCCCGTGCTTATGACGTGTTTGAGGGTTTAGGGCTACTGCTGCTGCTCCCGTCCCGCCTTTATTCTTTTCGGCCCCACGGCTCCACAGCCCAGCACCCTAGCCCTCAAATCCCCCTTCTTCTGTCCGCTACCACCAGTACCTTCCTCAGGTACACTTCCAAAGATCACACCAGTTGGATATAATTAACAAGATTTATTAACATTAAGATGATTGTTCATGTAGCAGAAGCTTGATGGTTTCCTCAGGTCAGCAGCGTATTGGTTACAGGCACAATGCTTAATGGTTTCAGTACTTTCTGTTCATAACATTTCAAATAGAAACTCTCACGTTCTATGTTTCTCCTGCCTACTCTACCCACTCTAAACT
Source organism: Anniella stebbinsi (assembly GCA_029215795.1). Classification (NCBI taxonomy): domain Eukaryota; kingdom Metazoa; phylum Chordata; class Lepidosauria; order Squamata; family Anniellidae; genus Anniella; species Anniella stebbinsi. Next base: position 354,029,240 of record JARDYH010000002.1, on the reverse strand, counting down.
ACACTACACTCTTTCCCACAATCTAGTTTCACCAAAATAATAAAACATGTTGGTCCTTCCTAGCCTCTAATCTAGTCAACAACAATTCTCTCTCTCACCCTCTTCTCACCCTCTTCTCACCCTCTCCTGTCAGCTCCTGTCAACTCCAAAATATCTACACAGCCACTCTCACACAGCCAGCTAATCCAGGCACCCCCCCTCCACCATCCAATCAGCACTCACACATGAACTCCCCCCCCCCCTTATGCTTACCCAGTTACAACATAACTGTTCGTCTATTTAACTTCCTTTATGGCATTTTATAAACAACTACTTACAATCTTTTATTTACAAGGACCTATAAAGTAGCTGAACATCACACTACCATCTAAAAAAAAGTGGAGAATTTGATGACCAGAAAATACTTCTGTTTATCATTGCCAGAAACAGAACAACCCACAACAGTTATGAATTAGTGGCAATTCTAAACGCAATGGGAACCAGCTCTCTATGTGAACCTGCATATCCCAGGTAACGATATGGGAGAATTTCATTCAGTTCAATTTTAAAAGAACATACCAAATTAGCACCTCTCAATTAAATATGGGAATAGGAATGCAGCTAACCTTCAGGATTCACATTGTTCAGAATTTTGCAATTTAGGTCTCTGAACAATGCATACCAGAATGGATATATTGGAGGAAAGTGTGCATAAAAACACATATATTAGTAAAGAATATACAAGCCCCTCCCAATTATATAAGGGAAAGCTGCTTTCCACAAAACATGTATATTAGGCAAAAATCTGTACAGTTTTATATATTAGGAGAAATGCACATGGAAGTGGGTCCGAATTTTCATACAAGCTAACAAACTGATGGAGAAATGGGAAGGAATGGACTAAGGATTGGGAAAATGATAAACTGAGTAGGGTGACCATATGGAAAGGAGGACAGGGCTCCTGTAATTTTAACAGTTGTATAGAACAGGGAATTTCAGCAGGTATCATCTGTATGCATGCAGCCCTGGTGAAATTCCTTCTCCATCACAACAGCTGCAGGAGCCCTGTCCTCTTTTGTATCTGATCACTCTGGTTTAGCTCATGCAGCTTTAACTGTTGTGCTGAAGAGGCAATTTCACCAGCCACTGCATGCATACAAATGACACCTGCTGAACCCCCCCTTTCTTTACAATTGTTAAAGATACAGGAGCCTTGACCTCCTTTTCCTATGGTCAACCTAAAACTGAGACCAACGGAAATTGACAGATGTGTCCATTTGTACCCATAGATGGCTTCAAACCAGAGGTCACTGGGCTTCTCCCTTTTGAATGTGGAACAGCTGTTTCTACAAGGCCTGTAGACTTGGATCAGTGTTGGAGGGGAGGGACAAACTCCCCATCTAGGCACATTGCAAACCAACTTTCTCCTTCTCGTTGGCTTTGAAGGGTAAATCGTTATTATTAGTGAGAGACAGTTCCCTTCAAAGCCTGTTTAATACTCTTCCTAATGAGTTTCAGCTTAAAACGCAAGTTAAGAAAAAACCTAGGGGAAGTTTCTTTGGAAGGTTATTTAAAGAGCAAGATTTCTGGGGGTTTTGCTGTTGCTTGTTTAGAAAGAAGGGACCAATAATAGCCAAGCATTTGATTTTAGCTTGAGGGCAAACCCTCTTAATTAGTTAATTGATCGCTAATGGGTCAGGGAAAGGTGTGACGGGAGGCAGCCCAGATTGTCTGCACAGTGTGGCAATAGTTTGCAGGAAAACAGAAAGCAACTGCTTGGGACTCAATAAAATTCTGGTCTTCTGCCTTTTTTGTTTCCCTGATATTTCAACAGGATTTCTGCTGTTGGGGTGAGAAAAGACAGGGCTGATGATTCTAGCTCCACCCTCTTTTGGGAAAAGGGGAGGGGCCAATAGGTGAGCGATAGAGCATATACGTTTCAAGCAAGAAGTTCCAAGTTCAATATCTGACATTTTCAGCTTAGCAAATTCACAAAGAATAGGTCAATCAATGACTATGAGTTACAATTGCTAATTATAATCTTCATGTTCAGAGACAGTATGCCGCTGAATAGCCTGGTGTTGGGGACAAAGAACAGGGGAGGATCATTGCGCTCGTGCTCTCCTTATGAGTGTCCTGCTGGCCATGACTGGAACCATAGAATCATAGCACTGGAAGGGATTTCAAAGGACATCTAATCCAATGCACTGCCAATGCATGAAATCCACTGCTACAGCAGCCCTGATAGGTAGCCATATAACCTCTGCTTAAAACCTCTAAGAAAGAAGAGCCCATCACTTTCTGAGACAGCCTCTCCCACTGTTAAACTGCTTGTACCATAAGAGCATAAGAAGAGCCATGCTGGGTCAGACCAAGGGTTCATCTAGTTTAGCACTCTGTTCACACATTGGCCAACCAGCTGTTGACCAGAAAAGGGAATTTCAGCCAGTGTCATTTGTATGCAATTAGTTCCTGGTGAAATTCCCTCTTCATCACAACAGTTAAAGTTGCTGGCACTATACTAGAGTGGCCATATACAAAAGAAGGTAGGGCCCCTGCAACTTTAACTATTGTGATGAAGAGGGAATTTCATGAGGAACTAATTGCATACAAATGACACTGGCTGAAATTCCCTTTTCTCTACAACTGTTAGAGTTACATGAGCCCTGTCCTCCTTTTCATATGGTCAGCCTAACTTGAAGATGGTTACCGTGTTGTCTCTAAATGGTCTCTTCTCTAGGCTAAATATACCCAACTCCGTCAACTTTTCCTCATGGAATAAGGTTTCAAAGTCCCTGTGGTGCCAAGAATTAGACACAGAATTCCAGTGAGGTCTGAGCAAAGCAGAATAGAGCAGCAACGTTACTTCTTGGTATATATCTGTTGACACAACCTGGATTGGAATTAGTCCAGGTATAGAACAAGGGAAGAAGGGATGCATAGGTACACAGCTAATTCTCAGGCTGATAAATCATACTTTATTGTCCTGAGATCATTATATCTGAACCGAGTCCATGGATAATGAGTCGGCTGCTCACTTTGGTTTAATAGTATGCCAAACTGGTAGCCATTTGCATTTTCCACCTCATTATTTTGATAAACATGGGAGGACTACAAATGTACCAAATCCACCGAGAAATGCATTAAGCTACAGCATAGTGTTTCAACATTTAGGTGAATGACTAAAGCCATATGTTATCCTGTTCTCTTATCATGTAAGCAATCACCCACCTTATTTCTCCCTGTAGTGCTATAATGTTTAATAAAGATGTTCTGTGGCTGGGTGGATAACATTGTTAAAGATGGGAAAAACCCAAGGAATACGATTACTTTTGATAGAAGGACAGCGTGTTATTATTCTGATAGGTTCCCCCGTCTTCCTTTCTATTTGATGCCCTGATGCCTGAAAGACACCCAAAGCAGTCTATTCTGCAACTGTGAAAGAAATGGGCATAATCTAACTGTACATCTGTTTTCTTTCTGTTTCCAGAACACCTCATCAATAAACAAGCTTTTCAGGATCTCATCTGTACTACAAACCATCTTCCACATGTGACTCTACTACAAACATTGAAATATTTATTTAGGAAAGACAGAACAAAACACAAACAAAAGAAAGGCCCTTACCTTTCATATGGTAGTCATAGACCAAGGTCTTTCATGAAAGAGATATGAGATAGAATATATATATTTTTAAAAAACAACAACACTGAAGGAAAACAAAGCCTTAGGGGAAAATGAATTGCTTCAGAATCATTGGCAGTAGATCATGTGAGATGACGGAGCTGTTGGAAAAGTCTTTTAAATGACTGAATGATCATGTTGTTATCACTTGCAACAGGATCTACCGAAATCAGTGTGCCACAAACCATTAGAAACTTTATCATTATGCAAATAGTAATGAGGGAAAAGAGGAGGCAGAAAAAGAGAGAGCAAGGGATAGAATCCGGTTCTGCTTGTAGGAATGAATACAAATGAGTAGATATTTTAAATTCCAGAGTGATAGCAGTGTTAACGGCTGCATCTGGACATCATGCTAAATTATGTTTAGATGCAAAATGTGAACGAGCCTTTCCTCCTCTACCCAGGCCACATGGTTGGGAGGATTTGGGAAGTTTTGATTAACCACAGCTTGCCATGCTATCTGAGTCTGGCACTGCGGTTAATTGTAACTGTGGTTAGGTTAAACAAGCCAGCTTCATAAACCATGGTTTGAAGTTGGCTTGTTTGAAGCTAATCATAGTTAAAGAGTAACCATAGTTTGTCAGGTTTCAAGGACATGGCAAATTGTGGATAATTAAAAGCAAATGTTCCCAACTCCTCCTTGCGGCCATGCAAATAGAGCAGTGGGGAATGTGTGAGCCCAGGGTTGGTGAAGGCAAGTCCTATTGACAACTTGCTAGAAACATGGACACTGAGGGCTCTGTGGTTAGCTTAATCGTGTTTCCCTGTGGTTAGCACTAACCACTATATGTATGGTTGCACACGACACCATAAACCCTGTCTGGGTCCCGATTTTATTAACTACACACAAACCAGTTAGACGAGTGCTATTCAGCCCTTGTTCTATGGGAGCTGGTACTTGCGCCTGCCATTTTAGTTCAGTTTCTGAAGTCAGCAGCCATTATTGCCATAATGCAGCCCTTGACACTTGTGATTACCATGTCCTGTACCCTGAGGCTAGCAACTGGCCTGAACATTTCAAAAAGGCTCTCGGGGGCCACATTCCAGTAGTGTCTTTTGTCTCCTTAAGAGTCCCCCCTTCGTACTTTTACTTTCCCCTTCCCCATAACATGGGGTTTAGGCTGTAGACATGGGATGTATGACACTCCAGACACTTTAGGTTTAACACAACAGTTAATTAGAATATTAAAACAACCCAGTTTCAAGTAAAAGTATTTAGTCAATACAGCAGACTGATAGACATTAAAAGAAAATAAAAGTTAGAAAAATGCATGGCCTTTACCCTAGCTGCATTTAGGCACTTCCAGCTGCTTCTTCCTCATACTCACAGCCTCTCCTGCTTTCTCTGGTTGGCTTTCTCCTCTCCTGATAGGGTGATCAGATAAAATCCAGGTCAGGGCTCATGTAACTTTAACAGTTGTGGAGAAAAGGGATTTTCAGCCAGTGCCATTTGTATGCAATTAGTTCCTGGTGATATTCCCTCTTCATCACAACAGTTAAAGTTGCAGGGGCCCTGCCTTCTGTTGTATATGGTCACTCTAGTATAGTGCCTGCAACTTTAACTGTTGTGATGAAGAGGGAATATCACCAGGAACTAATTACATACAAATGACACTGGCTGAAATTCCCTTTTCTCTACAACTGTTAAAGTTACATGAGCCCTGACCTGGATTTTATCTGGTCACCCTACTTTAATACCCTCTTTCCCCAAAAGAGGAAGTACTGCTTGAACCTTGAATAAATGAAACAACTGGAGAAATGAATCTTAACTGGAAAATGAAACTACTCCTCTCAGGGATACCCCCTTCCAACAGAATAGTCTCAGGCCTCTAAGGCCTGACCTTTTTACTTTGCCTCTGTAGGCCTCAAACCTTCATAATGGGTAAGCCAGGAATTCTTCTCTGGCTCAGATTTTAAACCAAGCCAGAGAAGACTTTGGGAGCTTCTAATGCTTATCGCTTTACTGAGCCCCAAAAGCTAATTTTCAGGTCTGATCCTGGCTAATTTTACTGGCATCTCTAGAGAGTCAGGTCTGCAGACTTACCAGCCTCTCCCACACCACGGTGCTCCCTGCTAAGTCAGCTAGTGGAACAACTATGTCAGGGCACTGGAGCAGAGGAGATTGTACGGCTGGTGCGTTTTATGCTAGACTGGTCATGTCTCATAAGGTTGCAAACTTTTGACATTCAAAATTCTGAACAGAATTTACAGCAGGGGTAGGGATGGAGCATAGCAATTTTTGGCAGGCCAGATAAAAGCTGTGCATTTACCTAAAGTGTACAGCATAAAACGTAAAAGCAAAAAACAAAAACAAACAACCCCCACAACAACAATAACATTTGGGTGGGGGAAAGGTATTGACCGTTGCTTTTTGGATAAGTAGTGAGAAAGAAAGAAAGGAAGAAAGAAAGGAAGGAAGGAAGGAAGGAAGGAAGGAAGGAAGATTTTCCCTGGCAATGTTGCTGTCCCATATTTTATGCTTGTCTTGTGTTTAGAGACAGTGGAGGAATTTCATTTGCTTTGCATCTTTAAGCAAACCAATCTAATTCCGAGATTAATATGTGGATTGGAACAAAGCTATCCTTCTGGTTGTGTATTTCTTGGAATTCTGTGATGCAGTTCTTAGATCAAACATTACATACAAAGATGTGTATATTAGGGCAAGGTGAATACAAAAATGCATATATTAAGGATATATATATATATATATATAATATACATATTTTATTTATTTATTTATTTATTACATTTATATACCACTCAATAGCCAAAGCCGAAGTTGCATGCAAAAAAAGTGTATATTAAGGGAAAATGTATACAAACTGTGCATGTTAGGGAAAATTGCGTAAAAATAAATCAATGCAAGTTGTACTTGTGTCTGGGTTTTTAAAAAATTACAAACTAATGAGGAAATTGGAAGGAACAGAGTTATGATTAAATACATGTGAAATTGACATGGGCTAGGATTTGTCTATCTCTTCTTGAGCTGCACTTACTAAAAAAGTTGGCCTCTACTTCTTTTGTGTGTCATAACAGAGACCAATGCCAGGTAGCCTAGAAGATTAGGCTGACCAGATAAAATCCAGGTCAGGGCTCATGTAACTTTAACAGTTGTAGAGAAAAGGGGATTTCAGCCAGTGTCATTTGTATGCAATTAGTTCCTGGTGATATTCCCTCTTCATCACAACAGTTAAAATTGCAAGGGCCCTGCCTTCTTTTGTATATGGTCACTCGAGTATAGTGCCTGCACCTTTAACTATTGTGATGAAGAGGGAATATCACCAGGAACTAATTGCATACAAATGACACTGGCTGAAATTCCCATTTCTCTACAACTGTTAAAGTTACATGAGCCCTGACCTTGATTTTATCTGGTCAGCCTATAGAAGATCAGATTGTCTATGTGCAGGTATCTATCTATGCATTGCATATTTCTGTGTATTTATGTTTTTTTTTAAAAGCATTGTGGTTGTATTCTCAACCACTTTTCAAAATTGGTTCTACAAGCCACAGCATTTGCACCAATTCATATTATGCAGTTCCACCGGAGCCATTGTATTTTGTCAGGGAGGCAATACAAATTTTAAAGAAACCTGAAATAAAGTTTTACATGATAAAGTGGAATGACTTTGAGGTACGCTAGTTCATATCACTCACATCCAGAAGCCATCACTCACTTCTGGCAAGCCAGATAATTTGGGGAAACGTGCAAGAACCTTCAGTTCCAAATAAAGCTGTTCTCCAGATAAGTCTCTATGGGATTGATTGCTGGTATTACAAACCCTTCTCTTTCTATTCTACATTGTGGAAGAGGATTCCTCGGGGAAAATAAACATCCCTGCGGTCCCTTCTGAAGTAAACAACTGGTAGACAACTTGAATCTATGCCCAGCATTACTGCAAACCATTAGGTGTGAAGGCCTATTTTGATGCAGATGGCTCCATAAAACAAAGTGCTATGAGGAGAGACTGAAAGAACTGGGCATGTTTAGCCTGGAGAAGAGACGATTGAGGAGAGACATGACAGAACTCTTCAAATACTTGAAAGGTTATTACACAGAGGAGGGTCAGGATCTCTTCTTTAGCATCCCAGAGTGCAGGACATGGATTAATGGGCTCAAGTTACAGGAAGCCAGATTTCAGCTGGACATCAGGAAAAACTTCCTGACTGTTAGAGCAATACAACAATGGAACCAATTACTTAGGGAGGAAGTGGGCTTTCCCACCCAAGAGGCATTCAAGAGATAGCTGGGCAGCCATTTGTCAGGTATGCTTTAATGTGGATTCCTGCACTGAGAAGGGGGTTGGACTTGATGGCATTATAGGCCCCTTCCAACTCAACTATTCTATGATGCTATGAGTCTATGGGCACAGCCATGTGTTCATTTATTAAGGTATTTGTCTGCTCATTCATTCAGCATTTTAGCCTGCCCTGTGTCCAGAATGTCACGTCAAAACCACGAGAGATGTCATAAATGCTTCAAAAACGTCTGAATGTGGCTTAGGAGTGATGGTCCACAACATTCAACCATTTTCCATTTTTGTTTAGGCTCATGACTAAGCTAGGCTGACCAGATAAAATCCAGGTCAGGGCTCCTGTAACTTTAACAGTTGTAGAGAAAAGGGAATTTCAGCCAGGGTCATTTGTATGCAATTAGTTCCTGGTTATATTCCCTCTTCATCACAACAGTTAAAGGTGCAGGCACTATACTAGAGTGACCATATACAAAAGAAGGCAGGGCCCCTGCAACTTTAACAGCTGTGATGAAGAGGGAATTTCACCAGGAACTAATTGCATACAAATGACACTGGCTGAAATTCCCTTTTCTCTACAACTGTTAAAGTTACATGAGCCCTGACCTGGATTTTATCTGGTCACCCTAGGTTGGGGTCTTGTTCCTTAACCCAATACTGACCTCTTGAAAAGCATGGACCTCATGAGCACCAATATCTATATGTAACAAAGGATCTTCACCATAAATTTAGGACCTAATCACATTCCTCTTTTGCTCTTTAGCCCTGTGGACAACTTGGTCTATTTCCAGTCCATGTCGGTTACACAGGTATGCAGTCATAAGTCCATACTGTCCAACTTCTGCATCAGTCTGTGTATTTTTTAAAAAGAAAAAAAAATGTCAATTTCCCATTTATTTTCATACACAATTTCCCCTAACATAGGGTTTTTCTACACAAGGCTGTTAATCTGCTATACCTACTTTCAGTTTTGTTGGAGAATTGAGATCTGAACACTCCATGAAGAATGTTTCCTTTCCTGTTTTCTGCTACATAACCTCTAGGTGACCCTATGGTATAGTAGAATAGCATAATACACAATAGAAAAGCATTTCTTTCACTTTCAAAAATTATACCACATTTTTCTTGCTCTGAAAAGCCTTGCTGGAAGTGTTCTTTACAAAAGGAAAACTGGAGGGTCATGCTGTTGTCTAAAGAACCCAAAAACAACCATGAGAGGGGAATAACAAGCACACAATGCCTCATATAGAAAAGCTGATACACATGTTGTACTCAACTTTCCATAATATACACATTTTTCTATGCATCATTCCCCAATATACACATTTCTGAAGGCAATGTTAGGGCCAAGAACTGCACTGCAAAATTTGGGGATGCATGCACTCCGATGAATAACTGGGTTCCAATTTACTTATTATTCTGAGAAGCAGTAGTATTCATCATTATTTATTGCATTTCTATACAGCCCCGTCGTTGAATCTGTCTGGGTGATTTAAAAAAAAATGAAATACAGTGTACAAATTTTAAAATCTATTTACATAAAACACCAAATAAACAGTATACAAAAGATAACATACATCGAAAAACAATTTGGAGCAATGAATTATTTTGGTCCACTTAAATGGAGCCAAAAATAAAAGATTCCCTATTATTATTATTATTATTATTATTATTATTATTATCATTTATATACCGCCCCATAGCTGAAGCTCTGTAGTGCAGCTAGATCTCCCTGCTCCTCATCCTTATCTTCTTTGTCTTGTGGTCTTTCTCAGAGCTGAGGCTGGCTAGGCTTTTCAACTACAAGTCTGTTTCGTTTCTCAATCAAACACATTGGCTGAACCTCTTACTTGGGAAGAAATACCCTGATATAATTGTCTACTCTCTACCTCATCCACAGGGAAGCGCTGGGCCCCCTTCATCATGTCATAGGGCCCATCAATCATGAAACTAATCTTGTTCAGAATCCATTTCACTGGCTTTCCCACAATGCTGCAGGGTTTGACATCATCAGGGCACAGAGAATGTTGTGCCTACCTTGACCACTTCCTTGTAGCCATGGTAGTTTAGGAGATCAAGTGTTGTAGACCATTATTTAGCTGTTACTTTAATAACTGTCTTATCTCCCAGCAATAATTTAGAGGCACTGTCCTGCCACCCAAAGCCTTAAAATATCAATATACCCAAGGCTTGGCTGGGAGGGCAACAGGGCTGAAATATTGGCAGGAAGATAATAAAGTTGCTGAGATGATGTTTCTAAATCACACCCAAGCCAAAGGTTAAGCTGAGTGAAAACTTTCTTGGAGAAATTATTGTCAAAAGGAAACTGCTAACAGTTCATTCCTGGCCTGGTGAGATAAATAAGGAAGAGCAAACGGAAAAAAAGTCTCTTGATGTTTTTGTATGTTCATACAAGTATTATGTGGCAGAATTTCTGGATCATCCTTAGTATATTGGGAAGAGAAAAGCAATTCTTAGAATTTCGTGTACTGGTCCATTTTGCAATTAATTATAGCATTTGTTAGTGTACTGTTGTAATTACATCCCAAGAGGTATAATTTGCCAGGGAAAACCTAGAAATCTCTCAAGACTACTCCAGAGATATAGAGCGTCATCAGATGAGGGGAAAACCATGTTTCCTTACCGTCACTTCCCCTCCACTTCTGTCCCATGAAAGAGGAAGTAAGCAATGACCACATGGCCCATTCAGTGGGCATTTTTATCATGCTGCTTTTCCTGCACACAGCAGGAAAGGAGGGCAACATTTCACTTCAATTTTTTTGGGATTCAACAGGGTCTTATTGGTGGCAGAAAGAAGATCAGAAGGAGTGAGAGATACGTGAGAGGTGGGCAGTGTTGTCAAAAGGACCCGTGAAAAACTGTGAGTGGGCAGTAATGAGTGTGCAATAAAACGCTTGTCTGATGACCCTCTGAGAGAGAGAAAAAAAGAAATATTTATTTTCTGTCTAGATAAGGTTAGGATGAATTTCTATATTTTCTAGGTCAGCACCCGACATCTATCATGTCTTAGTCCCCCCTTTTTTTCTGGATGAAATATCCCCCAAATTTGGCCCCAGGATGCAACTCCAAGAATACTTAGCAGGACGCAAGCCCTGTTGAACTCAGAACGATCTACTTCTGATGCATCATGATTAGGATTGGGTCGCAAGTCAAGAAGGAACAAACCTTTGGAGGTTCCACGAAGTTTAAGAATGCAAAACCAGACACTGAGCTGCTGGTTCCCAGTTGCCTTGAAGATCAGCACAAGTTAGGGCCAAAGGAGACAGTCTTTTAAAGACATAACAAGCAGCTATGTCTTTTGTTCTTTTGTTTTTTGTTTACTTCAGTGTAAGCACAGGGACCCCAATCTGGATCTGGACCCTAACGTTAGGCTGACCAGATAAAATCCAGGTCAGGGCTCATGTAACTTTAACAGTTGTAGAGAAAAGGGAATTTCAGCCAGTGTCATTTGTATGCAATTAGTTCCTGGTGATATTCCCTCTTCGTCACAACAGTTAAAGTTGCAGGCACTATACTAGAGTGACCATATACAAAAGAAGGCAGGGCCCTTGCAACTTTAACTGTTGTGATGAAGAGGAAATTTCACCAGGAACTAATTGCATATAAATAGCACCGGCTGAAATTCCCTTTTCCCTACAACTGTTAAAGTTACATGAGCCCTGACCTGGATTTTATCTGGTCACCCTACTAATGTGGCAGATATGGGGGCATTAACCTTCCCCCTGTCATGGTTCCTCCTGTGACCTGGACTCCCTGAGCAACTCCTTCAGGATCAATGTCTCCTTAAGAGTAGGCTGACCAGATAAAATCCAGGTCAGGGCTCATGTGACTTTAACAGTTGTAGAGAATGGGGAATTTCAGCAGGTGTCATTTGTATGCAATTAGTTCCTGGTGAAATTCCCTCTTCATCACAACAGTTAAAGTTGCAGGCACTATACTAGAGTGACCATATACAAAAGAAGGCAGGGCCCCTGCAACTTTAACTGTTGTGATGAAGATGGAATTTCACCAGGAACTAATTGCATACAAATGACACTGGCTGAAATCCCCTTTTCTCTACAACTGTTAAAGTGGCATGAGCCCTGACCTGGATTTTATCTTGTCAGCCTACTCACCTTCCTTCTTTTTACCTTCACCTTCCCAGTAAAGTGGGGTTTAGAGTGTAGACATGGGGAGAGTGATACTCTAGACATTTGTAGCTTAATATAACAATATAATTAAAGCAACAGAATTACAATATAGGTATTCAGTCAATAGTCCTGACTAAATACCTAAACGCAAAAGGCATTAAAAGAAAGTAAGAGTTGCAAAAACTCAAGATCTTTCACCTTAAGCTGCTTCTTTCTGCTCCTTCCTTATGCTCTTGTCTTGCTCTGGCTCTGGTCTGGTTCCTGGATGGCTCCCTCACTCTTTTATACCCTCTTTTCACGAAACAAAAAATCAAGTTCTCACTCTGAGGAAATGAAACTTAACTGGAGAACTGAAACTAAACTAGGGAATGAACCTTAACTGTAGAAACTAGGGTTGTGCACTGGATCGGGTCCGATCCACGATCCGGATCTGATCCAGGGGAAATCGGATACAATTATCCAATTTCCGATCTCACCGCTGGATCGTTCGATCTAATCCGATCTGATCTGGAAAGGTCCCGATCCAGATCGGATGGATTGGAGGATCGGCGGGCACCAGCTGGCGCCTGCCGATAGAAGTGGACAGCGAGGGGGGGGGGCTTCCCTGGCGGGGCTGTCTGCTTCCATTGGTGGGCGCCAGCGGGCGCCCGCCGATGGAAGCGGACAATGGGGGCAGGGGGCTTACCTTCCGGGGATGTCCGCTCCCGTTCACTGCTGGTGTGCTACTCAAGAGCAAGCCGCGAAGCCTGCTCGCAGTAGCATCCAGCAGTGGACGGGAGAGGACGTCCCCCAAAGGTATGCAGGGGGGGAGAGGGGAGGGGGGAGGGGTGGAGGGGGCCCTGCAGCCCGCTTACTTTCCATGGCTGTCCGCTGCTGTCCGCTACTGCGAGCAGGCTTTGTGGCCTGCCCCTAGGTAGCGCGCCAGGTGATGACATCACCTGCCGTGCTACTCAGGAGCAGGACGTGAAGCCTGCTCGCAGTAGCGGCCAGCGGTGAACGGGAGCAGACGTCCCCCGAAGGTAAGCAGGGGGGAGGGGGGAGGAGGGGAGGGGGGAGGGGGCCTCGCGGCCTGCTTACCTTCCGTGGCTGTCCGCTCCCATCCGCCACTGCAAGTCTATGGGGAAAACAAAAATGGCGGCTGATCCAAAAAACAGATGTCCGATTTTTGGATTGGGATCAGACCCGATCCGGTCCGGGGCCCCTCCAATTTTGTCCGATCCGATCCGGGACAAAATTGGAGGTCCTGATCCGGGGCCTGATCCAATCCGGGGGGGGGGCCGTGCACACCCCTAGTAGAAACGAAACTATACTTCTCAGGGATTCCCCCCTCCCAATTGAAAACTCCAGGCCTCTAAAGCCTGCCTTTCTTACCTTGCCTTAGTAGGCTTCAAACCTTCACACCTCCACTGTGATCTGATCTGGATCGGCTAATGGGTCACAGTTTGGCACTAGAAATTGCAGGATTGCAACCACCATGAGGGGAAGGTCTAAATGTTCCCGAGCTGTATGCTTTCTCTACACTAGAGTAAAAAAAAAAAAAGAACAAAAGATGTAGCTGCTTGCTACACCTATAATTCAATGGCTACTTTGGCCTTAGTCTTAAAGTGTGCTAGAATGCCAAGGAAGGCAGGAAGCAAATGGCAAAACAAACAGTGACGTGGGAAGCTGCCTCATCTCATCTAAAATTATTTGTCCAGGAAGCCAAATGTTATCTACTCTGCTTGGCAGTGGCTTGCCATAGTCTTGGGAGGAGGTTTCCTTTCCCTGGCCATCACTGGCTAACTGATCATTTTAGAAATGGAGATGCCAGGCGTTGAAACTGGGGCCTTTTGCATACAAAACATGTGTTCTGCCACCGTCCCTCCCTGACATATGGGCTCCTATCCCCAGCTCTATCACTCAACACTACAGTGGGAGGAGCAAGGCCTTTCGGAGGCTGCACCCATTTGCCCAATCAAAACAATTGAGGAAACTAGGAGGGAGAGCATCTTGCACCTGCTCAGGCAACTGCTTGGACCTCCTGAGGAAAGCCTGGCCTGTGGATTCAGAAGTACATGGAAGGCCGCTCTGATGAAACGTCCTAAAATATGATGCGGTTCACTTCATACCTGGGCTTGAGAAGCAAAAAACCAAGCAGAAAACAAACCCAGACAGGACAGGAATGCAAAACCGCTGGCTGCAGTGCCGACTCACTTAGCTGTGGGTAGAAATCTCAGTTCGGCTTCACTGGCAGCAGACATCTGCTGCCTGGAGATTGGACACTGTGAAATGAAAGCTGAAACCATCCGCCCGTGGATGAGCAAGTTCTGCATATAACAGGCCATGCCATCTTGGGAACTACAGCCAGAACTAAAATAGACTGCTGGTAAAGGGCACATCATAATGATTTATAAGTCCCAAATAGGGCTTTGTGAATTTTTGTATATTCAAAGGGGGTGGATGCTTGGACACTTCAGTGGCCTAACCGTCCTTAAGACCTTAGCCAAATCCACTGCTTAGCCAAATCCACCCAGCTCTTTGTATCATCTCCAGAATGGCCTCTTTTTAATGTAAGCCCCAGTGACACCATACCCCAGACAGACCTCTGCTACTCTTGACCTAGTTAATCCTCCAGCATTACTGTGTTTCCTTAATGCTATTTCCTAAGTGCAATAAGGTTACAAGGTGATAACTGAAGGGCCAAAAGGGACACCGGCAGCCACTGTGGAATAGGTGAGGAAACACTGCTGGTCAAGAAAATAGAAGCCCAAGTAGGGATGCAGGACGATTATGTTTTTGCTCACAAAGATGTGGGCATGCCCTGTTTGAAGCCCCAGATGTGATCAGGAGCAGTTGTCTGCCAAAAAATGTTTGCAAATTGCTGGACATGTGTTTGTGTTAGATTTGCACAACTTACCAGTTTGAGTTTGCGTAATTTCCCTAACTTGTGCAAATTTCCCCTGTAGACTGAATTGGTCTGGCTTTAGTCTATGGAGGACAGTTGCGCAAATTAGGAAATGTGTGCAAATTTCACATGCAATCACTGCTCAATTTGTGCAATTTTCCCATTTGTGCAGAGCAACGATTGCAAACGCGAACAGGAATTGGGCACAGGACAAGCAGCGAGACGATGTCAGAGAATCCTAGCGATCTCCAGCATCGCTCATTTGCCTGTCTCTAAGCCCAAGTCCCATTGGCCATGTGGAACTACCTGCAGCAGGAAACCTAGGCCAACTGTTCTCATGTCTGGATTCCTTCAAAAGGTTTGTTAAAAGCAAAAAATGGCTGGATGCTTTGGATTCCCATATGAATGATCCAAAACGTCGATTTTGTTGTGTGTTTGTTGATTTGGCTGTTTACAAGTTTGCGCCTGCCTTGCCCTTTGTCAATTAACCTGACATCTTAATTAAGTTATGTAGCTAGCTTGCTGCACAGGCGAGCTTTCTCTACGAGCTCTGCTGTAGTCCTGGAGCCAATTCAGCAAAGACTGAACATGTTTTATAACACCCTGGAAAACTCATCACAGCAAAAGCAAGATAAGGCGGAACACCTGTGTGCGGCCTCTTTCCCCTTTCCTCCCCTTTCTGCCCTGCATGCTGTAATGTGCAAAGCCCACAGTCCCAATAAAGGAACAATCCCCGCATATCACTTAGCAACTGGCTCTTTCTAAATATATTTGCATCTGGCTTAGTAACCATATCATCATTCTGCCAGAGCAATAGAAGGTAAACCTGCCTTTTGCATTTCTCCCTACCCAGCTGCTGGTCATAGAGATGGCCTTTGAAACCATGTGGGTTCCAGATGAATCCTTTCGCAGTCCGAATTATTATGTATCCTTTGGTGATGCAGACTGAAATGCAGTGGCTGTTCCTTTCTTTCTGGACTCGGAGGCATTTTGACAACGCGTCAGCAGCCCCGGTTTATTCAGAGTTCCAGTACACAGTTGTGGGCAATTGGTACTGAGAGGATTTGATATAAGAGCTTCTGTATAACTATGCTACAAACCTGTTGACTACTGATTATCTCAGAGAATCCTGGGGATTGTAATTCTTTGAGGGCTGCTAGGGACCTTCAAGAGAGAATTCTCCGTACCCTCAGCAAACTACGGCCGTTTCTACACCAGGCTTTTTGCCTGGAATCGCCCCCAACTGGTCCCTGTGCGTTCACATGATGCACAGGGACTCGCGGGTGTGTGTGTGTGTGTGGGGGGGGGGACAGGCATGGGTATTCCACAGTCCCGGGACCGCAGGAGTAGTAGTCTTCAGGAACTGAGGTTGGGGCCTTTCCTATACTGGCTACTCAATCCTTTTAAAACTGGAGATGCCGCCGACTGAACTTGGGGTAGTTTGCATGCCATGCCTGTGTTCTTTACAGTGAGCTATGGTCCTTCCCCTTCTTAGTGTACGTCAACGACAGGTAGGCTTTATAGGTTGTCTCCTCAAAGAAAACCGATAAGGACAATGGAACAGAAAATAGATATTTCCAATCTATTTAGGTAATATATATTCACTTTCTATTAGATAACAGATCTTCTCTTACCACGCACTGCAGTAAGATAGGATGAGTCACCTTATTATTTAGGCGACGGGGTGACTCTCCCTATCTTCTCCTGTGCAGTGAGGAGAGGAGAACATCATGGTAGAGTTAAGTGAAGGCTGGAAATTTTATAAACAGTCAAAAGAAATTAATTTAAGATTCAAGAGGCAGAAGAAGAGCCACACTGGATCAGACCAAAGCCCTGTTTAGTTCAGCATTCTAGTCCCACAGTTACTAGGGATGTATGGGAAACTTGTTTCAGTTTGTTTTTGATCATCATTTACCTTCCAAGATGTGGTTGAAGTTCATACATTTCTGACCTTGCAATGTGATTCACTGACACCCCCCCCCCCAATGCATTGGGCAGCATGCATACATTTTTATAAACGCAAAAAATGCGCACAATTATGCTTTAAGCAACAGGAGAAGAAACACATATATTTCAAAGATGTACACAATTGATGCATACATCTGGAAAAAAATACATACCAAAATATACATGGATTTTCAAGTGAAAAGGGAAAAAAACAACATAGCTCGCAATCTGATTTGGACATGAGTATGAATGAGCTTTGAGATGGAATTAGGTGGAATTTGCGAGGTTGAGTTTTGCTGATCAACACATCTCTAACACTTGACAATCAGCATTCCTTTGGGAATGCCCATGGGAAGCCCAGAAGCAGGACTTGAGGGCAACAGCACTCTCCCACTCATGTTGCTCAATTGTGAGTAGAAATTTTATTTGTGTGGCACAAAGGCCTTTACAATCATCAAAATAATTCATACATACCATTAAAACTGAAAGAAACAGAACAGTGTATATATCATAAGCATGTATAACCGGTGGCCTTATTGTAAGTGGTCCCCTCGACAATCTACGCTTGCTCTCTCCAGAAAAGCTTGGTGGATTTTTTTGCAGCTACTGTGAATGTGGCTACTTTCCTTGTGATGGCAGGATTATGATTAATTAACAAATCGCAAACAATATTTACTGGCTGCCATCCAGCTCTTGATCTCAATAAATCTCCCAAAAAACGGATCTAACATCCTTATACAGAGGGCAGTAGAGCAGATAATGTGCCACATCTTCCACCTCTTCACTTCCACAAATGCAACCTTTTGTACTTCCCTTCCAAAAGGGCTGTTGGCATTGTTTGGAAATGTCAGCTCTTGAAGGTACCTAGAAAGATACTGCTCTCTTTTGATAACACTATACCAAGTAGAGAAGGCTTGTAGTTGACTTGCCATGATATTCCCAACCTATATTTAAAATTCTTTGTCTTATGGTCCCCTTATCCATCGAACCTATATCGATCACCCCATAAACACAGGCTAAATCCTTCCAGTTGCGCACCCATCCCCCTTTTGCAATCTGTTCCAGGAAACATAACTTCG
Organism: Anniella stebbinsi; assembly: GCA_029215795.1. Taxonomy (NCBI): domain Eukaryota; kingdom Metazoa; phylum Chordata; class Lepidosauria; order Squamata; family Anniellidae; genus Anniella; species Anniella stebbinsi. The sequence continues at coordinate 354,011,263 of JARDYH010000002.1, read as the reverse complement.
CCAAATCCTTATCCTCCTTACCCTGCAGCCTTTTATTATATAGTACCATTGCTTTGTGGATCCTTGCCTTTACCGAGGGCAGGTCAACTTCTAATCTCAATAGCGGCGCGGGAACTCTCTGTGGGTGGGCCAATAGCTCTTTTAAAAACTTATTCTGAGAGATCTCCAGTTGGGGAGCCAGGCCCTGTCCCCATAACTCCACTCCGTACAGTAATTGGGGGAGGACCTTGGCCTTGAATAACTTCAAAATTGGTACCACCTGGGAACCCCCTCTATTTCTTCCATATGCCAATATGGCCTTTACTGTTCTTTCTACTGCTAACTTTGTTGCTTCTAGGCGCCTTCCCCAACTGCCATTATACACAAAGCGTAGCCTGAGATACTTGAAGCGAGTACATTGCTTGATCAGTTTGCCTTCTATCTACCATTTATGTAGCTGTTTTCTCTTGGCAAAAACTACCACCTTCATTTTGGAGTGGTTTATCACCAGCTTCTCCCATCTTGCCAGCTCCCCCAATCTACATAGCAGTCTCCTCAGACCCACTTGTGTACTAGATATGAGGGCCATGTCATCCGCGTATAGTAGCATATGGCTCTTTCTAGATCCAGCAGCAGGTGGAAAGCAGTTCACATCTTTTAGCTCGTCTAATAAATTGTTTACATAGAAGTTGAATGGAAAGGGTGCCAGTAGACAGCCTTGTCTGACCTCTCTTCTAACGTTCACTTTCTCAGTGAGTGAGCCAGACAAGCCCAACCATACCCATAGGTCCATGTGCAAATGAATCGTTTGGATCAGCAATAATAAGCGTTTATCAATATTGGTTTGAGTTAGTTTGGTCCATAGGCGTTCTCTATCGATCAAATCAAATGCCGATGTAAAATCCACGAATGCCACATACAAGCTAGTTTTCCTTATAAGATGGTTTAGTATGAAGCACTGGTCAACTGTGTTCCTTCCTTGTCTAAACCCTGCTTCTTCTGGGGCCAGCACTTCATTTCCTTCTGCCCAAGCTTGAAGCTTATTTAGAAGAAACCTGCCATGGATTTTGGATACTACATCCGATGGGTCTATAGTTCCTGGGGTCAGATCTTTCGCCCTTTTTATATAGGGGGACAGTTATACTAGTCTGCCAACCATCCGGGATACAGGCAGTTGAGTTGATGTGAGAGAATAAACCGCCCAGAGAGCTTCGGCTATGGGGCGGTATATAAATGGAATAAAATAAATAAAATAAATAAATAAAATAACCTGGCCAGTATTGGGGCCCACCATGAGTCATACTGCTTAAATAACTCTGGGGGAAGCATGTCAGTCATCCTATTCAACAAACTAATTATCTCTTGGGGCATCACGTCTGGCCAATTTGGGAGGTCTGTGCAGGGGAGGTTAATTCCATCTGGTTCGGGGCCCTGAAAAGTGTCCTCAAAGTATTGGCGCCAGACAAAAGCAGGGATCTGTGTTGCTCAATTGGCATTGGGAGTGATGTTGTCTACTAGTAGCCACTGACAGCTATATCCTTGTGTGAAAGTAACTGCACAAGTTTGGGCAGGTATGCGCCATCTTGGGCTCCTGCTCTAATGCAGGGGCCTAGAGGTTTGCAGATTTATTCCCTAACACCAGAACTGAAAAACTTCGGAAATGACTTATTTTACTCGACAAGAACACAAGAATGCCATCTTCCCATCAGTCACATTTTAGCTGAACAATATTGCTTGGAAACAAATGGAAGAAAATGGCTCTACAGAGGATTCAGCACAATGATGGTATTTAATATATAAACATTGGCATTAGCCACATCCATTTACCTTCAAGAAAAGTAATTTTGGCTTCAATTTAAATGCAATTAAGTTAGCAAAGCGCTCCAAAGAACATGTGCTTTGATGGCCAGGGCCTTAGGAGGATACATAATATGTTGGAAATTCTCCTTATGCACAGAAACAATACATCATAATAAAGCTGAATGACCACAAGTATAGCTGCCAATTAGTTTTTTTTTAATGGACTAGCTGATACAAATAAATTATAGACTACGGCCAATCAGATAGTATGGAGGTACTTCAGGATCGACAGAAATTTCTGCTAGAAAAAATCATCCTTAAAAGGATTGATATATCGTGTGTGCATGAAGTAACACTGGATATCCTTTCATGGGTGTCGGATCTAGCCATCTATGGAAGAGGGAGAATTACTCCCTTTACCATAATACTAGAACCTGGGGTCATATCATGAAGCTGCTTGGCAGGAGATTCAGAACAGATAAAAAGGAAGGACTTCTTCACACAGTGCTTAATTAAGCTATGGAATTCACTACCACAAGATGTAGTGATGGCCACCAATTTGGATGGCTTTAAAAGAGGGTTGGATAAACTCCTGGAGGAGAAGGCTATCAATGGCTACTAGCCCTGATGGTTATGTGCTACCTCCAGTATCAGAGGCAGTAAGCCTATATACACCAGTTGCCGGGAAACATGGCTGGGAGGGTGCTGTTGCACCATGTCCGGCTTGTGGGTCCCTGTTTGACTGCTGGTTGGCCACTGTGTGAACAGAGTGCTGGACTAGATGGACCCTGGGTCTGATTTAGCATGGCTCTTATGTTTTTCTGTTCTTAACTTTGGATGAGGTTGCACTTCCCTTGAAGAATGGGGTCCATATACAGCTCCTGGACCCAGATTTCCTTTTGGATGTCCAGGAGTGTTTTTACGCAGCTCAGGCCTCCAAGAGAAAGCAAACCTGAACCTGGTCCTTCAAAAGGATGGATGAATCTGTCAGCTTTTGGCTTCTCTCAGTTTCTCATTTTGACAGTCATCCTGAATGTTGAGAATTTCTCTTGAAATTTCACATGAAAATTCATAAGCAATTTTGTGCCCGCTTCTCACAGTGCATGTATTTTGGTATTGATTTTTGCCTAGCATGCACATGTTTTGCAAGCGATTTTCCTAATACAACACATTATTTCCCCAAATAAATAAATTTCTATATGAATTTGGGTTTGATTAGAGAAATCTATTGCGAAATTTGGAAAGGTGCAAAATTTGAAGGATAAACGAGTTTTGGTTCCCATGGTGGTTTGGAAGTGCAAAGTTAGGTAAACTCGAGTTAAAATGTGAATTGAATGAATCCCCCCCCATCCTTAGTCCATCACAGTTTAGTTTAGTTTAGTCTTCCCCAACCTGACACCCTTGAGATATGTTAGACCGCAACTCCCAGAATCCTGGCTGGGAATTATGGGAGTTACAATCCAATAAATCTGGAGGGCTCCTGGTTGTAGGATACTGCTTTAAGACACAATTTGATGCATGTTTAGACAGAAAAAAGCCTATAACTCCCAGCATTCCCTAGTCAGGCATGCTGGCTGGGGGATGCTAGGAATTGTAGAACCTTTTCAGTCTAAACATGCATAAGACTGCACCTTTAGTTGCTTCAAGTTGCTTGGATTAGTTTAAGACACTTTATGTAGGACTGTCTTTGCAAAATATGTGGAAACTTGAGCTAAAGGTTTATTCCTGAGTAGGTGTGTTAAGGATTGCAGCGCATATCCCTAAATCAGGGGTGGAGAACCTGCGGCCCTCCAGAAGTTGGACAACAATACCCATAATCCCCAAACATTGCCCCTGTTGGCTGGGGCTGATGAGAATTGGCATCAACACATGCCCAGGCAAACCAAAAGGATGGGAGATAGCCTGACTGGATAGCAAGGTGGTGAAGGAATTGCCACAGTCAATAACCGGCTGAGCCTCAGACTTTAGCTTTGTTTTTAATGCTCATTTTAGATGAAAAGAGGGTCCCTCATGCAGAAGAAGTGCTGTGCATTGGAAAGCGAATCCAATAGGATTTTCTTAAGCGGAGGGGGGAGTGATCGTTCAATTTTCGAGACATGAAATCTTAATATGCTGCTGTATTACATTCTGATGTCAAATACACATGGGTTTGGAAGAGATTATTATACTTATAGCTCATTTTTTTCCCCAACATAGAAAAAAATGTCATTGATACAGGTTCATTGACAAGGAGCTGTGGAGAGAGAGACTTCAAATGAACACACTACCCCGGGCCTCTCAAGTATTAAATGGCAGATGGAGGTAAATCTGTTCCGTTTTGCTTCATGCCACCTCCAATGCTATTGCAAGAGGTTCTCCCTGCATATTAGGGGTGCAAGTTTACACCAATGTATGTCGTGCCATAGTGTCTTATTAGGGTGACCATATGAAAAGGAAGACAGGGCTCCTGCATCTTTAACGGTTGCATAGAAAAGGGAATTTCAGCAGGTGTGAGTCATATGCATGCAGCACCTGGTGAAATTCCCTCTTCATCACAACAGTTAAAGCTGCAGGAGCCCTGCCCTCTTGACCAGATACAAAAGAGAGTACTTTAACTGTTGCAATGAAGAGGGAATTTCACCGGGTGTTGCATGCATACAAATGACAACTGCTGAAATTCCCTTTTCAATACAACTGTTAAAGTTAAAGGTAGGCTGACCAGATAAAATCCAGGTCAGGGCTGATATAACTTTAACAGTTGTAGAGAAAAGGGAATTTCCGCAAGTGTTATTTGTATGCAATCTGTTCCTGGTGATATTCCCTCTTCATTACAACAGTTAAAGGTGCAGGCACTATACTAGAGTAACCATATACAAAAGAAGGCAGGGCCCCTGCAACTTTAACAGTTGTGATGAAGAGGGAATTTCACCAGGAACTAATTGCATACAAATGACACTGGCTGAAATTCCCTTTTCTCTACAACTGTTAAAGTTACATGAGCCCTGACCTGGATTTTATCTGGTCACCCTAGTTAAAGGAGCCCTGTCCTCCTTTTCATATGGTCACCCTATATGCCTTAGGACTGGGCCATCCAGAGCCTCTCTTCTGTCCTACCTTTGCTCTTCTGTTTGGAGATTCTCCCGCCCCCCTCGATTCTGATTCTGCTTTCAATTAAAATCCCTTTGAACTACCTGACCTTCATAGTGTAGGAGTTCTTTCTGGATTGACAGCTAATCTGAGAGAGCAATCCTAAAACTCTTAGATAGCATCTGGGGTTCCATAGAAAGCTGTGGATCACCTCTTCTGTGCCTGAGCATGGAGGAAAAGGCCCGATCATGGATCTTCCTGCCCCCAACTGAGAGCCGCTGCTGTGGAAAGCTTCTCTTAGGAGATCGGAACTAGAGTCTCATAAAAGGAGGGAGAAAGGAGAGAGTGTTGGTGGGAAGGGAGGCGAGGGGAGGCGAGAGGCGACTACATACAATATGCTATGGGCTCTCCAGTCCCTCCCCGTTCACCTAAAGACAAGACAGTTAGCTGGGCTCAGAGGCCCTTCTAGCCACTTTTTGCATTTTAAATGGAGGACCGGAGACAAAATCACCTCCATCTTCCTCTCGCCCTGCAAGGCACAGGATAGGCAGAGGGCTCCAAACTTGGATCCCTCCATCCAGTGGATTCTGGTGGCTCCAGTGACAGTGGGCTGGTGAATCCATTCCGGGTTTCAGTCAGAACCTGTCAAAATGTTAAAGGCACTTAGGAGCTTGGATAGCTCATTTAGAGGTCTGACAGGTTCTGATGGAAACCTGGAGTGGATTCATTGCCTCACTTACATGGGAGCCACCAGGCTCCACTGCCTCTTTCCACTGGAAGTGCAACCTATAGGATTGCGTCCTTATTGAAAGTTGTTTAGGTGTTGTCAGCCTAACATGAAAACAAAGGCATTCAGTTTAAATCTGATAAAAATGCGCTTCCCATGCAAGCAAAAAGGCATTTCAGTCTTTCCTTTTCTGTTGTTTTAAACTTATTACTGGCTTTTCAGTTTTTTCATTGCTACTTGGTTTTATTTTGGTTTTCACTTTTATTTTATACTTTAGTTTTAAATGTTCAAACTTCTATATTACATCTTCTGCTGTGTTTTATGATTTTAATTGTTGTGAACCGCCCAGAGAGCTTCGGCAATCGGGCAATATAGAAATGTAATCAATCAATCAATCTGAGATATGTCTTTTTGGCAGGGCAGGATCCCAGACAGTAGAGACCAAATATCAGCATCTGTCAAGTGGCTTTCAAAAACCGGTTGGAAATATTTTCTAATCTGGTAGGGTCACGTGATGCAAAAGGTTTCTGTACCCTTAATAATTCAGTAGGAGCAGTCTTATTAAGCCTGTCACCCTACAGATGTTTTGGATTACAGATCCCATCAGCCCCAGCCAGCATGGCCAATGTAAGGGTGATGGGAGTTGTAGGCCAAAACACCTGGAGAACTCGGGGTTGGGGAAGGCTTTGCCTTTGTTGCATTGTGACATGACAGATCTAAAGTGCTTGCTTCTGTACAACCAGTGAGAGTAAAGTGTCACCCTTCCCTCTGGCCACCTGTTTTTTTTCTCACCTCTACAATATCAGGTGGGTTTTCAAGGGATAATCTGCTCCATTTGGACAAGCGAAGAAGTCAAAGAGTTAAAGACACAAATGCTGTATTATCCACCAGTCCGACTGCCTACTTTGCTATCAATAATATCTACCAGAGCTGAGATTCTGAAAATCACAGGCTGCATAGAAGACTGATCCCATTTCAGCATGGCTAGCACGGGACCTTGTTAATGAAAAAGTCACACCTCAAGGTATGTAATATTACACCCTGCATCATCATCACCGGCAGGAACATTTTTGGAAGCAGATAGCCTTATCATCCTGGTACATATGGAGCTGCAACCCAAATGCCATCCATCATGTAATAAGTAACAATGAAAGATCCGTTTATGAATCAAATTCCCATCTACCAAGTACACATCCAGCAAACATACTTGAAAGTCAACCTATGCTTCACATAAAAATACATCCCATATTATAGCCATTAAATGTACAAATGGGACTTGCAACAAAATGTTGCAGCGTGAAGTGCTCCTGTTCAGTGTTACAGCCAGCCAGATGGGAGTTACAGCCAGCCATGCCCTCTTCCTGAATGTTCCATTCCATTCCCTCTCCTTCTAGGTTTTCTGTCTCTCTTCTTCCAATAGACAGTCAGCATTTCATGCCCTCTGAGCATGCTCAGTCCTCATTGGGGGCTGATGTGGTTTTTGCTTTGGCTACATAAGGACAGGCATGCAGCGAATGAGTTTAGTATTAGTATATTATATAGCTAATAACAATGGCATCATAGAAAATACAGCACCACTCCACAACAAATAGCAGGTTCATGTGTGAATTAATAGTTGTGATGCAATGACAAATAATATTTTTTTTCCTCCATAGATTCCGTGATGAACAATGTTCACAATGTTCCAGTAATCCCAAGGTGCAAATACTGCATCATCCTTGAATTGACCTCTAATGACATGCATATCATAGGGATATCAGGATGACACAGGGGGAGTTGAACTAGATGTTATGGAGGGAGAAGCAGAGTCCAAGTATCATTGCTGGGTCTGCCAGTACAAAGGTGTATTACATGCCCCCCTCCCACGCATATCGTAAGAACATAAGAACATAAGAAATGCCGTGCTAGATCAGACCAAGGGTCCATCTAGTCCAGCCCTCGGTTCACACACAGTGGCCAACCAGCTGTTGGTGATGGACCAACAAAGCAGGACACGGTGCAACAGTACCCTCCCAGCCATGTTCCCCAGCAACTGGTGCATATAGGCTTACTGTCTCGGATACTGGAGGTAGCACATAGCCGTTAGGGCTAGTAGCCATTGATATCCTTCTCGTCCAGGAATTTAACCAACCCCTTTTGAAGCCACTGAGATTGGTGGCCATCACTACATCATATCCCATGATCCAATCCCATACATACAATCTCATGAATTATGAAACAAGTGTTCCATGTTTTAACTCTGAAATTAAAATTTCCAATTCTTCTAAAATTTCACCATGGCTCACACTAACCCCACTTCTAGGGTGACCAGATAAAATCCAGGTCAGGGCTCATGTCACTTTAAAAGTTGTAGAGAAAAGGGAATTTCAGCCAGTGCCATTTGTATGCAATTAGTTCCTGGTGATATTCCCTCTTCAACACAACAGTTAAAGTTGCAGGGGCCCTGCCTTCTTTTGTATATGGTCACTCTAGTATAGTGCATGCACCTTTAACTGTTGTGATGAAGAGGGAATATCACCAGGAACTAACTGCATACAAATGATACTGGCTGAAATTCCCTTTTCTCTACAACTATTAAAGTTACATGAGCCCTGACCTGGATTTTATCTGGTCACCCTACCCACTTCTGATCGGCTCTACCAAATCTCACAAGATCTGGACAATAGGAACAGGAAGACAAGTTTTATATAGTAAAATAAGTTTCCATTAATATCCTCAAACATTATCTACAATCCTGTCCCCCACTTTGGTAATGAAGATTTAGTCTGGGCCTTGGCCCCTGGATCTCCAGGCCTCAGTAAAATGCACCCTTCCTCCATGCTTCAGCCCTGGGGAGAGCTGGAGATCTCAACACAGGACTGCCATTTTTGATGGCAGCGCTGTGTTGTTTGTAACAGGAAATTCGGCCCAAGGAGGCAAAGACAAACAATCCATATTTCAATTATTTTAGCTGCTCTTCTTTTCAAACAAACCAGACTGTTTACCTCTAATGGGCTATTTAACAGTCCCCGACACACCCTATCACCCAAATGCAATGCAAATAACCAGTGTACCAGCCAGGTGCCCCTTCAGTTCCAGCTATTATGGTACATGCATTTTAACACCCCCCCCCCCAGTGCCATTCACTCTGAAATGCTGAGGACTGTAACAAGCCCTCCCAGAGAGCAGAGAGAAAATGGGAGAGTAAATGAACAAGACAAAGAAGCAGATAGTATAATGGTGCCAAGTATCGTATGAACCAAAATTCATCGTCACCATAAAGGTCCAGGAAAGGCAATTGATCAGTCAGCCACAGCTGGTATCACCCATGAAGGTCAAAGCGCTTGACTCTAATGCTCAATAACAACCAAAGGTGACTAGTATGTTTTTGCCTGAGTAACAGTAGGCTGACCATATGAAAAGGAGGACAGGGCTCATGTAACTTTAACAGTTGTAGAGAAAAGGGGATTTCAGCCAGTGACATTTGTATACATGCAGCACCTGGTGAAATTCCCTCTTCATCACAACAGTTAAAGTTGCAGGGGCCCTGCCTTCTTTTGTATACGGTCACTCTATTATAGTGCCTGCACCTTTAACTGTTGTGATGAAGAGGGAATTTCACCAGAGACTAATTGCATACAAATGACACTGGCTGAAATTCCCTTTTCTCTACAATGGTTAAAGTTACATGAGCCCTGTCCTCCTTTTCATATGGTCAGCCTAAGTGGTATCTCTTCCACTCATTTCTCTTTGCATTACAAGAGCTGACAGAATCGCCCCAATAATGCTTTTAAATTTGTATCCTTACTGTGGAATTGAAGTCCTGCTATTTAAAACCAAACTACTTCAAGATAAAGTTCTGAAACACTGGTGTACCAGCATTGGTAGACAATTGCAGCATCACATGACACGTTTATTCATTAGTTATATTAGGGACGGCCAAGTTTGGGAGGTCCGGTGACCATTTCCACCCCAACCCCCCCATGGGCCACAGTTATCTGGGTGCCCCCTGGAAAAGTGACTGGAATTGCCAGTTTGCCACCAAGATTCAGTGGCAAGCTGGTCCATAGGGCTACAGAGTGTTTGTGTCGTAAAATTTAGCTTGTTTACATGCTGGCAAAATTTGGTGGTACAGCAGCAGCAGTAAAATAACAACAACTGGTCATTTGCTGCCACATTTTGGTGGCCAACTGCGATGGTGGCTTAAACGGGACAAATTGAACTTGTTTTCAAGCTAAATCTGTCCTTTTAAAGCCTCTATAGCAGTTTGCTGCTGAAATTCAGTGGTAAATTGCTGATTTCCCTCCTTCTGATATACTGCTGATTAGTGCTGTGCAGCGCATCGGGCTGAATCCCTGAAACCGAGGCGAGACGGGCTGATTCGGCCCACCTCGCCTCGGTTCTGAGCCGCGCGGCCTGGTTCTCATTGGAGTGCCGCATTTCCCGGTCGCAGCGGGTGATGAGGAAGGCTGCCATCACTGTCAGTGGCAAGAGCGGACGATGACAATGGTGATGATGGGTGATGGCAGCGGACGATGGCGGGCGATGGTGATGATGGCAAGCAACGGCGATGTGGCAGCAGGTGAGTGGGGAGAGCTGGGAGAGCCGGGAGAGGGAGGTGAGTCCAATGGACTCACCGCCGGCCTTGCTACCAGCTTTCCTGAGTGCTGGCATCAGCACCGAGGTGAAACAGGCTACCCCTGAAGCCCCCTGAGTCGAATTGGGGCTGTGTCGGGGGCTCCAGAACATCCCTTGAAGCAAATGGGGGGGTGCACACCCCTACTGAATATCAGTGGTGGGGCGTGAACAGAGCACAGGGACTATGCATGCCTCCTGCAAGCTGCATGTTTTTTGCTAGTCCCTTAACATATAGGCATATTAAGCTAACCTATGGAAGGTTTAACACCAGCATGGGCACATGGAAATAGGCTTGTCACCTGCCTAGCAAAAACATAAAACAAAACTCGTCAGCTTGGCCTGACCCTCTCATTTGAACAGAGTTTTGATCTGCAGAAAACAGCAGGCGAAGGTTTTCATGGCCCACACCTGCTAATTGCTGCTGATCCAACTGCTGTTCAAGGGCAAGCCAGTTCAGGCCAGTTCAAATGTTGGTTGGGAAGTGATTCGCAGCCCCTATGCCTCTGCAGGCTAGGTTTACAATGTGCTCCATTATCCAGCCTGGTGAAAATCCAGTCTGCTGCCTTCCAAATGATCTATAATTTAGAGGGTTGTAAAGTCCCAGAAGAAGGGGAAATTAAATGGTTGAAGATACATCTGGTGTCGATCTTTGGAGGAGATGAGAACAAGGTGGATTTCAGATGAGGCAACGCATGGGTAATGGGACAAGGAGGAAGCACAAGCCAATGAAATTTCATCTTCCCCTTGCTTATCATTGTCTGGGTTTGCGTAATCTGCTGTTAGTGTGTTGTCTGAACCCAGGACTTTTTCCTCAGGGTGGATTGATAACCATGCATGATTTTTCTCGATCAACATGGTTTGTTGTTGGGTTGTTCACTGCACAGTTAACAAGCCACCTTGCAGAACAAATATACTGAGTTCAGAGAACAGGTGACTCCATGATTCAACAACCTCCTACACTCAACCACCAAGCATGGGTTAGTGACACTTGCTGAAATTCCCTTTTCAATACAACTGTTAAAGATACAGGAGCCCTGTCCTCCATTTCACATGTTCACCCTAATAAAGGGGAGGTAAATCGAACCTCATGGTTCCAGATGAGGAAAGCAAACATTCATAAAAATGCAAGTGATATATTTAAAATGCATAAAAGATACTTCTGGTGTGGCATTTTATAGATATATAAGAAAGAGCACACTGAGACATCATGAAATTTAGATCCAGAAGCCATTTATGCAGCAAATGAAATCATCCACGCTCTTCCAAGGTGCAATAATTTTAAAGGTCTATTGTGGGAAAGTGTGTGCTGCATTTTCTCTTCACTCTATTGCAGTTTAGGCTCCTGTTGCTGAAATTGCATTTTGCCGTTGGTTATTTATGCCTCCTGTGCTCCTAGATCTGACTCGTGCTTTATTTCTCCACCACGTGTTAGAGATATGCCAGGGACAGTGGGCTCCCTTGTGGATATGTGGGTGGGGACTTGCTTTTTATTTTTGCCCATGTAATAATAATGGCAAACCTAAGAGAGACACATAGGCTGAAGTCGGATGACACAATAAGCAACTGGGGAGGGAGAAACAATCATCAGTTGTATTGACTATCGTGTTGTCCGAATGCTGCCATAGTCAACTCAGTGCTGATCCTAATCCACACCACAGTTGATTATTTATTACCATGTTGTGTGGAGAAAACCCCCTAGATGAACAACTGTAAAGTTGATTATTACCCCACCATTGACTATCGTGTTGTCCGAATTGAGCCATAGAATCTTAGGGTGACCTGATAAAATCCAGGTCAGGGCTCATGTAACTTTAACAGTTGTAGAGAAAAGAGAATTTCAGCCAGTGTCATTTGTATGCAATTAGTTCCTGGTGATATTCCCCCTTCATCACAACAGTTAAAGTTGCAGGGGCCCTGCCTTCTTTTGTATATGGTCACTCTAGTATAGTGCCTGAACCTTTAACTTTTGTGATGAAGAGGGAATATCACCAGGAACTAATTGCAAACAAATGACTCTGTCTGAAATTCCCTTTTCTCTACAACTGTTAAAGTTACATGAACCCTGACCTGGATTTTATCTGGTCAGCCTAACATAGAAGGACACATTGCAACTGCAGGTTTGTGAGGCAGCGCAATTGTGGCAAAATAATTTTGGATGCAGTCCTATTCATGTTTAGACAGAAAAAGTGCTGAAATGGCTGGCTGGGGCATGCTGGGAGTTGTAGGGCTTTTTTTCTGTCTAAACATGCCTAGGATTGTGCTCTTAGCAAATGTGTGAATCCCTATTACTATTAATATAGGGTAATAGCCCTATTCACCTGTTGCTCACATATACAGGGTTTGTATGATGAAAAAACCTATGGGGGCACACTTTTAGCCCAACCCCAAAGTTGCATTAAGCCCCACCCCCAAAATCACATTGCTCCTCCTACACCCCACAATTGCTATGTTCATCATAACTCTGAGGGCAAAACTTCACATTCTGCTAATCACCCATAATGTAGCTATCCTTGATAGTTTTCTTTGCTCACAACCACGGTGGGGAATTGTGCGTAGCCCTTGCAGAATCTAACACAAACCTGCAGATTCCCTGTAGGAAAGAATGTGTAGGGTCACTGCACAAAATCGTGTCAAGGAACAGCTGGTTATTTCAAGCATGCATCTGTATCACTCTTTTTCTTGGTTTACTTCTAAGATGCCAATTTTCATGGTATATAATTTTCATTGGGATTGGAATGCATGAAAGAAGTCTTAGTGATCGGCAATGGAATAGAAAAAAAATCTCCCTATTATTAAAAATCAGGAGAAGGAGGAAGAAATAGGAAGAAGATCCGTCAGCACAAAATAAAATAAAATAAAAGGATCTAAAGTAGGGCCTTATAAATCTGTTCATCAAACTTTCTTCAGTACATATTTGAAGAGTCCAAAGAAATGAAGGGGAACAGAATTCTAGATTTGATCTAGAGCTCCCTATATGCTCCAATGCACACGTGGAGCCCCTGGCTAGATTATTATCACACAGGGGGAGTCTCTTGGGGGACAGGAAAGGGATCGGTTGCACAGGGAGCGGAGCAGAGTGCAGGACTGGCAGGGCAGAAGAACATGGGAAAATGTGAGGTATCAGGAAGCAGAGCAAGAAGAGCAGAGGCATAAGCGACTCAGATGCCACCAACTGCACAAAGTAGATGCTCTGGGGCAGAAAGATGACATGGAATGAAAGCTTATATAGGGAAAGGGAAGAGCAATGGCCAATTGTAATGGAGAACAAGGCAAAGAGCTGGCAAACGTACTCACCAGCCTGAGGAACCCACTATTTTCCAGATACCGGACCAGCAACATGGATGCTCTCAAGATGTTTCACCAAGTAACCCTGTTTGTACATGATATGGAACTGGTTTTCCACAATGGCTAGCAATTGCTGTGTCCACATGCAAAAGCATAAGCCTACCAATTAAAAAATAATAATCAATTGCTTCCAGCTATCATCTCCTTTTTGAATGGAAGGCATAATTGAAAGGCCTTGATGCAGAATTTTGGCAGGAGGGGATTATACTAATCTACCTGGAATATGCCGAACACAGAACAGAAAGAAAACGTAGATCAATGGAATAATGCATTTTCCTCAAAGCTTATTTGCCTTCGACAAAATCTCTACTAATCATATGCATGGATATGGTAAGATCTTCCTAATGAACTGATGCTCAATAAATAGTTTACCAAAGATTTCCATCCTGAGGCAATCTCCTAGAATTTGATAAAGTTAAGGGACTTTTTTCTTTTTTTAAAAAAAGGATACTACTAGGGTGACCAGATAAAATCCAGGTCTGGGCTCATGTAGCTTTAACAGTTGTAGAGAAAAGGGAATTTCAGCCAGTGTCATTTGTATGTAATTAGTTCCTGGTGATATTCCCTCTTCATCACAACAGTTAAAGTTGCAGGCACTATACTAGAGTGACCAGATACAAAAGAAGGCAGGGCCCCTGCAATTTTAACAGTTGTGATGAAGAGGGAATTTCACCAGGAACTAATTGCATACAAATGACCCTGGCTGAAATTCCCTTTTCTTTACAACTGTTAAAGTTACATGAGCCCAGACCTGGATTTTATCTGGTCACCCTACTTAAATGGAGAAGAGCCTTCAGTGTGGTGGTCCCTTTTCTTTGGAACTTGCTGCCACTGGAGGTCAGGCAGGCACCACCAATGTGTTCCTTCCAGCAGCTCCTGAAAACAGTCCTCCAGGAAGCATTCCTTAATTGACCAGCCATGGTGTTTATTGGTACTCTGTTTGAAAAAGAGCAATTTTATATGGTGTTTTAATCTTTTTAATGTTTTGCCCTTATGTTCACTGCTCCGGAATCTGTCTTAGATGTGGAACGGTATAGAAATGTCATGAATAAACAAACAAACAAATAAATAAATAGAACATGGACATGAAGGTTGTCCTCTTGAGTCTGTCCCCACTTGAAGGCATAATGCCCTTGAATATGGAGATTCCATTTAACAATCATGACTGTTGATAGACATATAATCTATTATTATTATTATTATTATTATTATAATAATAATATTTATTTGAATGCTGCCTTTTGCCCAATGCTGGGCCTCAAGGCAGCATTACAAAATTAAAACATATACAGTTAAAACCTATAAATAGAAATATACAAAAGCTAAAAATATATTAAATATGTTCCAATATTAAAACATTTAAACATTTAAAATACAAGACAATTTAAAAAGTCCTAGGCATAGATTATTTGTGAAAGGCCTGCCAGAACAAGAAAGTTTTTGCCTGCCTCCGAAAGCACATCATGGAGGGAACCAGTCTAGCTTCCCTGGGAAGGGAGGAGTTCCAGAGCATTGGAGCAGCCACCGAGAAGGCCCTCTCCTGCATTCCCACCAGGCATGCCTGTGACGATAGCAGAACTGAGAGAAGGGCTTCCCCTTAAGATCTTAAAGTACAGGCAGGCTCATGAGGGAGAATACAGTCCATGAATTTAATTACTTTAGAAACAACAAATAAACAAACATTTAAGTCAGCATAACAGCAAAAAAAAGCCATTCTAAGCCATATAACCATATTTTGTGGCAATAGGTTGCATAAGAAAACGGATGCCCTCCTTTCTGCCCATCAATTTCATCAGATGACTCAAGTTCAAATATTACGTGAGAGGAAGAACTTTCTCACTGTCCATTCTTTCTCCAAAATTTAAAATTTTAATAATCCTTTTCATGACGTCCCTACTTAGATCCTGAAGACTGAGAACTGTTTGCTTAAAGCAGAAGTAAGCAAACATTTCTGAATCTTCCAATATGCATCGAGCATAGAAAAAAAACACCATCACTTTGCCAGAGTAGATGTCTTTCTTATTTACATTCCAGTCTGTGCTCCTCCCTCACATATATGCTGCATACCTTATAAGCTAAGTAAACCTTTAAGACTATCAAAAGCTAGAAAACCTGGCATTGCAGCCAAAGCTATTTATGTAATTCCACTTTCCTTCTTGATTTCTTGGTTTTTCCAGCTGAGATCTCTGCAGCCTCACAGACAATTCACTGTTGTAAGCCACACTGAAACTTACAAGATAAAAAGTGTTGCATAAGGCAAGGTTAAATAAGTTGCATGAAGTTTCCCTACGTCAGTCAACTTCTGCTTGGACTGTTGACATTCCATGATTGACCCCTTTCTCCCTCAGCAGTTGAACTGTTTCCATACATTCCATGTCATAACAAAAGTTCAGCTCACAGATGGCAACAGGAGTTCTGCAGGCTACAAGTGGAATGTTTTTCAACTCTGAAGTGTTATATTTTCACTTGTACTGGCTGCAAGGGCAAAGAATGTTCCTAAAGCCAACTTGTGACGTATAATGGGACATTTACAGAAAATTTGCCACCTTGATTCAATACTACATACATGTCATATATGCCACATTAAAAATTATGGAGCAGGTGAAAAGCAATTCTTAATATTCTGGGCTTAATGTTGCCAGCGTCATTCTGATACTCATTCACCCAACGCATTCTGCACTTTTGTCATAAAAGTGTCACATCGTTACCAAATGAGTTACATGACGACCCACTTAGAGCGTACTCTAATGTAATAAAATTTTCCTTAAAGGAAACATTTGATATGATGAGTGAAATCGAATTACTGTGGTATAACAATTCTTCTCCTAATGAAGATTTAATGAAAACAATCATTCTAACGGGGTTCACAGAGTTGGGAACTTGTCACTATCGCACAACCTGTTCAATAAGAGTTTTTGTAAAGGTAGATGAAGAAAATTTAGCAATCCTATACATCAGGATGTTGAATCTCTTTCAGCCTAGGGGCTAAATTTATTTTTTGAGAAGTTCGTAGTGGCTGCAGTCAGAATGTGGCCCAACTACCAAAAGTACCAGCATATTTTGCCTGAAAGCTCTTACTAGGGATGTATGGGTTGTGTGAAATCTATTCCATATGTGTCTGTGGACTGTTAGGTGCTTTTCTTTACATTGTCTGCTCGTGGATTCAATCAGATTTCCCCCAAAATTTCCAACCCCCTCCAAAATGCACAAATCACCCCCTCCATAAACCTTTCCATGCTTTAGGTCCCCTCTACAAGATTTTGGTTTGACGCCTGGTTGTCCGATTATGCACATCTACAGACAATCTCTTTTACGCCTAATCCCTATACATGGGAGGCGTTGAAGTGCATTACGGGCTGTATGAAAGGCGCTTTAATGTTGTTGACATGTTACTGAAAGTAATGCGCTTTGTTTCACCCTTTATTCTCCCCGCCCACCAGAATCTCCCGCCTTTGGTTTTCTAGGTTACCTGCTGGGAATGATGTGGTTAACCTGTTTGGCTACCTTTCTACCCTCCAATTTCGCCGCCAGCTAAAGTTGTCCCTCCTCCCAGAATTGCTCAGGAGTAAATGGGAATGTGCCTTAGAAATTTCCCCCTCCAGCAGCCTTTTAAAAAGTATTTTCGCTGCCTCTCTCTGCCCTCCACCATTTGCCAGAGAGAGAAGAAGAGAGTGCGAGACCAAAGAGAAGGAGCGAGCGAGCAAGGGGAAGCTGCTTCGTTCCTTCCTCCTCCTCCTTATTTTCCCAGCAAGATCAATTGTTTTCCCTTCTCTCCTTCTCAATCATCCGCTGTCATTTTGGTGATGTAAAACATTCAGACGCACACACACACACACACACAGCTAGCAAGCGAGGGGACGATTTTTCTAAGTGAGAGACGAGAGAAGAAGCAAGCGAGTGTGTGTGTGTGTGTGTGTCTATGGACGGGGGCAGGCATGCAGGCAAGCATGAAAACACCCTCCCCTTGTCCGCCCCCCCCTTTCCCTGCTTCCCATCTCACTAATAAGTTCTCTTTTTACTCACACACACACACAGCTCATCTCAGGAATCCAGCAAGAAGCGAGGGGAGGAGTTGTCTAAGCGGATCACTAATTATCCACACACATGCATGACAACAAGACCATCTGATCGTTAATGCGCTTCCTCACAAAATTGTTTACACGGACATAAGGCGCTCTTACTCCTGCGGTAAATTAAAACTCCTATTTAACGTGCGTGCGAACATGCAAATAATCGGAGATTTAAAGCGCCTAGACCCCTGATTTGCGCTCCGCTCTTGTAGAGGTAAATTTGGTAATGCGACTTGAAAGAGTTTTAAATCACTCTTGTAGAGGCACCCTTAGTCTATGGGGGAAATGCACATGTCTGGCCGGTATTTTTCTACGACTAAATTTGTGTAAAATTCAAAAAGTAAAAATGATAATAAAAAATCGGCTGCAAGTCCATGAAATCCATGTGTCTTGGGAAAAGCCAGTCCAATGTGGAATCCACAGGTCAGATTCATGGAAATCCAAACTCATTTGATTCCACTGCGGATTCCTCTGACGCCCCAAGCTCATACCTCCACTAACTAAAGCCTTAGGAGAAGCTTTCCCGACATTTTAGAATGGGAAATACCTGCGTAAAGTTGGGGTTGGTGGTTGGTGGAATGGGATGGTGCCAGGTGAAGGTTACATGACCATCTGGGGAACTCTGGAATGCCAGATTGGGAGTTTCAACACCCCCCTACTCTACATGCTACTCAGACATAAGTTCCATCAAGTTCAATGGATCTTACTCTCAGGTAAGTGTGTGTGGGATTGTAGCATTAAAGGGACAATGCCCTTTAACCTCAGCTTCAGTGGCGCAAAAGATGCTGTATATCTCACTGGGCACACTAAACCACGGTTAGTGCTAACCCGTATGGTTAGGCTGCTAAACCTTACAGTTAGTGAGCATGTTTAAACTGTGGTTATGTAGCCACCATGGTTAGGAATGGTTCACACAATACACAAAGTCATGGTTCACGTGGCATGGTAAGCCATCATGTTTAGTTCCAAATGCTTAACCACCGTGGCTTAGCGTGTCGTCTGAACAGGTTCACTGTCTCACCACATGTTATTTTAGTCCCTGCAGAAATGATTTCCACCAGTAGAATATTTTATCATTGCAGAGTACCAGTCATTTGCTAAGTCCTTGGGTCATTGTTTTGCAATGAAACTTCATGACATTTCACAGAATCAATCGGTCTCAATAGGAAGTCACCTTTTGGGGCTGAGAATCAGAAGCGTCCAAAAATGTGTATTCATGGTTATTTATACCCTTATTATTCTTTCATTAAACTCCCATTTTCTTCCTGGCGAAGGATAATAGAAAATGACACAGAGTCAAACTTGCTGCCTCAGCTCCAAATGAGCAATCAACACAAACCCACCTTTTGTGTGTGTGTGTTTACCTAGCCCAGCTTGTGACAGCTGGGCTAGGTAAACACCTATTTCTCTTAAGGAAACTGACAAAGCTAAAAGAAAAGTAATTTTCCCAAGAACCTAAATATAAAGCAGAGGTGAGGGTCCAAGTTCCAAAACACAAACCACTCTTTGGAATCCAAGGTTTTGTGTGCTCCAGCATCCATTTCATAGAAGGAAAAACAATGAGGCTCAGAGACAAGAAATGGGGTATAGGTAGAGGTGGGGAATGAGCCCCAAATGCCAGGTCACATATTTGTCTCCCACAAAGCACAACAAAATACCCATTTCACAGAAGCCAAACTTGTGATTCTCACAGATACAAGCCAACACCATCTCCCCACATCCCCCAAACCAAGCTCAGGCAAAACAGACACCAAGAAATCTGCAATGTTTATTTTTGAAGAACATCACTGGGGGCCACATGAAGCCAGAGCATTCTTAGAAATAAAGGTGGCATTGGAGACTGGGATTTCACTTTGCAGGACATCCGCCTCCCTAGGTTGTTGTTTTTTAAATGTAAAAGGGATCAAGTGAGGCAAGGAGACGGGCGGGCACCAACAGAGGTCACCAGGGCCATGCAGAGGAGGGCCCAGTTGGCCCGGAGCCCACAATTTTGAGGGGGCACTTTGACGAGGAGGTCCCTCCTAGCTTACCTTACTGCTTCTATAGCGTAAGCAGCCCGTTGAGAAGCAAGGAGCTCGCCTTGCGGAAACAGCGCAGAAGCCGTCCGTCGTGAATACCACGGTCAGACTACAAACTCCAGAGGGCCATATGCCGCATGCGGGGTGGGGATCTATGTGCCTAAGTTGCGATGGATGTCCTTACTGCATCTCTTTCCTCAATCTTCTCCATGGTATATAATCTCTGGAGCGGAGGGTGAGGTAATGATGATGATAGTTATTAATGATAATAATGATGATGATACCGTGAGGGTGATGATGATGATGATAATGTTTGATAATGATGAAGGACTGTTCTATTGTTGTTGCTTCTATTTGTACAGCAACTAAAAATAAATGTTAATTTCTGATTCAACATTGAGGTGTTGTAGAACAGGTTTAATATGAAGGTGTTATGTAGAACGGACATGTTGGTGGACATTAAAAAACATTAAAAATACTTAGTGAGCAGTTTGAAATGGGGGGGGGGACACACTTCCCATCTGGCCTGGGCATATTACCAGCTCTGCATGGCCCTGGTGGTCTCCACTTTGGGGATTTCGGGCCTCACCCATCTCACAAGGTTGCTGTGAGGCTCAAATAAGGATGTAGACTACACACATCACCCCGAGCTTCTTGTAGGAAGGGCAGAATTTTTCTTTTAAAAAATGTAATAAGTATACACTGTATAATCTAGGGTAGGAGACCTGGTGCCCTCCAGATGTTTTGGACCTCAACTCCCATCAGCCCCATCCAGCATGGCCAATTGTCAAGGATGATGGAAGTTGTCTGCACGATCTAAAATGTATCATTATATGTCTGATTCCTAAGGATACATTTTAGATCAGGGGTAGACAGCTTCCGTAATCTTTAGCCATTGGCAATACTGGATGGGGCTGATGGGTGTTGAAGTCCAAAACATTTGGAGGGCACCAGGGCAGGTGATATAGGATGCCTTTGTCCATCTATTTCTCCCTGCTGACTCACCCAAGCTCCGCCTTGTTTCTGATCAATGTTTAAGGAAAACAAAATGCAGAAGTCCTTCTTTCCTTCCTTCCTTCCTGTCTGGAAACCTCGAGATCTGCTGCCATTCAGTAGACACAAGGCTGGCCCAAGATGTTTTGCAGCCTGAGATGAAGGAAGATGTTCAGTCTTGAAGAAAGTTTTTTGTACTGTTCCATGTACAAAAACCTTTCTTCAAGACTGAACATCTTTCTTCAACACCAATGGATGGGATAGCACCCTCCACCACACTTGAAAGCAGCAGGCTAGTTGATGGGATGTAGAGAAGCCCCCATGACATGCATTTTTCTCCTCCATCACCTTGCTGCCACCTCCCAGCAATTGCCACCTGAGGCAACAGGCTCACTTAGCCTAATGGTAGGGCCAGCCCTGAGTAGAAAATACTGAGCCAGATGGACCAATGAGTTGATTCATTAGAAGGCATCTTCCTATGTTCCTCCAGTTCTGTTCTGGCCCACAAATACCAAGATGAATATCCAGGCAGCCTAGCTTGCTGAACTCAATTGAAACACATCTGGAGGGAGTCCTCTTTTCCTTTAAGATGGGGTGGGGAACATGTGGCCTACCAGATTTCGTTGCACGGCAACTCCCATCATCCCTAGCCACCATAGCCAATGTGAGGGCTGATGGAAGTTACAGTCCAATTACGTGGGGGGCACACAGTCCCCATCCCTGGTCTAAGGACCCTGGGGAGCAATCACATTCCTCAGGGGCGGGTAAGAATGTGGATAGGAGCCGGTTGTGGCTACTCCCAATGGGAGAGGAAAGCCCTCTGCACATGGTCAGAGGCAGGCTTACCCATTGAAACGAACTCACAGTTGAGCCCAGCTGCTGAAAACCGGTTCCAGCCTAGCTCTGTCCAAACCCGAAAGAAGCGAGCGAGCGAGCGTGTGAGAGAGATGAAGCCTTTTCCGCTGGAATGTCAGCCGGAGCCCTGACCAAAGACCTCTGCCACTCTCCCTCCCTGCCTTGAGACAGACTGGACAGCCCCCCTCACCCTCTTCCTCTCCGAGGGTAGTTCTCAATCAAGAGAAATAGAAATCCCACCTTCCGCCACTCAATACTCTGTCTCTGTCTCTCTCGCCAATCGGCACTGTGGTGACGCGAAGACACGGCATGCATGCTAAGAGAGCACCGAACGCATCCGCGCCGGCTTTGAAGACTCTCGGCAGCCTCCGCTTCTTTCCTGCCCCTCGCCTCTTTTGCTACCCCCCCCCCCCTTTTCCCGGCTCCTCCGCCCTCCACTCCGAAGCCAACCCCCGAAGCCAGCCTGGCGTGACAGGAGCCTTGTCTTTGTGACCTCTGCGCAGGTCCCCCTCTTATGCCCCAGGAAATGCAACGTGGACTCGACAGCCAGGGGGCAAATGGGGCTTTTCTCCCCATGACTGGTTCCCCTCGCCCCCCCCCCCCCCAGGACACTGCTTCCATGAACCCCAACACGCTCAGCAATATTACCGGCAGCTTTCTCCTTCTGGCGCGGAGGAGCCCAAAGGCTTGGCTTTCCTCACCCACCCCCACCCGCTCCTTTTCTTGGGAGTCTCCATCTGGCATGCCTGCTGGTCTTAGAAACCCACCAAACGCCACAGAAAGACCACCCGGCCCTCGGCGGCAAGAGACGCCCCCCCCCCCCACCCCCTTTTTGTTTCCCCAATGCAAATCCTACCTCGGAGACTTGTCACATCTTCTCTTCTCGGAATAGCCACACGCACAGGAGGGGGTGGGGGTGGGGGAGAACCCCCCCCCCCAAACCACCACCCTAAATGGTTAATAAAGCAGAATCCGGCGGAATCCTCTGACCTGTCTCCAGTTGCTGAAACACCGTCATCCTTACCTCCTGACGTTTAAAGCCTTTTTAGACCATTAATGTCACACAACCCCCCTTGCTAACTCGGATGCTCTTAATGCTCAAAATGTCTGAAATAGTTTGGAAGGACAATGGGGGTGGGGGGAGGGGGGAGGGTGGGAGATGACAGGCACGGCAGGAGGCTTGAAATTACTTTGCCTGAGCTGCTCATAGTGGGGTCCTCCCCACCTCTTTTAAAATACCCAAAGAACCCAAAACACAATAACCAGAGTGCCTTAGGTGAAGCTTTATTAACTTGTGATAGGCATGCGATTCCTGCCTCCATTTAGTTCAGTGCTGTAACAGGGTCTTTGATCCAAAAGGCATGGCTAAATCGAAACCAGCACCCCTTTTCACACACCTCTTTCCAGGATTCCGTTGGTACGATGGGGAAAGCAGGGTCAAACACCCTGAAACTCAGCTTATTCTTCCTGCCTGACGTTTATTTTGGAAAACGTAGACCGGGGAAAACACAGTCTTCGAAAGAGAAAACACAGAACTGCTCAGGGAAAAAGGAGGGATAGAAACCTTTTTTTAAAAAAAATCCCTCTGAAAAAGCCACTTTGCTATGTCTTCCTATATTTATTTCATTTACAGCATATACTGCTCCACATCTGGAGATACATCATAAGAAAACAACAACACAATTTTTTTTAAAAAAATATTACTAGTTAAAAAAAAAGAAACAAAATTCCGATAAAACAATGGCTGGTCAGTCAAGGAAGGCTTCCTGAAATAAAGAAGTTTTCAGGAGGTGCTGGAAAACAACACATTGTTGGTGCCTACTTGACCTCCAGTGGCAGGCAGTTCCATAGAAAGGGGGCCAGCACACTGAAGGCTCTTCTCTGGGTGGACTCTAATGAGGTTATAGAGGAACATTATATGCTCCCCAACTTCCCTGAATGGCTACTTCCAGGGCTTATCCAGGTTTGGTTTTATTTGGTGGAGAGATCACTGGAGACTTATGGTGTTTAGTACTATCTAAGAATATTTTTACAAATTTATTTATTTATTATTTATTTATTACATTTTTAGACTTCTCAATAGCTGAGGCCCTCTGGGCAGTGCGCAATTCAAACCATAAAAAACCAATAAATATACAATAAATTTTAAACGTTAAAAGCTTAAGGATGCAATATAAAATCAGATAAATTGCTGTCAAGAGAAAGCCTGTGTGAAGAGGTACATTTTTAGGAGGCGTTTAAAAGATGTTACATTTTCCACCTCCCGAACCACACGAAGGAGGGTTTTCCAGCGGGTGGATGCTGCTACAGAGAAGACCTGCCATCGAGGTTCTTCCGGTCGACATTCCATTCATTTCGGAATGGCCAGCAGGACCTCCTCTGAAGAGCGTAACTTTCATCTCGGTGTATATAAGGGAAGGTGGTTTGCTAGGTATGCTGGTCCCAAGGTGTTTAGGGCTTTGTAGGAAAATAACATAACGTTGTATATGGCTCGGTAGCAAACAGGCAGCCAGTGCAGTTCTTTTAGCACAGGATTTATATGAGCAGAGCTACGTGTCTGGGCCAGAGCAAGGGTTGGGTGAACAAGCAGATTGTAATGGTGACGAGGTGGAGCAACTCCAGGGGCCTCTTGGTAGGGATGGGTGAACTCACCTGGGTCCCATTTGTCAGGTGCTCACCCTGCTACCACCCTCTGCCACTTGTGGCGCTGCGCAAACTTCTTTTGTGTCTTGGCGAGCATCCGACAACATCGCAAGCCGCCCGTCCTCATCTGGAGCCTCCGTTGTGTGTAACAATGGAGGCTCTGGAAATCATGCATAAATGGTGACTGTAAAAGCCCCATTTATGCAATAGTAAAGGTGTGAAAGCTCAATCGGCACCTTTATTCTTGTGTAAATGGGGCTTTCATGGCTGCCATTCACGCAATGGAGAAATTATGTAATTTCTGGAGCCTCCATTGTCACGGACAATGGAGGCTCTGGACGAGGCTGGATAGCAGCTGGGTGGTCATCGGGCTGTGTGAGTGCTTGAACTGAGGGCCTGAGAATGCCCTATCATCATCATCATCATCATCATCATCATCATCATCATCATCATCATCATCAGTTACATTTATATATCACCCCATAACCGAAGCTCTCTGGGCAGTTTACAAAAATTAAAACTTTGGACATTAAAAATCGATATACAAAATTTTAAACCATAAAAGCATAAAAACAGACAGCATATAAAGACAGTATCCATGTAAAACATCTGTGAACTCTTAGCCAGGCCTAAATGTAGTTCTGGGGTCAATTAAAAACTCAGCAGACGCTGTTAAATGCCTGGGAGAAGAGGAAAGTCTTGACCTGGTGCTGAAAAGATAACAATGTTGGTGCCTGGTGGGCCTCATTGGGGAGATCATTCCAGAATTGGCGGGCCACCACTGAGAAGGCCCTATCCCTTGTTTCCATCCTCCAAATTTCCCTCAGAGTAGACACCGGGAGGTGGACCTTAGATGTTGAGCGTATGGGTAGATTCATGTCGGCAGAGGCATTCCGTCAGGTACTGTGGTCCCAAGCCATGTAAGACTTTATTGGGGGTAGATGCAAAGGAGTCTATCAGACTCCTGGTCCCATTCAGTCCCCTGCAACATTCCTACTTGTCAGTGCACCCCTACTGGGGTGTGTATGTGTGATGGTCCTGATCCGGACTTGTTTAACTTGTGATTAAAGAAATAGTAGGGGGATAGCAGCATGCTCATTGTTTAATGTAACATGTGGTTTGGCCCTCAGATTCTATGATTCTACCCTGAGCTGAAATGCCTCTGCGTTTGGTACTCAATAGTACATTGTTCATGATAACATTGACACTATAGCTAAAGTTGGTTTATACTAGCAGTGATTTATACCTTTGAGAGAACGTTACTGCTAATACAGCATGAGAAATAGTCCGTAATCTACTGGAAGCCAATTTGATCATTTTTATTCAATTTCTTAGAGGAGAAGAGTCCAGCTTTACAGAGCTGTGAATAATGCCTCTTGTCTTGTCTTGAAGACAGTTGTCACAAAATAACTGAAGACTAACAAACCTTAATGTAAAAATTGCACAATTTTCAGAAATCCCATTCATTCCATGTTGTTGGGTAATCATTGTCATCTCAGTTATCAGGCCTTCCCTTTGCATTTTCAGATAAAGCCAACCTTTGCTGAAATTTCACTATCTTAAAAAATATTGACCCAAGTAAAAGAGCGGAACGTTGGGGGGAGAAAGACAAAAGGGTGAGATATTAATGCGTTCTAATGCAAGTACCTACAAAGCTAAAAGCTTGTAATTATTTCAAATTATAGCATGCCAAAAGGGGAGAGAAAGCCAGGGATTAGGCAGAGCAAAGTTGGGGGATGGTCTCCTTCATGCTACATGCCAGCCTGTCTCAACCTAGCACCCTCCGGATGTATAGGACTGCAACTCTCATATTGGTCATACTGGCTGGGAATGATGGGAGGTGCAGTCTAGCATATCTGGAGGGCACCAAGTTGGGGAAGGCTGCTATACAGTGGAAGCCGGTGGCTCTAATTTCCGTGGGATTGTGAATCCAATCTGGGTTTTAGTCAGAACCGGCCAGAACTCTAAAGGATTCATACAAGGTGCTGAAACCTATCCCCAAAATAGGTTCAGCAGCTTGGGTAGCTCATTGAGTCTTCTGGCAGGTTTTGACTAAAACCCACCGAAATCAGAGCCACCAGCCTCCACTGCTGCTATGTGCTTTCCCAGTCTTTCCCTTTGATGGTTTCCATGTGACACGATAAAGTTGCAGTCAAGCCCCACTCCAGAGGACAGTATGGGCAAGCCTTGCTAGGACCACAAGGACCCTGGACAAAAATAACGCAGGGGGAAAGTGTTCTCATGAGCAATAGCCTCAAACCCCAAGAACAGAACCTAAATCAGGGGTGTAGAAACTCAGGCTTGTGGGCCAAATCTGCTCCCCCTGATATCGTAATCTGGCCTTTTGGTGTTCCCTAGATGACCGCTCACCTTTTCCCTAGATTAGGGTGACCATATGGAAAGGAGGACAGGGCTCCGTTATCATTAACAGTTGTGCAAAAAAAAAAAAGGGAATTTCAGCCGGTGTTATTTGAATGCATGCAGCGCCCGGTGAAATTCCCTCTTCATCACAACAGTTAAAGCTGCAGGAGCCTCACCCTCTTTACCAGATACAAAAGAGGGCAGGGCTCCTGCAGCTTTAACTGTTGTGATGAAGAGGGAATTTCACCAGGTGCTGCATGCATACAAATGACACTGGCTGAAATTCCCTTTTCTATGCAACTGTTAAAGATACAGGAACCCTGTCCTCCTTTTCATATGGTCACCTTTGCCCTGCATCCACCATATTTTCCTGACCATCAACCGTTTGGCAGTTTCCTAGCTTTTGGGTGTGGGGTCCCCCTCCCCATTGTAAATTATTGAAGTGCGTTTCCTAAGGCTGAGTTACTGGCAGTAAAAGCTTTAAGCTAAGCTTGTATGTTTGGTATTTTGGCCTTGATTGTCTCACCCATTTGCACTGGTCACATTCAATAGGTATGGCTATTTACTTGAAGGATAGGACCATGTTTTATCTGCTGGCCATATCACAATTAAAGATGAGGAGCCTCTCAGAAAAAATAAGTGGCAAGCCTAATTCAGCACCATACACATGGCTGAATACATGGGGGTTCAACTCAGTTTCTGAAGAGCTAAGCGCTCAACACCCTCTGGCCGGATGGACAAATCCATCAGTTTCTGTTTCCTCTCTCTCTCTCACTCTCTCTCTCTCTCTCTCTCTCTCTCTCTCCCCCCAATATTTATATACCACTCCATATTTAAAATACATTCTGGAGTGGTGAAAAAAAAGATTAAAACAGCAGATTAAAATTTAAAAGGAAGAACCAATAAAAATTGGTGGCTGGTCAGCTGAGGAATGCTTCCTTGAAAAGAGTTGTTTTTAGGAGGCACCGTAAGCAGCATTGTGTTGGTGTCTACCTGACCTCCAGGGGCAGGGAGTTCCACAGAAAGGGGACCACCACACTGAAGGCTGTTCTCCTGGTGGACTCCAATCAGGCCATAGGTCCATTGGAACCACCAGGAGCATGCCCTCTAATGACCTCAATGACCAGGCAGGTTGTTAAGGGAAATAATGAGAGAAAAAGTATATGTTGTACATTTGATTTTTTTTAAAAAAATCCCAGCTTCTTCCCTGCCCCCTATTTATGGAGAAAAATGTGTATTTAGGGAAGTTCTTATCAAAATAGGAACCAAACAAAATTCGCACCCATCTAGCTCAGTATACTCTACACCAGGGTGGGCAGAAGGTAGAATGGAATGGGTGGATCTGCTATATCTATGGATGGTTTTTAGTAGATCAGCAAGAGCTTCTCACTCACAATTGTCTAGGAATAGCAATCTCTCAAAGTTGGTTGCTGGAAAAAGACGCTTGTGGGGAAAACCAGGGCTGCCTCTACAAGAGGCATTTAAAGCTCTTTCAAGGCGCATTAAAAAATTTACCTCTACAAGAACAGAGCGCAAATCGGGCGTAGAGGCGTGTTTTCGCTCCGATTATGCGCATTATCGAATGCACGTTAAATAGAGAGTTTTATTTTGCTCCGGCCATTAAAGCGCATTTTGCCTATGTGAACAAGCGATTCTCTGCATTAACTACTTGTAAAGCGCATTTGAAACAACTGGTAAGGTCACCTGTTGAATGCTCAATTACCTCCTGCATACAAGCATTTACGATAAAGTGCTTCCGAGAAGATGCGCATAATCGGAGGAACAGGCATCAAACGGAATCCATCTAGAGGGGGCCTAAGAGTGGATTTTCATGTGAAAGGATTTGGGAGCTTGATTCTGGAACTGATCACAAATTCCTGGGCTGAGCATGTGCTCAGAGGCACTGTATTCCGTAGTTCATAGGCTATGTCTGTCTAGGGGTGGGTGAACAAGCGATGTTCAAGTTCAACAAGGTTCTCCGAACATTGCGCTCAATGCATCTCTCTTTGATTGCGCAAAGCGAAGAGGAAGTTTGCGCAAAGTGAATGCAAACAAATGTAAAAGTAGTGCATTTTTTTCAGGAGTTGTGCAAATTTCCAATGTAGCAATAATCCCCCCCCCCCATAGAATAAAGAATTAAAAAGGTGCATTAAAAAAAATAAAAAATGTGCCATTTCAAACTTTTTTTCTGGCAAGATTTGGGTATTTTTTCGAATGTGATCACATGTTTGAGAATTTGCGAACATTTTCAGGGAATACATTCTTCTCATTGTGTTTACATTCATGCTCATGGTTGCAAACAGGGCACATTCACATGTTTTTCAAACAGAAACATTTTTTTCTACATACCTATATCTGCCCACCTGAGCCACTATTTTATACCTGGCTGTGTTTGGTGGACTTCTGGGTCCCAGTAAAAAAAAAAGAAGAAGTGTGTGTGTGTGTGTGTGTGGGGAGTAAATCCTTGAAGCCTGACATCTGCTCACTCCCCGTCTAGACTGACAGGCCTCACGTCTCCAGTGTTCACGCAGGGTTGTATCCCAGTCCTACGGTAGACTTTGCAAGGGATTGAATCTGGGATCTTCTGCATGCAAAGTAGTTACTATGCCACTGGGACATGGGGCATCCCATCTTCCATTAGTGGGAGAAGAGGTAGGGGTGGGAAGGAATGTCTGCCTTCCTAGATATGCAATTTCAAAGCAAATCTAAGCAGATCCTAGAGAAAGAGAATTCTCACTGTGGTAGAGAAAGAGGGTACTGCACGCACAACCTCCGACATTAATTATATTGTGTACTTCCATATGTAATTAGCTTCAGTATTTGTAACAGATAGTTACACTCTCTGGTTATGCATCTATCAAATTCTCGTTATAATTAGGGTGACTCATAAAGGAATTTTGCGTTCATTGTTCTCTCTTCTTCACCATGCTGGTTCACTGACTGTCAGAATGCTAACTTACCGCACAGACTCCGAATGCTTTTATCTGCTCTGCCTGTCTGTTTTCTTAAGATTATATCGGTAGGAAATGAAAAGGTAAGCTTAAATCCAGTTTAGGCTAATGCAACACTACTGAAGCCAACAGATGCCTCAGTATCTCATTTTGGTAGGTGGCTTATCTGTACATGTCATTGTGGTACAGCCCATAAGAACTATGGGTAGTGAATTCACTGCTTCATGGCATAGGAGAAATGTGATATTCTCTTACAGAAAATAAAATGAAGGTGCAAGACACGGAATAATGGGAACAAGGCACGGAATAATGGGCTAAAGTTACAGGAAGCCAGATACCAGCTGGACATCAGGAAAAACTTCCTGACTGTTAGAGCAGTACAACAATGGAACCAATGACCTAGGGAGGTTGTGGGCTCTCCCACACTAGAGGCCTTCAAGAGGCAGCTGGACAACCATCTGTCAGGGATACTTTAAGGAAGATTCCTGCATTGAGCAGGGAGTTGGACTTGATGACCTTATAAGTCCCTTCCAACTCTACTATTCTATGATTCTATGAAATATATTACAAATATGTTAGGGATAAGTTCGTACATGGATTTGTGAAATCACTACTGAGATGAAGGAAAAGGCTGGTCCAACAAGTTTAGACTTGCTGCTGATATTTTTTTAAAAATCACAGTGTAGATCATCACAGTATTTCTTAGAACAACCCTGAAAAGTAGGCTGCTATTCAGGGTATAATAGAGTTGGAGAGGGAATTGTAGCCCATCTAGTACAACCTCCTGCTTGATAAAGAAATCCAGAACTAGAGCATCCCCAACAGATAGCAGTTCAGCCACTGCGAGAGTGAGCTCATTCCCCAAAAGGCAATTGGTCCCATTGTCCAATTGACCTTACCGCCAAGATGTTTTTCCTAACGTTTAGCTGAAATCTATCCTACTATGATTTAAGTCTATTAGATCTAGTCCTGCCCTCTAGGACCACAGAGAACATGCCATAAGAGCATAAGAAGAGCCATGCTGGATCAGACCGAGGAACTATCTAGTCCAGCACTCCGTTCACACAGTGGCCAACCAGCTCTTGATGGGAAACAAGCAGGACTTCGGTGCAACATCCTCCTCCTCCTGCCCATGTTTCCCATCATATAATCATCAGGACTAGTAAGTATTGATAGCCTTCTCCTACAAGAATTTGTCTAACTCCTTTTTAAAACATCAATACATTTTGTGATAATGAATTCCATAGTTTTAACTATGCGCTGTGTATGCCCTCTTCACTGTGACAGTCCTTCAGAGTTTTGAAGAGTGAAATTCCTCCTCAATCTTCTCTTCTCCAGGCTAAACATACCCAGGACCTTCTACCTTTCTTCAAAGGACCTGTTTTCCATCTTTGCTGCCTTCTAACCCTGTTTCAATTTGTCTGTGTCCTTCTTAAAGTGTGGTGCCCGGAACTAGTGCAGAACCAAGTAGAACTATTGCTTCCTTTGACTTGGAAACTATGGGTGGGATCCAACATCACATGAATGGAAGTCCACCCATGGATCAGGGCTTCCCCATGCTTTCCTTCCCCTGCACAGATCTGCTCTAGAGGATCCCCAATCCCCCAAAGCAGATCGGGGGCATATATAGGGGGCTGTAAGGTGTAGGGGAAATCTGTGCCACTAGAGGTTTCCTTTCCACCTTGTAAAACAACACAAAGTTGGGAAAAGTACTTGACTGACTGTCCTCCTCCCCCTGTATTCCTGGCTTCATCACAAAATAGAATGGGCAGAGCCCAGTGTTCACGATTCCTCAACTAGGATGACTAGGGTGACCATTTGAAAAAGAGGACAGGGCTCCTGCATCTTTAACAGTTGTAATAAAAAGGGAATTTCAGCAGATGTCATTTGTATGCATGCAGCACCTGGTGAAATTCCCTCTTCATGCCAACAGTTAAAGCTGCAGGAGCCCTGCCCTCTTGATCAGATACAAAAGAGGGTAGGCCCATGCCGCTGTAACTGTTGTAAGGAAGAGGGAATTTCACCAGGTTCTTCATATATTCAAATGACATCTGTTGAAATTCCCTTTTCTATACAACTGTTAAAGATACAGGAGCCCTGTCCTCCTTTTCAGATGGTCAGCCTAAGGATGACCATATGAAAATGAGGACAGGGCTCCTGTGTCTTTAACAGTCGTGTCGAAAGGGGAATTTCAGCAGGGGCATTTGTATGCATGCAGCACCTGGTGAAATTCCCTCTTCATCACAACAGTTGAAGCTGCAGGAGCCCTGCCCTCTTTTGTATCTGGTCACTCTAATATAGCTCCTGCAGCTTTAACTGTTGTGAAGAAGAGGGAATTTCACCAGGTGCTGCAGGCATACAAATGACCCCTGCTGAAATTCCTCTTTCAACATGAGTGTTAAAGATACAGGAGCCCTGTCTTCCTTTTCATATGGTCACCCTACCTTATCCAACCTGAAAAAAAAGTGTTTAGCAACTGCTAGAATGCATACTTTCTTCCCCTGCAACTTCCACCACCTGCCATCGTTATGCCGCCCAGGTGCCTGACACCTTCCAGCCTTCCTCCTGTAAGCATTATCTGTCTTATTTTTTTCACTAGGCCAAGATTTGTTTATATAGAGTCTGGTGCATTTGGCTAACGGTTCTCAAAGCATCTGCTCCATCTTGCATTTCTAGTGGAGGATGAAAAAGTGGGATAGAAGCACAGCACCGTCACAAGAAGAGGAAGTCTCTGTACATGCTGTTGTCAATAATACAGTGTGGAAAGCCCAGTATAATTTTGCAGGATTCTCTGCTCGGAATCTTACTTCAACACAAAAGCTGCTCTCTGCCGAAGAGTCAACGCTGAGAGATAATACAGAGAGAAAGAAAGCTGTTCTGAATTCCTAAGAATCATTATCAACAACACTGGCTCTTTCAACTTCCTTGGCCTAGCATGTCTGCAATTACCTCCTAGCCTAGCCTATGTTATCAGGAACAGTTGGAGTAGGCTGAGTCCCAAGGCCGTGTCTAACAGGAATTTAAATCCAAAACAACTTCTATGGAGTTACTGGTCTACTGTTGGCAGGGGTGAGTGGCCCGTCTCTCCCAGCTGGACGGGAGTGGCCGAGATATAATGCTTACCAGAAATACATGCAGAATGCTGGGGATTGTTCCCACATTTGAGAGTATCCCTCTAAGTGGGAAAGTACAGACAAAAATAACTAAGTTTTTTACAGCCAGAGAGGCTGGCAAAGAGGAGGTGGGGGTTGAAGAGGATCCCATAGATAAATCAAATCCTATTTCAGATTGGTCTGTTGACATTAAAAGTGTCTCTCAGGTGGTTATAGAGGATTTAGGCCCTCATAATCTTGCTTTAGAAATGGCCCTTGCTGAAACCAAGATGTTAAAGGAACAAACACAGGCTCCTGGAAAGGTCAGACAGTTAAATGAACAGTCAAATGTCCTGTCGTCAAAACAAGTTTCGGAGCTGGCTCACAGTAGCAGAAGAGCAAATAAAGAAGAGGATAAGACAGGGACAGTTTACCAATTGAAGGATGGTTGTTTATGATAATGAAGGATATAGAACACATTAAATCCTATTTGTCCCAATGTAATGAACTCCTAACAACATTTGTGGAAGTGCAAAAAAAAGACTGGCACAGAATATAGAGAGGAAAGTCCAGGAAGGAAGCCCAGTAAATGCAGGCTACAAACAAAACCCGTCATTACATCAAACGAAAAGGAGGTGACTAGGAAGAAAGGTGGAAACAAACAAAGAAGAGTAAAAAAAAAATCAAAACATAAAGGGTGTTTCCTATAAGAAAATGAACTTTAATAATCTTTCCAAACTGTTGGACAAAGATACGGTGCAGAAAACAGAACGGAACTCTAAAAAGAAACTCAAGAACAAGGTAAAGAAAAATGACAGTGTTAAATCCTTTGCAGAAAACATAGTCAGCCTTTTGCCACAAACTCCACATAATACCTTGGTCCAACAACAGGAAGACAAAAGGTCAGATTCATGTGTTCCAGCACTACAGGAAACAAAATTGTGCCTAAAGAATATAGGAAATGCAGTGAGCTGGAACTTAGTATTGATTTACCAAAAGTTGGTCCTGTCCAATTACCCCAAACCCAAAGGACTCCTATCTCAATCAGAACGCAAAGTACACCTTCTCCAAATTCCGGACACAGTCACCCCAGGTCTTTTCTCTCTAGCAGATATTATCTATGTGGAATATTTATATTACAACCATATCTGTGCACGAGCGGTGGTCACATTCAGTGATCAGGATTTAGCAAGACGGTTACTAAACAGGAGGGAAGAACTCGGCAGATATGGCATTCCAGTCTCAAGGTTCTACAAGAACCGGGCTCCTCCTCAGGTGATGGGGAAACTCTTCAATATAGGTCAAAAAAGATGCTCAGTTGGGGAGGCCAGGTACCCTAAAAATTGTATTGATTTAGACTCCATCCAAGAAAACATCCCTGATAACAAAAACCTAGCTACACAGGGGCAGAAGAGGTCAGACCCTGCTAGGACTTATGGAAAATGGCAAATACCTGCCCAGGAAATCAGTGTTCACAATAAGGAGGAGAAAGCACTATTAGACTCCTTCTGTGCTCTGCCCCAAATTGCACAAAACGAAATTGTGATGAGACTTGATTCCTTAAGAGGACACCTGACCAACATGCAAATAAAGAGAGGCAGCACCACAGATAAGGAAGGCGCACAAGGGGATGGGGAGGAATATGACACTTTACATCAAGAAAACAGTATGAAAGGAAGTCTGGGCGATGCACAGGAGTCATCCAGAGCAAAAAAGGGTTCCATGGACTGCTTAACAACTGCAGAGATAAATCCATTAACACACAAACCTGAGCGGAGATGCTCAGGGAGTGTCCCTGCCCCTCCAGTCCCACCTGTGATTCCCACGTACTCAAGGCCACCAGTGTCCTCAAACCAGGCCACCTGGTTTGACATGAGATACCTGGAAGATGCGGAATTCGGATCCATGGAGATAGCAGCGGAGGCTCATGTTTACCCAGCAGATAAGATATGCCCGGTGATCTCAAATGTCAGCAGAATAGATCCGTCAATGAACAAAATTGAATATTGGGAAGAGAAGATGGAGGCGGTGGGAGCAGAGAGGGCTATCCAGGAGCATTCAAATTGACAATACAAACAGAAAAAACCCAATCTGCCCAGCACACAAATAGATGTACCAGCTGCAGGTAATCAAATGAGGTCTCATAAAGAACTTTCTAAGCACGCTGATAAGTGCATTGATATAATGTCATGGAATATAGCAGGTTGGAAGAACAGGGGCCTGGACAATGATTTTATTAAGTACCTTTCTAACTATGCTGTGATTTCACTGCAAGAAACATGGCTCATGGCAAAAGACGAGCTAATTCTAACTGGTTTTAAAACATGGGTCAAACCAGCGTACAGAATAAATGAAAGAGGCAGAGCCATTGGGGGCTTAGCCATCCTGGCCAAGGAAGACCTAGGATGGAGGGGAGAAGTGGTAGAGACTACAAACAGGACTTGCAATCTTTTGATGGTAAAATTTACAGCCTATGATACGGTGCTAATTCTTGCAAATGCTTATATCCCCCCAACTTCTTCTCAATACTATTCACCGGATGCCTGGTTGCAACTGGAACAAGAATTGGAAGAGTTGGGCACAAGGTTTCCAGCTGCCCTTATCATTTTACTTTAATGCCAGAGTGGGCCCATCCCTGACAAAAATTGCTGCACAGTGTGGAATTCTGGAAGAGGATTCCCGTGATCTGGAGTACTGGAAATCTAGAGATAAGAAGTTAAATAATGCTGGCATAAACCTATTTAGGTTAACATATATGTTTGGTTTACACATAGTAGGTAACAACGATCCTAACACTGCATATCCTTTTACTTATTTTTCTCCAAATGCGGGTAGTGCTCTCGATTACATCTGTGTTTCTAGAGAAAAAGTTGATCTCTTCTCTGGTATAATTGTCTCGCCTAGGGAAGATAGTGACCACCAACCCATAACAGTAAAGTTAGAAGTGAAATCTGATCTGAGACCAGCGACTGTATCAGACCAATGGCTATCTCAAAATTTAGAACTTTACCAAGAAAGGAGATTAAAGTGGCAAAAAGTAAATATGACCAAACTTAAAAGATTTCCAGAACTCATTCATGGGAAGATCTTTAGGTGATATAATTATAACTCCTCACTCTAGTACAAATTCCATACTGAATGCATATCAGGACATATGTGACAATCTGACACCTTTTTAAAGGCCACCATATCCTAGGCTGTCCAGATGGCTCAGGATTTCCCGGTCCTAACCGGGAATCCAGGGGCGAACCGGCCCAACCGGGGGGCGGAAGGGCAAACCGGGGTGGCGGGGGGTCACGCGGCAGTGGCAGCAAGCAAGGAGCGGTGGTAGACCCAGCGGCAGTGGCGGCGGAGGAGCCCGGGAAGCGGCCGCCCCAGCAGGTAAGTGCCCTCCCTCGCGCCTCACGCTCCTTACCCGCAGGGACGACCGCTTCCTTCTGGTGCTCGAATCTACTGAGAAGCAGGCTTTGCGGCCTGTCCCTCAGTAACGCGCCGGGTGATGACGTCATCACCTGGCGCGATACTGAGAGACAGGCCGCGAAGTCTGTTTCTCAGTAGATTCGAGCACCGGAGGGAAGCGGGTAAGGAGCGCGGGGCGCGGGGCACTTACCTGCTGGGGCGGCAAGGTCCGCCGGCGCGCCGCCGCCGGGTCCGCTGCCGTGCCGCCGCGCCACCGCCGCCGGGTCCGCTGCCGCGCCGCCACCACCGCGCTGCCACCGCTGGGTCTGCTGCCGCGCCGCTGCCGCCGTGCCGCCGCCGCCGGGTCCCCCGCCAGCTCGTAAGGCCAGCGGCCACGCGGAAGAGGTGGGGGAGGGCCGATCACGTCACTTCCGGATCCGGCCCTCCCCTGCCTCTTCCGCGAGGCTGCTGGCCTTACGAGCCGGCGGCGGCGGCGGCGGCGGCAGCAGCAGCAGAAGAGAACCCGCCCCAGTAGGTCTGGGCTGATGTTTTTTGGGGGTGGGTGGCTTGGTGGGGGGGTTGTTTTGGGTGGGGGGGGGGGGGCGGGAGGGACCGGGATTTTTATTTTTAAAATCTGGTCACCCTACCATATCCCTAAATGATTCAAAACTCATGAAGAACTTATGGTTTGATAAAGAATGTCAAGAAATGAGAAAAAAGCTGAGAAGACACATATGAAGAGCCCATGTCTGATTTGAGCCTAAGGAGCAGAACATCATGCTAAAAATTAGGCGAGATTATAAAAAAAATAATTTTAGCTAAAAAAAATCCCTATTCCAGGCAAAATTTTGGGCTGACCTTGAAGTGGCAGCTACACAGCCTAACTCAGCATATTTTTGGCATTTAGTTTCTGGGAAACTTAGAGAGGTCAAATTATTTCTTGATATACCTATTCCCACATCAAAATGGGAAAATTTCTATTTCAATTTATTTAGAGAAGATGTAGCAGCAGAAAGGTCGTATGGTAGGCAGTTCCCTGAGGTAGACATCAATTTACTCCCATCTTGGTCCCTGGTAACCTTTCTGGAAATCAAATTGCTTATCCAGACTTTGAAGAATAATAAGGCCCCAGGTGAGGATTTCTTACCACCTGAACTGTTCAAAAGTGATGTAGATTGGTGGGGACCATTATTGGCAGGGCTATTTACACATATAAACAACACAGGTTTCATTCCAAATGGCTGGAACCTGAGTATAATTGTGCCAATATATAAGAAAGGAAATAGACAGGACCCAAATAATTACACACCTATAAGCCTGATTGATATCCCAGCGAAAATTTATGCTAAGTACCTCTTGCACAAACTTGAGGATTGGGCAGAATAATCTTTGTAGAAGAACAGGCTGGCTTCAGGAAAGAGCGATCTACTATGGATAATTGTTTTGTGCTGCATCACCTGATAACTAAGTACTCTGCATCAGGGGGCCAGCTCTTTGCTGCTTTCATTGACTTAAGTGGAGCTTTTGATTCTATAAGGCGCCGTCTCTGGGAAAAGTTGTCACAAACAAATATTGATCTTAGACTCCTATCTTCAATAAAAGCACTTTATTCAGATACTTATCTGAAAGTCCGAACGGGAATAAGTCTTGCCCTTACAGAACAGACGCCAACACAAAAAGGTGTATGCCAAGGCTGTATTTTAGCTCCCTTTCTTTTTAATTTTTACTCAAATGACATTGTAGCATACCTCCATAAGCAGGAGTTCCATATGCCCAAAATCTCAAATACAGCTCTGAACATTCTTCTGTACGCAGATGATATGATATTGTTTGCAACATCACAAGATGGCCTAAGAAGACTTTTAAAACAGCTCAGTGCCTACTGTGCAGAAAATGACCTAGTCATTAATAATGACAAATCAAAAGTTGTAGTTTTTGGTAAAAAGAAAAAATTACATAAATGGTGCATGAACGCCTATTCTTACCTCGGTATAATTTTTTCGGCCACAGGCTCTTGGGCCTTACAAATAAAGAAAAATGAAGTAAAATCAATTGCCTGCTTACAATCGTTGAACAGACTATTCAATTATAGATACCCTGGCTCACTATGCCCAATTGTAAATGTTTTTAAAGCAAAGGTGATACCGATGTTAACCTATGGTGCAGAAATTTGGGGTTTTACAGATCTTTCAAAAATTGAAAACATCCAAAGCTGCTTTATGCATATGATTTTAGGGGTTTCCAAATATTTTCCAGCCCATATTATTAGAGCTGAGCTGGGCATGCAAAAGATACCTTGGTTAATTTATACAAGGATAGTTAATTTCTGGTGTAGAATAAATAACCAATCTGAAGATAGGTTCCCTAAAATCTGTATGAAGGAACAGGAGTCATCAGGTCTAGGAAGCTCCTGGTGGTCAAAACTATCAAAATCGCTTATACATTTTGGCTTTTCGGTCCAAGCATTAAATCCAAGAGCAAATACCAGCAGAAATATTTTCAAACAAAGAGTTTCCGATGTTGATGCACAAACAGACTTAGCAGTCCTCACAGCCTCAGCCACCACAAAATGGCTAGCCAGGACAAAACGACAGCACCAGTATGAAAAATACTCATCATTCCCCATGAAAATGGAATATCGGATAGCTTTTACTAGATTACGTTTTGAACAAATGGATTCAATGATGAAATAGGGCCGATATTATGGTATCCCAGTACAGAATAGATTGTGTGTTTGTGGAAAGCTAGTTCAGGAGGATTTGGCCCATTATATGCTTGAGTGTAGGTTATATTCCGACAGTAGAGGAAAATATTTAGATTCCTTTTTAAAGAAAATGAAATATTAGGGTATATCACGCAAATTGGACTTTCTCCTACAATCAGAAAATCAATTTGTTGTTCAAAGAGTTGCAGCATTTGCGATTAAGGCTGCAAAATGTAGAGAAAAGTTCCTCTGTTCACCGGAATCTCTCTCTGTAAAGGGCCATAGTAACTAGCAGATCTGAACATTTTAAAATTGCACCTTGACAAAATTTTAACTATTGTTTTAGCCTTTTTAATTGCAATGTTTTATGGTTGTAAAAGCTAAATTCAGCTCAATTTTATTCATCCTGTTTATGTGTTGATGCTAAAATGTGCCGTTTGTCCCAAATATGTAAACCTTTTATAGTTTTAATGATGGATACTGTTTCTTTTTACTTGCAATGGTCCTCGGACTCTGCAATAAAGTATTTGTATTGTATAATTTTGCTGTCACCATGAATAGCCAGTTCATTAATGATGATATCCTCACATGTAGTTTTGGAGATCCAGTGCTCTCTTACGAGCCTGTCCATCCCCTGAGGTCTTCAGGGGAAACCCTTCTATCCGTACCACCACCATCACAGGCACGCCTGGTGGGAACGAGGGAGAGGGCCTTCTCGGTGGCTGCCCCGGGGCTCTGGAACTCCCTTCTCAGGGAAGCTAGACTGGCTGCCTCCTTGGTGTGCTTTCGGAGGCAGGCTTAAACTTTTCTTTTTCAGCAGGACTTTGGGAAATAGTTCAGACCTTTGTGGATGTACTGTTTATAGTTTGGACTTTTTAATTATGTGTCTTTAAAATGTTTTTAAGTGTTTTAAATATTTAAAAATTGTACTATGTTTAATTATATTTGTAAGTTTTGTCTATCGCTATTTGTTTTAACTGTACGTGTTTTAATTTGTAAGCCACCTTGAGTCCTGTAATTGGGAAAAAGGTGGGATATAAATAAATATAATAATAATGTTGGAGAAATGAGTTTGGATTTGTACGAACCCTACCTGTGGATTCTGTATCTGACCATCTGTTTTGAGCCATGCAGATTCCCCATCCATGCAGACTGGCTTCTAATTTTTGGGAAGGAGGGATTTGAGCTAAGGCACATCAGGGCTAATGCAAATTAGAGCAAGCAGAACCAAATTCTGGTAAAAAATAAACAAACCAATTCCACCAATGAGCATATGACAGAATGAAAGATGCCTGATAATCCACAACACACGCAAGATATAGATTTAACAAAATCCAAGCATCCCGATACAGAGGTATTCATTCCTCCTCCAGCTGATCTAAGAGACCACCTTCTCCCATATAGGCTGCCCTGGTCTGTACATTCTGAGGTGAGGCCATGCTCACTGAACCACTGCCTATTGACGCTCAGTTGGCCATGGTGCAGAGAAGGATCTCTGGAACAAATGGAACGACCTCCTGGTTGAGATCAGGCAGGCATCTAATGTGGAGGGTTTCCCCAGGAATTACCTGAGCACTAGCATTGCCAGTTGCTGGGGACCATGGGTAGGAGGGTGCTATTGCACTAATGTCCTGCTTGTGGGTTTCCTATGGTCAGCTGGTGGGCCACTGTGTGAGCAGAATGCTGGACTAGACAGATCCTTGGTCTGATTCAGCATGGCTCTTACGCTTTTAACAGCCTCCAGTTACTTTAATGGCAGTTTTAACACAGTTTTATTGATTGGTTTTGTGGTATTTTATCATGTTTTTATTTTTTAAATGAAAAACGGTGCAGAAATCTTCTGAAATAAATAAATAAACACAAAATGCACAAAACTTTTTTGACTTGTCCTATATGTTTGAGCTCTGTTCTGATGCAGGAATCCCTGCTGCCAGTTTTGGATCATCTTCCACCATGTGGAATGGAGTGTCCAGGGTAAGGGAATGCCTGGCTGGCATCGTGAATAGGAGCGTTGCACACTACAATTTGTTGTTGCAGGTCTTACATGGCCATTTTCGTCTCCAGTTTGCCAGCCTCGGCACATGAAAGTTGAAATAAACAAAATGCCTGAACCCCAGGAAAGGCAAACTTTGCAAGTTTTGTGAATATGAAATAAATGACACATGCGGCACATATTATGCAAATATTATGCAAATATTATTTACTTCATCCAACAAATGAATTGAATGTGTTTG
The DNA here is from genome assembly GCA_029215795.1 of Anniella stebbinsi. NCBI lineage: Eukaryota > Metazoa > Chordata > Lepidosauria > Squamata > Anniellidae > Anniella > Anniella stebbinsi. The sequence goes on along the minus strand of JARDYH010000002.1, from coordinate 353,970,409 downwards.
ATTTAATTAGATTGGTGCCGCGAACTACATTCCGCAACAGAAGAAGAAACAGCTTGTTTGAGACAGCATCAAGCATGCCGGACTTGATAATTTTTTCCTAATTGCAAAACAGAGCAGAGCAGAGAGAGAAACAGAGAGAGAGAACCTAGAATATAACAGAAATAAATATGCTCCCAACACTCTCCTTAAAATTCTCCCCTTCTATTGATGATGGTGAATATTCTCTGGATGTGTAAAAGCTCAGAAAAATAATCAAATAACATTTCTTTGATTACTGGCACTTAATACACGATGTTTGCAAATCAACATTTGATAGTTTCTGATAACTGGCATGTATCTAAGACATCGCAGACAATATTGGACCATATTTATTTATTTTAAGAGTATCTATCCTACCATATTTTTAAAAATCAATTAAAATTAATGATATTAAAACAACAAAATATTAAGATTCTTTCCATAAAAATCCATAGAGCAAAATAAACTGTAAAAAGAATAGCAGGACAAAATGGTCTAATCAGGAAAAGCTCCAGCAAATTAAAAGAAGTCTTAAGCTGGCTTTTAAAATCCATCAAACTAGGAAGCAGGCAGACAGATCTGGGAAGAGGATTCCAGAGTTAGGGAGCCAACACAGAAAAGGACCTCTCCATGGTTGACATTTGCTGAACCTCTTCCAAATGAGGTGCATGCTTGCCATGAAAGCAAAATAGCCATTTTTAAAAATGTCATCACCATGGCAAATTCAGCAGCAGTTCCAGGAATTCATTGCGTCCCATGGGCATGTCCTGCTATGGCTAGATCAGGCTCAGCATTAGGTTAAACCAAGGGGCAATCCAAAAACACGTCAATAAGCAGGCAATGGTCATACGCACAGTTTTAACAGGCAAGAGGGAGAGTTCAAAATGGAGGTCTGAAGAGCAGCCAATGTCAAACACAGTTAAGCAATCAGTTACAATACATAGTCCATAAGAAGAATCAAACTGGATTCCAAGGTCAGTAAAACAAATATTCAATCAACATCAGAAGCAGCCAGCATTAAAAATAGTAGAAAATTTTGTTTCCAGCAATGGCTAGACTAATAATGCAGGCTTATATTGCCAGAGCTTCCTGAGGCCCACCCAGGGCTCAGCTGCAGTTCATTATAGGTGTTGTTCCCAAGAAGTCCCCTCCTCTTGAGGAGTCCTTCTTTCTATTCAAGCACTTCCTCTTAAAGGAGTCTTACTTACCTGCCTCTTGATGTAATGATGCTCTTGGGGGTGGTCACCTATGTGGTCACCTAGCTTCCACCTAGGGTGACCAGATAAAATCCAGGTCAGGGCTAATATAACTTTAACAGTTGTAGAGGAAAGGGAATTTCAGCCAGTGTCATTTGTATGCAATTAGTTCCTGGTGAAATTTCCTCTTCATCACAACAGTTAAAGGTGCAGGGGCCCTGCCTTCTTTTGTATATGGTCACTCTAGTATAGTGCACGCACCTTTAACTGTTATGATGAAGACAGAATTTCACCAGGAACTAATTGCATACAAATGACACTGACTGAAATTCCCTTTTCTCTACAACTGTTAAAGTTACATGAGCCCTTACCTGGATTTTACCTGGTCACCCTACTTCCACCTAAGAAGCAGAACTCTCCTCCTCCTGTGGGGACGGAACCATGGTCATTGCCCTTGAAGGTGCACACTCTTCCAGGACTCCTGCCATGGACCTACCTACCTACCTACCTGGCGTTCTCTAGCATTTAATGGATATATGGAATTCCCCAACAGGAAGTCAGATTTTATGATTCACTGGGGTAAGGCTTTATTCACAGAGCTGTACTTCTAGGAGGGTGTACTCAGTACCAACATTCCCTTTTCTGGATGTAGCAGTACCACAAATAAAACATGTTCTCATTGATTCTAGAAGAGATAGGATCAAAGTTTCCTAGGCAATTCAAACCTGTTGATCTTGGCTTTTGAAAAAGAGCAGTCAGAGTAATCAGTTTGTTCCCCCACAAAATGTTTGCTGATTAAAAAGAAGAGAGAGAGTGCTGAATCTGATGCTGTCATTGATGGGGGCTTCCTGCTGCCAGGTAACCAGTAACCCCTGAATTGTCTAACAATAGCCAGATCTACAAATGTGTTTCCACCTCTCCAAAAGTAGTTGTTGAAAAAGAACCCTACTGGGAAAAACCAAGAGCAGATGTTTGTATGAAAGGACTTGTGATGTTGACCATGAATTCTTGGACTGAGCATGTTCTCAGAGGCATCCTGCTCATTCATTCCTAGCATATGTCTGCCTGCCTACACCACTATTATGGCTTTGCTTGGTGGGGGTCAAATAGGGATCTGTCAATCTCAGTGTTATCAAAATTGTCAGTTTTTTTTCTTGAGGTCAAGCTTGTTCAGCCCCATTTCCATTCAGTCCCATTTGTGAGGTTTTTTTTTTCAAAGTATGGAAATTTGTATGCATTAATGCACACAATTTAAAACATACAGATTTTGGGATACATGCAGCCATTGATAAAATGTGCGGAAATTTCTTTCACAGATACAAGTTTCTTCCCAGCTCAAGGTGTTTGGAAACAACATTTATGCCTCTGGCTTAGGCCATTCCCACAATGTCTAGACTGCAGTTAATCCAAAGAGCTGCAGTGATAAGAAATATCATAGACCTAGAGCTTGTAGCAATTATTTCTGAAATGAAACTCCCAAACTCCTTCATGTTCTCAGATTCATGCTTGCTATAACCTGGCAGGTGTGCCATTGGCTTCATCACTGCTTTAGCTCCAATAGAGTTTGCGTCTTTTCATTTAAAAAGAAAAGTCTGCTGGAGGGGACATCCAAAGGCATACATGCCATCCCTCACCATGATGAGTAGTGTAAACTGTTGAAGTCTCTAGCAGAAAATGATAAAATTAAATGACTTCTGGTCCAACAGACACTATTCTGCAAATCACAGAGGGCCAGCGGAGGCTACAGCTGAGCCACAAAAAATATGACGTGGGAGAATGAACGGCTCGCTCCATTTTCCCAGCTCCAAGGTAATAGTGTTACTATGGCAGGCCTACAAAATTTGGGACCCACCATGCCAAAGCCAGCCCACCACCAGTAGCCGTGTATGGTGGCCTCCTAGTTTCTTGAAATCCCTCTCCCTATTTGAGTTCCCAGAGAGGATATGAAAAACAGGTGGTTTATGGAGTCATCCATGGCCTGCCCATACATGACAGCTGGAATGGGTTTGGATTGGTGGGTCACAAATTTTGAAGGCCTGGACTATGAGTTGGTTTTCTGCAACTCTGTTTGGCCAGTCTGGGTTTCTTTGTTTACTGAGCCTCCTACAGCAGGGGTGTTGAACCTCTTCTAGTTTGAGGGCTAACTTCAATTTTAGAGAAGCTACTGGGGGACACATTCCAGTGGTTGGTGTGGCCAAAGAGGAGGGGCCAAAATACCAGCATATTTTAGCATAAAGCTCTTATTGCCAACAATGAACCATTAGGAGGGGCGTTTCAACCTTTTAGAATGGGGAACAAACTGCATAAAAGTCGGGGAACCATCCAACGGTTGTTAGTCAGGGAAAAGTGGATGGGGCTAGGGGAAGGGGGCAGGGCCATCTGGGAAATTTTAGAAGGCTGGGTTGGGATCCCCAAATTTGATCCACAGGTCTGCAGTTCTTCACCTCTGTCCTGGATTGGGGTGGAGGAGGGGGAAGAGTAGGTTAGTCTCTACTTAAGTAAAGTTACAATGTAACGGTGGGACAGAGCAGCCCACCCAAGGATTTGCCTGCCCCAGGCATCCTCTTTGCATAGTGCCTGCCCAAATCGCAATCCTGGATGCCATGTTTCCTTTTGATATTAAGCATATCGAGGGATGTACAAGAATTCTGTTTCTGCTTGCAAAAGATGTGAGCATGACCTATTTGCAAACCCGAACATGAGCAATACTGGAGGAACACATGCACTGAAAATGATAGCAAATTCTTGAACATGTAGTCACTGGTCAGGGAAAGACTGTGTAAATAGGGTCATTGTGAAGAGGCCTTTCAACCTGGTCTCTTAGATCACATGTGGGACAGTTTTCTAAAAGTGGGTCCCACCACTGAGAAGGCCACTGTGTGCCTTATTTCATCACACATGGGAGAGTGTTTGAAAAGGTAGGTGCCACCACTGCGATGGCCACTGGGTAGCTTCTTGGGTCACATGTAGGAGAGTGTTCCAAAGGGTTGGTGCCACCACAGAGAAGGCCACTGGGTGTGTTTTTGGATCGCATGTGGGAGAGTGTTCCAAAGGGTTGGTGCCACCACAGAGAAGGCCACTGGGTGTGTTCTTGGATCACATTTAGGAGAGTGTTCCAAAGGGTGGGTGCCAGCATTGAGAAGGCCGCTGGGTAGCTTCTTGGATCACATATGGGAGGGTGTTCCAAAGGTACCATCACTGAGAAAGATATATTAACACAATCTCAGAGAACTTTTTGGTTCTCCTGCACCCTGACAGTCTGATCCTTGACTGACTTTCCTGTCTCAGTACACTCACCGGCACTGTGAAGTGTCCATCCTCCAGAGTTTGGCTGCCATCCCTAAAGCCATTACACACATATCAAGACAGGTTTTGATATACACTGACTGGATCTCATGCCATTTCCTGCTGTGGACGATTCTGTCAGACGCATGCATTGCCTACAACTTCCCTTTCCGGAAGTGAGACTCCTTTTCAAGTATTCACATCCTGGGTCGTCTGAATTTGCTGCCTGAAGTTCTTCAAAATTCTTGTCTTCTGGAATGCCACGAATCAGGCAAGTCCTTGCTTGTTGCCCATTTCCATCAAGCGCTGTCCTGCCTTCTGGTGCTGTAGTTACTTTACTGAGCACGTCACCGTTTTCCTTCTACAGCGATTGGTGCCTTTAGGTATTGATGCAAAGCCTTAAGATCTTTACAGGGGCAGCTGCTTTTTCAAACTTTTTAAAAATCTTATATTAATAGCAGTTCACCTGACACTCCTTCTAATGATATAACCAGCTAATTCTTCCTTGTTTTTTAAAAATATATAAAACCTCACTTGAAATCTAATCCCTTTCTTGCTTAAAGACTGAAGTATCTCCTTTAACCTTGTTCTCTTTTTATTCTTCAAAGCGGGTTGCTTGCCTTGGCAGGATCATCACTTTTGAATGTTTGAATGTGGCTTGTTTTATATTTTTAAAATGATTTCATGGTTTTAATTTTTGTGAACCGCCCAGAGAGCTTCGGCTATAGGGCGGTATAAAAATGCAATAAATAAATAAATAAATAAATTCATTGTTCTATTTTTTACCATCCAGAAAAAGGTGGGTTTTTTTTTTTTGCATATATAAAAGGCATGATTTCTTTAAACTAGGAATGTATGAGAAATTCATTTCAGTTTGGTTTTGATCAGGGTTTAACTACTTGTCACCTTCTGGACCGAACATGGACTCAGATGCAATCTGCTGTCGAAGTCCATATATTTTTGAGTTTGCCATCTGTCTCAAAAAATGAAAAATATGCATACTTTTGAAAAATGCACACAAATACATTTTAATCAATGGGAGAAGAATGCGTACATTTCGAAGGTGCGCACAACATTTGGGAAAATATGCATGGATTTTCATGCGGAAAAAACAAAACCCTAAACTCACAATCTGATATGGACTTGTGTTGGAACAAGGTTCAAGATGGAACTTGGGAACAATTTTGGCTGGGGTTTTGCTGATTCCTACTTGCTCCCTCCCCAGACCCGCTCACGAACCCCCAGCCTGTAACGTTGCGTAAATGGCTGCTTTACAGATTTCATTTATGGAAAAACACAACTCATTATTTTTATACAAAATGGCAACTTGCTGAAGCAAGGGATGGCTCCTGAGTGCTCATGGACAGATCCAGTAAGGATTGGGGGGCCCCATGGCTCAGTGAGCGTGGTCCATGAGGCCGGGGGCAAGGGAGTCCACCCAGATAGACACTCACCCCATCCCTAATTCCCACATCCCCTAAATCAACCCTTTAAAAAGACACATTTGTTAATGTGCAGTTCTGAACTGGCACTGGCCATAAGAAACACACCATGTATGGCTTTTGTTTGCTTTAAAAAACTCCACTAGTTACCTATTATTATTGTTATTATTATTATTATTATTATTATTATTATTTACATTTATATACTGCCCATAGCCAAAGCTGTCTGGGCGGTTTACGAAGATGAAAACATTGAACATTAAAAACAGATATACAAAATTTTAAAGCATAAAAAGCATAAAAAGAGTTTACATACCAACTCAACATATGTTGTTAAATGCCTGGGAGAAGAGAAAAGTCTTAACCTGGTTGCCGAAAAGATAACAATGTTGGTGCCTGGTGAGCCTCGTAGCTTTTGACTACTGAGCACTTAAGATGCTGGTTCTTACCTTTAAAGCCCTCCAAAGTTTGGGCCCAGGATAACTTAGAGTCAGCATTTTCTAACCTGTCACCAACCAATTATTTTGGAGTACAACTCCCACCAATCCAAGCCAGCCTGATCATTGGTCAGGTGTCCCGGGATTTGTAATCTAAAACGGGAGTGTGAGAAGAAGGTGGATCTCTGGATGATTTGGACTTAACTTCCCAAAGCCCCTAACAACTCTGCTGTTCTATGATTCTAAGCCCCTGCCAGCATGGCCAAGGATCAGGAAGTTTGGGACTTGACATCCAACACATCTGGAGTCCTACTTCCCACCCACCCCTTTTAGTTGATCAAAATGTATTTGACTGATTAAACTAGCTGATGAATTGACAAAGGCTGCAATCCTAGCCCTCCTCTTCACGGCGCCTGGATGGCTTTGCGCCGGCGCCGGTAGGCGTCGTGTCCTGCATTGACGCTCCTTCCGGCCATCTACAACGACTTTTCCTGCCGCTGCTGCCACACCCGCGCCTCCCCAGCGGCAGCTGGAGGGACAGCTGGGAACATCGGCTCCCCTCTGGTAAGTTTTTTTTTTAAAAAAAAAAATCATTTTTTTAAAAATGGGGGGAGGTTCGGAGGCGCAGAGGTAATTATTTTTATTTTAATTTTTAGAATGGGGGGGGGAGGTAGGAGGCGCGGAGGTGGTGCAGCGAGCTTATGGCTCGCTGTTCCACTCCCTTCCCTGCCCAGCCCATGGCCACCAATCAGTGGTCGCCATAGACTGGGCACGCCTCGCATAAGCTCTGGAGCAATAGCGACAGATGGCAAAAGCCATCATCGCGTCACTCAAAGCTAAAAAAGTCGGGTTAAATGCCTGACTTTTTTAATGTGGAGCTTTGGGGCTTTGCCCCTAGATGGCTTCAGAGTGGCGGCAGTTTCATGCAACCCACCGGCTGCCACTCCAAAGCCACCATGAGGGAAAGTGACCATCTAGAGGCACCCCTACACACCATTACTTGGGGAGTAAGTCCAATTGAAGAAAATGGGGTTGGTTTCTAAGTAGACATGTAGAGGATTGCACTGCACAGCTGCAATCGGAACACACTTTTCAGGAAGTTAATCCCATTGAACACAGTAGGACTGAAGTCTGAGTAAACATGCAGAAGCTTGCACTATATATGTTGCAGCCCTGGTTACAGGTCAAGCGAAGCTGAGGAGATTCTCCTTTCCCGGTCGCCCAGTATGGGAAAGCTGGGTGGGTAAAATCAGTCTCTATAGTGTAGGTAAAATGGCTCAAACTTAGCACTGGATTTACCACAGGGTTTTGCATGAAGTGAATTTTGGTGGAAACTTTAGAGGGCACTTCTCAGGAGAACTATGTAACATCTCTTAAGAGAACTCCTCTTCCCCAAAATGACCCCCCCCCCAACAAAAGAATTTATATTTGCAGTGGAGGCTCGTGGTTCTGACATCAGTGGGGTGATGAATTGGCTCTGGGTTTCACTCAGAATAGGTCCCCACCTTTGAAAGCTCCTTTAGAGTTCTGATTGGTTCTGACTGAAACCCAGAGTGGATTCACCGCCCCACTGACATCGGAACCACCAGGCTCCACAGTCTATTTGGCTCTCAGAATTTGTCTGGGGAATTCTGCGCATCCCGATTTCCTCCTCCCATTGCCACCTCCCCCCGCCCTCCCTGTAGCCACAAAACGAAGGAGATGTTTTCTTTCCTTGTTGATGTTTGGTATAATTCCTAGAACAGCAAGCCGGTAAAAACTTTATTTTGTTTTTGTTTTTTAAAAAGCCAAACCCTTAGGGAGAACGACCTTGTCAGATCAGATAGTTCAGGAACAAATCCCTCCAGGGCAACCGTTTATCTTTCACAGCACGTCCACGTCCTTCTATTTTCTTTTTGGTAGCACAGTTGTTATTTTTATTTAGTTATTTATTTGCTCTTTTCGGTTACTGCTCCCACCCCCACCTCAATTTTCTCCTTTGGTCTTCCTGGCAAGCTGCAGGATCAAACCGGCTTCCTTCGCCCTCAGAAGTACCTTGTGCTCTTTCTCTGGCTGTCCCTGATCTATGCACACATGACCCTATCTACACTACTGCTTTAAAACGGTTTATAACAGTTTTAAACAGGTTAATAACCATTATTCACTGGTCTGAAACTGTTATAAACTGTTTTAAAGCAGTAGTGTAGATAGGGTCACAGTCTCTCGGCCCTCTGCCGGAATATAATTCCTCAGCTGAGACAACACATGCAACACATTGACAGACGCGCAACTCCCCGGAAAGGTCACATGTATTTCAGTCCGCCCTTCCCTCCCCCTGCCCCCCCCACTGACACCCTCTCTTGCCAAACTCATGAAAGGGGGAGACAAGGGGAAGATAAAATCACAGGCATTCATTGTTTCAAAGAAACAGCATTTTATCCAGCCAGTAAGTACTGTGCCGCTCTCCCTCTTCTTGGCTGAAGAGGAAGCCTCAGTGCTGAGCAGCTTTAATTGCCTGACTTTCAAGTCCTTTTGAACTAAGAGGCTACTTAATCTGCAAAGCACTTTGGGATAACAGTGTTGTGTTAGAAAGAAAGGAACTACCGGGACCAACTTGCATTCAATCCTCCAGCCTAATATTCATCGAAGGGATGCAGCTGGGGGTTCATGATAGGAGTGAGAAGGCCCAAGCAATCTGGTTGCTGCCCCCCACCCCCCGCCCTTAATTGGCAGAGTGGAGGAGAATTGAACTGGGATTTGTTTCCTGCACTGGTCGGGAGGACTTTGATTTTTCTGATTATCCCCTTGTATCCCTGGTTTTAAATTTTGCATATTGACTTTTTAATGTTCAATCTTTTAATTTTTGTAAACCTCCCAGAGAGCTTTGGCTATGGGGCAGTATATAAATGTAATGAATCATCATCATTATCATTATCCAGTTTTAAAACAACAACAACAACAACAACAACAACAACTCAAAAGCAGACTGTTTAAAAGTTCTTATTTAGGCTGGTACCTATAATGTACCAGTTTTTAAAACCAATACCTAGAAATGGCCAACAATTGACAAAGCTACAGCCTGAGTTCAACACACTGGCAAATTTTGTTTGCTTTGAAGCGTTGCTGTATACAGTGCATTATCAAAATGGTGAAAACCCTTCCACCCCTTGCTAATCAATGATACTTCTCAGGTTCACTTTTCAATTTTTTTTCTTTTGTTTCCACTTGATTGCCCCACCTCCCCTAGTTTTGATGGTATGTGCTCATTTGCACACTAAGGTGTTTTGGGCAACCGTATTTCACAGACAAAAGGGCCTCTGCATAAATGCACAAAGTCTGTGTGAATGTGCTGCTCCCCCCACCCCAAAGTGGAAGCCATGCTTTGTGTGCCCTGGAAGCCATGATTTCCAGTCATGGATGTGTAGGGGCTGTCAATGATTACAAGTTAGCAAGAGAAGGCACTCTGCATATGCTCAATTGACACTAGGCTGACCATATGAAAAGGAGGACAGGGCTCATGTAACTTTAGCAGCTGTAGAGAAAAGGGAATTTCAGCCAGTGTCATTTGTATGCAATTAGTTCCTGGTGAAATTCCCTCTTCATCACAACAGTTAAAGGTACAGGGGCCCTGCCTTCTTTTGTATATGGTCACTCTAGTATAGTGCCTGCAGCTTTAACTGTTGTGATGAAGAGGGAATTTCACCAGGGACTAATTGCATACAAATGACACTGGCTGAAATTCCCTTTTCTCTACAACTGTTAAAGTTACATGAGCCCTGACTTCCTTTTCATATGGTCAGCTAAATGACACCCCATCACTTAGTTCATTGTTATTGATACTAACACTCTTGCCTAAGAGAGAGTGTTAGCATAACTCGGGTGAGGTGGTAGGGTGACCTGCCCCAGGTGGGACCTAGAAGGAGGCACAAAATTGGCATGGAAGGCTCTATATCAGTCATTAAAATGGAATGATTTCTTCTTTAGATGTGGTCTCAAGGTCGTAGACAAAGTCCAGGTATCAGCTTGCTGAGAGGCTTACTGAGGGCAGGAGGCCAGGCAGATTGTGATTGGATCCTAATTCTAAGAGTTGGTGCCCAGACTTTCTCATTCTCTTTTTCCCTCTCCAACTCTTTTTTCTTTGTATGCTATGGCTGCCTCTACAAGAGAGGTTTAAAGCTCTTTCAAGGCGCTTAAATTTTTTTACCTCTACAAGATCGGAGCGCAAATAGGGCGTAGAGGTGCGTTATCTCTCCGATTATGCGCATTATCGAATGCGCGTTAAACAGCGAGTTTTATTTTGCTCCGGCTGTTAAAGTGCATTTTGACTGTGTGAACAAGCGCTTATGCGCATTAACTACTTGTAAAGCACATTTTGGTCATCTGTTAATGCGCGTCGCCACCTCTCGCCGCCTCTCGTGCAGAGGTATTAGGCGTAAATGCGCTTCAGCGATTATGCGCATAATCGCCTAACCGGGCGCAAAAGTGAATCCTTGTAGAGGGGCCCCCTGTCTTTTAGACTGTGGGCTGGGACTGCCATGTTTTCATTCATCTCATATAAGAGTGCTTTTTTTTTTACTAAAAAGTGGGCTAGAAATACTTTCAATGCATACATATTTTTGAAGAAACCTCCACATTCGGTTTTGGGATTTCAAAATATTGCCAGAACTTTTATAGGGTGCTGAAGAGTTAAAACAAGGACCTTTTCAGTGGCTCTGAACTAAGCTGAACTTTACAGTGGCCAATGTTGAGTGGCAAGTGGAAGAGAAGACAAAGATGAACCAGCAGCAGCAGCTTCCTCCAACTTGCCAGTGAGCGGAAGAATAGATGGCCTTTGTACTGGGAGGCTTCAGCCAAATACAATTTGTCCTGCTCATTACTGCCAGGAAATTCAATTGGCCTGTGTTATTGGGAGGAGATCAGATTAGATGAACTTGCCGGTCTCTTAAAATCTATATTAACGATGGGAGCAAGGTCAAAGATTATCATAACCTCTTAATAAGGCCAAGGGGAAGACATGATCTGCTGAATAATAGATTAGGGAGTGGAAGTTAACTTCTCCAATCACCGTTCTCCGGTCAGAGTTGGAAGTGGAAGACCTACAACACTCTCCAGCACAGGGCATAGAGTCACAGAAGAGTTGGAAGGGGCCTATAAGGCCATCATATCCAACCCCCTGCTGAATGCAGGAATCTACCTTAAAGCATGCCTAACAGATGGCTGTCCAGCTGCCTCTTGAAGGCCTCTAGTGTGGGAGAGCCCATGACCCTCCCTAGGTCACTGGTTCCATTGTCGTCCTGCTCTAACAGTCAGGACGTTTTTCCTGATGTCCGGCCGGAATCTGGCTTCCAGTAACTTGAGCCCATTATCCTGTGTCCTGCACTCTGAGATGATCAAGAAGAGATCCTGGCCCTCCTCTGTGTGACAACCTTTCAAGTATTTGAAGAGTGCTATCATTGTCTCCCCTCTCCAGTTCTCTATGTGTACAAGGAACATAGGAATAAGGGGGGGGGACTGCGAGGCTCACTGGCCCAATCTCCTCAAGTGCTGTGAAAGAATGTCACCCAAAATCCTGGAGAGACGCTTCCAGTCCATAGCTGGGCTAGATGGATCAAGGGACGTCAGAGAAATCTGACGGAGAGGCGGGTAAGAAATAAATCGTTATTATTATTATTATTATTATTATTATACATTTGAATTTCTCTGAATCTGACCTGCGGATTTTGCAGTAGACAATTTAAAAAAAACTTTGAGGGGATTTGCACAAATTTGCCTTTGCAATAATGAGGTTAGCGCAACTGCACATTAGCGCAAGTGGAACAAAATTCTCGCACATCCCCAAAACAAATCCAGTTCTGTCAGTGAGCGGACAATGGAACGAAAGATGCCTGACAATCCATGAAACACAGTCTGAATGGATTTAGCAAAATGTGTCTGTCCCAGATGGACTAATGGTATCATGCAGAGGAATGCCGCTTCCTATGTTCTCCCCACACCCCCATGGCAGATTACTTAGTGAGAAAAATAGCAACTGTGGGATGGAGCCCAATCCAGATCGGAAAGGTTTAAATTCTGTCTCTCCCAGTGGTGTGGTCCCAAATTGGATTGTCCCCCACAGCGCCATGACTGCTGGTTAGTCAACGAAAAGCAAGCACAATGGCCAATCATGTGCTTAAGATTGCCTCTAGTTGGCCCTCAGGTATGTATCGTTAGGGTTATGAAATGAAATGAAAGGTGAAGCTAGTCACTTTGGCTGAAAGAAAAATTCCAAGAGAAACCTCCCCCACCCCCCATAACACACAAATCCATACCAGCATAATGCCTTCATTAGGTCAACTCAAAGGTCATAAAATACTATGCAAGCTTTTGAGTTCTCCAGAACTCTTCATCAGGCAAGATGGTAAACAACCCAATTCAAAATACCATGCAAGTTTTCAAGTTCTCCAGAGTTCTTCATCTGGCAAGATGGTACATCGAGGGATCTGGTTGATATTCAAACCACGGAGTCTACACACCCTGAAACTGCCTCAGTATTCAGTAGACCTCATTTGAATGTCTGCAGCCTCCTCGCATTTTCTGTCTTAAGGCTGTAACCGAATGCAGAGGCCCAAAGCTTGAATCTCAGCCACTTCCCTCGATTTACCGTCTTGCCTGACGAAGAACTTCGGAGAGCCTGAAAGCTTGCAAAGTATTTTAAGTTGGCTTGATAAAGCTGTTACAGTGATATAGATTGTGGAAATTTTCTTTTGAAACCAACTATCCGCATACTAACTTTCTCTCTGGAACCTTGAGACAGCACCCGTTTTGGGATGAATGGCAGATTTTTTTTCTTTGAAAGCTTGACGAATTCCCATGGTGCTTTGCATCATCTGTGTTTAAGGATCTACCGAATCAAGGCCAAGTGGAACTGGTCCAAGCATGAATATCCTGGCATGTATTTTAGTGTGCTTCAGCAGCTTTGTGACTGACCTGAGGATACCAGAGTCAGCTTTTTTAGACCATGGCAATGCTACAAGACACCATTAAGCGATGGATGAATGGTGATGCAGTGTGTATTGGCACTAGAGAAATAATGGAATAGCAAATACTACATAATTATTGGTTATGCTCAAAGTAGAACCAGATTGATCCCGTAGGAAAGGTTCTGTAGGTCCTCTGTGTGCATCTGCAAGTAGGGATGTCAGAGAAATCCAGAATGGAATCAAATGAGTTTGAATTTTTATGAATCCAACCAGCAGATTCTGCAGCGGATGAGCTTTTCCCAATTTACACAGATTCCGTGGACTTGTAGGCCATTATTTTACTTTCTGGAAGTTTATGCAAATATAGGTATATAAAACATGTAAAATGCAAAAAGCACCACCCAAAAATGCACATTTTCTCCATAGGTTGAAACATGGCAATGCACATTTGGGGAGGGGGCTTTATGCGTTTCCACAAGTATGAATTTGCAGAAATGCAGATTTGTGCAAAAACAGGAAATTGGGTCAGGTGGGACCCACCTGGATGGAGGGTCTTCAACCTGTTCTGGATGGGGTTGCACTCCCCCTGAAGGAGCGGGTTCGTAGCTTGGGGCTTCTCCTAGAACCATCTCTGTCACTTGAGGCTCAGGTGGCCTCGGTGGCACGGAGTGCCTTCTACCAACTTCAGTTGGTGGCCCAGCTACGCTCCTATCTGGACAGGGATAACCTGGCTTCAGTTGTCTATGATCTAGTAATCTCTACATTGGATTACTGCAATGCACTCTACGTGGGGCTGCCTTTGAAGACGGTTCAGAAGCTGCAGCTTGTGCAAAATGCAGCAGCCAGATTGATAGCAGGAACCAGAAGGTTCGAGCATATAAGACCTACTCTGGCCCACTTGCATTGGCTGCCTATACGTTTCCGAGCCCAATTCAAGGTGCTGGTTCTATCCTATAAAGCCTTACACGGCTTGGGACCACAATACCTGATGGAACACCTCTCCCGATACGAACCTACTAGGGATGTGCACTGGATCGGACTCGATCCATGATCCGAGTCCGGTCCAGTGGGAAATCGGATAAATTATCCGATTTCTGATCCAACAGCTGGATCCGTCGATCCAGTCCGAACCGATCCGAAAAGGCTCCGAACCGGTTCGGCGGATCGGCGGATCGGTGGGCGCCCACTGGCACCCACCGCTGCTTCCATTGGCGGGCGCCAGCGGGCGCCCGCTGATGAAAGTGGACAGCAGGGGGGGAGGAGGGGGGCGCTTATCTTTCCGGCCCATCCGCTCCCGTCCGGCGCCGGCGGCTACTACCAGCGGGCTCCGCGGCCTGCTCCAGGGTGGCGCGCCGGGTGATGTCATCACCCGGCACGCTACTCTAGAGCAGGCCGCGGAGCCCGCTGGTAGTAGCTGCCGGTGCCGGACGGGAGCGGACGGGCCGGGAAGGTAAGCAGGGGGCGCACGGAGGGGAGGAGGGGGCGCGCGGAGGGGAGGAGGGGGGCCCTTACCTTTCCGGCCCGTCCGCTCCCGTCTGGCGCTGGCGGCTACTACCAGCGGGCTCCGCGGCCTGCTCCAGGGTGGCGCGCCGGGTGATGTCATCACCCGGCACGCTACTCTAGAGCAGGCTGCGGAGCCCGCTGGTAGTAGCTGCCGGTGCCGGACGGGAGCGGACGGGCCGGGAAGGTAAGCAGGGGGCGCACGGAGGGGAGGAGGGGGCGCGCGGAGGGGAGGAGGGGGGCCCTTACCTTTCTGGCCCGTCCGCTCCCGTCCGGCGCTGGCGGCTACTACCAGCGGGCTCCGCGGCCTGCTCCAGGGTGGCGCGCCGGGTGATCACCCGGCGCCCTACTCTAGAGCAAGCCGCAAAGCCGGCTGGCGATAGCTGCCGGCGCTGGACGGGAGTGAACGGCCCTAAAAGGTAAGCAGTGGCGGGGAAGGGGGCTTACCCCCCCCGGAGCCGTCTGCTTCTATCTGAGGGCGCCCGCGGGCGCCCGCAGATGGAATCGGACCGCCCCAGGGGGGGTAGGGAGCGCGGGGGAGGGGGCTTACCTGCCGGGGCCATCCACAGCAGACGGCCCTGGGTGGGGAGGGAGTTAGGCCCCCCCTCACCCACCCGCCGCCATTTTTTCCTCATAGACTTGCATTGCAATGCAAGTCTATGGGGAAAAAAATGGCGGCCGATCCAAAAATTTACGATTTTTGGATCGGGATCGGACTCGATCCGGTCTGGGGGGCCTCCGATTTTGTCCGAACCGATCCATGACAAAATTGGAGGTCCCGATCCGGGTCCCGATCCGATCCGGGGGGTCCGTGCACACCCCTAGAACCTACCTGTTCACTACGATCCACATCTAAGGTCCTCCTCCGGTTGCCTACTCTGAGGGAAGCACGGAGGGTGGCAACAAGGGACAGGGCCTTTTCAGTGGTGGCCCCCAATTATGGAATGATCTCCCCGACTAGGCTCTCCTGGCGCCAACATTGTTATCTTTTCTGCGCCGGGTGAAGACTTTCCTCTTCTCCCAGGCATTTCACAGCATATGATGAGGGTTTTGTGTTGTTGTTGTGCTTTGACCCAGAATTGTTCTTTTAAAGGATAGTGTAATTATAACTTGTTTTTATGCTTTATGGTATTAAATTTTGTATATCGGTGTTTTTAATATTCAATGTTTTTAATTTTTGTAAACTGCCCAGAGAGCTTCGGCTATGGGGTGGTATATAAATGGAATAAAATAAATAAATAAATAAATAATAAATAAATAAAAGAAAAAGAAAACTAGCTCCTAAAGTGAAGTGGCTTGTTAGATTTCACTTTTAATTTCCCCATGATGTCCAGTCTATAACTTTGCCATGTCCTTTACAT
This sequence comes from Anniella stebbinsi, assembly GCA_029215795.1. Taxonomy (NCBI): domain Eukaryota; kingdom Metazoa; phylum Chordata; class Lepidosauria; order Squamata; family Anniellidae; genus Anniella; species Anniella stebbinsi. The sequence continues at coordinate 353,954,232 of JARDYH010000002.1, read as the reverse complement.
GTGGTTCAGAAGTGGAATCTTCATGCCAGAGCCAACGGTTGTTAACAGACTGGAGAAAGTGGAGCCTGACGAGAACCGAGGCTTAGAGCAGATTTCGCTGGACAGGCTGCAGATATAAATAGCTCTGTGTATAATAAGGTGTCAGTGTTGTCTGTTATCTGATCCTCCACTCCATCATCCAGTTCAGCTAAGGAGGGGAAACAGAAGTGTCGGGCTAAATCATAACTGGGCCCCACCTGATTCACCTACAACAACGACAAGAAATGGAAATGCACACTAACGTCTGGGCTTCCTGAGAGCGGAACTCTCTCATGCTGCTAGATTTTTATTTTGATGAACTGTAAAGATAAGACAATGCACTTATATCTCTCCATGAGCACCGTGTGCAAATATCAAATCTCTTCACTTTGCCCTAGGGATACTGGAGAAATTCGAGATGGACTAAAATGAGTTTGGACATCTAAGAATCGAACCTGTGGAATCGATTGCGGGCCAGCCTCCCCAGGTTGCCTGGGGTCCGTAGACTTCCATTTTTGTTTTTACTTTTTACTTTGAAGCATGTGCATTGAGAAGTACAGAAATCCCCCCTAATTTTTCAGTCATTCTACCCCCTAGACCCCCCCCCCCAAGATTGCTTCTTTAGCTGCTTCCCCATTTCTACTACTGCTGTCACTGCAACTCTGGTTCCGATGAAGAAGACTCTGTGGACCCATCATCATACTGGTGACTGGTGACACTGAATAAACATCCCATGACATCATCATGCAAGCAAACAACCAATCAGAAAGGGGGCACCTAACATGTGATGTCATGCCGCACTGCACAATTCCAAACTACAACTCCCGAGATGCACCTTGATACCATGCATGTGGAAAAACTCGTATACACAGAATGAGATTTGCTCAGGGTAAATTCACCCTGACAGCTAAGGGCCAGCTGCTTTTTAGCTGGAAGCAGGAAGCCAGAATTGCCCAGCCTGTTCAGGGTCAGCTGTCTTCTCCTCAGCAAAAGCAGTAGACTGGCAAGGATTTCAGACTATTGTTCAGCAACAGCAGCAACAAAATTACTCACCTCTGCTCTAAATTATGCTTCTGAAAGGGAGAAAGCTTGGGGTAACCAGGAGTTAATTTTGGCAGTGGAAGGATGTGAGCTCCATTCAGTTCTGGTACGCCAAATACCTTTCTGGGCTCAGAATTCATTAATTTAACTTGTCCTTTACACTAGGCTCCGGCTGGTGGATTTTGAGGTTCTAGTAAAAAACAAAGCTGATCCCCCAAATACCCTTGTCCTATTAGAATATTGTCTCATTTCTTTTTCGTTCAACAATTACATTTTTATCCCAGTTTTCTTTCAAGGAACTAAGAGCAATGTATATGGCTTCCACTTTCATCATCACAGCAATCACGGGATGGCTAAGAGAGAGTGTGACTGGCCCAAGGTCACCCAGTGAGTTCATGGCTGAGTGAGTAGGGATGTATGAGAACCTTGTTCGTGTTCACAAATCATGTCAAGGTGTCCCATTCGCAACCCCCAACGCAAACATGAGCATTAATGCAATCCTCTGGAAATGTTCGCATATCCTGAACTTACGATTGTGTTTCAAAGTGTGCACCTGTGCAAATAAATGCACATTACAAGAAAGGTGCATGTCACAAATCCTGTCCCCCAAATTTGCATTTTCATACTTTAGCCTATGTAGGAAAATGCACGTTTGGTTGGGGTGGGGTGGGGGAAGCACATGTTAAAAATGTGCAGTTTTGCAAATGGGAAAAATGTGCACATTTTAAAATGCAAATGTTTCCCAATTAAAAAAAATAGAAAAGAAAAGATGCCTGCCATGTTTGGAATGCAAATGAGACAAAGAGTTTGAAGGAAGAATTCGGAGAACCATTATGAGCTCCAACACTGCATGTTCACCCATCCCTCTGAATGGGGAGTGGCCTCCATGGTCCTAATTCAGTCTTCCCCAACCTGGTGCTTTCCAGATGTCTTGAATGCAACATCCAAGATTTCCAGCCAGTGTGTGGTCATCCGCTATGCCATATTGGCTCTTTTATGTGCTAGTGACAGCATTTCTTCCATTTCAAATAGTCCAAAAGCTGCAGTATTGTAATACATTTACACGAACTAATCACAATGTTACAGAAGTCATGAGTAAGTTTTGGAATGCCCCAGAGCTCTGGAAAAGCTTGCTCACAACTTTGTGACATTTTGATTAGTCCTCATAAAGGTATTTATTTACTGTACCGTGGCTTTTGGATCCTGCCCTCCATGAACCCATATGGCTACCTGCCATTTTGCTTTCGATGTTTGCCATGTCATCAAGGTACGTTTTGAGCCATTGGTAGGAGTTTCTTCCTATGCCAAGTGGCTTAAAATGTGAGCCAGCTTTAGTGGCCATATGTCCTACTTCACAAAGAACAGTCCTCTATTTGAAAATCTGTCTAGTCCACAAAAATGAAGAACCCTAAGAAAGGGAGAGCAGGGGCCTTGAAGTTGCCCACCAACTGCTAGCACCTGGAGAGCAGGCTGGGCAGGCATACAGGCCATCTGCTTATATTCTTTACCACTATATTGAAAAGGATTGCATTTCTACTGAAATTGCAGATAAGTGTTTCTAGATTTGCACAGGTACATGAAAAACACCATATGCATTTTTAAAAATATCAAAATAGGAGCCCTCCTGTGTATGCTTTTTGGGTTGTTGCATTTCTGTCTCTCTTTTGGGGGGGGTTGATGAGTAATTGGTCACCCCTACTGGTCAGTCTGTGCATGGGTCCTGTTCCTGGGCCCCAACAATGGTGAATCCGTCTCTTAGAGAAGGCAAATCATTACAGATGTCCTGGCCCCTTGCAGAACAGTGGGGACAGTGGCAGGCACATCCTTATTTGGGTATGTATTATTCAGTACCCAACCAGAGGTGCTTTCTGGAGTTCACGCCGAAGCTGAGTCGGCAAGATTTCCAACAGAGGAGCATCATTCATTCGTGAAAGGCCACAGACGCTCTGCCAACCCCCCCCTTAAACGTCCCTTCCCATGCCTTTGTGCTTCTCAAGTAAGAGGGCCCATGCCAAGAAGAAATGCTGAAAATGTCACATTGCTGTAGCCTCTAACCAGCGTACTCTTCACAGCGTTTGTTAATCAATAGTTTAAGGAGGCACTCAAATGGCAGCATCAAATCTTAGACCTTCATAGAGCCTGTTCAGACAACACACTAAGCCATGGTTAGGCCACTAACCCTTTTGCAGCAAATGGTTCGTGAGCACGTTTAAATGGTGGTAATGTCGCCACCATGGCAGGAGTGGCTCAAACACCGTTCTAAGTCATGGTTCACATGACACACTAAACCATAATGTTTAGCTCAAAGTGGTTAAGCACCAAAGCATAGCATGTCTTCTGAAAACAGGGTCACAGGGTAGACCCATTGAAATGAATGGGACTTAAGATAGTCATGACACACTTTTAGGAACATGGACCCTTCAGCTTTCCCTGGGAAGCTGTGAAACAGGGGTGCTGAATCTCTTCTAGCTTGAGGGCCAAATTCAATTTCAGAGAAGCTCTCAGGAGGCCACATGACAGTGGTGAGAGGGCCAAAGACAAAAGGGGTGGGCCAAAATACTAATCTCCCCCAGCATATTTTAGCTTCAAGCTGACATTGTCAGTAATTAAGCCCTTAGGAGAGGCATTGCAACCCTCTAGAATGGGGAAAAAAGCTATTTGTGGTTGGAGGAAAGGAGGTATGTCCATTTGGGGACCCTGGATTGGGACCCCAGAAGTAGACGCTGGTGGCTTCAATTTTGGTGTGGCTGTGAATCCATTCTGGGTTTCAATCAGAACAAAGGAGAACTCTAAAGGAGCTATCCAAGGTGCTGAATCTCATCCCCCCAATAGATTCAGCACCTTGGATAACAGCTTTAGAGTTCTGGCTGGATAATAAGAAATAAGAGCCACCAACCTCCACTGAACCCCAGGGGGCCTGGATTGAGCCCATGGGCCTGAGGTTCAACAGCGCTACCCTACCATAGGGTAGATCTACCTGAGTATACCTACAGATAATGTCAGACTCTGCTTAGAAAACTAGTATCATATCAAAGGGAGCTCTTATACATCCCTCATCATTGGAGGAAGAAGGAGGCAGAGAGAGGGACAAGAGGTTGCATGTACCTTGGAGTCAGTGGGATGTTTTCCTCCCTCATTATGTCCCAAGTCACATCCTGTTTTAAAAGATGGGAGGAAAATGTCTTGGCTCCACATTGGAAGCAAGTCTGGATAACTCAGATCCAAAACCTGTGGAGAAATTTGTATGACGGTTTTGGAGGCATCCTCTGCGCCGCCGAAGGCATAAACAGCCCGTGCCCTGCTGTTTCAGGTCATTTTTTTCTCCCTCCACCCCGTTTTCTGAGCATTCCATGCTAATGGCTGATAATGATTCGTGGTGCCTCCCGGTTGTGTTGCTACGCGCGTACAAGTGACGATTCAGTGTCTGAAATGCGGATGGCATTTGACCTGCAGCAGCCGGGGCCAAGCCAGATACATCACATTGCGGCCATTCTCTTCCGACTGACAGCTCACCATAAGCTTGCAGTGCGTCATCCACCAGCTACTTATTTCTGCATCATAAACTCCTAATACATCTTTCAGATGGGAGAGCTTTGTGTTCGCTACATTCTGGAAAAAGGCCAAACGTTCTTCCAAGCAGGGCACTTTCTAAACTAGGCAAGTCACTGTTTCGTGACTTGCCTGGATGTTTCCATTCCCAAATGCCTACAGTTTCTGGAGTTGAGCATTACACTCATCACGAATTGCTCTGCGCTGACTCTAGCAGTTCCAGGTATACGGTTGACTATAAGGCCAAGTAATAAACCAGGCTAATGTTCCAGCAGACAGGTTTCAATTCTAGAGAGTTCAGGCAAAGGCAGAAATGATCTAGGTAACAGGCACAGGGTCAAGGTACAGGTAATCAGCTCAAGGTATGGAATCAAGCAAAGCAGCAGTGGTCAAACAGGCAAAGGGTCGAAGTACAGTTAGTTAGTCCAATACATACACCATTAGCATTGGGGCAAATATCCACCTGGGCCCTGAAGGCAGCAGACACCCCGGCATCTGGTCCTCATGGGCCTGGAGGACATGCCCAGTGGATTTTCGCTCCAATGCTAGAAGGGGCACAGATTAGGGTGGAACTGTTCCGCCCTGACCTGTGCCCTTTGTCCTTTCCCCCCACTGCATTAATGGTGGCTGCCATTAACACAGCAGGGGAAAATACACCATTTCCCCAAGGTTGGGGAAATTGCATATTTTCTCCTTTCACTGTAATGTCAGCGTGGAGGGAGAAAATATGCAATTTCCCCAGCCTTGGGGAAATTGCATTTCTCACCCATCACACAAGGGGCCTTAAAAAGCCCTATTAACAGGGCCTTTAAGGCATCCATAGGCAGAGGAAGTGAGAAACACCATTAGAAGTGGCAGCCATTAAAGTGGAGGGGAAATATGTGATTTCCCCAGCCTTGGGGAAATCACATCCTCCCCTACCAATCGTGGCCTTAAATGCTCCCTTAAAACTAGGGGTGTGCACGGACCCCCCGGATCGGATCAGGACCCGGATCGGGACCTCCAATTTTGTCCCGGACCGGTTCGGACAAAATCGGAGGCCCCCCGGACCGGATCGAGTCCGATCCCGACCCAAAAATCGTAAATTTTTGGATCGGCCGCCATTTTCCCCCCCATAGACTTGCATTGCAATGCAAGTCTATGAGGAAAAAATGGCGGCGGGTGGGTGAGGGGGGGCCTAACTCCCTCCCCCCCGGGGCCGTCCGCTGTGGACGGCCCCGGCAGGTAAGCCCCCTCCCCCGCGCTCCCTACCCCCCCTGGGGCCGTCCGCTTCCATCCGCTGGCGCCCGCGGGCGCCAGCGGATAGAAGCGGACGGCTCCGGGGGGGGGTAAGCCCCCTTCCCCGCCACTGCTTACCTTCTCGGCACGTCCGCTCCCGTCCGGCGCCGGCGGCTACTACCAGCGGGCTCCGCGGCCTACTCTCGAGTAGCGCGCCGGGTGATGACATCACCCGGCGCGCCACCCTAGAGTAGGCCGCGGAGCCTGCTGGTAGTAGTCACTGGCGCCGGACGGGAGCGGCCAGGCCGGCAAGGTAAGGGCCCCCTCCCCCCCTCCGCGCGCCCCCTCCTCCCCTCCACGCACCCCCTGCTTACCTTCCCGGCCCGGCCGCTCCCGTCCGGCGCCGGCGACTACTACTACCAGCAGGCTCCGTGGCCTGCTCTAGAGTAGCGTACCGGGTGATGACATCCGATTTCCCACTGGACCGGACTCGGATCGTGGATCGGGTCCGATCCAGTGCACATCCCTACTTAAAACTTTGAATTAAGTGGGCCTTTGAGGGCACAATTGATGCGGGGGGGGGGGGAGGAGGCAAAGAGCACTTTCCGGGGCCTCCAGAAAGTGTGCAATTCCCCCAGCACATCATTAGCATGGCTGGGGGAATTGCACGCTTTCCTGAGGACCCAGAAAGTGCAGTTTGCTTTACCCCACGCCAATTGGGACCTTAAGGGCCCTTTTAAGGCAAGGTTTTAAGAGGGCCTTTAAGGCCATGATTGGTGGGGGGCGGAGGACGGCAAACTGCGGTTTCTGGGGCCTCCAGAAAGTGTGCAATTTCACACTTTCTGGAGGTTCTGGAAAGTGTGCTTTGTTGAGCGCTCAGCTGGGCTGGCTCCCTTGAACAGTCCCTCTGCACAATCCAGTGGCAGAGTCAAGCAGGAATCCAAAGTCTGTAGCACAGAGGTTCAAGCACAAGGCAAGGTCAGGAAAACAGGAGTCAAACTAGGAGGAGTTTGCAAGATGTTGTTTCCAGCAACTAGGCTGACGAGTGTTACCCAGAGGACCTTCTCTTCTGCCGCTCCCAGGCTGTGGAATGGCCTGCCGGAGGAGATTCGACAAATTAGCAGTCTTCTGGAATTTAAGAAAGCCGTGAAGACTGTTCTCTTCCGGCAGGCCTATCCAGTTTAATTTTAAGATGTTTTTAATAATGTATTTGTTTTTATCTGTTTTAACGGTTTATCTATTTTATTGTTTTATATTTATACTTAGTGTTGTTCCCCGCCTCGATCTAGATGGAGAGGCGGGTTAGAAATGAAATAAATAAATAAATAAATAAATAATAATAATAATAATAACTAGCAAGTGCTGACTGAAAGCTTTTAATCACAAAGCAAGCACCCTTTCTTACTGAAGGCCTACTGGCTTGTCCCTTTAGGCAGCAATGCTCCTGAGGGTCAAGGGGTTGTTAAGCATCTGCTCCGGAATCAGAGTCCTCTCCCCCTGACAGGCAGGGACGTAGAGCCATCTCCCCTGAAGGCCCAGTCTTCTCCTGGTCTGGTGACAGCCACTGATCTAGTGTGCCTCTACTTTCTGGAGGCTCTAGTTATTCCTTTGAGGGGGATTCCTCTAGTGAGGGCATGGCACACCTAATATTGTATAGAAGAGGAAGTGATCTGTCCCCAAAGTCACTTTATCAGTCCAATGTTGGCTTTTCCAAATTTCTCCCAAGTTTCACTTACGAAGAATATTTAATAAGTTCATGTGTTCCACAGTTCATACTGTCGTGTTTACGGATACAGAGATTTAGCAGGTCTGTCTGGGAAGCAGGCCAGCAGCAAAGCTCCTAGTTGCCAGGAGTAATGGGCCGAGATAAGCGAGTCCCAGCAGCAGAGACGCAGTGTCAAAGTCCAAAATCAAAGTCCAAAGTCACAGACTGAAGTCCAGTCTGAAGTCCCAGTTACGATAAAGCCCAAGGTCATGACTACAGGAAACACGGCGTAGATAGCAAAACTAGCAATGTCATAACAGTTGTTTGCCAGGGCTGAGTGCTTCTACTAGGCATCCTTTTTTACAGAGCCTTAACCTGGTCCCACCCAGCTCCAGCTGTGGCTCATTAAGGAACCTTCCATCTCCACCAGCTATATAAGAGCAACGTTCACAGAGCTGAGTTTCTGGCCTTTACTCGAGGACTTTTCCTTGCAGGCCAGACTTGCTCTCTGTGCTTCAGTCACCATTTTCCCCAAGGGCTGGGTGGATGACTTGCTTCTGGCTCAGAAACTGCACCATTGGAGACTGGAGGAGAAGGTGGAGGAGGATGACCTTCACAGAGCTTTCCTGAGGAGACTGCATCCTCCTCAGCTGCACATCCCGTCTCCTGCTGCAGCACTGCCTTGGGCATGACTTCGGGGGAAGGAGAGTCCACAACCCCAGGTAAGTCAGGTTCTTCCTCAGAAGAAGACTCCTCAGGAGGGGCTATGACACATACTTCATGTGTCATTCATATACATATCATTGGATTACCACCTAAGGATCATTCAAAACTGGCATCTTAGGGGAATCTTTAAGAAGTACATCTAGCCCTTCAGATGATTTTACTATTCAAGCACATGATCTTTACATCTGGGAAACCCATATTGATAGGCAATGGCAACCTTACTATATAATCTGTTCATCCATGAGAAGGTTGGATTGTTCCAGTTCCCAAATGAGTGACTTGGAAACAGAGTCTCCCAAATACCCAAGAGCTGGCCAACCCTGAGATATAAGATTATCTTTAAGACGTGCACCCTCTCGGATGAATCTTGAAAGCTTTGTTCACCCCATCTGAACTTTGGGACACAAATTTTAAAGCAGTTCAGTGGCAGAAATATAAACAATCATCTGAATGAGAAGTCTTGATAATCCTCCTAAATATAGACAGTTTTCTTCCACTTGGGAGGAATTCTAACTCATGAAGATGGTAGGTCTCCATAGATAATATGAGGGCACCACTACCAATCTAACATAAAATAGACTGAGGTGTTTTGGACCTGTGATAGTCCATTTAAAGTTGTGAATGTATATCTGTATCTGTATTTGTATCTATCTATATATAAGGCCCAAAAGGCAACTCACAAACTTAAAACAATTTAGAAACTCTAAACTCTCTCTCTCTCTCTCTCTCTCTCAGATGTCCATTGTCCATTGCTGGAAAATCCAGCTCTTTTTTTGCCTTGATGGAGTTCACAGTGTGAACAGCTTGATTTATGTTTGCAAGCTGGAATTGCGGGTTTTACGCTGAATTCCAGGAACTTTCTTGTGCATTCTTTCCCACAGGTTCTACAAGGTGTGCAAAGTTCTGAACAACTTGCACAAATTTCTCAGCAAGTTACGCAAATTATGATTGAAATTGCACAAAATGTGGCTAAAATTTGAACAAATTGTGGAACCTGTGAGGAGGGGGGGGGATGTGCAAAATACCTGAACATGTTGCACATCGAGCCAGACGCTACAGGGGAAAATGAAACGAAGTCCAGGGGCCAAACCTAGGAAAGGTTGTCGAACTCCACCCCTCAATGGATTTCTCTGACATCCCACATATATATAATGAGAGAGAGAGAGAGAGAGAGAGAGAGAGAGAGAGGAAAGTATCTTGCAAAAAGGTATTACCATTTAAACTGCCAGTGTGAAGTCAGGACTCCACCAGATAAACAAAGAAAAGAGGTATCAAGGCTCAGCTTCCTTATGTCCTCTCATCCTCCGACTTCCTCCAATCTATGCTAACCATTCACAAACAACAGTGAAACTTGAAATCTTCATTAAAACTCTAAAATACAACATAATACAGCAGAATATAAAACTGTTTGAAAGGTTTCAAACAGAATAAAACCAGAGTGCAAACCAGCAGGAGGGAAAGACCTAAAAAAACACAAGAGCAAACCCTTAGGAACAAATCAAAGGACTAAAAAAACTGGGAAAATAAAAAGGTCTTCACCTGTCCCGAAAAGACCACAATGTAGGTGGCAAGTGGATCTCCTTGGGGTGGGCATTCCAAAACTTGGGAGCCCCTTCTGAAAAGATGCCTTGCCTTGATGTTCCCATCAAGTGATACAAGAACTTACAATTGAAGGTGAAAACATGCCGGCTTTAAAGTCACACGGGTAGTGACTCATCTTGAAGAATGCAAAGGTGGCTACCATGTATCACCCAATTCTTCTGTTTGATGAAGCAATCCCAGTGCCTAACATGCGAAACTGACTCTTGAGTACGTCTGAAAGGAGCCTTTCTCTTCAAGCCCGCAAGAAACAAACCATTTTTAATTCCATTCATCATTTGCATGTAGAGTTCTCGCAGCCCTACCAATGATTTCTCTTGGCTTTAATCTTCTCTTGCACTTACAGACATTAGCTTGCTTTAGTTTTCTTTTAATTGGTTTCACCCTTCCTCCGTCCACCTCCTCCTCCCTTTCACACCTTTCTTTTTGGCTTGGGGACTCATTGCAGAATCCCCTGGCCTGCTCTCACCTCTGATGTGTTCCCCCCCACCCCATTCAAACCAGGGGGGGGGCTTTCTGAGCAAAACCCCTCTCCTAACAAGGAGATGGGGATGCAAAGCTGAGATACGGAACACTTTCCCCTCGAGCTTAGAAAATGGGTGAGGAAATTCCCAAGCCAGGAACCAATATTTAGCCGTCGGCTGGTTTTTTCAAAGGTGCTGATGCAACATGTGGCTGCTTCAGCCTTCAGGAACACATTTAATTAAAAGGGGGCATTCATATAGAGGAGATTTGGCAGCTCTGAGGCCTCATTATTCAGAGCAGTGCTAGCCAGGATGTACAGCCCTTGAACAGGCAACATAACAGCACAACTCATGACATTAGTCTGAACTAGGGATGTGGGAGAAAACTGAAACAGACCCAAAATGAGTTTGAATTTTTATGAATCCAGCTTGCAGATTCCAAAGCAGAATGGCTTTTTTGTTTGGAGTCATGCAAACTCCAAAGACAGGTGGACTGGTTTTTCACTTTTGGTAGGGATTTGCACTGATTTGCATTAGCACTAATGAACACTTGCACAATGCACTGTTCTGCATTCATTGATGCACATTAGTGCTAGTTCATATTAACTACTGTGGACGTGTGCATTAGCACTCATTCATATTAACTAATGTGTATTAGCACATTTGCAAATATGAATTAGTGCAAATAGAATGAAATTCTATTGTCAAGCCTGCTAGAGGTACATAGTCTTCCTGAACTCTGCTAACTTCCTGTATCCTTGGTTATTCTATGATCCTGACTTTTGGTTTGCACCTCTAGCCTATCTCCTGGTAGGTCTGACTATGGGCTCCTTCCATGACGCCTGGCTCCGCCATGGTTCCCGTGACACTGTTCCCATGGCCTAGTCCTGACATGAGATCCCTTTGTATATTTTATTATTGTCAAAGCCATATCTTCCACAACCATGACTATTAATCTTTTACCATTTACATTTTTTTTTTAAAAAATTGTCTGTCCTACTCCATTTAACCACATTTTCAATGGCTTCCAATAGTGTGTCTAGCCACAGATCAATATTAAATCCCAATTAAGTTATTGATATAGGCTCAAATGAGTGTCTGTGTAGTTGCAGAGCTGGATTGTGCTAGCTGGCCATGTCCCCAACCTCCACATGTTCAAAGGTCACTTTTGCATGAGGCCTCTGCATGTCCACCTCAACACATGGAAGCCCCTGTACACACAGTCTGGGACTCCCCCCCCCCATTTCTTGAGTAGCAGATCATGTTCATTTAGGTGTACATGTGTTGGATCCATGCACATGGGGAGTTTCAATGCATAGAGGTTGGGGGCATGTTCCGATCACCCTCCCTCCACACAGGACCAAGATGGCTAGATGAGAATACAATAGGCACTCATGGGCTTCTTCAGATTAATAGCCAGGGAACTCAACTCAGGTCTGGCTTCATCACTGGCCAGTAGGGATGTTGGAAGTATCTGGTTTTGGGGTCAAGCTTGATCACTTTTTCACCAGCTTGGCTCCCTGGACATCGGCTCACAGATCACAGAGCTTGCCTGGCTTGGTGCGCACCAAGTTAGGCATGGTTGCTTCAACCCACTACTCTGCAAGACCCCATTTTGAGCAAATTTGGAAGTAAGCTATGGATGGAAACAACCATTTTGTTCAAAATGTCAATTTATGTAGATAGCTTACCCACAATTTTGCTCAAAATGGCGGCTCATGGAACAATGGGATGCTGTGAGCTCTCACTGGGTGCTTGTGGATCATCCTGCACCTTGCCCTGTGTGCCCCCCCCAGGCTCTGGCAAGTGGTAGGGGTCCACCGAGAGGAGTGCAAGGTAGGCATGGGGGAGTTCACTGATGCCCACCTGCCAGGGCTCCAACCCCCTAGCAGAGCCTACCCTGATGTCTGCTCTGACTCCCGATTAAGTCTTTTTTCCACCCCAGCACTACAGCACTTGACATCTGGGCAGGGGTAGTGCTCCTCTGAGGCATTGTGGGAAATTAAAATGGTGGCTTGACCTTGTTGATCGGTTCTGCTTGGAGTGTTGTTGGTACCCCCTGCCAATACCAGGTAAGCCCATCATGGGTCACTTACGGGGTGGGGGGCTTTGTCCAGCCCCCTCAAAGCTGGATCCTGCCCTGGCTGCAAAGTGCTGAGGGCTAGCTGAAGTGTGTGTGTGTGTGTTTTTGGATCCATTCAGCATGCTTGTGTAAGGCACACAACCCTGCTGCTATTCTCATTTTGTATTGACTAAACCCCAAGAGTGCAGAATAAATAACGACAGAAATATATATTATATATAGGCCTCAGCAAAATGCCATGAATCACACTAAAATGTAATAAAAACCCAACAAAATACCTCGGCATGAATGCTCTTGGATATACACTATTCCAAAACGCACCGCTCGATATATAGCCTTGAACCATTCTGCTGCAAGGCAGCAGTAGGAGCAATCTGTTTCCCCTGCTACCCAGATGTTATCAGGCAATATAACATTTTCATTCTCCTCCAAGTTTATCTCAGAAGATGCAGGACACAGGCCAAGAGATCTAATGAATAAACAAATTAACAGGCTGAGCAAGCAGAATGCATAACTCAAAGCATCAAATGGAAGAGCTACAAATACTGAATTTACCCCCAAATTCCATGATTTAGTACAGAACCTTGCTCATTTTAGGGTGTTGGCAGATAGCTCAACAATTGAGTGAGCTGGATCAAAATGGAAAGGAGGAATTCAGACTGTTTGAATTAAGAGCTATGATTCTGAACACAGGACCTGATATGAATTATGAAACTGCTTCAGACCAAATCAGACCATTGGTCTATCTAACTCTGTATTGTCTACACAGACACAGGAGTCACTCTTTAGGGATTCAGGCCAGAACCTCCCCCAGCCCTACCTGGAGTTCTTCAGTCAAACAATGCATACAAAGATGCATGCAAAGGTGTGTATATTAGAAATAATAATAATAATAATAGTAATAATAATAATACTAATACTCAAAATGCAGCACGTATTAGGGATATGTCTTGCAAAACCATTTATAGTATCTATTATTAAATTATTTAAATAAGAATTTTACCAAATCACATGGCCATGTAAAACATTAATTAATGGGACTATTAAAATGAAATACAAAGCCACAATAAAAAAAATTCATATCAGAGTACAAAGCTTAGGGGAAAAGCACACATGAAAATGCATATGAATTTTCATCTTTTTTTTAAAAAATCCTCAACATTTGGGTGATAAATGAAATTGAAGATTGGAAAAATGTGAAAGAGGCTGAATTCGGACAACACATTAAGCAACTGAGAGGAGGGGGAAACAATCATCAGTTGTGTTCCTTATTGTGTTGTGTGGAGGGTAACATGCTGCTCACAAACTACTGATGGTATGCTATTCTGCCCAAATAAGGAAGTTGTTTAGCTTGCAAGTTGTTTAGCTTGAAGCCAGTTGTTTAAAGTGTTGTGTGGAGGGGTGAGTGTGTTAATGGCATGTGGTGAGTGGGTTAAAACACAAGCCCGTAGAGGCAGGTGGCAAGAGCGATCAAAGCGACGGCTGCCACTCTGCTACAACTGGTGCAATTTGCAGAGGCTGCTGGGATAGAACTGGGAGGACCGAGGGAGGAGGAAGGGTGGGGAGAAGGGCGGGGGCTGTGTCAGTCAAATGCTGGGTTGACTATTAGTCCACTCCATGCAACCCCATCCACCCACAGTTGCGTAGGAATATGTTGTGTGGGGAGTACCCACAAAATAACCAACTGTGAGTTGGCTACTCAACCCACCATTGACTAATGTGTTGTCCGAATTCAGCCACTGAGAGAAACCAAAATTGAGAGATTAACTCATTTGTTCGGTGTGTGTGTGTGCGTGGGGGGGGGGAAATCAGAGTTCTCCCCAATCCTCTGTAAAACGTTAACTTTATGGGCAGTATCCCAGCTGTGTCATTCCACTACCAGTCATGAGATTGCACTAGTGGAAACTAGGTTCCAAACGATGCGCAAGAAGAGAATCCAATGAAAGTTACATTTGTGGAAGTCTGGCTGCACAAGCATTTGTGCGCAATGTGCTCCGTATTACACTTGCACACTTGGTTGTGCAACTGGTTGCTTGTGTATTGCTTGCACAACCGCTTGCACATTGCACTTATGCACCTGCTTGTGCAAGCATTGCACAAAATAACAATAATACGAATACTAATACTAATAATAATTATTTATTTATTTCTAACCCCCTCTGGATCGAGGTGGGGAACAACATTCAATGCAAAACAGCATAAAATACACAAAACTGATTAAAAACATATCAAACCAATGAATTATTAAAAACATATACAACTAAAGAATTATTAAAAGGCAACTTAAAATTCAGCTGGGTAGGCCTGCCGGAAGTGGCGGAGTTCCACTAGTGTTATTCAAGTTTGTGGAATGACACTGTGGGCTCTTGTCCGATATGTTGAGTCCCACTAATGTAAATCCTTGATCTTCAGCATTACATTTCAAAGCTACAAAACCCCCATTTTGAATTGTCCATGTGAAATCTGAACGGGAGCATTGGAATGTTTGGCCAGTGTAGACTAATTGTGAACAATTGTTTCAGCAGTACTTAGTAGGCTACTTGACATAAGGAAGGCCACAGCATGGAGAAGTGACAATGTCAGCCACATGCAGGATGAAAAAGTAACATGTAAACAGAGGCTGTTGAGTAAATGTCACCAACTAATTGGATGCATGTAAAAGTGTCTATAAATCTGTGGAGGAAAACATTGGCTTTGTTTCCTCCTGGAAGTTTCATTCTCTTAGGCCTCTGTTGCTTCTGCTAACAAATCCAGATAAACCAAATAACAGCTGTTCGAGTGAACGTCTCTCTCCCAAGCAAGTGACACCTTGCCAAATGTTATAATCTGCTTTAATGTTCCAAGTCTCAAGAGTTCCTTTCCCAGGGCTGCCTACCTCTGTGTGACCTTCTTGAATGATCAATAACTCATCTCACCATTTTTGCAACACTAGGCACATCAGCAAGTGAATGAAAAGGGTTTCATCGAGGCATGTCTGGGTTGGGACTACACTGGGGCCGTTCACACATTGATAACCCACACTCAGTGGTTGAGTGTGGGTTGTTGTTGAACCATGGGTTAGTGCATTGTCTGAACCCAGAGCATTGTCCGCAGGGTGGCTTGTTAACCATGCATTGTGGATTATTAACCTGAACAACCCAACAACAAACCATGAGCTCTCAAGGTGGCTTGTTGGAAAAAAATAAGCTACATTGCATGATTAACAAAGTCTCCTGCAGAAAATTCCTGGATTCTGACAACATGCTAACCTACAGTTCAACAAACAACCCACAGTTCAACAAGTACCCACACTCAACCATTGAATGTGGGTTAGCGTGTTGTGTGAACCCAGTCAGTGAGTGGAATCAGCCTCACAGCAGTGGCATTAACACAGGTGGAAGGGGATTCCACATATTTCTTTATTTCTTTGCTGTATCTGAATCTATATCATCATCATCATCATCGTCACTTTTGATTTGTATACTGCTTTTCCACAGTGTCGCCAAAGTGGCTCACTATACAACAAACAAGACTGCATACCAACGTATCAACTGGAATAATACATTGTTCCAAGAACAACCCAAACAATTCCTTTCGCATATACCAACATAACGTTTTACATTAATTACAAAATAGGCAATATCACCCATTGAGACACAGTATTGATTTATATTAATCAGCAGTGCATAAGCCACAGACAGATACACCAGATCTTTCTAATGCACTGAGGTATGAACAAACACGCAAACAATAATAATTTCCCCCCAAGATGCCATCAAATGTTGACAGTTCTCTGGGTGCCTAATCATAAAAGTACAAGCCTGCCATATAAAAGAGAAAACTCTAAACCTTAAACACAGATCTTAAAACCCTGGACATCTCCAGAGAAGTATAGAACACTGGAAGCTGTGGAGATAAAAATGCCTGGGTAAATAAACATATCTTTAATGTATTTCCTTGTTTATTTAAAATATTTCTGTATCACCCTTTCATTGTGAAATCACAGGGCAGTGTACCACAAAAGAACAATAAAAATAAAATACAAATTCATTAAAAAGAACATTTAAAATAAAATACAAAGAAAAAAGAAAAGAAACGATCTACTAGACCGCATAGTAAGAAGCAGCAAATGCTTGCATAAACAGATGGGGTTTTAAGAGGCACTGGTACACCATCAAAGATGATGCTTGTTGCAGTGTGGGTGTGTCTTGGTGGGGGGATTCCAAAGGCAAGGTGCCACAACAGAAAATGTCCTCTCCCTGGTTGCCATCAGATGTACATGTCCAGATGCTGGAACAACCAGGAGGCCTTGATGGGTAGATCTCAGTATATTTGAGCTCATGTTACTTGCTGCCCCAAAGACCAAAGAGTAGTGCCAGATGAACCTCTCTGGAGAGGCCATTCCATAACTGGGCAGATCACAACTGAGAACGCCCTCTCTCTAATGGCCACCCTCCACACTTCATTTGAAAATCTTGAGATCCAGGTAGGTACATTCACCATCCTCTCCACCTAGTCTTCCTGGAAAGATTCCCCATGAAGTCTGCTTTCAGTCTACTGTCTAGGTGTTGTTGATGGCCAACTTTGAGGCCTAGATCTTCTTTCTGATGGTACTTGATCTCTCAATCAGATCTGGACTGCACAGGCCTTCAAACAGAGGACACCTTCAAAATAGAGGACAGTCCTCTGGCAGTGTCAGTCCTTCCAATAGAGGACTGTTCTCTGTAAAAGAGGACACATGACCATCCCAAGAGGCCTCAGAGGAGATGGAAAAGAAAATAGGCAGCTGTGACTGCGGAGAGGTTGAGGTGGGCCCACTCAGCGAGGGGAGTCACTGAGGGCATCTTGGCCAAGAGACATCCAGTGCCTGGAGCTGGTCTACTTACAATTGCCCAGAGTTGAGAGACGGAAAAGTCAGCAAGGATTAAGCTCATTTGAGTTCTCCAAGTCCACCTTGAAAATCACTTTGCTTTGTTCTAGTTCCTGAATGTCTTGTTCAAATGGGAAAAAGGCACATTTGGATACACATTTTTTATTAAAAGCGTACACCTAAGTGAGTACTTTTCCTCCATTGCATAAACGGTAATAATGGGCATTCCCCTATCCCTCCAAATGCCATTTTAAATTGCACATTTTTTTCTCAAACTTTTTTTCGAATATAATTGCAAATTTGGGAATATGAGAACTTTGTCCCCAAAATGTGCGTGCATTCGTATTTGCACGTATTGGCGCGAACAGGGAAAACGCTGATAAATAATGAGTCAAAACGAAATTCTCGTATGTGCCAACCACAGTCTTGCCCTCTGAAACTGATTCACACATGGATGAGGGATCTAAGCCCAGTGGCACAACACATTGTTTACATGGAGAAGATCCCATGTTCAGCCCCTGACCTCACCTTCTTTTTCTCTAGAAGGCAGCAATCATTCATGGGTCATTTGCGTTCGCTCATGGGAGCCACATGTCAGCAGTGGGCAAGACTAAGCGGGGCCAGAGCTGGGTGGGGCCAGAGCCCAAAGTAGGTGAAGTCATCCCTTTTCTACTTCTGTCACTGCCTTTCACTTTTCCTCCCTCTTTATACCCATGCAGCGGACTGCGAGGGAAGATGCACATGCTGAACTGTTCACAAGCAGATGGCTTTTGAAATTAGGCCAAGGGCTTCCTGTGGTCTGAGAATTGCAGGTTGCTCTCCCCTGCGTCAAAGAATCTGAAGTCACAGAACTTGGGAAAGCACCAACTAAGGATCCTGGCTAGTCTTTTCTGACCAGAGCAGAAAGCCCCAGATGAGGCAGATCAATGGTACAAGCCCAAGCAGTTTCTTACCTCCAGCTAGCTGGCAACTCTTAATAAGAGATGAGAATACTGTGAGGTTTAAATTGATAAAAAGGTTTAAGATCTTTACTTTGTGATTCCTGCTACTCTTCAATAGAAGCTCACTACTGATAAAGCGCATGAACCTAGAACTATTGTGGAAAGCTCTGTCTGTTTTTTTTCAATAATTAATCACACCTTCAAAGTAGAAATACAATATCTGTCTTGGGGCGTGTAATGTTTGCAAACAAGTGTAATTAAAAGTTAATAAGATTCAATTATATAGGGCGACTTGCATCACAAAGGCTTTATTAGTTGAGCTGTGCACTGTGTATGTGGTTTGGTTAGGGGAAGATGGCATAATGGAGAGGGGATTTTAATGAGAAGGATGCTTGGACAGTGGAGACTCCAAGAGAATAAGAATAAAGGGGGTGGATACTGATGGATTTCTCTGGATTACTCCCTAACTTTTTGCAAAAGGCAGAATCATAGAATCATAGAATAGTAGAGTTGGAAGGGGCCTATAAGGCCACCGGGTTCAACCTCCTGCTCAATGCAAGAATCCATCTTAAAGTAAACCTGACAGATGGCTGTCCAGCTGCCTTTTGAAGGCCTTTAGTGTGGGAGAGCCCACCACCTCCCTGGGTAATTGGTTCCATTGTTGTACTGCTCTAACAGTTTGGAAGTTTTTCCTGATGTCCAGCCGGAAGATGTACTTCCAACTGGTTGTCACGGGGACAAAAAAAGTTACCTCTGCAGTGGAAAATATTTGAACAGCAAGATGCCATTCCACCCCCTCCTCAGTAAATATGTTCTGGGTAATCTCAAAGTACTCTGCAGAGATGAAAGCACTGAAAGCAGATTGTATTTTCCCCCACAGTTGTATGAATGCAAATAGTTTCATGCATAATTTCTACCAACGTCTGATAGCCAAGTACAATGGGAATCTCATTCTGGGTATAAAGATTCTGGGTATATCTTGCCACACAGAATTGGCCCAAGACATTGTTCTGCCTGAGGTGGAACAGGAAATAGCACACATACTCAAACACACATACCATTAAGTGTCCATAGTACCCAAAGCAGGCCAAATTATTTTGGCACCAGTGACAGAAAACCATCTTCCCTTGGGAGCAAAAATGGTTTTGTATTTTTGTTTAATTTCTTTCTTGTCATCTTGGCTATAGTCCAGATCGCTGAGCAGTCCCTTGTGAAATTGCTGAAATTGTTGCATATTAAAAACTGATTCGTGCATATTTATTAGCCATGCAAATTTATTCAGCCCTGACTTCAAGGGGGGATTCACAGGGTGCCAATCCGGAAAGGACCTGCTGGGTTTTTTGCTTGCACATGATAACTCGAAACACAATGGAACCCAAGTTGGCCATCAATGCATGGCCTGCAGCAATATAGGAAGGGCAGATGGTGAAGGCTAAGGTTGTGTCTCCAATCTTAAATTAAGCAGTTCTTTTCAAACATGCATAACCTAAGACAGCACCGAAGTGCCTGAGTGGCGTGAGCACTACTTTCCCATCTTTAATTTGCTACTCTACTAATTAATGAGTTAATATTGATACAGTGCTTTGAAGACGTCAAACGTTGTACAAGAGCATGTTTTTTTCTTCTTCTTTCCTCTTCTCTGCATTAAGAAAGCTGCGGTGCCCTGCGGGGGTGCCCACTGCGCTTCAAGAATTAATGAGAGGTTTGCATAGCTCATAGTCTGAAATAGTTATAAATGCTCCCTATTTAAGAGACATTCTAAGAGAAGGAGAGGAATAAGAGATTAGTCCAGGCCGTTTGGCTGGCCAAACTGGAAAGAAAACTACCAGTAAAAGATGGCTTTCATCCAGGTTTGAAGGACGCAGTCGAAAGCTTGTTTACTTGGAAACGAATAAGGCTCATTCTAATCAATGCATTTTATTCACACTTACTTGTCCTAGGTTATTTCTGACTCCAACATTATTTGCCATTGATCCCCATCTAAAGTCACAGAATTCTAGCTTATTTGTGAAGGGCAGTTCTCCCAAAGCTTTCAGATTATTTGAAATTGATGAAGTGGATAGAAAGCCTAACAGAAGAGCTAATTCCGCATTGTCATAGTGACAGTCCAGAAATATACCGAAGCCGAGGGTTGGATGAACATGCAATGATCAAGATGGTTGAGGTTTTCCAAATTCTGAGCATCTGTTCCCCTCCGTCCTGATCAGGAAACCATGAGCATTTTCAGTTGGGAAAAGTGCACATTTTGAGGAGTGGGGACTCCAAAACACACACTTCCCCCCCCCCCCCAAAGGCTAAAGAATGAAAATGTGGATTTGGGGGAATATGCACTTGCACAAGTGTATGTTTTCAGAACGTCACACTTACGTAGGTGTACATTTTTGAATGCGAACGCAAGCCTGAGATATGGTAAAATAAATCCTCGAGAATTGTCCTCCTGCTGGAGTTTGCATTCAGGGTTGCGAACGGGGCATGTTCAGATGATTTGCAAAGAGTGAGGAAGTCTCATACATCCCTAACTAGAACATAAGGGAGCCATGATGGATCTGACCAAGGGTCCATCTAGTCCAGCACTCTGTTCACACAGTGGCCAACCAGGGACCCACAAGCAGGACACAGTGCAACAACACCCTCCCACCCATGTTCTCCAGCAACTGGTATATAAGCTTACTGCCTCTGATACTGGAGATGGGACATGGCCATAAGGACTAGTAGACCTTGATAGCCTTCTCCTCCAGGAATATATCCAACCCCCTTTTAAAGCCATCCAAGTTGGTGGCCATCACTACATCTTGTGGTAGCGAATTCCATAGTTTGACTATGCACTGTGTGAAGAAGTATTTCTTTTTATCTATCCTGAATCTCTCACCAATCAGCTTCATGGGATGACCTCTTTGGATTCTAGTATTATAAGAGAGAGAGAGAGAGAGAGAGAGAGAGAGAGAGCAGGGTGTTTGACTTGATGGCCTTAAGGTCCCTTCCAACTCTACTATTCTATGATTCTATGAGAGAAATGTCTCTACATCGCGCTTAATTTTGTACCCCTCTATCAGGTCTCAGCTTACCCTCCTTTTTTCCAAGCTAAGCAATCCCAGCTGTTGTATTCTTCCGTCATGGGGTTGATGCTCCAGTCCCTTGATCATTTTACTTGCCCTTTTCTGCACTAGAAGCTTGTCTTGTCTATTATTTTGAACATTAAGTAAGTCCTCATTAAGCTGTGAACCGAGCAAATTTCTCACCCACCTCTAGTGTTACATTTAACTTTCCCCCTCTTTCCTTCAAAACAGCCAACCTTCATGCTGCAAACCACACAACAAACTTAAGTCCCCTTGTGGCTTGGGGGAGGAAGTCCAGCACTTCCTTGGGCAGGATCTACACTACTGCTTTAAAACGGTTAATAACAATTGTGACAACCCTTGGGGCCCAGGACGCACTCCGTATACAGTTTTCAAACCATTTTCAAAGTGCCATACCCTGCTTGATGTAGACCTGGCTTTTGACTCACATCACGAGTTCTACTATCCTTTGCATCCTCGCCACATGTTCCATCACAGCAGCCTATCTATCCAGACGTTGAAATAACTTTCGGGTTGCTTTTGTTACCCGTCTAAACAGAAAAAAGACCAAGCCCATCTTGCTGTTGACAACGGAAGTCTAATGCGGTACAGCAGGGACACGCAGTTCCCCTGCAGAGTCTGTTTTCAATATATTGACTCTCTTGCTGTGCTTTAAGTAGTTTGCCTGTGTGTGTATGTGTTGGGGATGTTAAAAAGTTTATGAAGATGAGATGATTAAAACGATCAGAATCAATTTGCTCAAAGTGTGGCCAAGATGTTACGTTCCATTGGTATAAGTGAGAGGACATGTGTGATTTAAGTTCCTGAAACTGTCTTTGGGGGGAGAGAGAGAGAGAGAGAGAGAGAGAAATAGTTTATAGATCTATTGCAAATGCAATTATTAGATTAAAAACACTTCGCTTGGGGGAGTTTCCTACAGTGGATGCTTGGTAGTGGCATTCATCACTTTTCTGGAAGGCAGTCTCCTTTTGTAGTTATAAAGGGGCGATGTTTCATTCCAAACATTACAGGCCTTTTATTATTTTAAAGATGATGAATTAATTTCAGTCAATGATAAGCAGTGACTGGGGGAAAAAAAAACCCCATTGGCAAACATTCCACGTCTGGTAGAGACCAAGGCTACAAACAAGTTGACAATTTATTTTGATTGCAAATTTTAGGGGTGGGTGAACTCTCCTGCGCCCGCCTCGGGGGGTGCTTGCCCTGCCGATGCAGCTGCCTGGCCCCCGTAAGCCGTGCCCCGAGAGCCTCAAAAGAGGCTTGCAAGGCACCAGCCAGCGCTGGGCAGCTGCCTGCCCGAGCACTGAAGTTGTGCACTCCTGCTTCCTGCGTCAATGGCAGCCGCCATTAACGCAGGAAGGAGAAGTGCGCGATTTCAGTGTGTGGGAGGGTGGCTGCCCAGCACTTGCTGGTGCCTTGCGAGCACTTGGGTGGTGGTCTGCACTCATGTCGGGAGCACCCAACTGGATCTGGGGGGGCCAGACGGGTGTGTGTTTGTCTGCAGGACTCCCGGACCCAGTTGGGGACTCCCGGCATCCCAAATTATTATGTCCTTAATTTTTCTCAACAATGGAGAAGGTGGGGTTTATGTTTTGTTCTAGGCAATGAAAATGTCCGTGAACGTGCAGAAGGAACAAGGTGAGTAAAGGGAGAAGATCAAAATGGACCCATGAGAATGTTATTGCTCCCCCTGCTGGCACTTCCAGGTCTCTGTGCCTCCCACCAAACTGCTTTCTAAGATTTGCCACACACACAAAATGCAACCCTGCGTACATCTTAAAGTGGTTTTCCCCAACCAACCTGGTGTCTTCCACATGGGTTGGACTTCAACTTCTATCACCCCCAGTGGTCGTGCTGGCTGGGGGTGAGGATAATGGTAACACCAGGTGGAGCTCACTGGGGAGAGCATTCTTTAATCGGGGGGCCAGCACGGAAAAGACCCTCTCCTGTTTTGGCAAACTACTGCTTTATAGTGGTATTGAAGTGTACTGACAACTGTTGGGGCCCATGACATACCATATACCACTATATCCTATATCCTGCTTGGTGTGGCTCCTGCCTTTTATATACCGCTTTCATACCACTTTCATACCACTATACCCTGCTTGGTGTAGATCTGCCCCAAATCTCCCTAGGAGGAGTTTCTCAGAAAAGGGCCTCTGATGTTGATCATACTGTATGGATAGGTTCACAGCGGGAGAGGCTGTGTAAGAATTCCATGGGCTTATTTCCAGGTAAGTGTTTATAGGATTGCAACCTAAGTTAAGGAACATTGAATCAGATCCAAGGCAAGTGTGTACTCCTTTGGTCTATGATTGCTCCCCCCCCCCGCCACTATTAGTTTGGTTCCGCATCTTGCACTCAACAATATGGGAAGATGCTCTGTGGATGCAAAAAAACACAGGTGAGCACCACTAAGAAAGAGAAGTGGGGAACTATGGATGGATGGACACACCTCTGTCTGGTTTTGCGAAATGATCACCAAACCGCTGCCTCTGTCTGTGACAGCTTGCTGTGCTGCATAAGCTGCTGGATGGCCTGGTGAGCACCTGGGGGGGGTTTACCATGGGGCTGCCCATCCCCTTAGCAAGCCACCATCTTGGATAACAATGGTGGCTCGAGTTTTCCGTAAATCTAACATTATGTAAATAGTGGCTGTAAAGTGGCCATTTACACAACATCACAGGTGTAAATGGACATTTACGCTTATAATGTTGTGTAAATGATACATTTACGGCTAGCATTTATGCAACATTAGATTTCCAGAAAACACAAGCTACCATTTTTATGCAAAATGGTGACTCACTAAGAACTTTAGCTTAAAGTTCTTACTTATTAAGCCGTAGGAGAAGCATTTCAATTTTTTTTAATGGGAAAAGCTTCACAAAATGACTAGTTGGTAGTGGAAAAAGGATGGGGCCTGGTGGGCTAGACTGGGTCCCCAGGAAGGCAGGATTTGCCCCCCATGCCTGGAGTTCCCCATTTCTGTGGTAGTGGTTTGCCATATTCTCAAGCAGAAGAACTCAGTTTTGCTACCTAAGATTCTTGTAACTGGAGATACCAAGACTTGAACTCAGGATCTTCTCCTTTAGGGTTTGATAGATGCTTCCTTCATCTGCCCCTGCCGGCACTCCTGTGGTCCTCCACAATTAGCTGGGCCTCATGAGCCCTCAGCATGCACCCACCCCTTTCCCCCATCGATGTGAAAGGGGGAAATGCGTGATTTCCACCATTAGTATGGAGGAGGGAAACGAGCACTTTCTGGAACCTTCAGAAACTGTGCTTTTTTGCTACCCCCCCCAATAAGGGCCTTAAAAGTCCTGTTAATGTAAGGAAGTCTTTCATTAAGAGGACCTTTAAGACCTCGATTAGAGCAGGTGGAAAAGGGTACTTTCTGGAGGCTCCGGAAAGCACGCTTTCTCAGGGTGGACCCACACCTGAGCACTTGGAGGCACTGTACTGGGCATGTACAGTTGGGTCTGTGAGGGACGGATGTGAGGGGTCCGCTGCCCTCACGGACCCAACCAGACACTAGCAATAACCTTATTCTCCTTAACACTTTCCCAGCCCACTATTTGTCCAGCATCCCAGCTGACATTTCTTCTCAGAGGGGGAAAGGGAAGGAGACCCTGTATAATGTCCCCTACAGCTGCAGAAGTAGCTTAGGAGACCCTTTCTACTTTGAACCTCAGCGAGGAGGGAAGATGTTAAAGTATTTTCAGGATTCCTTAAATTGAAGTAATTATTTTTGAACAGCTCTCATGACATTTTCTCCTCAGGGTTCATCATTGCTAGGTAGTTTTTGCCAGGTAAAATGTCTGGGAGTCAGCCTTTTATTGTTTTCAAGACATAGCCCTCATTCCAGATGCATTGGTTAGATACAGACAGAAAAGGGTCCATTTTCTATCGCCCGACTGTGTGGGCAGAGGAGCGTGGGCTGGGAATCGAAAGGAGATGTTGTGCTGAGTGTTTACTTGCATTATTTGTTGGCTCTGTGAATTTGATGCCATCCATATTTCCATAATATGCTGGTACTATGCAACAGTCTGGGTCTCAGCTTTTGTCTGAAGCTATTTCCATTAGTGTTATGAGCGACTTGATTGTTGATGTTTCTGCATCCTGTCGAGACTTTTGGGGATTTATTCTTCCTATTAGGGGTGATGGGTGCGTATCCGTCTTGTTCCCTCATTACGTGGGTTATTTCAATTTGCTATGGCTCCATGTACATGCAATTGAATTGTCACTGCTCGTTCGAGTTTCATTATCATATCCATTCCTATTTTGCTCTGTGTTTTCTTTCCAAGAAACAATTAACTAGAGAATACGCCTGAGCATAATCATCCCAAAGTATTAATTACATATTAATCTCAGTGAATTTCCTCTTTCAGAAGGGAAGAGATGTCTAAGTCCCATTGGTAGCACAATATCTCATGCACCCATCTTCTGGCATAAGGCAAAGTGCATTTAGTTTGCATACAGGGGTTCTAGGTTGCCTTGAGCAAGGATAATAAAGCAAACAGTGATTCCATTCCGAGTTTCAGTCAGAACCAGCCAGAACTGTAAAGGAGTTACCCAAGGGGCTCACTCTTATCCCCAAAATAGTTCCAGCACCTTGGATAGCTCCTTTAGAGTTCTGGCTGGCTCGGAATGAAACCCAGAAAGGATTCAGAAAATCGGAGCCACCAGCCTCCACTGAACGTGAATGCAATTGTGAGCGGCCTTAACACACGTACAGATCATGGAAATGAAAACCTCTGCTCCAGTCTCCCTTAGTCGGGCCACATTTGGAGCACTGTGTCCAGTTCTTGGTGCCACATTTTAAGAAGAATGTTGACACATCGGAGCAGAGAAGAGCAGCCTGGGTGATGAGGGGTCTGGAAACCAAGTCCTATGAGGAATGGTTGAAAGAGCTGGGCATGTTTAGCCTGGAGAAGAGAAGATTAGGGGGAGGCATGATTGTGGTCTTCAAATATCTAAATGGCTGCCATGCGGAAGATGGACCAGACTTTTCGTCTGTTGCTTCTGAAATCAGGACAAGAATCAGTAGGTGGAAATGGCAGGGAAGCAGATTTTGGCTTAACATTGGGAGGAACCTCCTAACCATGAGAGCCAATCAGTAATGGAACAGACTGCCTCGGGAGGTGGTAGGATCTCCTTCTCTAGAAGTATTTAAGCAGAGCCTGGATGGGCACCTGTCAAGGATGCTGTGGAAGCAACCTGCAGGGTCGAGCATGCACTGAGCAGGGATTTGGATTAGACATTCTCTGAGATCCCTTCCAACTTTATGGCTCTATGAAACAATAGGAAGCAGCTGCTCTGAACATCAAATTCCAGGAGTGGTGCTCTGCTATTTTTTTTGTCCCTATTGTTTAGGGTGACCATATGAAAAGGAGGCTGGAGATTCTGTATCTTTAACGGTTGTATTGAAAGGGGAATTCCAGCAGGTGTCATTTGTATGCATGCAGCACCTGGTGAAATTCCCTCTTCATCACAACAGTTAAAGCTGCAAGAGCCCTGCCCTCTTTTGTATCTGGTCACTCTAGTATAGCTCCTGCAGCTTGAACTGTTGTGATGAAGAGGGAATTTCACCTGGTGCTGCATGCATACAAATGACACCTGCTGAAATTCACTTTTCTATACAACTGTTAAAGATACAGGATCCATGTCCTCCTTTTCATATGGTCACCTTAACATTGCTGCCTTGATTGCCCAGATCAATTACTTGTATAGCCAGCCAGAGCTTCATGTGCTGTGAAACACCCATTTCCAGTGGATTGCTATTTCTTCGGCGCATCCCAGTCACATGGTGAGTTCAAAAAATCTGCCTGGGACACCCGAGGGCCACCAGTACTTGGTACGTAAATTCTTGCAAGCCTCCTGGAATCTCAGAGAGCCATAACTCATGGCGGAAGAGAAAATGGTGTCCCTGTTAGGAGTTGCTGAATTGAAACACAGTAGTTTACTCATTCAAGGGGCAACCTGGGAGGGGTCTCATGTGTGATAATGCTAGACTGGATCCTTCCCAGGAAAGCTAGACTGGATCCCTTCCCAGGGAAGCTAGACTGACTCCCTCCCTGGTGTGCTTCCAGAGGCAGGCTAAAACTTTTTTTTTTCTGGGTGGCCTTTGGGGAGCAGTCTAGACCTTTGCTTATGCATTGTTTATATATTGGATTTTAAAACATTATTCGTATTTTAAATGTTTTAATATCGTAGCATGTTTAATTATATGTTTAATTTTTGTATATCTCTATCTGTTTTAACTGTACATGTTTTAATTTGAAAAGCTGCCTTGAGTCTCAGTAGTGGGAAAAAGGAGGGATATAAACAAACAATAATAATATTGAATCCAACCTTATATCTGCAACTTTCACAATGAAACTGGGAGACTGCTGTTCTTCATCATGTGTGAACAAACCCAAATGGTATCATGGTACATCACATTATAAGAAACAAACGTTACGGCAAAGTGCTCAATACACAATGGAATGAACGGTACAATTAAAAACAATGTGCATATTCCATGCAATGACAAGATATTATCACACCCCTAAATATTTTCCATCATTGGTAATGATATTATTCAAGGACAAGAAAATAAAATCTGTCTTTTTCCTGTGCGCCTGGCTTGGGTCCATCCTCATTTGTGATCTTTGGCCAAAATGGGCTGTTTGGGGTTTAGAAGCCAAGCTGAAAATATCAGCTCTTACCATAAACATGAATGATTGCAGAACAAAATAAAAAGTGACTCTGGCATTCAGAAGGAAGAAAACATCTGACCTGAACTGGTTTCCATAGACATCAATGTCAGAAATTGACCGCAACTTGCAATTAAAAATTGGGGGATTGAACTCATAAAACTGATGGATTCCTAGCCCAGATCCCATAGGAAAACTCAACATTCCAACATCTGAAATTGAAAGTCAGGACCAATTTCCTGCGCCCTCTCCAGACCATGAGATCATGGGCGAAATCCAACAGCCATTTTGTTATGTGTCAAAGCCAATCTGATTTATTCTGTTATTTTTTGACATGTTGAATTAGTCCAGTGGATGTGCTAATGTATGTCCAGATTGCAGCTCACATCATGAGCCAAGCTCTACATTAACAGCAGCAGGCAAAGTCATTGTTTCGGACAAGGCTGTGCCAAGATGTCTTCAGTTGAGTTTGTGAGTTGAAATGAAGGATTGGGTGGGGTAGAAATTGTTCCACCTTCCCATATCCCCACTTAAGATAATATTCACTTCCTTTCCCCTCAATCCTGTTGGGTGCCATTGTTCCCATGTTGGTTGAAGCTTCGCCTAACACCTCTCGATCAAGAACTGGATGGTTTGAATGATGAATGCCTCTCGCTGATTTATGAAGGAAGCTGCACCTTGCCTGTCCTACCACTGTCATAGACCACTAAGGGAGCTCAGCAAGAGTTGAGGCCTTGGTCTAAGGATGTTTCACACATTTCAACCTCAATTTGCAAAAAAATATGCGGGAAAGTGAGCCGAAGTCCTGGTTACAGTTTGGCAAGCTTCTCCTGCACCCACACCCAGACAAATTCCTCTGACATTCCTAGGCCAAACATCCTCACAAATGGCCACCATTTTTGCAATTGGGAAATGCACAATTTCTGAAGCCTCCATCGTGCACAACAATGGAGGCTCCGGAAATTGCACATTTTCCCCGTTGCACAGTGTTGGATGACAGCCGGGATCTTGTTGGGCCATTTGGGTACTCGACCTGTGGGTTTGTGAACACACCATGGGTGCCCTACTGGCTCCGGGGGCAGACACAGGGGTGTCCGTCAGACCTCCAGACGCAGTCGGACACCCGTGACATCCCTAGCTGTACATGTTTAACTGCTTGTCTGTATGCTCAGCTGAACACACTTACAGAGCTCTCATGATTCCAAACCTTGCCTTATCAGGGTTTCCTTTCATGGGAGCTCTGTAAATGTATTGAGCTGAAGGGCTTATAGGACACTTTTCAGACATTCATGCTCAATGTGCAACAGACTAACCAGCAACTGAATGTGTGGGGACATTGCCCAGGGCTCATGTGCACACCCAGTCCCCAATCTCACACTTTTGGCTTTTATGGATGTAGGCAAATGCCTGTCTAGGCCTTTTGTCACCAAGAAAACAAAGAATCAACTGTAGGGTGACCGTATGGAAAGGAGGACAAGGCTTTTGCATCTTTAACAGTTGCATAGAAAAGGGAATTTCAGCAGGTGTCATTTGTATGCATGCAGCACCTGGTGAAATTCCGTCCTCATCACAGTTAAAGTTGCAGGAGCCCTGTCCTCTTTTGTATCTGGTCACTCTAGTATAACTCCTGCTGCTTTAACTGTTGTGATGAAGAGGAAATTTTACCAGGTTCTGCATGCATACAAATGACACCTGCTGAAATTCCCTTTTCTATGCAACTGTTAAAGATAGAGGAGCCCTGACCTCCTTTCCATATGGTCACCCTACCATAGACCCAGTTCTAGTCTGTAAGTTGGCAACCAATTGCTTATCAACGCTTGGTAAATTGAGGTGATTACAGTGTCATGAAACAGATAATTCTATCGTCAAATGAGAGGCCACAACAATAAATGTCACATGTTTGGATGCTGAAAAATACAAATTCACACAGCAAGTATCCCCTGTTTGTGAAGTCACAGCAGCAAATGTCCCAGTGGGTATTATTTTTTTCATTACTTGAATTGTGGACATAAGAATTAGGGGTGTGCATCGGATCGGATCCGATCCACGATCCGAATCCGATCCGACCCAAAATCGGGAAAATCCGATCCGATCCGATCCGACCAACCTCCGATCCGATCCGATCCGATCCGATGAGGTCCGATCCGGATCGGACGCCATTTTGAATGCTTTTTCCCATAGCCAAGTATTGTTTTACAAAAACGCCTATAACTTTTTCATTTTTAAAGATAGAAGGATGAAACATGGGGACATTGTAGACTGGTTAGGGATAGTTATCTGTGAGAAATTTCAGAAAGATTGGTGCATGCGTTTTGTGGCAATTAATTTTTTAATAAATACCCAGGAATGCTTATAACTTTGTCATTTTTAAAGTTACAAACATGAAACTTTGCCACATTGTAGGAGATACCTTGGGACCTAAGTGTGTGAAATTTCAGAAACATAGGTGCTTGCCTTGTGTGGCAATTAATTTTAGAAAAATGGGTAGTAGTGGGGTAAATACAGTTACGCCTCCCATTTTTTTATTTTTTAAGATACAAACAGGAAACTTGGGCACATTACAGGTACCACTTGCCTTGATATGTGAGTGAAATTTCAGAAACATTGGAGCTTGCCTTGTGTGGCAATTAAGTTTTGAAACAATGAGGAAAGAAACACCTATAACTTTGTCATTTTTAAAGTTACACACATGAAACTTTGCCACATTGTAGGTGGTACCTTGGGACCTATGTGTGTGAAATTTCAGAAACATAGGTGTTTGCCTTGTGTGGCAATTAATTTTAGAAAAATGGGTAGTAGTGGGGTAAATACAGTTACGCCTCCCATTTTTTTAGTTTTGAAGATACAAACAGGAAACTTGGGCACATTACAGGGAACACTTCACTTGATATGTGTGTAAAATTTCAGAAACATTGGTGCTTGCCTGGTGTGGCAATTAATTTTTGAAACAATGAGGGATTCATTGGACAGCACTTGCCCATAGGGATTCATTGGACAGTACTTTCCCATAGGGAATCATTGCATTGCACTTTCCCATAGGGAATCATTGCATTGCACTTTCCCATAGGGAATCATTGCATTGCACTTTCCCACTGAGAAATACAGTTATGCCTCCCACATTTTTATTTTTGAAGATACAAACAGGAAACTTGGGCACATTGTAGACTGGTTAGGGATAGTTATCTGTGAGAAATTTCAGAAAGATTGGTGCATGCGTTTTGTGGCAATTAATTTTTGAATAAATACCCAGGAATGCCTATAACTTTGTCATTTTTAAAGTTACACACATGAAACTTTGCCACATTGTAGGTGGTACCTTGGGACCTATGTGTGTGAAATTTCAAAAACGTAGGTGCTTGCCTTGTATGGCAATTAATTTTAGAAAAATGGGTAGTAGTGGGGTAAATACAGTTACGCCTCCCATTTTTTTATTTTTTAAGATACAAACAGGAAACATGGGCACATTACAGGGAACACTTCACTTGATAGGTGTGTAAAATTTCCGAAAGCTGGGTCCAGGCATGTGGTGGCAATTGATTTTTGAAACAATGAGGAAAGAAACGCCTATAACTTTTTTATTTTAAAAGTTAGAAGTCTGAACATTGCTCACTTTGTAGATGGGTTAGGGGTAGATATGTGTCAGAAATTTCAGAATGATAGGTCCAGGCATTTGATGGCTATGGAATTTTTAGATTAAATGTTTCAAAAAATGTTCCACAGAGGCCAGGTCTTCCTTTCCTCCCCCTCCCGCTTCCCGCGAAGAAAAGGAAACACTGTCTCATCTCGATCCCTTTGATCCTTGCTAGTATCCATTACAGGGCTCGTGTCTGCTTTCCTACTTTCACTTTTTACTCAAGCAGACATGCATGCACCAATCTTTCTGAAATTTCTCACAGATAACTATCCCTAACGAGTCTACAATGTCCCCAAGTTTCATCCTTCTATCTTTAAAAATGAAAAAGTTATAGGCGTTTTTGTAAAACAATACTTGGCTATGGGAAAAAGCATTCAAAATGGCGTCCGATCCGGATCGGACATCTGGTCCGATCCGATCCGACCAGCCTCCGATCCGATCCGATCCGACCCCCCAGGTCCGATTCCGATCCGCTATCCGATCCGATCCGGGGGGTCAGTGCACATCCCTAATAAGAATAGCTTTGTTGGATCAGAGTCATCTAGTCCTGCATTTATTTTCCAGCTGTAGCTAGCCAGTTCCATCTGTTCATGGAGGGCTGTCCTACTTTTAATTTATTTTAAAAATGTATATGCCTCACCTTCACCCCAAAGAGGATTTCAGAGCACTTTACTTCAGCATTAAACATTCAATACAGTACAATACAAAAAAATAAATAAATCTAAACTTAAAACAGTAAAATTGAGAGGCATAAAACTATTTCAAGCAGCTTAAAAGGTAAAAATAAATTAATATAAAATAATTTAATTTTTAAAAATGCCTTTTCAAATAAAAAGGGCTTTAACCTGGCACCAAAAGGAATATGGTGTTAATGCCAAGGATACCTCCTTTCCGTGGGCATTTTAAAGTTGAGGTGCCACCACAGAGAAGTCACTCCTTTTAGTACATGATCAATGCACTTTTCATGGAGAAAGAATATGGAGAAGGACCTGCTCTGATTATCTGAATGAACGGGCTAGTTGATAATAATAATAATAATAATAATAATATAATAATAATAATAATAATAATAATAATAATAATAATAATAAATATAGGAGGTGGTGCTCCTTACAAATATTTGGCATGTTGGGAATTGCAGGACTTTTTTTTGTTCTGTCTAAACATGCAGGGCATTATACCTTTAATTCCTGATTTCCTTCTCCCCCAACCCTAAGATGCCTTTTAAGCTTTGCATCTGCTTTCAAATAAACCATCATTGGGTTTAACAAGACATTCTTTCACAAAAAAAAAAAATGAAATAGAAACATAAGGCCTGTTCAGATGACATGCTAAGCCATGGTTAGGCCACTAAGCCTTTTGCAGCAAATAGTTAGTGAATGTGCTTAAACGGTGGTTATGTAGCCACCAGGGATGGTTCACACGACACCAAGCCATAAAGTTTAGTTCAAAATGCTTAACTACTGTGGCTTAGTGTGTTGTCTGAACAGGGTCATAAAAATACTTTCCCCCACTATTTCCAGTTTAAAAACAGGGATTCATGGAATGACAGAATATGTCTCTTTTCTTCAACAAACCTGTTTCAGTCACTGCCCTCACTTTGGGGGAGGATTTACTCCTACACCTTTTGAATAAAGAGGCATGAGAAGTCCACTTTGCAAAAGTGTGTGTGCTTTTCTGTGGATATTCATCTAGTCTACTGTAATTGTACCTCCTCAGTGATTGGCAAAGGAAGAAGCCGTTTCCAAATACATATCAGACAGGGCTTTCTGGGCACAAGTAAATGGTGGCCACTCTGATACTTTTCCTCCCAAAAGAATTTTGCTTCCCTCTCAAATTTAGCTGAAACAAAACAGCAAATTTCAAAGTGGGTAACTTCAAGATCAGGTCAGCTCACTGCCTCCCTTGCTATTCCCCCCCTGTTTGGTGTAACAACTAGTCTGATGAAAAGATCTGAAGATCCTGAAAGCTTGCTCACAATATCGTGGTTTTTTGGTTGGTCCTAATAGAGGTACTTATTTATTTACAAATATATATATATTGGTCCATATCTGAAACAGATTACGGAGTACTGAATATATGAATTGAACAGTAAAAAAATACAAAAATTAAAGCACTATTAAAATTATACTTTGAAAACAAAACAGAATGCCAATAAAAGCTGGAATAAAGTTGCTTTCAGGAGACACAGGAAGCAACATAGTGTTGGCACCTGCCTGATTCCAGGGGCTGGGAGTTCCACAGAAAGGGGGCCACCACACTGAAGACTCTTCTCCTGGTGGACTCCAATTGGGCCATAGGTCCATCTGGAACCACAAGGAGCATGCCCTCTTGTAACAACAGTGACTGGGAAGGTTGGTATGGGAGAAGGTGCTCTCTCAGGTGTTGACTGACTTTGGATTGTGATTTTTTTTTTCTTATGGACCAACATGAGTTAGAGTGAGAGCCTATGTCCCTGTATGAGCATCCCAGGGACCATAGGATGGCTCAGAAACTCCCTTTTGAGGGCAGAGCACTGAGAGATCCACCCCCTGCCCCATTGCAGCTGGTGCAGAGAAAACCATGCTCTCTCAGATTGGAAAATGGGAAAAGGGGGTGTTCCAGTGGAAAAGGAGGGGAGGAGACTGGAGAGGCCATGATATGAGTTATCCTGAGCCTCTTCCAGCTGTCTTCCCTCTCCCTCCGAACTACCCTCACTGGATGGGCTGAAAAGTCCATCTAATGAAAATAGAGAAGCTCAGAGGATGGGAAGGCAAAGATCACCTCCACCACCCCTTCCATCCTGGGCATAGGAACCTTGGAAGCCGCCGAATTAGGGGGCTTCTGAGCAGCAAGAACGCAGTCCACAGCACTGCTCCCTTACGTTGTCTTACGTCTCATTTGGGTAGTTTGCTCTTCCTAGGGTGGCCATATGGAAAGGAGAACAGGGCTCCTGTATCTTTAACAGTTGTGTAGAAAAGGGAAGTTCAGCAGGTGTCATTTGTATGCATGCAGCACCTGGTGAAATCCCCTCTTCATCACAACAGTTAAAGCTGCAGGAGCTATATTAGAGTGACCAGATACAAAAGAGAGCAGGGCTCCTGCAGCTTTAACTGTGTGATGAAGAGGGAATTTGACCAGGTGCTGCATGCATACAAATGACACCTGTTGAAATTCACTTTTTATACTACTGTGAAAGATACAGGAGCCCTGTCCTCCTTTACATAAGGTTGCCCTAGCTCTTCCTAAATATTCTGAATGAGATGGCTTCCACAAAGCTATAAATGTTGGGTTTCTCGGGGGAAGGACAGAGGAAGGCAAACTGCCTGCTAACATTCCTGCATGCCTAGAGGAGAAGAGCTATTAAGGTAATATCCTGTACGTGCTTTAGCCGAGCTACATCAGTCAGTAGAAAATGGTGAATTCATGTGATTGGTTGTGCTAGTGCAAATCATGGGCTATGTCTGATGTTGAGAACAATCAATATCTAATTATACATGATGTTAATTTAATAATGCCTAAAACCTTAAGCCTCACCTTTAAGCAACAGAGCTCAGCAGGCTCTTTCGTAAACCTGTCAAATTGTGAAGGGGTTGTAATCTTACACTAGGAAAGCCTCGCTATTCAGTCAAAGGCATAAACAAGGACTGAAACATGTGGCTGGAACGGCAGGGCCGAAGAGCCGTTTGCGGAAGTCTCCAATAAAAGGCCACCGTGAGATTCTGCATGGCTGCTAGAAGCACCTTATTAAACTTCAGAACTGCAGGTGATAACCCATGACGTATGCCCAGATCCCTCCAAACAACAAAGCCCTTGGAACTTTTTGAGAAGGAAAGAGTAAGTTGACGATATTCACAAAGGGAAAAATCACGAAAAGATAAATCAAACTGCCAGTGCCACAAAACAAGAGCAGCAGCAAAATGAATAGCGGGTAGTAAGTTGGGATGGAGGAGAAATTAATTCAGAGAGCAGTCCTATGGCTCCTAGACAACATCGGGGGGGGGGGGGATAAGATAGTTCAGACTCCTGGATCCAAAGCCAGAGACAGCACTCCATCCGTGGACCCGGGAGTCCGAGCTCCCCTCCCCCTGACAGCCAGCACAGAGAGAGAACCACAAAGGCAACCTCAGAGAGGAGGGAAAGAGGGGTTCTGTGGATGGGGAGGGGAGGAGACTGGGGAGGCCAGCTTACGAAGAATCCTCTGCCCTCCCCAGCTTCCCTCCTTCCTTCCTGCTCTGCAGCGCCCCACTTAGGCCCAATTTACACCAAACAGGATATAGCAGTATGAAAGAGGTATGAAAGCGGTATATAAAAGGCAGGAGCCACACTACTGCTTTATAGTGGTATTGAAGTGCACTGACAACTGTTGGGGCCCATAGACACATACCATGTACTGCTTTCAGAGTGCTACATCCTGCTTGGTGTAGATCTGGCCTTAGACAGGTGAAAAAAGCCTGCCTAGCAAAACGGCAGAGAAGGAGGAGCGCAGAGGCTTGGATCGCCACCACCCTCATCCTGCTTTGCCTTGGATGTTCATCAGTTTCTGAGTTCAGAGGCTGAGAGGCATCCCAATAGGATTAAAATAGGATTTCAAATGAAAGCTTTCCTAAATGAAGCTTTCGAACCAATGCGCAGACCGAAACTCAGGACTGCCTCAAAATTAGCACTTCTCTGAATTTTCGAATGGAGTTCTCCAATGAAATTTTTAAAAACATATTAAGAAACGTGCACACAGAAATGAATATGAGTGAAAATAAGGTTCAAAGTATATTGAATTAGGATAATTGCTTGAACAAACATGTTCATATTAGAGGGAAATATGTACAAAATGTATTTATTAGGAGAAATGTACACAAAAATGTATATGGATTTTCATGTGAAGTTCCCTCCCCCCATGAACTTAAATGTAGGGTAGGGGGAAATCAAAACTTTTGGGCCAAACTGGATGTCAGATTGGAAAAATGAGAAATGGAGTGAAACTGACAGATGTGTGCACCGCTAGTGGTAAGTTTGTGGCACTAGCTAAATCAGTGTTTTGGAGCCAGGCAGGCATCCCTCCGAAGGTGCCACAATTGAAAAGGCCCTGTCTCCCATCCTACCTTGCTGAAGCTCTGGTTTTGATTTGAGTATGGGAGGGTATAAACAAACACAATTCTGAAGGTAACCTGCTCTCAAGCAGTTTAGGGCTTTAATGAGAAGAACCTAGACTTGGAATTGGGCCTGAAAATGATTAGGTAACCACTGCCAGGAATCATATTGGAGTGTTTTGCCAGACTCAGTCAGTATTCTGGCAGCATCATTTGAATCAACTAAAGCTTCTGGACAGTTTTCAAGGACAGCCCAACATAAAGTGCTTTACAGTAGTCTGACCTGTCAGGTACTGAAGTATGAATTGCAGTGGTCAACATTGTCTTCTCTGACATAGCTGGTTCGTCAGTCTAAGCTTTTAAAGCTCTTTGAGACATGGGCTAGACCCTTTTTGTTCTGATTTAAAATAGCTAATCCATATACATTTAAATACTGTGGTAAGACTGTAGGGTGACCAGATAAAATCCAGGTCAGGGCTCATGTAACTTTAGCAGTTGTAGAGAAAAGGGAATTTCAGCCAGTGTCATTTGTATGCAATTAGTTTCTGGTGAAATTCCCTCTTCATCACAACTGTTAAAGTTGCAGGGGCCCTGCCTTCTTTTGTATATGGTCACTCTAGTATAGTGCCTGCAACTTTAACTGTTGTGATGAAGAGGGGATTTCACCAGGAACTAATTGCATACAAATGACACTGGCTGAAATTCCCTGTTCTCTACAACTGTTAAAGTTACATGAGCCCTGACCTGGATTTTATCTGGTCAGCCTAGGTAAGAGCATTTAGTACCCATTTTGGAAATGCACAGCTTGCTGTTTCTTGCTCACAGACTAGAGCCAACGAGTTACATTAAACGCAAGGCGTGAAAATTACCTATGTGATTCTGAAAGAAAAGGATGGGCATTCATGAATTGTTCATGAATGGGGTTTATTCTTCGCACTGCTATAATCTCTAGGGCCAGATCTACACCAAGCAGGATATAGCAGTATGAAAGTGGTATATGGTATGTGTCAATGGACCTCAACCAGTTGTCAGTGCACTTCAATACTGCCGTAAAGCAGTAGTGTGGCTCTTGCCTTCTATATGCCACTTCGAGGCTCAACTTCTGCAATGCGCTGTACCTTTGTACCTAGTCCAGAAACAATATGGCAGCCAGGTTGGTCACCAGTACACCTAGGGGTCACCATATTACACCAGCTTTATAATCACTTCACTTGCTACCAATTAGTTTCTGGGCAAAGTATAAAGTGTTGGTTATTACCTTTAAAGCCCTACATGGTTTGGGTCCAAGTTACCTGCGGGATCGCCTTCTCCTGTACGATCTGCCCCCCACACTCAGGTCCTCTGGGAAGAATTTACTACAGTCAGCCAGAACTATTCTGACAACCGTTACCCATAGGACCTTCTCTTCTGCTGCTCCCAGACAGTGGAATTGCCTGCCGGGAGAGATTCTCCAACTTTAAGAAAGCGATGAAGACTGATCTCTTCTGGCAGGCCTACCAAGTTGAATTTTCAGATACCTTTTAATAATGTATTAGTTTTATAGGTTTTTAATCAGTTATATGTATTTATGGTGTTTTGTATTTAATGTTGTTCCCCGCCTTGATCCAGAGGGAGAGGCGGGAAAGAAATAAAATAATAATAATAATAATAATAATTATTACTGCTACTATTTCATACCGCTGTATCCTGTTTGGTGTAGCCTAGGACTATGTGTACTATCTCACCACCACCACTCTTGCACAAGTGTGTTCTTGCACAAGTGCACACATTCAAATGCAAATGCAAGTTTAGGAAGTTGGAGAAATTTCCTGAGAATTGTGCTCCTGCTTGCGTCCGCGTTCAGGGTTGCAGGCGGACACGTTCACATGATTTGCAAATAGAAATGAAATTCTGGGGCATCCCTGGTCGTGACATACAAATATGTGTAGCTTTTAAAATTGGATAACATGGAGAGGGGGAGGGTTATGTATGCCACATTTGATTCCTTAAGGAGGAAAAAAGGCAGGATATAAATGTAATGAATAAATAAATAAATAAATAAATAAATGCATGTGATGAAGGGGGAGGGGAAGATCTCAACTTAGGCCTGTGCAGCTCTGTTCCCAGTGGCGTCCAGAGGGGTTGCATTCAAACTTTTCCAAATGAAACATCATCACCAGCACAGCTGGTCAGAGAGGCAAGCCTGCAGGGTCTCACATTTGCCTGGATGTGCTCATGATAGAAGTGTCAGGGTTTAGATTTGTTGCAATCCGGGGGGATAGAATACCAAGTGTTCCAGGCTATCCCTCAAAATGACTAGGTAAACGACTATACATTTGCCTGTTAAAGACCTGCCACATCAAAGCAGGTTTACCAGCTGCTGTACACAGAGATCTCTCCCTTCTGGACATTATGACCACCATTTGTTTACCGTGACTGGACTTTGTTGTTTTTGTTGTTTTTCCACAGAAGCCTGACTTGTTCCTCCTTCTAGCTCTTTTTCTTCCTCATCCTGGCTAGCATCCACTGCTTTTTCCTAGAGCCTTTTCCCACCGGCTTCCCATTTCCAGGTATGCATCAATGTGCCCTTCCTCGCCTCTGTCTTCCTCAACTTCCTTGTTCCTCTAAGTGCCTGGCTAGATTCTGACACTAGCAGACATCTGAGCCTTTAGCAGCTGTCTTCTTGGGACAACCACGCCTAGTGCCCAATGGAGAGGCCGGCCTGGTTGGCGTAAAGTACTTTAGGAGCCATAGGTCATTGCCCATATTGAAACAAACCTGATAACATTCTGTGAGAAGACACTGCAGACCTCAGAATGGGGAGAAAGGGAAGAAAACTTGGGGTAAAGACCATTGTGATCAGGAACTTTTGTGCGAGGAATCAGCGCCTTGGATTGTTGTACCTGGCAAAAGGCAATAAAGGAGGCTGCCTTAGAAAGACTCCCACATAAGCAAAGCTCATAGGGCTCAATTGATCTACCACAGAAAGGTGACGGCAGGCTACATCAGTATGATGGAGGATTTGAATCGATGGTTCCAGCAAGTGTAGGTGTTTTTCAATCCACACTTTTCATCTCCTAAATCACCCTTCTGGCTTAAGATGCTTTGATGCAGTACGTGTGAGTGGCTGCTATCTCCTAGCAACTCAGCTACCTCTGATCTGATGAATGATGATTACGTGTGAAGATACAGGTGCAGATACATCTTTATGAAATCAGGAAGTGGCATTTTGATCATTTTTCCTCTCTAATTTTACAAGCCCATTTACTTAAGAGCTCAATGATGATGACAACAATGACAGGCTTTGTTAGATGCACAACAAACATTCTCTGAGAGAGATCCCTTTGTTCTCCTGACTGGATGATCAATGCATTTGATCTTTCCCCGCTGATGGCAAATAAACATGAAATTTCTCCAAGGTCAAAAGATCATAGAATAGTGGTGTTGGAAGGGGCCTAAAAAGCCACTGAGTCCAATCCCCTGCTCAATGCAGCAATCCACC
Organism: Anniella stebbinsi; assembly: GCA_029215795.1. NCBI lineage: Eukaryota > Metazoa > Chordata > Lepidosauria > Squamata > Anniellidae > Anniella > Anniella stebbinsi. The sequence continues at coordinate 353,914,086 of JARDYH010000002.1, read as the reverse complement.
TTAAAGCAATCCTGACAGATGGCTGTCCAGCTGCATCTTGAATGCCTCTAGTGTGGGAGAGCCCATGACCTCCCTAGGTCATTGGTTGCATTGCCGTACTGCTCTAACAGTCAGGAAGTTTTTGCCTGATGTCCAGACGGAATCTGGCTTCCTGTAACTTGAGCTCATTATTCCGTGTCCTGCACTCTGGGATGATGGAGAAGAGATCCTGGCATTCCTCTGGGTGACAATCTTTAAAGTATTTGAAGAGTGCTATCATGTTTTGGGTTGAAAATTGAAGAGTGCTACCAATCTTTGCTTGGAAATTACTGCGGGAGTAGTGTGATGATATCTTTATTACACAAGGTATTTAAAAATGATGAAAACAAGTTATATAATACCACAGAGTTCTTCTTCTGGTGTTCAATATTTTAAAAAATAATATTGGATAAAAGGAGATATAACTTCCTTCTGCTGCAAGGTAGAACATGTATTTTCCATGTCGAAGGTCAGATGTTCAATCCCAGGTAGGAATTGAAGAATCCGTCTATAACCCTTATATTACTGTACTATATTACAGATGTGGGAGGCACTAAATAAATTATAGGGAAGTACAAAGCAGCAAACCTTGAGTTTGCCAAAGTTCTCCAGATTCCATCTTTAATTTCATTCTGGCTTGCCCTCTTTTGTATCTGGTCATTCTAGGCAGGGCTCCTGCAGCTTTAACTGTTGTGATGAAGAGGGAATTTTACCAGGTGCTGCATGCATACAAATGACACCTGCTGAAATTACCTTTTCTATACAACTATTGAAAAGTCAGGAGCCTTGTTTTTCATATGGGCACCCTACTCTAACTTCCACTACACCATATTGGCTGTAATATAGGATGACCATATAGAAAGGAGGGCATGGCTCCTGATTCTTTAACAGTTACAGAGAAAAGGGAATTTCAGCACGCAGCACCTGGTGAAATTCCCTCTTCATCACAACAGTTAAAGCTGCAGAAGCCCTGCCTTCTTGACCAGATACATAAGAGGGTAGAGCTCCTGCAACTTTACCTATTGTTATGATGAGGGAATTTCACTATGTTCTGAATGCATACAAATGACATCTGCTGAAATTCCCTTTTCTATACAACTGTTAAAGATACAGGAGCCCTGTCCTCCTTTTCATATGGTCACCTTAATGTCTAATATATGTTATGTTTTGCAAAAAGCCCAGAGATGTTTTATTCAAAAGCAGACCCAAAGGTTGAAAAGGCATCCCATGGCTTTGTGTTTCTGTTTTGGGTGGTGGTGGTGTGAATTGAAGATTAAAAGTGTAATGTAGTCCTATCCATCTTCTTGACAGTAAGCTCCACTGAGTTCAGTGGGATTTACTCCCAGGTATATATGATGAAGTATCAGTGAAATGACACAGAGAAACAAAGTTTGAGGAGGGATCCATTTGTGAAAAGCCTTCTCCTCCAATTACTCAGTCAATTTCATAAAAGTTTGGTCAAATACACTCTGTTCTCCACAGTCCAAATTTGAACCCCCCATGAAAGTCCTATAGCTTCATTACCTGCTGAAACACACTCTGGAAAGTTAATGCAAAGCTGAAGGCATTTCAGATTTCAAGCCCACCAGATTTCAAAACCCCAAGTGAGATTTCTTTTTGGGGGGACAGAGGGGACAAAATTATAAGTAAGATTTAAAAGCTTACTCTTGGGCATATTCAATATTAAGTTCCAAAAAGCAGCAGGTTTGAAGATCTTTTGTTACAGTTGCTTTAAAAAAAATCCTTATAACTACAACAGCAATGCTAGTAGTACAAGTCAAAAGGAAATCCTTCCCCTATCCCCCATCAACAGGATTTCTGCCTTTAGCATGCATACCTAATACAGAAGCCAATTTAATTATTTAAACGAACAGTCACCCAGCGTGTTTGTCAGAAACCAAGGTGTTCCTGAGCAGAGCTGACTTTTTTTTTAATTGACCTTTGTAGCTGTCTCTTTAACAGCAGCTGCTTGAGTTGCCGCAATTAGCAGGCGATCCTGTGAAGCTTCCTGCCATGAAAAAGCTTCCATCTGATGATTTTTGCAAATCATGGTACTTGTGCTGTTAAGTGGAGGATGCTAAGTGCAGAAGAAGTCTGGGCCAGTTTTTGCCTGGTCAGTTGGCAACCCTGCTCCATGTGCCTAAACACAGGGGCTCTGAAATACTCTCTCTCTCTCTCTCTCTCTCTCTCTCTCTCTCTCTCTCTCTCTTTCTCTCTTTCTCTGAGCTTGTGCACCTCCTGCCTCTCCCTAAAGGGCGCCCCTCTGCAAAGCTAGGCTCCAATTAGAATCTGGAGGTTGCAAATGGAGGGGAAAATTAGTTTGTCCCCCCAGCGTCAGCTGCTTAAGAATGCAAGGAGCAGAAATGAATTTCAAAGCTTGGGGAGGTAACAGGTGAGCCAAGATCATTCAGTTTACAACTCCGGGAAAAATAATGAAAGGATGTGAGCAATGCGCAATTTCTTTCTTTCTGTTTTTGAAGAAGAAGAAGAAGAAGAAGAAGAAGAAGAAGAAGAAGAAGAAGAAGAAGAAGAAGAAGAGAAAAATAGCAATCCAGGAGCGTTAGGAATGATAGCAGAACAACAGCTGCTGTCCAGCAGGCGGTTGATAGAGCAGAAGGTGGCCAGGTCTGGCAAATGCCACACACGCTGCTCCACATTAATTACGCTCCTTGTAATACTTGCCTGATCCTGTCAAAGAAAAGGTCTTTAGGAGTTGGCTGAAAGTCTTTGAATGGTTTGTTTGGGAGCACAACAGACAGATGGATATTGGTCTCTGAATATTCCAGAGCTGGTTGGGAGGCTGTTCTGAAGGGTCGCATTGTGTTATTCCACCTTTCGGCTGAGAACATCTGTAAAGTTAAAGAAAACCCTCTATGGACAGGAGCTGTCAACCTCTTAGTTCTAGATGCGGGGAACAGTGACGGCTGGTGGCTCCGACATCAGTGGGGCACTGAATCTGCTCCAGGGTTCAGTCAGAACTCGAAAGGACCTTGGATAGCTCTTTTGCCGTTCTGACTGGTTCTGACTTAAACCTGGATTCACTGCCCAACTGACATTGCAGCCAGAAGCCTCCACTGGCTGGTGGCTCCACAAAGAAGAGTGGAAGACCACTGGCTTCAAGTTCTGTTCCTATGTGCCCAGAAGCCCTGCTGGTCATGGAAGCAGTGGAGGCTGGTGGCTCTGATGTCATGGGATGGTGAATCCGCTATGGGTTTCCATCAGTACTGTAGAAGAGCTATCCAAGGTGCTGAACTTGATCCCCCCCAAATAGGCTCAGCTCCCTGGATAGCTCCTTCAGAGTTCTGGCTGTTTCTGAATGAAACCCAGAGCGGATTCACCGCTCCACTGGTATCGGAGCCACCAACTTCTACTGCCCTTTCCTTTAAGTCCAGTCTGCACACCCAGATCAGCTCATGGGCAGTGGTCTCTCCAGGACACAGGCTCCAGACAACTCTCCTGATGCTTATTTTTTAAACACAACTTCTACAGTTGCCCCTAGCAACCCAGCTTTGAAACTCTGGCTCTCCACATGTAAGGACCAACCCACCCTGCAAATGATGGAAGAATGCATGCGACATCTTGTCTATGCCCTCACACATTCTGGAGGGCACCAAGACGGGAAAGTCTGGTACAGAAACTCTTCATGCAGTGGAAATGGCTCAGATGTGGAACTGATCTATATTTCATTCCCAGTATGAGGAGCAGCTGTCATGTGAGAAGCTAAGGCTATTTCAACAGTGCAGGGGTGGGCAAATCTGCCTATTTTCACTCAGTGTCAGTTATGCATGTTTTACCCATAATTCCATTCACTTCTGTTTCCCTAATAATTGGCAGTGGGGAAGATCCCCTCAAAATAATATTTTAATACATTTTAAAATGTGTATTTTCTCTCAAAATAGAGGTTTAAATTTTGATGCATTTAGGGCATAATCTTATGTAGGGGTGTGCATGGACCCAAAAAATTGGATCGGAACTGGAATCGCAACCAGAACCAGTGCCTTGGATCGGATCGGAGGTTTCCTGGTTCGGATTGTATCCGATTCCGATCCGAAAATGGACCGATTTTAGGATTGGACACCATTTTACGTGTTTTCGCCATAGGCTTGCATTGGGGGAAAGAAAGCTTTCCCCCCAATGCAAGCCTATACGGGAAACATGGGCGGGTGAGTGGGGACCTAACCCTCTCCTCCCTGTCCCTCCCCCCACTCGCGCTCCTTACCTGCCAGGGCCATCCGTTGCCATCCGCTGCCATCAACTGGTCCCTTCTACTGAGAAACTTCGTGGCCTGCCTCTCAGTAACGCGCTGGGTGATGTCATCACCTGGCACGCTACTGAGAGGCAGGCTGCGAAGCTTGTTTCTCAGTAGAAGGGATGAGCAGACGGCAGCGGATGGCAGCGGACAGCCCTGGCAGGTAAGTGGGGACCTCCCCCTCCCTGTCCCTCCCCCTCACTCATGCTCCTTACCTGCCGGCGTCCCGTGCTGCCGTTCGCTGCTTCCACACTACTGATAAGCTGGCCTTGTGGCCTGTTTATCAGTAGTACGGAAGCAGTGGATGGCACCACGGGATGCCAGCAGGTAACGGGGGACCTCCCTCTCTCTCCCCCTCCCCCCATTTGCACTCCTTACCTGCTGCCTCCTCGCTGCCGTCCACTGCTGCCCACTGCTTCAGTACTACTGAGAAACAGGCCTTGCTGCCTGCTCCACAGTAGAGCAAGGACACGCCAAGTGATGATGTCACCCGGCGCACCGGCGCTCTATTGTGGAACAGGCCGCAAGGCCTGTTTCTCAGTAGTACGGAAGCAGTGGGCAGCAGTGGATGGCAGTGAGGAGGCAGCAGGTAAGGAGTGTGAGGGGGGAGGGGGAGGAGGGGAGGAGGTCCAAGGTTCAATCCTCCGATCTTTTCCAATCCAGATTGAGTCCTTTTGGATCAGATCGGATTAGATCGGACAATCCAGATGCTAGGGATCGGAATTGGATAATTGTATCCGATTTTGCCCGGATTGGGTCTGTATTGTGGATCGGACCCAATCCACTGCATACCCCTAATTTTATGCATGTTTAGACAAAAGAAATCCTAGAGCTCCCAGCATGGCTGGGAGTTGTAGGGCTTTTCCCCATCAAAACAGTGATCGAATGGAAGATCTCCCAAAATTTGCCGAAATCTCCTAATTTGTGCAATATTTCTCCATAAACTAAAGTAGGGCTGATTTAGTCTACGGAGGAATTTTGCGCAAAATGAGAAATCTGTGCAAATTGAACTTTGAGTCAGGAATGTGTCAGACATGACCACGTGCTTGACGATTTGTGAACAGTTTTGGTGGACACATGCTCATGCTTACACTCATGTTTGGGGCTGTGAACAGGACACACTCCCATGTTCTGTGAGCAAAACCAAAATTCTCATAAATAAAACATAGTGAGTCTCTAGTGTTGTGTATATTTATTTATGTCCATGATGGGCCTACCCTCTAGGAGGTATCTTTGCCCCCCCTCTGGTGTTTAAAAATATTTAGTGAAGCTACAATATGAATAGAGTCCCTAATTTGTTGAAGGTCATCTAATTACTAAGCAGATAAGTGAGTTGACATGCATTGGAGGCTGTTGGCTTCCAGCCATGGATTAGTCCACTTGACTGCACTGCCTTCTCAGCATTATCTAACATCAGAGAGTGGAAGGAGAGTCCAAGGGAATGAGGAAATGTAAGCAGTTCCATCAATGGAGTGGAAGATATGGTTTCCAATGAGATTGGAGTGGTGGATGCTGATTAGGTTCCTATCAGTGTACAAATCTGAGGATGCGAAATAGCCTGTTCCCAGAACCAATTCCAGTCAGAATGCCACCACAGCAATAGCATTCTACTGAAATGTAGAGGTAACTCTTCGATAGCCGTAATGCTGTAGAAGGGAGCAAACATGGTAAGCTTGGATATGTGAGAGACTCAAATTCAGTCTCCTGCCTCACTTCAGCCATGGAGAATTAGGCGAAGGGATGGATGTATTGGTGAACTGGAATAATTGTTGAGTGTGCAGGCACCTCTGTGTGTGTGTGTGTGTTTGTGTGTGAAAATTAATTTGTTTAGGGTAACATAAATTCTGGCATGGGAAAGTGTAGAGGCATGGGAAGATTTGTGGGGCTAGGATTAGCCTAGATGGGGAGCCCTGGTTTGGATCTGGTGGTGGTGGTATGCCTGGAAAAGGCCAGTGTGTGTTTCCCTTTAGATCTATGAGGCAATGCCAGCATTTGGGGGACTGAGAGCTACTGGGAAATGCAAAAGCCCCCAACCTCTCCCATGGTAGACAAATCTTGTGCCCCTGCAGCTTTGGGGAAAATCATCTAAAAGGGACCATTACAGACGGTAAAGTCTCCCGCCCTACCTGTGATACTAGTGTTGCCTGATGTAATCACTGATTGAGAAGATGATGCCTTGTCTGATTAGGCACCCTTCTTCTCCCCCATCCCCATGGCATCCCATAAAAGATATTTGTGTGCACAACAGCTGGGATGGCAGTAACTATATGGGCCACAAAATGTCGGCACTTTCCCCTACTGGCCATTGGCCTGCCACCAGAGCGAAGTTCGCTTCTTCATTTGCATATTCAGTAAGGGTTTGTAGAAGTGGAGAGTAAAATCCAGGCACGTTGTTGGTTTGTTCTAGCTGGAAGATGGCTAATAATGATTTTTTTTTTTTTAAAGACCCTTGGCAGAACGATTGGCGGCTCATGAGTTTTATTTTCCCCGTCTCACCAGTTGATTGAGCTTCTGCACACAACCGCACTTGCGTCAGGGTTGACTGCTTAAAGATAAACCTCCTTGTCAAGCTTCACAGAATTTTTTAAAACCCATTCCCCTCTCCTTTGAGACAAACTTGCAGTTTCCTGACATGGAGTTCCACCAAGACCTTAACGGAATATTCTCGGCAAAGCTCAGAGCCAGCAAATGCAAGTGACTCACCCAGCCCAAACATGGCTTTTGGATAGGGTTGAGCTATGAAAATGACATTTTCAGAGGCCGATCCCACTGGAAGGAACAGTCATAGTGTTTAATGAAGAGAAAGGCTGAGGCATCCCTCAGGGCAGCAGCGAGCGTCTGGGACAGCCAGACAGGTATTTGAAGGTCCACCAGTCTTGAACCCCCTTTTTTAACGATTGAGCCATTCTGCCTGCCTAACCTTCATGAACAGGTTTGTACCTGGTGGGAAGTGGCTCCCAGTTGCCTGACTTTTAAAATTTCCCACAATGCCCTGGAACAATTCTTTGTTTGGGGGGATTGTGGGAAAATTTAAAATGATGGGCAGCTCCCAGTTGCCTGATGTAGAATGTGGTGCAGCTGCTATTTTCCGCTGTCATCAATAAGCTACCAGAAGGATGCTGGTGGTGGGGAACAGCTGTCAAGAAGGACACCATTTTGCTGAGGGGGGCTTGACTCTGGTAGCGTTCAGCCCTTCCATTCACCATGTCACAGTCAGGGTTGAAGTCAAGAATGGTGGGGACACTGGTAGTGTGCACAGTCCTGCTTCCCTCTCCATACATTCTTTAACATGTAGTGCAGAGGTGGGCAATGTTCAGGGGTCATTGCCCCCCCAGAATCCACCAGGGGGCCACCCCTTCCCACTGTCATGCCATTAAATTTTCTGTGGTGCCCCCCCAATTTTAGACACCTGGTTTACAAGCAGAATAGTGCTTTTGATAGGCTTCTGGGAGCATGTCTCTGATTCCAAACAAAGGCCCTTTCTACACCACAGGGCCTTCTGGGATGCAGGGGGGGGAGAATCCCGGGTTTTCCAGCTTCTGGGATCATCCCCCAGCATACACATGCCAACACGATGTCCTGGAAGGCAAGAGGAACCTCGGGGGCGCCAATGTTTTTATTGAAGAGGGGCTGGTTGCACAATTGCGAGGCCATGATCGTGCACAAAACTGATTTTTTTTTTAAAAAAAATCCCTGCTGATATCGGGTCCCCCCCCCCCCATCACAGGGATGGCAAAAATTCTGCCCCACCCCCGAAGGGCACGGAGCCTTCCCATGCAGCTCCGTGCCCGTTTTGGAAGTCATGTTTATTCGCGGGGAAGAAGGGATGACCTGGGAGTGGCATCCACACCGCCCGTGCTCCTCAGGATGGTCCCGGGACTGCGGAAAAAATAGGGAAATCTGCAGTCCCAGATATCCTGGGGAAAGTCCCTGGTCGTTCCTTGTTGCCCCTGGGATCCCCTGTGCATAATTTGGATACCCAGAGATGACCCAGGGACGACCCTGGGAAAAAACCATGGTGTAGACATGGCCCAATCATGTGCCTCCCCTGTATACCATATTTTCTTCCAGAATCTCTGACGTTTTGCCAAGGAGGTGGTAAATTCAGCAACAGTGAGGTGCAATTCCCTACAAAAACAGATGGGGGCAGATGTGTAGTGGAATAATTTCATAAGGGAGCTTTAGTCACCTCTGAGAAGTCGTGAGTCTTATAAAGTCCTGGAACACGTCTTTGGCTCAAATTAAAATCTGAACCAGGGAGGAATTCTTGACTTACCTAACTGGGCCTCAATTTGACTTCCTACCCCCCAACCTCCCCAACCCCCTCTTCCCTTCGTTTTAAACAAGATATTCCTTGCCAGGACAATAACGATGACAATACCCTGGCTGCAAGAGGAGGGAAGAAGGGTGGCTTGATCTTTACCTCCTTTCTGTAGTGTGGTGGTAGTGCAACAGGTTTTGGGCATCCTGCACACCCACAGGCACCTGTGTGCCGTTGGATACATTTCTTGGCTTCCTCTGATCTGCCCTTCCCTTCCCACTTTTTTCTTTTTAAAAATGGCAGTGTTTCTTACTGGCAGCTGGGATCACTTCAAAGCAAAGTGAAGGCCTCTTACTGCTCATGTCTTCTCTCCCCATGAATGCCTCTGGGCCACACGTGTTGCTGAGACATTCTTAGGAAATGAAGATTCCGGGTGACTGAAGGCCAGTGCTTTCATCTGATGCACATCCATTTTGTGGTAGTGCCCAGTAGCGTGTCTCAAATTGACAAATGTTTCCACGGACCCAGATAGGTTGGGTGCCCCTGCTCTAGATGGAGATCAGGGTGAAAGCCAGTGTGGTGTAGTGCTTAGAGTGTTGGACTCAGACTCAAGAGATTCAAGTTCTAGTCCCCACTTGGCCATGAAGTTCACTGGGTTCACTTTGGACCAGTCACTGGATCTCAGCCTAACCTACCTTGCAGGGTTGTTGTGAGGATGAAGTGAGAGGAGGAGAACTATGTAAGCCACCTTGGGTTCCCTGCAAGAGGTAAAAATATGGGATATAAATATAGTAGTAGTGGTGATGATGATGATGATGATGCAATTTTCTCGAGAGCTATTGCAGTGGGTCTGGTATGATGTGGAACTTCTGAAGTTGGACTGGCTTCAAAATGTTTTGGGTGCTTTTAATTAACCCACCACCATCTTTTGCCATCACCAACGTTACACAAATACAAAAGAAATAGGTTGGCATGGTAAATTGCTTTCCATACTTGCAAATTCCCACTTTAAAATCACCAGAGATTTTTTTTTTAAAAAAATGCTATGTGGATTACTGCAGCAAATAAATGAAAAGTTCTTTGCTGAACTAATGTTTGGAGAGATTACTGTAATAATGTTTCTCAGGGACCATAAATTTGGGGCATTACTGAGTAAACCTCAACTTTTTTTTTCCTAACAGAGGTGCACAGCTTGAAAATCATGTTCTCCATTCAGCTTGCGAGGAGTTTCCTTGGAGGATATAAATGAACAGTCAATCTTTAAGAGCAAAGTGGGAATTGAAAGGAAGAATATGCTATCAGAGCAAGCTTTGCTCTGAAACGGTGCATTTGGGGCTCTAAATTGGTATCATCAATCCCATCATTGTCCTGATACCATCAAAGTGACAAGTATGCAGTTCTAGGCACCCCCTAGATGAACAACTGTAAAGTTGATTATTACCCCACCATTGACTATCGTGTCGTCCGAATTGAGCCATTGTCTTATACTTCCCTACTCAGACCTTTTGCTTACTAAGATGCAAGGGAGACAGTGGCTGAATTCAGACAACATGATAGTGAATGGTGGGGTAATAATTAACTTTACAGTTGTTCATCTAGGGGGTACTCCCCACACAACATGGTAATACATAATCAACTGTGGTGTGGATTAGGATCAGCGCTGAGTTGACTATGGCAGCATTCAGATAACACAATAGTCAATACAACTGATGATTGTTCCCCCCCAGTTGCTTATTGTGTCGTCCGAATTCGAGTCCACACATCTCCAGATGCTACTTGCCCCAGCACCCCCAATGTGAATTGATGCTGCGAGCACCATTTACAACAAATGGGAACTCTCTGCTGGCGGCCACCCCACCCCTCTTCCCAAAAATTGAGGGGTTGTCCTTGGGGCGTGTGTGATCTGAACTGAGGCAAGGGACCTACTTGAGAGGTGGTCTGTCTCCCTCTACAAACAATTCAAGCAGGAGTTCTTGCATAGTTGAGCATCCGTCCTGCAAATTCTTATTCCACTCCTATTGGGGGATTTGCCTGGTCCCTAAAGTGAAAAACCAAAAGGAGGAGAGCATCCAAATCAGGCCCCCCCCAAATGGGGAGGGGGAGAAGCAGGTTCTTAGGATGCCAAAATACTTCATTTCAAAGTATTTTAGCATCCTGAGAACCTGCTTCTCCCCTTTTTTTTGTCCTGGTCCTTAAAGCACCATGTTTGCTTCTGAAATCTGTGAAGGAGACCGGAGTTTTATGTGAGGAAAACCTAAATTGATTTTAAACATAAACATTGCTTTGGTGTTCAAGCTTGTCTAACATTACTAAGTCAGAGAGGTAACATGGTCTCCAGAATCCACTGCTGAACATGTTTATTTCCAGATGTGAAAATCAGGGCCTGTTCCAGGTTTGGGGGGGGGTCCTTGGGTAAGACACCCTCAATGGGCTCCCTCCTCAGCGAGGTCACCTTCTTACCACAATTGTCACCAGCTGCTATTGCTCCTCATCTTCTTTCTCATCATTGCTCCCGCTTGCTTCCATGACAGCCAGTGAGTCGGTGAGCAAGTAGGCGGGGGCATCTACTGCTCCTCCTCACCACCACCATGGTTGGGGCCACCACAAAAGGCAGGTGAACAAGCAGGTTGTAGTAGTGAGGAGGAGGAGCGACTGTAGGGGGCTCTTATCAGTGGGCCCCTGATGATGTCTGGGCCCTTGGCATGTTTCCAACCATGCCTAACCTTGGTGCTGGCTCTGGTGAAAACATTCCTAGCGATGACTTTAATAGGAGTTTTTCTGGTCCTCTCTTTACCATGCTAAGTAGCACCAAAGTATACACTGAGCAGGGGGTTGGACCCGATGGGCATATAGGCCCCTTCCAACTCTACCATTCTATGATTCTAAGATACCATGAACAGGGGCAGTGTCCAAATACGTGCTAGTGACCAGTCCACCCAAGTGCTGGATTGCCGCCTCTTCTGTTTGTATTTCAGGAGTTTTGTCCATAATCATAAGAAAACCAATTACAGATAATTTACTGTATGGCATGTTTCAACTGAACGTCGTGTGCATTCTGTTTCAGAAATAAATGGTTGTTTTGAAAGGCCTTCTAGAGGAGTTAAGGCACTTGCTAAAAAAATCCTAACAGGAGTCAAATGTTTTGTAGAAATATATTGCAGACATTGTTACTTTGGCCTCCTCGCTCTGAAGAACAGAACTGCTATGTGCAATAATAATAAGGGCCTCGAATATACATTAAGTGACCTGTTTTCCATCTCTATTGTTAATAACAATAATTCCGCAACAGGTGTATTTCAGGAGGAACTCTAGTTAACAATTGCCTATAATTTGCAAGGTTAAAAGGTAGCTAATCTGCCTGTACCTCAATCATCGTGATCTCAGCACATGAATGATTGCATTTGTAGTGATGCTGAGCATACCCAAGAGTGAAATCCAGTTGGAAGCCGTGTTGCTGCAGGCTCATAAATGTTGACAAGAATTTAGGGGCAAAATGAGAAAGCAAGGGGAGATTGGAACAACCTGGATATGCAGGATGTTAGGATGCCCAGAGTTTAGAAGCTCATGAGGTTGGGGTTGGATCCAGATGTAGACATCTGGAATAGTGAAAGTGGACTCCCCCACCCCTTCCTCCCCATGGCGGCCTCTACAATCCCTGAAAATGCTACACAGAGGGATGAGGGGAGATGATGAAGGGTGTTCTGTGGTGGGTGGGATTGAGGAGATCCCTGGAAATTGGCCAGATCATAGTTCCAACCCACAGTCTGCAAAACGTTATAGATAGGTATATGTAATCATCTCCCTCAGCACCTAACAATTGGAATATAGGGATCTGGGCTGCAGTGCTAGGGATGGGTGAACTCACCCGAGTCTGATTTGTCAGATGCCGCGCCGTGCCGTTCTCCCCAACTTGCAGTGCCACCAAGCTTCTCTTCTGGCTCAGCAAGCATCTAATGCCACTGCGAGCCTGTCCGCCCTTGTTTGGAGCCTCCATTGTGTGCAATAATGAAGCTCAAGCTTTTCTACATGAGGCTGATCATCGACCGTAAATTCACTGTATCTACTTCCACATTCGTCGCAGAACAGAGACCCAAGCTCCACACGAGGAGTGTTTCCTTTCCTGCTTTTCTGCTACATTACCTCTAGGTGGCACTGTGGTATAGCAGAATATCACCATCTCACAAGAGGGAATTGGGATTTCTTTCATTTTCACAATTAAATGCCACATTTTTCCTGCTCTAAATAAAATGCCGAAAGTGCTGGTTGCACACAGATGCGAAACTGGATGGTCACAATGTCTTCTAAAGAACCCAGAAACAACAGTGACTAGGGAATGACAAGGGCATGATAAATGCCTCATGTAGAAAAGCCCTAAATGAGGTGGGGGATGAGGGAAAAACAACACACATGATTGACAAAGAGAACTTTGTATACACGCCCATAAAAATTATTAGCATGCTTTTTTTTCTTTTTAATGAACCTGCCAAGAGGCTTGTAGCCTATTTTGCCATGTTGGCCTTGGAGTGGGAAAGCTCCCTCCTTAATATAGAAGCATAGGGAACTAGCCTCTTAGCAGGCTAATAATCATCATCATAATAATAATCCTTCTACGTAGCAGACTGGTGGAGGATTTCAAGGCAGTTAACAACAATTCTCATAATTTAAAAATAAAAGTAAACATTGACGATTAAGAACATTCTTTCAATCTGCAGCACAAACTCTAGACATTCAAACAGAAAAGGCAGAAGAAAATGACAACATAACATCAATCAAAATATTCCAATTATTCAAAAAGCAAAGATTACAAACAGCAAGTAAAAACCACGTACTAAATGCCTCCATAACGAAAGGAAGGCCTTTACTAGCTTCCAAAAAGCCATCCATGAGGAACTGAGACTGCCCTCCTATAGAATAGGGGTATTAGGAGTACACAAGATTGTACCTCAATTTCCTCTGGGAAATATGAACAAGTATTCATTTAATTTCATTTATTACATTTCTATTCACCCAATAGCCAAAGCTTTCTGGGCAGTTTACAAAGATTCAACACCTTACAAATATAATATTGTGCATTATATGAAAAACACACACATTTATATATGAACAAATAAATAGACAACAGATACACACACAGACATGTATATAAAGGTGTAGAGGTAGATATGAAGTGGCACAATAGCAAAGAAACAAGGAGGCTTTGGATCCATTATGGATGTAGTTAGTCTTAATGCAAAATATGTAGGGAAGCTGGAAAGACAAACAACAGAGCGTGTGTGTGTGTGTGTATTGAACTAAACATTTCAGCTTTTGCCCTTGACAGTAGCTGTGCTTTTAAACAGTAGAAGTACTGATAACATTTAGCTCAGTAATGTTCTGTTGTTAATTTTTCTATCATACACACACACACACACGGGTTACATTAATCCCCCTCCCTCCCCCTCCCCTCTATATATATCTCAACAACAATTAATCCTAGGACCCAATAAAAAAACCTTATTGTATGATGCCAAATGGCTGAGAGTAGAGGAAGTTCTTAACCTGGCACTGAAAAGATGGCAATGTTGGCACCATGAAGGCCTCACTGGGGAGATAGTTCCATAATCAGGGGGCCACCACTGAAAAGGCTCTCCTTTGTTGCCACCTTCCCAGCCTCTCTCGGAAGGGCCTTAGGTGATGTGTGTAGTGTACAGGTAGGTTCATGCCAGGTGAGACACTCCATCAGGTATTGTAGTCCTGAGCCATGTAAGGCTTTATAAGTTAAAACCAGCACCCTGAATTGGGCTCGGAAACATACAGGCAGCCAATGCAACCAGGCAAGAATTGATGTGATATGTTTGGACATTCGGGTTCTTGTTATCAATCTGGCTGCTGCGTTTTGCCCAAACTCTAGCTTCTGAACTGTTTTCAAAGACAGCTTTGCATAAAGGATATTGGAGTAGGCTTGCTTGGAGGTTATCAGAGCATAGACAACTGAAGGCAGGTATGAATTATATTTACTGAATTCTGAAAGATGACAAACTGAAAGCTTTGCTTTCAGTCCCTTAAAATGTATGCATGGTGGATGATGTATTTTAATAGATAGTCATGGTATACAGTAGTGCAACTTTCAGTGACAATGGCTGAATTCGGATGACATAATAAGCAACTGGGGGTGGGGAAAACAATCGTCAGTTGTTTTGACTATCATGTCATCCGAATGCTGCCATAGTCAACTCAGCGCTGATCCTAATCCACACAACAGTTGATTATTTATTACCCTGTTGTGTGGGGAGTACCCCCTAGATTAACAACTGTAAAGTTGATTATTACCCCACCATTGACTATCGTGTCATCGGAATTCAGCCAGTGTATCTTTGTCTAGTAGCTCTTGGGGAATTGGAAACAGTGAATAAATATTACCATAAGAGTTAAAATTTAGCTGTCTTAATTAAAGAACGCAAGGAGTTTGGCTTAGCTCTCTAGAGCACTCCAGAGCTGTTGCTTTCACTGGCTCCTTTGATCTGAGTTGCCCCTGGCTGGGTATGGATATGATTTCAAATCATCAGCTACACTAAAACTTGACCTGTGTCTTGCTGACATGACCTTGGATTAATGTAACCCGTGTTTGACTTCATGCCACTGAAAAATGGCTTGATCTGAATTGAGAGATTTAGGGTGCAATCCTATGCCTATGTAGACAGAAAAGAAGCCCTAGAGCTCCCAGCATTCTCTGTTATGAATTATAGGGCTTTTTCTGTATAAACATGCATAGGATTTTGCTCTTATAGCTATTGTCGTTATTGTTTCCGAACCATGGAGTTGTGTAATGTTTCTGATTCTAAAGATATAGCTGGGACCTGTAACAAAATGTTGCAGTGTGAAGTGCCTCTCTTGAGGGTTCCAACCAGCCAGCTGTATCTTTTTACAGGATACTCCATCCAATTTACCTGCCTTCCTAGTCTTCCATTCTCACCCCCCATCTAGCAGCCAATCAGTTTCCCAGGTTTTTGTTCTATCCTGGATGTCAGGGGGGATTTTCTGTAATTTTCTATAATGCCCAGGAATAACGTGCTTTCCCCTTTAAGGCTGCCATTAGCATGTTGGTGGGGAATGATGTGATTTCCAGAGGCACAGCATTCCCCCACCACTGCTCCCATCAGGCTGTTAGAGGGGAAAGTGTGTCATTCCCAGATATTATAGAAAAGGCCCTGATTGGAGCAGTGGGGAGGGGGCGGGAATGACACACTTTCCCCTCTTTCGCTCCAATCAGGGCCTTGGAGCGAAGGAGGGGTTAGGGTTAGGGGTTAGGGTTAGCTTGGCAGGGGAATGATGCACTTTCCGGAGGCCCCGAAAAGCTCACTTTCCCACCCACCCCATTGGGTGTCCTCTGTTTTGGTTTCCCAAATATGGTCACCCTAATTTGCACATCACCCCATGGGATGATGCACGGGGCGAGAAGCTGGGGACTGCCCATGGAATGCCTTCCCCCATTGGGGAGGACATGGTAGCGGCAAAGGTAGGGTGACCAGATAAAATCCAGGTCAGGGCTCATGTAACTTTAACAGTTGTAGAGAAAAGGGAATTTCAGCCAGCGTCATTTGTATGCAATTAGTTCCTGGTGAAATTCCCTCTTCATCACAACTGTTAAAGTTGCAGGGGCCCTGCCTTCTTTTGTATATGGTCACTCTAGTATAGTGCATGCACCTTTAACTGTTGTGATGAAGAGGGAATTTCACCAGGAACTAATTGCATACAAATGACACTGGCTGAAATTCCCTTTTCTCTACAACTGTTAAAGTTACATGAGCCCAGACCTGGATTTTATCTGGTCACCCTAGGCAAAGGTGCCCCGACCATTCTGTATTCGCTGATCTTTAGAGGGCTGGCTTTGGGCAGGGTGTTCCACTGGATATGCATTGAGTCCCTTCCAATTCCATGGATCCTCTGCAATGTGTGACTAGGCCATTGTTGTGTCTGTCATCTGGTTACTATTTTCTTCATACTGCAATCCAGAGCAGTCCAGAGTGGTGTATTGGCCCAAACATAAACAGTGGCAAAGCAATAATCAAGGGTCTGCAAGAAGACACTTCCCGTTTTCTATTCTGCAATTGTAATTGCAGATATTGGAGATTAGAAGCCTTTTTGTGCGCTTGCCTGGGCCTCGAGAAAGTATGTAGGCTGGGAAAGGCAGGAAATCATCGCTGGAGATGGGTTAATAAATGTATTAACCTCAGCCATGTTTGAAAGCGCTGACACCAATCTGTGGCAGGGAATAAAAGTCCTCAGGGCTCGGCTAGAGGCCAAGAGACAAGACTGTTGCTATTACATGGCTTATGAGAATTTACTCCTGCAGTCATGTCATCAACTAATGCCAGTTCGCGTCTTCTGAAAAACAGAATATATGCACCATTGCTTCTTTTGTTACACTTTTGTTAATACTTTGTTAAGCTTTTTCACTTTAAGAGCCCCTGTGGCATAGTGGTTAGAGTGTTGGACTAGGTCTATAGAAACCCAGGTTCAAATCCCCATGCAGCCATGAAGTCACTATCTCTCAGCCTAACCTACCTCATGAAGATAAAACTGGGGGTGGGGGGTAAGAGAATCATATATATTGCTGTGAGATACAGAGGCTGCCTCTACACGAGATCAAGTCTCATTAAAAATTTTACCTCTACATGAGCGGAGCGCAAATCAGGAGTTGAGGCGCGTTATCTATTTGATTATGCGCATTATCGAATGCGTGTTAAATAGCGAGTTTTATTTTGCTGCGGCCCATTAAAGCGCATTTTGACTATGTAAACAAGCGATTCTCCGCATTAACTACTTCGAAAGCGCATTTCAAACAACCGGTAAGGCCACCAGTTGTGCGCTCAATTACCTCCCGCATACAGTCATTTGCCATAAAGCGCTTCCAAGAAGATGCGCATAATCGGAGAACCAGGCATCAAACCGAATTCTTGTAGAGGGGGTCTTAGATAAAAAGACAGGATATAAAAGTAACATATAATGCATTACTTTAAAACACACACACACCAAGAATGATGCTTTAAATGCATTAAAAGGTTTAAATTCTTTTAAATCAGCAAAGGATGAAAACATAATAATTTCCCACTATATATTCTAATTATTGAAGAAACAGTTGGAATTATTTGAGAAATGTCATGTCCATTGAAAAAAAGACATACTTCAAAAATAAAGTTTGTAAAAATACTACTACTACTACACTGATACTTGAACAAAAAGTTATTCCATTTGGGGAACGGTCCCCTCTGTGTTAACAACACCGCATTAATAGGTATATATGTAATAAGTGCAACAACAGCAGTAACAACAAAAGCACACAGGGCACAAATTCCTATGCATGTTCAGACAGAAAAAAGTCCTACAACTCCCAGCATTCCCCAGCCATCATGTAAGACTCTGGCTGAATTCGGACAACACATTAAGCAACTGAGGGGGGAGGAAACAATCGTCAGTTGTGTTGCTTATTGTGTTGTGTGGAGGGTAACACACCGCTCACAAACTACTGATGGTATGCTATTCCGCCCAAATAAGCTACTGAGGGAAACAACTGGCTTGCAAGTTGTTTAGCTCGAAGCCAGTTGTTTAAGGTGTTGTGTGGAGGGGTGAGTGTGTTAATGGCATGAGGTGAGTGGGTGAAAACACAAGCCCATAGAGACAGGTGGCAAGAGTGACCAAAGCAGCAGCTGCCACTCTGCTACAACTGGTGCAACTTGCAGAGGCTGCTGGGATAGAACTGGGAGGAGAGAGGGTGGGGAGAGGGGCGGGGGCTGTGTCAGTCAAATGCTGGCTTGACTATTAGTCCACTCAATTCCAGCCCCAACAACCCACAGTTGTGTAGGAATATGTTGTGTGGGAAGTACCCACAAAATAACCAACTGTGAGTTGGCTACTCAACCCACCGTTGACTAATGTGTTGTCCAAATTCAGCCAATTTCTTCTGTCTAAAAATGCAGAGGATTGGACCCTGAGTGGCTTTGATTCTAGGATAAGTTAAATGCAAGGATGTTCACAGAAGGAAAGTTTCTGGAGGGTAGGGGGTCCCTTCCTGAACAACTTGTGTTGGGCTATGGGGGGGTGAGAGCTGTTTGGGGAGAGTTTGGAATGGGAAATGTCTTTCTGTGCATTTCCTTGACAGTATGATCCTGATAATTCTAAATGTTATTGTATTTTGCAAAACACAATAAAATGTACAATTATCAATGGGGCAATCCTATGCACACTTACCTGGGAGAAAGCCCCGTGGAACACTGTAGATTAACTTCTGAGTCAACATCAATAGGATTGCACTGCAAGTTAACTTATGCTGGACTTTCCTCAGAATAAAAAGAGGTGTGTCTCTCTGTCCATTCTTCTAGGGGTTAGTTTGTTATTTTAAAACACATTATTTAATTTTAATTCATTTAAATGTGTGTGTGTGTGTGTGGGGGGGGGGTTGAAGCCTGAAATAACATCTTCAGCCAGTCGGGGCAGACTTTTCTAACCACTGCTTTGCTTTACAATCCATAGAGTTTGAAGGCATGAGAGATTAGTAGGCTGAAGTCCAAAGCTAAATATCTACCCGTCCACCTGGCCATGGGGCAGCTCTTCTCAAGGAATAAACAGACCCTTCCTTAGGGGGCTATAGGGATGTACCATGGTAGGGGCTGTGCCTAAGGGTTCCAGCATGCATGGCTTCACAATGGGGAAGGCACAGTATGTCCAACTATGTATATGTTTTTGTGCATCCAGCTGTGTACATTTGATTGAAGGCTTCACTCTATCAAACCAATGGTTATTTCAATCCATGCAAAGCTGGGCCTGTTTGCTAGTTGAAAATAAATCTGCCAAGATCACACTGCCCTTATGCAAATCTATAGTGGGACCATATTTGGAACACTGTATACAGTTCTGGTCACTGCCCATAAGAAAGGATATTGTAGAGTTATCAAAGGGCAACCAAAAATGATCAAGGGACTGGAACAACTCCCTGACAAGGAAAGGTTGCAATGTCTCAGACTGTTTAGTGTTCTACAATCCCATATCAAAAGTTCAAATAAATACATCTTGGCATGCTGTGTCCTACAGATGGTGCATTAGTGTTCATGTGCATGCTTTAGATATATATGCTCTAGAGCAGGAATGGGCAGACTTCACACATGCAAGATCTGCTTTGTTTTTACCAGAATCCTGAAATCAACCAATTGGAGTCTGGTGCAAAAGACACATGTCCCCCTCCTGAAGAAGGTCATCCATCAGGGTGACCAAGGTTGATTCCTGTCCTAAAACCAGCCCTGAACCTAGACTGGTATGGATCCAGATAATCAGTTGTATACAAGAATAGCTGCAGATGACACACCACCACGACACCCTCAGGCACCTTACTCAAAAATGGGGTGTTTGTGTCTGGACAATAGTTAGGCTAGATCTCTGGATCAAGGGTGGGTTTTCAGGAGTGGTTGCCTCCTTCAAGGCAGTAGGGACCACCGCATCACACAATGATGTGTTTACCACTCCCCTGATCCATCTGGTCAACCCCCTGTGGCTAGGTTGAATAAGCCATGAGGGCCAAGGGTCAAGAGAGCTTTTGGTGGGTCTAACAGATGTCCAGGCTCCCTTAAAACAAAAACAAACAAACAAAATGTTAATGTTATCTTAGGCTATATGTCTATGGTTGCATATGGTTCAGATCAAAGGAATAGCTCCACTCCTCTCTGCAGGTCAAAATGCATCTATGGCGTACTATATCTAGATCTGAGTGGCACCTTTTAAGAAGGGTGGTAACAAACAGGAGCATGTACAGAGGAGGATGACAAGGATGATGAGGGGTTTAGAAGCCGATCCCTATGAGGAACAATTTATAGTGCTGGGTATGTTTAGCCTGGTCAAGAGAACATTAAGGGGTGATATGATCGCTGTCTTCAAAGATCAAAAGAGCTGTCATGCAGAAGATGGAGCAGACTCATACTCTTCTGCTCCAGAGGGCAGAACTAATGGGTGAAAATGGGAAGGAAGTCGATTTCTGCTAAAGATTGAGAGAAACGTCCTAATGGTAAAAGCTGATCAACAGTGTGCCTCAGAAGATGGTGGGTCCTCCTTTGCCAGAGGCACTTAAGCAGAGGCTGGAAGTCTATCTGCCAGGGATGCTGTAGCTGCAACCTGCATTGCAGATCCTGCATTGAGCAGGGGGTTGGACTAGATGACCTCCATGATCCCTTCCAACTCTACGTTTCTGTGGTTCAAACGTCATACTGTTGGTATAATCGGTATGTAGGTGGCAGGGAGTTCCACAGGTTAACTGTACGCGGAGGGAGAGCACAATTTTGTTGCATTCATTTTGAATCTTGTGGTGGAAATGTGGAAGACGTTAGTGGTGCACCACTTCCCTTGACCATTTCCAGAGTGCCATTGTGCCTGTTTGTTGAGGTGATTGTGTGTGTGTGTGTGTGTGTGTGTGAGAGCTATGCTAGTTCCCCGGGTGAAGTCTGTTAATAAGCTGGTAGATAAAGGCCTTGGCAGAATCTCAAGGTCAACCAAGAGTGGAGACAAGAGCTCTCTGTGTTGGGCTGCCTGCCTGCTGGTTGTTTTCCAGTCTACAAGAACATAGAATGTATTTATTTATTTATTACACTTTTATACTGCCGATTAGCCAAGGCACTCTGGGCAGTGCACAATTAAAACCATAAAACACAACAAGTATAAGATAAATTTAAAATGTGAAAAGTTAAAAAAGGCAATATAAAACCAGCTAAGTTAAAATCCAGGGAAAGCCTGTGTGAAATGTATGTTTTTAGGAGGCTTTTAAACGATGCAACATTTCTCACCACACGAGGGAGGGTTTTCCAGAGGGTGGGTGCCAGTACAGTGAAGGCCCACCATTTACATTCTTCATGGCGGCATTCCATCCGTTTCGGAATGGCCAGCAGGGCCTCCTCTGAGTGTTGTAGTCCTCGTCCGGGTGCATATAAGGGAAATCAGTCTGCTAGGTATGCTGGTCCCAAGTTGTTTAGGGTTTTGTAGGATAACAGCATAACCTAGCATATGGCTCGGTAGCTAACAGGCAGCCAGTGCAGTTCTGCACATGGGTTCATGTCCAGGAGGGAGGGATCCAGAGGACAGTATATGATTTCCTGGGACCCCCACAATTCAGAACCTCACCAGTGGTTATGGGCCAGACTACTGGAGCCATTTGCTACTGCTCTTATTGGATAAGAATATGGGGTTCCTGATGACTAAAGGAACATATGCTTTCTGCTTGGGATTTATTGTCTTGCTATTTCTTGCTTTATGAGCCTATTTTAGCGAAAGAAAATTCTTTCCGTCACTCATTGGTGTGTTCGTTGCCTCTGAATATCCAAAAAGAATAATTTCCTACTGACAAAGCCATTGGCAAAACAAATCTCCCAAGTGTTCAATTGACTTGCTTTACTTTGGGTGGATAAGTAAACATTTTACCGTTTCTTTTTACCAACCTCCTCATACCACAAGCATATCCTTTCTTAGTTGTCTCTCTTCTGAGCACTTCTAAGTTGTTGTTCTTTCCTCCTAAGACCCAAAGTGTCTCTTTTAAAAGAGAGTTTGCTCTAGCTTTCTTCTGAGTGCCTGATAAATTCTGAACACTCGCTGGCTGTCAGACTTTTTATATTTGCAGCTGGTTTTCTGCATCACCAGTTCCTTAGGACTCAATCTGGATCAAATGCTGCCACCTATTGGATATGGACATAATAATCTTCCAGTGAATTGAAACCAGGGATAAACATATTACTGTAATCCCTTTCTCTGAGACTGCTAAACTCTGTAATTCCTTCGATCTCCGAGCTAATCAAAGCAACTTTTCTGGTGTGGCTATGGGATGAGCTCCCCAGAGAGGTTTGCCTGGCACCTATGGTGTACTCTTTCTGACAGCAGGTGAATACCTTTTTTATTTTCCCAGTAATTTAACATTTTACCATCATAGTCTTGTAACTTGCTGTTTTAAATCTGTAATTTAAATCTCTGCATTGCTGCTTGGTTTTATTCTGGAGGTACTTTTATATTGTGGTTTAAATGTAACACTCAAATTGTATTTTATGGTTTTAAATTTTTGTGAACCACTCAGAGAGCTTCGGCTATTGGGCAGTATAGAAATGCAGTAAATAAATAAATAAGAAATGTTTGCAAATATGGAGCATATAAGATACACTTTTCAGCATTCCCCATTCTGCATCACAAAACAGATAGGCTGGAATCCACAGAGCCACGCAATATGGTCTGACTTGCTCAGGTTGCGTGAGAGGTGGAGTTGAATTTTATTAAGATCAGCTTCATGCTGCACAGCAAGTGGAGGAGGATTTCCAAAGCAGGTTGTGTAGGGCTTGACAGTTTGCTGTTCAAAGTGTGTGTGTGGGGGGTCGCAGCTCCTTGGGGTGTCTTATTCCAAGCTGGAGCTCACGTGGACGTATTGGCCAAGCCCAGATTGTCATGGCCCCATTGGAAAATTCATCCAAAGAAGAAGTGTTAGATGCCCCAAGAGAGGGCAATGCCCAAGCCCTGCCAGGGCCCATGCTGGCGGAAGGGCCTGAGTTCTTGGGGGAGCTCACTGAGGTCCCATCTCCTCAGGAAGATGGGGAGTCTTCCTTAGAGGAGGAGGTGGGGTGCCCCCCCCCCAAATCCCAGCAGGGATTGTCAGTGCCAGAGAAGGCAGGCCCAACTAAGAGAACCTTGATGAAGGGCCAGGCAGCAGCTGAAGTCTACTCAAGAGCAGAGGGGCTTCTTATGAGTAAAGGGCCCTCCTCATGAGGAGTTCTTTCTGCAAAAAAGTGAATGACTGCAGCTGGCACTTGAGTGGGGCTTTGGTAGCTCCAGGGTAAAAAGCATTCAAACATTGCTGGAACAAGTGACTGAATTTGGTTCTAGCTGCAGTCTGATCCTGGCTGTGGACCCCATTTTCTGCTTGGAACCCTCACTGTTACTGGCCTTGGCTTGTATAATCCCTGTTCTCTGCCTTGCTGGATGTATGATTTGTTACTCTGTAGGGCTTTGAAATGTTTGTGGATTCTGTCTTGTCCCTCTGTTGTACCTTCAGCCACTGAATTGCTAGATTGCAGCCCTGCTTGAGCATTGGTGGTGTGGAGAGTAAAGGACAGGGATGGGAGAATCAGTGAGGCTTGAGGTTCTCTGAGTTCTACCTCAAAGCTTGGTCTGCCTTATTCCTTTTCTGAACTGCAAGCACTTTTTGTGCTTATTGAAATGGGAAATATGTGCATTTATGTGTGCATTTCCTTGAGTGTACATCTAAATGTGTATTTTCTCCCCATTGACTAAAGCATGGAAATGTGTGTGTGTGTTTGCATTTTTTTTAAAGCTGCATTTTTTTAAATGGGTGCATTTGGAGAGCATGATCACAAGCTCAGAAATATGCGAGCATTGTCTGAATAACGCACTCACATTTATGGGTGGAAACAGAGCAAGCTCTGATGCTGAAAGTACTGAAACAAAATTTGCATACATCCCTAGGCAATCCCAACACGAGTCCAGACTCCTTTGCAGGTGGTCAGGACCACGGACAGCTCACTGTGGCTGCACGTCACTTAAGTGTAGGGGTGTGTACGCCGAACGATATCGTCGTTTATCGTTATCATCATTTTGTACCCAAAAAATTATCATCTTCATTCATGTCGTGGGTGAACCGTATCATCTTCACGATAATTATCGTGAAAAAATGATATTTTTTGCAGCCCTATTTTTAAAGAAAAAAATGCCTATAACTTCTGTATTTTAAAAGTTAGAGGTTTGAAACTTGGTCACAGTACTTATGGAGTATGCCCAAGTATGTGTATGAAATTTGAGATTGAACCCTCCAACTCTTGGTTTTATATGAATTTTTTAAAGATAGTTTCCGTTCTGACAGGTCTGAATGAACACACGCGGCGAGCTGTCCTTCTGATCTGTCAGAACTGAAACGATCTTTCATAAATTCATATAAAATCGAGGGTTGGAGGGATCGATCTCAAATTTGGCACATATGTGTAGCACATGTAGACGGGTGTTTTGTGATTTTTTTCAAAATTTGAGCATTTTGAGAACATTGCACATTTTTCTCATGGACGTGAATGCAACTTTGGGGATTTGTAAGCATTTTTGGAGAACGTATACTTCGGTTATGTTTGCATTCAGGATTGCGACTGGGGCATTTTTGAGTGATTGGCGACCTGAAATGAATTTCTCATGCATCCCTGTTCACAGCCATCAGCATAAGTTTAATCAAGAAAATGGAGGTTAATATTCATGCACTAACAGAATAGCTGGCTACGGAGGTATCATAGCACAGTGGGGAGAGTGCATATTTTGCATGTAGACAACCCCATGTTCAATCCCTGACCTCTCCCAATAAAAAGGGTAGCAGGTGATGGAAATCCCATGCTGGTGTGGAGTCACTACTCCAGGCTAGTCCACAAAGAATCCAAGCAGGTGTGCCGCAGCACCTATGACCATGCATGTGCAGAATCTTATTTCATAGTCTTCACCAGAGAGGAATCATGGGAGGAAATTATGCTCAATTTGTAATACAGCTGAGCATGACTAACGGACACATTTGTATTCCAGATCTGATAATTATGAACTTTGTCAATGTCTCTGGTTTGCACTTTACCCGTGGATCTGGAGGTAGGCTTCTTTTTAATATTCCAAATGCGGTTTTGTACATCTGGTTGATCGTTTTCTCATTTATGCCATTTACTTGCCATCGTTTCTTCCTGCCTTTGTTATCCCGATAGTTATTTTTGTCATGGTGATTGGATAAAACTCTTCCTGGGGTGTCTGCTGGTGATGATTTTATTTTAAGTGTTTTCCTCATTATGATATGTCATTTTCTCTCCCCTTTCCCCTCGCCACTGCATGTCCATCAAGTCTTTTAATTCTGTTTTTGTTTCCGTCTGACTGCTTTGATGTTTTGTTTTGTTCTCTCTTTATTTCCTGCTGTGTCTCAAAATGCCTTCTCTTTGTCAGGTAGTTATTAACTTTGTTTCGAAAGGTCATCTCCACAGATGGGAGCTAGAATGCGTGCATTTTTTTAAAAATTCTTTTGGTAAACCCGTCTCAGTAATATTCACATGAGTCCCTCATTTAAGAGGAGGTGGGTTTGTGCAGAGCCCTTGGGTCAATTTATATGTTCCACATGAACAAAGGATCACACCTCTTCATGGATTGCACCACTTTAGGATTCAGGTGGGAGGGGTTGTGTTCCAAAGCTTTTGTGTGTGGGGGGGCATACCTCTCAGCACATCAAAATATTGTACTATGTGATTGCTTACAGATATGGATAGCATTTATGCAATCTTTCTAGCAGAAGCATGGGGGAAGAGGGCTCCAACTAGCAAAGAAATTGCCCTTCCATGAAGAGGAAGGTACGTGCATCATCTGAAGAACAAAGTCGGAGCGAATTTGAACAGTGAATCCTACTGGCTCATGTTTTTATATACATCTGTATGCTCTCCTGCTCATTTAATCGTATACAGTTTATTCTGCATCTTCTACTTTATTCAGTCTCTTCATGTCCTGCTTGAGGGTTTCCTATAAGCCACTGTGTGAACAGAATGCTGGTCTAGATATGTTTTTGGTCTCATCCAGCATGTCTCTTCTTGTGTTCTTATGCTTGCTGTAGGGCAGGGCAATGTGCTCTGTGTTGAAGCATTGGAACACTGCCCTCTGTGACTTTGAAAACGATCCAAGCCAACTATTACAAATGCCTGTACGATCCTCCCTCCCCCAGTCCTACGCCTTTTTTCTTTGGAGCAGTTTCCTAATCCATGTGCCTCCCTTGCTCACAGCCTGGCCATACCTCGCTACTCTAGTTCCCAGAATTTCCTACGGAAAGAGGATGATGGATAATTCCATTGTCTTATCATGTGGATATGCCCCTGTATTTACACTCTTCGCAATATGGTGGTTTCGATCTCCATCCATTTCCATCACTGTCTCAAACAATCATAACAAACTGCTGCCAATAGTCTTGATAGAGGAAGATACTGACACCGCGGGGTGTAGAGGGAGGGAAGGCGTGATGTCCGTGCTTTCTCCCAGGCCGTCGCGAGCATCATTTAAAAACAAAAAAACAAAAACAAAAACCTGGGAAGAGCACTCTTGCACTCCATCGTGGAAGGTAAGTAAAAAACAAAACAAAAAAATGTGTGTGAAATCGGGGGGCCTCGCCCCATCCTTGGCCCCCCTCTCCCCTGATGGGCATGGAGCCATGTGGTGTGGCTCCATGCCCATTTCTGCTGCTGCACTTACTCATGAGTAAGTGCAGCAGCAGCCAGGATGGGCAGCCACATCTCCTGCAGTTCTGGCAACTAGGGGTGTGCACACCAAAAAATATCGTCGTTTATCATTATCGTAATTTCAGACCAAAAAAATTATCGTCTTCATTCATATCGTAGGTGAACAGTATCATCTTCGCGATAATTATAGTGAAAAAATGATATTTTTTGCAGCCCTATTTTTAAAGAAAAAAATGCCTATATCTTCTGTATTTTAAAAGTTAGAGGCTTGAAACTTGGTCACAGTGCTCATGGGGTATGCCTAAGTATGTGTATGAAATTTGAGATCGATCCCTCCAACCCTCAATTTTATACGAATTTTTAAAATTTCACTTCCGTTCTGACAAGTCTGAATGAACGCACGTGGCGAGCCGTCATTCTGATCTGTCAGAACTGAAACAATCTTTAATAAATTCATATAAAATTGCTACACATATGTGCCAAATTTGAGATTTATCCCTCCAACCCTCAATTTTATATAAATTTATTAAAGATCGTTTCAGTTCTGACAGATCAGAATGACAGCTCACCACGTAACGTTCATTCAGACCTGTCAGAATGGAAACGATCTTTAAAAAATTCACATAAAATCGAGGGTTGGAGGGATTGATCTCAAATTTCATACAGATACTTAGGCATACCCCGTAAGCAGTGTGACCAAGTTTCAAACCTCTAACTTTTAAAATACAGAAGTTATAGGTATATTTATATGGCAGTCCGATAAAACGATAAAATCGCCTGAAAATTGTCGTCTCCGATGATTATTGTAGGTTTTTCTATCGTATTGTCATCGTTAAACACATGCACGATAACGACCTTATCATATCGTTATCATACATTTTAACGCTATGATACACATCCCTACCGGGAACTTCCCTGTACCACAGAAGATTTGGGATTTTCCAGGGATCCCTTACTCATTGCAAATCCCATCCCCATCCCCCGCCCCCGGGAGTCCCTGTGCATCACTTGGACTCATAGGGACCAGCCGGGGGCCATCCCAGACCAACAGCCTGATGTAGAAATGGCCAGTGTGTGTGTGTGTGTGTGTGAGAGAGAGAGAGAGAGAGGGAGGGAGAGAGAGAGAGAGAGAGAGAGAGAGAGAGAGAGAGAGATTGCAGTATTTAAAGGTGCCCTTGGATAAAATGCTGCCTAATTTGACTCACCAACTCAAATGGCAGCACCCGCTTTAAGGTGCTGGTTTTAACCTATAAAGCCTTACATAGCTTGGGACCACAATACCTGATGGAACACCTTTCCCGACATGAACCTACCCGAACACTACATTCAACATCTAAGGTCCTCCTCCGAGTGCCTACTCCTAGGGAAGCTTGGAGGCTGGCGACAAGGGAGAGGGTCTTCTTTGTGGTGGCCCCCCAATTGTGGAATGATCTCCCCGACAAGGCCTGCCTGGAGCCAACATTGTTATCTTTTCGACGCCAGGTCAAGACTTTCCTCTTCTCTCAGGCATTTAGCAAAATCTGTTGAGCCTGGATTTGTTTTGTTTTTAGGCTTATAGCTTTTTAAAGTTATTACAGTGGTTTTAAATGTATGTGTATATTATGTGTATATTGTATGTTTTTGCTATTTTAATTTTTGTATATTGTTTTTAATTGTTTTAATCTTATGTAAACTGCCCAGACAGCGTCGGCTATGGGGCAGTATACAAATGTAATAAAATAAAATAAATAATAAACAAATATAATTTACACCTTAATTCTCTTATAACGGGTCTTGGGGCAGGTTCACACATGCATTTTTATCAGTGGTGGAATTTCTTATCTTGGCAGGATCTACACTACTGCTTTATAATGTTTTATAACAGCCTTGGCAACTGTTGGGGCCCAGGACACATTCCATATACCATTTTCAAGCTGCTTTCAAAGTGTTATATCCTGCTTGGTGTAGATCTGGCCCTGATGTTATAGCTGTAATGACTCATGTACACATGCAAGTCATTGCCTGATGTTGCAGTCAAATGTGTGAATAGGGTGTCACGATTGCACCACCTTCTGTAGAATTTTCATATGACCTTAAACACAGTACTTTTTAGTGGAGGCAGTTCACAGATCCGATCGGCCATCAAGTATGTATTACTTGATTACTCTAGGGTGCTGGCAGTTGAATGTGTGAATTCACTCCACTGAAAACTATTATGTTTGACCCAATGTGGAAATTATCTGTCATAGCTATGAAGGCCAATTCACGCGAATCATCACTGAATATTGCAATGATCAAGTACAGAGAAACCAAGAAATATTACTTTTCAGATTAATATCTGGGTCAGATCATCCTCTAGATTGTGCATTTCTCCAAATTTTGCAATGCAGTTCGTGGCTCAGATAGTGGATACAAAAATGTGTATAAGTTGCATAGAAAAATGCATATATTTGAGGAAATGGAAGCCAAACTGTATGTGTTGGGGGAAATTGAGTATGAAAATAAAAGCAAATGTTCATCCAGTGGTGCAGAAATTGGATGGAAAGGACTTATAATTGAATAGATGGGAAGCTGACATGGATCAAAACTAGACTAAGTTCTCTCTCTCTACAGGTCTTAATATTGTTGGCTAACATCTTTATGGGTCAGTGGAGATTCCAAATGAGAAATTACTTTGGTGTTGGGAGATCCATGAAATTCCTACTTAGTCAAGTCAATATATCTCTGGCTTACCTACTCCACAAGGCTATTGTGAGCATCACTAAGAATGATAAAGCACTGGAAATGCAGGGGGGAAATTGGATGTGACGAATAAAAACCCATTTTGACTGCCACCAAATAAACCTACAGAAAACAGTTTTTCACTACAACTATGTAGTAAATTATATAAAATGTAATTTATGGAACAAGAACCACATTTGAAGGATTTTAAGATCTATCTAGCAACAAGCAAATCTCAAGGTACCTTTACAGATGGATTTGACAGTTCTTTTCTTTCAAATGATATATTCTGCTCCAGTTCATATATAAATCAAAGACACCATTGCATTTCTATCTGCTCATATGTCAACATAAATAAAGCTGAAACTACTCACAATGGTTTTTGAAAATACTTTTGGCAGGACTGAGCTGAAAAACACACACAACCACACCCATTTTTGGCAATTGTCGCACGCTTTTAAAAGATTTGCTTATTCATTTACATGGCCCTCATTTGCCTTAACCGTCACTCACCTTCAGTGATGCCATCATGTAGCCAAATCTGACTAGCTATACTGCCTTGGGACATCATCCTGTTCCCCTTGAAATCTTTGACTGGATGTCAAGAACCATATGCATAATCCAAGAAGGAGAGAGGAGGAGGAGCCAGGACGGGGGGAATGCACAGAAGTAGCAGCAGCCAGGTAAATAATCATGTCAAACAGGAAGTTTTAAAGAGTGAACCCTCACACCATCTAGCAACGTTCCCTACCTCACTGAAATTGCGAGTTTGTACTCAAAAATTGAAACCAGCGGATATTTGGCACAGCTGTAATCATCATACATTGAAAATCTTTCTGTATATCAAGGATTTAGATAAGCCTTCCTGCCTTGTTCTATATATATATATATATATATATATATATATATATAATCTCACAGTCCAGTACAGCTTAGGATGACTATATGAAAAGGAGCTCATGTAACTTTAACAGTTGTAGAGAAAAGGGAATTTCAGCCAGTGTCATTTGTATGCAATTAGTTCCTGGTGAAATCCCCACTTCATCACAACAATTAAAGTTGCAGGGGCCCTGCCTTCTTTTGTATATGGTCACTCTAGTATAGTGCCTGCAACTTTAGCTGGTGTGATGAAGAGGGAATTTCACCAGGAACTAATTGCATACAAATGACACTGGCTGAAATTCCCTTTTCTCTACAACTGTTAAAGTTACATGAGCCCTGACCTCCTTTTCATATGGTCAGCTTAGTACAGCTGCAAACACTTCCTGCATGCATATCAAAGTGTATCGAGATTATAGGATTATAAAAAAGGATCACTTAATGCCATTCACTCTGTGCTGCCATTATGGCTGCAAATTGATATTCCCAACCTAGTGGGTGCTTATTTTATTAACCACAGAGATTCATCAAACATTCTCAAATTGCCGTCTTCACCATGCATCATAATAATGTGATTCCATGCAGCTGAGCACCTAAGAACCGGTTTGGAATCTCTCTCTCTCTCTCTCTCTGAGATAATAACACCAGGACAACCTCTTCAACTAAGCACAGTGCAAAAGCAAAATCATAATGGAGAACTAGCACTAAAAAAAGGAGGCAAATTCTATTCAGAATTGACCCTGGAGTTTCTATCGAACCCCTGCTTATCCAAGCCTCTCTGTAACAAACCACGATTGAAGGCCTCCGTGAATTCCTTCTTCACTCTTTCACTGCTAGATCATAGTTGGAATTGTGTTTCCACAGTCTGACCATACAATAGTGATGGGTGGAATTGGGGGTGAAGTGATATGAGGAGACGTTGGCCCCCAACTTTCTCACTCCACTGAATCACCACCCTCTCTTTTCATTATGGTTCTTCCTCCAAATGAGGCATGCCCGCAAGCACGGATGTGATCTGAAGAGCAGGACTGTTACAAACTGTTTGCTAAGCACGGCTCAGGTTTTTTCCCGTCGATGGGGCAAATATGGGTAGCCACCAGCAGTAGCCTGGCGACACCCCCACCACAGCCATTTTCGCAACTAAAATGTTGCTGGCAGCAGCCAATACTTTTTTTTTTGTTATTATTTATTGCAGTCACGATTCCTGTGGCCTACAAAAGCAGTGGTTGGAGGCCATTCAAAGGTAATCATATCCCCTCTTTCTAAATATGTAGGACACACTTCCCCTTGGCTCTTATGAGTATAATTATCACACCCGTGAGGCTGATTTATTTATTAGAATTTGTCAATTTGGGCACAACTTTGCCCAGTTTAAGCCTGTGAGAGTTAAGTCAGAAATCAGAGGGGCTCGTGAAGAGCTTAGCTTTGGCTCAGCCGTGCTGTTGGCTTGTTATCTATTAGTTATTGCTGAATAACAGGTAATGTCCAAGCAGAACAACAGTCATACTGGCTTAGTTTTATTGGGTGTTTTGCCCCACTTACCTGCATTTCTCTTTCGACAGGCTGAAAGCAACCTTTGTTTCCTTGGGATGCTCCATGCCGGCAGCTAGGTCGTCTCTCTCACCTGACCATAATAAAAAGTACCTCTGCCAGAGGAAAGAGGAAAGCAATATGCAAAACAAACAAAGAAACCCAAGAGGAAAGCTACACCCCTATAGACCAGCACTCATAGCAACAGACGGAGAAAGACTATACTCTTGCTGGTTGTTAACGTTTTCCAGCCATGAAGCAGTAATTCCTCTGGAACTGCAATTCAGCATGTGTGATGCAATGGCTCTTTGAAACTTTGCATCCCTCTTTGGTTGCCAGCCATTCGTTCCTTGCTCTCACTGCCGGTCAGGAATAAAACCCTTTCTGATGTGACAAGTTCTCGGTAGCCAGTTGGGCACAAACGGAACTTGTTTTGTTTTATTGATAGATGGCACAGTTAAGGATATTTTGATAAGATGTCTGTGGGGGGATTTAAAGGCACTATTTTCCATATTTTGGGTTTAGTTTATTGCATAAAAAAGGTAGGGATGTGCATGCCCGAAAATATCGTATTGTATCATTGGAATTTTGGACCAAAAAAATTATCGTCTCCGATTATATCATAGGCGAACCGTATCGTATCATATTGTATTTCCGATAATTATCGGAAATCCGATATTATATCGTTTCTCCATTTTGCCCTAGAGTTGATTTTTGAGTCAGAAAGGCCTAAACTTCTTAATTTTCCAAGTTACAGGTTTGAAACTTCGTCACAGTGCAGACTGAGTGTTGCTAGCCTTGTGTGCCAAATTTTAGAACAATCGGTGCCAGCGTTACTCAGAAGTAAGCTTTCAAATACACTGTTTCAGGTGGCTGAAACGTGGTCCTTTTTCAAGATACATTGTCGTCCAGTACTCATGGGCATCTCACAGATGGCCTTGAGGGGTCTCATCTGTGCCCAATTTCAGATGCACAGCTGCAGGCATTACTTGGAAGTAAGATCTCAACAACATGCACTGTTTCTGGTAATGCACTCCATGCTGCTACTGCTGCTGAGACTTATAGGTATATTTTTTACGAATACAATGCACTTTCAAAACCTGTGGATAAACCTAGGCAGTGCCTCCCATATGCAGTCATAAAAGTAAAATGTGTTAATCAGAAGATGGTGAACTGCTGCTACCTTGTCTCATTGATTAGGCCATGCGTGTCTACAAATTAAAAGGATTGGGGGGTAGGGGAATAGCATGGGCATTACAGTTATATTTATTTTAGCCAGCCTTAGCAGGCAGGGCCTCATTGGGCCAGGAGATACTCCGGAAGCATGCCAACCTGCAGGATGGATCCCACTAAAACTAAAAAAACTTAAAATCATATTATATTATCCGTGCCTATGTGTGCGTGGCATAGTGAGTGGATGCATTCCTCTGCAGTAGCAGGACTGCTGGTGCCTTGACTCAAGAGATTAGGCCATGCATGTCTAAGTATAAATGAAATAATAAAAGGATGGGGGGGTAGGGGAATAGCGTGGGCGTTATATTTATTTTAGCCAGCCTTAGCAGGCAGGGCCTCATTGGGCCAGGAGATACCCCAGGTAGAGAGGAAACCTGGAGGATCCCATCAAAACAACCTTCATGTACCGCCTTGACCTCATTGTGCTTGAAAATTAAAATGACCCAGTCTGCCCGCCATCCCCGTGCAGGGGATGCCAGAGCTGCACACATTGGCTGGAGCAGTGGCAAATAAAAGTCACGTTCTGGGTAGAGGTAGGTACTTTGGCAAATACATAAAAAGTCACATTCAGGGTAGAGGTAGGCATATGACCAATTTAATATAAGTCACGTTCAGGGTAGAGGTAGGCACATTGCCTAAACCAGAGTCTAAAAAAAATGTTTGAGGGGGATGCTTCTGCAGTCCCTCAGAAACGGACTCCACAACCCAGGGATGTAGTGACGAAAAATAATAATACAGGAATCTCTCCACTCAAGGCTCAATATAGCAGTTCCTCCAGACTGGAAACATTGGATGGAGCAGTGTCTTTCAAAAAGAAATAAAATGTGTGAGAGGGAGAGATAGCCACCCCAGAACTGCCCCCAGCAGCAACAGCATCTCTCCTAGAGTCAGAGCCACCTCGCCCAAGGCTTTTCATACTGCTACAAAGTGATTGCAATTAATAATTACAATGTATGCTTTGCCCACAGTTTGTGAGTTTGTGTGCTGCTTTGACCACACAGATCCTGTGTAGCAAGCTACATGACACACCAGCACACTCACAGTCAATCAAGCAAACACACACACCCAGAGAGAGAGAGAGAGAGAGAGAGAGAGAGAGAGAGAGAGAGATTATTATTTATTATTTTTTAAAGAAAATTAAACAGCGAAGAGGACAAAACACACTCCCTCAGTCACAGTAGTACCCCCATTCATGCTAATCTAACCCTTCAATCAAACCAACCAGAAAAAAATTATAACTCAAAGTCTCAAACACACAAGCAATGCACAGCCAAACGAATCTGAGACACAAAGATGCAAGATTACAATGAATCTCCAACCATACACCACCAAGTAACTATAAGACCCAGGAGCCAGGACAGAGCTCCAACAAAATCCACCCTTCTCCCCTCAATGACTAACTCCCAACAGAGCTGGAACTCCAAGAGTGGGGGTTTTATGTGGGGATATACTTAGCCCTCCTCCAACATTGTGATTGGAGCCTGCTGGAATCCTTGCTGCACGATTGGTCACTGAACATGTCAGTCTCATCAAGCACACCCCACCTTCTAGTTCCGTCCATGTGGTGGCAAAAGAGAAAGAGCCTTCCGATAAAATGATAAAATACGATAATTATCGTAGGATTTTTTATCGTCTTCAATAATTATCGTAGGGTTTCCTATTGTATCGTTATCGTTAACCGCATGCATGATAAAGAGCATATTGTATCGTTATCGTGCATTTTAATGATACGATACACATCCCTAAAAAAAGGGGATGAGAATGGCCTCTCTCTCTTAAAATAGAAGGCTATTTTAAATAATCACTCATGTGGAAATTTCTGTGAAATGGAATTGTTTAAAGGGTGAGTGGTCTGACAGGAAGAATATACCACAGGAGCCTTGTTGGTCTTCATTCGTTATGACTAGGGTGACCATATGAAAAGGAGGACAGGACACCTGTATGTTTAACAGTAGTTTTGAAAAGGAAATTTCAGCAGTTGTCATTAGTAATGCATGCAGTATCTGGTGAAATTCCCTCTTCATCACAACATTTAAAGCTGCAGCAGCTCTGCTCTCTTTTGTATCTGGTCATTCTAGCTAAAGAGGGTAGGGCTCCTGCAGCTTAAACTGTTGTGATGAAGAGGGAATTTCACCAGGTGCTGCATGCATACAAATGGCACCTACTGAAATTCCCTTTTCAATACAACTGTTCAAGATACAGGAGCCTGGTCCTCCTTTTCATAGGGTCACCCTAGTTAAGATTTTGAGTGCCCCCCAACCCCAACTCCAAAATTAGAAAGGAGAGTCTGGGATTTCATCCCTTATAAACATTTCATAGATAAGTCACCATGGACTTCTAATTTGCTCAAGCCGAGAGAGAGAGAGAGAGAGAGAGAGAGAGAGAGAGAGAGAAATCTGCAGCACTGAAGCATTTATCACTGACATTTAGAAGATGTCTGGGAATGAAATGGCAAATTCATTTCCTTCCACTAAAATAATAGCCTTCAACTGATTCAGATTTACAAGGAAAAAAAAGGCCTGAGTCATATTTACTAATCCTTCAGAATGTGTTTTCCCTATTTAACAACAGTAACGGTAATGTCGCATTATAACAAGGGATCTGGGGGAAAAGGTGGGGTACAAATAAAGATAATAAAAAGAAATTCTTTAAAAATGTATTGTAAAAGGCAGTATCATAAATATATCACCGCTGGGCAGGGGGTGGAAAAGTTATAGCCCCATAGTTCACATTCAGGCTCAGTCTTTTCTGTGTAACCTGCTCTGATAAAAAAATGCAACAAAAAATCCTGACTCACGTTGCTTTTCAAGTAAGTTTTTCGTCCTCGTTGTATATCGAAAACATTTTAAAACATGATGGACAAAATGCTTCAGAAACAGTTCTATTAAATTGGGGGAGTAATTCCAATTTTTCTTGTGCATCTTCCAAAGGGATGAATAGTGTTGAACAGATTTGAGTGTGTGTGAGTGAATCAGATGGCAAGTTTGGAAATGTATGTACTTCAACCATAGATTGCATCCATGTCTGTATTCAGTCTGGAAGGTGCAAACTAAACCCCAATCAAATCCCAATCAAAAATAATCTGAAATCAATTTTGCATGCATCCCTATTCGCATTCAGCATGGTGTTTGCCCAAGGGCACCATCCTATGCATGTTAGGCAGGAAAAAAAAGTTGTACAATTCCCAGCATTCCCCAGCCACCATGGGAGAGGAATGCTGGGAGTTGTAGGACTTTCCCCCCCCCCCCCTGTCTAAACATGTATAGGATGGTGCCCAAAGCCTTTTCCCGACTGCTGAGAAAGATGCAGTTCCTAAGCCAGCTGCAAAACTGTTGGGCTCAGAAAGAATTTAGCACCACCTACAGTCAGATTTTATATTTTTTTAAAAATAAGTGTCAATATGAAGTATTGCAGCAGCTCCAAGGACAGAACTTTTCTTGGGCATGTGGAAACAAAATCCTTCACGTTTGGTTATATGATTCTTCTGATTGCCCACATGCATTGTGATTTAGCATGAAATTTCCTGCCAGCAAAGCTCCACGTAAGTGGCTCTCTGGTCATCAGAATGCTTGATACATTATTATTATTATTATTATTATTATTATTATTATTATTATTATTCCACCAGTTTTTCCTCTTGCAAGAAACCCCAGTTGTCTTACCTAGTCCTTCTCCTCTCTATTTTTTTATCCTCACAACAGCCCTGTAAGGTAGATTAGACAGAGGCCCTTTCCACACCAGGCAAAATGCCTGGGATGGCCCCCAGCTGCTCCCTGTGAGTCCAAATGACACACAGGGAGTCCCCGGGCTGGGGGTGGGTGGGCACGGGGTTTTCCTTGGAAACCACAAACTAGAAAAATCCAGATTCTTCCACGGTCCTGGGAACTTCCCGGGACCGTGGAAGAATGCGCCAGCCTGCCCTGGTGCTGCCACGCATACTCGTGAGTAAGCATGGCAGCACAGATGGCCACAGAGCTGCACTGCATGGCTCCGTGGCTATCAGGGAGGGGGAAAAGCAAAATTGCCATCCTCAGGACGGCAGGGGGAGACGGCCCCATGGCTCCGTGGCTATCAGGGAGGGGGAAAAGCAAAATTGCCATCCTCAGGACGGCAGGGGGAGACAGCCCCCTGATCGCGCATTGGGGGTTTACTGACAGTTTTGCATTGGAGTGCAGGTGTGCTCTTCTCGGATTTAAAAAAACACAAAATGGCGGGCATGACATCCGACGACCCGGGATGTTGCGACCATGGATGTGACTTGAGTGTGCCGATCCCGGAAGTGGCTACTTCCGGGAACAGCCACGCTGCGCCCCTGTGGTGTAGAAAGGGCCAAAGAGTTAGTAACTGGCCAAAAGTCACTCAGTGAGCTTCATGGCCAAGTGGTGATTAGAACGCAGATCTCCTGAGTCCCAATCCAGCACTCTAACCACTACACTGTCTCTCAGTGTCTCGATTTTGAATGCCTTCTCTACACCATCAGAACAAAAGAGAATGTAGTTGAAAGGACAGCCTGGGAGATATGAAAGCAAAATATGGTCCCATCCATATAAATTTGCAGAGTGCTGGAGATGGCTCTCACAACATGATTTTAAGCCCACAGACTATGGGATGACTACAGGAAGTAACTGCAGTGTGAAAGATAGCACTGGGCCAAAGTTAGGCTGACCACATGAGAAGGAGGACAGGGCTCCTGTATCTTTAACAGTTATATTGAAAAGGGAATTTCAGCAGGTGTCATTGGTATGCATGCAGCACCTGGATAAATTCCCTCTTCATCACAACAGTTAAAGCTGCAGGAGCCCTGCCCTCTTTTGTATCTGGTCACTCTAGTATAGCTCTTGCAGCATTAACCCTTTCTGATGAAGGGGGAATTTCACCAGGTGCCACATGCATACAAATGACACCTGCTGAAATTTCATTTTCTATACAATTGTTAAAAGGTACAGGAGCCCTGTCTTCCTTTCCATATGGTCACCCTAGATAAAGTATTTGTCAAGTACTTTTATGACTTTTACAAAGGGCTGTGTAAAAGGGGCTTGGGTTTTTTTAGGGGGCAGACACACTCCTGCTCTTCTTCTGTTGGGGGAAATGGTGCTCCCTAATTACCACAGCATTTGTGATGCTACCATATCTAAGAGGCTGGAAAAGAAAGATGCTTAATGTGCTTTATGGTAGGGATGTAAAATGTGTAGGCAGTCCACAGCCCCCCCCCCCCCCCAAGCCTTCTCTGGCAGATCCTAGACTTCCCAGCATCTGCCACAACCCAGAAAAAAGTGGGGGAGGGGAATGGAAAAACCCACAGTAGAAACAGGCTGTAAAGTTTGCCACTTCAGTAGACACCTGATGCAGCCCTTGGGACTCAGGCTGTGCCTCCCCTCCTTTAAGGGATCCTTGTTTACTCAATTATATCTGCTTTACCTCTACATATATCAAGGAATGCTATCGTTATGTGGGAGGGCTGCTGCAGTAAAGGTGTGGTTTCATTGGCTGAGCTGCGAGAGTGATTGTCGGTTCCACACCTTAGGCAGAGGTATTTAAGCCTCTGGGTGGCTGGCGGTGTGAGAGGAAGGGTGAGTGCAAAAGGGCTTTTTGCCTGAGGCTGTGAGCCATGGGCAAAAGCCATTAAAGAGGATCTGCTGTCTTGGGAGAAGAGCAGAGCTGGAGGAGTGTTTGGAGCGGTGAACCATAAAGACATAACAAGCCACACCTGCACAAAGGACAAGGAGAAGTCTCATTTTAGTACTGCTGTCTTACGTCTGTCTGACAGGAGTTCAGGGGAGTGAAGAGACTCAGCTGTCAGGTCAAGTCTGAGAATAGAACTAAGTATTGTTGGAGAGTGATTAGATTTTTATTTCATAGATATTGAGTTTTTGCTTACTGTTCTCTTAAATAGCTTTATATTTGCTTTTAGAGCATATTTTAGTCCTGGTTTTCACCTACATTGGGTCTTATTGTCACTCTTAAAAACAGAACAAAAAAATATCATCGCTGCTCAGATGGTCAGTAGTGCGTGTGTGCGCACATTTCCAGACTATCCCCCATTGTGAGCTGATTTGGGTCATATGAAAGTTGTAGAGCATTGAAATTCTCTTTGAATGAGAATTTTGTTTATTTTCTCAATCCTGAACAAGAATGTGAGCAAGAGTGGCTTTTTCAGGAAAATGTCACAATTGCCCGCACTTGCGTTTGCATTCAAAACATTACACTTTAAAGGCATTTTCCAAAAATGCTCATTTTTATGGGGCGAAACGTGGAGTTGGATGCAAATGCACATTTTCCCTGTTTGAAATGTGCACCTTTCCAGTTCAGGAAAAAAAAATGAAAATAGTGCAATCAAGTGTGAGAAATTAGGTGAGCCAAGCTTCAAGGTGGTGTCGTGAAAACCATCTATACTTTTACCTCAGGATAATGAAGAAAATAATGACATGGGACAATTAATATCATGTTCATAATAATAACTGTAGGGGTGAGCATACAACAGTTTTGTGGACTGCTTCTAAATCTATAAGTAGAAGCTCCTGGATTAGCATAGCATTGTGGAAGAACAGGAAGCTAAGGGAAGTTAGAGAAACTTTATTAACAAAATAGCTTGTTATTTTGACTCACTAATTACATTGCCCTGGAGATCTCTATGGTGAAGAGATACCTTCTTTATTGAACAATGTACAAATGCATAAACGGCACAGTTGGCTCCAAGTTATTTCACTGTCTGAGGCAAAGAACAAGATGGCACCCTCCCCTTCACTATTCAGAAGCCAACTGGACTGGCAGCTGAATCTTCTTTCAACATTAATGATGGGAAAGTTTCCTTCAAGTACTTGGCTAGCACAGGGCACGCTTTGTGTCACATAGACCTTGGTCTGCTCCCCATCACTCAGCTCAGCATCTTCTCCCTGAGGCGGCTGCCTATTGGCTTTTCTCCATGAGGCTTTTATGGTGCTCTCATGATTCCTCACTCACAGCTGTTAACTTTGCATGAGACGATGTTGCGACCCTCCAATTTCATTTATCTTTTTCAAGAGATTTTTCACGGGAGAGGGGGTTCAATATTCTTTTTCATCCCAAAACAAAGTGCATGTCTATACTTGTAGGGATGGATGGACTCACCTCTGTCTGGTTTCGCTGGGAACTTCCTGAGCCACCTCCACCTGCTTTTGGTCATGAGCTACTAGATGGCCCAGCAGCAGCTTTTATACCATATTTTAAATTATGTTTTTATACTGTCGTCGTTTCATATTTTGGATGGTTTTTATGGTTTTACTTTTTGTAAAGCGCCCAGAGAGCTTCAGCTATAGGGCGGTATAGAAATGCAGTAAATAAATAAAGGCCCAGCAAGCATCCAACAAGCACTGTGGGGCCATCCGTCCCCTTAGCAAGCCACCATTTTGCATTAAAAAAGTGGCTTGGGATGTCTGGAAAACTAAAGTTACATAAATGGCAGCCGTAAAGCAACATTTATGCAACATTACAGCCATGCCTGTAATGTTGCATAAATAGTCCTTTTATGGCTGCTGCTTATGCAGGAATCCTGGAGCCATCCCCTTAGCGAGCCACCATTTTGTGTAAAAATGGTGGCTCACGATAACAGTAAATCTAATATTACATAAATGGCAGCCATAAAGGACTATTTATATAACATTACAGCCTATTATGGCCAACATTTATGCAACATTAGATTCCCAGAAATCCCAGAGCTGCCATTTTTATGCAAATGGTGGCTTGCTACGGGGATGGCCGGCTGCTGGGCTCTTATGAGCTGCATGAGTGCCCAGCGAACGGGTCCGGTAAGTGGCTCTGGCTCAGTGAGAGGGGTCTGGGAGACCAAGTCGGGGGAGTCTTCTGGACTCCACTCCCATCTTGGACTCCTGTGACATCCTTGCCTACTAGTATAATTGTAATATTCTCTGCCATACCACAGTACCATTTAGAGGTTATGTAGCGGAAAGTATGGAAGGGCAAGAAGGGAAAGCTTTTTGTATAGAGATTTGATCTTTATTCTGTGATAGGAATAAAGGAGGAAGGAGATATAGTAACTTAACAGCCTTTTCTTAAAAAAGTGCATATTCTTGTCTTTTTTTTAGGTCCGACCCTATCATTAGGCAATGTGAAACTGAATGATCCAATTACATTGGATTTGGCAATGAGACAGCAAACACATATATTTCTGTAACACATTTTCTTCTATACAATTAGGGTAAATTCTGTAAATGAGCTGGGAGTTGTTCTGTAATTCAGAGCCCTCTTTTTTTATCTGGTCACTCTAGTATAGCTCTTGTAGCTTTAACTGTTGTGATAAAGAGGGAATTTCACCAGGTGCTGCATGCATATAAATGACATCTGCTGAAATTCCCTTTTCCATGCAATGGTTAAAGAGACATTAGCCCTGTCCTCCTTTCCATATGGTCACCCAATTTAGAGCAAGCCACTTACAGCATGATCCTATACATGTCTACTCAGAAGTAAATCACATTTAATGCTTGTCCATGGGTGAGATATAGGCTCAATTCGGACGACACAATAAACAACTGGTGTGGGGGAAACAATCGTCAGTTGTTTTGACTATTGTGTCATCCGAATGCTGCCATAGTCAACTCAGCGCTGACCACAGTTGATTATTTATTACCATGTTGTGTGGGGAGTACCCCCTAGGGTTAGGGTTAGAGTTAGTCAACCCACCATTGACTATCGTGTCATCCGAATTGAGCCATAGTTTGGCTCTCTAGTTCTCCCCCAGGCTCTGTCTTCTCTCCCAAGGGCCCACACCCTTTCTTCTCAGACTGGGAAATCTCTTATCTCTTACCACCAGCTGATCAGAGAGAAGATATTTTCCTTGCCCTCCATCATCCTGCAAATCCATTTTGCCCTGGCCAATGGCCATGCTGACTGGAGCTGATAGAAGTTAGAATCCAAAAATATCTGGAGCCTCCCTCCCAATCCAAAGCCTACCTACCTGATGATTTTACTATTAGATGGTATAGAAATGTAATGAATGAATGAATGATGGAAGCATCAACAAGGTCACGGCAACATGTGACATTCATGGGCCCTTTCTACCACTGCAGAAGCACAAAGACCAATGGGAAAGGTAGTTCCTATGATTCCTGATGCCCTAATAATAAGGATGTCAGAGGATACCATTCAGGGAGTGAAGTTCAGCAGCTTGGCTCCTTGGACTCCAGCTTACTGACTCATGAGATAGCCCAATTCAATCTGTATCAAGCTGGGCCAGCTCATGGATTTTAGGGAAGTGGGTCTACTTAAATCACAATCTTTACAAATGTTGGCAGAAATTGCAAAATTTGG
This sequence comes from Anniella stebbinsi, assembly GCA_029215795.1. NCBI lineage: Eukaryota > Metazoa > Chordata > Lepidosauria > Squamata > Anniellidae > Anniella > Anniella stebbinsi. The sequence continues at coordinate 353,871,677 of JARDYH010000002.1, read as the reverse complement.
GCACATGCAAATTTTGGTCATAATTTGCTGAATTTGTGCAAATTGCACTTGCAATTTCCAAACATGGAAACATATTATAGGCACAATTTGTGCAAATTAAGCAAATTATGGCCACAGTTTGCATAAATGGTGAATTAAGCGGTGGGGAAAGTTCCTGGCTTTTGGGAAAAAGCCCATGACTTGGCTCACAAATGCAATCTGAACCAGTGATTCCTGGAAAATCCAGGAAGCCCAAACAGGGCCAGATCTCCCTGCATTGCCAATGGATTCTTGAGTCTGGCATGATATTGTGAATGTGGATATGTATTCTGGGGTATGGTGATACTGGGAAGGGATTGATGGCACCAGGCAAGCCCATCATTAACCAGATATTATTATTTCTATACTGCCCCATAGCTGAAGCTCTCTGGGCGGTTTACAAAGATTATTACAAATTTTGTCAATTCGTAATAGATTCACAGAAATGCTTGGCTTTGCCACTTCAAACCACCCATTATGAATCTTGGCCCCATCTCTACAACTGACTAAATTGATCCTTGCTTTGTGAATTCTTGCATCCTGAAGAATAATATCATAGACTTGCCAAATATGCTTGTTTCAGTTTTTGGATAGAAACAAGCAATTTTCATGAGGTAGATTCCCCACTACCCACTGCAATCATCATCATCATCATCATCATCATCATCATCATCATCATCTCACAGTCAGAGAATATAAATACTTGTCTTTTTGTAATCCTTTTCAGTGTCATTGTTTGGCCTAATGCTGTTCCTGCCTTTGTGCTATTCCCTCCTATCCACTGATTCTTTCTCCTTCCTGAATTACGAATATCGGTGACCCCACCTAATCAGGGATCACAGAACATAAAGACTACATCTGACAATGCTATTTAACATGGCCAGTCACATTTGGCTATGCGGTGATATCGTTGGAAGCAAGACTGGGTGATATACATTAAGAAGTGAAGATTTTCACAAGCAGTGCTAGAAAACCGCAGAAAAGTGGAAACCTTTTTGACCCTGCCAGGAATGTTCTCAAAAGAATGTGAATGTCAGTACAGCTCCAAATAACACGATCTGCTTCCCATTCTGAATGCATTTTAATACCCTTCCGGCCCAACTTTTTTTCCCCTCAATTTTTTTATTGCGAATTTGTGAACAAAACAAAAAAAACATAAAATAAAATTAAAATAAAAAAATAAAAAATTAGAAAATAAACATATACAGTCACATACTTCAAAAGCCTCAGTTTCAAATATCACAATTTCTAAATAAGTATAAAAGAGATTTGAAAAAGGTAGCATAAATTACACATAAACGTCCATAAAGGCAGACCAAATGTCTGAGTAATGTCCATCCGTAAATGACGCCTGCATGCCACTCTTTCAAATGTTTCTAATGTTAAGTCGTCAATCCATTGCATTACAGAGAGTGTAGTTTTATCTTTCCAATGTTGTAAAATAATTCTTTTGGCTATCAAAAGGGCGCGAAAAATCCATTTCCGTTGACCGTGTATTAGTTTCCAAGCAGCCGGCACATAATTTTAAATGACATGTACATCTGAAAATATTAAAGAGCTTTCTAATGCAAAATTTATGCAACTGATAATTTCCTCCCAAAAGGCGGCAACTACTGTTCATTTCCAGAACATATGAACAAAAGAAGCATTAGGTATGTAACACTTCCAACAATTAGTTGATTTAGAGAAACCTTTATTAAACTGATCCTGTGGTGTCCAGTATACCCGAAACAGTATGTTTTGCTGGATAAGACATAACTGGAGATCCATTGACATATCTGATACGGATGCCAAAACAATGGTCCATTGTTTTGATAAAATAGGACACTCCATTTCCCTATTCTATTTCTACTGAAGCCCCTTTGTATCATATTTATTCACTGATAATAAGAATGTATAGACATGAATTGTGGGCCGATTTAACTGGTCAGCCTCAATCAATGCTTCCAATAGCAAAGGAGATTCTGAAGCAGTGAACGCTGCTGGGCCAAATAGAGATTCTAACAAATGTTGCAGTTGCAAATACTGCCATTCAGCTGTGGCGGGTAATTTAAATTTATCCGGCCCAACTGGAATGTGATAGAAAGCACCGAAACTCATCTTGAGCAGGTGAACAAATATCCATCCTTTTAAAGGTTGCTTCCATCAGAGTCCACCACTGAGGAAATCCCCGGAACCAATGAATCAACAAGCAGGTAATTTTACCCGAGGCTCATTATAGTGATCCGTCCTGATTAGAGTAAATTGCAGACTGACACAAAGGTTATCTAGAACAGATCCACTTCTGTACTAGAGGAGGAATCAGCAAAACCTATGGCAGAGTTCATTGCAATGTGTGCAATAGGGTTGAAGCTAGGGACGTCAGAGAATTCCATGGGGAGGTGGAGTTCAATGTGCTTTCTTTGATTCAGCCTCCCCCCCCCCCAGTTCCTCCTATTTCCCACAGCAGTGCCTGACTTGGTCTGCAGCATGTTGGACCATTTCACAGTTTTTTTCTGAGTATTTTGTGCATTTCTGAGCAATTTGTGCAAATTATGGCTGAATTGCATAACCTACAGCCCAAACTGTGCAAATTTGCTCAGAAATTTGTGCAGATTACTTAGGAAAGAATTGTGCCAAAAAGTTCCAGGATTTCCGGGAAAAGCGTGCAGCTTGGCTTGCAAATGCAAATCGATCTGTACAGGCCAAGGAACTCCATTGTTTCAAAAACCAACCAGGTATCCCAACAACAGATAGGGATGGGTGGACTCACTTGCATCTCATTTGTCAGATGCTTGCTCCCATGCTGCTGCCTCTGCTCGTTGGGTGATGTGAGTTTCTTTTGAGACTTTGCAAGGCCCGATGAGTGCTTGGCAGCCATTCACCCTTGCTCCGGAAATTACTACTACTACTACTACTACTACTAAATTTATTTCTTACCCGCCTCTCCATTTGGATCGAGGCGGGGAACAGCAGTAAATATAAAATATGATAAAATACATAAAACTGATTAAAAACATGGTACACATTACTAAAATAGCAATAAAACATCCTAAAAACATTCTAAAATTCCACTGGATATGCCTGCCGGAAGAGACTAGTCTTTATAGCTTTCTTAAATGCTAAAAGACTGTTAAGTTGACGAGACTCCTCCTGCAGGCCATTCCGTGAAGTCCCCATTTATGCAATGGAGGAAATACGTAATTTCTGGAGCTCCATTGTGGTGTACAATGGAGGCTCTGGATGAGGACAGGTGGATGCAGGAGAGTCTGTTGAGCTCCCAGATACAGTCAGATGCCCGCAACATCCCTAGCAACGGACATCCCTTGTTGTAACACACTTCACCTTCACGGGCATGATGACATCAAGTTGAGTCTATGCCTATGACTTACATTGACATCATGACGGAATGAGCCATTCCTTGAGAGAATATGCTTGGGCTGTGGGTTTGTTTTTTTGTTTTTAAAGAAGAAGGAAGTAGCATGGCACATTTCAGTGCTAACATCGCCCCTGTCACCCCAAAAAGTGGCAGAATGTGGGTGAATATAGATGACCGTGTACCAAGTATTAACTTTCCACAGTATACATACAACCCACTTGTTCAATCTGTTATCCGGTAGGCTTCAGATCACCATTTTGCCAGGCACAGTACCCTATTCAGGAGTTCCTGATGTGTGCTGATTACATATGTGAGTAGGGGAGCATGCTAGCCCCACTCCCTCGGTCAGGGCTCATATTCCCCTTTGCATGTAGAGGGCAAGTTTGTGAAGATGATTGCTTCTTGTATCTGTGGGGCTCTTCATGCCATTCAGAACAGCAGATAGTCAGTAAAACATAGAACAGAACATGTGGCAAACCTGTATTTTCTATCTCACGTTTTTTTAAATCACGAAATTGTATTTTATTTTGAAAGAAGGTTAACAAAATAAAGGCGACAAAAAGAAGAACATACATAACAATAAATCAAAATTCCTAAAGAAACAAAGCATTTCGCTAATTATAAAGCTTAGTCTATAACTGATATTTTTATGGAACATTTACAATAAAATAGCATAAGTAGCAGTTCAATAACCGATGAAAGTGAACCTCATAGTCAGAAAAATGAACAACCCTATGCCTGCTCCCCCAGTTGTTATTATTATTATCATTATTATTATTATTATTATTATTATTATTATTATTATTATTATTTTATTACACTTATATACTGCCCCATAGCCGAAGCTCTCTGGGCGGTTGCTGTCTAGGGGGTCATAGGATTGCTCTCTCCGTGTATTAATACAAATCTGCCTTTACCACCATTACTACTCAGTCAGACCGGAAAATATTCCCTAACAATTTGGCGACACTTGCAGTATAAAAGCATTGTGTCCACTCCCTCTGTCTGACACACTCATTTTCCTCAGCGAATCCATGTCACGGGGGCCATTTAAAATCCCTTTGCTCAGCCATCAATATTCATTATGAGCGATATGAATATTTCAAGCTCAGTATCGGGAGGTCAAGGCCTTGGCTCCTTGTGTCAAAATGCAGCTCACTGCCTGCAGGTACTGTGTCCAGCATGGTGACACTGGTACAATCCAAATTTTCTCACCCTGTGAGGTAACCTGCAGTTGTTCGAACTTTGGGCTTGAAATCCAGGACAAGAAACGGCAGCTGGGGGCAATTTTGGGGAGGCCAGTATTGGGAAAAGTTCAAGGGACTTACTGGGGAATTTTGACGGTGGTAGTATTTTCCTCCTCCTCCTCCTCCTCCTCTCTCTCTCTCTCTCTCTCTCTCTCTCTGGCCACCACGACTTTAATGACAACAGCAGAACCCCTATTAGTAGCTACGGTCACCAGCTGGTAGCCGCCATTTTCCCCTCAGAATGCCTTGTCGGTAGCATTCAAGGCCTTCTGGGAACCGGCGCCACCATTCCCACTTTCTGGATTGCCTCTCAACATTGCTATATCTGTGGCATTCTTAGTTGTTTTAATAACATAGTAACATAAATTGTGGATGCGACAGTACAAAAACATCTGTTGAAACAGGTCCTCTTGTTAGGCAGTCTGCATGGTTGGCTGCATCGCCCTGTTGAGTGCACGCTTGCTGGTAAACTGTGGTTGGATCCTAAGTTCCATTGATCTAAGTTGTCTTTCTTAAAGACATCCTCTAGGTGAAACTGGAAGGTTGGAAATGGTTTCTCTAGGCTCTGCAAGGAACTTGCTTTTCCACTAGATGTCAGCATCCCCTTTGTTTTGCAGTATAATACTGCTGGTGTCATCCTTTAGATGTTGTGCGAAGCTGATGTTTCCCGTGTTTCAAACAGTCAAACCAATAGATTATTCTTGTAGCCATGATTCCGGATACAAGAAATGTGTCATCTCACTCAGGGATGAGCAACATGCACGTTGTCGGTCACAAGTAGTCCCCTGCTACCCCATGCCCACCCCACCCCAGGAATGAGTTAACTCTTTAAATGAGAAATTAATTTCAGTTCATTTTTGATCAGGATTTAGCCATTTCACACCTTCTGAATTTTACTCAGATGCAATCTGCAATCAAAGTCCGTATGTTTCTGAGCTGGCAATGTGATTCACGGTCCCAGAAATGTGTTTGACTGCATGCATGGATGTGCATGAAAAAATGTGCACTTTTGAAAAATGAAAAAATGCAACCAAATAACCTTTTATCAAAGGAAGAAGAATGCATACGCTTCAAAGATGCACACAACTTTGGAATGAGCTTTGAGATGGACTCTGGGGAACTTAAGCGAGTTCAAGTTTTGCTGATTCACACATCCCTAATTTGGGCTCTTCTGTATTGCTGTTTCCCCAAGCCTCTTTGCCTTTGGCTCTGCCCACCACAGGAATGTGGTCCTTTAGAGCTTCTCCAGAATTGTATTTGACAGAAGAACAGAAGAAGTGCCATGCTGGAACAAACCAAGGGTCCATCTAGTCCAGCACATAGTGGCCAACCAGCTGTCGACCATGGACCAGCAAAGCAGGACACAATGCAACAGCATCCTCCCACCCATGTTCCCCAGCAACTGGTGCACACAGGCTTACCGCTTCAGATACTGGAGGTAGCACATAACCATCAGGACTCACTTTCACCGATTTTATTTGCAATAGTTATAGAAATTTTAGCAAATGTAATTAGGGAAGATGAAATATTAAAGGGGATAGGGGGAAAAAATAAGATTAAAGTAAATATGTTTGCGGATGATACGTTATTGACAATAGAAGATCCCCTAGAAAGTGGGGAGATGATTCAGAAACATGTGAGGGAATTTGGGGAAATTACAGGATTACAAGTTAACTGGGGGAAGTCTGAAATGATGTTGTATAATTATAACAAGGAAGAGATGGAGAAATGTAAAGCTAAGTTAGGATTAAGATATAAAAATATAATACGATATTTAGGAGTTAATATAGATAAAGAATTAGAAAGAATAGAGGAACTTAATTTTGTAAGCTTAAGAAAAGAGGTAGGGGAGAAATTACAGATTTATAGAAAATTAAAACATTCTTGGTTTGGTAGAATAGCGGTTATTAAAATGAAGATATTACCTAAGGTTAATTTTTTGTTTAGAATGCTACCTATTAGAATTTCAGCAGCTGAGCTTAAAAATTGGCAAAATATGATTAATGCATATTGTAATGGGGATAAAAGAGCTAGGATAAATAAGGGGTTATGGTATAAGACTCAAAAGAAAGGAGGTTTAGGACTTCCTAATATTAAGAATTATTATATTGCTAATCAGTTAAGATATGTTATTCATGCTATTTTAGGGGAGCAAGATATGGATTGGCTGGAATCGCAAACAGTAGAGATAGAATGTAAATTGCGAAATATATTTTTTACCAAAATGCAGAAGAAAGAATGGAAGGTACTGGACAACCCATTATTGGAAAATATAATATCGATATGGAAGAAGTATAGGGGGAAGTTGATACCAGAAGATTCTCCGCTAGCCCCAGTTGTGGTAGTGGGAAACTTCCCAAGAGCATTAAAATCAGAGATGGAAGTGAGACTGAAAGAACAAGATATTCTTAAGCTAAGGAATTGGATGGGAAAGATGAAAGATAGTGAGCACATTAAAGAGTTGTTTAAAGGACAGAAGATAGCGTGGTTTAAGTCACTGCAACTGGTAAAATGGACAGAGGAATGGAGGAAAAAAAATAAGAAATGTAGAAATAATACCAGATTTGAAGATTTAATTGAACAAATAGAAAAAAAAGATGAAGCCAGAGCTAAAAAAGGACTCACTAGCGAGATATATAAAATTTTAATAGAGGGGGAATTTCAGGACTCACTTAATGTTATAAAAGAGGTATGGGAAGTAGATATTAGGGAAAAAATTAATGAAGATAATTGGGGGAGGATGTGGAATGTAAGAATGTTGAAATTATTGTCGATTAGAATTAAGGAGAATTATTACAAGACAGTTTGGAGATGGTATCTAACACCTGTAAGATTTCATCAGATTGATAAAAAAGTGTCTAAGAATTGTTGGAGGGGATGTCAGGAGGTTGGGACCTATTTTCATATGTGGTGGAGCTGTGAACAAATACAAAAATTCTGGGAAAAGGTTTTTAAAGAAATAAGTGATATAATTGGAAGTAAATTGGAATTAAACCCGAAGCTAGCTCTACTAGCAATATGGGATAGCAGTAATAAGCATATAATTAATAGAGAATTGGTAAACAGCCTCCTGGCGCCCGTCAGAATAATGATTGCTAAAAATTGGAAAGGGCAACGAAGTTATAAAATAGAAGATTGGTATAAAGAAATTTGGGATATAGCATTGAATGATATGTTGACATGTAAAATGAAAATAATGAGGGGAATGTCCAGTAAGAGTGATTTTGGAGATATATGGAATCCCTTTTTGGAATATGTTTTAAGATCGGGAAAGGGACATTTGCCTTCAAAAGAATCATTAAAATTCTGGAAGGAAGATGAATGAATGGGAGTAGGTCTCGGGGGGGGTGCACGGGGGTAGTCGAGGGAGTTAGTTTGTTTATATATCATCATGTGTATGTTTGTTTGTTTTGTTGAAAAATGAATAAAAATTATACTAAAAAAAATAACCATCAGGACTAGTAGCCATTGCTAGCTTTCTCCTCCAGGAATTTATCCAACCCCCTTTTAAAGCCATCCAAATTGGTAGCTATCACTGCATCTTGGGGCATTGAATTCCATATCAGTATATCAATTTGGCTCTCAGGCTGAAAGAGGTTGGCAATGCCAACTCCACACTGATAATGTCTGCACTGTTCTCAGATTCGTGTGGTTATACTGCTGCCCCCAAAGGTACAGAGTTCAGACTAGAGGGAGCACTACCATAGAATGCTGCCCATCACCTGAGCAGGCTGTGCTATGTCCAATAAGGATCTTGAAGAAATCCACAACGGGATCAAATGAGGTTGGATTTCTATGTAACTAACCCATAGATTCTGCAGTTGAGTAGTTTTTTCCTGAATCACATGGATTCCGTGGAACATAAGTACATAAGAAGTGCCATGCTGGATCAGACCCAGGGTCCATCTAGTCCAGCACTCTGTTCACACAGTGGACAACCAGCCGTCGGCCAGGGACTAACAAAGCAGGACACGGTGCAACTGCACCCTCCCACCCATGTTCCCCAGCAACTGGTGCACACAGGCTTACTGACTCAAATGCTAGAGGGAGCACACAACCCTTGCTGTCCATTTCTTAAACACACATTTCATCATAGAAAAGTACATGAAATAATATATTTTTTGAAAAAAATTCCAGCTGAAAATGTGCATTTCCCCCATATGCCGAAGCATAAAATTGTGCATTTTGGGGAGAACGTGTCCCTGACAATCCATGAAATACAGATGGAATGGGCTTTACAAAATCTGTAAATCCCTAACATCCAGTACACATTCACCCGACATATGACTAGTGCTAGGATAGCATTGATTCTTGGATGTACACTCATCACCAGTAACTGGCTTCCATAGTGTTAATTTTTAAGCTGGATCAGCTGCTAGTTGAGATATCAAAGCTCATGCAGGCTATTAAAAAAAATGAATGGGAACCGAGCAGCTTAGGACTGCTTCTGCAATCCTCCCCATCTGAGTCCCTCTCTGGATATCGTTAAATTTTTAATTACCTGGATTTGTTTCCACAGTGGAACCCATGTATTAAGAAGCCTTTGTAATTCCTAACGATTTTGCATTTTGAATGTTTCATGCAGGGCTTCACAGCTTTTGGCCCATCTTTTCCCCCTTCTGTGTTACTTATGAGAACATGCGCATCGCTAAAACGTTGCAAAAAAGCAACCAAGATGGAATTGAATCTTTGACTGCCTCAAGATCCCGTTTGTGTGCTGTTCTGAGTGTGTGCATGTGTAATTATGTGCATTGATAGAATTAAAACACCACCACGAACAATCAGTCTTGATGTGATTATATGAGCAACAGTAGCAAGGTGTGTGTGTGTGTGTGTGTTTGCATGGTGGTTGACAAAGAATATTCAGACCGTAGGAATACACTCCACGTATGTATGGTGATCTCAATATTTTTTTTTGGTAGGATAGCTGAAATTCCTACTCTTCCAGAATTCATTTTGGATTGTGGTGCAGCTTTTGAATTTACCACAATCTAGTGGGTTCAGGTGTTTTCTAGAATCCAGTGATTCCAGCCTTTCTAGAACATGGCCCATGTCATAAACTGATCCTGCATCAAGTTCTGAACCCATGACATAAGGGACAGCAGGAAGGGATTTTGCCTATGCATGATCTCCCAGCTCTCATCCGAATTGCCTCCCGGAAGGGGGAGAGCTATTGTACTGTAGAAGCCTCTAGGGCAGATCTATACCTTGTGTCATACTGTTACAAATGTGGAATAAAAACCAGGATGTAACACCATGAAAGTGGTATATGGTATGTGGATTGTGCCCCAACAGTTATCAGTGCATTTCAATGTCGCTATAAAGCAGTGGTGTGGATCTAGCTTAGGATGGGGATGGAATTGCACCCAAATGTTTCTCTTCCTACCGTGACTCCTGGAGGTTCCCTTTATCCCAGTCTGTAGGTCTAGAAATATTCTGAGAATTTCCTGATCCATTTTCATCCGGTTCTAACGCAGGGCAGGCATCAGGATTGTAGGGCAAAGTGTCATGTAGTGAGCTCTCTGCAGCATCCCTGGGTGTCAGCACCATCGTCCGACAACGCTAGAGCTCACCAGTGGTCTTCCCAACAGTGGACAGCAGCAGCAGCAGCAACTGCAGCACAGACTACAGTGAGCGATGATGCCCCAACATAGCATTCCTCTGGGGCATTGTGGGACTTTAAAATGGAGAGTGGCTTGCACCTCAACCCTCCCCCCCCCCCCCATGTTGAACTAGGCAAGCCCAAACTCAAATGTGCAGGCAGGCCCATCCCAAAGTAGTGATCAGTGGCAGTGAGACTGGCCAGGGAACTGGGCACCCAGCAGCCACCCAGGAATGATGGGTGCTGCTACCGGGCCTCTTCAGTCACCTCTAGCTTCACCATCCCAGATTTTTGGGTCCAATGCAAACTGGATATGCCACAATAATCACACAGCTGCGACTCCCCAAGCAGCTACAAGCATCTATCTATAAACAAGCCTAATCCAGATGTGATCTCTCTCTGGGCCCTATGACTGAAATTACCTCATTCCTCTGTGCCTTTTTTTTAGTGGCTTTCCTTAATGATGCCAAGAGTTTGTTTTTCAGCTGTGCGTTGCTGTAGCTGTGGCGGCCACAGGCCTTTTTGTTGGATGTGGATGTATTTTCTTTGAGAGCAGAGGATAATAGGGCAGGGGGCGGGGGTTTATTTCTGCATAGGCCTGTTAGCTTCTGCTCAAGACCAGACCAGAGCTGAAGTTTGGGGGATGGAGCAGGGGCTGTGGGTAGAAAGTGTCTCTGTTAGCTTTAGCCAACTGCTAAAATGCTGCTGATGTTGCTCCAGTGTTTGTGTGTGTGTGTGCGCGTGTGCAGGAGTGAATGAGCCTATCTATACTACTGCTTTAAAACAGTTTAAAAAGGTTTATAACAGTTTTGAGAACTGTTGGGGCCCAGGACACACTCCATATGCAGTTTCCAAAGTGTTTTATCCTGCGTGTGTAGGTAGGCTCAATGTGTGCTTTAAACTTCTCATAATTAGGGTGACCATATGGAAAGAAGGGCAGGTCTTCTGTGTCCTTAACAGTTGCAAAGAAAAGGGAATTTCAGCAGGTGCCTTTTGTATGCATGCAACACCTGATGAAATTCTCTCATCATCACAACAGTTAAAGCTGCAGGAGCCCTGCCCAGAGTGACCAGATACAAAAGGGGCAGGGCTCCTGCAGCTTTAAGTGTTGTGGTGAAGAGAGGATTTCACCAGGTACTGCATGCCTAAGAATGACACCTGCTGAAATTCCCCCTTCTATACAGGTGCCCTGTCTTCCTTTCCATATGGTCACCCTACTCATAATCCATCAGTGATTCTGAGGGGACACAGGAATGGTAAAGAAGGAGAAATGATGATGTGGAAATCCTATAAACCAGGGGTGTTGACCCACAGGCCCGTGGGCCAGATCTGGCCTGCTTGGGTTCCCTAGATGGCCACTCCCGCTCCCACTTCCCCTTTTCATCGATCATCAGTGGTTGGGTGGAATCCTGGCTTTTGTGCACTTCCTCCCCCCACCATTCTAAATTGTTGAAATGCCTCCCCTGAAGCTTAGTTCTGCTGATATGGTTTATATTTTTGACAACTCCCTTTCAGCCTTTAGCACCATCCACCACTGGAATATCACTAAGGATGGATGAACTCATCTGGGTGTGGTCTTGGTGGTTGCTTGCTGAGCTGCTTCTGCCACCTGCAGAGCCGCACTTGCTTCTCCAGGCCTCATCAAGTGCCTGACGAGCCATAGGGCTGCCCTTGTTGCACAAAATGGTGCTCTCCAAGCCACAAGACTCTTGGTGGGTGTGCCCACGAATTCCTCATGACTTGGCAAGTGGGAACCAGGGGGCATTCATAGGGCAGTTCATCAGACTCCTGGACCCAATTGGGCGCTCATGACATAACCTAAATGTGGCCCACAAGACCTTCTCTGGAATTGAATTTGGCCTTCAGGCAGAAAGAGGTTGGATGCTCCTGTTATGCACACTTACCTAGGAGTAAGTCAAGTTGATGTTCTTAATTCTAATAGCCAGGCATAGAATTGTACTCTAAGTTTCCTAAGAACCTCAGGTTTCATTTTTTAAACATAAATAATCCCTCTGGCTAGAGATGCTGCTTGCAATGGCTTCCAAAATCTCAGAAGCCAGATTGGGGGCTAAATAAAATTTCCACTGAGTGGAAGATGGGGCTTCGGTATGCTCTGTAGCTCCTCCCCTGGAGGGTTAATGAAGAGTTTTTTTCTTGGGGGGTGGGTTGCATAGCCAAGCACCCCTGCTTGAATTCTTACTGACAGAATCAAGGTAGGCAAAGCCTACTACGAGCAGCCTGTCTCCACCCTGATTCTGCTTCTATGCCTGCCATGTACACCTTCCCCAAGACAGTGGAGGTGATGGCAGGAGGCAGTCCCATGGATGTGCAGAATATCTTTCCCAGGCAGGATCTACACTACTGCTTTATAACAGTTTATGACAGTATTGGCAACTGTTGGGACCCATGACACATTCCATATAATGTTTTCAAACTGCTTTCAAAATGTTATATCCTGTTTGGTGAAGATCTGGCCCCACCACGAAAAAAATGCCCTTGTATGTCATTTGCTACCAAGGAGGAGGCTTGAAAAGGAGTGCTCAGTACATCCCTTTTGTTCCTTTTCATGGTATTATATTATTATTATTATTATCATTATCATTATTATTATTATTGCCTTGTGGGAGGAGAATGTAATGGCACTGAATGCTCAGAGGCTTTTCGAGCATTCAAAGCAAACACTCAGAAAACCCTTTGAGGCTTTCCAGCTGTTCAGGAGCACTTTCAGGGCAAATGGGGGGTGGGGCTGCCTCTCCCCATCTCTTGCAACACCAGAAAAGGATGACACAAAATGGTAAAAGTTGCAGAATGACTCACGCAATTCCGAAGAAATGGTGCCCATTTCCCCAAGTTCCGTAACATACATAGATTGCGGGATTGAATTTTTATTGGTGCAGGTTTTGGCTTGTCTAGGGGACGAGGCTTGGACTCCGATATCCTCATGCTTTGAGTAGACCCACTGAGATCAATGGGGCTTAAATTAGGCTGTTTCTACACCAGACTTTTTACCTGGGGTTGTCCCTGGGTGCTCCCTGTGCATCAACTGGACTCCCGGGGGCAGGGGGGGCAGCTCAGGGACGACCCCGGAAAAACCCCGAGATGGTAGAAACTGCGGATATCCCAGTTTTCCCACCATCCCAGGACATGAAATGGGCATGGTGTGTGTGGGTGTGTGTGGGGTTCCTTTTCCACCGTGCTCCCACTGCTCCCTGTGCTTTTTAAAAAAACAAAAAAACAAAATGGTGCCTGTGATGAGCAAGACATCCTGGGACATCACACTTCTGCTTTGGATGCTCAGGGACGATCCCGGAAGCAGATACATCTGGGATTGCCCCCCTCCCTCTCTCCATACCCTGAGGTGTCGAAAGGGCCTTTGTCATGACTACCTTAGGGCCCATTGATTTCAATGCATCTACTCTAATTATGACTAAGTCTTGATCTAACCCAGGATGTTTAGGCCTGTGTTTTTGCAGAAAAAAACCTTAGTAGGTTCCCAGGTTTTGGGAACTATCACACGGCTTGGCTCGCAAATGGACATTGAGCCAGGTCCATCACGGGGATCCATCAAGCCCCAAAAGGCCAGGTTTCCCCACAACAGACAACCCTACTTGAAAGTTACTGGTCGAAATGCAATGATGCCTTTTTCTATCCTGGAGAAAGAAAGGGGGAAGGATGTAGCTCAATGGTAGAGCCCCTGCTTTGAATTTAAAGGGTCCCAGATTTGCTCTCTGGACCGAATCTGAGATCTTCTGTATGAAAAGCACTCTTAAAAAGTGACATCTGCCTTCCCCCTTTATAGAAGGTTGCATTCTCAACCGTGCTATCTTTTTCTTTCTTTCAGAATCTCATCTTTCTTCTTCCTGTGACTCATGGAAGCTTGTTTACTCTAGCTGAGTCTCTAGGACACACTTGGGAGGACTATAAATATCTGTGCGACATCTGCGTGTCTAAGGTGGAACATTCAAGATGTTTCAGGGATGACGCAGATCGAGCAGGTAAATGCCAGTTGGTACAGTTAATGCACAGCATTGAAGAAATGGAAGCACGGCAGCACAGCCCACTGAAAACGCAGCCACTGTGAACTCTGCTCTTGCTCTTTTGGAGTGCTGGAAATAGCAGCACACCATTTGCTCCCTGCTTCATCCAGCTGGCATAAATCTGATGTGGTATGCTGAAGCCATGACTGTAATGTTCACTCGAATAAATTTGGTCTGCGCTCCTGAAAGCCTGGAGCTCATCATTAGATGTGCAGATCATCATTAGATCTGCAGACGGGTGGGAGGACAAGTTGCCTCCGGAAGCTCAGGGAAGTGGGATCTGGCTCAAACAAATGGTCGAAAATAAATGAGGGGCTGGTGCCAACACTACCTTCCCCTGCGTAATGACCAGAGAGTCCATGAATTCCAAATGCAAGACAAACCAGGGGCTTTGGGGAAATCCATTAAGCCTCAAGAGGGCTAGATTTCCCACACTGGACATCTTCACTACTGTGAGGGTTGCTATAGGAATATAAGAAGATCCTTGCTGAATTAGACTAAGGGGCCCATATCGTTCATCATTCTGTTCAGTGGTCAACCAGCTGCCCACAGGAAACCCACAAGCAGGACATGAATGCAACAGCACCCTCCTGTCCATGTTCCCCAGCAACTGGTGTACTAGCCATACTGCCTCTGACACTGGAGATAGCACATAGCCACAGTAGCCATGGTTGGACTCGTCCGCCATTAATTTGTCCAATCCCCTTTTAAAGCCATCCAAATTGGTAGCCATCACTACATCTTGTGGAAATGAATTCCATAGTTTAGAGTTCCATAGTTTGGATCTCCAAATTATGTATGTCTTCCAAGATTCTTTGGCGGATGTCATGTCAATTAAACTGGCCTAAAGACAATAGACGTTTGTAACACAGATGTAGCCAAAGTCATTCAGCCTTGAGTCAGTGACAAAGACAAGATATGAAATTGGTTTGTCCTGTTCTTCCAGAAGCAGTTGAGAGAAGGATAAATATTCTAAACAGATGGATCATGAAAAAACTGAACTCTTTTGGCCAGCTTGCTTAATTCTCCCCCCCTCCCATTTTCCTCCCTTTGTTTTTTTCTTTTCTTTTCTTTTCTTTTCCAAGAAGTTAATACAAACAGAACTATCTGCAGGAAAATCATACAAAGTACATAGCTTGGGAGAGTTGTAATTAAGGTATTTTGGCAATTAACTTCTAATCCTTTGGAAATAAACAACATAAAGAGATAATCTTTTCCATCCTGCAATTTGAAGCAATTACAAGCCCAATTATGCGAGGCGGCGAGTGCCCTCAACTTTGCTGAGTTCAGTTTCAATGAAGAATGTTCAGCTACAGGGAGGCAGAGCTCAGCCCTTTGCAGGATTGAACCCCTTGCATTTCACTGGTTTATAAGGTAGATGGGTTTGAACACACAAGACTCCTTTATGCTGAACTGGAGCCTTGGCCCTTCTAGCACAATATTGTTTAATCTGCATGGCAGTGTTTCTCTTAGACTTCAAGCAGGGATGGATGGATAATCTATTCCTGGTCCATGTCAGTTTCACATTCATAAATCTGTTCCCTGCTGTTTTCACATTGATCTGTATATATAATATATAATATTGCACAGATTAAATCTGCATGAAAATTCATATTTCAAATTCATGTTTAAATACTTAAATTTGAATGTATTTTCTTTTTAAAAAGATGCATTTTCTCACAAAGTATGCATTTCTAAGCATACTTTAAAATGCATATTTTATACACTTTTTTGGGCAGCCCCTCAAGTCTAACATTTAAAATTACTAGGTTGAATTGCAATATTTTTTAAAAAAAATTACAGAGAGAAATAAAAGACAGTAAACAAAATAATCAACCAAAATTGGGTACTTCTTTCCTTTTCTTTGAAGTGGTTCCTACTTCAGACTGGTGGTGAAATGGTAAAATTTCACATGAGTGTTTGCATTCCTAAATTTGATCTAAAGATGTTAAATGAGATCTAATTAAGATCTAAAGATTTATTTTTATGATTGTAAGGTATCTTGAATGCATTTTTTAAATTTTATATATACCGCCCAATAGCCAAAGCTCTCTGGGTGGTTCACAAAAGTTAAAACCATCAACAAAACTCAAAGTATTAAACAGTATAGGAACACAATATAAAAATTTACCTATAAAACGGAAAGTATGTGTGTTTTCATGTATTTCCGGAATTGTTTTCCCACTTCCAGATGAGTTAGAAACTTGAAATTTGGCATGCTGATAGGTCTGTTTGTACAATGTACCAGAGAAATAAAAAAACCAGAATATTGGGTTTTAAGTATTTTTAAAGAATTTAATAAAAACCAAGGCTTATGCCTACAACCCAGCATGCCTTGGGCGGAACTCCCAGCATGCCATGGGTGGGAGGCCAAACTTACTGGCCTTTGGTGGCCATTGTGAGTGTGTAGGCAGGTTACCATTAACTCAATTCCACATAAGAGGAAACAACCCACATAAATGGGCTGCTTCCATTTGCAGTGCCTCCTCCCACCCTTGCATGGTTTTAAAATCATATCTAGATACAACAGCATGACTTTGAGGGGCCAAACAAGCTCAAGGGAACCCTATCCTGATATCGCTGTTTTCTCAGAATCTGGGGAAAATACATGCATGGCTTTCATTCTTAGGAGGGAGGAAGGGAGGCACTTTGTGCATGCCCAGAAACAGGCCTGATGAAGGGAAGAAGTACATGGCCGGCACCGGCCCTTCAATACAGGCTCCTGATGGAGCACTTGGTGGGTGAGAAGTACAGGCCGAGGCAGTCCCAGCAGGATTTAGCCTGAGCTGGGCATGTCCACTGACAGCCACTTACTTCCCTTCCTCATTGATGCCACTCTTTGATGCTCTATTGATGAGCAGCATCAGCAATGAGAGGTGGGAAATGCATCTCAGAGGACTCAGGCACCTGTGGGCCATGAAAGGCATGCTGGGAGGCGTAGTACTGGCATGTAGAGTGGCAAATTTTAGCATGAGTTAGTAAACCAGGTCACTATGTGCAAGCCAGGTCACTATCTCTCAATCCTAACTCACTAACTGTCCTTGTTCTCCTTCCACCTGACTTTCTCCAACTACCACTAACCCCATCCACCATTAGGCTGACCATCTGAAAAGGAGGACAGGGCTCCTGTAACTTTAACAGTTGTAGAGAAAAGGGAATTTCAGCCAGTGCCATTTGTATGCAGTTAGTTCCTGGTGAAATTCCCTCTTCATCACAACAGTTAAAGTTGCAGGCACTATACTAGAGTGACCATATACAAAAGAAGGCAGGGCCCCTGCAACTTTAACAGTTGTGATGAAGAGGGAATTTCATCAGGAACTAATTGCATACAAATGACACTGGCTGAAATTCCCTTTTCTCTACAACTGTTAAAGTTACAGGAGCCCTGTCCTCCTTTTCAGATGGTCAGCCTAGTGGTCCACCATTCCATTCTAGCCTCAGCTATCAGTAAAACCTCGATGCACACTTCTGTTTCACTGGTATAGTCAAGCTTTTACATAAATATCATGAACTTTATTCAGTAATTACTGCATCTGTCTTGGGATATTGTTGTTTAGTTATGACCAAAAGAAGAAAAAAAGAAAAAAGCAACATAAAAAACCTCATCAAGTTAAAAGGCCTTGAGAAAAAATAAAATATTCACTTGGCACTGGAAAGCCTTTAATGCAGTCACTAGGCCTGCCTGCCTGCCTGGGAAAAAGAAATCCATAACCAGGGTGCCACAACTAAGAAGGGTCACTCTCCAGTTGTCTCCTACCACACCTCAGATGGTGTTTAAAGATTAATATGTTATTCAGGGATTTAGGCTTATGCCTACAACTCCCAGCATGCCTTGGGCAGGAGGGAGGACTTATCAGGCTTTGGCAGCCATCATTTGGTAGTGGCTTGCCTTCCTGGTCCTGAAGGGAGAGTGCCTGGGGCCAGCTGCCTCAGTTGCTAGGCACCATCGAGAGCAGGAGGGCAGAAGGCTGCAGCTCTGGGCCCTTTCCAACGGCAACCAAGCTAACCATCAGTCAGTCAGCAGGCCAGCTCTCTCATGGCCTACCTACGGGCACCGATTGAACAGTGCAGTGTGGACCAGCTCAGCCAGACTTCACTTCCCATGAGTCTCAGCGGAAGGACTCCCATTGGGCAAGTCAGGCACCACAGTGAAAGGCATGCTGGGAGTTGTAGTTTTCATTTTCTGTGGGGACAAGGAAAATCATGGCAGCAGCTTTAAGATGGCCCTGGCCATGTGTTGGTGGAGAGAGAGAGAGAGAGAGAGAGAGAGAAGAAACAAACTTTAATTTAAAGTTACCTCACAGGCCTAGCATCAGCCTACCTCACAGGGTTGTCATGAGGGTGAGAGAGGAAAAAAAAAGAAACAAATGTAATTTGATTAAAAGTTAACTCATAGGCCTAGCACCAGCCTACTACTTTAAGATGATTACTTCATAGACATATATCTTAGGAGGCTCGAGCAATGCTGGGTATACCAGCTAGTACAATATAAAAACACAGCCAGGGTAAAACCACGCAGCAATGCAAATTCAAAATACAAATTTAAAATACAGATTTAAAATAGTAGAGTTAAAAGAACTGTGATAATAAACTGTTACAATACTATGAGCATAAGAAGGTCTTTACCTGGCATCGAAAGGAATATAATGTAGGTGCCAGGGGAACCTCTCTTGGGAGCTCATTCAACAGCTGGGATGCCACAGCAGAGAAGGCCCTCCTCCTAGTAGCTACTTAGGAAGATGGGATAGAAAATTGGGGAACCCAAGATGCTCTGATTTGTGAATGTAAGTGAGACAAACCAAACTTTCAGGAGGAACTAGGAGAATCTCAGTGAACTCAAACATTGTTCGCCCATCGCTAGTGATAGCATGATTGAATCAAGCCCGTTTGTTGTGGTGGAAATACATCACCATCCTGAGGATGCTGCATGGAGGTGCTTACATGCCAAAGCTTTGGTTCCATCATGAATTCTGATTAGAAATAAACAAACCAGTGTAGCTTTTCCAACCCCAAGGGGCAGAGCATTTCAGTGATCAGAACCCTGCACCTGAGAAGTAGATTGTAGGCTTAGCAAATATTGTCTCTCTTTCCTTTAGGTTTACTCTGAGTAAAATGAACCCTGAAGTCAGAAAAAAAGAGGCATAGAAAGGCCTGATGGACTGGCTGCCTCATTCCCTAAAGGAATGGCCCTCCACCAAGCAACCTGCACAGTCCACACTAAAGCAGAGAATGGGTGCACCACTGAAAATGATGTTGTGAAACAGAAATTGCCCCAAACAATTCCAGTAAGTCAGCAAGCCAAGCCTTGGGCACTACGAAGAAAGGGAAGAATAGGGAGTTATTGTGACCTCTATTCTTGCAGTTCTGTTTTAACTGTTTTTACTTGGAAATTAATCCCAAATAAACATGTCTTGGCCAGCAGCTTTGCTTTGATACTTGGGCCTCATCTACACCAAGCAGGATATAGCACTATGAAAGTGGTATGAAAGCAGCATATAAAAGGCAAGAGCCACACCAAGCCGGATATAGCAGTATGAAAGTGGTATATGGTATATGTCAATGGGCCCCAACAGTTGCCAGTGCACTTCAGTGCCACTATAAAGCAGTAGTGTGGCTCCTGCCTTTTTATATACTACTTTCATACCACTTTCCTAGTGCTATTTCCTGTTTGGTGCAGATGAGGCCATGGTGACATGTCTTTGTGGGGGCTTGGCTCTGGGGGCTGCATTGATGAGCTCACTTCTATAGAGGGTAGTGTTTTGTTTTGGGGCTGGCAGAGGACTGTCCTCTATTCTGGAGGTGCCCTCTAATTGCAGGGGTGTCTAGTCCAAGTCCAGTTTAAAGATGAAGGGCCATCAGAAGGAAGAGCTGCGCTTTGAAGTTGCCCATCAGCAACACCTGGACAGCAGACTGAACAGGTCACATAGGTCTTCCACTCTATGCTGAGAGCCAGTGTGGCATAGTCGCTAGAGTGTCAGACTGAGAGTCAGGAGATCTGGGTTCTAGTCCCCACTTGGCGACTTGGTGATTTTTGACCAGTCACACACTCTCAGCCCAGCCTACCTCACAGGGTTGTTGTTGTCAGGATAAAATGGAGAGGAGGAGGATTATATATGCTACCGAGTTCCTTTGGGGTATAAGAAAAGGTGAGATATACATGTAATAAATAAATAAATAAGATTGTAATAATTATTTCTAAACTTATATCTATACTTCTGTTTGTGTGTGTGTGTGTATGTAGCTGTAAAGTTGGGATGTCCATCACAGGGAAATCTGGCCCTCTTGGCACATAACTGAGGACTTTACAGCTGCATTTGAGTTGGTTATTACCTTTAAAGCCCTTCATGGTTCGGGTCCAGGTTACCTGCGGGATTGCCTTCTCTCGTACAATCCGCCCCGCACACTTAGGTCCTCTGGGAAGAACTTACTCAAGTCAGCCAGAACTAGGCTGGCGAGTGTTACCCAGAGGACCTTCTCTTCCATCGTTCCCAGACTTAGCGATGGAAGAGAATTAGCAGTCTTCATGAATTTAAGAGAGTCATGAAGACTGCTCTCTTCCGACAGACCTATCCAGATGAATTTTAAGATGTTATTAATGATGTATTTTTTCTTGTTTTTAATTTTTTTTAACTGTTGTGATTTTCGTGTTTTATATTGTTGTTGTTCCCCGCCTCGATCCGGAGGGAGAGGCGGGTTAAAAATAATAATAATAATAATTATTATTATTATTTGCCAAAATTATGCAAATTGTGGCCGCATAACTTGCCATTTTCAGAGAGAAAAACAATACAACAGAAGTCCACAAGCTGGTCCGACTGCTCCAGAGTCAGGCCAGATCAAAGGCTAGCAAGTCAAAGTCCGGGGAGGGGGGATCATGTCCGTGGAATGCTCAGCAGATGGAATCCTCCAGCATCTTTAGCATAAAGTGGCACAATAGCAATGCAACATGGATGTTCTGGACCCACTATGGATGCCGTCAGTCTTAAAGTGAAATGTATAAGAAAGATAGAAAGAAATTGTGCTCCTAAATGGATACCAGGGCCAGACCTACACCAAGCAGGATATAGCACGATGAAAGTGGTATGAAAGCGGTATATAAAAGGCAGGAGCCGCATCAAGCAGGATATAGCAGTATGAAAGTGGTATGAAAACGGCATATGGTATGTGTCAGTTGTCAGTGCACTTCAATACCGCTATAAAGCAGTAGTGTGGCTCCTGCCTTTTATATACCGCTTTCATACCGCTTTCATAGTGCTATATCCTGCTTGGTGTAGATTGGGCCTAGGAGTGACTGTTGCATTACCTGCAGTTACCTCAAAGAAATCACTTCTTTCAGCAGCACAGTTACTAACAAAAGTATTGTGTTAGGCAATTGGTAACATGCACTTCCGCTAATGTGGTTTATTTAACTGAATGTAAAAAAAGAAAAAGAAAAAAGGATGTTGTATGTTGGCAAAACTACAATGGACCTAAGAACCAGATTCTGTAACCACAGAGCTATGATCCTTACCAAAAACTGGAACAACCTTTTGCAATGCATTTCAAACTCCTCTACACATTGGCTCAATTTGGACGATACAATAAACAACTGGTGTGGGGGAAACAATCGTCAGTTGTTTTGACTATTGTGTCATCCGAATGCTGCCATAGTCAACTCAGCGCTGATCCTCATCCACACCACAGTTGATTATTTATTACCATGTTGTGTGGGGAGTATCCCCTAGGGTTAGGGTTAGGGTTTGTCAACCCACCATTGACTATCGTGTCGTCCGAATTGAGCCATTGTCTCTCTGATTTACAGTTGCTTCTAATAAAACAAACAAGAAACACTGACATTCTTGACAAAAGGGAAAACCTCTGGAGCTATAGACTCAGACGTCTTAGTCCAAACGGCCTTAATGTGGAGGACAATTCGTAAGCATTATACCAGTCATATTTATATATTTTTTCACCTTAAGGAATTTTCATCTCTAGGCATTCCAAGCTGCTACTCCTGATGGTATCCATTTAACAGCATGACTACTGATGAGGACGGAAGCTGAAAGATTAAGCTCAAAATATATTATTTTAAATAGTCTGTTTTTAGTCATTCTATCTTTGATATATACAGATAGGGTTGTCACTTATGAATCGCTTAAACAGAAGACAAAAGAGGATAGCATATTGCATAAAATTGGCATATGCTAATTTATGCAAATTATAACAATGTATATATATATATATATATACACACACATACACACACACAGATTAGCATATGCCAGTTTTATGTAAATTGCTATCCTCTTTTGTCCTCATTTTAAACTATTCATAAGCGGCCACCCTATCTGAGTCTCATTTTAGGTTAGGTCCAGCTTGGACATGTCTCAGAATGGGGCCCAGCCTAATTGAATAGTGGGAGTTTGCATTCCAAGCACTCCCCTTTCGAAGCCCCACCCCATCCCCCTTTTCAAAATCTCCCTTCCTGAGCACGCATTCCAGTCACTTAATGGCATTTTTAAAAACACCCTAGAGGTGGGCAGGCAAGCGGCCATTTGCAAGCCTGCCATAATAATCCCTTGAGGCCCGAGACCTCTGAGGAGATGGATGGATTGGCATCTCTGCCTTCCATAAAATATCACATTTGTTTCACAGGCTGGGGTTAAATAGCAGAAAGGGTCTATTTTAAAAATTCGTTTTAATTACCATGAATAAAAGTAGTGGGGGAAAAAACAACTCTGCAAAAACGAAATGACATTCTTGGCCTGACAAACAGGCTATGTGGATAGATCATTAGAGGGCCCGGAACGTCAAGTCAGCTCTGTGGGAGTCCTTGTTCTCTGTACCATGCCATGGAAGCCCTTATTTACATTTTGCTAAACATTCCCGTGGCCGGTTGCCATGGGAAAGGCTGTCGTTGTCCGGGATACCCTCTCTGAGCACATTTGCCCGCGTGTATCCATCTAATGGCTTGACAGCACTATTTTGAAAGCAGCGAAGCAAGTATGAAAAGGCCTGTTATTTTGAGTGTGACACCAGCTTTAATGGGAGAGAAGTATTATTAGATTATTAACTAGGCTTCCTGAGGTTTTAGCGTTTGGTTATTTTTCTTTCACCTATACTTTTTCTGGTTTGGGAGGGTTCCCCCCCCCCCCCCAACTGTAGTTCTTATGATGTGGAGTGAGGAGAATAAGAATGATACTAGTCAGAGTACCAAGGCAGCTGGTTTGCTAAACTTAGATGTAACCTGACATGTTCAAATTTTAGCAAAACACCCTGTTGTTATGATGGGTACGGTGGGTGTGGAGGATGTTGGAAGTAGGGATGTTCCAATTGTGTAAAATCCATTTTGTTTGCATTTCGTGGATAGCAGGAGCCTTTTGTTCCATTGTCTGCCCATTGATAGAATCCATATTTTTTTTTTTTGAGTTTCTGAATTTGTATACATATTCGTACTTGTGAAAATGCAAAAATCCCCCCAAAATATGCATTTCATACTTCATCCCATGGGGGAAATGTACATTTTCAGCTGGCTTATTTTTCTATTATGAAATTGGCACAAAATTCAGGGAGGTTAGAAAAATGGTCCGGAAATCCACAGAATCTGCCTGACTGGGGAATAGCTGGTCCGCTATGGAATCCATGGATCAGATTTATACAAGTCTGAACTCATTTGATCGCATTGTGGAATTCTCTGACATCCCTAAATGGAAAACCGTAAAGAACATGCCACCACTGGAGGAATCCTCTTCAGAGGAAGAACTAAAGCTCCTGGATCAAACTGCGTCAAGGAACAGCCCATGGCAGGAGACTGGGAGATGGAGCAGGAAAAGCCTGGGACCTTGGTGGAAATAGCCTTTGATCTATCCCCACAAGAGGTGTGGATCTCTGCCTTGGAGGTGGAGGCTCAGTGACCACTTAGCCCTTGAGAGTTGTAACATCTCAAGAGGCGGGTTAGAACTAGGGATGGGCAAAATTAGTAAGTCCTCGCCTCGTAGGCACTCGCTTAACTTCTGTTGCCATCTGCCCCCTTGCATTAATAGGGCCTTTAAGGCCCCCCCATTGGTGCAGGGGGGGAATGTGTAATTTCTGGAGGCTTTGGAATTTGCACATTCTCCCCTTCTGCACTAATGGTGGACACTATTAATGCAGCGGGGGAAAGGAAAGCCAAGGCAGGTGGTTGCCAAGAGCTTGAGGAGGACTTGTGATCTCTCTGATGCAGGTCCACGCTCACGCTGAATGCATCTGACTGGATCCATGATGGCCAGATGTTGGGGTGTCCACTGCCTTCATGGACCCAATCAGAGGCTTGCAACAACTCTAGCTAGAACAATCCCTGAAAGGAGTCCTCAGTTGCTAAGGAGGGATTCTTGTGAGTTGGGTCCTCCTCTGCTGAGCTTTGGGAGTAGTGCTGAAAACTTCAGCTTAGAAGCCTCCATTCACTGTAGGGAGTAGGGTTGTTGGAGAAATCCATAATGGGATCAAATTTCTATGAATCTGACCCATGGATTCAGCAGTGGACTGGCATTTCCTGAGTTGCAAAGATTCTGTAGACTTGTGGACTGTTTCTTTTACTTTCCAGAAGTTTGCACAAATTTAGTAATAGAAAAATACTTTAAAAAGGCATGGGGGGGATTTGCACGTTTTCACAAGTGCAAATTCGTACAAATTTGGGAAACTGGAAAAAAAACCTGATTCTGTCAATAAGCGGACAATGGATCCATTTCAGTCGGGTTTCAGGCCTGGTTTTGGTACGGAAACAGCCTTGGTCGCCCTGTATGATGACCTATGTCGGGAGAAAGACAGGGGGAGTGTGACTCTGTTGATTCTCCTTGATCTCTCAGCGGCTTTCGATACCATCGACCATGGTATCCTTCTGGGACGACTGGCTGAGTTGGGAGTGGGAGGCACTGCATTGCAGTGGTTCCGCTCCTACTTGGTGGGTCGGCTCCAGAAGGTGGTGCTTGGGGAACATTGCTCGGCCCCGTGGATTCTCCAGTATGGGGTTCCGCAGGGGTCAGTTTTGTCCCCCATGCTGTTCAATATCTACATGAAACCGTTGAGTGCAGTCATCCGGAGTTTTGGAGTGCGTTGTCATCAGTACGCTGATGACACGCAGCTCTATTTCTCCTTTTCATCTTCATCAGGTGAGGCTGTGGATGTGCTGAACCAGTGCCTGGCTGCGACAATGGACTGGATGAGGGCTAATAAACTGAAACTCAATCCAGACAAGACTGAGACGCTGTTGGTGGGTGGTTCCGCTGACCGGATGGAGGGTGTTCAACCTGTTCTGGATGGGGTTGCACTCCCCTTGAAGGAGCGGGTTCGTAGCTTGGGGGTTCTCCTAGAACCATCTCTGTCACTTGAGGCGCAGGTGGCCTCAGTGGCACGGAGTGCCTTCTACCAACTTCGGTTGGTGGCCCAGCTACGTCCCTATCTGGACAGGGATAACCTGGCTTCAGTTGTCCATGCTCTGGTAACCTCCAAGTTAGATTACTGCAATGCACTCTACGTGGGGCTGCCTTTGAAGGTGGTCCGGAAGCTGCAGCTTGTGCAAAATGCAGCGGCCAGATTGATAACTGGAACCAGTAGGTTCGAACGTATAAGACCTACTCTGGCCCGCTTGCATTGGCTGCCTGTATGTTTCCGAGCCCGGTTCAAGGTGCTGGTTTTAACCTATAAAGCCTTACACGGCTTGGGACCACAATACCTGATGGAACGCCTTTCCCGACATGAACCTACCCGAACACTACGTTCAACATCTAAGGCCCTCCTCCGAGTGCCTCCTCCGAGGGAAGCTCGGAGGTCGGCAACAAGAGAGAGGGCCTTCTCTGTGGTGGCTCCCCAATTGTGGAACGATCTCCCTGACGGGGCCCGCCTGGCGCCAACATTGTTATCTTTTCGGCGCCAGGTCAAGACTTTCCTCTTCTCTCAGGCATTTGGCAATATCTGAGGAGCCTGGGGTTGTTTTGTTTTGTTTTTGTAGTTTTTTTGAAGTATTCAAGTGGTTTTTAAATGTACAGATTGTGTGTATGTTGTATGTTTTTGCTGTTTTAATTTTTGTATATTGTTTTTAATTGTTTTTAATCCTATGTAAACCGCCCAGAGAGCTTCGGCTATGGGGCGGTATACAAATGTAATAAATAAATAAATAAATAAAAGGCACCTGGCAATCTGCAAAATGCAGATGAAACCAACTTTACAAAATCTGTACTTATATCTGAAGCTGACCAAGTTCATAATGCAGGTTGAAGAAAACTGGAGGCCTGAAGTTACAGACTTTCAAACTAGATGGAATCCAATGTATCTCAGATGACATTTTCTGTGAGAAAGTTTCTTAGATTTTTCTTTTTCTTTTCCCTTTAGAAAAAGAAAGAAGTTTTGAAGAAATTTCTCTGAATTTCCCTGAACACCGTGGCTGAATTCGGACAACACGATAGTCAATGGTGGGGTAATAATCAACTTTACAGTTGTTCATCTAGGGGGTATTCCCCACGCAACATGGTAATAAATAATCAACTGTGGTGTGGATTAGGATCAGCGCTGAGTTGACTATGGCAGCATTCGGACGACACGATAGTCAGTACAACTGACGATTGTTACCCCCCCAGTTGCTTATTGTGTCATGCGAATTCAGCCCATGTGTTTGTGTGTGTGTGTGCGCGTGCGTGTGTGTGTGTGGTGGCTCTCATTTCCCCCTCACAATGTCTTGGAATGACTTTAGATCTGATACTATGTGGAGGATACAAAATGGCAGCCAGTCTGTCAACACAGTTGCTGCTGCCACTATAACTTGCAGTGGTGGTGAGTGGGTGAGGTTAGGGATCCAAAGATAGGCAGACATCCCGACTGGTGAACCCACCCCCAAGAAAGTATTAGATAATTTCTCCTCTGTCTTGAGAAATTTTGTTAAATGTTTCTCACAATTTCTCAGGCCTACAATGGGGTGGACAATTTCAAGTGGCCATTTGCACACAGCTTTATTTCAGTCTGCTTCTTGCTTCCCCAGAATTCAAACATCCAATGTGAAAACACACTTACTGATGGACAGCTGGAACCATGGAATGCTCCCCCACCACAGCTGTAGGTACCTCTGCTTGTGTTGCTGCCGCTCCTATAAAAGTTGCATGGTGAAGGTGGAGAAGAAGCCATTGCTGGAAATGCCACTGAAGTGTTTATGGCTTCTACTTCCATTACCACTGACTAGATCCCAGGTAAGCAGGATCCATTAGCCATGACACAGCCTGGATCCTAGTGAGATGCTCATGTATGAGGTACCTGGCAATAGAACTATGGATTCCACCATAGTAGTTAGATCCTCAGAGCATAGTTTTCATCTATATTTGTTGAGTTGGAGCTTAGGTCTGAGCAGAATGTGCAAATTTGGCTGATCACTAATTTGCATTTCCTCTTCTCGTTGGAAATACTAGAACTGGTCTATTTCTTGTGGATCACTCTGTATGCCACTGTGGTTCTCATTTCCTATTTTCTAAACAAACAAACCTGTAGGACAGCATATAAAAATGGATGAAGTGGATTTGTAATGAATGCCGGAAATGGATTATACCCACGTCACTTTTTCCTGTGTAATATGCATAGGGTTGAGTGGAATGCTCACTTCGAATTTGATAAGTTTTAGCAGGGAGCAGAATGGCTGCACCTCACTTAGGGATGTATGAGAAATTTGTTTTAGTCTGTTTTTCATCTGGATTTTCCCAGTTTGCACCTCCCGAACCAAACCTAGACTTGAGTGCAATCTATGGTCGAAATCCATATGTTCCTGAGCATGTGGTGCAATTCGCAGACCCCAAAAACGTGTTCGACAGCATGCGTACATTTGAAAAATGCACATCGGAATTGTGTACTTTTCAAAAATGTACAAAAACATGCAAACAATTGAAGTGTACATTTGGGGAAAAATATGCATGAAAATATACACACATTTTCAAGCGAAGAGAAACACACACACGATTACGGTGCAATTTTGAGAGCTTCAAGTTTTACTTGCATGCACATCCCGAAGCTTGCGCTACCTAATCTCTTCAAAGGCTTCTGCAAACCATTTTGAACATGTACAACAAGGCCTTGTGCAAGTTGGCTTCTTTGTGCATGCGCCTTAGGCCTGCCGAATGATGAGGGGACAGCTCCATCGTTTCCTCTTAGGTTGTTCTTAATTATCTCTTTTATGCCCTGCAGTGTGGGTCTTTCCCCTCTAGAGGTCAGTCTGACTTTGGAAATAGGAGAAAAAAAGGGATTGTTGTGGAGTTTAATTTAATCCTCCAAACATTTTCCACACCATCTTAGCAGAACATGGGAAAGAAATGCCTGAGTGTGGAAATGTGCATGTAAAAGAACAAACACAGAATATGGGAAGCCCGTAGGGAATTAAAGGAAACAATTATTGAGGCTGTTAGCCAAATAAGGCTTTATGAGTTTACTAGCATTCATCTTTGAAGGCTCACAGTCTGTATAACGTTAAGACAACATAATTATTGGGGGAAGAATAAAACCCGGGTGTGTCCCGAGGCTCATCCAGCATGCTACTATAGGAATGCTAGTATAAAAAGGGTGGAGTTTAGCGCCAGGCCTCCAAGAGCTTCTCCGAAACTAAATTCAGCCTACAGGCTGAGAGAGGTTCCCCACCCTTGCCCCAATGGAATGAGTCTTTTCGTTGGAAGAAGGGAATTTTTGGGGACCACCATTTGCAGTTACTCAGTGATAGGGATGCATGAGAAATTCATTTCAGCTCATTTGTTATCAGGATTTTCTGAGTTTTTCAGCTTTCAAGCCAAGCAATCTGCAATCGAAGTCCATTCATTTCCGAGCTTGCATTGTGATTTGCGGACCCCCCCAAAATTGCATGCGCACATGTGAAAAAATGTCTTGGAAAAACACGTACTTCTGAAAAATGTGCACAAATGCAGTTCAATCAATGGGAGAAGAATGCACACTTTCCAAAGCTGCACACAATTGATGTGTACGTCTGGAAAAAATACACAGGAAAATATGTACGGATTTTCATGTGGGAAAAAAAAGCAGCTCACCATCTGATACGGACTCAAGTCAGAACGAGCTTCAAGATGGAATTCAGAGAACCTGAGCTCCCGTTTTGCTGATTCGCACAGCTTTATGCCTCCCGGGAACAATTGGTTAAAAAATAAAACAAAAACAAAATAGCATCATCATGCTCAGTTTCTTTTTAATTTTTGTAAACTGCCCAGAGAGCTTCAGCTATGGGGCAGTATATAAATGGAATAAAATAAATAAATAAATAAATTCAGTGGCTGTTGCAGGCTGGGGAAACTCTGAACAGCAGAAAGAGGTATTCCAAACCAGTGAAGGTCAAGGATATTCTTGACCATCTCTGGACCAGAAACTGCAGGTATAAAAAAAGTTGGACAGGGCAAGCCATCTTGGCTTAGGCCAGTTGGGCTCAAATTTGTTGCCTCTAAACTGGGAACTCCATGAAGCCACTAATGGTTAGGGGGTGGCACCCAACTGGTCTGGTGATGGGAGGAGCAGTTCCTTCCATCCCTGGCTGAGTCCACAGTAGATGGCAAGAGGCAGGTGAAAGAGGGGCTCAACTTGGACAGTGGTAGAAGAAGTGACTTCTTCTAGCACTGGACAAGTCCATGCTGTTTGCCATCTCCACTGGGATGACAAGCGCTGTGTGAAGCCAGGGACTTGATGGCCAGCAGGACACATCAGAACTGACATTGCCTTGGGTTGGGTCCTCCTGCCTGCCCACGTCTATTGGTTCAGATTGACTGAGTGGCAGAAGGACACAGTTGGGTAGCCATCATTTTGATGTTTCCACAGTACCCCAGAGCGACAATACATCAAAGCATTTTGGAATGTCAAAACAAAATGGCAGGTGGGTTGGGAGTGCCTTGTACACATAGCAGCAGTGGGGGAGTCTACACCAGCCGTTTATTGCAGGATTGTACCGAAGTCTTCACTTACAGGCCACAAGATGTTCACCTACTTCTGCAGTGATCTTGGGTCCACCTCTCAGTTATTCAGGAATATCGCTGACTGCTTTTCAGCTCTTTCGCTACAATCCCAAGGTCCGTGGCTGGTGAGCCCCACCTGCACGAAGCTGTTGCTAGTTGGTGCAAATACCTGGCTCAGCGAAAGTCCAACCAGTTACCAGGGGCATGTCCAGTGGTTTTGGGGTGTGTGGTTGTGGACCCAGCTGCAATTTTCACCACATGTTTAGGATGTGTATCGGCGTCTTTTTGCACCGAGAGTGTGTTGTTGTTGTTTTTTAAAATATAAACGTATCTGCGCACAGCACTGCATATTTGATGGACTTCCTATCCACCCCATGTGTTGCTATGCATTTGCGTTTGTGCGCAATCCTCACGTGTCATAAAAAAAACAGCCCCGTAGCTGTGTCATCTGCATAGCCCTACCCACTTCTGCCGATCCACATGCAGAGGTGCGGTAACAGGGCACATGTCCTCCTGCAATGGCGCTCCTGAACTTGTGGAAAACTTTGCTTGCGTGTGCCCCGTGAGTGCTGACTGCGGAAGCGGGAAAAGTTGCAAACACCCCTCCTCCCCTCCCTTGCGAAAGGGCTGCAGGTGTAGATTCGGCCAGTGTTGCTGCTGTTCCTCACCACCACTGGTATGCCTACCAAGTGGGGGACCCTACTATTGTTACAATGGGCCCACTGGAGGGCATTTTGCTGGGGGCTCTTCACACCTGGTGCCAGTGTGAAATAAGAAGCAACTAACCACCCAACCACCAATGACTTTAACTTCGTAGAGTTATGCTGAGCTAAACCCGCGGATTCCAGCTTAGCAGGGGAGTAGGCTTTTAATGTCTTAAGTGCCTTTTGGTCCATCATGTTCTGAGGTCAATGGCCAAGGTGTGCTTTTGCAGCGAGGACAGTTGAAAACTTTACAAATTCCACATGTTCCTCACATTGTCAAATTACAGTCCATCAGAAAGCAAGAGATCTTTTGGTTTGTGTGTGTGTGTGTGTGTTGGGAGATTAATGGCAATATGTTTTCCATCAGACAGAATGTTGAAAATTGTCTGATGAGTTTGTAATTTGAACTTTGAATTCTGTGGGAGAGGCCAAGATGCTAACTCTTTGGCATATTCCCAGGTTTTTTCAAGGACAAATTGTTAACCAGTAGAATGGTGATATAACATCACGTCATCAAGGATGTGAATCAGAGACAAGCTCCTAACAAAGACTTCATTGTACAAGTAGGTTTCTTTGCTTTTGCTTTTTGCTTTCAGAAAGGCATTTTAGATGTCCGGTGTTTCATCTGCCAAAATTTCCAGCCTGTTAAAGCAAAGCAGACTTTTCTGGGATTGTGATAAGCAAGAAGCCATTTCATGGCTCTTCCCTAGTGGACAGAGTATATTGCAACATGAGTCAGCCGAGGCTCGGATGAAGAGGATGTTTTTCTGTAGGTGTCTGAAAAAATCAACAGAATAACGTGAAGTTGCTTGAGCTTTATTATATTTTATTGGGATTTTAGCTTGCCATATCCCAGGGATCTCAGGGTCTAGACAGGCAAATAAGTTTAGAAACCAGTAATGAGTTAAATAACATTGTTATCTTTTCAGTGCCAGGTCAAGACTTTCCTCTTCTCTCAGGCATTTCGCAATATCTGATGAGCCTGGGTTAGTTTTATTTTTAGGTTTATAGCTTTTTAAAGTTATTACAGTGGTTTTAAATGTGTGTGTATATTGTACGTTTTGCTGTTTTAATTTTTGTATATTGTTTTTAATTGTTTTAATCTTATGTGAACAGCCCAGAGACCTTCGGCTATGGGGCAATATGCAAATGTAATAAAAAAATAAATAAATAAAAATAAATTAGTCAGTCTGTATTCAGATTCTAAGGGCATGTCTACACAAGAAATCAGAAGCCAGCGTCATGCCTTTTGACTGTCATGGCCTCTCCATTCAGTGGACAAATATGTTTCAAGATGATTCAGTATTATCACAAAGCTACATTTCTCATGATTAATAACATAAGAAGAACCATGCTGGACTAGGGATATTGTGGGAGTCTGAGAGGGGGGAAGTCTGGTGGACTCCCCCTCCTCTCAGCTTCCTGGCCCCTCGTTCACCAAGCTGCCATGTGATTCCTGAACTTGTTCATGTCCCGGATACTTTACAGCTGACATTTACACAACATTACATTTTTGTAAAAACCCCAGCCACCGTTTTTATGCAAAATTGGTGGCTTGCTAAGGGGTTGGCGGCCCCATGGCACTCTCTGGGTGCTCGCAGGGCTGTCCACCAGATTGTGTGGCATAGCAAGCAGTGGAGGTGGTTCGGTGAGCACCCAGCAAGCGTGGATGGAGGTGAGTCCATCCATCCCTTTGCTGGATCCACAGGGCTATAGTATCTAAGGTAGCATTCTGTTCCCTCAATCACCAAGCAGATGTCTATGGGAAATCCACAAGCAGGACATGAGTTCAGTAGCACTCATGTTCTCCAGAAACGAGTGTTGAGAGGCATATTGCCTCTGATATTGGAGGTAATAACTAGCCATCTCTCTCTCTCTCCCTCTCTCTCTCTGTATATATATATAAGCCATGGTAGATAAAGCCAATTCAAGGCAGATCTATTTTATAATAAAGATATGCTTTTATATATTTTATATTCTGGGTGGGGGATCTTACATGGGAAAAGCCCTCCTCCAGGTTCCTCCTCTGAGGGAGGCCCAGTGGGTGGCAACAAAGGAGAAGGCCTTCTCCATGGTGCCCCCCCCCCATTGTGGAATGGACTCCGGTGAGGCCCACCTGGTTCCAACATTGTTATCTTTTCAGCACCAGGTTAAGACCTTCTTCTGTTCCAAGGCATTTGGCAACATATGGTACCTTTTTTAATCAGGTCAGAGGATATTTTGGTATATGTATATGTGTGCCTGCTCTGTTTGCAGCTAAACTGTTTTTTATATCATGCATAATACCCAGAGAACTTTGACTATTGGGTGGTATAGAAATTTAATAATGAAATTAAATTAAAATGAAAGGATGCAAAAAAGTAAAAGTGTGGGGATTGGACCTTAAACAGGTCTTCTTTGTTTCAGGCAGGTAGATAGGGGGTGTCTAGGGAGGGGATGAAGGTGAATCTTTCCTCCCAAGTGAATGCTAGGAGGATGTGGGGATTCATATTGTCATTGGCTTGGTTTAGCAAGCAGGGGTGAGTCCAGAAGGAAACCCAATTTGGGGGACTGAAGGAGTGGCAGGTGCTATTAATAGGGAAGCAAGGATTTTAAGCAACAACATAAATATAAACATGGTGACTGAAGGCTGGGGTCATTTTGGCAATTGTCTTCTGCACTCGGCAAGCTCGACCTGCTCAGCCCTCTTTCGGTCAAGCCAGCCCAGCAAGTGCGCGTCTGAGGCCTCCAGAAAGTGTGTAATCCCACAGCACACCATTAGAGTGCCAGGGGAATTGTGCAATTTCTGGAGACCTCAAACATGTGCTTTCCCTTCCTACCTCCCCCCCCCCGCCCCCGGTGCTGAAAGGGCCTCTTAATGCAAGTGTGTCCGGGGAAATGTGTGCAATTTCCAGAGGCCCAGAAAGTGTGCTTTCCCATGCCTTTCTCGCCTCCCTCACCCTTTCAGGACCCAAAGAGTGTGTGTGTGTGGGGGAAAGCACATTGGTAGGGCGGGGAAGACTAGCACCATTTCCCCAAGCCTGGGGAAATTGCACATTTCCCCCCATGCTCGACAGGAGAAGCGGCCCTATTGTCCCCTAGGGCACAACGGGGCGAAAATATGCCGGACGCACTCGCCAGGCCTCGAGAGGGCCGAGCCCTGGAAATGTGTTGAGCTCCCAGGCACCAGCGGAATTTTGACCCACCCCTAATTGCAGCAGAAATGGTGGTGGTAATAATATGGAAAATTATTCCTTTTGCTGCCCTTTAATACCATCTCCAAATCTCCCACCTGAGCCAAGCTGTTTCCTCCTGTTCTCCTGGTGAAAGGGTCTATCTCAGGAAAGTGCTGTGATCTTGTGTAAGAGGCCTTTTACATGAAACAACGAGCTGCCATTTTTTATGCAAAGTGGTGGCTCCCTGAAGGGTTGGATGGCCACTCGCCAGGCACCCAGAGACCGCATCCAGGGAGCCAAACCAGGGTGGGTAAGTGCTGGGGGGTCCTGTGAGTGATGCACCAGGTGGGCACAGGGTGCTTCATCCATCCCTAGGAAGGGGAGATCAACCAGTCTGACTACTTGTGCATTCTGATTACTTGTGGACAGTGGTTCTTCAGGGTGTCAGGCACAGGTCACACCCAGCACCATTGCTCAGTACCTTGTCCTTGTAACTGCATGCCATGGATTGAACTCTTCATGCAGAGTGTATGCTCTACCACTGAATATGGACACAGCAAGAGAGAGAAGCAGAACGCTCACTCTGGATCTATCCAACAGAGGTAAACATAATATCCAATACAGAATTAAAAGGAGAGGAAATGTTTCCGGGCTGTGGGTCAGTTCTCCAAATGTTGAATACTACTGAACTACACCATATCCCTACCCAGGGAACTTAAATTATTGAATGGTTTAATAATGCAATAAATAAATAAATATGCTCTCCTCTTTTCTCTTCCTCTTTTTTTCTCCATCTGTTCTTTTGCAAGAAATGGATTTCCTCAGGAACTGTTTCCATTAGCTCATCCATTCTTCTGTTTTCTTCTGAGAACGGACCGGTTTTCCCAGAATCACACAGTAAAACTCGGTTCGCTGGCTTGACTCTCCTCGGGTTTATTCAGAACAGATTTCCTGAGGAGCTGCCAAAGTCGAAAACCAGTGACTCGCTCTGAACAGAGGGAATTTGGAATGAGCAGTAAAGTTTTCAACGAGAAGCTGACCCTGCGATTCTGTAGGGTACTGTGCCTTCTGACCTTGGCAATGTCGAGTGTTGTTTATGTAGACAGGGACTCTGAAAACGATGGGTCTTAACAAGGATGCGTTCGATGTAGGAAACTGAAATTTCTTTTCCAAAAACAAAATCCAAACGCTTCACTGGATGAGTGAGGAAACTGAGAGACACTAGCTGGGTTTAACAGTGCTGATTATTTCTAGCCCAACTTTGAGGACAGGCTGAAGGAACTTGGGATGTTCAGTCTGGAGAAAAGAAGACAGAGGGGAGACATGTTAGCATTGTTCAGGTACCGAAAAGGACATGGCGGGGAAGTTGGTCAAGAACTATTTTCCATTGCCATAGAAATTAAAGACCTTACAACTACATAGATTTTGATTAAATATAAGGAAAAACTTCCTGATGGTAATATCTGTATAACAGTGGAACAGTCTACCTATGGAGGTTGTGGGTTCTCCATCTCTGGAGGTTTCTAAGAAAAGGCTAGACCAATTGGTTTTCCTGCACATTGCAGGGGGGGGTGGACTAGATGCTCCTTGTGGTCCCTTTCAACTCCAGAGTTCTATGATTCTATATCTGAGCCCAAGGTAAGTAAAACATAAAACAGCAATCTGCTAATGCGACCACATTTGTTTAAAGACAAACAATTACTGATATGCTGCCTCCCACATTACATCTAGCTCAGCCTGAACTGGGGATTCTCAGACCTCTCACAACATAATTAGGGTGCGGAAATAAGGGTCCAAGCTGGAACTCTTGATTTCAGCCCCCAAACCTGAAACTTTACACTGTACCAAGTAGCCAAACAGAAGGCTTTGCATTTAGTACTGAGGTTTACCTGGAAGAAAGCACGCACACCTTTAGAGGTAGAAAGGATAGGGGAACGGGATAAAAGGGTATACAAGAATTGGGGAAGGCCTTTGGAACAATACCCCAGGCAGAAATAGCAAAGCAATACCTAACCATAGTCCTATACAATACAGGGCCTAATCCAGGAGCCAAGAACTCACAAGCCCTAAAACCAGTTGGCACAGGTAGATGAAGACAGATGGGCAGCTCCAAGCCTCCCCCTTTTATGCAGAACCCCGACATCCAAGGTTGACTACCACAGCTTCTCAGACACTGTAAGGGAGGGAGGAACGTTCCCAAAGGAGTGCAGCTGAGATCATTCAGTCCCAATTAACTGAGTGTTACTCTGGCCTTGAAGGCTGGAGATTTCTCAAGATAACAAGATTGACAGGCACAGGTGGTTACATCAGTATGCACCATTTCAACTTAGCCAAACGGAGTGGTCACACAGTTCGGTCACAAAAAGAAAATGGAATTCTTAAAATAAAACACAGAGCAAAAATAAAATTCTTGACACCCAATCTTCTTCTGTTTCTCAATATACTGTGGACAAGTTTAGCTGAGCTCATCCTGAAGGGGATCAGGGTTTTGCTAGGGTGACCAGATAAAATCCAGGTCAGGGCTCATGTAACTTTAACAGTTGTGGAGAAAAGGGAATTTCAGCCAGTGTCATTTCTATGCAATTAGTTCCTGGTGAAATTCCCTCTTCATCACAACAGTTAAAGGTGCAGGGGTCCTACCTTCTTTTGTATATGGTCACTCTAGTATAGTGCCTGCACCTTTAACAGTTGTGATGAAGAGGGAATTTCACCAGGAACTAACTGCATACATATGACACTGGCTGAAATTCCCTTTTCTCTACAACTGTTAAAGTTATATGAGCCCTGACCTGGATTTTATCTGGTCAGCCTAATTTTGCATGCCTTCAGAACAAATGCCCATAGAGCCTCCGATCATGGTGCTTGAGAAGCCGTTGCTCTATTATCACCTTCTCAGCCCTCTCCCCCTTTCCCAAACCTCCCAAGAAACATATCTGAGGAGTAGGCAGAACTGGTGGTGTCTTTAGGTCCTCCCAATCCTTGGCAGTGTATAATTTCCCAATGCTAACCGGATCCAAGGAACTCCCAATGGGCTCATCTCATTCTTTCTGTGTTTGATGTCGCTCTTCTCTCTTTTCAATGCCACAGGTCTCCCCACCCATCTTGGTCACCCTCTTTTCTCTGTTTCACAACCCCACAAATCTGTCTGCATCTCCATTGCTTAGCTGTTCCCCACTTTCCTTTCCACAGAGGCCCCTCTGGATGCTAAGCATAGGGAAGTTGGATGAATTCATTTTGGTTCATTTTTCAGCAGGATTGATGCAGTTTGCTCTTTCCGGACTGAACAGGGACTCGAAAACAATATACAGTTGAAGTCCATACATGTCTGAGCTTCCAATGTGATTCACGAACACCCCTCCCCCCCCCAATATATATATATATTTGTCAGCATGCATGCATTTGGGGGGGAAAAGTGCATGGAATTGCACATAAATTTGCTTTAAGCAATGGAAGATGAGTCCAGAGATTTCACAGGTCCACATAATTGATGTATACATTTGGAATAATACACAGGAAAACGTGCATGCAAAGAAAAACAAACAATCCTCACAATCTGATATGGGCTTGAGTCAGAACGAGCTTGGAGGTGGAATTTGGAGAATTCTGGCGAGCTCACCTTTTGCTGATTTGCACACCCCTAGCTAGAGCACATCCTTTACACGTGGAAGGGCCCAGGTTCATTCACTGGCAGCTCAAGGTTAGGGATATCCATTGCTGGGAATCCATTTCTCTGTCCACTCGATAGAATTCTGCAACATGTCCAATTCAGCTTGCAGTTTGGGCTGTGGATTTTTCCTGAACTCTGGGAACATTTTGCTCTTTTTTTGTTGTTTATTTGTTTTGTTTCTGGCAAGCCATAATTTGTGCAAATATGCACATTTAGACAAAATTCAACCATGATTTGCACAACTTGAAAAAATATGAAAAATCCTCCAGCTGGCCTGACTCAATGAAGATACCACCAGGCTCCACAATGGAAAGATTCCTCCAACATCCCTACTCCAGGATTGCTAGGAACAAGAACTCGCCTGCCTTAGCAGAGAACAGAGGCAACAGCTAAAAAACAACAAATTTTCAAGTATAAAAAAGGGGGAAAGATAAACCACCATGACTTACAACCAGGGTAACTGCAATATTCCCTTTAGGTCAGGATACAGCGGTGGAGACCATGGGGCTGTCTAAATACTCAGAAAGCCCCAGGGTAGGTGCACAGTGGCGTGGCATAGATTACATGATGCAGCTGCAATCACGCACCCACCCCAGGGCTTTCTGCCAAAGCTGTGGAGAAGAAGTCAGAGACTTACCCCAACTTTTTTCTCCGGTGTGAAGCGAGGATGTGCAAGATGATGCTATGACAGCCCTTAATCCTCACTCCTGAGTTGCAGTGGAGCTGTGGCTGGGCAGTTCCTGGTGGAAGGTGACCTGCAATTGGTCATCTTCCAGCAGGAAGAGGGAAGGGTGGATCTGGTCCTCAGATGGCTGCCCAGAAACCCCGTGCTCCCTCCTTGGCATTGGGATTACCTGATGCCATCGCAGGGGAGGGAAACCACAGGGTTTTCGAAGGATGTGGCACCACCGTGAAGACACCCCCAAGATGGTCAATAACTATGTATTCATTGAGATATAATGACTGGTTAACTCATGCTAACAACAGGCCTCAGCCAAGCTTAGGATGCACTGAGGACCCTTCTAGCTTCCAGCCATGTGACTAGCTTTTCTTGCTAGAGGTCCCTTGGGAGTTGGCCTCAAAGCAACAGTTAATATAGTTAATATAGACACTGGCTGAATTCGGACGACACAATAAGCAGCTGGGGGGGGGGGCGGAAACAATCGTCAGTTGTATTGACTATCATGTCATCCAAATGCTGCCATAGTCAATTTAGCACTAATCCTAATCCACACCACAGTTGATTATTTATTACCATGTTGTGTGGGGAGTACCCCCTAGATGAACAACTGTTATTCGCGTTATCCGAATTCAACCACTA
The DNA here is from genome assembly GCA_029215795.1 of Anniella stebbinsi. Taxonomy (NCBI): domain Eukaryota; kingdom Metazoa; phylum Chordata; class Lepidosauria; order Squamata; family Anniellidae; genus Anniella; species Anniella stebbinsi. The sequence continues at coordinate 353,832,636 of JARDYH010000002.1, read as the reverse complement.
TCTCTCCTCATTAATTCCAACCCCCCCCCCCCGAAAAATAGTTTATGTAGCAAGTTGTCTTTGTTGTAGCGATCATTTGTGTGTCTCAGGGGTTATTAATGCTCACCATTGACTCTACACTGCGTCTCTAAGGATCTGTCCGGCTGCACAGCACCATGTAGGGATACACACCTGGGAGGCCCTCTTCTGGTGAATTTGGGTTCCAGTTGTGGGTTGTCTCTGACTGTTGGACTTGCAGCTCAGGTTCTATTTCTGGTTCAGTGTCTGCTGTTGGTTTTGGAGACTAGTATTCTTAGCTGATGGCTGGAAATATTCTGAACAACTTCTATCAGGGAACGTAAGTGGGAAAGAAATACAAATCAGTTTTCATTCCCTTGCGCTTTGACATGTCATACAGCACAATCCATGAAAAAATTACACTCTCATGTGGCTGAGGAAACTGTGAAGCTTTTTTTGTGTAAATTAGGGATGTGCACTGGATCGTGTCCGATCCACGATCCGAATCCGATCCAGGGGGAAATCGGATAAAATTATCCAATTTATCCGATTTCCGATTTCATTGCTGGAACGGCCGATCCAATCCGATCCGATCCGGAAAGGTTCTGATCCAGATCGGATGGATTGGTGGATCGGCGGGTGGGGGGGGACAGTGGGGGGGGCTTCCCTAGTGGGGCTGTCCGCTTCCATCGGCGGGCGCCAGTGGGCGCCTGCCGATGGAAGCGGACAACGGGGGCAGAGGGCGGCGGATGGGAGCGGATGGCCAGGAAAGGTAAGCAGGGTGTAGGGGATAGGGGGGTGCGGGGGGCGTGCCGCTTACCTTCCTTGGCCGACAGCTCCTGTCCGCCTCTGGCCGCTACTGCGAGCAGGCTTTGAGGCCTGCCCCTAGGTAGCGTGCCAGGTGATGACATCACCTGGCACGCTAATCAGGAGCAGGCCACGAAGCCTGCTCGCAGTAGCGGCCAGCGGCGAATGGGAGCGGACGTCCCCTGAAGGTAAGCAGGGGGGAGGCCCCCCACGCACGCACCGCTTACCTTCGGGGGATGTCCACTCCCGTCCACCACTGGCCGCTACTGCGAGCAGGCTTCGCGGCCTGCCTCTAGGTAGCATGCCAGGTGATCATCACCTGATGATGATCAGGTGATGATCACCTGGCGCACTACCTAGGGGCAAGCCGCGAAGCCTGCTCACAGTAGCGGCCAGCGGCGGATGGGAATGGACAGCCGCGGAAGGTAAGCAGGGGGAGGGAGCTTACCCCCCCGGGGCTGTCCACAGCAGATGGCCCTGGGGGAGGAGGAGGGAGTTAGGCCCCCCTCACCCACCCGCCACCATTTTTTCCTCATAGACTTGCATCGGGGGAAATCTTACTTTCCCCCAATGCAAGTCTATGGGGAAAACAAAAATGGCGGCCAATTCAAAAATTGGATGTCCAATTTTTGGATTGGGAACCGACCCGATCCGGTCCGGGGGGCTCCAATTTTGTCCGATCCGATCCGGGACAAAATTGGAGGTCCCAATCCGGGTCCCGATCCGATCCGGGGGTCCGTGCACACCCCTAGTGTAAATGTATCTAATTGCAGCACTCAGAGAACTGGTCTCTTTCTCTCCTTAAAGCCTTCCAGGAGAGATGGAGCTTCTACAGCAGAGTAACACTGAAAGTACTTGTTAATAAATTCTTAATTAAGGACGAATGAAAATGAAACGTTGGTGTCATATGGACTCCATCAGTTTGAGTACCAAACTTACATACTTCGAGCACACACACAGACACAACACATTTCGATGCCTTGGGTTGAAAATGAGTGCAAATTTGTGACAAATTATCATGGATGATTTCCTACCGAACCATTTGGTGTCAATAGTTTAGTAGGGACTGTAGCTCAGTGGTAGGACAGAATTGTTTTTAATTCAAAAGGTCCCAAATTCAATCCCTGGTTTCTTCGGGTCTGGGGTCTGGGAAGCATCTGCAGAGAAATGGTCAACTTGCCACCAACAATGCAGTGGTCTTCTTAGTGCTAGTTGTAGGGGTGTGCACGGACCCCCTGGATCGGATCGGGACCCGGATCGGGACCTCCAATTTTGTCATGGATCGGTTCGGGCAAAATCGGAGGCCCCCCGGACCAGATCGAGTCCGATCCCGATCCAAAAATCGTAAATTTTTGGATCGGCCGCCATTTTCCCCCCGATAGACTTGCACTTGCAATGCAAGTCTATGAGGAAAAAATGGTGGCGGGTGGGTGAGGGGGGGCCTAACTCCCTTCCCCCCCCAGGGCCGTCCGCTGTGGATGGCCCCGGCAGGTAAGCCCCCTCCCCCGCGCTCCCTCCCCCCCCTGGGGCCGTCCGCTTCCATCCGCAGGCGCCCGCGGGCGCCCGCGGATAGAAGTGGACAGCTCCTGAGGTAAGCCCCCTTCCCCGCCACTGCTTACCTTCCCGGCCCGTCCGCTTCCGTCCGGCACAAGCGGCTACTACCAGCGGGCTCCGTGGCCTGCTCTAGAGTAGAGCGCCGGGTGATGACATCACCCGGCGCGCCACCCTGGAGTAGGCCGCGGAGCCCGCTGGTAGTAGCCGCCGGCGCCAGACGGGAGCGGACGGGCCGGGAAGGTAAGAGGCCCCCCTCCTCCCCTCCGTGCGCCCCCTCCTCCCCTCCGCGCGCCCCCTGCTTACCTTCCCGGCCCGTCCGCTCCTGTCCGGCGCCGGCGGCTACTACCAGCGGGCTCCGCGGCCTGCTCTAGAGTAGCGCACCGGGTGATGACATCACCCGGCGCGCCACCCTGGAGCAGGCCGCGGAGCCCGCTGGTAGTAGCCGCCGGCGCTGGACGGGAGCGGACGGGCCGGAAAGGTAGGGGCTCCCCTCCTCCCGCCCCCTCCTCCCCCCCCGCTGTCCACTTTCATCGGCGGGCGCCCGCTGGCGCCCACCAATGGAAGCAGCGGTGGGCGCCAATGGGCGCCCGCCGATCCGCCGATCCGCCGAACCGGTTCGGAGCCTTTTCGGACCGGTTCGGATTGGATCGGCCGATCCAGCTGTCAGATCGGAAATCGGATAATTTATCCGATTTTCCACTGGACCGGACTCGGATCGTGGATCGGGTCCGATCCAGTGCACATCCCTAGCTAGTGGCTCCCCACCCCCACGCCCCTCTCCAGAATGTCATCACATAGCAGCAGCATTGTGAAGGCCAGTTTGGAAGGAAATGGCTTCCCCCTCTGGAGCTAAACAGAGAGGCCACTGGGAGAACCTAGTGGCTGCCAACTGACAGCTTCTGAGAGCAGTATCATTGCCCCAACCTGCATCACTGCAAACATGTGGAAGTCAACAAATAGTTTTACACCCATTTGTCACTGAACCCAAACAAATTCAGCTTAAAGTTTTATTCATTCATTCATTCATTTATTCCATGTGTGCCGCCAAAGCCTCAAACACTAGGCCTAGATGAGCACAGCCCTCTCAGGACAAGCGCCACCACTTGAATAAGCCTGAGGGAAGGGCAAAAGACGCACCACTTTTCCCTTATAGCAGAGGGGGAAAGGGTGTTCAGGGTTTTGAATAAGGTTCTCCTGTGAGTGTGTTGGCTGAAAGGGTCATGATTTGAGTTTCTTTATTACACTTATAGAGCAGGCTACAAAGCTAAGCTGACACGTGGTTTGAGGTAGCAAAAAAAGAAAAGAAAAAGTTTATTGTTGTTAACAGTTCTTTCAAATCAATTTCACACCTGCCTATTCTTAACACTTCTAATAATTTACTAATAATCCTAAATCCTAATAATCTCCTGACACACACTCCTGACTAGATAACACACGGCTATCTTCCACACAACTACCCTCCACCCCACCAAGACAATAAGGACAAACTGAAACACTCCCTCACACTATATATATATATATATATATATATATACTCCTCCCCCTCCCTTTCCCAGCATCATCAGCCACACCCACTCAGTCCAACATTCTGCACTCTCCAGACATACTAAACAGACATACCTAAGGGGATAGAAATGCGGGGTATCTTCACACCATCTCTATACCACCCAACAGCCAAAGCTTCCTCAGAGTTGGACATCACAAATTGTTGACCCAGGCTTAGCCCCGACACAAAGACTGCCCCAATTCAAAAACCAGACCATTTGAGGTGAAGTAAGTGGGGCCAGCCTAAGCATTAGGCAAGGTGAGGCAGTTACCTCAAGTAGGCTGACCATATGAAAAGGAGGACAGGGCTCAAGTAACTTTAACAGTTGTAGAGAAAAGGGAATTTCAGCCAGTGTCAATTGTATGCAATTAGTTCCTGGTGAAATTCCCTCTTCATCACAACAGTTAAAGGAGCAGGCACTATACTTGAGTGACCATATACAAAAGAAGGCAGAGCCCCTGCAACTTTAACTGTTGTGTTGAAGGGGGAATTTCACCAGGAACTAATTGCATACAAATGACACTGGCTGAAATCCCCTTTTCTCTACAACTGTTAAAGTTACATGAGCCCTGTCCTCCTTTTCATATGGTCAGCCTACCTCAAGTGACTGACTTTGGGTGTCATGAAAAGGCAGCAATTATTAGCTATTTAATTTATTATTGTTGTCATTTTACTGTTAAGGAGGGAGAGAGGCAGCTGTAGGATTTTCTGCCTCAGGTACCAAAGATCTTGGCTGGCCTGGGGTACCAGGCATGTCAACGTGGGGATAGAGCATCATTTGCTGCTTCCACCTCAGGCAACAAAATGTCTTCCACTAGCTCAGGTCTGTGTCTTGACAATGACACCTTTGCTGCTCAGTCCCTCAAAACCCCCCATGGCATTGCAGCTGTGGGGTGGGCATGCTAAATCTTGATTGCAGGAAGGAGTGTGGGCTTTCCAGCTGAAAATGCCACAGTCATTTGGCTTGTTGAGCCTATCCCTTGTGCTCTGCCCTGCCTTCCCAGCTGACCGCGACCTATCTTGGGCCTTAATACCCAGTTTGAACCTGAAGCAAGGTCACCACTGCCAAATGGCAGAAAGAAGGTGGTGACCTCGCAGCAGAGGAAAAAGTCACAGTAAGTTGGCAACTTTTAAAGCACACCGTTTTGGGGGAAATGTCTGTGGCGGCTGCGAGTTGTCAGCTGCGTTGTATAAACAATGCAGCACCACTGCACAGCCACCATGGGGTATTCAATAGGGCTCTGCACAGCCCTTTGACTCACCTCTGAAATGGCCCTGGTTTGACTTGGGGTGCTTTGGGGGTGCCCACCTCACCACTGTGCCAAAGCCAAAGTGAGATTCTCCCCCCTGAAGTGAATTGGCCTTGCTAGGAAAGCCAAGTCCATTCCCCACTCCCAGCCCCTTGCCTCCTTGCCCCATTGCCCCCTTCGCCCCTTCACCCCAACCTAGAGCTGCTGCTGCCACCGGGTCTTACCTGTAAATCACGTCCTCCTCCCAGAGAGCCAAGCTACAATTTAAAGTTAAGATCATGGTGGCTCTCTGTTTTTGCTCTATCTATGGCTCAGCTCTCTGGGAGGAGGGTGCGATTTTCAGGTAACTTGTGGTGGTGGTAGCAGCAGCAAGAGGAGGGCGAGGGAGGTGAGTCCGATGAATGTAATGGACTCACGGCCAGCCTGTCGCTGGCTTTCCCAGGCGGGCAGGCGGGCGGGCAAGTGGAGTGGCCCAGCACCACTCCGGATCAGCCCGAAGCACTCTGAGGCTTTGGTGCCAATCTGCTTCATCCTTGGAGCTGAATTGGTACTGCCTTGGATCCAGGTTGAGGTGGACTGAATCAGCCTGTCTCGGCTCAGATTCAGGGATTTGGCCCAAGGCGGTGCTCAGGGTGTATAGACAGCCCCCAGGTTAAAGTGTGAGAACTTTGTATTAAAGCTCATTTTATTTTACCCCAGTGATACTTACGGGAACGTGATTGAATTGGGGTGGGGGGGTTGCTTCATAATTAAGCATGTATTTTAGTCCCAAACACAATTACCTCGCTATTGTCTGACTTCAGTGGGCATTAAATAAACCAAACAAGGAAGAATTGTTACTTCAATGTCTTCCAGGAAAGGCCAATTCTCATTGTCATAAAACAAAAGGAGAAACCAACGGATTTAAGGATTCATATGGGCACTTGTTATCACTTGTTGTTGTTCTGTACATTATTGCAAGACAGAAAGAGAGGAAATGTGTTCCACAGGAATTCAAAATGCAGTGTTTATTATCAGGCAATCTGGGTTGCCTTGGCTGAAAAGTAATAAAAAAGCAATAGAAACGGAGGCCATGATGAGCAGATGAGCGCAATGACTGTCCACCTTGCCCAATGGTTTCACAGGGCCTTCTAGCTAGATTATGAACTTCTCCTCCTTTCTTTTTGCATTCAAACTACACTGATGCTAGTTTGGTATCTTCTTCTCGACAAGGAGGACCCAGAAACCAAGTCTGAATGCAAACGGATCTTCACTTTATTTCCAAACTCTTATTTACCACCTTTTCCCTTCCTCGGCCTGCCTGTCCCCTCCCTCGCTCCCTTTCCTCCTCCTTTCCCCTCTTCTACTGGGGCCCTCAAGTGACAAACCTTTTGACAATTCAGATACAAAAGCTAACCCATGGTTTTCCAATGCTTTCTGAACTTCCAGTACTTGTGCCCTCTGCTAATTCAACATAAATAGTGTGTGCAAAACTTCTCATGCGCTCCTATGTGCAGCATGCTGCTGCTCCATGCAAGGACATATGAATTCTGGCACGAATCAAGCTCTGCTATTAGATGTGTAATATGCCAGAAGAAGTGGGATCTGCAACAACATCTTACAGCCCCACTTCCTTCCTAATAGGAGTGTTTGGTATTCCAGCTGGCCTAGGGTGACCATATGTCGTCTTATTTTTTTTAACAAACTCGTAGATTTCCCTTTATGTTGTTTAGTAAAAGATTCCGGTGTAATACCAAAATCAGCTGCTGTAAGAGCAGAAAAGTCCATCGATGGCGTAGCATTGTTGGTTGGTACTTCACAGTTTGGTTTTGCCTCCAATTCACTCTTGGTAGGGGTCAAAGTGTTTGCCTTCCCCAACATGGTGGGCTGATCCCCCACCAGAGAACTTCCAACTTTGCTCAGCATTTTTGAGAACAAGGAAGTGTTTGTTGACATGTTTGCTGTTAGGGCATTCAATGAGCAGCTCCCTGAGGAACAGTCCACCTTCTTTGTACAGTTGATGTCATTTCCATGCCCCAAATACAGGTTGTGCTGCACATTCGAACATTCAGAAAGTACTTTCTTATTACTCTGTTTTGGGAGCATCTCTGCTGCTTTTGATTCATCAGTGATGCTAATCATTTCGTTGTTGAGAACATAATTCTGCTGCAGATCATGAACATTAACAGCAAGATGGCATTGCAAAGGGGAAGCTGTCTTGCTTTATTGTGCACACCAGGGGGAGGCAACCCAGTCTCATCGTCCCCAGCTAGCATGGCCCATGGGAACTGTAATCCAAAACGTCCAGAGAAACCAGGATCGCCTGCCCGCCAGCTTCACTGCCCGACCGCGAAGACCGCAGCACAAAAGCAGACTGTGCTTTCTGAGGTAACGCGGGGTAGTCAAGCCCATTACGGGAGGGGATTACCCCAGGGCACCCACCTTTCCAACTCTTTCATCTCCCTCAGCACCCTGACTCCGACCCTCCCCGAGTCCGGATGAAATTACGCCGCCGTGCCCTTCAACAGGCGACCTGCCGGTGACCATATGGAAAGGAGGACAGGGCTCCTGTTTCTTTAACAGGTGTATTGAAAAGGGAATAGGTGTCATTTGTATGCATGCAGCACCTGATGAAATTCCCTCTTCATCACAACAGTTCAAGTTGCAGGAGCCCTGCCCTCTTTTGTATCTGGTCACTCTAGTATAGCTCCTGCAGCTTGAACTGTTGTGATGAAGGTGCTGCATGCATACAGACTGCTGAAATTCCCTTTTCTCTGCAACTGTTAAAGATGCAGGAGCCCTGTCCTCCTTTTCATACGGTCACCCTAAGCTGGCCATTCACTCCAAGCAAAGCTTTCTGCTCTCCCCCAGCTCGTTTTTTCCAGTTTCCTTTTCCAATTGACATTTGGTATTCCATGGCTTCGTGACATGCTCTGTTTTCATCAGATAATTTGGGGGGGGGATTTCCCCCATTTAGAGATTTTTCTTCAATTGCGCTTCTGCAAACTTCAGGGTTCCCTTGAGGATGTTGATCCCTCCCTCTTGTTTCTCAGTAGCCCTGTTTAAACATCATAGCTTGGATCCAACAGTGTTGCTCCACCAGTAGAATGGAAACTCTCCTCCCTTCTGCAGCACTCTCCATGCCTCCAATTCTGCTCGGAAACTTTCCAGTAGGGGCTGCAGGGGAAAAGAGAGGGTGGGAAAGACAACGTTGAATTTAAGCTGTTTCTGTTTCTATGCACTGTTTGGGCATGATGCCTGAACAGAGTTTAGAATTAACTAAGAAACGTGGCTAGCTCCTATCTCCACAGATGCACCCATTCATTTGCATAGCCCCACTCTTTCATTTAGAATAATAGAATCATAGAATAGAAGGGGCCTATAAGGCCATCAAGTCCAACCCCCTGCTCAATGCAGGAAACCCCTTAAAGCATGCCTGACAGATGGTTGTCCAGCTGCATCTTGAATGCCTCTAGGGTGGGAGAGCCCACGACCTTCTTACGTAATTGGTTCCATTGTCATACTGCTCTAACAGTCAGGAAGTTTTTCCTGATGTCCAGCCGGAATCTGGCTTCCTGTAACTTGAGCCCATTATTCCGCATCCTGCACTCTGGGATGATAGAGAAGGGATCCTGGCCCTCCTCTGTGTGACAACCTTTCAAGTATTTGAAGAGTGCTATTATATCTCCCCTCAACCTTCTCTTCTGCAGGCTAAACGTGCCCAGTTCTTTCAGTCTCCCCTCATAGGGCTTTGTTTCCAGACCCTGATCATCCTTGTTGCCCTCCTCTGACCCCCTCCAGCTTGTCTGCATCATTTTTGAAGTGTGGTGCCTAGAACTGGACACAATACTCAAGGTGAGGCCTAACCAGTGCTGAATAGAGGGGAACCAGTACCTTTGCACAACTCCACCCTTCCCCCAATTTCTTGATCATACTAGAACAGAGCCTTCCAGCTCCCATTGTCTGTGATCATTGGCCATGGATGTTGGGAGTTGTAGTCCAACATTGCGGGGACCTAAAACTGGGAACCACTGTTCTAGAGCGTGAAAGAATTTGACAACAGGATGCAATCCAGGAGGTGGCATTTATGCATAACGTGTAGAACAATACTAATGATGATGAGAATTAAACACTGATTATGGTGATTACAAGCTGCACTTTATGGGTGTGTGGCTCCTAGTGGTCTTAATAAAAGACAACAAGGCTGGTTTTATGTCTCAATCCATTTTTGACATTCTTCTCCCCAGGTGAGCTGTATATTCTTCCTTAGGCAGACAAAGAGCCTCAAGAAAAAGAAACTTGATCGTGTGCAGGACCTTGGGAGCAATGATAGGGAGTAATCACTCAGTGCACAGCCATATATTTATCCTCTTCAGCTGGCCTAGATCCAGTCAGAAATTTCAGGCTGCTCCACTGGAATCGCTACAGCGGGTTATCATTATTCTATACACAACCATTCAAGGTGAAACAGGATCTCGCCAGAACAACAGATGGAAAATGCTACAGACACCGTTCTACCACAACAATTAGCTACCCTCCCTTGCAAGAAGCTATTTAAAATACCTGGGGGCCTGTGTGTGGTGTCAATCATAGCATGTGGCATGTTTAATACAATGCATCAAAACTTCCAGTTGCGGCCTGGCCCGATCATGTCTTTTTAACCTGAGCAGACAATTAAAATGTACGGAGATTTAAAGCAACTCTGTCACTCATGAAGGTGATACATTGAGGGCTTCATATCACCCCTACCCTAAGGCTGGGTAGCAATAGACGGAAAGCCACTAAAACTAACAAAATACTCACTAAGCTATTAAGTGCGACATACTTTGTATCCCTAATCTCAAATTATCCTCTACCCAATTAACCCTGCCGTATGAAAGCCTGCTCACATTAGAACATTTAAGAGCAGTTCCAGGAAACATTCAGACTCAGATGTTGGAGGATCACCAGGGGGATGGAAAAATGTGCAATCGTGGGATTATTCGAGCAATTGCCTTAAAAAAAAGTGATTGCCCTCTCTCCTTTCTCCCCCACCCCTTAAAAAAAAAGCAATTGCATTTCTAAAAAAAAAAAAAAAAACCTCTGGAAGAGATGGTTATCTTCACCGAACAGCCTGACAATAATTAACTACAGCTTTCACTAACGTAGCATCGCTGAAACACTATAGACTCTAATGTAGAAATTCATTAGGTGTAGTTTGCCTCTCATCACTTTATCTTTGCACTGGAAGCTGCTTCACTTGCAGGGTTTCTGTATCTCTTGCTGCTATTAAAAGCACAGGAGGCTGCTGGGAAATAGCTGGCAGTCCAACTGTCTGTTCGCTCGTAAGGAAGCAGTGCCCTCCACTCATGAATTTTATGAACAGAGCGAGGGAACATAGTTCTTCATAGGCTTCATACCCTGCATCTGCTTCCTTTCTACAGGGGAATAGTTCACATTGGGAAGGCTTCTGGTTAGGGATGTTGATGAAATCTGCCATGGACAGGCGATCATGGACTGCGCAGTACTTGTCACGTGGGTTCACGAGTGCTCCGTAACTTGCTGAGCGGAGTCCGGGGGATTGAGTGGGTTAGGGGGAGTCCATCACACACAGACATACCCTGCAAACTCCCATGGCATCCCTAAAGCTGTGTAGCTTTTGGTTAGTTTATGGTAAAATTAGAAATGTTGCCTAGGCTGACCATATGAAAAGGAGGACAGGGCTCATGTAACTTTAACAGTTGTAGAGAAAAGGGGATTTCAGCCGGTGTCATTTGTATGCAATTAGTTCCTGGTGAAATTCCCTCTTCATCACAACAGTTAAAGTTCCAGGGGTCCTGCCTTCTTTTGTATATGGTCACTCTAGTATAGTGCATGCACCTTTAACTGTTGTGATGAAGAGGGCATTTCACCAGGAACTAATTGCATACAAATGACACTGGCTGAAATTCCATTTTCTTTACAACTGTTAAAGTTACATGAGCCCTGTCCTCCTTTTCATATGGTCAGCCTAATGTTGCCTTAATCCCAAATTAGTTTTATCATATATCCATTTTTCCCTAAGCTAAATAGTCCCACACATTAGAAGCTTTCCTCATAGAGGAATTGCTCCACTCCCATGATTATTTGGATTGCTTCTTTCTGCAGCTTTTCTTAGGGTGACCATATGGAAAGGAGGACAGGGCTCCTGTATCTTTAACAGTGGTATTGGAAAGGGAATTTCAGCAAGTGTCATTTGTATGCATGCAGCACCCAGTGAAAGCCCCTCTTCTTCACAACAGTTAAAGCTACAGGAGCTATACTAGAGTGACAAAATACAAATGAGGACAGGGCTCCTGCAGCTTTAACTGTTGTGGTGAAGAGGGAATTTCACCAGGTGCTGCATGCATACAAATGAAACCTGCTGCAATTCCCTTTTCAATACAACTGTTAAAGATACAGGAGCCGGGTCCCCCTTTCCATATGGTAACCCTACTCCAGCTCCTCAATATCCTTTCGAGCTGTGGTAGGTTGTCTCCAATAGCTCTTTATCGAGTTCGTTGATAAAACAAAGTCTAGACTGGAAAATGCAATGTCAAGTTTGTGTGGCTCACGCAGCCCAGAAAAGATAATCTGCCCTTTTTACCCAGAATAAGAGGCCACACAGAGTTGGATGGGCCTACAGGAAAACTTGGGAAGCCCTAGATAAGGATTGTGTGGCATCCCCCTGATTTGCATTGTTTCTCTTCAAGTATTTGTGAACCACAATCTTATTCAAGAGGGAAGATGAGGGTCCTAAAATTAACTAAGGAACAAAATGGGGGGGGGGGCAGTTGAGCATTCGAGACCTACATCTAGGACACCTCCTGTTATAAGGAAAGGTCTTATTACCCTTCTGTTATAAGTAAAGATCTATTAATCTTCATTGCTATAGCTTGAGGAACAATAAATGAGGAGTTCTCCAATCAGATATGTCATTTAGAGGCTAATGGCAAAAGAATTCTATGGCTGATAGATACAGAGTAATGAGGACGTCCAAGTGTCTCATAACTCAGAGAGCACGGTAAAGTATGTAGAATGGGCAAAGGACCTTTAAAAAGCCATTAAGTACATGAAGAAGAAGAAGTAGTATTTTCCTCTCTTTATGTTGCGGGTGGATAATGTGGTGCCTACAAGCACCAATGTTGCTTCAGACATCTTCCTTGGTGCCCTTCCCTTCCTACTTACAAACAGCAACAACATTTTTCCCCTGGTTGTTAGGGCCACTTCGAAGCCAGGTGAGAGTCTTCATCTACTGCCATCTTCATTGCCCATGAATGCCTCAGGCCTGATGTAGGATTCAAAAAGATTCTCAGGAAATGGAGACAGCAGGCAGCCGCAGGGCAATGCTTTCCCAGCCACAAAGATAAAGAAAGGAAAAGAGAAAAAAGAGACTCCGGAGAATGACTATCTGGTATGGTGGTGGTGGTATGGAAGCTAGAAAGACAAGGGATGATGATGATGATGATGATGATGATTATATTAATTTATATCCTGCCTTTTCCCCAGGGCCGGGACTCAAGGCAGTTTACAAAATTAAAACGTGTACAATTAAAACATGTAAATATAAGTTTACAAAAGTTTAAATGAAATTGCACCTACAATAAAATTTAAAAATTAAAAAAAATTAAAAACAGTAACAGATTTTTTTTAAAAAAAACAACAACACATAGATCCAGAGTATTTCCAAAAGCCTGCTGGAATAGAAAAGTTTTTGCCTGCCTCTGGAAGTGTAGCACAGAGGGAGCCAGCCTGGCCGACCTAGGAAGGGAGTTCCAGAGCCTTGGAGCAGCCACGGAAAAGGCCTTCTTCTGCGTACCCATCAGACGTGCCTGAGATGGTGGGACTGAGAGAATGGCCTCCCCAGAAGATCTCAGAGGGCTGGTAGTCTCATATGGGAGAATATGGTCTTTCAGATAACCTGGACCTGAACCATATAGGGCTTTAGAGGTGATAACTAGCAGTTTGAATTGTGCCCAGAAACAGACTGGAAGCCAGTGGAGGTATTTTAACAGGGGAGTTGTATACTCCCTGTAACCATCCCCAGTCAACAATCTGGCTGCAGCTCTTTGAACCAGCTGAAGTTTCTGAACACTATTCCAAGGCAGCCCCAGGTACAGCCCATTACAGTAATCCAAACGTGATTCAACTAAGGCATGTGTCACTATTAGGGATGTGCACTGGATCGGATCCGAACCACGATCCGAATCCGATCCAGGGGGAAATCGGATAAATTATCCGATTTCCGATCTCACCACTGGATCGGTCGATCCAATCCGAACCGATTCGAAAAGGTTCCGATCCGGTTCGGATGGATCGGCGGATCGGCGGGTGCCAGTCGGCGCCCGCCAATAGAAGTGGACAGCAGGGGGGGGGCTTCCCTAGCGGGGCTGTCCGCAGCGCGCTTACCTTCCAGGGACGTCCGCTCCCGTCTGGCACCGGCTGCTACTGCGAGCGGGCTTCACGGCCTGCTCCAGGGTGGCGCGCCGGGCCACCCTGGAGCAGGCCGCGAAGCCCGCTCGCAGTAGCAGCCGGCGCCGGATGGGAGTGGACATCCCTGGAAAGTAAGAAGTGGCAGGGGGGAGGGCGGTGGGCAGCATGCGGCACGCTTACCTTGCAGGGATGTCCGCTCCTGTCCGGCGCCGGCTGCTGCTGCGAGCAAGCTTCGCGGCCTGCTCCAGGACGTCCCTGTAAGGTAAGCAGTGGCAGGGGGGAGGGGCCCCCCTGGGGCTGTCCACTTCCATCCGCTGGTGCCCACGGCTCCAGTGGATGGAAGTGGACGGCCCCGGGGGGGTAGGGAGCGCGGGGGAGGGGGCTTACCTGCTGGGGCCATCCACAACAGACGGCTCCGGGGGGGAGGGATTTAGGCCCCCCTCACCCACCCACCGCCATTTTTTCCTCATAGACTTGCATTGCAAGTCTATGGAGAAAAAAATGGTGGCCGATCCAAAAATTTCTGATTTTTGGATCGGGATCAGACTTGATCCGGTCCGGGGGGCCTCCGATTTTGTCCGATCTGATCCGTGACAAAATTGGAGGTCCCGATCCAGGTCCCAATCCGATCCGGGGGGGTCCATGCACACCCCTAGTCACTATAGCCAGGTCCGACATCTCAAGGAATGGGCGCAGCTGGCACACTAGCTGGATAAGCCAGCTGGAGGGTCAGGGAAGCCTACAGGGACTGAGATAGCCAGCTGGGAGGTTGAGGAAAGCTAGATGAGAGCTGCATGTTGTTAGAAAGTGAGAGGATGGGGGAAAGGGTATGGGGAGGATTTTAGAAGGACCCTTAAAAATGATTAGTGTATTTTTTGTGTGCATGCCGGAGGGGAAGGTTGGGGCATTTGTGTACACATATATGTATGCATGAGGGATACATGGGGTGCTTGTATGTGTGTATGTGTATGTGTGTGAGAGTTAGAGAGAGAGAGAGAGAGAGAGGCCCTTTCTACACTACGGGGTGTAGGGGGCCAGAGGGGCAGCGAACCCAGAAGTAGCCACTTCCGGGTTCGTTGTCATCAATTCACATCACTGGCATGCCTGCCATTATTATTATTTTTTAATCAGGGAAGAGCGCATAAGCGCTCTAGCGAACAACTGTAAGTATATATATAAAAAACTTGCACACGATCCAGCCCGCCTCCCCTCCGCCATCCTGGGGATGGCGATTTTGGTTCGCCCCAATCCTGATGGCCTCAGAGCTGCGCAGGGCAGCTCTGTGGCTATCGGTACAGCCACACTTACTCGTGAGTAAGCATGGCAGTACCGGGGTGGGCGGCCACATTCTTCCACGGTCCAGGGAATTTCCTGGGACTGTGGAAGAATTGGGATTTTTCTGGTTCCTGAGAACCAGGAAAAATCCTGTGCCTGCCCCCCACCCCTACTACTCCCTGTGCATCATGAGGACTCACAGGCCTTAACAAATTTCATTTTGGGTTTTCAAATCCAAATTGGGTTTTAATGCATCTCTCAAGGAGGGGACTTTCCCATCATGTTTAAAAGAAGCGGTGGTACGGCCGCTTCTAAAGAAGCCCTCCCTGGATCCCCTGGACTTTAATAACTACAGACCGGTATCAAACCTTCCATTCTTGGACAAGGTGATCGAGAGGGCGGTTGCCTTTCAACTCCAAGTAGTCTTGGATGACACTGATTTTCCAGACCCATTTCAAACTGGCTTCAGGGCGGGATACGGAGTTGAGACTGCTGTGGTCGCCTTAGTGGATGATCTACGCCTTAGTATTGACAGGGGGAGTGTGTCCCTGTTGGTACTTCTGGACCTCTCAGCGGCTTTCGATACCATCGACCATGGTATCCTTCTGGAACGCCTGAGGGGATTGGGAATCGGGGGCACTGTGCTTCAGTGGTTCCAGTCCTACCTCTCGGGCAGGTTCCAGATGGTGATGCTTGGGGATAGCTGCTCTGCAAAGAAGGAGCTGCTGTGTGGCATACCGCAAGGTGCCATCCTTTCCCCAATGCTGTTTAACATTTATATGAAACCATTGGGAGAGATCATCCGGAGGCATGGGGCGGGGTGCTATCAGTATGCTGATGACACCCAAATATATTTCTCTATGCCTTCGGTAACAGCGCCAGCTAAGGATAGTGTGTCTCCTCTGAATGAATGCTTGGAGGCGGTAATGGGCTGGATGAGGAAAAACAAACTGAAGCTGAATCCAGACAAGACGGAGGTGCTTGCTGTCAAAGGCCGCAACCTGGGTTTGGAGGTGTGTCAACCGGTTCTGGATGGGGTTACACTCCCCCTGAAAGACTGTGTTCGCAGCTTGGGGGTGCTCCTGGATCCGTCGCATCAAATGACAGCCCAGATAGATGCGACGACCAGGAGTGCCTACTATCAGCTTTGGCTGATATGCCAGCTGCGCCCCTTCCTAGAGTTGGAAGACCTAAAGATGGTAGCGCACGCGCTGGTAACTTCGAGGCTCGACTTCTGCAATGTGCTGTACATAGGGCTACCTTTGTGCCTAGTCCGGAAACTCCAACTAGTTCAAAATATGGCAGCCAGGTTGGTCACCGGTACATCTAGGGGTGACCATATTATGCCAGCTTTAAAATCGCTCCACTGGCTGCCAATTAGTTTCCGGGCGAAGTATAAAGTGTTGGTTATTACCTTTAAAGCCCTACATGGTTTGGGTCCAGGTTACCTGCGGGATCACCTTCTCCCATACAATCCGCCCCGCACGCTCAGGTCCTCTGGGAAGAACTTACTGCAGTCGGCCAAGACTAGGCTGACAACCGTTACCCAGAGAACCTTCTCTTCTGCCGCTCCCAGACTGTGGAATGACCTGCTGGAGGAGACTCGTCAACTTAACAGTCTTTTAGAATTTAAGAAAGCTATAAAGACTGTTCTCTTCCGGCAGGCATATCCAGTGGAATTTTAGAATGTTTTAAGGGTGTTTTTAGGATGTTTTAGGATTTTTTATGCAGTTTTAATAATATGTGTTATGTTTTAATCAGTTTTATGTATTTTATCATGTTATTGTTCCCCGCCTCGATCCAGACGGAGAGGCGGGTAAGAAATAAATTATTATTATTATTATTATTATTATTATTATAGTGCCTCATTACAAAATGCTCATATCCATTTAAGGCCATATCTTATCAGATGCACAGCTTATGTTGAGCACCATCCTGTACTCTAAAAATGAAGCAAAGCAAATATATCTCTATCCACTTGGTGTTGAATTAGAAGGCAATTTAATTTTAATAAATGAAAGACATGCATGTCTCAGTGATAGTTACTTTACATTAAATAATAGTACCAAAGAACATTTACTCAGGTTTCACAACACCCTGTAAAATTAGTTGGCAGCAAACATCGTTAAACTTCTCTCCCACAAGCAACCATGTGGCATTTGGCTAACAGTATGTGGAATAAATGTCTTATTAAGCTTAAATTAAATCCATGCTGGCAAGATGTAATTCAGTGATATTATAAGTGGGCAAAATCAATCTGAATAAGTAAAGAACAGATTTCCTAAGCTTAAATGAAGAAATTGAAAATGAAGGCTGTGTTCATTTCTTTGCTTTTTAATCCATTTTATTTATACTTTCCACTCCTAGGCATGTCTTTAAAATTGGTTATGGGATATGAATCTGACCCACGAATTCCCTAGTGGACCAGCTTTTCCTCAATCGAGTGGATTCAGTGGACTTGTGGACAGTTTTTCTAACTTTCCCAAATTTTGTGCAAATTTAATAAAATAAAAAATAAACCAAACAAAAAAAATCCAGCTAAAATTGTACATTTCCCCAGAAGTGTGAGAGTGCACATTTGGGGGGATTTGAGCATTTGCGCAAGACTTAGTTACTGGTAATAAGAACTATGCTGAAATATGCTGGTATTTTGGTATGTTTGGCCCTGCCCCTTTACCTTTTGCTCCACCCCTTTTACATTTAGCCCCTCCCACTATTGAGATGACCCCGCCTCCCCAAGAGTTTCTCTGAAATGGAATTTGGCCCTCCGGCTGAGGTTCAATGCCCCTGGCCCAGACTGTTTAATGCTCCTCCTTTGTTTTTCTTTGCTCAGGACTGGCTAATGTCACTGTCCTACAATGGGAGTTTTCATGACATCATTCATCGGCATTTATGTGTGTATCCATGTGTGTGAACAATTCAGTTGAAAAGAGCGTACATTAGAAGCCCTGCAATCCATGAGTTGCTCACTCTGACAGCAAAACACCCATCGTCGGCCTGGGCCGTTTGTATAAAAATGTCTGCTGTAAGGCAATCTTCAGCTGTTTTCCGGAAAGAACAAAAAAGTGTTGCTATAGTTTTCCAATCTCCCCTGAGAGATTTATCTGCAGGAAACATACGCGGAGTGCCGGAGCCCAGTCTGTCCACTAATTCTTAAGCGAAAGCAGTCTGTTGACAACCTTCTGATTAAACTTTCCTTCGTCTTCCCTTTCAGCCTAATTTCAATCAAAATATCGACAGAAACAATTCCTGTGGAGAAAATTGAACAGCACATAGGGGTGTGGGTAGTTTTTCTTTTGGGATTGCACAGCCTTTCCCATAGAAAGGGCTTCTGCTCTCATACAATTTATATCCTAATTGTTTTTGCCATAAAATGAAGGAAGAACAAAAACGGGGGGAAAAAAGCCCCAAGTCTTCTGCAGCTTTCATGTACGAGGGACACAAACAATTTCCACCAGAGATAACGCATTTAACATATCCATTTCTAGCTCCTGCATTGTATCAGACTAATTATATGAGGGGGGGAAATGAAAAAAGGAGGGCTTGTTTGAGCCATGATGTCAGGCAGTGGAAAGCCATACAGAGAAAATTACATTGACATCCATCCTTTTGAAAAAGGAAGATGTGCGATGGAGCTCCAGGAATTTGCTCTGCACATTTAAAAGCAGGAGCAGATAACCTGTGGCTATCCACAGCCCCAGGCAGCATGGCTAATGGCCAGGGAGGATGGGAGTTGTAGTCCAAGAGGTTACCCACTCCAGAGTTAAAGGGAGAAAGTAACGCCCAAAGAATGGCTGTTGTTGTTTTACTCTGTTTTTATTTCACGTGCGGGTGACCAAATGTAAATGAGAAGAACAGACGTTTCTTTCTGCACCTTTAAAAGTTGTATGAGAGAGGGGGTTCCAGCAGCTTCAGATTTTACCACGTCACTTTGTGATATCCTGTCTTTGGCACAACTCTTACAGGCACAAAGTCCCATCCATTATATGACCAGATAAGGACATAACTACGTAAGAAGAGCCATGCTGGATCCATCTAGTCCAACATTCTGTTCACACAGAGGCAACCAGATGCCTATGGGAAAGCCAAAAGCAGGACCTGAGTGCAAATCACACACCTGCCTATGTTTCCCAGAAACTGGTATATATAGGCATACTGCTTCTGATACTGGAGGTAGCATAGATCCATCCACACTAGTAGCCACTGATAGCCTTCTCCTCCGGGAATTTGCTCAAGCCCTTTTTAAAGCCAGTCAAAGTGGTGACCATCAGTATATCTTGGAAAAGTGAATTCCATAGTGATCCAGTCTTTTTGGATCTGATCAAGAGGGCAGGGCTTCTGCAGCGTTGTTGTGATGCAGAGGGAATTTCACCGGGTGCTACATGCAACAAATGACACCTGCTGAAATTCCCTTTTTTAGACAATTGTTAAAGGTACAGGAGCCCTGTCCTCCTTCCCATATGGTCACCCGATCTTATCAGCTAATCCTGAGATTTCTGACAGAGAAGACTTCAGAAGAGTAAGAGAGTTGCTGCTAAATTAACCATAGGCCACTACACAGAAACCTAAGGGCTTCTTGAGTCTTTCCTTCAGGGTGGGGCCTTCCTCCATTGACTCGGGTGGATTGCTCACCTAGCAGAGCATCTCCCTTCTCTCATGAGGTCCACCCTTTTTGAGTGACAGCGGGCTCTTGCGTCTGCCAAGTCATGGCCCTCCTATTCTTCTGTGGGAAGCTGTTTTCCCATGGAAGGGGAAGGCAATGTATGTAGCTGATCCAACTGATTGCTATGCCCTTGGGATGATTCTTCCCTGACTCCTTGAGACCCTTGGGGAATTCCCCCCATGCTCTGAGCCAACTGTCCTTCTCCTAGCTCCATATCTGAATCTGAATGGGAGTCTTCGGACTCCACAGGGAGCCTGAGGCAATCCTGGCAATTCATAAGAGGCCATCTGAAATGGTACATGGAGTGGTGATGGGGTGGTTGTAGCCTTTTTGAACAGGAGCAGAAAGGTGTGTGCAGACCCTACATTGCTGCCTGCTGCACCCCAGCTTTGCTAGTGCCTCCACCGCAAGTCAGTAGATGAGCAATAAAATGATACCAGGGCACAGAGTGGTGTTGCTGACTAAATGCATAGCGTGAACTGGGCAGTTCTGTTTCATGCACTGGACTCCGCTTGCAGCTAGAGATAAAGTGACATTTTTGCAACATTTTGAAAATCATTTAAAATTCTCTCCCCCCCCCTTTGATGTCAAAAATGGAGCAGGTGTCTCTTGCTGATTGAGCCAAACTGGTGATGGAGTTAATGGGCTCGTCTTCACCTATGGGCTTTCAGGATGGGGTGAGGTGGGAGGATCCCAGGCTTTCCCGCTTCTGAGATCGATGTTTGGCATACACATGCCTGTGCGACATCCCGGAAGCAAAGAGGGACATTGCAGGGTGCCATTTCCCCCCTCCAAAGGAGACAGAGTGCAATTGCAATGCTGCGCCAGTAAATGATTTTTTTTTTTAAAAAAAAGCAAGAGCCGTCATTGCGATGGCAAAAGAACTCCCCTCCTCACCCCCGATGGGCACGGACTCTCCCCTGCAGAGCTCCATGCCTGGTGGCAGAGCCCCACTACTCATGGGGAAGAAGGGACGACCCTGGGAGCAGGTGCCACATTGCCAAAGGATTTTGGGGTTGTCCTGGGATCGTGGTAAAATTTGAGAAAACCGCGGTCCCAGTTATTCCAGGCAAAGTGAGTGGTCATCTGCGGTTAATCTCAGGATCCCCTATGTGTCATTTAGACACTCAGGGATGACCATGTGACCACCCCAGACATGGCCAGTGTTGCATATGCTGGCAGATATAGTTTTGCTATCTGGATGATAATCCATCTTCATTTTGATTTTGATTTTTACTGTGAAGTCTCTTGATGAATCAGGTTTCTGTTGATTGGATATGGAAATGGGATGCTAGGGAGCAGACTAGGTAACATGGGCCAATGGACAGAGGGCCATTTGTGGAGGAGTATGCTTTGCACCAATGGCTTGGACCGATTGCTTGCCTCTCTGTTCTAATGCTGGAATTCTATGAATGGATGGAACTACAGTGCATTGTCTCCTTCCGCACAGAAAAAAAGGTGGCAAGACTAGGCAATGCCCTCGTCACTGCAGTGAATACCAGTGGCACAGAACAGAAATAACTTTGATTTGACAAAAGGACAACTGGGAGCTGAAAGTCAGCTTCTATCTTCTCCGGTGATCCCTTTGGGATAAACATTTCATTTTAACAGAGGTCATCAAAGGGGGTAAAACGCAAACGTCACGAAAGCCTATGGTGACGCACCCGTGTGTTATTCAAGCTGCATTCATCAATAGCCTCTCCAAAGGTTTTTTAAATCACATTATCAATGCATTTGCCATATTAAGAAGACAAAAAAACCCTCAGACTTTGAAAGATTTTAAAAAAATAAAATAAAGATAACCAAACCAAATCAGTATTCAGACGGCATTGCTGGCATTCAGCATGACAAACTGTGTAGGAAGCGGCTTGTCAAAAATCTCTGTGATAATGAAAATGGCTCCATTCACGTTACAAAGATATTGCTTATCTCCTCCATTGTGTGTGTGTGTGGGGTGGGGTAAAGAAAAAGGGAGGGGTTGTAAAAATGCCTTTATATATTTCATATTTACATTATAGGCATCAGCAGAGCAGTTAAGTGTGTGACATTTGCATTCCGCTATTTTCGTGTGCTGTGTGTGTGAGAGAATTTATGCCAGAGAAGGAAGCAGAAATCAACAAAGCTATGCATCCTGTCCTACTGAAATATTCAGTGTAAGCTGGCAAACTTATCCCTCTTGCTCTGCTCCCACGCTAAGGGGGAGTGCAGTCCCTATTCTCATGACCAAAGTAATGTTTGCAGTCTATTCATTCTGTGGAAAGTAAGATCAGATTAAATCAGAAATGTCTACAGCAGAGAAGTTAAACAGGTGACATTGACTGTTCTGATGACTCACTAAGCCATGGAGGTTAAGCATCTTGAACAAAACATTATGGCTTAGTGAATCATGTGAACCATGACTATGGGCCTTTTCAGACAACACACTAAGCCATGGTTAGGCCACCAATCCTGTTGCAGCAAATGGTTAGTGAGCTTGTTTAAACCTTGGTTATGCAGCCACCATGGTTAGGAATAACACACTAAGACATGGCTCACACACCATGCCAAACCATAATGTTTAGCTCAAAGTGCTTAACCACCATGGTTGAGCGTGTTGTTTGAACAGGGTCCTAGCATGTCATGTGAACCATTCCTAACCATGGTGACTACATAACCATGGTTTAAACACGCTCACTAACCATTTGCTGGAAAATGGTTTGCAGCCTAACCATGGTGTGTTATCTAAACAGGCCCATTGATTATCAGTGCCAGCACCAGGTTTGAATGGGCAAGGGGTGCCACAGCGGACTCCACTCAATACCACCAGGGGCGAGAACAGTACTGGGAACTGGCGGTGAGAGCAGCCAAAGGTCCTCTCAGGATGGCCCAGAACTGAGTGGAGGAAAGCAGGACTATGGGTGTCCATCACCAGGAAATCTGGACGTTTGGGGGATTGCTGGATTTCTATTCCGCCCCCAACTCGGCTTGCATATGCATACATTTCAAAGTGTGTACATTTCAAAAATTTGCATAATTGATGCATATGTTTGGGAAATTCTGCATGCAAATAGATGCAGATTTTCAGGCAAGAAGAAGAAGAAGAAGAAGAAGAAGAAGAGGAGGAGGAGGAGGAGGAGGAGGAAGAGGACAAAGCTCATAATCTAATCTGGACTCAAGTCGGAATTTGAGTGAGTGAGTGAGTGAGTGAGTGATTATAGCATTTTATCCCACCCTTTAGCCAAAAAAAGCTCCCAAGGCAGCTTACAAAGATATTTCTTAAGACAGTCCATGCCTAGAGGCTTACAAATCTTAAAAAAAAGAGAGACATAAATAAGAAAGGAGATGGGAGGGATGAAGGACGAGAGATGGAAAATAGCAAATTCAGGCACTAGATTCTTAGTTGCAAACTAAGGCTCTAGTGGAACACAGGGAAAAGGCTGCCACTTACTCTCTCCTCCTTCATCACAACAGTTAAAGTTGCAGGGGCCCTGCCTTATTTCATATATGGTTACTCTAGTATAGTGCCTGCACCTTTAACTGTTGTGATGAAGAGGGAATATCACCAGGAACTAATTGCATACAAATGACACTGGCTGAAATTCCCTTTTCTCTACAACTGTTAAAGTTACAGGAGCCCTGACCTGGATTTTATCTGGTCAGCCTACATGATGGGGACTTGGGGGCAGGAGTCCTCATTGCCACATGCCGATCCTTCATTCTTTCCTTCCTTATAGGGATTGGCAGGTGGCAGCAGGAGTCCCTGCCGCCCACCCCACTGCCACCGTGCACTAAATGGCTCCTTCTCCCCCCTTCTGGGTCCTGGGAGAGGGGAAAGGAGCCATTTAGCAGACTCCCCAGAGGCGTGAAGGGTTGGGAGGGGGCCTTTTTCGTAAAGGCCGACTTATGTAATGTTGGCCTTCATGCTCTCCTTGCAGGGAAGGGGCATAAGGGGCTGGTGCCATGGCTGCTGATTGACCACGCTTCTCTCTGGCAGGCACTAGCAGAGGGAGATGTGGTTGCTCGGAAGCAACGGTTGCTCATGCTCCTTCCTGCAAGGAGAGTGCAAAGGATGGGGGGAGGCCTTTTCTGTAAAGTTGGGGTGGTCGAACTCACCCAGATCTGACTCATCGGACTGTTGCCCTGTTGCTGCCACCATCAGCGCCCACAAGCTAAGCCCCAAAAGCTACTTCTGAGGCTTAGCTTGGCCCAACGAGCTCTCAGCAGTCATCCGTCCTGCTGAAATTGCGCTCTTCCCCCCACTGCATAAACGGCGGCCATGAAGGCCCTATTTACGCAACAATAAAGGTGCAAACATTCTGTTTGTGCCCTTTCTCTCACATAAATGGGGCCTTTATGGCCACCATTGATGAGGTGGGGGGAAGTACGCAATTTTTGGACCCTCCACTGTGCGCGCAAGTACGCTCCAGAAATTGTGCACTTTCTCGGTTGCGTCAGCGGTGACCATAAAGGCCCCATTGATGGAAAGGTAAAGGTGTAAACGGAGCATTTGCACCTTTACCCTTGCATGAATGGGGCCGTTGATGGGGGGAAGTGTGCAATTTCACCTAGCACTCGCGCATGGGTCTGCACTTATGCCACATGCATCTGACTGGGTCCGTGGGCGTGGACGTGGAGGAGTCCTTCGGACTCCCAGACTCAGTCAAGCACTTCCAGCATCCATACCATGAAGCCTGGCTTACCTAAAACCAACTTTTACGAAAGAGGCCAAGCTTCCTGTCAGGAAAGGGGCTTGGACTTGTTCTGGCAAGCGCAGTGTGGGTGGGTTTCTGCGACCTGACATCCAGGGGCCGAATTGGTGGAACGCATCGAGCTTGAGCCCCCAAATGCCTGCTTGTGACATCCCTAGGCCTCACTGCTGCTTCCTTTCCCTCTGGCAGTCTCAGAAGCAGCCGTTGGTAGCAGGAAGAAAGGGCTTTCAGCTAGAATTTTGTGATGGAAGTCAGAGAACTTCAGCGAGCTTGGGTTTTGCTGATTTGCACATCGGTAGCCCTTGCGTGTGGGACCTGCATGGGGTCAGCACACAAAGCCAGGCACTTGGCCAATGCTGGCCACGGAAAGCCTGCAGAAAGACAAAACGGGGAGATGACATAAGTAGCTACCCCCCACTGATATCATCTAGCAATTTGCCCCTACCCCCCCCCCAAAAAAAAAAAAAATGGTTCAGCACTCCTGAACTAAACTGATGGGGCAGACTGTGCACCTCCTCCATGAAATTAAATTACCTGCCAATCTCCTACACTTGCCTATGGTTTATGGGAAGGGGCAGACACAGCTGTGTGTACTAAACTGCACATTCCTTTAATCAGTGATTAAGGAGTCTATCCTTAATGCTTCTGTTTATTCTATTTATTTTCCTCTCTGTTTGCTTATTTATTCATCCCTTTAATGAAAAAATATATTTTGAAAACCACCCTCTGGCTAATTTAGTTCCCAAGGCATTGCACAATAGTTTAAAAATAATGGTATAATAAAATACCTTAAACCATTGCCATATGACAAAGCAAAACATAGTGCATTGGAGCAGCAAGACGGATTAATCAAGTGCCATTAAAAATGTGTGCAACTAGAATAATGTTCAGTGGTTTCCTAAAAGAGAGTACAGTAGATGCATGGTCAATAATACCTGGAAAGGGAATTCTATAAATCAGGCATCATGACAGAAATGGCTGTGGCAACTAGGGGTGTGCACGGGGCCATCTGCTTCCGTCCGCTGTTTCCTTATTACTGAGAAACAGGCTTTGTGGCCTACCTCTCAGTAAAGCGCAGGGTGATGACGTCACCCAGCGTGTCGATCTACTGAGAAACAGGCTGCAAAGCCTGTTTCTCAATAGTATGAAGCAGCGGGCGGCAGTGGATGACGGCGGCTGGTAAGGAGCGCGAGTGGGGGGGGGAGGGAAGACCGCTATTTTAGGTGTTTTCCACATGGACTTGCATTGGGGGACAGCTTTCATTCCCGCAATGCAAGCCTATGGTGAAAACACCTAAAATGGAGGTCCGATTTTCCGATTTCCCTGCGTCTGACCCTCACAGGCCCAGGCAAACGCACCCAGCAGATTTTTATCTCAACGCTATAAGGGGTGCAGGTCAGTGTGGAACTGTCCTGACCTGATCTGTGCCATTTGTCCTTCTCCCCCACTGCATTGATAGCGGCCACCATTGATGCAGCAGGGGGAAATACGCAATTTCCCCAAGGTTGGGGAAATTACATATATATTTCCTTCCACTCTAATGCCAGAGTGAAGGGAGAAAACATGCAATTTCCCCAGCCTCGGGGAAATTGTGTTTCTCTCTTCCCCCGCCTGTGTCAATGGGAGTCTCAAAGGCCTTATTAACAGGGCCTTTAAGGTGCACATCGGTGGGGGGAGAAATGCAATTTTCCAGAGGCTGGGGAAATCACGCATTTCCCCTCTCCTCTCTAATGGCAGCAACTGCCATTAGAGTGGAAGGGGAAAATATGCAATTTCTCCAGGCTTGGGGAAATAATTTTTCCCGTTCCATGCCAATTGGGGCCTTAAAGGTCTTCTTAATGGTTTTAAGATAGCCTTTAAGGCCATGATTGGCACAGGGGGAAAAGGCAAAGCATACTTTCCGGTGCATCCAAAAAGTGTGCAATTCCCCTGGCCATGCTAATGGCATGCTGGGGGAAGTGTGCACTTTCCAGAGAGCCCAGAAAGTGTGCTTCTCCCCGGAACAGGGCCAAACAAGCAGGGCTCAGTGAAACGGCAGGGTCAGCGCCCCACGAGTTCATTAGTCCCGAAGATAGAGCAATGCTGTGCATGTCTAACCCAGAAGTAAGTGCCTCTGAATTCAATGGGACTTACTCCCAAAACTGCAGCCAGGGTAATGTAATTTGAACACAGGTTGGAACACTTAGGAGACCAATTCAACCTGCACAAATGCAATAAAAAGCCAGTTCATATTTATGAATATTGGTTGTGAGAATCTATCTTGTACACTGCTTTGGGGAGAAGATAGTGCATTCTTTATTTTGTCAAAGAAATGAATCCCTTTTGTGTGGATTTGCTCACCTACAGCTCTGGCCGGTATAATGATAATAATAATAATGTAATTGTTATACATTTGTAATAGGAGCAAAGCAGTAAATTAGTTCTAATAGGATCAGTATCTGCCTATGCCTCTTTTTCTGAGATGTGGAGCACAGCCTGAATCTGGCAGACCAGATTAATAAGCCTGCAGGTGCCAGTGAGGACTCCAACAAGTAGACCCACCACATTGTTCATTGATAAAAGGCTTAGATTTTTGCTGTTGTCATCATATTTGCCCCCTGCCCTTTCCCAAAGCTACTGCTGGGAATCCTAACTTTCCAGATAAAAGGCAGGCTCAGGGATAGTGTTTACTGGGACATTGGCTGAGACAGTAGAGAAATGTCATGAATAAAAGGGCAAACCATTAGAAAACAATAGCCAAACACCTTTAGTGCATTCTCTTACTAAAGGGGACATAGAATCAAAAAATCATAGAACCCAATGCAAGCCTATGGTGAAAACATGGGGGCGGGTGAGTGGGGACTTAACTCCCCCTCCCTCCCTCCCTGTCCCTCCCCCCCTCCCTGTCCCTCCCCCTACTCGCGCTTCTTACCTGCCAGGGCACCCACTTCCGTCTGCTGCCATCCGCTGTTCCAATCTACTGAGGAACAGGCTTCGCAGCCTAGTTCTCAGTAGAGCGCCATCACCTGGCGCTCTACTGAGAACTAGGCCACGAAGCCTGTTTCTCAGTAGATTGGAACAGCGGATGGCAGAGGATGGAAGCGGGCACCCTGGAAGGTAAGTGGGGCCCTCCTCCTCCCCCCCACTCTCGATCCTTACCTGCTGGTGTCCCGCGCTGCCGTCAACTGCTTCCTTACTACTGATAAGCAGGCCTTGCGGCCTGTTTATCAGTAGTACAGAAGCAGTGGATGGCAGTGCGGGACGCGGCAGGTAAGGGGGTCCTCCATCTCCCTCCCCCTCCCCCCACTTGTGCTCCTTACCTGCTGCCTCCTCACTGCCGTCCACTCCACCCGCTGTTTCAGTACTACTGAGAAACAGGCCTTGAGGCATGTTCCACAGTAGAGCGAGGGCGCGCCGAGTGATTACGTCACCCAGCGCACTGTCACTCTATTGTGGAACATGCGGCAAGGCGGCAGTGGATGGGAGCGAGGAGGCAGCAGGTAAGGAGCGTGAGTGGAGGGAGGGGGAAGGAGGTCCAAGGTCCAATCCTCCAATCTTTTCCGATCCGGATTGGGTCCTGTCGGATCGGATCAGATTAGATCGGATGATCCAGCTGCGAGGATCGGAATCAGATAATTTTATCCGATTTCACCTGGATTGGGTCCAGATCGTGGATCGGACCTGATCTGCTGCACAACCCTAATAAAAATGGCTAAGTTCCTAATGATTGCTATAACTCTGAGCCCCCAGCAGTAGCTCAAAATGCAGTTCAGGAAGTCACTGATTATCATGGTCTTCTTCTCCAGCTTCTGTTCTCTTTCCTTTCTTAGACATCAATCTCTAGCTATTTTTGATGGTAGCCATAAATCATCCTGCTGCTTTCATTGCTCTTTCATACAATAACTCACAGGCAGCATTGTACTTAGTCATTAAGTAACTGCAGGAAAGAATCACTTCATTTACCATTATTAGAAACACAACATCTGTTTGCTTATCTAATAAAATCTCATCAAGACTGTTTTCTGGATGCTTAAACGGTCATAATAATAATAATAATAATAATAATAATAATAATAATATATTTCTAACCCTCATCTCCCTCTGTATCGAGGCGGGGAACAACAATAAATAAAAATACAAAGACCATAAAATAGATAAAACATTAAAAACAAATAAAACTAATACATTATTAAAAACATCTTAAAATTCAACTGGGTCACAACTGTGATCCATCTTGACCAATGATTCCGAATCTGTTTGGCATTGGTTTTTCAGGGTCTTGGTCAGAGATCTTTCCCAGAGTCATGTGCAAAGATTTTTTATTTATTTTTTGCTGGAGTTTGAACCCTGGATCTTCTTGGTCTACTGCCAATCGATGCTCTCTGCTAGGTTGCCTGGTGATAAAAATTTAAGAAATGTAGCAGGATCATACCCAACTTGGTTTGTGATTTAAATAGGGATAGGCATATCTGTCAATTCCAGCTTCTCATTTTTCAGTCTTAAGTTTGATTCATTACTCTCCCTCCCCTGCAAATAAATAAATAAATTGCATGAAAATATATATGAAAATATGTATGAAAAATGTATGGGAAAAATGTATGCATTTTGTCCACATTTCTCTTAATATTCTCCATGCATTCTCCTTGCATTTTGATAAGCAATTTTATCTAATGTACCCATGTTTTGCAAGCACTTTTCCTAATATAACAGGTTTTTAATGTTATTTTTACAAATACATGCATTTTGGTTTGTACCGTCCCCTAATATACACATTTTAGTACACATTGTTTGACAGGAGAACACCATTGCAAAATTTGGAGATGACCAAATTTAGGAGGATCGCTGAATTTCAGGTCACATTGACTTCAAAGTGTGAATTCCGTAAGTTCGCATTAAAATATGAACCAAACAAATTTCTCTCCCATGACTAGATTTAAACAAAACAATACACTCTGTAGATGTGCATAAAGATGGGGACTGGGTCAAACCAGGTCACCAAAGGGCAATGGTCTCCTCCGAAGGGACAATAATGAGCACAGTCCAGGAGTCAGTTTATTAAAAGGAGCACATCTCTGTTCTCAGCATGCCCACTTGGAACAAGGCAGTAGAGTCTAGATGAGAGGTGAAGGGATCAAATCTTCACTGGTAGATGTTCTATAAGTTGGATGTAAACTTAGAATATAAAAGAAGGTTCCAATCAGGAACTGTTGTAAAGAAATAGCTAAAGAAATCTTGATGGAACCCTATGGGAAGGTCCTCCGTAGTATAACCGGGGATCTCACAGAATCATAGAATAGTAGAGTTGGAAGGGGCCTATAAGGCCATCAAGTCCAACCCCTTGCTCAATGCAGGAATCCACCTTAAAGCATACCTGACAGATGGTTGTCCAGCTGCCTCTAAGGCCTTTAGTGTGGGAGAGCCCACAACCTCCCTAGGTAATTGGTTCCATTGTTGTACGGTTCTAGTTGTCAAGAAGATTTTCCTGATTTCCAGCCGGAATCTAGCTTCCTGTAACTTGAGCAGGATAAAAAGCAGAAAATAACACTATGAAAGTGGTATATGGAATGTGGATTGTGCCCCAACAGTTTCCAGTGCACTTCAATACCACTATAAAGTAGTAGTGTAGACTTAGCCCAGGTCTGCCACTGATACCAGTAACGCCCTTTCCACACCAGGCGTTTCACCTGGGATGGCCCCCGGCTGGTCCCTGTGCACTGGTGATGGTGTGCATTAGGCACTTCTGGGATTGCCCTCCTTCCCTCTCTCTACACCCCTATGGTGTAGAAAGGGTGTAAGATTTATTTATTTATTTATTTATTACATTTGTATACCGCCCCATAGCCGAAGCTCTCTGGGTGGTTTACATAGGATTAAAACAATTAAAAACAATATACAAAAATTTAAACAGCAAAAACATACAACATACACACAATACACACATACATTTAAAACTGCTACAACAGCCCCCCAAAAGCTACAAAACCAAAAACAAACCCAGGCTCCTCAGATATTGCCAAATGCCCGAGAGAAGAGGAAAGTCTTGACCTGACGCCAAAAAGCTAACAATGTTGGTGCCAGGCGAGCCTCATCAGGGAGATAGTTCCACAATTGGGGGGCCACCACAGAGAAGGCCCTCTCCCTTGTTGCCTGCCTCTGAACTTCCCTCGGAGTAGGCACTTGTAGGAGGACCTTAGATGTTGATCGTAGTGTATGGGTAGGTTCGTGTCGGGAGAGGCGTTCCGTCAGGTATTGTGGTCCCAAGCCATGTAAGGCTTTATAGGTTAAAACCAGCACCTTGAATTGGGCTCGGAAACATACAGGCAGCCAATGCATTTAAGGATTCCTCTGTGTGGTACTTTCTGCTTCATCTCATAGGACCAGCAGCTGGTAGTCTTGGGGCCAAGTCTACCCTCCCTTAGATAGGGTCCTCTAACTCCACAGTCGACACTCAAAAGGCAAAAGATGTTATGTGGATGAAAAGCATCTGTGTTATTGGGATTTGCCACCAGAGTATTCTGGAGTGGGTTTTAGGCCTTTGTCCACCCACTCAACTTTTCAAAATGAGACTTGAAGAAAAAAAACCTAGTTGCTAAGCAGGCCATAAAACAGAATGCAGAGAATGTTGTCTTCATAACAATGCTGTATCAATGCCTCCATGTTCTATGAATCCGGATGTTGAACCCATAAGCATCAAGGAACATTGCCCAGATGCATGCAACTAAGGTTCTCACCTCTGGAAGGAAGGTGAGCCTTTGCTTCCAGGAAAATTTTGGTTTTCTTTTTCTCTTCCCCCCCTTTTTTGATATGGTAATGTGATTTCCCTTGACATTTTGCTCATCGCAGAACAGCTGGACCAGCTACAAAATAAAAGATGCATAACCTCCAAAGACCCAAGAGCCCGCGTTTTAGTGTCTGAAGCAGCAGCAGATTGTCACTGTTTAGAGCAAATGATAGTGGCTGCAAAGTAATGGCCATTAAGAGGAGCTGACTCATTTCCCCAAAGTCAAATGCCAAAGGAAAGGGTCTGGCTTTTAATTAGAACATGGCTTTCCACACCACATAATTCTTTTGCTGTCTCCATCTTAAAGAGCAGCTTAAATAGTGACCTAGCATATGGAGAAGAATATCAGTGGAGGAATGCTGGCAGAACCAAGAAAATAGGGAAGGGCGAATGAGTGATGTTTAAGATTGTTAGGATTCTCCGAACATGATCTAGCTGCTCATCCTATGCTAGGGTGACCATAGGGAAAGGAGGACAGGGCTCCCATATCTTTAACAGTTGCATAGAAAAGGGAATTTCAGCAGGTGTCATTTGTATGCATGCAGCACCTGGTGAAATTCTCTCTTCATTACAACAGTTAAAGCTGCTGAGGCCCTGCCCTCTTTTGTATCTGGTCACTCAAATACAGCTCCTGCAGCTTTAACTGTTGTAATGAAGAGGGAATTTCACCAGGTGCTGCATGCATACAAATAATACCTGCTGAAATTCCCTTTTCTATGCAACTATTAAAGACACAGGAGCCCTGTCCTCCTTTTCATATGGTCACTCTATCCCATGCCCAATGTCCATTTGCAATTACTGCTCGCGCTGAGCGAATGGGAAACTTGTGCAAACCGAGCTGTGATCGAATCTGCAAAACTTCCCTCCATAGTCTAAAGCTGGGCTGATTCAGTCTACAGAGAAAATTTGTGCAAGTTTGGACATTTGCACAAATCACAGTGAGACTCAAAAACAAGATGACCACAAGCACATGTCTGACAGTTCACAAACATTTGCTCATGCTCATGTCCACAGATTTACATTTTGTGAGCAAACAGGAAATTCTTATACGCCCGTAACTGAAAGTGAATTTCTTTTCCTACCAGTCTGAAACTTATTTGACCCCACTGGTATCTTCTGATTTAAGTTGGATAGATGAGTTGAGTAGAGTATGAAGAACGATGTGGATTCGTCGTCCACCTGTTAATCAGTCATTTGATGAAGGTTGCAATCCTGAACAATGCTATGGCCTAAGCTCCATTGGACATTGTTTGACTTGTTTCTGAGTAAACATGCATGTGATTGCACTGTAAAGGAAGCAAACCAACCAACCAACCAACCACAAAATGCAAAAGTTGCATATGAGGAATGATTATGTTCATGCTGATGGCAGCACATTGGTAGGGTGACCAGATAAAATCCAGGTCAGGGCTCATGTAACTTTAACAGTTGTAGAGAAAAGGGAATTTCAGCCAGTGTCATTTGTATACAATTAGTTCCTGGTGAAATTCCCTCTTCATCACAACAGTTAAAGTTGCAGGGGCCCTGCCTTCTTTTGTATAGAATTACTCTAGTATAATGCCTGCAACTTTAACTGTTGTGATGAAGAGGGAACTTCACCAGGGACTAATTGCATACAAATGACACTGGCTGAAATTCCCTTTGCTCTACAACTGTTAAAGTTACATGAGCCCTGACCTGGATTTTATCTGGTCACCCTACACATCGGGAACTTTGAACACTGACATCATGGTAGATGGAGCTGTACATGTAACCATGGCAGACAATGGACATATCTATTTAAATTAGCTAAAGGCTAGGGATGTACGGATGTTGTTTAATTGGTCCTGTGTTTGTTTCACAGATTCTTAGATGTCTTTCATTCCATCATCCATCCATTGATGGAATCAGATTTTCCCCCTCTCATTCAGAAAAGTCTGCAAAAAAGGTCTTCCACAATTTATGTAACTTTCATTGGCATGTGACATTTTTCATATTTTACTTAACTCTGTATACAATCAATAAGCAGAACATATTAAAAAAGAGTGCTATGCAATGGAGAACTGAAGGGAGACATATAAAATGTGGTATGTGTATATTTGTGTTTTAAGGCATATAAGCTAGTGTACCGTCCAGTGATTTTTGTATTTTCATATGCCTAAATTTGTGTACAATTGTATAAAGTTTTTCAAAAATGGCCGGCAAGTCTACATAATCCATGGAACTAGGAAGATGCCAGTCTGTTATGGAATCCATGGGTTGAGTTAATAAAAAGTCATTTGAATATAGTTCTGATTTCTCTGATATCCCTGCTAAAAGCAAAGTTAAACATGTGATTTTTATGCAACATGACCTAATTGCATTTCATATACAAATCAGGGAGATATGCAGCTATATTTTCTAAACATTGGCTCGCTTCTCGACTTTTGCCCGATTCCTGTTTGCATTTGTGATCACTGCACAAAGAAAGCAATTGCACAAATTGAGCAGCGATCAAACATGAAAACTGTGCAACTTTCCCCACTTCGGTTTGCCAGAATTTCCTAAATTTACACAAATTTCCTAAATTTTCGCCATCGACTAAAGTGGGGCTGATTTCTTCCATAGAATAAGGTGGGGCTGATTTAGGAAATTTGCACAAATTGAACATGAGGACGTGTTTGGCAATTCATGAAGGTTTTTGATGGACATGTGCTCACAATCGTGACTGCATTCAAAGTCATGAACAGGGCATTCTCGCATGTTTTACAAGCAAAACCAAAATTCTCATCCATCGCTACAGCTGCATATCTTCTCCATCAACATGGAAAGATCAGGGATGGGGTAGATGGGGTTAGGGATCTTGGGGGAGCAGGGCCTACATGTGCATCTATGTCCCCACCCCACTTTTACCCTCTCACAAGAGGACATCCTGAGGGGTATTCTAAGCTTTAGGCAGTTTCACATGCTCTATGGTCTATGAGAGGGAGTTAAAACAAAATCCGCAGTCTTCCAGTAGAGTTCTCTTTCTGTATTTCTACAACAGGCCTGTAGCCCAACAGAAAGCAGATGACCATACCTAGATTTCACAAATGCTGCTTCCTTAACCAGTAGCTGTGGGTTCAACCCAGTTTCCAACCCATCCATAGTTATGATGTGTAAGTTCCAGCCTAGATCACCTCAGAAAATGTACATTATTCTCCCCAGCAATTTTCATTGTTGCTTTTGCTCCATTCTTTCCCTTTAGCTCTCCTTATCAGCTGGAATAAAATGCTAACAATTATTTATGCACGGGATGAAATATTTAGACACTTAATACTAAATATGAATGTCTCCATTTATTTTGTTTCCAGTGTTTTGCTGATAATATCTTGTTAATCTTACTTCATTCATGTACGGAAGTGCAGACATGCCAGGTTTTTATTATTGTAACGATCTATCTTCGGCACAATACAATCAAGCAACTGGGGGAAAAAAGGCATCTCACCTGTTTAAATATGGAAAGCATTGGGCGGCTTTAGCAGGCAGGCCTGGTATAGCCATGCATCAAAATGAGATGATGGTATCCAGAGATGGGAGAGTGGATTATGTGTAAGAGGAGGATACAAGTTGTGAATGCTCCCTGATGACAAAACAAGATGAAATCCTCTTGCAGGTAAAAATGACAAAATCTAGTATGTTAGGGGAAAAGATTCTAACTCAGCCTGTCCCCTGCACTGCTATTAAAAAAATGGCAAGGAGTGATTTTACATATATGTTCAAGGTATGTTTCTCCTTTCTTGGATGTAAAGTTCTACAAGTCCATTCTACCACCTCAGGAGGAGTCTAACTCTTCATCCCCAACTCTTTATTCTATTGTTTGCATAGACACAGCACCAATGCTCAGTTTGGAGAAAAGCAGACTGAGGGGAGACATTTAGCAGTGTTCAGGTACATAAAAGGATGCCACAGGTAATTAGGACCCAAAATAATGGGTATAAGTTACATCTACCTAGATTCCAAAATATAAGGAAAAACTTCCTGATGGTAAGATCTGTACAATAGTGGAACAGTCTACCTACGAAGAAAGTTTTTAAGAAGAGGCTGGACAGCTACTTCTCATGGATGTTTAAAGTGGACTAAATGACCCTTGTGGTCCTTTCCAACTCAACAATTCTATGATTCTATGATTCACTGGATAGATAATGGTTTTCAATAGGGGTGGGTGAATCTGTTAATTTTACTTTCACCTATGCATGTTTAGACAGAAAAAAAACACCTCCTAGTATTCCCTAGCCAGCCATGCCTGCTAGGGAACGCTGGGAAATGTAGGACTTTTTCTTTGTCTAAACATGCATAAGAATGTGCCCTAATAATTTCTGATTTCCCCAAACAATTAGAAAGGTGAGGGAGGAGAGGTTCTGCCTCAGTGCGTCTGTGTGTGTGAATGATGTGTGTGTGAGGGAGGGTGTGAATGGGATTTGTGAATGGTGCATGCATGTGTATATGTGTGTATAGCCCTGTTCAGACATTTAAGCATGTGAGGGTGCATGCCGTCCCCACCCGCTTTGTTTCCAAGAACACCAACCACTCCATTTAGACTTTGCTGTGTTGAACCAACAAGGTCTGACAGGGAACCCTACTTGCATTTGCTTGAATGGGAGTAGAATTTTCTGGGCGACCGTGGGATCTGCTTTAGCAAGGTTTCTGATCGAACGCAAATCAAACTCCCTTTCAGACTTTTCCAGTTCAACCCAGTAAGAGCTGAACTGAGGGATGCTGAATTAAGGATGTACAGATTTTGCAAAATCCATTGCATCTGCATTTCACGGATTGTCATGTACCTTTCGTTCTGCCCTCTGCTCACTGTTGGATATATATATTTTTTAGCATTTCCAGAATTTGTGCAAATTCAGATTTGCACAAATCTTTACT
The DNA here is from genome assembly GCA_029215795.1 of Anniella stebbinsi. Classification (NCBI taxonomy): domain Eukaryota; kingdom Metazoa; phylum Chordata; class Lepidosauria; order Squamata; family Anniellidae; genus Anniella; species Anniella stebbinsi. The sequence continues at coordinate 353,796,815 of JARDYH010000002.1, read as the reverse complement.
TGCAACAAATGTACAAATCCCCCCAAATGCACAAATCCATTGTGTGCTTTGAGTGTTATAGCGTGAGTTTGTGGGTGTGATGTGGGTGTTTGAGGGGGAATTTTTTTGGGAAAAAACCCTAAAATCAAAGGATAAAGGGATGTGCTTCAAACTTGGCTTGTCTAAAGCCCTACTTAAGAGCTATCATTGTGCCAACCTTCATCTCTTTATCTTTGAAAATGAGGGATCTATAAGCATTTTGGTTAATTCCCATAGGTGATAGCGAAGTGGTTATCCAAAAACAGAGTGGGTTCTCCTAAGGATAATTCGATGGGGCAGAGCAAGGGAGCCACCCTGAATTTCAGAGTGGAGAACTCGCTCAGCGGAGCTCTGCCCCAAATTTCAGAGCGGAGCAGACCCACTCTGCACACCTCTAGTGCATTTAGGCTTACTGCCTTTGATTCTGGAGGTGGCACATAGTCATCAGCAGTAGCAGCCACTGATAGCTTTCTTTTCCAGGAATTTATCCAAACCCCTTTGAAAGCCATCCAAATTGGTGGCCATCACGACATCTTCCGACACTGAATTCTTTGTTAAACTATGTGCTGTGTGAAGAAGCACTTCCTTTTATCCATCCTGAATTTCCCACCAATCACTTTCATGGGATTATGAGAGAGGGAGAAAAATGTCTCCCTGTCCACAGTCTCCACTAGGGATGTGCATGGACCCCCCGGATCGGATCGGGACCCGGATCGGGACCTCCAATTTTGTCATGGATCGGTTCGGACAAAATCGGAGGCCCCCCGGACCGGATCGAGTCCGATCCCGATCCAAAAATCGGACATTTTTGGATCGGCCGCCATTTTTTCCCCCATAGACTTGCATTGCAATGCAAGTCTATGAGGAAAAAATGGCGGCGGGTGGGTGAGGGGGGCCTAACTCCCTCCCCCCCCGGGGCCGTCCGCTGTGGACGGCCCCGGCAGGTAAGCCCCCTCCCCCGCGCTCCCTACCCCCCCTGGGGCCGTCCGCTTCCATCCGCTGGCGCCCGCGGGCGCCCGTGGATAGAAGCGGACGGCTCCGGGGGGGGTAAGCCCCCTTCCCCACCACTGCTTACCTGTTAGGGTCGTTCGCTCCCGTCCGGCGCCGGCGGCTACCGCCAGCCGGCTTTGCGGCTTGCTCTAGAGTAGCGCACCGGGTGATCACCCGGCGCGCCACCCTGGAGCAGGCCGCGGAGCCCGCTGGTAGTAGCCGCCGGTGCCGGATGGGAGCGGATGGGCCAGAAAGGTAAGGGCCCCCCTCCTCCCCTCCGCGCGCCCCCTGCTTACCTTCCCAGCCCGTCCGCTCCCGTCCGGCGCCGGCAGCTACTACCAGCGGGCTCCGCGGCCTGCTCTAGAGTAGCGCGCTGGGTGATGACATCACCCGGCGCGCCACCCTGGAGAAGGCCGCGGAGCCCGCTGGTAGTAGCCGCCGGCGCCGGACGGGAGCGGACGGGCCGGGAAGGTAAGGGCCCCCCTCCTCCCCTCCGTGCGCCCCCTCCTCCCCTCCGTGCGCCCCCTGCTTACCTTCCCAGCCCGTCCGCTCCCGTCCGGCGCCAGCGGCTACTACCAGCGGGCTCCGCGGCCTGCTCTAGAGTAGCGCGCCGGGTGATGACATCACCCGGCGCGCCACCCTGGAGCAGGCCGCGGAGCCCGCTGGTAGTAGCCGCCAGCACCGGACGGGAGCGGACGGGCTGGGAAGGTAAGCGCCCCCCTCCTCCCCCCCCCGCTATCCACTTTCATCGGCGGGCGCCCGCTGGCGCCAGCCAATGGAAGCAGCGGTGGGCGCCAGTGGGCGCCCGCCGATCCACCGATCCGCCGAACCGGTTCGGAGCCTTTTCGGACCGGTTCGGATTGGATCGGCCGATCCAGCTGTCGGATCGGAAATCGGATAATTTATCCGATTTCCCACTGGACCGGACCGGACTCGGATCGTGGATCGGGTCCGATCCAGTGCACATCCCTAGTCTCCACACCATGCATAATTCTGTACACCTCTATCATGTCTCCCCTTACCCTCCTTTTTTCCAAGCTAAACAATCTGTTGTAACCTTCCCTCATAGGGGGGATGCTCCAGCCCCTCATAGGGGGGCTGGAGCCCCTTATAGGGGGGATGCTCCAGATCTGCACTTTTCCCAGCTCTATAATATCCTTCTTTAGGTGTGGTGACCAGAACTGTACACAGTATTCTAGGTATGGTCGCACCATAGATTTGTATAAATGCAGTATGATACTGGCAGTTTTATTCTCAATTTCTTTTCTAATAATGCCTAACATGGAGTTTGCCTTCTTTACAACAGCCACGCATTGGTTTGATATTTTCATCGATCTGTCCACCACAACCATAAGAATCCTTGCTTGGTCAGTCACCGCCAGCTCAGATCCCATCAGGTTATACATGAAGTTGGGATTTTTTTTACCCCAACATGCCTCACTTTACACTTGCTTCCACTTCCTTCTGACAGTTCTTTGTCTTTAAATCGGACTTGTACTGGACACTGGACACAGATGGGAAATGCCTTCAAATAGAGGGCTGTCCTCTGTAAAACAGAACACACGACCACCCTACCTGCTGACAAGATTTGTCTAACAACTGAAACTTCTCAATATTTCTCATATTTAAACTCCCCTTCCCCCACTGTTATTGAGTTTTCTCTCCCATGTGTCATAATCAGAACATGCTGCATAGGAGGCAGGGTTTACCTCCACAGTCTCTTTCTTTGTTCCCAACCTGGCCTTGCTGCTCACAATTTACCATCTTATTTCTAATCTGGTGTTGGAGGAAGATGCCTGCAAACCTAAGCTGTCTGCCCATTATGCTTGGAACTTCCTCCCAGAATACTGCATACTTCCTCTCTGACTTCTTGCAGATCTGGAAGTCTTTGGCACAAACTCTTTAATTTAGGGGTATTGAACCTCATTCAGCCCGCAGGCTGAATTCCATTTTGGAGAAGCTTTTGGAGGCTGCATTCCAGGGCTAAAATACCCCCCCCCAATAAAATATCAGCATATTTTAGCTTAAACCTCTTACTGCCAGTAGCCATTTTGACTTTTTAGAAGGGGGGAAATAGTGCACAAAAGTCTAGAGACCATCAAATAATCAACGGTCAAAGGAAAGGGGGTAAGGCCAAGGGAGAGGCATGGGTATCTGGGGAACCCCAAAGGCCTGGATTTGTCATCATCCCCAGGTGGGCTGGATTTGATCCTGAGGCCTGAAGTTCTGCACCCCTGCTAGAGTTCCCATTGGAGCTTTGCACACATGTTTTCTCAAATTTCTCCACCCAATTTGTGGGCAGACAAATGGGTTTTGGTTTTGCCAAATTTCTCCAGTGGGAAGAGGAATTTTCAAAAAATTTCTCACAGGTAGGGCTCACCATTGGCAGGGGTTGTGGCCCAGCTACTTTCTTTCTTTCAGTCTTCCTTCCTTTGTGATGTTGAGAGATTTTGTAGTTGAATTGTGTTGCCATTGTAAGTAGCAACAACATCAACTGTGTTGGCAGCCTGGCTCCCATTTTGTTTCCACCACAGTGGGGTGTGTGAGAAGGGCAGTGTCATGTCTGGCTCCAGGGAAGAGGAATCTGCCCTCCAATTTCCTAAAAATGTTCTTCCCCAATGAAAGTGGTGTCCATTGTTCTGCCTCATTGCCAGGGTGTTTTAAAATTAATTTTTGTGGTGTTTTTGAGCTTGCCTAATCACTGCAAGACAGCCAAGGGTGGTGTGTGTATGTGTGTGTATGTGTGTGTTGGTGTGTGTGGGCTCTTTCTATTACATGACTCTCAGGGAGGTAATGGGGGAGAAATTACCTCAGGATCTCTTCCCCTGTGCTTTTATTGAAGCGTGGGAAGCCAAGGAGACTACAGGCTGCTCCAGAGATGATTGTGCAATGAAAAACAAGATATCTTGTGCACACACTTCAGTCACCTCCCAAGTAAGGTAAAGCATGAGAAACTCAAAGCCAGCCCATGACGATTTCTCAGCAATTTTCTTCGCTATCAGATTTCTTTTCAAAAGCAATTTCTTTTCTCTCAGCTTGAATGAGGATGGCAGAAAAAAAATGTGGGAGAAATTTTCCGCACAACCCTAGTTCCCGTACCATGCTCTCTATATAGTACATAATCCTATATAAATGTACATTCAGCTGCAGTTTACCCCGGCCTCCATTTCTCTTGTTTCCCTCTGTTGTCACCCCTCTATCCAATTTTTTATCATAATATTTTTAGGTCAGGGATCTCACCTTTTGTACGTTGTAAAGCATCATTGAACACTGGTGGAATAATAATAATAATAATAATAATAATAATAATAATATTGGTTGCTTGGTCATTAAAAACTGAGCAAATTTCAGGCATAGGGAGAAAGGCTGCAAACCCCAACTAAACACCACCCACACAATGTTGATGCCCCAAGCTGAGCGGTCATCCACAAACGATACATGCAATTCCACCATACGCCTACTCCATATGCCTACTCATTTGTACCTGAGAAATGAAACATTAGTTACTGCTGACATTTCATTTGTCTTTTAAAAAAAAAGGCTTTACTTTTTATGCTTTGCTGAGAGGAAATGCTTCAAGTTGCACATTCCACAGCAAATGTGTTAAGAAATGGCTGTTTACCCTCTCCCCCCTACACACACACACAGTATGGAGGTTCTAAATGGTCATTATTTGAATGGTCCAATCATGAAAATGGTGTCCTGACAGAGAACCTAAATTGTAGGAATGGGGATGTTAGAGTGAGCATTTGATTGTGCTTGCGTGTGGACACCTGCTGTTCATACTTGTGCCAGACCCCATTTCGAATTGGGGTCCAGTCTGGTTTCAGCTGTGCCTGGCTCAAAATGGGGTTTATACCCTGACTCTGCTGCTTCCTGCTGCTTTAGCAGTCCCTCCCACAAGCAAAAAAATAATCTTTGGGACATGGTGTAGGTTTCACTTCCAAACAGTGTAGAGCATTATTTCCTGCTAGAGGATCGTGGCATTAAAAGTTGGCTTGGGAAATGGAAAGAGGAGTCATGGCAAAAGATTCATTGAACATTTTGAGTGTTCATAGCAAACACTTGAAAACCCCTTAAGGGTTTTTCAAACTGTAATATTCAAAAGATGAATTAATTGCTGGGCTAAGCCAGAGGGGACCTCCATATCCCTAGTAAATTGCAAAGAAGGACTAACAATTTTTTTTAAAAAAATGTTAACATGTATAAGCAATCCGAGATGGTGAACGTCGATCCTGTGATTATGTAGCTGTCTTGAATTGTCTGGAGTGATGCTGCATTTCACTATAAAGTTTTGAATGTTCCATGTTCTTTTCTGCTGGTGTAATGATGTTTTATGACTAGATGTGATAGGGTGACCATATTTTGGAAAGCAAAAAGGAGGACAACATGGCCGGCCCCCAAGGGGATGTCCCCACCAACATGTTTGCCCCTAGGGGGCATGTCCAGCACCAAGCGGGGTGCCCACCTGAACATAGCCTTGGTCACATGTCTGATTTTACAGCACACAATTGAGACAAATTTGTTCTACATAACATCTTAATGTTAAAATCACTGAAATAACAAGTGAGACATCCAATGTATCTGAAATTAACTTCACTCACTTCTACTTTTGTAGCTTTTGCTGTACTTTGTTGCTATACTCTGTGTGATACATTTTCCTCTTCCTTCAAATATATTTTCTGATTGTATCCCCACTCCGCTGCAAGCTGCTGTTAACAGGATTTGCTGCCGGCTGGCTGGCTTTTTTATTTTTAAAGTTCAATTTTTTTAAAAAAACTTGTGTATGATTGTCACAACTTTCTCTACTCTAACATTCTCTACTTCTCACTTATATACATTAGCTTCTCAAGGCTTGTGCATTGGCACCACTTTTCACATCCAGACTTTGAACTCCTATCTACCTCCTGCACAGACACTTGACTCTGAGACCCTCTTTCTAATGCCCTGTGTTGCATGCCAGCACCGTGGGGCTTAGTTACAACAGGCATCGCTGGGTTGTCTGTGCAGCCTCTGTCGACTCTCTGGTTCAATTCGGACGACACGATAGTCAATGGTGGGGGTAATAATAAACTTTACAGTTGTTCAACTAGGGGGTACTCCCCACACAACATGGTAATAAATAATCAACTGTGGTGTGGATTAGGATCAGCGCTGAGTTGACTATGGCAGCATTCGGATGACACAATAGTCAAAACAACTGACGATTCTTTCCCCCACACCAGTTGTTTATTGTGTCATCCGAATTGAGCCTCTAAGTCATTGTAGCCAAACCAAAGCCTCCAGCCTCGAACAATCAATCTCCTTCCCTCTTCCAAAGTCTCCCAATGGTCCAGCCTGCCTGCACACTTGTACCCTGTGGCTGGGGGGAAGGATGCCAGCTTATTGCTTGGTCATGTCTGGTGACTCCTAAAAATGGATGAACAGATCTGCTTGAAATGTGGCATGGCTAAAGCCCTACTTTAGAGCTATCATGGTGCCGAGTTTCATCTCTTTATCCTTAAAAATGACATTTTATATAAAAAAAATCAAAAATCAATGGATGAACAGATTTGTTTCAAACTTAGCATGGAATCCCTACTTTAGATCTATCATGGTACCAAGTTTAATCTCTTTATCTTTAAAATGACAGAGCTGTAAGCATTTTTGTTAATTCCCATTGACTATAAAGTAAAGCTGCCCTTTGGGTGGGGGGGGAGGATGGGGAAAATCCGGATGTTTCTTCAAATTTCCCCCTGCCTAGATTTGTTACCAAAAATCCTGACATGTCCTGGGTTTTCCAGACATATGGTCACCCAGAGAGAGCATCTGTCTTCAAAGACAACATAGCTGTGGACATCCTGAAATGAATTTGTTGTGTATGTGTGGTTCAATAGTTACAAACTCCATTTCTTTATTTAGTATCTCTTTTGCTATACAATTTCCTTCCAGTGGACTCCCTCACACCTGCCCCCATCCAGGACCCAGTTAGGTACCTGTGGCGCATTCGTAGGCCTGCACTTTGAGCATCCGTGCAGCCCAATAACCGCGCAGCAGCTGTCTGTCCTTGACTGGAGCCTCCATTTTGCGTAACAATGGAGGCTCCCGAATTGATATATTTTCAACTGTTGCACATTTACTCTTGTGTAAATGGGGCCTTTACAGCCACCATTTATGCAATGGGCATATATGTAATTTCCAGATCCTCCATCGTTGAGCACAATGGAGGCTCTGGATGAGGGCGGATGGGTTCGCGATATCATCGGATGCTAATTGAGCCTCAAAGGAAGCTTACATAGCTCCATTAGTGGAGGCAGATGGTGGCAGGGCAAGCATCTGATGAATCAGGTGCAGGTGAGTCCATCCATCCCTATCAACAAGAGACAGTGCGGTATTTACACCTGTGAATATAAAAGCAATATTACATTTAGGAAAAAATGTGTTTAAAAGCTGCTACTTAGGAAACTATTAAAATATCCAAGGGGGAAAAAAGTTCAAAATCACTAGTTTTAGGTCTTGCTACACCCCCACTAAAAATATGTCATCGTCTGCTTTAAAGGGCTATAAAGATGTGATATTCATGCCAGCTACCCAAGGGGGAGCCATAATTATGGATGAAGGTGATTACCTTCAGGAGGCCTATTGCCAGTTCCATGCTGAGCCGACATGACCCAACCCCACAAGTACAAAAAGAAATAGTACAACTAGTGGATGAGGCACCCCTTACGACATACATAGATAAGCCTATACATGACTACTTGCTGGAATGTGAGTGTCGGGTTCCCAGTTTCTATTTCCAACCAAAAATCCACAAAAAGTATATCTCCTATACCGGGGATCTATTATATCTGGTTGTGGATCTGTAGTAGAACCCTTCTCTATATATGTAGATACTTTTCTGAAACCCTTAGTTCACAAAAATTGAGCCCTATATAAAGGATACTATCCAGTTTCTTAACTTCCTTGACACTGTATCTGAAGATTTAAAAGAGACCTGGTTAGTAACAAGGCTGTAGTTTCATTATATATAAATGTTCTACAATGGCAGGCTGTAGAGATAATTGAATTAACCCTGAACAAAAGGGAAGATTTTCAGCATTTTTATGTTCAATAGCAGAATCGGCTCTTAAAAAGATTTGTCCCCCCACCCCCAGTTCCAACATCAATATTATTGGCAGATTTCAGGCACAGCTATGGGTTGTAGATTTGCCCCATAACTGGCTTATATCTATATGGAATGGTTTGTGCGGACCCATATTCTGTTTGTATATGTATATTTGTTTACTTTTTGACATACATTTTATACACCAGACCATGCCTTTGTACTAAGCCACTGAGGAAGACTGTATATCAAACATGTTTGGTTTTATTTGGTATTGGTTATCTGTTGTGATTCCAAGCTCTCCCATCAAGATGTGAGACAATGAAGAGGTTTGCCGTATAATCCACAAAGTTTTATGCAGTCGATAGACATCTCTTCACACTTGGAGGGAGTGTGGCTGCTAGGGACTATCCTCTAAGCTTAATTACCCTAACAAAGCAAGGCAGTTGCCTATCAACTAAATGGACAGTTTCTTGCTGTGCCTGACAGGCTTTTACTGAACCCCTCCTTCAGGGAGGGTCTTCAGGAACCTATGGCGAGTTGTAACCTATGGCGAGTAGCTAGCCTAGTGGACTGCCTCCCTCCTCCTTTCAACTCTGCCCGTTTGACTCTGTGGCAGATTCTGGATCTGTCAATTCAAATACTCTCTACCCCTCCAACAAAGACTGAGTTCCTAGGGGCAGGGAGGATGATCTCGGAGCCTGGGCCTTCTTTCTGATAAGGTCCTGGGAAGATTCCTCCTTGACTCCTGGGGAGTCGTGGCAAATTTCCTCCCCCCTTCATGTCTTGACTACACTTATTGGTGTTTTATTGGTATTTTAATGATGTACTGGTTTTATCTGCTTTTAATCAGTTTTTGTATTTTGTGTTTGGTGTTGTTCCCCACTTCGATCCGTTGGGAGAGGCGGGTGATAAATAAATATATTATTATTATTATTATTATTATTATTATTATTATTATTGACTGGTCCTCCTCCTTCTCCTTTTTCCTCTGAGTCTGATTTGGGATACACACCAGGAAGAATGGGCCTAATCCTGACATTATCTTTGTTATGGTTCAGTTGTAGCACAAGAACAATATATTCTCTCTTATTGTTCCAACTGTATGCTTTTAAATTCCACAGATTTAAAAAAAATCATTAGATTTCCCAGTACATATTATTATCACCAGTAAGTCCATCCCAGTTGTTTCACTGCTATATAACTCAGGGTTGGGAGATTTCCTAATGCATTTTGCCCAACTGGATACTGAAAGAAAAGCAGGACCAGAACAAAAAAGTGAGAGGACAGAATCAGAGAACTATTAGAAGATGCTAGAGAAGAGTCTGAATAACTAGGGTGGGAGGGAATCAGATATTGGCAATTTTATTACAAGGAAAAAACACTTGAGGACTCAGCAAAAGTGGAAAAGGAAATAATGAGGGGTGAAACCGATGATTAAACACTGAAAATAGATCTACATGAGGATACGTCTGTGTATTGGGGGTCTGAGAAACAAAAGAATCCAGATTCAGCCAACATTCGCCTAGAGCCACCCAACAAGATCCGATCTTACACCACTTCTGCCCCAACAAGACCCATCCCTGAGTGGCCGTATTTCTCCAGACTCTGTCCTCCTCCTACCAGATTCTATCCTGAATACCCTCACCTGGGTGTATTCAGGATAGATGTAAAATAAGTAAATAATAGCAGTCCTAGGTCTCACTGCTGAGGAAGCAATTGTGCCCTCATTGGTGTGATGGAACTGGTTTGCTAATGAAGGATCTTTTTAAAGTCTTTTGACTATCTAGGTAAAGATGAGCTAATTTGTCAGGCACCGAACACGATGATATTTGAAGTTCCGAAGAGAAGACAATGCCTTTGTTTTCCAAAACAAAAGCTGTTCCAGGCAATTCTCTCCTTGTGCAGTGAACACTTCCTTCTCAGCCCAGCGCCCTGTTGTGCGTGGGCATCGTTAACCAAAGAGTGTTTCCAAAGATCCATTCTGTATTGTTACCACCTAAAAACACAAAGAAACAAAATAGAAAATTAGATTCTGCAGGAGTCTCTTTTCAGCTGCCCCTCCCTGCTACATCCAGAACACCCTTGGGGGAAAAAGTGATACGTGTCTAAATATAATACTTCAATGCTTCCCAACCCCCAAACCCCCCCACCCCAAATAAAGGTTGGTGCAAATTGGGAGTTCTGCCTGTCATAACGTTGCATTCCATTTGGATTCTTACGCTGTGTTTATTGCCATGGTAACTGACCCAGTTCTTAGAAGTGCTGAAAGCCTTCAGAAATGACTCATTATTTGTTCCTCTTTAATATATGCAGCTCTAAAATTTCTAATATATTAGGCAGGCACCCTGTTTTTCTGCCTCATCTGAATTATCCCAGCCTTTATTGTAATTATCTTGATGCCATCTCCCACTATTCCCCCTAAGCATCAAAGAAAACATGATTATCATTAGAACGGCATAATAAGACGTTGGGAAAGAGGAGGTAGGAACTATCCCAGGGTCTACCTTTCCCTATGTTCCAGCTGTGCTTGAAACCATACATTTAGTGGATAGCTAGATCTGGTTAGCCTGAGCTTGCCCTGAACTGCTGCACAACAACCGAGATGGTGCAATTTGATCAGCAGATGCAGCGAGCGTGCAAGCGTGTGTGTGTTTTGCAAGGATGTGGCAGACACACCTCTGGAATCCCAGCAAGAGGGAAAGCAGCTGGGGGAGGGAACTGGAGGTGAAGAATAGTGGATGGGTAAAGGCAAAGCCAGCCTTGTGTGAAGTGGGTGGAAGCTCTGGTATGAGGCGGTGGGGAGTGGAAAGAGCGGTGAATCTATGCCGCCCCCCCCCCCGCCCACACCAGGAGGGCTCACCTGGTCATCTTGGGCAAGGCAGCCTTGGCACTTAATAGCCCTTGCCGATGCTGTTCTTCAGTGCACCTGTGCCAGGACCGGCCTTACTATTAAGCAGAAGGAACCGGGCGCGGCGCCTCCTGCTTTCAACCCTGCTGGCTAGCTGGCTTACTTTCCTTAGCAGGGAGACGCATGCCCACATTGACAGCGTGCTGGCTCTGAAAGGCCTTTTTGCCTTCAGGATAGACGTGCAGGCGCTGCGTGGATCCTGAAGGCAGAAAGGCCTTACGGAGCCAGAATGCTGACGATGCAGGTGTGTGGCAGGCAGGGTCAGGAGGCAAGGTGTGGCGAGGTGTGGCGAGGTGCATGGGTAACTGAGTGGCTGCTTCTTGGATGTGTGTGGGAGGGGGCAGAGGAGACCGCAAGGAGAGGGGATCTCAGGAAGGGCAGTGAGGAGGGGGCCATGAGGGCACGGTGAGTCCCTGGTGCTTCAGGCAGCGACCCGCCTTGGGCTGGGCCTGGATGAAGGCTTAAGTACCTCTGATCAATCTACTGCTTTTCTGCTTCACATCACATCTTAAGGTCATCTTCAGGGGTCCTTCTCCGTGAGCCCCTGCCAAAGGAAGTGAGGCAGGTGGCTATCAGGAGAAGGGCCTTCTCTGCTGTGGCACTCCGGCTGTGGAATGAGCTCCCTAGAGAGGTTTGCCTGGTACCTACATTACACTGTTTCAGATGCCAGGTGGAGACCTTTCTATCTTCTCAGTATTCTAACAGCTTATTCTTCTAATTTTTAACTTTGCGGTTTTAAATTTGTATTTTAAATCTATATCGCTGCTTGGTTTTATCTGCTGGTGTTCTTATATACTATGTATTTATACTGTTGTTGTTTTATATTTTGAATAATTGTTATGGTTTTAATTTTTGTGAACCGCCCAGGGAGCTTTGGCTATTGGGCAGAATAAAAATGCAATAAATAAATAAATAAATCCTTTGCAGCTATTTAGTCAAGGCCTGGATTCTCATCCGGGAATGTGGGTATGCAATAGTGGAGCAGTGACCAATTGTGGAATCAAAAACATGCTGTGTGTGTGTGTGTGTGTGTGTGTGTGTGTATTGCATATCCCATTTTTCATTTGATCATGAGCTTTTTCTTAGGCTCAGCATGGACAGCCAGCATGGTGTGGTGCTTTAAGTGCTGGACTGCGGTTGGGGAGACCTGAGTTCTTGTCCCCACTCACCTGTGAAGCCCCTCCCTCCAGTCTGCTGATGTACAAATGACAGATTAACTGCTGTTTGAAAGTAGGGATGGATGGACTCACCCACCTTCAACCTGTTGGATGCTCACCCTGCGTCGTTGTCCTTCCCCGCTCGTGGTGCTGCATGAGCTTCTTTGAGGCTTGGCGAGCATCCAATGACATCACGAGTCCATCCTTCCTCATCTGGAGCCTGTGTGCTCAGAAATGGCATATTTTTTCCCCATTGAGTAAATGGCAGCCATAAAAGAAAGTTGTGGGGCGCTCATTGGGCCGCATGGACATCAGAAGTATGTGATTGTGCCACTTCTGGCAGGCTTGGTCCAGGGTGGTGGCTGTGTAGAAGTCCATCCAACTCCATGGCATGCCGTCTACAGTTCTCCAATGAACAGAAATTAAGGCCCATAACCAGGGGATGAATATATAAAGAAATGGGTGCTGGATTGACGTAAGCCTGCTCATCAGTGCTACTGATGGTGTGTCAGTGACACTTGGACAAAGAATTGCAGTGGCAAGGGGAACAGAAGAGAATGTTCTAAGAGTAGCAGTGTTTGCAAAGATAGGAAGCTTCCTTACATCATGAGTCAGGCCATCTGTCCATTTAACCAAGTATTGTCTTCATGGATGGGTAGCAGGTCTCCAGTGTTTTAGACTGGGATTTTCCCCAGAACTACCTGGAGATGCCAGAGACTGAGGCCCTTTCTACACCTAAGGGTGTAGAGGGAAGGAGGGGGGAGGATTGCGGACTTACCTGCTTCTGCGATCCTCCCCTAGGGTCTAAACAGCTAGCTTGACATCCTGGAAACAAACAGGGATGCCGCACCCATCATGCCCGCCATTTATTTTTTAAAGCAGCAAGAGCCAGGAGAGCAATTGCGCTCCTCTGAAAAAGTAAGTTAAAAAAAAAGCCCAACTCCACTCCCCCCGATGCCCCTGGATGCCCCCCGGACCGGTTCCTTCCCACTTGCTGACCCCCACTACTTATGGAGAAGAGGAAAGAAGCCAAGATGGGTGCCCACACCATCAGCGGTCCTCGGGATCATCCTGGACCATGGGTAAAATCAGGATAACTGATGTCTCGGTTATCCCAGGAAAATGGAGGGATTGTCCCTGCCTGCTCCCGGGATCCCCTGTGCATCATTTGGATGTGGAGGGATGACCCAGGGACGCCCCCATGTAAAACCCCCCATGTAGACATGGCCTGAACCTGAAACCTTCTGCATGGAAAGAGTGTGTACTATCACTAAGCTTTGGCCCCGATACAGAGGTCAGTTGCCTCTTTCCAGTGTTGGTGCTGTCTTAAAGTGCAGTCCTGTTTGTGTCCAACAATGGTTTTGGCACATTTATTTTTTCTTGCCAGATTCTACAATTTGCACAAATTTCTGAGCAATTTGCACAAATTTCTAAGCAATTTGCACAAATTTCTAAGCAATTTGCACAAATTTCTGAGCGATTAGTGTAAATTTCAGCTGTAATTTGCACAAGTTGCTCAGAAATCTGCACAAGTTGCTCAGGAATTTGTGCAAATTGCAGAACCTGCAAAAAAAAAAAAAAAAGCAAACTGCCCAGAAAATCCGTGAGTTGTCGCAACTCACTGCAGATTGAGACAGGTGCCACAGCAGGAACCCGAACAAAATCCAGGGGTCTGAACCTAGGAAAACCTGATGATTTCCACCTCCCCACAAATGAATTTCTCCAACATCCCTAGTTGTATATGATTAGCAGTCTACATTGGGCTTGGTATGTCCAGAATTGCCCTGGCTTGTTTTAGGGCTAACGCTTTTCTTCCCATCTGGAACGGCAGCTTTTAGCTATCTTGCCATGTTTCATTCTGCGACTTTGTTCACCGGCTTAATCATTAAGCTGCATTGTCTGATTTGCTCAGTCCTTTTCATTTGCTAAAAAGCCCACGAGAGCCTCACTTGAACAAAAAGGCAAAATCAAAGACGACTTTATATCTCGATTCGGGCCACTTGGACGTGGCCGATCCGATCGATGTGAACTTCCCCCTGTGAATATCTGGTTCGGCATTAAGACAAACCCACAGAAAATCCATGTCCTTTGGGAGGCTTCAGAAATCCCTTGCTGCTTCAGGCTGCATCGGCTTTCGCATGGCCTGAGCTGGTTATTTCTGGAAACAAAAGCGGAACGTTTAGAAAAGAACAGTCTTTGCTTCCCTCCAACTCTTTTATTGTTGTATCTGAATAATTTAAAGAGGGTTTGAGAAGGATGCTTTATTTTAATTAGTTTCTGAATCAATTTCTGGTCAAGGTATCCCCCCCCCTTCCAATCTATCCCCTTTATTTAGCATTGTTTGTTTTTGATGATATCTGCAGTCTTATGGAAAGGGTGGGGGTGGGGTGGGAAGAAAGCAAATTAACTTGGATCAGTCTACATCAGCTTATCCCCTGGAAGATCACAGCAGCAAGCTATAAAAATGTGCTTATGCAGGGAAAAGCGAAAGAGCACAAAAGGGCTGCAAATGTACTTATTTGTTTATTAAGTATGGCTATTTTTATTATCTTGTGAAGTACCAGCACCCTGACTGTTGCTGTGCAGCAATACAGAAGGGGGTCAATCCTGCTCTTCCTCTTCAGCTGTAACACCCAGGAGGAGGTATTGGGAGATTTTTCTCCATGGAGTACATTGGTTTCCCATGACATTTAGATTGGATGCAATGAACTCAGCAGCGGTTCCAGGTTTTTGAGGGTCGCTGGGCAAGGCACTCTCAATGGGCCCCCACCATTAATGCCCCTACCTTCTCACCAGCTGCTACTGCGCTTCACCCTCTCTGTCATCATTGCAACCATATGCTTGCTTGACCGGAAGGGAAGAAGTATGAAGTATCGTCTACTGCTCCTCCTTCGCACCACTAGGGATGTTAGAGAACTCTGCAACAGAATCAGATGGGTTTGGATTCTTACGAATCAGACCCATGGATTCCACAGCTTTTCCCTAGGTGGATTCCACAGAATTGCACGCCGTTTTTTCTAACCTTCAGGAATTTTGTGCAAATTTCGCCAAGAAAAATACACATTATTCTTTAAAATGGCCCAAAATGTGTAATTCCCACATAAGCTAAAGCATGAAAATGCACATTTGGGGGGAAATTTGCACAAATTGCCATTTGCCAAAATTCAAATACGAATGGACTCCGATTCCATCAATAGGCAGATGATAGAATGAAAGGCACCTGACAATTTGTGAAAGACAGGTGGAATAGATTTTATACAATCCCTACATCCCTACGTCACCACCACCATGGTTGGGACAGAGAAAAAGGCTGTTAAACAAGCAGGTTGCAGTTGTGAAGAGGAGGAGCAACTCAGGGGGGGGGGTCTTGTCAGTGGCCCCCTGTTGGGGCAGGGCCTTCAGCAGATCCCTAACCTTCCTACTCTTGATGCTGGCCTGGTTGGGACCAAGAAGACATTGTGTGATTTCCTCCAGCGAGTATCTTGGTTTCCCTGGAACATTTAAAACAGGTACAGCCAATCGCTGCTGCCTCACAGAATGCATCCAATCTCCAAAAACAATTTAACTGGACTTCCCCAGCAGCCCTGACAACCTGTGTGAACTTTTTGTGAACATTTTGCACTCATTCATAAGGGTGGGGGTGGGGGGTGGAAGCACTGTTTTCAAAAAATGTGAGAGGCAGAGATATTGGATTTATTAGCAAATCTGGCTTTACAGGAAGAGACCAGGATGACAAAGGGATTCGAACTGTGATCCAATGTTGTGCAGTGAAGCATAGAATCATAGAACTGGATGGGACCATGGAGGTAATCTAGTCCATCTCCTCAATGCAGCAGCTATGATGCAGGGTGCAACTACAGCATTCCTGACAGATGGCTGCCTGGCCTCTGCTTGAATATGTCCAGTGAAGGAAAGCTCATGAGAGCCTTACTTGAACAAAAACACTAACTTTGTATCTCAACATCCCTATTATAAACTAAAGCTGTACTGAATTGACAAGGACAATTTTGCACCCTTTTCACTCACCTTGAAATGGGCTGTTGTGTTTTGGCTCTATTTCAGGATTGAGGCACAATTCATTTGTGAGGAAGAAAATCAGAGTGCCCACCATTTTGTTATCTGAGAAAACTCTGTTCTGATATGCTTGTTGAATTCTGAGAATTTCAAAATGGCTACCACCATTAAAAAAAATGGCTACAGAAAAACGCACACTTTTTACAGAGTTGGTGGATAATTTCCCTAGCACCTATTTTATTAATGAAGTGCAGCATTGGATACTCCTCTAAAGAAAGGCCAATAATTGAAGCTAGCTTGTTAAAAGTATAAAGTCACAGTGTGGCATTCCATGCGACACTCTTTTTAAACTTAACCTATTAGGGGGGAAAGTGTTAAGCTTGGATGTTTTGCCTTTTCTTTTCTAAAAGAATGTTTTGCTACCCACCCCCAAGATGCTTATTCAAAAGCAGACCCAAAGGTTTAAATGGCTCCCCATGCTGTTGTGTTGCTTGGCAGTGGTCGTAGTGGGGAATCAGAGATTAATAATGCTATCCTATGCAATGTCTAATCCGAAGTGAGTTCCACTGAGTTCAATGGAAGTTAGTCTCAAGTAAATGTGCTGAAGGATCCATAAAACGATTCAGAGAAATAAAGTTGGGGGAAGGGCCCATTTCATGAACATTTTTTCCCTTCGAACAACTGGGTCAATTTCATGAATTTTGGGTCAACTCACTGATTTCTCCCCAGCCCCACTAACCCTGGAAGACTTGATACTTCCAGCAGAAGTGATTGTTAAAAACATGGCGAGTGTCCTTAGCATGAACTCGGAGCTGATGATACTGCCAGCTCAGTATAAAGTGCGCACACACATCTATGTGCAAGGTAAGTGATAGAGGTAATTCCGTTATCATGTCATTCTGTCTTCCCAATCTTCCCTTAAGCACTATCAACCAATGTGTGACAGCTACAAAGTGGATTATAGGATGGTATGTCTGATGCCACCAACCTAAATCCATCAAACATCTATCAACTAGAATCTCAAATTGGTCTCGAACTTAGTCTCTGTCGTCCCCGATAAGTAATTTATCAATTTTTTTGCGAACACCTTTTACTTTCTTATCCTGTCTCTCCCATGTGGTTCTGACAGCATATGTCTGTCTCCTTAGCTTAGTGGTGATTTCCCCCCTCCCATAGCCCAATGGGAAATTACGAAGACTTATGGAAAGGTCGGTCCTGATAGAAATCACAGTCTAAAGAAGACTCAGTGGGGTTTCTCTTGAGCAATTAATCATCTGTCATTATGGCTTCTTAATCTCACCAATTGGTGCTACCCACTGTAAGTCCCACTGTATTCAGTTGGGCTTACTCCCTAGTAAGTGTAGGCATTCCATGGGCATCCGGCTGACTCCCTCATATTCCAAAAGACTCCCCCATATTCATTCCCCTGGAACCAGTGCACGGCAATGGAGGCTCCTGAAATTATGTAATTTCCCCATTGTTTAAATGGCAGCCATAAAGGCCCCATTTACACAAGCATAAAGATATGAATGCTCCATTCACGCCTTTCCTCTTGCGTAAACTGGCCCCTTACGCTTGCCATTTATGCAACTGGGAAATTATTTAATTTTTGGAACCTCCATTGTAGTGATGGGATTGAGACATCATTGGACACTCTCTGAGCCACATAAAGGCTCATGTGGTACCATAAGCAGGGGCGGACAGTGGTGGCGATGGGGTGAGTGTCTGACGAATCTGACCCAGGTGTGTTTGCCGATCCCTAGTGCAATCTGAAATGCTGTTCATTGCTATGTAAATTTTATCCTCATCCAAGGTATTTATCATCCTCACTTCCATCCTTTCTTATTTGGGATCCTTGGGCTGCAATACTATGCACACTAACCTGGAAGTAAGGCCTATTGAATCCCATGGGGTTTACTTTCTGAGCAGACACAATATGCAAGTGTTGTAATTTTCTATCTTCTTTGGGAAGTTTTCATAAGCTGGTACTCCAAGGGATATGGATGAAAGATGGAGAATCAGGAGGTTGGGGGAATGTATAATCAGGAAGTATCTGATCTCTCCAGGACTTGGCCATCAGCATGTGATGCTTTCTCATACTTCTGAATACCTGTTTTGAGGAACATTAATGGGAGAGGTCTGTTGCATTCATGTTCTGCTTGTGGACTTCCTCTATACCAGCCTTTCCCAACCAGGTGGCCTCCAACTGTGTTGATTACAACTTCCAGCATGCTGGCTGGGGATGCTGAGAGTTGTAGTCCAGCACAGCTGGATGGCAACAGGTTGAGGAAAGTGCTATAGTCAATTAGTTGGCCATTGCGGGTCACGGTATGCTGGACTGATCCAGCAGGGCTCTTCTTGCAAAGGAACTTCAGGACTTATTTGGGATGAGTTGGCAAAGTTTTATTCATTGCATTTATTTCTTGCCTAATGGGCAAATACCATCTTCAAAAGGGCAGATGTTCATTGCATCTGCAGTACAGAACGGAAGAGTAAAAACACCCCCACCCCCATTCTCCATTGTCTCAGTCTAGTCAGGATCTCCAGCAGCTGTAATCTTTTGTTTTTAAAAAAGATGCATGCAGGCTGGGATATATATATATATATATATATATATATATATATATATGCAGGCAATCTCTTCAACATTAGCACCTGAGTGACCAAGGATTTAAAACAGAATTTGGATCCAGGGAAAAACTGCGTAAAATCAATGCAATTTACAGTGCAATCCTATATAAGGGTACTTGCAGTAGCTCTAGTGCTACTCATGAGAAGATGTTGTGCACACTGATTCTGTCTTTTCTTTCTTAATAGATTACTATGGCAAGATAAAAGTTGGAAGAAGCAGTGGGAAACACAGGAAGGTCATGCACTGAAGACATTGGAGAGGTACAGAATTATGCATGGATAGGGAGACATTTTTTCCCTCCCTCTCTGATAACACTAGAACCCAATGGGTCTGATTGATGGGAGGTTCAGGACAGATAAAAGGAATGACTTCTTCATACAGCACAGAGTGAAACTATGGAATTCACTACCACAAGTTGTAGCGATGGCCACCACTTTGGATGGCTTTAAAGGGGGATGGAGGAGAAGGCTCTCCATGGCTACTAGTCCCGATGGCTAGGTGCTTACCTCCAGTGTCAGAGGCAGTAAGCCTAGCTACCCCAGTTGCTGGGGAACATGGGTGGGAGGGTGTTGTTGTGCCCATGTCCTGTTTGTGGATTCCTGGTTGACAGCTGGTTGGCCACTGTTTGAATGGAGTGCTGGACTAGATGTGCCCTTGGTCTGATCCGGCATGGCTTTTCTTGTGTTCTTATGACATTGCCACCTGAACTCTCTGTAAAAATCCATGAATGGAGCAGGGTGGTGGCATCTGCGTGCACCCCAAGTCTACCCAGACGTAAGCCCCCTTGTACTCAATATAACTTACTTCTGAGTAGGCATGTACAGGATCCAATTGCCAAGATCCTAACTGGGCATTGGGTTGCAGCTGAATCTTATCCACATTTACTCGGTGGTAGGTCCACTCATGCTTATGCCAAGCTCATCAACATGTTACTATTTAAAGTGCCACAAGACTTCTTGTGTTTTTTTCGGCAACAGACTAACACAGCTGCCTCTCTGAAAACTCCTTAGTAAAGTATGCTTAGGGTTTGTTGCCTTAAGGCTGATAAAAGGTTAGAATCTAAAGGCATACCCAGCTATCCAAACTGCCAGTTTGAATCTGCAAGCACACTTAAAATCCAATTAAACCTAGTTTCTCCCCTTAATTAGCTGCCACAAACCTTATATAAGCTAAGACGGGAGAGCTTTTTTTTTTAAAAAAAAAAACAAACAAAGAAAGAAAAGAAAATTGGTAAGAACTAAGCTGCCCACAAAAATATAACAGTATCTTCCTCACATATCCTCAAGAAGAACTCGGTTGGGACTGACACTGATAAAAACACCAGTTTATTGCTCCGCACTTTTTAATGTCAGCAGATGTCATTTGTTTGCATGAAGCACCTGGTAAATTCCCTCTTCATCACAACAGTGAAAGCTGCAGGTGCCCTGACCTCTTTTGTATTGGTCAAGAGGGCAGGGCTCCCACAGCTTTAACTGTTGAGAGGAAGAGGGAATTTCACAGGTGCTGCATGCAAATGCCACCTGCTGAAATTCCCTTTTCTATGCAACTGTTAAAGATAGAAGAGCCCTGTCCTCCTTTTCTTAGGGTCACCACCCTACATTTTAGCAAAATTAAAATGGAGAGGAAACCTATCATACCGAGTCCTCTTCTCCCAGCATGCCTCCATGTAGGTTGAGACCATTTATTCCTCAGCCTCTCTTCTCTTTCCATCCTGTGATTAATATCACTCAGTCTTTACTGAGGAATCTTACTTGCTTTCTGGCAATGTATGCATTATATTCTAAGAGCTCAGATTACTAGAAGGAGAGAATAAATACATGCAATCAGCAACAGGAGGGGGATCTGTGATATACTAATGAAAGTAAATGAAGCTACATAGTAAGCATCAAATTAAGGAAAGTTGGTGGAACACTGAGGGAATTTTCTCCATGGTAGCTATTATTTTACCCAACTGGTCTTCTTTGCTGATAGCAGTGGTGCAAGAGACAGATATTCAACAAGTGAGGCCCACTATAATCCAGGGTGATCTGATAGACATTGTTTACTTGGACTTTCAAAAAGCTTTTGATGAAGCCCCTCATCAAAGACTCCTGAACAAATGTAGCAGCCATGGGATAAGAGGAAGGGTCCTCTTATGGATCTGCAATTGGAAGCAGAGAGTAGGAATGAACAGAACGTTCTAGCAATGGAAGAATGTAAAAAATGGGGTCCCCCACAGATCGGTATTGTTCATAAATCACCTGGAGTTAGGCAGGAGGAACGAAGCAGCCAAATTGTTTAAGGAGTGGGAGTGAAAAGCTCCAAAGGGATCTCTCCAAACTGGGGTGGGGATGGGAGAGGGCATTAAAATGGCAAGCATGGTTCAGTGTGTAAACAAATGTAAACACTGGGGCAAAAACTCCTGAGCTCATATATACACTGATGTGGTCTGAGCTGCTGGTGACTGACCATGGAAGAGATCTTGGTGTAATGGGGGATGTTACTATGAAAATGTTGATCCAGTGTGTGGCTGCTGTGGGGGGGGGGGGAATCCATGTTGGGGATCAATAGGGAAGAAATCCAATATAAAACTGTCAACATCACAATGCTTTTATAGAAATCTATAGTGCAACTACACTCGAAATACTGTACAGTTCTGGAATCCGCACCTCTGAAAGGGTACTGTAGAGCTGCTAAAGGTGCAGAAAAAAGGGCAACCAAATTATGCAATGGGGTGCTGAACCCAGCACCAATTCCATTCTTCAAGTGAACCCCACTGCATACACAATGGGGATTTAGTGCATACCTGCAGCAACTGGAAGGGAACCCTACCGACCTGTCTCAATCCAGAAATGGGCGTTTCTGCTCATTTTGGGGCTTCTTAGAGGAAGCGTTCAATCTCATTGCACAAACAGTGGATTCCACTCATGCAATAGAATCAGGAGGAGGAGTCACTGCACAGTAGTCTTGCTGGATGCTGCCCGGCATGAACAAAGAGCTGGAACAACTCCCATGTCAGGAAAGGTTACAACATGTGGGGCTTTGTTTGCATGAAACGTGAGTAAGAGTGGGACTTGATAGAGGTGTATAAAATTACATGGACAGGCAGACATTCCCCCCCCCCCCTCTATCTCTCATAATATGAGAACTCATAGTCATTCAATGAAGCTGAATTGTGGGAGATTCAGGACAGACAAAAGGCAGTACTTAACACAGCACATGGTCAAGCTGTGAACTTCCCTGCCACAAGTGGTCGTGATGGCCACCAACTTGATGGCTTTAAAGGCAGATTAGACAAATTCATGAGAGATGAGCCTATCAGTGGCTGCTAGTCATGATGCCAATATGCCCCTGTGTATCAGCTATTGGGGAACACAAGGGGATCCAGGGCTCCTATTGTTTTCATGTACTATTTGTGAGTTTCCATGGGCATTTGGTTGGCCACCGTGCAAACAGAATTCTGGATTAGAAAGGTTTTTGGTGTGATCCGATATGGCTCTCCTTATGTTCTTATGCACCACTGACATTTCAGAATAGGAAAGGCATTAACTGTTGAATTTATGTCTATTCCAGAGGCTTTCAAGGTGCATCTGCAGGTCTAGTTAATGGGACTTAAAGTGTCTAGATGATGCCTACTGATCGATCTTCAAAATGGAGTAAACAGAGCAGATGAATGAAGGACGGCAGGCTGAGGGAAGTTTATTGTGGCATGACTAAAGGTCCCATTAAGATGACATAACTGGATCAGAATAGGTACAAGGGAGGGCAGGATTGCACACACTTACACTGCTTCAACCTCCATTTGTTTATCAGAAGCTCTGAAGAGACCCTACATAGATAAAAGCTATATGAATGATCAGGGACCCTGCAAAAGGCAGGATCCCCAACCAAAAAGGTTTTTGATCAGGAGCAATAGGAGGACACAAGAAATACATGTATACATCTCGGCAAAGATAACTTTTATAACACCACCTTGATTCAGTATGCATGAAAGCTGTGTCTAGCTAAAGATAGCCACTGTTGTTATGTTTTCATCTTAACTTTGTAATTCCCAGAAGAGCTAAATCTGCCCATTGTCAGTGTTCACGATAAATAATTTAACTTTGCATTGATTAGCTATAATAAAGATTTATCTGTCAGATTTATTTTATAGTGATTTTGGTACAGGATACCACTAAGAACAATTAACTTCTAGAAAGAATTGATAGTGTGTCTTTGCACACGGTTATTTACTTGCTAGGTAAAGCTGAAACAAATGGGAATCCCCAGTTGGCAAATATTAGCCATTTCTTAACTTTCAGTACATTTGAGGGTAAATCTTCTGTTTCATTTTGATCACATAAAAACACAGTTACAGTGCAATCCTGGTCATCTTTGTTCAGAAGAAAGTCATATTGGATTCACTGGGACTTACTCAAGCTAAGTATCTCTAGGATTGTTGAACTGGTTTAATCAAACAAAGTTTGCCTATCTTGGATGTAGTCAACAACTTCTTTTTCAGAGTGTCTGTCAGCCTTCATTTATTTATTTATTTATATATTATTTTATTTCTAACCTGCCTCTCCATCCAGATCGAGGTGGGGAACAACAATAAATATAAATATAAAAATCATAAAATAGATAAACCATTAGATAAACCATAAAATAGATCAATCATTTCATCACCTTTCGTATTGTTTCAAAATATCCTTATGATAAATTTGCACAGTAGCTTGAACTAAGACACAGGGAGTTGTGTCACGCAGCCTGTTTAGCTTCATCTGATTAAAAAATGCCTTTCACATGGCCCCCGTTAATAAAATAGGAGGATACCATCAAAGCTAAGCATTTCTCATTGGTTTCAATGTGAGTGTCAGCTTGTGCAAATTTTCCTGTTGAAATCAATGAGACCTCGAAGCATGTGTGGGTGGATCATGTCCAGAAAGAGCAAATTATGCCATAGCAACTTGGATTCCTTATAGTTTTAATCGTTACTCATGTGAAAGGACTGTTGGACCACCTCTGGTCCCACTCGCAATGGCACAGAACTCCCCTTGTTCTCACTGTCCATGCACTAGGATGGATATATGAAGTGGGGAAGCCTATGATTGTAGACCTCTATCTGTGGAGGCTTCCCTGGGTCCTGATATCCTGTGTGATCTGGGTCCCAGGACCCAGGGAAACCTATGTGCTTAGAAGTTGACGTGCATAGGTTCAACCACTTTGGCAGAGGTTAATGGCTCTGATTTCAGTGGAGCTGGGAATCCATGCTGGGTTTCACTCAGAACCAACCAGAACTCTAAATTAGCTAGCTAAATTAACCTATTTCAGGGATAGGGTTCAGCACCTTGGATTGCTCTTTCAGAGTTCTGGGTAATTCTAACTGAAACCCAGAATGGATTCACAGCCTCACCAAAACTGTAGCAACCAACATCTACTGATCCACTTCAAACATCCACATTACTGTATGAATGATGGAGGCAAGCCACACATCATTGGGGCAGGGATAGGGAATAAATTTGTTCAGCCCATGTTTTAATGCAAGCTTACTTAATCTTGCCCTTTCAAATCACCATGTGAACCAAAGCTCAGCTTCCTTTTGAAATTCACACTTTTCTGAATTTTGTAATGTGGGCAAAACTGCATCTATTTGGGGAAACAACGTCCAAAAATCCATTGTATTAGGAACATTAGCAGCAAGAAAAATGCATGTATTTGGAGAAATGTACTTAAAAATGCTGATGAGTCCTCATTTTAACTTAAAAAAACTCAAACTTTGGGAAATTCTTAATGTTTGAGATGAACCAAATTTAAGAGTGGTAAAATGAGAAACTGAGAGAAAATAACATTGGCAGATTTGTCCATCCCTAACAAAAGCATGGTGCTGCAGCCTCTGTTTACCTCTTTAGCCCCTTCATGTGTGGGTTCGTAACCAAAAAATCAGTGCTGATCCAAAGCATTTTGCTATCTGAAACAGACCCCAGATGTGCCCCGCCTGTGCTAGGGCCAACACTTTAAAAAATATTGCTGCACCATTTTGACATCAATTCCTGCCTTTGCTGATCCTGCCATGCCAACACATGGTACTGTCTGAAGCAGGGTGCTTCGCCCTGCTACATCTCAGAGCCAGTCCTGCAAAATGATACACTTAATCTAATTGGAAACAATCTGATTTCAGTAGAGCCTTTGCCCTAGTTTCAATAAGGCTTGTGAAATGTGAACTAGAATCAATTACTATGAGCTCGGGAAGAATATGGTTTAGAATGGACTCAAGCGGGAAGCATTAAGCTGTCAACATCAGATAGGAAATGGGCATCAAACACCGGTGTCAGATCTGAGTCTCTCGTAATGTCTACTATCTTTATAACAACCTGATAGGGACAGGCAAACCCACCTGTGCCCACCCTGCATGCCACTTGGCGGACCTCTAATGCTTACCTGATGGCGAGTGGTGGGTGGCTCTTCTTCCCACGAGCCACCATTTTGTGTAGAAATCATAGGTTTCTGCAAAATGGCAACCATAAATAGGCCAACTTGTGTGTGGAGGACGAGAAGGGAAATTAAGTGATTATAGAGGCACCTTTCAACTCTGTTGATCTAGTTCAGGGTGGGGAACCTCTTTCAGATTGAGGGCCAAATTCAGTTTTGGAACTCTCAGGGGCTGCATTATTTGAACCTTTTCGAAATGGGAACGATCTTGACAAAAAGATAGGAAACCACTAAATTTTCAGTGTTTGGGGGAAAGGGGGTGGGGCCAGGGGAACCCCAGAGGGCCAGATTGGGCCCCCAGGAGAGGCCTATTTGGCACCTAGGACTGAGGTACCCCACCCTTCTAGTTACTCCAGAACACTAGTACTGATTTTTCCACTAACTACTTTATTCAGGCCGAGTCACAACTGGACTGGTTCAGGAAGGGTTAATTAATTAGTTGAAGAATTTCTCTCCCAGCAGGGTGAGGATCATTATGCATTAATTGGACAACCTACGAGGCCTTGGGGTTTGGCACAGGTATAAACGTAAATGTTGATTAAACAAAAACTCAGGATTAATTATTTTATCTAGCAACGGCTGCCAAATTGGCTGAGCCAAATTAAACGAGAGCCTTGGATAATAACTTGGTTAAATGTACCTTTTGTTTGCCTTCCTTTTTTCCCAAAGAACTGGAAGGATGCATTTTTTCCTTGAAAAACAGCACTAGGCTGCATCTTAAAACCAATTAATGTGTTGGTCTCTTAATGAGGGAACACATGCAGTCTAGACCTCCATCATCTCTACTAGCCTCTGGATCAAGTGGAAAGAGTCTCTTCTTCCAATTAGGGATGTACGTGCATTTCATTTTAGTTAGAAAAGCAGCAAAACATTCCCCGCTTGCAACCCCGAACACGATCACATTTTTCAGGCAAAGATCGCAGATTCTTGACTGTCCTATTTAAAGATGTGATTTTAAAATGTGCATTTTTCAACAACAACAACAACAACAAATCATACATTTTCACACTTTAGTCAATGGGAAAAAAAATGCATTTGGCTGATTTTTTTTAAAATGTGCACTTTTCCTGTTTGGGAAAAAAGACACTCACGTTCAGGAATTGGAACGTGGTGAAACGAGCTTTGAGGAGGAAATCGGAGAACCTTGACAAACTCAGTTGTTGCTGGTTCATCCATCCCTACTTCTATAAGAAGGTTGAAAGCAATGCTAGAGATCCTTATTCCAACACTCCCTCTCTGCTCTACTTGTTCTATG
Organism: Anniella stebbinsi; assembly: GCA_029215795.1. Taxonomy (NCBI): domain Eukaryota; kingdom Metazoa; phylum Chordata; class Lepidosauria; order Squamata; family Anniellidae; genus Anniella; species Anniella stebbinsi. The sequence goes on along the minus strand of JARDYH010000002.1, from coordinate 353,770,310 downwards.
TTGTGATTCCTGCGTTCAGCAGGGGGTTGGACTCGATGGCCTTATAGGCCCTTTCCAGCTCTACTATTCTATGATTCTATGAACCGTTGAGAGATTCTATTATATTCAGCAGTATATACATTTTACAAATAAAATAATAAAATCATAAATAATTATGTTCTTTAGGAATGTCCATGGCTGGGAAATGTAATTCTTTTTTATGGCTTGATGGATTTCTGTGGCATGTACGACTTGTTTTGTATCTGCGAGACAAGCTACAGGCTGTTCCCTGAACTTTGGGAACATTTTGGTGCATTTTGTCTGGTTTTTGGAAGGCTCTGCAATTTGTGCAAATTTATGAGCACTTTGCATAAATTATGGTTGCCTTTGCACAAATTAAGAATATCCGACTGTAATTTGGGCAACTTTGGCTGTAATTGGTACAGATTGCTCAGAAATTTGCAAAAATCACTGAACTTTCCCAAAGAAATGCAGAAAATTCCTGGGAAATCTGTGACCTGGCCCAACTAGCTGCAGATCAAGTCGGCCAGCATAGCAGGAACTGAAACAAAGTCCAGGGGGCCGAGCCTAGGAATGCTCATTGAACCTAACTGCCCAAATGGACTTCTCTGACATCCTTAATGTTCTCAGCAAGGTGAGATTTCTTGATGACACCATGCACTAAATACTACCTTTGCTTCAAGTGCAACATCTCTCAGTGGCTTTCGATACCATCGACCATGGTATCCTTCTGGGATGACTGGCTGAGTTGGGAGTGGGAGGCACTGCATTGCAGTGGTTCCACTCCTACTTGGGGGGTCGGCTCCAGAAGGTGGTGCTTGGGGAACATTGCTCGGCCCCGTGGATTCTCCAATATGGGGTTCCGCAGGGGTCAGTTTTGTCCCCCATGCTGTTCAACATCTACATGAAACCATAGAGTGCAGTCATCTGGAGTTTTGGAGTGCGTTGTCATCAGTACGTTGATGACACGCAGCTCTATTTCTCCTTTTCATCTTCATCAGGTGAGGCTGTGGATGTGCTGAACCAGTGCCTGGCTGCGACAATGGACTGGATGAGGGCTAATAAACTGAAACTCAATCCAGACAAGACTGAGACGCTGTTAGTGGGTGGTTCCGCTGACCGGATGGAGGGTGTTCAACCTGTTCTGGATGGGGTTGCACTCCCCTTGAAGGAGCGGGTTCATAGCTTGGGGGTTCTCCTAGAACCATCTCTGTCACTTGAGGCGCAGGTGGCCTCAGTGGCACGGAGTGCCTTCTACCAACTTCGGTTGGTGGCCCAGCTACGTCCCTATCTGGACAGGGATAACCTGGCTTCAGTTGTCCATGCTCTGGTAACCTCCAAGTTAGATTACTGCAATGCACTCTACATGGGGCTGCCCTTGAAGGTGGTTCGGAAGCTGCAGCTTGTGCAAAATGCAGCTGCCAGATTGATAACTGGAACCAGTAGGTTCAAACATATAAGACCTACTCTGGCCCACTTGCATTGGCTGCCTGTATGTTTCCGAGCCCGGTTCAAGGTGCTGGTTTTAACCTATAAAGCCTTACACGGCTTGGGACCACAATACCTGATGGAACGCCTTTCACGACATGAACCTACTAGAACACTATGTTCAACATCTAAGGCCCTCCTCCAAGTGCCTCCTCCGAGGGAAGCTCAGAGGTCGGCAACAAGAGAGAGGGCCTTCTCTGTGGTGGCCCCCCACTTGTGGAACGATCTCCCCGACGAGGCCCGCCTGGCGCCAACATTGTTATCTTTCCGGCGCCAGGTCAAGACTTTCCTCTTCTCTCAGGCATTTGGCAATATCTGAGGAGCCTGGTTTTGTTTTGTTTTTGTAGCTTTTTGAAGTGTTGGAGTGGTTTTTAAATGTACAGATTGTGTGTATGTTGTATGTTTTTGCTGTTTTAATTTTTGTATATTGTTTTTAATTGTTTTTAATCCTATGTAAACTGCCCAGAGAGCTTTGGCTATGGGGCGGTATACAAATGTAATAAATAAATAAACACCTTGCTCACCCTAGTAGTGCTGGTCAAAGGGTGGGAGCATGACTTGGTAGCCATTTTTTATTTGCATCTCTGAATTAAAAGACAAGGCAAAATTAATGTCAAATGCAATTCTTTATGTTTTGGTAGAAATATGTTGCAACCTGCAAACAGAAATGGCCCACATTAAGGAAGAAGAATTCTAAGTAAGAGGTGAAACCTCTCAGGGGAGGGCCTGTGGCTCAGTGGTAGAGCACATTCATAACATGCAGAAGGTCCCACGTTCAATCCCTGGTAGGGCTAGAAATATTCCTGCCAGAAGCCCTGACAGTGTGGTCAGGCAAGTTGATGCGACACTACTGATCTAAATGGACCCATCATTTGACTCAGTTTAAGACAGCTTCCTATAATCCTAAACCAAGGCCTGGTGTCAAATCATTATGAATGTGGAATAAAAAGCAGGATATAACACTATGAAAGAGGTATATGGAATGTGGATTGTGCCCCAACAATCATCAGTGCACTTCAATACTGCTATAAAGCAATAGTGTAGATGTAGCCCATCAGTCCAATTCTATACATGTCTGTTAAAAAGTAAGTCCCCCTAAGTGCAATGGGTATAGGATTGCAGACCAAAGCAGTTTTTAAGGTTATTTATGAACAAACAAGTAGAGAAAGTTTTCTTGGAATATGCTTTTACATACAGTGAATACCACTTCCACTGAAAAAGCAGGATGTAGAGCAGAGTGTGATGTCTCCTCTTGGAAAAAAACTTCCTTGTATACGGAATCCTCTTGATGAAACAGCCAATAAGCATGAAATGTAGTGTCCCGATATATTTTGCTGCCTGAAGCAAAGGCAGGGTGACCAGATAAAATCCAGGCCAGGGCTCAGGTAACTTTAACAGTTGTAGAGAAAAGGGAATTTCAGCCAGTGCCTTCTTTTGTATATGGTCACTCTAGTATAGTGCCTGCAACTTTAACTGTTGAGATGAAGAGGGAATTTCACCAGGGACTAATTGCATACAAATGTCACTGGCTGAAATTCCCTTTTCTCTACAACTGTTAAAGTTACATGAGCCCTGACCTGGATTTTATCTGGTCACCCTAAGCAAAGGGAAAGCTGCTCCCCTTCCCCAATTTCATGTACAGAAGCTGACTGGACTAGCCACTGAATCTTACTTCAACACTGTTCATAGGAGAGCATCCTCTACTGCATTGAAGAACAGCAGGCTAGCATAGTTGAGCACAGGACAAGCTGTGAGTCACACACAGCTCTTTCTTCCAAAACATTGCTGACACTGCCCCCCATCTCTCTGTTCATGCTCCCTGAGGAATCTCTGCCTAATGGTAGGGCCGGCCCTGCAGTTGGGAGTTGTTTTAGATAGGGTGACCATATGGAAAGGAGGACAAGGCTCCTGTATCTTTAACGGTTTTATAGAAAAGGGAATTTCAGCCAGTGTCATTTGTATGCATGCAGCACCTGGTGGAATTCCCTCTTCATCACAACAGTTAAAGCTGCGGGAGCCCTGCCCTCTTTTGTATCTGCCCTCATGGGCCCAGGAGAATTTTTGCCGCAACACTACTTTACAGACGCCCAAGGTGTTAGACTACAATGTAGCAACAGATTTTACAGATAAAATGGCAAGCATGGGCACTGTTGAATTGTCCTCATAGTCTGTCAAAAAGAGGAGTTCCTAGCAACATCTTAAAACTGGAAGCCTTGTGAGTTCATCTTCCTCTCTCCCCCTTAATAATCCCAGCCTTAGTGATATTAATTTCTTAATCAGGAAGCATAAATGGAGGGGGGTCATGGAAAGTTCACGTACATTTTATATCAGAGAGATTAGATGACAGAAATTAAGAACTTCCCATCTCCGGCAGTCACGGCGGAATCAAAGTAGGGTTACAACAAAATCTACTCTCACAGAGAAACCAATGACAGAGACGTGCAGATGGTGTCTTTTTCAAAAGCTCCAAATGTCAGTATTTTGCCATGCAGTAGAGCATTGCATAATAGAACATTATGTAGCATGTCAGTATTTTCCAAATGATACCCTGGGTTTTTTGGATCAGTTCATCACTACCTCTCCAGATGATTATCCGATACTAAATAAAAGTGATGGATGCCAAAGAAAAGTGGATGATTGAGTGAGGACAGATACTTTGGTTCATTGACTAACCAAATTACGTCAAGGAGCTTAACTTTGCTGCTAGCATTTTTATTCTGCATGGGCTGTTGTCTTTCGGCCTCCTGAACAATGAAAGTGTCAAACTGGAAGATGGCCCTTGTGTCAATGTCACAGAGATGTACAGCCCAATCCACTGCATGTTTACTGTAGCAAAGTCAAATTGCATTGTAGCCTTAGGTCCGAACTAACCCAGCCTCCTGTAACTTGGTGCTCTCCAGATATTCTGGATTGTAACTCCCATCATTCCAACACATCTGGAAGGGACTAGGCTTGGGGAAGGCTAAATTCCGTGTTATGTCTATTCTTCTTCTGGACTCTAGTGGTGGGTGGTAGGTGGGCTTTAACATTTGCCCCTCTTATGATCCTGACCTAGGTTGCCCCTATTGGCCATTCTGGCTGGCGCTGATGAGAGTTGGAGGGCCATGGTTGCTCACTGCTGAGCTGGCGGGAAACGCTGGGCACCACTGTGGAGTAATCAAGAGCATTTCAACAGCCATCAGGAGTCAGCAGTGGACCCAGGAGACACCTGCAAGCATGTGGTTGCTGACTAGCTAGCCTATCCTGGAGTGGGCATGGGCTGCTGACACCAGTGGGGACATCTAGCAAAACAGCAGCCACACATTTGCACAACACTGGCTGAGGGGCTGCTCCTAGGCAAGTCATGCCTCCGCTGTTGACCCCCAACAGTTACTGTTAAGAATAGGAGACCCCTTGATCACCCCACAGCAGCCCTCCCAACGCAAGGTTGCTTCACCAGCTGCCCATACGCCATCTGACAAAGCAATCCTTCATGAGGAACGTTGCTTCCTTCTGACAAAGCAACAATCAGGATTCCACTCAGGATAAGCGCATGAGCAATGTTCGAGATTGAGAGGATTCTCCGGATGTCATCCCACCACTCATCTCGTGCCCGATTCCTGTGTGAGCTTGCAATCGCTGCTGGTTCTGCGTGGACGGGGAAACTGCGCAAATTGAGCAGTGATCAAACGTGAAATTTGCTCATCTTTCCCAATTTGCACAACTTTCCCCCACAGACGAAAGCGGGGCTTTCAGACAGCAGGGGAGATTTGCACAACGTTGAACAGGGGAGACATCTGCAAATTGATCACGGGCATATGCCTGGCAACTTGCAAACATTTTTGGCAGACACACGCTCGTGATCTCGTTAGAGGCTTTGAACAGGGCAGGCACACATGTTTTGCAATCAAAACCAAAGTTCACGCACATCCCAAGATCTCTCTCTCTCTCTCTCACACACACACACACACACACACACACACACGCCCCACATACACTTCTTCCTTTCTTGGGCTTCTGCTAGGATATCTGCTTGTGTTTTGCAGTGGACAGTCAGAGGCTCAATTCGGACAACACAATAAACAACTGGGGTGGAGGAAACAATCGTCAGTTGTATTGACTATCATGTCGTCCGAATGCTGCCATAGTCAACTCAGCGCTGATCCTAATCCACACCACAGTTGATTATTTATTACCATGTTGTGTGGGGAGTACCCCCTAGATGAACAACTGTAAAGTTGATTATTACCCCACCATTGACTATCGTGTCGTCCGAATTGAGCCAGAGACTCTCCTTGTCATGCAAGAAGGGTCTGACCCTGTTGGAACTTTTCACATTATATCATGCACTGGGCTCTGTCGTTTTGCTCTGTGACATCGGTTAGAAGGCTGCCTGCCTCTCCCTCCTTTTTTATTTTGATTTTTTAAAATCTAAGTGGGGGGGGGATCCTTCCAGTCTTACATCACAGGGGGGTAGTTTAATATCTGGGATTTGACAAGCCAGAAGGAGGAGGGGGGAGTGTGAGAGGCCTGGAGGCAAAGCTTCAAATAGGCTAGAGATACAGATGCGTTTGCATGTATCATGGAAATGATCAAATAGGGATGACAGATCACTTGCCCGTTGCTTTAGGCCGCTGCCTCAAAATGTTCTCAGAATGCTCACTCTCCCTCAGCGCATCTATCACGTCGTTCAGTTTTAATGGGGAAAGCGTCGGATATTTAGCATGAACAACCCCATCATTCAAATGGCATTTGTCACGTGCTACCCTATTTTTGAAAGTCGTCAGGGTAACCATAGGAACAAGGTTTTGCTTAAAAGAGATGGCTGGTGTAACTGAGTGTACAAACCCAGTCCCCCAACCTGAACCAATAGTTTAGATCAGGGGTGAACTAAAGATAGCTCATGATCTATTACCTCTGGGTAATTTGCAATGGATTGGCAAGGATTTCTGACCTGCCCCCTGTTTTCCCCCCCTTTACAGGTGCAAACAATAAAATGAATCTCCTGCCTTAAATGAAGAAAGATAGGGAGAGGGTGGATGTAACCAGGAGCCAATCTACAGTACTGCTTTGTAACAGTTTATAACAGTTTTAAACCAGTTAATAATGGTTATTAACCAGATTAAAACTGTTATAAACTGTTATAAAGCAGTAGTGTAGATCGGCTCCAGGAGTGTTTTTGTGTGTGGAAGGACTGTGACCTCCGTTCAGCTTTGGTACACAAAATAAATTCCTTGACTTATGTAAGGGTTGGCATGAACTGATCTGTATGCTACGTTCAGCATCTATGGTATTCCTCCAGGAGCTTCCTCTGAGGAAGACTCAAAGGGTGGCAGCAAGATAGAGGGCCTTCTTGGTGGTGCCCCCCCAATTATGGAATGATTTCCCTGACAAAGCACGCCTGGCACCAACATTGCTCTCTTTTTGGCGCCAGGTTAAGACCTTCCTCTTCTCTCAGACATTTTGCAGCATACGATGAGGTTTTAGCCAGGTCCTGCATTGCTCTTATTGTTACAATTGTTTAAATATATGTGCTGTCTGTTTATATATTTGCATGTCAATGGTTTTGTACTTTGTGTAGCATATGTTTAATTGAATTGAATTTTTGGGACTGGCCAGAGAGCTTCAGCTTCTGTTATATAAAAACATAATGCATGAAATGAATGATTCAGAATTGTTCAATTCTAAGTGATTTTTGTTTGTTGTTGGTTGTTTGTTTTTGCCATTGGCTCCGGTTGCTGAATCTTGGGGTTCTAAAATCTTGGGGTTCCCGTAAGCCTAAAGCCTTCCAGTTGGGATGCCAGAAGGTACTTCGGGAGGGTACTACCACTCAGAGATGTAGTGACCACCCTTCAGCCTGGAAATCTGGTGGTGAACCTCTCCTCTACTGTTGCCACACTCTGTTTTCAATTGGGGAGGTTCTTTATGGGGACGGTACTCTGCTTGTAGTAGACAGTTGAATTAGGGGGCCTTCAATCCCCTTGCAAACATATGCATTTGTTTTTTGAAACCTACCCCTGAAAGCCCTCTCTCTCTCCATCACCTCTGATTTTTCAGATGATCAGACCTTCACACCATGAATACCAGGACCATCGGCGAAGAAAGCAAGACACCGGAGGGGAACAGGGCCCTGGCACCATTTCTGGGATCACCATGTCATGCTGGCACGAGGATCCTTTCTATAGACAGCAATAATATATCAGGGCTGTTTGCACTAGAGTTAGCCCAGTTGTGGCTTGTACTAGCAGCCACATAAACTTCCGTGACCAAAGCCAAAATGGCTTGCTGCCAATGAGATGCTGTCATTTCAGATTTCTGTAGGGGCATCAGCTGAGGAGGCAACATTTTAAAGCTTCTTCTTGCTTTTCAAGCTTAAATAGCAAAAAAAAAAAAAAGAAGAAGAAAAGAAGAAAAGAGTATGTATTTTAAGCACATTTATTTTGGTTACTTTTTAAAAGCATATAATTATGGCAAAGTATGACTGGTCAAACAGTCATCCTGTTTTTTGCTTGCTTTTAAAAGGCAAAGCCTTTGACTTATGCACCTAAGATGCATAATGTTCATGACAACTGCCATTCAGGATCTATTACATTTGTATCCTCTTCAAAGGAGCATAGGATCACATGCATTCGACCCCCCCACACCACTTTTTTATTTATTTTATTTATTTATTTATTTTATTTCTAACCTGCCTCTCCATCCAGATTGAGGTGGGGAACAACAATAAATATAAATATAAGAATCATAAAATTGATAAAACATTAAAACAAATAAAAACAAATACATTATTAAAAACATCTTAAAATTCAACTGGATAGGCCTGCCGGAAGAGATCAGTCTTCACAGTTCTCTTAAATTCAAGAAGATTTCCAATTTGTCAAATCTCTCCTGGCAGGCCATTCCACAGTCTGGGAGCAGCAGAGGAGAAGGTCCTCCGGGTAACGCTCGTCAGCCTAGTTCTGGCTGATTGAAGTTAATTCTTCCCAGAGGATCTGAGTGTGCGGGGCGGATTATACCGGAGAAGGCGATCCCGCAGGTAACCTGGACCCAAACCATGTAGGGCTTTAAAGGTAATAACCAACACTTTATACTTCGCCCGGAAGCTAATTGGCAGCCAGTGGAGTGATTTTAAGACTGGTGTTATGTGGTCACTCCTAGGTGTACCGGTTACCAACCTGGCTGCCATATTTTGAACTAGTTGAAGTTTCCGGACTAGGCACAGAGGTAGCCCTATGTACAGCACATTGCATAAGTCGAGCCTCAAAGTTACCAGTGCGTGCACTACTGTCTTTAGGTCTTCCAACTCTAGGAAGGGGCGCAGTTGGCGTATCAGCCGAAGCTGATAGTAGGCACTCCTGGCCGTCGCATCTATGTGGGCTGTCATTTGGAGCGACGGATCCAGGAGTACCCCCAAGCTGCAAACACAGCCTTTCGGGGGGGGGGGTGTAACCCCATCCAGAACTGGCTGACACACCTCCAAACCCAGGTTGGAGCCTTTGATAGCAAGCACCTCCGTCTTGTCTGGATTCAGCTTCTATTTGTTTTTTCTCATCCAGTCCGTTACCACCTCCAAGCATTCATTCAGTCAGCCACAAACTTCCCGTTGACTTTTCTTTTTATGATTATTTGCTTTTTTTTATTATTGGATGTGAATTTAATTAATTGTTTTTATCCAATGACATCATTCCACCAGCAGAAGGGAACCACTGGCGGAATGGACCTCTCCCCTACTAACTCCTACCCTGCAGCCCAGAAGGGAGGATGGGGAATTCCCATCACATGCGTGGAAGTCCCATTGTGTGGGTGGATGAGGGTTGGATCCAGCCCAAATGGATTTTTAAAAGTTTAAATTATGGCTGTCATTTTTTCCCTATATTTTCTTATTAGCTACTTTGAGTGCTATTTTAGTCATAAGCCAGGATACAAATTTAATGATTGAATAATAAATAAAATGTGAGTGATGGCCTTGGGGCATTCATTCCATTATGTTTCAGCCTAACTTACCTTACAGGGTTGTTGTGAAGAAGACCCTGCTGGTACTCCTGGACCTCTCAGGGCTTTCGATACCATCGGCCATGGTATCCTTCTGAAATGCCTGGGGGGGATTGGGAATCGGGGACACTGTGCTTCAGTGGTTCCGGTCCTATCTCTCAGGCAGGTTCCAGATGGTGATGCTTGGGGATAGCTGCTCTGCAAAGAAGGAGCTGCTGTGTGGTATACCACAAGGTGCCATCCTTTCTCCAATGCTGTTTAGCATTTATATGAAACCGTTGGGAGAGATCATCCGGAGGCATGGGGCGGGGTGCTATCAATATGCTGATGACACCCAAATATATTTCTCTATGCCTTCGACAACATCGTCAGCTAAGGATAGTGTGTAGGCAGGGAAGAGGTCCATTCCGCCAGTGGTTCCCTTCTGCTGGTGGAATGGTGTCATTGGATAAAAACAATTAATTAAATTCACATCCAATAAAAAAAAGCAAATAAACATAAACAGAAAAGTCAACGGGAAGTTTGTGGCTGACTGAAGGTCTGAACCTGTGAATTTTCAAGGGTAAATGTAGCTGCAGTGGAACCCAATTTGAATTGTGGCCATGGTGTTGTGGTGGGACTTAATCATTCCTGCCCATGCCATTTTCGCCACTCTGAATCCATCCTTCCCAAGCAACGGAGGCTGGTGGCTCTGTTTTCAGTGGGACTGTGAACCCACGCTGGGTTTCATTCAAATCCACCCAGGAGTCTGATGGAGCTATCCAAGGTGCTGAACCTATTTGGGGGATGGAACTCAGCACCTTGGAGAGTTTCTTTAGAGTTCTGGCTGGTTCTGACTGAAACCCAGAATGGATTCATAGCCCCACTAAAATTGGACCAACCAGCCCCCGCTGTTCCCAAGTTTATATTTGCCCAACCCAGCAGGAGAAACAGGCTGGTACCATAGGAGCACTGGTATCTTTTGCCTGTGGGCAAGGATTTGGATTCACAAAGTGGCACGGGATAAAATGGTTAACTTCCTCCTGCAGCAATGTGTCCCCAATGGAGATCCAACCCTCCTCTGCAGTTGCATTTACCCCCTTTTAAGGAAACAAACAAACAAAACGAAACCAGAATAGCTCCACTCACAGTCTCCTACCGTAGCTACTACAACAGATTGCCTCTCAGGTCATGTAGAATTGATGAGTTGGCCAGAGCATGCCTCAAGAGTAATCACATCTTACCTGAAACACCCCCCCCCCCTTTCCAGAGCTTTGCTAAAGTATTGTCAGTCAGGGTTAAAATGAGTAAATTGATATATCATAGCCCCAGTTCCTCATCTTTCAAATGGGAATCATCATCATCATTGGCTCCTAGTCCTAATAGCTCTATGCTATCTCCAGTTTCATAGGCATATATGTTATCTCCAGTTTCATATAGCAATTCCTGAGGAACATGGGTGGAAAGATGTTGTTACACCCATGTCCTGCTTGTGGGTTCCTGGTCAACAGCTGGATGACTATTGTGTGAACAGAATGCTGAACTAGATGGACTCGTGGTCTGATATGACATGGCTGTTCTAAAGTTTTTAACAATGACAACAACAACATATTTATTTAATATTTTTCTGAGTCACCCCCTCCACTCAGTGAATGCTACAGGGAATTTACAATAAAACCATAAAAAAATGCAACAATTACAAACAAAGCTGATGAAATATATGCATTTCAATAAATCAGGGGAACTTTCTAAAAGAGCATCAGTAAGAACTTAGTAGAATAGTGTAGTGTTTTTTGTTTTGTTATTTAACCAGCCAGACCAAGAGAGTCAACCTAACCTACAAGGGTAGGAAGCCTCACCACTAGGACATGCTACACAAAAGGCCCTATCTAGGGTCCCCACCCCCCTCACCTCTTCAAGAGAGACACCTAACAGGGTCTCAGATGGAGAATGTAAGCTCCGGACAGGTCAACAGCAGCAAGTTTGTAGCTTGGAGGTTCTCCTAGAACCATCTCTGTCACTTGAGGCTCAGGTGGCCTCGGTGGCACGGAGTGTCTTCTACCAACTTTGGTTGGTGGCCCAGCTATGCCCCTATCTGGACGGGGATAACCTTGCTTCAGTTGTCCATGCTCTGGTAACCTCCAAGTTAGATTACTGCAATGCATTCTATGTGGGGCTGCCTTTGAAGATGGTTCAGAAGCTGCGGCTTGTGCAAAATGTGGTGGCCAGATTGATAACAGGGATCAGAAGTTTCAAGCATATAAGACCTACTCTGGCCCACTTCCATTGGCTGCCTGTATGTTTCTGAGCCTAATTCAAAGTGCTGGTTCTAACCCATAAAGACTTACATGGCTTGGGACCACAATACCTGAGGAAATGCCTTTCCTGACATGTGCCTACCCATACATTAGCACAACATGTAAGGTCCTCCTCTGGTGCCTACTCCAAGGGAGGCTTGGAAGACAGCAACAAGGGAGAGGGCCTTCTCTGTGGCAGCCCCCCCCCCATTATGGAATGATCTCCCTGATGAGGCCTACCTAGTGCCAACATTGCTACCTTTTCGGTGCCAGGCATTTAGCAATATGTGATGAGCTTAACTGATCCCGGATCTGTTTTTAGGTTCAGATGGCAGCTTATAGTTGTTTATAGGTTTTTTATGTATGTTTTTATGTATGCAGTATATCTTTATGGTTTTAAAGATTGTACATGGTTTTTAATTGTTTTAATCTTATGTAAATTGCCCAGAGAACTTCAGCTATGGGGAGGTATCAAAATAATAAGAATAATAAGAATAATAACAACTAGGGGTGTGCATCGGATTGGGTCTGATCCATGATCTGGAGCCAATCTGACCAAAATCGGATAAAATTATCCGATTCCGATCCCGGCTTCTTGATCATTTGATCTGATCCGAACCGGTCTGAAAGGACCTGATCCAGTTCAGATAAGATTGGAGGATTGGACCTCCTCCTTCCCCTCATGCTCCTTACCTGCCGGGGCCGTCAGTAGGTGATGACATCATCACCCGGTGCTCTACTGAGAACTAGGCCACAAAGCCTGTTTCTCAGTAGATCGCAGCAGCAGACGGAAGTTGGGCCCCCGGCAGGTAAGGAGCGCAACTGGGGAGGAGGACAAGGGCCCCACTTACCTGCCAGGGTGCCCGCTTCCCTCTGCTGCTCCGATCTAATGAGAAACAGGCTTCGCGGCCTGCCTCTCAATAGCGTGCCTCCTCCCATGTTGCGCAAATCAAGAAAAATATCTCTCATAAAGCACATATCATGCACCAACTACTGTCTGTCACAGAGGCGCTGTCTTACCGAGAGACCATCTGGGAACACGGCAGAGTCCAAAATAAAATTAAAAGCCTGCCATCCCGCTTAACCAGCCCGATAACAACTAGATACACTGTGGAGATGAGTGTGTGTTGTGTGTGTGTGTGTTTTGAAATGGTCCATTTCACTGTGTCAATTTGAAATATGTCCGCTGCATCATGAAGATCCTGTAGGCTTCCCTGGCAAAGAGATACGTCTCCATGTTTCTGCAGGCTGATCTATATTGGGTCAGGCAAGGGCCTGAAAAGCCAGGAGACTCCCATTTCTGACAGGCTCCACTTCCAGGCTGCCAGATCCCTCCCACTATTATTGTTATTATTACTATATTGTTATTATTTATTACATTTATATACCGCCCCATAGCCGAATCTCTCTGTGAGGTTTACACAGTTTTAAAAGATTGAACATTAAAAAGTCAATATATAAAATTTAAAACCATAAAACTTAAAAACAGTTGATATTTAAAACATTTTAAACTTTTACATCTGACCACAAATTCAGTTAAAAACCTCAACTTAAGCAATTAAAATAACTGGGAGAAAAGAAAAGTTTTGACCTGGCGGCAAAAGGATAACAATGTTGGCGCCAGGCGGGCCTCCTCGGGGAGATCATTCCATAATTTGGGGGGGGCACCACCGAGAAGGCCCTTTCCCTTGTTGCAGTCCCCCAAGCTTCCCTTGGGGTAGGCACCCGGAGAAGGACCTTCAATGTTGAGCATAGTGTACTGACACTCCCAATGCAGACAGTGGAGGCTGGTGGCTCCGATTTCAGTGGGACTGTGATTCCATTCTGGGTTTCAGTCACCGCCAGCCAGAATTCAAAAGGAGCTATCCAAGGTGCTAAACGCATTTTGGAAATAGGATTCAGCATCTTGGATAGCTCCTTTGGAGTTCTGGCTGGTTTGGATTGATAGCCAGAGTGGATTTAGAGCCCCACTGAAACTAGAGCTAGCAACCTCTTCTGGAGACAGCACTTCCTGTCCTGATTCCACCAACTGTGAGCCTAACTACACTGCACTTTAAACAACTCAAATCTGTGGTTACAACGGGGTTAATTACGTCATTTCTTTACGCCTAAGGGCACACTGTGCTGTACTTGCGTTTCATTCATACTGAAAACGTTCAGTCCGGTCTCACACCCTGTTTCTTTCATGTCTTCTTGGTCCTTTTCTTCCTGCAAGACTTCTAGAGCCTCCCACTTCTGGCTCAGCAGTCTCTCCTTTGCCTAGCTGTCAATTAGCTTCAAAATCAACGGAAAGGAAATCAGAAACCGAAAGTAACCTCCACAATGGTCAATGAACATTCAAAACATTATGCCAGTGCGTGGAAAGGACTCCTACCACTGACTCCAAAACCGAAAGTAAGGACACATTCTTACTGAAAAACCGATTTCAACCAAAAAAAGACCCGTTTCATTTTTGAAATCGCGACTAAAAATGCAACCCGTAATACCCATTTTAGTCAGTGCGTCATGTGGCCAAATGAGTCCTCGGAACACATATTTACTGTTCTAAAGCGAGAGTGTAGCTAGGCTCTATGGTTCTACTCTCCTAATACTGCTTGAAGGTGTGTGTATGGTAAGGTGTTAATGCCAAAGTCGGTAACCTTATGAGCTGTGGAAACAACTGGTGCTCCACATATTAGCAGCTATCACCTGTAATGAATAAAATAAGACTAAGTGAGGAATAGGGAAACATTTCCTCCCTCCTACAGGGATCAGATTGCTTTTCAGATCATCCCCCAGAAACCACTGGGAATGATCACCCACCCACCCATGAAATAATGCCATAGGTGGGCCCTCCCACTGTAGCACTGCCCCAAACCCCTCTTCTTATCCCAAAGCCTCAATCCCTGACATCATAGGACAGTTCATCCATGGCAGACACATTTCCTCTGTGCCTTTTTATGATTGAAGAAACTCCTCCTCTTTCCTATCTCTCTCAGCATGGAGGGGGGGGAACAGCCCATTCTTCCATGCAGAATGGCACAGAGTGATTGCTCATGCAACTCTCCATGTGGAGAAAAGGCATGGTCATTGATTGGAATTACAAGAGGGCTTTTTCCTTCCCCACCCTTGTTCACGGTGTGCATCACTCTCTGAAACCTCACTGGCCGGCCAGCCAGCCAGCCCTGCTTGGCTCCCTGGACAAGCCACTGCACAGTCCATGAGTGCCAAGGGCCATTTACATCTATAATCTTGCACAAATGGCCACTTTAGGGCCACCATTTACATAACAGGCTCTTTACAAAAAAACCAGTACAAAACAAGCCACCATTTTTCCCCCAAATGATGGCTCATTGAGGAATCAGGTGGCCACAAGAGTGACTTTACGCAACTTCCCTCCCCCCCGCAAAAGTTTTAAAAATGCTCTGCACATCTGCAAAATCGGTGTGAAAAAGCCTGTCCATTGTGGAATCCAGAGGTCAGATTCATAGAAATCTGAATCAATTTGAATCCATTTCTTATTTTTCTGACATCCCTAGTGGATCCCTTCCATAATGGAAGGCATATCCTAGATCAAACGCAGTGTTTTGAAGTCAGTCCGTTGGGAGATGACCAAAGGACTGAGAAGAAAGCCAACTTACCTCTCTGGAAGGCCACAGCAACCGGTCCATGGCAACATTTCGAGATGCCGTCTGAAAATAAAGCAGTCCATCATTGTCGGGCATAGTGAGCCACCAGGGTGTAAATAAATTGATGCATTAGGGCCAATCATGAGAGAGGTTTAGAGGACACCTGTATCCTAAGGAGATGTGTCTGAGGGAAAAGGCCAGAGGGACAGCTTGCAGCTGCCCAAAGGAATCTGGCTGAAGGCCAGGACCGAGATACATGTTGACAGCCTGCGGGGAAAGGCTGAGATTAAATCAGCAGCCTCGAGCCCAGGCTTGTGAAGGGAGAATTTGGCAGGAGAAACACTTCACAACTGAGTGACTGATGACAGCACACTTATCAACTGGGCAAGCAGAATACAGGGGTGTGCAAAAAGCACGTGTTTGTGCGTGCATGTGCCAGTCCGTTCTTCTTTTGCTTAAATTACATTTGTTCAGTTAGTAATTTCATCCATTTAATTGAATGAATGAAATTAATAACTGGACAAATTTGTTTTCATTGCCATTGCACACATTTCTTTCCATTGGCTTTTACTTTCTGTCTTTTTTAAAAAAAATGAGGGGTTTTTTTGGTTTTTGGTTTTGGTTTTGGTTTTGGTGTGGCTAGTGGTGGACCTTATTTCATTGATTGCCTCCTTGTGGCTGCCATTTTATTTTCCCTGAATCCCTAGATATTGGGGAGAAATGACAGCTCTCTCCCCCCACTCCACTAGGCTGATCATATGAAAAGGAGGTCAGGGCTCATAATAATAATAATAATGTAACTTTAACAGTTGTAGAGAAAAGGGAACTTCAGCCAGTGTCATTTGTATGCAATTAGTTCCTCGTGAAATTCCCTCTTCATCACAACAGTTAAAGGTGCAGGCACTATACTAGAGTGACCATATACAAAAGAAGGCAGGGCCCCTGCAACTTTAACTGTTGTGATGAAGAGAGAATTTCACCAGGAACTAATTGCATACAAATGACACTGGCTGAAATTCCCTTGTCTTTACAACTGTTAAAGTTACATGAGCCCTGTCCTCCTTTTCATATGGTCAGCCTACCCTCCACTAAAGGCTGCCTTCCTGGTATTTCCAAGGAAAGCACAACATCTGGATATTCTGGTAAAATTTATGTGTAAGTATTGCCACCAGAGAAAGGCAAACTCCTTCCAAAGAAGTATTGAGTAGCTTTGAATGAGGTAATGAAAACAAACCTACTTGTAGTTCATGCCTATTTGTTACTCATGGCATTCATTGTGTAATAAATGAAAATTGACTGAATCCTCCCCACTGCCAAATAATACTAAAGGCCTCAGTTGATTCCATATTGTCTCAGTAACATCGGGCAAGTAGGATTACATGTGGTCACACAGGTCAGATAGTTAGTTCTTTCCATGGGGCCCACAAATCCCTTCCATCTGACTCCTGAAGCTGGTGTAGAAAGGTCCCATATGAACCAGCCTTTCACACTTTACCAAGGTAAAATGGACAGATCACAGAAGAGCAGCTTTTCAGTGCCTGCTCCATTGCCAGTGTGTATGAACAATTTAATGGGAAAAAAGGGGAGAAGCAAGTTCACAGAATGCTGAAATATTTTATTAATTCACGCCCAATGCGTTTTGGCCTGTGTGATTTTTGAAAAGGCCTTCTTCAGGGGGACGGTTGGAGAACAAAAGGATAGTCACTTATTGCATTCAATGGTGACTTCTCCCCTTGGTTTTTCATTTGAACAAATTAATGGCCTTCTGAAAATCTGAAAACACATCTGAGCCTCCCTTCACACATTACTGAGCCTTCTGTGGCATTAGTGCTTTGAGATTTCCCCTTCTCTAAGGTCTTTCTCGTCCCAGGAGGAACCCACTTTTCTCTCACGCACATATTGGTTTTTGCTGCCACCAGGACCTTTAAGGCTCAGTCCCAACCCTTTTTATACTATAACCTTGTATTGTTAACTTTATTACCACCCTCTTATGAATCCAAGATCGGAAAGCATAGGATTTCATGAATAAAGAAAGCTTTATTAATTACAGTAATAAGTTATTGAATAATAAGCAAAAAAAAACACCTTTTGATGATTCTATCAATGACTGTGTCTACGCCGGCCTTTTTCCCCGGGGTTGTCTGTGGGTGTTCCTTGTGCATCCAAATGATGCACAGGGACTCTCAGGGGCAGGGGGGGATGGGCACGGGTATTCCCAGGGATAAAGAAACCCTGGGCAAACCCAAAACTTCCAGCAGTCCGGGGATGATCTCGAGAACTGCGGGCAGTGTGGACGTCCATCCCAGTTTCTTCCCTCTTCCCCATGAGTAGCGGGGGTCTGCAAGAGGGAAGGAGTTGGGCCAGGGGGAGTCTAGGGGCATCGGGGGGAATGGGGTCAGGGCTTTTTTTAAAAAACTTACTTTTGCATTGGCGCGCACGTGCACTCCCGGCTCCGTCGTGGGAAAAAAATTGCGGGCGCAATGAGCGCAATGTTCTGTTTGCTTCTAGGACGTTGTGCTCCCTGTGTAGAAACTGGCTGACGATCCCAGAAGCAAGTAAGTCCAGGATCGCCCCCAGGCCCTCCCTCTATGCCCTTAGGTGTAGAAAGGGCCAATGTATGTTCTCTCATAAACGGTACTCCAGGCCTCACTCTCAAACGATCATTTCAGAAATCACCACAAACCTCCCCCTCTCTCTCTCTCAGTTTTCAATCCTACAATCCTATCTGTAGCCCTATCTGAATCACACAGCAAAACACACAGTTCTGTTCCCGGTGTAGTGTACATTTGTTGTAGTTGTTCTTCTCATATAACCCTGTCATAAAGTGCCTTGCATGAGTATTCACCTCCCCCTCTTTGACTTGTCCACATTTTATTGTGTTACAACCTGGAATTTAAATGAAGTGAATTGGCATGTTTACCATTTGATTTACACAACAGCCTTAACACTTTGAAGCTGCAAAATATTTTTTTTACTGTTGCACAAAAGTCAAGTAAACAAAAATAAACTGACATTTGTTGCTTGCGTAAGTATTCACACATAGACACCCTGAGATGATGATGATGATGATGATGATGATAATAATAATAATAGAATACATCCACACCATCATCCAGAAAGCAGTCATAATTAAAACATGCTCAATCGTCAGGAAATTCGTGAATCAATAAAAGACAGCATGACTTGGCAAAACCCGTCATGTCCATCTAGAAAGATTGCCATGAGTGAGAAAGAGATTAATAATAATAATAATAATAATAATAATAGTATTTATTTCTTACCCACCTCTCCATTTGGATCGAAGTGGGGAACAACATTAGTATAAAAATACAATAAAAATCAAATACCGAAAATTAATTTAAAAAGCATATAAAACCAATACAACATCAAGATAACAATCAAGACATCTTAAAGTTCTTGGTTTAAAATTCATCTGGGAGGCCTGCCGGAAGAGG
This sequence comes from Anniella stebbinsi, assembly GCA_029215795.1. Taxonomy (NCBI): domain Eukaryota; kingdom Metazoa; phylum Chordata; class Lepidosauria; order Squamata; family Anniellidae; genus Anniella; species Anniella stebbinsi. The sequence continues at coordinate 353,751,512 of JARDYH010000002.1, read as the reverse complement.
CTAGTTTTTATAACTGTCTTAAACTCGGAGAGAGAGTTAAGTTGATGAAACTCTTCCCACAGAGTTTCATCAACTGGGTGGAGACAGAAGAAAAGATCCTCTGGGTAACAGTTGTCAGCCTAGTTTTAACTGACTAAAGTAAGTTCTTCCTAGAGGATCTTAGTGTGTGGGGTGGGTTGTATGGGAGAAAGTGATCCCATTGGTAACCTGGACCCAAACCATGTAGGGCTACAATACTTGGTAGAAGCACCTCTGGCAGCAATTAAAACTGTGAGTGTGTTGGGGGTATGTCTCTGCCAGCTTTGCACATCTGGATCCTCCAATATTTGCCCATTCTTCTTGGTATAATTGCCCAAGCTCCATCAGGTTGGGTGAGGACCATTGGGGAACAGCAGTTCTCAAGTCATTCCCTGTATTTCCCTTGGTTTGTCATCATTCAAAGCTTTCACTCTAATGTGCATTGTAAATGGGCTTAGAGACATGAATATTAGCCAAATGTGTTGGGTTTCCAGGAAATGAGCTATTGTTTAGCTGCCTCTTAAAGCTGCTATGAACAGCCCTATGGCACCCCATGGGACAATCGCCTGTATTCATATTGTGTTACTGTTTCATTCCTCTGGGATGTAAGTTTGTTCTGATAAATATTTGCCTGCAAAGGGAACTGAAAGAAAGGAAGAAGGTTGAAGAACAGAAAATTAAGAGTCCTCAATGCTGGCCTACTGGTAACCTTGAGCTTTTCCCTCTCACACCATTATTGTGGCCTCCTGTTGCATAAAGAATGTAGGATGAGCAGAATCTTGCAATATCATACCATGTCAAAGAAGACATCTTTTAAGCTCATGTTCTAAACCGCCGATCTTGTCAATATGGATTCAAAACCCCAGAATATACCATTCCAAGTATCCACAGTGTTGCCATCACTTTTGCAATCCCTGCCCCCTCCACACACTACAAGTCTTCAGGAACCAAGTGCCCTGTGAGAAAGAGAAGGTGCACTAGACAGCAGATTGAGCTGCCATCATTGCCATCTCCAGTCACTGCTGCTTTAACCATCTGGGTTTGATCTCCTCCATCCCCCTTGCTCTTCACAGAGGCCATTGGAACTAGGGATGTGTATCGTACCGTTAAAATGTCTGATAACGATACAATATGCTCTTTATCGTGCATATGATTAACAATAACCATACGATACAACTTCTTACAATAATCATTGGAGACGATAATTTTCAGCCTGATTATATTGACTTATCGGACTGCTATATAAATAAACCTATAACTTCTGTGTTTTCAAAGTTAGAGCTTTGAAACTTGGTCACAGGGCTTATGGGGTATGCCTAACTGTGTATGAAAATTGAGATCGATCCCTCCAGCCCTCAATTTTGTATGATTTTATTAAAGATTGTTTAAGTTCTGACAGGCCAGAATGACAGCTCGCCATGTGCGTTCATTCAGACCTGTCAAAAAGTTGTAGGATCTTTAATAAATTCATATAAAATTGAGGGTTGGAGGGATCGATCTCAAATTCCATACACATACTTAGGCATACTCCATAAGCATTGTGAACAAGTTTCAAGTCTGTAACTTTGAAAATACAGGTTATAGGCATTTTTTCTAAAAAAAATCAGCTCTATAGGGCACAATGGGGCTGCTAATTCAATATTGTATTTCTGATAATTATTGTGAAGACGATACAGTTCATCTACGATATTATCGGTGACGATAATTTTTTTGGTCCAAAATTACGATAGTGATAAAATACGATATTTTCGGGTATGCACATCCCTAATTGGAACCATCTGTTTTGTAAGGCGGAGATGGTTGGGACACAAAGGGGTTTTTTGGGTGGGGAGGGGGGGAAGCTTGCTGAGGCCTGTTTTTGAACTGTGAGTAGCCTGTGGCAGCAGGTTCATCAGCTTTGCAGGTGGTGTCATCTTATAACTAAAAAGCAGTCCCCAAGTTTGCTGTTCTGCTGATCCCCCCATCCTCTTTCCTGTGGCATCAAGTCTTTTAGACTGTAAGTCTTATTGGGCCTGTTCAGATGCCATGATAACTAACCCTATTGCAGCAAATGATTCATGAGTGTATTTAAACCATGGTTATGTAGTCACCATGGTCAGGAATGGTTCACATGACTTGCTAAGTCATGGTTTACATGGCATGCTAAGCCATAGTGTTTAGCTCAAAATGCTTAACCACCATGGTTTAGCGTGTCATCTGAAAAAGGTCACTGTTGATCTTGGTAAGCCAATTTGGAAGCCTTTTCTGGCTGAAGAGCTGGCTAAAAATGAGGGCTGTGCATGGCCTTCGGGTGGACCCCTGAATCCGAGCCAAGGTGGGGCGATTCGGCCCAAATAGAAGGAAGTACCAGGTGGGCCCGAGGCACCTGGAGGTGAAGTGGATTGGGTCTGAGCTGGGGTACCTTGGGCTGAGTTGGGAGGGTGCTCCCCCCTACCTGCTTGGGAAAGCTGGCACCAGGCTGACCTCCCACACAGAAAAGCCGGTGTGAGGCCATTGGACTCCCCTCTTTTCCTCCCCTCTCAGCCCCTGAACCCAGAAGTGCATCCCCCACCACCCGCAGGACTTACTTTGCCATCCATCCATCTCCATTAGAGCCAAGATTGAAAAGTAAGATGTGGCTCTGTGTTTACATAGATCTATGGCTGCAAAATATGGTGGCTGTAAAGGGAAGGACAGATGGCAAAGGTAAGTCCAGTGGGTGGCAGCTCCAGGTTTGGGGTGAAAATAGGGGAGGGAGGGAGCAGAGTCCAATGGACTCCTGGTTGGCCTGGCGCTAGCATTTCTGGGTGCTTGCCATGCAGCTGCGCAATGGGCACCCAGCAAGCTACAGGGGCTAATCCGCTTCAGGGGAGGGGACAAACCTCACTTTTAATTCACTTCTGAAGTGAGGCGGTCCAGCCCTGAAGCACCTTGAGTCAAATCAGGTCTGTTTTGGGGGCTCTGAAATGACCTCCGAGGTGAGTTAGGGTGCATGTGTGCACAGCCCTAGTAAAAATGTTTTAAGCAGGTAAACTCTATTCACCCCCTGATTGAGTTGACACGTGAAGCATTGCATACACGACACCATTAACATAGCATGTCATTTCTGGGGAGGGGGATGGTGACAGCAACGGCTACGAGCACTCCCGACAAGTCCACATAAGAAGTCGGGAGCTCACATGACTGGGCAGGTCGCTATCCAGATTGGGCCTCTTTGGCCCACTTCAGCCTGATCCTGACCTGCTTCAGGGTCACATCAATCCAGTGCAAATTGGCCCCCTTCGGCTCAGAATTTGAATCCAATGCTGAAGTGGTGCACAGACCACCATTTTGTGGGAAACCATAGGCAAGCCTTTTACATAAATCCCCATTTTGTGGATTTTTGCATAAATGGCCCTATTTGTTGCCATCATTGTGCACAGAATGGGGTGGAAAGGAGAGTGGGCACTAGTTGCTGGCCACCGCTTGCCAGGCACCACTTTCCAGGGGGCTGTGGGCCATCTGTGTCTTGTGAGCAACTCGTGGGTGGGTGTGGGAGGGTTCGTCAATCCCTATCCACACAGGAGTGCTTTCTTTTCTGTGATCAAGTATCCTGATTGCAAGTACAGAGTCTTCACACTGTGGTATATGAACTGTTATACAATGTGCTCTGGTTAGACCTGTGTACAAACTTCTACACGTTCTAACGAGACCTACACACTTCCTTCTAAAGAATCATCAGACATTAGCAATAGCGCAATCCAGCATTCCTGTTCTGCTAATTGTTGCTCCCACCTTTGCTTTTGGGAAATGCATTTTAGGAGATCTATTAGAAGCTGAATTGTTTGATCTAGTCTTACACGATTGCTTTCAGCCCCATGTCTGCGCCTTTCTCGCATCTTCGCTGAAGGCTGGGCAGAAGACGTCTTGGCTTTTTGATTGCCTCAAAATGGAGTCAGTACTGTTCATTCACAAGAGAGCAATTTTGTGACAATGTAGAGTACCGTTCACACGCCTGCTGAATGCATGGAAATCAAAACAGGGCCAGAGCAGCGCATGCATTCCAGGATGGTGGAATATTCATTTTTAAATAAATGATCATCTCCCCCCCCCCCCCCCCACTGTCTATGCATTTAGTGGTTTGACAGTGTCAGCAGGGCTCTGGTCTACATCGAACACTCGCTCTATTACCGTACATTGAGTTCTGAAGAAAGTTTGAAAAAACACTGCTCTAAATCTGAGATGCTCAATGCCGCACATTGAGGTCCTTTATCTTTTTCGCAGCCTAGAGAAGCAATCGGTTTTCAAGGTCTTACCGGAAAGTTCCCCACAAAGTAAAACTGCAAGGAGACCCAGTTTATTCACCTCTGAAGTATGAGTCAACCCTACTGGGATTAACATGCCCCTCAGGGCATGCTCGCTGGCACAGAAAAACTCGTAAATTACCACCTAGAAGTATTACAAGATGGCATTTATATTCAGTAATGTCCCTAATGGCCTGAAAGCCCCCGTTAAATGCATCTGCGTACAAACCTCAGACAAATAGCCACATTTATTAATGACAGCAAAACAGTGTATATTTTCCAATTAATGGCAGTGCCAGCTCGCTTTTGAGTTCATTATTTAGATGCTTTCCCTCTGCATTTTGTGCAAGACAGAATATGAAGTATAAGCTAGGGGATGTGCAGGCTAAATAGCTCTTCAGCTCTTTGCTTCCAGACTAAGGATGGGGGAGAAATACATTTGGTTCACGGTTTAATGCAAATGTACCTAACTTTGCATTTTCGAACCACGATGAAAACCAAAACGCAGTTCTTCTTCAATGTATGCTCTTCAAACTTGGCAGTGGCATTCTCCAATCAAAACTGTCTATAGAACGTGTTTATTTAGGGAAAGTAACATTCAAAACTGCATTATTTTTAGAAAAAATGTTTGCAAATAATGTGTTTGTTAGCCAAAAGTGCATTAAACATGCATGTATTACAAGAAATGTGCACAAAAAAAAATATGAATTTTCATATGAACTGAAAAGAAAAACCTTAAAAGTATGGAATGAACAAAACCTAAGAGAAATGAGAAATTCTCAAAGTTTGATATGAACCAAACTTCAGATTGGGGGGAAAAACATGAGAAAGTGAAGCCCATATTCAGAAAGAGGTCACAATCAACGTATGGGTTGAAGGAGTGTTTCAACCTGGCCAATCTCCCCCCATCATGTTTCTCATCCTCAACTCATGGATGGGTGACGGCCAGAAAAGAAGAGCCTCCTGTATCCATGGAGGTTCTCCACGAGAGTCAGAACATAGATTTTCTTTCTCCTCATGTAGTGATTTGAACTAGAGGTGTGCACTGGATCGGGTCTGATCCACGATCCAGACCCGATCTGGCCAAAATTGGATAAAATTATCCAATTCTGATCCTTGCAGCTAGATCATCCGATCTAAACCGATCTGATCTGAAAGGACCCAATCCGGATCGGAAAAGATCGGAGGGGAGAGGGGAGGATGTCCAAGGTCTGATCAGAAAAGATCGGAGGATCAGACCTCAGACCTCCTCCCCCCCCACTTGTGCCCCTTACCTGCAGCCTCCTCACTGCCGTCCAGTGCTGCCCGCTGCTTCCGTACTACTTTGAAACAGGCCTTGCGACCTGTTCCACATAACAGCGCCAGTGCGCCAGGTGACATCATCACTTGGCATGCCCTCGCTCTACTGCGGAACAGGCCTCAAGGCCTGTTTCTCAATAGTACTGAAGCAGCAGGCGGCAGTGGACAGCAGCGAGGAGGCAGCAGGTAAGAAGCGCAAGTGGGGGAGGGGGGAGGGAGGTGTAGGTCCCCCATTACCTGCCGGCATCCCACACTGCCATCCGCTGCTTCCGTACTACTGATAAACAGGCCACAAGGCCTGCTTATCAGTAGTACGGAAGCAGCGGATGGCAGCGCGGGACGCCGGCAGGTAAGGATCGTGAGTGGGGGAGGGGGAAGGGGAGGGGGAGGGGGAGGGAGGTCCCCACATACCTGCTGGGTCCTTCCACTTCCGTCCGCTGGTCCCTTCTACTGAGAAACAGGCTTCGCAACCTGCCTTTCAGTAGAGAGCCAGGTGATGTCATCACCTGGCACGCTACTGAGAGGCAGGCTGCGAAGCCTGTTTCTCAGTAGAAGGGACCAGCAGATGGAAGTGGGCACCCCAGCAGGTAAGGAGCATGAGTGGGGGGAGGGGGAGGGCCCACTTACCTGCCTGGGTGCCCCTTTCCATCCGCTGGTCCCTTCTACTGAGAAACAGGCTTCACGGCCTGCCTCTCAGTAGCGTGCCAGGTGATGATGTCATCACCTAGCACGCTACTGTGAACTAGGCTGCGAAGACTGTTTCTCAGTCGATTGGAATAGCGGATGGCAGCGGATGGCAGTGGGCACCCGGGTAGGTAAGGAGCATGAGTGGGGGGAGGGACAGGGCCCCACTTACCTGCCGGGGCCACAGCCACAGCCCTGGCAGGTAAGGAGCATGAGTGAAGGGGGGGACAGGGAGGGAGGGGGAGTTATGTCCCCACTCACCTGCCCCCATGTTTTCGCCATAGGCTTGCTTTTACTCCAGTTTTACCCCATCCCCAAGTTGATTATGTCAGATGATGCATGGCCCTCTCCATAGCTAGTGTGGCGTTTCTTGCACTAAATTCATTGCCCCCAAAACTCATTTTGTGACTGATTTCCCCATCACTGAGGATTCAGTGCAGTTTGGGAAACCATGTGACCTCAGCTGGCTTCGGCATGGGCTGGTGGAAGCGATGCTGATTGGCCAAAGGGAAAGTTGCGTGGGGTGGGGCGGGGTGAGAACAGAGGGCTAAATATGGCTACCTGGAAGTAACTCATTGCCTTCCATTGCATTTTGCCAAAGACAGAAGTGGGGAGGGAAGCCAGCCCTGTTGCTTTGAAACTGCGCTGTTGCAAACATGGGCTCAACCACTGCCTTTCCACTCTTTCTTGTTGCACTATTTCACAGTTGTGCAGTTGTGCACTTAGGGGTGCCCCTCCCACTCTATGGAGTGCCTCCTTGCACTGTGCTCCTTCGTAGCTGCAAAGCTTTGAATCAATAGGCTTCCCTCGCCTCGCTAATATGCTCATAAAGTGAAATGGAGAAGTTACTTCCAAGGAGCTATGCAAACATCCAACCTCATGCCCTTCTCTTTCCCTGAGGTGGGAGGGGTGCCCTTAAGTGCCCCCTAAGGATGCAGTCCTATGCATGTTGTGGTACCGAACCTGCAAAGTTTTGTGGCAGGATGTTCCATGTTTAATCCTGTCCATGTATTGCAGTGGTTGTCTCTTTGCAACTGCAGTGTATCACAGATGAGAATGGAGACAAACATGGGTGGGGGTGGAGGCAAAAATAGGGGAAAATCCATTCACAATTGCACACAGACAGACAGACAGACAAAGAGAGAGAGAGAGAGACAGACAGACAGACAGACAAAGAGACAGACAGACAGACAAAGAGAGAGACAGACAGAGAGACAAAGAGAGAGAGACAGACAGACAGACAGACAGACAGACAGAGAGACAAAGAGAGAGAGAGAGAGACAGACAGACAGACAGACAGACAGAGAGACAAAGAGACAGACAGACAGACAGACAGACAGACAGACAGACAGACAGACAAAGAGAGAGAGAGAGAGAGAGAGACAGACAGACAGACAGACAGACAGACAGACAGACAGACAGAGACTCGGGGGCCATCTACATGGCACAGCTTCCACTGCTGATCCCTCCAAAATCCTACATACACTTAACTGGGAGTGCATCCCATTGAACACCTTGCATAGGATAGCGCCCTAATGCATTTGCATGTCTCCTTGGAAGTAAGTCCCACTGAATTCAATGGGTGCACTTCCAATTAAGTGTGCATAGGATTTTCACTTTAGCAGTGGAATTCTGAATCAATTCCAGCGCAAGGAATTCAATGTTGTCCCTTTTTTCAGCTTCCCCTGCAGTTTTGAGCAGTCCAATTTTATTCTAAATTTCCCCTTCTGAAAGTGTTGGTGTTTTTTTTCCTTTCTTTTTCTTTCTTTTTTCATGGGGGTGGGGGAGGGCATGTTGCTATTAATTGGGTTCAGCGCTCTGGAAGTCCGTAATGTTCTATGTAAGTGTTTTAACTGTTCTAATTATTACTGGTGTTGCTGTTAAATAAAAGTGACACCCCAGAGATGGATGAGTTAATATAATGATCTAAAAACACCAAGTCTCCAAAGAGCTTTGGATCCCTGAGCTACAGAAATTCAATATAGGGATGGCAAAGCTCTACGGCTCAAAACCTTCTCATTATGACCAGCACCGTAATTCTGTCCTCCTCTCTCTCTCTCTCTCTGTCTCTCTCTCTCTTTAATCCAATGCAGCATGCGCAGGCTGCAGGTCTAAATGGAAGGAATGTATGTGGAATGAAATTGCTTAGCTCTATTTAAACTGAGACTTTTTTCCAACTCAAAGATTCCTTTCCCACACTGTATTTTCACCCATGGGTAAGGGGGGGGAGGGGAGGTCCCCATAGTTTCACTATGGGGCCTCCAGCATTCGGAAAGCAGGCCCTCTGAGACTGGGGCCATTTCTGCACTGGCCTTTTGTCATGGGACTGCCCCTGGGTGTCCAAATAATGCACAGGTACTCCTATGGGCAGGGGTTTTCCCTAGGAAAACCCGATTCTTCCCGTGGCCCCGGGAACATCCAGAGACCACAAGAGGTGTGGGCGCCTGTCCCACCTGGTGCCCGCTTACTCGCGGGGTGGCTCTGTGCCCATGGGGGTGGGGAGGAGGCACTGGGTGGGGGTGCACGGGTGGTTTGCCTACCTTTTCCATAGCATGACACTCCCTCCTGTTGCTTTAATGTAAAGAAATGGCGGGTGCGAAAAGCGTGACATCCCAGGAGGAAGCCGGGATGGCACACTTCCTAATTTGGAAAGAGGGGGACGATCCCAGAAGCTGGTAAATCTGGGATCATCCCCAGGCTCTCCCTCTACACCCTGAGGTGTAGAAAGGGCTCGAGTCTTAGAGTATCCCCCCAGAACTGGAAGCAGCAATACTCAGCATCACTGGAGGAGGTTGGTGGTGAGAGATGGAGGGGTTGAACATCAATGGGGTAAGGGCAAAACCATTGCCAGCAGGAGTGGCAGGACCAGAGACCATTTACTGCTGGCAGGTGGCAGCTGTACAGGCGGCAGCAAATTCAGCAGCAGTGCCGGTAAATTCGGCAGTAGCAGAGGGTTCACAGAGGGCTGCACAGGCTTAGCTTTTGTGGAGTGGAGGTTTGGGCACACCTACTTTAAAATAAATGGATCACTTTTATCAATGAAATTAAAGGCACAGGGGACATGACCCAAATAATTACAACAACACTGCAATATTGTGATGAGAAAGGTACATGGGAGAGAACAGAGAGAAGTCAGAGAGAAGCCAGAGACAGAGAGAAGCCAGAGGGAGAAGATAGAGTAAAATGTCAGAACACAGAAGGGGAGGGAAGAAAAGTCAAAATCTAGAGATTCTGAAGACACCCCCCATGGCTAGACATTTCCCCTCAAAAATATTACATGCGCTTTCAGATCCCAAAAGCTTGTCTGCTCCTTCTCTATAAGGTTAAACCAGTGAGTCCTCTCTCCTCTCTTTCAGATAAGTAACAAACTCCTTATTCTGTTAATTGCAACTGAAAACTTTATGCATATTTATTTCTTCCAATTTGTTCACATTTATAATAGAACAACACTTTCAGAAACCCATTGCCCATTAGGGACTATCAACTAGGGTGACCAGATAAAATCCATGTCAGGGCTCATGTAACTTTAACAGTTGTAGAGAAAAGGGGATTTCAGCCACTTTCATTTGTATGAATTAGTTCCTGGTGATATTCCCTCTTCATCACAACAGTTAAAGGTGCATGCACTATACTAGAGTGACCATATACAAAAGAAGACAGGGCCCCTGCAACTTTAACAGTTGTGATGAAGAGGGAATTTCACCAGGAACTAATTGCATACAAATGACACTGGCTGAAATTCCCTTTTTTCTACAACTGTTAAAGTTACATGAGCCCTGACCTGGATTTTATCTGGTAATCCTATACTATCTAGGCTGACCATATGAAAAGGAGGACAGGGCTCATGTAACTTTAACAGTTGTAGAGAAAAGGGAATTTCAGCTGGCGTCATTTGTATGCAATTCGTATCTGGTGAAATTCCCTCTTCATCACAACAGTTAAAGCTGCAGGGGCCCTGCCCTCTTTTGTATCTAGTCACTCTAGTATAGTGCATGCAACTTTAATTGTTGTGATGAAGAGAGAATTTCACCAGGTATTAATTGCATACAAATGATGCCGGCTGAAATTCCCTTTTCTCTGCAACTGTTAAAGTTACATGAGCCCTGTCCTCCTTTTCATATGGTCAGCCTAATACTATCAACATCTATCCAGCCTTGATGCTTCGCCAGATATCAAGCACCTAAAATGGCTGCCCAGAAAGCTAAACCTTCTCAATCAAAATTGTCTCTGATTGGCTCGTAACTTCCAGCTCAGACCATGGGTCTGGATGTGCATGCAGAATGGCTTGCCCTTAATGGAACTTTTCTTGCATACTTGAGAGGTGGCCATGGTCAGTAATAACCTGGACTCCTTCTAGTCTGCAAGAACTGCAACTATTTTCTTGCAATGAACATGTACTAAAACTCTTTATTTAAGGTAAGGGATATTTTCTATAATCTGTTTTGTGTTCAGATTCTTCCCTGCTATTTAAAGCAAGTGGCAATTAAAGCTTTATAGAGAATTAATAAACAAAAAACAAAGAAGCGTTCACTGTAGTATAGATTGTGCTACAGAAACTCTTTGCACTATAGAGATATGGAAAACAAAACAAAATTCACATTTATATCACCTGTAATTTGCAAAACTCTTTATAATCTTTATCGAGTTCACAGATATAAATCCCAATACTCTATGGATTATTACCATTTTACAGATGAAGAACTGAGGCTAAGAGGAACCAAACTGAGATTGTGGCAGACATAGAAGTCATAAGAACATAGGAAGACCCATGCTGGATCAGACAAAGAGTTAAACTAGTCCACCATTGTCTGAAAACATTTCTTAAGTGCTCCATCTTTAAGCCAGATTGGGTACAGAAAGATGCACAAGTGTCTCTCTTAATAGTTGCCTGAAAACTTTGGATTTGCCTTCCTCAGAGATGTGACAAAGCCTGAGTGTTCCAAAAGTGGGGCAAGACATATTCATGCAAATTAGTTTATGGTGGCCAAGGATGAGGAGGTAATAGGACAAAACAGGGGTCCCCAACCGTTGGGGTTGGTGGGCACATTTGGAATTTGTGAGCAGTTTTACCAAATGGCTACGATAGGGGTCCCTTGACATTCATAAAATGGCTGTCAAGGTAGGCATGGCTAGTCATAGAACACTCTTTTCCCAGAAGGCAAACTGGTGAGGCTAAACGGAAAAAAACAACTAGTCCAAGAACCTAAGTACAAGGCAGAGAGTGGGGCCCAAGCTCTAAAACACCGGACCACTCTTTTGAACCCAAATAAAGAGGGCACTGGAGGGCAGTACTTCTCTTTGCAGGCAAGCCAGCCTTCCCTTTGCAATCCAGAAAATGCATTTTCACATTTAGATGCAATAAATTAACACATTGGTTTTTAAAAATAGTCACACAACATCTCAAGCGAGAGACTAAAATTCTTGGAGTCTGCAAGTCAGTATGTGATTAAAAATTGTTACAGCTAATTCCTAGCTAAAGCAGTGTTTTCCAGAATAAGAACAATAGGCAGAAATTAAGTCTAGTATTAGCTACTGTAGGGTTAAGTTTGGGAGTACCCTAGTGGTAAAGTGTGGGAGAACATCTCTTTCGGCTGGGGGGGGGGGGGACAGCCATGCTGGTGCTCCTCATGGTGATCACCATCTAGCAGCCACCATTTCTATTTCTCCAGATGTCCCCGCTGTGTGACATTAGCATAGGGATCGGCAAAAGAGCAATGCTCAAGCTCACCAAGATACACTGAACAACAGCTCGCTGCTCGCCTCTCGCTGATTTGCACTCATGTTTGCAGTCGCTGCTCATCTTGCACAAAAAGGGAAATTGCGCAATAATCCCAGATTGGCACAATTTTCCAAAGTTCCTCAAATGTTCTCATAGGCAAAAACATGGGTGATTTTTAATAAATTGTGCATTTTGAAATTTGTGCAAATCACATTTGCGCACGTTTTTGAGAATTTGTGAACATTTTCAGTGGACGCATTCTCACGATTGTGCTTGTATTTAGGGTTGTGAACAAGACGTGCTTGCATGTTTTGTGAGCAGGAAGAACATTTTCATACACTAGCATCAGGCACAGGAAACATTCTGGGAAATAACATGGCAGCTGCCAAAAAGAGCCTCTAATGAACCTGTTTTATATATTATTATATTAATGTTATTTTCAAGTAATATTAAGATATTTTTGTATGTAATACACAGAGTGATAAAAAGAATGGATAATGGTAATGATCTCTGTTGCTCGAGAGGTTAGGGCTAAAATCAATGGGTGGAAATTGAAAGGAAGCAAAATTTGGCCAAACACTGGGAGATACTTCCTAATAATAATATAATAATAATAATAACGATTTATTTCTTACCCGCCTCTCCATCTAGATCGAGGCGGGGAACAACAGCATGATAAAATACATAAAACTAATTAAAACATGACAAATATTATTAAAACTGCATTAAAACATCCTAAAACATCATTAAAACATCCTAAAACATCCTAAAAACATTCTAAAAATTACACTGGATATGCCTGCCGGAAGAGAACAGTCTTTATAGCTTTCTTAAATTCTAAAAGACTGTTAAGTTGACGAGTCTCCTCCGGCAGGTCATTCCACAGTCTGGGAGCGGCAGAAGAGAAGGTCCTCTGGGTAACAGTTGTCAGCCTAGTCTTGGCCGACCGCAGTAAGTTCTTCCCAGAGGACCTGAGCGTGCGGGGCGGATTGTACGGGAGAAGGCGATCCCGCAGGTAACCTGGACCCAAACCATGTAGGGCTTTAAAGGTAATGACCAACACTTTATACTTCGCCCGGAAACTAATTGGCAGCCAGTGGAGCGATTTTAAAGCTGGCGTAATATGGTCACTCCTAGATGTACCGGTGACCAACCTGGCTGCCATATTTTGAACTAGTTGAAGTTTCCGGACTAGGCACAAAGGTAGCCCTATGTACAGCGCATTGCAGAAGTCAAGCCTCGAAGTTACCAGCGCGTGCACCACCATCTTTAGGTCTTCCAACTCTAGGAAGGGGCGCAGCTGGCGTATCAGCCGAAGCTGATAGTAGGCACTCCTGGCCGTCGCATCTATCTGGGCTGTCATTTGGAGCGACGGATCCAGGAGCACCCCCAAGCTGCGAACACAGTCTTTCAGGGGGAGTGTAACCCCATCCAGAACCGGTTGACACACCTCCAAACCCAGGTTGCGGCCTTTGACAGCAAGCACCTCCGTCTTGTCTGGATTCAGCTTCAGTTTGTTTTTCCTCATCCAGCCCATTACCGCCTCCAAGCATTCATTCAGAGGAGACACACTATCCTTAGCTGACGATGTTGTCGAAGGCATAGAGAAATATATTTGGGTGTCATCAGCATACTGATAGCACCCCGCCCCATGCCTCCGGATGATCTCTCCCAACGGTTTCATATAAATGTTAAACAGCATTGGGGAAAGGATGGCACCTTGCGGTACGCCACACAGCAGCTCCTTCTTTGCAGAGCAGCTATCCCCAAGCATCAACATCTGGAACCTGCCCGAGAGGTAGGACCGGAACCACTGAAGCACAGTGCCCCCGATTCCCAATCCCCTCAGGCGTTCCAGAAGGATACCATGGTCGATGGTATCGAATGCCGCTGAGAGGTCCAAAAGTACCAACAGGGACACACTCCCCCTGTCAATACCCAGGCGTAGATCATCCGCTAAGGCGACCATAGCAGTCTCAACTCCGTATCCCGCCCTGAAGCCAGTTTGAAATGGGTCTAGAAAATCAGTGTCATCCAAGACTACCTGGAATTGAAAGGCAACCGCCCTCTCGATCACCTTGCCCAAGAATGGAAGGTTTGATACCGGTCTGTAGTTATTAAAGTCCAGGGGATCCAGGGAGGGCTTCTTTAGAAGCGGCCGTACCACCGCTTCTTTTAAACATGATGGAAAACTCCCCTCCCTGAGAGATGCATTAATAATATATTGTAATTGCGATCTAACCGCATCTCCTCCCTGGACGACCAGCCATGAAGGACAGGGATCGAGAGGGCAAGTCGTCCCCCTCACTCGTCCAAGCGGCTTGTCCACGTCCTCGGTACTCACCAACTGAAACCGATCCAGTATAATTCTACTCGCGGAGTCACCGGACACTCCATCGTCAGCCTCTGCTATAACGACGGCATCTAAGTCGGCTCTTATCCGAGAGATTTTATCTGCGAAATGATCATTAAAGGCATCGCAGCGAACCGCCGAAGGCTCTAAAGTCGGATTCAGGGGGGAAGGTGCCCGGGTTAGACCCCTCACCACCCTGAACAGTTCCGCTGGACGCGAATTCGCAGACGCAATGCGCGCAGAGAAGAAAGCTTTCTTCGCTGCACGTATTGCCACCCCATAGGAACGAAGATGTTCTCTATGCCGTGTCTTGTCGGATAGAAGTCGAGTTTTCCGCCATCGGCGCTCCAGTCATCAACAATGGTCAACAATGGTGATGGTTCCTCCTTCATTGGATACATTTAAGCAGAGGCTGGGTCCATCTGCCAGTTGCATCCTGCATTGTAGATTGAATCAAGGGTTGGCCAGATGACCAATGTCCCTTTCATCTCCATAATTCTAAGATTCTATGAGAAATGGAGAGGTGTGAATTGTGCCAACAGTCTGGAGTTTTTGTTTTTGATTGAACTGAAAAGAAAATAGCTAACAAATTGAGTCTTACACCATGAAATCCAAAGCAGCTGTCCTTTATTCTCTTCCTAGAGGGATCATTGGTAGCATTTATGTTCTATTTTGTACCTCATGAGGAGGACATGATTTCTATCAATTTATTCACAAATAGGCATGATTGCTTGGCCAAGTTTTCGCTGGTGATACTTATGCTCTAACACATTACTGGAAAAGAGGAAGGTTATGTATACATTTCCTGATTGATAGAATTTTCCAAAATGTCCTCAAAATTATATATATTTTCGGAAATATACAGACAAATCCCCGAGAAATTACTTTCCTTGTTTCTGGGTTAAAAAGAATAGAGTTAAAAACAAAAGAACTCAGCCTTGTTTCAAGAAGCTAGACATTTGGGAGAGACCCAGTCTGAGAACAGGATGCTTCTGTGAACTTAAACGAAAAGTGAGGAGAGGACCATGTAGAGAAGGTACATGATAGATGGGGAACAAGTGCTTAACCTTCAGCCATAACTATTTTTCCTCCACACACCTCCAGCTGTTCTTCTCCAAGCCTTGCCAAACATGCACCTGGATACCCTTAGCTAGTGAAAAGCAAAGAGAACACAGAGGAGAAATTGCCTCCTCCCTGCCCACTATTCTTCCCCTCTAAATCCTTCTCCCACTTTGTAGACCATGGGTGGGGAAACATTTTTATGTCAAGAGACTTATAGCCTCAGGGGTAATAATATGTTAGGGACCTGCTAGGGGTGGGTATGGTTCAACTGGGGATGTTGAAGGTATCCTATACCAGGGTACAGGAATCCATATACACACATTTGGCGTGCTGGACTGGGAGTCACTGGGCAGCCCAGCAAGGGCCTACTGAGAGCCAGCCAGCAAAGACAAAGTTTGTGAGGACACTCTCCTCTCTCTCTCTCTCTCTCTCTCTCTCTCTCTCTCTCTCTTTCTCTCTCTCTCTCTCTGGCTGGTTTCGGACAACACTAGTCAATGGTGGGTTGAGTAGGCAACTCACAGTTGGTTATTTTGTGGGTACTCCCCACACAACATATTCCTACACAACTGTGGGTGATTGGGGCTGGCGTTGAGTGGACTAATAGTCAACCTGGCATTTGACTGACACAGCCCCTGCCCCTCTCCCCTCTTCCCTCGTCCTCCCAGTGCTATCCCAGCAACCTCTGCAAGTTGTGCCAGTTGTAGCAGAGTGGCAGCCACCACTTTGGTCGCTCTTGCCACCTGCCTCTATGGGCTTGTGTTTTAACCCACTCACCACACGCCATTAACCCACTCACCCCTCCACACAACACTTTAAACAACTGGCTTCAAGCTAAACAACTTGCAAGCCAGTTGTTTCTCTCCATTACTTATTTGGGCAGAATAGCATACCGTCAGTAGTTTGTGAGTGGCGTGTTACCACACAACACAATAAGCAACACAACTGACGATTGTTTCCCCCCCATTGTTTAATGTGTTGTCCAAAACCAGTCTCTCTCTCTCTCTCTCTCTCTCTCTCTCTCTCTCTCTCTCTTTCTGCCTCCCCCTTAACTCTTTCTGTCTTTCTTTCAGAAACTCTTTCTATTCCTTTCTGCCCACCCATTCCAAAGGATAGTGCAGGAGGGATAGATTGTTCATGCCAAAGGTCTGGACTGATCACTAGCAGAGGGCTTTTGAAATAGGCCAACAGCCATGTATGGCTGTAAGGCTGCTGGTTACTCACATCCGTGTTAGATATTCTGGAGTGCCCTTGGTTCTGCTGCTGAATTTCTGTTTTGGTCCCAAGATTCAGGCCTCTGAGAATAGCTCAATTTATTAGGCACTGAGAACAGATGGAAGGACTCACGTCCTGACATGAGACTCAGAGGGCACCACCCTGGCCTTGCACACAAGTTGGTTAAGCTCCCTAAGCTAGGGTGACCATTTGGAAAGGAGGACAGGGCTCCTGTATCTTTAACAGTTGTATAGAAAAGGGAATTTCAGCAGGTGTCATTTGTATGCATGCAGCACCTGGTGAAATTGCCTCTTCATCACAACAGTTAAAGCCCTTCCTTCTTTTTATCTGGTCACTGTTGTGATAAAGAGGGAATTGCATCAGGTGCTTCATGCATACAAATGACACCTGCTGAAATACCATTTTCTACACCACTGTTAAAAATACAAGAGCCCTGTCCTCCTTTTCATAGGGTCACCCTACTCTAAGCCCCCTCTTTCCTGGATGGTGACATATGGGGTAAAAGAGAGGGAAAGGTTACTTTGTCATTGGCAGTTTCTAGTGCCTTGGTCCTGCATGAATTGTGTTCTCAGGGGAACTGGGGACACTTTTAGGAAGGCCAAGGATCTCCTGATTGGTGCCTCATTGCTAGGGCTGTTGTGGGCTGCAGCACTTTTATGGGACCACTCCTTGAGTACCCCATAGCTCAAAGAGCACCTGGTAGCCATCCCCCCCGGTCTGGAGCCTTCATTGTTATGCACAATGGAGGCTCCTGAAATTGCATATCTCTTACCTTGCATAAATGGTGGCCACAAAAGCTGCATCTATGCAAGTTTACAGGCATTCACACCTTTAATCTTGCGTAAATTGAGCTTTTACGGCAGCCATTTATGCAAGGTAGGAGATACGCAATTTCAGCAGTCTCCATTGTGCACAATGGTAGAGATTCTGGACCAGGGTGGATGGCCTTGGAGCCTTATTGGGCACTTGCTGAGCCACGAGGACGTTTGTGCAGTACCACAAGCAGGGGCGGGCAGCAGCAGCTTGATGAGCATCTGGCATAGCCAGACGTGAGTGAGGCCATCCATCCTTACTCATTGCTGTTCCCATTGTGTTGGGGAAGGGGAATTCCAATCAGGGCCAGAGCGGCCAAGTATCGTCTTTTACAGTCCTCTCTTTGAAGGACTGTCCTCTATTTTGAAGGCATCCTCTGTCTGAAGGGCTGTCAAGTCCAAGAACCGTCAGAAGGAAGACCTGGGTCTTGCAGATGCTTGTACAAGAGATTGAGCGAGGCACACCGTTCACCTGGACAGAGTCTTCCACATCGTGTCAAGATGTACCGTATTTCTATTCAAATTATTATAGCTATTTCTACATGTACATCAAATACATACAAATTAGCCAATGCAAATGTCATGCAAATCAGTGCATGCCGTTGTCCTCTCTTTTGGTGAGCTATTTCCTCTTTGGTGGTTTATAAATAGCCACCCTAAGCATTAAACCAAGCATATGAGGTGTGGAAGAAAGGGGAGAGGCAGGGAAGGAGCACATGGGTAAATGCAGGGGTGCCCAGAGAGTTTGTGGGGCCTGCGACATGTGTTGGTTTGGGGTGCCATGCTGCTTCCTCCTACGAGGACCCAGGTGTGTGTGTGTGTGTGTGTACAAAGCTGGGGGGTGTACCTTCGAGAATTCTTGCACACATGTTTCACGCAGCAGCTGAGGCAGTGGCCCCCTTGCTTTGTGGGATCTTGGAACAAATTGCCACAGTTCTCCTCCTCCTCCGGCAGCTCTGAGCATCAGTACATTCCTGATCCGACATAAGGACAGAAGAAGAGCATAAGAAGAGACATGCTGGTTCAGACCAAGAGTCCATCCAATCCAGCACTCTGTTCACACAGTGGCCAACCAGCTGTCAACCAGGGACCCACAAGCAGGACATGGGTGGAGCAGCACCCTACCGCCCATGTTCCCCAGCAACCAGTGTATAAAGGCTTTGTTTCCATGGACCAAGACTGTGCCATCTGAACCAAGCCTCAGTCATCTTTGCATATTTTTTTATACAGGTAACGTAGCATGTATTCAACTCTTCTTCTTGTTATTAGTGAAATCACTGTCCTTGTCTACCTCGTGTTCATGAACCGCCGCTACTGACGTGATTTACACATGGGCATGTATTTTTCCAAAGTTCTGACCAAGAAGACCTTGTCCTCATCCTGGAAAATCAGAGGGGATAATTTCTGAACCAGACATTTGTGAACATAACCTTGATTTATGGGTGGACCTCCACCCGCCTGAAACCCTTTGCTTCCAGTGATCTTGTAATGCCTTTAACGGCTGTAGCTACATAACAGATAGGCTTTCAGAAGCCTGGGCTCATCAATCACACCCAGTGCTCTTTTCCTAGGCAAATGCTGAAGGATTTACCAGGCTCTTATGATACTCACACCTTGAACATCTCTGCACTTGATTTAAAGGCACTCGCGGGGTAGTAATTAATGCCAAACATCCAAGCAAATGTGGTTCAAGGAGGAAATGATATTTCAATGTTTTTATCACTCAGAGGGGAAAAATAGTTTCA
Source organism: Anniella stebbinsi (assembly GCA_029215795.1). Classification (NCBI taxonomy): domain Eukaryota; kingdom Metazoa; phylum Chordata; class Lepidosauria; order Squamata; family Anniellidae; genus Anniella; species Anniella stebbinsi. Next base: position 353,732,325 of record JARDYH010000002.1, on the reverse strand, counting down.
TCAGTGGCAAGTGCAGAGTTAAAAAAAATACCTCTCCTATAACTCAAAAACGGTTTTACGAAATTGTATCTCCAAAGCTTTTCATTACCAAACTAATGATTATAGCCATAATTAGATATTAGAGGTTCCCAGATCATTAAAGAACATATAGTTCTTCCAAAAACAAAAGTAAACAAGACAAATGGAACAGTCCGCAAATCGTACTGTAGAAGAACTCATCCAGTTTTAGCTACGCTTGGAGGCATGTTTCTCTCTCTTTGGCAGGACTCAAACATGCAGCAGGTCTTGAAATAATTATATGTGGCAGCCTTCCCCAAAGATGCTATTGGAAAAGCCTAAACCTTTGGCTCACAGCCTGCCAGGCTCACCAGTTCAGCCAATGGAGCTTCTCCGGTTCACTGTACTTCATGCCATCATCACAAGGGTCACCGCTAAAGATGTCCATTGCCAGGAATTGCAGCCCTTTTGGGGTTCACCAGAGCTCTGCAGTGCGCCCAACTTAGCTTGCTTTTGTAAGCCGAGCTGCGGTCTTTCCTCAAACTCTGGGACTTTGTATGTATTTGTGTATGTATGTGTCAGCCATAATTAATGCAAATAGAGATTTGCACAACTTACAGATGCAATTTGTACAAATTCAAAAACAGTGAAAATCTGCTAGCTGGCCTAACTTACTGCAGACCAAGGCTCAATCTACACCAAGCAGGATATTGCACTATGAAAGTGTTATGAAAGGGGTATATAAAAGGCAGGAGCCACGCTCCTGCTTTATAGTGGTATTGAAGTGCATTGATAATTGTTGGGGGCACATTACACACTAATAATAATAATAATAATAATAATAATAATAATAAATTTATTATCTGCCTCTCCCTTGGGATCGAGGTGGGGAACAACATTAAAATACATGATATAAAATACATAAAATTGATTAAAACATATAAAAATAAATACATTATTAAAATACCAATACAACTCTTAAAATTCGACCAGGTAGACCAGCCGGAAGAGATCAGTTTTTATAGCTTTCTTAAATTCTAGAAGACTGTTAAATTGGCAAATCTCTCCCAGCAGGCCATTCCACAGTCTAGGAGTGACAAAAGAGAAGGTCCTTTGGGTAACAGTTGTCAGCCTAGTTTTGGCTGACTGTAGTAAATTCTCCTCAGAGGACCTGAATGTGCAGGGCAGATTGTATGGGAGAAGGTAATCCCCAGGTAACCTGGACCCAAACCATGTAGAGCTTTAAAGGTAATGGCCAACACTTTGTACTTCACTTGGAAGTAATTGGCAGCCAGTGGAGTGATTTTAAAGCTGGTGTAATATGGTCACCCCTAGGTGTACCAGTGACCAACCTGGATGTCTTATTTTGAACTAGTTGTAGTGTCTGGACTAGGCACAGAGGTAGCCCTATGTACAGCACATTGCAGAAGTTGAGCCTTGAAATTAGCAGTTCATACACTACTGTTTTTAGGTCTTCCAACTCTAGGAAGGGGCACAGCTGGCATATCAGCCAAAGCTAATAGTAGGCACTCCTGGCCGTCGCAGCTATCTGAGCTGTCATTTGGAGTGATGGACCCAGGAGCACCCCCAAGCTGCGAACACAGCCTTTCAGGGGGAATATAATCCAATCCAGAACAGGTTGAGGCCTTTGACAGTAAGCACCTCCATCTTGTCTGGATTCAGCTTCAGTTTGTTTTTTCTCATCCAGCCCATTACTGCCTCCAAGCATTCATTCAGAGGAGACATACTATCCTTAGCTGATGCTGTTGTCAAAGGCATAGAAAAATATAATTGGGTGTCATCAGCGTACTGATAGCATCCCGCCCCATGCCTCCAGATGATCTCTCCCAGCGGTTTCATGTAGATGTTAAACAGCATTGGGGATAGGATGGTGCCTTGTGGTATGCCATGCAACAGCTCCTTCTTTGAGGAGCAACTATTCCCAAGCATCATTATCTGGAACCTGCCTGAGAGGTAGGACCGGAATCACTGAAGCACAGTGCCCCCAAGTCCCAATCCCCTCAGGCATTCCTGAAGGATACCATTGCCGATGGTATCGAAAGCCACTGAGAGGTCCAGAAGTACCAGCACTCCCCCTGTCAATACTTAAGCATAGATCATCCACTAAGGTGACCATAGCGGTCTCAACACCGTATCCTGCCCTGAAGCCAATTTGAAATGGGTCTAGAAAATCTGATTCATCCAAAACTGCTTGGAGTTGGAAGGCAACTGCCCTCTCGATCACTTTGCCCAGAAACAGAAGATTTGATACTAGTCTGAAGTTATTAAGGTCCAGGGGGTCTAGGGAAGGCTTTTCTAGAAGCGGCCATACCACCGCTTCTTTTAAACATGATGGAAAACTCCCTTCCCTGAGAGATGCATTAATAATACGTTGTAGTTGTAGTCTAATTGCATTCCACTTTCATAGTGTCATATCCTGCTTTTCATTCCACGTTATCCAAAACACTGCAACAAATGTCATTGTGTGTCCTACGAGATATAAATGTGCAAGAGGGATATAGCGTTACCATGATGGGATCATAATGATTTAACATTAGATCTGTCCTGCGTGTCCCCACACACTGATATTCGGTGGGTGGCTATGCGTGAGCAGCCTTTTCTGCTGGGTCCCACAAATGATGGAATGTTCACCCTAGAGTGGTCCATCTGGTGGCTAGGTTGTTGACTTCTCGATGCCAGGCATAGAACTTTTTATTCTCCTAGCCCTTTTAAAAGACTCTGTAACTGCTGCTTGACTGTTCTTAATAGGTTTCATGATGCTTTTTAAAGTAATCTCCTCTGTGTTTTTCGCTGTTCAGTTATTTATCTCTTTTAAATGCTGTCTTTTTCAAGCTGCTTTTAAAAGCAACACTTTTGAATGTGTTTTATTATTTGGTTTTATCCTTGGTTTTATTGTTTTTGCTTGTATTATTGACTTTACCCTAAGAGCTTCAGCTATAGGGCAGCTCAAAACTGAAATACATAAATAAATGAACCCCCCTTCATGCATTCAAGGAAGGGGAGTAACATCACACACAAACACACCTTCTGTGAGTTCCGTGTGCCTGAGGTGGGGCTGTGCATCCATACCAACTATGGAAGTACTGATCTTGTTAAATCTATCCTCTCTGTGTTTTACAGATTGTCTGGCATCTTCATTCCATTGTCCACTCATGGACAGAGTTTGATTTTTTTCCCTAAACATAATTCTGTTCTTGTGTTAATCCACACTAATGGATGCAGTTTATTACAAAAGTGAATTCATGCAAATGTGAAAATAATAACAACCCACTAGTTTGCATGACTCAGAGAAAGACAGTCTTTTCCAAAATCCACAGGTCAGGTTCATAAAAACCTGATCTGAATGCATCGTGGATTTCTCCAACATCCTTAATACCAACGTGTGTGTGCATGCCTCTGCATGCTGGGATCCTAAGCCAATCAGGATCCCCCTTATGTAGAATAGAAGTATGCAATTGCATCATGCCCTGTATAAATCACCTTCTCACAGGTCACTGAACATGTAGATGGTTGGGGACAAGCTGGCCAATGCAGCCGGCAAGGCACTCATAGGTACTTTCAATGCACGAAGAGGGAGGGTAATCAGAAGTCCTTTACCATCTTTGGTTTTCAGACATCGCAGCATCACGTTTTCGGCTTGTGGCCTTTACAGGGATGTCAGACGAACCTGATGGGGGGGTGGAGCTTCCATTGGCTTGCCCCCAGACTTCATTCCATCTTCCGTTAGCTGGCCTGACTTGGTCTCCAGTGAATCAGGCCAGCTAGCAGATTTTTGGTGTGTGTGGTTTTTTTAAAAAATTTGCGCACATTGCACCTGGAATTTATGCAAACGGTGCCTGCAATTTGCACAAATCTCAATTTGCACAAATTACAGCAAATGCAAATGACATATACACAAAAAGTCCCCCACTTTCAGGGAAAACTTGTGGCTAAACTCACAAATACAAGCCAAGTCAGGAACACCACAAACCTCCATTGAGCCCCAAAAAGTCTGGATTTCCTGGCAGCAGGCATCCTTAGGCCTTCATAAAACCTCTGTAAATAAAAAGGGAAGTAACGGCATTTGCAAGGATGGACAAGGAAATGGGACTGATTGTCAATTCGTTCAGAGAAGTGCCCTCAGCGCTCTCTGCTCACAATCCAGGAAAGAGACACATACCCTCCAAGAATGCTTGCAAGAAAAATAAATCAAATGCAGCAATAATAATAAATAAATATATTAAAAACCCAGAATCAAAGGTTTTATTCAAGGCAATCACCATAGATATTTATTAGCTAGGCTTTTCAAGGTCTATTGCCAAAGGCTTTTAATTCACCTAATTAATCTGATTTCTGCATGATAAAAAGAAATCATTTTTTTTCCTATCCCTTCTCTGTAACCGGATGAGCCATAAGTCAAAATTAAAATACGATTATCTCTTGCAAGATTCAGAGATTTCTTTCAAACTTTCATTATTTACAATCTTCATTTCTTTCCCCCCACTTTTTGGGGGAAGATGTTTCACTTCATAGAAATGATGAATTAAACAACAGTTAACTGTTTCACTACCTATTTGCCAGCTACATATCTTTAGTTTAGAAAAATAAAGATGATTGCATCATGGGGGTGAGGTGGGGAAAGGCAACATCATGGTATTGAGGCAGTAAAGAGGAAAATCTATTCATCCCAAAGCTCAAACAGCCTTCAGGGCAGGATAAGGAGTTGAGACTGCTATGGTCCCCTTAGTGGATGATCTACGCTTGAGTGTTGACAGGGGGAGTGTGTCCCTGCTGGCACTTCTGGACCTCTCAGTGGCTTTCGATACCATCGACCATGGTATCCTTCTGGAACGCCTGAAGGAATTGGGAATCGGGGGCACTGTGCTTCAATGGTTCCGGTCCTACCTCTCAGGCAGGTTCCAGATGGTGATGCTTGGGGATAGTTGCTCCTCAAAGAAGGAGCTGCTATGTGGTGTACCACAAGGCACCATCCTATCCCCATTGCTGTTTAACATCTACATGAAACCGCTGGGAGAGATCATCTGGAGGCATGGGATGGAGTGCTATCAGTACGCTGATGACACCCAATTATATTTCTCTATGCCTTTGACAACAGTGTTAGCTAAGGATAGTGTGTCTCCTCTGAATGAATGCTTGGAGGCAGTAATGGGCTGGATAAGGAAAAACAAACTGAAGCTGAATCCAGACAAGACGGAGGTGCTTACTGTCAAGGGCCACAACCTGGGGTTGGAGGTGTGTCAACCAGTTCTGGATGGGGTTACACTCCCCCTGAAAGGCTGTGTTCACAGCTTGGGGGTGCTCCTGGATCCATCGCTCCAAATGACAGCTCAGATAGATGCGATGGCCAGGATACGCCAGCTGCGCCCCATCCTAGAGTTGGAAGACCTAAAATCAGTGGTGCACATGCTGGTAACTTCGAGGCTCAACTTCTGCAATGCACTGTACATAGGGCTACCTCTGTGCCTAGTCTGGAAACTTCAACTAGTTCAAAATATGGCAGCCAGGTTGGTCACCAGTACACCTAGGGGTGACCTCATAACACCAATCTTAAAATCACTCCACTGGCTGCCAATTAGTTTCCAGGCGAAGTACAAAGTGTTGGATATTACCTTTAAAGCCCAACATTGTTTGGGATCGCCTTCTCCCATACAATCCACCCTGCACCCTTAGGTAGGCTGACCATATGAAAAGGAGGACAGGGCTCATGTAATTTTAACAGTTGCAGAGAAAAGGGAATTTCAGCCAGCGTCATCTGTATGCAATTAGTACCTGGTGAAATCTCCTCTTCATTACAACAATTAAAGTTGCTGGCACTATACTAGAGTGACCAGATACAAAAGAGGGCAGGGGCCCTGCAGCTTTAACTGTTGTAATGAAGAGGAAATTTCACCAGATACGAATTGCATACAAATGACGCTGGCTGAAATTCCCTTTTCTCTACAACTGTTAAAGTTACATGAGCCCTGTCCTCCTTTTCATATGGTCAGCCTATGTTTAGGTCCTCTGGGAAGAATTTACTACAGTCAACAAAACTAGGCTGACAACCATTACCCAGAGGACCTTTTCTTCTGCCGCTTCCAGATTGTGGAATGACCTGCCGGGAGAGATCCGCCAACTCACCAGTCTTCAAGAATTTAAAAGAGCAATAAAGACTGATCTCTTCCGGCAGGCCTACCCAGATGAATTTTAAATGTTTTTATTGGTGTTTTATTGGTATTTTAATGATGTATTGGTTTTATGTGCTTTTAATCAGTTTTGTGTATTTTATGCTTGATGTTGTTCCCCACCTCGATCTGGAGGGAGAGGCGGGTAATAAATAAATAAAATATTATTATTATTATTCCCCGTCCTCATTGGGAATAATGGATGTTATTCATTACAGCTGCAGTAAAATGGAAACGCGGGCAACTTGAGAGAGAATAAAGCGTTGAACATCTTAAAATGAGAAATATTGGCCATACAATTGAGGCTATTCATATTAGAAAGCCCAGGCCATAAGATTTGGATACGCAGTATTGGGCTTTGCAGTTCCTGTAATGGTCACTGAAGAAGGCACAAGAAGTGTTGAAACGCGTTTGACCATCAATCTATTCTTGTTTATTATATCATTGTATTAAATTATATGTACATTTATATTACTTGCTTTTACCATTTTTCAACGTGTTACAATTTATTGATAGATTGTTGAATATTTGTTGTTTAAATACTATTCCTTCACTGGTTGTTTGGATAGTCCAATACAACACCAGGTTGGGTAATGCTCCACTAGAACATAAGAACACATCAGAGGCCCCTTCTTATGCATGTACCAGATATGTGGAGGAGAAAATGGGATTGCACTCACTAGATCTTTTTTCCTAATGTTGGTGTGCCAGCTAGCCCAACTCCAAAGTGCACAGATGGTTTGTGTGCATGTAGCAGTAAGTGCACAGAGCTCCCTTTCCCACACACCTCTGTATGCACAGGCTAGAACCATTTGGCCTGCTGACATTACAGATGTTGCCAGCAAATACCGTCCCACTTTCTCCCCGTGCATTTGGTGTCCATTTCTGTATCTTTCTCTGTGCCTGGTGGTGGTGGGAGCAAACATCTGTAAACGATACCATTGAAGTTGGTTGAGGGTATATGCCGGACTGACAAACAGAACCATGTCTTCTCACAGCGCATATGTGATGTGCAGCAGTCATTGCCACATTGTGCGGTACATAATAACACATGTTGGCTGGATGGTGGGCAGGAGTAAGGGAGAAAACAATCCTGACTTCAGAACTTTTATTGGTAAGAATTGGTCCGATTGCACCATTGACAAATGCCCTGAGGGAAATTCCGAGTGTCCTGGGTGCAGCTGCTTGGCTTGCATGAAAATATTGAGCCTGAGCTCATGTTGGCCTTGGTAATATTCATGACTACAACAAACCAGACTGTGAGGAACCATTCGTGTCTAAGGGCAGAGGGAGATATATGTGCGGTACCAATCATAAAGAAATTATTTGGGACCTTGCCTCCTTTTCTAAGGCAAATATTCGGCCTGCGTGGTCACAGAATTAAGCGAACATCAATTCCAGTGTCTTTCAAGATCATTATCTTGGGCTAAGTTACAAAGCTGTCTCCTCCTTTTAAAATGGCAGATTATGAAAGCTAGCATTGAGTCCTTTCGCTTGCTGCCCACTCCAGAACTCCCAGGTGCTGCCATGAGGATGGAGATATGCTGACTGAAGTAGATTCGCTTTAAGCCAGTGTATCTCCATCCTTGTGGAAGCATATGGGGGTTCTGGAGTAAGGAGCAACAAAGAAAGACTTCCTTAATCTGAACCTTTTAAAGAAGGAGATCCTTTCTCAGAAAAGCAGTGTGTCTTTCTTTATGCTCTGTGTCACTTTCCCAGAGAAAATAATTTTGCCTTTTTTTAGAGCTCCAATTTCCACTTACAAATTATGTCTCCCCCTCTAGCCCTTCATTCATACCTAACAAGCCTACACACCTAGAGCTCTGTGGATTCCCCCCCCCCCCACTGCTCCAATTTCCTGACTTTTTTCATTTCCTGCAAAGGGGCTTTTGTTTTCTGCCACATTCTCAGGGAACTTTAGAATTATTCTAAAAAAAATAAAAATTCGGGCACAATCCTATGCCTGTTTGTGCAGAAACAAGTCCTCCAACCTTTTTCTCTGTCTATACTAGGGATGTATGGATTGTGTAAAATTCATTTCGTCTGTGTCTCACAGTTTGCCAGGTGTCTTTCATGTCAATGGTCACCCACCGATGGAATCAGATTTTTTTCCCTGTTTCCAGATTTGCACAAATACGCATGTGCAAAAATGCACAACTGTGTTTTTATGCTTTAGCCAATGGGGGGAATTTTGGAGTGGGTTTTTTACATTTTTGACTAGGTTTGTTTGTTAGTTTGACCTAAAGATGGTAGTGCACGCGCTGGTAACTTCGAGACTCGACTTCTGCAATGCGCTGTACATAGGGCTACCTCTGTGCCTACTCCGGAAACTTCAACTAGTTCAAAATATGGCAGCCAGGTTGGTCACTGGTACACCTAGGGGTGACCATAACATACCAGCTTTGAAACCTCTCCACTGGCTGCCAGTTAGTTTCCGGGTGAAGTACAAAGTGTTGGTCATTACCTTTAAAGCCCTATATGGTTTGGGTCCAGGTTACCTGTGGGATCGCCTTCTCCCATACAATCCGCCCCGCACGCTTAGATCCTCTGGGAAGAATTTATTACAGTCAACAAAAACTAGACTGACAACTGTTACCCAGAAGACCTTCTCTTCTGCCGCTCCCAGATTATGGAATGACCTGCCGGAAGAGATCCGTCAACTCACCAATCTTCAGGAATTTAAAAACTCTATAAAGACTGAGCTCTTCCAGCAGGCCTACTCAGATGAATTTTAAGTGTTTTATTGGTGTTTTATTGGTATTTTAATGATGTACTGGTTTTATGTATTTTTAATCAGTTTTGTGTGTTTTGTGATGATGTTGTTCCCCGCCTCGATCCGGAGGGAGAGGCGGGTAATAAATAAATAAATTTATTATTATTATTATTATTATTATTATTTGCATATTTTTAATGAGGAAATGTGCACAAAATGCCAGGAAGTTTTAAAAAAAGTTCTATAAGTCCTTGGACTTCACCCAGTGAGGGAGGAGCTGGTCTGATGCAGAATCCATGGGTCAGATTCATAAAAATCTGAACTCACTAAGTTCTATTGTGCATTTCTCCGACATCACTAGTCTACACACATGGGATTGCATCCTTAATGGTGTTTCTGAGCTTATCTTATTGTTGAGAGGTGGGTGAGGATGCTGTAGGGCTTTTTTATTATTTATTCTTTGTTTCTAATACACTTCTGTCCATCACTGTGCAGCCTCCCTGGCTGCCCGCACTTCCCGTCTGCAAAGCCTCATGATGTTTTCTTCCCCTGGGGCTTAATTGCAGTACAGGAAGCTGGAAAGGCTGCAGACATCTAGAGAAATAATTGCACAATGAAAGACAGGAAATTCCCACACACCTCGTGGCTGCCTCGTAACTAAGGTAGGTGTAAGAAACCCATCTATGAGGGTTTCCCTGACATTTGTTTTTCTCTCCTTTGGACATTTTAAACAAATCTTCTTTTTTATCCCGTTGAATGAATATCCCTGGAAAAATGAATAAGAAATGTTTGGCAAGGAACTTTGCATAACATGTGAACTATCAAACTAAAGGCAATCCACTTGTAAAGAATGTTAGCTCACCAGGGACACAATGAACCTCCTGTTTTTGAAGTTGATCAAGGACTACAAAATGGGGCGGAGTACGTGTTCAAGATCCTGGCAGACCACAACGTATGACTGCATTTGGCTCGGCAGATCACATGTCGTTCCAGTGGCCTTCGCCTGAAATCTGATTGTTTCTGGCGGTTAACAAGAGCAGCATCTGAATGAAGCCAATGCCAATTGCACTGAAATGAGCTGATGTTCTTATTTAAGCAAATTACAGTCCGGGAAGCTGTCAGTGAGCACCAAATCTTTCTCTTGAGCTAAGTGCTCAGAGCAAACCTACTTGATTGTATCCAGATTTAGTCATACTTAAAGTAGAAATCCCATTGAAATCAAGGGGAGTTCAGTTTGAAACTTAATTTAGTAACTGAAGTGCCATTAATTTCAATTGGTCTACTCTTAAGTATGACTAAATCTGGATCCACCCCTTCATGATCTTATTCCCAGGAAATTTTTGATACAACCAGATTATTATATTTCAGGTTGCAAATCTCATTTACTTTCAGTTTCAGAGGACAGGAATGCTGCTTTCTCCTTCAAAAGTCCAGACCTTCGGAAATTGTCTACTGCTCTACCAGTTTATCCTGGTTTGTTCCCTGTTCCCGGGAGGGCAGTGAGATGGGCAGCTGGTGTGGCCGCCCATCCTGGGCGCAGCTGCACTTACTCGCAAGTAAGCACACTTGCACCGATGGCCATGAAGACTCACCGCATGGCTCCGAGGCCATCAGGAGAGGGGGAGACCCAATATCACCATCCCCAGGATGGCGGGGGAGGGGGGAAGGGCGCGAATGCGTGCGGGTATTTTATATATATATATATACTTACATTTGCGGAAGAGCGCTCGTGCACTCTTCCATGGATCTTTGAAAAAAATGGCCGCCATGACTTGCGACAGCCCAGCAGAAGCCCTGATATGGCTTCAGTGGGCCTAACCCGGAAGTGGCTACTTCCAGGTTTACCCACTTCCTGCCCTCTCCACCCCATGGTGTGAAAAGGGCCCTAGTCTCACTTTCTTCCTGTATTTCATTTCAGTTCACACTACAGCACCCAATTTGAGCCTAATCCACACCAAGCAGGATATAGCAGTATAAAAGTGGTATATGAAAGGCAGGAGCCACATCAAGCAGGATATAGCAGTATACAGTATGTGTCAATGGGCCCCAGCAGTTGTCAGTGCACTTCAATACTGTTATAAAGCAGTACTGTGACTCCTGCCTCTTATATACCATTTTCATAGTGCAATATCTTGCTCAGTGTGGATTAGGCCTTGATCTGCAGGGAGTTGGGCACTTTGTAGATTTCCTGAGAATTTTGCGCATATTGGGGATGGGTGAGGGAAGGTTCTGCAATTTGCACAAATTTCTGAGCAATTTGCCATAATTTGCACAAATTGCCCAGGAACCTGCACAAATAGCAGAATCATCCCAATAGCAGAACCTTCCCAAGAAAATATGTAAAAAAGTTTCCAGAGTCTGGGAACAGCCCACAGCTCAACTCACAGATGCAAAGCAAGTCATGCATGCTGCAGAACTCCATCCAGCAAAAAAAGAACTGCATGCTCCAGTGACTGACATCCCTAGAAGAGTGAGGTGGATACCTCAAGCAGCTGAGACTGGATGACATAGAAGAGCAGCAAGTTGTTTTTATTTGTTTATGTATTTGTTTTATTTACAATATTTCAAATCCATCCTTCAGGGCAGATGACCTCCCAAGGCAATTTACAACAACAAAATCACATAGTAATAGATAGATTCTGATTACATCATAGAATGGTAGAGTTGGAAGGGGCCTATAAGGCCATTGAGTCCAACCCCCTGCTCAGTGCAGGAATCCACCTTAAAGCATACCTGACAGATGGATGTCCAGCTACATCTTGAATGCCTCTAGTGTGGGAGAGCCCATGACCTCCCTAGGTAATTGGTTCCATTGTCGTACTACTCTAACAGTCAGGAAGTTTTTCCTGATGTCCAGCCAGAATTTGGCTTCCTGTAACTTGAGCCCATTATTCCGTGTCCTGCACTCTGGGAAGATTGAGAAGAGATTCTGGCCAAGAGAGTATTGAAAATTTACAACACAATTTCAGCTACAAACCAGAACAATCCAGGAAAACATAATCAGAAAAAAGACAGAGTAAACAAATAACTCTTACGGGTCTGCCGAAAAGGCCATAATGATGAGGCCTGATAGACACCTGATGGCAGCTCATTCCAGAGAAGTAGGCCGCTGTGGAAAAGGCCCTCTTTTGTATACTTGTTCACCTAAATGCCCTCAAAGACAAAACCAATCCAAACCATTTTGCTGCCTGAGGCAAAGAACAAGATGGCATCTTCTCACATTTTATACATGCCTGCTTCAGCTTTGAGTATATAGACATTGTGATGATAGATGAAGGAACACAGCACATTTTTTTACATTATTTTTAGTTCAATTCTATGATTAGTTATGATTTTGATTTGTATTTATTATTATTTTATATTATTATTATTATTTTGTTATTGTTTTGTTGTATCACTTTAAATAAAATAAAATAAATAATAATAATAATAATAATAATAATAATAATAATAATTTCTCACATTTTATGCCAATTGGACTGGAAGATGAATTTGTCTTCAACATTGAGGGTCTTCCCCTGTAACTGACAATAGCAGAGCTAATTTACCGGATGCAGAGCTGACCATGTGGTGTACAACTTTCTCCTTGCTGCTGCTTCCTAGCATCTGGCACCTGAGGCAACTGCTAGGGTGTCCAGATGGCCCAGGGCTTCCCGGTCCTAACCGGGAAACCTAGGCCAATCTGGGCCAACTGGGGGGTGGCGAGGGGAAACCGGGGTGGCGGGGGGTCACGCGGCGGTGGCAGCAAGCGTCGACGAGCAGCGGTAGACCCGGCGGTGGTGGTGGCGGAGGAGCCCGGGAAGCGGCCGCCCCAGCAGGTAAGTTCTCCCCCTCGCACCTCGCGCTCCTTACCTGCAGGGGCATCCGCTTCCCTCTGGAGCGTAAGGCGTGAGGGGGGCACTTACCTGCTGGGGCGGCCACTTCCCGGGCTCCTCCGCCGCCACCACCGCTGGGTCCGCCACCGCCGGGTCCTCCACCACCGCCAGGTCCTTCGCCGCCGCTGCCAGGCTCGTGAGGCCAGAGGCCGCGCGGAAGAGGCGGGAGAGGGCTGATTACATCACTTCCAGATCCGGCCCTCTCCTGCTTCTTCCGCGCGGCCTCTGGCCTTACGAGCCCGGCAGCAGCGGTGAAGGCCTGACGGTGGTGGAGGAAGACCCGGCGGTGGCGGGGGACCTGGGGGCGGTGGCTGACCCGGCAGGGGTGGCAGCGGCGGACCCGGCGCGGGCGGCGGAGGAAGAGAACCCAGTAGGTCCAGGCTGGTGTTTTTTTGGGGGGTGGCTTGGTGGGGGAGTTGTTTTGGGTGGGGGGGGTGGCGGGGGGGACCGGGATTTTGGTTTCCAAAATCTGGTCACCCTAGCAACTGCTTTACTCTTCATGCTCAAAGGTGGACAAGTGAGATGGGCGTCTAGGCTCATGCCATATTTTTTTACTGTCGAGGAGGGAAAAAGTGTTTGTGGGATTTTCTGGCTCCGGTGCCAAAATAACTTTGCTAGCCTACTGTGCACCTTGACATGGGATGCCTTCTGCCTGTCAAGCAAACAGGGCCTATCACGGGAGGGGGCTGGGGGTAGGGACCTCAAATTTAGACTTGACATTATCTCCAGATGAGGTCATGTCCACATACATAGAGAGATAATTTGACAGGATTGAAAGAACAAGACGTTCATCATACAATTTTAACCAGGCCACACTGCCTGAAATGCATTATGAACTAATATTATTATTTTTTAAAATCCTGTAATTATCTTGTTATTAGCACATTTATATTGTAGGACATTGCCATCTGTGGTAGAACATTTTAAACAGAATTATGTCTATAGATCGCGAGTGACACATAGCTATCATTCAAACCATAATTGATATAATACAATCTGTTTTATCGAAATTTCTACAGTTACATTATTTTGCTGTAAAAAAATAATAATCTAACATTTCACATCTGTCAAAAGTACTTCAATCATTATACTTTCTGTGTGCAGAAGCTACTCCATCAGTAGCTTTTGTGTGCTGAAGCGGGTCAAGAATTACTACCGTTCAACTATGGGACAATATTGTTTGAATAGCCTTGCTATGCTTAACCTCAACTGTGGCACTGCAAGAAAACTATTCCTCCCCACCCCACCCCCAGAATAATTGGTGACTTTGCACAGAAAAAAAGGAACATATATTACAAGTTATTGCAATGTTTGTTGTTGTTTTGGTTAAAAACATTAATTTGTAAACTGTAAACATTTTAAATATACTGCAATTTTTGTAACCCTGTTTTGGCATTTCTTCATTTTTTTTAATATACCAGGAGCATTAAAAAATGGAAGTGGCCCCGGCCTCTCCTGACCTCTGAGAGGGCCTGCAAGCAAGCAAGTGTAGCGTAGGGTGACCAGATAAAATCCAGGTCAGGGCTCATGTAACTTTAACAGTTGTAGAGGAAAGGGAATTTCAGCCAGTGTCATTTGTATGCAATTAGTTCCTGGTGAAATTCTCTCTTCGTCACAACGGTTAAAGTTGCAGGAGCCCTGCCTTCTTTTCTAGTATAGTGCCTGCAACTTTAACTGTTAGGGTCCCAATCTGGATGTGGGGCTTTGCACCAACTCGAGAGTTTAAAAAAAATGTAAAAGGGACAGAGCTGCTAGACACAGATATAATAATAATAATAATAATAATAATAATAATAATATATTTATTTATTTATTACCCGCCTCTCCCAACGGATCGAGGCGGGGAACAGCATTAAAAGTCATAACTATTTTTGCCCTTGGTCTTGTTTTGGACAGGGAAGCAATGCATTGAAAGATTCACTGTCAGAGGGGTGTGTGTGTGTGTGTGTGTGTGTGTTTCTGTGCGTCTATGTGCAGGGGCCGGATCGTGACATCATGCTTTTCATTTTGTTCAAAATCTCATTGAAATTCTGGTTGTGCACAGGATACAGGAATGCATGATATACGAATCTAATTAACCGTTCTTTTCTTCTAATAACTTATTGAGGTTTTCTAGGCATCAAGCCATATTTTCCCCAGTTGCCAGTCTCTTCTCCTCCCCCTCCGCACCGCCCCAGCACCCCACCTCTAATCTCTCCCTTTCTCGGCATCATTTCTATTTTTTATAGAAGAGTAACAGTGCTATTGACAGGCCAAGACACACTTTTCTACATGCCAGTAAGCAGTAAATAGCAGGGTGTCCGATACACCACAAAACAACCCTGAAGCAACGGTTCTATTATGGACCTCAGTGACTGAGATGCAGGCCTCTGTACACAAGAGTTAAATCGATGATTTGTTTTTAATCAGCTCCTTTTCGCTCTGCCCATCTATCCTGTAATAAATTTTAAAAAATCCCTCCACCCTCTAAAGCCCTCAGCTGTTTTCCCCGTTTTAGACGATAAATCTCCACGTTTATTTTTATAGCTCTTATGCAGTGGGTAAGCCGTATTTCTGGAGACGGTATTTGCGTCGGCAGCGATTGCTGCAGGAATTCAAAAACAGATGAATCACTTTCTCAGCTCAAGGTTTTGTTTGCGCCAGGATATACCGAACCTCAGCCGAGAACCTGCTCTCAGAGTGAGAGTTCGGAAGCCTCAGGGCATCATTGTGAAGAAACCATAAAGAAATACCTCTGGGTGGGGTGGGAGAGATTGGAAAGGAAGGGGATGCAATATCCTATATACCACGGAGGGTTGAACCTCTTTCAGCCCAAAATAGGGAGACTGTATGGAAAGGAGGACAGGGCTCCTATATCTTTAACAGTTGTACAGAAAAGTGAATTTCAGCAGGTGTCATTTGTATGCATGCAGCACCTGGTGAAAGTCCCTCTCCATCATAACAGTTAAAGCTGAAGGAGCTCTGCCCACTTTTGTATCTGGTCACTCTAGTTATAGCTCCTACAGCTTCAATTCATTTTATTTACTGCATTTATATACTGCCCCATAGCCAAAGCTGTCTGGGCGATTTACAAAATGAAGTTTACAACAGAAATATCATAACAGCTTTAAATGTTGTGATGAAGAGGCAATTTCACCAGGTGCTACATGCCTACAAAAGGCACCTGCTGAAATTCCCTTTTCTATACAACTGTTAAAGATACAGGAGCCCTGTCCTCCTTTCCATAGGGTCAGCCTAGCCCAAATGCCATTTCAGAGAAGTTCTCAGAGACTGCATTCCATGCTAGGAGAGGCTGAAAGCAAAAGAGGTGGAGCTGAAATGCCCCAAATGCCAGCACATTCCATCTTATAGCTCTTACTGCCAGTAACTAAGCCTTAGGAGAGACATTTCAACATGTTAGAATGGGAGGAAAGATGTGCAAAAGCTGGGAAACCACCCACATTTAAAAATAATTCCTGTGATTTCAATAGAAATGCAAAACAACTCATGCTAATGAGGAAGAATTTGACTAGGTGACCTGCGTGTCTGCTCTGTCTGCTGGATGTCAGAGGAATCCAGTTGGGGCTGGAGCTCCCCCCACCCCGCCAGACTCCGTTCCATCTTCTGCCAGCTGGCAGAATTTCTACAAACGATTATTGTTTTGCACAAAAAAAAAACACTTGTACAAATTATGGCTACAAGTTGCGGTCACAATTTGCATAACTTGTGCAAATTTCGACCGTGATTTGCGCAGGTTTTGAGAATTTGCACAAATTATTCGAATGTGTGCAGTTTACAGGTGAAATGTGCACCGATTAAGCTAATTACAATCATAATTTGTGTACATTAAACAAATTATGACCACAATTTGTGCAAATGTTGTCTGCGGGTGCCACATTGGGGATTCTGGGGAAATTGCAATGTTTGAAACACACAAAACACACACACACACACACACACACACACACCACCACCACCACCACCACCAATTCACTTCCCAAATTTCAGGAAAAAGCCCGTGGCTTGGCTGGCAAATGAAAGCCAACCCAGAAGTTCTGGGAAAACCTGACGGGCCAAAAAGGGTTGGATTTCCCCACGATGTTCATCAATATGTCCAGGTGCTATAACTATTGATAGACAACTTTAAGCCCTCTGCTGCTCTCAGTACTTATGGTTCTTTGACTATAAACCAGACTTATACTGGACTTCAGATAGAAGACACTTTCAAATAGAGAACTGTCCGTTGTAAAGTCGGATACATGGCCATCTAATTAGGCTTGGAATTGGGTTCAGAAGGCCCAAAGTATTTCAAACCTGGAAAATAGCTCGATACATCCCGAGTCTAATTCAGAGCCAAATTCAGACCTCAATGGTAAACAAAGTGAAAACCATCCCCAAACACACACACAGAGACACATCATGAAATCTGATATGAGAACGGACAATACACAAATACTTTTTTTAAAAAAGCAGGCAAGGAGTATTTCCAGCCATTAATAATTTAGCAGGGGGAACTTCATTTGAAACAAACATAATAAGCAATTATTACATTTGCTCCATAAGGAAGGCAAAGAATTCCTTGATTATCTGGAAGTACAACTGATTGTGCCAAGCTGCTTGAACATAATCATGAAACAGCAATTTAAAGGGGTTGGCCTGGGGACGGTGGAGAAAGAGCAAATCTATTTGAATATCATCTGGACCGGTTGCTTTGCAGGATGTAAACAAAGGGTTTCGGGTTCAATGTGCCTGTGTATTTGGTACTGTGCTCCTCTCTGACCCTCCAGTTTCATTTTAATTTCTGTTCTTCAAATGAGATGAATGGAGTGCGAAACGGGTCATATCTCAAATGCTGACACGTTAGCGGTGGATGGAGAACACCAGTGGTAGATAAGACAGCTGCCATCAAAGCCACTCTGAAAAGATGAGAGGTCAGTAAAGGCCAGCTTTGACATTTTGTAGGAACTTGTGATCAATCAGATTTTTCTCCCCTTCCTCAGGTCTTTGGGGTTTCCCAATAATAACATTTATTTTGCTTGAAACAAGAACTCCCACCAAGCCAAAGCAAGATGGGCTTGCTGGACAGAGCAGCAGGTGATCTGTGCTGTGAAGACAATATACAAGCATTCCATTTAGGGATGCTTTCAAAATTCTCCTCTGCCAAATTTCTCACTAGATTTCAAACCATCTGACCTTATATCCAAAGTGGAACTGATGTATTGGGAATTCTCTATGTTTCTGCTTTCTTATATCCAAAGTGGAACTGATGTATTGGGAATTCTCTATGTTTCTGCTTTCTTACGTCTGAATTTCCTACCAATCACTGCTGCAGTTTTCTACAGCTTTCAGTCCCTATGGGGCTGTTGTTGGTGTCTTTTCTTTCTCTGCTCTACCAAATGCATACCATTTATTTATTGCATTTTTACCCCACTCTTCAGCCAAAATATGCTCCCAAAACAGCTTAAAAAGATTGGACACACCTATGCAAGCCCCTGGCTTGCACCCCCCCCCCACTCCCCCCTGATGTGGCCACAAGGAGGAGATCCAAAGTGTTCACTTCTATTTTAGATTAACCACAATCTGTCTTGTCATCTGAGCCCAGAAAAACTGTGGTTAATCTAAACTATGGTTTGTTGAAACAAAGCTAACCTCAAACTATTGTTTAAGATCAAACTGGCTTCTTTCAACAAATCCTACTTGAAAATTACCACTACTGAGGGATCTGACATAACACTAAATGGTGACTAATGGAAAATGAAAGCTGAATCCCAGAAAAACTGGGTTTAATCTTAACTACGATTTGTTGAAAAAAGCCAACTTCAAACCATAAAGATTAATCTGTTTTGTTTCAACAAACCATAGCTGAGATTAGCCACAGTTTCAGGTTCTCACATAAGAAGTGTGGTTAATCTAAAATTGCAGCAGGAACTTCTAATCTAGTGGCTGTACCAGAGGAAAAAGGATAGGTTGACCATATGAAAAGGAGAACAGGACTCCTGTATCTTTAACATTTGCATAGAAAATGGATTTCAGCAGGTGTCATTTGTATATATGCAGAACCTGCTGAAATTTCTTCTTCATCACAACAGTTAAAGCTGCAGGAGCCCTGCCCTCTTTTGTATCTGGTCAAGGGGGCAGGGCTCCTGCAGCTTTAACTGTGGTGATAAAGAGGGAATTTCACCAAGTGCTGCATGCATACAAATGACACCTGCTGAAATTCCCTTCTCTACGCAACTATTAAAGATAAAGGAGTCCTGTCCTCCTTTTCATATGGTCAGCCTAAGAAAGGAGAGGAGAGTGCATGAATCCAAGGCTCACTATGGCTAAAGTCTTGCATTATGAGGACAAATTGTATGCTCCCTGTTCCATTCCACTCCGTTCCACTCCTCAGGTCTCCATTCTTTAGGGTTATGTATGAACCAGGCTATTGTTTCTAATAGGGATGTGCATGCCCCCCCGGATCGGAACCAAGATTGGAACCGGAACCGAGGCCTTGGATCGGATCAGATCAGAGGCTTCCCGGTTCGGTTCGGACCCGATTCCGATCTGAAAATTGGACATCTGATTTTCGGATTGGACGCCATTTTAGCTTTTTTCTCCATAGGCTTACATTGGGGGAAAGAAAGCTTTCCCCCAATGCAAGCCTATGGTGAAAACATGGGGGCAGATGAGTAGGGGCCTAACTCCCCCCTCCCTGTCCCTCCCCCCACTCACACTCCTTACCTGCCGGGGCGCCCGCTGCCATCTGCTGCCATCTGCTGGTCCAATCTTCTGAGAAACAGGCTTCGCAGCCTACTTCTCAGTAGAGCACCATCACTTGGTGCTCTACTGAGAACCAGGCCACGAAGCCTGTTTCTCAGTAGATTCGACCAGTGAGTGGAAGCGGACGGCAGCGGGCACCCCGGCAGGTAAACCCCCTCCCCCTCCCCCACACTCCTTACCTGCCGGGGCGTCTGCTTCCTTCCGGTGCGCAGATCTACTGAGAAACAGGCTTCGCGGCCTGCCTCTCAGTAGCGCGCCACGTGATGATGGAGGGAAGCGGACAGTAGCGGGATGGTAGCGGACGGCCCCGGCAGGTAAGGACCCAGAGGGGCGGGAGGAGGTCCGATCCTCCAATCTTATCTGAACCAGATCGGGTCCTTCCAGACCGGTTTGGATGAGATCGGACGATCCAGATGCGGGGATCGGAAATCAGATAATTGTATCCGATTTCCCCTGGATCGGGTCCTAGTTTCTAATGCTTAAAGTGGAAAGTCCTTCAATGCCAATGCAATAACTAGGAAAACTGTGCTATATGTTCGGGGCTTTGGTTGTTTTGGTTT
Organism: Anniella stebbinsi; assembly: GCA_029215795.1. NCBI lineage: Eukaryota > Metazoa > Chordata > Lepidosauria > Squamata > Anniellidae > Anniella > Anniella stebbinsi. The sequence goes on along the minus strand of JARDYH010000002.1, from coordinate 353,712,254 downwards.
TCATGCTCAAACAAGAAAAGATAGACCAAATTCCTTTCCTACTCATGCACGAAGCCTCCCTTAATTTGAAATCGATAGCACCCAATTTCTCCAAAGCTTGGCACATTTGTCTTTTGTTCCTATTTTCAGCTGTTTAATCTTTCCCATGACAAGGAAATAAATCGGGGGGGGGGAATGTATATGAAAATTAGAATTGATTATTCTTAGCAAAGCACTGCCTTCTACATTGTAAATCTTTGCCTAAGAACTCAGGCCTGCAACATTTAATAAAAAATGGCCGCATTAAGGGGGCGGGAAAAACTCTATAGTTAAATCATGCGTTAAATTTGAGCAACAAAGCGGCATGGAGATATGTCTTTGAGAGGGGGGATTTTACTAGGCAGGAACATGTCCCATTCAAGATTGCAGGTGTTCTGCAATCAAAATTATAGAATCGTATAATGTCTGAGTTGAAAGGGACCTGGGAGATCATCTAGACCAGCCCCAAGCTCTTCCCCATGGCCGTTTTTGCAGGGGCCCTGCTGCTCACCCCCCACAGGACATGTGCTGAGTCTCAAGATGCATCATTCTGACGTGGCCTCCCAGGGGGAAAGAACTACAATTCCAAGAGCTAGGCCATTATTCAGGACAATAATATGGGAAACTATGTCATGCAGATGAGGGTTTCATACCTGAATCCTTCACATCATGTTTCAAAATGGAGGGGATAGGAGGCTCCTAATGAAAACAATAATCCCTACCTTCTGGTTTCCCCATGTTAGTCAAAACATGCCCACATAGCCCCCTAAAACAGTAGCTAAGGGAGCATCAATACAGATAAGAGGAGGGCAAGCGTCCCCCCCCACTGTCTGTAATTCAAGCACTGCACTGCATGTGGAAAGGCAACCATCATCAAGAAGATGAAGGTTAATACCTTCTCCTTGATGTTCAGATTTTGTACATGCAAGGGGATTTTTACATGAGGGAGTGTTCAAGAATCCAATTCCCCACTAGCAGTCTGAAGAAGTGTAATTCCAGGAGGTCTGCCTCCTCTGATTTCTCTCTATGTATAGATCAGGGATGGGCAACTTTGGAGGGTCATGGGAGCTGCATTGCATGCCCCAGAACCCTCAGGGAGCCACACCCCTACTCCACCGCAGCCACCACTGCAACTGGAAGCTGTTGTGTGGCTGGATTCCCAGAAGAATTGCATTCCCTGCAGCAGGCCAAGTAGCTGGCCGTGTCAACACCATGTTTTTTCCCCCCAGGGCCATCCCTGGGCTGTCGCTGTGTGTCCAAATAAAGCACAGGGGATCCTGGGGGGCGGGCAGGGATGACCCCTCCATTTTCCCGGGATAACGGGTTCACCAGTTTTCCCAATTTTCCCTGCGGTCCCAGGACCATCCCAACGACCATGGGAGGTGTGGCCACTGCTCCCACCTCCTCGCGAGTACCATGGCCTTCAAAGTGCGCACAGAGCCACATGGGGTGACTCCATGCCCATGGGGTTGGAGGTAGCAATTTTACCATCCCCAGGATAGTGGGGGGATGGGGCACAGTTTTTTGGGTTTGTTTTTTTTTACCTTGTTTAGCTGGATCGGGGCTGTGTGCAGCTCCTCTTGTTTTTTTTTAAAAAAAAATCTATAGTGGCTGCAATGTCCCTCTTCCCTTCTGGGATGTCACACTGCTATCTAGATGCTGGGGGAGGATCATGGAAGCAGGTAAATCTGTGGTCCTCCCCCCTGCATCCTAGAAGACCCTGTGGTGTAAAAAGGGCCACCGTTTGGTGGACAGGGGTGAGGGAGCAGTATTTTGCTGGGAATGCAGCCAAGAGTTGCAAAATGAGGCACACCGAACAACCAGGAAACCTAGTGGGGGTGCAAAACTCTCCCAGGGGAGCACATGTGGCCCTCAGGCATCTTGTTGTCCACTCCTGGGATGGATGGTCCTGAATTTGGTACAATTCTCTTGATGATGCATCGCTGTAAGAATGCATCTCATTAAAAAAGGGTTTGCTGATGTCCTGGTCAGGACTTAGTTTGACTAGATGGCTACTTTTAGCAGGAGGTGGAAGATGGCAAGCCTCTTTCCTCAAAGGCACGTTTAGCAAAGATAATGACCACAGCTACTATTCTGTCTTGGAACCTCTCTTGCCTCTGGGTTGGCAATGATTGATATTGATGGTGTCCCTGAAAAGGCTGATTCTGGCCCATAGACCACCAGTTGCTGATCTTTGTGTTCGGATATTGCATGGAATTGTTCATCTTGTGTTAAACACAACTCAGCTGATGTTCCCATGAAATTATCTTTTGAATAAGAGGTGATTCAGGGAATGTTTTTCCCCTCCCCCTGATGGTAATCATGTTCTTTTGAGCTATGCTCCATAGAAGCCATTTAAGTGCAATTTTTAAAAGAATCTATGCGACCTTTTGTTATAATCCTGGTTTTACTCAGTGATAAGCAATCTTTCCCTGAATTACTTTTTTTAAAAGCTTCATATCTTGCTGTGAGTGAGAATGAAATGGTGGATCAGCTCTTAAATGCTATAGTGGAAACTGGAAAAGAAGAATGAGAATTTATTTATTTATTTACCCCATCTTTGTAATATTTGAGATGCCTTTAAAATGCTTTCGGTCCAGGTTCTATCATATTGTGCCAGGTCTGAAGTAACTATGTCATCGTTTCAGGTCTATAAATCTTGCCAGGTAATCCAAGGGAAGAATGGGAAGGTTTTCTCAATTCGCTTGCCCCAAGATATTAACATCCACTAAGGTGCCAAATAAATAACCCATATAAACATGCAACATGAAATTGCATGCTTATAAGGAAGTGAGGCAGGTGGCTACTAGGAGGAGGGCTTTCTCTGCTGTGGCACCCTGGCTGTGGAATGTGCTCCCTAGAGAGGTTTGCCTGGCACCTACATTATACTCCTTTCGACGCCAGGTGAAGACCTTCTTATTCTCACAATATTTGAACAATTTATTATCATAGAGCCTATCTCCACACGCAGGATAAAACACTTTGAAAATGTTTTGAAAACTGTATATGGAGTGTGTCCTGGGCCCCAACAGTTCTCAACACTGTTATAAACTGTTTTAAACTGTTTTAAAGCAGTAGTGTAGATAGGCTCATAGTCTTTTAACTCCGCTGTTTAAATCTGTATTTTAAATTTGTATATTAAATCTGCATTGCTATGCGGTTTTACCCTGGTTGTGTTTTTATATTGTATTTTTATATCATGTTTTTTTATACTGTTTTGTTGATGGTTTAAACTTTTGTGAACCGCCCAGAGAGCTTCAGCTATTGGGCGATATCTAAGGGGGAATCCACACAGTCCTTTGGAACGTTTTAAATTGTATTTTAAAACGTTCCAAATAGGTGCGTTCTAAAACGTCTTAGGCCACATTACTGAGTACTCACGTTACAGGAGAAACAGTCTTCAGTCTTTAAAGCGGTGTGTACGAACACACATTGTTCTGCCCTGTCTCTTTCTCTTTCGTTTTTCAATGAATTTAGGGCAAGGCATTGTGGAGGTTGTAGTTCAGTTACACACTTCCTTCTTAGTTCCTCTGTCATTCCCTAGCGAGTATAGGGCTAAGAATTGTGGGTGTTGTAGTTCACTGGTCCACTTCCTGTTTCTTCCCCACCAATCAACTGCTCAGCATTTGGGCACCAGTAAAGGAAGCACTGCCCCCACGGTAAGGAAGGACACATTATTTTACTTAAAACGATTTATTAAAAGTGAAACCGTTGTATATAACTGAAGGGAGTTTTAAAAAACCTCAGATATGCAACGTTATAGGGAGTGCGTCATGTGGCCCAAAGAGTTTTCATAACCCTTATAAAACGTCAAAAAACTCGTGTGTAGATCCGCCCTAAATGCAATGAATTAATTAAATAAATAATCAATTGCAGCTCTAGCAACAGAGGTGCATGCCTAAACTCTTTGAAAGGTGCCACACCCAAATCAAGACAGTTTTCCATCATTGATTATCAATAAGGATGCCTCCATAATAAAACACACATAGAAAGGGAAAGAAAAATACTCCGGGTGAATGACTGGCTATGAAGGTGGTGCCGACATGAGGGATTCGGATTCCGGGACCATGGGCTACACTACTTGGAAGATGGACTGCTGGTAAGGGATGGTTTGCACCTCACAAGGGCTAGGAAGAATGTGTTCAGACACAGCATGAAGAACCTCATCAAGAGGGCTTTAAACTGAATCCTATGGGGGCAAGAGACGTAAACCTTGAGGCAACAATGGATGAAGGCTTATGCACCATAACAGAGAGGACATCTCCAATAGTGCCCCAAAACAGTGTTCACAATAATGTAGGAAAGAAGCCAGACTGCAAAGCACATGGGCTTCGATGTCTATATGCTAATGCCTAGAGTATGGGAAACAAACAGAACGAACTTGTAATACATGAAGGCAAATATGACTTGATAGGTATAACTGAAACTTGGTGGGATGATTCCCATGATTGGAATATAGCAATTGAAGTATAACTTGTTCAAAAAGAACAGAAGAAATAGAAAGGGAGGCAGAGTCGCACAATACTTATCCCTGCACAGAAATACAAGAGGATGAGCCTGGGAGCCCCATCGAGAGCATCTGGAGTAAAATAAACGGGGAAAGGAATAAAAGAAGCATGATAGTCGGAGTCTACTACCGACCACCCAATCAAGGAGAAGATGAGGACGAAACTATTGAAAACCAAATTGCCAGTGTTTCAAGGAAATCCGATGTAGTAGTAATGAGGGACTTCAATTACCTCGATATCTATTGGGAGACAAATTCTGTCAGAAGTGGCCCCTCCAAGAAATTCCTGACAAGTGTGCCTGATGACTTTCTCCTACAGAAAGTAGAGGAAGGATCTAGAGGAACGGCTATCCTTGACTTGATACTGACCAATAGGGATGACTTAGTGGATTCTGACCAAAGAGGTGGCTTAGTGGATAAAGTGGCAATTATGGGAACTCTGGGGGAAAGTGACCACATCATACTTAAGTTCTTGATTTTAAGGGAAGCAAAAGCTGAGTGTAGCCAAATACATACTCTACATTTCAGGAAAGCCAATTTTAATAAATTCAGAACTATGATAAGTAAGGTCCCATGGCAAGTGACCCTAATGAGAAAAGGAGTCCAAGATGGGTGGGATTTTTTAAAAAAGGAAATTTTAAAGGCTCAATTACAAACAATTCCAACAAGGAAAACAGATAGAAGACAGCAGAAGCAACCAATGTGGCTCCACAAAAAGCTTAGAGATGACCTGGAAATAAAAAGTTACATATAGGAAGTGGAAGGATGGCCAGGCTACAAAAGAAGAGTACAAACTGTTGGGAGAGATCATCCGGAGGCATGGGGCGGGGTGCTATCAGTATACTGATGACACCCAAATATATTTCTCTATGCCTTCGATAACAGCGCCAGCTAAGGATAGTGTGTCTCCTCTGAATGAATGCTTGGAGGCGGTAATGGGCTGGATGAGGAAAAACAAACTGAAGCTGAATCCAGACAAGACAGAGGTGCTTGCTGTCAAAGGCTGCAACCTGGGTTTGGAGGTGTGTCAACCAGTTCTGGATGGGGTTACACTCCCCCTGAAAGACTGTGTTCGCAGCTTGGGGGTGCTCCTGGATCCATCGCTCCAAATGACAGCTCAGATAGATGCGACGGCCAGGAGTGCCTACTATCAGCTTCGGCTGATACGTCAGCTGCGCCCCTTCCTAGAGTTGGAAGACCTAAAGATGGTGGTGCATGCGCTGGTAACTTCGAAGCTCGACTTCTGCAATGCGCTGTACATAGGGCTACCTCTATGCCTACTCCGGAAACTTCAACTAGTTCAAAATATGGCAGCCAGGTTGGTCACCGGTACATCTAGGGGTGACCATATTACGCCAGCTTTAAAATCGCTCCACTGGCTGCCAATTAGTTTCCGGGCGAAGTATAAAGTGTTGGTTATTACCTTTAAAGCCCTACATGGTTTGGGTCCAGGTTACGTGCGGGATCGCCTTCTCCCATACAATCCGCCCCGCATGCTCAGGTCCTCTCGGAAGAACTTACTGCAGTCGGCCAAGACTAGGCTGACAACCATTACCCAGAGGACCTTCTCTTCTGCCGCTCCCAGACTGTGGAATGACCTGCCGGAGGAGACTCGTCAACTTAACAGTCTTTTAGAATTTAAGAAAGCTATAAAGACTGTTCTCTTCCGACAGGCATATCCAGTGGAATTTTAGAATGTTTTTAAGGATGTTTTTAGGATGTTTTAGGATTTTTATGCAGTTTTAATAATATGTGTCATGTTTTAATCAGTTTTATGTATTTTATCATGTTGTTGTTCCCCGCCTCGATCCAGATGGAGAGGCGGGTAAGAAATAAATTGTTGTTATTATTATTATTATTATTATTATTATTATTATTAAACAAGTAGCACAGAAGTGCCAGAATGGTATCGGGAAGGCTAAAGCTGAGAAGGAGCTGAGGCTAGCGAGGGATGCTAAAAGCAATAAAAAGGCTTTCTTCAGATACGTGAATAGTAAAAGACAGAGGAAAGAAATGGTGGTTCAACTGATTCATGAGGATGGCAAATTGGTAACAGATGACAAAGAAAAGGCCAAAGTGCTCAATTCCTACTTTGGCTCAGTCTTCTCTCATAAGCGGATTTATGACCCCCCCCCCCTGGAAAAAGTGAAGTACAAGCTGTCAGGGCAGGATTGCAGTTTGAGATTGATAAACAAATGGTCAAGGAACACCTAATTTCTTTGAAAGAGTTCAAATCTCCAGGGCCCGACGAACTGCACCCTAGAGTAATAAAGGAGCTGGCAGAAGAACTCTCAGAACCACTGCCTATTATCTTTGCGAAATCATGGAAGACGGGTGAAGTGCCAGACAACTGGAGGAGGGCTAATGTTGTCCCTATCTTCAAAAAGGGCAAAAAGGAGGAACCTGGGAACTACAGACCAGTTAGTCTGACATCCATCCCTGGGAAAATCTTGGAACTGATTATAAAGAAGTCAGTCTGTAAACACCTTGAAAACAATGCAGTGATTACTAGAAGCCAGCATGGAATTGTCAAGAACAAATCCTGTCAGACTAATCTGATCTCATATTTTGATTGGGTAACCTCCCTTGTGGACTGTGAGAATGCTGTGGATATAGTATATCGACTTCAGCAAAGCTTTTGACAAAGTGCCCCATGACATTCTGATTAACAAACTAGTGAAACATGGGCTAGCTGGAACAACTATTAGGTGGATTCACAGTTGGCTACAGAATCGGACTCAAAGGCTCAATTCAGACTACACGATAGTCAATGGTGGGTTGACTAACCCGAACCCGAACCCGAACCCTAGGGGATACTCCCCACACAACATGGTAATAAATAATAAACTGTGGTGTGGATGAGGATCAGCGCTGAGTTGACTATGGCAGCATTCAGATGACACAATAGTCAAAACAACTGACGATTGTTTCCCCCACACCAGTTGTTTATTGTGTCGTCCGAATTGAGCCAAAGAGTGCTTATCAATGGTACCTTTTCACACTAGGGGGAGGTAACGAGTGGGGTACCGCAGGGCTCAGTCCTGGGCCCAGTGCTCTTCAACATTTTTATTAATGATTTGGATGAGTAGGTGCAGGGTATGCTTATCAGATTTGCAGGCGACACAAAATTGGGTGGGATCGCTAATACCCTGGAAGACAGAAACAAACTCCAAAGTGATCTTGATAGACTGGAGCGCTGGCCTGAAAACAACAGAATGAAATTTAATAGGGATAAATGCCAAGTTCTACACCTAGGAAAAAGAAACCAAATGCACAGTTACAAGATGGGGGATACTTGGCTAATCAATACGACAAGCGAAAAGGATCTCGGAATTGTTGTAGATCACAAGCTGAATATGAGCCAACAGTGTGATGTGGCTGCAAAAAAAGCAAATGCTACTTTGGGCTGCATTAATAGAAGTATAGCTTCCAAATCGTGTGAGGTACTGGTTCCCCTCTATTCGGCACTGATTAGGCCCCATCTTGAGTATTGCATCCACTTCTGGGCACTACACTTCAAGAAGGATGCAGACATGCTGGAGCATGTTCAGAAGAGGGTAACGAGGATGATCAAGGGTCTGGAAACAAAGCCCTATGAGGAGAGATTGAAAGAACTAGGCATGTTTAACACAGAGGAGGGCCAGGATCTCTTCTCGATCAACCCAGAATGCAGGACACGGAATAATGGGCTCACATTACAGGAAGCCAAATTCCAGCTGGACATCAGGAAAAAACTTCCTGACTGTTAGAGCAGTATGGCAATGGAACCAATTACCTAGGGAGGTGCTAGGCTCTCCCACATTAGAGGCATTCAAGATGTAGCTGAGCAGCCATCTGTCAGGGATGCTTTAAGGTGGATTCCTGCATTGAACAGGGGTTTGGACTTGATGGCCTTATAGTCCCCTTCCAACTCTACTATTCTGTGATTCTATGATTCTATGATTCCTGCTGAAGAGAAATTGTTCAGGTATCCTGGGCAGTGTCAAAGCTTCCTAACCTTGGAAATGCCAGATCAAACTGATCTTCTTGTGCGTACTTAGGTTTTACTGCCATGGCAAAAGCTGTCCTGGCAGAGATCAAGATTATAATGTGACGTGTTCTATCACAGATGGCTAAATATGTGGGAAAGATCCCACTAGCTTTCTGTTGAGCTTCCCTTGTTCACCCACTACAAGCTTTTAGCCAGGTGTGCTGCTGAGATGCACGTTATAAGTCAGGATAATAAGTGCTTTACATCATGGAACAGAAAAGCAATTAACAAATGGATTCTTGATGGTAACAACCACATTGTTGGGATGGAAAAATCCATCAATTTCACTTTCTCCAACAGTCGGCTTTTGTAAAATCTCAAGAAGTAATGAGTGAATTTTGGTAGGTTCTTTGTACAAACAAACAAAAAACCTGAGCATATTTCTTATCCAACTTTTTCATATTACTATAATAAAATAATAACATTTTATTTATTTATTTATTTATTTTTATTTGTCTATTTATTCATTACAGATTTATACTGCCTGATAGCTGAAGCTCTCTGGGCAGTGCACAATTAAATCCATAAAAATACAATAAGTATTAGGGTTGTCAGAGTGGGTCTCTCTGCTCTGAAATTCAGGGCAGAGCTCCGCTGAGGCATTTCTCTGCCCTGGTTTCCAGAGTGGGTCCCTTTCTTCACTCTGCTGGATGGTTTGGTGAAACACCGCGCCATTTTTGGGTAACTGCTACATTCTCATCAATGGGAATTAACAGAAATGCTCACAGTTCCCTCAGTTTTAAAAGTAAACACATGAACATTGGCACAGTGACAGCTTTTAAAGAAGGCTTTAGGCATGCCAAGTTTGGAACAAATCCCTGCATGCAGTGATTCATAGGGAATTTTTAAAGTCTGAACTCAAATGTCCTCTCAGGCACCTCTCTTGTGCCTTGATCTGTATGGTGAGGGAGAGGGAAAGGGAAATGAAGCAGCGGGATAACGCTAAAAGTGCTTAGCGCTATAATAAATAAACAAATATAAATTAATAAATGCCACAGCAGTAGCACACAGCTTGCCCATCTACAGGGAGGACATTGGGCAGGAGCAGAGGCTTCCAGGACGAGTAGGAGAAGGAGGCAAAGCCCACACCCCAGCACTGTCAGGCATATTGGAGAGAGTCAAGGCAACAACAGCTTCCCCTTATATGTGAGGAGGTAGTACGAAGCTTGGAGGAGGAGGAGGAGGAGGAGGAGGAGGAGGAGCCCCTCTGGACTGGACATCCAGTAAGCCAATGCTAAAAATAGGAATAATAAACCAAACAAAACCACACTCACACACTAGCAGGCTTGGAGTTTTTAAAATATTTTTCAGTTGGGAGGGAGTAGACTACAGAAACACAGCACATTAGGAGTTTTAACAATTTTAAGAAGGAAAAAGAGCTTAGAAATATTAGTGGACCAAGAGACAGTGGCTGCCTGGCTGCCTGCAAATCTCTCTCTCTTGCGCACATGCATGCGTGCGTGCGTGCATTTCTCTCTCACTAGAATGATGACAGGCAAGGAGGACAAAACACTGTGATTGGAGGGTGGGATAGGAAGACAAGTATGGCTAATGGTTATTGGTTAGCCACAGATGTCAATACACCCTCACCCCACTCAGCGTCTTCCATATATGGAGATATTCAATTCACACACACACACACACACACCATTGATGCCTGAAAAACAGTCGGATAATTTTGGAGATGTTAGAAGCTCCGATTCAGCATGTCCCCATTCTGAAATGATTCTATTGGTTTAGAAGCGGCCAATCCCGCTCTGGAAGACTGAATGTACCACGGATGTTCACAATTATCAGATAACCCCAGGGCTGAGAGCACACCCCTAAGAAGTATACAATACATTTTAAACATTAGAAGCTAAGAGTGCAATATAAAATCAAATAAATTACAGTCCAGGGAAAGCCTTGTGAAGAGGAACTTTTTTAGGAGGCATTTAAAAGCTATTACGTTTTCCGCCTCCCAAACCGCATGAGGGAGGGTTTCCCAGAGGGTGGGTGCACAATCTATTCCCTCTCATACATGCAGTTCTGTGTGGACAGAAGGATCATCACAGACCTTCTCTGTAGCCCTCACCAGCCCTTAGCAGGTTTTTCTGCAACTTTGCTGAATACACTATAACTTGCTCAGTCATTATCAGTTGCATGAGGATCTTCCTTGTGTCACATGCAAGTATCTAGCAGTCTATTCCATCTTATGTGCTAAGGCCCAGAGATGGGCTGGCCATTGGGCACCAGCAAGAGAGGCAAAGAAGAACCTCCCATCATCAGTGATGTCTCCCTGTGACCCTGTTCAGATGACACACTAAGCCATGGTTAGGCCACTAACCCTTTTGCTGCAAAGGTTTAGTGAGCATGTGTAACCATGGTTATGTAGCAACGATGGTTAGGAATAGTTTACATGACACGCTAAGCCATAGAATTTAGAATGTTTTAAGGGTGTTTTTAGGATGTTTTAGGATTTTTTATGCAGTTTTAATAATATGTGTTATGTTTTAATCAGTTTTATGTATTTTATCATGTTGTTGTTCCCCGCCTCAATCCAGACGGAGAGGCGGGTAAGAAATAAATTGTTATTATTATTATTATTATTATTATTATTATTATTATTATTGTGTTTCGCTCAAAATGCTTAATCAGCATGGCTTAGCATGTCATCTGAACAGGGTCTGTGCGTGTTGTTCTGCCTCTGTCATTGTGAGGGCTGAGCATCAGTGGGAACTGATGTGGCCTGGGTTACAGGATACCACTATGGATTGGGTCTTTATATAGTTTAGGGCAAGTCAGGTTTTCCATGAAGGTATGAACAGGAAGACAGCAGCACCACAGACAGGTCTGAGTGATGCTAGGGACTGTTACCCAGACAAGCTTGTCTATATGTTGCTCCAACAAGCAGCAGATTATGATAAGTAGGGATTTAGATTCCTTTAGGCTGTTTAGCCTCATCTCTATGCTGATTAAGGCCTTCTTTGTTTTATTTCTATTAAGGGGCCTGTCCTTTATTTTTAAAGCAGTTTCTTGTTGTAGCAGCCTGTTTTAGCATGCTGTGGCATGCTGGTGTATTCATGTCTAGAATCATCAGAGTCCAAGGATGGCAATGCAACCTCCTCTGGTTGCAGGGGGTAGATTCCTGGGGTATTCCTGGAGAATCAGGTCCTGAGGAAGTGGAAACCTTCTGATACCTTTCTATAACCGAGTCTTTTCCATGAACATTTCACACAGGGCTTCTTCTTCAGAGGATGAGAGATTGGGATCCTCTAAGAATAAGAGTTTGGAGTCCTGGTCCCCCATGACAGTGTGGTAGAGTGTTCTCAGAACAGTAGCAGTATAACCAGCTAAGGGATGTTAGGGGTGGACATTTAATAGAATGCTTATGGAGATTATATTATGCCTATGATGATATACTAGGCCCTTGCACATTGTCCAGTTTCATTAGTATCCCACAAAACTCTGGCTACAAAAAGAGTTGGACAACAAAAAATGTGGCTGTCTGAATCCATCCAAAGGCTAGAGCTGTGCATAGGAAATGGCTGAGAATTGGTCCCCTGTGTTTAGAGATTCTGTGGTTGTAAGGTTTAGGGAGTTTATTATTATTGTTATTATTATTATTTCTAAATTTGCATCTATGCATTTAAATTTGCATGCACACTTTTATGCAAATCTCTCTCCTCTTTAGGGATGTGCATACAAGCAAAACTCAAGCTCATTGAAATTCTCCAGATTCTTCACCAATGCTCATTCTGTCTCGTGTCCATGTTGCGATCCGTGTTGTTGTTGTTTTCCCATAAAAATCCATGCACATTTATGTACGTATTTTTTCCAAATGTACGCATCAATTGTGAACATCTTTGAGATGTACACATTCTTCTCCCATTGATGAAAGTGTTTCTGCATGCATTTTTCAAACATTCACATTTTCCATGAGCATTTTTTCGGATGTAGAGGACTTTCAGACAGGGGCGAAATCGCATTTCCTTACCGTCCCTCTGCTTGCTGGTTCTCTTCCGCCTTTGGAATGAGCAGAATTACATGGAGAAGAGAGCAGCAACCACATGGCCCATACAATTCAATGGGACACTGCACTCTAGTGGGCATTTTGTAGCATGACCTCACCTGCATACAGCAGGAAATCCTGACAAACCCGACGTATCTCAGAAGAGTCGGGTTTTCTGACGTTTATTTTTTATGCTGAAACTGGGAAAAGAAGCAGGAAACGCACAGGAGGCTCATGGCATCATCCCATCCTTGAATGACCAGTCACGAGTGTGCTATAAATCACTCATTTAAAGAAGCCCATACTTTTTTCTTTGACTTTTGGGGCCATGAATCACATTTCAAGTTTGGCATTGCATGGACTTTAACTGCAGATTGCATCTGAGTCCATGTTTGGTCTCGGAGGTGCAAGTGGGTAAATCCTGATCAAAAATGAATTGAAAAAATGTCCTCTTTTATCTTCTGCTGCATTGATTCATAGGTGACCATCTTACTTTGGAGAGATATTATTTAGTCCTGCACAATGTATGGCCCACCAGACCCACTAGATTCTGTATGCTGCCCACCCCCCGTGGGCTCATCTGCCTGGGCTACAAAAACAGAGGGCTTTCAGGCTTTTGTCAGACCACAAAAAAATGGTTGGAGATCTACATTTGGCTTGGTGACTCATCTTGTTCAGGCCTAATCCCAATTCCAGCACAGCACAGCAGGCTAATTTCTGCCCCCAGAAAAGCAGCTTTGTTTTCCTGTAGATCTGAACATTCCTTCTTAAAGGGCCCTGATGCCTGAAAGAATGACAACCTCATCCATCTTTCCAGCTATCAGAAAGTGAAGGGTTCATTCTTTAATCCCCCTGGTCATGTGGAAGGCACTTTAAAGCTCTTCCCTGCAGTTCAATCGCTTCAAATCCCTTCTTAGATTGAAACACCATCTGTTTTTCCTGCTCTCTGAACATTTCTTGACACGTCCCTGCACTTTGGGTGACATCAGCTGGGTCCTGATCTTTAAATACCCTGCATCCTCCACATCAGTATGGAATAACAAAGTGTGAGAGACATTGTTGCAGCCACATCCCCCCTTCCTGACATGCCCAGGAGCCCCTCCCATCAAATACATGCAACTTTCTCCTTTGAAGGAGTCACCTGTGCAGCTGGATCCTGGGCAAAGTCATAGTTTGTAAGGTGTGCTTTTGATCACTGGGCTGATGGGAAACCAATAACATACTACTATTGTTCCTGCTGGTTTCATTGTTGGTTTATTGTTTTCATTGTTATTTTATTGTGATCATGTTTTTATTGCTTTTTAATATTTTATTGATGAAAATATTTTGTGAATTTTATTGTTGTAAGCCGCCTCGTGAGGGCCTCTACCCTGAAAGGCGGCCAAGAAATGCTTCAAGTAAATAAAAATAAATATGTGCATTCGCCATAGAAAAAGCTAATTTGCAGACAGTGGAGGCTGAGGGCACTGATTTTGTCGTGGTTGTGAATTTATTGTGGGTTTTAGTCAAAACCAGGCAGAACTCTAAAGGAGCTATCCAAGGTGCTGAACCTATTTTTGGGGACAGGGTTCAGAACCTTAGATAGCTCCTTTAGAATTCTGAATGCTTCTGACTAAAACCCAGAATGGATTCACTGGCCTACTGAAATCCGAACCATAACCCTCCCCTGTTTGCAGATGCATAAACCATCATCGACACTTCCCACATGCTCTCAGGGTTTCTGCAGGCTTGCATGCCTAAGGTGGGAGAGTGGAATCCAGGCGTCAAGGAGCAGTGATGTTCGAGATCACCAGGGTTCTCCAAACAGCGTCTCACTGTTTGCCTTGTGCCAGATTCCCCTTCAGGTTTGTGATTGCTGCTTGCTTTGCGCAAAGAGAAACTTATGCAAATCAAGTAGCAATCCAATGGGAGATTTGAGCAAGTTTCCCCAAATTTGTGCAGATTTCCTAATTGGTGCAACTTTCCTCCACATACTTTAAACTGGGGCTGATTCAGTCCACTGGGAATCAGGAATGAGACAAACAGAACTGTCCAACAATTTATAAATGTTTTCGGTGGGTGGAGTTTCAAATTTGGCATCCTCGCATGTTTTGTGAGCAAAACCAAAATGGTCCTACATCCTTAATTCCGTGACTCCTTTTTGAATTCTTTTCACCCCCCCCTTTTTATTTTTTTAAATATTTTTTAGGGGACCAAAAAAGGAAAGGAAAAAGAAAAAAAGAAAGAGAGAAAAAAACCCTAAATGAACAATTATACTAATTAATAGATGTGCTGTGAGATCTTCATTTGTTGTTATAATGTCCAAATGCTTAAAGCGGAAGCGGGTACAGGTTGTTGTAAGTCCGGTTGTGGCATATGTTGAATAAATTTCCACCGTATAGCGTAAAAGGAGAGCGGTTCTGTTTTTCCTTGAATTAGGTCATGAATTGTTGTTGTTTTTTCTGATATTGCCATGGACCATATATTTTGGTACCATGCAGATAGGTTCAGACTGTCCAGTTTTTTCCACTGTTGTGTAATTGTCTGGCGAGCAGCGGTTAGTAAGAATTATAATAAATCTTTACATTTCAAATTTATATATTGAGAATAGAAATGATTCTGGGTCATATATAATCGTTTCTCTAGTAATAACCATTAATCCTCTCTGAAGTAACATCCAGAATCCCTGTATTCTCCATTAGCACTCATGGTTAGCAAGGTGCTCAGGGATCTTGGAGAGCGTACAGGTTTAAGACTGAGCTAGGAGCTGGTATGTGTCCAGCTCAAAATCTCATCTTAGTCATGAAATTAGGTGGTCCTTGACAAGCAATAGAGGTTGCACCATATTGGCATACTGAGTGCCAGCTCCAGGATTTGGAGGGCCCTTTGGCAAGACATCCTCAATGGGCCCCTCCCTCAGGGAATCTATGCTCTGATCACCATTGTGCTCTTCCTCTTCCTCATCGTTGCTACCATTTGCTTGCTTGAGAGGCAGAGAGCCAGTGAGCAAGTAGGCAGGGGCATCTGCTGCTGCTCCTTCTCACCTCCACCATTGTCTGGGCCAGAGCAAGAGGCAGTTGCACAAGCAGGATGCAATGGAGGAGTCAGCCCATGCTGGGATGTAGGCCCTTGGCAGGTACCCAACCAGGCCTACAGTTGGCGCTAGCCCTGGCCTATCTCACGGTGCTATTGTAAGGCTTCCTGAGATTATAGTACACAAATGCTGAATATCAGAATGGCTACAGATAAATGGATTCCAAGAACTATGGCTGGCAGTGTTCATTGTGTCTTTAAACTGGTTTCCTTCCAGCTTGCCTTGCCCTAAGTAAATGCTCATTGGCTACTCTGGGATAGCTCTAGAGCAGTGGCCTTGTAATGCTCTCGAAATACTTTTTGCTGTTGTGAATAGGTTTTAGATTGTATTTTAGTTTGAATCTGTTGCTATAACTTCTTCTTTTGTGTTTTGTAGTGAGTATAGAATGGCGGGATATAAATATCGTAATGAATGAATGAATTCTGTCAGTATCCAGATGGGCACTCTCTATTAGATAGTCCAACATTTTAAAAACGGTACCAATGCATCCCCTTTACATTTTACTGGGAGGCCCAATGGATATCAGCTCCAAGGGAATCCAAGGATTCACTCTGGTTCTACTGGCGCCAGGATATGTCTCAAAAAGGGAGGATGTCTTGGTCCAAGGGTGGTTTAAACTCTTCCATGGAACCTTTTGTTAGTCGATCAATCAAGTGATTTGGAAGTGCATTGTGGTCAAGACTGAAGAAAATGCTTCTAAGGAGGACAGCTTACTTTGGAGGTGGGCTCCTTTTTTTGTAAGAAATCCATCCTTGAAACTTGATGCGAGTCAGCTGAAAAGGTTATTATCTGCAGCAGACAAATCCTTCACCAGACCTTTTATCTCTCAAACAAAAAAACAAAAAAAGAGCAATCAAAAGAATGTAAGATTTTTTTCCCCTCCTCTTTGTTCCCGCTTCCATTCTGTTCCCTTTCAATTTGCCTTTGCACCGATATGGTTGCAGATCCCTTTACATTCAGCATATATTAAACAGTAGAGAGAGAACTGGCAATGTTCAGATGAGAAGCATGCTGGAAAAAGAGAGAGGGAGGGAGGGAGGGAGGGAGGGAGGGAGGGAGGGAGAGGGGGGAAGACTTTGCTGCATGACAGAAAATTGGATTAGTTTTCTATTTATACAAAAGCTCCAACTGGAAATATAAGTCACCCGTGGAGGATGAGAAAATGGCGGCATCCTACAGGAACTGGCAAGGTTAGAGAAGAAAGAACAGGCACCAATGATGTCCCTAGTGGAATTCAAGACATGCAGCAATAGCTTTTAAGAAAATGGAATGTTCCAATGAAGCATCGTCACTGCCCACGGTATTGGTGTGGAAGCATCATAGGCTGAGGCTGGGGCTTGGTTTAGATAACTCTTTGTCTTATTGAGGATATCCTTCATCCTCAGAAACATCATCAAAGACATTTAGGAACAAGGCAGTGCAACATCAACCCCTTGTAATCTGCAGGTAGTAGATACTAGGGTTGCCGTCTGTTTTGACGGTTGCAGTCAGGTTCCCCCAGTAGTGGGAATTGGTAAATTCCAGTGTGCTGGCGCTCCTTGTGACAGTCCTATAGCCACACCTCCATGGAGAGTCCAAATTTGCAGGCAGCAGTGTTGATCCATAACAGCAAGCCAGAACTAGGACTTTTCATCTCCATCAGGAGCAGGTCTTTTGTATAGGAATGCCCCCAGTCGCCGGTAATGATCATAGGAGACTATCATCCTGTTAGGAGTATTTCTGCAGGCATCTCTTATCAACCCCCTGAAAAAGGCCTTAAAAAACAACATAGGCCCAAGCGCAGTGGGCTTGGAAATAAAGTACCTTTGCATTCTGAGAATCTGCTTCTGTCCTTTTTTTGCCCTGAATGGATGCTCTCCTCCTTTTGGTTTTCCATTCAGGATGAAGCCATCTCAAAGTATTTTGCTTTACAGCAGGCAACAATATCTTGCTGCTGGGAAAATATTTCCCCCCAGCTGCTGCGAGGATTGCAGCTAAGGTAAGAGGGAGCAGGGAATACTGAGAGTGGTGGCGGCAGATGGTGTAGTTGCCCCTGCTAATAAAAAAGTGCTGGTGCTACATCCCTGTGAGCCTTGACTCCACTACACCACTGGGTGCAACATGGTTGGTTACTTAACTGATTTGTTTACAAAGGTACGTTCTAGGGCTGAACTGAAAATGGCCTCTAGGTTCACCGCCCCATTTCACATTGGCAGAGCTCCTGTCTGTAGCTTCCTTCTGGCATCTGCCAATTTCCACCTTATGATGCTCCTCTGAACAATGCTCCATCATAATGCAGTGACATTCTGTGAAGGAGAGATCGTGGCAGCCATTCCTCCGCCCCCCTCGGACGGACCCATGGAATGATGCAGCATCATGACATGATGTCATATCAAGGCCAGATCTTCACCTTGTGTCAAATCATTATGAATGTGCAATAAAAAGCAGAATACAACACTATGAAAGCAGTATATGGAACGTGGATTGTGCCTTAACAGTTATCAGGGCACTTCAAGACCTCTATAAAGCAGTAGAGTAGATCCAGCCCAAGGGATATATTGAGGTGGGGGAATGGCAAAATCCAGCCAATCTAGGATCCCAATCCAGCCCCCTGTAGTTCCTGGGGTGCCACAGTCCTTACTCCTAACTCATCCCCATTCTCCTGATCACCAATCATCTGGCAGTTTCCCAGCTTTTGCATGTTTCACCATCACCCCATTCTAAAAGCTTGAAAAGTCTAGGGTGACCATATGGAAAGGAGGACAGGGCTCCTGTCTCTTTAACAGTTAAATAGAAAAGGGATTTTCAGCGGGTGTTATGGGCAGGGCTCCTGCAGCTTTAACTGTTGTGATGAAGGGGGAATTTCACCAGGTGCTGCATGCATACAAAGGACACCTGCTGAAATTCCCTTTTCTCTACAACTGTTAAAGATACAGGAACCCTGTTCACCCTAGAAATGTCTTCCCAAAGGCTTTGTTAGTGGCAGTAAAGCAGGAATAGGCAGGTATTTTTCATATTTTGCCCCTGGCCCATTTGCCCCCACCCCATTTTGCCATCAGCTGTGCCCACCACTTCTCGTGCACTTCTTCAAAACAGAATTTGGCTGAAAGAGATTCAACAGATCTGCTCTAGGACACGACCATTAAAGTGAGTGCCGCTTGCAGCGTGACAGTAAAGAGAGCAATTTCGGTGCTTCTAAAATAAGTCTCTACCCCTGAAGCAGTTGAAGATCCCCCCTTTTTTTTTTTACTCCCAACACCCATGTTGTACCAATCCTCTGATTCCAATTTTCAAATGTTGTGTCTGCAATTGCGAGAGAGAGAGGGGGGGGGCTAGATGGGATAGGGATAGGGATAGATATATGAAAGTCCCCTTGAAGGGGACTCCTGGCTCCCCTGAAATGCCCACAATGCAACCTGGAGGCTTTATGATGCCCACCCTGGGGAAAGCAAGGGGTTTTCAAAGGTATGTTTGACTCCATGTTCTAATTCTTCCCCAGTGCAGATTATCAGGCGTTCTTTGGTGTTTACATCAAACTTCTTGAACTGTTGCGTTTCCATTAGAAAGCTAATTCTTTCAACCTCTACAGGAAATGTTAACAGAGTCTGGCTTTCCCCCTTCATTTCTGGGAGATTACTGGTCATGAGTGGAAAATCTCCTCACGTCCGGAAGGAAGCCTGGCCTTCCATTTTATCATGATTGTTGTGCTAACTGTACTTCTACTGTTCCATGCCTTTTTTCCCTCCCTTCTGTCTGCAAATTACATAAGCCTCTCGGTACACAGAGAGGGGCTGCTTAGACTGCCGAACACGAGACTGGGAGACGAAACAAAACATGCCTTAAAAAATCAGCCCTAAAAACAGAAGAGCACCCATTCCTCATCACATGAGGAAGAGGAGGGGGTGAGCCAGCATAGTGAGCCCCATCCAGAGCCAGGCAGATTGCTGGAGGCTCCAACTCACAGCACTCCCTTGGAACCATTTGAAGAGCAGCCTGCCCCCTCCAGTGCCATTCATGGGCTCCCCCAAATGCAGGAGGCAGAGCTGGAGATGTTTTGTTCCTCCAATCGGCATAGCCTCAAACTCAAGCAGCATAGAATCAAGAAGAGGTCACGTGGAGCCTCCCTTAAAAACAACAGGCTGACCTAATTAGCTATAAATCAGCACAGCTGGAACCAAATTTCTGCTGCAGTCAGCTTTGAGTTAACCTCAATGTGTTGCCTTGCTTCTCCAGAGTTTGCTGCCTCCTGGTCTCTCAGCAACCCACCTGGACCACCGTCTTGGACACTCCCTGGCTGAGTTTGGATGACACTTTAGGCAACAGAGGGGGAGATAGTGTGCTGACTGTGCATTATTTTGGTGGCGGCATAGTGGCACCCACCACACTACATGTTGCCCTTCCCCCATCGCGTGGCTAAAAGTCCAGGCGTCCTTCTGGGCTGCTGCGTCTCCTCCCTCCCACCTCCCTTAGTCCTCTGACCATATCCCAGCATGCACCACAAGTTCTGCTGGCTGTATCGGAGCAGAACCCATACTGGGTTAGACTGCTCTACAGGATCCCCTCCTCGGACCTTACCTTTTTCCAATTAAGCTCCATTGGAAGTCAGTTCCTTTGCCATATCTCTGCTGTTGGCCATATCTACACCAGGGATTTATCCCAGGGTCATCCCTAGGTCGTCCCTGTGCACCCATATGATGCACAAGGGATCACGGGGTCAACCAGGGACAACCTAGGGATGACCCTGGGATACCCTGGGATAATGGAAACTGCGGATGGCCCGGGTTTTCCATGGTCCCGGTATCTGAAATGGGCACAGAGCCATGTGGGGTGGCTCTGTGCCCATGGGGGTGGGGGCAGCAATTTCACCATCCTCAGGATGGCGGGGGTGCAGATTTTGACAGGGGGGTCCTTACCGTTTTCACCGCACAATGGGGGCTCCTCTACTTTTTAAAAAATGGTGTCCACGACATCCCTTTCCTCCTGGGATGTCACGATGCCGTCTAGATTCTGGGGGAGGACCGTAGAAGCAGGTAAGTCTGTGATCCTCTCCCTCCCTCCCCGAACCCCCTTAGGTGTAGAAAGGGCCATTGATGGGGATTGTGTGGGATATTTGATCACTCATGATGCAAAGACATGCCAGAAATACCTGCACTCAGAGCAGGCACACCCAGATCAGCAGAGTTGTTTAGGAGAACCTACTCCATTCATATAGTCAATACATGGAAGGGGAATTTGGGATGGTAATTCCTGGATGAACTTGATGTTCATATCCCTTGTAATTCTGACATCCATGCTGTCACTATGGACAGGAGTCTCTGGTGAGCTGAGAATCAGGGACTTCAGGACAAAGCCAATAGTCAGGGTCAACCAGGAGACAGGGTCATTAAAGTATAGCCAAGGATGCAGGAACATGTCAGAGCTCATGGAGACCAAGCTGCTTAAGTAAGGCTCAACAGGAGGCCCTTTGATAAATCTTCTTGGCCAGAAGGATTCAATGGCCAGCCTGGTGGGGAGGGTGGAGCCACTCCGGAGCCTGAATTCTTTACTGAGAAGGTGCCCCTTGCAGTGCAGCGCTTCACTACATGGGGCAGCTGCATACAGATCCACCAGCTCCTGACACGTGCATGGAGTAAAATGTCAGCAAGGGTGCCTGCACACGTATCATTGGAAGTGTCTAAGCTATTCATGCCAGTTGGTAGCTCAATTGTTTAAGTTCCTGCAGGCATGGAGAGCCTACATGCATACAGTGGCTGGTTTCGGACAACACATTAAGCAACTGGAGGGGGAACAATCATCAGTTGTGTTGCTTATTGTGCTGTGTGGAGGATAACACACAGCTCACAAACTACTGTCGGTATGCTATTCCGCCCAAATAAGCAACGGAGAGAAACAACTAGCTTGCAAGTTGTTTAGCTTGAAGCCAGTTGTTTAAAGTGTTGTGTGGAGGGGTGAATGGGTTAATGGCGGTGGTGAGTGGGTTAAAACACAAGCCCATCGAGGCAGGCAGCAAGAGCGACCAAAGCGGTGGCTGCCACGCTGCTACAACTGGCGCAACTTGTAGAGGCTGCTAGGATAGCACCGGGAGGACTGAGGGAGGAGGGAGGGAGGGAGGGGAGAAGGGTGGGGGCTGTGTCAGTCAAATGCCGGGTTGACTATTAGTCCACTCAACACCAGCCCCAACCACCCACAGATATGTAGGAATATGTTGTGTGGGGAGTACCCACAAAATAACCAACTGTGAGTTGACTACTCAACCCACCATTGACTAAAGTGTTGTCTGAAACCAGCCAGTGTGTTTGCATAAGCCTCCTTGCCAATTTATATCTCAGGGTGCAGATGTTGGGGGCAGGCCCAGGAAGTGCACAGAGATACATCTGGAGGGAATACTTATCAACATCCCTAGAATCCACACCAACACTTAGTGGTCGCTCTTACTCTTACAGTGCAATCCTACACATGTTTAGACTGACAAAAGTCCTACACCTCCCAACAGTCTCCAGCCAGCCATGCTGAGGATTGTAGGGCTTTTTTCTTGTCTAAACATGCAGAGGATTATAGGACTTTTTTCCTGTCTAAACATGCAGAGGATTGCATTCTTAAACACTTTAAAAGCAAGTTTTCTAGGTGTAGGAGCAAAAGCGTGCCTCCGAATGTAGTTCAGAAAAAAGGGTGCATCTAGTGGGAAACACTGAAATAACCTACCTACAATCTAGGATCACCATCTTTTAATGCTAAGGAACATTTATAGAGCCCATTGCTAGGGGACAAAGCATTTCATGTACATGCTGTCAGAGTAATCCTTACAGTAGCCCTGTCAGTTAGGCCAGTATTCTTAACTGCAAGTAAACATATACAGGTTTGCCTGAGGCCACCTACTCTGTTCAGCCATATGTCAAGTATTTATATCTGTTTGCTTCATTTACAAGCCCTGGAAAGTTTCATGCATGTGTAGTCTATTCACAATCACAGTCTAATTGCAATTGAAAACATCCAGTACATACTTTGTTTGCAATCATACCACATCTATCTTGTCTTGATCTTAAGTTAGCCTGTGTATGCATGCTTTGGATCACAAAACCCATGGTACACTGTGAATATGAGCTAAATGTGCATGTGCGATGAAATCCTCACTCTTTTTAATGCAACAACTGCTTCCACTGACTGGAAGCAGTGCCAGTAACATTAGGTCCTTCTGGCATGAGATTCTGCATAAGAAGAACCCCCTGATTCCTATCTAGATTCCAGTTAGAGCAGAACTGGGTATCAACTCTAGCTGCTCCTTAATTTTCCATAACATGATGTGGACTCCGAAGCCCAGCCCAGCCAATGGCAAAGGTACAGCTGTACAGGATCATCCCTAAAAGATGGGCTCTATTTTCAGTCTGTTGATTGCATCTTTCTTTCTCGTGAAATATCCCTGGGCGTCCAAACGGAAGCGCAACATCCCGGAAGGAAAGAGGGATGTCACGCCCATCGCACCTGCCATTTAAAAAAAAAAAAAAAGGGATCGCAGCCGGGAGTGCAATTGCACTTCAGCGAAATGTGAGTGCAAAAACAAAACAAAAAAGCCCCGACCTTGCTCCCCCCACCCTCGATGTCCCTGGACTCCCCCCAGCCCAGCTCCTTCCCTCTGCTGACCCCCGCTACTCACGGGGAGGTGGGAAGCAGCCAGGATTGGTGGCCACACCACCCGCTGTCCTTAGGAGTGTCTCGGGATCGCCGGTAAAATCAGGATAGCCGAGGTCTCGGTTATCCCACAAAAATGGAGGGGTCATCCCTGCCTGCTCCTGGGATCCCCTGTGTGTCATTTGGATGCACAGGGAGACCCAGGGATGACCCTGGGGAAAAAGGCCGGTGTAGACATGGCCTGTGACTACCTCTGGAGGGAAATGGGTAGGTCACTGCAGCATCTTTGGAAGACAAAGAGTAGTAAACAGTATTCTTTCTGAGGTATGGCCAATTCTCAGGAATGCTGTCTCTGAGTCCAATCAAAACCTGCCTGTTTCCCATCACTGGCCCAGCCTTATTTTTTGGAGACGGCTGCAGTGATTGATATACGAGATAAGCAGACATTGAAACAACACACGCCTGCAAACATAGGCACTAAAGCCGTTAGACATGTTACAAAAGGAGCAGGCAGCCATGTGTTCCAAGCCAACCTGTTGTGTTTTGAGTAAGAGAAAGGGCAGAGATTTAGATAAAGCCTCAGCAACCTTTATCATCCATAAAGGAAGGTCAGGAAGGAATTTGGTTTTGCTATAGGCCAAGGCAAACTCACAGATTTGATCCTGGATTTACATCAAACAAGAACAGGTCTCTCTGAAATACACTGCCATTCAAATGGCAAAATGACTCATCTCTATTTTGCAACCGACTCTTCTCCTCCAGAAGCCTCCTGGGGAGTAAAATCCTCATGGCCCACGTTTTCACGTGGCTCACAGGAGTTACCAGAAACTGCAGCCTATTTACTGAATGCATGAGAAGGTATAGTCATCATCCCACCAATGTGCAATGATGTACTTACGCAAAGAACTGCCAGTGTCCAGAATTGACAGCAGGGGAAATGTGGAATGTCAAATGCAAAACTCACCCAACCCCAAGGCAACACTTGTGTTAAGAAGAGAAGACTGAGGGGAGACATGGTAACACTCTTCAAGTACTTGAAAGGTTGTCACACAGAGGAGGGCCAGGATCTCTTCTCAATCATCCCAGCGTGCAAGTCATGGAATAATGGGCTCAAGTTACAGAAAGCCAGATTCTAGCTGTTCATCAGGAGTACTGCTCTATCTGACTGTTAGAGCAGTACTACAATGGAACCAATTACCTAGGGAGGTGGTGGGCTCTCTCACATTAGAGGCATTCAAGAGGCAGCTGGACAGCCATCTGTCATATACGCTTTAAGATGGACTCCTGCATTGAGCAGGGGGTTGGACTCGATGGCTTAGAGGCCCCTTCCAACTCTACTATTCTATGATTCTGTGCTTCTAAGGTACAACTGTATATTTGTGTGTGTGTGTGTGTGTGTGTGTGTGTGTGTGTGTGTGTGTCAGAATCCTAGTGATGGATTGTGGTGGCCCAGAAGCAAGTGATTATACTGAGATGGAACCTAAAGCAAGAGTCTGAGTTATTCCAAAGCAGGGTCAGAATGAAACAGCGCAAGCCCCATAACCTGGTAATGCACCTAATGAAGTAGACAGTATTCACAAAAGCATCTGCCTGTTTTTGGTCTTTAAGGCAGGGGTGTAGAACTTCTGTCCCACCAGGGATCCCATGAAGTCCACACACCCTTATCATGGCCCCACCCCCTTTCACCCAACCACCAATCATTTGATAGTTTCCCAGTGTTTGTGCAGTGCTCCACCCCCTCCTAAAATGCCTCTCCTAAGGCACAGATACTTACGGTAAGAACCTCAAGCTAAATTAGGCTGGAATTTGTGCTTTTGGGCCATCCCTTTTTGCCTTTGCCCCCCCCCCATTGGAATATAGCCCCAAGGAGCTTCTCTGAAATGGAATTTGGCCCCTGGCTGTTAGAGATTTTGCACCCCGGCTCTAAGGTGACACAAGACCCTTGATTGCTTTTGCGCAGGCAGATTAACATGGCAACCTGGAAATTAACATATACCCTTCTATTGATCCTGTTGTCATAGAACGTCATCAGATGAGCGTTTTATAGCTTGCTCATCCCTGGCCACTTACGGATGTTCATGGGTCCTTTAGGTGACACTGTCCGCCTCGCATGTGTCTCCCACTCGTTCTGCTTTTTCCTGTCAAAAAATAAGACTTGGAAAATCCCATTTTTGTGACTATAACAGAAATTGGGGGGGGGGGACATATAAATCCCTTGGTTTTGTAAAACATAACTGAAAATATACCCAATATGAAAGAGAGAGAGAGAGAGAGAGAGAGAGAGAGAGAGAGATGCTTTTCTATGTGGCCCTGAGAATATCATCTAGAGCATCAGAATTATTTTGTGTGATTATGAGGATCCCGTTACCTCACCCCTTTTGCTCTCATGAGCTTAAAGTCACTTGATTCTTTGCCCAATGGGAGTTGTTGCTGGGACAGGATTATGTGGGTCCAAAGGAGTCCTTTTTTTTCTTTTTCCTTTTTGGCTGCATGAATTCTCCATCACCTGTTTCTCACTCATGATCTGAAAGTTCATGTGTCTTCGGCCATGTCTACACTGGCCTTTTGCCCCAGAGTCATCCCTTGCTCATCCCTGTGCATTCAAATGCACAGGGGTTACCGGGAGCAGGCAGGGATTACCCTTCCATTTTACTGGGTTAGGGTTAGGGATGTTTATATCCCTAACCCTAACCTTGGTTATCCCAATTTTACCCATGGTTCCGAGATGATCCCAAGGACCGTGGGTGATGTGGGCAACTTTCCTGGCGTCTTCCCTCCTCCACGAGAGTAATGGGGGTTTGCAGATGGAAGGAGCCAGGCTGGGGGGAGTCCAGGGACATTGAGGGTCGGGGGGAGCAAGGTCAGGTTTGTTTTTGTTTTTTTGCATTTTCTTTCCCGGAGGAGCACAATTGCGCTCCCAGCCCTGTCTCTTTTTTAAAAATGGTGGGCATGACGTCCCTCTTCCCTTCCATGATGTTGCACTTCCATTTGGATCTCCTCCCTGCCTCCCTCTACACCCTTAGGTGTAGAAAGGGCCATTGTTTTCTCTTTCTGTGGTATGCGTTTCTGGCTGTTGAGGATCCAAAATACTGCTGCGTCTCCCATGGCCCTACCCTCCACTTCACCAGCTTTAGAACAGATATAGAATCTGATACAATCGAATTCTACCTCTGTTTATTTATTTACCACAGGTGAACAGTCATTCATGGATATGCGACTGCCATTTTTGGCAATAGCCTTAAGTTTTCAGTAATATCCATCTTTTTCCTTCAAAACTGGGTGTTAGGAGAAGAGAAGGACATTCATCTGCACTGATGGTGCTGAAATTAGATGGAAGTGGCTGCCTTCAGGGGGAAAAATATGTGTCCACCCTTCCGGGCATTTGCTGGGTTGGAATTTTGATCCTTCAACCCATTTGACACCTCTGGTTTATCAATTGTTGTAACATATCCTGAGTAGGGCTGTGCATGGATCCCCTGATCTGTCAGGTCTGGACCAGGCCTGATCTGACTTGGATCGGATTGGGCCAGATCCGATCCAACTGAGATCCAGATCCAAATCTGATCCAGATCCGTGCGCAGCATTCCCTCCCCCTCTCCCCCTCCCTCCCCTCCCTCTCCCTGCTTACCTGCTGCCTCCTCCGCATCATCCTGCCATCGTCCTTTCTCCTCACTGTGTGCCACTGCATTTCCCGCTCACGGCGGGTGATGTCGTCACCCAACGCGAGTGGGAAATGCAGCAGCATACAGCAAGGAGAGAGGATGACGGGGGACGACGCAGAAGAGGCAGCAGGGAAGCAGGGAAACTGCGGGGAGGGAGGGGGAGAGCAGAAGGGAGTGCTGTGACCAGATCTGAATTGGATCTGGATCGCGGATCCGATCCAGCCTGATCTGGGCCCAATCCAATCTGGTTCAGATCCGAATCTGGGAGGCCTGGATCATCCCGATCTAATCTGGATTCAGGATCCGGATCTGGATCTGTGCACAGCCCTAATCTGATGAGGTGATAACTTTTCGTCTTCTTCTTCTTCTTCTTCTTCTTCTTCTTCTTCTTCTTCTTCTTCTTCCTGTGCTGAGGAAAACAAACCTGAAATCCATCAGCGACCTTTCTTCCCACCCACCTTCCAGTTCATTTTCCTTCATCTTCAACAAAAATCAATGTGAAGAAATCAGCAAAAAGGATTCTTTCCTTCTCCTGTCAATCCAATGGTAGAAACAGTACATCCTGTGGTCCTTTCCTTTGCTGTTTACCTCAGGAGATATTTATGAAGTGCCTGGTTTTCACAGCTTTTAAATGCATCTAAAGTAAGTGAGGGAGCTATTATTAGTGCATCTTTTCTTTCTGTTTTTAAAGACAACTAAACTGGAGGTAAGACTCTTAGCTGACAGGTAGAATTGTTCCAAAACAGCTGGAGGTAATTTTATACTTCTTTTTCATTTTTAAATCCTTGTCTGCCAAACATTTCCATGAGTCAGCAGCACCAATCCCTGCAGGTAGTTCAGCTTATCAACTCTCATAAGTGAGTCTTCTTGAAGAGAATGCCTGCATTTTTATTTTTATTTTATTTTTTAAGTTGTCTTCATTAGCTTTCACTTGGCTTTGTCTCTCTGCTTCATGCCACAAACAAAGATTCCTCCTGGGATTTGGGGGCTATCCTGGTGTCTGGAAAATCCACGTTCTGGCTTGTGTGGAAAGTCTCCATGGATACAGGAGGCTGCCCTCATCAGACAGTCTCCCTCCATGAGTACAGGGCAATGGATGTGATGATGGAGAGGGATATTGGTCTCTTCTTCACCTGTTTGCTCTATTCAAGTACACAATGCCTGAATAGGCATTCTATTGGTCAAAGAACAACCAATAAGGCCTCCTCAGAAGATCTCAGGGATGGCTGGGTTTATATAGGGGGTGGTGGTCCTGGTCCGGGGGTTGTTTTGGGCTTTGTATGCCAACAACAAAACCTTGGACGTGGCTCAGACGCTAATGGCAGCCAGCATGGTTATTTTAACACAATATGTGTATAGCTTGTTAGATAGATAGATAGATAGATGATAGATGATAGATAGATAGATAGATAGATAGTTTGAAGTTCCACCGAGCATCTTAGCTGTTACATTCTGCGCTAGCTCCAGCTTCCAAACTAGGTGCAAGGGCAGCTCCATATATACAAAGTGACCCAATTTTTACCTCTTGGATGAATGTGCTGATTTGATGGGGATGG
Source organism: Anniella stebbinsi (assembly GCA_029215795.1). Classification (NCBI taxonomy): domain Eukaryota; kingdom Metazoa; phylum Chordata; class Lepidosauria; order Squamata; family Anniellidae; genus Anniella; species Anniella stebbinsi. Next base: position 353,683,812 of record JARDYH010000002.1, on the reverse strand, counting down.
GTGAATTCACCTGCGCTCACCTCAGCAGGTCCTTGACCCACTGCCGCAGCCACCTGCCCCTGCTCACATGGCCTCATGAGCCTCTTCTGACCCAGAGGGTGCTCGGCAGCCACCCACCCTCACACCAAAATCATGCACTTCCCTTTCCTGCATCAATGGCAGCCTCCATTGACACAACGGAGGGAATTGCACAATTTCCGGTGTCTCCGTAAATGGTGTACTTCCCCTCTGCGCCAATAGTGACCTTGCAAGTGCTTGGAAAGGGGTCTGTGCTCATGTTGTGCTCTACCAGACTCCTGGACTGAGTTGGGCGTCACAGCATCACTAAGATTAGAACTGAGCTATTCGCCAGATTTCACACTCCTCCAAATTTGTGATGTATTTCTCAGCAACTGAAATGTATCACAGCATGCATTTAAATGAAAATACACACTTAAATATGATTTTGAAAGAAAATACATATTTAAATGTGCATTTAATTGCATAGTTTGAGACGATTACAAGGATTACTGTGGAAACCAGGGGTGGAAGAACCAAGAATACTCAACTTCACTGAGATTCTCCAAACTCCACTTCGATGTATGGTTTACCTCCCTCCTGTTTTCATTTGTGGACATGTTTTTCTCCTTTTTCTAACAGGAAAAATGGCCCATTTGAAAAGTGCATTTCAAAGTAGAAAGGTGCACATTTCTCTGCACCCATTTTAAAGTGCGCACTTACCCCCATTTGCTAAAGTTTGGAAATGTGTGTGTATGTTTAAAATGCTCATTTATAAAGTGTTCCCCTCCCCCCAAAAAAAATCGTACTCATTTTTCTAATATGATCATAATTTGGGAATCTGCAATCTTGTTCAGAAAAATGTCCTCATGTTCGAGGTTGTGGACAAGGCAGTCCTGTTGATTTGCAAACTGTAAGAAGATTCTCACAGACCCCTAGTGGAAACAAAATGTGGGGAGGAATGATACAAATTGAAAATAGGTTTTTCCATCCCAGGATAGACCAAAGGAAGCCACATATGCCCTTGCTCTTAACTCAGCTCACAGAAGGCCTGTGGCTCTGGTCAGCCAGTGGATGACAACATCTTCTTGAAGATGTTACAAGACCTTTTGACTTCCTGAGTGAAGAAGTGTGGAGGATGGAATTGACAAATTCTTTTGGCTTATCTATACCCGAGGGTGTAGAGGGAGAGAGGGGGGAGGGGGAGGATCATGGACTTACCTGGAAGGGAAGAGGAACTTCATGGGTGCCATTTTTTCTTAAAGAGGAATTGTGCATGGCAAAAAGATAAGGAAACCCCCTGCCAAACCCCGCGCCCAACCCCTCTCCATCCCAGGGATGGCGAAATTGATGCCCTCACCCCACTCCCTTGGGCACGGAGCCACCCCATGCAGTTCCATGCCCATTTGAGGACCTGGGAGGCCGCGCTATACCAGCTGTGGTCCTCGGGATTGTCCTGGGACCATGGAAAATCCAGGATATCTCCAGTGTCAGTTATCGTGGGATCATCTCTAGGTCATTACCAGTTGATCCCGGGATCACCTGTGCATCATATGGACACACAGGGATGACTTAGAGATGACCCCGGGATATCTGGCAGGTGTAGACATGGCCTTTGACAACTACAGAATATAGTTCTGCCGGGCTACATGAAGGCGTGGAGAGGATAAAAATTGACAATGATATTTACAATGGGAATACTTAGCAGACAGGCAGACTTGGGAAAGACCATAGATTAGATAAATGGATAGATAGAACATTACAACACCATTTGCACACATTTAAAGACCCCCCCAAAAATATTAAAAAAAACATTATCCCATTTGTGCAAATTTAAAGCCACCCCCCAATACTAATACTAATAATCCCATTTGTGTAAATCATGGAATTGAGCAAAGTAACCCATCTATTTATTTAATGCCTGCAAAAAAATTGAACATTTCCAGAATTGGGAAAAGAAAATCCGCTATAGTCCAGTGTCACTAATCAGAATGGAAACACTGCAAAATCCTGTTGGGCTTAAACAGATTAGAATTCCCAATGTTGCACGTCTCTACTTCCATGACAGAACCACTGACAACCCCCTCAAAAAAATCCTCCCTCAGGAAAAGAGTTCGGATTGAGTAAATAAACCGTGAAGTGTCCACTGAGGTTTTTGCCTCAGGATAACAAACGAAATGGTTTAGGGAAAAACTGAAAACATGATCTGTCTATTTCAATTTGACCTTGGTGTCTCACACTTCTTGGCAAGTCGACCCTGGCAGATAACACTGTTGCACACTGGAAAATGGGATTGATTCATTATGAAATTGATCTCATTTCCAGACCTTCACAGATGCTAAGGTATTAGTGATAATGATATCCATTGCCTCAGCACTTAATAAAAAACAATCAAAGGACTTCCCAACAGTGCTTTTCTGGTGTCAGTATTTTCCAGATCTTACATACAGAAGACATAATGACTTCCAAAGCCTGAAAAATCTATTCAATGTCACTTGGGTAACCAGGTGTCCTCTGGATCGGACAGGAAGGGAAATGACATCATTTCCATTGCCTTTCCAAAGACAAATGTACCCCAAAAAATGGCCACCTCTGTAGTCAGACTGTTTGGGCCGGCATAATTCCCTCATAAGGGACTATGCCTGCAAATTCCATCCAGTTCTGGTAAAGAGGGGGGGGGGGAAGTTATGGCCATTTGTTGATTTCATCGGTGTGCACAGCACATTTCATTAGGGTGTGCACCCAGGGAAATTTCTTTTTTTAATTATTTCAAAAGGTGAGCATTTATTGAATAGTCAATCATACAGGACATTATTTGTATTCATTGATTTATTAAACACTGTAGACACTGATGCGCCTCTCCTCTTGGCCTCTTTGAAGCATGGCTCCAGGTAGAGATGCTCCCAGAAAAGCGATTCCTTATCACTCCTGCTGCCAGGAGCAATGGTGCGCTGTCAAAGGGGGTGGCAGAGGAGCAGCCAGAGGGCCATTCCCACTGCGTGGACAACATTTCAGCACAGTGTGCACCTGGTATCATTTACACACTCCTCTGCTGGCGCAAGGTCAGTTGGTGCAGCTGCTCCAGCAGAGGCATTGCAGCTGAGGGGTGCAGCTCCTGACAGAGGGGCTCCCAGTAGAGTGATTCTTTTTCACTGCTGCTGCCAGGAGCAACGGTGCTCTCTCAGAGACAATAGTTCTTTGGAGCTGTGGCAGAGCTGCCAAAGTGCAGTCAAAGGACCATTCCTGCTGCGTCTGGATCCCCCTCTGGGTCCTTAATCAATATCCCCCTCAATTTGGTGCTTATTACTTGAGACATTAGGGTGTGCCTGGGCACACCTGGCACACCCGTTGCACATGCCTCTGGTTGATTTCCAATTTCAGAATCATCCTGAGCCCAATTGGGCTATATTCCAAATTGTTGAATCAGGGTCCAGACCAAATCTTGTGGTTGGAGCACACCCCTGGTAGACACTTTAAATGGCTCATCAAGGGACTTCTTGTTAGGCAAGTATTTGGGAATTGTCCTGTGGGGAGCTATTGTTTCTGTTGCAGTTTTCCTTTTTCTCTATATTCTCGATCAGAATTGCATTTGCATTTTTCACCTCCATATTGCGCTGCTGACTCATGTTTAGTTTGCGGTATATTAAAATCCCAAGGACTTTTTTTGACATGCCCTACTGTCAAGCCAGGTGCCACCCATCTCGTATTTGTGTACGTGAATCTTCCTACCCGAATGCAGAACTTTCCATTTGGCCCAGTCCTTCATCCTCTCATGATCCTCTTGGATCCTGTTCCTGTCTTCTGAGGTATCTGCTACCTTGGCCAGAAACAGCAACGGCTCTGTGCCTCTATCAATTTTTGTAGAAGAGGGGTGTTTGACAGCTACTCATACCAGGATGGTAGAGAGAAAAAAGTTGTACCCACGCTCTCTTCCTCCTGTGATTTGTTCCAGAGGTTCTCAAATAGTGGTCCATTCAGGTGATTTGCCAAAAGATTAACAACCACCATAGTTCCAAATACAAAAGAAGAAGAATTGCCAAAGCTGACCTGATACTAGTATGTGCTTTGATTTTAAAAACAAGAACAACACGTATTAAGTGGTTAACCGAGATGTCCAGTGATTTGCAAGCATTCTGTAGGGGAAATGTTTTTGAGAACTGCTGTTCCATCCTTTAGCCCCAGCCAATTGACCATGGGTAGGGGAAGCTACACTGATCAAATTCCCACTATATGATTTATAAGGGTAATACAACACACAGGTATGCCCTTTAGCACATTATACACATCCCTTTATCAGCAGATATATAATTGGGGAATCCTTTACACGGAAAAAAACTGCTTTGGATCCAGAGAGATCAGTACAGTTGTTCCTACTGCTCCTGCTGTTGTTTGTAATACTTACATACTGCTTAATTTAGGGAAAGGTGTCTCCAGTATGCTAACGATACCCAGTTCTTTTTCCCTGTGACATTGGAATTGGTGGAGGCCGTGCACATTTGGAAATGGTATCTGGATGCAGTTGTGGCTTGGATGAGGGCAAATAAACTCAGTCTGGATCCTAATAAGACAGAGACCCTGGGTGGACAGTTCCCACATCTAGGAATTGGATTGTTTGCCTGTTATGGATGGGGTTGTGCTCCCTCTGAAGGAGCAGGTACATGGTTTAGGGGTGTTCCTGGATCCATCTTTATTGGTGGAGGTCCAGGTGACTTCAGTGGCCCAGAGCACCCATTACCAACTTTGGTTGGTGCACCAACTACATTGGTTCCTGGATAGGGACAGCCTATAGGTGATCGATGAACAGGTGACCTCACAATGAAGTGACTGCAATGCAATTGGGGCTGCTTTTGTGCCTGGTTCAGGAGCTTCAGCAGAATGCAGCTGCTAGGGTGCTCAGTGGGACACCCAACCATGTTCATGCAACATCTGTATTATAGGAACTGCATTGGCTGCCTATTAGCTATCAAGCCATGTTCAAAGTTTTATTGTTGACATAAAAAAGCCCTAAACAACTTGGGAGCAGGGTATCTGGCAGACCACTTTCCCCTATATATACCCAGCCAACATTTAAGACCTTTGGAGGAGGCCTTGCTGATTGTTCCATGAGCAATAGAATGGTGACATGTAATATATCAAAGGTGGTTCTTTTCAGAGCTGGTATCCATCCTCTGGAAAAACCCTCCGCTGTGCAGTTCAGGAGGTACAAAATGTGGTATGTTTCAAACACTTGAAAATTAGGGGTGTGCATCGGATCGGATCCGATCCACGATCCGAATCCGATCCGACCCAAAATCGGGAAAATCCGATCCGATCCGATCCGATCCGACCAACCTCCGATCCGATCCGATCCGATCCGATGAGGTCCGATCCGGATCGGACGCCATTTTGAATGCTTTTTCCCATAGCCAAGTATTGTTTTACAAAAACGCCTATAACTTTTTCATTTTTAAAGATAGAAGGATGAAACTTGGGGACATTGTAGACTGGTTAGGGATAGTTATCTGTGAGAAATTTCAGAAAGATTGGTGCATGCGTTTTGTGGCAATTAATTTTTTAATAAATACCCAGGAATGCTTATAACTTTGTCATTTTTAAAGTTACAAACATGAAACTTTGCCACATTGTAGGAGGTACCTTGGGACCTATGTGTGTGAAATTTCAGAAACATAGGTGCTTGCCTTGTGTGGCAATTAATTTTAGAAAAATGGGTAGTAGTGGGGTAAATACAGTTACGCCTCCCATTTTTTTATTTTTTAAGATACAAACAGGAAACTTGGGCACATTACAGATACCACTTGCCTTGATATGTGAGTGAAATTTCAGAAACATTGGAGCTTGCCTTGTGTGGCAATTAAGTTTTGAAACAATGAGGAAAGAAACACCTATAACTTTGTCATTTTTAAAGTTACACACATGAAACTTTGCCACATTGTAGGTGGTACCTTGGGACCTATGTGTGTAAAATTTCAGAAACATAGGTGCTTGCCTTGTGTGGCAATTAATTTTAGAAAAATGGGTAGTAGTGGGGTAAATACAGTTACGCCTCCCATTTTTTTAGTTTTGAAGATACAAACAGGAAACTTGGGCACATTACAGGGAACACTTCACTTGATATGTGTGTAAAATTTCAGAAACATTGGTGCTTGCCTGGTGTGGCAATTAATTTTTGAAACAATGAGGGATTCATTGGACAGCACTTGCCCATAAGGATTCATTGGACAGTACTTTCCCATAGGGAATCATTGCATTGCACTTTCCCATAGGGAATCATTGCATTGCACTTTCCCACTGAGAAATACAGTTATGCCTCCCACATTTTTATTTTTGAAGATACAAACAGGAAACTTGGGCACATTGTAGACTGGTTAGGGATAGTTATCTGTGAGAAATTTCAGAAAGATTGGTGCATGCGTTTTGTGGCAATTAATTTTTTAATAAATACCCAGGAATGCCTATAACTTTGTCATTTTTAAAGTTACACACATGAAACTTTGCCACATTGTAGGAGGTACCTTGGGACCTATGTGTGCTAAATTTCAAAAACGTAGGTGCTTGCCTTGTATGGCAATTAATTTTAGAAAAATGGGTAGTGGTGGGGTAAATACAGTTACGCCTCCCACTTTTTTATTTTTGAAGATACAAACAGGAAACATGGGCACATTATAGGTACCACTTGGCTTGATATGTGTGTAAAATTTCAGACAGCTGGGTCCAGGCATGTGGTGGCAAGGTATTTTTGAAACAATGAGGAAAGAAACGCCTATAACTTTTTTATTTTAAAAGTTAGAAGTCTGAACATTGCTCACTTTGTAGATGGGTTAGGGGTAGATATGTGTCAGAAATTTCAGAATGATAGGTCCAGGCATTTGATGGCTATGGAATTTTTAGATTAAATGTTTCAAAAAATGTTCCACAGAGGCCAGGTCTTCCTTTCCTCCCCCTCCCGCTTCCCGCGAAGAAAAGGAAACACTGTCTCGTCTCGATCCCTTTGATCCTTGCTAGTATCCATTACAGGGCTCGTGTCTGCTTTCCTACTTTCACTTTTTTACTCAAGCAGACACGAGCCCTGTAATGGATACTAGCAAGGATCAAAGGGATCGAGACGAGACAGTGTTTCCTTTTCTTCGCGGGAAGCGGGAGGGGAAGACCTGGCCTCTGTAGAAATTTTTTTGAAACATGTAATTTAAAAATTCCATAGCCATCAAATGCCTGGACCTATCATTCTGAAATTTCTGACACATATCTACCCCTAACCCATCTACAAAGTGAGCAATGTTCAGACTTCTAACTTTTAAAATAAAAAAGTTATAGGCGTTTCTTTCCTCATTGTTTCAAAAATTAATTGCCACCACATGCCTGGACCCAGCTGTCTGAAATTTTACACACCTATCAAGTGAAGTGTTCCCTGTAATGTGCCCATGTTTCCTGTTTGTATCTTAAAAAATAAAAAAATGGGAGGCGTAACTGTATTTACCCCACTACTACCCATTTTTCTAAAATTAATTGCCATACAAGGCAAGCACCTACGTTTTTGAAATTTCACACACATAGGTCCCAAGGTACCACCTACAATGTGGCAAAGTTTCATGTGTGTAACTTTACAAATGACAAAGTTATAGGCATTCCTGGGTATTTATTAAAAAATTAATTGCCACACAAGGCAAGCACCTACGTTTCCGAAATTTCATACACATGGGTCCCAAGGTACCACCTACAATGTGGCAAAGTTTCATGTGTGTAACTTTAAAAATGACAAAGTTATAGGTGTTTCTTTCCTCATTGTTTCAAAAATTAATTGCCACACAAGGAAAGCTCCAATGTTTCTGAAATTTCACTCACATATCAAGGCAAGTGGTACCTGTAATGTGCCCAAGTTTCCTGTTTGTATCTTAAAAAATAAAAAAATGGGAGGCGTAACTGTATTTACCCCACTACTACCTATTTTTCTAAAATTAATTGCCACACAAGGCAAGCACCTATGTTTCTGAAATTTCACACACATAGGTCCCAAGGTACCTCCTACAATGTGGCAAAGTTTCATGTTTGTAACTTTAAAAATGACAAAGTTATAAGCATTCCTGGGTATTTATTAAAAAATTAATTGCCACAAAACGCATGCACCAATCTTTCTGAAATTTCTCACAGATAACTATCCCTAACCAGTCTACAATGTCCCCAAGTTTCATCCTTCTATCTTTAAAAATGAAAAAGTTATAGGCGTTTTTGTAAAACAATACTTGGCTATGGGAAAAAGCATTCAAAATGGCGTCCGATCCGGATCGGACATCTGGTCCGATCCGATCCGACCAGCCTCCGATCCGATCCGATCCGATCCGACCCCCCAGGTCCGATTCCGATCCGCTATCCGATCCGATCCGGGGGGTCAGTGCACATCCCTATTGAAAATGCACTTGTTCACCCAGGCTTTCTCTGGCTTGTAATTAATTGCAGTTCAATATGCTGTTCCATCTTGCTGTTCCTTGTATTGTTATTATAGTTGTAATTGTTTAATAGCATATTTTAAATACGATTTGCATTGTTACTGGAGCCAAAATTGATTTTAATCATGTATTTAAATGTCATTTTTAATATTTATAAGTGAACCACTTATAAGTATTACTAATAAATAATATAATATGCTCGCTAAGTGATTGATATACCAAATACTAAAAACCACAGTTAAAATACTTATAAATACAATACAACAACTAACCATTACAACCACCACAAAAATAAATAAATAAATAAATAAATAAATAAATATAGGAAAACAGTTCCTTCTCAAATGCACAGGGTAGGGATGTTCAAGAGAGTAGGTGCCACTACTGAAAAGGCCCACCATCGTGTTGTTGTATGATGACATTCTGTTGACTACAGGATGACCACCCAGGCCTCCTCTGAATATCTTAAAGATTGTCTGGGTGCATATAGGGAAAGATGGTCTGGGTGTATATAGGGGAAGGCTGTGTTGTTTCCTTTCACAAGGCAACTGTAAGTTGTCAATTAAGTGGAGAAAACTGTGTAAACCGCAGCCTTTTGTGTTCCTGGATTCCTGGAAGCATACACTTAGCATCCCTATTAGTTGCAATTATCTGGCTGTATTGATTGTCCTGTTAATGTTATCTGATGAACAAGGGCCATCTTTAGCTCGCAAGCTAATGCTGCCTTCTGTCAGTTTTAATTTGAGCACCTCCAAATTGAAAGTGATCTTCGTGCAACCCGCTGGCTTTGTCCCAGCCACTTAGCAACAGCCAGAGTCGCTGTCATGTGTATGGAGGTTATGTGCTATGTGTCTTCTCTTTCTCTCATGTTCCTCTGTGCAACTATCTCAGCTGAAGAATCTGAGCATGCCTGATCCCATTGCTGAAAATGTATATTACTAGGGATGGGCAAATGAACAATGTACAAGATTGCCAGTATTCACTGCTTGTCTTGCGATCACTGCTTGATTTGCACAAATGGGAAGCTTGCATTAATCAGGCAGTGGTAGAATGGGAGGTTTTCACAGATTTCCCCAAATTTGCGCAAATTTTCTTAAATTTGCACAACTTTCCTGCATAGACTAAACCAGTGTACGGAGGAAATTTGCACAAATTAGGAAATTGTCACCAAACTGGAAATCAGGAATGAGACAAACGTGAGAATGCATTCGAGAAGTTTGGGATATTTTTGGTGGAGTCATGCTCATGCTCACAATTGGAGCTTCAAACCAGGCATGTTCACATGTTTTGCGAACAAAAATGAAATTCTCATACATCTCTATAAATTGCACATATGTATCATCATCTTAATTTCGGCTTTAGTTGCAAAACTCCTTGATGATATGAAGGTGAGCACAGTTATTAATTTGGCCCCTTTTATGATATATGTAGCATACTATGATAATGAACGATAGCCTGAAATCTGAATAGCCTGCCTTTCATGGAGCACCATATATCTATCAATATTCATGGGATCACTGGAGAAGGGCTGTGGCCTGCTTCATAGGAGAGTCCAAAGGTCCAGATGTGCAGGCCTCTTAGGCTGTGTTTGGACCATGGTCAAGGGGTTTCCCACCCTTCATTTACAGTATAACTAACAATTCAATAATAGCCTTCTTCAGGCATTCAACATTAGAGTAAACTGAACACACACTAGCTAGCCCCTTGTGTTCTGTCTCTATTTCTGGCACCCTCCACACATGGAAGGTGACTTTCTGAAGCGGAGAGGTATCTCTATACAGTTTATCCATGATAAACTGCACGGACCGTCTCCACTGTCAGAGGAGGCTCCATGCCTCAGAAAGTTGACCTCCATGCTTAAGAGGGCAATGGAAACAACAATGGTAGGGCGTGTGGCTGGCACGCTCCCCATCCTTGGCTGTTTAGTTTACTCCAATGTTGAATGCCTGAAGAAGGCTTAGGGCTGCCATTTCCTACCCCCACCCCCACCCCCACGACAGAAATATGGTGATTTCCGCAGCTTCTTGACATGCCTTCTTGAATTCCTTCAGAAATTTCTTCACACATGGCATGTGGATGAGGAGAGCTGCACCTGCAAACCTGTGCTGTTCACAGAGAAAACACTTCTGTTTGTGGGTGGAGGGGTACCATAGCAACCCTAGTTATTCGAGTATCGTTATCATTCTGAACTTCCTGTGTAACCCAAAAGAAGGATTTTGCCTTTGTTCTTGGCTTGTTGCCATCACACCACTTAATTGATTTTTCCCCTTCAAGGAGTTTCCTATTGCCATAGTAACCCTTATGAAGTACCTTTCCACAAACACACTTCTAAGGTGCTTCGATAGAAGACAGCTCAGCCCCGAAGGATGGGCAACTGAGCAACGTTCGAGTTCACTAGTATTTTTCCAAACAGTGTCTTCCTGCTCTTCTCATCTGCATTTGTGAACGCTTTGTATGGATGTGAAAATTGCGCAAATCAAGCAACAATTGACTGGGAGCTTTGCACAAATCTCCAGAAATTTACCATTTTCCCTCCTTTGTGCCACTTTCCTCCATAGGCTAAAGTGGAGCTGGTTCAACCTACAGAGGAAATTTGTGCAAATAAGGACATTTGCGCAAATCAAACTAGGAATCAGGAATGAGGTGAACGCAAGGCTGTGTTTGACCATTTGTGATTATTTTTGGCAGGCATATGCTCACATTCGCACTTGCCTTTGGAGCTTCAAGCAGGACATGCTCGCAGGTTTAGCAAGCAAAAATGAAATTCTCTGACATTTCCTACCCTGAAATTCTCATACAGCATACATTCCTAGGTAAGGGTTAGATGGTTTTTCATCTCCCTTATGTCTCCAGGCTTTCTACTGTTAGAGCGACCATATGAAAAGGAGGACAGGGCTCCTGCATCTTTAACAGTTGCATAGAAAAGGGAATTTTGGCAGGTGTCATTTGTATGCATGCAACCCCTGGGGAAATCCCCCTCTTCACCACAACAGTTAAAGCTGAAGGAACTATACTAGAGTAACTATACTAGAGCTATACAAAAAAAGGCAGGGCTCCTGAAGCTTTAACTGTTGTGATGAAGAGGGAATTTCACCAGGTGCTGCATGCATACAAAGGACACCTGCCGAACTTCCCCTTTCAATACAACTGTTAAAGATGCAGGAGCCCTGTCCTCCTTTTCATGTGACCAGCCTATCTACTGTTAGGCCAGGGACACTATATATTGGCTGAATTCGGACCCCACGATAGTCAATGGTGGGGTAATAATCAACTTTACAGTTGTTCATCTAGGGGGTACTCCCCACACAACATGGTAATAAATAATCAACTGTGGTGTGGATTAGGATCAGCGCTGAGTTGACTATGGCAGCATTCGGATGACTCAATAGTCAATACAACTGACGACTGTCTTCCCCCACCCAGTTGCTTATTGTGTCGTCCGAATTCAGCCATTCTGTCTTCGCTGAAAAATCAAAATAGTTGACCAACTCAAGCATGGAGTGGGGTGAGGAAATTTCCCTTCCAGATTGCCTCAGAGGCCTAATGCCCAGCAGGTCAGCCTGATAGGAGGTGGGTAGAATGCAGAGACTGGGGAATGTTTTACACTTCCATGTGGTTCCTTGGGAATACATCATGCAACAGCAGACTCATGAACATGTCAGGGCTGAATTTAGGTGCAGGTAAACTACCTCGGGTGCCAGGTTTGGGGGCACCAAGTTGCGCTGTGCCTGGGGTGCAGTTATCACAAACTCTTGGCTTAACTATCCACTCAAAATCTGAAACGAATGGTACAAAAAAATAGATCATTTTCACCTGTAAATGTTCAGCATTAATCTGCATGGCCAATATTAGGTTAATATTTGGTAGGTGTGTTTTCCCCCTTTTTTTTCATGGGGGGAATTTATAGAATCTTATATGATAGGGATAAATCAGAGTCAAACTACACATTATGTTAAATACATAGGGAAGTATCCTACGCTGCCACTCTGCTTGCACCAATGATGTAACACCAGTGTAAGCCACCTCCAGAAATCTGGCACTTTCCCCCATGGCATTAATGGCAGCCACCATTAATGCAGGGGGGAAGTGTGCAATTTCAGCAGCTGGATGGGCATCTGCTGAGAGCTTACTGGGGCCTTGTGAGCACTCAAGCATGCATCCACACTCACACTGAGTGTGCCCAACAGTGTCCAGGGGGTGTGGATGCAGGGGGGTCCATTGAGCTCCCAGAACCAGTTGGGCACTCAGGACATCCCTATGGAGGAGGGCCTGTTGAAGATGCACCTTGCTTGGGTTGGCATTTGTTCTCAGGGTGCCCCTGAACCAGGCAGCACCTAAGTCACAATTTGTGTGTACTGGCAAAGAGGTATATGGTAGTGGCCCTAATCTCAGCCAATATAATTTGACAGGTGGAAGATGGTCTGTAAATTGCTAGACAACCCCTCAATTTTTGCAAGTTAAAGGAGGCAGCAAAACCAGGAGGCATATTGAATATGGTTACCATATGAAAAGGGGGACAGGGCTCCTCTATCTTCACCAGTTGTATTGAAAAGAGAATTTCAGCAGGTGTCGTTTGTATGGATGCAGCACCTGGCGGAATTCTCTCACTTCTTCACAAGAGTTAAAGCTGCAGGAGCCCTGCACTCTATACTAAAGTGACCAGATACAAAAGAGAGCGGAGCTCCTGCAACTTTAACTATTGTAATGAAGAGGGAATTTCACCAGGTGCTGCATGCATATAAATGACACCTGCTGAAAATCCCTTTTCTATACAACTGTTAAAGAGACAGGTGCCATGTCCTCCTTTCCATATGGTCACCCTAATATTGAGCCCCCAGTAGGGGTGGGTTGTGCTTGGCTTGGTGTTTCCACAACTGTGCACGCCTACACTCCTCTGTGAAATAATCACTGGAAATTATTTCAGTAGGATGGCGAGTCAGAGAATATATGCTACAGTGACCTTCCTTCCCTCTCTCCCAGTACTTAACCTTGCTTCCTCTTCTTTTTAGCAGATTAAAAGCACGCACAACAACAACAACAACCCACAAAGGTTTTCATCTCGAAAAGTCATTATTCAGCTTAAGAGGAAGAGAACATAGTTGCCAAGTGCTTTGGTTCAGAAATAAGGAGGGGTGGGGATCATCCAGTGCCAAAATACAGGAAATGTGATTACACAAAGCCAAGAAGACCATAATTAGATCATTATTACCATGGAAACAACCTAATTACATGGGTAGAGAAGGAAGGCCTGAGTTGCAGATCTGAATGAGTTTGTGCCGCTGTCCTGACAGGGTATTTGCACTGTGCTGGTTCGTTCGTTCATTCGTTCTTTTTTTCCTTCCCTTCCCTTCCCTTGCAGAGGACTGAACTTCTTTAGTTCTCTGGCTGAGACCAAAGGATGTGAAAATGAGACTTGTTTAAATAGCCCTTTCGAGTGTTGAGCCGTCCCACCCTACCCACTCCTTTCAAAATGCATTGGGAACAACTTAGTTGCTGCTCAGGTTACTACTGAATGCCGCTTTCCCCAACCTGGTGCAAATTAAGCAAAATTGGGTAAAGAGGAGATTGGATGGGTCAGATTTGGTGACATCGTTATTTTTTATTTTTATTTTGGCAAATCTTTCCCATCCGTTAGAGATGTCAATGGAAAACAGAACTGCAAATATGTGGGAATAGGATTGCCTGGTCCACACCCAAAGTAGGATCTTGTGCTTTTAAGAGCTGCAAAGAAAGGAAAATCTTGCCAGATCTGGCTTCTCTCATCACTACTGCACAGAGCAGGAATACAAGCAGACTGTACTATAAGCACGTCTTAAAATTTAACAGCTTCTCTGGAATGGAATTTGGTCTTTGGAATGAAAGAAGTTCAACCCCCCTGACTTAAAGGCATAGGAGTCTACAGACGGGAACTCAGAGACTTGCTGAAGGGGAAGCGATAGGTTTTCCCGTGTTTGCACTAGAAAAATTGCTGGTCTGGGTCAAGACATTTTGTGCCTAAGGTAAAGGACAAGATGGCACCCAGATCCCGTTCTGCATACAGGACTGGAGTGGACTGGACTTACAGTTGATTCTTCCTTCAGTCCTAGTGATGGTGCTGTGTCTTCCACCACACTTGAGGAGAGCAGGCTGGCTTAAGAGGTGGAGGAAGGCCATGCAATCTGCAACACTTCGCAGCCACTCCCAGAGCTCCAGAGTGCATCCTGTAGCTGCTGCACTCCACCTAATGGTAGAGCTGGCCCTGGTCATGGTGCCTGCTCCCTTAACAGGTCCAAGGCATCTACACAGTGCACTGTTGATGAACTTCCCATTTGACTGCTCTGCTTGTCTGTTTGCTTGCCCTCCTTCATCTCTCAGCTGCTATGGGGCAAATAGAAACATCTTCATGTGACTGAGCCATTAAGAGAAGAAAGGGACTGGCAAAGCAGGATAGCAGGAGGCTCAGCAGAGCCTTGTTAAAGGCACTGGCTCTGAAAGAGGATCTGGCAACCATTGGAAGTGAGCACAAGAATGTTGGAAATATATTTTTCTCTTCTCCACGGTTGTGTGTAGAGTTGCCCAAAGAGATGCAGGTGGGTTTGACACTTCTTGCCTCAGAAACATACATCTTAGCAGTTGGTCAACTTTCTTGTCATACTGGCTACTTGGTTTAGGCTGCTTCTTGGGTCTTGGTCAGACTTGTTCATGATCTGCACAGCTCCTTCCTCCTCCCACAAAGGTTGGGAACAGGGCCAGCCCTATCATTAGGCAGAGTGAGGCAGCCACCTCAGAAAGTTGGTACTGAGTGCCATGAAAGGGCAGTGTTATTTCATGTTTTGTTTTTGTTTCCTACTGCCAAGGAAGGGTCGAGGGGCTCATTGGATCTTTGTGCCTCAGATATCACCCAGTGCGCTACTCAGAGGCAGGCTGTGAAGCCTGTTTCTCAGTAGAAGGGGGCAGCGGATGGCAGTGGATGGCCCTGGCAGGTAAGGAGCGCGAGGGGGAGGAAGAGGTCCAATCCTCCAATCTTATCGGAACCGGATCGGGTCAGATTGGACAATCAGATTGGACAATCCAGAAACCAGGATCGGAATTGGATAATTTTATTCGATTTCAGTCGGATTGGCTCCAGATCGTGGATCAGATCAGATCTGATGCACACCCCTAGAGCTTACTTACTGGCCTTAAATGTAGTGCTAACCTGAGAATCAGCAGTTGTTAAATTTTGGCTCAAAAATTGAGAGGGAGCAGAGGAAAGGGAATCCAACGTTGAGAAGGCAATTCTGGGAGGAGGCACAAATGTTCCTGAACATTTTGTGAAGGCACTTAACCCCACTGGCAACCACTGATTTCCCCATCCCAATCAGAATGGTACTACATCATGATATATGATATTACCAAGGCAGTCTGGGATGACATGGTATCTCCCAGCAGGTGGCCGTCCTGAGTTTTAAAGAGAAGTTTAAAAAAGCAAAGGAAAGTCAAGTTATGAAGTGCCCAGTAACAAATGGAAAGCAACCACCCGCCCTCCCCCATGAAACTTTCAGGAATTTTGTACCCACAGTCACCGCAATCCCTGACCTTCCATTTTCTGCCTGCAAATGGGGTGACAAATTATTGGTGGGAGAGGGTGGACATTTTCACTCAGCCCAATTTAAATATTCCCTAAGGGGGCTAGTTCTGTGTGAGCACTAATTGGTGTCCGGGACTTGGGATAAAAATAGATGGACTTTTAAATCAATCTAATTATAGTACAACGAACATCATGACTCGATTTAGAACTCTCGGGGGATGGGTGAATGCAAAGTTGTTCCGAGTCTTTTCTAAGGTATTCATAATCAGTGACCCATTTCCAAATCAAGATGAGATTTCCCAGCACTAATTGCCAGCCGTCAAAAACAAAACAAGAATAGGGCTATGCACAGCTGACCCCAATTTGCATCGGAGGCCGGTTCGGAGCTTCCAAAGTGCCCCCGATTCAGCACGTGGTGCTTCAGAAAGGCCGTGGCCCACTCTGGGTTCAAATCCGAAGCAGGTCCCACATGATGTCAAAGGGGTGGGGACATGTCCCTTGATGTTATTTGGCCCCCATTGCCTCAGCGGGTGCTCCCTTTGGGGAGAGGATGGGGCGCAAGTGAAGCTGCTCAATTCAACTGCACTCATCCTTCGCCCTGCCCCTATTTTCTTGTCTGCGGGACTAACTGCACAGTATCACTGATCCCCTAGCTTTCTTTAGGAAGAATATTCCCAGGGGATACTGTGACATGGCCCAGGACACAGCAATGCCAGGAGCTGGGGAGGGGAAGTGGGCTTCCGCTCCCTTTTCTCCCCCAGTGGCCATGCCAGAGTGGGGTTTAGGGGAGGGGAAATTTTGGTGATCAAGGTAGGTGGAATGGAAAGGATCTGGCTTGGGGGAGGGCTTTCAGAGGGGGATTCTTCTCCAGCTTTGATTTAAATTCAAACTGAAGAAGTATACGGGGTCCTAACACTCACCCCTTCTTTGAGATATGTATTGCACAAACACATACACCCAGAAACCTGTTTCCTGAGCCCAGAAATACAATTTGGGTTCAGATTTTTAAGAATCCAATCTGCAGATTTTGACGTGGACTGGCTTTAGCCCAGCCAGGTCGATTCCATGGATTTGCAGACCATTTTACTATCTTTCATTAATTTTGCACAAATTTAGTCATGGAAATATATGTAGTTTCTTTAAAGGGAAAAATATGCATTTGCCCCATAGGTTAAAATGTGAAAATGTGCATTTTGGGGGGATTTGGGGGAGATTTGGGCATTTTTGCACATACGGATTTGAGCAAATGTGACTTTGCAGAAATGTGTCTTTGCCCAAATTCAGAAACTAAAAATAAATAAATCAAACTCCATTAATGAGCAGATAATGGAATGAATGGTGCCTGACAATCCATCAAATGCAGACAGAATGGATGTTACACAATCTGAACATCTCTACTGTGAAACACTAATGTGTGCAGTGCATTTGAATTCTTATTTGAGTGCACAATTTACCTGATCCTTGCAGTAAAAAAAAGAAAAAGAGAGAGAAAAAGAGTATCTCTCTCTGGCTTTGGCTCAGAGTAGTCTACAGCTGGATGTACACATGGCAAAATGGACCCCCATGCCGTCATGACACATGGTGCTGCCTGCAAGGTTGACACGTGGCTTTCCTGCACTGACGTGATCTATCCAGATAGGAAAATTTCACCCTTGTGAAGCAATGTTCAGGCAGACGGCACAGGCAGATCAAGCTGACAGCCTGCTGGGCCGCTGCAGCTGTAGCTTGTTCAGACAGCTCCCCGTAGGTGGTAACTGGTTTGAAATATAGGTGTATTTTTAGCACAGCAGTGCTGGTGATTTGAAGAAGAGAGGGAAAGTAGGACAGGGAGCATTAAGGACTAGGACTGTGCAGACAGGTTTTGCATACTGAGCACATCTGGAGAATTGGGCCTTTTGCTGACTTCATGGAAAGTCTGAAAATCTAGTTTGGACAGTGCCCTTCTGTGCGGAATGCAAAACACCCATAGAAAGTGACTTGTTTTGCAGGGAGTGGGTTAGGGGGAATTGGGCAGTAGATACCAGACCAACTTAATAATGCATTTATATCATCTGCACTTTTCAGCAGAAGACCAGGAAAATGCTGTGGTCGAATCACAGCACAGCCCAGTAGCCCAGTATGATGCTTCAGATATTAGCTCAGGTGGGAACAAGCCCAAAGCAGCCCACCAGCCATGTGCATTGGCCTACCAGTGTGCTTGGGATTACAAGGCAGGCCCTCGGTACATGGCTGGTGGTGTTGAGTCTTCATGATGGGCCCCAAGAAATAGCTGACACATAAATAAATACAAATACATTGGAGAATAAACTTTCAGTGACTGCTATCTATCTACATGGAGCTGCCCTTGAGGACTGCTCAGGACCTTCAGTTATTACAAAATGTAGCTGGACATCTCACAGTGAATGTAAGGAGATGTTTCAATTGCACGGGCTCTCAGTGTTTAGTTTCTTAACAAATCTTTTCCCCTTCAAAATACACAAATCAGGATAACAACGCAGGATCATATTCAGTTCATTTGCCTCCATATGCTTTTCTGAACTTACATAGAAGTAAGTCTGATTAGTCCGAGTTGTCTCCAGTTAATCTGACAAATTGTTCCAGAGTACCCCGTATGTTTGCAGAGGTTGAGTTATGTCTGTGTTGCATCATTTAATCTATATCATCTTTCCATACAGTATACAAATCATCTACAAAATGATCATGTCCAGAAAGTTCCCAGATGCTGGTTGTAGTGCTGGGCTGAAATCCTCCTCCATGAAATAGAGAAACTTTGGTTACTTTGGGGGGGAGGGTCAGCAAATTTCTTAGCAATTGGGTTGGGGTTGACGTACCTAGTGTAATTACCCCTCCCATGTTTTCCGTTTTTAAAAAGCTTTGTTGCATCCATTCATAGTGAGTGACAAGGCCAATTGTGTGGGACCATTCCTTTCCTGCACCATTTCCAGGGGGCTGATCCAGAAAGATGACCCTGAGAATCTAGGTCATTAAATTGAATAAAGTATGGGAAGAAACTCTTGGACACCCAGTATTACGAAATTTGACACCCTCACCCCAACTTTGGGAAATTTCTGTTTTTGCCCTTCCTTACTCTTTAATTGCTGAAGCTGAATTGCTGGATTTGCTGGTTCTCACCTTTTAAATCCCCTGAGGTAATTCGCATACCTCAGAAACAAACTGTTTGGGGACATAATTCCCCCATGTCAACTTCAATCATTTTCTGAGGCAGTACTTCAGGAACCACCTCCCCATGAAGTAAATGCTGAAGCTACAAAACAGACCTTCATGTCTGTGGGCCTAAATCTGTGGAATGTTCTCCAGCTTGATCTGCATCGTTCCCCTTCTTAGTTTGTTGTCTGGAGGGCAAGTAAAGCACATCTCTTTTGGTTTGTCTGTGGCTTGGTTTTTGATGTTTTGGTACTTTTTTCAGTTAATTTTTTTCTTAATCTGTCTGAAGCTTGGGACATCACCATCAGAAGGTGGCAAATCATCGTCAATGTCATCATCACACCTTGCTCAGTTGGAGTACTGACACCAGAATTGCTCCAGGATGGATTAGCATGCAAACATTTTAGTGGAAAACTGGGGTTTCTAGGCTAAAAACCTATTGCACACATTCTTGGGAGCAAGCCCAATTGAACCCAGTGCTAAGGACTACAGTGTCAGTAGATCATAGCATGGTAGACTTGGAAGGGACCTATAAGGCCAATCCCCTGCTGAATGCAGGAATTCACCTTAAAGCATCCATGACAGATGGTTGTCCAGCTGACTCTTGAAGGCCTCTAATGTGGGAGAGCCCATGACCTCCCTAGGTAATTGGTTCCATTGTCATATTGCTGTAACAGTCAGGAAGTTTTTCTTGATGTCCAGCTGGAATCTGGCTTCCTGTAACTTAAGCCCATTATTCCGTGTCCTACACTCTGTATGAAAACCTTTCAAGTATTTGAAGAGTGCTATCATGTCTCCCATCAATCTTTTCTTCTCCAGGCTAAACATGCCCAGTTCTTTCAGTCTCTCCTCATAGGACTTTGTTTACAGATCCCTGATTATCCTCATTGCCCTTCTCTGAACAAGTTCCAGTTTGTCTGCATCCTTCTTGAGGTGTGGTGCCCAGAACTGGATGCAATGCGTAAGATGAGGCCTAGCCAGTGCTGAACTGAGGGGAACCAGTACCTCACACGAATTGGAAGCTATACTTCTATTAATGCAGCCCCAAATAGCATTTTGCAGCCACATCACACTGTTCATATTCAGCTTGTGATGTACAACAATTCCAAGATCCTTCTCACTTTTAGTATTGCTGAGCCAAGTATCTCCCCTCTTTGCATTTGGTTTCTTTTTCCTAGGTGTAGAACCATTCTGTTGTTTTCAGCCCAGCTCTCCATCCTATCACGATCACTTTGAAGTTTGTTTCTGCCTTCCAGGGTATTAGCTATCCAACCAATTTTGTGTCATCTGCAAACAAAATAAGCATTCCCTGCACCTCTTCATCCAAATCATTAATAAAAATGTTGAAGAGCGCTGGGTCCAGGACTGAGCTGTGCAGTACCCCACTCGTTTCCTCCCCCCAGTTTGAGAAGGTACCATTGAAAACTGCTTCAAGCAGAACATCTATTCCACATTGGGATGTCTGAGAATTTTGTTTTTGCTTTCAAAACATGCAAACATGTCCTGCTTGAAGCCCTGAATGCGATTACGATCATGTGTCCACGTAAAATGTTTGCAAATTTCTGGACATGTGCTCACCTTCGATTTTCCCAACTTTTCCCGCCCGATTTTGTGCAAAGTTATGAATTTGCACAAGACCCTGTGTAGACTGAATCAGCCCCCCGCCTTAGTCTATGGGGGACTGTAACGCAAATTAGGAAATCTGTGTAAATTTGGCAAAATGTGCACAAATTTCTGCTTAATCGCTGTTCAATTTGCACAATTTTCTCATTCATGCAGAGCGAGCGGCAATCGCCAACACGGACAGGAATTGGGCAAAATGTGAGTGGTGAGACAATGTTCCAGGAATCTTAATGGTCTCGAATATTGCACAATTACCCATCCCTAATTCCACTTAGTGGAACTAACAACCATTGAGTTACATGCTGCTTTTAGAGCAAATGAGAGGACAGCACACTTTTTGCTGTCTTGGACATAAAATCTATTTACTTTCAAACGAGCAGCCTGCACAGGAAGGCAGAAGCAGGTACATAGGTTGTACCAAACTTGCAGAAATGCCATTTCGGTGCTCCTAAATCCCAGCTGACATTTCTGCTGTCCTTGCACCTGGATGCTGTGCCAGACCAGTCAAGACTTTGACCAGCCCCTGTAAGTGAAGTAATATTCCAATGTGGCTTTGGTCATAGGATGCAACTAAATGGCCCATTCATTCCATCAATGACCAGTCCGCCATTAAGCCAAGGGAGGGAGCCATTGCTCCGCTTAGCCTCCTTGCGAGTTCATGGCTGAAACATTAAAGTGACCATTCCGCACAAGAGAACAGAGAAGTTGGAGCAAACAACAATGAAGGATAACAAACAAGCACACACTAGGTAAGAGAGCGGTTTGACCTGTTTTCCTTTCAAAATAAGCTCTGCAGTTTCCATCTCCAGAATGACTTCCAAGCATTAACAGTGTCTTAGCATCACATTCGGTAATATGCTTCACATTGATTTCCACCACCCCCTTCTTCTCCCATGGTCTCTGCTGACTGTACATTCTGAAGAAAGCATTGACCTGAACGTCAAGGTTAACTTCATGCTCCCTGAGAGAACAAGCAAAGGGGAGAGGGCAGAAGGGAGTGTGCTCTTATATCATGAGATAATCAAGGAACGATGAAAGCAGACAACTATTCCTATATGCAGAGAGGCAGAAGTGGAATTCTGTATGTAACATGGGTCATTGCTAAAGGGTCGAGGCTGTGGCGTTATGGCAAATTTAGAAATCTGAAATTGACAGAGAATGAAAAACAACCTACAACCCACCCCATCCCCCATGGAAATTGACATTCATTTTTATGATTCTTGTTTTTGCCATGCACCATTCCAACCAATGGGAAAAAAATCAGCATCCAAAGGGTCAAACTAGGTGATAAATACATTCATGGTGCAATTCTATGCATGTTTAGATAGAAAAAAGTCTAAAGCATTCCCTAGCCAGCCATTCAGTACTGCAATTTCTTCCAGCAGTTACGATCTGTTCTCGAAATAGATATTGTGGAACTATTATCTGGGCCAACGACCCTAGATATATCAGAGTCTTTTGTAGTCTCTGGTCTTGTTTACTCGATCCAAATGTAGTGGTTATTATTAACTCCTAGGTGTTATCCCAGGATTGCTAATCTGAGCTAACAAACCTTGCCTTACTATGCCAACAAAGAATTCCCAGGTGTTTAAACGACCATGCTTCCTTTCTGATTAATTGAGGCTATTTCACAGGCTCATGGTCTCTATAAAACCATGAGTCCCATAAGCTAGATAAAATGTCCCTGCTGCGGTTTTCACTTTCACTTAGCATGAGATGAAAGACAGGTGAGTAAGAAGTTGCTAATCTGCCAGGAATTGTCAACTCTGTTTCAGCTGTCTGTAAATGCTGATCATATAAGCAATTCAGAGACAGGTGACTGTTTAAATAAGCCTTCTGTCAGCCCATATTCTGTAGTATCTCCATATCCATGAGAACTAGGAACTTCTTTAAAGATTCAGTATAGATATCTATGCCTTTGAGTATGAAAAATTGTGGTCCTAAAACTCAAGTGTTTTGATTTGTGAATAGACCAATGTTTCAATTCTGTCCCTTTTTTTTAGTGCCAATTTTTTGTCTGCTGGAAAAAGAGTTTGACAGACTACTGACACCCTTTAAAAACCCAGAAATCCTCTCTTGAAAAAACGCAGCCAACGTTTATTTCTAAACATCACAGAACCAGAGGGGGAAATATAGGTCTCTCCATATGTTGCCATTTGGAATTGCTTTTTGCAGATTCAACATTTGTGGGCAGAATCCTTCTGGGAGAAAATGGAGATGATTATAGTAACTGCCAATGCTGCAGGAAGAGAATATGGGCTCCAGTGCCAGAGGATGAAGATGATGATGTATTGATTTATATAGCACCTGCATCAAGCATTATGCAGATGATGATGATGATGAAGATGGCTATTTTGGGGTTGTGGGTAGTTCGTTAACCATGGCAACAACCCACCCTGCAGCAGGTTCCCACGTCACAATAAACCACAGTGACTGCCTGCCATGGATTGAATATTCACAATGGCAGCTGCCATGTGCCGCCCCCTACCATGGCCACAATGGGCTATGACAATCCTATAAACTGGCCCAATGTCTGCATCTTTGAACACAAAACAGTAATGAAGCCTTGTTCTGGGCCAGCTGCAATTCTGGTGGCTTAGTGGGAAGTCCATTTTGTATCTGGTAGCTCCAGAAATGCTTGGGTTTCATGCTTCATTCAGATCTCATGCACACCCCTAATTCACACAAATATACACACATATCTTTCTGTTTTGATGTAGACTGTGTATTCCAAGCAATACTAAAGAAACACAATTTTGTTCAGTTTGATCTCTCTGTCTCTCTCTGTCTCATCTATCTATTTAGTTTATATGAAAATTCATAAACATTTTTCTTAGCTTTTCCCTAATACATGCGCTTTTGTATGCATTTTGCCTAATATGCACATAGTTTTTCAAGCAATTATCCCAACAGAATGCATTTTTAATGTTACTTTCCTAAGATATGCATTTTTGTAGGAATTATTTGTTTGGAGAACTCCATTTGGAGAAGTACAAATTTCAAAAGCCAACTGAGTTTCAGCTTGCAGGGGTTTGAAAGTGCAAAAGTAAGTTTGCATTATAAAGCAAATCAGAATAAATTTCTCCCCCCCCCCACATCCCAAATCCAAGTTCCCAGTGGCTTATACATATCAAAACCCAAACACTGGACATTTCTGAAGCTCAATTTATCACCAAGAACAAAAACATTCCAACCCTACCCAGATACCATTTCTGGATATTACTATCCCATAAAACACATAGCCCATATTTTTCTGTTGCTCTGATAGTTGCAGGAAATGAAAACAGTTCTCCTAAATTTTGTGTTCTTGTTCTTGTTGTTGCTGCTGCTGTTCCCCAAAGGACACTATCTCATGAAACAAGAATATGTCTGGTATGTTTTTGTTTCGCTTTATCGCTTATGAAACTAATGGAGATTGAATACCTTGGACAGAATCTTGTGATGGGAATGAGAATTTCTGGACTATATTTGGCTTTCTACTAAAAAAAATTCCAGTCTGTTAACTCCAGGCATAGCAGAGAGTTCAACATTCAAGGGAGTGACATGTAATCCTTGCTGCACTCATAACCACAGTCATCTTGCTGTAGGCCTTAGAATAATAGGATTGGAAATTATTCAGTGGCTCGTGATTTCCCAAGGAATATATATATATATATATATATATATATAATCTTTAGCAGCGATGCACTACTGACTCATCATAGCTGGCCTACCAGGTCAGTGTTGTAGAGCTGTGTGCAGACTTGTCTTTGCTAGCCCTACTGCTGAGTATCTTTTTAAGCCTGGGGTGTAAGAAAGGTACGGAGTGGCTTGGATAACTACCAATATATGCAACTAGTACTGACAATGCACTGCAAATGAACTCAAGGCCGGTTTTCTGTCTAGAGCCCCCCGCCCCCACTGAAAGGAGTTCCAACTTCTTTGCTCATTTGTGTAGTGAATGAATGGGTTGTCAGCAATCCTTAGGAACAGACAATGGCAAGGCCCGGAGGCATGAAGGCAACTGTCTGGTTTAGCATCCCAGAAAATGGTATCTAATCAAGAGTTTGATATTAGACTTGCCCTCCAAATTGTGCCTAAAGCAAAATTCAAAGTCAATTTGAGGGTTCCGGAGGAAATGTCTGAGGAGATTTGAGGGAACCCAAAAGAGAGCAATCCAGTACTGCTTGCAAATTGGCTGTGACTTTTGCCAGTTTGACGTGACTGCCATCCATTTTACCAATGTCCTAGACCACATTTGGGATACACTCTTAAGACTGATGTGCATTGGTTCCTGTCATGTGGATAACGAAATCCTTGCACACACATACACTGTTTCAGTTTCACAACAGTTAAAGTTGCAGGGGCCTTGCCTTCTTTTGTATATGATCACTCTAGTATAGTGCCTGCACCTTTAACTGTTGTGATGAAGAAGGAATTTCACCAGGAACTAATTGCATACAAATGACACTGGCTGAAATTCCCTTTTCTCTACAACTGTTAAAGTTACATGAGCCCTGACCTGGATTTTATCTGGTCACCCTACTCTCAGGTTTTCACAAGCTCCACCTAAATAACATTTTCAGTGTCCCAAATGGATCATGTGATTGCTTCCAATTCCTAAGGCCAGCCATACAATCAACAGAGAGCTTCCTTGAAACTGTTCCATAATTTCTGGACCTGACCTGCTTATGTGTGGAGCATTCTGTACTATACAGGAAGCACGTGATAGTGCGGGAAAATCAATTACATGAGGGAAGAAACTACCTTTGGCCACGTGTAGTGTTAGAACCATACTTCCTGTTTGATGAAAGTGTGAGTGTGTGTGTGTTTAACTCGAGACACCACTGGAAGGAAGGAAGGGGATGGGGACCCGGCAGATATAATTAGACTCTGTTAATTCTGTGCATAACAGTCTGGGAGTAAGTAGTGCAGCGCATGACAATTCCTTCTTTGTTCTTATCAACTTCAACTGAACCTTGTAAGACAATATGTCCAGGGGTCATTTTACCACCAAAACACATGGTTATAAATTAACCAGGTCTGTTTAATGAAAGCCTGTAGGACTAACACAAATGAATAACAGGGAAGAGTCTACGCCAGGTGTGACAGAGGTCAATGGCAGCTGTTTCATAGCAGAAAGGGCAATTTGCACCATCAGGGGGCCATTTTACAATACTAGAGCCAGGGACCCTGAGCTCAATGCAAATCGAAACATCAAAATTGGATAACTCAGGCAGAAACATTCTTGATGCTCACCACAAGGAGTGTATAAACAACAGAAATGATAATATTTAGGCTGGGTGTTAAGAAGAGTGTCCTAAAGGAATGGTTGTGGGTAGTGAAAATGACAGAGCATATGAAGCTGTCTTAACCTATGAAGTCATCCCATTAGTCCATCTAAGCCAGTATTGTCTACTCTGACTGTCAGCAACTCCCCAGGATCTAAGGCAAAGGTCTTTCTGAGACCTGATCTCTCTTTGATGTGGAGATGCTGGGAATAGAACATTCTACATGCATTGCATATGCTCTACCAGTGAGCTATGACCTTAATCAGGGTTGTCGAATGTTCATCACTGAAGGTCTTTCAGGAAGTAATCCTATGAATGTTTAGACGGAAAAGAAGTCCTACACTTCCCAGCTGACTGAGTCATGCTGGGAAATGCTGGACATTTTTTCTGTCGAAACATGCATAGGATGGGACCCTAAGGGTATTATTACATGGCATAGGCAAAATGGAGAGCTTCTAAAAATAGCATCCTGCATCCAGCTCTCCCATGGAGAGTGGTTGCTAAGGGTGCATCCATTTTGGGAGGAATGACAAATGGAACCCCATGAAGCCCAGTTGCTTTGAATTTAATTCATTCAAAAACTAATGCTCAGACGAATGACTGTGCACAAATGGGACTCTCAACTGTGTCATTCACAGTGTTGACAGCATAAAGCTCATGTCTGGGGCCACTGCTGATAGCCAACATGCAATTTACCCAGAATGCCCCAGACTTACATTGTTTCAGGGGAATCTGTAGAAAATGACGGACGCCAACTAGAATGCTCCGCAGTGTTGCAAAATCCGTTGCATTCCAGGTAAATAAAATGGCAGTTGCCAAGAATGGTTACCCAAATGAGTTCCCCTATTGCTCCAGGTGACAACAATATCTATATCTATGTCTATCTATCTATCTATCTATCTATGGGGAATGAAAACAAATGGGAATAATCAAAGGAATGTGAACTGTGCAATGAACAATATATGGAATGATTTTAACACATTCATTTATGGGAACAAAAGTGGGATTTCATGACAAAAATGAATGAATAACAAAACATATTTTTGCACACCCCCAATATTGTGAAACATCAGATGTCATGATCTCATCAACTAGAAAATGCACAATTAGAAGTGACACGGGAAATATGCCTAGTCGAGGCTGGCCTTATCTTAGGCAGAGTGAGGCCACTGCCTCAGGCTGCAGATGCTGGGGGAGGGCAGTAGCCCTCTCCCACTGTTCTCTTGAGTCCCCTAAGCACTGTTTCCAGCTTTGTCCCCACTAAGCTGGGCAACTGCCTTCAGATTCATTGCTGGATGCTGTTCCATTGCTAATGTTGAAGAAAGATTCAAATACGTGGAATGGGGAAGTGGAGGCACCATCTCGCCTTTTGCCTCAGGAAGGAAGACGTTGTGTCAAGGTGATGGGAGAAGGCAGAGAACCTGATCTGGGGGAACAGATGTGTGTGGCCTTCACTTTCATTTTCCAGCTAGCCAATTAAGTGCCTTTGTGCAAGTTTGTCTTGCACTTTGCTCTAAGTATGACATATCCATGAATATTATTTATAGTAAACAAATTGTTTTCTCTTCTGGGATCAACCAGTAAGAAAGAGGACAATGCTCATCCTCTTCCAGTGGCGCAATCATAACCCAAGAGCAATACATTTCCCAGCTCCCACAGGACACTGTGGGAGCACATGGGGATTTATGTACATGCATCAGTCCCTCTTGGTGGATCACAAGGGACTGCCGGTTGATTAACATAGAAGTGGGGGCTTTTCAGAACTTAGAGGGCTGGAAATTATTCCATTCATTTGTTATTCATGCTGAATAAGGAATTACTCTCACAACATTGGCTGTTCTGCTCATTTAGTAGACAGTATAGTGATATTTAGAAGCTAATTACTGCTAAGAAGCTCTTTCCTTGCAACGACAACCCAACCCCCGCCACACACAAACCTAGATTTTTGTTTATTTTATATTTGCGATGGATAACAATGACTAAAATGTTTCTTCACATTTTACCTAATCAGACAAGGTCCTCTATATGTTGATATACGGGTACAGTGGTATCGAGTACCAGGGGTAGTATTAGTTAGGCTGACCATATGAAAAGGAGGACAGGGCTCATGTATCTTTAACAGTTGTAGAGAAAAGGGAATTTCAGCCGGTGCCATTTGTACGCAATTAGTTCCTGGTGAACTTCCCTCTTCATCACAACTGTTAAAGTTGCAGGGGCCCTACCTTCTTTTGTATCTGGTCACTCCAGTATAGTGCCTGCAACTTTAACTGTGGTGATGAAGAGGGAATTTCACCAGGAACTAATTGCATACAAATGACACTGGCTGAAATTCCCTTTTCTCTACAACTGTTAAAGTTAGATGAGCCCTGTCCTCCTTTTCATATGGTCAGCCTATATTAGTGCTATTTCTAACTACCATGAAATACTAGGTTTGAATGGATGGGTGAACTCACCCTAGTCTGGGCCATGCACCTCTAACCGTGTGTAAATGGCCCATTTACAGCCCCCATTTGCACAAATGGTCCTTTACGAGAAAGGCCAAGTCTCCATTTTTACTCAAAATGGTGGCTCGGCGAAGGATTGGGTGACTGTGGACTTGCCCGACTCAGTACATGCTGTGTCAGGCAAGCACAGCGATCGGCAAACTGGTGTTCAGGCAGCTGAGCCTGCTATTTCTCACTGGGCCTTGAGCCCCAGCCAGATAGCTGTGCCATCCCTAGATTTGATGCTGGCCTTAGTCTCCATCAGTGTGTCTGTGGGAGTGTATGGGGGCCACTGGCTGGCTTGTGATCCAGCTACTAGTGTGTGCAGCTACCAGTTGGATGGACCAGTATCTCTACCCACGTAGGGAGAGATAATACCATAATGCCGTAATTTGTGAAGCCATATGGTGGCTCTTTCTTTCAGGAAGAAAGAAGGTGAAGCCTCTGTCTGGTACCCTCCTTGAACCACTTCCTTTAGAATTTCTCCAAGCCACCTGAAAATGGAGAGAAATCCCCCACCCCAGAGAACGTGGGTGAGAAAATGAGGAGAGGCGCTCTCTGATCAGCCCTAGCTTTTGCATGTCTGCAGGAGGCATATATGGGCAACTCTCCTCCCAAGCAAAAGGTTCTAAAAGCAATTCGTTATATCTTTGTCTAGCCTCGACCTTCTCATCTGGCCTCCAGTAACAAGCAATTGAAAGTTGCAGACAAAAGGAGTAACTCCCACATTGCACCGGTTCAATAAACGCTTTATAATTCAATAGCTCGCAACACTCAGTGCTCCTACATGTCCCTGAATAATTGATCATCATACAATTCTTTTTGAACCTGATCAGCTGAGATAGCCTTCCTGAAGCCCCCCCTCCATTCACCAGTATATTTATTATTATTTTTCATTTTTGATTCCTCAGCAGAACGACGTGCTCCGCAACCCCTTTCGGTAACCCAGTATGAGCATTTATGAATTGCCAGGAAATGGATCTGTGCTCCCACCTCCCTCGCTCCAGATTTCCTCCTCTGTGCCCTTCTTCCTCATGACAAACGATTGTGTCAGCACAGGAACAACGCCAGTGACTAACCTCATAAAATGTAGTAAATGATTAATAAAATCTCAAATAACAAAGGCTCAGTAGAAGCATCAGCGGGGAGGCTGTCAAAACTGATTGCTCTAAGCAGTTGGTCTGCCTTAAGATGACACCCGTCAATGGCTCTAGGGGAAAGTAGAGGGGGGGGGGAATGGCAAGGAGACATCAAAGCAATTCATCACATGGGCCACATGCCAAGGCATGCAAGCAAGAACACTGCAATATTACAGAGTATGAAAAGTTTGATTGTGATAAAGGAAGACTGCGCGTTTTTCTCCTTGTTATCCTCCCTAACAGAGGTTTTCAAACCTCCTTGCTTTGGGGAAACTTTTCCATATCTAGACATCTGCTATCAGCCCCCTGTCCGTTGTAGAACAAGGGCTTTGAGCCTCTTTCAGTCCGAGGGCCGGATTTCAGTGGTGGGCGGAGCTGAAGGCAAAATAGGGGGGGACCAAAGGCGAAGGGGTGGGGCCAGAATACAAAAATATCCACATATTTACCTTAAGGCTCTTACCGTCAGTAACTCAGCCTTAGGAGAGGCACGTCTACCTTTTAGAGCGGGGAAACGGCGAAAGCTGGGAAATTGCTGCACCACGGTTGTCTGTCATGGGGAAACCTTGTTCTTTTTTGGGGGGCTCGATGGAGTTCCACTGTGTGTATGACTCATCTGTGAGCCAGACTTTGGGCTGTTCCCTGAATTCTGGGAACTTTTTTGCACATTTTATTTTGCTTTTTGAAAATGATTTCTATGATTTGTGCAAATTTCTGAGCACTTTGCGCAAATTGCATCCGCATTTGTGCAAATTGCGGCCCTATTTGCACAAAAACAGCTGTAGTTTGTGTAAACTGCCCAACTTTGGCCACAATTACAGAACCTTCCACCCACCTCAAAAGCAACCTCATTTTTTTCCAGAAATCCACGAAGTGCCCCAACTCACTATAGATCAAGTCAGACACTACAGTGGAAACTGAAATGAAGTCTGGGGTGGAGGTGGGGCGGGCAAGCCTATGATAACTCATCAAACTCCACTTGGGATAATTCATCTCCAATGTCTCAATGAATGATTGACAGTCAGGGGGAAAAGTGTAGGGCCAGGGGAAGGGAGCATGGCTTTCTGGGAACTTATTGATTAGCAGGAACAATAATGTTGTCTACCCATGTCAAGCTTCTCTGTTCCTCTGAGCTTAGCTGCACAGTAGCTGGGAGGGGGAATAGATTTTTCCCAGCAACAATATATTGCTATGAGATATCCCTATTGTAATACCAAGTATTTATTTATTTATTTATTTATTGCATTTTTATACTGCTCAATAGCCAAAGCTCTCTGGGCAGTTTACAAAAATTAAAACCATGACAAGTATTCAAAATATAAAACAACAACAGTATAAAAACATTCCATAAAAATACAATATAAGAGCACAAGCAGGATAAAACCAAGCAGCAATGCAAAAATTAATACAGATTTAAAATACAAATTTAAAAAGCAAAGTTAAAAATTAAACTGCTGAATTGTTAAAATACTGGGAGAAAAAGTCTTCACTTGGCATCTAAAAGAGTATAATGTAGGTGCCAAGCTAATCTCTCTAGGGCACTCATTTGACAGCCAGGGTGTCACAGCAGAGAAGGCCCTCCTCCTGGTAGCCACCTGCCTTACTTCCTTTGTCACGGACTCATGGAGAAGGAATCCTGAGGATGATCTTAGGGTCTGAGCAGATAACCTGGCCCCAAGACATTTAGGGCTTTGAATGTTAATACTAGAATTTTGGGGTGGCTTAGTCTTAAATGGGCAATTAAGACTCATTAGCTTTACAGCTGAACACTGATAGAACTCATCCGTTGATATGGATCAACACAGCTGCCTGCATATTTGGACAGGAACTGTCATGGTGAGTGCCTCCACTTTAACATTTACCACTATACCACCACTGCTCCTTGTATAGGCTGACCATATGAAAAGGAGGACAGGGCTCATGTAACTTTAACAGCTGTAGAGAAAAGGGAATTTCAGCCAGTGTCATTTGTATACAATTCGTACCTGGTGAAATTCCCTCTTCATTACAACAGTTAAAGCTGCAGGGGCCCTGCCCTCTTTTGTATCTGGTCACTCTAGTATAGTGCATGCAACTTTAACTGTTGTGATGAAGAGGGAATATCACCAGGAACTAATTTCATACAAATTATGCCACCTGAAATTCCCTTTTCTCTGCAACTGTTAAAGTTACATGAGCCCTGTCCTCCTTTTCATATGGTCAGAGTATCCTTGTAGCATAATGAAATCTATTGTAAGATGGATAACAAAATTAAAAAGATAAAACTGCTGCCCAGCAACAGCATTTACATTAAATGGCATTATAAGTTGTTGAAAACAGAGATGTCTTTACTTGCATCCTAAAACACACACCAATGAGCTGAATGAATAAAGAGAGGAAGTTCCAGAGATGAGGTGCCACTACTGAGAAGAATCCGCTTTTAATTGCTGCATGCTATGGACTAAGAAGGTAGGGCATTCTAAGGTTTGAACTTTAATTGACCGAGCTGTGAACCAAGAGCCCCTTTTGGTTCAAAATTCCTTATTAGGTGACCTAATAGGGAAGGAGGGACCATGGCTCAGTGGTAGAGCACCTGCCTTGCATGCATAAAGTCCCAGGTTCAATCCCGGCATCTCCAGGTAGGACTAAGAAAAAATCCTGCCAGAGTCCTCAGAGAGCCACTGCCAGTTAGTGTCAACAGTATTGGGGTAGATGGGAAAAAGGATCTGACCCGGTATAATGCAGCCTCCTATGACCTTTGGTGAGCCTCTCCAGTATGGAGAAAATAATGCTCACCTACCTTCAAAGAATCATAGAATAGTAGAGTTGGAAGGGGCCTCTAAGGCCTTGAGTCCAACCTCTGCTCAATGCAGCAATCCACATTAAAGCATATCTGAAAGATGCCTGTCCAGCTGCATCTGGAACGCCACTAGTGTGGGAGAGCCCACAACCTCCCTAGGTCATTGGTTCCATTGTCATACTGCTCTAACAGTCCGGAAGTTTTTCCTGATGCCCAGCCAGAATCTGGCTTCCTGTAACTTGAGCCCATTATTCCGTGTCCTGCATTCTGGGTTAATCGAGAAGAGATCCTGGCCCTCTTCTGTGTGACAACAACCTTTCATGTACTTGAAGAGTGCTTTCATCTTTCTCCTCAGTCTTCTCTTCTTCAGGTTAAACATACCCAGTTCTTTCCGTTACTCCTCATAGGGATTTGTTTCCAGATCCCTGATCATCCTGAACACCTTGTAGGGTTGCTTTTAGGATTAATGAGACACTGTGCATGGGAAGTCGTTTGGACTCTTAGAAAATGTTGTACAAATGCTAAGTATTGTTATCTCACTTTATCCTATGTGGGACTCATGGCTTTATCCCGAAGAGTTAAGCAGTTATTTAGCTACTGATAACCCAGTCTCTTATCCTCTACTCTTAAATCTCAAACACCTGGCCCTTCACTGACATCCATCTTCTGTTGAGCTATGCAGCATAGCAAATGAGGCAGGAACCAAAAGCATTGTTCAGCTTGCTTGACTATGATCTCAGCTTCTGCCTCATTTACTCTACAGACTTGCCTCACTGGTGCTACGGTCCTTGCCTTTCTGTTCATGCTTGGCCTGTATCCATGCCTCATAGATTGAAAGGGTCTTTTGATATGATCCCAGGGAGCAGAAGACAACGCAGCCTCCCCATGAGATTTGGCCAAACCTCACTTACCCACATATGGCTGTTACGACGAATAAATATTCCAAAGATGGCCAAGCACTTGCAGCATTAAAAGGCAAATGCCCTCTCATGTGGCATTTCTACAACCAATGCCCAACAACCAAGGCATAAATAGCAATTAATGAAACAACGGAGGGGGGGGGGCAGAATTAAAACACAAGAGGATAAAAGTCTCTATAGAGCCATTGTAGGAAACAAATGGGAAGGGAGCCAATTCATAGAGCAGACTCCATCCCCATAGAAAGCTCACAAGAAATTCGTTGTACACCTTTCAGTGCCAGGTGAAGACCTTTTTATTTCCCCAGTATTTGAGCACCCTAGCCTTTCAGCTCTGCTGTTTTAAAGCTGTGTTTTCAATTTCTGCATTGCCGCTAGGTTTTATTCTGGTTGTGCTTTTATATTGAGCTTTTGAGTTTCCATGTATTATATTTCATGCTGTACCTTTTGGTATTAATTTTTGTGAACTGCCCAGAGAGCTTTGGCTATTGGGTGGTATAGAACTGAAATGAATAATAATAATAATAATAATAATAATAATAATAATAATAATAATTTCCAAATACGGAAATCTTTCTTTTAAAAATTTACAGGCTCATTTTAGTAGTTTTGTAATAAGACAGTAGCCATCTGTAAGCGTTCAGCCTGCGCACATAAATGTTAAAAGTGTGGTGGGGTGACATGCATACATGCAAGCCCCACCCCACCATTTGCCATGTCCTAGATTCCTTCTTGTGTTGAGCACAAAGATCTCTTCAAATACTTGAAACGTTGTCACACAGAGGAGGGTCAGGATCTCTTCACGATCATCCCAGAATGCAGGACACAGAATAATGGGCTCAAGTTACAGTAAGCCAGATTCCAGCTGAACATAAAGAAAAACTTCCTGACTCCTAGAGCAGTATGACAATGGAACCAATTACCTAGGGAGGTTGTGGGTTCTCCCACACTAGAGGCCTTCAAGAGGCAACTGGACAGCCATCTGTCAGGTATGTTCTAAGGTGGATTCCTGCATTGAGCGGACATTGAACTCAATGGCCTTATAGGCCCCTTCCAACTCTACTATTCTATGATTCTATGATCTGTACAGTTTGCAATAGGGCTGTGCACAGCCACCTGACTCATGTCTGAAATGGCCCTGATTTGACTCAGGGTGCTTTGGGGGGGGGGGTTTGCCTGCCTCACTTCAGCACTGAAATAAAGGCAATATTCACCCCCCTGAAGCAGGTCGGTCTTGCAGGTCCCTGTGAGCCAACCATGTGGCCAGCACCCAGGGATGCCAGAAGCAAGGGCAACCAGAAGTCCATTGGACTCCTGACTCCTTACTCCCCACTTGCTGTCCCATGCCAAACCCTCTCTGCCCCTCACCCCCAAACCAGAGTCTCTGCTGCTAAGACTTACTGGGAAACACGTCCTCCTCCTGAGAGCCTGGCTGCAATTTAAGGTTATCATGGGGCTCTCTATTTTTAGTATATCTGTGGCCGCAAACTACAGCAGCCATAAAGGGCCTTTACAGCCACTGTAGTTTGCGGCCATAGATATACTAAAAATAAAGACCCCCCACAGGAGCCACATTTCCACATAAGTCCTGGCATCGACAGTCTCAGGAAGCCGAGGAGGGTGGCGAGGGAGAGGGAAGTGAGTCCACTGAGTCCAATGGACTCACCTGGACTCATGGCCAGCCTTGAACCAGCTTTCCCAGGTGGGTGGGCAGGCATCCTGAATCAGCCTGAGGTGCCCCTGAGGCTTCAGTGGTGGTTTGCCTTGGCCTCCGGGCATCTCGAGTTGACCTGGTAATTCTCCGGGCTATTTGATTAGCAGGGATGGTGAGATCATCTTCCACCCACTCAGATTTCCCTATTCCCTCTGAGCAAAGCTGCAATCCTCTCTGTTGCTGGGGAGACGTGAGTTTTCCCACCAACAATATATTATTATGAGCAACCTCCTCTCATAGTGCAAAGTATGTTGCTTGGCCTTGAATGACCAGTTATATCCCACTAGCTTTACGAAAGACTGTTCCTGATGGAAATGAAAACTGCAAGAACTGGTTTCACGATATGGTTCAACACAGCTGCCTCCACTTTTGGACTCACCTTGCGTGCACGTCCCTGGCCCCTGTCACAGCTTTAGCCCTCATGTGGGCAGGCAAGCCCTACAGCTGCCAGCTCTGCTTGAATTCTTTAGGCCAAAATAAGCGGTAGAACAATGGGCAGTGGAGGCGGATGGCTCCGATTTTGCTGGAGCTGTGAATCCATTCTGGGTTTCAGGGAGAACCAGTCAGTACTCTAAAGGTGCTAGCCAAGGTGCTGAAAGCTATCCCCAAAATAGGTTCAGCACCTTGGATAGCTTCTTCAGAGTTCCGGCTGGTTCGGATTGAAGGCCAGAATCGATTCACACAGTATCACTGACATCAGAGTCATCAGTCCCCTCTACACACAAATAGAACGTAAATTAGAGCCATGCGCAAATGGCCCCTCAAAATTTTCCATCTTATTTGTAGGCACAGATATTGTGTGGGGACGATTTCACTGAATTTCTCCAAGGGGAGAAGATATTCTCCAGCAATTTCACACAGTTAGGGCTCACCAACGGAAGGGAGCGTAGCACGGCTTCTTCCTTTTTGTAAGCGTTTTGGGGTTTTCTGTGCTGCCATTGCAAGTAGCAAACGCGTCAAGTGTGCTGGCAGCCTGGTCCCCATTTTGCATCCTCTGCATTGCAGGTGTTATGTCTGGGTCCGGAGAAGAGGTGGAGCTAGCACTGAGCCAAAATCTGTTCTCTAGTTTCCTGAACACTTTCCTCCTCCATGAAACAGGCTTCCATTGTCCCGCCTCATTCTCAGGGTGTTCCATGATGTATTCTTGCAGGGTTTTTGAGCTCACCTAATCTCTGCAAGATGGCTGCGTGGGCTGTGGGCTCATTTGCTTTTTCCACGTCTCTCCAGTGTTCTGCAGCCTCTCAGACTGCCTGCCCTTTCTGATCTGAAAAAACCTTATGGGAGGATTTACCTCAGGATGTCTTCTCATGGACTGCAAGGAGGTTACAGGCTGCCATAGAGATGATTCAGAAATGACCTGGATTAAGATGGAAGTAGTGATCA
Organism: Anniella stebbinsi; assembly: GCA_029215795.1. Lineage (NCBI taxonomy): Eukaryota > Metazoa > Chordata > Lepidosauria > Squamata > Anniellidae > Anniella > Anniella stebbinsi. The sequence goes on along the minus strand of JARDYH010000002.1, from coordinate 353,647,355 downwards.
GGTGTGTTACAAATGGTTCCACCCATGCTACAGAACTGATGTGAGCCATCCACCAAGCTTCTATTTGCCCTGGAAGGGAACCTGTTACTGGCACTAATTTTGACAGCTCGCTACATATTGGTGCTAATGGGGGGGGGGGGATTTTAACTAGGGATGTGCACTGGATCGGACCCGATCCACGATCCGAGTCCGGTCCAGTGGGAAATCGGATAAATTATCCGATTTCCGATCACGCAGCTGGATCGGCCGATCCAATCCGAACCGGTCCGAAAAAGCTCCGAACCGGTTCGGCGGATCGGCGGATCGGCGGGCGCCCACTGGCGCCCACCGCCGCTTCCATTGGCAGGCGCCAGCGGGCGCCCGCCGATGAAAGTGGACAGCGGGGGGGGGGAGGAGGGGGCACTTACCTTCTCGGCCCGGTGGCTCCCGTCCGGCGCCGGCGCCTACTACTACTAGCAGGCTCCGCGGCCTGCTCTAGGGTGGCGCGCCGGGTGATGTCATCACCCGGCGCGCTACTCTAGAGCAGGCCGCGGAGCCTGCTGGTAGTAGTAGGCGCCGGCGCCGGACGGGAGCCACCGGGCCGGGAAGGTAAGGAGGGGGTGCGTGGAGGGGAGGAGGGGGCGCGCGGAGGGGGGAGGGGGGCCCTTACCTTTCCGGCCCGGCGGCTCCCGTCCGGCGCCGGCGCCTACTACTCCCAGCAGGCTCCGCGGCCTGCTCTAGGATGGCGCGCCGGGTGATGTCATCACCCGGCGCGCTACTCTAGAGCAGGCCGCGGAGCCTGCTGGAAGTAGTAGGCGCCGGCGCTGGACGGGAGCCGCCGGGCCGGAAAGGTAAGGAGGGGGTGCGTGGAGGGGAGGAGGGGGCGCGCGGAGGGGGGAGGGGGGCCCTTACCTTTCCGGCCCGGCGGCTCCCGTCTGGCGCCGGCGCCTACTACTCCCAGCAGGCTCCGCGGCCTGCTCTAGGATGGCGCGCCGGGTGATGTCATCACCCGGCGCGCTACTCTAGAGCAGGCCGCGGAGCCTGCTGGAAGTAGTAGGCGCCGGCGCCGGACGGGAGCCACCGGGCCGGGAAGGTAAGGAGGGGGTGCGTGGAGGGAGGAGGGGGCGCGCGGAGGGGGGAGGGGGGCCCTTACCTGCCCGGCCCGGCGGCTCCCGTCCGGCGCCGGCGCCTACTACTCCCAGCAGGCTCCGCGGCCTGCTCTAGGATGGCGCGCCGGGTGATGTCATCACCCGGCGCGCTACTCTAGAGCAGGCCGCGGAGCCTGCTGGAAGTAGTAGGCGCCGGCGCCGGACGGGAGCCACCGGGCCGGGAAGGTAAGGAGGGGGTGCGTGGAGGGGAGGAGGGGGCGCGCGGAGGGGGGAGGGGGGAGGGGGGCCCTTACCTGCCCGGCCCGGCGGCTCCCGTCCGGCGCCGGCGCCTACTACTACCAGCAGGCTCCGCGGCCTGCTCCAGGGTGGCGCGCCGGGTGATGTCATCACCCGGCGCGCTACTCGAGAGTAGGCCGCGGAGCCCGCTGGTAGTAGTAGGCGCCGGCGCCGGACGGGCCAAGAAGGTAAGTGGCGGGGAAGGGGGCTTACCCCCCCCCGGAGCCGTCCGCTTCTATCCGCTGGCGCCCGCAGGCGCCAGCGGATGGAAGCAGGCGGCCCCAGGGGGGGTAGGGAGCGCGGGGGAGGGGGTTTACCTGCCGGGGCCGTCCACAGCGGACGGCCCCGGGGGGGGAGGGAGTTAGGCCCCCCCTTACCCACCCGCCGCCATTTTTTCCTCATAGACTTGCATTGCAATGCAAGTCTATGGGGAAAAAAATGGCGGCCGATCCAAAAATGTACGATTTTTGGGTCGGGATCGGACTCGATCCGGTCCGGGGGGCCTCCGATTTTGTCCGAACCGGTCCGGGACAAAATTGGAGGTCCCGATCCGGGTCCCGATCCGATCCGGGGGGTCCGTGCACACCCCTAATTTTAACCCCCTTCTACCCATGTCATGGTCCTGATCTCAGCTGAAGCAGCTCAGCCTACCCCTTCAGCTTCTATTTAAAAAACGCTCACAGACACAAATGTGAAGATGTAAAATGACTCATGGTTTGGGTCTAAGAGAATGGCACCATGTCACCTAGTGATAGAAGAGAACTGGGGACTTCCACCCTTGTTGTTCACATTCTTCACTACATCAGCATTTATTACTGTCACATACAAGCTCATTAAAAAATAAATCTTTAGAAACAGAGTGTGGAGTATCAAGCGAGTTACAATTATACTACTACTGGAGGGCAGACTTGAAGCAACTGTGTAATGGTTGGAAGTCTGCCTACTCCATACCTTCTCTGTAGATAGTTGTAAGGTGGGAAAGGAAGGTCTTCTGAGAACATAAGAAGAGCCATGCTGGATCAGACCAAGGGCCCATCTAGTCCAACACTCTGTTCATACAATGGCCAACCAGCTGTTGACCAGGGACCACAAGCACAGGTGCAACAGCACCCTCTCACTCATATTCCCCTGCACCTTGTGTATATCGGCTTACTGCCTCAGATACTGGAAGTAGCACATAGCCATCAGGACTAGTGAATTAAATTAGGAGTGAATTACATTAGAAGGGTTCATGAAGTTGAAAATAGAGAGCTTCCATTAGAGAGCATAAAGCAACAAAGCCAAAGACATCCCTAAGAACTGGAATTTTCTCTCTGAGGACTATTACAGGAGAAAACCAAAAGGGGAGATGAAGACATGGCTGTTTTGATATATTGCATCACAAATAAATAAGAGGCTGCTATAATGAGGCGCATCCAGAATAATGTCACATAATTTAAACAGGCGAAGGCCAATTTACACATCACTGTCATCAAGAGTAGCTTGTTTTATATAATTTCATGCAGGGTCAGGTTTGGCAGGACTCTCAGTTCACCACTCTTGGATGGGCTCCTCTTGGATGAGCAGAAAGTAGGTGCAATAGCAGCAAATAAAAAGCCAGTTTGACTAATAAGTGGTACAACTGGTGCACGCCATTTTAATTTCCCACATTGCCATGGAGATTCTAAGTGATGCCATGTTCTCGACCCAGGGGCCATTGTGGGGATGCTAAAATGGTGGACACCAGCTGCATCCACTCAGGTTCCAGGGAAGGACACTTGCTGGTCCCCAATGGTGCCCAGGTAGTTGTATCTGGGATTCTGGGATGGCAGAGGGGTTAGTGGTGGACCTCCTTGAAGGCCAATAGCAACTGCTTGATGATATCAACCCCTGATGCTGGGCCTGATTTCACATCACACCTGATATCATATGGTAAGCCTCACATGTGTGACAGCTCATTATGTGGATTGGGGAATTTTAAGCATACAACACACACACACACACACACACACACACACTATCCCATTCACACATTGAGCAGATTTGTACGTCATGCTGTGAATAAGCAACAGTGGGTTGATTATTTACAGACCAACCCATGGTACTCCTGACAGATGATCAGGCTCACTGTAGCTTGTTCTTACCCTCCTTCCATGTCAGTCCTCCAGCCAACTCTGGCATGTATCCCAGGGGACTTTACAACCAAATCCATCTTGTCTCCCCCTCCCTGCTCTGATCACTACCCTTTTTCATTCCCTGGCTTTTTATTTTTTGGTTCCTCAAAAATGAGCAATTGGGGTCATAATGTTTTAATCATAGGCGAGCGCAGCACATTTCATTAGGTGGTGCTCCCAGGGAATTTCGTTAGGTGGGCCATTTCCCCAAATGACTGCAAATCTCCATGGCCCAGCCTTCCCCAACTGGGCACCTTCCAGATGTGTCAGGCTACTACACTATGCTAGCAAGGGGGTTGTAGTCCCCACACATCTGGAGGGCACCAGGTGGCCACCACAGCCAAAGCACTGCTTTGCAGCTGAAGTTTGGATGTGGGGGGTGTTGGGGGGTGGAGTCCGCAAAGCAGGACCAACTTGGGGAGAGTGACTCTGCCCCACTGCAAAATAAGAAGTGGAGTCTATGAAGGGGAGAGGGTGGGGAGTGTCCTATCAAGCTGGCTTCCGCTGGGTCGGTCTATGACCTTTTCTAGGATCCCAGAAAGAGTCATCAACCCAGTGGTGCCAGGGGGGAGGAGGAGGAGGAGGAGGAGGAGGAGGAGGAGGAGGAGGAGAGGGGCTTTGCCACCCTGGCCCGCACGCCCACCTGGCTGCTGTGGCACGTGGCACCCTGGCTCCAGTTGCCCCTTTACTGGAGGGCCGCTGCTGGTGGGCCGCGTGGCTCCAGGGGCCGGGCCTTGTGTCCTGTGCCCACCCGCAGCCAAGAAAAAGTGACGGGAGGAGCTGGGCCTGGGAGGGCTCATTTCTGAGCCTGCTGCCGTCGCTTGACCTCCGACCTGCATGTGGCCTACCTTTCCTCTGCGGCTCGCACCTGACCAGATGGAAGAGCTTTGCCCTTCCCTCCCCCCTCAGCCTCTCTCCAGTCTCCACCCCCTGCGGGCCTTGAAGATATTAGGTGGTGCCTGGGCACCACGTGCACTCAATGTGCGCACGCCTATGGTTTTAATTGTTGTTGTTGTTGTCGTCAGTTTTTCACAAGTGTGTGGGTGCACCCTTATGGCTTCCCACTATTTGTACTCTTGCCTGGTCAATTTCCCTGTATGTCTCAGCTGTCAAAGGGAGTTGGGAAGTGGAGTAGATAACATACAAGGAAACTAACAAGACAAGGTTACTTATAGGCTAATTTGTACACAGTTGCAAAAGACCGGGGGGGGGGGGAAATAATTATAAGAGAAAGGAGGGACCCATTAGCACATTTCAGAAGCACTGAAAATTGGGGCTAAAGGAGTACATACACCAAAAGTGCACAATATCTCCCCCTTGGCAATGTGATCCTCTCACTTTTTAAGTGTTGAATGGACTCTTCTCAGTGCCCTTCACCTTTTCAACACCTCTCTGACTCTACAGCTATTCCAGAAAGGGCCGATATTAACCCCCTTGTGGCTCTTTTTCAGAACAGTTACTGTAGCAGTTACTGTGGCTTCCCAACAGTTTAAAAGAAAAACTGAGGAGGCTGCATGGGATGGAATTTTCTTGAACGTCAACTCCCATCACCCCCAGCTAGCCAGGGATGATGAGCATTGTGGTCCAATACCATCTGGAGGGTCACAGCTTCCCCACTTTCATACTAGTGTACAAAACAGACATCTGGAGCGCATGGAATTTGGTCTGACCCAGCAAGTTAATGTCCCAGAAATCATATAGCAACTCCATATTTTAATTTTAATAGTCTGTACATTTTAGGATTCCAAATTCTATATTACCCTTTTAAAATGTTTTAACCTGCCCAGAACCTTAGGATATTTGTGTTGGGGGCAGGGGGAATAGTTAACTTTTTTAAAATAAATCAATAAGTAACCTATGAGCTTTGAATAGGTGTCAAGGTGATTTTTTGAAATGATGAATACAGAAAAGAGAATGAAATTCTTCCCTTCACTGCATCCTAAGCAAGCAATTCCCTGCCTGGAGATATATTTTATTCCTTTTTATGTTAATTATAACTCTTCTCCAGCACAGAAGTTATTGGAATACATTGAAGGTATCCCTCACCCCCCACAAACAGAGTCTAGGGCTTGTTCAGGTTTGCCCAAATTAAGTGTTCAAAGGCTGCTCTTAAATGTTCATAAAGGGAGGTGTCTGTGGTATACATACTCGCCTCTTCTTTTCTTCCAGATGAAGCTTTATTACTGATTTCTAAAATGTAATGATCACACCCTTTGTCACTGTGGCACTGAAATTGACGTAAAAGAATACTGGATTAAATTAATAATAATAATAATTTTTAAAAACTGGGCAGTATCCAATACTGCCAGTCCACTGATGCTATTGATGTACCTCTAGCATAAGTGGCTTCTAGCTGTACACCAATAAAGTAGTGTGACAAGTGTTCTGGGAAAACCAGTCATGACAGCTTACACTATTTATGCACTGCTAGTGGTCACTTACTCTAACGGTACATCAATAGGGTGAGGGAGCAATCCTACCACCACCCCAGACACTAGCCCTTTCTACACCTAAGGAAGGGCCTGAAGTCGATCCTCCCAGGATGTCACGCCATCGTGCTCCCCATTTTTCTTTTCATTTAAAGGGACAGGCGTGTGCGTTGCATGGCGGAAAAGGTAAATGAAACCCCTACAGGGGTGGCAATCCCAATTCAGCATCACAAACATGGTTGAACACACAGAGATTGAAACCCAGGCTTTTCAGAGCTATGCGCGCAAAGAAGCCCTCTTCTGCCTGGATGAACAGAGCTGTCGGTTTTCCTTTCTCCCACATTCCTTTTTTAAAACACGTCGAATTCTTTTTGGCCTGAATATGGTAAACCTCACAAATTTTTGGTAAATCCTTATCAGGAATGGACTAAAACAAATTTGTCACTTATCCTTAGTAAAAAATATGGGTGGGCGAATTCGCCCATTTCCGACTCGTCAGATGCTCACTCTGTTGCTACTGCTGTCCTCTCAAGCGTCTTTTGAGGCGAGGCGAGGCTGACCATATGAAACGGAGGACAGAGCTCCTGTATCTTTAACAGTTTCATAGAAAAGGGAATTTCAGCAGGTGTCATTTATATATATGCAGAAGCTGGTGAAATGACCTCATTGTCACAAAGTTAAAGCTGCAGAAGCCCTGCCCTCTTTTGTACATGGTCAAGAGGACAGGACTCCTGCCGCTTTAACTGTTGTGATGAAGAGGGAAGTTCACCAGGTTCTGTATATATACAAATGACACCTGCTGAAATTCCCTGTCCTTTGCAACTGTTAAAGATACAGGAGCCATGTCCTCTTTTTCATATGGTCACCCTAGGCAAGGCAAGGCCACTCTCTGCCCTTGTTGCCGAAATTGCGCGCTTCCCTCGCTGTGTGCATGGTCGCTGATTCTAATGATGCAGCAGGGGGAAGTGCTCAATTTGGCCGCAAGGCCAGATGGCTGCCAAGAACTCATCAGGGTCTCGTCGCAATCAGACAAGTGCAGGTCTGCACTTGCACCGTGTGCACCTGACTGGGTCCAGGGGACTAGACTCTAGGGTGACCCTATGGAAAGGAGGACAGGGGCTCTGTATCTTTAACAGTTGTATAGAAAAGGGAATTTCAGCAGGTGTCATTTGTAGGCATGCAGAACGTGGTGAAATTCCCTCTGCAGCACAACAGTTAAAGCTGCAGGAGCCCTGCCCTCTATACTAAAGTGACCAGATACAAAAGAGAGGAGCTCCTGCAGCTTTAACTGTTGTGCTGAAGAGGGAATTTCACCAGGTGCAGCATGCATGTAAATGACACCTGCTGAAATTCCCTTTTCTACACAACTGTTAAAGATACAGGAGCCCGGTTCTCCTTTCCATAGGGTCACCCTAGGCTGATATCCCTAGTACAAACTGGCCTTGTTAAAAGGCAAGCGACTAACCTTCTGAAAATGTGTAAATGGTTCACAGCCCTAACATGAACCATTGCATCACTGGCCCTTCGCCAGTTTAATGACGAATGGATTCACTTCATTACAGGCCCAGACGTGATCACTACCTTTCCTGCTGTGAATAATGAGGCCCGTTTCAAGGTGGCAAAGATTTTGGTCCCGATGCCCGTTTACATCATGACCTGACGTGCCAGAACAAAGTGGGTTGTCAAGCTGATTTTCTCCTTCATTGGTACTTGCTTAAATTTCCCCTTTTTATAATTTGCACCATTATCAGGGGCAAATTACTGGTATCGATAACCCATTAGGAAATGAAATAAAAAGACAGGGTTATTGACATGTGAATGAAGTCCTGCGCCACCTGCTTCGCTTCTTGCTGATTAGGCTCACAGTATCTATTAAGGGTCAGACCCTGTAAGCGATGCTCATCTTGAATGAATTTTCACAATGTTCTTGCAATCGTTTGACTGTGCGTATTAAGACTCCTGATTGTGCCAATGTCCACTTCTGCAGGGTGGGGGGACCTGACCACTGTGGATGCTGCAGCTTTGGTTAGAAGAAGCTTTGTTTTCAAACTGTCATATTGTGGGAATGATCAGAGTGGTGAGATGAGCCATGTTTGGCAGGACCAATGGCCCATGCAGAGATGGGCAGGTTTGTCATTTCTGTTGCGTTTTGATATGAATTTACCAAAACCTGCGATGTTCTCTACATTCAGGACAAAAAGAATTTGGGATTAAAACAATTTGAATTTGGGAAAAACGAAAACTTAAGATTCGTCTATCCAGGCCCAGGTCTTTCAGTGTTTAGCGCTTGAAAGTCAAAGCCTAATTCCCTGTGTATTCAATAGAAGCTTCGAGCCTAGGATTTGAAGTGTGAATCACGGAGGCCATTTTTTGGCGGATCTGCCATTTTATGATGGATCCACCATTTCCTTGCACAGTCCTAGGCCCTGGTACAGCCTACAACTCCCAGCATGCAGTGCCTGGGAGGGCTGGATGTACCGGGACACAGGAGCAGAGGGCAGACCTGGCCTCAGTGCCTCCATTGCCCGCTCCCTGGCACGATCGGCTGCTGCCAGCAGGATCGCCTCCTTTCCCATGATATTGCTGGCATCCCCATCGCTGCAAGATCGCCGGCTTCCCTATCCCCATTTTCACAGGGATGGGGATGCCAGCGATCACACCATGAAGGAGGGTTGTCTTTTTCCTGATCGGCTCTTTATCTTTAATAGCTATATGGTTGAATTTCTTCCCACCCTTCTGCTGCCACGCCATTGCTGCTGCCACCGCTGTGGCATAATGCAGCAGCAGAAAGGCTGCAGCAGAGGATGGGGAATGTGCATGTGTTTTAGTGCCCAAATGGACTCTGAGCAATCGCATCATTGGTCCACAGCCCTGTGTACACCTACGGGTGCAGAGGGAAGGAGGGGGGATGATCCTGGAGTTACAAGCTGCCAGGATCGTCGCTCTTGTGCAAACAAGCACGATGTCACGGAAGGAAACAGACATTGTGCCCACCATTCTTTAAAAAAACGTGGAGGAGGGACAACAATTGCGCTCCTGTGCAAAAGGTTAGTTTTTTTTTTTTTTTTTTTAAACCAAAATTAGGCCCCCAACCCCCTACCTGCCATCCCAGGGGTGGTGAAATTGCTGCCACCCCCACCCCTGATGGGCACAGAGCTGCGCGGCATGGCTCCGTGCCCATTTCTGGTGCCTACTTACTCGTGAGTGAATGGGCACCAGGCCGGACAGACGCCCACACCAGGTGGGACAGGCACCTCAGGATGTTCCCAGGACTGTGAGAATCAGGTTTTCCCGGGGATTTTCTATCCCTTGGAAAACCTGTGCCTGTCCCTCCTGCCCCCAGGAATCCCTGTGCATCGTTTGGATGCACAGGGACCACCCAGGGGCAATCCCACCAAAAAAAAGGCCGGTGTAGAAATGGCCCACATGCGAGCAGTGGATGTGGCGCTGCTCTCTTCTGGATGTGGCCCCTCCCAATGCTGGCATGTGGCCCCTAGTGTGTTTGGCTGAAAAAGGTTCCCCAGGCCTGGTGTGGGCATTGTATCCTAGCAAGCAATAGAGGAGCTTCCGTAAATGTGATTCCTCTTCATTTTCTGTTCAGGTTCCTCAAATGTCCCAACTGATTTACTTGCAGCTGGGCTCATAGAACATTGCTGTGGGTTAGTTAGTTCTGTGGACTTATTTGCAAGTCTGCCCTAACATCTTTGCCAGGAAAAGAGGATGTAAATATTTTGAAGTCTACCAGTCAAGGTCTCATCGGTGAGAAACTATGTCTGGGGAATCAAAGAGGGAAAAATCTTCTCTAAGAACCAGAAACTGTAGAAGATTGTGTGTGTGTGAGTGTGTGTGTGTGACTCCTGGAATATTGAGCTACCTTTTAGGAATGCAAGCAGAACTTGTCGGAAAACACCATCTGTCAGTAGCAGCAAGTGTAAATTTTAATCTGATTACGAATTCTCAATTTAGGCGAGGCAATAAAAGCCTCAGCTATTACCAGTCTGCTGTGTATCTGTATACAAAGGCTGGATTGATTTCCGCTAAATACCTGATTCCTAGAGCATGTGGTGCTCACGCTATTAAAATAAAACCAGGCAAATCTGCAGCAGCCAACAGGAACTGTCGCTGTACTTACATGTCTCTGGAGAGCTGCAAAATGCTGGTTCAGTCATCTTTTTCTAACCTATGATGGAAACAAAACACCCTCAATTGAATTAACACTCTCCTTTTTAAAAAAAAAAAAAAGAAGGGGGGGGGGCTTTTTAGCAAGCATTTTCAATGCCCTTCACCCAATCACAATTAGTCAGCACTCAGGTTGCCACCTGTCATGAATTTTACCTGCTTCTTCAATATTTGAGGCTTAGGTGAGGTATCAGGTATTTTGTTGGATTAACACCGTGTTTTGAGCTAGGGGGCATTTATTTTTTCTCCTAGCCCAGTGCCTCGATGCTCCACTCTGTAACGTGTCAATGTTCACCAGGCTTTGACCCATGCCCCTTCGGCCCCCAAAAATTACAACAACAAACACCCTTCTTGCTCTTAACTAAGGATGTATGGATTTTGTTACATCCATCCCATCTGTGTTGTGCAGATTGTCTGGCGTCTTTCATCCTGTTCTCTGCTCATTGATGGAATTGGATGTGCTTGAATTTCAGCCCTGTTTGTAAATGTGCATTTGTGCGAATGGGCAAATACTCATCTGTGCAACTACTTGCAAATTTTCTTTTTTTAAAAAAAAAAAATCCACAAGTTTGCAGAATCCACACGACATGGGCAAAAGCTGGACTGCTGTGGAATGCACAGGTCAGATTTGTCAAAATTCGAATTTATTTTAATCCTTTGCATGTCTTCATGCAGGAATCCAAGATGCAAAAGGTCTTTATGCAGGAATCATGATCATTAAGTTTAAAAAGCTAAAGAAGCATAGCTTTAGTAGTTACCAATGATCTAACAGTCTTTAAAACTCATTTTCTCAGCTTTCTATATGTGTCAAAGTAAAACTGAAGGAATCACTGTTCAGTGGTTGATTTCACTCAAGGTCAAGGTCTTTTCTTTTTTAAACGATTTAATTAATTTTCCAAATACAAAAACAAGCATACGATTACCAAGTTTGAATCTAATTTTTGAGATAGGGTAATAGGTTTAACTGACAAACGCAGTGCCACCCCTGACGATGGATGGGATCCATTGGCTGCTTGGAGATTTTCTTTATGATGCTCCATAATAGCGAATTATCTTTAGCTGCTTTTCCATCATCTGAGGAAATGTTCTAATATATATTGCTGTATCTGTCCTTGATTTGTATAGGAAATAAAATCATGCCATGGTGTACAAGCATCAGAACTTTGCCTTTAGCTAATTTAAGTTGCAACATCCATTTTTCTACCATAGCTACCTGCAGCAGCTCTATGTACCAAGACTTCATGGTTAAAAGTCCTGCAGTTTTCCAACTTCTGTTACCCGACAAGCTGCCATCAGCACAAACACAATGGCTGAATTCGGACAACACATTAAGCAACTGGGGGGGGGGGGTGAAACAATGATCAGTTGTGTTGCTTATTGTGTTGTGTGGAGGGTAACACGCCACTCACAAACTACTGACGGTATGCTATTCCGCCCAAATAAGCAACTGAGAGAAACAACTGGCTTGCAAGTTGGTTAGCTCAAAGCCAGTTGTTTAAAGTGTTGTGTGGAGGGGTGAGTGTGTTAACGGCGTGTGGTGAGTGGGTTAAAACACAAGCCCATAGAGGCAGGTGGCAAGAGCGACCAAAGCGGCGGCTGCCACTCTGCTACAACTGGTGCAACTTGCAGAGGCTGCTGGGATAGAACTGGGAGGACTGAGGGTGGAGGGAGGGAGGGAGGGGAGAGGGGTGGGGGCTGTGTCAGTCAAATGCTGGGTTGACTATTAGTCCACTCAGCTGTAGCCCCAAACACCCACAGTTGTGTAGGAATATGTTGTGTGGGGAGTACCCACAAAATAACCAACTGTGAGTTGGCTACTCAACCCACCATTGACTAATGTGTTGTCCAAATTCAACCAATGAATTCCTCAGATGTCACTTCTTCTTCTTCTTCTTCTTCTTCTTCTTCTTCTTCTTCTTCTTCTTCTTCTTCTTCTTCTTCTCCTCCTCCTCCTCCTCCTCCTCCTCCTCCTCCTCCTCCTCCCCATATTGTTCATAGTCTAGAGCCAAAGCTGGCGTAATAGGAATTTGCCTAGTTTCTAATTATGTGTAATGTACCATGTTTGAGGTTTGTGTTTGGACTGGGGGGGGGGGGGGAGATTGCTTGGAATATGGAAAGTTAAGGTGAATATGGAAAGTTAAGGTAAATGGGAGGGGGGATTGAAGCAAGCATGGCATGATGACTGGGGTGGTGGTGAAAATTTTATCGGTGGGCGCTTGGAAGAGGAAGAGGATGAGCATGTGGGTGGAAGGGCTAACCTGGGCTTTAGAGCTTGTTAGTTCTAATTGTATTCATCCCAGACTTCAGGTTACTGCCACTTTTATTTATTCATTTATTGTTTCATTTGTATCCTACCCTTTTCATTCTTCCAAGAAACCTAAGTCAGCTTACGTGTTCCTCTTCCTCACCATTTTATCCTCACAATAACACTGTGAAGTAGGTTAAGATGAGAGTCAGTGATGGGCCTGAAGTCACCTTGTGCACTTCATGGCAGAGTGGTGACTAGAACCTAGACCTCCCAAGTCCCAGCCCAATGTGCTAACCACTACACCAGGGTGGCTCTCTTGTTCTTCCAATAAACACTCCATTACTAACTGTGATTAGTTGTCAGTGAAACCCACACTTAGTGTGAACACATGCTCCAATACCTTCACCTAGACATTTTAATCCTGCCTTTTCCCAACATGTACAAGGTGGCATACATAGGTCTCTCCCCAATCCCAACCCCATTTTATCCTCACAACAACCCTGTGGGCTTAGAGAAAGAGTGACTGCCCAAACATAGGCCAATGAGCTTCTGAGCTGAGTGGGGATTTGAATATGGGTCTTAGTCTGACAGTGTAATCTAGATTTGCCCAACCTGGTGTCCTCCAGATGTGCTCGACCACAACTTCCATCATTCCCTAGGAATGATGGGCATGTACAGTTCAACACATCTGGAGTCTGCTCTAAGCACTCCACTCTACTGGCTCTCCTTCAATATGTTTCTAACTTGGTCTAGGACCCTTGATTGGCAATCTCAATTCAGGTCATCATGGACTGCCTTCCCTGGTGAATGTGGTGCATAAGAACGGGAGCTGTGAACTGGACATCCTTGGTTCAAATCCCAGTTCAGCTATGAACTCATTGGGTAGCCTTAGAGCAGGGGTGGGCAACTTATGGCCCCCCAGATGTTTTGGCCTTCAACTCCAATCAGACCTAGCCAGTATCGTCAATGGGAAGGGATGCTGGTGGGCCACAAGCTGCCATCCCTGCCTTAGAGTGAAGACGGATGCATTACGAGCGGAGCGCCATGTCCCGAAGAAGTTCTTCTCTAGCTTGTAACGTAAATGTTTGCACATCACAATGAGCCAGTGAAGTCCTGCTTTTTTGGTTCAATGCAGATGTGTTGCATGTATTCGCAGGTTGTCACAACAGTGTCCTTTTCAGGCATTCCATGTCATCCTTCAGTATTATAGGGGAGAAAAAATTATCTTGTCATGATAACAATTGGTTCCCCCCTGTGCCCCCACAACAGCTTCTGCTCAGAGCTAACATTAATCAGCCAGACAGCACAATTGATTTTCTCATTAATAAGGCATCCATATCAGTTCCAATAACCACCTAAAGCATAAGAGTGTCCCCGTGTCCTAAAATAGGTTATCTCTTTCTAGTTGAGTACCGTTATTTATCCTCACACTTGAGGGGCTTTTCCAGAGAAATAAACCCAGCCAGTACTGTCATTTTTATCAGAATCTCTCAATTGGCTTCTATTGCACGCTTGAAGTTCCCCATCTGTTATGATCTCTGAAGGAACCATTGCTCAGGATTCTCTAACATTTGCAAAGGTTTTCTTGGCTAGTTCTCAGAGTAGGGTCTTCTCAGTACTGGCCCCAAGGCTGTGGAACACATCCCCCCCCCCCCGCCACCACAAGAGACTTTCGTGCCAACAACCATTATGCATCTCTCCACTTTTCAGCACTTTTCAAAGACAGTTATTTCTGAGCAAAATGCCTTGTGATCCTATATGATTTTACACCGTTGGTCAGTTAGCTCCTGGCCGCGGATACGCATGAGTTCTTACCTCCACAACTGCGTGAAGATATATTTTCTTTCAGAGTATCAGATGTAATCTGCCTCTCAATACCAGTTGCCAGGGAACAAAATTGGCAAAGGGCTGTTATAATCCTCATGTCCTGGTTGTGGGCTTCCCATTGGGGCAACTCGTTGGTCACAGTTGGAAAAAGGATGCTGGACAGGGATATACAGATTTTATTTATTTATTGCATTTATATCCTGCCATTTTTCCTCCAAGGAACCCAAGACGGCATATGTAATCCTCCTCCTCTCCATTTTATCCTCACAACAACAACCCTGTGAGGTAGGTTGGGCTATGACTGATCCGAAGTCACCCACTCAGCTTCCATGGCTGAGTGGGGACTACAACCCAGATCCCCTGACTCCTAGTCCAACAATCTAACCACTAGACCACACTGACTCAGAGCTAACATTAATCAGCCAGACAGCACAATTGATGCTCTTGTTAATAAGGCATCTGTATCAATTTCAGTAACCACCTAAAGCTTTTTGTTCAATCCATTCAGTCTGTGTTTCACACATTGGCAGGAGTCTTTCGTTGCATTGTCTGCTCACTAATAGAATTGATTTTTTTTTTTAATGGATGTATGAGAATTTCATTCCATGTGCACAAGTGCACATTTCACAGTAATGCACATCAATGCACACTAGCGTTTATGTGCTTTGGCACTAATTTGCACATGTGTAAGTGGAACATAATTCCGCTTTGCAGGTGCAGATTTGCACAAATCCTCCCCTCCGCCCCACAAAAAGTCTAAAACAAAAAACAAAAAACCACAGCCCATATGTCCACGCAATTCAGAAAAAGCCAGTCCAGTGTGGAATCCACTGGTTAGAATTCTAGAAATTTATAGAAAGCTGAACTCATTTGAATCTATTGCAGATTTCTCTCATACTAGTGCAAACTCCACATCATGCCAGAGGCTAATGGTTTGGGAATGATTGGAGATTATATATATATATATATAATTTATATATATAAACTCCACATCATGCCAGAGGCTAATAGTTTGGGAATGATTGGAGATCATATATATATATATATATATATATATATATATATATATATATATGTCATTTCCCTTTTTCTTTTTTGAAAGATCGTTTACCATTTCTTGAAGTTTGAGGTTGAAAACACGCAATGTAAGATTTTTCTCTGTCTTCTCTTTCCTCTCAGTTTCTCTTAATTCTACGCTATCACCACTTAGCTTTTCTTCTGCCTTTTTCCCAACATGATGTACCTGTCCTTTCATTGGCCCGGCACTCTAAGAGCTCACAGGAGTAAGCATTATTGTATGTGCATACTGCCACATACTACATTACATGCAAACTGTGGGGCATACGCATTAACCTCCCCTTTCCCTTCCCAAGCTGCCCAAAGCTCGAGCTTTGAACATTTTCAAGGTTTCAAAATCTTCTGCGCATCTCTACTGTGCGAGCTTCAGGTTAAAACAAAAATGAGCAAAATCGGTCCGGTAGATCTCAAGTAATAAGCCTTACACTACCATGTTCTTGTATAAGATTCCTAGTAGATAGGCCCTTGGTCTGATCCAGCAGGGCTCTTCTTACATTCTTGGGTGAAACAATTTCTTACTATTTGTTTTCTCCAAACCATGCATAATTAAGGACGCTTCTAACATCTGCCCATTTAGTCATTTTTTTGCCTACCCTAAAATTGTTTACCATGAAGAAGGAAGAAAACACTTGGAGCTCCATATGCTTGATAAAAACAAAGCAACGTAAAACGACAACAACCGTGGGGATAGTAGAACACTCTGAATATCTCCTGAGGCTCAGAACGTTTCATCATGGCAGTGCTGTACAGCTGCACAGGCATGCTTTATCAGTCTTCCCCAACCTGGTGCTCTCCAGGTATGGCTTGGGATGGTGTGAGTTGTAATCCAAGTTGGAGAAGGCTTCTTTCTTATTTTGCTTTGGATCATGTCTGTCATGAGACTCCAAGAGCCCATCCTTGTACTGGGTCACAAGCAGCGATTGGTGAGAAATTTCTTCAGTTCGTTTTTTGATAAGACCTCATCGACATTCACAACTGTCCCCTGAAATGGAACAGAAAGATTTTTTAAAAAAAAAACAAATGTGGGAAGTAGCAGAACTGATAGATTCACCCATCCAGGCCCAGGGCTTTGAGTGCCCAGGTCCTCAAATTCCGGGTTTGAATCTCATTGGGCCTGTTCAGACAACACACTAAGCCATGGTTAGGTCACTAACTCTTTTGCAGCAAATGGTCAGTGAGTGTGTTTAAACTGTGGTTATGTAGCCACCATGGCTAGGAATGGTTCACATGACACGCTAACCCCGTTCAGCTACGGTGGTTAAGTATTTTGGGCTAAACATTATGGCTTAGTGTGTCATGTGAAACATGACTTAGCATGCAGTGCGTACCATTCCTAACCATGTTGTTAGTGAATTTCATAGTTCAACTACATGTTGTGTGAAGACATTTTACCTGTCCTGAACCTCCCACCGATCAGCTTTATAGGATGACCCCATTGGGTTCTAACATTATAAGGGAGGGAGTTTAGGCATGACTGCTCTAACACACTACATCACCATTCGATAATAGCTTCTGCAATTATTTTAAACTAGTTTTAGGGTACAATCCAATGCATGTTTAGATAGAAAAAAAGTCCTACAACTCCCAGCATTCCCCCCGCAAGTCATGCTAGCTGGGGAATGCTGGGAGTTGGAGGACTTTTTCTGTATAAATACGCATAGCACAGCATCCTCAATCATGTTATTAGCCACCTTAGAGACCTTTCACAACTAGAAGGTTGGGATATGGACATTTTAAATTTTGCTTGAATCTATGTGCTTGGTAAAGCTCTTTCTGTTGAGTGTTCGGGATTCATAATACAGTAGGCTTCATCTAAGGATTGGTTTGGGAAGTCAACATTCTCTTCCTGCTCCGAAGCCATTGTATAGACCACGGCTGAGCAACCGGTGGTGCTCCAGATGCTGTTGCACTATAACTCCCATCATCCCTGGCCATGCTGGCTGAAGCTGATGAGAGTTGGATTCTAACAATATCTGGAGAGCCACTGAGCCTTGAGTGACCATATGAAATGGAGGCCAGGGCTCCTGTATCTTTAACAGTTGTATAGAAAAGGGAACTTTAGCAGGTGTCATTTGTACGCATGCAGCACCTGGTGAAATTCCCTCTTCATCACAACAGTTAAAGCTGCAGGAGCCCTGCCCTCTCTAACTATACTCCTGCAGCTTTAACTGTTGTGATGAAGAGGGAATTTCACCAGGTGCTGCATGCATACAAATGACACCGGCTGAAATTCCCTTTTCTATACAACTGTTAAAGATACAGGAGCCCTGTCCTCTTTTTCTTATGGTCACCCTATAGCCACAGGTTGCCCATGCTGGGAACAGAGAATAGAGGCATCCCAGAATACCAAGTTGGCCCTCTCTCCTGCTTCAGATTTGTGCCAATAGGTCTGGGAAATTTTTATTTTGCTCTGCCTTGCAAAGTCATGTACTTGACTCAGTCTTTTTTTGAAGAAGGAGGATACTAAATTCTGTGCAGATTAGTTGGCTCCAGTGTCCTCTTGGAATCACAAACTCTTTAAACAGTTCTGCAGCCCTGTTTCATTTGGGGTTGTTTTTGTTGCTTTTTTTTCTATGAGTGGGCGCCACTGAGCTGGGGTTATATTTAAAGGGCCTCTGAAAAGGAGAGGGAACCATCTTTAGAAATTCCGTTGCTATGGAATGCCAGTCTGACATTTTGCATGTGCAACCTTCTCTTGAGCTGGGACTCAGGGGAATAAAACTGAAACCAATACAGGAAAAAGAGCATCTTTCTCAGCCCTTGTCATCTGAGAGCACAGAGGATGGTTTCGTTCCTGCTTAATGGCTCGAATCTTTCGTATTGCCTGGAATCATCTCTCTTTACACAGGCAACACTTCCATTGACCTCCACCAACACCCCATGACAACATAAGCGGAGGCAGACACCATACATTAATGTGATATGATTTCAGCCCCATCCCAGCCATCCCCCTGGCTGGATCAGATCAAAGCTCCATCCGGTCCAGCATCCAATTTTACAAAGAAGCCAGCCAAATGATCATCATGGAGTTACACCAATTCCCAGCATGATAATCAGGGTTCACTTCAATTCCCAGATGTGTGTGCTGCAGCACCACTGCTCCCTAGCTTGAATACAAAGAAACATGTGATCAATTCTGCACACTCATAGGAAGTTAGGTTCTATACATGCTGCACCTTCTTGCAACGGATTACATATTTACTTATTTTGAAAGTTCTAAACCATGCCTTCATCCCCCCCCCCCCCAAAAAAAAAGAAAATGAATTTAGGGTGGTACACCCAAACATCAAATATTTCATACAAATTTTAAAAAGTAGAATCATAGAATCATAGAATAGTAGAGTTGGAAGGAGCCTATAAGGCCATCAAGTCCAACCCCCTGCTCAATGTAGGAATCCACTTTAAAGCATCCCTGACAGATCGTTGTCCAGCTGCCTCTTGAATGCCTGTAGTGTGGGAGAGCCAAAGACCTCCCTAGGTAATTGGTTCCATTGTCATACTGCTCTAACAGTCAGGAAATTTTTCCTGAAGTCCAGCAGGAATCTGGCTTCCTGTAACTTGAGTCCATTATTCTGTGTCCTGCATTCTGGGTGGATTGAGAAGAGATCCTGGCTCTCCTCCATGTGACAACATTTCAAGTATTTGAAGAGTGCTATCGTATCTCCCTTCAATCTTCTCTTCTCCAGACTAAACATGCCCAGTTCTTTCAGTCTCTCCTCATAGGGCTTTGTTTCCAGACCCCTAATCATCCTTGTGGCCCTCGTCTGAACACGTTCCAGCTTGTCTTCATCCTTCTTGAAGTGTGGTTCCCAATACTGGACGCAATACTCAAAATGGGACCTAACCAGTGCTGAATAGAAGTTGTAGCCTGTGGTCCCAGAATCCGAATCCCTCACGTCGGCACCACCTTTGTAGCCAGTTGTTCGCCCAGAGTATTTTTCTTTCCCTTTCTAATCCTCTTCCAAGAACTGGGAGGATGGACGAGAAAACCATCTGGGCCCTGAAGTTCTTGAGTTTCTTTCCCAGAGCTTCAAAGTCTGACGCGATTTCTTCCTAGCTCCGCTTGGCAATATCATTTGTTCCCACATGGATGAGAAGAAAAGGATATGTGTCAGTGGGCTTGATGAGCTTTGGCAACCCTTCAGTCATATCTCTAATCTGTGTTCCAGGGAGACAGCATACCTGGCGAGTCCATGGGTCTTCGCGACATACTTGGGTTTCAATCCCATGCAGCAGGGAGTCTCCCACAATGACTACTCTTCTCTTCTTCTTGGTCGACTGACCTTCTGCCTCTTGCTCATAGTTGCACGGGGTCTCCTGTACTTCTTCCTCTGCAGGCTGTCTCCAGTCTCATCCTCCAGTAGCTGAAAGCAGTTGCATAACTCTTATGGTTCCACTGGTGCAGAGTGTCTTCTAGTTCTTCTGCTCCTACCTGTCACCTTTTTCCAAGGAGTTTCCTCTTCATTGGCTTTCCTCGTCTCAGCATTCTCCACTTCTGCTTCAGCTTGCTGTCACTCTTCAATCTCTTGTGCTTCTTGTTCCTGTTGCAGATCCATCGGTTCTGTCTAAGAACTCTTCACCTTCACTTATTCTTTGGAGGGTCAACAATCGCCACTCAAGTACTTTCACTTTTTCTTCCAATAGTGCAATGAGCTTGCATTTGTTGCAGGTCTATGCCATGTTGATCTCAGGCAGGAACACAAACATTGCACACGTTGGCTGAATTCGGATGACACAATAAGCAACTGAGTGGGGGGGAACAATTGTCAGTTGTATTGACTATCGTGTCATCCAAATGCTGCCATAGTCAACTCAGCACTGTTCCTAATCCACACCACGGTTGATTATTTATTACCAAGTTGTGTGGGGAGTACCCCCTAGATGAACAACTGTAAAGCTGATTATTACTCCACCATTGGCTATCGTGTTGTCCGAATTCAGCCACTAGAGACTCCTTTCAGTCCATAGTCTCCATATCTGTTTTGTTTCTGCCTTCCGATTGTGTTGAGGAAGGGACCTGTCTTGTGCTAAGGCACGTTGAATCCCATCGGTATTCATAATAGTGTACAAAACAACCATAATCCATTACCTTTTGTATAAAATATGGCTCCCGACATTCTGCCACAATCCGAACTGACAAAGAAACAATCTGTAAATCACATGGGGGGATGGCTTAGCTTGGCTCCCATTGAGTTCTATGGAAGATTTAAAAATACAGAAATGTGATCTCAGCATTGGATGACAGGGTGAGGAATCAGGGAGGAGAAGTAGAAAGGTGAGGTTAAGAATAGAATTGGATAGGAATAAGGAAGTCTGTCAAATCTGCCACCATGGTAAAGTGGTTAGAGAGTTGGACTGGGGCGCAGTTCTAGTCCCCACTCGGCCATGGAAATCCACTTTGGGTGACTTTGGCCCAGTCACAGACCCTCAGCCCAACCTGCCTCACAGGTTCATTGTGAAGATAAAATGGAGAGGAGGAGGATCAGGCCTTGGGTTCTTTGCAATAGGCAGGAAATAAATGTAATACATAAAGTGTAATACATAAAAAGGCGGTTCGGAAGCTGCAGCTTGTGCAAAATACAGCAGCCAGATTGATAACTGGAACCAGAAGGTTCAAGCATATAAGACCTACTCTGGCCCGCTTGCATTGGCTGCCTGTATGTTTCCGAGCCCGATTCAAGGTGCTGGTTTTAACCTATAAAGCCTTACACGGCTTGGGATCACAATACCTGATGGAACCTACCCGAACACTACGTTCAACATCTAAGGCCCTCCTCCGAGGGCCTATTCCGAGGGAAGCTCAGAGGTCAGCAACAAGGGAGAGGGCCTTCTCTGATGTGGCCCCCCAATTGTGGAACGATCTCCCTGACGAGGCCCACCTGGCGCCAACGTTGTTATCTTTTCGACACCAGGTCAAGACTTTCCTCTTCTCTCAGACATTTGGCAATATCTGAGGAGCCTGGCTTTGTTTTTGTTTTTTGTAGCTTTTTGGGCTGTTGTAGCTGTTTTAAAGGTATGTGTGTATTGTGTGGATGTTGTATGGTTTTGCTGTTTTAATTTTTGTATATTGTTTTTAATTGTTTCAATCCCATGTAAACCGCCCAGAGAGCTTCAGCTATGGGGCGGTCTACAAATGCAATAAATAAATTATATATATATATATTCACACAAAAATTAATATGCTTTTTTTGTGCTCAGTCCTCATAATACACACATTTTCATGCACATTTTTGCAAGCACTTGTCCTATTTTCACTAATATATGCATTTTTGTGTGCACTTTTTCATAACATACACATTGTTGTATGCATTTTTCTTATTGGAAAACTCTGTCGTAAGAGGGAAGTAAGAACAGATTGTGAAGGATAACTGAGTTTTCGTTCATGTATTGGTATGAAAGTATGAAAATAGGCAAGGTTACATTAGAAGGCAAACTAAACCGATCTTTCCCCGCCGCCCCCCCCCCCCGCCCCCCGGTTCCCTTGGATTGGATTCTTTCCCTACTACTCCTCCGGCACTCATCCAAGTTGACTGGCCTTCAGAATCATCATCATCAACAATGATGGAGACAGGTCAAGTCAGCTGCTCCTTCAGGTCCGTTGATTCCAGAGTAGACCAACTCCTAAATCTAATGCACAGAAACAAATCTGAAGTCAAACAACCACGATGGCTTTTAATCTACTTGTGGTTCTTAAATGTAATGCAAACGGGAGCACTTGCACAGTCTCCTCTAGTCGCTTAGACCTGGGCTGCTCCACCAGGTTTAGACTGTAAATCTGGCGGCCAAGTCTATAAATCAGTCTAGGATTTGGCCAGTAGCCCCCAAGAGCTGTCTAGAGAATGAATGAGCATCAGTTCTACCAAATAAATACACTTGCTCTTTAGGTCTACTGTGCTGTATAAAACAACAACACAGGGCAGTTTGCCTGTAACCGTTTCTCACACGCAACAACCACCCTCCCTCCCCACCTTTCCTATGAAGCCTTTTGCATAACCCCTTATTCCTTATTGCCTACTGTAACCAAACATGGGTATGCATAACTGAAAGAAATACATGTTCTTCTACTATTTTCCCCTGCCTCCATTTCCCACCTTGCTATGTTGTCTGCGCTCTACTGGATTTTAGATTGCAAGCTCATCAGGGCAGAGGCCCAGTCTCTTGTACTTTGTAAGCATCTACTTGTGTTCAGGGTGTTTTTTCCCCCTAGCCCCTCCTCCATCTGCAGTCCTCCTGCCCAGGTGGGCAGATATCCCAAGTTCCTTTGCAGTGGAAACCATATTCCTCCATCCTTCTCACCACTACTATGTGACCTGCTTGTCTCCAGTTGGCCTGCTTCATGCTAGGGGTGTCTTCTTCTGTCTCCTGACTCTGCCATTGATCCTTAGCTGTTCCCCATACCCCCACTGGCCCCCAATTCTCAAGACCTTCATTCCTGCTCTGGCTCTCCCCTCCCCTCCCCGCTCCCCAACTGGATTTCCATGCCCTTCCCTTATCTCTGACCATGTGCCAGAAAGGGGGGGGACTTTAACCCCTTGAAAGTTTGCAAGAATGGGATGAAATTTCATACAAGGCTCCTCTCATGGGGAGGCACCCAATGCATAGCTCAAACCCTGCATGGCTATACCCTCCGTGGGGAACCTGGGGATTGTTCCACATATGAACATCTTGGGGAGGCACGTGTGTTAAAGTCACTTTGACCAATTGTAGAGCGCTTCTCTGAAGGAGGGGGCAGAAGGTAGTCAGGAGCACAATCTGTTGCTAGGCAGATCTCAGAAACAGAGATCATCCAAGAGGAGCAGAGCAGTGGCTGTGCTTTTGACTGCTGTTGCTGAGTGACTCTGTTGGCGATCTCCTTAACCCACTCTGGAGTATTAGATAACACACTAACCCATGATGGGTAAAATAACCCTTACTACAGTCTGTGGGTTACCAGGGTGGCTTAATTTAGGTAAATAACCCACCCTGGGTGGGGAAAGAGCTCACAGCTGACATGCTAAGCCATCATGTCTTAATTAAGCCATCATGGTTTATTCAACCCGTCATAGGTAAATGTGTCACCACATTTTCATAGGTAAATGTGCCGCATTTTCTCCCCCACTCACTTTGGACAGCGAATGTCCCAAAATGGGCCAAAATAGTTAACATAATTATGTGTATTGCAAGCGACACACACATACCACCCTCTACCCCATCTCAGAAATACTGGATTAAATCCTAATAAATTAGTTGAATTTATTAAGCTTTCTTTCTTTATTTGCAGTCAACAGACCATCATTAAAACATCGTTTAAAATACAAATAGAGAGGAAACACAGATACAGCTAAAAAATAAAATACCATTTTAAGTTGAATTTGTTAAACCAAGTGACAGAAAGACAGAAATGTCTTCCTGATTGACTGACTGTCTGTCAATTAGTTTAACAAAACTTCTACGATGCTCTTCAGTAGGATGGTTATAAATGCATAATAAAATAACAGCAATTAATACATCAGCCGAATTAAAAAACAAACTACCAGAATGAAATCTTATTAAGTTAAAAGGCTTAGGAGAAAAAAATCATTTCATGCTTTTATGTCCCATCTTTCTTCCATCATGGAATTTGAGGTGGCTACATGGGATTCCCATCCAGGCTTTAACCCCACACAGACCTATTTAGGTTCAGCAAGATGTAGCCTTCAGACCATGCAGCCAATGGTTTTTTGGTTTATTTTGCACTGAAAATTAGGGGTGTGCACGGACCCCCCGGATCGGATCGGGACCCGGATCGGGACCTCCAATTTTGTCCCGGACCGGTTCGGACAAAATCGGAGGCCCCCCGGACCGGATCGAGTCCGATCCCGATCCAAAAATCGGAAATTTTTGGATCGGCCGCCATTTTTTTCCCCATAGACTTGCATTGCAATGCAAGTCTATGAGGAAAAAATGGCGGCGGGTGGGTAAGGGGGGGCCTAACTCCCTCCCCCCCCCCGGGGCCGTCCGCTGTGGACGGCCCCGGCAGGTAAACCCCCTCCCCCGCACTCCCTACCCCCCCTGGGGCCGCCTGCTTCCATCCGCTGGCGCCCGCGGGCGCCAGCGGATAGAAGTGGACGGCTCCGGGGGGGGGGTAAGCCCCCTTCCCCGCCACTTACCTTCTCGGCACGTCCGGCGCCGGCGGCTACTACCAGCGGGCTCCGCGGCCTACTCTCGAGTAGCGCGCCGGGTGATGACATCACCCGGCGCGCCACCCTGGAGCAGGCCGCGGAGCCTGCTGGTAGTAGTAGGCGCCGGCGCCGGACGGGAGCCGCCGGGCCGGGCAGGTAAGGGCCCCCCTCCCCCCTCCCCCCTCCGCGCGCCCCCTCCTCCCCCCTCCCCCCTCCGCGCGCCCCCTCCTCCCCTCCACGCACCCCCTCCTTACCTTTCCGGCCCGGCGGCTCCCGTCCGGCGCCGGCGCCTACTACTTCCAGCAGGCTCCGCGGCCTGCTCTAGAGTAGTGCGCCGGGTGATGACATCACCCGGCGCGCCATCCTAGAGCAGGCCGCGGAGCCTGCTGGGAATAGTAGGCGCCGGCGCCGGACGGGAGCCGCCGGGCCGGAAAGGTAAGGGCCCCCCTCCCCCCTCCGCGCGCCCCCTCCTCCCCTCCACGCACCCCCTCCTTACCTTTCCGGCCCGGCGGCTCCCGTCCGGCGCCGGCGCCTACTACTTCCAGCAGGCTCCGCGGCCTGCTCTAGAGTAGCGCGCCGGGTGATGACATCGCCCGGCGCGCCATCCTAGAGCAGGCCGCGGAGCCTGCTGGGAATAGTAGGCGCCGGCGCCGGACGGGAGCCGCCGGGCCGGAAAGGTAAGGGCCCCCCTCCCCCCTCCGCGCGCCCCCTCCTCCCCTCCACGCACCCCCTCCTTACCTTTCCGGCCCGGCGGCTCCCGTCCGGCGCCGGTGCCTACTACTTCCAGCAGGCTCCGCGGCCTGCTCTAGAGTAGCGCGCCGGGTGATGACATCACCCGGCGCGCCATCCTAGAGCAGGCCGCGGAGCCTGCTGGGAATAGTAGGCGCCGGCGCCGGACGGGAGCCGCCGGGCAGGAAAGGTAAGGGCCCCCCTCCCCCCTCCGCGCGCCCCCTCCTCCCCTCCACGCACCCCCTCCTTACCTTTCCGGCCCGGCGGCTCCCGTCCGGCGCCGGCGCCTACTACTACCAGCAGGCTCCGCGGCCTGCTCTAGAGTAGCGCGCCGGGTGATGACATCACCCGGCGCGCCACCCTAGAGCAGGCCGCGGAGCCTGCTGGGAATAGTAGGCGCCGGCGCCGGACGGGAGCCGCCGGGCCGGAAAGGTAAGGGCCCCCCTCCCCCCTCCCCCCTCCGCGCGCCCCCTCCTCCCCTCCACGCGCCCCCTCCTTACCTTCCCGGCCCGGTGGCTCCCGTCCGGCGCCGGCGCCTACTACTACCAGCAGGCTCCGCGGCCTGCTCTAGAGTAGCGCGCCGGGTGATGACATCACCCGGCGCGCCACCCTAGAGCAGGCCGCGGAGCCTGCTAGTAGTAGTAGGCGCCGGCGCCGGACGGGAGCCACCGGGCCGAGAAGGTAAGTGCCCCCCTCCTCCCCCCCCCCGCTGTCCACTTTCATCGGCGGGCGCCCGCTGGCGCCCGCCAATGGAAGCGGCGGTGGGCGCCAGTGGGCGCCCGCCGATCCGCCGATCCGCCGAACCGGTTCGGAGCTTTTTCGGACCGGTTCGGATTGGATCGGCCGATCCAGCTGCGGGATCGGAAATCGGATAATTTATCCGATTTCCCACTGGACCGGACTCGGATCGTGGATCGGGTCCGATCCAGTGCACATCCCTACTGAAAATACATTAATGTCAGCAACCACTTGGCTTTGGTCTCCTCTTATAGTTACATCGTTGGATATCTCATCACTGGAACTCTCATTCCCTGGTGCCTGGCTGCTGTATGTGCACATTGCATTCGAGAGGACATGACACGTTCCATCTGTGACGTTCTTTGATGGCTCCATTCCCACTGCTTGACGTCACGGCAACATCATGGGATGAATGTGCATGTGTGAATCAGTCCGAAAGCCATGAATAGTACCAGGCTGCCCATCCCTTTGATTTGAGAACCAAAAAATTGCATGCGCCATGTGTGCAATGTCCTCCAGTTGGGAGAGCTGAATTTTGCTTCCTTGGTTGCAGGTTGGCTTTTTGACCTGCAGTATAACAACACACCTGCTGTGCGCACGGCAAAGAAAAAAAATACAGCTCTCTGTAAATTGAACTGACGCGAACAGGTTGAAGAACAGGGGTTTTCAACAAAGAGGCTTAAATCCCATGAAAAATTAAGACAGTCTTTCTGACAGGATTTCCCCCTCAACCAATTTGGCAGCAAACGTCTCTGTGGTTACACTTCAGTTACCGTTCTGCATCTGTTCCATGCGCCTCAGTAACTGGCAGGCAGATTTCCCACCTGTTGACCAGTGCGTCACCCAAAGCAAGTGACTGTCATGCACTGTAGCTTTCAGTGAGCCGATGGGAAGGACAGTGATGAATTTCCCATCTGTCTAGCAAGAGGTGGCAGTGTTAGCCCAGCTGATGGAGCACTAAAACCACCAGTGTTTGCGTCTGATTGTCTGCCCGCATTCCTTTGTCACCTTGTTTGACCTTTCTTCATGTCCCTCCTTCTCTGCAGAACGGGGCATTCAGCCAGATGAGGTTCCAGCCCAAGCAGTGAGTGTGTGTGTGTGTGTGTGTGTGTGTGTGTGTGTGTTGTGTGTTGTGTGTGTGTTGTGTGTGCATGTGAGACATGAGCTCCAGCAAGGGAAGCAAGGCAAAGTCAAACAAGTCCAAGTTTAGATTCTGGTAAGGCACAGTTAAGCAAAAATCAAGTTCCAATAAGGCAAAGTCTAAGCAAAGCAGGGGACAAGATCCAAGAAGGCAAAGTCCCTGGGTAGCTCCCTGTGAAGCTAGAGAGAGCCATACAAGCAGGCCCAAGTGTTACTTCAAAAACAAGCAAACCCAGAGCCTCTGCAGTTAAAGGGGCCTAGCCTGCTTCAGTAGCTGCTGTCTCCAGTCAACAACTACTGGTGCTGCTGGGGCTTCTGGGCTGGAGACCAAGGATGGCAATACAACTTCCTCAGAGCAGAGAGGGACTGGCGAAAAGTGTCCCCTCGTCTTGTCTTGAAGCTTCAAGGGCAGTGGGGACCCCTGGGGCACATTTCTGAGGGCAAACCTCACTCTCTCACTGCAATATTTTTTCTGAACCATGGTGTCATTCCTAGGCTGACCATCTGAAAAGGAGGACAGGGTTCATATAACTTTAACAGTTGTAGAGAAAAGGGAATTTCAGCCAGGGTCATTTGTATGCAATTAGTTCCTGGTGAAATTCCCTCTTCATCACAACAGTTAAAGGTGCAGGCACTATACTAGAGTGGCCATATACAAAAGAGGGCAGGGCCCCTGCACCTTTAACAGTTGTGCTGAAGAGGGAATTTCACCAGGAACTAATTGCATGCACTAAATCCGCTAGGAAGCACTAAATCCCTCCATATAAGCAATAAGTCCCACTTTTACAACAGAATCGGCAGGACTCAACACTTGCAGGAGGGAATTGATGGGGTGAAAAGTAATCGCTGGGGGTGTAAGCGCTCCATTGGATATTGCCCGCTGATTTAAAGCAATGGATTGTCAGGCATTTGCCAGGCTGCTTTTGGGTAATACGCATCCGGCCAATAGAGTGATGACCCCGAAACCATACCCAATTTTGCGTAACAGTGAAACTTGACCAGATGAACAGTAGAATCTGAATATATTAAAGCTTGAGGGAGATCAGTCTTAAGACTGGGAGATCCTTTCATATCTGGATGGATGAGAGCATTGCTGAAGCAGGTCTCTTCCTGTGGAATTCCTTCCCAACAGTTGCCTTTGATTTTCTTCTTCACTTTCTAATTGTTCCTGAAGATCTTTTAATTCTCCTATTGTTGGCTTTCCATACTATATTTTCCACCTTTCCTTTCCCTTTTCCATTTATTTAAAGCAAAAAACAAAACAAAACAAAATCCAACAATCTACATGGATATGGGATTATTGTGTTGAAGTGACGGCCCAATATATTTGGATGTCGGAGAGCAAATGCAAATGGTGCTAAAAAAATATTTTAAAAAATAATTAAATGGTCAACCATTTGCTGTCCTGAGGGCCAAACTTGATGCTACTTTAATTGTTTGGCAAAGACCCTGACTGTTTGGGTTTTTTAAATGTATTTTTTAAAGCAAGAATATTACTCAATATTACACAGGTGTGAATGGACCATTTACCTATAATATTGTGTAAATGGTCTCTTTATGGCCACCATTTGCATAACATGAGATTTCCAGAAATCCTGAGCCGCCATTTTTACACAAAATGGTGGCTCGCTAAGGGGACAGGGAGCCCCGCGGTGCTTGTCAGTCACTTGCTGGGCCATCTAACAGTTCGCACAGCAGAGCGAATGGGGACGTGGGGGCAGCAGCAGGGAAGATGAATGGAGGTGAGTCCAACCATCCCTAGTGGCTAGTTGACTGCCTGACCTTGCCAAACTCTGGCACCATCATTGGAATGTAACTGCCACATTCTTGTTTTACTTTTCCTTGCTTTGCTTTTTCCTTGCTGGCTTCCTGATCTAATCCAAATTGCTTGTCGGTTATCTTGTTGTACTAGGCTGACCATATGAAAAGGAGGACAGGGCTCATGAACTTTAACAGTTGTAGAGAAAAGGGAATTTCAGCCAGTGTCATTTGTATGCAATTAGTTCCTGGTGATATTCCCTCTTCATCACAACAGTTAAAAGTGCAGGCACTATACTAGAGTGACCATATACAAAAGAAGGCAGGGCCCCTGCAACTTTAACTGTTGTGATGAAGAGGGAATTTCACCAGGAACTAATTGCATACAAATGACACTGGCTAAAATTCCCTTTTCTCTACAACTGTTAAAGTTACATGAGCCCTGTCCTCCTTTTCATATGGACAGCCTAGCTGTAGTGTAGACATTCACACATCTTAACCTTCTGTGGGACAGTATGAAATGCTGCATAAAAGGTTAACATAAACACATTAAAAATATCATTTCTACTCCCTGTCTCACAAACAAAAAATGAATGCCCATGTGTTTCTCTTTATACAAACACACACACACACAATGCACACTCTCCTTGCCACATCTGTTTTGTGCTGATATTCTACAGGTATCAGTTAATTAGTAGTTTTGCTACCCAACTAGGTTGCAGATGGAAAGGCTATATGCTAAACAGATTGTCCAACCTACGTAGCTTCTCATAGGAATGCTAAAATGGATTAACATGCGTAACAGGCGGCTTATGACCCTGGGAGACAGTGGGACCTGAAATAACCTTAATACCCTGTCAACTTGCATTACGAAGCCACAGTGAGCAGGGAGAGCCTATTTAGCAGTCTGTCTCAGAAGGAAAATCCATATATTTCATCTGGATGGTTGTTTTTCATCCTTACAAATCTAATGGTTCCGATTAATTTTCTTTTTTTTCCCCCTCTGTCCCCCTCCTCCTCCCTCTCCTTTCTCACTGGAAAACAAAACTGAAGTTATCCGCATTAAAAATAAATTAAGATACAATAATAATAAAGTAAAACAATTTCAGCCATGATGACATCTGCTGTTTCTACTCACAAACTCTCCAAGCATTTATTAAAGCAGCTATAATGAAGCCGAAATGCTCTCTCTCTCTCTCTCTCTCTCCCTCTCCCTCTCCCTCTCCCTCTCCCTCTCTCTCTTTCTGTAATGGTGACAAAAGAAGATTGGCAAGATATTGTTAAATATTTATCTATTCAGTTGCTTGGCGGTAATAGCTGTTCATAAAGCTAGCAGTGCAATATTGATAATATATAGTCAAGGCTGCATGTACACAGTGATCCTGCAGGAGCAGGAACACGCACACACGGCCGAATGAAACATTGAGTGCAGAATTCAGCATCTGAGAATCTTAGCTTTCATATCTGTC
The DNA here is from genome assembly GCA_029215795.1 of Anniella stebbinsi. Taxonomy (NCBI): domain Eukaryota; kingdom Metazoa; phylum Chordata; class Lepidosauria; order Squamata; family Anniellidae; genus Anniella; species Anniella stebbinsi. The sequence continues at coordinate 353,617,104 of JARDYH010000002.1, read as the reverse complement.
AAGTTACTAGTTCTCATAAGTGCAAAGTCTGAAGATCTGCGGCAACCAGAGAAGATGCACAAATACCCCATTCCACTCTCAGATAGCTGGCATGAGGAATGACCCCTAAACAACTTGGGACCACAATACCTGAGAGAGTGCAGTCTCTCCTATCAACCTGCCCAGTCACTGAAGTCATTTGAGGGCATGCTCTTCGCAGTTCCACATGGACTTATGGTCCGATTGAAGTCCACCAGGAGAAGAGCCTTCAATGTTGTGGCCCCCTTCTTATGGAATTTCTTGCTTCTGGAGGTCAGGCAGGTGCCTCCTGAAAATGTTGTTGTTCCAGGAAGCCTTCCCTGGCTGACCAGCCACAATTTTATTTGTGTTTGTTTCTTTTAAAAATGTATTTTTCATGTGTTTTTATTCTGGTTTTATTCGTTTATTGTATTTGTTCACTGCTCCAAAATTCTTGAATAGGAAGTGGTATATAAATATTGTAAATAAATAAACAATAAATAAATAAATGACTCCCATGTTAAGGACTCTTTCCTCTCTGAGTGCATTTAGAACGCAATGGAAAATGTATCCAAATGGGCCTGATTTGATCTGTATTTCATCATTCCAAAACACCCCCATCCCTAACAAACTGTTTCTGAGGCTTTATAACTTGTGGGATTGTATCTTTAAATGTTCCCCTCTTTGAGGGTGGGAGAAGCCTCCCTTCTCCTTTAAAAGAGGGTGACCATATGAAAAGGGCAGGGCTCCAGCAGCTTGAACTGTTGTGATGAAGAGGGAATTCACCAGGTGCTGCATGCATACAAATGACACCTGCTGAAAATTTCTATACAACTGTAAGATACAGGATCCCTGTCCTCCTTTTCATTTGGTTACCCTATTTAAAATATTGTGGTGCCAAATAGGCTAAAATCTCTCTCCATTAACTTTCAGAATTTATTCATTTATTTTTCACATGTTGGAGTATTTGTGTTTTAAGTGATTGACCCATCTGCAGTCTGAATTAGTACATCCCAGGAAGTGCTATAGCACCCATGATTACGCTGGACATTGAGTTGAGGTCTCAATTGTTCAGCCTTTTTTTACCTGTGCTCTGTCTCTCCCTCCGTATGTTCAGAAACTACCTCCTCTCCCTTCTGTTTGCCAACATACAAACACAAAGTACAGAAAGCAAATGAAGGATATGTTAGGATCCAAACAGAGCTTGTGAAACCACCCCATCACCAAACATCACCAGATCTGGGCTTAAACTTAAGCTTGGAAAAATGTAGTCTTCGAAATGTGAAAGTGGTCAAGGATTTTATGTTCCCCAGCAAGTGGTATAACAGAGTCAATCACATATTCCTCTATATCCCTGTAGAATTGGAGTAGCAAACAGCAATGTCTGGAAAAAGTGGTAACAACAGAGACTGTGAAGATACTTTTATGAAAATGCATTAATATCACACTTCGTAGGTTCCAGAGCAGAGGTCTGGAATTGAAAAGAACTCTCAAGGGTCAAATGAAGCCCCAGAAATCCATATCTTCCTCTCCAGGCTATTTTATTTTTAATGTTACAAAGCTTTGGCAGAAGATTCCTGTTCCCTCTCCTTTTTCACGTATGTGAGCTTCATTCTGGCAACAATTAAACCAATCTTTTTGCTTCTCTCTTAAATAAGTTTCCATTTCCTTGGGTCTGTTATGCCCTTGGTGCCAGGGACTATCTAGCTGCATAATCTACCAGCCTCTCAATGAAATCCCAGTTAAGGCATCACAAACAACACACCCCAATGGGACTAGAGCCAGCCTTAAACCTCACTGTAAGAAACCAAGAATGTCCTTGGAATGGATGGGAATTAGACATAAAAAGGGCAGAACGCAGACTTAAGAGTTCAGCAATGAACATGAGAACATAAGAAGAGCCACGTTGGATCAGACCAAGGATCCGTCAGGTCGAGCACTCTGTTCACACAGTGGCCAACCAGCTGTTGACCAGGGACCCACAAGCAGGACACGGTGCAGCAGCAGCAGCCTATCCTTGTTCCACAGCAGCTGGGGTATATATAGGCTTACTGCCTCTGGTATTGGAGGTAGCACCTAGCCATTGATAGCCTTCTCCTCCAGGGATTTATCCAATCCCCTTTTAAAGCCATCCAAATTGGTGGCCATCACTACATCTCGTGGAAGCAAATTTCATAGTTTAACTATGTGCTGTGCGAAGGCTTTGTTGATGGACACAGCTTCCTTCCCAGAGGCACTGATCCAAATGGTAACCTACATGCAGTGGTGTCATGGAGCCTGGGCCCAAAGGGATGCAGCACCAGCACTTTTTATTAGCAGGGATGCTGACATAATCTGCCCCCACCCTCAGAATGCACTGTACCCTCTGAGCTTAGCTGCAATCCTCACAGTAGCTGAAGAGAAATTAATTTTCCCAAAAACAATATGGTTGCGGTGGCTTGCTTCTGAATGGGCAACTGAGGCCCTTTCTATACCATAGGGGTGTAGAGGGAGGGAAGGCGATCCCGGAAGTACCTAATACAGACCATCGGCGCACAGGGACCAGTCGGGGGCCATCCCAGGCAAAAAGCTAGGTGTGGAAAGGGCCTAAGACTCATTGGCTTTACAAAAGACCTTCTCTTGTAGCGATGAAAATGGCTAGAACTTGTTTGTTGATATGGAATGACACGGCAGCCTTACTTTTTGTACCCTCCTTGGGGGACATGGCTGTGGGGGCTATCACAGTGAGCATCTGCACTCCAGAATTTATCAGTACACCCTTGGTTATATGGGGAATGACGTGTGTTCCGGGTGGCTTCCATAGTCTCCCTTTTCATCACTGTTCATTGCTCTGCCTCACAAGTCACTCTTGCAGAAGGCTTGGGAAGTTCTCCACCATCACCAACCCCCTCCAAACAAAAAGCACATGCAAAGCACCAGAGGAACATTTCACATTCATAGAATACTTATGGAATAATATTAAGCTCTGGGCGGGGAGGGGAGCTGAGGGGACACTGAATACTTTGGACCCAGGCGGAAGAAGAAGAAGGTCTGTGGTCCACATTTGGAATACTCCCCAGATCTAAAGTGGTAAGCTTTCCCCCAACCCCAACCCCAACCCCATGGGGCAAGGAATTTGTGGGATGTGTCCAGGGAGGCCATGAATCCACAAGAGCTGAAGCCTCCTTATTCCCTGGACTCAACCCAAACCAGTCTGACTAAAGGATGTACGAAATTTGGGAAATATGTTCTGTCTGCATTCTGTGGATTGTCAGGCACCTCTTGTTCCATTGCCTCTTCATTAACAGAACTGGTTTTATTCCCCCCCATCACCCAAATTTGCGCAAATGTGCAAATCCTTTTAAAAGAGTGCAAATCCCCCAAAAGGTGTGTTTTCATGCTTTGGCCTATGCACTTTTTCAGCCATTTTTAATTTTTTCTTATTTTTCTATGACTAAATTTTCATAACATTTCAGAAAGTTTTTTTAAAAAACCAACAACTAAAGATCGTCCGCACACAAAAATCCATGTGACTCAAGGAAAGCAGTGCACTGAAGAATACACAGGTATTATTCAAAGAAATCCAACTCATTTGATTCCATTGTGGATTTCTCTGACATCCCTACTCTGAATAAGTACTCCAACCATGGAGCTGCCATACTTAATTTGTTTCCATTGCAGTCAATAGGAAGGGCAATTTCCAAGTTTTTTTAAAAAAATATTACTCTGAGGGAAGCTTTTTAAAAACAAAACAAAACCAATAATAATAAAAAAACCCAGCCCAACCCACCTAACTCTTCATGATGTACCTCGAGGCACTAAATATTAGCCTGCTCAGTTCAATACTTTCATACTTTCCTTTTTTCTGAAATCCAATCATGTTAGTAATGATGCTAACAATTCAGACTAGGAGAATATAAATTTTGTTTTCCTCCAACTCTTTGCCCCTGCTATGGTCCTTATCTGGATCAAAGGAGGTGCAGCTATTTGCCCCAAGACAGAAGTCGCTACTGGCTCTACAGGAAACTTCTCTCCTGGGGTAAGCAGCAGCAACAACTCTGTGTTTGTGTGTGCGTGTGCGTTCACACACACGCGTGTGCATGTGATTGACATCAAGGCAAAAGATGAAAGCCCATACCATGGTCCACATCAGGCCTCTGCAGCTGTTATTTAGTGGGGGGGGGGAGCACACACAAAGCACACATGTGTCAAATTTATGTGATTAACGCTACATCTTGCAGGATACTATGCCAGCGCTTTTGCCAAGTTGTTGCCATCATTTATTGCACCTGAAACCACTTAGGGCTGTACAAAAATAGCTCATCAAGGACCTGAACTGTATTGCAAAGCGTATATTGCAAACTCCATTCTTGAACAGCCTTAATTGACCAACAACAACTGTTGCTACAATGTCAGCGAAGGTGAAATTGACAGAAACAAAAGCACCGCCAAGAGGTCAGAGTTCAAAGCAGGAGTACGGGAAACCAGCCCTCAAATCTAGGCGTCTCCCACTTGGGTTGGCAGCCCTGCAATTATCTTGGAGTGATTGGGTCATGTTTTACGGTGCCTTTAACATCTTTTCCTCATTGACAGTTTTAAGGGAGATGTGTTAATGAGGAGCAAAGAGGGCAGGAGGTACAGGACAAAGGTGAGGGTGCTAAGTCACCAGGAGTGAAAGAGGTGAGCTTGTGCAGTAAAGAACAGCTCAAAGACCAAGATCTTCATTAAAAGGTTTGGGGACTGCCCACCTCTATTTATGACCCCAGCAAATGAAGTAGACTGCATTGCACATTCTAAGCTAATACTTTGGCCCAGATTTATTAATTTATTTAGCAAGTGTTAACACAAGTAAGCATTTTCTAAAATCCTTGCAATATTCAGAGATGCCAAGGCTTCTACACTTTTGGGGCTGTGTTCCCCCCTTCCCGCTGCAGAATTTGCAGAATAATAATAATAATAACAATACTTCCATTCACAATTCACTTCTCTTTTTCTCCACTTGTGTCATAATCAAATTATTAGAAAGACAATTTCAGTTCAAGGGCACATTTGTAGTCCCAGAGTGATAAATGCAGTTTTTAGGAAGGGAGGATTGAATGAATTTTTTAAAAAATCTTAAGAGCAGAAAACCATAGAATGAAGATGCAGGCAAGTGCAGTGACCATTTTAGGAAATGAAATGACATCTATCGAGCCATCCAAGAAGATTGATCTTTCCTTGCTGCTTTGTGAAAATGTACTTTTAAGCATTTATATGGATGTATCTGCCAAATGGTATTGAGTCTTTCAAGTCTTCTCCAATAATATTTTGTCAGTGTCTTTTTTAACATGAAAGTGTATGAATTGCAATGTGGAGGTTGTACAATGTACCAGGACAGGGGTGCTCAGCTTCTGTATTCTCGGCAACCACACCATTCTCCAGGCAGTAGTGAAACCATAGAATCATAGAAGAGTAGAGTTGGAAGGGGCCTACAAGGTCATCAAGTCCAACCTCCTGCTCAATGCAGGAATCCACCTTAAAGCATACCTGACAGATGGCTGTCCAGCTGCCTCTTGAATGCCTCTAATGTGGGAGAGCCCATGACCTCCCTAGGGAATTGGTTCCATTGTCATGATGCTCTAACATACTGCCTTATATTGGCCAGGTCTACACCAAGCAGCATATAGCACTATGAAAGCTGTATGAAAGCAGCATATGGTATGTGTCAATGAGCCCCAACAGTTGTCAGTGCACTTCAATACCGTTATAAAGCAAGTAGTGTGGCTCCTGACTTTTATATACCACTTTCATACCTCTGTCATAGTGTAATATCCTACTTGGTGTAGATTGGGCCATTGACTGGCACCATTGGTCCATCTGATTTACTTATAGCTTCAGCTATAGGGAGGTATAAAAATGTAATAAATAAATAAATAAAATCTGAATGTATCTCAGTGCATGATTTTCAAAAGGTGCACATTTTTGGTACACATTTTTTTTTCCCAATTGTATGCATTTTTACCATTGGCTAAAGTGTGTGTACATGCATTTTTAAATGTACACATTTTCTTCACATTTTTCAAAGGTACACATTTTGCCCAAGTCTCACTGTAAGCTCAGAAATGTACACACTTCAGGCCCCAAATTGCATTGGAATCCACACTCTGTTCTGGGAGATGCATTTGGAATAAATTACGATCAAAGACAAACTGAAACGAATTTCTTTCCCATCCCTAAGGCCACTATTTCAACACAAACTTCAGGGCCATGTCCTGACACGCTGCAGAAACCCTTCTCAAATACCTGAAGACATTTCCAGATATTCATTCCTACCCAGCAATATATTCCAGATGTAAGCACTTTTATGTACACAGAGTTTCCCAAACAGGAACGGCTACCATATTCACTACAGTGGAAGAAATCTAACCATACAATGCCATTTAAAGGTCATTACCTTTAAAGCCCTACATGGTTTGGGTCCAGGTTACCTGCAAGATCTCTTTCTCCGATACAATCCTCCCTGCACACTCAGGTCCCCTGGGGAGAACTTACTTCAGTCAGCCAAAATTAGGCAGACAACTGTTAATCAGAGGACCTTTTCTTCTGTCACCCCCAGACTGTAGAATGGCCTGCCAGAGGAGATTCGTAAACTTAACTCTCTCTCTGAGTTTAAGACAGCTATAAAGACTAGCCTCTTCCAGCAGGCCTACCCAGATGAATTTTAAACCAAGAATTTTAAGTTGTTTTGATTGTTATCTTGATATTGTATTGGTTTTGTATGCGCTTTTAATTAATTTTATGTGTTTGGTTTATATTGTATTGTTGTATTAATGTTGTTCCCTGCATTGATCCAAAGAGTGAGGTGGCTAAGAAATAAATTTATTGTTGTTATTATTATTATTATTATTATTATTATTATTATTATTATTCCTTTTCCACAGATGGGTGGGATCTATCCATTTGAATCAATAAAAAAATTGAATGTGCAGAACCTTTGGTTACGAATCAAAGCACACCAAAACTCAGGAATGCCTCTTCAACCATGAGGGCTGCAAACTTCATTTTAAAAAATTAAGTTGTGATTTGTACACATGGTTGTACACAGTGGGGGGAGAAGGCAGGAGGGGGGTGCTGTTAGACAGCTGTCAAACCGACCATTTTGGAACTTATGAAACTTTTAAAGTAAAAATTCATAGCCACAAAATGCCTGCACCTATGTTTCTGAAATTTCACACATATGAGTACCAACATACCATCTGCAATGTGGCCAAGTTTCATGTGTTGATCTTTAAAAATAAAGAAGTTATAGACATTCCTGGTTCATTTTTCAAAATGTGAAAGCCACAAGATGCCTGCACCTATCCTTCTGAATTTCCTCACACATAAGTACCTCAAACCCATTTGCAATGTGGCCATGTTTCATGCATCTATCTTTAAAACTAAAAAAGTTATAGGCATTTTTTACCACAATACTAAGCTATGGGGGAAATCATTCAAAATGGAGTCCGATTCTCGAATCGGAAGTCTGATTTTTGCATCAGAATCAGATCCGAAGTGATATGGGGCAAGTCTGATTTCATCCGATGTTATTCAGGTCCATATCGGAAGTTCTGATTCCGATACAATTTTGATGGCCTTGCACATCCCTACTATATTTACAGTGTTGGATGATATCACAGTTGTTGGATGACATTGCAGTTTTTGGATGATATCGCAGGCATCCTTGCAATGATGACCTGACTACCACATGAATAGGGCAATCCTATGCATGCCTGTTCAGAAGTAATCCCCATTAAGTTCAATCAGAGTTACTCCCAAGTAAGGATTACAGTATTGCAGCTGGTGTGAAAACACACACACATACACACACATGCACACACAAAACCTTTGTTCCTATTCAAGCCACGGGAGGTCGAGTTGATCCTCAGTGTCATTACTTTTCCCACAATTAATGATCTTATATTGTTATAAGAAGTTCTTCATTTTAATTTATTTCTTTACTAATTTCAAAATAAAAATCCATGTCAAAAAGAAAAAGAGGAGGAGGAGGAGGAGGAGGAGGAGGAGGAGGAGGAGGAGGAGGAGGAGGAGGAAAGAACAGAGAGTGAGCAACTGAAATGTGTAACGGAACCATCCAAAGAGAAAAATTAGGCCAAGAAGTGATGAAGCATAATCTAAAATTATGTGGCGATCTGGAAACTGAGCAAAAAGGGCACTGTGTTTCTTTCTTCGGGAATAGAAAGATGTCTTTTTTCACAATAGATTCAACCTTAGACGGTTGGAATGGGAACAGGATTGGGAGCAATTCACCTATTGAGCATAAGCTAAAAGCTAGGGATATATATTGTATTGTTAAAATGTACGATAACGATAAGGTCGTTATTGTGCATGTGTTTAACGATGATGATACGATAGAAAAACCTACGATAATCATCAGAGATGATAATTTTCGGGCGATTTTATCGTTTTATCGGACTGCCATATAAATATACCTATAACTTCTGTATTTTAAAAGTTAGAGGCTTGAAACATGGTCACAGTGCTTATGGGGTATGCCTAAGTATGTGTATGAAATTTGAGATCGATCCCTCCAACCCTCGATTTTATATGAATTTTGTAAAGATCGTTTCCGTTCTGACAGGTCTGAATGAACGCACGCGGCGAGCTGTCATTCTGATCTGTCACAACTGAAACTATCTTTAATAAATTCATATAAAATTGAGGGTTGGAAGGATCGATCTCAAATTTCATACACATACACACATAGGCATACCCCATAAGCATTGTGACCAACTTCCAAGCCTCTAACTTTTAAAATACAGAAGTTATAGGCATTTTTTCCTTTAAAAATAGGACTGCAAAAAATATCGTTTTTTCACGATAATTATTGTGAAGATGATACGGTTCACCTACAATATGAATGAAGATGATAATTTTTTTGGTCCGAAATGACGATAACAATAAATGACAATATGTTTTGGTTTGCACACCCCTACGAAAAACACCAAGATAAATAATTTCATTTATAAGCTTGAGGGTGAGAGAATAAAAAGCGAAGCACATATGGGATGAAAACCAGCTTATAATTAATGAGAAAGACATCAAGTTTTATCAGGTTCATGTCCATACAAAGGAGGAGTCAATAAGAGTTCAGATTTCTTACAGTCAAGCTTCAGGAAGAAAATATACGCTCCCCATTTCAAATTATTTAAACATTATAAACAAAAAAAATGTGAGGTTCAGTTCTTTCCCTCTATGTTGAAGAAGCCAGACACATAACTGATACTATAAAGGAGCATGTTCACTCAGCTTTCACTTCTGAAAATGCAACTTAGATGTGTAGCACCTTAACTTAATTTACAAGCCTAAATTCTGTTAATTCGGTGGTGGGAATATATGTGTGTGTGAGAGAGAGAGCGTGCGTGCGTGCATGCCAAAATGTTAATGGACTGAATAGTCCTGGAAGAAAGAATTTTAACAGTCATTCATCTGAGAAACAATGGGTAGAATTTGTATGCAGGAGAAACAGAATGATGTGCAGTTATAACAAACTCCAATGGAAGATAAAATATATTTGTGCATCTCCTAACACAAAATCTCAGAGGTGTATTACTTATGATTAAGGAACAAACAGACATCACATGATGCTCACTAGCAGATCATGCCTACATCACTGGAGGGAGTGTCGGACATCAGTGGGAAGGCAGTGAGTGATGGAATGGGGTCAATTCTTTAAATTTCTCTCAGTCTTCCTCAGAGGCCAGGTCTACTCACCTCCCCTGAGTTACAGAGGAGATGGGGGAGAGAGGCCATCCCCAGCCTGGAGGCCATGAGTAACCTAGCAGAGCTGGGCAGGGGGAAGAGATCAAGCCAGGAAGGAGGGTACTGAAGGCAGGGAGCTGGGAAGGCTCTGTCTGTTCATACTAGAATCCACCAGGGTTGTGCCATGAAGCTGAATGTTGGGAGATTCAGAATGGATGAAAGGAAGCCAGGGAAGCAGAAGAAGCCCAGGGCTGCTGCACTGAGATGTGTTCCATCGATACAACCTTAAGTCTGCAAAGCTCTGCATGGAGACAGAAGATTACGGAATCTGCAAGTAGCTAGACAACTTCAAGCGCATTCCCACCATGGGCCTTGCCAGACTCAGCCATCTAGAGGGCCAGTGGAGGAGGAGGAGGAGGAGGAGGAGGAGGAGGAGGAGGAGGAGGAGGCAGAACCCTACTGAAGCAGACCCAAACCTGCTTGCCTGCTGTCTAAGCCAGCAGTCTCTTCATGCATGCAGCGGCCAACAAGGGCTTTGTTTTATCTATCCTGAACCTCCCAACATTCATCTTCATGATCCATACCCACCTTCCCAACTTGATCTCTTCTCCCTACTCATTCTAATCTAGTGGTCGGCAACTGGCAACCACAGAATCAAGAACTTGCCTCCAAAGGGGTCTCAATGAGCTCCCCATAGCTAACCCCAGAGGCAAAAGAAGAGTGCAGGTACTGACTGTAGCAAAGGGACATGACAGCAAGGTATTGGGTAGAATGACTCCCTCTTTCAAAACTAGCTGCTAGCCAAGGTGCTGGTCTCTATGAATAGATTAATGGGAGAACCAGTGTAGTTTGACAAAACCCCTACAAGTTTGCAATGCATGGATAGGCTGAAATACTAAATCCCATCCTCTACATTACTGCTATTTGAACATGATATCAGAGCAAGAGGTTTGGACTCCAATAAATAGCACTGCATTTCAGAGTCCCCTGCCTCTCTGGGACACAGAGCTGTTGCCTGCAGGGGCTGCCCATTTGTATTATGAAAAGACCAAGGTTCTGCTCTCTCTATTGAAATGAATGGAGCATCCCTTACAGCAATGTGAACATGGTGCATTGTTGTTATTAGATGATGATGATGATGATGATGATGATGATGATGTTCTCTCTAGTGTTGTGGCTAATTCTCCATGCAAAGTAGGGGCGGGGGGAGGAGATGTATGCAGAAAGCTTTTCAGATCACTTGATTTTGATAGACAAATTCTGGAACCCATGCCCTGGTAAACACTCAGTTAGACTATTATAAGGCATTCTATGTGGGGCTGCCCTTGAAGACAGTTTGGAAAATGCAGCTTGTACAAAATAGAGCCAAGAGGATGTTGATTAGTTCAGTGACACAAGACCACATAACATTGATTCTCAAGGAGTTGTATTGGCTCCAAACCCAATTTAACGTGCTGGTGTTGACATATAAGGCCTTTAACATGTAAGGATGTCATTTGGTGATGGTATAACCAACAGGGTCTCCCCAGCTCTCAAGATGGTAATACCCTGACCAAATGAAATCCAGACTTCTGGAATTTATAATAGGACCTTCTCTCTGACACCCTGTTGAATGCTGAATGCTCTTCCACTGGAGGTTAGGCTGGCAACAACATTACTTAGTTTTTGTCGCCAGGTGAAAAAAAATCTTTTCGTTCAGGCCTTTTGATGAACGGTCATGCCTATACATCAGAGCAAGCTATTTGAAGGTTGGTGTATGTTGAATATGATGCTGACTTTCATTTTACAACAATGAAATGTTGTAGATTCGGACTGCCCTGAGATCATTTTATGACAAAGGGAGGGAGAGGAAAAACTTTATACATAAATAAATAAATAATATATTTCTAAGGGAACCAAGATACAAAACGGCTCTATCGAAATATCAAAATATTTTAATAGCATGTTTTAAAACACACACTCAGAAGATGGTCTGCAACTTCAGATAAGACTCGAACCAGCCCAGATATTTCCGTTATGTGTCTCAGATCCAGCATCAACACAGCTGCTTTAAAAAAGAAACCAACCTCTAATCCTGTTGCCACATTGCACCATTTTAGAGCTGTTGTACCTGTTACATTCAGCACAAAAGCCCTCTTTTGAAGAGCCCTCCATGCCCTCAGAAGACATGTGGAGGGACCCATACCCACTCATCTCATCCCCAACATCAATTCGCTCAAACTCGACCCCATCACCTTTGTGAAGGTAAGCTTGCACTCAGACAGCTGTATGCACCTAGAATCCTTCATGCAATTAGGAACTCTGTGTAAGGCCCCCAATCTCAGGGAGAAGCCGTCACACATACAGGTGTGTGTGTGCAGGTTCCCCCTTCAGACCTTGGCTGAAGGTCAGAGGGTAATGCTGGTGGGCATGGTGATACTGTGGGCGGGGCCAGAAGGAACAGCTCTACTCCCTGTCCACACATGGAGCGAACACCTTGAGGGCTCTTCTGAAGAAGGCTAAAGTTGTGGCTGAAATCAGCATCCCGTGATGACCATCCACAGTGCTAACATGCATCAGCAGCAACATCATGATCATTGTCTTGAGTCTCCACACCTCTGTCATTGGCCACCAGCAATACCCAGGTAATACGCAATGACTCTCAAGGAGATGATGGCAATCCACTCGATCAGCAACTCTAAGTAGGGATTACCAACCACAGAAAGACTTCTGGGCATAAGATCATAATTGCCATGCTGTATTGGGCCAAAGGTCCATCTAGTTGAAGATCCAGTTTCCAACGGTGGCAATCAGAGTCCTATTGGACATTCCTAAGCAACATCCAAAGGCAACAGCTCTCCCCATGTTTGCTGGCAGCACCTAATATTCAAAAGCATAGTGCTTCCGTACATGGAGGTTCAGTTTGCTACCTTGGCCAATAGCTGTAGACATACTTAGGTCATGAATCTGACTAATCCTCTTTTAAAGCCATCCAAGTTATTGTCCATTACCACATTTCACAAAACTGAAAGCAAATTATGTGTTGTGTGAAGAACTCCTTGACTTAATAGCCAACCAGCAACACTGCATGACCCCATATTCTAGAATTATGAGAAAGGAATATATAAACCTTAAGGTGACCATTCCTGAACAAATACATTCCAGAGACAGATGCCAATGTGAAATTGCTGGTGTACAATTTCTCAAGAGATACCGAAATATTCCATATCGTATGAACAAGGACAAAAGCTTTGATTTTGTTTTTGAATCACACTGTATATCACACTACATATGTTAATCAGCCCACCATTGCAGTGATGTCTGTTTTACCATCAAACAACTTTTTGTGAATGGCAATACTTTTTTTTTTTTTTGCATTTCAATTCCTTTTGACTACATGGTTTACTTCTCCCCACCCCCACCTCCAGCATCTATATATACATCTGCTGATTTGAGGTTAACATTTCATGCATCTAATTAAGTGGATAGTGTCCACAAAAGCTTATACCTGGAGATAGACACATACACACGTGTGTATGTGTGTGTGTGTGTCTATTTAAGGTGCCACAAGTCTCTTTTTTTTTCTTTTGCTGCAACAGACATGGCTACCCCACTGGACATTGCTAAATATAAAATGTAGAGGTGTGCACTAGATCGGGTCCGATCCACAATCCGGATCCAATCCAGGGGAAATCGGATACAATTATCTGATTTCCGATCACCCCGCTGGATCATCCGATCCAATCTGATCTGATCCGGAAAGGACCCGATCCAGATCAGAATGGATCGGAGGATCGGCTGGCGCCCACTGGTACCCACCGCTGCGCCCACCGATGGAAGCAGACAACGGGGGCAGGTAAGCAGGGCGAAGGGGAGGGGGCCCACTTACCTTCTGGGGCTGTCCACTCCCCTCTGCTGCTGGCCGCTACTGTGAGCAGGCTTCGCGGCCTGCCCCTAGGTAGCGTGCCAGGTGATGTCATCATCTGGCGCGCTACTCAGGAGCAGGTCGCGAAGCCTGCTCGCAGTAGTGGCCAGCGGCGGAGGGGAACGGATGTCCCCAGAAGGTAAGCAGGGGGGGAGGGGGGAGGGGGAAGAGGGCCACAGCCTGCTTACCTGCCAGGGCCATCCGCTCCCCTCTGCCGCTGGCCAGTACTGCGAGCAGGCTTCGCAGACTGCCCCTAGGTAGCACGCCAGGTGATGTCATCACCTGGTGCGCTACTCAGGAGCAGGCCAGTGGCAGAAGGGAGGAGACGGCCCCGGCAGGTAAGCATGGGGAGGGGGAGGGGGCTTACCCCCCGGGGCCATCCGCTCCCTTCCGCCACTGGCCGCTACTGCGAGCAAGCTTCACGGCCTGCCCCTAGGTAGCGTGCCAGGTGATGTCATCACCTGGTGCGGTACTCAGGGGCAGGCCGCGAAGCCTGCTTGCAGTAGCGGCCAGCAGCGGAGGGGTGTGGACAGCCCCAGCAAGTAAGCACGGGAAGGGGGAGGGGGCTTACCTGCCAGGGCCATCCACAGCGGACGGCCCCGGGAGGTAAGAAACTTGAGGGGGGAGGAGGGAGTTAGGCCCTCCTCACCCACCCGCCGCCATTTTGTCCCCATAAACTTGCATTGGGGGAAAGCTTTCTTTACCCCAATGCAAGTCTATGGGGAAAACAAAAATGGGGGCCGATCCAAAAATCGGATGTCCAATTTTTGGATTGGGATCGGGCCCGATCCGGTCCGGGGGGCCTCCGATTTTGTCCGATCTGATCTGGGACAAAATTGGAGGTCCCGCTCCGATCCGGGGGGGTCCGTGCACACCCCTAATAAAATGAGAAGCTTTGTGAGAAATATTCAATTCTGTAAATAAGAGAGATGGAATCCATACATAAACCGAGGATGCTACCTTATACCAGGCCAGGCTCTGTGTCTATGCAGCCCAGGATTGTCTATTCAGACTAGAAGAGGTCTTTTCTTTGAAAACCTGCTACGTGGTCCTTTCAACTGAAGATCTGAGGGATTAAACCTGCTGCACATGAAGCATGAACTATGGTCCCATCTAGGGATTATGAGAAATTCATTTCAGTTCATTTTTGATCAGGTCTTACTCACTTTGCACCTTCTAGACTGAACATGGACATGGACGCAACTTCCAGTCAAGGTCTGTACATTTCCAAGCTTGCAATGTGTTCTGCAGATCAAAAAAATGTTTTCGACACCATGCATACGTTTGAAAAACGTGCATGAAAAATGTGTGCTTTTGACAAATATTTACAAACACGCTTTAATCAATGTAAGAAGGATATGCACATTTCAAAGATGTGCACAATTGATACATACATTTGGGGAAATATGCAGAAAAATGTGCATGGATTTTCATGCAAAAAGTAAAAAAAACGAAACTCACAATCGGAATCAGACTTGTGCTTTGAGATGGAATTTGGGGGACTCTGGGGGTCTCAGGTTTTGCTGATTTGCACATCCTTAGGCTCAGCATTCCTAGCCATGGTGAGGTGGAGGGGATTGGAAGGGGCAGGAGAAAACAGTAGGCAAAGCTGTAGAGTGGAGAAATGTGCTTCTATTTGTGTGTTCATTCATACCCATACATCTGAACACAAATAGCCTAAAAATACATCTCAAGAGCAATGCATCAGTACCTAACATTTTTCTGTTTGCAAACAAACAGGGTTCTGTATCATATTCATCTGATTTCTGATGTACCCAAACAACAATTGAGCTCAAGATGGCATTGAGAGAATACCTCCATGAGAAAGACAAATACCTCCATGAGATGCACTGCCTTTCTGCAGCATCTAAGCGAAGTTAAAAGCAATTCAATATTTAAAAGGAAAGCTGAAAGTCAGTCTCCAGGGGCTGACATAAGACAGCATAACTGCCTTCAGGCTGTTCCAAAATTCTCTCAGCTGCATTATGTAAAGACGAAGAGATGGAACTGTTTCAGACAGACTATAAAAACATCCGCATTGACAGACTGATCAACAAAAGAGTTAGGCAAGCAAACATGTTTGGCCATTGATGAATTAAGGTGGCAATAGCCCCCTGAACTCAATAATAATAATAATAATAATAATAATAATAATAATAATAATAATAATTTATTTCTTACCCGCCTCTCCGTTTGGATCGAGGTGGGGAACAACAATATGATAAAATACATAAAACTGATTAAAACATGACACACATTATTAAAACTGCATTAAAACATCTTAAAACATCAGACTTATTTCTGAGTAGGCACATATAGGACTCTTCTGTAAAGGGGAGAAAAATGAAATGATGAAAGTAACAGGATAGTCGGGAGAGGAAAATAGAAAGACACCTTCCAGGATATGAACAGAGACATGGGGTCCAGCTATTATAACAGTAGGTGAACACAGGTAGCCATTTTCCTTCTCCCTGTGGTTCTTTGGAACCAATCCTATTTTGATGCTAAAATTCAGGACATGGTTAAACTATGGAATTTGCTGCCACAAGATGTAGAGATGTATACCAACTTGGATAGCTTTGTAGGGGGGTTAGATAAATCCTTAGAGCATAAGGCTATCAGTGGCTGCTAGTGTGATGGCTAGATAATATCTTTAGAGCTTCTTTGAATGAACAATTTATAGCGTGCTCATTACTGGTCACTCACAGATGTTCATGGGTCATTTTGACGATGCCATCAGCCACCTGTGTGCCTCCTGCTCCTTTTCTCAGTTTTAGCATCACAAAATCCACCTCAGAAAACCCAACTCTTTAAGATACATTGGGTTTGCCAGGATTTCCTGCCGACTGCAAGGGAGGTTGCACTATAAAATGCCCACTAGAGGGCACTGTCCCATTGAAATGTACAGGCCACATGGTCACTGGCTGCTGTCTTCTCCACTTACTTCTGCTCATTTCAAATGCAGAAGAAAACCAGGTAGAGAGCCACAGTAAGGAAATGTGATTTTTCCCCCCACCTGTCTGAAAGTCCTCTTAGTCTCCAAGGCAGTATGTCTCTGTGTGCTGGTTGCTGGGAACATGAGCAGGAAGGAGCTATTACACTCATATCTTGGTTGTGGGCTTGTTGGCCACTGTGAGAACAGAATGCTAGAGTCTAGGGTGACCATATAGAAAAGAGGACAGGGCTCCTGTATTTTTAACAGTTGTATTGAAAAGGGAATTTCAGCAGGTGTCATTTGTATGCATGCAGCATTTGGTGAAATTCTTCATCACAACAGTTAAAACTGCAGGAGCCCTGTCTTCTTTTGTATCTGGTCAAGAGGGCAGGGCTCCTTCAGCTTTAACTGTAGTGTCAGAAAGAGAGGGGGGATAGCAGTGAGAGAGAAAAAGGGTGGCCTTGGTTGATGTCAGCATTCAGCCTGCAACAGATACCCCCCAAGGGAAGGTAACCTGTAACAGACAACAGGTTCCCTACTCTTTCTATAGAACTTGTTAAAAAGAATATGCATCCAGGGAGGATAGATTGAACAATCCCCCAGCACATAGTTAAACTATGGAATTCACTACCACAAGATATCATGGATGGCTTTAAAAGGGGGTTGGATAAATTCCTGGCGGAAATGGCTATCAGTGGCTACTAGTCCTGATGGCTGTGTGCTACCTCCAGTATCAGAGGCTGTAAGCCTATATACACCAGTTGCTGGGGAACATGGGTGGGAGGGTGCTGTCCTACTTCTGGGTCCCTGGCCAACAGCTGGTTGGCCGCTGTGTGAACAAAGTGCTGGACTAGATGGACCTTCGGTCTGATCCAGTATGGCTCTCCTTAACAACGGCTAATAGTCATGAGAACCAAATGTAATCTCACTATGTCACTGAATATCACTTGCTGTGGATGGTTGGGGGGAGGGACAATGTGGAACAGCTGGTGTCTTCATGGATCCTAGAAGCACTTTGCTGGGCACTTGGTTTTAACAGGATCCTAGATTATAAGGACTTTGGTCTCATCCAACAGGGCTTTTCTTAAGTTCTTACGATAATCAAAATATCACCCAGGTTGTTTCTACATTAAAATCTACTGTGATTTTAATTTGCCTTTGATCACCGCTGTAAGGTTTGGCATTGAGTATCACCATATCTGGTGTTTATTACAGCATCACTGAAGACATCGCTTATATCCTAAGGAACAGGCCAGAACAGGTCAGGGCTAAAAGCTTCAGCTGCCATTTAATCTAGCTGAAGCCAGTGGTGCAGGGTGGTGAGAAAGGCTGTAACTTTATGAGAGTCTGGAGGAAAGAAATAGATGGCTCAGAAGGTGCAATCAAGACCACAGGTTCAGCTTGTCTCCAGCTGGGGAGTTAACAGCAAATCTAGCCTGCCTGCCTCCATGGATAAAAGATAAAGATAAAAAAACTCTTACTGGCAGCCTAGGAGGAGATAGGTCTCAAGGCAAACATGTACACAAAACTACAAAAAATAGCTTAATTTATTTTTATTTATTTATTCGTCATATTCTTACCCCGCTTTTCAGCCAAAAAAGGCTCTCAGAGCAGCTTGCAATAAATTAGCAATTTAAATTACAATCTAAAAAAGACATGACATGCAAGGAAAAGGAGTTGGGGAGGGAATAGGGGAGGGAATAGGGGAGAGAGAGAGAGAGAGAGAGAGAGAGAGAGAATTAAGTAGACAGGCAACAGGGCTGATGGGATTGTCTTGCTCCTGAAGAAGGGGAGTCGAACTGGAACAGGCCCTGATGCTTCCTCTGCCTGCTCCTATCCTCATTGCTCTTTCTTCTTCCCCTCAGGGTCACAATGCCAATTAGGCTGCAGGAGCCCTGCCCTCATTTATATCTGGTCAAGAGGGCAGGGCTCCTGAAGAGGGAATTTCATCAAGTGCTGCATGCATACAAATGACACCTGCTGAAATTCCCCTTTCTACACAACTGTTAAAGGTACAGGATGCCTGTCCTCCTTTTCATGTGGCCACCCGATGTAATGGAACCTACTATGAGAACAACATCCAAAAGTAAGAACATAAGAAGAGACACCCTGGAACAGACCAAGGATCCATCTCATCCAGCATTCTGTTTCCACAGCGGCCAACCAGAAAGACACCCTCCAGAAAGAAACCCATAAGCAGGACATGAGTGCAACAGCACCCTCCAGCCCATGTTCCACAGCACCTGGTGTTCATAGGCATACTGTCTCTATATTTTTTTTATTCTTTTTGTGAACCGCCCAGACAGCAAAGGCTATTGGGCAGTACAGAAATGCTGTAAATAAATATAAATCTGTCATGCGGATTCTGCAGGCTGGCTTTTTTTTCTTCTTCCTTTCTGAGTCACATGGGTTCCGCAAAGTTGTGGATTGTTGGAGGGGGAGGGGAGGGGGAGCTGCACAAATTTGCATCACCGCTAGTATGCATTAGTGAAAGTAGGCACTTGTGCTATTCTGAATTGTGACTAACCTGCACTAGTGCAAACGGAATTAAATTTCCGTACGTCCCTAAGAATAATCCGATTCTGTCAGTGAGCAGGCACTGGAATGAAAGATGCCTGACAACCTGCAAAACACAGGCAGAACGGGTTTAACAAATTCTGAACATCCCTAGATAAGGCTAACAAGAGCTACTGGTCATGATGGCTATATATGACCTTCGTGGTCAGAGGCAACAGGCCTTGATATGCAGCTGCTCGGAACAGAGTGGAAGGATGCTATTGTGCTCACGTTCTGCTTGTGTTCCTCATTCACGCCGTGGTTGGCCACAGTTGTATTGGCCAGCATGATATGTCTTAAGTGGGGTGACCATATGAAAAGAAGGACAGGGCTCCTGTATCTTTAACAGTTGTATAGAAAATGAATTAACTGTGTACTGTCCCCTTAAGCACAAGCAGCCATTCAGTTAAACAACACAGCCATGGATGGAATGGAAAGATGATATGGCATGCGGGGTGGGGGGTGTTAAACACCAAGGAACAGAAGGACTGTGAGAGGTCCTGAGAAGAACAGACGGGCCCTGCACTGAATATTTTGTTTCTTCCATTTCCGACATTTCAGGGATGAGGGCAAATGAAAACTACAGTGAAAGAGGCTGGGGAGATGAGAATTTAGACCAATTTTCTCCTTGGGAGGGGGCAGCAGGGGGTTCGTTTAGCAAGGAGCCCCTCAAAATGTTTGAATGGGGCGTCTTTTCCTGCTCGCAGAGAAAACATGTTTTATTGTGAATTAGATGTGCACTACCCCCGTGACAAAAACTCAGGCCCAGATCACCACTTCCCTCTCTTCCATGCAGGTCTGTGTTTGGAGCCTTACAGTAAATAAACCTGTTAGTTACTAATAGCTGTGTGGAGCTGGCATCCAGTAGTCAAGGTTCAACAAGCCATATGCTCATGAGACAAGTAACACTAAGGCCTCATCTAAACCAAGAAGGATAATGCACTATGAAAGCGGTATGAAAGCGGTCTATAAAAGGCAGGAGCCATACCAAGCAGGACATAGCGCTATGAAAGTGGCACGAAAGCAGTACATGGTATGTGTCAATGGGCCCCAACGGTTGTCAGTGCACTTCAATACCGCTCTAAAGTGTTGGAGGGGATGTCAGGAGGTTGGAACGTATTTCCATATGTGGTGGAGCTGTAAACATGTACAAAAATTTTGGGAAAGGGTGTTTAAAGAAATAAGTTATATAATTGGAAGTAATTTGGAATTAAACCCAAAGCTGGCTCTACTAGCAATATGGGAAAAAGGTATGGAGAATATAAATAAGAGAGAATTAATAAACAACCTCCTGGCTCCCGCCAGAATAATGATTGCTAAAAATTGGAAAGGGCAAGGGATATATACCATAGAAGAATGGTATAAAGAAATATGGGATATGGCACTTAATGATAAGCTAACGTGTAAAATGAAAATAAAGAGGGGAATGTCCAGTAAGAATGATTTTGGAGATATATGGAGTTTATTTTTGGAATATGTATTAAGAACGGGGAAGGGGCAAATACCTTCAAAAGAGTATTTATATTTTTGGAAAGAAGAATAATGTATAATCGAAGGTCTCCTGGGGGGAGGGGAGCACGGGGGTATGCGGTATGTATTGTATTTTACGTTGTTTAGGTTTATGTTGTATTATGTTATGTTGAAAAATAATAAAAAAATTATTTAAAAAAAAAATACCGCTCTAAAGCAGTAGTGTGGCTCCTGCCTTTTACATACTGCTTTCATAGTGCAATATCCGGCTTGGTGTAGATGAAGCCTAACATAATATAGCAGCTGAGCTTGTACTTTTGGTATAAATTCAGCAAATACCTCAGACTGGTAAACACTGTAGAAGGAAACATAAGAGACAAATGTCATGAATAGCTAGAGTTGCTGGTTCTGAAGTTGATCAAAGGGTTTGTTAAAAATTTTCATAGGGAAGGAGGCAAAAGGTCTTGTAAATGCAACGTTTTTGGACTTCTCTGCCTTCTGTCTTCCCTAGTGATGGGCAAATTCACCCACATCCAATTCATTGGACACTCACACCATCATCACCATTGTCTGCCTCTGTTCATCAGGCTACATGAGTTTCTTTTGTGACTCACCGAGGCCCAACGAATCCTCAGCAGGATTATTTCTCCCTGTTGCATAAATGGGCCTTTACAGACACCATTTACACAATGGGCAGAAATGCACAATTTGTGGAGGCTCCGGAAATTGCGCATTTTCCCCAGTGTGTAAATGGGGCCTTTATGGTTCATTAATGCAATGGGGGAAATATGTAATTTCTGGAGCCCCCATTGTGGCAAACAATGGAGGGTCCATACAAGGGCGGACAGCTGCCGAACGTTTGCCGGGCCTCGTGGGCACTCAGAGCACAGGTCCGTGAACTCACTGTGGGCACCTGACTGGGTCCAGGGGGCAGATGTGGGGGGAATCCATTGGACTCCCGGACTCAGCTGGGCACCCACAATGTCCCTACTTACCAAAATGCAAAGGGAGAAAATAGGAGAAAATACGAGAGTATTTTGTTTAGCAGTCTCCTTAAAAGAAAAGAAAATTCCCTTGAAATGTTTAGGAGTGGTAAATCATGGTTTTATAATCCTCAGATCAGTGACAACCCCATACAAGGGAGTTCTGAAAGTCATGTTTTGTCACATTGGAATTTGCTGTAATTAATCCTGATTAGATCAGAGATCTGTTTAGACCTGGGTAGATGAAAGAAGCAAAGACACTTTAAAAGTTGGTGGGAGGAGATCAGGGATTATTCCAAACATTTGCCTTTGCACTGGGGATGACTCAAAAGCTCCTGATAGTATACATCCGTAAAGCCTCGTACCAAGCAAATATTATTCATTGTGTTGCAAGCAAATCAAAGACAACCTGGATCCCACATATCTCATCATTGTTCCTCCATGGATTATCTCCCATGACTGCTGTGATTTCTATCCTTACGCAAAGTGGGAACGGTTGCCATGAGAAGCAGGAGGCCTTTGCATCAATTGCCATGAGGCTGTAAAGTGAATTTCCCCCAGTAGACCACAGCATGGTGGTTGAGCACATGGAGAATATCCCTGCTTCCATCCTCAACATCTCCAGATAGGGCTGGGAAATTCCCCTGTCTGAGACCCAGGAAAGCCACTGAGAGTCAGCATAGGCACTACTTAACTAGATGGACCAAAGGTCTGAATTGGTATGAAGTAGTTTCCTACATGTGGAATCATCCCCCCCCCTTTGGCAGCAAAACACACCTCTTCTAGTTGGCCTATCATTGCAAAAGAGCAACTTCATACCAGGGATGAGTAAAGGAATGGTGTTCAAGATCACCGGATTCTGTCAACATGGTCTCGTCGCTCATCTTGTGCCCAGTTCTCATGTGTGTTTGTGATCGCCACTTACTCTACACAAACCGGGAACTTACACAAACCAAGCAGCAATCAAACAGGAGGTTTGTGCAAATTTCCCCAAATTAGTGCAAATTTACTGATTTGCGCAAGTTTCCTCCATAGATTAAAGTGCGTCTGCTTCAGTCGGCAGAGGAAATTTGCACAAATCAAACTGGGAATTAGGTATTAGAGAAATGCAAGTATGTGTTCAACGATTTACAAATATTCGCATTAGGCGCTTCAAACGGAGTGTATTCACATGGCTTATAAGCAAAAATGAAATTCTCAGACAAACTGGTTCTCACCACCAGTTTGTGTCTCTCCCAGGGATGGGTGAATCTGTCACGTCAGCTTTCTCCAATATTCATTTTTTTAAAAAAACAACAACACCAAATTCTTTCCTTTCCAAAAACAAAGAATTTTGTGAATTTTGGCACATTCTTATCAAAAAGGAACTGAACTGAAATTCTGACCTGTCTATATGTTCTGGGAAAAGCACTTGAGTGTGTGTGTGTTTTAAAATGTGAATATTGGAGAAATTGAAACTAACAGGTTTGTCCATCTAAGCCCAATGTTTGAGTGCTTAGCTCTTAAAATTCTTGGTTTGAATCCCTATGTATTCAGTCATGCAAATGCTCAGTTGGGATTGCTACCTCTTTTTTCCACACAGGGTCCCTTTTTTCAGAGCCATACGGCAGGCAGGTTCATCATAGCTGTACCTATTGAATTTGCTTGGTGCAACTGGGTGAGACATTAACTTCTCCTCATTTTTCATAAGAATTCAGCAAAATTCGCTACATTCTTCATATTTGAGAAAGAAATAACTTCAGATTTTCTTTTAGAAGAAAATGTGCTGGAGAAAGCAAATCCACCCATCCCTGTTACACATCAGGGATGGGTGGATTTGCTGTCCCCCTGTTTTTGCAGGATTGCACTGTATATATTGCACTTCACTTCATACATTTGCAAAACTCTGCCCTTTGTCATCATGTTTCTGCAATGGAGACACTTTAGTAGATTAAAAGCAAGTGTTTTGCTATGTGTCTTGTTGTTGTTGTTGTTGTTGTTGTTGTTGTTGTTGTTGTTGTTTTATAAAACAACAAGCCAGCAGTCACGTTATTGCCCCCACAAAAGTTATCAGCAAGATGCTGGGAATCTGGCTCCACAAACAGGCAGCCAGCTATATCTCTCCTGATTCATGTTAGAGAGGTCATTTCAAATGAGTTCTCCAATCAAAAACATACTTAGCTTAATTAGGGACATGACAAAAGGTGTGATTGAGCACACACAAGCAACACAGATGCAATGCAAGCCCCTTGGCTTACAATAATGCTGCCATCAACAGCAACAGCAAAACACAAGCAAAGATGTCTGCATCCAATATTCACGTCAACAGGACTCAAGAATGGCAGCGCAGAAGACTCAGCCTGCCCTGCAGCTCAACGGTTTTAAATGGAAAGGTTAGGAACTGAGATGCGAAGGCGGCGGGGAAATTACGTTTGCAAAATCCGGTTTCCAATCGGTACTAGGTTTAAAACCATTCACTGGCTGGGAAAGGCGAGTATATATCGCTTGTACAAATTAGTTTTAAAAGACAAAAAGGTGGTGGATTGGGGGGGGGGGGAGAAAGACGCACGCAACAGCAGACAGCAAATACCAAGGAGGACTGTTTTGCTCCTCGTTTACGCCATTCATTTTTATAGATCCATTTAGCGAAGTGCTGTGTGGATTTCATTGTAAATGAAATGAATCAGTGATATTGCTTCCATGGCAACACGTCTGACGGTGGTTCGCTCAGCAGTATCCAGGCGCCTGAACAATACCTCTGGAAGTGCATGTCCCGTTAATATTTAACACAGCGAGGAGACGTGGCAAAACCTAGCAACCCCATTGCACTTGTTATGCAATTCTCCATTAATAGCTCAAAGGGAAACAGAACCATCTTCACGCTTTTCTCACCCTCGATAGCTCATGTGTTTCCTGCCTGACTTTGTGGGGGGGGGGGGGTTGGCTTTTCAACGATCTTTGTTGTGGTTCAGAACAGGGTTCTCAATAAACGATCTGTCCCCTTTGACAACATTTAAATCAGCTGCATTTTAAAAACAGAGGACCTGTTTTCCTTTATAACCGTTTGTCATTTTGTGATGAAAGCATGTCAGTCTGTCCCATACTAAGCTGCTAGCAACTCCTGAATAGTTCAAGTGTTGGGTTGCACCATATACGCTCCTTCTAGTTAACATATAAGACAAATAATGTGGGGGTTAGGAAAAAAATAATTCCTGAAAACCATTTAATTGTTAGGATAGTCATCTTCCTTTCCCCCTATGCTTTTATTTTGTATTACTTCCCCTATTTCAGTGGCAGTTTTTATTTTAATTTTTGCTTCCAGATACTGCTATTTTTCTTTTCCCTGGTCTAGACAATGGGCAATCTCAACCAACTGGCAATCACGCAATGCGCGGAATGGTGTCACAGCCCTGTACAAGCAATATGTGTGAGTAAGTGATGACATCAGTGAAAGAGGGAGGAACCGTCAGTTGTGAGTGAAAGCAATACTTCAGTAAATCCAATCATTGATCCCAGCCGATCAGGCATGGGACAGTGCCACCGTGCTACACAGCCAAGCAGATTTGGTTGTAGGATGATCTCACTGAGGACAAATGAGGACTACTGAGAGAAACCCCAAGATGGGGGGAAATAAATGAATAGCCAAATATTTTCAAAACCATTACCAATCAATCATTTTAAATATTCCAGAAATATTTCAGAAATACAGTGAGTAATTTGAGTTCGGTCAGTTTCCCCACCCTAAACCTTGCTGTCTCATTTTTTCCTCATTGCCATTCCCAGACCGAGGGTCCTTCTGGCCCAGCACTTTATTCACACAGTGGCCAATCAGCTGTCAGCCAGGAACCAACAAAGCAGGACACGGTACAACATCACCCTCCCACCCACATTTCCCAGCAACTGGTGTAAATAGACTTCCTGCCTCAGATACTGGAAGTAGCACCTAGCCATCAGGATCCAACCACATTTTAAAGCCATCCAAACTGGTGGTCATCACTGCATCTTGTGGTAGTGAATTCCATAGTTTAACTGTGCCCTGTGTTATTTAAATATTTGTTTATTTAAATGTTCTTCCATTGGCTTCTCTTATAGGCACTACCTCATATGGAGCAAAACAAGTGAGCTATCCAACTTCTCCAAGTTTTTACGTTCAACCTGTTCTCCTTTAACTGGAGATTCCAATGCCCAAAGATTGTTGGCTATGGTAAAGCGTTCATCTATATCACAGACAGGGATGGTCATCATGGAGAAATCTGGTCCTCCTTGGGCTTGCTGCTTGCATTTATGAGCCTAGGCAAGGATTTCTCCCAAAATTTGGGTACCTTTGCAGGGGATCCCCTTAAATTGGCATAAATTGTGACTGTAAATATGCTTTACTTGTGCAATTTGTGCCTGTAATTTGTGCAATTGGAGTATAGTATTGCCACAACTTGTGCAAATTCTCCAGTTACAGTTGAAATTTGCATAATTGCCGATTTTGAGGGGGGGGACACACAAAATTCCATGAAATCCTTGATACAGATTGATTCAGGCCAATGCGCGGGCAAGCAAGCTGGAGTGGGGGTGGGTGAGCTACTGAAAGCTCAGTGAATTGGACCCCCAGACGGATTCCTCCAACATCCCTCTTCATCACAACAGTGTAAGCTGCAGGAGCCCTGCCCTCTTTTGTATCTGGTCTCTCTAGTATATCTCCTGCAGCTTTAACGGTTGTGATGAAGGGGGAATTTCACCAGGTGCTATATGCATATAAATGACACCTGCTGGAATTCCCTTTTATGTACAACTGTTAAAGATACAGGAGCCCTGTCCTCCTTTCCATATGGTCACCCTAGCAGCTGGGGTGGAGCTAAAGAACATCCCTAGGCTCACTTTGAATGACTGATAGGAACTAAAGTATCTCACTTCCTTCACATCAAACAGGGAGCCAGCAGCAATCTGAAATTCTCAGAAATCCCTGCAAATATTGTTTCTGACATCATTTTAGATGATCCCACAAAAATACGTAATCAGTCAAGCAAATGCCTGTTGTTACCATTTCTTAATCCAAAAACCAGGCATCAGACCAGGAATGTATCTGCTGTTCACTAAAGCAGCTGGATTACGGTTGGTTTTATTTATTTTTCCTTTTGCCTTTTATAGCCGTTTTGACTTGTGTTTGTTTGACATTGCTGTCAGGAATTCCAGACATATAACCTTTCTACAGAATGCTGCCGGCGTTATGGATACATTTCAGTGCATTATCTTGATTGTCAGCTCATCTTGTTCATCCCTGCAGCAGCTCTGGGAAGCTGTCCTGCCAATGTTTGAAAGCCTGAGAGGTAGAATTAAATTCTAATACACTGTGTGGAGTGGGAAAATGTTTCCACACCTACCATATGGAATAAATAATTCTCTTGGGTAAATAATTCACTGCCAAATCATCCCCCTCATCTGCAACAACAGACAACCACACCCACATGTCAAAAGAACATATACAAGACGCTGTGAGGACATGCAGGCTAGCTCTACCCACCCACTGATCCACAGAGCATTTCCCTTCCAACATTCATCCTTGCATCCATCATGTGCAGAGTCTCTACGTGCATACTGATGTACATGCGTAGATCTCCTCTATGTGGGGGGGGGGCTCTAATTGGGAGATGCTCTACATGGGTACATCACAGACTAGCCCATCATACAGATGGCATGGAGGACGACAGGGCTAATGATGTCAGAGAAAAATGGAATAGAATGAAATGAATTTGGATTTTCATGGATCCAACCCATGGGTTAAACAACAGACCAACTTTCAACCTTGTTAGGGCAAGTCTACAGATATGTGACCTATTTTCCTAACTTTCGTGAATTTTGCACAAATTTCCTCGTCAAATAAAATGCACAAATTTAAGCACATTTTCCCCATAGGCTAAAGCATGAAAATACACATTTTGGGGGAGAATTTGCACATTTGTGCACTGATTCCATCCACAATCTGTACTTCCTTAGACAGGACCACTATGTGTGGCAGTGCAGATGCGACAAGGCCCGGTGGTCCTGTGTTCTCCCTGGGATGTTCTTGCAATGCATGGTGGGGTCACAAGGACCCCCTAGTGTCTGAGGGATCCTCAGAGTGAGCCATCAATCCAGCTGGCCAGTGCCGGCTCCAGGTTTTTGAAAGCTCTTGGGTAAGACACCCTCAATGGGCCCTGTCCCTCAGTGAACCTACCTTCCCACCTACATTGGCACCAGCTGCTATTTCTAGTCCTCCTCTTTCTCATCATTGGGCCTTTCTACACCATAGGGGTGTAGAGGGAGGAAGGGGCGGCAATCCCGGAAGTACTTGCTTCTGGGATCATCACTGCAATGCACATGAGAAGTGAGATGACCCGGGCTCCTCCAGGGCAGTTGCATTGTCGTCCCCACCATTTTGTTGTTCCAGACAGAGAGGAGAAGAGTGCTCTAGCACTCCATCACAAAGGTACGTGTTTTTTAAAAAAAGCAAACCAGCCCCCCTCCTTGCCATCCCAGGGGTGGCAAAATTGCTGCCAACCCCTCCCCTGATGGGCACGGAGCCGTGCTGCATGGCTCCATGCCCATTTCTGGTGCCCACTTACCCATGATTGAGCAGGCACCAGACGGGATGGCCACCCACACCTCCCGCGGTCTCAGGACCGCAGGAAGAATCGGGTTTCCCCAGGGATCCATTATCCCAGGGAATACCCGTGCCCATCCCTCCTGCCCCAGGGGGTTCCTGTGCATCATTTGGACTCACAGGGACCACCCAGGGGCTATCCCACAATAAAAGGCCAGTGTAGAAACGACCATTGTCACCACTCGCTTGCTTGACAGGCAGAGAGCCAGTGAGCAAGTAGGCATGGGATGTACTGCTCCTCCTTCTCACCACCACCACCACCACTGTCTGGGCCAGAGTGAGAGGCAGATAGACAAGCAAGTTGCATGGTGATGAGGAGCAAGTCCAGAGGGCTCCTTTCAGTGGGCCCTTTCTATGGTATGGGACCTCAGCAAGTTCCCAGCCATGCCTACCCTTGATAGTGGCCCTGCCTCTGACATTCAGGAGAGCCACAAAGACTGCTTTCCTGCCGCAGCAAATGGTAGGGCCGGTTGAAATTGCTATCTGTACAGAGCTGGAAATCAAGTAGGTTTTGTAAGTTGTTTACGATCTCTTAAGGATGACTACAAAAAAGGAAACCAACTCAGGACCATGTGGTTGCTGCCTTCAAAACTCTGCTTTCCCCCCACCCCTCCCCACTTCTTGTTTCTGTTAGCAACACCATGTCAGCCTCTCATAAATTAAAAGCAAAACAGTGCAAGCTGAGATACCTGAACTTTGAGCAGACAAAGCGAGCCAACTGGAAAACTAGACAAAACTGGTAAGGTTACAAGGCGCGTAATTCCCGAGGCAGCTATGAAGAAAGTCTGAGGAAAGCATTTTAATTAATGGCCCAGAATGCCCCAAAGACCTCTTGCTGTATTTAAAAAAAGAACTAGAGCAAGTAAACCCCACCTCCAAATCAGGAACAAGTCACCTAATTTCTCCTGCCTTTTATTCCAGTTCATGAGAAGTTTATCGAGTGTGAGATATTTCATCAACATAATAAAGAACAATGACATCAAATGTAGCAGCCTTGATGGCTTATGCTGCGATGAGGGTAGGGAGAGATCACACACTGTTTCAGGAAGCAGAGAAGAAAAGAGTTAGCGAGAGTTTTGAAATTGGAATATATATATATATATATATATATATATATATATGTGTGTGTGTGTGTGTGTGTGTGTGTGTGTTTATTGTTTGCAATTCATTAGGGCTGTGCATGGACCCCCCGATCCAATCCGGATCTGGATCTGTCAGGTCCGGATCGGGCCCGATCCAACCAGACTCGGATCTGGATCCGATCTGGATCCGTGCACCACACTCCCTCCCCCTCTCCCCCTCCCTCCCCCTCTCTCCCTGCTTACCTGCTGCCTCTTCCGCATCGTCCGCATCGTCCTCCTTCCTTGCTGTGGGCCGGCCACTTTCCTGTTTGCATCGGGTGATGATGTCACCTGCCACGAGTGGGAAAGCAGCCGGCCCACAGCAAGGAAGGAGGACAATGCAGAGGACGACAGGGGACGATGCAGAGGAGGCAGCGGGCAAGTAGGGATAGTGAGGTGAGGGAGGGGGAGAGCGGGAGGGAGTGTGGTGCATGGATCCAGATTGAATCTGGATCGCGGATCTGATTCAGCCTGATCTGGGCCCAATCCGATCCAGTTCGGATCCGAATCCAGATCCATGCACAGCCCAGCAATTCATTATCTTAGCTAACTTGGAGAGGTTTGTTGTTGTTGTTGTTGGCCATGTGTACACTGGCCTTTTTTCCCTGGGTCATCCCTGTGCATCCAAATGATGCACAGGAGATCCCAGGAGCAGGCAGGGACAAACCCTCCATTGTCCCGGGATAACTGAGACCTTGGTTATCCCAATTTTACCTGCAGTTCCAAGATGATCCCTAGGGCCACGGGTAGTGTGGGCACCCATCCTGGCTTCTTCCCTGGTCCCCGTGAGTAGCGGGGGTAAGCAAGAGGGAAGGATCCGGGCCAGGGGAGTGCAGGGGCATTGGGGGTGGGAGAGGAGTGGGGTCAGGGCTTTTTTTTTTTTTTTTTACTTACATTTGCGGAGGAGTGCAATTGCAGCCCCGGCTCCTGTTCCTTTAAAAAATGGTGGGTGCAATGGGTGTTACGTCCTTATTTGTTTCTGGGACATCACACTTCCATTTGTATGCTGGGGGATGATCCCAGAAGCAGGTAAGTCTGGGATCGCCCTCCTCCCTCCCTCTATACCTGTAGGTGTAGAAAGGGCCGTTATTGTTGTTTGTGTAAGCTGAGATTTTTTAACTCAATCACTGTATTTTCATCCTGTTTTTCAGACAATTATTGTCTCACAAAGTAGTGCAGGCGGTGCCATCAGGCTTCAAACTGAAGTCAACACACACAAGGGGTGTGGAGTGGCAGGAAAAGCTACAAGAAGGGAGATCAGTTCTTCAAAACCAGAACGATGTGATGAGATGTAAGGGGGCATCTTTATCCACATTGGGCCAGGGTGATCTTCCCTTGCTTGTGTTTTGCTTGAACAGCAATTGGAGGCTTCTGCTCCTTGGACTGATGGATGTGGCCAAAGTGTTCTTTCCACTTAGGTCTGCAATTCCAGGGCAACTGTTAGTGGGAGGTAGGAAAGCTGGAGGAATCCATCCGGAGAGGTGAAGTTTGCTGAGCTTTCAACTTGCTTACCGACTCGCTTACTGACTCAAGTAGGACCAGATCACAGATTTTCGGAGGCGAGGAGGATTTCGTAAATTGACATTTATGCAAAATGTGGTCACAATTTGCATAATTTGTCAAAATCACGGCCATGATAGGCTTAATTTGCACAAATTGGAAGTGTACTTTGTGCAAATTAAGCATACGATGTTCAAAATTTGTACAAATTTTGCATGTAATGGCCGTAATTTGTGCAAATTATGCAAATAGCAGTCGTAGTCTGCGTAAATGTCAATTGAAGAGGGAAAACAAAACCAAGAAGAGTTTCTGGATTTCAGGGAAAAGGCCGCTGCTTTGTTCATAAATGCAAGCTGAGCTGGGGGCTCTGGGGGAACCCAGCAATCCTAAAAAGGACCAGATTTCCCCACAATGGCCATCCCTAGTTGGAGGAGCTGAGTGTTCTTTCTGGCAGGGAGGGAGGAAAGAAGCTCCCTGCAACTTTTTCTTCCCTGGCCTAAGGATTTATCTTGAGGAGATAGGGTGTGCAGCCTCCCAGTGGCCCTAGTGGGCTTCTCTTTGGGGCTAGATGTACACTATTGCTTTATAGCGGTATTGAAATGCACATTCCAATGCACATTTGGGACACAATCCACATTCCATATGCCACTTTCATCAGGTTATTTTCTGCGTTTTATTCCATATTTGTAATGATTTGACACAAGGTGTAGATCTGGCCTTGATCTCCAATCCCAGGACAAAATGAACATAAGAACATAAGGAGAGCCATGTTGGATCAGACCGAGGGTCCATCTATTCCAGCATTCTGTTCACACCGTGGCCAACCAGCTGTCGGCCAGGGACCAACAAAGCAGGACATGGTGTAACAGCACCCTCCCACCCATGTTCCCCAGCAACTGGTGCACACAGGCTTACTGACTCAAATACTGGAGGTAGCAAATGAGCAGTCAGTACAAACCAGCCAAAACTCACCAGCCAAAGCCATCATCATCATCTTACTTTTTTTTATTTTATAAACCTCTATTTTGCCCCATCCCTATTCCTCAGTCATCCTTTATTAACAACAACAACAACAACAACCTACAAAGTTCACATTTTAGCCTTTCCCGATATGAAAGATGGTCCAACCATTTTATCATCTTGGCTTTCTTTCCACCCTATCTAGCTCTTCAAACTCTGTTTTGAGATAGGCAAGCAGAACTATATTCAGCATTGCAAATTCTCAAAGAGCAACTCTTATCAAAACTCAGACTGGGGGCAAAATCCCATCACCTCCATGATATCCTCTTACCCCTAAGGTCCCCTGTGGAAATTTTGACCTAAGCGCCAGCATGGAAATCTTCTCCAGGTCAGATTTCAGTCCAAGCTGGAGAAGAATTCAGGGCCTTCTAAATCTCACCTCTTCTTTGAGGTGAACATTGTTGAGTACCCAACGCTCATTTCCTGGACTGGGAAACGTCACCATCATGTCTATTCAATATCTCCATTGCTGCTTAAGTAAACTGAATCAGTTGCCATTACTGAATCTAATCAACCTTATTGCAAGATTCTGGTCACTAAAGAAATGTTTCTTTGAAGTCTCCACTCAGAAGACATTTTAAGAATTTTCCATTCTTGATTAGAAAAGTGTTTGATGGTTATTTAGTCCCAACTGCGCTACTAGCCTTAAATGTTTTCTAAGCATCATGTTTTCAGACACAGGTCTGGTTTGCTACCTCCTCCAACTCCCTCTTATCTCCCTTATGCTTGAGATTTCAGCACTAGACACAGAGGAGCCTACATTGTTTTTTTGCTCAACCAAAACATTACGTTACAGAGAATGTGGTATCAGTAGGTGGGATTTGCATTCACATCTACTCCCCAGTCCTATCCACATTTACTTTAGAATAAATCCTGTCTTACATATTGTGCTTATGGCTGTAAAACTTCACTAGGAACAGCAGATGTATTAGCCTGGGAGGAGCAGGGAGAGAAGAGAGACAGATGAAGATATCGATAGCATGTGGATAGTGTCATCATATGGTTTAATCACTAGGTGGCACTTGACTTTGTTGTATCTAGGTAGAGCTTGTGCCTGTTCTGTCTTTGTTGGAGAGACACAATGAAGTTTGTGTCTCGTTTCCCAACTCGCATGTCCTTTATGCCTTCCATGAAAGTTAGGATCATTGCACACATTGCTATAAAATAACTAGGGCAGAAACAGTGATAGAATCAGGGAGACAATGGTTATGATGAGGAATATTCTGGAATAGTTGCTGGATATTTTATTGAAGGTCAGGATTCCAATCCCTGTCTTTTGTGGTTACAGAAAAGGACAACCAAAATGATGAATTCCCCTAAAAGGGAACAATACAATATTTAGGGCTGTTTGTTTTTGACAAAAAGATTAATATGGGCAGATGACGGAAGTATATATAATTATACATGTTGTAGAGATAGGATAGAGCTAAGTTTTCTCCCTTCTCATAATACTAGAATCCAGTGAGGTCATCCCATGATGCTGATTGGTGGAAGATTTAGGAGAGACAGGAGAAGGTCACACAATACATGCATCATGGACTTCTCCATGCTGGGAATAGCTGTCCCTATTGAATTTGGGTAGTGCAGATGGGCAAGAATTTTGTTTTAGTTTGTTTTAATTTTAAAAAATAAAAAAATCACAAATTCCTTCATATTTGCAATGGAAAGAACTTGTGATTGAAAAATGTTGAATGCCAGAGAAAGCGAAATTGACAGATCCATGCATCCCTACTTGCACAAGACAGTCATGAAAGGAGGTGGGTGGAGATACGGGGGGAAATGGAGATTTGGCGACGAGGGTGGTGTGTTGTATGCATTGTGGCATATCACTCAAACTTTGGCTGCAAGCCTATACTTGACTTTGATTGCATCTGCTCCCAAGTCGCTATATGTAAGATTGCTGCCTTAGGGCCAAGTCATGCAGTAGCTCTACATAAAGCAACCACTTTTACTTTCTGCTTAGGTTGGCTTCCTGCTTAGGGTGAATGGATTGCCCAAGCGATTTGCATACCACAACCATAATCCTCTTTGGCATGGAACGAGCAGGAATTTGAAA
Source organism: Anniella stebbinsi (assembly GCA_029215795.1). NCBI lineage: Eukaryota > Metazoa > Chordata > Lepidosauria > Squamata > Anniellidae > Anniella > Anniella stebbinsi. Next base: position 353,583,232 of record JARDYH010000002.1, on the reverse strand, counting down.
TGATAGACTCTGCTTGAGGAAATGAGGCAGATGGGCAGTGCAGCATGAGCAATGACCTAACACATACATAAGCAACAGGGATAAGTACCAAATGATAATGGGTCACAGGTTGCATGGGGCCAATGGTATATCTCCAGTGTCTGAACTAATCGCCATTCATAAATAAATCACATGGTACTAAGTTTCTGGGTCTGTACCATTTCCTTTTCTAAAAATCACCCCAAATTCAGCAGAAGAACCTTGCATAAATGTGAGGAATTCCTCCCTCCCACCACTGCTCCTCAAGATACAGGGCACACTTTTCGTGGGGCTGCCCCCTGATGCTCTGCGGAGATACTGGGGGTGTGCATGTGTGTATGCAGAAGACTGCAGTAGGGAGCAAGTTCTCTTTGACTCTGACTGTATGATTTTGTATCGGCAGATTCCCAGTGGAGGCTGGTGGCTCTGATTTCAATGGGGCTGTGAATCCATGCTTGGTTTTAGCCAGAACTAGCCAGAATTCTAAAGGAGCTATCCAAAGTGCTGAATCCTATCCCCAAATTAGGTTCAGCACCTTGGATGGCCCCTTTAGAGTCCTGACGGGTTTGAACTATAACCCAGAATGGATTCACAGCCCCGCCGAAATCGGAGCCACCAACCTCCACTGCAGATTCCTACGTTCTTAATTCTAGAAATCTCGAAACCTGCTACTACGCGTGACACACAACCTTCAAGACATGTAGACAAACATATTCTTTGAAATATGGGTGGGCATGGCCGGATGCTCCCGGTTGGCCCATGACACCTGAAGACACGGGCCCATCACTCGAAGTCTCCCGGCTCCCTAGGTCTTTGCTTGAAGCCATCCTAAAGTTAAATTTGGATTCGCCTGATTTTCTGAAAACATCTCTGGCAGATGCTGGTTGGCCGGCAAGCCTCCCAGAGCTGCGGCAATAGACAAATCCAGGCGCTGTTGTTTATTCCCTTTTCACAGTCTTCTGTGTTCCTGTGACATCGCCTGTGTGCACTGTTGCTAGGCAGCGGACAGATGTGGGAGGAGGGACCAGGGGGATGGAAAGCTGAGTGGTGATGAAGGCTAGGGGAGGGGGAGGGAGCGGAAAATGCTGAGCCAGAAATCCCTCCTCTCTACCTCCGCCAAGCCAGCCTTGTGCGTCCTTCTCGTCCTGGCCGTCACATAACAAGCCAGCCAGCCTCACCTGCCTCATAGCTCAGGGAACGGCTGCATCGCGCCCTCTGACTGAGCGTCGGGAAACGGATTCCATTTCCATGAAGTGGTTGCTACAGGCCTGATCTGTCCAGGCCTGATTTCTCTCGCTGGGGCCGGGTCAATCCGGCGATGGGAAAAGCCTGCGGTTCGCCCAAGGGTGGTGGGGAATGTGACTGCCCCTCGCCGTTTGTTTCTGCTTTCGAAGCGGGGGGGGGGGGCGGAAGCGGCACAGCATTAGCCACAGCATCCGACACCATCCCCTCGTGTCCTGATGGGGTGGACACGGACACGTCAGCAAAGAGGAAGAACGGCATCACCAAAAGGGAGGACAGGAGAGGACACAGATTGGCATAACATTTGCCTCCGCTACTTGATATCTGTATTTAGAGAGAGAGAGAGAGAGAGAGAGAGGTGCCAATTGAGAAAGGATTTAATATAGTATTATAGAAAGACAGTCCATCTCCCCACAATAGGGAAGATGGTGGTCAGGTGACCTGTGTGCCTGCCCTGTCTGCTGTCCAGGTACTAAAAGTTGATGCTTTTAGGTTTTTCTTGTTTTTCTAAAATTACATCTCTGAAACAGTCCTACAAACTAGGGCTGTCCACAGCCCCCCCCCCAACCTCAGAGGCCATTTCAGAGTCTCTGAAACAGCCCTGATTCGACTCAGAGTGCTTCAGGGCTGGGGTGCCTCACTTCAGGACCAAAGCAGAAGTGAGGTTCACCCTTGCAGGTCCCTAAGTGCCCACTGCACAGCCAGCACTTAGGAAAGCCAGGCACATGGCTGACTGGGAGTCCATTGGACTCCCTGCTTGCTCACCCCCTCCCCACTCACCCCCCAAACCCAGAGCTGCCGCCACCGCTGCTGTACTTCCATTTGTCTTCCATCTTCTGCCATTAGAACTGCAATTTATAGGTAAGATGGGGGCTCTCTCGTTTTCATAGATCTAGAGCCACAAACTACAAAAATGGCCCTTCATGGCCGCTGTAGTTTGTGGCTGTAGATCTATGAAAATGAGAGTGCCCCTATTTTACGTTTAAATCATGCCTCTAATGGAGGAAGACGGACAGCAAAGGTAAGTCCTGTAGGGGGCAGCAGCGGCTTCTCTCCCTCTGGGGAGGGAGATAGGGTGACCAGATAAAATCCAGGTCAGGGCTCAGGTAACTTTAACAGTTGTAGAGAAAAGGTAATTTCAGCCAGTGTCATTTGTATGCAATTAGTTCCTGGTGAAATTCCCTCTTCATCACAACAGTTAAAGTTGCAGGGGCCCTGCCTTCTTTTGTATATGGTCACTCTAGTATAGTGCCTGCACCTTTAACTGTTGTGATGAAGAGGGAATTTCACCAAGAACTAATTGCATACAAATGACACTGGCTGAAATTCCCTTTTCTCTACAACTGTTAAAGTTACATGAGTCCTGACCTGGATTTTATCTGGTCACCCTACCTGAGGGAGAGGAGGGGGAGGGAGGGAGGGGAGTGTAATAGATTCATGGTTGGCCTCACACCAGCTTTCCTGCCTGGGCAGGGAGGCAGGGGGAATGGCCCACAACCACCCTGAACCAGCCCAAGGCATGCTGAGGTACTTTGGAACCAATTCGCTTCACCTCGTGGTGCTTTGGGCTACAATCTCATATTTGGCTGAGGCAGTCTGAATCGACCCACCTCACCTCAGATTTGGGGGTTCAGCTCAAGGTAGTGCACAGCCCTACTACAAACAGAGAATGTGTTCAAATAGAAGACTGTCCTCTGTAAGTAGGACACATGGCCATCCTAGTCTTGGAGAGGAAAGCTGATTTATGCCATCTGTTCTCCTGCAATCATCTCCCTTGAGCTTTCACAGGTCAAAGTGAGACAAAAGTGAGATAAAATCATGCCTGGGCAAACACGTCGTCATCAGGACTCGCCTCTCTGCTTGCACTGACATTTCACATCTATGTTAGCTCCGTGTTTATCAACACATCCCTACTACCGAAATGTTGGAGTTAACGTTGGGCTTAACTTGACTTTATGAGAGATGTGTGAAGCTGCTGCTGCTTTCTCATAGCATCCAGGAGGACACAGCATGTGATATGAAGTCATTCATGACAAGAAGTGGATTGACTGGCAGGCCCTTGGAGGTGTAGGACATGATGAGATTGTATAAATTGGGGGTGGCGAACAGGTGGGCAGTGAGCTGGATCTAGCCAACTGAGATGTTTTACCTGGTCCTCTGGCAGATTGATCAACGCTGATCAAATTTTAATCAGTGTAAGATAAATGGCCTGCCCACAGTTTAACTCGTAAAGAAGAGGAGGGGTTTAAATTGAAATCGTTTTATGTATTATTGTAAAGCGCCACGATGCCAGAAATGGCCAGGTGGCGCTATAAAAATGTCTTTAATAAATTTAATAATTTTTCCAAACTTTAAGAAATAGAGGTACCACTCAATCTGATGCTACATCTTTCTCTCTCTCTTTCTTTATGTGGTATTTAACATGTACGTAATTTCTACATATCCATTTTGGCCCATGTCATTTTGTTGTCTGAAGCGGAGCCCATATCCACCACCACCCAGCTAGGGCCCACATTTTAAAAAGTCTTACCGCATCAATTAGATGAGAGAGGTACGAGACATTCATTTCATATGATTTTCGACCAGAATTTACCCCAATTGCACCTCCCGGACCTCAATATGGACCCAAACACAATCTGCAGTCAAAGTCTGTACATTTCTGAGATTGTGATGTGATTCACGGACCCCAAAAAATATGAAGTCAACAATATGCATACATTTAAAAAATGCACATGAAAGCAGGTGTACTTTAAAAAAAGGCAAAAAAACCCAAACACCCTTTAATCCGTGGAAGAATGTGCATATTTCAAAAATGTGGAATGATCTTTGAGATGCAGTTCAAATAACCTCGAGAACCCCACATTTTGCTGATTCTCACATCCCTAATTCTTAGGCCTAATCTACACCAAGCAGGATATTGCACTGTGAAAGCAGCATGACAGTGGTATATAAAAAGCAGGAGCCACACCAAGCCGGATATAGCACTATGAAAGCAGTATATGTATGGTACATGACAATGGGCCCCAACAGTTGCCAGTGTACTTCAGTACCCCTATAAAGCAGTAGTGTGGCTCCTGCCTCTTACATTCCGCTTTCAAACTGCTTTCATAGTGCAATATCCTGCTTGGCATAGATCTGGCCATACACTATTTCCTATGTTCATCTGTCCCACCCCACTCACTGTTATTGCTGCCCAAAGAAGGCTGCTTCCGTCTGTTTCATGGCAAGGCAAACACTGGCACATGTTTCTATATAATGCTCTGCCTGTTGCTCCATCATATGATACATTCACGGGGTGGGAAGGGTTGTGTGGCAAGTGGTCTAGCTGATGGTCTGCAGAGTAGGGGGAGAGGAGGCGGGGGAAACCTGGGGATACAGTGTAAGCCGGCCTCTCCAGTCCCCAGCCCACCAGTACGTCCCTTTCCCCTCCTCTTTGAGGTCGCAAGAGGGAGGGTGTGGGGAGCTGGGATTCCTGGCTTCAAGGTCAGTGCACTGTCTCTGACCTTGTATCCAGAGACCCGAACTATCCTATGCCCCCCTAGAGGCTGTCTAGGGGACATAGGATTGGTCCCTTCAAGTCATACATTCACACCCAGTTAGATACCCCTCAAAATCCTGAAGGGAAGAATTTGTTGTTGTTTTTAATGATTAAAATGTGCAATCAGAAACTCCTATCACAAATCTCGAATTAAGTTATAATAAAGCCATTGCTAGCCACAGGTACAGGCTATGTACAAACCTGAGCACATAAAGGGCCCTGTCTTTGACCCTGAGACTGATGGCACAACACATACAATATGAATGAAGAAGATTGGCCTGTTTACGAGGCCCCGACCATGGGAGGTAGTCGTTCTTTTCAAGGAATATACCCGGTTCACTCCAGCACACTCTGGTGCCTCTGCCCAATATTCACTACAGATGGATATGTCTGCCTCTTGTTGACAGATGGAATGGGCCCCAAAGGGTTTCTTGACAGCAAGGTTTTCTGTTTTAAGCAGGCCTTGTTTTTCATAATGTAACCATAAGCCGTCGGTCTCCCCGTTTCCCTTGGCAGTAAGCCAAGGTATGTTGAAAGGTGTATTTGTCATGTCCCAGCCAGTTTTTCAGCGGAACTCTCACAGGTCAGACCTGCTACCTAACTTATACGGCAGCAATGAATAAGTGGCATTCCTCCCCCCACATCCCAGTTTTCCCTCACAGGCCATAGCCTGCAGAGCCCTAACCCAATCTGTCAGTGTGGAACATGTTCTTAGCATCTGAGCAACTAGAAGAATGAGAGGACAGGGCGTCAGGGTCACAGGTCATGGCTTTCACATAAGCTTGAACCTAGCACATCTCTTTTAAGATATCGGCCATTGGGCTTAATGTTGTTTCTATGAGGCTGAGGATGGAACTAGAGATGTAGCAGGATTTCAGTTCTGTTCATTAAGCTTCACAACTTCCACCCAACACATCCGCCAAGCTCCAAATGACATCAGGGGGCATGGCCCCACCTCCTGACAAAAATCAGCTCACGAAGGGCTGGGTCATTCAGCCCCCCTCCCACCTTAAGACACTTCCTCACCCCTACCCTATTTGAATGGCACGCCTCATGTGGACAGCTGGTATTATCAGCAGCAGAACAAGCCAGAGAACCCTCCATTGCTAGAATACTAGAATTGATATTGCTTGGAAGCCTACCAAAATGGACCCATCTATTATCTTCTGTTTCAGTGCTAGGAAACAGTTAATGAATACCCCTTGGTGAACAGGAGTCAGCGCAAGTATAATGAGAATAAAATGTAATTGGAACCTTTGGCTCCTGATAAAAAGAAATATAGCCTAAATTTTAATTAAATTGAGAAGTAGCTGGTTAATCAGTGAGAATACTAATGGTCTGATTAAAAGGAAATGTACAAGAGGAAAACAGACGCTTCTTTCGTGGGTTTGGCAGAAGAACAGGAAAATCAGGTTTGGGAAGCAGACTCTGGATTTTGATTTCCCCCACTTGTAAGTGCAGAATTACACATCAGAAGGGAAAGATTCGCCCATGGTTCTCTGATAGCCCTAACTCAGGCATGCAAGATCATGTAGAGGACAAAACTGGTGGGTGGGACGGCATCCTCTACCATTTCCCTAGACAAAGCGACTCCCCTCCAAATGCACCCCATAATAATGTTTGTTTTCCGCAGCTGGGCTCCAAAACCTAGGGATGAGTATCGTATTGTTAAAATGTACGATAACAATACGATAAGGTTGTTATCGTGCATGTTTTTAACGAGGACGATACGATAGAAAATCCTACGATAATCATCAGAGACAATAATTTTCGGGCGATTTTATCGTTTTATCGGACTGCCATATAAATATACCTATAACTTCTGTATTTTAAAAGTTAGAGGCTTGAAACTTGGTCACAGTGCTTCTGGGGTATGCCTAAGTATGTGTATTAAATTTGAGATCGATCCCTCCAACCCTCGATTTTATATGAATTTTTGAAAGATCGTTTCCATTCTGACAGGTCTGGCGAGCTGTCATTCTGCTCTGTCAGAACGGAAACGATCTTTAATAAATTCATATAAAATTGAGAGTTGGAGGGACCGATCTCAAATTTGGCACATATGTGTAGCACATGTTGCTACACATATGTGCCAAATTTGAGATCAATCCCTCCAACCCTCAATTTTATATGAATTTATTAAAGATAATTTCTGTTCTGACAGATTAGAATGACAGCTCGCCATGTGCGTTCATTCTGATCTGTCAGAACGGAAACGATCTTTAATAAATTCATATAAAATCGAGGGTTGGAGGGATCGATCTCAAATTTCATACAAATACTTAGCAATACCCCAGAAGCATTGTGACCATGTTTCAAGCCCCTAACTTTTAAAATACATAAGTTATAGGCATTTTTTCTTTCTGCCAAAAATATCATTTTTTAACGATAATTATCGTGAAGACGATACGGATCACCTACAATATGAATGAAGATGATAATTTTTTTGGTCCAAAATGATGATAACGATAAAAATGATATTTTTTGGCATGCACACCGCTACCAAAAACCAGAAATTAGCCTAGCTAGGCAAGGAAGGAAATGGTTGGTGGAGGGTTGTTGTTGTTGTTCACCAGAATCCATCATGCATGAAGGAAGCTCCCCACCTAGGAAGGAGAGCAGGTCTGTATTTCATCTGGATTCCTGCATAGGGGAAGCATAAGTGCATAGAGTTCTATATATGCAGGCTTCCTTGTGATCTAGAACACCAATCATTCAGGGTTCCAGATCAAGTAGAAGCCTATACTTCTAGACTTCTATGCGCATTTGTCATGCAGAACAGGAGCTGGCAAATGGTACAACTTCAGATATTTTTGGAATTTGACTCCCAGAACACCTGCCAATGGTCAGGAATAGGTATGCTGGAGAACTCTGAAACGGATTTAAACGAGTTTGGTTTCTGTAAATCTAGTCCATTTTTTGTGCATTGGACTGGCATCTGAGGATTCAGTGGGTTTGCAGCTTAAAACAAACAAACAAACAAACAAACAAACAGAAAGTTACCCAAATTGATTTGCTGAAAAATGCAAGCTGGAGGAAGTACGTTACACTATTCAGAAAAGCTACAATAATGTAAGTGCCGAGTTTATGTCACTTTTACAAAAGAAAATGTAATTTTTATAGGTTGCTAGGGAGGGAATTCCGATTTCCTAGTTGAACAAACAATGGAACATTCAACTCCATCCAATCGATGCAGCTCACAAGGAATAATTCCAACAAAATCCGAACGTCCCTATTCAGTAGGGTGACCAGATAAAATCCAGGTCCGGGCTCATGTAACTTTAACAGTTGTAGAGAAAAGGGAATTTCAGCCAGTGTCATTTGTATGCAATTAGTTCCTGGTGAAATTCCCTCTTCATCACAACAGTTAAAGGTGCAGGGGCCCTGCATTCTTTGGTATATGGTCACTCTAGTATAGTGCCTGCACCTTTAACTGTTGTGATGAAGAGGGAATATCACCAGGAACTAATCACATACAAATGACACTGGCTGAAATTCCCTTTTCTCTACAACTGTTAAAGTTACATGAGCCCTGACCTGGATTTTATCTGGTCACCCTACTATTCAGGAATGTTGAAAGTTGAAGTCCAAAACATCTGGAGATCTACGTCATGCCCAACCTTGATCTAGAACAGCAATCAGGCAGGGTTCCTACTTTTCCCTGCTGTCTAAGGAGGAGGGAACTTCCCTTACTTGGCAGCCTGCATGGAAACACAAGCTACTTAGCAGTAGGGATGGGCAAATTCACTGAAGTTCGCCTCGCATGTCACTTATCAGACCCCCGCCGCTTGTCTGACCCTGCTCACTGCATATGGCGAGCTGCCAGGCAGTCCACAGTTGCCGGGCAAGCAGCACACAGCCATCCACTCCCTCTCCGAACCTCCATTTTGTGAAAAAAATGGCGCTCAGATTCTTTCAAGAAAGACCATTCATGCTAATCTCAGGCGGCAAGGGGACATTTACACCTGTCATGTGTAAATGGCCGCTTTATGCATTTTGCATAAATGGCCCTTTACAAAAACAAAAAGGCTGAGCTGCCATTTTTATGCAAAATGTGTTGAGCCAGTGTGGTGTAGTGGCCAGAGTGATGGACTGGGAGTCGGGAGATCCGGGTTCTAGTCCCCACTCAGCCACGGGAGCTCACTGGGAGACTTTGGGCCAGTCACAGACTCTGAGCCCAATCTTCCTCACAGGGTTGTTGTTGTGAGGATAAAATGGAGAGGAGGATTGTGTACGCCATCTTGGGTTCCTTACAGAGGAAAAAAGGTGAGGAATAATAATAATAATAATAATAATAATAATAATAATAATAATAATAATTTTAAATGGTGGCTCACTGAGGGAGCAGGCACTCTTGGCTGGCTCAGTACATGCTGAGTTGGACAAACATGGGGATCCATGAACTGGCTTGGGGAACCCGAACCAGCAAGAAATCACTGATGTTCAAGCTCCAACCAGACATCCATGCCATCCCTACTTAGCAGGCTAGTTTTAAAAATTGCAAGCTTCTGTAGACTTATTTACATGGTTGCATGTGAGCAAACCTCCATGCCCTTTGATACTATTGAGGTATAAACAGTGAGCCTATCTACACTACTGCTTTAAAATGGTTTAAAATGGTTTAAAACAGTTTATAACAGTAATGACAACTGTTGGGGCCCAGGACACACTCCATATACAGTTTTCAAAACGTTTCAAAGTGTTGCATCCTGCTTGGTGTAGATAGGCTCAGTGATTCTGTATTTTTCCAGTGCTTAGAGAGCTCTATCCTACATGCTAATAGGACAGAATGTCTACATGGGTTTATGAGGAGAACAACAGCCATTCTGGGACATGTTGGTTTTAATTTATAATTTTAAAAAGGCAAAGAAGAGGTGGGGATGCGATGTAACCAGCAACCATAAAATGGGCAGGAGCGAAACACACAAACCGCATGATTTTTTCCACAGGTCCTTGCTTGTAACTATATTATGGGCAACTGTGTGTTTAGAAATAAATCTTTTACAGCCTTGTTGTCTCAACCCTCGCACCCGCCCAGAGTGCTTGTGGAAAGTGTAGGTTATAAACCTACGTCAATAAATCAAAGCAGACGTAAAGGAGGGCTGAGGGCAAAATTGGAAAATCAATTTGGCATATTTTACTCGCTAGGCCCAAAAATATAAAATAAATAAATACACCATATTTAAAGAAATAGACTTTTAGAGTTTAAATAAACAGCAAGCTGCACAGTCCCATTTGAGCTGCCCATCCTCCACCCTGCATAAAAAGTACATTTCCTTTTGATTAAGCCACAGCCTGAAGCATGTTCTGTGGCAAAGTGCCAGCAGACGTCTTAAGGTAACCCTAATTATTTTTAAGGTGGAACTGTTTCGGTTCTTACTCCACAGCTCCTCTAACACCATTGTAAACACATACAGTTCTGCCCTTGCCGCAGTCCAGTTATTGTTCTGTAATGCCATCCATTTTTCAAGAAAGATGGAATCTGATATGGGGCAAACACCGTAGGGTGACCAACAATCAGGATTTCCCCGGATCTGTCCTGTTTTTTGTTAAATCCTGGGTGTCGGGGGGACTTTGAGCCTATCTACACGACTGCTTTAAAACTGTTATAAACTGTTTTAAAGCAGTCATGTAGATAGGCTCTGTGCGTAATTTTCTCTAATGTCCTAGATTGACCTGCTTCAGGCACTTCCAACCACTCACTGCTCCAATGAGAGCCTTAAAGGGGGAAGTGTATCATTCCCTGACATTAGAAAAAAAGCCCCGATTGAAGCAGTGGGGGGGATGACATGCTTTCCCCTCCAATTGGGACCATTAGCTTGGAGGGGGGATGACACACTTTCTGGAGGCCCCAGAAAGTGGCTTTCCAGCCCGGCCACCCCCACTGCATGTCCTCTTTTTTGGTTTCCCAAATAGGGTCACCCTAGCAAATGGACAACGGAAGCTGCCTCACCACCTCAGCCCATTGGTCCATGTGCAATAGGTGTTATCTACACTGATTGGCAGTAGTTGTCCAGGGTCTTAGGTAGAAGATGTCCCCAGTAGGGACAAGTGAAAAGGCAACGTTCGATTTCATTTATTTTATTACATTTGTATACCGCCCCATAGTCGAAGCTCTCTGGGCGGTTTACATAGGATAAAAACAATTAAAAACAATATACAAAATTTAAAACAGCAAAAACATACAACATACACACAATCTGTACATTTAAAACCACTACAACACTCCAAAAAGCTACAAAAATCAAAAACAAATGCAGGCTCCTCAGATATTGCCAAATGCTTGAGAGAAGAGGAAAGTCTTGACCTGGCGCCAAAAAGATAACAATGTTGGTGCCAGGTGGGCCTCGTCAGGGAGATCATTCCACAATTGGGGGGCCACCACAGAGAAGGCCCCCTCTCTTGTTGCCGACCTCCTAGCTTCCCTCGGAGTAGGCACTCGGAGGAGGGCCTTAGATGTTGAACGTAGTGTTCGGGTAGGTTCATGTTGGGAAAGGTGTTCCATCAAGTATTGTGGTTCCAAGCCGTGTAAGGCTTTATAGGTTAAAACCAGCACCTTGAATCGGGCTCGGAAACATACAGGCATCCAATGCAAGCGGGCCAGAGTAGGTCTTATATGCTCGAACCTACTGGTCCCGGTTATCAATCTGGCCGCTGCATTTTGAACACCATGCTGCACTGAACACCATGGAGGCTGGTGACTCAGACTTCAGTGGGGCTGTGAATCCATTCTGGGTTTCAGGTAGAAGCAGCCAGAACTCTAAAGGAGCTACCCAAGATGCTGAACCCTAACCCCAAAATGAATAGCTTCATTAGAGTTCTGGCTGGTCCTGACTGCAAACCGAAATGGATTCACAGCCCACCAAAATCAGAGTCACCGTCTTCCACCAATTGAGCTTCTCCAAACTCTTCCCCAAAGCTTATTTGTGTTCCTGGCCATGAGCATCTTTTCTTTTTTGCGATCAAGAAAAAAATGTGCATATTATTTTAAGTATTGGAAACTGGGCGGAAATGTACATTTTAAAAAAATGCACATTGTCTCCAACCCAAAATGTGCATGTCCCGCCAAATAGGTTAAACCATAAAAATGCATATTTTGGAAGGGAGGTTGCACAAATGCAGGTTTGTGCAAATTCGCCTTTTCAGAAGTGCACATTTGCACAAGTGTGCACTTTTGAACGTGAACAGAAGTTTGGAAAATTGTGAAAATTTCCCCAGAATTGTGTTCCCGCTTGTGTTCAAGATGGTGAATGGGACAGGTTTGCATGATATATGTCAGGAATGAAATTCCTGTAAGTCATTATTCGCCAGCCACACTAGGGAGATGCCAGGGACTGAACTTGTGACTTATTGAATGCAACGCAGCTGCTCTTCCATTGAGCTATGACCCTCACCCCTTGAATATTGACATCGCCCATGTCAAGATTTGAACTGGCAGCCCCCTGAACATCTCCATGCCTACTTTGCAGCTTGTGCCCCCATTATGGACCAGCAAATTGGGGGGGGGGTGGCTAGATAAGTAAGGAGGTGAAAGAAGGATTCTCTTCTCTGTTGCCCATGACATCTGAAATTAAATAAGATTAAATCCAACTAGAATGGCCACTTACACATCACCGCCAAAATAGAAAACAAAACAGGGCATGAATTTGCACAGCATTTACATATGCTAACGTATGTAAATAGATGCAGATTTAGATTTTTTTACTATAATTTGGCTAGAAATACACCATATACCTAAATACACCATATACCGAAAGCATATGTAATTAGAACATAAACAGCTTTTCCCAATCAGTGGGAGCAATGAATGAAGAATACATTGCTACACCCAAAGGGGAAAAAGGAAAGAGGTGATAAAATAAAGGAGCAGCTACTATTGCTGCAAGTTCCCAATATTGAGGAAAAGGTGGGATATAAATAAATAAATAATAATAATAATAATAATATTCCATGAGATGAGGGAAAGGATGGGGGGGGGGACAGGAAATGCAAACCATGTCTATTATATTATGAGAAAGCCTGGAAGGAAAGTGTTTTTCAGTAGGGATGTGCACTGACCCCCCGGATCGGATCGGATAGCGGATCGGAATCGGACCTGGGGGGTCGGATCGGATCGGATCGGATCGGATCGTGTGTCGGATCGGATCGGATCCGATTCCGATCCGCGGATCGGATTTTCCGATCCGGATCGGACGCCATTTTGAATGCTTTTTCCTATAGCAAATTATTGTTTTACAAAAACGCCTATAACTTTTTCATTTTTAACGACAGAAGGATGAAACTTGGGCACATTGTACACTGCTTAGGGATAGGTATCTGTGAGAAATTTCAGAAAGATTGGTGCATGCAGTTTGTGGCAATTAATTTTTTAATAAATAACATGGAATGCCTATAACTCGGTCATTTTTAAAGTTACACACATGAAACTTTGCCACATTGTAGGTGGAACCTTGGGACCCACGTGTGTGAAATCCCAGAACCGTGGGTGCTTGCCTGGTGTGGCAATGAATTTTTGAAAAATGGGTAGTAGTGGGGTAAATGCAGTTATGCCTCCCATGTTTTTATTTTTAAAGATACAAACAGGACACTTCGGCACATTACAGGGAACACTTCCCTTGATATGTGTGTAAAATTTCAGACAGCTAGCTCCAGGCATGTGTTGGCAATGAATTGTTGAAAATTGGGTAGCAGTGGGGTAAAATACAGTTTTGCCTCCCATTTTTTTATTTTCAAAGATACAAACGGGAAACTTTGGCACATTGCAGGGAACACTTCACTTCAAATGTGTGTGAAATTTCCGGAAGCTAGGTGCAACATTTTAGTGGGAAACGAACGTTTATTCATGGCATTTCACATGGGATTTATGGGTTGGTTTTAAGAGCTACAAACCTCTAACTCGCTCACATGGCACAGGACCTATGCCCGCTCAAACGCTGGAAATTTAACAAACTTTGGTGCAATGCTTTAGTGGGAAAACAAAGGTTTATGCATGGCATTTCACATGGGATTTATGGGTTGGTTTTAAGAGCTACAAACCTCTAACTCGCTCACATGGCACAGGACCTATGCCCGCTCAAACGCTGGAAATTTAACAAACTTTGGTGCAATGCTTTAGTGGGAAAACAAAGGTTAAACTTTATTATTTTAAACCTTCAGGAAGGGGACATTGCCTGCCTGGTGTGGATTGGTAATGAGGGAAGAAAGTTTCACTTATTCATTTGTAAAATGTAAAGTGATTGTAAATTGCTTTAGGGACCCATACATTTACATGACAAGACAGGTGTTGGTTGCAGGAATGCTACCAAATGCACTAGTAGCTAATCCCAGGTAATAGCTATTCAGATCCTAGCTAATAGCTATTATTCAGATCCTAGCCTGGGAAGGGATCTTGCAGGATAAGTGATTGTTCTTTTCTTGTGTACTATGTAATTCTAAACCAGAAGGCTGCTTTGATGTAGAGCCAATCCACATGGTCTCTTGCAGCACCTAGTATTATTTATTTCTCCTTCCACAGCAGAATCTGGAAGGCGGGCAGGCAGGCTGGCATTTAATGGGCAAAGTCCAACAGCGGCATTGGGGACTGGGTGACATTCTCCTTGAGGGCGAATGCCAAGTCCCATGGCTTGTGCGAGGAGGGCGGCTTGCTCTCTTTGCAGGAAGGATCTGGAAGGCGGCAGGCGGCATCAGCAGCGGGCGGGCAGGCTGGCATTTAATGGGCAAAGTCCAACAGCGGCTTTGGGGACTGGGTGACATTCTCCTTGAGGGCGAATGCCAAGTCCCATGGCTTGTGCGAGGAGGGCGGCTTGCTCTCTTTGCAGGAAGGATCTGGAAGGCGGCAGGCGGCATCAGCAGCGGGCGGGCAGGCTGGCATTTAATGGGCAAAGTCCAACAGCGGCTTTGGGGACTGGGTGACATTCTCCTTGAGGGCGAATGCCAAGTCCCATGGCTTGTGCGAGGAGGGCGGCTTGCTCTCTTTGCAGGAAGGATCTGGGAGGCGGCAGGCGGCATCAGCAGCGGGCGGGCAGGCTGGCATTTAATGGGCAAAGTCCAACAGCGGCTTTGGGGACTGGGTGACATTCTCCTTGAGGGCGAATGCCAAGTCCCATGGCTTGTGCGAGGAGGGCGGCTTGCTCTCTTTGCAGGAAGGATCTGGAAGGCGGCAGGCGGCATCAGCAGCGGGCGGGCAGGCTGGCATTTAATGGGCAAAGTCCAACAGCGGCTTTGGGGACTGGGTGACATTCTCCTTGAGGGCGAATGCCAAGTCCCATGGCTTGTGCGAGGAGGGCGGCTTGCTCTCTTTGCAGGAAGGATCTGGGAGGCGGCAGGCGGCATCAGCAGCGGGCGGGCAGGCTGGCATTTAATGGGCAAAGTCCAACAGCGGCTTTGGGGACTGGGTGACATTCTCCTTGAGGGCGAATGCCAAGTCCCATGGCTTGTGCGAGGAGGGCGGCTTGCTCTCTTTGCAGGAAGGATCTGGAAGGCGGCAGGCGGCATCAGCAGCGGGCGGGCAGGCTGGCATTTAATGGGCAAAGTCTCTCCTTTCCCGGGCACTGTGGCAGTGAGAGTGCCATAGGCTGCAAAAGAAGAAGGGGGGGGGGAAAAAGAATGAATATTAGTTGACCACTTCAACACAACCAGCTCCCTTCCACCCAGGATTGCCCTTCCTGAGTGCCCACGCCAAAGCAGGCACACGGGGCTGCCTGCTCACTCGGAAGTTAGCAGGCAGACAGCCAACCTTCAGTTAGGTGGAAGGTGCCCCCCCCCATTCACAGAACACTTACCGTAGTCCTCCTGAGGGCGTTGTTGATAAGATGCCACTTCCAGGCGGGCAGTGACGGGCAGGTGGGCAGTCTGCATTACCGTCTCTCCTGGGCACTGTGGCAAAGAGTTCCATAGGCTGCAAAAGAAGAAGGGGGGGGGAAGAATATGAGGAAAATGATACTTTTCCACCACTGGCTCCCTCCCACCCAAGACTGGCATGTGCCCGTCCTGAGTGCCCACGCCCCAGCAGGCACACGGGGCTGCCTGCTTGCTTACTCGTGGGTAAGCTCTCTGACAGGCTCTTACCAGAGTCGTGCGGGCGACGTGAATCGATGGGCCACCTCCATGCGGCCGTGGCTGGGGCAGATGGGCAGTCTGGATTCACGGGTACGCTTTGCGCAGTGGCGAAGAGTTCCATAGGCTGCAAAAGAAGGAGGGGGGGGGAAAAGAATTAACATGAGATAAATCATACTTTTCCACCATTGGCTCCCTCTCACCCAGGACTGGCATCTGCCCGGTCCTGAGTGCCCACGCCCCAGTAGGCACACGGGGCTGCCTGCTCACTCGGAAGTTAGCAGGCAGACAGCCAACCTTCAGTTAGGTGGAAGGTGCCCCCCCCCATTCACAGAACACTTACCATAGTCCTGAGGGCGTTGAGGACTCGGTGAGATTCTCCTGGAGGACCCCTAGTCCCATGGCTTGTGCAAGAAAGGCGGCTGGCCCGCCTCGCAGGAACGATCTGGAAGGCGGCAGGCGGCATCAGCAGCGGGCGGGCAGGCTGGCATGTAATGGGCAAAGTCTCTCCTTTCCCGGGCACTGTGGCAGTGAGAGTGCCATAGGCTGCAAAAGAAGAGGAGGGGGATAATGAATATTACATAAATACTTTTATACTGCAAAAGAAGAAAGGAAAATAAATAAAGATTTGTATTAATTATACATGCAAGTCCTAGTAACTAGTCTCCCACCGGCACACTTCTCTGGTTTGTGATGCAATCCTCTTTCTCCTGCACCCCTCCCTTTCTAAATCACTCTTCTGAGCCCATTGTTAGAGGGATTGGCTATCCTTTTGTGTCTGGCAGGACACAGCTTACCGGATCATTAGAGAATCACCATTTCTTTTGTCCTTGGGTTATTCATTCACTCCTAATAGCACCCTACGTTAGGCTGACCAGATCAAATCCAGGTCAGGGTTCCTAACTTCAGCAGTTGTAGAGAAAAGGGAATTTCTGCCAGTGTCATTTGTATGGAATTAGTTCCTGCTGAGATTCCCTCTTCATCACAACAGTTAAAGGTGCAGGGGCCCTGCCTTCTTTTCTATATGGCCACTCTGCCTGCACTCTTACCTGAGTCGTAGGGGCGACGTGAATCGAGGGGCCACCTCCATGCGGCCGTGGCTGGGGCAGATGGGCAGTCTGGATTCACGGGTGCGCTTTGCGCAGTGGCGAAGAGTTCCATAGGCTGCAAAAGAAGGAGGGGGGGGGGGAAAGAATTAACATGAGATAAATCATACTTTTCCACCATTGGCTCCCTCTCACCCAGGACTGGCATCTGCCCGGTCCTGAGTGCCCACGCCCCAGTAGGCACACGGGGCTGCCTGCTTGCTTACTCGGAAGTAAGATCTCACACTGCCCCACTTCTGGACACTCTCAGGTGTCCCTGCGTTGACTGCACACACTTACCTTATTCGTGCGGCCGATGTGGATCGGAGGACTCCAGTGGCACATAGGCTCCTCCAGGCAAAGTCACATTGGCACAGGGTCCTCCAGGCAAAGTCACAGTTTGGCACAGCTCCCTCCAGGCAAAGTCACATTGGCACAGGGTCCTCCAGGCAAAGTCACAGTTTGGCACAGCTCCCTCCAGGCAAAGTCCCAGTGGCACAGGCTCCTCCAGGCAAAGTCACATTGGCACAGGGTCCTCCAGGCAAAGTCACAGTTTGGCACAGCTCCCTCCAGGCAAAGTCCCAGTTTGGCACAGCTCCCTCCAGGCAAAGTCACAGTTTGGCACAGCTCCCTCCAGGCAAAGTCACATTGGCACAGGGTCCTCCAGGCAAAGTCACAGTTTGGCACAGCTCCCTCCAGGCAAAGTCACATTGGCACAGGGTCCTCCAGGCAAAGTCACAGTTTGGCACAGCTCCCTCCAGGCAAAGTCCCAGTTTGGCACAGCTCCCTCCAGGCAAAGTCCCAGTTTGGCACAGCTCCCTCCAGGCAAAGTCCCAGTGGCACAGGCTCCTCCAGGCAAAGTCACAGTTTGGCACAGCTCCCTCCAGGCAAAGTCACATTGGCACAGGGTCCTCCAGGCAAAGTCACAGTTTGGCACAGCTCCCTCCAGGCAAAGTCCCAGTTTGGCACAGCTCCCTCCAGGCAAAGTCCCAGTTTGGCACAGCTCCCTCCAGGCAAAGTCCCAGTTTGGCACAGCTCCCTCCAGGCAAAGTCCCAGTGGCACAGGCTCCTCCAGGCAAAGTCACAGTTTGGCACAGCTCCCTCCAGGCAAAGTCACATTGGCACAGGGTCCTCCAGGCAAAGTCACAGTTTGGCATAGCTCCCTCCAGGCAAAGTCCCAGTTTGGCACAGCTCCCTCCAGGCAAAGTCCCAGTGGCACAGGCTCCTCCAGGCAAAGTCACATTGGCACAGGGTCCTCCAGGCAAAGTCACAGTTTGGCACAGCTCCCTCCAGGCAAAGTCCCAGTTTGGCACAGCTCCCTCCAGGCAAAGTCACAGTTTGGCACAGCTCCCTCCAGGCAAAGTCACATTGGCACAGGGTCCTCCAGGCAAAGTCACAGTTTGGCACAGCTCCCTCCAGGCAAAGTCACATTGGCACAGGGTCCTCCAGGCAAAGTCACAGTTTGGCACAGCTCCCTCCAGGCAAAGTCCCAGTTTGGCACAGCTCCCTCCAGGCAAAGTCCCAGTTTGGCACAGCTCCCTCCAGGCAAAGTCCCAGTGGCACAGGCTCCTCCAGGCAAAGTCACAGTTTGGCACAGCTCCCTCCAGGCAAAGTCACATTGGCACAGGGTCCTCCAGGCAAAGTCACAGTTTGGCACAGCTCCCTCCAGGCAAAGTCCCAGTTTGGCACAGCTCCCTCCAGGCAAAGTCCCAGTTTGGCACAGCTCCCTCCAGGCAAAGTCCCAGTTTGGCACAGCTCCCTCCAGGCAAAGTCCCAGTGGCACAGGCTCCTCCAGGCAAAGTCACAGTTTGGCACAGCTCCCTCCAGGCAAAGTCACATTGGCACAGGGTCCTCCAGGCAAAGTCACAGTTTGGCATAGCTCCCTCCAGGCAAAGTCCCAGTTTGGCACAGCTCCCTCCAGGCAAAGTCACAGTTTGGCACAGCTCCCTCCAGGCAAAGTCCCAGTGGCAGAGGCAAAGTCCCAGTGGCAGAGGCAAAGTCCCACTGGCAGAGGCAAAGTCACAGCTGCATGGGCACCTCCAGGCAGGCAGGCGGGCGGGCAGGCAGAGGCGGGCATGATGCCAGGCGCTTGCACATTGCACAAGTAAGCAATAGAACCGTGAGACCAGCCCACGCATTCCGGCTACTTCACAATGGCGGCAACCTAGCAGGCGGGCAGGCAGGCAGGCAGGCAGGCAGAGGCAGAGGCAGAGGCGGGCATGATGCCAGGCGCTTGCACATTGCACAAGTAAGCAATAGAACCGTGAGACCAGCCCACGCATTCCGGCTACTTCACAATGGCGGCAACCTAGCAGGCGGGCAGGCAGGCAGGCAGGCAGGCAGAGGCAGAGGCAGAGGCGGGCATGATGCCAGGCGCTTGCACATTGCACAAGTAAGCAATAGAACCGTGAGACCAGCCCACGCATTCCGGCTACTTCACAATGGCGGCAACCTAGCAGGCGGGCAGGCGGGCAGGCAGGCAGGCAGGCAGAGGCAGAGGCAGAGGCGGGCATGATGCCAGGCGCTTGCACATTGCACAAGTAAGCAATAGAACCGTGAGACCAGCCCACGCATTCCGGCTACTTCACAATGGCGGCAACCTAGCAGGCGGGCAGGCGGGCAGGCAGGCAGGCAGGCAGAGGCAGAGGCAGAGGCGGGCATGATGCCAGGCGCTTGCACATTGCACAAGTAAGCAATAGAACCGTGAGACCAGCCCACGCATTCCGGCTACTTCACAATGGCGGCAACCTAGCAGGCGGGCAGGCGGGCAGGCAGGCAGGCAGGCAGAGGCAGAGGCAGAGGCGGGCATGATGCCAGGCGCTTGCACATTGCACAAGTAAGCAATAGAACCGTGAGACCAGCCCACGCATTCCGGCTACTTCACAATGGCGGCAACCTAGCAGGCGGGCAGGCGGGCAGGCAGAGGCAGAGGCAGAGGCAGAGGCGGGCATGATGCCAGGCGCTTGCGCATTGCACAAGTAAGCAATAGAACCGTGAGACCAGCCCACGCATTCCGGCTACTTCACAATGGCGGCAACCTAGCAGGCGGGCAGGCGGGCAGGCAGAGGCAGAGGCAGAGGCAGAGGCAGAGGCGGGCATGATGCCAGGCGCTTGCGCATTGCACAAGTAAGCAATAGAACCGTGAGACCAGCCCACGCATTCCGGCTACTTCACAATGGCGGCAACCTAGCAGGCGGGCAGGCAGGCAGGCAGAGGCAGAGGCAGAGGCGGGCATGATGCCAGGCGCTTGCGCATTGCACAAGTAAGCAATAGAACCGTGAGACCAGCCCACGCATTCCGGCTACTTCACAATGGCGGCAACCTAGCAGGCGGGCAGGCAGGCAGGCAGAGGCAGAGGCAGAGGCGGGCATGATGCCAGGCGCTTGCGCATTGCACAAGTAAGCAATAGAACCGTGAGACCAGCCCACGCATTCCGGCTACTTCACAATGGCGGCAACCTAGCAGGCGGGCAGGCAGGCAGGCAGAGGCAGAGGCAGAGGCGGGCATGATGCCAGGCGCTTGCGCATTGCACAAGTAAGCAATAGAACCGTGAGACCAGCCCACGCATTCCGGCTACTTCACAATGGCGGCAACCTAGCAGGCGGGCAGGCAGGCAGGCAGAGGCAGAGGCAGAGGCGGGCATGATGCCAGGCGCTTGCGCATTGCACAAGTAAGCAATAGAACCGTGAGACCAGCCCACGCATTCCGGCTACTTCACAATGGCGGCAACCTAGCAGGCGGGCAGGCGGGCAGGCAGTTTTTTAAATCATATAGGCAAAATAAACACAACACACAGTGACAGCCCTGCAAGGCTGCCACATAAGTCCAAAAGACACAGTCAGAAACAGTGTGGGATGCTGCTTGTCATCCACTCAATGTAGGAGCCTGGAAGAGGAATCCTATCGCGTCCTTCGTTCATAGTCAGAGAGGTGCATGCGTTCCTTGGCGATAAAATTAAGCCTTCTTCTTATCCAAAGTTCTCATGAGCCTCTGACGTGGTCTTACAAGAAGAAACGCCCATGGAAGTGTGGGACCTTACAGAAGGCCTGGAGGGAGCCATCGGAGTCCAATTTCAGAGGCACACGTGCAAGCACATTGGTTCAAGTCAAACAACATAGAATGTGTGAGATGCTTGTGCATCCCCTCAATGTAAGAGGCTAGGAGAAGAAACTAGATCCCTTCGGGATCCATCGTTCAGAGTTGAGTTACTGAGCTGTAAACAACACAGCCAGTAAATTAAAGTAAAGAAAATTAATTAACCGAAAATAAGAATTAAAAAATCAAGGGCCTGCCGGTGCCTGCCCAAAGGTGTGGGATGGATGGGGGGTGCCTGCCAATTACTCCCCCGCGGGCATGAGGGTGGGGTATCCCAGCAGGGGCAGATTGACCTTGAGGAAGACCAGCTGCTCCACAATCTCAGCGTCCAAGCGAGAGCGGTGGGGTGTGACCACGTCGCCCGCCATGGAAAACACCCGCTCGCTTGGAACGCTGGACGGTGGGCAGCTGATTCTGTCCATGGCCACCCGCGCCAGATCAGGCCACATCTGGCGCCGAGATGACCAGTAGGCCAGGGGTTCGATGGAGCCGTCCTCCATCTGCTCCGCCAGGTAACGCTGCACTGCTGCTGCAGCGTCATCCTGGCGGCGGCTGGGTTGAGTGCCTCTATGCCCAACCGCAGCCTGCAAAGCCTTGTCCCAAAACCCCTGGCCTGTCCCCCTGCTGGGTGTGGTGGTGCTGGTGCCGCCGCTGCTGGTGGTGCTCAGCGGACTTAGCGCCTGGGCTTCGGTGGGCTCCTCCTCTGCCTGCCCAATCCTGGCATCCCGGGCCGCCCGAACGTCCGTCACCAGCATTTCCACCCAACCTGCCCGGGAAGTCTGCCCACATAACCCATCCTTGATGCGCGGGTCGCACATGGTGGCCAACATGTACTGCCTCTCGTTGTAGAGAGGCTGGACCCGGCGGGATAAGCTTTCCCTCAGCCTCGTCACCACTTCCCGCACCTCTGGCAGGAAGCGCCTGCCGGTGACGGCATCCCCGGCCTCCAGAAACTCGCCCATCTGATTCTGGAGATGCCTGGCCACGGGGAGCACCTGGCTGAGAAGGGCAGTGCTGCTGCTCAGGGTCTCGGTGGCCTCAAGGAACGGCTTGAGGACCACCAGAAGCTGGGACATGGCCTCCCACTGCTGCCTGGACAGTGGGGCCTGGATGCCAATGTCCCCGACCCTGAACATCTCGTGGACAACACGCTGTTGCTCCACCATACGCTCGAGCATGTGGTAGGTGGAGTTCCAACGTGTTGCCACGTCCTGCACTAGCCGGTGCTGCGGAAGTCCCAGCTCCTGCTGCTTCTCCCGCAGCAACCGACTGCCCTTCACGCTGTGGTGGAAATGCCCAGCCACCTTCCTGCAGCTCTCTAGGAGATTACGGATTTGGGGAGGGAGAGGGGCCTTGCTGCCTCCAAGGCCATCCCTGACGACCAGGTTGAAGACGTGCGCGATGCAGCGGATGCCCTCAAATCCGCCATCGCGCACCGCCTTCAGCATATTGGCTCCCCCGTCCGTGACCATGTAACCGCGGGTGTGCTGGTGCCCGCCCAGCCACCCTGCCACCATGCGGTTCATGGCCTCCGTAATCTCCTCCGCCGTGTGGGACTGGTCCATGACTGCGGTATGAAGGAGGGCCCAGCGGCAGCCCTCCTTCCCAGTCCCAGAAGTCCTGGGTGCTTCCTGCCCTGAGGCTCCCCACCAGTGAGCCGTCAGGGACAGGTAAGCGTGCACTCCTCCTTCGCTGGACCAGATGTCCGAAGTGAAGTGCACCTTCTGTGCCTCTGCCTGGCACAGACGACCCAGAACTAACTCCCTGCATGCCTGGTACAGGGAGGGCACCACACGCCTGCTCAGGGTGGTGCGACACGGCGGCTTGTAGTATGGAACCACAAGAGCCATCAGCCTCTTGAAGCCTGCGTTCTCGACGAGGCTGAATGGCTGGTCATCCAACGCCACCATCTCACCGATGCAATTGGTGATCTGGTTGGGCGCTGGAAAACGCCACCTTGTGGCTCCATACTTCCCCCACCCCATCTCTTCCATGGTGGCCTGGCGAAGCCTCTTGGGGATGGGAGGTCGAGAGCTGGCAGAAGTTGCAGGAGCCTTCTGCTTGCCCTTGCCGCTAGCACCAGTCTGCTGCGAGGTGCCCGCCTCGGTCCCAAGCAAAACAGACTGGTGGTGCCTCTGCATGTGGCGGGTGAGGTTCGTGGTGGTGAAGTGGCCTGGCATTTTTCCCCTGCTCACTGACATCTTGCAGTGGCGACAGACAGCAAAGCGGGAATCCACTGCCACCTCAAAGTGGTCCCACACCTTGCTTGCCTGTCGCTTCTGGGGTGACACAGACGGCCTGCCGGCGCCTTCGCTCTGTGGTGTCACCTCAGGAGCAAGGGAATGAGTGGAAGAGAGGACGGATTGTGGAGAGTAAGTCTCTGGTGCTGCCTGCTCTTCCTCTTGCCCCACATCAGAGTCCTCCTTCTCACTCTGAACCTCGCTGACTTCCACAAGATCTGGGAAAAGATCAGTCAGCGGGTTCACAGGCTCACCCACCAAAGAAGGAGCTGGATAATATAGTGCTCCTTCTTCATGCCCACTGCTGCTCCCAGCACCTGCCTCATGTTGCTGAAAGAGTGCCCTGCAGGCACTACTTTGAGTTGCCTCTGCCTGCTTCTGCTGCCCCAGTGGAGAACGCCTCAGTTTAACTGGGGGTGTGGAAGTAGGCTGCCTGCTGCTGGTCCCAGCAGCAGCAGCAGCAGCGCCATGCCCAGAGCGGCCTCTCCCAAATGCTGCCTTGGGAGCACCCCCCCTTTGAGTGCCACGCTTCATTTTATTTTTATTATTATTTATTTTTGTGTAAGTGTGTGCTTTGCTGACTTTTTTTGTGTTTGTAGCAGCAGGCTACACAGCCCAGCAACACACACTCACTCACAAGCGCGCACACACACACACACACAGAGAGAAAGAGAGAGAGAGAGAGAGAGGATAGAAATATTTTTTTATTATTTTTTTGGGTTTTTTTCAGAAAGCGAAAGTAGAACAAACAAACACACTCACTGCAAAGACAAACTGAACTCACAGACAAACAAACGTGCTATCTAAGAAAGGAAAGGCAAGAGAGAAAGGAAAGCCAAGAGAGAGAACAAGAAAAGCTGAAGTAAAAGATCAGAAACTCCTCAAAACCACCTCCAAATACAATCAAATCAATACAGTCTCTCCAACACAGCTCCAAAACACTCCCTAATCTCCTCCACGTTCAACCCACAAAGAGCCAGAAGGGCAGGGCTGAGAGAATATATACTGGTGCCCTCCTCCAGCATTGCGATTGGAGGCTGAAGAAAGTCTTCACAGGATTGGGTGATTCAGTCATGTATTCTAAAGCACAATTGGTGGATCAAGCTGTCAAACACACACACACAAACACAGCCTCCCCCTCCCTTTCCTGAAGGTTTAAAATAATAAAGTTTAACCTTTGTTTTCCCACTAAAGCATTGCACCAAAGTTTGTTAAATTTCCAGCGTTTGAGCGGGCATAGGTCCTGTGCCATGTGAGCGAGTTAGAGGTTTGTAGCTCTTAAAACCAACCCATAAATCCCATGTGAAATGCCATGCATAAACCTTTGTTTTCCCACTAAAGCATTGCACCAAAGTTTGTTAAATTTCCAGCGTTTGAGCGGGCATAGGTCCTGTGCCATGTGAGCGAGTTAGAGGTTTGTAGCTCTTAAAACCAACCCATAAATCCCATGTGAAATGCCATGCATAAACCTTTGTTTTCCCACTAAAGCATTGCACCAAAGTTTGTTAAATTTCCAGCGTTTGAGCGGGCATAGGTCCTGTGCCATGTGAGCGAGTTAGAGGTTTGTAGCTCTTAAAACCAACCCATAAATCCCATGTGAAATGCCATGAATAAACGTTCGTTTCCCACTAAAATGTTGCACCTAGCTTCCGGAAATTTCACACACATTTGAAGTGAAGTGTTCCCTGCAATGTGCCAAAGTTTCCCGTTTGTATCTTTGAAAATAAAAAAATGGGAGGCAAAACTGTATTTTACCCCACTGCTACCCAATTTTCAACAATTCATTGCCAACACATGCCTGGAGCTAGCTGTCTGAAATTTTACACACATATCAAGGGAAGTGTTCCCTGTAATGTGCCGAAGTGTCCTGTTTGTATCTTTAAAAATAAAAACATGGGAGGCATAACTGCATTTACCCCACTACTACCCATTTTTCAAAAATTCATTGCCACACCAGGCAAGCACCCACGGTTCTGGGATTTCACACACGTGGGTCCCAAGGTTCCACCTACAATGTGGCAAAGTTTCATGTGTGTAACTTTAAAAATGACCGAGTTATAGGCATTCCATGTTATTTATTAAAAAATTAATTGCCACAAACTGCATGCACCAATCTTTCTGAAATTTCTCACAGATACCTATCCCTAAGCAGTGTACAATGTGCCCAAGTTTCATCCTTCTGTCGTTAAAAATGAAAAAGTTATAGGCGTTTTTGTAAAACAACAATACTTTGCTATGGGAAAAACGCATTTAAAATGGCGTCCGATCCGCCGATCCGATCCGATCCGGATCGGACCTCGCCGGATCGGATCGGATCGGATCGGATGGTGTATCGGATCGGATTGGATTGGATCGGATTTTCCGATTTTTGGGGCGGATCGGATTCGGATCGTGGATCGGATCCGATCCGATGCACACCCCTATTTTTCAGTACCCTAGAGGAGGTGGCATAACCATTTTTGAAGAACCTTGCAACTGAACTGCATTCAGTGGAACGGGTTTTGGATCCAGTTGATTGATGTGGTTTCTCACATCTTTATCCCACCCTTAGCTCCAGAAATACTGAGAACCTTAAAGGTGTCTTTCCCCTTCTTCACACATAATTCTTCTTTCCCCTTTACCAAGGCAATCTTTCCCCCACATGCCCAGTCTGGCATTTCCTCCTATCCTATCCTATCCTATCCTATCCTGCCCTTTCCTTCCTTGAACTTCACACCTTAAGAACATAAGAAGAGCCATGTTGGCTCAGACCAAGGATCCATCAGGTCGAGCACTCTGTTCACACTGTGGCCAACCAGCTCTTGACCACAAACCCAAAAGCAGGACACGAGTTCAACAGCACCCTCCCACCCATATTCCCCAGCCACTGGTGTATATAGGTTTACTGTCTCTGATACTGGAAGTAGCATATAGCCATCAGGACTAGCAGCCATTGATAGCCTTCTCCTCCAGGAATTTATCCAACCCCCTTTTAAAGCCATCCTAATTGGTGGCCATCGCCACATCTTGTGGTAGCGGATTCAATAGTTTAACTATGGCTTTGTGAAGAAGTACTTCCTTTTATCTGTGGTGAATTTCTCACCAATCAGCTTCATGGGACAACCCTTTGGGCTCTGGTATCATGGGAGAGGGAGGAAAATGTAGGGTGACCAGATAAAATCCAGGTCAGGGCTCATGTAACTTTAACAGTTGTAGAAAAAAGGGAATTTCAGCCAGTGTCATTTGTATGCAATTAGTTCCTGGTGAAATTCCCTCTTCATCACAACAATTAAAGTTGCAGGGGCCCTGCCTTCTTTTGTATATGGTCACTCTAGTATAGTGCCTGCAACTTTAACTGTTGTGATGAAGAGGGAATACCACCAGGAACTAATTGCATACAAATGACACTGGCTGAAATTCCCTTTTCTCTACAACTGTTAAAGTTACATGAACCCTGACCTGGATTTTATCTGGTCACCCTAGGAAAATGTCCACATTCTCCACACCATGCATAACTTTGTACACCTCTATCATGCCTCCCCTATATAGAGGCAGTATAGCACCTGCTGTAGAACTGAAAATGGAAGCTAAATGGAACACAGAAAAGTAAAGGTGATATTAGATCTGCAGAAAAGGTATGTCTGTCAAGAGGAGCAGACTGTGCAAATGCAGTCATTGTTTCTACTTACAGGCTTTGAAATGTAAATAATTTGGCACTCCACTCGGCAAAGGCAGCTCTGGCTATTTTTGGTCTTTTCCTAACAAAGGCAGCTGTGTATTCGAAAACATATGGCTCAGCATTAATAAGACAAAAATCTAGAAAGTCTGCATCTCAGAATGGATTTGCACTTGGTCATTTTGAGTTATGCAATGGAGTGTTGTTTTGCAAAAATTATGCAAATCCACAGTGTGTATTGTTACATACGCCCCTCCTCCCTGGTCAGCGTAGACCTTCGATGGGCTGTGCTTACCAAAGTTAGTTCCCTTTTCCAGGCGAGATCCCAGGAGAATGATGTTGTTTCTGTGTATATTTCATTTGATGGAAGAAAGACACTTTATGGGTAGATGCCCCAAAATCGCAAGTCAGGATGGAGAAATCTGTCAATTTTGCTTTCTCCCCTTTTCTCAATTTTCCGAATCTTAAATTCATTCCATCCTGTTTCTTCATTAATTTGCTTTATAAAACAATAATAATCTGCATGAAAATTTGTACACTTTTTCATACGGGTGTGCACAGACCCCCCCGGATCGGATCGGGACCCGGATCGGGACCTCCCATTTTGTCGCGGATCAGTTCAGACAAAATCGGAGGCCCCCCGGACCGGATCGAGTCCGATCCCGATCCAAAAATTGGAAATTTTTGGATCGGCCGCCATTTTTTTCCCCATAGACTTGCATTGCAATGCAAGTCTATGAGGAAAAAATGGCGGCGGGTGGGTGAGGGGGGCCTAACTCCCTCACCCCCAGGGCTGTCCGCTGTGGATGGCCCTGGCAGGTAAGCCCCCTCCCCCGCGCTCCCTACCCCCCCGGGGCCGTCCGCTTCCATCCGCTGGCACCCGTGGCCGCCAGCGGATGGAAGCGGAAGGCCCCGGGGGGATAAGCCCCCTCCCCCCTACCTTCCAGGGACGTCCGCTCCCATGCGGCGCCAGCTGCTACTGCGAGCAGGCTTCGCGGCCTGCTCTAGGGTGGTGCACCGGGTGATGACCTCACCCGGCGCGCCACCCTGAAGCAGGCCGCGAAGCCCGCTTGCAGTTGCAGCCGGCGCTGGACGGGAGCGGACGTCCCTGGTAGGTAAGCGCACCACGCGCCTTCCTCCTCCCCTCCCCCTGCCCCCTGCTTACCTTCCAGGGATGTCCGCTTCCGTCCGGCGCCGGCTGCTACTGCGAGCGGGCTTCGCGGCCTGCTCCAGGGTGACGTGCCGGGTGATGACATCACCTGGCGCACCACCCTGAAGCAGGCTGCAAAGCCCGCTCGCAGTAGCAGCCGGCACCGGACGGGAGCGGATGTCCCTGGAAGGTAAGCGCGCCAAGGACAGCCCCGCTAGGGAAGCCCCCCCCCGCTGTCACTTCCATTGGCAGGTGCCCGCTGGCGCCCGCCAATGGAAGTGGCGGTGGGCGCCAGCAGCCGCCTGCCGATCCGCCGATCCATCCAAACCGGATCGGAACCTTTTTGGATCGGTTCGGATTGGATCGGCCGATCCAGCGGTGAGATCGGAAATCGGATAATTTATCCGATTTCCCCCTGGATTGGATTCGGATCGTGGATCGGATCTGATCCAGTGCACATCCCTACTTTTTCATGCACATTTCATTCACAAATTTGTGTAACCTACACATTTTTTTGCAAGCAGTTTCCTCTAATACAATGCATCTTGTATGTTATTTTTCACTAATGTATGCACATCTGCATGTATTTTGCGATTGAAAAATGGAACTTCAAAATCTGGAGATGCACAAATACCAAAGGATAATGACATTTTGGTTCGAGTATCAGTGCGAATAGGGTTGGTTCGCATCAAATCATGACTCAAACCATTTCTCCCCCTGCCCCTCCCTTGGCACAGCTTAAAACTTTATTGGAAATAATAATAATAATAATAATAATAATAATAATAATAATAATAATAATTCCATAGCCTTATGTTAGATCCACAAAGAGGCATCCACAGCACACATACATCCAAAGCTGCTGTTAAGGGAGGTACTAGCAATTCATGTGAACACATCCCGTTCAAAACTCTGAACCAGAGGAGGAATGCAATTCTTGGGACATTTTTTGCAATATCCCAAAATTACACACACACACATCTATTTCTTTGTGCTTTAACCTATATGGGAGAAATGCACATATTTTGATTGGGGGAAATGCGCCGATTTTAAAATGTGCATGTTTTCTATTTGAAAAAAAAATGCTCCCATTTGTGAACATGAACAAGGTGAACCAATCTCCAAGGAGGAATTTGGAGAAGCACAACAAACTTGAACATCAAGTGTTCGCCCAGCCCTGGGTGCTACTTCTCTTCAACTTACTCCCAGCCCAGTCTTCATCTCAAAACTGCTTCATTTGTTCCTTTTGACATAGAAAGAGCTAGGCCAGATCTACACTTTGGCCATGTCTACATCATTCAGTTATCCGGGCATCATCTCTAGGTCATCCCTGTGTGCCCACATGATGCACAGGGGATCCTGGGGTCAACCGGGGATGACCAGAGACTTTCCCTGGATAACTGAAATAGGGGATGGGGTTTTTCTGTGGTCCCAGGACAACCTCAAGGACTGCAGCTGGTGTGGCATGGGCTCCCAGGGCCTCAAACAGGCACGGAGCTGCATGGGGTGGCTCCATGCCCATGGGGGTGGGGTGAGGGCAGCAATTTTGCCATCCCTGGGATGGCAGGGGGGTTGGGCATGGAGTTTGGCAGAGGGATTACTTAACTTTTTGGTGGATCGGGGCTGCATGACCAGGCTCCACTTCTTAAAAAAATGGTGGCCGTGACATCCCACTTTCCTTCCAGGACATCACGTGGGAGGATTGTGGAAGCAGGTGAGTCCACGATTCTCCCCCCTCCTTCCCGCTACACCCTTAGGTGTAGATGATCCCCTTGTGTCAAATCATTTTGACACAAGGGGATCATCGAGTTTGCACAGCACTTTGAAGATAAAGTCGCTCAGATTCGTCTTGAATTGGACACCACGCTTAATGCAGCTGCGCTAGTAGAGGCGTTCAGAGCACCGTCTGGTCCAGTTTTATTGGATGAGTTTCAGTTACTGAGGCCTGAGGATGTGGACAAGGTGCTTGGCCAAGTCCGGTCGACCACTTGTGTGCTTGATCCTTGGCCGTCGTGGCTAATTACATCAAATAAGGATGGGACCGCCGGCTGGGTCCAGGAGGTTGTAAATGCCTCCTTGAGAGAGGGAGTGGTGCCGGCATCGTTAAAAGAGGCGGTAATCTGACCACTCCTGAAAAAGCCTAACCTGAACCTGGAAGATGTTAACAACTATAGGCCGGTGGCGAACATTCCTTTCCTGGGCAAGGTGCTTGAGCGGGTGGTTGCAGGACAACTCCAGACACTCTTGAATAAAACGGATTATCTAGATCCATTTCAATCGGGTTTCAGGCCTGGTTTTGGAGCAGAAACTGCCTTGGTCGCCCTGTGGGATGACCTTTGCCGGGAGAGGGACAGGGGGAGTGCGACCCTGTTGGTTCTCTTAGACCTCTCAGCGGCTTTCGATACCATCGACCATGGTATCATTCTGGATAGGATGTCTGGGCTGGGAGTGGAGGCACTGCGCTGCAGTGGTTCTGCTCCTACTTAGATGACCATTTTCAGAAGGTGGTGCTGGGGGATTATTGCTCTGTGCCGTGGCATTTAAGCCATGGGGTTCCACAGGGCTCTATTTTATCCCCTATGCTGTTTAACGTATACATGAAGCCGCTGGGAGAGGTCATCCGGAGATGTGGGCTGAGATGTCACCAATATGCGGATGACACCCAGCTCTACCTCTCCTTTTCAACAAACCCAGGTGAGGCAGTGGCTGTTCTGAATCAGTGCCTGAGCACGGTAATGGACTGGATGAGGGCTAACAAACTGAGACTCAATCCAGACAAGACGGAGGTACTGTTAGCGGGTGGTTCGTCTGTCCGGCGAGGTGATGTTCACCCTGTTCTGGAGGGGGTTGCACTCCCCCTAAAGGATCGGGTCCGTAGTTTGGGGGTGCTCTTGGATCCAGAACTGTCACTTGAGGCACAGGTGAACTCGGTGGCAAAGAGCACCTTTTACCAGCTTAGGCTGATATACCAACTGCGCCCTTATCTGGACAGAGATAGCCTAGCTACAGTTATCCATGCTCTCATAATCTCTCGTTTGGATTACTGCAATGCGTTATACGTGGGGCTGCCTTTGAAAACGGTCCGGAAACTTCAGCTGGTACAAAACAGGGCAGCCAGATTGTTAACGGGGACTGGCCAATGAGACCATATTACGCCAGTCCTTTTCCAACTTCACTGGCTGCCGATCCAGGTCCAGGCCCAATTCAAAGTGCTGGTACTAACATTTAAAGCCCTAAACGGCTTGGGGCCAGGATATCTAAAGGAATGCCTCCTCCCATATGTAGCTGCCCGGACCCTAAGATCATCTACAGGGGTCCTTCTCCGTGAGCCCCTGCCAAAGGAAGTGAGGCAGGTGGCCACTAGGAGGAGGGCTTTCTCTGCTGTGGCACCCCGGCTGTGGAATGAGCTCCCCAGAGAGGTTCGCCTGGCACCTACTTTGTACTCTTTTCGTCGCCAGGTGAAGACCTTTTTATTCTCCCAGTATTTTAACAGTTAAATTAACTCAATTTTAATCCTTGCTGTTTTAAATTTGTATTTTAATCTGTATTAATTCCTGCTGCTTGGTTTTATTCTGGTTGTGTTTTTTATATTGTATGTTATTCTGTGTTTTTAGATTGTGCCTTGTTTTATATATTTTTAAATGATTTCATGGTTTTAATTTTTGTGAACCGCCCAGAGAGCTTCGGCTATGGGGCGGTATAAAAATGCAATAAATAAATAAATAAATAAATGTGGAATATAACACTAGGAAAGCGGTATATGGAATGTGGATTGTGCCCCAACAGTTGTCAGCACACTTCAATACCACTATAAACCAGTAGTGTAGTTCTAGCCCTAGATTTCTTCATCTTTAGTTGAGCGGGTGAGGGCAGGCGAGAAGGACATGCCTATTGCCAAAATATCACTCGCCTTTCAGTAGTGTTTCCAGTTATTTCCTAGCCACTGTGGGCCCATTTTCTTGACTGACAAGCCATGGCTTTATTGGTATTTCGTTGTTTTTTTAAATAATATGTTTAATGCGGTGTTTTTCTTTTCTTTTTTATCATTTCATCTTTTAATGTTCATCACTCTGGGATCTGTTTCGACGTGGAGTGGGATATACATGCTATAAATAAATAAATATGTTTACAAAAGGTGCCCCTGGCAACTTGTTTGCTGACCATGAAGGCACTTCATGTAGTCATTCAGGCCTCACTAATCCTCTTCTGTCCAAACCCCTAAATCCACATTAAATAAATAAAACTAAACCGGTTAAGAATTCCAACAGTTCTACATCACACACTTGAGTTGTCATGGTGGAGGTGGACCGAGAGATATTACTTAGGAAACTACTTTGATGGGGGGGGGGCAGGAGGAGGGGGAAGGAGGCGCATCAGAGAATCTGGCCAGAGGAGAGCATCCCCATCAAATTGAACAGTTCTTCAGCTAGTCTAACAAAATTGCTGGTGAAACAGTACTAAGGCCATATGCCCAAGGAACTAACAGCCAATCTACATGTTACTGGGAAACAGCTTGGGGGAGCATATGGGAAGGAGGTGACTTGACTGGCAAAGTAGCAGGCAAGGGTTAACCCTTTATCTGCTCATCACTTTTAGCCTGTATCACCAGTTGCTCCCAGCCAGACAAGATACCAAGACACACGTTTGCCACAACAAATGAAAAAAAAGCAACAGGGGGGAAAGGGTTACAACCCCCCCCCATACACAAATTGCCCATTGTCTGTTTTCCAGCCCCTTTGACAGAAACAATGCCTTCTTCTTTTCTGAATGTAATGGGAAATGTTGAAGATCATGTAGCCTAGGAACATGGTGTTCTGTAAATATGAAACAGATGGAACTCAAAAGCATTGAATGCAATTTCCCCCCCAGATTTTCAAGGAAAATCTTTTAAATGCCCACATGATTGCTCTCTGTGTTCTTAATTAAGTGTGTTCCAATTTGTGAAATATAAAAGTGAAGTCTGCAGTTTAATGATGTGCATTTTGAGCACTTTACCGGAAGGCTTGGATTTAGCCACTGATATTATTATCTGAGCTAGATGAACTCTATACATTTTTTAAAAAAACATTATATGCTTGAGTTTAGAAATGCAGTTGCTCTGCCCAAGCAGGGTGCCTTTTATTCACTGTTTCCTGCAACATGAACACAATTGTTTCATTTGGGCAAAAATGAACATAAAATGCATTTCAAGTCTGGGCATGCATTTAATTTTTGGCTCACCTGTTCATTTATTTATTTGACCAGTCATACTTAAGGCCAAGTCTGTACTAGCTTTGGCAACCCAAAGTGTAACACAGACGCCAACACTACTGAAGCTTGAGGAGGGTCTGGAGCTTGGTGATAGAGCCCTGCTTTGCATGCAGGAGGTTCCAGGTTCAATCACCAGCATCTCTAACATTTAAAAAAAAAAAAGATAAGCCAGCCTAAGACCCTGAAGAATATACAATTCTGCAAGGGTGCACGACTTAGTCAACAGCTGATTGGAGAGAACAGCTTTCTCCTACTGAGCACTGCCTTTCTCAGGGCTTAGCAGAGGAAAGCTCTTATCTCTGATCAGCAGCTGATCAGAGATAAGAGCTTTTACCTGCTGGGGAGAGGTAATGGGGCATGGGGAGTAAGCTGCTGAGTGATTCAGTCCAGCTTATTTCTAAATAGACATGCAAAGATTTGTCCCACTAATTTTTGAATAGATGTGCAAAAGTCAGTTGGGATGTCATCGAAAGTGCTGCTGACTTCTGATTCAGTCCTGCTTACTTCTGAGTAGAAAAGGGTTCTCCACTCTGCTGCTGGTGGCAGAGAAATGACATGGCCTGCACATCTGTAGCCCTTGACACACACCCAGCAGTCACCAGTTGTGGCTCTCAGAGATGAAAGGTTTGTGCACCCCTGTAGTACTGGGCTAGATGGACAAATAGTTTGATCAGGGGTAAAGCAGCTTCTTATGTTGCTAATTTATGCAGATCTGGCCATGCACATTGCCTGGGATCCACACATAAGCATAGGAGGAAGGCCAAAATTAAAAATGTGAATAGAGTTAGCATGAGATTTTGCAATAAAACAACATTTCATGTTTCAAACCTCCAAGGAATTCCACTGAAAACAAAACAAGGCTAACAGCATTTCTCATGGGAGTTCCATGCGTCCCTACGGGAGACCCACAGGCAATATTAAAGGGAGAGATAAAAGCTCAGTAGTAGAGCACATGCTTTGCAGGTTGAAGATCTGAAGTCCAGTCCATGGAATCCTCAATTAGAAAGTACAGGTGGCAGTAGATGAGAAAGTTCACCTTAGAACCTGAATAGCTGTTACCTGTCAGTGCAGACAACACTGATTTAAATTAGGGCTGTGTATCATATCGTTAAAATGTCAGATAACAATACAATAAGGTCATTATCGGACATCTGATTAATAATAACAATACAACAGAAAAACCTCGGATAAATATCCGATCCAAAAATTTTCAGCCCAATTATATCGGATTTTCGGACTGCCATATAAATAAACCTGTAACTTCTGTATTTTAAAAGTTAGAGGCTTGAAACTTGGTCACAGTGCTTATGGGGTATGCCTAAGTATGTGTATGAAATTTGAGATCGATCCCTCCAACCCTCAATTTTATATGAATTTTTGAAAGATCGTGCAACTTTTTGACAGGTCTGAATGAACGCACGTGGCGAGCTGTCATTCTGACCTGTCAGAACTTAAATGTTCTTTAATAAATTCATAGCAAACATAGCAAAACCAACCCAGTCATTAATTTTGTCATCATCTCCATCCTTATCACATGGGCTGCATCCTGGCTGAGGCCATTAACCTATGTACTCCCCAATGCATACAGTGATGAAAGAGTTGGTAGGGACAGAGAGCTTGGTTATGATGGGATTCTACTTTGTGAAGACACTACAGTAACGGTAGGATTGTCTCAAGTCCTAGAGCGGCGTGTATGTCAACAGCTTGCTAGAACTAAATTTGTTCACAAATAGCCTCTCAAAATTCTCCACCCTACTTGCAGGCAGAGAAATTGGGAGGAGAACATCACCAAACTTCTTCAGGGCAAGGAGAAATTCACCAAGGGCACCACAAGTAGGGATTGTAGCTCAGCTTCTTTCTGTCTGTCTGTGTCATCCTTCCTTCTGTGTTTCTTTTGTGTTGCCATTGGCAGCCTAACCCCCCTTTTTACATCCTCCACAATGCAGGTATGACAAGGCATTATTGTGTCTAGGTTGAGAGAACAGGTGGAATTATTGCTGTGCCAAAATATGTCCTCCAATTTCTTGAAAGTTTTCTTCTCCAATGAACGAGGCTTCCATTTTTCTGCCACATAAACAAGGCATTCATCATTTATTCATCATTTATTTCGGTGGTACTTTTTAGTTTATAAGGGTGCTGTGTTGTTGTTGTTTTATCTTTCTATTATACATCTCTTTATTGCTCTGCAGCCTCCCAGGCTACCTGCACTTCCTGATCTGAAAAAAAAAAAGGCATATGATGTCTTCCCCTGGGCTTTGACTGAAGTGCAGGAAGCCAAGGTGGCTCCCGGCTGCCAGCGAGATGACTGTACAATGAAAGAGTGGACATTCACACAGACTCCTCAGCCACCTCATAAGGAAGGTAAACACAGGAACCCTTAACCCAACCCATGAGAATTTCTCTGAAATGTTCTCCTTTGAATTTCTTTTCAAAAGCAATTTCCTATCAAATTGAACATGTATGGTCAAAAAAACATACGGAAGAAATTTTCAGCACAGCACCAGAACAACTTTGCCCAAACTGGTTTCTTCCAGATATCTTGGACTGCAGAACTCCCAGGAAATTCCTAGCAAATGGGAGTTATGGGAGTTGTAGGCCAACACATCTGGAGGGCATCAGGTTGGGGAAGGCTGAGCCAGAACACAAAGCAACATACAGTGGATTCAGGCAACCACAGTATACCCTGGACCATGTCTAGACGACTCCACTTCGCCAGCTGATTCCCCCCAAACCCTGCAGCATTGCTGTTGCAAAGCGGAATCACAAGAATTATACAGCAGGAGTGAGTGCAGGCTATCCTGCCTGGATAGCCTGCACAATGGATACCATTGTCAAACACTGGGAATGGGGAGCAAATGTTGACTACTTTGGAGTAGACCTGGATGGGATTGCACTACTGGCCATGTAATTAGGGGCACGCTGACTATGCACCAATTGCTTCCAGCTTTCCTGCCTTCTGTTCCCTTTCTGGTCACCAATTCACCTGTTCTAACGATCTGGATTCAGTGGTGGCTGTTTCCAGCCGCATGGGTTGCTCTCCTCCGCTCCTCTCTTGCCTGTATTTTATTTTATTTTTTGGTAAATCCTTGACTTTGTGCTTCTTAAACCCATGGTCCTGCATCTCACTACCCCCCTGCCCTGCATTCCCACACCTACCCTGTGCTGGGATCCTTCCCTGGTTTGCCCACTCATGGGCATGTCTACACCAGGGATATATCCCAGGGTAGGGTGACCAGATCACCCTGGATTTCCCGGTCCTAACCGGGAAAACTGGGGCAATCCAGGCCGACAGGGGGAGTGCGGGAGCAAACCGGGGAAAGGATCAGCTCTCCTCCCGCCCTTAAATGCCCATGCTGCTCCCTTGCCTCTGCAAGAAACAAGTGCTCAGCATTAGGGAGCGTCAACAAATTCCTTGTCTGGTGGCTAAAGCTAACTGTTTTAGCCACCAGACAAGGAATTTGTTGACGCTCCCTAATGCTGAGCACTTCTTTCCTGCCCGCTGCTCCACCTCGGCAAGAAAGAGGTGCTCAGTGTTAGGGAGCGTCAACAAATTCCTTGTTTGGTGGCTAACTGCTTTAGCCACCAGACAAGGAATTTGTTGACGCTCCCTAACACTGAGCACTTCTTTCCTGCCAGCGCTGCTCCCCAGCCTCAGCAGGAAACAAGTGCTCAGCGTTAGGGAGTGTCAACAAATTCCTTGTCTGGTGGCTAACTGCTTTAGCCACCAGACAAGGAATTTGTTGACACTCCCTAACGCTGAGCACTTGTTTCCTGCGGAGGCCGGGGAGCAGCGCGGGCATTTTAAAGCAGGCTCTTCCTCCTCGTTTGCGTGCTGCTGCTGTTCCTCAGATACCTCCAGGGAGCCCAGGAGCAGGGCAAGAAGGGTGAGGGGGCTGCAGGGGGTCACGCGGCAGTGGAGGAGATCGGTGGTGGCAGCGGAGGACCCGGTAGGTCCGGGCTGGTTTTTTTGGGGGGGGCGGGTGGCTTGGTGGGGGGGTTGTTTCTGGTGGGGGGTGGCAGGGGTGTCTGTTGGCCGCATGGCAGGCCGCCTTTTTATTTTTTTTATTTTATGTTTGGGGGGCTGCTTTGGTGTGGTGGCCATTTTGGACCTGGATTTTGCTTTCCAAAATCTGGTCACCCTATCCCAGGGTCATCCCTAGGTTGTCCCTGTGCATCTAAATGTTGCACAGGGGATCCTGGGGACAATTGGGGATGACCTAGGGATGACCCTGGGATAACCCCAGGATAGTGAAAACTGGGGATATCCCAGTTTTCCTGCCATCACTGGTCCTAAAACAGGCAGAGAGCCACACAGGGTGGCTCCATGAACATGACAGTTGTGGGGAAGTGAAGGGGGACCCTTACCTTTTCCTCCACATGACGGCTCCTCTGTCTCTTTAAAAAAAAAATGGTGAATGCGACGTCCCTTTCCTCCAGGGACATCACACTTCTGTTTAGAAGATGGGGGATGATCCCGGAAGCAGGTAAGTCTGGGATCACCCCCTCCCTCCCTCTCTCTACATCCTTAGGTGTAGAAAGGGCCTTTGTACACCCCAAACTGAAGCCATCAATGTAAACAACAGTGCTGACATTGGAGCAATGGGGAAAGTTGCAGTAAATTGACACATAGAAAAAGTGCAGTTTCACAGGGGGAAATTTGCCAGATGTAGCTGTGAGTTGGCGGCTGTGTTATATAAACAACAGGGCAGAACTGTGCAGCCATGATGGGGGTATTTAGCACATATAGATAAGGATAAGCCCCCAGCTAAATATGGCACATTCTAATCAGTTCATTCAGCAGGGCACTGAAGATCTATTATACTATGCATGAGGTTTGTTGGACCAAATGACCTGCAAATTCCTTTTCCCTCCCCTTCCCTCCACCCCAACCATTATCGAAATCCAAAGACAACTTCATTTTTATTTTGAAAAGTCCTGTGTAAAATTTTAGAACAACTAATACAGCAGAGTAAATTATATCTGAATGTGATTATTCCACAAGGAGATAGATTGTTTTGTTGCAAATTGTTTCTTAAGGCTCTAATTAGAAGATTTTGAAATATACAGCAGGCTTTTAATGGCCTTCTTGATAAACAGAATGTCTGGTACGCAGTGGGGATTTGTGCTAATATGATATTATTTCAGCATTAACCACAAAATGGCATCAAACAGGAACATTTGGAATAGATCTTTTTGCTTGGGGGAAAAAAAACCTGCCACCATTTTGTGAATGGCTTACTTGAGCTGGAAAGTCATTCCCCTCATCTTCCTAAAGACAACAGTAGATTATCATGAGTCAAATGAACGTTCCATAACCAGGAAAACCAAACTTTGGAAGCTTGGTAAAGGAATTAATCTATTCAAATACTTTTTGGTAGAACGAGTCCAAGATGTTTGTGTATTTCTTATGTTCCTATTCCACCCTTCTGCCGAAGCACTCAAAGCAGTTTGCAATATGAAATAATGGCTTACAGTTTCATGGACATGACACAAAACAGACACGACGCAAAAGGAATATATCCAAAATGTTGTAGGCAAAACTCACTTTGATTGGGTAGATACACATTTTATTCACAACAATGACTGGCTTTGGATGATCATGGAGGTGAAAGGAGCCATTGCAATGCTTTCACCCACCCACCCCCGCATGCCACATGCATGTTGGCAATTTACATAATTATCCAGGATGCAGTATGGGCTGCCGTGCTGTCCAAATCTGACACATTGCTTGGCAGGTGTGCCTTCTTACCCATGTCACAACCCGTGGCTTGTAGTAGGGGTTGTGGTATTAGGAAGAAGTTACTCCTGTAGCACACCACACCGGGTTTGGGCAGCATGGCAGCCTGCACTGTATTGTGGGTAATTATGCAAACCATGTTCACTTGCATGGCATGCATGAGTGGGGGAAGAAGCCATGATGGCTTCTCTTTCACCCTCATGATTGTCCGAATACAGCCAATGGCTAAAGCAGAGGTGGGGGACCTCTTTGGAGAAGCTCTCAAGGACCACATGCCACTGTAAGTGGGTCCAAAAGCAAAGGAGTGGCCAGCATATTGTAGTTTAAAACTCTTACTGCCAAGTGAGGCATTTCAATCTTTTAGAATGGGGAAAAACCGCACAAAATTATCAAATGACTGGTTGTCAAGGGAAAGGGGGCAGGGTCGGGCAAGGGGCTGGGGTTGGATTGGGATCCAGGCTTGAGGTTGCCCAGTTGTGGCATAAAGAGAGATAGAGACAATAAATGGCTCTGATTGGGTTCACACAATCATGGTGGCTTAGAAAAGCCACCATAGTTTACAGGTACCCATAGCCACCCATTCCATAAACCACCACCCCTCATAGGTGGGCATGTCATGTGATCCCAGTGAGAGTGAGTTTTTGGCATGGTTAATAAACTACCCACAACCCATGGGCTGTTTTAAGGTTGTGGATGATTTGCTAACCATGGCCAACAACCCACTCTCACCAGGATCTCATACATGACAACCAATTTGGGGGGTGGCACTTCTGGACACCCACAAAGCATGGTGGCTTATTTAAGCCACCGTGATCATGAGAACACCGCCTATCTCTCAGAACAAATAGTCACAGTCAATGAGCTGATGAAAAAGGACACAACCCTTGACTGAAGCCTGAATTGTGCCAAGGACTCAGTCCATGTGAGATGTAAGCATTGTTCAGTACCTTTGGAATACAGACCATATGGCTGTCAATGTAAGTCCAGTGTATATATGCAAGTCCAGAAAGCACAACATGATCACATTTAATATAGGTATAGGAAACTGTTCAAAAAGATGCTGCTGCCAGCCCTATGGAGGGGGGACCCAGATGTTGTTGGACTACACCTCCCATCATCCTCAGCTACAATGGCCAGTGGTCAGAGGTGATGAGAGTTGCATTTAAATGATATCTGGAGACTCATGGTTGGGAAATGCTGGGCTAACAGCAGCTTTGGGGGGGGGGGTAATTTTGATTGGGAAAATGGACCAAGGGGAGAGGGCTAAACACTCCTTTCTCCAGCACCATTGCTCTGATCAAATTCCATCCCACTCCACTCTCTGATGACTATGTCAATGTAAAAATAAAACCACCAGGATCTCCAGTGAAAGGTCTTCCGTGTATTGGCCCTAAAAGGGAGCTTGATTTTATTTTATTTTTAATTAACTTACCAAATATTTATAAAATTATGGATGATGTACCTTTGTGATTAGCCCATGTCAAAAAGAGCTGGGAAAAGTGCAGACAGGGGTAGCAGTGGATAGAATGTTCTGTTTTTGGTCCATATCAGTTCCGTATGTGTTCATTCGTCAGTCCATTCCACCTAGGGATGCTGGAGAAATCCACAACGGACTAAACTGAGCCCAGATTCCCCTCCAAAAATAGGACCTTCAGAGTCCGCAGTGGACCAGCCACACTCACTCCTGTGTCCACAAGAATTCCCACAAGGTGGCTCTCCATCTTTCAAAAAGATGCAATAGGCTGATGGCTGCAATTTGCATAAAAGTAAGCGCTTTATGTCTGCAAATGGTGTAAAACACACCATTTATGGCTGTAATTTACCCGTGATAAGCTAATGGCGGCAGGGTTCGGGGGGAATCCATGGTGTGCCAAGAGGCCCGAGATTTCCCCGCCACAGACCCACCCACCCTGCACCGAATGTCTGGACATTCACCCATCGCTAATTTCATCCCTTTTCCATGTTAATCAATAATTATTATTCTAAAAAAGAAAGAAACTGCATGAAAACAATGCATTTAAATATCTATTTTTTGGCATTGTTCCTCACACAGTACACATTTCTAAACACATTTTTTTTCTCAACATATGCATTTCTAATGGCACAATTCTGTCAGGTTGCCACTCGCTAGACTCTGAGCTCAGAGGCTTCTGGGATTTCTATGCCCTGCCGGGCTGTTGCTGACAGACTGGGAGGGACGGAAGTAATTTTTTGCCACTGTGTTCATCTTTTAATTCCGCCCCCCCAGACAGGCCTCTGAGCCCATCTGGAGGAGTCATTCAGATGGGATCAGGGCTGAAGTGTCCATAGGCTTTTGCAAATCCTGGCTTTTCCTCTCCCCTCCACACAACTGGAAAAAAAAAACCTCTACAAAGTCATTTGAGGTCACTTTTGGGACCTCCGAAAGCAGGTGCATGGTTCTTTCTGCAGCAGCTGCAGTGGGTAGGGGGTAGAAAGGAGGGATCGGTTCTCTATGGCCATGTCTACACTGGGGATTTTTCCCAAGGTCATCCCGGGGTCATCCCTGTGCATCCAAATGATGCACAGTAGATCCTGGGAGCGCGCAGGGACAACCCCTCCATTTTTACAGGATAACTGGTTCCCCAGTTATCCCGACTTTCCCCACAGTTCCGGGATGATCCCGAGGACTGTGGGCAGTGTGGGTGCCCGTCCCAGCTTCTTCCCTCCTCCTCATGAGTAGTGGAGGTCAGCAAGAGGGAAAGAGCCAGTCCGGGGGAGTCCAGAGGCATTGGGGGTGGGGGGAGCAGGTCGGGGCTTTTTTTCCTCACTCACTTTTCGTTGGAGCACAATTACACTCCCAGCTCCGGCTTTTCAAAAAAAAAATGGAGGGTGTGATGTCCCTGCTTGTTTTCAGGACATCGTCCTTCCGTTTAGAAGCTGCAGGACAATCCCAGAAGCTGGTAAGCCCAGGATCGCCCCCCCTCCCTCCCTCTACACACTTAGGTGTAGAAAGGGCCCAAGTCCCCTTCAAGAAATCAGAGGCG
Source organism: Anniella stebbinsi (assembly GCA_029215795.1). Lineage (NCBI taxonomy): Eukaryota > Metazoa > Chordata > Lepidosauria > Squamata > Anniellidae > Anniella > Anniella stebbinsi. The sequence goes on along the minus strand of JARDYH010000002.1, from coordinate 353,541,162 downwards.
TATCTGCAAATCCAGAAAATCCTATGCCCCTGTGACATTTTCCCAGGGACCATAAGATTGTGCCCTAAATGTATTTTGCAATGCAGCTGAGGCTGACTGAACGTCACGGAAATGGGAAAGTTCCATCAGCTTTCCCTAGCACTTTCCTATCTGGGGGGATTTTTAAGCCCCTTCTGCCCTTGCACTACTGGTCCAGTGTGACCTGCCTATGGGTGTGGGGGGGGAGCCTTGCCCACAGCACTGCTGCTGCTGCTGCCAGCCTGAGTTTGACCGCTGGCTTGATGGGGGTGCAGCCTCTTAAGATCTTGCATACTTGGGATCCTCCACCACCAAAGAAAAATGATCCCAGGTGCTAGACCTGGGTTTTGCAGGAGAGGGTGTGGGTGGAGCCTCAAAACCACCCACACCCGACTTCTCCTGCACTTCAGAAGGACCAGCAGCAGCAGAGAAAGGGGTGTGCCTAATTTGGGGGGGGGACTAGAAGAAACACCTCTCCCAGCATGGCCAGAACCAGCTTTCTTTTCTGGGTATTCTTTTCTCTCTGTGTGTCTGTCCACACTCCCCTTTGTGTGTTATTGAGTGTGTGTGTGTTCTTGTTCCACATATGGAGATAGGAAACTTCGACTTTCTAGTTCTAAAGGTTCTTCAAGTTCTCTTGAGAGAAGATGATGTGCATCTGAAATATGTGTGTGTGGTGTGTGTGTGGGGGGGAGGGAAAGGTTGGAAGGGGATTTTTTTTAAAAAAATCCCTAAAAGTCAAGGGATGAAGGAAACAGCTTCAAACTTGGTGTGGCTAAAGCTGCACTTAAGTGCTACCAGGGTACCAAGTTTCATCACTTTATCTTTAAAAATGACAAGAGATGTAAGCATTTTTGTTAATTAATTCCCATTGGCGCTAATTTGTATGCATGCAGCACTGGGTGAAATTCCCTCTTCATCACAACAGTTCAAGCTGCAGGAGCCCTGGCCTCTAGTATATCTCCTGCAGCTTTAACTGTTGTGATGAAGAGGGAATTTCACCAGGTGCTGCATGCATGCAAATAACACCCGCTGAATTTCCCTTTTCTATGAAACTGTTAAAGATACACGAGCCCTGTCCTCCTTTCCATATGGTCACCCTAACATTGCAGTATGCAGGACATGTGGGGAAGTCTGTGGATCTTGCAGCCACACATGGGGAAATGGTGGGTTATGCCCCATGTTCAATCAGAAGGAAGTCCCATGGACTTGAATTGGATTCGCTGTGAAGTAGGCTCACATCATATTGAAGTCTTATGCTCATTTATCCATTGTTAATAGTGATTTTGGTTTTATTATTATATGATGCCTTGAACAGCTGGTGCCGAACTGACTGATAAATATAGTCAGTTAGCAGGGAAGCAAATAAATAAATAAATGCACACATGTTTTTCTTGGTTTTCATAATTAATACGGGTCATTGAGTTTGGGCTTGTTTGGAGCTCGCACACAAAATCTGCAGATTAATCTTTGCCTTGGAAAAAGAGAGAGAGAGAGAGAGAGAGAGAGAGAGAGAGAGAAATGTATGGAGCGGCCCCATGTTAAGTTCAATAGAAATGTTTTTGACTAATTAAAAAAAAGAAAAGCCTGTGGATTCTGCATGCCTGTTTTTAACAGAGCAATTAAAGGCAGCAAATGCTGACCTACGAAAACAACGCCAGGATGCAAGCAAACTATTACGGTGTTGAATCCCCACCAAGAAGCCCACTCATGATGAATTCTGCACATTCGGCATTCTCATATAACAATAGAGACAACTGCTGTGGCTGCTGTTCCTGACCAGCTCCACTTTGCAAAATGCCTTCTCTTTGAAACAACGGCAGCAGAAGCTTTTCTTTTATCTCTTCATGCCTGGTAAAGCTTTGGTGGTGTCTGAAATTCACAGACTTCCCTCCTAGCTCAAATGGAGCATTTGACCCCATCTGACTGCCAGATTGCTCAGTGGGCCAGGGCAATGGTCTTAAGCCGACAGGAGGCGTACATTGTATCAAAGACATGTGAAGTCCTTGTTCCTCTCTACTCAGCACTAGTGAGACCACACCTGGAGCATTGTGTACGATTCTGGGCACAACATTTCCAGAAGGACATTGCCAGGTTAGAACAGATTCAGAGGAGGGCAATAAAAATGATACAGCAACTTGAGGACACGTCCTGTGAGGACAGGCTGAAGGAAGTTGGGATGTTCAGTCTGGAGAAAAGAAGACTGAGGGGAGACATGTTAGCAGCGTTCAGGTACCTAAAAGGGTGTTGCGGAGAAGATGGTCAAGAACTATTTTCCATTGCCACAGAAATTATGACCCCAAATAATGGGCCTAAGTTACAGCTGCCTAGATTTCAATTAAATATAAGGGGAAACTTCCTGATGGTAAGATCTTTAGAACAGTGGAACAGTCCACATATGGCGGTTATGGGTTTTCCATCTCTGGAGGGTTTTAAGAGGCTGGTCAGCCATCTCTCATGGATGGTGTAATTGGTTTTCCTGACCTTTGCAGACGGTTGGACTAGATGATCCTTATGGTTCCTTCACAATTCTATGATTCCAACCAATTCTACAAGGGTTAGTGCCGTGTCTGTTACCGCAGCAACAAAAAGGTGTCTTGTAGCACCTTGAGAGATAAACAGATTGAATGTGGCATAAGCATCGTGGGCTGCAGTCCACAAAAACTTCTGTCACAATAAATCTGTTAGTCTCTAAGGGCCAAATTAGAAGTGAAGGCAGATCTGTGATTGAATCATCCTCTTTAAAAGAAAAAAAGAACCCCCCCCAAATAAAAGAACCCCAAACAAGCCCAAAAACAAAACTGAGGCTACCTTCCTGAGCCATTTATTAGGGAGTAGGCCCCGTTGAACAGAGTGGGACTTGCTTCCAAGAAAGGTGCCTCAATAGTGCCCCAATCTTTATTAGGGATGTGTATCGTATCACTAAAATGTACGATAACTATACGATAGGGTCGTTATCGTGCAAGTGTTTAATGATGACGATACGATAGAAAAACCTACAATAATCATCGGAGACTATAATTTTCTGGAGATTTTATCATTTTATCGGACTGCCATATAAATATACCTATAACTTCTGTACTTTAAAAGTTAGAGGCTTGAAACTTGGTCACAGTGCTTATGAGGTATGCCTAAGTATGTGTATGAAATTTGAGATCGATCCCTCCAACCCGTGATTTTATATAATTTTTTTAAAGATCGTTTCCGTTCTGACAGGTCTGAATGAACGCACGTGGCGAGCTGTCATTCTGATTTGTCAGAACGGAAACGATCTTTAAAAAATTCATATAAAATTGAGGGTTGGAGGGATCGATCTCAAATTTGGCACATATGTGTAGCGTGCACACCCCTAGTCTTTTTGGCATGCACACTCCTAGTCTTTATTGTAGCAAGAGCTTATGTCATCTGATGTTCACAAACATCGATGCCACAAGAGAGATGGTTAGATAAAGGGAATTTCAGTGGTGCTATTTGTATATATGCTGCACCTCATGAAATTCCCTCTTCATCACAACAGTTAAAGCTGCAGGAGCCCTTCTCTCTTTTGCATCTGATCACTCTAGGATAGCTCCTGCAGCTTTAACTGTTGTGATGAAGAGGGGATTTCACCAGGTGCTGTATGCATACAAATGACACCTGCTGAAATTCCCTTTTCAATACACCTGTTAAAGATACAGGAGCCCTGTCCTCCTTTTCGTATGGTGAGCCTATTGTATGAACCCAGCCAGGGGGGTTAGAGAAGAGCTAGGTTATCAGAGAAACACAAAGCAGACATCTGAGCATTGTTGATCCAGCACCCTTTGCCTAAAACTGAAGGCTTTTAAGACAGAGCCTACAGTTCCGCACCCAGAGCACAGTGGCAGGCAATCCATGCCACTTGAGGGATGGTCTACTCGCAATCAGAGTGTTACTCACGAGTATACCATTACTCATAAGGAGTCTTCATTCTTCAGTTGGGCACTTCTGCATCTGACTGAGCCTGGACTTAGATGCCTACACCCACCCAGGTCTAGGTTCTGTTCGCTTCTGAGTCTGAGAGGGGGCTAACAATGTTGTGGAGGGTGGGCAATCTCCTCTGAAGACCCAAGATCCTCCTGATCTTCCTCAATGCCCCTGATGCAGGCAGATCCTCTGTGATGTTTGGCTTGGTGAGAGTCAGCTCTTCAAGTCATCCTCCAAAGACAAGTCCTCCATAGGGGTCATTTAAGTGTAACCATAAGTAAGGAATCTGGGTGAGGCACCGGAACTTAGTCAAACATGGAAGCCTTTCGTTTTATAAAACTTATGAATTTATTATTAACAACTTAATTAACACTCCATGGGTCCCTGAGTTGTCTCAACTCCTAAATACAGTAGATGTCCAACTGTTCCTGTAGGGCCTTGCGCATTGTCCAGGTAAACTTCTTGATGCCGCTCCGGAAATGCTGTTCAACATGTTCAACAGGCTGCCCAATTCCCTGTCCAACGTCGCCTTCTCTTTCTTATCTTCCCCGAATCCCTCCCAAACCTTGCCCCTTGTCTTTTTCTTCCTCCTCTATCTCTTCTGCTCCCCCCTAAGCACTACCACTCCCCTCTTTTCTCCTCCTTCCATTACCATGACAACCCATGCCACATAAGGTATCATTGGGTATGCATTTGTTGGACTTTTTCTGTGTTGGTTTTACCATGTTTTATTCTATGCAATGCTACCGAAATGCTGGCTACGACACATCCAAGAGATTTCATCAATAAATAAAATAAGCATGCAGTCACGCTGAAGTGGGGGTGCAAAGCGTTCACTATTTTTGTTTCTAAGAAGCAAAGGGAGGAGAGAAATCTGTCCGCAACCATTTTTGGTACTTGCTCAGCCTGAAACAAACCTCAGAGCCTTTTTCACACCTCCTCACTATTAATAAGTTTCTCGCTTTAATCAAAAATAGATAGTGTAACCAGCCCGTTGATTAAAATTAGCGAGAAACCTGGTTCTCTCAATCAAGGCTTTGTTGAAACATAAATATTCCATGTTGGGGCCGCCAAGTTGGGGCAGACAGATTCCCAGAGCAGATGTAGCCAATTAACGGAGTCCCTTGTCAAGCTGCCGAAATAGCTGGTGTTCATGTCCCCCTCTTGTTATCATGGCCAAGATGCTAACGTGGCATTTGGCAGCATGGCTTGTACCTTTGGTGAGGGAGGGAAGGAAGGAAGGAAGGAAGGAAGGAAGGAAGGAAGGAAGGAAGGAAGGAAGGAGGGGGCGGACAAGGGAGGAGGTTTTGTTGGAAGATACTTTTTTTCCCCCAGGTGGACATCTAGTGGGCCTTTTCAGATAACACACTATGCTGTGGTTAGGCCGCTAACCCTTTTGTAATCACCATGGTTAGGAATGGTTCACATGACACACTAAGCCATAATCTTTAGCTCAAAATGCATAACCATCATGGCTTAGTGTGTCATCTGAACAGGGTCAATGAACAGTGGATGCTTCCTGTCAGGGTCAGTTTGGTGTGGCTCTACCACAGAGCCATGTGCCGGAGCTAGCCACAAGATGAAGAGCACACAAAGCAGCTTCGTACCAGATCAGTTGATTAGTTCACCCAGGCCAGCATTGCCTACTCTGGCAGGCAGCAACTCTCCAGAGGTGTTTCCCGTCATCTGTTGCCCGATCCTTGTTTAGAGGATTTCCTGCTGCTCAAGAGGGCAGGACTAGAACCAATGGATCCAAATTACAAAGAAGGGTTTTTTGTTTAAACATTAAGAAGACCTTCTTGATAGCATGAGCTGCTTGCCAGTGGAACAGACTGCCTTGAGACGGAAATGGGTAGACCCTCCTTCTTTAGAGATTTTAAGCAGAGTCTGGGTGGCCACCTATCAGGAGGCTATAGCAGTGGGCTTTCTGCATGGCCAGGGGGTTGGACCAGATGACCTTGAGGCCCCTTACAACCAGTGGAGGCTGGTGCCTCCGATGTCAGAGGGTTGGTGAATCCACTTGGGTTTCAGTCAGAACTCTGTAGGAGCTATCCAAGGTGTGAAGAGTTCTGAAGAGAACCCAGAGCGTATTCACCACCCCATTGACATCGGAGGCCTATAGTGAAGCAGAGATTTTCTTTTGTGGTACAGGGCATGGCTGGCTGGGGAATGCTGGGAGTTGTAGGACTTTTGTCCGTGTAAACATGCATAGGATTGTGCCCTAAGCCAGTTAAGATCGGTAATGTAGATCTGTCCTATTCCTGCAATAAGCAACGTATGAAGAACAACAGATTTTGTTTCTCGCTCCCCCATATGCCGGCAACTGTTTTGGCCAGCACTACTCCTGCATCTAGAGAGCATCCCCTTCCAAAGCCTAAATGGCTAAGTTTGATTATATCCTGATTGTGTAATGACTGGGATAAGAAGGTTTGCTCAATGCAGAACGCCTGCTTTCGTGGCATTTTAATACCAGCAACATAATGGGCACCAGCTTGGATCCCAAAGAGGGAGCCAATGAGGCTTGGCCGTCCCGGAGCCAGATCACGTCTTGTGAAATAGGGTTTCGCTGTTTTGGCGCATCAGCGGGTTGACATACTGGCTCCTTCCCAGAGGCTCTGTGCAAACTGTCCCGGGGGACAAAGTGAACTCCCGTGCCCAAATCGAGGTAAGCCATGGTGACAGATGGGGCCATCTCAGATTTAAAAACCACATTATCATGTCCCTGCCAGGACCTGCATGCCAGCAACATCGAAGGTGCATTGCTTTTGCGTTATTCATGTGCTCACTCTGGCAGTGATGCACCATATCCACAGGGCAATAACTAGGGTGGCGCAAGCAATGCTCATGGGCACCGCTGTGGGAGGAAGCAGTCTTATGTGTGGGCTATTGGTAAAGCTTCATTTGTTAAATAGGAGAGAGACAGAGAAAGACAGAGACAGAGAAAGACAAGAGACAGAGACAGAATGATGTAAGGTTTAAGGCATAACTAGAGGTCTATGATCATATACTAAAAGGGAGCCATCCTGGCTGCTCACTGTCAATGTTCAGTAACAAAATCAAATCATTTTTTGAAAGAAAAAGGAGGCTTTTGGGGATACTTTACTGGGAACAGTTCAATAGATCTAGGGCCAACCCTACCATTAGGCAGTGTGAGGCATCCACCCCAGGCAGCAGATTTGGGGTGTCATGCAAGGGCAACGAATTGTTAGTTAATTAGTTTGTTGTTGCCACATGCTGGTTACCAGGTACAGGAAGGAACACTTGTGGGATTTGCTACCTTGGGTGCCAAAATATCTTGACTGGCTTTAGATGCTATGCACCTTGACATGTGTGGGGCATTTGCTGCTCTGCCTTACCCCCACCCCAAGCCGTCAATAGACCTTGGGGTGGGGGTGGGGGCAATTGGCTCATGCAAATAGAAGGTGGGGCTGTTCTCCACCTGGTCTTGAGTCAAATCAAGTCTTGGGTATTGGTAAACCATGCATTATGAGCTTTTTGATTTGGATGGAAACACAAAATGTCGCCGGTGTTCTTTGTGCCTTTCAGTGTACTGTCTGGGTGCTGTTGATGGCAGTGGAGGCCCGGTGGTTCCGATTTCAGTGTGGCTGTGATTCCATTCCAGGTTTCAAACGGAACTAGCCAGAACTCCAAATGAGCTATTGGAGGTACTGAACCTGTTTTGGGAATCAAGTTCAGTGCCTTAGATGGCTCTTTTAGAGCTCCGGTTGGTTCTGGCTAAAACCTGGAATGGATTCACAGCCCCACCAAGACTGGAGCTACATGCTTCCACTTCCTCCCTTCTTTCCCTGCCTTTTTCCCAAGGTAAGGCTTTGGTTTGGGGAAGGGGTCAGTGGCAGGAAGGACAGGGAAGACACAGGTGAGGCCAGACTCAAGGGCAAAACGGTGGCCCCATCTTGACGGTGCAGCATTGGCACCATGAGGCCCCGGGCTCCTGCAATTGTGCTCCTTCTTGGCATCTGCATGGGAAGGAACGCATGTACAGAGTTGTTTTTGCCGCCACTGCGGCTGCCATGCTAAATGCTGTGGAGGGGGGAGGAACAGGGCAGCCAGAGGGGGAAGAAGAGAGGGACAGGCAGTGCCCAAACCATCTCTCCTTCCTCTGACCTCCCTCTGGCTGCCCCGTTCCTCTCACCCTTCATTTTTTATTTTTTATTAAACAAATAAAATAAATAAAAATAAACAAATAAACAGATAAAAAATGGGTGGAAAGGAACGGGGCAGCGGAGGGGGAGGAAGAGAGGGACATGTGGCACCCGGACCTGGCACTCCTGCCTCGGACCTCCTGGAGGTCTGCCCCCTTCCCTGTCCAGCCGATGGCTACCAATCAGGGGCCGCCATCAGCTGTGGCACACCTCTGCAGCAAAAAAAAAAAAAAAAAGTTGGGTAAGTGCCTGACTTTTTTTAAGCAGAGTTGTGGGGGGGCTGCCCCTGGATGGCTTCGGGATGGCGGCTGCATCACATAGATGACCTACCACCACCTCAGATCCACCCCAGGGCAAACTCATCATCAAGATGTACCCTGGGTCTGCCTTGTGTTGGGATCACCTGAAGTCAAATATGACTCTAAGTTAGGTTGACCAGATAAAATCCAGGTCAGGGCTCATGTATCTTTAACAGTTATAGAGAAAAGGGAATGTTCAGCCAGTGTCATTTGTATGCAATTAGTTCCTGGTGAAATTCCCTCTTCATCACAACAGTTAAAGGTGCAGGCACTATACTAGAGTGGCCATATACAAAAGAAGGCAGGGCCCCTGCACCTTTAACTGTTGTGATGAAGAGGGAATTTCACCAGGAACTAATTGCATACAAATGACACTGGCTGAAATTCCCTTTTCTCTACAACTGTTAAAGTTACAGGAGCCCTGACCTGGATTTTATCTGTCCACCCTACTCTAAGTCACATTTGGCAGTCCCGCTCTGAATAATTGCTGCATCTCCATTGTCTCCTGGGTTCTTTGGATTCCATCTTTGAACCCAACTGTCCTTGTAAGGGAAATTGGGCCCTTGGATTTCCTTCGCATGCCAAGCAAGTTGCAATCTCGGTAAGTTTGGCAGAGGAGAATGACTTCTCTTCTCCAGCGTAAAACTCCTGATCTTGCCATGACTGTGCGAGGCATTTCCCAAAGTCCAACTACAAGAAAGCAAAGCCAAGTCCTTGGGAGGCAGAAACGCTTCTGAAAAGGGATGCTCTCTCGGTGGCATATACTTGTAATAGACTCTAGTGCGATGTACTGGCTAGCATCTTAAGCGCAACCTACACATAGAGCAGAATGAGGTAGAAGAATCTTGAGATGGTACAGTAGACTGTATTACTTCAAGCTGCAGAGAGAAGAAGCAGATTTTGAAGGCCCCCCCCCACAAGAAAGAAAAAATGGACAGAAAGAAAGAAAGGATGATCACCTGCAAGTCCAAATTATCCTCACATACACATAATCTCAAATTATCCTCACATACACATTGCAGGATGCTTGTAATTCTGAACTTCTTCTTACTGGGAAGAAGTTGTGAGTTGGAAACAGCTGAAAAGCCGAGCAGCAAAACAATTAAGGCCACAATCCTATTTACCAGGGCTGTGCACTGCCTGATGGGGCTGAACCCCAAATCTGAACTGGATCCAGATTGGCACTGGATTGGGTTTGGAGTGGATTGGGCCAGGAGAAAGTGCCAATCCGGGGTGATGGTAAGCTGCTGCCTCTACCTGCCCATAGGACTTACCTGAGCCATCCTGGAGCCACACATCCTCGATGAGAACAGCCATTTTAAAAGAAGATGGGGGCTCTGAGATGTCATATATCTAAGGTCACAAACTACAGAAATGGCCCTTTACGGCTGCCATCGTTTGCAATCTTAAATGTAGGAAACTCAGCCCAATCTTCCTTTAAAATGGTGACTCTTACTGAGGATGTGCGGCTGTAGGAGAGCTCAGGTGAGTCCTGCAGGCGGGCTGGTGGGCAGGTGGGCCGCAGCAGTGGCTCCGAGTTTGGGGCAAGAGTGGGAAGGAGGAGAGGGAGGGGAGAAGGGGAATCCAATGGACTCCTAGTCGGTTTCATGCAGGCACCCAGGCACCCACAATGGCTGACCTGCTTCGGAGTGTCCGACGTGGGTCGGCCCAGGCCCCAAGAACCCTAGACAAATTGGGGCTGATCTGAAAGCTCCAAATAAGCCTCCAGAGGTAATCTGTGGGGAGCACAACTGTTGCACAGCCCTACTATTCACTCATACTTGGGAATAAGTCCTTTTGAATTCAGTGATACTTTCTTCTGAGTAAACATACATAGGATTGGGCTGCATGCTTGTAATCCTGCACACAGTTTCTTGAGAGTAAGCCTCATGGAAGTCAGTGGGATGTCTTTCTGAGTAAACATGCATAGGCCTCGCCTGAAAGAGATTTGAGGGATTTGCTTCTTCTGAGGCAAGATGAAGCTTGGAGCAGTTTCAACCAGGAGCAGAGAGAAGGAGCCAATCATTGGTCAATGTCTTAATGGGTGTAAACGCCACTGTACTGAGCATAGACCGGTTTGTGAGAAAGACGGAGGGAGGGAGAGTAAAGTTTGAAGAAATGGTACTGAGTAGAGGAGAATCTAGGCAGGGGACCAAGAATGAAAAATGCTAAATGTGAAGTTTTATTACTGGATTTTGTAATTGTTTCTCTCTAGGGAGGCGCTATAAATTCTGTGGCTCTGACTCATGATGTACAGCTGGTATGGCTAGAACGCTTGGGAATATACTGTCTTTGCAATAACAGGGACATTATGCACTCGCAGGGCCATTTCCATCTCTGATTTCATCAGTGACGAAGAAGCAAATGACTCTTAACACAGTAACACACAGCAGACAGATGGAATATTGACATTGCAGTCATAAATCGGTTTTATACCCGTTTGTTATGACTTTGCCCCAAAGTCTTCTGGGAATTGTTGTGTCTCAAGAGAGAAGGGGAGATCCCTGGTAGAAATCCATAGTCGCCTCACTCCACGAGGCACTGCAATTCCTAGGGAGAGGGAATGACTATTAAAATGATGTAGGGTACAATCCTATGCATGTTTGGACAGAAAAAGTCCTACAACTAACAGGCCTCTTAATAATTGTTTGCCTGGCTCATACTTTGAACTGTCTCCAGCACTCCAACACATACATTGCTGCCTGTGAACTGTACCCAGAGAATGCTTTGAAAATGCAATATCTGTTACTGTCTGAAAACATCATCAGTGTTCCCAAACAATGGATGTAGCCCAGAACAAATATTCCTTTGATACTCTTTGTGATCTGGCCCCTGCAGGAAAACCTTGCTTGGGTTTCTGTGTTACAGAGGCAGCAGCTAATCACGGTCCCAGCCAGGTTGTGTGTGTGTGTTTTTAAAGCAAGCAAATTATGGACTGCACAATCATTCATCATGCCAGTGGGCTAAAACAAGTGTGGTGTTAAAGACGCAACCCTATGCATGTTTAGATGGGGTGGGGGAGCCCTACAACTCCCAGCATGCCCCATCCAGCCATGCTGACTGGGGCATGCTCAGAGTTGTAGGGTTTTTTCCCCCTGTTTAAAACATGCATTGCATTGCACCTTAAAGGGGCTTCTTGTGGAGAACCGCAGAACTGTGGCTCTCATCATAGATATATGAAGTTGTCTTACATCAGATCGGACCACGGGTCCTTCTGGCCTACTTTTGTCTACTCTGACTGCCAGCAGAACTCGGGGATCTCAAACAGAACTTATTTATTTTATTTATTTTATTTTATTACATTTGTATACCGCCCCATAGCCGAAACTCTCTGGGCGGTTTACATAAGATGAAAACAATTAAAAACAATATACCAAAATTAAAACAGCAAAAACATACAATATACACATAATATATACATATATTTAAAACCACTGTAATAACTTTAAAAAGCTATAAACCTAAAAACAAAACAAACCCAGGCTCATCAGATACTGCTAAATGCCTGAAAGAAGAGGAAAGTCTTGACCTGGCGCTGAAAAGATAACAATGTTGGTGCCAGGTGGGCCTCATCAGGGAGATTGTTCCAGAATTGGGGAGCCACCACAGAGAAGGCCCTCTCCCTTGTTGCCGACCTCTGAGCTTCCCTCGGAGTACGCACTCGGAGGAGGACCTTAGATGTTGATCGTAGTGTACGGGTAGGTTCGTGTCAGGAGAGGTGTTCCGTCAGGTATTGTGGTCCCAAGCCGTGTAAGGCTTTATAGGTTAAAACCAGAACCTGGAATTGGGCTCGGAAACATACAGACAGCCAATGCAAATGGGCCAGAATTGGTCTTATATGCTCAAACCTTCTGGTCCCAGTTATCAATCTGGCCTCTGCATTTTGCACATCACCTGCTAAATGATACTTTTAATTGGAGATTCCAGGAGTGGAATCAGGGGGACCTTCTTTCTTAAGGGCATAATCCAGCCATTAAGGGCAACATTCTATTGGGGCATCCTACGTAGAGCGGGAGGAGCGTGGAGGTGATCTTCGCTTCCATGCTTCTCCTGATCCCTGCATTTTGTTAGATGGGCATTTTTGCCAGTCTAGCAAGGAGGAGGGAAAGGGAAGGAGGCTAGGAGGGCTGAAGAGAGCTCATATGTCCACTTCCCCTGTTTCTTCCCCTCCCAGAGAATCACCCTCTTTCTGTCCTCTCCGAGGTCACCTTTGTGAGCTCGGAGAGGCAGCCATTAAGCTTCCCTCCATGCTGACTGTGAGGGGGAAAGGGAGGGGAACTCAGACTCCTGGGTCCTCAGTGCCTCTGACCTCAGATCCAGGAATCCAAACTATCCTATGCCCCCCCAACTCTAGCGAGGGGCCATAGGTTTTCTCTCTAAGTTAAGCATTATTTCTACTACCATTGATTTTAATATGAGAGGGGTAAGCATATGCTTTACTCTCCCATTGACATCAGTAGGAACTAAGAAGCGCTTAACTCTGTTTCAGTTATGCCCGGGTGCTTTGCATTATTATTTAATTAACTCCAAAGTGTATGACCTTGCATTGTACAGTCTCCATTTATGCCATTTGAGCCAGTGGAGAAGACTCACCAAACCTCTCTGGAAAACATTTGTGTGTGCGTGCGTGCGTGTTTCCCCATTTCCAATCCTGCAGGTATATAATACATTAGCTTGTTCGTATGCATAATGTTCCCTACTTTCATGAGCCAATCCATTTGTCCTGGAATCTGTTTACTTTTCCACTTCCTTGGTAATGATAATTTAGCAGCTGTTACTGAGTTCCAAATCAAATCTTGATGTTTGTATTCATGAAATCCTTATGAAGCCCAAGCAAAAACACCTCTGGGCTCAGAGGGGACTCTGTATCCAGAAACTCCTGGTACTTTTCCAGTTACTTTCTTCCAGTATGTTTTCATGCGTTTACAGACCCACAAGTCGAAATGATAGACTTCCAAGGGCCCTCTTGCTTTCAGTGGGGGAGAGAAGCAACCGTGTGCTTAAAAAACACCATTGTAATCAATGGGGCTTAAAAGTGCTCAAGTTCTGCAGGGTTATGTCTAATAGTAGTGGGAAGAGGAGTAGTCACAGTCATATTTATGATTCATATAGTACTTGAAAACAATGAAAAATACCAAGGTTGCACTCCATCCAAAATTACTTACTTTAATTCCCATTGGTAAACATGTTGATAACACAAAGGTTGAAATAAATGGAACTTGAAGGTACTTGATTGTTCCCCCGTGTCGGGTGGCCACTTATGCATCACTCCAAAAAAGAGGAAATGCATCACCAAAAAAAACCCACCGAACAAAGGACAAAAGAGAGCATGGATTTGTACAATATGTTCATATTCTAATTGGTATGTATAGGTGCAAATTTAGAAATAATGACTCTAATGTAAATAGAAATGCAACACATCTCACCAAGGTGGGGTTGAGTGTGTCCAGGTTACCTGTGTCCAGGTTACCTGTGTGCTTGCTGCTGAGGCAGCTGTCCAGGTGCTGATAACTGTGGGTAGACATCTCCAAGAGCCTTGTTCTCCATTCTTAGGAGACTTAATTTTTTTAAAGCAGACTTGGACCACACAGTCCTTCAAATAGAGAAAAGGTTAAAAGACAGAGCTGTCCTTTGTAAAGTAGGACACTTGGTCACTCTAGCCCCTGTGCAATTTATGTAACATAAAATGAGGGATTGGTCCTACCAGCAGGCTCACAATCTAGGTTAGAGAATGTAAGGAGGAGCTAGGAACTCTAGTACCGACAGTGATGGCAGCCTACCACATGGAACTGCCGGTCTTTGAGGGGTTACAGTGTCACCATGGCGACCAACTCAGCAGGGATCAAAGGGATACTGGCTTTGGAAGAAGATGATAGTCAGTGTATTGGGTCTTCTTTTGCATCTTTATCAATCAACATCAATATAAAGGAAACACAATACAAAGTTCTCAGTCGGTGTTACATTACTCCTCTGAATTATACTCAGTATTGGTGGAGGAGGAGTGTCCAGATTGGTTCATACTTTCATCTTTGGTGGGAATGTTCAACAGTACGGGAGTTTTGGAGCATAGTTGCTGATTACTGTCAGGAATTTCTTCACATTAGACCTCTGTTAACTCCCAAAGCTATATTACTTCGTCTTTTTGAACCTAATGATCCTGGATTCCTGCATAAAATACTTCTCAAGCAATTGCATACAGCTGCAAACTCATATATAGCATGTAATTGGAAGTCCCCAAAGCAACCAACTAAAGAGGAGTGGATTTATAATATATGGGAGACTATGACGATGTATAAATTTAATGTTCATGGTCTATATGTACAAAGCCCTAAACAACTTGGAACCAGGATACCTGAGAGAGTGCCTTCTCCCTTACCAACCTGCGATTACTGATGTCATTGGAGGGCCTGCTCCTGGTGGTTCCACGTGGACCTGTGGCCCAATTGGAATCCACCAGGAGAAGAGCCTTTTGTGTAGTGGCCCCTACTCTGTGGAACACTCTGCCTGTGGAGGTCAGGCAGGCACCAACACTAGGCTGCTAAACAACTCTAGTTTGAGAAGCCTTCCTCAACTGACTAGCCGCTGTTTTTCTGGTTCCTTTGTTTATAAATTGAGCAATTTTAATTTGCTTTTTAATCTTTCTTTTACTGTTTATACCTATGTTCACTGCTCTGGAATCTGTGTTAGATAATTGAGCAGTATATAAATATTGTAAATAAATCCATAAATGCTGTACAGGTGTAGGGGCTGTTTACAAATTACCAGTGTATACAGAAGATTTTAAAAGTTGTACATCTTAAAAATGAAACATGTAAAGGGGCCATTCTGGTGATTTTAATGCATCTTAGACACAACTAATTTTTGCTGGATTGTGCCTGTTCTTTTGCCTAGCAGTGGTGTAATTCAATTGATGCAACTATTACCCCCAAAAATCACACCATAAATGAACAGAGGGAGAAGTGCCATTCCCTAGTTTATAAATATACAGCTTTCGTCGTCAGTGCGTGTCTTATCAAAGCTCCTTTCCTGCATAACCCAAGTGCTATTTTCCCCATCTTTCATCTCTAATAATATTTTATACATTTAGATAATTATCCTGTACTATCCAATTTTAGGATTTGTTCAGATGTAGTTAATTCACAGAGCTCACTATTACTACACAGCCTTTTATCTCTAATAAATGATTTCTTCTGGAGGTACTGAAATATAGACAGCCTTTCTCCAGCCTTCTCAATGGTATTAGAAAAAGGAAATGTGGACTTCTGAAGTAAAATCTCACTGTATAAGGCAATTAAATGGTTGTCAAATGGAAATCCTACACCCCTCCTTTCATGCAAAATTCAGTGTGATGAAAGAATCAATTATCAAAGCCGGCCCTACCATTAGATAGAATGAAGCAGCCACCTCAGACACCAACTTCTGGGAAGCTGGGCTCTCCTGGGGCCTGAATCCAGTCCCCTGGTGACTACCAGCACGCCATGCACTCTTCCCACAGAGAGGTTTTGGATTGTCCTCTGGGGGTCCTCCAGCTGCCTCCCTCTCTTTTCTCAGATCCCTCCCCCAGGCAGTTGTATATCCAGCCTCTTGCTCCCCTTCAGAGTCTCAGCAGGTATGGGATACAGGAATAGCCTGTGGCCCACCAGTAGAAGACCAATGGTGTGACAATCCCAGTAAAATTGTTCTGGAACCTGCCATAGAAACATAGGTGTCCATGTTTCTTATATAGCCTCACAATGGGTTGCATCCAGTGTTAGTTTTACTTAGACTAGGCTCGTTGAAATGAATGGGACTTTAGTTAGACTGACATTGGATACAAAAAACCATGGGATACGACCCAATGTCAGCTTTCAGATTTTGTGGGCCCTCCGACAAGGTACCCTCCATTTCCCCCTTAACATGGAAGAGGTAGGCTGTGCCAACTGAGAACTCTCTCAAGCTCCTCTGATCTTCTTGAGTGCTCCATGCACACAAGTAAGAATGGTGGTGGACGGAGGTGGGCCTTGGAGACCTGGTAAATCCCTGTGGAAGTTGAACCAAGGTCAGTTTTTAAATGAGAAACAAAAGTTAGAGCAAGTTAGGGCCAGGAGAAACTATCATCGGCCAAGCAAAGTCCCATCCTGAACAGGAAGCCTCTACCTCACTTCCTGTGAACAACAACCAATGGGGAGCCTGGGTGCACAGAGCCGTTCCCAGATGTGGGAAGCCTTCACTCCCCAGGGAGAAATTCCAATCTGTAGCTCTGGTGGCTGAACAAATGGGGCAGCTAAGTACAGAGTAGGGATGTTAGAGAAATCCAGTTGGGAGAGTGGAGCTTGCCAGATTTCCCTAGGTTCACACTGCAGTGCCCAATTCATTCTGCAGCAAATCTGGGCAAGTGCAGGGATTTTCTGTGCATTTTGCACATTTTTTTCGCAGCTTCCACAATCTGAGCAAATTGTGCCCAAACTTGTGCAAGTTCAGCTGAATTTGTGCACCAATTGCTCAGGAAGTTATACAAATTGCAGAACCTGAGGGGGGGGGAATGTGCCCAAAACTTCCCAGAGTTCAGAGAATAGCTCAGAGATCTACTTGTACACACAGATACAGCCACACACACTGGAAATTCATTGAGTCAAAAGAGGAGTGGATTTCCCAGCAAAAGATATCCCTAGTACAGAGCTGTGGCTTTCCAGTAGTGCCTGACAATGCCAGAGCTTGCTGTGACACCCTATAAATTAACTTCATGGTATTCTTTAACTATGTCTCCACCAGGCCAATTAATTTTCCTAATATATCGGTTTGAATATGTTAACGCTTTTAGTAATAGAAAAGGCTGCTGGCTCCAATGTCAGTAGGGTGTTGAATCGGCTCCGAGTTTCAGTCATTGCCGGTCAGCACTACAAAGGAGATATCCAAGGTGCCTCCACTGCTTCTTACACCACACATATATACACACAAACACATACCAAGGAGCTCGTCTTGCCGGCTTGGGACCTCGATACTTGGGGGAGCACCTTTCCCTAAATCTGCCTACCCGAGACCTGAGATCTGCCGGAGGAGCCCTTCTCCAAGCCCCGCCAAGGCGAGACATACTTTATGGTGGGACATGGGAGAGGGCTTTCTCTGTTGTGGCACTCCGGCTGTGGAATGCCCTCCCCCTGGAGTCCCGACTGGCACCGGCACTTGCTTCATTTCAGTACCAGATTAAGACATGGCTTTTTAACTAAGCCTTTGATGGCTAAATCCACCAACCTGCACCCTATCTTGTTTTAATTGGATTTTATTGTTTTAAAATTTCATACTGGTTTTAACATATTAATGGCTTAATTTGTTTTAGAATTGTATATTTATTGTTCTGTTTTATCTGTATGCCGCCCTGAGATCCTTGTGATATAGAGTGGGATATAAATGTTTTAATAAATAAACAAACAAACAAACAAACCTGTCTTTGGATACTGACATTATATTATTTTCCTTTCTAGATGTGTTTGATCTCGCCGTCAACAAAGCCGTGGTTGTTCCCTAGAGCCAGTCCCCGGAGTAAGTAACAGCAATCTTTCCCCGTAAAGCTGCTGAAGCCTTTGAAATATATGAAAATGTTACGACAATCATTATTAGTATAAATTACCAGAAATCAGAACATTAGCCACATCTGTTATAAAGGGGAAATGTTTTTTGCAGCTTCTCCCCCTCCCACAAGTTTAACTTTTAAATAAATAACCAATATAAAATGGGGGGGTGCTTCTCCGCCACCCCCATCTCCGAAGGCTCATGACGGATCTCTTTGCTCCGCTCAATAACACACATGTTGAAATGCTTGGATTATGTAGCACCCACTTGCTCCAGGAGTAAGAAGAGGAATGATGCTATTGATGATAAATGGCGGAATGTGTCATAAACACACACACATACACACACACACACACACAGAGCCCAGCTCCAACCTAGCTACAAAGAGCTTCTTAAAGCAGAGGGAGATAGGGAGATAATGTGTTTCTTTCTAGCCTTTCAGTGGCATTTACCTTTCAGATAATTGTCACTTGTCATCTTCATTTACTTAAGAGATACATCTCAAAGGAACTCTGTAGAATCAAAACCTGAGGTTCTTAACAGGCGCTTAATGACTCTGCCTGGCTATTATGAAGTTTTCTATTTGTACATCACCCACCATTTGCTTTTAGAAGATCTTTTTAAAAAGAAAAGAAAAGAAATATTTCGCTAATAGAAATTTGCTTTATGAACTCGGGGATTGTTCTATATCCTCTTATCAGAAAAAGATCCATCTTTACTAAAGAAGTAAAGTAATAGAACATAATAGCAGTCATTTCCCACCTCCCTTCCTCATTCTGCCCATGATTTCATTGAACAGATGTACTGGGGGGGTGGGGAAGCAAAATATTGATGCGTTTCGCCAAAATGTACCTGCTGCCAGCCTTTGCATGAGTAAGATGCTGTCAGCTTATTTATTTATTTAAAGTAAGTTTATCCTGTTCCTCTGCCAAACAAAGGCTCCCAAAGCACCTTCCAATCCATCAGCCGCCGGATCAGTGACTGCCTGCAGGCTTCCAATCTAAAAAGACACAACACACAAGGAAACAGCTACGGGGAGGGAAAAGGAACAATTATGTAAATTATCCGACAGGGTGGTAAAATGGCGCTACTTCTCCTCTCATCTCCTCAGGGTGGAGGGCGACTGGACCAGGCCCTGATGTTTTTGTCACTCCGTTTCAGCCCACTTGCAAGAAACCAACAGTTCCCAGAGTGCAAAACAGTCCTCCTAATAGCTTGAGGGCGCGATCATATTGATTGCGCCCTTGGTGATCAGAAGCGCCCATACTTGAAGGCATTTGATAATTCAATGCAGGGCGGAAGCGATCTTCGCCTCCCTCTCCTCCTGCCCTTCAGATTTTACTAGATAGACCCTTTAGGGGAGGAGGGGGATGGGATGAGGTTGGAGGAGGCTCAGGATAAATTGTATCCTGATTCCTCCAAACTCCTCCCTTCCGTGCCCACTGGAACCCTCCCCTTTCCTCCTCCTCCTCCTCCAAAGTCATTTTTCTGACCTCAGAGAGGAGCCAGCGTGGTTTTTTCAGTGCCGTCTGTGAGAAGGCAGGTGAGGGGGGCAGATCTGTGACTCCCCTTTTCAAGGAGACTGTCAGCGACCCTGGAAGAGGTCATCTAAATAATCCTATGGTCCCTGGGACTCTTGGCAAGGGACCATAATATCGCTCTCTAAGTCTTAGGATATGGACAGGAACAGGAACAGGGAGTCAGAGGGAGCTTCCAGATGGACTGTGCCTAGCGCTACCGATCACAAGTCATGCTGCAGCAATTCCATCCTCACCCCATGCCCTTTGGATGGGTGTTCTGCAGCACGAATGAAGTCAGTCTGGGGACTAGCAGCATTGAGGTCGTAGCTGTCCGTGCCACTAAGGCTGATGAAAGGGGGTGGGGGATACTATGGTGTCATCTATAGTGGTGTCCCTCTTGTGCATCCCCCTCCCCCTCTGCCTTTTCTAAGGCTTAGTAACTGGCAGTAAGAGATCTGAGCTACAGTATGCTGGAATTGTTGGTATTTTGGCTTTGCCCCTTTTTGTATTTCACCTCACCCCATTTGCCCTTGGCCCCACCCATCCCAGGAATGTGGCCCTTGTGAGTTTCTCTAAAATGGAATTCGGGTCTTGGACTGAAAGGGTACCATCTCCTGCTGAGATTCGAGACAATAAAGAGGTATTCCGTGTCATCCACAAAGCCTTATTCAACAAATAAACATCTCTCCACACCTGGTGGGAGTGTGAATGCCAGGTGCTATCCTCTAAGCTTAATTAGCCTAACAAAGCTAGGCAAAGCTATCCTCTAAGCTTAATTAGCCTAACTAGAACTGGACAGTTTCCCCACAGTCCAACAAGCACTTTGCCTCAGGGAGGGTCTTTTTGGAGAAGCCTCTGGTGAGTGGTTACCCTAAGGGACTGCCTCCCACCTCCTCTCAACTTCGCCCGCTTGAGCCTGCAGTGTGGACTCTGGGTCTGGGATCTGTCAACTCCAATGTCCCCTCCCCCTCTGGCAGAGGCTGAGCTCCCAGAGGTGTGAGAGGGAATGATGTCTGAGCATTCAGTCCAATAAACTCCTGGGAAGATTCATCCTTGACTCCTCAAGAGTCTTGGAGAATCTGTTCCCCCACTCCCTGTCTTGGCTGATACTCTTCTTCTTCTTCTTCTTCTTCTTCTTCTTCTTCTTCTTCTTCTTCTTCTTCTTGTCTGATTCAACCTCCAGAATCCCTTCCCCCACACTAGGGAGAAGAGGCGTGATCCTGACAAAGGGGTTCAAAACCCTGACTATGGATATTATATATATATATATATATATATATATATATATATATATTGCTAGGGACTAAATTTTGTACCCTCTATTTTAAAACACATGTACTCCAAAGAGCAATGGGCACTTTTCCATAGGGGATGACTGCATATCTTTAATTCCCCACATGGTTTACTGATGGCAGTGCATTGATCACAGTTGTGCTTTCCTGTACATATAAGATAGCTAGATACCTAGTGGTTAATTCAGTCGAGCATGCTCTTTCCAAATATTTGGAATGAATGCACACCAGATGTTCCCTGTTTATGACATTAAATTCCTTCCTTTCATTGCCTTCCACAGAACCGGGGCAGAGAAGGTGCTGCCAGGAGAACATGTCCATTCTCAGCCCTTATTTCTTCTCTGGGAACCTATCTACACTACTGCTTTAAAACAGTTTATAACAGTTTTGAGAACTGTTGGGGCCCAGGACACACTCCATATACAGTCTTCAAAACGTTTTCAAAGTGTTTTATCTTGCGTGTGTAGATAGGCTCTTAGTTCAGAGCGACCTCACTTACTTCATTGATCAAGAGAGCTTTGGCTATGGGCGGTATATAAATGGAAATAAATAAATAAATAAATAAAATAAGTTCTGGGAAACCCACCATTCAAGCAGCATTCAAAAGACATGGTTGAAGGATTGCTGAAGGATTTCTGAAGTAGTTACACTTATACAAACGCAGCATGAAGGGAACGATTAGCAAGCGTTCCTTTGTTTAAATGAAAAAGCACACTCTGCACATGCCCAGTGAATGACAAAATGAGGAATAAACAAATAAGAGAATATGAAGTACCTTCTTCCATTATGTGTGTTTGTGTGTGTGTGTATAAGCGTGTGTGTGGAGGGAAGGAGCCCACCCCTACTAAGAAGTGTTGGGGCATAGTTACTTGAGAGTAAATCCCACTGAAATCAATGAAACTTACATCTGAGTAGACAATGCACAGACTTTTGCTGTAGATTAAACATCCCCAAGGCTGCACTGAGATCCCACTGAACACAGTAATGCTTTCTTCTGAGTAAGTCTGGATGTATGGCTGCCCTCTTTTGTATCTGGTCAAGAGGGCGGGGCTCCTGCAGCTCTAACTGCTGTGATGAAGAGGGAATTCCACCAGGTGCTACATGCATACAAATGACACCTGCTGAAATTCCCTTTTCTTTGCAACTGTTAAAGTTGCAGGAGCCCTGTCCTCCTTTCCATATGCTCACCTTACCTGAAGGTGAAAAAGGTTCAACATTCTGTTAAGATAAAACATGTTCTTTTAACACCGGGAAAGGCCGACATTAGCATCCACAGCTGTGAGTTCGCATGATCATTACTATGATCTACCCATACATCCGGAGCATTCTGTTTGGTATTATGAACACTGGCTTGTGTAACTTGCTTGCATTACTTGTGGTTGGATTATTGTGTGCCACATATTTCCTTTTAGCCGAAATGTCCAAGAAAATTAAACAGCCATGTGGCAAGAATAAATCACGTAACAACTGAAGCCGCTGGACTGGTTTTATTTTCTACAGCAAAGTTCCCACCGTGAGCAAACATGAATGTGCTTCCTGCATAAATATAACACTCCGCTTTAATTCAACAATTTGTTTAATTCATAAATGTTGAACACACCACTTCTTTCCGCTCTAAGATCTAATCAGAAGTTATAGAATGCAAACTGCTGAATGCTCAGCATTTTGCAAAAGCCCAAATCTTAAAAACTCAGCAATTTGGAAATAATTATCTTATCTCTGATGACGCTCACATCCTTGGCCATCAGCAACTGGGGATGTGTGAGAATTCCAGTTTTGCTCGTGATACAGGTGAGCATGCCCTGTTTGAAGCTCAACATGCGAGCATGTGTCCACCAAAAGTACTCGCAAAATGCCAGATGTGTTCTCGTGTACAATTTGTGCAACTTTCCTAGTTCATTTTTGTAGAAATGTCCTGATTGGTGGGAAATTCCCTTGTAGGCTTGCCGGGTGTCTACACCAGCCATTTATTGCAGGATTGTATCGTGGTCATCGCTAATGGGCCACATGACGTTCACCTGCTCCTGCGGTGATCTTGGGTCCAAACCTCAGTTATTCAGGAATATCGCTGACTGCTTTTGTTGGGGGGGGGGGGCGGGTTCGGCACTCTCTCTACCATCCCAAAGACTGTGGTTGGTGTGTCCCCTCTTCACGAAGATGTTGCTGCTCAGCACAATTTCCCAGCTCAGCAAACGCCTAACCAGCTGCCAGGGGCATGTCTAGCAATTTCGGAGGTGCCACATGTGCTGCCATTTTGCCACATGTTTTCAATGTGCATCAGCATGTTTTGGTGCTGAGAGTGTGTATTTTTTTAACACAAACATTTCTATGTGCAGCATCACATCTTCGATGGACTTCCTATCCACCCCATGTGTAGCTCTGATTTTGCGTTCATGCGCATCCCTCACGGGTCATAAAAAAAAACAGCCCTGTAGCCACGTCATCTGCATAGCCCTGCCCACTTCTGCTGATTCACATGCAGAAGCGCTATGCCGGGGCACACACCCTCCCGTAATGGCACTCCTGTTATTGTGGGGAAACTTTGTTTGCGTGCACCCCGTGAATGCCGAACACCCCCCCCCCTTGCAAAAGGGCAGCAGGTGTAGTTTAGGCCTGAAAGCCCTGCTTCAGTCTGGTGCAAGTTAGGAAATTTGTGTAAACCTCCTCTTTGATCGCTGCTTGATTTGTACAATTTTCCCATTCATGCAGAGCAAGCAATGATCACAAACAGGAATCAGGCATGAGATGACTGGAAAAAACAATGTACAGGGAATCCTAGTGATTTCAAATATTGCTCATTCGCCCACCTCTATATTCAACTGAAATTCTTTCCCTGAGCCTTTCTAATATGACGTTCAACATAATTAGGCTGTCCAGATGGCTCGGGATTTCCCGGTCCTAACCGGGAATCCAGGGGTGAACCGGCCCAACCGGGGGGCGGGGGGGGGCAAACCGGGGTGGCGGGGGGTCATGCGGTGGTGGCAGCAAGCGAGGAGCGGCGGTAGACGTGGCGGTGGCGGCGGAGGAGCCCAGGAAGCAGCCGCCCCAGCAGGTAAGTGCCCTCCCTCGCGCCTCACGCTCCTTACCCGCAGCGGCGTCCACTTCCCTCCGGTGCGCGAATCTACTGAGAAACAGGCTTCGCGGCCTGTCCCTCAGTAGCGCGCCGGGTGATGACGTCATCACCTGGCGCGATACTGAGAGACAGGCCGTGAAGCCTGTTTCTCAGTAGGTTCGAGCACCGGAGGGAAGCGGGTAAGGACCACGAGGTGCGGGGCGCGGGGCACTTACCTGCTGGGGCAGCCAGGTCCGCTGCCACACCGCTGCCGCCGTGCTGCCACCGCCGGGTCTGCCACGCTGCCACGCCGCCGCCGGGTCTGCCGTGCCGCCACCGCGCCGCCACCGCCGCACCGCTGCCGGGTCCCCCACCGCCGGGTCCCCCGCCGCCGGGCTCGTAAGGCCAGCGGCCACACAGAAGAGGCAGGGGAGGGCCAATTACATCACTTCCGGATCCGGCCCTCCCCTGCCTCTTCCATGCGGCCGCTGGCCTTACGAGCCGGCGGGGGAGGCGGCGCGGCAGCGGCGGCAGAGGCAGCAGAAGAGAACCCACCCCAGTAGGTCCGGGCTGATGTATTTTGGGGGTGGGTGGCTTGGTGGGGGGGTTGTTTTGGGTGGGGGGGGTGGTTTGGGGGGTTTGTTTTGGAGGGTGGCTTGGTGGGGGGGTTGTTGGCGGGGGGGACCGGGATTTTGTGTTCCAAAATCTGGTCACCCTAAACATAATAGAGTACCATTGCACAAGAACACTGGCATTCACTCTGTGTTCTGGGTAACCCTGGTGTTTCTGGAAAGGGTGTGACCACACTATGTGGAAATAAGTTTACCCTTACTTCATGCCATAGTCCTTGTGAAAACCTCTCTCTCTCTCTCTCTCTCTCTCTCTCTCTCTCTCTCTCTCTTTCACACACACACACACACACACTGCTATTCAACCTGGGAAGGAAGCTTCCATTTTCTTTTAGACCATACCATGTGGGGAAAGGGTTAATTCCCCATGAAGCATGGTCCCATTCCTGAAATCACCACCACCACCCACAGTTGCTCTTTAATGAACAACAGTTAAACACCGCCTTAGAGCCAAACCCCTAATCCAAGCTGAAGCGGGACAATTCGGCTCATTTTGGCCCAAATCCAGAGCGGTGCTAGATTGGGCCGAGGCACCCTGAAGCGGATCAGAAAGTGTCCAAAGCACTTCAGGGCTCTTTGGCCCGATATGGGACAGTGGTGAGCCATTGCCCCTGCCCACCAGGAGGCCAACTGGAAGTCCATTGGATCCCCCCTTCCTCCCTCCTTCCCCCTTCCCCTTCCCTCCCCGCTCACCTCCAGAACTTGGAACTTCTGTCCCTGCTACCTACAGGACTTACACACATCTGTGATTAGTGATGTCACTTTGAATCCTAGATCTACGGTTGCAAACTATGTTGGCCATAAAGAGCCATTTGCGGCCATAGATCTAGGAAAACCACGGACTCCTCCATCTTCCTTTAAAATTGCAGATCCCTTCAGATGTGTTGGACTACAACTTTGATGTTATAAAAATCTGTTTACCCCCTTTTCCCAATATTGCTTAGATCTTCTAGTAGTTGCGTGCTGTTTAGCATTATCCCATTGTATTTATTCTCAACTGCTGCCTTCTGTATTGTCTGGAACTACAACTCCCAGCATCCCCCAGTCCTCCAGTTGTTGATCTGAGATAAGAGCTTTTCTCTGTAGGGAGCCTTTCTTAGTGTGAAGCAGGGTAAAGCTCTTATCTCCAGTATTGTATAGATTGGAGATAAGAGTTTTTCCCTCTAGGCAGAGGAGGCAGAGCTTCAGAAAGAAGCTGGTGGCTAAATGTATTTGCCTGCAGGCCAATGTTCCCCCTTCCTGAACATGAACTGTACAGCAGAGAGCTTTTCCAAATGTTTTGGGGGCAGGATGAAAAGCATTTAAACTATCCGTTGTGTCAATCCACCACCTAAGTGGCTTACCATTTCTCAACTACCACAATGTGGAAGAATTTAAAACTGCCTCCAGGTGAAAAAGAAAAATTGACCCTTACTTTTAATGCTAAAAACTAATGTTTTTGAAGGCTAGGATTTTTATCCTTCTCTAAATATATATAGACAGACAGCCTAACAATACGATTTCATTCCTTTCCCTTATGGAAATCAGAATTCCTTTCAAGTCCTTTGAGTTACATTTTGGTCTGTGTCTGGCAGAACGTTAGGCGATAGATTACCAGAAAGTGGAAAGGGGGGGACTTTTATATGACAAGCAGATCAGTTTTCATGCGGCAATTTGATTGGAGCTCTCCCTTTGCCTCACCCTGGCAGTTTAATTTAATTGACAGGACATTAAACTGTAGCATATTAGGATTACAAATCAATGGACCAGACATCTTAAAATCATAAAGAGTCAAGGAAAGGAGGAGGCAAACAGATATTTTCCCCCTCCTCAGTCTCTTTTGAATCCATGTGGATACCTGCGAGTCTTCAAGCAGCTAAGAAAGAAAAGAAAAGAATGCCAGAAATGTTGGGTGGCCATGTCCTTATTTTACAGAAGACAGTTCTCTATTTGAAGCCTGCTTGAAGAGTGTATACAATCCAAGTTTAAAGTTTAAGAACCATAAAAAGGGAAAACAGGGACCTAGAAGTTGCCCGTTAGTTACCACCTAGGGAAATGTATTGTATGTATATTGTACTGAGTATCTCCACATTTGCATCTATCCATATAAATTAGCATAGGCAAATTTTATACAAATCTGCATCCTCCTTTACCCTTTTTCTGGCTGATGCATTTCCTCTTTTTTGGGCAGCCCTAAGAAATTTGGCTGTCTGAGGCAGCATGTGAAATAGTGCCCTTCCTTTCTAATATAAGAAAAATCAAGTCGCATACATCCCTGAGCATGCACAGAGCTGGTTTTAAAGGAGCATTTTAATACAGCACATTCACCACCACCTCAAAGCTCCACATTTAATTCAGACAAGTGGGCTTCTAAGTAGCATTTCATTTGGAATATGTCTCCCTGACATCTAGAGTCTCAACGCAGGGAATATTTTTCTATGGAGGAGCATTCATCCTCATTGAGAATTAGTCCCATGCTCCCTTACTTTTGGAGGCTGTTTAAATAAACTGGCCAATGTATAATCTAACCCATTTATGCTTTCCTGCTGTGCCCCAAAATAGGCTGATTCATTCATTCATTTATCAAAGCATGTGTACCCTTCTCTTCAGCCAAAAAGGCTCGCAAAATAGTTTTAAAAAACAGGCCAACAGTCTTGCAATCTAAAAGACGCAGCACAAAAGGAAAGGGATGGGGAGGGAAAAGGAAAAGAAGTGAATTCAGGCACCAATTCTTAAAATTGAATAATAATTCTTATAATGATCTGCTGGAATGGAAAGAGGTCCCTCATCTGCAGAAATTGCTCAGTAGGGTTGCCAGCACAACATTTCAAAAAGTACAAGCTATTCCACAACTATATTTTCAAAATAAGGAGCCCTACTAGAGTGACCAGATACAAAAGAGGGCAGGGCTCCTGCAGCTTTAATTGTCGTGATGAAGAGGGAATTTCACCAGGCGCTGCATGCAAACAAATGACACCTGCTGAAATTCCGTTTTCAATACAACTGTTAAAGATACAGGAGCCCTGTCCTCCTTTCCATATGGTCACCCTATTTGAGGCAAACTTCTTGTTCGGTAACCCACAGCCTTCACTGAAACAGCTTCAAAGTGCTAATATAATAACAAAGGCCATTGTCAAGAAATTTGAATCCACAATCCTCAAGATGTCGGCAGCAAAGTGCCAACAAAACCCAGCTAGAACTGAAAGGGAAATGCATTGTCCTTTTTTCTTTTCTTTTAAAATGAAGGTTTTTTTTTCTTTTAATATATCTCAAGAATCCAGCCGAATGACATTGCATAGAATGTGGTCCAGCAACCAGTGTTTGGCTGGTTATTATGCAGCATGGGATATGGAGTACAGGACTGTGCATTCATTTGCATATGGATTCTGACATATAGGAATGCATAACTGCTAGATTCAAAGATGCTGTGCCACAGGGTGTGTTTTAAATAAATAGCATTGTGGATAAACCCTGCTTTGACAACTGAAGTCATCAGTCCTTGGGGCAAATAATGTAGCTGAATAATTTTAAATATATATATAGATGCACATGCAAATATCCAGGCCTCTTTTACAGGTGCTACCTACTAGAGCTGACAATAGACTTTCCAAGTACTACAGTTCAGTTTCAATTTAATATAAATCCACAGTGCAATGCTGATCACACACACACACACACACACACACACACACACCACTTCTCCATGAATCAGTGCTGAATGGTAGGTCCTCAGGTTTTAGGCCACTGCTGAATATTTCAGCACAAGTGCACTTAGAATTCAGAGACAAAAATCTTCACAGCCCTTGATCAAAGGCAAACGTGAGAGGAGCCATTTCGCTTGATCTTAAGAAAGCTTTTGACATAGTTAACTGCTAGATCTTAATTACCAAGAAACTGCCAGGGTCTCTCCAATAGACGGCTCGTGTGGAGTTTCAGAGCTGTCTCACTGAATGAGGGATGAGGTGGGGACGTACGGTTGAAGTTGATGAGATTGAAGGTAAAAAAGAAAACACATGCAGTTGCGCTCTGAATATATTCAGAGCACAGGGGCTATCAACACTACAGGCTCAGATGGCAATTCCATGCACCATGGCCCGATCTACACCTTGTGTCAAATCATTACGAATCATAGAATAGTAGAGTTGGAAGGGGCCTATAAGGCCATCGAGTGCAACTCCTTGCTCAATGCAGGAATCCACCTTAAGGCATACCTGACAGATGGTTGTCCAGCTGTCTCTTGGAGGCCTCTAATGTAGGAGAGGCCACTGCCTCCCTAGCTAATTGGTGCCATTGTCGTATTGCTCTAACAGTCAGGAAGTTTTTCCTGATGTCCAGATGGACTCTGGCTTCCTGTAACCTGAGCCCATTATTCCGTGTCCTGCATTCTGGGATGATCAAGAAGAGATCCTGGCGCTCCTCTGTGTGACAACCTTTTAAGTATTTGAAGAATGCTCTCATGTCTCCCCTCAGTCTTCTCTTCTCCAAGCTAAACATGGCCAGTTCTTTCAGTCTCTCCTCATAGGGCTTGGTTTCCAGAATGTGGAATAAGAAGCAGGAATTAACACTATGAAAGCAGTATATGGAATGTGGATTGTGCCCAACAGTTATCAGTGCACTTCAGTACCACTATAGAGCAGTAGTGTAGATCTAGCAGGAATCCCCATTTTTTTTTTTACCAGTGGGCACATTTGGGAATTTGAGAAAACTCCATTGGCACCACCACAAAATGCCTAATTTGTGGATTGCTGCTTTGGTGTCTACCCGTCACGTCTATGGATTTTAGGCTGCATATTATTCAGCAAAAACTTTTGTGACATGTCTATTAGACACTGCAATGTCTCTTTAAAAAGGGATTGTCTAATTCAGTCAATTGCTGGCAGTGCGATACAGGTAATGCTTCTTTAAAACATATGTTTTGGCAATGTCCGGTAGCTGCTTCTTTTCGGGGGAAGTTATTACACAGATACATTTTCTACTGGAACAGTCTTTAATATTCACTGACGTGCACACTTTTAAATTATTTGCCTCATTCGTGAAAATTAACAAATGTGCAGCGTAAATGGATTCTCCGCACCCTTTTGACAGCTAAAAGACAGATATTACAACATTTCATGGATAAACACTCACCTCCTGTAATACAATAGACTGAGGACCTTACAATGCTTTCAATGTTTGAACGTAGACTGACCATATGAAAAGGAGGACAGGGCTTGTGTAACTTTAACAGTTGTAGAGAAAAGGGAATTTCAGCCAATGACATTTGTATGCAATTAGTTCCTGGTGAAATTCCCTCTTCATCACAACAGTTAAAGGTGCAGGCAGTATACTAGAGTGACCATATACATAAGAAGGCAGGGCCCCTGCAACTTTAACTGTTGTGACGAAGAGGGAATTTCACCAGGAACTAATTGCATACGAATGACACTGGCTGAAATTCCCTTTTCTCTACAACTGTTAAAGTTACATGAGCACTGCCCTCCTTTTCATATGGTCAGCCTATTTGAACGGATGGAATATAGACATCGCCTTCAAATGGATACTTATTTGGATGTTTGGTCTGCTTTTGTTGAAGCCTATGTACAATTGCTATAAAGTTGAATGCATTTCATACAAATCTGTCTAAATATATAAAAAGTGGAATTATTTTTTTTGAAAAAGGGAAAAAATCTATGCTTTTGGAATCCTGCCATACACGCTTACATGGGAGTAAGTCCCATTGAAACTAATGGGGTTTATTTCTGTTTAGACATGCATAACACTGGACGTTTCAACGTTTCAAGTGATCCTTCTCTGGAGGGAATCCTGGGAAATACAATGGTAGGAATTGGGTGTCTAACAAAGCGTTCTCACACCCTTAGCAAACCATATTTCTAAGCTACTTTGTGTGTGTGTGGGGGGGGGGAGAACATAATGGTAAAACTGTTTTTTTTTTATGTTTTGTGTAGATATATTTACCCAGACAACATTTAAGATTGTCAGAGGAGGCCTTGCTCATCATTCCAAAACTAACAGAATGTCGCCACGCAATATCCGATGGTGGGCCTTCTTGGTGGCGGTGCCCACTCTTTGGAAAACCCTCCCCTGTGGAGCTTGGGAGGCAGTAAATGTGGCATCCTTCAAATGCTTCCTAAAAATGTACTTGTTCACCAAGGCTTTCCCCAGGGTATAATTAAAGTAATCCTGCTGCTTCATCTTACTGCTCCTTGTATTGCTTTTATTGTATTTAGAATTGTTTTGATGTTGTGTTTTTAATACTGTATTTTAAATGTGGCTTTAATATGTACATGAGAACCACTTAGAGATTTTATTATATTTAGCAGTATATAAATATACCTTATTAAAACTCATTTCCATTAAAAAATATAATACAGCCACACTCTGGTGTTCTAAGTCTTATATACAGTAAGACATGAGGAAGGAGAAGGAGCCCACCCTCCATCACTGTCCTTGTGCTTAGGATGAACCTCTGCAGTCGGGTTTCAGGCCTGGTTTTGGTACGCAAACAGCCTTGGTCGCCCTGTATGATGACCTATGTCGGGAGAAAGACAGGGGGAGTGTGACTCTGTTGATTCTCCTTGATCTCTCAGTGGCTTTCGATACCATCGACCATGGTATCCTTCTGGGACGACTGGCTGAGTTGGGAGTGGGAGGCACTGCATTGCAGTGGTTCCGCTCCTACTTGGTGGGTCGGCTCCAGAAGGTGGTGCTTGGGAAACATTGCTCGGCCCTGTGGATTCTCCAGTATGGGGTTCCGCAGGGGTCAGTTTTGTCCCCCATGCTGTTCAATATCTACATGAAACCGTTGAGTGCAGTCATCCGGAGTTTTGGAGTGCGTTGTCATCAGTACGCTGATGACACGCAGCACTATTTCTCCTTTTCATCTTCATCAGGTGAGGCTGTGGATGTGCTGAACCAGTGCCTGGCTGCGACAATGGACTGGATGAGGGCTAATAAACTGAAACTCAATCCAGACAAGACTGAGACGCTGTTAGTGGGTGGTTCCGCTGACCAGATGGAGGGTGTTCAACCTGTTCTAGATGGGGTTGCACTCCCCTTGAAGGAGCGGGTTCGTAGCTTGGGGGTTCTCCTAGAACCATCTCTGTCACTTGAGGCGCAGGTGGCCTCAGTGGCACGGAGTGCCTTCTACCAACTTCGGTTGGTGGCCCAGCTACGCTCCTATCTGGACAGGGATAACCTGGCTTCAGTTGTCCATGCTCTGGTAACCTCCAAGTTAGATTACTGCAATGCACTCTACGTGGGGCTGCCTTTGAAGGTGGTTCGGAAGCTGCAGCTTGTGCAAAATGCAGCGGCCAGATTGATAACTGGAACCAGTAGGTTCGAACATATAAGACCTACTCTGGCCCGCTTGCATTGGCTACCTGTATGTTTCCGAGCCCGGTTCAAGGTGCTGGTTTTAACCTATAAAGCCTTACACGGCTTGGGACCACAATACCTGATGGAACGCCTTTCCCGACATGAACCTACCCGAACACTACGTTCAACATCTAAGGCCCTCCTCCGAGGGCCTCCTCCGAGGGAAGCTCAGAGGTTGGCAACAAGAGAGAGGGCCTTCTCTGTGGTGGCTCCCCAATTGTGGAACGATCTCCCCAATGAGGCCCGCCTGGCACCAACATTGTTATCTTTTCGGCGCCAGGTCAAGACTTTCCTCTTCTCTCAGGCATTTGGCAATATCTGAGGAGCCTGGGTTTGTTTTGTTTGTTTTTTGTAGCTTTTTGGAGCATTGTAGTGGTTTTAAATGTACAGATTGTGTGTATGTTGTATGTTTTTGCTGTTTTAATTTTTGTATATTGTTTTTAATTGTTTTTAATCCTATGTAAACCGCCCAGAGAGCTTCGGCTATGGGGCGGTATACAAATGTAATAAATAAATAAATAAATAAACAGAGAACCTCTTTTATCTGCGGAGGCACAATGTAAAACCCTGGGAAATTAGGATTTTGCATCACGTGGACAGCTCTCATGGATACAAAAGGCTCTCTATTCTAGACATACACCTTGAACAATGAGAACAATAACAGGCAGAAGGCAGACCTTCAGGGCCGGCCCTTTCATGAGGCAGACTGAGGCGCCGGCACAGTGATGTAGTGTGTAGGGTGCAGCATCTGGTGAAATTCCCTCTTCATCACAACACTTAAAGCTGCAGGAGCCCTGCCCACTTGACCAGATACAAAAGACGGTAGGGCTCCTGCAGCTTTAACTGTTGTGATGAAGAGGGAATTTCACCAGGTGCTGCTGGGATTCCCTTTTCTATACAACTCTTAAAGATACAGGAGCCCGGTCCTCCTTTTCATATGGTCACCCTAATAGTTTGCTTGTTTCCCTCCTCACATGTTAGTATAAGTAAGGCTTAGACTGTTGAATAGGACTTAAAACCTGTCTGGCTCAAGCCAAATGTCCATCTAGCCAAGTCAAAAACAAAAGGTGGGATATAACTGTAATAATAATAACGTAAATGTGAAAGAGCAATTGACAAAAAAAATCAATTAGATTGTTTCATTATTTGAGCGGAGCTTGCTGGATGATCTCACCAAGGTGACTGCATTGGTTGTGAGTTTGTTGTAATGATGCATTGGGAAAAGTCAAGCCTGTCTCCGTGCTTTTAATTGTGCACCTGACTTTTGTAAGTGCTTCTTTACAACTAAGGGCACAATCCTCTCGTGATGGCCATAAACCTCCAAACTTGGAGGTCATCCAATGCAGAGCAGGAGAAGGTGATCTTTGCCTCTGTGCTCCTCCCACTCGGCGTTTTGGCCAGATGGGATTTTTCAGGGTTTTGTGGAGTGGGTGGGAAGGAGGCTGGAGAAGGCCAAGGATACATCGTAACCCAGCTTCCCCAGTCTTCTCTCCTCCCTGCCCACCAGCAGGCCCTTTTCCCTCTTATTTATTTCTTTTATTTCTTTTATTCCATTTATATACCACCCCATAGCCGAAGCTCTCTGGGCGGTTTACAAAAATTAAAAACATTGAACATTAAAAACACCGATATACAAAATTTAAAACCATAAAGCATAAAAACAAGTTATGATTACAATATCCTTTAAAACAACAATTCTGGGTCAAAGCACAACAACAACACAAAAACCCTCATCATATACTGTTCAATGCCTGGGAGAAGAGGAAAGTCTTGACTTGGCGCCGAAAAGATAACAATGTTGGCACCAGGCGAGCCTCGTTGGGGAGATCATTCCACAATTGGTGGGCCACCACAGAGAAGGCCCTCTCTCTTGTTGCCACCCTCCATGCTTCCCTCGGAGTAGGCAACTGGAGGAGGACCTTAGATGTGGATCGTAGTGTACGAGTAGGTTCGTGTCGGGAGAGGCATTCCATCAGGTATTGTGGTCTCAAGCCGTGTAAGGCTTTATAGGTTAGAACCAGCACCTTGAATTGGGCTTGGAAACGTATAGGCAGCCAATGCAAGCGGACCAGAGTAGGTCTTATATGCTCGAACATTCTGGTTCCTGTTATCAATCTGGCTGCTGCATTTTGCACAAGCTGCAGTTTCTGAACCGTCTTCAAAGGCAGCCCCACGTAGAGTGCATTGCAGTAATCCAATTTAGAGATTACCAGATCATAGACAACTGAAGCCAGGTTATCCCTGTCCAGATAGGCTGGGCCACCAACCGAAGTTGGTAGAAGGCACTCCGTGCCACCGAGGCCATCTGAACCTCAAGTGACAGAGATGGTTCTAGGAGAACCCCCAAGTTCTTCTCTGAGGTTGCCTTTGCAAACTTTTGAGAGGCAGGCAGTGCAGTTCTGTCCTGGCCAGCTGTGAGGTTAAGGGTGCAGGGAGCTCAGATTCCCGGCTCTGAGGTTGGGGCATTGACTCCGATCTCAGATCCAAGAATCTAGACTACACCATGCCCCCCAACCAAGACTCTGTCTAGGGGCCATCAGTTTGTTCCCTAACTCACAAATACAGCTGTCCCTTCTTGAGGACATCATCCAGCTGGACAGAAGGCCAATCTATTCCACTACAGCAGCAATTCAGTGCTAGGGTGGTAAATAGATTATTACCATCAATCCCATCTTAATTTACAACAACTGGGTCTGCCAAGCAGTGCAAAGAACAGTCTTCAACCCTTTGGGGACTGAAAGAAAATATTTTTAAGCCATCTGTGTTTTACCCTGATAAAAATTTCCCAGTGGAAAGAAAGATGGTCCTGTTGACTTCCGCCGAAATGGTAATAATGCACACCAGCTGACAATATGTCTCCATATAACTAGAATTACTGTACATCAAAGATAACTACATCTCTGGCTACATCACTCTATAGCTTATTTTATAGATATGGTCTTTGCTCTCCATCTGTGCACTGCTGTCAACAGACAGTGAAAGGCTCATTGTCTGATGCTCAAATGCATCAAATGCGATGCCAATGTCAACCCAAATTTGAATATTTGGGGTTGTATCCTTTGGTGCCATTCCATTGGTACAAAGCTTCCAGCCCCTGCTAGCTGCACAATGCCAACTCTTGTAGCTTTTCTCCTAGCGTAACATCGGCTCTGACCCCAAACCATCACAACTAGTGCAAGCAACAGATAGTCTAATGAAGTTGCAATGAGTCGTGCGATGATTTGCAGAACGGTTTGTGCAATTCCTTATGCAACGGCAGAATCAAAATGTTGGATTTTACACTTGTGCAAGAATGACGAAGGGGTCTAGGGTTTCTGCAAGCTGTAGAGCTTTGCACTAGCAAAATGTCACCACTGGAATGAACATCTTGTGTTAATTATATCTACGTCAAGTAGACAAAGAGTCAGAGATTAGGCATTGGGTTCCCATGAGATAAATAAGGGCAGAATCCTACATGATTGACCGTGGCCAACCATAAGCTTCTGAATTCAAAGACTTACGAATATCCTATGCAGAGCAGCAGGAGCATTGCACCTGCCCATCTAGTGAAGACCTATGGGGATGGAAGGAAGCTGGGGCATCCATAAGAGTTCTCATATGGTCGATGCCCTGATTCCTCCCCTCTCAGCCACTGGGAACACCTTTTCCCATCTCCCTGCTCTGTTTATGAGCATGGAAACATAACCTGTGCAGAGAAAACTGTGCCGGCTATGAGAGGAGGGCGGTTTCTGGGCTCTGAGGTCAGATAATAATAATAATAATAATAATAATAATAATTATTATTATTATTATTATTATTATTATTATTATTTATAACCAGCCTCTCCCTTCGGATCGAGGTGGGGAACAACAACAATATAAAATACAAGAATCACAACAGTTAAAAAATTTTAAAAACAAGAAAAAAATACATCATTAAAAACATCTTAAAATTCATCCGGATAGGCCTGCTGGAAGAGAGCAGTCTTCATGACTCTCTTAAATTCATGAAGACTGCTAATTTGTCTAATCTCCTCCGGCAGACCATTCCATAGTCTGGGAGCGATGGAAGAGAAGGTCCTCTGGGTGACACTCGCCAGCCTAGTTCTGGCTGGCTTGAGTAAGTTCTTCCCAGAGGACCTAAGTGTGTGGGGTGGATTGTATGGGAAAAGGCGATCCCACAGGTAGCCTGGACCCAAACTATGTAGGGCTTTAAAGGTAATAACCAACACTTTACACTTCGCCCGGAAACTGACTGGCAGCCAATGAAGTGATTTTAAAACTGGTGTAATGTGGTCACCCCTAGGTGTACCAGTGACCAACCTGGCTGCCATATTTTGAACAAGTTGAAGTTTCCAGACTAGGCACAAAGGTAGCCCTATGTACAGCGCATTGCAGAAGTCAAGCCTCGAAGTTACCAGCGCGTGCACTACCGTCTTTAGGTCTTCCAACTCTAGGAAGGGGCGCAGCTGGCATATCAGCCGAAGCTGATAGTAGGCACTCCTGGCCGTCGCATCAATCTGAGCTGTCATTTGGAGCGACGGATCCAGGAGTACCCCCAAGCTGTGAACACAGTCTTTCGGGGGGGTGTAACCCCATCCAGAACTGGTTGACACTAGGGGTGTTCACGGACCCCCCGGATTGGATCGGGACCCGGATCAGGACCTCCAATTCTGTCATGGATCAGTTCGGACAAAATCGGAGGCCCCCCGGACCGGATCGAGTCCGATCCCGATCCAAAAATCGGAAATTTTTGGATCGGCCACCATTTTTTTCCCCATAGACTTGCATTGCAATGCAAGTCTATGAGGAAAAATGGCGGTGGGTAGGTGAGGGGGGGCTAACTCCCTCCCCCCTGGGGCCGTCCGCTGTGGACGGCCCCGGCAGGTAAGCCCCCTCCCCCGCGCTCCCTACCCCCCCTGGGACCGTCCGCTTCCATTCGCTGGCTCCCGCGGGCACCCGCGGATAGAAGCAGATGGCTCCGGGGGGGGGTAAGCCCCCTTCCCCGCCACTGCTTACCTTTTAGGGCCGTTCGCTCCCGTCCGGCGCCGGCGGCTACCGCCAGCCGGCTTTGCGGCTTGCTCTAGAGTAGCGCACCGGGTGATCACCCGGCGCGCCACCCTGGAGCAGGCCGCGGAGCTCACTGGTAGTAGCCGCCGGTGCCGGACGGGCGTCCCTAAAAGGTAAGCGCCCCCCTCCTCCCCTCCGCGCGCCCCCTCCTCACCTTTCCGGGCCGTTTGCTCCCGTCCGGTGCCGGCGGCTACCGCCAGCCAGCTTTGCGGCCTGCTCTAGAGTAGCACGCCGGGTGATGACATCACCCGGCACGCCACCCTGGAGCAGGCCGCGGAGCTCACTGGTAGTAGCCGCCGGTGCCGGACGGGCGTCCCTAAAAGGTAAGCGCCCCCCTCCTCCCCTCCGCGCGCCCCCTCCTCACCTTTCTGGGCCGTTTGCTCCCGTCCGGTGCCGGCGGCTACCGCCAGCCAGCTTTGCGGCCTGCTCTAGAGTAGCACGCCGGGTGATGACATCACCCGGCACGCCACCCTGGAGCAGGCCGCGGAGCCCGCTGGTAGTAGCCGCCGGCGCCGGATGGGAGTGGAGGCCCGGAAAGGTAAGGGCTCCCCTCCGCGCGCCTCCTCCTCCCCTCCGCGCGCCCCCTGCTTACCTTTCCAGGCCATCTGCTCCCGTCCAGCACCGGCGGCTACTACCAGCGGGCTCCGCGGCCTGCTCTAGAGTAGCGCGCCGGGTGATGACATCACCCGGCGCGCCACCCTGGAGCAGGCCGCGGAGCCCGCTGGTAGTAGCCGCCGGCGACGGACGGCAGCGGACATCCCTCAAAGGTGAGCGCCCCCCTCCTCCCCCCCGCTGTCCACTTTCATCGGCGGGCGCCCGCTGGTGCCCGCCAATGGAAGCGGCGATGGGCGCCAGTGGGCGCCCGCCGATCCGCCGAACCGGTTCGGAGCCTTTTCGGATCGGTTCGGACTGGATCGGCCGATCCAGCTGTTGGATCGGAAATCGGATAATTTATCCGATTTCCCACTGGACCGGACTCGGATCATGGATCGGGTCCGATCCAGTGCACATCCCTAGTTGACACACCTCCAAACCCAGGTTGGGGCCTTTGACAATGAGCACCTCCGTCTTGTCTGGATTCAGCTTCAATTTGTTTTTCCTCATCCAGCCCATTACCACCTCCAAGCATTCATTCAGAGGAGACACACTATCCTTAGCTGACGATGTTGTTGAAGGCATAGAGAAATATATTTGGGTGTCATCAGCGTATTGATAGCACCCTGCCCCATGCCTCCAGATGATCTCTCCCAGCGGTTTCATGTAAATGTTAAACAGCATTGGGGAAAGGATGGCACCTTGTGGTACACCACATAGCAACTCCTTTTTTGAAGAGCAGCTATCCCCAAGCATCACCATCTGGAACCTGCCCGAGAGATAGGATCGGAACCACTGAAGCACAGTGCCCCCGATTCCCAGTTCCCCCAGGCGCTCCAGAAGGATACCATGGTCGATGGTATTGAAAGCCACTGAAAGGTCCAGGAGTACCAGCAGGGACACACGCCCCCTGTCAATACTAAGGCGTAGATCATCCACTAAGGCGACCAAAGCGGTCTCAACTCTGTATCCTGCCCTGAAGCCAGTTTGAAATGGGTCTAGAAAATCAGTGTCATCCAAGACTGCCTGGAGTTGAAAGGCAACCGCTCTCTCCATCACCTTGCCCAAAAATGGAAGATTTGATACTGGCCTGTAGTTATTAAGGTCCAGGGGATCCAGGGAGGGCTTTTTTAGAAGCGGCCTTACCACCACCTCTTTTAAACATGATGGAAAGCTCCCCTCCCTGAGAGATGCATTAATGATATGTTGTAGATGTGATCTAACTACATCTCCTCCCTGGACAACCAGCCAAGAAGGACAGGGATCGAGAGGGCAAGTCGTCCTCCTCACACATCCAAGTACCTTGTCCACGTCCTCGGTACTCACCAACTGAAACTGATCAAGTGTAATCCTACTCGCGGAGTCACTGGACACTCCACTGTCAGCCTCTGCTATAACAATGGCATCTAAGTCGGCTCTTATCCAAGAGCTTTTATCTGAGAAATGATCGTTAAAAGCATCACAGTGAACTACCGAAGGCTCTAAAATCGGATAAAATCCTGTTTCCAACTTGAAGCCCATAAACCAAACAATCCTATTTTCCCCCAGATGCTCTCTGGGGGGCATAGGATTGCTCCCTAAGCTGCTGTTACTGTTCCACACCCTGTTTTGTAATAAGGGATGGATTATACCTTGCTCAGTTGGAAGGATCATATGTTTCCTTTATTTTATTTTATTTTATGCTTAATCACATTTCTATACCACCCAAAAGTCAAATCTCTCTGAGTGATTTACAATAATTAAAACCATAAAATACAATATGATAAAAATTGTGGCCTTGGGGATCCTATGGAATGATGTAGCCAAAAACATAATTATATTTGATGGGCATAACAAATCTAGGATTTCCCTAGACCCTTTCCTACACCTTCTTCAATGATCAGGAGTTAGGGAGTGTCTGTCTTTGAAGAATCCCCATGCTCTTGATAGTAGGAACAAGAGAGAACTTCTTCACATTAAATTCATTTTAATTCAAATTTCATGCTTTTGAACCACTGTGAACCAAAACTCAGTTATCCTTTGAAATTTGCACTTCTTCAAATTTCTCAATGGAGTTCTCCAAACAACAACGACAAAATTTAGATTAGGAAAATAAAATGCCTTATATTCGGAAAATTCCTGGCCAAAAATTCATATATTCGGCATATACAAATGCATTGATTAGGAAAAATGTAAACAAAAAAAATATAAATTCTCATGCAAACTAAAAAAATAATTTAAAAAACTTATTCTGGACAAACCAAACTTAAGGCTTAAGAAATTCTCAGAGTTTGAAACAAAATGAATTTAAGATTGGAAAAATGAGAAACAGAGAGAAACAGACATTTATTTACACA
The DNA here is from genome assembly GCA_029215795.1 of Anniella stebbinsi. Lineage (NCBI taxonomy): Eukaryota > Metazoa > Chordata > Lepidosauria > Squamata > Anniellidae > Anniella > Anniella stebbinsi. The sequence continues at coordinate 353,501,366 of JARDYH010000002.1, read as the reverse complement.
TTTGTCCGTCCCTAAATAGTAGTGGGAAATCTTGCTTTCTTATCATCAGGGCCAACTCCGAGTTTGAAGGGGCATAAAAGGATCTCTGGTGGATCCCTTTCAACACTGGTGGGCCAACCCGGTGGGCAAACCTGTTACTGCTAGCGGTGCTGCTATTTGCAGTGAGCAGCTGCAAGCCACCCACCATTCAAATTATTCATGATGACTCAACATAGCATTGTTTTGGGGCACCATGAGACCCAGCCCCAATGGGAGGGTCAGGACTTTTGTCAATGGTGGACCCTGCTGATGTTCTGAGTCCCGGGCAGCTGCCCAAGGATGTCGGGTGCTGACCCCTGCTATGCTCACTGTGCTCTCTTGTTCGATGTCTTCATTGAGTTTCATTTCCCTTCCACTTATCATTCAGCCTTCATGCTATTTCTTTCCATGGTCTTAATAATAGTTTGGCTGCTCTTCTTATGGGGTCTCTCTGATCTTCCAGTATTTTGCCCAGTTGTGAGCTCTATTCCTCTGTCTTCATCTGCCCACTGAGCCTCACGTTTGAATAGCTACTTGTAATGATGCGTGAATTAGCAAAACATGGATTCATTGAGGTTCTCCAAATTCCACCTCAAATGTAAGAAGAGCCATGCTGGATTAGTCCAAGGGTCCAGCTGGATCAGCACTCTGTTCACACAGTGGCCAACCAGCTGTTGACCAGGAACCCACAAGCAGGACACAGTGCAATAGCACCCTCCAGCCCATGTTCAACTGGTGTACATAGGCTTCCATGTCTCATGTCCATATCGGATTGCAAGCTTTGTTTCTTTTGGCACCAAAAATGCATGTATATTTCCATGCACATTTTTCCAAATGTACACATCAATTGTGAATATTTTTGAAATGTATGTATTTTTCTCCCATTGATTAGAACACGTTTGTGCGCATTTTTCAAATCCATTTTTTTTTTGTGCAAATCACATCACAAGCTCAGAAATGTACAGACTTCAACCGCAAGTTGCATTCGGGTCTGTGTTCCTTTCCAGGAAGTGTGCACTCGGTAAATTCTGGTAAAAAAAATGAACTGAAACAAATTTCTCATACATCTCTGTTGTATATTGCCTCTCAGTTCCAGTCGCTGGGGAACATCAGCAAGAGGGTTCCCTCTATAGGCCACCATTTTCCACAGTGGTCAACCAGATGTCTCAGGGAAGCCCACAAAAAGGACATGAGGGAAATGGCCCTCTCCTGCTGTACTTCTTCAATGCCTGGTATTCAGAGGCCTGCTACTTCTGATTCTATATATTATAGTCATCATTATTAGTTCCAATGATAGCTTTATCCTCCATGAATTTGTCAGTGGTCCTAAGCCATTTGGGCGTTTAAAGATTGACACCAACACAATCAATTGTGCACAGAAATAGATCATGAGCCAGCATGATTTTGAAACTGGTGTGAGATGTTCCATTCTCCTGGCCCCAAACTGTAGTCTGGCTGCTGTATTTCTAGGGTGACCCTATGAAAAGGAGGACGGGGTTCCTGCATCTTTAACAATTGCATAGAAAAGGAAATTTCAGCAGGTGTCATTTGTATGCACACAGCACCTGGTGAAATTCCCTCTTCATCACAACAGTTAAAGCTGCCGGAACCCTGCCCTCTTTTGTAGATAAAGGAATGTGGAGTCAGCAATCCATCAGAAAACCTTCAAGTACAGAGCATAATCGGTGCTAATATTTTCTAAGGAAACAACCAGCATTTTTTTCTTGCAAAACTGAAATAGCAGCATCAGGCCACAACTGAGATATTGCAAGATATTTAGCAATACACCCTTAGCCAGAGACCAAAGCAACTTCATAACACCCAGTGGAATAGCATACTTGAAACACGATAGAACTTGGCTTCATTAGCTAAGCAATCCACCTTCCTATTTTTATTTACAGTATTCTCTGCCAGGAGGAGAACTCTGAAGACCGAGAATGGGGGTGGGAGAGCAGAGCCAATGAATCAACAGATTCTCACCACTTTTAGGCAGTAATATGGGCTAATTTTAAAAAAAGAGGAAGAGAAAATAAGGTTCATGAGTTCCTGACTTATTGCTCAATGGTAATAATTTTGTGATCCCAAGCATTTTTCCACATTTTTTTTAAAGGTACATACTCTCCATTTCCACATTTCCCGAGCATTATTTAAAAAACAGAGTGAAAAACCAAGATGCAGCCACCAAATCTTGGTTTGGGGCTGCCTTTGAAGGTAGTTCGGAAGCTGCAGCTTGTGCAAAATGCAGCGGCCAGATTGATAACTGGAACCAGTAGGTTCGAGCATATATGACCTACTCTGGCCCACTTGCATTGGCTGCCTGTATGTTTCCGAGCCCGGTTCAAGGTGCTGGTTTTAACCTATAAAGCCTTACACGGCTTGGGACCACAATACCTGATGGAATGCCTTTCCCGACATGAACCTACCCGAACACTACGTTCAACAAATAAGGCCCTCCTCCGAGTGCTTACTCCGAGGGAAGCTCGGAGGTCGGCAACAAGGGAGAGGGCCTTCTCTGTGATGGCCCCCCAATTGTGGAACAATCTCCCTGAAGAGGCCCACCTGGCGCCAACATTGTTATCTTTTCGGCACCAGGTCAAGACTTTCCTCTTCTCTCAGGCATTTGGCAATATCTGAGGAGCCTGGGTTTGTTTTTGTTTTTTGTAGCTTTTTGGGGTGTTGTAGTGGTTTTAAATGTACAGATTGTGTGTATGTTGTATGTTTTTGCTGTTTTAATTTTTGTATATTGTTTTTAATTGTTTTAATCCTATGTAAACTGCCCAGAGAGCTTCGGCTATGGGGCGGTATACAAATGTAATAAATAAATAAATAAATAAAGGGTTTAACCATGTTTTCCAGCAAGGATGGGCAACATGCAGCCCCCCTGGAATTATGTGCAGCCCCAGCCACCCACTCACTGCCCCTCACCCTCTTCAAATTTGCGCCAATGGCTGGGCAGCAGCCAGACAACCAATGGTTTGCCACTAAAATACGGCGGCAAAAGACGATGGTGGCCCAAAAAGGCCAGCATTATGCTTTAAAACAAAGGGCACGTTTTGTTTTAAAGCTACATTTGGCCTTTCTCACCCAGTGTCACGGTTCGCCACTGATATTTGGTGGGAAACTATGGATTGCTTTGGTGCGGCCACCGTCAAAATTCAGCAGTGAATAGCAGGGATGTCTGTAGCCCCTGGGGCATTCCAGCAGGTTGAAATTGCCCCCTGGAGCCCCCAAAATTGAGCACCCGTGTTTTAGAGTGGCATTTGAGAGGGGGTATGGAGCTAGCTTCTCTCTTGGGCTATAAAAGGTTTTAAATATATGTGTACATTGTGTGTATATTGTATGTTTTTGCTGTTTTAATTTTGGTATATTGTTTTTAATTGTTTTAATCTTATGTAAACTTCCCAGAGAGCTTTGGCTATGGGGCGGTATACAAATGTAATAAAATAAAATAAAATAAAATAAACAACTCATCCAGTGGAGGATGGTGGCTCCGATTTCTGTGGGGCTGTGAATCCGTCCGGGGTTTCAATCAGAATCAGCCAGAGCTCTAAAGGAGCTATCCAAGTTGCTAACCCTGTTTTGGGGATTGGTTTCAACAGCTAGGATAGCTCCATTAGACCTCTGGATGGTTCTGACTGAAACCCAGAATGGATTCACAGCCCCACCAAACTCAGAGCCCCCAGCCCCCACTGAATTCAATTAGCAGGGGTGGGCAGATGCGCTATGCAAATGGCAGATGTAGAAACCTGGGCAAGGCCTTGAGAGGTAGGGAGGGGAACTTTATCTCCCTCTCTCCTGTACTCCTGATGAAAATGGCCTCTCTGAAGCTGCTATTTGCATGTGAAGAGAAGTTCCCCTTGGCACCAATAGAGACAAAGGGATGGCTAGCCAATCAGTCCTGTTCAGAGTGCTGTTGTTACCCACCACCACCAGGTAAGCTTGCTAACATAGAAGAGAGCCCCATCAGACGGGCCGTAGACAAGAGTCCCTCAATCTTGAAGCAGGCCCTGGATTGTGTTGCTGTCCCTTTACTCAAAGGTTGAGATCTACTCTAGCACACAAGAGCAGGGCTGTGCAGAGGGGGGGGCAGTGGGGCCAGTTGGCCCGGGGCCCATGATTTTGAGGGGGCACTCCGACAAGGAGGTCCCCCCATAGCTTACGCTACTGCTTCCATAGCGTAAGCAGCCCATCAAGAAGCGAGGAGCCCGCCTTGCGGAAACAGCGCAGAAGCCGTCCGTTGTGAATACCACAGTCAGACTACAAGCTCCAGAGGGCCATATGCCACATGCGGGGTGGGGATATATGTGCCTTGAGGTGTTGTAGAACAGGTTTAATATGAAGTTCTATAGAATGGACATGTTGGTGGGCATGCCCCCTTGGGGCGGCCATGTTGTCCTTTTTTGAAATGGGGGGGCACACACTTCCCATCTGGCCTGGGCATATGACCAGCTCTGCACAGCCCTGCGCAAGAGAGGGAGTGTTTAGCTGCAAAGTTTCCCATCCCTGGCTGTAACAAGAAGGAGCACTTACCACTAACAACTGGGGATGGATAGCACCATCTTACTCCGCATAAGTAAGTCATTCAAATATCTGGTTGATCCCCAATGGAAACAGAAAACCAAGCTACAGGGGACCCACTAGTCTGAGCTGGGGTCAGGAGCTGATAGGTCTATGTACACCTCCACCATGTTGTGAACTTTTGAATTGCACGTGGCAGCTTCTCAGCGAAGAATTATCAGACCCTGGACTGACTATCTAGGGTGGCCATTGGATTCTCTGGGGCAAAAATGAGTGTAAAGGATTTACTGTTGCTTGCTTGAGCAACATGATCTTCCTGAATTTTTTCCCCTTTGACCCTGACTTCTGGCTTGTCCCATGGCTTTTGGCTTACATCTTCTGGTTCACTTGAGACTGCTTCTGCTATCTGGTGGCATGGTTCTAACAGCCATATGTCATTTTGGACAAGAATCACAAGAAAACCAGTTGACTGGGATGTGTTCAGCCCTATCTATTTACCTTTCCTCATCATAAGAATTTTGAATCTCCACTGCTCAGAATGACTTCTCCATTTAGTCAAATGGAGGGGCTGATCTGCACACGCTTGCATATGTGTTGCCTGGCTCCTTCCATCAATGCCAAGATGAGGCTTGGTCACCCTGGTCTGGATTCCGAATCAGACTCAGCGGTTGAAGAAGGAGAAGACCAGCTGAGACAGGAAGAGAAGGGGGAAATTCTCCAGGACTCTCAAGGAGTCAAGGAGGAATCTTCTCAGGAGCTTATCGAACAGGAGGCCCAGGCTCAGATTTCGTCTTCTCCCTTCTCGCTCCCATCCCTGCAGCCCCCCAGGGACTCAAGTCTTTATCGGAGGGGGAGGGAGCATCAGAATTGACAGATCCCAGAGTCTTCACAGAATCAAGCAAGCAGAGTAGAGAGGAGGTGGGAGGCAATCCTCCAGACTAGCCACATGGCAAAGGTTATAGCCTGAAGACCCTCCCTGAAGGAGGGGTCTGGTAAAAGCCCGTTGGGGACGGCAAGAAACCGTCCATTTAGTTGATAGGCAACTGCCTTGCTTCGTTAGGCTAATTAAGCTTAGAGGATAGCTCCTAGCATTCACACACCCTTCACGTGTGAAGAGGCGTCTATTTACTGAATAAAGGTTTTTGTGGATTACACAGAAGACCTCTTTGGTCTCCTCCACAAGGATTCGCTTTTGCGCCTGGTTAAGTGATTATGCGCTTCATTGCTGAAGCGCATTTACGCCTAATACCTCTACACGAGAGGCAGGCAGGGAGAGGGGAGGGGGGAGGGGGGAGGTAGGGCGGGCGGGCGGGCGCCTGTCTCTTTAAGGCAGGTCCCTGTGAGTTGTTATGCTGGAGAGCAAAGGAACTGACGGGGCGATTGAATGAAACGGAGCAAGGGGGGGGAACAGGGCAAGAAAAAGGGAAAAGGGAGCTGGAAGATGGAGAGCGAGAGCGAGAGGTCAGTGGGAGCCCGGTAGGAGCGGAGCCAGGAGCCGAGCAGGGGAGCCAGCAGCAGCAGCAGCAGCACTTGGGAGGCAGGGCGCCGGCTTCACATCCCGCCGCAAAATAAAACTCGCTATTTAACGCGCATTCGATAATGCGCACAATAGGAGGGATAGCGCGCCTCTACGCCCGATTTGCGCTCCCTCCTTGTAGAAGTACATTTTTTTAAGCGCCTTGAAAGAGCTTTAAACCTCTCTTGTAGAGGCAGCCTTTATTAGCTCACATCTTGATGGGAGGGCTTGGAATCATGGCGATCAAATTGAATGAGTGACACCCCCTCCTCTCATGCATCCGAAAGATCCACCAGAATGCAAGCAGACCTCTGGCTTACCGTAAGCATCTGCTGTGTGGTGTAATAGGCTTTTGCTCCCAGGCATGAGAGTATGAAGCAATCCCTGTAGGTCTTCTAAGGATTCTGCTTGAGCTTGTACATTTTTAGGTATTGGGTAAAAAGAAAAAAGAACAAAACCACAAGAACTTTGGCAACAGATGCAGAGCTACACCCATTCGCTGGCAGTCTGCAAAATAATGGTCCCGTTCTGCCAAAAGCCGTGGCAATTATCAACAATGTAAGTAATCAAGTAAAAAAAGAACTTTCTGCACAGCCAAATGACCAAATTGTCAAGCACATAAAGGGGAGCCGCTCAAATTGATTGCAGCTTTCGCCGAGATAATTTTCTACAGGAGTTAAACATTCTCGAATCCAACGAGGAATGGCGCAATAATCTATATTGCAGGGCACCACGGCAATAAGCATTTTACTTTTAATTTAGAAAATCTCTTAGTCGTTAGAAAAGTTCTCCCGTTATGGGGCAGGGGCTTTTGTGGGATCAGCAATATTAAAGCACTTGTAAGAGAAATAAAATAAAATAAAAGGGGAAACAAATAGAACACTTTCATCACAAACTATGGCTACTTTGGATGCAGGGATTTCAGCCAAGAACCCACTAGTCCAGCAGAAGCCCAGTATCAGGGGTAGGCATGGGTGGGCACTTGATGAGGCTCCACACCCAGCAGGGGGCCACTGACAAGAGCCCCCTAGAGTTGGCACAGGGTACTTGCTAACTGGCTGGCTAGTGGTCAAGTAAGCAAGTGGTTGCAGTGTTGGGAAAGAGGTTGAGGAGTCAGAGCAAACAGATTCACTGAGGGAAGGGACCCCATTGAGGGTGTCTTGCCCAAGAGCCCTCAGAAGTCTGGAGTCGGCACTGGCCCAGTGGCCCTCAAAGTGTTTACAAACACTCAGCGGAGGTTGATGGCTCCGATTTCGGTGGGGCTGTGAATCCATTTTGGTTTTGGTCAGAACCAGCCAGAGCTCAAGAGGAGCTATCCGAGGTGCTAAAACCTTTCCCCAAAAACAGGATCAGTGCCTTGGATGACTCCTTTAGAGCTCTGGCTGGTTCTGACTGAAACCAAAATGTATTCACAGCCCCACCGACATTGGAGCCATCAGCCTCCCCTGAGTGTGTGTAAACACTTTGAGGGCCACCAGCCTCCACCGCATATATTCCAATTGTCCCAGTTTTCTGGGTCTTGGAAAATCACGTCCTCCGTTTTGTCCCTGTGATACCTTTTATGAGGATCCATTTAAAAACGTCCTTGTGATGCAATCCTACCATGACTATGGGGAGGCAAGTCTCACGGAGGTCAATCAGTCCCCAGCCTTAGTGTATGGCTGCATTCAGACCAACACATTAAGCAACTGAGGGGGGGGGGGGAAACAATCGTCAGTTGTGTTGCTTATTGTGTTGTGTGGAGGGTAACACACCACTCACAAACTACTGACGGTATGCTATTCCCCCCAAATAAGCAACTGAGAGAAACAACTGGCTTGCAAGTTGTTTAGCTCCAAACCAGTTGTTTAAAGTGTTGTGTGGAGGGGTGAGTGTGTTAATGGTGTGTGGTGAGTGGGTTAAAACACAAGCTCATAGAGGCAGGCGGCAAGAGCGACCAAAGTGACGGCTGCCACTCTGCTACAACTGGTGCAACTTGCAGAGGCCGCTGGGTAGAACTGGGAGGACTGAGGGAGGAGGGAGGAGGGAGGGTGGGGAGAGGGGCAGGGGCTGTGTCAGTCAAATGCTGGGTTGACTATTAGTCCACTCAATGCCAGCCCCAACCACCCACAGTTGTGTCGGAATATGTTGTGTGGGGAGTACCCACAAAATAACCAACTGTGAGTTGGCTACTCGACCCACCATTGACTAATGTGTTGTCCGAATGTAGCCACTGTGTATGTACAGTAGAGTCCTTCAGTAGGGTGACCAGATAAAATCCAGGTCAGAGCTCATGTAACTTTAACAGTTGTAGAGAAAAGGGAATTTCAGCCAGGGTCATTTGTATGCAATTAGTTCCTGGTGATATTCCCTCTTCATCACAACAGTTAAAGGTGCAGGCACTATACTAGAGTGACCGTATACAAAAGAAGGCAGGGCCCCTGCACCTTTAACTGTTGTGATGAAGAGGGAATTTCACCAGGAACTAATTGCATACAAATGACTCTGGCTGAAATTCCCTTTTCTCTACAACTGTTAAAGTTACAGGAGCCCTGACCTGGATTTTATCTGGTCACCCTACCTTCAGGCTCTGCCCCATTTCCCAAATCTCTAGAACTAAAACTGAGTAGCAGAAGCATTTTGACTCTAGTCTACTGCCATACAAAAGTACAGAAACAAGCATAATGTCTGTGCATTGTATCCCCTCTGCTGCTACACACACACTAGCAATAATCACCTATCCATATGTAGTTTTTATTTATTTATTATTGCATTTATATCACTGCCCCACTGGTATCGGCACTGCCCTTCCCTTCATGCTGTTCAATAAAATAATGTTTTCACAGATGTAAAAATCAATCAACAAATATTTGTTGGCATGTTTGTTTGTTTTAAAATACGTGTGCTTTCACGTTTAAGGATTTTTGCTAGGACCGGCCTGCAACCCAGCTAAGATGAAAGGGTCCCAGGGCTGGAGCTTTTTCCTGACATCATGAGAGGCTGCGGCCTACCCGACTCCGTTCCAAACACTTAAAAATCCCCAGGCAACGGAACATGCCAGTGTGACAAAGTAATGTGTTACGTTGCTCAACAGCCTGTTTGGAGGATTGCCTTGACCTGTAACTGTGCTAGATACAGCCTGACTAAAATGGGTTTTTATTATTTTCCATTAGAGTCGGCTGCAGCAAAATGAACTGCCAGTCCACGGGGGAAATAAAAGTGTTTTTTCCTCTGCTAGATAGCATCTCTAGCTGATGTAAACAGAAGCTTCCCTCAGCCCTTTGCCAATTTCCCCTTTCCTGAATAAGCACTCTAGTGTTCCAGGCATTTTCTATTTCATCAGCCAAGGTGCCTTTGGGGGTGGGGGGTGGGGGCAGGAGGAGACCTTAGGAACATAGGAAGCGGCCTTCTACTTATACTGAGTCAGACCCTTGGTCCATCTAGCCTAGTATTATCCGCACTGACTGACAGCAATGACTCTCCAGTAGGGTGACCAGATGAAATTCAGGTCAGGGCTCATGTAACTTTAACAGTTGTAGAGAAAAGGGAATTTCAGCCAGTGTCATTTGTATGCAATTAGTCCCTGGTGAAATTCCCTCTTCATCGCAACAATTAAAGGTGCAGGCACTATACTAGAGTGACCAGATACAAAAGAAGGCAGGGCCCCTGCACCTTTAACTGTTGTGATGAAGAGGGAATTTCACCAGGAACTGATTGCATACAAATGACACTGGCTGAAATTCCCTTTTCTCTACAACTGTTAAAGTTACATGAGCCTGACCTGGATTTTATCTGGTTACCCTACCTTCCCTCTCCCCCTCCCCTCTTACCTTGATCGCTGCCGCCTCAGCCTGGCAAAGCATCGTTACTGGGTTCCCAGTAACGACGCCTTGCCAGGCCGAGGGGAGCGTTGCCAGCAGTGCGGAGCAGCAGCGCAGAGCAGTGGCAGTGAGGATGGGCGACGGCAATGGAGGTGAGTGGGGAGTGGGAGGGTTAGGGCCCTGCAAGTCCCCCCTCCCCCCTCACAAGTCCCCCCCTCCCCCCACGCAAGTTACCACTCCCCCCTCCCCTTGATTGCTGCTGCCTGGGCCTGGGAAGGCTTCAGTACTGGAAGGAGGCCGAGATCTCGCGAGGCAGCAGCGATCAAAGTAAGTGGGGAGGTTTAGGGCCCCACAAGTCCCCCCTCCCCACTCACCTTGATCGCTGCTGCTTTGGCCTGGGAAGGCTTCAGTACTGGAAGGAGGCCGAGAAATCGCGGCCTCCTTCCCAGCACTGAAGGCTTCCCATGCTGAGGCAGCAGCGATCAAGGTGAGTGGGGGGAGGGGAACTTCTGACCGGCTTTGTGGGGTCCCTCGGGACCCGCTAGGGAAAGTCGCGGGGGGGCATGCAGCGCCCTAGTGCCGTCTGCAAAATGCAGGAGAAATCCCGCCATTGCAAGACGCCGTCGATTCTAAGCCACACCCCATTTTTACAGATGTAAACATGGGAGAAAAAGTGCATCTTATAATTGATGAAATATGGTACTAAGTCAGCTGGTCTATGCATGGAATTGATTTCACTGACAATACTTTAAAAGGACCACTCTAGCTGTCACGCTTAAACCAGCGCTCTTTTAGATGAGCAAAGCATGACAGGTAAGACTCTATTTAGGAAATACAAACCACGCCAATGTAGCTTTGGGCATCTTAAAGACGAATGAGTTTATCCTGGCATAAACTTTTGTGGACCATGGTCCATTTCATCCGATAGCCCACAAAAGCTCACATCAAAATAAATGGGGAAGTCTTTAAGGTGCCACGCGGATCTTTGCTGTTTTTGCTGCAATACATTAACACGGCTATGCTCCGGAATTTGGCTTTTGTAACTGGAGAAGGTTCTTTGAGGTCGAACTTAAGTATGCTACTAATTATACTATTATGTTTCAGGCCTCTTCATGGACTTTGGAGTCCAAGCTGTTGAAACTTGGGGGAAGGGGTAAGAGAAGAAAAGGGATGTGTCGAGATCAACAGAACTGTTGCATTGCATTTTATTTTGCTCTCATGCTACAGCCCTTCACAGTTTCCTCTCTGGCTCCCTCTACAAGGATTCGCTTTTGCGCCCGGTTTGGCGATTATGCGCATTATCGCAGACGCGCATTTACTCCTAATCCCTCTGCACGGGAGGCGGCGAGAGGAGGCGAAGCGCATTAATAGATGTCCAAAAAGCGCTTTACAAGAAGTTAATGCGCATAATCGCTTGTTCACACGGGGAAAATGTGCTTTAACGGCCGGAGCAAAATAAAACTCGCGATTTAACGCGCATTCGAAAATGCGCATTATCGGGGAGATAACGCGCCTCTACGCCCGATTTGCGCTCCGTTCTTGTAGAGGTAAAAATTTTAATGAACCTTCAAAGCGCATTAAACCTCTCTTGTAGAGGCACCTTCTGTAAGGCTAAGATAACAATCTGCTGCCATGGGTTGGGGGGGTGCTTAATGCAAAGCAGCCTTGAAAACAGGACAGATGGGGGGGGTCTTAACCCTTTTTCATTAGTCCATCTGTTGACTCAAATCACCACTACACTGCATTCCTATCCATGGATGTAAACATAAAAGGAAATGGGTAAAGCAGACTCCATTACTCTCCATTTCTCTCTTACCACCTCCACAGCCGTTTTGCACTTTTAAAAAAAACATACATAATGGTTTTCAGGGGAAAGAGTCAAGTGAGTGTCAGGTGTAGTTTGAGTCATTAGTCCTTTTCCGTCATTTGCGTTCTCTGGGTGGTTGGTCAGCCGCCACCTCTGATGCCACAGGTGAGACAGGTTAATCTGGGCCTCCATCCCCAAGTTTCTCACAGTCCACAGTGTGAAGGTTTGAGGACTACAGAGGCAAAGTAAAAAGTACAGGCCTTAGAAACCTGGATTATTTTTTTCTGTTGGGAGGGTGTATGTCTGAGAGAAGTAGTTTCATTTCTCCAGTTAAGTTTCATTTCTTCGAGGTTCAAACAATACTTTCTGTTTCTGGGGAAGAGATTATAAAAAGAGAGGATAAAGCCAGCCAAAGAGACAGCAGGAAAAGACCAGAGCATGAGGAAGCAGCAGCTGGAAAAGCCTAAATAAGCTAGGGTAAAAGAACTTGTGTTTTTGCAAGTTTTATTTTCTTTTAATGTTTTTTTATCACTCAGCTCTATTGACTGAATATCTTTAATTGTAATATGCTCATTTTAATATTTTTGTAAACTTTTGTGTTAAATCTAAAGTGTCTGGTATACCAATCACCCATGTCTACTGGGAAGGGGAAGGGGGGGCTCAAAAGGAGGGAACAGATCCTTAAAGAGTTGCTCAGGGGGTCCAGTACATAGAAGGGACCCTGGCAACAGGTTTTGTGATTCACGTGATACAGCACTCCAAAATGAAACAAACCACAACAAGTAGCACATCCAGTAATTAAATTTGATAGAATAATAAAAAAAATTCTAAAATTAAATTTAAATGTTATAGCTTTAAAAAAGTTTAAACATGTGGATTTGAATATATAGATTTTGAAATGTGAAACGTTTTGGTATAAAACCAGTTCCAAAACAGTGTTGCCAACGGGCTTGGTGTAACCTCTCTAGCAATGTGAGCAGCGCCTGCTCGGGTGGCCATGAGTTCTCTTCTATAGAGGGTAGTCCTCTGTTTAAAGGTCTGCCCTAGGACCATCTCCTATTTGAAGGCATCCTTTATTTGAATTCTGGTTTAAAAGTAAAGAACCATAAGAAATATTGCCCATCAAGAGTTAGCAGGATGAACAGGCAGGCACCTGGATCACATGATCGCAGGCTTCCAGGCTACAGTGGCATGTACTATATTATAATCGTTCTTTCTAAATTTGCATCTATACACATCAATGACCATCTGCAAATGTTATGCAAACTGATATCCTCTTCTGTCTTCTTTTTTGGGTGATGCAGTTCCTCTTTTCTTGATGATTCATATGACATAGTCCTCCCATGCCTATGGAAGTGCTGGGGTCGGGGGGTCTCATGGAGGTTTTGGCCTCAGAATTTTCATCTGAGGAGACAACACTCTTCAACATTAGCTGTGCCTTGGCCGATCATCTGAAACTCACATTGACTTTAAAACTAAATATATAGGTAACAAGTCATCTTCAAGGCCTGGTTGTGAGCTTCTAGAAGCATCCGGCCACTGGTGTAGTTGAGGGAGAGTGTAGCTCCAGGCTATTTTTTAGAATAAGGATGATGCAAGAGCAGAACTTGGTTGCCTGCTGGGTTCTCTGCATGAAGTGATAATGAGAGTGTTTTAAGTGAAATCAAAAGGTGTGGATATAAAGGAATGTAAGCCAGTCACTCTTTGTAGGAGAATGCTTGTTCAGTTATCTTATCTAAGCTAATCGATCAGAGTGGCGGGATTCCAGATTAAAAACAATGCTGAGGGGATGGAAGATGGTACTTCATCCTCTCAGTTGGCCTATAGTCTTTTCACGGTCCCTCGGTTCTAACGTTTCAAACAACTAGTTTGAACTGACTAAATACCCAAAACAGACCTAGAGATAAAAGAATTTCAGAGGGAATTAAGAGAATGAATGAAGAAAATAATCAACAGATGCTGGATATGTCTCTCCATTTCTTTGAGGGAGTGCCTACTTCAGGCTGGCACATGACATGGTAAAACATCTTTGTAAGAATGTTTGCATTTCTAATTAAGATCTAAAGTTCTAAATTAGGATCTAAAGATTGCATTTGAGATGGCTGAAGCACTGATTCAACCTATAAAGCACTGTGCATGGAGCATTTGTTTAACAATGTGTAATAAGTTGAATCAAGGATGGTTTACTCAGAAGTAATCACCATTGAGCTTAGTGGACATTCCACAGCCCTGTTTGGACATTATGCCTGATCTAGTAATGTAAACACATATATGTCCCTGCATGCTCCAGTTCCACCTCCTCAGTACCCAACTTCTCCAAAAGGATGGCTGCTTACACATCACCAAAAGAGAGGAAATGCATCACCAAAGAAAGAGAATGGGCATTTGCATAAAATTTGCATATATAAAATGCAAATTTGGAAATAATGATTACAATTTAAATAGAAATTCCATCATGGGAAAGACTGTGACCAGGTGACAGGTGTGCCTGCTCAGTCTGCTGCTCAAGTACTTACGGATGAGGGACAACTTGTAGGCTCCTGCTCTTCATTCTTATCTATCTTTACCTTGGACTTGGACTGGACAGCTATTCATAAGAACATGAGCCATGCTGGATCAGTGGAAAGGGCCATCTAGTCCAGCATTCTCTTCACACAGTAGCCAACCAGCTGCCCACTGCTTGGTATAACCCCAAAATAGGTTCAGCACCTTGGATGTCTCCTTTACAGTGCTGGCTGGCTCTGACTGAAACCCAGAATGGATTCACAGCCCCACCGAAATCAGAGCCACCAGCCTGCACTGTTTGAAGTCATCTCTAAGGGAATCCCCATCACTACGAAGATCATCAGACAGGGTGGGGGAACGGAAATCGAGTTTCTTACCATAGCTATGCCTCCTGCTTCTGTCCCACAATAGGGACGAGCAGCTTCCTCTTTCTTTACATGGCCCATTCAGTGGATGTTTTTATTGTGCAGCTTCTCCTGCACACAGCAGGAAATGGCGGCAGGTATCATTATAGCCAAAAAAACACAACCCAGATTTTCCGGGTCTTGTTTCATGATGGAAAAAAGAGCAGAAGCAGCAGGCAATGCACAGGAGGAATGCTGCATCGTCAAAATGTTTTATTGGTATTTTAACAATGTAGTAGTTTTTATATATTTTAATCAGTTTTATGTATTTTATATCATGTGTTTTTAATGTTCTTCCGCACCTCAATCCAGAGGGAGAGGCGGGTAAGAAATAAATTTATTATTATTATTATTATTATTATTATTATTATTAAGGGAGGCACGGCAGTGCCTCCCTTGTTAAGGGCGGTCAGTAAAAAACATGTTCCACCATGTTAAAGTGATAATTGGGGAGGGGTCATTCTAACAGCCATAAAATCGAAAATGTTTCACCAATCTCTCTGAAATTTACAGGTGCCTGAAAGAAATGTTTGTTTTACATTACCTGAAAATTTCAAGAAGATTGGTGAAAGACTGAGGGAAGGAGAACAGTTTAAAGTAAAAAGATTAAAGAATCCCCTGAATCCAAAACTGAAAATTGAACTCAGGGCTTGCGACCATTTTTGCGCAGCTGTCCTTAACTTCAGGGAGCCTTTTTCATTAATCCAATGGCACGGTCTACTTCCTCCCATTGTAGTGTAGGTGGAACTGCTTTTCGTTTTTAAAAATTCGCTTAAGTGGATTTTATTAAATTAAAGCTGTGCCTCCTTAAGAATCCGGCGGCCATTTGGATTATGGCACACGCTCAGTAGAGTCTCCCCCCTCCCTCATGCGTCAGCTACAATGGCTGCTTCCTCTAGCAAAGACAGTGCTGTAGTCTCTTCTCAGAAGTAAGTTCCATTGACTGAATGCAATGGTCTTACTCCCAAGTAAGTGTGTAGAAGATTGTAGCCTTTATTTTAAAAAAACAGTCTGGAACCTTAGAAGGCGGAGAGGGAGAGATGTGAGTGAGAATTCCCTCTCCTTTACAGCACTATAACTCTACAATTAACAATTTGCTTGCATGCTTTGCATGTGTGTATGTTCATTTGATTATGGCTGCTGATCATTAATTTTCATATCAATTCAATCCAAGGCATATCTACTCAGAGGTTAGTTCCACTGAGTGCAATGAGTCTCATTCCCATTCCACTAGCTTGAAAAGGTGTTTGGATTTGGCTGTACTTCTCTTTGAGAGCTCTGTGTATTTAGGGACCAAGGCTTTTTGTAAGATAAGAGGTTAAGCTCCCCCCTCTTTTTTTTTCTTTTTTAAAAAATCCATGTATTTGATTTTTAAAGAATTTTTATTCCTTCATTGTTATTATAATTAATAATAATAATTAGTAGAAGTAGTAATACGTTTATTAATGTTACATTTATATCCTGCCTTTTTTTCCTCTTGCAAGGAACCTAAGGTGGCTTACATAATCCTCCTCCATTTTATCAGCACAACAACCCTGTAGGGTAGAAGAGTCAGTGACATTCTGAATTCTCTTAGCTTTTCTAATATTTTTTGATCAGGTCGAACAAAACTATTGTGTATTGTTATCTCCAGTACCAACATCTTTGACAGGCTTAATATAGGATTCATTGACCACAGGCTATTTTAGAGCAAAAAAATAAAAATAAAAATCCAAACTTGGATAGATTAAAATTAAATTGAGCAATATTTCTAAACACCCACATGGCTATTCTTGGTACTGGGTCAGATGTAGTGATATAAGAGGATGTTCAGACTCCATTTAGTTGATCAGTTGCAAAGAAGCTTCTCTAGTAAGGAGGAAGGGGAAAGCCCTAGACTGATCATTCTTTCAAGTGCCATATCTCCCCCCACAAAAACTCATGAGGTAGGTTAGGCTAAGAGTCTATGACTGGCTCAAAACCATCTAGTGAGTTTCTTCTGCTGCTCACTTTCACAGAAATGTAAAACAAATGTTTGGTAATGTTTGGGTGTATGGCATGTGCTACTTTTACCCTCACAACAACCCTGTAAAATAGATTAGGCTGAAAATTTAGGCCTGGTCCACTATCTATGTCTGTGTGCCTGCCTCTTTCATATATACACACAGAAAGGCATCCTTAGGTTTGTTCTTTACTTACTACATACCATAAACTATGTATGAATAGAGCTGTCACAAATGATGCAATACACTCACTTTTTGCACTTCCTAATACATTTGTTTCCCAACTAACTTACTGCTAATACAGTCATGAATCTAAAATTAAAATATGTTATTTTTACTATAGTAAGATTAAAGAATCCACATACATCAAGTGCAAATCAGAGAACCTACTATTTTTCATATTAGTCTTCAAGAATTAGGATTCTTTTCCTAATTACGCCTTACACGGAGGTTGCCTTTTTCACAGCGGCCGGATCAACATTTTCATCAAGCTGTCCACCTCCCCTGCTCCAAACTCTTTCTTGGTCAGTCACCGCTAATTAGCTCAGATCCTGTTAGTGTATATGTGAAATTGTGATCCCCCAATGTGCATCACTTTACACTTGCTTACATTGAACAGCATTTGCCCTTTTCATGGCCATTCTCTCAGTATGCAGAGATCTTTATGGAGCTCCTCGCAATCCTCCATTGTTTTAGCAAGACTAAATAATTTGGTATCATCACCAAATGTGGCTACGTCACTGCTCACTTCCACCCTCATTCTAATATTATGAGAAAGGGAGAAACTGCCTCCCTATCCACTTTCTTCACAACATGCAAATAAGAGTGAGCAGTGAGATGGCCAAATTTGCTGCTGACCTCAAAATATTTAGGGTTTTTAAAATGAAGTGAGATTACCAAGAGCTCCAAAAGAATCTCTCCATAGTGTGAAAATGGGCATCAAAATGGCAACAACAGTTCTACATAAGCATTTGTAAACAACAGTTCTACGTAAGCATGCACACTGGAGCAAAGCATCCCAACATCACATATACACTGATGGGATCTGAGCCTTCAGTGACTAAACAAGAAAAAAAAACTTGGGAATGTGGTTGACAGCTCAGTGAAAACGTCAACCCAGTGTGTGGCAGCTGTAAAGACAGCAAACTCCATGTTAGGCATTATAAGAAAAGTAATTGAGAATAAAACTGCCAGTCTCATACTGCCTTTATACAAATCTATTGTGCGACCACACTTAGAATACTGTGTACAGTTCTGGTTAACTATAGAATTTAGTATCACAAGATGTTGTGCTGGCCACCATTTTGGATGGCTTGTCCTCCTTTCCATGTGGTCACCCTATAACATGACACTATTCCCCCTTTTGAAGAGGTCTGGACCTCAGACTACTAAAGACAAAGTGGCAGACCATAATAACTGTGTTCATATGCCCATTGCTTTATGAGGCAGAGAACTATCAGGCCATAAAGTTGCTTAAATGGGTCTGCCAGAAACCTGACCTCACCGTTCCTGTTAGGTCCATGTCCTACAGCAAATGCTCTCAGCTGAACTTGATGAAATCCCATCCTTCATCCCTTGGTTTAATTTACTGACCTCCCTTGGCTGGGCCTTGCAGGGAACAATAGGGTAGACGGAGCAGGCATACATAGCATGTGCAGAGTGCTGAGATTGGCAAATCTAAAAGCAAATACGTTGCTTTTGAAGAACCAAGGAAATTCAATGGGTCTTTTAAGTAAATATCTATGGATGGAAATGCAGCCCATGCAGGCTTGAAACTTGACCACAAACATGATCACAATCTGCTACTTTAAGATGCAAACAGGAAGAAAAAGCATGTAGCATAAAATGAGCTAAAATAATTAATATAGTAAACTGTAACTTATTCTAATTTAGGATATTTTCCTGTATCATCTTGTGTGCTTCCAGAATAAATTGGGGAGTTTTTAGTCCAGAAGAATTTTTTTTCAGGTTCTCTCCAAATACAGACATAAAACATGAAATGCTTCTTTTCATGAGTCAGTCATAGAAAGCTTTTATTTCTGGACATTAGCTATTGAAAAATTCAAATGAGACCCCTCAGATTTCAAGTGAGAGAGCATAACTTCTGGAGTTCATTTATTATTTTGAAAAGTGGGTGCAACACATATCACTAGCTTTGATTTTATATTGGATGTCAAAATGGTGTAACATCCTAGCTGATGCTGGCTGCTTGTCAACTGTATAATATCCAGTCATCTGTTACACAAAGCCATGAAATTCATTAAACAAAAAACCTACGGTTTACAAAAACAATGTGAAGGCTCCACAGTTTCCAACCAAGGACCAAAAAGCAGGGAAATTGGGAGTTAAGGCTCCCAAGCCTTAACGCCACATCCTCCCTAAGGAGGCAGAAAGTGCAAGTGAAATTCTCATTCTCCCAAAGCAGATAAACCATGAGGACAGGATGGAGAATATGATATGCAGAGGTGACTATGGGGTTGTGGAAAACTGATAACAAACAACTTAGGGCCACCTACTTCTCTTTTTTTGTTTAGAGCAGCCCTTCCCCAACCTGGTGCCCTCCAAAGGTGTTGGACTACAACTCCCATCATTGCAAGTCAGTATGTCCCATGGTCAGGAGTGCTGGGACTTGTCATCTCAAAAATCTAGATATGCAATTTGATCTGCAGAGGTGACTGTGGGGTTGTGGGAAATGATGATGAACAACTTAGGACCAGCTTCTCATTTCTTAGAGCATCTCCTTATGGTGAGAGTTGCAACCCAACACATCTGACAGGCACCAGGTTGGCAAATGTTGTTCAAGAAGAAGGGAAGGCAGAATGTAGATCTCCAGATGTTTTAGAATTCAACTCGTAAAAGCCCCTATCAGCATGGGCAGTTGTCAGGAATGCCGCGAGTTGATGTCCAAAACATCAGGATAGATCTATTTTCTGCCCACATCTGTACTAAAGTATGATGTTTTCCAGCATTGTAATCAATCAAGGAACTACAAAAGAGCTGCATCATTTTAAATAATAAACTGTATAAACCAAATGAAACAACAATGAATGGATCTTGAATACATACGGTAATCCGGATAGCCCTTCAGACGTCAACATTAGTTTTCAACACATGGCATAGGATGTCTGTTTCTTGAATATCAGATAAAGGATTTCTCTTACTTGTTCAGTGTGAGATCAAAGACAGAGCTACCACCTAATACTTTCATGTATCAGTATTATTTTAAAATTAAGTATGAAATGATTTTTGTCTTCCCCATAACACATAACATGAGGGTTAAAGTGCAACACATCTGGAGAGCACCAAGCTGGAGAAGGTTGACTGCTATACTTGTCTTCTCAGAAGCCAGTGCCACTGAATTCACTAGGACTTACTCCCAAGAGGTATAGGATTGCAAACTAATATCATCTTAAAGGTGTTCAAGACAGCCAAACTAAACCTCTTCTGCTCCTCTGTCGCTTTGATGAGATGATGTATTGTGGAGGGATTGTGGGGAATGAACAGTATATTTTGTTTAAATACATTTTTAAGAAAAAAAACATTGGTTCTTCGAAGGGCAGGATATTGATCAAAAGTTGGAAGTGCCTGGCACATGCTCTGGTTCTAGATCTGTAATGAATAGTTCCCCTTTTGTTATCAAGCGTGCTGCTATATGCAAGATGTGTTTGAGAGATGTGTTTGAGACCCTGTATTTGGTAAGGGTATGGAACAACATTCCCCATCTTGTTGCCCTCCAGGTGTTTGAGATGACAAGTCCCAGCATTCCTGACCATGGGACATACTGACTTGCAATGATGGGAGTTGTAGTCCAACACCTTTGGAGGGCACCAGGTTGGGGAAGGGCTGCTCTAAACAAAAAAAGAGAAGTAGGTAGCCCTAAGTTGTTCGTTATCAGTTTTCCACAACCCCGCAGTCACCTCTGCATATCATATTCTCCATCCTGTCCTCATGGTTTATCTGCTTTGGGAGAATGAGAATTTCACTTGCACTTTCTGCCTCCTTAGGGAGGATGTGGCGTTAAGGCTTGGGAGCCTTAACTCCCCATTTCCCTGCTTTTTGGTGCTTGGTTGGAAACTGTGGAGCCTTCACATTGTTTTTGTAAACCGTAGGTTTTTTGTTTAATGAATTATTATTATTATCCCACAAAGAACCGTGAGTGGCCAGTCGCGAGCATGCCATGAAATGCTCATTTGATGATGCTGTACATCTTGTGGCAGCCAATGAAAAAACCAGCAAAGTAAGAAGTCAGGAGTGCAGCAGATATAACAAACAAAATATTGTTCTCAGCAAAAGAACTACAGCGCTGCCTGCCGAAAGCCTGTCCTCAAATGAGAGGTCTTCTGAAGGCAGTAGAAGACCATGAGAAAGGTTGTGAGATGAGCTTCCTGAGCACTTTTCATGGAAGCGCTGGGCTCTGAAAATACAAAAATGAACGATGCGCACAGTGAGATCCACATGGTGGTGCTAAGAACTGAGCTCTCTACAGCATTTCAGTCTTTCCGCTGAGCACCATTATTCATCACTGCTTCTGTGGGCAGCATAATGAAAGGCGCAGTTATTTTTGTCTTGCCCATAACTTCCAGCTGATTGTAACTGGATACCAGGGAGGTTGCAGCCAGCCAAACCCAGAATCTTGTAGCACCCCTGTAAAAAAAATAAAAATACCATATGCTTTGGAGCATGCAGGTAACTTCAGATCCTTTTGCTAATGGTGCTCAACTTGAACATCATTCAAGGAACATCAGCAGACCTGACACATACACTCCTGTTTCCTGGACTGTTAATTGAGATGTTAAATGAGATTACGTGCAACATGTGTGGCAGCTTTACCTCTTCCTAAGTCGATAGACTTCTTTTCATGCTTACTACCATTTGCTCTTTCTTTTTTCTTTCTTGATGGCCTGCTGCAGCCTTCCCCAGGATGTTGCTCTCCAGATATTTTGGGCTACAAACCCCAGCAATCCTGCCATTGGCCATGCTAGCTGGTGCTGATCAGATCATAAACCAAAACTCTGGTTGGGGATCAAGTTTACATTTATTGATATCTGAACCAACATCAGATTTGTCTTCTTCACATCTGAAGTCAACCCCTTGGCTTAGCAGGAAAGCAGTAACTGGTACATCTAGGGGTGACCACATAACACCAATCTTAAAATCACTCCACTGGCTGCCCATTAGTTTCCGGGCGAAGTATAAAGTGTTGGTTATTACCTGTAAAGCCCTACATGGTTTGGGTCCAGGTTTCCTGCAGGATCGCCTTCTCCTGTATAAACCGCCCCGCACACTCAGGTCCACTGGGAAGAATTTACTCCAATCAGCCAGAACCAGGCTGACGAGCGTTACCCAGAGGACTTTCTCTTCTGCCACTTCCAGACTCTGGAATGGCCTGCCGGAGGAGATTCGACAACTTAGCAGTTTTCTGGAATTTAAGAGAGCCGTGAAGACTGATCTCTTCCGGCAGGCCTACCCAGTTGAATTTTAAGATGTTTTTAATTGATGTATTAGTTTTTATTTGTTTTAATGTTTTATCTATTTTGTGGTTCTTGTGTTTATATTTATTGTTGTTCCCCACCTCGATCCAGAGGGAGAGGAGTGTTATAAATGAATATATTATTATGATATTATTATAGCAGCAACCCTAAGTAGGCTACAAACCCAACAACATATGTGGACGCACAACTCCCCCAGTTGATCTTTGCCCTCATTCATGCGCATGAGGTTGTCTCTTCTTTGAAATTCTTCTAAAAGCGTGTGTGGGCAGAGTGGAGTTTTGCTGGCATCAAATATGTTGTCCTAGCATGAAGATTCCTGATATCTGGTTCCCAGTTAGTATCAGATCCTTGCATAATTAGGACTCTGGGATCCAGAAGCATGTTGATTTCCTCTGTTTCTTGAATGCAGGTCTGTACTTGCCTCACGGAACCCAACCCATTCCTCTTCAAATACTTAAGAGCTTGTTTACATTATGAAGAGGTCAGAGGCTGTAATCTCCGAGCTATCTTCAGATAACATCCTCTCTCTACATCAAACTTGGAGGATCTGAAAGCAACCCACCTGCCTGGGGACCAGCAACCTCCCCCCGCGCACACACACACATTGGCTGATTTCGGACAACACTTTAGGCAACAGAGGGTGGAAAGAGGCAATGGACGGGTTGCTACTTTTGCGGTGCCCAATGCACGACACATTGCTCCTCCCCACCGTCGCACAGCTGAAAGTCCCGGCCTCAAGAGAAGCAATGGGGCTCCGATAAGCAACAGAGCAGCCCGTTGTTTTTCTTCGTTGCTTAATAATGTACCGTAAGTTGTGTGTCGCCTGACACATGGCACAATAAGCAACACAACTGACGGTTGCCCTTCCCCCCCCCCCGTTGCCTAAAGTGTCGTCCGAACTCAACCATTCTCTCTCTCTCTCTCTCTCTCTCTCTCTCTCTCTCACACACACACACACACACACACACACATACACACACTGCACCCATTGTTTTGAAGTGAAAGTGCACCTTTGCCACCGCCGCCATCACCACCACGGTGCCAAAATTTAGCACCAATTCAGTAGCGCTGGCAACTTGGGGGTGGGGGTGCAAAAAGGGGCAGACAGGCCACATGTTGCTCATCACCTACACTAGATTGATCAGTTGTTTCGGATTTTGACAGCAATGTTAATTTCTAATGTTTCATTGGAAGAGAGGGGAAAGGCAGACTCCAATAAAGCCATCAGTGCCAGATCAGGTCCATATGCAGCCAGCCCCGCCAGTCTCAGTCTGCAAGAGACCATATAATAAGCGGACCAGGACCAGTACACAGAACGGAACTGGCGGTACTGGCTGTGTACGGAAGACTGCTGTTGGAAACTGCCCACAGATCTCCTTAGGCACCAGTTGCTTTGGTTTTCAGCTAAAAAGGCTGGATCCTGCTTATAAAAAGGAGATTCAAGTGCTGTGCTGGAAATGTGATCTTCAGTGCATACATGGAGATTATGAAGTAATGTCGTTTGTCCCCAGCACATGGTTTCATTATAATGTCGCCTGCCTTCCAAGAAAAAAGAAGTTCCAAAATGAAGTTGAAATCTTTTTTTCAACCATTGGTGCTTTCAGAAACCTATTTACGTATCTTCTCTCTCCCCCCCACCCCGTTCTTATTCCTCTTTGGGTTTGGAAGAGAATAACTGCCACAGATTTTCACTGTTGGACAAGAAGGCCATCTCCAAAGCAAAACCATCCATTGGAAAGAAGACCAAACCATGCTGTTGGCAGGTCAACTGCAACAAACAGATGGAGAGAAGCTGGAAATCGCCTCTACCATTTGAACTAGGCGCATGAATAACTTTAATTTTCCTTTAAAGAAAAGAAAATACCCCCCCCCCCAAAAGCTTAGATATAATTGGGAAGGGTCGAAAAGAAAATCCCCACAAATATTTGCTTGACTTTCAAGATGAATCTATTTCAGATGCATTCATGATCTTTTCATCTATGTTTTTTGGGGGAAACGCAGATGTAAATGGGAGAAAACTTTACAGGCGGTTTTATTGAAATGGGCTCATAGTACACACACAAAAATGGGAAGCATTTAGCCCATGGATGGAGGACCTTTGGCCCATGGGCTTAATCCAGTCCATGGAGGTCCTCCATCCAGCGTGCAGAACCTACATGGAATCAGTTGAAGAAAAGGGCAACTGAAATGATCAAGGGGCTAGAACAACTCTCCTATGAGGGAAGGGTACAACAGCTGGATTGCTTAGTTTGGTAAAATTGTGAGTAAAGGGAGATGTGATAGAGGTGGACAAAATTATGCATGGGGTGGAGAATGTGGATAGGGAGACATACTAGAACCTGGGGTCATCCCATGAAGCTGATTGGTGGGAGATTCAGGACAGATCAGAGGAAGTACTTCTCCATGTAGCACATAATTCAACGATGGAATTCACTACCACAATATGTGATGATGGCCACCAGTTTGGATGGCTTTAAAAAGGGGTTAGATAAATTCCTGGAGGAGAAGGCTATCAATGGCTACTAATTCTGATGGCTATATGCTACCTCCAGGATCAGAGGTAGTAAGCCTATGTACACCAGTTGCTGGGGATCGTGGGCAAGAAGGGTTTTTTGCACTCATGTCTTGCTTGTGAGTTTCCCGTCAACAGCTGGTCAGCCACTGTGTGACTACAATGCTGGACTAGATGGACCCTTGGCCTGATCTAGCATGACTCTTCTTAAGTTCTTTTGTTCTCCAGAAAGAGCCTCCAGAAGAATCCCCACTGTATCCTCCAATCACAGATCAGAGATAACCATGGGGGAAGCGGGCCATGGGAGGCTGTGGCAGGATCTACACTCCTGCTTTAAAACAGTTTATAACAGTAAGGACAAGTGTTGGGGCCCAGCACACACTCCATATACAGTTGTCTAACCGTTTTCAAAGTGTAGATCTGGCCTGTTTGCATATGTGGTGCCTTCATTGACTGGAGCATTCCTCCAGCTGCCAACTGAGTCAGGGTGGCTTTACTGCATACACAGCAGTTCGGGCATGTGGCATTGCAGGCAGCAGATGGGCGTGCAATTTGCCACCCCTCCCAGTGTGTGGCCTGAGACCCATGGCTCACTGTGGCTCTTGAAAGAGTGAGCCTGCCTCATCCCAAATGAAAGGAAACCAATATGAGAAAGGTCTCTTGCTCAGTGGTAGAGCATATTTACGATTTCAGTGTTAAGCACATGCTTAACTCTCCCAAACAAAACAATGGCTGGTTTCGGATGACACATTAAGCAACAGAGGGGGGGCGAGGGAAACAATCGTCAGTTATGTTGCTTATTGTGTTGTGTGGAGGGTTACACACCATGCACACACAACTGACAGTACGCTATTCCGCCCAATTAAGCAACGGAGAAAAACAATGGGCTTGCACGTTGTTTCGCCCGAAGCCCCGTTGTCTAAAATGTCGTCCGAAACCAAACACCCCCCCCCCCCGTGATGGGAATAGAGTTCTGCCGGCCGGAGCAGCCAAACCCCCCCGGCTACTCTATACAGACAGCAGAACTTGCGATGCATGCTGGGATATGGCTGGGGGACTGAGGGAGGGGGAGGGAGCAGCTGTATCAGCCAAGATGGCCGCCGGAACTTTCAGCTGCACAAGCACCGGCATTGCAACGTGTTGTGTGGGGAGCTCTGCCTATCTAACTCACGGTCAGTACGCTATTTCCCCCTCCGTTGCCTAATATGTCGTCCGAAACCAGCCAATGAGTCTTAACGTTGGCTGGAATGCAGCCTAAATCTTTGAACCCCACATTTCACATTTTTGAAATTAAAATCCTACATCAACACTCAGATCTGAGGTATAACCAGCAGCAAAAATGTGAAATTCCTCCTGTGTTTTAAGTTTCTTAAATTTTAAATTGGAATTCTGAAAAATTGAGTGACATGTATGGTGCTTGTGTTACTTTTTTTTTTGGTAATCTTTGTGAGTGTCAATTGAAACGTTATACTTGAGTGAGCATAATTCAAAACAGGAACGCATCTGTAGGGCAGTGACCACAAACTGAAATTCGCACATTAATGCTGGAAATAACTGAAGGGGAAATTAGCAGAAGCTTTGCTGGAATGAGATCAGGGACAACCTGTGGTAACTCACCATTCGGCTCTTATGTACGTAATATGGGCGCGTGTGTGGAAATAATTTCGAAAAGATGAGTGGGCGGTAGTGAGCGCACATACTAAAGGAAACGACAGGATTTAATATGGAAAGTTTCCTGCAGGAGATTGGTGGCCTGGGAGTTTCCTGTTAAGCAGATTCAAAGGAGATGGGATTCTAGATTGAATTCTAACTTGTGGGACGGGACTGCAGTATAATTCAGTGTTACTGGGGGTGAGGAACCATATTTGGTCTGGGGGCCAGAATGCCCCCACAGATCTCTCCCCCTATGTGTTGGATGATGACAGAGGGCGGAGCCCACTGGTGATGCTGAGGTAGGGCCTCACCCCTTGACATCATGGGAGCTTTGGCCAAAGTGCCGGCTGGCGCTCTTCCAGTTGGAACTCTGCCTGGGGAGTTGGCCATGCCAGGAAGGTGAAAGACAAGTGAAGCACATTCAGCCAGGGCTTGCAGGAGACTGCTGCGCCCTGACCTCGGGAACCCAACTGGTTCTTGCAAGCACCAATCAAGTGCACCTTGCAGGGAAGCCTCCTTGATGGATGTGCTGAGTGGAGGACCACTCCTCCCTCCCCCGCCCCAGTGCTTTGACTGGAAAGCTGGCTTCTCTGCGCAACAGCTTCCCCCGACCAGGGGAAGCTGGAATTTGGTGATGCGGCTTGAGGCTTTGCCTGCCTCATGCCTTCCCCCTTTAGGGAGGATGTGGGACTTGCAAATTAAGGGGAATCCTTTCTGATCACAGGTCTCCTCCTGAAAGCCAGCAGTAGCCAGGGGGTGGGGCTCCTGGGGCCTCAACTGAGGCTCTGTGACTAGACAGCCCAACCTGGTGGACCAAATTGGCCTGCAGACCAGAGGTTCCCCATCACTGCATTATTGAATTAGCAAAATGGCCATGTTCTCACAACAGTGCTAGATCTCAGCCTAGAACTACGATAGAAATGGTCAGCCTGACATCTAAGCCCTGTACAGCTGATCTTTGTCATGTTCTCCAGCCTTGATCCTCCCTCAAGCTCAGAGGAGGACACACAGATGGGATGGAGGTACCTCTCTGAAAGTCATCACCCCCTGCTCCTGGTCCTTTTAGGTCAGAAAATATTCTTTTGCTGCTCCCAGTGCAGGCCCCATCACCTCCATACTTTAGGAGCTGACAGCTGGAGAATCAGGTAATGGCATTTAAGAGCACTGACAGCTTCTCAGTGGGGGCAGGGCCAAGGCCAAAAACAGGACCAGCCTTCATAGGGCTTCAGCCTCTTGCTGAGACAGCAACTGTCCTTTGTATGGGTGAACATGAGCCAGCACTAATTTTCTGTTCAGGGAAGTGTTAGACTACAACTCCTATAAGTCCCAGGCAGCATCATCAAAGATCTGGGAGTATGGGAATTGTAAGCCAAAGCATTAGAGGGTACCAGGTTACCTACACCCAGTACAAAACATCAATATGGGTACAAACAACTGTGTGGGAGGAGCTGATTGGGATTGTGTCCACTGGCCATGCCTCCAACCAAAGTGTACTATTTCTCTGGAGCATATACATGGATGGACCTACCAGCTATTGAGAACTAAACCACGCTCTGTCTGCATAGTCCTATCTCTTCCTTTGCATATTTTGGCGCCATTTTGTTTTGTGCTGTTAGAGCAAGTGGACATCTGGGAACTAGTCCTCCAAAATATATTCCGTTTTACTACCCTCAACTTGAGTTGTCTATGGGATTATCCATAGCTATGGGAGATACATATACAGAAATAGATACAGATGAACAACACCTAAGATGACAAGAAAAAAGTGACCTGTGAACACCCAGCATCATGAGAGATTGAGCCAATGTATATTTATAATGAGCAATTGCCCTCTGTAGGAGACCTCTTTTCATTGGAAAGGAGACCACCCATTGAGAAGTTTCTATTCTCCCTCCAGTAATGGCACAGCCAATTAAGGTTTGTTGTTTTGGAAGAGGCAAACACCGGTTGGTTTTCTTTGCACATCTTAATCTGTTAACCCCACCAGTAACCTTGTTGGACACAGATCAGTTAACATTTAGTAGGTTTCCCCAATTACGCTTCTGGGGTATCAAACTTCAATAGGCATCCACAGCTGTTGTGCACTGCTGTATTCCCATAGCGATGGTTGCAATGGGCAGCAGAATTTCAGAAGCCTTGCATTTATCATTTTGTCCTCTGCAGGGGCAATAGTGCTTGGATGATTTCCTTTCTCTTGCAAAATGCCCATATCCCATATTGCGTACCCAACTCATTTTAGATTTCTGCCTTTGGAACCAACAGCATCTGAGTAGGAGAGAGATTCCGTTGGCTCATACTTCATTGCAAAGTTAATTTTGCACTTTTGAATCAATATACAAACTGAAACTCAGTTGATCTTTTGAAATTAGCACTTCTCTGAATTTTGCAGGTGACTCCTGCAATGGTCTCTCCCAAACTAGAGGCCTTCAAGAGGCAGCTGGACAGCCATCTGTCAGGGATGCTTTAAGATGGATTCCTGCGTTGAGCAGGGGGTTTGGACTCGATGGCCTTATGGGCCCCTTCCAACTCTACTGCTCTATGATTCTATGATTCTATGAATCAAAAAGTGCATATCTTAGAGGAAAGTGCACATGAGAATAACATTAAAATGCATTACATTAGGAAAATTGCTTGCAAAAAAAATTGTGTTAGGTGAAATTGTATACGGAAATGCATGAACTAGGCAAAATGCACACAAAATGGGTATGAATTTTCATGCAGACTTTTAAAAAAGGTCTCAACGTTTAAGATGAACTGAACTTAACACTGGAAAAATGGAGGAATTGAGAGCAACAGATTTATCCATCTCTAAAGATACCCATAAATGTCTGTCTGTGTGATGCTTGGATTAAGAGGACAGCAGGAAAAACAGCTATTACTGTTTAATGGGTGTGCTTTACAGTTCAGATCAATATGAAATATGCGCTTATATCTACAATGGCCCAAGACAGACCATAGCTTTTGAGAGTTGGAAGTGCTTTCTAAGAGACTTAGGGAGCGGCCCTATGCCCCACAGACAATTTAGCTTGGTGGAGCCAAGGCTCTGTCATCAGAGCCAGGAAACCACGCTCCCCCCCACCCCCTTGCAGCCAGCATGGAGAACACTGTGCTGGCCACCTCTCCATGCTCAGAAAATGGAATGCAGAGATGGAGAAATGGGGGCAACCCTGGGGGCAGGGAGGGGAGGAGACTGAGGGGTTGTCTTCACGGCATCTGGATGGCGCTGTGTCCCTTGGAAACCTTTACGGTTTCTCTCCCCAGGGTGGTGTCAGGTAATCCCGAGGCTGAGAAGGGAGCGCGAGGTTTCTGGGCGGCCATCCAGGGACTGGAGCCACCCCCACCCTCTTCCTGGTGGAAGGCGACCAATCGCAGGTAGCCTTTCACCAGGCCCCACCCAGCCACGCCTCCACTGTGTCTCCGGAGTAAGGCTTAGGGGCTGTCTTGATGTCATCTTGCGCGCCCTTGCCTCACTGTGGAAAAAAAAAAGTCAGGGTAAGTTCCTGACTTTTTTCTCTGCAGTTTCAGCAGAAAGCCCCGGGGTGGGTGCACGATTGCAGCTGCATCATATAGTCGACACTGCACCACCGCATACTCACCTCGGGGCTTTCCAAGCATTTAGACAACCCCCAGGTCTAGTACAAGTGCAGGGCAGCTGGAGCATGGAGGTAAAGTTTGCCGCCACTGTCTTCTTGCTCTGCACTGGATACCCAGCAGCCACTGAATTCATATGCTGTTGGGCAGCCAAACAGGATTGCACCCTTAACTTCTCATGGTGTATGCATGCACTTTCTCCCTGCTATGGTTGCCTCTGATAAAAAAAGGGGCTTTGCTGTTTTTTGAAAGAATATAAAATCTGACAAAACTGCCAGACTTTAACGTGGGTTGAATGGACGTGAACCAGCAGTGAGATGCGCCTGCTAAAGAAACTAATGCAATTTTAGGCTGCAGTAACAGATGCATATGTTCTAAATAACACGAAGCAATAATTCCCCTCTATTCTATGTGAGTCAGGCCATATCTGGAGTAGTGTGACCAGTTCTGGGTGCCACACTTTAAGGAGGACATTGACAAATGGTGCAGAGGAGAATGACAAGGGGTGGGGGTGAGCCTTAGGCTGCCTCTACAAGAGAGGTTTAAAGCTCTTTCAAGGCTGATTAAAATTTTTACCTCTACAAGAGAGGAGCGCAAATTGGGGGCTGAGGCACTTTAAACTTCCGATTATCTGCATTATCGAATGTGCGTTAAACCATGACTTTTAATTTGCGGCGGCAGTTAAAGCGCCTTACCACCATGTAAACATGCGATTCTCCGCATGTCAACAAGTTTAAAGTGTGTTTCGGTCGTCCCGTAATGCGCTTCGCCGCCTCTCGTACAGAGGTATTAGGAGTAAATGCGCTTCCTCGAATATGTGCATAATCGGGCAGCCAGGCGCCAAAGCGAATCCTTCTAGAGGGGGTCTTACACAGTTCAGGACTACAATACCTGATGGAGCACCTCTCCTGACGTGAGCTGACCCACACACTACATTCAGCATCCAAGGCCCTCCTCTGATTGCCTCCTCCATGGGAGGCTTGGAGGGCAGCAACAAGAGAGAAGGCCTTCTCAGTCATGGCCCCCCAATTATGAAATTATCTTTCCAACGAGATCTGCCTAGAGCCAACACTGTGAACTTTTTGGCACCAGGTGAAAACTGCCCTCTTCTCCCAGGCATTTGGCAGCATAAAATGAGTTTTAAGTACATCTTGGACTATCTATGGCTGATTGTTTAAAAAAGTGTTTCTAGATATATGTTGTCTGTGTGCGTGTGTGTCTCTATGTGCAGTTGCTTTATTTGTACTTTGTGTCATATATTTGAATGGTTTTTAATTTTTGTGAACCACACATAGAGCTTCGACTAAGGGGCAGTATAGCAACATAATACCGTATTTCTTAAATTCTAAGATGCCATCGATTGTAAGATGCACCCCGTTTTTAGAAACGTTTTTATGGGGGGGGGGAAGTGTGTCTTAGAATTGAAGAAATATGGTAAATGAAATGGTGAGGGGATCTGGAACCCAAATTCTATGAAAAACATTTGAAAGAGCTGGGTATGTTTCGCCTGGAAAGAGAAGGTTAAGGGGAGACATGATAGCGGTCTTCAAATATCCCAAAGGCCTGCTACACAGAAGATAGAGTGGGCTTGCTCTCCATTGCACCAGTGGGCAAGACTAGCACTAATGGGTGGAAATTGCAGGGCAGCAGATTTCAGCAAAACATTAGGATAAACGTTTTAACCGTAAGAGCTATTATACAGTGGAAGAGGCTACCTTGGGCTCTCCTTCGCCAGAGATATTTAAGAAGCTGGACGGATATCTGTCAAGGATGCTGCAGTTGCATCCCTCATTGCAGATCCTGTTATAAGCAGGGAGTTGGACTAGATGATTTCGAAGGGCCCTCCAAAGGCCTTCTATCATTCTCTGATGCTGGCATAATGTACATTTTTCTCCTCTTGAGTGTTATTTTGGGTATGTGCTGCCAGTCAGAGTAGGCAGTTACAGGGCTAGACTGGCCATTGGTTGATGGCATGAGGCAGCTCCTTGCAGTTCTTGGCCAGGAGGACCACATCTGAGGTCTTTCCTTCCCCTCTTTCTCTGCAAGTGTAATTGTGTCTTCCATTTCCATAATGTGACACTAATGGGTTTCTGGCTCATGGACATCTGGATCCACCAACTTTTCTGAGACAAACAAACTCTGTGCCAGCCCTAGTGTTGTTTTGTTTTCCTAGCAAACAGAGAAGGAAGAGAGGAATCCAGTTCTCCTCCGTGACACCGTGATGAGTCTGAAGTGAGCTGAGCCAGGACTCCAGATATTCTGGGGGCACAAAAGTAGCCCCCTCCCTTTGGTGGGACAGCTTTCCCCTGCTACTGCTGCAAAGAATGTAAATACACCAGCTATGCACAGCCAGCATGAGCCATCCCTGAACTCAGTACCTTGGCTTCACAGCTAAGAACACTTTCATGACAGTGGAGAAGATTGGCCTACAGGAGACATCATTACTTTAAGTTCAGCAGCTACTTCCCAACCCCTTAAGGGGGGGGGGGAAGCCTCTTTCAGCCCAAGGGCTGAATTTAATTTCAGAGAAGCTCTCGGGGGTGCATTTTAAGGGGGGCAGGACCAAAGGGAAAGAACTTGGGTCCCAAAATACAAAAACTATCAATGGTGCCAATGGAGTTTCCCCCACCCCTTCTTTAGCCTCTGGGAGGGGGTTGGGAAATTCAGGGAAAGAGTGGCTGGGTTAGGGATGTACAGATTTTGTCAAGTCTGGTCCATCTGTGTTTTGCGGAATGTCAAGTGTCTTCTGTTCCATCATCCACTCATTGACCAGATTGGATGTACCAGAACTTTGTCCCTAATCTGCAAGTGTGCATTTGTGCGATGCGTTTTGCTGCTAACATCAACTTGCGCAAGTCCACAGTAGAGCAAATGCACCTGTGTGCAAATCCCCTCCAAAAGTTTTTTTAAAAAATAAAACAGCCTGCAAGTTCACAGAATCTGCATGATTCAGGAAAAACCAGCAGAACTTGCAAGTCAGATTCATAGAAATCTAAACTCTTTTGTATCTATTGCAGATTTCTCTGACATCCCTAGGCTGAATGGGAAGGTCTGAAATACCAATCCCTGGCATAACCAGACAGCGCTGGAAAAATTCATTCCTGAAACCTTGGAGAGCCATTGCCAGTCAGTGCTGGCAATACTGGGCTAGATGGACCAATGGACTGACTCAGTATGAGGCAGCTTCCTATATTTAAGGTAAACATATGGAAAGGAGGATAGCACTCCTGTATCTTTAATAGTTGTACAGAAAAGGGATTTTCAGCAAGTGTCATTTATATGCCTGCAGCACCTGGCGAAATTCCCTCCTCATCGCAACAGTTAAAGCTGCAGGAGTCCTGCCCTCTTTTATATCTGGTCAAGAGGGCAGGGCTCCTGCAGCTTTAACTGTTGTGCTGAAGAAGGAATTTCACCAGGTGCTGCAGGCAATAAATGACACCTGCTGAAATTCTCTTTTCTATTTGACTGTTAAAGATACAGGAGCCCTGTTCTGTTTTCCATATGGTCACCCTATCTATAGTCCTAAACTACCACTACTGTGGGCAGTGGTCCTGATCTAAATCGGAGCCCTGTGTGCATACAATAAAGTTTTTTTTTTAAAAAAAGTAGGCTTTGCTAGCAACTACACATTTAACTTATCGTCTAGTTTAGCCTGCAATGAGGGGGTGGGATTCAAAAGTTCCATTTCAGATGCAAATGAAAAGTGTGGAAACAGGAAACACACGGTTCCTTCCCCTCCTCTGCCACAATCTAATTCTCTATTGTGTAACTGTGTAAAGTGAATTATAATCATCCTTGTAAACATGGTTCTTGATTTCTCCACCTCTGTCCTCCCACCCCTTCTGTTTCCTCTTTTGTTTGGCCTTCATCCCCCTGCATCTAAATAAGAGATTATAAAGTACCCTATTGGCTTTCAGGCAGAGTCTCAGCCACAAGAAAGCATCTGAGTCATCTCCCTGTGAGAATATTTGAGCTGTACATCATGGTTTATTTGCAAGCGAATGGGTACAATTATGCAATGTAAATGCTTTTAAAGCAATGGGGACTAGGGTTCAATTTAAAATCCTGCAGGTTTTTATGGTCACGGCGAGCGATTATAAAACCCGTGCGTCTACAGTGAAGAGAAGGGGGAAGGGCAGAAAGGAAAGAAGACGAGATTAAAGGACAATTGCAATTACAGGTACATTTTGTGCAGAGCATAGGAGGTAGCGAGAGAGAGGAGACATGCAAGCGTTCGTGTCAAAATGCAGTCTATGGAAATGTTTACGGCTCCATGGAACAGAACTGATATCCTGTTTTCGTTCATGCACGAGGCATAAACATAAGACTTAATAATTGTCATCTCACTGAAATCTCAGCAGACATGTAGCAATTCAGTTCCTCTAGTTCCACAACCTGGTGCCTTCTGGATGTTTTGGGGTTCAACTTCCAGCAGCCCCAGCCAGCATGGCAACGGGTCAGGAATGCTGGGAGCTGTAGCGTTCTTCCAAAACATCTGGAGGACACTAGTTTGGAGAAAGATGCTCTACAGGATTAAGATGCCGTCATCTAGACAGAGCTAGCTCCAGGTTTGAGGGCAGTTCTGATGGGACTCCTCACTTACCACTGCCTCCTGGCCTTGTGTTTACCTGTGGGTAGTGGCTGGATCAGTGAACCTGCCTGACGCTTACATTTCTCACAATAGCCCAGAGTGATTCTAGGTTGGGTGCCCTGCGGCATTGTGGGAAATTCAAACTGTCAGGCAGCTTCATACTCACTGCTCCTGGATAAGCCCACAGCTGGAAGATGCAGCGGTGGACTAGGGTGGCCACGTGTTCCCCGTTACAGAGGGCAATCCTCAATTTGAAGAATTGCCAGAGGACTGTCCTCTATTTTGAAAGAGGCCAGGATACAATTTATCCTGATCCTCCTCCAGCCTCCTTCCCTTCCCCTCTGAAGCACCCTTGCTAGATGGGTACAACTAAGAACTCAGCCTCCATTTCTCACCATGGACTTACTCTTCCTCATTTATGATCAAAGCTTCTTTTATGTTGAAACTGTGATGCTGTTGTTTCAGGTCACCATAGGCACCTCGCTCATTTCTTCTTTTGCTTTCTTTCAGCAGCAGCTAACCCTCAAGCCCTTTGCGATCCCATGCCATGTTTCTTTGCCCCACGACTCGTACAGACACTGTGTTGGGCATACTATAATTAATTGTTCCCATAGATGTACAGTAATAAATTAGATGCGGAAAATATGGGATTTGCATATTTTGAAAACCATGTCAGTTAGAATAAAAGAAAATTATTATAAAATAGTTTGGAGGTGGTATTTAATGCCGGTGAAATTAAATCAAATTGATAAGAAATATTCAAAGTTGTGTTGGAGAGGCTGTCAAGAAGTGGGAACCTATTTTCATATGTGGTGGACTTGTAAATGTGTACAGATATTTTGGTTAAAAGTATTTGAAGAAGTGACAAGAATAACAGGTTTAAAGCTTGAGATATGTTCTAGGATAGCATTGTTATCAATATATGATAAAGAAGAAGGAGAACAGAATGTTAAAGATTTGATTACGAATTTAATGACAGCAGCGAGACTAATGATATCTAGACAATGGAAAATGCAAGGCAACTACCAAATAGAAGATTGGTATAAAAAAGTATGGAATATTGCCATAAATGATAAATTAACAAGTAATATTAAAGTTAAAAGAGGGATAATAAAGAAAAATGATTTTGGGAATATATGGGGATTATTTGTGGACTATGTATTAGAAAAAGGGAAGGGGTGCAGACTGTCAAGGGAATCTATGCAATTTTGGGAAAAAGAGTAAAAGAATATAAAAAACAATAAGTCTTGTAGCTGATCCCGGTGTGGGGGTGCACTGTATGGGGATATATGATTTGTAAGTGATGTGTTTTTTTTTATGTATATGTATAGTATTTAAAATCAATAAAAAAAAATTTTTTTAAAGCAATAAATTAGATGCAACGTGCTGAACGTGGATCCAAAAATGGGGGTGGGGACTCCTGCAAGCCTACAATCGAAGGGAAAAGAAATCCATATTAAACAAACAAAATAAAAAAAAAGATCATCCCATACAAGAATTTTGTAACATACGGAGCATCCTTTAGAGGACTGAACATTCTTCTACAACATCTCTTTTTTTAAGTGTTAATACTGTTACAATGAGAGTCTGAAATGACTTTGGCCCTTATCACACTGATGCCTATTAGAGCGAGAGTCGAGGTATGGCAGATTCAAAAGCTAGGGAATACTTCCCATGCACCAGTTATTTATATTGGGGGGGGGGGGAGAGCCTGCTGGGTATGAAGGAGAAAGGCACTGTTGCTCCCAATAGCAATTACATAATTGATCCATAGCTTGTAGACTGTGTCACAGCAACCAGAGACTACACTGAAGACACGTTGCCTAACTGAACCCAGACTAGCTGTCAAATACAACAACTTGACAGGGACACCAGAGAGAGTGCAAAGTAGCACAGATTTTCCCCTCCTCATCTATCATCCATCTTTATTGTTCCCAGACAAGCTGTGAGTGCATACCTGCAAAATTGCTTTGCAGTTCTTCACCGTGCCTTTCTTCATTTTCACCAAGGACCCAATTCGCCGGGGGAGCTTCTCCTGGGAGAGCTTTTTTGAAAATCAGTGGGACCTGGGCAGGAAGACCACCAGGAAGTCCTCTTCCACAGATCCCCCTGAAATGAATGCAAGCAATGAAAGAGCAAGATAGGGCTAGGAAGGTAGGATGTATGGATCTGTTCTCATGGAGGGTGTTGGGTTTTCAGGGTTCAGTTCACTCCATCCCATCCCCCCATAGGTGTGTGGGGTGTATATGTGTGTTAATGTACCTTCCTGTGCACATTTTTTCCCAAATGTGGCACAATTTTGTGTGCCTTTTTATAATATACACATTCCCCACCACCACCACCATGTACTTTTTCACTGATGTACTGTGGTTTTGATTCCATTGTGCAGACCCTGGGGAAAGCCCCGCGCTGGCTGTAGATCTGCGCCACATCGGTTACACAAGGGCAGCTCTCCGCCAGCTCAGGGCTCCCCCATGATGCTGCGATTTGAAAAAGTCAGGGATTTACCCTGACCTTTTTCAAATGGCGCGACGTGAAGATGGCACTTCCACCGCCTGATGTCAGTCTGGGGCCAATCCAGGATTAACCCGGGGGTGGTGCCTGGCGGAAGACGAACAGCAATTGGTCACCTTCCACCAGAAAGAGGGTGGGGTGGCCCTTGCACCCCGTGCTCCCTCCTCAGAAACAGGATTGCCCAATGCTGCCCCGGGAGTGGGAAAGTGCGGGTTTGAGAGGGAGGCAGCACCAACCTGGCACCGTAAAGGCAGCTCCCCTATCTCCCTTGTAGCTTGAGAACATAATTAGCATTGCTTCCCCTTTTCCCAGTAAGGGATGGAGCTGTGCTTTGGGGGCAGTGTTTTGTTTTGTTTTAATGTACCTTTCAGTGCACATTTCCCCCCCAAATGTGCACATTTTTGTGAGCATGTATCTTGGATCCCCTGTCTCCTGCACATGCCAAATATATACATCCTACACTGCATTGGGGAATACTGTTCCGTCCATACGTCCTTCATCCAGAAAATGTCACTGCCCACATAAGGCAGTGGAGCTAACAGGACAGGAGGCCTGCCTGTTCTAAAAGGCGGGGATCGTGGATACATTCGACGTGATGGTTTAATTTTTCATACATCAGCTCTTCCTCCAGCACTGAGCAAACCAATGTATTGCCAGCACATAGTTTGCAAATCATTGCTTTAAACATGCATAGCCAAGGACTGGTTTGATGGATTCTGTGGAATCAACCCCTCCCTGAGTGGGGATTCCAGATTTGATAGCTTCCAGCTCCGTCATGCTGGGGGACGGGGAAATCAATTGAAGAATGGCTCTAAAACTACAATCTAAACAAAATACTAGCCCATTTCTGACTTTAACTCCCATTGCCTACTTTTTTTAAAATAATGCTGCTGTTTGTATTGCTCTGAACATATAGACCGACAGAAACACATGACATGTCACTAGCTCATTATCAATTTAAGATGATTTTATTCTTCTGTCTTGGTTTATTTTTCTCCCCTCCCCCTAAGCGATCAATCAGTGGTCTAATTTGTTGCCTCTTGCTAGACATGCAAATGCACTGTTGGCCATCTTTCAGTCGGCACATTACATTCTGCATAAGGAAATGACAATTTGCTCTTTATTTGAACCATGTCAGGAAGAGGGTGGGTGAGTGTGGAAGGCACAAAAAGCAAAGTAACCCGCTTGCTTCCAAATCAGGTCAATTTTCTTTCTCTCTGTGAGACACCACTTAAGAATGCTTGCAGTGCAACGGTATATCATCATTATGACCTCCAGTACATTGTGACTGGGCATTTCCTACAATAGCACTCCAAGCAGGAGAAATGCTTTGTATTCAGCAGCTTTTCAGGGGGGAGCAGAATGGGAATAGATGGACTAGAAAGAGAGACAGAAATACGAACAGAACACAATGATCAAAGACATCACAAAAAAATGTCATCGTTGCCATTATTATGATGATCATCATCCAAATGAAGCATGTGTAGGGAAATGTGACTGTCGTGCAGCCTCGTCACCCTGGCTCCCTCCAGATGTTTTGGACTACAAGTCCCAGAATTCCTGACCATTAGCCATGCTTGCTTGGGGCTGATGGGTGTCGCTGTCCAACACATCTGGAGGATATCAGGTTAGGGGTGGCGACATTGGGCATATCTGTACTACAGACCTATATCGGTTATATACCAGTTTAACAGCCACAGCTATCCTTAAAGAATCCTGGGAACTGTCCTTTGGGGGAAAGGCTGAGAATTCTCTGTTGCAGAAACCCACATCAACCTCACAGAAAATAGTTCCCAGGATACCCAGGGCAGAGGGAATGATTATTAAAGTAATTAAAGTCAGTGCGGTAAGCATGCACCTTTGCATTCAAATTCCACTTCAACTTGGAAACGAAGCTCACTGGGTGGCCTTATGCAAATAGCAGGGCCACCTCAAGGCATGGGGCTGCCTGTGGTAGAGCAGTAAAGAGCACACAGGAGTCAATGTACATAGTGTAAGGATTGGGACCAGCACCTCTGCAGACATGTCTCGAGAGGGTGTAAGAACTGACTCGGAGTCTGATGAGGAAGAGGGTGAAGCAGTGGGGAAGTTACCAAAGTTTCAGGAGATACAGCAGGGAGACAGTGAAAGGGAGGAATCTTTCCAGGAGTGTCATCAGAGGAGCGTTTTATAGCACGCTCATTACTGGCCACTTACGGATGTTCGCGGGTCCTTTTAATGACGCCGTCCACCTCCTATGCGTCTCCCACGCCTTCTGCTCTTTTTTCAATGACAAACTAAGACCCGGTAAATCCAATTTTTTTTATTGACGCGAAACTTGCCGCCATTTCCTGCTGTGTGCAGGAAAAGAAGCATGATAAAAACGCCCACCGAATGGGCCACGTGGTCGTTGCTTGCTTCCCCTTTCTTCTCCGTGTGGCGAAACAGGAAGCTGCTCATCCCTACTGTGGGACAGAAAAGCGATGGTAGGGAAACGTGATTTCCCCCCATCTGATGGTACTCCAGATGCCTGTTAAGCAGTTGGTTCAAAGCCAAACAGGAACTTCTCCATCTGAAGCTACCCATGGATTCATTGAAAAGTGCCCTAGGGCCCAGGATATTGCAAAAGTGAGCCCACCTGCTTGACTCAAGTTGATTTGGGATGAGCAGAACCATCCTCACAACCTTGAGCATTTGCCTATACCACCTCCATCCCCTGACCCCCAAGGACCCAGTAACTTATCCCCAGTGGCAGGGAAGGCAATGGAGGTGGCATAGATGGGTGTTCCAGATCCCCAACAGAGTGTCCAATCCCACAGGGGATGGGACTGGAACTATAAATCCCATTATCCCTGGCAGGAACATGATGGTTTTCAGATCCATTTCTACTGGGAGGAAAGGCCTTTTGAACATTTTGAATTGTTACTACATGTTTTGATCTTAAGTCATATTGGCTAAATTTTATATCGTTTGAACTGCCTGCAAGGAAGGAGGATCTTGAGGTGAAATGCATTATGCCCAACAACTTGATTTTTTTTTAACAAATTAAATACCATTCTCAGCACATTTGGAGTTTGCCTTTGACTCTTTCCATCCCACCCACACAAACACACTGGTTTTCTAATGACTGGGCAGATCCTCATTTAAAAATAATAATAATGGGTCACCATCACCTCTAGTTTCATCCTAATTTTGACCAGATCCAGCTGTTCCAACCTGCAGGCAATTCTACTTTCTCCAGAATCGTTTGTCCACATTCACAAATTCGCCTAGAATGATACATGAGCTTGAAGCCTCTTGGTCCAACGCTTGGGCAGGAGAGCAGCAAACATTTCCTGATGAGGGAAGACAGTACTGCTCTCCAGCCACCTGGAAAAGAACATCCACCATCTATCCCTGGCACAACTGCAGAAGAGATGGCAGCAGCCGGCTCATATGTTTTAGAGAAAAATGTCTTCCAATTTCTCTGGTTGCTAAGGGGGTTTCAGCAGTGGGGACACCCCGGCAGGAAAATCTGCTGTTTCCATTTATTCCCTTCATTGGAATTTAATTTCTCTGCAGAAGAAAATACAAGCAGCAGGTGAACCATTTTATAAATAAGCTTGTGTCCAATATTTTTCAGATGGCTTGCTGCTTTGGTGGCAGGTACATTGTGCCTGTTCCAGGTGTGTTGTTATGCTTATTAATTTATCTCGGGAGCAAGAATGAAAGTTGTAGATTATTTTCCTTCTTTATTTGTGCCTGCCAACCCCCACCCCCACTCTCTCTTAGAAGGGCCAGCTTTCCAACGAGTAAAGGAACAGGAGAACCCCTGGGACTGGACAACCGCAACGTCCTCTTCTCTTTGCTTTGGATTAGTGAGACGTCACATAGCTGTGATCCATCTGGTGGTTCACCAAAGACCTACATAGAAGCAGTGGAAGTCAGGAAGCCAAAGGAGGGATACAGAGCAGAAGAGGCAGAACAGGGAGGACCCGCTAAGGATGGGCGTTTCTGTCCATTTCACTTTCTTCCACATTCATTCTTTTAAATGCCAAGTTATTTCTATCTTGAATATGAAGACATTTGCAGATGGTGTTAATGTTTACCCATCTCCCGGATCCATGGGGAAGGAGAAGGAAATTATCATTCGTTCAGGCAGGGAGAATAAGAAGCCGTGGGGAAAGTTAAATACCCCCTCTGCCTCTTCCTTCCGTCCTGTGATTCGCTCGTGCATGTGCCTGCCTCCCCACCCTGTGCCCACACAGAAAGTTGCCTCATACTAAGACCAGTGGCCATCTAGCAAATCTTACAGCGACGGGCGTCTTTCCCAGTGGAGGTCCCAGGGAGTGAACCTGGGAATTTCTGCATGCAAAACAGGTGCTCTTCCACTGAGCTATAAACCTGGCCAAGGTTTGAAAGCAGGAGTTGCCCAAGAAACCGGCCTTTCCACCCTAAGCCCCACCTCCGACTTCCACTTTTCCAGCCTCTGCCTGCCTGCCTTCCTGCATATAGCAAAACTGGCATGATGAAATAGTCTCTCCTGGAGATGTGAAATGGATTTGAATGCCTGTAACGATGCTTGTTTCCCCTTGAGCTTTTGACTTCTGCCCCACACTATGTTCTGTACTGTTCAGGATTCCTCATATGTTCCTTAACATTTAAATGATTTGAGATTATTATTATTATTATTATTATTATTATTATTATTATTATTTGGTTGGTACCCTGCCTTTCCACCAAGAAGACAGCTAGGGATGGGCAAACTCACCTCAGCCCACCTCACACGTTGCTCAACAGGCCACCCGGCAGCCAGCTGACCCTGCTCAGTGCATGCAGCGAGCCGCCAGAAGGTCCACGGGGACCCAGTGAGCAGCGGGCAGCCTCCCGCATCCTCACCAAGCTGCCATTTTGCATAAAAATGGTGGATTGGCTATTTATGTCAAGGCCAATTTTGCAGAGGGTGGCCATAAAGAGGCCCATTTGATCTAAAAGGACCATTGACCCCTGCAATTTTTGCATAAATGGGCCTCGTTAGGTCACATTAAAAAAAAAAGGTGGGCAGCCTCTGGACTGACAGAGAGCTGTTGTCTGGGCAAGAGTGGTGCCTTTTGCCTGCTACACTTCAAACATCAGCTTCTATCACAGACCTGAGATTACCTGAGCAAGAAACACTCTCTAGCTCTAAATTCAGGTGTGGACACCCACAGCCCTAGCTTGGCCTTGATATTATGACAACAGTATATGGTTATGTAAATCCAGGGATGTCTGAGAAAATAATTTCATTTTTTGATGAGGATTTACCCAGTTCACATCTTCCAGAAAAAGGTACAGATTGGACTCAAACTGTGATCGGCGTCCATACCTTTCCGAGCTTTTACTAAAAATAAAAGTGTCCAACAGCATGCGTACATTTGAAAAATGCAATGAAAGAAGGCGTACTTTTGGGGGGAAGGGAAATGTGCACAAACGGGCTTTAATCAATGGGAGAGGAATAATACATTTCAAAGATGAGGCACAAGATATTCATACATTTGGGGAAATATGCACGGATTTTCAAACGGAAAGAAAAAAGACAAAGCTTGCAATCCGATACGGAATTGAGCGGAAATAAGCCTCAAGAGAAAATTGGGAAAACTTTAGTGAGCTTGAGTTATGCTGATTCACACGTCTCTGCGTAAATTGCCACGATGAAAATGTTGCAGAAAGGTTTCAAGGGAGACAGAATGGTGGATGTTTTGTTAAGAAATTATAGCGCCAATTTTTTTTTTCCTACTGGGCAATGAAATGAAAACAAAAAGAGAGAGGAAGAAACAATTCTGACAAAGCAAGCCACAAATCATGGAGCAACAGCACAATTATAAAAGGAGTTCCTTGAAAGGAGGAAACTAGACTCTGAACTTCATAACCCCAACAGGAAGATAAGCAGGGTGTGTGGGGGGGAGTTCCTCCCCCCCCCCACCACCAGCAAAGACCTTTGGCATAGATTTTGTCAGACTCCTGTGTAGCCACTTGGCTGAGGGAACGGATCTGAGCTTTTTATATATCTGATTACTGAGAACATGGAACGTTTGTTTATATTTCCAGAACTTCCCCTAGGCGTACGTCTGTTTGCCTTTGATTTGGCCTAGATCATGTCACGCACTGGGCTGTACCATCCCAACGGGGAGGACTGGAGGACTGGATTTGAGGCAATAGAGAAGCCCTATTCAGGTATTCAGCCAAACACATGATGGCACAAACCGTTGGGGGGGGGGGACATGCGCCACCTCCACTCACAACATCCCCTCTTCCCCTCCATTGCTGACCTTCCCTCGCATGTTCAGATGAATACTTGAATAGAGTTAATGACATATAGGGAACAGGAAGTATAAGGCGCTTTCACTTCTTGTTCTTCTTTTGTTCCATAATGCCTCAAGCAATTCTTATCGTGGGAAGGGGGACAATGAGAGAAACCAAATACCCTGCCGTCAGCTGGTTATCGATACAGGATCATTTTCTATGACACTCAGTTCCTCTTTGAAGGTTTATAAAAGATCTGAAAGGAAACTTATGGGTAGGGCTATGCACAACCCCCCCCCCCGATCCGGTCTGGATCCAGATGATCCAGATTGGGCTCAATCTGGATCGGACCTCATCCGGTCCGTATTTGGATCCGGAGACCCTCCTTTTCCCCATAGATTTGCAAGTCTATGGGGAAAAGACTCACCGCCCTCCCCCCACTCTCCTTGCTTACCTGCTGCTGACTCCTCGTCACTGCCACCATCTGACGCTGACGCTGCTTCCTCTCTACTGAGAACGAGGTAGAGCGAGGTAGACTCTACTGATTCTTAGTAGAGCGACGTTGCGCTGGGTGATGATGTCACCTGGTGCGACAGCGCTCTACTGAGAATCAGGCCGTGAGGCCTCGTTCTCAGTAGAGAGGAAGCAGTGGTGGCGGCAGGCGGTGGTGGTGAGGAGGCAGCAGGTAAGCAGGGAGAGTGGGGGGAGGGCGGTGAGTCCAATGGACTCACCACTGGCCTGGCATCCCTGGATGCCGGCTGCGTAGCCGGCACCCCCAGATTGATCCGGAACAATCTGATCTGGAACAATCCGGACCTCCCCCGATCCGGTTCGGATCCAGATCCGAGAGGTCCGGTTCACCCCAATCCGCTTCAGATTCGGAATCCGGATCTGTGCACAGCTCTACTTATGGGTATGTGGGTGGGGTGAAGATCAGGATAGGGATCACCAATATGCTGTCAGAATTGCAAAGCCACAAGCTATCTTGAATGTGCCAGGATCTGTTTCTCACGTTCCTTTTTTTTTTTTTTAAGTGATTATTTTGTTATAGAACAGCCTAGTATA
This sequence comes from Anniella stebbinsi, assembly GCA_029215795.1. Classification (NCBI taxonomy): domain Eukaryota; kingdom Metazoa; phylum Chordata; class Lepidosauria; order Squamata; family Anniellidae; genus Anniella; species Anniella stebbinsi. Next base: position 353,457,158 of record JARDYH010000002.1, on the reverse strand, counting down.
CTGTAAGGCCAGGCCTCGATGTGCGGCACCCTCAGGCAGCTGATGAGGGACAGCCACTGCACTGGCATCTGCCCTGAACCTCATGTTCTTGAAGGTTGGGTTCTGGAATTGTCCAACCTTGACCCAACCCTGGCCATCACCTTCTGATCTTCCTATCTAAATGTAGCCCATCAGCAACAGATGGCAGGCCTCCCGGAGCTCAAACTGCCAGACTTTTTTCACTACTTGGGGAGGAACCAACTTCAACAGGGTGGTTGTTAAGCACTTAGTAGGCCCACAATACTTTAGGGCAGAGAGGAAGAACTTGTAGCCCATGGGCCAATTTGGCCTACTAGTCAGCCCAGCCAGCCCTACTGGCTACCAGGGCATGGGGAAGGAGGTGGGAGAGGCATCCCAGCTGTTAACTTTGATCTGTGATTGGAGACTCTGCTAAGGTGACCATATGAAAAGGAGGACAGGTCTCCTGTACCTTTAACAGTTGTATAAAGAAGGGAATTTCAGCAAGTGTTATTTGTACACATGCAGCACCTGGTGAAATTCCCTTTTCATCACAACAGTTAAAGCCGCAGGAGCCCTGCCCTCTTTTGTATCTGGTCACTCTAGTTTAGCTCCTGCCGCTTTAACTGTTGTGATGAAGAGGGAATTTCACCAGGTGCTGCATGCATATAAATGACACCTGCTGAAATCCCCTTTTTCTATGCAGCTGTTAAAGATACAGGAGCCCTGTCCTCTTTTTCATACAGTCACCCTAGTTTCACTTGCTAAGTCGTTCTGTTAATATATTCCCCCATGGAGAAAGGGAGTATATATACTTATGCCATAACAGTGCAATCCTAAATATGTCTACTCAGAAGTAAGTTCATTGATTTTATTGGGGCTTACTCTCAGGTAAGTGAGGCTAGGATTGCAACCTTGGACTGCTTTAGGAAGTTTGGTCCTTAGGTCCAAAGCATTCCCTTCCTCAGAGCTGATGTTTGATCATTTAAGGGGAAAAGATCCATTTTGGGAAAATAACAGATCCCTGCAGCTCAAATGAAAGACTTGAGGCTAAGTTAATCCAAAGGATGGCTAGACAACAAAAACCTGGTGTGTGTGTGTGTGTGTGTGTGTTTGCAAGATTTACAAGTGAATAAACAAAGCAATGGACACCATTAGCCTACAGCCTTCCTGGGATGGCTTGACGCCATCAATTCTTTTTGAAGGTGGCTTCAGCTTCCTGTTGGAAACTCTCCCACCTTGTTACAGCGCCAATCCATTTGGTTGCTTATATTAATTAAGACACTAATAATTTAGCTAGTCTGTAAAGTACCGGCTTGCTCAGTGTGTGGTTGGCTTCCACTTGTTTTGTAGGAAATCCATGATACGCATTGCATCAGCTGCTCATTGGTACTTAGGCCCGATTCTAGATGCTGTGGACCTTTGAAAGCCCTAAGCAGCCCGGATTGTGCATAGCTCAGAGCATGGGCAAAAGGTGGATTGGGTCTAACTGGTGGCTTCCATGTCAGAAGGGCGGTGCATCTGCTCCGGGTTTCTGTCAGAACCAGTCAGAACTCTAAAGGAGCTTCCCAAGCTCCTTTAGAGTTCTGACCATTTCATGCCTTGGATAGCTCTTTTAGAATTCTGACTGGTTCTGACTGAAATCCAGGCCCACCGACATCTGTGCCCTCAGCCTCCCCTGGCTGATCGGTTGCTGGATCATTTACAGTAAATCAGCTAGGGCGTTGGGAGTCCCAAGCGTTTAACAACAGCAACAACAATAGCAATCCCACCTCAAACTGGACTGTTAAAATACGTACATATACATGTTTGCTTCCTAGAATTTTGCTGGTTTCTGTGTTGATTCCCCCCATGACATTCATTCAATCTGGTCTACGTTGCTCTGTTGTTTTTTAATTTTTTTTGTTCTTTTGCTTTTAATTGCAGCTTTTAGATGTTAGTGGAATATCTCTCTCTCTATAAATAAGCTCTATGTTGCATAACGATTTCAGCTGAATGGCAACATAACTCCTAAAATTAATTAATTAATTGATTGATTAATTAATTAAAATAATACCACACTGAGAGCCACAGCCCCACATCTGCAACACGGGGTAATCATACTAGTCTACTATACAAGATTGATATGTTCTAAACAGGGTTGTAACACACACACGTACAGACACACAAACAGACACACACACACAGAGCTCCCCCTCACCCCGAGTGTCATTGAAGCCTAAAAAAACAAAGTAACTTGCACCTTAAGCTGTTGGAGAAATGTGTTTCTCCTGCTATCTGGCTCCTAGAAAACCTCCCAGGTGCTTGAATTCTGCAAAGATGTTTACATTTGTGCATGGAAGGATTATTGAAATAATATATGTGACGTGTTCTGAATAGAAAAAGCTATGTAACTACGTAACTGCTATTACTACAAGTAGTACTAGTAGTATTAGCAGCCGCAGCAGCAGCATTAGGCACTGATCTTCCTGGCTGCTGGTTAAAAGGACACAGAGTCCCTATACCCGTAGGAGTCACTAGATGGCTCTCTGTTTCCATACCTTCGCTCCTACCCCTAGTACAGCCAAACCCATGGCCTGTGTTCCATGTCACCTTAGGTGTGTACAGCACACACATGGGGTTTGGTGTCACTTGGCAAGAAGTTGGCAGCCAGGGGTTGGGATCTTCGCCTTTATTTATTTATTTATTTATTCATTCATCCATTTATGAAAAAAAACAAGTTTCTAGCACTTATGATGCAGCCTAAAAACTAGGCTGACCAGATAAAATCCAGGTCAGGGCTCATGCAACTTTAACAGTTGTAGAGAAAAGGGAATTTCAGCCAGTGTCATTTGTATACAATTAATGCCTGGTGAAATTCCCTCTTCATCACAACAGTTAAAGTTGCAGGCACTATACTAGAGTGACCATATACAAAAGAAGGCAGGGCCCCTGCAACTTTAACTGTTGTGATGAAGAGGCAATGTCACCAGGAACTAATTGCATACAAACGACACTGGCTGAAATTCCCTTTTCTCTACAACTGTTAAAGTTACATGAGCCCTGACCTGGATTTTATCTGGTCACCCTATAAAAACACATGGTCAAGCGTGATGAAATCTCAGAAGGCAGATGTAAGCTGAAGAATAGAGCTTCTCTTGATCAAAGGTCTTTGTGTGGGAGTAGGTGTATGGGGCAGGGCGGGGCTGGAGTGGGATTGTATGACTAGAGAAATCATGCGAATACAAAAGGAGAGCGAACCATTTGGCTTTTGTGAATGTATGAATACTTCAAGGCTTTGTGGGTGGTGATGATGTGATATTCAGCAAGGCCAAAAGAACTTTTAGAATATATTTACTGTTTGGGGAACACTATCCAATCCTGCCATCACACGAGGGGGACCCGCCACTGGCGCAACAGGAAGTTAGTGGATCCTGGAGGAATCAGAAATGAGCGAAACGCTCGTTTCCAGAATGGGGCAGTTCAGCAGAGCTTAAGGAAGGGAGCTCCGTTGACCTGTTCCGACCTGGAAATGGGTGTTTCTGCTCGTTGTCACGATTACTGTCGGAAGTGCTAGTTCCTGTTGTGCATGCTGTAGATCTCAGTTGCGTAACAGGAATGGAGGGATTGCAGCGGCGGTATTGGATACTGCATAGTGTATTTTGAGAGCATTTGTTGGGCAATCTTTACAATACCTCATAAAAGCTGCAGCAATGTTATCATTGCAGTCTCCCTATTTTCTGACGCAGTAGCCTTCAAACTGCAAAGGCCAGGGACAGGGGCGGCCAGAGACATTTTGCTGCCTGAGGTGAAGGACAAGATGGGACCCAGAGGACCTTCTCTTCTGCCGCTCCCAGACTGTGGAACGACCTGCCGGGAGAGATCTGCCAACTTACCAGTCTTTTAGAATTTAAGAGAGCTATAAAGACTGATCTCTTCCAGCAGGCCTACCCAGTCGAATTTTAAGACTTGGTGGATTTTAATAATATATTAATTTTATATGCCTTTAATCAGTTTAATGTATTTTATATTGTCTGTACTGATGTCGTTCCCCGCCTCGATCCGGAGGGAGAGGTGGGTAAGAAATAAATAAATTATATTATTATTATTATTATTATAATTATTATTATTATTATTATTATTACCCTGCCATTCCATTGACCCAGAAGCCTACCTGGCTGGCAGCTGAGGGCCAAAACAAATATTTATTTAAAACTGTGCCTAGCAGCTATGTTTTTTGTTTCTTTTTTGCTCTAGAGTAGGCACAGGGCTTCCAATCCTGATCTTAACAGCTCCCCTATCCCCCACGCGAGTGTCCCAATCCAAATTGGGGGCCTGTGCCTATTCTAAGGTGACAATGACAAAGCAGATGTGTTGGCCATTGATCTGGAGGCACCTGGTTGGGGACATGAGTAGAGCAAAAGCTCAGTGATGGAGCACCTGCTTGACACATAGAAGGTCCCAGCTTCAATCCCTGACATCTCCAGATAGGGCTGGAAAAATTCCTGCCTGAAGCCCTGGAGAGTCACTGCCAGTCAGTGGCCTAATCTACACCTGCAGCCCTTTCACTACGGAAGAGGGATGCTTCTGAATGTTCCCCGCTTCCACAATAGGCATTCATGGGGCACATGTGACCGATCTTTAACACAATGACAGGAGTGCTGTTGCAGGAGCATGTGTGCCCTGTTACGGCGCTTCCGCCTGTGTACTGGTAGAAGTAGGTGGGGCTAGTCAGATGGCTACAGGGCAGAGGTTTCTTTTTATTGACTTTTGAGGGATGCGCACGAGTGCAGCCACATGTAGGGGGGGGAATAGGAACTCCATTGAATATGCGCTTCTGAGCAGAGATATGTTTGTATTAAAAAAATATACACACACTCGGCGGTAAAACATGCCGATACCCATCCAGGTCCACTCCCACATACCTCCGCTACCCATGCACCCCCCCTCACAGCTGATTGGCTGTTCGCTGAACCCAGAACTCCTGGGGAACAGCAACGACCTCGCAAAGAGGGGGCACACCACAGACGTTCTTCAGAATGGAAGTGAGGGAGCTGGAAGAACCACGACAAAAAGCAGTCAGGGATATTCTGGGAAAGCTGAGAGGTAGAGCCAAGATCATCGCAGGAGCAGGTGAACGTCATGTGCTGTGTTAGTGACGAATGTGATACAATCCTGCAATAAATGGCTGGTGTAGACTCCCCCAGTGTTGATAGTACTGGGCTAGGTGGACCAAGGGTCTGACTCAGGATAAGGCAGCTTCCTATATTCCTATGTCCTAGACAGAGTCTTCTTCTTGACCATGGTGACTAGGGTCCAGGCCTTCGTTCAACAACAGATGGACTTCTGAAAGGGGTTCTCCAAAGCTCTGGCTGAGTTGGGCCTGCTTAGCAGCTCAGGCCCTGTCTCTTTAAGGCAGCCAACATAGCTTGCAAGCCTTGGCGGTTTGCCAGGAGTGAGGTCTGGTTTCACAACCTTTGTCAGGCCAGCGAAAAAAAGGTTGGAGCCTGTTAGTATTTCAGTGCTTCATGGGGAGCCAGCCATTTTAGGCAGAACATGTCTTTTTTCAAGGCTCCTTGCTCAAGTCCTGATTCCTTTGGCTCCTCGCTGCCGGCCCAACATTCGGGCAGCAATGGTAGTGCGACCATATGGAAAAGCTGGAAAAGTTGGACAGGGTTCCTGTATCTTTAACAGTTGAATAGAAAAGGGAATTTCAGCAAGTGTCATTTGCATGCATGCAGCACCTGGCGAAATTCCCTCTTCATCACAACAGTTAAAGCTGGAGGAACTATGCTAGAGTGACCAGATACAAAAGAGGGCAGGGCTCCTGCAGCTTTAACTGTTGTGATGAAGAGGGAATTTCGCCAGGTGCTTCATGCATATAAATGACACCTGCTGAAAATCCCTTTTCTATACAACTGTTAAAGAGACAGGTGCCCTGCCCTCCTTTTCATATGGTCACCCTAGGCAACAGTGTGTGGTATAGACTTGGGCTGGCCACCTTTGTGGGGTTCCAGAGGCAACTTTCCACACACATGCCCTTCACAGCTGACAGGCCCCACTTCTTCCACCATACTGCTAAAAGATGTTCCGTTTAAGGGTCTGTAGTGGTTTGCTGCAGATTTTCTTGGTCACCACGTGACACGGCAGGAGCAATTTGGCCAGTGCAGTGGGAGCCGCAGAAGAAGGCAGGTGTGCATGCAGCCCCTGGGCTGCATGTTGCCCGCATCCTACGGACGTGCAAATGGCACCACTATTTCGAGGTATAACAGACCCCACAGAGTTGTTGTGAGAGAAGAACCGTCAAGCGCTTCGTACTAGAAAAATGCGAAAGGAATTCTAAATCATCATCATGGTACAGACGAAGGTACAACCCTTTTTAAAAAATAAATAAATAAATCAGTAGGCACTTGGGCGCATGCATACACATGACCATGCATGCGTGCAACGGAAAAGTTTGGCTTTCATAATTCATAGCCTGCTTGTGAAAGGGAAAAGTCATAATGGCATAGTGTAATATGTCAAGCATCTATAATTCATGGTCCTGGGATCTCACTACTACCTACAGCTCAGCTTTGCTCGACAGAGTGAAATGTTTGTAACCAATCTACCGAAAGAAAAAGAAAAGAAACAGGAAAAGAGTGCTAAAGACAACACAATAAATATGAACCGGATCGGGCGAGGTTCACTTGTGCCCGGTAGCACCTTGAGTCTACAAGTCGGCCTGCTCAGGTCACATCGAAATCAATAGGATTAGAGGAAGAGTAAGCAAACCTCGATAGTGTAAGAATGGTAATAGCCACTTACAAAGATGGAGATTGAAACTGTGTCTACATCATAGATCAGCTTCCCCAACCTGGTGCCCTCGAGATGTGTTGAACGACAAGTCCCAGCCAGCATGACTATGGGTTATTGGGAGTTGCAGTCCAACCAAAAACAGGAGGGGGGGAAAGGAAAAAGAAAATTCCGTCTTCATCACAAGAGTTAAGGCTGCAGGAGCCCTGCCCTCTTTTGTATCTGGTCAAGAGGGCAGGGCTCCTGCAGCTTTAACTTTTGTGATGAAAAGAGAATTTCACCAGGTGCTGCATGCATACAAATGACACCTGCTGAAGTTCCCTTTTTCTGTGCAGCTTTTAAAGATACAGGAGCCCTGTCCTCCTTTCCATATGGTCACCTTACTCTGAGGAAACCCCGAGAATTGGAATTCGGTGTGGGAGACCAAACATCTTTGCAATAGAATTCTCTCAGCACCCTCACTGGACAAGAAATCCCAAGAATCAATGGGAGAAGACATGGCATCAAACTGAGATAGGTCTGTAGTGCAGAAATGCTGTCTCTCACCTCACTTGAGTTAAAGTTGCTATTCATTTTCTGCCATATGCATGGATAATTTTAAGGTTTTTTTCCATATGTGAAGCGCATTGAGTGGAATGATACTCGAATGAAATGGAGGGGGAGAGAGAGAGAGAGAGAGAGAGAGAGAGAGAGAGAGAGAGAGAAAATGCTACTTCCCTCATCATACTAGAAGCATCAGGGCACTCACAGAATCTGTTTGGCAGAAGTTCAAAATAGACAAAAGGAAGTACTTTCCTACAAAGCACACAATTATAGCCAAGTACACAAACTTAGAACCAGACTAGACAGAACTTGGGAGGAACATGTTAAGGATTTATCTTATTGACTGGGACATCTCTCTCTCTCTCTCTCTCTCTCTCTCTCTCTCTCTCTCTTTGTGTGTGTGTGTGTGTACCCATATCTTAAATACCTCCAGCGACGAGAGCTCACCATCGCCCTTGGCAGTTGATTCTATTGTGAGACTGCTTTCTCCATTAGGAAGTTTTTTCCTGAAGTTCAACCAGGTCCTTCCTTTGTGTATCTTAAACCTATTGTTTCATGTCCTCCAGTCTTGAATGATGGAGAATGGGTTGCGGCCCACTTCTGTGTGACAGAAGGAATTCAGGGAAAAGGGCCCAGCGCTCAGAAGGCTGGGTACAGGAGTTGGAGCCTGGCAGGGTTGGAGCATCTGTGAACTAGCTGGTAAGAGAGTCAGGTGGACTAGGCAGACTCGGTGAAGATGCATAGAACTTCTCCACTCCAAGGTTCAAGAAGAATCCTTGTGGAAATGGAAGGTTGGGTTGAAGAGACCTGGACTGATCCAGCAAGGGATGTTCTTTGTTTTCAAGGCAGTGGCACAAAAGTCTTATAGTTGCCTTATAGTTGCTCTGTGATACATTGGAGTACATACCGTGGGCTCTCCATAGATAACAATATTCGCAGTTTTCTGCTATTCAGCTCCCTTCCTGATCATTCTCGTTATATATAGCACTATGATGGCTATGTAGGCGAGTGTTTTATTGCACGCTCAGTACAGGGCATTCATGGATTTTCACAGGCCCCTGTCATGACAACGTTTGCCTCCCGCACGCCTCCTGCCCCTTCTAGCCTTCTTCATGCAACAAAAACACCCCAGCAAGTCTGACTTATTTTTAGAGATGGAAGTTGCTGCTATCTCCTGCTGTGTGCAGGAGAAGCAGCGCCATCAAAACAGCCCTCTGTATGGGCCACATGTAGGTCGTTTACTTCCTCTTTCAAAAGAGGAAGTAATGAGGGACAAACGCGCTGGCAGAGAAGCAACGGTAAGCGAACGTGATTTTCCCCTGTGTGATGATGCTCCGAGAAACTAGAGAGGGTATCGGAACCCCAAGGTTTACAGAAGTACAAAACAAAAAATTGGGGGGGGGGGTGAAATAAGGGCAAACTTCCCACCCACCCCAAAGCAAAAACAAACCCAAAAGATCCAAAGAGGCCACAGGATGCTGTCTGTTGGGGATAGAACAGACAACCAAGGGGAAACTGGGAAATGGAATGGAATATCCTTGAACAGGAGAACTCCATGGCGCAGCATTTTGCAGTAGAACCGACTTGCCATTCCTAATACTGAATTTGCCTCCTTCTTTGCTGTGATGTTCTATGTCGAGATTTTCAGTGAGGCTCTTCTTTTTACTTTTTATTATGACACCACAATTTTTTTCCTGGGTTATCATAACCAGTTTAGACTCCATCAGTTTGTTTGTTTGTTTGTTTGTTTGTCTGAAGTATTTTCATGCCCTTCCTCAGCCAAGAAGGGTCCTAAAGTGGCTTACATACAACAAATTAAACAAGACTACCCTTGGCCGCAGGTTTACAATCTAAAAAGACACAACACGCAAGGAAAAAAGGAACGAGGAGGGAAGAGGGGGGAAATTTATTATTTTAGCAGGGCTGGTGGAATGGTCCTGCTCTCCCTCGCATCTCCCTCAGTACAGCCTACTGGGACAACTGTTGGTTGTAACATTATCTTTTATGAATATATCTGAAATTTGGATCTTCCTTTTCTTTTCATTTTTCATTCACCTTGCACACATATCACAAAGGGTATTTCAGGCATGAAGAGCGTAACGGCTGCCCACACTGAATGTCAAAAATGGCCATTTCACTCTCGTAAATACATTTCAAGAGTGGAGCGTTTAAAATGTTTGCATAATCAGATGTTCAGATGAGCCGCAGTGCTCTATGTGAGACATAAATAGAATTCAGATAAGAAGAAGATGCAGATCATAAGGATAATGGGAAGTGCTACTGTAAAGATCTTTGTACTTCTGCCTTTTCATGAAACGTTTCTGGTCTCCTGTCTAGAACAGAACTGTTTTAAAAAATAAGAATCCTGTTTTATTTATCACATTTGAACTCTGCTCTTCCTGGAAGGAGCTCTGTTTAGGGTATTGTGCATTGGATGAAGACTGGGCTGAGCATAGAGAATGACAAGCCAAAGGCTTTCCATGGAGCTAGTGGCAGAGAAAGGCAGTAACATCTTTTGGTTTTGGAGGGCCCATGGGCAAGACACCCTGAATGGGCCCCCTCCCTCAGTGAATCTACCTTCTCTCCACCATTTTCACCAGTTGCCATTGCTCCTCAACCTCTTTCTCATCATTGCTACCACTTGCTTCAGAGCCAGTGAGCAAGTAAATAATGGCATCTACTGCTCCTCTTCACCACCGCCATTGTCTGAGCCAGAGCAAGAGGCAGGGGAATAAGCAGGTTGCCATGGTGAAGAGGAGGAGCAACTCCAGGGAGCTCTTGCCAATGGGCATCTGCTGGGATGTGAGCCCCCAGCCACTGCCCAACTATGCCTACTCTTGACGTCAGATCTGGAGAAAGGGCTTGAAGTAGGGTGACCATATGGAAAGGAGGACAGGGCTCCTGTATCTCTAACAATGGTATAGACAAGGGAATTTCAGCAGGTGTCATTTCTATGCATGCAGCACATGGTAAAATCCCCCCTTCATCACAACAGTTACAGCTGCAGGAGCCCTGCCCTCTTTTGTATCTGGTCAAGAGGGCAGGGTTCCTGCAGCTTTAAGTGTTGTGGTGGAGTGGGAATTTCAGCAGGTGCTGCATGCATACAAACGACACCTGTTGAAATTCCCTTTTCTATGCAACTGTTAAAGATACAGGAACCCTGTCCTCCTTTCCATATGGTAACCCTTGCTTGAAGCTAGAGGTGGACAGATCTGTCAGTTTTGCTTTCTCCCACATTTTTTTAACTCAAGTACTTCCCATTCCATTTATGAGGAAATTTGCAAACATCTGGTAAGTCCTTATACAAAAATAAAAATTCTCACCCCTCTGCTCTGGTCAACTTCCATAAGTACAGCTATTCCCAGCATGGAGATGGTCCTGTTGTATTATTATTATTATTATTATTATTATTATTTAATTCATTTCAATTCAATACCAACCAAAAGCCAAAGCTTTCTGGTTGCTTTACAACAATTTATAAGACAATATAGTACAGCATAAAATACAGCATAACAAAATTTAGACAGCGCTTGCCTGCCATTTTGCTGTTAAACATGTGGGTCCTATCAGGAAAAAAAATAAAGAGCTGGAAACCCTAAATATGGCTGAAGCCACAGGAATTCAAACCCAGACATTTCAGAGCTCAGCACTCAAAGCCCTCTGCCTGGGGGGGACGCATCGGTCACTTTTATTTTCTCCTACGCATCTTTTTGTCACATCTCAAGCTCTTCTTGCCCCATCTATGAAGAAATGTGCAAATGCTGGCAAGTTCTGATGAAAAAACAAAATGAATGACATCCTCACGATGACTACTTGAAGTCAAACCGGAGACTCTATTCACTATGCTGGCTCTCAGTTTAAAAGTACCTCCACCACCCCCACCCCCAAAAGAAGGAGAACATAGTTCAACGGGGGAGGGTGTCCTCTTCCAGAGAACAGGAAATAGAAATGCCACCCTGACATTTCTCAGCCCTGACGGGCTGTCAGTTCATCCCACACCTTGACGGGGAAAAGCGCCTTGCCGATAAAACGCTCCGCCTTCTCCATCCTCCGAGAGAAGCCTGCGAAACATGCAGTGCCCCTCTCTTAGGCAGTCCCGGCCGGCAGTGCTCCTCTCTTCCAGGATGCTGGGTGTTTCTTTTCAAAGTAGCAGTGTAATAATACACAAACCACTGATGATGTCAGCTTGTTATTGACTTTCCAAGTCTGAATGACTGAGCAAAGGAGAGGGGGTGGGGTGGAATCAATCTATTGCAGGCGGAGGTGGCCAGCCGAGCAAAAATGAGCTCTCAAGGTTGTGCCAGGGAGGATGGGGGATGGGGGATGGGGGAAGCAGTGCTCTCTCTGTCTAGCTGCGCTTGCCTGCCGGATTGCTGCTGCTGCGGCTGTCCAGCAAAGTGCCTGTGGAAAAGGGAGAGAGAATCAACGACGGGCCCCACCGAGGCCTCCAGGGCTCCTGCCTCTCAAAGGCCCATATTTTGATCCATGCTCCTCGTGCAGGAATAAGCCCTGTGCAAAGGGAAACCTTTAGGGCTGGGTGGGAGCAGGCTGCAGGCCGTGATGGCGGGCAGAGGTGAGGGAGGAATGCCTCCCCTTCCCCGGCTGCGCTCCCCCAGCTGGGCCTTAACTCTTTCTGGCCCATACAGGCCCGTATTACCAAAGGAGCAAAAATAAATATTACTCTGTATGTGTGTGCGCTATCTGGTTGAAGGGTTGGATGCAGAGAGTAAGAACACAAGGAGAGCCATGCTGGATCAGACCAAGGGTGCATCTAGTCCAGCATTCTGTTCACACAGTGGCCAAGCAGCTGTCGGCCAGGGACCCACAAGCAGGACACGGTGCAACAGCACCCTTCCACCCATGTTCCCCAGCAACTGGTGCATATAGGCTTACTGCCTCGGATAGTGGCGGTAGCACAGAGCCATCAGGACTAGTAGCCATTGATAACTGTCTCCTCCAGGAATTTATCAAGCTCCTTTTAAAGCCATCCAAATTGGTGGCCATCGCCACATCTTGTGGTAGCAGATTCAATAGTTTAACTATGGCTTTGTGAAGTACTTCCTTTTATCTGTGGTGAATTTCCCACCAATCAGCTTCATGGGACGACCCTTTGGGCTCTGGTATTATGGGAGAGGGAGGAAAATGTCTCCTTATCCACATTCTCCACACCATGCATAATTTTGTACACCTCTATCATGTCTCCCCTTAGCCTCCTTTCACCCCCAAACTAAACCATCTCAACTGTTGTAACCTGCCCTCATAGGGAAGATACTCCAGTCCCTTGATCATTTTAGTTGCCCTTTGTTGCACTTGATCTGCACAGGATCTCCTTGCCTGGCCCTCCAGATTGGGGGAGGGGCAGGAAAGAGCTTGGAAAAAGGACAAAGCCCCCATCCTGAGTGGTCACCACCACTAAGCCCAGCAGAAAAGGAGGTTCATTCACCCTCTCCCACTGTTGGAAGAACAGCCTAGAATGGGATGGCTACCTGCCCTATACCAGAAAAAGAGGAAATGGGTCACCAAAAATGAGGTCACAAATTTGCATAACATTTGCATATGCAACTGTATGTGTATAGGTCAGCCCGGCGGCTCCAATGTCAGTGGGTCGGTGAATCCTCTCTGGGTTTCAGTCAGCAGAACTCTTCACATCTTGGATGGCTCCTTTAGAGTTCTGACTGGCTCTGTCTGAACCCTGGAGCAGATTCATTGCCCCACTGACATCAAAGCCACCAGCATCCACTAGTATAGGTGCAAAAGTAAAAGAAATAATAGCTGTTATTGAAATGGAAATGCAAGACGTCTCACCATGGTGGGGAAGACTAACCAGGTGAGCTGTGTGCCTGCTGAACCTGCTGCCCTGGTGCTTGAGTCCAGTTTCAAAATGATACAAGGAGGGGAGGAAGAGGGCCTGAAGTCACCCATCAAGCATCAGGACAGCAAACTGGGCCTACACAGGTCCTCCAGTATGGTGGGATATATTGCATTTCTATTTGAATTATAATAATTATTACTAAATAAATGTGCATCTAAATTACCATATGCAAATTCTATGCAAACCCCTGTCCTTTTTTGTGTGTGATGCGTTTCCACTTTGGGGACAGTGTAACTGGACACCCTATTAGGAAGAAGAAAGCATCACTGCAGCTAAATATCAGGGCCAGGGAACACCAATTATAACCCACAGACCAGGTATGATGATGAATCAAATGCTCGTTAAACATCCTGGATTTATTTTTATTTCAGGACTATATAAAAAAGGGGGGTATTGCCAAGCACCCGTACGTGGCTTGGGGACCGGGGGCTGTCGGTATTTGGTTTGCTGGGTCACCAGTTCTACAACCCCCTGACCTGTGCAAATGCAGCAGAATGCATAGGCACAGTTGCATCGTACATGATAGTACACACCACATGTAGAGCGTCATCACACGGGAAAATCGCGTTTGCTTACCATCGCTTCCCCACCCGCGCGTTTGTCCCTCGTTGCTTCCTCTTTTGAAAGAGGAAGTAAACAACGTGCACGTGGCCCGTTCAGTGGGCTGTTTTGATCCCGCTGCTTCTCCTGCACACAGCAGGAGATAGCGGCAACTTCCATCTTTAAAAATAAGTCGGACTTACTGGGGGTGGGGGCTGTCACCAGCAGAAGGCTGGAAGGGGCAGGAGGCGAGTGAGAGGCAGATATCGTCATGAGAGGGACCCACGAAAATCCGTGAGTGCCCAGTAACAAGCGTGCAATAAAACGGTCATCGGATGGAGCTCGTAAATTCTCCATCTATAACTGGAATGTTGAGGGATACAACGGTGGGGTGGGACTCATGCTAACTCAAGAGACTCAGTTTACGTAGAAATATCAGAGGTTGAACTTGCAGTCTTCTGCCCATACAGCCTGTGTCCGGCCCTCTTCATGCACATCTTCAGTTCACCTCTCACAAATCTGGAGGAGAATTCTTGAGCAGGGGACTTTCCACACTCTTGAAATAGTGCAGAATGCTCCTATCCCCTACTGGGCCTGAATAGGTCTGCACTGAGTTCTGGCATGTCACCTAGGGTGACCAGATAAAATCCAGATCAGGGCTCATGTAACTTTAACAGTTGTAGAGAAAAGGGAATTTCAGCCAGTGTCATTTGTATGCAATTAGTTCCTGGTGAAATTCCCTCTTCATCACAACTGTTAAAGGTGCATGCACTATACTAGAGTGACCGTATACAAAAGAAGGCCGAGCCCCTGCAACTTTAACTGTTGTGATGAAGAGGGAATTTCACCAGGAACTAACTGCATACAAATGACCCAGGTTGAAATTCCCTTTTCTCTACAACTGTTAAAGTTACATGAGCCCTGACCTGGATTTTATCTGGTCAGCCTAATGTCACCGCAAGTCAATGATAGTACCAGTACCGGCTCTGGGTTTTTTGAGGGCCTTTTGGGCAAGACGTCCATAATGGGGCCCCTCCCTCAATGAGTCTACCTTTTCACAACCATTGCCACCGTTGCTATTGCTCCTCATCCTCTTTCTCACCATTGTTACTCCTTGCTTGCTTGACAGACAGACAGACAGACAGACAGAAAGCCAGTGAGCAAGTAGGCCGGGGCATCTGCTCTGGACCAGAACATGAGGCAGGTGAACAAGCAGGTTGCAGTGGTGAAGAGGAGGTGCGACCCCAGAGGACTCTTGTCAGTGGGCCGGTGCCCAACCATGCCTACCCTTCGCAGCGGCCCTGCACGGCACCTCCCCAAATTAGTGTGCCAGACCTGAGAGAACCAGAAATTCGAATCAACGTGGCATTTCAAAGCCCATTGCATTGTGAGCCACTGGAAGCGCTGCAAATAGGTTACTGTCGTTTGAATAACCTCTGCTCCTGCTGCCCAGAGAAGTGGCGTCAAATGAGATCTGTCCAGAGGAGTTCTTAGAAGAGACGCTGAACATGCTGTTCTGGACGTGTTTTGTTGTGCATTAGCCTTGGCTTGGAGACATTTTGAAAGCCAAGGCTGTCGCCTCCAGAATGAATGGTGGTATAAAGTCTTCAATTATTGTCCTTGTACTGCCATCGGAAGAAAAGGGGGGGTCTCTCTTTTTTTGGTCTCAGCTGGGTGGCAAAATTCATCTTAGCAGGCAAGGGGTGGGGGTGGGAAGACACACACACACACACACACACAGATCAGCTGGTGTCATTAACCTAAAGCTCTAGGAATGTAACTCAACTAATTTCCTGTTAAATCAGTAACATTACCCGTCTCTGCCACCGCTCTGATTCACATTTGTTAAAAGGTTTATAGCTAGATGCTGAGTGTGGAGATAGTCAAGTGGGAATGTATAATTATTCTCATAGGCTAATGACAAACAGAAGACGTCAACATCTGGAGATATAACACATGAGGTGTACAATCCGAGGCCACCTGCATGATGGAGACTCTTATCATTCAGCTGACAACTTGTGACCTTGTTGGGTGAGGGAGCAGCGGTAGATTCTGCAACCCTTCCCAGATCTCACCAGCAGGAGAACAGAACCAGCGTGCAAGGGCCAGAACAGATATTACTTTAAATCTGGATATAGCAGCTACAACTTTTTGCATTTTTACACTAGAGTAGCCCCAGTTTGAATCAGGACGCTAGTATGTGGGGGTAAGGGGGCTTTTAAGACCTGGATCATGGCCCTTGCACCTACTCTAGAGTAAAAATGTTTTTTTTCTAAATAGTACCTGTTTTGGCCCTCAGATTCACAAAAAAAAGTTGAAGTTTCATCAGGTTTAGGCCATGCGACTGTTGCCTACATCTTACTGAGGTGATGTCAGGAGCTTATGGGATCTGTGAACAGTTGCCCCACGTGGGGAGTAGGGATGCTGGAGAAACTCGATGGACTAAAATGAGTTTGGCTTTCTAAGAATCCAACCTGCGGAATCCACTGTGGACTGGCCTCCCCAGGCCATGCAGGCTCCATGGACTTCTGGAATTGTTGTTGTTTTTTTACTTTCCCAAAATTTACGCAATTTCAGTCACAGGAAAATAGGCATATTTCTGCTGTGACATGTGCCATGCTGGGAAATATACACGGGGAAAAGGTGAATGGAATGGGGGACAGTGCCCTAAATGTTACGTGCTAACATCAATTATGTAAAATGTTGCAAACTTTCTTACAGAATTATTTGCATATTTTTCCGCAGAACAGAAAAAGAAATTGGATATGTCTGTAAACAGACACCAGGATAAACAACACTGCACAAAACACAGCACACCCATGGGACAGATTTCACCAAATCTGGACATCCCTAGCAGTGAATTGCAGGTGGCAGCTTCCTCGGTGAAGTACCTTCAGGGCCTGAACTGACTCTGCCCACCCAGGCTGGCCATTGGATCCTCCTAGATAGGAAGAAGTATAAGAAAGCTTCCTGTGCCAGTTGATCATTGATTAAGTAATAAGGTTTTTCTGAAGACTGGTGTGTTTCTCTTACCTTGTATCGTTCTGATTCCTGGCTTGCTGTTTTAACCTGCCTCCTGGTTTACTCTTTGGTCCTGACTTCCATGGCTCCCAACTTCTAGGTCCTGGCACTCCTAAGATGCCTATGGACCAGCTCAGTCTTGCAGGTGGTCAACTTGTGCCTGCCTGTGGGGAGAGCTCACAGGGTGGAATGATCCTCCATGCAAAAACAAAATTGCTCGACATACAAAGGTAAAATGTTAGAGAGAAGTCTCCTCGAGATCTAGTTTTGTGTGTGTGTGTGGAGCGGGGGGGGGGGGTATTCTAGCCTTGTCCTTGACATGTCAGTTTTGTATGGAATTTGAAGGAATTATTTTAGTAAACAAGAATATATTGACGAAGGAGTTTGGACCTCCAGAGGGGAGCCACTGGTAGTGGGAAAGGGGTACAAAGCTGGGCACATTTACTAGTAAGTTAACAGACCTGTGGTTCCAGCTCACCCAATACCCATGTCTTGCCTCGTTCTTCCTGGTGTGGACTCTGTTTAAGTTGTTTAAGTCTGTTTAAGCCTCATGGGGGCGTGTACTGGCAGTTTCAATAAAGCTTTGGTTGTAGGCCTAGCTGTTGCAGCATCTTCCTGTTTACCACTTAAACATGGTGGCAGCGGATAAACAGTAAATTCTAAAAAATATAGCAATTAGGACCCTGAAGCTATGGAATTTGGTCTGAAGCCTCCTGCACCTCTAGATCTCATAGATAGCAACCTCGCTCAGTGCTGAGGCCAATGGAAGGAAGAGTTCAAGCTGTATACAGATTTGACTATGGAAGAAGAGGACACAACTCAGAAAGTAAAGCTTTTGTTTTATCTCTTAGAGGAACAGGGCAGAAAGGTGTTTCCCCCAGGGAGCCTGTTGTCCTTAACTTCAGTTCCACTAACCATGTTGCAGGCTCAGTTAGGCCTATGTGTTGGGTGTGTGTCCATAGGAGGAAAAACACCATAATTTTTGTGTATGTATTAAGGACCCCACAATCACAGCTCTGTAGCCTCTTTTGCTTCGGCAGCTGCCAGAATCAAACAAACTGCCAGGGTGGCAGGAGGATAGTTTCTGTGTTCTTTTTTATATACAGTAGGCTTAGATTATCATATTTTCTTATTCTTTGTGATGATGTAGAGATTGGATTTCTGTCATGGAGTTTGTCACCTTGGATCAATAAACTTTTGATTGGCTTGCTGGCCTAAGGAAGGGTAGAAAAGAATGGAAGAGAGCCAACATGGGTTTTGTTTGCTGGCTGGGGAAGCAGCAAGTAGGTCATGTGACCCAGCTGTCACATGCCTTGCTGAGGAGGAGGAGGAGGATGGAAAGTACTGTGAGTGTCAGACTCTGGATCATGAGGAACAGGCATTGCTTTCCTACTCCATCCTTAACGGTGACATCTGACCAGAGAAAGGAACTATGGGTACTCCATCCCAGCCAGGGCTTCACTGGATTCCAATACTTTCCCAGGCCCAATTCAAACTGCTGACCTTGACCTTGAAGGTCCTTCAGGGCTTGGGACTAGCATACCTATCTGGGCCTTGAGATCTTCTTCCTGCTTAGTCCAGGATCTACCATAGACCCCTGTTTAAATAAATAAATAAATAAATAATAAGATGTGCAGAGAATCTTCAAGTTTGTATGTGTTTCAGGTCTACGTATAGGTCCACATTTAACTTCAGTAGACTTGCATTAATTCTGCAGCTGCCATTTTCCAAGATGGCTGACATGTGGGTGTGGGTGTGAGATAACTCATGAATTAGTGCACATAGAAAGTCCATTTTAGTGGCAAAATACAGGGATTTTTTGAGTCAAGTGGATGGCAAAATTTGATTAGCCACTATTACCCCCCCACCATATGGTCTAATGTAGGGGTAGGTAATCTGGTGCCCTCCAGACGTTTTGGACGACTCCTCCCATCACCCTCAGCAAGCATGACCAATGGTCAAAGATTATGGGACTTGTAGTCCAAAACAACCTGGAGGACACCAGGTTGTTGCCATTCCCTGGCTTAGTGGACAGAATACCAGACTAGAAGCAGAAAGAGCTGGCTTGCTGGTGACCGCCTCGGTCGATTTGCTTCCTTGGCCAGCGTTCTCCGTTCCCTGTACCTGCATTCATGCCTTGCCCAGTCCAACTTGATTTAGTGAGTTAATTTTTTACCTGTCCTTTTGTTCTATTTGTCTTGTTCCTTGTCCAGCCATTCCCCGTGCATTGCCACGGTGGCGCTGACTCACGAGACTTGATGGGGCCTGAATAGGGAATCTGAAAAGAGGGAAGAAAACCAAACACAGTCTTTGGAACATGGTGAAGTTACATCACCAGGATTAAGAGTGGTCCTTTTTAACCACCAGTCTCTGTTCTGGGAGCACAGTGCAACACCATGCACCTCAGGAGACCGCCTCCTTCCACAGGCCAGCAAGCCAAGTAGTACCATGGGAAAGGGCAATGCAATTTTGATTAGCATTTGGCTTACAGTCAACTTTGTTTATTTGCCAAATAAATCAGCAGCGTAGTTCATGGGGGAGACATCTCAGCTTGCTTGCTGCAGAAATAACTTGCAAAGAACAAAGGGGCAGTGCAGCAAAGGATGTGAGTTCTGCAGCGTACAGAGGGCATCATGGCTATGAAATGCCAAATATTTCTGGGCAGTGTTTTGATGCCAAGCGTAGGGACAGGTGAGAAATTCATACTGTTGAGATGTTTATAGGAATTTACCAAATTCGCATGTCTCGATCCGCTAAGACAGATAAGACAGAGTTGTGTGCCGAAATTTGTATTTGCTGATACAGTCCATGGAAGGGGGGGGGGGGGGGGAGAGAATACGTACACAGTTTTTTGCATATTCATGGAAACCGCACAAAACTGCATACATAAAAGACAGGTGTGCACAAAACGGCTTTACATCAATGCAAAAGTACTTGGGGAAATGTTTGCGTTTCAAAAATCTGTTAAAGCTGCAAGAGCCCTGCACAGAAATGCTGTATATTTATTTGGGGTTAATGGGCACACAAAAAGTCTGGATCTCCATGCGGACTTTTAAAACATAATCGCGAACCCTTGTGGAATTGGGTCAGAAGGTGCTTAAGCCTGATCATACGACCATCTCAGAGAGAACAAAATCAACAGATCTGCCCGTCCCATGCAATATCCCCACCCATACCATGAAGTAGATTTCCAGCTTAACTTAGAGTTTCCCAAGTGACTGCTAGCTGAAACATCCCTTCTTTCTGAATTAAAATAGAATGTGCATTTACACCCAAATTTGGCTTCAAACACCTTGCTCTGACTGGCAGCAGTTTTCCAGAAACTCAAGCTGAGGGTCTTTTTTTCTCCTTTGCTACCTGATCCTTTTAACTAGGGAGGCCTGGGGCCGTCCCCATGCAAAGTAGATGCTCTACTACTGAGCCATGGCCTCTCCCTTAAAAGGCTTCCCTGACTGGGAATCAAAGCCAGGCTGTGGCAGAGAAAGCACAACATGCATATACCGCCAGACCACCAGGGATATTTATTTTTAGAGTCTGTAAAAGAAAGCCTTGCAGGAACTCCCACCCTCCTCTTTGTTTCTGTACAAGTCACCGTACTGAGCTTGCCTCTTTTAATGGAAGCAGGCAAGGCAGAAACTGGAATAGAGTTACACTGTGCAGCCTCTCTGTTCTAGGGTGACCATCTGGAAAGGAGGACAAGACTCCTGTACTGAAAAAAGAATTTCAGCAGGTGTCATTGGTATGCATGCAGCACCTGGTGAAATTCCCTCTTCATCAGAACTGTTAAAGCTGCAAGAGCCCTGCCCTCTTTTGTATCTGGTCACTCTAGTACAGCTCCTGCAGCTTTAATGGTTGTGATGAAGAGGGAATTTCACCAGGTGCTGCATTCATACAAATGACACCTGCTGAATTCCCTTTTCTATACAACTGTTAAAGATACAGGAGCCCTGTCCTCCTTTTCATATGGTCACCCTGTTTCGGACCCAATTCAAGCTTCCGTTCATCAACCTTGAGGCCCTCAATTCCAAAGACACACTCAAAGGCCGCTTTCCAGTGGCGGGTTGAGCTGAAGGCAAGCAGATTTGAGAAAACCTTGAATGAATTGCCCTGTCATGGTGACACCTGTAAGAAACTCAAAGAAAACAAAAACTTGTCTTAACAGTAAAATAAACATAGCCTTCAGCACATCCCATATTTGTTGCCATTCTTTATAGGAAAGACAATCTGTGGCAAATAATTTCTCCAGGTATTGTTAAAAGTGAGAATGTAATATTTTAAGTGTTTTATGCTATTTAAATATATACACAGGCATTACTTGCAGTGTGCCCTATGAATGATGTGTAGCGTTAAAATTGAGCTGTTATTTACATGTGTGCACATAAATACAAGCTTGCAATGTCCTTTACTAATTGGAAAAAAAAATAGTTCTGTGTTGTCTCATTCATGTTTTTTAGGCCTTGAAGAAGGCCTAAAAAAAGGAAGAGTCTGAAACAAGTTGGGGGTTTTCTCCAATAAATTTGTTTATAGCGTCTTGAGACTACGCTCTCTTTTTCTGTTCATCATGGATGCTCACCTGCCTTGCACCCAAGTTGAAGGCAAAACAGGGTGGTGCTAGTATATTTTAGTTTAAAGCTCTTGCTGCCAATTTATAAGCCTTAGGAGAGGCATTCCGACTCTTTGGAATGTGGTGGGGAAACTACCCAATGAGTGGTGGTTGAGAAAAAGGGGCGGGGCAGAGGAAAGGGTGTGGCTATCTGGGAAACCCCGGCTGGCAGACATGTCGTTCAGTACCCTTGACCTAAAGGTCCGAGACCCCGTGCATGTTTAGACCAGTGGAAGCTGGTGGCTCCAATGTCAGTGGAGTGGTAAATCTGTTCTGGGTTTCAGTCAGCACCTTGGTTAGCTCTTTTAAGTTCTCACTGGTTCTGACGGAAACCCGGAACGAATTCACCGCCTCACTGACGTCGGAGCCACCAGCCTCTACTTCTTAAGCTGTCAGTGGGCAGGTTTCAGCCTTGTGGGATGAGCATAGGGGGGGGGGGGTTCCACTTAGAACACTGAAACAAATCAGAGTCGAGTACAACGTAGCGTCTGGGGAACTGGCGAGGCCAGATGCAAAATGGTGGCCAAGAGTGGAGCCCATGAACTTCTGCATCCCCTGCAGAGATAACTTGCCCATCCGAGCACAATTCTGTCCCTGCGTGGCCACAGATCAGGAAGTCTAATGATCTAATTTAACGAAAATGTCATTGCCCAACCCTATTTGCTGCCACTGTGTCGATGCTTTGACTGATGGCATGTTCAACAAACAATTAGTTCTACTTTATTTGATTATGTCTTCCTTATTTCTGCGTTGGTTTGAGTGAGTTTTCTTTTCATAGAAAAATGACGCATAAGTTTATAAATAAATCTAAGTGGGAGTAGAGCATAGGTTTGTAATCTCATGAACATCTGTAAGTAACACCCACTGAATGGAATGGGATTTACTTCCAAGTAAACATCTGTAGGATTGTGCTGTTAGAAGGAGTAGCATCCGGTGTCAGTGACAGAAGGACTGTAGCATCCCAGTAATTGTGGAAGGGGAGATGTTTGTATGGTGGAATAATCCTTTCTGACATGGATGAATACCTTGCTGAGATATCGCCGCGTATCAGCTCAGTACATATTGTAATGAGACCATTAGCCAAAGTGCCTGCCAGCTGCATGAGGTTTGAGTTTGCAAGAAGCTGGTGTGGTGAGCAATATTAGTTTTCTGGAAATGTTTGCCAGCTATTAATGCCTCCTCCTCCTGTTATTTACAAATGACAAGGTGACAATAGGGCGGTTCTTTCGGATACATGGAAATATGGTCTCTACATTAAGGGAAAAATCCACCTCCTTATCAGGTTTTTTTTTCCTCAGGCCTTTTCACATTATGGGCTTCTTCAGACATGACCACATGATTTGTAATTCAAACCTTCCCCTCTGGGCAATGTTCCCAAAAGCTTAATGAAACAGTGACCATTATGTTGGATACCAGATTATCTCGGGGGGGGGGGGCGGTTAAGCGAGATTTCTGGGGGAAGGCTCGAGAGACAACCTGGAAGTTGACTGGGTCATGTAATGGACCTGCAAACTTCTGTGAATGGCCAATCATGAACATGCAATAAATCACTCATGTGGAGAAGCTCATGGTCTTGTCTATGTGGAAGTGCCAAACCAAATCATAGAATCATAGAGTTGGAAGGGGCCTATAAGACCATTGAGTCCAACCTCCTGCTCAATGCAGGAATCCACATTAAAGCATACCTGGGCAGATAGTTGTCCAGCTGCATCTTGCATGCCTCTAGTCTGGAAAGCTCACTATCTTCCTAGGTCATTGGTTCCATTGTCGTACTGCTCTGTCAGGAAGTTTTAGAGCAACTGGCCCTGAACTGAGAAGTAGAGGAGATGTTATCCTGAGTTCTGTTGGCTGACTAAGCAAAGACCAAAGACCAAGCACCTAGTATTTATTCTAGAGCTGTTTAAAATTTCACAGAAGACATTTTTTTCCCGAGAAACTTTCTACAGCTTTTAGTTTTCTTGCACTATGGCTGGGGGAACCACTGTGAGTTTACCTTTTTGCTACTTTTGACTTCTCCTTTTTTAAAAAAAGATAAGAGCTACACCTAAAATCATAACATACTGAAAGGTCCTGAGACCATGATAACTCAGGCTAAACCCCAGGTTTTGCAACATGATTGATCATTGCAGTTCAGAACAAGGTTATGCAGAATGACAGCCAGTAGACTCACCTAGCAAAGGACTCCACTAACTAGATTTTCTAGGTATTCTGGTTACAACAAAATACTTGTAATCAGGTTAGGAATTTCCCTTTTTCAGGGTCATCCCACACACACCTGGCTCATTTGCTTTTATAGACATTGCACAGAGTTCATCAAGTGAGTTCTGCGTCCTACAGATAATTCCAATTGCTATACTGAATAATTTCCATTTTCCCAGCTCCACTGGTTTTCTTCCAGAGGTTGAGGGGCAGTGGGGTGCCTGCAATTAGAATTGGGTATTCTGGTTCCTCCACTCTTGAATCTTGACCGAAAATGCACTTCATCAGGGATGGGGAAAGTGCTGCCTTCCAGATGTTGTTGGATTGCAACTCTCACCATTCCTCACCCTGGCTGTGCTGACTAGGGCTGATGGGTGTTGCAGTCCAACAACATCTGGAGATGACACCTCCCCCATACCTGCACTTGCATCTCAGAATCCTGTACTTGCACCTTGAGAGGTGCCTTCCCACCACTCTTCGCATCCACAGAGAACTCCATGGGTTTCTTGACCTCAACGCCCATTCTCTTCTTGGCCTGGCCCATGGGCTTTTCCCTTCTCTGCATAGAAATCCTTGAGAGCAGCTTTGCTCTCTACCACGAATATCCTATAGGTTATGTGGGGTAGTATCCAGTGTTAGTCCTATGCAGTGTAGAGCCATTGAAATGAAAGGAACTTAAATTGGTTGGGACTACCATAACTCTCATTCATTTCAGTGGGTCTACTCTACATAGGACTAACACTGGATACTACCCTTAGGGCGCAATCTAATGCATGTCTGGATTGCAAGGCTGGCTGGGGCATGCTGGAAGTTGTAGGCCTTTTTCTGTCTAAAATGTGTAGGATTGTGCCTTTAGTGTGACGTGAGGCCTACATGCACATATGTGTACATGAGGAAGTTTTATCTATGAGATCGAACTACTCCTTTTTTCTTATTTTCCTTTTTTACATTGCATGGACTTGGTAGTGGGGAGCCCAAGTCCTAGGTTTGCCACTATGCCCTGCCATATGTAGACGCTGGAGCCATGGTTCACCGCACCAGAGTTTCTCCACAATGTGGAACAACTCCTGTCAGAAACAATCTACCCTGCCCAGTGGTTCTGTGGAGAAGGGAAGGAGGTTTCACCACCAGACTGAACTTTGGAACTCTATCTTGCAACAGCCATTTACAACAGGCTCTTTGGTGCTAAAATGTTGTAAATGTTACACTGGGTTTGTAGATATAATAATTTTGGAAGTCCCCCACACACACTGCCACACACACACCTCCTTGTTGAGGCATTATGGTGCATGGTACCACGCCATGCTTAATATATGCCGGAATTACAATGCAAAACATGCACGTTAATTAAGTTCTGTTTTGAGAAATATATTTATTTAATCCTGTGTCCGCCTCTCTTCTGCTTATTTCTAGAGCAGTTTTGAATGGGGGGGGGGGGGAATTCCTTTAGAGCAGCCAGATATATAATCTGTTAAATCAAGAATTTCTTCACTGTTACTAGGGCTACTACCTTTCCCTTCTGGCAGGGCTCCCCATATCTTTCATTAACAACTACTACATGGGGCAGAATTTCATCCAGGTGAAGTTCCCCCCCCCCATGTCTGGGACACTATTAGCCAATTCTTGCATAGTCATGTAGACAAAATAGAGGAGTTGGGGTGGAGATGTTCACACATTCTGCCGACGTTCAGGCCTCCCAAGAGGCCCTTTCTGATGTTTACTGTGCAATCTTAGGCATTTTTACTCAGAAGTAAGGACCACTGTATTCCTGTTTACTCCCAGGGAAATCTGCAATAGGAAAATCTGCAGGGGGGGGGGATTAAGACTGCAGCCCTTGTCTCCATTTCCAACTTCTGGATTGCCTCAAGGATAGGTAACCTGGTACCCTCCTGATGTTTGGACTACAGCTCCCATAAACCAGAGGTGTATATTTGGGACGAATGGGGCAGGGGCCCTTTGCTTCTCCCCAACCCACTTGTGGCAGAGAAATCCCCCCACAACCAGGTACGTTCGGCCCGATGTACTGTATGCAGCTGCCAATTGCCACACATGACCTTCTCCTGCCGTCCTTCAACCATCTCAGTAGACTACTGCACTGCCCTCTGCCCCAACAGCACCAAAGTGCATCAACCACCACTCCCATAAACCCTAGCCAGCATAGTCAGTAGTTAGGAATTATGGGAGCTGTAGTTGAAAATATCTGAGGGCACCAGATTGCTGTACAAAGGAGGGGAAGTTGATTGACACATGCACACCCACACATACACTGAATGTTTGAAAAGGGCCAGGGTGTCATTGTACCTCAGGCCAACATAGCTTCTGGCTTTGGGAGCGGCCACAGCTCAGCAGAGCGCATGTTTTCCATGCAGAAGGTCCCAAGCTGAGTTCCTGGCATCTGCAGGTAGAGCTTCTAAAGATGCTTACCTGAAACCGTGGAGAACAGCTGCCAGTCAATGTATGACATTAGATGGGTATACATGTTGTTGGGGAACATGAATGGGAGGGTGCTGTTGCACTCATGTCCTACTTGTGGGCTTCCCACAGACATCTGGTTGGCCACTGTGAGAACAGAATGCTGGATTAGAGAGGCCTTTGGTCTGATTCAGAACGGCTCTTCTTATGTTCTTAAAGCAGCTTCCTATTTTACTTCCATTTACTCCACATATAAAAAGATACATGTGACTACATAGTTGCAGGGATCCTAATTTAGCCAGTTTGCTAAGGGCCAGTTTGCATGATCGGTGGCACCCTCTGTAGCTTATTTATTTCAATAAGCCGTCTTGAGTTGTGGCGCGTGCCATCCACCATTGTGAATATTCAATCCGCGGCAAGGAGTCACTGCAGCTTACTGTGATGTGTGAACCTGGGCAGGGTGGCTTATTACTGTGGTTATCAAACCAAACCAGAACCTTCCAACAGCCCATGCATTCTGGGTGGCTTGTTACAACAAGAAACCACCCTGCCTGGGGTTGACACATGACAATACGCTGCAGTGACAACCTGCTAGGGTTGTCTGTTGGTGGGCAATCCAGTCCTTTTGGAGCTCGACGGAGTTTCATGGCGTGCCCAATTTGGCTTGAATTTATGAGCAATGGGTTTTCCCCAAACCCCAGGAACTTCTTGCATATTTTGGGGGAGTCAGATCAAAATTTGCACAGATTTATGTATTTTGCACAATTTGCAGCTATACTTTGTACAAATTATGAAATTTGCATGAAATATGCAGATTTGCGTGAAATTCAATTGTAATTTGCTCAAACTGAAAAACACAGAAAATCTGCTGACTCGACTCACTACGGATCACGTTGGCACAGTTAATGGAAAGCAGACCAAAGTCTGGAGGGTGGGGCATGAACCAACTAAAACTCAAGATCCACACCCCCCCAAACAGATTCTTCTGTTGTTGCAGCTTGAATATTCACAGTGGTGGCTTGCATATGCCACAACCCCACGGTGGCTTATTTAAGCCACTTGTTTCATCCATTGTGGGTGCCACTGGTCATGAGAACTGGGTACCCCACCCCACCCCCACACACAATCAAGCAGTAGCATTCTTCCGAGCTGAATTGTAAATAAAATCATTTCCAAAGAGCACTAATTTAGAAGAGTATGATTATTAAATGCATTGCCAAAAATCTGACTGGTTAATATATTGCACAGTGCTTGAGCTGAAGTATCTAAAAAAGACAAAGGGAAGTGAAAGAAAAGGAAATCAACATCTTGCTAAATTGCATGGGTTTTTTTTTAAAAAAAATCCTATAATTGAGGCTCTACTTCATTTCCATTTGTAAAACAGATTGAGTTTCCTTTCTATCTAACTAATGGATTTGGTTTATCTCTTATACTAATTACTGGCATTTGCATGGTTGGTACAGGCCATTTGTTAACAGGAGGTTCACTTAGAAAAAGTCAGGCTGACATAGTTAACCCTTACATTACCAGAGAGAAGCCAAAAACATGCTGCATGCAGATAGGGTCTTTTTTGGTGAAATTCTGACCAAAAAAGCAAACTCTCTTGTTGGTTTAGGGTTAGCATTTCTTCCTTTGAACTCATAATTGAGTTATTGGTTATTTTCGATAATGAACATTCAGAGACTAGATGCATTGTTTGAAGCATTAGTGTGATTTTTTTTAATTCTGCAGTCCAAAGCCCAAATGGTCCCCTCTTCTTTTCTCATTCTCTTGCTAATAGTAATATATTTGTGAATAAATGGAGTGTTTGATTTCTTCAGAAAGGCAGAATAAATAACATAACAATTAATTTTGTTTTTAAGTAAAAACTTTACGTATTTAAAACCAATCGTTCTAGTCTAATTAGTATGTTATTTTTTTTAAAAAATCCATTCAGTATTGTCTGAGTTTCATTTGGTAAAAATGACTGACCACCTAGAGCAGGGGCATTGAAACTCTTGCAGCCTAAGGGCCAGATTCAATTTCAGAGAAGCTCTCAGGGGCCACATTCCAGCAGTGGGCGATGCTAATAGCAAAAGGGGCGGGGCTAAGGGCAAAAAGAGGCGGGGCCAAAATGACCATAGTTTGATCAAACAATCCGATTACGATCCCCAGCACCTGGATCCGCCGATCCAATCCCAACCGATCCAAAAAGGACCCGATCCAGATTGGCAGATCAGCGGATCGGGGCCCCTTCCCCCACTCGCGCTCCTTATCTGCGAGGGCTGACGGCTCCGGCAGGTAAGATGCGCGAGGGCGGGGGCTTCCCTGGCGGGGCTGTCCGCTTCCATTGGCAGGCGCCACCTGGCGCTCTACTGAAAAACTAGGCCGTGAGGCCTGTTTTGCAGTAGTTCACCTGGCAGCGAAAGGAGGAGAATGCCTTGGCAAGGTAAGGAGAACGAGGGGGGGCTTACCTGCCAGGGCCGTCCGCTTCCATCTGCGGGCGCCAGCAGGCACCTGCTGATGGAAGCGGACAGCCCCGCCCGGTAAGGTGCACAAGGGGAGGAGGGGGCTTACCTGCCGGGGTGGCCGCTTCCCTCCGGTGGTGCCACTGGAGGAAGCAGCCGCCCCGGCAGGTAAGCAGCGCGAGGGGGGAGGGGGCCCCATTTACCTTGCTGGGGACGTCCGCTTCCCTCCGTTCCTGGACGCTACTGCGAACAGGCTTTGCGGCCTGCCCCTAAGTAGCGTGCCATCACCTGGCGCGCTATTAGGGGCAATCCACAAAGCCTGTTCGCAGTAGCTTCCAGGAGCGGAGGGAAGCGGACATCCCTAGCAAGGTAAGGTATGCAAGGAGGGGAGGGGGCTTACTTACCAGTGCGGCCAATTCCATCCGCTGGCGCCCGTGGGCGCCAGCGAACGGAAGCCGATGGCCCTGGCAGGTAAGCAGCCTGAGTAGGGGGGAGGGAGGGGGGAGTTAGGCACCCCCTCACCCATGCACTGCCATTTCCCCCCAATGCAAGTCTATGGGGGGGAATGGCATCCGATCTGAAAATCGGATGTCCGATTTTCGGATCGGAATTGGGTCCGAACCGAGGAGGCCTCCGATCTGACACGACACGATCTGAGGCCTCAGGTTCGGTTCCGATCCCGATCCGATTTTTTGGACTGTGCACATCCCTAATTTCAGCCTTTAGGGCATAATTCTATGCATGCTTAGGCAGAAAAAAAGGCCTACAATTCCCAGCATTGCCCAGCTGGGCATGTTTTGTAGGATGTTGTAGGACGTTTTACTGTCTAAACGTGCATTGGATTGCAACCTTAAAGGACTAGTAAACAAGCAATAGTTAGATTAGCCTTCCCTTGCCTTTCACTCGGCTTGAGAATTTCAAGGTCACCATGTCCAATTTCCATGGCAAACTCTGTTAAGACTTATCAGTATGTGAACACATATTTTCTAATGTGCCTGATCGAACCGGAGAAAGGTACAATATACATATTTCACACACATAGAACTGCTCTTGAAAAACAAATGCAGTGCTGCTAAAATAAAAATACCAATCTTCTCGGCCATAAATTTCATCTGTACCTGACCGAGGAGCAGACTCCATAAATTAGGTCTCTGTTGATAATGTTTACATGTGCCTCTTAATGTCACACCAAGAAGATAATTTAATGAGCATGAAAATTACTGGAAGAGGCATAGGCATGGCATATACGCTATATTGTTGGTAATTAACACGACCCAGCAGTGTATTAACATACATGCAGTAATTATGAGGTCCTTTGCTCCTTTAAAAGAAACTTGGGGAAAACAGCAATGAACTAATTCCCATGCCCCCTTGGGGAAACCTCACCCCCCCCCCCCTAGATTATTTAAGAGGTTACTTAAGAGAGTCATCAGCTTTGGACAAGCCACATTAAACACAGAAACAGCACAGAATTTGTTGGCACCTTAAAGATGAACAAATTTATTTTGGCCTAAACTTTCATGGACACTATCCACTTCATTTGTCCCTCTTTAAGGAGCCACAAGACTATTTGTGGGTTTTGCTGCAACAGACGAATATAGCCACCCTTCTGGAAAGGCACCCTGCCTCCAACCTGGTCCTTAATGACCCTCAGATTTGTTACAAAAATATTGCTTGCATTTTTATTTTATAGGCAACAGCTGTGGAAGTGTGACACAAGTGCAGAGAAAGAGAGGTGATTGCAAAATAGCGCTTTTCTGGAGTCAGTGTGGGATAGTTGTAAAGGTGCCTGGTCTGTCTATATCCTTCAGAGCCCTGCGATGGCTGCGAATCAGTGCTGCATCAGTTATATGATGCAGCCGCCAATTTGCAGGCACCGCAGGGCCTTTCCCCGAAGCTGTGGTGTAAACAAGTCAGGGACTTACCACAGCTGTCTGGGGTCGAAGTGGGGGTGTTTTGGGGCAGATGGTGACCCTGATTGGTCTCTGGACTCCAGGAAGAGTGCAAGGGGTGGACTCCAGTACCCAGAAACCCCACACTCCCTGCTGGCATAGGGATTTCCTGCCCCCACCCCGCAACAGCAATAAGTGGCGCCATGAAGATTGGGCCAAAGATTGAGAAGTGCTGAGTTCAAATCCCACTATTAAGTTGCCAACAGACCAAGGCCCAGTCACTATCACCCGCCCTAACATACCTTATAGGGTTCTTGTGAAGATAAGATTGCAGGGATAACGTTATGTGATACCCCTTGTTCCTTGGAGAAAGAGCTGGATTTTTTTTTTTAAAATGTACTAAGTAAAACTGGGGGGAAAAATGAATACCAATTTCAAAGAATCATAGAATGGTAGAGTTGGAAGGAGCCTATGAAGCCATCGTGTCCAACCCCCTGCTCAATGCAGGAATCCACCTTAAAGCATCCCTGACAGCTGCCTCTTGAATGCCTCTAGTGTGGGAGAGCCCACAACCTCCCTAGGTAATTGGTTCCATTGTCGTACTGCTCTAGGAGTCAGGAAGTTTTTCCTGCTGTCCAGCCAGGAACTGGCTTCTTGTAACTTGAGCCCATTATTCCATATCCTGCACTCTGGGTACCAATGTCCCATAGCTGGGGATAAGCACCCCAATCTCCACCAAGCAAGTGAAATCGTAATTTTCATAGTATGCAAGACAGTGTTAGCACTTTGAGCTCTCTCATCTTCCTTATAGCCATGGAACATTTAAACCAACCAACAAAAATATCCTCAATTTTGTGTTATTGCTGTTTATTTTAATCTGGGGTGGTGGTGGTCATGAATACAAATGTGAATAAAACCAACCTAAGCTTCAAGCTGGCAGTCACATTCCGCTTCCTTTTGCAATATGTTAGAAACATAAGCAAAGGCTTTCAAAAGAAAGACTAAAGTTTAGAATGTAATCCTATATATGTCCATTCAGAAGCTAGTCCCATTGCGTTCAATGGGGCTGACTCTCAGGTAGGTGTCTCTAGGCAGAGCAAAATTAAGTGGTGGTAGTGATGGTAGTAGTAGTAGGTCTGTAATGGATGTCTGCCGCTTCTCAAGCCCTACCGGCTTGCCAGTGTGTGTGTGTGTGTGTGTGTTTGTGTGTTTGTGTTTGTGTTCATGAGTGGGGAAAGTTCCCATTTTTTAAAAAAACCACCGGTTCTTTTTTTAAAAAAAAGGGAGTACTTCTTTTTAAAAAGTTTCCCTTCCTATTGAAACCAAGGGGAAGGAAATTAACTAAGCCTGCTTCAGGCTGGAGTTCTTAAAGGGCCTGATTGGGGGCCCAGGTCTGGCCCAAAACTTCTTCACACAGCGCATAAACTATGGAATTCACTGCCAAAAGATGTAGTAATGGCCACCAATTTGGACAGCTTTAAAAGGGGGTTAGACAAATTCCTGGAGGAGAAGGCTATCCACGGCTACCAGTCCTGATGGCTATGTGCTACCTGCAGTATCGGAGGCAGTATGCCTATGTACACCAATTGCTGGGGAACATGGGTGAGAGGATGCTGTTGCACTCATGTCCTGCTTGTGCTTTTCCCATGGGCAGCTGGTTGGCCACTGTGAACAGAATGCTGGACTAGATGGAGCCTTGGTCTGATCCAGCTTGGCTCTTATGTTCTTGGGGGTGGGGGATCCACTCCAAACCGGTTTTATCCAATTGTTTTCTTGCATTTACACAAGATCAAAATTTCCCAAAGTGGCACTCTTGTGGAGCGAGGAGGCAGTTTCATACTCAAGTGTTGGGATTTTTTTTTTTTTTGTAATTTTTTTTACTATGTGTAGATAGAGAGAGGGGGAGGGAGGAGAAAGAGCACATTCCCAATTTTCAAAATAAACGAGACATCGTCCATTACGCACCAGGTAATATGCGGACCCTGAACTTCTGAGTCTTGAAGATTAGAGTAGCTTTGTAATAGTCTTGCATGGGGAATTTCCTAACTTTTTTTTTTCTCTCAGCGAAATAATTATTTCAAGAAAACAGCTAAGTATCTCTCATGGAGCTAAACGACATTATAGCCAGGAGGTATTTTGAAGGCTGCTGCTGCCACGTGTAAAAAACGCAAGAAATAACATCAGCATTTAAGATGAACGGCCAGCATTCTATGCAACCGATTTGAACAGCAGTGGTAGATTTCCCCCCTTTATTTTATTAGCTTTCTATTGGACTCCACGCTGTGAGTTCAGAGGGATTTTCAGCAGCCCAGTCACCCGCCCCCCCATGCTAGCACTTCGCCCCCCAAAGGACTCAGAATCTAAGGGCCAAACCAGACGTGCATGCCTAAAGTTTTGGGGTTAACTTTTTATACTATAGGAGCACGCGAGGGAGGTGGTAAAACCTGTCCCCACCCCACCCTAATCTTGCTACACTAAGCTGCTATAAGTCTTTTTTTCTCACTGCAGACTCACTTCTGGTATTGAAGCCTTGCTGAGGGAAAAACATTTGCCCCCACAGGCGTTCCTGTTCATATCAAAAGCCATCCCCCTTCTTTTGCTTTGTACCTATACAGGTAAGCGTGTCTGATTTGGACCTACGTAATTCATTTGTTTGGGCGATAAAATAGGCCCAATCAAAGTAGCGACGTTGTACAGATGAAAGCTATTTTTAAAACACCCAGAACGCGCCATGCATAACCAGTCCCGTATGCCAAGAAAAAAGGGGTCGTGGTTTCCTCCAGCCGGCACCTGTGAAATGACTATTCATTGAAGTGCTGTTGGGTAGGATGGTGAGGACCAAAACTCATTCCCAGATCTGCTGCCAGTTGGTGTCTCTGCCCAGGTGGTAGATAGTTCTTCCCTCCCAAATCATTCATATTGGCATCTAGGGCTAGCCTTAGGATAAATAGTGCCCCGGGTGAAGAGTGGCTTTGGTGCCCCCAACCCATGGCCACCTTTTCAGGGCCACGCAGAGGGATTATGGGGCCTGGTGCAGGTGTGATGTTGGCTCCCCCCTTCAGAACAGCTTGGCACCCCCCTCAGCTCAGCGCCCCGGGTGACCGCCCAACTGGCTCACCCCTAAGGCCGGCTCTGTTGGCATCCATTCCAGATACAAAGCTTCCCAATACCTCGCCCGCACCCAAAGATCCGCATCAACATCACATTTATAACCATGTCCAGTGCTTATTTATATTTCCAGTCATCCCTTTCCATGTAGATTTGGCTGATGAATCCCGTCCCCATGGATCTAATTATGACATTTTTCTCTTGCCCTTTTCCGGAGAAGCTCAGGGCAGAGTAAACTGTCCCTTTCCCCCTTTGTATCCTCACAAGAACACTGCAAGGTAAGTTTTGTTGAGAGAACAGCTGGCCCGACGTCTCCCATTGAGCTAAGAGCCCTCTGTCTGGAAGAGCCCATAGGCTTGGAGCGTCTTCAGAGGAGCATTTTATCGCATGCTCATGACTGGCCACTCACGGATCTTCGAAGGTCACTTTGGTGAGGCAGCAATCCTCCTGCGCACCTCCTGCTACTTCTGTTGGTTTTTTCTCACTACAAAATGCCGCCCAGAAAATCCATTTCTTCTTGGCTCTGACAATAAATGGCACCATTTCCTGCTGTGTGCAGGAGAAGCTGCACGATAAAAATACCCACTAAATGGGCCGTGTGGTGGTTGCTCGCTTCCTTTTTCTTCCCCATGTGAAGAAAGAGGAAGCTGCTAGTCCCTACTGTGGGACAAAAGCAGGAGGCAAA
Source organism: Anniella stebbinsi (assembly GCA_029215795.1). Taxonomy (NCBI): domain Eukaryota; kingdom Metazoa; phylum Chordata; class Lepidosauria; order Squamata; family Anniellidae; genus Anniella; species Anniella stebbinsi. The sequence continues at coordinate 353,423,065 of JARDYH010000002.1, read as the reverse complement.
GCGACGGTAGGGAAACACAATCCCCCCCCCCGATCTGAAAACACTCCTAGTGTGAAAACACATCAGCAGCAGCCTCACATGAGGTAGGGAGACCATATTTGGGAAACCAAAAAAAGAGGAGACACAGTGGGGGGGATGGAAAGCGCACTTTCCAGGGGCTCCGGAAAGTGCGCTATTCCTCCGGCCAATGCTATTGGCAGCTGCCATTAGTGTGGCAGTTGTGAAGTACATGCTTTCTAGAGGCCCCAGAAAGCGCGATTTCCCCTTCTCCACTCCAATCGGGGCTTTAAGGGCCCCAATCAGAGAGGAGGAAGGGAAAGCATGTCATTCCTGCCCCCCCACTGCTCTAATAGGGCCTCCAGGAAGGCCAACATTCCCCCCTGCCACTCTAATGGTGGCCTTCAAGGGGAAAGCGTGTCATTCCAGGACATTATAGAAAATTACAGAAAATCCCCCCTGACACCCAGGATAGAACAAAAAACAGGACAAATCCTACCTCCCTCTACAAGAATTCGGTTTGATGCCTGGTTCTCCGATTATGCGCATCTTATCGGAAGCGCTTTATGGTAAGTGTGACTGTACGTGGGAGGTAATTGAGCACACAACTGGTGGCCTTACAGGTTGTTTGAAATGCGCTTTAGACGTAGTTAATGCGGAGAATCGCTTGTTTACATGGTCAAAATGCGCTTTAACTGGCCGCAGCAAAAGAAAACTCGCTATTTAACGCGCATTCAATAATGCGCATAATCGAATAGATAACGCGCCTCACCTCCCGATTTGCACTCCGCTCATGTAGAGGTAAAAATTTTAATGAGACTTGAAAGAGCTTTAAGCCTCTCGTGTAGAGGCAGCCCCTGACAGTTCGTCACCCTAACGTGAGGTATATTTCATTGGACTGCACCAATTCAGACTGTTGGTGGGGAGATTACATGCTAGAATCAAAAAGTTCAAAAAGAGTGGCCCTTCTCACCTGCCCACCAGTGAGAGATATTAGGTGGGTCTCCACATGGGAGAGGGCCTTCTCAGCAGTGGCCCCACACCTGTGGAACATACTCCCACCGATGATCCGCCATGTACCATCCTTACAGGATTTTAAGAAGGCTTTAAAAATGTTTTATTTTATTATGGCCTTCTCATAATTAAATGCTGTTTTGCTGCTGTTGCCCTTGCTGTTTTATTACTAGTTTTTAATGTTAGCTTTTATTGTTTTAATTGATACTTTACTTTCTATGTTTTTATTGCCCTGAAAGGCAGCTAAGAAATGTTTTAAATAAAAATAAATAAAATAGAATATCCACCCATGTATTAAAATACCCCTGCACATACCTAACTTACTTACTGGGAAGTTTGTGAGATATACACACAGATGTCTATACATACGGATCATTCAAAAACCCTGCCTGCTGTCTGCAGTGGAGCACTCCAACATGAGATTGATCATGTATGTGAGGCTGCTGCTGGGGTGTTCCAGCCTGCTGGTGGGAGAATGGGGCGCCCCAAAAGTAACTAAAGAGGTCCTCAAAGTAGCCATGATCCTTTTCATCCTCATCCAGGCTCTACTGAATGCCAAAAAAGTCATCCAGTTTCAAATCATACTATTCAAGTGGCAATCTTATACACACTTACACAGGTGTAAATACCATTGAATGCAATGGGTCTTACTTCTGAGTTGACATGCATAATATTGCATTGTCTGTTACTTTTTGGAGCCTTTTCTGCATTCTGTATGGAATCCGTAGCCAAAATTCTTCTGTGAACACTTCATCTCTAGGGTACGCATGTCTAGACAGCTCTGAGATGATGGAAGCCGAGCTTCTAAGCTCACACAGCCATTCCTATTCAATCACCAACTACAGCATGTTCGTTAGTAATCACCTTTCAAGTGACTCATGCAATGGGATTTCCACTGTTTCTTATAGGAAACCATTTCTGTTGCAATACCTTGAACAAGTTGGATATTTTTCCACTGGGAGGTGGGGCAGGGAAGGGCTTAACTTCCAACCTTACTCTGTTTTGTTTTAGCTCCCACTTATTAGTTTTGGAGAACTCTTCTCTATCCGCTGTTTTCCGCTCTAACAATCTGAATTGTCAGGAGTTATGTTATCTGAAAAGGCATACTATGTAGAGTGACTATTAGGGTGACCATTTGAAAAGGAGGACAGGGCTCCTGTACCTTTAACAGTTGTATTGAAATGGGAATTTCAGCAAGTGTCATTTGTATGTATGCAGCACCTGGTGAAATTCCCTCTTCATCAAACTATTAAAGCTGCAGGAGCCCTGCCCTCTTTTGTATCTGGTCACTCTAGTATAGCTCCTGCAGCTTTAACGGTTGTGATGAAGAGGGAATTTCACCAGGTGCTGCATACATACAAATGACACCCGCTGAAATACCCTGTCCTCCTTTTCATACGGACACCCTTAGTAAGTCAAAATCACAATCAAAAACAAGAATCAGCAGACCATATATATAAAATAAAATACCAATATAAAATCACAATGCCACACCAATTAAACAGCCTGGGCAAATAAGAAGGCAATGTTTGAACTGCTGCCTTTGGTTCCATGATGAAAGAACGATGGGAAATAAATGAATTTAAAACAATCATGAACCTTCTTTGTGCAGTGGTGAACTTTCAATGGCTTCTTCACACATGCAAGTCAGTCACTTGATGCTACAATCAGTGGGTGGATGGGACTAACCTGTATAAACTAGGGTGACCATATGGAAAGGAGGACAGGGCTCCTGCAGCTTTAACTGTTGTGAAGAAGAGGGAATTTCACCAGGTGCAGCATGCATACGAATGAGACTTGCTGAAATTCCCTTTTCAATACAACTGTTAAAGATACAGGAGCCCTGCCTTCTTTTCCCATATGATCATCCTAATATTATGGGAGTTATGTTGTCTGAAATGGTGGGCCTTAATCAGGAGAGGCTGTGCTCTTTCAGAGATGGGGAATCTTTTTCAGCCAGAGGGGCAGATTGCCACCTGGCACACCTCTTGGGAGCCAACCCCATTCTCTTGCAAACATGGAGCACTTAAAACCCCTGCCTGCTCTCTGTAATGGAGCAACCCAAGATGAGATGGATCATGTGATCTCTTACCACACCACACGCACACACCAGCATAGATCAGCTGAGGAGTGGAGGGGGTATGGGTTTCATTCCATTGGGGCACACTAGAACTCCCCATCCAGTTTACAATGGGGATAAAGATTTTGCCAGGGCAGGGGGAAGGAGAAGCAAGATGGCCTGCGAGAGTGCCGTGGGCCACACCCCCTGTGGGCCAAAGGTTCCCCATCCCTGCATTGTACACATAGGTCCAGCTGACCTGAGAGATCCACAGACCACAAAAAGCTTTACCTAAACAAAGAGTAGAAGAAAAGGCGTTTGGCATGAAATGTTCCAAAGGGCATTGGGAATGAATGACCCAAGCCTGGTTAACAGGTACAGCAAAATGGGGTGGTGGGGTGGTGATGTCATGCAGCAGTTGTGGAATGGGATGACCCACATCAGGCTGCAGTGGGGGACCCTATTTTTTTATGTTCTTCTATTTTAACAGCAGCAGCAACAATAAGAATTTCTTGGAAGTATATTTCCTGAGCTGATGTTACTGATTGCATAAGGAAGGTGCATTTCCTCTCCCCACCCCACCCTGGAAAAGCTTGCTTATCTTTAAGGAGAAGCTAGAAGATTGCATGATTCATGCAGACACATCCTTATGTCCTTTCTCTTCCTGGACATTAGCTCTATGTCCTTCATAAGGGTCTCTCTCTCTCTCTCCTTCCTTCCTTCCCTCCCTCCCTCCCTCCCTCCCTCCTTTCTTTCTTTCTTTCTTTCTTTCTTTCCTTCCTTCCTTCCACTTTACTGGGGTAATTTGCACCGTGTGTGAATTTATACCTTATGTGCAAAGGTGTGGATTCACCTTATTGCCCAGTTCACAACAACTCATTTAAAAAAAAAATGCATGATTGTGTTCTGTCCAATTGCTCCCACTGCAAGAGGGGCAGCAGAACAGCCAAATAAATAAATAAATAATATTTTTTTATATATAGCACTTTATTACAAGCGCTGTACATAAAATAAAGTAGTTCGGCAGTTTACACAATAATGTATACAATAATCCACTCTTCTAAATGCGAGTTTACAGTGGAAACGTCACAAAAATATTCAACAATACAAGGATGAAATGAGTCTTCATGCAAAATGTGAAGAATACACATTAATAATAGCGAACGTTCTGTGATGTTTTGTAACACAAATAGAACGGATGGCAAGAAACTTATGGAAAACGCTAACAAAATGAAAGAGGTTTGGGAGGGGGAGCAAGATCGGTAGGATGCTTGTTTAAAAACTTGTTCCGGATGGTTTCATCTATTTGGTGGGTGGGTTGGGGATGTGGCAAGCCAAACTGAAAACAGGGGTGGTTCTGCCATACAGGCGGTTTAGAGAGTCACCCTGGGTGGCGCAGTTCAAAAAGTATATCTGCACCACAATTATGTGCTGGTTCAGGATCACGTGTGCGCATAGCATAAACATAAGGTGACTCCTCCTTATCTTAAACAGCTGGAAAGTCTATGAGACTTTTGTTGCTTGCAGATGTTCAGTTACGGGGAGGGACCTCTTCTGTGACCACAGGCCAGTAGGGGTCATGAATAGCTACCATGTGGCCACGGCCTTGGGAATTGTGCATAAAAACCTTTATTCAGTAAACAGATACCTCTTCACACCTGAAGGGAGTCTGAATGCTAGGAGCTATCCTCTCAACTTAATTAATTTAACAAAGCAATGCAGTTGCTTATCAACTAAATGGATGGTTTCCCGCCATGCCTGGCAGGCTTTTACCCAACCCCTCCTCAGGGAGAGTCTTCTAGCCTTAATCTCTGCCATGTGGCTAGTCTAGCAGACTAGCAGACCGCCTCCCACCTCCTCTCAACTCCCCCTGCTTGACCCTGCAGCAGACTCTAAAATCTGTCAATCCCGATGTTCTCTCCCCCTCCGATAAAGACTGAGTTCCCAGAAGGGGCGGAAGACGATCTCTGAATGTGGGCCTCCTGGTTGATAAGCTCCTGGGAAGATTCCTCCTTGATTCCTGGAGAGCCTTGGAGAATTTCCTCTGCTGCTTCCTGTCTCGGCTGTTCTTCAGCCTCCAAATCCATTCCGAATCCACGCCAGGGAGACTGGACCTCATCCTGACAGCTTCCCAGTTCAAGCTCCTGACAGGAGTTATAAGAAGCATGCCTTTTCAGAGTAGCATACCTTGCCTGCAGAATTTGTTTGTAGTAATTCTAATGGTGGGCTGGTGGTACTGCTGATGGTTATTGAAGGCCATGAGCCACATCATATTTTGTTGGCTCACCACCACCTCCTTTTTCATTGGTTTTGTCCCTCCCTCCCTCTCCTTTCTCTCTTTCTTTTTTCCCCCCATCATGGATCTAAAATTAAGCCTCCCTGAACTGCCTTGGCTTCCCATTCATGCTGAGCTGTCCTCAACAAAGAGCTTCTGGCACAGAAGGGAGAAAGCCGCTCCCCTCGGCTTTGCTTGATCTTTCCCAGTGCAAAGTCTGCGCAGTCAGTGCCCTTGTCGGGCGGCAGAAAAGGAAAGGAACATTAAGCAAGGAGATGAGAATGCAACTCTAGCCTTCGGTGTCTGGTTTCAGCTAGAGGGTGGGGAGAGTCGGGACCTGCAGAAGGCGAGAAAAGTGGTTTCATGGAACACGGAAACCGTGCCGCCCTGCCGGGCCTGTGTGCAATGCTACGAAACAGCGCTTCTCACAAGGTGCTCTCTTTGCCAGGTCTCTTGCCACGTCTCTGTTTAGTACCGATGTCCAGCACTTCAGGAAGAGAAATCCATCCCACGCTCCATCCTGCCAATCCTGTGCCGTCCTGCTCTTTGCCCGATAACAAGACTGCAAGCTGATTTCATGGGATAAACGGAAGCCGAGCGGCCCAGTTTAGCATGGCAGAACCACGCCCAAGGATCTTCTCTAGAATCATAATATGTGTGATTTGATGTAATGAATTTTATTACAATCCTAGAAGAATGTACATGGCAGCGGGTGCTACTTGAAATATTGTTTGCATTCTTTTGGCTAACTGTGGAAATCACCCTGGGGTTTATCTATTTATTTAGCAGTTTAAACATTTTATGAATGAATGAATGAAAGAAAGAAAGAAAGAAAGAAAGAAAGAAAGAAAGAAAGAAAGAAAGAAGGGTATTTATTTATTTAGAGCGCAATTAGAGGGAAGCATCCAAGTTTGGAGGCTTCCAAAAATCCTATGCCCTCCCAAGGTGTTAACGACAGTGTAGGAAGAAGATGGAGGTGATTTCATGTCCTGTTCCTCCTACCCCACCCCCCAAAAACAGCTAGACCCCATCCAACTCACTCACTGCCAGTGAGTGGGGACAGGGGACAGGGAAGCCATAGGATTCTGCAGATCCTGGGCTCTCTCTCTCTATCCCTCCCTTACCCGCCCACAAGAACGGCCTCTTTTCGACCGTTTATGAGGTCATCCGAACACCCGCCATGGTTCTTTCTTTCTTGATCTATGTGATGGCTGTGATGGGTGGGGGAGGGGGATCTTATTCCCCTCCTGAGGTCATTGGAATGATCTCCCCGATGAGGCCTGCCTGGCACCAATACTGTTATCTTTTCGACGCCAGGTCAAAACATTTCTTTTCTCCCAGGCATTTTAACAGCTTAAGTTGAGGTTTTAACTAGGGATGTGCACTGGATCGGACCCGATCCACGATCCGAGTCCGGTCCAGTGGGAAATCGGATAAATTATCCGATTTCCGATCCCGCAGCTGGATCGGCCGATCCAATCCGAACCGGTCCGAAAAAGCTCCGAACCGGTTCGGCGGATCGGCGGATCGGCGGGCGCCCACTGGCGCCCACCGCCGCTTCCATTGGCGGGCGCCAGCGGGCGCCCGCCGATGAAAGTGGACAGCGGGGGGGGGGAGGAGGGGGGCACTTACCTTCTCGGCCCGGTGGCTCCCGTCCGGCGCCGGCGCCTACTACTACTAGCAGGCTCCGCGGCCTGCTCTAGGGTGGCGCGCCGGGTGATGTCATCACCCGGCGCGCTACTCTAGAGCAGGCCGCGGAGCCTGCTGGTAGTAGTAGGCGCCGGCGCCGGACGGGAGCCACCGGGCCGGGAAGGTAAGGAGGGGGTGCGTGGAGGGGAGGAGGGGGCGCGCGGAGGGGGGAGGGGGGAGGGGGGCCCTTACCTTTCCGGCCCGGCGGCTCCCGTCCGGCGCCGGCGCCTACTATTCCCAGCAGGCTCCGCGGCCTGCTCTAGGGTGGCGCGCCGGGTGATGTCATCACCCGGCGCGCTACTCTAGAGCAGGCCGCGGAGCCTGCTGGTAGTAGTAGGCGCCGGCGCCGGACGGGAGCCGCCGGGCCGGAAAGGTAAGGAGGGGGTGCGTGGAGGGGAGGAGGGGGCGCGCGGAGGGGGGAGGGGGGCCCTTACCTTTCCGGCCCGGCGGCTCCCGTCCGGCGCCGGCGCCTACTATTCCCAGCAGGCTCCGCGGCCTGCTCTAGGGTGGCGCGCCGGGTGATGTCATCACCCGGCGCGCTACTCTAGAGCAGGCCGCGGAGCCTGCTGGTAGTAGTAGGCGCCGGCGCCGGACGGGAGCCGCCGGGCCGGAAAGGTAAGGAGGGGGTGCGTGGAGGGGAGGAGGGGGCGCGAGGAGGGGGGAGGGGGGCCCTTACCTTTCCGGCCCGGCGGCTCCCGTCCGGCGCCGGCGCCTACTATTCCCAGCAGGCTCCGCGGCCTGCTCTAGGGTGGCGCGCCGGGTGATGTCATCACCCGGCGCGCTACTCTAGAGCAGGCCGCGGAGCCTGCTGGTAGTAGTAGGCGCCGGCGCCGGACGGGAGCCGCCGGGCCGGAAAGGTAAGGAGGGGGTGCGTGGAGGGGAGGAGGGGGCGCGCGGAGGGGGGAGGGGGGCCCTTACCTTTCCGGCCCGGCGGCTCCCGTCCGGCGCCGGCGCCTACTATTCCCAGCAGGCTCCGCGGCCTGCTCTAGGATGGCGCGCCGGGTGATGTCATCACCCGGCGCGCTACTCTAGAGCAGGCCGCGGAGCCTGCTGGAAGTAGTAGGCGCCGGCGCCGGACGGGAGCCGCCGGGCCGGAAAGGTAAGGAGGGGGTGCGTGGAGGGGAGGAGGGGGCGCGCGGAGGGGGGAGGGGGGCCCTTACCTTTCCGGCCCGGCGGCTCCCGTCCGGCGCCGGCGCCTACTATTCCCAGCAGGCTCCGCGGCCTGCTCTAGGATGGCGCGCCGGGTGATGTCATCACCCGGCGCACTACTCTAGAGCAGGCCGCGGAGCCTGCTGGAAGTAGTAGGCGCCGGCGCCGGACGGGAGCCGCCGGGCCGGAAAGGTAAGGAGGGGGTGCGTGGAGGGGAGGAGGGGGCGCGCGGAGGGGGGAGGGGGGAGGGGGGCCCTTACCTGCCCGGCCCGGCGGCTCCCGTCCGGCGCCGGCGCCTACTACTACCAGCAGGCTCCGCGGCCTGCTCCAGGGTGGCGCGCCGGGTGATGTCATCACCCGGCGCGCTACTCGAGAGTAGGCCGCGGAGCCCGCTGGTAGTAGCCGCCGGCGCCGGACGTGCCGAGAAGGTAAGTGGCGGGGAAGGGGGCTTACCCCCCCCCCCGGAGCCGTCCGCTTCTATCCGCTGGCGCCCGCGGGCGCCAGCGGATGGAAGCAGGCGGCCCCAGGGGGGGTAGGGAGCGCGGGGGAGGGGGCTTACCTGCCGGGGCCGTCCACAGCGGACGGCCCCGGGGGGGGGAGGGAGTTAGGCCCCCCCTTACCCACCCGCCGCCATTTTTTCCTCATAGACTTGCATTGCAATGCAAGTCTATGGGGAAAAAAATGGCGGCCGATCCAAAAATTTCCGATTTTTGGATCGGGATCGGACTCGATCCGGTCCGGGGGGCCTCCGATTTTGTCCGAACCGGTCCGGGACAAAATTGGAGGTCCCGATCCGGGTCCCGATCCGATCCGGGGGGTCCGTGCACACCCCTAGTTTTAACTGACTTTGTGAGCAGGCTTAAAAGTTTAAAATGTTTTAAATATCTGCTGTTTTATGTTTTATGGTTTTAAATTTTGTATATTGACTTTTAATGTTCAGTCTTTTAATTTTTGTAAACCGCCCAGAGAGCTTCGGCTATGGGGCGGTATGTTAATAATAATAATAATAATAATAATAATAATAATAATAGGAATGTGTCTGGCCTTCAATCCAGATTAAAAACAAAATCTTCATGAAAACATAACTTTAAAATTAATTGAATTAATAACAGTTAAAACTGTTAGCTAAACAGTTTTATTAAATAAACTGCACCAATCAATTAAAATCCTTTTCAGAAACAGCCTTGGCTTTTCTGTAGTTCAAAGCAAAAGGGATGAGGGGAGCTAAAGTCTCTCCATGCCCCCTGCACCCGACACAACTCCCACTCCTAAACAAAAGGATTTGAAGCAAGTCCCCCAATGGTCAAGTTTTTTGTACCTGCAATATTTTTACATATTATATAACAATCTCACCACCTCAAGGGCCAATGACACTTGACGTCAGGAGTAAGCAATCTTTTTGGGTACCATGGGCACATTTGGCAATTTGCAAAACAGCCGTGGGTGCCGTCACAAAATGGCTGCCATGGGTGGCATAGCTAGTGGCACGGAAGGCATTGCTTCCCTTCCCCGTTCTGCCAGCCACTCATTCAGCCATCTCTTTTCCTCCACACGTACTCTCTCACCTTTGTTTCCTTTCAATATCTCTGAGCTTCATTATGTAGCCCAGAGGCATTCATGGGAAATGAAGATGGCAGTGGCTTGAGGCCTTCACTTACTTTGCTTTGAAGAGATTCCAGTTGCTGGCAAGACAATGTGTTAGGGTGCAACCCTATCGGATACATCCTTGATACTCGTGCGCCTCTGAACTTAGAGGTTTATGAGTATCCAGTGCAGACTGGGAAGTATGGTGGAGGCAATCCTTGCCTCTGCTACGCCTCCCACCCTGCATTTCAGCTAGATGGGCTTTTTGCCTGTCTAGTCAAATGTTATGGAGGGGGAAAGAAGGAGACTATGGAGTCCTCTAGATATGGTGTAAGTCAACCTCTCCAGTCCCCTCCCTGCCCATGGGAATACCCCCTTTACTTTCCCTCTGAGGATGCTTTTGCAGTGGCTGTGAGGGGGGGTGCAGGAGGGAGCAGAGAGCTCAGATTCCTGAACTTAAGGTCAGACTGCTGTGTCCAACCTTGGATCCAAGAATTTAAAATATCCTATGCCCCCCCTCCAGATTCTGTCTAGGGGCCGTAGGATTGCTCCCTCCGTTTTAAAAAAAAAACAGTAGGGGACCTTGACAGGAGTCTGGGGGGCCTATCGGTGATCGTGGACACCACGTTGCTTACCCCTGCTTTACGTTATTCGTGCTTTGAAAAAGCATGCTTAAACTTGGTTCTTGATCTGGAATGTACTCCCACATCAAATCGGGGGGGGGGTGGACTTGTTTCTTGCTGAAAATCACACACTCCTCCCCAGCAAACAGCAAATAGTCAGTGGGGGGGGGGATTATTTTTTGACATGGGACAAAACAAAAAGGAGGGCAGTTTAAGCATGAATAACATCACGGGTAACTTGGCCCTCCGTTTACAGGCAATTCAAGTGTCACCCTTAAATAGGCTGACCCTCTGAAAAGGAGGACAGGGCTCATGTAACTTTAACAGTTGTAGAGAAAAGGGAATTTCAGCCAGTGTCATTTGTATGCAATTAGTTCCTGGTGAAATTCCCTCTTCATCACAACAGTTAAAGGTGCAGGCACTATACTAGAGTGACCAGATACAAAAGAAGGCAGGGCCCCTGCAACTTTAACTGTCGTGATAAAGAGGGAATTTCACCAGGAACTAATTGCATACAAATGACACTGGCTGAAATCCCCTTTTCTCTACAACTGTTAAAGTTACATGAGCCCTGTCCTCCTTTTCATATGGTCAGCCTACCTTAAATGGGATACGATTTGCTTCAATTCTTTACCCAGCTTGTCTCTCATCCCACTGCCAACATTCAGCACCCTTCAGTGTGTGACGTCCGTGATCAAGGCCAGCCCGAGGCATTTTGCTGCCATTGCCCCGTTCCAAAAGGAACATCCCTGGATCCCTCGCAGTGTCGCAAAGGATGCTGGGGGAGTGACTCTCGGAGCATAACCATGCCTGACCACAAATGGAGGGTTGAGCGCTAACCTCCTCTTAGACACGGCAAGGGTCCCTCGAATCCATCCTTACGATCAGGCGCCACTTCCTTGCTCCCCTCCCAAAGTAAAATTGACACGCCCTGAGCAGCCATTTGGGTTCTTTGTGCATTTGGCCAGTCCTGGATGCAACATTAGCTAACACTGCTGACCATGTGCCGGGTGGATTCAAACCACACGGCCCTTGTCTTCTTTCTCCCCTGCCTCCTTTGCTTAGCCTTGGTTTTGTGTTCTCATGCTGCTTGGCTTTCATCCAAGGCATTGCCTCTGCTGCTGGTGCTGCTTATTCAGAGCACTGAAGCTCTGTTTCCCCTCCCCGCACAGCTAAGGCAGAAGGTGTTTCAGATAGTCAGCTTGCTACTCCTTTGCCTCCACCTCCCTCTATTTCTAGAGAATGTGTTCAGCCACCCAATCTCCCTCCCCCACCCAAGAGCTATGAAAGAACGACCGTTCACCCATTGGGATGGATGGTCAGGTCTTCAGGCTCAAGGGTTGAGGTCTTGACACTCCAGGGGTGGGGTGGCCACAACACTATACATACTTACACACATACACATGCACACACACAGGCCCTTTCCACACCAGTGATTTTCCCCGGGGTCGTCCCTGGGTTGTCCATCTAGATGACACGCAGGGGATCCCGGGGGCAACCGGGGATGACCCAGGGGAAACCCCGGGATAGCGTAAACCGCGGATATCCCTTTTCCCTACCATCCCAGGACTTGAAATGGGCATGGAACCATGCGGGGTGGCTCCGTGTCCATGGGTGGGATCAATTCCGCCATCCCCAGGTTGGGAGCCCCGTGGGGGGGTTGCACTTACCTGTTCCACTGCGCTCCCTGCCCTGCCTCCTTTAAACATCGAAAATGGTGGGCACAACGTCTCGGGACGTTGCGCTTCCTCTTTGTATCCTGGGGGACGATCTCGGAAGCAAGTAAGTCCAGGATCGCCCTCCCTCCCTCCCTCCCTCTACACCCTTAGTTACACACACAGACAGACACACACACACACACACAAACACAGAGCATGCACTTATGCACAGGTGGCCACATGTCCTCTTTTATAGAGGACTCTTCCCCCTATTTGAAGGGCTGCCTTGTCCAATTCCAGTTTTAAAAAGTGAACCATAAGAACAGTTGCCTGTCAACAATTACCCCCTGGTCAGCAGAATGAACAGGCAGATCACAGACTTCCACAGCAGGGTGAGATGTACTGTATGAGTTGGGACTACCACCTCTGCCTGGGCATCTCTTAGCCCACACAGCCTTGCCCCAATCTGCCTCCTCACACTGCCATTTCCTGCATCTGCAGGAGGCACATGAGGAAGGGGTGTCACATGAGGGCTGCCCAGGGTTCCATGTGGCCTGTAGGGAAGGCATGGGCGGAGGACTCCTGCTTGCAGACATGCCCTTGGACGAGCCAATTGGAAGTCCCACGAACTCATTTCCTCCTCCCTCTCCTTCCTATTTTCCTACAAGCCATGACCCTATGAAGAACGCTACTCCGGGCAATAGCGTTGCGACAATTGCAAAAGAAGCCAAGCAGCAGCAGACATAATCGCCTTCGACCAGGGCTATGCTTTGATCTCGCAATGCAGCGCTTGAAATGCATCACAGAAGGATGGAGAACAGCCAACAGCTCCTTAAAAGCTTCTTAGAACTGACTCCGGGAGAGGTTTTTATTGGGCAATCGCACTGCCTCCTTTATGGAATTTCACAAGGGGGTGTGTGTGTCATGTCCAGGTGATGTGGAGCGTCATCACATGGGGGAGGGGGTCATGTTTCTTTACCATCACTTCTCTGCACTTCCTAATTCTTCCCGGAGAGGAAAGAGGAAGTAAACAAAGATCACATGGGCCGTTCAGAGGCTGTTTTTATCAAGCCAATTTTCCTGCACCCAGCAGGAGATCGCAAAACATTCCATTTTTAAAAAAAAGGTCAGATTGAAAGGGGTCTATTTTGCTATGGAAAACGAGCGGAAGGAGGGGAAGGCACGCGGGAGGCGGATGACGTCATCTAAAGGACACACGCCCATCCATGAGTGGGCAGTAGCAAACGTGCAATAAAACGCTCATCTGATGAACCTGGTAGCTTTGCCATGTTTTCCTGGAGTTTCCTCCTGTGTTTTCCTGGTGTTTCTTATTTGTTATTTTCGTTAAGGAGGGAAAGAGGGAATAGCTGTACAATGTCTTTTGATCCTTAGCATTAGGAGCGCTCTATCTGGAAGCACTTCTGTGTTTCATGGGCAATGGTGACTCAAGAACCAAATGGTTGATTATATCTAGATGATGTAACAAGGAGTTAGAAGGCTTAGGAGAGAATTAAAATACCACTGCTGTTAGAATAAAGCGTGTGTGTGTGTGTGTGTGTGTGTGTAGAAAGAATGAGGGTTTGCGTTGATTAGGGGGCCTTCTTATTGATAGGGGCTTTTCCCCCAAATTACAGATCCTATTGAAACCAGAGGATTAAAAGTGTAGCAAGCTCTTCAAAACAGAACTGATCTCATGATCCGTTGCCTTAGAAAAGGCTGTGAGTTCACTGCTGTTCACCTACTGGAGGGGGATAAAATAGTGCTTCTACAGTGCCAGAGGCAAGACAGGGATGGAAAGGAGGGAGGAAGAGAGTCAGAGAGAAAGAGCACTCCATCACACCTACTCCCCCCTCACCCCCGGTTTGCATCCGCGGTTTCCTCCTCTGTTTCCTTAGTGAGTTGAGCACTGGGCACTTCCACATCTGTGGGTTGTTGCACTATTTCTGCTCAGGAATCTTTTCACCTGGATCACTATTATGCCAGTGAAATCACCCACCCCACCCCCTATGTCCTCCTTCCCCCTGTGGTTAATTTTGTATATGTTTTAGTAGTTTTATTTCTGCACGAATACAATAGTACGGCAGCCTGAAACTGCGCAATTACGGTAAAACAACACACTATGCTTTCCCCTAAGGTCATATTAAACTAGGGTGACCATATGAAAAGGAGGACAGGGCTCCTGTATCTTTAACAGTTGTATTGAAAAGGGGATTTCAGAACGTACCATTTGTATGCATGCAGTACCTGGTGAAATTCCCTCTTCATCACAAGAGCTAAAGCCGCAAGAGCCCTGCCCTCTTTTGTATCTGGTCACTCTAGTTTAGCTCCTGCAGCTTTAACTGTTGTGATGAAGAGGGAATTTCAGCAGGTGCTGCATGCATACAAATGACACCTGCTGAAATTCCCTTTTCTCTACAACTGTTAAAGTTACCTAATCCCTTCCCTCCTTTTCATATGGTCACCCGAGATTAAACAATATAAGTGAAGAGAAATTAGTCCAATTAATTTTTGCAGAAGTTTGTGGTTAATATTGGCATGGCAAGGGGAACCTGAAATTGTTCTGGTCAGGAAACCCAGACATGCTACTCAGGAGTAAGAACCATAGAGTTGAATGGGACCAAGTCCTGGGCACGGGCAGCTGCAGCCTCGCTCACCTTCTCCATGGGGTGTTTGGGTGCCCTCTCCCCCTTCATGGTTGAGCAGTTGAGTGGAGAACCACCCCACCCTCCTCTTTTGACAGTGAGACCACGTCTGAAACACACGCCCCCAACAAAAAAATGGGATGGTCCAATATAGCACAAGGACAGCAATGCACGGAACAGAGGAGCAGCTTTATTGTGCATGGAGGGGAGGGGGAGGAAACAGACTTTCCCTGCTCCAAAATAAGATGGAAAAGGGAGTGGAAGAGGCGAGATGAACGCAGGACAGGGACGACTTCATGTGAGTACCGCGCTGCAAAAACACATACAAGGCAGGGCAAGAGTGCCATAAATCACTGGTGTGATGGAGCTCAGAGAGAGAGAGAGAGAGAGAGAGAGAAGAATGGGTGCCCCAGAAAGCTTTCCCCCCTCCCCTTTGAGTACAGCATATGGCATCATTGATGCTCTCACTGGATGTAGTGAGAGCCATGTTACAGGCAGCAAATTTCACGAGTTCATTGCAACTGAAGAGCTATCTTGACTGCCAGTTGGTCGCTTGAGGTGGCACGTTGGAAGGGGCAGTACAGGCCAGTTGCAATTTTTAGAGGGGCTTGGTAAAGTGCCCTCTGCTACTCCCCCCACCCACCCCGTTAGCAACCTCACCAAATTGTAATCCCCAGGATTCTTTGGGGGAAGCCATGACAGCTAACCAGGTTTTAAACTGCTTTAAAACCTATGGGCGCAATTCTTTCGTATGCAGTAAGTCTCACTCCGTTGAGTGGGGCTTACTTCTGGGTAAGTGCGCATAGGAGTGCAGCATAAGTTCCAGTGACGCTGCCAGGTTGGAAGGGGGGAGCCTGGGCAATATGCTGGGTGGGGCAGCTGTGCCACCCCAGCTGTGCCACACACACACACACACACCCCTCTGCCACCCTGGTTGTTTACACATGCACACCGCTTATGAGGCATCAGGGAGAGAATGAACGGGTCCCTTTTCTTTCTTTCTGTTTTGAAAACGTGAACAGAGGTAGTTGCCAGGTAGGCTGTGCAGTGGCAGTAAAGCTCCAGTCGCTTTGATACCCAGCGCGGCCAACAATAACCTCTGTACAGGGTTTTGGAAAAAAGAGAGAAAAAGGGGACCGATTCATTCCCTTCATGACACGCTCCCTACCGCAACAGCCTCTCCCACCTCTGCCACCTACAAGGCATGGGCAGCAGGAAGGCATCCGAGGCCAGCGCACCTGACAACGTCTGCGACAGGTTTGGGAAAATGGATAACATGGAGACATGGTTGCTGTCTTCCTGTGTCGCCTTGTCCGTCTCCTTCCCCTGCTCAACAGATGTTGGCAGTGAAAAGCAATGCATCCTCTTTCCTTTCTTTTATTATTATTATTATTATTTTTACAGGGAGCTCGGGTCCTTTCGATCCACATGAGTACAGAGGCATTCTGGGAAAATGAAGAAGGCTGGCATGACTGCAACTTCACTCTGACTTGCCTGATATTTTTTTTCCTTTTAAAGAACAGAACAAGGCCCTGGGCTGGGGGGCTTCAGGCCTGCGCCCCATGGGCCGAACCTAATTTCGCAGGTGCTTTGACCAATGCTCACAACTGCTTTTGGCGCATTAACAGAGAAAACTCCTGGGCATTTCTACTCCGAACGAAGTCCTAAGGTGCCTCCACAAGAGCAATTTAAAGCTCTTTCAAAGCGCATTACCGATTTTACCTCCACATGAACGGAGCGCAGATTGGGGGTTGAGGCGCTTTTTCTGTCCGATTATGCACATTATTGAATGCGCGTTAAATAGCGAGTTTTAATTTACCGTGGGAGTTAAAGCGCCTTATGACCATGTAAACAACTTTAAAGCGCGTTTCATACAACTGGTAATGTGCTTCACCACCTCCCGTGTATAGGGATTAGGCGTAAAAGTGATTGGGAGAAGATGCGCATAATTGGCCAACTGGGCATCAAACTGAAATCTTGTAGAAGGGACCCTATTGAGTTTAGTGGGACTTACTGCCAGGTACATATGTCTGGAATTACAGCCTAAATTACTTTTAGCAGTCAGTGTTCTTGGGTTAAGCATCTGAGTTCTTTCTCCTCACACATGGGAGATGTATGCCAGTGCCAGTCATCAGGATCCCAGAAAAGCAACCTGATCCAGAGACCATCATGTGAATTCATGCATAGACGGAGTGCATCAAATGCCACATTCATTTCTACGGAGGCTACTGATTCACATTTGCAGTGAAATGTATTCATGTATCTGCTGCCTCCATTCAAATTAATTCGGAAGCTAAAGGGTGAGAATATGAGCTTTTCTACAGGAGGCTGTTAATCAGCTGTTAATCGATTGTATCTACTTTCAGTTTCATCACAAAACTGAGATCCAAGCGTTACACAAAGGAAGTTTCCTTTCCTGCTTTTCTGCTACATAACCTCTAAGTGGCACTGTGGTATAGTGGAATAGCATAAATACACAAGTGAAAAAGAGGGTTTCTTTTGCTTTTATAATTAAATGTTGCATTTTCCCTGCGATAAAAAACTCAATGAAAGTGCTTAGTAAACACAGAATCGAAACTGGAGTGTCACAATATCATCTAAAGATCCACTAATGAGTAGGAAACGATGAACACATGATAAACTCCTCGTCTAGACAAATCCTATGTGTTCTTGTAACAAACTGCAGTGTTGAAATAATAATTTTCTTTTACCTTTCCTTTTTTTGTACCCTGATTTACGCTCTGTTCGTCCGCATTTTGCTTCTGGCTGGCTGGGTGATGTATTCCTTCTTGCTACCTTGTGCCAATCTCCTCCTAGTCACAGCATCATTTCGGTATATTCCCTGAAGCATTTTATGGACTCCTTGAAATGCCACATTGCAAAAGCTGACACAGGTCATAAAATTTGATCTCATCCTGCAAATGTTTCCTAGGGCCCTGCTGCTGCCTTAATATTCTGCAGCTCTAGTCAAGTCGTTGCTGTTAACGGAAGCATGGATTTTGTGAACAAATTTTGTTCTTCTCTCGGAGGGTCTATGAGCAGCCCAGGACAGTTGATGAAGTAAAACAGATTAAGTCGCCAACGTGAAAATTGGAATCGCTCCTGACAAACACATCTGCCCGTTTGGCCCATTTCAAGATCCCATCAGAATACAAACCAAGCTGCTAAAAGCAGCAACCACCTAATGATGTTGAGAAATGACAGCTTGAATACAGAATCAAATTAAAAACAACAAGAAAAAATTGTGCCGAGAATTCATTATTCCGGGGCATGTTTGCCCAAGGCTGGTTCAAACAGTACATACATCACTTGATTATTCAACACTTGATCATGCTCTGCTCTGCTGAAAAACGTTGTCAGCTCAGATGCAAATGCATTGCAATGGAGTAGAGGGTAATCATCACATCAGGTGATATGAAAGCCCTATCTGTGGTTATGATCTGTGCACACTAGGTATCTAAGCTAGTTAATTTCACTTCTTCCTCAGGTTTAGATCCTGTCCTCCCACCATGCAGGCAGAGTGATGCAGGTGTGGTTTTATGTATGTATTTAGGTATTTAGTTATTTATTTAGGACATTTATATTCCACTGTTCTTCCAAGGAGATCAAGGAAGCATCCACGATTTCCTCATCTTCTTTTTATCATCACAACAGCCTCGTGAAATAGGTTAGGCTGAGAGAGAGGGCAGGGTGGAGGGGGGGACTAGCACAAAGTCACCTTGGGTGTGTGGGGATTTGAACCTCGGTCTCCCCAGTCTTAGTCGGACACTCTAACCACTACTCCACACTGCCTCTCAGTGTTTTCCCATTCTTAGACCTCCATCACACCTAATCCCCTCCCACTTGGTTTGCCTCCACATTTTTTTTTAACTCTGAGGCAAATGTGTGTCAAGCTTATGATCCCGTTCACCTGAATAGCTGCTCATTTGCTCCTAAGGTCCTTCGCTCAGTTGCTTTTCCACTTCACTTCACTCCACCCCTCCCCTTCTCTTTCGCCTTCCAGTCAGGTCCTGGCAGATGAGTACTTCAAACAGACTTCCTTTCTGCTGGGCAAAAATGGAATGACCCTTTAGTCTGGCTCTTTGGGGGCATTGAGGGAGTATAATCCTATCTCTGCAGAGATTCAGGCATTGTATGATTTTAAAAAATGCTTTGGAGCCTGGGATGCAAGGTTTGGGATTTATATTGAGGCTTGGAGCCAGCTGCTTTTCTCTGCCAGGACCTGATGCAATCCATTCAAACCTCCAGTTCCTTTAAAACTACACGGAGGTTTACCACAGATTTAATGAATTTAGGGAAAATAATCCAGACTTTTAGCATTCCAGGAAAGGCTGGGGAAGAGGCGGGGTATCAGCAGGACAGGCATGGTACCATGTGACTACTATGCTGCAAATCCACACACCAGGCATGGTGAGAGTACAGTAAATCGCAGGTGTGATGGAGGCCTTAACCTCACAAAAGCTTTGTGGGATAGATTTGGCTGGGACATGGAGAGTGACCCAAGGTCATCAAGCAAGCATCAGAGCTGAGCTGGAACTTGAACCCAGATCTTCATTCAGTTCATGACAATTTTATCCCACCTTCTTCCAAGAAGCTCAGGCTGTTCTTCATGGTTCTGCTTTCACCCATTTTTATCTTCACAACAACCCTATGAGGTAGGTCAACCTGAAAGGAAAGCTTTGACCCAAGATCCCCTAGAGAGTTCACGGCTGAGTGAGGATTTGAACCCAAGTCTCTATGGTCCTAGTCTGAAAGACTACACCACACTGATTCTTATTTATCTCTCAGGCTTCAAATCAAATTTTGTCAGAATGCTTACACAATCCAAACCTTCCACACTAACCATCACTACATTACATTGATTCTTCCTTGATATCATAGTCAGTAGCTTATGTAAGCATCCATGCGCAACCCAGATTTTAAACCTCACAGCATACCATAACCTTCCACATGTCAGAGATCTTGGATCTCTAAGCAGCTGTGGTTTAGCTTGATGTCTCACCTGGAGAGCTTCCTCCACCTCCAATACCAGTCTCACAACCTTGATTCTTATGCTGTGTCTCGCCTGTTCAGTGTGCATTCAGGTGTGCCTTTTGAATTGCAGGTAAAGCAAATGAAGCTGGATCCAAAGCCAAAGGGCGAGCTAATTCACACAACCAGAATTTCAGCTTGTTTTCATTTTCGGATGAAGCAGCGTGCAAGAGCAAACAATCTGAGCTCCTTCAGATGCCCCAGTTCAACAAGCCCATTTTGAAACGGGGCTGTGAAAAAGGGCCACCTGGCTGAAAAGAAGACCAGTACTTGGGAAGTGGATACTGGCGGCTCCGATGTCAGTGGGGCAGTGCATCTGCTCCAGGTTCCGGTCAGAGCTCTAAAGGAGCGATCCAAGGTGCGAGGCCTAAGTGAAACCCGGAATGGATTCGCCAGCCCCTGATATTGGAGCCACCAGCCTTCACTGTGCCTGGTAAGTATGTCCATGTAGGCTAGGGTGACCAGATAAAATCCAGGTCAGGGCTCCTGTAACTTTAACAGTTGTAGAGAAAAGGGAATTTCAGCCAGTGTCATTTGTATGCAATTAGTTCCTGGTGAAATTCCCTCTTCATCACATCTGTTAAAGTTGCAGGGGCCCTGCCTTCTTTTGTATATGGTCACTCTAGTATAGTGCCTGCACCTTTAACAGTTGTGATGAAGAGGGAATTTCACCAGGAACTAATTGCATACAAATGACACTGGCTGAAATTCCCTTTTCTCTACAACTGTTGAAGTTACATAAGCCCTGACCTGGATTTTATCTGGTCAACCTAATGTAGGCTATATTTTGCGCATGCAGAAGCTTCAATTCCTGACATCTCCGGTTAAAAGCGAATAATTACACAGTGATTAGCTTTCAAAGGGGGTTGGATAAATTCCTGGAGGAGAAGGCTTATCAATGGTAGGCTGACCATCTGAAAAGGAGGACAGGGCTCCTGTAACTGTAACTGCAGCCAAACAATAGGGCAGATACAAGTCACATCAATCACAGCTGAGTCCTCAAGTCAGAAAGGCATTATTATGTATCTCTGAAAGCTTCACAACTTGGCTACAGAGCCTCCGTGCCCATTCTTTCTAGTTCCAAGCCTTCCTGGGACCAGCAGATGTTTTGCTGTATTTTGGAACAATGGTTTTCAACACCTCTTCAGCCACAGAATCCCTGTAAGGTGCCGTGGTATCTGGTGGTTCCCAACTTTCTCCACCCTGTCAAAACAAAGTAAAGACTGTTAAGCGGGGGGTGGATGAAAAATGCCTGAGGAGGGAGGTTGCAGAATAACTCTGGGTTCCATAGAACTCTGGTTAAAACACACTTGTCAGAAGGAGGGGCGACAGATTCATACATCACCATGTCATGACATCGGAAGAACCCACAGTAAGAAAATGAGATAAAATACAATCCGCATTTGAACTTTTAACATACTGTCCATACATCCAGTACATCAACAATCCTTTAAAGTTTAGCATACAGGAAGTTTGGAATCGGTGATAAAATAAATATATAACTTTCTGGCAGCTACTTACAATAATGCTATAATACAAATACTGCCAAGAGTTGATTATCTGCCAATATTTATTTATTTATTTATTACATTTATATACCGCCCCATAGCCGAAGCTCTCTGGGCGGTTTACAAAAATTAAAAGATTGAACGCTAAAACGACAATATACAAAATGTAAAACCATAAACATAAAACAGCTGACATTTAAAATATTTTAAACTCTTAAGCCTGGCCACAAAGTCAGTTAAAACCTCAACTTAAACTGTTAAAATGCCTGGGAGAAAATAAAAGTTTTGACCTGGCGCCGAAAAGATAACAGTGTTGGCGCCAGGCAGGCCTCATCGGGGAGATCATTCCATAATTGGGGGGCCACCACAGAGAAGGCCCTCTCCCTTGTTGCCATCCTCTGAACCTCCCTCGCAGTAGGCACCAGGAGGAGGACCTTTGATGTTGAGCGTAGTGTACGGGTAGGTTCATGATGGGAAAGGCGTTCCATCAGGTATTGTGGTCCCAAACCGTGTAAAGCTTTATAAGTTAAAACCAGCATCTTGAATCGGGCTTGGAAACATACAGGCAGCCAATGTAAGTGGGCCAGAATCGGTCTTATATGTTCGAACCTTCTGGTCCCTGTTACCAATCTGGCCGCTGCATTTTGCACAAGCTGCAGCTTCCGAGCCACCTTCAAAGGCAGCCCCACATAGAGTGCATTGCAGTAATCTAACTTGGAGGTTACCAGAGCATGGACAACTGAAGCCAGGTTATCCCTGTCCAGATAGGGACGTAGCTGGGCCACCTGCGCCTCAAGTGACAGAGATGGTTCTAGGAGAACCCCCAAGCTATGAACCTGCTCCTTCAGGGGGAGTGCAACCCCATCCAGAACAGTCAGAGGAACCCCTCACTAACAACATCTCAGTCTTGTCTGGATTGAGTTTCAGTTTATTAGCTCTCATCCAGTCCATTGTCGCAGCCAAGCACCGGTTCAACACATCCACAGCCTCACCTGATGACGATGAAAAGGAGAAATACAGCTGAGTGTCATCATGCACGTCTGTGTCCTGTGGAATTTTATCTGAGTAATGCAGGAGAATTATGTGATAGAAATTTTCTCCTTGGGGCAGAATGCAAGGGGCAGAATGATACGGCGGTATATAAACGTTAATAATAAATAAAATAAACACAACTGCCATCAGCCCGAGTCGTCATAGGGCAGTATCCAACAACGCCATTCCACTAATGCAAATACCATTGCACTAAAATAAGGGGTCTCTGGTGCAACACCAACAGCATTAGCTTGAGCAAAAGGTTTTCTGGGTGATCTTGTTGTGCAAACCAGTACTAGGGGCATTGCGCTCAAGGTCGCTTGCACTACTTTGTCCTAGCAGAATGACATCATTGGATACTGCCTATAGTCAGTGGTGAGGGATCATGGGAGATGTAGGCCAAAACATCTGGAGGGTCCCAAGTGTCATGAGGCAGTCTGAAGAATCTTCCTCTGAGGAGGAAGAAGGGACAGAAACTGCAGCTTTGCCCATTCCCCAGGACTTACTGGAGGAGGAGGAAAAGCAGGGAGGTTCCTCAGAAAAGCCCCAGGAAAGCCACCCTCTCCCACCCCCTGTTTCTAATGAGGAAGATTCGGGGCCTGAAGGGGTTTGTCCAGTAACTCCCCAGCAAAGGCGGCAGCTCAAACGTGCAGAGCAAGCTCGGCCCACGAGACGCAGCATGAGATTGCGAAAACAGAGCACAGCTGACGCAAGCCTTAAGTAAGATAACGAAGGAATGGCACGCAGCTGTGGACAGGCTCAAGCAAGGATAAAGTGGGAGGAGGCAGAAGCTAAGATTCGTTGAGAACAACCGACGTATTCGGCTCTTGGCACCCTGCGTAATTCTGGATCAGAACCTGTGGACTGAACACCCGGCTTGACTGTTTTGCTTTGGACCCTGAACTTCTGTAAAACCTGGTTTGACCTTCGGCTTTGACATTTGGACTCACGGAACTACTGGCGTGACCCTGGCTTTGGTAAATGGACTTTCTGAATGCAAATAAAAACCCTTTAAACAATTAAGGGCTGGCGTCTTTCCCAGACATTCTTAGATAAGGAAGTTGGCAGGCTTCCCAGACTAAGAGTTATTAAAATACGACACCAAGTTGCCCACCCCTGCTCTAATTGACTGGTGGTCCAGGCCACACCCATTTTAAAGACAAAGACAGGAAAGGATGGCAGGAGCCCTGAAGCTGCCCATCAACAGCACATGGACAGTAGACTGAGTAGAGTCACTTGGGCATGCGCTTCCTCACTAGGGTGAGATAGATTGCATTTCAATTTAAATGATAGCCATTATTTCTAAGTTTTAACTATAGGGATAAATTAGTATATGCAGATGTTAGGAAAATAACCATCCTCTTTTCCTGGGGATAGGTTTCCTCTTTTGGGGGTGATGTATAAGACGTCACTCTAGCCACTCCTACCTTCCAGTTCTCTGTGATGGCCTCTCCCTCCACCCACAACCACCAGAATTGCTCCCTGGGAGGGGAAAGGAAGCAGGTTAAGCTTGAACTTGTGAACTGAAAAAGCAAAAGGAGAAGAAAAGCAGCAGAAGAGAGAGGAAAGAAAAGAAGGTGACACAAAGAACATGCCAACCTGGAAGGCGAATAGACGCAGTGAAAACCCAGCGAATATTATCTATTTCAGAAAAGGTATGCCGTATTTCTTCGATTCTAAGACACACTTTCTTCCCCATATAAACGTCTCTAAAAACGGGGTGCGTCTTGGAATCGATGGCGTCTTAGAATCGCAGTTTTCGAATTTTAGATATATTTTAGCGTTTTATTTTATTTCTTTTTTTCTTAGAATCAAAGCTTTTTTTTCCTGTTGGTGGTACTGAAATTAAGGTGCGTCTTACAATCGATGGCGTCTTAGAATCAAAGAAATGCGGTATAGTCTGATCCATCTGGACAACTCCATCAAGCTTTACTGCCATGTTTTGTCCCGCCTCCGTCCCAAACCATTTCCTCTTGCCTTGTGTCTTTTAGACTGTAAGTCTGACAGGGACAGTCTGATTACTGATTAGCAGCTCTGGGGGCCATTTTTTAGCTGAAGATCAGGATTAAAAAAAAACAACGCTTGCAAGAAATAAAATAATATACACTGAAATGGTGTCCCTGGAGTGCTTTGAATGCTCCTGTAGAAATGCTAAGTATTAGTAATGTGAGAATTGGCCTCTACTTCCTCCACCCTTTCCTCAGGCCTAGCAGAATGGCCTTATTGAGGGATAAGCAGCTGTTGTGACAATAGCCAGATCGTTCTATTTCTCATTTTCCCCCCCTCAACAGGTGAGCTGGCTCCAAATACAAATCACATTGGCTTCATTTCCATCCCTGGCAGCAAAATTGAAGCTAATATGTGATCATTAATTTCAGTTATACAATAAACATTTTATACCTTTGAGCTTGTTTATTTTATAGTAATTGCTATCAAATACCTGGGCCTGCGCGATGAATCATGCTGACATTTAAAATATTGAATTTTCCTGTAACAAGATCCTGGCATCCTGAGATAATCTACTTCTGCCTCACTTCAAAGCCATATGGTCATCTGCTGATGAGAGCCAGAGACGGGTGCGCAAGATAGATTCTCTCCACATCACACCCTTTGTGGTTGCAACGTTGCACCCACACACATATATAAAGACGCTAGGGTTTGTTAAGCGGCTTTGCAACATGCCTTTCACTTACGGGTTACAACTCCTGCAGTGTCGTTTCCTGGTTATTTTATATGAATTAAAAGGTGCCACTTTAAGCTTCTGTAAGAGAAACAACATCTCTTCCAGACTTATCAAGATTGGTCTCCAATGGGCCATGTTTTCAGAGAGATAAAATTCTCATGAATTAACTTAAAATGTAGTAATGGATGCTAGTTTATCTGGCTTAAGGTGGTGGAGGAGGATTAGTTAAACTGATGGCATTTAGGGGTGTTTCCAGATTAGGGGGCTTTTCCTCGAGGACGGATTTTTATTTAGTTAGTTATTTTGGTGGAAAGGAAAAAGAACAGAAAAAGCAGTGGGAAATTCCAAGTCTATCTGTAAAACCCTGTGAACGAGGCAGGATAGTTATTATTGTTGTCATTGTTGTTGTTATTATTATTTTATTCTAACATTTATATCTCGCCTTTTTTTCCTCTAAGGGACCCAAGGTGGTTTACATGGTCTTCCTCTTTATTTTATCTTCACAACAACCCTGTAAGGTAGGTTAGGTTGAGAGTCAGTGGCTGGCTCAAAGTCACCCAGTGAGCTTCAAGGCCGAGTAGGGACTAGAACCCGGTTCCCTGAGTTCCAGTCCAATGCAGTAACCACTGCACCACACTGTCTCTCGTTGTGAAAAGCCTTATCGGCAAGCAGCCTAGCTATCGACTGGTATTAACGATGAGAGTGAAATAAAAAGTCTGTGGGTACAACCAGGATGCCTCCCAATGTCTGATGCTGATGATAAACAGGGTGCGGTCATGACCTTTCTAAGAATATATGAGGCCTGCAAGACGGGACCAAAGGTCCAGCTAGTTCAGCACCCTGGTTTTTACACTCTGGCCAGTCTGGTGCCACAGAGGCAGAGCTTGCATCACCCTCTCCCACTGTCATTCCCCAGGGACTGGTATTTAGTGACATACTGCCTCTGAACAGCCATGGGACTGTCTATACATGCTCCAAGCCCTGCGGTGGCTGCAAATCAGGGCTGCAGCTGCTGATTTGCAGCCACCGCGAAGTTTTTCTGCGAAGCTGCGGCATTAAAATGTTAGGGAATTGCCCCGACTTTTTCAGTGGGAGTGAGGCTACCCCAGCTCTTATGCCATCTGACCTCGCTCCATGGCTGATCGGGGGAGGGGTGTTTTGGGGGGTTGGTGATTGGTCACCAGAAGCCAGGAAGAAGGCGGGGGGGGGGGGCCTCCAGTACCGGATGACTGCTGGAAACTCTGCGTTCCCTCCTTGATATTGGGATTGCCAAGCGCAATCCCACAGGAGCGAAATCGTGGGGTTTAGGGGGAACACAGCATCAATGCCGTGGTGTCAAGGCAGGCCCCCTATTGCCCTCATGCCCAGCTTGTGAGCTTCCAGAGCAGGGGTGAAAAACCTCAGGCCCAGGGCCAAATCCAGCCTGCCTGGAGTCCCAATCTACCCCTCTGGGGTTCTTCACATGACCATGCCCCTTTTCCCTTTCCCTGGCCCTGGACCATGCCCCTTTCTGCAGCCTCCAATTGTTTCATGGTTTCCCAACTTTTATGCAGCAGGAGAGAAAAGGAGAGCTGAGAAGGAAATTCAGGGAAACCATCAGTGTGTCGAAAAAAAGAGAGATACAGCTAAAAGAGCCTCCACGTAGAAGAAGAGTGAATTGTCCACAAAAGACTAAAGGAACAGGCACAAGGAAGTGTGGTTGGCAAGAGGAGAGCTGCACTCTACAGTGAACTGTGGCCTAACGTTAGAGTCCCTGGCTTATCATGTTCTGAATATTGTGATTTACTAAACATTCTGAAGTTCAGTAAATTCTGTCAAATATCTATTTTGTTGGGAGTGATTGCAATCTGCCCCTCCTCACCCTAGTTATAGAAACCTGAACCGTTACACATGCAGGTTTGTGTATGCCTGCACATGCACACGGTCTCCTTGTGTGTATGTGCATGCACACATGCACACACAGGGTGAGAAGGAGAGTGGGAGGAAAACCCACCCTGGGAGCATTTTTTTTAAAGGTGGGGCATAAGTACTGTAGATGATAGATAGTCAAGTAGCCCTTTAAATGGGTGTGATGTGGATCAACAAGAGATTTCCTATCATGTCTTGAGCTAAACTGATTACCTAATTAATTGCAAGATGGTTTTCAAGACAACATGTTCTTCTCAGTCTTGAATTGCAGGATAAGCAATAATGGGTGCTGTTTGTTTCACTGGCAGCTTATATTTCTGTGGCGGCATTCTCTTGGTCTGAATTCTGAACATTTCAAGAGAGCCGTCATGGTCCTGAGGCTAAGGCTTGAGGTCTTTGTTGTCCATGACCTCCGTTTCAAGATCGTAATCATCACACAAGTTGACGCCTTTGCTGGAGTTGCACATGGTGAACAATGTGTGTTCAGCTCATTTTCAGATTGCGACGGAACTATTATGTGTTCAACCGGACGCTCCTTGAAAATGATTCAGGCCACAGGATCAATAGTATCCATATGTTTCGAAACATTCAAAGAGCGATTCAAGTCACAGGAAAAGTTAAGTCCCTGACAACCCCTGGAAAATGGTTCTGTGACTCCACCATGGCTGATCTTGATATTTTTCTTTTCATGGAAGAGGACCTCACATGAGTTTGTGTCTCTGACCTCATGCTGCTCAGACATTGCCTGGAATAGCCTTCCCCAACCTGGGGTCCTACTGGTGTCCTCCAGGTGTGGTGTCCTCCAGGTGTGCTGGCCTACAACTCCCTGTATCTCCCAGTTGCAGACAAACACATCTGAGGGGGACCAGGTTGGGAAAGGCAGTAAGGTGGCAGCCTGCATACTGTCAGACCTGACTTGAAAACCAATGATAGCCTCATTCATCCAAAGCAGCAGATATCTGGCTGATCAGAAATGAGGATACATGAACACTTGACTGGGGAAGTTGGAAAGAGTTTCACACAAATATCATTTGACAAAAATGGCTGCACCATGTTCACCTGATGAGTAAAAAGAACTTGATTCCCATAATTGTATGGGTTATTTATATATCTCAACTTCCTTCCATCATAGACAATGTTGGTGCTGAGTTTTTGATGGCACTTGAGCAAGAGACCTTCAATGGGCTCCCTTCCTCAGGGAGCCCATCTTCTCACCGCAATTGCCTCCAGCTGCTATTACTCTTCATCCTCTTTCTCATCATTGTTACCATTTGGTCCCTGACAGGCAAGGAGGCAGTGGCATCTCCTCCTCCTCTTCCTCCTCTTCCTCCCCCTCCTCCTTCTCAGCACCAGCACGTTGTCTGGGTCAGAGCAAGAGATAGTCGGACATGTAGGTTACAATGGTGGAAGAGGACAAGCAATTCCAGAAGTATTTTGTCAGTGGGTCCCTGCTGGGGTGAGGGGCCTCAGCAAGTGCCCGACCATGCCTACCCTTGATGTTGCCCCTGGTCCGGGGAGTGCAAATTAGGTAAGTTCGCATCAAAATGCAAACATAACAAAATTCTCACATCCCTATAAGAACATAAGAAGAGCCATGCTGGATCAGACAATGGGTCCATTTAGTCCACCACTCTGTTCACACAGTGGACAACCAGCTCTCGACCACAAGCAGGACACGGTGTAACAGCACCCTCCTCCCACCCATGTTCCCTAGCAACTGGCCTAACCTTGAAGCTGGCTCAGATCATGAACTTCAAGGCAGCACATATGGAGTTCCTTTGCAATCTCTCACTCAGGCACTGATGGAATCCAGTGCTGTCCATACAAGGCCCCCTTGAGCACTACTGTGGCATTGCTTTTATTTATTTATTTATTTATTTATTACATTTGTATACCGCCCCATAGCTGAAGCTCTCTGGGCAGTTAACTGTACACTTAACTGGAGGCAGAATTGAAAGATTGATCCCAGATGGCACTTAATATAGTGCTATAATACCCATCCCAGTGGCCACGATTCTTCTTTAATATTTACTCAAAGGTAAAGCCCAAACAGCAAAGTCCACTGCAACTTTAATTAGAAGCTTCCTTCTTCTGTCTTCTGCCTCTGTCTTCTTCCTGTTCAGCACAGGCAATGAATTGACCAATCCTTGCATCTTATTAAATCACTCCCCATTTCTGGGAGAGCAGGCTTTTAATCCCTGATTTCTACCTCATAGTTTTCCTTTTTTTCTTTATTGCAAAATAATACTCTTTTACAATTTTAAAAGAAAAACTACTAAAGCAACACTGAACAGGAAGCAATAGGAGGCAAGAACTTGCAAGGTGGAAGCTTCACATAAAAGATGCAGTAGCCCTGCTTGTTATGTATTTGTGTTAGGGTCTGCAACTGCATGGGAAAAGCCTTGTATGCATGTATAATTTTCCAGTCTTTCTGTCAAATGCAAATATAGAGCAGAGCCAGCAGTTGTAAGTGCGTGCAATTCTGCTTTACCTGTATGTGTCTCCAATACAATGAAAAAAACACATGCTAGCAAGACAATTGTTCAAATATAATTCAGGGAATAAATCTTGCTGTGGAGAGTGGGTTACACTTGTCAGAGGGACAAGGTCTGTTTGCTTTTCTCAAAAACAAACAACCCCCACCCCCGGAGATGTGTCTTCCAATCCTGAGGTCAAGAGAGTGAAGGGGAAAGCAAACATTCACATGCGCGCGCACACACACACAAAACAGTTCTGAAATGATATTATATTCTCTGCAATGAAGGCCCAATCTAGAGAGAATATGTCTACACGGAATCAAAGGGTTTCCAACTAGCTCTACTTTTTTTAAAGTTCTCCACAACCCCTTAATTGTTACAAATGTGTATCAATGCTACACAAGAAATTCCAGAGCAGCAGTGAAATATAAGAAATGCTGTCCTACCAGATACCTGTGTGTTTCCTAGTAGCTGAAGGCAACTGGCATTTGAGCTGGAGATTCACAATGCACCCAGTGTTTGAAAGTAAATAATTGTTTTCTCTGTGTGTGTGAGGAGGGAGGGAGGGAGGGAGGCACATGGCCAGGACTGACCCAATTGCACAAGAAACCCAAGCGTTTGCTTGGGCTGGCAATGGTTTTTAAGGCCATCGAAGAATTGTGCCCCTGCAGTTTGGGTGGTGCAGAGGACTGAGAGGAAAATGTTTGTGTTTTAGCTGAGTTTGGGTGACCATATGAAAAGGAGGACAGGCCTCCTGTATCTTTAACAGTTGTATTGAAAGGGGAATTTTAGCAAGTGTCATTTGTATGCATGCAGCACCTGGTGAAATTCTCTCTTCATTATAACAGTTAAAGCTTGAGGAGCTACACTAGAGTGTCCAGATACAAAAGAGGACAGGGCTCTTGCAGCTTTAACTGTTGTGATGAAGAGGGAATTTCAACAGGTGCTGCATACATACAAATGACACTTGCTGAAATTCCCTTTTCTTTGCAACAGCTAAAGATACAGGAGCCCTGTCCTCTTTTCCATGTGGTCATCCTACGCTCTGTTTGAAAGCCTGCCCATTCCAAATATATACCATAAGGAGGGATAGCAGGGGTGAGGTATGTTCTATTGTATTTCTATTTAAATTATAGTAATTCTTTTAAAATGTATATTAGCATATGCATATTTTATGCACATTTTACGGTGTGAAGAAAGTGGATAGGGAGACATTTTTTTCTCCCTCATAACATTAGAACCCAGGAGTCCTTGCATGAAGCTGATTGGTGGAGGTTCAGGACAAAGAAAAGGAAGGAATTCTTCACACAGTGCATAAATACATCGTGGGATTTGCTTCCACAAGAGGTAGTGACGGTGGCCAATTTCGAATGTCTTTAAACGAGGATAGAACAAATTCATGGACGATACGGCTATCAATGGCTGCTAGTCCTGACAGTTCTGTGCTACAGTAAACCTATGTACACCAGTTGCTGGGGAACATGGCTGGCAGGGTGCTGTTGCACTTGTGTCCTGCTTGTGGATTCATGGTTGACAGCTGGCTGGCCACTGTGTGAACAGAGTGCTGGACTAGATGGACCATTGGTCTGACCCAGCATGGCTTCAAGTTCTGATCAAGGTCTGAGTTCTGGACTAGATGGGCCCGTCTTATGTTCTTATGGTCTCTTTTGTGGTGATGGATGTCCTCTATTTTGCTGATGCGTAAATAGCCAACCAATGGGAACATCTGGCTGATCTTTACAGTTAATACTTTGGCCTTCTGCAGTAGAAGGTGCCATTTCTATCCTCCTCCTCCTCCTCCTCCTCCTTCCATTTTGTGCTTTATATGTTTTCTACTTGAATAACCATTCAGAGCCCACTCCAGATCTTAGAGCAGCGGTGTTGCTGAAGCCATGAAGGCACATCCTGTGCGCGCCTCTTCACAAGTTTAGCCACATGAGATAAGAGAACATAACATCCTTGTGCCTGTTTCCCCAGCATGGTTCACATTGGCTCGATCCATGCGAGGGATACGTTGCACAAATGTTGAACTGCACAGAAAGGCCACAACACCATTGCAATCTCATATGGGGAACTATTTATTTTATTTATTTTTGCCAGGGGCAACCTTCTTTGGAATGCATCTGGAAGTTATAAAAGTATCTCCGCATTGCACTAGAAGAATAGTGCGTGTGAAATACACTCCCCTTCCTACCCCACCCGTGCTTTCCTGTCAAGTGTGGTTTTGCAATATGAACAGTGTGTCAATAGGGCTCAGCAACAAAACAATGTGGGTGAAAAGGTTTCCCTTTCATGCACTGGATTCCCACAACTCACCATATGACCCACTCCAGCGTGGCTTCGTGGGCTCAGATGAGGATAGCATATCTTACTTCTGGAAAATGATGAAGAGTTTTGGCTGCACTGCATATCCACTGGAAGCGAGTTCCACGGTTTTATAGGGTGGCCATGGGTATGCATGGGGGGAGGGTCTTCTCTAGGTTCTTGCTATTAGGATGTGTTGCATGGGTAGTGCAAGGCGCTGCACTAACTCTTTTTAGGATTTATCCAGATTAGAGATGTATGAAAAATTCATGTCAGTGTGTGTAACATCAGAACTTCCCCTGTTCGCACCCTTGAACGTGTGTGTATTTTGGGGGCAAACTTTATATCTTCTTGAGCTTGCAATCTTGTTTGCAAAATGCGTTCATTAGGAAAAATGTGCTCTTTAGAAATGTGCATGGAGGGGAAGTCAATTTGGGAAAAGTAGGCATATTGGGGCGTGCACTTTTAGAAATGTGTCCCTAAATGCACACCTTTCCTGTTTGAAGAACAGTGACAAAAACCTCACACTCATTCCTCATTCCCATAGTCTATCATTGAAAACTTCCCCTCCTCTTGGGGCTCATAGCCTTGAATGGAACAGCACCCCCTAGTGGGTGCTTTGTAGTGGTAGGAAATCCCGCAAATGGGAGACTCAGAGAGGCTCAAGTTTGTCAAAGCCTGGTGGGACGTGAAGAGCTTTGATGAACTTGAGCCTCCCTGAGTCTCCCATCCCTAATTCAAACCACAATGTAAGCTTATATTAATTGTATTAATTATATTAATTAATTATATGAATTCTATGCCAGTTTAAGGTTTTGGCTTTTCCCAGAGAATTTTGGGAATTGTCGTGTGGTGGTGACACTATAGAGGATTCTGCTAGAGCCCGCCCAGCTCCTCCCCCACCCTGATCAATACAGTTTCTCATGAAAGGGAATAAGTATTAAACCAGTTCAAGTTTGTAATGGATATGTCCCTAAGTACACTTTAGTTTAACAGGACAAGTACTGCAACCCACCCACCCCCTCACTGCTAGGGCAACTTCACAGGAGTGAAATAAGGCACACTTGTGACCGGCCACTCATGGATGTTTGATGATATCATCAACTTCCTGCATTCTCCCACACCTTCCCCCAGTAATCCCATTCTAAAAAAAAAACCCTGGATATCCTGATTTTTCTGAAATATTGCTGGATTTCCTACCACTACAAAGCACCCACTAGGGGGTGCTGTTCCATTGAAGGTTATGAGCACCAAGAGGAGGGAGAGTTTTCAATGATAAACCATGTGGTTGCTTCTCTCTGCCCATGTAATACAGCCCATTACAATTGTGCAAGAGAAGCAGGAAGCAAAGGTCTGGTAAGGCCATGTGACTTTCCCTTAATCTAAAGAAGCCCTATATCTCCTGTCCTCAAGTGATGGAAGATAAAGTACCTGTGCTCTAGGAACAGGGTTCTGTGTATATATATCTATATAGACATGTGTGTATTATTACCTTAATATCCTGCTTTTTTCCCCTTAAGGAGGCCAAGACAGTTTACATGGTCCTCCTCCTCTCCATTTTATCCTCACAACAATCCTATGAGATTGATTAGGCTGAGAGTCAGTGGCTGAATTCAGATGACACATTAAGCAACTGGGGGGGGGGGAACAATCGTCAGTTGTATTGACTATCATGTCGTCCAAATGCTGCCATAGTCAACTCAGTGCTGATCCTAATCCACACCACGGTTGATTATTTATTACCATGTTGTGTGGTGCGTACCCCCTAGATGAACAACTGTAAAGTTGATTATTACCCCACCATTGACTATTGTGTTGTCTGAATTCAGCCAGTGACTTGCCTAAAGTCACCCAGTGAGCTTTCATGGCTATGTGGGGACTAGAACCCGGATCTCCCGAATCCCAATCCAACACTTTAACCACTACACCACACCGGCTCTCGATAAAGCAACTAGGGTAGATGTTTCATTAAAGGGCGGCACACACTCTAAAACCTCTGCTGTTCCACAAGGCCTTTTATGACTTTATTTTATTGATTTCTGAGTTGGCATACAGAAAACACACACACACACACACACACACACAAACACACAGAGAGAAATCAATAAAATTGGTGATGTGTATTGTTTTGATAACTGTTTTATAATTGTTTTGTTTTAAAACTATTGTAAACAGATTTGGGGGAGTCTTTAAGGGCAGTATAGAAAGGCGTACGATAAACAAAAAATGTTGTGTTGGCGAAAGGGTCATCATTCGGAACCCCCTTTTTTTCTTTAAGGGTTACATAAGTGTATCGTGCTTGAGCTGGGACAGGTGGCTAGAGAAGGATAAAACTAACAGAGGGTTTAAAAGAACGCAGGCACTTAGGATATGTGCCCCTTGCCATTGATGTGACAATGACTACCTTTCCCGTGTTTACCCCAGCCTCCATTTCCCTCCTTCTGTTCTGTTATCTCCTATTGTAAGCCCCTTGGGGCAGGGACCTGTCCTACTTTGTAAAGCACCATGCACCCGTTACCATTAAGGGCATAGTCCTATGTGTGCTTAGACAGAAAGATGTCCTAAAACTCCCAGCATTTCCCAGCCAGCATGAAGGACTTGAGGGAGTGTAGGGCATTTTCCCCCCTGTCTAAACACGCGTAAGATTGTGCCCTAAACCAGTTGTAAGTCTGTAGTGTAGCTGTGCCTGTAAGCACAGTTTAGCAGGAGGGTATAAACAAATAATACGGTCAAACAGTGCAGCCTTTCCCAAATTGTGCCCTCCACATATTTTGGACTCTACAATTTCCAGCATTTCTTGCCATCTCCCATGCTGTCTGTGGCTGATGGGAGTTGAAATCCAAAGCACCTGGAGTGCACTAGCTTGAGGAAATCTGAAATAGTGACTCTTGCATAATCAGTTTCCAAATAACAAACAGAGTAAAAAAAAAAAAAAAAGACAGTACAGCGAGAATGTGTGTATATGAGGGTGCAGCAGGAGTCACATTTCTCCCATAATAACACATTTCAATTTGCTTGTAAGGAACGTGGGATATCCCCACAACTAAAGTAATAGCTGCATGGGAAATACTTGGGCCTCCTGCGATCAATCCCACAATCGTGGAGTCAGTGAACATGCTGGGAAGCCATCACTGCCTTCCACTGCATGCATGTGCCACAAAAAAAGATGGGTAAACATTTCTCATAGGGCCACATGTACCTGTCATGATTTTTGCAGCCCCCTCCCCCAAGGATCACACAAACTGAGCTGCTGGCACCATCCCTGATTGTTCTCCTTTACTTTCTTTCCCCCAGAGTTCTGATCAGTCATGGGCAGCTGGGTCCAGGAACAGCCATTTTAAATTTCCCACAATGCCCCGGAGCAAGACTACATCACAGACATGGGGAAATTAAAATGGCAGCACCCAGACCCTGATCAGAATTTGGAGAGCAGCTGTTGCCAGGCCCTGCTGTTATTCGGTAAGCCTGCAAGGGCTTGGGCCCGTATCCTACATTAGTGAGCACCATCTTTAGGGGAGGGCAGACCCACCAGAGGGCACTTTGTAAAAGGGTCTCCCATCCCTCCCATATGGAAGTTTTGGTTCATAGTCCTGATAGCGTTTGTGCACAATCCCGGTTGGTTTGTAAGTCCATTGGCAGCTCTGCAATGGAGTGGGACCAGTGCTGGATTTAGGAACAAGCTGAGTAAGCCATGGCTTAAGGTCTCATATTATGAGGGGGCCTCTAAATATGTCAGAGATGACTAAGATGTAAAATAACAAATGTGGGAAGGTCTGGTGTGAATTACAGCAGAGTTGCCTTAAATAAAGCATGGCAATTTAGCATTTGGGATTGGAGGAAATAAGCTCAAATTAGAGCCAGTTTTAAAGGAGTTCAAATCAACGTACTTTACTAGTCCTTCTATACATTTCTTTAGCAAAGACTATCTAGCACTGCTTAACTACATGTAACTCCTAACACTGGGTGGCACCCCTTCCTTACCCATACAAACTGGGGGGGGAGGTTCAGAGGAGGGCAACGAGGATGATCGGGGGTCTGGAAAGAGACTGAAACAACTGGGCATGTTTAGCTTTGAGAAGAGAAGACTGAGGGGAGACATGATAGTATAATTGAAATACTTGAAAGGTTGTCACACAGAGGAGGGCCAGGATCTTTTCCCGATCATCCCAGAGTGCAGGACGCGGAATAATGGGCTCAAGTTACAGGAAGCCAGATTCTGGTTGGACATCAGGAAAAACTTCCTGACTGTTAGAACAATACGACAATGGAACCCATGACCTAGGGAGGTCGTGGGCTCTCCCAGACTAGAGACCTTCAAGATGCAGCTGTGACAGCCAACTGTAGATTCCTGCATTGAGCAGGGAGTTGGACTCGATGGCCTTACAGGCCCCTTCTATTCTATGATTCCACGATAATGTAATACAGTTTTTTCTCTTTATTTTTATGGTATGGGGCATCTGAATCTTGATATGGCTTAGGGCCTCAGCATGTATTAATCCTGCCCTGAGTGGGGCTAAGAACGGTCAGAACTAGGGCCTAAGTACTCCAGTTTCACTCTTTCCTTTTTTAAAATATATATATATATATATATATATATATATTGATTTTTACATTAATAACAAACATATGTAACATCCAAACACGTCAAATATAACACAATAATCAAACACGGGATATCCTTGATACACACGATCAGCATCGAACTAAGTACTGGAGAGGCATGATTCTCCATGTACATGGAATTAACAACCATGTTTGGATCAACTCTTCTGTTGGGAAAACATCGCCACTTAAGGAGTTGCTGAGTCAGACCCTTGGTCCATCTAGCCCAACCTTGTGGTCACTGGCCGGCAGCTGCTCTCTGGACTTTCAAGGCAGCATTCTTTCCTATTACTACCTGGAGAAGCTGGGAAATGAACCTTCTGCATGCAAAGCAAGTGCTCCACAATTGAGCTAAGGCCCTCCCTGCTAAAGCAGTATCTCTCCCTCACCTGTGTCCCCATTCCAATTCTGTTTTTGTTATAATGAGCGAGCCCCCTTCCTAACCATACAGAATCTTTAATAACCCACCTCCCCTATATTTTGTAATTGGTTTGTTTTCTAAAACAGCATTTTGCAGAGGGGTGTGTGTCTTTCCCTTCCCCCATGTGTCTTTTTTTCTCCTTTACCCTCCTAGTCCTACATGCTCTGCTGCTGCTTTTTTTAAAATGCACGTTTCATTTCCGATGTGCAGAACACCAAATAATGACTTGATCTGCTTAATGCAATTTCCTGGTTCTCTTGTGTTTCTCTCTCTCATAGTAATGGACTTCCCTTCCCCCATGTCGTGTGCTCTCTCTTCCCTTCTCAGTGCTCTGCTGGTGGTTTGAATGTTTCAAGGAGAGCTTAAACAATGGCTCCTTCTGCTCATTGCACACATTTATTTGGCTTTCTGGTCTGAAAAGAAGGTGCCTTTTCATTTTTCTTTGTATTTCACCCTGTCTTTCACCTAGACCACGCAGATCTATTATTAGGCCTGCAAGATTGTTGCAGATATGTGGCAGGTTTCAACGTGGTTGCATTTCTTTCTGCCTCTCAACCACAGTGGCTGAGTTCGGACAACACCTTAGGCAACAGGGGGGTGGGAATAGCACACTCACCGTGTGTTATTTTCCCAGTGCCCGACACATGACATGTAGCCCCCACCCCCCGTTGCGTGGCTGAAAGTCCCGGCGTCCTTCTGGGCTGCTGGTGCTCCTCCCTCAGTCCTCCCGGCCCTATCCCGTTATGCACAAGTTCTGCCGGCTGTATAGGAGCGGCCGGGGTTCTTTTGGCCGTTCCTGCCGGAGATCTCTATGACCGACTGGAATGGAGCCCACCACACAACATTTTAATCAACGGGTTTCCGGATAAGCAACGGAGCAGCCTATTTCCACCTCTGTTGTTTACATCGAGAAATTAACGTACTGTCAGTTGTGTGTGTCCCCCCCCCCGTAAGCAACGCAATGGATAGTTCCCCCCCCCCCATCACTGTATCCTCCACTCTTCTAGCTCCTGCTTCCATGCATTGCAGCAGCCTGTAGACCATCTAGTTAGCCCAGTATTGACTACTCTGACTCTCTGCACCTGGAACCTTTTCACTGGAGATACCGGTGATTGACCCTGGGATGTTAGGCAGGTGCTAAGCATGTGCTCTATTACCAAGCTATAGCCCTTCACCAAGAATGTATTTTGAAAGAGGGTGTGTTTCGTCTTCCATGGGCCCAGAACTTTCGTCCTTCCCACACCGGTACCCCAAATACGCCACCCTTTCCCCCTCCCAGATGCAACCTTTGCTGTCCACAAGTAAATGATGTCAATTTGAATTTACAAGTCACCCTTCATGCCTCTATAAATGTATAATTGATGGGGGGGGGATAAGCGTGCTATTTCTTCATTCTGTTTCTGTACTGCCCAACGGCCAAAGCTGTTTCATTTACAAAGATTAAAAAAATACGATATAATACAATAGCGCAAAACTATTTGCATACAAAACTATTTTCCTGCTCCCCCAGCCTCCCCCCTCCTTCCTGCTTTGCAACTCTCAATTGTGACCCTCCCCCACCCTTCCGCACCCTATTTTTCCATTTTCTGGTGGCGCATTTCAGAGAGGGCAGTAGTATTGGGGTGCCTTATCCCTCCTTCCAGGTGCACTGGAACTACCAATATGCTCGCCTTCCCTGTTCCCCCCTCTTGGGAGTGGCAACACATTTTCTTCCCAGTGGGACTTTGCAGAACGATCAAAACGCACTTCCACTCATATCTTGCTGGGGGTTCCCCTCCCCCTCTATTGCATTTTGGAATCTGTGTGTGTGTGTGTGTGTGTGTGTGTGTGTAAAAGCCCTATTATTATTTCACCCCTCGCCCACATTTTACCCCTCCCCCCATGTGCTCCCCTTCCCTTCTTCTCCATTCCCCGGCGGTGCGTGCAACCTGTTTAATTTGGAGCTGCCAACACGCTCCCTCTCCCCTGTTCCCCTTTTCAGGGGTGAGGGGGTGGCAGCTCATTTTCTTCCCAGTGGCACTTTGCAGAACAACCCCAACGCACTTCCACCCATTTCTTGCAGGGGGTTCCCCCTCCCCCCTGTATGGCATTTTGGAAACTCTGCGCCTGTTGTGCAAAAGCATCATCATCGTCATCATTCCCCCCCCCCTCCCCCCAAACGTGCTCCTTTCTCCATCCCCTTGCGGTGCGTGCAACCTGGTTTGTTTTTGCAGCAAGCAAGAGGAGCAAGCCAGCAGGCCTGCCAACCAACCAACCAGCCAGCCTGCCTCTCCTCTCTTCGCTTTCTCTCTCTCTCCCTCCCTTGCCTATGCCTGTGTGTGTGTGTGTGTGTGTGTGTGTGTGTGCGCACACGCCTCTCTTTTTCTCTCCGCTCATTTCTGTATGGCTGGCCACCTTTCTCTCCCCAGTGCTGAGTGTCTGAGAGCCGTTGGCTGCTCTGAACCGTTTGGCTCCTTCCCTTAGTAACAGCTTTAACATTCTGCCTCAATTCCTCTTCAATCTAAATCACACACACACACACTCATTTTTTTTTATTACCTCCTCCTTCCTTGGGGCTTAATCTGTAATCTCTTCCCCCCCCTTCCTCCCATCAACCTCTCCCCCCCCTTCCCCCCCATCTCCACCCCCCACTCCCAACACACACCTCACCCAAGCTGGGGATATAATTGAATACATTGCATTTTGGGTGGCTATTTGTGGCCTTTCCCCCCCACCCCCATTTCTGTCTTTTTTTTTTTTTTTTTGGTGTGGGGGGGGGGACTGCATCAGCGATTGCAAATCCATATATTGCATATAGGTAAATGTATCTATCGAAAAGAGAAGGAGGCAGCTGCATTATCCATCCCCATATAAATATAGATATATAGATATATGTGTGTGTGTTTCCCCCCTCGCTTTCCCTTCTCTCTCTTTTTGTGTGTGTGCCTCCATTGCAAAAAAAAAAAGAAAAAAAGGAGGGGGTGAGAACAGGCTACAACTGAGCCATCAATTGCAAGGTAAGAAACAAGAGTGTTTTCTCGATGTGCGTCCTTTTCTCTCGCTTCCTCGGTAAATAGACGTTTGCAACATAGGATAATAGCGCATCGAGTCGATGGAAAGGGGGTGATGGAGTTGGATTTGAAGGCTGAGGGGGGGTAGAGATCAGACATGGGGGGGTGGAGAGAGGAGGGCGCCTGTGTTTGTAGCTAGTTGGAGGAGGAAGCGTGGGGGGATGGGGAAGCAGCGGAACATGCATTTTTCAACTTGGCCCTCTTTCTCTCCAACCCCCCCTCCCCCCTTCCTGGAAGTCGGTGTGTTTTAACTTTAATATTTTCTCCCCCCTCCCCCCAGATCGCTCCTTTTCTTGCCTGTCGTGGTGTTTGGATTGCCTCCCCCTTCCGCCCCCCCCCCCACCAGCCCCAGCCTCTGACCTCCTTTTTTTTTTTTTTTTTTGCTGTGGGGGTGGGAAGTGTTGATTCACCGCGTTTGGAAGGCGAAAAGGGAATTTGCGCAAATAAATGCAAGCAAGCAAGCAGCCATTATGAAGTAAGCTGGATTTATAGCCTATTTTTAGACCCGATTTGTGTATGTGCGTGCGTGTTTGTGTGTGCAAAGAAAAGAGTTTGTGTTTCCACGCGTGCATATAGATATAATTTTAATTTCCTGCTGTAAAAGAAAACGCACACACGCCTGAGCATATGCAAGATCGCGCTCGGAAGTGGTTTTTTATTTGTTATTAATAATAATAATTATTATTATTATTATTATTATCATTTGAAAGGTCAGTAGGGCTTTTTCTTTCTCTTTTTTTTTGTAAGAGGGGAAGGGAAAGTTTTGCTTGCTGGGCTTCTGTCTTAAATGTATGTTTGCAAGGAATGATGGGGGAGGGGAAGAAATGTGCCTGCCCTCATGCTGGAGTGGGGGATGGGACTGTGTTAACCGTGGCTGAGCTGCTTTCTTTTTTGGCAAAATAAGAAATTTAAGACGTCCGGCTTGTGATGATTCTACCCCCTTCCATTTTTTGAATATATCTATATATCTATATATATATCTTATGGATTGTTTTGTTGTCTGGTTTTTACCTGCTCTGAAGAATGCAAAGTTGAAATTTGGAGAAGGGAGGGGATTGAAGGAGTCTTTAAAAACCGTTAAAAGTGGCTGAGTTTTGTGGAGCATTTTTGTAGCTAAAGTTCTGGGAAGAACATTGGCCCTTAAAAAAAATGGACAAAGTACATAGCCATAGCTGATAGATGTATGTGATATAGGCCCCAGTTTGAAATCAGGATTTCTTATCAATTTCTGGGTTTCTTGTCCACGTGTAAAACAAGCTCAGAAAATGTAAGTGGGCAGTGTGTAATTATTGTGGTTTTGTTTATATGCACTTTATTGTTGCTGTTGTTTAAGTTTACAAACTTAAAATTGAGGGAGGAAGTTCCAGTTCCAGTAAAATAACCAGCCATGGCAAAATATCCATTTTATTATTCTTCTGTGACGTGGAGAGAAAGTATAAATTTAAGATGGCTCAGGCAAAGTGGATTGTCAAATGACTTTTGAAGTGAAATAGGGCAAAAAGAAAATAACACACCCCAGGGTGGATGTTCTTGAGCATGGAAAGTTAAAAAAGCAAACACGTAAGTTTGGTCAGTAGATTGGTGTTGAAGAGAAGTTTTTTTATGGTGTCCCTGAATTGCCTGGTGGAGTTTCTGATTCTTACACGTGCTTTACTTCCTCATTTTTTTGTTGCTTGTGTACAGGAAGTTCTAACTGATTTATATAAGCACTGCACAATTTCCATTTTCTGTGACTCCCGGCATGGAGGCTGAGCGGGAAGAAAAGTTGTGTTGTCCTGACTAAGCTTATGT
This sequence comes from Anniella stebbinsi, assembly GCA_029215795.1. Taxonomy (NCBI): domain Eukaryota; kingdom Metazoa; phylum Chordata; class Lepidosauria; order Squamata; family Anniellidae; genus Anniella; species Anniella stebbinsi. The sequence continues at coordinate 353,381,568 of JARDYH010000002.1, read as the reverse complement.
CCATGATCTGTTATAATAAATACACGGGAATACCACAAAGCACGTGGTAAGTGGTGTCTCCTGCTGTTTGTCTTGTGTTCGAGATGTCTGTATCACACAGAGTTCAAAAGCACAAGATTTGGCTTGGCTAGGTACACACAGGTTCCATTTGCAAACTTGTAATTTTTGGGGGGGAGGGGTTGTGCTAGGCCTCATGTTTGGGGCCTTGTTTTGATGGGCTTCTCATAAACGTAAAGTTTTGCCCATGTGAGGCATGCTGAAGAATGTTGGTTTGGGTCTTTACTATGGTGCAAATACTGTCATAACTGTGTCTGAGACTAAATGCTTTTGACCGCAAGCCAAAAGTCAATTACTAGGGAGTATGTCCCATTGAACTTACACTGTTAGTGCCCAAGTGTGCAGATGCAAGTGAGTGCTCCTGGCTAAACCAGTGGGACGGTTTACATGAATATGAGACAGTTGAGTGCATCTTGAACGGTTGATTATGGGAAGAGGTTGATGGGCTGCTTGCTTTGTTGAAGGTATGATTCATGTGGCATGTTGGCCACTTGGAAGACTAGAGGATTTTCTTGGAGTGTTGTATTGTTGCAAGCAAAATCCATGCCGTTCCTGTGTTTTGAACAGTGGCTGGCATGCTGTTGGTGCTATATGACTAATAAATAACGGTGGTTGGACTTGACCCGGACATATTGATGATTAGATTGATGTTGCTGTGAGCTCTCATTGTAATTGAGTTGTACTCTTGCTTCAATTTAAAAACATGGGGGTTACATTCAGTTTGTTTGTGTCTGCTGATCCTTCATTCAAAAAAGAAGCTACTGAGTTTGGTCCTGCATGAAGGCTGTTTACAGTAACCAGGTTTCTTGGCAAAAGTGTAGGTGACCATAGCTTTCATATTGATAGAATTAGGGGGAAATGTTTCAGCGCTCTTGAGTTCCAGAAGTTGGAGTCACCCAGTATTGCTCAATGGCAATAGGTTCACCACTTGTTCACACAAGCTATAATTAATTTGCACAATTCACTACCACAAGATAGGCTCAAGTTACAGGAAGCCAGATTCCAGCTGGACATCAGGGAAAACTTCCTGACTGTTAAAGCAACATGACAATGGAACCAATTACCTAGGGAGGTGGTGGGCTCTCCCACATTAGAGGCCTTCAAGAGGCAGCTGGACAACCATCTGCCAGGGAAGCTTTAAGGTAGATTCCTGCATTGAGCAGGGGGTTGGACTCGATGGCCTTATAGGCCCCTTCTGTTCTATGATTCTATGATAATGTAATACAGTTTTTTCTCTTCATTTTTATGGTATGGGGCATCTGTATCTTGATATGGCTTAGGGCCTCAGCATGTATTAATCTGGCCGTGAGTGGGGCTAAGAACGGTCAGAACTAGGCCTAAGTATTGGGACTCCAGTTTCACTCTTTCCTTTTTATATATATATTGAATTTTTCATTAATAACAAACATATGTAACATCCAAACACATCAAATATAACACAATAATCGAACACGGAATGTCCTTGATACACACGATCAGCATCGAACTAAGTACTGGAGGGGCATGATTCTCCATATGGGGTGTGCGTACATGGAATTATCAACTGTGTTTGGATCAACTCTTCTGTTGGGAAAACATCGCCACCTAAGGAGTTGCTGAGTCAGACCCTTGGTCCATCTAGCCCAACCTTGTGGTCACTGGCCGGCAGCTGCTCTCTGGACTTTCAAGGCAGCATTCTTTCCTATCACTACCTGGAGAAGCTGGGAATTGAACTTTCTGCTTGCAAAGCAGGTGCTTCACGATTGAGCTGAGGCCCTCCCTGCTATGATTCTATGTGACAGTTTAAGCCCCTTCTATACTCATTTTACCCATCAGAGTGAGAGCCACTGTCCTGTTGTATAATCCCAGTGTATGTGTAACTATATAACTGTTTGAGTGGGGTTGATGGTGTTGGAATGACCCCGCCAATATGCACCTCCTATTACATAGATAAGGCATTCCTACGTACTCTCCAGGGGCTTAGGACTTGGACTACAGGGAACGATCCCTGTGCAACGGATTATGTGAGGGATAGGGAGCCTTGAATAGCTTTAAGAAATAATTGGGCCAATTCATGGTGATTGCCTATCAGTAGACTCTTAGTCATGATAGCTAACTAGAAGCCTGATGTAGAGAAGTAGTATTCCTTTCAATGCCAGATGCCAGGAACAAAAAATGGTGGTGGCAAATATTTTATGGCCTGCTCATGAGTGGCCAGAGGCATTTTTATTCATTTATTACATTTCTGAGGCATATGGTCGACTGGTGTTGGAAAGAGAATGGTAGATGAGATGGTAGAATGTTTTACTTACAGTATTTATAGATTGCTTTTGTATTTTTTTTAATTACCTTTCAATCTATACAAAATAGGGGGAGGGGGAACCCTACACATAAAAGCCTTTCCTGCAAAGGAAAATGCATTGTGAATAATATTGGGGTTGCCTAAACACTGTGGTAATTGGCCCCTTCTGTTGTTTTTCCTGTGTTTAATTCCCCTCCCCCCGCCCCCAATTAAGTTCAATTTCAGGGACCTCTCCATTTATTGTTGACTTCACAACACCTGAGGTTTGTATATACTTTTCCCCCTTCTTAATAACATTAGTTATAGGAGTGCAAGGTTATACCCATGAAAGTGGAAGGCTTGCAGATGCGTTTCCGTCTTGGGAACATCATGGCAACCCTCCCAAATGACTATTGAGAACACCTGGAATATATTTAGCGCTCTCTTCTTAAGAGAAGGTGGAGGTGAGGGAAGGAATAGTAGGGTTTGTTTTGGCGGCTATTTGGCTCGGGAAGGTCTCTTCAGGCCTAATAGACCGCTTGTGTTTAAAGGTGGGTGTCTTTAGGCTTCATGGAGGGAAAATGTAGGGTGACTGGAATGCTTCGGTGTATTTCCTACTTATGTGGGTTTCTCAGCCCACTGGCTCAGGGTATTTTTAAAAGGGCATCTGTTTACACACCAGTGGATTCCTCTCTGCGGTGGTGATGATGAACGCTTGCACAGTTTCCTGAAGTTCTAAGGCGTTGTTGTCAATGTAAGTGCAAAGTATGATAAAACTTTGCTTCTGTCTTCGTAATCGTTTCTGAAGTTGGTGAGGTATATGACAAACACTGAACAATCAGGCTGTAGAGAATTGTTAAAAGGTCAGAACAATGTTGGTTGATATAAGCGTGTGTGTGTGTGTGTATGTTTGGCTAGATCTCAGTGAGTTCTCACGGTGGGTTTGTTATGATAGTCTCCAGGGAGTATCCAGGCTTGAAAGAGGTGTGTGCAGAATCCTTACCTATAACATACTTTACACGTAAATGGGGTTGGAAGTAGGCAGTAGGTGCAGGGGATGTATAGACTTGCTAATATAAATGGCTTCCTATTAGGATCTGGGCTCAACTCAGTGCGGTCATTTTTCGCTCATAAGGCCCTATGCAGTTTAGACCCAGGGTACTTGTTTCCCCCCCGTCAACATCCCCACATAGTATATTCAGCAAGCTACTCTGTTTCTGTGTACCGTCCTTTTCGGAGATTAGATTTTGTGGAACTTGGAGCAGGACCTTTTCAGTAGTAGCACCAGAGCTGTGGAACAGCTTCTCCAAGGAGGCTTGCTGCACCGCCTCTCTTTCTTTGTCCATTTAAATGGCTAGGTTAAAACTCATCTGCTTTCTAATGTTTTTTGTTTCCGTTAAATCGGCTGGATATTTGTTGTTGACGTTTAAATGTCTTTAATTGGTTTTGGTTTTTTTAATCCCTTGCACGTTCCTTGGCTGCTCGCAGAAAGGTGATTCATGAATGTAACTAATAATAAAATAAATACTGTCACTGCCTGGATGAATGGAAAATAAAGTCAGTATGTGGCAGTACTGTAACCAAGCAGAAGAATGAATTTTTAGGTTTTATTCTCTCTTCTGAAAGAGCTATATTTAATTTAATTAATTTTAAAATGCTTATATCCCAGAGTGAATTCAAGGCAGCTTACATAATAAATATGAAAAAATACAATACAAAAATAAAAATAAAAATACAGCAGAAACAAATAGCATCAAGCAAAATATCAGCCATAGAGGCAAACATTGCTCAGAGGAGGAGGCCAAGAGGCCAATCAATTAAAAGCCTTCCAGAGCAGTCCTGTCTTTGCCAGGCATCAGCTGAGAAATACAAAGGCCCTAGTTTCATTGGGCATATCTCTAAAGTAGAAGGCACTCATGTTATGCCTTGGGGATAGGGATTTTTTTATTGGTGAAGTACTAGAGCTCTTTCACTCATGACTCTTTTCTTGCATGGGATATTGCTTCCATGTAGAAAAAAAAATGGACCACACTTCCTTCCTGTATGGCCATGATACCCATACAGGAAAATCGCAATGTGTGAAGTGGTCTCCAGGTAACAGTCAAGGGATACTTGTGCAAAAATGTGAAATGCGGCCATTCTTCTGGTCTTACTGCGTGGCTGTGTACAAATGGTAGTGTTTCAGAGATTTGAAAATGGTAGTGTACAACTATTTCCCCCACATTTTTGTGTGTGGTCTTTCTTGGGGTTTATGTAGTACTCCACACCCCGGTGTTCTGCTGGTAAGAAATTATCCCCCATGTTACACTGGTGATGGATCTTGGGCTTCCATCTAGTGTCAAAGCAGTTGATTAGCTATCAAGCTGGTGCGCACTTCCCGTGGACAACTGAAACGTTACCAGGTTCCCCGTGGTTGGTGTTCCGCACTATATCTTACACCTACAGCAGCTCACTGTAATCCCACGGAGAATCGCATTCTCTCAGGGTAGTTCATGATTCTCCACATGTCGGTGACTATCTAGATGATAAGCTTATCTGCAACATGCTGTTTCCTATGGGCTTCCCCGTGGCAAGCGTACAGTGTGCATTGGCCTACTGCTTGAGGAGGCTTGAGCTGTCTTCTTCGCCTTGGACCTTTTGTTGCAGCGCAGCAGCTTGTAAACTTTTCTTTTCTGCTTGTCGCAGAATGTGGTCTCTGCGAGATGGCTTAATCAGTGGGAGGCTGGGCCATGATGGTCTAACAATTTCTGAAAGCGTGCTTTTGGAGCTTTCCTGAAAATATTAGCCACATTGCTTCATTTTAGGTAGTCAGTCGATCTCTCTGTCTTTGGAGAAAAGCCATTACTCATTGGAACTATTTATTATTTTAACTTGAGTACTTCTATCTCTCCGTACTGCGTACAAAACCAGAATGTCGAGAGAATTAAAATATATACATCTGCGTGAAGATCCCAGGTTCACTCCCTGTTATCTCCTGGTAGGGCTAGGAAGGATCTAAAATCTAGGAGATGTGCTGTTAGTCAGTCTATACTGAGCTAGATGGATCGTCCTTATCTGTACCTGGGAGTGTATGCCTCATTACTGTGAACCTGACCACTCTTTTTCTAGGGGAATGCATGTATGCACATAGTTTTCATGGAGGGCATGCAGTCCTAATGCTTTATTGTATGTTGGGTTAGCAAGTGTGTGAACTGATCTTCTATGTGAGCCTATTCTTTAAGGCAAGGGTGGGCGATTTGTGGCCCTCCAGAATTTTTTGGCCTGCAACTCCCAGTACCCCTTACCATTGACGGTGCTGGCTGATGGGAATTACAGGCCAAAACATAAGAGCTATGCTGGATAGACCAGGGATCCATCTAGTCAAGCACTCTATTTCCAGAGTGGCCGACACGCTGTCGACCAGGGATCCACAAGCAGGACACGATGCAACAGTACCCTCCCACACATGTTCCCCAGCAACTGCTGTATATAGGCTTACTGCCTCAGATACTGGAGGTCAGTATCAGAGGCAGTAATACTTAGCCATGAGGGCATGCGGAGGGAAACCGGTTGCCCACCTCTGACTTAAAGAATAGGCTCACATAGAAGATTAATTCACACACTTGCTAACCCATCATATAATAAGACATCAGGATTGCATGTTCTCCATGCAAATTATGTGCATGGGACATAAGGTATACCATTAGAAAAGACTTTTACTGCGTTTGTGGTCCTTGAAAAGAAAGATGGTTTCTGAAGTGCCACAGTTTTCCTCTGTGATGGAGCCTCTTGATTATTTTTATCTAGGTTCTAGGAGAAGAACTTGAAGTTAGGAACATGGGAAACTGTCTTATACAGAGTCAGGCCATTGATTCACCTAGTCCAGTATTGTTGACTATTAGCTCATCTAGTCCAGCAGGAGATTTTCCAGCTCTACGTGGAGACCCCGGAGATAGAACCAGTGACCTTCTTCATGCAAAGCAAATGCTCTACCACTGAGCTATGGCCTTTCCCAATGAAGCTGTCTACTATTAAGAATGTTTTCCCATTTTTATAGTTGATTGGTTTTACAGTGAACTAGCAATCTATTTACTTTGGATTTTTAGCATACTTCATCTCTGGTTCATGGCAGATTGCAATCTAAATGTTATGGGAAACCAGGCGAAACAAATGTTAGCTAAGGCCTGTGTAACGGATGATCGTCAACCACCAACTCATTTACAGCCCACTAACTATGTTTGGCCATTTGACAAACCTCCTGTGTGTGTGTGTGTGTGTGTGTGTGTGTGTGTGTGTGTGTTTGCTGCCTCCTGGAATGCAGAAACAGGGGTTGTTGCCTGCCAATACATGACAATAATCCATGGTTAGTGCCCTATACTTGGCCTGAACAGGATCTACACTTACCATTGTTGGGGCCCATGACACATTCCATATACTGTTTTCAAACTGCTTTCATAGTGTTATATCCTGCTCAGAGTAGATCTGGTCCTGGTGATAGGTTCTGCTGGCCTCTGAAGGACAGCTTGGTGAAAAAGGTAAACAGTATTTCTAAAAAGATGTTTTATCCTTGGATCTAAAGAGATATGGGTTTCTGGAGTCTCCTGGTATGCCCTTTTCTCTTGGTTTTATGGATGGAATATTCAAGAGGATGCTCTGTTGGTCTGAGAGATGATAGCGAGGCAGAAGCAAGGAGACCCTTTTCCTATGCCACTTCATTTCCTTTCCCTTCTTTTCCTTGTCTTCTCGTTTGTAAGCCTGAGGGCAGGGCTCGTGTCTTTTCGTTTATGCAGCTCTCACCAGAGGCATCACAGACTGAATTTTAATTGGTGTGAGCTGCTTTGGGAGACATTTTTTTAAAAAAGCCAGTTGTGCGCCACATACGCGTATAAAGAATATGTTCAGCCTCTTGGGTTTGTGGCAATTTAGGGCTTATCAGAAATGTGAACACTTGTGCCCAGAATGCAGGTATCACTGATGCTTGGAACCAAGATGTTCTGCTGTCTGGAAGCAGCTCTGCCATACGTCCAAGGAGAGCCTGATCATCTTATATAACAAAGGTGTTAGACCCCTGGCCCTTTAAGGTTCTTCATGTGGCTGCACAGCCCTTTCCCCAACTGTGTGGTGGTTTCCTGGCTTTTACACCGCCCCCTCCCCGTCTCAGGTTGAAATGCCTCTCCCATGAGCTTTAAGGTAAATTCTGCTGGTATGTTGGCCTCGTCTGCCCCTGGAATACAGCCCCCAATACTTATCCAAAATTAAATTTGGCCTTCTAGCTGAAAGAGGTTCAACACCTCGCTATATTACATTGCAGGAGATTCTGAGGTTCATCTCTCTGACTTCTTGGGTACCTCTAAAATACTGCTCCCCAAGCAACCTATTCATCTGGTACACCATTCTGGGTAATGTCCATGCGATATTCTCCTCCTTCTCTTTCTCTTTTTGTTCCTTTGAAGATAGGTTGCTCCATTCTGTACCAGCTGAAGCTTCTATTCTTAAGCGAAACCTCCTGTAGTGTACTCTATAGAAGTCTGGCCTATAGGTTAGAAAGACGTGAATGACTCAAAGTACAGTTACCACAGTAGGATTCATCATTTTCAGTAGCCGCCTGTTGCTAAGTATAATTTAGTGTTGGAAGATGCTTCAGTTCTTCAGAGCATCTTGATGGAACTGGTGTTACATGGGTAGCATTTAAGGGACAGTTCCAGGAGCATCGGAGTAACTAAGCCTTTCCAGATATGGAAAAAGTAGTTTGGCAAAAAGTCATCCACAGTGAAAATAATTATCCTTCGAACCCACATATTCTGTGACAGACACTGTGGGAAATAGCCATTCCCAGCAAGATGGGAAGGTACAAAAAGCAAAACAAAACCTGGCTCAGTTAGGAGCAAGGCAATTTCAAAGGAGTTTGGATGCATGTAGAATCAGATGTTACTGCTCCAAAAAAAGTGTGACTACATTCCGAAAAGCTGCTGCAGGCAGTGGTGTGATCTGTTAGACAAACTAATAGAGGATAAGGCTACCAATGACTACTAGCCACGGTGGCTATATATTACCTCTGGTATTGGAGGCAGGCTGGCCCTGTTCAGTAGATACCTTAAACCACAGCTTTAACCATGGTGAATAAGGCAAAAAGACTTATTCAACCTGTTTAAAGCCATGGTTTAAGGTATCTTCTGAACAGGGCCTATGACTCTGTTACTGGATTCGGATGACACAACAACCCACGATGGGTTAAATAATCTATGGTAGGTTATTTAACCATGAGTTATTGTGTCATGTGGTAGGATTTTTTTTAATGCACTATTTTCAACAAAATAACGCATGCAAATAATCCATGCAGGATCATTTAAACCACGTTTGGTTATAATATCGTGTTGAGGGCACCACTGATTATTTTAATTGGCTACAGAGTTGCTAGGCAAGAGTGGTCAAAGTGGAGGCTGCTGCTCTACTTGAGCTGGCAGAACTCTATTTTCGTCAGCAAGGGATGATGGGATACAAGCAGGAAGACTGGAGGAGGAGAGAGGGAAGGGGATGAGTTAGTCAATGCAAGGTAGAATAATAATCAACTCACAGTTGCTTATAACCAACTCGCTGGCTGAATTCGGGCGACACAATAAGCAACTGGGGCGGGGAAACAATCGTCAGTTGTATTGACTATCGTGTTGTCCGAATGCTGCCATAGTCAACTCAGCGCTGATCCTAATCCACATCACAGTTGATTATTTATTACCATGTTTTGTGGGGAGTACCCCCTAGATGAACAACAGTAAAGTTGATTATTATCCCACCATTGACTATCGTCCGAATTCAGCCACTGTTGGTTATTTCTCTGATTGTGTGGGGCGTACCTGCAAAATAACCAATTGTGAGTTGAATATTAACCCACTGTTGACTATAATGGAGTCTGAACGCAGCCTGTTGCTGGGAAAAACTAGTGGGCGGTGTTGTTGCATTCATGCCCTGCTTGTGGGCATTTGGTTGGCCACTGTGTCAACAGCATGCTGGACTAGATAGGCTGCTCTTACATTCACTATACAGCTTGTAGGTGCGTGTTAGAACCCTGAGAATACAAGCCTAGCTTATGCCTGTGTGTCTCTTTAAAAGTACATGCTGAGCTTTCCCTGCTGCAAAGAAGTTTGAAAAATGTGAGGACGTAGAAATTGGAAGGACGAAGCTGGATGCATGTTAAAACACACACACCCTAGGCTGTATTTGAATAAGTTCAAGCTCCATATTGTGTGTGTGTGTGTGTGTGTGTGTGTATGTAGTTGAAATAAATAATTTACATGCCAAGTTTATGTGAAATAAATAATTAACAAAACGCGCATATAGCAGTGAAAAGCATTGTGAAAGTTTTGGTATGTAGGTGTTGATTATGCAGGATACCAGTCTAAGAAATATATAAAATAAGCTTTATAGCTGTCACTGTCCAAATATTATACACTTTCTGTGGAGTCTTGAGAATGGAGTAAGTTGTTCTTCCTGCCTTGCGTTAGTGTGGTTTCTCATGTCATTATGTACCTCCTGAGATTAGTTCAGGTTTATGGTTTGCCATCTGCTTGGTCTAAGTAGTTTGGGCTCTGGTGAGTGTCTGAACGTTTTGGTAGGGAAGTGCTATTGCCCTCATCTCCTGCTTGCGGTCTCCCCAGATGCTGATCGGCTACTGTGTGAAACGTATGAAAATTATGGTAAAGCTCTGCTGCCATGCGATTGTGACATACTCTCCACAGTGAGATGCACTGTGTGCCAACATTGTTGTCTTTTTGGTGCCAGGTGAAGGTTTTCCTCTACTCCTCGGCGATTGTTAGCGTATGATTGGGCTTCTAATGTCAACTGTTGTTTTTATCAGGTCCCGGTATTTTCTTCTAATTGAGGGTTGTTGTTTTTCTGTTTTAAATTGTTTTGAATCTTTGTATGTGAAAGATTTTATATTATATTGTTAGTGCGTTGTATTTTTGGGTTCTAATTTTTGTGAGCAGCCCAGAGCGCTTTAGCTATTGGGTGGTATGAAAATGAAATTTAATGAATGCACGGCTTGAGAGAGAGAGAAAGGGAGGTAGCTAAAAAATGAGTTGCATCCGTTTTAGGTAGCATCTGTAGGGCAGCCATTGAGTTAAAAACAGGCAACAAGCTAAGAATTGGAAATAGTAAAGATGTAGCATTGCTCCTGCAAAGATCCAGCTTAAACAGGGAAGTTATTATAGTATTTCCTGTTCAGGAGAGTCGATGGTGAACTTCGGTAGGCAGGCTTGCTTCAATACATGGGAACCCTTTACCGTTATTTCAGCCTGGTGGCTTACCACACAGGAAAGCCATGCACAGAAACGGCTGGTGTTTGCTGAGCTCCTGATGACATGCACCTTTAAGGATCACGTTGCTTTTAACAGAGATAGAGAAAGCGGCACGTACCATCTGACTTAGCAGTGAGCTTTTCCAGGCACTAGGAATCCCTCTTTCTGCTTATCTTCCTAGCTGTGGCTCGTAGAATTAATCTGGAGTGGCTCCATATCCCCTGCTTTGGCTAAAAGGAAGTTAAGGGTGGAGGAAGATGTGGGGGACGTGTTGGATGACCATCCTTTCCTGTTACTCTGTGGCCCTGTTCTGACAACATGCTATAAACCATGATGGTTAAGCGTTTTCAACTAAACATTATGCCTAGCGTGTCGTGTAAACCATTCCTAGCCCCGGTGGCTACATAATCACAGTTTAAACACGCGCACTAACCTACTTGCTGCAAAAGGGTTAGTGAACTAACCATGGCTTAGAGTGTTGTCTGAACAGGCCCTCTATCGATCTAATGGGCAGGGGGCCTGTCAAGGAGACTGTAATAGCCCAAGGTTTCTTTGCAGGGAAGGGGCTCTGGCAAGACAGACCGGTCCCTCCTTACTGAGGGGTGAGGAGTTGAACAGGTGGGGCAAGTTGTCGGACGGGCAGCCATCACCATCGCTTACTCTGGGAGTGGAAGAGAGCAGGCAAACAGATGGTAAGGAGCAGCCCCAAGACACAACAGTGCATCCTTCTAGGGTACTGGGGCCTCGGCAGTCTGTCTCAAAATGCCAATCCCTGATAATCCTGGCTCTACAAAGAAGTCGGTGGTTGCTGAGCCAGTACAGGAAATTTAGCTAATTTAGTCCCTATTTACCCTAACTGGGGGTTGAACTTCTGATTATTGTTGTGGGGGATTTAGCACATGAAGAATATAGCTGCCCCTGGACCTGGGACTGTGGTGCCTGCCTGGCCTTTATTGATTTTATTTTATTTCTTAATATGTTAAACTTATTATTTTAAATTGGGAAGTTGGCTTACTGCAAAGCCAAGTGCTACCTCCCAGTCCCATCTTTATTTGGGTTCAAAACAATGTTTTTGTGTTTAGGTACTTAGACTCACCTCTTCCTCGTACTTAGATTTTTGGGGAAGTTATTTTTCTTTTAGTCTCATCATCCCACCATGGCAGCCATTTTATGACTAGACAAGGTGCCCATGGCAGCCATTTTATGAGAACGCCCGTGACACACACTCAAATTCCAAATGTGCCTACTGACCCAAAAAGGTGGGAGGTCCATTTTCTGGTTGGAGTCAAGCCAAAAGCATTCCAGTCTAGATCTTCCAACTTTTTATATTCTGGGTTCTCAAGCTGTATTTTTCCATATCTGATACTTGAGATTGCTTGAACCAGAGAAGCCAGGCTTTGCGTGGAGGGCTATAGTCATCTAAACTTGTGCTTCCCTCCTTGGGGAACTGTGGCATTCCCCTGAGGAAAATGTACTAGGATTGTGTGGCTTCTTCACACTTGCAGTTTTTCTTCTTCACCCCAAGAGTTATCTGAACACTACCTTTTTATTTGGAAAACGTGAGAGACAATTGTAGTAAGCGAGAGCTCTGCATCTGTTCCTAAATGATCTTCGATGAACTTTTGTTCAAACTGTAAATCTTTCCAGGAAGTCGTGCTTGTAAAAGAATACCCTACAGCTCTGGCTTGACATTTTGCATTTAATCTGTTGTGATTTTCCTCCTCCATTTTGCAGCTGAGCGAACTTGGTTATGATAGATGTCTAGCAGTAACATGCAGACCATATCTTTTCCTTGTTCTTTTCTAAACAATTAAAGTGGTCTGCTATCCTATGCATATGGAGAAAACCCTGCTGCTGAGGGGACAGAGCTATGTATCACCCCGGAAAAGACCTGTTTGTCAGTTCATGGTAATGTGAGGGGTGTGATCCGTTGCCCAACCAGGCTGGGTTTAGAGGTGCCTAGGTGAGTTGAGAGAATTGGTCAGGGAGAGGGATTGCAGGAGCGAACTGACTGGCGTGGGAAATCTTAATTGTGCCCCATTTCTTTCTCCCCCTTATCATTTCTTCTCCTACAAAACCCCTCCACTGTATTAATGCTTTGAGGAACCCCCATGTCTGCCTCATAATATGCAGCACCATGTTTTGGGGCTTCAGAAAACTGGGGCAATGGCATTGGAACTTAATTTGGGTGTCTAAAACTGTGCCCTTGGCCTTCTAATCCCCCTCAGGCAGGGCAAGTCTTCATTGGAGGTGAGCAGCTGCTTTTGTGGTGGTGGGACGCTGTGGCAAGGTATCAGTGGACCAGTCTTGGCTCTAGACCTTTGTAGGTGTTGCCATGTGATTTCCTTCCCCCCACCTGTAATTTCTGTTCACCTCCAAGGAGCCCAGGGTGGCATACGTGTGCTGGGGGAGGGTGTTTACTCCATTTTATCTTCACAACAATCCTCTAAAGAAAGTTAGGCCTAAGGGAGAGAATGACTGGCCAGGCAGCATCATGCAAATGGAATTGGAACTCAGATCTCCCTGGCCCAATCCAGCACTCTACCTAGTTTAGCACATGGCTTGCCACATACGTTTTGGGATCTGAATTCTTCATATGAATGCTTCTTCACTCTCATACCGTTGGAGGGCATTGAAATCTCTTTATCGTAAAGGAATTTGCCTTGTTTATTGACAACAACTGTGCATGACAACCTCTTTGGACTCTACTCAATTTAAGGCTTTAAAAGCACAATTCTTTGCAGATTTAGGCAGAAAAAAGTCCTACAACTCCCATCATTCCCCTGCTAGCTATGCTGACAGGAATGCTGGGAATTGTAGGTTGCTTTTTCCGCCTAAACATGCATAGGGTTGCATCCTAAGAGATCAGAACCTTTCAACTGAAGAGCAAATAGCACACAATGCACGGGGGCCCAGTGCCAAACCCTGTCTCCGGTTGCCAGTGTCAGGAGGATCCCTGGCCTTGTTGTCCCCACAACTTTCAGATGCGCATGTTGATAAGGGTCATAACACTTCAAGCTGGGTGATCTGTGGGTGCAAGTTTGGATCTGTGCGATTTTCCCTGAACTTGTATACTAGTGAGAGCTAAGGATCAGCCATGGATAAATTCAGTAGGTCAGTCAAAAGTTTTGAGGAAGCTTGTATCACTTTGTGGGTGAAGAGCATGAGCTATGAACTGGAAGTTCCCTTGTTCAAACATCAATCTGCAGTGAACTCTTCAACTGGCCTTAGACCAGCCTCCAGCATCGAACATGTGGATAATAACACTAGCCTACTTGCAGGGATAAATCTGTGTGAAGCACGGCAAGCGCTTAGAGGAACGCACACTTTAAATACCAGGCATTATTATTAATTATTTTCTATAGTTGTTGCTTGTTCTTAGCAGAGGATTAGAGTTCTGGAACAGACTTCCAAAACGCTGGACTAAGGAATCTTATTTTCCTTGAGTTTGACTCCCTCTCTTTTCAGTAATTTGGCTGTGGTGATGTGATCTGCCGCTTGCTGAGGCATGAATGTATTGCAACCTGTCATATCCTAGGGAGCAAATCCAAAGTGAAACATTGGCTCAGTCTCAGGCTGTGGTGCGTTGATCCCTCTCTGTGTCAGAGCGTATTTAAGATTACTTTCAGGCTGTTGATGGTCCTTTTATAATGCTTGATCTCAAGGGTTGGATTTTTTTTTTTTACCCATGATTTCTATGTTTCTATATAGGCAAACTGGTTCTCCTACAAACAGGTGGTCTTGGATGGTGATGCATATTCTCATGTGCATAACAAGATGGCGCCACACAGATCAGTGGAACCCAGATGGGCCTTGCAATGGGGTTGTTGCATTTCTACATCAGCGGCATGTGGGTGTGTTTTCCCTTCCTGGTTCAGTGCCGATGCATTTGTTAGAGGGTCGTGGACTTTGTGAGTTGCATCCAATGGTGTTGCTCTGCCAGTAGGAGGCAACTGTTCCTGAAACGGATTTCCCCTTCTGCCTACATTTACTCACAAATCCGCTCCAGAAGGTTGGGGGACCCTCCAGTGCAGGGGGTGTGCAGGGGGGGAAGGGAGGAAGGTGAAGTTTGGTGTACAAGGATTTCCCCTTGTGTGGGAGTTGGAACCAAACCAGTTCTAAATGTAGGGTGTTGCCATCAGTCACCACAGAGGGGCTCAGGAATAATGCAGGTGTGACTCATGCGTAATGAATCTCCCCCTTTGTCACACGCTTCGATTGCCTGCCTCTGTCTCCTTGTCCCTCCCCAGTGGCAGCACCAGCCTAACTGTGCGGCTGCCCTGGGGCCCACCTTTTTACCCCACTGTATGAACGTGCAGGGCTATCCATCGTCCCGTGGATGGAGGGACTGCCCTGTCTGTTTGGCACAAAGGATATGAATTGCTATTAAAGCTTGAGCTTTGAACTTCTTTGAACTTTCAAATTTTTCTGTACATCTACACTGCTCAAGCTTCAGTTTAAAACAAAAATGGTAGATCTCAAGTAATAAATCTTACACTACCATATTCCTATATTGTTGGGTTTTTTTAAAATGATAAATTAAAATACTTCTCCCCTCACTTTTAATAATTCATAATTCATGTACATTTTCATGTAGTGAGTTGCTGCAGGATGAATCTGTCCTGAATGGGTTCAGCCATGTTTTGCATTTTTAAATTTCTGTATTTTCTGAACAAGCATACCTTCTAATTGGGTACTATATTAAAACAAAGTTTTTAGCAATTGTCAGTCAGTCAGTAAATTTTATTGTATATAGCCACCAGCCATTTATACACTTCTCATATACATGAAATTACATCCCTAGAGTCAACACTATTTACTCTCACATGCATGGCCAAAACCAGAAATTTCGCTGTTCTAAAAGTTACATATTTACTAAAATCACGCAATAAAAAACACAACTTTTCAGCAATTGTTCTTCCAGTCAGTTGTGTCAACAATGGGAGAATATAAATTTTCCTAATATCTGAGTAACTTTCACAAGTTAAAATAAAATGGGCAGTGTCCTCCAGTATCAGGTGATTGCAATGACAACCTCTAACGTCCTTTGGGATACCTTGAAGGCAACCCATGTGATCTGCCAGGATCATAAACTGAAATCGTCTAGAGATATAAAATCCTCCAAAATCAAAAGAGCCATGACTGGACATGGCGGGCTGTGGGGTGGGACTTAAAACAAAAACCCAACACAGAAAATTTGGGGAAACTGGAATATATATATATATTTTAATCAAACCTAAATGTTTTCGCTTTAACAACACGAACTGCATAATCTATAGCTTTACAGATCAGCATATAAAATTGTCCTACTTGGTATATTTATGGAATTCACAGGTCAATCCTCTGTCTATTTACTCAAAAGAAGACCCATTCTGTTTACTGGAATATAACTTCCAGGTATGTGTGCATAGGACTGCTGCCTCAAAAGTATAAGTGCTTTACAGGGCATTTGCAAGTTTATGTCTACGCAGAATTAAGCCCCATTGAATTCATTTGGGCTTAATCTCAGATAAGTGGGTATAGTATTACAGTTGTGGTTTTGTACAAGCAAAAGGAAAGCAGGACACTTGATTCCAGTATCTCCAAACTAGATCAAAGGTGACTAGAAAGAAGAAGGCAAATAGCAATCGGATGAAAAAGTAGACCGTGTATGCTCCTGTCATGAAAATGGCAGCACTATCAAGAAATGCATCTTGGATTTGATGGAGAAATGGTGATCTTGAGTGGAATTGCAGGGCGATCTGAGGGACTGTTGGGGGAGAAAGTGTGTGTGAGAACATGAGCTCCTGACCCCAAAAAGCCCCCCCACACACACATCTGATCTACCGTTTATACAGGGATTATTCTCTAATGTTGTTGGTTGTCACATAAAAATCTCCATACTATGCATTTTGAGTGAGTGAAACCTTGTCTTAAAAAACATTTCTCTCCTTCCGAAAGAGAAAACATTTCATGGGAGTGTTTTTCAGTGTTCCTCCAAATTTCCATTTTTTTGGTTAAAAATAATAATATCACAGTGTCTGGGGCAGATTGGGAGTGGAGATACGTGCCCCACCCCCTGTTTTTTTCCCCCTTGGGTCTTCTCACAGCTCTTGTCTGATGATGCACTTCTCCTGTCTTCTTTGCACTACAGAATTTATATATTGTATTCAGTCCTGACTATCTTCCAGTGGATTGGAAACCGCTGGTGGAATGGTTTCTCCCTCCCCCCTGCAGCCCCCTCCGCCTTTCAAAATCTGCTCCAGAGCATTGGGGGACCATCCAGAGCAGATTTGGGAGGCTTGCGGGAAGCTCTAGGGAGGAACAGCAAGGGGAAGTCCTGCCGTGCAAGTGGAAGTCTGCTTGTATGTGATGTTGGTTTTAAGCCTCTATCTGCTTAGGGGGAGCACTTACAAAGCTGATATTTCTCATTGGCTCCCTATACAATTACAAGGGCACTATGCCAGATCACTTTCTTGAGGATGAAATGTCCAGAACTTTCCAGAAGCAAGGCCTAGTAGTTACTGGGCAGAATATAATTTCACTATGACATGGAAAGTAAATGCTCATGCCGTGTTATCCTGAATATTCATAATTTGCACAATAACAAATATAATATATGACCTATTGCATCATATTTATTATAAAGCATCCTTTTCCTTGGTTCATTTGCTTGTGTAGAAAATCAGGTTTTACGTCAGTGGTTCAGTTTGGCTGATCATCCCAAACCATTGTTTGGAGACTCAGGAATGTACCACGAGCTTCTAATGTACTGTGAGCTTGCATGCCTATATCTTTCCCTCTTACATTTTGATCCACCCTCAATTTTCTCATTTCCTCTAATCACAATTTGTTCGGGCATCAACATTGAGCAAATAGTAGTTAGTGCTAACCCCCAAACTTTGGCTTAAGAACATAAGAAGAGCCATGCTGCATCAGACCAAGGGTCCATCTGTTGTTGTTGTTATTGTCATTGTTATTGTTATTGTTATTTATTACATTTCTATACTGCCCCATAGCTGAAATTCTCTGGGCGGTTTACATCTAGTCTAGCACTCTGTTCACACAGTGGCCAACCAGCTTGCAAACCAAGTTGAAAACATAGTTTCAAAATTATGACCAGTGCTAGCCTTCAAATCATAATTTCCCCATCTTGGAAGTTAAAGCAAGCAGTGGTAAAAGGAAGGCAGGAGACAAAAGGGAATTGGTATGCTAGATTCATGCCATGGTACATTCCCAGTGTGATGCCTCAACAATGGTATATGATGTGATGCCTGAACTTGGCCAGTGTGCTTGATGGAAGCTCATGTATTCAGTTTTCAGAGATGAGTGTAGACTATAATGTGTCACTTGAATTCAGATTCTTAAATCAGGTTATTTTTAAGAGGTCCTTGATATAACTGAATATTTGAAAAAAGTAATGGAATCCTATTTAATAATGTTTTTGATTTAAATGAGTCCAATTAAAAAACACACGCACAAAACCTCGTCCCCCAAAGTAGTTGCCATTGCCATTAATATGAGAAATATAGCATGTGAACAGCTTGGCTCAGAGATCCTTAGCAAGAAATACAAGAACCTCTCTTCTGAGAAATGTCTAACTTCAAAAATATTTAATTATGTTAAAGAGAGCCTTTTAGAAACAGGCCACATTCCAAGCCATCAGGCATGAAAAGGATTTGTAGCTTGAATTCACATGGGCGAAAATGTTTTGAGTTCTATTTCAGGGCTTTACAAGGGATTGTATTCTGGTGTCTATTGGCCAGGCAGCCTGCTCAAATGCTGATAGCCTGGTCCTGTGAAAGCTTACTCTGAAGAAAGTCAATTCAGTGGAACTTTGCTGAAAACGTGTAGGGAATTGCGGCTTTGGGAGGTTGCAAAGGTTAGCCATTCTTGAGCAATCTTTACCTGTCTCGTGGTCCCCAGTGTTCACTTATTTATTTGTTACATTTATATCCCACTTTACTTCCATCATGGAACCCAAGGTGGCAACATGCGATTCCCAGGTGGTCACCCCTGCAGGCCTCCTTGGCTTCAGACCATGCCCTGAGACCAGTGTTGCAGTAAATTCCTCAGTAGTTTGTAAATACAGCAAGAGAGAGTCTGCTGTTAAGGCCAGCAAGGGCCATGCAGCGTCTTTATTTAAAAAAATAAGAATAAAACAAAATCTTTAGCTAACAAAAACAGAAATTCCAAAAGAAATGATGTAGTTGAATTTTAAGATCAAATGTTTACAGCTCTGTGCATTTGCGTGTACTTGTTTGATGTTTGCGCAACCTGTTCTGCTTGCGTGAATTAGGTTATTTCCATTATTTGAACATTCTGGCAAAGAAGCAAGGGTGATGGGAATGTTTAAAAAGGGGTAATGTGCAGCAACACCTCCAGGATTTTTCTCTCAAAGAAGGATGTGAGAAGTGGTGGTGGTTTTACATACTTTTTGGTAGATAAAACAATAAACTGTGACTTTGCGGATGCCAAATTCTGTAAAAGGTTGCGTGCTTGCAAGGCAACCAAACACTCAAGACACACAGTCACCAGAGTCAAGTTTTATATATGAATATCGATGGTCTCCATCAAGTACAGAGATCCCTGTTTGGTGCCTTTTAAATATATGTTTAAACATCTTAAACCTAGATTTCAGTTGGATGCATTTGAATTGTTTGGATTTACGCTATTCCTCATAAGTAAAGAGCAGACCTGATCTTGCTAGGGTGGTTAAAGTCCCCATTTAATGTTTCCTTCAGCATTTTGTTTATGGAACAGATTAGGATAATGTACAACGTAGAAAACATATTTGACGTGGGCATAAATAAAAGGCTTGGCGAACAACTTGGAACAGTTTTGCGACGCATGCAGTAGATGTTCGTTGCTGCTGCTAGTACAACACCAGGATATGTCGTCTGGGTTGTGTTGCAGGGGAGTCAACATGTAATTCTGCAACGGCACGTTTGCTGTGTCGGAGCCGCGAGGTCTCTCTTTGTTTACGTTTTTGGGTCCTTGCATTTCGTTGTCATCTTCTCAGATCAAGATCACGCTAGAACCTTGTTAAAACTTGCAGAGCAGAACTCGGTCTGTTGGGACTGCATCGGACGCCTGTGAGGCTTGCTGAGCTGTTCGTGGCTGTGGGAACCGAGTTTCACAGGAATGGAACAGGCTGGCAACTTCTGGCAATTCTTTTCAGTTAATAAAAATAACCAAGCATGCCTTCGGGCACCAAGTTTTTGCGCCGGCTCGCAGTAAAGTCAGTGGGACGCCATAACTGGAGCTGGCTTGGATTCTGCCAGAGATTTTTATTGGCATCTTATTTGGGGTGGCTTAGTGTTCCATGTTTTCTTCTGAAACCAAAAGTAGGAGAGCATCCAAGTCAGGTCAGAAAAAAGGAGAAACAAGTTTTCAAGATGCAAACGTTTTTATTACAAAGCCCATCACGTTTCGGCCTGTGTTCTCTCAAAGGCCTCCTTCAGGGGGCTGCAACATTAAAATACATAGGATCCAATTTATTTGCACAACAACACATAGGGATGTGTATCATATTGTTAAAATGTCCGATAATGATACAATAAGGTCGTTATCAGACATATGATTAACGATAACGATACGATAGAACCCCCCGATAAATATCCAATCCGAAAATTTTCAGCCCGATTATATCGGATTATCGGACTGTCATATAAATAAACCTGTATTTTCAAAGTTAGAGGCTTGAAACTTGGTCACAGTGCTTATGGGGTATACCTAAGTATGTGTATGAAATTTGAGATCGATCCCTCCAACCCTTGATTTTACATGAATTTATTAAAGAATGTTTAAGTTCTTACAGGTCAGAATGATAGCTTGCCACGTGCGTTCATTCAGACCTGTCAAAAAGTTGCAGGATCGTTAAAAAAAATCATATAAAATACAGGGGTGGAGGGATTGATCTGAAATTTGGCACATATGTGTAGCATCATGTGCTAGACGTGCGTATGAAATTTGATATCGATCCCTCCAACCCTCGATTTTATATGCATTAAAGTTTGTGCAACTTTATTGACACAGCTGGTTGACCGGGCCTCCGTGATGTCTTTTTGTCTGCTTTGTTCCCATAGGCTTGCATTGGGGGAAACGCATGCATAACATTTTTATTTGAAATGATAATGACATGAAACTTGGGGAGCCAGGACTAGCAAGATCCAATCTGCAATGTCCAAAAAGTTTCATGTCTCTGTCTTTTCAAATTAAAAAGTTATAGGGGGTTCTCCAAAAGCCCCACCTCCCTCTGTAACGTCTTCATTTTTAAAGATTAAAAACTTGAAACTTGTGGGGCATTGAAGATGGGATCTGGCTGGTCATTTGTGAAAAAAAATCAGAGCAATTGCTCAAACCCTCGATTTCCTATGATTTTTTAAAATGTTTTGCTCGTTTTGAAAGTTGGTTGACCGGGCCTCAGCTGCAGAACGAGCACGATCTTTATGGTCCCTTCTTTATGGACCCTTGATGGTCCCTTCTGCCTTGTGACATGCCCTAGGGAGGGCTGATCTGCATTGGAGAAGGAAAGGGATGCTTAACCTTTCCCCTGCTAGCTGGTAATCCATTGGGAGGGGGGAAAGTTTTAAAGTGACTTGCAGGAGAAGCCTTACATACCCCTCCCCAACCCTCCTAGCATCATTCCCCAGTGCAAACTGCTCACACTCAAGTACATTTTTACAAGGGAGAAGGGCTTGCTGGTTTTTTTAAAAAAATACAGACAGTGCTTCATTTTGTCTCCTTTGACAAAGTTGAAAGTAGCTTGGTGAGACAGAGCATCTACTTTGCATGCAGCATTTCCCCTGTTCAATTCCTGGCATTTCCAGGAGGGGCTAGGTATGGATCCTGTCTGAATCCCTGGAGAGCCGCTGCCAGTCAGCATCAATGGTACTGAGCTAGATGAACCAATGGTTTGACTCGGTATAAGGTATAAGGTAGTTTCCTATGTTCCTAAGGGCAAAACAGTACATTTGGTTCTTGTGCCTGCTGATGGGTGTGTAGTTTGCCATATTTTGCACTCTGGACTGCCTTCTTGTCCATAAACCTATCCTAGGATGAGAGTTTCCTTAGAGGTCCTGCTTTTGACCCCCTCTTTGAAACATGGTGGGGGGTTATATGGGATAGGCTCTTTTCCATGGTGGCTCTAAGTTTTGTGAACGTGATCCAGGAAGGAGTTTCATCTGACCTTCCTTTGCTGGAATTTTGACACCTCGTGGAGATCGTTATTTCAGAGAGCTTTTGGGAATATTCCTAAGGAGGTGCCCCTTCCGGCATTTTCTCCACTCCATGGCGATTGGCTTATGGGGTGCCAGGATGGTCTGTTTTGTCCTTGATGCATTTAAACGTTTATGTGAAATCGCTGGAGGAAGTCATCTTGAAATTCGGGCTGAAGAGTCATCGGTATGTGGATGATACTTGGCTCTACCTCTCTTTTTCAACTACTACTCCCTGGGAGTCTGGAACTTCGGAACAAGTGTCTAGAGATGGGTTTCAGATGGACGAGGGTGAACAAAATGAGACTTAATCCAGGCAAGATGGAGGTACTGTCAGAAGCGAAATTGGCTGTGTGAGATGAACATTTACAATTGGTCTTATATGGGCTTGCACTCCCTCTGAAGGACCACGTATGGAATTTGAGAGTTTTCCTGAGCCCTATTCAGATATTCCTGTTTCTGAAGAGAGGAGCGCTTCAGCCCCACCACCCTTCTCACACATTTCTGTTGCCCTGGATATGTGTGTGTGTGTGTGTGTGTGTGTAGCGATGCTCTTTTGTTATGTTTGTGAAAGACCTAGAGAGCAAGGGCACTATGAAAAATAAAGTTGATCTGTATCCCTCTGGTGAAATGCTTTGACTATTGGTGTTGAACACCAAGACTTGTTTACATATCCCCTGGTGGTTACTAGGAAATCCTTGTGTTATTTAATTTCTTTATTTTGCGTGTCTTGCTGTTCTGCCTAATTTGGGAGTTTGAGCTTTCATACTGTCTCAAATGTCATGCTTATAAATGGATGATAATAACCCATTCAGGGGCAGTCGTTGGTCTAAGTCACTGGTTTTCAACTGGTTAAGACACGAGATCCACTTTGGACTCCTAACCTGCAACATGGGACCCGCTTCCACAATTTTCTCCCTGCCAGCTTTGCCGTGATCCATCTGGACTGATCACGCAACCCACTTTTGGGTTGTGACACACCAGTTGAAAACCACTGGTCTAAGTGACAGTGAGTGATGAACAACTACATCCAGTTTAGTTACATGACAGTTCATGTTGTGTTCTGAACCACCACATACTTTATTGTATCTTAGCAAATTGACATTATACACAATTACAGGGGGGAAAATTATACAATTAGAACTCTACTAATAAATCATTAAGAGTTGGTTCTAGGTTCAAAATCCAGCACCTTCCTTCGGTATTGGTGGGCTGGGGAAAAAATCTGCTGGAGACCTTTGAGGAGAAGGCCTGATGAAGACCCTTTTCAGACCATGTTTTGGCCCGACTAAGAAAGTAAAGGAGATTGGAAGTGACCCTTTGATTTGTCGATGATTAACAAGCTTCGATGGCCTTGTTTTTTCAAACGGTCTTATAAAAGAAATTCTTTCCTGTCATTTATAGAAAGCTCATAGATAACAAATCCATTATCAGATGACTATTTAACAATCATAGATTTTGAGTTCAGTGGATCAATACTTTTAAACAGTCAAGATGTACAATCTGTCGTAATGCTTATGAATGGGCTTACAATCCTTTTATCTACAACATACTTGCTATGTCAATTAATACTTTTTAAAGCCTTAGAAACAAAGTAGGAGAAAAATCCCTTGTGCTTGATCACCTTGGTGCCTAGGAATTGAAAATAATTGTTGCATCAAAATCCTCTAGGAATTGGAAGTATTTTTAAGACTAATAAACAGTGTATAAATTGATGCCTCATGTAAAGTACTATCCATCTTTTTACGTATTAGTGAGTGTGCTTAAATAAGTGCAGTACTTCGTTTTGCTTTCCTGGTTGTATAGGACACAACACAGCCAGAAAGGGAATATGGGGCATTCTGTATCTCAATGAATATAAAGCAGGAAGGGACATCCCCTAACCTTTAGGGCCGCTCTTGTTGGATGACTATCTGGGGACTGGAAGTATATCTCGGCATAAGCTGGCTCCTTCCTGGATTGTCAGACTCGTAATAAAAGTTGGTGCCCCTAATACAGGGGAGGGCAGCTTTGAGGGGCCCAGGAGTCACTTTCAAACTTCTGGCTGCCCCTGTGGACCACACTCCGCCTGATGTTCTTTTGAAATTTGATGGTATAGTGGCAGTAAAAAACAAAAACAAAAAACACCAGTTTGCCACCAAAATTTGGCAGCAAACCTCTATGAGTCCTTATAAGGATATATTTAGCTTGAAAACAAGCTAAATTTGTCCTTTTAAGGACATACAGTGGAAATTGCCAAACTTTTTCTTGCTGCCATGGGGCCAATTTTGGCATCATAGATAGGGCCTGTAGAAAAGTATGGGGCAGGGCATGTGCAGCTCACAGATCATGTGTTGGTCACCCGTGCCCTAATACTATGGATTTTATAGCTATGGAGCTGATGTGAAGCTTGTCAATTTATGCCGAGTCAGTTAGTTCTTCCACTAGGTCCAGTGTTTTTTCTTTTGACAAGCAGCAGCTGCTGTGCAAAGTCTTGGGCAGAGATCTTTTCCAATCCAGAGAACCTTTTTCTTAACTGGAGTTTGCACACAGAAGTTCCCAGGGTTGAAACATGTGCTTGGCTAGTGAGCCATGGCTCCTCCGTAAAGGGAGGTGTTGGTTTATGGAGGTCATCTCAACATCTCCCAGCAGCCAGCCTTGGTACTTACATCTCATCACAACTCTCTTTACCACTGAGCCGCCAACCAAGTCACATGAACTAGAAAGCAGCCGCAACGTTAGATTCCAGATTTAAAGATGTAGTGGTGGGCACCCATTGGGGTGGCTTTAAAAGGGAGTTAGCCGAATGCATGGAAGATAAGGCTATAATCATCTATAGTGCTGATGGCTATATACTATCTCCAGTATCAGAAGCAGACGGTTGGTTGGTGTACACCAGTTGCTGGGTTACACGACTGGGAGGATGCTATTGCACTCATAGGTTTCACACAAGCAGCTGGCTGGTCACTGTGTGCACAGAATAAATGACGAGATGGACCCTTGGCCTGATCCAGCATGGCTCTTCATAAGTTCTTATGAAGAGATGTAACTTTAAAGAACGGATTCTCTCTATCTCTTACAAGTCAAACTGTTTTGCAACTATGGGCAAAACCTTTTATCAGATCTTGATTCAAGGGTTGGTATAGCCACTAGGACCAGGCAAAATTGCTCTAGGAGCTGGGTGGAATAATAGTACATACAACCCAGAAAGCAGACAAGGGAACCACAGAAGCATGAGCTTGCTTCTACATGCGCATTTGGACTCTATTTAGGCTCCCCTCCCTATATAGCTCCTTATGACCGCCATCAAGCATTCATGATGATTGTGTTATTCCCTGGTGCGTCCAAATGCATATCTCTAGCTAAGTTTGGCTGCACCTGAGGATTGGCCTGCATCTGGGGTAACACAGCCCAGTGGTAGAACATTTGCTTTATGTGCAGGCATGTTCAGACAGGGCAGGGAAAGAATGCTGCCCGAAAATCTGGAGAGCCGCTGCCATTTACAGTTGACGATACTGGGCTAGATGGATCAATGGTCTGGATCAGTGTAAGGCAGCTTCCTATGTTACATCTGATAACTTTGGATGTTATCAATCCAAAGTCCAATTCAGAAGATTGGTGGATTGGCAGTAGACAAGAGCAAGAGATCATGGTGTTCCTTCCTTTGTCAGACATGCAAAACTGATTCTGTTGGTTCTGCCCTTTGGATGATTATGCTGTGGCAATCTGGGTAGTGTAGATGTGGGGAAAGATGATGCAACTACTTGGTTCGAATCTGGCAAAGTATCGAAAGCTTTTCCTTATAGAAAGTAGCAACATTTTATTGTACTGTTTTCTTTTCCAGATGTGAAGCTACCCTATAATGATTCATACCATTGGTATCTAGCCCAGTATTGTCTGTTTTCTGGAGGAGCAATCCTCCGTCCCCTCAGGCAGGTCTTGCTACCTCTAAGATTCTTTACCGGGAGATGTTGGATGATCCTGGCACCTTGTGTATAGGCTTGATCGTTGAACTGTGGCCCTTTCCCTGGGATTTGTGTTTGACAGCAACATGGTCATCTTGATAGATAAAGCTCCAACTTCTGTGTAGAACCCCAAAGACATTTTTGGCTGGCAGAGTCAATCGAGGTAGTATTGCTTCTTTAACCAACCCTAAATGCCACCTTTGCAGCTCAGGTAATACACTCTCATTTACCTTTTGTTTCCGTCTAGAGTTTGGGCATCTAGAGATAATAGCAACATAGGCGTCTTAGATTAGTATCTGAAATTATTGTGATAAAAGTCACCCCATCTCCAAGGGAAGCTTTGCCTGCTGGTTGAAAATAAACTGATCTCTGCATTAATTATATACCTTAGTGAGGAGGAGGTTGCTAGGAAAAAGTCTGCCAAAGATGTACTGCACTATTATGCCAATTAAATTACTTCCATGGTACAAATATATTGTACTGGTGCACTTTAGGAACAGTGTGTGATTACAACAAAATCAAGCTGCATTTTGAATAGATGAAACTTAAAAGGGGAAAAATATAAGCTTCTACATGTTGCCTTCAGGCCAGGTTCTATAATAGAACTCTCTGACTTGATTTTGTGTTCGCATAAACATCTCTGGGTCTTTCTGCTTGTGACTGAGGAAACAATATGTTTAGGAATAAGCATCAACTTTTTAAATTGCAGCATGCGGGGCTGTAGACATCCCAGATGCCTTGTGTGGCTCTTGAAAGATTGGGCTTCTTCCTCCCCCCCACCTTTTTCCTCTTGCAAGTCTGGCACCTAGGCATCTGAAAGATTTTTTTTTCCAGCCTGTATCCCCTGTCAGAAAAAAGCTTCTGTAGTACAGGCCTTGCAGATGAATTAACACACATTTCAAACTCGTAAGTACCAAATGCAATTTCCTTTGATGTCATCAATTGCTGTAATTTTTATGTTTTTATGTCGCCTCCCATTTTTAGTTATTTGATGCGTAACCATGATTTCATATTAAATTAGCTAAGTTTTTTCCTTTAGGTGAGGACTGGGCAAACATTTTTAGGCCTATGGTACCTATCCTGTTTGCTTGCCAATTTATAGGAGTCTTAAGATAACTTTAATATTGTAGGTGACTCACAGGACTCATCGCAGATAATGCTAACATATGTTTTTTTTAAAAAACTTATGGTTTGTTCCCCTACCCAGGGATTGTCTCACAGATAATTGAACAAACCATGCTTTTTTCAGTTCCTGGGATGTTTATTTCCCTCCTTCTTTACCTTCTCCCTCCCAGTATCCCAAATGCCTTTGCGGCACTGTAGTACTGACATACAGAATGCCTTTTTTAGTTTTTGTTTTTTATACTGCGTTTGGTTGCTGCCTCCGTCGCCTGGAGAAACAACCCATGAATAACCATGGTCCTGCATTTGCACATAACGACAACTCATGGTTTAAACAACCCAGAGCTCACAGCCCAACAACAAATGATGGGTTCACGTTTTGGGTTGTTTGTCGTTAACAAACCATGGTTTGTTAGTGTGGTCACATTCACACACAACCCATACCATGGGCTAGCATTATGTGTGAATTAGGCCGTAGGTTCTACCTCTCAAATCTTAGGCATGTATTTAGGTAGGGTCACATATTATTTTCCTACAAAATGAAGGGAAAATGGCAGCTAGGGTCTGAAGGCCCTAAGAGGCTGTTCACACAGTTTGGCTTCAACTTCTCCTGTTTTGTGGTTGGACAACGTGGTGTGAATCATTTCATGGTCAGGAGTCCTCACATTTTGAAGTGTTTTAGAGGATAGTATATATGTGGTTTCATAGCAACGCCTCCCACTCTCTTGGTCCCAGCACAAAGCGCAACTTGCCTCCAGTTTGAAAGAGCACACTCTGCCTCCCCTGCCATGGTGAAGTACAGTAGAAGCGTCATCTGGGGGGCGCTGAAATGGCTGCTCCTATCATGGTTGTCCCTGGAGATGGTATTAGTGGACTCTTGTGCATACTTTGCTATGAGTAGGAAAATGAGTAGGAAGAGATCTGCACAAACATGATATGAGGACCCCCCACGTTCCCTATCATGGGATGTAGGTGAGGCTGTTGCAGAGAAGTTTATAATGTGGCCGTAGTTTGAAAACATGTTACCGGCCTTGTCTATGTGAAGATGAATCTCTATGCAAGAAAAAGTATCATTTGAAGTGGCCCTAACACTTAAATCAGCAACAACCGTGCCTAATTGGAACACAATTGAAGTCTTCAAAGATAAAAGGAGCATGCCTCATTTTAAGCTGTTACCATTCATCAAGTTTTGATGAAGGCACCTAGCAAGCTATGAAAAAGCATTGTCTGATGGAGATGAAAGACCATCTTAGAACTTCCGAAGCGGTGACATTGAATTCTGACATAATGTATGTATAGCTTTTAATGTTCCTACATTTTTCAGCTAGATCTCAAAACATCTTTTGAGAAAAATCATACACACTTCCTGCTTATCAGGTTTCTTGATTAACACAGTTGTAAATTAGTCTCTCTTTCTCTCCCCTTCTCCCCCAAAGGATCCTATGCCAGGTCTTTCTAATTTTGAATGTTCGCTTGGAACCTTTTTAACAGCTGGTTTATTAAGCAGATTTCCCCCCTCTTTTTCTAGGAAGCTTCAGAGATTAACCAGAGGTGCTAGAGAGAGAATCAAATTATGCATATTGGCAAGCTTGATAGTTCTCCAGATAATCAAGGCCTGTAACAATGAATCCTGGATGCTATATTTATTTCGCCTTTCCTACGGGTTTTTCTGGGCCTAATGCATTTGGTTAGGGAGCTCAGCTATGGGAGGAGAGACAGGCCACAGCTAAGTTATAGTATGACATGCTTTCTATTGGTAGTATCCAATGTCAGTCCTGTGTAGAGTTAGTCCCACTGAATGAACAAGACTTACGTTAGTCACAACTAACTTAATTCCCATTAATTTCAATGGGCCAACCCTGTGTAGGACTGACATTGGATACTACCCCATGACTGAAGTTCCTGGCATGGCCAGTTAAAATTATCTCCTGTGTCAGGGCTAAGAAAAGGGCTAGACGGATTGTTGTTTGACTTTGTATAAGGCAGCTTCTTCTATAAGCAGGAGCAGATGCTATCCCTCCATGGGTATGCTACTAAAAGCAGTATTCCTCTGAAATTACACCCGCACCCCAAATTAGGAAACACATTCTATTGAGCATCATCACATTGTGAGGCTCTGTGCCATTCACTTATATTGACTGAGATGAGAACATTCAAAGTCATAATGATGCATCACTGGTTGACCTTTCCTAAATATTCAAGGGTGGAGCAGGATGTGCTACAAGGATGCCATTTTCCAGGGCATCCCTGTGTTATGTGTAACACCTGTGTTTTCCCACTTTGTATACTATTTTCAAAGAATGATATCATCCCCATGGTCCTATAGCTGTTGGCATCAGTGATGAAGCACTCTGTACTGTTAGGGTTGTGCCAACAAACTGTAACAGTCTTGAGTGCTCAGCCAAGAGCTTAAGAAAAGCCTTGCTGGATCAGTCAAAGGGCTGTCTTGTCCAACTTTTTGTTCCCACAGAGCCTGACCAGATGCCTCTGGGAAGACTATGAGCAGAACATAACCACAATAGCTCACTCCATCTCATGTTCCATAGACACTGGTATTGAGAAGCATATTGCCTCCAATACTGGAGGTAATATACAGCCGTCATGACTAGCAGCCATTGATAACCTTGTTCTTCATGAATTCTCTCAGAATGTAGGGTTGCATGAAGAGTAAGCCATACAATGGGTTCTCTGATGGCTAACATAGCCTGTTGGTGTTTGTAAATTAACAATCATGATTTCCATGATCATCACAAGTGCCAGTCCACACCTGCTGTTTAAATTGCTCTCGTTGTCTAAGGGATGGTCTGGAGCTCAGTGGTAGATCACATGCACGCATTGTCCTTGGTTCAGTCTCTGGCATGTCCAGGTAGAGCTGAGAAAGGCTCCTACCTGAAACCTTAGAGAGCCCTGCTGAAACCGTAGATGCCTGATGCGACAAGACATCTGATTTGAGGCCACAAGTCATCTTCCTAAATTCCTTTTTCCCCCCACTTCTGTATAAAGAACCTTGCATTGGCCCCTCAGATCTTGAGAGATGGAAAAGAAAAAGAGGAATTTTGATTGCTTTTTAAAATCGGCTATTTATCAGTTATATATACCAGATTTCCAGTCTCACTTTTGCAACCTCTTTGCATGCAGTCCATTCTGTGGCTTCTGATTTTGGCCATGCATGGTGCCCACTTTCAAGGTTCTCAGTGTCCTGGCGGCAGAATACTGCGGCTTTACTTTCTCCCACAGAAGCAAATTGGTGCCATTTACTCCTATGGGAGAGTTCAAAGAGACAACAGTTGTGGGGACAGTACTGGGATGGGGGCAGAACCAGGCCGATGATACGTCAGCGTCACAGTTACTTCGCTGTTGACACCACCTGAACTGGGCTCCCAAATGAAGCAGCTTTATCATTTGTTTCAATGAGACAAAAAGGACGGGTGATGGCCAGATCTGCCTATTGTTCCCATGTTATGTGATGTAGCCTCTGCAGACTGGAACCTTTCCAGAGTTTGGGGAGGACCATTCAGAAGTTTGAAGAGATGGATCCCCCCATCCTTGCTATTCACCACCGTCCGCATAGTCCTGGGGCGCACAATCTTTGCGCATACACATACCGGCGATCCTGATACAGATTGTTCTTTCTTCGCTGCTAATAGTGGAGCCTGTAAAGTGCTAAAATAGCAGTCAGTATCTCTGGGAGACTGAGTGGAAAGCACAGGCAGGGGGGGAATTGGGTGGCAGTGGAGGGGTCAGGGCACCCTTGGGTGGGTGGGCGCAGGTTGTGCACCCCGACCCTAGTGTGTGCAGGTGAGATCATTTTGCCATTTCGTCTGCTAAATGAAAGAATGGAATCTGAAGGGTTTCAGTAAAAGCCCATGCAGTGCACAGAAAGATCTTTGGTACAGTTTTAGAGGTGATATATATAGTGGCAGAGTCTGATGGGCATGGCTTATCTTTGAATGGATTTGGGCTTAATGGTGCACTAATAGATTTGCATTAAGGGCCATCATTGTTTTTGTGTAGCTTTGTTTCTAACCAGCATAATTCCAAAAAGGTGTACCTGTTGCTAATACCACTTAAGTGGTATTAGCAGAAGGGTATGTCTTATTGTGCACTGTAATGAGAGAAGCTATTGGTGCAACAACTTAAAAGAAATTCCGAGTGAGGGTGAAGAATTGTTTTCAGGTTTCTGGACAGAAAATCCTACCCATCTGCAGTGACTTGTCAAGCCATTGTCCATCAAGACAGACCGTGATGCGCTTGCCTGATGCTCTAACTTATAGAATCATAGAATAGTTGAGTTGGAAGGGGCCTATATTGCCATTGAGTCCAATCCCCAGCTCAGTGCAGGAATCCACCTTAAAGCATACCAGACAGGTGGCTCTCCAGCTGCCTCTTGAATGCCTCTAGTGTGGGAGAGTTCACAACCTCCCTAGGTCATTGGTTCCATTGTCATACCGCTCTAACAGTCAGGAAGTTTTTTCTGATGTCCAGTCGGAATCTGGCTTCCTGTAACTTGAGCCCATTATTCCGTGTCCTGCACTCTGGGATGATCGAGGAGAGATCCTGGCTCTCCTCTGTGTGACAGTCTTTCAAGTACTTGAAGCGTCATCTCGATTCATTTTTTTCCGTTCCTATTGTTTCCCTCCATCCCCCACCCACTTGTCTTTCATACTTTCAAAGAGATCTGCTCATAAAAACAGAAACAAGATTAGAAGAGAGATTTGGGTGTGTGTGTGTTTGCTAATGATTCCAAATTCTGCAAAATCCAAAGCTTTTCAAGCAGAATAAGCTTTGCTGAATAGAAGCAGAAGAAGATCTATTGCCTGGGAATGATGGCAGTTGGAATCTGATGCACCTAGAAGGTACCAAGTTGGGGAAGGCTGGTGTACAATATATATATATATTGCTGGTATGCTAAAAAAACACAACACAGGATTGAAAGGGATGCATGGTGGCTTCCACACAGGCATTGTGGCTTTCTGGACCTCCTTCTCATGGCAACTTTTGTACCCCCTGCACATTCGCTTGTGAGCCCTGGCACACCCCTCTGGAGTGGCGTCTAATGCAGCTGAAGAGGCTTCAGGTGGAAGCGACAATTAAGGGAAAGTTTCCACCCATGGAAGTTGCATTTTAGGTGCCTGCATTGAGCACTTTTGTATCTCATGATCCTCCTCCCTGCCTCCTTTACTGTATTCTCTTTGCTGTAGTCCAAATGTTTGTCAAACACTCAAGAGACCCACCAAGTTCAACTTGGCTCATTAGCCACGTCCCGTGGCCTGCCAGATACTTGGTGACACCCACCCCCTCTCTAAGTTTTGGCAGGCTGTGCAGGTCATGATTCTGTAGGCTTGATGTGTACACCATTTCCATATGAACCTCTTCCTTCCTGCCCTCTGCGCTGAAGGAACCTGCGCCGTAAATATACTTGAAAGTAAGAAAACCAAAAAAAGAAAAGCGGAACCACAAAGAGAGAAAAAAAGGGGGGGAGGGGAAATGGGGGGGAGGGGAGGTACTGAGACCGGAGACAGTAGGAGGTGTGAGACAGTATTGATTGAAATAGTGTGCTGTTGCGCTGGGTCAAAACATAAACATGCACACACTCCTGTTCTAACTATATTTGGTATTTCCAATTCCACTTTTTGACAGCTGCTGCACAGTGAAGTGTTGAAAAATGACTATGGGATGCCTTTCCTGTAAGCAGCAATTTAGAATGTTCACATGTTTAGCAAGGGTATTTTAACGGTGTCTTTTTCTTCTTCTTGATATGTTCGCGATGGATGCATCTTGGGTTTCAGAATCTTGGATAACTATGCGGGATGTAGAATTTCACACAGCTCCTGTTTAGAGATGAGGAGTAGGTAGATAAGAAGTGTGTGTGTGTGCATGCGCGTTTAATTTGACCATCTTGTTGGTGGAAATTTGTGTGTGTGTGCGCACACGCACAGTGTTAATTTGAAGAGGAACTTAGAGGGTGATGTAATTGGAAGCAGTGGTTTGTTGAAGTATAATCTAGTTAAGTGAGGCGTTTGTATGCATTTATAATACCGTTGCCCGGTTCAGACTACACAGATCATTAATGAATGTATCAAACACTGCCATTTCCATTACAGATCCTTGAGGCACCCTGTTGGTTTTACCACTCTTGGGTGCTTCAAGGCGAAGTAGAGTTTAAATCTGAGCACATTATTCAGTTCAGGGTGGAGGCATTCTGAACAGCAGTCCAGGTCTACTCTCTCCCCCTTTTTCAAGTGAGCGGCTCCCTTCTCCCCGGGGACTTTGATGTGCTTTTGAAGGCCAGGCTTGACGTGTTGCAGTCTGTGCGTGGATTCTCTGGGAGTTTATCTGGGATCTGTCTTCTCAGACTGTTTCCCAAAACCCCTCTCCATCTGTGCATGTTCCAGAAAAGCATGCAGGAACTGAAGTTTTCTATATTCTCTGCAGCAAATCTGGAGAGACGCTGACAGTGCAATCCTGTGCACATCTTCTCTGCAGTAAGGCCTGTTGTGTTTGGTGGGATTTACTCCCAGCTAAGCGTATCGGATTGCAACCTTAAAGACGTTCATGAAAATTACTTTGGTGTGACTTTGGGCCAACTCGTTGATCACCTTTCTGTGTGGCTGGCTCCCACCTCAGACTGCTAACTGCTACATGGAGAGACTGTGTGGGATGGACAGGTGACGTTCCATGTCAGTGCTGTTGGTTCCCTGGGAGGTGTTGGCGCAGGCCTGGGGGGTAACTGCATCATTTGTTCTGTCCTGCATGGCAGAGCTTCTTGGCCCGGTGATGAAATGGGATTGTTGGATTATAGTAAAGTTCAACTAATGAGGAGAATGTGAGTGTATAGAATTCAAATTTCTAGCCCTATTCAGGTTTTAAAACCCCCCATTGTACCAGAGGAGAATGGGGCCTTGCTGCAGAGCCCCACCTTGGCATCACATGCCTTATAAGGGGTGGGGGTGTTCTGGCATTTGTGTCCATGATGCAAATTTCCTGAGGTGGGGTTTCATGATGGGGTTCTAAGGTAGAGGAAATTGGGCTAATTCCTAGGAAAGTGAGAGAAATGTCCCCCCCCCCCCCCTTCTATATAATCTGATTGCAAGATCTGTGTCTTGGAGTTTAAGGGCGCATTTTGTCTATTTTAGTTTGGATTACCTACTTGGCCTGGTTAATTTTGTACAGAATGATTACAAGGGTTATGGCTATTTAGAAGGAGAAATAAATATGTTCTTGCTTATTTAGTGTGACTTGGACAAATTCAGTTTCCATATTGTGGTTCCCAAGGGTTAACATTCCTAGCAATGGCAAGGTTACCTTTGTATACTCTAGGATACAAGGTAATGGAAGAAAATTCCTCAAGTGATGGCAGTACGCGGGTAATAATATGATCTCTTCCCCCCACACAGGGTGATATGTTTACATTGTTAGAGGAGATGAAACGTTGTCCTGACTGCCTGGCTAATGAGTGTAGGTGCTCACTATGTCAAAGGTCCTCTCTACAAGATTTCGGTTTGACGCCCGGTTGGCCGATTATGTGCATCTTCTCCAAATCGCTTTTATGCCTAATCCCTATACACGGGAGGCGGTGAAGCACATTACCGGTTGTATGAAACACGCTTTAACCTTGTTTACATATGGAGCTTCGCTTGTTTACATGGTCATAAGGCGCTTTAACTCCCGTGGTAAATTAAAACTCGCTATTTAACGTGCATTCGATAATGTGCATAATCGGACAGAAAAAGCGCCTCAACCCCTGATTCGCGCCCCGTTCATGTGGAGGTAAAATCGGTAATGCGCTTTGAAAGAGCTTTAAATCGCTCTTGTAGAGGCACCCAAAGACTCACTGTGATTCTGATGGTACAAATCCTGCTTCTTATTGAAGAGGTTTTAAACTTGGCTAAGCAGACAACATTATAAACTTGTCCTCTCAAGATAACAGTGCCGCTCCCCCATCCACCTATGCAAGGATTTTCAGGGATCATCAGTCGCTGTGGATCTGTGAATTTCACCCACTTTCCAGAGAGAACAATCTCAAATAGGCAGGAGGAGACCGAGGCCTCACAGCACACAGGGGCCACTGCTGAACCACTACAGAGGCTGGGTAGCAGTCTCACCATGGAGGGGCTAGTTGTGGGAATGGCCTGCCCCAGTTGAACGAGCTGCAGTGTACGTGTATACAGTTCCTAGGTAGAAGAGCTGGTTCTCTCAGAGAGAGTCTTTGTGTGTATGGAACCAAGCAGCAGCCTCTGCCCCTTGAAGTTCTCACTAGGGATACGCAGATCGACAAAACGTGAGCTCAACGAAGTCCTCTGAATTCCGTCTTTAATTTTATTCTGACTCCTGTTCGTATCAGATTGCAAGTGTTATTTTTGTTCTGTTTGCCTGAAAATCCACGCGTATTTTTCCAAATGTCAGCTTCGATTGTGCACACCTTTGAAATGTGTGCATCCTGCACCCGTTGATGAAAGCGTATTTGTGTGCATTTTTCAACAGTCCATATTTTTTTCGTGCACATTTTTCAATCGTATTTTTCATGCACGTTTTTTCAAAAATTGAAAAACAATTTTTGGGGGAGTCTGCAAATCACATTGTCAAGGGGCTTCCGAAGGGGTCTTCTGTCACTTTGGTGCTTCAAGAGCTCCACTGGCTGCCAGTGGCTGCTAGGGTGCGCTACAAGGTTTTATTCACTATGTATCAAGCCCTGCACTGCTTGGGCCCTGGTTACTTGAGTGCTTGCCTTGCTCCTGTGTCCCAACATTAGCAGACCTGCTCCCAGGGGCAGGGTGACCTGATTGTCCCCCACTACAATTTGGAATGTGCAGGAGCCAGGGCTTTTTCAGTGGTTGGCTTCCGGTTATGGAACAAGTTGCCACTGGAGATTAGACAGACTCCCACTGTCAATTGTTTTAAGTGCCTCTGTAAGGGGTTCTTATTTTCACAAGAGTTTTGGGGAGGGGTGGTTTAAATTTTAATGTGGGTTGAGGGTTTTTAATCAAAATTGTTTTATGTATTATTGTAAAGCGCCACAATGCCAGAAATGGCGAGGTGGCACTATAAAAATGTTTTTAAATAAAAGAATAAATAAAATACATTGCAAGCTCAGAAGTGTACAGGCTTTGACCGTAGATTATGTCCAAGTCCGTGTTTGGTCTGGAAGGTGCAAACTGGGTAAATCCTGAACAGAACTGAAGTGAATTTCTCATACATCCCTAGTTCTCTGTTGGGGACTGGCATAAATGTGAATGAAACCTTGCTTCACATCAACCTTTGGATAGGAATGTAGGAAGCTGCTTTATACCCGGTCAGGCAGTTTGTCTGTCTAGGCCAGGTTATTGTCCACTCTGCCTTTAGCTTTCCAAAATAGCATGATCTGAATAATATATTTTTAGGTCAAGTTTTCCATTTTATAATTCATATATTTCCTGAGCAAACATGTATACTAATAGGTTTTAGTGTTTTGCAACTAAACCAACCTGTTTAATAGAGCCTTTATACCAGAAATGTGATTTAAAGCGGGGCAACTGCAAACCAGGATTGCAAGCCAGGATCTTACCTTGATCTATAATCCTTACTTGCAGGGCAAATGCATACTATGGTTTCTCAGATTGGATGTAATGGCAAACTGCAGTTTCCGACACACCAGACAAGAAGTAACTGAACAAATCATGCTAGGCGAGTAGAATATTCAAAGCACCAAGCTCATTCGCGTAGCACCAAATCATAGTTTGGGATGTACTTAGTGATTCATAGGCTGTGATTGGATGCAATACTCTATTATGGTTTAGTCTCTTCTAACTATGGTTTATGGAAGCAAGTCAACTTTAAATTGTGATTTCTGACCTTGGTTAATGAAATCATGGTTAATGAAAGTAGTTGTGGTTCAGAACTGTGGGGCCCCACATTTTTCCACCCCTTTTGCAGTGCTATACACTGTAGGAAGCAAAAATTCTCTCAAACCGTTTTAAATCCTCTTCCACTTTGTGTCCAACCTCCAATATGTTTGATAGAGGTTCAAGATTCAGCTTGAAGAGTTTGTGGTTACAGTCCAATGCAAAGTCATGGAATAAATGTGTTTGACTGCATTTAGAACTGTGTTCGATCAATTGGTAAATTTATTGACCCAGACTTCACAATAGAACATCAGGTAGCATGCAGGAATAAAGTTCAAAGACTTCAATCAAAATTAGAGGAGTAGAGTCCAAAATGTGGATTAAATATCTTCCAATACAGAAAACTAAGATTGCTTTAATTAAATAATATTTTAGCTGACATCCTCTTTGCTCGCAACAAAAACATAGCTATGTTCTATAATATATGCTTTTGTACCAGGAAAAAAAACGTAATATTCATATGATTTTCCAGAATACAAAGTGATCAATGTATGGCCTAACCCTTTTTGTAGGTCTCAATAAAAACTATAGAAGAGAAAGACATGGCTTATTGTTTGACTGTTGCCCAACTGACTTTAAAAATACGTGCCAAATTTTGGGTTTTGTTTTTTTTAAATGAAACATTCAATACATTTTTTAAAATTCCAAATCTGTTTATGAAATGCAATTGGATCTTTGTCATATTGTTGGATGCTTGGCACCTGCTCCGATGTACTGCATTGTGCTGTCACATGTCACAAATGGTTGGCCTCTCCCGTTTATTCACACATAAAGCTTACCCAATTTTATTGGAATCTCGGTAGGCGTAATTCAGTGTCTGCAAAAGACATGCAGCTTAGTTACTCTTTTCGGCGTGGTTAAAACATTGGACAACATCTCCCACTCAGCCATGCTGACTGACCTCATTTGCTCCTGGAAAACACATCTACGCAACTTTTGTGCGGGTGTGCGTAGTGTAGCGAACATGATTACGTAATTTTTGGTAGAGTGATGAAAGTGGCAAAATCTGTAAATGGTTCTGGCAGTTCTAACAAGTAGTAACTCCA
Source organism: Anniella stebbinsi (assembly GCA_029215795.1). Taxonomy (NCBI): domain Eukaryota; kingdom Metazoa; phylum Chordata; class Lepidosauria; order Squamata; family Anniellidae; genus Anniella; species Anniella stebbinsi. The sequence goes on along the minus strand of JARDYH010000002.1, from coordinate 353,343,787 downwards.
GCACACAGACTACAAAGCAACTTTGAGGACCCTGGGGAAACGAAGTGGAACATCAGTAACATTATTGTCACAGGGCGTATTACAGGTTTATTTCTGAAAAAGGCCTTTTCAATCACTCTATGACTTGCAAATAGATATGCGTATAAAATACCGTGAAGCTGTGTTATTTCCAAATGTTCATTTAAATTTTCATTGTGTGTGTGTGTATACATATATATATATATATATATATATGTTTACTACTGTCAGGAAGTCTAGAACGAATTTCTGAAAGAACCTGGCATTTGCATTTGGAGAAAATGGAACATGTATTTGTGCTAAAAATACCTCTTGGAATCAGTCCTAAGATACTTCTAGATCATATGTTCTAGTCTTTGCCCAGCACATTTCCGCCAGTGAATATTTTATTTTTATTTCACTTCATAACCTAGCCTTTAACAAGTTCCCAGGGTGGCATACAAAAAGTTAAAAATTACAAGAAAAGGTAAAAAACCCTCATCAAAGTACCACTATATAAAAGAGGCAGTATAAAAGCAGTCAGCAGAATTCAACCAACCAAGTGTATTAGGTTTTCTATAATCAGGCTGAGGAGGGGCTGTTTATAATCACTCTGGAGATGAATTTTGAGCGAGCAGCAATATTAACTAAATAACAAATATAACCATTTTGGGTTGTTGCAGTGGTTTTAAATGTATGTGTGTATTGTTGTATGTTTTTGCTGTTTTAATTTTGGTATATAGTTTTTCATCGTTTTAATCCTATGTAAACCGCCCAGAGAGCTTCAGCTGTGGGGTGGCATACAAATGTAATAAATAAATAAACAAACTAATAAATAAACAGACAAACAATTCTAACTTTAAACTACAATAAATGACAAATGCGGAGCTAGTAGGATAGCGGCAGTTTTTGTAGCCCTGTAAACTGTTACTGGCCCCTGTCTTTGAATCCTGTCAGTTCTCAGTGGTTAAAGGTTGTGTTTTCTGTCTCTTCGTCCTTCCCTTCCCCTCCCTCCCCCACTGCTTGCCTTTCCTTCCTCCTCAGCAGTTCTACTTTACTCTGTTGCCTTCTCTTGCCTTTCTCCATCTGTGGTCTTCTCTCCACCCCCCTCCCCCTTACCATTTCTTTCTTCCGAGCTCTCTACCTGCTCAGCACCATCAGGTGTCTTAAGTGTGGAGCAATTTTGAAAGACGCGGGTTCTGTGAAGAAGTCGCAAGGCCCAAACTTGCTTGTTGAAAAGGGTCATGCAAACTGCTTAACCCCCCTGGTCTCTGCAGTATGTTTCTGCTTTCCTGATTTGGAAGCTTGAAGTTTGTGTTTGTCTAAACAGTAAATCTATTGGGGCCAAAGTGCATCATGGTTTCCTCAATGGCATGAGTAGTGTGTGGGGGTGAGATAATAACAATAATAATAATATTTATTTATTTATTTATTTATCGCCCGCCTCTCCCTCTGGATCGAGGCGGGGAACAACATTAAAAACAAATGATATAAAATACATAAAACTGATTAAAAACATATAAAAACTAATATATTGTTAAAATACCAATAAAACTCTTAAAATTCTACTGGGTAAGCCTGCCGGAAGAGATCAGTCCTTATAGCTTTCTTAAATTCTGGAAGACTGTTAAGTTGGCGAATCTCTCCCGGCAGGCCATTCCACAGTCTGGGAGCAGCAGAAGATCAGCACAGCTAAGGCATAACGTCTTGTCTTCCTAACTCTTTCAAAATGTACTACTCCCTGCTTTCCGACTAGAGAAGATGCCAAAGCACCTCAAGCCGTTGTAGGCGTCCTATGTATAGCTGTGACCACTATCTCATCCTTGGCTTGTTGCACGTCAGCCCAGAGCTTGGCTTCTGGGCAGATTTAGCCAGTGCAATATATAGACAAATGCAGATAGAATGGGTTTTGGATGCTTTTTAAAGGCTGGTTAAAAAGTCTGACTTGTCTTTTGGTGCAAATACTTAAAAGGATGGGGGTGGACACCTATAGGTCGCTTGTAAATCATATTCTAATCACCAGGCAGCACATTACAGCTGTTGCTTAGGCTTCCACATTACAGATTTAACGAGGCATTTCCTTTTGTCCTAACAGATAAGGAGGGGGGAAAAAGGTTGTTTTGCAACATAACAACTTAGCCTCACAGTGTTCTGTGGAACTGCAGTGGTGACCTCAAACTTCTGTGTAGCATCCCCCACGCCTACTCATGGCCAACGCTAAATGTGTGGTTGTAATTCAAGTTTCTATATTGTGAGAAGGATACTGTTGTGTTTCTTCTTGGTTATCGCAAGGAAGTTCCTTGCCGATGATAACTTCTCATAGGCTGCACATTACGCTAGTCAATTTTCTTTATTAAAACAAAAGCAAATAATCTCACACGGGTAGGGCTGCATCCTTAGCAGACAATATAATCAAAACCTATTTCAGTATAAGGTTATAATGTATTGTACATCCCACACCTGTAATTTGAATGTAACACTTATATTGTCTAGACAGGGTAGCTAACTTCTGTATCCTTGGGTGACCAGATAGTGTCTGGAGACGGGACGTACATTTGACCACGCAGACTGACTCCCTTATGAGTCTACAATAAAGTTGATGCAGTCAAGCAGTAAGGGCAGCTTACACTCAGTGGCTCAATTCGGACGACACAATAAACAACTGGTGTGGGGGAAACAATCGTCAGTTGTTTTGACTATTGTGTCATCCAAATGCTGCCATAGTCAACTCAGCGCTGATCCTCATCCACACCACAGTTGATTATTTATTACCATGTTGTGTGGGGAGTGCCCCCTAGGGTTAGCGTGAGGGTTAGGGTTAGTCAACCCACCATTGACTGTCGTGTCATCCGAATTGAGCCATTGTGTAGTGTTTCTTACATACAGATGCGAACTTTCCCATGAAAAGTGCGGTACTCAAAAGAGAGAGCTAAGAAGTGTGAGATACCTGTGCAAACCGTTAACATACTTTGAATAAATTTAGGTAAGGCTGCCATGGGCCAGGTATAATTCTATCCAGTGCTGTGAAGCAGACTAAGGTGGTACAATTCAGAAATAGTTTTACCACTTCCAATTTGCTGTTTGTGTGAGCTAGACGTTCGAGCAAGGGTGGGCAATTCTTTTAATGGAGTGCTGTTGATCCAGGCAAACAATCAGTTGGGTGCATATTTACATAACAGCCATGCTGGATCAGACCAAAGATCTGTCTAGTATAGCTACCGGGAAGTAGCACGCAACATTTCCTCTTACTCTGTTTTTCCGAGGAAATGTCCAGAAGGAAGGGAGCATGTGCTGCTGGGTGGCAGCGTGCCCTGGGCACCATGGGATTCTGCCATGTGTCGTAAATTCTCCCCTACTGCCGTGGAGGAACCAGGCATATACCCTTTCTGTGGGCTTTACGTATAGGCAATCAGCGCCTTTGATGGTAAAGCCCCTTCGTCTCTAAATGCTGCCAGAGGTGGCAAGTATCAAAATGCAAAGAATTTAGTAAGTGGATAGGGCAATTAGCGATACTGCTGTGATGAGGATTTCAGCTTGCAAATACACACTTGAATATTGGAAGCGCATGGCTGAAATGGGAAAGGCGGAAACTCCAATGATGTCCATGACAGAATGTTAGGGCTGTTTCCTTGATCACAGATGGCACCAGAATCGAGAGCGTGTTATTGTGTTGAATCCAAGTGGTGTATTAGGTGAATGGTGATAGTGGAAAGTTGATGCTATTGAAAGCATATAGGCTTGGATAGAATTGAAGGCTATTCTTTCCAAATTCCAGGTACCAGAATCAAAACTCTAAGATCCCGTAATTAATTGCCATGTGCTACATATGCAGGGACAGACAATTCATGACTACCTAGATATCTAGGTAATTGGGTACCTAGAATAGCTTCTTATTTCTCACTTTTGCTTATTTCTCTTATGGTAGATACTTGCAATATGGGTCCCAAGGTTAGGTTTGATTTTTCTCCTCCCTTTTCTATCCTTTGCTTTCCTCCTCATTAAAATGCTTGGTTATGATGTTGTTGTTGTGACCCACTTAGGAGTTGCAGCCATCAGTTGAAAACTGGTAGAGTGGATAACCTTTTGTTCCCTTCTAATTTCTCACTCTGTAGTTTAGGCAGCGTGTTTGCTTTGGTTAAGTAAAATTCTGGCAGGTTAAAAAAAAGGGAAAGAACTTTTGAGGTGCTATCACCTCATTTGCCTGGTATAGCAGCGAAAATGTGAAGCCTGCCTCTTCAATCGTGCAAGAAATACAGAGTAATTGGAGCAGAGTACTATCATAGGATCAACATCTTCTGCTTTGAAAACCTAACACCTCAGCTTTGCTGCAACATTTGTTGCTTATAAATGGCTTTTTCTTTCTTATCGTTAGGTTAGCAGCAAGAGCATTCTATTTTGGAGCAAATAATCTGTCTTTAGGCTCATTTGAAGCTCTCACATTCTGCTTCTGAATGGTTAATCTTGCAAGTACACGATGCTTGAAAGCAGAGTCTTAAGTCCAGTTTTAACCCTCACCTCTTGGAGAAAATAATCCTGTAACCCAACCGTTGAAGGGCGGAGACGACCTGCCACATTGCCTGCCCCTAAAAAACCAGATCTATTTATTTACTTATTTATTTATGACATTTCTATAGCGCCCAATAGCTGAAGCTTTCTGGGCTGTTCCACCTTGCGTTTTATCCGTTCTACCTGCAGCATCATTCAGTACACAAATAACTGATTTTCACAAGTTTCCAAGGCTGCTCCTGAATTCTGTAAAAACTTGCAGCAAAACCATCTAAGGAGCACTGCGCTCCCCTCATCCCTCCCTCCTCTTTTGTGGTGTGATCCTGAACTCCTGTTCATGGTTTGCTGCCAAACCGTTGTTTGGCAGTTGGCCCAAATGACCAAAACGTGGCCTCACTTGTCTCCAAACCAGAGTTTGTGTATGGGGAAAATACCCTGGATTGTATCCATTAGTAGCTTTGCTGTAAGTAGAAAGAATTTCTGCTGAAGCAAGCTGGGGCACCTAGGTTTTGCTTATCTGCCTTGCCCATGTACGTCTGCCATTTCCAAGCTTCTTCTGAGGATTTGGGAACCCTCTGGGACAGAATAGGATAATGGAATATGGGCATGCAGGGGCTGCAGCAGGTAGGAGAGATTGGTGAAAATTGTGTGTGCCAATTTAAGCAAGCAGAAGGATTTGTCGCTAAGGTGGGGTGGGCATCTTGTGGCCCTCCAGATATTTTGGCTTACAGCTCCCATCAGCCCTAGCCAGCATGGTGGGGGAACGTGGGAGTTGTAGGCCAAAACATATTGCGGGTCACAAGTTGCCCATCCCTGCAACCCTCCATTAGATACAACTTCCTTTGTACAGAGATCAATGAATGTGGCCCGTTACCAAGTGGTTATTGTCAGCATCCAGTAGTATAGGTCCGTAAATTTAGATATTCAGCATAGCACGATTTTGTGCATCTGATATCACCTGTAGGAAAATGATGATAAATTAAGGATAGCAAGCCTTTGTGGAGGTGCTATTACTGTCATGTTTAGGATATTTTGTGTCTCAGATACGTGACTCTTGGATTGTTTTTATAACAGTTGTAATTCTGTCTATGCTAATTTGACTTGTCTTCCTGTTGTTGATTTTAATTGGGTTGTTTTTTATAATTGCTGTATTTGTAGCTACTTTTAATTTGCTTGTCTATGACCGTAATGAATTATTTGATTTGATATTTAGCAAATATGCGGAGTTGATGCCCTTATGATTGTATTTTAGCCATTCACTGTTCTTATGAAAATGTTTGAGTAGTTTTTAGGTTTTTTTCTGTTTTAAAATAAAAGTAGTTTAATCAACACATGGAATACTAATGTTTTAATCCCTGATTTGGCACAGGGTGACATATTTATTTATTCATTACATTTATATTCTGCCTTTTTTCCTCCAAGGTGGTGTACGTAATCCTTCTCCTCTCTATTTTAGCCCCACAACAACCTTTTGAGGTAGGCTGGACTGAGTCTGCGACTGACCCAAAGTCACCCAGTGCGTTTCCGTAGTTGAGTGGGGACTAGAATCCAGACCTCTCGACTCCCAGTCAAGCACTCTAGTCACTAAACCACATCGGCTGTCTTCACATCACACTGTCTCTTTTCGGAGTATGGAGTATGGTACAATCCAAACACTAGTTTTGCATCTCTTTTCATTGTGAAAGTCTTTTTGTATTCTTCTAGGATATCATTTATTTATTTATTTATTGATGTGCAAGAAGGACTTGGCGTGCTATTTTTGTCTGTGATCGCACAGACTTACATGCTGAAAAAGCCGCAGTCATGGTTGTGTGTAAAATTTCACGCTTGTGCCGAGTTTTTTAATTAGTTGGGCAACTGCTTTTTTTCTTTCACAGCTACAGAGTACTGAAATGTCAAAGTAGATGGAAATGGGAATGCTGAGTGAAGGCGGCACAGGATTTGCTCTGAGGGTTGTTTCGTTTTATGCTTTTCTACTTAGTTCTGGAACTAGCCAGGAACGGCTTGGAAGCTTGATCACTCCTTTCTTCTGACTGTTGTAAACAAATGTGTGTAGTTAGAAGTGATGTGAACTGTTAAATGACAATGCAACACCTCCACTAATACAATACAGAAGGCAGCAGTTGAGATAGTCCAAATAGAATGATGCTAATCAGCACACCACTACTAAAACCTTAAACAATATCCAAAGAATGGGGGTAAGTAACCGTTTTATATAACATATTAATTGTCTATCAAGCATAAGATATTTAACAGAAACTAAACAAGTAGTTAATAGCAAGAAACTACACGATAGATATAACAACCCTAGCAAAAATGGTTTACAGAAACAGAAAGCTAACTTAATAGTTGCAGTAACTGAACGAAAGGCACTTAATAGTTGCAGTATCTGAACCTCTTCATATAAGATATTTGGATCCAGTATGGCTGCTGCTATATTTCATTCATTGTGAAAACCTGCCTTGAAAACAATAATTACTGATCAGACATCTCACTTACCTGCTGCAGGTTAGCTTTGCCTGTTTCCCCCTTTTCGTCCATTGTGCTTGTAACTTCCCTCCCAGAATACCTGCAAAGTTCTTTCTCCTTCTCCCTGGCCTGTTCCAGACATCACAGTCTCTGTCTGCTTTAAATCATGGTTTATTCGACTAGGAATGAATGGTGTGCCTGTGTGCTGTCTCCTTGAGCCTCCCCTCACACCTCTGGTTTTGGTGAAACAACTAAATGCTATTTATCTGCTGTATTTCTAGCTTACCCTTTAGCCAAAAAAGCCCCTAGTGCGGTTTACAAAGATAAGTAGCAAGACAGTCCATGCCCTCAGGCATTCAGTCTAAATTTAAGACATGACATGCAACGAATGAGAGGGAAGGAAATGGTGGTGATGGTGACAGTTTACTTCCTCTCCCTCTTGCTCATAGTGCAGTTGGTTGGGATGACTGCCATGAGGAGAGGAGGAGCCCAATCTCTGCTTGGTGAAGCAACTGTGGAAGGTGGAGCTGGGGCTGAGGACACTTTGCCTCACTAGCTTCTCTCAATGTCTTAATTTCTTGGAAAGAGTCGTTCAAGGAATACCCCTAAACCAGGATATGAAACCAGGATCAGAACTAACCTGATAAGCCATGGTTTATTTGACCAAAATTGTGACCTCTGAATTGGACTTTGGCCTTCCTTCAGACCCAGCTCAAAAGCTGCCTTCTCCGTTAAGCTTTTGACGTAACCTCTTAGTCCTCATTCACACCTGAAATGAAGCATAGATCCATTTATTTGCATTCATCCCTTGTCCTTCTTTCCTCTTCTAATTTTCTTGTCTTCACCCCCCCCCCCCGCCCCCCTGTGTAAACATAGATTGTAAACTTTATTGGGATGGAAACCTGGCTTCTGCTTATGTTACTCTGTAAACTACCAGACATGCTACTGGAATATTATGATGATGATGATGATGATGATGATGATGATGATGATGATGATGATTAATATACACCACTGGCTATGGAAGAGCTATGACAACAGGAAAAGGTCACAATTATTCCGTTAGTCACATCAGTCACCAGCATCACATCAAAAATCTATACGGAAAACTTTCAGAAACTGGGCCTACCAAAAGACATCCATCACAACATCCAGAAAGCAGTCATCCTTAAAACATGTTCAATAGTCAGTAAAGATCTGAATCAGTAAAAGACAGCATGACTTGGCAAAGCCCGTCATGTTCATCTAGAAAAACCGCCACGAGCAAGAAATGAGAGTTAATCATTTGTAGAGCTAGAACTTTCAAAGCTTGCAAGAGTCAGATGTGTTTATAGCACTTCCTAATTTATATTTATTTCCTGCGTTTCTACACCGCCCAGTAGCCAAAGCTTTATGGCCAGTCCACAAATAAAGGATTCTACTACTTGTGCTTATTTTCCTGGACGGCAGTAACTCTCCTGGGCTAGAAAAATGTAACACGAGTCATCCTGGGAAAGTCTTTTACCAGCTGCTGCTGTTGCAGTAGGGTGGCGGTGGTGCCGGTAGCGGCGGCGGCGGCAGCACACGAAAACATTTTTACCATACTGTCATCACTTGTGGAAAAAGAAATCATAGTGGTGCCCCAGAGGGGAAAAAGTCCGTAGCATCCAGTCTCATAGTGAGTTGAATTTGGCCATTTTTCACTGTGACCCCTTGGAAAACATAGGGCACTAGAGATACAGGTAAATTCTCCTCCCAATCTGGCCAGATGCTACAGTTAACTGTGGCTATGTGTGCATTGTGATTACAACTGGTCATCACATTGAAGATGATGACAGTAATCTTATATGCTTAGTAACACTTGTAATAACCGTACAGGGTAAGCCTTTCTCCTCCACCTCCTCCTCCTCCTCCTCTCATGGATCTGGGGTGGGACTGGGGCTGAAAGAGAGAGAGAATAGCTTGGCTAAAACTGCCTTCCGATCTTGTGGCTGAGATGAGATCTGAACTTGGCTCCTTGTTTGCACTGTGTTTTCTTTGGCACTTCATTTGTACCTCTTCTCAATGGTCACCTGTGGTTCCCCAGAAACTGAGACCATTTCTTGCCCTTTCCCCGATACTGTGAATGCATAATCATGGGTCGTCTTTTAAATGCCGTCTTTTAAAACAAAATATTAAGAAGGAACATTGCATTCAAAAAGCAAAGATTGTTTGAATCCCCAAGGCAACTGAAAACTTCTAGTCTCCCTAGCGGTTATGATCCCAGATAAAACAATGCTGCCAAGATCTGTGGGTTACATAACACCCTTTTGGTTAATGCATCTTTTCTCCCAGAGCCACTCTTTCGTTGCCGATTGCTGTGTTGGTTTGTTTTCCTGAGCAGGATTAGTTTGCTTTTCCTTGGAACAAGGAGGAAGACAGCTCTACAGTTCCGCTTTTTTTGGTAGTTCTCTTCTGCCTCCTCTACATCCCCCGCATGCAGTATGCTTCTTACAACGTTTACTCTGGATTTTATGCGTAGAATTTACTGTGGTTATTAGCGATGGGTGTCATGAAGGCATGCCATCTTTTGGGGTCTCCTCCCCGCTCCCCGGTTTGTTGCCAGAAGTGCAGAAGGTGAAAGGGAATCAGCACCCCCCATCTATGGTATCCCTCAGTGATCTTTGACTTTTCTGATTCCTGCCCCATCTTTAAAATTACCCCACCACCACCACCATCTCGGGCTACGGCGAGGACTTAAACCCCTCCCCCCTAAAGTTTTAGATCAGAGTAACTCGGCTAACAACTCTCATGGGTCCTGTTGCCAACACTGCCTTTCACTTAAGGTGACATTATTATTCCCTTATTTTGCATAATAATACATTTATTTACAATTTTACATGATTTATCCTGCATTTGCAGATTTGTGGGAGGGGCAAGGAAGACAACCGAATATCAGCAGGTCACTTGCTTTGCATGTAAAAGGCAATACCTGACCCCTTTAGGTAGGATTGAGAAAGACTCCTCTCCGAAACCCTGGACAACCGTATAGAAGAGCTTTCCACAACAAATGTGTTGGGGTACAACTGGCTGGGGGCTGTTGGAATTCAAAGTCAAAAATAACTGGAAGGGACTAGGGTATGTTTAGCCTTGAGAAGAGAAGACAGAGGGGAGACATGATAGCACTCTTCAAATACTTGAAAGGTTGTCACACAGAGGAGGACCAGGATCTCTTCTCGATCATCCCAGAGTTGCAGGACACACAATTATGGGCTCAAGTTACAGGAGGCCAGATTCTGGCTGGTCATCAGGAAAAACTTGCTGACTGTTAGAGCAGTATGACAATGGAACCAATTACCTAGGGAGGATGTGGGCAGGCCTTCAATATGCAGCTGGTCAGCCATCTGTAAGGTATGCTTTAAAGGGGATACCTGCATTTAGCAGGGAGTTGGACTTAATGGCCTTATAGGCCCCTTCCAACTCTACTATTCTATGATGCTAGGTTGAGGAAGGTTATTGGGGACAATTCTGAACTAGATGACCCAATGATAAGAACATAAAAGCCATGCTGGATCAGACCAACATTCCATTTAGTTGAGTACTCTGTTCACATAGTGGCCAACCAACTGTCCATGGGAAACTCACAAGCAGGACATGAGTGCAATAGCACCTTATGTTTCCTAGCATCTTGCGTACATAGGCACACTGTACACCATGCTGGGTCAGAACAAGAATTCAGCATTCTGTTCACACAGTGGCCAACCAGCTGTTGGCCATCAACCCACAAACAGGACAAGAGTGCAATAGCACCCTACCATTCATGTTCCCCAGCAACTGGTGTACATAGGCAAGTGTGTTGTCTCTGAACCCGGAGGTAGCATATAGGCATCAGGACTAGTAGCCATTGATAGCCTTCTCCTGGAAGCTTCAGGCAAGGGAGCTTCATGCAAGGCTCAACCTCTGCAAACCTTATTCTAGAATGCATCTTGCTTTTGAAATTTATCCAAGCAGTACATTGTTACATTATATTATATTTTAAAGCAAGTCTGCAAAGAGGGAATGATTTTGGAATTTGTTTTGGTACAGCCCCACTACATAATTAAGCTGGTTTATGTTTTAATGTTTACATTCTACTTTTCCAGGAACAAAGTTGAGCTCAAAGCAGCTCCCAACAACAACAAATCACCGAAACATTTTGGTCCATATATCCGAATCAACGAACTAATCAAAAGAATAACATCAATAAGGCAGTAGGCAAATGAAGGCACCATTGAAATACAGGTTACAGCGAGACTGAAAAAGAAATACTTAATATAAAAACATGTGATACTTGATCGCTAAATTTGAAATTAGATATTTAGGGTAGAAGTCAATGGCTTCTGGCAGGACTAACCAGGAAATCATAAATAAGAGCTCTGATAAGAATTTGCTTTCCATGTTTATGGCCTCTTCTTACAGTTTGTAACCTAGGTCAGCTGAAATGCTTAGATCTGCAGGCGTCTTCAATACCGCTTGCCAGTGGCAAGTGCTCCTCTTTGTCTAGTGAGGACGTATGTTTTCTTATTTCTCATAGAAAGCCATAGTCCCTTGGTCTTGCCTCTCCTCCCAGAATAGGTTTCCTTATCTGTCCACTGTAATCTCGTGTTTTGGCGCCTTTTCCATGTTTGTCTACAGAATAGTGCTTCATATTGCACGGCGTGAAGCCTTTCTCTGAGCAATGGATTTTCTCCTGGGCGCTCTAATGAGTTGCTTTTATACGGCTCACTCTCCCCCCCACCCCAAACACAAGCACAGCAGTGTCCCATTCTGACAGGCTGTCCGGCGAGTGTTCGTGTTGTGATGTGGACATTATCATTGTTTGGCAGGTTCCTTCAGCATCGTTTGGAAATTCTCAGGCATTGAGCTGAATGAAAGTGGTCCCGACAGAATCTTGATAGAGCTAAAGTGGCAATTTAAGACTGGCCCGCTATCCATGGAGCGCTTCAGCCACCTTTTGCTAAGGGAATTGCTTCATACGTCTCCTGGCTGATCCAGCAAAGGACGTTGACCTGGCAAATGTGCTAATGTCCAATATTCCTGTTCGGTCAAAATTTATATAATCAGCCATACATTGAGGCAGCTGTCTGAAAACATTGAAAGGGCCGTTGTTGTAGCCTTCCAAAGCTAGTTAAGATTGTGCATAAGCCACGTGTTCTCAGCCTATATAGCACATGATTCAGGAGGTGCTGGGGGTTCTTAAAGGAAAACACCTAAACTTCTGGAGAAAGGTAGCCCAAATTCTGAGAACAGGAAAGTTCAGTTTTGCTACGTAAATTATGCCCAATAAATTGGCATGATTTTCCCTCTTGCTCAATTATTCTACATTTTTACCATTTTACATAATTTATTCTGCATTTTGAGGTTGTCCCCTAAAGAAGTTTACAGGACACTGACTCTCATTGGTAGTGCAATTGCCTGGCATGTAGGAGGCAATCCCTGGCGTCTTTATTTCGGTCTGGGAAAGGCTCTTTTCTGAAACGCATCACTGTTTACCAGCCTTTCCCTGTCTTGAGGCGCTCTAGATATGTTGGACTACAATCCCCATCCACTCCAGCCAAGGCAGGCATGCTGCCTGGGGGCTGATGGGAATTGTAGTCCAAAACATCTGGAAGGCCCCAGGTTGAGAAAGCCAGATGTAGACAATACAAACTAGGGGTGTGCACTGGATCGGGTCCGATCCACGATCCGGATCCAATCCAGGGGAAATCGGATACAATTATCCGATTTCCGATCACCCTGCTGGATCGTTCGATCCAATCTGATCTGATCCGGAAAAGATCTGATCCAGATTGGATGGATCGGAGGATTGGCGGGCGCCTGATGGTGCCTGCCGCTGTTTCCATTGGCGGGCGCCCACTGGCGGCCCACTGCCGCCGATGGAAACAGACAACCGGGGGGGGGGCCTTCCCTGGAGGGGCTGTCCACTTCCATTGGCGGGTGCCAGTGGGCGCCTGCCGATGGAAGCGGACAACGGGGGCAGGGGGCTTACCTTCCGGGGACGTCCGCTCCCCTCCGCCGTTGGCTGCTACTGCGAGTAGGCTTCGCGGCCTGCCCCTAGGTAGCACGCCAGGTGATGTCATCACTTGGTGCACTACTCAGGAGCAGGCTGCGAAGCCTGCTCACAGTAGCGGCCAGCGACGGAGTGGAGCGGATGTCCCCCGAAGGTAAGCAGGGGGGCCCACGGCCCGCTTACCTTCCGGGGCCGTCTGCTCCTGTCTGCTGCTGCGAGCAGGCTTCGCGGCCTGCCCCTAGGTAGCACGCCAGGTCACCTGGCACGCTACCTAGGGGCAGGCCGCGAAGCCTGCTTGGAGTAGCGGCCAGCGGCAGATTGGAGCGGACGGCCACGGAAGGTAAGCAGGGGGAGGGGAAGGGGGCTTACCCCCCCCCCCGGGGCCGTCAGCTTCCATCCGCGGGCGCCCACAGATGGAAGCGGACGGCCCCGGTGGGGGTAAGGAGCGCGGGGGAGGGGGCTTACCTGCCGGGGCCGTCCACAGCGGATGGCCCCGGGAGGTAAGAACCTCGAGGGGGGAGGAGGGAGTTAGGCCCCCCCCCCACCCGCCGCCATTTTTTCCTCATAGACTTGCATTGGGGGAAAGCTTTCTTTTCCCCAATGCAAGTCTATGGGGAAAACAAAAATGGCGGCCGATCCAAAAATTGGATGTCCGATTTTTGGATCGGGATCGGACCCCATCTGATCCGGGGGGGCTCCGATTTTGTCCTGAATGATCCAGGACAATCTCAGAGGTCCCAATCCTGGTCCCGATCTGATCCGGGGGGGTCTGTGCACACCCCTAATACAAACCTCGATGGACCAACCAGCTGACTTGGTATAAGGTGCTTCATACGAAGCCTTAACCTCTGCAAACACATTTAACCGTGCACCTGAGCTTCTGAGATTTACTCAAGCATTATATGCTTTTATATCTCGCCTTTCTTCCATGATGGAACTCAATGTAGCCTCTTTAGGGTTCCCAGATGGTCATCCATCATATGTAGACCTGTTTAGCTTCAGAATATAGCCCTGGTGTTGCCTGCAGATGTCCAAACATACATACATACATTTTTATTTATTTATTTATTTACAGCATTTCTATACTTCCCAAGAGCCGAAGCCCTATGGGCGTTTTACAAAAATTAAAACCATAAAAAATAATTAAAAATATAAAACAACAACAGTAGAGAAACATAATATAAAATATAGTATAAAAGCACAACCAGGATAAAAACCAAGCAGAAATTAATATGGATTTAAAATACAAATTTGAACAGCAAGGTTAAAAATCAAACTGAAGAAATGTTAAAATACAGCGAAAATAAGGTTTTCACCTGGAGTCTAAAGGAGTATAATGTAGGTGCCAGGCGAACTTCTCTAAGGAGCTCATTCCACAGCCAGGGTGCGACAGCAGAGAAGGCCCTCCTTCTGGTAGCCACCTGCCTCACTTCCTTTGGCTGGGGCTCACGGAGGAGGACCCCTGAGGATGATCTTGGGGTCTGGGCAGGTACATATAGGAGGAGTCGTTCCTTTAGATAATCTGGCCCCAAGCCGTTTAGGTCTTTGAATGTTAATAGGGTTTGCATAATACTACTACTTTGCTTCGTAGTTTAAAAAGAATAAGCCTTAAAAACAATGTTGAGATCACCAGGAGGCTGAATTGTGTAGCTGTGGCTTTTCTGTGTTCCTGATACATGCACACACACAACTATTGTCTTCATGCCCTGCTTGTGAGCTTCCAAATGGCATCTGTCAGTGTAGGATACGGAATTTTGGACTAGATATGTTTTTGGTCTGATCCAGTATGTTAACGTAAGAGCTCTGTTTTCCCCAGTGTTCAGAGCACACTGCTCCTCAACATATGCGATTCTCTTACATTCCAAGCTGTGTCCCTCGCCAGGAGTGTTTCCACCCTCCATCCCATGTTTGCTTGTTCACCGATTTTAAATCTACCTTTTATACTTTTGCGCAAACGCTCAAAACAGTGCAGCAAGGGGAAAAACATTGCTCGAAAGTCATAATCTTGTTTTGGTAGTCCATTGGTTCAGAGTTTGAAACAGCACATCAAGTTAACGCTCGTTATTTAGTATAGAAGAGGAAGAGAACCAGTCAGTACTTTTCATGGTAAACAGAAAATGTTTGTTTGAGTACTGAAATGTGAAATGCGGTCAAACTGTTAAGTCAAATATCCAAACCAAGAAAGATGATGTCTCTGTTGCAACCCTAAATTGCAAATAAGTCTTTAATAAACAAGAGATTAACTTTAATTGCAAGGGTTATATGCTTTAATTGATTTAATTGGTATTAAATAACATAAATTTTGGTTTGATGAAGAGTTGGGGGCCAATTTTAATGAGCGCGGGCAAAGATGATTTAGAGTTAAGGGCACGTGTGTGTGTGTGTGTAGGTTTTTCTGGTTTTATTGAAAAGGGAATGGAGAAACCCCCCCTTCTCCCAAAGTAGTACTCCTTTTAGTAAAAGGTTTAGACAGCAGGATTTACTCCTGATAGAATATGATTAAAGCATCTTAAATTATAGTGTTGCTACAGAGGAGTTCGGATAACAGTCTTTTTATCCTATTTGGAAACGTAGGTTTAGATTGACCTTTCTCATCCTGGTGCCTTCCAGCATTAATTGATGCTGGAAGTTGCAGTGCAACACATTGAAAAGGCATTAAGTTGGGAAGTCTGCCTTTCCAGAGTAAATGGCTTCAGAAGATGGCTTAATCTGTCCAAAGCCTCAGGGAAACAGGGTTCTGCAGCATGAATCCCGAAAGGGATAGATAGTCCTTTCGTTGACCAGGAAGAGACAACCTTCAAGGCTCTCTAGTTCTTGGTTCCCTATCCAGGGTGGGAGACGACCAGATCAGGTAACTCATCCCTTCCCTCCTCTGCTCCAGCCATAGTTAACCTGTGGAAGCCTGTGAGATGCTTCCTCAAGGTAGTTGTGCGTGTCAGTGTGTGTATACAGGTAGTGTAGACGCCTGCTTTTGGTTCTTGGCTTGAGAGGAACGGACCTTTGCCCTACCTCATCATTGGCTGTTCCTCTTCTGCCTCTTTTCTGAGACCAACCTGTTGCCCTCCAAATCTTTTGGATGACACTACCCATAAGCCCTAGTTAGCATGGCCAATGGGGCAAGTATTCTGGGAACACTAATCCAAAACATCGTGAGTGCACCAGGTTGCTTTACCCTTGCAGTAGCCTCTTTAAGATGTTGTTCAGTTAACATACATTCTGTTTTGCAGGTCTGCATGTATAAGATTCCCACAGCAATGTACACAGCAATTTACAATATATCAGTATAATCATCATTATCATCATCATCATCATCATCATCATCATCATAATACCCTAATACACACACACTTCAAAGTCAAGCGACTCTAGAAAGCAGCAGCTCAAAAGAATAGTGTTAGTCGATCAATAAAAAGTTAACCCATTTGGTTAGAAAGCCATTTGGATATAAAACAAAAAGGCTTAAATGGCTGCAGAAAGACAACTTTGGAGTGTATCCCTGTGATCTTGGTACTGTTGAGCTCAAAGGATTTTAGAGTTGGCATTCAGCCCCGCAATTCCGCAGGGTTGGATGTGGGTGAGGGTCAGGAGGAGCTTGAAATGTTCAAACATGCACACGCCGCTTGCACAGAGTGATATTGCACATAACTCATGCTAATGCCTTTCATGGTGAAGGCGCTCAAAGCCTAATTCATACGTGACCTTTGCAGTGTAATTGCGCCTGCAAAGTTTTCCCCTGGGGCTGACTTCAAACATTGCACCTTCCGTTTCTCATGTGATTTGGGATTTCCAGATGCGAAACAAATCCACGTCTCTGGTGCAGTTTTTGGCAGGGCTGGGTCCAGGTGTGAGTGCCTTCTGATACCAGCGTGTAACACCCTCCCCCCCCCCCCCCCCAATCTATAGCACCATGATCTGTAGCAAGCATCTGTGAGCTGATGGGCCCAGGAGCCTTGGCAGCCACTGGAGGGGAGGATGGGGGAATGATCCAAAATCTGGATTTTGGTGTTGATTCTTAAGGAATGGGTTTGCGGCCGCAGCCATGCTGCAAGGATGGAATATGAATTGTGTCCTCCTTTCTAAGCAGTGCAATAAAACAATGGGAAACGCTCACTAGTGCGCCAAAAGCGGGCTTGTGGGAATTTCCTTGCATCCTGGCCCATGTGGCCTGTTCTTACGAGCAAGTGGCGCGTACATGTCACTTGTCTTCCTCCTCATAATCTATTAAAGGCTGTGCATAAGGACGTATGGAGCTACGGGGGAGGCTGGTGGCTCCGATGTCAGTGGGGTGGTGAATCCGCTTTGGGGTTCAGTCAGAACCAGTCAGAGCTCTCCAAGGTGCAAACTCCTTTAGAGTTCTGACTGAAACCCGAGAGAATTCATCTCCCCATTGACACATGAACCACCAGCCTCCACTGCAAAGCTGGCTTGTATTGGTTTGCCTATCTCCGCCCTGCCTATACTGACCGACTGGTGGCTGTCGAGGATTTCAGGTGTTTTTCCCAGCCCTTACCGGGAGAGGCAAGGGATTGAATCCGGGACCTTTTGCTCCAAATAGAAGTAGGCAACTAGCAGCCACGGATTTCAATCCAGCCCAAAGAATTTTCTGATATGGCTGTCAGTCCCAAAGACCTCCTCCTCACTTATTCGGCAGATCTGCCGCTCTCCTTTGTGCAAAGAGAGGCAGGGCAAGAGCTATTTAGCGCCCCCCACTTCCCTTTGAACACCAAAGCCTTCCACTTGTGCACTGTAGTTGTTCATTCCCATTTGCCCATGGGCCCATTGAGGTATATAATAAGGAAATGTCTCCATTAAAACCTCTGTTGCACCCTGTACCGGGAGGGAGAATCGATTTAAGCCCTGTGAGCTCATGTTCTGGTTTGCGCAGGAGGGAGCCAGTGGGCGGAGCACATGTTGCTGACCTTTCAACTATTGGCCAATTCAAAATGTGGCCTCACTTTTAAAACATGGTTGCTGAGCAAGGCATACCATTTCACATTGTGCCAAGGCTGTGCTCACAGGCTGACAATCTTTAAGAGATTGCTCTTTTCTTGTGTGTTAAGCCACTAAGCCCCAGTGCTTTGTCAATTGCAGTTAAGGAAATGTGCCTTCGCCCGTGCGAGAGAGTTTGAGGTTTGCAGATAAATTGTATTCCATGCAGCTCTTTGCATGGAGAAGCTGCAAAAAGGAAAAAAAAGGTAATTGAAAACTGGATCAGTCAATCTTGTAATTTTATGCATAGCTGGAATACAGTCTCTGATGTCTGTGAAAGCAATAGTAGAAGCTGCTTCGTGTATTTATCGAGAGTCGAGACAAAGGAATTTCTGCGAAGATTTTTTTTCCTTCTTTTTAATATACTTCACAGAAGGCCAAAAATATTTAGGGAGTTTTTCAGTTCATTGAAAGCCTAACTAAATGTTACATGTAGCTGCTTGTAAGTGACCCCCAGTGGCTGCTTTTGTAAAGAAAAATTGCTGGAGAGTGTGGGTGGAGCTGAGAGTAAGTCGCAGTGGTTGCAGGAAAGGGAGAGTACTCACTCTACATCCTGCTGTTCTTGGCTCTAAATTCAATAGTAAGTTATGAAGTACAGATGCTCATCATGACGCTCCTCACAGCCACCCGCCCAAGGAGAGTCCCAAAATTCAGGTTGCTGTGTTGATCCATATCAACAAATCAGTTCTACGAGTTTTCATCTCTACCAGGACCAGGTTTTTTGTAAAGCTAATGGGACTTAAATGCCCATTCAAGGCCAAGCCAAACCACTCCAGAATTACAACAGGGGACAACCTATTGTCGATGAGGAAATTCATCCCCTACCCCACAGCTCCTGGGGGGGGGGGGGTTTCAGCTAAACACAGAGGTAACAGGGACGTCTAGGTGGCTGGCAGAAGAAATTTGTGTCCCTGCTAATAAAGAGCTGGTGCTGCACCCTGAGAGCATTTGCACATAAAGAGAAACCAGGAATCCTGGTTTATTAAACCACAATGTGAATGGGATCTCTGCTCATGCATGCAGCTGTGTGTGTAAACAAACCAGGCAGGAATGGCTTAATTTGATGTCCAAGCCTGGGATAGCTTGGTGTGATGTCCAAATTTAGGATTACAGTTCAATACACCAAAAGAAGCTAGGATTTGTTAGTCAACAACAAATCCGGGTTTATGATCTTGGCTTGTTTGGAAGCAGTAAACCACAATCCTGGGTTGGGGCGTTATCCTAAGCTGTCCCTGTCCAGTTTGTTTAACTGCTTGCATAAAAGGAGAAGAAAAGCAGGAATGCACAGGCTGGGTGCACGGTCATGTTGTTTAATAATCCAGGAATCCTGGCTTATTGCTATGTGCGAGTGCAGCTGCTATCACTCAGCCTAACTTATTGTGCAGAGCCGTTGTGAGAGTAACATGGGGTGTGGTGGGCAAATAGTACTATGTATGTTGTAACTGAGCTCATTGGCATTGGGATTTAATAGGAGAGGATTCCTGACTTAGTGGCTGCATTCACACACAAATGCTAAATCTCCACGTCACCTACCACACAGTGTAGACGTGGGGATAAAGTACCGTATTTCTTCGATTCTAAGACGCCATCGATTGTAAGACGCACCTTAATTTCAGTACCACCAACAGAAAAAAAGCTTTGATTCTAAGAAAAGAAATAAAAATAAAATAAAACCTTTGCCTTGTGCAAAGCGCGGGGAAATTCGAAAACTGCGATTCTAAGATGCCATCGATGCTAAGACACACCCCGATTTTGGAGACGTTTATATGGGGGGGGGGAAGTGCGTCTTAGAATCAAAGAAATACGGTATATGTGTGTGTGTGAAGAGAGCTGTCTATGTTGCAACTGAGCTCCTTGAAGGAAGGGTGAGATAATGTTACATTCATGGCCATTTGTAAACCATTTATAAACCATTTGTAAAAATAGGCAGAAGAGCACAACTCATGCCCCCACTGCGTGGACAGTGTGTGAGTGAGGCTGGCAAAGGGACATGTGGTGCAGCCCCCTTTTCCTCCCAATCACATGAGGAGCAATGACTGAAGGGGGGCTATTAGTTGCAATGCCATGGCAGGAGCAACATTGACTATCTGAGTATTTATTTATTTATTTATTTATTTATTTATTTATTTATATAGCACCATCAATGTACATGGTGTTATACATAGTGATTAGTTATGGGTGGAGGAGTGTTTGAATGGAAGGGAAACCGTACCCTGGCATGTTTATGTTCATTGATGCACATCTGTTTATCTATGTGCACTGCACTAAAGATGATGCACTGCCCTCTCCCCGTACAGAGGTTTAAATTCTACAGACTTAGGCGAGGGGGCAAGAATCAGAATCCCGGGACAAATATGTATATTTCATTTCATTTCATTTATAGAAGTGCTTTTTTGTCCTTAAAAAGGGCCCTTGAAGAAGCTCACATCAAAATGGATTAAAATACGTAGAAACCGGGAGTGGGATGAAATAGTGAAAGCATAATTAACGGGGGAGGTAGATCTTCGAGCTAAAAGCTAGGCAAAATAAAATCTTTCCAGCCCCCGCAAAGTGAGCCAACAGAACCTTTCTTGGGACTAGGATATTTGGAGGACTGTCAGGTTTCTCTTGGGGGAATGTCCTGGTCCCCCCCTGTTCCAGTAATAATTAGCCCTGTCAGTTGTGCCCAGAAACGAGCTGAGGGCCTAGTGAACCTGAGAGGAGGGAAACACGCTCCGAAAAGCAGGCTCCAGAAATTCATCTGGCCACTTCATTTTGCACTTGCTACATTTCCCGAACACTTTTCAAAGTCTGCTTTATGTACAGTGCACTGCAGCAATCCAATCTGGATGTGTACATTAAAAACCATGCCCACTCCCCAAAGTATTTTCTTCCCTCCAAATGCCTAAGAGGGAGGGAGAGTGATTTACCTGGCATTGGGACCAGAAAATGGGGCCTGTCTTTGGCAACTAGGACGAGCTGGAGCACATGCTTTAATATTTTGGCATCTTTTCTTCCTTCACTGTATTTCTGCAACTGGAGTGTGAAATTTGGCAGAGAACCTAGCACCCTGAGGATCAAAGATCTTCGCTTCTGATTCTGGGGAGGAGTTTGCTTGATTACATCTTTGAAAACTGACCAGGGTTGGGGGTATAGCTTCAGTTGCAGTTCTTTGGCAGCGTATTCCAATGCTGAAGTCGTCTTCCTGGCTCAAGTCCGTTTCCCCCTCTCCATTTATCCTAAGTTTACAGGAAGGCATGACTCATTCTCAAACTTTGCCATAGTTAAGCCTCGGTAAGTTAACCCTCCCTTCCTAAATAAAGAAGGAGGGAGGGGGGAAGCCCAGTTCATTCTCTCACATCTTGATTCATGTTAGGGATGGGTGAGAAATTAGATCGGTTCACATTTCGATGCAAACTTACCCAATGTGTACATTCCGACCCTAAACACAAATTTGCATCCCATTGCTGCTGAAAGCCATACATTTCTGAAGTTTGTGATGTGGTTCGCCAAAATAAAGCACGCAGAAATGCACCCAGGTGCCTTGATGCAAAGAGGGGGAAATGCATACGTTTGCAGAAGTGTGCACAGAAATGTTTTCTATTGGGAAAAAATGCATACAAAACAGTGTATTTTTTTAAAAAAAGCGTGCATGGAAATGTATTTCTGTACAGACGAAAAAACATCATCTAATGTGGAATTTGGACGGAATGAATTTAGCATTAGGGTAAATGAGAACCTTATCATGTCTGACAGATTTAGCCATACCCATTCATGGCCGAGATCAATAAGAAAACAGGAGGCTGCTTTTTACACCACAACCTCTTATATCCCATGAGACTATTTGTTTATTTAGCCCAGTATTGTCTGCTCTTGCTGTTTTTGGCTCTTCAAGGTTTTGGAGAGAGGTATTTCCCATCACCTTCTACCTGATTTTTTTTAAATTAGAGATGCCAGGGACTGAAATAAATTTCGGTTCTGTTTATATGTCACTTGAAAATTCCATATTTGCAAATCCAAGCAGTAACAGGAGCCCACGTGCTTTGAAAATATTCGCAAATTACCGAACAGCGTCATGCCTTCGTGCTTGCAAAATTGAGCGTGTCTAAAAATGCACAACTGAAAAATGCAAAGCTTCTGCTTTAATGGGGGAAAAGTGCACACACTTTTGAAGAACGTGCACACTTTCCCTGTTCAAACAAACAGAAAAAACAAAATGAAACAAAAACAGGTTGCAAACGGGAGAGAGCTGAACTGAGCTTTGAAGTAAAGTTCAGAGAAGTTCTCTCAGACCGGGTTCACCCAATTCTGTGTTTGTTTATTGATGTGCCCATGAGTATGAACTTACGGGTGGAAGAATCCAAACACAGCGCTATTTGTATTCCTTGTTGTTTTGAGAGGCTTTTGAGAGAACGTAGGAAAGTACCTGATACCGAATCCGCCCATTTGTCCATCTAAATCAGTATTGTATGCATTGACTCGCAAATGCTCTCCATGGTTTTCCAACAGGGGCTTCTCCCTAACCTGCCTGTGATGGAGCCCTTAGCCTTCTAAATGCAAACCATATGTGTGCGCTACCACTGAGCTATGTCCCCTTCCCATGGAGACAAAAAGCAAATGAAAAGATGGCATTGGGTTAGGTCAGCAGAGGGTAGGGAGAAAAAGGTCTCCATTCTTCCAATACTGTGATTTTGCTCCTACTGTTGGCTCAGTGCTAAGTGCCTGCCTTACAATTTCTGAATTTACTGTCGTCACCTGATGGGAGATTTGCTGCTTTAGTGGATTTGCTCTTATGGCAGTGACTCTGTGGCTGCTTTCAGACAACATGATAATCAACAGGGGGCAATAATCAACTCGTCAGTTGTTCATCTAGGGGTTACTCCCCACACAACATGATAATAAACAACCGTGGTATGGATTAGGATCAATGTTGAGTTGACTATTAGTCCACACTGAGTTGACTGACTCATCCCCCGCCCTCTCTTCCCCCCCTCAGTCCTCCTGCTAGTATCCCATCAGCCATTGCTGCCGAAAATCCATCCTGCTAGCTGGACTAGAGCGGCAGCCACCACTTTGACCACTGCTCTTGCCTTGTGAATCTGTGGCTGACGAAATAACCAACGGTGGTCTAAGAAATAACTTATGGTACCCTCCACACAACACGATAACCCATGATGGGTTAAATAACAAAGCATCGACTACTTAAACCATTGTTGGTTATCGTGTTGTCTGAACTCAGTCTGAACAGAGATGCATATTTGGGGACGGAAGTTTCCGTACAGTTAAGCGCATTTAAGAGCTCCCGATTCCCCACCCCCACCCCCCGTACTGTCTTGTAGTCCCTGATTCTGAGACTCGGAGCATGCTATTACACACTGCTGCAGTGTTTTCCAGGTGACGATGATCTTTCATGGGTACATGAACAATAGTTTATGGAGCCAGGAATGAACATTGCAACTGAGCATTATCTCTTTATCATTTATGCTTATTTACTGAAGAGATTCATAAGCTGCCTTTTTGGGAAAGCACTTCCAAGGTGATATACAATGTTGTTGTTGTTTTAAAAAAATCATTAAATAGAGTAAAAAAGCAGAAGATAAAAACAATAATAGAACAGAATTTAACAATTAAAACCACCCTACATGGAATGGCAGACAATACAGTCCTGATTCAGTCATTGGCCAAGACAAGCAAACAAGTATTTAGAGCCAGCTTGATGGCTTGTAATGATGGGGCCTGGTGGATATAAATTGAGACAGAATTCTACAAGGGGGGGGGGGTGCATTGCTGAGGAGGCCCTATCCTTCGTGCCTGCCAACCTAGTTGTTAGGGGGACACATAGGCAGGGCCTCTAATGTTGGTCTCTTGAGTATGGACAGCTCAGTATGGGTGAATGTTGATGATGGGCCAGAATTTCCTGTTATCTCCAAATCAGGGAATTCAGCTGTAGTCCAAGGAATGAAATGCCAAAGCCAACACACAAGGAGTAAAACAGAAGCACTTGGTCCCTGTGCCTCATTCCCAAGTTCATAAACCAGAGGTAGGATGTGTGAGGCCTGGGGGTCAAATCCGGCCATCCCCAAGATGTCCATGTCCCTTTCCCCCTAGTCCCATCCCCTTTCTTCCAACCCCCCAATCGTTTCAGGGTTTCTCAGCTTTTCTGTGGCCTTTTCCCCATTCTAAAAGGTTGAAATACCTTTCCTAAGGCCTGGTTACGGACAGTAAGAGCTTTGAGATACAAGAAGCTGGTATGTTTTGTATTTCAGCTCCAGCCCTGTGAGCTTCTCTGAAATTGGATTTGGCCTTCACGTTGAAAAAGGTTCCCCACCCCTGTCTTAAACCATGGTTGTCAAAAAAGATCATCCACATTTTATTTATTTACTGTCTTTTTTTAAAAATAAATAAATGTGGCCTTTGTGTATGAATACTGGAACTGCATGGGAGGATGTATTCACGGCCTGTCCTCCTGGTTCAGCAGTGATCTTGTGGTGGGGAAAAAATGCTCACATAATTGGCTAAGCCCACATGGTTGTGGTATTCATACACATGCAACAGTGTCATGGGGTGATATGATTGGGAAATGATTTCCATCTCACTTGAGCGGGGGAGGGCAGAAGGTAGATTGTGATCTACGGATAGCTCTCTGGCTGGTTTGCAGTAGATTGACATTGATTTCTGTCTCCCAATAGTTTTAATCATAGAATCATAGAACAGTAGAGTTGGAAGGGGCCTATAAGGTCATTGAGTCCAACCCCTTGCTCAATAACACCACATATAAAAATACTTCTCCACCCTAATTGAGGTTGCTGAGATGAAGAACGTTGTGTTGTAGGCTGTGTGTGGATACCTGACTGAAAAGACAGTGGGCTCAGCTCTGCTACTGAGCATATGCTCAGAGGTCCCCTGTTCCATAGTCCTATGTCTGGCCCCTAACTCACCATTTTTATCTTGGGGTTTTAGCAGAAGCCAGTGTGGTGTAGCGGTTAGTGTTGGACCAGGACTCCAGAGATCCAGGTTCTAATCCCCAGTTGGTCATGAAGCTCATTGGGTGACTTTGTGCCAGTCACTGACTCTTAGCCTAACCTATCTCACAGGGTGGTTGCTAGGATAAAAATGGAGTGGAAGAAGATCATGTATGCCACCTGGGATCCTTGGATGAAAGATGAGATATAAATGTAACAAACAAACAAATGAAAGTACTTCCTGTAAGTCTGCACATGAGATAAGCGAATGGGACCAAAGCTAAGTCTCTCACAGTCTTCTTGTATCCATATAGTAGTGTCATATACTTCAGTAATATTAGTTGTGAAGTGCTGGTGTCATGCTGGAAATGGTGGGGGCTGTATACAGAGCTCTCACCAGAACATGGGGATTATATCCCCAGCTAAAGAATCGGCAAAACTTTGATTCTAGAAGTGCAGTGCAAATCCTCAATCTTTTTGTATCCAAAAAAATCCAGTGACGGTGGTATCTATTTGTATACCGTCATATTATCCCGGTGCCCAGTTCCAAGTTTTAGGGGGGGGGGGGGGAAATGCTTTTAAATGAAAGACCAGCTGCCTTGTTTGCACATTACGTTTTACAGTGGGGAGTTTTGAACTGTAGCAAGTACCGCCAAGGGGTTTCATCACTTTGCCGCTGCACAGATGTTACTCTCTTTAGCATAGTCCGTGAAAACCCTGATTTTTGGAATTCATCTCCCTTCCCCCTCCCCAGCTGATTTTGATGGCGTAGGTCTGGCTTTTTCTTGCTGTAAACATCTCCAGAATACCCACAAAAAGACTTCACAGATGTGATAGGTTCCCTCCGAAATAGGGACTTTTTTTGGTAGATATTATGTAAACTTAGGCAAAGTTCAAGAATAAAACCGAGTATTATTCTTTCAGCAGAACTAGAAAATGCCAGTTGAAGGTACCTTTTTGTCTTTTGTCATCTCCTCTTCACCTAATTGTTAAAAGAGCCCCAGACCTTGCATTTTAACCTTTGCATAAATTATAAGGATAGAGTTATAACCAAGTACATAAGAGTGTAGTGAAAAGAAAAAAGAAAAAAAATGTTAAAATAAAAGAGATGGGGTTGTAAAAGTGTCTTCCAGTTATGCTAAGTCCCACTGAGCACAGTGAGGCTTATCTGCAGTTAAGTGGGTATAGGATTGCAACCTTCATTATGAACCTTAAGATCTTGTAACTCTCGTTACAAGTGTCATGTAGCTTATTTATATTATTTATTTATTTATTACATATTTATACTGTCCCAACAGCCAAGGCTCTCTGGGCAGTTTACAATTAAAACCATAAAATAAATAAATCCTAGTCAGTTGGTTGCAATAAAGTCCTGTAATGCTGGCTAGTGACTGATACATTTTTCCAAGCACTGTTGATATATACGGGTTATTCTTGACATGTAAAAAAAAAGCACATTGCACTAGACATCTGTTCTTGGATGTGTACCATATTTTAATTTCCTTGTGACAAAAAATAGCAAAATGTAACACAGCCAGTCATTAATCTTTCTTTGTAGACATAAGTCTGTACAGAAGGAATTCTTGTTGAAAAGTTGGACATGACCATAGTGTGTTCATCGTATTTTAACTCTTTGGAACAGCCATTGCGTGGAATGGGGAAATGTTTAAAACAGTAAGTAGGTAAATTCCAGTGGGCTTCTAGGATGTGTGTTTCATTAATAAAATTGCAGAAGAACCTAATCTTAAATACTTATTGCAGTGTTCTTAGATTTTAAATGCTGATTAGAAAAACCATTTGTTTGGCAGAAGAACTGGGTAAAATGCTTTAAGTAATATATTAAATTATCAGTATTCATTTTTAAGGTATGCTCGAGGAATTCCACCCTGCCAAATTTCTCCCTGGATTTTGAGGGTTCCAGATTACTGGAACTTTTTATTAGAGTGTCTCTGATAATGTTAGAATTTCTGGTTTTTCCAGAGTTGTAGGTCTTGAATTTGAGTTAGTAATGATTGCATGCAAAAACAAGAGGGAAGAATGGTAATCATTACATTAACTGTTGAACCCGAAATTGTGGATTTGCTGGCTGGAAGGGGTGTGGATGGGGCGGGAGAACTTCAGTGCTACTGGAGAGTGCGTGTCTGCCTCAGAGCCCTAGTATGCTTGTGGAAATCTCTGCTGGATCTTTAGTCTGTTCATTCCCCCAAGAGACTGCTGGATCAGGCCAACTATATCAGGCCTAGGTGGAGCTGATGTAGTTAACTCCCATTGATTTTGAGGTGGGAGGGATTCAAACAAATATCCGCCATGCCTGCTGTGGATTTCTTGCTGGGTCTGTCTCAAACCTTGGGTTATGTATGTGTGTGTAGGGTTTGAGGCAGGGTGTGTGGGTCCTGGGGGGGTCATCGGGGAAGACTACAAGATTTCCTTGGGACTGGTCTCCCCAGAATGCCCCACTCTGCTAGGGTTTTCTGTAGGGCCCCGTGCCACCTCTGTGGATGAGTTTCCATTGGTTCCCGCTCAGGTTGAACCTTGACAGAGAGACTCAGAGCTATAGTACACTACCTGCAATACAGATACTCCTGAGAATAGCTTCCCCAGGGTGAGGGATACCAATCTTGGCTGTAACTTCTAGAGCTAGTTGTGGATTTCTGCAATGAGACACAACTCTCTCCTTGCCCCTGAACCCAGGAATTGCGGGCCACACACTTTCTACGTTTGATCCTCCTTCATTCAGCTCTCCATCTTTCCTCACCGCTTGGTGTCCTTTGTAAATTTCTAATTGGTGTCATTTTTGTTGTCTGCACGGAGGAGAACAATATAAGATTTGTATACAATGTCATAATGAGTCATAATTTTCTTTTTTCCTCTGAAGTGCTTTTAAGTGTCTGAATAAAATGTATGTGTTCAACAGCCCACGTCCTTTCAAAACATGCTCTACCAGATAACTTGTTTTTTTACTTGTATGTGCAAGTGCCTCCTCCCTCCTGCCAATGGCTGTGTACCTTTTATGTTTTGCTTTTCTAGGATACTTTGGAACGTGACGAATCCAAGGTTAGCCGCTATATTAATTGCAGGTTAAATGAGTTTAGAAAAATAGAATGTCCCTCTTGGTAGCATCTGGTACAGTGTACACCTTCCACCAATTAGCAGCAAGAATATCCATCACTACAAAAAATTAAAAATAATAAGGTTGTGTAATCCTGTTTCCGATGAACTACACTATGGAAACCCGAATAGAAAGCAAGCAAGGTGAGAATGTGAGGGGATCAGGCTGTCAGGTTACCATGGTGACAATATATAGGATGGAACACCCGTCACCCGAATGCTGAACTGCCAATTCTTTTCGTAGGTGTGAGCTTTGGTGATGAATATTTACCGTGTGTGGGCCAATATTTGCTGGAAACAGCCTGTAGAATTTGAGTGGCAGCTTTGTAATTATATTGTATTATTGCACACATAGGCATCTGACGGGGGTTACTCCCTCCCCCCCCCCCCAAGTACACATTTCACTGAAAACTTCTTTAAGCACACACCGAGTTTCTTCTGTTATGGTTTCAGCCCTTTCGTCAGATTTCCTACATAATCATCAGACCCAAGCACATCCTCCTTTCTCACGCAGCTTAAATATTAGCTTTGCTCAATCTTTAATAGAAAGGAATATATAATGTATAAGTTGGCATGCTCATAGGAAGTGGGGAATTTTCCCTCTGGAAATAATGCTAATAATCTTTTAAAGCGACAGCATAACAAATGTGGCCATGGACGAAACCTGTCTATTTGCAGAGCTCACAGTTGTAAGACATAACAGCAATCGAGCCACGCTCGTGTGTCTTTAAGGTTGTTGCAATCAAGCCGACTTTCATTTCATTATTCTGCAGTGGGCTAATGGTTTTCAGAGCAACCTCTTTTAGTTGAACTGGCAATGTAGTTCACTGGGGAAACGTGCTCAATTTGCATGCTTTACTTTGAAATCAGTAACGAAGGCTCCTTTCTAATACTGTGAGCTTTTTTTGACAAAGGATGGTGCTGGGCTGGAAAACTGGTACTGTAGGTAGGGGCCGTAGCTTCATGGATACATGCTTTGAATTGCACCCATCCCTGGTTCAGTACTGGATAAGGTATCTGGCTGGGCCCCAGGTTGAGCAAGGCCATATCAGCTGACAAACTTCCATCATTCCGGAGCACTTGACATGCTGGCTGGGGATGAGGGGAGTTGTAGTCTGAAATATGTGGAGGGACCCAAGTTGGAGAAGGCCATGCTAGATGGATTGGGTCAATAGAAGGTAGCTTCACATACGTTCATAATTTCATTACATGTTGCTTGAGTGTTCCATTTATCCCAGATATGGCACTTCCTTTGATCACCATGGTCCACTTGTCCCCACATACCCACTTCATTCCCTCTTGTCAAATGTTGGACAACATCTGATAGGACAGTCACAATGTACAGTGGGGCATGGGAGCATGCCATTAGGCCCAGGAGGAGACTAGTAGGCAATTCCTGCTGAAGTAACATTGGAGGGTGTGCCAGGTTTTCCCACCCCACTGCCATTGGCTTCCTTGGACTGACTACACAACTGGTTTGTCTCTCCATGGGTGAGCCTCTTGTCTCTTTCTAAGCATGAGAAATAGTAAGAAGTGTAAGGAGTGAAATATGGACACTTGCAGCAGGGCCCAGGTGACTTGCGCCATCCCGACAGTGGTTGGAAGAGACTGCAGCTGGTCTACCTAGGTAAATCGGGTGACCTGGAGAGACAGCAGGGGGTTCTACTGGTTTTCTCTACCTATAAAGCTGAAAGTACATTTGTGGGATGTATGCCTGGAAATGTTTACCCACTTCCAGTTGAGTTAGAAACTTGAAATTTGGCCAACTGATAGGTCTGGCAGTTCAATGTACCAGAAAAATCTAAAAACATGAAATTTGGGGTTTTAAGTACTTTTAAAGAATTTAATTTTAAAAAAACTAGGCTTATGCCTACAACTCCCAGCATGCCTTGGGTGAGAGGCCAGACTTACTGACCTTTGGCAGCCATAGTGAGTGCACAGGCAGGTGGCCGCTGCTTAACTTTCACGACTCAGACTCTTAAGGACGTTCTCGAGTAGTCAACCCAATTCCACATAAAAGGAAACAACCCACATTAATGGGCTGCGTTCATTTGTGGTGCTTCCTACTACTTGCCGTGCCTGGTTTTAAAATCATAACTAGATACAGTAGCATGACTTTGAGAGGCCAAACTCAGAACATGCTCAAAGGCACCCCAACCTGATATCATTGTTCTTTCCAGAATCTGGGGGAAGTGCGTGTGTGGCCTTCACCCTTAAGAGGGGGGGAAGGGGAGGCACTCTATGCATGCCTAGAAACAGGCCTGATGAAGGGGAGTGAATGCCCAGCCCAGCCCCAGTCCTTCTGTACAGGGTCCTGATGGAGCACTTGGTGGGCGAGAAGTGTGGGCCAAGGCAGTCCCAGCAGGACTTGGCTGGAGGTGGCACATCCACTGACAGCCATTTACCTCCCCTCCTTGGCGGTGCTACTTCTTGACGCTCTATCGAGGATCAGCATCGGCAACGAGAGGAGGGAAACGCCTCTCAGGACGTGGTCACTTGCTGGCTACCAAAGCATGCTGGGAGGTGTAGTACTGGCATGTAGAGTGGCTGGGCTAGCAAACCAGGTCACTATGTTCAAACCAGGTCACTATCTCTCAGTTCTAACTCAGCTCCCACTTTCCTGACCTCTCACTAACTGTCTTTGTTCTCCTTCTATCTGACTTTCTCCCAACTGCCATTAACCCTGCCCACCATTCTATTCTATTCTAGCCTCAACTATCAGCCATTCCTCCATTCATTCCTTTATTTCAATGGTATTGTCAGGCTTTTACATAAAAATCATAAACTTTATTCAGTAATTTCTGCATCTGTCTTGGAATGTTGTGGTTTAGTTATAACAGGAAAAAAAACCCACAGCATTAAAAAAAAATCTCATCAAGTTACAAGGCCTTGGAAAATAAAATAAAATAAAATAACCACTTGGCACTGGAAAACCATTAATACAGTCACTAGGTATGCTTGTCTGGGACAAAGGAATCCACAAGCAGAGTGCCACAACTAAGAAGGACCATTCTCCAGTTGTCTCCCACCACACATCAGATGATGTTCAGAGATTAATATGTTATTCAGAGACCTAGGCTTATGCCTACAAATCCCAGCATGCCTTAGGTGGGAGGGAAGACTTATCGGGCTGTGGCACCCATCATCTGGAAGTGGCTCATCATCCTGGGCCTGAAGAGAGAGTGCTTGGAGTCAGATGCCTTGGTTGCTAGGCACCATCAGGAGCCGGGAGGGAAGGAACATGCAGTTCCAGGCCCATCGCCGATGGGAATGACTGAGCTAACCAACAGTCGGCCGGCTCCTCCACAGCCTACCTACAGGCACCAATTGCATAGTGCGTTGTGGACTGCCTCGGCCAGACTTCACTTCCCTTGAGCATCATCGGCAGGACTCACGTTGGGCAAGTCAGGCACCGCGGTGAAAGGCTTGCTGGGAGGTGTAGTTTTCATTTTCTGTTGGGACAAGGAAAATCATGGCGATGGCTTCAAGGCGCCCCTGGCCATGCATCAGTGGTGAGAGAGAGACACAAGAAGAAACAAATTTCATTTGTTTTAAGGTTACCTCACAGGCCTAGCCCCCACCTACCTTGCAGGGTTCTTGTGAGGATGAGAAGAGGGAAAAATAAATGAATTTAATTCATTTAAAAGTTAACTCACAGGCCTAGCACTGGTCTACTACTATAAGATGATTCCCTCGCAGACGTATATCTTAGGGGATTCGAGCAACGGCGGATATATCAGCTAGTTATATATAAGCCAGTAGGGCAATCTCAGATTGGAGGTAACGGGGATACCCTCCAAGGGAATTCCTCCAGGGGGTGGGGCTTAGAGTCTAAGCCCCGCCCCCTGGAGGAACCTCAAGAGGCTGTGCAGGCTGGCCAGCGGTTCCACACCACTGATACAAGGTGACCAAGGCGTGACTCCTCAGTATGAGCAACGTTGTGCTTGAGTATCTGCGTGGATATTCAAGCAACTCGTTGCTCAGAATGAGGGGATTCCTGTGACTGGCTGACCTGCTTCCTGTCTCCCCCTCTGAGCTTTTGATCTGGTTGCCCCAGAAGCAGACCCATCAGCCTGTCTAGGATCAGCTTCCTGCCTCTGGCTCTTTTGACTCTTGGCTGCTGATTTTGGACTTGACTTGTGCCTATCCTGGACTAAGCTAAATTCCTGTAATCCTCTGGGCCCTTACTGGAAGGAACATTGTGGCATGACTTCCCACGTCCTTCCAGTTGCTGGAGTCCCAGTACTGCTTACACAGGTGAACAGCTCCAGGTTAGTGGGTGTATTTAGAAAAGTTTCCTTGCCTTGTTCAGCCTCCATCCTTCTTTTCCCTCACTCTAGGTCCCAAGTATCTGGAGGGAAAGCTGCTCTAGAGGGTCCTGTAGGCTCTGTTGGTATTTTTTCTGCTGCAATGGTCCGCAGGAGAGTTGGTGAACAAGGAGAATAGTTGAAATCAGGCCAGTGTTACAGTTTTGGAAAATAGCAGTGCAGGAAGAACGTATTTCAAACTCCCAGGTACCAGCATGCAATTTTTAGGGGCGTGGTTGACCAGATGTTCGGGAGTTTTCTAGCTCATTTGGATGTATTTTAAAAATACATCTAAAGAACCAATCTTTAGTGCTTCCTGCAGTTAACTGTGAGTGAGAATGAAATCTGGCAATATTCAAAGACGTCTGCCAGGGACT
Source organism: Anniella stebbinsi (assembly GCA_029215795.1). Lineage (NCBI taxonomy): Eukaryota > Metazoa > Chordata > Lepidosauria > Squamata > Anniellidae > Anniella > Anniella stebbinsi. Next base: position 353,311,086 of record JARDYH010000002.1, on the reverse strand, counting down.
GTACTATAAAATAAAATAGCAGTGAAATGGGATTGAGACAATACAGATATCGTCGTAGCACTAAAGGGGAGGAAAAAAAGATGTCATCTGAAAGGATCCTAATGGATCAAGAAAATGTGAAATAGTATCTACCTGGGCACATCTCCTGTTTAAGATTGACTTCAATAAAAATTGGCATCCATTAAAAAAAATGCTTACAACTTAAAAGGTAAGAGTGAATACTGGGAGATTCTTGGAGGTGCCAAAATACCGTTCTTTATCCTTCCTGCAGTTTTTGATGAAAAGATAATTGTTTTCATCCAAGCCCTTTCTAATATTGTGCGGCTTGCTGATGTGAGTGGAATTTCATGCACACAGATCAGTTGTGGCCACTGTAGCATAGATCAGCGGTGTCTGCTAAGGTGGCGAGTGCCACACATGTGCGCACACACATTCACGTACGAATCCTGTCCATGCCCCCCCCTTCTCTCAAATTCAACTCCTGCCAAAGTTTTTTCAGAGGTCTTGCACTAGTTTTGATCAGATAAAACCAACACTCCTTCCAGAAACCTCTGTTCTCAGACCATCCAGGAAACCTGGCTCCTAGCCCCTCTCCTTTCTGTAATTTCTCTCTTGGTGAAGGATCCTGACATCTCACTCTCCGTAACTTGGAACTTTATCAGGGGGCAGAGGGAACCAGAAAAAGAAGGAAAAGCACTCTAGGAACAGGCTCTATGGTTCCTGCCATGGAAGCTCTGTTCCTAGAGCATCCTGGGAAGCAGGCGGAAGCCTTCAAGGACTGCTTTCTGGGATGCTCCAGCCAAATCTTGCACTCTAGAAATTGGAGCTTTATCGGGGGTGGAGGGGCACCAGAAAAAGAAGGAAAAGACACTTTAGGATCAGGCTCAATGTTTCTTGCCATAGAAGCCCTGTTCCTACAGCATCCTGGGAAGCAGCCAGAAACCCTTGAGAACTGCTTCCTAGGATGCCTTCAGAGACCTTCTTGTATGATATGCATTCAGGGATACTATGTGTAGAGAGCCTGAGTGACCGCAGGTATTGTGGGTCAGTCTTATTCCTCCTGAACCAGGGATTTTCTTTTTGGCAACTTTCTAGTGTCGTTCCCACAACTAGGTGCCCTCCAGATATTTTGGACCACAAGTCCCATCACCACTGGCCTTGCTGGTGTCCTCCAGTTAAAACATCTGGAGGACATCAGGTTTGGGAAGGCTGCTCTAGCATGTTTGTGTGTGTTTGTGAGTGTGTCTGTTAGAATATTACAGACTGGCTTTTATACACATGGACTAGTGAAGTGCTTTTTAAATTTATTTATGATTGCATTGATATTCCTACTGTTTTTCCTCTATTGAATCTCTAGCTGTAACTGCCAGGAATCCAGCCAGTGTCCCAGGAAGACTACAGGTGTTGCCCTCTCTGCAACAGTGTCCCTCAGTGCAGGACATTTACCATACCCCATATAAATGAATGGCATTACTTCCTCTGAAGATAAGTAAAGGTGTGGCAGCTAAACCGCTTCCTGCCCACGGTGACATCGCTCAGTTAGAATCAAGTCTATTCCTATTTGCATAGCCCCATCGTGGGTTCTGTTTATTGGTCATGCTAGAACGTGACAGGATTTAGGAGAATTTATTTTATATTATTTTTATTTTATTTCTAACCCGCCTCTCCATCCAGATCATGGCGGGGAACAACAATAAATATAAATACAAGAATCATAAAATAGATAAAACATTAAAACAAATAAGAACAAATACATTATTAAAAACACCTCAAAATTCAACTGGGTATTATCGTATTTTATTCTGCTCCTCAGCCAAAAAAAGCTCTCAGAGCAGCTTACAATAATTTAGCAAAGAAGACAGTCCCTGCCCTCAGGCTTACAATCTAAAAAAGGCATGACACATAAGGAAAAGGGGTTGGGGAGGGTAGAGGGGAAAAAGAGAGAGAGAGATAATAATAATAATAATAATAATAATAATAATAATAATAATAAGATCGGCAACAGGGCTGATGGGATTGTCCTGCTCCTGAAGGAGGGGAGATGAACTGGAGCAGGCTCTGATGTTTCCTCTGCCTGCTCCTGGCCCCCTTGCTCTTTCTTCTTCCCCACAGGGTCACGATGTCAGAAAGTAGAATGGAATATCAGGAACAGGCTTGTGTATGTAATATTTATACAGTACCATGATGCACACGGTGCATTTACGGATTAGGACAAGCAAAGGAAGACAGATCTTGCCCCAAGGCAGCATTCTAAAGAGGTGGGGAAGATTTCTGGAGGGGGGGGGAGAATAGGCTGGCATTTTCTCCCCGTAACGCTCCTTTGAACGCTGCTGTGTGATGACGTAGGAGTACTCAGAGGGGCATTCTGGAGGGTGTGTGGGGCGATAGTGACTTTTGAAAGGAATTTGCTGCCTCCCTTTTGCCTCATTACACCGCCCCCCTCCCGCAAGTCACCAAAACAGCTCCCCCCATTTCACTCTCTGCCGATGGGGCATGGGAGTTTGACTTAGCCCTAGGTGGGTCAAGAGTTGGAGGACTTAAGAGTTTAGCTTGGGTAGATGAAATAAGAAGAGGACGTTGCTCACCCCTTCTGACTGAAAACAGTAGGTGTCTTTAGGGGGCTGTGGAGAGACCCATCTTCTCCCGTGCCTCCCCTCCTCCATCCGTCTAACAGCTAGGAAGGGAGAGGGAAGCAGGGTAGATGGTGAGAAAGATTTCTGTGAAAATTCCTGGTCTGTGGCTGTTACCGCAAGAAAAGTTAAGAACAGTTAGTGTTTGCCAATCCTTAAAATACAGATTTTAAATAGCTATGTACAAAAAAAAAAAACCACCCTGTCAGCCAGAATGTCTGGAATTTGATGTGTGTGTGTGTGTGTGTGTGTGTGTGTGTGTTATATACATACACACACACACACACACTTTAAAATACCATAGTTTGTAATAGAACACTACTGTAAATAGCATAACTTGACTTCATATGGGAACGTATTACAACTAAAATTGTCCTAAGGGACCAAAGTTGAAAAATCTGCTGTCTACATAGTGCATGGATTATTGTGAGATACTGTTCCACCTTCTCTCCCAAAAAACTACTGAACCATCTGATCAGCAATCTGTATAGCAAACGGGAAAAGATCATGGATAAAATCTCTGATCTGGAACCCTACAAAGAACCAATCTTCCACACAGCTGTCCACCTTGCAGACATTCTCCAAAGAGGGCAAGCCCTCTATGATAAAGTATTTGCTTTCTGAAAGAAAAAGAAAGAACCCAAACTGTCTAACCTACTGTATGACCCCATTGACCACAGCAGGAACTCTTTGAAGTTCCTCAGTAATGTTGTTCATCTGTACAGCCATACACTGAACCAGGCAGAAAAATGTATTCTTTCATAGGCCCTACGCTTTTGTTCCAACATATACTGTTCTGTAGTGACCAAGAGGCTTTTTTCTTCTGTCCAGTGTATAAGGAATAATTACACCATGACTTTAACCAGTGCACCATCACATAACTAGCACATTATTATTATTATTATTATTATTATTTTATCTCTTTCTCGCTCGTGGCGGTTTTTCTAGACGGACATGATGGGCTTTGCCAAGTCATGCTGACTTTTACAGATTCAGGAATTTCCTGACAATTGAGCATGTTTTAAGTATGACTGTTTTCTGGATGTTGGTGTGGATGTATTTTGGTAGGCCCAGTTTCTGAAGGTTTTCTGTATAGTTTTTTGATGTGATGCCAGTGACTGAGGTGACTAACGGAATAATTGTGACCTTTTCCTGATACCATAGTTTTTTGACTTCTATGGCCAGTGGTGTATATTTGTCTCTCTATTATTATTATTATTATTATTATTATTATTTTATTATTATTATTATTACCTCTTTCTCGCTCGTGGCTGTTTTTCTATATGGACATGATGGGCTTTGCCAAGTCATTCTGTATTTTATTGATTCAGGAATTTCCTGATGATTGAGCATGTTTTAATTACGACTACTTTCTGGATGTTGGTATGGATATATTCTGGTAGGCCCAGTTTCTGGAGGTTTTCTGTAGTTTTTTGATGTGATGCCGGTGACTGATGTGACTAATGGAATAATTGTGACCTTTTCCTGTCGCCATAGTTCTTTGACTTCCATGGCCAGTGGTGTATATTTGTCTCTCTTTTCTTCTTCCTTTTCAACAATTTTTTTTTCCATTCGGTATTGCTATGTCCATGAGGTATGTGTGTTTTTCTTGTTTGTCTATGACTGTTATGTCTGGTCAGTTGCAGGGTATTGTTCTGTCCCAGTATATTTTATGATCTGCATTTTCCAAGATTATTTCTGGTGAGTATGTATGGTATGGTGTAGGTTGTTTGATAAGGTTGGATTTGATGGCCATTTGGTGAATTATTATTATTATTGTTATTACTGTTATTACTATTACTATTACTATTATTTGTATCTCACCTTTTCCTCAATACTGGGCCCCAAGGCGGCTTTATAAAATTAAAACATACACAGTTAAAACATATAAATAGAATTATGCAAAAGTTAAAAATATAATTAAATGTGTTTCAATATTAAAACCTTCAAAACATTTAAAATACAAATAACATTTTTTTAAAAAGTCAAATGCATAAACAGAGGTCCAGACTATTCACCAAAGCCCTGATGGAACAAAAACGTTTTTGCCTGCCTCTGGAAGCACACCAAGGAGGGAGCTAGTCTAGCTTCCCTGGGAAGGAAGTTCCAGAGCTTGGAGCAGTCACCAAGAAGACCCTCTCCCACATTCCTGCCAGGCGTATCTGTGATGGTGGTGGGACCGAGAGAAGGGCCTCCCCTGAAGATCTCAAAGCATGGGCAGTCTTTCAGATAACCTGGACCTGAGCCAGTATTCTAATGCATTCCCAGCATTCTATTGGATAGTGTGCTGACACACAGCAAACATAATCTCAGTGCTAACTGAAGGATTCTGCATGGACCCTTTCAGAGATTCTTCATACTAGATTAGATTTTTAAATAGTGTTTTAGCTGCCATGCCCAAGGTTTTTTTTTTTAATGATTTATCTATGTAGAACTTGATGCCACCCACAGCCTCAGAAACAATGCTGACATAATTTTTAAGGAGGCTGGCAAAGGAGGAGCTGTTGTCTTTATGAAAAAGTTGGACTACCTATCAAGAAGCTGAGAGGCAGGTCTCAGCCACCACATTTTCTAGGTCCCTATCCAGAGACCACGCTAAAGAACACAAGAAACCAACGAAGGAATTTCCTATAGATGTCCTATACAAAATATAAACAGATCCACTGAAGGAACTTCAATCAGGTATCTCATAACTGATATACACAAACCAGGCAATCCTGGGCACCCCATAGTTTCAGGCATTGGTACTTTTACAGTTGTGTTGTGTGGGTATATCAAGGCTTTTGAGGACAGGGGCTGAGAAAACATTGTTCTAAGTCAACTGTGAAGATGTTGGGATGCTGTGGGACCATGCAAGCATCCATATCAGTGGCATTTATTTATTTAGTTCATTAGTTCTATACCGCCCAATAGCTGAAGTTCTCTGGGCAGTTAACAAAAATTAAAACCACAAATTGATCGGGTCTCACCATCCATGGTAGCTAGGGTGGACTGTCAATGGATTGTAGTTTGCTTTGGAACTTCTCTTTCACTGGCCTTGAATGCTAGGCCTGAACTTGCTTACAGTTAGCCCCTCAACCTAAAACTGGTACTCAAAAGCAACAAAGTTCTGCATAAGAATGATGCTCTCTCTCTCTTTTTCTCTCTGTTTGTTGATGTGGCAACTTCTGGATCTAGCTAGTAATTATTGTAAGTCGGACCTGGTACAAAACACTGCAATGTATCCTCACATCGTAACAGGAATGCTCCTATTCAAAGTATCAGCTGGTCATGCCTTTCTCCTAGGAAGCCATTCCATGTATGTCCTCTTCCATTTTTCTTTTCTAAGTGACACTCAACACTCCATGGCTGTTGTGCATGATCAGTCCTCATTGGGCTCTGTTTGGTGTGTGTGCTTCATCATCATCGTCATCAATAATAACAACAACAACAATAAGATATTAATATTTGCTGAGGGCATTGGCTGTCTATTGGCTACTGGGCCAAATTAAAGGTTTTGGTACTAGTGTACAAAGCCTTAAACAACTTTGGAACAGGATACTGAGAGAGCACCTCCTCCCTTACCAACCTGCCCAGTCACTGAGGTCATTGGAAGGCATGCTTCTGGTGGTTCCACAAGGACCATTGGCCTGATTGGAGTCTACCAGGAGAAGGGCCTTTAGTGTGATGGCCCCTTCTCTTTGGAACTCCCTGCCCCTGGTTCCGGCGCCTCCTGAAAACAATACTTTTCCAGGAATCTTTCCTCAACTACTAGCCACTATTTATTGGTCCTTTGTTTTAAATTAGATAGATAGATAAAATTTTATTACAGTCATAGACCAGCAACCATTTGTTTTAAATTGAACAATTTTAATTTGCTGTTTTTAAATTTCTTTCCTTTTTTGTTTCATTTCATTCCTATGTGCACTGCTCTGGAATTTATTTTAGAGATGGAGTGGTATATACATATTGTCAATTATTATTATTATTATTATTATTATTATTATTATTTAATTGTACTTCTGTAAACTTTGGGGCTGATATCTCCCTCTTGTTTCTCAGTATCTTGTTTAGGTTCCCTTTTTGTTTCCACGCACCACCTGAGTTAATTATTAGAGGGAATGATTTAATTTCAATTTATATACCACCTTTCTCCCCATGGCACTCAAGGTCACTGGGCTGAACCACTGCTCTTAAGTTCCACTGCAACTTGTATGGGCAGTGTATTGGCACATAGTGTGGGATGCATTAGTTTTCCTGCATGTGTGTATTTTATGATGGCTGTGGCTACTTAGCTTGATCTAGAAATCAGGTAACTGTTTTGGGCTATGAATTGCTAGGACCCAATTGCTTGGGGGCCCTTTTGCGTCTCAGTCAAAGATTTTTTTCTCCAGCTTCACCTTTTGAGCGTTGCAGATTTCAGGTCCTAGCATGTTGGCCAACCACAGCGGACCTGGCTGCTCAAGGAGCTTTTGGAGAAACAGCAAAAAGACTAGAATTCATTGCTTCTGACTTGACACTATTGCTATTATTGGATGGTGTGGTTAGAGTATTGGACTGGGAGTTGGGAGATCCGGGTTCTAGTCCCCACCCGGCCATGGAAGCTCACGGGGTGACTTTGGGCAAGTCACAGACTCTCATCCCAGCCTACCTCACAGGGTTGTTGTTGTGAGGTTAAAATGGAGAGGAGGAGGATTATGTACACCGCCTTGGGTTCCTTGGAGGAAAAAAGGAGGGATATAAATGCAATAAATAAATGCAATAAATAAATAAATAAATAAATAAATAGGCTTACATGAGACAGGCAAAAAAGTAGAATTTTAAGAGTGTGAGCCTTTATGTAAACGTCTCTATTCTGTGTTTTCCTTGTTGCAAGTTTTCAAACTTGAAGTCTTGTTATGAACTCATTCCTGTAAGTGGGGAGGAGGTAGAAGATATGCAAGATTAAGATTACAGAGCTGGCAAGTGCATTTCACATGTCTCACACTCTAGCTTGTGTGTATGTAATAATCCACCTTCCTCTGCTTCGGTAATCCCTTGGTGAACTAGAATTACATTGTACGCACTATGTAGATTATATTCCTCACATGCCAGAATGTGTGATGTAGATATGATTTATGTAGAATTGTGATTGCACACAAAACCACGTGGCTGCTGCAGGTCTGCTTCCTATTTTCCGTCACCTAGCGTGTAGAACTTGCTAAGAAATTTTTGTCCTGGCTTGTGCCTTGAAAGTCATTGGGTAGGGTAGCTCCATTGAAATGAATGAGACTTAGATTTGGACTAACATTGGACACAGTCCATTGAATTCAACCTAGAATAACACATTTGTCAGTTCCCTTTATTCCCCTGGAGGGCATTGCTTACTAGGATCCATTTCAGAAAAATGTTTAGTATGGGTCAATGTGTAAGTGTACTAGGTTTTATACTGTTTCGTTTAGGAAGACGTTGTTAACCAGAGTTCCAGCCTAAATACACAGTATTTTATCCTTTCCTGTGAATTAAAGCCAATAGTCAGCCTTTGTAGATAGATTGAGTCCAGTATGTGGGAAACATCTATCTCCGTAAGACACAGGCCAGCTGTACACAGACCCTCTCAAGGCAGTATAGAAGGTAAAAACAATTCAAAAATATACAAAACAAATAGAAAAGCAATAAATGCTCAATAACATGCTTCAAAAAGAGATGACTCCAATAAAACCTGCCACCCACAGATTATGGAAAGGCCAGTGAAAATAAGTGGTTCTTCAGAGCCCTTTCTGAAGCCTTGCAAAGAAGGTGACTGGTGAATCCCTGATGGTGTGGGGCTACCACTGAAAAGGTCCTCTGCCTTGTGCTCTCCACCCTCACCGCCCTTGGCTTTGGGCAGGTGAGAAGGGCTTTTCCCAAGGACCTCAGAGTGCAGGCAGGCTGGCATGCAAGAAGGGCGTCCTTCAGATAACTTGAACCCAACTCATTTAAGGCTTGAAAGTTTAAAACCAGAACTTTAAATTGGGCTCAGAATGTGCACCGGCAACCAACAAACTGGGAGAGTGGTAATGTCAGATATGCAGGCCACCCAGCTTCCACCAGTATCCATCTGAGTGGCTGCATTCTGCGCCAGCTGAAGTTTCCGAACCGTCTTTAGAGGCATTAGGGTGTTCGAATTGGATGCTGGCGACTGATAGGCCATATGAAGCTTTTGGATTGGCCAGGCCTATGATAAACTCTAGGAGGCTCTGCCTACCTGGCCAACAGAATGTCAGAGTTTGGCGTTCTACTGCTTTCATTCCTTCCCACGCATAACAGCTTCCAGTTTCTTCAGATCTGTGGCTGCCCAAGGGCATTGTCTTGGTCCTGACAAGTTCAAAGTAGCAGGTAAAAAACCTCCTGGGTTAGAAATGCGAATGGAGCATATCGTTATTGGCAGAAGCATTGCACGTCTTGCCGTTGGACATTTGTCCACGATGCTGGATGATTGAGGAGTATTTTGTTGTAAGCTTCTGGGCGTAATCACTAGTATCTCCTACAATTAAGGCAGTAATATTTCTCTCTAATACCCTGTTTTCAGCAGGTAAAAAAGCCTGTTTCATTAATATATGGCAGATTACAAATAGTTACATTTTTCATTGCAAGTTCACACTGATTCTGTCGCCTTAGGGAATCTCGGGTATTAATTTACAGCTGTACAGATTAAACAGGTAAAGTCGGTGAGTAATGCTAATGTTCAACACCATTTATTATTGCCTGCGTACATTTTGGCTTTTGTGTGTAGCTGTTTTCTTGAGGAAGATGCAGCGACGTCATGCAATATATTCCAATTTTGCTAATGTTCCGTAAACCAGCATCAAACATGAGATTAGATGGAGGAGGATCAACAACAACAACAACGAAACTGACCTCCAGATATAAAGAATGAGTGAACCCAACTGGTAGCTGTCAGCGTTCCAAACTGCTGGATAGATCCGTTTGACCGGACCTCTCAACAATGTGCCCTCTAATTCCCATCATCCCAAACCCCATGGCCATTGATCATGCTGGCTGGGGATGAGAGGAATGTCATCCACCATATTGGGAACACACCAGGTTAGGGAAGGCTGCTTTTGGGTGAATGTGCTACATGAACGCATACAGTGTTCTCCCACCCCCGTAACGGTACGGGGAAAATCTTTCCCATGGATTGTGGGTAAAAGCATTGATCTTCGTTAGGATTCTCCAGCTTCAAAGGCATGGAAGTATGGCAGAAGGATAGGGTCTTCTTGCTATGCAACTACTGCCTTTCCATCTCTTCTTCGTGTCCCCCCTCCGATCTCACATGGGTTGGAATGACCCTTAGGTTGATACAGTGAACGTACACAGCTGTCCGAGTTGGACACATTGTGACCACCCCGTCTGAGTGAAGCCATGCCTGCTGGCACCACTAGGCTTGGCCCCTGCCATGCTGTATTCCTCAAGCCCCCTGAAGGGAGGGGGCAGGGTTATAGCCATCCCTTAGCCTACCAATCTCCCCAGGCTTCTGACTATACGAATGGCAAAGCTAAGCATTTTTAAATTTAAACACTTAAATTAATTTAAATTACTCAGTGTGTTCTACACACAAAATAACCCTGGAGTGCATACCCCTAAAGTCCCCTTAGCATGCGCCCCAATTTTCAGGTGTCTATGTTTCGTGGTCTCTGCGCTATGGTGCGGACAGACAGACAGAAGGACACACATCCTCTTGTATGATTATAGATACTGATGTTCTGGCTTTGTTGCTGCTTTGTTTGCTGGTTAAAAGGATGGACTACACTTTTTACAGACTGGAGAAAGAGCTGTGGAATCACAAAGCCCCCCCCCCTCCCCACGATAGGTGGGCAGAATGTGCTCACGAGTTACGGGTGTGGAACCCCCCCCCCCCTTTTGCAAAAGTGTGCATGTTTTGCTTCGTACAAGGCTTGTGATCCTGAGGCACATATGTGAGGAAAGCAACCCAAAGCTTGCAGAAAGCCCTGGGAGGAATGGTTTCTGCAAGAGTGTGAGCCTCTAGAAGCGAACCTCCCAGTCCTTACGGATGCCCTTTGATTCTAGGAACTGTGTGGTCCAGCGCCCATATCATTGGGGCATTGAATCGGCTCCAGGTTTCAGACAGAACTTTAAAAGAGCTATCCAAGGTGGATAAGTCCTTTAGAGTTCTGACGGAAACCCGGACTCACTTGCCCTACTGACGACGGAGCCACCAGCTTCCATCGGTGTGTTTTCCCCTCCCCTGCCCCTTCTGTCATTTGGGCAGGCAGTTGTCATACGTGTGTGGTCATTTCCCCCCCTCAAAAAGCTGGATTACATTTGTGCTATCATTGGAACTTTAATTGTTGGCTGATTTGTGTGTGATGTAAAGCCTTTTGCCCCGCAATGTGGAAGAAGCATTTGGCTTTGCCTCTTGTCATCAACGTGAGAACGTTCACATGGGATTGGAGGGAGGCAGCGGCCCTTTGAGTTGGTAACTGAGTATGACAAACCGGTTTCCCTGCCCCCAAACCCCTGGTCTGCTCATGTAAATGCTTGATTGGAACATACTTATTGATGCCATGATCCATAGGGCTCCTTCAGTGTGTACAAATGCTTCTGGATGGCAACCCCTCCCCAACTTCACCCATTTTCCCCTGTTGGGTGGCACAAGGGTCTCCATTCAAAAAGGGGGGGCACCTATTTGGATTCAGTCCTTAGTCTTTATTATAAAAACATCAAAACCAGCACTTCATATTTGAGCCCATCATGGGGTCTGACGTGGTCATCTGTCACTTTCTTCTTCTATATTTGGTTTTTCACCATGGTTTTGTTTGCTCCAGAATGGTGCGTGACTGTCTCACAGAACTTCAGTAAGAGGAAATCCTTGATGAATGAACTAACATGGTTTTCTCTCTTTCCCTGCCTTCCCCCTTCCTGGGGTTGAGATTATTGCCTTGTATCCAGAGCCTTCCTCCTGTGGACAGAAGGGCTCCTTCCGTCCTCAGAAGGCTTCTGATATAGTGGAGCATTTCTGCTGGTAGAAGCGGGAGCGAAGCACTCTTTGCCCGTTCCCCCCTTGTCCTGTAATCTTCTGTGTCTTTGAGTATCTTCTTTGGAAGGTTGGAGGACTCTTCAGAACAGCATGAGAGGTAGTGGAATCTGAAGGAGGGGGGAATTTGCGAAGATTGCTTTCCCCCACTGCTGCACCAGCTGGACTGTCCTCCATGGAACTCCACTCAGAGAGTGCTCCTGCTGGTGAGGAGGGGGAAATGCCGGATCAAACGTTGTACCTTTTGTATTGACAGCTTTCCTATTATTTTGATATAAGGAAAGTTGCTGCTTAGCAAACGGATCTTCCCTCCGAAACACCCCGTACATTTTTGAGATCTTCCAAACTCTGTTTTCTCGTGCAGCCTCTCATTACTATTCCATGGCTGAAGTCCTTCCGAGTGGCCGTGGTTTCCAGAAATCTAGCAGAATGCTCTGAGAGCGTTTCATTTTCCCCTTAAAAATTACTCTTTCAGAGGCAGCTGCTCAAGGCAATGCGTGGGCTTCACTAGCCGAGCGGTGATGGTCACAAAACCATTGTTGAATCTTACACAAATATAGTTAGCCCTCACCCCACCCCCCACCCCCGATTTCCTCCCCCTGCATCAGTTGCTGCAACTTCAGATTAGAGGGTGAAATTTTAGTCATGTGCATAAAACTCTACGTAAACCTAGGGAGACACAGCAGCGCTCACAGTACTGTTGCTATTACTTGGCGCAACTTGTCCTCCATAGGGAATGGGATGATATATGTGTTTCGAGTATTTTAGTTGACTTGCTTGCTTGTTTCTTTTTCCAAATCAGCGGAGTCACGTAGCCTCCTGAGGCATGATTTCTGGGGATTTGGTGATGGTGCGTCATGAGAGTACTGCAAATTGTGGATTGGGTCGGAAGTTGCCACCCTGCTTTTCTTTAGCCCATCTTAAAGAGAATCTCTTCTAAATGACCATGCGTTAACATATGGAAATTAGCAGTTGCCTTTGTTTCCATCCGTAGAAAAGTGTGAACTCAAAATAATTTCCCCCTCTCAAAATTCAGAGGTGGAATTTCCATTCTTCCGTTTACAAGCCTTCTATGTAATCCGGTCTCATTACAGTCACAATATGGTGTGTTAATGCCTTTATTTTATTTATTTTTTTAAAATTAAATGTTTTACCATTTTCTTTACGGTTTATGTCTTCTTCTATTCCAGTACCATCTTTCTGTGACTGGAGGCTCCTAACAGGAAACCTTCCATCCATCAATGCACTGCCAATGGTAAGTAGACTTAAATCCACTTTGAGTTGTTTTGCGTTTGAACTGGCCTCAAATAAAAATGCCGATAGCACGAAAAGGAGAAATGCACGTCCTACTCACCAGAGGATTTTTTCAAATGTATCTCGCTTGCGATGGCATGTGTGGCACCCTGTTTTGCTATCAGGCAATTAATGACAGTCAAATCTGACGTCAAGTACATGCGTTTGGTTGTGCTCCCAACGTTCCGTTTTTGGCTAAGTGGACGTATCGTTGCCTCTAATAATGAACTCAGGTGATGGACACTGACCAAACTTGAGCCAAAACAGGCCTGCTGAGAAACAAGAGGGAAGTATTGCTCTGGCCGGGCAGCTTCACTTTTTGCAGAAGTATACCCTCCCCTCAAATCCCCACAAACTCAGGCCTCAGGAGCCACAGAGTGTTGAGTGTTGGTTGACAAGAAAACCAGAGGAAGGGAGGTGGGCGAAAGAGTGGAATGCCCTGTTTGAAGGGAATGGCTTGCTGGACCCTGAACAGGAGCATCTCCCTTTGGGAGGAAGAATACACAACAACATGTTGTTGTAGGTCTCCCCTCTTAGGACACTACTAACCTTAAAGAGGTATGTCCTGCCATTCACACGACTGCCGTCAGAGAGACATTTTCATGTTACTTTTAAAAAAAATACTTATCTGACAACCTGCTACTGCTTTCTCTGCCTCTTAACCTTCTTCCTGCTGTCTCTACCCACCTACTTTTCTCCTTGCGACCACCACAATGCTTTTTTTTTCCCTAGGTGGGGAGGGGATGGTGGTGGCAGGGTCGGACGGGTGAAGATGTAGCACTGTTGCGGCTTGTTCTTGTTGTCCTTAAAGGTCACCCAGAAGCATGGTCTGAGGTGGGTGGGGAGCCATTTGGATGGGTGGATCAGTTTCAGTAGGGACGACATGTTCTCAGCAGATTTTCATGGCCTACTCCTGGATCTATTCAACACTAAAGAGCAGGAAAATGTCTCTTTTAAAAAGAGCGAGTGGCGTTTTAGAACTATGACGTGTGTTAATAAAGCTGCTAAACAATCCCCCCCTGCTTCCCCTTCTTTTTAAAATGAAAGATTTTGCATAGTTTGACACCTGGGCTAGAGCTCTGCTGAATTCTTGCACTTCAGCAATTTCAGGGCGAAAAGTGGGATTTCGAGAGCCGCGGAAAGCCCTGTTGATAACCTCCCTAGGCGTTGGTCACTTGTGTTTTCCCACAAAGGTAGAGTTCCTTCAAGCAGCCTTTTTGATCCTCAAAACGTTCTTAGCCATGACACGTTGCTGCTTTGGTGCTTCCGCTTTACAGCATGACTCCAGTCATTCAAGGATAATGCAGTGAACAAGAACATGTAGCCAATTACATCGGGCTCTGTGACTGCATCACAGGAGGCAGATGAAGGCCTCCTATTGCTCTCACTCTGAGTGGGGTGTACAGTATGTGTGTGTGCGAAGAGAATATGTCCCTGTAGGCCCGGGGTCAGGGACTGCTTTCCTCACTGCTGAATTTCAGTGGCAAATTTGGGGGCAGTGGGGGGGGGGGCTGCAGAAAAGGCCAGGGGGGCACATGTTGCCCACACCTGCTGTAGGCTTATTATCTTGGTTTGTTAACTGACCTGAAGGCAGTTCACCGGTTTGGACGTAACGGGGAACTCTAACCTAATACGACCAAGGAAAGGAGCTCTGAAACTGATGCATGAGGGCTGAAGTGCAAAGGAAGAGTACTTTGCCAACACTCTTTCTTGGCTTCATAAACCACTATTTTTTGTGTCTGTGAAAGGTTGTCAAACCTGGCCAGTGTGTAGAACAGAAAGTCTTGAGGAATGAATGAACTTTATTTTGATCTAGAATAGTCATGAATTGCTTTTCAGCAAGAAGTTCTCACTGCGTTTACCTAGTCCAATAAGGCAACAATTAGAACATCGTTAAAAAAGAAAAAATCCGCTCAAAGTGTTCTGCTATAGGTTCACCCGCACGCTTTCTTTAGCTTTGTACCACATCATCAGGTAGCCAATGTCCGTTGCTCCTGCCTTTTAGAACACTCAGTCCACTTCACAGCCCTTTTCTTGCGGCTGTCGCTATGCCAGTCAGGCAGTGACCAACAGGGGGCAGTCTCTTGCTTTGGAAGTGTGGTACCTGGGCAACACCTTAGTATCCAGAGAGGGCAGAGACTTCACCTCACCTAGATGGGTGGTATCAATGGAGCATGTCTGAACCAACGTCATTAGTTGCCTTTCTTTTCATTTTTAAGTAGATTTGTAGAATGTAACAAACTAAGGGGAAACATTCTTAGATGGTGGCAGGATCTACACTACTGCTTTATAATGGTATTGAAGGGCACTGACAACTGTTGGGGCTTATAGACACATTCCGTATACCGCTTTCAAAGTGTTATATCCTGCTTGGTGTAGATCTGGCCAAAGATTCCACCTGGGTCCACACATTTTCATTTTTCTTTATTTAAAATATTTTCATGCAGCCTGTAAATACACACGCACAGACGCACACAGACACAATCACACATTGGCTCAATTCAGACGACACAATAAACAACTGGTGTGGGGGAAACAATCGTCAGTTGTTTTGGCTATTGTGTCATCCGAATGCTGCCATCGTCCACACAGCGCTGATCCTCATCCACACCACAGGTGATTATTTATTACCATGTTGTGTGGGGAGTACCCCCTAGAGTTAGGGTTAGGGTTAGGGTTAGTCAACCCACCATTGACTGTCGTGTCGTCCGAATTGAGCCACTGTTAACCAAAACGGCAGCATTGATAATTAAAAATAATAAGACGTCAATATGGAAAATAGGCCAGCATCAATTAAAAACAGGCTGAAACATCCAGATTTCAAGTTAATCAAAAACATCCGTATCAGATTTTCCTCAAAACCTGTGTGAAACTCTAGGATCTATGAAAATGATAGTTGGTTGTTTCATACTACATTCCTTCTGATGAAAAACAGTGAAGCTAATTTTTGTTACTCGGAAACATTAAGGCACCTTCATATTAACCACACAGACTGTTGAACCCTTCAATAAAGACTGTGCTCTCCATTTTCATTTGTAGTTATTAAAGAGGTCAAGAGACGGGTGTGGGGTGTGTTTGCGAAATAACCTTGTCCTTTTTTTCTTTTTCTATTCATTCTGTGTTGCCACAATATAACAGATGTGAGACCTTTGCCAGAGCTCATATGAAAAGTGGCTTTTCTGCTGTACTTTGATGCCTTTTGGTTCTCTGACAGGCAGACTTCTTAAATAAAACAACACATTTGCAATTTGAGCGTCAACTTGAATTCTGGGTTTTGTGCATGTTTTGTACAATATATATACGTAATAAAAAGTCATCCACGTATGACTGTCAAAAACCCTGTTAGAGTTGATCTGGTGTCAGTTTTTTAAAACTATATTGTTAGATTACTTTTATAGGATTTATTTATACGAGCAAAGAACAAGAAAAATACACATTTCAGAATTGGAGAAAAAAAGCACATACATGCATATGTTGTTAAATTGAAGACAAATTTGACGGTAGTACTTAGCAGTTGGAAGATCTGATGTTGTATCTTTGGACAGAATATTACCGCTTCAAAAAAAAAGTTGTGGAGGGACTTTGTGATGGTCTACATGCTTTGGCTATTTGAATTGTCTTGTTGGTTACCATTTGATACACTCCTGAACAGGGTTGATTTGATTTAAATAAAATTGATTTAAATCATGATTTCAGTTGCTTCTTTGAAGGATTCAGTTTAATGATTTAAATCACTACTGTGGGAAATTCTCTGATTTAGTAAAAGTACGTTATTGTTTAATCTTAATACTTATTCAGAGATGTAGTTTTCATTAGAAGTTAGGTACACAATAAACAAGTATTCTGAATTATTTTCAGTTTAAACTTCTTCTCCCAAAATCTTAAATTGTGCCAATACATTCTGTGGACATCTCTGAGGTATATCATGAACCAGGGATGCAAAACAAATTCAGTCCTCTGGGGTTCCGCAGAAAGCACACACCCCTTTCGCTCCCCCCCTTGCAATGGATTTAATGTACATTGCGCTAGCATAAGTGATCTCTGGTGCAGCACCAACAGCATTTGCTGGTGTGATGGGTATCAAACCCATCGCACCAACAAGCACTGTTGGGTGTTGGTCACTTGTGTAATGTATTGCACGTTAGCATAGTTTTGAATTGGCTATTGCCCTGTGCGTTCAGTCCACTATGCAAATGTGTGCGTGAATGGTAGATTGGTGGTGCGGATCATAGAATCATAGAATAGTAGAATTGGAAGGGGCCTATAAGGCCATCAATCCAGCCCCAACTGTTTTTACATTGCTAATATTTACAATGAGAATAATACAGACTTCCGGTGATCAACCCATTTCGCCATCAACCACATCTGAGACTTCAATAATGACTTCTATCCTTTATCCACGGCAATAGCCTTTAAGATGGTGCTAAAATAACGAGTTTATCTGAGGAAGCTTCTCACGCAACGGGCTGAAAACCGGAAGCCTGTATCTTTGCTTATTCCCGTTGTAAATATTAGCAATGTAAAAACAGTGTGTTTTGGAAAACATATATCCACTTTATGTTCGTTTTTGATCATTGACTGTTTTGTTTAAATACTCTTCATTCAGCTGTGTAGCTTGCTTAAATTGTATAAGTGTGTTTCACCATTACACAGTTCATGTTATTAGCAGTGATTATGTATATGGAATTTATATAAATTATACAGTCGATAAAAAGTATTTGCCTACCCCAATTTTGAATATTCTCATCATTTGCAGTTGTGTGCCTTGTACATCATATATTTGTTTAATTTGTCAACTGCTTCCTTCTGCTTTTGTGTAAATGCAGGAAATCTACATCAAAGCATACCTGAGAGGTAGCTGTCCAGCTGCATCTTGAATGCCTCTAATGTGGGAGAGCCCACGACCTCCTTAGGTCATTGTTTCCATTGTCATACTGCTCTGACAGTCAGGAGGCTTTTCCTGATGTCCAGCCAGAATCTGGCTTCCTGTCACTTGAGCCCATTATTCCATGTACTCTGGGATGATCGAGAAGAGATCCTGGCCTTGTGCGCCATGGGGGGGGGGGGGTGGAATGGTTCAATCCTGTACCATATGTACAGTTTTCAATAGCTGTGTAGTGCTAGTTTTTCTATAATACGTTGCTTTTCAGAAGGGACCTCTTTCCAAAGATGCAAAGTTAATGGCAGAAGGGGCCAAAATGTTCCCTGCCTAAGTAGAGTGACGCTGGGTTTGGACGTGGGCTGAGAACCTTTCAGCCATGCCTTGTAGCACCCTTCAGGGCACTTTAAAAAAAGTGTTTGATTTCTCACATTGCCTTTTTCCCAGCAGAGTAACGCCCCTTCCCTGTATTACTTCACGCTTGCATATTGAGATTTCGCCAAGATTGAAACACTGTTCTGCATTATTGCTTCTCTTAAAAAACATGACTCATTGCATATTAAACTACTCCCAACATTTCATAAAATTTTAAAGTCCCAGGAAGAGACTGTTTGAAGTCTTATTGTATTTTGTCCTAATTTCCCCCCTATAGGCTAGGCCAGAAAAGAAGCATTTGTAGAGTGATGGGCCTGTTAGTTGGTATAGCGATAACTGATTATGAATTACTGATTGGAGCAGGAGGAAAGACACTTTTTTTGGTCTTTAAGTAAAGGCAGTTTTACCGAGGCCTATGTGTATTTTTGTGATGGTGCTCTGTGTTAGAGTTTTGTGTTGGATGAAAAATGCAGTGTCCTGAGAATCTCAGTTGCAATTTTGTTTACTTTTAAATTTCTTTCCTTTATGGCTATGAAGGTAGGCAGTCTGACTCGATATAAGGCAGGTTCCTACTCTGCATAAGTTGTGTTGTGCGTACCGTCTGGATAAACAGCAATTCATCCTTGCCGACAAGTCTTTTTGCTTTTCTTCTATGTTGACAACGGTTGAGCAAGACCTGTAGTGAAGTCTCTGACATCAGGCTGGGTGAGAAGGGGATGTACGGAACTTCCAGAGCAGCATTTTAGAGTAACGACATGGAAAATACTCCATGGGGCTGCTCTTGCAAAATGGCTCCATTTGATGTGACAAAGGTAACATACGGACTGGCCCAGGCCCAGGGTGTCCGTTCGTGGAGTTGCTCATGGTAAGAAAGGCTGGCAGGGTATTCTTTGGGGTTCCAGATGTGGCTCTCATATGTAGTCCATTTCTTTGCTGCCTAGCTGGTTTTGCCCATAACTGCCTACCTTTTAACAGTCAGGGGTGATGTGATTAAGCCCATGTAAAACAGGAGGGGTTTTTTGCCAAATTTGTAACCAGTGCCCACATTGGGGTGGAGATGCCACCAATTTTATTAAAATCACCTCCCACCTGGGTAGCCTTCTAAATACAATAGTTAAAGGGACCATAACAGATGGTAGGAGACTGGGAGCCTCATAATAATCCATGTAATTTCAGGGTCATGTGCTACTCTAACACTGTCACATGTGGGGGTTGAAAGTGCAAGTCAGGAAGTTCCCAATTAAAATGTAACCTTGGCTGTCAATTCACAATCAGCCTCAGCCCTCCCCTGCAATATTTGGATTATAATATCATCCTGCCTAAAGTAGGCCTGTATAACTTGCAAACTATCAAGCTGAACTGGGCAGCCCACTAAGGATTTAATAATCTGTTCTTGCTGCATGCCTGGGAATGCAAAAATGGGAAGTTGTTCAACATCTGATAGGTGTCACTACATTGTTGGCAGCTGCATCCCTTTTGTTGGGTTACATGTTGTGCAGGTGAGCCTCACAGTGGTTTTATTTTGAAGGATTTCTGAGATAGCGACCTGATTCAGGCTATCGTATCTCAGCAAAAATAAGCCAAGATATGAACAAGTCTCTTACATTCGGATGTAGCCCTTTTGCTCCTCCCATGGTGTGAGCTGTGATTAGACCAGGAAACTTCTAATTGAACATTTATTTATTTATTTATTACATTTGATAGTTTCCCATTTCATCCGATGTGGGGAACTGTGGTTACCAGCTAAGAGTTTTTTTGCAGACATTTCTTACCAACCCCCTGAAGAAGGCCTTTAAAAACAACAACATAGGCCGAAACGCGTTGGGCGTGAATAATAAAGTATCTCAGCATTCTGAGAACTGGCTTCTCTCCCTTTTTTGCCCTGGGTGGATGCTCTCCTCCTTTTGGTTACCAGCTTTGAAACAACCCCTAGGATCCTAAACCACGGTTTAAAGTTGGCTTAAATTCCTGAGTTGTTTCTAAGTCGGTTAACATAGTTCCCTAGTTCGGACAAAATGGGAAACTATTTTGTCCGAACTGGTTAATTGTGGACGTCCTGGTTTAATCATGGCTCATGCGAAAAGAGGAGCCGAAGAAGGTTGTGTGCCGGCAAAAGACTTGTCCACACTTCAGGTTATTAAACTGAGATACGATTGAATTCAGCCATTGTGCTTTAAACACCCAAAAGGACTATATAAAGGGGATTTAGCTGTTTCTTTTTAAAAATCCAGTAATGTGTGGCTTACAGCAGTTGGTTTGTGCTTTTTAGTTCTGTTTCAGACTCTTGAAGGGAATAGGTTTGGAAATAGTATTCTTTTTCATGTTGCTTCACTTTTACAGTTCTCTTTCTGTTTCTTTATGGTCCTCACTTGCTTTAGGGGTGGGTTTTCTTGTGGGTTGAATGGTGGTGGAGGTGTTCCTTTATGACACTACGTATCCTTCCTTATGGGGCATAAAGTCCAACTTAAGCTCCTGTTTACCCAGAAAGTGCTAGAAACAAGTACTGGGGGTCTTGTAAAGCTGCCGCTGACTCTAAAGAGTCCAGCATTGGTCTGTTTTAGTTAAGTACCCACTTCTCTGCTTTGTATTGGCCTATCAGAAACATATTACTGTTTTTAATGGCCCATTTTTACTTCTCCCATTGCTATCGATGCATGGCCCAAAGAGTGCCTTTCCTCCGTGCAGTCTCACCATGAACATTGGCCTCAAGAAAGCATTGGCAATTTTAAGCTTATTTTGGAGGGGTGGGGAAAAGGGAATCCAGTAATACTTTGCTGGTTAAGATGTTTACTGTTGAAGAGGGACTAATAAGGAGGAATGCAGGGAAGATTCTTGTTTTGCAGTGGCTTTTATTTTGTAAGATAAGCAAACACGTATGTATGTGTAGTTAGTGTTTTATGAGAATACTGTATTGAGTTGTGCCAAGAGAAGACCATCTATCTAGGCTTTCGTCTGGCTTCTTGATTGTTGGCTTGATGACCGTTGGTTGACAGTAATAATAGTGGTAGCATTTTTATTAGATGTTTCTATCTCTGCTTTTCTTTCAGAAGCTTAATGGAGCATACATGGTCTCCACACCCCTGGTTTTATCCTGACAACAACTTTGAGAGGTAGCTTAGGCTGAGATAGCAACTTGGTCAAAGGTCATCCTTGGAACTTCGTGACTGATTGTGGGAATTGAATTTGGTCCTCCCTGATCCTCAAGTTGGATGCTCTATCCATTACACTATATTCGGTGTGTACACATTTTATGGGGTGGGGAGTCGGTGAGGCTGAAAATTGAGCTAAGGTAACTAGTTTGTTATAATAAAAAATACTAATAACATTAAGTTCTAATTCATTTCTTAGCCTCCTTTCAAGAGCGCAGTCTTCTCTGAGCATCTTACAACAGAAAACACACTTCAAACCTCCAAGCTGAGGCAGAGTGCTATCTCTGAGCCATTTGAGACCTTCAGGTCCCTCAGAGATATCAGCAGCCCTGCTGCTGAGGCTTGGAAGGGCAGCAGACTGGACACTTCACACCATGTCATCGGTGAGGAGAGCTGGAGCTGGGGAACGAGGACTGTCTTACTGCTTTAGACAGCTGCTTTACAACTGCCCACCCCCACCTCCCAGTAATCCTGCCTTGCGTTTGGCTGACTTCAATGGCTGGGTGGGAACACGTGCCAGACAAAAACAAAAGCTGAGGCAGAGCACTATCTCTGAGCTGTTTGAGAACTTCAGGCCTCTTAGAGATATAAGTAGTGAGCCAGCTTGTTAGGAGTATCCCTGAAAGAAGCAACATCCAAGGGGCTGCGCCCCAAAACTTGGGAGAATGCTCTTCTCCCTTATCAACGTCCCCAGTCATTGGGATCATCAGAGGGCATGCTCTTGGTGGTTCCGCATGGACCTACGGCCCGATTGAAGTCCATCTGGAGAAGAGTCTTCAGCATGGTGCCTCCCTTTCTGTGGAACTCCCTGCGTTTGGAAGTCAGCCAGGCCACCAACAATGTGTTGTTTTCAGTGCATCCTGAAAACATCTTTATTTCAAGAAGCCTTCCTTGATATTGACCAGCCATGGTTTTTAGTGTAATTCTGGGGGGTAGGGTGGGTTTGTAACCTATTGTAGGGCGTTTTATTCTTTTTATCTCTTAAAAAGATAAATGAATATAATTCATCATTCTGAAATCTGTTCAGATGTGGCGTGTCATATAAATGTTGCAAATAAATAAATATCAGTGTAACAAGTTCATATAACCGTTGGATCATTTTGAACATACGACGCTGCTGTTGTCTTGGGTCAGACCATCGGTCCATCTAGCTCAGCATTGACTCCTCTTCCTGGCGAGGGCTCTCCAAGGACTCACTTAGGGTCTTTCGGTAATACTTTCAGTGGGGTTGCTGGGCCTTGAACCTACCTGCAAAATTTGCACTCAACCACTGAATTCAGATCATGTGTCAAATACTCAGAGATGTGTCCTTGGCTGGAAGTGCACCGGCCCCTAAGGTATTGATGGAGGGCTAGAATTCTTACCTCCATCACTCAAAAGTAGCCAGTTTGTTCACTACATCTCTCTCTCTTGCTGCTGAATTAGCAATCCCAGGGGCCAGATAATAAGTT
This sequence comes from Anniella stebbinsi, assembly GCA_029215795.1. Lineage (NCBI taxonomy): Eukaryota > Metazoa > Chordata > Lepidosauria > Squamata > Anniellidae > Anniella > Anniella stebbinsi. Next base: position 353,288,314 of record JARDYH010000002.1, on the reverse strand, counting down.
CTCTTTGGGGTGCAGATGGAAATGGGTTCAGGATCCTCTGGTTGTTAAGCCCTAGATTAGTACACAAGTCGAGTCTGCAAGTTTAGCCCATCAGTTTTACAGAAGACCTTAAAAACAGATGCCACCGTAAGGAAACAAACTTCTAGATGTTTTCATGTTGAAGTTTTACTTCTCGGTAACCGTAGCAAGCTAAGCTTTTTTAACTGCTACCAGGTAACGTAAGAACATAAGGAGAGCCATGCAGGATCAGACAAAGGGTCCATCTAGTCCAGCATTCTGCTCACCAGCTGTTGACCAGGGACCTACAAGCAGGACATGAGTGCAACAGCACCCTCCCACCCGTGTTCCCCAGGAACTGGTTATGCAGGCGTACTGCCTCTGATACTGGAGGTAGTGCGTAGCAATCAGGACTAATAGCCATTGATAGCCTTTTAAAGCCATCCAACATGTGTCCTGTTAAAGTGGCCATGGCTGTGTCCCCATTCCGCAGTAAGTCGACAATATCATAATTACGTTTTGAACAGAAGGAATGGCAGCGACTCCCATAGAATCCAAAGCACGTGCAGTTGTCCCATGTCCAGGGCGACGTCAGGAGTGATAAACTACCTTAGAAACAATGTGAGGAAAGAAAATAAATTACAGTGACCTGACCTGACTAGTATTCTTTAACAGTGTGCACTCACATCACCAGACCATGGCCACTAAACGATGCAGGGCTTGGGGAATAGCACTCCTCCTCTACCTGATACCTTTCGTAAACTGCCCAGAAAGCCTTGGCTATGGGGCGGTATAGAAATGATGATGATGATGATGATGATGATGATGATAACCCAATCATTAGAAGTGCAGCAATAGGACTAAGGAGGTGCAAGTTGCAAATGTTGCTTTTGCAGCTGGTGCCGTTTCCTTTCTCGCAGTCTATGCACAGACAATGCCTTAGGTATTCAAAAAGGGCTAGATTTGTATCAGGGGCACATCACAAGGGGGTACATCACATCTAGCCCTGATTTGAATACTTAAGGCATTGACTGTGGATAGACAGTGAGAGAGGAAATGGAACAAGCTCCGGCCTATGGCTCCAACTTATTTTATTTATTGCATTTGTATCCTGCCTCTTCTCCTCCATGGAGCCCAAGGAGGCATATATAATCCTCTTCTCCATTTTATCCTCACAACAACAATCCTGTGAGGCAGGTTGGGCTAAGAGTCTGTGACTGGCCCAAAGTCACCTAGTGGTTTTCCATGACTAAGTGGGGACTAGAACCTGGATTTCCCGACTCCCAGTCCAACACTTTAGCCACTACACCACACTGGCTTAGAGTGTGCTTATAGACGATCTAGACTGATTGCTGGCCAAAAAAGAAAAGAAAAAAGGAAATACGGCAGAAGTCTTTCCTGGATAGCAAGACCAGGAAAGACCTCTGCCTTAGACCATGAAAAGCTTTGCCACTTGGAGTAGATCAGCCTTCCTCAGCCTGGTGCCCACTAGATGTACTGGACTATAGCTCCTATCCTCCCTGACCATTGGTCATGCTGCTTGGGGCTGATGGGAATTGTAATCCTAAACATCTGGAGGGCACCTGGTTGGGGAAGGCTGAAGTAGACAATATTGGGTTAGATGGACTGATGGTAAGAACATCAGAAGACCCGTGCTGGATCAGACTAAGGGTCCATCTAATCTGGCACTCTGTTCACAACTGTGGCCAACCAGCCATCGACCAGAGACCCACAAGCAAGACATGGTGCAATAGCACCGTCCCACCCATGTTCCTCAGCAGCTGGTGCACTGCCACTGATGTTGGATGTATCACATAGCCATCAGGACTAGGAACCATTGATAGCCTTCTCCTCCAGGATGGTTTGTTTCCATGTAAAGCAGCTTCATATGTTTATGGCATGCGTGCCTATGTCTGTCTGTCTGTCTGTCTGTCTGTCTCTCTCTCTCTATCTATCTATCTATCTATCTATCTCAGATTAGAGAAAGGAAGCAAACCTATAACTAAATAGTAAAGATTGTGTTTTGCACGCAGAAGATCCTGGGTTCATTCTCTGGCATGTCCTGGCAGATGACAGGAAAGATCTCTACCAGAGAACCTGGATATAGCTGCTGCCAGTCAGGGTAGGCAATACATGGCTAAATGGACCGATGCTCTTATTCTGTATAAATCAGCCTGATAGGTTTGTTTATAAAATTCAGGCATAAAGCTGGATAATGTAGGCGGCAGAATAATGCAGAAATATGTTTTGCAATGGAAAGGTCTGCAGCATAAAGGCAGTGAGTCACAAGCACTGCAGAATGACTGCAGGAACAAGGTGGAAGCACTTAGCAATTCAAAGCAAGTGTATGTGCTTATTGCTGTTCTGAATGTAATAGCGTTGGGTGGTAAAGTTCAGATGGAGGAGGTGAAACCAATCCATTCTCTCGGAAGTGGGACTAGAACATGGACTCCCACTCAATAAAGCAACTGTGTTGCAGTCGCCTACCTCAGCTGCTGGTCAGTGCAATCTCAACTCGCCTCTAAGAGCTTCCAAGAAATCTGGTGGAGGACATGGGCTAATCCTCCTAGGATCTTCAGTCATATTTCACATTTTGCATATTTGGACATATATTTCACATTTGCACATGTGGAAATACTGCACTTCCAATGACCCCTAGTCACATTGCATATTCCAAGGTCTTCTGGTCATATTGCACATTTTGGAGAAGCTGTAGACAGGGCTTTGTCTGTGCCGTAAGTCTAAGGGTGCACAGAAAAAACTCAGAATATAATCTTGCATGCAAAATTGGACTTTCAGAGGATCTTGGTTTTCTGTTGAAAGGAAGAGTGTTTAGCCCCTGTGATTGGAGTTTGATATGCTTAAATGTTTGCAGAACACGCACCATACACGCACACGAGTTAGCATCCTCTAGTACAGCCTTCCCCTACCCAGTGTCCTTCAGATGTAGACTGGGGATGATGGGAGTTGTGTTTCCATGCATCGGAAGGGCACCAGGTTGAGGAAGACTGCTCTACTAGAACCCAAGCATCGCATCAGATCCAGATGCTGATCAGTAAAGAACCAGCCAATAAATGCAACAGAACTGAGTCATACTTCTTATCAAGTATAAGAAATGTCATTTAATGCCTACAGACTGAGATCAATAGCATTGTACTGTAGCTCCATAATAGGTAAAAGAGCAGGCTGAAAAATCAAGTTCAAAATACGCATTCAGAAGAGAATGTGGAACTTCAAAAATAACTCCCACATTCCTTATTCTGCTCGATCGCTTCCAAAGGGTGAGATACATTTTTTTTTCCACTATGAAAGCAATTAAGCGCTCCAGTGCAATGTCCTGAAAAGTCTTCAAAACAGTTCCAAACGACTTCGGGAGTCACTTTTAACCCCTTCCTTTCTCTTTGTTCTCAAAGTGTGTGGGTAAAATGCCAGCTGAGACCCCCAAAGCCAGAGAGGTGGCTGGATCGGATTTCCAGTGGTTGGGGATGGGGCTTTGTCCCCTGCATGGCTCTTTGCCTCTCACCATAACTAGCCAAGCGAGAATAAATTATTGGAGACGGTAAACGTTGCAAAATAAATCTTAATTCAGAACAAGGAAATATGCACGTTTGTTCATTTAACTTACGCGGGTTATAGAATTTGGCATGTCTTGATGCTGAATGGATTGTCCAGGTGCAAAGCTGTTGTTAGCGAGGGGTACACCAGCCTTTACTATAAAGGGGGGGCATAGAGCAGTGCAGAGCTCATAGTTTACATCTCAAAATGCCTTTGAAATTCCCGCCCCAAGGAACCCAGAGGGCAAGTGTGGAAAAACCAGAGATATTAGAAACGTGTTTGTTTCCATTCAGAGGAGCTTACAGTGTTAAATGGTGGATGCTTCAAGAACCTACTGCTTCCTGTATAGCTAGCATGGAGGCCTGGGAAAGCCATCGCCTGCAGGAGAGGGGAGGCCTGCTGCCCGGGGAGGAAGAAGTGCTGGCTGCTGCCGGGCATACTCTAGACCTGTTTTTTTCAACTGGACCTGGAGCTGGTGATCTGAAAGTGGGCGACTTTACATCAACCCCTCTGTCATGGTCAGTTTGCCACCTGCTGAGGTTCAGACTTCCAGCAGCTTTTCCCCTCTGCAAGGGTGGGGGACCCATTAAGATGGTCCGCCCCCAGAGGCTAATGGATCCAGATGGTTTCCAGAGGGCTCTGGGGAGTTTTCCGGCTGATAGGGCTGGCTCTAATGTCGAAACCCTAGTTGATCTGTGGAATGCAAAAATGACCCGGTTGACATGATTGCTCCTGAGCGCGCTCTCCTGTGTAAAGCTCGTACTGCTCCATTGTATACCCCAGAGCTGAGAGTGATGAAACAGAACAGGAGATGATTTGAGTGCAGATGGAGACGAACTCATAGTGGATGCAATCAAACACTGGTAAGTGCCTATGATAAGCTGTATTCAGGGGCAATGAGGGCAGCAAAAAACCAATACTTTGCTGCCACTATTAAATCATCAACCTGCCGCCCAGCGGAGCTGTTCAGAGTTGTCTAGGGGCTTTTACATGCCGGCCCCGAGGACATGGCAAACCATCTGAGGCCCGCTGTAATATATTTGCGAAGCACTTCCAGAATAAAATCTTTGGCATCCGTCAGGACTTAGACTCCAGTGTTATAGCAGGTGAATCAAATGAGGTATCCAGAGCACAGGCTTGTCCTGTTTACTTGGATGAGTTTCAATTAGTACAGCTCGAGGACGTGGACAAGGTGCTTGGACAGGTTCGTGCAACCACTTCCATATTGGATCCTTGCCCCTCTTGGCTAATAAAAGCTAGCAGGGATGGAACAACTGGCTGGGCCAGGGAAGTGATTAATGCCTCTTTGCAAGAGGGAGTGGTCCCAGGCCTCCTGAAAGAGGCGGCAGTGAGACCACTCCTGAAGAAATCTTCCTTGGACCCTGAAAATCTTAATAACTACAGGCCAGTAGCAAATGTTCCATTCCTGGGCAAGGTCCTTGAGCGGGTGGTTGCGAGCCAGCTCCAGGCACTCTTGAATGAGACTGATTATCTGGATCCATTTCTATTGAGTTTCAAGCCTGGCTTTGGTATGGAAATAGCCTTGGTCACCCTGTATGATGACCTATGTTGGGAGATAGACAGAGGGAGTGTGACTTTGTTGATTCTCCTTGATCTCTCAGCGGCTTTTGATACCATCGACCATGATATCCTTCTGGGACGACTGTCTGAGTTGGGAGTGGGAGGCACTGCATTGCAGTGGTTCCGCTCCTACTTGGCAGGTCGGCTCCAGAAGGTGGTGCTTGGGGAACATTGCTCGGCCCTGTAGATTCTCCAGTATGGGGATCTGCAGGGGTCAGTCTTGTCCCCCTTGCTGTTCAACATCTACATGAAACCGTTGAGTGCAGTTATCCGGAGTTCTGGAGTGCGTTGTCATCAGTACGCTGATGACATACAACGCTACTTCTCCTTTTCATCTTCATCAGGTGAGGCTGTGGATGTGTTGCACCAGTGCCTGGCTGCGACAATGGACTGGATGAGGGCTAATAAACTGAAACTCAATCCATACAAGACTGAGACTCTGTAAGTGGGTGGTTCTGCTGACCGGAAGGAGGGTCTTCAACCTGTTCTAGATGAGGTTTAACTCCCCTTGAAGGAGCAGGTTTGTAGCTTGGGGGTTCTCCTAGAGCCATCTTTGTCACTTGAGGCTCAGGTGGCCTCAGTGGCACAGAGTGCCTTCTACCAACTTCGTTGGTGGCCCAGCTATGCCCCTATCTGGACAGGGATAACCTGGCTTCAGTTGTCCATGCTCTGGTAACCTCAAGTTAGATTACTGCAATGCGCTCTACATGGGGTTGCCTTTGAAGACGGTTCGGAAGCTGCAGCTTGTGCAAAATGCAACGGCCAGTTTGATAACTGGGACCTGAAGATTTGAGCATATAAGACCTCCTCTGGCCCACTTGCATTGGCTGCCTGTGTGTTTTCGAACCCGATTCAAGGTACTGCTTTTCACCTATAGAGCCTTACACAGCTTGGGACCACAAGCTGTGTAAGGAGCGCCTGAAGGAGCGCCTTTCCCGACATGAACCTACCCAAACACTACGTTCAACATCTAAGGTCCTCCTCCGAGTGCCTACTCCGAGGGAAGCTTAGAGGTCGGCAACGAGGGAGAGGGCCTTCTCTGTGGTGGCCCCCCAATTGTGGAACGATCTCCCCGACGAGGCCCGCCTGACACCAACATTGTTATCTTTTCCTCGCCAGGTCAAAACTTTTCTTTTCTCCCAGGCATTTAGCAATATCTGTTGAGCCTGGGTTTGTTTTGTTTTTAGGCTTATAGCTTTTAAAAGTTATTATAGTGGTTTTAAATGTATGTGTATATTGTGTGTATATTGTATGTTTTTGCTGTTTTAATTTTTGTATATTGTTTTTAATTGTTTTAATCTGATGTAAACTGCCCTGAGAACTTCGGCTATGGGGCGGTATACAAATGTAATATAAATAAATAAATAAATAAATAAAGGATTCCTGAATTAGAATACCTATGTGTTTTAGGAGGAAGGTAATTTTTAAGTACCAAGGGGCTTAATGGCATATATCTGTAGCATCAATACTGAAATGGCCTTTGGACTTGACTGACTGGACAGTGCTAATGGGAAATATCCACCTATTCTTTTAAGCAGTGAAACCCTTTTGATTACCCCCCCCCCCATAAGTGAACTAGAGAGAAGAAGCATGCATAATAGGCACAGATCTGTAAGAAATACCTAGCGATCAGAATATATTTAAGATATTTTTAATGATGTATTTTTTCTTGTTTTTAAAATTTTAACTGTTTTGTGATTCTTGTGTTTTATATTGTTGTTGTTCCCCGCCTCGATCCGGAGGGAGAGGCGGGTTATAAATTATTATTATTATTATTATTATTATTATTGCACTATGAAAGCAGTATATAAAAGGCAGGAGCCGCACCAAGCAGGATATAGCGGTATGGAAGTGGCATATGGTATGTGTCAGGGGGCCCCAACAGTTGTCAGTGCACTTTAATACTGCTATAAAGCAGTAGTATCGCTCCTGCCTTTTATATACCGCTTTCATACCACTTTCATAGTGCAATATCCTGCTTGGTGTAGGTGAGGCTCACATCGACCCTAGAGAACGTCTGAGGAGGCTTTGTTCCTCTTCCCTCAGCCAGCTGTGGCATCAAATAATGGCACGTAAATGGGCCGTCTCTGTGGTGGCACCCATCATCCTCTGGAATGGTCCCCCATGTGTGGTCAAAGAGACGGAAACTGTGGCAAACTTTAGACCTCTCTTGAAGATGAACCTGTTTACTCATGCTTTCCCTGACTCGTCGTCACATATCTTTGCTTCAGTGCTGGTAGATGCTTTTGAAGGTGTTCATTATTTTATAATGTTTTTTATTTTGTGTATTTTTTCTGTAAACCTCTTAGAGATCTTATATCGAGTAGCATATAAGCAGTTTAAATAAATGGTTGCAAATAGCAGGCAGGTCCCTGCATTTTCATAAGACGTTTTGAACACGTCCTTTCTGTAATGTTTGTAGCTTTCCAGTATTCTCCTCGCAAGCAGTTGCCTCCCCTAGAAAATATGGCTAATACGCAGTGGAAATGGGGAACATTTCTCCCACACAGTTTGTGCGTGCATCTGAAGAGGCCACAAGTTTGACGGGTTGTGAAAAACCAAGGCTTAAGTGCTCTCTTTTAATGATGGCAATGGTTTTGTGTGTGTGTGTGTGTGTGTGTGTGTGTGTGTGTAAATAAAAGAAGCAGCGAATTAAAAAAACCTGCCTGTGTTATTTCCTTTCATAACAAACAACAATGGACACATTCAGAAGTATCAGGTACATAACCGGCAAATTAAAGAAGAAAATAGATGGCCAAGAGGTTAAAAAGGAATGAAAACACAAATTTAATAGTCACAGGATCAAATGAGGCATTAGTTAATTTTCCTCCTTTTTCGGTGCAGTTCATCAGAAGTTCAAGTAATTCTACTGAGCGATTGAACTGGAACTGAGCATGGTGCCAAAACCCCTGATTACTGATAGCATAAACAGAGAAATAATCAACTGCACTTAACACTCGATGTCATCTTTCACATAGGAAATTGCTTTTGAGAATGTTGGGATTCTACCCTAGTTGCAAGCAGCGACCCATGCTGTATGCAAATACCCACAATGGCCAGGGCTGTAAGCAACTGTTGAGACATTCTTTCTGCTAATGAGCAATCAAGATGGATTGAAGATTGAAATGGCTGAGACAGGGTGTGTGTGTAGGAAATTGAGAAATTGACCACTGGAGGTGGTGGGAAAACAATTTGCTAGAGGTGTAGCTGAAAGTGATGTATTTCCAGAGCATGGCTCTTGTGAGATTTGCTATTGCTCGCACATGCTGAGCATGAAAACAAAAAGTCATGGACTGTGTTTAAAGTGGGGAAACGCTGATGAGTTTTTATTTTTTAAAAAAAAATGGTCAGGGTCATGTGATGTAGGTAAAAAGATGTTTCCATATTCAAAAAATAAGTAATTTCCCACCTCTGCTATATACATGCATCTAGGAGTAAATGCCATTGGAGTCATTGGGGTTTACTCCTGTATAGAAATGTATAGGGGTACACTAATGTGCTCACTAAGCTTTTGGAGTTATTTGAGAGTGACCCTGTTCAGACGACATGCTAAGCCACTGTGGTTAAGCACTTTGAGGTAAACATTATGGCTTAGTGTGTTATGTGAACCATTCCTAACCATGGTGGCTACATACCATGCTTTAAACACGGTTGCTAACCATTTGCTGCAAAAAGGGTTAGCGGTATAATCATGGCTTAGCGTGCTATCTGAACAGGCCCAGTGTCAATAAACATGTGGACAGAGGTGATCTGGTAGACTTTGATTTCTTGGGCTTCCAAAAGACTGTTAACAAAGTCCCTCACCAAAAACTCCTGAGCAATCTTAGTAACTATGGAATAAGAGGAGAGGTTGTCTTATGGATCACTAATTGGTTAAATAACAGAGAGCAGATTAGAAATAAATGGTATATTCTCCCAATGGAGGGATGTAAACAGTGGGGTCCCACAGGGATCTGTATTGGGGCCGATTCTTTGGGTCCAATGCTTTTCAACTTGTTCATAGATGAACTATAGTTTGGAGTGAGTAGTGAGGAAGCCAAGTCAAGTGGAGAATATGGTAACACCTAAAAGTAGTTTTAGGATAGAGAACAGTAACAACAAGAACAACAATGTGCTTATGAAATTCTTGAAGATATTCCCTCCTTGAGTAAATAAGGGTTGTTGAGTCAACATTCTTCTGAAATCTAGAGTTGTCAACCAATTAAGAACTCTTAACTGTTTGATCATCTGCATTTTAGACTATTGTTTAATAAAATTTTAATACATTTTGCACAGTGTCAGTGCATAGGTGCCTTTTTGAATATTGAAGGGTATGCGAAATAATTTATAATGTAAAGCTAGCGCTTATTATTAAAAGGGAAATCCATCTTTTAATATCTTCTTTTCACATCATACCAAGAATAGCCGAACAAATAAAGTGTAGTCAACTTGCAGCCCCGCAGCTTCAACAATGAAAGCTTTCTTTAGAGCCTATTTTTGCTTTGGAGCCTTCAGGCATGTCATGAGATCTGGTTCACCACCACGATAGATGGAAGCATTTGAAGTTTACTAGAATCGGTTTTCTTGATTCTCAGTTAAACACCTTGTGACTTTTTATAGTTTCGAAAAAGGATAACTAAAGTGTGTGTGTGCGTGATTGATTGAGATTAGAGGCTTATAAAATTATGAATGATATAGACAGGACAGGTAGAGAATATTTTCTCCCTCTCCCCATAGTAGAATATGGGGACATCCAATAAAATTGATTGGAAGGAGATGATTCAGGAGACACAAAAGAAAGTGCTTCTTCACACAATGTATAATGATAGAAATTGCTACTGTAGGATGTACTGATGATGACCACTAGTCTAGATGAGTTTGCAGGAAGATCAGACAGATTTATGGAGGACACGTCCATCTGTGGTTGTTGGCCATCCTAGTTAACTCGAACCTTCAGGTTCAGATGCCGTACGCCTCAGGATAAATTTTGCATGGGGTGTGGGGAGAATAGGGCAGGTCTTTTGCCTTCATGCCTCACTTGTCTCCTTCTAGAAGGGTCTGGCCCCTGTGGAAAATGGGATGCTGAAATAGAAGGGACTGTGAACCAGCAGGGTTGCTCTTATGTGTTTAAATGGCCCAAGTTAAAGTTTATATTGAACATGTGACTTTAAAGCTGTCCAACATTGTTCTCCTTGCTGCAAAGAAGTATAAAGACATTTGTGTTGTTCTTTTAAACACACACACACACACACACACACGGATAGTTATAAGAGATTATTTTGCATTGATATATAGGGAATATTTTATTTAATATTTAAGGATTAATTTGCCTATGTTTTATTGGTTACGTGTAACCAAATTTAGCAACAGCGGAGGTTTCTCCTGGATTTGAGACGTAGTTTTATTATCAATCTAATTTTCTCTGCTCCTTCTACTTCATCCACAGTTGACATTTTTTGCTAGTAGGAGGCTAATTGTTAATCTGAAAGGAAATAAACCATAGATCATAAACTGGCAACAAATTGGTATTTAACCATATGTTGGGCACTCGGCTTTTCTGCTCATTTGAAGGACATTCAGATTTATCTATTCCACTTCTACAAAAGGGTTTAATGCCCGCATTAATGCCCTCACCCAGCGTCATCCAAATAAACTTAATCAGTATGTTGCTAATGTACAAGTATTAGAATCACATTCCTGTTGTTATGAAAGCTGGGATGCCAAAGGCAAGAATTCTCCATGAAATCATTTTCAGATGATAATTTTGAAAGTGCGCAAGACTTTCAGCCAAGTGACTTAAAACAAAACAACACTCAAAATCTTAAAATAATAGGAGATCTTGGCAAACTAAATCCTAATGCAGTCTCTGATCGATGACTTACTCAGCTCAACCCAACTTCCTTTAACTGGAGAAACCGTAGATTCAGCCTGAAGCATTGTACTGTCGTAACATGAGTCTCCAGCAAGTATTGAATTGGTGACCTGAGGGATGTCAGGCAGTGGTTCAACCTGTATGCCCCCCCTGACTCTTCTAGCCAATGGAATGAACTGCCAGAGAGACTAGCTGCATCCCTTGGAATAATGGCTCCCAGGTAGGCATGAATGAATAATAGTTTCTAGGTAGGCATGAACAAATTTTGCTTTTACTCAAATTCTATTCCCCCCCCCCCCATCTTTACATTTTTGTTTCCCCCATTTCCGCATTAGTTTGAGATTTTTTTAAGTCTGCACAACTATTTCTCCTAATATAAACATTTTTGTATGAATGTTTTGACTGGAGAGTTGTGAAGCAGAATTCAGTCCAGTTGTCATTAAAATGCAGACCGAACGGAATTCTTGGCCAGTGAGCAAGCCTGGCTTGTGCAGCTAGGAAACCTAAACCCTGAACCCTATTAGAGGTTTCCTGGTCAGGATTTGTCCCTGAGCAACTAAGAGACATGCTGTTGAGTACCAGCTATGCCCTTCCTCCTCTGCCTTTGCTTTATCCACACTCAACTGCAGAGGGGCTGCACATACATGTTCAGGTGATTTGGAGGTGTTGCCATATTTTTTCTTCCATGTCTAACATCCTGTCTTAAAAGATTATTTCTGAGGAGCATGCATCTATGCCAATAGTACCAAAAGAGGTGGGGGAAGGGAAGGAAAGGGAAGGGAGGGAGGGAGGAAGGAAGAGAGAGAGAGAAAGAAAGAAAGAATTTTCTAAATACCCCCCCCCCCACATACACACACATACAGTATTATCTTCTAACAGGATCTAAGACATAGGAGTTAGTTGCATGGGGAGTCCATATTGCTTAAAGAAAGTGGTGGTGGTGTGGATAGAGTACTGGATTTGGAAAACTTAGCTTTAAACTCCCAATCACCAATGAATCTCACCAAATAGCTTTGAGCAAGTTGCTATTCCCTAACCCAGCCTTCTCTAAGCAGGTGCCTTTCAGTTGTTTTGGACTTAAGCTGGGAGTTCTGGTCCAAAACATCTGGAGGACATCAGGTTGGAGAAGGCTGATCTAACCCATCTCAAAGGATTGTTGTGAGAATAAATCAGGGTAATTCCTTGTACATTCCCCTGTAAGACAAAAAAAAGGGGGGGGAAATAAATGTAACATGAGAAATTGTCATGGCAGGATATATTTCGTACCATGAGCTTGGGTGCATATATTAGGTCACTATTTTGGTATGAAATATAATCACCAAGGGTTTCACAAAGGTAAGTCTTTGCCAGAGCTTGACTGACTCTCATCCATTAGCTATCCACACCCAGTCTTGATATCAAATGATGCTGATGGGGATTATTGTGTAGCTATAAAACTCAGCTACATAATCCAACGCAGAGATAGGTTTGCTTTTGCTCATTGCCATCAGGGGCCATGCCAAAACCCCACTTTGTTGTTGTCAGATGAGCAGGTGAAATACTTCTAATGCAATGACTAGCGTGGACGCAGGAGGTACGGAAAGAGGAGCAGTTCTGAAAAGACCGTCTGATTTTTGGAAGACTGCAAAAAAACAAACAAACAAACAAACAAAAAGCACAATAATTCCTAGCTTTCCTCTCTGTTGTGAGCTGAACAGGTCATATAAGGCCTACTAAGCAGCGAGACAGCAGATCTGCACGGGTGCTTGTAGGATTAGCTCAGACTACCAGTGTGTGTCCTGTTTGCAAAAGGAAACCCTTTGGGTTGAACAGGCACTGCAGATGAGTCAAAGAATAAAGGCTGCAATCCCTTTAAAAGAATATTGCAGGTTGAAATGTATTTCCTGACAGCTTCTAGAGGAGAGTCTTGGAGCTAACTGTGGTTGCACATTTTCACATGCTATAATTTTGCTGTAATTAACTGAAGAAAATAACTGTTCCTTTCTTAGAAATAAAGCACTTTCCCCCAGCTGTCCCCACATGCCGCTCTGGTTGTCCTTTTGGCACATGCGTTGTTTTCGAGTTGGTATTTTCTCCAAAGTTGTTCACGGAAGCAACCCTTTGACATAGTAGCGGTTGCATTTTTGAGTTCACACGTGGGTGATGACGTTCAGCCCAATACGCCACCCAGACGAATTCAGATGGGCAGGCGTCTCTTGTCGTAGTCTTGTATGTGGGGTGTTAGCCAGATTTTTCAAACCCCTCTGGAGATGATAATGTCCAGGGGCCCTGCCTTCTTTTGTATATGGTCACTCTAGTATAGTGCCTGCAACTTTAACTGTTGTGATGAAGAGGGAATTTCACCAGGAACTGATTGCATACAAATGACACTGGCTGAAATTCCCTTTTCTCTACAACTGTTAAAGTTACATGAGCCCTGACCTGGATTTTATCTGGTCAGCCTAACCTAGAGTAAACACATTGAAATAAATGGGACTTAAGTTAGGCTAACATTGGATACAACTGATTGTGTGTGCTTTAAGATGCCATTATCTAGATTTGGGAAGGGTTTAGACGAAGGCTGTTTGGTCACTTACGAATAAGTTGGTTCGAGGAATCGGTGCAGTCCAATAGGATCCAAGCACCTGGAGTAGGGTAGCTGAGAAAACCTGGACAGTGCTGTCCTTGTGGAATTGTTGCACCAGCACCTGTCAGAGGTTGACTGAGCAGCTTTGTAGCAGGTTCTGCCCCTTCCTGGAGCCTCAGCAAGACCCTGATCTTGAGCAGGTTGTGGTGTCCCCCCCTCCCCCAATGGAAACTAGGCCTTTGGCTGCTGAGCACTGTTTATCTTCAGTTCTATGATCTCTTGAGGTCCTGGGGATGAGAGGTGCTTGAGGCCTGCTGGAGGGCCTGCCAGAGTGTGGTATCTGCTGAGTGGTGGCCTTGGGTGTCCCTCAGGGGATGCTGGGTTCTCTTTTCCCCGGGATCAGTAGTTGGGTCGTTCTCCTTTTCCTCTAGGGTGCCCTTGTCTGTCTTGAGGTCCAGGCCCAGATGGGGCGTGACAGTTTCCTGCAATTATTATTTTTAGTTGCAGTGTGCGGACCTCTGCAACGTGGCTTGACTTTTGGCTGGGAACTGTTTGTGAGTCACAGCTGGCTCTGCAATTTGCTATCGCTAAGACATTTTGTTGTTGTTGCTTGAGGTATATGATGGGGACAGTGGCAATGAGAGCCGGAAAGTCTGTCACACTTTGAAATGGTTCATGAGATGAATCCAGTGGCAGTTTGTATCCACGTGGATACAAGAACCAGCTTCCTGTGAACTATTTTCCCTTCCAACATTTTTGAGTATTTAGTGCCGGGTTTTCAAAGTTCCTGCCTTCACGTGCTTTGTGGCGGAGATGTCATGGGGCTCTGCAGAACCCTTCAGTTCATGTGACTCCATAACCATCTCAATCTGCCCCGTGGGATTTCTGATGCTGCTCCTCCATTTTATAGCCATCCCAAAAGCGATGGGGCAAGTTGATCTCTGTTCAGTTTTTTCTCCCCCTAAAGCATATTTGCTTCAATACACCGTCAGCCCAATGCTGGAATGAACTATTCCTGATTATAGCATCTTCAGTGCACAATTTCCAATTTCTCCTACGTTCATGGCAGCAGCTATGCCTGTTTCAAGATGACCTTTGCAGCCTTGCTCTGTTGCCAGCTCCAGAGGCATTTTGTTTGAATTTGGTTCATAGGATTTCACAGCTATGAAAGCAACATAGTTAGGGGGGGAGAGAGAGAGAGAGTAGGAGGGGACAGAAATATATGAGCCCCCCTTTTTTCCTTCTCTGACAATTGTGCAGTATGGTGCTTTTATTTTCTTGGCGTGCTGTTCATTCTGCTGTGCTCCGCTTGACTTTTCCACATTGAGTCAAGAGGCTGTCTTTCTTGGCAGCTGGTTTATCTGGAACTTCTTTAGTACATTTACAATGCCGAACTGAGCCTCTGGCGCTTAGGGTTCAAATCCTCTCTCTCTTGGGGCCGTTTACCATGTGTTCATGGGAACTTGTCATGGAGCATGGCAACGGCTTCTTAAGGTGCCGTCCCAACCTGATGCCCTCCAGATGTTTTGGACTACAACTCCCAACATTCCTCACCATTGGGTGTGCTGGCTTGGACTGATGGGAATTGAAGTCCCAAACATCTGGAGGGCACCAGGTGGGGAAGGCTGACATATAAGCAGTTCTGGCTAGTAGTTTTCATTACACTGTTTGACTTGTGTGCACCCGGTTGAGCAACATGCCTGTTTCTGTACCACTCTTTGAAGGGTCTTGATTGTCTGCATCACTGAATCACAAGAAAAGGCCTCCCTGGGCTTGTCAAGCCCCTTGTGTGCTATTGAGCGAGAATTGCCAGTTCCTCACCCAGCAACGGGCGCCTACATGTTTGTACGTTCCTGGGCAGCGAGAAAGCTGTCATTGCTCGATCCTGCCATCCTGCCTCCCCCACTATCTGCAGTGGAGCAAAACTGGGGTTCTTCTCTGCAGAGCAGAGCTAGAGAGGAGATGGGCAAGGGGAACAGCAGGCGAATCGGGTGGGGTGTGCACTGTTCGGAATGAGACGGGAAATGGTTCCTTGGGACATTTACGGCATTGGTGTTATCTCCTTTGCCAGGATGGGGGGTGGGGAGAGTGGGCCTACTTGATGTACACCTTTGTATCAATAGCAGAAGCTCTCTGGACAGTCACAACATAGGTGGCAGATCTAGGCGTTGTGAGTGAGTAGCTCTTTCCTTGAACAGCTTCAGGTCGGTAACTGTTTCCAACATTGCCTGTGGTTAATTGAGGCCTTCTGTCCCTTCCAAGATTTACTTACTCCCTTTCTGAAGAGTGTAGGCCTCTGGGCTGGAGCCTAACATTTGGTCAACTCTCTGTCAGTTCTTGGCTGGTGTGTGGCTTGGGGTGTGCAAGGCCTCTGGGGTGGTAGGGGGCTTTTTCCTTGGGGAGTCTCTGGCTTGAGGGGATTCCTAATAGTCAGGCTTGGTCCAGTTCAGGCTCAGATCAAGGCCTGGCTTTGGCTTCAGCATCCCGTGGCATGCACTTCTGGCCCTCCACATCCTGCTGGTGGCTACTTCTCCATGCCAGAGCTCTTGGTTCTGCTGAAGGTTCAGGTCATTACAGACAAGACAAAGGGAGATGGATCATCCTATCCCTCTCATTTCTTCAGGTTGTTTTTTGTAGAACACTGTTGCAATGTGGGCTTATTTTAGATAAATTATTATATGTTCATGAGTCATTCATAAATTCACGAGATGCCTATCAAATGGTGGGAATGCACATAGAAACTGGGCCATAATGATGAGCTATTGTGACCTGGTTTGAACGTCATGTCCAACTATGGGTTAAAGAACCCATAGTTGGTGCCATTTCTGCTCTGCATCTGCTTTGCAACATTTCTGGGTTGTTCGTCATGACATGCAAATCTGGAACTCTGGTTTGTTTAAGTGGAAGCAATGCAGAATTTTAACCCATGGTTTATTGTTGGTTAAAACCCATTTCCCCCCACCAACAACCCAGAGTTCCGAGTTCGAATGTCACAGAGCACAGTCCAGGAATAGGGCATTTCTGGGTTGCTCTGTAAAGGAGAAACAGAGCAGTAAACAGCAGGAGGCAGCATGCTTGCTTGCTCGCAGCAACCCATGGGTTAAACAACCCATGGGTTGTCATTACGTGTGAACTCTGTCAGTGGATTGATGGGCGAATACCAGTCCTAATTTCCCTTCCTGGCAAGTTTTGCTTTTCCTTTCTTTCTCTTGATCTGTGCTTCCTTCTGCTTATCCTAATATTTTAGGAGATATACCTGAGGATGCACCCCTTTTTACAATTCCCTGGGGCCTTTGCTGGAAGCTTCTGAAAAAAAAGTGCTTTGTGTGTTGTGGTTCCATTAGCTAGTAGATTATGCTGGGATGTTGATAAATCTCTGTGTGGTGTGTATATATGCCTGTGTGTGTTAACTTTAGACTGTCTGTGAAGCCAAATTCATAAATCAGTTCCAGAAAATTATTATGTAACAGGTAGGGTGTGTTGAAGAAACAAGGAGAACTGAGGGGAATACTTTTGTGTTTGGTCAAAAAGCAACATTTACATTTTGATGATGATAATCTCACGGAGGTTCGTGCTCAAATATGTGGAAAAGTCATGCTGCCAACAATAATATTAATAAAAAACCTCAACTCTCATTACATTTGGAATTGTAATAATTTTATAAATACAACTGCAATACTTCTCAGGAGCATTTTCGTAATCTTTTAATCAGTTTGATCTTACATGGATTCCATTGAATAAAATTGCCTGTTTTGTCCACAAGCACATGAAATTTGGCAGGGCTCAGTTTGTGCCATGTACAGAGAGAGAGAGAGAGAGAGAGAGAGAGAGAGAGGAAAATAAAAATTCTGTGGACAGAAACTTCAAATTCTGAATCCAGAAAAGCTAAATCCTCTTCATATATTATACAAATTTAGCATCGTATTTTGCATAATTCTAGTTTTTCAAGTGGTGAGGAGGGTAGGACAGTCTCTTCTCCAAGCACTGAAAATATTGTTCACCCATCTCTCTGGCCTGTGAGTCATCAGCAGCCATTACTCTGAATACATTCAAGCATAGCTTTGCAGCCATAAAGGTTAGATACTTTTTTTTTTTTTGTAATGGAAATGAAACTCCCAAAGAAGCTGAATCTTGTGCCTCCCACCACATTCAGTATTTTTTTCTGCACACCTGTGGATTTACAGAATACAAACAACCCGGGAAGTTTCAATGAAACCTTTTTCTGAATGGAGTACTTCTAACATCTGATGGTTTGAGAAGGACCTGTGTACGTAGCCATGTGAGGTTCCAGGGGCCAATCTCCCCCGCCCTTGACACATCTGTTCACCCTTGCTACACTGCTGACATTCAGTGGCATGGTACAAAAAATACTAATAATTGGCATGTTTTTTGCTGTTGCTGCCACTTCAGCATATTCAGCGGCAATGGTGGTCAAGGGCACAGAAAAGGTCTATATGACACGGCGGGGTGTATGTGACCCCCAGCAGGGGTGTATATGACCCTATGGGCCATGTGTTGCCCACCCCTGCTTTAAACATTATAGAAGCAGTGTGAGATGGCCAAGCAGTGCATGTGTGGGACAGAGCCTTTACCCTAAAGCAGGATTAGATCCCATGTTTTTCTTCTGTTTATGGCATGTAATTTCTCAAGACATTCACTTGCACTTTTTGGCACTGCTAGTGCAGAACTGGGCTTTTGCCAAATGATCTTATGCATGTAATCTTTTGCACCTAAGAATAGTTTGCGAGTATCCCTTAAAAAAAACACAATATGGTCTAGCATCAAAATCACACTTTGTGACCAGACAGGTGGAGGTGGAGGTACAGCTGAAGAGATATAGTCTAAATCTGTGACAAAAATCCAGTGGAGGGACACGATTGCTAAGTTGGTATATTTGGTATGGGCTGCTGTCTGAGGACAATTTTACACCAGGCATCTGTGGCTTTGAAAGAAGAGATTTTCCGATAAATGCAGTTTTTCACGAACTAATTAAAATAATTATGGAGCTTAATAAAACAACAATTAAAGCATTAACTTAAAACCTTAAAAGGAGTACTTCGCTATGGAGGGAAAAACCCACTGTAAATAAGAGCTTGATCTGGAATTACTGGAATAACTTCACATTATAGGCAAGCAAGTGCCTTGCTTTGTTTTTTAACTAAGATTTTATTTCCCTCTGTTTCTGAAGCACAAGAAAAATTGAGCGCTTTTTTCAGAGCAAGAGTGAGTTGTGTTTCATTAGCAAGCACATACTGGAAATTTTGAGAAGCTTATTGGCTTTGGCTAAACACCTGGGGATTCCAGGTTTCATTTAAAAATACCCTGATCATCATTGTTGCATTGCTCAGCAGTACTGCTCCGAGAGATTATATCATGAAAAGTCATCAGCTTTTTTTTAATGCCATCCATGTCAATCACAAATTTCTGTGTCTGGCAATTAGAGCCCATCAGGAAAAGCAAATGGTGAAGTCCTTCCTGGCACTGTGCCACGTTAGGATGCCGATGGAGACTTGCACCTTTATACACCTTTTACACCCCTTTTAAACATATATGGAGTCCCCATTATATAGTCTATTCTGAAGTTATAGTTCCGAAAGAGCTGTACTGCATGCATATTTCTCATGCATTTTCTGAATCCATTGAAGTTTAAAACAGTTCAGAAAACACAATGGTGGTTTTAGAACTCCACGGTGGATTTTTTACACCACTGTTGAGAAAGGTGTTGTCTGGTGGGAAAAGTCCATGCAACGGTGGAGGGTTTTTTGGGAAAACACTCCACGCAGAATATCCACACTGTGCAGAGGAGAGTTCCTGCACAATCGTTGTGTTTAGTGTTATGTGACAGGCTCCGTGGAGTTTTCCGTTGTGTTGACTTTTCCCACTGGCTACAAAGTTCCCTGGCAAGAGCAGTGAAAGGAGCGAGTTCCTCTCTAGGAGAGCCACCGGGATTGTTCTTTTTTTTTTTTTTTTTGCAGCAATGGCTGATGGGATACCATCGGGAGGAGCAAGGGAGGAGAGAGGGTGGAGGAACTGTCAATCAAACATCATGATGGATTTTGCTCAACTCCATGATAGCCAACAGTCACACAACGGAGGAGTTAGAACATGTTGTGTGGGGAGTACCCCCTAAAAACTAAAGCGTTGAGTGGAGTTTTCACATCGCGTTGACTAATGTGTTGTCTGAACGTTTAACTTCTGTTTGTTTGGGTTCAAATTAGTAGTTGTGGATCTTTCAGATTTTTAAAAATTAAACGTATGCAAGTGTTTCCAATCACACATCGCTAACCCTTTAACATCCTCTGAAATACATTGGCTTCATTCAGACATCTCATTCATGCCCATTGGCAACAGCTAGGACAGGTGGCCACATCTCCCGTGGTCCCAGGAAGTTCCCGGAACCGTGGAAAAATCAGGCTTCCCCATGGATCTGTTATCCCGGGGAATACCCATCCCCTGTCCCTGGGAGTTCCTGTGCGTCATTTGGACTCACAGGGACCATCTCAGCTTAAAAGCCTGGTGTGGAAACGGCCATAGTCCGTCATATTAAACCTGCCTAGAAATGTAAACTGATGGTATCATAAGCCCAGGCTTAGAGGGTTCCTGTGGAGAACTCAAAGGCCAAACAGGAGTTTGTCATTAACCTCCTTAACATGCAGGTGAGATGGTTCCTCTGAAGGCTGGTGAACTTAAGAACATAGAAGACCCATGCTGGATCCGACCAGGGGTCCATTTAGGCCCACGTTCTGTTCACGCTTTGGCCAACCAGCTTCCCATGGGTAACCCACATGCAGGAAATGAATGCAACAGCACCCTTCCACCATGTCCCTAGCTACTGGCATACAGAGGCATACTACCTCTGGTACCTGGGGGTAGCACATTGCCATCAGGACTAGTAGCCATCAATACCCTTATCCTCCACACATTTGTCCAATCCCCCTTTTAAAGCCACTCAAATTGGTGGTCATCACTACATCTGAATTGCATAGTTTCCAGCTCCCACCAGCCATAGTCAATGGGAAAACACCAGATCAGGGAAGAGTGGTCTAAAGCATTCAAAGGCTCAGAAGACTTGTAGCTGTCACTTGTCCCCACCCTAAGTGTCAAGGCAGTTTAGGACTCATCTGTTTCCCTTAGAACCACATCTGTTTTTTCAGTAGTATAATAAAGCAGTCCGAAGTATAATAAAGTGTAGATAGATGTGAAGAGAGTAAATCCAGTGCACTAGGACAGTTGAAAAGAAAATTGATTTTAGTTTTGAAAGGAATCTAAAGTGCATTCTGTATACAAGGAAAGAAGGTGGTTTCAAGTGTCTTGCTTCCAGCATACCTGAGATGTAGGAATTCTGTGATGTTTTCGCTAGCAGGGCAACCAGCAGCTTGGCATCTGGGGAAGGGAGGCATTTAGACAAGGAAGTAGCTTGCGCGCAGGGGGGATTCATTTTGCCTCTCCAGCACAACACACACACACACACACCGGTGCTTCTTTGCTTTTAAGAAAAAATAGTAACGTTGGACAATTTGATCATGGCATTTTGTAGTTTTGCTTAATAGTAAGTGAGCGGGAGTCTGTAATCTTGATCAGAGCAGTATTACTGGGGAAGGTGAAATTAACCTTTTTGCCTCATCTCATGTACTTGTGGCCCTAAAATACATGGTGACGCACACACAAACACACACACGTTAGTAAAAAAAGACAAGTCATCTCTTTCTGTTGCTACAGGATTCTAGAAACCTCAGTTTATTGTTTACAATCAGGTTTCAAGGAGGCATATGTCTGCATGTGAGAATAAAGAAGCAAGAAGAAAAGGATTTTTTTTTTTTTACTCAATGAGCAGGAAGGTCCAAAGGAGCTATGGGTAATATCCGGTGTTAGTCTTATGTAGAGTAGACCCATTGAAATGATTGGCACAAGATAGCCATCCGACTGAAGCTAGTACAAAATGCAGCAGCGAGATTACTGTCAGGAACATCCCATAACACCAGTTTTTAAGGAACTGCATTGGGTTCCAATATGCTTCTGTCTGAGTTCAAGATGTTAGTGATGATGTTTAAAGCCCTACATGGCTTGGGATCCCAATATGTGAGATAATGTCTCTTCTTGGATAGACCTGTCTGAGTATTAAGTTCTGATGAGGGAGCTGTCCTCTGTTCCTAGATCAGAGGGTGTGGCTTCCAGACAGCCACTTTCCTCTTAAGAAATTAATTATGGATTGACTTCATGGCAACGGAATAAAATTACGTGTCAGGAGAGCCATTAGTAAATAGTCTCGACTTTCTAAAAGTTTGTAAACAGACAAGAAACCATGGAAAACTTTTCCCCTTAGAAAACCTGAAATGCAACTGAAGAGGAAAAGTCAGAAAGGTGAATGGCCAAGACTTCCCAATGAACATCAGCAGTGAGGATAGTTCTTGATTTGTAACGTTTGTCCCGTTGGTCATTCTGTAATGTAGCTGCTTCTTGGCATAAACGAGGTAATGAGCTGTACTTAAGTTCATGTGCAGTGTCGATACAAGAGCTAGTAGACCAACGGCTATATTTTCTCCATCGTCCCTTTGAAAGCGACCATTGATAAAAAGTATCATTGTGTAGTTTATGTAATAGTGTAATACCAAGGGTTGTACTGCTGCCACATCACAATTTTGTGGGATTTCAGAGTGTTTCCGGTAAGGACACACAGTGATTATTATTATATTCTTTTATTTGGGGTGGGGGAGAATTTGATATATTCGTGTAATGCCACATCGGGCCAGGGGTGCATTCATTTCTTCGGCCGAGGTACACACTTTTGCAGTTGTCTTTACATGTCTCCTTTTTTATTCAGTGAGGTTTAGTGCGCGTGTCTGTATACTCTGGCCTTTAAGAGTTGTCACGAAAGGAAACCATGCATTACATTACACCATGGAAATACAAACCAGAGCTTTGATGGCTTTCTGCAGCTCTCCGTGAATGGAGATGCCTACTGAATATGGAGCAAATTTAAAATGTGAAAGCCAGGCATTCCTATCTGTGGGTTGGATTACTCCTAACTTCTAAATGATATGTATGTTCCAATGTGCAGTCTCCAGTAGGATTTGGTCTCTCTTGGCCATTGAGTATTTGTTTGTTTTTAGTTTGGTTCTGAAATGATTAATGGTGGATATGAATGGTCCGCGCATTGAGCTGTTTTTTCCTTTTTCTTTTTTTAAGTCTGATTGGCCATGACTTGGAGACCCAGTCAATATCAAGTAGACAATACTGGGTTAGATGGACCATTTGGTATAAGGTAGCTTCCTACATCCCGTAAGGTGTGTTGTGTGTACCATCTGGATGAACAGCAATTCATCCTTGCAGATAAGTCCACGAAAGTTGTAAGACCACAAGCATTCTAACTAGCCCGCATGCCAGCAACTACTGATATTAGTCACATATGACCTGAAAAGGAAATGTTTGTACCACTTCTCTGCCTGGAGGCAATGCTGTAGGTGACCAGGCAAATGGCTCATGACAAGTTTGCAGGAATCAACCTGCATGAGCCCAGGGTGTACTCTGTTGACTCATTCTATGGAAGTAGATGTTTTCATTTTGGTCCCATTGAAGAGGATGGACATCAGGGAATCCTCAGATCAGGATGCATGCAGTTACGCTGATTTATTTCCGCCATGCAGTTGGGGGGAAAAAGTGGAATTCTCTGCTAGAAGATATGGGGATGGACACCATAGCTTTGAAAAGGCAGTTGGAGTAATTCACATGAGATAGGCCAACCAGTAGCTTTTAGCCATGATGAGCTATGTTGTACCTAGATGCAGAGGCAGCATGCCCATTTCTGGGGTCAGGGGGAGGGACAGCAGTGGGGAGGGCCTTCCTGCCCTGGTTGTGAGTTTCCCTTCAGCATACCATTGGTCACAGTGGATGAAAGGATCCTGAATGAGGTGGACGTTTGGTCTGATCCATCAGGGCTCCTCTTATTTTCTTATGGCACATGGCAGAGGTGTACCTCAGATCCGCAGGCCAAATTCCCTCCTCCAAAGTACCCCAGATAGTCCCATTCCTTCTCCTAGCCCCCCTCTTCCTTTTCCCCAACACACTGGTGATTTCCCAGGTTTTTCGTGGTTTCTTTCCCATTCTATAGGTTGAAATGCCATCTCCTGAGGATTACTTAACGGGCAGTAAAGCCCTGATGCTAAAATATGCGGGCTTAATGAACCCCACCCCTTTTTGTCTCTGGACACTTTGCTTTTAGCCCTGCCCACCACGGTAAGCAGCCCCTGAGAGCGGCTCTGAAATAGCACTCGGAGGTTCAACCCCCCCCCCCCCCGATGTATAGTGAAGTAAAGCACCTCATGGCTTTCTTTACAGCCATGAGACCTTTAAGAATTCCTTCCCCCCCTCCCGCCCCCATCTCCTACAGACATTAGGAAAAGCTGACCCCAGAATCTTATTACTTTATGAGAAGCAACAGAAGACGTTGCAACACCAAGAGTTCCTTCATGAGCGCATGATCTGTTGCATCTCCCCTGCCCCCCACCCCCCACATACACATCAAGATGCTTCTGCTATGTTTAGTCAGCTCCCATCTGCCTGAAAGGAGCCATTAAGGGAACAGGATTACCTCACTTTTTAAAGAAGAGGCTCTATTATAGTCAGCCTGGCGAATCAGAAGCAGTGGTCGTTTCCTGTGTAAGAACACAGTTCCTCGCTGGTCCTTTCAGCAGTAGATGAAGAAGAGTGTACTTCGTATCCGCCGAGGATTTTAACGTATACAAGCACCTTATAGAAGATGACATTTCTCCATAACATCCGTTTTACGTTACATCAGAGTTTTGCTTTCCTTTTTTTGCCGGGGTGGGGATTTTGAAACTGTTAGAGGCCGTGTGAGTCACGGAGTCGTTAATTGTAGAGTGAGAAGCAACCTGGAGGTCTGTTTTCTACTTCATTTGAGAGCCGGTGTGGTGTAGTGGCTAAAGTGTTGGCCTGGGAGGCGGGAGATGCGGGTTCTAGTCCCCACTCGGCCATGGAAACCCACTGGGTGACTTTGGGCCAGGCACAGACTCACAGCCCAGCCTACCTCACAGGGTTGTTGTGAGGATAAAAAATGGAGAGGAGGACAATTATGTACGGTACCTTGGGTTCCTTGGAGGAAAAAAGATGGGATAGAACTGCAATAATAATAATAATTAATAATAATAATACCACCCCACCCCTGGCTTTCAGTCACTGAATTGCCGCAGGAATGTTGGGGAGGATTCTAGGGTGTGTTCTGGGAAGCCATCTTCATTTGCATGGGGGCTGGACAGGCCTGTCGTGTAGTCATTGCCCTTCACCAGGGGTGCAAAACCTGAGCCCGGGAACTCAAACCAGCTGTTCTGGGGTCTCAATCCAGCTGTCCATAATTTCCCAGATAGCCCCACCCTTATTTCACCAATCTTTAGTCATGTGATGGTTTCTTGGCCTTTATGCAGTCCTCTCTCTCCCCCCCCCCCCAATTCTAAAAGGTTGAAATGCCTTTCCTAAGCCTTAGTTATTGCCAGTAAGTAGGCTAAAACATGCTGGTGGTCTTGGCTCCACCCCTTTTGCATTTGGCTCAACCCACCACTAAAATGTGGCCTCCGAGAGCTTCCCCAGAATGGAATCTGACCCTTGGAAGTTCAAAATGGACAAGTCGTCTTCCCTGTCCTGGCCTCCCCGTGTAACCCTGCAGGTCAAAGGTGTCAAAACTCCAAATTTCACATCTGGCCCTCCACCTCCTCCCTCCTCCACCTCCAGTGCCAACTCATCATCTGAAGACGTTTCAGTTGCTTCACATTTCCAGATGCGTTGGACTGCAACTCCCAGAAACTGGCTGGGGGATTCTGGGAGTTTTGGGCCAACACATCTGGAGGCATGAAGTTGGGGAAGGCTGGTGTATTGAATCACAAGCCTACATGCATATATTGTATGGATGCATTCAAGTCTTATTGCTGGCAAAGACGTAGCACAGATGTTCAAAAAGAAGGTGGGACATTAGAGAGCGATGGTCTCATGTTACTTTTTGATGTAGGTACATTTTTTTGCCACATAATTTTCACTAGAAGGAATATATAATGGCGTCTGGGAGTATGACGCCATTTGCTAGTATTTACCCACTGTAACTCTTCAACCTCTCTGCTGTGTGTACAGTTTAGATTGTAAGGTTCCTTGGGGCAGTGGCATTTCCTTTTTCTTGTGTTACGAGGATGCCCTGGAAGGAGCCATAGCTCTATAGGACAGCACCTGCTTTGTATGTAAGAGGTCCCAGGTTCGGTCCCAGGTAGCTCTAGGTAGGGCCTGGAAAAACACCTGCCTGAGATTCTGGGAACTAGATAGAATTTGGTCTGATTCAGTATAAGGCAGCTTTTTATGTTTCTTTTCTATGATGATGATGATGATAATAAATTTATTTCTTACCCGCCTCTCCCTTTGAATCGAGGCGGGGAACAACATTTGTACAATAACAATATAGATCAAATACATAAATTAATTAAATGAGCATATAAAACAATCATCACATCTTAAAATCCTTGATTTAAAGTTCATCTGGGTAGGCCTGCCGGAAGAGGCTAGTTTTTATATCTGCCTTAAACTCGGAGAGAGCGTTAAATTGACGAATCTCCTCCGGCAGGCTATTCCAGAGTCTGGGGGCGGCAGAAGAAACGGTCCTCTGGGGAGCAGTTGTCAGCCTAGTTTTGGCTGACTGTAGCAAGTTCTTCCCAGAGGACCTGAGTGTGTGGGGCGGATTGTACGGGAGAAGGCGATCCCACAGGTAACCTGGATCCAAACCATGTAGGGCTTTAAAGATAATAACTAACACTTTATACTTCGCCTTAAAACTAATTGACAGCCAGTGAAGTGATTTTAAAGTTGGTGTAATATGGTCACCCCTAGGTGTACCAGTGACCAACCTGGCTGACATACCTTGAACTAATTGAAGAAGTAAGGGGGCAATCCTATAGCCCCTAGACAGTGTCTGGAGGGGGAGGACACAGGATATTTTAGATTCCTGGATCCGAGGTCAGAGACAACCCTCCGACCTTGGAGCCAGGCCCCTTGTAGCTGGCGTGGAAAGCACTGTGCCGGATGCATCTCCAAGGTCGTAAAAATGACCTCGGAGAGGAGATATAAGGTTTTTTCCCCATGGGCAGGGAGGGACTGGGGAGGCTGATGCACATTCTGGGGTCTCCACAGTCTCCTTCTCTCCCCCTCCCCGGTAGCTCAGCTAGATGGGTGAAAACACCTGTCCAGCTGAAATGCATAGCAGGACCTTGCGGCAAAGACAAGCAGTGCCTCCGCTGCACCTCCTGCTCTGCCCTGGATGCTCGTAAGCCTCCAAGTTCAGAGGGTCATGATGGTCAAGGACAGATCTCATAAGATTGTGCCATAAATATACTAATTAAGTATAGTAAAAAGAATTTTAATCCAGATTCTGTGAGCAAGTAAACCTTGGAATTGGGCTTCCTGCCTTCCCTGTGCTTGTTCTATCACCACAGTACCTTTGATCTCATTAATGGGTTACGTTGTCCGCTTGTGTTTTAAATGTGGTCAAGTGATGGATGGAGGTAATGCCAACATGGCAGAGGTTTTGCGGCATGGGTCCAATTTTCCACTTGTGTGTTTTTTGTTTTTGTTTTGCCCTTTATCAGGATCTCCCTAAACAATCCCCCATCCCCCAAATCGACCATAAATTCTAGCCTTGAAAAGCGATTTCCCCTTCCCCATGTGAAAACGCTTTCTTCTTCCCCATGGCAGGTTGAGGGTGGAGTATGGATGGATCCCAGCCAGAGTTTTAAATTGGTTATTTTACTTGTTTTTTGATGAATAGTTACCTGCCCAGGCGCAGATAGAGGGACTGTTTGTGTTGACAACGTCTCCCCCAACCCCTAAACAAATCTACTTACTGATAAATTAAATGTGGTGTAGTTCATAATAACACTGAGCCATATTTCTCATTTCTGGAACTCTTATAAGTGAGCTCCGCTCACTCTGTGGGGGGCGCCAACTCTATTTGAAAAGTTGTCTCATATCATTTGGCAGCCATTGATAAGAAGAAGCCTTAAGACCCCAACTAAAAGAGGGAGTTGCAGTAATTACCTCACCCACGGAAAGCTACACCGGAGGTCATTTGGGGGGCAGTTTGGAGATGTCCTCCCAGCAGCTGCTATGTCGCTCCCTGCCTAAGGGACCAAAGATGCCTCTTGGCTCTGCTACTGCTCCAATTCCTTCCCTGAGCACAAAAATATAATCTTCTCTCGTGCAGTGCTTTTGTTTTAGAAATGTAAAGCTGACTCAATAGTCTGACGTGCGATGCCTCCTTGGTTCTCCTGCTCTTATGAAAAGTCACAAGAGCTTTGGTCCCGGGTGTTCATGGGTGGGGAATTAGCAGAGAAATTTGCCAGCAATTGCTACAGCCATCCGATAAGGTCCCGAGGAGGAAACTGAGCCTGTGAGCGACCACCTCTGCTGTATGTGAGAACATCTGTTGCAAATTTTCGTTGTTTGGGTTTCATTCTTGCTGAAGGGTGGATGCTTTGGTGACGATATTCTTGACAGTTCCAGCTTTATCCTGCTTACCTTGGATGCCCAAATGAGATCCGTGACGTGAAGTGCCTTTGACCAGCTGAGGGTGGCTCGCCAACTGTAGCTCCTCTTGGACACAGTTAGTGTTGCCCACAGTTACCTGTACCCCTGACTTGATTACTGCCAGGCCCTGTATGTGGGGCTGCCCCCAGCCAGCTATTGAGAGACTTCAGCTGGTTCTGAATACAATCAATCAATCAATCAATCAATCAATCAATCGCTTCTTGACCAACCAGGCCATACACATTCAAAGACAAAATAGAATGTCCCTCTTATACAAAATATGACAACAATGTAAACATGGTAAAGAAAGAGAATACTATGGTCTGTGATTGACTGGTAATAAGCAATTGGAACCTATCTCAGCAGTATTGACTAGCTTCCAGTTTGTTTCCAGGTATAATTCAAAGTGCTGTGTTTGACAAGCAAAAACAAACAAACTTTCTGCAACCTGGGACCAAAGAATCTAAATGTAAGGCAGCTCCGGAAGCTGGAGCAAGTGCAGAACGCAGCAGCTCAGCTGTTGTCAGGAGCTGCCCCTTTTCAGCATGTAACGCCTTTTGCTGGGGGAACTGCGCTGGCTGCCTATTTGCTACCGGGCCAGGTTTCTTGAACTAGTGTACAAAGCCCTAAACAACTTGGGACCAGGATACTTGAGAGAGCTCCGTTGTCAACCTGCCCGGTCATTGAGGTCGTCTGAGGGCACGCACCTGGTGGTTCCACATGGATATATGGTCCAATTGGAGTCCACTGGGAGAAGAACCTTCAGCGTGGTGGCCCCCTTTCTTTGGAACTCCCTGCCCCTGGTGATCAGGGCAGGCGCCAACAATGCCTTGCTTCCGGCGCCTCCTGAAAACATCTCTATTCCAGGAAGCATTCCTTAAGTGACAGCCACCATTTGTATTGGCATTCTGTAGTGTGGTGTTTTTTTTGGGGGGGGGGGGTATAATAATGGTGTTATCTTTTATTGTTTTAATTGTTTTGTTCACTGCTCCAGAATCTGTTTCAGATATGGAGCGGTATACAAATTTTGTGAATGAATGAATCAATGAATGAATGAAACGGCCCTCCTAAGGCTTTGCTAGTACACTAAGAACTTTAAGCCAAAGTATGCTGGCATTTTGCCTTCACCCTTTTTGCCTTTGGTCTGCCTGCAACAGGCATGCAGCCCTCAAGAGCTTATTTGAAATTGCATTCACTCCTTGTGCTGAAAGAGTTTCGACATGCTTGATTTCAAGGATGATGATGATGATGATATCTACTTCTAACCCGCCTTTTTCCCTGGGCTGTGACAAGATTACAAGGGTTGCCTGTTCTCATATGATCCTGCCCGCTTTTTTTGAGATACGTGTCTGAGGCCCTGTTCTGGGTGCCTTCACCTCCAGAGGTAAAGCAGGTGACGGCCAAAGATTTGGAGCCCTCCAAGTGCCTGAACACAAAATCACTGCAATTTGGAACATTGTGATGATGTTTATTCCACGTCCGACACGTTTCGGGTTATAAAATACCTTTCTCGAGGGCACTCTACAACAAAAACGAAACATCCTAAAATATGATTGCATTGGAATACTTGTCTATTATCAGTAAGGTTCTGTATTTCAAAGATTTCTGCGTAAGTTTTGATTAATGTTAATATTGTTTAATTATTTGTCCCTGGTTTGTTGTGTTTTGTCGCAGTGCTTGGTTTCGATATAAGTTTTTAGTGATTGTTGATAATTGTATTGAGTGTTGTGCATGGTTTTAAATCTGTCTTCCCCCCCCCCCCCCTTTGTAGAGTGCCCTTGAGAAAGGGTTTTTATAACCCGAAACGTGTCGGGCTTGGAATAAACGTCATCACAATTTTCCAACCTGCAATGCTTTTGTGTTCAGGCACTTGTGTTTTGGTTCCTTCGCTTCCTGTTTGTTTGGCCAGAGATGGGGCTTCTCTCAGTTTTGGCTAGCTCTTCCCGAAGTCACTTGAAATGTGTGGACTCCATTAGTTTTCCAGTGCCAGGTTAATCCCGTTTATTCTTTTGTATTTTATGTTTATTGCTGTTCCCCGCCTCGATCCGTTGGGAGAGGCGGGTAATAAATAAATATATTATTATTATTATTATTATTATTATTATTATTCTCCCGAACTGATAATGGAGGGTTTCTTTTCTTTTAGCTGTTTCTTTGCTTTTGTTGCAGTGTTTGCTTCCGTTCGTATTCTTTTCTTTTTTTAACTTAATGTTAATTGTTAAATTTTAAGTCTTTATTATTAGCCACCTTGGAAGCTTTTTCTTGAAGGCAGGATGGAAACCTTTCAAATAAATAAACATGTAGTCTGTTGCAACAAAACGTTGCAGTCTTTGGAACCTCCATTCTTTTCCCCTTTGCATTCAGTTTTCTATTATTCCCCCCCCCCCAAAAAAAACAACAACACTCAAGGAATATTCCTGGACTATTTTGAAGGTCCCCCCATCCCGTAGGGATTTTTCTAAGGGCACATTTAGAAGGAAAAAAGGCCTACAACTCCCAGCATCCCCCAACCAATAAGGGCCCAATCCTATGCATGTTTCGACAGAAAAAAGTCCTACAACTCCCAGCATCCCCCAACCAGTAAGGACCCAATACTATATACATTTAGACACTGTCTAGACGTGCATAGGATTGTGCCCTAAATATGTTTTGTACTTTTGCAAACCTTAGGGTGCTTGGGCGTGTGTGTGCGGTGCTGGGAGTTATAGGACTTTTTTCCGGTCCAGATGTGTTTAGGGTTACGCCCTATATAATATTGCAGACCTTAGGCTGCCTACTGATATTTTCTACTTGTGCGTGGATGGTTCTGTTTCGGTTATATAAGCACCCACACCCGGAGAAAGAGTTTGCTATTTACAAATAAAAATTAGTTCCGGGCAAATTGTTCCGTAGAGTTTTTTGTTGACTAGATCGCTACAAACAAGAACCCATTATGTCAGGAGTTTAGAGTGGGGCGTTTCCCCTAAGTGCCAGTCAAGCAATTAGAAGGCTATGCATCTCCATTGTGTTTGTAGGAGATCCAAACGAAAAAAGAAAAAAGAAAAGGACAGCTTGGATGCTGCTTTATTGCCCGTTCAGCAATGTATCGGATTTGAGGAGGTAGAGCGTTTGTCCTGCAGGCGCCAAATGGGCACCAAAGTTCAAGTCATTTGCTGACCATCATTAAAACCACATGAAGTTTTGTAATATGATCTTTTCCCTTTGGAATAATTAGATTGGTCATTAGACTGTCCGATGAAAAGCTGGATATCAGCTTTGCCGAGAACCTAAAGTGAGGCAATAGGTAAAGCAAAGTAGCACGCTTGAAGCTTCTCCTTGGTTCAGTACCTTTATCCTAACACAGCAGAGCACATTTGGGCTGTTAAAGACTGCTGGTGGAAGAGGGGAAAATTGATGAGATTCTATCCGAATGTTGCTGGATGTTTTGGTGTTTTTTGCGCAACAGAAAGAGATATCTAAAGAGTAATTTCCTTCAGGGGGTCAGTTCAGGGGTAATTTCTCATTTATACTTTTAATTCCTTTCCACATAATCTCTCTAACATTTTTAATGTGTGGTGCCAAATGCCTGGGGATTAGAATTGGGAATAAAAATGATGAATTATAGCACTGCATCCATTACTTGTTTATTTATTGTTTACCGTATTCATGCCAATTTTCCAGAAATGTTCAAAGCATTGTAATTTTTTTTAAAAAAAATAACAAAACACTGCAAAACAAATAAAATACAGTAAAACCTCAGCCACATTAAAACAGGAATAGCAATGAAACAGCAGCTGCTCAGCCAGCCTTCATTTCCCTCTGCCCACTGAATGAAACATACATACTATCAAAACTATCGTTCAAGATCGTGCGACGGTCTGGTGACTTTTCAGATAGATGGTGATTCTGTTTTAAAGTAGACGTTCACCTAAAAGCAGAAAGATCAGCCATGTCCCATTTTTACTTTCTTACACTCCAAAACTGTAAATGTTTTAATTACAAATAAAAAAGTGTTCGATTAACCTCCTCGTTCCCCCACCTGTTTTCACTTGTGTAGGGAGGGACAGAGCTGATGTCTGAGGTTTGAACACTGGGGCACTGGCCAGGGTCCATGTTTTGGCAGGGGTCCCACTGCCAGACTCTGAAGCCCCTTAGCTTGACAGGCTTTGCCAAGGCATGCTGTCTTTTACAGATTCAGGAATTTCCTGACAATTGAGCATGTTTTAATTAAAACTGCTTTCTGGATGTTGGTGTGGATGTATTTTGGTAGGGCCAGTTTTTGAAAGTTTACTGTATAGTTTTTTGATGTGATGCCAGTGGCTGATGTGACTAATGTAATAATTGTGACCTTTTCCTGTTGCCATAGTTCTTTGACTTCCATGGCCAGCGGTCTATATTTTTCTCTCTTTTCCTCTTACTTTTCTACAACATTTTTGTCAGTAGGTATTGCTGTGTCAATGAGGTATGTGTTTTTTTTCCTTTTTTGTCTATGACTGTTATGTGTTGTTGTTGTTGTTGTTAGTAGTAGTAGTAGTAGTAGTAGTAGTATCCAGTCCTTTTCCCAGTACTGAGCTTCAAGGCGGCTTTACAAAATTTAAACAAATACAGTTAAAACATATAAATAAAAATGTACAAAGTTAAAAATATAATTAAACTTGCTGCAATATTAAAACATCTAAAGTACAATTAACATTTTTTTTAAAAAAAGAGCAATGCATAAACATGTCCAGACTATTCGCCAAAGGCCTACCGGAACAAAAGAAGTTTTTGCCTGCCTCTGGAGGAAGCGCACCAAGGAGGGAGTTAGTCTAGCTTCCCTGGGAAGGGAGTTCCAGCGTCCTGGAGCAGCCACCAAGAAGGCCCTTTTTGGTGGCTGCAGGGTTTTAATTTAGCATGCAGGGTGTTTTTTTTTTTAAAAAAAAAAAGAATCACATTCTTGGGGAGGTTTACCTCCTTTCCCCTGGTGTGGTGCTGAGGAAAACCCTTCATTTGAAGGTGCTCTTTCTGTTTTTACTTTTTCTTTAAGGAGAAATTTCCCATTGGCACCAACAGGGAATTTCCTCTCATTGCAAATTCAAGCTTCAGAGGAGGATTTAACATGATGCTAATGGAAGGGAGGAAAGAATTAAAATTTTGCCCTCTATATCTACTGTGCTTCCGCTATTATTTTAATTTAAAACAACAACAACACATGCTTGAATGCAGCACACGTTTTTTTTTAAATTATTATTTATTTATTTATTTATTACATTTGTATACTGCCCCATAGCCGAAGCTCTCTGGGCGGTTTACATAGGATTAAAAACAATTAAAAACAAAATTAAAACAGCAAAAACATACAACATACACACAATCTGTACATTTAAAAACCACTTCAACACTTCAAAAAGCTAACAAAACAAAACAAAACAAAACATGATTGAATGCAGCATATGGTTAAAGTATGGAATTCACTACCACAAATCGTAGTAATGGCCACCAACTAGAATGGCTTTAAAGGGGATTAGACAAATTGGTGGAGGATAAGGCTATAAGGGGCTACTAGTCCTGATGGCTGTATACTACCTGCAGTTTCAGAAGCAGAACACCTGTGTACACCAGTTGCTGGGGTACACGACTGCTGTTACACTCATGCCCTACTTGTGGACTTTCCAGAGGCAGCTGGTTGTCTACTGTGTGAACTGAATGCTGGACTAGATGGAGCTTTGGTCAGATCCAGCATGGCTGTTCTTGTGTTCTTAAATGCAAAGGCTCGTTTAAAGTCAGTCTAGTTTGGCCTTGAGCTTAGAATTATTGAGAAGGAGGGAGGAGAAAGAGGGACAGCCTCCTCTTGGCTCAATCGCTTCCTCCGGTTAGCCATGCAGATTGGCCCCACAGGGTTTGGGAATTGAATGGGCAACAGCAGCAAGGAGAAAGTGGACCCAGTTTGAGGGTGGGCACTGAAGTCACTTGTCCAAGCCCAGGAGAAGATGGGCCTCCATAAAGGGAGGTGATTCCACAACTGAGGCCAGATGGCAGACAAGAGGCTGTTCACACATCATGTAAACCCACACTCAGTAGTTGAGCCTCAGTTGTTGTTGAATCATGGGTAGTTTGTTGAACCATTGGTCAGTGTGTTGTTTGAACCCAGGACATTTTCCGTTCGGTGTTTTCTTAACAATGTAGTGGGGCTTCTGACTGAAACATGGAATGGATTCACTGTCTCACTCACATTAGGGCCACCAGCCTCCACTGTCTGATGAACCATGCATCATTTTAGAAAGTTGGAAACAAATCCAACAATTCTTCATTGTGCTGATGATCTTACTAGCCTTTCTATGTACAGGCATGGTGCAGCTCTGTAAGGCATGCCTAAACTCTTACATCTTCTCAATTCTGCATATTCCTGTGGGTGTGTTAATATGAACTCTTATTTCTTTGACATTTTTAGCTAGCAACACTAGAGCTGTGAATTTTCATTCTTTGTTCCTATTCATGTTGCTAAATAATCTGAATGCCTGGTGGAGGGGCAGAGAAACTTGTCTGACAGATAAAGTTAAGTTTATTTTGAGTATTCTGATTTATATCATTTTCTGTTTTGGGGATTTTTTTAAAAAAAGTTTTGGTAGAGCTTTGAATTGCAAATATGATAAGTTTTTGGTCACATGGTTTAATCTCATCCTGGCTATATTCCCCAAATGCTTCAGTCATTAATATCAGATTTATTATTGTCGTCTTCTTTTTTAAAGCCTAAATGACATGTTAGTTCAAGTGCTAATATTAGCAAGCAATAACTTGATTGTTTGACATCAGTCCAATACCTGAACTGTATGCAATATGGTTTCTAGTGCAGAAAAACCTGCCTGTTAGCTTTCATATCTCTGAGACCACTAAACTCAATTGCATCATCAAGGTGTCATTAGACAGACCATATTTCAGTGACACAACTGAGGGGGTTTAGCTTCACGTGGGT
Source organism: Anniella stebbinsi (assembly GCA_029215795.1). Lineage (NCBI taxonomy): Eukaryota > Metazoa > Chordata > Lepidosauria > Squamata > Anniellidae > Anniella > Anniella stebbinsi. The sequence continues at coordinate 353,253,262 of JARDYH010000002.1, read as the reverse complement.
TGGATTTTTTAATTATGTGTTTAAAATGTTTTAAAATGTTTTAAATATTTTAAAATTGTACTATGTTTAATTATGTTTTTAATTTTTGTATATCACTATTTGTTTTAACTGTACATGTTTTAATTTGTAAGCTGCCTTGAGTCCCATTATTGGGAAAAGGGCGGGATATTAATAAATATAATAATAATAATAATAATGGGTAGCTCGTGTACCTCCGAATCCAGATTTGAATGTCACGAAAGGCTCCTTGAGGACTAATTTGCCCCAAGCACAGGCTGTTGAGCTGCTTTTGCTGTTAAGCCAACTGCAGCCAGAAAAGTCAGGGCAAATCTTGCATGCTCAGGAACCCTGCAGTATCTGGGCCCATCAGCCATGAAGGAAGCAAAATAAAGTAGCTTCAGACATTCGCCCCGAAATGCGACTCGTGCTTCTTCCATTGCCACGTTTAGGTCTTGTGCGGACAGAGACGAGGGGTCACTGTGAATATGTGCCCTCCGCTGTAAGATGCAGGTTCTGTCCGTGTAAGGCAGGACACTCTTCTCGGCACAGGGTGATGTGCACTAGCTGTCTCTGCCTGTTTGATCAAGTCCAGGAGGCAAATGTAGCCTTTGCCACACTTTGCTGATGATCCTTTGGGTGAATGTCTGAAGCCACCCCAAGAGAGAGAAAGAGAGAGAAAGAGAGAGGGGGTTATAGTGTTTGTTGGATTGAATTTTTATTTGTAAACTCTCCTGGAAACTGATGTCAAAGTACTTTATATAGAAATTCGGCCCCAGATCTGCGCAACACGGACCCATAGGCTAATTGCATCCACTTCCCTTTCTCTAGGCCCTCACGGGGAAACTCCAAATTCGTATTGTTTCCTACCTTTTTGTGAGAATCTCTAAGGCCCGTCCAATCCCATCCAAAGTTAGGGTGGACAGTACTTGCCTCAGTACATCTGCGTTGTATCTCCTTCACCCTATATTTTGAAGTGAATGATGAGTTGGCACCAGTTTTGCTCGCTAGTCAGCTCACCTGTGTCTGAAACTCCTTTACTGGTGAGAATTGCCGGGAGAGTGAAAACCTTGTGTGCATTTGCCACTGCATTCAGTAAGGCAGAGTACATGTGCAGAGTTGGACAGAAACAGAGAAGAAAAGGCGAGGGGAAACTGGAGGAAGATGAATTGGGAGGGGAAGTGAGTAGTGGGGAGTGACTGAAACACCTGTGGTGGCATAGAAGATGTGATTATTGAGATGAAAGAGTGGTGGATGAAGAAATAGAAAAATAGGGTAATTGCTAGGGGAAGGCAGATTCAGAGAGAGAGAGAGAAAGAGAGACTCTTCACATGTGTATAGTATGAAGGAACATCGTGTATAGAAAGAGGTTCCTTGGTTCACCTCCCAGTGCGTTGGTATTTGCAGGATAAAGCCTACACCCACACCTAATATGCAGGTGTTGGTGGTGGAGCCCCAGAGCTGTACGAGAATGTCTATATATATGCCCCTTCGTGTTATTTGTAGGTTAAAGAGGCTCGAGAGAAGAGCAGCAGGTTGAAAGAAAATAAAGGGATTCACAAAGAACGGGTATACAAGCAGATAAGGAGTAAAATATTTTTGGTTTTTTTTTTAAAAAAAAAACTTTTTTCCTCTGCAGTTAATGTGGCATTTCAACCCTCTTGAATTAGTTCTTTTTAAAAAGTAAAAGAGGGCCCCTGAGTGATTTTTGAGTTGTGCACCCCCCGTTCCAGCTGTTTGATCATAGATTTGGCTTGATCTCAAAGTTTCAATAAGCAGGGGGCAAGTTCGTTTGCCTTTTTAATTGCAACGAAATCTGGAGATGATAATTCCCCATTTTGTGCTATATTGTTTTATTTTCGTTCTCCCAGCGCCTAGCACTGAATCGGTTGCAGCCGGAAGATGCGCCTCCTCCTTTCCTCTTGAGTTGCTGTGTTGTTTCCATTATGGTGTTTTCTCGGCGGGGGGGGGGGGGGGGGTGGCTTTTCCATTTCACCCGCCTTTCTTTCAGAGACGGTAGTTAGTATTCAACAGAACACCTGCCTCGGGAAACATTTGGCAGCTTTCATTCACTAGGCAGAGAAATTCTGAAAAAAAATATAAAAATGATTTCTTATTCCTAAACTCGAAACTGCCTGGGCTGGTAAAATCCAAAGCCTCCCTCCCCTTGGGAATAGCAGTTATAGGAAGAAATCGAGCTCAATAACAAGGAAGTGTGCCAGTATTATTTGCATTTAGAATAGATCAGCTTCTTTCCCCACCTTCTCTGTAGAAGGAGACACCCAGTTACTGCTGGTAATATTTCCTCCCTTGACAGAATTGTCTGTTTACATCCCTGCTTTCTGATGCTGGAACTGTTGCCTTGCATAACATACCTGCTGCCGCTGGGAATCTTGACATGGTTATAAAACGAGGGTTGCAGTCCAGTGAGCTAGCCCTGCTTATGTGAACACGATGTCTCCATAGCCAGCAACGCGGACCTCCCGTGTATGTCTATACGGCTCTGGAATGTGGGGCAGGGCAGGAAGAGGTTCCCAGAGAAGCATCAAGGATGGCCCAACCCTGCAGTTGAAATACATTACACAAAGTGATCAAACCTGATGCGATCCGAAGCGCGCTCATTTGGAAACAACTTCCATCCAAATAAACAGAATGCAATTTTGAATGAAGTTTCATTTGCGTATTTACACTCTCAGCCAGCTGTGGGTTTTTGCGAGCGGGGGGGGGGGGGAGAATTTGACAGTGCCTGTCTGAAGTTAACAGAATGCTAAAATGTGTCCTTCCTCTGCAACGGGAGGCGTGATCCTCTTGATACCTCTCTTCGGGGGTGGCCCTTCAACGTTTTCCTTGTTCTTCAAGAAGACAGCTTAATGGGACAGCTTACGTATGTGATTTTTAAGAGCTCCTGATTATCCTGGAATTTGGGGATAGGGCAAACTAGAAAGGCAAATAATTAGAAATCTTTATATGTCGTTTGGGAGTATAAAAGAAATTCAGGAAATCTGATACTCAGGAGATTGGGGAGGAATATGTGGAAAAATGACTCAGTGCCAGCCAATATACTGCTGCAGCCCATATTAAAATTGCTGCAGCCTGCCGAGGCTTTTCTGACAGCTGGATGGGGTGGATGTGTTGTTTACGTTGTTGTTTATTTTTGATTGGAGGAATTGATATGTGTAGTGTTAAAATAATATATTAGCAAAACCCACCGTCACCATCTTGGCTTCTACCTTTTCACTGAATGGAACATATTTATAATAAGGGCAACCTTTAGGAAGAAGCCTTACCTTGTAGCAGCATCTTCATATAAAAAGTAATGGCATAAGCGTGCCTTAAGGTAGGATGGGGAGGTGCCAAAGTATTTTCAGTATTTTCTCTGCAGCACCAGCTCTCTAAAGTCTCTTTCATTGGAAGGCTTTGACTCTCAAATTTCTGGGTTTCCCATTGAATAGCTTCAGTGGTGCAATTATGTTAGAATTCCTAGAATCCCTGATGATAGGAGTAGTCAATAATCACCAATTAGTAGTTGCTATTTTCTGGCAGATTTCCTGTGAACCTTCTTTTTCCTTCTCTGGTTTATGCATGTTATCACTTACATTGTCATGGCTTTTATATTCATATATAAAAATCCAGATAAATCCATTTCTTGTTTTAAACATAGTTTTGAAAATACTTTTTTGGCATGAAGAGCTGAACACACATTGTTTCCATGAATGCCATTGGCTCTAAACGTTCTTCCACAGAGATTTTCAAAGAAAAAATAGTGATTAATCCATGACCCCCTATCAAACATATTGACTGTGTTTGGACATCACAGTAAACTATGATTTGTTGTCACAGGAACGAGCCTACCAAACCTTTGGCTTGCACCCAGACATGTCCACCTTTTTACTTCTCTTTTTGAGTAACCCATGGTTGTTGTGTTGTCTAAACCCAACAAACTGGTTAATTTTAATTATGGTGTGTTTGAAACAGCCAACTTAAAACCATGGGTTATGAAGCTGGCGTATTAAAATATGTTTAACCACAGTTCAGGATTCAGGCATAATACCAAACTGTATTTAATTGAAATCTGAAATCAGATCTTCTAATCTTACAAATGCTCTGGAGGGAGAGCACAAAAGCCTAAGGCTCTTTTCTGTCATAATAAACCATACTATATGGATGATGTCCAAATGCAGCCATTGACTGGGTTTGCATGATCACTGCAACCCACCGTGGGTTATTTAACCTATGGTGGGTTGCGGCTCATGCCGGATGTCTTTTGAATATTCAAGCAACAATTGTGGCTTGTTGTCTGAACCCGGAGAGGGTCAGTTGTTGGCATGGTTAACAAACCACCTAGAACCCATAAGTAGTTATAGGATTGTGAGTGGTTTGTTAGCCATGCCATCAACTCCCCGTCGCTGGATTCGGATGACACCACAAGCCACAGTAGCAGCTTGAATATTCAGAATGTCTGCCTGCACGTGCCACAGCACACTGTGGCTTAAATCACAGTGGCCTGCTTGATCAAGCGAACCATCCCATTGAGTTAAGTCTACTTTTCTTTGTAAAAGAACTAGCCATGGGGAAACACACCTGACCTTTGAAATCATGCAGTGTAAAGGATGTAATTGGTTGTGAATGAATTATGAATACTGTCTCTTGATCATACATTATAATCTACTTTGCATCTCATCCACATATATTAACAGGACTTGCTTCTGTAAATTTCACACACAGCCTTATCTTATACATTCCTACGTGAAAAATAATTTCCAGTGTTGCAAGGCTTACTCCAGGGAATGTGTGCCTAGAATTCCAGCTTTGCAATGCTATCCTTTACATGTTTACTCAGAAGGATGTCCCATAGTATTTAATAGAGCTTACTCCTGGGTAAGTGTGTAGGAGTGTAAGTCTTCCTGTATTCCTGTAAGTGATCTTGCTTAGTGTCCTTGCATTTGTGTGGAGAGATTGAAACAAATCAATCTGTGCAGACAAACGTACAATGCAAAAAGCAAATAGACAGCGTGATCAAAGGTTATGACCCAGTGACTTCATAATTGCAAACCAATAGTTGTTTAATATATTTATACTCCGTTCTTCTGCTTATAGGCCACTTAGAACAGCTTCCATCAATAACAAATGCAATACAACAATAAAATTAGAAAACAATACCAAAACAATAGAATTGAAAGCAGAGGTTACCAATGCAATTAAATGTAATAATGTCAGATTAGTATGTACACTTGTTCAAGGAAAAACATTGCACATACCGAGAAACGTGATTTGAATCAGTTGTTCTTGTTCTTGGTGAAATGAATCATGATTTAGATTTCTGATTTAAATCAACCCGCCTTGTGCTGTAGAGGCATGTGAATAAATGGGAAAGAAAATAAGATGCGGGGAGTATTGTTGAATTATGCTATTTGGGTGAAAACCCTTATTTTTCCTTAGCACATCTGGTTGCTTGTTCAACTTCTCTCCCTCATATAAATTCTACTCCAATATAAGACTATTAAGAAGTCCTTTGATAGAAACCTGAATGAGAACTGGAGCTTCTGTACCATTACTGTCAAGTTAATCATATAAATACCTTGAGGATAATAAATGAACTCTGTTGCTGTTGGGATGGGTGGCTTATTGATTACTCTTCCGATCAAGCATTCAGAAAGGTCAAAGACAGTTGATAAAGGTATATTGGTCCAACTTTGGTAATGTTTTGTTTTGTTTTAATTAACAAGTAAGAGGTTACTAGATGAGACAGACAATAACCAGCTGGCATTTTAAATCACAATAAGGTAAGATAAGCCTATTCTGAACGTTACCTGTTTTGAAAACATGTTTCCCAGCATCACTGCCTCCAGACTTGTGTGTGTTTGTGTGTGTGTAAAATACCCAATATTTTCTGCTTTGTGCAACTTAGGAAGTAGTGTTTGGTCTTCTGAAGCACATACATTTTTTTCAGGTTTGTAAATTGAACGTAGGAAGAGACCTGCAATATCATACGAAGGCCTATTTAGGCGAGTGTCTTGTTTTCAACTGGGAAGCATAACAGGGCCTGATGATGGCAACCTCCCATGGGGTTTGTCACCCACGCCTTGTATTCTGAGACCCCTTTACTGTAAAGGCACTGGTAGCAGCTGCATCCTTTTGTGTATGTGTGTGTTTATTTTGTTTTACTCTAAAGTAACTGCAGGGCCCCCAGTTTGGATTGGGACCCTCACATGGGGTCAGTTCCGATCCAGATCAGAGCCCCACGCCCACCATTTTTATTGCCAAACTGATGCCTTAAAATAAATGGACCACGTTTTAGCAATACAAATGCCAGGCGAGGAGGTAGTTTCTCCGGAAACGTACTCACTTGGCTGTGTGTAAGAATCTCCTCCACCTAAGTAAGTGGGAAACCTTACAAAACTGGACAGAATTGGTTACTTTGATTAATGTATTTAGCCCTTGATGTTCCACAGGTGGCTCTTTTGTGAATTTATCAACAAGGCTCAACTTATCGAACTCTGAACTGCCACAGGGCTCTCTGCTTGTTTTGCTACAGCAGACTAGCATCACTACTCTTGTGGAATCCCCCCAATACACACACTTTAAAAAAAAGATTTGTGTGTAGTTTGGCAGGGCCTATTCATCTCTGAAGGTATGTAGGAATATGACAGCAAGAAGAGCAAGCACCTATGTGCCTCAAGAGGAAATGTGTGTGTTATCCAAAGCTGGTTTGTGACATGTGAGAGTAACAGAGATGGACGAGGTGATTTGTTTCATTTGTATTTAGCTTCCTAGGTGAAAAAGGGGAGAAGCAGATTCTCAGGATGCTAAAATTCTTTATTTCAAAGCCCAGCGCATTTCGGCCTGTGTTGTTTTTTAAGGCCTTCTTCAGGGGGCTGTAATATTTAAAATACATTAAATTATGTTTGAAGGGATAACACATGTTTAGAGATTAGTTAGGCAAATAGCCACAAAGGCCTATTCCCATACGTAAGTTTTTTAAAAAAATATTATTACAGTATGAAGGCTCTGGGGCCTGTCCACATTACGCATTAAAACTTGTAGAAACCATATAAAAAACATTTTTAACAAAAGTATAATATACAGATTCTTACTTGATAAGAGATGTCTGCAGAAATACTCCTAACAAGATAATAGTCTCTTTCAATAATTACTGGTGATTGGGGAAAATAATCAATCCAAGTCCCTCCTTATATTCTAATTCATTTTTTTTCTTTCCTTCATTTTTTCTCATTTTGGGGGGCTTTGCCAGGTGCTTCCATGTAGCAGTGATAAGTGCAAGGTCTCAGAATATGTCATTATTGCTATCTTTATTTCTATTACGTGGGAGTCACTGCAGGTAATTGCTGACTCAAATGAGTGGCAAAAATTCAAGTTCAAGCCACTGGGATTCAGAGTTTTCAACCTCAGGATCCATTCTATTTCCTTTCTTAATAACAGTTCATTATCGTGTATATTAAGTTTTTCCAGAGCCCAAAACCCTTTAGCTTCTTAGGTGAGCCAGGTTAATCTCACCTGAAAATGCTTAGGGAGGTTGGGGTAACAGGATATGAGTTCTTGGTGTGTAAGAATTGACCAAACTGCAAGCACTGCAGTAAACCTTTGTAATGGGGAAAGGCTGGTGTTGGGAGTGATATTGATACTCAGAGAACCATGGTTAGCATGCAACTACAAATATGAATAAACTATAAGTTGCACTCTAACTTCTGCATGCACTGAGCGAAAGAGTCTTTCACTCTGTATGGGACTGCAACAAATATTCCCTAGTTTTGATTTTCAGCTGTGAATAACAGTTTTGGGCAGGGTCAAAATAATACCCTCTCCACCAAAACAAACCCCGCCCCTTTCTGCAATTATTCACCGTCTTTGATGCCTCTTTGGTGACACAGTTTCTCCTGGCTGCTACAGTTTGATCACCACTCGTTTCTTGGTTGGTCCCAAGACTGCTGCTGTTTTGTTTTTTCTTCACACGAGTTATCCCAGCCAGTACGTAGCCAGTTCACAAGACTACGGAGCCAGTCAGATTTGGCTAAAAGTTGACGTCATTGAGGGCATGAGAAGGCAATTGAAAGTGAGGTGTAATGTAAACACATGGGTGAATTCGAAAAAGGAGGTGACACTCTCAAAAACGTTTGCAAAAAACCCCAATCCAGATTAGTTTTCTGATCAGCCTTAACTCTATTACAACTTCACAAGGAATGTATACTTAAGAACTACGCTTAATATTCTGGAGGAGTATTCCAGAACAAGATAGTTGTATATAAAGCACATCTCTTTATAACTTTTAATGGTAACTGTATAGCCTTATGGGATTCTGCTGATTGAATATAGAGCAGTATCTTATTAACCTCTGGCTCAGATAAACCATTTAAATAAATACCTTAATATACAGTCATTAAAAGGATATTTTTAGCTCAGCAGCCTTCAGACATTAAAAAAAAACTTGAATAGGAATTGTATTTACTGTGTTTTCTTTATTTTAAAGGTCACAGACGAAAAATGACCATAAAAGCTTTCTTTGGAAAGGAAATTATTTATGTACCATAAGGAATTAACTTACTGTGAGAACTACTGGTGACATGTGCTGTGTAAACCAAGGGTAGAAAGAAAATACACACAATTGGCATCTAGGAATCTGATACTGGCACTTAGAAATTGCAAACCTTTCTTAAGTTTTGTGTGGGACTGACTTAAATGTCCTTCGTGAAAGGAAGTGGAAATATTTTTCATGTTCTTCATGGTATATGTGCATCACACATATGGGATCTGCGCCTGCGTGGAGCCCAGGTTCGGGAAACTTCTACAGCTATAGAAGTGTTTTAGGCAGGAACCCCACTCCCACTGCTTATTGCGCACGTCCCAATGGTTCCCGCATTCTCCTCAGTCTCTCATCAGCCACCATAGCGATAGTATCATGAGGGAAGCTTCTCAGCGTTTTCGAAGTTCTTTAGTTTCATTTTTTGCCAGGAAGGCACGGAAGGCGGTTAGTTGGTTGGTTGGTTGGTTGGTTGGTTGATTGGTTGATTGATTGATTGATTGATTGATTGGTTGGTTGGTTGGTTTGATTAAGGGACCAATCCTATGGCCCCTAGAAAGAATCTGGGGGGTCATAGGACTGTTCAGATTTCGCAAAAGTGATCTCAGAGAGGACGGAAAGGGGTTATGCCAGTAGGCAGGAAGGGAAAGAGACTACAGAGGCTTCCCCACCTTCCTTTCCTCCTGAAAAAGCCCATCTAGCCGAAATGCAGAGCAGGAGGAACACGGAGATGAAGATCACTTCTGCCACTCCTCCTGCTCTGCATTGGATTGTGCCCTAAATCTAAATAGAAATAGAGAAACAACATAGGAAGGGGGAAATGAAAATATGGATAAATGGGGGAAGAATACGTTGTCATGTACACATACTTTGACTCGGTTACAATAAGATACTGGGTCAAGGACAGCCTCCCCCAACCTGAAGTTCTCCAAATGCTTTGGACTGCAATTCCCATCAGCCCCAGACAGCATGATCAATGGTCAGAAATGCTGGGAGTTGCGGTCCAAAACATCTGGAGCCATGGAGCAGCCAGTGAGAAGGCCCTCTCCCGCATTCCCAACAGGCATGCCTGTGATGATGGTGGGACCCACGGAAGGGCCTCCCCTGAAGATCTCAGGGCACAGGCAGGTTCATAAGGGAGAATGCGGTCTTTCAGATAACCTGGAGTCCAGTTGTACAGGGCTTTACAGGTCATAAGCAGCACTTTGAATTGTGCCCGGAAATAGACTGGAAACCAGTGGAGCTATTGTAACAGAGGAGTTGTGTTAGGCTGACCATATGAAAAGGAGGACAGAGCACCTGTAACTTTAACAGTTGTAGAGAAAAGGGAATTTCATCCAGTGTCATTTGTATGCAATTAGTTCCTGGTGATATTCCCTCTTCATCACCACAGTTAAAGTTGCAGGGGCCCTGCCTTCTTTTGTATCTGGTCACTCTAGTATAGTGCCTGCAACTTTAACTGTTGTGATGAAGAGGGAATTTCACCAGGTGCTGCATGCATATAAATGACACTGGCTGAAATTCCCTTTTCTCTACAACTGTTAAAGTTACAGGAGCTCTGTCCTCCTTTTCATATGGTCAGCCTAAGTTGTGTGCTTCCTGTAACCAGCCCCAGCTCTTTGAACCAGCTGAATTTTTGAACACTCTTCAAAGGCAGCTCCACATACAGCATGTTACAGTAATCCGAACGGAATGTAACTAAGGCATGTGTCACCGTGGCTAGGTCAGACATCTCTAGGAACCGTGACGAATTAGCAAGGGGCCGGGCAATCATCCCTCAAAGCTCTAGATAATCTTTTCCCAATCTTGTGTGCTCTAAATGTTTTGGACTACCAGTATTCCTGACCGCCAGCTAGGCTGGCTGGGTCTGATGGGTGTTGAAAGTGAAAAATATCCGGAGGTCAGCACGGTAATGTTTGGTGTTCTTGAGCATAAACAGAACTCTCCAGACACAGGATACCAAAAGATAGCTTTTACTTACTGAATGAGTCACACTACAAACTAACATTCATGCCTGCCTACAATATCAGGTGAGTCCTTTTATACCAGTCTGTATAACACTCAAATGAGTTCCCCCATGCAACACAAATCAAATATACACATATCATTACAAGAAGGTTCAGGAAGTCTGTGCTAGCTATAGTTTGGGATATTCTTGTGCAGCAAGCCTTTTACATAAGTCTTTTTCCAGAGAGCTTCCAAGCTGGACGTCGGTGTAGAGAACAAGATTTTAGTAACCTGGTTGCTCATTCTCTGTGTTTTTGCTTGGTAGCTGGAATTTTATTCTCTAGCAAGATTCGAACAGGTTGGCATGAATAATTATTCCAGTCCCCAGATAGCATGAGCACAGAGATTTTCCTAGGCCATTTCCTATTCTCCCCCACTCCAAAAAAATTAAAAAGTGATACTTTTTTAGTAGTTAAAAAAAATGCTTTGCTTTGAGCATATTTGAGAAGGAGACATTATCTGTGTTTGCTCCTGTTACACTAGAAATGTAAGAGCGATGTGACCTGCTTCTGGGAACATTATGCCCAGCAATGCAGCTAGTGAGGATGTGGTTATCATTTCTAGCATTTGTTTTTCCTTAGCTAAACTCTGCCCGGCTCTTAAAAAAACAAAACAAAAATCCCCAAACCCTGTCATTTTCTTTATTTAGAAAATTCCAAACCAGCTGTGTCATATCATTTTCTTTCCCAATTCACATTGGCCCAGAGAGATGGAGTTAGACGCCTTAAAATTAGGTCACTAAAACTTAAGAGTATAATCGGAGTTTCACGTGAGTGCAGGCAGGCAAACACACACAAACTCAAGAACAGACCGGTTTATTTGCTCTTCAACAAATTATGAAAAACAAGTCAATATGTCAGCTTTGTATAATTCCTTCTGCTTTGGGGTTTCAGGTTTTCAAGGCGTTTGTGCTTCTTTCCTGGCAAGGATCGTGTACATGAAAAACCATACGTATTGGGAACGTATAGGCTTTTTGGGAAAGGGAGATGGGCCTAATAATGGGTAGGTTAGATAGGGCCTACATCACTACCCTGTTAACTCTGAAAGCCTATCCAGAACTCTCTTAATTGAGTAGTTCAAGGCGTCCATAGAACTCATAGGGGCTAGAAACTTGCCTTTTTTTAAGCAGTGAAAATTAATCTATAATGCAGGTATTAAGGGTTTAAGTTAAAGAAATCAAGATGGAATGCCAATATCTGATTATGTTAAAATAATCAAAGATCACAGCAGGCCTTTCAAGCTGGAATAGCTTGAAAATGGGCACAATAATAGGAATGCTATTTCATACATGAGATCAAATTATTAAAATGCATGCAGCCAGGATTTTGTATGCTAGCATGTGAGGCACTTCTGCAAGTTCCTCTTAAAAAAAAAAGTATTGCATGAATACAAATATTGAAGCATATAACATGGGAAGCGGCCATTTTGTAATTGTAGAGATCTGGTACTTGGTTGTGGTGGGAGTTTTGTGATGTTTTCATACGTTCTTAAAGATTTTCCCATATCATCATCCCTCACTATTTTTGGCACAGGAATGCAAAGCAGTAGGACTCTCTTCTGGACCGTGCACTAGAAAATGGTAGGTTCTTTTTAGCAATAGAATAGATCCCTGAAGTCACTTGCATCCGTTCCAGGCATCTTTTTGTATTTCGCTGTCTAGAACTATGACCCCCTCACACATTTTCACTTCATATAATGATATTACAAATGACAGTTCCCTTCCTCCTCCACCCCAACCATATCACATGTTGCGACACAGTATTACCAACGGTATATTGCTGATATTCATTATGTCATGGTTTGTGAGGTGTGGGCATGTGTAAAAAGTGCCCCTTTAGTCAGGGCGAGTTGCACTAAAAGGTCCCACCATTTTAAACCTTGTATTGGTTATAGAAATGACAGCAGTACAGCTAATAACTTGAAAATTGGCTTTCATGATCTACCTGATGGGTTCTACGGCTGTGCAAAATTTCAGACCAATTGTATTCAAATTGCCACGAATACCACAACTTTTTTAAAAGGCTGAAAATTGATACATTTGTACTTTTTACTCAAGCTGCAGCTCAACGTATATATTTCTTCCACATTCTGTGGGAAACTACTGGTGTACTTGATTCGGGCTTGTTGAGGAGGTGTGCTTTGCATTGGTTTGGTGAAATTCTGAGCAACGGTTTAAAAGTAACCTAGGGTGTTCTGCCCTATGGAAGCCTATGGCAACTGCTGGCAAAGTTACGCTAAGCATGCTCAGTTTCCCTCTGAAGCTAGAATGCTGCCAGTACTCTGAATTCCTGTCGGCATTCTGGCACTGGTGGAGGGGTAACTGTCAACTAAGATAACAGTGAGGAAATTTGGAAGGCTGAGGGAATCACTCTCATTGATTGACACATCACTGATGAAGAGAGGGAGGAAAAAAGAAAAAAACAACAACAACATACCGGAATCCTGTGCAGGCTTACTCAGAAATAAACTATTCTGAACATACAGGGACATACCTATTCATTTTTACACATCTACTCAGTTATTTTCTGGTTTGTGTTTTCCCCCACCAGAACATTGTAACAATTTCCTTTTAAAATCCAGGGAAATTCAGTGATTTGATGATTAAGGCTTTCTCATGTTGGCTCAAGCTCTATGAAGCCAGGAAATTGGAAGCTAACGCTGATGTCTTAAGACGCATCACAAATTGTGCTTGCTTACAAGCAACACACATGCATGGCTCTCTACCCACAGGTGGATTCCTCTAGAAGTACAATAAGGGTCAGATGCTTCAAAAAGCAAAAGAGGACCAGGAGAACGTAGGGTATTTTTTTGCTGATCCCAGGCACTCCCATCCACCCCATCTGAATTTGGGCCTGAAAGACCAAGGAGAAGTGTGGGTGTATGGAGGATAAGTTCTAAACAAGCACAATTTGTGGCATTGCACAACATCATGACTGATCACAGGGCATGTCAAAGAAGGCATCAGCCTTAGTTTCCAATTTCCTGGCTTTGTGGAGCTTGAGACAACACGAGATAGCCTTAACTCTGCTCTTAAACCATCCGTTTCCTATGTTGTATATGGCCTTTCTGCTGCAGTTTGCATTGTGGGCAGATTAACAATATAAAAAGTATCAATATAATAAAACCAGAGCATGCCATTAAACAGACATGTTGTTGTTTTTAGTATGCTCTTTGTAGTTTAATTGTTTTTATTCTGTTCTGATTTTTCTTCTCATTTTGTAAACTTGCTTTGAACGGTGAGGTAGACATTCCTGCATTTAAATACATGTGTGCATACTAATAAAACAGTGGTTATTTATTTTCAGCATTTATCCTTTGCCTAATTAATAGCTAAGACCATAAGAGGAGCCATGCTGGATCAGACCAAAAGCTGATATAGTCCCAGTTTCTGTTCCCACAGTGGTAAACCAGATGTCTATGGACAAGTTCACAAGTAAGACATGAGTGCACCTAGGGAATAGCAAAACTCAAGGTCATAAAAGTTCTTCGAATTTCGTCTCAAAGCTCGGTCCAACTCAAGTCCATATCAGATTGTGAGTTTTGGTGTGTGTGCGTTTTTGCATGAAAATTTATGTGCATTTTCCTGCATATTTTCCCAAATGCATCCATCAGTTATGCTCATCTTTTACATTTATGCCTTCTTCTCCCACTGATTAAAGAATACTTTCCAGTGTATATACGCTGTCAGACACACACAAAAATTGGTCCGCAATTGACATTGCAAGCTCGGAAATAGACTTCAATTGCAGATTGATCCAAGGCTGTGTTCAGTCCAGAAGTTGTAAACTGGGTAATTCCTGCTCAAAAAGGAACTGAAACAAATTTCTCATTCATCCCCCATGTCCTCCATCGTCTGGTATATGGCGGGGGCAGCAGGGCGACACACTGCCTATTATGAAAAAGGGATCTACTTTCTCCGCAGCATGCATTATTTTACCCACATCAGATCAAGACCCTTCTCAGTCATCATTTTTGTAAACTAAAGAGACCTAAACTTTGTAACCTTTCCACATAAGGGAATTGTTCCGACCCTTGGTAATTTTTATTACCCTTTTCTGCACCAACCAAAAAGCGTCCCTCAGTATCAAAAATCACACATTGAATTGCAATGGAGAGTTGCTTATGGATCAAAATTGCCACCCATTTGTGGTATCTGCCACATAGACCTCACCAACCCAGTCCTTTCTCAACAGATGTTCATGAACAGCCATCAAATGAGTTTCTTGCAGAAATGCCATCAGCATTAATCTCTTTTAACTGGCCTTTTAACTTAAATGTTTAATCTTAAAACCCTTTAGTGAGCTATAGGTCTTGTGACATTTTTAGAGTTTTCAGATTTGAGAAATATGCAGCGATGAATTTTACACTGACTGAGTTCGGACGACACGATAACCAACGGTGGGTTAAATAGTCAGCGGTGGGTTAAATAGTCAATTGTTGGTTATTGTGTCATATTTTTTACATCACAGTTGGTTATTCGGTTGAAATAGCTAACACTGTGCAGAGTTGATTATTTGAACAACGGTTGGTTATTGTGCCATGTGTCGGGCACTGTTGATTATTTCGTCACACACAGTTGGTTATTTTGGCGACTACAGAGTCCCCTGGAGCTCTAGTACAGCTGGCAGGACTCGCAATAGCTGATTGAATACCAGCGGGAGGACTAGGGGGTGGAAAGAGGGGGGAATGCATCAATGAAATACACTGTTGACTAATAGTCAACTCGATGCTGGCCTTAATCCACACCATAATTGGTTATAATTACATTGTGTGGAGAGTACCCCCTCCATAATCAACCGTGGAGTTGACTATGAACCCACCATTGACTATTGCGTTGTCCGAATGTAGCCTATATGTTTTTATCCTCCTCTACCAGTTTTTATGCTGTATTAAGGTTTAAATGTTTTACTTTTATACACCTGTTCTTTTTAGACACCCTGAAGAGTCAAGTATTACATCTATAAATAGATTAAATAATTTTTCTAGTAATCCACCCTGAGGATAAATTTAGGGCTTTAAAGGGCCAAAACTTGAAATTGTGCCCAGAAGCAGAGTAAAGGAGCCAATAAAGCTCAAAGTCTCTGCAACACTTGAAGCTTCTGAAGTAGCGTTCATGCATCTTGCTTTACATCAGCCCAACCTTGTGCTCTCCACTTGTTTTGGACTGCAGTTACTATTATTCCTGACCATTGGCCACACCACTGCGGCTGATGGGACATGTCCAAAACATGTCCAAAACATCAGAGGAGGCTGCTTTAGACTATATGCACATGGTTTAAAGCAGGGTTGGTCAGCCCACATGCTACATGTGGCCTTTACTGTCCCCCCCCCCCATTTTTTTCTTTTAAAAGGGGAGAAAAAGTCAAGAGTAACTACGACGGCTTAGAATGGACAAATTTAGCTTGTTTTCTATCCTAAGTCTCTGTAGCTGTTTATTCCCACCCACCCCCACACCTTTTTGGTTTTGCGCCATGGGGAGAGCCAAGGGGAATACCACCCACGGCAGTTCCAGGAGGGGAAATTAGTCCCTGGCCTGCCCAAAGTTGCCTTCCCCCCTGGTGTAAAGGTGTATGAGTCAGAGTCCGATCTTATGTACACACACTTAGTTGGTATTAAATCCAGTTGAACTCAGTTGGGGACGCACATCCATAGAGCTGGGAAGACAGTTCAGCAGCTGAAGCTGAGCATGGATGAAAGAATGCCTGTGATAACAAAAATACTGCTGTTGAGGGTGAAAATTGATGGAGGAAGGAATCAGATGGGGAGGGGTTGGTTTCAATGGAGTCTTTAAAGTGATATTATTATTATTAATTATTATTATTATTATCTCTTTCTCGCTCGTGGCGGTTTTTCTAGACGGACATGATGGGCTTTGCCAAGTTGTGCTGTCTTTTATTGATTC
The DNA here is from genome assembly GCA_029215795.1 of Anniella stebbinsi. Lineage (NCBI taxonomy): Eukaryota > Metazoa > Chordata > Lepidosauria > Squamata > Anniellidae > Anniella > Anniella stebbinsi. The sequence goes on along the minus strand of JARDYH010000002.1, from coordinate 353,236,820 downwards.
AGGAATTTGCTGACGATTGAGCATGTTTTAAGTATGACTGCTTTCTGGATGTTGGTGTAGATGTATTCTGGTAGGCCCAGTTTCTGAAGGTTTTCTGTATATATTTTGATGTGATTCTGGTGACTGATGTGACTAATGGGATAATTGTGACCTTTTCCTGTTGCCATAGTTCTTTGACTTTCATGGCCAGTGGTGTATATTTGTCTCTCTTTTCATCTTCCTTTTCAACAACATTTTTGTCATTCGGTATTGCTATGTCGATGAGGTAGGTTTTTTTTAAAAAAATCTATGAATGTTATGTCTGGTCGGTTGCAAGGTATTGTCTTGTCCGTATGAATTGTTCTGTCCCAGTATATTTTATGATCTGCATTTTCCAGGATTGTTTCGGATGAATATGTATAGTATGGTGTAGGTTGTTTGATAAGGTTGAATTTGATGGCCAGTTGTTGGTGAATTATTTTTGCAGCTTTATTGTGTCTGTCCATATAGTCCATTCCTGCCAGAATTTTACATCCTCCTGTTATGTAGTCTATTGTTTCTTGGAACCGATGGCATTTCCTGCATAGGTCTGTTGTTACACTGTTATCTTTTATGATGTATTTTTGGTAGTTCTTGGTTGCTATAACTTGATCCTGTATAGCTATTAGGAAACTTCAGGTTTCTGGAAATAGCTCAGCCTTCCTGAGCCATTTGTATGATTGTTCTTTTTTCATTTGTGGGTTCTGTATTATGTTGCAGTGCTTCCCATGGAGTACTTTTTGTGCCCATTTTTCTTTTTTCTCTGCGAGTGTAAGTGGTTGTGTTTGATCTTCGTTTTGTTGTGCTAGGTTGAGTGGGGTGTAGTTTTTATCTGCTGTTACTATGGCTTTATGAATGGGGGTGTTTTTGGTGTGGAAGAATTATCTGAGTGATTTTATCTGTTTAGCATGCATTGTGGTTTAGCAGACCTCTTCCTCCTTCTTTCCTGCTGATTGTTGTTCTTTCAATGCATGAGTTGGGATGGAGCATGCGGTGTTTTGTGAGTTTGGTGCGATTGTGTCTGTTTATTTCTTCAAGTTCAGTGTGTGACCAGTGTATGATTCCGAATGAGTATGTGAAGATGGGTATTGCGTAGGTGTTGATGGCTTTGAAAATGTTTTTTGAGTTGAGTTTAGATTTAGGATTTGTGATAGTTGAGTTTTATATTGCATTAGTTGAGTTTTTACTGTGGATTGATTGATTTTTGTGTTTGGTTGGAATCCTAGATATTTGTATGTTTCATTTTCTTCCCTGTTAGCTAATATTTCATTGTTTAGTGTTTCTGCTGTTTCTTCTTCTTTCCATTTTCCTCTTTCTATGTGTAGCATCTTGCATTTTCCTATCCCAAATTCCATTTTCATGTCTGTCGTCAGTTCTTCAGTGATTCGCAGGAGGCCTTTTATCTGTGTTGAAGTTGAAGCATAGTTTTTGATGTCATCCATGTACAGGAGGTGATTGATTCTGTGCTTTGCTTGTTCTTGGTGTTTTATGTCGATGCCATATGTGGTGTTGTTCAGGGTGTTGGATAGTAGATTCAGATTATTATTATTATTATTATTATTCATATCCCGCCTTTTTCCCAGGGCTGGGACTCAAAGTGGTTCACAAAGTTAAAACATGTACAACTAAAACATATAAATATAAGTTTACAAAAGTTAAAATAGAATTAAACCTACAGTAAAATTAAAAACATTTTAAAAAATTTAAAGCAGTAACAAATTTTAAAAACAAAACCACACATACCCTTAGGTCCAGAGTATTTCAAAAAGCCTGCTGGAATAAAAATGTTTTTGCCTGCCTCCAGAAGTTCACAGAGGGAACCAGTCTGGCTTCCTTAGAAAGGGAGTTCCAGAGCTTTGGAGCAGCCACGGAGAAGGCCCTCTCTCGCGTACCCATCAGGCATGCCTGGGATGTTGGTGGGAGATGAACACCAGCACTTTGAATTGTTCCCGGAAACAAACCGGAAGCAAGGGATGGCTTCCGCCTGGAATTGTATCATCCTGGGAACCCTTTATGTTGTCTTAGGGCTCACTTACACCTAAGGGTGTAGAAGGAGGGAGGGGGAGGATCGCAGACTTACCTGCTTTCACGATCCTCCCCCAGTGTCTAGATGACCTGGAAGGGAAGAGGGGTCTCGCCAGCGCCATTTTTCCCCCTGAAGAGGAGCCGTGCGGCCCTGATCCGCCATAAAAGATAAGAAAACAAAAACGTCCAACCACCACCACCACCCCCGCCATCACAGGGATGGCAAAATTGCTCTCCCCTCCCACCTCCATGGGTATGGAGCCACCCCTCGTGGCTCTGTGCCTGTTTCAGGCCCTAGGATGCTGCACCACACCAGGCACAGTTCTTGGGATGGTCCCGGGACCGTGGAAAAGCTGGGATATCCCCAGTTTTCGTTATCCCGGGATCGTCCCTAGGTCATCCCTGGTTGATCCCGAGATCCCCTGTGCATCATATGGACGCACAGGGATAATCCAGGAACGACCCCAGGATTACTGCATGGTGTAGACATGGTCTTAGTGTCATGGAAGAACATTGGTACAAATGTTTTTTTTTTTTAAATATATGATTATTTCCTTTGCTCTTAACAATGAGTGGTTGATTCATTTTATTAAATTATGCTTTCTTCAATACGTATAATGAGGTTTAAAAAGTTGGGTTAAGAAGGCTTAGTCAATTAGTCAGCCTGTGTTTGTTCGTTTCTTGTGTGTAACCTGTCTCATCCAATATTCAAGGAAGCTTACAAGAGTTGGGTGCTTGGGAGTAGCTTATCTCCTCTCAAAGAAGAGGATGTTTAGTAGGAACATCTAGATCAGGGATGGGCACCCTCTAGCCCTAGGACTACAAGTTGCCCCTCTGAGCAACCAGTTCCATCCTCTGGCTGTACTGATCTGTCCCTCCTCCAGCAGCCCAAAGAGGGAAGGATGGAGAGGACAAAAGGGTGGCAGAAAGAGAAACAGAGAAATGGGGTGGCCTTGCCCATTTTTCCCTCCGGCCCCACTCAGCACTGTCACGGTCCCCTGAGGGAATGTGGCCCTCACTAAAAACATGCTTCCTCATCCCTGATGTGGAAGCCTAAATAAAGGGTCAAAGTTGAGGTAGTTCAGCTCAACCATGATAGAACAAACACTTTTATTTTGGGCTGTTCCTAACCTATGCAATTTGTGGAAACGTTTCTTTAAAAAAAAAAAATCCCATACAAAGTTTTAAGTGTTGTGGTGCACCGAGGATAAGAATTTAGAATTCTCTTTAGAATTCAAAGCAGAAGCTTTTGGCAAACAGGTTTGCTCAACCCCCGAAAAGCACCTCACAACGCTCATTTGTTCCACGCCCATGAAAGATTTGAAAGCCCAAATGTGACAGTTTGGAGGAGTCGATCAATAACATCTCGCAGGAGGCAATATTTAAGAACTTGGGAGGAAGTGGGGGGAAGGAATGTCAGTCCTAATTCAAATTGATACCTAATAAATACATCCCAATAAAAGACGTAATGCATTTAAAATGTATGAACTACCTATTCATTATACAAATTTGCTTCCTTAATGACTTTTAGATGGATGAATTTCACCCAGCTTCATTTCTCCGTTGAGTTATGCTAGGGCAGTTTATTGAAACTTAGGGGGAGACTCATTGAAAGTTATTCTTCTGCATAACCGTGGAAGTTTGCCACAATTTAATACATTTAATGGATAAATTAGAAGAAGGCCTTGATCCTGTCATTGATTAAATCACTATGGGGACACACATACACCAAATGGTGTGGATGGGCATGGAAATTTGGCCTTAAAGTTGGAAAATTGGCCATTAAGATAAGAAAATACTCCTCCTCTTCACTCTTGCAAGATTTATTATTGTTGTTATTATTATTATTGTTATTATTATTATTATTATTATTTACATTTGTATATCGCCCCATCGCTGAAGCTCTCTGGGCAGTTTACATAAGATTAAAACACTTAAAAACAATATACAAAAATTAAAGCAGCAAAAACATACAATATACACATACATTTAAAACCACTGTTATAACTTTAAAAAAACTATAAGCCTAAAAACAAAACAGACCCAGGCTCATCAGATATTGCTAAATACCTGAGAGAAGAGGAAAGTCTTGACCTGGCGTCGAAAAGATAACAACGTTGGCGTCAGGTGGGCCTTGTTGGGTAGATCATTCCACAGTTGGGGGACCATGACAGAGAAGGCCCTCTACCTTGTTTGCTGACCTCTGAGCTTTCCTCAGAGTAGGCACTCAGAGACAGGGCCGTGCAGAGGGGGGGCAGTGGGGCCAGTTGGCCCGAGGCCCACGATTTTGAGGGGGCATTCCGACGTGGAGTCCCCCCCCCCAGCTTACACTACTGCTTCCGTAGCGTAAGCGGCCCGTCGAGAAGCGAGGAGACCGCCTTGCAGAAACAGCGCAGAAACCGTCCGTCGTGAATACCACGATCAGACCACAAGCTCCAGAGGGCCATGCCGCATGCAGGGCGGGGATATATATGCCTAAACTGCGATGGTTGTCCTTACTGCGTCTCTTTCCTCAATCTTCTCCATGGCATATAATCTCTGGAGCGGAGGGTGAGGTAATGATGATGATAGTTATTAATGATAATAATGATGATGATACCGTGAGGGTGATGATGATAATGATGATGATGATAATGTTTGATAATGATGAAGGACTGTTCTATTGTTGTTGCTTCTATTTGTACAGCAACTTAAAAAAATGTTAATTTCTGATTCAACAGTGAGGTGTTGTAGAACAGGTTTAATATGAAGGTGTTATGTAGAACGGGCATGTTGGTGGGCATTAAAAAAAACTTTAAAAAAATACTTAATGAGCAGTTTGAAATGGGGGGGCACGCACTTCCAATCTGGCCTGGGCATATTACCAGCTCTGAACAGCCCTGCTCAGAGAGGACCTTGTTCCCCGGCCTCTTGCTCTGGCCCAGGCAACTTTAAACTACCCACTGATGCCCACTGTGCTCACTGGTTTTCTGCCTGTCAAGCAATCAAGGGGTAAGCAATGATGAGAAGAAGGAGGAAGAGCAGAAGCAGCAATGGACGAGGTCGGCTCACTGAGTGGATGGAGCACCATAAAGGTGTCTTGCCCAAGTATCCTCAAAAACCTGGAGCCAGCATTGCTGCTGCCCCATCCTGCCTGACATAAGCTTCGCCGCATGAGCTTGGTGGAAGGGTGTTCAAGGAAAATCGGAGTGAGTGGTCCAGCTTAAAGTGGGCTGCCCTTATTTTGTTTGCAGAAGTCGAGCAGCCGTGAGCTACGCGAGGGCCCCTATTTGGTACTTACAAGATTTCTCGGCTAGCATTTGGGAAACATCTGTTTTCTTAGACTTATCTCCAGGCAGACAGAATGATAAGTTTTTGAACCCCAACAGACCAGCATGTCTGCTTTTCTCATTTTTTTTAAAAAATAATCTCAGTAAGGCTATCTAGGCTGAGAGACCAGTCTGTCAAAGGTCAACTCGAAAGCTCCCTGGCTTAGTAGGACTCTGAACTTGAGTCTCGTGTACATACTTCTTCGTCTGAGAAAGCTGACACAGTATGAGTAATGTACTTCTGACTACATACTCTAGCCATGACATCTATAGGGAAAGCTTTAAAATAGATCCTATTTACTGTAGCAGTGGGGGATTTTCCATCACTTTCCCTCCGCACATTTTGGTTTCGGCTGCACCTGGAGCAGATCTTTTCCTAAACGTTTCATGAACGCAGCTCTGACGTGTGGCATAATTCCTACCAACTTCACTTTTTTCGACCCGAAGGTCGGTGTCAGCACTGGGTGCAGTTCACCAATACTGTAATGGATTACGTCAGCCTTTCTGTTACATTCCCCTATTGTGATATTTATAACATGGCCATAAAATCCACCCAAGAGTTGAAACTTGGCACCAGAGAGGGAAATCTGAAGTAACTGTTTATTTGGAGGAATTTGGCTTTCCCAGCTAGCAATGCTGCCGTGTGGCCTTCATCCACCGACAGCTAGGATGGGTATAGGTGATAGACGTGGGCCTCAGAGACCTGAGTGTTAGCCTAACTTAAGTTCCATTCATTTCAATAGGTCTACTCTGAGGAGAACTAACATTAGATACAACCCCCAGGTTAGAACCCCCCACTCAGTCACATGCTGTTCACTGACCTGACCCTAGCCAGTCACTATTTCACAGCCTAAATATCTCTTACGGTTTACAAGGTAGCTTCGGTTTGTGGAGGGGACGGGACCATATGTAGTAATGTTCCATGCAATCGGACTTCAGTCTACAGTAATTCTAACATACCTCACTGCAAATCCACAGTTGTGGTTTGGAAGCTTCTACATATGACACATAGCATTTGTATCAGTCCTGAGGCTTTCCCGGCTGATTTCTGCCCCAAACTTTTTACATTGTTTTATCCCGAGTGCTGGCTTCTCTTTGACTCTTATTGTCGTGCCTTCCCAGTTCAGTCTGACTACAGCACAGTCTGATTCACGCCAACAAATCTGGAAGTGGTGTGAGGGGGGCAGTCATGTTTGACAGAGGTTAGGCCCCATCTGGATAAACATAGGGTTCACTTATAATCCCGCACCAGTTAAGAGCAACCTGGCGGTCGAGACCTGTAAATCAACGCGCCGATCAAGAAAGGGAAAAAGGGTGTGTGTGTGTGCCTTACTGCAGCTCATAAATAAAGGCGTTGGGGATGCATTTCCCAAACATGCAATTTTCTTTTTCCTCATCAATCAGACCACACAGCTCCGTTCCCTTCTGCGCTCCCGCGGTTCTTAAAACTCTTTGGGAAATTTTAGCACCAAACAAATCAGGGCGAGCAAGATTTTGAAAAGGGTATCACCACTGTATCAGGTTATGGTGACTTCCTTACCTTTGCAAGAGAGGACTGGTGAAGGCTTTCTCAGGAACAATAGCTGTGATAATTGCAAGAGCTGCTTTTCAGTTTCTGTGGGCTGGTTTTAAGATTCTTGTTGCAAGATGGAACTTTGAGAGAGAGAGAGAGAGAGAGAGAGAGAGAGAGAGAGAGAGAGAGAGAGAGAGAGAGTTTGATATAAGCTTTAAAGATACTATAAAGTCTGCAAAACCCCATTTATCTAAACTTTCTGTTTGCTTGTTCTTGATATATTTTCTGAACAAATCCTTGGTAGTTTGGTACTCTGTGTGTGCAAGAGAGAGAGGGAGAGGATGTTAAAAGGGATATCATAATAAGCATACTGATTGACTAATTAAGCAAATGCATTGAAATTTAAACTTACCTTGGGAGCCAGGACTGCCAACAGGTAGCCCATAATGGCTTTCTCTAGCCCCTACCAGATTTTAAGTAGGATTTGGCCAAAGATGTGGCCACAGTTCTGCTCATAACAAAACAAGAAGAGAAATGGTTTAAAGTTGCAAGAAACAGAGCACTTTCTTTAATCTTACTTCTCTTTTTGGGGGGCATTCATACAAAATGTGTTTTCACCAGGACCCTGTCTAATATTTTGTGGCTTTTAATTTGTGTATGTGTCCCATGTCTGTCATGTAGACATTTGTGGCGCCTAAATAAAGAGGAAAATAAATGTACCTACTCATGCGTAAATTTACTTGCAGTTAGGCTCAGTTGCGTACCTGGAAGGTTAGTCGATAATGTTCCTCGGCCTGTCTGCCGAGACGCTGTGGAAAATATTGCAGAAAAGTTAGTGCCTCTTTAATTAGGGACTGACTTCTCTGTAACAAAAACTCAAGAAGCAAAGATCCAGTCAGAGGGAGGCTTCCTGGAAAATATGCGGATTGCACCAGCTGTTCCTGGGATTTCTGGAACACATTGCAGGGGGGAAAAACGGCTGCTGCAGAAACACCTTACGCCCTTTTGAAATAAAAAGTGTGTCAATATTTGTCGCTTTTTGATGGTGTGCACCATCTACAAAGGGAGGAGACCCAGTCTCCAAAGATATCCTTAGGCAACACACCAAATATACCTGACTAATATCATTTGAGCTCTTCTTCTTGTTTGTTTATTTTAGAAGAACCTGTGTCACGGTCTTTTGGTCAGGTGTGGAGAAAACATGTGTATAAGGCCGGAGGACAGGGCAAGTCCCTTGCGCTATGGGGATGTTTTTTGATTGAAACTTACTGCTGCCATTATTTAAAAGAAGAAAGGATCACCTTGGAGGAAGGGGGGCATATTTATTTTTGGAATGGCGTTGAAATAATCTGTATGCCTAGATTAGGCCATTATGAGCAGGTTGCTCTGTGATGTCCTCATCGGGCGAAATTTGCCCATTTATTTCACAGGGTTCCTTTTAGGCTTCATTCACTGTTAGCTGTGTTCAATGTTTATGTTACACTGCCACCTTTTGTCCATTAGATAGGAAGCCTCTTGTCAGGTAGGACACGCAGCAGAATTTTAGTCTCCCCTGTTTCCTTCATCATCCTGGGAGAGAACACTTTGATCCAACCTTTTGCAGAATTTTATTCAGCCCAGGTGAATGATGGTGTTACAGTTATTTTGACCATTAGGCAAAAGCCTTTTTCTTTTCTTCTCTTCCGCATCTTAATCCGTGAGGGCCAAAATGGCCACGGCGGTGCATTTTAATGTCCTTTGCAATGTTGTTTTTAATCCGTTAGTTGAGTGTTGCTTACTCTTACCTCTCAGGTTGCTGACTATTTAAAAAGAAGGGTTGATCTCTCCCTATGTGATTAAGGGCTCAATCCTGCGCACGGTAGTACAGAAAAAATGTCCTACAACTCTGCTGGGTGTTGTAGGACTGTTTTCTGTATAAACATGCATAGGATTGTGTCCCAAACAGCCCTTTACTATTCCTTCCCCCAGTGAAGAGGCATTGCCTCAAAATGCACCAGGGTCTCTGATCTTTAGTGAATAAACAATGGCTACCTCAACCATTGGATTTCCTTCGTTGTACTAGACTTGTACATGTTGGGTTTGCTTATTTATTTATTGCTGGCGTTTCAACAAACTTTTAAAAAATCTGACCTTTGAAAACCATTTAGCATTAGGCCACTATTTGGAGGAGAGGGAAGGGTGAATTGCTTTTCATGCCATGGCAGGACTGTAATACAAAGCCAAAAGGTTGTTAGGATAACCCTGATATATATAATGTGTGTGTGCGTGTGTAGAAATGCAACACTGCCTTCCCCGTAATTTATGCTAAGTGAACAGGAACTTTGTCCTTGCTCTGTTTCTCTCTCCCCACACTTGAATCCCCTCCACCATACACACATGTGCACCGTCTTTTAACTTGGTTCACCATTAACATCTGTCCAACATAAATCCAGGGATATTTTGTAAGTAGCTTTCAAAACTCAACCCTGGGTTGTCGCCGGTCCACGAGATGAAACTTCCCTGTAATAAATGGTCATGTGCATTCTTCTGAACTAAACGGCAGAATCCAACTGTACCATTCCAGCAAGCGCAAAATGATGTTGCGTTAGTGGAAACAAGGTTCCCAAACTTTGCAGAAGAGAGGAATACAACTAAAGTTAACGTTTGTGCAAGCGGTTCCACAAGCGTAATGCACAGCTGCTTGTGCACTGGAAAGGTTTGGCAGTGCTCTGCTGCTAGTGCTGCTTGAGTTTGCAGAATCCCACTGGTGGATGCCCTTAGGTTAGAATCGTGCTTCCCATCTTAAGACCTGTCCTCAAAATAATATAATTTATTCAGAATGGAGACTTCTAGATTCTGCATTTGATTGGATCTCACGTCTGATGGCCAACATGGGATTTCAACCCTGTGTTTGCTGCTAGCGTACAAAGCACTGGGTACAGGAGTGTGTGCATGTGTGTTTAATTGTATATAAGTTGCTGCGGGAGCCTTTTGAGCTTAAGGGGTGGGGTAGAACAGCTTCAAGTCAATACACAGTCGTAGGGACAGGGCTGGTCAAAAGCAAAATCAGGAAGGCTGACGAAGTGGGTTAAAGCCTGGGCAGGAATCCTTATGGCACAGGGCAACGTAAAGCAGGAGCGGAAGCAGGCTAGCCAATAGGTATGCAGGTAGGCAGTCGGACAACGTCCTGAGTGAGAATTTGCTCAAGTTCTAATACAGAACAAGTGACGTTTTTGTTGGTGGCCCCCAGTTCAGCAGGGACCTGTTTCCCTGCATTTCGTTTCCCATGTTACACTGTTCCCCTGCCATTGGAGGGATCACACGGGTTTCCTTGCATGTAAATGCTGTGCTGTGGTTGGGGATGCTAGTAGTCGTAGTCCAACACAGCCGGACATGTTCCGGTTGGGGAAAGCTGCATTGCTTCAACCATCCTGAAGATGCCCCCTTTTTACATTAGGGACATATGAAACTGACTTAATACTGACACAGAGCCTTGGTCCAGCTAGCCCAGTATTGTCGACACTGACTGGCAGCAGCTCTACAGGGTTTTGGGCAGGAATGTTTTCCAGGCCTACCTGGAGATGTCGGGGATTGAACCTGGGATCTTCTGCATGCAAAGTATGTGGTCTGCTACTGAGCCAGAGTTGTTGTTTTACCATGCAGATACTACATTCTCTGCTGTTTAGTTATTTATGTATGTGCTTTAGAGGCAGAAACCACTAACTTCTTCGGATTCCTAATCTACGATGCTTATATTTATTTTATTTACTTTTTTTGTAGGGTTATATCCTTCGTTGTGACCTCATGGTTTAAGCGGGCATAAAGATGAGTATAAGCAGTGATGAGGTTAACTTCCTCGTATATAGATACTTGCAAGAGTCCGGTGAGTATTTGGCTAACAAATTCTCTGCAGAATGTCCTTTTGAGGCAAACGTTTAAAACCAAATTCATATTCAAATATACTTCTGTCCTGCAGGATCTGTACCTTATTATATGCATAGAGGCTGAAAGACGGAGATACGACTTGGGAATTTCTTGGTTCAAATCTCAGTTCTCAGGTCTGCTGTGAATTCACTGGATGGCATTAGATCAGAGGTGGGCAGAGTGTACATTTCCAGATGTTTTGGACTTCCAGCACTTAGGAGCCCCTGCCAGCATGGCCAATGGTCAGGAATGCTGGGAGTTGATGTTTAAAACATCTGGAGATCTACTAGGGCTGTGCAAACCTCAGGCATTTGAATCTGAGGCTCGGAGGCCATTTTATTGTGAATCCGCCATTTTATGATGGATGCACCATTTCCTTGCACAGCCGTAGGCCCCGTGGTACGCCTACAATCCCCAACATGCAGTGCCTGGGAGGGCTGGATTTACTGGGGCCCAGGAACAGAGGGCATACCTGTCTGTGGCACCGCCATTGCCCGCTCCTCGGTGTGATTGGCTGCTTCCGGCGCAATCGCCTCCTTCCTGGTGAGCTCTCACCTGGTGCGCCTCCTTCTGCCCGGCACGATTGCATCCATCGCATTCTTCTGCCCGGCATGCTGGGGGTTATAGACTGTACCGGAGCCTATGGCTGTACGAGGAAATGGTGGATCCAGCATAAAATGGCGGATCCACCATAAAATGGTCTCTGAGCCTTGGATTCGATGATGATTTTATTTATTTATTTATTTATATCCCGCCTTTTTCCCAGGGCTGGGACTCAAAGCGGTTCACAAAGTTCAAACATGTACAATTACAACATATAAATATAAGCTTACAAAAGTTAAAATAGAATTAAACCACAGTAAAATGAAAACATTTTAAAAAATTAAAAACAGTAACAATTTTTAAAAACAATCCCAGGTACGAGGTTTGCACAACCCTAAGATGTACCTTCTGCCCACCCCTGTATTAGACAAGCCAGTTTCTCTCATCCCTCCCCCCTCCAAATCTGCAATATGCAGATGTTAATACTGGATTATTTTATATGGTTGTTTGTAAGGATTATAACAAGCTGAAATATGTGACCGAACTATAATGCTATATAGGCACTAATGGTTATTAAGAATCGTTATTATTAGAGCTGATATTTATGTCTTGAGTTTCTCTTTTGTTCCTGTTTATTGTTGAAAAAATGCCTACATTTTTGGGTGAGCTTTCAAATACCCCTGGAAATTTTGTATGTTGGCATAATGCAGAATGGTCAAGAACATTATTAGGGCGAGGTGGCTTTGAGATGCATCGATCCGCTTTAAAGAGAAACATTTCCTAGTCAGAGGTGTTCTTGGTGGCCGTAATTACATTGTGGAATACTCATCCTACCCAGGTGTTTCCCCTGGCTTCATTCCGCTGGCAGGTGAAGCTGTCGATGTTTCCAAAGGCCTTCTCTTGAGGGTTTTTTTAGTGATAGGTTTTCTATCGGTGTTATTGCCTGTTTAGGATAGATTTTTTTCTTTTAATGTTGCTGCGTCTAAGTGTTCTTACTTTGTAAGACTGCAGTCCTATGGCAATTTACCTGGGAGTAAGTCCCATTAAAGTAGGACATGTATAGGGTAGCGCTGTAAGTCGCTTTGTGTTACTGTTGTTTTAAAGGCAACATATACATTTAATGTATAAATAAAATAAAGGTAACTCTGTCCTTCTGACCTCTTAGAAGATGCTCGAAGCAGTAGGACATCCACTAGACGGTGGCGGCACGAGTTGTAATTAGGGATGTTCGTTGCTGTGAAATCCTGTCCCTTTTGCAGCTTGATGGAGTTCCATGGTGTGTTTGACTCAATTTGCATTCCGCCCCCCCCCGAACTTCTTTTTTTTCCCTTTGCGCTTTTTTGCTTGTTTGCGATTGGTATTGAGCCATAATTTGCACAGATTACTCAGAAATGTGTGCAGATTGTGCAGAAATATGCACAAGTTGTAGAACCTGTAGGGAAAAAAATGCCAGAAAAAATCCATGAACTGGCTTGACTTCCTGCAGACCAAGTCAGGTGCCACAGTGGGAACCAGCATGAAGTCTAGGGCGCTGAACGCAGGAAAACTTGTAGAATTCCACCCCCCTAACAATTTCTCCATACGATTCCTAGTTGTAGTCCGCCACATTTGGATGACCCCCGGTTGGGAAAGGCATCCCAGTAGAATTTCCTTTCCCAGTTCCTTCGAAGACCTCACAGACTCTTCCTGGCAAAATCTGAGAATTACTTCCCATGTAATGAAAAAATGGCTGTACCAGAGGCACCTCTGACTTGCATTTTTCCTCTTTTCTCTGCATCTGTGCCAAGTTAGGAGTGGGACTTGCCAATCTCTGCCCATTATAAGATCTATGAACTCTAGAAGTCATACTTTTATAGCCAAAGAAGGTCAGACTATTATAGATTAGCATCTGGCCCAGAAGGAGTATCCAGTCAATACATCCATTAAGGCTGTCATGAGCCTCGCTACCTCCTGCCCTATTGGGGGTTTGTTTCACGACTCCTTATCTCCAGATAACAGTCTTGAAAGTAAGCTCAGCCTTGAATTTACACATCCCAAGGTCAAATCAGAAAGAGTCAAGAGTTCTTCTTCGTGGTCTCTGTGCATCACACATATGGGCTCTGCGCCGGCGCCGAGCCCCAATCGGGAAACTTCACTAGCTAGCTTAGTGCTTTTTGGCGGGAACCCCTCCCCCACCATCCATTGCGCATGCTCCGGGTCCCGCCTTACCTCAGTTCTTCTTCGACCGCGTAGCTGATCGCCTCGCGGGAGACTTCTCCGAACGAATCCGTTCGTAGCTATCTGAAAGAAAATATATTTACTTGTAATTAGCTTAGTGTTAGGAGTTATATTGTTAGTTTAATATTTTAAAAAAAAAAAAATTATATATCTTAGTAATAGTTATAGAAATACTTGTTGTTTTAAGACTCCCTGTTCGTCTGAGTTATGGCGCAGGCGGCGCTATTTAAACATTGCTCAAGTTGTAGGGCAAAATTGACCCTAACCGATGGACACTCTTTGTGCCTCGTGTGTTTGGGGGAAGGGCATATTGTTGACTCCTGCCCCCATTGCATGACTTTTTCCCGCCAAACCAGGCGGATTCGGGCGGACAGACTTCGTAGCCTGCTATGGAGCAAGGCCTTGTCCGCGGTGGACCAGCCGCGCCAGCAGGCGGGGGACGCAGAGGCTGGCCAATCGACATCCGGTGAGCGCAGGCGGGCGCCTGTAAGTCGTTCAAAACCGGCATCTCCCTGCTCTTCCCCGTATAGGGACGCGGCAGAGGAACCTTTGCCACGACTTCTAACAAAGCCTTCCAAAAAGGCCACCCTCGCGACCAAGAAGTCTGGCAAGAGTAAAAAGGCATTGAAGTCGAAGCAGTCGACGGCACCAAAGCCCTCTTCGGCATCGAAACAGCCTACAGACCATACGGCGTCGGGGGACGGCCGTTCTCCGATTCTTAAACGGTCTTCGACATCGGCAGTAGAGTCTTCTTCGGCACCGAAAAGATCTTCGACATCTGCACCACTGCGTTCATCGGCATCGGCAACATCTTCGATACCGAAGCGATCTTCGACATCGACAACGCCGTCGGCGTCGAGGCTCCCGCCGACTTCGAAAGACCGACCGCTTAAGCCATCGTCGGTATCGAGTCGTAGATCGACATCGTCGACACCACGGCGTCCTGAGCCGTCGATACCGACGCACCAGCCCTCGTCTTCGTTTAAGAAGCGTTCGACGCCGACGTCTGCGCGCCCGGCGTCTTCGCCGATCCCCTCTCAGAGGTCCCTGTCAATGACTCAGCGTGCTTCTTCGTTGCCGCCACGACCGGTCCTCCAAGCCCTGGATATCGAAGCGGGCTCCTCGGATGTAGAGCTAATAGATGTCATCCCATCTGACATCTCTGTGGATCACGACGTTGATCGCAGATCTCATGAAGAGGATGTCCAACAACCTTCACCACTCGGGGGCGTTGCATCCCCGATGTCGAGAGATTCGAGAACAACTTATCGGTCTCGATCGCGGACAAGATCCCAGTCTCGCTCTCGATCCCGACACTGGGAATCGGCTTCTGATAGATCCAGGAGCAGGTCCCGACACCGCAGAGCCCCGCGCTACCTGTTCGACCCCTATACAGGGAAGAGGATTGGACACTCGTCCTCGCAGCGACGACACCAGAACAGCACCACAGTAAGGCAACAGCCCTCTTCGACACCGGCCCACACCTCGACGGCCTTGGTGCCAAGACCACTCTCTCCAACCTCGGGCGATGACTACCCTTCCGACGCGTCATCTATACGGTCCCGGGCCCCATCAGTCCCTTCTCCTCCTGAGGGGGTTGGCTCTACTGACAGACCTTCGCCATCGTTAGAATTAGGCTCCTTTTCAGACCAAATGCAAAGGATGGCACAATCTCTTGGTCTAGACATTAACCAGCCACAGGAGGACCTCAACGATAAAATTTATGACGTGATGTACGCTGAGCCTGCACCTCAACTCACCCTGCCCTTGGTACCGACGCTCCTAAAAACGTTTAAGAGTGCGTGGGAGAATCCGGCAACAGTGGGGGCTACGTCAAGACGATTGGAGACGTTGTATAAAGTTAAGGACGTTGAAACTCCATTCCTGTGTAGCCATCCTAGGCCAAACTCCATTGTAGTGGAATCATCGCAGGGACGCTCCACAAAAAGCCATTCTACTCCTGTGGACAAAGAGGGTAGGAAGTTGGATACGTTTGGTCGCCGTGTGTATGCTTCAGCAACGTTAGGGTTTAAGATAGCAAATTATCAGGCTACCATGGCAAGGTACCAGCTTTTTCTCTGGGAGAAGATCACTACGTTAACAGATTATCTCCCAGATGACCAACGTGAGCTGGCCAGGGTTTTCCAGGCTGAGGCCACAAGATTGTCTAGACAACAGCTAACCACGGCGAACCACCAGACGGATTGCGCGGCTAAAGCCCTGGCGGGATCGATTGCGCTCCGTCGACATGCATGGTTGCGCTCTTCCACACTACCAGTGGAAACAAAGACGCGGATCGAAGATCTCCCGTTCGACGGGGAGGGTCTGTTCCATTCGTCAACCGATAATACAATGGATGTCATCCATAAGTCGAAAATGACTGCTCGTAAGATGAGTGCACCCGTGCAACAGGTGCAGCAGCAGTCTCGCTCGCGTCGATGGTATCGATCTTTCCAGTACCAACCTCGACGACAGCAGGAGCGCACACAGCGTTTCCAAGCACAACAACCGCAGTCTTCTTTCCAAGCCCGGAAAGCTGGCAACAGATACACCAAGGCACGTCGACAGGATCAGCCGTCAAAACGGCGCCTTTGACTCCATTCCGATAACTTTGCCACAACATCGCACAACCAGGCTCCAACCCTTCCTGCACCGCTGGCAATCCTTAACAACGGACAAGTGGGTGCTTTCAACAATTGCAGAAGGCTACCTCATAGAGTTTCAAACTTATCCATCTCTAGGCACTGTGCGGACCACTCCACCGTCTCCCACACTGTTACAGGAAACAACAACCCTGTTACAAAAGAGAGCAATCGTCCGCGTTCCCTCGCGGCAACTAAAAGCGGGTTTTTACTCGCACTATTTCACGGTTCCAAAGAAAGACGGCGGTCTTCGTCCTATAATGGACCTCAGACACTTGAACAAGTTTATAAAGCCAAGGAAATTTCGCATGATTACCTTAGCCCAGATCTTGCCACTACTCAAACGACACCGGTGGTTCACTTTGGTGGATCTCAAAGACGCCTATTTTCATATCCCAATACACCCAACTCATCGCAAGTATCTGAGATTCATTATAGGAAAAAGAGTATATCAGTTTTCAGTCCTTCCCTTTGGCCTCCGGACTGCACCAAGAGTTTTTACCAAGTGTATGGCCGTGGTGTGTGCCCATCTCAGATCACAGAATGTCGAGCTCTATCCCTACCTCGACGATTGGTTGATCGTTTCGCCAACCCAGTTGCAAGCACTCTCCGACGTCAGCCTCGTCACTTCTTGTCTCACCAGCTTGGGCCTAGAGATAAACAAAGAAAAGTCCATTTTTCATCCCACACAGATGATTCAATTTATAGGGGTGTTTCTAGACTCGACGGTGGGACGAGCGTATCTACCAACCGAGCACACTCGAACCATAGTGTCCCTCGCTTCGCGGCTCCAACGGGGCTCACGCACGACAGCGTTCACAGTGCTTCGCATGCTAGGATTCATGGCCTCGGCAGTGTTCGTCGTTCGCTGGGCCCGCCTCCACATGCGCCCACTACAGCAGGTGCTTCTCCAGCGCTACCGTCCATGTCTAAACCCGAGGAAAATAATACTTACCATCCCGTCGGGTGTCCTCCCTTCTCTCCGTTGGTGGTCGTCCACAGCGAATCTGACCCACGGCATGCCCTTTCACAGCAGAGGTCCTACTCGAATGGTCACTACAGATGCTTCTCTGGAGGGATGGGGAGCTCACTACAACGACCTACAGATTCAAGGAAAATGGTCACAGTCAGAGTCCCAGCTCCATATCAATCTACTGGAAATGCTAGCAGTAAAGCGAGCGTTACACGCCTTCTTGCCACATCTTCAAGGGCAGCACGTCCGCATTCTGTCGGACAACACCACTGTGGTGTGGTACATCAACAAAGAAGGCGGGACAAGATCTCGTCGCATTTTGCGTTTGACTCTAGATATTCTACAATGGGCCATTCGCAGAGACATCTGGCTGTCCGCGCTTCACATTGCCGGAACGGACAATGCGCAGGCAGACGCGCTCAGCCGGGAATTTACCGACACACACGAGTGGGAGTTGTCTCAGGAAGTGCTGCAACACCTGTTTACAAAGTGGGGCACCCTGTCGATAGACCTGTTTGCGACTTCTGCAAATGCCGTCTGCCAGGACTATTGTTCTCGGGCGGGGATTGGACCTGCATCGCTAGGAGATGCATTCCAATGGGACTGGTCCAACGGCTTCCTATATATGTTCCCCCCGTTTCCACTAATTGCGAAAACGGTGGTCAGGGCCAGCAGATCCTCTGTGAACGCGATACTGGTGACCCCTTGGTGGCCGAGACAACACTGGTTCACCGCACTTTATCGTCTGTCTCAAGGGATATGGTGGCGGCTGCCCAGGATACCGCACCTACTATCCAGGAACGCAGGAGCGATACTGCACCCGGACTTGCAGTCGCTGCACCTCACTGCGTGGCGGATCCAACCAGTTGGCAGTCTCTAGAGATGCCTTCAGCTCTGCGTTCCATATTCGAAGCCTCCATTAAGTCATCTACGCGGGCTTCTTACACTAGAAAATGGAACCGTTTTCTGAAGTTTGCTAACGACAAGGGTTTTTCTGCACACGATGGCCCTGTATCGGGGGTCATCGACTTTTTGTATTCCCTTCATGCAGAAGGTTTAAAGCCTTCCTCGATCAAAGTCTACTTGGCGGCCGTTTCAGGACAGCACGCTAAGATGGATGGCTATACGGCTTTTACACACCCGGTGGCGAAGACTTTTATGAAAGGATTACGCCACATGTTCCCGCCAGTACGGCAGATTGTTCCTCAATGGAGCTTATCTGTTGTCTTAACGGCGCTGACGACAAAGCCATTTGAACCGTTAGCCACAATAGATCTCCGTTTGCTCACATTTAAGGCCATATTCCTGGTAGCTATAACATCCGCTAGACGCGCCTCAGAGCTAGCGGCGCTGATGGTGGGGCCTCCTTATACTCAGTTTTTTCGGGACAAAGTTGTGTTACGTCCTGGTCCCTCGTTTGTCCCTAAAGTTTCTTCCATGTTCCACATTAACCAAGATATAGTTCTCCCAACTTTTTTTAAGGCGTCTGCGGATCCCCTTTCGGCGACCTTGCACGCACTGGATGTTCGACGTACGTTAGCTTTCTATAAAGAGAGAACAGAACCTATCCGTAGGTCGGATAAGCTGTTTATTTGTTACGGTGGAAAGACTAAGGGGTTGGCGGTTTCCTCCCAGCGTCTGGCCCATTGGATTGTGGACACTATTGTCCTGGCCTATCAAGTTCTTGGCAAACAGCCCCCAACTTCGTTCACAGCACACTCGACAAGGGGGCAAGCGACATCGTCGGCCCTGATCCATGGATCATCAGTTCCAGACATTTGCAGGGCAGCGACATGGTCGAGTGCATCAACTTTTGTGAAGCACTACAGGCTGGACGTTAGAGCGGCAAGGGACGCCTCGTTCGGCCGGGCGGTCCTGTCTTCCATCTGTCAGTGACCCACCAGCGTGCATCCCCTCCTCCGGTAAGTTTGGCTGATCAATCGCCCATATGTGTGATGCACAGAGACCACGAAGAAGAAATGCAGGTTGCTTACCTGTAACTGTAGTTCTTCGAGTGGTCATCTGTGCATTCACACAACCCGCCCACCATCCCCTCGTTGCAACGCTATGGTGTATGCAGGAGGATTAGAGCGCATATGCCTCCTATTTGTTTACCTAGTGCGAGGCCGTAACGCGGTCTCAGGGAACTGAGGTAAGGCGGGACCCGGAGCATGCGCAATGGATGGTGGGGGAGGGGTTCCCGCCAAAAAGCACTAAGCTAGCTAGTGAAGTTTCCCGATTGGGGCTCGGCGCCGGCGCAGAGCCCATATGTGTGAATGCACAGATGACCACTCGAAGAACTACAGTTACAGGTAAGCAACCTGCATTTCTTGAGTCCCCTCTTTGTCCAGCTGAAGTCCGATGTTCTATCTGGACAGAGTTCTTGGTGAAATGTGAATCCATTGTTCATGTCGACAAGGAAAGTTATCTCAGGAGAATGGCCCTAAGATAATGTCACATGGGAAGCATCAACTGTCATCAGTCACATGGGAAGCATCAACTGTCATCAGTCACATGGGAAGCATCAACTGTCATCAGTCACATGGGAAGCATCAACTGCTATCCTGGGGTTTTCTTTTACTCAGGACTAGAGCACGTGGTGGTCCTAAGAATGTCCTTCAGCAACCCTCTGGGGAACAGGTTGCTTTCCCAGCAAGGAGAGGCTTATGGCAGCTGTTCTAGCTGCACCTTGGCTGGCTGAACCTTGGGGAGGGGGGCGTTCTCTCCTAAAATGCATGACAATCTAGGGGTCCCAAATCCAGTGCTGTGAAAAGCAGAATTCTGTAACCTGTGTAAATCAAGCGGATCTATGGAGGGCCATGGAGCTAGACATGGGACTGAAGTCCTAACTACTGTAAATCTTACTCAGCCACCTGTATGGCTTCCAAGATTTTACTAGGCACGTCTCACATATTTTCAAAGCCATCTTCACATCCAGAGGAGTAGAAAGCAAATAAGTGAAACCAAAACCCTTCTTGACAAATAAATAAAACAAAGCTGCGATTTCCCAGGAGGCAGAATTAAGTGTACAATAGGCATGCATTTTCTGCACTTGCATATATTTAGGGAAGATACCTTGTTCTGATTCACAGCGCTTCCTCCTGCTACAGCCAGGCAATAGAAGGGAAGGCAATGTCCCTATTAAAGGACGTAGAGCCAATAAAATACCCTTATGTGGAATAGAAGAGCCAAGAGTTGTCCTGCAGGTCACCCCACAGTCTGAGATGTGTTGTAACCTTCTCCGCTGTAATACCCCATCTTGAAATGCACTCCCTGGGGAAGCTCACCTGGTGCTAGCTCAGCTACTTTTTTTTAGCACCAACAAAGACCTTTTTTATTTTGATACCAGCGTGAGAGTGCTTATGCATTTTATTTTGACTGCGTGCTTTCCCCCCGCTGCCATGTTTTGATGTTTGTTGCTGAGTGCTTTTCAGTTTGGGGGAAGGAACTCTGATTAATGGAACATTTCTGAATAGGAAAAGCTCGCCATGTCTCCAAAAACTCGATCTCTGAGCCAGATGACCTCCTGTTTTGAAGAGGTTGTTATACGTATGAGAGAAATGGCCTACTTCTATAAAGCCACCCCCTGGCTTTGACCAGTCAGTCAGTCAGTCAGGTTTTCATTATTAACAAAAAAAAAAGTTATTTTCTCCCTCTCTCAAAATACTAGAACCCAGAGTCATCCCAAGAAGCTGTTTGGTGGGAGATTCAAGTTAGATAAAAGGACTTCTTCACACAGCGTATAACTAAACTATGGAATTTACTACAAGATGTAGTGATGGCCACCAATTTGGGTAGATTTAAAAGGGGGTTAGATAAATTCCTGGAGGAGAAGGCTATCAATGGCTATTAGTCCTGATGGCTATGTGCTACTTCCAGTAACAGAGGCAGTAAGCGTATGTACACCACTTGCTGGGGAACATGGGCTGGAGGATGTTGTTCCACTCATGTCCTGCTTGTGGGTTCCCATGGGGCAGCTGGTTGGCCACTGTGTGAACAGAATGCTGGGCCAGATGGACCCTTGGTCTTACATTCTTAATAGACAGATATGGAATACAGAAATGGGGAAACAGCTTTTAAAAACAAAATATTAATACATAAGTGAAACCTGCAAATAGAGGCGGACATATCAGTCTTGTTTCCATTCCATGTCACTGTTTTTTGTGTTTATCAATCCTAATTCCACAATAATCTAAAAAAAATAATAATAAAAAAATTAGCATGAACATTTTTGAATGCATTCTTATATACTAAGAATACTAAGCCTTTCTAAACATATTTTCTCACAAAAATGCATTTCTAAATACATTTTATCTAAAATACGCATTTATATTCCTATGTTCATGTGTTGTTTTTGAGCAAGAAACTGCATTCTGTGTTAACTCTGAAAAGTATGAAATCTGAAGGATACTTTACATCCTGATCCAGACATTAGTCCGGGATGTGCAGGTCAGGACAGTTCGTATCAGAAGCTGCAAAGAACAAATTCCTTAAGCATCCCTACCTGCTACAAAAGGTGGCAGTGTGACATGCTCATCCCCAGTGTTTCAACCAGTCAGCCTTGCCTTTCTCCAGAACTCTTCATTCCATTCCCTTCAGTTCCCCCTCCCCCATCCCATCGGAGAGCACTCTGAGCATGCTCAGTCCTCACTGAGAATTTTGGTATGGGGTTACCCCCTTAAGTTCTCTCCGCTCAAATTTGTTCTGCTCTCCTACAAGCCTTGGGGATCCCTGGAGCCTGCTAATATCTTCTGCTAATATCTCACATTCAGAAAGTGAGTTCACTCTTAGAGCATCTCTACATTAAGGGAGATCATGTTGTTTACACGGGGGTTTTGTGTTTCCTGGTGTTTTTTTTGTGCGATTGCTATAGGCTGCATTACACGGGAGGAGAAGGGCGACCATGTGCTTTGAACTGAATACTCCCCCTCTATTCTGTTACATTGGGACAGCTCCATCTAGTGGTGGAAGATCCTGCTTTTTCCCAACTATTGCCACTTTAAAAGTGGTTCTTTTCATACCAGGATTTCCAAAGAATACCACAGGAGATGTCGTGGTCATTGACGACATCATGTAACCGACCCGAAAGCTTCTGTGAGTGACCAACCATGAGCGTGCAATAAATCACTCGTTTAGAAGAGGCTTTAGTATCTATGATGTGAATGGCTTCAGTTTACTACATTCACTTCAGCAAATTCCCTTCTCCGTTTCTGTGCAGCAGCAGATTCTTCTGATTAAGCTGCATGCATTTCCTGATTAGGCAGAAGATAAACTCTCTTGGATAAATCATCAGCGTATTGCTTCCAAACGATCATTTTCTCAGTAAACTTTTTTTTTTCTTTCTAGGAGCAGCACAAATTGCACAACACATAAGCAGAGACATTTTCAATAGATCGGGCTCCACAAATGGCAGTTAATTAGAACATTTTCATACTCTCCTTTCAAATTGATAGCAAAATGAGGGAGTATTGTTTGGAAACCTCAGTGCAAGGAAGGCTTTTTGTCGAGAGGATGAAGGCAGATTATAAAAATAGCTTCCTGTATTAAATTACCAGATGTTCCCAGCCAGAGGCTTGAACTACAGTCTGAGGCCAGGACTGAACTTAGCAAGCTACTTGGACTATGTAATGCTCTGGCCTCAGATGCTCTCTATGCATGGAAGAGGACAATAACATGTGTAACCGGTGCAAAATCAGTCCTAGGGGGTCTGACCCCTTCTGTCTTTGCTCAGCTAACGGAATAGTTTGTATTTGTTATTTATTTACATAGGAGACATTTGATAGTAAGTTTCCGGAACTGCTTCCAAGGCAAAAATATCACTCAACTGAAGTCAAAATTAATAACACTGATAACAAAACAGCAACCATCTGACCAAATATGATAAAATGGTCTGCGAGAAGGGGAGATGCATCAATGCTAGCCGAAAGAAAAGAGACAAACTCTGGTGCTGCAAAAGGCGTGTATCTCTTAATGTTGTATTAAAGTTCAATGTTTCGGGTAATAATCCTTCTTCAGGAGCTGAATTGTGATACATGTAATTGTATTACAAAAAGAATGACGATACTGATAACAAAATCGCAATCTTATCAAACGTTTCCCAAATTTACTTGCGAGTAAACGGAAGAGACTTGAAAATCGCTGACAGTGAAGTTGGAAGGATGTTAGGCATGTGTCCAAAATTTCATAACAATTGGGGCAACCTTGTATTTTATATGAATATTTGAAAGATCGTGGTTCTGGTTTGACAGCTGTCAGTGTCAAAGACCTGTCAAAGCAGCCAGATCTTTCAAATATTCATTAAAAAATACAGGGTTGCCCCGATTGTTACAAAATTTTGGACACATGCCTAACATCCTTCCAACTTCACTGTCAGCGATTTTAAAGTCTCTTCCGTTTACTCGCAACTAAATTTGAGAAATGTTCCAAATTTACTAGTGAGTAAATGGAAGAGACTTGAAAATAGCTGACAGTGGAGTTGGAAGGATGTTAGGCATTTGTGAAAAATTTCATAACAATCGGGGCAACCCTGTATTTTTTTTAAGAATATTTGAAAGATCGTGCAACTTTTGACAGCTCTGAATGCACATGGCTTTAGTTGTCATTCAGACTCAGAGCTGTCAAAAGTTAAACGGTCTTTCAAAAATTCATATAAAATACAGGGTTGCCCTGATTGTTATGAAATTTAATACACATACTTAGGCATGTCCCATAAGCACTGTGCTCACTTTCAAGTCTCAAACTTATAAAATACTGAATTATAGGATTATAAAAGGCGGTCCGATATTCCAATAAAATCCAAAAATTATCGGACTGAAAATTATCGGATTAGATAATTTCGGAGGGATTTGTATCGTATCGTTATCGTTAATCGGATGTCCGATAACGCTATTATCGTATCGTTAGTGGACATCGGAACGATACGATACACATCCCTACTCCATAAGCACCCTCCTGCTTGATTCAGCCAAACCTAGGAGATGCATTCAGTCTCCCCCCACCTCAACATATTTGCTCCCTTCAAAACCTTTTATCTGATCAAATCATCTCCAAGGGTGAGCCTAGCTTTCAGTTTAAAAAGAGTTTGAAAAGAAGCAATTTTCAGCAAGCTGCCATGAGAAGCTTTTCTGGGGGCGGGGGGGGGGGGGAATCTGCGATAAATCAGCAGCAGCACCAACCTAACCTTGGCTCATTAGTGCTAGGAAGTGCACCGTCCAGGAAAGAGCTGAATACACACACTATTTCCAGCGATGGCAGGAAGCCGGTCTCTGGCAGCTGAACCTGGTGGCGTGTGATCTTTACAGCCTAGCTCCCCGCAAAAGCTCTAGTCACATTTTGGTCCTGCCTGTAATTACCTATTATAGTTCTTTTGCCGGTGTCAAGGCCATTTCTCCTCAGTATAGTGAAGTATACCTGTGACAGAAAATTTACGCTCCCCCTCTCTCTTTTACATCGCCCTGCCTGCTCTTTAGTGGTCTTGTTAAAGTTTAGTCGTCTTGACAAATTTTGATGAGTCTTAACAGTTTCACGCTAGAGGCCTAGATTTCCTTTCTTTCCAAATATAATCCATAAGAATGATGCTCACGGCGTCGACAGCTACAAAACTGCAGGAGGCTTCACCTCCTAATTTATTTATAGCTGCTCACTAGAGTGACCCGATGCACACTTTGGGAATTACTGCCGTAGCTAATAACAGTGCTTGCCTGCCCATTGAATCTATTTTGCTGACACTCTGCTAGTTATCTTACTTGGGACCAAGTTCTGTCCATTTTGCTTGCAAGCACTGAATTTGGAAATCTGGCAAGTTTTGGCCTTTTGGGAGTAGAATGCCACTTCGGAGAATTAATGTTGGAAGGCGTGGTTAAGGGAAAAGATCTCCCTGTGCCTTTCCTGAATTCCATTTTGCTTCCTCCAACGTTTATTTAATAAAATACCTATATACCGCTCAAAGTGGTTTGCAGCCAATAATTTAAAGAAATGAAATAAAACAAAAACAAGATCAACAAAATCCAGTAGCAACACTCAACAGCCCTTTAAAAAAGAAAAGACGGTTTGTTATGAAATGGAAGAAATGAGGTAGCTGCCCTAACCTCTACTGGAGATTCCACAGCTTTGGAACTGCTACTTTGAAAACTCTGGTGTTCTGACTTAGCTGCAAGGATGGAACATATAGTAAAGTCTGTTGACTACGCCCAAATCCATGTTCGGTCCTGAAGATTGGAGCTGGGTAAATACTGCTCAAAAACAACCTGAAATGAATTTCTCATACGTCCCTAGGAGAGATGGACCTTGAGTGTACTACATTCCTGAGGTTTTGCTAGGCCTGGAAACCTACCACCAAGCCTACCCATAACTACATATTTGAAGACTGATTTTTAGAAACAGAGATCCCAACCCAGAGGATGGAGCTTACAAGGCAGCACATTATAATATACTGGGATATATTTGTATTTTGTAGCAGAGTTGCACACAACTAAAACTACAGAATATGCACAACCGGTTATCATCTCTAATACTGTTCAGACTTCAAAGCAAAACACCACTACCAGGACTGTGTTTAAAAATTCTGCATGCTTGAGATGAGCATATGGAGCTCCGTATGGACAGGTTCTTTCTGTGCAAAGGTGCTGCAGATATTTTTTTTGGGAAGGGAGGGGAAACAACAACAGGGTGGTCCCTGCGTGAACAGAGATTCATGGACACACTGAAGCTCACACATGCATTCCATAGCCATTGCTTTGGATTGCACCTGGGGCTCTTTTAATCACAAATTAAACTCTCCCCTTATGATCATGTGCTTCTTTCAGATTGAGTGGGGCTATGTGCTGAATGTTATTCACATCTGTGCTATGTACTCTTTGCAGTAGTTTCGTAGACTCACGAGGGAGAGGGAGATTTGAAGAAGGATAACTGTTGCCTCCTCACCAATTCCTGGCCCACCACCAAGCCTAGTATTCCAAAGAAGCATGTAGATCAGACTGTACCCCTCCATGATCCGGCCCATAGGCATGGAATGGAATAAGAACATGTCTGCCTCCCCAGCTCTGACATCTTGCACATGTAAAATCCAACACCTCTAAAACCAGATCACATATGATCTATAGCTGGAATATGGGCATTTTAGCCCTGTGTGAACATCCAGGGGAAGGTCCATATGCTAGTGGTGGAGCACACGCTGTGCATGCAAAAGGTTCCAGGTTCAGTCCCCAGTATCTTAGGCAGGGCTATGAGAGCCAGTGTGGTGTAGTGGCTAAAGTGTTGGCCTGGGAGTTGGGAGATCCGGGTTCTAGTCCCCACTTGGCCATGGAAACCCACTGGATGACTTGGGGCCAGTCACAGACTCTCGACCCAACCTACCTCACAGGGTTGTTGTTGTTGTGAGGATGAAATGGAGAGGAGGAGGAGGAGGAGGATTACATATGCCATAATAAATAAAATAAGTAAACTCCTGCCTGATATCCTGAAGAGATGCTGCAGTAGACAATACTGAGCTAGATGATAAGGCGGCTTCCTATGTTCCTAAGGCAAAGAGGGCAGGAGCAGCTGCTCGTCACTCCACGATCCAATTTTGCCCATAGCAAATAGCTATCAGCTGGCAAAATGGACTTAAGACAAAGGCCTTATAACTGGCAGTGTGGCCTTATAAAAGGTGGGACATGTATGGAAGGTGGGCTTGTATATTGCAGAGACCCTGGGGCCCTCTGCCCACAGAAACACATTGTACCTGTCTGCATAAATACAGGCTAGGCTAGGGTCAAAAACTGGAGGCAGGTTTTGCCCTCATTGCAGTAATCCCCTAGTGATCCACTTTTCCTTTTCCCAAGAGAGTGAACGAAACTTGTTGCCCAGCTGTTGAGAGCCACATTTTTTATGTACACAGCTCCACCCAATTCATCTGCACACCCAATTCATCTGCTGTTATCACACCTGCTGTTCTTGTAAAATGAATCTCTTTGCTCTCCTCCATATGTGCAACATTTCAGTTCTTGCTGGCCATAAACAACAGCTTATAATTCCTCAAAAGGGGAAATGTCTGAAGCTCCAATTACCTCAGAAGAGAAAACATAACGGCTCAAGAAGGATCTCTTCCTCGCGATAGAGATTTACCTTTTTTTCAGTGCAAGCAAATAAATAACGCATTAACATCCAGTAATCCTAATTTCCCTGTTTGCAAAATGATAACTATGTCGCTCTTGAAGGCAAGCCTGGTGTTGTCATGCACACACACACACAATTAAAATGCTTCGTCACAAAGTTAATCCTCCCCCTTGTCCTGTACAACTTTTTTTTAAAAATCAAACAAATACAGAAAAAATCAGCAACTGAATCTTGATGTCTCGCCAGAGCATTGCCAGAGCATTCAGTTGGTAGATTAGACCATCGTTTAGGAAGGAATAAGGTTTGTTTCACTAGGCAATAGCAAAGCAGAAGCTAAGTATAACTAGTAACCAAAAGCAGATTCTCTACTATGGCCTTTGGCTGATGCTGTTTGGTATGTAGATCTTGAACAAATACTATCGTTAAGTGAAGCCTATCATACAGTCACTCCTAGAATCCTGCTGTAGGTGGGGAAGGCATGTTGGAATGCTCCCCCACATCAAAAGCTCCCTGCATGTAGGAAGCTGGTATGGAAGGGCAAAGAGTTCTAGCCATCTCAGTGTGCTAACTGTTTTACATGTAGAACTTTATTTTATCTAAAGATCCCATTTCACTGGCTTGAGCTTAGTCCTCCAGTGTGTGGTGGGATTCACTCTCCAGCCTGCACTGAGCAGTCCCAGTCCTGGGAGGACTATACCATGTGGTTTCCCTGAATGCTTGCCTTGGCACCATAATGGAATTAATTCGAAGGCTGCAACTAGACACTGGCTGTATTCGGACGACATATTAGGCAACAGAGGGGTGAATAGCGTACTGACCGTGCGTTAGGCACGCAGAGCTCCACACATGACATGCTGCAGCCGGCGCTGCTCAGCACTGGCAAACGCCCCGGTTGCTAATATCGTACGCGGCCATGATGGACAGCCCGCCCGCCATTTTGCCCACCCAGCAACCACCGTGAGTCCTCCCAGAGATATCCCATCACCCACTGCGGTCTGAAATCCATGGGCGCCACCATTGAAGCTTCAGGAGAACACGCCTCTCAAACCCCATTGGACGCTCACAGGCAGTGGGCGGTACACACTTGCCCTGGCCGGAGGAGCAGGCAGGAGGAGCGGCCACGCCGTCACAGCGCCCGTCCCCCGCCCCCACCACAGCGCCCCAACCGGACGCCAGGCAGCCCGTCCCAGGGAGCGCGCCACACCCACCCTACATGGGTGACACAACAGCCGCAAGGGCAACCCACGTCCCCGAGCCCCCATCCAAAACAACCTCCCCCCCCACGGGCAACAACCCGCACACACAGGAATGAAGACAAGAGAGGGGGAAAGTGGAAAAACTTTATTCAACAGGTAGTATAAAATTGGTTACATGGGCACAAGGCCACTGCGAAGCAAGGGCAGAGTCAATGGAAAGGCCAGGCACCCCCGGGATGAGATCTCCTCCTCGAGCACGGTCTCCCCAACCAGGAGTTCAGCTTCCAGAGGCGTGTCCTCTTCCATAGCCTCTAGTTCCACGAAGGTATCGTCGGTGGCCTGCGTATCGATGTCCAGCAGCTCATCCTGGGATGGTGACAATTCTGGCTCCAGAACGTCGCCCACCTGTAGTTCCACGAGCTGCTCCATTTCTCCCTGCTCCTCCTGTGACACCGGCCCAGTCTCCGTCACGGTGTCCATGATGTTGCAGGCGAACCCCTCCACCGTGGTGCTGTGCCTCGCTGACCCTGGCCGCTTCTGCGGTGCAGTCTGCGCCCGCCCTGCTCCCCTTGCGGCGCTGGCCGGACGTACGTTCAAGGCCCGCACCCTTGGACGCGACGGCCCTGCTCCATCGTCCTCCTGCTACGTCTCTGGCACTAGTGGGACGGGTGTGGGGTCCTCTACCTGCAACTCCACACAGATCAACCATAGGAAGGCTGTGGGGCTGTTGGTGCTGGAGGAGGCTGTCACGGGGGAGGCGCTCCTTGAGGAGCGGGCTGTGCTGGGCGGCACGGATGCCGGTGTGGGAGTAGTGATGGGCTTTGGGATCCCGCGGGCTCGGTCCTCGGCTTCGCCGCGCCTGGCCGTGGTTCTGGTGCTGCTCTTGCCGCCTGCGTGCCAGTGGGTGGCAGTTGTGGGGTGTCCCTCCGTGGCTGCGGCTCCCGGGTAGCGGTGACTTCGTGGCGGAGCCCTTGCGCCTGCCGGGTTCATTGTCGTGTGCGCGGCGGCTCGATGGTGGCGACCCTGCTGCCTGCTGTGTGGCCTGGCACGATGTTGTGGCGCTCCTCCAGCAGGCATGCCAGATTGTCGTAGAAGGGCATGGTGTGTGGCTGGACGCCATTTCTTTTATTGTGCGTGACGGTCTCCTTGAACTTCCTCTTGAGTCCGTGGAGCTTGTCCTTGCATTGCTTGGCGCTGCAGTTGTGTCCCCGTTCCCCCATCTGCGTGGAGAGCCATGGGTAGAGCTGGTTGTGCCTGGCTGTGGCCATTATCCTCCTGGCTTCCGGGCTGCCCCACAGTTCGATGAAGTCCCCGATCTCTGCCTCGGACCAGTGCTGCGCTCTGCGTCTTCCCGGAGGGTCCTGGCTGCTTCCCTCCCCTGGGGTTTGGGAGCCAGTGTCCTCGGGCTGGCAACCCCGGCTCTCCTCTCCATCTGGGTCCATGGTGCCGGTGGGGGTGAGTTACGGTGGTGCCAGGTGTCCCTGCCTTAGCCTGGTGTTCCCCATCCCGTGTGCTTGTTGGATGGTGGGTGATGGGAATGTGCCCTGTGTGGAGGCGTTGTTGTCGTTGCTGGCCGGGAGCACTTTGTGTCCTTGGGATTGTTACGCATACCTTCGGCTGTTTCCCACAACATCTGCAGGTGGCCGTTCGGTGACTGCGGGCGCTCTTTGCCTCGGCTTTCTGTGC
This sequence comes from Anniella stebbinsi, assembly GCA_029215795.1. Classification (NCBI taxonomy): domain Eukaryota; kingdom Metazoa; phylum Chordata; class Lepidosauria; order Squamata; family Anniellidae; genus Anniella; species Anniella stebbinsi. The sequence goes on along the minus strand of JARDYH010000002.1, from coordinate 353,206,701 downwards.
ATCTTGGGGGTGTGCATGGCCGATGCTCGTTGTCCGGCCGTGTTGGGTGGATGAGGGAGGGGACACAGCGATCGACGCTTCCCCGGCCCGCATGCTTCCGGGTGAGGCGAGGGGTGAGATGGCCGGGCCATGTGGGTGGGGGTCGCCTGGGTTGCTGTGCTCCCTGGTGGGCGGGCAGGCGGTGCCCCTTGTTCCTGGGCGCCTGGGGGTGTTGCGTGTCCCATTGCCTCCCCCTTCCTTTGCCCTGATTCCCTTCTGGCATCCTCCCTTTCCCGTTTGGGTGGCTGACAGAACGCACGGGGCGCGTGCTTACAGGAGCTGGCCCCTTGTTGCACTCCGTGCCGGCTGCCTGGTGGGGGTGGCGAGCGTCGTTGGTTGCTATGGCGGCAAGGCCAGTGAGCTGTTGGTGGTGTGGCTGAGCGGCCGCCCGCGTTCTGCCGCTCTTGCAGCTTCCCTCTCTGGTCTTTTGTGCTAACGTACTCGACGCAGGGGATTAACGTACGCACCCTCCAAACAACATTTTAGTCAATTGACAAAGCTCTAAACAACATGCAAACCCGTTGTTTCCCTCCGTTGTTTGATTCGCCCAATTAGCATACTGTGGGTTGTGTGTGCATTGTGTGTTACTCCCCAAGTGACACGATAAGCAACGCAACTGACGGTTGTTTCCCTAAGCCTTCGTTGCTTATTGTGTCGTCTAAATTGAGCCACTGTAAGAGTTGTGTGGTTGCTGCTGAAAACAGCAGCTGTGGGGCCATTAAATAATAGATGGCGAGTGTTCTTCCTTCCAAGCTTGTAGTATAAGCCTCTTTGCCACTATAAGGGGTCTCTTCATCAACTGTCACTGTCTACCTGTTAGTGCCCAATGCCCCAGTAATATGATTTAAAAGCACAGAGGACACCTGCAAATGCCAAACATTTTTTTCTAAAGGAAAATGAATACAAACTAGTAGAACTTCTGACCACATGGAAGTCACCATAGGGCAGTGGTCTTCAACTGATGGGTCGTGACCCCAAGTGGGTCAATAAATCAGTCTATGTTGGGCAATTGTGAAAGTGGGTCCCATGTTGCAGGTGAGGAGTCCGAGGTGAGCCTTGGGTCTGGACCAGTTGCAGACCACTGCCATTGAGCACACCTACCTCATAGGCCTCAACGAGGCATTACATCACCAACATCTAGCAGAGCTAGCCAATTCCACCTTAACCTGTAGTTAGTGTCCAGTGGATATTGCCATCTCGAGTAGATTTAGGAAGTTTTAATTGGCTGCTGGTTTTATCGATTGGTTTTATCTGCTCTTATTTTGTTTTCATGTTGTTACTTACTCGTGGTTGTTCTTCTTGTTAGTCTCCTTGCTGAAAGGCAGGATAAAAAAAAATCTAAAAATAAAGGAAAAAGGTAGAAATCTTGCTGAAGTTCCCATTGTATAGACGGCGCTGATTTGTTTAGTTTCTGTTAACAGATTCAGCTATTTATTTATTTATTTATTTTAGCACTTTTATCCCGCCCTTTAGCCAAAAAATGCCCTCAGCACAGCTTACAAAAATAAGACAGTCCATGCCCACAGGCTTATAATCTAAAAAATGTGACACAAAAGGAAAGAGGATTGGGAGGGGGGAGGAAAAAAAGCAAATTTAGGCACTAGATTCTTCGTTGCAAAGTTCAGCTAATCATGGACACAGTGGAAGGCCTCCCTCTTCCTTTCCCTCTTGCAGCCTCATACAGATCCAGGCATGATGGAAGGATGCCTGACTGCTGCTTCCTTTCTCTCTGATGGCCTCAGCAGCGACAGTTGGTAGGAGGAGGAAAGGGGGGCTCTCAACTGGATCAGGATCCAGGCATGATGGAGAGGTGCCTGGCTGCCGCTTCCTTTCCCTCTGATAGCATGAGAGAGGCCTCCTTCAGACATTCGCCCAGTCGCATGGGGAACTGCTTCTCAGTGGCCAGGGGCTTCCAAGTGAAGGCTCCTAGCACCAACCATAAGAAGGCATTTGTGCAGTCTTTTCTTCCTTAGAAGATTTTCCACAGTAAGGACAAAAGGTGGAAGAAGTGGTGGGAAAACATGGGAATGTTATGAGTGGAAGGCGACGGTTGTCTGGATCCCCTGTAAAATTCTGTAAATGGGGCCAGCCAATTGCACGATAAGGAAGCCTCTTCTGGAAGTACCCGTGATATCTGACACAATTGGAATATAGTATCTACAGCAGGCATGTTGGCAGAAACTTTTGTGTGGGTCTTGCTATGTGATGGATAAGGTGATGGTGTGGGAGAGTACCAGTTACCTGGGAAAGACTCTTACGCTCAACCCTAACCACTTGGTTGTGGTATTGATACCACAGCTTCTGGGATAGGCAAGTGGTTCCTAAGGGCTGGGTATGTCTTTAAAAGAGAGTTGTAGTTACTCTACCTACACAGTCATACATTCAGACTGGTGGTTGGAATCTATTTGTATATTTCACTAATATTTGCTGGTAATGTTCTAGTGCTCTGATGGGCATTTCCCCAGGAGATGCCTCCCTAGTCCTTCTTGCCCTTGTTCATTCTTTGTTTGATTAACTGAAAAAGTAAAGGTCAATAAAATGCCGATAACTTTGAGCACAACCCAAGGCTTCACTTGAGCTCATGTATGCACATGACACAGGAGATGCACATGACTTATAAGTTGGTGGGATGTTCCAAGTGCACAATGGGAAATCTCGATTGTGCATACAAAGAATCCTCAAAGTCATAGAAGAGAATGGTCACCTGTGTGCATGGGCGCTCATGCGTGTTTCTCAGATCTGCTATCTTGAGTCATTTGTACAATACAACCTGAAGCTTCCGGTCACAATTCAGTGAACCCTTAAGGCTGCTAAAGACATGTTGATTATACACGGGACATAAATGTTCCCGGCTGTGGGCTGGTTCACACACTTGTCATAGCAGTATAGCTATACTATATTACTTATCTATGCACTATGGAAAATGAAAAGAAAATATGATAGAGACAAGGCATCTATAATGTAGGGATAGTTTTAATTTGGAGCTCAAGAGAGCAGAGGAGATAATATGTGTTAGGAGAAGTTATGGATAAGTGCAGCCATCAGCAGTCCCTTGACCCAGATTAAGTTACAGGAAGCCAGATTCCGGCTGGACATCAGGAAAAACTTCCTGACTGTTAGAGCAGTATGGCAATGGAACCAATTACCTAGGGAGGTCATGGGCTCTCCCACACTAGAGGCATTCAAGAGGCAGCTGGACAACCATCTGTCAGGGATGCTTCAAGGTGGATTTCTGTATTGAGCAGGGGGGTGGACTCGATGGCCTTATGGGCCCCTTCCAACTCTACTATTCTATGATTCTATGAAAAATCTTTGGGGAAGAGCAGTAAACTACATAGATTGTCAGAATGTTTGGGGAGATCTCTGCTGATCCAGAAGTGCAATACAGGATACGTTGGGGAGTTTCTATCTCAAACAAATTCAGACAGGTGGACTAATTTCCAAAAGCAATCTCTAAAATTATTTCTAAGGTGGCACTCCAGGAGAAACAGTTGCTGGTCTAGACCATCTTTATTAAGGGAGTGGCTGGTGAAGATTCGGAAAGTGGCAGAAATGGTCAAGTGAACCAATTCACTTGGCCATTTGAGAGACGATAGGCAGAAGATAGCCCTCTTAACTGAGATGGAAACAGGTATAATTTGGAGATGGATAGGTACGAAGTGTTTCTAATGAACAGAATATGTTTTAAGTTTTTGGCAAAGGTAAGAGCGAATGTTATTTATAGAATGTCCATATGCAGCATCTATCACATTTTCCATTTTAAAGATTTTCTTGACAAAGCACTATTTTTTTTTAAGAAGTGGAACTTTTAAATGAATGGATAAACGTAAAAATAGGAAGACCTTTTGTTTTTAAATATGTCGCAATTATTAAATTGGATGCCTTTATAGGTACTTCGGGGGCGTTGTGCACTCTCTATAAATTGATGCATGTAGTTGATATGTGATATTTTTCTCTTGTATTTCCGGCATTTTATTTGTGAAATTATAATAAAAGCAATTGAGGAAGGAAGGAAGGAAGGAAGGAAGGAAGGAAGGAAGGAAGGAAGGGTTTTTCTTGCCATAGCCCGATGACATCACTTTCCTTGTGTGAATGAACACGTCCTTATAACCTCCCCCTTGTCTTTAGGGTTCTCTCATTCAGCATTTACCTTTGGTATTGAGAGCCATATCAGCCAGTCTAACATCAACGGTGCTCTGGTGCCCCCAGCTGCATTGATATCCATCATCCAGAAAGGCTTGCAGTATGTAGAGGCGGAAGTCAGTATTAATGAGGTAAGGAACTCTCTCATTGTCTACAGAAGCGTTTATAGGCTTCCTTGCAGTATGTTGGGATGCCAGTCACTTCCCCGCACCTCTCCTTCTTAACTTCCCGTTTGTTCACTGTCTTGCAAGCGTTCCCTGTTGCTTCTGTTGTGTTCCCCAGAATTTGTTGTTGTTGTTGAATGAGACCGCCGGAGCATTAGAAAACTATGTATGGGATTAAAATCAGGGCAGTCATGTGTTGCCATGTTTGGAGCATAATGCCTGGAGATAGCATCCTTGATCACAATGCTGATGTCTAGAAATCAGATATTAAGGGCACAATCCAATGCACATTTAGGCAGATAAAACTCCTGCAACTCTCAATATTTTCCAGGCAGCCGTGCTGGCTGGGGAATGCTGGGAGCTGTAGGACTTTGTCCTGTCTAAACATGCATAGGATTGCGCCCTGAAGTGCTCTTAATACTTATCTGGGTAGGGATCCTGTGATGAGGTTTTGGGCAAGCCTATGAAATTTAGAGATTTTTTCAGGGGGAGGCAACCTAATTATGAAGCGTGGAATCCATCTTGATAGATGTATTTATTTTTAGTATATACTCTGCTTTATCCTGTAGATCAAGTGGCTTGCAGTATATGTCCTCCTCCTTTGCTTTTTACCCTCAAATGAGGAGTCTTTCCCTTTTGCCCACTGCTTTCTAACTAACCTTTCCTTACACAGATTTTTTTTTAAAAAAAAACAGAAAGTAATTTCCCAATCAAATTATTCTCCTCCTGCTCCCTACCCCATGATTGAGAATTTCCATTCGAGGGGTTGAAGTTGCTAACTTCAACAATTTCTAACCAAGTTGGTGTTCATCAAGTCCCTTAATTCTGCACAGTGATCCTTTTGATAAGGCCCATTGTCCAAGCAAACATTTCCATCACCTTTGATATCCCTCTGGTTTCCCTTCTGAATTGGAAGAGACGGTGTTCACAACTTTCAGTGAAAAGAATTCCACTTTCTCTGGGAGCAACATAAGGCCAGAGCGAGTCATGAGGATGAATGAGGGAGATTACCTGTCACAAGATGTTCTCTGGACTTCTAAAATTAAACCAAAGAATATATATATATGTAGACCACGATCATGAGACCACTTTTGATGACAACTTGCATTTATTAATTTCCTCCCCCTTAGCAATTCCAAAAGCAAATTTATTATTAGTAGTAAAGTCACATCTGGATATTCTTTTCCAAAATGTTTTAGTCCCATTGGACTGGATAGCTTTGCTTATTGCTGCTGGAAGGCCTGGGTTTCCTGGCGGCTGCCTTCCACGTTTTTGTATGTGTGTGTGTGTTAGGTGTGTATTTTCTTGAAGGGGGAAGGCATGGGTAAGGTAGATGTTGCCTTATGTGGCCTGATCTAGTATTAGGCAACCAATAAGGGTAACAGTTTTAAGCCAACAAATTTTACAGACTTTCCCCAAGTGTGTGAGAAGATAAATGGGGAAGTTTCAACACATTCAACACACACACACACACACACACACACACACACACACACCTTTAAAAACGGGTACTCTACACATATTTTTAATATATATATATATATTAATATATATATATATATATATATATATATATATATATATTCTTGAGCATCTGTACTCAGGTACAAAATACAGCATAAGAGCAGCCCAAGGGGACTTATTTGATATGGAGTATTGAAGTTTTAACATAGCAGTCCTCAACTCAGAGGCCTCCTTCAGTCCTCGCGCTCGTCAAATGCGTTCGAAGCATTAGCTTTATTAGAACTACCAAAAATGATACTGTATAGCATAATCCTAGGCACATTTAGTCAGAAGCAAATCCCACAGAGTGCAAGCAGGCGGGTTCCCCTAATAAATAGGTTTAGAACTGGAACCTTAATCATCCACAGGCGTGTTACTTCTGCTAATGACAAAGTGCATTAGTTTAACCGTTATTATGGGGAAAAAACAAAATTGTTTTTAGCAATGCTGCCTTATTGTTTCAATGTTTTTTATGGTATAGTTGTTGTTTTTATTGCTCTTGATCTGTTGTGCCCCGCCTTGGGTTCTTTCACAGAACGACAGGATCAGTAAACAATTTTTCCAAAATGTAATGGATGATAGTAACTTCTAACAACGTTAGGGAAGGTTTCTGTAAATATGAATAATTCACTGAACAGTTCTGCTTTTTTTTTGGTTTTTAATGTGCAACATTAGGGTCAGCCTATATTTGCAAAATTTAGAGAGTAATCCTGTGCATTCCCCCCCCCCCCCCAAGACAGTGTTTGAGGGGCCAGAGGATGCTGGAGATCCACACACACACAGCCATAGACAATGACATGACCTGGGGGAGGAGAAGGTAGAATCGGAGCAGGGATTCTCTCCCCCCCCCCCCAAGCCCTACCTCTTCCAGCTGCCGCAGAAAGCTCCACACTGGTCTCTTCTCTCGAGGTTGGTGTTGTGAAGTTGGGACGGAAGGAAATGGGCATGTTAGGGAGGGGAGAGCCTGTGGATTCATCACATCCATAAGCCTTTCAACACCCTTCCCCACCCATGCGTGTCAGCTAGATGGGCTCAGAGAACCCATCTAGGAGTAAATACAGCGAAGGAGGATCGCGAGACTAAAAAAACCCTCTTGTCGTTTCTCCTGCCCTGCCAACAAGAGCCCGACAGGGCCTTAGATACTCAGGATCCTCCATTCTCTGAGGCTTCCATCTTAGAGGGTGTCGACCCAATAGGATTGCACCCTTAGTTTTTTTTAAAAAACGGAAATAACACAAGTAGCAGCTTTTTTTTAAAAAAAGTAATGTTTTAAAAGCGGTTGTGCTAGATAGGGAGTAGATCGGATATATTTTAGGGATGAGCTATAGCTCAGTGAGTAGAGCACACTCTTTCCATCCAAACGGTCCCAGGTTCAATCCCCAGCATTGCCAAGTAGGGCCTGGAAAAAGAATCTTGTCTGAAATTTTGGAGAGACACTGTCGGTCAGGGTAGACAATATTGAGTTGGATAGACCAAAATACGGACGTAAATTGATTAACAGTCTGCCTCTGCCTAAGGCAGCTTCATATGTTGATGGTCGGATACTAGACCATCAATGAGACGGTCAGTTAACCTGCATTCCAGCCTGACCCCCACTCTTCTTGGCTGGATGAGTGGTTCCTGAGTATGAGAGGTAGGCTCACTGCATGTTCTGGATGGGTTTGCACTCCCTCTGAAAGCTCAGGTCCATAGTTTGGGGGTACTCCTAGATCCATCACTGTTGCTGGAGGCCCAGGTGGCTATGACAGCTCAGTTTCTTTTACCAGCTTTGGCTGGTTCACCAAACTACGGGCTCTCCTGGACAGGAATAGCTTGTCAACAGTGGTGCATGTACCAGTAACCTCAAGATTGGATTACTGCAATGCGCTCTATGTGGGACTGCCCTTAAGGCCGCTCTGGAAGCTGGAGTTAGTGCAGAATGCAACAGCTTGGCTGTTATCGGTAGCTGCCTATTCGCTACCGGGCCAGGTTTAAGATTTTGGTACTAGTGTACAAAGCCCTAAACAACCTGGGATCAGGATCCCTGAAAGAGCACCTTAAGAACATCATAAGAGCTAAACTGGATCAGACCAAGGGTCCATCTAGTCCAGCACTCTGTTCACACACTGGCCAACCAGCTGTCGACCAGGGGCCCACAAGCAGGACACAGTGCAACAGTATCCTCCCACCCATGTTCCCCAGCAACTGGTGTACACAGACATGGTGTCTCTGATACTGGAGGTACCATATAGCCATCAGGACTAGTAGCTATTGATAGCCTTCTCCTCTATGAATTTGTCTAATCCCCTTTTAAAGCCATCCAAGTTGGTGGCTATCACTCTGCAAATTCTATATTTAAACTATGTGCTCTAAGAAGAAGTCCTTCCTTTTATCTCTCCTGAATATCCCACCAGTCAGCTTCATGGGATGACCCTGGGTACTGGTATGATGAAAGAAGGAGAAAAATGTCTCCTTGTCCACATTCTCCACACCGTGCATAATTCAGTACACCTCTATCATGTCTCCCCTTAGCCTCCTTTTTTCCAAGCTAAACAATCCCAGCTGTTGTAACCTTCCCTCATAGAGAAGCTGCTCCAGTCTGTTGTTCATTTTCATTGTCCCTTTTTGCACCTTTTCCAGCAACTAAAATGATCAAAGGACTGGAGCCTTCTCCTTTATCAACCTGCCCAGTCACTGAGGTCATCAGAGGACATGCTCCTGGTGGTTCCACTATGGCCAGTTGGAGTCCACCAGGAGAAGAACCTTCAGTGTGGTGGCCCCCTTTCTTTGGAACTCTCTGCCCGAAGGTCAAGCAGGCGCCAACACTGTCTTGCTTCTGGTGCCTCCTGAAAACAGCTTCATTCCAGGCAGCTTTCCTTGACTCACAGCCACAGTTTTTATTGGCACTCTGTTTTTAAAAAAAGTATAATTTTAATGGTGTTTTAATCTTTGTATCGTTTACTGCTTTACATCTTACGTTCACTGCTCTGTAATCTGTTTCAGATATGGAGTGGTATACAAATTTTGAAAATAAATACATCTTTAGGATGACTATTATGGTCTCCTGCCTTGCAGGGGACTCTTGGCACTGCAGCTTTCACCTGTCACTAAACATTTGTGTGTGTGTTTTCCTCTCTCTTACTCCCCAAATTAGGATGGTACTTTGTTTGACGGTAGGCCGATAGAGTCCCTCTCGCTGATAGACGCCGTAATGCCAGATGTGGTTCAGACGAGACAGCAGGCCTACAGAGACAAGCTTGCTCAGCAACAAGCAGCAGCTGCTGCCGCAGCAGCGCCGACAAACCAACAAGGGTCTGCCAAAAATGGTGATAACAATACTGCAAACGGGGAAGAAAATGGCGCCCACACAATAGCAAGTAAGCTGACTTTAAGAAGGATCACAGGTTATGCGCTTGATAATAGCCATTCATAAGCACATTTCATGGAAAGTAATTGCACATCTCATGGAAAACTGTCAGCATGTACATCTCCGTATGCAGTTCCTATCCTGGGTTGGTGCCTGGGATAAAGCCGTGCTGAATATGTGTCTGTAAACATTTGGAAAACAAAGCCTTGGGGAAGCTCAAAATGTTCTGTCTCTCCCACTCTTTTCCAGTTTTATTTGGAACAGTGTGCAGTTGTTAAGCCTCCTCATTGCTGCTGCTGCAGTATTAGTTTTTGATGGCTTATTCTTTCTGGAATGATCTCGGCCAACTAGGGATGAAATAATGGGCATGATAACATTACATTGACACATAGCTAATTGGATTAAATTATGTCCATACACACATACAGAGAGTTATAGATGGAAGGATAGATATGGATGTTCTTGATGGCATTGTTCATTGAAACCCACTTTGCAAGTATTTCATTGGATGCATAGCCTCAGTGGCCAACTCCACCCCTTATCCTCAGCTCAGAAGGGGGCCTCTCGATCATTTCAGTAACAAAGACGGAGTGTCCCTCGCTACTGAAAAGATCCTGACTGTGTGTTGGCTTCAGAGGACCATGTCGTATGGTATGTATCCTCCAAGCTCAATCCCCTATCGTTAGGATTCTTCCAATGCCAGGGTCAACTTCCTATTTTCAGTGGAACTAGGCCTCTGAGTCCAATTCCTCCTATTCCTTTGGCAGCAATGAGGATTTGCACCCATTCCCACTAATTATTTGCAGGTAATTACTTACGATTTATATTCTATTTCTTTATACCCACATGTGGGTACAGTAGAAGGAGTGGTAATAGCATGTGGACCAGGTCCTCTACAGAACAGCAACTATTTCTGTAATTTCAGCAGAACATTTTTCAGCCAGCAGAATCGTTTCTGGATATCTGCAACTGTATCCATAAAAAGTCCAGTCACATGGTACATTCTTCATGGAATGTGTCTTCAAGGAGGATCAGGATGCAACTCCCAGCTGTGTAAACTGATCTTCTGTCCTATTATTGTATTAGGGAACTGAAGAATGACCAGTTTAAATACAGAAGTTAATAAAGATGGGAAACACGGTTGAAATCCTAACGTTGGGCTGAGCTGAGTTCCGCTTTGTTTGGCTTATTCCTTATTTACTGCTATGGTCTGCTGATTTATTTTAAATTTACAGAGCAAGAATGGATAGCCGTCCCTCTTAGCACCTATGGCAAAACTCATCAGTGATCTTGAGTTGTTCACTCCTGCTTAAAAACATACAAAGCGCCTCGCAGGATGGGAGCAAGGGCCACCTGCTTCCCAGCAACGGGGCAAGCCGAGTCCGTCTGCAGGAAATTAGCTTTAGTCTCTGGTTCAGTCTGCCTCCTACCAAACCCTGTCCTAAAGTATTCCTCCAACACATGGTTATATTTGTGTTGGTTTTGCGACGTTAACACTTCGCCTTGCACATGGAAATCTGTGGAAATGCACATTCTTTTTAAAACCAGCGTCTTCGTTAGTTTTAGAAGCCTGTGTTTTGCCGGTTAACCGTGAGTTTGCAGGGTATGATAGAAATCGAAGCGAGCGATGTAGTGAGAATATGATGTGCCAGCCACCCCTACTGGCTGGAAAGGCAAATGATATTGACTCATGTCATCACAGAAAGGAGTATTTATAGCTGCTGTATTCAATGCCAGCAATGCTGGAATAGCCTTCCCCTCCCCCTCTTTCTTTCATGCACACGCTTCTGCACATATGCAGAAAGAGCCGTCTTAAATTACTATGCTGGTGTGCAAAGGTTGTGCTTAACACTGGTATCCATTAAACGTAAAATGATTTGACATGCTAATAATAATTTACCTACTGCTCCCTTGATTTGGATAACCTTTAGGCGTTTTAATTTCTTTTTCAAACATTAGAAACGCTTTGGCACTAGCACAGACTAAAACAGTTTTGCTTGATAAACCAACTTGCATTATGTTACAGAGCAACATAGATTTAATATGACTTCATTGCTAAATAAGTAAATTACAATACCTTACCACGATTAGCCACTGAGCTAAACTATTCAGGTGAAGCTAGTGAAGTCTGGTAAACCTACTAGTTACTTGTATAGGAGCAAGAGAATTTGTTCAACAATTTTTGGCAAAACGATTTTATTCCATATATTTCATACAGTAGGAAAATACAATCTTGCTTGGTTTCCAGAATCCTTCTATTTGCATGTACCTAATTCAAATACTTTCTAATTCAAATACTTTATATGACAGGAATACAGAGTCTGTATATATAACAGGGGAGGGCAACCATGGGAGGTCCAGACACCATTTTCGACGGCACTCCCACCCACCCTTGAAGACACTGATTTTTTTAATTATTATTATTATTATTATTATTTTAAAAACAGTGCTTGCAAGCTAATTTTTACCCTTTTGGTGCCCCACAGCAGCTACAGAATGTTAAGAGGGTCAAAATTAGCTGGCAGTAACGCTAATTTTGATCCTCTGGTCACCCTGTACCTGTTACAGACACATTTTTTTTCCTAGGGAAAAAAATATAGGGTTTTAAACTGATTTTGGAGGTGGCCGTGTTGCCCACCCCCGAAACAGAAGATTTTTTTTTTTTTTTGCTTTTCCATAATTTCAGCAGTACTAAATTTTTATCCGGCCCCTTCCTGCAAAGATCTCAGGACAGCAGATGTGCTTCCCCCGTCCTTGTACCCTCATAACAGCCCTGCGAGGTAGCGCGGCAATTTATCGGGGGTCGCCAAAGTGTGCCCTGCCCAAGGAAGGGGGACCCCCCATTGCACCTGTTTCACTCCTCTAAGGCCCCTCATCTCTCAACCCCAAGCAGCGGGGGGGAGGCAGGCAAGCAGCAGCAGCAGCAGCGAGTAGGGGGAGACCAGGGCACCCAGTTGTTGCTACTAGGAGGCGTGTCCTGGAAGTACCAAGGGCCGAGTACTCAGCAACGGGACACCTTGCTGAGCGAGGCAGCATTTAGCGCAAGGCGGGGAAGGCACGGAGGAGGGAAGGTAGCCGCGAGCGGAGGATGAAGGCCCGCAGGGCGCCCAGCGTTTGGAGGAGGAGGAGGAGGAGGAGGGCGAGGAGGCGAAAAGGCCGCCTGGAGAAGAGGACTGCAGGCGGCAAGCCCAGAGGCCAGGCGGAGAGCGGGGTTTCCAGCCCTGCCAGCGCTTTAGGAAGAGGAGTAAGAGCCAGCAGGGGCCGGGAAAGGCCACCGAGAGAAAGGGGTAAGGAGCCCGCGCTGCCCTGGTAGCCCAAGGGCGCAGGCGGCAGGGCCGGGGCTCTCGGGTGCAAGGCCTCCCCCCCCCCCGGCCCCAATCCCAATCCCGCGGGGACGCTCTGGCTCCTCAGGGGGAGGCGCGGGAGGGTGGTTAGGAAAAGCCTGCCTGGAGCAAGCCGCTGCAGGGGGAGCGCGGGGCCAGAGGGCGCCTCGTTTCCCCCTCCCAGACCTCCAGAAGGCAGAAGCGCTGCTTCCCTGGCGGCAGCCCCAGACGCACCACTTTTAAAAGAGATCCCCCCCCTCCCCTCCCCTCCCCTCCCCTCCTCTCCTGTCTTGGGAGTTGATAGTAATGCTGTGCTGAAAGTTTTGTTTTGCAATCGTTTGCTGGGAGGGAAGGGGGGGGGGATTCATTGAGATTATTGTCACTTTAAAAAAGAAAGCAAACTTTGGAGGATTTGGGAGAAATTCTTTGCAAAGGTGGGGGAGGGCTGGTGCTTACCTTGCAGGGAGGGAGGGAGGGAGGGAGGCAGGGAGGGTCAAGGGGTGGTGAGCATGTTCTTGACCTATTTAGTCATCCCCAAGCCCCAGGGCAAGCGCATATTACTTCCTCATAGGGGCTTTCAAGAAGTAGGCAGGACAATGGGAAGCTATCAGAAGTGTGCCTGAGAGAGGAATGTGTTTTATTGGTGTTTTATTGGTATTTTAATGATGTACTGGTTTTATCTGCTTTTAATCAGTTTTTGTATTTTGTGTTTGGTGTTGTTCCCCGCCTCGATCCGTTGGGAGAGGCGGGTGATAAATAAATAAATTATTATTATTATTATTATTATTTAAAGCAACTCCTTTGAGGTGGGGTGGGGGGAGCACGGAGACTTTTAAAAAGGACTAGGTCGCTCCTCTGTGTTTTTTTCAGGCGGAAAGCAGTTGAATGGCCAGTGAATCCTGTCTTTCAAGGCTTCTTCCTGCTTGACTAGAAAGGGAGATTTCCCACCCCCATTCCTATCCAGGGAGGAAAGAAAGCCCATTGAAAGCAACAATCACGCTAAGTAGGAATCCCATCTTTCCTTCTTACTGATAGGAAAGAATGGAAGGCAACTCCTTGCTTTCCTATTTGGAGGCAGACCTTTTTATTGAGAGCTGCATAAATTGAGAACAGGTGATCCTGGGAGAGCCCTGCTAGACGGTGCGGAACTGGAGTTCCTTAATGGCGGCAACGTTAGGATCAGGCAAGCACACTAACTTGCTTGACAGGAGGCCCTTGGCTGGAGTTCCCTGTATCTCTCCTTGGTCTATAGACCTGGTACTAGGGTGACCATTTGGAAAAGAGGACAGGGCTCCTGTATCTTTAACAGTTGCATTAAAAAAGGAATTTCAGTGGGTGTCATTTGTATGCATGCAGCACCTGGCGAAACTCCCTCTTCATCACAGCAGTTCAAGTTGCAGGAGTTATACTAGAATGACCAGATACAAAAGAGGGCAGGGCTCCTGCAGCTTGAACTGCTGTGATGAAGAAGGAATTTCACCAGGTGCTGCATGCATACAAATGACACCTACTGAAATTACCTTTTCTCTACAACTGTTAAAGATACAGGAGCCCTGTCCTCCTTTTCATATGATCACCCTAGCTGGTACTCTTGCTGCTTCTTGGGGAACCTGACCTTTTCAGAATGCCTTTTCTCTGAGCAAACCATGTTAGAAAATGGAGGAGAAGGATGACAATCCTCCCGCAAAGCCTCAGGACCCTTTACCAAGAGCAATGAGGTGAAATGCAGAATAGTCCATTGTACCCTTCTCACCATGTCTTGGTTTCATCCTGCACAACCATACTCAGGAGCATTTACTTCTCATAGAAGTAAACTCTGCTTAAGGGGGTGGGGGAGGTTCCAAAATAACAACAATAATAATTTATATAGCACTTTATTTCAAAGTGCTGTAGATAAAATAGGTCAGCAGTTTATAATACAATAATCCTTTTGACTCTACTAAATGCGAGTTTACAGCAGAAATATTGCAAAAATATTCAACAATGTACTAGAACAATATTTAACAATATACTAAACAATATCACAACAATATTATATATATATATATATATATATATATATATACATACACTAATTACAAGTTTACAACAAAACGGAAAAGATGGGGGGGGGGGAATCCTGAAGATTGGGAAATGGGTGGAGGTTAAGGCTGCTACCCTAAGGAGGCTTGCAGTGATCTCCTATGCAAGCCTACTCAGAGGCAAGCCGTTATGGGTTCAATGGCACGTACTCCCAGAAAAGTGAACTCACACTGGATCCAGGGGACTGGAGCAGTAAAGCAACACAGCTTGTCTGTAAGTACCTTTTAAAAAAAAATCTACAGCACAAGTCTGTGCATGTCTACTCAGAAGTAAGTCCTCTTGAGTTCAATGGGACTTACTCTCAGGTAAGTATATTATAGGATTGTAGTCTTCACCACACACAATCACATAATCACTTCTATTGGTTTACAGAGTGATTCAGTAAATACCTTACATTTACACACACAATATACACCTATGCAGCCAGACACCAGAGAAGTTATTAGTGCTAACAAGCTTACTTGAGTAGCAGTCCTACAAATGGGGGCACCCCGCATTGCCCTCAGCTAGCCCATATCTAGCTCATTTCCAAAGATTCTGTTAGGTTTGTTGGGGGAGCCTCTAGAGAAAGAGCTGGAATAGAGGAGAAGCCAATTCTCCCCTCCCCCCCCCTGCTCTGTTGCCCCAACAATTCTTGGTGGAGGTGGACTCCACCTCCCCACATACACATATATAATAGAAGAACGTAGTTCATATTCTCTGGTATGTTTGTTCATTTTTTGATTCACTGAGCATGTGTAGAGTGTGCTTTTTATTTATTAAATAAAAGACATTGGTTTGAAACTAGACCTAGACTAGACCCATTCAAACCATGACTAACAAGTCAGATTGATTTCAATGGGAGTACACTAAATCCAGTTCCAATCAATAATAAACTTTCAGCATTTTTGTTTTAAAAAAAGATATTATGAAACTCATGAAAGAGACAGGTAAAATATTTCGGAAGTAGTTACACTTATGCAAATGTAGTGTGAGGGGAAAGATTAGCAAGCTTTCCTTTGTTTGAATAAGAACGGGACAATCAGAGCTCTTGGAAGACGCAAGCAACCTTCCACCACCATACTTCCTAGAATGCCCAAGGAGGTCCCTTCATGAGGTCCCTTTATGGGTATTCCAGGAAGTGCACCCACACGGGAGACTGGAGAACAGCAGACAAAGATTTTCATTTAAAAAGAACACCTAGGCCACTCCCTTTGTTGCAATGTTACTGATAAGCACAATGCACCGCCCTCACGAAAATGGGAGGATGGATTTGGCCCAACGCTAGTTTATATGACTATCAGCGACGTAACTTGAAACCTTTTGTAATGTTAAGTTCCAGCAAGGGTTTGTGGTCACATGATCTATGGAAGTAATGGAACGAAGGGGATTTGATGAGCCTCCAACAGGTAGAATAAGCTAAAAGACAGTAATTGGCCCAAGGTTACTCCGATCTTCATTGGGTGTGGGGATTTGAACCCACATCTCCCCAATCTAAATCCAACATTCTGCCTGCTATCCACCATGTAACGTTGGCTCACCAATCTTGGGGCCCTGTTTAGTTGGTTGAAAGCCATTTCCGCCAGCTTTTGATCCTCAGATGTAGTAGGATGCATCAGAAAGGCCCGTAATCTAAGGCAGGAGTAAACAACCTGGTGCCCTTCAGAAGTTTGGGCTACAACTCCTGTCAGCCCCAGCCAGCATGGCCAGTGGGCTAGTGAAGGTGTGTGTGCAAAAGATAAGGCATCCCTGGACATCCTCCAGGCTAAAGCCTGGAGAAAAGGAGTGCAGTAATAATAGCACATATGTCTCCATTTGTTGTTCCCCGTTGTGCAGACAATCATACAGACATGATGGAAGTGGATGGCGATGTGGAAATCCCTCCTAACAAAGCGGTAGTGCTGCGTGGCCATGAATCTGAAGTATTCATCTGCGCCTGGAACCCTGTTAGTGATCTTTTGGCCTCAGGGTAAGTTTCCCCGAAAGAAGTCCAACATGTCGGTTCTTGATTCCAATTCTGAGACCGTCCACGACAGACCCTAAGGAACATCTCTTTCTTTCTCTCCCTGTGAACATGCCTAATAGGAAATGGGAATATAAGAAACAGCCACTTTTAATCTGCATGATACTGCCTAGGTATTGTTTTGTTCAGTGGCATAGTAGAGGGAAGTGCAGCTCTGGGATTTTTTCCAGAGTGGGAACGGTGAAGTCATCTGCCGGAGTGCAAGGGTAATTGAGAGGCCCTCCTTTCTCTGGCAAGTGTATAAAGTGGTGATGAGGCTTTCAGGGTTCCTTCTATGATCTGGACTCCCTGAGCAATTCTAAGGATCTATGCCTCCTTAAGAGTCCCACCTTCCTTCTTCTTACCTTCCCCTTCCTAGTAATGTGGCGTTTAGGCTGTAGACATGGGGTGCATAACACTCCAGGCACTTGTGGGTGAACACAACAGCTTACTAGCAAAGTAGAACAAGCAAATTACAGCTAAATGTATTTAGTCAGTGGAGCTGAATGATACAAAGGCATTAAATTAGAGTCTCAAAACCCACAAGTTCCTTTCCCGTAAGCTGGTTCTTTCTGCTCCTTCCATAAGTTCTGGTCTTTCTCGCCCTGATCTTCCCCGGCTCTCTATCTCTTTTATACCTAATCCCCCAAAACTGAAAGTACCGTTTTGATATTGAAGACTGGAACTTAACTAGGGAACTGAAATTTAAGTAGAGAATGAATCTTAACTGGAGAAATGAAATTATTCCTCTCAGGAATGCCCCCTCCCAATAGAAAATTCCAGCCCTCTAAGGCCTCAAACCTTCACATCAGCTTTTAAATTTTACTCTCATTCCTGATGGATTCACATATAGGAAGCTGGAGAATGAGGTAAATAATCAAGCAGAGGCTGGATACAGCTTTCCTTTTCTTTGATGGGGTTCCTACTTCACGCTAACAGTTCAAATGGTATCATTCCTTTCCAAGGTTGTTTGCATTTCTAACGGTTAATTTGTTGCCTGCAAAGGAAGAAAAACGAACCTGTGTATTTTGCAGATCCGGAGATTCAACGGCAAGAATATGGAACCTTAGTGAAAACAGTACCAGTGGATCCACGCAGCTGGTCCTTCGGCACTGTATACGAGAAGGGGGCCAAGATGTACCAAGCAACAAAGATGTGACATCCCTGGATTGGAATGTAAGCAGAAATTCTAAAAGTGTTCAAATTATCCTTGGGGTAAATTCAGCTTTTCAGCTTCAAACGCTTGACGTTCTGATGGACACTCATAGGGGAGGTGTTTCTTAATTTCACTTTAAATTGTGAGTTGTGGATGTCCCTTTGATTGCTGCAAGGGTGCCATCAGTGCACATGGTGACTATTAACACAGAAGCCCTGTTGAAATGTCAGCATTTTGTATATCTGCAACATTATCTAGCTATACAAGCCCAGCAGGGTTTAGACTTGTTCAACAGCCCCCTACTCTGCACAGCAAAGAGCTTTCAAAACTCAGTGGACTTTCAGAAGTGGTTTGTGATAACAGTGTTAATGTTGTAAAGTCCCTGCGGGCCTGCAAAGCCCTTTGAGTGTGCTTAAATTAGCTGTCAGGGAATACAGCCCTGGATGATGAAACCTAAGGCAGAGGTGGGAAATGGAAAATACTAAGTCCTGTTAGAAACAAACTTCGTTTGTAATACCCCTAAATTGGAGGTGTTCACAACAAACACATAAAAAGAGAAAGCAACATTTTAGGTGAAATAACACCAGTATATTTTATTTATTCTACTTATATCCCACTTTCCATCATGGAACTCAAGGTGGCTACATGGGATTCCCAGGTAGCCTCCCCTCCCAAGAACTGACCAGACCTAGACCTGCTTAGCTTCAGCAAGGTGGCTGCCTCATGTGCCTTCAGTCCATGCCCTGTGTATAGATGAAACAAATGCATCATTCAGCCTTAGCTGATTTTTTCCCCCTGGTTACATTTTTGTGCAAGGGAGGCCAACCCTGGAATAGTAAACAAGTCCGTGCTTGGTGGAATGGGCAAACCATAATTGTCAGTATTTGGGCGTTGCATGTCTTCCCTGAAGTTTGGACTTGATCGCAGGTGATTGCGTAATATGCAGCTCAGTCCTAAGCGTTCTTACTTTCTGATTCCAATGGGCTTACTCCCAAGTCTCTGTGTATGTCTTCACCAGAGCGGAGCATTCTCTAGCTCTATGGCAGGGGTGTTGAATATCAGGCCTGCAGGCCAAACCCCCAGGCCACCTGAGCCGGTCAGTTAAAATGCCTCTCCTAAGGCTTAGTTACTGGCAGGAAGAGCTTTAAGGTAAAACATGATGACCTTTTTGTGCATATGTGTGTGTGTATTTTGCTTTGGCCCTAGTCAGAAAAACGGGGAGAAACAGGTTCTCGGGATGCTCAAAATACTTTATTTAAAAGCCCAACGTGTTTTGGCCTGTGTTCTTTCAAAGGCCTTCCTCGGGGGGGTGTTGTGTTGATAAGAGATGTCTGCAGAAAGATGATAGCCTCCTACGATAATCAGTGGCGGCTGAGTATTTCTTATGAATTCCTCGAGGAAAGCCTTTGAAAGAATGCAGGCCGAAACGCCGTTGGGCTTTGAAATAAAGTATTTTAAGCGTCCTGAGAACTTGTTTCTCCCCTTTTTTTCTGTCCTGACTCGGATGCTGTCCTTCTTTTGGTCCTTTGGCGCTGGTGCAATCTTGTCTTTATCCCCTCCCACCATTGAACTCTAACACCCTGCAAGCTTCTCTGAGATGGAATTCTGCCCCTCGGGCTGAAAGCGATTCAACATTCCTGCTCTGTTAAGATGTTGGCTGCCTTAGTGTGTGATCTGTGAGAGTAACGGCAGAATTGAACTTTTGCTCCACCAGAGCGATGGTACACTTCTAGCAACGGGGTCATACGACGGATTTGCAAGGATATGGACTAAAGACGGTGAGCGCACAGCTTTCTGTTTCTCCCCCCCCTTTCATGTGTGGCTGGTTGCAGGGTCATTTCTTTCCATTGTTTTTTGAAAAGCGAAATTGCAATAACCGCTCTTTAATTTTTAGGTAATCTCGCCAGCACGTTAGGGCAACATAAAGGTCCCATATTTGCATTAAAATGGAACAAGAAAGGCAACTTCATTTTAAGTGCGGGTGTGGACAAGGTGAGAAGAAATCTGGCTTATTTAAAATTTATCTTTGAAAGATTTAAGTTACAGGGCACCAACAGTTGTAGATTTGTGTAAAGCCATGAAAAAGTTGTCCGGGTTGAGAAATAACAATCGACGGTATGACTTGATCAGGCCCTTAATATAGCAGGTGATTTATATGCAGCACAGACAATGGGTGTGAAGCTCTTAATGCTAGTGGAAATCACACGATCAAACAATGAACTCATAAGAGTAGGTGAGAGCTCGCATCGCTGTAGTGGCTTAAGACCAGGGCAGGCAAATATATGGAGGATCACAGGTGAAATGCGGTGCTGTTTATATATGATGGCCCTTGAATTTCCCCGCACTGCCCTAAAGACCATTTCATGCATTACACGGCAGGAGACCCAAGTTTTGCTAGGCAGTGCACCCTCAGTAAGAAGCTGCTGCAGCCAACCTCCTTTCCCTGACCAAGTCTACTCGTACGATCCTTGGGTTAGCAAAAGTGTATGTCACATTGGCTTGCAATTTTATGCTATATACTTAAAACTAAGGATGCAACGTTTAGTTGATGAATCAATTAAAAAACTTATGACCAATTAAAAGAAGTGCCCCCAATTAATCATTCAGCAGGAATTGTAATGATATAATAATATTTTTTGATACAAAGGCTTATAAAAACTGTGTTTTCAGGTCTTGTGTGGGAAACGTTGTAATAATAATAATAATAATAATAATAAAATAATAGTAATAATAATATATTTATTTCTTACTCGCCTCTCCCTCTGGATCGAGGCAGGAAACAGCATTAAAAGCAAATGATATAAAATACATAAAATTGATTAAAAACATATAAAAACTAATACATTATTAAAATACCAATAAAACTCTTAAAATTCGACTGGGTAGGCCTGCCGGAAGAGATCAGTCTTTGTAGCTTTCTTAAATTCTGGAAGACAGTTAAGTTGGTGGTTAATCCACTCTGAAATAGCTTTTCTTCCTGGGTAGAATCAGTGTGTGTGTGTGTGTGTGTGAGAGAGAGAGAGAGAGAGAAAGGGAGAGATCATCCAAACAGGCCCCCAATACTTACATGAACCCAAGTTTCTTTTTGCAGTAGCCCTAAGCCCCAAATGTACAGGTTCCCTAGATATTACATGTCTAAGCAAAGGAAAGCATAAGTTTTGAAGTTTGCACTGTAAAAATACCAATGGGGTAGATGGGAGATCTAGCATCCTCCGTCATCTAGCATGCTGAGCACACACCGTGCTGAGTGTGTGCTCAGCATGGCTGTCTAGCAGGGCACGATCACAGATTAGCATGTGAATAATGTGTGAGTCTTCACTGTGGAAAGGCTTTGATCAGCTCATGAGGCTCCTGGACTCAGTCTGACCACCCACTCTGAACCTGCCAGACAGCTGGTTGGCACTTTAAGAAGCAAGCACAGCCGTGTGATTGCAGCTGGCACAGAACATTTCTGAACTTCTGGCCAGTTAAATTAATCAGCTAATTTTATAGAAAACTCACAGAGTCAACTGCATTAAGTGCTTGCAGGCACAAATCTTTTAAAAGGTTTTTACGACATATGCGAAGAGCAATATCAGATACGTGGCCAATCATTCATTTCAGTCAAGATCCTTCAGGAGTTTAACTTACTAAATGTTTACACTTGACTGTTAACTTTCATACGGGATAAATGATGTGCATTGTTTAGAAAGAAAGGTTTAAGAAGGGGTTGCTTCACATCACACATTCCTGAGGCACATTTTG
The DNA here is from genome assembly GCA_029215795.1 of Anniella stebbinsi. NCBI lineage: Eukaryota > Metazoa > Chordata > Lepidosauria > Squamata > Anniellidae > Anniella > Anniella stebbinsi. The sequence continues at coordinate 353,185,220 of JARDYH010000002.1, read as the reverse complement.
GTGGCAGCGTGGGGTGGAGTGGGAAGGCTATGGTGTGGATTGCATGTATGTGTAAGTAACAGAAGAAAGATATGGTAACCTGCAAATATCTGAAGGGAAATGAGCTTAATAGTAAAGTGCAGAATAGTATGATAAAGATTTTAAAAGCCCAATAAAATGGATGCTAGGAACTGCTGTTTGATAATCAAAATGTGTACCCTGTATCTTTCTTGCAGTCAGCTTTTAAATGATGAACCTATCCCTACAAAACATACAGTCCTGAATAATGCTGGTCCAACGTATCTTTGTGGGTGAGAATCTATAAAGCAGTGTTATGGTTTCTCTTTTCTTTCTTTTTAATTCAGACCACAATTATCTGGGATGCACATACTGGAGAAGCCAAGCAGCAGTTCCCTTTCCATTCTGGTATGTGTTTCTGTTCAAAGAACAGTTTGCTTTTCAAAAGAGGCGAAGGGATGGTTAACAGTGGAGGCCAGTGTTGCGTGGCTCCGATAAGTCCAGATTTTTAACTTTTCCTTAGTACTTGTTGAATACGACTGTGCGCAAAATACCTTTGCTAGATACCTGGAAGAAAGTGTATTCAGCACACCATCTCATGTGCCTTGTTCGTCAGTGGGCTCAGCTTTGGTTGTGTTACAGACAGAACACCACTGTTGAAGCCTGAGTCACTGCTGTGTTTATGCAGATCTCCTCCTCACCTAGCCCTGTTCTCCACCAAGAAGCTGGGCAGGGCTACCTTTGCCTTTCTTTTCACTTGGTTACATCTCTAATTTGCATCACTTACTGCAGGTCCTTTAGTAGACAGCACAGACTTGCCTTGATCTCGAACTCTGGTTATCCCTCGAAAAACACTGTTCAGGTTACTTCCTTACTTCACCCCAGTTAAGATATTCTTACCTTGTTTGTACCCTTCCAGAAACCCTGAACAGTAGGTTAGGCTGGGCGATCATGATTCGCTCACCCTAACCTGCCTGCCCACCCAGTCATCATAGTAAGGTGGGTAATCATGACTGAGCAGCAAGTTGAACCTGTTCTCATATTCATATTCACCATCACAGTAAACGGTCACTGTAGTCACCACCCCCTTGTTCCACCAGCAGGGGATATCTCTTGATCGCACTAAAGTCCAGCCTCACATGTGCTCAGGCCCCCAACATGGTGAGAGACGCTACGAAGACTACCTTTGCATCCAAGGCTTGCGGCCATTTGCAAAGATGCCTGGTCATGCTAGGTCTTCTTGCATTTTTCCAGAGTAAGGATGTCTGTCAGAGGGAAATCCGGTCTTCCTTGGTCCCGACGGAGTTCCGTAGCATACCCAACTTGGCTTGTTTTTGCGAGCCAAGCCGCGTGTCTTCCTCCAACTCCAGGGGACATTTGTGTATTTCTTGTGTGCCAGGCTGCAATTTGCGCAAATAGGGATCTGCACAAATTGCAATGGAAATGTGCAGAAATTTAGGTAATGTGCACAAATTCTGGCCACAATTTGTGTAAATTGTAGCTGAAATTTGCATGAATTCATGCCTATTGCTGTGATTTGTGCAAGGTTTGGAAAATTTGTGCAAATTAAAAAATGAGTAAAATCCGCTAACTGGCTTCACTCGCTGCAGGGCAAGTCGGGGCAGTTAGTGGATAACGGACAGAAGCCCAGAGGGCCAAACCAACAGAAGCTGGTCAGCCCCCCCCCCCCCCCCATTGGATTACTCCTTCATCCTTAGTCCAGAGTAAATTTTGCAATCCATTCGAATTCCACCTTCCACTCTGCTCTAAGTTGGTCAGTCATTTCCTGGATGCCTTTTGCTCATGATCACAGGCAGGGTGAAATACTACTACTTACTTTTTTCCCCCCATTTTCTTTCTGTCAATAGCACCAGCACTAGATGTTGACTGGCAGAGCAACAACACATTTGCCTCCTGTAGCACAGATATGTGTATTCACGTCTGTAAGTTAGGCCAAGATAAGCCCATCAAAACCTTCCAAGGCCACACAGTAAGTAATCTGTCATTGTTGCTTTTCAAAACTATGTTCCACTTACTCAGTGCCAGCTGCACGCATGGAGCAAAGTTAAGAGACACAACCCTGTTATTGAGTTGAAGCTTAGTGTTTTCTTCTCACCGTGTAAATATAACACCATATATTAACCCTGCTCTGAAGAACTTGAAGTCTCAAGCCACGATTCACAAAGTTTCAAGAGAGCTCATGGGAGATTTGTTCCAGTGCCCTGGAATTGAGTGCAGGTCTCTTTAGAAGTGATGCGTTCTGAGCAGGTTCTTGGAGCATGAGATGAGCTTGGCTGGTTCTTATGAGAGGCAGAAGCTGTGGGCCCCATACAGTCATTGCATGGACTGCTACAGTGTAGACACCCTTGTTATGCAAACGTCGTGCTATGGTGGCGATATTAAGAGGGCGCTCTTGGTCAGTCCTAGAGCTTGCAGTGGAATATAGGTGAGGATACGGTCTCTTAGAGCCCAGGACTAAGCACCTTACTCCGATGTATATCCCACTGAATTCAAAGGGACATGCATTTTAGTAAGTGCTGAGGATGCAGTTTGAGTGATATTGGGCCTTACCTTGCAAATGATACGCACTATGAGAATGCAACAGGCAGGCCCAGTAGAGTCTTCTCTGCACATCCCCTAGATCTGAGTCACTTCTAGCCATGCATGTTACACCATCTTTTCAACGCTGGTCCTCTTCCAGTTAAGTTTCCTGCCATGCCGTTGCGGAGTTGAGAGAGCCCACCTTCCTTTACTTCGCAGTCTCTTGCGCAGAGGAATTAAGAGATGCCAATTTCACTCTCGATCTTCGATTTCAGAATGAAGTAAATGCAATCAAATGGGATCCCACTGGTAATCTTCTGGCGTCTTGTTCTGATGACATGACTTTAAAGGTAAAAGTGCATTGCAACGCTGGATGCTTTGGCTCTGCAAAGAAAAGAAAAAAGAAGCATTTTATGTTCAACTTTCTTAGTCACATCCTTAGGTGGTGTGCATGTCTGTCTGTGTGTGTGTGCGCGCGCGCATGGATATGGAAGTAGATATAAAATGTCACTTGAAACTTTGAAATGCCTGCTGTCATTCCTGATGACATGTTAGTTTTCTTTGGCAAACGCGGACTTGATATCCCAGAAGAACTGTCTTGCTGGATCAAAGCAGGAGCCCATCAGGTCTGTCTCCAACAATGGCCATCTGGCCACCCCCACCCCACCCCAATTCACTGTTGCTTGTCCCCAGCATTGTATCATGGAATATAATTGTCCAATAGCCATTGTCAAATCATAACCTTTATTGTTGGAAGCCAATGGCCATATCAAAATAGCCATTGAAAGGTCAAGCATCCATGAATTTGCTTCTAAAGCCATTTATGCTACTGGCTATCCCGACATGTTGGGACTTCATTAAGCGTTCCACGACTTGATTAAGTGTTGCTTGAAGACACGCACTCTTTCCTTTGTGCAGTCCCTTCCACCAATCAATTGCATTGACTTGCTTCATCTCCGTGGCGGTCAATTCATGCCAACCTCTCTTGCGACTTCATTTTGTTAAGTTACACATTTTCCTACTGTCTACCCTTACTTAGTGCCAGTGGTGACCTGGAACTGTATAAAACGCAGGGGCACAGTTCCTGCTCAGAAGGCTCATAGTCTGCAATAGCCTTTCCCAACCTGATGCCCTCCAGATGTGTGTTGGACTGCAACTCCCATAATTCCCAGGCGGAATGGCTTTAATGACACCACAACATTTTGACATTTCACCAATGTAAGACCAACCGAAAGGCCAGCTGTGAAATAGTATGTTGTATTATATCACTCCAGTTTCCTAGTATTGGCATCTCATATCCAGGATAGGAAATGAATGTCACTTTAAAAAACAAAACAAAAATAAAACTGCCGCTTGTACTTTATAGAAATAAGAACCGCATAACAATTATTAAGATAGGTTATTTTCTTTTGTTGACCTCTCCTAGATCTGGAGTATGAAGCAAGATAGTTGTGTCCACGATCTCCAAGCACACAACAAAGAAATCTATACCATCAAATGGAGTCCTACAGGGCCAGGAACAAACAACCCAAATGCCAATCTTATGTTAGCAAGGTACGATTGCCGTCAGGTTTCCATGTGAAGAAACAATACACAAGCCAATTATTTTGGTCATTCGTGTCTCTGCTACTAGTCCTCAAGGTTCTTCCTTAGCGCGCCCTTCCCCGATCTGGTGCTCTCCAGATATGTTGGACTGCAACTCCCATCATCCCCAGCCAGCATACAAATGGGCATGATGGGAGTTGCAGCAACACATCAGGAGGGGGCAGCAGGTTAGGGAAGCCGTTCAGAGGATGAGTTATGCAGGCCACATCCTCCTTATTGTACTTTGCGTACAGGGACCCTCCAGCACAAGATGTCACGGGTGTCTTCCCAGGACGTTGCCAGTGTATTCCCAGATGTATGCCGTAATACTCACATGCTACGCAATGTCAACTAACCCAAAGACATCCAGATACATAGAGCCGGTCTGTATGTAGAGCCTGCAAGCCTGAGCAAAGGCTTGGCTCGTGTACTTCCTTTTCCTGCTCTGGTGTGGCCGGGAGGAGTACTTCCTTTGAGTTTAGTTTCACTTTCACCAGTGTACCCAAGCCAGGAATCCCATGGTTTCAACAAACTCTAGTCAGTTGCTGAACAAACCGAAAACAAGCTCTGGATTGTTTGTTTAACAAACTGGAAGGGAGGGGTAGGACTCAAACATGTAATGCAACCATATTTATACATATGTTCACATAATGAAGCAGAGATCTTTATAACACTGATAACAAAAGTATGCTCTATATGTATATGCTGCAACACCCAACTAGGGACAGGGTGGCTGCTAATTCGATGTGCTCTCTCTTCCTTCTTCTTCATTCCATCGTCGCCAAAGTGTGGAATTTAGCCTTTAAGCTTGGGGAAAAAGTCAGTTTGGTACCTGATGAAGTCTCTGAAGCAAAATTGGGGAAAGCAAATTTTCCCCATATTCATCTCAGAATTCAGCTTTGAAAGTATGAAGCGTCCTTCTTTGGAGTTGGACCGTTGAGCTCCTGTTTAATCTGTGACAGTCTCAGGCACCTCTCCAAGGTCTGAGGCTGGAATCTTTCCCAGCCCTACTCGCTGAGCTCCATTTTTCCTGGGGATTAAACCTAGGACTGATGCCCTGCCACAGAGTTATGGCCCCTTTCCATAGGAGCATCCTTGTACTGAGTCAGACCATTGGTCTGTTGGGTGGGGATCTTTCCTAACCAAGATAGGTAGCTAACTAGCCCAGACCCATGATGTCCTTCCTCTTTTACTGGAGATAATTGGGATTAAACCTGGCACTGGGTTCATGCAGTGCAGATTCTCTGTCAGTGAGCTACACCCCTTCCCAAGAGGATGCATACTTATACTATGGCAGATCATTGGCCCATTCAACCCAGTACTGCCTCCTCTAACTTGCAGCATCTCTCCAAGGTCTCAGGCAGCAACCTTGATACCTTCGGATCCTTTAAATTAAAGTGTTTTATTGGTGTTTTATTGGTATTTTAATGATGTATTGGTTTTAGGTGTTTTAGTCAGTTTTGTATTTTGTGTTTGGTGCTGTTCCCCGCCTCGATCCGTTGGGAGAGGCGGGTAATAAATAAATATATTATTATTATTTTAACTGGAGAGCCCCTGGGTACTGGGCCTATGACGAGGGATGTCTGTATTTTGTTAAATCCGTTCCGTTTGAGTTTCGCAGATTGTCAGGCACCTTTCGTTCCGTTGTCTGCTTGTTGGCAGAATTGGATTTTTCTCAATTTCCCAAACTTGGGTTCATGTGCATTTGCGCAAATGTATATTTCCAAAAATGTGTAAATCCCCCCAAAATGCACACGTTCACACTTTAGCCTATGGTGGGGGGGGGAATGTACATTTTTGGTCATTCTTTTTCTTTACATTTTTGCAAAATTCCAGAAAGTTTTTTAAAAAACAAACAAACAAGTCCACAGAATCCACATGACTCCGGAAATGATGGTCCACTGCAGAATCCACAAGGCGGATTCGTAGAAACCCAAACTTATTTGACTGTGTTGCAGATTTCTCTGACAACACTACCTAGCACTTTGTGCGTGCAAAACATGTAGTCTGTAGCACTGACCTACGGCTGCTCCCCAAACTTCCCCTCTGTAGGAATTAGATTTTTAGAAACGCAGCACAGAATCTATACAGCCCTACGAAAGGTTGGAGCTTTGAAACCAATCTTTCTTTGCACCTGCTTCCAATCCTTTTGTTCTCGTTCCTCTACTCTTGATCCCTCCCTCAGTACGTTTGTTTATAAAACATCTCCTTTTTAAAAGAAACTGCAGCATTTTAAAGTTAACATTGCAAAACATAAGAACTACCTTCAACTTGACTCTTTTCCTCCTTGGCAGTGCATCCTTTGATTCTACGGTTAGGTTATGGGATGTAGACAGAGGGATCTGCATCCACACCTTGACGAAACATCAAGAACCTGTGTACAGTGTAGCTTTCAGTCCTGATGGCAGGTACCTGGCCAGTGGCTCTTTCGACAAATGTGTACACATCTGGAATACACAGGTAAGTCTACTTGGGCACCAGTGCTTTTATTTATTGACTTGCTTATTTTATTTTGGTTTTTTTTTCCTCTCTCTTATTAGAACGCATATGCTGTCTTTCAGTCAGACAGTTATAATGGGAGAGACTGATTATCAATGGGTTTGGTGTTGTCGTTTTCACCTGGTGATAGTCATTACGTTCCTTTGATGCCACCGATGTTCAGGTCTTTCTCCAGAAATCTGAACAATTCCATTCAGTGTCATCTTTGCTTGCCGCAGGACACAATTGATTCCACTGCTTTTCCTCTTCTTTACCCCTTGGAACTCCCCAACACTTGAGAATGAGAGAGTGCGGTGGGGTGGGGAGAGGGGCATTGGAAAGTACAGGTTGCCCTTAAAATGCAAGGTGCTTCCATGATTTCAGCCTTGCTTCTAGGGTGTCTGAGCTCACAAGTTCTTCTAAGGAGAGGATCATCAAACAGCAGGAGTTGGCTGTTGTGCAACTGTGTCATAAAGATATATTTAAACACCATAACGTGCCACTGGAAGCACTGAGCATGTGTGGCGCAGACGTAGGCTTAGATGTGGAAAACGTTGGAAGGGCAAAATAAAGTGTGTCTGGAAAGGTCATGTTCCTCACCCCCAAGGCACCCCTTGTACTATATAATAAAGAGGTGCCCTATTTGAAGACCAGTGGCTCATCAACTCTGACCAGCAGCAGCCATTTCTTTGCGACCCCCTTTCTTTGTGATCAGCGGAAGTGGCCTTACTTCCATCTCTGTCCATCGACTGGAGTGAGATCAAGTTGGTCGTGCGGCAGAGCCTTCTCTGTGGTGGCTCCTATTGACTGGCACTTGAAACACAAATAGTTTGCATGGCAACCTGTGTGCATAAGTGATAGCGTTTTATATCGAAAGGTTCCCTCCCCGCCAGCCCAAGGACAGCTTCTGAACTTTGATTATAGCCATGTTAGTCTATTGCAGCAAAAACAGCCAAGAATTCTGTGGGACCTTAAAGACTAACAACTTTATTCTGGCATAAGCTTTTGTGGCATTCTATTTCATTAAACTAGGGTTTGTTGTTGTTTTGTTTTATGTGTATGCTGTTTTAGCTACTGTAATTCTTTCAAGGACCCAATCCTTCCTTGCACAAAGGAGTAGCCCTTGCAAACAAAGGGATCCACATAAGGTTCAGTTTCTCTTCTCTGCCACCTTCCAGGCACTGGAAAGATCCTCCTGGGAACGGGAGGTCTGCACATGCCTCCCATCCCCTCCTTTCTGTGCTATTCAAGTTATTTGAGATCTGCAGAATTATGGGAAGAATTATGCCCATTGTGTTTTTATCTTGTATTTGCAGACAACAGCAACAATAATAAATAATAATACTCTAATTGCATTCTATTTTTTCTCCCTGTCCCCATTTTAGACGGGTGCTCTAGTGCATAGTTATCGGGGAACAGGAGGCATTTTTGAGGTTTGCTGGAACGCAGCAGGAGACAAAGTTGGAGCAAGTGCTTCAGATGGTTCAGTAAGTAAACCAGAACAGCATATTGTTCCCCTTGTGACTTTTCATTCCCGGGGTAACCGAGTGTATCATGTACATTTGGAATTGTGGGATTGTTAATATGAGCAAGAAGAGCAGTTCCTGCTTGTCAAGCTTGATAGACTACAGCTTGCACATGTTTCATTCATTCAATAAATAAATAATCAAAGCAGCAGTTTGAAGCAAGAGAAAACCCAGTGGTTTGCTCTTGATGGCTACAGTTTTATGAAAGTTAAGTCATTCATTGACATTTGTTACCTAGGATCTCCAGCTAGAAACTGTCCGGCAAAACCTATTAGCAAAATGTAGAGCTGTTTTCTCTAGACATGTCACAGCAGCCTTCCCAATCTGGTATCCTCTAAATATGTTGACTGCAACTCCTATTATCCCCAGAGGGAAGGCTGTGTTACATAATCAAATCTTGGAAGCAAAGGCAAGGGCTAAAAATAATTTTAAAAATCTTCTGCACGCTGCCAGGTGAAGGGGAAAACTCCCCAATGGGGGAAGGAGCAAGGCAGGTAAAGTCACCCCAACCAAGATGACAGGTGCTGGAGCACTCCTCCGCTTGGCGCCTTGATCGGGGTGAGTTCGCTTGCCGGACATTGTCCCCAATGAGGGAAGGTGCAGGGTGGATAAAGCCGGCTCCCTGATAGAAGCGCTGGATGGAGGAGGTGCAGCAGATAACTTCAGTTGGGGCCCAGATAACGTCAGTGTCTGTGACCCCTTCCCACGGGCATCATCCAGCCTGCAGAAGGGTGGGGAGATCATCCGTCCCCTCACCCTACTTAGGTTCCCCACACCTGCTACAAGATGGCCAGAATTGAAATTCCTGGAGTCATTTACATGATGTAAGAAGAAAGTGCCCCTAAGGTGCCTTCCTGGCTTCCTTAAAAAGCTCTAGTGTGGTAGCTGTTCCCATCATCATACACCAGGAGAACACTGGCTTTCGTAGTGGGGAAACAATAACAATCCAAATTGCTCTCACTGTCTTAGAACATGGTTGAGTCCAGAGCAGGGCTGCTTTTCTGTTCTTCTGTGTGATTGCAGACAGAGGAGAGAACGATCTGAGGCAGTTAAGAGAGCTGTGGAGCCCCTGTCAGGAGATCACTGGATTAGAACTCGGAGTCCTCAGCTCTATGTGCAGCTGCCTCATGAGAGCATCCCCTGTCTTACAAAATATGTGTGTGTCTGTGTGTGATATGTATGTATATATCAATATATTTCTATACCGCCCAATATCCGAAGCTCTCCGGTTCACAACAACAACATGCAAAGATGGGGGATGAGTTTATATAAGCTCATTTCTAACTCAAGAAATTTCTTCACAAAGTGAGAGAGGCTCCTGTCATTCTTCGATGATTCTCCTAATCGTATCCTGTAGCGGTGAAGAAAAGATGCAGCTGAGAAAAAAAACCAAAGGCCTTTAAATTTTTAAACAGAAGAAACTCCATGGTTGTACCTCCATTTTACCACATGATGGAGCATTTCTAACCACAGAAGTGCTACAGGGATTTCCCAGCTTTTGGTGAGATCTCCCTGTAAAGGAAAACATGCAAGTTCAGCGTCCACTTGTCTTAAGCTCAGTCTTCCGCATGGCAAGTGGGAACTACAACGAAATGTTGCAGTGTGGAATGTTCAGGTTCTGGATGCCAGCCAGCCAGCCAGCCACGCCCCTTCCAGGGTTATTTATTCTGTTCCCCTGTCTCCTAGTTTTCATTCCACCACCAGAAGACTCCACATTCTGGAGCCACTGAGCATACTTATAGTCAGTGGGGAAATTTGGTACCCCAGGGTATGATGACTGCGTCCTTCCACTTACGCGATTCCCCTGCATTTTTGAGTTGGATGTCTCTTGTCCTGCCTGGATAGGAAGGCTACACTCTGATGGCTAGAAGTCACTGTTCGGCCCTTTATATTCTTCTAAAGAGTCACTTAATATGTTTGTGGACTACTGACGTGTAAAATACCTTTCTGAACATGCCGCCTTTCTTTTCCCCTCTTTGCAGGTTTGCGTACTAGACCTACGGAAATAGCGCTACTAGTTGGAAGCCATGGACCGACTATGAATGTGTACATAGCCAAATTGACTGTCCCTTGACCCCCATGTACTGCTATAGTCCCAATTGAACCATGGCCAGTCCACTACAGCCAAACCCGAAAAAGAATTATATACATATACTGTATATTAAAAAGCAAAAACAAAACGATTACAACCCTGAAGAAGATGACAGAGTTTTGTCACAGCTTGTGAAGCCTGTTCACCAAGTGCTGGGATCTGCTGTGCCCCCCCACCCCCACCCCAAAAAATAACATGTAAGCATTTTGGAAATGGGGGGGAAAAAATCAGGACGAGAGAGAGAGCGAAAGAGAGAAACCTAATTGTATACGGGCAGCCCGTTGAGTGTACCAAATTAGGGAAAGCTACATACGGCTGCCTTTCATTTCCTCCCTTCCCCTTCCCCCTTCTCAACGCTCTGAAAGATTGGATTTTTCTCCCCCCTCTTTGGCTTTCTTTCTCAATAGGTGACGAGCAGTTTTTGTGTACAGGGGAAATGGATTTGCATAATCCTGCCACGGTAGTTTGTTCATTGCTTCCCTCCCCCCTCGCTTCCCGCTCAGTTTAGTTTTTACTGATGCACAACGCAAAGGCGTGAGTGAATCTGTTTCTTGGTGGCGGTGGGTACTTTTCACTCAGAATTGGGGAGGGAGAGGAAATCATCCTTTTGCAGCAGTTCTTTTGAAAGTGTTATTTTAAAAAGATGTAGACATCTGGGACGTGTCGTGGGGGTATCTGCTCACAGTTCAGGCGGGGAAGGAGGAAACAAAGCAGAACCTTTTCGGACATGGAAGTTTGACATTCCTTTATATTAATAAGATCCATTAGTTATGGGCTCACATGTTGGGGGTGGGAGGGGGTGGCTTCTTTTGGTAGTGGCCGTTCCAAAACGCGGTCGTTCCTTAAGATCTTTCTGCCAAACGTAAAAGGGTACAAAAACGAAGAAGTTAAAAAGTGTGCAAGAACTAGACCGATGTTTGGGACATGAGCACACAATGGGGGGGGGGGGGGAATCCGACTTGTATGGCCTGTCCTACTGGAAGTTTGTGTGTTGGATTTATATTTGCATAGGGATTTACATACACAAGAGCAACTTGGGCATCTGCCTAATCTGTACTCTTTGAACGCAAGAGGTTGGTCTTTGGTTGGGAGGTGGGCCGGTGTAGTCCCATTCCCCCCCCCCCTCTCCCCCGTGTGTACGTTCCAAACCTCGGCTTAGGAGTACAATAACAACGAAATGGATCCTCTATTTCTTTGAAACCATAGTCATGGACCAATTGTGTACTGCTAAGAAAAGGATCGCAACAATGGAGAAAAGGGATTGGTTCGTGTTCAAATTCGTCTGGGCGAGTGTTTTTGCTACAACTTCTGTGAGAGTTTTGCCCATTCTTACTCAGATGTCTAGTGTAACCAAATTCCAAATTAAAAGTATTTTTGATTTTTGTTTTTGTTTTTCTTCGTACAAAAAAAAATATCTTTGGCATCTCTCTGCTGTCGCTTCTGGAACGAGGCAAGGTGTTTACTCTAAGGTACTGATCCACTGGAAACTTTGTACAAAACATGTTGAAACGGAAAAGGGGAGGATCCGCCTCGCGGTGGTTACTGAACAGACGTTGTGCTGGTGAAGTTCCCAGTGAATTGTGCCTCTTAGTTTTCCAGTGAAGGGAAAAGAGAAAACCGTACAATGACGGTCTTGTTACAAGTTTATTTTACTATACTGAGTGATTGGGCTTCCGTAAAAGAAAACTGTCTTGCACTAATTTCACCCCACTGCTCCCATCTCATAACTTTCGTATGTGCTTGCGACATTACCCCCACCCCCTTTTCCAAATTTAGGATAAACATAAGCTGCTATTCGTTTTTAGGGGGGAAATATCACTACTATAGAGTGTCTTTGTTTCTAGTATCAAGTATTGCTTTTCCTTCAGAGCGAAAAGCGTACCTGACAAACAATTTGTCTGCTCACGTTTGATTAAAAGTAATACCCGTAGTGGTATCCTCTTCGTAAAAGTAGAGCATGAAGGCAATCCTCTGCCAGTACCATTAATGCATCATGTTTTATGCAGTCCCAACCTTTTCTTAGAAAGAAAGATCGTCAGGTTTTTTAAACATTTCACCCAATTTTTACTTAAGCGAATGATTTATACTCAATAGCTTTGCAAAGGTCTCAGTTCTGCATCACCATTTCAGTCACAGCAACATGACGTGCAAATACTGGACATCAAATCTTAGTGGGTTCTTTTTTCTTTTATGTGGGCAGAATAACATAACATGCCTTTGAAAATGGCAGCCCTCTTTTGAATTCCCCTGTTCGTTGCCCGGTAATGTCTAGTTCAACATGTGTCCCAACACCATTACAATGTGCATTTCCCTGCTTCATATCATTGGCAGGCAAGAATACAACATAGTTTAGTTCAACCTACCAAGACCCAGAGTAAGAACTAAAACTATGGGGGGGGAGACTCAACACTGCCATTTTCCGCAGCAGCCCTGTTTTCTTTGTTACATCCCTTATATTTCATTGTAGATTGAGCTAACCCAGAGAATAAAACTCATTTGCCTTTTTACCAGGAAAATTGTTTTAGCATTGAGTTCTGCCGTTTTTATGAGCGCACACACAAAAACCATATTTTGAAGCAAGCAAAGTTAAGCCTTAGAAGGCATGGCAACCATTTTAGCCTACTTTTGATACACACACCCCAGTTATTACGAATGGGGTATTATACTCTTATACACAGCGTTGTGAGAAAACAAAAGGAAGATTTATACCCATTTGGGCAGTCAGTTATATAATATGGCTTTGTACCAGCTGTTTGTAGGGTTTGGGGAATAGGCTCGAGGTGTTTAGGATAATTTCCCTGTGGATTACAGTATGTAAGAAACTTAATCTGTTGAGTATCTGGCACTTGAAAAATCTTGCTTTCTATTGCTGGAGGTCCAGGACTGTGGCTGACCTCTTGTTATTATTAAAATAACTTTAAAAGGTTTTTAAAAATGTAAAACAAACAAAACCTGTGCAATAATTTTAAACTGTGCTCCCAGGAATAGACACAAATGTGTTTGGGGGTGGAGGGGATTTTTATTTTGAGTATATTTAAACAGCATTTTCTTTTCCTTTAGCAACGCAAATGTCAATTGCACTGAACTTAAATCTTTTTTTTTTTTAAAAAAAGTCAGATGATTCTTGATCGTACTTTTGTATTTTGATATGGACAGTCTGTTTTTCATACCAGCTCTTGAAAGGATATTTCGGCAGACTTTAAAAAGTGTATAAAAACAAAAGATGGTGTTGAACTCTCTCTTGACACAGCTGCACGATTCCACGGCAACGTTCACATTTCTGGTTTTGCGACTGTTCAGCTGGGGGTTTTTTGTTCCTGTTTCGTTTTAAAATTTGATTCTAGCCATTTCAGTATGATACTATAGCTGATTTTCCATCCTCTCCTTACTTTTGCCTTTGATACAATTCAAGATAATTATTTTTGTGGGCCAAGCTCAATCAGTCTCTTGCCTTGAGGTATGTGGGGCAGATACTGAATTTCAAAGCCAGAGAGAGAGAGAGAGAGAGTTATTCACTTGGGCCAAACACCTGAACTGCAAACTCACCCCTAGTTCTAGGGACTTAATCCTATTGAAATAGTCACCATCGAGAGTATGCAATAGGCTGCAAGATCGTAGCCTTCAGCTACACTCTAGAGAATATCATTTATCAAATACGGTCTTTTTTTTTATAGTGGGGCTTTCTTCTTCCCCTTCAGCTCCACAGCCTCCCTTTCCTGCTTCATTCCATAGTGCAAGCCACTTTTGGGGTGGGTGGGTATGGGGTATTGGGGTAGCTTCTTCAGAAAACCCTTGAGGCAAGGGAAAAGCTCGTCATAGTTCCTTGCATATGCAGGGATGAGATGCTTGAACCGTAAGCCCTGGATTGTCAGACGTTTTGCTGCTGTCCTTTATCGGAGTGCCACAGTGCTGTTCTAATTCTGAACTGACTTCTCTTCCTCAGTAGGAGACACGAATGCAAAATGTGACACAAACACAGACACGCACACACACACACACACAGTGTGTTGAGAAGAAACTTCTCAAATGCCCTTTTTTATATTCCATCTTCAGTACAAGGGTGGACAGTATTTCGTCCTTCCTGCTGCATCCATTGATCCTCTCTTGCAAATGTCCCCCCTTCCCCATGCCACTTACTAATCATGATCTGAAAATGGAAGGAAGCCCAGCTGAAGAAAACACAGCCTCAAGCCTTAACCACCCTTTCCCCACCAATTCTGTCCTGTGAGTGCTTGCGTAAGCACAGGCTTGGGAATACGCATTTAGCATGATCGCACATAGCGCTGGTTTGACACTGATCTGTGGCTTTAGCATCCTTTGGAGGACAGACCGAAGGGCAGAACGAAAAAGGCATCATGACCATAAATGCTTTGCATGGCATGAGAGCTCGTTTTAGGAACATGGGTTCTAAAGGCATTTCCTTTTTTTCCATGCTAGTGGTTGAGAGTTGTTTGCCTCTCTTAAAATAAAATAATACAAATAAGTAAAATAAAAGCATTTCCTGCGGAGAAAGGGAAGCGTGGAATGCCTGCTGTGTTTCAGCCAAACCAGTTAGATGACATCAAAACAACAGCAAGGGTGGAGCTTGTGAAAACCAGCTGAGGCTATTCTGTTATCTGTGGCTTCACTTTTGAGAGCAAGTCACAGCAATAAGAGCATGGCTGGAGAAAAAAAAATCTCCGCTTGCTTGCAAATAGCATATGTCTCTGCTTAGAACACTGGCATGAAACCCATTTAGGATCTTCTGTTTCGATGAGAATGCAACCCTTTTAATTGTTCAGTCAATATTTTAAATTCACTCAGGGCTTGCAACCCTAAGCCTATTTCTGGACACTTGCTTCTGGAACTCCATACTTCTTTGCATAATGTAAATGCATCACTCTCCTTGGATGATGAGGCGGGTGGCGGTTACAAAAGTTCACATCCGAGTTAAAAACGAACACAGTCATTGGTTCGGGTTTTTTTTAATGGGAAGATGCACTTGAAAAAGAACAAATATTTGAACGAATTTTTATTTCCTGTACTAATTTTTAACACTGGTAGGGGGTTAAAAAAGTAATTGGTAGCTTTACATTTCCTTCTAAGTTTTGAGGCAAAAATATGTAAAACCTGGGTGATTTTGTGAATTTCTGCTGATTCATGAATATTTTAAAATGCTCTCAAGGGGGGGGGGGGGAGGCATACCACTGCAAAATGGGTGTGGATTTTTTAAAAGAAAAAAAACAGTTTTTCCATTATAAGAAGTCTTGCTCATATTTAAGTAATTTCAAATGAAAAAAAAAAAGATATTGGGGTCCTTGGACCCAAGCTATAAATGAGATAGATCTCCATATACTTAAAAACGCCACGAAGATTTGGCCTTGACGAGGAACAGTGAGCAAAAATTTACATTGGCTAAGCAAGGAAGTCAGGAAACAGGCCTCCGTGAGCTTGGTTTGGAAATTGGTAGAACATTAATTCATTTTGTATTTTTGCAGACTAAGGCAGCATGGTGGCACACAGAGATTGGAGTCATAGAGAGAATCCACATAAGTTTAAAAGCAAAGGAATGTGTATGGACGACACATACATCACCCCACCCACTGTCCACAATAGTCCTGGATACTGCCCCCACCCCAACTATACTGATGGTGATAGCCATGTTGTGTCAATTGTAGAAGAGGCGCAATAAGCTTCCCCAAAACAATAACAATGTCTTTAAAAAGTTGCCTGCTTTGGTGGCTTCCTGTATTTCAGGATTCTTGCACACAAGCTGAACAGAACGTGCAGGAAACTGTTCTAGACAGGCCTCTAGATTTGGACAGCAGCAAAGGTTTGATACCAAGAGCCTAGACCCTACCTGCTCTACCGAAGAAGTGAAGCTTTTCCCAGTTTATCCTATATATACAAAACCCGGCGTTGTTCATGTGTCAACCTTACAAATTTTATTGCAAAAAAAAAAAAAAAAGCCTGGATCCTTTAATCCTGTTAAAGTTGCCAAGTGTTGAGGTCAATAAACAAGAGCGTGGGTTTCTTTCCCTTTTTTCTATTTTTTTTTTTTTTTTTTTTTGCATTTGTGGCTAAAATTTGGGAAATCAGTCTGTTTTGTTGTTGCTTCTGCTGTGTGCTTTGCAAACCTGTTTCTCGACAGGGTGCGGTAAGCAAGTCGGTCGCGTATAATACGAAAGTAACCTTTTCTTTCCCCCCTTCTTCTTTCCTGACTTTGACATTGTAATTGTAAACAAACACACACAAAAAGGTTCCGATTTGGAGTTGCAAAACCTTTGGGTCTACTTCTGTGAGCCTACCTATAGCACTGGATTTTAAAAAAATGTCTACATCATTTCTTCAGTTATATATCCAGTTCAATGGCAAATGTTGTACAAATGTAAAACCAGCCCATGTGACAGGTTTTATTTTTTATTTTTTACTTGTTCAAAAAGACTTTTTATTCAGTTTTCATGATTTATTGTCTAAAGAAGACTGATATAGATGTTCTATACTGTCCTGGACCCATGTTAATTACACCTTTTATGATGTACTTTGGTTCCACATCATGATGATTTTGTTCCCCACCCCCTCAAAAAAAAAAAAGCCCTTTCTTAATCCCATTCTAGACACATTTTTCTGTTGCAGTTTCCCCTTTGCATTGTATTGCTCTGACAAGTGTAATTTGAATCAGATCTGAAAGAGGTCCAGAATAAAATATATTTTGATACGACGCTGGCTGCATGGTCTTTTAAAGTTCGGTTGCAATTTTTTTTCCCTGTCTATAGAATTTATGCCTTGCCTTTCAACACAAACGCCCACCAGGCTCCTTAACAGCCAAATAAATCAATAACCTACAACATCAAATCAAGCAACATGAAAAACACAAGAATAAATGCAGCAAGAGCGGTTTTAAGCAGAAGCCAGTAAAAAGATCTTCAATACCATTAAAAGAAGAGGATGGGCTTTGCTGGGGAACTAAAAGATGGTGCTCTGGAAACATGTCTAAGGACAGTTCAAACGTTTGGGTGCTCTCTCTGATAATTGCTCATCACAGTGCGAAGTTTACAGTGTCGGGCTTCTGACGATAATCTTAGTTGGCTGGCAGGTTCATGTGAGAGAAGACATCCAGGATGTGCAGCATGGTATGTGCCAATGGTGGTGTACCATAAGAAAAGGTGCCTTTAGCGCCTAGGTAGGCAGAAATTCTTTCCCATGTTCAGCAAATCACCCAGAATTTACATCTATGTCCTGCCCTTTCTGGTCTGTTCTAATGGCCTCGGGAAGCCTCCACCAACCTGTCATGTTCTACAGATGCTCCTCAGGATTTCTTACCATTGGCTGTGCTCACTGAGGCTGATGGGAATTGAAGTCTGAAACATCTGGAGGGCACCAGGTTGGAGAGGGCTGGTCTAAGGCCTCAGGTGCAGGTATTTGCCCAGCCTTGCTGCCAGGGCCCATTACCTGGAGATACCTGGGGGAAAGGACCATGGCTCAGTAGTCTAGAGCACATAGTAGGTGTGAAGAAGGTCACCGGGTTCAATCCTTGGCATCCCCAGGTCCAGTTAGGAAAGATTCCTGCCTGAAAACTTAAAGAGCTGCTGCCAGTCAGTCTTGACAGTACTGGGCTAGATGAACCAATGGTCTGACTCAGTATATGGCAACTTCCTATGTCACCATGTGTGTGCTCTGTCAGTGAGCTAAATCACTTTTCTGGAATGGTCTCTATAATCCAGAAACATAGGTTCCTTTAAACACACTTGGCCTTTTCTGGCTCACAAACAGGAGGCTTTATATTAGGGTTGTGCAGAGCAGGTCTGCTCCATCACGAAATTCAGGGCAGAGTTCCATTGAGGCATTTCTCTGCCCCAATTTCTGGAGCGGGTCCCTCTCTCTGCTCTGCCAGATAGTTTGGCGAAAAACCGCCCCGTTTTCGGGTACATTCTCATCAATGGGAATTAACAAAAATGCTCACAGCTCCCTCAGTTTTAGAGATAAACACATGAACATTGGCACTGTGACAGATTTCAAAGAAGGCTTTAGGCACGCCAAGTTTGGAGCAGATCCCGGTATGGAGTGATTTATAGTGGATTTTTAAAGTCCAAACTCAAATGTCCTCTTAGGCACCTCTTGCGCCTTGGTGTATGGTGAGGGAGAGGGAAACGAAGCAGTGGAATAAAAGCGCTTAGTGCAATAATAAATAAATATAAATAAATGCCACAACAGCAGCACACAGCTTGCCCATCCTCAGAGAGGACAGGAGGCTTGCAGAACGATGAGGCACCCCCCACCACACACACACACACACTGTCCATTGGGCACATTGGAGTGAGTTGAGTCAAGGCAACAACAGCTTCCCCGTAGTAGGCTACGTGGCTTGGAGGAGGAGGAGGAGCCCCCTCCCCTGCACTGTAAGCCCAGACAGCCAATAGGAGTAACAGTTTAACTGAAATAATAAAGAGCCTGCCTGACTCAGGTGTAGAAGCTTACTCATTCACGATATCAGCCCAGCAGCAGTTTCACACTGTGGCTGACTTCTGTGAGTCTGAGCAGAAATGCGCAACCAACCAGCCCCGAACTCCCGCTCCCCACCCCCATAGCAAGAACCACCAGCAGCGTTTCCCATGCCCCACGATGGAATGTCATCAGAGTGTGCTTTATTAATTGTGTACTGCTTGTGTGTGCTGCACAACCCTAAAACACACAAACATACAAATACAAGAAGACACATGTAACTATTAGTTATATTAGTATAACTATTAGTTATAGCAACACTAATTCATTTTACAGGGCATCTGGTAATAATCTTCCTGTTTCGTTATTACTTCATCAGAAGAATGCTGTAGGATAATACACAAATTATTGTCACTCTGAGTATTTATATAATGTTTTAAACACTTTGCAAACTGTTTTATTTAGAAAGACAAATCCTCCCACCTTCTACTTCATGAGTCAGCCTTATCATCGTTTGACAGATGGGAAACCACCACTGAAGAGGCCCTGTTGCAGCCATCTGCCTTGCCTCGTTTGGTAGGGGCACCTGGACAAGAGGCTCAGATTTTGTCCTTGGGGCCTAGGTGGGTAAATATGGGTGGAGACAATAATTTGGGTAAGTAGACCCTAGCCAGGATTTCAATTTGGATATTCTTATGAGCCATAGCATTCTGTTGTGTCAATCAAAGAGGGAATCCTTCATTTTTGTATAGCTGGTTATAATTTTTGTTTATTTATTGCATTTATGTACTGCCTAATAGCCAAAGCTCTCTGGGCAGTTCACAAAAAAAACAACAACACATAAGTACAATTTAAAATATAAAACAAACCATAATGTTCAATATAAAAGTAGAACCAAATAAAACCGAGCAGCAATACAAAGACTTAAAATACAGATTTAAAACAGGAATATTAAAAGACTAAGATGATAAAATGTTTAAATACTGGGAAAATTAAAGAAAAGTCTTCACCTTGTGTCAAAAAGAGTATAACGTAGGTGCCAGGCTAACTTCTCTAGGGAGCTCATTCCAAAGCCAGGGTGCCACAGCAGAGAAGGCCCTCCTCCTGATAGCCACCTGCCTCACTTCCTTTGGCAGGGGCTCATGGAGAAGGATCTCTGAAGATGATTTTAGGGTCCAGGCAGGTACATATGGGAGGAGGTGTTCCTTCAGATAACCTGGCCCCAAGCCATTTAGGTCTTTAAATATTAATACTAGCACTTTGAATCGGGCCCGTACCTGGACAGCAGATAATTTCTTAATGTATAAACAGCAGGTAGTTCCTTAATGTCCACTTACAACCCATCATTCTACTCTATAATAAGGCTGAGCTGAAAATCCCTGAATTTTTTTGCCTTGGAATTACATCTCCAGGAGAACATATGTTTTTATAAAACTGCTCCCCCAATTCATCTGTTTCTCTGCTGCCGCCACCTTTTCTGTTTTTGTGGTCCTGGTGACAGCAAGGAATTGTATTCCTAGGACTCTCAGCTGTTAGCAGGTGCCATTTTTGTTTACCATCACACCAACTCGGGAACTTGGCGGAAAAATAAAAATGGTGTCTACAAGTAGGTAGGACACTTTGAGGCACAGCTTCCCACTGCTAATAAGTGAGCCTTGTTCTCCCTTTTGGCCCTAAGATCCTCTGTTTCCTTTAGGAAACAAATGATTAAATTTATTTATTTATTTATTTATTTAAAAAAATCTGTACCACACTTTTATCACCAAGGGCAGCACACACCACGTTGGTGTACGTAAAGTTATAACAGCAGTAAAATTCAACAAAGCCATAAAAACTATAAGCAAACATGCCAAACACTAAAAGAGAAGGAAGCCCTTTGCTCGCCATACATACTTGCATTAAGTGTTTCCTGGCTTGGGGTAAAACATATATCCCCTTCCAGCCTGCCAATTCCCAATCTGGAGTTTATCAGTTTCTTACAGGTTCTACTTAATAGTGTTAACATCTGCCAGGGGCTTCCAGGAGCTGAATCTATTCTCAGTGACTAAGGACCTCCTCCATACAGCTAAATCAACAAAGAATCTCGCAGCACCTTAAAATCATATAAATTTATCGTGGCATAAGCTTTCATGGGCTACAGCTGACTTAATCAGATGCCTCAGAGGCAGTATGTCTACATACACCAGTTGCTGGGGTACATGGATGCGAGGGTGCTGTTGTACCACATCCTGCTTGTTGGTTGGTGGTTGACAGCTGGACCAAATGGACCCTTGGTCTGATCCAGCATAGCTCTTCTTACGTTCTTATGCAGTGACCTATAATCCACAAAAGCTGATGCCATTAGAAATGTGTTAGTCGTCATGGTGCCACAAGACTCTGTTGCTTTTTCTACAACAGTCTACATGGCCAGCCCTCTGAAAATCCATACAGGTAAGATTATACTCACCTACATACCTTATTTGCCCTAACATGCCCAGATGCAAGACACATACACATGCGCACACACACACACACACACCACCAGCCAAAAAAGGTTTGGTTATATCATCCATCAGTGGCTTGGCCGGCATCTGATGGAGTCAAACGCAAGTAAGTCCCTCCCTCCCTAGTGAGAGCTACTTATAGAAAACACTGGAGAGTTTTTCTATAGCTGTGGTTGGATTGTAGTGTGACCACTTGAAACCAGAAGAGAAGAATTCATGCTCTTTCCAATTTTGGTCTTCTTTCATGTGAAAACTGCCATTTTTAATTTAAAATAAATGTTAAAAAGAAGTTAAAAATTCAATGTGGCTGTATGTGAGTCAATGGCCCCTGAAGCAGAAAATCCTACAATTGCCTCTCCCGATCCCTGGTAGCAAAAATACAATAATAAGAAACTAAGTAACTGACAATATGCTGCCCTTTCATGTCACCCAAAATCAGTTGCCTGAGGTAGACATCTCTCTCTCTCTCTCTCTCTCTCTCTCTCTCTCTCTCTCAATCTCTGGAGAGTTGGTCCTCCTTAGATGGCAGGCATACACTGCTAGTCCAAGCTGTCTGGAGGATCCTGAAATAACACGTTAATCATACACAGAAGTTTCATAGTACCAGTTATTTCTTTGTTCCTTTCTGATAAATCCCTTTGTAAGTAAGTGTTGAATTCAGCTTTGGCAAGGTGTTGCATAGTGGCCACTACTGAAACCTATAAGGTATTGGGGAGAAGCTGCTGCAGGGAATTATAGGCTCCTCAGTTCAGAGGATTTGTATGTCAATGTTTGGGGGCAGTATCCCCTTAAGGACATAAGAAGGACCCGCCTGGATCAGACCCTCCTGGATCTCTTGCCCAGCATTCTGCTCATACCGTGGCCAACCGGATGCCCATGGGAAGCCCACAAGCAGGACATGAGTACAACAGCACCTTCCTCTTCATGTTCCATAGTGACTGGTATTAAGAGGCACACTTCCTCTGGTAATATATAGTCATCATGATTAGTAGCCACTGATGGCCTTATCCTCCATGAATTTATCTAATCCCCTTTTACAGTCAACCACATCGGTGGCCAATATCACTACATCTTGTGGTAACATAGTCCATAGTTAATACTGCACTGTGTGAACAAGGACTTTGTTTTATCCGTCTTGAATTTCTCACTATTCAGCTTCGTGGGATGACCCCAATTTCTAGTACTATCATGGTGGGTAGCAGGGCAGAATGTCTTCCTATCCACTTCTGCTAACCATGCATAATTTTGTACACTTCCATAATGTCTCCCTGTACTCCCTTTTTTTTTCTAACCTAAACAGTCCCCGATGTCTCCTCATATGTGAATTGCTCCAAGTCCCAGATCATTTTGGTTGCCCTTTTCTGCACCTTTTTCAACTCTGCAATGTTCTTTTTTTAGGTCCAGTGACCAGGAAGTCATCTATATGTTTTAAAAGCCCCACAGTGGTTGCATGGTGGTGCTGCATCAGTTATTCGATGCAGCCACCGATTCACAGCCATCAAGGGGCTTTTTATGCTGGAGCGAGGTCACTACAGCCCTTCTGCTGTCTGACCTCATTCCAGCGTCGAGACAGAGGCATTCCTGGGCAGATGGCAACCCCTGTTAGGTTGCTGGAAGCCCAAATAGAGGGCAGGGGGAGGGCCCGGTGAGCCAAATGGCCTCTGGAAAACCGTTCTCTTCCTGCATTGGGATTACCCGCCACCACCTGCAGCAGCGAAAGCGCAGGGTTTTCCTCAAAGCGGCGCCGTGCAGGCAGCCCCCAGAACTGAACCATATTCCAGGTGTGCTCACACTATAGATTTGCATAGGGGCCTTGGCTCACATTTGTAAGGCAGCCATCTGGTCAACAGCCTATATCTTTATTAAGCACTGCTTATTCAGCACTGGGGTTCACTGCTCATAATACATCCACATGGATGTATCCTGCGTTATACCAAACTATTTTAGGAACTTGTCGATCTGGGATAAAGGCATGTGAGAAAGCCTACAAATGGGCAGTAATCAGGTCTGATAAGCATTAAACTTAGAACAGGAGCTGCTATTTTAAGCCAATTTAATACACTCTTGAAAGCCAAATTAATACAATCTTGAAAGTACCCAAGGCTTTTTTCCCCTCATTTACCACTTTAAAAACGCTAATCAAACTCGTTACGAGTCATTTACAAGATCACCCTGCCGCACACACTCAGACACCATTGCTGCCATACACATCCTTGTACTTCCATCTTAACGCGAAGGTTGCAGAGACTGTAACATCCTTTGAAATGTGCTTAAATCTTCATCCTGCAATAATTAATTTCATTTTGGGAGGGAAGGAACCCCAGGAGATTATTAACTGACCCCCCTCCCCCCCTTCAAAAGCTGCTGATGTGATTTTTCTGAGATGTTGCTCCTGCTCATCTTTTTAATGATCTAAGTTTAGTATCTTGGAAAAATGTGGCTTTTGGATCTCATTAGATGCGTAATAATCACTTGCAGTTCGTTGCATTGCAAATCGGCAGTTTTGCTCCCAAAGCTATTGCAAAAGCTAAGCTGGGCTCTGAAGGCTAAATGAGAGGCGATGAGCCATCTCCTATTAAGCAGGGGATGGGGACCTGATTTTAAAGAGCGAAGTGGGTAAGCAGGTAAAGGTACTGCACCCTCCCTCAGCCACCACGTGCCTGATTTATTTATTTATTTATTTATTACATTTATATACCGCCCAATAGCCGAAGCTCTCTGGGCGGTTCACAAGAGTTAAAACCATCAACACGACTCGAAGTATAAAACAGTATAAGAACACAATATGAAGATACAATGTCAAAACACAAGCAGGGTAAACAACCGCGCAGCAATGCATTTTTAAAATACAGATTTAAAAGAGCGGAGTTAAAAGACTATGATGATAAACTGTTAAAATAATGCGAGAATAAGAAGGTGTTCACCTGGCGTCGAAACTAGTTTAATGTAGGTGCCAGGTGAACCTCTCTAGGGAGCACATTCCACAGCCTGTTGCAGCCTTTTCCCCACCTTGGCATTGTTCGTTAGTGTTTGCATTACCACAGGTCCAGAAATGTCCACCCTATATGATTTGTGGTGGCCCATTTCCTTTTTTTTTTTTTAGTAGACTACACTACAGTGTGAGCTATTATTTTGCTTAAAACTTGGAGAAGTCAGTGGCTGGGGCTTGTAGATTTCATTAAGGAACCTACTTCCTCCCCCCTACTTCCTGTAATTTGATCACTGCTCTTCTCTCACTTTGATTATCAGGCTGGCTGGGTAAAATGAGGTCCTGAGCTTTTTGTGCTATCTTCTTAGTGAAGGAGACCACTTGAGCACATTTCCCTCCAACTCTTCAGGAGCGGACAGATTTGAATTCGGTTCACATTGGAGAACCCCGCCCCCTTGATTTGGACTGAATCGGTCCACATCAGCCTGATTTAGTTCTGGGTTTGGGATTTGGCTAAATCCCATGCCACTCCCTAACTGATAGGTTTCCTGTGGATTTTATCCCTATTATATTTCTATTGCTGGGTGTATGCGTAGAGACTGAGGGAAGACACGATAGTAGGCTGACCAGATTTTAAAAGTAAAAATCCCGGTCCCCCCCGCCCCCCCAAAACAACCCCCCCACCAAGCCACCCCCCCCCAAAAAACCCAGCTTGGACCTACCGCCGGGTTCCTCTGTTGCCCGCGCGGCCGCGCAGGTTCTTCTGTTGCTGCCCGCGCGGCCGCGCCGGGTCCTCCGTCGCCCGCGCGGCCGCGTGGGGTCCTCCATCGCCGCCCGCGCGGAAGAGGCGGGAGAGGGCCGGATCCGGAAGTGACGTAACCGGCCCTCTCCCGTCTCTTCCGCACGGCCTCTGGCCTTTCTGGGGCTCGTCGCGATGGCGACGAGCCTCGAGGAGCCCGGACGCCCACGGGGAAGAGGCGGCCGTGGGCGTCCGGGCTCCTCAGGGCTCCTCGCCATCGCGATTGAGCCCCAAGGAGGCCAGAGGCTGCGCGGAAGAGGCGGGAGAGGGCCGGTTATGTCACTTCCGGATCCGGCCCTCTCCTGCCTGTTCCGCGCGGCCTCTGGCCTTACGAGCCCGGCAGCGGCGGCAAAGGTGGCGGAGGAGCCCGGGAAGCGGCCGCCCCAGCAGGTAAGTGCCCCCCTTCGTGCTTACCTGCAGGGGCGTCCGCTTCCCGGGCTCCTCCACCTCCACCGGGTCTCGCTGCCACCGCCGCATGACCCCCCGCTACCCCGGTTTCCCCCCGGTTGGCCCGGTTGGCCTCTGGATTCCCGGTTAGGACCGGGAAATCCCGAGCCACCTGGTCAGCCTACACGATAGCAATCTTCAAGTACTTGAAAGGTTGTCACACAGAGGAGGGCCTGGATTTCTTCTCAATTATCCCAGAGTGCAGGACACGGAATAATGGGCTCAAGTTACAGAAAGCCAGATTCTGGTTGGATATCAGGAAAAGACTTCCTGACTGTTAGAGTAGTATGGAAATGGAACCAATTACCTAGGGAAGGAGTGGGCTCTCCCACACTACAGGCCTTCAAGATGCAGCTGGACAGCCATCTGTCAGGAATGCTTTAATGTGGATTCCTGCATTGAGCAGGGGGTTGGACACAATGGCCGTATAGGACAAATCCAATTTTGGACTAGCATGTCTGGGCCACTAACCCCCCACAAAAGAGCCCAAGGTATCTGAAACAAGGTTGCAAAACATGAGTAATTAAGCTTCCCAATTCTCATTTACAACATAAAAAGCATAACTGAAACAAATACTTCATCAAAACATCCAATAATTACTTTTGAATTAGCTTACTCAGATTAGAGAATTGCCGTTGAATTCCACCAGGATGATCTTGCTTGGGTTTTCTTCGCTGCTGCAGCAAATGATGCAGTTTCACTGTCATAGGCTGACCATATAAAAAGGAGGATAGGGCTCATGTAACTTTAACAGTTGTAGAGAAAAGGGAATTTCAGCCAGTGTCATTTGCATGCAATTAGTTCCTGGTGAAATTCCCTTTTCATCACAACAGTTAAAGGTGCAGGCACTATACTAGAGTGACCATATACAAAAGAAGGCAGGGCCCCTGCAACTTTAACAGTTGTGATGAAGAGGGAATTTCACCAGGAACTAACTGCATACAAATGACACTGGCTGAAATTTCCTTTTCTCTACAACTGTTAAAGTTAAAGGAGCCCAATCCTCCTTTTCTTATGGTCAGCCTACACTGTCACCTCTGTTTTTCTCTTTCTAAGCCCCTTGTGGTTGCTCATCCATACCACCATTGCCCAATCTGGATTCACAACACTCTCTGCAGTTTCTCTGACAAGAAGGCTGTTTGTCATCAATATATTTTGTTTCCACTAAATATGTGACTCACGCCTGTAATTATCCAAGGCGTAATCAGCTAAAAAATAAATAAATTGCAACATCGGTGTTGAATCCAAAATAGTAAATGTCTTTGGATGACATTTAGATGCATTTGCACAGACTTGTGGGTGCTGTCTCTCTCACACTCACAAACAAACAGGGTCAAACTAAACGTGCAGATCTGTCCCCTTAAATGCATCTCAATCATCACCATTTCCTCTAATATGGATTCAAGTCTTCCCAAATTGTAGAAATAGAGGCAAACAGCCATGCACAAGACAGAGACTTCATCAGACTAGAGTAGGGTGAAAAGATAAAATCCAGGTCAGGGCTCATGTAACTTTAACAGTTGTAGAGAAAAGGGAATTTCAGCCAGTGTCATTTGTATGCAATTAGGTCCTGGTGAAATTCCCTCTTCATCACAACAGTTAAAGGTGCAGGCACTATACTAGAGTGACCATATACAAAAGAAGGCAGGGCCCCTGCACCTTTAACTGTTGTGATGAAGAGGGAATTTCACCAGGAACTAATTGCATACAAATGTCACTGGCTGAAATTCCCTTTTCTCTACAACTGTTAAAGATACAGGAGCCCTGACCTGGATTTTATCTGGTCAGCCTAGACTAGAGTAACCCTGAGGCTTAAAGATATACAAATAAAATAAAATAAACCCCTTTAAGGGGGGAGGACTAAGAGGGGAAACAGCAACAGCAGCACCAAAACATCCCCATGAGAATTCAATGCTATGGAATATAGAGTAAATGTAGGTTAAACTACACATTATGTTAATTGCATAGAGTAGCTGAGGATTTCCCTATTTCTTTCTTTTTACTCTAAGTGTGCACACCCTAATTCATATCAGGACCACTGCACACCAGGAGGGAAAGATTAAACCTTCTCCCCTACCATTTCCTTCCTAAAACATAGACATGTGAAGAAATGCCCTCTGTATAACTATTGTTGTTATGTAATGTTAGGGTGACCAGATAAAATCCAGGTCAGGGCTCATATAACTTTAACAGTTGTAGAGAAAAGGGAATTTCAGCCAGGGTCATTTGTATGCAGTTAGTTCCTGGTGCAATTCCTTCTTCATCACAACAGTTAAAGTTGCAGGGGCCCTGCCTTCTTTGGTATATGGTCACTCTAGTATAGTGCCTGCAACTTTAACTGTTGTGATGAAGAGGGAATTTCACCAGGAACTAATTGCATACAAATGACACTGGCTGAAATTCCCTTTTCTCTACAACTGTTAAAGTTACATGAGCCCTGACCTGGATTTTATCTGGTCAGCCTATGTAATGTTTACTTTGTGTGGCCTCTGTGAGGCAATCATGTA
Source organism: Anniella stebbinsi (assembly GCA_029215795.1). Classification (NCBI taxonomy): domain Eukaryota; kingdom Metazoa; phylum Chordata; class Lepidosauria; order Squamata; family Anniellidae; genus Anniella; species Anniella stebbinsi. The sequence continues at coordinate 353,157,416 of JARDYH010000002.1, read as the reverse complement.
TCTGAATAGGACTGAGGCCTTGTTTTGTTACTGTCAAAGGCCTGTGTAGCAGTTGCTTAGTGGCATTCTGAAGGGGGAGAGAGCGAGAGAGACAATTGTGTTTACCATTGTTAGATGTGGCCTGAATCAGATAAATTCAGTTCTGTTTGGCTGGGGATTCTAGCTAGGTTGAGAGCTTCGGCTATGGGACGGTATATAAATGTAATAAATAATAAATAATAATAATAAATGACTGTAAAGGAGTTTATAGTTGGGAGTCTAGTCAGTGGTTTGGCAAACAAGAAAGGAGGAGGTCTGCTGTTTAATGTTTTAGAAATACTAGGAGAAAGCTGAGGGGAAAGTGAATAGCTAAGGCCTGGATGTTAGGCTATTCTTTCTCTGTGGGAAAATTACATCTCTCTTGTGAAGATCAGGCGTAGGGAGCAGGTGGTTGTGCGATGCTAGGAAGGTGCCCTAAGATCTCATCAGAATAAGATTATATAAGCAGACAGCAAAAAAACAAAACCCAAAAACAGATAAACTGTCTAACCAGACAGAAATACAATAGGAGGAACTTTGGTGCCAGAGGAAAACTGTACTCAGAAGGTGGACCTATTTGTAGGTGGGGTGGAAATTCAAGGAATTTGTCCTGAGGTAAAAGAAATCCTTAGAGGCTTGTAACAGCAACAGTTTTTCTTGAGCCCTAAAGAATTGTCACTAAGCAGTCTTTAGTAATCCTTTAGGTACAAAATATCCATTTAAGAAATTATTTGTTTAATAATTCATTTGTCTCTAGAGTTGGTGCCCAACTCATGCCTAAACCTTATATCAGCTACTAGGGCAAGTTCTAATCAGGGCCTTAAAGCCCCAATTGGAGCAGTGGGCGGCAAGGAAGTGTGCTTTTCAGGGCCTCCGAATTCTCCAGCACCATGCTAATGGCTTTTCTGTCCTCCTTAAAGGCCCTGATTGGAGCAGTGGGGAGGGTGGGAGGATGCGGTAAAGTAGGCTGACCATCTGAAAAGGAGGACAGGGCTCCTGTAACTTTAACAGTTGTCGAGAAAAGGGAATTTCACCAGGAACTAATTGCATACAAATGACACTGGCTGAAAATCCCTTTACAACTGTTAAAGTTACATGAGCCCTGACCTGGATATTATCTGGTCACCCTAGTTAAGTCACAATGTTCCACAATTCCCTGCCCCCAGTCCACATCATTGGCTGCCATGGGCAGAGGAAGGGGAAATGTGATGTTATGACACTTTTCAACACACAAAACACATTCTACTGGACACTTCAGGGGAGGATGGAAGGAACTAGACTTGTGCAGGTTAGGTAGGGTGACCAGATGAAAAGGAGGACAGGGCTCCTGTATCTTTAACAGTTGCAAAGGGCAGGGAATTTCAGCAGGTGTTGTTTGTATGCATACTTAACCTGATGGAATCCCCTCTTCATCACAACAGTTAAAGCTGCAGGAGCTCTGTCTCTTGACCATGTACGAAAGAGGGCAGGGCTCCTGTAGCTTTAACTTTGTGATGAAGAGGGAATTTCACCAGGTGCTGCATGCGTACAAATGACACCTGCTGAAATTCCCTTTTCTATGAAACTGTTAAAGATACAGGAGCCCTGTCCTCCTTTTCATATGGTCAGCCTAGGTAAAGCAGAGATTGCTCTGAGATATTAGGGTGTGCCTGAGCACACCCAGCACACCCTGTGCACACGCCTATGTTCCTACAGGGTTTTTTGTGGGAGGGAGATTGTGCTGCCACTCATGTGGTGACAGGATCAACTGTGTTGGCAGGCCAGCCCTCATTTTGCATCCACCATAATGGAGGTGTGAGGAGGGCCGTGTCATGCCTGGCTCCAGGGAAGAGGAGGAATATTCTTCCCCCATGAAAGAGGCGTCCATTGTTCTGCCTCATTGCCAGGGTGTTTTGAAATTTGTTTTTGTGGTGCTTCTGAGCTTACCTAATCACTGTGAGGCAGCCGAGGGTTTTTTGTGTGTTTCATTTTTATTACACATCTCACCATTGCTCTGAAGCCTCTCAAGCTGCCTGCGCTTCCTGACTGAAAAAGAAGTATGGGAGGAATTACCTCATGATGCCCCCTGCACTTTAACTGAAGTGTGGGAAGCTCAGGAGGCAACTGGCCACTGGAGAGATTATTGTACAATAAATAAAAAGGGTTGTGCACGCCAAAAAATATCATCGTTTATCGTTATCGTCATTTCAGACCAAAAAAAATTATCGTCTTCATATTGTAGGTGAACCGTATCGTCTTCATGATAATTATCGTGAAAAAATGATATTTTTTGCAGACCTATTTTTAAAGAAACAAATGCCTATAACTTCTGTATTTTAAAAGTTAGAGGCTTGAAACTTGGTCACAGTGCTTATGGGGTATGCCTAAGTATGTGTATGAAATTTGAGATTTATCCCTCCAACCCTTGATTTTATATGAATTTTTTCAAGATTGTTTCCGTTCTGACAGGTCTGAATTGAACGCATGTGGCAAGCTGTCATTCTGATCTGTCAGAACTGAAACGATCTTTAATAAATCCATATAAAATCGAAGGTTGGAGGGATCGATCTCAAATTTGAAACACATGCACGATAACGACCTTATCGTATCGTTATCGTACATTTTAATGATATGATACACATCCCTATAAATAAGTCACTTTCACACACTCCTCAGCCACAAGTAAGGTAAGCGCAAGAAACCCAAACCTGACCCATGAGAATTTCTCCAAAATTTTCTTCACCGCTGAATTTCTTTTCAAAAAAACTATTTCTTTTCTATCAAATTGAATAAGAAGGGTCCAAATATGTGGGAGAAATTTTCACCACAGCACTATTTTAAAGGGGCTGCTGGGGGCATGGAGTCAGGGGAGCGCTAGTGACTTCAAGGTAAGGTGTGACTGAGGAGTTGTGACTTGTGACTGTGCAAAGGAAAAACAAAACAGACATCGAGAACAACTACATTTTCCTAGTTTGACAGATTATTTTAGAGAACACAAATGACTGCGAAGTGGGTGGGAGAATTAGTCAATGCACCTTAAGACCTCAGGGGTCAACTTGATGCCCTCTTTCCATTATGAATATAATTTAATTTCGTAGGCTTACATGCCAACCAATATCATCTGGCAATAAAAAGGGCTAGACATATGCTAATCGACAGCTCTGATAATTACACAATCTTCAAATTAATTAACAAGCCAACGGCAGCCAAACATTAGCATTTAGAAAGAGCTTTGCTGCATTAACTGCTAATGAGTTCATTTAAATCTATCGTGCAACCCATTTTGGAAAGCGTGGGCCATATTTAATCATATTCAATCAGATTTAATAACGAAATCCTCAACATCAGGCATTGTTGAGTGTGAAATTGCCATGGAATTTTAATTGTTAAATACAGAGGTCATGGTTCTAATAGCCACTGTTTAACTGAATAGGTATTTCATGTGAAACTAAGATCATACATGTATGAGTACTGGCATGTACCTACAACAGCTTGGATCATGGAATGGACACTAATTCAATGGACACTCCTGCTATTTAAAGCAGGGAGGTGATTTCTGCAGATTCCTCCTTTTCCCTGCAGCCCCTGCATGACCTTCTGGATGGCCTCCTAAAACCCTGAAGGAGGCTGACCAGATAAAATCCAGTTGTGATGAAGAGGGAATTTCACCAGGAACTAATTGCATGCAAATGTCACTGGCTGAAATTCCCTTTTCTCTACAACTGTTAAAGCTACATGAGCCCTGACCTGGATTTTATCTGGTCACCCTACCCTGAAGCAGATTTGCAGTGGGAAGGGGAAACTGGTAGAAATTGCCTCCTGTCAGGTATAGAATTCAGCAAGTTGTAGTTAGATTTATTACAACTGGGTTGGAGCGTTGGAATCTGAGTGACTCCTTAAACAAGAATCCCCCCTCACCTTTCTAAACCCTCTATCAGTTTCCCACAGAAGTCTTACTGCCCCAAAGCCAAAAGAAGAGAGGATGAAACGACCCTCTTCTATACTCCCCTGAAGAACCCTAAGAGAAATAAGCTTGCTCAAATTCCGACACCCCAACTCAATTCTATTAAATCTAATACGACTTGCTGAAACCTATACCTAAACCCTTCTCCAAATCTGCTGATGGGAGCATCTTGTGAGTGCGGTTTTGCTCACAGGAACATAGGCTTGAAGCCATTGTTCCCTCTATTTCCAAAATTCAAGGATGAGTGCAGATCATTCTGTAAGCAAAATGGCACCACCTACGCACAACAAGGTGGTATCGGCAATACATGGTGGAGCCACGATATTTGCAGCAGTACATTAAAACTTTAGAAAAAGGAGGGGTACCCAAGCAGCCCAATGATGACTGAGCATGCTCAGTAGCCACAGATTGTTGAGTCAGTTTGAAAAAAAAATGGTGGCGGCGGTGGTGGCAGGGGGGGAGGAGCAATGGATTTCCTGGCTGGCTCCAGGGTGAAAAGGGTAGGGTGACCGTATGAAAATGAGGACAGGGCTCCTTTATCTTTAACTGTTGTATTGAAAAGGAAATTTCAGCAGGTGTCGTTTCTATGCATGAAGCACCTGGTGAAATTCCCTCTTCATCACAACCGTTAAAGCTGCAGGAGCTATACTAGAGTGACCAGATACAAAAGAGGGCAGGGCTCCTGCAGCTTTAACGGTTGTGATGAAGGGGGATTTTTACCAGGTGCTGCATGCATACAAACGGCACTTGCTGAAATTCCCGTTTCAATACAACTGTTCAAGATACAGGAGCCCTGTCTTCCTTTCCACATGGCCACCGTAGAAGAGGAGAGAATTCAGAAAGCCAGCATTCTGGGAGACTTTAAAAAGCCACTGATCAGCCGACAGGTACAGCACATGCAAGAAGATTCACCTAAAAAGGGTGGAGAAAGACAGGGACCAGGAGTGTGTGCACAGATCCGAGCAACTGTTGCTAAGGAGACTGGAAACAATTTAAAGAGGAAGGCTGGGTGTAAAAACTGCCAAGGAGGGGAGAGGTGTGAGGCTGCCAAGGGAAAGGGGAAATATGAGTGTTACTGTAGGGTGACCAGATAAAATCCAGGTCAGGGCTCATGTAACTTTAACAGTTGTAAAGACAAGGGAATTTCAGCCAGTGTCATTTGTATGCAATTAGATCCTGGTGATATTCCCTCTTCATCACCACAGTTAAAGATGCAGGAGCCCTGCCTTCTTTTGTATATGGTCACTCTAGTATAGTACATGCACCTTTAACTGTTGTAATGAAGAAGGAATTTCACCAGGAACTAACTGCATACAAATGACACTGGCTGAAATTCCCTTTTCTCTACAACTGTTAAAGTTACATGAGCCCTGACCTGGATTTTATCTGGTCAGCCTATGTTACTGGAATCCTTGAGAGCAGATTTATTGAGCCGGGAGGTGTGGTTTGACGTTGGAGGCCTGTGGCAGAGAGCAGTCTTTAGACAGAATAATACAGCGCGATCTGTGAGGGACAGAATGGTGGTGAGGAGCAAGGCAGCTGGCAACCTGCAATGCAGAGCAGCATCATGAGCGCACCACATACCTCTGGTACCCAGGACACACCATGATAATTACACTGTCAGACCATGGCTTGCACATGCCTCACGGGCATGGAGGAGAGGCTAGCTGAGAGAGAAGGCAAGTGGCCCGGAAGGAGGAGAGTGGAAGATGGGCACTGATATCTCTGAGCCTATCTACACACGCAGGATAAAACACTTTGACAACGTTTTGAAAGTTGTATATGGAGTGTGTTCTGGGCCCCAACACTTCTCAAAACTGTTATAAACTGTTTCAAACCATTTTAAAGCAGTAGTGTAGTCTCTCTCTCTCTCTCTCTCTCTCTCTCTCTCAATCCCTTCATGGTCCTTGGCTCCATTTTTCTCCGCCTTTTACTTCCTCCACCCTCTTCTGCGTGCTCCTGTTGGAGGAGCCACACAAACCTAAAAAGGGCAGAGAGAACCACCTCATTGTCTGGATAGGTAATTTAATGGCTCAGTATGGGAAACTATTTCTAACCGTTTCTATGGTCCGAACTGGAAGGTGTCTGTAGAAATTCAGGATTGTAATGTAGCTGGGATTCGGTAGGGTGACCAGATTTTGAGGATCAAAATCCCGGACCCACCCCCCAAAACAACCCCCCCACCGCACGCCCGCGCCGCCCCGCGCCACTCCCCCACCCGCATGCCTCACGCCGCTGCCCTCCCCGTGCCGCCCCCCCGCGCCGCCCTCCCCACCCCGCGCCGCCCCCCCACGCCGCACAGCCCCCCCCACGCCACCCTGCCCGCCCCACGCTCCTTACCGGCTGGGGCGTCTGCTTCCCTCCGGTGCTTGGAATCTACTGAGAAACAGGCTTCTTGGCCTGTCTCTCAGTAGTGCGCCGGGTGCGCGCTACTGAGGGACAGGCTGCGAAGCCTGTTTCTCAGTAGATTCCGAGCACTGGAGGGAAGTGGACGCCCCAGCAGGTAAGTGCCTCGTGCCGCCGCCCACCCCACGCAGGCCGCTCGCCCCCCCCTGCGCCAAGCCGCCCCCCATGCCGTGCCGCCCCCGCGCTGCCCCCCTGTGCCGCACCGCCCCCCCCGCGCCGCGCACCCCCCCAACCGCGCCGCCCCCACCCCCGTGCCGCCCGCCCCGCGCTCCTTACCGGCTGGGGCATCCGCTTCCCTCCGGTGCTCGGAATCTACTGAGAAACAGGCTTCCTGGCCTGTCTCTCAGTAGCGCGCCGAGTGATGGCATCATCACCCAGCGCGCTACTGAGGGACAGGCCGCGAAGGCTGTTTCTCAGTAGATTCCGAGCACCGGAGGGAAGCGGACGCCCCAGCAGGTAAGTGCCTCGTGCCGCCAGCCTCCCGCCACCGCCGCGTGACCCCCCGCCGCCCCGGTTTGCCCCTGCCACCCCCCGGTTGGCCCGGATCACCCCAGGGCCATCTGGTCACCCTTTTGGGGGGCTAAATTTCCGGATTTGGCCCCCAAAACAGTTTTTTCGCCCGGATGCGGATTTGCTCCCCATTTCCCGGGCATGTCCGGACAAATCCGGGCGGATGGTCACCCTAGGATTGGGCACCAGGTGTCCAGCCCAGCCTTCAAAACCCAAAAAAGACAGCAGCAAAGAAAAGAGCTCCTGCTCTTTCTAACTCTATTTATGTAGTGTGAAATATTTTAAAATCAAATGCATATTTGAAAGCAAATGGAGTTCATTGTCCTCATATTCCAGCCTGGAAGGGGCTACGGCTAGGGGAGAATGGTTAATGACAACACCAGAGTGTTCAGAGTTCACTTTGAATACAGGTTTATAGAGTGACCATATGGAAAGGAGGACCGGGACTCCTGTATCTTTAATAGTTGTATAGAGAAGAGAATTTCAGCAGGTGTCATTCGTATGCATGCAGCAGCTGCTGAAATTACCTCTGCATCTCAACAGTTAAAGCTGCAGGAGCCCTGCCTTCTTTTGTATATGGTGACTCTAGTGTAGTTCCTGCAGCTTTAACCATTGCGATGAAGAGGGGATTTCACCAGGTGCTGCATGCATACAAATAACACCCGCTGAATTTCCCTTTTCTATTCCACTGTTAAAGATACAGGACCCCTGTCCTCCTTTTCATATGGTCACCCTAGCCATTTGCAACAATCCTGCAGTATTTTCTAGAGGGATGCAATCCCTATTATAGGTTGGGCTGAAGCTGAGAGAGCAGCTTACAGCAGCTGGCAGAATTATCCATTGCTTTCCTCCCCACATTGCAGGCTGGGCTGAGAGAGCACACAACAACCCTGTGGTGTCGTACGCTGTTATATCTCTATTGCAGGTTGGAGAGCTGTGCTTAGAAGGGGTAGCTTAGGGCAGCCCAGCAAAGTCACCCTCCGTTAATACTACAAGTCAGAGGTTAAGGTGAGGAAGGTTTGTATTCCCTGTCAAAAATCCCCCAAATCTCTCTGGTTGCAGCAAAGTCATTGCTGGAAATATTTAAGCAGAGGCTGGGGAAACATCTATAGTTGCATCCTACATAGTACATCCTACATTGAGCAGATGGCTAGATGCCCTCCACGTTCCCTTCTAGACTACGTTTCTAGGTAGCCTCACCTTTGCAGTGCATCTTTAGGCTTTAATTTATTCATTTCCTCATGACATACTAATCAGTTCAGAAAAACTAATCTGTTTTTCTTAGTCTGGGAATTGCAGATGTTGATACAGATCTCTAAACATAAGGTTGCCACATCTCCTCCCAGCCCACCTTCCTCCACCCTCCCCAACCCCCACCAGAAAATATTCAGACATTCAAAACCCAGAACTGGATTTTTGCTGCTTAGGCTCTGGTGTAAATTAAGTGAGAGCTCCTATATCGTTTGCGAGAATCTATGTCATAAATATCTCCATTAAGTAGCAATTAAGATGCTGGGATTTAGGCTCTGTGCTGTTCTAGGAGGTAATTATAAAAGAATTGGATTAATTAGCCACTGAATTATTTATGTAGACATAAATATTGCACATGCGATTAGTGTTAAATAGGATACTACTACCCACCCCAACCCCCCAAAAGCGAGGTAAAGATAAATTGATTTTCACGTTGCAGCTTTAATTCCCTGCCTTCCAAATGAAATGCTGAAACGGTTGAGATTTCCTTTCAGAGTGAACCATCCTTTCTCTTAGAACGTGTGCTTCAGATGACCACCATTCTATGAGCGACATCAGACGGGGTAGGGGGGTCATGTTTCCTTACCATTGCTTTCCCCCTCCTCCTGCTTCTGCCTCACAATACTTACCCTTTTCACACAGGGGAAGAAAGAGGAAGTAAACAATGACCATGTGGCCCATTCATACAATCATAGGATAGTAGAGTTGGAAGGGGCCTATAAGGCCATCGAGCCCTGCTCAGTGCAGGAATCCACCTTAAAGCATCCCTGACAGATGGCTCTCCAGCTGCCTCTTGAATGCCTCTAGTGTGGGAGAGCCCACCACCTCCCTAGGTCATTGGTTTTATTGTCATACTGCTCGAACAGCCAGGAAGTTTTTCCTGATGTTCGGCCGGAATCTGTCTTCCTGTAACTTGAGCCCATTATTCCATGTCAGTGGGTGATTTTAGTGCATCACTTTTCCCGCACACAGCAGGAAATGCCGGAGTTTATTTTGTGATGGAAAGAAGGCCAGGAGGAGCGGGAGATGCATGGGAGGCAGATGGCGTCATCAAAAGGACCCACAAACTTCCATAAATTGGTAGTAATGAGCGTGTGATAAAATGCTTGTCTAATGTTGCTCTACAGCCCTACTCAGGCATTTTAGAAGCGTAGCCCTGCTCCTCTCCTTCAACACTTTCGCCATGCTGAATGTCTGGAGGCCAACCATCAGAAGTGGAGAGTCTCTTCCATCCATGGGGTTTTCCATGCAACCCGAAATACTAATTATTCAACGTTCTAGATTGTGTGGGGAGCCGAAAAGATGACGGTGCCTCCAACACGCTATGTATGTCTCCAATCTTTTAGAGGTGTCACACCAGGAAAAACACCCACCCTAGTGCAATCCTATACATGTTTACTTAGAAGTAAGTCCTGCTGAGTTCAGCGGGGCTTATGCTTAGGAACGTGGATATGGGATCGTAGCCCAAACAACTCCCCCTTTCTGATAAATTGAAGCCAGACTTTTGTCCATTGCGGTGCCATTTATGGTTGAACAATGTTTATGTATTGATTGATTGGATTGGATTGATTGGTTTAGAATGGATAGGTTCTAGGGAGTCTTACCAAAGTAAAAACAAACAAACAATAAAACAAATGAAAAAGTGATTAAAATAAGGATGTTAAAACATCACGATATAAAAGCAGTCAACAAAATTGAAACAAAACATAAAAAGAAAGTTCAGAGGATTAAACATACTGGGGAAATAAAAAGGTTAGGCTTAGGTGATGCTGAACTGATGTCAAAGTAGGCAACAGGTGAGTTCATTCCATAGTAGGTGGCCCACCACCATGTAGGCCCTTTCCCTTGGAACCAGGGTCATCCTCTGCATTTTGATGGTGACTTTACTCCAAGAAGGGCCTCTGCTGAAGATCTTAGTGTATACATTTATTCTTCTTTGACAGGGAATGAAATAGATAGAATCATTGAGCTGGAAGCAAACTCAGAGATCATCTAGCCTAACCCCCTGTTCAATGCTGTCTCTGCACTGCAGGATGGAGGTTCTGCATCCGTGACAGATGACCCTCCAAACTCTGTTTAAATACCTCCAGAGAAGGAGAACATTATGTTAAGATATGACTGACCCTGATCAGTGACACCACTTTTATTTCCTAGTCAATTCATTGATTACTTATCTATACCGCCTCATAGCTGAAGCTCTCTTGGTGGTTTACAAAAACTTAAAACTAGGGATGTGTATTGTATCGTTAAAATGTATGATAACAATATGATAAGGTCGTAATCGTGCATGTGTTTAATGATGACTATACAATAGAAAAACCTACGATAATCATCGGAGACGATAATTTTCAGGTGATTTTATCGTTTTATCGGACTGCCATATAAATATACCCATAACTTCTGTATTTTTTAAAGTTAGAGGCTTGAAACTTGGTCACAGTGCTTCTGGGGTATGCCTAAGTATGTGTATGAAATTTGAGATCAATCCCTCCAACCCTCGATTTTATATTAATTTTTTCAAGATTGTTTCCGTTTTGACAGGTCTGAAGGAATGCATGTGGCGAGCTGTCAGAACTGAAACGATCTTTAAAAAAATCATATAAAATCGAGGGTTGGAGGGATCGATCTCAAATTTCATACACATACTTAGGCATACCCCAGAAGCACTGTGACCAAGTTTCAAGCCTCTAACTTTTAAAATACAGAAGTTATAGGCATTTTTTCTTTAAAAATAGGGCTGCAAAAAATATCTTTTTTTCACGATAATTATCATGAAGATGATACGGTTCACCTACGATATGAATGAAGACAATAATTTTTTGAGTCCAAAATGACGATAACAATAAACGACGATATTTTTTGGTGTGTACACCCCTACTTAAAACCATTTAAATTTCAGTATATAAAGTGTAAAACCATTTACAGACAACCATACAAACCAACACATATATCTAAAACAATTTCAAACAATAAACACTAAGTCAAAACCAGCACCTGATTGACCTCACCATATGCTGCCAAATGCCTGAGAGCAGAGAAAGGTATTAACCTAGCGCTGAAAAGACAACAGTGTTTGTGCCAGATGGACCTCATTGAGGAGATCATTCCACAACTGGGGGGCCACCACAGAGAAGGCCCTCTCCTTTGTTGCTGTCCTCTGAGCTTCCTTGGAGGAGGCACATGGAGGAGGGCCTTAGATGTTGAACATAGTGTACAAGTAGGTTCATGTCAAGAGAGGTGCTCCATCAGGTATTGCATTTCTAAGCCATGTAATGCTTTATAGACTAACAACCAGCATTCATTCATTCAGTCCTCAGCCTGATTATCAGCCATCATATTTCAAGGCTTAAATAGTTTGGATCCAGCATATCAAAAGGAATCTGTCCTGCCACACTGCCAGGCAATTGAGATTGTTGATGGGAGGCTTGATAGGTATGTAGGACAGGGTCTATGGTTCCAGGCCCTGTGGAACTCTTTCCCCTAGGGTGACCAATTGCCAAGATTTCCCCGGATTTGTCATAGTTTTTGTTCTATCCTGGGTGTCAGGGGGGATTTTCTGTATTTTCTATAAGGTCCTGGAATTACATGCTTTCCCCTTTAAGGTTGTCATTCCCCCTACTGCTCCAATCGGGACCTTAAAAGGGAAAGTGTGTCATTGCCGGACATTAAAGAAAAGGCACCAATTGGAGCAGTGTGTGGTGTGGGGGGAATGACATAAAGGGGGGGGGTGATAACATGCTTTCCCCTCTTTTGCTCCAATTGGGGCCTCCAGAAAGCACGTCATTCCCCCCTGCCATTGGGTGTCCTCTTTTTTGGTTTCCCAAATGTGGCCACCCTAACGTTGGCATAGCCCCTTGCCAATTCTTAAATGGACAGTGAAGAAGAACATCCTTGTACAATGGGCTCTTAATATCAGCTAACCTGGGCTAGATCTACACTGCTGCTTTATAGCGGTATTGAAGTCCACTGATAACTGTTGGGGCACATTACACATTCCATGTACCACTTCCATAGTGGTATAGTGCTTTATATTCCACTTATTCAAAATACCACAACAAATGTCATTGTGTATCCGACGAGGTATAAATGCACAAGAAGGATTTCGTGTTACCATGATGGGATCGTAATGATCTGACACAAAGTGTAGATCTGGCCTTGGTTATTTTTATTGCTGATGCCAAATTGCTTTTGCTTTTTATCTGGTTTTGCTGCTCATTTTATTTAGTTCTGTGTTATTTTGATTTACTAACTTTTAATATTTTTATGTCCGGAAGTTTTTAATATGTTTGTTTTAGACTTTTTTAAAAACTGATTTATATTATTTTTTTAAGTTTTTAAGTTCATTGTTATTTGAATTCTACATCAGAAGGTGTTCAACTTTTAAAGGCACTATCGAAAACATTTCAACAGACAACAAGAGGCAGCCGTTACACAAGAGAATAAATGGCCACAAATATTTTTAAAAAGTAGCACCCAGCAGGGATGGAAGGAGCATTTCAATCTTCCAGGATATTCTGTAACAGACCTTAAAGTCATCATCCTTCAACAAACAAGTTTCAAAGGAAGTCTGGCTGAGTTGGAATTCATTTGCAAATTGACACGATCAGACTTGGGCTTAATAGAAACAGCAACTGGCCAGCTCATTACAAGAGGTAATTTTCACTCTTTAGGTGTTCATTGACACTATCCATCTTGCGAAACTTATTCATCTCCAGAAGCTAGCTGTGAGCAGGTCACACTCACACTGAGTGGCTGTTGTATTCATTTGTTTGGTTCTTGTATTCATTTGTGCTCTGCCTAATAATGTTGCATTATCTATTGCTGTTTCTTATATTCCTTGGCTTTGGGAGATCTCTTTTGTAAAGGATCAAGGGCCATGTCTACACCAGCCATTTATCCTGGGGTTGTCTCTAGGTCATCCCTGTGCATCCATATGAATCACAGGGGATCCCAGGATCAACAGGGGATGACCCAGGGACGACCCTGGGAGAACTGGAACTGGAGACATCCTGGATTTCCTGCAGTCCCGGGACCATACCGAGGACTGTGGGCGGTGTGGCCACTGCTCCTGGGTTGTCCCTTCCTCACCACAAATAGCGGGGCTCTTAAAATGGGCAAGGAGCCGTGCAGGCAATCCATGCTCTTTGGGGGTGGGTGGGGGGAATAATTCAAAGGTTCATTTTTTAAAAACTTAAAGAAGCTGGAGCGCAATTGCGTGACCGGCTCCGTTCGGGTGTGTGTGTGGAAATTGTGCCAGCGGCGGCCCTCTTTCTTCCCGGGACATTGCACGGGTGTATAGATGCTATGGGAGGATCTCGGAAGCAGGTAAGCACTACACCCTTAGGTATAGATGAGCCCCAAGTTTCCTTCTTCCTTTATATTCAGGATATAACCCTGTTGACCACTTAGGTGTCCAGGCATTTGCCAAAGTGGGGCTCCGTCCCATGAAAACGAATGCCACAATAGATGTGCACAATATATGCCTGGATCCAGCTCCGTCTGAGAGCCTCTTCTCTCCTGCTACTGTCACTGCTGAGTCCATCAGAAGCAGAAGAAGCAACAGCCAGGCACCCTTCCACCATGCCTAGGTCTAGATCTTTAACTCTGCTGTTTTAAAACTGTATTTTAAATCTGTAAAATCTCTGCATTGCTGCTCGGCTTTATTCTGGTTGTACTTTTATATCGTGGTTTTATATTGTGATATAAGTTTCCATATGTTATACTTCAAGCTGTCCTGTAGGGATTTGATTTTTGTGAACAGCCCAGAGAGCTTTGGCTATTGGGTAGTATAGAAATGAAATAAAATAAATAAACTTAGAATCTAGTGCCTGAATTTTCTTTTTTCCCTCTTCCCTCCCAATCTTCTTTCCTTTTGTTCCAATTTATTTTAGATTGTAAGAAATATTTTTGTACACTTCCTTGGGAACCTTTTATTTTGGCTAAAGGGTGGGATGAAAATACTGTAAACAGTTATTTGTTTATTTATAAATAAATAAATAACACTAATGAATATATGTGTTCGCTATTGTCAGGAAACCGATGGGTTAGAATAAAAACATGCAGCCCTGTGTGAAGCTACCCATATGGCAAGCCACAGCACTGTGGTTTAGAACATAGTCCGGTGGGTTTTTAATAGGGATGTGCACTGACTCCCCGGATCGGATCGTGGATCGGACCTGGTGGACCGGATCAGATCGGATTGGATCAGAGGTTGGGCGGATTGGATCGGATCTGATTCTGATTCCGATCCGAAAATCGGATGTCCGATTTTCAGATCGGACGCCATTTTGAATGCATTTCCCCATAGCCTAGTATTGGGTTACAAAAATGCCTATAACTTTTTCATTTTTAAAGATAGAAGGATGAATCTTTGGCACTTTGTAGATGGGTTAGGGATAGGTATCTGTGAGAAATTTCAGAAAGATTGGTGCAGGCATTTTGTGGCAATTAATTTTTTAATAAAGAACCAGGAATGCCTATAACTTTTTCATTATTAACGTTCCACACATGAAACTTTGCCACATTGCAGGAGGTATGTTGGAACTCATGTGTGTGAAATTTCAGAAACATAGGTGCTTGCCTTGTGTGGCAATTAATTTTAGAAAAATGGGTAGTAGTGGGGTAAATTCAGTTATGCCTTCAACTTTTTTATTTTTAAAGATACAAACAGGAAACATGGGCACATTACAGGTAACACTTTGCTTTATATGTGTGTGAAATTTCAGAAAGCTAGGTCCAGGCATGTGGTGGCAAGGTATTTTTGAAACAATGAGGAAAGAAACGCCTATAACTTTTTTATTTTAAAAGACAGAAGGATGAAACTTGGGCACTTTGTAGATGGGTTAGGGGTAGTTATCTGTCAGAAATTTCAGAAAGATAGGTCCAGGAATTTGATGGCTATGGATTTTTTAGATTAAAAGTTACAAAAGTTTTTCCACAGAGGCTTGGGCTGTCAATTGCACCCCCCTCCCCCGCCTCCCCCTCCCTCTTTTAACTGTCAAAACTCCATGTTGTTGTAACTTTTAATCTAAAAAAATTCATAGCCACCAAATGCCTGGACCTATCTTTCTGAAATTTCTGACAGATAACTACCCCTAATCCATCTACAAAGTGAGCAACTTTCAGACTTCTAACTTTTAAAATAAAAAAGTTATAGGTGTTCCCTTCCTCATTTTTCAAAAAACCTTGCCACTACATGCTTGAAGCTATGCTTCTGAAATTTATCACACATGTGAACCAAAGTGGTACCTGTAATGTGCCAAAGTTTCCTGTTTGTATCTTTAAAAATAAAAAAGTTGAAGGCATAACTATATTTACCCCACTGCTACCCATTTTTCTAAAATTAATTGCCACATAAAGCAAGCACCAATGTTTCTGAAATTTTGCACACATGGGTCCCAATGTACCACCTACAATGTGGCAAAGTTTCATGTGTGGAACATTAAAAATGAAAAAGTTATAGGCATTCCTGGTTCTTTATTAAAAAATTAATTGCCACAAAATGCCTGCACCCATCTTTCTGAAGTTTCTCACAGATAACTACCCCCAACCCATCTACAAAGTGCCCAAGTTTCATCCTTCTGTCTTTTAAAAATGAAAAAGTTATAGGTGTTTTTGTAACACAATACTAGCATTCAAAATGGCGTCCGATTTTCCAATTTTTTCCAATCTGGATCGGGTCCCTTTGGATCGGTTCAGATCAGATCGGATGGTTGGTGGATCGGATCAGATTGGATCGTTTTTATTCAATGTTTGGGCGGATCAGATTCGGATCGTGGATCGGAGCCGATCCGCTGCACATCCCTAGTTTTTAATGATGTTTTGATTTTTATTTGTTTTTAATATCTCATCTATTTTGTGGTCTTTGTGTTTTATATTTATTGTTGTTCCCCGCCTCGATCCGGAGGGAGAGGCGGGTTATAAATAATAATAATAATAATAATAATAATAATTAGGATTTGCACTGGCCCAGCCCACCAAGACTGCCCATTGGGTCCTCTTAAACAGGAAGGGCTGTAAAAGACTTCCTGTTTGTCCTGAAGCTATAATAAAAGTCTTCCTGGATCTTGTGTGTTCCAATATCTTTCTTGACTCTTGCTTAACACCAGGTTCCCTGATCCTCTCTAAGTGCCCAGATTTGACTGTCTTCGTGCTCCACTTTGTGAATTGAGTCTTTGATTAAACTATTTTAAAGAGTGTGCAAAACAAGCAAGCAAACAAGCAAACCACAAAACAAACCAACCCTAGCAGAACTGTCCAGAAGCCAAAAATGGTTTCCATCAGGAAAATAATAATAGCAATATAATCAAGAATGGGGCCACTTCAAGCTTAATCCATAGTTTATGAAAAAATAAAATAAAAACAAAGTATCCAACCCTTAAGTAACAGTTCAAAATGAAATGATGTCTAAGTCCATAAAACAGCCATTTATATTCTAACTGGCGCTCCAAATCCCACAGAAATGTGAGAATCTCTGGTCAGCTCTACGTGTACTGCCTTTGTCTCTAAAGAATCAAGAATCTCTCTTCCCCACCTTCCTGGCTGTATGAACTGGTAATTAAAAAAAGGAGGCTTATTATGCAGTAAGTACCTTATAAATCAAGAAGCAAAATAGGAGTACATGGGGGCCATTAGCAACTGTGTGCTAATAGTTCCCCTTCTGCAGTTGCTATTAGGGAGAGAATTTTTTTATGCCATGTTATTATCCCAGTGACTGGTTGTCATTGATACTTCATTTCCCGGGTTGCACAAGGGGCGGATTTAACCCTTAATGACAGCAGTGAACCTGATGCCAAAGAGCAACATGGCTTTAGTGTTTTCACCAGGGCCGGCCTTGCCATGAAAAGAAGGCCAAGCACTCACTTCAAGGAGGCAGGTTCTGCTTTCAACTTTTGCCTTTGCGTGTCGCTACAAGTATGGAATTGACACACAAAGACAAAAGTCAAAAGCAGGAAGAGACATGCCCGGTCCCGGAACCTCCACAAGTATGGTGAAGTAGATAAAGTGATGGAGTTGGATTCAAGCCCTCCCAGTCATGGATGACCTTGGTCTTGTTATTGCTTATTGCTCAGACTAGCTTAACACACAATGGGTAAGGAAACCTAATATACTGTCCAGAGCTACTCAAACGAAAGTGGACTCTATCTATCTATCTATCTATCTATCTATCTATCTATCTATCTAATTGATCTCAGGGCCGTGCAGAGCTGGTAATATGCCTAGGCCAGATGGGAATTGTGTTCCCCCCCATTTCAAAAAAGGACAACATGGCCACCCCAAGGGGGCATGCCCACCAACATGTCAGTTCTACACAACACCTTCATATTAAACCTGTTCTACAACGTTTCAAGGCACATATATCCCCGCCCACATGTGGCATGGCCCTCTGGAGCTTGTAGTCTGACTGTGGTATTCACGACGGATGGCTTCTGTGCAGTTTCTGCAAGGCGGGCTCCTCACGTCTTGATGGGCTGCTTATACTACAGAAGCAGTAGTGTAAGCTAGGGGGGGGAGACTTCCTCGTTGGAGTGCCCTCTCAAAACCATGGGCCCTGGGCCAACTGGCCCCACTGGCCCCCCTCTGCATGGCATCTATCTATCCATCCATCATCTCTCTCTCTCTCTCTCTCTCTCTCTCTCTCTCTCTCTCTATCTAATCACCTAGCTCTATAGCCCTGTTCAGGTATTTGCCTGCTCGCATGTAGGGCTACTGAGGGAAGGGGAATAGGGTGCACACCTGAAAGTCATCCCAACATCCCCACATGCCTGGCTTCCATTTAGGCCTTATCAGCATTTCGGACCATGTAAACATGTTCAGTCAACTGCTTAAAGAGACCTTTTCAGACCTTAATGCTCAGTGCACAAAGGTGTAAGTGGAAGCTAGATGCACAGGGACATTGGAGGTGGGGCTTATATGTGCAGCCGTGCCCCCTCCCCATATTAGCCCTACCGATGAGCAGGTAAATGCTTGCATAGGGCATCTATCTATATCTATCTCTATCTATCTATCTATCTATCTATCTATCTATCTATCTATCTATCTATCATCTATCTCTCTCTCTCTATCTATCTATCTATCTATCTATCTATCTATCTATCTATCTCTATCTATCTATCTATCTATCTATCATCTATCTATCTATCTCTATCTATCATCTATCTGTCCATCTATCTCCCCATTCAGGCATTCTGTACCTGAGTAGCACTCCAGCCCCACTCCTCTCCATTGTCATGTTTATAACCCTCATGGAGAACAACTGTCTGAAGAGGGAGAGCCTTCCCAGCTATAGGAGTCTGTCCTGTATTCAGATCTCCATGAATACGGAGTGAAAGAAATGCATGAGGAGGGGGCAGGGCTAGAGTGCTCCCTGTCCTCATATGTTTACTCTACTTGCTAAAGAATGCCTGAATAGGGCTTCTCTCTCTCTCTCTCTCTCTCTCTCTCTCTCCCTCCCTCCCTCCCTCCCTCCCTCCCTCCCTCCCTCCCTCTCTCTCTTTGGAGAAGAGTATCGTTTTGAACATTGTGTCAATGTCCAAAATATCAAAAGCCAACACTGATCTTTACCTCAGTTGGTAACATTTGGTGACTTTGGGGATCCATTCCATTTGGATGATACTTTCCCCCTACCCCTGAAAGCCAGAGCAGCTCTTCTCTGGTCACCTGGCCTCCCTGCCTATGCATGTAGGGAAGGACCATCTGATTGCTTCCTACACACACACTTGGGATCAGGTAGTTGATTGATTTCTTCATAGAACCAGGAAATCAGCAGTGGAATGTCACGTGATTTGTTAAATCTAGCGGTATGCACATATTGGATGATGTGTCTGTGTATGAGGAGACAGGAATGGTGGAGGCAGGGATGGGATGTCAGGTGAGTGGGGAACAGGAATAATGGATTCCAGAAGCCAGGGTCTATTGTAGGGTTGCTGTGTGGTTTGTTACCCATCCCCACAACCCACCTTTGCCGGGTTTGGATGTCATGCCAACCTGTGCTTGGTGATGGTAATTAGGAAGATGAGACTGGCATGTCCAGGAGTGGTTAACAAGCCACTGTGGTTTAATAAGCATTCTTTTGTCATGTAATGTGGCTCATGGTGTGCCTGGCCTTCAGTCAGCCTAGGAAATGGAGCACATCAGGGGTGTTGAATCTGAGGGCTGAATCGGTTTCGGAGAAGCTCCCAGGGACCACATTCTAGAGGTGCGTTGGGCCAAAGGCAGAAGGGGGGGGGGCAAATATAAAAACTACCAGCATAGTTTAGCTTAAGGCTCTTACTTCCAGGAACTAAGTTTTAGGAGAGGCATTGCAACTTTTAGAAATGGGGGGGGGGTTGCTGTGGAAAAGATGGGGGAACCACTAAATGATTGGTGGTCAGAGGGAAGTGGGTGAGGCCAGAGAAACGGGGCATGGCATTCTGGGAAAGCCCAGAGGACCAAATTGAGGACCAAAGGGGGATGGGCCTAAAGATCAACACCCTGGAATAGAGCTTTCACATTTGGTGGAAATTGGTGGAATTGGAAGTCCCAGTCTTCAAAGTCCTGCACTCTGCCTGCTGCTCCAAGATGAGTTATTTTGCTGTGGAAAAGATACAGGTCATAGCAGTGGTGGCTGGTGGTTCTGATTTCGATGGGACAATGAGTCCTTTCTGAGTTTCATTCAGAACCAGACGGAACTCTAAAGGAACTATCCAAGGTGCTGAGCCTCTGTTGGAGGTAGGGTTCAGCAGCTTGGATGGCTCCCTTGGAGTTCTCGCTGGTTCTGACTGAAACCCAGAATGGATCCACAGCCCCACAGCCACCAGCCTCCACTGAGTAGGGAATAGAGGGCCTTTTTTATTATTTGACTTGCTCCTTGATGCTTTTTTCTTCCGGCTGGAATACCCCATAATATATGAACGCGTTTATGTTGCACGGGAGGTTGAAAACTCATATTTTCCACATCCAGGCAGGTTTTTTCCCCCCCTTGAGAAGTATTCAGATATAAGACTTCTCCACCTGAATTCTGAAATGCAGAGCTGTGTATGATTCGCTCCATTTCTGAAGGGGCAGATTGGGCTATCAGTCTGAAGCTCTGACAATTTTATGATCCTTTGCTTGTTGCTATGCTGCACGTCTTCCTTTATGCCACGAGGTGGCACTCACGTACTATAAACGTCCCCGAAATCGCGTGCCTTGGTGGGGGTGGTGCTGGGGGACGCAGGAGCAGTGCTGAGTGCTACTTAATTCTATTTTTAAAATGTGTACTTATTTCATAATATCGGGGACTTTAGAATATACCTAATTATCCCTGCTAAATGGGCAGGGTCTCTGAAAGACTTAATCAGTACAATTTGAAGTAAAGATATAATATGGCCGTATAATTTTCCAGCCAGAATCGGCACGGTTTTGTTTTATTTAAGGCTTTGAGTGTACTATTTTGAGAAGAGGGTTATAAGTTCTATTTATGTGTATGATGAACAATCAACAACCGCATAAAACGGCTTTATGGAGCTACAGTGAGCCACTAAATTTATATGGCCGGAGAATGCTGCTTCTGAGTGCAATTTTTCCCAATTTCGTTTCCCGCGGGGAATGGTGGCACCATGGCTTATTATATTATTATTATTATTATTATTATTATTTGCATTTATATACCGCCCGACCCAAAGCTGTCTGGACGGTTTGCAAAGATTAAAACATTAAACATTAAAAGATGATACACAAAATTTGAAAACACAAAAACAGATTTAAAAACTCAACACATGCTGTTAAAATGCCTGGGAGAAGAGAAAAGTCTTGACCTGGAGCCGAAAAGATAACAATGTTGGTGCCAGGTGGGCCTCGTCGGGGAGATCATTCCATAATTGGGGAGCCACCACTGAGAAGGCCCTCTCCCTGGTTGCCATCCTCTGAGTTTCCCTCGGAGTAGGGCACCTGGAGGAGGACTTTAGATGTTGAGTGTATGGGTAGGATCATGTTTGGAGAAGCATTCCATCAGGTATTGTGGTTCTGAGCCATTGGGGTGGCTTGCTCTATTTTTCAAGGAACACCCGAAAAGAGCCTTGCAGAGCACCGCTTGCCACATTCTGTCCCGACCTTGGAAATCGACAAAAAAACCTTAGCTCAGGGTGAAAGAGGTGGGGACTTGGAAAAAGGGTAAGCACTGAGGCCATACCTCAGAGGCAAATAACAGGATACTGGTCTCCCCTCCAGATTTCCTCCTTTCTACAACCATATGAGGTCAATTAGGTCATGAGAGCATGGGCCTCACACTTGACCTGGCCGCATGCCACAAGGTCTCCTCTTCTAGTGAAGAACCCATAAGATTCCAAACTCCACCATTGTCATATGCATCCCTCCTGATCCCATAGATGCAGGGCGACCTTATGGAAAGGAGGATGGAGCTCCTGTATCTTTAACAGTGGTATAGAAAAAGGAATTTCAGCAGGTGTCATTTGTATGCATGCAGCACTTGATGAAATTCCCTCTTCATCACAACAGTTAAAACTGCAGGAGCCTTGCCCTCTTTTGTATCTGGTCAAGCAGGCAGAGCTCCTGCAGCTTTAGCCTATCATAGAGGCAACACAAAGCCCTCTGGCTACATGTCCTTGAGGTAATCTTGAAAGGGAATCCTCTGACAAGCTTACCTCACTCATGGAGCAGAGGAGGAGGCTGAGCAACCAGCCAGCCAAAAGAAACTCTACTCCTCAGGAATAAGTGGGCTCCTCAGAAGTAGGAGGGCTCCTCAGAAGTAGGGGGCTCCTCAAGAGCCAGAAGCTGGTGTTAACTGTTTGCAAGTAGGTCTGGGAGGGGCTCTGAAGACCAGGCTATAGAAGCTTTCAATTCTGGCCTATCTTCTGCTGGAACAAAAAAGGCCCCATGCTCTGTGTAACCATCCCAGCTGCACATCCATGTTTCTGACTCTTGACTTTGCAGCGATCCTGAGATTGTTTTTGTCCCTTGGCTTGAATTTGAACCAGTGGAGGCTGGAGGCTCGGATTTTGGAGGGGCTATGGATCCATTCTAAAGATGCTATCCAAGGTGCTGAACCTATTTTGTAGTTAGGACTCAGCACCTCAGAGAGCTCCTTCAGAGTTCTGGCTGGTTTTGACTGAAACCCAGAAGAGATTCACAGCCACCCCCTCCCCCGAAACCTGAGCCTCCGCTGGTTTGAACTGGGCTGCACTCAATGACCCTCAATGGCCCAAGTCCTCCGGTGAATATCCTGGTTGAGTGGTCACCTCACATGCCCTGGTTCATAGTCCAAAAGTGTGCGCATTGGTTGTGGGTGCTCAATGGGGACGGAAATATGGGCTGTGCAGTGGAGGCTGCTGGCTCCGATATCAAGTGGGGCTGCGAATCCCCTCCTTTTTCAGTCACAACCAGCCAGACCTCTAAAGAAACTATTCAAGGTGCTAAACCTATCAGGTTCAGCACTCTGGATTGCTCCTTTAGAGTTCTGGCTTGTTCTGTCTGAAACCCGGAATGAATTTGCAGCCCTCACTGAAATCGGAGCTGCCAGCCTCCACTGGCATCGCGCATGCTCTAAGCCAACTCTCCTCTGCTTGTGAAGATGCCCCCTTTTCATCCTAGTCCAACTGGCAACCCTCCTCCTGCTCAGGGCAATGACCTGCTGCAGCATTCAGACACCAGTCCCTGCCTTCACGTATCCTGTCCCCTCCTTACGCCCACAGTGCTCTGGCCAAAGGTTGAAGGGGCAGACTGAAAACTGAAAAGAATGTTAGCCTATTTCAATTTGAAGCTCTCGTACTGCCTGTAATGAAGCCTTAGGAGAGATAGTCCAACCCTTTAGAATGTGTGTGTGTGTGTGTGGGGGGGGGAGAGGGGAATACACAAAAGCAGGGAAAGTACAAAATGGCCAGTGGTTGGGGAGTGAGTTGGGGAAAGAGGTGAGGCCGTATGGGGACTCTATTTGGCCCCTGAGATTCTGCACTCCCGGCATAGCGCTTTTTTTTTTTTTTTTTTAAAAAGATCTTCAGCTAGCTCAAATACAGCCTTCACCATTAAATCAGGCATACCCACAATCTTGCAAAGAAGTGTTGCTATTCAAAGTGCTAACATGATGAAATCTACAAAAGTATGACAGAATCTCAGAAAAGGAAAGACGCACCTGGCCTCTGCTTGGTTAGTTACCTCATCCTCTGACTTCCTAGACGCAAAACTTGAAAGCCTCATTATCCCCTCTTTCACTCATCAGGAGGGTCGGACAATGACCTTGATGCTTTGGCAGAAGACGTCCCTCTTCCTGCTCCGAAGAAACTCCCGGAGCTGCACTCCGGCATAGCCCACTGCACCATTGGACATGTGGTAGCGCTGGCATTTCTAGGAACATAGCAGCTGTTCTAAGAGCATATTTCCTGGGCAGATGGGCGCCCTCGTCCCATTACTTTTCAAAATGAATGACTGCCTGCGTATTCAGAAGGCCATTTTGAAGGCATCAACATGTAGCAACTTCTCTGAGCCACTGTACTCTGGTCCGCCTGCTCACCTTGCCCTAGGATGTCTTACCTCCGCTCTCCGAAACCTCTCTTCTGGGAGCAATCATCTTTGAAAGGTGAAATCAGACACATAAATATTTACCGGAGGAAACCAATTTCATGTCGTTTCAAACTAAATTGCTTTTAGGGGTGGGAGGGGAGCATGGGTGAGAAATGCTACAACAGGAGCTGTAAGTTCAGGCAGAAACCTGAGCTGCTAGGTGAATGGAATTTTAAAACATACTCCTGAAAGATTCCGGTTGACAATGCTAAGGTTGTCTGAAGGTGCGGACGTTATCTGCCATGCAAAGAGCTAACACTTATTTCTCACTTGTTAATATACTGCCCAAAGTCGTTGGCTTTGGAATGATATTTGTGTCCCTGCCAGTTGGGCTGTCAAGAGTGGCAGAGTGGAATTTATCTCTAAACTGTTAAAATCCCTTTTTTATTCCAGACTTAAGAAGCTCTTGGAGAGATCAAGATTTATTTCGCTGTAGACCAAATGACTCTGGCATACTAACTAGTTACGTGACCCCTGAACAGTTGGCCTCCAAGAGGCTCTTTGGAAACTGGTCTTCACACACACACACACACACACACACACACACAGAGATTCATTTTTGTGTCTACTGATTCCATGGGAACAGTGAACTAACTTATTTGTAAAAATATTGGTACATCCAGACTTAGTTAGTTATGATTAACTTGTCCTATGCATGGCCAATTTTAGCTAGACTGTAGCCATGGAAATGTAAGTTGTTTAGAGAGTTCTGTTCAATAATACTTCAAGGGGGCAGGAGAAAGAATAGCTCTGTCAAGTAATTATGGTATTTTAGTTAATTTAATGGATAATTTAATGAAGTAAAATAAATCAAAGGAAAAAAATTAATGAACTTCCAATTCGAGATGTGAAAGGAAGTGTAAATAAAGTTAATAAAAATGAAAGCCATAACTCATTTTTAGAAGGAATTGCCATGCTTGCTATGTTGTCTTCCATTGCTTAACGTTGTTGCCTGTTAATTTCAGTGGGACCTATGCAAGAGAACTTCCCACTGGACTGTGCCCCACAAAAAGCAGTAACCTTTCAAAAGTGCCCTCAACTCACATATTCATGGGCTAAAAAAAATTCCTTCGGGGTTGTAATGAAGCAACTAACAGTTCAGTTGATTACTCTATTGATTATAGTTTGCAAGCCTAAAGAGTTAAATTGCAATTGAAACACTAAGATGGTGGTTCCACACAATCAACATAAATTTAGAAATTTATGTTCTAAGGGTAGCTAACCAAGCAGTAAGAAAAATAGGTACATTATTATTATTGTTATTATTATTATTATTATTATTTAGTCAAGCGAACAAACTAACTAACACAAGAAACTACAAAAGCCACTATCTATTCAAATACACAGTAAAATGAAATTGCTCTAAGTTAAAAATGGTGACATTAGCAGTTCTTAAATGCGTGTGAAAGAAGAGACAAGTTTGCCTGACATGAGCTGGCAGTAATGAAGGCTCCTGGTAGGCCCTCTTGGTGAGGAAAGAAACCTAGGGTGACCAGCTAAAATCCAGGTCAGGGCTCCTGTAACTTTAACAGTTGTAGAGAAAAGGGGATTTCAGCCGGTGTCATTTGTATGCAATTAGTTCCTGGTGAAATTCCTTCTTCATCACAACAGTTAAAGTTGCAGGGGCCCTGCCTTCTTTTGTATATGGTCACTCTAGTATAGTGCCTGCACCTTTAACTGTTGTGATGAAGAGGGAATATCACCAGGAACTTTGGCTTGTGAGCTTTTTTAAACTGATCAGCCATCGCTGAAGACAAAAGCAATGGTTTGGATGGGTCCTTGGTCAGGTCCGGTGTGGTGATACCCCACATTCTGTTCCCTAAGTATGTCTGACTGTGTGAGTCTAGAGAGTGCCTAGTTGGGTGTGGCTGATGATGCTGGGGGAAAGAGGAGAAGGAGTTAAAAAAAGAGATAAAAGCGGTTGGTAGGAGGGTGACGGGAGTTCGTTGGAGGGGAGCGTGGAGACTAAAGGGTAGTGGTTGGCCAGGAGTTACATGAGGAGTGAAAGGAGTTATATTTCTAGGGGACTGGAATGGTTGTGATATTAAATGAAATAAGCAGGTTTGGTTTACATTGATAATAACAAAGTTCTGTTCATGTACAATAAACTTTTCTTTGGTTTGTTACCATAAAACCAAGTGTTGGCTCGGATTCCTCACCTGCTTCAACATAGGTATTAAGGAGATACACCTAAACAAAACGTTAGCTCACAACATCCACAGGCAGAACCTATTTCCCAAAGCCTTCGGCTTGTTCCCTCACAGAGAGGGGAAAAGTAGTGTTATTTTGCCCTTCCCTCAGGCTTATTCAAGTGGTGGCGCTTGGCTTGAGAAGGGGTGCTCATGACAGGGCCTAGTATATAGGTGGTGCAGTGGCACATCCAGCATAGTCAATTCCTATCCTTTTAAGTCTGCCTCCTTTTCAAAAGCTCTAAGCCCTCTGGCACCCGGGTTTTGCCCTCATCCATGTTCACCTGATACATCCCGCGATGCGACGAAGGACACCATTTATTGCATTAAAGAGAAATCTTTTACAAGATCATATATATATAAAAAAGGAGGAACATGCCTCTGTTTTCCAAAGCGGCACAGAGAATGGGCGGCATGCCTCACTGCCTCTAAATTAGATCACAAATTTTCTGGCTGATGGCAGCATCTTAGCATTCGCCCTGAAGTCAAAGATCTGAGCAAATTATGTTTTAATATCTCAGCTTCATTTCCCCACGCTAAAATTACACCGAGCCCAAGGTGTGTGAGTGGGTGTGTGCCAATATACATACGTGGGCACCTGGTAGGTTCAGGGGCAGATGGAGGACAACCACTGAACGCGTACCTGCCACAACTTTTTGTATTATTTATACTTGTAAGCTGCCCTTCCTTTAAGGGAAGGGTGTGTGCATGATGGTTCTACCCCTTCTCCCATTTCATCTTCCCAACAACCCTGTGAGGTAGGTTAGTCTGAGAGTTGCAGTCCAGCAACAGCTGGAGTGGCCACATCTTCCCCACCTGTGCACTAAAAGGTGCTGGCTCTTGGCAATGAAAAATGGCTACCAGGCGGTGCTAAAAATGTGGCAAAGCACAGAACAAACAGACAATGGAGGTAGAGCGCATGCTTTGCATATACATCTTTATCAGCTAAATTCTCTTCAGATAGAGAACTTAACTAGCAGGGCAGGGGAAAGGCTTCTGCATGAGACTAGGGTGACCAGATAAAATCCAGGTCCGGGCTCATGTAACTTTAACAGTTGTAGAGAAAAGGGAATTTCAGCCAGGGTCATTTGTATGCAATTAGTTCCTGGTGAAATTCCCTCTTCATCACAACAGTTAAAGTTGCAGGGGCCCTGCCTTCTTTTGTATCTGGTCACTCTAGTATAGTGCCTGCACCTTTAACTGTTGTGATGAAGAAGGAATTTCACTAGGAACTAATTGCATACAAATGACACTGGCTGAAATTCCCTTTTCTCTACAACTGTTAAAGTTACATGAGCCCTGACCTGGATTTTATCTGGTCACCTTACATGAGACTCATTGCTAGTCAGAGTAGAGGGCATCTTCGGGCTTGTCAGCAGCATTGCTGGTAGTCCCAAGAAATGAGAAAGCGATGCTGACTGATTCTACTGAAGTCCCAAATACTTTAGTTCCGCACTTAGCGCAAGTCCAATGTTCCTGTTATTGCTCTCTGATCCAAAAGTTCTTTAGAAGGTAGAATGCTATAGAGTTGGGATGAGACGCACACCACAAGCCCATTTATTTTCATTAGTGTTGGGCTGAATCCTGCCCCACCCCTATTTTCAGGAATTTTCTCTCTTCCTGAGAAAGAGGCATTGTTTTCTCTGTTCCTGCCACAGGGAAGGGGGGAAAATCCAGAGTATTTTCTCCTTGGGGAGGGCGACAGAGTTTCCACATACCTTTTCTCAGCGTAACCGCTTGCTGAGGGGCCTTCTGCTAATATTTTAGTTTTTCAACCCCCCCTTCCCCATGGCATTTGGAGGAGCCCAGCAGTTCTTAGTGAATGCCTACTGGAGACCATGTGACCTCTCCCTCTCCAATAAGCATTCAGGAAAAACTCCTGGGCTCCTGAAAATGCCGGGGGTGTTTTTTTAAAAAATAAAAAGAAATAAAGAAGAACCCTCAACAACTGGTTTCATTTAAAAAGGCCCGTGGAAACCCTGTCTCCCTCCCCAAGGAGAAAATTCTCTGAAATTCTCACCTCTCCCAGCCTCTTTTGCTTGAGTTTTCATTTCTCCCTCACCCTCCATGAAGTGCCAAAAATGGAATGGCCGAAATTTTCGGCACAGCACTATTTTTTTCTTGGTTCGTTGCTGCGTCGACACACCATCTTGCAGAGTTTCACAGACAGAAACAGGCTGTCCTCTGCCCACAAAGAGCTTCCAGTCTAAGATAGCCAATGGAGGAAACAACTCAGGAGTGGAGGGCGGAGAGATGGAATGGAGAGTGGGTAAATGTGAATGTCGGTAAATGCACACATATGCGCTTATGACTTGGGCCAGATCTACGCTTTGTGTCAGACCATCATGGTAACGCTAAATCCTTCTTGTGCATTTATACCTTGTTGGACACATAATGACATTTGTTGAAGTATTTTGGATAATGTGGAATGAAAAGCAGGACATAACACTATGGCCTGATCCACACCAAGCAGGATATCGCACTATGAAAGTGGCATGAAAGGGTATATAAGAGGCAGGAGCCACACTACGGCTTTATAGCGGTATTGAAGTGTACTGACAACTCTTGGGGCCCATTGACACATATACCGCTTTCACAGGGCTATAACCTGCTTGGTGTGGATTAGGCCTTAGAAAGAGGCATATGCAATGTATAATGAAAGAGGGGAGTGGTGTGCAGGGGAATCCCCACTGTTAACTCCAATCACATATCAGAGGTCACCAGTGTAGGCTGGTGGCTCTGATTTCGGTGGGGCTGAGAATTCATTCCAGGTTTCGGTCAGAACTGGCCAGAACTCGAGCTATCCATAGTGCTGAATAGCTCCTTTAGAGTTCTGGCTGGTTCTGACTGAAACTCAGAATGGATTTACAGCCCCATTGACACCAGAGTCACCAGCCTCAACTGGAGGTGGGCTGGAAAAGCCAAGCATTCATTGTTTTGTGGCAAGAGTGACACTCATCTTTCAGGATCCCTTGGCTTCAATGGGATTACTTTCACAGAAGACATATTGTCACCACCAAGCTAATATATCACTTGACTAGCTAATGGCTGCTCCGAATAAAAAGGGAAGTGTCCCAAAAGGCACCTTTCTCTTCTTTTATTTTATTTTGTGGGTCTGCATCCACATGAAACAGACTTTGAAGGGGATATGTATGGATTGAGCGAGGGAAGTAGAAAGAAAATCCTCCCTACAAGGTGACTCAGCTGTGACATTTCACTGTAATTGGTGCCTTGGAGGACTCAGTGCAAAAATGAAAGGTTCCTTTTGAAAATAAAATAAAATAATAAACAGTGGTACATGATGGGACCCTGCTCCATCACACACACCCCACCCTAAGAAAAACACCCATGGATTCTATTCCTGTGTCCCTAAATAATAAAGGAACTAGGCAGGCTGCAAGTTGGTTGGTTAGTTCAAATATACATGTGAAATTTAGCCCCATTGCTAGCACCCTCTGCTCGTGAGTCTTCCTTGACCCTCTTGGGGGGGGGGGTCAGGTCACAGATCTGCAGTGACAGCGAAGATGCAGGCAAAGTTCCCTGGAGCTTCCACTGACAGATTCCCTCAAATGAGAGGTGAGCTTTACAAGATCCCAAATTCTTCTCTGGCTTGGATCAGAATCCCTGTCCTTTTCCAACTGCAAGTACATTTCCCAATGTAACACTGTTACCCAGGGTGGTTACAGGGAGCGCGTGGTTCCCTTGTTACAACAGTGTCACTTGTTACAACAGTCTGGGCAGAATTCAAAGTGTTGGTTATGATCTATAAAGCCCTATCTGGCTTGGGACCAGGCTACCTGAAAGACCTGCTTTCTCCCACACGACCATGCCCAGGTCTTATGATCTTGAAGAGAGACCCTGATTTCAAGACTGCCATCTTCAGAGGTGTGTTTGGTGGCAATGCCAAAGATGGCCTTCTTGGTGGTTGCTCCCAGGCTGTGGAACTTCCCTACCAAGTGAAGCTAGGTCTGCTCCTTCTTCACTATCCTTCCAAAGGCAATCAAAGACCACTTTATTCAAGAAGGTCTTTGGCCCATAAATGGGTCTGTTGGGTTGGGTGCTGGTTTTTTTTTTTAGTATTTCTGTTTTATTCTGTAATTGTTATGTTTTTTATTATAGATCTATGGGGCTGGATGTTGTTTTATTCCATTATTTTGTGTTTTCAATTGTGTTTTAATGCATTTGCATTATCATTGTTTTAATCAAATTATAATTGTGGTTGGATGCCATCTTGGGTGACATTTTCCTTGGTAGAAAGGCAGGGTGAAATAACAGATTGGCAACAGTGAGTTGGGCCAGTTCATGGATTTTCCAGTCATTTTGTGCATTTCTTCACAGGTCCTATAATTTGTGCAAATGTCTGAGCATGTTGGACAAATTACAGCTGAATTAGTGCAAATTGCTCAGAGATTTGCGCAAATTGTGAAACCTGCAGGAAATGTGCAAAAATGGTCTCAGATTTGAGGAAATAGCCTTTAGCTCAGCTCGTAAATGCAAATTGAATTGCACATGCTGCAAAAGTCTGTCAAGTAAAAACAAAAGGACAGGATTTCCCTGCAATGGACATCCCTATTGTTAGAGACTTTGAGGATCCCATTTGGGCATGTAATGGTGGCATACACAGAGTTTAAACAACAGCGATAAAGAATTAAATAAGATTATCTATCCATCCATCTGAACTGCATTGACAAGTGGTTTTCAAAACCAAAGCCACTGGCTCCTCTCTCCTGCTTTCAGAGTTCTAAAGCAGCACTTAATTAATTCCTCTGTGGTTCTGCCTCTCGCATGCTGTGAAGCGAGTTGTCATAACTACGCACATGCTTTATTTAGCCTTGCCTTTATTAAGAGATTTAGTCTGCACAGAGGAACATAGTGCTTTGCTAAATGCTGGGCACTTTAATTACTTTTGGCACAATTGTGGAAGTCTTGTGGGAGGCTCGGAACAGCATGGTGGCGCCTCTGACCTCTGGCTTGAGGAGCATGAATACAGATGTGTGGCAGTTGTTAACAGCCATTGTCCCATGGGCTGCCCACAGACAGTAAAGCTGGGGTGTATCATTGAAAGCAATGGTTTGGTGGTTGCTTAGGGCTATGAGATGCCAGTTACCTCTTCTCTCATGGTCACCCTGGGAAGTTAACTTTGTAAACCGAACATCTCATGTAATCTCTGATAAGCCCTCACCCTGCCTCCCAGTGAGTTTTGCAGAAGCCCTACTAGGGATGGGAGAACCAAGCTTGCCCAAAGTCTCTGAACTTTACTTCGAATCTCTGTTTGGCTTGCTCATGTTTTGTCTATGACCTGGCTTTTAGTTCAATCGAACAGGGCAAGCACAGGTTGAATCCCTATTCCCTGATCTGCTGTTCAACTGACCATGAGCACCTCTGTCTTGTCTGGATTAAGCTCCAATGTGTTTTTTGTCATCCCGTCCATTATTGATATCCGGCTCAAATTTAGAACCAGAACAGCTTCCTTGGATTTGGCTGGAAAGGAAAGATAGAGTCACCATTGGCAGTGGGCTTCAGCAGCTGCCTGAGAATGCCAGGTGGTGATGCTGGTCCTGATTTCCATATTCCCTTCCATGTGGTGCAGTGGGTGTCTTTACATTCAGCAAAACCCCCACATCCTTATCATGGCTTTCTGCTTTTGGGTTCTTTGCAGTTTTAGGATGGGCTCCTTGAAATGGCAGACACGTTTGAATCGAGGGAGTGCCTCCCTCCCTCCATGGCATGCTTGCAAAAGAGTGGGAAGGAGTCTTGTTTTCATCTACTTCCTCGCAGCCCCAAAGAAAGACAGGGCTTTACTTCTAAGTAGATGTAAGATTGTGGTGTAAATTTGTAACCCTCAGCACACTTTCTTGGGAGTGAGCCCCATGGAACACAATGGGACTTACTTCTGAGTAGACACATGGAGAACTATTGACACAAACCAACAGAAAGAAGAAAAAACAATGACAAAGAATCACACTGGATTTAAACCTAGCACAACTTTAATCTAGCATAGTGTAGGGTATTGTTCTTGTGCCTTATAGAACCCTCTGAATTTCCTATGCATACTTACTTGGGAGTAAGCCCCATTGTGCTTCAAGGGGTGCTCTTGGTGGGGCTGGGGGATCACATCTGTCTCCCTTTGTTGCAGGAGGCAATTTACCTTCCTCTCCTCTCCCTCAATCACAGACACAGAAAGTCCTTCCTTGGCAAGTTCATAGCACAATGCTACCTTTACACACTGCCGATTCTGTGCCATCAAGGATTTATTCCATCTTATTTCTGATCTTTTTGAAAATGGGATCAGGGGGAGGGCAGAAGACAACCTGGGTGGTCATGATGTCATATGATCAGCCCGCAAACATCCGTGAGTAGCCAGTCACACGCGTGCTATAAATCACTTGTTTAGAGAAGCTCAGTGCCAAACCAAGAGTTCTAGACCTGTGTCTGGTGGCACGGCTTTCCCCAACTGGTGCCCTCCAGATATGCTGGACTACAACTCCCATTATTCCCAACCAGCATGACCAAAAGAAAGTGCAATCAGCCATGATGGGAATTGCAGTCAAACATATGTAGAGGGCATCAGATCGGGGAAAGGCTAGTCTAGTGAGTCCATATCTGAAATGGAATCCTGACTATAGCTGCACAGAACCCTGAGTAGGACCCTGAAATACAGGGTTCCTAACCCCAAAGCAGTTGTATTACACCAGGTCTCATCAAATAAGAATGATTTGTCTAAATGAAATTACTCTTGGGTTCCTTATCCTAAACCAGTGCATCACCACCAGCACATTAAGAAAAGAAATCATTGCCAAATGCCTCTTTAAAAAACTGCACAAAGACATATTTGTCATACGGTCCCAGCAACTTGATATTGGATTTTCGGTTTGTGTCAAAGAATCTTTTCTGGTTTTGGATTTCTTGTGTGAAAAATCAATATTAAGTGCACTGGGTTTTCATTTGTTTGTTTCTAACAGGAATAGACATACTAAAATTTAAAGGCAACAGAAAATGTGCTTCCTACCTCCACCCCCTTGTGCGCTTGGAGATATTTTTGCTCTATTGCTGGGAAAAGAAGTTGATAGAAAGACAGATTCCCCGAAACATAAATGCCTCTTTCGGGAGGACACCACACTTTCTGCTTTCTTTTAGCATGTTTTAGCAACACATTTTAAACCATTTGAAGTTGTAGGACTTTTTCCTGTCTAAACGCGTAGAGGTTTGCATCCTTAAAGTCATGATAAATTTGGTTTAAAACAATGTGTTACGTGGAATGAGTTGAACAATAGTCTTTCCTCCACCACATTTAACTAACTCCTGCTGAGCCCCTTGATGGGTATTAAAACATACACAATGGCTGAATTCGGACAACACGATAGTCAATGGTGGGGTAATAATCAACTTTACAGTTGTTCATCTAGGGGGTACTCCCCACACAACATGGTAATAAATAATCAACTGTGGTGTGGATTAGGATCAGCGCTGAGTTGACTATGGCAGCATTCAGATGACATAATAGTCAATACGACTGACAATTGTCCCCCCCAGTTGCT
This sequence comes from Anniella stebbinsi, assembly GCA_029215795.1. Taxonomy (NCBI): domain Eukaryota; kingdom Metazoa; phylum Chordata; class Lepidosauria; order Squamata; family Anniellidae; genus Anniella; species Anniella stebbinsi. The sequence continues at coordinate 353,124,027 of JARDYH010000002.1, read as the reverse complement.
TATTGTGTCGTCCGAATTCAGGCACAGTCTCCTCTTATTAGTTATTTAAGAAAAACAGCAACTGTTAGCTCTTTATTTTAAATGTTTGAGCCTAACCACCTGTCATTGGCCAATGGTGATGTGAAAAAACTCTCCTCGACATGGAGACATTCTCAGTGGAAGCTGGTGGCTCCAATATCAGTGGGAATTCGCTCTGTGTTTCTGTCAGAACTCTAAAGGAGAAAGGACATCAGAGCCACCAGCCTTCCCTGGACATTTTGCAAATGGCATCTTGGGGTGTAGATCAACCAATGGTCTGACCTGTGTTTGTTTCCTGATGTTGGGGTCATAATCTTTGCTGCCATCACCATCATTTTAATGTGTATGCTGTTTCCCCACAAAATGTGCCAAAGCAGCTCTCAGCACAATAGCAATATAAATCCAAGAATGGAGATCAATCCATCAATTGCAATAATACGGCACTACAATGATAGCAATCCAAACAATTAATTTCATTAATATGAACCTCATTAGTATTAATATAACAGATCAACCTTCATGTTGCAACCTTCACATGCAATGTTGACTCAGCTGAGTCAGTTTCACAGATTCGGTGATGATTCAGCAAGTCATCAGGTGATGTACCTGCATGTAGAAAAGTAAAATCCAGGAGTTTGCACATTGGTGTGAATACACAGCATGCTATTTGCTTTAACTTCTCTCTCTCTCTTTCTCTCTTTCACACACACACATTATTTTTGTACCACAATCTGCTATGCATGTTTATTTTCTGTTATGTTTCTCAAGCTAAATCTCAGATCAGGGATGGTATTATGAACCTAGGCAGCACATGCTGAATATTTTTGCAGTGAGAGAAAACACCATCTGCTCTCTCTCTCTCAGCACTCAATCTCTACATCCAAGAAGAAGTTCTTCCTTTTATGAGGAGGTCAAAGAATTTACATCTGAAAAAAGCTTCCACCCTCTAGCATATGTCTGGCATACATTCTCAATTTTTGCACAAGCCTGTGGCTCCTAAGTCAAAGCTGCTTCCCAACAACTTCACACCAGAAAGGAAAACATAAAGGAGAACGCGTCTGTACCATCCTTGCATTATGGCAATTTCAGGGCACATCTCGAAATGGACAAAGGTTTCTGAAAAGGAAGACATCAGACATTGCTTGCTTTAAAGACTTTCTTGGAGTGCACGCATCTACCGTAAGAGTTTATGGCTGATGGACTGGCATTACCCGACGCTTAAGGAATTCAATCTTTGCTAATCCCATTATGACCTGACCCATCCATCCCTCTCAGACCAGAATGGAATTGAATTATTGGTACAAACATGCAAAAAAGACATGGACCAGAATAGATTTGTCATTGGGCTTTTATGCCGTCTCCTCTCTCCCCTCCATTTTGCTCTTGCATATTCCGCTTAGTAAGTCACGTCTCAGTTTGTGGCAAACGATACTTACATCTAAACTAGCTCACTATGGTTTGCTGCAAACCAGGAAGTAACAAATCAAGCCTGCAACCATATAGCACAACTCACAGTAAGTCCCATTGGATTCAATGGGCTTACTTTTGAGAAGACATGCATAACATTTCACTGTAAGTAAAAAAAGGAAAGGAAAGTGGAGGGATAGGGGAAGAATGAGTGAATACAGGGTTCATGCCTATGGTTTGATATTACAGATGAACTGATCCTGTATTGAGGAAGTGCTTTGGATACAGATTGTCCCTAAATCAATGTAATGCCTTCTGAAATGAAGAGTGCCATTTCCAAAGTAATTTTGCATGTACTACCTGCATTTTACTGCCTGCATTTTCTATTGAACGAAACATTTTCCACGCCAGGCATATTTTCAAATGCAACAGCTTATAGTATTCATTAATACCCAACTCCAATATAAAAGTTAAACCAGTCTCCAGCCATTGAAGGCCAACTTAAGTTAAAAAAACATTCTGCTGCCTTTATTGGATGTATGGGTACTATCAAGAGACCACAAATGGGAAGCCACCTCCAAGGGATATTTATGGCCCTGTTTGTTTAGGGTTATAAGCGCCAGCTAGTCTATAGCCATTGCAAAGTACTACCATTTTGACATGGCATACTATCATCTTGAACTCCCCTTCTCCCAGTTGTAAACAATCCTCCTTCTCCAGTCCAACACACATGGAAGCATAGTTCTGTATGTGTATTTCATGCTGGGCTGGGAAATGCATGGATGGAACAGGGACAGCTGTGCATCCAGCTGTGAATCATCCAGTGCAACCTGCATTTACATTGTATGGCCCAGATGGGGAATATACTACATTTCCATCTGCCTTGCAATGGGTATACAAATGCAAGTTTGCACATATCTGCTGACTCAGCCCACTAGATGCACAGAACACCTTTTTGTGTACAACTTTCTCTGGGTCAGAGCCAATGTTGATACCCTACTTGAATGCAAGGACACGCTCCCAATTTTGTTTTTCCTTGTCTGGTTGGATTTGATCCCTTCTGTTCATCTGACCCATTTAGGTTGCACTTCGCTTGTGTTCTCACAATGAAGAGTGACCATATCTGTTTTTCTGTGCTTGCAGCATAGGACTGTAAAACCATCCTTTAAGTTCACTTTCAGATTCAGATTCCAACCATTGATTCACTGGTCAACTGCACTCCTGTCCTTACATGGTGGATGTATTGGTGAACATCATTAGTAAGTCTGGATTTCTTCAACATAGTAAACACTGATAGTGTGATCTTTTAAATGCTGATAGTGTGTGATCTTGCAAACCCAGGGCCTCCACAGTAGTGTCTCCAGGGGGCAGGGGCACTGTGGGGACTTCCAATGACACTCACAAAGCTCTCCACTCCAAGACTTGGAAAACGTTAGAGATCAGGGAGGAGGCCAGTCAAGGAGGTCATGTCAATTCCCTACAGCAGTCATTGCTAATATTGGTCCCCACAGTCCTGATTCATTGGAGTGGATTATTGATCAATTAGCTTGACCTGCACATAGCATCTGCGTGCTAGTGGTTTATTGCTCAGGCGCCTCCTCCCATCCACTCCCCCCATTCCCTCCCAGCCATTCCCTAGGCTCCCCCACTCTCCTACCTGCTGACCCACAGGACCTACCTCCAGGGGGCAGCGGCTAGACATTGGGTTGAATAAGCCCGAAACGGTTTGGCTGCTTCGGCTATGATATGTTTCAGTGCCAGCTATATCATCTTTGTTTATATATCCCATTGCTTAGCAACACTAAGTTCTTATCGTGGAACTTCTGATGCTTAGCAACATTCTCATGGAACCTCCAGCATGCCACACATGGCCGCGTGCCACGTCCTGCCTTCCCATTTTTACATAGAGATGAGCTATCCAAAGTGCTGAGCCCTAGCCCCAAGATAAGTCAAGCACCTTGGATAGCCTCTTTAGAGTTCTGGCTTGTTCTGACTGAAACTCAGAATAGATTCACAGCCCCACTGAAAACAGAGCCAGCAGCCTCCATGGTGGTCTGAAATCCAACCTCCAGCTTCATCTCTGGCTTTCTTGAATGGTGTGAACCCATACTTCTATTAATGCAGCCCAAAATAGCATTTGCTTTTTTTTTTTTTTTTTGCTGCAAGAGTGTGATGTGGCTGCAAAAAAAGCAAATGCTATTTTGGGCTGCAGTAATAGAAGTATAGCTTCCAAATCGTGCGAGGTACTGGTTGCCCTCTATTCGGCACTGGTTAGGCCTCATCTTGAGTACTGCGTTCAGTTCTGGGCACTACACTTCAAGAAGGATGCAGACAAGCTGGAGCGAGTTCAGAGGAGGGCAACGAGGATGATCAAGGGTCTGGAAACAAAGCCCTATGAGGAGAGATTGAAAGAACTAGGCACGTTTAGCCTGGAGAATAGAAGATTGAGGGGAGACATGATAGCACTCTTCAAATGCTTGAAAGGTTGTCACACAGAGGAGGGCCAGGATCTCGTCTTGATTAACCCAGAATGCAGGACATGGAATAATGGGCTCAAGTTACAGGAAGCTGGACATCAGGAAAAACAATGGAACCAATGACCTAGGGAGGTGGTGGGCTCTCCCACATTAGAGGCCTTCAAGAGGCAGTTGGACAACCATCTGTCAGGGATGCTTTAAGGTGAATTCCTGCATTGAGCAGGGGGTAGGACTCGATGGCCTTATAGGCCCCTTCCAACTCTACTATTCTATGATTCTGTGATTCTAAGAGAGAAATCATCTGCTTTTCCCTTTGGCAATTCATGCGTGTCTGGCTGTGCTCTACAAAGTGCTGTCATTTGGGATGTTGTCAAAATGTGCCAAGCCTGCCTTGCACATGTGCACTGAGGCTTAGACGCTCTTCTAGAAAGCACTCGATTCTGGTTCTGGATCTGGAAGTTTCAATACATCCCAAATCCAGGTTGTTAAAAACCTTTCTGGAGCTGAATGCAGCAATTCTGCCTCTGTTTAGCAACCAGGAGTGCAGAAAGCGGCCATGTATAAGTGTAACGTGCATGTGCCAGTTGTTGAAATGGGACCGGCCCAAGCTCATAACTACCCTGTGCTTTACAACTGCCCTGCGCTGTAGTCTCTCATCTCCATTCCATAAGAATGCTTAGAAAAGGGCTATTGATAGGGAACGCTTCAGTCCTCCACAGCTCTTTGCTACCTGAAGAATGGATGGCAAAAGTTGATTTGAATCGCTGAGCTGATATTTCTGCCTTATGCGCACTGCGGAGCCTGTTTACGGCAAACGAGCTGAAACTATTCTTGCCGCAGAGGACAATAACTTCTGCCACACCAGTCCTCTTATCTTGTGCCCACACTTCACATTAGCACACGTCCCCATGGTAAATCTCCTTCACTGATTTTGCTTCTTCTTTGCTTTCAGAAGTCAGTTCAGGTTCACATAGTAAAAGAAGATTAGTACATTGGTTAAATGCTTCAGTGATTTACACAAGATTATAAATAATAGGCTCCGAGCAGTTCTGAGCTGCTTCATTTCACATGCGGTTGAAATGGAATACCTCGCCCCGCTGTGATGTCGTTTGCATCTCAGAACTGGAGGTGACATCTCAGGCTGTTTGTGCTCATCACCAAAGTGACTCCCATGTTTATTCAAATAACAAGCATTGTTATTGTCAGATGATATGATGTTGTCAGACTCCAAAGAGTCCCTGAAAACTTCTCTCGTCGTTTTGAGAGGCCCCCTTTGTCTCTCTGATTGCAAACGGCTGTCAATCTGCAGGAAAAGAATGCTCGCCGACTTCCAGCATGCACAACCCGCAATGGAATTCATTTCTTGAAGACTATCAGTTAAAGTCTAGGCCCAAAGATTGGAGCTACAGGCCAAGTGGGAAATGATTGACAGGTGCCATCACCCAGTCATTCCAGAATATCCCATATCATTGCGTGTTTTGACTCAACCCTAGTTCAGGTCTTGAAGATGGATAATAACACAATTGCCTCTTTCCCATAGTGAAGGGGATTGGCAGAATCTATTGGCTCTTCTACAGAACTAATTCAGATTGTAAGTTAATTACAGTTCCAATGTATAATTAATTTTTGCAGAGTCGATTGTGAAGTTTGAATTAATTAGGAAGAGCTTCTAGAGTCCTGGTGATATTATCAGTTAACAGAAGCCTACAGGGTTCCAAGCATTGCCAGGGCATTATGGGAAATGTAGGTCCTATACACCAACATCCCTGGCCTTAAAGACAAAGGACTGGGTACTCCCCACCACCCTCCACTTCAGTCATCCAAGTGCGTATAGGGGGGCAGAGAGGAACTAATCCCTTTCATTCAGGCTACAAACTGCTCCAAAGCCCAAGGTTGTCTCTTGACCTTTATGAGAAACACTTTTTCCAGGGGAGGCCGATGGCTCTATTTTTGCATGTGTGTGTGTGTGAATCCATTCTGGATTCCACCAGAACTCCAAAGAAGCCATCCAAGGCACTGAACCAATTTTGGAAATAGTGTTCAGTACCTTGGATAGCTCCTTAAGAGCTTTGGATGGTTCTGACTGAAACTCAGAATGGATTCAGAGCCCCACCAAAATCGGAGCCATCAGCCTCCCCTGATTTGTCCATGTTATTGAGAGGCTCAGACATGTCCAGTAACGCTGTGGGTTTGGGATCAGGTGGTGGCCTTAATACTAGGGATGTGCACTGACCCCCCGGATCGGATCGGATAGCGGATCGGAATCGGACCTGGGGGGTCGGATCGGATCGGATCGGATCGGAGGCTGGTCGGATCGGATCGGACCAGATGTCCGATCCGGATCGGACGCCATTTTGAATGCTTTTTCCCATAGCCAAGTATTGTTTTACAAAAACGCCTATAACTTTTTCATTTTTAAAGATAGAAGGATGAAACTTGGGCACATTGTAGACTGGTTAGGGGTAGTTATCTGTGAGAAATTTCAGAAAGATTGGTGCATGCATTTTGTGGCAATTAATTTTTTAATAAATACCCAGGAATGCCTATAACTTTGTCATTTTTAAAGTTACACACATGAAACTTTGCCACATTGTAGGGGGTACCTTGGGACCTATGTGTGTGAAATTTCAGAAACGTAGGTGCTTGTCTTGTGTGGCAATTAATTTTTAGAAAAATGGGTAGTAGTGGGGTAAATACAGTTACGCCTCCCATTTTTTTATTTTTGAAGATACAAACAGGAAACTTGGGCACATTACAGGTACCACTTGCCTTGATATGTGTGTGAAATTTCAGAAACATTGGAGCTTTCCTTGTGTGGCAATTAATTTTTGAAACAATGAGGAAAGAAACACCTATAACTTTGTCATTTTTAAAGTTACACACATGAAACTTTGCCACATTGTAGGTGCTACCTTGGGACCCATGTGTGTGAAATTTCGGAAACGTAGGTGCTTGCCTTGTGTGGCAATTAATTTTTTAATAAATACCCAGGAATGCCTATAACTTTGTCATTTTTAAAGTTACACACATGAACCTTTGCCACATTGTAGGCGGTACCTTGGGACCTATGTGTGTGAAATTTCGGAAACGTAGGTGCTTGCCTTGTGTGGCAATTAATTTTAGAAAAATGGGTAGTGGTGGGGTAAATACAGTTACGCCTCCCACTTTTTTATTTTTGAAGATACAAACAGGAAACATGGGCACATTACAGGTACCACTTGGCTTGATATGTGTGTAAAATTTCAGACAGCTGGGTCCAGGCATGTGGTGGCAAGGTATTTTTGAAACAATGAGGAAAGAAACGCCTATAACTTTTTTATTTTAAAAGTTAGAAGTCTGAACATTGCTCACTTTGTAGATGGGTTAGGGGTAGATATGTGTCAGAAATTTCAGAATTATAGGTCCAGGCATTTGATGGCTATGGAATTTTTAAATTACATGTTTCAAAAAAATTTCTACAGAGGCCAGGTCTTCCCCTCCCGCTTCCCGCGAAGAAAAGGAAACACTCTCTCATCTCGATCCCTTTTGATCCTTGCTAGTAGTATCCATTACAGGGCTCGTGTTTCCTTTCCTACTTTCACTTTTCACTTTGTACTCAAGCAGACACGAGCCCTGTAATGGATACTACCAAGGATCAAAGGGATCGAGACCAGAGTGATCCTTCCTTGCACGCATGGCTGCAAAACTCAGCTAGGCTCAGCCGTTCTGCTTGATAAGTGAAAGTAGGAAAGGAAACACGAGCCCTGTAATGGATACTACTAGCAAGGATCAAAAGGGATCGAGATGAGAGAGTGTTTCCTTTTCTTCGCGGGAAGCGGGAGGGGAAGACCTGGCCTCTGTAGAAATTTTTTTGAAACATGTAATTTAAAAATTCCATAGCCATCAAATGCCTGGACCTATAATTCTGAAATTTCTGACACATATCTACCCCTAACCCATCTACAAAGTGAGCAATGTTCAGACTTCTAACTTTTAAAATAAAAAAGTTATAGGCGTTTCTTTCCTCATTGTTTCAAAAATACCTTGCCACCACATGCCTGGACCCAGCTGTCTGAAATTTTACACACATATCAAGCCAAGTGGTACCTGTAATGTGCCCATGTTTCCTGTTTGTATCTTCAAAAATAAAAAAGTGGGAGGCGTAACTGTATTTACCCCACCACTACCCATTTTTCTAAAATTAATTGCCACACAAGGCAAGCACCTACGTTTCCGAAATTTCACACACATAGGTCCCAAGGTACCGCCTACAATGTGGCAAAGTTTCATGTGTGTAACTTTAAAAATGACAAAGTTATAGGCATTCCTGGGTATTTATTAAAAAATTAATTGCCACACAAGGCAAGCACCTACGTTTCCGAAATTTCACACACATGGGTCCCAAGGTAGCACCTACAATGTGGCAAAGTTTCATGTGTGTAACTTTAAAAATGACAAAGTTATAGGTGTTTCTTTCCTCATTGTTTCAAAAATTAATTGCCACACAAGGAAAGCTCCAATGTTTCTGAAATTTCACACACATATCAAGGCAAGTGGTACCTGTAATGTGCCCAAGTTTCCTGTTTGTATCTTCAAAAATAAAAAAATGGGAGGCGTAACTGTATTTACCCCACTACTACCCATTTTTCTAAAAATTAATTGCCACACAAGACAAGCACCTACGTTTCTGAAATTTCACACACATAGGTCCCAAGGTACCCCCTACAATGTGGCAAAGTTTCATGTGTGTAACTTTAAAAATGACAAAGTTATAGGCATTCCTGGGTATTTATTAAAAAATTAATTGCCACAAAATGCATGCACCAATCTTTCTGAAATTTCTCACAGATAACTACCCCTAACCAGTCTACAATGTGCCCAAGTTTCATCCTTCTATCTTTAAAAATGAAAAAGTTATAGGCGTTTTTGTAAAACAATACTTGGCTATGGGAAAAAGCATTCAAAATGGCGTCCGATCCGGATCGGACCTCATCGGATCGGATCGGATCGGATCGGAGGTTGTCCGGATCGGATCGGATTGGATCGGATTTTCCCGATTTTGGGTCGGATCGGATTCGGATCGTGGATCGGATCCGATCCGATGCACACCCCTACTTAATACACACTGGGGATCATAAGAACATAAGAAGAGCCATGCAAATATCAGACCAAGGGCCCAGCTAGTTCAGCACTCTGTTCACATAGTGGCCAACCAGCTGCCCACAGGACACCTGCAACTAAGCTGCAGGTGCAACACAGCATCCTCTCACCCATGTTCTCAACAACTAATATACCTAGATTTACTGCCTCTGATACTGGATCAGGCCCTCCCTTCTACCTCTCCCCATCCCAGTTGGCTTTTTAGGAGCTGAGTGGTTACATTAGAAAGGGCCTGCTCCTTCCATCTCCACTGCACTCCGCTTCAAGGCTCAGATGTCTGATGCAAAAAGCCTGGCTATTCCCAATAACATCCCATGTCTTGGAGAAGACAATTGAGTCCTGACATCTCCGCTGCTTGAGGCTAAGTTGGCGTCTCTGTGAGACAAATGCCCATGCCTGAAATAAATGTAGTTTGGCCCAAAGTGATGATGGGGGCTTTGACTCCTTGGAGTTGGAGCCTCAGGAGTATGAGGACACAGAAAGCTGCCTTATGCAGGGTCAGACTACTGGTCCATTGAGATATGGTCTGGTAGCAGCCCTCTAGGGTTCCATTTTCCCAGCCTCAACTGCATTGTTGTAAATTGCCCAGACAGCTTTGACTATTGGGTGTTATAGAAATAATAATAATAATAATAATAACAATAATAATAATAACAACCACTCTGAAAACCTTCAGAAACTGGGCCTAACAAAGTACATCCACACCAACATCCAGAAAGCAGTCATACTTAAAACATGCTCAATTGTCAGGAAATTCCTGAATCTCTAAAGGACAGCATGACTTGGCAAAGCCCGTCATGTCCATCTAGAAAAATCGCCATGAGCGAGAAAAGAGATTAATAAAATAATAATAATAATAATAATCTACACAGAAAACTTTCAGAAACTGGGCCTACCAAAATGCATCCACATCAACATCCAGAAAGCAGTCATACTTAAAGCATGCTCAACTGTCAAGAAATTTCTGAACCAGTAAAAGACAGCATGACCCATCATGCCCATCTATAAAAACTGCCACAAGCGAGAAAAGAGATAATAATAATAATAATTAATAATAATAATAATAATAATTAATAATAATAATAATAATAATAATAAGCCAAGGATGGAACCTCTTGCATAGAAAGCATGTGCTCTATCGATGAGCTATGGGCCATCCCCACAAAAAGACACACTAGGTAAGATGCTTGGAAGGGAGCATAGAGAGGGAAGATGGCTGACCAGAGACCAGGATTTTAGGGGCTCCATGTCTGATCTTACAGAGAGCCTACCTGTTTGAGAGACCCTGCCATACTTCTTCAGGATCTGGCTTACTTGTGAGCCTGTAGTTAAGACCTGTGGGCAGAAGTATCTCCATCCTGGTGAGTCAGCAGACCATAGACCCATTACAGAGTAATTGGAGTATTGGGTCCATTGGTATTATGACGTAACCATGGTCTACCATGATGAAGGTTTCACCAGTGTAAGGCTACAGGGCTGGGCTCCTAGGGGCCAATGGGTTAGACTAGGCCAGTGACCATTGTGGCATTTGTGCTGGTAGCCAGACTTTGCTAACTTGACAAGTGGAAACCAAGAGCCTCCTTCAGCTAAGAGGCAAATGGTCCAAAGCTAATGAACCACTGAGCGCAAGTTGCCGAAGTGAATTATTCACCATTCCCAAATGGTACAAAGCTGGATTCAAACATTCATCAAAGAGAAGTAAATACTTCAACCTGAGGTCTGAGCATTTGAAGGAGACTCATTTCATTTTGTTTCATTAGGACCTTCATTTCAGCTCTCCATGAAATGTCCCCCTGAGGACACTTCATCCTTGACATTATTACAACATTTCATGTAGAGTATTACCGCTGCATTGCCTTAATGAGTTTACCAGGCCACATAGACTAAACTGCACATGCCATTAGCACATCGCATGCTTGGAGTTGTCATGGCAGTCAGATGAGTAATTGAATGCGGTGAGAATAGTACTCTAGACTTGCTAAATGCCAGGAAATCGAGGCATTTAATGGTTTAGCAAAGCAAAAACGAAAGCTATATGAGGAGAAAAGGACAAGCCATACACCAGAGTTGGAGACAGATGCTATTTTCCATAGAGCGCTGCAGGTGATTAAAGAAAAAGGTTCTCTTAAGTGCAACAGAGCTCCCTCAGGTGTTCAAAATGAATGTGTGAAGAGGTTGTGTACATGAATCCCACCTCCAACCTCACCAACCCCATAAAACCACAGGGCTCCACTAAGATCTGAAAGGGGTATTTACATGTGAGTGATCAGGAACTCTGATATTGTTCCCTTTGGACCTTCATGCTAAATGTGCAATGGGCCCCCTCTTCACGACCTAAGGGACACTATGGCGCTTTTTCCTTTGTTGCCGCCTGCACCACCGAGTATTGGGCAGCGTGGCGGCTGCTGGAGGGGGACTGAGAGCCTCGACTCCTCTACTCGCAGGTAAGTTTAAAAAAAATTTTTTTTTTACAAAATGAGGGGGGGAAGGACAGTGGAGGCACGTCAGTTTTTTTTAACGTTTAAAACTTTAAATGGAGGGGGAGGACTGCCGCAAACTAAAAAAGTTGTGTTAAATAGCTTACTTTTTTAGTTCGCGGCAAAGGGCCTTTTCCCCTAGATGTCTTCACATTGGCAGCTGCGTCATGTAACGCAACTGCCGCCGGTGTGAAGACATGTTGACGGAAACTGTCCGTCTAGAGGTACTCATGGTCTAAAGCTTCCTCCCACTGGGAAGGGACGTTGTGGGCAGGGTTTGTATGCATAGCTCCATTAGGTACATAGAGCCTGCCTTATACAGAATCAGTCCCTTGGTCCATATAGTTAAGTATTGTCAGCTGAAAGGATTTTTTCCAGCCCTACCTGGAGATGCCAGGGATCAAACCTGGGACCTTCTGCATGCAAAACAGGTGCTCTACCACTGAGCCACAGCCCCTGTCTAGCTTAGCTGAAGTTCCCAGGGATACTGATCTGGAATCTGGAATGTGAAATACAACTTTTCATGAAGATTTTTTGGGTGGTGGGGGAGGGAATTGCAAACTAAGGTAGAAATGGGACAGGACACATTCAATGCTCGAAAGAGGAGAAACGGTGTAAAATCAAACTTGAGAGATTTGTCCATCCCTGGTTTGCTCATATCGTTATTAAACGGTGACACCCAGAACTGGACGCAATACTCCAGGTGAAGTCTGACTAGGGCCAGATCTACATACACCTTGTGTCAAATCATTATGACTGTGGAATAAAAAGCAGGAAATAACGTTATGAAAGTGGTATATGGAATGTTGATTGTGCCCCAGCAGTTATCAGTGCAATTCAATAGTGTAGTAGTGCAGAGGAAAATGGAACAATTACTGCCCATTCTTGGAAACGATTGTTGTGTTAGTTCCTGTCATCTGTCTCCTGCCTCCTACTGCATCCTGGATTTCTCAGGGAGAGAAGGGGGGGGGGAGAGAGAGAGAAAGAGAGACTACCCAGCAAGTTAGTGAGGAGTTGTTACTTAAAATATTAATACTGACAAAGTACAGAAGACCAGCTCTTTACAGTTTCTTTATCTCAAGCCATTAGCTTTGATTTAGTGCAGTCATGGAAGTCTTTTGGAAGCCTCCTTAGTATCTTCTCACTCAAGTTTAATAGCATTTGTTTAAATGAGGACTGGATTCTCAAGTAATATTTCTCTTTAACTGGCATGTCCCAGCACAAGGTAATAAGTAAACTGGGAACAATATATTATAAAAGAAGAAAGAGATCCTGCCAGCTGAAGTGAGATATTTATTACCTGCAATTTTTCAACTATTTTCCAAGAAAGTAATATAAAATGATCTTCCTTGAGGAGTCAAAAAGAAAAAGAAAGAGAAGGAACGGGGGGAAAAAATAGCGTGGGTGGTTTGGAGTCTTCCACTATTGTTGGGAGTTAATGTATCTTATTGCCTGGATGTTGTAGGAGTAAAGGCATTATTTATATGAGTCAACATCATCACTTTTGGGAGTTGTAGAAACTATAGCAATGGATTTTTTTCTTTTTCTTTTTTCACTCTAACTTGCCCCAAACTCTTGGTGTCTGTGGAAAGAAAAAATATATAGCGCCAGTTTCAATCCTTAGCTGTAGGGCTCTCTTGGCAGAAATTGGGTGGATAAAATTAGTGTATTATATTTTAAAAACTTTGTCAGAAATATTCTAGACCGCCATGTTATAGGAAAAAGCAGTGGGCAGCGAGGAGTGCTGTTCAGGGACATCTCTGTGTAATATTTCTAGCTGGCAGTTTTTTCCCAAGGAGGTCGGGCTGACACATATGGGGCTATCCCATTTTATTCTTGCAACAACCTCATTGGAAAGCGGAGACTGAAGCAGGAGTGGATTTAACCCTTCATTGTGCTGCAATTCCCCACCCCCCACCCCAAACATCATCCTCTGTGCAGCAATCTGGCTTGAAAAATGGTTTCCCTGGAGCCAATGGAAGGATTTTTATAGTCTGATTCAGCACATAGAGGAAAAGGAGGTTGTTGTAAGCTTTTGTGTGTGTATGTGTGTGTGTGAGAGAGAGAGGGAGAGAGGGAGAGAGGAAGAGAGTGACTGTGTTACGTGTGCATACCTTATGGGTGAGAATGGAAATTTGTGTGCTGTGTGTGGATGTATATGAGTCTCTCTCTTAGGGTGACCATATGGAAAGGAGGACAGGGCTCCTGTATCTTTAACAGTTGAATAGAAAAGGGCATTTCAGCAGGTGTCATTCGTATGCATGCAGCACCTGATGAAATTCCGTTCATCATCACAACAGTTAAAGCTGCAGGAGCCCTACCCTCTTTTGCACCTGGTCAAGAGGGCAGGGCTCCTGCAGCTTTAATTGTTGTGATGAAGAGGGAATTTCACCAGGTGCTGCATGCTTTCGAATGACACCTGCTGAAATTCCCTTTTCTATGTAACTGTTAAAGATACAGGAGCCCTGTTCTCCTTTTCATATGGTCACCATACTCTCTCTCTCTCTCTCTCTCTCTCTCTCTCCCTCCCTCTCTCTGTACAAGAGAGTGGGGTGTTCTTGTCCAATTAGTTCTGACCCACCCACTTCTGTGGGGGCCTACCCATCTCTGATATGTGCCCTTTGGTAGCTGGCTATGAAGGAAAGGCAGGTAATCCCTCCCTCAAAAAAAAAACTCTCAACCTTTTTTTGATGATAAACTACAAAGTATGATGAACACAGAGTTGCTGCTGAAAAAGAAACCCCATCTTGGATTCCTCCCCACCTCCCAATAATGTGGAAATGTGGAAATGCATGATATCACTGGATTCTCTTCCCATACCCCAATCCTCTAGTCCACATGATTGGCTGCCTGGGCAGCAGTGAAATAAGAACATTAGAGGAGCCCTGTTGGATCAGACCAATGGTCCATCTAAACCAGCATCCTGTCTCCCATTGTGCTCAGCAGAAGCTTCTGGGAAGAACGCAAGGAAGGCATGAGGACAATTATTGCTTCCCAACAATGGGTATTAAGTGGCACACTGCTTTGGAGCATAGAGGTTTCATGTAGCCATTACGGCTTCTAGCCACTGATGGACCCTTCAGGAGAGGATCTAATTCCACTTTAAAGCTATCACCACATCTTGTGGTTTTGAATTCCATAAGTGTATTATGTGATGAAATGCTTTATGTAATCTGTCCTGCACATCCTAGTATTCTAGTATTATAAGAGAAGAAAAACTTAAGCTATCTTGCTTGTGTTGGGACAGTACACAACATGGTGTGTGTACATTTGAATTAACCCCATAGACTAGGGACATATGCAGAGTCTGAAAAACATCAGCAAATTTAAATAAATAACTTTGATTCATTATAAAGCTAAAAACACATGTATAGTCTGTGCAGAATGTCTTTGGGTCTAATGTCTGAATTCTGCAAAACACATAGAAGAAAGTCACACTTTTTGACCCATATATTGAATCACTGTATATTTAACACATACATAGAGAATTCTAAGCAAGCTTTACAACCAGGATTGGAATTGCAAAGAGTTTTAAACTTAAACTCTTCAACATTGAAGGGCACTCATGAAAGAAAGATATTCCGCAACATGTGGAACATAAGTGCAAAGCACACAGGTGGAATGCCATTTTCAAGTCTGTAGTTCCTACAGAGATGGATGAGAAATTTGTTTGATCCAAACTGTTATATGCATATACCCAATTTGCAGTTCCTAAACCTATATGCAAACTGGAATGTATTTGCAGGCCAAATTTGCACTTTTCAGATTTTTTACAGTGCAATTCGTTACTCAAAAATGTGCATGAAAATAAATAATTTAGGAGGAAAGTATGTACAAAATGCATTATCGGGGAAAATTACTTGCTGAAAATTCACACACTAGGAAAAGTGCATATAAAACTGCATGTATTAGACATAAAATGCATAAAAATGAGTACGTACTTTTGTGCAGACTTTGTTTTTGTCTGTATTTGCAAACTGATGCAGAAATGGGCAGAAACAAACTCATGGTCAGGAAAATGACAAAGTGAATGAAACTGAAATGGACAGACTCACCCATCTTTAATTTCCTACCACAAGCGTTGAATTTCTGTGGAAAGTCTCCCCGCTTGAAAATTTGACCGCCTTCATTTATCCTACCATTTCTTCAAACATCGTCAGCTGTTTGCTTCAATTAAAGCACCCACTTATTTTTGCACATCTGTGTCCCACTCACAAGTACGTTACACACCCATGTAGTCTTAAAGCGATGACATGTAGTTTATCCCGTAGTTTTGACTCCCAGCATGTGCTTCTGTAATGATTAGGGCTGTGCACACACACCCGACTCTCCTCTGAGAGCATTTCAGCACCTCTGGAATGGCCCCAGTTTGACTCAGGGTGCTTCGGGTCTGGGCTGCCTCGCTTCAGAACCGAAGCTGAAGCAAGGTTCAGCCCCTCTGAATCGGGTCAGTCCTTGCAGGTTCCTGGGCACTTGCCACATGGCTGCATGCCAAGCACCCAGGAAAACTGGCCGTAATGTCAACTGGGAGTCCGTTGGACTCCCCACTTACTTGCTTGCTTGCTCCCTCCCTCCCCACTCCCTGGTGACCACCCTGAACCCAAAACTGCCACTGCCACTGCCCACAGGACTTACATTTGCAGTCAGTCTTCATGCATTAGAGCCACAACTAATAGTATGATGGGCTCCCTCTTTTTTCATAGATCTAAGGCCACAATCTACAGAAATGGCCCTTTACAGCCACTGTCTTTGCAGCCAGAGATCTGTGAAAACCACAGAGCCCCATCTGACTTTCAAATCTCGGCTCTGATGGAGGAAGACGACCAGCAAAGGTAAGTTCTGTGGGTGGCGTGTCTGGGGAGTGAGCAGGGAGGGAGGGAGAGTAGAGGAGGGGGAAGGAGGTGAGCCCAATAGACTCACAGTTGGCCTCCCACTGGTTTTCCCACATGGGCAGGTGGGCGGAGCGTCTCATCACCACCTTGGATCAGTCCAAAGCACCCCAAGGCACTTTGGAACCAATCCGCTTTGCCTCGGGGTGCCTTGGGCGAAGCCGGTATTGCTCGTATTCGGATCTGGCGGTACACAGCCCTAGTAAACAAGCCATTGCTCTTGTTCATGCTTAGCTTTTGGCATCTGTTCCCTGTAATCTGAAATAGGCTTATACCATCCCATTTGCCTCCCGCTGCTATAGCTGTTCTGTAGTCTAGTTGAAGACATTCAAATCTCCAATGCTTTATGAAATGAGCTTGCTTTTTCTTCTCTTTAGAATCACCAGCACTTTGGGAGATGTCGTGTTCGTTTCTGCTTTAGTTTCCCCACTCACATTTGGTGGTGCAGAATTGATTTGATACACATGCGATTCCTTAGAAATCAGCTAATTGGGAACTGTACCCAGATGTTTATATCTGCACCACTTTTCTTACCTGTGGTTTTGCTTTAGTTCTCGCTGATAATGCAGCAAACCATCTTGCTTATGGTGTGCTCCTTGAACATCTGCTAAGTAATGAGTTAATCATTTTTAATGTGGTCGGTTGGTTGCTTCCCCCTCCCTTTTAAACTTCCCTTCACTGTATCTTTTTGGTTGATTTGTTAGCTGGATGATTTTCTCAATTAGTTTATATTTCCCTTGCTTCCTTTCAGAGATGTATACAAATTTTGTGCAGATATTACCTTATCATGAGCACACATCAAAGACATCATGATATGCTTATATCAGAAGGAAACCTTGGGGATGAATCAGATGTTGATACCTTTTGATAATTACCTCCACATGGTGGGGTATGCCCTTAATCCTTGGGGAGTATGTGTAGACACTGTGAGAGCCAGGCAAATATATGCATCCTATATATTAAAGGCAAACTCATTCTCCAGGTGTGGAAACTTATGAATAGCACCATCCACACATAAGACCAAGGTACCTGAGAGTGCACCTTCTCCCTTACCAACCTGCCCGGTCATTGAGGTCACTGGAGGGCATGCTCCTGGTGGTTCCACATAGACCTCGGGCCCGATTGGAGTCCATCAGGAGAAGAGCCTTTAGTGTGGTGGCCCCTTCTCTTTGGAACTCCCTGCTCCTGGAGGTCAGGCAGGTGTCAACACTAGGCTGTTTCCAGCGCCTCCTGAAAACAACTCTATTCCAGGAAGCCTTCCTCACCTGACCAGCCCCTGTTTTTATTGGTCCTTCATTTTAAATTGAACAATTTTAATTTGCTGTTTTTAATCTTTCTTTTTCCTGCTTTATTCCTATGTGCACCACTCTGGAATCTATCTTAGCTATGGAGCATAATTATTATTATTATTATTAATAATAATAATAATAATAATAATAATAATGTCAGCAGGCTTGGGGGAGCACCGCCCTGAGATCCTAGTGATATAATAATAATAATAATAATAATAATAATAATAATAATAATATATTTATTTATTACCTGCCTCTCCCTCCGGATCGAGGCGGGGAACAACATCATCATAAAACACACAAAACTGATTAAAAATACATAAAACCAATATATCATTAAAATACCAATAAAACACCAATAAAACACTTAAAATTCATCTGAGTAGGCCTGCCGGAAGAGCTCAGTCTTTATAGATCGTTTAAATTCCTGAAGACTGGTAAGTTCACGGATCTCTCCCGGCAGGATACACATGTTTTAATAAGTAAATAAAATTAAATAAAGCGTGTAGAAGTACAAAACAACTTCAAGGGGAAAACATGCCTAATTGGGGGGAGGGGGAGGATCTGATCATGCTCAAGGGGCATGGAAAGCTGGGTGAGTGATGGGGATAAAACAGAAATTTGGGTGGAGGGGGAATGGAGTGCAGCATCTTAGAAGAGGGCATGGCTGGCTGGTACCCTGGACAGGACACTCCATCCAACAACACTTGATTGTGGGCATACATGTCCTACATGAAGGAATACATTTCCAATCTTCCTTATTTGCTCAGTTTTTATTCCTCCCCAAAGCACTGGTGAAAACAGAGACCAAGCAAAGCATGGCTATATTCCTATATCCAGGTGTCACATGAATTGCATTGTACTTAGAAGTGGTGGATGCACTTCTTTCCAAGGGCCAGGGCTATAGGACATCCCACCCCATGTACATGATAGATAGACCTGTCAGGCCCTTTATTACTACCATCACAGTCAACTAAAATGTGAATTAGGGTTGAGTCAAACTATACAGGAGTGTATATGCGTGTGCCTGTGACCATTTCCAGTTGTGCCCTTCAAATGCTCTGTTTGGTACTCAGTGAAAAACGATGGCACATTGAAGGGATTGGCAATCTGCTGCCCGCCAGATGTTTTGGATTATGGCTCCCATAAGCCCCAGGCAGCATGGCTAATGGGGTGCCCTGGGAGTTGGTGAGTTGTTATTCAAAACAGCTGGAGGACACCAGGTTGCCTGTGACATTAGCTTGCTGAACCCTAATCTATTAATTTGAATTGTCCTAAACCTTTCTTACCCTCATTTCCCCTGAAATTGACTATGTAGTGTTGTGATATAATAAAGCTCATGATATGATCTCTGATCAGATAAACACACCCATTTGACTAAACCTTTTGACTAATCCACCCATTTGACTAATTCAGCAGACTAATTCACTTTGCTTGCAGTCAGCCCCGGTGCTCCCCTAGTATGACAGGCAAAAGAGGCAGGTCCCTCCCTCCCTAGATGCATTGATCTAGGGGCAAGATGACCTGAAAGCCAAGCCAAGCTCCTCAATTAATACTGTGGACCACCAAATTCCCCTACATCCCTCCTTTATTTCCTGTCATTGGGGTTGCCAAATCCCACCTCTCAGCTGAACTCTATGTCTTTAACACCAGCTAGACAGTTAGAAACTGAGCTGGTGCAGCTTCCTGCTGCTTTCTGTCCATACCAGGAAAAGCTTCTCCTGCTTTGTGTGTGTGTCTTCCATTAATGGCATAGGAACAAAGCCGGTAAACATGGGGGGTGGGGTGGGTCTTGAGTAATTGTCCCATTGCCCCATTAAGGGCTGCTCTGTCCAAGGCAGGAATATCAGGAGAAAGACAGCAGGGAAACAGGCAAGATGCAGGTTGCTCCTAATGCTTTCTGTGAGGCGCTTCCCAAGGACTCCATCCACCCCCTCCCATAGAACCGCTCAGAAGGAGACTCCAGCAACGGAGCAAGATGGAGGCAGGCACGAAAACCTCCATCCGTGCAGAAGATGGAGAGGAACGTGGCCCTCACCCTCCCTTGGAAGCTCCGATCGTGCACAGACACAAGCACCCCTTCTCTCCTGAACTCATCTCTGCCCCGGACCTTTGGTTTGAACCTCACCAGGAAGGGGAAGGTTCGCCGCCGCACCATGCACCCTGTTCCTCCCCCATGCCTGGCTCCACTTTAAAAAAAAAAAAAAAAAAAACTTTTTCTGTAATTGCACTGCTCCATTGGCCCATGAAGGTGCAGAGGCAGCCAGCTGCCATTCCACTCACTGTCCCGCCCCCTCCCCTTGTCCCTGCAGATGGTGCCCAATCAGCATTAGCCATTGGTCTGGAACACGCCTCTGGTGCAAAGCTGGAAGATGTCGACAGACTAGAGATGCAGGTCTGCACCCTCTTGGCATGAAAAAGTCGGGGTAAGTCACCAACTTTTTAAAAGCATTGCTTCAGGGGAATGCCCTGGGATGGCTCCGCAATGGTGGCTGCATCATATAAATGACCAGCCGCCATGGCGGATCCACCCCGGGGCTTTCCCCTCATCAAGATGCACCCCTGATAGCGATGCAAGGGAATGACCAGGATTGAAAAGAGTGGATATTTATACAATTTAGGATGGGTGAGTGAGGCTGGGTGATTGTTGTTTTTTCGGAGGGGGAAAGAAATTTCCACTCTGCCAAAATTGCTAGCTCGAAATCCAACATAGAAGTAGACAATATTCAACACACACACATGTGCTTGGTATTCAAAGTCCCTAAGTGCAAAGATTCCATTCCTACCACCTCCTTTTTTCAAGGATAGAAAGAGTGGGAAAGGTGAAAAACTGAGAAAGCATTGTATGGTGCTGCTATAGATTAAGCCCACTTTAATTTTTAATGACTTTTCAATGATGCTGGAGAAAATGTTGGCCTGTTCATTTACATTGTCCCTTCTTGCCCCCTCTCACCTGCTGTTGTTTATCATCAGCAATATGAAAATGTCGCCAAATCTGATTCTGACATTGTATATAGCATCATCCGATTTGTGGTCCCTAATTGGCTGGAACCATGCATGTGTCTCATTCAGGGAGATTTCGCACACGTTCAATGAACTTCTTTTGTTCTCAGTGATGTCACATAGCTAAATCTGACTTGCTGTGTTGCATTGTGATGTCAGCCCATTCACTATGGGATCCCTAATTGACTGGGATAGCCAACAGACCAAACCAGGAGGCTTTGTTGGACTCCCCTTTGTTAGATTTTAAGGAGAGGCTGAATGGCCACCTATCAGGGATGTTGTAGAAATGAATTTCCTGCATCGGCAGCAAGTGAACAAGATGGATTTTGATGTCCTTTCCATCTCTATGTGGGTATGATCCCTCGTATATTATGCTGGTGGTTTTCGACTGGCCCAGACACGAGACCCACCTTGAACTCCCAACCTGCAACAGGGGACCCATGCCCAACATTTCTCCATGCCCAATACGGCGGCAACAGCTTTGCCCCAACCCATCTGGACTGATCTCTGACCCACTTTTGAAGACCACTGTATTATGCCATGCCTTTCAATGCCTCCCATTCCCAATTAGCATCCTTTGAAGTAAGGATAGAGACAAGGCTTGAAGTGTGCTATTTGACCCAGCGAAACAAATTAGAGGGGCAGTGCCAGTGTTGACTTCAGCCCATTTTGTTTGCACTGAGGAAACACTCCTTTTTCTGCCTCCTATTTCACTGTAGCTGTGTTCAGTTCTTGATATGCTCAATTAAAATGCTGGAAGTGAGATTCAAACCTGTGACCCGTGGAAGAAGAGGCTCTATTGTACACGTTTGTGATTTAAAAGGACTGCGCCATGTGAGACTCTTGTAATGTGCCTGAAATAGCAGCTCTTGAATGTAGAAATGCATGGCCCCAAGTGACAGCATTCATGCTCCGTCCGGCTTGCCATGCGGGAAATTCTGTGCATTACCTGTTTCTGTGATCTAACGGAAATTATAGCCTTGGGAGCCTGCCATTTTGACCTTGTGAAATAGGCGTCCTGTTGGGCAAGCTTTATGATCTGGAAGGGAACTGCTAATAGATTTTCATAGCTTAAATTACAGAGAGTCCAAGAATGTCAAAGAAACGACTCAGGTTCTGTTAAGCAGGCTAGCCGGTGGTAGACAGCGCAGCATTGTTTGAAGGGGGTGGGGAGAGAATCTCATGGTGGTGGATGCAGGACTCTTACGGACATCGGGTGTATTCTGTTCTATGATTAGAGCTGTGCCCAAGTGGCCCTTCAAAATTCTCCACCCTATTTGTGGGTAGAGAAATTGGGTGGACAAGTTCACTGAATTTCTCCAGGGAGAGGATAAATTCTCCAACAATTTCTCACAGGTGGGCATCCCATTGGCAAGGGTTGTAGAACAGCTTTCTTTCTTTCTTTTCTTTCTTTTCCTAAGGGTTTTTGGTGTGTGTGTGTATGTGTGTGTTTGTTTGTGTGTGTGTGTTTTGCACTGCCCTGCAAATGGCAGCAGCATCAACTGTGTTGGCAGCCTGGCCCCCATTCTGCATCCTCCACAATGCCCCATCTGCCTACCATCACTCCAGGGCACTGAGAGGAGGGAATGCAGCCAACACACACAAAAATAGTGGTGAAAATAATGTGGAGAAAATTCTGAAAAGTGTCTTTTATATCTAGGAGGTAAGAAAAGAAAAATCTCAGGAATTTCCTTAAATGTTTCTTTCCCCATGAAAGGGGCTTCCATTTTTCTGTCTCTTTGTCAGGGCAGTTTATAATTTATTTTGGTGGTGTTTTTGACCTTACCTAATCCCTGTAAGGTGGCTGAGGGTATTGTCTATATTTTTCTTTCTATTACACATCTCACCATTAAGTCTACAGTCTCTCAGGCTACCTGCGCTTCCTGATCTGAAAAGGCCCCATGGAAATAATACATTCATGATGTCTTCCCCTAGGTGGGAAGAGCGGGAAGCCAAGGAGGTTACAGGTTGTCAGAGAGATGACTGTACAATGAAAGACAGGACATTCACACACACTCCTCAGCCACCTCATAAGTAAGGGAAGCACAAGAACCCTGAACCAAACCCATGAGAATTTCTCTGAAATTTTCTCCTTTGAATTTCTTTTTGTAAACAATTTCTTTTCTATCAAATTGAATTAGAATGGTCAATGTTTTTGTAGGAGAAATTTTCGGCACAGCACTAACTATGATGGCTGCTAGTGGGAAACCTTTTGCCACATTCAAAAGTGGCTTTCTATTGTCCAAGGAGGCAAGTGTGGCAGCAGAACACCGTCCCTCTGAGGTGAAAGGCAAAAAGCTAGTTGTGAAGTGGCTCCATTGGTAAGGCCAGTAGATGGCCTACCATCATGGCAGCCAACTACCAATACATTGTGGCCAGAACGTTCCCAATAAAGCCTCACATTGAAGCAACCAATGACCTTTTTCCCCTTCACTATCCCATCACATTGGCTGCACCTAGAAAATTAACATGCCAGGGGAAAGGGGTTCTAGGCTAACCTTCTCCCTGAGGTGTTAGTTTTCTGTGATCAAGGAGAGCATGCAAAATTGTGTTCTCTCACCTGAATTCTGGAGAAAGAGTGGAAGGCTCTTCCAGGCACAAAAGCAGCCCATCCTAAGATGTGGATTTGGGGGGGGGGTAGAAGAAGATAATAGAGATTGATGGGATCAAAATTTGGGTGGAAGGAAGGATACAAGAAATTATTAAGCAAATTGCATACTATGTTAAGCACACTGTTTCAGAACGAGATGAGGTCCTACTATTTCTCGTTCTTGACAAAGAGCAGCTGCAGTAGGCTGACCAGATTTTGGAACCCAAAATCCCGGTCCCCCCCCCCCGCCAACAACCCCCCCCCACCAAGCCACCCCTCAAAACACCCCCCCCAGCCACCCCCCCACCCAAAACAACCCCCCCACCAAGCCACCCACCCCCAAAAAACATCAGCCCGGACCTACCGGGGTGGGTTCTCTTCTGCTGCCTCCTCCTCCGCCACCGCCGCCGCCACCACCGCCGGGTCCCCCGCCGGCTCGTAAGGCCAGCGGCCGCGCGGAAGAGACAGGGGAGGGCCGGATCCGGAAGTGATGTAATCGGCCCTCCCCCGCCTCTTCCGCGCGGCCGCTGGCCTTACGAGCCATCGGGGGACCCGGCGGCGGCGGCGGCGTGGCGGCGGACCCAGTGGCGGCACAGCGGCAGACCCGGCAGCAGCGGCGGCGTGCCGGTCCCGGCGGCAGCGGCGCGGCGGCGGACCTGGCCGCCCCAGCAGGTAAGTGCCCCGCGCCCTGCGCCTCGCGCTCCTTACCCGCTTCCCTCCGGTGCTCGAATCTACTGAGAAACAGGCTTCACGGCCTGTCTCTCAGTATTGCGCCAGGTGATGACGTCATCACCCGGCGCGCTACTGAGGGACAGGCCGCGAAGCCTGTTTCTCAGTAGATTCGAGCACCGGAGGGAAGCGGACGCCCCTGCGGGTAAGGAGCGTGAGGCGCGAGGGAGGGCACTTACCTGCTGGGGTGGCCACTTCCTGGGCTCCTCTGCCGCCACCGCCGCCGGGTCTACCGCCGCTCCTTGCTTGCTGTCACCGCCGCGTGACCCCCCGCCACCCCGGTTTGCCCCCCCCGCCCCCCGGTTGGGCTGGTTCGCCCCTGGATTCCCGGTTAGGACCGGAAAATCCCGAGCCATCTGGACAGCCTAAGCTGCAGGGACCCCAATCCAGATTGGGACAATGGCACAGAGGGTTGAGGTTTGCCGCTTCCCTTGTTTTTCCACTGGAAATGCCCCCTCCAAAAAGATGCTGTTTGCCCCCAAAGGTGCAAGGTACTGCAAACAGCACTTTCGAGGAGCAGCAACACTTTTGGTAAGGGGGGGGGGGTAATTTTCAGAAGGAAATGGAAAGTTCAGTCTGCCACTGTCATACTTCAGATCACACACTCCGAGACGCTTGTTGTTAAGCAACCGAAGCAGCAGGTCTTAATTATGAGTTTAAACAGCATCCTTAACATAATGTACTGTTTATCACTCTGCCAGGCGAGAGAGAGAGAGAGGCAAAGAGGGAGGGAGAGAGAGAGAATGATTATGGAAAACAAACATCTAGCTGAGTTGGTGACCACTCCACATGAACAGATCGCTCTGTAGTGAAAGCCAGTACTTTGGGCAATTTAAAGCCACCTCAGCACGGTTGCCCTAGCATGCACACCAGCTAGGGTGACCATATGAAAAGGAAGACAGGGCTCCTGTATCTTTAACAGTTGTATAGAAAAGGGAATTTTAGCAGGTGACATTTGTAGGCATGCAGCACCTGGTGAAATCCCCTTTTCATAGCAACAGTTAAAGCTGCAGGAGCCCTGCCCTCTTTTGTATCTGGTCACTCTAGTATAGCTCCTGTAGCTTTAACTGCTGTGATGAAGAGGGAATGTCACCAGGTGCTGCCTGCATACAAATAACACTTGCTGAAATCCCCTTTCTATACAACTGTTAAAGATACAGGAGCCCTGTCCTCCTTTTCAGATGGTCACCTAGCACCAGAAAAAGGTGCAACACTTTCAAACATCTAGAACAACAGTAGGCAACTTCAGGAGGTCCAGGATCATTTTTGCCTCCCACCTCCTTAGAGGTGTCTAAAACAAGGGGAAGAAACAAAAATAAGGTATTCAAAACTGCTATAGAGTGTGAGTGTGAAAAGGATCACAATTAGCTTATTTGCAGCTAATTGTGATCCTTTGAGGGCTCTGTAGCTGCTACGGTATCCTAGAAAATATAGAGGTTACCTTGCAAATAAGTTCTTTTTGACCCTTTTGGTGTTCTGTAGCAGCTCTGGATGTCACTTTGTTTGATTTTTCTTAATCCTCATTGAATTTTGAAGGGCCCACAGGGGGGCAGAGGCTGCTTGAGGCAGGTGGAGGCACATGCTGCCCTACCCTGGACTAGAACCTTGAATTACATACACAGCTTGACTGGGAGCCACCAAGGAGTTATAAAGCTTGCATTCTTGGTAAACTGTTGTTAGAAGGCTTGCAATGTGTTACAAAAGGAAGTAAAGAGTAATGGGCCTGGTTTGGACAACATGGTAATCAACGCGGGGGGGGGGGGAACAATCGTCAGTTGTGTAGTTTATTGTGTCGTGTGGAGGGCAACACAACGCACACACAACTGATGGTACACTATTTGGGGCACTTAAACAACGGAGAAAAACAGCGGGCTGCTCAGTTGTTTATCCCGAATGCTGTTGTTTAAAGTGTAGTGTGGAAGGAACCCCCCTCTCTCCGTGTACTATTCCATTTGGTCATAGAGTTCGCCGGCCGGAGCAGCCGAACCTCCCCCCCAGCTGCTCCGATACAGCTGGCAGAACTTGTGGTGCATGCTGGGATATGGCCAGAGGACTGAGGGAGGTGGGAGGGAGGAGACACAGCAGCCCAGAAGGATGCTGGGACTTTCAGCCATGCGACGGGGTGGAGGGGCAACATGTCGTGTGGCGGGTGCTGCCGCTATTTCCCCCTCGGTTGCCTAAAGTGTTGTCCGAATTCACCCATGGTGTATTTATACTGTTGACTTAAAGTTAGGGCTGGGATCATGGATCAGCATGGTTGGGCAGCTGCTGATGTCCACCTCCATGCAGGGACCTCCTGCAAATCCCCAGAGTCTCCTGGCCCTCCGGGCATGCAACCAGCGCCAAGAGTGAGGAGTCAGAGCAACAGTCAGAACTCTGAAGGAACTATCTAAAGTGCTTCCAGAGTTCTGACTCATTCTAACTGGTTCTGACTGGTTTTGACTGAAACCCCTAGTAGATCCATCACCCCACTAACATTGGAAACACCAGCCTCCACTGCTTTCCACTATCACTCTAGTTGGTTGTATGGATTGAGTCCAGAGGGGAATAGTGAGAAATGCCGTTCTGCGAGAGGAGATTGTGGATCTCCACCTCATCAAATTACAGTTTCCACAACCCTCTGAGGAAAGGCACAGCAGTTAAAACAACATAATACAATTAATATCTGTTTGTAGTGCAAATATTCCCCCAATGAATGCAAGGCTAGAGCATGCTGTTTTTGGAAGCCTGGATGAAAAATCACATCTCCGGTTGCTGTCTCCTAGAGGAGCTGAAAATGCGTGATGAATTCGGGCAATCGAGCCATTGTTGGGAAGCAATACAGCATCAACTGTGGAACAGTTTCCTGTCTGGGTGACTCCTTCAATCCTAAGAAGGAGCAAGTTTTGTATCTGGTCAAGAGGGCAGGGCTCCTGCAGCTTTAACTGTTGTGATGCAGAAGGAATTTCACCAGGTGCTGCATGCATACAAATGGCACCTGCTGAAATTCCCTCTTCTGTGCAACTGTTAAAGATACAGGAGCGCTGTCCTCCTTTTCATAGGGTCACCCTAGGTACTACATCGAGAAAAGAAATGGGGGCCCTTTATTGTTTTCCCCTATAGATGGAAAAGCAGTTGAGGGGGTTGATTTGAATTGGGACAAGGCTTGGGAAGGGTTAATCACCCCCCCCCCCCCGCCCACACACTTCACTATGCTCAAATTGACAAGCCCTGCACAGTTGGGGGTGGGGGAGAGAGACATTTACTTAGTAGTTTGAAATAGTTTGGACCCAGCTTCATTATTTCACCCACAAAAGGCAGCACTTTTAATCCACAAGGATCCCAATGTGACTTTGTGAGTTATGAAATATTAAATCAGATGGTCCAGATGGGTGCACCATAGCGTGAGGGAAGGGAAATGTTAGCCATTAATGCTACCGTTAGGAAAAGCATCATGGGACTTTAATGTCAACAGAATGCAAGCAAGTCCTTGGCTTTTAAGCTCTTATCGCAAAAGACAACCATCAAGCAATAAACTGCATTTCTAGTTACTAGAGCATATATATATATATATATATATATATATAAAATCAGTTTCTAGAAGACAAAGTCAACAAGCAGAGTCTTAAAGACCAATGAAACTCTTGTGCCTTTGCATTATTTCTTCTTTATATTTTGAGCAGGGCTATAAATCCAGCACTAAGTGAATAACATTCAGCTTCTCCTTCTTCCTTAATATAGCACAGGAGAAAATGGAATTTAATTCTGAAACTCTCCAGTTACTGTAATACTGTGACAACTAATACACACACACACACACACACACACACACGAGGCAGAGGGAGGGAAGGAGAGAGGGACTACATTAATATGTTGGTAGAGATGTTTCTGACCTGGTATTCACATGGTCTCCATGGTGAAGGACTGGGATGAATTGAGGTCATCCAAATGCTGTGGCTTGGTAAATATGAACCAAATGGCACAGTTAAAATTGTCTCTCCCCCAAAAACTTTGAAACATGAAACACCAATCCCAACGTTGTCACCAGGGATGTGACCTTCTCTACTGATAACATCCACCTTGGCAGTATTTTGAAGCTTCCATAGATATTCTAACAATAATGACTTACACCTATGGGTTTCTAACTTTGCTACCTTGAGGGAGTACTTTCCATGTTGACTTCTCTGCTCAGGAACCCTGGAAACTTTCAGAGGCTCCAGGGGAGTAGGTACTAACATGCACACTCCAGGTATTAGCCAGACCTCTTAGGCCTTGTTGTGAACTCAGAGCCAAAATAGATGTGAGACAGGAAATCCATGTTTCACGGGCCAGTCCAGAGTTGAGGGGCAGGTTGGCAGAGTGCCATCCGATATTCCCCTTTGACATTGGCAGGGGTTGTGGACTTACTTAGTGCAGCAGCAGGAGGCAGCCCTTTCCCCACAATGCCTTTGAGCACCTATTGTAACATTGCTCGGAGGCCTTGTGGGAAATTTAAATGGCCACTTGCTGCTGGGGATGTTGGAGAAATCCACAATGGAATAATGAGGTAGGTTTTTTATCAACCCGAAGCATGGATTCTGCAGTGGATCGGCTTCCCCCCAGTTGAGTGAGGAAAAGTTTCTCAATTTCTGGAATTTTGCGCAAATTTAGTAATAGAAAAATGTGCATATTTTCTTAAAGTCAAAAATGCACATTTTCGGGCTTTAGCTTTTGGGGGGTTGTGCATTTTTGCAAGCACCAATTTGCACAAAATAATTCAGAAGCTAAAAAATAAAATAAAAATCCAATTCTGTTGATGAGTGGACAATGGAAAGAAAGGGGTGTCTGAAACCCAGATGGAATGGATTTTATGCAATCTGTACATCCCTATTGCCACTACCAGGTAATTCTTCAGCTACAGGTCTGAGGCTGGTTTCAGTGCTGCTCCTAGACAGCAGAGTGAGCAGCTATACAGGTCACCACGCCACAGCCTTCCACACTCTATTGAGATATATTTATCTCTAAACAATAGTAACGATCTCTAAATTTGCAGCTTCTCCATGGTGCCCCCCTCCATTGTGGAACAATCTCCCCAACAAGGCCTGCCTGGTACCAATGTTGTTATCTTTTTGGTGCCAGGTCAAGACTTTCCTCTTCTCTCAGATATTTAGCAATATCTGATGAGTCTGTGTCTGTTTTATTTTTAAGGATATTTGCTTTTTAAGATAATGGTTTTAAATGTATGTGTATATTGTATGTTTTGCCATTTTAATTTTTGTATATTGTTTTTTAAATGTTTTTACCTTATGTAAACTACCCAGGGAGCTTCAGCTATGGGGTGGTATATAAATGGAATAAATAATAATAATAAATAATAAATAATACATATAAATAAGCTTATACACATTTTATGCAAACCAGCCTTATTATTATTATTATTATTATTATTAATTCCATTTATATACCGCCCCATAGCCAAAGCTCTCTGGGTGGTTTACAAAAATTAAAAACACTGAGTATTAAAAAACCGATACACAAAATTTTAAACCATAAAAAGCAGAAAAACAAGTTATAATTACAATATCATTTTAAAAAAACTATTCTGGGTCAAACAACAACAACAAAACCTTCAACATACACTGTTAAATGCCTGGAAGAAGAGGAAAGTCTTAACCTGGCGCCTAAAAGATAACAATGTTGGCGCCAGGCGAGCCTCGTTGGGGAGATCATTCCATAATTGGGGGGGCACCATTGAAAAGGCTCTCTCCCTCATCTTTTTTGGTGATGCATTGCCTCTTTTTCTTTTTCTTTTCTTTTAGCATGGGTTAAGTGCTCACCCCAAAAATATCTGGTTACCTCTTAACGGAAACAGGATTAGCTTATTGCTTGGTCTGCTCCTTATGTTCTTAAATAATTAACAGGCATGTATGGTTGATATGTCTGAGTAAGGTACAAACCTCCTTGACTTAAAAGGGGGTCACTAAAAAACCCAACATGGCAAACCCCAACATGGTGCGAGTAGATGCATTGAGACTTTCCACGCCTCTCCTTCTATGCCCCCAAATAATCTCTGGAGGGACCCCCAGCTCCCCAAAGCAGTTTTGAAGGGTATGTGTGGGAGGATGCAGGGCAGGCACAAATCGTCTCGTCCCCATTCCACTCATGAAAGTCACTCCATTGGTGGGAGGGGTTAATTGGATACAGTGATTATTCTTGAGTATGTCTGAGAACAAGGATGTAAATTTTGCTGACAATCTTAGGAAATCCGCCTCCCCCATCGCATTGAAATTACTTTAATTCTTATGACTAACCCCCCCTGAAATGGCAGTCCTCATGTGCGTGCATGTTGGTGGGGGGGGGGCAGTATCCTAAGGTCACACAGTGAGCTTCATGGCTGACCAGAGAGTTAAACTGGTATGTCTTGGCCCAAGTCAGACCGCCTTCTGAAGTGGGGAACTGCCACACCCTCCTCCCTCCCTTCTGGGCATGCAAATGTATGTGCACCTCAATAATCTGTGCGCCCGCCAGCTGGGTTAGTTTTGTTTGCATGTGTAGGCATGCCCACCTCCTCAGCGCACTGCCCATGAGTTGCTTCCACCTTCAGGAGCCGTGCGGCGCCTGCACATCGGGCAAAGAATTGCGAGAGCGTCTCTGAAAGTTCCAGGACTTCTCGTAATACTTTGCCCGACCTCATGCTGGCGCCACGCAGCTCCTGAAGGTGGAAACAAGTTAGCACTGTGCTGGGAGGCGGCTGTTCCTATGTGGGCAAACAAAAGCAAACTGGTCAACCAGCTGGCAGCCAAGCACACGGGGCCAGGCAGACATGCAGGGTTGGGAGATGAGGCAGAGCGGGAGGGGGAGGCGCAGTGTGTGAGGGGGCTTCTTGGTCCTGCCAGCTGTCTGCATGGCAGCTGACAGGACCAAGAAACAGCAGATCCTTTGGAGGGGGAGAACGTCGCTCTTCCCATCCTCTGCCACCTGCTGCGCCTGCTTCCTAATGCTTCATGGTATTTATTTATTATTTATTATTTATTTATTGCATTTTTATACCGCCCCATAGCCGAAGCTCTCTGGGCGGTTCACAAAAATTAAAATCATGAAATCATTTTAAAATATATAAAACAAGGCACAATCTAAAAACACAGAATAACATACAATATAAAAACACAACCAGAATAAAACCAAGCAGCAGGAATTAATACAGATTAAAATACAAATTTAAAACAGCAAGGATTAAAATTGAGTTAATTTAACTGTTAAAATACTGGGAGAATAAAAAGGTCTTCACCTGGCGACGAAAAGAGTACAAAGTAGGCGCCAGGCGAACCTCCCTGGATGTGTCTCTAGCCCATGTCCAATATTCTATCTCAAAGGTGCTGAACCACGTTCAGCTCAAGGGGCCAATTCAACTCCAGAGAGGCTCTTGGGGGACACATTTCCCAGCACTGGTGTGTGGGGCTGTAGGCAAAGTGGGTGGGAGGCAACCCCCCAAATACTAGCATATTTTATCATACAGCTATTCCTGCTAGAGGCATTTCAACAGTTTGGAATGAGAATAAACTCCCAAAGCGAGAAAAAAACACCAAATCTGGGGAAAGCGTTGGGAAGGGGACATGGTAGTAGAAACACAGAAGACCACTGAATATTGAAGAGAGAGTGGCGCATTAGAATTGTTCTCTTTCATGCCTGGACTTCCCATCAGGCTTAGTTTATGTCTGTACCTGGAGTTCTTATCCAGGCCAGGTAGGCCTTCCGTGCTGTGCTTCTTTAATTGTACACTATTTGCCCAGCTTTTAGGCAGGATCTACACTTCTGTACTGCTTTATAACGGTATCGAAGCACACTGACAGCTGTTGGAGCCCATGACAAATACTAGGTACAGTTTTCAAACCGCTTTCAAAGTGCTGTATCCTGCTTGGTATAGATTTGGCTCTTGTCTCAGCTGTCTGCCTGGGAAACAGTGTTTTCCTTTAGTGAAGAAGCCCAAGGCCGGTTGTAGCTCTTAACCATCGTTCGACTGCCTGCCAATAGTTGAGGCTAGTTCCTTCTCCCAGATGGGAGGTGGGTTGGGGAAAAAAAGAGCCCGCTAGGTGTATATAGATCTCTGTGGGAGGTTTGAGAATGAGAACCTCACTGCAGGCTGCTCTGGAACAGGTGCTGTGTGATGCCAGGCCATTATGAGAGCCAATGTGGCATAGTGGTTAGAGTGTTGGGCTCGGAATCGGGCAATCCGGGTTCTAGTCCCCACTTGGCCACAGAAGTGACTCTGGGTCAGCCCAACCTACCTTGTTGTGAGGATGAAATGGAGAGAAGGAGCTTATGTAGGCTGTCTTGAGTTCCGTAAGAAGGAAAACTAGGTGGAATATAAATGCAATAAATAAAAATAAAATAAATTATGGGGTCACATATGCTGCTGATATTATCAGTAGCTGAAATGATGTGGGCTTTTTTGCCTTTAATGTATTGTCTTGCTTTTTCCTGCTTTATTTGCCTATTTTAGGTAAATAAACTTCTTTCTTTCACCCACTGATGTCTTCATTGCCTCTGAATATTCCAAAAGAATCATTGCCTATTGGCAAAACAATTGGTAAATGGACATCTGGGAAACCTGGAGGGCCAGATAGGGATGCTAGGGAGCCTGGATTTGCCTGCCCCCCAGGCCTAGGGTTCAGCACCCCTGCTCTACCCACTGTGCCACCACAGTGGCTGGGTCTATTTAAATGAAGAATGGCCATATCTTTCTCAAAAATAAACAGTGAAAGTGTGTGTGTGTGAGAGTCAAAGTTATAGAAACTGTGAACTGGTTAATATGTTAGTTAATAGGTCAATAAGATTGTTAATGGGGATTGGCCAATGAGACCACATTATGCCAGTACTTTTCTGACTTCACTGGCTGCCAGTCCAGGTCTGGGCCTGGTTCAAAAGTGCTGGTATAAACATTCAAAGCCCAAAGCGGCTTGGGGCCAGGTTATCTGAAGGATCGCCTCCTCTCATGTGTACCTGCCCAGACCTTAATATCATCCTCAGGGATCCTTCTCCATGAGCCCTTGTCAAAGGAAGTGAGGCAAGTGGCTATCAGGAGGAGGGCCTTTTCTGCTGTGGCACCCCGGCTGTGGAATGAGCTCCCTAGAGAGGTTCACCTGGCACCTACATGATACTCTTTTCGACGCCAGGTGAAGATCTTTCTATTTTCCCAATATTTTAACATTTTACCATCTTAGTCTGTATTTTAAATCTCCGCATTGCTGCTCAGTTTTATTCTGGTTGTATGTTCATATCGTGTCTTTATATTGTGGTTTAAGTTTTATCCTTTAAATTGTACTTTATGGTTTTAATTTTTGTGAACCGCCTAGAGAGTTTTGGCTATTGGGCGGTATAGAAATGCAATAAATAAATAAATAAATAGTTGCAGCTAGGATCAAAATGGCATGCAACTGGAACACTGACTCTTTCTCTATTGGGCTAAGAAAGTTTAAAAATAGAGGAAAAGAAATTAGGAATGTGTTTGGGGAAAAACACAAACGTGTCATTTTTCGACTTCTGGATTCATTGAAAATGATGTGATCCCCCCCCCCCCCCCGGTTGAATGACAAAATCATTCATTCATGGTGGCCACTGTAATATTCCTTTACTTATTTTTATTTTATTTAGAACATTTCAGGGCAGAAGCTCTCCCAAAGCAACTCACAACCATACATAAAACAGTACACACATGAAAAGCAATAGGAACCCTATTTATTTATTTCAAAGATTTCTAGGTCGCCTGTCAAAATATCCCCCCCCCCCGATGTAATCTACAGCAGTATCAATATCAATATCAACATTTAAAGGAAGCTGTCTAGACATTTCAGCCCAGTTCTTAAAACAGTTGAAATATCTGTAATAAACCTAATTATGTTTTCAAAGAAAAAGAACAAAGGAAATCTGGAATCTTTTCGCAGCCTGGGTTTTTAACGTCTCTATAAAAATAGACCTAACATGGACAGAATCTTTCACAAACATTCTGAAAATGGCAAGAAACTAAAATGTTTACATTCCTCTCTTCATCATTTATACAATCTACTCCTGCAGGGCTGTACCCAACACTCTATAAATTTCAATTATATTAGCAGTGGTTCTGCGCAGCAGTAATTGGTACACTCACTTTATCTAATGGAGTATTTTTTTCATCTAATTGACTCCCAATTTATCATATAAATGTCAAAGCCAAATTTTTCTATAATAACCTATTATCTCTGCTTTTCTAGCTCACTGCACTTGTACGAAACAGAATAGTAATAATCTTTGGAGATAATGAAAGACAGTGGCTTAATTCTCAAAGTGCCACAGAGAACAACAGCATCCTCCATGTCCAAAAGGAGAAACTTTTTAATAGATTTGTTTAATTAGGTAACGGGTTTCATCTGGAAGAGGGGATTTCTCCACTTCCGCTCACTGCCCTGCAGGCCTTTTGAGACAGAGGGGTTCATCAGACAAGCAGTTTACCGCATGCTCACAACTTCCCGCTCACGGTTTGTTGCATGTCCTTTAGACGATGCCTCCTGCCTCCCGTGTGCTTCCAGCTCCTTCTTGCCATTTTCCATCACAAAATGGACCCCTTTTAATTCAATTTTCCTTTTTGAAAGCGGAATGTGCCGCCGTTTCCTGCCGTGTGCAGAAAAAGCAGTGCAATAAAAATGGCCCCGGAGTGGGCCATGTGGTCATTGTTTACATCCTCTTTCTTTTCCGGAAAGAAAGAGAAAGTAATGTGCAACAGGAGTGGGGGCAGAGAAGCGATGGTAGGGAACCATGATCCCCCCCCCCTGTCTGATGATGCTCTAGATCTACACTACTGCTTTAAAGCGGTATTGAAATGCCCTGATAACTATTGGGGCACAATACACATTCTATATACCGCTTTTAGAGTGTTATATCCTGCTTTTTCTTCCCCATTCATAATGATTTGACACAACGTGTAGATCTGGCCATAGGAATGAATTGGTCTTTTGCCAGAGAACCTAGTAATTGGATGACAAGGATCCTGCATATGTGGCACTCCGTGTGACTCCTTTCCCCCAGTGAAGCATCTGAAGAATGGTGTAATCAATCGTGATGCAAGAATCAATTGCGATGCAAGGAATAGGCAATGACATCATGACACAGAAGTGACAAAGGGACAACAGTACAAGAGAGGGAAAAGCTTTGGGAGCAAATACGAAGGAAGAATATACGGTTCTCCACACCATTGATCAGCGTTAGGAATTTTAGATAAATAAGACCAGGAAATTCTTCACAAATGCCTTGGAGAATATATACTGTTAATTGGCTGGCTTGAGAATGGCTTCCTGCACAGAAAGTAATGGGATCCCAAACCTTATAGAAATAGTCCTAATGATCCTTATGCCATTTACAAGGAAAGCCTAAGAGTTTAGGTGTCCCTCCGTGAGATTTTTCCACCCTGTTGACCACCCAAGGGGCGTTGCCCAGTTTGAAGGAGGATGAGGCGCACAGAGCGTTGTAATGCGCTGAAGGCAATGGTCTCAGTCTGGCTGAGGCAGTCAATGAAATCAATGGGGTTTAATTAAATAAGATGTTATAGTAAACACATGTACAGTGTATGGTGTTGTGTTGTCAATAGGCAAAGGTTCATTTTAGGTTTCAGAATAGAATGAGTGAAGGTTAAAGATTCTTTCAAGCAGAAGCAAATTAACAAAGGAGGACAAGAAAACTGCAGCAATCTATTTCAAAGCAAGATCATAGGCTTATGTCCTTACATTTGTCGGGGGATCCCAGAATCAAAATATGACAATGGATGTGAAATGACCAAACACCTTGTCTCCCATGCTCAACCCAGATAGATAGTCATGGTATCTAAAGCCAAAGAGTGGTCCAGGAGGACCAATTAACATTAGCACCATTGTGGGATGTCCTCCCAATAAAAATGGCAGGCTTGAGGAGAGTTTTGAATATAGGTGTTTCCCTTTCAAATCAGAATGATAGGCTGGAGGGAAGGGTTTATAGCAAGCAAAGACACCTACATCCATCTGTTTCTACTTCACTGTAACATCTCCTTACCATGCAGTTTGTGGCCCTACTACTTGACAGGTTTTGTAGTTTCAAACCTGCATACATAGTTGATGGGTGGGTTTCCTGAGGCACAAAAGTTAAAATATTGTAAGAAGGCAGATTTATGTAAGCATGTCACATAAGGGGAATTGCTGAAATTGTGGCAGATTTTGGAATGGCTTTCAAAGTTTTTGAATAAAGTTCTGAAATAAAAGAATTGCAGTATTTATTTTGGCAGCAAAGCAAATTCTGCCTTGAGAAAACAGGTTGGATAGGAGTTCACAGTTCTAGGATTCTCCATTGCCTTTCCTCATAGCTTTTTGTTAACACTTCTATTCTCATAAATATGCAAGATTTTCTGGATTGAGCAGGAAATGAAGGGGTCAGGAAGCACAGCCTGCTATAATAATTTAACTCCAGCATTACAACTGCAGGGCACTATGAAGAGGTGGAAGAAACTAGCTAGTCAGTGTGGATTTATGTATACATGGCTTTGTTATGAATAGTGACATCTACGCTCAAGTTAAGCCCTCTGTGTTGTCTCCAAGGCATGTCAGATCACCAGCTCTCATATTTATTATATAACAAGTCCAATGATGATGATAGCAGCAGCCACCCGTATCTTAGAAAAACAACCATCAACTGACACAGCAATTGGAGCTGATTGGTTTCAGAGTTGTAGATACACTGGGAGGGTTTCCCAGAAATTTTATCTAACAGTTTGCGATGAGATTTAAATCATATCAAGCCTCAAGGGATAAACTCCCTTGGATATCAGCACTCTGAGAATGTCATGAAATCAAATGACCATGAACTAAACCCACTCATTGGTTTGTTTGTTTGGTTTGTTTGTTTGTTTTAAATCCAAACATTGAATTTCTGGACAGACAGAGAAGCCCTTCTGACATCTAACTTTAATTGAGAAGTTTTCTGGTTGATGCAGTGGTCATATTCAATTGTTCAAAAATAAGGGCCTCATAAACCAGAGGTTGTCCAATCTTCAATAAGGAGAGCACCATTTCTACATCACTTTCTCTGCCAAGGAAACCCTGTACATCAACCACGGAGTGTGTTCTATGCCAGCAGTCCTCAAACATTTTTTTGGGGGAGGAAGGATCACTTGAAAATTGGTCCTCTCTCAGCACACCACTTAATAAACATTTTTTAAAAAACAAATTAAAGCACTTATATGACTCATATTTTAATAATATTCTCTTCTTCAGTGCCCGCATCATAGCCTAATCCAGCACCATATTGCGAAATGGGCCTTAGGCAAGGGTGGTGAGAAGGGGGTCTTTAACTGGTAAATATTTAGAGAAATGTTAGGCCATGTCTACACCATGCAGTTATCCTGGGGTCGTCTTTAGGTCATCCCTGTGAGTCCAAATGACGCACAGGGAATCCCAGGGTCAACCAGGGAAGACCAGAGACTTTCTTCGGATAATTGAAAACGGGGTTGTCCTGGTTTTTCCGTGGTCCTGGGACAACCCCAAGGACCGCGGCTGGTGTGGCGCGGGCTCCTGGGTCCTCAAATCAGCATGGAGCTGCACAGGGTGGCTCCGTGGCCATGGGGGTAGGGGGGGGCAGCAATTTTGCCATCCCTGGGATGGCAAGGGGGTTGGGCATGGAGATTGGCAGGGGGGTCACTTTTTTGCTGTGTGACCGGCCCCTCTTAAAAAAAAAAAAAAGGTTCCCGAGATGTCCCTCTTCCCTTCTGGGATGTCGCACAGCCGTATAGAAGCTGGGGGAGTATTGTGGATACTCCCATCTCCCTCCCGCTACACCCTCAGGTGTAGATGAACTCATTGTTGTCAACACCAGTGATGTATTATGAAAATCACTGGCCCTAGGCCATAGCCATCTTAGCTTGTTCAATAATCCAGTACTGGTCAAAACAGCCCTCTTTTCCATCACCATAAAAGATAAATCAAGTTCACAAATATTCATGACTGTTCCACAACCTTTCCCCAGATCATCTGAATGAGGCATGCAAGCCACTGGTGTTCTGTGGATCAGAGTTTGATCTACCTCTGATGGAGTGCACATCTTTAATCCATATGAGAACAGGCCAGGACTGCATTGGTTTGGCTCAAGAATACTCCAAACATCTCACCATGGCTTTGTGTTGTGAGGGGAGACTGACAACATGTATTTCAAGGAATTTTGGCGACCATTATAGAAGCTTCTGAGGAACTCTAGTGAAAAGCTCTTGAGGAAACCAGTGCCATAAGCAATCACATATATAATGTATTTCCTAAAGACGCTCATTGGATTTGGAACCAAGTTATTGCTGATTTCATTTAAACACACACACGCACAGTGGTACAAATGTGAGCACTCCGTTTGAACATTACTATTAAATTCTCACATATTTAAATCTATGTAAAGTTTAATCATATTTGTATGGCCCTAGGTGGAATTTTCAAGGAAGATTGCTTCTACCCACTAACTGATTCAGTCCCAATGTTTTAAATATCTTGAGCCTCCTGGGTGATTTGAATAAATCTAAATAAATGCATGGCTAAAATAGCAGACAAATAATAAATCACACCTTTCCCTCTTTGGACCATGAGAAAAGTTTAATTTCTTGGCTATGAATACCTCATTATTCTTTTTTTAAAAAAAGCTGTTAGAAAAATAATAATGTGATAAATCAGAAGGTTTTAGAACTAGTCTTTCATTTGTGGTTGCTTGGTTCAAGTATTGCAAGGAGCAGTACAATTGCATTGTTGAAGGATAATGACATTGGCCTGGGACAATTTCTTCATCTGTGACATTTTATCATGGAAGCAGTAGCCCAGATTTTGACGGGGAACTCCTGCTGCAAAATACAACGAATGTAATATCTAGCAAACAAAAGAGAGAACAGATGTAGCTGAACTGTATAATCTAGCATGACATTTGTTTGGTTTGGGAAAGGAACCAGCTAGTGAGCTTGAAAGTGTGTGTGGGGGGGAACAGAGCAGAAGTCCATGCGGATTGAAACCAACGTAACCACCATTCTGATGGTTAACAGGATGCGCAGTATGCATGGATAGCAAAGAGAAGAATCATGGTAGCTGTCCCTTCCCTGCAACCTTCAGCCTAATTCCTGTACAGATCTGATCCCATATACAACTTGTACAGGGCTGGGCTGTTTCTGGGTAGCCAGGGACCAAGCCCTACCCTTAGGCAGAGTTAGGTTGTCAGCTTGGGTGGTGAATGCTGCAAGAAAGGCAGCAAGGAGGTGGAGGAGACAGCTCTGTGCGACGTGAAGTAAGACACTGGCTCAATTCGGATGACACATTAGGCAACGGAGGAGGGGGGCAACAATCGTCAGTTGTGTTGCTTATTGTGTCGTTTGGAGGGCAACACATAACGCACACACAATTGACAGTATGTTAATCAGGCACTTTAAACAACGGAGCAAAACAACAGGCTTGCACATTGTTTAGCCCGAAGCCCCGTTGTTTAAAGAGTCGTCCGAATTCAGCTCCCCCCTCTCCATGAACTATTCCGTTTCGGAATAGAGTTCTGCTGCCTAGAGCAGCCAACCCCCCCCCCCCCCCCTGGCTGCCCTATGCAGCCAGCAGAACTCACGGTGCCTGCTGGGATATGGCTGGAGGACACAAGGAGGAGAGGTTGCAACCAAAATGGCCACCGCAAGTTCGTAGCAGCCGGGGCGTTTGCCGGTGCCGAGCAGCGCTGGCTGCAGCATGTCGTTTGTGAAGCTCCTCCTGCCTAATGCACAGTCAGTATGTTATTTACCCCTCCATTGCCTAATATGTCGTCCGAATTGAGCCACTGTCTCTCTACTGGACCACTCCACTACCTAGCTGATTAATACACACAGACATTGGCCTCATCTACATCAAGCAGGATATTGCACTATGAAAGCGGTATAAAAGCGGTATATAAAAGGCAAGAGCCACACCAAGTAGGATACAGTGGTATGAAAGTGGTATGAAAGCTGTATATGGCCTGTGTCAATGGGCCCCAACAGTGCACTTCAATGCCTTTATAAAGCGGTAGTGTGGCTCCTGCCTTTTATATACCACTTTCATACCACTTTCATAGTGCAATATCCTGCTTGGTGTAGATGAGGCCAGTGTCTTGTTCTACTTTGGTGCAGGGGGACATTTTAATAAATAACTTTAAATCTATAAGACACTGAGCATGTGCAATGTGTTTTTCATCATTTCAGCTTGGGATTTACTTGAGAGCAAGTGCAAGGAACAGCTTTTGTTGCTGTGACTGTAGCTGACAGAAGTTTCCCAAAACACATGCTGGACTAGCATGACGTCGCGGCAGATGTGCATTAAACTTCCAGTGTGATGACGCTAACAGAGAGAGAGAGAGAGAGAGAGAGAGAGAGAGAGAGAGAGATTGAATGAATTCTTTGCATGGGTGTTCACTGCAGAAGGTACAGGACAGATGCCTGTACCTGAACTGATGTTTTCAGGAAGGGAGTCTGAGGAACTAAGGCAAATTGTGGTGATAAAGATGTTCTCAACTTTATTGACAAAGTGAAAGTAAATAAACCACTTGCCCAGATAATGTCCATCATAGAGTTCTTAAAGAACTCAAATATGAAATTGCTGATCTTCTAACAAATGTCTACTTGACACAATGTCCTCTTTGACATACAGAGCAACCCTGCCTCCAGTATGCCCTTCCCTGTCCTTTCTGTAGAGTTTATACTCAGGGATGACTGTATCCCACTGCTTCTCTCTGCTCCACCAGGTTTCTGTAATGCCCACTCTTCTCACATTTTGGCTCGGAGGCTTCTAGCATTTGTATGAAATAAAACCCTATACATGGTGTCCCTCCCCAGATGTTTACTTGCACTTCCCAAAGGCTTTTGATAAAGTCCCTCACCAAAGACTCCTGAACAAACTTAGCAATCATGGAATAAGAGGAGAGGCCCTCTTATGGATCAGTAACTGGTTAAAGGACAGAAGGCAGAGAGTAGGAATAAATGGCCAATTCTTCCGATGGAGGGAAGTAAATAGTAGGGTCCCAAGGGGATCAGTATTAGGACTAATTCTTTTCAACTTGTTCATAAATGATCTGGAATTAGGAGTGAGCAGTGAAGTGGCCAAGATTGCTGATGACACCAAATTATTTAAGGTTGTTAAAACACAAAGGGACTGTGAAGTGCTCCAAAGGGATCTCTCCAAGTTGGGAGAGTGGGCATCCAAATGGCAGATGTGGTTCAATGTAAGCAAGTGTAGGGTGATGCACGTTGGGGCAAAAAAACCCAACTTCAAGTATAACCTGATGGGATCTGAGCTGGTGATGACCAAACAAGAAAGAGATCTTGGGTTTGCGGTGGACAGCTCGATGGAAATGTCAACCCAGTGTGCGGCAGCTGTAAAGAAGGCAAACTCCATGATAGGCATTATAAGAAAAGGAATTGAGAAAAAAACTGCCAGTCTCATACTGCCTTTATAGAAATCTATGATGTGACCACAATTAGAATACTGTGTACAGTTCTAAAAGATTAAAAAAATATATATTATAGAGCTGGAAAAAGTGCAGAAAAGGGCAACTAAAATGAATAAGGGGCTGGAGCATCTCCCCTATGAGGGAAGGTTACAACAGCTGGGATTGTTTAGCTTCGAAAAATGGAAGCTAAGGAGAGACAT
Organism: Anniella stebbinsi; assembly: GCA_029215795.1. Classification (NCBI taxonomy): domain Eukaryota; kingdom Metazoa; phylum Chordata; class Lepidosauria; order Squamata; family Anniellidae; genus Anniella; species Anniella stebbinsi. The sequence continues at coordinate 353,082,376 of JARDYH010000002.1, read as the reverse complement.
GACAGAGGTGTACAGAATTATGCATGGTGTGGAGAATGTGGATAGGGAGATCTTTCTTCTTCTTTCAAAATAATAGAACCCAATAGGGTCATCCCATGAAGCTGATAGGTGGGAGATTCAGGACAAATAAAAGAAAGTACTTTTTCCACACAGCACATAGTTAAAACATCGAATTTACTACCATAAGATGTAGTGATGGCCACCAATTTGGATGGCTTTAAAAGGGGGTTGGATAAATTCCTGGGGGAGAAAGCTAGCAATGGCTACTAGCCCTAATGGTTATGTGCTACCTCCAGTATCTGAGGCAGTAAACCTGTATGCACCAATTGCTGGGGAACATGGGTGGGATGGTGCTGTTGCATCATGTCCTGCTTTGTTGGTCCCTGGTTGACAGCTGGTTGGCCACTGTGAACAGAGTGCTAGATTAGATGGACCCTTGGTCTGATCCAGCATGGCACTTCTTATCTTCTTATGTTCTTCAGGGACACAGCCCATACTATGTCTTGTCCCTGGCCTACTATGACAAATGGATTTCCCAAAAAGACATTGTAAGAATAGAGACATTTAACTACAAAGGAAACCCCATGTAAATCTAATGGGAAGGGAAACAGACAATACCTGTCAAACAGCTGGAGACCATTCATCAAGTTCCAATAAATAAGGCATTTCTTACCTATTCTATCTCAAAATTGGCACAGAACATCCTCAAACAAACCTCTACTACACTGCCAAGTTTCAGATTGGTCTGTTAAGTTGTTTTCTTAGTCTAAGCAATAGAACCTATTGCTGCAGCTCTGTCCAATTTTGGGTTGCAATGGGGGAATGCAATTTAGCCAACTCAACCTTAACCTGGAGCCATGACTGTGGCTCAATAATTTACTTGGAGAGAATATAAAGCTTATATTGTTTATTATGAAAGAAGACAGGCAAATATATTTTCTGGATCAGCTGTAGTGGTGAGAGAATTTCACTGAGATTGGGCTTCTTTCTTGAGATTGGTCAGTGTGGTTCTGTAGGAGATGCCAGTGGTAGGGAGAAACCAGTGACGACACATGGAAGCTGGGGCTTGAGGAGAGAAGGAGTGAGACACCTCTGTACATGTCCAGTTCTCTGGTTTATCATCTGACATCTCCAGTTAAAAGGATCAGGTAGCAGGGGAGACCTATGCTGGAGAGATATAGGCTTCACGCCTAGATGGACAAATAGCATTGGTAAAGCTGGGTCATATTAAACCCTGGACTTACTGGTTTTATGGGAGCCCTCATGTAGAGGGGCCATATTGCATTATTTCAACTGTGAAGCACACAGCTAACATTTTTTGAAGGCTGTGTTTCACCTTGGTCCCGAAGCCTGAATCCGAGTCAAAGTAGGCTGCTTTGGCACGCCTTGGCCCAAACCTGGTTTGGGACCAGATCGGGCTGCTTTAGCTCAAATCAGCTGAGGCACCCACCAATTGGGCAGCCGGGAATCAGCCTCCAAGTCAAATTGGGGGAGCTGTGCACAGCCCAATTTTTTTGTATTCTCTCCTACCTACTGATTACCTGGATTCTTGTCACAGTTTTGCAGAATGCCTTTATGGGCTTCAACCTAGAAATTGAGAGAGAGGTCAATGCCCCAATTCTAGTACAATTCCACTTTTCAATGTTTTCCATTTCTGTATAAGCCATTCTCTAAGCGCTAGCGTCAAACTGATATGCCAAGGATTTTGAGCTCTTCCCGCTAAAGCTCCTCAAACTCTAAATATGTATTTAAAAGTATATCTGCCCTCCAGCATGTATTTAAAGTTTTATACCAACAGAATCAAATTCTGGGGGAAACTTTCCAGATGCTGAAAGGTACAGCATAAAATTCAGTAAAATTCTCATGCATATTAGTGTTTTTGTCAACTGTTATGAGTATGAACAAATTCTATCTTTCATTGCCCATTGTGCTGAAGTACTTTGACTTAATGATCCCCATTCCAAAGAGAACTCCATTATTGTTTGCAGATGTCAGTACAAATGGAAGGATGGGGAGGGGGAGAAGAAGGCATTAGGGTGTGAAATAATCAAGCTATATACCATCCGTTTCACACTGTTAAGGAACTATTGAAGAATTTCAGGGTGGTTCCTTTGAAATGGGTGCTCACTTCTGCATTTCTAACACTCAGACTTTTTTTTTTTTAGTACTCAATAAGATTTGCTTTGTGTTTTTGTGTTCTCCACTTTGCTACACCTAAAGTAGGTGAGTACAAGTTGGGATGATTACTTATGTGGCAGCTTTGGACACGACACTGAATGGAAGTATCAATGATTCATGCATCCTCTCCCCATGTTGTGTGACACATTCAAAGTCACCCAAAGTGTTTACAAGGCTTGACCAATAAATAGCATTTCCTCTTCATGCTTTCCCATGTCAATTGGTGAGATCATTTTCTTCAGAAATGTCACTTCCTTTAAGTTCTCTGGTGCTCCGTAATTGATCAAAGGCAATGAAACGTCAACTACGCAAACAATTGAGCCTCTGATCTCATAACCATCTCTCTCTCTCTCTCCTTCACTAAATGGACTACATTAATGTGACAGTGATGTTCAAGGTCAGAGCGGGGTAAATAGTCATTCAGTCTGCAGAGTCCCAGATGGTATCCCAGTGTAATAAGGCATACGTGCGCACAAAGAAATACAATCTTCTGGTGACTTTTGCGCAACCAGTCCATTCAATTATGAAGAGTTCTGATGGTTCCATCTGAGTCATCTAGAGTTTGCAATCTTTCAGAGGGCTTTCCTCCCCCCCCCCCGCATCCTCCTTTCATTTCAAATATGGTCCCCAAATTTGGCAACGCCATTTAATTCTTGATAGTGACTTTGCTTTGACCCCCTCTGATTTATCTGTCTATTTTGCAGCCCATGTCTTAGAGCAGCATGATAAAACCCGTTTACTTTGATGGAATACAAACACGGCCCGGAAAGTCCAATAGAAAGCCACTTGCATGTTTAATTTCAAACTGTCACGGAATGGCCCAGTGGCACGCACAGAAATTTAAACTGTCCTTGCTTCACTTCTTCTTGCTTGCCAAGATGTAGACAATCAATCAATTCCTGGGTTTGCATCTTATGCATATTAATTTGCCCTTCTAACAGAAGAGCTTGGAGTGGTCCCCATATAGCAGACTTGCACAATTTATGACCCACCAAAGGCAGCACATTGATGGAGGTCCTCTGAGGATGGGGCGCAGAACCTCTTTCAGCCACAGGGCTGAATTCCATTTTGGAGAAGTTCCTGAGGGCTGCATTTCAGTGGTGGGTGGGGCCATAGGCTAAAGGGGCCGGACAAAAATGCTAGCATATTGTAGGTAGGGATGTCCATAGCTGAGAAATCTGGTTCTTGTTTTGACTTGACAGAATTTGATTTGTATTTGCGACCTGACCTGAACTTTGGGAATTTGTTTTGCAGTTCCACAACTTGAAGAAATATCTGAATAATTTGTGCAAATTTCTGAGCAATCTGCACAAATTATGTCTGAATTTGTGCAGATTGCTCAGAATTATGTGCAAATTGTAGAACCTGGGGGGGGGGGAATATGCAAAATGCCTGGAAAATCTGCATATGGTCCTGTCATTGAGTTAGGTGCTGCAGTGGGAACTGAAACGAAGTCTGGGGTGGGGTGGGGTTGAATCTAGGAAAATTCATCTAACTTCATCTAAATCCTAAATGGATTTCTCTGAAATCCCTAATTGGAGCTTAATGCTTTTATTTCCAGTAACTAAGCCTTAGGAGAAGCATTTTGGTATTTTAGAATGGGCGAAAACCTGCACCAAACATTCAGTGTTTGGGGTAAGGGGGTGAGGTGAAAGGAAAAACTTGTGGCCATCTAGGGAGACCTTGAGGGTTGGATTCGGCCCCTGAGCTTGAATTTCTGCACCTCTGCTCCAAAGGGTCAACCAACCTTTTTGGTTATGGTGATTTCTTTGGACTTAATAATGTGTGTGTGTGTGGGGGGGGGAGGTGTTTACCAAGCATGTGAGAAGTCACAATACGTGGCTGCTAGGTTACATTAAACCTGATTCAGTTTCATACCCAATTGTACTTTTTATGAACTGTTCCTATTCCAGAAGCTCAGTCCCTAGGAAATATAAAACATATAATGTGCAAGGTTTGTCTGTACATTCTGTGAAGACTGTGTGCCTGAGAAGTGCCTTTAATGGAAAGTGGGGTGGATGAGTTCTGGACACAGCAAGGATCAAGGATACTTTTTTTTTAAAAAAACATACTTATTTGTAGAAATATAATGCACAATAGAAATAGGAGTGCTTCTTATTTGCAACTCCGATTCTGAAAGTGCTGAGTAGGATAAAGAGGGGTGATGCTCATTAGGCTTTAGTGATCTATTTTTCGAACTCTGCATGTAACAATTCAGATGGAACAATGGCAGCCTTGCAACACGTCCTAGCGTCAAGCAGCAGAGAGAACTGCCTCTCACCAGTGTCCCATGTCCTGAGAAAAGATAGGGACCCTCCCCTTCCTCATGGTGACTCTTCTCCTGGCTGTAGAACATCAGGAGAGGCAGGATGGAAAACATCCTGAAACTGCCTCTGGAGAAAGCACAAACACCTCCACACCACAAAAATAGCAGAGAACATGCCCTATGGAGGACAATGGGACATCCTTTCCAAGTAAACATGTAGGGGATTGCACTATTAATCTCTCATCTGTGTCTCATGTCAGGGTGGGTGAAGTCTACAAAAGAGCTGGAGGAGGTTGCTGCAATGGAGAATCTAAAAGCAGTAGGGATTTCTAGAGAAGTCGCTACCCTCTTAGTCTGATGGAGACTTTCACTTTATGGAGATAGTAATACTCGCCTCTTCTATGGCTGTTGCGAGAGTTACTGCAGTCATGCTTCGAGCACTCCAAAGTGGTATATAAATGCTAAGTATAATCATTATTATCACATGGATCTGAGTTATGGAAGCACAGAATATTTCCGCAAACTTCAAACACCTGCAGTTTGAAAGCCTTTGCAAGAGGCTTAGACTTGATTAGTATTTGTAAAAGGTTTGCTACCTCCTGTAAATCCAAGATTTAATCAATGCTTTTGCAAAATCTATTCATTGAAAGCAAACTTGAGGGCGGAAGACTTTTTTTTTAATTGCAAGTTTGCAGAAGAAAAGCTGGGGGAGGGAGGGGAAGCAAACCATTATACATTTAGGCTCACTTCTGAGGTTTAGCTGATAGAAAACACTCCTGATGCCAGGTGAATTTGCTGCAAATAATGATTTCCCCCTCCTGTCAAACTCGGCAGTTTCTCTGTGTTGGGGACAATGAGAAAGTGTTGTCATTTTCCCCTGTAAAAACAGTGTTAGAAATGGCAAGATAAAAAGAGTAGCCCTGTCTGAAATGTGTCAGGGTAGCAAGCCCACCAAAGAAAAAAAAATCTGTATTGAAGTTGAGACCATTACACCAAACCTCAGTTCAGGATACCTAGCAGACCACCTTCCCTTATATATACCCAGGTGACCTTTAAGATCAACAGAGAAAGTCTTGTTGGTCATTCCAAAATGGACAGAATGCCTCCATGAAGTACCCTGGAGGTGGGTCTTCTCTGTAGTGACACCCACCATTTGGAAAACCCTCCTTCATATAGTTCGGGAGGCAGAAAATGTGGCATCTTTTAAACGATTCCTGAAGACACACTAATTCACCCAGGCTTTCCCTGGGCTATAAGTTAATTAATTAGGCCACTCCATTTTACAGCACCTTTATTATAGTTGGATGTGTTTTAATGCTGTGTTTTAATGTTGTGTTTTAAAACTATATTGGATTTTATCATATTTAGCACTACAATTTTTTAAAAAATGTTACAAATCATCATCATTTTTAACTGTTCTCAACTTTCTTGAGTTTAATTGGCTTTAATTAAGACACCTAGAAGTATAAACCTGCAGGACGAAACTCGCAGCTAATGTCTCTGCAGAGAACCAACCATTTCCAGCATTATGTCTCTTGTCATGTTATGATGACTGCGTGTGCACAGGAGGGGGAGATTGTACCTGCTGTACTTACACAAGTTAAGTACACTCAGCATCAGTTGTGAAAGAGCCTATGCTAAAAACGGATGAGACAACCATTCAGTCCAAATTTTTATATCAACCTGCTCAATTTGCACCTCCTGTATATATATATATATATATATATACACACATATATATGAACCAGAAGACATTTTCACACCAAAACCTGCACTTTTGAGAATTTTGCCATGCAATTCGCAACTCAAAAAAAATGTGCACAAAAATGTATATTAAGAAAAAGTGCACCCAAAAATGCAACCCTTTTGGGAAAGCATGCACACAAATGCATTATATTAGGGCAACATTTGTTGCAGAAAGGATGCACATTAGGAAAAGTGCATATCAAATGCATATATTAGAAGAAATGTACATGAAGACGGGCATGAATGTTTCGCTTTGTGTGCGTGTGTGTGCTGAATTTGCAAACGGACGTGGAAATAGGCCGGACTGAACATACAGTAAGGAAAATGAGAAAACTCATGAAAAGGAAGAGACAGGGAAAAAGGTGGGCGTCACCCAGCTTGCTTTATGCTGACACAGGTGAGGCATAGGAAGTCTATGCAGATTCTTGCAATGCTGGATACAATGTATATACGGATGTACTCCGGAGTATATTCTACCAATTTCCATTCATTGTTATCTTTCGTCTACTAAATACTGAGCCCATTCATTATCATCCTGTATGCTAATAGCAAACTCATTCTTCAAGGGTGGATCCTTAAGTAGCCAAAATGGCACTATCCATGCATGAGAGGGTATATCAGCAGGCTTGGGGATACCACAAGGTTTATCATTCCAAAGAGAAGACATGAGCACACTCTTCAAATACTTGAAAGGTTGTCACACAGAAGAGGGCCAGGAACTCTTCTCGATCATCCCAGAGTGCAAGACGTGGAATAATGGGCTCAAGCTACAGGAAGCCAGATTCCGGCTGGACATCAGGAAAAACTTCCTGACTGTTAGAGCAATACGACAATGGAACCAATGACCTAGGGAGGTTGTGGGCTCTCCCACACTATAGGCATTCAAGAGGCAGCTGGACAGCCATCTGTCAGGTATGCTTTAAGGTGGATACCTGCATTGAGCAGGGGGTTAGACTCAATGGCCTTATAGGCCCCTTCCAACTCTACTAATCTATGATTCGATGAAGTCAATTTCTCTTGCAGGTTCACACCTGATAGGTAAAATAGCTAGGTAAAAGAGCAATGCTATAGTCCCGGGGTAAGTGTCCCAGGGACCATAGAATAGTCCAGAAAACCCCTTCTGAGATCAGGGGCAATGCTCCAACCTTGGAAGGGGGAATTGGAGTTCTGACTCAACTCCCTAGCAGCTGGCATGGAGAGAATCCTGCTTGCTGCCTCTCCAAGGTCGGAAAATTTACCTCAGAGAAGGGGAAAAGGGGATGTTCTGGTGGGTGGAGAGAGGAGACGAATGGAAAGGCCAGGATATGATTTATCCCAAGCCTCTTCCAGCTTCTTTCCTGCCCCATCTGAAGCACTCTTGCTAGATGGGCTAAAAAGCCCATCTAGCGACAGTCTGAAAGATCAGAAAACGGGTAGGCAAACATTACCTTCTTTGGTCATCCTGTTCTGCCTGCTTCAGGCCAGCTAGGCATAGAAATTTGGGGGCTTCTGACCAGTAAGGGTGCAGTCCATCAGATTGCACCCTAAGTGGTCCATCTGTTCTTGCCCTATAGCCAAACTCCTGCTCCATAACAGAACTCCTGCAATTTTCGATTACTCCTAGCTTGGTGAGACTTCTTTCAGCTTCATTTATAGCTACTAACAATTTGCAATATATATATGTGTGTATATATATATATATATATATATATGGCTATGTACAATTCGTGGAAAATTAGTTACATTTTTTGAGGGGTAAACTCCATTTATTAAGATAAGTGGGGACAATTCAGACACTTTTCCAAAAGTAGACTGGAAGATTTTTTTATTTGTTTTAATACTCTCACTGTTGCAGAGATCAATGTCCCTGATTACGATGGTGGTGCTTGGTTCTTTGTACTAACAGTCCCTCCTACCTACACAAGGAACTCCAAGACTGGTATTTCTTGAGACAGTTTGTCACACAGAGAAGCCCAAATCTTCCTGTCTCTCAAACTACAAATCCCAGTTTAACTGCACAAATATTCTGTCTCTGTTCTAGAGAAGGGACTGGGGCAGAAATTTACTGTTCAGAGCACTGCTTATACTATTCTAATACTACTACTGATTGGCACAAGCAGATCTCACAAGATCTGGACAATAGGTACATTGATTCATGGAAATAGGTTGACATAAAAATCCTTACGCATGAATTTAGCCTCATTTCCCTCCCCTCATGGTAACAGAGGTTGCAGTCTGGGATGGATCTATAGGCCCCGAGAAGTATACTCCCCCGTTTACAGAAAGTGGTGATATTTTATTCCATCAGTACTATTATTGTGTAAAGGTTTTTGTGTGTGTGTTTCAGACACGGAAACCTTGCAGCTGGTGAGGGTTTTGCAGCAGAGAGAAAAAAATAAACCCACACCCTGTGATGAAATTTTAAAATGGAATGTATCTGTGATGGGACAGAAAAGGCGAAAGGGAGATTGCTCTTGACAAGAAGTTGACAGAAAGGTAGATGGAAAAGATTCCTGCAGACTCATGGGAGTGTGGGTGTGAGATGAAGACCAATTCTTCTGATAGCTGACCTAGGATGTGTTATTCTTCCTTTATTTGCAGTGAGTTCCTTTCATGGTTTCAACATTTATCTATTAAATTTTTCTGCTTGATCTATAATTCAAAGCACAGCAGCAAAATGCTTGATGATTAGGCCATACATTCATTTAAACAGGAATATTGGATTCCGCCCCCATCCTCCCCCGGTCATTGCTTTTAAAATTTTGGTAAATAAAGGATAATTGAGAGGACCATTTTCAATTGATTTCTCCCCCTCCCTTCAAATAAATTGGCTATAAAAGGGGCAGGAAACCTTTTGCCCTTCCTGCTTGCAGTTTGTCTGCTCTTTAATTTATGACTGGAAAATACCAAGTCAAGCGCCTCCCTCCTCCCAACCCTCCCATATCCTGATATCCCATGATTCCCTAATCCTCACAGGAATTGTGTGATTGATGGATTTATTTCATTTCTATATTGCCCAATAGCCAAAGCACTCTGGGCAGTTCACAAAAATTAAAACCATAAAGTACAGCTTAAAGTATAAAATATGGAAACTTCAACCACAATATAAAACCACAATATAGAAGTACAACCGGAATAAAACCGAGCAGCAACACGGAGATTTAAAATACAGATTTAAAACAGCAGAGCTAAAGGGGCAGGAGCTACACTACTGCTTTATAACAGATTATAACGGTATTGACAACTACTGGAGCCCAGGACACATTCCAGATACCGTTTTCAAACCGCTTTAAAGTGTGATATCCTGTTTGATGCAGATCTAGGCCTAGGAGGCTAAAATACTGGGAAAACAAAAAATGAAACATACAAAAAAGATTTTAACCTGGAGCTAAAATGAGTACAATGTAGGTGCCAGGCGAACCTCTCTAGGGAGTTCATTCCACAGCCGGGGTGCCACAGTGAAAAAGGCCCTCCTCCTGGTATCCATCCGCTCACTTCCTTTGATCAGGGTTCACGAAAAAGGACCCCTGGAGATGAACTTAGGATTCGGGCAGGTACATATGAGAGGAGGCAATCCTTCAGATAACCTGGCCCCAAGCGGTTTAGGGCTTTGGATGTTAATACCAGGCTAGGGTGAGCAGATAAAATCCAGGTCAGGGCTCATGTAGCTTTAACAGTTGCAGAGAAAAGGGAATTTCAGCCAGAGTCATTTGTATGCAATTAGTTCCTGGTGAAATTCCCTCTTCATCACAACAGTTAAATTTGCAGGCACTATACTAGAGTGACCATATACAAAAGAAGGCAGGGCCCCTGCAGCTTTAACTGTTGTCATGAAGAGGGAATTTCACCAGGAACTAATTGCATACAAATGACATTGGCTGAAATTCCCTTTTCTCTATAACTGTTAAAGTTAGATGAGCCCTGATCTGGATTTTATCTGGTCACCCTAATACCAGCACTTTGAATCCGGCCTGGACCTACTGGCTGCCAGTGCAGCTGGAAAAGGACTGGCATAATGTGGACTTGTTGGCCAGTCCCAGTTAACTATTTTGCTGCCCTGTTTTGGAACAGCTGAAGTTTCTGGACCATTTTCAATGGCTGAGGTGCCTGGCTTTCTTTCCTCCTCTTCCTGTAATTCTTTTAAACAAAGCAGTTAAGAATCATTTGTGGTCAGATTCCTCAGCTACCACTCATCCCAAAAATGGGTAATGTGTAAGTATCAGTGTGATAATGTGCAGATTTGCTACATATAATTGAATGGAGAGGAGGAGGATCATGTCAGGCATCTTTGGTTCTTCTTTGGAGGAACAAAGGTGGGATATAAATGTAACAATAAATAAAAATTAAATAAAATATGCAGATACCCTCCTAATACATATCCTGAGCTATTTCAGGCTAGGCTAAGCTAGACATGCCATGTGCTTAAATGCTGGTTGCCTCCAAAGTCACAAGTGTGTGTGTGTGTGGGGGGGGGATCTAAGATTTTCCTTCACAACAGGCCTGCAAAGCTTTTTCAACCATGTGGAATTTAGCCCACCAGCCTTATATTGTGCCTTTCTGTGTGCTTAAGAACATAAGATGAAACTCGAAAGTTGTTGGAGTTACAATAGTATGTGAGTTGCGTGTATTAGCTTGAATAATACATGTTTACATATGTCATACCCGAGCTGGTGGTTTCTGGAGTTACCTGAACATTCCATGTGCTAGAATTTTGTGATAGTTTGTATAATATGACAATTGACATGCAAACTTGGGGTTTATCTTGTCCCTCTCTGTTAAAAGATTGTTGTGTTCTTGTGCATACTTCAGTGGCATGTTCAAGTTACTTGCCAACAAAAGTTCCATGAAGCCAACATGAGTAATAGCCACTGAAAAACAGGTTCACCACGATTGTGTGGTGAACAGTTGTGTGTGATTGCCACCAAAGCGACTAGCCATCACTACATCTCGTGGCAATTAATCCTATCAATTAATTTCACATTGTAGCAAGAAATATTTTGTGTTGACTTGGTTCGATTGCTGATCAAAATCAATGGATAAACCCACTGTTCAGCATTATGTAGGAGGAATAAAAAACTGTCTTTAGCATCTCTATCACCAGGCTTGACAATCCGTCTTGGGTAGTGAGCAAAACTACGAGGTTTATTGAGTTCTTGGTGGGCCAGTATTTATGGGTGGTGGGCTGTTTTTTGCTTGGTGGGTGTTTTGCCAAATGCAAAACAGAGGTCTTTATACTTATCAGAAGCAAATCGCAACACAAGTGGTAACAGTTTACAGATTTATTGTCCAGCAGGTCGATGATTATGACTACGCAATGCTGTATGATATATCTCACACCCAAGTTGATCAGCATGTCTCCAGCCTCTCTCCTTCCAGCAACGAGCCTCTCTCTCCTTCTGCAACTTCCCATCTCCTTCTGCAACTTCCAGCATCTCCAGAGTGTCTAGCAGCCTTTTCCAGCCTCCAACAGCCTCTGGCAGAGCGTCCCTAGCATCTACCAACCTTCAGCCCCCATATGGGTCTTGGGAAGGCTTTTTATACATATCTTCCCCTGGACTACATGCAGCCGTGAACAGCACTTTAACTGCCGACACCTGGGCTCTCAATCTCCTCATGGTCACCTCCCCAACATCCAGCTTGACATATCGTCTTGATTGATCACACCATATCTGACCTGGAGGCAAGCCAAGCAGTTTTGAAGGCTTTAACCCTGTGAGACCTATTTTAGAGGACCAAGCAGCAAAGAAACAGTTATATCAGGTCACTATCTCCGCAAAATACAATAATCTCCTGCATTTTCAATACAGTGGGTTGCACATTCTGAAGGTTTGTTCTACAAGTGACATAAGAGGTATGTCTACAGTGCATATTTTGATGCTATTTACACTCATATTTAAGGACTTTCAGTTCATACTCTCCTTCCTTCCTTCCCCTCCCTCTTCATCTTGTACATGTGGTTCCTTCCCTCCATTCCTGGTTTGCAGCAAACCACAGTTTGGCATTTCACCCCAAACAGCAAATAATGTCCAAACAAACCAGGATTAAGCTGTAATTTCCCAATCCTGGTTTGCAGGGAAAGTGCAAACCATCATTTGCTGCTCAAGAAAGCAGGGAACTATAGTTTGTCACAAATCAGAAAGGGAAAGAAGGCATCATGATACATTAAGAGAGGGGAGGAGCGAGCACATAAACCCAAGTTTACTTAAAGACCCATTCATGTACCACTAAACCATTTGATCCAGGATCTGCTTTTCATTGACGGAATATAGTTGTTGGGGATTCCACCCTCTTCCCCCTGCACCACAGACTGACCCTTCGTATAGCGTTTTCTGGGGGCTGGAGGGGGCAGGGAAGCCTAGCTGCATGCACCTAAATCTGGATCCAACCCCAGAGTTGGTTTTCCATCCGAACCAGCCCACCTTGTTGCCCATAGGCCATAACTAGGCCAACACTACATGTACCCGTGATCCATACATATCAAGAATGGATTGATTCAGCACTAGGCATGCTTCAATATATGTGGTATGTTGGGCAGGCGTCTGTCTGGGACATGACACAATAAAGCCCACTTTATTTCCAATGATCATGGAAAAGACCCAATATTTTAAAATTGAGACACAACATAGCTTATTGATGCACCAGATTCTGAAAGGTAACATTACATTCCTCATGGGTGCCAGCAGGTGAGCTGTTCGCCATCATGTAGCATGAAATTTGGGATATAAGCATTCCTACATCCTGTCTCAGCTTATAAGACAATGGCTGTTGAAAAGCAGAAGATATTGATTCTACAGGAAAAGTACAGAGCTAGAAAGTGCCTCTGTCCTGGGAGAAGACTACAGCAGAGGTGTTTTAATACTGCAAGGCATTAGAGCTTTCATTAACCTGTTGTCAGCCAAGTTTAGTAGCACACTCACTTTTGCTTCAGATTAACAATTGGGAATAAGGAGGTTCTTCTTTTTCTTTTAGTGCAGAATAACTCAGAGATGGATAATATTATCAGTAAAGCATTCAAAAGTGTTTATTTATTGCAATCACGCCTCAGTGCTTTAGCACAAATATTAGCAAAATCAAAGATCTTTGAACTGCCCAAACCTATGGTGGAGGCTGCCATTTTTTCCCCTCAACTAGCTTTTAGAGCTGGGAAAAACGTTCCCTGTGTTTTCAGTTAATAGGAAATGATTTATTTATTAATTAAATTTCTACAGCGCCTAATTAGCCAAAGCTCTCTAAAATCATAAAACATGACAGCACAATAAAACATAGTCTAAAACTTTTATGGTGCAATCCTATGCATGTTTAGATAGGAAAAAGGACCTACAATTCCCAGCATTCTTCAGCTATCATGGCTGTCTAGAAAATTTTGAGAGTTGTAGGACATTTTGCAAAAAGAGGGGGTGGATTGTAGGGGTGTGCAGAGCGGGTCTGCTCCTCCCCGAATTTTCGGGCAGAGCTCTGATGAGGCAATTCTCCTCTCTGATTTTCGGTGATGGTCCATCTCCTCACACCATTGGTTTCCCCTTTGGGAAACCACTCCATTTTCAGGTAACCATTATTGTCAATGAGAATTAACAAAAACATTTACATCTCTGTCACTTTTAAAGATAAAGGGATGAAACTTGGCACCCTGGTAGCTCTTAAGTGGGCTTTAGCCATGCCAAGTTTGAAGCAGAGCCTTTCATCCATTGATTTTTAGGATTTTTTTAATAAAAAATTCCCCCCTCAAACCATTCCCCCACAAACTCTCCCCCACACACTTGAGATGCACTTCAACTTCTCTCACTCAAGAGAGCTTGCAGAAGTTTCAAAAACTAGAAACCTCCTACAAAAATCAAAGTCTCCTATCTCCATTTGTGGAACAAGAACACACGCAGGCACTCACACTCAATAACACACAAAAGGGAGCGTGGACAGACACACAGAGAGAAAAGAAAACACAGAAAAGAAAGCTGACTCTGGCCGTGTAGGGAGAGGGAGAGGTGATTCTTCTAGTTCCCCCCTGCCCAAAATTAGGCACACCCTTTTCTCTGCTGCTGCTGCTGGTCCTTCTGAAGTGCAGGAGAAGAAGTTGGGTGTTGGTGGTCTTGAGGCTCCACCCACACTTCTCCTTCAAAATGCATGTCTAGCACCTGGGATCATTTTGCTTTGGTAGTGCAGGATCCCAGGTATGCTAGTTCTGAAGAGGTTGCACCCCCTTCAAGCCAGCGGTCAGTGTCAGGCTGGCAGTATCAGCGGCAGTGTGATGGACAAGGCTCCTGCCCCCCCCATGCCCAGAGGCAGGCCACGCTGGACGAGTAGGGCAAGGGCAGAAGGGCTTCAAAATGCCTCTAGATAGGAAGATGCTAGGGAAAGCTGATGGAACTGCCCCATTTCTGAGACAGTCAGTCAGCCTCAGCCGCATTGCAAAAGAGCAATACTACGGGCTCTTCTTTTTAAATATAATTGCAATCCCTCCCCCTAAGCAACACAATTGGAGGAGGGACAGGGAGGAGACTGTGGCTATTGGTTAGCCATAGACGTCAATCACAATGCTACCCCACCCTCAACCCTCAGCGTCTTCCTAATATGGAAGTGTTCAGTTAGTTGTCCATCAGCATAAAATGAGTCCTCACATTGGCTAAAAAAACCTTCAGATCCATTCAGGGCTCTGAATGATTTTCTAACCACACTGAGGGTTTCTGACAGTTTTGAAACTGCCCCCTAACTGCATCACAATTTCAGAGGTCCATCGGACCCCTGGATTTTCAGTGCGGAGAGCACACCCCTAGTGGATTGTGTTCTGAGTTGAGGGAAACAGTTTTCCCCCTTTCCAGGTGACAGCTCCAAAAAATGGTGGAAAGGGATGGGGATGGATTTCCGAGGGCAAAGTATTTCATAAGTACTCCCTCCCCCATTTTCGCTCAGCCAAAGAACTGACTTTTGCCATTGCCAAATGATAAAAGGTCAAGTGGAATCAGCTCTTGCATGATGCTTATCTAGATCCTGTGAACTCGTTGGTATAATTAACTTACAATGTAGGTAAATGTAAAGCCATACACACTGGGGCAAATGAAAAATAAAATTTTAAGTTCATGTATAAGTGGATGGGGTCTGAGTTGGGGTCACTGAGCAGGAAAGACATCTTGAGGTTGTGGAGGATAGAGTGAGGACAAGGTTGTGAAATAGGGAAATCCCATGTTGGGGACCATCAGAAAAAGAATCAGAAATAAAGCTGCCAATTCCATAAAGCCTTTACACAAATCTATGGTGCAACCACACAGTTCTGGTCATTGTACCCTTAAAAAGGAGGAAGTGCAGAAAGGGGCAACCAAACTACTTAGGAGGCTGAAGGAACTCCCACACCAGGAAAGGTTAGAAAAAAGGTAGATGAGGATGGACATGATGCGGATGTATGAAGTTATGCTTAGAGTAGAGGAAACGGAAAGGGAGAGGTTTCTCTCTATCTCTCGCAATGTTAGAATCCAGGGTGATCCCATGAAGCTGAGTGCTGGGAAATTCAGGACGGAGGAAAGGAAGTACTTCTTCACACAGTGCATAGTTAAACTATGGACTTCTCCACCATAACATGTAGTGATGGCCACCATTGCCAGCGACCTGTAGGGGCATCCCAGTCTCCTTTACTGCTGAAAGAAGGAGCAAATTGTTTTGGGAGGGTGAGTGAATAAGGAAGGTATTGGGTGGCTGGGCAGGCAGCAGTACTGAGGATTGAAAGGGGGCTGCTTCACCCCCTCTCCCTACAATACAGGCCACCTGGGAGCCAAATCGGGCCTCTGGGGGTTCCCAGACGACCCCCCCTTCTGCCTGTTGCCATTCATTTCTGGGTTTCTTGGCTTTTACGCATTTCTTTCCCATTCTGAAAGGTAATCCTCTCCTAAGGCTTAATTACTGGCAGCAAGGGCTTTAAGCTAAACTATGCTGACATTTTTAGGACTGTATTTCTGCTACTTTTGGCCCTGCCCCCTTTTGCCTTTAGCCCCACCCACCATTGGAATTTGGCCTCCAGGAGCTACTCCAACATTTAATTCGGCACATGGGCTGAAAGAGGTTCAACCCCCCTTGATGTACCAAAAAAAATAAAATAAATGATTTGTACTCAAAAAGGCCCGGCCTAGAATATGCTGTGGGAGGGCAAATAATCAGTGCAGATCCCCTACTGAAATAATTTTTAAAAGCTTCCTATTGCTATGGAGCCAGGAAGAATAGAAAATTGGAAAGGAATGTTATTTAGGCCATGAATCTGAGTGGAGCGGATCAATACGAAAGGCAAATGTTATTAACGCAACCCCCCCGAGTGAATAATTAATTACAGCGCGGAACACTACATACTTTCAGATGCAAAGAACTAGCAGATAGAGCCTTGAATGATTGCTTGAGCCTCTCTTTCTGGCCATGAAGTGAGCCTTGTGGCAGCTTTGCACAATCCGGGAGGTGATTACTTCATGGTCGTAGGTGGGTGGTGGTCCTGGCATTATTGCAGTGGGTATGATGGCTCCGATTTTGGTGGAAAAAGGAGAGAGAAACGGTTCTCGGAATGCTGAGAGACTTTATTAATTCACGCCCAACACGTTTTGGCCTATTGCTTGGGATATTAGCTCAGCCTCTGGATCAAACTACATGTGATAATTACATAGCATATAGCTTTTACTCTAGAGTGATATTCGCCAGTGAATATCACAAGCAACTATCATTCTGTTAAGAGTTTTCTGCAGACTTCTCTTACCAACCCCCTGAAGAAAGGCTTTAAAAAAACCACGTAGGCCGAAACACGTTGGGCGTGAATTAATAAAGTCTCTCAGCATTCCGAGAACCGCTTCTCTCTCCTTTTTTTTGACCTAAGTGGATGCCCTCTTCCTTTTGGTTTTGCAGTTTTGATGGGACAGTGAATTCATTCTTGCTTTCAGTCAGAACTAGCTAGAACTCTAACGGAGATATCCAAGGTGCTGAACTTATTTGGGTTCAGCACCTAGGCTACCTCCATTAGCGTTCTGGCTGGTTCTGACTGAAACCCAGAATGGATGCACATCCCCACAAAATCAGAGCACCAGCCTTCACTGCACTTATCTATGAACCATTTATCAGAAGCTAAATAGTTAGATTCTATGGTTAACCTTTATCATGAGTGAAATTGTTGTTGGGTATTTATTGGGTATTTATTGTGGTGTAGTGTGAGATCTGCTTGTTTGAGCAAGTAACTATAATTTATTAGTAAAAGTTACCTCGGACAAGCAGTAGGCCTTACACTGATAGCCAGGGAAGTTTTTATGGTAGGCAAAAGGCAGATACTAAAAAAAGGAAAACTCTTACTGTGATGTTTTATGACTTACTGCTGGTCTAGCACATGCATGCTTAAGATGGGCATATCAATAATTACAGGCGCACACACTGTTAGTCAAAACTAAGGGACACACTACATGTCACATTAATGACATGGTGTGTAGCTGAGGATAACTTTTTCTTTACTCTAGAGTACGTGTGCACAGCCCCATTTCAGATTGGAACCACAGCACACTAAAAAGGGAGGATTAAAATGTCCCCTTCTTCTTTCCTAGAAATTTATTACATTTCTATACTGCCCAATAGTTGAAGGAATACCCTTTCCCTGCATATAGGAGTTAAAAGGGGAAAATATGTTGGTGATGGTCCCAATCAAAACTAGGGATGTGTATTGTATCGTTAAAATGTCTGATAACGATACGCTATGCTCTTTATCATGGATACGATTAACAATAACGATACGATACAACTTCCTATGATAATCATCGGAGACAATAATTTTCAACCCGATTATATCAGATTATCGGACTGCCATATAAATAAACCTATAACTTCTGTATTTTCAAAGTTAGAGGCTTGAAACATGATCACATGGCTTATGGAGAATCCCTAAGTATGTGTATGAAATTTGAGATTGATCCCTCCAACCCTCAATTTTATATGATTTTATTAAAGATCGTTTCCGTTCTGACAGGTCTGAATGACAGCTCGCCACATGCGGTCATTCAGACCGGTCAAAAAGTTGCAGGATCTTTAATAAATTTGTATAAAATCGAGGGTTGGAAGGATCGATCTCAAATTTTATACACATGTCTAGCACATGTTGCTACACATATGTGTCAAATTTCAGATCAATCCCTCCACCCCTGTATTTTATATGAATTTTTGAAAGATCGTGCAACTTTTCACCTGTCAGAACTTAAACAATCTTTAATAAATTCATATAAAATTGAGGGTTGGAGGGATCGATCTCAAATTTTATACACGTACATAGGCATACATCATAACCATTGTGACCAAGTTTCAAGCCTGTAGCTTTGAAAATATAGAAGTTATAGACATTTTTTTAAAAAAAACCCAGCTCTATAGGGCACAATGGGGCTGCAAATTAAATATCATATTTCTGATAATTATCGTGAAGACGATATGGTTCACCTACGATATTATCGGAGACGATAATTTTTTTTGTCTGAAATTACGATAACGATAAAATACGATATTTTTGGGCATGCACATCCCTAATCCAAACCAACCATTTAATCTAGAGTAAAAGCTATATGCTATGTAATTAACACATGTAGTTTGATCCTGAGGCTGAGCTGAAAATACCATTTTTGTGAATATTCCATTCTTGTGACAAACTTAAAAGACCCTTCTGCTTTTGAATTTCCAACAACCCTAGAGAAATGTTTGCAAACTCAAATGTATTGTTCTGATAGATTCAGATCCTCTCTTGGCTTCGCCTGTCATGAGTCAAATGGCTGTGTTGTGCTGTATCGCCACACATATTCATTGCCTTATTCCTTACTGGCCAAGATGGCCCACGTGACTGATCTGGAAACCTCGCCCTCACTCTCATTTGCTCTCAGTGACATCATCATGGAGCCCAACCTGACTGGGTATCACTGTCATGATGTCATCATATTCCGTGGCAAGGATTGTCTATATGACTGCTTCACTGCTTCAGGAAGGTGGAAGAAGCAGCAACCTAGGCGTGGATGGGAATAGCATTAAAACAGCAACAGTCGAAGTTGTGGCATGGGTTGTCAAGGTAATGGGAGGAGTGGCAGCTGAAAGTGGTTGGGAGAGGAGAAGGAGGAGGAAGGAAAAGAGGAGGGATTAGGGGAAGGATAGAAAGAGAAGGCAACGTTGGACAGAATGTCTGTAAGGAGCAGGGAATTGGGCAGCCTGCCACATTGAACAGCATTTTGAAGGTGGCATCAAGAAGCTTACTTGGACAATGCACAAGGCCCTGCAGGATCAGAATGACAGCTTGCCACGTGCCTTCATTCAGACCTGTCAGAACGGAAACGATCTTTAAAAAAATCATATAAAATCGAGGGTTGGAGGGATCAATCTCAAATTTCATACACATACTTAGGCATACCCCATAAGCACTGTGACCAAGTTTCAAGCCTCTAACTTTTAAAATACAGGTTATAGGCATTTGTTTCTTTAAAAATAGGGCTGCAAAAATATCATTTTTTCACGATAATTATCATGAAGACGATACAGTTCACCTACGATATGAATGAAGATTATATTGTTTTGGTCCGAAATGACGATAACAATAACGATGATATTTTTTGGTGTGCACACCCCTAGTTTAAAATGGTTTATAACAGTTTTGAGAACTGTTGGGGCCCAGGACACACGCCATATACAGTTTTCAAAACGTTTTCAAAGTGTTTTATCCTGTGTGTGTAGATAGACTCTGTGAGTGTTCATTGTTAAGTTGTTGATATTAAATTCACAAGTTTTGTAAAATAAAGGCCTTTCCGTGTTTGACTAAGTTCCGGTGCTTCACCCAGATTCCTTACTTATGGTTACAAAGGAAACAACAGAACTAAACCCTAAAAAAGAAACCATGTGTAGAAAGGGTGTTTTGTGGGAAAATCCTACAACCTGAATTTTCAGTTTTCAAACAGAAAACCAGAATTGAGAAACATATGCTAGAGAACCTATTAAGATACTTTGCAGATTTAACAGTGACATTATGCTGGCCATGTAAGCAAAGATTCTATTGCATGTGTTTGCGATTGGCGGCAGTAGTTTTTTTGGGGGAGAGACTCCAAGATTTCCCTACCCGATATCATCAAATAACATGAGGGATTAATCTATCCACCAAAATTGCCTACCCGTTTGTTTTCCGAAGTCATTAAGAAACAACTTTCTCATTTCCCTTTTAAATGAGCTCCCAAGGGGAATTGAAAGCATCAGATTCTGGGGCATAAATATTGCATTGCACTTAACTGATTTATATTTATAAAGCTAATTTCCACTTCTTAATGCTATTTAAAAAAAGAAAATGCATGTAAAGCGAAGCTGGTAGAAACTCTTAAGTGGTGCAAGCCGGAGAAATCCGTATGCATGGATGACCATTATAGTAGCAGCAATGATAATAATGATAATAGGCATGGCTTATTCCCGTTTTTTCTCATGCTATTTTCCTTCAGTTCAGTAAGCTTGACATCAGCGACATTTCCTTTAGAACAGAAAGATAACTGTGTGAAAAACACACATTGGAGGTGACAGCTTTTTCCCCTTGACCTTCATGCATATTATATCATACAGCAGGCTAGTTTTGAACTCTGGTATATTGGAGATTTAGCCCTTGACATGGCAACTCTATTGAGGCAGGCGTGTTTTGAAGGATTGAGTGCTTTTCACACTAGAGCATAATTTGTCTGCAGAACAAGATACTCTCTCTGTAGTCAGTCAAGTGATAGATACGTTATACAGGGTCAGATTCATTCATGGGGTAATCTGAAGTGAGGCGAATTAGAACAAGGATCAGTGAAGCCCAAAGGACTGTGTATTTCCTTTGTTTTGCTCACACAACATCACTGATTTTTAGGATTAAAATTTGGGATTATATATAATGGATACTGGCTGGGTTTAATGTTGTTGCATGTGTGAAGGTATGGCTTTTAAATTCTACACCGAATCCTTAGAAAGAAAATCCTTTTAAAAATAGGAGAGAAATCTTCTTGAGACAGGTTGCACATTAACTCCAATTTTGCTGGATCCATTCCTTCCTACACAAGTGTCCTGTGAAATTCATAGGAATTGCACAAAGGTTACTGCAAGATCTTTGTCTCACATAGGATTCTGAAAATCTCAGCTTGTTTTAGAAGTGCCCCTTGGTAAACTCCCTGCAAAAATTCAGAAGGATAGGTCAGGCGTTTATTATTATTTATTTATTTATTTATTTATTTCATTTCTAACCCGCCTCTCCATCCAGATCGAGGCGGGGAACAACAATAAATATAAATATAAAAACAATAAAATAGATAAACCATTAAAACAGATAAAAACAAATACATTATTAAAAACATCTTAAAATTAAACTGGGTAGGCCTGCCGGAAGAGAGCAGTCTTCACGGCTTTCTTAAATTCCAGAAGACTGTTAATTTGTCGAATCTCCTCCGGCAGGCCATTCCACAGCCTGGGAGCAGCAGAAGAGAAGGTCCTCTGGGTAACACTCGTCAGCCTAGTTCTGGCTGACTGGAGTAAATTCTTCCCAGAGGACCTGAGTGTGCAGGGCAGATTATACAGGAGAAGGCGATCCCGCAGGTAACCTGGACCCAAACCATGTAGAGCTTTAAAGGTAATAACCAACACTTTATACATCGCCCGGAAACTAATGGGCAGCCAGTGGAGTGATTTTAAGATTGGTGTTATGTGGTCACCCCTAGATGTACCGGTGACCAACCTGGCTGTCATATTTTGAACTAGTTGAAGTTTCCGGACTAGGCACAAAGGTAGCCCTATATACAGCGCATTGCAGAAGTCAAGCCTCGAAGTTACCAGCGCATGTACTACCGTTTTTAGGTCTTCCAACTCTAGGGAGGGGCACAGCTGGCGTATCAGCCGAAGCTGATAGTAGGCACTCCTGGCCGTCGCATCTATCTGGGCTGTAATTTGGAGCGACAGATCCAGGAGTACCCCCAAGCTGCGAACACAGTCTTTCAGGGGGGGTGTAACCCCATCCAGAACTGGTTGACACACCTCCAAACGCAGGTTGCGGCCTTTGACAGCAATCACCTCCATCTTGTCTGGATTCAGCTTCAGTTTGTTTTTCCTCATCCAGCCCATTACTGCTTCCAAGCATTCATTCAGAGGAAACACACTATCCTTAGCTGACGATGTTGTCAAAGGCATAGAGAAATATATTTGGGTGTCATCAGCATACTGATAGCACCCCGCCCCATGCCTCCAGATGATCTCTCCCAGCGGTTTCATATAAATGTTAAACAGCAATGGGGATAGGATGGTGCCTTGTGGTACACCACATAGCAGCTCCTTCTTTGAAGAGCAGCTATCCCCAAGCATTACCATCTGGAACCTGCCCGAGAGATAGGACCGGAACCACTGAAGCACATTATTATTATTATTATTATTATTATTATTATTAATAATAATTTCATCTCTCACTCGTGGCAGTTTTTCTAGACAGACATGACAGGCTTTGCCAAGTCTGTCTTTTGCAGATTCAGGAATTTCCTGACAATTCAGCATATTTTAAGTATGACTGCTTTCTGGATGTTGGTGTGGATGTATTTTGGTAGGCCCAGTTTCTGAAGGTTTTCTGTATAGTTGTTTGATGTGATGCCAGTGACTAAGGTGACGAACGGAATAATTGTGACCTTTTCCTGATGCCATAGTTCTTTGACTTCCATGGACAGTGGTGTATATTTGTCTCTCTGTTCTTCTTCCTTTTCAACAACATTTTGTCATTCGGTATTGCTATGTCGATGAGGTATGTGTGTTTTTCTTTTTTTTCTTTGACTGTTATGTCTGCTCGGTTGCAGGGTATTGTCTTGTCAGTATGAATTGTTCTCCCCAGTATTATTATATTATTATTATTATTATTATTATTATTATTATTATTATTATTATTTTACATTTATATACCACACCACAGTCAAATCTCTCTGGACGGTTCACAAAAATTAAAAGATTGAACATTAAAAGTCAATATACAAAATTTTAAACCATAAAACATAACCTCTAACATTTAAAATAATTTTAAACTTTCAGCCAGGCCAAAGACTCAGTTAAAAACTCAACTTAAGCTGTTAAATGCCTGGGAGAAAAGAAAACTCTTGACCTGGTGCCAAAAAGAGAATAATGTTGGTGCCAGGCAGGCCTCATTGGGGAGATCATTCCAA
This sequence comes from Anniella stebbinsi, assembly GCA_029215795.1. Taxonomy (NCBI): domain Eukaryota; kingdom Metazoa; phylum Chordata; class Lepidosauria; order Squamata; family Anniellidae; genus Anniella; species Anniella stebbinsi. Next base: position 353,059,039 of record JARDYH010000002.1, on the reverse strand, counting down.
AATTGGGGGGCCACCACAGAAAAGGCCCTCTCCCTTGTTGCTGTCCTCCAAGCTTCCCTTGGAGTAAGCACCCGGAGGAGGACCTTGGATGCTGAGCATAGTGTACGGGTAGGTTCATGTCGGGAGAAGCGTTCCGTCAGGTATTGTGGTCCCAAGCTATGAAAAGTTAAAACCAGCTCTTGAATAGGGCTTGGAAATGTACAGGCAGCCAATGCAAGCGGGAGATACAATGACTCAAACCAGCATGAAATAGCTTCTATTACGGTAGAAGGGAAAAAAAAAAACCTTCTCCTCCTCTCCCCCACACCCATCGGGGCCTGAAAGGGCCTCTTAACACAAGCGTTGACTTTTCAGGCCTTGATGGGTGCGGGGAGGGTGGGAGGGAATGTGTGCTCTCCAGGCCTCTGGAAAGTGCACAGATCCCCTCAGTGCACTTTCCGGAGGCCCAGAAAGTGTGCTTTCCCATGCCTCTCCTTCCTCCCTTGCCCATTGGGGCCAAAAAGGCTTCTTAATGCAAGTGTTCAGAGGCCCTTTTAGGCCCGATGTGGCACGGGAAAAAGGAGAGAAACCGCACATCCAAGGCCTCCGGAATTGCACACTTTCCAGAGGCCTGAGATGCATGCAATGCTGAGCACTCACCAGGCCAGCCCGGGCAGCACTTCGTGAGCTCCCAGGGAGTTCGCCAGTCACTAGTGTGCAGCTCTCAAATCAGGGTATGGCTTGCCTTTGGGGACCTTCCTGTCTCACCAACTCAGAGCTGTGCGGCACCAGGCAAGGGTGATGCAAGGTGGTCTCCCCCGAATAACACTGACATGTAGCTTCAGAAGGGGCTGGGTTTTACCCAACTCCTGGCTTTGGCAGAGTGCCCTGCCCATAAATGTAGGCTAGTTGCCCTGTAGAATGGAGTTACTAGATTCCCGCACTTTCATCCAGGGAGGGGTGAATTGCCTATAAAAATAAAGATGCCCTAGTTATCCCAAGCTCCGGTGTCTGCGTCGTTATTCCTCGCTTTCTTCTCTGCCTGCAAACATTTCTGACTAGCCCAAGCTAAAACTGCAGGTTATGTATGGATAAAATATAATGAACAAGAAAGTTCTTATAAACTTAATTCATTTCCATTATTTGTCCTAAACTGATATTTCCAATGTTCCAAAATTATATGAAGGATATCTGTCTCTTGTAACTAGGGATGTGCACTGGATCGGACCCGATCCACGATCCGAGTCCGGTCCAGTGGGAAATCGGATAAATTATCCGATTTCCGATCCCGCAGCTGGATCGGCCGATCCAATCCGAACCGGTCCGAAAAAGCTCCGAACCGGTTCGGCGGATCGGCGGATCGGCGGGCGCCCACTGGCGCCCACCGCCACTTCCATTGGCGGGCGCCAGCGGGCGCCCGCCGATGAAAGTGGACAGCGGGGGGGGGAGGAGGGGGGCGCTTACCTTCTCGGCCCGGTGGCTCCCGTCCGGCGCCGGCGCCTACTACTACTAGCAGGCTCCGCGGCCTGCTCTAGGGTGGCGCGCCGGGTGATGTCATCACCCGGCGCGCTACTCTAGAGCAGGCCGCGGAGCCTGCTGGTAGTAGTAGGCGCCGGCGCCGGCCGGGAGCCGCCGGGCCGGGAAGGTAAGGAGGGGGTGCGTGGAGGGGAGGAGGGGGCGCGCGGAGGGGGGAGGGGGGCCCTTACCTGCCCGGCCCGGCGGCTCCCATCCGGCGCCGGCGCCTACTACTCCCAGCAGGCTCCGCGGCCTGCTCTAGGGTGGCGCGCCGGGTGATGTCATCACCCGGCGCGCTACTCGAGAGTAGGCCGCGGAGCCCGCTGGTAGTAGCCGCCGGCGCCGGACGGGAGCGGACGGGCCGAGAAGGTAAGCAGTGGCGGGGAAGGGGGCTTACCCCCCCCCGGAGCCGTCCGCTTCTATCCGCTGGCGCCCGCGGGCGCCAGCGGATGGAAGCGGGCGGCCCCAGGGGGGGTAGGGAGCGCGGGGGAGGGGGCTTACCTGCCGGGGCCGTCCACAGCGGACGGCCCCGGGGGGGGAGGGAGTTAGGCCCCCCCTTACCCACCCGCCGCCATTTTTTCCTCATAGACTTGCATTGCAATGCAAGTCTATGGGGAAAAAAATGGCGGCCGATCCAAAAATGTACGATTTTTGGGTCAGGATCGGACTCGATCCGGTCCGGGGGGCCTCCGATTTTGTCCGAACCGGTCCGGGACAAAATTGGAGGTCCCGATCCGGGTCCCGATCCGATCCGGGGGGTCCGTGCACACCCCTACTTGTAACAGCTATTCATCTTTTATTTCCCATCCCTTATAGTTATATACAGTTTTTTTAAAATATATAAACACAGGCTTTAATTTCTTATTTATTCACAACTAGGATGTTCTGCTATCTTTAAAAGTGAAACCATGTATCCAGATCATTATTGATTGTATGTTGTTTTAAATGCCAGTTTTGAAATCCTGGTTCTTGTACTTTGTAATATAATTTCAATCAAAATTAGTCTTTCTTTCTTTCTTTCTTTCTTTCTTTCTTTCTTTCAAGATAACACATTCCTGTATCTTTGGAAAGCCACCGCTACTTTTTGAACAATGGGCCATTAGACCTGATGGCTGCTCAGTTGCACTTTCAGACCTTTCCTTCTTTAATGATGGCCAATTTCTCTCTAGAGTTTTCCAGCGTTCGTTTTGCTAAATGTCATCCCTTCAAAGTAATTCATCTAGATACAGCATAAAATGCCACAAGCTCAATGCAAAAATCATGCATCACCTAGTTAGCCATGGCATGACTACCGACGTTTTAGCTTCAAGTGGTCAAATGTCACGACGGTTGTTATCTCTGCAAATGACAGGGACATACCTTCAGCACAGCTATTCCATGCTCCCACTGAGCTTTACTGGAAGCAAAGATGGTGTTAGCAAAGATGGTGGGAATACCTATGGCAGGGGTAGGTAAACTGTTTGGGCTGTGGGCACATTTCACAATTTGAGAAACTGTCCTGAGTACCACCACAAAATGGCTCCCATGGGGTGTGTGGCAAAGGGAGCCCCAACACATGGAGCAACCTCTTTGAACCACAGTTTTCAGGAGCAACACAAACCTATTTCACATCAATCCCAGTTGCTATTAAGAAATGAATTAATTTTTTAAAAAATATGTCGGAGGGGGTAGGGCATATTGGAAGGAACAACAACAACCCCCCCCCAAAAAAAAACCCTGTCCAAGGGTGCATTGCTTACCCCTGACCTTTGATATTATGGATCATAGGCCGGAATGTGGCAGGTCTCCCCCCTCCCCCACAGGCAAAGTGTCCTATGCCTGCCTGGCATCAACCTAGTGGTCCCCTGAAGTAAGTTTACAAGGGGCAGAGTAGGGTTGCAGGGACACAAGGGGATAGCGATGGCACTGGGTTCCAACCTGGTGCTGAGAGGAAGCACAATGGCTGCATCAACCATCACCTTCATTTCCCCAGCATGCATCTGGGCTCTAATCTAGTGTACATTGGGGGGCAGGGTTCAGAGACATTGAGGGTTATGCGGATGGTGATGGCTGCAGCTGCCTGGCCTGGTATTTTTCTTCATAGAGCTGGGCCCTAAAAAAGGTTGATTAAAAAAAAAAGATTCTGGTGACCCAGGAATTAGGAGCTGTGGGCAAAGCCCCCAGCTGCAAACCAGGAGGCAGGATCAAGAAGCAAGCAAGGATATATAAAAACACACCAGAACTCAGCAAGATGTTGATCAAGCAATGTCCAGTTGGAAGCCCTCTGATACTCCTTTCTGTCCAAGAGGAGCCAATGGCCAGCCTGTTCGGCAGGCAGCTGGACCACTGTCAAGGGTAGGCATGGTCAGTCTCCCTCCAAGGACCCACACTTGAGCAGAGACCAATTGACAAGGATCCACTGGAGTTGCTCCTCTTCTTCCTCATCGCAACATTTTTCATCACTTGCCTCTTCCTTTGGCCCGGACAATGGTGGTGGTGAGATGTAGGAGCAGTAAGTACCACTGACAGCTTGCTCATTGGCTCTCTGCCCATCAAATAAGGAAGTGGTAATAATGATGAGGAAGAGGATGAGGAGTAGTTGGTGGGAATGGAAGTGAGAAGGCAGACTCACTGAGGGAGGAGGCCCATTGAGGATGCCTTCCCCATGGGCCTTCAAAACCTAGAGCCAACATTGGTGGGTGGAGTCAGTCTAGGGTCTGAGGGTACTTCAGAACTGAGAAGCTGCCACCTCCACAGTGTGGTCCCTCACCACATTGGACTACTGTGGCCCATAATTCTCTCTCACCTGCAGCAAGAGGCGGTATCCTAGTTGCGCTTTGGAGCTATGGAAGGGAAGAGTCAGGAATTGGGGTATCAGAGCAACAGGATAGGAAGGGTCACCGCTTTCTCCTGTCTCACAGCATGGAGCTCGTAAAGTGACACAGAGAGTATGAACAGCTCTGGACCTGATAATCTGTATATGCTAGCAGTGTTGGAGGTTGTGGTAGGTTTTTTTAGGCCTTTTGTGCAGAAGCAAAAAAAAAAAAATTGTCATGGCCAGAACAAGTTGAGACAGCAGCGTTTAACTGCTTACTCAGAGAAAAGCCTCACCATGCATAATTTATTTGACAAATCCTAGTCTACAGTTAGCTTGTAAACAAAATTTCTAAATTCAGAAATGGATTTTTTTTTTTAAAAAAGAACTTTGAATGCCACCAACATACTTTTAAAGCATAACAGTTGCATGTTCTCTTCAACAAAATATAATTAAATGTATGCTATGCGGCGAAATGTAAGGCCTGTCAGGGCTCGGGATGTTCTTAAAATGCCATTTGTTCATCAGCCTGTGCCAGTTCATTGAAATGTATGCAAATTTAAAAGGCTCCTTGCTTAACATTGAAGCCGATGGAAAAATAACAACTTCGATAAAGGGCCGGATCCATGGGGAAGTTCTCCCGCCTATGCCTCCTGCTGGAAGTGTGAAAGAAAAATGTCTTGGTGGATTGGGCCAAACAGCCAAAAGGGAACAGAAACAGTCAGCCCACCAACTAATAATTTGGCACCTCTAATTGTATACCTCGGTCTAACTTACATCTCCGCCATCTGATAAATACATGTTCAGGTGTGACCCTTTTTCCCACAATAATCATGGTCCTTCAGTCATGTTCACACACATGAACACTTTGCGCACTGTGTTGTCACATGATGTGCAATCATTCTCTTCTCATGTGTGAATGTATGTACACAATTAAGTACTGTTTAGTTCTACCCATGTGGATATTTGCTTTTGAAAGCATTCTAGTATTATTGTGGAAAGGAGTAAGAATAAAATTGCTAAGCCAAGTTCTTGTAATTTTCATTTCCAGAACCCCCAATTTTGGTCATTGCCACTGTTGCAGTAGGTACTAAGGTGTTAGGACTGTGGCTTTAAGACTCTTTTTGACAGGTCTACAAGCTTTAAAAGGTACCTCAGTCACCAAAACCTTAACAAGTCTATTTGAGTACTGCTTTTCCACAGAATTGTTCCTACGTCGGCTCAGAACAAAATCATGACAACAATATGCCGCAAAATGCACTATCTGATTTGCTCTGTTGATTTTGATATTATCATTATGCTACTTGTGTGCATTTCTTGTTTTTAGCTTATTTTCTATGAATTAATTATGTTATGCTTTTAAAAATATTTTACAGGAAGCAGCCCTGCTTGAACAGGCATAAATCTTAACCATAAATTAAACAATACAATACTACTTTTTAAATAAAACAATACTACTTCCTTGCAGAAAATGAACTGGGAAGAGAATATCTGAAGGATTGTCTGGTCCCATATGTGCTTAGCTGTGTGCTCAAGTCAACATTTGGGGGTTGAGGTTGCTGCTGTTGTTTTAAGAATTCCATTTATATCCCATTATCCAGACAGCATATACATTTCCTCCCTCCATCACAACTCTGTGATATGGGTTAGGCTGAGAGATGGTGACTAGCTGAATGTGACCCAGTGAACTTCATGGCTGAGTCGGGATTTGAACCCCAGTTCAACACCAACTCTCTAATCACTTCACCACAGTAGCTCTCCATGTTTCCCAAACTATCAGAAGTGAGTCGGGATTTGAACCCCAGTTCAACACCAACATTCTAATCACTTCACCATAGTGGCTCTCCGTGTTTCCCAAACCATCAGGAGTGAGGCAGATGGGCACATCAGAAAGGGCCTTTTCAGTCATGGTTCCAAAACTATGAATGTACTCCCAAAGAAGATCCTCCAGGATGAAACCGTAACTGTTTATGAAGCTATTAAAGCCCACCTTGCCAAACACCAGCCCTCTTTGGGCCTGTTCAGACAACACGCTAAGCCATTGTTAGGCTGCTAAGCCTTTCACAGCAAATGGTTAGAGAGTGTTTGGAAACCATGGTTATGTAGCCACCTTAATTAGGAAAGGTTTGCACAACACATAACAAGGTAAGCCGTAATGATTAGTTCAAAATGAGGGGCTTAGCATGTCATCTGAACTGGGTCATAGTTTGTTCCTTGGTGCTGCCCACATGCCCTATGGGGATCAGGTTTTTTTTTTTTTTTTTTGCCTTCTCTGTACTAACCCGGTGAAGGAATTATGGAGCGTGGGAGGGCCACAACAACAGGGTAGTCGAGGGAGAGATCAGTAGATCACTCACTGGTGAGCACCCTCAGGCACGTTTAGGGTGGAAGAGGATTTCCTAGAGTTGTCCTTAAAAGGGCTGTGGGGCTTAGAGACAGGGGAAAAAAATCCTGCCCAGAGCTCACACTTTAAATCACAGGGCTTAGGGGAATGGTGAGCTAGGGGGCTTCCTTCAACTTGGACAACTGCACGTAAGTAGAGGAAATACTGTTTGCACCCAGGTTAGGGGTGGCCTCATGACTCCTGCCTCATTTCATGCTTTTGGCTGGAGGTGCAAATATTTTAATATGCTGTTGTTTTGGATGCTGTTGCTTTGTTTATCTTCTATTAAAAAAAAAAGGCTTCCCTTTCAGCCTGTTTCTAGGATTTGTTTGTAAGATGTGTTAGGTTCCTTTGGGATGGAGAAACAGGATACGAAAAGTCATTCAGTAAATGTGCAAGCCAGCTCCTTTGGAGGGTTATAAATCAACTTACCTTCAAATCCCAATTACATCTCTAGCAAATCTCCATTTGGTTTTTGGTAAATGAATTGGTGTCAGTCGGGGATCTTGCAAGCGAAACGTGTGCATTTATTGTGCTAAAGTCAGCGCCTGGCTGTCTACTTTTAGAAGTGTGTCATGAATGCCATTTCTGTCAGTGTTACGGCCACAGATGTTTTTGTGATGCATGCTGCTGCCTCTGCTAGAGCTCCCCGTGTTCCACTTGAAGAGCTCTCTCTGAACAAATGCTTGTCAAAATCCTCAATACAATAGAAGCAAGAAGATCCATTTGTTTTATTGTCCTAAGGAACCAGGGGGTTACAACGGCTGCTTGCAAATCCAGAAGAAGCCAGGCTGAGCAGCAGGTCTATTTGTCAACTTGTTGTCTGTGGGATGTCTTCATAGATGAGAACATTGCAGAACTGGGTTAGCTATAGATTTTAAAGAGCTGGCATCATTTAGCTATGCTTGAAAATATATATATATGGAACATATATCTCCATGAGGGGTATTTTTATTCTCCACCCCCTTCTCTCTATAGATTGCAAGTGGACAAGAAAGGGGTATCTGAATTTCAGATATACCGAGTAGGATTACCTCTATTCAGGTTTTAATTTGGGATTCCCCCAATTTGTGAGAGATGCCCCCAGTTGTGAAGGAGAAGGGGAAAGGTGGTTATTTCCTACTCTCCAACTCCTTCCGTTCTTTTTTTTTTAAAATTATTATTAAAAATTTGTATTGTTTACAAAAAGAGATAAAACACAAACACTACAACATACAACATTAAAACGGACTTCCGAATTTCTGCGCCGTACAAGACTATATAAATTTTCTTTTATGCTTAATCAGAAAAAAAAGAAATAGTGAGTTCCCCAGCCTTCTCCAGCTTAAATCTCTGTTTATCTCCCAATTTATCTGCTGAATCCACAAGCAAATATATCGTTCAATTTTCTATTTTGTACAAAGTCTAGCAGAGGTTTCCATTCAGCTGTAAACCCAGATACTGTTTTTTCTTTTATTATTGCCGGGAGTTTTGCCATTTCTGCAACTTCTAACATCTTCACTAGCCTTCCATCCATTGTTGGTACCTTCTTACTCTTCCACTTCTGAGCATATATTAATCTTGCCACCGTTATCGTGTATAAAAACAAAGTTCCATAACTTTGCCTCATCTGTTCGTCTATTAATCCCAACAAAAAAATATTCCAGTCGCAGTTGTATTTTAGTCTTTCATATCTTTTGAATGACATTATTAATTTGTGTCCAAAAAGATGTAGCCTTTTTACAGGTCCACCATAGATGATAAAAAGTTCCCTCTTGTTCCTCACACTTCCAACAGCTTCCCGAGACCCCTTTATACATTTTAGCCAATTTTAATGTAGACATATACCATCTGTACATCATTTTATAGAAATTCTCTTTCAATCTAGTACATAAGAACTCCTTCAGTTCTTGATTAGGGTCTTGCTTTAAGTCTGAGTGAGCCTACGTCTAGCTGAGTACTAGTATGTGCAAAGGATGCACAAGAATTTGGTTTCCATTCATTTAAGATCAGAACTTGCCCTGTTCACACTTCTGAATGCATACATGGGTATATTTTGGGAGCAAAGGTCACACGTTCCTGAGCTTGCGATGCTTGTTTGCAAAATACGTACATTAGAAACACGTTGGGAAAAAGTTTCTCCTCCTCTTATTCCGTGACTGCTAGTTTCCTCAGGAGTTTTTTGATGAGGGACTTTTGGAAGTCCAAGTAACTGGTTAAGCTCATGCTGTATCTTCTTAAATATGTTTGTGGAGCCTGAATGATAAAGCCAAATGATATGTGTCTGGGGAGATGTATCATGAATGGACTCCTGATGTCCTTGTATTTCCTAAAAGCAGAGTCCTCAGTTTGAATTGGAACCATGATGCTGGGGAACCATTTTTTTTTTTAAAAAATCCTCTGCTTTTCACCAATAGAAATAATGCCCTGAAGCTGGACCTATACATAGCAGTTTAGGAGGGGGAGTGTTAACAGGGATACAACATGGATATTAAACTCTTCTCCTAAATCACCTCCATTCCTAGAGATGGACAATTCCATCAGTTTCATTTTTCTGCCTCATTCAATTTTATTTTTGAATCCCAAGTTCTTTCCCTATATTTTATGAAGAATTTTTGGTAAGTTCTTATATTACTTTGAAAATCAATAGAAAGAGAACCTTTGAGCCTGTGCAGAGTGGACCAACTTTAGCACTGAGAATCCATTCCCACATGGCTCAAATTGGGAGGGCTAAGACTATTTTAAACATTAAAAAAAGCCAGCTTCCTCATAACTTTTCATGCTATTTTGCTTCCCACATCTCCAAAACATTTTAGCCAGATTCAGAGTGACAATTATGTCCAAATCATGTTTTATTCTCTTCCTTGAATTAAGCTCAGCACATTACCAAATGATGACGCAAAGGTCACATTTTCAGTCTGATTACTTCACCTTCTGACATCTTCCCCCTACACACAAATGCTTCCTTGATCACTCCTTAATTTCTCTTGTTCTACCTCTTTGTCAAAGTCAAAAACTTCATTTTAGCAGTCTCCTGCTTCTGCAACCATTGATGCATGTTGGTTTTTTTTTTTAAAAAAAACCCGCAGATAGAACACTGCATAATTTCTCTCAAGGTTTTTTTTTTTAACTCACTTGACATTGCATTTGAACTTTGCAATCTGCCCACCACCTGCCCCTCCACAGACACACATTAATGTCTGTTTGCATATTGTAATGCTAACTGCTATGAAATCCATTTCACATTTAAACTCCAGAATGTCAAGGCAGCTGGATAAATGGGGCTGTTTTCATCTCACTCTTCAGTCAAATATTCTTTCCTCCATTGTACATTTCACGTTGAAGTATGCCATTTGGATGTACTCGTTTTTTGGAATTTGTATCTTGCTTTTGTTCTCTAAAGAGCTCCTTGAACATGCGCCTACTTCCACAAGAGTTGTCACCATGAGCTTTGCCCAAAGTTAAGAACATAAGAACCTTGTTAGATCAGACCAAAAGTCCATCTAGTCCAGCATTCTGTTCATACAGCAGCCAATCAGTGGGGAAACCCACAAACAGGACATGAATGCAACAGCATCCTCCTGCCCATGTTCCCCAGCAACTGGCTTACATTGGCATAGTATGTTCTGTCATACTATCTCTGATACTGGAGGTAGCATGTAGTCATCAGGATTAGTAGCCATTTGATAGCCTTATCCGCCATGAAAAGCCATCCAAATTGGTGGCAATCACTGCATCTTCTGGAAGTGTATTCCATTGTTTAACTATGGAAGTCCTTCTTTTACCTGTCCTGAACCTCCCACCAATGAGTTTCATGGGCTGACCCTGGGTTTCAGTATTATGAGAGAGGAAGAAAAATGTCTCCCTATCCACTTTCTCCACACCATGCATAATTTTGTACACCTCTATCATGTCTCCTTTTACTCGCCCTTTTTTTTTCTAAGCTAAACAATCCCAGGTGTTGTAACCTTTCCCATGTTAGTTGCCCTTTTCTGCAGTCCCTCCCCCCAAATCAGCAACATCCTTTTTTAAGGTGTGTAATATCTAGATTATCAAAGATGGAGGCAACCAAGATGGTTAGAAGAATGGAAAAAATGTCCTGTATGGAAAGCTTTAAAGGCTACATGTTTAGCCTGGAGAAGAGGAGTCCGAGAGTGGGGGCATGATATTGCTCTTCAAATATCAGAAGGGCTGTCACATAGAAGGGGGCAACGACTTGTTCCTTCCTGCCCCAGAGGGTGGGGCCAGTTCTAATGGGCTAAAATTAGAGGAGGGCACGCTTCAGTTGAACACTAGGTGAGACTTTGAGCATCATCACATGGGGAAAAAATTGTGTTTCTATATCAAAGCTTCTCTGCCCACGCATTTGTCCCTCACTACTTCCTGTTTCAAAAGAGGAAGTAAACAACATGTACGTGGCCCATTCAGTGGGCTGTTTTGATCGTGCTGCTTCTCCCGCACATAGCAGGTGATAGCAGCAAGTTCCATCTAAAAAATAATTTGGATTTACCAGGGTCTTTTTTTAGTGGCGTGAGAAAGGCTAGAAGGGGCAGGCGGCGTGTGGGACGCAGACGATATTGTGAATAGGACACATGGAAATCTGTGAGTGCCCAGTAATGAGAGGGCAATAAAACGGTCATCTGATTATGCTCTTCCTGGTGGTAAAGGAAGTGTGACAACGGAAACAATCACCTGGGAGCAGGGGTGATTGTGGCCACTTTCTTGCTGGAGATCTGCGAAACAGAGGTTTGGCAGGCAACGGTTGATGATGTTCTAGCTCTGGTTTTCCTGTACTGAGCAGGGAGTTGTTTTGGACTACGTGGCCGACAAGACCACTTCCAATTCTTTTGATCTATCAGAAGAACACTGTGGCAAGAGGAAGGTCAGCCTGGCTACAGCCACCAGCCAAGAGACTAACAACATCAGGGAACTAGCTTGCTTCCCCTCCTCCATGAAAGAAAGAACTCTGTTTCAACTGCCAATGTCATAAGAACATGAGAAGAGCCATGCTGGATCACACCAAGGGTCTACCTAGTCCAGCATTCTGTTCACACAGTGGCCAAGCAGCTGTCGCCCAGGAACCCACAAACAGGACATGAGTGAGACATTTTCAGCCCCCAGGCCTGCCTTCCCTCCTCTCCCTAATTTGAAATAGCAACATCAAACACACACACACACACACACACACACACACACACATATGCACACCACGCCTTCAGAACTTTCGGTCACTTTCAAGGCAACATCTTCTCATGTTTTGTGGACTGAGGTTCTAGACATTCTCACATAACATACGTTGGAAGAATTAATGCATGGAAATGGACATGGAATCCTTCCAGCTTGTCTTTGCCTCTGCCCTCGACATGTTCATCCAGAGGTACACACAAATATACATGTGACTAAGCATCCCACCTCCATGCCACTAAGCATTGCTAACGGCATGGAGAGAAACAACAGATAGGGGTGTGCACTGGATCAGGTCCGATCCACAATCTGGATCTGATCCAGGGGAAATTGGATACAATTATCCAATTTCCGATCACCCCGCTGGATCGTTTGATCCAATCCGATCTGATCCGGAAAGGACCCAATCCAGATCGGAATGGATTAGAGGATCGGCGGGTGCCAGTGGGCGCCCGCCGATGGAAGCGGACAGTGGGGGGGGGGGCTCCCCTGGCGGGGCTGTCTGCTTCCATCGGCGGGTGCCAGCGGGCGCCCACCGATGGAAGCAGACAGCTCGGCCAGGAGAGGATCATGGGGGAGGAGGGAGGGGAGGAGGGAGGGAGGGGGGCCCACTTACCTTCCGGGGATGTCCGCTCCCCTCTGCTGCTGGCCGCTACTGCGAGCAGGCTTCGCGGTCTGCCCCTAGGTAGCGCACCAGATGATGTCATCACATGGCGCGCTACTCAGGAGCAGGCTGCAAAGCCTGCTCGCAGTAGCGGCCAGCGGCGGAGGGAAGCGGATGTCCCCGGAAGGTAAGCAGGAGGTAGAGGGGGGAGGGCAGCCCATGGCCCGCTTACCTTCTGGGGCCGTCCGCTCCCCTCCGCCACTGGCCGCTACTGCGAGCAGGCTTCGCGGCGTGCTCCTGAGTAGTGCGCCAGGTGATGACAGCACCTGGCGTGCTACCTAGGGGCAGGCTGCGAAGCCTGCTTACAGTAGCGGCCAGCGGCGGAGGGGAGTGGACGACCCCAGAAGGTAAGCGGGCCGTGGGCCCCCCTCCCCCCCACTTACCTGCCTGCGCCGTCCGCTCCCCTACGCTGCTGGTCACTACTGCAAGCAGGCTTCGTGGCCTGCCCCCGAGTAGCATGCCAGGTGATAACATTTTTTCCCCATAGACTTGCATTGGGGAAAAGCTTTCTTTCCACCAATGCAAGTCTATAAGGAAAACGAAAATGGTGGCCAATCCAAAAATCGGATGTCCAATTTTTGGATCAGGATCGGGTCCGATCTGATCCGAGGGACCTCCGATTTTGTCCTGAACGATCCAGGACAATCTCGGAGGTCCCAATCCGGGTCCCGATCCAATCCGGGGGGGTCCGTGCACTCCCAACTAGCCATTCCACCTGGAAAAGCTACAGTATCAGAGATTCCTTGTACTCTATTCTTTTTAGTTAAAGTGGCTCCCAGGTGCTTGATCCCCATGTGTCCCCACATCTCTCCATTAAATCCTGGGTGTGCCTGTGACTTGGATGTGACATGGGCTGGCCCTTCCCCCATTCATTCCTTTAGCATTCCCGTTGAGAGGCATCGATGTGCTTCCTGTGTTAATTAAGTACGGAACTTTGTCCATTTGCTTCTCTGATGTGTTTTTAGCTCTGGAGCTACGCCGCTCCAGATTTGCAAAGGGACTGTCTTAATTCGATTCTGTGATGTGGTGTTAGCTCCAGAGCTGTGTAGCTCCAGAGCTGAGAGCTGTGTTAATTAGGTTCTCTGTTGTAGCATCAGGGCTGGTGTGATACTGGCTCAGTTCAGACAACGCATTAGTCAACGCAGTGTGAAAACTCCACTTAATAGTTGAGATTTTAGGGGGTACACCCCACACAACACATTCTAACTCCACCATTGTGTGACTGGAGGTTACCATGGAATTGATTAAAATTCATTGTTTGGTTGATAGTTCCTCTGCCCTCTCTCCTCCCCTGATCCTCCTGATGGTATCCCAACAGCCATTTATGAAAAAAAAAAAAAAACCCAATCCCGGTGGCTCTCCTAGAGCGGCACTCACTCCTTTCGTCGCTCTTGCCAGGGAACTCTGTAGCCAGTGGGAAAAGTCAACACAATGCAATGGTAAACTCCACAGAGCCCGCTGCACAACATGCAACACAACTGTTGTGCAAGAACTCTCCTCTGCACAGTGTGAATGTTCTGCGTGGAGTGTTTTCCAAAAAAAAACCCCTCCAACGTTGCATGGAGTTTTCCCTCCAGACAACACCTTTCTCAACAGTGGTGTAAAAACTCCAAAATGGAGTTTTAAAACCACCCCTGAGAAATGTGTTGTCTGAACTGAGCGACTGTTTGGAGTGGGGTTTATTTGTGCCAGTGGGGTGCTCTCATGGGGAGCCAGTATTGGGTGTTAGTTACTCCCCAGTCCCATTCATTAAACTGTAGTGGCAGGAGGAACCTGGAGAGCGGTCAGTAACAAGCCTCTCTCTAGATGATGTTGGTTGTACTCCACCACTACCACACCACCCAACCCAGAAGTATGTCTTTTCCAGCACGGAAAAGCTGGGGTTTAGGGAGGTCTGGCTCCGTTGTGTAACAATGACGGAGCACGGCCAATTTCAGCATATTGCAGAGAACAACAACAATGTGAACTGCTCCCATGCTCTTGAAGGCCTATGACTGGAAGAGAAACATAACACATCTTAGTGTAGTAGGAATGACAAAGACCAGGTGACTGATGTGGCTTCTCAGTCTGTTGTCCAGATTGACAAACAAATGTTGATGGGCAATTTCAAGGCCCCCAATGGTTCTTTATTTTTAAGTTGAACGTGGGCTGGTCAACCCTTCAAAGGGAGGAGACTTTCACATTCAGGACTGCCCTCTGTAAGGTAGGACACATCAGGAATGCATGGAGATCAAAGGGCAGGGCCATTGGACATGATCCTGCTATGCCCTCTATATGTTTATTCTATGCACCCTTTTATTGTATGAATAGGGGGTATAGCAAATTATGCCCTGCCTTTAATTATATTTGTAAGGAAAGATGTGCAGTGGTCTAGCTCCATGGCTTTACAACAAACATGCAAAACTTTTCATGCAGTTCAGAGAACAATTTGGGGCTGACGGTGTGACAAAATACAAGAACTCGAAATTGCATTGCAACAAAGAGGAACCCCCTGTGCTTTGTAACTCCCTGAAATGAGAGATGAGCCAACTCTAATCACCACTAGCAGCTGGTTTAATATAATATTTTTGTTGGTGAGCCATGATATTGGACAATTTGTAAAATAGCACAGTTTGTCAGACTGATCGACCAGGGCTAATTTTTGACACTTACATTTTCAACTTCAGTGGTTCCTAGTCCTTGATTGCAAATGCAGAGGTTTGCAAGATGGAGTGGCTGAATGGAACGTGCTGTAGATGGCACTGTTCTACCGATCACTGAAAAAGCAACAAGAATTCACACATCGCAGTGACTTCCTTCTGCGTTGACTAATGGAGGGAGCCATTAAATGCCATTTCAAGGTGCAGCTTCTGGTGGTGGTGGGGACCCTTGTAAGTAAATCTTAGCAAACTGAGCAGTCCTATCCCAAACTTCACTCACCTGATATGTACTATTAGAGAGATGTACATAGAAGAGAGGGGGGGAAATCTACTGTGTTCTTTTCCCCATTTTGCTATATCTGTTGGTTTTGCTTGGCATACGAGATCAACCTTAATAGCACAGAACTGAATGAGCATGGGCACATTCATCAGCTGCTAATAGCAAGGGCTGAGAAACAGTTTCATGGATGTCAATGCACCCTGCACAAAACAATTCCTTTCTGGGACCAATGATGGAATTCAATCTGGACCACGATGGAATTCAATCAAGCTGGGAATTTTATGTAGCCCAGGGTCTTTGCCTGTCTTTTCTGCAGCAGTTGCTCTCAATGGCATGCACACTTCAGTTTGCTCCTAAATACTTTCTCATTCTACCCCAGCCCCATTGCAAATTCCATATGAATTCTACCAGTGAGCAAGAAGCAGGGACCTCTAAAGATAATTGCACTGGAGAATCTATAACTATATCTATATCTACCAAGTGGCCCTAAAGTAGGTATGCAGTATACTCTTCCCAACTGTCATTGTGACTCCACCCATCAACATTCTAAACAACTGTATACCTACTTTTGGGCCACCCGGTATATCATCTATATCATCTATATCTATATCAATCTTTTGACTGGGATATATTTTCATAAATCATCAGCTGATTGATTTCTGAATAACGAATGCCTTCCATTTTTAAGGCGTTCTCTCAAGATTATTTGCGAACCAAAGAGTAATTTCATTCATCACATCTACGTTTGATGTTCATCATTGCAAGCAGACAAGCCAACCCTTCAAAGAGAGGCAGGAAAGAAATTTGCCACCATGACTTAGGAGGCAATTTACTAAAAGGAGATAGAAAGAAAAGGAAACAAACAAGGGCTGCCTTTTGCCGTTCAGCAATGACATCTGGAAGAGTTGAGGGAACACTGACCCCAGGTCAGATTCTGTTAACACAACAGTATGGGAAGAAGCCAGACTGCAGCAGTTTCTATAGTTCTGGGGTACTATCAGAAAGGCAATCTATTTCCCACGGCAGACCCTTTGGGAGGGCCAGCACTGATATATTAGGTGGGCATCTCAGTGGAGCCACGGTGTGGCTTCTTTTTAAGTCAGGAAGACTTAGCTTTTCGGGCTATATATGAGACTGGGGGCCAAACCAGTTGTGACGTTAATTGTGCGCATGCAATTCCTGTACTTTTTGTTGTTGTTAGGTGATTTTCCTTCTAAAAAGTCCACACAAAAATGGGAGGCAATGGACTTCGTTTGGGGACGCATGTTAGGGTGACCAGATTTTAAAAATCAAAATCCCGGTCCCCCCCGCCCCCCCACCCAAAACAACCCCCCCACCAAGCCACCCCCCCAAAAAAAACCAGCCTGGACCTACCGCCAGGTTCTCACACATCACTAACTACATGTCATCTCTAATGTGGCCAAGGTTCAAGGTTCTATCTTTAAAAATAAGAAAGTAGAAGGTGTAACTGTCTTTCCCCCAATGCAACCCATTTTTCAAAAATTCCTTGCCACCAAAGGCAAGCTCCTATGTTTTTGAAATTTCACACACTTGAGTAGCAACATACCATCTGCAATGTGGCAAAGTTTCATGTGTGGATCTTTAAAAATAAAGAAGTTATAGGCATTCCTGGTTCATTAGTAAAAAATTCATAGCCACAAAATGCCTGCACCAATCTTTCTGAAATTTATCACACAGAAGTACCTCAAACCCAGCTGCAATGTGGCCAATGCTTCTATCTTTAAAAATAAAAAAGTTATAGGCATTTTTGTAACACAATACTAGGTTATGGGGAAAATAATTCAAAATGGCATCCGACGCTCCGATTTTCTCCTATTAAAATCAGAGAACAAAAAATCGGATTGGAAAAAATTGGATCTACAAGGGATTGCTTCGGAATCGTGAATCGGATGCCTGATTTCCTCCAATTTTAATTGGTATCAGATATCAGATCCAATACGATGTACATCCCTAATTTCCAGTGGGTCAGTTCTATGCTTGCCACTCTGGGTCTGCAACAGTTGGGTCCATACTCAAAGGCCACAACCTCTGTTTGAAGAGAAAAATGGTCTCACTAGGCTCTCTCCCAAGTCATCTATCACAGAAAATATATGGCAGTGAAATCTTTCGAAACAGCCATTTGGATATACCGAACGTATTAACAGAGCTCTGTGTTTTACGCTTTTGGGTCTCTCATCTAAAGGCAATTTATGTTAAACCTTCTACTTAAAATGGTAGTTCTAAGTCAGTTTCCTTCTCCCTCTTACTACAATGTATCTGGTGTCCTGACATATTTAGAATATGTATTTCCGGAGGTGGAGCAGGGATGAGGGAAATGCACAGTATAATTACTTCAGAACATGGGATGTGTTGCGTTAGATATTATCTAGGGAGCAAGGCCAGCCCTACCATTAGGCAGAGTGAGGCAGTTGCCTCAGGCGGTAGATCCTGGGAGGTGGCAGCAAGGTGCTGGAGGAGAGAGATGTGTGCCACATGGCTTGGCGTGCACCCTCTAAAATAGCCTGCTGCTTTCAGGTGCAATGGAGGATGCCGTCCATCTCCAGTATTCATCCATCCAACCATCCATCCATTATATTCCTTGCATTTATATTACAGCCAAGGCATGTACATGATCCTCTACCATTCCGTTTTGTCCTCACAACAACTTTTGAGGTAGATTAGGCTGAGAGGCAGTGACTGGCCCAAAGTCATCCAGTGTCAGTGAGCTTCATGGCTGTGTGGGGACTGATCTCCTGAGCTTCAGCTCAACACTCTAACCACTGCACCATATTGGCTCTCTGTATAATTCTTCAGTTTGAAGAAAGATTCAGCAGCCAGTACTGTCA
Source organism: Anniella stebbinsi (assembly GCA_029215795.1). Classification (NCBI taxonomy): domain Eukaryota; kingdom Metazoa; phylum Chordata; class Lepidosauria; order Squamata; family Anniellidae; genus Anniella; species Anniella stebbinsi. The sequence continues at coordinate 353,040,776 of JARDYH010000002.1, read as the reverse complement.
ATTTTGGTAGTTGAAATAGAAAGTAGGCACCACATTGTTCTTCACCCCAGGCAGCAAAAGATCTGCTATGGAAGGAACTCAATACATGGCTGCCATTTTTAGCAAAATGTGTTGTGCTGCTCTTCTTCTTGGGATACAGCTTCCTAACAGCTTTTGCGACCTAGCATTAAGGAGGAAAATAACTGTGCAGAGAGACAGTCTATTAAATTCTAATTATTGGAATAACTCTGCAGTGATTTTTTTTTTTTTGCAGCCAAGAAGCACACAGGGTATTTATAGTATCAGATGCAGATTATAAAAGCAGGATAACCTTAGCTGTGAGATTTTGATGCAAGTGAGAACTGAATGCAAGGAGTCTGCAATGAGACACTCAAGCATGAAGACACCCAGTGTACAGTGGCTGGTATAAGGATCACGTTTTATCTGATTCAAAACAGGTGAAGTAAAGCTTACTTATTTTGTCCTGAAAATCCTGGAATGGTGGATAAAAATACTAGGGATGTGCACTGGATCGGACCCGATCCACGATCCGAGTCCGGTCCAGTGGGAAATCGGATAAATTATCCGATTTCCGATCCCGCAGCTGGATCGGCCGATCCAATCCGAACCGGTCCGAAAAAGCTCCGAACCGGATCGGCGGATCGGCGGGCGCCCACTGGCGCCCACCGCCGCTTCCATTGGCGGGCGCCAGCGGGTGCCCACCGATGAAAGTGGACAGCGGGGGGGGGAGGAGGGGGGCGCTTACCTTCTATGGGGAAAAAAATGGCGGCCGATCCAAAAATGTACGATTTTTGGGTCGGGATCGGACTCAATCCGGTCCGGGGGGCCTCCGATTTTGTCCGAACCGGTCCGGGACAAAATTGGAGGTCCCGATCCGGGTCCCGATCTGATCCGGGGGGTCCGTGCACACCCCTAAAAAATACATGCCTTCATCCGGAAAGGAGCACAGCTACACAAAAAGACCCAGCGGGTGTTAATCCCCTTCTATGGCAACCAGTTGGTTAGAAAGACCAGATGTAGCTGATATCAGAGCTAACTGAAGTGACAATAGATGCAGCTGCCTTCTCTTAGAAGTATCATGAAGGAAAATGTTAGAAGGGTGTGTATAGTAATGGTCAATTCCTAGTCCATAGGCCTTAATTTGGAGGACAATTCATATACCTCCCTTACCCCTGGGTTTTTGTCTTTCTCCTTAGCAATTTTCATCCTCCAGCATTCTAAACCACCACTCTTGGCATCCATTTAACATCGCAGCAACTGATGAAGGTGGAAGCCAAAATCTTTAGCCCTCAATGTATTTTGAAATTATGCTGTTTTTAGTCTTTCTGTCTTTCGTATACATTTTATCTTAAGACTGATTGCATCCCTAGTGGATTCAGAGCATCTGTGTTACTTTGCTGTTGTGTTGCTTTACACCCCCCCTCTCCCTTTCAGTGCTTCCCAAATGTTTGGGAACTTCAGGCCACTTCCAAATAATTAAACTTATTCCAGGCAACCATGTCTCCAAACAATATAACCTTGGTTTAATAATACAGCCTTAAAACTGGGCTTAATTAAACTTTTAAACACCAGGTGCTAAATGTTCTCAGTTTAGCCGAAGTATAAAAGCTCATCCCTCTTCTCTGCATCTATCTCCCCTTGCTGGGTAAGAGAGGAGAAGGGGAGAGAGTCCAGTGTACTGGCCTCCCATCACTGGGGCAGGGATGGGGATATGTAAAAGGGAAAATAAGTCTTCAACAGTTACAAAGTCCTTGGCAGGGACCTGGCCTCTGCCTGCCGCTTCTTTCCAAACAATCCCCATATCCTGTTCTTTTGTAGGATGCAAAGCAGCTAAACTCAGGCTCATGACACAGGTGGTTCATATGATAAGTGCAAAGTCTCTCCCCAGAACAGGAGAGAAGATATGACAAACATTGAGCCATGCAGGCATTCTACCAGAGTAATCATCGTCCTCTCAAGAAAGGTGGCAATTTAGGTGGACTTGGAGACTGAGAAATGCCAGGGAGGTGGACCCTTCTAGCTGCATAACATAGCCATTGCTTCATTGCCTAACACTCTTGCAAGATTTATTAGCCAGGAGCACATTCCATCTTTCAGTTTCTCCTATGCTGCACATAAGTGATAAGAAGGTGGTGCTGGGGGATTATTGCTCTGTGCCATGGCACCTAGGCCATGGGGTCCCACAAGGCTCTATATTATCCCCTATGCTGTTCAACATTTACATGAAACCGCTGGGAGAGGTTATCTGGAGATGTGGGCTGAGGTGTCATCAATATGCAGATGACACCCAGCTCTACCTTTCCTTTTCATCAAACCCAGATGAGGCAGTGGCTGTTCTGAATCGGTGCCTGGGCACAGTAATGGATTAGGTGGATAGTTTGTCTGTCCGGCTAAGTGATGTTCACCCTGTTCTGGATGGGGTTGCACTCCCCTGAAAGGGTCGGGTTCATAGTTTGGGGGTACTCCTGGATCCAGAACTGTTACTTGAGGCACAGGTGGATTCAGTGGCAAGGAGCACCTTTTATCACCTTAGGCTGATATACCAACTGCACCCTTACCTGGACAGAGATAGCCTAGCTACAGTTATCCACGCTCTGATAACCTCTCATCTGGATTACTACAATGTGTTATACGTGGGGCTGCCTTTGAAAATAGCCCTGAAAACTTCAACTGGTACAAAGCAGGGAAGACAGACTGTTAACGGGGACTGGCCAACAAGACCATATTATGCCAGTCCTTTTCCAGCTTCACTGGCTGCCAGTCCAGGACCGGGCCGATTCAAAGTGCTGGTACTAACATTCAAAGCCCTAAACAGCTTGGGGCCAGGTAATCTGAAGTAACACCTCCTTCCATATGTACCTGCCCGGACCCTAAGATCATCCTCAGGGATCCTTCTCCATGAGGCCCTGCCAAAGGAAGTGAGGCAGGTGGCTACCAGGAGGTGGGCCTTCTCTGCTGTGGCACCCCAGCTGTGGAATGAGCTTTCTAGAGAGGTTTGCCTGGCACCTACATTATACTCTTTTAAATGCCAGGTGAAGACCTTTTTATTTTCTCAGTATTTTAACAGTTTATCAGTTTAATTTTTAACTTTGCTGTTTTAAATTTCTATTTTAAATCTGTATAAATTTCTGCATGGCTGCTTGGTTTTATCCTGTGCTCTTATATTGTATTTTTATGCTACATTTTTTATACTGTTGTTGTTTTATATTTGAATGTTTTTTATGGTTTTAATTTTTGTAAACTGCCCAAAGAGCTTTGGCTATTGGGTGGTATAAAAATGCAATAAATAAATAAATAAAATTTTATTTTGAGGGAGGGCTCAAAATAATTGTGGGGGTGCACCTCAGTGGATGCGAAGGTGCCAGATTCAATCTCCAGCATTGCCAGGCAGGGCAGGAAAAACTCCTGCCTGGACAGCTGCTGCCCATCAGTGTTAACAATACTGGGCTAGATGGCCCAGTGGTCTGACTCCTCCTTTCTTCCTCCCATGGTGCCACTCTCCCCTTCACTCCCACCTGGTGGATGCCCTACATGCTCCCCTTCTCTTCCTCCACCTCATCCTGAGTTTCTTACTTTGAGGGGTCCTTCATCAAAGCTAGTGAGGCATTCTGAATGAGGCAGCAGAGGAACAGCCAGTGGGATTCCCCAGAAAGGCCTGGAGAAAGAGCCAGAGTGCTGCCACCTTCAGGGAGTTGGTGCCCCAGGTGGTCACCTAGAGTCTCCCACCTTTGAGACAGTGAGAGTGAGTGGGTAGTGGTGGCTTCTCTCTTTGTCAGCAGCAAGGAGATGGCTTGAAGGACGTTCTCCAGCCTCAGCTGCCTGCAGTGGTTGTCTGAACCAGTGGCCACTACACCCGTAAGGCAGATTCTGCACATGTGGTGGTAACCACCTAAACCATTCATACGTGAATCAGTGCCAAGGAGCTGGGAAATCTGGTGTGAGAAATAAAGAGTAATCTTTACCTTGTCAATTGAGCTCAACTGTACAATAAATCAACTTGCCCAAATGAACATGACATGTCCTTATGAAAATGTTTGGCTAATTTAATTCCTTCCCAAATAGCAATTCAATCTTGACATCCAGAAAGTTCAGCGAACACCTTAAACAGTGATGGCTGGCAGGTCACTAATCCTATTTTTGAGAACCTTCATCAGGTGCCAAATTAAAAGGGGACCTCAGCATCTCCCCCCCCCCTTTCTATCTATCTAAAATTATTTCTAGGTCACTGCTAAAGTGGAGCCCTCTCAGTATCTATAGCAGTCATCCATGTATTGGTTTGTGATGCTACAAATATAATAACTACTGCAATAACAATCTTGCAGCTTCTATGTGCTATTTCATCTGCAAACTGTTTGTGCGGATGATATTTAAAAAATAAAGTCTCCTACTATCTAGCTGAAAAAGCAGTCCAGCACACAATGGATGAGTGAACAAAACCATCATTTACCTAAAAGGATCCCAAGGATTTGAATGCATCAAAGTTAAATCATGCCCCTGTTTAAATAAGACGAGAAAGACGAAGGGGAAAAAAGGTGTAACCCCACCCTCATCTCCTCGATCTGTAGAGTCTTGCTCAGATTTAAAGAAGCTTCCATTGCGGAAGACAGCAGCATTAAATCTGTAATTACAGGATGGTTTCTTTTCAGGCATATTACATATATAATGGGAAGGGGGGCTGGGTAGGTTGGTAGAAGGAAATCCTTCGGTCTCCCATTGTGTTATCTAATCAGCTCTGATCGTCCTGAATTACAATTTTTCTTTCAAAAGCATGAAGCTCCCCGCAGGAGCAGCCTCCTTTTCAATCATGCTAAATAGACTCAAGTTAAAATTAGAATTATTCTGATTTTTTTTGTGTTTTTTTTTAAACCACTTTTTAAAAAATCACCCGATCGTGCCAGAATTCATGTCATTCTTCAAGGAAAGAATGATGAAGAGAATTGACAACAACTTGATTGTATAATTTAGATTTCTTTTCCTTTTTAAAAAACAAAACAAAAAAGTATGCTTTCCTTGCTAGGCTTAGCACATCAAGCTTAAATAATTATTTCCCCCCTCATTTTTATATTCTTTGACAAGAAGTGCAAGCAGTCAAAAGTTATAGCTGTGATGGGCTATATAGTAGTTGGAAAATATTCACAGATCAAGCTGTGATTGAATAAGTCTATAGATAAACAAATCTTCTTGGCCATGCATAACAAAATGTGCTTCAACACAATCCACATCCAAACTATTACACTGCATTTCTTTCAAGACTGAACACTCTTTCGAGATGGAACATTTCTTACATGCATTTTAGCAATGATGGTTAGCAATGCTAGAGTGATTCAAACCACCTAGCTGTACTCACTTCCAACACCAGCTACGTCCTGAAGATATATCGCTCCCAAAACAAATCCAATAAAGCAGCTGCTTTAGTCTTGGGCATGCTCTTCCATACCATGCTAATAAGCATGAGCATTGAATGTAATGTGCAATAGGATCATTCATAACTTATAGCTTATGCTGTCAATGTTGTGTTATTTCAGTTACTTCTATCTTCTGGAGGAGTACCTGAATATATAGAACAGTAGTTTTTAAACTGTCTTGTGGGGAATTCCATAAACTTATTTGAAGTCCCTAAATGAGAAGTTCAGTAGCGCAAGCTTCCTTGAAATGCAGCTTCCTAATGCCAGGGCTGCCCCATGGGCAGTAGTCTGAAATCAGCTAAGAGCTGGGGGCCAGGAGACCTGGGACAACCCAATAGTCAGGATCTCAGGGTAAGCCAGGATCAAAAGGACAAGCCTGAAGTCAGGACTGAAAGAGAAACTAAGGGGCAGGAACATGAAGCAAGTCAGAAGTTGGGACCAAAGATTAACTAAGGATACAGGAACACGTCACAGCTTAGGAAGACCTTGTTTCTAAAGCAAGTCTCAGCTGCAACAGGAAGACATAGAATCATAGAATAGTAGAGTTGGAAGGGGCGTATAAGGCCATAGAGTCCAACCCCCTGCTGAATGCAGGAACCCATCTTAAAGCATACCTGTCAGATGGCTGTCCAGCTGCCTCTTGAATGCCTCTAGTATGGGGGAGCCCACAATCTCTTTAGGTCATGGGTTGCATTGTCGTACTGCTCAGGAAGATTTTCCTGATGTCCAGCCAGAATTTGGCTTCCTGTAACTTGAGCCCATTATTCCATGTCCTGCACTCCGGGATGATTGAGAAGAGATCCTGGCCCTCCTGGGTGTGACAACTTTCAAGTATTTGAATACCTCTTCCCCTTTTATGATAGTTATATATTTTACTTTTATTATTAATTTTAATGAGTGTAAATGAACATTGTATCAATGTCTAAATGCTATTTGCTGATGTTTGGCCTATTGGCTGCAAATAAAGTTGTTGTTGTTGAATAGTGCTATCATGTCTCCCCTCAGTCTTTTCTTCTCAAGGCTAAGCACGCCCAGTTCTTTCTGTCTCTTCTTTTAGGGCTTTGTTCCCAGACCCCTGATCATCCTCTTTGCCCTCCTCTGAACCCCGTCCAGCTTGTCTGCATCCTTCTTGAAGTGTGGTGCCCAGAACTGGACACAATACTCAAGATGAGGCCTAACCAGTGCCGAACGGAGAGGAACCAGTACCTCACACGATTTGGAAACTATACTTCTATTAATGCATCTCCAAATAGCATTTGCTTTTTTTGCAGCCACATCACACTGTTGGCTCATATTCAGCTTGTGATCTACAACAATTCCAAGGTCCTTCTCACTTGTAGTATTGCTGAGCCAAGTATCCCCCATCTTCTAACTATGCATTTGGTTTCTTTTTCCTAGGTGCAGAACTTTCCTAGGTGTAGAACTTATCCCTATTAAATGTCCTTCTGTTGTTTTCAGTCCAATGCTCTAGCCTATCAAGATCACTTTGAAGTTTGTTTCTGTCTTCCAGGGTATTAACTATCCTACCCAATTTTGTGTCACCTGCAAATACGATTAGCATTCCCTGCACCTCCTTATCCAAGTCATTAATTAAAATGTTGAAGAGCACTGGGCCCAAGGCAGAGCCCTGCGGTATCCGACTCATTACCTCTCCCCAGTTTGTGAAGGTACCATTGATAAGCACTCTTTGAGTTCAATTCTATAGCTAACAGTGGGTCCACCTAATAGTTATTCCATCCAGCCCACTTTTAGCTCGTTTGCAGATAAGAATGACATGGGGTACTTTGTCAAAAGCTTTGCTGAAGCCAAGATATATTAAGTTTCTCAGTTTCAAATATTTTAAAAAATATTTTTAAAAAGAAATAAGGGGTAAATTACACATAAACTTCAACAAAGACAAACCAGATATCCAAATATAAGTGCATTCATGAATGGTGCCTATATACCAATCTTTCAAAGGTTGCAAGCATTGTTAGGTTTTCATTGCACTATAGGCGCTGAGCTTTTATCTTCCCAATGTTGTAGTATCAGTCTTTTAGCAGTCAAGAGGGCATGAGAAATCCATTTACACTGACTGTGAGTTGCATTCCAAGAAGCAGGTACGTAATTTGGAGAACAGGCACACCAGAAAATATTTAAGAGCTTGCCAACAGGACTATGCATGATCGGCCTCAGAATTCTGAGGCTTCGGCGCCCATTTTACAGAGCAGCCGCCACGTCATGCCCATCCCTTACTCAGAGGGGCCTTGTGGAACTGGCTGTTTGGTTTATGGCCCTTGTGCACCAAATCCTTTCTGTGCACTTTCAGGACCCAGAATTGGAGAGAAGCAGAGGGAGGCTGGCAGTGCTGAGAGGATGCCGGCAGCAGCGGGGTACTTGCAGGCCCTGTGGCAAACGATATAGGGTCTCCTGCAGCTCCAATCATGTGACCGGGTGGGCGATCCATTGGGAACAGCAGCGGCGAGGCCATGAGCGCCTGTCGCTCCTGGAGCCCAGTAAGTCCCTCCCTTCCTGGCAAGGCATGCTGGGAGTTGTAAGACTTTTCTGCATTGATACAAGGGCTGTGCATGATTTGATGGCTGCTCTGTAAAATGGCCACTGAAGCCTCGGAATTCCTAGGCCAAAGCCGAATTGTGCACAGTCCTACTTTCCAATACAAGGTTTATCTGTCTGATGACTTCCTCCTAAAAGGAGGCAGTGACTGGGCATTTCCAAAACATATCAATAAAAGAAGCATTAGCTGTATGGCACCTCCAACAATTGGACGAGCTAGACAATCCTTTGTTAAAGAGACGGGGCAGATGTGTTGGAATTTTGTTCAGTTCATTTTGGGTAAGAACTTACTAAAATCCACACATTTCTTGAGAAACGGGATGGAAAGGACATGAGATTTTAAACAAGTTGTTTATTGGAGAAAGTGAAATTGGCAGTTTTGTCCATCCCTACCTGTGACCCAAGTGATGGCAAATTCCTTGTCTTCTAGACCATTCATCTTTTCTTGGTGCAGGATGGACTTCCGCAGGAAAACTGCTGCCATACAAATATATGGTACAAAATTAAGATGTGGATCCCAAATGCACCGTTGTGCTAAAGATGGGCCTTGGGATTGAAAAGCTTGAAGACTATTGTTCTACATGTCAACCATGGCCAACTGATGAAGAAGCATTCATCGTGTGAAAAAGGGTGCTTAATTATAGCCTTTTTACTGCACTGTTATAGAGCATTATCTGCCGGTGGCATGTACTATAGAAACACATTCTTTGCTTGGCACACACAACGTTGGCACCTCTGCAAGTACTTGGCCTAATTGCTCTTTAACGTTCTAACTCATTTACCACAAGGTCTCATAGAATAGAAAATCAACCGGCATCCCACCCTCATCCACCTCTCCTTGTAAATAAGTGTTTTATTCATCAGGAACAATGGGAAAGCCATGAAAAATATCGTCAACATATCCATCTGGGTCAGTAGGTGGTTGAAATGTAAATTATAGTGCTGGAAGTCTACAGACACAAGGGAGAAAGAAAAGGAGGGGTGAAGCATGAGACAGAAAAAGAAAGCACCTGAATAATACAATGGCTGAGAGAGTGGATGATTCCAAAAAACAGCTTTGCTTTAAATTTGGTTGTGGCTGAATACATATTTATAGAATCAGAGAACAGTAGAGTTGGAAGGGGCCTGTAAGGCCATCGAGTTCAACCCCCTGCTCAATGCACGAATCCACCTTAAAGGATACCTGACAGATGGTTGAACAGTAGGGTGACCAACTGTCAGGATTTCCCCGGATTTGTCCTGGTTTTTGTTCTATTCTGGATGTCAGGGGGGATTTTCTGTGATTTTCTATATTGTCCTGGAAAGACACACTTTCCCCTTTAAGGCCTCCATTAGCATTTTGGGAGGGAATGATGTGCTTTCTGGAGGCGCATCATTTCCCTTCCACTGCTCCAATCAGGACCTTAAATGGGAAAGTGTGTCATTCCCGGAGATTATAGAAAAGGCCCTGATTGGAGTAGTGGGGGGGGGGGGGCAGAAATGACACACTTTCCCCTCCTCCACTCCAATTGGGGCCTTTAAGGTGGCGGGGTGGGGGATGACGCTTTTTCCAGAGGCCCTGAAATGTCACTTTCCTGCCCTGCCCACAGGTTGTCCTCTTTTTTGGTTTCCCAAATATGGTCACCCTATTGAACAGCTGCCTCTTGAATGCCTCTAGTGCGGGAGAGCCCACAACCTCCCTAGGTCATTGGTTCCATTATTGTAGTGGTTCCATTGTCGTATTTCTCAACTACTTCTCCAATTTGGTGATTTTATTGATTTATTTATTACATTTATATCCCACCTTTTTCCCTCCAAAGAACCCAAGGCGGCGTACGTAACCCTCCTCCTCTCCATTTTATCCTCATAAAAACAATCCTGTGAGGAAGGCTGGGATGAGAATCTTTGACTAGCCCAAAGTCACCCAGTGAACTTCATGGCCAAGTTAGGACTAGAACCCGTGTCTCCCAAGTCCCAGTCCTACACTCTGACCACTACGCCACACTGGCTCTGTAGTGCATGTCTGGAGAACTTCAGGCCATGACCATATCCAGCCTGCCTGGGGTCACACTCTGGCCCACCATAGTTCTTCAGATGGCCATGCCCCTTTCCACTGGCACCTCCCTCTTACCCCTCACATAGATTGTTTGGTGATTTCCTTGCTTTCATGCAGCTTTACCCTCATTCTAAAAGGTTGAAAGGTTTCCTAAGGCTTAGTCAGTGGCAATAAAAGCTTTAAACTAAAATATTGAATTGAATTGAATTAATTAAATTTCTATACCACCCAATAGCTGGAGCTCTCTGGGCAGTTCACAATAGTTAAAACCATAAAATTCAGCATGATAAAACATAAAATAAAATACGCTCCTGTTATCGACATCTTGGCCCTGTCTCCTTTTCCTGTGGCCCACCAACGGCTGGAATGTATCCAGCCCCATTTCAGACTTTCTCTGAAGTGGAACTGAGCCCTCAGGCTGAAAGAGGTTCTGCACCCTGAACTAATGAGATGTCCAGTCTTCCAGTGATGGGCAGAAATGAACAGTACATTAGAACATTAGAAGAGCCATGCTGGATCAGACCAAGGAATCCACAAGCAGGACACGGGTGTGGTTTGGGTTGGCCTTAAGTTTGGCATTTTTTTTTTAGTTTGCTCCCATTGGTGGTTTCCTGCTGCTCAACCTATTCAATTTCCAGTGTTCAGGGCCAGATCCAGGTTTCTATGTGTGCCCTGAACAGTCCCAGTAGTTCCCGGTTATGCATTCAGATGATCAAAAACCAAAATGTAAATGAATTATGGAATTCACTGCCCCCAAAATGTGGTGGGAATTGACTTTGGTGACTGAAAAAGTGTGTTTTAGATAAATCCATGGAGGATGTCCATGGCTATTGGTCATAATAGCTATGTGGAATGTTTGTGTTGAGGGACAAAATACCCCTGACTCTGTGGTTGAGGTGGTTGTATATTGACATCACAATGCACTTCCTGCTTGTGCACTTCCTGGAAGTAACTGGTTGACCAGTCTGGGAAAGAGGATGCTAATGAGATGGACCTTTGGTCTAATCTAGGAGGGCTTTTTATTTTCTTACTGTGTGGATGGGCAACTGTGGATACAGCCAGTAACAAATTGTATGAATGTTGTATTTGCAAAAACGTGGTCACCATCCTAGGAATTACGGCTGGACAAGGATACCTAGACCACACAGAGCACATGCCTGATGCTGTCCAGAAATGACGTGTCTTGGGTCAGAGTTCTGTGTCTTACATTTCCTTGAGGGATATAATCTGTTTTCTGTTTTCTGTTTCACATTTCACACTCTCCTCCCCTGCCTATGATTTGCAGAGCATTTTGCGTAGCATTGAAGAGGATGGAAGAAAAACACACACACAATCAAGTCTTCATTATATATGTAAGCAGGGGACGTACTTGCAAATCCTACCCAGTGGAAGAGAGTCCGTTCAATTTGAAGTTCCCATTTCTCAAGGACCTTATAGCCTGCTGGGGTGATTAAAATGTTTTCTTAGAACTGCTAAGGCCCACACCTCCTCTCGTCCCTCCTGGATCCTGTGCCTGGATCCAGAAATTCATTGTTTAATGCAACCTTAAAACAGAAAGTCTTTCAAATTATTTTAATGGAAGCAATTTCCTGCTCCACCATTTCAGTTTGTTCAGTAGCCTAACCATGCAAATCTATACATGTCTACTTGGAAGCCAGTCTCATTGAGGTCAATGGGACTTACTCCCAAATATGTATGTACAGGAATGTAGCCCCCAAAACGATGGATATGAATATTTACAAATATTCTGCATAGTAAGTAATATATACTCTTTTGGGGTCAGGGAATGCTTCTGACGGAATAACAATACCATCATCAACAACATTTATATAAAACTTTAGAACAGCGTCATCCCCCCACCTCTACATGTTTTGGACTACAACTCCCATTATTCCTGACCATTGGCCATGCTTAGGGCAACCATATGAACAGGAGGACAGGGCTCCTGTATCTTGAACAGTTGTCTAGAAAAGGGAATTTCAGCAAGTGTCTTTTGTATGCATGCAACACCTGGTGAAATTGCCTCTTCATCACAACAGCTAAAGCTGCAGGAGCCCTGCCCTCTTGACCAAATACAAAAGCCCATCAATATAGGAGTGGGGCTACCAGAGAAACATTTGCTGAGCTGTGGTTGACACAGAGAGAATATTGTCCTGGCTAAGGCCACCTTGCGAGTTCTTCATTGAGGCAAAGGTTTGATCCAGGAAAGGCTGGCAGTGTGGGCCAGCGAATCCACTCTGGGCTTCACTCAGAACCTGTCAGAACTCTAAAGGAGCTATCAAAGGGGGTGAATCCATTTCAGGGGATGGGGTTCAATGCTTTGGAGAGCTCCTCTAGAGTTCTGTCTGGGTCTGATTGAAACCCAGAGCAGAATCACTACCCCACTGAAATAGGAGCCACCAGCCTCCACTGAAGAAATTCCACTCTTAAATACAGTCAAAATGAGGCATGAAAAATTATAAATAAATATTGTAGTCTATTTTTTAACTACATTAAGGAGGAGATGTGTTGGCCATAACACCTAACACCACCACATTCATACAGAGAATTAACAAAGAAAAAAGAAAGAAAGAAAGAAAGAAAGAGGAGAGCAAGAAAGAAAACACATAAACAGTGGATAATATTTCATTTATCTTGGGCATCACTTCGAAATGTCAGGGAGGAAAAGTGACTTTTGAGGCTATGTTTTTCCCCCTTTAGATCCTAGGCACTGCATGTTGCTAAGGCCAAATAGCTGTCAGAAAACAAATATATTTAATTCATTTTCTTCGGAAGAACATCTATAAATAAGCTTCGGCACCAATGGCTGCTTTGCTGGCTTGCGGCTTTTCCCCCAAGTAATTTGAATGCACTTGCGGTGAGATACTCAGAGGCGTGTGCAATTATTACAACTGCAGTCAAAGTGAGGTTTGACATTCCCAGTGCCCTTTAAGAGCCTCTAAGCTGATAGAATTATTAGATCCACATCTCTGGCACCTGGACTCACCAACAACATCAAAGAAGTAATAGTGTAGATGATATGGTGATGATGATGATGATGATGATGATGACGATTCAGTGCCCGTTACCTGTTTTTCTGGGTTAACAAAAAGGCCTTTCTTCTTTCTCCCTCCTTCCCTTCCTTCCTTCCTTCCTTCCTTCCTTCCTTCCTTCCTTCCTCCCTCCCTCCCTTCCTTCAAGCAGCAATTCCATACCCACTTACCTGAAAGTAAATTACATTGGACTCAATGGGACTGACATCTGAATAGATATGCATGGGATTGTGCAATTAATTCATTGACTAGCTACTGAAAGTACCCACCTTTGCATGGGTTGGTCCGAGAAAAAAATGTGTGTAGGTTAGGGTGACCAGATAAAATCCAGGTTAGGGCTCATGTAACTTTAACAGTTGTAGAGAAAAGGGAATTTCAGCCAGTGTCATTTGTATGCAATTAGTTCCTGGTGAAATTCCCTCTTCATCACAACAGTTAAAGGTGCATGCACTATACTAGAGTGACCATATGCAAAAGAAGGCAGGGTCCCTGCAACTTTAACTGTTGTGATGAAGAGGGAATTCCACCAGGAACTAATTGCATACAAATGACACTGGCTAAAATTCCCTTTTCTCTACAACTGTTAAAGTTACATGAGCTCTGACCTGGATTTTATCTGGTCACCCTAGTGTAGGTGTATAGTATTTGCACCCTCCTTTGACTTGTGCGATGCAGTTCTGAAATCCTGAGCTGTTGTTCAAGGTGGAAAACAACATGTAAACGTATTAGAAAAAAACTTGACGGAGAACAATAAATAAATCCATTTGTATTGTAATATTTATTAGAACACATTTTATTACAGTGTTTGAGAAGGTTCTATTTATGTAGCGCTTCAGTGCAGACAATGTTGTATGTTTTTTTTCCATTTGGGGTCAAGATGAAAAAGGTTTTTTGGGGGGATGGGTACACATGCACTATTTGAGTTCATTGGGTTCTCCGAATTCTTCCTTGAAGCTTGTTTCATCTTGCTTGCATTCCTGAATGTGAGTCTTTTTTTCCGGTTGGAAAAAATGTGCACAATTTTAAAAAGTGCATATTTTTTCCCCAGTTGAAAAATACGCACATTCCCTCATAGGCTAAAGAACAAAAATACGGATTGGGGGAGCAGATTTCGCAGATGCACTCCTCTGAAAATGTACATATGTTAGTGTACACTTTTGAACACGCATTTGGGAAATTATGAAAATTTCCTGAAAATGGTGTTGCTGCTTGTGTGTGGATTCAAGTTGTGAATAGGTCATGCAAACAGTAAAAAAAACAAAACCCTTATACATCCATAATTTTTCCACTGCCAGCTCTGGAGCAACTAACTTAAAGTTGGCCATCAAAAAAGCATGGGACTTGTGGGTTGAGCCCAACAAGTTTGAATGTTTGTCCCTGCATCTTGCTGTTGTCCATGGCAAAACTTGCGCAAACAGGGAATTGGAGCTGTTTAAACTGAAATGGCAGGTTAGAGGGTATGCCAGCCATGATAAACCAAATATTTTTCTGTAAGACAAGCTAATCTGTTGTGTAGCCTTGTAAGCACAATTAATTTCCATCTATGCCACCTCTTTAACATGCACACTCCAAATTGTATAACATGTCTGAGGCCCAAATCCAGCGATAGCTGCATTTTCTTGCATTGGACAAATGGTGGTCCATATATCCCCATCTGCTTCAGATGTATCCATAAACTTCAATGGGACTGATAAGAATAGCAATATTACAGATCCACACCCACAGGTATTTGCCCCTTGTTGCATCAGGGGACATAAGTATGAGCCAAATTAGCCTTTAGCAGCCCCACCAAGCCAAACAAAGCCCACAAAGTATGTATGGAGGCCTGCTAGGAGCTTCACAGTTCCACTGTTCGCAGCTGTACTGAGCTGCGTTCAATTTGGTAGACCATGAGTTCTTCAGGTCTGTTGTGAAGCATGCTCATGGCCCAGTGACCATGGCACTACAGCAGAATGAAAGACTTGGCATGTATTGCTGGCTCTTCTTGAGCGTGGCTGCCAGCCACTCCTTTCGTTTTCTTGCACTTCCTCTTCCTTTTTTGTACAGTGTCTTGACGAAACAACAAAATCTCTCCGTCTCTCTTTCATTGTACAAATGACGAGGCCTGTCTTCATTGTTGTCTCCGTGGTGCAACCTCGCGGCACATAATAGCAAGAATGTCAATTGGCTTGTAATTGTGGAGGAATAGATGTATCTTATTATGCCTTTGCTCTTTCAAGGCTATTTCTGAAGAATGCCTCATGCCTGGCAGGACTTTATTTAATTAAAGAAGCTTCTGGGGTCCCTCTGTTGCTCACACACAATGGCCCATTCTTTCTCTCCTTCCACCACCACCTCCTTGTCCTCCACCACGAGAACCTTTTTTTCTCCCATGGCTTTCTTATTTCTTCCCCACTGCTAGCTTCATTTTCCTGCTTGGATTTGGAGCGTGTTTGGTTCCCTAAGGGGAGATGGACTCACACCCCCGATCAGCATCTAGGAACAATTCAAGCAGGCTGCTAGAAGAAAATATCTCATGAAAAATATGATACACATTAAAACATATCTCGACTACAAATATTCAACAGATAATATTTGCGTACCAAGCAAATGCTTGCGTGGAGATATATTTTCAATGGCCTTTAAGGGCATTCTCTGCGTCCCTCCCCAAAGCAAATTATCTCTCCATGTTACAAATGTGAAATTAATTAACACCCCACATAGGTCTCTTGGCTCCTGCAGTTCTAGTAATGACTTCCTTTTCCTACAGGTTTGGCTGTTACATTTTGCAGGCAAGTCTGGACATAACTTCTAACTTCATACCATTCCTTGATTATTAGCATCGCCCATAACATTTCCCCCTGCCTTATCTGTGGCAAACCAACTGTCATGATTCAACAGATACTAAGTACCACTCGGACCTGCACTCTCAATACATTCTTCCAGTAATATACACACACCCCAACCTCAAATTTGATTATTTCATAAGAATATAAGGACACAAGAAGAGCCAGGCTGGATCAAACCAACGATTCATCTAGTGTAGCATTTTGTTCACACAGTGGTCAACCAGCTGTTGCCCAGGAACCCACAAGCAGGACACAAGTGCAATAGCACCCTCCCACCTGTAATCCCCAGCAACTGGTGTGCATAGGCATACTGCTCTGATACTGGAGGTAGTACATAACCATCTGAACCAGTAGCAATGATAGCCTTCTCCTCTCAGAATTTGTCTAACTTCCCTTTAAAGCCATCCAAATTGGTGGTCATCACTACATCTTGTGGTGGCGCATTCCATAGCATGACTATGAGCTGTGTGCTATTTCACCCTTCTATTTCCAAGTTTCAGTGTAATGGTTGGAACAACATTACATATACCATGTGAACACCTTCAAAAATGCCTCCCTCTGGTGAAAAATCCCTTCCCCATTAAACTCCTAACTGTGTGAATCATTGCAACAACTTTATGAGCATACTTAGGCTCCTCTCAGTGACAGAAAGAAATAGGGTCTGTAGCTCAGTGATAGGGCCTATGTTTTGCATGCAGATTGCCTGAGCTGTGATTGTTGGCATCTCCACAGTTAGAAAGGCATTGTCAAATAGCAGGACATTTGCTGGAGACCCCGTAGAGTTACTGTCAGTCTGATTACATAATACTGGACTTAATGAACCCATGGCCTGACTCAGTCTAAGGCAACCTCATGTTTTCAAGCAGCATGAGACTCACAGCAAGTTGGAGGAGATACATGAGGCAAATAGTTGTATGCCAAGCCTTTTTTCAACCTGAGAACTGAATTCCATTTCAAAGAAACTTTTGGGGACAGAATTCCAGTGGTGGTTGGAGCCCAAGGCAAAAGGGGTTGTGTTAAAATACCAAGAATACCAACATGTTTTAGTTTAAACAGTAACTAAGCCTTAGGTGAGGCATTACAACCTTTTAGAATGGGGAAAACACACACACCAGCTGCAAAACATCAAACAACTGGTCATTGGGGAAAAGTAGTTTGGGGTAGGGAGCATAGCCATGTAGGGAACTCAAGGGGGCAAGATTTATCTCCTGGGCCTGAGGTTCCACACCCCTGTTCTATAGCTTAGGGTGGTCATCACTCAACAGGCCATTTTTGATGGCATCCCCATAGCAACAGCAAAGCATGTTCCTTTCCTGAATTCTGGGAAAATGCTGCCCGGATTTGATGATAGTTATTTATGCAAGTACCACAACTGTTGGTTAGAAATGAAAGGAGAATGCTAAAAGAGACCCTAAAAATTCCTTTGGCTCAAATGGGGGGGAGTATCTCCGCAGATTGGAGAGGTTAGGCCTGTTATTCTTTTAGATACATTATCACAGATGGTGGTAGCTATGAAAGCTACGTTTATAATAATGTCAGAAAGAAGAAAGTTGGGCACTTGGGCAGTTGGAGGCAAACATAAATTTCAGGACCCTTGTAAGGATGGTTATTTTGCAAAATTCCTCCCTTGCCATTCCAGATTTAAATTATTATTTCCAAAATTAAAATTACTAGTATAGAATGGCAGGTTCCCAGAGCATCTCTGCTTATAGTCTCAAAACAACTTCTAATATGGGTGTTTTGTATGAAATTACTTAGCTGTTCCTCTCATTTAGGATAGTAACATTTTTGTTTTAATGCTAGAAACATTCCAATCGCAGCTGCTATGAGCATCTTTAGCGTATCCTTTGGATCCTGTCCTCCCCCAACTAACTCAAGCCAATTCTCCCTTTCTGAGAAAGACGCAGGTGCAACAAAACCCTGCAAACAGGGAAAGTGGCGAAGCCATTGGTGCAAATCCAATGTGAGTAGAAAAAGGAAGCTGTAATTCCCATATTTATTTATTTATTTATTTATTCCTTTTTTATATCACCAAAGCTCCCTGGGCAGATTACAAGAGAAACCCTAAAAACCATCAACTACAACAACATAGTAAAACCTAATATAAAACCATACATTTTAAGCAGAATGATATTATGTCTTATTTTTCCCTACAAAATCCATAGAGCCTGAACATATTGTGAAGCCAAGCTTGTTCGCTGACAAGGAGGGGTAGAGTAAGGAACATTTTGTTCTACAGAAGCTCAAAATGTGCCATTACCCATTTAAATCAGCTCCCATGAAACTTGAGCAGATTAATCCATCAAATAAAGTTTGCAGGCCTAGGAAACCAGAGTGGTGGTTCCTCTGCGGTTTTAGAAGGCCTTCTTGAGGCCTATGAATGGTTTCGCATGAGATACAGAAATGTTTATGTGTGTGTGTGTGTGTGTGTGTGAGAGAGAGAGAGAGAGAGAGAGAGAGAGAGATTGTGCAAGTGAGCCATGCAGTCCCCCCCCCCCCCCGTGTTTTTGATTCTATGGAACAACTCACTTGGGGAAATGTATGTGCTCTCAATGAGGCGAGACCTGCTTTTCTTTTTAAAATGACAGAGAGCTTTAAGCTAGGGGTGTGGTGGTCAAAATTCCAGGGCTGGCTCAACAAGTATGTGGAATGGATGCTGGAGGCCTGGGAGCAGTGGTGAGGGGTTTGAGGACAGCGCTTTATGTGGCATGTGGCTTGCCATCCTGAAACCTAGGGTGATCAACTGTCAGGATTTCCCCAGATATGTCCTGTTTTTTGTTCTATCCTGGGTGTCGGGGGGGGGGGGATTGTCTGTAATTTTCTATAATGTCATGGAAAGATACATTTTTCCTTTTAAGGCCACATTAGCGTGGTGGGAGGGAATGACGTACTTTCCGGAGGTGGGTCATTTCCCTCCCACTGCTCCAATCAGGGCCTTAAAGGGGAAAGTGTGTTATTCCTGGACATTATAGAAAAGGCCCTGATTGGAGCAGTGGAGGGAGGGAATGATACTTTTTCCCCTCCTCCACTCCAATTGGGGCCTTTAAGGTGGTGGAGGTGAATGACATGGTTTCCAGAGGCCCCGGAAAGCCATGAGATCTTGTACACTGACTTTAAGTAACTGGAGTTACTTCTCCATGGTAAATAACGGTTAGGGTTGATCCTCAGGTTAGTGTTAGGGTTGATCCTCAGGTTAGTGTTAGGGTTGAGGAGGAATGGCTCCTCAAGCATGAATCAGGGATGCGGAAGAGCCTATCAGGGCCAGAACGAATGAGACACCCACCAGGAGTTTAAAACCCAGGTTTAAAACCCAGGTTAGGGTTAAGGTTGAAGAGGCATGCCTCTCCAGTAATGAACCCAGGGTTGCGGAAGAGCCTACCAGGGCCAGAAAGTATGAGTGGGCCAACAGGAGATCTTGCATGCTGACTTTTAATAGTCGGAGTCAGTTCTGAGTGATAAAGTAGGGTTAGGGTTAACTCTCAGGTTAGGGTTAGGGTCAGGGTTGAGGAGGAATGACACTCTTTCTCCTCCTCTGCTCCTACTGGGGCCTTTATGATGGTGGGGGTGAATTACATGCTTTCCAGAGGCCCTGGAAAGCCACTTTCCCACCCCCACACTGATTGTCTTTTTTTTAATTTCCCAAATATGTTCATCCTGTTGCCGGGGTTGAAGTCTCCATACACCTTTATAAACAGATGTTCAGGCCAAAGTGCAATGCCATGCCAGTAGCATATGGCATGAAAAGTAATAATGAAGGGATTAAGAGACACCTACAATTAAAAGTAACCAAGTCAAAGTTTAGTGAATGCTCACAAAGGAAGTATCCAGCTGATAAATTTAACAAAGTAACTTTTAAAAGTCTCTGTACATATTTAGTTAAGTTAAACTTTGCATTAGATTTGATTGTTCACGGTGAACTGTGTTTGCAGCTGGTAAAATAAAAAAACATCTGGTTTTTAAAAACAAAATCTTGCATTATTATAATTAATATACCAACGAGGGGCATGCACAGTGATATTTGTGACAACCTTTCCTTCAGAAAAGAGATTAGATAGTATTTGTTAGGAAGAAGTACAAAGAAAACCTCCAAGCTGCCAATGGATTCCACCTATAGTTTTTACTGTAAAGAGGAAGAAATGTTACATGTACTACCCTTTGTCAATAACTGGACCAAATAACTGTATTTGGAAAATTAAGTGAAACCAAATTTAAAAAACAAAACCAAACCACATCGGTTGGTTGTAGGCAAGTTACATCTTATCAGCTTCAGTGTTTCTTACCTCAATCTGCAATAAGGTGATAATTATACTGTCCTATCTCACTGATCCTTTATACAGCTATAATAATACCAATAATAATAATAATAATAATAATTTATTTGTTTATTTTATTTCTAACCCGCCTCTCCATCCAGATCGAGGCGGGGAACAACAATAAATATAAATACAAGAATCATAAAAGAGATAACACATTAAAACAAATAAAAACAAATACATTATTAAAAACATCTTAAAATTCAACTGGGTAGGCCTGCCGGAAAAGAGCAGTCTTCACGGCTCTCTTAAATTCCAGAAGTCTGCTAATTTGTAGAATCTCTTCTGGCAGGCCATTCCACAGTCTGGGAGCGGCAGAAGAGAAGGTCCTCTGGGTAACTCTCATCAGCCTAGTTCTGGCTGACTGGAGTAAATTCTTCCCAGAGGATCTGAGCGTGCGGGGCGGATTGTATGGGAGAAGGCGATCCCACAGGTAACCTGGACTCAAACCATCTAGGGCTTTAAAGGTAATGACCAACACTTTATACTTTGCCCGGAAACTAATTGGCAGCCAGTGGAGTGATTTTAAGATTGGTGTTATGTGGTCACCCCTAGGTGTATTGGTGACCAACCTGGCTGCCACATTTTGAACTAGTTGAAGTTTCTGGACTAGGCACAAAGGTAGCCCTATGTACAGCACATTGCAGAAGTCAAGCCTTGAAGTTACCAGTGCGCACATAACCATCTTTAGGTCTTCCAACTCTAGGAAGGGGCGCAGCTGGCATATCAGCTATACGTAATAAGCTATACAGGATCAAGTTATAGCAACCAAGAACTACCAAAAATACATCACAAAAGATAACAGTGTAACAACAGACTTATGCAGTAAATGCCATCAAGTCCAAGAAACAATAGACTATATAACAGGAGGATGCAAAATTCTGACAGGAATGGACTATATAGACAGACACAATACAGTTGCAAAAATAATTCACCAACAACTGGCCCTCAAATTCAACCTTATCAAACAACCTACACCATACTATACATACTCACCTGAAACAATCTTGGAAAATGCAGATCATAAAATATACTGGGACAGAACAATTCATACAGTCAAGACATTACCTTGCAACCAACCAGACATAATGGTCATAGACAAAAAAAAAAAGAACACATATACTTCATTGACATAGCAATACCAAATGACAAAAATGTTGTTGAAAAGGAAGAAGAAAAGAGAGACAAATATACACCACTGGCCATGGAAGTCAAAGAACCATGGCAACAGGAAAAGGTCACAATTATTCCATTAGTCACATCAGACACTGGCATCACATCAAAAAAACTATACAGAAAACCTCCAGGAATTGGGACTACCAGAATACAACCACACCAACATCCAGAAAGCAGTCATACTTAAAACATGCTCAATTGTCAGGAAATTCCTGAATCTGTAAAAGACAGCATGACGTGGCAAAGCCTGTCATATCCATTTAGAAAAACCGCCACGAGCGAGAAAGAGATGAAATAATAATAATGACAAGTAAACAAATAACAAATTAAGCACACAAGGTGATGTGTATAAAAATAAGTAATACTGGGATTAATTCCTGTCGTTTGGGCTGCTTTAAACTCCCTAAAACATTGCTTGTGCTGTGATTTCATTTTCTTGTCTTTCTTTTTAGTATGTCTAGTTGGTGCCATTTCAGAGATCTCAGACTGATTAACTTGCTGACACTTGACATGGAGCAGTTCTAATTAGACTTTAATTCTCACGCCACTAATGCCTATGTGCGTTAATTCTCATGTTACTTGAGTGTCACTGCTTCAGTAAATTGCTGTACGCTGTTGTTGTTCATTTGATTTTTCATGACCCTCGGAGGAGAGATGCACTTAAGGGCTTGATTATTCCTGATGTGAGGGAATGTGCATATATGTGGTGTTGCTCAGGCCTCGTTCACATATTCACAATCCTTTCTCTGTGACAACTCAGTGATACAAGGGGGCATGCAGATTGCTCCAACCCAGTAGAAAATAGGGCAGGAATAACTTCGAACCACATTGCTGTGATCATAAATTTTCCATCCGATATGGTTGTACATCAAATATACTTTTCTCCTTCATAACTGGGGGTGGGGAATTTTTTTCTCGGAAAAGTATTTTCTGATAATTGGCAGGTGGAGGGATTCTTTTGAAGAAAGCAGCGGGCTAGGTTCCTACACCTTCTAATCCTCCTCTTAGCCTGTAGCTCATGGAGGTTAAGGCTATCAATCACTGCTAGTCATGATGGCTATATGCTGCATCCAGTTATCAGAGGTAGCACATCTATATACACCAGTTGCAGGGGAACATGGGCAGGAGGGTGCAGTTGCACTCATGTCCTGCTTGTGGGTTTTCTGTGGGCAGCTGGCTGGCCACTGTTTGAATAGAATGCAGGGGTAGATGCTCTCTTGGTTTGATTCAGCATGGTTGTTCTCATGTTCTTATGGTTTCCTCCACCCATCAATATGAATTAACAATAGAGTTTCATTCAACATTAATGGAGCTGGAAATTTTCAGAAAAAAATAATCCTCTCCCAAACTGTTGGATAATTTCTCCTTGCACACCTCACCCCCAAAGAATATTCAGCAAACTCCCCCTCCTGTCCTGACTGGGCATGAGGCCCAGGGAAAGCAGAGCACAAGATACATGGGGTAGTTTGTACACTTTTCTAAAAGTATGCACACTTTCAAATTAGTCATTTCAAAAGGAAAACCTTAAGAGAGGTATGTAGGATACTTATGAGGTTAACATTTATTATATATTTTGGGCCTGTAAATTGTACCAACAGCACTGGCTCTTACTCTCCTTGGGATCAACATCCCTGATTAGATGCTGTTTGTTCTGCTCTGAAGTTGATTCTGGTTGGCTCCAGCGAATCTCACAAGATCTGGACAATAAGAGCATAGATACTGGGAAAAAGTTTCCACTAATATCCTCAAATGTGATCTATCATTTAGCCTCATTTTTTTCCCCATGTAACATTTTTTCAGCCTGAGCTGGTCTTCCTAATACGTCTATAGGCTCAGTAAAGGGTACTCTGCCCCATGGTTGAACCCTGGAGAAAGGGAGATCATATCACATACCCTGGAGATCCACACTAGAGATAGAGAAGACCTTCAGTAGAAGATTCCAAGAACATATTATAGGATGAGCAAATAATGAACAAACAAAAGATGCACATTCATTCATTTTTCAGTTGAATGAAATGAATGTGACCTCTTTTGTTTTTTCATTGGCAGGAAATTGAAAGGGGAAAATTCAAGTACTTCCTCACATGGTGCATAGTTAATGTATGGGTTTTGTATGCAGACAAAAAGGTTCCAACATATGAATCTGCCTTCTACTTAGTTTGACCATTGATCCATTTAGACCAGTGTTGTCTATTCTGATTGGCAGTGACTCTTCAGGGGTTTTGGCAGATGACATTTTCATCACCTGTTACCTGATACATTAACTGGAGAGGCTGGGGATTGAAATCTGGATGGTCTACCATTGGGTTACAAGCCCTCTCCAACTGGACCCAATAATATCTCCAGGAGGGAAACAACATTATGTGGCTGTAATCCTATGCATGTTTACATGGGGGTTAGTCCTACTTGACTCAATGGGGCTTACTTCTGAGTAGTATCGGATTGCACAGTTAATATGGGCATGGTAAAGCTAAAGTTAAGTTCTGTATCCTACTTATTGCAATGGGAGAGCTTTTCCAATTTAGATAAATTTGTAACCAGTATTATTATTTATACCCAGCTTCATTTATCTTTTTTAGCTACTCTAGAAGATGATTAGGATTTATCTATAATGTATTTATCATATTCAAAGAATAGGAAGTTATTTATAGATAAGTATAAATGTGCATCAGATTTTCAAATTAATATTTTAAAATCTTGCCCTTTTCAGTTGTTGTTTTTTGAAACTATTTATTGGTTCTGCTTTGAATGTGTGCCATTTCAAGGATATAGGCTCATCTATTGTTTATATGATTTGTTGTGACCTACCATTAATACAGGCCAAACTTTAAATAGAAACAAATAAAATAAATAAAATAACCCAGTTTTTTAAAAAAATCCATCATGCAGTGCAGCCAAACTGTTTAGCAAATATGTCACAAGCAGATTCAAGGTGTTACGCCATGCTACTCTAGCTGCAGTACACCTGCAGCTAGGAACTAGGGTGGTGTACTGCCTTGGGTCTGAATTCGGATATCAAACCAAAGTGGGCATGCTTCATCTCAATTCAGGATGATAGTGAGCTGCTGCCCTCGCTCACCTGCGAGACTTACCCAACCTGTCTGACAGCCACCTGTCTGTCCTTGACAAGAAATGTCATTTTAAAGGAAGATGGCAGCTCTGTCCTTTCCTAGATCTAATGTTCAAACTATGGTGGCCAAAAGGGGCCATTTCAGGAAATTCCGTGACAAGTATCTCAAATGGGCCTTACTAGGAACCCACTTGTTAATTTACATAAAACAAATTGGAGCTTCAGAAGAACATATGAGCCAGTAGATCTGTTTTTGAACGTTTGTCTTGACTAGATTTTCATTAGGGGTGTGCACTGGATCGAGTCTGATCCACGATCCAGATCCGATCCAGGGGAAATCGGATACAATTATCCAATTTCCGATCTCACCGCTGGATCGTTCGATCCAATCCGAACTGATCCGGAAAGGTCCCGATCCAGATCGGAGGGATCAGTGGATCGGCAGTGGGCGCCCGCTGATGGAAGCGGACAGCAGGGGGGGGGCCCTTACCTTCCAGGGACGTCCGCTCCCGTCCGCCGCTGGCCGCTACTGCTCGCTACCTAGGGGCAGGCTGCGAAGCCTGCTCGCAATAGCGGCCAGCAGCAGACGGGAGCGGACGGCCACGGAAGGTAAGCAGGGGGAGGGGGAGGGGGCTTACCCCCCGGGGCCGTCCGCTTCCATCAGCTGGCACCCGCGGGCGCCAGCGGACAGAAGCAGACAGCCCCAGGGGGGTAAGGAGCACGGGGGAGGGGGCTAACCTGCCGGGGCCGTCCATAGCAGATAGCCCTGGGGGGGAGGAGGGAGTTAGGCCCCCCTCACCCACCCACTGCCATTTTTTCCTCATAGACTTGCATTGGGGGAAAGCTTTCTTTCCCCCAATGCAAGTATATGGGGAAAACAAAAACGGCGGCTGATCCAAAAATCGGATGTTTGATTTTTGGATCGGGATTGGACCCGATCCGGTCCAGGGGGCCTCTGATTTTGTCTGATCCGGGACAAAATTGGAGGTCCTGATCCAGGTCCCGGATTTTCACCCCTAATTTTCATTAGTTCAGGTACTGAAACATATTTTACTATCAGTGACGAAGTCAAAGAAAATGAATAACATTGTCTTGCTGAGACACACAACAGAAATAACGATGGTGCCTGAGTGAATTACAAATGTCAAGCAAATCCAGGATCTCAAGTTTTCTCTCTCCTCTTATTTCACCAGGCTCTAGCAAGTGTGATATAGATAAAATGTTGTTGTTTTTTTTGCTGATTCTCAGTGAGTGTGTTTGCCTCTGCCCACCTGCTCCTTCCTTGCTAAAAATGACCATCTCATGTACTAGAAGTCCACTCCTAAGCATCTTTTCACACAAGTAAGATATGCATTCCCCACCCCAACCCTCACTTTGCATCCCCAAAAACCT